>OY390715.1:28625425-33625425 GCA_959613365.1 Balanococcus diminutus | reverse complement strand
CTTCGCAGGCAAATGTTTCCACAAATGAAATTTCGAGTATCTGGTTTGGATCTGAAAGCGAAATACATCCTGTTATTGGATATAGTGGCCTCGGATGATTTTCGTTATAAGTTTCACAACAGGTACAATAAGATGTTATTTTACGTTTTTTTTAAGTTTTCGTTTTCTGTTTTGTTCTTTTAGGCGTATGTTCCCCGCTTACAAAGTGCGGGTTATGGGGCTTGACAAAAAGGCCAAATACATACTACTTATGGACATCGTAGCTGCTGACGACTGCCGCTATAAATTTCACAACAGGTACCTTCGTCTCATTTTTCTATAGCTGGTAAATTGTAAAATTAATTTTGTTTCTCGGCCTATCGAAATTGAAAGAAAAAATTCGTTTGGTGGCTTAGTCGTGTAAATCGGGTTGTAAAATTTATTCGCAAGGTGGTGTTCGTTCACCTCGCATCAGTATGTGAATTTTTTCGAAATTCATGGCCTTTTTGCAAGCCCTGTAAAGTTTTACACGCCGAGAGTCTGCAAGGTTATATACGTACGTACGTACCTAATTTTTTACGTAATATGCGGTATTAATGTATTGAGCATTTTTCTTTCTCTCTCTCACATTCTCCATATACCTTTGAATGTGTGCGAATTGAACAGATTTTGTTTAGTTATTTACTGTGTGTTTCGTATAGTTTACGTAATTTGAGGTTCATTAATTCTCTTCTCCTTTCGTGTAATCTATATTATGCGAAATTAATCAACCTCGTATGTAATGTTGCAGACTCGAAGTTATACAGGGCTGGCAAATTTTTTATTTTCAACGGGTATGCGAGGTACTTCGTAATCTGTGGAAATTTTTTTGCCAGGCTTGGACGACTAGATTTACGAGAAACAAATTTTAAGTATATTTAATTTTAATGATAATTTTACCTAATGATTAAAATTGGACAATTTTATATTTTTGAATTGAAAATTTCGTTGATGGTGTTTTTTTTATTATTTTGAAACGCTTTGGAATGAAAAAAATTCCTCAATTGTGTTAATAAAGGATGAAAAATTGCAATCCTAACATTTGAACATTTTTTGAGATATTTTACTGCAGAAAAGACTTTTTTTTTTTTACAAAACTGAGTAGGTACGAGTATCTAATTTGAAAATTGACGAGCCTTTCAAGTTCAAAATATTGTTCAATTTTAATTATTTTTTCCTTAATTCATAATGGTAACCAATAGCATGTATTAATTTTACTGACACATTTGGATGGATCATAAAAGGATCTACTAAATTAAAAATTATGTGATTTTTTAAATTCGCCGCCACTCCCCCTCCCCTCCACGTGCAATGAAAATTTTTGCAAAAAATGAAGAGTATAAAATTTTAGGAATTTATTGTTGGAGAATTTTTTTTTTTTTTAAATTGAATAGGCAGGTACTTGCTCACCTACTGTTTTTAGAAAAAATTTAAAAATGCACAAAATCCAAAAAAGGGAATCTATTTAAAACTCAATTTTGAATGAAACTCAAAAAAAAAAAAAATACGTTCGAAAAAAAATCAAAAATTTTCATTCTGAGTATGAAGTTCCAAAAATTTATTTGGCAAAATTCAAAAAAAAAAAATATAATAAAATCTCAGAAAATAATTAGACAAAATTTTTATTTCTTTAATTTTGGAGCAAATTTTTTAAAGATGTTTTGAAATTGAAAAAATTACTTTCCATAAAGTTTTTGAATTGGGATTTAGTTGCAAAAGTATTTTTTTGGGGGATGGGGTAAAATACATAAGTAATCGTTTTTTTGCTCAAAATATGTGAAAATATAGGTGATTTTAAATTTCACTAATTTCATCAGTATAAGTTAACCAGTTGCCAAATAAGGTGGCCTATGTGATAAAATAGGTTTATTGGTTACCCCTAATCATTACCTAATTATTCAGTTAAAGGAGTGGACGTCAAATTAAAATTGTATTTATGGAGGAAAATCCTTATAATAAGTACGTAGCAATTTTGAAAACAAAAATTCAAAAATCAATTCATCTGCAAAATTTTTACCTTTTAGTAGAAAGTGCACTGAAAAAAATGGATTGTAATGATTCTGGGTAAAACACAGTAAAATTAGGATGATTCTAAAATTGGCGACGTATCCTAATTTTACTGTGTTTTACCCAGACTCATTACGGTTTTTGAAAATTCGTTTTTTTCAGTGTGGAGTAGATGACAAAAAAAAAATTTATTTTAATTTTTTTTGATTTCAACAAAAATGGCTGAAAATTTTTTTATGTTCATTTTTTTATGAAATTAAATTTTTGAATATTTTTTCCCATAAAGTTTTTTAGCAGTTTTCTGAACGATTTAAAAAATTTTTTTAACTGAGACATGTTTTCCAAAAAAAAAAAAAAAAAAAAAAAATGAAATAATACCTAGGCCTATTTTTAAAACACCTACATTTTATACTTCTAAAAAAAAAAACTTCAAAAAAAATTATTTACCTACTATTGAAGGAAAATTTTTTATCAAAAATTTTTGGTTACTTTTTGTTCTGCTTTTTTTGCTGAAACTTCTTTAAAACTTCCTAAATTTCTTCCTCCAAAATTAAAAATAATAGCTAAGCCACTAACTAACTAAACACATACTGCTTAGTACTGACATTGCGGGAATGTAAGAATCAAAAACTTGCAGTCAAAGTGATTGCGGAGAGTGTATAGGGGCTGTCCAACATCCAGTTAATTTTTTTCTGAAATTTTGTCAAATTTTTGGGAAATTCTGGAGAAATTTGACAAATTTTCGAAGAATTTGGCAACATTTTGAGAATTTGGTAAAATTTTTGCATCTGTGAAAAAATTTGAAAATTGGTATCATTCGGAATTTTTGAAATTTTCATTTAATTTTCATAATCTACAACCCTTCCCCCCCCCCAAAAAAAAAAAATCTGCTCAAATCGTCTCTTCTTGCAGTGGCATGATCGTGCGATGTTCAATGGTAGGGAGAGATTTCAATTTTATTCAATATACCTACCCTACTTTTTGTCAAATTTCCTTCTTAGATTTTTATCAAGTTTTTCAATTTTTTGCCTGAATTCCAAATTTTTTGTCAAAACTTATATTGGGGGAGAGGGTTGATACTCTCATACATATTCTCCCGATCAACGCACGCTTTTGAAAACTTGATCAAATATAATCGATTTCGTAAATATTCTGGGGCTCAGTCTCTTTCTATTTGACGTCCATTTCTGATTTCTGAACATTTCAAATAGATAGTATAATTTTATTTCTCGGCGATACTGACTTAATTTTAATTTTTTTTTCAATATTATTTGATCGACTAATGCATTGTGATTTATGTTGGAGCAGTAGATGGATGGTAGCGGGAAAAGCTGATCCAGAAATGCCAAAAAGAATGTACATCCATCCAGATTCGCCTTCGACAGGTGAACAGTGGATGCAGAAAGTCGTTTCGTTTCATAAATTAAAATTAACCAATAATATCTCGGATAAACACGGATTTGTAAGTATTTTTTTTTTACATTCTCCAGTACACTAACGCTTGCATGATATCCAAAAAAAAAAAAAAAAAAAAATGGTATATTTTATACCGACTAAGCCTTTAGCCTCTCGTATAAAATAGTGGACCGCATATACAGACATACTATTTTGGGAAACCCTTGGTAGTTAACGCTGTTATAGGCGCCAACATAATAGATAGACAAGACACTCAACTACCGTATTGTCCAGATGAAAGAAGGTCTTAAAAGATGCGACAAAAGCCACTTATTTCTGTCCTACACCCTGGCGACATACTATATAGTGGACGAGGGGGATGTACGTCATGTGTCTATGGTGTTAACATTTCACTTTCACTCGTACCGTCATCACTGCGTACATCGTCGTCGGTACCTCTACCTACTGACTGTATTGTGCCGAGTGTAGGTACCTACGAGTACCTACACTACATTTTTGTGGCATTAATTATTTTTTCAAACCTCTAACGTGACTATCCATTGATGCTACGAGTATGTGAATTTTCTCGATGCGGCTTTTCGCTTGTTTGCCTTGTTCATACCTCACCTGATGTATAGTTTTCCACGATGCACGAGTATGAAAACCATGCTCGTCGTAAAGCTAATTGATTTTCACCGTGAGGCGAGTTCAATCTGCTATTGTTTTCTTATCAACGGTGGTTTTTTGATCGACACTTACTTAGCTACTCGTAGGTATAATGGTGGATATTAATTTGAGCATTTTGTTCGGTTTTTGTATCACATATACGTACGTATATCAATAAGTTAACACGATCGTAAAATTTTCACTAGCGAAGATAATTTATAAGTATTATTTTTTAAGAGGCAATTAACGTAGAATATTAAATGTTTCACTTTGCTTATAATGGCTAATAAAAAACCGACTCGTTTGTGCTTTAACAAGGCGTCTGTCTTATGTATTCCTTCCTGCTATCTTTTGCCATTCGTATATAAATATGATGACAATAAAAAACCACACCGCGATTAGATATCGATACCACCTGTCACCTCGTTTTAAGTTGCCGAGTATTATATCTAGACAGGCGTCGATTCAGCAAATTTCGCGAAACTTCCGATGTACCTATAAGAGAAAGTAATGAAAATTGAAGATTTTCAAACGCTTTCGGTTGCAAAAAAGACTCCATTATTGTTGCGTATTTAGCCAAGCTACCCTTTTTTATAACCGTTTACTGAACTGCTTCTGGCTGGGACGGGATAGGTAAATCTATAGCTCAGCACTTCCTACGAACTTAACCAGTAGCGTCGTTGAGCAGGTGGTGCAATGTTACATTGTACCTTCTCAGATTTCTCAGGTTAGTATTGAGTATCGCATTTAGGTCTACTCAGCTCGTAATTCGTATACTTACTATAAATAAAATTAAAAGACTGGTAGTTTCACGTACTTAACTCTGTACCTACGATGAAGTTTATAGGGCAGTGTTTTTTAAAATTAATCGATTCTCGACTGGAAGTACTCGCATATAGCAGTCTAGGCATTCGACATACCTGCTTGATTTTTTCACCTTTCTCTTTTCATCCTCTCTTATGCTCGTACATCGGTTGGAAACATTTTTACATTTAGTTTTGGCGTATTTGAACGAACCCACCCAAAAAAACAAAACCTATTTGACGCCATCGCCTTCATCAATCCTATACAATCTCGTAAGATCCGTCAGAACCATCACCATTGAGCGACGCTCCGGCACGGGTATGTGCAATGTTCAAACATCAAGTTATCTTGTACCTGTAATACCAACTCCAAAGGAGGTTGAGTTACGAATTAATGAGCATTCCGATCTATTCGCATACGTACATTTATGTATTGTTCGGTATACATGAAAGTGGCATAAATAAGCGAAAAATTAATTTACATTTTGCAAACCTCCTACGTTATAGTTTTTTAATTTTTTTTATGAACCATTGATTGTTGTACGAGTATCTACCTACTTTGTTGAATTTGTCATCTGTAGTGGTATAGTACAATCTAAAAATGCTGCTAGTTTCTCAATCAAAAGATTTGGAAAAAAAATCGTAAAAATTATTTAGAAATAGGATTTTTTTGATTTTTTTTTCTATAGTAGGTATAAGTACATAAGTACTCTTAATCGCCCCTATTTTCTGATTCCATAAGTACGTATATAACAAGGTGTTGTGTCATTTTCGTTAAGTACGTAAAAATCAAAAAAAAATCACAATATTAAAAATTAGGAGAAAAAAAAATTTAAAAATTACAAAAAACCGACACCATCATCGAAGTGGTGCAGTAATCCAGGTAATTGCCCCCTCCCCTCCCCACCCCTCCTCTCAAAAAGAAAGAAAGAAAAACTAACCTATCGATGTAGAAGGTCTCAGTGAGATTTTTTTTTTTGATAAAAAATTTCTGAAAAAAGTACCTATTCTCTTCTTCAATTATACTTTGATTTTTTGGATTTTCATAATTTTACTGGAAAGCTCAATCAGGAATTTTTGAATGTTCGAAATTACATTATTAGATTTTTGAATTTTTTATGAAACTTTGATCAGCTGTTCTGGAAACTTTGAGTAAGTGTTTTTTATATTTTTTAAAACACCTGAATTGATATTCTTTTTTTTTTGTTGAAAAATTTGTCAAACATTTTTTAATTGATCGCAAATTGAAAATTTTATAATTATTGGATTTTTGAAAATTTGAAATTAGATGTAGGTAAGTTATCGATGTTTGGAAATTTGATCGAATTATTTGAATCTTTTGAAAATAGGCGTACCTATAAATTAATGTGATGAATAGTAATCGATTTTTAAGAATTCGAAAATTTATACATTGACGGATCACGCTAGGAAACTTTATCAACTATTTTGTTGTTGTTGTTTTTGAAATTTTGTACTTTTAATAATTCGAACTACTTTCAAAAAAAAATTCAAAAATAAAATCAGAAGTTTCTCTTAAAATAAAAAGTATCTAGGTAAGTTTTTTAATGTAAAAAAAAAGTTCATAAATCTCTGTTTTTTTATTTTTATTTTTTGAGGAAAAAATATAGAAATTTTTTAAATAAAAAATCATCCACTCAAAAAAAAAAACACATTTTTTGTACTTACTTGAAAAAATCTCTTCACCTTGTTCAAAGTTAAAATAATTCTCAAATGTTGGAGAAAAATTCTGCATTTTCTTAAAATAAAAATGATGGTTGTCTTAATTTTTTGAGGCCATTATACTTACTTTACATAGGATTTCTATTTTTTTGAAGTAAAATATTAAGCAAAAATTTTTTTATATTTTGTCATTTTTTTCATTTTTTTTTTTTTTTTTTTTTTTTGAAAGAAAATAATGTACTTAGTTATTTACCTATCCGAGTTTTTTAAAATTATTTTATTCTGTTTATTAAATTACCTACCTATATATTATAGGTAGGTAGTTATTATTTTATTTATTAATTTTTTTTGGGAAAAAAACTTTACGTACGGTAAATATTTTGGGTAAATTAAAAAAAATTGTTTTTAATCAAAGACCTTTTTATTTTTTGGAGAAAAAATTTCTGGATTTCTTAATATAGGATAAAAATTCTCTTAATTATTTTTTGAAGAAAAAAAATCTCTCAAATAATTTTTTTTTTTTTTATTTTTGGGGGGGGGGGGAGCCAAAAAAATCTTATATATTTTTTGAAGTAATTTATTAATAGGTACCTATAGATAATAGAAAAAATTTTCTGAATTAAAGAAATCTCAATTTTCGGCCTCATTCTTTTATGAAGAAAAAAGACTACTTTCTTTTAGCTGAAATCTTTTAAATTTTTTGTGGGAAAAAATTTATTGATTTCTTGGGGGGGGGGATTTCAGGGAGGAGAAGTCGAATGCTAGTACTCGTTAGTTTCTTGATTCAATTCACTTTCATTTCGTAAATTTTCAAATATTGAATTATTTTTGAATTAATATTTAATCTGATGGTTTTGTTCAAAAAAAATCCCCACTCGTTACCTATTCACGATACAAATTAACCTGCAAAAAAAGAGACGTAAATTGGTTGTCAATACTTCTTCAAAAGGTATATCTCTGGTACATTTTTTCTGGTTTCACATTGTTTATTTTTTTCATCATTAAACATCGGCAACACTGCTTTATAAATACGCATTAAAAATGATAATTGATAGGAGAAAAACGCGGAACCGCAGATCACGTCATATGAGATTGGTTATAGGGAAAGCGATTGAAATAATAGACACGAAGACAGCTGCTAAAATACGGTATCGATGACGGATTTGCGAAAGGTTAAAAGAGGGTTCAAAAAATAGAGTCTTTTAGCCTACCATATCTATCGCTTCCACTGTACGCGTACCAATAGCTGCTGAAGAGCAAAAGACTGGGGTAACTTCGAGCTCGAATTCTGCGCCTGGCGCATTGTAGGTATCTCGCGGGAGAGAATATTAAAAGCTATAAGTAATAAGATTAAAATATCTTTTCAACGAATAGCAACATTAAAATTTAAACGATGTTGTCTTTTTTTGTTTTTTCGCATCGTCGACTCTGGTTCATTTGTGTACGTTTTGCTGTTCTGCAAAAAAAAAAAAAAAAAAAAATATGATGTATAGGTAGGTTGACAAAGTAAAAATTAATTTGAAATTTGGGAATCATTCGTTATCAATATTTCAGATAGCTTGGGTATCAGGGTAGGTATGTAATTTTTATCGTGCACGAAAAGTGCGTGTTAGGTTATTATTTTGATTAATTTATTGTCTCGAAGGAGATTTCGATTTGGTCGTATGTATTGTTAATGTATTTATACGTATACTAGCTAAAGGTCCTTTTTCGCTTTTTCTTCCTTTTTAAGCATAAATTCCCTCGCGATATTTTTGGAAAATTAATTTCACCGTGCGAGCATTTCTTAATAGGTACGTGTAACTTATGGTATACCAATACCAAAGTCATATTGGCCATTGCGAGAAAGTAAGCACGTAAGTTGTGAACCATTGTGACGTGCGCAATATGCACTTTTGGTTCTAGTTTTGCGTGCACGAACGTCGAGTAATTGCATTATCTAGACAAGATTATTATTTATCTGATTAAAAAGAAAAGTGCTTCTTCTCGAAAGGAAACACTTGATAGGTCTCGATATTTTACAACGCCTAGCTGCTATACTTACACTCACGTATGTTGCTTTAGGTACGACTCTTTATCAAAATATACGACTATATCGTGCCCAGTGGCGTATCTAGGGTGAAATCAATGGATTGGTTAAACTTTTGTTTTCGAAAGTAGTCAAATAAAATTGTTTAATTTTTACTCATAACGAAAAAAAAAAACAGTCAATAGGGAATAATAATTGATAGAAGATGTAGATTCATGAACAACAAAGGTACAAATTCTTTTTAAAATTTAATAAAATTCATTCATACTCGTAAGAACTAGAACAAATTCAAATTTTGAAAAATCAAATCCATCTGACCCTGAAAAATTTTAAAATTGCGAAAATTTTTGTAATTGAAAGTTGAGAAAAATCATCCTTGAAAATTATTGGAAAAAAGTAACAAATATCTATCATGTTTGAAAGTTCAAGAGAAAATGATCTCTAAAAATTGAAAAAATCAATTTTGAAAAAATTGAAAAATCGAAATTAAAATTTATTCTAAATTACCCAATTTTTATTTTAAAAAATTTATGAAAAATCATTTCAAAAATTAAAAAAATTCAATTTTGAAAAAATTGAAAAAATTTGACCAGTCTAATTTTTTGAAAATTTGACCAGTCTAATTTTTTGAAAATTTATCATAATCCTAACTAAAAATTGGAAAAATTTCGAAATTGGAAATTTCGAAAAATCTTATTTTTGAAAATTTAAGAAAAATCACGTATAAAAATTTAGAGAATTCATTCTTGAAAAATAAAATATTGAAAAAATTACCCAATTTTTATTTTTGAAAATTTATGAAAAATCATTTTAAATATTAAAAAATTCAATTTTGAAAAAATTTGAGCAATTTCATTTTTTAAAAAAAGGTTGAAAATTCATGAAAAGTCATGAAATTTGAAAATGGGGCATGAAAGTCATGAAAAAGTTATGAATTTTTCAAAAAAATCACTAGGTCATGAAAAGTCATGAATTTTTTATTTATTAGGCAAAATTTGCCCTTTTTTTCTTTTATAATTGAATATTTCTTTTAAAAAATTTCGCTCTCGCTACGCTCTCGCAATATTTTGCTTTCTATTTGATAACAGAGTTGCAAATTTTCAGCAGTTCAAATTTACATTTTCAGTGATTTTTACACTCCCCTTTCCCGAAAAGCATCGCTTCTCTTTATTTTTATATTTTGTACCAAATACTTTCGAACATTTTGTTCGTATAATTTTTTTCTTTGAATAGCAGAAGTATTTATGCATTCATTAAAGTTTTTTTTTAATTGTAGATTTTTTTGATTACAAAGAAAGTGGTCTCGGAGGGCATAGACATAACTTAGGGGTCCCAGGGGCATTCGACCCCTCCTTCAATATTTAAAAAAATAACTACCTATATTCATCACAAAATATAGGAAAAAACAGAGGCGTATTTAAGGGGGTTCCGGGTCAGAACCCCCTATGGGCAAAGTAAATTGATTATTTTTGTAAATATCTGCAAAAATCCAAACTTTAATAATTCAAATTTATGCAGAAAACGCGTTTTTTCTTACTCAAAATTGATTTTTTTTTCAAAAATGTTTGACCTCGCTTCGCTCGGGCAATAATTATTTTTTTTATCTCATTTGATAAAGTTTCAAATTTTCAGTATGTGATTTGGTATTTTCAGTAATTCTGCCCTTTTCCCCTGAAATATTCTTTCAGTTCGTCACTGTTTGGGGGTGCAATCTTTTCTCTGCTTAAGGGCGCCAAAATACCAAAATACAGCTCTCTTTGTTTTCGAAAAAAAAATGAAAATTTTTATTTCGAAATGACCACCCCGGAAAGTTGAACCCCCTCAATGATTTCATCTCAGCTACGCCACTGGGGAAAAATAAGGATCTTTTGCCCCCCCCCAAATATTCATTCCAAGTTCCACTCATGCTGGAAGGCGGCTCCTGAAAATGTTGAAATATTGTTCATGAAAAAGTCATGAATTTTCAACAAAAAAAATAAAGTTAGACACCATGTATTATTATTTTATTATTATTATTATTTTTTTTTTGATAATGGGGTTTTGGATCCGGAATCCCTCTGCTTAAATACGCCACTGATTATGCCACTTATTAACGTAACTGGAACGTACTTACTTACTCATAGTCATATAGGCGAATTTAAAATTACTCTTCCCTTCCCCCGCCTCGCCCTCATCCGCGTAAAATTTTCTTTGCATAAACGTATAAAATACATTTTTGAAATCGTTGATTAAGTATATGGCGAATGTAAAATTGTTGGATTTTTTTTCCACAGAATGCGATGGTGGCTCAATCTAACCCGACCAAGAGTAGAATTAATGAAACAGAATCTCCGGTAAATTGCACCTATATCACATATTTATATTATGATTAAAAAATTCCGCACCGGTTAAAGGGCTATACCTATAATGAATAAATAGAAAAACCTATTCCGGACATGGAAATGCTTACACTCGTTTCTCGTATACCTACCTACCTATCTACCTATCTATATAGATATGTTGTTGTGATATATCACGAGGGGGTGTGGATGATTAATTTTAGGTTTCATAGTGCACGCGTTTCAGCCAGCGTAGGTTTCATATCTAAAAAAAGAATGGGAAAAAATAAATTTGAGCTACGGAGTAGATATAGGTATTTTTTTCGAATACGTATGGAATTTGAAGTACGACGAAAGAAAATGCTAGGATATATCTTTAAACGTGTAACGTACAATTCTCCGGGGCGTTCGCTATATCGTGATCGGATCCCCTAACAAATACGTTATACCGCGATATGTGTATTCGCTATAATTTCCCGAAGGGATTCCGTGCTTATGTTCGATAAAGGGATTCTATCCTTCACTTAATGGCATCCTTTGATATACTCGGCAACTTAAAAAGAGTTTCTAGCTTGAACGCACTAGTCCGTAAGCATGCTCTGCGCTGCTGTGCTGTATTCTGTCCCGCACTCACACTGCACCGGCAACTTACAACTTTTATCAGGCTTATTTTTATGGCATCTGAAGTTCGCAGCAGAAGTGAAAAAAAAGAGATGGACTCTTATATTTGGCACTGCGAATCAGGAAACCGGAAAACTTACCGTGCACCTCTTTGCTCTTCTCCAACCTATCCTATAGCCAGCTAGTTATATATTGTGCTGTTAATTTACCAGCTAAAGTTTGCTTAGGACTGTTTACCTTTAGTAGACGTGCGAGATTCGTAGCTGAATCATTTGTACGAAGAATTTTTAACAAGGTTTTCTTACACTTTGCCGCACTGTTTAACCTCCTATACAGTAACGTGCTAAGCAGTGAAATTAGATGAGGGTACAAAGATGGCTTCTATTGTTATGAAATGCATTCGTGTCTGGGATTTAAATTGATCAAGGAAAGATAGTCCGCAGTGGCAATATTCAAAAAACGCCAAATTTATCAGAAAAAAATGCAAATTGAAAATAAAATCAATTATCAAACAGCTAAAAAGTCGTTGAAATTTTGGTTCATATAATTTTTCAATTTTGAAAAAAAACACAGATTTTGAAAACTGAAACAAAATTTTTTTAAATTTTTCTACAAAAAATTTGAGAAAAAATATAATTTTTTTATTTCAAATAA
Organism: Balanococcus diminutus; assembly: GCA_959613365.1. Lineage (NCBI taxonomy): Eukaryota > Metazoa > Arthropoda > Insecta > Hemiptera > Pseudococcidae > Balanococcus > Balanococcus diminutus. Next base: position 33,613,234 of record OY390715.1, on the reverse strand, counting down.
ATTTTGAAAGAAATATGGAAAATTATTTCAAAAAAATTAAAATTGATTATTTAGTTTAATTTTTTGAATTTAAAAAAAAAATATTCCAAAAAATTAGGATTTTTTTACTTTAAAAAATCAAAATAAAATGTACTTACCCAGGTATTTAAAAAAAATAAAAAAGGTCCCAAATTACAAAAAAAAATCCGAAAATTGATTTTTTTGCTTCAAAAATATGAAATGCAACTTATTCCAATTTTTTTTTTAAAAAGGTACGTTTTAAAAAATTCATAATTTTTTTATCACTCACTTTTTATTAACTTTAGATTAGATTAATCTGAAATGAAGTAATTAACTATGTATTTTTTTAGGTTTTTTTTCTCATTTTGTTCAGTCATTTTCAAGTAGGTAACTAAGTACATAAAATTTTTGCAATACGATTTTTTTTTTTTTTGAAAAAAGAAACGAATGAATGATTATCCGACTTTTCATGAAATCCGATCTTCTTTCGCCCCAATTAACTCGTATAATCGAGATTCTACTGTATAGGTACAATTATTATTTTGAAAAAATTATTGTGAAAAAATTTGTCAAATTTTGTTCAAATTAAATTTTTTAAAACTTTGTACAAACCATAATTTTCAGTTTTTTTTTTTTTTTTTTTTAATTTTGGCATTTTTGGATTTTATTGTTAAGCATTGAAAAAAAAAAAATTTTCATTTTAAAAGGTAGAAAAAAATTGCTAAAATTTCCATTCTAACAATTTTCCAATTTTCAGTAAAATAAATCAAAATTTTGAAACACAAAATAATTTTTTGTTGGACAAGAACACAGATTTTTTTGAAATTTTTGATAAAAATTTTTTAGGGGGAGAAGAATTTAGATTTAAACACTACCTAAATAGTCAAAATGAAACACAGTCAAAGCAACCAGACGGTTCGGGGGGGGGGGTCGTTTTTCTCCTGAGTTATTAAAAAAAATTTAAGTTGACAATTTTGAGTTCAAAGTTGGCAAATTAAGCAAAAATTTGTCAAATTTAACGTGCTTATAAATGCTTATGATATCCTCCTGTGAAATAACTCCAATTGAGCTGAAATTTTTCTCTTTGTAAGAGCCTGTCATTCAAACCTCAGAATTCAATTTTCAGCTGCCCAAGTTGATTTTTCGATTTTTGGTGAATTTTTGAAAATGGCGAAAATAATCCATTAACTATGTGGTTCATCAATTTTTCAAGAACATCAGTAAATGAGATAAAATTCTGAAAATCTGTTCGAGTCGATTGCAACTATTTTCGAATCGATCGCGCACTAGAATTGCTCCAAAAGAAGATGTGATTCACTTTCTCCAGCTAAAAATTTAATTCTATAGCTTTGATATATGATATTATCAGTCTATTAGTACAGTTGAATTGAAAATTCGAGTTGACATGTGTACTTATTTTTACAACTCGAAAATTTGTAGAAAATTTAATTTTTGCTTGAGGCTTCAGATCGCTTTGAAAATGATCGTAATTGATTCGAAAGGTCAACACATTCATTACCTACCTACTTAGTACTTACAAACTAATTTTCAGAATTTTTTCTCAAAATTTACTATTTTTGTAAAAAATTGATATTTATACCAATGAGCTATTTTTGCCATTCAAGTATTTTTCAAAAATTCGTCAAAAGTCGAAAAATCAACTTGGGCAGCTAAAAATTTGGTTCTGAGGTCTCAGTGACGTGCTTTTTCATCGAGCCAAATTTCAGCTCAGTCAGAATAAACGAGTTGACACAAAACTCTTCGTTGATAAAATTTTCTCAAGCCGAAATTTCGAATATCATTTTCAAAGGAACTCGAAAAAAAAATCCAAAAGAAAACTCAAACAAATCTGCAGCCTATCGCAATAAAAACAAACGAAAAAAAAAATAAGAAAAAATATATCAAACGGAATCTATATTAATTTTATGTATATTTTTGTTAGCGTATAAATTTAATAAATCTCGAGGGAAAAAAATTTCTGAAAAATTCGTGAAAGCGCACATCTTCAGACGTTTAGGTTAATGCTTTCCATCTTTCTATAAAAACTTTTTAATCTATTGGAAAAGTTTGTTTTGAAGATTGAGCCTATAAATTTGTGAAATTTCGAATCGCACGCGTCGGCTTTTATAATTTATGGCACATTTTGATTTATTTGCGACATTTTTCAAGTACCTATATCACTATAACTATAACGAATACAAAATATAGATATCAGCTAGCTTATGCCATAAAGGGAACTTCAAAATTCAAGTTATGTTCAAATGTATAGCCAGACAATTTATTTACAGTCATTGCTGTTGGAAATTTGACTAATTTTCTGAATTAGGTAGCTACTGTATGGGCGCGAAAATTTGACGGATTGTCTACTCCAAGGATTTAGTGAATTGGAAATTTTATTAATTTTTGTCAAACTCATCCCGATATTTTTTTCGAAATTATATATATTTGGCTGTCAAAATTGATCGAATAATTAAATAAATTTCAGGTATGCTGAACTGTTAAGGTGTTTTTATCGATATTTCACGCTTCATTGACTTCTTCTATCTAAAATTTTCTGTTTATAAAATTCTATATTTAGTTGTGGTATTTTTTTCGCATGAGTTATCTTCTCAATTGAATTATTTTCGCATTCGAAAGCTCGAATAAATGTCAAAATAGACGCTTCACCTATCCAAATTCGCCTCGTTTCGTAATCAATTGCTGTAGGTGTACGTTGGCACGAAAAACAGCGAGTCGTAGTAATATTTTTATACAAGGTGGTGTATGGAAACATAAAAGCAAAACAAATATATACGACACCTTTTCTTTTGGCGGTATATTCTACGTGAAAAATAAATAGGAAAATAACGACCACCTATCGTTCCATATACAGTACGATGTCTAATGACGGGGACGTTGTTGTTATACGATAAGAGTCGCATAAAACAGGGGGTGGGGGAGCCATAAAAAACCAATACCCAAAGGTTGGTGCGGTTCTAGACGACACACGTCATATATTTAAGGTAAAATTGCGCGAAAAAAAATATAGTAAAAAGTAAATAAATGTTATGTGAGGCGAGCACGCATAGCACCAACGTATAGCCATAGCCTATAAGCCTTTAGCTTAGGAAAAAAAAATATTCTACGAAGAAAATAGGCGTAAAAGGTAAATGGAAAGAGCTTCTATTAGAAACAGGACAGCCACACTGGTCACTATTGTATTTTGGAGAGTTTTACACCGAAATAGAAATGCTCGTGTGTCTATGTATAGGTATATCTGAGCTGAGCTACACATGTGTGTACGAATAAGAAGAAAATTGATAAAGAAAAGCGTACCTAGTGGTGTGGTATATGAAAAGATTAAGAGTCGTTACACGAGCGCCGTAAAACACGAAGATAATACGATTTAGCCACACCCTAACTGGCCCTAAAGGCGTGGCTGTAAGACGTCCGTCTTGTTGAACCGTGTAAAAAACGACGTCTTCGGTGAAACGTAGCGGCGCGCCCAAAGTGTCCAAAATTTCATTTCATTTAATGGACATTTGGCTCGGCTCGGCTCGGCTTGGCGGACGATTTAGGGAAAAACATCGCGTTCATTGTGCCTCCGTATTCAGACGTCTTGTCACCGGAGCTGGAGTGAGCGGCGTGCCGTTCTTGAAGCGTGCGTCGTGCTCTATGTGTGTATTTTTTTTTTTTTTTTTTTCAATGTAAATACGTATCAGATAACTGCTGCTGGGAATTCATTTAAACTTGATCGCGTAATTTGACCGTCAAAGGTACGTAGATGCCTCGATGAGTCATGAATACGAGTACTTACAATTTTCAAAAATATAACTTGTGAAATCGCCAGCCCATGTGTAGGTTATATAAACGTGACAAAAATTTTATTATGGAATTAAAATTTTAGATTAAGTCGTTTGCCAAGTAGAACAAATGATGGAATGATTCATTCGTGATATTCTTTGAAAAGTACCTACGCGAGAGATTTAGTATACCTATGCAGGTTTTAGAGGATGTGTCCTTTTTACCAGATTAAAAATACACTTTTTTTGACTTTTTGGAATTTTTAAATATTTTACATTCAAGTATTTCTAAAAAATCATTATTTTTTCTACATATTTGAAGATTCCATCGAGCAGGGAATTGGACAATTTTCCACGTAGGCCTCTGTAGATTGGAGTAGAAATAACGAAAAAATACAGTAAAATCGATTAAAGATTTTTTTTTCAAAAAAAAAAAAAAAAAAATGACACTTTTCCCCATAAAAAGAATTTTCATAAAGAAATTTGTTGCTATATTAAGCTTTTTTGGGGGAGAAAAAGAATAATTTTCTTGAAATAAGTTTTTTCTTATTACATAAGTAAGAAGATTTATCCCATTTTTAAGGGAGTTTTTTTTATGTAGATGTATTTTTAAACTAATTTCCCTCGAGAATTTTTTTTTGTGAGACGTTTATAAAAATTTTTCGGAGTTTTTTTTGTACGAAAATTTTTTTTTCGTTTTGATACATTTTTCGGCCAAGTGAATTTTCAACACATTACCAATTAAATTCCTATATTTTTTGTGATATTTTTTTCTCAGAGGTTTCTTTTTCAAAGTAATTTTCAACGTACAAAAATAAAAGGAATTTTTGCTTCCCGTTTTCCCCTGATCGGAGCGTCGAAAGAGGTGATTTTTTCATTTCTTGTCATTTTTTGATAGCAGGTACCTATTTAAACTGTTTCTTTTTTTTTTTTCTAACCAAACTAGTGCTATTTTAAATAAAAATTTCATAAAAGTGTTGAGACTTGACTCTCAAGTCTTAAAACCACCCTCATGGGAAAATGAACGTCAAAAAAGTAAGTGTAAGAATTCTTCTCTAGGTATAGTCAAAAATTTATGAAAAAAAAATCGAAAAAGTTGCCAATGATTCACTAATAAAAAATGTATTATTTTGAAAAACCTAAACGAAGTTCAACTATTTGAAATTTAAAAGTGGAAACCTTTCTTGAAAAAATTTTTGAAAGAAAAATTATGATGATTATGTTAGTTGATAGGTAACTTGATTGATAAGACTGCGTAAGTGAAAAAAAATTATTGTTTTTAAGTTTTTTTTTTTTTCTTTTTTGGAAAAGAAAATTGGTTAAAAAATTTTCTGAAGGTTTCTTGGTCAAAAAAATATATACCTAATATAATTATATATTTTTTTTGAAAAATCCATCTAGAGCATTTTTTGTTTCTCCCTCAAAAAATATCAAGGTACCTTAAGTGTAACTATGTTAATCCACTCTTCAATTTTTTTTAAGTTACTTAAAAATTAAAAATTAAAAAAAACTCTATACAAAAAAAATAAACAATTTTCTGAAAAAAATAAATGTCAAAACAGCTGCATGTTCAAAGAAACGTTCTTTGAAATTTCACTGAAATGATTCTTCCGGGGTGGGGGGGGGGGGGGGGGGTCACTGAAACACTTATCTAAAACTACCGAAGATTCACAATTATTAAAAAATATTGAATAAATTGTTACTGCCCGAGCGAAACGAGTGTGAAAATTTCGAAAAATTGGGATTCTTAAAATTAAAAAATATTCATTACTTTTTTTTCGTAAAATTTTTCCAATGTATGTACAAAAAACGACAAATTTTTCAACTTTTTACCTTAACGATACTTAATTCAACCTTATCTACTCGTATTTGGGAATAAATTCTTGAATAAAAAAAAGAAGTCAACAGAAAATTCATGCTACAGAATTGAAGAAAAAATTTGTCAAAAAATTACCAAAATACTTAGGTACTTGGAAAAAATTCTTCTGTAGAAAAACTTTTTCTCAATACCTACAAAATTCTTTGAAGGAAGAAAAAAACTAGAAAAAATAGCAAATTTTTTTTTTTTTTTTTTTTTTTTAACGCCATATACAGCAACTAAGGCTAGAGGCGTGCAAAAATTAATTTAATGAAGAAATCGTCAAAAAAATGTTATTTATAAAAATAAAGTTCTCTCGAAAAATGAAAAAATTCTTCTCGTCGAAAATATATTTTTTAACGATTTTTTCTCAAAAAGTATTTACCTAAAGAAAAAATTTCTCAATAAAGAGAATTATCAATGTCTGCTTAAAAAAGTCACCACAATTTTATCAATTTTTTTTTTGAAAAAAGTTCTTTTCGACAAATTTATCGATACGTTTTTTTTTTTCATTTTACAAAATAGATAATTATGCATTGTACTTATATATTTATAAAGGAATTGTCCCTCTTTTGCAAAATTTTTCATATTATTTGCAATTTTTTCATCGATTTAGTTGTACTTAAATATCATTAAAATTAGGAAAAAATTGATTTGCAAACACACGTGTTTCACTAGTGATTTCAGTAGCTGACCCCACCCCCAACTTCCCAGAAGTGGATGATTTCGTGATTAGATTTCTTACGAGAAGTATCTAGGTATCGTTTTTTTATTTTTTCCGAGACTTTTTTTTCTTCATATGTAATCTTGAGTACCTATAAGTAGATTTATTTCCCAAGAGAATTTTTTTCGTCAACAAATTTTTTTCTAAGAAGATTTAGGGATTCTTCCACATAGACGTTTTTTTGCAAAGAAAATTTTCTCGAGGAAATACGAGTATTTTTCGAAGAGAATTTTTCAGCCAGTAAAATAATTTTTCTTTTTATAAAATTACAAAATATCGAGTAGGTATATAGACTGCCGAGAGGGTTATAGGCCAAGTCTAAACACAACGCTATTCGAAAGGCATCTCGACAAACACTCAAAAAGAGGGTAAAAAAAAATACGAAACTAAATAAAAGTGAAATGCCCATCCTGGTCTCTTTGGCTGACCGCGGCCAATCACCTCGATCAAAGATAAAAGCCCACTAAACCGGAGCAATTCGCGGCTAGGCTGGACTCGGCTCGGCGGTCCACTTCGGTACCTTACAAAAGGTTATACAATATGGGCTAGTAAAAGGTAACCAGACCATGAACGCGGAGGTATAGCTATCTGGAGACATTTAAATTAGCAGATTCCCTAATTACAAGAACGCGCGTAACCGAGTAAGAAGAAAAGCCCAAAGTAGAATGTGCTGTTGTTATGGTCGCGTTGAAGTAGGTTTTGTCGAGCGAATTCACTTCACCCTTTTGTTGATCTTTCGATTCGGCGCGATAATTCCAACTGCAGTGGCTGCGCGGATAATTTGGCTAAAAGGTTGAGATTTCGTTTCGAGCCGCCGTCTGCTGTCGGGCGGGTCCATTGATGTTCGGCCTTGCGCTAATATTGACAATAACACGCAGGGATTTTGGGTTCTTGACAACATATTATAAATATAATTTAAGGCAAAATACGCGTAGGTTGACGGCGTTACTATGGTATACCTAGCTAGACTTATATACCCACCTATGTCTACCTTACGGTGGTGTGCATCGAAAGGTTGGAATATCAATTTAGTCTCTGTGTCGTTAGCGAGAAAACTTTTTGATAGATTTCGATATAAACAATGGATTAGATCAGCATCGTCGTCATTTTTAAGAACTTCAACAGCTGTATCATCGTTATACTAGTATCGTAGGATATAGTTTTTATATGGAAAATAAACAATAAAGTTTCACATGTTTGGCGAACATTTTGATATAGGAAGTTGGCTGGTAATACGATCCTACCTACACATTATATACGTACTTATATCTCTCCGGACCCATTTTTAAAACTATATTCAAATGTAAACATGGTTTTGCTATTTTCATCAAATATCAACGTTATGCTTGTTAATTTTTAATCCAGACTATAAAAATCGAAACAATATAGGTGAAAGTACATATACGTATAATATATATTAACGCTATCGGCATATACCTAGGTACATTTACCTCAGGTACCTTACACGGTTTTTAATTGGAGATTTTTTTATTACCTGAATTTTTCAAATCCATTTCTACCCATACAAGTTGAAGAAAAATGCGTTGGTTGCGGTAAACGAGCTCACTTTGACTTCGTATGTATATTCGAGCATTTATACTTAGACGAAATGTTTTTTTAATGATGTTTAATTACGTTTGATAAACTCTACAAACATGTCCATCTCCATAGCGGATCGCACCAAAAAAAGAAACCTCGAATTAGTTAATTATAAATACCTCGATGGCCGTCGGCGAATGCAGAAACGAATCTGTATACTTATTCTGTTCGAGTGCATGGTGGCGATAGTGTCGTAATATTTTGGTATCGCCTCCTGCTGGTATCACCTTTGGTGGTGTGGCACGACTTAATGGTATCATGTGCTTCAGGTGAATTGACAAAAGTGAACGTGTTTCTGGACGATTCTAAAATGTGAGATTGAAACATAGAAGGTTCCAAAGTAAAACGTTCCAATGTGAAAAGTTCCAATACATGGTTCGAGAGAACGTTCTTTCCAATTTACTTAAACTGAAAGATTAAAATTTTAGACGGCTCCACCCAGAAAGATCTCAATTTTATATGGTTCCACAGTGAAAAGTTTCAATTTTAGATGGTTCCACACTGAAAATTTTCAATTTTAGACGGCTCCACTCTTGAACGTTTCAATTTCAGATGGTTCCACAAAGAAAGGCTCTAATTCAAAAATGGTTCTACTGTGAAAATTTCAAATTTTCAATGTTACAGAACCCTGAGGGAGTCCTTAAATGACTTCACACTTGATTAAAGGTTATAATTTCAGATGGTTCCACACAAAAATATCCCAATTTTGAAGATGGATCAACATTGTAAGATTTCAATTTCAGATGGTCCAATTTTAGAAGGTTCCACTCTGAAATATTTCAATTTTAGATGGTTCCACAATGAAAGACTCCAATCACAACCTGCTCCCAGATGTCATGAGAGCCTAAAATTCATGTCTGGACATGTTGTATTGCGATTTAGGCAAAATCGAGAACCTGATTTTCAGCAAAAGCTCCTGATTAGTGATTTTTACCCAAAATTCCTCTATTTTCAGCCAGAAATCTGATTTTTTCTAAAAAAATCTTTAGATTTTTGCAAAATGTCATTTAAGAAAGGGGAAGCAATTTTTTTCAATTTCATTGGCTTGAATTTTGATTTTTTTTTGTTCTTTTCTGAGTTCAGAGTCCCAATCTACTACTATTTTATGAAAAATTAGTGAAATCTACTACTTTTTCACGAAAATTCACTTTTCTCGAATCTCCTGATTTTTTGAGAAAAAATCATCAGTTTTTTTTAAATGTGTACGTCCAAGCATAAAGGGACCATTTGGCCGGTTTTAGTTTAGGAGATACAGCCGTTTTTGTGATCTCGAGTCAAGATTGTCGATTTCGGGATTTTTAGCGTTTCTTGTAGAGTGAACCCTGCTCTATCTCCTGACACTTTCCCCATCCCCCTACCTACCTCCAAACCCGAGATATCTTCGTTTGAAAAAAAAAAACCGAAAAGGGACCATGTTGGCGGTTGAAATTTTTTCCAGTTTTTTTTTTACAGAAAATCGTTGAAAAATCGGTAATATCGATCTGAATTACAAATTTTAACACTTTACAACATTTTTTCGATACACCTGAGCGATCTAATTTATATCCATTTCGTACTAAAATCAATTTTCCAGCAAAGGGACCATCTTGTCGGTAACCATTTCTCCAGCTGGAGCAGCTGACATTTTTCGAAAAATTCACTGGAAGAATCCAAATTCTTCATTTCCAAGCGGTGGAAGGTTCCACACCATAGAATTATGCTAAAAATCGATTTTTTTAGAAAAGGGACCATCTCGTCGGTAACCATTTCTCCAGCTGGAGCGGCTGGAATTTTTTGGAAAATGCACTGGAGAGATTCCATTTGACGAGGTTCTACTAATAAAAGTGTCCAAAGCCCTCGCTTTAACTTTTTTTTTACTTTTTTCCCGATTTTTCATACCCTAAACTTTAAACGAGTTTTTCATGCATCGGAACACGGTTACTTTTTAGTAACTTGGTTACTTTTTTAAAGGCAAGGTTACTTTAGTTACTTTTGGGCTCATTTTGGTTACTATGGTTACTTTTGGACTCATTTTGGTTACTATTTCGTCAAAAATCTGACGAACAGCTGCCATAAATTTCTTTAAAAACATTTTGAAAGTTTTTTTCAGAGATTTTGCTTCCAAAAAATTTGAAATATTTTATTTAAAAATGAATTAAGTAAGGTCAGTTGGGGTAACTGGGCCATTCTCTTCCTATAGTACGTTCGGCGAAAGATTAAACCTGGCAAAATAAAAAGTGGGGGACGCAGTGAAAAAACGAAGCAATTAGAAGCCGAGAATTTTTCTTTTTGGCGCGTTGATTGGTTCATTTTCGCTCCGCCTTTCTCGCGCCAAAATTTGCCAGGTTTAATCTTTCGCCGAACGTACTATAATCCCCTCCAAAATCGTCTTGACGTAATGAACTTAAATGCTTCAAAAATTTGATATTTCTCAAATGAGCAAAACTTTCCTTTTAAAAATTTTGAAAAGTTGTGAATTTCACATGTTGAAAAATTGTTTTTTTGTAGAGAATGAAGACTTTTCAAAAATTGAAATTTTTTTGTATCTACTCATTTTGCAATAAGCCAATCAAAAAATTGATTTTTTTAGACTTTAAATTCTTAGGCATTACAATTTTTATAAATTGGAAATTTTTTATTTGAATAAACATGAATTTTAGGAACGGCTATTTTTTTTAAATTAAATATAAATTGTTTAAAAATCAAAAAATTGAGAATTTTAAGAAATCCAGAACTTTTTAGAAATTACAAATTGTTAATAAATTTAAATTTATAGAAATTAAAAATTGTTTGAAAAATAAAAAAAATCGAAAAAAAAATAAAATTAAAAAATTAAAAAAAGGACAGTATTGTTTGTAATTTAAAATTTTTCTAAAATTCACGTTTTTTGAAATCAACAATTATTTGAAAACTGAAAACTATTTCAAAACAAATAAGAGTTCAAAAACTTGAAAAAGTTGATATCAAGTATTTTCAAGAAAAAACAAATTTGTTTTTTTTAATTTTCAATATTGAGTTCAAAAAAAATTAAGATTTGATAGGAACTCAAAAATTATTTATTGTGAGCTTCTCAAGAATTGAAATTTCCTATGATATAAAAATTGAGCACCTATTAAGCCAACTATTCTATTAAAATTCGTCATAATTACAGAAAAAGAAAAAATGCATGAATTATTATTTTTGAATTAAAAATTTTGATTTTTTCAAAATTTTTACCATTGATTTCAAGAGTTGTGAAACGTCAAATTTAGCGAAAATATGAGAAAAACGGTGACGAGGGGAAGGGAGGGGGTTATGAGTCATTATATTCAAGTGGAAATGGAAAATTTTTGGTTACTTTTTCCATAATTTTGGTTACTTTTTTTGAAATTTCAGATTACTAAAGTTACTTTTATTTTTTCAAATTTCGCTCCGATGCATGGCTTTTTCTAAAAACTATGTTTTTTAAAATTTTATTTTCAAAAGTCTCTGGAGAAGGGAGTTTTCCAGCTAGAGACCCTCACTATGGCTCATTTTAACCGGAATTTGATCTAGTATTTGAAATGTTATATGGATATAATTACTGCATTAAAAATATTATTTTTCGTTGTCAAAGGTCTGAAACAACTTGTAAGAGAATATTTTGCTTTAAAATCTAAAACCCCAAATTTCCATACCAAGGAGAAGACTAAAGAAATTGAAAAAATTCTCGCAGGAATGACTCTTTTGATATGGTCTATAGATAATTAGATATTATTGAAAAAATTCGATTTAGAATTGCAGAAAACTAAATTTTATAACAAGAAGCCATATTTTGGACACATTTTACGAGGCTATAGGTGCGAGGTGGGGGCCAATTCCCCATTCTTACCAGGCTATGCCTTCCTTGGTGACAGAATCGTACACCGTTCCTCGAGTTGTAATCAGCAGATATGGTACATGATTAATCGTCGGCGGTGCCATGGTACGACTATTATATACCGTGTATACCTACCTCTACATTCATACTTACTCCTCCTCTTAGGTACCTATATATACCTACTCGCTCATACTATATGCGCGTATAACTGATGGCAGTAATTATATCGACATAGTTCTTCCGTCTAATTAACGACGATGTTCGAGCCATGCAGTTACCTAAACCAATATAGTTTTTTTCATTTTGATTAATTGCAACCGTGCGATTGGAAAATACACGATTGAGCGGGGACGAAGGCGAAGGTGAAATTGGAAATTCAACGATGGCCGCGTTGCGGCGATATTTTCGATAAATGCGGGAAGTAATGGTGCTGTGCGTCTTTTCCCTATCGTTCAGACCTGCGTATATAGATAACTCGTTCGTTATGTGAAAAGTTTCGTTTCCCGGGCCTCTTGAAAGCATACTAATTAAACCGACACTCGGTACCTATGTATGAATGGTGCTGTAGACGGCGAAAGAATAATTTCTTATAGTTCCATGTACTACGAGTCTACCTATTCGTTCGTATATGTACTGAAATTGCACTACGAACTCCCATTTCATTTTGCATTCATTTCTTTTCTTCTTTTTCTTCTTTTTTCATAATTCACCATGTATGGAATATAAAAATGGTGTAAAGGGGTTGATTTAAAATGTTGTTTTATTTCAACTTGTCCTCGCTTTACAATGCGCTGATTGGCTCATTACGAGCTGGAGGGTAAATTTATACCTACTATCTACCACCAACTGTTCTAACTAGCTGGAAATAATTTTTGTTTATATTACCTCGCAATAATAGGTACTTCGTTTTCTTTGTATATTTCATAAAGAGCGTTTCTCTCTGATGTCTTTTCGGTGTATCAGAATTCCGCCATTATATTGGCTAAGCTTTTCTTTCTATCAGTATTTGTATTGAATTTGAAATACTTACAAATGCGTGCAAGTTGCGAATGTATTTGTACCTAGTACCTACCTATACCTACACTAGTACCTATAAGTACATACTTCTATATATGCGTGCTTATTCAAAAAACAAGTAGATATATACGATTTGTTTGTCAAAGTATGAAAACATAAAAAATTGTGTTCATTACTCATAAGAAAATGATGTACTTACATGGATTTTTTTTATTACAAAAAATAGAGAATCCCCACCCCCCCTCAAAAAATTAGAAATTTTTTTCTTAAAAAAATAAAGAGATATTTTTTCCAAAAATTTGAAAAGTTGTAAGATTTTTATTCCAAAATAATTGAGATAAAAAGTTGAAATTGCTTACCAAAAAAAAAATAAAATAAAAAAAAATTATTTCTCTGTAAATATTAAAGATTTTGGTCTCAAAAAAAGTTGAAAGATCCCCTTCCTCGCACTCCCCCAAATAAAGACAAAAATTAGAATTTCTGCTCAAACAATTGATATTGTTATAGGAGATTAATTTCTAAAAAAAAAAAAAAAAAAAAAAAAAAAAAAAATGAAAAAATGTTTCCTCTCAAAAAATTGATTTTTTTAAGAATCTGAATTTGTTCGCATCAAAAAAATAGAACCTTTTTTCTAAACTGACTCCAAAAAATTAAAATCATCATTTTAAAAAAAAAAGAATTCTTCCTGAAAAAAATTGAAAAAATGTTTGCTTCCCAAAAATTAAAAAATTTCTCAGGTAGGTTCTTTTTTTTTTTTTTTAAATGAGACAAAAAAAAAATAGAAATTTTTTATTACAAAAAAATTGAGATTGATTTCTTTCCAAAAAATTTTCTTAGGTACTTTCTGTAAAAAAAAAACACAGATTTTTTGCTTATTTTAAAAAATTAGGATAACATGATTTTTTATCCCAAAAATTTGAGAAATATTATTTTTGCCATAACAAAAAAATTAAGAGATTTTTATTAAAAATAATTTATGCAAAAAATGAAATATTGTTTCTCAAAAATTCAAAGGCCAAAAAAATTAGAACGAAAATTACGATTTTTTCCACAAAAAAATTAAGTTTTTTTTTCTACCATAAATGTAAGATCCCTTTTTTAAAAAAATGATTTTTTAAATGTTTTTTAGTTTATTTAATTATTATTATTATTTTTACGTATATTATACACAAAAAAAGTAAGATGAGGATTATTTTTTATTCTAAAAAATTTGAGAAATATTCTACTCCATGAAAGTTGAGCAATCTTCTTACCAAAAATTTTGGTGGTTTAAGGAGAGTAGATCGCAAGTATAGACTTTGTAGCAAGAAAGGAGCTTCTTTATTGAGAGGAATTTTTTTACTTGTCTTATCAAGTAAAATTTTCTACAGTAATTACGATTTTTCGTAGAGATATGATTTTTCTTGCTAATTCCCAGCAAAATCATAATTTTTCCTCGGTAGGTTACTGTGAGAACTTTTTACAAGACTATTTTATTGATCATTTTTTTCTTCCTTCCAAAGTATACTTTTTTAGAATGAAAAAAACATTTTTAAACAATTTTTTTCTCTAAAATTTTTTTTCGTTGTTTTGATAAGAAAACACATTTTTTAACCAAAAAAAAAAGAATTTTCTATTATTTTTTAGAAACTTTTTTGTTGAGGAAATTTGCTACTGTGCAGTGAATGCTTTTTTCAACTTAATTTTTTCTCAACTTTTCTGTCTAGTGGATTTTTTCAAGAGAGAATTTCTCTCTAATGGGATATTTTCTTACAAGGAAATTTTTTGCTTAGTTCGCTTACCTCTTTTTAATTTCTCTATACTTAATTAAAAATTCCCAGCCAGCAAATTATGATATTATCTACGCCCACTTTCATTCGCTTATTATAAAAATAAAACTGCTTACTTCTGTCGAAAAAAAATTAAACGAATGGTAGTTATTGTGAAGAATTATTGTGTTACTTAACCTTGAAAATTTATTAGATATAAAAAAATTAACGTAATTAATTAGGTATGTATGATTTCAAACTGAAACCTATCCGACGGGAGCGATAATCCTACAACTATTAAAAGCACTCAAAAAATCAAAATTTTGGACCATGCACGTTTCAAGAAAAAATTCAAGACATCACCGAAAAATATAGTTTTTGCCCTCTTAACTCGAGGGCAAGATTAATTAGGTACTTTTAAAGCTGCATTCGATTAAAAAAAAAGCCTCGTGTCATCAATCGAAACGTTATTTTTCTCATTTTTCCTCTAAAAAGAAAATTCGAAGAGCTAAATTTGTAATAAAATTCATCTCCATCCAGCCTCGAGTAAAAACACGAGTCGTCTGCGAAGCTATATAAAATAATTGCATATTTTTTACGACATGGGGGTGAAAAAATACGCGCACCTTCTTCGTACATGAAATACGATCTGGAGCATAAAATAAAGCTGCATCGTGAGTGGTTCGGCGAAAAGATGAAAATATAAACTCGAACGTGGATAGGGCGCGTATGCGTCGAGGAAATTTCGATATTCGGCGTAGGTGATGGCGAATTTAAGAGCACAAAGTGCGGGCGCTGACGTCGGTGCAAAAGAAAGTCGCACCGGCTTCGGCTTCGGCAGGAGCAGGAACAAGAGCAGGAGCACAAGTCGATGACGACTCGGACCGTGCGGAGCGAAACGCCGCCGCGTCGCAGAGAAGACGCGTATGTGCAACGATCGCGGAAGCAGGAAGGGCGCGTCGCGTCGCGTAAGCATGCGCCCGGCTTGCGGTCAACCATAGAGTCAGCACCTTAAATTGTACTCGTATAATGGTGAGTGTCTGCGGGATTTTTTTTTGCCGATAACCCCTCCTTTTTTTCCTCTCTATCGTTTCGGTTCATTACTTTGGAAAATTTATTCTTTAAACGGCTTTTATGGTTTTGTTTTGGGCGACATTTCCGTTTTTATAATAAGTTCGTGTTAAAAGCGAAACTTTATGTGTTATGTATCGTTTAATTTCATCGCCTGACAGGGTTTGTGTTTCTTGTTGTTTTCACGCGGTCGTATATTTCCAGGGTAGTATTAAATTTTCAACGTTGCGTGATTAATTTTTAATTAGAAACCGTATGCGTTGTATCATAAATTTGATGATAATTTTTAAGCAGCTATAATAGCGCCGCAACGTACAGTTGTCGCGAGCTATGCAAATTAAGGCGTTTGAAATTTTTAGGTGTTGGTTTAAATTTATTAGGTGCCGTGTGTACGTCTACGTATACTTAAAGGTACTTTTTTTTTACCAATAAAGCGTACCGCTCGCGTTTTGCTTAGCTCAGCCTTTATTGCTTCGGTGTGGAAATTTATAACATATCGCGGTTTACTTGCTCGATAAGTTTATGCCAAAATTGTTTGCAATTTCACCATTAGCTCGGTAAAATTTGACCAAAAACACGGAGCAAATTGCATTTTGGGTTGAGTGAAATTTTTCATTTTTAATGTTCTCTTCGGTGTCCTGATTAATCGCAAAAAAATCCCAGAACATCACCTCTTGGGAAGTCTTCCAAATTTGCGGACTCAAAGAGACACCTTCGTTGTTTTTCGCTCATAACTCTTCAAATAAACGTTTAAACAGAAAAATGGTCATGACTAAAATTGAAGAAAATAAAATTTTCAACAAAAACGGTTGTATTCATTTTTTCAAAAAAGTGAACGGGTGGCGCAAAAACACGCGTCAAAGTACAAAGGATGGAAAAAATGTAGATTGTCCTCCGGGAATAGTATATACAATTTTCGAATATAGGTATGCAGATGATGATTGAGGATACATCACAGACTCCAAAAAAAAGGTTTCCATCCTTTCTCCCCCTCGAAGTATCTGAAAAGTGCAATAATTTTCGGGCTTAAAAAACTCTTGTTTGGAATTTACCTGGGGCACATCTTAAATTTTTCAATTGATTTTTGAAGATTTTTAATGTTTTTAGAATAAGGAATAGTTATCACGATTTTTTGAAGAAAAGGCCTCTCGGGGTTTTTGAGGAAAAAAATCTCAACTTTTTTGAGAATAAATTTCAACGTTTTGAAGAAAAAGTGGCTCATATGTTGAGAAAATCATCTCTAAATTTTTTGTGTCATTTTTTTAAAATAATATATTTTTTTCACTATTTATTTTTTTCCAGTAAAGAAATCTTTTATTTTTTAGAGAAAAGCAAATTTTACCTAATTGTTTGAGAAAAAATCTCAAATTTTGTCTCAACTAAAAAAAAATTAAAATGACTTTCCCATTCTCTTGGAGCAAAACCTTTTTCTCTTTTGTTGCAATGAAAAAATTCCTCAAATTATTGAAGAAAATGTTTTTTTCAACTTCAGGTTTAAAAGATTTCTCGTTTTAAACTCAATTTTTTAAAATGAGATTTTTCAAAATTTTTGAAAATAAAATCTCTATTTACTTTTACTTTAAAATTATTTTTGTGCAAACCATTTTTTTTTTTTTTTTTTGAAAAGAGGCGTTTTGTTTTCAAAGTAAAAAAACGAATATCTACCTGTAGAAAATCTCTTTAGAGTCAAAATCACTCAATTTTAATGCAGTTTTTTTATATTAAGTATTTTGATTTTTTTAGAAATAAACTTTTTATACTTTTACAAAAAAAATACTTTTTTTTTTTTTTTTTTTTTTTTTTTTTGAGAAAAATCCTTAAATTTTTTTGAGACAAATTTTTTTCTTTTGAAGTAAAAAAGACTTTCTTATTTTACTTTTTATTCATTTTTTGAAAAAAAATTAAAAAACGGCGTTTTGTCTAAATTTTTAAAATCTTTCAATTTTGTGGGGAAAAAATCTCAATTTTTTGGAGTAAAAAATTTCTTAAATTGTTATGGAGTAAATTCTGGATAAGAGTGATTTCTCGATTTAAAAAAAAAAAAAAAAATTTCAAAATATTTGAAGTTCTTGCTATATTTCGATGCATGTTTTTACGCCACCCGGTCACTTCTTCCCGGGAAAAAATGGTTTGATCAAAATTGATCAAAATACGGTGATCTAATTAGATCAAAAAAATGTACCTATCAAAATGGATCTGAATTGACATTTTTTGATCTAATTAGATCACCGTTTTTCTGATCAGTTTTGATCAAAGGATGTAATGAATTCCTAATAAAGTTTTATACTTTTTTTCATGATTATGCTAGCGCTACTCCTATCACAATCCATCAAAAAATGAAGAGCTAATCATCCTCGCGCTTTGCGAGATGATCGCATCTCCTGTTTGGATCAACGTAAAAGTTGATCTAATGTAATGTGGATTCCCGAAGATCTTA
Organism: Balanococcus diminutus; assembly: GCA_959613365.1. NCBI lineage: Eukaryota > Metazoa > Arthropoda > Insecta > Hemiptera > Pseudococcidae > Balanococcus > Balanococcus diminutus. Next base: position 33,595,181 of record OY390715.1, on the reverse strand, counting down.
TGTACTTTTTGCTCCACACTTTGTGTGCGAGTATTGAGACAACCTCGAATTTGATCAAAATAGATCCGAACTTGATCAAAATGGATCAAATCAAGTCAGATTAACAATTCTAGACACCCTGGAGCGACATACCTATTATGAAAGAAAAGGGGGCTTCATAGTGAAAAACTGAAAAAAAGAATGAACAATTTGTCACCTGCCAGGTAAAACTCACCAACTCCATCTGACCTGGTTTTTGGAAAGGCATCTAAGGTGCAAAAATTTATTTTTCAGATTTCAGATGTTTTTAATATTTTATTCTTCAGTAAAAACTTCAAAAATTACCTAAAAGCCCCCTCCAAAAATTGTCTCTCATAAGTACGTTTCCAAAAATTAGTGGAGATAGATTTTGTGAGTTTTACCTGGCAATTGTGACGAATTATTGAAATTTAGTGAGTAATTTTGAAAAAAAAATTATAGGAATTTTTTTTCAAATTTTGTTTGAATTTGAATTTTTAAATTTTTTTAACACGCCTTTTTCCCTAAAATTTTTTCAATAAACTACAATTTACCAAAAAAAAATTTAACTGGTTTTTCGATCGATTTTATTTTATTTTTTGGGACTTGAAAAAAAATGATTTCCATATCTGAAGAATCAAAAAATTGGTGGAACGGTTTGGAAAATTCTTTGAAATACAAATTTTCAAAAATGAATTCATGTTTGAACAACTTTTCAAGAAAAAAATAAAAAGGAAGTTGATTATTTAATCTTTTTGATTTTTTCAAAGTGTGGAAATTTTGATGTTTTATTGAATTTTTAGGATTTGTTGATGTGTACTTTCTCAAAATCTTAAATCAAAACTATTAATTTTTGAAGAACATTTTCTAAATTTGATTTTCTCGAGAATATCGCTTCTTAAGTTTATTTTCACCTGGGTATAAAAAAAAAAAAAGTTGAAAGTTATAAAAATTATTGCAATCGTGCTCAAGATTGTTGGGATGTTGGAAATCATCAAGCCTATCAATCTAATAACAATTATGCCATAAGATTTAAGACATCATGAACATTACTCTGATCAAATTTGACGAATCTGCAAAAAACCTGATCTAAGTTGATTGAATTCATCAGTTAGATTAAGGCACATCAAACAATATTTCGATCAAATTTATTGTAAACATAAATCGTTTGATCAAAGTTGATCGAATTCCATCAGTTAGATCAAGGCACATCAAACAAAATTTAGATCAAATATAATCTAAACACAAAACATTTGGTCCAAGTTGATATAATTCTATCAGTTAGATCAAGGCACATCAAACAATACTTTGATCAAACTTAATCTAAACACAAAACATTTGATCAAAATTGATTGTATTCAATCAGTTGGATCAAAACATATCAAGCAATACTTGATCAAAATTGATGTAACCACAACACATTTGATCTAAATTGATCCAACACTATCTGTGCCAGTTTATCTAAGTTGATCTGATTTGATCGATTTCGTTAAAATTTGATCAATTTATATCATGATTTTAATCCAAACTTATCAATTTTGATCAAACCATTTTTTCCCGGGTTGATAAAAATGAATATGAAGTTTTTTGTTTAAAATTTTATGTATTTCAATTTTAGTTATATTCATTTTTTTATTTAAACGCATATTTGACGAACTATAAGCGAAAAACGCGAGAAGCCGCTTTGGATCAATTTTTGGACGATTTCTCAAGTTTGGGTATACTTTTTGATGGTTAATCAGTACACAAATTTCAATTTTATGTCCTAATTTCATTGGGCTATGTGTGACTTGACTTAGAGACGTATATATTATTTCGTATTCGGTGTACGAAGTTTCTCTCGGTATATGAACGTGCAAAAGTAGAGTAAGTAATCGAAGACGTGCTATTGATGGTAACTTTTTGGTAAATTGATAAGATTCGCGTTTGTCAATTTTATAGAGAGCATAGCACAGATACCTACTTAAATTCTGCGCGTACGTACTTACGTAGGTGCAGTCGCATCACAGAGGTAGAGTACCCAAGGAACGTTGAAATTAGACATCTCATACAGTCGTATAATCGGTATCTCGCCTTTCTTTGGTGGAAAAGTATTACGTATAGAGAGTATAGTATATGCTATAGAAGATAGAGGCGGTGTGGTCTTTGAGAAGGTACCGATTCCCACGGTGTGTCCGTATGTCATGTCGCAGCACAGCATTGAATCGTCTCTCTCTCCTTGGTACATTACACGACCGGACACGACCGTACTATCATACATTCGTCTTCTACGTGTTTTGCCTATCAATCAGTAATGCACATTATTCCCATAGTTGAACGGTCGTTTAATTCAATTGCCGTGTCGTACTATTCATTACACATATATGAGTTGGTAATTTGCTAAACGTGGTTGGTATTCGGGACAAATTCGATAAAGCTATGTGGCGACCAGCGACCAAGCGACCACGCGGTACTGGTGCTGACGATGGCGATGGCGATGTCGGCATATCCAACTAAACTCCACTCTTGTCTCTTGTATATGTATTGTGTACCTATATATGCATGAAAATTACATTTATTACCATTACCGCACACGCTTAAGCCTTTCAAAACTGGATCGTATATGTAACGCGTTTACGACCCATTAATTAAATCCGGCGCAAATGAGATTTTTTTTGCCATTTTTAACGCGCTTACAATGTGTAAGTATAGAACCAGATAAATACGTTTGTACGCCGCACAGGCACAGAGGCTTACAAGGAGAGGAGGGGCAGGGGGGATATAGTCATGTGCGAGTACTTGTACAGGTTTTTTACGTTTACGTGGACTGGTCAGTTTTAAGAGAATTAAATGTGCTCGCTGAACCAAAATGTAACCGGTGCGATGGTCGCCATTATTTTTTCATTCGCCTTCGACTTCGACGAGTGCTAAAGTAGCCACGGGTTGTTGGGTGCGGTAACTCATAAGATACATATTATGGGCATGGCGGAAAACACCATTGAAATTGAATCGATCGATATTCTTATTGTAAATGGGCAAATTTTCAGGTGCCATGACTGTTCCTCTGTCTCCCTCGATCTAACTCTTGCTTGTTCAACAACAATAATTGGTCGCCTAATGATTTGAATATTTCGGCTGAAAAACATGGTGAAAAAATTTCAATACGAAAGTCTTTCAGAAAAACATTTTCTTTTAGGTAAAGAAAAATTTATTTAGCTGGAAAACATTGAAAATAGTCAATTAATTTTCCAGAAAATCAAAGAAAATATATTCGTCAATTTTGTTTTTAAATAGAAAATTCATTAAAAAAATTGATTAGTTTTCTTGCATAAATTTTGAAAATTTATTTTCTAAAAAATTATAAAAATGTACCAATTTTTGAAGATTTTTTAAAATAATTTGTTCGATGAGAAATTCAAAGAATTACATTTAAAACTTATTTATGTTCATCATTTTTTTAAATAAAAAAATTGATGACAGACATCTGATTGCACTGAGAAAAAGGTTGGGCAATAAACATCTCGAAACGTAGATTTTTTTTGATAAGGGAATAGATATGTGGATTTGCTGTCCTTTGCCTGGAAGACTGCGAATATTTTCCCCCTCTTCCCAAAAATTTTTTCCACAAAGATTGAGAATATAAATTTTTGAAATAATTTGTGTTTTTTTCACTCTGTAAACCTTGAAAAAATGGATTAAAAATTGGGGAAAAAATTTGTAATTAATATGGGTTTAATCATACACAGTTTTGCCCAAAAAGACAATTTACAGCAATTTTTCATCTTTTTTATACCTTTGAAAATTTTTCAAAAACTACGAAAAATTGAAGAAAATGAGAAAAGTGATGGTTCCTGAAAATGAAAGTAAAGATGAAAAATCGCTGTCAAATCTTTGAAAAAATTAATAATTTTCGAAGAAAAAAAAGTCATAATTTTTTAAATTATGTATTCGATTTTCTTCGAATTGATTAATTTAAAAAAAAAAATAATAATAATTCATTAGGTACTTTAATCTTGAAAAAAAAAACAGAAACTATGATTCACTTCAGTAAAAATTTGCAGAAAATCTTTCAAGTAGATATAGGTATCCATTTAAAGCAATTTAAAAATTCAATATAGGAAGCATAATTTTTGATTCTCTCTTATACCTACTTTGAGAATAATTGTCGTTTGGTAATAAATTCTGGTTACAAAAAATTACGTACGAAAAATAATCTTCTTGGGGAAATCCCGTATAAGCTAATGAGTTCTTTCAGAAATAAATAGCTATAACTAAGTACATTTTCTCAACAAAAAAAATCTTCTTGTCAAAAAATACAAATGTAAAGTTGAGTGAATCTTCATAAAAAAAATTCCCTAAAAAATGTGCTGTGCCTTAGGTATAAAAAAATTTTTAGTCAAAAAGAAAATTCAAAAAAATATCTCACAAAAATTTCTCTTACTTCACTCAAAAGTATTAAAAAAAAAAAAAAAAAAAAAAAAAAAAAATGAAATGAGAAGAAAAACTTGTTAACGACAAAATATAACTACAGTAAATCTTCATAAAAAACTTCCCTAAAAAATTTCCTGTAGAAAAAATTTTTCAACCAAAAAGAAGATTCTTCAAAAAAAAAAAAATTTTACTTACTTCTCTCATACCTACTTGAAAAAAATTGAAATGGGAAGAAAAATTCCCACCGCAAAAAATTTCTCATATTATTGGACAAAATCCTACATCATAAACTTAAATCGAATCTTTCAACTTGCATGGAAAAATTAATAACAATGCAATTTTCTCAAACGACATGCCAGAGAGAGCTTGTCATTTACATATTGTATGAAACGTCGCGTCACTCGGTTCAGTCAATATAGATTTAGCTGTCGCGGTCGGGACAGCGATCAGCGTAATTTATTTACAAATAAAAACGTCATAACAATAAGTCGGGGTATAGTAATTTGAGGTAATTTCATCGGTGCACTGAAAAAAATGGATTATAATGATTCTGGGCAAAACACAGTAATTTTAGGACACGTCGCCAATTTTGGAATCATTCCGGTGAAAAACATAAAAGATTCAGTTCTATTCCAGAATGATTACGGAGTCTCCGTAATCATTCTGGAATAGAACTGAATCTTTTCTGTTTTTCCGTAATCATTCTGGAATAGAACTGAATCTTTTCTGTTTTTCACCGGAATGATTCTATAAAATTGGCGACGTGTCCTAAAATTACTGTGTTTTACCCAGACTCATTACGGTTTTTGAAAATTCATTTTTTTCAGTGTGGCGCGTTATGCACTACAATTTGATTAGATGGAGTCTCGCTCTCGGTATACTCGTATGGCGATATTGGCGCGTCTATCGGACACGGGGTGGACTTATCACGGCGGTAATCGCGGACAGCGAGCGTCGGACTCGGGTTAATTTACTTGTCATTAGTCGGCGCTTTTTTAACCACAACGACGACGGTAAAATGAAGCGTCGTCGTCCTTGTCAAGCACACGTCCAAATACCATATTAAGGACGAGGTCGAAGCGACGTCGATTTAAAATTACGTATAAAAGGGTATAGCATACTCATCCAATTTGACGGAAATGTTGACATGTACGCGACGTTGAGGTTTTCGTCTGCGATAGCGATAGCGACATCGACATCGACATCGACAGTACCCACGCTCGCCCTCGCTGGGATACATATTTTTTACGCAGCCATTGTACCAGTACAACCCCTTTAGACAAATGTCGAATACAGCGTGTAAACACAAAGAAGTATAATAAGTTGCAGAATGTACGCCCTAAAAAAAATACCACCAGGTTGCGATGCATTGGTGGCCCTGGAGCTGGGGGGGTGGTGGTGGTGAAACTCGACGGGTTAACGCGATCGAGTTGCGTTAATGAGACGCTCTCACGTAATCGGTGAAAAGCTCGTGACCATTTTTACGCGTCCTCCGCGTCGCGTCGGCCTGTTTGGTCGTTCGAGGTGGTTTTTTTCTCTGTTTACATTTCCGTTGGCCCAGCGTTGGCGCATCGATCTTCTCTGTAGAGTCGAGGTGCAGCATATCGGTGCGAAATATACAGGGTGTCCGAGGAGCTTCTTGTAAAATTTCTGATTTCGATACAACAGGGGACCATTATCCAAAAAATATGTTCCATATACGTGGTGCCTATCTCAAAAATTGAAGGGATATAGGAACATAAAATTGAGATTTTTTTGATTGAACATGTGGGTTGAACATTCGAGTCTGGTTTGATGATTTTGTTTACACATGGGAGTGGATCATCGTTCTTTGGTTTTACCAACTTCAAAATTGGAGGGGAGGGAGGGGTCCAATTGAAATTTTTATTATGACTAAAATTATTTCTAGGATCTTAATCTACAACTTTTGTTTAAAAAAAATTTCAATTAGACCCCTACCCACATTTTTGAACAAGTATCTACATGATGTTGGACAAAATTGAAAGGGAGGGAGGAGTCCAATTGAAAAAAATTTCAAACAAAAGTTGTAGCTTAAAATTTTTGGAATAATTTTGGTTATTAAAAAAATTTCGATTGGATCTCTTCCTCTCCTCAAATTTGGAATATTGAGTATCCATGTACATACAAGTATAGGTAATAAGTATACTACTTAATTACTTACTAGGGAACTTCGCCAAATCTTCACCTCCAACTAAGCTGAAATTTGGCTCACTAGAAGGGCATGTCATCCAGAACTCAGAACCAAATTTTTAGCTGCCGAGGTTGGTATTTCGATTTTTGGCGAATTTTTAAAAAAGACGAAAATAGCACATTTTTAAACCAATTTTTTACAAAAATTGTAAATTTTAAGAACAAAAAATGAAAATCGGTTTACATTCTGATGTATTCCCCCCTCCCCCCCGACCAGAGTCAATTGAGACCGTTTTCGAAACGACCTGGAGCCTCCAGCAAAAGTGGACTTTTCTCCAGCTCATTGGAATCGCGAAAAGTCAACTTTTGTTGAAGCCTTCCGATCATTTAAAAAATAGTCTCAATCGACTCGTGGTGGGAGGAGGGTCAAAATCAGCATACAAACCTATTTCCATATCTCTTTTCTCTAAATTTATACTTTTTATAAAAAATTAATTTAAAAATGTGCTATTTTCGTAATTTTAAAAAATTCGCCAAAAATCGAAAAATCCACTTCGACTGCTCAAAATTTGGTTCTGAAGTCTGGATGAGATGCTCTTTCAGTTAACCAAATTTCAGCTCAATCGGAGGCAGAATTCCCTTGTTAATAAAATAAAACAACGATCCACTTTCATGGAAACGAATTTATCAAACTGGCCTCGAGATGAGTACTGAGTAGTCCTAAAAAAATGAACATTTTTTACTCTTGAGATTTTTTTTGGTTCAGGTTTGAAAATAAAGGCGCTATAAAAGTTTGAAAATTGAAATTTTCAAATTTTGATACCCCTTAGCTCCTTCATTTTCAAAAATAGGAAATTTTTTCACATAACTCATTTTGTCTTTTTGTTCTCCTCAAAGAGTTGCATAAATTATAATAATGCATTATCATAATCATAACAGAATTGTGCAATTTTCATGCTCCTTAATAATTTTGATTAGGCAATATCTTTGACTTAAATTTTCTTCTTGCTTTAACTCCTTCAATTTCAAAGATAGACATCCTAATGTGATTGAAACTTTTTTTTTTTTTGAAGTACTGTTCAGCAGTGTTCAGTGTTCACTAGCGATGTGAGAAAATTTTTGAATGCAGTGTTGCCAATCGATTTTGATTAAAAAGCTTTGTAGCCCCTTCATTTTCAAACATAGGCAAAAAATCTCAAGAGTAATAATTTTTTTTTCTTCAATACTATCCATATGTTGGATCATTATATTTGTTTTTTCAGTTTTTTCCTCCTTGCTCCTTCAATTTTTTAGATGGGCACCACGTGTATAGAACATTTTTTGTTCCTGATACCCGACTATATCCAAATCTGATGTATCCTAAGGTGCTCCTGGGACACACTGTATGTTTACCTACTCTGTACGCTTTCCTTACACCGAGTATTTTGCCTACATAGTTGACACTTTGAGAAAACAAGTTTGTAACTTGTTAACTGAGTTAAACACGTACGTCTCTGGTAAACAAATCGTATTAGAGTTGAGAACGTGATTTAGACGATGAATGAGACGTGTATGTGTGCGTATATAGATAGGTATACATATTATAAACGCCGCCGAGGCCGAAGCCCAAGCCAAGTGAACAAGACGATGGAAAATTATTTAATTCGATGCAGCTGCCCCGCCAGATCGCGACGCGACGCGACGCTCGCCTGGCTCGGTCTCCTCTGCTCGCATAATTTACCGCATTCGATGGCGAATTTGTATTCGTCGGCAGCGTGTTGGATTTCGTTTTCCATATCCACGCAGAGTCGTATATTTTATTCTCGTACTACCGCCACCTTTACCTCTTCGGCTTGGGTATTTTTTTCATGCAGAAAAACCGACAATTTTAAGCGTATTTAGTTATCTAAACGCATCGGCAGTTACGAAACAAAAGCTATAGACCGTTATTTCCACTGTATGATCTTCACGATATGTCTTTACGCGTTTCCGTTTAGCATACATCATTTTGTAGATGAAGATAGCAAAGTGCAACGTTGTGACGTTGTCGAGTCAGTATATGCACATTTGAAGAGCTCGACTTTGGAAATTTTTACCTTTTTTTGACAAGATTTTTTTAACGCAATTTCCCATGCAGCGTTAACTCGCGAGTTATTCGTTTAATTACACGGTTTATGGGCGAACGAAAAACGGAAACGATTTTTGTGCTAAGAAATTTATCGATGTTACACTAGATGCGAATGCGATGACAGAATCTAATACGGAAATTGCGCCAGATTAAAGCGTTAATTTATTTTTCTTTTGTTAATTGCAATTATACGAGTACATACATACCGGTGTTAAGAAATCGGCTATGTTTTGTGAACGACGACGACGCGACGATAAAATGTTTTATAAATTAGTGCGTGTAGTTTGCACGCCTTGATAATTATGCAAATCAAATGCATCGCTCGTCAACGATTTAATTATTAATTTACATAATTACACTTAACCGCATGATGACGTTTAATCCCGTTGATTTTTCTCATTTCGAGAAAAAAAATCTTACTGGTTTGAAAATTCGCGAGGTTTAAGATCGAATTTATGGAATGCAACGAGTATATACACATGTATATGCATACGTATGTGCGAGTTGATTTACTCCAACGTTTACCATACGAGAGCCGTTAGCGTCAATTATCGTTAATTATTAAGGAAGCATTTGACACTCAGATCGTATGGCATAATCGTACAAAGTAATAACTAACAGATAACTTGTTTCTTCGATTCATTTTTTTTTTCATCTCTCAGGGTGTCGTTTCCAAATCTATAATTTATTCTGCCGAGCTAAATTAAATTGTCAAATTGTCTCGATTCGAAGCCGCAGGAAAAAAGTCAGCTTGCTAATGAAGTGATCAACTAAGATTTAGGGCGTTTAGGTATGCAATTTTATTAACACCTCTTGTCGCTGAAGTGTTACAACGTTGCACCGTTTGTTTCACCATCCATAGTGTTCGATTATGAACGAGGCGAGGTTCTTTGAGCGATATTCCAACGTAGATTTGTTTTAGGGCAGAAATAATCCTAAATGCCTTGGAGAATATATTTTGCCCCTAATAATTTTTCAAAAAGATGCTCTCATTTCGATAGACATTTTTTTTATTAAAATAATTATAACTTTTTTTTCTAAAGTTTGTTTATAAGAAAACTTTTTTTTGGGCTTTTTAGATTTTTTTTATTCACAAATTATTCTCAAGAAAAAATTTTTACGTGATTTTTTTACAAAAAAAAAAAAAAACTTAATTCATTTTCTTAAGAAAACAAGAAAACTTTCTTTTGAAAGAACAATTTTTCGATAAAGTCTTCGATAATTTTCTCAAAAATTGTACCGCACCTATTTTTAAAAAATCAAAAAGAAATAAAATTATTATCATGGGGGAAAATTCTTCAGTAAAAATTACCATGTAAAAAATTTTCTCACAAAAAAATTGTAAAAAAGAAATAGGTGTATTAAAAAAAAAATCTTCTAAAATTCAATTCAAAATTCGATCAAAAAATAATTTTAAAAAAATTAATAAAAAAATTCTATCAAAAAGTGTTTAAAAAATTTTCTGATGCAAAAACTCATTTTGAAAAAAACGTCAAAAATTAATATTTTTCATAAAAATTACAAAAAAATCTTCTTGAATTTTTTAAAACATTTCTCACTTCATAAATAATAATAATATGTGACCCGGCACGTTAAAAGGGACCTAGTAGGTATTTTACAAGTTTTTCAGGAGAGTAAAAACAAACTTTGGAAATGAATATCTCTGGAACGAATGGACCGATTTTTCTAAAACTTTGAAGAATTGTTACTGGGTATAAGTGAAATATTTTCCAATATTAAAAAAATAATTATGGGCGAACATTTTTGTATAATGGCGCAAGGGAAATTTGACCAAACTCAGTGTTGCCAAAAAGGGAATTTTTTTTTGTGATAAGTAAATTTTTGAAGTTTACTGATAACAAATGTAACATTGATTTTAGGCTAAATTATGAAGATTTCGTGTCATAGGTGATAATAAGATGACAAATACATCGAAAACCACAGTGATTACAGATTTACTAGGTCCCTTTTGTCATGCTGATTGAAAATATTGACTTTTTCGAAGTTTTTAGTGATTCAGGTGATAGACCTTGGTAAGTGGTGATTTGAGAAAAGTTCTTCAATCCGAAAGTTTTTTAAATTTTAGTGGATTTTTTTAATGAAAATGTTTTTTTTTTTTTTTTTTTTTTTTTAATAAGTAACTAGAACTAAATTTTGAGCTTCTGAAGTTGATTTTTTGATTTTTGACGAATTTTTGAAAATTGCAAAAATAGCGCATTAAGTAACTCAATTTTTTACAAAAATTGTAAATTTTGAGATAAAATTTTGAAAATTGGTTTATATTCTAAAGTCGACCTCTCAAGTCGAATGGGGCCATTTTCGAAACTATCTGGAGCCTCCGGCAAAAGTTGACTTTTCTACAAATCAATTTCATCAGCTAAAAATGTAATCCTAGCGTTAAAGTGATAACATCAATCGATTGTTGAATCCAAAATCTGAGGTGACGAGTTGACATGTGTAGGAATTTTTTTTATACTCAACTCGAAAATCTTGAAAAGTCACCTTTTGTTGGAGATTCCAGATTGCTTCGAAAGTGATCACAATCGACTAGGGGAATCGACCTTAGTATATGAACCGATTTTCAAAAATTTTATCTCAAAATTTACAGTGCTCGTTGAAAATGAATTTGCCAATGAGCGTACTTTCTCGACTTTGAAAAATTCGCCAAAAATCGAAAAATCAACTTCGACAGCTAAAATTTTGGTTCTGAGGTTTGAGTGTCATGCTCTTTCAATGGGTAAAATTTTAGCTCAATGGGAGTTGACGAGTTATACCAAGGTTCGCTTGTCAATTATAAAAAATTTCAATGAGCGTCGCGCTAAGTTATAGAAAAATTTAATAAGGAACCAGTTCACACTAAGCGCAATATCTTTGATAAAAAAATTCTCAAAATGTTGTACCCAGACTCGTACATATTTTTCGTTGGCAAAATTCTACTCCGACAAAGGCGACAAGTCGGCTAAATTCGTGTAATCAATTAAAAACGATCGCTCGAGCTGCATTTACTGATACGCCATCAGCAATAAGAGAACTGGTTATTCGTATTGTTCCGCAGCGTACCGATAAGACTAAAATTTATCTTAATGTTCGTCAAATAATTAAACTGTCTCGAGGAATTATCCGTTACACTCGCGATAAAGTGAAAAAAATAAAGAAAATTACTGAAAAACGATTTAGGTTGCGGTGTAGGAGAAGACGTTACGAGTGTGAAAACGAGAAACCCACAGCACAGCCCCGAAATATATAAACGAGTCGAAGGCTCGAAGCTTCCATTAAAGAAGATCCAATTATCGTTATGATAGTTATTGTCGTCGCACCGAGACGAGGTATAGTGAAGAACGCGTGTCAACCAACAACCACGATACTCTAACCGAGCAACCTGCTTTGATTAAGAAACAGTAATTATGGTATTAATTAATTAACCCGCGCCGCGTATATTATCGCGCGTATTAAAGAGTAAACGTCGTTTTTGGCTGTCGAATCGATTATTTTTGTTCATCAAATTAGGCGTCGATGATTCTCGCTGCGTGTGAATCATGTGTCGTACCAATCACACGCTTTTTGAAAAAAAAAATTCATCGTTTATCTGCGTCTTAAAAAAAATTATCTTAATTGAACGTTATACAGGGTGTCCCGGATCACAGAAACCAGACTTGAGAGTTGGGTATAACTGACTGCCACCAACAAAAAACTTCATGTGCACCAGATGCCTGCCTATCTTGATTTTGAAGGGGTATAGTTATTATTTCAAAAATTTAAAAGTCCTGCCAAGGCAATAAATGAAGCAGGTGTAACTTTTTGAAAGGAACTAAAAAAGTTGTGTAAAAAATTTCCTTATATTTGAAAATGAAGGGGCTAAAAAACTTCTAAAATGGGTATTTTTGAAGTTCAAGGCTTCATAGCGCCTTCACTTTCAAAGATAGACAAATTTTTATTTTTCACATAACTGTTTGTTCCTCTTAAAGCGTTATACCTCTTCCATGTATTGTCCTGATGAAATTTGGAAACTTTCATGCCTTATCAGTGCACCGTGAAAAATTGAGGTAGGCAATATTTTTGACAGGAATTTCATGTGAATATATCTCCTTCAATTTTAGAGAGAGGCAACCGAATGTGCTTGGAACTTTTTTTTTATTTTTCAAAGTGCTATTCACTGCTCGGGTCGAAATTTTTTTGAAAGCAGTGTTGCCACTTGCCAACCAATTTTGTTTGGCAAAATATCGATTTTCAAAGTTTTGAAGCTCCTTCATTTTCAATTTGGAGGGAAGGGAGGGGTCCAGTCGAAATTTTTGTTATGATCAAAATTATTGCTAAAACTCCAAGCTACAACTTTTGTTTGGAAAATTTTTCGATTGGACTCCTCCCTCTCCTCCAATTTTGCAAAACACTCTGTAGATTCTTCTTCAAAATTAGGGGAAGTGAGGAGAAAGGGGCCAATTGAAAAATTTTCTCAATAGGAGTTGCAGAATTAGGTCTTAGAAATAATTTTGGTCATCATAAAAATTTCGATTGGACCCATCCTTCTCCTCCTATTACACATGAGACATCACCTAATGTAGAGGTAGTTCAGGTACTTACCTATTAAAAATTGAGGAAAGGGTCAAATTGAAAAAATTTTCAAACAAAAGTTGTAGATTGAAGTCGTAGAAATAATTTTGGTTATAACAAAAATTTCGATTGGACCCCTCCCTCCGCACCAATTTTGGATAATAAAACTTAGATACTCATGTTATTAAAAACAGCGTGGAGGTAAGGGGTCCAATTCAAAAAATTTTCAAACAAAAGTTGTAGCTCGAAGTTTTAGAAATAATTTCGATTATAACAAAAATTTCGATTTGACCCCCCCCCTCCAATTTTGTATGGTATCTAAGTATGTAGTACTAAACTTGGTAAAATCAAGAAAAAATTCATAATGAACTTTGAGAACTTCAGAAAAATTTTGTGGATCAAGCTATCGATACTTTTTTGAATTCATATTTTTGATGTCGAAAATCGATATTTATTTTGATATCGATTTTTCGATACCGATATCATCATTAAGATGGTTGAAAAACTCTGATAGGTATGGATTTTTACTTGAAAATTTTTTCTCTGAGGTGGCTCTTGATATACTCGACTGTTTACGAATACCTACCAAGTTACCACCTACCAGGACGTGCGTCGATTTGTTTACGTAATGAGAATTTGACGCCGCACCGGAGGTGGATGCGCGCCGTGAGCCGACGACACATCCAAGACGTTTCTCGGAATTACATTTTTAATCGTTGGCGCTGGCGGTAATAAGCGTTTAATATACGCAGCCATAAGTGAAACGAGCGCGTAAAGATAATTAGGTTGGTACCTCGGCACGTATGTGTTGATAATAAACGACTTGTCGCTGTTTTCGGACCAATTAACCATAATTTTAAGAAACAATCGTCGTGAATTTTATATTCCTCAGCCTCGCACTATAAATATGGACAACGGGAGGAAATCGTATACCAAAGTATAGATAAATTACGTCCTTTTTAATTAGAATTAGGTACCTACTTCACCTAATGTTTTGCAACTTGACAATATGGATTCTATTTTACATATTTGCACGATTAAAAAGCTCGATTGTGCGCTCATTAATGGTCTAAAAATATGAACAAAATTTCCATAATACTTTTGACCTTTTTAACCGCGAACGATGTTTTATAAAACAATAATTTGAAAATTTATCTACGTTTTGCGCGTTTGAAACAAACTTGATTGCAAATTATACTTAGCACGAGATAGGATATAAAAGGTCGTAAATTTTTATATTAATCGTCATCTGTCGGTCTACTTAGGCAAACTGCTAGTCAAATGCATTTATTATTAATGAAGTAAAGAAAAAAAAGGGAGAAAAAAACGCCCAAGACAAAATTACATTGAGTTCCTTGGTAATTACGACGCTGACACGAAGATAACGTATATGGCACCAGGAATTCGTGGTACATCGATTTTCTCTCCGTCGAAGGTGCATTTTTTATTTGTTATAGTGGCGTCATCTCGAATATTGGGATGGTATAGATATACGAAATCGACTGCGACCGAATCCCAAAATGAAACCAGTTCTTTGGTCGATAAAAGCGTTAATTCGTTAAACGATAAATTACCCGGTAATAACAGTCAATGTTCGCTTTGCTGTGTATACTCATTGTCGTCATTGGGTCTTCTTAATAAAAAACTGAAAAAAAAATTAGTAAATTTATCACGATTATTGGGACGGACGGACGAGACGCAGCGAGCAGATTAATTATCGCGAATCGTGATCGATTTCCATCGTTATACTTACTTTTTTACGAGGTAAACGGCGGCGCTTAATTTACGATCGTCGATCTTCGATGGTAGATATGGCGCATCCGAGTAAAATTTTTATTTCCGACATAAAATGATTTATACGACGAATCTTGGGTGAAATTTTTTTACCGGTCTAGTCACCGTGGTAGCGTGTAATTTACAAGGTGATAACTGGCGTGTGTAATAAGAGTTCGTAGGTAGATTTGTATAGTTTTTGGATTGCCAATTTGCGTCGTTGGGCTTTCGAGACGTCTAGACACCACCGTTTGTGATTGTCGAAGTAGTTTTGGTATTTTTATTTGCAATAGAAGCTCGTATTCCATCAAATTAAAAAAAAGAGAAAAAAGCAGGTTGCTTTCGACATTCAATAAAAATTGTCGAGCACAAATTTTGATCAATTTTGTTTAATTACAAATTTTTGAAAAATTTTGTTGATTAAAAATTAAAAAAAAATTATGTTAGATACAAGTTTCTGAAATTTTTTTATGGAACGTTACAATTTTTAAAAATTCTTCAATAAGTAGGTACAATTTTTTTCAAGTTTCAAAAGACACCTTTTTTGAAAATTTTGTCAAATTACAAATTTTTCGAAAATTTTGTCAATTTAAGTATACAAGTTTTTTGAAAATTTTGTCAATTACAAATTTTTGAAAAATTTCTAAATACAAATTTAAAAAAATTCTTTTGAATACAAAACATTTGAAATTTTGTTTAATACAATTTTTTTCAAGTTTCAAAGTACACATTTTTTGAAAATTTTGTCAATTACAAATTTGAAAATTTTGTCCACTACAAATTTTTTGAAAATTTTGTAAATTACAAATTTTTGAAAATATTTCTAACAAATTTTTAAAAATTTTGTTGATTACATTTTTTTAAAATTTTGTCAATGAAATTTTAGAAAAAATACTTACTTAGGTATACTCAAACATGAATTCTATGGTGGACTTTGATTTTTTATTTAAAGGGTGGGGGGGGGGGGGGCTATACAATTTTTTTTTTGTTGAATGCATAGAGTTGACAAGCGGAATTTTCTAAAACCTTTGCATGACGTCAATTTGATTTTTCATCTATGAAGTTTTGAAGAAAAATTGGAAACTAATTTCATCTCGCTTTTTTTTATAAAAAAAATTAATTTTTGATTTTTTAAAAATAAAATGCATGGAGTTTTCAAAAAAAAAAAATTATATTCATTTTGCATTTTAATGATGTCATTTTGTAGAAATTATTGATAAATTTTTTGGAAAATCAAAAATTTTAAGCGTCAAAATTGGAGAAAAACACGACTTTTTCTTAATGCCCCGTTTCCAGAAAAACTATGCAACCCACGAAGTTTTTCCGCAGAATGTTTTTTATTCAGTACAGTCTGGTCTGTAGTCTGACGAGAGGGTTTCGCGAAATTATAATTTGCCGACGACTTCTTTCGAGTTGAATGGAATACTAAGATGAAATTCATAAAACAGTTAGATAAAATCAGGGGAAAAAGTAGGAATTTCGCAAAACCTTCTCGTCAGACTACAGACCAGACTGTACTGAATAAAAAACATTCTGAGGAAAAACTTCGTGGGTTGCATAGTTTTTCTGGAAACGGGGCATTAAGAAAAAGTCGTGTTTTTCTCCAATTTTGACGCTTTTGATTTTCCAAAAAATTTATTAATAATTTCTACAAAATGACATCATTAAAATGCAAAATGAATATAATTTTTTTTTTTTGAAAACTCCATGCATTTTATTTTTCAAAAATCAAAAATTAATTTTTTTTTGTAAAAAAAAGCGAGATGAAATTAGTTTCCAATTTTTCTTCAAAACTTCATAGATGAAAAATCAAATTGACGTCATGCAAAGGTCTTAGAAAATTCCGCTTGTCAACTCTATGCATTCAACAAAAAAAAAATTTATAGCCCACCCCCCTTTAAGCACTAAAAATTTTGGAATTTTATATTTATTTTGCGAAACATCCTTAAAACGAGCCTCGGCCTCTCTAGAAGACTTCTTTGAATTTCATGACGCCACTCATTCTGCAAATATAATTGCTCCAACCGTCGAGACACTAAAAAAAAAATTAAAATAGAATCGGCACATTTTGAAACGTTTTAGCAAACACGTCTGTGCCGACTATGCGACTTTTTTTCGCTCCATTTAACATTATTGCGATTTGTATAATTAAGAGGGAAAAGAAACGTATAGAGGTGGTTATCGCACAGAAGCTATCCACAATATTATATCTCCGCCTACTGCACATGTTTACTCGAATATACATATACATGTAAAACTATATAAGGGTAGGCCTGGGTAGACGGTTTATACCAAATTATCGCACATATTGCAATCGTCTATCACAAATATTGCTATTTACGGAGCAGCTGATGAACGAATGCGAAAATACGTAGAAATATGTACCTAGTTATTTTTGGGAAACGAGGAAGTAATTAATACATCAGATCGAATATCCGTAATTAGATCGAACGATGAAAGCTTGATGCTAAAATTTGATAAACTTAATCATCATCTAGTTATTAATGATTTATAACGATATGTCAGGCTATTGCTGTAAAAGCGAAACCTTTGGTTATTTTTGAGTCATTACGGATGAGGAAAAATCGACGAAACCGAGTAAATTTCTTTGTGGTTTAGGTAAATTTGAAGTACGTTTATATAAATAATTTGTTAATTTCGAAGGTTACATAACGAATCTACCTACCTATACAACAAGATCACACTTTTAAAATACACCTGTATAGGCCACCTAGTCCATGGTGATAAATTTATCGACTACTGGATACTGAGGCAGCTCGAATTAGCGATTTAAATTCATCACGTGGTGTTGTACCTACGCCTCTAATGACAAATATCGACTACTGGATTTTAATATTGTTATTATTGCAATGATTTTTTTCCTTTTTGTTTTCTATAAAAATTAAATGATTCAATAGAACAATTTTTAGCATAGTATATGCTTTTACGATGACCAAAATGGAAAAAAACGACAGGAAAATCCGACAGTCGGGTTAGGTTAGGTTAGATTATATTAGGTTAGGTTTGGATGACATGAAAAAACATCGAAAATTTTTAATAAATTTGATTTTTTTAGACATTATGTTAGACATTTTAAAACTTGTAAATTTTTTTAAAATTTTATGACTTTTAGACATTTTCTAGACATTTTGTCAGACATTCTGAAACTTGGAAATTTTTTTAGAAAGATGACTTTCTGACATTTTAAAACTTTTATTTAATTAAGTATTTTAGAAATTTTTAAAATAAATTTTATGACTTTTCAACATTTTGTCAGACATTCTGAAATTTGGAAAAAAAATTAAAATTTTTTATGACTTTTCGGCTTTTTATCAGACATTTAATAAATTTTATGACTTTTAGACATTTTGACTGACATTCTGAAACTTGACTTTTAGGCTTTTTGTCATTTCCATGGAAATAAAATATTTCATCATTTTAGAATTGATGACTTTTTGACATTCTGTCATGATTTATAAATTTCGATGAAACTTAATATTCCCGAGCAGCACACTCGATCGATAATATCGAAAGTTGAAACGTATCGATAAAAAATCGTTTAAAAATCTAAAGATGTTCTCACGATATGATACAGATTTAGCTGTACGATTTTATAGGCAAAAAATCTAAAAACTATCGAATTCGATAGTATTACGATTTTAGGACGATATTCGTCAACGATACTATCGACAAAGAATATTAAATTTATCGAATCCGATTTTCCACCGATTTTGTGCAGATATTTGAAACTATATTATCGACAAATAATCTGAAATTTCTCGAATTCGATTTTTTAACGATTTTGTGAAGATATTTGAAACTATATTATCGACACGTAATCTGAAATTTCTCGAATTCGA
Source organism: Balanococcus diminutus (assembly GCA_959613365.1). Classification (NCBI taxonomy): domain Eukaryota; kingdom Metazoa; phylum Arthropoda; class Insecta; order Hemiptera; family Pseudococcidae; genus Balanococcus; species Balanococcus diminutus. The sequence goes on along the minus strand of OY390715.1, from coordinate 33,576,335 downwards.
TTTTTCAACGATTTTGTGCAGATATTTGAAACTATATTATCGAAACGTAATCTGAAATTTCTCGAATTCGATTTTTCAACGATTTTGTGACGATATTTAGAACTATACTATCGACAAATAATCTGAAATTTCTCGAATTCGATTTTTCAACGATTTTGTGACGATATTTACAACTATATTATCGACAAATAATCTGAAATTTCTCGAATTCGATTTTTCAACGATTTTGTGAAGATATTTACAACTATATTATCGACAAATAATCTGAAATTTCTCGAATCCGATTTTCCACCCATTTTGTGCAGATATTTACAACTATATTATCGACAAATAATCTGAAATTTCTCGAATTCGATTTGTTAACGATTTTGTGAAGATATTTGAAACTATACTATCGAAAAAGAATATTAAATTTATCGAATTCGATTTTTTAAAGATTTTGTGAAGATATTTAAAACTGTATTATCGACAGATTATATGAAATTTCTCGAATTCGATTTTTTAAAGATTTTGTGACGATATTTAAAACTATATTATCGACACATTATATGAAATTTATCGACTTCGATATTTCAACGATTTTGTAACGATAGTTGTTGAAACTATATTGATTTTTTTCTAGTCAAAAAATACCTACTTTATATTCAAAATTGGATGGGAAGAAAGGGCCAAATCGAAATTTTTATAATAACCAAAATTAAATCCAGAATATTATTCTACAACTTTTGTTTGAAATGTTTTTTCAATTGGACCTCATCTCTAGCCTCTATTATTTTGCATTTACCTACTTACGTGTAACAGTATAATATGCGAAATCAAAATTGAAAAAAATTTTCAAACAAGTTATCTAGTTTTTTTGGTTTACTAGGTATTTTACTTGAAACCAGATCGTTGTTCTTAAATAAAATTTTACCAAGTTCAATACTACGATTACTATGTGAATACTTAGTATTTAAAATTGAACGGGAGGGAGGCGCCCAATCGACAATTTTGTAATGACCAAAATTATTCTTAGAACTTTAAGCTACAACTTTTGTTTGAAAATTTTTTCAATTGGACCTCTCCTTCTCCTCCAATTTTGCATAATACTCCGTTGATACTTATTCAAAATTGGAGGAGCGGAGGAAAAAGGGGCCAATTTGAAAAATTTTTCAAACAAAAGTTGTAAATTAAGGTCCTAGAAATAATTTTAGTTATTATAAAAATTTCAATTGGACCCCTCCCTCTTCTCCAATTTTGCATAAGATGTTTGAATATTATAATCCAATTCGTATTATGCGAACGAACTCCGATGTTCGCAACAGACGCTTGTTTTGGTAGAAACTGCTGTATTTGGAACGAAATTCGCCAGCCTTAAGCGTAACTACGACTTCAAACTCGCCAGCCGGTCTTGAAAATGTGCGCGCGCATATACCCATATATGCTAAATTATCTACAAAAAATGGATAGAATATCGAAACTAGATAATCTACAAAAAATCGTAATACAAAATCGATAGAATATCGAAATTAAATCGAAATAAAAAATCGATAGAATATCGAAACTAAATCGAAATAAAAAATCGACAGAATATCGAATTCGATAAAGTGTCGCGTTAGTTCCGCATAAATCGTGTAATTATCTTTCGATTTATAGATAGGTTATCGATGAAGTATCTAACTATAATCTTGAGATTTTTAAAAGAAAAATCGTTCGATTTTATCGAAAGTTTATCTGTTGATGGATTTTGCCAACTATAATTCATCGATAATCTGTCGATATATCGAAAGATAATTTCACGATTTATGCGGAACTAACGCGACACTTTATCGAATTCGATATTCTGTCGATTTTTTATTTCGATAATTTGTCGAGTGTGCTGCTCGGGTTCATGACTTTTAGACATTTTGTCACTAAGTAAAAGCATATACTATGTATCATACTTTCAAACGTAGTGTGGAAATAGAGCCAACCAGGGGGGTACAGGGGGCGAAGTCCCCCCCCCCTCCTAGCGAGGCGTTTTAGCATAGTATATGCTTTTACGATGACCAAAATTGAAAAAAACGACACCAAAATCCGTTACGAAAATCCGTTTTTGAATTGATTTTTTTTGAAAAATTTTATTTATTCATGGATGATTTTTTTTTTCTCTAAAAAATTCGATATATTTTTCCTTCAAAAAGTTTGGAGGTAGGTAGGTACATTTTTTCAAAGTAATTAATTTTTTGACTTCAAAAAGGAGAGAAATTGTTTTCAAAAAAGATCGTAGATACATTTACATAGGCGTAACTTGGGGGGGGGGGGGGGGCGAGGGGGCATTTGCCCCCCCCCCAAATACTTTTTTGATAGACTGATTTTATTTTTCTAAAAAATTGGGAAATTATTTGACACTGACTTTATTAGGTACTTACTGCAAAATAATTTTAATTCTTTTTCTCCAAAAAATTGAAAAATATTTGCTCTAAAAATTTATATGACTTTTTTTATTGCAAAAATTTATCCCCCTCCAAAAAAAAGAGAGATTTTTTACAAATAAATACAAATTGATCTTTCATGTTATTACAAAAAATGATTTCCTCTTAGTCTTAATTTTTTAACAAGTGTTGAAGAAATTCATTGGTACTCGAAGTCAAACGCACATGTTTTTTTTTTAAATCATCGTATTCAAATTTTTTTAGACATCCATAGAACGTTAAACGTGTTTATTCGAAATAATTATTTCCTACACTGCACTGAATAAATTTCGAATACCTACCTAAGTATTTCTTAATAGACTCGCTAAACGGTAATTTACGAATTCTTCTGAATCTCGACAACATTGATAAAAATTTTTTCCCAAATAATTATGCTACCGCTGAGTGGTGAAATAAATGAGGGAAACCAGTAGTTATTAAAGCGGTATTAATTTCTCGTCAATTTTCAATGGTTAAGGAAGCTCGCCCACCGTGAAGTTGAACAGTTACAAATTCATTAAAAAGATTTCTTCGCGACTATTAAATTCTATATTTTACGATGATATTAGCGGCGAGATCGAATGACTATACTTTTAATACGTATACCTTCGAGAGATACTTAATACTTCTTAGTTAGCTCTTAGGTACCTATATCTATACCTAAGAAAATGATCATCGCATCGTACGATTCGAGCTTATACTCGTATAAAGTGATAATTGCGCGATCGGCAGCTGGAAAAAAAAATTGTAACATCCGTTTCCAAAACGTTAATTACTTATGGCCAAGAGTTTTATAGCGGTCCAAACTGTTTTTTTCTGCTCCATGTTCGCATGCTCACGGTGACACTTAACTTGCAAATGAAGTGTCAAAGACATTAAAGCTTACAACGTCGAGTTAACGCGGCATTTATATACTAAACCGAGCTCGTAAATTATATGACGAATGTGCCGTGACGCCGCAGAATAATCATTCGAGTTGTTTTTGTTTTTACCTACTAAAAACACGACATCGTCACCATCGCATCGGAGCCCTCGGTACACCTGCGGGTGCTGTTACGTCTCGTCTCTCTTCAATGACCGAAGGCGAAGGCGACCGTTAAAACGCAACCAAATCTGATAAGCGTCTTGACTTGACTTGAGGAAATACCTATGGCACGTGTTGAGGATTTTAAACGCCGTCAGGTGAACCCACTAAAATGGTCCAGCTGCTGACCAAAAAGCCACAGCCACATATCGGTTCTTTGTTGGAGTCTACAAAGAGTTTCTTTCTTCTGCGCACAAATCGTTGACGAACTCGACCGATACGAGCTGCCGTTGATGGCCATTAATCAATACCTACCTAGATGTAATAACGATCGTACCGATACTGATAGTTTTCTTCTTCTTTAATTAAACGTTATTTAGCCAATATAACTTGTAAAATATGTCTTTACGGTGACAGGTTAGGATTCTGTCAATTTTATCGAGTTTTACAATCGTCTTATTACAAGATGCTACCGCACCGCGGTATACACGTAGATACGTATGTGATTGTAATGGATTTTTCGACAGGTTAAAATCGAGAAATTTATACCCATTATTAGTTAAATAGAAGCCAGCGTCCATTTGAAAGAAATTTTCACATTTTTATTAGGTACTAGAAACGTTGAGAGTCTGATCGATATCAAAGTTTACCTAATAAGCGTTCGTAGGTTTTGATTCTTGATCATCTCGTTCTTGTCTCGTATTATAAGTATATGTAGTTGTAAATGTAGGTAATATAAGTTTTTAAGTAGCCTATTGAATTGAAGTTATCAGCAGGCTGTAGATATACTTAGGTACTAAATGCGATAGGTAATTTGCAAAAGTCCTAATTTGGAGAGATTTTAATGTGTTGTTTTTTCTTTACTCTGTTTCAGACTATATTAAATTCCATGCACAAATACCAACCGAGGTTTCATTTAGTGAGAGCAAACGATATTTTAAAGTTACCATATTCTACATTTAGGACATACGTTTTTAAAGAAACCGAATTTATAGCTGTTACTGCATATCAAAATGAAAAGGTTAGTATATTTTTTGGTTTCTATTAATTCTAGATCACGTATGGATAAAATGCATTTTTTTTTTTAGAAAATAATGATTAAGTATAATTTTTATCCCTTTCCTAGAACTATTAATCAACTTAACAAATTAACGTACAGTTTAGCACAGATACCTACTTAATAAATTGTGCGAATTCGGAATTCCAAAAAAAAATGTTCAAATTTTGTTGATTAAACTTCACTTATTTCAATTTTGCTTAAAATTATTTCTTTTTGGAACGTGTGTTACAAAATTAATTATTAGGTAGGTATTGAATAAAATTATGAAAATTAGCAAATTTTCCAGAATTTTGTTTAAAACTTAATTTTTAAATAAACCTACAATTAAAATTTGGGAAAAAATTACAATTTTTTGTGATAAAAAAATATTAGGAGTCAGCGTAAAAAATTCTCAATTTTAGAAAAACAGGTTTAAAAATTCTTGATTTCTTTTAAGAAAACTTTCAATATTTCAAAGAATTTTTCAATTTTTTTGAAGAAAAAAAATCCTAATCTATTTGCAAAAAAAAAGTCTGTTTCTCTAAAGAAAAAATCCTCAGTTTTCTTGGAGTACGAAATAAGTAGGTATTTCAATTTTTTGAAGTCACCGTAAAAAAATTCACAATAAAATTATTGTTTAGGTACCTAATATTTAAAATTGGGTAAAAAACTTTTCATTTTTTTTGTTGAGAAACGCTCTTATTTAAAAAAAAAAATGTACTGATTAATCGAAAAAAATCTCAATTTTTTGAAAATAAATCATTCAAATTTTTTGAGTAGTCTTTCATTTTTTTATTTATTTTTTTTTTGTAGAAAAATCTCTGATTTATTGAAGTTAAGTACCTACCTAAGTTACATAGAAAAAATTTTTAATAAAAAAATCTTTCTTTTTTTTAGATGTAAAAATAAATGATTAGGTAAACTTTTTCTAAAATACCGCCCTTCCCCCCCTCCCCGCCAAAAAATAGTTGAAATTGAAATCTCTTGGTTAAAAAATATAAGTCTATTATTTTTTTTCTTTCTTTCTTTCTTTTTTTTTTTTTTTAAAGAAAAATTTCAAAGTACCTACCTAGGTAGGTAGGTAAAAATATATTTTTTTACTTTTTAAGAAAAATACAAAAAACCTCTATTTCCTTGAAAAAATCAATTTTTTCTAAAAAAATTAAAAAGAATTAAGTAGTATCTTTATTTTTTTTTGGATAGTCTTTCATTTTTTTGAAGAAAAATCTCAAAATTATTTCAAAGCAGCTAATTAACTAAGTAAAATTTTTTTTTTAATTTTTGAAGAAAAAAATGTCAATTTATTCTTTAAAATAAAAAGATTCTCTGTTTTCTTGCAAACAACTCTTTTAAAAAAAAAAAAAAAACAATAAAAAAACACATTTAAAAAAAAATTAGAGAATAGATATTTTAGTTTATTCGGATACGTCTTTCAATTTATTTGGAGGAACAGAACCTCTATTTTTATTTTATTTATTTATTTATTTTTTTAAAAGTAAAATAATTTTTACATTTTTAATCCTAGCGCTAGGTATCAAATTCAAAATTTCCGGGCCCAAAATACTTACATCGTTTTTCAAATAACAGTTTAAATTTTTTAAATTGACTTATTTTTTGAACTGTAAATTACTACTTTTGAAGCAGTTTGCAAAATGCCAATGGTTATTCTTATTATTTACTCGAGTGGCCCTGATCGGTCCCTAAAACTACCAGAACAGCTACTTTACAAAATATATGTACATCAATTGTATCCTCCCCTTTCCAATGAGTAGCATCTGTGTTCAAGTGCGTTTCGTAAAATTGAACAAATCTTTACAAGATCATTTTTTTTTTTTTTTGGAAAAATATTTTTCAAACATTCTTTGAAACGATTTTGAAATTTTATCTGGAAAAATTTGAAGAAAGAAATAACATTAATTTTTGAAAAAAAAATTTTTAATTAGATAAATTTCTTGTATTCAAAAATTATTTTCCCAGCATTTTTTTGAAAAAAATACATTTTCCTGTAAGTAAATGTAAAAAAAAATGATATTTTTTTTTGGTGGGAATTTTGAATTTTTTACGAAAAATTTTTCATGATTTTCTTGTGCCAAAAATTTTCTTCAGAAATCGTTGAAAATTTTTTATTGAATTTTAAGAAAAAAAATAGAGTTTTTTTTTGTTAATTTGTGTCTGAAGAAATTTCTTTGTTTTCATATAATTTTTTTAAAGCACCTCCTCAATTTTCGAAAAATCAATAGGTAGGTATAAATTCTCTGAAATTTGTCTGCGAAAAAAAAAAAAAAAAAAAAAAAAAATGGGAAAAATTTCCTTAAAAGTAGTTAATAACTTGCAAGAAATAAATTTTTAAAATCCCAAGCCTAAATAAAATTTTTGTAAAAGAAAATTCTTTGTAAATAAATTTTTTCGAACAAGATACCTATAGTACACCTATTTTCTCATTTTAAAAGTTTATTTCAAAGTTCTAAAACTTTTTGAAAATTTTGTTTTTCTTTCGAATTACGAGCTAAAAACTAATGAAATAACTTCTTGGTTTTACAAAAAATTGAAAGAGTTAGAATACCTAAGTAAAAAATGTTTTGAAGGTAATAATTTTATTTGATTTGAGTGAAATACGTTATTGAAAAAAAAGTTCAAAACAACGTTGCCACCCTATAATAGTTAGGTACCTAGTTATACTCGTAGGTATTACTTTATTAGCGAAGAGCATGAAATATTAATGATTTCAATTTCTTTACAGATAACGCAACTAAAAATAGACAATAATCCATTTGCCAAAGGTTTTCGAGACACTGGTGCTGGAAAAAGAGAAAAAAAGTGAGTACCACAAACTTATAAAATTTATTATATAGTTTATTCTACTTGTATGTGAGTAGGTATAAATTACATAGGTAACTCTTCAAATTCATCTCGTAGTCTTATAGGTATAGGTACACAGGCCTATACTACATATAACAAGGCTGTAACAGATGGCTACGTATTTAGGCCTAATAAGCGTAGTATTTCGTATAGAATAGCATAGGTAGTTAACTGATTTATGTCGGTATAAATCGTACAGAGAGAAAATACGATTGGAGGTGATCTACTTTTCATTTGATTGGTTTATGTTAGTTGTTGGTCGGATTGCTGGATGGTGTTGGGTGGAGCGTAAAACGCTTTAATTCGCTTGACAAAAATAACGCTAACGCGATCGACTGGTTGGTGGCCACTGTGCCTATAGAGTCGAGTAAATCTCGTTCTTCGTAGGCGTAGAAAACACCTTCTCGGGTCTCGCTATTATGCGAGTTCAAAGTGAAAATGTAAATCAACTGTAGAAATTGTTTGCTGGTTTTAGAGGCAAACAAACGTTGACTTAACCGTGGTAAATTATTCAACTCGCGAAAGATTTAGCTTGTTTAAGGTTTCCAATATCTATATATACAAAGGCGCGAACAGAACGCCGAACTCGGCGCGAAATTAATGAAGTTTTCGACGATACGTATTCGAAATTAATGTCTGACTGTAATGGCGCCTTCCCATTCAACCCATAGGTATAAATAAATATTACTGGTAATTTTCCCGAAAAAAAATTCCATCGTGTATGGCCACGAAGCGGTTTTGATTTTTTTATATGGGTGGTCTGGCCACATCATTGACTCAGCTCGAGTCTAATCTTATTGGTATATCGCTCCACCTCTTTTATATATCGTATCATAAAGAGGTATAGTTACCTCACGTTCGTATACCTATCGAGTGAATGAGTTCTCCTTCATACGAATAATAACTAATTATTCACTGGCGGACGTCAAACATTCGGATATGTTAATTATAAGTGTAAAATTTTAGAAGGCTGGAACACGACGATGTGTTTTCATTTTTACGATGATTTTTAAATTAAACGTTTGCACGAATTTTTAAGTGCTGCTGCCTCGCCCAAATGGAATCGAGCTTCCGTTCGTGGTGATTAATCAATACGTTATATACAATCTTATATTGCGTATTGTCTAAAAAAATGAGTGAAAAATCGCTTTCGGAGAAATTATTCGAGTTTTGACAACAATTAAAAATTTGTCAATACGACAGGCGGAAATTTAGGTTACCTTTTTTTGAGTAGATAATTAACGAGCTCAGATGTATCGAGTCGACAACAGGAGCCTGAGCCTGTAGAAAGTAATTTGCGAGACACGAGGTTTTTCTCAGCGTTCTTCTTTTTTTTTTCCTTTCTTTTTTTTTAATACAATATGAAACACGCGACACAATGAAATTACGTGGTCCATAAAACACGAGCGAGTCGCAGCTAGTAATTCGAAAAAGACAAAGATAGAATATAATTACGTGGTATATATACGAAAGGAGTATCTATGCAGGAGACGTAGCGAAGGCGGAAAAAAAAAAAAGGTTGAAAAGAAACAACCCTTAAACGAATTATTCGCGTACGAGGGGGTGTTGACAGTTAGGTATAAATTACTTTAGTAGGAGAAATATACTCGTATTCGTATAAAAATGCTATAGTGGACGTGACGACGAGGCGAGGAGGGGGAGGAGGAGCAGAGAGGTAATTTTGTATCTTTTTTTTCACCGCCAAAAGCCACTAATGATACAACACGGACTCGGACGAGTGATAAAATAAGGGTTGACGTATAAAAAAGGGCGTTTTGCTAAAGGTCAGAAGCCTTTAATAAGAGTTCACTCGACTTAATTTGTTCTTTACAGGCCAGTGGTTTTATTTTCGGTTTAACATTTTGTAAGGTGACTGAGTGTTGGTGAAATGATGACAGGCTCGGTTGGTAGTAATTTTCGTGCAATAAGGCGCGTTTGAAATTCGCGAGAGAGGCGCGAGCCAAGCGGCACAAGCGGTCACGAAATTTGTAGAAAGAGTCGCTCTTTAACGTATTCGCACGTCTAGGTTATTTTTAATTAAGGTATACCTAACTAAGGCGAAGTTCATAGGCTATCCGGCTGTATAAGAAAAATTATTACCTATATTCACGTATAAGATTCAACGTTCTACGTTCAATTTGCCTTTGTAATAATGCACGACTAGGTGGATTTTATTGTCACGCCGTTCAATTGTCTATTTTACATTCATATTGATTCCGGCCTGTCTTCTGGGTTTTCGTAGTCTGCCTATTGTTTAGCTGGCGAGCTTTTTCTCTTACGAGACTGCGGAGAAAAGCGAGCTGGGTGGTTTAAATTATAATACCGGAGAGTCGTAATTTCACCGTATCAGTCGTGTGTTTACCGATATATGTGAATATTTAAATAAAGAAAACTATTAACGCCGTAGGGTATTTATTTTATAAACGGTGTGCAGTTAATTAGACGGTTTTTTTAGCCTCTCTCTTGCCTTTGCCTCCGTTCGTTCGTTGGGTCGGTCGGTCGGTCGATATTACATAGGTAGCCTATGAGCGTTATTTGTTTTTAGATAGTTGTTACTCGATACCTACCTTTACCTACGTTAGAAATTTTTTTAACCAAGATGTAGATTTTATTGATGTATTTATGTGATTTACAGACAAGCGTTACTAGCTGCCCAAAGGCATAATTCCGACGAAAAAAGGCCCGAAAGCGCGAGAGGTGTTGATAACGATGATGATAAATTGTTAGATGTAGTCGGTAGTCCTGAATCTCCACTGCATTCGCTGCATTCGGCTAATAATCTCGCAGCTCACCATCCAGGTAATTATTTGCGAAATATGTCTTAATTTATGTACATTTTTTAGGCATTACGTATACTTAGTTAGTGCTCGAAAAAAAGTAAAAACGTACTGTTGAATTTGGTACAATTTGATACTAACTATACCTTAAGTTATCAGAAAAAATGCTGAAAAATTCAACGAAAATTGGGCAAATCAAAGAGGATGAGTTTTGGGAATTTTTTTTTCATGCAAGATAAGTAATTATCTAAAAATGTTTCAAAAAAATCGTGAATTTGTAATCTCGAGAAAATTATGTTGCAAGCAGGGCATGCAACTTAGCATTTTCTTGGGTGTAGTGTAGCTCAATTTTTTTTTATTAAAGGGGCAAAATTGGGAAAAAAATCAAAGCAGTGTGAAAGAATTTTTTGCTCATAAAAAGTTTCTTCGAAAAAAGTGAAAGACCTTTTCTCCAGAATATATCAAGTTTTATTTGTCTTAAAAAATTATAAATTTTTCCTTGCTCAAAAAGTTGACACTTTTTTTCAAAAAATCTCAGGCAGAAAATAAGATTTTTCTCAAAAATGTGGAGAGATGTATTTTTCTACAAAATACCTAATAAGAGCTTTTAATTTTTTCTTGTTCTTCTTCTTGTTCTTGTTCTTTTCTTCCTTTTCTTTTTTTCTTGTTCTTCTCTTTCTTTTTTTAAAGGATTTTATTCATGCGAAAAAATTAAAAGATTAGAAAATATTTTACGTCAACTTCGAAACCCTAAAAATTGAAAAGAAAAACTACATACCCCCCTCCCCCCTCCTATCTAAAAAAGAGAGTTTTTGTTCACACGAAAAAATTTGAATATTTTAGAATTGAAAAAAAAATTCGTTAAGAGATTTTTACACGAAGAAATTGAATAATTTTTTTCTACGAATGAATTGACTTCTTTAATTGAATGTTTTAAAATTTTCATTTTTCCACAAAAGAAGTGAATTGATTGAATTCAATGATTTTGTTTTACTACTAAAGAATCGAAGGATTTATTTTTTCCCCCCAAAAATTGAATGATTTTTTCACCCCGATAAAATCAATAGATTTTTCTATACTTACCAAAAAAATGAACGATTTTTTTTTTAAATTTCATTTTTCTAAAGAAATTGAACGATTTTTTTCGAAAGAATTAAAGAAGTTACTGATTTAATTGAAGGATTTTTCTTCTGTGAAAAACGAGAGATTTTTTCCTACAAAAAAATTGAATGAGTTTTTTTCTCCACTAGCGAAATAATTATTAAATCGAATGTTTTTTTTTTCCTACCAACAAAATTAATGAATTTGTTTCATACAAAAATTGAATGATTTAGGTTAATTGAACAGTTTTTTCGGAATATAGGTATATTCTTTTAAAATGAAAAATTGTATGATTTAATTGAATGATTTTTTTTCCTAACGTACCTAAGCATAAATTAAAATATTTATTTTTCCAAAAAATTTAATGATTTTTTTAATCTTGATGAACTTAAAACTTACTTACTAAACTTAGATTTTTTACAAAAGAAATTGAACGGTTTTGTTTTCTACAAAAATTGAATGGTTTAATTGAATGATTTTTTTCTTTATCTCAGTAAAGTTCATTCTTGGATTTTTTTTCTACAAAAAAATTGAATGATTTTTCCTACGAAAGAAGTGATTGATTTTTTCTCCTACAAAATAATAATTGAATAACGCTTTCTACAAAAATTTAATGTTTTTTTTTTTTCTTTATCTCGTTGAAGTTGATACTAAATTTAGATTTCTCTACGAAGAAATTGAATGATTTTTTTATACAGATGAATTGAAAGATTTATTTTCTTAAAACATTTAATGATTTTTTTTTTTTTCTTTATCTTGAGGAAGTTGATAGATTTCTTTTAGAAGGGATTGATTTTTTTCCAATGAAAGAATTGAATTATTTTTTTTTTCTTACGAAAAAAGTGAATGATTTTTTTCATTCGAACGAAAACATTCGATAAATTTATTTTTTCAAAATAGGAAATTAATTTTTTTGACTCCAAACAGTGGAGAGATTTTTTCAAAAAAGTTCGGGCAGGAAAAAATAAGATGTTTTCGACTGCCATTAGATACTCCAAAAAAAATTTAAAATGTAAGTACCTAATTGATATTTTCTTATTCTTGGGAAATTCATAATTCTTTTTCTTTCAAAAATTCGAAAAATTTTTGACCTCGAAAAATTAAAAGATTTTTTATTGCAAAAATTCAATGCCCCCTACAAAAAAAAAATCTGCAAAAAATAAATTTTTTGCTTAAAACATATTTTCTTCACTTGAAAAAAAAATGGATTTCTTTTCTTTAGCTGAAATTGAGTCAAAAATGAGATTTTCATCAAACTATACCTAGGTATTTGTATTCTTACAATTAGAAAATTCATACCTAAATTTTTTTCTCAAAAAGAATTTAAAGAATTTCTTTCTTCAAAAAATATAGAGATTTTTTTCGATAACGTGTATTGAATTTTCGCATGTTAGGCGGGGGGAAGCTCATTTCCAGGAGCGTAGCGACCAGGGGGTCAGGGGGGACATTCCCCTCTCAGAGAGTTTAAAAAAGTCGAAAAGTTGGCAATTTTAGTGAATTTTGAGTTTCAAGTTGGCAAATTCAGTATTATTTTGAAAAAAAAATTGAAAAGTTGGCATTTTGAAGATATATTTCCCCCTCAAAAAATCATTACGCTACGCCACTGCTCATTTCACTTTTTGATATTTTAGACGTGGCTCTCGCATCCAAGCTACTGCTAAGTTGCCAAACTTCAATGCAAGTGTTATTCAACCCCAAAAGGATTAAAAACCGTTTAGAAAATACATCATCTACAATGCGTTATTTTCGTATCATTTTAGGTTGGTTCCCACTACCAGCAGCCATGGCGGCGGCGGCCGTAGCCAACGATTCATTAGTAGCCGAAGAAATAAGACGAAGATTTGGTGCTATGCAACATCCGCTTCATCCGTTCGTACTTCCTCCACAAGGAAGCGGAGCGCAACACACGGATCCGGACAGCGAACCTGATAGTAGCTGTTCGGAATCCGGTCCTGGTAGCAGTTCTAATCCTGGTTATAAACATTCGTCTCCGTCGGCTACACCGGAAAGGTCACCCAGCGTCCCAGGTCCTTCTGGTGAGTTCTCGAAACATTACTTTTTACTTACCTACGTTGGCTGAAATTTTTCAATTTTCACAGCTTTATTAACGTAAATATTATTGTTTAATGTTACAGGCCAACACCATTCATCGAGCGATTACCCATCACCCGACATATCAGTAGGGCCACCAATTCATCCACCGCCTAATTTATTACCGTACCTGTACCCTCACGGATTATATCCTGGCGTCGCAGCCGGCAATCCTTTACTTTCTTCGTCTCCTCTATTCGGAACCGGTGCCGGCACACATCCGGCAACCGGTATGAATCCTAGTTTACTATTTAATGCGCAACTAGCACTCGCATCTCAGAATCCGTTTTTCAGTCACGCTTACCACGCCTTAAATAGCCACCAGCAGCAGCAAAATCATCATCTGAAGGCTGCCGCTCTAGCATCGGGCGCGCATCGATTCGCGCCCTATTCGCTGCCCATCGTGCCGCACGGCTTGACCAATTCATCGATCGGTTCGGCGTTCGACGCGGTATTACCGAATTTGTCGAATAGAGGAGGATCTAGTCCATCGAGTCCGACCTTGCATTCGAGTAAAGTCAAGTCTCCATCCGTATCTCCCAAGTCTGATAAATCACTCATGTCGCCTAAACTATCTTCGTCCGCGTCCAATAATTCGCCGCTAAATGAACTGAAGAGCATTGAAAAAATGGTCAACGGTTTGGAATCCAAGTCGAATTTTATTAATTTTAAGCAATCGGACGAAAACAGCGTGAGCAGCAATGACGTCAACGGCAACAGCAAGTAGAATCGCGAAATAATCGTTAGTCAGGTATTTATAATTCACGATTTTTCGCGCCCCCGTCGACGTTCACGATGTTATAAATATTTTACTTTTTTTCCCCTCCCCCTTTATTCTCTTCGTGTTTTATTTCTTTTTGAATATTGTAAATAAAACGGCCGAGTGCAAATATTAAATTTAATTTGTGTAATTTACATTGAATAATGTATATTTTTTCATATATTCTAAGTAGATAGTGGTGTAAGCTTAAAAAGTTCCTTTTAATCATGAATCGTCGTTTATATTTTTTAAAAGAAAGAAGAAAATTCACCTTTCCTACGGAACTGGTGTTAGTCAATTAGCCTAAATTGAATTTCCTGCGACATTAACTTTCTTCAAAGAAAATTTATGTACTTTTGAACGTTGTTTTTCTTCATTCAAAATGAAAATCCTCCGAATCAGTTTTTTTTTATATCACGCGTATTTTTTTTTTATACAATCAAAAAATAAATGCTACGAAGTTACGCAATAAATACCTATAAGTATACCTTTATGAACATTTTAATGAATTTTACTTCGCCGTGTTTACGTTGTGTTTTGTAATTTTTTTCCCCCTTCTTTATTTTTGTGTACATGTACAATACATTTTTTGTACTTTAATCCGATTCATTATATAAAACGATACAGAATTTTATAGCAATAACATGTATTTGTAAACCACGTTAGATGATTACCCTGTAGTAAATAAGATGTTATTTGTCGTAATGTAATAAATTCTTTTTAATTCTTTTCATTCGTTATTTAGAGTGTGTATTTTTTTCATGTTATTTTCCTCATACAAATACATGAATTTGCCCTCATTTTATGATGTTAATTTTGTTGTTAAATGAGTTGCACTTGATAGGGTATTCTATATCTCTTCTCTGTGTTAGATTGGAAATTAATTTTTGGCTGTTTTACATTATCTTATGACAGCCAGATTTTACGAGCAATGACGTTTTAACAATTATGAGTAAATTTTTAGAAATTAAAAAACTAAAAGCTCTTCGAAAAAATAATCCAAGTTTGTTGGCCAGTTTTTGACCAATCAAACTGGTAACACTGATTCTTATTTTCAACCATTCCAACTTTTCAACATCACACGCGTTTAAAATATGGTTTACCTAAAATTGATTATTTGACCTTTTTTTTTCTATTTCAACGCTTATTATGAAAAGGAAATAAGTAATTCTAATTTTCATCAAGAACCATACGAAAATTTTTGAGGCACATCAAATCAAGGTTTAAGACTTCAAGTTACGTAGACGGTAAACATTTCGATGACAAAAAGAAGAAACCAACGATGGTCGATGAAACTATGTAGGTAAGTACTATTAAGATAGTCCTACTTTTTTTTTGTCTCACCCCCAAACTTCTCTCTCTTTACTCGTTATGAGAGAACAATTCTCTATTTTTCATATTTTTTATCATTTTCAAATTTTCTCCAAGGTAATTGAATTTCAAGCGGCCTCTAGTCATTCCTTTATTTTTAAAAATGAAAGAATTGACCAGTTATCGAAATCTTGCTTCGCCCAACTGAATTCACATTGGTGCCACCAGCCCCCCCCCCCCTCTCATAAAAAAAAGAAAAATTGCCAAATTTTTGAAACTTTATTGCATTTGTTTATTCTTACTCTAATTTAGTTTACCTGTTTCAATCTTGAAGAATTGAAAAATTGTCTGTTTGAACTCAACAATACACAAGAAATGAAATTATCCAATTTAAAAATACTATAATTTTGAAAAATTGTGAAATTTTAAAAATGATCGAATTTTGAAAAATTGTCAAATTTTGAAAAAAAATCACTTGAAAATTGACAAATTTTAAAAAATTGTCGAATTTTGGAAATGAACAAATTTTGAAATTTTTTTGAATTTTGAAAATTAACAGATTTTAAAAAATTGTGAATTTTTATTTTGAAAAAATTGTTAAATTTTGAAAAATTTATTTAAAAATGTGAATTTTAAAAAAAGAATCAAAAACTGTCAAACTTTGAAAAAATTGACAAATTTAAAAAAAAAATGTTAAATTTTGAAAATTGTAAAATTTTATTTTGAAAAAATTGTTAAACTTTGAAAAATTGATTAAAAAACGTGAATTTTAAAAAAATGAATCAAAAACTGTCAAACTTTGAAAAAATTGACAAATTTTGAAAAAAAAAGTTGAATTTTGAAAATTGTAAAATTTTAAATACCTAATTTGTCAAATTTCAAAAAATAAATGTCAAATTCTGAAAAAAAAATTGTAAAGGTAAGTATAGAAAAATTGTCAAATTTCAAAAAATCATGAAATTTTGAAGGAAAAAAATGATTAATTTTGAAAATCGTCAAATTTTGAAAAAAATTGTCAAATTTTTAGAAAATTGTAGGTTTTGAAAAACTGTTCAATTTTGTAAAAATTGTCAAACTTTGAAAAAAAAATGAGAAATCAATGACAGTAAAATCAGAAATTTTTTAAAATTTGGCAATTTTTTTAAATCTGACAATTTTTTAAAATTCGACAATTTTTTGAAATTTGACAATTTTTTAAAATTTGACGATTTTTAAAATTAATTTTCAGAAATCAACAATTTTTCAAAACATGAGAATTTTTCTAAATTTGACAATTTTCAAAATTCGAGATTTCACAATTTTTCAAAATTAAATTTTTTTAAATTTGACAATTTCATTTTTTATGTAGTTGTGGTTCAAACGGACAATTTTTTATTTCTTTCGTTGTTTATAAAGTTGGGATGCAAACAAACAGAAAAAAGAAAGGAATGTGAAAATTTGCCAATTTTTCATTTTTCCAAAAAAAATGGGGGGGGGGGGAATGTGAAAATTTGCCCATTTTTCATTTTTCCAAAAAAAAATGGGGGGGGGGTTAAGTTTGGTAAAATCAAGTCAGAGAAAATAAAAAATTGGGAATCAGTTCTCACGAAAAAGAACAAATTGAATGAGTTCTAACCGAAAAAAGTACGAGTTTGAAAATCGGTCAATTTTTTCATTTTTCTAAAAAAAGTGGCTTGACTATTAAGATCATTTGAAATCCAGTACGTAGAGGAGAAATAAGTACGTAGAATGATACCTACCTATATACTTACACATAACGTTGAAAATACTTTTACATAACATCTATCACGTTACAAATCTGTCAATTATCAAAGAAATCTGTGATTCATGAATCGATCATTTATACAGTGATTAAGAATGGCACGTTCTACATACTTACGATTGAGATACATTCATTTCTGTTGTCGAGTTATAGGTTTATGTGAGGAATAGATTAGAGGACTTATGCCGTTGTGCCAGTGTCGAGTGTATAGTGATAAATTAATTTCGTAGGAAAAGGGCCTTCGGTACCTATTTAAGGGTGTGCTCTGGAGGACAAAATCATTAAAAAATTTAGTGACGTGATTTCTCGACGAATACTGAACGAAATGTCATGAAATTTTGATATTATGCTTCTTTATAACAATATCCGGGTGAGTTATTTTCAATATTTTGGAAAATGTATCTATTTATGGAAAAAATTGCGTTTAAGCGATAAATTTTGGGACCTTCATCGTGACCTTGACTTGTCCAAAAAAAAAAACCTTTGGATTCAATTTTTTTCCATAAATAGACAAATTTGCCAAAATATTGAAAATAACTCACCTGGATATTGTTATAAAGAAGCATAATATCAAAATTTCATGACATTTCGTTCAGTATTCGCCGAGAAATCACGTCACTAAATTTTTTACTAATAACAGCCCCAGAGCACACTCTTAAAGCGTTCAACTGTTCGATGCCGCAGAGAACGGCATTTTCAATTGACACGTACAGTAGGTCGATTGTGTTTCAACTTTCAATATGTTGGTAATTTACGCGTGTAAAATACTCGTATGCAATAAGCCTACTCTTATAACTCTCTGTCTCTCCGTTCAAGACTACCTCATTCGGTTCTTTGAAATGAATAATTTCATAGATAATAATTCCTCATAAAACGGAATTTTTTAAAAGTTTAAGAGCACTCGTGAAACTACCCAAAAGCTCTTGTTATTGAAGTTTATAAAGATTAAACAATTTACTAGAGGAAGTGTACATTTCGCATAATTGGCCAACTAGCGATCTTTACGACGCGACGTAGATAGTACGTACGAATTAGCTAATTTTCAATTTCACAAATACCTCAAACGGTTTGCTTTGCTTTTGGCTCGAGCGAACAAAAAATGATTGAAAAAATTATTCGCGTAGATACCTAGTTATATTTTTTGGAATCAAAAACACTACATATTTTATGGTAAAATGCGGAAAGATGATATCCCTTTTTTTTATACGAGTGTTTAATTTATTTTCTGACACAAAAAAGAATTTCAAAAGGGAAATTTTAACGGACTTTGAACATCAAAAAATACTATCCGACTTTTTTTTTTTTTGAACAAGCGGGAAAAAACGCGGTGAAAACATGGAGAAATTTTCTTTGATATTTTCCATCACAGAAATGTTGATAGCTAATTGGAGGATGTTCAATAATCGTGAAAAAAATCCAAGTGTTTCCCTTTTTGGTGCAGGAAAAAAAGATAGATTATGTAGGGGTTCGTAAAATGTCCATGTTTTTTTTTTTTTTTTTTTTTTGCAAAATCACCGGCCGTGCCAAGTTTTGGATAACGTCGTACGAATTTCTTAACGAAACGATGTTTTTCATCTTGTTTGAAATTTTTTTATCCCGGAAGACGTTCTATGTTGTTTTTGTTATTTATGCGAAATAAATTACCAATTTGGCCGAGCAAAAAAATGAACGAAACTAAAATTGTAGAGAAATCGACTCGCAGCCAGGGTATAGTTTTTTCTGCTTCGATGAAGAGTTTCCTATTAAAAGAAAAGCTCGAATGATTGGGACTTGAGGAATCGCCGTAGGATGAAAAATATTCGTATTAGAAAAATCCAAATCCAAACAGCAACGTTTTACCATCTAGATAAAATTACGATTGATTTTCGTCCCAGTACGAAGTATATCTTTAATACCTAGAGGAGAAATTTGGTCGAGTTTTAAAAGAAAACGGTGGCTTAAGCAGGCTGAACACCGAACAGGCTTCTCAGCGTTTCCTGATAGATCACTGACGTATGCTATTTTTCTAACTGAAATCAAATGTCCGTCACAAATGCCAATTAGACAAAGAATGCGCTTCGCAATTTGGTGGTTGAATGGTCTCGGAATTGTGAAATTGAGCGTACATCAGCACGCAGGACATTGCTTCATCCTATATACAGGCTGTATGATATTCATCCACTTCGTCTTTCCCTTTTCTTACCCTAGTTCGAACTCGGTTATTACAATGATATATCTAGTTCCCTTCACTTGCAAACTTTTCCGTTTACCGCCCTTATTTTTCTACTTTGTTACTTTTTACTTTCTCTTTTAAGGTTTTTTTTTCGTATTTCTTTTTTGCTTTTTCTTTTTCCTTCTTTTTTTCCCCGGCGTGTGTACGTTTCGTATGTAAGTAGTTACAGTATGTGGAACTTTCTTCGAGTGGACAAAAACGCTTGTTTTTTAAATTACCGTCGTAATATTTACTTTTTTCGACCCTTTTGGCCGGCGAACTTGCCAACCGTTAATTTTTTATTTATGGCAATTTAATTCGAAACTCATCCATCAGAACCGAGTTTCGTGTTGAAAAAAAAATTCAGCTCGCTTTTCGTATATCGATTTGTCTGGTGCGCGTTTCTCTGCGTCCGGAATTTGATTAAATGATGGGGTCAAGTTTGATGGTATTTGGTGATTTTTTTTTAATCAAACGAAAACAACCCGTTGTATTACAACCAATCGACTTAATAATTGATATATTTTATACGTCGAAAATTCCCGAACCGTTGATTATTTTTTTATTTTTTCAAGTTAACTGCGACTCTATAGAATCCAATGGCTCAAGTCAAAACTCATCTAAAGTGAAGAATTTAAACTGGCGATTTTTACCATAAAAAATTGTAGGTATCATACGAAACTCGATAGCTCAGTTAAATGAGGAAATGAGATTGCATTTTGGGTATCGTGACATTTTTTTATTTTAAAATGTTCCTTTTGGTGTCCTGATAAATCATGGAAAATTTTTTAAACCTCATGTAGACTCGAAGTGACTCTCTCGTTGTTTTTCGCTTATAGCTCTTCAAATAATGCATTCAAGCAGAAACATGATAATGAATAAAATTAAAGTA
This sequence comes from Balanococcus diminutus, assembly GCA_959613365.1. NCBI lineage: Eukaryota > Metazoa > Arthropoda > Insecta > Hemiptera > Pseudococcidae > Balanococcus > Balanococcus diminutus. Next base: position 33,556,096 of record OY390715.1, on the reverse strand, counting down.
GATTTTCCAAAAAAAAATTCATATTTATATTTTTCGATAAGTGACTGGATGGTTCAAAAACAAGCGTCAAAATAGACAGAGTAAAAATTTAGGAGGGATGAAGGGTGGGAGCTTTTTCGCTGTTTACAGGAAAATAATTCATAATACCAGTAAATAATATCAAACTATTCAAAACCTAAAAAAAAAATTAAAAAATTATAGAAATAGAAATTTGAAAAAAATTGAACAAACGTATACATTTTAAAGGAAGCAAACGTTTCAGAAAATATGCTCTGAAAAAAATAATTCATAATCGATAAATTTTGAAAAAAATTATTGAACGTAGAATTTGGAAAAAAATACAAAAGTAGAATTTCAGCAAATTTTTTGTTTCTTTTTTTTAAATTTTTGATTTTTGGGTATTTCTTTGTCTTTTGGTCTTTTTTTTACAAATTCAAAGTTGACGTGATTTTTTTGTGCCTAACAGGCGAATTTTTTTAAATCCGTCACATTTTTTGTTTGATTCCGTAATCTAAGATTTTTTTTAAAGAGCTGGCTTTCTGCTTTTTTGAAGCACCATTCTTCAAAGTCCCCCTCTTTCCAAACATGCCCCCATCTTCAAACAAATGTTATAGGCCCAGATTAAGATCCTTGGAGTAAGTAAGTAATTTTAGTTATTGCAAAAATTCCGTTTGAACCCATAGGCGGCGAAATGAATTTCTCACATGTGGCGCAAAAAATTTTTCAATCAAAAGAGGAGAGGGGAATTTTGCTCTCAAAACTCCATTTCTCACATGTGACACATAAAAATTTTCCATCAAAAGAAAAGAGGGGGATTTTCCTCTCAACACTCTGAAAATGTTCACAGTGTTAAAAAAAATCAGCTAAAAAAAATAAAAATGCCTCAAAATTTAAAAAAAGTAGTCAACTTTTTAAAAAAATTGCTTATTATTTTATTTCATGATTTTTGGGGTTTGTATTTTTCTTGAATGCATGTGGCGCTCTGCACACACTTGTAAATCGCATGTGGCGCAAGAGCACGCATGCGATATATATTTCGCCGCCAGTGTTTGAACCCCTCCCTTCTCTCCAGTTTTGTGTACAGCTTTCACTTTGACGCAACTTAGGCTCAGAGTACAACCAAGTAGGAACAAATTGTTGAAAAATACTATTGCAGAATTGTAAACGGCACCAAATTTTTTCTCAAAAGGGCCTCAAAATTTTTCTCTTTTGAAAAAAGGTCTATCAATTTTGAAGAGTGCAACGAAATTTTTAGACACCCCCCTGCAAAAAAAGAAACACAGGAAATTGAGAATTCCTCAAAAAATCAACCTTCTCAAAAAAATTAGAATCCATATGACAGAAAAATTTTAAAATACGTAGCAGAAAAATTTCAATTCTATCATGCGAAGAAAAAAATTAGCTGTTTTGTTTATACCTAAACGGAATTAATTTTTCGATTTTCAATTTAATTTTTTTGAAAAAAAAACATATTTTGAATACCTAACAAAATCTCTTTTTTTGAGAAACAGTCTTATATTTTCCTATAATTTTTTTTTTTTTTTTTAGAGAGAAATATTTTTCAAATTTTAACAGAAGAATTTTTTTGGGATGAAATATAATTCGCATTTTTTTTTTTTGGAATCATCGTGAAGAAAATGAAAAAATTCTCAGTTTCCGAAGTGAAAATATACCTACCTACGTGAGAAAATATTTCAGTTTTTCGTGATTTTTCAATTTTTAGAGAAAAAATTTTGCCTAAAAAATAAACTTTCAATTTTTTGGATTAGGAAAATTATATTTTTTTATTTTTGGAAAACCAATCTTTTTAATTTTTTTAGAAATAAAAATGTAGATTTTCTAGTGATAAAAAGTAATGCTGAAGTAAACCTAGGGTTATGCTAATAACTTTTTTGAAAGCTTCATAAAAAAGTTGCAATGAGTGCAAAACAATCAACCATTTTTGTGGAAAGCCTTTCTATTAGTTGAAATTTTTTTTCAGGATGAAATCTCTAATCTGTTATTCATTTATGAGGAACGAATTACCTCAATTTTTCAGCAAAACAAATCTATGAATTTCTTGGGAAAAAATAACATTTTTTTTTTATGAACAAAGCTGTTTTCAACTTTTTGAGATAAACTTTTTTTCGATTTTCTAAATTAGAAATAAGAAATCAATTTTTTGGAGAAGGAAAATAATTTCCACATTCAACGTTTATAAAATTTACTTACTAGACACCACTCTCGAAAAAAATTGATCAACATTCTAAGAAATCCCAAATTGCCCTATCTGAAACTAGCACAACTCAATTTTTGAATGATTGACTTTTGAAATATTTTTTAAAAATATTTTGAAAAAATCTTTATAGTTTCGAAATTATTTGCTTGTTCTCGAGCAAAATTTGATTTAAAAAAAAAAAAATCATCATTCATGAAGAAATTGAAGTGTACCTGTGTACCTATATTATTATAATGAGGGTGAAACTCAAATTTTTCTTAATTTCACAAAATTCCCAGTTTTACCAAACTTTTTCTCAAATTCTTTTCGGCTGGGAGGGGGGTGGATGAAACACTCCACACTTTTGGTCTAGACGTCACGCCTATATGAGACTATAATAAATAATAATTAATCATAATTTTTCTCAACTGTTCGATCGCACAAAATCTCCATTTGCGATTTTACTGTTATGTCTCATATCTATTTACGTCTTGTTCAAGTGCATGTATACTTATTCAGGAAACGCGACGATTTATACGCTAACGCAGTCCGATGCGATTTTCAATTTACTGAAGCAAACGCCGTATTAGGATAATTTTAGTAGAAATAATCCGGCGTTCTTTTAATTCAATTTACTCGTTTTCAAGCTCGGATGGCGTCGCAGTTAGATCCGAATTGTGTAGACAATTAGATAGCAGTCGGTGACTCTATGGTAACGGATACGTCAAAAACAGCACAAACACAGCAGCAATTTACATCTGCAATTGCGATACGGCGCGTAATACCGCATCAGCGAACGCTTAATTCACCCTCGCACCCTTCCGAAAACTTGCCAACGTTAAACGCATCTTTAACCTTAATTTCATTCCTTTTTTAGTAAATCCGATTTGAAAGACTTTACGAATTTCAATCGTGTCCGTATAAATTTACGTATCGGGTACGATTTATGTGCCGTTCGAAGTGCGCTTTTTTCTTGCTTTTTTATTTTCTCTCCGCGATGCTCGTTTGACGGTGTCGCATCGTAGGGGCCATAAACGCTGAATGGTTTCGTTAATGAGGTATTCAGCGAAATTCTATTCGGTCAAGGCGTATCAATAGTTTAATGTGCTTTAGAGAAAAGCGACGAGTTGGATTACACCGCAGATTTCGGGGTTCAGAGGGTAGAATTATTTGCGATAAATTGAAAATTTTTGAAAAAAAGTCATAATTCTGAAAAACATTACTTTGCATGATACAGAGAAATCTTATCGAACTCGGAAGAGGATTTTTTCACGAGAAGATTACTTTCTTGAGAAGACTTTTCTCCAAAGACGGAGTTTTTGTAGAGATGATTTTTTTTTTGTTTATTTTTGAGGAAGGACTTTTCTAGAGCATCTTTTGCCAAAAAGATGTTTTCCTAATTAGGAGTTTTTTTCTTCAAGTGATTCTTTTTTTAAGGTGCTCGATGTTTACTTAAATACCCATTATTTTTTTATTTTTCTCTGTATATTTGGCTTCCAGCTTCTAACGAGTGGGTCGCCGCAGCACTGTTTTTTTTTTGGCACAGTCGAAAATTTACCATCAATATAATATAGATACACAATATTCAAAATTAAAGGAGAGGGAGGGGTCCAACTGAAGTTTTTGTAATAACCAAAATTATTTCTAGAACTTCAAGCTACAACTTTTGTTTGAAAATTTTTTCTCTAGCGATTTCGCATAGCACTACAAAGATTTGAAAATTGGAGGAGATAGGGAGGAAGAAGCCAAATGAAAATTTTTGGCCACACAGACGCAGGGTCGTCGAGAGCCAAAGCGAGTCCTGCGTAAAAATTATTTTGGATAATCTTCCGAGCAAAATTTTGACCAAAAGTCATAAGTATGTGATTTTTCCCAACTCAAATCGAAAAAATGTAATTTAGTCCCTTGGCAAAACTCCTGGCTCAGGACAAAGTGCCCCCTTTGCTTCCTCTTGTAACCAGGCACCCAAGAGAAAATCCCAACCCAGGGGAGAAATTTCTTCTGGCCCCCTTTTTTCACGAGTAGATCACCGCAGTGGGTACTGTTTTTTGGCACAATCGAAAATTTACTAATTGTAAGTCTAATACTGTATAGATACTTTATATTCAAAATTTGAGGGGAGGGAGGGGTCCAATAGAAATTTTTGTTACGACCAAAAGCATTGCTGGTATTTCAAGCTACAACTTTTATTTGAAAAAATTTTCAATTGGACCCCCTTCCCTCACCGATTTTGAATAACATTCCGAAGATACTAATTAAAAGTTTGAAGAATGAAAGAGGAAGAGACCAATATTGAAAAATTTCAAATAAAAGTTTAAGTAGATTAAGATCCTAAAAATAATTTTGTATTATGAAATAAGTACCAGTGGTACTTATTACATGGCGAATTACACATTTTTCTTAAAATTGAATTTCTTTGAAAAAATTGCCCAAAATTTTTTTTTCTCAATAATCGGGTGCATTCTGAGAGGTTATGACCAAAAAATTCATAATTTTTCAATTATTTCCATTTTTGGAAAAAATATTCTATTTTGCCATGTAATGCCGGCGATTTCACCGGTTCTTACAAGGCGAATTACCCATTTTTCCTAAAATTGAATTTCTTTGAAAAAACTGCCCCAACATTTTTTTCCTCAATAATCGGGGCCATTCTGAGAGATTATGGCCAAAAAATTCATAATTTTTGAATTATTTCCGTTTTTGGAAAAAATCAGTTTTGCAATGTTAGGTATAATAAGTATCCAGTGGTACTTACTTATTACATGGTGAATTTCACATTTTTCTTAAAATTGAATTTCTTTGAAAAAATTGGTCAAAAATTTTTTTCTCAATAATCTGGTCCATTCTGAGAGATTATGACCAAAAAATTCATAATTTTTCAATTATTTCCATTTTGGAAAAAATTATTTCTGCAAAGTAATAACTTATTAATATACCTTACAGAAAATAATGTTATTTTCCAAAATGGAAATAATTGAAAAATTATGAATTTTTTGGTCATAATCTCTCAGAATGGACCCGATTATTGAGAAAAAAATTCAAACAAAAGTTGTGGTTTGAAGTCTTTGAAATAATTTTGGTTATGACAAAAATTTCGATAGGACCCCCTCCTTCCCCTCCAATTTTGAACATGTAGTATTGGACTCGGTAAATTTTACGATTGGTGCCAAAAAAAAGAACACTACTGCGGCGATCCACTTGTGTACATCTGTGACCTAGGAAAAAGCTTAAGTATATTTTTTGCCAGTAGGCAGCGCTTTTATCATCATCTGAGAAAAGGCAGTGGTCCATATTAGGAACCTGGTCCATATTCAGCAACTTTAGGTATACCTTAGATAATAACGAAAGTTCGAAGTGATCAAACCGATACGACCGCAACAAACACTATTTATAAAATCGGTTCGATTCAAGTTCACTATTACAGTTAATAGCTGTTTATAAAAAGAAATATAATATATTTGTATAACGAATCGAAATAGGTTTTGTTAATAAGATGGCCTCGTTATCGTGGTGTACGAATCTGCGAATACGATAGGACTGACCCTTGGTATAGACATTTCTCAAAATACATTGTCAATTTTTACGACTATTACCGCGTAATAAGATTGCGGCCTGAGACGATGGTATTATTTGCGAATTTGGGCATAGGGTGGAATGTACTTCTTATGATAAATATTCCAGATAAGCAGCGATAACTGGCCAATGTGGCTAACTTTATCCGAACTGGGAATCTGTCCGGTCTGAGAAAAGTTATTATTCGGATCACGCGACGCTCTTTTGTGGTTTTTACCCTAGCTGACGCTACCAACGCGACGTACTGGGGTGTTTTACTTCCCTTTTTCTTATTTAATAACATATAAAGTTACATTTGTCTTCAATTTTATTATCGCTGTATATTACGCTTTAAATCGTATAAAAATGATGTCGCGCAAAAAATAACGAAAAGCGGAAAAACGTTTCGTAATCAAGCACAAGCACAACTTTTTCCCTTATCTCGTATTGTATAGTCGTCGTAGTCGTATATGAGTAGTATGCGAATTGCGAGCTTTTATACTTCACTTTTTCATATCTCGGTTGATATGTTTTTTTGCATATTCGTGCTGGAAAACCGGACGGTGATTGTCAACGTGTATACTGTGTACGATGACGATGTACGGTGACCGAGTGAACGCTCAAATGCGTCTCTCGCAATAAACAATTTTCGAAACCTTTGTGTCCTCGGCGATTCTTATATGTATGAAAATTTATTTAGATTTTTAACGTCTCGTATCTTCAGTTGGTGGTTTTCATTTTTTCGGCGACCATTTTTTGCTTGAATTTCGCTTCTATTCGTTCATTTTTCACGGATTCGGGGTTTTCCAAAATTGAACGTGCATGATTGAAATTCCAGTGATGATATGAAATGATCGAATAAAAAAAAAAAACTATGGATTAGAGTTCTTCAGGTCAAAGTACCATGATTTATCCCTTTTTAGCAATGGTCGTTTTACACAAATTTGAAAAAATTGAAATTTTCACAAGTTTTTTTTTTCATTTTCTCTAGTTTATTTGTGGAAAAAAATTTGAAAATCTTTGCGTGAAGTGCTAAAAATTTTGAAAAAATACTACGTGAATGAATTTTTCAAATTTTGCACAAAATTGATTTTTTTTAAATTGTATTGAAACATCAAAACCTTGCGCAATGCAAACCAAGATTTTCCAAAAGAAAAGGACGAAAACGTTCAAAAAAATTTATTTGAATTTTTTTATTTTTATAAAATTTAAGGTCACTGTGCCTAATTGTGAACACTTCCGTTTTTTTAGTATTTTTTTACTTCTTTAAACGATTATAAAATCCGAATGAAGCAAGCTATTTGAATACTCTTACTTCCGATGGAAAGAGCATAGATAATGCTTCCAAATGAGAGTTAGAGAGTATTTTTATCTCAATTAGTTTTTGAGTAATTAGAGTGTTCACAATTAGGCGAAATTTATACCTAATTGTGAACACTTGAGAAATTCATTCTACAGCTCTAGTTGAGGGTAATATGCATGTTTTAAGACTTGGAAGAGAAAATTTTGTTGAAAAACTGCAAAAACTACCCTTATTTTATTTCGAAAAAGCATCAAAATTTGTAAAAAAAAAAAGTCAACACAACAACACGATAAATGGTGATGAAAATATTACTGTCGATCTAAAAATTAACGAAAATGATGCAATAGCGTGTAAAAAGGACGAAAAAAATGGACGAATCCTCACACATGACCGATTCTGTCATCAAAAGTCGCGTTTACAAGGTGTTCACAATTAGGTGAACAAGTGTGAATTTTCGCCTAATTGTGAACACCCTCCTATTCTTCTCATATAATAAGTTTATGGGAAAAATTGCTCAGCCATGTGTTAAAGGACCTTAGTTAGTATAGTTTGGTAGTGTTTCGATGGCTGAATCTCGATTTTTTCATCAGAAATGACGTTTTTCCAAAATATCTAAAAATTTAAAAATCACGAATTTGAAACATCATTCGCATTTTCGACCATACCGCGCGTTCTATCCGGCCGATTAGCATGAAATTTTTGTATGATGTTGGCGAATGTTTACGCTTCAAATTGACTTATGTTAACAATTTTCGTAGCTCAATTAGGAAATGAGATATTCGCTCTGTTCACAATTAGGCACAATGACCTTATTTCCAGTTGAGGCATCGAAGAAGTCGTTAAATTATTACAGAAATTGTTTCGAAATTGTTTTGAAAAACAACTTTAAATTCTTTTTTGGATACCTATAGGGAATCATTTTTAAAAATTTGTCTACTTTAATAAAAATTTATTATTTAGGTAAAAATAAGGGTTTCCGTCTCTTCCCCCGAATCCCTTTTCCCGATGGACATTTTCCCGAATAAAAAAGTTTCCGAAAGTCAGTTTCCTGAATGTGTTTTCCCCGATTTTTCCCCCCGAATTCTTTTTCCCGAATCCGTTACCCTGAATGATTTCCCAAAAATTTTCCCGAATTTTTTTACTAGTGAAGATGGCAGTTTCCAATTTTTTATGAAAAACAAAGTTGAATTCTTTTTTGTTTGGAGAATATTTTTTTGAAAATTTCTATATCTACCTATAAAATAATATTGTGTTAATGAAAATCATTTCAGTTTTTTCGAACAATTTTGAAAACTATTGCGACAAAATTTTTCAATTTGTTTTTTAAAAATAAGTTTAGAAATTACAAAAAACAGTTGAATGAAAAAAATTTTGAAATGATTTTTGGAAAAGCAATTTTAAAATTTTATACCTACCTACCTATTGAAACAAAAGAATTTTACCTTCTTATACGCATTATACTTTTTATTTAAAAAATTAAATTAAAAAAACAAAACTCATGTGAAAATTACACGATGAAAAAACAAATCAATTTTAATTTTTTATACTTACAATTTTGAATTCTTTTTTGAAAATCACTAGAAAATTTGTGTATAATGCAATTTCATTGCGTAAGAATTTGTCATTTTCTTTTTTAAAAAATTCAGTGATTAAAGAAAAAATTTCGTTGAAAAACGATTTTTAACTTGAGTAAAAAAAAATTAAGCTAAAATAAGTATGAAACAGTAAAATAAATTTTCAATTCATTTGAATAAAAAATTAAAATTTACTTCAAAAAGTTTTAAAAATGAATTTTTGAACCAAAAAAATTGAAAATTGAAAATATGATTTCATGTTTTTTTCTAAAAAAAAAACAAAAAAAAAAAACTAATTTAATTCAATAGGTATCGTAAGTAAATAAATTATTCAAATTTTGTAAAAACTTGTTGATAGAACATAAATTTTAAAAAATCTTAGTATATTTTAAACAATTTAAATAAATAAAAAATTTTGCTTCTCTGAGAGAAAAAAAAAGAGATTTCTTATATTTTTACCTATTTTTGATGTTGACTTTCACAATAAGAAAAAAAATTAATTAAGATGAAGATTTTTTTAGAAAAAATTCCAGTTTTTGTAAAATGAAAAAAAAAAAATGAAAAAAAAAGTCAAGGAAAATAATCCGTAATTTTACACTCATAAAGTAAAATACGTGCACGTATAAACAATAAAAAATATATAAGTTACGTAAACAAACATAGAATGCTTTTGAAATAAAACCCCTTGACCCTTAGATAGGGGAAAATGATTATTTTTTATTTCATATCGCTGCAGTGAAACGGCACCAGGACAAGAAAAAAAGTAGAAGAAGAATAGACTACCGTGTGGCCATAAAGATGGTCTCGCTATAAAAATATGGATATTAAATCTGGCATGAAAATATGTCAACCGACACTTCTCGGCCACCGGTATTAATATCTTTAACGATATATAGTAGCTTTTAGTAATCGTTGAAGTCGTACAATTTCCTATTGTTACGTGGGGCTTACAAATGACAAATGGTAGAGGGTAAATGAATTATTGCCTCGTGCCAGCTAAAAACGTTTTTTTCTTCGTTACGTCCATCCGTCAGTACAATAACAACATCGCATTTGTTCGCCCTTTAAAAATTCCTTTATTTTGGCAAAAACTGCTGTAATAGAAAGGGTATCTTTTCTTATCTGGATTACAGGATTTACCGAGGTCACAGTGGTTTACATCTGTAATCCTCAGTAATCGATTCCAAGTTCATTCGCTTCGATTGATATTGTCGTTGGGGTTGGTATTTGTTCTTTTTTTGTCGTGTCCGTGTCCGAATGGCGTTGGTGGTTTCGGTTTTATGTCAATTTTTTTTTTTTTTCGATTGATGCTTATTGCTTGCTAATGATTATTTTTTGTGGTGCGAGAATTCCGAGGGTTCAATAATTAATGAAAATTTGAAAGTTATTTCCCAGTGACAAAAAATAAATCTTACTCTTGGGATTAAAATATACACAAACGTTATCAATGTTATCATTATTTTCGTGTTTCTTTTTTTTGGAAATGGATGTACCCAAAGGTCAAAAATAATGTGCTATCGTCAATGATTTAAAAAAAATGAAATTTAAAAACATTTTTTAAATAAATTACCTATTGAAAAAAATCGATGAAAGGAAATATTTTGAAAACTGACCTGAAAAAATTCAAAAATTTATAGCAATAGGTACATATTATTTTATCGAAAAATTGTCTCAAAAATTTTTAAGAGGAGCTCAACAATTCCTTCAAAAAATGATCATATAAAAATATTTTATTGTGCAAAAATTTTTTAGGAAAAAAGTTCTCGAGAAATTAAAAAAAAAACTAAGAAGAAGATGCCTTGAAATGAGAACAATTTAAATATTCTTTCATAAGATGTTGATTTTTTTGAACAAAAATTTTCGTGAAAAAAATTTATCAAAAGGAAATATTAAAAAAAAATTAAAAACCCCTTTAAAAAATTCCATTTTTTAAATAAGTAACCTAGTTATTTTGAAGAAAAAATCTTATTGCAAATTTTTCAACTGTTTAACCATAAATAATTTGTGAAATAATTTTTGCTAGGTAGTAGGTACCTATACATTATAAAAACATTCTCTTGCAAAAAAAAATTAACAAAAGGGAATATTTTGAAAATTCTCTTGAAAATATTTTAAGAAATCCTAGCTATGAAAAATGCATAAAAATATTTTTTATCAAAAAATTTATCATTAGGTATAGCAATTGAGAGATTTGAGAATCCCTTCACTTAGACAATTAAAAGCAATATGTGAGTGTGGATGAGAAAACGTACCTAGTCAGGAAAAAAGTTTTTTTTTTTTGTAACGAATGTTTCAAACTTTGCAAGTCTATATCGCCGTAATGAAATAATTGATAACTTTGAAACTTTGTACAGTTATTTAGGGGTCCTAGTGGAATATTTATTCCCTAACAATTTTGACTCCTCACATTTACAGCCTATTTCACAAAAGGGGGAAATTTTGAGCAAAATCAGGGTTGCTAAAACTAAATTTAAAAAAAATGTCAAAAAATATTTTCAACCATGCTGATTACGAATATCTTACTCATAATGTTAACTTGTTTGTGTTTCATGACGTTCTTGACAATTTTTAACAAAAAAAATATTTAAAAAATAATTAATGTAAAAAAATTAAGATTTAAAAACTTTCAAAAATTGATTTTTTTTATAAGAGGCTGATTATTGTTCCCAGGTCCATAAAACCATTTTTAACAAAAAAAAAATTTTAAATAAAAAAAATAGATTTTTGATTTTTATTGGTTTTGGGTACGTCTTGCCTCCTGGAGAGCTGAATATTGTTCCTAGGTCCATGAAACCAATTTTCAATGAGAGTACAGGTCGAAATTGACCAAAAACAGCCAAAACCTCAAATGTGATCCGTTGCGCGATAAGGGAGCTTAGGGTAAAAAGTAAAATTTTTCAGGAGAGCTATTTTTCTGAAAAAATCGAATTTTTACTCAAATTTTTTTTTTGCGATTTCGGATGGAAAATGGGGTCTTTTATCACGTGGAAGCCATTTTTCTTCTGAAAAAATCCTAAGCTCCTTTTCTTAATATTAAAAATCGCCATTTATCTCATAAACGGTTGGTTCTAGCGAAAAATTCATAATAACCAAAAATGTAGTTCATGAAGTTTGAAATCCGTGTTAAGCGATTAGTTTTTCGATATAACGCTTAGTTTTCAAGATATCGGTCATCAAAGAAAAATTAAAATTGTTAAAATTAAGGGGAAAAAGTATTCGATGAAAATTGTCATAAATAAAAAGGGAAGGAGACAAGATAGAGAGATGGGACCAACGCCATTGAATTCAGCGTGAAAAATACTTACAAAAACGTCTATAACAATCCACGTTCTGAGTTCTTAATTCGTATCAGAATTTTTTGAAAATAAATCCAAGTTCAAAACTTTAAACAAGCTTTTTTTAAAAAAATATTTTTTCAACATCGCATTTTAATAAACATCGAATTCAGTTTTGCAGAACTTATACTGCACCTGGAGGGGTCCGGTTGGTCTCATCGTGTTCGGAATCGACCAAAGTATCGAAAAACATCGAAAAGTCGAAATCGATATCATTCACCCTAAGCTCCCTTATCGCGCAACGGATCACAAATTCTATTTTTTCCTGACTAGGCACGTTTTCTCATCCACACTCACATTATGTTTAAAAAATACTTCCTAGGAAAAAAAACATTATGTACTTATAAGAATTTTTTAAAAAGTTTTTACAGAAAATTGAATAAATTCTTTCTACCTATATAAAAAAATTTTCAAAGCAAGAAATTCCATTGAAAATTTTGAAGGAATCTTGAGAATTCTTTCAAGAAAGGGTTAAAATATACATATTTCTTGATACAAAATTTTTTTAGGAAAGAACTTCGCAGAAAATTTTTAAAAATTCGCAAAAAAAAATCCATTGACGAAACTTATTTATGATCAAAATTTGCTACACCTACTTGAGGAAATATTTTACCAATTTCCTGAAAAAATTCAAAAATCCTTTCAAAATTTTTTTTTATGTTCTTTAAAAAATGTAGGAAATGGGAAATATTTCATCAATTTCTTAAATAAATTCAAAGATTCTACCAAAAAATTGATTTTGTTTGACAGAGAAGCGTCATGAAAACTTTTCAACTACAAAATTATGGAGGGAAATTTCAGAATTCTTTCAAGAAAATTGAATGTTTATTTCAAAGCAGGTACAAAAATGTTCTAAAAAAAAAATCCTAATTCGAAAAAATTCTCTTACAAAATGTTTGCCTCAAAAATTTTTTAGAATAAAAATTTGCCGAAAAGAAAACTTTTAGTTTTCGAAAAATTCTAAAATCCTATTATTTCATTATGTTTCAGTTAATTAGATTAATTTTTCAATTTTTTGAGTAATTAAATAAAACCCATACCTAGGTAGCTATTTATATTTTTTTATAGGCGAGAGGAACAGAGAGAGAGAGAGAGAGAGAGAGAGAGAGCGAGAGAGAAAAGTATTTTCTCATAAAAACAAGCTACTTTGGGGGCAAAAGCATGCAATAGTCAGAAAGTGAAAACATTGAAATCCTGTCACCTTCCACCTTCGACCCTGACATGAATTTTCATTCGGCCTTCTGATGAATTTTCTGCAAAGTTGTTTGATTTTTTGCCCGTATTTTATGTCTTTTCCTCGCTGCACACAATTAGCGATTTAATTTACGTAATTTTCGATTACCACTGGTGGATAGTTCGTAACCGTACAACAGTTCAGATCGATACATCGAGTATAAGGAACTAACGATCTAGTTAATACGGATCGCTTAACACAATTTCCAAATAACACCCTCGCTCTATTTAGAAAATTGATCATTGTAAATAGAAGCAGAAGCGGTGTATGTTATATACAGGCGAAATGCGTGACCCTACTTCTAGTTAATTCAATTGTTTGCGTTTCTGCCAAACATTAGTACAGTAGCCGTTAATTTCCGAAAAACTATTCGCCGATGTAATTTAGCCTAAAGGCAAGATGTCACATTACTCGACGCTCGTGTTGTATTGGTTTCACCTATCATACAAACGTGTAGGCGTAAATTATTCAATATTCAATAAAGTTCGTTCCAAGTGCGAATAGGAGCGGTGTTTTATGGGCGCCCCTGCCTGGAAAATGGAATTTCTTACGTCGAGTCTTTATAGTAATATTTTTGCAATATATATGCAGTTGGGTTAACCGTATACATTATTATTTATATGTACCTACCTATCCAAGTGTTAGGTTGAACATGTTAGAAGACGAGGTGTTTGCGTGCACGATTTGTTACCCGAGTAGGTATCAGACATAATACACAAGTGGCGAACTTGTGAATTAAATATTACGCATGTTGCACAGTGATCGTCACAATGTCGAAATTAAAATTTATGGAAACTAACAAAGGTGTACGAAGACCGTCTAATTACCTTATAGGCTATATACCATATAAGTATATAGGTAAATGGTCAGAATTCGTATACCGAAGTCCATTTCGTTTGAAATTATATACATTACAAGTCGACTATACGTATTGTATTTGTTCTATGGATTTGGACGCTTTGAAAAGGATAATTCTGGCGTCAATGATGCCTAAAGTATTTTAGCGAGAATAGGGTGCAAAATAGCTCCTCGGGGTGTAATCGTTGACTCGACTACAATACCCGAATGTAATTCAATCTTATCTAGCATACCGTAGTGAATTGGATTACTCCTAATGCCGGCATTTAGATGTATTAAATTTTTATTAAACTGTATAAAGCGGTTGATATTTTTAAAAGAGTGAGAAAAAAAGACGCTACAGTGTAAACAGGTTATTATGAAATGACCTATTAAAGAAAATTAGTATGCTCGAAGGCTCCTTTTTTTTAATACCCCAAGATTAGCTTTTTCACTTAAGAGAAAATTAATATTTATATTTAAGAGGTTCGACTCGAGACGTGGGGCGAGTAAACCGATAGCAACACAAGCATCGGTGTGGATTTTAACCTGACAGAGGTGATACGGAAGTTTTACACGGCAGTAGTACCAAAATGTAACCCGCACCGCGTGACATTCACTCAAATTTTAAACTTGTAAAAAATTCAATTTCTGATCAAAAAGCTTCACTTCACTTTTTGCCTATCTATTTTCAATATTTCAGGTGCTGCGCGATAAAAACAAAGAATTTGTCAATTTTTCTAAAAATCCGTCAATTTTTTGGACTTTGCGAGGAAATGAAGTGTATTTAATTGAGTGAATCAAAAAAGAAAGACTTTACCTTGTGGGAAATTTAATTTTCTTTCAAAAAGGTGCTCTTCACTTTTTGCCTATTTTTGATATTTCAGGAGCTAAGCGAGAAAAAATACGATTTTCCCGCAAATCCGTCAATTTTTTGGACTTGAAGGAAATGAAGTGTACTTACAAGGGAACCTCCCCAACTCCTCACCTCCGATTAAGCTTAAATTTGGCTGACTGAAAGAGCATGCCACCCACACCTTACAACCAAATTTTTAGCTGCCGAAGTTGATTTTTCGATTTTTGGCGAATTTTTGAAAACGGCTAAAATCACCCCCAAAAACCAATTTTTGGAATAAAAATCGCAAATTTTGAGATAGAATCCTGAAAATCAGTTTGTACACTAAAGTCGACCGCCCGAGTCGATTGGCACCATTTCCAAATCGATCTGAAGCCTCCAAAAAAAGTTGACTTTTCTCCAGCGTACTGGAACTGCTCCAGACGACGCTGTAATTAACTTCGGCAGCTGAAAATTTAATCCTAGCGTTAGTATGATGTCATCTATCGATTGGCATAGTTGAATCGAAAATTTGAGGTGACGAGTTCGGGTGTGTAATTTCGTGACAACTTGAAAACTTGGCATTTTTAAAAAATTTCCAAAAAACCAGTTTCTCCAGAATATCATTTGAAACTTCGCTTACCTCCTAAAATCGACTCAGGCGGTCGACTTTAGTGTACAAACCAATTTTCAGGATTGCATCTCAAAATTTGCGATTTTTATTCCAAAAATTGGTTTTTGGGGGTGATTTTAGCCGTTTTCAAAAATTCGCCAAAAATCGAAAAATCAACTTCGGCAGCTAAAAATTTGGTTGTGAGGTGTGGGTAGCATGCTCTTTCAGTGAGCCAAATTTCAGATCAATCGGAGGTGACGAGTTGGGGAGGTTCCCTTGTTAGTCAATTTTGAGTAAATCAAAAAAAATAAGACTGATACCCTGTAGAAAATTTAATTTTCTTTCGGAAATGTCATCTCCACTTTTTGCCCATCTTCAAAACTTCAGGTGCTATGCAAGAAAAACAAAAGAATTAACAAGTTTTTCCACAATGAGGAAATAAAGACGTGTAAATTAGTATTTATTATATTCTTTTTTCTCGCATGGTGCCTGAAATATTGAAGATAGGCTAAAACTGAAGAGAACCCTTTTGAAAGAATATCATATCTTTTATAAGGAGCAAGTCAAATTGTTTTGATTTAATTAAAATTAAGTACACTTTATTACCTTTTAATCCAAAAAATTGATAAATTTAAGGGAAAAACAACACAGTCATTTTTCATTTTTCTCGAATATCGCCTGAAGTATTGAAAGTAGGCAAAAAGTGAAAAGAACCTTTTTGAGAGAAAATTAAATTTCCTATAAAGTATGAGTCTTACTTTTTTGATTTAATCAGAATGAACTATGAAGTACACTTTGTTACCTTTTAGTCCAAAAAATTGACAAAATTTTGGAAAAATCGACAAATGTTTCATTTTTCTCGAATATCGCTTGAAGTATTGAAGATAGGCAAAAAGTAAAAATAACCTTTTTAAAAGGAAATTGAATTTTCTATAAGGTCGAAGTCTTATTTTTTTTGTTTTACTCAAAATTAAGTAGACTTTCTCACCTATAAGAGCAAAAAATAAATAAATTTTTGGAAAAATCGATAAATTTTTCGTCTTTCTAGAATTTCACCTGAAATATTGAAGGTAGGCAAATATTGAAAAGAACCTTTTTGATTGGAAACTTGATTTTCTACAAGGAATCAGTCTTTGTTTTATCTTTTTTGATCTACTCAAAATTTGACCCAGTACAATGACTTGAAAAGTTGAATATTTGGTACACATAATTATTTTCCTTCGATAAAGAGCTAGGTGTGGGGGGGGGGGGGTATATAGTGTGTTGTGATCGCCGCGTTGCGAGCTACACGTTGATACTTTTCCCGTGTAAACTTCCAAACCACCTTTGGCAGGTTGAACGGCGATTAAAAAATAAGCCAATTTTGAGTATCACTTGGTTATTGAATAATAAGCCGACACCTTTGGTCGTACAGCGTTAATTTATTTTTGTTAAAACATAGAAACTCGACACTAGAATTCTTTCGTTTATAAAATATATTATACATTATTTATTCTGCGCATTGAAATAGTCTATTACTCGGTGTCTAATTTAAACATTTATTTCCGTTTTTTCCCTATATTTATCGGCCGGTTAAAAGAACACGATGCTTTTTATAATATTTTCGCCGCTACTGTTAATAAGTTCGTGATCTAATTAGTTAGTTTTTCGGACAGTTTTTTTTTTCACCATAATTAACAAAAATAACACCTTTGCGGTAGAATAGTATAAATTACAAAGAAAGAAGGGAAAAAACTGTTTTGGAATAATTAATGAAAAAATGTAGCGTACGAATTTGTTAGGTGTAAGTCGTTGATTAAAATCAGTTTATAAATATACGCGAAAAATACTATACCTACGAATTTTTAACGAGCCGCGTCCCAACTCCCTACCTACGACTACCTACCCGTTTATCAGAGACAGAGATGGAATAAAATTTTTAACGTAACTCAACCACAATGAACGTCTGCTAATTGAGTGGTTAATCAAAGTTAACCAATTTTACCGACGGGTAATGTTAAAATCTGCGCCAATTAAAAATATCGTCTGTTTTAGTAGGTACATTTATGTGTATTATCAAAGCGAACCCATCGTACCTATATGAGCGAGTGAATGTCTTGAAGCTTAATTTTTTTTTCATTCGGTGTTTGCCCAAAGAATGTTTCTGATCGTAAATTTTAGAAAACAAACAATAAAAATATTACATATTTTTTGAATGAAAAACAGAGTATATACGGTTTATTGGTTAAGTGGATTAAAATGGTGCTATAGAGAGTAAGTTTTCAAATGGATTTGCATACTTGGATATTTTATTATAAAATTTTCAAAAGATGATCTTTTATGGTAGTTGACCATTTATAACAACAAGGCACCTATGTAAACGAATTTTAAAATATCTATTTTGAGACCTTATTTGTGCATAGACGCTGATTGAAAAAGATACTCCGAAAAAAAGTCTCCAAAAATTTACACAGAATAGACCTACTTATATACCTAATAATTACGTGTGAGCCAGTTACATAAGAGGGATGCTCGGGGAGGTAAAAAAAATTAGGAATTCAATACGCGGATGAATATCATTTGCTTAACGTCCAGTCCAGACTCCCAGACGTGAGAATAAACGACTAGACAAAATGAAGACGTCCGTTTATCACCGTGTTTTAAACAAAAGCAATTAACAAATTCTTTCCTATACCGTGGAACACTCTAATAATCACCTCGTTTACATTTCTAACCGTAATTCAGTCAAATATTAGGCACTTAAAAGGCGAAAAGTAATAACCATCGTTGGATACGAAGGGCTAAAAATCATATTTTTCAATAAAAAAACAGCGTGTTCTTTTCCAAAGCGAGATCGTAAAATAGCATATTAAGAGAAATAATGTAGCTCGGGTAATTCTAAGCGCTATTTTCACTCTTAAAAATTCGTTCGTTGACAAAATTGAAATAAAAAAGTAAGAAATGTTAACCGAATACAGTGACCACCTGCTGCTAGTTTTATCTGATTACTCTTAAAGCCGTCCATCGACCTATTAGTTTTTTGTGTTGTGTTTTTTTTCCAAACTTGATAGGTATTACTTCTAAATGTAGACAAAAGAGATGAGTTGGTGATTTTCATTAAGCTTGGGTGTCCGAAGAATTTTTTATAGGAATGAATTATGCGAGAAATGGGGAATAAGAGGGGTATGAGTAAGAGTTAAGGGCATAAGGAAGATGAGACGTCGATACGTTGTGTATTTAAATAGTCGTTTTCGAACCTTATTTAATTATTGAGTACAAAAATTAAAATTATATTATTCGATTTCATGCTGATTTATTAATATAGGTATAAATAGAATTTTTTTTTCAATTTTTTTGCAGATTTGATTCTCTGAAAAAATTGAAAAAATCACTTAAAAAATTCTCTTACAAAAAATTAATTGAAAAAAAGTCCCAGGGTTTATTGTGCTAGAATGGAAAACAAATCCTAGAATTGTTCAGCTAATTTTATCTTACCTACAACTTTTTTTTATAAAAATATTTTTTGAAAAATGACGTTTAAAATAAAAATATTGTTTAATTTTTCTTGATTTTTTTTTTTCAATTTTAGATTTTTGTAGATGTTATTCTGTTACAATAAAGTGATATGAAACAAATTTTCTCCAAAGAAATACCATCAGGCTGTGTATACTATTCATTAGGGTGGAGCGAAAATCAAAAATTTTCGATTTTCAAAATGTAATACCGCTAAAAAGTGACGTCTTGGGGATTACATGAAAAAAAAAAAAAAAAAATCAAATCGAATAATATCTTCTGATCGCGAAAGAGCCCTCAAATTTTTGAAAATTTGTAAAGAATTCCAAAATGTTACAGAATGGGTTTTATGTCTTTGGTTGGCAAGTATTATCATCGTTATTAATATTTTTTGGGAAAAAAATCCAGAATTCATCAGATAATCGCATTTATGAGACATTAAAAAATTGCATACCTATTGAAAATTGGGAAAAAAATTTGGAATTAAAATGGGTTCAACATACACATTTTCCCCCAAAAAGACAATTTACATCGATTTTTCATCTCTTTCGGACCCCTGAGAATTTTTCAAAAACTAGGAAAAATTGAAAAAAAATGAGGAAAATGATGGTTCCTGAAAATGAAGGTAAAGATGGAAAATCATCGTGAACTTTCTTTTTGGGCAAAACTGTGTATGTTGAACCCATTTTAATTCCAATTTTTTTTTTCCAATTTTTAATCAATTTTTTTCAATTTAAAAAAAAAACGTGAAGTAGATATAACATTTTTTTAATGTCTCATAAATGTGATTATCTGATGTATTCTGGATTTTTTTTTCAAAATATATTAATAACGATGATAATATTTGCCAACCAAAGGCATAAAACCCATTCTGTAACATTTTGGAATTTTTTTCAAATTTTGATTTTTTGCAAATTTTCAAAAATTTGAATTATTTGATTTGAAATTTTTTTTTCATGTATTCCCAACTCCCCAAGACGCAACTTTTCCGCGGTATTAAATTTTGAAAATCGAAAATTTTTGATTTTCGCTCCACCCTAATGTAAGTATAGCTCAAACGACCAAAAAAAAAAAAAAAAATTGCAAATAATTTTGAAAATCATTTTCTCTTACAGTTTTTCTTCGAACGACGTTCCAAGCTTACCTACCTATTCAATTTTATAATGATTTTTTTTTCTTTTCATTTGAGATTTTTGTAAATTCTATTCCTTTAAAAAATTAAAAATCTTTTTTAAAAATTCAATTGAAATTTCTTGAAAAAGTTCAAATGATTTGAAAAAAAATTCTTTAAAAATCCCATTGGGCCAATTGCTTGAATCAGAAGACAAATGACACAGAATTCGACAAAAAAAAAGTCATGTAAAAAATTTTTCCATTTTTAAAAATGAAGGTCCTACCTACATAGTTTTTATAGTAGGTATTTTTCAAAATTTCAAAATTCCTTACACCTTCATGTTCAAAGATAGGCCTTCTGAAGTTCTGATGTAGATAAACATTTTTTTAGTGATGCTATTTTAAGTAGGTAAAAATCTCAAGTTTCAAGATTTACTTCTGGAACACCCAGTATATCAAATGATGAAAAAAAACTCGGACACATTTTTATTTCCAACACATATAACATATCGAAGTTTCCCCTCGACGGAGTAATATTTTTTGCAAAACGTCCAACGCAGAAACATACGATTATTACAATTATCACCGAGTCGAGTCGAGTCGAGCTCACCAGCGTATCTCGTAACGCCTTCTTCCTCATCGCATCGGTGTGGCGAAAAAAAAAAGTAGGAAAAAGGTATAAAAAGACGTAGTAATTACGAATGCGAACAACTATATTTCGTGTCAGGTTGACATAAATTTGTGCGTTATGGTAAAAGTTGCTTTAAATGAGAAGCTTAATTATTTAAATTAGTCACCTTGATGGTAGATTTTGACTTAGGAAAGAATGCGAAAATTGCGAAGCCTTTGAACTTTGAACGTTTTATGGTGTATTTTACGATTATACCCATTTAGTTCGCGGCGTGTTAAATTATTGACGCGTCAGAAATAAAGAAAAAGAAAAGGGTCAAACGGTAGAAAATGGCCTTTATTAAAGCAGCCGATAAACAGGACATAACGGCTTCAGATTCGTACGCCTAATGCATTCCCTAGTTTGACCACCGACGACGATATACAAACTTACAAAGTCGAAATGTAAAGTAAAAAAAAAAAATGAGTGTAAAATAACTGGTTTTTCTTATTCGCTTGTTAATGAAGTAGCTTAGTTTAATATGTAATGAAAATAATTTGTTCGATGGAGACAGAAAAAAGGTGTTATGTTCTTCACGATGGTGTCCGAGCAGAGTTAAAAAACAAAAGGATAAACTGGCTTTGGCATCATCTAAATCGTGACCAAAAGTGATACCATATAGGTGACGAATTTTCGTGTTTACCAAGCAGCATACAATTTGCCTACCTTTATGGTACCTATCGGAGTATTTATCATTTTTCACCTTTTCGATGGTTATCTGGATTTGAAAGATTTTTAATTTAAAGCGATCTCGAATGCTTTAATTTCATATATCTATAAACGAATATGATTCTTGCGATACCTATGCACGATGATGAGATGACGATGGATATATGTTTGTGCCTATACATTTCTCATAAGTATACAAATATCTATACCTGCTTAGTATTTATTTTATGGGTTAAAAGGGGGAAACGTATTTACATATTTTTATATAAGCATGAAATTATTTTTTCAACTTTTGATTCGGGTTTGACGTTTGTTTGAATTGTTTTTTCTCTCGTATTCGTATAATCAGCGTGAAATATGTCGTAAATTTCACGAGGCTACGGAAGAGATCCGCCTAAGCTACCTTTATAGTTTATATGATCATCTCTGTTTCTATTTTTTTTTTTCACCTTTGAAAATATGTATTTCTGTTCGAAGATAAATGAGTAGAAAAAAAGTCCACATTTAAGGTTAGATACAAAAACAAATATACAGATAACCTTACATTAACCCAAAATCTCACTCCAGCCGATAAAAACAAATTAAAGTCATTCAAGTCCCTAAGAGCATCCATTTCAAAAGGTCAAATATTCATTTAAAAAAAAAAAAACAAAAAAAAAAAACAGTAAATATAGGTACTATTAGAATAATTCAAAGTACATACAAAAAATCGCCGGACATGAACGGACGAAATATCGAGCAAATTTTTTCATTTCCATTTTTTATTGTAACAAAACCATATGCGGTGGTAATTTATTAACCGCCTATTACACTGGAAATTTGAATTAGCTCATTGAATCGTGAACTCTTATTTAATAAACCCTTATAATGGTGAAAAATTAACATAATTTTAAGTACAAGAATTTCATTGGCTGCCAACAACTGGCGAGCAATGACATACGTTTATGTGCATGGTAATGAATTATTACCCTATGGGTTTGTTACGATGTTTTCTATCCTGCTTACAAAGCGACGACTTTTGTCATCGCCATATGTTCGTGTTATTTGTAATGTCGAGTTTTTCCTGCAGGGCCAGGGTTGTAAAGTGTGGCCGAGTCGAGGAATTAAGCAGATTAGGGTTTCGCCTGTTTAACCATTTTTTGGCAACTTTTTTTTGCATTTTGTGTCGTTTGTATGGAGAATAATTTTGTTAGTTTGGTTCCAGTACAATGTGACAGCAGTTTCTGTGAAGTAGAGCAATATTTTTCTTCCACTGGATTTTTTTGAGTAAATTTTTTACAGGGGATAGATACAATTTATTGAGGAAACTATATCGACTGCTTAGATCGAATACCTCGTAACACCCTCCCCCCCCACCCCAAATGACAGAAAAGACGAAAAACATACCTATTAGTTAGGTATGAAGTTGCCGAATTCATGAAATAGGCAAAAAAAAATCCTATTCTGTGAAATTGGCCTATTTTGTGAAATTTTAAACTTGAAACTCTTCTATCATTTTTCTCAGTCGACAACAAAACATTCCCCAATTTTCGATTTTTTTTTGTTGTAATTTTCAACACCTCGAAAAACAAAGGACAGCAATAGGTAATTTTTTTTACAAAACAAAATTTAGTTTCTTAGCTCTTGTAGAAAAATTGTTGTAACGGTTTTAAATTTAAGAAGACATTCAAACGCCCTTACTGTAAAAATTTTCTAATCAACGCATGGGGCCGGTGAACTTTTTTTAACAGAGCTGAAAGATTGTACTTGGAGCTGAAATATTGGGAAATTTTTGTTGTCGACTGAGAAAAATGATAGAAGCATTTCAAGTTTAAAATTTTACGAATTAGGCTAATTTTATGAAATAAGTAGGCATTTTTTTTGCCTATATTTCATGAATTCGGCAATTTCACGATTTAGGCATAGCACACACATTAAAAAACATAAAAAATGAAAAAATTCCATCAAAATAATTTTGATAGACGTACCTACCTACCTACTACCCTTTTTCAAAAAAAAAATCACAGAAAAAATTGTTAAATAAAATTCTCTTGAAAAATTCTTGGAAACTTTCTTATCTTTTTTTTCAATTTATTAAGTACCTACTTTTTTTTGCCTGGAGAATAATTCTATGTGAGTCTGATTTGAGAACAATGCGAAAGCAATTTTAGTGGAGTAGGTACAGCAAAATTTCTGTTGGATCGGATTTTCTTAGAGAAATTTCTTTGTTAAAAAATCAATAAATTAGGGGAGAAGGACACAAAAATTGAGAAAATCATTTTAAAATATAGTTTTCAAACAGACATACTATCCTTGTTCAAAAATATGTCCATAAAAAAAAATTGAAAGGAGAAAATCCTATTGAAAAATTCTTGACATGAAACTTTTTTTTTGCATTTTATGGTATTTCTTTTTCCTCAAAAATAGTTCTACTCGTACGCGGGGCTGACTGGTGGGGAGGGGGGGGGGTACAATGCGACACCAATTTTGATAAAGTGCACAACTGCAACACTTCCATTGAACTGGATTTTTTGAAAAATATTTTTGCAAAAGAATTTTTTCAAAAAATAAAAACGTTTGACAATATTTTAAAAAACAATTTTCAATTTTTTCCAGAAAACAAAATTGAAACAAATTTACTCAATTTTCAAAAAAATTCAAATTTTCAAAAAAAAATGGAAATTTTATTTACAATGAATAGGTACTTTCTAACCTGCGTATTTTAAGTGCCTATTAACAAACTTTGAAAAATCGTTTTTCAAAAAAATTTCTGATTTTAGTTCAGTTTATTTTCTAATTTTTTTTCCTTAATTTATTACAAAAAAAACGTGTTTAAAGAAATTTTTTGAGAAATTTTATGCTTTAAATTTTTTTTTGAAAATTATTTTAAAATGTTTTCAAAATTGTTTTCTAAAAAGATTGTCTTTCAAAAGAAAAATTCAAAATTGTTTTTAATAACATTTTTTTGCAGTTTTCGAGAAAATTTTTTTTAATTATTGAAAAATCTATGTTAGGTTAAATGACACAAGGCTTTTGCAACATTAATCTCAACTGCTTTCAATTGGAAATAAATTCAAGACGAAGTGTTTCGCAGGAAAATCAAAACAAGAAATGAAAATGTTTGTTCAAAATTTTGTAAAATTTGACGAACCGGACAGCAATAGGTAATTTTTTTTACAAAACAAAATTGGGTTTCGGTTTGTTCTGGCTTAATTCAAGCTCTGATAGGCATCTTGTTTGGATGAAGTTTTTTTTTTTTGGTAGTACCCCATAGGTAAAGGAACATTTAAATCTCAAGTTTAGAAATCAACCTTCAGAACATCAAAATACAGCATTCACTAGAGAAGAGAAGGAGGAGGGGGTATTTTATGAAGACCGTCAAATCCTACTGTACCGTATTTTTGGCAGTAAATTATGCAACTTATGTTGCTCGACTGAACGTTACCGTATAATTAATCAAATTAACGGCGTTTTTCAATCTATTGAAGTTTAAGAAGCACTGGTTCTTTCCCTTAATTTCCAACTGTAAGAAGATTGAACTTTGTTTGGAAAACTCGAATCAGTGAATTTCACCTTTTGATGAAATTTTTACCCCATTTTTCTTCCTCTGTTAGCCCATTAAAATCTTTAAAAATTCAAAATCCATTGCTCCTGCTAATTTCAATAAGACAGACTGTGATAAATTATTCGTTTATTGTTAAAAAAAAAAGAAAACCTCTAAACTACGTCTACGGATACCTAATTATTCGCAATTAATGGTCAACTTAAGGCTACAATCGGCTATAAAACGTCATTTTAATATTCCCACTCAATGGCCAAACGTACCTACAAAGTACAAAGTCAGGTCGTATCCTTGAAAAAATTCACCAACGGTGTTGATTACACTATAGAATGAGAAACAAAATGACACGATATATGATTTTCGCATCTCGGCCGGCGCGGCGTGGTTAAACATCTCTGATTTATTCTCGAGATTCGCTGGCAGCGCAGCTTCAGTCGGCGGCAGCGTAAGAAAAAAAAACAATAAAACGAAACTGGTGTTTGAAAATGAAGTGCAATAAATTTAACACTTTTTAACAAACATGCCAGCAATTATTTAAATATTTAGTCAAGTTTCGGCACCTTTCATCGGCCGAATAGAAAATTGCGTTTGGTTTTGAATTCTAAGTGAAATGTTTTACGATTGGCGAACACTTCGTGGCTGGAAGCTGCGAGAGGACGAGAAGGAGAGGCGAGGAGACGAGGAGAAAAAGCTGAAAAGCGAAACCAACGTTTTAAAGATGAGTAACTAATTAAAAACATTCGACCAAGTGTAACTTTATGTAAACGCGCGTATTCTCGTACTGCTGCAATCGCTTCGCTTTACCTACCTGAATGCAAATACAAAACGTTTTAACTGTATAATATATTGGAAGTTGATAGGGTAATGATTTCTAAACGCTTCTTGAATAGCGCCGACTTTAATTTATCGTTTATAGTGATATAAATGAACGAAAGAGCATGGAGTGTGCGAGAGAGAGAGAAAAACCAGCGAAAAAAAAATACGACAAGATTAAATTTTACTTTGAAATTAATACCTCCCAGAACGAGCTATAAATGACGAATTAAAAGACAATTCTAATCTTACGTTGTAAATTATCATTGTATCAACATTTCGTCTAATATTCGTGATTCGTGCTTTTGAACCGGTTGTATTGGAAATTAGTTCGTTATACGAGGAAGTTTTCGTTATATATTTTATCGGCTGAATTATGACAAATAATTTCTTAACGGGATTACGACGGTTTTTAAAACCGAAAAACAAGTGGGATTTGTGCAGTTTGTATCGAATTTTACGGCTTTGGCGTTGTCAAACCGCGTCGAGGTGCTCGTGAATTTATGTAATTGACCGAGCGATTGGCTCGCAGGAGGGAGCTTTCTTCGCAGATGTTTTCAATGCTTAAGATGCTCGTACAATTTTATGGTATGGACTTTCCGTAGGTCTTTGTGTGGATTATGTATCTGAAGTTAGCTTGCAAAGATGATTTTCGTCTTATGGAGACAAGCAGGAGAATTTACACAGAGCAAACGAATAATAATGAACCAATAAAATTGAAGGAAGGGGCATAGCCGACGGATCAATATTTTTTCAAGTGCTGCTCACATTGTGCGGCGGCGGGTGAAAAATGTTGTAATTTTTTTTTTACAAAAAAAAGACTTCATATACCTACATTACACAATAGAACCTCAATTATTTAACTTCCCATTATCCAATGTCCAAACATCGGATAATTTTTTATTACCTGCTGATTTCTCTTCAATTTTGCCCTACGACTAACCTCATATTGATGTTCTCAATTTCTAGAAAAATTTGAGAAATCATTTTTTTAATTTCAAAAAAATAATAGGTACCTATTATGGCATTGAAAAAATGTGGAAAAATTATTTTTTTTAAATGAGAATAGGTGTATTTCAAAAAAAATTACTTGAAAAATTTTATTCCAAAAAATTAGATTTTTTTCATCCTAAAAAATTGGAAAATCTAATTTCATTCTAAAAAAATTTTAAAAATCTTTCTAAAAAAATTGTAAAAAAAATTTTATTCTAAAAAATTTAAAAAGAGGGATCTAATATTCTCAAAAAATTATATTTTTTTCATTTCTAAAAAAAAAATAAAATAGGTGATTAATTTTGAAAAATTGATTCATGTTTCACTTCAAAAAATCCCCTTATTTTTACACATACGATCTTGATTTACGAAAAAAATGCAAAGATTTCTTTTTCGAAAAATTTGAAAAACAATTTTTTTATTTCACAGTGTTGAAATTTTTTTTAAAATGATTCGAAATAATTTCACAAATCAAATATTTAGTCTTAAAAAAATTAGGTACCTACTTCAAAACATTTGAAAATTTTTACATTCCAAGAAATTAGCTGATTTTTTTTTCCAAAAAACTGATTTTTCTAATTCCAAAAAAATTTTTAAATTTTATTCCAATAAGTTTTTGAAAATTTTTATTAACCTACAAAACTTTTTTCAAATGTTCTACGTATTCCAAAAAATTGATTTTTTCTATTCAAAAAAAATTGAAAAATCTTTTCATCCAAATTTTTTTTTTAAATTTTTATTACAAAAATATTGAATTATTTTTCATTAGGTAGGTGGTAAGTACAAAAAGAATTTCAAAGTTTTTTCATTTCAAAAAATGAAAATAAAATGCCTATACCCGAGCAGCACAATCGACAAATTATCGGAATAAAAAATCGACAGAATATCGAATTCGATAAAGTGTCGCGTTAGTTCCGCCTAAATCGTGAAATTATCTTTCGATATATAGATAG
Source organism: Balanococcus diminutus (assembly GCA_959613365.1). Classification (NCBI taxonomy): domain Eukaryota; kingdom Metazoa; phylum Arthropoda; class Insecta; order Hemiptera; family Pseudococcidae; genus Balanococcus; species Balanococcus diminutus. The sequence goes on along the minus strand of OY390715.1, from coordinate 33,528,372 downwards.
ATTATCGACAAATTATAGTTAGCAAAAATTTCGAGATTATAGTAAGATATTTTATCGATAATATATCTATAATATCGAAAGATAATTTCACGATTTAGGCGGAACTTTTGCGACACTTTATCAAATTCGATATTCTGTCGATTTTTTATCGATTTTTTATTCCGATTTTTCGTCTTTTACTAGCTTTTTTCTATAATTAAAAATCATTAATTAGCATAATTAATACATTAAACTATGCCTAAACACATTATTCATGTTACGGTAAGAGGATCATTTCAGAAAAAGTCAAAAAAAATTATAAAAAATCTGCCACCCGTGGGGTTTGAACCATCTACCTCCTGCATGGTAATCCTTTTCCTTAACCACTATGCCATACCTTATCGTTGAGGAATTAGCAATAAAACGCTTATAATAGGCAGTTTAGTACTTCCAGACGTGTTATTTTCACCAATTTGGAAATAATTTCAAATATCGTCACAAAATCGTTGAAAAATCGTTCGACAAATTTCAGATTATTTGTCGATAATGTAGTTTCAAATATCGCCACAAAATCGTTGAAAAATCGAATTCGAGGAATTTCATATTACGTGTCGATAATATAGTTTCAAATATCGTCACAAAATCGTTGAAAAATCGAATTCGAGGAATTTCATATTACGTGTCGATAATATAGTTTCAAATATCGTCACAAAATCGTTGAAAAATCGAATTCGAGGAATTTCATATTACGTGTCGATAATATAGTTTCAAATATCGTCACGCAATCGTTAGAAAATCGAATTCGAGAAATTGCATATTATGTGTCGATAATATAGTTTCAAATATCTTTACAAAATCGGTAAAAAATCGGATTCGATAAATTTAATATAATCTGTAGATAATATAGTTTCAAATGTCGTCAAAAAATCGGTAAAATATCGAAGTCGAGAAATTTCATATAATCTGTCTATAATATAGTTTTAAATATCTTTACAAAATCGTTAAAAAATCGAATTCGATAAATTTAATATTCTTTGTCGATAATGTAGTTTCAAATATCTGCACAAAATCGGTGGAAAATCGGAATCGATAAATTTAATATTCTTTGTCGATAGTATCGTTGACGAATATCGTCATAAAATCTTAATAATATCGAATTCGATAGTTTTTAGATTTTTTGCCTATGAAGTTGTACCGATAAATCCTTATAATATCGTGAGAACATCTATAGATTTTCAAACGATTTTTTATCGATACGTTACATCTTCCGATATTATCGATCGAGTGTGCCGCTCGGGATAATTCCAAAAAATTTTTAAAAATTTATTCCAGAAATTTTTAAAAAAATTTTCAAACAATTTAAAAAAATTTTATTCCAAAAAAATTAAAAAGTATTTTCGTTTAAAAAAATTACTTTGGTATTAACAAAAAAAAAAATTGAAAATATTTCTATTTCAATTGAAATTTTCTATTCCAAAAAAATTGACATTTTCTTTATTCCAAAAAAATTGAAATTAGTGAGATTTACAAGGGGGCTTGACCAGTTATTATGTGTTATCATCATGATTGAACGTCTTCTTTCTTTCTCTATACGCTTTCTACGAGGAAATTCTCCTACCTAAGTATTTCCAAAGACGAAGATCATCTTCGCTTGCAGTTGCAAGCCAACTTCAGGTACCCAAGTTTGTCGATTGGAATTGCAAACATGACCAATTTGTTTGATTTCGTTAGGAGAGTATTTTTTTAGCATAAAGTCAACATGTTTGATACGATTCGCGCGTACATAGTGATTGCAGACGTGACGAACGAGCACGTATACGGAATGCGGAGTATTCGCGAATAAGATTTCATTTCGAATGTGCAATTCCATCAATAAATGAACTAAATAACTTCCTTTCTTATTGTACCTAACAAATCGATAAATTTTTTGGCTGCTAGAGCGTACAGGAGGCAATCGGTCTTAAATCTTATTTAGCTGTTTTTCAAGTGACAATGGTACATATTGAAAAGGTCGTAAGTCTTAATATCGTCCACATTGGCCAGAGCAATTGCAGAGCGAATCTTTGCAAAAGAGCAGGTTTTTCGATGGCTTGGTACGCGCAGTTGTGCACACTTCTGGAGACAATTTAAATTAACGTTTCGAGCCGTCCTCCAATTAAGCTACGAAAATCCAAGACAGGTTGCATTTTGAACGTCTCCTTTAACATTCCGCCATTGTGTGTGCCTACTTTTCGCCATGTTTGCTGGACCCGGTGCCGATGTTCTGAGAAAAAAATCACAATACTGACTGCTGAAAGGATTGAATGGAAACTGAATGAAAACACTGAACGAGAGTTTTTTTTTTTGTTTGTTTTGTTTTTTGTAATACATATTAAACAGACGATGCCGTATTTAGAAAAAACACATTTGAAAATTATAGAGGCCAGGTTGTCTTTCAATATAACGAGAATATAAACTGTACCGGTTTTTAAACGTCACCTTGAAACGCGCTATAACTTCACCTTTATATATGGCCATCATTAATTCGGTACGACTCTATTTTTTTTAATTTCTTTTTTGTTTTAAAATCTTACACAGCATCGTTTTCGTCGAATTTGTTAGCAGCGTGGAACGTGTAAAAGTAGAAGCTATGTAAAGGACACTTTAAGAAGAAGTTCGATATTATATTATTCAAGGTGGTATGTTAGGTATCTTGTAGAGTCGGCGTTATCTACTCCAAGCTATCTGTACTACCGGACAATCTTTATGGTCTGGTTGTAGCCTCTGGAATTTGGTGTGTTGTCGCATAGTCTGTGTTGTAGAAATGCCGCCGAAGCCGATGCGCCACCGTCTCCTCCCCTCCCGCCCTGCTCAACCCGTGTGTGTCGCGTTTCCCATTTTTATTTTAATGAAAACTAATTGTTTTGAACTCCGTTTCCCATTAACTTTATCCCGTTATCTTCATCTAAAAGGATTCTTTTTTTCAGTCTCTAGCTCTATTCGCTTTCATTCTATAAGCGGACTGCGTTTTTTTTTTTTTTTTTTTTTTTTTTTTTCACGTGAATATGTGCGGTAGTCTTCACGAGTTTATTCTACACTCAATAAAATAGGTATAATAATAATAATGGACCTCGCGAGGTTTTTTTCCTTCTCTCGAACGACGATTCGCCGCAGCTCGCAGTCTGGTTAGTTGTTTTATTTTTAATTCGCATTCCGCGATAATGCCCGAGTTTATATATTTACGTGTTTTTAATGTATTTAACACTTCGAATATACAAGAAGATGTACTTTGGCGGTATTATAGCAGCGTTTTCGTTTCCCCGCCACGCCGCGCCCCCGCACCATCTATCGCATCGCCTACCTAGTCGTAGAACTTCGGAAGCAGCAGCGAAACTGGTTATGTTTTCGTTATCTTGTTAGCTTCTGTTTCGAATAGTACCTAATAAAACTCGTATTGTCCTGCACCACGAAGTAATTAGTAATGTGCCCGAGTTAATAAGAGTATCAGTAAATTTACATCCACTACTCGATTCGAGTCGCATCTTGGTTGCGATCGCGATATCGTAGCGAGTTGCTACGAGTAGTAGCTTCTGTGTGTGCTCTGTGCTTAACTTACTCGTATAGGCGCAGGCGGTATTTGCTAAAAGCTTTTATAGTATACCGAGTTTTAATGCGTTTATAGGAGACCGCCGCTGAGAATATAACCTTTAAGACAGATATCATCCAATTACTCATAGATAAGTGAATGGCGACTTTATATACCCACTGGTGTGAGCTGAGCTTGAGTGAAATTTAAATGACCGTTTTGGATAACCACTAGGTAACTGTAACTAGTATTTTATTACTACGAAGAACAGAGCTTCAAAACCTGAACTGAACAGAACCGTAATTTTTCAAATTTGGCACGAAACACAACCGACTCTGAAACTTTATTTCGAAGATCCAAAACTTGAACATAAACCTATGTATTACTTTTCGTTTGAGTTTTGGGCTTCGTTCGGCACTTTCTGGCATTTTTCATTTTTAAAGTTTTTATATGCAATTTCACGTCACTTTTTCCTAAAAATTCTGGTTTAGACAACAAGATTATTGAAAAATTCGAATTTTGAAAAAAAAAATGACAAACTCTATCAAAATTATAAAAGTCTTATAAACATGAAAAAAGTTTAAAAAAAAAGTGAAAATCAGAAAGTCTAACAAAAATATGTCTAAGTCATCAAATTTGAAAAAAATATTTCCGTGAAAATGTAAAAGTAGGTAGGTACAATAAAAAATGTCTAAAAGTCATCAAAAAATTGTGCAAGTTTTTTTATGTCATCCAAACCATAAAATTTCTAAAAATTTCCAAGTTTCAGAATGTCTCTCAAAATGACTAAGAGTCATCAAATTTTTTTTTTTAATTTCTTTTTATAATGTAACCTAACCTAACGTAACCTAATTTACATGTTACTGTCGGATTTTGGTGACGGATTTTACTGTCGTTTTTTTCAACTTTGGTCATCGCAAAAAGGGCCTTCCATGGTAAGATGGTGAAATCGTCCCTTGATCGAAATTGGATCCAAAGTGGGTCAAAATTTTATTTATGATGCAAAAACACGTCACTAAAAAAAATGAAAAATAGGGAATTATTTTCTGATAAAATAGTTGCTACAATTTAAAATGCTGATTGAAAAGAATTTGGCTCTTTTTTTGTGACAAATTGGAGGCGCCTCAAGGTATTGCTTAAATTTGAGTTGGGCAAAAAATAAGAAATTGGGAATTTATTTTCATGAAAAAAAAACTTTGATAGATTAGGTATACCCACCTATAACCAACAGAAAGAGAGATTTTGAAAATCGGTCATTTTTTTCATTTTTTTGAAAAAAGAGAGATGACTAGGTGCCACTTGAAATTCAGTTGGGGCAAAAATAAAAAATAAGGAATTATTTTCTCATAAAGGATCAATTTTGGGGGTAAGACATTAAAAAAATCCATTAGTTCAAACGATTTCATTTTTCTGATTTTTTCTTTACAAATAGGGGGGAAACGTGAAAATGGACGTTTCTTCGAAGTTTTTATTTTTTTAAAACAAAGTTTTCATCATTTTCGCCACCCCCCCCCCCCAATATTTATGTGATACTTACCCATATTGCAAAGATTTAAAATAAATTTCTAGTCATGGCACCCCAATTTTCGATTTTTTTTTTGTAATTTTCAACCCGAGCGGCACACTCGATCGATAATATCGGAAGATGTAACGTATCGATAAAAAATCGTTTGAAAATCTATAGATGTTCTCACGATATTATAAAGATTTATCGGTACAACTTCATAGGCAAAAAATCTAAAAACTATCGAATTCGATATTATTAAGATTTTATGACGATATTCGTCAACGATACTATCGACAAAGAATATTAAATTTATCGATTCCGATTTTCCACCGATTTTGTGCAGATATTTGAAACTACATTATCGACAAAGAATATTAAATTTATCGAATTCGATTTTTTAACGATTTTGTAAAGATATTTAAAACTATATTATCGACAGATTATATGAAATTTCTCGACTTCGATATTTTACCGATTTTTTGACGACATTTGAAACTACATTATCGACAAATAATCTGAAATTTGTCGAACGATTTTTCAACGATTTTGTGACGATATTTAAAATTATTTCCAAATTGGTGAAAATTTTTCTAAGTCCAACACGTCTGGAAGTACTAAACTGCCTATTATAAGCGTTTTATTGCTAATTCCTCAACGATAAGGTATGGCATAGTGGTTAAGGAAGAGGATTACCATGCAGGAGGTAGATGGTTCAAGCCCCACTGGTTGCAGATTTTTTATAATTTTTTTTTTGACTTTTTCTGAAATGATCCTCTTACCGTAACATGAATAATGTGTTTAGGCATAGTTTAATGTATTAATTATGCTAATTAATGATTTTTAATTATAGAAAAAAGCTAGTAAAAGACAAAAAATCGGAATAAAAAATCGATAAAAAATCGACAGAATATCGAATTCGATAAAGTGTCGCGAAAGTTCCGCCTAAATCGTGAAATTATCTTTCGATATTATAGATAGATTATCGATAAAATATCTTACTATAATCTCGAAATTTTTATTAACTATAATTCGTCGATAATCTATCTATATATCGAAAGATAATTTCACGATTTATGCGGAACTAACGCGACACTTTATCGAATTCGATATTCTGTCGATTTTTTATTTCGATAATTTGTCGAGTGTGCTGCTCGGGAACACCTCGAAAAACAAAGAAATTTGAACCGAACTTTTTCATAATGTTACCACATACATTTTTAACACACTTTTATTAAAAAACTTTTTTTTAAAGGAATTTTTAAAAAGCTGATTTTTCCAAGTCCATTTTTAAATTTAAAAAAAAACGAAGCCAAAACAGCAATTTTTTCATTTTTTAATTACTAACTAAAAAGTTTATAATTACCTATTAGAAATCAAATTTTTCTCAAAAATACATTCTTAACATTACAAAAAAAGTAGAATTTGAACTAGAATTGCTAGATACATAAATAATACCTAATATTATACCTATTATGTTAAATTTTTGGATTTTTTCAAAAATTCCGTTTTCAAGGATTCTTTTTATAGGTACCTAAATATTTTTTTACTTTATAAAAATCAATTTTTTTCGTGAATCAACTAAAAAAAAAAAAATTGAAGTTCATTTTTAGATTTAAAAAAAAATTGATAGACTTCGTGTTTTAAAAATAATTTTTCTTTTCAAAAATTTATTCCTAAATGTATACCTACTTATACTTGATTTTTTTTTCAAAATTAATTGCGTAATTCCAAGATAATATAGTGATTGGCAGATCCAAATATTGGCTGAAAATTTCATGATTTACGAATGTGTTGAAAAATGATTTTTCGAGAATTTCGTAAACATGTTAAAGGAAAATTAACAAAAAAAAAAAAAAAAAAAAAAAAAGAAGAAGAAGAAGAAGAAGAATGGGAAGTCGAAATAAATAACTATTAAGCACCTAGGTAAGAATTCTTCATTTCCACTAGAGGATTCCAAGAATTTTTGAAAACACGAAATTTCAGGAATTAGGTACATTTTTAAGGAAGAATTTTGTGCATAATATTTTCCTCACGATTGAGATTTCTCCAAAATAATTTCCATTGAATTTTGTTTAAAACGATTTTTTAAAGCAATAATTTAAAAAAAAACTGAAGGAATTTTTTCAAAAGAAAAGTTTAAAGATTAACAAAAAAAATTACAAAAATTTTCCAGGCAGAATTTTCGAAAGATAATCGGTTTAGAAAAATTAGAGATTTTGTACAAGAAAATTAAGTATTTCAATTTTTTTCCGGAAATGCCTAATTTTATTCTGCAATGGGATTTTTTCCAAGAGAATAAATGCGAATCTAAGATTTTCACTTTTACTCGGTAATTTTTACGAAAAAATATTTTCCAACAATTTTTCTTTTTAAATTTTCGTAAAAATCAAAAGGAACTTTAAGTTACACGCGGATTAGTATCTAGGGTATATGAAATTTTTTTCCAAAATTTGAAAGGGATTTTTTATTTTAAATCTGAAGAAGAATGTACTTACTTAAGGTTTAAAAAAAATGATTAAGAATTTTTTTCAATGAAAAATTACCAGGGAAGAAAACCAATTGAGACCCAATTGGTTATGGTGATGGTGGTTTTGAGAAAATTTTGAAATTACTGGTGGTTCCAATTGCTTTTTGGTTTTTAAAAATTTTCAAAAGGTTGTGGTGCTAAAGTAGTTTCATTTAATTTTTTTTTTTTTTGATTGGTTCTGGTTCTGGGTTTTTGGTTTTGCTTGATTAATTGGTTGTGATGGTGGTTCTCAAATTAAAAAACCATTTCAAATGGTTGTGGTGGTGGTTCTCGAATTAAAAAACCATTTCAAATGGTTGTGGTGGTGGTTCTCAAATTAAAAACCATTTCAAATGGTTGTGGTGGTGGTTGTCAAATTAAAAACCATTTCAAATGGTTGTGGTGGTGGTGGTGGTGGTTCCGTTTTGGTTTTTCAATTGGTTTTCATCGAATTGCTTCCATTTCGTAGTATGGAAAATATTTCCCAACATTTAAACCATTTATCTATGGCATTAACCATCAGAACCAGATGGAACCATTTTCGTGCTTCCTATTATACCACAAAAGAACTAAAAAAAGATCAGATCTTTGAAATTTGAATAAAAAATTAATTTGCCTACAAGTTACAAACGCAATATTGCAATAAATTTAAATTAAATAATATACATTCAAATAAAAAACAAAAAATAATAATGTTTCCACTTTCCAGAGCGCTGAAAAATCAGAAAAATGAAGAAAACAGGCCACAGGGTGTAGGTAAGGGGCCCAATTAAAAAAAATTTCAAATCAAAGTTGTTGCTTGAAGTTCTAGGAATAAATTTGGTCATAACAAAAATTTTGATTGGACCCCTCCTTCCCTTTCAAATCCACTATTTCTCTTTTTAGAACCAAAAAGAACCAATTCCATTAATTGGTGGTGGTTCTGGTTTTCATTGTAAAGGAAATTGAAAATGGTGGTGGTGGTGATGGTGGTTTTTTATTTTCAAACCACTTTCTTGTGGTTGTGGTTGTGGTTATTTATTTTCGATCCACTTTCTTGTGGTTGTGGTTGTGGTTATTTATTTTCGATCCACTTTCTTGTGGTTGTGGTTGTGGTTATTTCAGCAAATGATTTTTCGTTGTGGTTTCAAACGGTTCTCTTCCCTGCCTTTTCGAAAAGAATTGGTTCTTTTTGGTGGTGGTTTTTGAATGAATTTTTGAAGTTCATTGTAATGGTTTCAAATGGTTTTGAGAACCAATTGAAATATCTGGTGGTGGTGGTTTTACCTGGTTGTGGTTTCAATTGGTTTTCTTCCCTGAAAATTACCAAAAAAATCAAAAAGTGCATGGCAATTAGGAACTGGCAATAATTTTACTTTGGACATCTTCAAAACTTTTTATACTCGTAATAATCAAGTGAGTACGTGTAGAATTTTCCCTCAATTCTCTGTACAACGAGATAATAATGTATCTAATAACACTGGGTAATTCCTATAATTTATGTTGATTCGCAAAACACATTTTTTTCTGCACTCACACCTAGTATTATATACCTAGATCTACCTACTGACAATATTCTTAAAATCCGCAGCAAATTCACCTTCTCGTGTTAGTATTGGTAACCATAGGAGGTGGTCTGCCGGATATTTTCGCAAAGGTGATGTCGCATTTCCAGATTTTATATACCAGATAAAGTCGTAATGAAACGCTTTATTTATGAACCGAATAATAATAATTATAGATAACATGCGTGCTACGCGAGTCCACAACCACGTCATGTGCTGAAGCAAGTTAATTTTTATCACCTTTTTTTCCTTCGCCGATGTTAACTGATGAGTTAGGAGTTACTTTCCACTCTTCCAGTGTTCAGGTGTTAAACTATACCTAAGGTGGGTACTGGGTACCATGTGAAGTCGTAAATTTCTTCTGTTTTCTTTTCTCGTACCGAATTTTTAATAAGTGTTGAGTAATCGTACAATGGTCGCATATATTTATTCTACGAGATCTATAATGCGATATCCATCGAACGTGGGCTTTTATAATAATTTAAGATAAAAGCGTAAACGAATTGATTGGTTTCCGTGTGACTTCTTCACCCCCTGATACTAATTCCGAAAAACTATAAACAGTCTCGATTATCTTCCGCTTGATACAGCAATTTATGGTAAAAACGAACTGCGCAAATTAGCCGCAGAAAATTTTCAGCTATCGTTCCTTTTGTGCATGTCGTTGCAAAAATAGGGAGAAAAATGTAGCCGCATTAAAGATGTTATCTGGCGCACAGAAAATTGTATCGAACGGTAGTAAACGTTACGAATGAATCAAGACTGAAATGCGAAAATGTTTAGTTCGAATAAGGGAAATTATGGGTCAGTTTCCAATATGTGATATCTGATAGTTTCGGACTTTCAAATTGTTCCCAAGTGTAGCTGATAATTTTAACAAACTGTTTTCTTTTGTCAAATGGTCGTTTTTGCCGTTTCTTATACAACGTAAATTTAGATAAACTCGAAATAAATGTGTAAAGTTGAACACATCCAGTGTATACATGTATTGCTTCGAATCGAATTTAAAATGCTAGCAGTTTTTGCGTACGTGGGCAGAATTCGATGCTTAAACGTAAATGTTGCCAAACAGATTAGAGCAAATAAGAATAATTTATGGAAGCGGTGCGGTCACTCCGGGCAGAATTTTTATTAAATATTTTTCGTATTCGTAAATGTGTGCAATGTATTTATTTTCATATGATAACGTACGTATGTAATCATTTTAACGGTTTGTATTTTCCAGAGTGATACACAGTATGTTCTAAGCAGCGCCGAACTGCCTATCTAAGGAAAATTTGGGGCTGCTCAAGCACAGCTTCGCAGTTCCATCACAAAGCCAGCAGTTCAATTTATCAAAATATGTGTGTGGTCGAGGTAGCAGGGAGTAGTGGGACGACATCATGAGGATTTTTTTTTTACCCGAGCAGCACAATCGACAAATTATCGAAATAAAAAATCGACAGAATATCGAATTCGATAAAGTGTCGCGTTAGTTCCGCCTAAATCGTGAAATTATCTTTCGATATATAGATAGATTATCGACGAATTATAGTTAGCAAAAATTTCGAGATTATAGTAAGATATTTTATCGATAATATATCTATAATATCGAAAGATAATTTCACGATTTAGGCGGAATTTCTGCGACACTTTATCGAATTCGATATTCTGTCGATTTTTTATCGATTTTTTATTCCGATTTTTCGTCTTTTACTAGCTTTTTTCTATAATTAAAAATCATTAATTAGCATAATTAATACATTAAACTATGCCTAAACACATTATTCATGTTACGGTAAGAGGATCATTTCAGAAAAAGTCAAAAAAAATTATAAAAAATCTGCCACCCGTGGGGCTTGAACCATCTACCTCCTGCATGGTAATCCTCTTCCTTAACCACTATGCCATACCTTATCGTTGAGGAATTAGCAATAAAACGCTTACAATAGGCAGTTTAGTACTTCCAGATGTGTTGGACTCAGAAAAATTTTCACCAATTTGGAAATAATTTCAAATATCGTCACCAAATCGTTGAAAAATCGTTCGACAAATTTCAGATTATTTGTCGATAATGTAGTTTCAAATATCGCCACAAAATCGTTGAAAAATCAAATTCGATAAATTTAATATTCTTTGTCGATAATGTAGTTTCAAATATCTGCACAAAATCGGTGGAAAATCGGAATCGATAAATTTAATATTCTTTGTCGATAGTATCGTTGACGAATATCGTCATAAAATCTTAATAATATCGAATTCGATAGTTTTTAGATTTTTTGCCTATGAAGTTGTACCGATAAATCTTTATAATATCGTGAGAACATCTATAGATTTTCATACGATTTTTTATCGATACGTTACATCTTCCGATATTATCGATCGAGTGTGCCGCTCGGATATATTGAGAAATTTTTCTCACACTTTTTCAAAAAATGGAGATACCTACCTTTGAGAAATTAATTTTTTTTCACCAAAAAAATTGAAAGATGTTTTCTTCGCAATAAATTAGGTAACATTTATTTCAAAAAATGATTATTATATCTTTCCAAAAAATGTAAAAAAAAATTTCTTCCGAAAAATTGAAAAAAAAATTCAATAAAATTTCGGCATTTTTTTCCATACTTACCTATTTGAATTTTTCTACTTCAAAAAATTGAAATAGAAATTTTTTTACACAAAAAATTCAGAATTTTTTTCTTCAACAGAATTAAGAAATTTGTCATTCCACAAAATTTTATAGATAACCCTCCTCCTCAAGTTGCATATTTTTAGTTTTAAAAAATTAAATTGAAAGACTTTTCCGAAAAAAATCTATAATTTGACGATTCTTTTTTTTTGTGATTTTTGAACCGATTGGCAAACATTGCATACTGCATTCAAAATCCCAATAGATTTTTTGAAGGTTTTTTCGTTTTTTAAATTTATTTTTTATTTTTTTAAATTTGAAATTTTTTAACATTTCAGTTTCTTTTAAGTAATTTTTACTTATTTCCTAATTTTTGTAATAAGTGGGTAGGTACGAGTATGTACTCATTTTCCAAAGTTTTGATTTTATTCCCAATTTCATTTTACTTTCATTTTTTTTTCAACTCTACTTTTTTTCAATTTGAGATTTTTCCTCTATTTTTGTAAATTTGAGTTTTTCCATTAAGTAGGTACTTAATTTTTCCAATTTTTGATATTATTTTTATTATTTGTAATTTTGAATTTTTTTCTATAATTCCTTTCAATTTTCACTTACCTAATTATTTCCTGCGTATAATTTTGTTTCAATTTTTAATATTTCCCTTGGATTTTATATTCTCATTTTTATAAATTTGATTTCTTGACTAATTGTAAAAAAAATTAAACTTGGAAATTTGAAAGAAATCATAAATTAAAAAACAAACTTACCTACCTATCCCAAAAATAAAAAAATTTAAAAAGAATTTAAAAAACTAGAAAAAAAATCACAAAAAATGCAAATTAAAAAAAGACTAGCCTTTTTTCAGAATTCCGAAAATGAAAATATGTTAGGTAGGTATCTATTATCAATTTTTTTTAAAACCCAATTTAAAGTTTTTATACGAAATATTCCAGAAGTAAGACAAGTGTCCAAATTTGGTATTTTGATATGACAGAGTAACATTATAGGAAAAAAATTATATGTATGTCGGTGAGATGCCTAATTCAATTTTGAAGGGGCAGTGGTTTATAGAAATTAGAAAAGTAGGTGTTAAAAAATGAAACAAAACAAAAATCGGGAAATGAGTAAAAATTTTAAGAAATTGGCAGCTGGAAAATTCAAAAATTCAACATTTCAAAAAATGAAAATAAAATTAAAAATTAGATAAAATTGAACATTTAAAAAAAAAAATCGAGTATCCAAAAATGAAATTAGAGGTCCAAAACTTTGTAAAAAAAATTCTAATCAAGGCACAGCACGTACCTATAAGATGACTAAAGAGTCTCAAAGCGTTTAGCTTAACCACTGCACCTTTAAAATTGAGGTGAACCTCATAAAAACTTCTAATTTCGAAAAATTGAACGTTTTTTTTCTAAAGATTTCAGAAATATTTTTACTTCAAAAAAATTAAGAAATTCTTTTATTTGAAAATTTTTTGCTTTAAAAAATTCTGAGATCATCATTCCAAAAAAAATATATTTTTATTGCAAAAAAATCAGATTTTTTTAATTGCAAAAAAAAATCAGATTTTTTTTTTATTGCAAAAAATTCAGATTTTTTTATATTGCAAAAAATTCATATTTATTTTATATTGCAAAATATTTAGATTTTTTATTACAAAAAATTCAGATACTTATTTTTTACCTATTGCAAAAAATTCAGTATTTTTATACCTATTGCAAAAAAAATATATATATATTTTTTATTGCAAAAAATTCAGTTTTTTTTTATTGCAAAAATTCAGATTTTATTGCAAAAAATTCAGAGATATATTTTTTGCTTCAAAAAATTTTAAGATTTCTTTCTCTCTCTCTAAAAAAAAAAAAAAAAAAAAAAAAACAGAAAAAATTGACCATTTACGTTTTAAAAATAGGTATTTTGTACCTAGGTTCGCCGTAAACAATTAAATAATTTTAATTACAAAAAGTGTAACATTTTCTTGATCAATGTCCCGTTACTCGCAGCTTATTCCTATATTTACTGTTCTTCATCAGTAGGCAACCAAATCGAAACATTGGATGGAATGAAATGAAACACGACGAAATTAAGGAATTAGGCTCCTACGTAATTATCAGTTTTGTTTTGACGCGGAAATACCTACTTACTTCTGCAATATTGAAATATACCCCGAAGGTAGATGTAGTAGGTAACTACTAAGATATGTGTGCTGGTATTTTAATTTAGAAATTTTGCCATTAGAGCACACATGAAACATAGTTGCAATTATTTGAAAGACGAAATGAAACTTATTTCGAATTAGATTTCACGAATGGTTGCTTTTTTTTTAATAGGTACCCAAGTAAAAAATTGCATTTCGCTGCATCGTCTGATGAAGCATACCTACATTTTGGTATAATTTAAGGTCGCGGTACCTATACTTAAAAGTATCGTTCCACGCGATCTTATGCTTATTTAATAGTTTCGTGACAAATGAAAAAGTCTCAGCGAACATGCTCGTCTCCTAAAAAGAATTCCAATCAGTGCCGAATACGTCTGATGTAGTTAATTACGGTGAAATTTACCGTACAGCTCGGTAATTTATGGCGGTAGTGGTACAAAATATCGAAACATTATCAACATTTCATATTTCATCTAAGCGCGATTATAAATTCGTGTATATTTGTCGCAGTTATCGTGACAGTTACTACACTATTCTGTGTATACAAGGTAAGGTAAAAAAATACGAATAATTTCGAATGAAATAAACTACCGAAAGATTTTAAGCCATTTCTTCATAATTTAATGTTAATCGTAGTTTCATGATTGTTATTATTTGTCGGTAAAAAAAAATGTTAATAAGTTGGTAATAAGAAAAATATGCTTAAGTGACATTCGTACCATTCGGAGACTTTTAAAAACTTTTTAAATCACATTTTTCGGTTAGTAAAGTTTTTTTTTTATACATTTTCACTGTCTAAAGCAACGACCGAATTGTTGAAACAAAGACACGGATTAAAAATTACTAAACACGCTAAAACGAGTGGGTGATATTTTAAAAATATAATTGTCACGGTGCTTGGAACCTGATGGAACTCGCTCCCCAGTTTTTATCGAAGATAATTTTTTCCAACTTTTTTTTCTGTCATCGTTTCGTCTATTACGAATTAAAATTAAATAAACATTAATATTTACAATTGTCGTTGGTATTAGCTATTAACGAAGATTAGTTTTTGACGTTCGCGTGTTCTTACTTAGCCTACTGTCACTGTTAATAATGCCCTTTTAAAAACTTCCCCAGATTTATAATTTTTTTTCACGATATTTCTGTAAAGTCGAGACGCTGATTTAAAAGACTTTCGGCTCGTTTAGTTTAACAAATGTTTTAAAAACAGGAAACAATTAAAAGCCTAAATGGTAAAACGTTTTATATAGGGGTGGGTATGAAAAAAAATTATTTCCTCGAAAAATGTCTTTACCCAGAAAAATATTTTATGCCTAAACTTTTTTTTTCATTTCGAAATAGCGAATTTTTTAAGAAATAGGTACCTACACTAGGGTGGTCCTAATTTGGACTTTCAATTTTTTTATCCTTTCTTATGAAGACAATAATCTATATTTTTTTATTTTTCGTCAATTGAGTTTCAATCCCATTTTTTAGAAAAATGGAAAAAAAAAGTTTCCCTTTTTTTGGTTATAACTTATAACCAATCAAAGGTTTTCTTTTTCATGATAATAAATTCCCAATTTTTTATTTTCACTTTACCTTAATTTCAAGTAGTACCTTGAAACGCCCCCAATTGAAAAAAAAATGAAAAAAAAAAATGAAAAAATAAACAAAATTTTTTGACCTAGCATCTGAAGTTTTATTTCTTGAAAATAATTCCCTATTTTTATTTTTCTCCGAACTGAATTTTAAATGGAGCCATTATAGCCCTTTCATTACGAAAAGAGTTCAAATTATCAACCTTTTGCATTTTTTTGGTTTTTACTTGTTTTCTTAGTGTTACTTCTCAAAGTTGTTTTTCTTCGTGGGAAATAATTCCCATTTTTCCATTTTTTCCCTATACGAATTTTAAGTGAACGGTATGTGCCAGTCTCCCAATTTCAAAAAAAATAATTTTATTCTTTTTTCAATTTTTGAATTTTCTTTTTATACTTATCAGAGTTGTCACTTGATTTCTAAAAAAACTATTTTCCATTTTTTAATTTTTTCTCAGACTTGATTTTAAGTAGTATCTTGGGATGCCGCCCTTCATTTATCAAAAAAAAAACTTCTACTTAGAATTTAAACTTGCTCATTTTCATAAAAAAAAAATTCTCACACTGAACCCCAAGTTGTGCCTATAGTTACGCCGATTTTTAAAAAAATTGAAAAATTATATAATTTGCAACTTTTGCATTTTTTGGGGACACTTCAAGGTACAACTTGAAATTAAGTCTGAGGAAAAATGAAAAATTGGCAAGTTGGTAAGTTCTTGTAAAAATGAACAACTTTGATGAGTTTTTTTTTTTTTCAAATAGGTAGGTAAGTAGTGCAAAAGTTTGAAAATTGTTAATTTTCCCTTTCTTTGAAAACAGAGGAGTGGTAAGTACCTTTTGTGACGTAACCGAAAAATATTTTGGTATCGGTTTCTATACAGAAAAAAATAAAAATACTCATTTATGTTTTTCACTCTCTGTTGATTTGAAAAAAAATCGATCACTCCTACGTTTACAAAGAACTTGGAAGTTAATCGTTGTTCAAGTACAATACTGCATAGATACTTAATATTCAAAATTGGAGGGGAGAGAGGGGTCCATTCTAAAGTTGTATAATAACCAAAACCATTCCAAGGACTTCAAGCTACAACTTTTGTCTGAAAATTTTTTCAATTGAACCTTTACCATCCCTAGTTTTTAATAATATGAACATCTAAGTCATAAGGAAGGAAGGGGTCTAATCAAAAATTTTATATTAACCAAAATTATTTCTAGGGCATCAATCTACAACTTTTTTGTGAAAAAAAATTAAAGTGAACCCTCCCTCAATTTTGAAGCTCTCCACATATATACTTATACATAATGTACCTAATGTGAAATCATAAAAGAGGGAAGGGTCAAATCGAAATTTTTATAATAACCAATTTTTTTCCTATAACGGCTGAAACTAAAATTGCACCCAACTGCCCAATTTTTTTTTCAAAAAAATTCAAGAATTGTTTCAGCTTTTGGAACTAGAAGCGGAATCAGGACTGAATGAAACCAAAAAAAAAAAAAAATGATTTGGTTCCAAAACCGTACCGAACCAAAACAAAGATACACTGAAAATCAAGTATAGGTACATTATATTAAAAGTGGCTATATCTCGCTGAACTTTGAAGATAAAGAAATGAGATCAATTTTATTTTAAAGATAATGGTTTGAACTTTCTGAAATCACCAAAAAAACACTAAAAGTCTAAAAATTTAATGCGTACCTAAGAAACTTTTCTTGGGATTTTTTTTTTTTTTTTTTGAATGATTCAGGACGTTCTAAGGCACCACTTGAAATCAGTTGTTTGAGGATAAAATAAAAAATTAGAAAATTTTAATTTTCCTTAAAACGGGGAGGTGTGACTCCAGTTCACTGAATATTTAGTTGAGGAAGAAAAATAGGGAAATTAGTTTCACATAAAAATAAACAGCTTCGGGAGTGACTCCAAAAAATCGAAAGTCCAGAATAAGGACCACCTTAAGATTAAGATACGATAGGTATTTTTGTGCATCAGCTGCAGGGACTTTACGTGGGCTTCCTGAAATGAAATTTTTTTCAAGATAATTCTCATAAATAAATCCATCTTGCAACACTTTTACAAAATTTCAGCCTTACGGAGTGGTTTTTTAATGAAAGATTAATGTATCCAGACTTCATAATTATTCAATTATACCTACCTACCGTATACAAATAGGTAATTCATTGTGCAGGTTTGCCGCGCGTCGCGGCATTAACGCTATAAACGGCCGCATTATACGACCAGCATCATTGAAATAATGATATAAGTGAGGAATTCCACAAAAGGACCTATCTTAGATCTCGCCTTTGTTAAAAATATACCTATACATATAATTGTGCGCATAGGTAAGCGTATACGTGCTATAAAATGGGTAAAGTTATTAAAACTAAACTCCCATTAAAAAAGTCACTATCAAAATATTTTTCTAGCGCTACTGACGATACATCTCACCGACTATAATAATATATTTAGTTATTAACGTGATTAATTTAATTTTTGGTTAACGTAAAAGTTTATTAATATGGTAGAATCAGGTTGTCCGCAGGTTTGTCTGCTTCTTTCCTACCTACTTCTTTTTATGTGTATTTAAGCGTATATTAGTGTAATTTTTCACTTTTTTTATTTTTTATTTTATTTTTTAATGTACCTAACTATGTGTACAAAAAAAAACTATAGAGTTTATATGTATATGTAGCTATACTTATACCTATAATATAGGTAATATATGGTGATTTTTTTTACACACCACTTTGTTTGCGTGTCTCGTAATTATTCTTTTTTCAACAAAAGTGATTACCTACATTTGTGTGATATTTTCTTACAGAGCCTATACCTATAAGTACACTTAATTCGTGCTATATGGCATTAACACCTCGTTGAAATTACTTAAAGAGAATAATATGTTATCGTTATTGTTGCAACCGCTGTGTACGAAGAAAACCTCCCAAATTCAAAGGGTGACGCAAAATATTATTCGAGTGCAGTCGAGTTAAGACTTAAACGTATTTAAAAAACGATTATCGAAATTTATCGCGCGAAAATCATGTAACATATTTAACAGCAAACGGCATGGCAGTTAAACCCTAGCGTTGAAATGATACGAGTATTTTACGACATTCACTTAATTCAAAAGAAGAGAAAAAAAACTTTTCAACCGAAATATATAAAATTATCTATGGGATGACTAACACATTGACATTTGAGGACAAATTGCGCGTGATATCTTATCTAATTGCGTTATATAACCCATAGAACCTTCTGCTCCTCTTTTAAGTTACAACTTACTATTAGTAAATGGAGGATAGGATATAAAGATTGGAGATCGGCAATGTACGGCGTTATTTTGTCACCCTACTTTTACGTAGAATTTTTCCGGTTCGTTACTTTCGACAAAGAAGAAGTACCAAAAGTTATTAATAATTTTGGATAGTAATAAATAAAAAAATTCTGTCCGGCGTTTGTTTAATTTGATGGCTCGTTTATTGATACAATTTACATTTATTGAATGGGTAGTAGTGTGGAATTTCTACTTAATTGATTGGTATTTTATTGGTTGTACTGTATGAGGCATAATTTAGGTACTTCGACCTACCTATAGATCCATTGTTAGGAGAAAAAATTCAATTCTTAAAAAGAAAATATGATTAAGTGGTGAGTACTTCAAGTTTTGTGCAAAGAGTGCTTTGGCACAACTTACTTTCGTAAAGAAAGAAAATAAATACTTATCCCAATTTTTTAAACTAAAAAATGATTGAAAAAATCCTTATATTTTTTGAAGTAATTTACCTACGAAATATTTCTCAAATTTTCTTTAAAAACATCTCGATTTTTCGAAGCAATAAATCTTTTGTTTTTACAGAGATATTTTTGGGGAGAATTCATCGGTTCACGGAATGAGCGTGAAGAAATTTCTAATTTCTCTTAAATGAAAAAAAACTTGGTACTTTTTTTCAATTTAAAAAAAAATGCCACATTTTATCACTTGAGGTAAGTATTTCTTTTGAAAAAAAAATTTCAACTTTTTTGGACAAAAATACTTTTAAAATTTTTTCAGAGAAAAAAATTTCTGACTTTTCTTAGAATACAAACGTTTGATAATTTTCTTAAATTTTTTGGAGTCAATATAATAAAGTTGATCATTTTCTGAAGTAAAAAAAAAACAGCAAAAATCTTAAATTTTTTGGGTGGAAAAAACTTTGAGATTTTTGTTTTTTTTAGAAAGAAATCTCTTATTCAAGTTTCTCCCCTCCTAATTGCTCTAGGAAGCTGATTTTTGAACACGTTGTACAACTTTTCATTCTCTTTCGATTGGTTTTTTGTTTGACATTTTTTGAGGTTTTCTGCTCCCCTCCCCCTCCTTTGAAAAAGTTGACATATCTGAATTTTAGTTCAAGGGCATCCCCACTCCAACCACTCAAATCCGCCGTCAAAGGAACTCTACTGCTCAAATTTGAACTTATTTGGTGCGAAGGGGGCTGAACGAGGGCTTGAAATGCTCGGTAAACAAACCTATATATATATATATATATAAACAGACATGGCTGAAAATGGTCAAAATGGACTTCTGAAGTCATGAAACGGATTTTGTACTTACTCCCCCTCCTCAACTCCCACATCATGATACAGCGTAATAGCCTTGGTTTTTTTTTTTGACAAATTGAGAAAAAACAAGGCTAAAAAATTCCACGATGGTAAGTCTATTTTTTTCTGAAAAAAAATTTGATGATTTTTTTATGTTGGAGTAAATTTTAAAAAATATACCTATCTTTTAATTGTTGAGAGAAAAAAATTCAAAAGTTTTTGGAATAAAAATTTTTTGGATTCAAAAGATTTTTCATTTTTATGCAATTAAAAAAAAAATCGTTTTTTTTTGGAAAAGAAAATTCATTCTCATATTCAATATCAAAAAATGCAGCTGAATGACCATTCAGAAAAAATCAAACTACACCCTGGAAAATTCCAAGCTGGCGCTCTGAAATTGTGAAAAAGGCTGACAGGTAGAACCTAATGAAAAGGCATGGGCATGCTTACCACTGGGCTCATAATAATTATGTAGAACGAGTATTTTAAATTGCGTAGATAGAATTAATTTATTCACTAAATTTTATTCTTGATTTAAACATCAAGTACATAATAGCTCAAAGCCGACTGATTAACTCTGAAAAGGACAGCTGAAGAACTTTTGGCGAGTAGTTTTCAAATTTTCATTCATACGTATAAGTAAGCATTTTATATTTTAGTTTTGTTATTGATACGTTTTCACATAAATTATGAAATCGCAAATAAGCAAAGTAGAAATAGACACTTCAAAACTTACAGTTATATCTAATGTGTTTAATGAATTCCAATATCCATATATGTATTAGAACGACGTTGATGTATAAAAAAAAATAGAATACCCTAAACCCTAACCACTCATGATTTAGAATCAGAGTATACAAATTAGAAAAACTGAGCAGTAAAAGAACCAATAACTATGGATGGTCAAATCAATCAAAGCTTAAGCTAACTTTAAATCTATGATCAGGGAAGTATTTTTTTTTTTTTTTAATTCAAAAATGTTACATAAAAATGACTTAAGATCTATCACATTTTACATTTTCAAAAGAACTTACTAAATTTTAAACATTATCAAAATCAAACATTTTATATCATAAATAGTTTTCAAGTTTTCAAGTTGAAAAAAAAAACACTTAATCTTAATGAACTCATTTGTCTATTCTCATAATGATTGTGTAATCAGAAATGGGTTTTGTTTTAATTCGAGCTTGGCTATGGTTGTTCTTGTTAGTTGTTACTCAAAAGTCAAGAGTCAATTCAGGACTCAACTCACGTTGGGAAATTAAAAAAAATCTGGTTTCCCCTTGCCCGTATTTTTCATCTAAATTAAAAAAAAATTAATTGATATTGATAATCATTTTATTTTTTAATTTGTTCCAATTCAAATGTCAAGCAAATTAAAAATTATAAAAAAATTAAAAATTAAAATCGAACAGTTTTTTCTTTGAACGCTAGCTCTCCAAGCGTTGAAACGGCAAAATAAATTTGTTATCATCAAAAGCAAAACATCGATCGCGAATTCGCAATGATTTCAGATTTACCCGGTTTCCATTATCACAAATTTTTCCGGATTTTCGAAATTTTGAAATTTTTTTTTTCAAATATAATTTCAAATTTAGCTTCTTATGTGCTTATTCTCATAATTTCGGAAAGAAAAACTGATTTCTGTAGCTGATCGACTATAAACAAGGTAAAAGTATTGATTCTTTCATTAATAGTTATCCTTTAAGGCGAAAATCGATTACTAAGAAGTCTTCTGTATCTAACATATCTTTTAGTTAAATGGTCTATAAATCGCACAGACGTGTGTTCAAAATTTCGTATTCAACAAAATTCAAATTCATGAATTTTACTTTTGATATTACACTACATAATTATAGTGGATTATCTGTTCTATTCCACACATTACATACGTATTCGTGTTATTATGCAGTTGTGAAAATGGAATATGAAATTGATTATACACAGTTCATAACCGATTCTGTGAGCTATGTTACTAATACTTGGTTGATATGAACTACATCAGATGAAACTAATGTTACAGTTTTGTTAATTGTTGAAAATCAATGAATCATTCTGTACAATAGTATAACTTTATGCAGATACACTACTACACTAGTAACTTGTTCGAGATTAATTTCATTCAGGTAGTAATTTAAAAAAAATATAGTTACATTTCGTTTAATATAGTCAGTTAGGTTGATTTGTCCAACTCTGAAGCATATGAAATATTTGATCCATGAAGTGTGTTGATAAATTAAAAATTCAAATACTCGTGTAGTTACTCCATAGTTCTTATCCATCTTCAACAGATAATTATTTCACTTGCTTCATAGACATGTGTTTAAAATCTGATTAAGTCAACTTTTTGGCAATAGTGTTAGTAAAGCTTTTCTCTCGAGCATCAGATGTTTCGTTTCTAAACCATTTGAACGTAACACCAAATGGTGCTTATAAACCATGTGTTGTTTCCCATTTAGTTACTTACAAAGTATCGATTTTCAATTGTACTCGTATTAGGAATGTTAAAAGTTCTAAGCTTTTATTTTGTTTTCTTATTTTTCGCAGAATTTCGAGTAAAGAAAAAAGCACAGCCATGTCTACCGGAGTTACTTATACCATCGGAGGGGTAAAAGTGGAATTTCCAGCCAAAGCTTATCCTTCTCAGATATCGATGATGGATAAAGTAAAAAAATATATATATATATTTATTATTATTTTTTTTAATCATCTCAAATTTATTCAAATTGCGATATTTTACAGATTATTAGAGGTTGCTCCAAGGCTCAAAATTGTTTGTTAGAGAGTCCAACAGGTTCGGGAAAAACACTAGCTCTTTTGTGTGGAGCATTAGCTTGGCAGAAAGCTGAGAAACGTGAGTATTTAAAATTTGCATTGAATAATCATGTACTTTGCATTTTGAAAAGTTGAGCTTTTGTTTGATAGAATGTTGTGTTGGTCAAATTTTAATGTTAATTGGACGCTATAATCTATAACAACCATCCAAGCGCCAATCATCCTTGGTACTTTGTAAATTTGTAATAATGTAACATTTTTTTTTCTTCAAAAATACAACTTAAAACTCTTTTAGCAAGAGTTATGTTCTTTAATTATTTTTAGTAACAAAGTGTTCATTTATGATGAATTTTTCTCATTGAACAAGTTAACGAAGTACTAGGAGTGATTGGCGATTGGATGGTTGTTGTATAATAGCGTTTAATTTTCTTTTGTAAGTACACTTGGCTTCAGTATATGTTTTTAAAATCATGCAACGATGCATTAAAAAGCATTTTATATTTTTCAAATTCGCAATCACTGCTTAAAAAATGAAATTGGAAAATTATAGCGATTCTTAAAATCTAAATTGAAACTTACTGTAGTTGCAAATGGTGCTGGAAAAACACTAAAACAAACATTTACTTTCAAAGTAACATTTTCCCACTAAAATGAAGATTAATGTATCCCTCACGAAACGTACGCTTATGTAAGGGTGGCGCTCTCTAGAAGTACGTTATCGAATCAGGTAACGATGCACTCTACATACTAAAGTATGATCTAAAAATATTTGAAAAATCTCCGAACAAGAGTTTGATGGTTTTTTTAAAAAAATAGGTATTACCAATTAATTTTTGTTTTTTTGTACCTACCTCTCGAATTAATTTTTTTTTTTTTGAAATTCATAATGACTCTTTTTTTTTAATTTGATAAAATATGAGAGTACAATTTTACTCGTCGAGTGTCCTACAAAATTTGCCATCCATGTAATAAAACTGGAACCTTTTTAAAAAGAATACTACGTAATTTCATCAATGATGATCTCCCGAGTGAGAAAACAGTTGAAAATGGAAATTTAATGCAAACATTAACTATTCCCAACGGTAATCTTTACATTTTGATCAAAGAACGGGTTGCAGGGGGCGCAACAGAAATGATGGAAAAAATCCGAGTGAATTTCGCAATGATCTCGTTTCCGGCGAATTTTCACCATGTTTTTAGGTATAGATGCAATCCCTAATTCGCAGACGCATTTGCCATTCTGGCGAATGATTCAATGGTACATTGGAAACGTAAAAATATCAGAGAAACTACGTGTATTACAAATGTGTAATCTGATACTCGAAAACAGAGGTAAAAAAAACACATTAGTGTACAAATGTTGCCGATGTGAGTGTACTCATGCGAATGTAATAATAACGTTTTGGTTTTGTAGGACTGTGTTTATCGTGAGCATTTATATACGGGCGGGTCGTCTTGTTGTTCGTTTCAAATGGGATAAAATAGTCTGTTTGGATTTTGATTTTTATCTTAACTGCCGGGGCTATCTTTTAATTTTACCACCCTACGAGGTCTATTTTTCCAGCTCCTTTACAATGTTTTACAACATTTCGTTTGAAAGATTTCTTTTCATTGTGCGTATACCGCGCCTTTGCGGAACTGTCGAACTGTCTTTGAGACCGTGTTGCCCGAAGTCACAAACGAAGGGTGAAAATCGTCGAGTGTGGAACTGCGTGGATACGTCGAAATGTGAGAATATTAATATTCCTTACTCGAATTGAGTTGCATCGACCATCTGTACTAAAGCTAGCTACTGCGTTAATTATACACTTGGTCGTATTTAATGCTTAGGTACCGTGAATTTAATGAATAATGTTCTCGGTCGTTGGTATTTGATCAATGGACCACTGTGTTAAGCGTGCCCTTCTCATTTTCCTTTCCCAGTTTCTTATTGGCCGTATAGTATACAGAATTGTTAGAAAAAATGGAAATAATTCGAACCCTTTTTTAGACCTTTATAAAGAATATAGAATCAATAGCCTGCGTGAAGAATTCGAGATTTCAATCTAAATGACCATGCTGTGTGATAATGTGTTTCTAATTGACGAACTGTAATTTTTCTTAACTAATGCTCAAATTTTCAATCTAAAAATCAAATTTAAAAAATTTTCCAAGTCGAATACCACCTTGAAAAATACAATAAGAATATTTCAACCTGCTAAATGCACTTGACATCTCGCCAACGCTTGCAGTTTATTCAACCACGAAGTAAAACAATCGCAAATGTCATTTCAATTAGCCGCTTAACTCGAAATTAATCACTCTCTTCAACAAGAAAAATCAACAAGTTGGGGGAAGCATTAATGTGACATAGTGCGCATTGAAACTCGATCAATTATTCGTACTTAGCTTAATCCGCGAAGTATCAAACGTTTGTAATATGCACGTTTCAGAGTGTCTGTCTATATTCTAAGCAAAATTTGGAGCTGAAAAAGTACAGCTCCATCACCAGAGCGAGCTCCGCTTAATTATAGTTTTGTGATGGGGTTGTGTGACACTCAATTGAGAAACTATTCATTTTTCACTGATGATTTTTTCGAAAAATTGAGATACTTTTCCTCTAAAAAATTGTGATATTTTTTCATCAAATAACTTGATTTTTTTTTCTCGGGAAATTATGATTTACTTTTACAAAAAATGAGTTTTTTTTTCTCTAAAAAAAATAGGGGGTGTTTTATACAAGATTAAAATATACCTACCTAAGTAAATATTTTTTATGTTTTTTCTTTACAAAAATTGAAACATTTTTTGCAGTAAAATTTATAATTTTTTATTCCAACAAATTTTAGAAAATTCTTTCCTCTCCCAAAAAAAGTTTGAAGCGCTTTTTCCCCAGAATTAAAAAAAAATGTTTTTCTCCTAAAATTGCAAAAAAAATGATTTCCAAAAAATAGAAATAGAGATGATACTTTTTTCCTATGAGATTGAGAATTTTTTCGCCTAATAAGTATTTTTTACTTTAAAAAAAATTGATATGTTTTCTTCCAAGAATTTGAGAAATATCTAAGTATTTTTACTCTAAAAAAATTCAATTGAAAGATTTTTCTCCAAAGATTGTAGAAAAAATTCATCCAAAAAATCGAAATAGGTAGGTACTTTTTTCCTATGAAATTGAGAATTTTTTTCGACTAATTTTTTTATTTCAAAAAAATTTGAAAGATTTTTTTCTCCAAAAATTGTAAAAAAATAATTCTTCCAAAATATCGAAATATTTTTTTTTATGAAATTAGGAATTTTTTCGCTCAATTTTTTGCTTAAAAAAAATTAAGAAAATTTTGTTCTCCCCCCCCCCCCCCCCTGGCCTCCTCAAAAAATGATGTGTTTTCTACAACGATTTGAGAAATAGGTACCTATTTTTACTCCAAAAAAATGAAATATTGAAAGATTTTTTTTTGCCAAAAATTGTAAAAAAAAAATCTTCTAGAAAATTAAAAGGTTTTTTCCTATGAAAAAATTGAAAAAAATTGTCACCCTATTGTTTACTTCAAAAAAATTAAAGATATTTTTGAAAAATTTTAGATCGCCATCCCTCAAAAAAAGTTGATATTTTTTCTTCCAAGAATTTGAGAAATACCTATTTTTACTCTAAAGAAGTAAAAATAAATAGGTACTTACCTAAATTAAAACACTCCACTTCCCCCCCCCCAAAAAAAAAATTGTAAAAAAAAGTTTCTTCCAAGAAGGAAGTTTAAAAACACTTTTTTCTATGAAATTGCGAATTTTTTTCATCGTATTTTTTCACTTCAATAAAATTGGGATAAGTATACTCGTATTTTCTTTTCCAAGAAAATTCAAGTTTTTTTTCTTTAAAAGAATTAAGTGACTTTTTACTCTAAAAAATTTCATACGTTTTTTATTCCAAAAATTTGAGATGTTTTCTCCCAAGAAATTGAGAAATATTTTTACTCTAAAAAAATAAGATTTTTTTTTCTTGAAATTGGAAATTTTTTTTTTTTTTTCAAAAAAACTTACTTAAATGCAAGTATTTATGGGTTTTCGGCAAATTTTGAATACTTTAGACCTTTTTTAGTATAATTTGACGATTTTTCGAAAATTTTTGATGATTTTTGGTGCTTTTTTTTGTTTTTGAAACGAATACAACAAATACTTGAATTTTTAGAACCCCACGTTTAGAATAGGCCCCACGGCCCAAGTCTAACAAGGCAATTCGCTAAAAAAGATACATGTGTACTTGAGGTTAGGTTGAATGAATTTCATCGGTATCTATTATTCGATATTGTTTCGAAAAGGTTTTGTAACATCTGCTACGAATTTATGATTGTACCATTGTATATGTATCTCTTAATACCTGTAATAAGCTTTTTTTCTTCTTATTCCCCTTTTTTAAACGATTTTTATATTAAATTAATACCGGTTTCGAGCTCGAAACAAAATTCCAACCTGAGTACAAAAATTATTTCAGTAGTGGTTGTGTGTGTTCGCGAAATTGACGATAAGTACAGTGATGTTACTTGTACATAATTTGGTATATTAGAAGGAAAAAAAAATTGCAAGTTTGAAAAAAATATTCGTACCTACCTAAGTTTTTTTTCATTTTCTGAGTAAGTAAGTATTTAACTCGAACAAGAAAATAAGAAAAAAATTGAAGAATTTATTGATTTTAAACTTTGTCAGATTATTGCCTAATTAGCTGCGTTTGAACAAATTTATTTTATAGAAACGTTTCATTTTTACTTTTTTCCCATTATTTTTGCATTCTTTATCCGTTGACCCAAAAACTTTTGTATGTACTTTCATTTTTTATTTTTTGATTATTCGAATTATGACAGAAGGCTTATCTTAAAATCAAAGAAAAAGCACTCGTCGTTTCTTACGAAGAGAATTCGAGATCTCGAAAGAAATTTCTTTACTAATAATAGATTGTATTGTATTGAATATATGCATAAGATGTACTGATGAAAGGAAATAATTAAGCCACAGAAGCCTCGGTAAAAATTTATACGGTGATTGCTCAATGCAGCGAAAATCGCTATGTAGCAGATCGGTTAATTAGAAGAAAAAGAAACGAAAAAAATTAAACTTGGGTTGAAGGATTCGTTATGCAAAATAACGACCAAAAGTATAATTCCAAGACCAAAAACATCATCTGCGTTTGAAAATGCATAAAAGTATGCAAATAATGACTCTTGAAAAATTATCCACCAGTGTAATAATTACGCACGCAGTTAATGTATTCGGAAAACAGAACCAAGTAATTAGTTTTTAAATTAATTAAACGAGTTTTTTTACTTGTTATGTATATTTCACGAATTTTTATTTTATAAAAAGTATTTATGGCATTTTACTTGTATAACTATATAATACAAGTAAAAAGTGAGCTTTTGGCGAATAGTTAGATGTATAAAATTTATACGCGAGAACGATAAAATAATTTAATTAATTACTAACATAAAAAGCATTTAAAATGTCGCTTTTGGGGTACGGCAACTATGTCAGAGAAAAGAGATGCACGTATATTTCTACAGATTTTCTATGACGCTTTTCTTATGTCATTGATGTACTCTTACGTTACGTCGTTAATTCTTGTTAAAAGTCAAACCTTTGTTTATGAACTAAACTTTTTATGCAGAATGAAACCATAAAATGGCTTCCGAACATTGACTTATTTAAATTTTGCGTGCCAGGATGAGTTGAATAATATTTTTTTAAAATTTGTTTTAAGTACTTTAATTGAGAAATTTGTCTTTGTGAAGTTTTTTTTTTTTGTATCAGAGCTGAGATGGCGTTTCTTTCAAACAATTTCAAAATTATAGATGCCGTGTTCGCGAATAAATAAATTTGTCAATTTATTGTTGTTGAAAAATTTATATGTATTTCGCACATCTGAAATTTGTGATCTTAAAACATTAATTTGAAAAGGAACCCTTTTAAAAGGAACTTCCCACTCTAAAAAAAGTCATACTAAAATGAAAATTTTGTCAGATTTTTTTAGGAGAAAATCTCTCCGAAAATGATTTAAATGGCAGAAGTATTCGCGTAATTTTTTTGAAGTTATGTATTGTACTTTTTCTTGAAGTCGTATTGTTTCAGTGAGAAATTTACTTTGCAGATATTAAAATATTGCGAAAATTCGGAATTCTGCAAAAATTGAAATATTTTCATATACGATGAAATTTTTGCAAAAATAGAAACGTTGAAAAAATTGCAAAACTTGGTGTGTCAAAAATCAAAATTTTACTGAAATAAAAATATTGTACCAAGCATTCTTAAAATTCTTGAAATTTTATAGTATATTGAAAATTGGAAAAGTTTAACGTGGTGTCCAAAATTTTTAGAAAGGTGAAAAATTTTGCATAAATTAAAATACCTATTGTAAAAATTGAAAAAATTTCAGGAATTGTACATTTAATTCATTTATATTTTCAAGTGACGAATGCAGAGAAGCTGAAACCACCGAATTAAAAAAATTAACAGTATTTTATTTTAGCTTTTTGAAAACAGGAAAAATTGTAGAAATTAAGTTGTGTCCAAAAATCAAAATTCTGTGAAATCCATAAATTTTCAGAAATTGAATGTTTGCGAAAATGGAAAAATTTGTAAGAATTGAATGAAAATTTTACACTAGGTATATAAAAAATTATGAAAAATTAAAAATATTCAGAAATTGATTTGTTGCGGAAGCAGAGAAATTTGCAAAAATTGATGTTGCGTAACGAAATAATTTTTTTTGCAAAAATTAAAATACTTAGGCCCGGTTTTTCAATACTCAGTTAAAAAATTCAACCGACTGTTAAATTTGACTATGGCCAATGATATTCGAATCATTTTACCGTCATCCGAATGTGATGGACCAGTTAATTTTAACAGGTGGTTGAAATTTTTAACTGGCTGTTGAAAAACCGGACCTTACCTACTCTATTTTTTTTTAATTCCAAAATTTTAAAATTTTTTAAAAATTGGAAAAACTACAAAAATCAACTGCTTGTCAAAAAATTAGAATTTTGTAGAAAATGAAAATGTACTAAAATTGAAATAATATTGTAAAAACTGGAAAATTTTCGGAAATTAGAAGTTTTGTGAAAACGAAGAAAAATTCTAAATTTGATGATTGTAAAAAAATGAAAATGTTTTAGAAATTTAATTATTGTGAATATTGAAAATTTCTCAGAAATTGAATCCCAACAAGACATAAAAAATAATAAGGATGAATAAGTAACTAATCGATTAATGGTGCTGAAAAAAGTAATTTGTTTGAACGACAGAGTAACAAAAAATAGATAGTGTAAATATACATTTTTGACCAACTTTTTTTTCAAAAAAAAAAAAAAAAAAAAAAAAAAGCATTCTGGAAAAAGCAAGGACGCAGCGGATTTTAAGATTTTTTCAACAAAATTTTTAAAAAAATCACAAAATTCTCCCCCTCTCCCTAGAAAATGAATTTTTAATGAGATCCAAAAAAATCTAAAAAAATCTAAAAAAAAAAAATTAAAAATATTTTATTTTGAGTTTGAAACTAAAAAATTTGTTCTGCAAAATTTTAAAAATTTCCAATAGATGAAATTAAAAAATGCTGTTTCAAATAATATTCTAAAAAATATTTATTTAAATATTACCTACACAAAATAATGAAAAAAGTGAACTTCATAAAGTTTTGTGTAAGTATATATTATCATATGCCAAATTTATGTTTTTTAAAATAGAAATAGGCAAAAATATTTGTGTTTGTAAATTTCACTACCTAGTGTTTATTCTTTACTTTCTTAAAAGACGAATTTAAAAAACTCTCATACCTACGTTGATAGACGTATTAGGTACTTTATGATGAAATCATCTCCCAAAATATTGGTGCTTGATACTTATCAACTTCGTATTGCAATCTCGGACGAAGAAGGAAAAACTTTGGTATATTAGTGGATATATGTATAACCAACATCGACACGGGGTACTCCATACACTATAACCCGTTAAAATCAAATATTAATAGAAAGGGTAAACAAAAAACACGAGGGGGAAAGCTCTCGACAAAAGTGAAATTCTAGATTTCATTAAATTATCGTAATTACCCGGTTAATA
The DNA here is from genome assembly GCA_959613365.1 of Balanococcus diminutus. Lineage (NCBI taxonomy): Eukaryota > Metazoa > Arthropoda > Insecta > Hemiptera > Pseudococcidae > Balanococcus > Balanococcus diminutus. The sequence continues at coordinate 33,497,504 of OY390715.1, read as the reverse complement.
TTGGCCAGCAGCGGCGTTCGCATGCTGGGGAGATCGAGAGTTTGAATTTCGCAGCAACCCTTCGCGTATATATGATATAAGTGTTATTTCCTCCACTCAATCCGTATCGCATACAACCATTGGGATTTCTTGATAAACTCATACTAAAGCACCCTCTTTTCTCGATTATTCGTCTATTTTAGCGAACGATTGCAAACGTATACGAATATATACGCGATGTACAGCGATTGAGTGAGAGAGACAGAAAACGAGAGCTAACGCCGCGCCTCCATCACGTCGTCGTATCCATATACGAGTGCTCGAGCGATGGAAATTAAACCGTGCCCCCTGGAGAAATGAAGTACACCTTTTTATAGCGTCGAATAAATGATATGGTACAGGTCTTTTGTACGAGATCTTTTTCGTATTTCTCCATATCTATAGATATACGAGTATGTAAGCGTCTTAATGGATAAGAAGTCCTGCGGTGGAGAAATTCGCAATTTTTTACACTATTGTACATTGTATGGGTCGATGAAATTTTTCAACCGAGTAGAATTGAACTTCAGCATTCAATATGGAGGTTTATTTTTGGACTAAACTTCAATTATATAAGTTCAACCTCGCAACTCTCGCGTATGAAATATTTGCTACGTTGTCTACGTACAGGCCCGTCGAGAGGGGAGGCAGAAGGGGCAATTTTCCCTGAGCACGGAGTTTTTCTATGTGGGGGGGGGGGCGAATTTAATTTTATCAGCTTGAGTTGGGAAAATCACATAATTTCTGGTTAAAAGTGCCCTTGTGGAAGAGTACCAAAAATAATATTTGCTCTGGACCCACTTTGGCTCTCGACGGACCTGTCTACGTATACAGAGTGTCCGGCGAGTGGTCTGCCGAACTTGAAATTTGGATATAACATGATATAACCAAGTACCACCAACAAAAATCTTCATGTACACATGGTGTATAATCTCTATTTTGAAGGGGCAGTGGTGTACAAATTTTTTCAATTTTTGTAAAAACAATGCGCGAACCAGGTGTAACTTTTTAAAAGGAACAAAAATAGTTAGGTATGTTAAAAATTTGCCTATCTTTAAAAATGAAGGCACTACAAAGCTTTGAAAATTAGTATTTTCGAAATTAAATGCTCTGTAGCGCCTTAATTTTCAAAGATAGGCAAAATTTTTACATGACATTTTTTGTTTCCCTCAAAAAGTTTTACCTGTTTCATGTATTTCTTGACCGAATTTCGCAATTTTCATGTATCACCACTGCACCGTAATAAATTGAGTTAGGCAATATTTCTGACTGCTGGGATTTTGCGTTGCTGTAACTCCTTCAATTTCAAAGATAGGCAATCCAATATGATTACAACTTTTATTGCTTGTTCGAAGACCTGTCCGTTGCCGGTGTCGAATTTTTTTTCAAAACGCAGTGTTGCCAATCGATTTTGCACTGAGAGAAATCCATTTTTATGAGATAGTACTAAACACTGTCTAAATAGTAATAAATACTGCCGAGATGGTAAAAATCACTATCTAATAGTAAAAAATACTATCCAGATAGTCCAAAGGCATCCTACCGGTGAGCCCGTTTTATTCACTGTACAAATAGTAATATTCACTACTTAAAAAAGTGAATTATACTACAGGAATGGTGAAAAATACTAGAAGATAGTTATTAATACTACATGGATAGTGAATAATACGATTTTACCGGTAGGACGCCTTTGGACTATCCCGGATAGTGTTTTATACTATCCATTTCTCTCCGTGTGCTATAGGTAAAATACCGATTTTCAAACCTTTATATCTCCTTCATTTTCAAACTTAGGCAATATGTGTACATAAAGTTTTTTGTTAGTCGTACTCTGTCATTTATGCAAATTTCAAGTTTGGCAGACCACTCATCGGACACCCTGTATAGGCGACGAATATGCATCGAGGAACAAAACAGAGTTCTTTAATAAATTTATTTTCGAAAACAATGGATTTGTTTGCTATACTCAACGACTCAACTTAGTAGAAAAATGTTTATGCGAGAAAAAATACAGGGTAATTTATACAAATGATACATACAAAAAGAGGGCTTGGTATACGCGGTTGCATATTTTTTGCCTGATTCTGGCGAAGATGAGTGTGTATACGCATACGTATATATGTAGCCAACCGGAGTGTGTACGAAAGTAGTTTTTCCATAAGCTGCGAATTGTAAAAGTAATGGAAAACATGGTGGACGACACGACACAGTGCTCGCGTATTATGGAAAACCCTCAAAGGCTCAGTGGGTCTAAATAAAATGAACTTTCTGAAAATGAAAAGAGTCATAAGTGCAATAATGAGAGTCGTCGTTAGGACCTCCCTTATCGTTTGACGACGACAAAGTTCCTCATCCGTATAGAGAGAAATAGTCTGACGCTGCGGGGGATCTGATGTCATCACAAAGAGAATAACAAATAAAAGGGTCCTTTGTGCTTGCATCACCAAACAAACCCCTTGAGAGCTTTTGCGGCAGCTTCGACCGTTCTCTCGTATAATATTCGAATACATATAACCCCCACTGTATTCGCGCAGCGCAGCCTCGCGCACCGTACGGTATTTACGGTATATATTAAAAGATAAGGGGTGCTCGTTTTGTGCCTTCTAAAGCGGTTTCTGCTTAACTTACGTGTGTAAGTTCTTTGAATCAACTTCGTTATGGTAACTTAATTTTTAGACCTTATAGTAATTGAAAATTTACTATATGATGCCACGAGGGTTTGGTAAAAAAATATTCCTCAAAAACAAATAACCAGCGTTTCAGTAAAATATTTCTTCATTTTTGAAATTGCATGTCTGCCATAAGCGAAAACGTACATCAAAATTTTTTCAGTTTCTTCTGCCCAAAAAGTTTTTTATTTTGAAAAACTTTGTATGCTATTTGATCCGACGATGGAAGTTTATTAAGCTCAAACTGCTCAACGTGGCATCTTCTTGTACATATATTATATTCTCTGGATAGTGTTATAAGTTATAACTTATGACAGGCCTATAGCAAAAAAGTTTATCAACTATAGTCAATTCCTTTCAAACTTGAAATTTGGCTTACTGAAAGAGCATGTCACCGAGTTCAAAACCGAATTTTCAGCTATCGAAGTTGAATTTTTCGATTTTTTAAGAATTTTTGAAAGTGGTGAAAATAGGGCATACCTATTACCTAGTAAATAATTTTTTTACAAAAATTGTGAATTTTCTGATAACATTATAAAAATTGATTTATACTCTAAAATCAACCCCCAAGTCGATTTCGACCTCTTTCAGAGAGATCTGGAGCCTCTAGAGTATTCAATTTTTTGTGACACCACTGCAAAATTTTCACAACCTATACATTTTTCAGTTCCACAGTTTGCTAAAAAATTCACATTTTTCAACAAAAAAAGAGAAAAATTTAGAGAAAAACTTTGTTTTTTAAAAAGATACCACTTACCTACTTTTAGAGAAAAACAGTCCTCAATTTTTTAATTTTTTGGAGGTTGGGGGGAGATATCCACACATACATTTTTTGGAGGTAAACAATTTTATTTTTTAAAAAGTAAACATGTATTGACTTTTAGGTATTTTGTTAGTTTTTTTTTTTCAAATTTTCTTTTAGATTGAAAAAAATCACGGTTTTTGTTCCCATAATTTTCTTTGAAAAAATAAATTTTATTTTTTGGAGTTTATGCGGATTTTTTTGTGGGGAGCGGGGGTAAAAATCTGTTAACTTTATTAGTGAAAAAAATCCTAAATTTTTCCAAACTAGAAAATTTTTCAGATTTTTGAAAAGAAAAAACTATGTACTCTTAATCCTTTGAAAAACAAAATCATTCAATTTTGCGGGAAAATCTAAAAAAAATTTGAACCAAGACATGATTGATTTTATTTTCTACAAGTGTGCCAAATGTCGAATTTTTCCTTAAAAAGAAAATAAATCTAATCGAAGAATTTAAAAAAATGACTATTTTGAAGTTAACCAAATCGTCACTATCTCAAATCGATTTTTTGCTCTGAAATGTTATATACTAGGTATATAATACTTACCTATAGTACCTACTGAAAATTATGGAAAATGAAACATTTGGTGAAAAGGTACTTCTATACCTACCTACCATTCAATCTTCCCACGTTGCCACGTTCTTCGACAAATTTTCTTTTCATCAAAAGTCATGAAAGGTCGAATTAAAAAATTATATATTTCATTTGATTTTTTTCCTCAGCAGTTACAGAAAATAAAAGTCATGTTGATAATTTTTTTACTTCTTGTTTTTGCTATTTTCTCATTCAGTTTTTCAATTGAATATAAATTAATCTTATAGGTATTAGGTACGTATAGGTAGGCACTCTTATCAAGTAAGATAAATTAACTAATGTTGCTTTGAAACATATCTCTATTATTTTGCGAACGACGGAATGCTCGCAGAATGACTGAATCACCTGTATTCATTTTAAATATTTTCAGTCATTTACCCCTCCAAGTTGAATAACAAAAAAACAAAAACATTTTATTCCCAATTTTTATGATAATCTATATTCGTTTGCTATACTGCGAGAAAAAGTCCAACCCAATTGTACACGATATATCTTCATCTTTATTATGTCCTATTCCCACCACCGAACACATTTTCCTCTACTAATATCAAAGGTGCAATCGCAATGCTGGCAATTTTATCAGAATCGAGATCTCGAAAAGGCTTTTATGAATAGATGTTAAAATTACTGACAGGTGCACTTGAATGATTTAACGGTAAATCTTGATTAATATGTATGGAGATACGAACCATACGACATTAATTTTGAAAATTTTTGCGCAGAACGATTGAACGAAACGTACGAAGCAGAATTTCGAGAATTTGTGCGTACCAAACAAGAATTGGAAGAACAAAATAAACAAAATGTGGAAGCGGTTCTTCAAGCTGCATGTAAAGATGAAGAAGAAAATATGTCCTGTGAATTTGGTAAGTCATATAGTTAGTATGTGACGGGGGTTAATTAAGCTGTATTATAATTAAGGTGGTGGTCTTAATTTGAGTGTGTTTCTCGCTGCTGAACATGTTCTCTAGTAATTGGAGATAATACGCATTATCAAGCACGATGTGAGTAGTTCGTCGTGTACTTATTCCCTTCGGTGTTGGAGAAGGCATGTGCTTTAGTTATGATGAGAATATCAAAATCCGAGGGTTATGTAGTGGTTTGCTAATGATGTGTTTTTTTTTTTTTTGGTAATCGAGGATGACCCGAAATATTTGATAAAAGTGAGAGAAACGGAAGTGTAAATTTGTGTGTGATGATTATATTTAAATGATTTGGAGCATTAGGTCGGAAAGAATCTAATAGCTACTTGATTTTATATGAATTTTTATGTGTTGGACAAATTTAAAGATGAAGGATAGAAATTTTCTTATTATTTTGTCGGTTTTTAAAATGTTCAAATTTCAATTTTTTTTTACAAATTGTGAATTGCTGTGTCTTGCACTGATTCAGCAGCCATATTCATATAAATAGACAAATTCCTAATCAAATTAGATATACATACTTGAGTGAATTTATTCTCTTTTTTTTGAATTTTTTTCTTATGATTTCTGAATCATACGTCGTAGTGGGACTGAGAATATGGACCTAACAACCAAATTTTCGATTTTCACTTTGTGGCCAGTACCATTATGAAAAATTTTCAGGAATAGAATGGAATGGAAGAGCTCCCAGATTTATATCTTAAAAATTGTAGAAGTTGAATCATTTATTTATTTTTTAATTTGAAGAAAAAAAATTGTTTTTTAAAAACGATTTTCCTGTGTAATGTCACATCTGGTTGTTAACCATTTTTCTCAGTCCTCCTCACATATGTCACCATTTCGATTTCTCTAACTGAATTTTAGTTTTTCAAATTATTTTGGAAGACGCCTGAGTCGAAATATTTAAAAATGGGAATTGATTGCATCTTTAATTTTACATTTTCGGAGTTTTTCTCTCCTGAATTCTTGAAACTCAGAATATTTACTCTGCTTGGAAAAACTACTCGAGTTTTAAGAATACCTCCAGTTAAAATATCAAAAAAAGAAAATATAAAAATCTGGAACTACGGAATTTTAATATAATTAAACAAAAAATAATCATGCAGGCATGTTTTGTAAAGGAAGCGAGAATAAAATTGTTTGTTTGTTCTTCTCGAGTTAGTTATACGTAATTCCAATTTGTAATTCGTTTTTTAATGTTTTTTTTTTTTTTTGTTTTTTTGTTTTACGCAAAGAATAACGTGACAAGGAAACAAGGAAAAGCTTACTCCTATACGGAGGTCTTTTCCGTATTTTCCATTTATTTAACTACACAGAGTTTTCTTTCATAGCATAAAATTCAAAGAAGAACAACAATAACATTAGTATAAAAAAGAACACGTATTTTTGAAAAAAAATAATCGACTTGCGAGATAATTAATTTTGAGAACTGCTTTTTAAACGGAGGCTTGAATGTTACAAAAAGTTTAAAAAGTTAATTTGGTCGGGTAGATGGGACGAAGGAGGGTTTCACGGTTGATGAGGTTATAAGGTAAATTTAAATGAAGTCGATGCGGAAATTCATCTGTTTGCGGGAGTGTGCTTATAGTTATAAGAATGCTGGCGAAAATTACCGCGTTTCGCCGGCGAATTTCAGCGTGGAAAATCGTCGTTACGACGTTTAGATGCGAACGAGACAAGAGCTAGCCTAGAGCGGGCGACGAAGCGAGGGGGGACGAGATAGCTTTTCGTGTTGTTCAGCAAATAGAAATGTTGCTCTTAGGGGATACATTGGCACTTTGTATTTTTCACTAAAAGGTGTTTAGGGGAAGGTGTTGATCTGGGGCATTTTAGTTGCTATGACAACGCCGTGCACAGGGTGAGAATAGTAACGCCCTTTTGTCGTCATGGTTACTGCGACGAACGGTCATCCGTTGATATTGTGTGCAAGAAAAGTTCGGGGTCTTCCTTTGTACCATGCTAAAACGCCAACAACGAAAAGCGACGTCCTTTTCACTAAAACACAAATTACACGGATCTGGGATTCGTATTATTGACATACAAACCAACGTCGAAGTGTATACTTGGCAGCATTCAGTCCTATATAATTCATCCAAACGTGCACATCAGCGTAAAACTTGGCTTGGCAAATTCTGACCACGCTTTTTAGCGGTTAATAACTTTGAAAACAGAAAGCATAAACGGTCTGCTCTAAATGTATTAAAGTTTTCCTTTTTGTCCAGGCCCGTTATTTCCACGAAATTTTCCTTATTTAAGCGCACTACTTTGGCGCGATGTGATGCCTGCGAGGAGAAAATGGCATCCGGAGGTGGTTTTCTTTTTCATGTTTTATTGACGATGGTTTTGCTGTGATGGAGTCTGCAAAAGTTGTTGAAATCGATAAGCAAAGTCCAATAGGGCTAAAGAGTATCAACAATAGAATTTTTAAGAAAATGTTTCGTATGATGGTATGAAAATTTCTCTCGGAACATATTTTGGTAAATATACCAAGAGTACATCAAATTATCAATGTAAGAGCAACTTGCAATCCTAGAACATTATGTGGTGGGACTATTATACACAGGTTATCGGGGGGGGGGGGCACCTTACCATACCTACTTGAGATTTGCATGCAATCGAGTAACATTAACAAAAAATGTTCAACACACAATATGCTGATCAAGTTTAAAAACGAAATGGCTTCAAAGCAGAGTTCGGAAAATTCAGGAAAAAAGGGAATTAAAATCAAAATCCAAAATTATTGTGATATTTGTAGGTATTTAAAATCCAAAAATCCAAAATTTTTTCACGCCTGGATCTGAAATTCAAAATCTAAAATCCTATCCATAAATAATTGGATTTTAAAATCCAAAATCCAATTTTTTTTCACTTTGACATCTGGCCCATCTTAATTTTTAAGTATTATAATCCCTTATAGGTACTTATCTCTTAATTTTTTTTTTCAGAAATCTCAATTTTTTGTCCTTTATTTTTAAAGTTTAATTGTCTTTAAATTTTTCTTGAGATAAAACATTATTTTCTTATTATTGATTTTTTTGTAATCAGCGTAATAAAATTAAATTTATTTCTTCATGTTGAAAAAAGTTTCTCAATTTTTTTGAATTACAAAATAGATATTTTTTAAGTTTTCAAAGGGAATTTTTTTGAAACAAAACTTTCAAATTTCCAAAAAAATCAATTTTTATCGAGTCAAACTAAAAAACTGCTCAATTTTTTTGAAAAGATCTCCAACTATTAAGTAGTAATTTTTTTTAGGGAAGAACTCGTTAACTGTCTCTCAATTGGTTTGGAAAATAGCAATTTTTGATGGTCGCTTTTTTTATTTAAAATTTTTTGGAGAAGAAAATCCCCTAATTTTTTTTGATTTCAATGATTTCTTTACTTTTTTTTGGAGTTGGTAAATAATTTTTTTGCAATAAGAATTTTTCTCATTCATTTTTTGGAGAGAAAGAAAGAACTGAATTCTGTTGTAGAAAAATTTACCTATTTATTTATTTATTTATTTATTTTTTTTTTTTAATTACACGTAGTCCTTGGTTCATTTGTAACTCTCAAATTCAGAAGGAAATCGGCCTTGAATCGCTTAAATCTTTTTCAACCAACTTATGCCGTTCCAGCATCGCTAAAATTCGTTCAATGGATGACCTCCAGTATCTCATGGTATCCACTGTAAATCGTCGTCTTCGTGCAAGACTTGCTCAAGATGTCCTTAATTGAGGTTTAAATCCCTCATGTTTTCTTTTTTTCCCCCCTTACTTTTAGTTCTGTTACCTATCCGTGATATAGTGTACGTACACTGAATCGGTTAAATAAAATTGATTGATTGATTGATTTATTTTTTTACAATAAAAAAATGTTTATATATATATATTTAGTCAGTATAATACCTAGTAAAATTTTCAATTTTTTCGAAGTAAAAAAAATGAGTAAAATATTTTTTAACTTTATCGAAAAAAAAATGTCTCTAAGAAAAGATTTATGATAATTTCTTATGCGAAAATTTCTGAGTTTTCTTGGAACAATCTACGAAGTCAATTTTTTGAAACCTAATTTTAAAAGTCATAGAACAAGTCGCACTCACTCACAACAACTAGTGCAAAAACCAAACCTAACAAAAAAAGAGTTTGGATTTTAATTGCTTTTGATAACTTGAGCTTTTCTATTTCAAGATTTTAAAAACTTGGAATTCAAAGTTGTTCCTTTTCTTTAAATTTTTTTTTATCAAAGTTGCTTCTTTTCTCGAGTTTGGTGAGCCTATACCTACCGCAATTCCTCTATTTCAGAAAAGGGAGAAATTGAAAATTTGCGAACTTTTGCATTTCTTTTTTGCTTTATTTTATCAAGGCTTTTATAAGGTTTAATTACCTACATGATTTCAATTTTTATTTTTTTAACTTTTTTTTTAATAATCACCCTATACCTCAACTTCATTGTAATTGGTGTCATAGGGACCATATACCAATTAAAAAATAAAAATAAAATTATAAAATAGTTAACTCAGTATTTACTGTTGTTCTTTTATTAAAGAACTTCCAATTTTTTATTTTTTCCAATTAATTATAATTATACGTAGGTACTTTCAAACTTTTGTTGTTAATTATTTTCATGAGAAATACGTAATTCACAACTTTTTCCCCCTCTCATTGAATTTCAAGTGACACCTACCTTTCTCCCAATTTGACTGGGGAAAAATTGTGAATTAATTCTTATGAAAAGAACAAATTTAATGAGTTAAAAAAATTGGGGATTACATTCCTTAGAAACAAATAAGATTGATGGGGTTTTAAACTAAAGAAGACAAAAGTTTGAAAATCGTTCAATTTTTTAATTTTTATTTAAGAATGGGGAGGGGGGGGGGTGACTAGGCGCTAGTTGAAATTCATTATTTAATTACATGAAAACTAAAAAATACGTAATTATTTTTTCATAAAAAGAAACAACTTTAGGTACTGAGATCAACAAAAAATTGAAAGCTCATGATAAGGACCATATCATCAATCATGTCTGCTTAGGTCCAATTTATGGATTTAGAGAAATGAATACCTATGGTATCTCTTGACATGTAAGAAAAAATTAATCGAATAGAATTTTTAAAAGATTTATAAATTCAGTACCTATAGTTCAAATATAAAGAAATACCAAAACTCCAAAATCAATTTTTTTCACCCCAAACAATTCATGGTATGGAAGTAGGGAATTTTTATGTACATTGAAACTTTTCTTTCCTTCTTCGTTTGTTCTTGGTATGAGTATAATGAAACGTTTAATTAACAACGTCGAATCCGATGAAATTTTAATTAAAAATTAATTATTCACGACCTAAAAATTGAAGAAAAAAAACTTCATTGTAATTCTTTCAATATTACTTTTCGTTGGAATTTTCGTGGTGTTATTAAATTTAAATCTAGAATTATAAGTATGCGAAAAAACAGGAGTATTTTTATTGTTGAAATTTCTCGACGTAGGTAAAGCTTTGGTGTGACGAATTTAAAAAAAAAAAAAAAAAAATTCTATTGCGGTGGTCTCGACTTCAAAAACAAAAAGGGATGAGACGAAACAAATTGGTAGGGGTTGAATTGAAAAAAATTCAAACAAAAGTTGTAGAATATCATCCTAGAAATAATTTTGGTTATTATAAGAATTTCGATTAGACCCTTCTCATCCCTCTAATTTCGCATGTTAGTACAAAGACACTCATTATTGAAAAATGGGAGGGAGGTAGGGGTTGCATTAAAAAAATTTCAAACAAAAGTTGTATACAGGGTGTACCGGATTGAGAGTAAAGCCTTCCAACCAGTAATTATGCAACTTATGTTGAGTCGATGTAGGTATGTTTGCATAACCTCCGGACTGCAGGGGCTGAGTTATGCTCATCGAAAAAAAAAAAAAAAAATCGTTTTGGCAGGATGTTTTTAACCTTATATTGCGCTTCTCGTAAACTATAATAGTTAGAAAGTTGTACTTTGCGGCATCGGATGGCAAATTTTGTATAGAATTGTTTCATGGGGATAGTAATTTTTTAAGGGGACAAGGAAGTCTATACCGAGCAAAATATTCGAAAAAACATGCAAAATAAGTGCGTTAATTTTTCTCATTTTTCTGTGATAACTCAAAATGTTGTCCTATGACCAAGCTGGTATTATTAACTTTTCTAAATGAAAAAATGACGCTCTTTTCAATGGCGTAAACCCCGTCCCTCTATCTCACTCCAGTCAAAAGTTATGAGTGAATGATTTGTTGAAAAACATCTGAAAACAAATAATTTTTTTTTTAAATTTTCTTAAACATTTTTTTTATGTATCAAAAGTTATGAACAGTTTATTTTTCTAAAAAAGTATCTGAAAAAAACTGTTGAAGAAAAATTGAAAAAAAAATTCAATTTTAATTTTTTTCAGACGTTTTTCAACAAATCATTCACTCATAACTTTTGACTGGAGTGAGGTAGAGGGGTGGGGTTTGCGCCATTGCAAAGAGCGGAATTTTTTCATCTTGGAAAAAATAATAATACCAACTTGGCCATAGGACAAGTTTTTGAGTTACCACAGAAAAATGAGAAAAATTACTCTTTTTTCGAATATTTTGCTCGGTATATATACTTAGACTTCTTTGTCCACTTGAAAAATTCTAGACAAAATTTGCAATCCAATGCCGCAAAGTACAACTTTCTAACTATTATAGTTTTCGAGAAGCGCAATATAACTAATATAAGGTTAAAAACATCCTGCCAAAACGAAAAAAAAAAATTTCGATGAGCATAACTCAGCCCCTGCAGTCAGGAGGTTATGCAAACATGCCTAAATCGACTCAACATACCTAAGTTGCATAGTTAGTGGTTGTAACGCTTTACTCTGAATCCGGTACACCCTGTAGATTCAGATCCTAAAAATAAGTTTGGTTATTATAAAATTATGTAGGTACATTGAAAAAAATGGATTTTCAAAAACCGTAATGATTCTGGGTAAAACTCAGTAAATTTAGGATACGTCGCCAATTTTAGAATCATTCCGGTGAAAAACAGAAAAGATTCAGTTGAACTCCGTAATCATTCTGGAGTTCAACAGAATCTTTTCTGTTTTTCACCGGAATTGGCGACGTATCCTAAATTTACTGTGTTTTACCCAGAATCATTACGGTTTTTGAAAATCCATTTTTTTTTCAGTGTAAGTATAGTTTTCTTCACATAAGATTCTTCTTTTTCTTCGAACTATGTTTGCTCAAAAAATAATACATTTATCCTGGACGGACACTTTGAATAAATCTACGGATGCAAATAAAAAATATTATGATTGAGACTTTAGGTCATTTGAAATTTACGTGGGTTTAAAATATACTAGAAATGGCCATTGGCCAGCCGATAATGGAAAGCCAGAACGTCGACCTGAAAGGAGCACCAAAAGTGGACCTTACAATGAAGGCCATCTCCGAAGCAATTATTATCTGAAAGAGACTTTTTTTTTACCGTCTGACTGACCTGTCGGGACCTGCTGTTGTTATAGGTACCTAATCTATCCAGCAGACCCTTTGCTTTGGTCGCGTACGGCAAAGTGTGTAATGTGTAATATGCACGAGAGGAACAAAAAATACAATGCCTTTGATACCGGGATACGCCGTGCTATTTTGTCGAAATAATGAAGACCTATTTCATTACACCGCCAACGATAAAATATTTAATGAAAGGATCTGGATGCTAGGAGAACGCATTTCGCTTTATGAAATATATAATAGAAATCCCTCGTTAACTTACCCACTCCGACCGTATATCCTTTTAACGTAGAGCTATCTTTAACACTGGCATGGCGTTCGTGGATGTGTAAAGTGTATTTAAAAATTGTACATGTTAAACGAGGCGAAAAAATCTTTACCAAGTTTTTTTTTCGGCGTCGACGTGGACTCGGTGAGATTTTTCTGCGTGTCTGTAGGTGAATTATCGCTCGTACGAAATTCGAAAATTCAGGCTGTTCCAGCCTGCGCTTCACTAAATTACTCGAGTTAATTGAGGTGTGTTCGAAGAGAACTTTCGGATTTTTCTACGAATGCTTGGAATATTTCGAAGTAGTTTCGAGGGTCTTCTGCTCTGTTAAGTGTACACCGAAGGGCATATATGTATCTACAATCGTACGAGTAGATTTTATCTAGGGGGAAAAGGCATCCATCTCGAGGAAAATAATTTAGTTTGGTCGAAAATCGAAAAAAGATACGCCATCAATTATTTCCGTCTCCATTCTATTTACAAAAAACCCCGATGAGTAAATTAGCACCACAATGAGGGGCTGTTTAACACTTACAAATTAATAGAACACTTGTAAAAAATAAAAACCTCTCGACGAAATCAATCGAGTTTTTGTATTGGTGGCGGAGGTATAACAATATACTCCCACTAAATGTCGTATTAGCATCATTTTTTTTCTTTTTTTTCTTTTTCCTCTCGTCGTGAATAGCGTATTAAAAAGTCATTGTGGAAATCCACTTTGTCACTTGAAAAATACCTACTCGAAAGATTGATTTTCGGTATTGATGTTTTTATTCGCGTGAGAAACTATATCAACTAAGCGGAGTTATAAAAGGTATATTTTTTTTCGAGGTGGTCTCTTTATTTTTCGTCTGAACGACGCTTTTATTTGCTATGTACCTAAAGACGATTATAAACGGTGGGTAACCTTACAGCACATATAAATTACCGATGGTTAAAAAATTCATAATTTTTACGTGTGTACTTAACGGCTGCGAGTATATTGAAGAAAGTTTTCACTGTCACCGGTGTGTGTGTGTGTGTAAAAGATGAAAAAAGTGGTCTATTCGAGTCGCTATAGTTGTTCATCATAAAGGGCGTTACCCTTTCACTACTCGAGCCGTCGTGCTTTATGTAGTAAAATTACGCTTTTGAACAAAAATATCGCTTTAAATGGAATCATGAATTTTTCATCTTAATAACTCTGTAGAAGTCTAATATTACAAAAAAGCTCCGACGTTGCGGACTTGGCAACTCGAGAGGTGTGCTTTTTGTCAACGTGTATATTTTTCGAAAAGCAATTCAGCCGTGTTTCAATTTCGCCTTCGGTTATTAATATTTTACATCGTCGCCGGATTTTTCCGCCCAAATATACTTACTGCAAGATTTGGTTGTTTACGAGGGGATTGTCGACGTATAATGGAAACAATATTATTCTCCAGAGGGGGGATTTTTTTATATTTTTATGTAATGGATGTATATGAAAAATTTATTTCGTCTAGAAATTTATTAAGCTGGTACCCAAGTTTGAGAATCTGTACTTTTTATTTTCAGTAATTTTCAAAAATGAGAAATTGCATTTAATCGATGACATAAGCTACCATTTGATCCAATGCAAAATCCTATTCTGACTGAATTTGTGAAAAATTTTATTTTCAGTAAATTTCAAAAAATGGTAATTTGCATTTAATCAATTTTTATTTTTTGATTTCTTGCGAAAATAATTCAAAACTTGAATGCGCACTTGAAAGCGAACGATTCAGCTAATAGTAGGTAGGTAATGTGGGCAATTAACACAAAATTAGGTATACCTACTAAAAGAAAATCAAAATTTGGGATGTCATTGTAATGTTGTTTCAAAGATTCCAAAGCTATATTTTTTTGCAGAAGGATTTTCTCTCTGGAGAAAGTTTTTTGCTTCAAGGTTTTTCATGGGAATTTTTAATTTTAAAATACTCGAAAATAACAAGGTTTTTTTTCTGGGCCATTTATTTTTTCTCAAGAGATTTTTTAACTGAGAAAATTTTTCTTCAATCTATAAGTATTTTTTATAATAAATTATTCACCTCAGTGACAAGCCAAAGTCGGAACATTGGAGAGGTAATACCTTTAGTGAACGAATTTTGTGATTAGCATGGCATTGACATTCGATAATGCCCGATTTTTGTCGATTTTCTGACTTTCGACCCTGCTTTCCACAGCTACATAAAACCAAAAAGTTTCAAATATTGGGGCAAGCTGTCTGCGATTTTCACAAAATTCAAAAATTGTAGACAAAAATTTTACGTAACTTTGGAAAGTGATAATAAAAAAAATACAGAATTTAAACAAATTTTCACCAAGTTGAATCTGCGTGAGAATTTTTTAATTGAAATTTCTTACAGACTTTTAGAAAATTAAAAAATAATAATCATAATAAGTAATAAGGAAACGTTTTTCGTAAAATTTCAAAGTCTATCCCAAAATTTTTACAAAAGTACAACTTCAAAAAATAAAAAAACGAAATACTTAAACTAAAAAAGAAACTGTTTTTTTCCACAGAATTTCAGAGAATTTAATGCATGTATTTTCTAAAAGTTTTACAAAATTTTCTAAAATCTTCGGAGAACTTTTTACAGAGTTTCAGAAAAAAAAAGAACAGAAATTTCTTTTTAAAATTTCACAAAATTACCCCAAAATTTTTGAAATTTGCAATTGATATTTTCATAAAATTTTCCTAAAAAATATTTGAATCAGGTAAAAGTTTGCATAACTTCAGGACTTAGCGCAGCGAAGCTATCATTCAAGGGCGAGGGGGCTTCGCCAGATCAAAGTAAGTTTCATGTAAAATTGAAAACAATCATTATTTTAAAGATTTTTTTTCATTACTACAAAAACTTGACGAATATTCACCTGAGATTTTCATCTTTAGGTACAAAATTTCCTAAAATCTTCAAAAAATATAAGTATGTACTTATTTTGCAGAACTTCATGGAAAGTTAAAAAATGAAAAATTAAAACATAATATTTTTTTCAAAGGATTTTAGAAAATTCCCCAAAAATTTTGAAAATTACAACAAAAATTATACAATTATTCAAAAAAAATTATTGAATTTTTCACTGAATTTTTACCGAACTTTGGAAAATGATAAAATGGCAAAACAAAGAAAGTTTCAAAATTTCATAAAATCTTTAGAAAACATTTTGCAGAGCTTCAGAAAATTAAAAAAAAAATACGGATGGATTTCACAAAATTTCAGAGAATTACCTCAAAATTCTAAAAAGTCACAATGAGTATTTTCATAGAAATGTCCCCAAAAAAATCTTTGAATTTTTTACAGAAGTTTTGCGAAACTTCAGAAAATGCAAAAAATAAATTTCAAATTCTCCCTCAATTTAATTTTTTTTCTTTCGGAAATTGGGGAAAAATTAAAAATGGAATCCACAGAATTTCAAAGATTCACTCAAAAACTTCAGATGGGTATTTGAAATATATTTTTTTTAAATTTCAAAAAAATCTTTGAACTAAAAAAAAAAATTACAGAACGGAAGATGATGATTGAAATTAAAAATCTCATTAGAATGTGGTAGATACCTAAAAATGATCAAAATTTACAACAAATGAAAAATTGAGCAATTTCTCCAGGTATATTTTCAAATAAGTAGGTACCTATTTTAATCCACAGGATATACTTTTTTCAATTTTTATGGCAATTTTTAAAATTTTGATTTCCCAGAACTTCATGCAGTTTTCTGGATTTTTAAATTACAATTTTAATCAATTATTTTTGTATTTATTTTACTGAATCAATCAAATTTTCAATTTCAAAATTTTGTTACTTACTAAATCTTCGTAATTGTTCATTTATTCAAAAGTGAAATTTTTCAACATTTTTATGAAGTATTAATTTTGATAAAAAACTATTAAAATAAAAATTTTAATAAAAATAATTTTAAAAAATAATATAAAAAATAAAAAATAATTACGTAATAAACAATGGAGGAAAAAATTCACAAAAAAATTAATAATATTGTCGATTTGAAAACGAACTTATCATTTGCAGGTACTCGTTTAGTTTTTCAAAATTTGTTTTTGCTAAAGATTTTAAAATAATTTTTCATTTTTAAAAAATTCAACTGTTTTGTTTTCTTCAAATTTTTTGCATGTTTTGAAAAAAAATTTAATTAAAAAAAATAAAGAGGAAAAAAATTGCATTTTGAGATGAAATTTGTTCAAAATTTTACACGATTATAATTTTGAGAAATTTCCCTAAATTCGCTGACTGTTACATTTCTTTCTTTTAAATTACAAATTTTCCAACAAACTATCGATTTTTTCGGGATGATTTTTTTTTTCTTTATGGTTGCATTTTTATTAGGCATTGGTTCACTGTAAATAATTCGAAAAAAATCTCAGCAAAATCACATCTCATCTAAAAACTCCAGCTCTGCTGGTTATTTCTTGGTCTAAAAATAGAACTTCATATACAATATTTCTCGGAAAATCAGTCGGTCGGTCACTCTGGTTACCTGTTTGCTAGAGTTTTATTAAACTTTTTTAAAAGAGATTAGCTAGCAATTTTTTGGCAGACTACAACTAGCTTCTTACTGATAATTTTGTTTGCGTCAAAATGCTCGTTTCATTAGCGAATGTATAGCTAGAATTTGGAGCGAGCGGCCTCACCGCCAGAAAAAAGCAAGTTGCATTCTAGGAAAAATTTACCTCGCTGATAATACGCGAAATAAAAGAAAGTAAAACGTGAGTGAGCGAGAGAAATGCTAGCCATGCTAGTAAAATGCTTGAGATTTTGTCAATTGGGAAAGGACAAGGGCGTCAATTTTTCCACTTTCATAATCAATAATAATTTTACGAAGATACAAATTTAAAAAAAATATAATTTATTTGATTGCGCTCTCGTTTGTAACCCTCAGAACATGGTATTAAATTTCGAATTGCCAACTTCGCTTCAAATAAATATGAAAAAGTTATCTCCAACTGAAAAATTGAAGGAGAGTGCTTTTGACAAAATTGTTAAAAACCCACGTTTTCATTTTTATATTTTCAGGTATATACTGGTATGGTACATCCATCCTCTACAAGTGGCCTTATGTCTACAAAAACTTCATCACGAAATAGAAATTAGTCACCCACTCGATGTATAATTAACCATACTGTCCAAAAACCGACAAATTTCCGCCTTGAAATTTATTGAATTATGCTTAATGCAATGCACTCTACTTATAGGTACATTGTAGGTAGAGATTATCAAGTTTCAGGCCATATTATATTTTAAAATCGTATACGGTTCGGATGGAAACTAAATACTAAAATAATGGGTTCATTTGACCGTTTTGCTTTTTTCTTTGCTATTCAATATATATATCGCGAGGAAACGTATGGTCATTTTGTTAGCTATTTAAGTACTTACCTAAATGTACGAATGTACAATTAAGTATATCATTATAGGTTGGTATATCATTTAACTGCAAACCATTCGAAAATTTAACAATTACCTCAACCTACGCGTGGACGGTAGTACCTGAACTTTATTGTTATAATTATCGAATAAAAAATCCTCGCAGCAGTTCATTTGATTTCTTGCGTATTAATTGGGCACGCTTAAGTAATTTTTTACAAAAGTTATTTTATGGCCAGCACTCGACTGCCGATTGTGCAATTGGTATAAAAAATCACGATGCGTTATTAAAAAACCATTTACAATTAACAAACGGATACATAAGCCTACTCGAATTGTAACTTATGATTTTTTTTGTATTTTTGAAGCACGTGCTATACCACGTTGCGAATAATGCTCTTTGAAAAAAGTGTTTGAAACCAACTATGCATGTATAACTGCCATTTTTATTCCGCCATCGGTACGATGAACGACACCAAAACTGTCACAAGGGTGGCTTTTTTGTGTAAAAATTAATACGTACGTTTCGATTCGATGTTGACCCGAATACATAGTGGAAATAATTAACAACGCGTATGTACTTTATGTGCATACTGCTTACGTATTGGGTATGGGTAAATGGAAAAATGGCTCGACTGACCGCGCGTTCCCTATACCGAATACATTGTGCAGAGAGGGTAAAAGCAGGGTGAGCAGACTGACGATAAAAATTAGGCATCGTATTACAAGTCGAACAATAAAAACGGATTTACTATCACAAAGAACCGTCGTCGGCCGGCACCCCTTTATGCAAATGATCACAGCGGGAGTATCGCGCTAAGGCCAATATATTAAAATGGCGATTTGGAAAAATGAAACTAACGGGGTTGGTAGGTGCGCGTGTACTGTACCATGTACAATGTACATAGCGTATATATGGAGGAAAGGGATCGTTATCATCGACGTAGGGTGCTCTTTTCTGATTCCTATTTTCACTCTCAGTTAGCCATATATTTTTTTGTCCTCGTCGCGTCGATTTTTAATAAGCCATCTTGCGCCATATTGGATGAAGTTCTTTCATTTCTCATGCGCCACCGAAACAAGAACAACGATAGCTAATCTCTATCACGTGTAATGCTCATTCTGATGCGGTTTTATGTACGAAAGCCAATAAATGAAATTGCTTTTTATCGTAAATCTTTACTTCTATGCTTCTGCGGTCATTGGAACAGTGTATAAAGATGAAATCTCCAAAGAATACCGTGGATCCCCAGTACAGACTAACAGTACACGCTACGTGGAGATGGAGACGTAGGCTCGGGTTTCTGTATTAATTGAAATTATGATACTGCCGAGTATACTCAAAAGGGTGATTATATGACTGAGACGTGGTTAGGTTGAGTTTCAAAATTGCCTAAATCTGATAAACGTGCACGATACGAGATCTCTCGGTTTGGCCTTTTAGGCTTTTAGTTGTACGTTGTACTATATCTTTGGCAATATAGAATACAGATACGCCGCGGCTCGGCAGGCTTTTAGCTTTTTAAATAACCCCGAGCTTTTTCTCAGCTTTGTGGTCTATAATGTGACGCTGTCGGAGGTTTTCAGTTTCTCTCATAGAGAACGTTCCGATGTGTAGTTTTCTCCTTTGTGATGAAAGCGTTTATGGCTGCGGATTGACGATGACGAAGTGCTGCCTTTGTTTGAGCTTTTATACAGATGTGGTTGTCGGCTTGACCGATGTTGGTTTTTTTATGCCATTTTTCGGGCGTATTTTTTAATATTATATTTTTTATCTGCGTTTACGTCGGCGTGTTCTTTGTTTGATCGTTTTTTTTTTTATGAACAATTTCAAATCACATTTGGTTCTATGAAATTAGTCTTTTCAATTTTTTGGAAATTATATTTTGGAAAATTTTAGCTGATTTTTTTCATTTTGAAAAAATCAGCTATTAAATTTGACCCGATGGTACACGAAAAAAAATGGATTTTCAAAAACCGTAATGATTCTGGGTAAAACACAGTAAATTTAGGATACGTCGCCAATTTTAGAATCATTCCGGTGAAAAACAGAAAAGATTCAGTTGAACTCCGTAATCATTCCGGAGTTCAACTGAATCTTTTCTGTTTTTCACCGGAATGATTCTAAAATTGGCGACGTATCCTAAATTTACTGTGTTTTACCCAGAATCATTACGGTTTTTGAAAATCCATTTTTTTCAGTGTAGGAGTTGGTGGTGGGAGTGATATGACAAAATATGACGATTGGCACCAATTTCGCGATTTGGTATTTCTTTATATATAACTATATTATATGTATAGACCAAAATTTGTTGGTGCGATAACTCGAGTTATAATTGATGGAATTAGTTGAAATTTATATCAGGAATAGAAGCCTATTGAATTTGAGCAAGATCGGTTTGCGGGTTCGCGAGATATCCGCGATTGAAAATTTCAAGACTCTATAACTCCGCAAATAAGCTAGATATGCGATTTTTGCACATCAAACGAATCAGCGTTCGATGATGATTCGTTCAAATGAATCAGTCGTTTGCGAATGATTTGTTCGAATGAATCAGTCGTTCGTGAACGATTTGTTCCACTCAAATGAATCAGTCATTTGCGGACGAGTCGTTTAAATGAATTATTCGTTTGTGAACGATTTTTTTTCTCTGAAAATAACATATATTTTTCTTCTCAAACACAAAAGATTTCTTTCCTCTAAAAAAAAAAAAAAAAAAAAAAAAAAAAAAAAATTTTTAGCTGATTTTTTTTATAATAACTGAGATTTTTTCCTCTCAAAAAATCTCATTTTCTCATAAAAATGGAGATTTTTGTTTCTCTCAAAATAATATTCAGATTTTTTCTCTGAAAAGAACATAGATTTCCTTGACGCTTGTGGCGTTTGCCTTTGCCTTTGCCATTAATTCCATCATAATTAAAGTAATTTTAAAATTTTATGAGAATTACAATGATATGAAAAGAGTGAAAGACATTTATAAGAACAAGAAAAATAGAAAAAAAATCAGCTTTCTGACGCGGAAGCTGCGTCAGAGTTTTTTTTATCCTTGCCTCGCTCAGATTGATTTTGTGAAAAAATTTCATAGGAAGGAGGAATAAAAAATTGTGTACCTATCAATTGTGACTAAAATTTGGTTGAAATTTTTCAATTTTTATTGATGATTTGTTTTTCAAGGCAGTTTTATAAAATTTTTCATCGATCAATTAGTAGATAGTATAAAATATAGGTACTGCTCACCTTTTTTAGTTGGATATTTTGATTTATAATGAACGCAGGACTCTCATAACTATAATAGTCATTTTTTCGCATGTGAATACAGGGCTCTTGGCACCCACCCCATCCCATTTCCGCCCCCTCAGATACATAATTCATTCAAACAGCCGTTTTGACATTGATATGTCCTATGGCTGGGATATCTTAAAAATTTGTGCGTTATGAAATCCGTTACGAGTTTTTGTTATATGTTAAGACTTTCGAAAAATTTGACAAAAAAAATCGACTTCTCAATATTTTTTGTTAGACTTTTGAAAACTTATAGAAATTTTTGGAAAATTTAATAATATTAAAAATTGTAAAAAAAAATTTCAGAGTCTATAAGAAAAAAAAATTAAAAGTCCCCGAGCAGCACAATCGACAAATTATCGAAATAAAAAATCGACAGAATATCGAATTCGATAAAGTGTCGCGTTAGTTCCGCCTAAATCGTGAAATTATCTTTCGATATATAGATAGATTATCGACGAATTATAGTTAGCAAAAATTTCGAGATTATAGTAAGATATTTTATCGATAATCTATCTATAATATAATTTCACGATTTAGGCGGGACTTTTGCGACACTTTATCGAATTCGATATTCTGTCGATTTTTTATTCCGATTTTTCGTCTTTTACTAGCTTTTTTCTATAATTAAAAATCATTAATTAGCATAATTAATACATTAAACTATGCCTAAACACATTATTCATGTTACGGTAAGAGGATCATTTCAGAAAAAGTCAAAAAAAATTATAAAAAATCTGCCACCCGTGGGGTTTGAACCATCTACCTCCTGCATGGTAATCCTTTTCCTTAACCACTATATGCCATACCTTATCGTTGAGGAATTAGCAATAAAACGCTTATAATAGGCAGTTTAGTACTTCCAGACGTGTTGGACTTAGAAAAATTTTCACCAATTTGAAAATAATTTCAAATATCGTCATAAAATCGTTGAAAAATCGTTCGACAAATTTCAGATTATTTGTCGATAATGTAGTTTCAAATATCGCCACAAAATCGTTGAAAAATCGTTTGACAAATTTCAGATTATTTGTCGATAATGTAGTTTCAAATATCGCCACAAAATCGTTGAAAAATCGTTTGACAAATTTCAGATTATTTGTCGATAATGTAGTTTCAAATATCGCCACAAAATCGTTGAAAAATCGAATTCGAGGAATTTCATATTACGTGTCGATAATATAGTTTCAAATATCGTCACAAAATCGTTGAAAAATCGTTCGACAAATTTCAGATTATTTGTCGATAATGTAGTTTCAAATATCGCCACAAAATCGTTGAAAAATCGAATTCGAGGAATTTCATATTACGTGTCGATAATATAGTTTCAAATATCGTCACAAAATCGTTGAAAAATCGTTCGACAAATTTCAGATTATTTGTCGATAATGTAGTTTCAAATATCGCCACAAAATCGTTGAAAAATCGAATTCGAGGAATTTCATATTACGTGTCGATAATATAGTTTCAAATATCGTCACAAAATCGTTGAAAAATCGTTCGACAAATTTCAGATTATTTGTCGATAATGTAGTTTCAAATATCGCCACAAAATCGTTGAAAAATCGAATTCGAGGAATTTCATATTACGTGTCGATAATATAGTTTCAAATATCGTCATAAAATCGTTGAAAAATCGAATTCGAGAAATTTCAGATTATTTGTCGATAATATAGTTTCAAATATCGTCACGCAATCGTTAGAAAATCGAATTCGAGAAATTGCATATTATGTGTCGATAATATAGTTTCAAATATCTTTACAAAATCGGTAAAAAATCGGATTCGATAAATTTAATATAATCTGTCGATGATATAGTTTTAAATATCTTTACAAAATCGTTAAAAAATCGAATTCGATAAATTTAATATTCTTTGTCGATAATGTAGTTTCAAATATCTGCACAAAATCGGTGGAAAATCGGAATCGATAAATTTAATATTCTTTGTCGATAGTATCGTTGACGAATATCGTCATAAAATCTTAATAATATCGAATTCGATAGTTTTTAGATTTTTTGCATATGAAATTGTACCGATAAATTTTTATAATATCGTGAGAACATCTATAGATTTTCAAACGATTTTTTATCGGTTAAGTGAATTTTTAACATTTTGAACTTTTCTTCAAAATTTATTATTATTTATTTTTTTTTTTAAATTGGATGACTTTTAGACAGTTTATCAAACATTCAAAAACTTGAAAACATTTCATTTTATTTTTTAAATTTATTTTTCATTTATTTATTTTCCAAATAAAAATGATTCTTAGGCCCATATTCTGAAACATACCTTAACTTTAAGGGTTCCTTCTGAACTAGTGAAGGACGAATCTGACGATTGTGATTCGTTAAGGAGTTCCTTAAGGTACCAAGGAATAGTCGACGTTAAGGTACGTTTCAGAATATGGGCCTTAGACATGATATCACGCACTCTGAAACTTACATGCAGAATAAAAGCATATACTTACTAGTATGTTTCATCATGCATACTTAGTGTGAAAATAAAACCAACCAGGGTAGTCGGGGGAGGGGGTGAAGTGTCGTGCATTTAAAAAAAAATATATGGTGGAATATTTTGAAACTCAAATAGTTTACAATGATAAAAAGTTTCATGGTCTTGAGTATGGAGTTCCTTCCTTGAATGACGACGAATCATCGATTGGAAAAACAAGAAATTCGGCCTCGATTCGTTCAATGAGGATGAACATTTTTTAATCAATTTTAGTCGGAAAACGATTTATACCTATAATAAAAACAAAATACACTAAAACAAAAAAATTATAAACAATTTAAAAATATTATAGCAAACAGTACACGGGTCACATAATTATATAATTATAATGATCATTGATCATAATAGTATACGTTACAGAAAAAAAGTTGTGATCATAGTATAATAGGTGGAGGCCCTTGTGTCGGCAGTCGTCTTGGTATCGACAGAGTCCTCGGTTTCGGTAAAGGCGGACGCGTCGGTATCAGCGGAGTCCTCCATATAGGCGAAGGCCCCGGTAACGGATGAGCTCTTGGTAATGGCGGACGCGTAGGTACCGGCGGAGGTCTAGGTATCGGTACCGTCGGAGGCCTCGGTATCGGCAGACGAGTCGGTATCGGTGGAGGTTTTGCCGGTCGTATCGATTTCATAAAGGGTAATCGCATCCGTGGTATCCATGCTTGGACTTGAGCAAGAACCATTCCAATAAAAGAAGTATATAGCACGATCCATCGAACACCTAACGAGACGTACTAGCAATACATAGTAATTCAAATTCCAAGTTATTAATAAACCATTTTCCAAGCCAGATATCAGCTTGCAGAATGGAAAAAAAGAAAAAAAAAACAGTCAGTACTTACTAATTTCATTATTTCCAATGATCAAATCGCAGTTAGGTAGAGTATAAAATGATATAAAATTCATACCGAGTGTCGCATGTTGCCAAAACCCGTCTGCAAAAATCTTATCACTTACGAGTAGTAAATGGTAGGAACGTAATAATTTTCAAGTGATAAGTCATATTTTGAAGATAATCGATAGTGAGAGTCACTACCAATTTTTTTTTATGTCCACCTAACGAATAAATGTGTTCAAAAAACGTGTATCGATCATGTCAATATTTTAATCAAAATTTTTTCATTTTAAGAATTTCTTTTCGATTTACTTTTCCTTCAGCAGAAAAAATTTAATAAGTTTTCGTCTGTACTCGATCGATTGAAAGATATTTGATAGCGTAGGGTAATTATTTATTTCCATATCAGAACATTCTCTTCGACGATAATTAATTATGCTCGTAAAATCCAATATTGGATATTAAATAGTTATTTTGACACAGATTTTTTTTTTTAAATTTCTTTCACTCAATTTTTTTGGTGTTTTCTTTATTTTCAATTTTTTTTTATGTTTTGCAGGAGATTTTTTCAAAAAAAAAAAAAAAAATCAGAAAGACTTTTTAATGATTTTAAAAAAAATACCTACCTACTATCGTAAGTAACTACCTAATAATCTAGAAATTAAAAACTCCTGAAAGAATGAAACTAAAGATTACGCATTGAAAAACATTCTCATTATAGTGAAGTACCACTTACTTGTCTACGTGTTAGGAAGTTATTATTTTGAAAAAATTTACAAAAAGCTCGAGCTCTCTGTACTTAATAAATTATATTTTCTACAAAAAATACAATTCTCTTCAAAAAAAAAAAAATTTTTTTTTTTGAAAAATTCATTTTAAAAAGAGGTTATTAGGTATTCTAAAAAATTGAGAAACAATTTCTTTGTCAAAAGATCTCTTATTTTTTTTTTAGACAAAATTGTTTTAAAAAATCTCAAGAATGTGCCTTTCATCGAAAAAAAATCTCAACGATTTTCTTTGGATTTTTTTGAAGAAAATCTAAACATTAAAAAAAGTCGCAATTAAAAAAAAAAAATAATTTTGAAAATTTTTCAAAAAATGCTTCAAACCCTAAGACTAACCGATTAGTCCAGTAGAAATAAGCAAAAAATGCCAATACCCCAACAAATTGCTATAGAAGGTTTTTTTGACTTATTCTGCAGGAGAAGGTCTACTCTATCACATACTAAAAAAAACGCGTAGCAGTCAAGATGCCCCGCGACAGCCGAATTTTTTTTTCAAGTTAGTGTACCACTTTAAAAACGTTTTCATCCATGGTATATCAGTTTCAATATCAGTTTTAACTTCAAATTCAGTTTAAAAATGTCAGGTTTTTGTCTTCAGTTTTAGTTCCTGTCTGCATTGAAGATTTAATATTCAGATGGGGGCTCCGCCCCATACCCACGTTGAGGCTCCGCCACAACCCCCTCATCACTTTCAGCTCTTCAGATGGGTGCTCCGCCCCCATACCCCCGTTGGGGGCTTCGCCCCCAACCACCTCGTCACTTCCAATTCTTCAGATGGGGGCTCCGCCCCCAAAGGGGTTAAAACGTGAAAATGTCTGATTTTTGACTCTGTACGAGGGTCAAATGAGGCTCAAAACTCGAAAACCCCAAAAGGCACATCAGTGACCTCTACTGACACTACATCCCAAATTTCGACCTTTTAGGTCTTTTGGTTTGGGCTGTAGGCTATTCAACGCATCAGAAAAGACAGGTTAAAACTTGAAAAATATTGATTTTTGACCCTGTATCAAATTCAAAAGGGGTTTTAAAGGTCAAAACCTACAAAAGGCACATCAGGGGCATGAACTCAAACTACTATGAAATTTTGGACTCCCTACCTCCATTTGGAGGGACTGTAGCCCAATCAACTTGAAAAAATGACCCCAAAATCCACTTTTTAGCCCCTAAAATGGGGTGGGGATGACTTGGGGAGCTGAAATTTGAATATGTTGGAGGTAATTATGGTTCTCATCTCTGGGGCAAGTTTCAAAAAATTTCATGATTTTGGGGCTTCCTCGCCCCCCATCTCAAAAAGGGCACATATCCCCAATTTTGAGTTGGGGCCCCAAACATTTTTTTGCATCATTCCTACTCCAAGGGGACTCTACACAACAAATTTGACCGAATTCGACCCATTGGACTCTGTGCCAGAGTCCCAAAAGTAGCGGGAAAATTACTAATAAATATATATATATAAACATGTGACATGTGACAGATCGTCATCTTTTGGTCCCAAACGTCAACAAATGGGGTCAGAACTTTTCTACCCCCCCTCTTTCTAAATCAGGTTCGGACACAATAACCATTATTTTTTTTTTAAATTCGGCTAAAAACCTGCCCGATCCGACACCCCCAAGTCACTTTTTTCGAGGCTCCAGCCCCCTAAAAAAAATCAGTTTTTCACATTTTCAACTTTTTGTGGAAAATCATCTAAAAGAAAATTATTCTCCATCAAATTTCCTACAACTTTGTTCCAATACATTTTTCTGTGCAAATCGTAGCGGTGGAGCTAGGGAGAATTGAAGATGAAGGTGAAGCATTATGGAGCTATACATAAGAAATACACACACTTTTCAATGTGCCATAACTCTGCGAAAAATCATCTGAAAAAATTGAAAAAAAATTCTGCGAGGTCCTCTTATCACATAGAACCCAGTAATGAAGTGAAAACTTTTCATTTTAATTTTGTGAAAAATTAAAAAATTAAAAACCGAAATACACGTGTAGGGGATCCACCCCCCCCCCAAATAATTGAGGTAGGGGTCCAAAAAATTTTTTGAAATTTTTTCCCATCATGGTCGACTATCTGGGGTAAAGATGTTCCGAATCGATCGGTATAACAATTTTAATACACTAAGCATGTGATTTGCCATTTTTTTTATAGCCCTCGCAGGCTCGCACCCATGCTTTACCCTCACTTTTAGGACTCCACAGCTTTACTCCTATGATTCGGACAGAAAAAGTTATGGAAACAAAGTTGTAGGAAATTTAATGTAGAATAATTTACTTTCAGATGTTTTTCCTCAAAAAGTTCAACCCCGACGAAATAAATGCAAAAAACTGATTTTGAGGGGGCTGGAGCCTCGAAAAAAGTGACTTGGGGTGTCGGATCGGAGAGGTTTTTCAATTTGTGATTAAGTAGACCCTCTCCTGCAGAATAAGCCAAAAAAACTTTCTATAGCAATTTGTTGGGGTCAAACCCTATTTCTACTGGACTAGAATCTTACATACGAGCTTTTTGGAATTTTTTCGTCCATCTCGAGAAGCGTTTATTTTTATTCCACATGATTACATTGTTTTGCCTCGGGCTGTGAATTTTTCATATACCACGATATGGTAGGTTTTGGTTACGGATTAGCAGAACATAAAATATAAAATGAGGTAAGCGAATACAATACGATTCTAGGCCTTTAGTTTTCTCTCTGTCTTACAAGCTTTGTTCATATTTTATTTTTTTGTATATTTCTTTGAAGTAATCTACAAATAAAACGGTTTTTTCAATAAAAACAGATAACAGATTTACCGAACGCCAGAATACAGTTCTGCGTTTTTATTTGAATGGACTAAAAAAAAAAAATCCTGAATGGGTGCTTCTTGCCGGTTTTATAAAGCCGACGGCTCCTTGTGTACGAGTATATCTGTTTCTTCAATTCGTATTCTTCTCTCTGTCTGGCAGCATCTTCAAGATGCAATGACGGTAATATTATTCTTTTCTGCGTCTGTACGTCTTCTTTTTTCAGAATCTTTTATCCTAGGTTTTTTTTAGCTACCTATTTATTTTTGTATTGCCCTTTGTACGATGGATTTTTTTTTTCATTTTTTAACTATCCACCGCAGTTGAAATTTGAAATAAATGTTCCTATAAAACAATCGACGAGCTTCTCTTCGACGGGGTGTTTCTTTTTAATTTTTTTCAAACGGTATGGAGAATTTTTAGGCGATTTTATACCTTCCGAGTAGAGCGTTGGTGTTGAAATATAGACGAGTGTGCGTTTGAGCCATGTAATTAGAAAGGTAGACGTTTTATAAACATCTTTCTACCTTTAACGCTTAATTGTTTGAATACACAAGCAGCATTTAAAGTGGAGCCGAATGCGGTAAATTGGTTGCTTTTTTGAAAGCAGATTGGAGATCCACGTAATATGAAACCGTCCGCACGAGGCTTTTAAAATGAATATCTATGGTAATTCAAACACCCTTCTGACGATTTCATGGTTGGAAAAAAGTTGAAGTGTTTGATTACGAATTGTTGTTTTTTTCATCTGTCGATGATTATTTATTAAGTTCTGAAAAAGTTTCGAGTAATTAATTTGTAATTCATATAAATCTGCTGAAGTCTTACATATACTTGCAAAATTGCCATAATTTCAATTTTTCAATTTCTTCAAAATTAGTTTGTATTTGAACTAGAATTTTCTTAGAATGTAAGAGTTATGAAGTAATATTGTTAATCGAACGAGAATGGCCTTTCTTTAAAGTGTTCAAATAAGTATACAAAGTTACAAACATTAAATTTTTCGGATTCGCTAAATTCTACCTACCTACTTTAAGTAATCATTTATTCATCTATGGTTCGTAATTGTGACTAATCACGTATATCCATAATGTCGTGAACCAAAGGAAAATGACTTTTAGACATTTTTCAGACATTCTGAAACTGACTTTTTCAACTTTTCTTCAAAATTGGATGACTTTTAAACATTTTTTCTAATATTCTAAAACATGAAATTTTTTTTGATTTTTTTGATTTTTTTTTTCAATCAAGTAGGTAGGTATTAATTTTTTGGATTGAGTTTTAAATACAAAGTAAAAGCATATACTATGTTTCAAAATTTTAAACGTAGGTATGGAAACAGAATCAGACAGTGGGCCAGGAGGCTGGGGCCCGAAGCGCTGAGTTTTTGAAAAAAATGCATTATTTTTATATTAGAAACAAAAAATTCTAATTTTTTTGTCTCAATAAAAATCTTATAATTTTTTGTGGAGAATTAAAAAAAAAATCTTTAAACAATTAGGTAAGTATATCTATGTAAAAAAATCAGTGTAGGAAAGTTTTCATTTTTTTGAAGAAAAAAAATCGTTCAATTTTATTGAAGAAAAAAAATTGTAAAAGAAATTTTTTATTTGTAGAGGAGAACATTTCTCAATTTTTTGAAGTCAATATTTGATCTCGTCTTTTTTTATTTTCCATTGCTTGCGTCAAGTTATCATGATACCTAATTACCATCTACCTATTTTTTTTTTATTCTCTGAGAAAACATTTAAAATGACTCGAAATGAAAATTGTCTGGGCCGAACCGTTTTTCGAAAGGGCCTGGTCCTGATGGGTCTTTCCACGCTGCCAAGTTCATTTTCTGCTGGCGTAATTTTTGAAAAAATTGAGTTAATTTAGCAGTTGCAATTTTTTGCTCATTTTCAAACAAAGGTTGTTACAGAATAATTTTATTGCACGAAGTTTAAAGGCTAGAAAAATATACCCATTCGGTTCATTCTGAACTGCAGCCTGCAACAGGCCAATCATTTAAGCAATAAAAGTAGAACCTCCTGAAGAATTTTTTGCACGATATCAAGTATTTCTATTAAATGAACAAAAAAAGCACAAAAAACTTCCAAGTCCTTTTCGACTCAGGCACACGAACAAAAACAAATCTGTTTTCAAATTAATTCAAAAATGTTAAACATTTCGAAGCGGAGGCATTCTCGGTCGTTTTTTTCTTCGCAAACCCTCTCGATTCTCGAGCAGTGCCATCTAATTAAAATTCCCCAGAAGGACGTAAATCACTGCATATTGGTATGTTTGAAAATTTAATTTTCTCTAAAGTCACTTCTTCGAAAAACCATTTTAATTGAAAGTTTCGCTTTTGTTTAAAAACGAAGGGACAAAAAGATGAGGGAAATTTTCGTGGAAGTAGTTACGATTATCTTGCGGAGTGTAATTGGTCGTCATAGCAACCGCTTTTATCCGACACCCTCGTGATAAACTGCAAAAATGAGACCGCATTTGCAATACGGTACCCTCGCAGAGTGTCCTATTCGAAAGTTTTTATTTTCAAAGGATGGTTAGAGAAATGGCGCAGATATGGTGACAGATTTTTCCCGCCGGGTGTTGTAACTCGTAAAATGGAAAATGCTGCACGAGTTTTACGTGTTTGTAGCTGTAGCCGGGCTCGCAGATTGGCGAACGTGATAGGTGATCGCATATTCGAGAGCCGGTGTGTCGAGAATTAGCCCATAGGTGTGTGAACAAATGGAAAATGAAAATTGTTACGTATTTTTGAAATTGAGAGCTGCAGCAGTTTGTATTGAACGATGTGCTGAATTTGAAGCTCCCCGTGTATATTTCGAATCGTTTAGCTAATTGGATTTTTGAAATATGTTTGATTATGTTTGAAACAGATTTTTATCGCATTGATTCTTATTCAGTTTCAGTTCCAGATGATAGCATGCTAATGGTAGAAGAAATAACTATTGAAGAGGTAGATGACAGCGATATTTTTAGACCTGTCGTTAAGAAAATTAAAACCGAATTGAATAAAGTAGTCGATGTAAGTAGATACATAAGTTTCATCAGAATGGGGTTATACAACTTGCTAAAGAGAAATTGGCAGATTTTTCAATTTTTAGAATCGTTAAATATTTAAAAACTAAAAATATAACTAGGTATCCATTTCAAAATTTACGTTAGATTAACTTATTATGAAAAAAAATCCTATTAATTGGTCTAATTTTTCACACATTAGATATTATTAACTAGCTTGACAGATTTTAAGTAAAAATAAAATTTTAGAGGAATGAACGATACCTATTATTAGTTTTTTTTTCAGGCCATAAAATCTAACCAACCTCAAGTCATTACTGCGACCAAAATTACACCGAACGCAGTTAAAAAAGAACCTACTCAGAGCTCTAGTAAGAGTAAAGCCAAACCCGAAACGCCAGTAATTCAGCCTCCAAAAGCTCCAAGGTAGGTATTTATACTATGGGTGAACCTTTATAAGTTTATATCTATAAAAATTGTTTTTAATAACTGTTCAAATTTTTTCTATAGTGTTTCGAAGATTTATTTTTGTACCAGAACTCATAAACAGCTTGCTCAAGTGGTTAATGAATTAAGAAGAACAGCGTACAAAGATGCGATGTGAGTATATTTAATGAAATAATTTAGGTAAAACAAAAAAATTCTTGGCTGATTGTCGAATCATCTTGTAAGTTCAAGCCAAAAACTATTCATGCATTTTGTTTGAAAATGTCATCATCGTAAATGATGGCACGACATCATCATTTCGACTTATACCTAACTATAAATTACTCACCCAAAGGCTACTTTCAAAAGGTCTTTTGTGTACCGCGATCTATAGACCATTTTCCAAAGTAAAAAGAAACAGGGGTGTTAACAGTGTGAATGTATGTATATTGTATACTGTAAGGGATGAGCCTATTTCAGATTATTTAAAACTCATTTTTAATACTTACTTAATTGAATTGGATTTTTGTTCTTTATCATCAGAAAATTTGCGATTTCTTCATTTTTCCATTAACTAATTAAAATTTTTCGATTTTTTCATTTTCAAGTAAGTATATTAATTTTTAAAAAAATAATTATTGAATTTCGATGATTTTTTGACATCTTGATTTTTAAATTTTTTCAAATTTTAAGATCATGGAAATTTAAAAAAAAAAATTATATGATTTCTCAATTTTCTCAATTATTTAATACATTTTCCACATTTTTGTATGTTCTCAATTCTTTAAAATCATAACTAGAACTTTTCGTTGTGCCAGTTTCAAGTTTAGTCAAGGATAGAGCTCGATTTTTTCCAAAGGTGTGTACAGTTAAAATTTTTTTTCTTCCTCAGAGAACTAAAAAAAAAAAAAATGATTCTAATGCAAAAAGAAATAAGAAATTTTCTTTTAAAAAATGTTTTTCCATCGAAATTTGGAAATTTTTTCTACAAAAAATTAGATTCTTTTGTCCGAGAAAATCAAAAAGATACTTTGTATATTGTGTATACTCCAACAAATAAAAAAATACTACAAAAAATTGAAAACATCTTTCAAAAAAAAAAATCTAAAAGCATTATTTTGCAGGTAGGTACATGTTCTTAAAAATTTCAGGAAGTGCTTACTCCAAAAAAATTTAAAAAATTTTCACTCATAAAAATCAAAAACATTTTTCACTCCAAAAAAGTTGAGAAATTTTCATATTAAATTTAAAGATTGATTTGTTCCAAAAAAAAAGAAATAAAAGATTTTTCAACTCAGCTTTTCACCTCAAAAAATAAACAATTTTTTTACGATCATTCCAAAAAAATTAAGGTAAGCACTATTTTGTATCCTTAGAAAATTCAGAATTTTTTTTTCTCTCGGAGAACTGAAAGGTTCTTTGTTCCAACAATAGAAAAGATTTTTAAAAAAAAAATTAGGTAAAAATAAGGGACTTTAATTTATCTTGCGTATAATAGTATGATTTCTTACACATTTTTTTCGCTACCTACTTTTTCAAAAAAAAAAAAAAAAAAAAAACGTTCTGAATTCCCTATACCTACAGTTAAAACCATACTTTTTTAATATAAAAAAATTCATCAAGTTTTTGAAAAAGAAAATCGAAGAAAAGCCATTCTCAATTTTTTGGAGTTCAAAATGTTTTCCAAATTTTTGCAAAAAACATTCTTGTTTGGAAGAGAAGATTACTTTTAGGTATTTCCTAGTGAAAAAAATCTCAATTATTTGAGAGTCAGTCTAATTTTTTTTCTTCTTTTTTTAAAGAAATTTTCCCACTTTTTTGGAGTAAAAATATTTTATTTCGTGAATAAGTAGATATCCATTTTTTAATATTTCAATAATTTTTAATTTTTTGAATTTATTTTATGGTTTTATTCAAGTTCCGGTTTTTTTATAATTTACTAATTTTTATCAATTATTACTAATTTTATTAAATCTTTCAATTTCTTCAATTTTTTAATTTTTCCCTATTATTCAGTTTTTTTTGTTGAATCAATTTTTCAAAATTTCTAAATCAAGACGTATTTTGATCATTTGTAATTTTTCAAGGTTTTCACTTCTTATAATTGCCTAAAATTTTCCAATTTTTAATTATTTCCAAATTCTGTCAAATATTTTCGGAATTCTTCATTTTTTTTTTTTTTTTAGTTTGTAATTTCCCCGAATATTAAAAAAAAATAATACCTACCTTTAAATTTTCCATTTCTTTTCGATTTCTTAATTTTTTCAAAATATATTAAATTTTTCAATTTTTAATATTATTCCATACTTAGGTAATGTTTTTTAATTTTTATTAGGTAGATATATTTTGATTTAATTATTTCGGTATTTCTTAATTTTTCAATTCCCTAAAATTTTACGGTTTTTAATTATTTTTTAATTTTACAAAATTTTTAATGTTTCGTACGTATATTATAATATAAAAAACAATTAAAACTCTATTTTAAAAAGCGTAGGTACCTAGGTACCTATTTATATTTTTAAAAATGTATTTAAATACTCCTTTTACGTAAACAGGACTTTTAACTACCTATGTATTTTTATTGATTGTAATGTAACTGTTTTCTGTTCTTTAGAAATACGGTTTTATCAAGTCGAACTCACTCTTGCATTCACGACGGTTTTTCGTACAACCCCAAGCAAAACAAAACCGAATTATGCCGTCAATTGCTCGATCCTAACTCGGTAATTATTTTTCCTAAATCAAAGCCAGTTCAAGTTTCACTGCGTTTAATCTTCTATAGAACATTTGAAATTCTCGAAATACGTTTAATTACAATTCATGACGTACTATTTCAGGGGTCTGGTTGTAGATTCCATAAAAATGTACGAAACTATGACGGATCTACTGATTTAGCAGCCAGCGGACTTCCATTGCCGTGGGCAATTGAAGACTTGGTAGAATTCGGCAAGAAAAGGACCGTTTGTCCGTACTTTACAGCTCGACAATTAATGGAAGAAGCCGATATAATATTCTGTCCTTACAATTACCTACTCGATCCGTTAATTAGGAATAGTGTAAGCGGTTTTACTTTTAAAATACACATAGATTTTACCTGTTTGTAAATCTAATCTGATTTTTTTTTTTTTAGATGAAAATAGATTTAAAAGGAGATATAATTATTGTGGACGAAGCGCATAACACCGAAGACACTTGTAGAGAAGCTGCTAGTTTAACGGTTATGCAAAATGATATTCAGGATTCCATACAAGAATGCGAAGAAATACTAGAAACGATGGAAGTAGATTCTCTGAAAAGGGCACCGTGCCAAGAAATTGTACGTAACTAAGAGAAGTGAGATGAAAATGTTGAAATTTACTTTGATAAGATTGACTGATTTTTTTTTTTTTTTGTAGATAAATCTGCTTTGTTCTCTTTCAACGTGGATAGACAGGCATAAAAATTCGATCGCACAAATGAGTGATTATGACCAAGGAAAATTCGATATGTTTGGATCTAACGCTGTTGAAAGTTTCAAAGATTACAAATTTGGGCCTGCGTATTTAAAAATTTTTGCTGTAAGGCTTTATCGAATTGATCCATCGCTAATTTGCTATCTTAAGATTTCTTATGAACATGCTTTGTTTTTACTTTTTAGGAAAATTACGCTTTGTTAACAACCGAAGAGAAGAAATCTATTGAGGAGCTAAACATGGAAGACGAGACTGTTTCAACCATTACCGGAAATACGAAAGCTCTGCTGGAAGGATTATTGCTAGTTTTATCTTTATTGTATGACCCCAAGTATACGAACGATTATCGTATCGTTTTACTAAAAACTTTCAACCAGCAGTACGATAAACAACCGGTACAAGTTTGATTTTATTTACATTTTTTCCTCACTCTTCAGAAAGAAATACGGTTGAATGTTGAATACCTATTTCATTTATGTTATTATGTTTTCCAGGAATTCGGTGGCGATGGCTGGTTTGCAAATAAAAAAAGACAAAAAAAGACCATCACTCGTTGGAATTTTGGATTAAATTTTTGGTGTTTTAATCCGGCAGCTACGTTTCATAGTATTAAAGAAAAGGCCAGATGTGTTGTTCTGTCTTCAGGAACATTGAGTCCTACT
Source organism: Balanococcus diminutus (assembly GCA_959613365.1). NCBI lineage: Eukaryota > Metazoa > Arthropoda > Insecta > Hemiptera > Pseudococcidae > Balanococcus > Balanococcus diminutus. Next base: position 33,461,621 of record OY390715.1, on the reverse strand, counting down.
ACTTCGTTCCAGTCTGAATTAGGTGCATCGTTTCCTATTACTTTAGAAGCTAATCATGTCATCGAACCTAACCAAGTAAGAATTCCAAAAATAATAATAATAAATTGAAAGAGATTGCTCAAATTAAATTTAAAATTTGCAGTGCTGGGTCGCATCTCTGGGAACTGGGCCGAATAAGGTGGCGTTGGATGGAAAATATGCCAGTACCAGTACATATCAATTTCAAGATGAAATTGGACAAATATTATTAAATATTTGCTCGTTCGTTCCTCACGGTGTCTTGTGTTTCGTTCCTTCGTATTTTTTGCTCGAGAAATTATGCGAAAGGTTTGTCAATATGGAATTTTATTTCACATATGGTATGTTGCGAGATTTTAACGATTTCTTTTTTCCAAATACAGATGGTCTTGTACCGGTGTAATGGATAAAATTACTCAACATAAAAATGTGCTGTGTGAACCCAGACGTGGTGATCAGTTGGATGAGTTGTTGAAAGATTTTTACCTAACTATTGAGACTACGGCAGATAATATTGTCGGAAAAGAAGTAACTGGCGCATTGTTTTTGGCTGTGTGTCGTGGTAAAGTCAGCGAAGGGCTGGATTTTGCTGATAAAAATGCCCGCGTAGTTGTTACCGTAAGTTATTCGAAAATTATCATATTCTTCTTTTTCATGAAATTTCTTCGGAGGAAAAAATGTACACTGCAGTCAGGGTACCTATATATTTTTCAAATTTTGCTCTTGCAAGAACGGTAACAAACATCCAAAATTTCGAAAGTGAAAATGAACTATAGTACAAAACTCAGAAAATGCAAAAATTGAATGCATACCGACCCAAACCTGTATTTTTTGTAGGAAAAAAATCGTCCAATTATTTTGAGGTAAAATTTATTTTCAAAAAAAGTTTTGTATGTATGAGAAGAATCTGTCGATTTTATTGGAGATTTTTTTTTTTTTAAATTCTGTTGAAATGAGGAATATTTCTATTTTTTCACCTGTACTGCGTAAAAAATTCTAATTTTTTTTCTGCGTCCCGTGAAAAGATTTTTCAAATTTTGGAAGAAAAAAGCCATATTTTTTGAAGTAAAAAGTTTTTTCATTCTGTTGAGGATAATTGAGGTAAAACAAATCTTTCATTTTTGGAGTGGATAAATGTTATTACTTTTTGGAATAAAAAAAGTATGTCAATTTTTTGAAAAAAAAATATATACCTACATAATCTCAAAAAAATCTCAATTCTTCTAAAAGATGAAGACATTCCTCAAATTTTTAGAAAAATTTGTATTTTCTCGTTATTAGGTATGTACATTTTTTTTTTTTTTTTTTTTTTTTTTTTTTTTTTTTTTTTAAGGAAGAGTAATTTCAATTTCTGTAGAAAAAATATTTACCCATATTTTTGAAAAAAGAAATCTCAATTTATTTAGGAAAAGTATATTTTTGGAGAGAAAAAAAGTAACCCTCTTTTTTTGGGAGGGTGGGGGAGAAAATATCTTAATTATTCTGTGGTGAAAATATTTTTCTCAAACTTTTGAAGAATATAATCTCCTATTTTTTTAAAGTACAAAATATTTTATTCTACTTAAAATGATAAAAATATTCATCTTAGTTTTTTAAGGGGTGAGAGCCGAGGGGGTCTTTAGTTATTTGAATAAAAAAAAAACGATTTTTTAAAATTTTAAATTGTTGGTAAAAATAATTTTTCAGAATTTTTGGAGGAAAAAAATCTCGCAATTTTTCTGGGACAAAATATTTTTCAATTTTTTAGAAAAAGTTATTTTTTGGTCCTTTTTTTGTTTTGCTTTGATTTTTCTTTTTACAGAAGATGCAGAGAATCTCTATAATTTTTAGAGAAAAAAATTTCCAAATTTTTTGAAAATAATGTTTTTTGGTAGAAAAAACCTTTTGATATTTTTTTGAAAAAAAAATAAAATTTTAAAGGAAGAAAATTTTTAACTTTCCTGGAGTGAAAATATTTCTCAAATTTTTGGAGATAAAATTCCCCATTTTTATTGAAAGTACTCGTGCCTTTTTTGGAGAAAAAGTTCTCATGATTTTTTGAAGAAAAAAAATCAGTTTTTTGGAATTACTTGAACACAAAATTCTTTGGAGAAGAAAATTTCTCAAAATTGAGAAAATAATAAAAATTCGTGTGAAATACATTAGAAAGTAGAAACAGACGAATAAAAATCAAATTGTAACACGAATAATATATTGAAAACTGAAAATACGAGCGACGTTTCGATCTATAACGTAGATCATTATCAAGCATAGTGGAAACGAAAATAACAACAAACGAAAAGGTAAAATTATGAATTTAAAACTACATGTTTATAAATTTCTAAGCCAGCAATATCTGTTTTGTCGTTGATAGAATTTTTATTTTTTTAAATATGGAGTGATTCAAATTTGTATTTTCTCGTTATTAGGTATGTACATTTTTTTTTTTTTTTTTTTAAGGAAGAGTAATTTCAATTTCTGTAGAAAAAATATTTACCCATATTTTTTGAAAAAAGAAATCTCAATTTATTTAGGAAATTTTGTACTAATAATACTAAAAGAAAAATGATTGAATCACTCCATATTTAAAAAAATAAAAATTCTATCAACGACAAAACAGATATTGCTGGCTTAGAAATTTATAAACATGTAGTTATTCATAATTTTACCTTTTCGTTTGTTGTTATTTTCGTTTCCACTATGCTTGATAATGATCTACGTTGTAGATCGAAACGTCGCTCGTATTTTTAGTTTTCAATATATTATTCGTGTTACAATTTGATTTTTATTCGTCTGTTTCTAAAATTTCTCAAATTTGTGGCTTAAAAAATATTTCAATTTTTTTTTAGGAAATGAGAAATAATTTTTCAGTACTTTTGGGGAGAAAATCTCTCAATTTTTCTGGAGTAAAAATATTTCTCAATTTTTTTTGGGGGAAAAACTTTCTTTTTTTAAAAAGGAGTCTCTAATTTCCTAATTTTTTTAATTAAAAAAAAACTCGATGCTTTGGAGATTTTTTTATTTATGTTTTTTTTTTCGAAAAAAATTCACACTCGAAAAATAAATTTCAACTCGCCATTCCTTCGAAAAAAAAATCAAGCTATACGCTAGAAAATTATATAAGTTTAATTGCCAGCACTGGTCTCTTGCAGTTTATTAAATCGACGTACTTATTTGCAGATTGGAATACCATATCCTAGTATCAAAGATGATCAAGTAATGATGAAAAAAAGTTACAACGATAGTCACAAAAACACAAGAGGATTGCTCTCAGGTCAAGCTTGGTACGAAATTCAAGCGTTCAGGTGCGAAAACAGGATAATTTTTTTCAGTAATAATTTAACATGTACCCTAAATTTATAGGTAATTTTAAATTACAGAGCTCTAAATCAAGCTTTGGGAAGGTGTATTCGACATCGTCAAGACTGGGGTGCGATATTGCTGATCGACAATCGATTTAGAAACGATCACTACTATAAAAGTCTTTCAAAATGGGTGAGATCGAAAGTAAGTCAAATGGTCATGAAATTGATGGTAATTTTACGACATATTCGTACACTTGGAAATCTGAACTAAGATTTTATTTTCCATCTTAGGTATCTCATCATCACGATTACGCTGAAATGGTTGATTCGCTTTCAACGTTCATTGAAAATCGATTAAGAATTGAAAAACAGAGCGCCCCGTGAATTCGCCCAGACGTACGTAAATAGATTGACATTTTTTATGATAAAATAAGTAGGTATCTATAAATTAGAAATAATTTTTATTTTTGGTCCATTTTGCAAAATATTATAATGAATAACATAGAAAAATAATTAAATAAGAGAAAAACGACTAAAAGTAACAAATGCCATTATGAGCGCATTAAGTAGAATTAATTATTTTTGATTGATAACTTCTTGAGGTATGACTTCTTTGACACTTGGCAATGAAGATTCGCTAGCGTACATCCTGTAAAGCAAGAAAAAATATTAATTAATATGATTTAAGAGGTATATTAGAAGGAAACGAAACACCCTGTAATAATAATTACCGATTACTGGTTGAGTGAGAGGAACTCGCCATTGGAGCTGATAATGAACGTCCGCTTTCTTCTAATTTACGAGTTGAGCTTTCGTGATGATTGAAAGGGTTCTGTAATGTTAATTTGATTTATTAATTTTGCAAAAAAAAAAAAACATTTTTATCGATAGGGTCGCTTTGGTGGGTGTTTCTTACTTGAAAGGAGTGTTTTCTGAGCATCGTTTTAATTAAAATCAACGTGTCTAGTTTCGGAATTGACTTGACGACCTGTTGTACTTCTTCTTCGCTCACTTCTACCAGTTGGCAATTTTCTTCTTCCGAAGGTAGAGGAGCGGTACCGTTACGAGTCACCCAGTCGTGTACCTATGTAGAAAAAATTCTATTATTTTATGAGATTTAGCTACCTTTTTTAGTTTTTTAGGTATAATTTTCGAATACATGTTTTATCAGTTGTTTTTAACTTGAACGTATTTCAAATTAACTAAAGAGTTTTCAACAGAAAATTACATTATCATCGAAATTCGGTTTTAAAAAAATTCTACAAAATTTAAAAAAATTGTTTTAGATGGGATCGTATTTTAATTTATTAAAGTGTGTCTTTCGAGTTCAACTTTTTTTTTTTTTTTTTTTTCTTACTAATTCTTTCTGTAAGTATAGAAAATATTATAAAACCAGATTTAATTTCTAATTTTTGTTTTAATTTGCAATTTCAGTGATGGGAAAACAAGGGCACTGAAAAACCGTTCAGTGATTCTAACGATTTATTCGAAGTGTTTTTTTCAATTTGTTAATTTTTTAAGTGATTTTTTTTATTATTTGATTTTTTTTATCGATGTTTCGTAATAATTCGTATGAGTATTTGTAGCTCTGTTTAATTCAATGTTGATTTATTTTTTGTACTCGGACTTTATTTTCTTATGTTCAACATGATTCCTTGATTAACGTAAATTTTTACCTTTATTTCCGGTAGGGTTATCCTTTTAGATGGATCTTTCTCCAAAAGACGTACCAAGAGATCGTGTAGAGATTCAGAAATCTTAGGCTTACTGGGAAATTGAACCGGTTCGGTTTTAATCATATTATATAAAGTTAAAACAGATTCGTTATAAAATGGTAACTTTCCGAAGACGAAAGCGTATAGGGTACAACCCAACGACCATAAATCCAAGGCCTGTGAACAGAAGAAAAAATTTTACGAATGAGCTCGGTTGCCATTGTAGTAAAATAGTGTCTAGTTTACTCAATTTTTTATGTTTTTAAATTTTACTAAATTCAATTTAACTACTACATAAATACTTGATATTCAAAATTGGAGGGGAGGGAGGGGTCGTATCGAAATTTTTGTAATAATCAAAATTATTCCCAGGACTTCAATCTACAACCTTTGTTTGAAAAGTTTTTTAATTGGACCTTTACCTCCACCAATTTTTAATAATAATAAAGAATCTAAGCTATATTATGCAAAATTGGAGGGGATGAAAGGGTCTAACCGAAAATTTTATGATAACAAAAAATACTTCTAAGACCTCAATCTACCACTTTTGTTTGAAAAATTTCTCAATTGGATCCCTTCATCAATTTTGAAAAAGTATCTACCTGATATTATGTGAAATCAGAGGGGAGGGAAGGATCCAATCGAAATTTTTATTATAACCAAAATTATTTTTGAGATCTTAATCTACAACTTTTATTTGAAATATTTTTCAATTAACCCCTTTCTCCCTCCCACCACCAATTTTTAATTCGTATCTTCGGAGTGTTATGCAAAATCGATGTGGAACGAGGGGTCCAATTGAAAAAATTTTCAAACAAAAGTTGTAGCTTCAAATCCTAAGAATAATTTTGGCCATTACAAAAATTTCGATAAGACCCCTCCCTTCCCTCTAATTTTGAATATCAATTATCTACATATGTATAGTATTGGACTTGGTAAAATTCAACAACAACGATCCGCCACCGTGTAAACAAATTGAGTAAACTAGACACTGGTTTTTAATATCTAAAATCTCGTTTACGCCATCGAAAGGCACGTACTTTTCCGCTGAAATATTTAGCATTCGGATCTAAAGCTTCGGGTGCAGTAAAAGCGGGCGTGCCAGCGGTCGAATTTAACCTGGCGTCGGAGCCGTCGAATTCGTTACATACTCCTAAATCGGCTATCTGAACGTGGTCGTCGTCACCGAGTAGTAAATTCGATGGTTTAATATCACGATGGATGATTTTCTGGTAGTGCACTGTATACGTGGCCATGGTACGTGTCGAACATGAAATAAAATCAATATTATAGGAAACGTTTCGAAATTAAAGCGATGAGAAATTATAAGAAAATTCGCATCGGTGAAAAATCGCACTCACGGTATTCTAATCCTAAAACCACATCTCGAAAGTAATGCCAAGCTTGGTCTTCGCTTAATGGTTTGTCTGTGGGTATTTGCATAACTTCTCCGCGTTCCAACAGTTCAAAAACTGTAATTTGAAGAATACATTTTAATATCATGGTTAAATTATACGAGCAAAGGGAAGCATTTAGTGCAGAAATACGAACGTCTGTGTCGAGAGGGAAGTTATCGTTATACTTTCAAAAAGATATAAGAAGAAAGTACGGAACGTTATGGTTAAATATTAAAGTTATCTGTTACCTACGAGTGCCTTTAAGTTGGTAAAAAATAACTAAGTAAATTTTTATTTTACACCAGTGTCATCCTCATTATTGTAATTAATTTTAAACAAAGTTACGCCGAGATGAGTTTAATTATTTATATAATGTTGCGAAGCAAGCCTACCCGAGGGTTTAAAGTTTTGTAACATGTTTCGAGTTACCTTGTACCTTACGATGTTTATTTATGCATTGATTTCTTCGTGTATGAAATATGTATATCTAGGTGTATCTATGAAAGTAACAGGTCGGATTTCAAACGACGTTTTAAGTCTGTGTAGAATTAATATTCAAAAGTTGATGCGATGTTGAATTTTGTTAATAATTTCGTTTCATTTAATACTTGGAAACTCGTGTTGGGTATGAGTGCCCTCCAACTCTTGGAACTAGTTATTTTTTTCCATCCCGTGTACATTTTTAAACCAAATTTACTGTTTGAGAAAGAATAAAATAATATAATAAAAATGTAAAAAAAATTTTAAAAACCACGCTTTTATTTAAAGTTGGTCACTTTGTAAAATGTTATTCATAGGGAAAGAGTAATGCCTTAAAAAACAAAAAATAAAATTTTCATGACACATTTTTGTATTCAAGTAAATTTTATTTTTTGTTTTTTAAGGCATTACTCTTTCCCTATGAATAACATTTTACAAAGTGACCAACTTTAAATAAAAGCGTGGTTTTTTAAAATTTTTTTACATTTTTATTTAACTCTTTTTGTCGTTGAAAATATTTTAATTTCATAGTTTTACTAGGTTCGAATGTCTATCTAAAAAAAAAAAAAATTCAGCGGCCTCGAAAACCTACATTTCGATACCAATGTTGTGATTTTCTGAAATTTTCAAAACTGAACCCCCTCATAGGGGTTCAATTTGGGGTCGGGGGTAAATTTGAGTTCGAAAATCGAATTCAGCTACCTCGAAAACCAACATTTTGATATCAATGTTGTGAATTTTGAAATTTTCAAAATGGAACCCCCTCATAGGGGCTCAATTTGGGGTAAGGGTAAATTTAAGTCCGAAAATCGAATTCAGCGACCTCGAAAACCTACATTTCGATACCAATGTTGTGATTTTCTGAAATTTTCAAAATTGAACCCCCTCATAGGGGCTCAATTTGGGGTCGGGGGTAAATTTGAGTTTGAAAATTGAATTCAGCGACCTCGAAAACCTACATTTCGATACCAATGTTGTGAATTTTGAAATTTTCAAAATGGAACCCCCTCATAGGGGTTCAATTTGGGGTCGGGGGTAAATTTGAGTTCGAAAATCGAATTCAGCGACCTCGAAAACCTACATTTCGATACCAATGTTGTGATTTTCTGAAATTTTCAAAATTGAACCCCCTCATAGGGGCTCAATTTGGGGTCGGGGGTAAATTTGAGTTCGAAAATCGAATTCAGCGACCTCGAAAACCCCTAATGTGAGCACTATGTTCTTTCAATTCCAGTAAAATATTAAATGAGAGAGGATTGGTTGAAAACATACTTTTGGTTCCATGAGACATACAAACAAACAAACAAACAAACAAACATACATACCAAGCTAATAAAAGCGTGGTAATGATTTTCTTTTTAAAAAAAAATAAAAAATGAAAAAAAAATGTTGAAAATGATTTTAAAAAGAGTTCTTTAAGAAAAAATTAGAAAAATTTATTCTGGTCAGCAAAATCTCTCAATGGGTATTTATTCATTTTTTTAAAAATTCCTTTTTTGAAAAAAAATTTAATTAAATTTTTTAAAGGAAAAAATGCTGCAAACAAAAATGTGTTTTTTAAAAAAAATATACCTAAGGAATTGAAAAAAAATGTAAAAATTTATTTTGGTCTAAAAAATTTTCTTGCGAACAGTATTTTTTTTAAATTCCCTTAAAGAACTGCAAGTTTATTTTATAAGTATAATAGGTATATAAAAAATATGATAGGTAATTTGTTTTTAAAAAATGATCTATTGGGGATTTTTTTTTTTAATAAACGTCAAAAAAATCAATCAACAGTTCTGTTCAAAAAATAAATAAAAAATTAAAAAATTCTAGTACCTAAAAAAAGGGAGTATTTTTTTCATTTTTTCAAAAAAATTTCCATTTCACTTTTTAAAAATTTTAAGAAAAAAATGAAAAAATTTTCTAGGCAAAAAAATCTTTGGGGAGTTTTTTTTTCTGATTTTTTCAAAAATTACCAGTTTGCTTTTTAAAAAGAATTTCAAGAAAAATTTTGTTGAGAAAAAAATGAAAAATATCTTCTACCTATTCAAAAAATCTCTTATCTAGTAGGTAGGTTTTTTTTCCATAAAATTTTTAGTTCATCAAAAAATATAGGTAGGTATATTTTTTTCAAAATCTCAATTTTATTCTAAAAAAAAAAAAAAAAAAAAAAAAAAAACATGGAGTACCTAATAAATTCTTTAAAGAAAGAATATATTTTTAATTTCCTCCCAGGAAGAATTGAAAAAATTCTTTCTTGTTCAAAAATTTCTCGAGGAGCATTCCTTCCTAATTTTTCAAAAGAATCGTCAATTCTCTTTTAATGCTTACACATAAGAAACAAAAAAGAAAAAAAATTAAAAACGTCAATAAGGTTAAAAATTTCAAAAAATAGGTATTTTTAAGAACGTATAGTTCTTAAAAAGTGAATTTTCTGGAAAAAATTGTCAAGAATTTTTTTTTAATCTCGCGGTTTTCTTTTCAAAAAATGTAAAAGAATGTGGGAAAAATTCTGGCTTAAAATAAAATGAAAAAATTTCTTCAGTCAACCAAACTCACAAGGAATGTATTTGTGTAATTTCTCAGAAAAATTGCAAATCAACTTTAGAAGTTTGCAATTCAAAAAACCTCCTTTTTTAAATTCTCAAGAAGAAAAAAATTGAAAAATAGGTAAGGTACGTAGTTTTCATAAGCAAATCTCAAAAAATTCTTTCTCGTTAAAATGTTTCTTGTTTTATGATTTTTTCTTTTTTAATTTCTCAAAAAAATTTTCAATTTACATATTTTGTAAATAAATTTACTTTTTTTTGAAAATTCGAAAAAATTGAAATTAAAATAAAGAATTCTAGTGTTTAAAAAAAAGAAAAAGATTTTTGAGATTTTGATTCTTATCATTTGTACTTTTTTTTTTTTTTTTTTTTTGTCAAAATTGCTCATTATATGCCATTTTTTTTTGTTGATCAATTTAGGTAATAATAAATTGTGGTTAAAATTACCCGAACACAGATATTCTCGTATGTATTAGTATTATTTTGATTGTTGGTCCTCTTATAATGTGGACTCAAAACGTTTTTCTCTGTGGTAACCTTACCTAAGTATAAATGATCTTCCTCAGGATCGTCTAAAACTTCGATAAGTTTCACTACATTCGGATGATCTAGCTTCTTGAGCACTGCTATTTCGAGGTAAACTTTATCAAGTGGATTGGTACCTTTTCTATTTGGAGCTATTCTACCTGTAAATTGATAAAAGAGCTCGTTATTATATCTACTTAATACCTATCTTGCTTACGCTATCTAAATATTTTCGAGGTTATTTGAAATTGAAGTTCGTGACCCAAACAAAAATCATACCCTATCATGGAAAAACCCTTTCAAAAATTATACGAATGCGAGGATAGATACTACATAAAGACGTACCGTAGACATGGTAGGTATTCTCGTTCAATTACTTTAATATATTTCAAACGTTACAAAGGTCGAATGTGGCAAACGAAATGTAGACTGACACGCGATTATAAATCGTATTTAAATTAAACCGAAACGTGGAAAAAATGTAAAGAAAAATACACGCTATACGATGATACACATTAAGATAATCAAATGATATGGTAGAATCATGCAAATTTACTAGCATATTTTTGGATATTTTCTCATATGTTTTACGAGTACGAAACTGTGCAAAAAATATTCCCAATGTATATCGTTTGTGTATACTCTATCGTATTTTAAAACGACAGTAGATACTTTTATACTTAGTAACATGGTACCATACGTACCAAAACATCCAGCTTTTCTGAGTAATTTTTTTTTCGATAATATCTTCATTGCCTGAAAACAAAAGAAAAAATTGTCAAATTAGTAAATTGTGAAAATTCACAAAATTAGTTGGGGTAATGATGAGGGGCTAGTGAAGCATACCACTAAAAATTCAGTTAGAGAAAAAATAAAATAATAGGGAATTTTATTTTCTCATAGAAACAACATTATAGGGGTGAGACAAAAAAACGAAAGTACAAAATATGAGCAACCCTTGGAGGGAGAGGTATTTAGTACTCGTATATTAACAAAGTTTGCAATTTTTAAAAACCTCTAAAGTTCGGTAATTTTTTGGAAAACTACTGTACTAAAAAAATTATAAATTTTTTAAAAATTTGTCATATTTTGGGAATACCTATGCCATTTTTAATAAATTTACAATTTTTGTGTTGATAACTCCCAAAAGTAAGAAATTTACAGTTTTTAAAAACCTACTAAAATTTAAAAAATTACAATTTTTTGAGAATTTGCAAAAAAAAAATTACGATTTTAAAAATATTTGAAATTTCTAGGAAATTTCAAATTTTATTTCTGGAAATTGCTACTTATTGATATTAAAAATGTTTGAAATTTTTATAAACCTCTAAAATTCGATGTTTTTGAAAAATTTATAATTTTTGGAAAACTGCTGAACTGAAAAAATTTAAAATTTTTCCAAAAAGTTGCCTTATTTTGAGAATACCTACGTAATTTTTAATACATTTTGGGTAGGTACAACTTTTGGAAAACTTTGAAAATTGAATACTTAATTGATTATTTTCAATATCTCCTTTTTAAAAAATTAACATTTTTTTCGGAAACTTATTTTGAAGAAAATTTTAATATTTGTGAAATATAAAACTTCTGGAAAATTTACAATTTTATGGAACTTCTAATAAGTGTAAAAAAAAATTTGAATTTCTGAAAATCACAAATGTTTGGAAAACTCTCGAATTGAAAAAATATGTAGGTACAATAACTTCAAAAAAGTTGGTAGGTATTTTTGAAAAACTAATTCAACAGGAAAACTTGAAACTTGAGGAAAATTTGTCGTACTTTGAAAATTTACAATTTTTGATTTACCATAAATTATTGGTAAGCTGTAAGACGGAAAAATTGATTATTTTTGATACCCTATAAAATTTAAAAATTTATAATTTTTAAAGATTTTTTTCTGGGGGGGGGGGGGGGGTAACTTTTTTTGATAGATTTTCAATTTCTGAAAAATAAACATAGCTACTTTAGAGTATTCCTCATATCGAAAAAAATCAAGGAATATAAACAAGTTGGAAAAAATTTACCTAAAGTTTTTAAAAAACTACCAAGATAAAAAAAATTACAAATTATTTTTTGTGAATTGACAATACAATTTTTGGATTACATTATAACGTATTTCAACCGATTGATTTCGACCCTTAATTTTTGCATATTTTACGACCTTCTGGAAAAATTTGAGAAATAAAACTTTTTTATTTCGAAGAAATGGGAGAAAAATTATTTCAAAAAAAGAGAAATTATTTATTTCAAAAAAAAAAAAAAAATCAAATCCGAAAAAATTTAGAATAATTTTTTTTTCAAAAATTAGGATTTTTTTTAATGGTAAAAAATTCAAAAATAGCTGGTTTTCTTCAAAAAAATCAAAATGAAATAGCTATATTTCAAAATTTTATTTAGGTACAAAAAGAAAATTCAAAAAAATGTATTTCAAAAAATTCAGAATTTTTTTCATTTCAAAAATATTTTTTTATTCCAAAAAATTAAATTCCAAAAAAATTGAAGTTTGGTACCCTTTTTATAATAATACCTAGGTATTTCGAAATTTCATTTTGGTGTTTTTGGAGCAAAAAAATTCTAAAATCCAATTTTTTGGAAATTAAATTTTTTAAATTTTTTCCGGATCTGAGAAATTTTTATTTATTAGGTATTATTTATTTATTTATTTATTTTGAAGTTTAAGTGGGTAAATAATTTCTCATGTTTTAAAATATTTTTCCTGCATTTTTTTTTAAATTAAAAAAATGAAAATTTAAAGAAATCTTTGAATCCAGAAAAATTACAAATTTTACATATGTATTTTTTTTGGAAGACTACTTCCTACTATCGAAAAAATTTATACCTATAAGTTTGGAAAAGCTACTAAAATTGAGAAAATTTACAGTCAAGTAGGTATATCCTAGGTTATTAAGCAACTCAATGCAGGTATTTTATGATTTTGTTACTTTCTTCAAAATTTGACGATTTTCATAAAATTTACCGAATATCTAGGTCTTCCTTCTTTTATGGTTATAGATACTATACGCTTGTTTTATGATTTTCTGTAATTTTGCAAATTTCACTAGCAATAAAAAATGCGAGAGTATAATATGTACGCGCGTATATGCTTTAAGAGAATAAACTTCATGTAAGTATGGTATACATCGTAAATTTCACTTTCTATCTGTGCAGTAAAATTCGTGGTTTTGTTAACTTATCTCGTTTATTAACCGACTTGTTTACCATCGTATCGATTTTCATATTTTATCAAAGCCTAGTTTCGTATCATTAGCACGAAGTTTTAAATATTTCAAAGTATTAAGGATAAAAGGGCGCGTTAAAGGGTTAAAAATTTACGATATTTGGCCAACTAAATAAACAAAACGCGGTGCTGCGGTGGTGCGGCGACAAAAAAAAACGAAGAAGAAAAGAAATAAACCAAACTGTGGCAAATTGTGCGGTGGAATGGCGGTAAAAGTGGCGATGTAATGGATTCCGGCGGAGAGGGAGGGGGAGGGGTTCCCATCCGACGAAATTTCGCTTTACGATGCGACATGCAGAGGAAAAGCCTCGAGTTGTAAATTCATCGCATGATGTAGGCGAGATCGTCGATTAAATACAGACTTGGAAATGGCATCGATGATAAAAAGTTTATGCTTTTTGTATCTAACGTGTGGCATTTTGTACACTGTAAAGCTGTAAGTACTTGTACCGCGTATATTCTCGTGGTGGATTTTTTTTTTTTTTTTTTTTTTTGCCAACATGTTAATGTCGATGTTTTTGTTGAATAATTTATCACGTTCTTTTTGTTTATTACAAACGTAGAATAACGGCGTCTTTTAAACATTTATCAAAAGCGAATGTAATATGACAAGAATATCAATCATTTTTCAGTACGATTAGTGACGCGTATTTTTAATGTTTTACTCTTTGCCTAGCTCGTTTCAAAGAGCGGCGTTTAGCTATAAGTCACACTCGCACTCTCGCAGAACCGCTTTTCCGCTCGTATCGCTGCTAAAAGTTGAAACTAATGTCGTTTAAATGTCATCGCAATGGTTTCATTATTATTTTGCCAGATAGATATGCGGAAAACGCGTTTCCAAACGGTATTATGTAGGTGTTTTTTATCGGTTGCAAATCGTATGTATAATCGATGTCGATACGTATTTTGACGTGATGTGTTACTTTATTGGGATTACGTAGTTGTACATTTTGTCGATATTTGTCGGTGTAAGAATCTCTCTCGTACTGTTTGGTAGTAGCATAATATAAGTACTAAATTTACGGTTAGATTATCGTAAATCTGCAGTCGAGTAGAACGTAATACGTATGTAGATGTACGTAAGTATAGGTAGCTAAGTACCCCGACCCACCACCCACACAAACGGGATAAAATGCGATTCGTTGCATACAAGTTCTTCTTAAAAACGTTACATTATCGTACCGCGTGTTTGCAACTCGACCTTCTCAGCATTTTATATTGGGGTGTCCCTGCCCCTATACTGCAGAAAGTTGACAAAACTTTTACAACGTGCGATGACCGACAACTGTACCAAAAAGTTTGGCGATAACGTGAAATTAATTGCGGGTGAAATTAATTATTCCAAACTATGCCATTAAAACTTGGCGAAATATACATAAGTAATCGATAAATAGTAGGGGGACATTGACATCGTAATCTCTGTGGTAAATAGTATTAAGGATATAAGTCCGAAGACACCAAAGTATTAACGATATAAGTCAAAATCAGCTGAGCTCGAGGTCACGAAAACACATTGCCCTAGCTTTGTCAATTTTTTCTGTGCCTTCGATTTCTTGACTTATACTATTAGGATTTTGAACATGCTATCGATTGAGATCAAGAGATCGAAGATTGGGAAAAAACTGACAAGGCTAGAGCAATGTGTTTTAGGGCACAACAGCTAAGGTGAAAATGACTTATATCGTTAAAACTTTGGGGTCTTCGGACTTATATCCTTAATACTATTTACCACAGATCTATCCTAGCTCCTTAGAAATTGCCATAGCCGGCCTCGGAAAACATATTTTGAGCAGTACGAGATTGCAACATTTTTAATGTGCAGAATAAGTACATAATTATGTTCTTATTTTTGGGTAACTTTTTTTCTGAAAGGTTTTCTTCAGTACCTCGGTTTATTTTTGTCATTCAAAAAAAAAAAAAAAAAAAACTACCAACTTTACCATTTTTTTATAATTCTTTTTGAAAAAAAAATTTCAAAAAAATGAAAGGGACTTTTTTCTTCCTCTTCGTCTTTTTTTATTTTCAAAATTTTTCCAGAACGAATTTCTCGAAGAAATTCTCAAACGTGATCTAAATTCTCCCGAAAATGTTGTTTTGAGAATGATTTTTTAAATTCATTTATTTCTTTCGAAATTTTCTTATGGAATTTTTGAAGAAAAAAAAAAATCAAAAAACCATTGTTTACCTGCTTACTTACCGCACGTTTTTTTTTTTAAAGAATTTTTGGTATTTTTTTAAATCTTAGAAAATAATGTTTTTTTAATTCATAATTTTTCTGATTTTTTTTTTTGAATTTTGATTTTGATTTTTAAAATTATTTTTTCAAAGGATTACTTCTTTATCGTCCAATCATTTTCTATTTTAAAAGCATTTTTTAGGAGATTTTTAAAAAAATTGTACGAGTAGTTTTGAAAAAACACTTTCGATCTTTTTTCTCATTTTTCTACTTGACAATTTCATGAACCTTCCTTCTTCCTTCAACCTATTTTCCTTATTTCCAAAAAATCTCAAAGTCGTTGAATTAAATTTTCCTGCTATTGTGCTATTCTTCTTCTTCTTCTTTTAAATTTTTTTCTATTTTAGAATTTTTTTCAAAAAACGTTACTCTCTCTCGTTTTTTTTTAAATATAAATTTTTGTTTTAGAATAATTGTTTCAAAAAATTTCTGTCCGCCTTTTTTTTTCTTAGTATTTTTTTGAGGGGCTGTCCTGCTGTTTTTCACTATTTTTCTATCGAAAAAAAAACAAACGAGGATTTAGTTTCTATGTTGTTTTGTTTTTCTAAATACATTTTTTGAAATTTTTCTGAAATTTTGTTTTAGAATTTTTTCTACACCTTCCTGTCTCCCATTTTCTTTTCAAAAAAAAGAAATTTATGGAGGATTGTTGTATTGAAAAAACTTCTATCTTTGAAATTAAAAAAAAATTCTGGTGATTTATTTTTTAGATTTTTTTAAAAAACATTATTAATTATTTCTCAATTTTATTTATTCTTAAAAATTTTTACAAATTAAATTTTTCCAAAAATTGTTATTTTTAAAAATGATTTTTCATTTTTGTATTTTTTTTTGTAGAAAATTTCTTCTGAATTCGGCATTAAAATTTTTTCAAGAAGCATCTGACTGTCTGCCAATTTTTATATTAATTTAAGAAAGTTCTTCAACACATTTTTAAAACTAAATTTTTCCCAGAAATGGTAATTTGAGAACATTTCTTGTTGAAAAATGTTTCTCTCCAAAATTGTTGTTTTGGAAAAAGTTATTATTGTTCTACTCTTTTAAAAGATTTTTTTTAAATTAATTTTTCAACCTTTCTTTCTCAAAAAATTTTTAAAAAACCTTCTTTTGAAATTAAATTCCTTTACGTTACTAGGGAGATAAAGTGCTACTTTATATACCTCTCGCTGATCTTTCGGTAGTATAAAGAAGCCTTTTTCTCTCTCGTAACGTAAAATATTTTATCCAATTAGGGAAATATAGTGATTTTCAACGATTTTGATTCATTTCCCTCGCTTCGCTCGGGCAATAAACCCTCAAAATTGTCGAAAATCACTTTATCTCCCTACTTGAATAAACTACTATTTTACATTTTTTGTAGAAGTTTTCCTCTGTTTTTTTTTTTTTTTTTTTTTTTTGAGAAAAGTAGGTACCTACGTATTTTGAAAAATGTTTTCAAATCATTTTCGGTAAAATACATTTTTAATTTTTCCTGGAAATGTTGAAAAAAATCTAAAATAGTTTTTAGTCTTTGATGGACTGTTCTCCTGTCTTTCACACTTATTTTTTATTTTCAAAAAGTTTTCATTTCAAGAAATTTTTGAGAATTTTTTCAAAGATGTTGTGTTAGAAAACTTTCATTTTTCCGATTTTTTTTTTAGTAAGGCGATTTTCTCCGAATTTCTATTTTTTTTTATAATTTTCTCTAGAATAAACGTCTCCTGTTTTCTACACCTCTTTATTTTCTCTGTTTCAAAAACTTTTGAAACTAATTTTCCCCAAAAATTCTGTTTTGAGATTTTTTAAAATCTACCTCTGGATTTTTTTAGAAGTTGTCTTAATTCACTAAAGAATTTTTTATTTGATTTTTTCATTTTATTTATTTTTTCTTATAGTTTGGGCAGTGTGCTGTAAGTTGCACTAAAAAATCTCTCCAACGAGTTTCGTATTTTTGGAAGAAATAATTTTTGTAGAAATGTAGAAAATGATATTATTTGTTACGGACGTGTGAATCTGATTTTCATGGTTATTATTTCATCTCTACGAAAAATCAACAGTTTCTAACAAGTTGTTTGTATAAAAGATTTTAACTAGGTAGGTACATACTACACATATGCCTAGTTTGCAGTTTTTTAAAAAGTTTTTTTTTATTTTTTTCAAAAATAAAACATGAGTATTTGTATTTTGGCTTCCAAGTACATACGTATGTATATATCAATCGTAGTTTGATTTCATGCTATTGGAGCTCATAAAACGGAAATTTCGTCAACTCAGCTCGACACACACCGCGTAAGTACGTAGGTAACTATACGAGTAGGTATAGATATTTAATCGTAGAAAGAAATCAAAAACGGAGCTTTTTACGAGGGTAATGAAACGACGTATCATGTATCGCTATTACGATACGTCATGTTACAAGATTGAAATTACGATATATATAAAAGCCTTATAGCAATGGAAATTTTGAGCTTTTTAAAGTTATGCGTACACAATGTACATATTGACGAAAGCGTGTACGTTATTAATATTCGTAACTCGTAAGATTTAGTGATATTCAGCCATATCACGTATAACTACTTACGTATTCGAGATACTTCATACTTTCTTCTTACTCGTACACTGATATGTGTTCGAATTTAATTTATAGCCTAATAAAATAAGGAAATAAATCTACATGTTTTTTTTTTTTTTTTCGTATCAAGACGTTGTTTAAGTTCATCTTTAACATCGAATTTCACTCATAGTCATAATTATCAGTTATGTTGGGTATCAAGTCCCAAAAATTAATAATTGAAAATAAAAAAAATATAAAAATAAATTGATTTTTTTCTATTTCAATTTTGAAATTGAAATGGCTATAACTTTTTAACCAAGTGAGATAGAAGAGTCCGGTTTGCGGCATTCGAGAGGTCGAACTTTTTTCATCTATAGCAAGTCATAATAATAATAATACCAAATGATGAAACTTTTTTGAGATTTCCTCAAAAATTGAACAAAAAATCTCAATTTTTGAACGCGCTTTTTTTAGATAATTAATACAGTACAGACCCCTCTGATCACCTATTACAATGCACAACTCCACTAGAAAATTTCACACAAAATGTCCTTTCTAACGTCACAAAGTGCAAATTTCTACCTATCATGGTTGTCGAGTAACGCATGGTTAAAAATCTGAAATGAAACTGACATTTTTTTTCAGTTGGGCATATCTTTGCCACTTCAATTCACAGGGTCGGCAAACATGCATACATGAGCTTAGTTTGAATTGATTATATCGTTGATGAAGGGGTGCTAACTGGTGACGAGACACCCTGTATAAGAATTTTGAAAGATATTATTAGAGTGGAGTGAAAAAAAAAGATAACTCGGATTTCGACCAAACTCACAGAGGTGGTTTACTTTGAGTTGAGAACCTCATAAAAAAATTTGAGCCCCCTACCTCTTAGGGGAGCGGAGTTAGGGGCTCTCAAATTCGGGTCACTTTTGAAAAAAAACACGGGTTTTTGCTATTTTTGGGCAGTGGCGCTCGAATGACACCGCACCGCACCCCTCTGAAAAAATGCAATTTGAGTTTCTACATCTCCTTGAACCATTGATTTTGAAATTTGAACAACTTTTGGTCCTCGACAGGGCGGTTGAAAAGTTGCAGTTCGCTGAAAAATCGACATTTTCAAGTTACAAAAAAATTAAATACCCTCTGCATGGCACCAAAATTGGGCTTAAATGGCTCCTATAGATTCAAATAAATTATTTCGATAGAAAAAATTTGCAATTTTTCATTTCAGGGTTGCCAACTTTCAAATTTCATAAAACAACTTCGTAATATTTTCTGTTGTAAAAATTAATTTTTAATGGAATCGCAAGTTGGCAAAAATTGCCAATTTTTTCTATCGAATTAATTTATTTGAATCTATAGGAGCCATTTAAACCCAATTTTGGTGCCATGCAGAGGGTATTTCATTTTTTTGTAACTTGAAAAGTCGATTTTTCAGCGAACTGCAACTTTTCAACCGCCCTGTCGAGGACCAAAAGTTGTTCAAATTTCAAAATCAATGGTTCAGGGAGGTCCCGAGCGGCACACTCGATCGATAATATCGGAAGATGTAACGTATCGATAAAAAATCGTTTGAAAATCTATAGATGTTCTCACGATATTATAAAGATTTATCGGTACAACTTCATAGGCAAAAAATCTAAAAACTATCGAATTCGATATTATTAAGATTTTATGACGATATTCGTCAACGATACTATCGACAAAAAATATTAAATTTATCGATTCCGATTTTCCACTGATTTTGTGCAGATATTTGAAACTACATTATCGACAAAGAATATTAAATTTATCGAATTCGATTTTTTAACGATTTTGTAAAGATATTTAAAACTATATTATCGACAGATTATATGAAATTTCTAGACTTCGATATTTTACCGATTTTTTGACGACATTTGAAACTATATTATCGACAGATTATATTAAATTTATCGAATCCGATTTTTTACCGATTTGGTAAAGATATTTGAAACTATATTATCGACACATAATATGCAATTTCTCGAATTCGATTTTCTAACGATTGCGTGAAGATATTTGAAACTATATTATCGACACGTAATATGAAATTTCTCGATTTCGATTTTTTAACGATTTTGTGACGATATTTGAAACTATATTATCGACAAATAATCTGAAATTTCTCAAATTCGATTTTTTAACGATTTTGTGAAGATATTTAAAACTTTATTATCGACACGTAATCTGAAATTTCTCGAATTCGATTTTTCAACGATTTTATGACGATATTTGAAACTATATTATCGACACGTAATATGAAATTCCTCGATTTCGATTTTTCAACGATTTTGTGGCGATATTTGAAACTACATTATCGACAAATAATCTGAAATTTGTCGAACGATTTTGTGACGATATTTGAAATTATTTCCAAATTGGTGAAAATTTTTCTAAGTCCAACACGTCTGGAAGTACTAAACTGCCTATTATAAGCGTTTTATTGCTAATTCCTCAACGATAAGGTATGGCATAGTGGTTAAGGAAGAGGATTACCATGCAGGAGGTAGATCGTTCAAGCCCCACGGGTGGCAGATTTTTTATAATTTTTTTTGACTTTTTCTGAAATGATCCTCTTACCGCAACATGAATAATGTGTTTAGGCATAGTTTAATGTATTAATTATGCTAATTAAGGATTTTTAATTATAGAAAAAAGCTAGTAAAAGACGAAAAATCGACAAAATATCGAATTCGATAAAGTGTCGCAAAAGTTTCGCCTAAATCGTGAAATTATCTTTCGATATTATAGATATATTATCGATAAAATATCTTACTATAATCTCGAAATTTTTGCTAACTATAATTCGTCGATAATCTATCTATATATCGAAAGATAATTTCACGATTTAGGCGGAACTAACGCGACACTTTATCGAATTCGATATTCTGTCGATTTTTTATTTCGACAATTTGTCGATTGTGCTGCTCGGGGTGTAGACACTCAAATTGCACTGTTCAGAGGGGTGCGGTGAGGTGTCACTCGAGTGTCACTGTCCGAAAATAGCGAAAACCTGCGTTTTTTTTTTCAAAAGTAACCCTATTTTGAGCGCTCCTACCTTCGCTCCCCTGGGAGGTAGGGGGCTAAAAAATGTTTTATGAGGTTCTCAACTCAAAGTAAACCACCTCTGTAAGTTTAGTCGAAATCCGAGATATGTTTTTTTTTCATTCCACCCTAATGGTCAATTGGTCACTTCGAATTCACATTTGGCGAACATCCGAGGGTTGATGTTCCGGAAACTTTTTTTTTTTTTTTGGTTAATCAGTACACCGAAAGGAACATTTAAAAAAACCATGCAATCAAAAATGTAGATTGTAGCATTTTTTTGGTCTTATTTTACTGGGCACTGGGCTATTATGTTTAATGCCAAAGCTGATATTACAATTTCCATCAACTTTTCTACGTATACTTTTAATGGAGCGACGGATTTGGAGAAATTTTCGTACATCTTGATAAATCTGCAGTCACGATACGTGTATACGTCGTCGTCGATAGTATATTAGCAGCGTAGGAGACACGGAGACACATCACGTTGTATAATGTTTATATTTTCGAAAGCTTTTAAAATAAATTAGGTGATTTCGAAGTTGTGACAGTACGCGGTAACGTGCGTAAAATATTTTTACCGTTTGTTCGCTTCTGGGTATTGGTACTGTCAAAAATATAGCTAAAGGCCTGTTTGGATATTCGCTCCATATATATATCCGTTAATGTATTACCCGCGGTGAATGATAATGAACGATTCTCTTTAATTATTTGGGGCAAAAATGAACGAGGAAAAAGGATAAAATTCCTTTAGACTTCGACGTACTACTAAACGTAAACTTGTTCGCGAATATTTTCATCATACGCATATGTGGGTGCGATGTGGAGTGGAAGAAAAGAGAACCCCTGAGCTAAATTTATCGATATAAGTACGTGCCTTTATACGACCTTTCGGCCGCATAAATTAAAAGCGTGTTTATAATTTCGTCGCTAACGGAAAAAAAAAACACTTCGAATCACGTCGCGATGAATTTTCGCACTAAAAATTCATAACTTTTTGCGTGCTGCGAGTTGGGTCGAATGGAGGAGGAAAAAAGTCATATCTCGCTAAAATATGATATACGAGACATACGTGGGTAAATTTGCCAACCAACTGAATGGATCGAAAGAAACTAGCTAAAAAATGATTTATTTATAATACTTACGTTGCGAGAACACGTGTCTTTTACGCGAGTTAATTGAAAACAAAGCGCGATATGAAATGTTAACGGTAATTTTATCGTCGAGTAAATAAATACCCGAACCGAAGACCGAACTATAATGTACGAGTATATCCAGTGTTAATCATTTGTTACGAATTTACACGCGTAAAAAGCCTCCTCGCAATGGTTAACCCCCCCCCCCCCCCCACCATTCACTTCTCCAAATGAAAACTTATACGGTCGAATTATGGTTTTATAAAGCGAGCCTAGCTTTGCGAAAGATGAAATTTCAAATATACGAGTATTTTGCTTCGGTAGGCTTGCGGCAAAAGGCGAAATTTCAAACTTTTCGCGTGATTTATTGTACCACGTTGTTACCTACTCGTATGTATCAGAATGAAGACTATAATTATAAGTTTGACTAGAGCGAGTGATTTTGTTCTCGGTTCATTTTTTTGATTTTTATTTGCGAGCTATGAAAAAAACCATCCAGTTTTATTTTTGAATAATTGAAAACAAAATACGACGAAGCCATGTCGCTGTCACTATGTCAATCATCAATGTCTGTTATTTTTATCAGCGGAGCCATCGCATGTATATTTAAACGTGTAAATAAAGGGTCAGTTTTATCCGAAATTATATTTCAATTTAGTTAGTCGAGAGTTTAATAGATTTAAAAATAGGGATGTATAATTCGTTTTTGTCATATAAGCGTATCTACTGTAATTCTTACTCGGAAAAATGGTGGAAAAAAATTAATTTTAGAAAGTGGAACATACGAGTAGTTTTCTGAATATAATGCGATAATAATTAATGGCTTTTTGAAAGTTAAAATTTCTGAACCTTGAGCGTGATGAAAATTAACAGCGAATGTTTTGTGTGAGTTCGTGTTATAGCAGTGACTTCGTGTGACTTATTACTATAAGTATACCTAAGTGGCATTTGATTCGTTATTGTGAGAAAGAAGACGAATATTACGACGATGAAGATGAGTGGTTTGAATTTCGAAAGAAGTTGATGGAGAATTTGAAATATTTCAAAAAAAAAATCAAAAGTTTAGAAAATCTTTTACCTAATTTTTGAAAATCAAAATAAGTATTTCTAAAATTTTATTAATTCAAAAAAAGTTTGAAAAAAAATTGAAATTCAATAATTCGAAATTTTTTACATTTTATATTGAATCGAAAAAAAAACTGGAACGAACTAATAAGTCACTATGTAACGCCAAAGTTGCGGTAACATTTAAATCATCCAACAGAGGTCGCTCCTGGTATATTATTTTTCAATCGTTAGAGTGAAAAACATTTCTTGAAACAGAAAAAAATCCAATTCCTGAACTCATTAGGCCTATAAAAAAATTTTTTTTTTGGAGCTATAATTAATTTTTTTGAAAAAAAAGGAAAATATCTATGTGAACCTATTTTTTTATTTTTTTTTATTTTATTTTTTATTTGTTTGTTTTTGTCGAATAGATAATGCCTACATATTTTCAAAATAATATGCTTTCAAAAATTGACAAATCAGTATTATTTTTTAAAAAATGTGTTCTTGACTTCCGTAAAAGGCCAAAATAAATGTACAGTTATCTCTCGATAGAGAAAATGTAATCAAATAAAAATTTTCTTTCAGTTTCACAACAATTTTTTTGCTATAGGAAATTTTTTCCAATACTTACTATGGATTATTTAATTTTTATAAAGTTTCTTTCAAAGGATGTTTTTCTGTACTTATTTGAAACCAAAAAAAAAAAAAAAAAAAATCCAGAAAATTTTCTCTTTAGGTATAATTATGTAGATTTTTTTTTAGAAAAATGTTTATCGACTTTTCAAAAATTATTGGTGAGCTAGGCATAAAAAAAAGAAAGAAAAACTAGAGATATTGAACTTTCTTAAATTTAACTAGAAAAATTTTAAAAATTCTTCCAAAAAATAATTGAGAAATAATTTTGGCTTAAAAATTCTTTTGAACAAAGAGAAAATTGCAAAGTAAAAATATTTAGAAAATTTTAAAAAAATGAAAAAAGTCATGGAAATTCACTTGAAAGAATTTGCAGAGATACCAAATATAATTTTTTTTTAAAAGTTTTTTAATTGTATTAACTACCCGTGTAGCAACGTCGATGCTAATTTCGATATAAATGTCGACACATCGAAATCGGTCACTTTTCGATGTGTCGACATTTATATCGACATCCACATCGACATTTGCAATGGTGAGATTTTGAAAAATATGCTAAGTTCAAATATTCAATATAAGTATATATTAAAATTACACCAAAAATAGTGTTCAAGCCAACATTTCGACATTTTTTGTCAAATATGCGGCATTGAGGCCACCTTTGTAGCTGGACACATGCGAGTGTCCACCTAACATAGAGATGATTCTTAGACCTTATGTACTAATTCACAATACACTTTATCTGCGAGTATCACAATCACCCTCAAGACGTCGACAGTCAAGTCGATGCATTATTCGACCCTCGACAATTAGATCGACATTAACTCGACTTAAAATTCCTCTGGTCAACATTGTCGACAGTTAAGTCGATGCATTATTCGACCCTCGACAATCACATCGACACTATCTCGACTTGAAATTCCTCTGGTCGACACTGTCGACTGTGAAGTCGATACATTATGCGACCATCGACAATTATGTCGACAATAACTCGACAAGTCGTTGTATTATTCAAAACTTTGAAAAATAAGAAAATTTTGTGATTCTTTCAAAAATTATTCATTTCTGAGCTTAAAATGTTCTTATTAATTGTTTTTAGTTCTTTTTAGATATCAAATTTGTAAATTTAATTGGCAGAAATTGTCGACATAAATGTCGATGCGTTTATCGAGTATCGATTTTTACATCGACTTGTCTATGTAGAAAAACAACGTTTTCTAAATTATAGGAAAATACTGAGAAAAATTCAAAAATTTTGATTGAACAGTTATGTTTAACATAGAACATTACTTTAAATCTCAAATATCATTTTTAATTCATCGTTAACCGAGAAAAAAATGTGTCTGAATTTTGTCGACATAAATGTCGATGTCGACAATTGCTACACGGGTATAGGTACTAATTTGAAAAAAAAGAAATGTTTTAAAGTATAAAAATGCTCTCGAAAAGAAATTCAGAGAGTGAATAAAGATTGAAATGTTCCTGAAAAGAATTGAAAAATCTGATCAAAAAATTTCTTTACTTCAACAATTCCTTCAAAAAATATTTTTAAAATAATTCTTTGACGGACATTTTTTAAAAAGAAATAAATTTACAAAAAAAAATTAAAAATAAAAAAAAATTGAAAAAACCAGTTCACAGACATTTTTGTTAAAATACCTTGTTTTCTGAGAAAAGATTTTAAAATTTTTTACTTAGGTACTTATACCTATCAAAAAAATATAAATGAATAAATAAATTAAAATTATTTTTAAGGAGTTCGCCAGTTCGGTAGGTAATTAGGTATAAGCAGGTATTTCATTTTCATTTTTTTGAAAATTCTTTTATTTCAAAAAAGTTTTTAAAAAATAGGTAAATATATTTTATGACTACAAAATTGTACCTTATTGAAAATATAAATTACCACATAAGAAATGTTATTAAAAATTTTGAAAAAAATTCTAAAATTCCTCCAAAAAATATTCTAGGATTAATTTTTTTTTTTTTTGAAAAGAATTCTGTTGAAGAAAAATAAATTTGGAAAATAAAAAATAAAATAAATTTGAAATTTTTATTAGGTTCAATTCTCCTAGGTAATTTTTTTTTTTTTTTTTTTTTAATACCCATTTAGCCTAACAAAAATTTCTCAAAAAATGGTTGGAAAATACAAAAATTCTCTTGAAAATAAAGAGATTTTCTTTAAAAAAATTGTTTCTAAAAAAAAAAAATTAAAAACCACCAGGTATATTCTAAATGGCATTTTAAAATTTTCGTATGATGAGATCAGTACGAACGTGTCATGAAATGCAATGTAAACCTGATTGTAGGATAATTCATTATTGGAAATCTTGTAAATTTTCCTTAATTACCCAGTTCAGCAAAAATCTGTACCATTCGTATGCGCTTCTCCATTTTGAGCTAATTTATAATTTTTTTTTCAAATGTACGCACTCTAGGTGAACTTTTTATTCATAAATATTTCGCTCTTTGGGGAGTCGTTAAGAAGTGATGGCGAATTAGAGAAAAATAAAGTCGTAAACACGTCACCCCAGGCTAGTGATAATTTATTCTTAAATAAATTTTTCGGGGTAATTTTTCTCGTTGCTGGGAGATGAAATGGTTTAAAATTTCAAAATCTAGCGTGCTTAATTCGTTTATTATATTCGCCATTTGTCAAAGGATTTTAATTTTGCTTATTAAGAAATCAACCAGCGACGAATAATAAAGCGAAAGATTTAATGATCAGGATTTAAAAGGAAAAAATACCTCCGAAAGTATCTTTAAAACGTCAGAATTCGTTTGTCGTTTCTTTTACAAAATAAAACTCTTAGGTAGTTATTCATTTTAATGTCTTTTTTTGTTTTCGCGAATGGAAAACTTTGTCAAAATGTGCATGTTTTCGAGTACCTAATTTATTTTTTCTCAAATAAATACGATTTCAAAAATATCTACTCGATTTGTATAATTTTATTTAAAACGATAAATTCTAAAAAAGGAAAAATGAAAGAATTAAAGTGCTATATACACGAGTGCCTCCTTATTTGGAAAAAAATCAGACAACCTAAGATTAAGTTTTCTATCTTTAGAATTATTAAAAATTTCATTTTGATTTAAGAATAAAGGATGTAGGAGGTGAGGTACCTATATTTAGGTATTCTTTGAATGAGATAAAGTTATGTTTTTCAAATTAGAAAGATTTTACTTTTTCAAAAAACAAAGAATTTACCTTGTCATGTCACGAGCTATCTAATTTAAAATGAGAAATGAGAAAAAAGTAACAACTTTCAGTTATTAAAATACTTATTTTCATCTTGAAAAGCCAAAACATTGAAAATTCAACGTGGAATTAACCTAGCTATAGTTTTTTTGTTTATAAAATATAAAACGTAAGATAGTGCCAAAAAGTTGATGAAAATTTCCACCGAAGAATAATAAATAAGTAAGATGAAGTTACGTTTTTAAGTAGGTGCCTATTTCAAGTTTCAACGCGACCTTTTTGGTATCTGATTTTCCACTGGGGGGCTCAAGTTGAAATAAAAATAGGCAGATTTCGTATCAAGGATGAGAGAGATTCTTCGTGTAGTATACTCACATTGTAAATGAAAGTACCTTAGATACCAATGCACCTACTGGTTAAATGATGCAATCTTTTCCTCAATAAACTAGCGTGAAATATTGATGAAAATAACATGCAGTACATATCAGATTACGTGTGGGAGGATTCATTTGTCTCGTATAAAGTCGAACTTATGTTAGGTTCTACTCGTATAGTTGATCGTTTAAAAAAATAGACTGCTTTTTCGACCGAAGCTTACAATAAGATTCTTATTTTTCTTCGAGGCTTCATTATCTAGTTGCTTTAGGAAGAAAAATGCGCTTAGTTCGATCGTGCTTAGAATTCTTAACGAGGTCGCTTGAACTTCATGGCATACCGGGTGAAAAAATAATTAATGAAATTTTTCGATTATTTACAAATTGCATCGAACAAGAAATTACAAGAAGCGTTGATTATAATAAAACTTTTCATTTATAGGCTATACCATTACTATTCGTATTCGTTTGTGATTAATGAAGTACCTATTCAGGAACAAGGAAGGGGTGTTTCACTTTTCAAGCGACAGTTGTAGTAAAAGAAAGTAGGTGTTAAATTCGATAATTAACGATATCGAGGTGTCAAAAGTTTTTCCAAGGGTAGATTTTCTTTGATTTGAAAAATCGTTACGATTCGTGTCTCTGATTTAAGATTTTCAACCCTGCCAGTGCCAGTGGATAATATTTCGAAAACGCAAAAAGTTGTGATCACATTGGGGACATGAAAATGGAAGATTCCGCGTAAAAACAACACATAAAAATAGTGTAACTTTTTGAGAAAAACAAAAAAGTAGTGTGAAAAATTTTTCATCTTTGAAAAATAAAGACAATAAGTACAATACTTCAGACTTTGGAAATTCCAACTTTCAAAGTTGGATCAATTTTTTTAATTTAAAAACATTGGCAAAAATTCAAAATTGGGGAAATTAGATTTTTGTAGTTTTTATATCATTGAAAATTTTTCAAAATGGCATCAAATTTTGAAGTTTGATTAATTTCAAAAATTTAAGTCAATTTTCAAAATTTGATAAATTAGGATTTTTAGTTATTTTGATAAATTTTTACAATTTTTTGAAGTTGGAAGGGACCACAGATGGACAGATCACGAAATTTCAAACGAGATAAGATCAAAGATCAGATCATAAAATTTTTAACGAGATCAGATCAGATCGCGATCTTTTTCAAAAAAGATAAATTTTAAAATTCTTCAAGTTAAAATAACTTTCTTTTTGTACTTTTTTGTTGTTTATTCAATTATTTACATTTTTTTTTCAAGGTCTAATTTTCTTTTTTTTTCTGAGTGATCTGCCCATCGTAAAAATTCATAATTGGAGAAATCCTCAAAAAATTATAAAAATATAGAAAATAAATATTGACTTGTAAAATCTGAGGAAAAAATGCTTCGATTGAAAAAAACGATAGTGAAAATTCATCTTTCTAATTTTTCAAATTCAGTAAAAATCTTGATGTCTTTCTAATTTTTAAAATTCAGTAAATCTTGATGAAAATTCAAAATTTACTAGATTTAATTAATTTTCAAAATGAGATGACAAATTTTTCAAGTTTGATTAATTTTTAGAATTTATTATTCATTTTCAAAACTTTGTATTAAGAACTCAAAACTTGATGGAAATTTAAATTTTGGTCATTTTTAAATCTTGATCATTTTTAAAATTGGGTCAGATTTAAAAAAAAAATATCACGTCTTAATTTTAAATAATACCTTCAGATACCTCAATTTTTCAAGATAAATAAATAAATAAATAAAAATTGTTTATACCCAACATTTGACGTTGTTGCATTTTACCAAAAAATAATTCCTCATTTTTTCATTTCTCCACAACTGACTTTCAGATGATGCCATTAAAAAAAAAATGATAATGAGAAATAAAATTTTTGAACTTGCAAATTTGTTTGTTTTATTCCCAAGTTTTTTTTTTTTTTTTTTTTTTTTTTTTTTTTTTAATGAGGAAATTATTCTTATTTTTTATTCTCCCCCGGGCGAATTTTAAGTGGTCCCTGATCATCCCCTTCTTTTTTTAATGAAAAAAATTGTCCCAAATTTCAAAATCTTTCATTTTTTGGTTATAACCTGTCAAAGTTATTCTTTTTCCTTGAGAATGAATTTCCAATTTTTTATTTTCCCTTTGACTTCATTTCAAGCGGTACCTTATTGAGGTGCCTTTACCTTAAAAAAAAAAAAAAAAAAAAATTCTCAGCTGAATTTTAAGCAGTGCCAACTTCCATTTTGAAAAAATCCAATTCTCGAAATGGGAGATAAGTGACACCACTTATAACCTTTCAATTTTAATTTTTCGGCCATTTTAGCGCCTTTTGGCAAAAATTCAACAGCAATAATTTGTTATTTGTTACTCAATTTTATCTCATAATCTCAAGCTTGGTTATTCACATCCGAGACAACCTGTATTTATTGTACAAAAAAATGTTTTGCATTTGCGCGGAATTCGATGTTATACAAGATGAAATTTTTATTTCATTTTTTATTTTCGAAAAGTAAATCTAATAACGTTCCAATATGAGATTTTTCCTCGAGTAATAAATTTTTCATTTTAAACTTTGGGAAATACTTCGACTTCGACGTAATACCGACGTACCAAACTTTATTCTTCATTCAATTAAGTTCACGTTTGTTCATTGTATAACGATTCGTACTCCATTTACATTGTCGTTTTACTCTTAACTATGTTTTTCCTGTTCAATGATGTAATAAATTATGGCAAAATATGATTTTTTTTTCGCGTGCACCGTATGCTCAGCTATTATGCGGCTTTGATGGCGGAAAAAATATAGATAAATGTGTTTCATCGTACAACAGCGTGCAAAAAACTGCTGCGAATTCATCCGAGCATTTTATTTTTTTAGAGGATTTTTGGGTTACGTGAAAATACCTCTGGAAAAGGTTTAAAAATACCTACCTACCTACCTATTACGCTATTCGTAAATGTTACCATCGTTTGTAAGGAATTTTGTATGTGTGGATTTAATGTTTGACGAAATTTTTTTTTTTTTTTTTTTTTTTTTGTATACTGATCTACCCACGACTGTTTTTAACAGCTTCGTAGAGTTTTTAAACTTAATTTCGTCCATTTTTTTCTTTTTTGAAGTGCTTGATCTACCATTATTTTAATTTGTAATGCGAATAAAAGATTAAAAATAATTAGAAAAAAAGAGAATTTTATACTCGCGATGAAAGTATAGAAAAAATGTACTTAATCTACTCGTAATTAAATTGCGAATGACTTCAATGTCAAGAAAGTACTTTGATATTTAATCCTGCCTGTGAAACGTGAAAGGAGTACTAACTCTTACGAGTAGGAATATTCATTTCAAAGGATGCCTCGTGTTAGTACTTGTTTTACGATTTGTAGGTAGTAGGTTCACAAACATTTTATGCACATAGGCACACTCGGGGGAAAAAAAAACGGGGACTTCAATCATTCAACCTCGATATCAGTATTTTTTCGCACGCCAAAATAATATTAAACTTGACGATGATTTTACACGTTATAGCAATTCTTTTTTATTCGATGTTTACTTTTTGACGGTAGGTATAAAAAGTTGATATAATTTGAAGTTTTTCATTTTTCATACGTCATACGTATAGGTAATAAATAGCTTATGAAAATGCGCATAAAAATGTCACCCAAAGATATTCTCAACTTATAAAACTTGACGTCGTAAATATTTTTTAAAAATCACGCGATCATAATTCAGTCAATTTCAAGAGCATTTACTCGCGTTGCTTGGTACTTCCTATAGCAAGTTTCAATTATAGAACTATACCTACACAATTGAAGACCTTATTGCGAAAACAACCATAGTCCAAAAAAACTTGGTACTTGGATTCTAAGATAAATCATTGATAGTGTATGAGGACCTTTTTTGTGTGAAAACGACCATAGTCCCATTGTCCAGTTCCAAATTTGTAATCGAACTGAACTATGGCCATTTTCACACAAAAAAGGTCCTCATACACTATCAATGATTTATCTTAGAATCCAAGTACCAAATTTTTTTGGACTATGGTTGTTTTCACAATAAGGTCTTCAATTCTATATATAGGTAGGTAGGTAAGTAGGTGGGTAAAGGGATCTATTTTAAGGTATGTTCCTCACATCAGGCTATCATCTGAAAATTTTGCAAAAAAAAGGTGCCTATCCCGAGCAGCACACTCGACAAATTATCGAAATAAAAAATCGACAGAATATCGAATTCGATAAAGTGTCGCGTTAGTTCCGCATAAATCGTGAAATTATCTTTCGATATATAGATAGATTATCGACGAATTATAGTTAGCAAAAATTTCGAGATTATAGTAAGATATTTTATCGATAATATATCTATAATATCGAAAGATAATTTCACGATTTAGGCGGAACTTTCGCGACACTTTATAGAATTCGATATTCTGTCGATTTTTTATTCCGATTTTTTGTCTTTTACTAGCTTCTTTCTATAATTAAAAATCATTAATTAGTATAATTAATACATTAAACTATGCCTAAACACATTATTCATGTTACGGTAAGAGGATCATTTCAGAAAAAGCCAAAAATAATTATAAAAAATCTGCCACTCGTGGGGCTTGAACCTTCTACCTCCTGCATGGTAATCCTCTTCCTTAACCACTATGCCATACCTTATTGTTGAGGAATTAGCAATAAAACGCTTATAATAGGCAGTTTAGTACTTCCAGACGTGTTGTACTTAGAAAAATTTTCACCAATTTGGAAATAATTTCAAATATCGTCACAAAATCGTTGAAAAATCGTTCGACAAATTTCAGATTATTTGTCGATAATGTAGTTTCAAATATCGCCACAAAATCGTTGAAAAATCGAATTCGAGGAATTTCATATTACGTGTCGATAATATAGTTTCAAATATCGTCATAAAATCGTTGAAAAATCGAATTCGAGAAATTTCAGATTACGTGTCGATAATAAAGTTTTAAATATCTTCACAAAATCGTTAAAAAATCGAATTCGAGAAATTTCAGATTATTTGTCGATAATATAGTTTAAAATATCGTCACAAAATCGTTAAAAAATCGAAATCGAGAAATTTCATATTACGTGTCGATAATATAGTTTCAAATATCTTCACGCAATCGTTAGAAAATCGAATTCGAGAAATTGCATATTATGTGTCGATAATATAGTTTCAAATATCTTTACAAAATCGGTAAAAAATCGGATTCGATAAATTTAATATAATCTGTCGATAATATAGTTTCAAATATCGTCAAAAAATCGGTAAAATATCGAAGTCGAGAAATTGCATATTATGTGTCGATAATATAGTTTTAAATATCTTTACAAAATCGTTAAAAAATCGAATTCGATAAATTTAATATTCTTTGTCGATAATGTAGTTTCAAATATCTGCACAAAATCGGTGGAAAATCGAATTCGATAAATTTAATATTCTTTGTCGATAGTATCGTTGACGAATATCGTCATAAAATCTTAATAATATCGAATTCGATAGTTTTTAGATTTTTTGTTTATGAAGTTGTACCGATAAATCTTTATAATATCGTGAGAACATCTATAGATTTTCAAACGATTTTTTATCGATACGTTACATCTTCCGATATTATCGATCGAGTGTGCCGCTCGGGATTAATTTAAAAATGTTTTCTTGAAAATTTCAACATTTTTCTTAACAATTTTCCATTCAATTTTTTTTAATTGTGAATTTTTTTCTACTTTTCCGAAAAAATCCTTCTTACAATATTATTCATCTGATTTTTTCTCAAAATTGTTACTCATCAGTTTAATTTTTTTCATTTTTTCTTTTTAGTTTTTCTGTTTTTATTTTTATTTTCAAAAATTAAAAATTCGTTGGAAAATTTGTTTTGATCATTATTCTTGAAGTTTCGTCATTCGTCCTCCTTTTTAATTTTTTCCTTCAATTTTTCAATTTTTTTTTTGAAGAGTTTTTTCTCCAAAAATTACTTATCTACCTGTAGATTAGATTTACAAATTTTCTCCAAAAAATTGTAAAGAAAGAAGATCTGTTGGTTTTTATTTCAGTTCATATTAGGTGTATAGAATTTTTTTTCATGTCCAGGAATTGTTTTCCAATAATTTTTTTTAGTGAAATCGGTATTCCCTAAATTTTGTTTGAAAAATTTTCTCCCCAGTAGAAGAAAAAAAATTTTATGGAAATAAATTATAAAAGAGTTCTCTATAATAATTTTCAAAAAAATAGGTACCTAGGTAATAAGTACCTACCTAAATTTTTTTGAAAGAAACTGAACTCAGAATGTACGTATAGCTAATTTTTCAGAATGAAACTCAGTTTTTAAAAAATAATCTTATTATATGTAAGTCTAGTTACTCCATAAAATCTTGGATTTAAAAAGAAAACAAAAAAAAAAGAAATTAGGTACAATATTTTACTCGAGGAATGTTAATGAGTGAATGCCGCTAATTATGAACTGAAACCTACACAGGAAGGTTTCCAAATCCATAACTGAAGTGAAAATTCAAAACAAGAGTTCGTACGATAATTAATTGTGTTGCAAGAAGACATTGGAAAAGGTTTTAACGGCATGTCGAAGTCGTATAGAGTTCACTCGAGTATGTAAACACCAGATGGATAAACTCGATTAAACTTATAGTATTTTCGAATCGTTTTGTTGTGAAACATTTAATCCATTAAGAGTACAAGCCTATAAAATGTTCGCGTGTAGTATACGACGATAGAAATTTTGTATTAGTAATTTTAAGAAAACCATATCGAATGAAAATTTCAGCCTATGTGTCTAATAAATGAGTAAAAAAAAATATTTTAAAACCCACGCTTCTGTGAAATCATAATAGTAAAATATACTTTTAAGTAAAAGTAAGTATATTAAAAAAAAAAACCTATTCTGTTTCAAAAGTTTTGAAATGTGTTGAATATACAAAAGTTTTTAGGTGGTCTTAACATCATTTATTTTGAAATGTGTGATTTGTGAAAAAAAAAACGGGATTACGCCTTGCTTCATCACTTTTTTTTTTTAATAATTCACACACTACAAAAGAAATTAAATTAAGACTAAGTACCCAAAAAATATTTTGTATATTCAACATAATTATTTCAAAACTTTTGAAGCAGAATAATGATGATTATTTTTTTTTAGTACACTTTTATTATATGTTACTATTAGGTATGATTTTACAGAAGCGTAGGTTTAAAATTTTTTTTACTAATTTATTTAACCATTTTTAATAATGCTACTTTAAGACTAGGGCGTTTCATAATTTCATTTTTTTTTCTAAATGTCAAGGGTTGGCCCTTTAAAAATGATTCTTTTGATGTAAAATCGACTCATTAAAAATTTCTCTTCAAAAAAATTTTTTTGAGTGGTGCCGCAGAGACCATTTTATTAAAAAAACAAAAAAAAATCAAAAAACTGTAAATTAAATTTTTTTCAAAATTTTTTAACAAAATGGTCACTAGGTACATGGGTACTTTTACCCAAAAAAAACATTTTCGGTGACTTTTCATCTTTTCCTCTGTTTTAAGGGGACATACAAAAACCCTTTTTTACGTTTTTTGAAAAAAAAATTAAAAATGAGCCAGAATAAAAAAAAAAGTTTTTTTGGATCAAAGTGGTCTTCAAAAAACATTTATGGCGTTTTTTCAACTTTACCTAAATTTTCAGGAACTGCATGAATTGCAACATTTTACCAGAAAGATGCTGCAGTTCCTGAAAACTGAAGTAAAGTTGAAAAATCGCCATAAATCTTTTTTGTTTTTTTGAATTGGGGAGGGGGGTAAGATATGTAAGTTAAAACCACTTTGATCATTTTTTTAAAAATTCTTGCTGATTTTTATTTTTATTTTTTCAAAAATCGTAAAAAAGGGGATTTTTATGTACCCTTAAAAACAGGAGTGAAGATGAAAAATCATCGAAAATGGTCTTGTTGGGTAAAAGCTAGCTCCTATGTCGAACCATTTTCGTAAAAAAATAAAAATAAAAAAAACATAGAAAAAAATCCGATTTAAATTTTAAATTGTTTTTTGTTTTCTCAAAAAAGAGGCTCACAGAGACAAACATTACTTACATTTCAAACTAATTAGTACCTAACCTGATAAAAGAGTAGTAAAAATAGGCATAATTAATATAATACTTACATAATGTTTATCGTCTTCTTCGTTATAGGCAAGTTTCACCAATCCGAAAGAACCCTGCAATGCAGAAAAAAAAATACATATAAATAAATAAAAATGGTTAATTGACTTTTTAAAATTTTCTACCCTACTCGATTAATTTTTATTTCAAACATTTTCAGTAACTACCGTTGAACGGTGCAGTAATCGAATCATAATAAATCGGTCTCGTGAACCGAAACACATAGCTAGCCAATTAACAGGCGTTAAAACGCGAGCGAAGATTAAGGCTGCTTCCACCTTTCCAATCAAATGGAGCTGTGATAAGCTGGAAAATTCAATCCCATCGTTGGATCGAATCTGCGCCAAATTCGTGACCAAAAATTTAACTAGGAAAATTTTCATACCGAATGAAAAAAAAAATTCGTAGTACTTAAGAATTCATTCCTGTTTTGTACGTGGAAACAATTCAATAGATTTTTCTGTAAAATTGCGGTGAGACGAGTACGAAGTGGTTTTCTGGTTTTCTTTTATACGTATAGTGCAGTATACGTAGGATACACGTGATTCATTCTCGTAACAACTTTCGCTTAATAAAGTTAACTTTGTTTTTCTTTCTCTAACGTGGTTTGCGTACTTCAATAAAACTTTTTCTATATAAGCTTTAATATTCGCAGCGAAATAAAAACTAAAATGATGAGAATTTTAATAAAGCTTTTTTCCTTCCCATTCGAGACAAATTGTTCGAATTTAATTAGCAATCGAGTTTGAGGCAGAGGTTATAGTTTTATATTAAATTACCTTCCAATGTAACGACAAAAAATTTAATTCGCGTACCTGACTGTATTATTAAAATTATGCTACCTTTTTTTTTTTTTAGCAATGTACCTATTTTTATAATTATGTAGGTAGGTAATACGGGGCAAATGAAATAGGAATACCGCGGTCGCGTTGTCTGAAACCTTTATAAAATGCGTTATGAGAATTTTGTAATTTAAATTTATGTATTTAGACAATACGTAATTTGCATAATTCGCTATAATTACGATAAAATGCGAATTAACATTTGGGAGCAGGAAAATAAGTACATCTAGGCAATAGGCATCGCATTCAAGAATTTCGAATACTTTAAGCCTCACAAGTCGATATAATCAAATTATAGAAAATTATTTATCGAGTTAAAATGAAATTTAACATTTTATTGTCAAAATAATCAATCATATTGCCAATTACATCGACTGACTACGTATGCTGTGTTTCTTATTTACCAATCGATCGCCGCCGAGTACTTTCTTTCAAAAAGGTTTCCATTCCTTTTTGTCAAAAAACGATACTGTGTGTGTCAATCATTCATCGTTACTTTTGATACATCTATTGATGATTAAATTGTATAGGTACCTACCTACTACCTACGTATATCATTCCAACATTTTGGCTGCGATTTTTCGAACGATATGATGAGAAATTCGAGTTTATCAAGGATCTTTATGATGCAGTCAAACGTCGAGGTGAAAGTGGAAATATTTTTACTAGTAATGCTAGAGTAATGTTCGAGGAAGAAGGCATTGTCGAGAAAAAATACCAAAATTCTATACAAAAATGAAAAGGTATAGGCGATAAAAATCTAATAATGTTTTCAAAACATGTCAGTGGTGAAACTAAATTTCGTGAGATACTGGTGAGCGGTGACGTAACTATTTTTTTTTTTTTTTTTTTTGGTTAGGTACAAAAGGGTTGAATGATTAGGGCTGACAAGGGAACTTAACAACTCGTCACTTCCGTTTTAGCTGAAATTTGGCTCACTGAAAGAGCATGTAACCCAGACCTCAGAACTAAATTTTCAGCTGCCGAAGTTGATTTTTCGATTTTTGGCGAATTTTTGAATATAGTGAATACGATGCACTAGGAGCACTTATACGAGTAGTCTAAATCATTTTTTTTTTCGCAAAAATTGTAAGTTTTGAGAAAATTTTTTGGAAATTGGTTTATATACTAAAGTAGACTTTTTCTATGAAAAAATTGTTTCAAAAATTGTGACAAAAAATTCTCTGATTTACCTAATATATATATTTTTTTAATTTAAAAAAAATTTGCAAAGTGAAGATTTAAAAAAAAAATAAAAAAAATATCACCAAAATTAACAAATTTTTCTAAAATATGTTTGTAAATAATTTTTTTGAAAGAAAATCTACTTCAATTTTTTTTTAAATTTGATCCCATTTTCTTTCGAAAAATTGAAAAAAAAATTGAAAATTTCTCAGAAAAAATCAATACCTAATTCTATCAAAATATTTTCAAGTGGTGGCATGGCGCAGAGTCCATTTCTTTGAAAAAAAAATCAAAAAATTGGAATTGATTTTTTTTCAACATTTTTTGACAAAATGGTTACTGTGTAATTTTTACCCAACAAGACCACTTCCAGTTTTTAAGGGGTCATAAAAAGCTCTTTTTTTACGTTTTTCGAAGAAAAAAATTTAAAGTCAGCTAGAATGGAAATTTTTTTTCTATATCAAAGTCGTCTTAACATACATACTTTTACCCCCCCCCCCCAAAACAACATTTATGGCGACTTTTCAACTTTACTTCAATTTTAAGGAACTGCATGAACTGGACCATTTTTCCAGAAAGATGCACTTCCTAAAAACTGAGGTAAAGTCGAAAAATTATAATAAATGTTGTTTTTTTGGGGGGGGGGGGCAAAAAATATGCATATTGTTAAGCCCACATTGATCTGAAATTTTTTTTCTTCATTCCAGCTGATTTTTAATTTTTTTTTTTTTAAATCTTTTAAAAAACAGCTTTTTTGCGATCTTTATAAACTGGAATAAAGATGAAAAAACACCGAAAATGGCCTTGTTGGGTAAACGTACCTACCTATGCAGTGACCATTTTGTTGAAAAATTTTGAAAAAAATTAAATTCCAGTTTTTTGAAATTTCTTTAGTTTTTTTTTTCAATAAAAGGAGAGTATCACCGCTCAAAATATTTTTAGAGAGTTGATTTTCCATCAAAAAACGAATCATTTTTAGATGGCTGGACTTTGACATTTCGATTAAATTATGGGACATCCTTGTATGCAATTTTTGGTGAGTAACTGTAAATATATTTGCCTAACCTCCGGATCGCAGAGCCTGCGTTTGCGTCAACTTTTTTTTGAAGTAAAACTTCTTTAATCGCGTAATTCAATTTGAGATGAGAGTACAATCTTTGCAAGACTCTGAGGATGATTATTGATCATTGACTACTTTACATGATTTTTATCCTATTCTTTAGTATGATCAATGAGGCAATGTGATTCATTTACTATAATTTAAAGTGTTTTTTTATTTCATCATTTTTCAAATCGAGATTAAGTTAGTGAATAGTAAAAACCTGAAAAGTGCAACGTAGAATATCTTAATGTTAGGTAGGTAGGTACGTTTGTTAGATACGATTTCGAAATATCCGAAGTGAATGTTTTTTTGTTCAATTTAAATAGGAATGTTTAGAGTGATGTTATAAGTAGGTACCTATAAGTACCTCTACCTACGTTTCTTTTTATTTCGACAAGAAATTGGTAAAAGCTTTTCTCTAGAATTTTCCATCTAAAATGTAAATTACTCGAAATGGGCCAATTACAATGAAATTTTTCAACTTCAACTTCAATGACAGGTGATACACGCGTACCATTAAGGTTGAATACGGAATTTTTTCCAACTTGTCGTATCGTAAGGAATAGTAAAATTGGCATTGTAATTGTACGTATTTTTAGGTACACGAAAACAGTTGTAATCGAAACATGGTGGCCCTTTTCGTGCAAATTGTTAGTAACTTTTACAAGCTGACGTTTTAAAAGCCATTAATTTAGAGGCTTTTCATATGTCATTTATTTATTTGCTGTAAAAGAAAAACGACATAGACGAAGGAGGGGGAAAAAGACGAAGGTTCTTTGAAAACCTATCATGGTCTATGGTGCGGTGGTGTCTTTGAGAAATTTCTCGGATACCGAACAAAATTCCTATTACATGTGCTTCGGTAACATGTTTTATCGTGTCGATTTAACTTATAGAAAATCGCTCAAGGAGGATACGATACGCCCCGTGTATTCCGTATTCAAATCTAAGTTGGGGAGTTAAAAAAATGTTTTTAATGCTTTCTTGCCAACAGATGCGGTTGATTTGGTACGTGTGGTTACATCGTTACGTAAATGTCAATTCAATAAGTTCAACCTCATTAGCCCATATAAAATCAACGTAAAACTCCAAAGCAGAAGTTGAATTCGAAATGAATGTTGTTCGATTTACTTTACTTGCCATGTTATTGCGGTTTATACCCCTTAAACTTAGGGCTGGGCGTTTACGTTCGAGTGAAATTGCAAATAATGGTTAATTGTTATTAAAGTACCTATACATGCATAAAGCTATAAACGAGTCAAAGTGATTTTCAGCTGTTTTTACCCTATTTCGTGTTCTAAAGTATCGGAAGCAGTTAAGATTTAATGATTTGTACGACGACTGAAAATTAATTAACTTCGCCGTTTAATAGTGCCATTTAAAAACAAATCGTAATAAGTCGTTGTCATAAAACCAGCAGCGAAATTTCGTTCAACTTTTTTCCCCCACCCTTCCGTTTTCATGAAAATTTATTAACAACTTGGTAGTTATTAAAATTTATGAAGTGCTGAGTAAATTCCTATTACGAGTAGATTTCTCGATGTACTTATTGAACAAACGATCCGTTAAACGATAAATATATTTTTAAAATGGTCGTATCGAACTATCGACCGAAATATACGCCAGTAACCCCGCACGGTTGAAGGTCCAAGTAAAGCAGAAAAAACGCTACTTCGTTTTCTTCTTTATACCAAATTTTTGAAATTTTTATATCTCATTTTTTTATACATGAGTGCGTAATGTGGCGCCATTAAGTTGAAACGGTATCTATTTTTATACAATTTTTTAAAATATGAAATAACTGTTTTTTGGACATTCAGTTGGTTTTTTTTTCAATTTAAAGTGATCAGAAGACTATTTTTTTCTACATGAAAAATTTCAAGTTTTTTGAGGTGGGTAGTAAACCGTCTACAAAAAACAAAAAAAAAAAAAAAAAATTGTAAACATTTTGGAAAAAGAATGAATAGGTATTAAGTATAACCTTTCTACATACTTCTTTGAAATGCATTTTTGAAGGAAAAAAAATTCTAATTTTGTTTTAAAACTTGTATTATTTTTGTTAAACCTCTCATATGTTTCTTCAAAACAATTTTTTTTTAAATTTTCATTCTACATAGGAAAACACTTTTTTTTTAAAGCATTGAAAAAATCCTTGAAACGTCTTAAAAATTGTACTAATTTAGAAGAAAAAAAATGTTGGAAAGCTTGAAACAAATTTTTCAAAAATTTATTTCAAATGCAATATTAAAATAATTATTATTCAAAATTTAAAATAGAAGCTTTTTTGAATGTTATTTAAACTTAAATTTTTATTTAGGTAAAAACAGCAAATTTTCTCAAACGTTTTAAAATTTTTTCTCATTTTGTTGAAAACAATTTTTTTAATTCAGGCGTTAAAATTGTTTGAATTTTTTTTTTTTTGAAAAGTGAATTGAAATAAATTTTTTTAAATATATACCTACACTAATTATTACGTATTATTTTGGAAGAATTTTTTAAATTTTGTTCAAAGTTGAATTAAAAAAAATTTAAACCTTAATTTTCCATTACAAATGATCAAACTTTTTTTGTATAATTTCGTGGGAATTTTTTTTTGAAGACTTTATTTTTAGTTAAAGCGTTGAAAAAAAATTCAATATACGTAGGAAACAATAATTGTTCTAAGTTACAAAATGAACGTTTTTTTTTTTTTTTTTTTTTTTTAATTTTCCGTTTAAACAATTTTGTATTTTTTTCAATCATTAAAAAAAAATAAAAAAAAATTAGGCCTTAGGTACACTTGAAAAAAATTGTTTTTTTAGAAAATAAATTTGAAAAAGTCTAAACCTATGAAAGAAATTTTTAAAATTATGTTTAAGTAACAAATGAAAAAATTTTGCTTCTCCGAGTAAAATTGGGGGTTCTCATAATTTCGTACATTAAAAAAATATCTTATTTTTTGCATTATTATCGTTCAATGTAAGAAATATCGCCGAAAGAAAGCAAACGTAAAACAACTCAAAAGCACATTTAATAGGAAGAACAATTAACGCCATAAAAAAAGAGGAAAAAACTAGTTATAAGCCGCGGACGAAAAATATAATCAACGTTTTTATTTTTTTCAAATTAAAACAAACGAAAAGTCGTTAGTGCGTGTATTTGTGTTATTTTTTCATTCGTTTTATTTATTACTCTATTTACTTTGGGAAAACAATTTGAATTAATTTTTCGTAACATCGACGCTACCTAATTAGATTTTAATACAAATGCTCCACTAAACGTTTGAGCTGTTAAATTCTGTTTTGGTTTAGATGGTGCAAAGTGGGGAAGAGGATTTCGAACAGTGTTTCTCTTTCTTTTTACTCGTATTTACCTATAGTTGTTTACGTGCAATACTACGCGGAAATCTGTATTGGTTTTTTTTTTCGATGTTGATATAGACAGTGAAAATCACTATCTATAGGTGCCTTTTCTTTGGCTTTTATTCAGTACGACGGTACAAAACACCTAAACGACCCGATAACCATTTTAATCAATGTGAAAGGAAAAAGAAAATCGGGTAAAATCGATGGTATACATTTTCAGAGCCGGTGTGTAAAATTATGAAAACTAAAAGAAAGCATTTTATTAATTAAATTTTCTCTTAAGAGTTCCAATTAATTTAGCTAGAAGAGTTTATTTCGTTGAAAACGAATTGAACTTTCGTTGTAGTTGCGTATACGAGTTGAAGCTACCGCTGCATAGTTTTATTATTAATGTTTGGCATATTTTTCAACTTGTGTCTGTACTTGAACTACGCAGTACGTAGGTACGTACCTCTATCTATCTATCTATCTGGATTTTGAAATTCACCATTTGAGGTGAAATAAATTATTACAAATGATACTTCCTCTCGATTGGTGTTTGGCTCACGATGACATATACCTTTCCATTTTTCTCACCTCACCCTTAAAATTATTCCTTTTTATGAGAAAATAATTTCCATTTTTTGTTTTTCCTCCAAACTCTTCAAAAATATGCGTTTAAACTGGAAAAAAGTCATGACTAAAATTAAAGTAGGTAGATAAAATTTTCTTGAAATTATTTTAAATTTTTCATTTTCCCTTCCCTGAATTTTAAGTAGCTCGATCTTACCAGTCTGACAATTTACAAAAGAGAGGCAAATAAAATTTTTTCACTTTTCTGTTTTTTTTTTTTGTTTTTTTTTCATTTCTGAAAGTTGTTATTTTTCATAAAAACCACCTACTTCCTACTTTTTTCATTTTCCTCGACTTATATTTTGGTGATGCTTTCAGCCACCTCCCACCCCCTCCTAAAAAACACAAACTAAAGAAATGAGTGAAATTTTTAAACTGCATGCAAAAGATTGAAAATTTGATCATTTTTCATTTTTTTCAAACCGTGAGGGGAAGGCTAGTGACGTCACTTAAATTCAGTTAGAGGAAAAACAAGAAGTGGAATTCTCTTATTAAAATAATTGACCCCCAGTTGGTTCTATTTTCACACTAAAAATTGAAAGTCTGAAATAAGATGTAGTATAATTATGCTTTTACTTTGTATGTAGGTAAGTTCCAAAATTCCTGACAAAATGTCCAAAAGTCAAAAGTCATCAACTCATTATATTTTAAAGAAAAATTTAAAATCTTTATGTTTCAGAATGTCAGACAAAATGTTTAGAAGTTAGTTTCATAATGTTAAAAATTACTAAAATAAAAAAAAATCATTGAAATTTAATTCATAATTTTTTTTTAAGAAGTCAAATATAAAATTGAAAAAATATTAATAAGTTTCAGAATGTTTGAAAGTCATCCAATTTTGAAAAAATCCAAATTTCAAAATATCTGAAAATTAAAAAAAAAATTGACAAAATGTCTAAAAGCATAACAACTATGGTAAAAAATAATTTTGAATTGTAAGTTGATAAATTTTGTTCATTTTTTTTTTCCAAGATTGAGTAGGTAGTATGTCCCAAGATACCACTTGAAATGAGAATTAATTCACACGAAAAGGAACAACTTTGATGGTTTATGTATTATCAAAAAAAAAGTCAAGAGGTTGAAAATCAGTCAATTTTTTCATTTTCCCCAAAAATAGGGGAGACTGAAGTCCAGTTGAGATTCAGTTATAGAGGAAAAGTAAGAAATAGAGAATTTTTTCCCATAAAAAGGAACAACAATGTGGTAGAGATGAAACAAAAATCGAAAGTCTAAAAAATAAGCACCACCCTAATGAATACCTACAAATATTTTCAAAACGAAACAGCATTTTAATTGAATTGTTCAAACAAAAGGCCCGAATCATTTAATTCGATAAATTTCCAGCAATTGCCGATACTTTTTTTTGGGGGGGGGGGGGGGGGGGTACTCGTATGTTTCACAAAATCACGTTCAGAATTTTTTGAGAGTTTTAACGAAGGTAAATATTTACCTACATATTACATTTTAACCAATAACTACTTAGTTAAAAATATAGGTACCTATATTCGAAGAACAAACACAGATAAAATTCAAACATACAATCATACAATATTACCGTTGCTATGCCAACAGCCAACACGAATTATCAACGGATAGGCTTTTTTTTATAGTAAGCGTTATTCTAGGACTCGTTATAACCATTAGGATGTCATATTTCACATGGTGAAATTTAAGCGCCGCTTAAATGCTTTGTGATTCCGCTCTGCGACTGGTGCTGGTATAGAAAGTATATGGCTTTATACTACACTACGCAATTATACGCGAGACGCTCTCCATGTTGAGCTTTTTTTTACAAATTCGAAAATGAGCACTCGATTGCAAAATCGCTGCTACGTTTGCTAAATGAAACCGTGGCATTGTTAGGTGAACAAATTTCCATAATTCAAAGCATAGGCATAGTTTAAATCGGATTACGGAGACAAGGTGGTGAAATGTGTTAGTAGGTACTTAGTATTGACATAATGTGTGTCTGGGTGTCCTGGAACGTAAGTACCTACAAATCATGTGCGAAAAAGCAGAACGTATGTAAGGATTCGGGAGTTGTTCTACAGGGTGTTTCATAGCTGACTGAGTTCCTTCCACCGGTCGAATAGGCAACCCATAAGGAACAAAAAATTTTATATTAAACATGTTACCTATCTTGAAAATTAAAGGGGCAGGGAAACTTAAATTGAGGAAAAATAATTTCTGATTGG
This sequence comes from Balanococcus diminutus, assembly GCA_959613365.1. NCBI lineage: Eukaryota > Metazoa > Arthropoda > Insecta > Hemiptera > Pseudococcidae > Balanococcus > Balanococcus diminutus. The sequence goes on along the minus strand of OY390715.1, from coordinate 33,416,777 downwards.
GCCAATGAATAGTACTAAAAAAAATAAACTTTTTTTTTCTGGACATTTGTTTGCCTATCTTCGAAAATGAAGGGGCAAAAGAGCTTTAAACTTTGAAAAAAACAGGTTTTTCAATTTTCAAAGCTCTTTGCTTATCTCAAAGAGTTACACCTGTTTCGTGTAACGTCTTGACAAATTTTGCAGTTTTCATACTCCAATGATGTGCACTGATAATTTTAAGCTCAAAATGATCAATAGGTGCGAATGAGACATTAAAATTGCAAAATTACGTCATGATGATATTTGAAAGAGATGTAACTCTTTGAGATAAGCAAAAAAAGTTATTTGATGAATTTGCCTATCTTCGAAAATGAAGGAGCTGCAGAGCTTTGAAAATTGAAAAACCTGTTTTTTTCTTCTTCTAAGTTAATTGCTCCTCTTGCAGACTTGGGCAAGTTCACGAAAAAAGTGAACGAAATCGTTCACGTTCATCGCCCCAAAAAAAGTGAACGAAATCGTTCAAGTTAATTTTTTCAAATGAACGAGTATGAACTTTCGTTCATTTGTTGTTTTTTTTTTTGTTTTTTTAGTGAATTAATCCATGTAATAAACGTACTTTATGTATGAAACAGCTTTAGTTCACTTTTCACCGACATTAATCCTTGAAAATTAAAATTCGTCGGTGATATTATATCAAAAATAAGAAAACTGAAAATGAACTTTCCAAAGTTCAATCGTTCACGAAAAATGTGAACGAAATCGTTCAAGTTCATGGCCCTCAAAAAAATGAACGAAATCGTTCAGTTCACGCAAAAAAATCATGAACGATCGGTGAACGACTCGTTCATGAACTGAACTTGCCCAAGTCTGCTCTCTTGCGCCTTCATTTTCAGAGATAGGCAAAAAAGTCCAGTACAAAAAAAAGTTAATTTTTTTAGTACTATTAATTGGCCCAATTAAAAATTATTAGCATAGTCCTATGCTTTTACAGAGACCAAAATAGAAAAAAAAACACCCCAAAATCCGAGACCAAAATCCGACTGGAAAATCCGACAGTTGGGTTAGGTTAGGTTATATTAGGTTAGGTTTGGATGGCATAAAAAAACAGAAAATTTTTAATAAATTCGATTTTTTAGACATTATGTCAGACATTTTGAAACTCGTAATTTTTTTTGAAATTTTATGACTTTTAGACATTTTCTAGACATTTTGTCAGATATTTTGAAACTTGGAATTTTTTTATAAATAGAAAGATGACTTTCAGACATTTTGTCAGACATTGGAATTTTTTTTATAATTTTTATTTATTATACTTTTTTGATTTTTAAATTTCCATGGAAATTAATATTCGTGACTTTTAGACATTATGTCACAGAGTAAAAGCATCAGGGGCGTAGCGACCAGGGGGGGGGGGTCAGAGGGGACATTTCCCCCTCAGAGATTTTATAAAAGTCGAAAAGTTGGCAATTTTAATGAATTTTGAGTTTTTTTCTCAATTTAATCTTCCCGTGCTCCTTCAATTTTCAAGATAGGCAACATGTTTATTGTTTATATGACTTTTTTGTTCCTTATGGGTTGTCTATTCACCCGGTGGAAGGAACTCATTCAGCTATGCAGCACCCTGTAGACTAGCTTATCGTAAGAGTAGTCTAGGTAGGTAGGTACAAGTATATGCAAATATGCACAAGTAATCAGCACTTTGCTCGAATGGGTCGACTTTGTGATTCGCATGCAGGAAATTTTCGCTTAGATATCAACGGTTTCGAGCTTTTTGGCTGCAAAGTGCCGAAATAGATAAAACACGTATTTTCTCGAGAATAATAGTCGTCTTGGATTGACATTAGCATTGTCTACTCGGATTCTTGGCGAAATAATATTATAAAACTTCATGCCTTACCGCGGTTTATACTACATTCGTTACCCTGGTAACAAGAACAAGATAAAAATCACGCTTGTTTTTTGGTCCTACGTATATTTATTTCTTTTTTCGTTCTTTTCCTCTTTTTTTTAATACAAAATCTAGTTTAGCTTTCGATATCACGAATATGAGTGGGTTTTTCCTCCGCTGCGTCTCGTTAGAAGGAGACTTTTAATCGATGTAATTATCGAAACAGATTTTACTCCGCAGCCAGGGATAGTTTAAGATTAACTCTAGATAGGGGGGATATTTTTGAAGAAAATTTTACGCCAACAACGGATAAAAGTTGTGTAAAACGGTGGTTGTAGTATCCTACTCGAAGATCTTTTGTTTTGCCAAGTATAAAAACGCTCTTCTAACTTTTTAATGGCGGATTTTAAAAGCTTAGTTTTTCAATTTGGAAAAAAATAGCGCCTAAGAAAATACCACCATCGTTGGTGCAGTATTTTCAAAGCCGCAAAAACAACAAGTTATAAATATAATCGTATCATTTTTTTAAGACTCTTTTCGAAATGCCAAGAACAGGGAAAAATAAGGAAATAGGGAGAATATTTTCCTACGTTATTTCCATACCGAGTAAGGAGTAACTTCTACATACATGGTCAGTATAGTATAAGTGAAGGAATGAAGGTACAAGAATAAGGAATGAAGATTACGCAATAAATAACACGCAAAGTGTTCACTTTATCTTTCGTTAGGTGGCATTTTATCTCGTGTAATTTTACTTTCTTTTGAGAATGTAGTCCTAAATCTTCATACAGGTCATCAATTCTTCAAAGTGTGGCATAGGTAACATGTGGATGTAACGTATTTCATTTTTAGTTACAATAAATAATCGTAGGATGGTAAAAGGGTTAGATTTGATTATATTGTGAGCATTGGTGTATCAATTCGTTACCTGCTAAAGAAAAGAAAATCTATTTTTGGAAATTTCCAACAGATAGATATATTTTCACTTATTTCGTTGAGTTGAAAAGAATGAGGAAAATTTTCCATAATAAATTCGAATTTAGGCAGTAGATCAAAATCTTCTCTGCTAAAATTTTTTTACTGGGCAGTGTTTTTCCATTTTATACCTATTTCATTTCTGTTTTTTTTTTTTTTTTTTTTTTTTAGAATTAAAAATAATTATGAAGTTTTATCAAAATTTTAATTTTCACTCAATTTTTCCCGAAGGGGTGTCCAATCAGAAATTTTTAAAACCTTGAATGGGATATTGTGGAATAGCATTTTTTCTACAAAAAATTGGAAGATGTTTTTCTTTTTTAAAGTAGGTAGAAATTTTTTAACGAAAATTTTTTTAATTTTTAAAAAATAATTGATTTTTCTACTTCAAAAAATTGAAAAAAACGTAGTTTTCAATTTTATTCTAAAAAAGTTTTGAAATTTTTTTCAATAATATGAAACAAAAATTTTAAAATTGTGATTTTTTCCAAACAAAAAATCTCAAATAAATTAGGAACTGGGGAATTTTGGAATGACATTTTTTTCCCAAAAAATATTGAGAGGTTTTTTCTCAAAAAAAATAAATAAATAAAATAAAAACAATGCATTTTTTTAAATAATTTTTCTACTTCAAAAAATTGAAAAAACTTGGTATAAGAAACATTTTTTTAATCCAATAATTAGGTTTTGAAAATTTTTTTCAAAAATATGAAAGAAACATTTAAAAATTGGGAGTTTCCCTGAAAAAAATCTTAAATAAATCAGAAACTGGCAGGTATACCTATTCGGAATTGTGAAATATCGTTTTTCTTTCCTACAAAAAATTGAGAGATTTTTTATTGCAATTTTTTTTTCAAAATCTCTAAAAAATAAATTATTTTAGGTACTTATACGTACTTCAAAAAATTGGAAAAAACCTACTCTCGAGAAACAAACATTTTTTTATTCCGAAAAAAGTTTTGAAATTTTTTTCAAAAATAGAACAATTGAGGTTTTTCCTAAAAAAAAAATCACAAATAAGTTAGGAACTGGAAAATTGTGGAATGACATTTTTTTCTCCAAAAATTGAAAGTTGTTTTCCTTGAATACAAAATAATGCATTTTTTTAAATCTGTAAAAAGTAAATGATTTTTCTACGTAAAAAAATTGAAAAAACTAACATTAGGATTTTTCCTTTCAAAAAATCTCAAATAAATTAGGAACTGAGGAATGGCGGAATGACATTTTTTCAACTGAGAGATGTTTTTCTTATGAAAAAAATCAATGCAATTTTTTTAAACCTCTAAAAAATCTAAGATGATTTTTCTACATAAGTACTTGGATTTTTTTTTAAATTTCTTGTCAAGACATTGAAACATCCAAAAAAGTTTTGAAAATTGTTTTAAAAATATGAAATGAATCCCCCAAAAAATCTCAAATATATTAGAAACTTCTTTTCAAAGAGCAAAAAAAAAATCCAAAGAAATCGATTTTTTCACTCTACCCCCCCCCCCCTTCCCCAAATAAATAAATAAATAATATCTTCATTTCAAAGAATTGAAAAAACTTTTTTATCCCACAAAAGGTAGATGGATATTTTATTTGGTGCTTTTTAAAACACAATATTATAGGTTTACAAAGCACAATTGACAGTTACGTTTCAAATTTAATTTAATAGTTTTTTTAACGAGACAAAAAATTAGTATTTTTCCAATAATCGAGTGATCAGAGAGGGAAAGTCGTTTCATCTTAGAACTCTCACAATCCATGTTGGAGAGCAAATAAAATCCGACTTTTGAATTTTGTTAAATCTTTATGTTATGATCAAAAATTGATACATTCCAACTCGCCAAAAATTAACTAAATTGATGAGTATTGATAAAAAATTGAACGAGAAATTTTTTATTGGTTCATGATTTATTGTATAGCTTTTTCTTCTTTATTCATCTGAGGCAGAGATTTATATTTTCAATTCAGATAATTCCGAGTTAAATTTTCCTTTAAAAAAATATATATGTACATGAATAAAATAACCAAACAAGCTAATAATAAAATATTGAAAAAGGAGATATTATAAAAAATGAAAAATACATTCTCCATTCGTTTCCACTTATGTCTATAGAAATTGAAGAAACATTTTCCATTAAATTTAAAGCACATTTCTCAACGACAACGAGTATTCCACAAAAAAAAAATCGAATGAAAATATAAGCTTTTAGCATTTATGATACAACTCGAATCAATGTAGGTGCCAAATTTAAATTAGATTATAATGTTTGAAAAATGAGTAGGTAGAGGTAAGTACCTAGCTATACCTACACCTATCTACATACGGACTATACCTATAATATCGCAATCGAATGCAAATATCTACAAATAGCGACGTAATGGAAAAATTCAATTTTCGATCCTTCTGATAGGTAAATGGACTCAAATTCGAAATAAATATCGATTATTTTTTTCTTCTTTAGGTACAAAATTGCAATTTTGGTAGGTACTTAATTTACCTAATTTTCGCCACAATTTTGATTAAGTAGGTACATTATGATAAAATAAAACGTTTTCCTTATGTACGAGAAATATTAGATAAATAACGAAACGTTAATGAATTTAGAAAAAATGACCAATATTTTTTCATTACCAAAATAGGAGAAAATATTAAAATAGAGCGTGTTTTGTACAGAAAAACATCATCATCTTTTATTTAAATAAATAAAAATTGGTCCGCATTTGTTCAATTGATAAATACGCCTTAATCATAACGTTCTTTGGACCAATGGAAAAAATTTGAAATTTGTGATAACATTTTGGCACAATAGCGGACAGACTCCCGCTGAAGTATTTAATTGCAAAATATTTCGCCTATTCAAAAGCAGTCTTGAAAAAAAGGCATATTTTAAAACTTCAATAAGTCTTTAATGAAAACGTAGGCGTAGTTTTGAAATTTCAAATATTTGAAATCCGGTATAGACGTTGAAAAATAAAAAATAAAAAAATAAGGAAAGAATTCGAATCGAAATTCTCAGCATTCTAATTAGCAATATTGTTAATTCTTCCGAATATACAATTACTTATTTCAAACCTCATTTGAGCTTGAAAGGGAAGTCTTTAGGAGTCAAGAGTTAGGTATTTACATTGGTAATATTTTTCTTTTTGTTTGCATTTTCATTTATCAATCGTTTAATCGATTCGTGTTGATTTAATTGCATATCTTCGAGTGATAGGCGTGCACGTGTGCAGCAATAGGTGTAACAATTACTTCTGACTAGTTAAAATGAAGGAACTAAAATTTTTATTATTTTCTCTCCCAGTTCATCTCCTCGAAAGCCATTGTTACGAATTACTTTATGATGCCAAGATATTCCTTATTCAAAAAATGTGTCGTGTGTAGTTGAAAGTTGACTGTTTTTTTTTCTAAATTTTTCACTCTGTTTTTATAATATTTTGTTTTTTTTAATCGTCCTACGTACTCGAAGTGTACGCATTAAACAAAATATTTATTTTTAATTTGACAAAATTAGACGAGTGGCGAATGAAAAAATGTAATTATTCTTGAGTTTCGTTGAAACAGAATTTTCTAGCAAGTTTGCATTCTGTTGTATTTTTCAGATGAATTTTATTATTCGATTATTTTGATTGTGTTTTCTTAATAGGTATTGATGAAATTTCCATTATTTTGAAATCGAAGACTAGCTGCGAGATGAAATGAGAAAAATTTTGTTGTGCTTCTTTCAGCAATCATTAATTGAAAAACGTGACGGTCGCGTGTTTCGTTGTAATACATCTCATGAACGAGGTACTGAAGGCGTTTTATTTAGGTGAATGTACGTATCAGGTGTAGGGCTGCAAGGCTCGGACTCGCTAAGGAATTATACCTATATTTTCGCAAATATCTATAGAAATCGTGGTGAGAAATTTTTTATTAACGTTACCAATAAGGTACATAAATAATGAAAGATGAAACTTCATTTCGAAAGTAAGTATAATAATATGAATCACGTGATACAGTATTTTGATGTTATTCTGCCTACTCTAATTAATTTCTTGAAATTTTCAATATGTTCAAACTTTGGGATGTCCCTAATTAAGAAGTAGGATTCTATTCTATCTGTTAAAAATAACCTAAGGAAGTGATTCAAGACCCCTTCTAATTAAAAAATTTCTACAATCTTCATAATTTGGTACCTAAAAATTCAAAATTTATCAAATTTAAACTTTGACCGAATGTATTTTTGAAGTTAAATAAATTTTAAAATTCAACTTTTTTTACAATTTTTAAATTTTTTAAATTTGCTAAATCTTGAAAATTTATAAAATAATCTGCAATAGTTTAGTTAAATGATACCTACATTGTCCAGTTCAAAAATTCAAAAAATAATTTTCAAAATTGATCAAGTCAAGTTTATGAACTTTTTAAAAATTTACCAAAAAAAAAAACACTGATATACTTCAAAAAAATTCTCCAAAAAAGAATTAGTCCCCGTCCTCCACCAACCCGAACGAAAACTCAGTAGTCAGTTCTTTAAAAGTCAATAATTTGTGAAAAAAAAAATCAAAGAAAATCTCGAAGTTGAAATTTTTACTAACAAAATGTACTGATATAATAAAAAAAAAAAAAAAAAAAAAAAACGCCTCCTATTTGACTTTTATACCCATTCAACATGGAAATACGAGACTACTTTGGTTTCATGGCTTTGAGGAGTTATTCATGTAGGACGTAGGACGTAGGACATGAAGAAATATGATGCATACATATTTTTAAAATGGAAATCACCGTCATCAAAGGGAAAAAAATTGATGAAAAAAAGAGGGAGGACGCAGTCTTTCATATTACCTAAAAATTCAGTTATTCCATGGAAATATTATAATTATTTATAATTCTTATATATAGGACACAGCAGTATAAAGAGACGAAAAACAATGGAACAATATTTGGTTTATACTTCTGACGGGTCGGTAGATGTCTCATAAAATTGTGGTTTGGACTTTGGACCATTCGCTAATGTTAATTTCACAGGTTATGAAAATATGAAAACTTGAAAATCAAATTCAAAATTATGTGATGTCCACCTCAGGTGACTGATGGGATGGTAGAGATTTTCAAATATGAAAGACTGCGTCCTCCCTCTTTTTTTCATCAATTTTTTCCCCTTTGATGACGGTGATTTCCATTTTAAAAATGTGTATGCATCATATTTCTTCATGTCCTACGTCCTACGTCCTACATGAATAACTCCTCAAAGCCATGAAACCAAAGTAGTCTCGTATTTCCATGTTGAATGGGTATAAAAGTCAAATAGGAGGCGTTTTTTTTTTTTTTTTTTTTATTATATCAGTACATTTTGTTAGTAAAAATTTCAACTTCAAGATTTTCTTTGATTTTTTTTTTTTCACAAATTATTGACTTTTAAAGAACTGACTACTGAGTTTTCGTTCGGGTTGGTGGAGGACGGAGACTAATTCTTTTTTGGAGAATTTTTTTGAATAGTGTATTTTTTAGTTTCGAGATTTTGTCAAGCGTTCTGTTTAAGTAGGCAAATAAATAAATAAATAAATCGTTTGAAGAAACTATGTAAATTGTAATTTCACACCAGAAAGAACGTCTCTCGCGACTCGTAATTTGGCAAAATTTCGAAATCCGGAACACGATGGAAATTCTCCGGTTCGAGTTTTTTCATCTTTCGGAGTAGTGTAATTAAGTAAATAGCTGGCAAATTATGATTGACAGAAGAAAAAACGCGCAGTAATCTGATTACATACTTTCACAGAGATCGATTTTTTCCACACGTTTCTTGCGTTTTGTTTGGGAATGGGAGCCATTGTGGTCGCGACCACGCTGTATAATGATATGTGATATTTCAAGGCTCGCCAACGAAGAGAAGCACAAGTGATGAAAAAAACTCTGGTTTAAATTTTATTTCAATGAAAAGCCCTTGAAGTTTGAAAAGCTTTTTGCAACTTGAATAGAAAAGGAATAGGGCGGAAAAATAAAATGAAAGGCAACTTAGTCATTTTGCAAAAGCAATGACGGTAGTTAAAATTTCATAAAAGAAGCCTTTTTCGCGTTAAAACTCGTTTCATGTAAATTATCTACATTGTGAATTTTTTTTCATCGTGTCAAAATTGTCGAGAAAAAACATCGCCCGTAATAATATCACTTTTGAATTGACAAGGTTAACGTACAAAGTACGACTATTGTATACACGATACAGCCCGAATGTACACTCTTATATTCGGTGTACAGAGGGAAGCATAAGCCCCTACGTTAAACTCAGTAGGGATCGCAGAAAAGCGAAGTATATACTCACATATGTACTACGTATATTTTGAGAGCGTTTAAAAAAAGAAAAACGTGCTTGGAATGAAAATACGAATCCTCCGTTCTAAAAAAATTATTCGTTAAAGTGAAAATCGTGTAAAATAATAAAATAAAATACATAACATTGATTATACTTTTAGTGACACATTTTCACGAAAGATATCACGTTGACGATATTTTTCCAACATCTTTCACCTTTCCTTTCGCTTCCTTTGTACCGATTAATTTGTCATATCTCGAGTTTATTTTCAGTTTGCTGTTGCATAAATGAGATTACGTCAAAATAGAAACAAGCTTTTTAAACGTTCGTGATGAGAAGACATGTTCGAGAGGAAAAAAATAACACTTCGTTGTTTACGAAAATGAAGACAAGTTAATCGAATCGGAAAATACGTACCATGATATCGTTACGAAGTAGGTATCCAACGTCTTAAAATTTACCTACGTATATTTTTTCTCTCGCAGTCGCGTATAAAAAATTATCGTTGACGTAAATTATCAAAACCCTAAGGCGAAATTTAAAGCTAACGGAAACCGCAATTTTTTTAATGATGGACACGGATATAGGTATATTTATTTAATAGCTGGTTTGAAATTCGACGATTGCCTTCCACTTCTCATATAATTGAACCAGATTACTTTGTTGGTAATGAAATTTTTCAGAAACTGATTATCATTTTTTTTGAAACAATTTAAAATTATTGTTTTGTTTCTTCTTTACTCTTTCGGATAAAAAAAGTTTCACATGGAATACCTACGTCACCGAAGACGCCAGAGAGAGAGAGGAAAATCCAGTACCTCTACCTACTACCTACCAACTTTATGAAAATTTGCACCGAATCGCTTAAAACAATTCCCCAACGTGAAAACGCTACGTTGTGAATTTTAATTAGAGAAAAACAAAACATTGTATACGCTACGGATTCATGTAGATCAAAATTTTCAAGTTTTTTGACGAACGAAATTGAGCAGCGGAATAAAAAAAAACAATAATGAAGGCGTAGCAGGTAAGTCGAAAATTGAGAGCCGAATTTTCTCGTACTCGCCCTCAAAAAGCACATGAGTGACCTCTAAATCGAAAAGGTGAGTGAAAACATGAAATTTTTTGTTTTTCACCCAACACGGGGGTTAAAAAAGGTAGAAAGGTCGAAATCTACAAAAAGCACATCAAGCCAGGGATGGGACAAATAGGCACCTCAACCTATTTAAATAGCTATGTATAGGTATAGAAATGGGTCCCTAAAACCCCAATTAAATATACTTACTATCTAAGATTTTCAAAAATGTATTATTTAAATACCTACTCTATTTATAAATTGTTTTTTTAAAAATATTTTTAAACAATTTTTTTTTCTCCAAATTACCTATACATATGCAATTGCACATTGCAAAATTCCAATAAAAAATTATTGGAAAAATCAAATAAATTTTCAGAAAAAAAAACTGATAAAATTTGCCAAGTTATAAGCAGTTAGCTTATCTTAACTACCTCATAAAATAGACAAAATAAAAATTTAATAGATCTTAAAATTTCTCATTATATTTTATTGAATTGGAAATTAGTAAAAAATTTCTAGTCATAAAAATATGATAAATTTTGAATTATTTTTAGAAACACTTACGAAAATAATAATCAAAAATTCGCCAAAATTTCACAAAATTTAATGAATTGAAATTTGTCAAAAAATGTAAAAAATAAATATAAATATTACACAAATTATATAAACTAAGAAGTCTCCCCCCCCCCCCCCCCCCCCAAATAATAAAAAATTGGGGAAAAGTTTTTAATTGAAAAAATATAACAGCTTTTTTCAAATTTAATTGATAGATAATCCAATAAAACATAAATTCATAAAAAAACAAATACATGAAATGATTCGACAAAAATTTTATGATTAGGTATAAATTTTAGAAAACTGAAGGAACTGAAAACTTCTTCGAAATTTATTAAAATAATCAGAAAATGTTCCAGAACTTGAAGAAATTGAAAAAGTAACTTTTTAAAAATAAATTGAAAAAAAAATGATCAAAATTTTGGAAATTTGGAATAATTTCTGTAAAAAAATTTTTGTAACGAAATTTAGAAAATTTTATTTCGATCGTTTTGATTATTTTCAAAAATAAAAATTTTAGGATAGGTATTTAAACAAAAAATTTTGAAAATTGTTTAAAACTAGCTTTTTAATAAAGTGCTCGTAAGTGGGAATGAAATTTTTTTTAAATACTCTCAACCAAATTTTTTAAAAAATATTTAAAAATTTTAAAAAGTAAAAATTTTTTGATAAGATTTTTAACTGAATAATTTATAGGTTATTTTTTTAAGCAAAAGAAAAAAATTATGCATCCAACGAAATTGGAGAAAATTGTTCTCAATGAAATTTTAAAGAATAATTGTGTTCTAACAAAATTTGAAAAAATTGCTTCCATCAAATTCAAAAGAAATGTGATTTTGAACAAAATATTGAGAAATTTCTTTCAGAGAATTTTTTCAGCAAAAATCCATTCTGAACTATTTTTTTTTTTTTTTTTTAATGGATGTACCTAATTTTTCAAATTCTAGTTAAATTGTTTCTAAGTATATTATTGAAATAATCGAACAACATTTTTTTCAATTTTTGAAGAGTTTGAAGAAAATTTTAAGAAATTTGTTTACTATGAATAAAATTTTTAAGAAAGTTTCATAAAAAATTATTGATTTGCTCCCAAACAAAATTTTTCAAAAATTTGAGGTTAAATCAAATTTTTTAGAATTTTTTTTTATTAAAATTCTGTATACAAGTTTTTTGATAATTTTTTTTCAATCCATACCTTTGATCAAAATTTGGAAAAATAATTCCTTGCAGAATTTTGAAAAATTCTGGTCAAACGGATTATTTTTTGACAAAAAAGCTGTATAGTTTGATCAAAATTGGACTCTCGAAGAAAATTTGAAAAAATGTGTTTGAGTAAACTTTTGATATAGGTATTTTTTTTTAATTTTCAAAAAAATAGGTAAAAAATTGAAAAATGAATGAAAAAATGAACATAGGTATAGTATGAACTTACTATTCCGGTATTCCCATCTTTTGGAAATTCGATTTAAAGAAAAGCTATTATCATTGGAAAATCCAAGCGAATATCAGCTTGATTCTTATCATTATTTCGTTTTATAATTTCGCTAAATATAAAATTATCAATTATCAATGGGAAACCAACAAAGTATTAGTTTGTTCTTATCATGTACGGAGTTCTTTACGAAATGAAATTAAAAATTATGTATAATGTTTATTGTGAACTATTGTGAAGCGTTTAGAACACACACCACAATTTTTTCCTTTTTTTCTCTTTGTTAGAGCGAAAAAGGGAATATTAAAATATTTGAGACACGATCTACATATTTTCTCATTTTTGATGATATACCCGTGTAGCAATTGTCGACATCGACATTTATGTCGACAAAATTCAGACACATTTTTTTCTCGGTTAACGATGAATTAAAAATGATATTTGAGATTTAAAGTAATATTCTATGTTAAACATAACTGTTCAATCAAAATTTTTGAATTTTTCTCAGTATTTTCCTATAATTTAGAAAACGTTGTTTTTCTACATAGACAAGTCGATGTAAAAATCGATACTCGATAAACGTATCGACATTTATGTCGACAATTTCTGCCAATTAAATTTACAAATTTTATATCTAAAAAGAACTAAAAACAATTAATAAGAACATTTTAAGCTCAGGAATAAATAATTTTTGAAAGAATCACAAAATTTTCTTATTTTTCAAAGTTTTGAATAATACAACGACTTGTCGAGTTATTGTCGACATAATTGTCGATGGTCGAATAATGCATCGACTTCACTGTCGACAGTGTCGACCAGAGGAATTTTAAGTCGAGATAGTGTCGATGTGATTGTCGAGGGTCGAATAATGCATCGACTTAACTGTCGACAATGTTGACCAGAGGAATTTTAAGTCGAGTTAATGTCGATCTAATTGTCGAGGGTCGAATAATGCATCGACTTGACTGTCGACGTCTTGAGGGTGATTGTGATACTCGCAGATAAAGTGTGTTGTGAATTAGTACATAAGGTCTAAGAATCATCTCTATGCTAGTTGGACACTCGCATGTGTCCAGCTACAAAGGTGGCCTCAATGCCGCATATTTGACAAAAAATGTCGAAATGTTGGCTTGAACACTATTTTTGGTGTAATTTTAATATAATATACTTATATTGAATATTTGAACTTAACATATTTTTCAAAATCTCACCATTGCAAATGTCGATGTGGATGTCGATATAAATGTCGACATGTACGATCGAAAAGTGACCGATTTCGATGTGTCGACATTTATATCGAAATTAGCATCGACGTTGCTACACGGTAAAGGGGAATTAGGAAATAATCCTCTGGGATATATTAGTAGCCCAAATCGTACTTCTGTATCAGGGCCAAACGCAATAGCCATAATTTAATACAAAATATAAGGAAAATTCAAAAACCAGAATCGATTCTGCATTTGTGACCCGGCACCAAGGTCTATCACTTGAATCACTAAAAACTTCGAAAAAGTCAATATTTTCAATCGGCATGACAAAAGGGACCTAGTAAATCTGTAATCACTGTGGTTTTCGATGTATTTTTCATCTTATGATCACCTATGACACGAAATCTTCATAATTTAGCCTAAAATCAATGTTACATTTGTTATCAGTAAACTTCAAAAATTTACTTATCACAATTTTTTTTCCTTTTTTGGCAACACTGAGTTTGGTCAAATTTCCCTTGCGCCATTATACAAAAATGTTCGCCCATAATTATTTTTTTAATATTGGAAAATATTTCACTTATACCCAGTAACAATTCCCCAGAGTTTTAGAAAAATCGGTCTATTCGTTCCGGAGATATTCATTTCCAAAGTTTGTTTTTGGGCTCCTGAAAAATTTGGAAAATACCTACTAGGTCCCTTTTAACGTGCCGGGTCACATTTGCTGAATTTTTCAACATCATTGTTCTTGAAAAAAAGGATAAATTTCGCTAATTAAAAATACTTAGCGAGGTTTCGGCCTCCAACGACGCGCCATGATTTTAATGTGGTTCTCGCAGATACTTATACACAAAAGGAGGAAAATTTCATTAAATTTTTTCCAAGTCGTTTAAGACCGCGGTAACGAGGATTAATTTTTGAACGGTAATTTTTATATTTTACTTATTAAAAATTTAATTCGAGACCGCATCGAAGTTTACTGGGTTCGATAGGATAACTGTCTAAATTAAACATCTGTAATGTATTCTTGGGGGATACATAACGTAACGCAAAATAGGAGCATAAAATTAGCATAACTTTATTGACATCGAAGTAATTTCGGGACCAGGAAACGCTTTAAAGGAGTTTGTAAATTTAAACGACGGAAGGAATAAAATTACATTCGGTCGTAACGCGAATAACAAAGAAACGTGAACAATTTACCGAAAGGTTTCCGCGACCAGTTATCAATTTTTCTCCGAGATTTTTTTTTGCCATCGAATGAAACAGGCGAAATGTTGAGACAAGTTTATTTTTATTTAGTCCAATCTTACGAGTAGTTTGGCGAAGTGTACGAATTAAATTGTTCGACGTTGCAGAAACTTTTTTCCTCGTTTGTTGGGTACAGAAGAGCGAACATTAATATCTGGAAAGAATGGCCTTGCCTTGATGACTGGGCCAACGAGTGTCATAACGTCGAGAACGAAATTATCGTAAAAAAAAATTTTACAACTTGATACCCAAACCCTTTTCGCGAACCCCTAGCTCGGTTAGAATTATACGTTCAAGTGGGATCCTTTTTTTTAAAACTGAAAATATGAATTTTCAACAAGCCTGTAGGCGACATTGAATGATGTAAATTTAACCCGAATCAACCACATTACTGTTTGAGGATTATACAAGTGTTTTAAATCCAATGTGTGGATTTTTCAAAGTGGTTTAATCCTAGTAATCGATTACTCGTATTTTAAGGTCAATATTTATGTAGTCTCGTTACTTGAAATTCTATTTTAACGGCGTTTAAATTAAATTTTTGTCAAAAAAAATTGACTCACCTGTCCGATAGAATCGATCAATTTGTATTGATTGAGCTGCTGGTAAGAGCCACATTCGTCGATGCTCACGCGGCGACTTTCTTTGAGCGGTGATTTACGACGCGCGGTTCTGGGCGAAGAATAAGGCGAATATGGTATATTCGGGTATATTGGTCGATTTGCGGCCACACTTGTAATATTTATCTCGACGTTGTCTCGCAGCTGTAACGCCGAGCTGAAATTAGGCAAGTCGGCGTTAAGCGACTCTGGGCCATTTTCATTACGTGTACTCGGTAGTTCATCTTGTTTGTCGCATTTCCTTCTGTCTTTGCGCTTTTCGTCCGTACATTCCGAGTCGTCTGTTTCCGTTGATGTTGTAATTATCGGCAGCTGTTCTTTCCCTGCTTTCAACCTGCGAAAATATGATACGAGTTAAATTAATGCTATTCATCCACCTTCGTGTAAATTGCAATTTTTCTTATGTCACGAAATCAACTAGGTACCTACAACTAAAAAGATAGGAACTGTTTTCGAAATCTATTTTTTATTTAATTTTACTGTTTTATAAACTTAAAAAATGATTGGTCCAACATCCTCTAAAATAAATTAGTGTGTAGGCACAAAAAATTTCCTGATTAATCCATCTCCATTTCATGATCTCATGCCAAATTTAGTTGGTACATTGGTTACAAGAGAACCTTGCCACTCGTCACCTCCGATTCAGCTGAAAATTTGCTCACTGAAAGAACATGTCATTCGAACCTCAGAACTAAATTTTTAGCTGCCAATGTTGATTTTTCGATTTTTGGTGAATTTTTGAAAGTTACGAAATGTAGAAAGTATAACTTAAAAAAATCAATTTTTTACAAAAGTTGTAAATTTTCAGATAAAATTCTAAAAATCGGTTATATGCTCAATTCGACCCCCCGAGGCGATTGCAACCACTTTCGAAGAGATCTGAAGCCTCCGCTGACTACGAAAAGTTTAGCATACCTATTAATTTCTTATTTCGAGAAATAGGTATCAGTTTTTTTCTGAAAAAATGAATTGAAAAATAATTTTACTTTAAAAATAGTGGGAGATTTTATTTTTCAAAAACAACGAAAAAAATTTTGCGAAAAAATGTAAATTATGTTTGTCCTCTAAAAAAAAAAACGATTCCCAAAAATGGAGAGAGTTTCTTCTTCGAAAAATCCTACAAGTTTGATTTTGTTTTCAAAAAAATTGAAACAAAAAATGAAGATTTCTTCTCAAAAAAAAAAAAAAAAATAAATAGGCAAACAAAATATTAAAAAAAAAAAAAAAGAATTTTTACAACAAAATTGTAAAGATATATTTTTGAAAGTGAGACAAACAATTTAAGTAGGGTATATATTATTTTTCTATAAAAATAAAATATTTTTTTCTTCTCCAAAAATTGACGCAGGTAAAGTATTTTTTTCTTCAAAAAAAATTAAAGTTTATTTTTTATGTCAAAAAAATGAAACATTTTTGTCTATGAAAAAATTCAAGTAATTTTCGGAGTATTTCAAGACGTACGTACAGTGTACACAGATATCTCATTTCACTTTTATAATTTTAGGTGTATCTTGAACACTCCAGCTACTGCCAAATCGACCCCTGCGTACTTGGACCTTTCGTGTCTAATCAAAAATAAAATCTGGTTACGCCACTATTTGGAATCATTGTCAAGAATACGAAAAATTACTTGAATAAAAAATTTAAAAAATGATCGAAAAATTTATGTCTTGAATAAGTGAGACCTTTTAGAAGAGTGTATTTTTCTAAAAATTCCAAATCATTTTCTTCAAGTTTCAAAGTTTTTAATTTTTTTAGACATTAATTTAAGTAACTTTTTTTTTAAATGAAAAATTGCATCAACTCTAATTTCTGAAAAATGTGTGTTTTAGATATCTAACATTGTGTTATTCGTAAAGTTTTGCAATAAAATCAGAACAAAGTTTTTCGTTTTTCGTTTTTTTTTTTTCAATTGTGATTTGAACAAGATTTACAAGATTTTTAAAAATGTATGTTTCGACAAAAAAAATACTATAGGCGTATAATATAATTGGTTCAAAATTTTTTTGAACAAATTTTTTCAAGTTTTTAGACTATTTTCCATTTTTTTAAATATTTGAAATCATTAGGTATTTTTTAATTAAGTATTACCTAAGTGAAAAAATTTTCAAACAAAATTTTTTGAAAAAATGTTTTAACAGAAAACATTTTACAAGTGTTTCTAAATACTTACAAAATTTATTAAAAAGTTTTTCATATTTTTCCCCTTTTTTTATTATTTTAGAAAATTATTGTTCTTAAAAAAAAAAAAAAAAAATTATATTTTCAATTCTTTTACATTCTTAGGTATTTTTAATATCCATAAGTACCTACTATTTTTTGAAAAATTGCAACAATCTTGTGGTATTTCAACGATATTTTTTATTTGGACATAGGTAATTGTTAAGAAGTGTCTTCTAGCAAATGCAGGAGGAATTCTTCAAAATTTTCTTAGAAAATTGTAGTTTGAACAAAGACTTCAAGAAATAGATGTTTGATGAGAAAAGAGTTTTAAAGTTTTAAACTTGTTTTTTTTTATTGACTAATTTTTTTTCCAATCCATAAAATCTTATTCTTAAAAAAATGAAAAATTGCTGAAAAATAATTTTTTGAAATTTCACATATTCAAGATACGTAGGTAAGTACTTTTTTTTTTAAGTGTTCTCCATTTTATTAAACTTTTTTTTTATTTTGAAGATTGCGCTTTGAACAAAATTTAAAAAAAAAAATGAATGCATTAAAAAAATTTGTAAAAATTCAATAACTAGGTATAGGTATCATATTTGATTGAAAAAAAAATCAAAAAATTTCTTCACGGTAATAACTTTTCAAAATTATATTTTAAACATAAATTTTCAATATTTCTCGCTCTAATGCCGCAAGAGGGTAATCCGTCACTAACAAGTATTACTTTTTTCGATTGTCAAAATAGTATAGTTCACTGACACCACTCGTAGGTATAATTATATGAATACAGGGTGTCCCAAAATCCCACAGTCCACCGTTTCTTTTAAATTTGAAAATATGCATCTGAAACGTGATGTTTTTTCACGAGTTATTTTGTACATCAGTAAGTGTAAGCAATTTCAGAAAACGAGAACTCTGACAGTAAACGTCGAAACTCCATTTAGCCAATAGTATAGGTAGGTACATAAATACATAAGATAACGATCGTTAAGAAAAATCTGATACGTTTAATGTGAAAAAAATAACAGTTTTACAACTGTCGCTTAACTGTTAGTGTTAGTTTTCTTTTTTCCTAAGTATATTAGAACTAGGTTTTGAGAAATTCCCCGGACAAAAATCGTCTCTCAGTGGATTTTGATACGCTGACGACGTGTAAATGGGGCTTTTTTTCTCAGGAACACGCGTAGAGCGTGTTCACGAGTCATTAACAATATCCCATTTTTTGATATATGAAGCTCATTTCATTTGGGAACGTAACGTCTACGAGTTTATTGTGTTAAAAAATTAAAATGTTCGGATAATAATGGCTATGACTGGGCTGGGTAATCAAGGGGTATGGTCTAAGTAGCTGGTAGCTGCAATGCGATGTCGCGTCGCTCTAAAATACAAAGTAGGTAGTGAATATTATACCTATTCGTTCATAACGCCGGTATATTGCTCTCGTAAGTTTTCCTTTATCTGGTCGTGTAAACTTGGAGAAATTTCAGATTACTTATTTATCCTTTGATTCTCGCTAGCGAAGAAATTTCCGTTCTATTGTTTTTCCTCTCCACACCGTCTACGAGCACGTCGTCATGCTCATGTGGGTTTGCCGAAAGAGATTCAAATTTTTCATTATTTTCTCCTCGCTCATTTTTTGCGCGAATTTCAAATGAAATCAGTTTCATCGCTGCATTTTATATTTTGTATTTAGGACTTGTTTCAAATCTACGAGTAGGTGCTTACGATTTTATTAGAAAATCAATACACGTGCTGTTTTTAAAAATGTGGTTGCCTGATATAAATACGAGGATGGCCTTTATTTTGGACTTTCGATTTTTTTTTTTTTTTTGGTCTCACCTCCTCAAAATGTTTCTTTTCATAAGAAACTAATTCCATATTTTTTATTTTTTATTCAACTTGATTTTAAATGGTCTCTGGTTGCCTCTACAACTTTTTATAAAAATGAAAATTGAACAATTTTCAAACTTTTGCCTTTTTTGGTTATAACCCTTCAAAGTTTCCTCATCATAGGTGATATCTACGAGAGCTGTACCTAATTTTTCTAGAAAAAAAAAAAAAACTAAAAAAATGAGCAAATGAGCAAACATTTTTGACCTAGCATTTAATAGGTACATATTGTTGCCTCTTATTAGAAAATAATTCTATATTTTCTATTTTCCACATAGCTGAATTTTAAAAAGTACCATTAGTCACTCCCATTTTGAAAAATGATGAAAAATGATTATCAAATTTTCGAAGTTCGCGTTTTTTTGATTTAATCTATAAATTTTTTTCTCATGAGAAATGATTCTCAATTTTTCATTCTTCCCTTCACTGAATTTTAAACGGACCTTAATCACCCCCTATTTTTATAAATTTAAAAAAAAAATACTGATTTTAAAAATCGTGTCCTTTTTGGTTACAATCCATCAAAGTTGTTCCTTTTCATGAGAATTAATTCTCAGTTCTTTCCTAACCTGATTTTGAGTAATACGTACCTTGTGGCACACTCCCCCCATTTTTAAAAAAAAAAGTGAATTTTTTGACCTAGCATTTAAAGTTGTTTTGTTTCAAGTTATTAGTATTAGAAAGTTATTTTTTACTTATTACTTCTCTTCCAGCTGAATTTCAAGCGATGCCACCTGCCTCCTGTTTTTAAAATTGGAAAATTTTCATTCTTTTTCAAGATGTGAGAATAGTGGCATCACTTGAAAAATTCAGTTGTGGAAAAATAAAAAATTTATTTTCCAATAAACCGGAACAACTTTAAATGATAGGTCAAAAAATTTAATTCATTTAAAAAAAAAAAAAAAATTTAACTGGGATCAACTTTATTTCCCTTCTAAGTGAGTATACTTGCCTTTAATCCCCTCCCAATTTCTCAATATTTAAAAACAATATAATAATGTCTCGAATTTCCAAGATTTCATAAAAAATGTTCTTATCGTTTTTTCATTTTACCCCTCCCCCTACCTGCCTGCGTACAAAGAGTTGTATTTGAAGTGAAAGATTCTTGGATTTTATAAAAGAATTATTTATATAAATTTTTCGAACCTTACCAACAATTCAATCGAGCGTACGTAGAGTGAAAATGATCAGAAGGTTTTATTGCTCTGATATTTATTTTTTATTTATACGAGAGAAATTCGAATTGTGTTTCTGAGTACAGAAATCGAAGTTTTGGCCAATATAAATTTATGGCTAATTTTTTTCAACCCCCTCATAATCATCTGGTGTGTAATAATTTTTTTCCTTTCAGAAAAGGTCGTCAACACTCCTCCTCCTGGAAAAAAGGGAATGTGAAACAGTATATATGTGAATGGAAAAAATTCGAGGGTTTTTCATTATGAGAATATATTTTTGAAAAACGCTAACTCGAATTTATTTTATGCTTCGTTTTATAAATATTTTCTCATAAAGGGATACAAGTCGGACTTTGGTGTTTTCCTAATGTCGAAATACCAATTCCGAGCGAAAAAAAACAAGCGACCATGGATATTCAATTTTTTTTAAAAAAGACTGAAAATGAACCTCAGATAAGTGTAACTATTTGGAAATTTCGTTAATTGTTCGATTTTCTTGCTGCGAGAACTTTTTATACTTTTTCTCGAAATTGGAGTGAATTCCAGTAACAAAGTAAATTTCATACGAGTTGTGAATTCGAATCGAATAACTTCGAAATGAAGAAGGCTTAGAAGTTGTAATACAGTTTAAAGTTCCTTATTTCTCTTCTCTTTTTTTTCTGTTCATATAGGTAAACTGCTCTATACACAAATGAACTCCTACAGTACATTTCTAAATACGCAAGGATGTATTCCTCCATTAATTATATGTATTTGGAAACGAGCTGTTTTTTATTTACAAATTCCCTGATGGATAAAGTTTTGTTCAAAAATTGCCCCAGTAGTTCACGTGTCGTGTTCCATTTTTTTCCTCGAAAAAATAATTAATCAATTGCTTAAATTGAAAAATAATGGAGGAAATGCCAAATCGTGTTTTCTTTCTTTTTCCCCATCGATATAGAAAGTGATATATGGACTTTAGTCGATTAATAATAAATGTATTGGAAGTAACTGTACGACTTTTATTTACATACGTAATAAATTTCAATCAAATTGGAATTTTAATAAGCTCATTTTGAATAAATTTGAAATTACGAATGCGAGTTTACTAGGTACATATTATTATAGTGGGCAATATAAATCTCTTGTTAGTGAATTTCGCTTTTATTACCTTCGCTCGAACTAACATTTTGGGTCCATTGTTTACATATAGGTACCTATCTTCTACTATACTACAAACATTTTGTAGGTCTAGCTATGTGCATTGTACACACATAATCTACATACCAGCATTAATAAGTGATACACAAAATGCCAAATATACGCATTATAATGCGGGTCTTCATATATATATAACACGCTGCGGAAATTCTCCAAGCACCAAAATCCAATTAACCTTTGCTCTCGCGAAAATATTTCATCAAGATTTGTATCGTCGTATGACAACGATACTTTTACTACTTTGCATCAGATTATAAGCAAAAACACGAGTCTGTATAAACACCTACAAATAGGATGTTTTTTGAGAGCTGAAAAAATTTTTTACGAGAAAGATGGAAACATAAACTACAAAAAAGAAGGATTTTTTACGCCACGAGGTAGGGAACGTTTATAATACCAAAATAGCATCGTGGGAAATCCCCTGAGACTAATTTCGGTTTCAGGGTTTTAATATGATGCTTATGAATGCTTTTAATGAATGAAAAAAGGGGTGGAAATTTTTTATCACAAATTGAATATTTTACCTCATTTAAGGTTATGTTAAATTTTTAAATAGGAACATATTTTTTCGTGTGGTAAAAAAATCTGGGCAAGTAGGTACTTAATTTTCTGATTTTTTAATGTGTAGTTTGCTGACTTGATTTGATAAAAATTCCCCTACTTTAAAGTCTAATAATTAAATATAAAACTGAAACAAATTTCCTCATCATTGAACCTCGTATAAGTTCAAACATTTTCGAACCATTCTCTCAAATAAACCGGCTTATCCCTATTGACGAAAAAAAATTTGAGAATGCTAGCATCAGTTGCCTGTTTTTGAACCACTTTGAATGCTAGTGCTAGTATCCTAGTAGCATTTTAGTAGCATCTTAGTAGCATTCTAGTAGCATTTTGTTAGCACTTGGTATTGTGCTAGCATGATGCTAGCACTATGCTAATCTAGCATTATTAGGTGGTCCAAAAAAAGTCAACATGAATGCTAGCATTTTCGTAACACGTGCTAGCATAATGCTACTGATGCTAGTAATATGCTAGCATGCCGATGCAATGCTAGCAAAATACTAACATAATGCTTTATGAATTGTCGATTGGGATACAGTATACTTACAAAAAAATAATAAAATTACATCTAAAAATAATAACTTTCGAGATAAAAAATTTTTTACTCACGGTTTGTTTACTTTTATTAAACGAGAAGCAATAATTCCCGTTGTAGCAAATTTTTCAAAACATAACAACCAAAAAAAAAAAAAAAAAAATGACTACGATAAAAAAATAATAACGAAATTGACGAGAATATTCTAAACTTGAAGCTACATTTTACCCAGCAAAGCTATCAACCAAGACTGAAAACTGAAAAGGGAAGTATCGTCGAAGCTATTAAAGTTCCTTGTACGGAACCAGTGTTGCCTGAGCTTTTGACTGTAAAACGTAGGTACCCGTCTAATACGAGCTTTTAAATGTAGATTAATTATTCTAGTTTCGGTTTCAGTCAAAATGAAGATTTAACGGTCATTTCGGTAATTTTACCAAAATACAACCATTAATTTAAGTCATGTTTTTAGTAGGTACCTATCTAATCAAAATCCACCGTGTTGATATTTTATGTTTCGTTGGAAATTGTAAAATTACGAAAACGTGCGAAGAAAGTTTAGGGGGATTTAATAATATTGAGCTCTGTTGTATCTTCCTAAGTTCCTATATATATATATATTGAATAAAAGTATATCAATTTCAAATGCCTTATAGAGTTTCTTAAAAATGAAAATTTTTCGTTAGAAACTCCGCGGGCTTTTTTCGTCGATCCCATCTCCCTTCATTGTTAGAGACCGCGGTACTTTTCCTTTTCAAGTTGTTGTTATTCTATATTTTTTTTTACCACGCCGAGGAGAAAATGTAGCTTAATAAGTTATTTTTAGCGTATCAGTTTTCTCTCGACAGGAAAATACGTATTTCCAGCGTTATAAGTGGGATTGACCTTTTAAATTTCCGTCTTGATTTATCTATACGAACGTATTATAAAAAGAAAAAAATTATTCAGTGTCATGTCTTTGTGCGTTTCGTTCTCGTTCCTTTATTTTATAGTATGCTTTGCTCTATTGAGCTTATTGAATTTAACCGCCTTCACCTGCCTAGTTTCCTGTTCGAAAATGAAATTGATTTTTGCTTTTCATTTAGGTATACCTATGCATTCTACTGGAATGAAATTCGAATAAAATTTCATTACTTACAATTTCTTTGAAAATGAAAAAGATAGGCGAAGGAATAGAAAAAAGCTCAGATTATTCTAAAAAAAAATTGTAGGAAGAAATCTGTTGTGATTTTTTTTTGGGGGGGGGGAATCTCATTTCTTGGAGAGAAGTCGTCTCAATTTTTTGAGAAAAATCACTATTTTTTTAGCAAATTTTTTTTTCAGGTTTTTGGAAAAAAATCTTTTTTTTTTCTGGAGAGCCTTTCAGCTTTCTTTTGGAAAAGATTTCTAAATTTTTTGAAGTAATTTTTTTCAGGTTTTTGGAGAAACAAAAAAAACTCGTTTTGTAGAAAAAAATAGTCTCATGATTTTGAAGAAAAACCCCTAATTTCTTAAAGAAAAATGATCTCAATTTTGGATGAAAAAAACTCACTTTCTGGAGGAAAAATGTAATTTTTTAGGGATGAAAATCTCATTTTTTGGAAAGCTCAGCACTTTTGGAGTAAGTAAACATATTTGTTAAGTTTTTAGAGAGAAAAAAAAACTCATTTTGTGGGGGAAAAGTCTCATTCTTAAGGAGAAAAAAATCTCATTTTTTTGGAGGTAAATCTCTACATTTTTCAGGGTACCTAAAAATATTTTTTTAGTTGTTAGAGAAAGAAAAAAAAAATGTTGTAAAAAAGTAGTCTAATATTTTTCGAAGAGAAATCTTATTTTTTTGAGTAAAAATATTTTTCAAGTTTTTGGAGAAAAAAAATCATTTTGTTGACAAAAACTCGGGATTCGCGCCTCGCCAGGAGGGGCTTCGCCCTCTGGACTCTCCTGTTTGGTTCTATTTCCACACTACGTTTCAAAGTATGAAACATAGTATACGGTTTTACTAGATGACAAAATGTCTAAAAGTCAGGAAAATTAATTTCCATGGAAATTTAAGAATAAAAAATCAAATAAAAAAAAAGTTGAAACAAAGAAAATATATTTAGGTAATTTTCATGAAAATAAAAAAAAAAAAATTTCCATAAAATGTCTAAAAGTAATAAAAAAAAAAAAATCAGAATTATGCCTTCTGCAGTAATCAGCCTAATAGTATTCTTGCATAGTATCAGCCTGATACGAGCCTCGAGGTATCAACCTGAAGTTTTTTTTTCTCGAATTATAATGTTTTCCATCTAAAAAATATCACTATACATTATAGCAGATGTGCGTAAACCAGTAGGTATCTATAATTTTTCGCTAAAAAAAGAGTTAACAATTTATTCATTCTAAGCAGTAAGCATTCTGGGCAGCCCTGCATTTAATATTATAATGCAAAACTTTGAGCGAATTGCGTCCACTGAGAAATGCAACACATACCAGAAAGGCCAGAAAGGACACAGAAGAAACTAAGTATAAATTGGAAATAAATTTCATTCAGCTGGGAATCGGTTGAAAATATTGAAGACGTGTGGCAAAAACAAATTGTCACGGTTGCTGGCGAAAAAAGGGATTATGAAATTTTCTACTGTTAAAGATTGACTACTCGCTTACTCGGTAATGAAATTTTTAGAAATGGATACGCTGTTCAAATTGTTTTGGACGATAGTTTTTCAATTTTCGTGCCTCCCGTTGGTTCATATTTTTTTTGGCTGCGCCATGAAAAATTATTGTTGGAGATTATTTTCTGTATTGGATTAATTTTTATGTCTTACTCTACCCTTGGGAGGGCGTTCTACAAGATTGATTTCAGTACCTACGTGAGTTACCAAACTGAAATGACAGCGTGTTTTCTCTTTCGGAATACTTTTCTGCCTTTAATCCTTTTATGGCTGCGCTATACTTTTAAATTGGCTGTTGAGTTTTTTTTGCGTGGTAATTTTCGGCTAATGAATATCTGTCTTTGATTTTCTTTTCGATTATTGCTTTCATTATATTTTTTATACGACTTAATGTAGTATAGTCACAAAAGAAGAAAAATAGGCCTAGATTCTGTGCGATTACATTGTTAAAAGCGATTTTACGACCTTAATCTGAAATTTATAATAAGGAAAAAAATGAAGCTGTAGTCTGCTATCTCTGTTTCTAGAGACGCTTTTGAAAACATTTTCAGACATGTTGTAGATTAAAAACCTATAGAAATAAATTTATTTGAAAATTTTCGCCCTCGTTCCGCTTGCACAGCAATCGATCTCTTCTCAGTTTTTGATTAGGTTCAAATTTTTATCTTTGGATGAATTTTTTTTTCTTCTTTTGAATAAAAAACATTTCAATTTTTTTGAAGGGAAAATTTTTTAATTTTTCGGGATTAAAAAGTATTATTACCTATAATAATTATCATTTTTTTAAAACAAAACTTCTCAAAGTTTCTGCGGAGTAATCTTCAGAAAAATGTTTCTATATATATATATATTTTTTTTTTTTTCATGTAAAAAATCTTCCAATTTTCTTATTTTTTTCAAATTTTTTGTAGGATAGAATTTATATATATTTTTTGATATGGTAGTAGAAATATGTTTTTTTCACTAAAAAAGAATGATTTTGAGGTGGGTAGATTTCTCAAAAATTCTCAATTTTTTGGCATAAAATGATTTTTATTTTCTTTTTATTTATTTGTTGACCATGTGTATTTTTTATTTATTATAAAATATCTCGGTTTTTTTTTCTTGAGATGATAATTCTTTCAATTTCATAGATTGAAGAATATTTTTGATTTTTTGGAGTAAGAAATTTTTCATTTCTTTCCTGTAAAATAAATAATTGAGAACCACTGAAATACTTATACCATTTTTTCACTCTCTTTCCTTGAAGTCCCTAATATCCATTCTAAGCCTGCTTTTGAAAAAAAAATTAAACGAAAGTTGTAGATTGAGATCATAGAAATAATTTCAATTATTACAAAAATGTTAATTGAATCTCCCCCTCGTTCAATTTTGTATATAGTGTCACATTGGAGGCGATAGAGGGGTCCAATCGAAATTCGTGTTATAAATGAAATTATTCCTAAGTTTTCATTTTTCAATCTACAACTTTCTTTGAAAATTTTTTCAAAGGCATCATTGAAAATGGAAATAACAGTATGGCTAGGAACGGGACATCAGTGCTAAAAAAAATTAGCCTTAAAAGTAAGGCATACAGGCTGTTTTTTTTTTCTTATACGTAGATTTTAGCTTAAGATTCAGTATAATTAAATAGCTTTCAACAGTGTAATCGCAAGAAATTCACCTTTGCGACTGTACCACATATTTGGACCTACAGGCTGTTTCATAGTTAAAATTAAAAGAAATGATCGAAATAATAGATACCTAAGTACGTGAATTAAATTTCAAGTTTTTTATTAAAAAGCTATCAGCCAGTATTGCTATGAAAATTCACATATGTACTACAATATAATTACCAACCTATCTTACCATTATAAAATATAGGCCACATCTACAAAAGTATATTAAAGTATTTATTATATGACATTATTTCATAAAAAAAAATTACCAAACATCAAAATGGGAAAAATCGAAACAAATATGGTCTCATTATTTGTAATAGCGGCTCGACCAGGTTTACACCGTATAATTATTCATCAATATCAAATTACACCTTTTAACGAGATTTCGATAAAATTGACGTATTGGTATCCTCGAGACACACGAGCCAGTACATCGTAGGATATTTCAGCTTTAATTTCAAGGTACCACCGACGATTTACGCGGCGACGAAATGTGCCCATTAATTGGTGCTTAAATTTTAACAAAGCTGTATAATAATGTGACATGTGCGCTTTCAGGCTTTTGTATACTAAATACGTATACCTATAGCTAGGAAAGTAATTTCAACTTGACGAGAGCGTTATGTGCTTCAATTTGTCTATCCTATATTTTCTCGTTTCAATGTTATAAAAAATACTGTTCTTTTTTC
Organism: Balanococcus diminutus; assembly: GCA_959613365.1. NCBI lineage: Eukaryota > Metazoa > Arthropoda > Insecta > Hemiptera > Pseudococcidae > Balanococcus > Balanococcus diminutus. The sequence goes on along the minus strand of OY390715.1, from coordinate 33,389,006 downwards.
ATTAAAAAAAAAAAAGATATACCTAATACGAGTTAATATTTTACAAAGAAAAAAAAATTATCCACAAAAAGGAAGTTATTATAGCACAGACGATGGACACCAAGAAATGCCAAATCAAATTTTAGTCTGGCGAACTCTTTCTCTGTACTACATAACATTCGTAAGGCTTGTAAGGTGAATGCCTTGTATCAACTACAATTGTGAAAAATTTCAACTTCATTCCTACGTCAAAATTCATTTTACTTTTTCAAAACGACGTGGATGGTTAAATTTTCATGGCAAAGTTTATTCATTCTCGTATATCTTGCTCGTTTTCTGGTTTGGGATACTTTTCATGCTTTCTACATCGTAGTAAGTATGGCAGGAAGATATCTAAAATGTTATATACTTCGCTTTAATATAAAATATGTATCTAGGTATATGCAAAAAGTTCTCATAGTTCAGATGAATAAAAAGCTCGTCTCTACGTCTTTGAAGATTTGAAATTTCGGTGATTTTTCTCAGACGATTTATATATCCCTACTTTAGATATGATACAATCAAGTTCTAATTTTTAATTTAGTTTTAAAAATATTTACCTACAAACGTTTTGAAACTCGAGTCGACTCGATGTGGTACTTTCAAGACCGAAGTTTACTTAAAAATTATAATTAAAATGTAATTTCTTGAATATATGAAAACAATCCTAAGAAAAGGGATTTATTTTGTACTTATGAAAAAAAACACACTATAAACTCGTACAGATTGCTTCTCGTTATCAGTAGTGAATTTCTAAAAATCAACCAAGTATAAACACATTTTTTAGATTTAGTTTATTAATATTTATTTCAAAAAGAAAGTTTGTCGAAAGACTTTAAAATGGTAATTTTTTATTTAAAAACTCTGCTTATCGACTCCATAAAACATAGTAGTAATGATACCGTTTGCCATTTGCGTTACAAAGTAAACATTTATCTAAACCACTTTCCGTTTAGTTATTTAATTTTTGAAGAAAAAAAAATCAATGTTACGTAAATATAGGTTTGGGTTATTAATGATCTCGTGAGAACGCCTAACCACGTTACATATTTTTGAAAGTGACAAAAAAAGTGGTGGGTTTTCAGAAATTGAACATTTTCCAGGTGAAGGAAAAATTAAAGTAGGTATAAATTTTTCCAACTTGGAAATTCGAAACTACCAATTTTTCGTCATTTTTTAAAATTATCGCTCAATTTTTCCAACTTTGAAGTTTGAACTCGAAATTGCCAACTTTTCAATTTTTTTACTATATCATCAGGGATGGAAGGTCCCCACTAACACCCCTGTTCACTACATCCCTGAGGTTTTATAGTGGATAATTGTTCCATTCTTGTATTTGTATTTTTTAAGTGCATATTTACCTCGATTTCCCTAAAATTTGCCGTTAGTCCAGTCAAATTAGGCCAAAAAACAGCCTTTTCCCAAACAAAATTAAGGAAGAATTTTTTTTGGTAAAGTTGCTCCTAAAAGAGTCTTAATTAACGTACAAAAAATCCCCTAAAATCGGATTGGAGTTTCACCCCCAATATATCTATATTTTTGCCCCCCATTTTTCCTCTTACTTTATTTGCGTATATCTCGGTTCCTAATAAAGTTACAGAAATTTTTTTTCACACAAAAAATGCCCAAAATTAAATATTCTTTCAAATTAGTTATTTTAAATTTTTTTATAGAAATGATAGTAACTCCGCAAATCGACTTTAAAGTTATTAATCCATTCAAATTAGGCCAAAAACTGAGTCCCCCTCCCAAAAAAAATGATGAAAATTTTTTTTTCATTAAATTGCTCGTAAAGGTGTCCTCATCAACAGAATATAACTACTTAGTATAAATATGTTAAACTCCAAATGCACCATGACCCCCGAAAACCCAACTTTTTCGCCCCCAGATTACTTTTTTTTCGCATAATTCACGTATATGCCAGTTCCTAATAAAGCTACTGAAAAATTTTCAGTACAAAATATGTACAGAATTAAATTTCCTAAAAATTAGTTTTTCGCAATTTTTTCGGTGGGAGTGATAATTATGCAGCAAATCGACTTTAAAGTTATCGCTCAGGCACAGTACCCAGAAATTCATACACGAACATTTCCGCGAATAACTAAGTCGATTTACAGCGTAACTATCGTTCCTACCGAAAAATTGTAAATAGGTATCTAATTTTCAGTAAATTAACTGCTCTACATATTTTGTGTTGAAAATTTTTCAGTAGCGTAATTAGGAACCCAGCTATACGTGAATTATGCGAGGAAAAAAATTTGGGAGCAAAAATGTGGGTTTTTGGGGGGTCATGAAGTCATGATTGCATTCGGATTTTGACAGATTTTATGTAAAATAAATGTTGAAAAGAACACCTTTACGAGCAACTTCATGATAATTTTTTGAAGGGGGGGGGGGTGTTTTTGGCCGAATTTGAATAGAACAAATAACTTGAAAGACGATAGCATCATTCCTACTAAAAAATTAAAAATAATTATTTTTGGATAAATATTTACCTAATTCTGAAAATTTTCTGTATGAAAAACATTTCTGTAGCTTTATTAGGAATTGAGATATAATTATGCGAATAAAGTGAGGGGGAAAATTTGAATATCTGCGGGGGGAAGCTTCACTACGATTTTAGGGGACTTTTTACACTTTAATTAGGACACCTCTACGAGCAATTACAAAAAAAATTCTTCCCAGAGCCGGTGCGAGAGGGGGGGTTTGAGGGGTGGAACACCCCTCCAGTGATTTTCCATTCGGCAAATTGTCGAAAAATTTTCGACAAATTCGGCAAACTTTAAATTAGGTATGTTTACAAAATTTGGTAAAGTTTTGAATTTCAAATATGTAAATTTTTTAGAAATTCTAAATCACAAATTCGGCAAATTTTTGAGAAATTCCGAATCATAAATTCGATAAATTTTAGAGAAATTCCGAATCACAAATTCGGTAAATTTCTGAAAAAAAATTTCGCCCTCGCTTCGCTCGGGCAATGTACTTCTACTGCTTCATCTTTCTCTCAGAATCAGAATAGGAATCAAAAATCAGCGCATTTGAATTGTTATAACTTATAACGTAAAAAAATGAACATGATCTTTTTGAAAATATTAAAAATGATGCTTAAAGTGCATTATTTTTAATTAAAAATTCCAATTTTTTCAAAATTTTCGCCCTCGCTTCGCTCGGGCAACGTATCACTTTTTCATCTTTTAAAAAACCAGAAATTATTGTACGTTTTCAAAATTTCTGCAAAAAAAGCCCATCTTTTCTTTTAGAAGTGCAATTTTTTCAAAAAATTTCGCCCTCGCTTCGCTCGGGCAGCAAAAGTCGTTTTGATTCAAATCTTAATGCTACCATAAGTTCTTTAAATTTTTTCTATGAGGATAGTGAGAAGTTCTTCTTTCGAAAACTCACTTTTTTCAAAAAATTCAGCGCAGGGGTCTACTTCCCATTGTTGTACCTATTAATTATCATTCGGCATTTTCGATCTACACCCCCCCCCCCCAAAAAAAAATTTGCTCAAACCGTCTCTGATTCTTCCCTCATTTGTTTGTGTAAATGGCCTAATTTGACTGGACTACATGTTGCGTGGGTAACGATACTTTCGTTTCCATACAACACCTCTCCATTGATTTTTTTGCGAGTTTTAATTAATCAACTGCGGTAATTAATTTAATTTCTATCTATGTACAACAAAGGCTGCCAACTCTTTTTGGTTAATTGGAAAAACTAAGAAAACTCGGCTGCTGCACCCGGTGTTCATTTAATTAATGGATTTTACAGTATCTCGTCAATATAGGTATACTTCAAGGGGTAAGGTAAACGTACCACACCGCGTCCAGCATCAAAAAAAAAAAAAAAAAAAAAAAAAAAAAAAACGAATATAGGTACGAAATAAAATAAACTTCCTTACTCGTAATTATTTTTTAAACGCTGGAAAAAAATTAGTTGACACATTCGAGCCGAATTTCGTTTCTTGAAATGCAGGAATAAATCAGGTATAAAAGCATCGTATCGGGTATCTATGCTCTATAGATATTTTCTCAAAGGACATATTGGGAATCGAATGGAAAACACCTACGTAACTCGACTTGATAAAGATTTCCCTCATTCAGTTATACCATTAAAGCCATTTTCATGTTACATTTCGAGAATGATAATGGAAATGGGACCACGGTGAGAGATATTTTATTGCTTTATCGAGTTACATTACATTTCTGGTTACTTACAAGTTCAATTGTTCCCGAGGTCCGATTACATTTTATCGATGATGATTATTGTCATCGCCACGTATCTACATAACGATTTACTCGCAAGCATAGTTTTATAGGAATTGCTCTCGCAGCGTGATAAAAAATACCAAAATGGTACTGAATAGAGGACCTCGCGAGAAGAAAATTGATAGATTAAGGAAGCAGATTTATAGATTTTTTTCAAGTCTCACTTGACGGAGATTAATAACAAACAAAACGAAAAAAAAAACCGACCACATTGGCTCTACTCTACGTAGAGCTTTTTCAATATATCTTTGTCACCGCAGTTAAAAGTAAAAAATAAAAAAAATAGGTCCAAAAGCTGTAAATTTCCAAGGGACATTGTTAGAGTGTAAAATAAATTACAACGGTTTTTAAAATCTAATGTAAACTCGATGGCAGTATTGGTTTGTTTACACTGCAAACAAAGCCAAAGGTGCACCTATTATAATAAAAACATCATAGGTATTGTTCTCCTGTTTTCTGGCCTTTGAATATTTTACTCAAATGAGGTTTTATTATAAATGAGAAAATAGTGCTCATTTTTCAATTTGTACCAATGCATTTATTAATTTTTTTTACAGTTGAGGAAATGAGTATTTGAGTTTGTAATTTCATCAACAAAACTAGAAATTTTTCCCCACTCCACAAACTCCACTTAATTGAATTTTATGTGGTTCGAGGGTAAAAGTTTTAACCAAAGTGTATACAATTTACAAATATATTTTAATTATCGTGGCAATTAAACCTTACCTATTATGCTAGTAAATTGCACTTTAATGGTTATCGAAACTGACCCGACGGAAAGTTTTAAGGTCAAAAAATACTAATACTAAAATATAAGCTAGTTACAAAATGTAGGCACGGAGAGGAACCTAAACTAATTTAAACTTATGTTACAATCCCCAACTCACCGTAAAACAGAAAATAAGAAAAACAAACATGGCAATTGGTACGTTTCTAAATTACTATTTTAACAATGGGTACATACGAGTACAAGAATAATTTGATGAACCTGCATCATTTGAGAACTAGTTAAAGTAATCGATTACCTTTCGTTTCGATTTTAAGCATTATAAATTATCAGCTAATTCGCAAATTGACATATTTTTTGGTGAAAAGTGAATAGTGGAGTAGCTGGGGAAGTTGTCAATGGTGCCTGCCCCCCCCTCAAATTTCCCGAGAAAAATAATATAAATTTAATTAGAAATTTCATTTTCAATTTTTCCAATTTTTTTCAAATGAGATTTTTATTTTAGTTTTTCTGTTTTTGAAAAATATAAAAAATACAAAATGTTGACATGAAAAAAATTAAATTTATGTTTCAAAGAAAATTTTCTGAGAAGATTTTCAATCGTTTTTTCAGCGACTTAATTTAAAAAATTTGTTTGAGATGATTTTTTCATAATAATTTTTTGTTTACCAATCTAGTCTAAAATAGTTTTCTCATTCGAGTGAGAATCCTTCTTATAAACTAGGTACCTACTCGGAAAAATCGTTTTTTTTGCATTTTTGAAGATGAAGCGAACAAAAATTTTTAACAAGAGTCCATGTCAATAAGAAAATTTTTCTCAGATTTTTATTTCTTCTATAAGAATTTAAAAAGTTTAAAAATAAATTACAATTCCTCATTTTTTTTTTTTTTTTTTTTTGAAATTTAGGGTTCGGCAAAATCCAGGAAAAAGAGATTTAAAATCAAAATCCAAAATTATTGTGATATTTGTATTTAAAATCTAAGATCCAAAATCCTTTTCACGCCTGGATTTGAAATCAAAATTTTTTTTATACTCTGACTTCTGGCTCATGTTAATTTTGAGTAGATACCTATCGATAATCCCGTACCTAATCTCAATTTTTTGTCCTTTCTTTTTAAAATTGAAAATAAAAATCTTTCAATTTCTTTTCGAAAAAAAAAAACGAATAAGAATTCCATTTGGAGGGAGGGGGTGAAACATTTTTTATTATAATTTTTTTTCCTGTGTCAGCGTAATAAAATTTATTTATTTCTTCGTTTTGAAAAAAAGTTTCTCTTTTTTTTTTGAATTAGGTAGAATTTTTTTTCAAATTTTCGAAGGAAATTATTTAAAAAAAAGAACTTTCAAATTTCCATAAAAATCAATTTTTCAAAAAAAAAAAACTAAATTTTTGGTTTGGTCTCAGTTTAAAAAAAAATATCTTTCAGTTTTTTGTTTAAAATTTTTTTTGAATTTCCTCGAAATAAAAAAGTCGATTTTTATGTACTCGAGTCAAGCTAAAACGCTGTTTAATTTTTTGAAAAAATCTTTACCGCAAGTACATTATCTGATAATTATTGGTATTTTTTTAAAACTCCTCATCCGTATCTCAATTTGTTTAAAAAATTGGTCTTTTTTTTTAAATTTAAAAATTTTTGGAGAAGAAAATCTCTTGAATTTTTCTAAATTTAATGATTTCTCTATTTTATTTTTCAGTAGGTAGGTAAATATTTTTTTTGCAATAAGAATTTTTCAAATTTAATTTTTGGGTAGAAAAAAAATCTGATTTTTTTGTACCTACAATAAAAATGCCTTTATAAGTGTAGGTAATTTTTTTGAGGTTCAGTGCAGTAAAATTTTTAATTTTTTCAAAGTACAAATAAAAAAATAAGTAAAATTTTTTTGAACTCGACATAAGAGTAAAAATTTTTTTGTTTTTAGTAAAAAATAATATGTTAATTTTTTTATCAAAAAATTTCTGACTTTTTTGGAACAATACGAAATCAACTGTTTTTAAATCTAATTTTTAAAAAATCTCAGGGATGAATTAAGTCGCACTCACAACAACTAATGCAACAATCAACCCCCCCCCCCCAAAAAAAAGTTTTTTATTATACCTAATTACTTTTGATAACTTTAAAAAATCCTAAATCTTTTCAATTTCAAGGTTTAAAATCCGAATTCGAATTTTGAATATTTTGTGGATTTAGAATCTGAAGTGATTTAAAATCTGCCGAACCCTGGGAAAACTTGATGAAGTTTTCTGTGAAAAAAAAATCAACTTGAAATTAAATTAGGTACATGTTGAATACGAAGACAACCCTATTTCTACAACGCTTAAAGGTACCTATTAAAAATTGAAGCAGTAAATTTTGTTTCATAAAAGAACCTTATTTATTATTCATCTTGATGAAAAGCTTTTCAAAAAGGGTTTATTAAATAACCACGTGAAATTAAATTTTATATGTACTACGATATTTTGCTGTGGTAAATAACGCCAATTTAATGTTTAACCAATCGTCTACAAAATAATCTGTGAGTAAATACTCGTATGTGGGGTGTATTGTGTCGATATTTTAAATGCGTCACCGTACGGTTTTATGCATGTACCTACCTAAATGAAAACGAAAAGTTTTAATCTCTTGTATTCGTCGTCAAAGTATTATTTGTACGTGGCGCTGCACTATTTAGACACAAATGTGGTAGAAATAATTAACCTACATGATGTATTTGTATAGGTATGTAAACGTAGGGGAGGAAAATGAAAATAAAACAAATGAAAACACTCGAGTTTATATAGGTAGCCACTAAATGTTCGATTAAAAGACGAAACACATACTACCAGATACCTATATGAAAAATGAAAATAAATTTAAAAAATCTCCCGCGAATAGAGTTGAAGAAAAGCTGCGGATTTTGTGAAAATAAAAAAGACGTGTATGTAGTACGTCTGAATGAACACGAGCTGATAAATGAACAACAGAAAGGAAAGCCGTATAGAAAGTTGTACTCGTACTTTTGGGAATAAGTTGTAGACCTCGTTTCGTCCTAAAAGAATAATAGACATCGCAGACGGCTAACAGTTCTTTTAAGCATAAATTTTTCTCGGAAAATTTTCACGTTCATTTCACACTTCTGCGAATAGCCTTTCAATGACCTTGAAATTTAGTCACAATTTTATTCGAGTGAAAAATGTGATATGATTCATCGACGAATGTATCAAGTAGTTGGGTTTAAAAATTGTTCTTGAATCGGATTGAATAGTGATATTTTTCCAATTGTCTGGGTTCAAGGAATTGAGAACCTGTATACTATTCATACAGCTGGGATGAAAAACCTGATTTTTTGAAATGACGAATGGAGTCATTATTTCGAACTGTTTGGATTTTTTTTTTTTTTTTTCAAAAAATAGGTAATAATTTATGGAACTTTTGAATTTGTACCTATGTGAGAAAACGTAAAGAAAAATTTACAAAAATGGAAATAGAAATTAGCACGACATTATCAAAACATACCTACTTAAATTATTGTCTATTTGGTCGCCTTTTTTCAAGTTCATTTAACACTCATGTCAGAATGATTCCTATATTTCATTCTACGTATGCTTATGCAACTCATTTTACTCGTTTCAAAGTCAAACCCGAAGGTATGTTTCCTACCGATTTCCCAGAAACCTGTGGTTATAATCTGTCATTCTTACAAGTACACGTAATACCTACCTAGCCATGTGTACTTTGATTAATTTAATTAGTTACCTATTCTCGATAGATATTCAACTCGTTTATAACAAAAGAGATAAGTTTTATTTTTTCAAAAAGTGAACGAATGGGGTATAAAAACACACGTCAAAATGTACGGGTAGAAAAAATGAATAGTTCCCATCATTTCCTCGAATAATACACGATTTCGGAAGGGGCAGTAACGGTGAAAGGGGTGCAAAAGGTGCATTTGCACCGGGCCCAGATTTTCCCAAGAGTTGGGCCAAGAGATTTTTACTCCAAGTATACCGCAAGTATAATATGTATACGTTTATATTTTTCTCTAGAAAATTGAAAGATTAGTTTCTCTTCAAAAAACTGGAAAAATATTTTTCCTACAAAAAATTATGGGGGTTTTCTACAAAAAATACTTAATGTTTTTTCTACAAAAAAGTGTGGATTTTTTTCTACAGAAAATTATGGTTTTTTTTTAAATTATGGATTTTTTAAAAATTATATGAATTTTTTTCTGCAAAAATTATGGATTTTCTTTCTACCAAAAAATTATTGTTTTATTTTCCTACAAAAAAAATATGGATTTTTTTTCTACAAAAAAATATGGATTTTTTTTCTACAAAAAAATATGGATTTTTTTTCTACAGAAAAATATGACTTTTTTTTAATTATGGATTTTTAAAAAATTATATGGATTTTTTTCTGCAAAAATTATGGATTTTCTTTCTACCAAAAAATTATTGTTTTATTTTCCTACAAAAAAAATATGGATTTTTTTTCTACAAAAAAATTGTGGATTTTTTTTCTACAAAAAAATTGTGAATTTTTTCCTACAAAAAATTGTGAATTTTTTCCTACAAAAAATTATGGTTTTTCTTTCTACAAAAAATTATGGATTTTTTCAATTTTTCTAATTGTTTTGGTGTAATTTTACTGCAATAAGGGAAATTTAAAAACATTTTTGGGTGTTCTTCCGCTTACCTCCTCAAAAATTTTTTTTTTTTTTCAATTCAACTTATGAGTACATTAACAAATGAAGTGGTATCAATGTTGAGTACGCATAATCTTACCTGTTCGTATCTTCCAGTTCATTGTTCTGGCCTGTATGCGCTGAAACAGCCCGACAAGAAGCAGTAAGTCTTCCATCTTCTCCAGTAAACCAACCAAATGACGGTGCTGCTGTAATGTAAAAAGTAATATGATTTGAAAATCTGTGTTAAAATATATGAGGCGGTAAAACGCGACCGTCGACGAATTTACAGTAGCCTAAATAGCGTAGCGTTGAGAATGTCTAAAGGGCTTATGGAAAAAATGACTTTTGCAAAAGTTAGGCACCCGAATATATGAAAAGTTTAAAAAAGTTACCGATTGCTGTGCACAAAAGTTGACAGTCTAACGAACGATTTTCCGCGCTAAAAATTTTCGTATAGGTGATTGGTTACGTGACGTGACACGTTTAAAACTCTTTCGATTATTCTATGGGTATTGGGTACAAGCGGTTTCTTCATTATTACTTTATACTTATCCATTCGTTTAGATAATTTTACAACTTTCGCAATTTTTCGTCAAAGTACGAGTAATGCACTATACCTACATTTACTCGTTCGTAATTTTAGGGTTCTTTGTACTATTCCCAGATATCGGAATACTCGTAAAAACAAATAATGCGAGTAGAAGAAGAACAGCTGTCAATGTCACCTTAACATTAGATCAAAATTTCGTATATACATATTAAATTTCAACCTGCAAACGACTCTCTTTCTTATTTCCAATTCTTTGGTTACAAAGCTCTTTTCGCTACAGGAACCGAAGTTTGAAGACGTGGCCTTTGATACGTTTTAAATTTAAAACCGTTCGCAGTTTCTTTCTGAATGAAAGTTATTGTGATATATTGGAATTGCTAGAATATCAAGATACTTTGGTTTTTCACACTATTCCAATTTTTTTTTCAGATTGATGGTGAATGTTGATTTTTTTTCTCGCTGAGATTTTCATTTCTTTGTGAAGTTTATACCAAAAAGAGAATGCTTCGTGAGTAGGTACGTACATTCAGTGTAAGTAGGCGAGTAAATTCTCATTTAGCAATACTTGTGAGCATTCGAGTATTTCTGAGCCTCTGAGGAAATGTTCGAGCATTTCTTTAAGTTCATGGTTAACTTTAGAGTTTTAAATATTATTTTGAACAGTTACAAGTACATTTTCTTAAGAAATCATTGGCTTATTTTTTTGTTGAAATTTTTGTATTATTTCTGGATACTTGATTGTTTGATTTTGATCGAGTTTATTTCTTTCTCCCTTTGAAATTTATTTCCAATTTTATATTTTTACAAATACAATATTACAGAGGCTTATAAAGTTCACAATGCTTACCTACTTGGTGCAAATTTTTGCAATAACCATTTATAAGTTTTTATAGAATTTTTTCAAAATTTTTAATTTTTCTTTTAAAAAAGAAAATAATACAGGGTGTCCCATGTAAAACGCAACCCTGATTTTGATGGCGCGTCACTTTCTAGTGAGCGAGTTCGGAACTACTTCGCCGGGTCTGACGTCATCCCCAAACGTTTTCCAACCGCTCTAGGCAGTTTTATCTTTATATCTGCTGCCATGTTTTGTGTTCCAGAATTTTTTATAAATGAAAGTCAAAATATTTTTTTGGGCAATTTTTTGAAGTTTCAAAAACATTTATTAGATTTTCAAGCAAATTTAGGGGTCCTACAGTGGTCCTACGAAAAAATTTGTAAGAACCAAAATTGTAGAGCATAAAATTTACTTCCTAAATAGTATATTATTATATTTTTCTAGGAGTTTTGGTATCGTCATTTTTATAGTCAAAGTTCAAAAATTGAAAATTTCTCCAAACTTTAAACTTTGACTGCAAATATCACGAAAAGTAAGCCTCCTAGAAAAAAACTAATCGCTTACTACGGAAAGCAAATTTCACGCTCTACAATTTTGGTTCTTAGCATTTTTTTCATAGGACCCTTAGATTGTCCATAAAATCCATTTCAAGTCAAGAAAAATTCAAAAATACAGTGTGTACGGTTCAAATTGAACCGTACACACTGTATTTTTGAATTTTTCTTGACTTGAAATGGATTTTATGGACAATCTAAGGGTCCTATGAAAAAAATGCTAAGAACCAAAATTGTAGAGCGTGAAATTTGCTTTCCGTAATAAGCGATTAGTTTTTTTCTAGGAGGCTTACTTTTCGTGATATTTGCAGTCAAAGTTTAAAGTTTGGAGAAATTTTCAATTTTTGAACTTTGACTATAAAAATGACGATACCAAAACTCCTAGAAAAATATAATAATATACTATTTAGGAAGTAAATTTTATGCTCTACAATTTTGGTTCTTACAAATTTTTTCGTAGGACCACTGTAGGACCCCTAAATTTGCTTGAAAATCTATTAAATGTTTTTGAAACTTCAAAATTGCACAAAAAAATATTTTGACTTTCATTTATAAAAAATTCTGGAACACAAAACATGGCAGTAGATATAAAAATAAAACTGCCTTGAGCGGTTGGAAAACGTTTGGGGATGACGTCAGACCCGGCGAAGTAGTTCCGAACTCGCTCACTAGAAAGTGGCGCGCCATCAAAATCAGGGTTGCGCGTTACATGGGACACCCTGTATTATTTTTGATTTTTATCACAATGTTTCTGTTTCTAAAAAAAAATGACTAGAAAAAATTTGTGTTGATAATTTTTTTTTTTTTTAGGTGTTAGGTATACTTGGTACTTTATTTTTTTTTGAATTTTTTATACAGAAATGTTTTCAAATAAACAGTTTCTCAAGCGTCAAGCATCAATTACATATTTAGATAGGTATATATTTTTTAATTAGCATTTTTTTCTATCAATAGTAAATAAGTAGGTAGGTACCTATAGACTTTTTTTACAGAATTTTTTTCAAAACGAAAAAAATTGAAAAATAAGACACTGTTTATTTTTATTTAAAAAGCACCTTTAAATATCACCTCGTTCAATTTTATTAATTTCTTTACTTTTTTTTTTGTCATAACTGAAACTTTTATCGACCCCCCCCCCCCCCGCTCCTTGAATAAAATTCCAGTTAGGGCCCTAAACCATTCCAATTATTTGAAAAAACTTTTTTTCAAAATCTTTAGAAATTTTGGTTTCAACAAAATTTTTAAAAGTTTGCATTACAAAAAAATTTAGAAATTGCATTTTTATGTTTTAAAATCGTTTTTTACAAAATCTTTATGAATATTTTATATTTGTTTCATTTTTTTTCAGTTTTAGTTTCGACAACATTTTAAAAAAATCTCAATAAATTTGGATTTCAAAAAAATTAAAGAAATTGCGTTCCTACATTATTTTGTAAAATTTTCGTGTTTCAACAAATTTTTTTAAAAGTTTGAATTTCGAATTCCAGCAAAATGTTTTTAAAAAAATTTCAAAATTTTTAGGAATTTGTGTTTCAACAAAATTTTGTAGACTTTTTGTTTCGAAAGAATTTTATTTGCGTTCCAATAAAATTTTTAAAATTTTAAAATTTTGTATTTCATAAAAATGTTTGAAAAACGTTTTTTCAAATTATTCAAGATTCTTCATGAATATTTGTGTTTCAATAAAATTTTGTAAAATTTTTGCTTCAATAAAATTTTATTTGTGTTCTAATGAAATTTTCATTAAAATTTTTGAAAAACTTTTTTTTTCAAATTCTTTAAGAATTTGCGTCTTAACAAAATTTTGTAAAATGTTTGTGTTACAACAAAATGCTTGAAAATTTTTTTTTCTTTGTGAATTTGTGTTTCATTTCAACTGTAAAAAAATTTTTCAATATAATTTTATTTGTGTTATTCCAATAAAATTTTTAAAAATTGTAAATCTTGTGTTTCGTCAAAAATAATGTTTGAAAAACGATTTTTTTTTTAATCTTCAAGAATTTGTGTTTCAAAAAAATCTACACATTTTTTTTTACATAATCTTTGGGTGAGGATTTGTGTTTCCAGAAATTTTTTTAAATTCACGTTTTACGAAATTTTTCAGAATTTGTTTTAAAGAAAAAAAAAAAAAAAAAAAAGGTTTTGAACGAAATTAAAAATTTGATTATAATCAAAATTTCAGAGGTTTACTATAACGTTGATATTCTAAATTTTTTAAAATTATAACACATCCATTTTGAACATTATTTATGAAAAAAAAATTAATAAACCTCTTTTAATACCTATAGTTTTTATAAGGTCTTTCTCATATGTACATAGTCTATAAAAATTTCAAGAGAAAGTAACACAGCACTTCCTTTGATCCTAAACATAATTTTGTTCGTCTAAACCTTATTGATTAAAATTGAAAGCTTATTTTGTCACTAGAATTAAGATACTCTATTCCACTTTGGATGGATTCGAGCCAAAGTCTACTTTGAGTATGAAACCTGAACGATAAACATACTATTAAACAGTGGTGATAAAAACTTTGCCCGAACTCATTGAGCTGCATTAATGCTGTCAACGAAAGGCTGATTAAATTCACGCGTGAACAAACTACCAGCGGAGCGAGAAAATAATAATTTCACAGTTTTACTTTAAAGTAACAAGTGCGAGGAGGTTTATTTCGCGATATTATCGTTTCGTAATCATTATCAGCGATAAAGTTAATTACATGGAGAAATTTTCTTTTACGTGCGAAGACGCGATGTGACGTAAACTCAACTCCCTATACGATGGCATTATTAGCCGAGCTGCGAATTTTTTTTACGACCTGCGAAAATACGGAATTAATGAGATTTAAAGCGACTTCGATTATAAGGCTGCAAAAGTAAAATTATCTCGTCATTTCGCTATCTTTCGAATAACTTACGTAAGTATATCAAAATATTACCTAAATTTGAAATTCACCTTGAAACTATCTTTTCTTCCAGGTAGTACCTAATCTGCCTAATTTAAACTAAACAAAACACGGTACGTGAGAGAAAAATCGTAGTATTAGGCTAAGTTTCTCTTGTGGCACAGGCTGAGGTAGATTTAGTTAGGCTGAAGGGTATAAATAAAGATGCGGAATTAGTCGAGGGAAACATTATTTTACGGATTTAAACGAGGTAAAATTTTTCATATTTTTTGCATACTCTTAATGAGTAGAATTTTTCACAATACGTATGAAAAACTTCCAACCTTAGGCTATAGGTTTAAAAATTAACAAAAAATATTTAGAGCTGAGGAGGCGAAGTGAAGATGAAGCAAAAACAGTCTGCGTCCATCGCAACGGTAAACGCGAAGGGTACTGGTAAAAATTGTACGATACGATACGTCGTGTAAAAGGAAAACCTTTTATTTCGCTATATTAAAAAATATTTTGGCGGAAAAGTATTCTGTATAATGGAAAAAGCACGACTGATAGTTCACGAGAGGGTATACAAGGTGTCCCGTCACCAGTTAACACCCCTTCACCAGCGATATAGTCAACTCAAACTAAGCTCATGTACGCATGTTTGCCGACCCTGTGAATTGAAGGGGCAGAGATATGCTGAACTGAAAATTTTTTATTTTCAGTTTTGTTTCAGATTTTTAACCATGCGTCACTCGACAATCGAGATAGGTAGAAAGTTGCACTTTGCGGCGTTGAAAAGGAAATTTTGTGTAGAATTTTTTAGTGGGGTTGATAATTGTATTAGGTGATCAGGGGGGTCTGTACTGTATTGAATATCTAAAAAAAGTGTCCAAAAATTGAGATTTTTTTGCAATTTTTGAGGAAATCTCAAAAAAGTTTCATTATTTGGTATTATTATTATGATTTGCCTTACATGAAAAAAGTTCGATCTTTCGAATGCCGCAAACCGGACTCTTCTATCTCACTTGGTTAAAAAGTTATAGCAATTTCAATTTCGAAATCGAGACAGAAAAAAAATCAATTTATTTTTCATTTTTTTAAATTTCCAATTATTTTAATTTTTGGAACTTGATACCTATCGTAACTAATAATTTTGAGCGAAACTCGATGTTAAAGATGAATTAAAGAACATTTCGGTAAAATTTTTTTTTTTTGAAAAAATAATTTTTTGTTTTTCAGTCTTGATTTTGAAATTGAAATGGCTATAACTTTGTAACCAAGTGAGATAGAAGAGTCCGGGTTGCGGCATTCGAAAGGTCGAACTTTTTTCATGTAAGGCAAATCATAATAATAATACCAAATAATGAAACTTTTTTGAGATTTCCTCAAAAATTGCAAAAAAATCTCAATTTTTGGATACGTTTTTTTAGATATTCAATACAGTACAGACCCCCCTGATCACCTAATACAATTATCAACCCCACTAAAAAATTCTACACAAAATTTCCTTTTCAACGCCGCAAAGTGCAACTTTCTACCTATCTCGATTGTCGAGTGACGCATGTTTAAAAATCTGAAACAAAACTGAAAATAAAAAATTTTCAGTTCAGCATATCTCTGCCCCTTCAATTCACAGGGTCGGCAAACATGCGTACATGAGCTTAGTTTGAGTTGACTATATCGCTGGTGAAGGGGTGTTAACTGGTGACGGGACACCCTGTAGAGAAAAAGCGCGACATTTATTTTCGACACATGTTTTTCACAAATAAGTAAATAAAACAGTTGACGTATGTAGGATGTTTGTATATGTATTGTATACCGCCCAATTTTTACAAAAGCGGAAACTTTTTGCATAATGATGCGAGAAAAAGAGGAAGATGTAGTCTGCCGATTGCCCTTAACCTTTAAACCAATTGATCCTTGACACGTTAGACGCCTCAGAGCTACAATGTACGTAGAATATAAAAGATAGAAATGTATACCTAAACGTTGAAATAAATTTTCAGACGCGAATATAGCGTACCTACATACAACACCTAATTATACTATTGATAATTAGGTTATTTACTGTAATAATAATAATTATTATTAACTTACCTTCGACCATTGCCATCTAGTATCGCCTACTCGGTAATCACCGTTTGCAAGGTTCCCTCTTCTCTATCGAATCGTCTAGTGACGTGAATCTACGAAACAAAAATTCAAACACGTGAGTACTCTGGGACTGGGATATACGATTGTGTTACAATATATGTATTTTTCTTATTTTATTTTATGGCCTGTTTGCGTTTTACGAGAAATTCATAAATCACCGGTCGATTGGCAAAAAAAAAAAGAAAGAATTAAATCTGTAACGAAGTGAAATTTAGTACAGAACATTCAATTATGTTATCGCATCGTATCTACTACGTATGTCGTATACTTTTTATATGCTAGGTACCTAGTTATATGTACTGTGTACAGATATTTTACAGACATCATCGGTCGTTGTACAAGAATTATCATCGTGGTATCGTTCGATGAGGTGATCGGTTTTAATAATATACCCTGGGGGGCCTTGAGATAAGTATTTGTCCGACGTAGAGATATTTATGTATGTACATATGTAAAATTAAGGTTAACTTATGAAAATAAGACTTCAGCTGCATTAAAAATGATGGATTTTTTAAGAGCAAATTTTTGAGAAATAAGCACCTAGTATCTACCTACACCTACAATCTATATTATACTTATGTACTTGTTAGATAAATCACGAGGGACTTTTCACCTCCAGAAAGTATAAATGAGGGTAACCGAGTCTTACGTGCATAATATGCATGCCTGCGCATGAACTTCGTTAACTTTTTGCGGGTCGACGAACCTGATTTTTTTTCAATTTTTGTTTCCAAAAAATTATTTCATGATTTGATTATTTTTTTTTATTGATACATATTGAGAATTTTTTATCTGAACAGAGAAATTTCAGTTTTTTTTTTTTTATATAGGCGTACCAGCTGTTTTTTGTTTTTTAAAAATATTGGTAAAAAATTCTCAAAAAAACAATTTAAGGTGGAGTGGGGTCAGGGTCGGCGAGAACCAGGTCGGGCCCCAGGACAAAAAAATTTCGGGTTCCTTTTTTCCCCTAAAAAATACCTCAAAAAAATGCTTGTTCAGTTAAGTACGTAGGTAAATAATTTTATAAAAAAAAAAGTTCTTAAAGGAATTAGAAAAATGTAAAGGAATTGACTAAATTTCAAAAAAAAAAAAAAAAAAATCAACAAAACTTCCAAGAAATTATTCCTTTGACAACATTATTTTTCAAGTTAAGAGCAGTGAAATAAAATTTTACCAAAATTTGAAAAATGAATTTTTTACTGAACTTTAAAAATATGATTCTTAAAGGAATTAGAAAAAAAAATTAATACCTATAGGTACCTAAAAGAATTGAATAAATTAAAAAAGAAATCAATAAAACATGTTCCTGGACAACACTTGAACAAACTAAAAGAAATATGAAAAAATTCCTTCATTCAAAATTCAAAAGAAAAGCGTTTTCACTGAATTTCAAAAAAATGGTTCTCAAAAAGATTTGAAAAACTTTTAAATGCAAAGGGATTGCCTGAATTTCAAAAAAAAACTGTTTTTCAAAAAAAAATTTCGATAAAATAAATGCCAAAAAATTGAAGAGAAATTTGAAAACTCTTCAAAAAACTTCTTTGCTGAATTTCCAAAAAAAAAAAAAAAAAAAAAAAAAAAGTCCTCAAAGGAATTTGAAACTTTTCTGAATAAGAAGGTGATGCAAAAAAGAAATCTCCAAAAAATGGGTTTTTGATGAATTTTGAAAAAAAAACTCTCGCAGAAATTTTTAAAAATCGGAAATTAAAGAAACATTGAAGAAAAAAAACGTTTAGCCGAAATTCAATTTTTTCTTTCTTGATTTTTTTCCAATTTTGTTGAGAAGAAAATTTTTTAATTCACTTCGGAATTTTTCATTTGAATTATTGTTCATTTTTTTATGTTATGAAGTACTTGAGCCTGTATGAGCATGCAGAAAGAAAATGAGCAGCTGAACTTGATTCTCTTGATCGAACGAAACGTATTTGCATTACGAGTAATTGAACACTTGCCTTTATCGTCTTATTTTGATGGAAAAATTTATTTTTTTATCGGAAATATTGCCAGTAATGGTTCTTCGGTATTCAAAATGATTTACAACGATTATTGCGAAGTTTAATTTCAAGTTGGGATGTACAAAATTTCTGAATTTGAAAGTAGATACATAATTAATATTTTAATTACGAATACCAATCATTCACATTCCTCTTAAAATTTCATCATCTGAGTTCCGATTACGATGAAATCTCAGACCAATTTAGGGAACTTATTTCTATCTTAAAATGTTTCAATCTTTGTACTGTGCAGTCTTCTAATTAGGTAAAACGAGCTAGTCGTTTTGAGTAAGTAATTTTTACATTTTCATTCACTTATGTTTTCGAGTAAAATCATTTTCATAGTAATACGTACTTGGGTTTTTAACATTTTTGAAAATTGGATTTTATGCTCTTCGGAAATTAAATCAAAAAATTGCAAATTCTCTCAATATTTCGAAGATAAAAATTTTTTCATTTCTGTGGAGACATGAAGTAAAAATTTTCTCAATTTTTTGAAATAAAAAAGTCTTCAATTTGTTTTGAATCTTAAAAAGAAGTTGAGATTTTTAATGTTTTTTCTCTGAAGTAAGCGATACCTTTCTCAGAAAAAACTAAGCTTTTTTTCTGCATTGATTTTTTTTTTTCAAATGTTGCCTCTGGAAAATTGAAAGAACAATTAAATTTAATTTTGGATCCTATTCGTTGAATAATAATTATTTAACATTAATGATATTTTTTTTTAGCTTGGTGGTTATTTGAAGTTTTTTACATAACATTGGATATAACCACGTAGTGATACTCCATTCCACTAGGTACATATTATTTAAGCTCCTTGCAACATTCATTTATTTAGTATATGCCTGAGGTACATTATGTTTTCGTATCGCCTATTTCGGGTTCCCACAATTTTTTTGGGTGAGTACCTAAGCATTTAAAAACTCAATTTTTAAAGAAGAAAATGACCGTACGAGTCTGTGATTTATGTCTTTTCAGTGAATCATTGTATTTGTATTATTCTCTCGGTCGGCTGCAGTACTCTTGATCCCACTTCTACTGTAAGTTTAACATCTTGAATCGATTTTCGTTTAATATATCAACATATTTTATACTTTTTCATTCAACTAATCATATTACGCCTTTTAAAGCTCACTTACTTTCAAAAATGGATGCGTGAGGCGGGAGTAAAAAAAAAATGAAACGTTAGACGATTTGTCCGGTGAAATCGTAAAGCGTGTAGCCCAGGCGGCGTTGAATTTAGCTCAAAGAGATGTGGCGGATGCTAAAAAAGATGTGGTGAGTAAAGTCAAAATTTCTAACTTGAGGCGTATGTGTTCACGCTTATACGAGTACGTAGGTGTAGGTAGGTACCTAAATATTGATCTCAAAATAGCAAAAATCCGTTTGGAATTTTAATAAAAATATTGTAAAACTGAAAACAAATTCACAATTTTGCTATTTTGAAAAAACAGCAGAAGTATGCCCACATTAGGGTGGAGTGAAAATCAAAAATTTCGATTTTCAAAATGTAATACCGGGGAAAAGTTGCGTCTTGGGGATACACGAAAATAAAAAATTCGAATCGAATCGAATAATATCATCCGATCGCGCAAGAGCCCTCAAATTTTTGAAAATTTGCAAAAATCAAAATTTGAAACAATTCCAAAATGTTAAAGAATGGGTTTTATGCCTTTGGTTGGCAAGTATTATACCATCGTTATTAATATTTTTTGAAAAAAAAAAAAAAAAAAAAAAAAAACAGAATTCATCAGATCATTGCATTTATGAGACATTAAAAAAATGTCATAAGTATTTTACGTTATTTTTTTAAAGTGAAAAAAATAGATTAAAAATTGGAAAAAAAATGTTTGGAATTAAAATGGGTTTAGCATACACAGTTTTGCACAAAAAGACAATTTACAGCGATTTTTCATCTTTTTTGTACCCTTGAGAGAGAATTTCTCAAAAACTACGAAAAATTGAAAAAAGGAGGAAAGTGATAGTTCTTACAAATGAAGGTAAAGATGAAAAATCGCCGTAAATTGTCTTTTTGGGCAAAACTGTGTATGTTAAACCCATTTTAATTCCAATTTTTTTTTACAATTTTTAATCTATTCTTTCATTTAAAAAAAAAAAAAAAAAAAAAAACATAAAATATGACATTTTTTTAATGTCTCATAAATGCGATGATCTGATGAATTCTGATTTTTTTTCTTCAAAAAATATTAATAACGATGATAATACTTGCCAACCAAAGGCATAAAACCCATTCTGTAACATTTTGGATTTTTTTTCAAATTTTGATTTTTTACAAAATATCAAAAATTTGAGGGCTCTTGCGCGATTGGAAAATATAATTCGATTTGATTTTTTTTTTGTTTTTTGTTTTTCATGTATACCCAAGACGCAACTTTTCCGCGGTATTACATTTCGAAAATCAAAAATTTTTGATTTTCGCTCCACTAGCCCACATGTCACACTTTTTATTTTTGATCACAGAAAAGTATTCTGATTATCGGATTATTAGTTCATGTTTTTGATTTTTGACTCTGTAGAAGAAGTATTCAAGTCACGTTCTGATTTTCATAACATTTTTTATTTTCAATCTATGGAATATTTTAGAGCCTTCAGCCCATCGCGAATTTGATTTTTATTTTTTATCCCAGAAAGTTATTTATTTTCAACATTCGCGGTATCGTGCCACGAGGTCTGACATTAAAGTAGTGGGATGAAATTCATTAAAAATGCGTTTTAAAATTTAATTATTACCATTTTGTCAATAGGAAAAAATTCAAAAGCAGTACGAGGATGAGCATGAAATGAAATTGATATATCAAGCACTTATTGACGTCACCGAAACAATGAAACGACTATTTACAGACTGCTGGCCAGCTTGGGCTGGCAAACTTGACGAAAAGGAAAAGAGCCACTCGTTAATTTCGTGGTCAATACTCTTATTAAACGTGGAAAATCCAGTTATCTATAAATTGAGATGCCTATTGCATTCGCATGGGTTAAGCGTTGAAACATTCGTAAATAAAATAACGTGGTTTAAGGTCCTTCGAAATAGCGATGAAGCTCATCTTCCAATGCCCAAAAAACAGAAAGATGAAGTTTATGCGCACCTAAAAAAATTAATTCTTAATAATAACTTGAAGGAGGAGAAAGATTCGTTGGTAGTTTTTATTACAGTTATGGATCTTTTACTAAAACTACGAGAAATCTCGCCACCGTCTTCAACCGAAGTGGAAATTGTAAATAAGTCCGTTAGTGGTGAGCATTTTATTCGTCTTTATGCAATAATTATACGTAGGTATGTATCTACATACTGTACCTATACTTACTAATTAACCTATTATACCCATCAGCGGAACGAGCGCATTACAAGGTTCTGCATTTCTCAAATGCATGGAAACATTTTGATGAAACAGAACTAAAAGATGTAATTTATGATAAATTTGGTTTGAGGGTGAACCATACTGAAGAGGTATCCACCTAAAATTCATTTTATATGTTTAAATATTAGATCTTTGAAGAAGCTATGGAGGGTATTGAAGGAATCGGCTTGCCCGTAGCTTATTTAGTTACGGAACACGCTCCTGGATGGTGCATCATGTTCGATTCATTCCAAAACGCATATTCTGCCTGGTGCCACCGTGTAAGCATTTTTTTAAATACTTAATAGTTTTCATCAATGAGTACTTATCTACTATGTATGAACTATGAAACTAATTTTAGGATAAATTGAATTTTGATAACCCTATTAAAAATGCAATTGTAATTCGTAATTTCTTGGAGAAACCTCTGTGGGATGGTCCGTTTTTTATCAAAATTACTCTGAGTAACATGACCTCTGATGAATTTGTTAAAAAGGTATGTGCAATGCACCACATAGACATTTTATAACAAACTCTCAAAGCTGAGAACTCCAAAACCGAATGATTATAAATTATAAAGCTTCGCTTTGTTCTGATGATCAGGTGAGAAAATATAGTTGCAGGGCTTGCGAAACGTTATTTTTTTACGGTTTCCGTTTCCCAAAATTCAAAAAGTGTTTAGTTTGCTCAGAAATCGCTGAAATGGGTGACATTTGTAGAACAAAAGTCTGTTACATTTTTTTTTAAATTTTGTTTGCTAAAAAATTATTAAAATTCATCAATGATCATATTCTTAAAACAACACAATGACAACTATTTTGCAAATTTTTTTTTTTTTTTTTTTTGAAAATTTCGAAAATTTTATCAATTTGGTGAAATTTATCGCAAATTCCAAAAAATTAGTCTGCTCCAAAAATCATGGGTATTGATAAAATTCGACAAAGTTAGAAAAATGGAAGAAATTTTATTGGAAGAAGGCGAGGGGAACAAAAATTTGGCTTCAGCTTTTAGCTTTCGGCTTCAAAAAATTGTCGCTTAATACTGCTCTCACTTCAATAAATTGATCTAATGAATAATCAATACATTCTAAATATTCTGCAGATACCTAATAAAGCTCAAAGAATTTTGTCTCCAAGCCCAGACAAATCAAAACCTAAACCTGATTTGTTTTTGAGATACGAGTATACTGAATGCGAATCTGTGGTACTTGATTGCGATCAATTGGTAAGTAGGTATGATATTTGACTCAAATAATATCTATCTATTCCTTCTTTTCATGTGGGTAGAACTAATAACACGTAATTTTATTGCAGAAAAATAGGTTTTCTCCTGAAAATGTGCAACTTTTGAAAACTCTCAGCAAGCAAAGAAGTGTATCCAGTTGTACCATCTACCGTCGAAGCGACCAACATTGATGTAGGTAGTGAGTAATACAGTAAAATTAGATCAATAATTTCGAGTAATCGTCAAAACTCAAAAAAATTTGAAATTTTTTTCCTCAAAAAAATCTAAAGATTTCTTTTTCCCAAAAAAAATAACATAAAAAAATAGGTAGGTAATTTAAGGATTTTTACAGATTTTTTTCTTTAAAAATTGCATGATTTTTTTTTTAAATTGAGATTTTTTTCTTTAAAAATAATAAATTACTTTCTCAAAAAATCATATATTTTTTCCTGTACAAAGTTTATTTTCTTAAAATATTTTTGCTCCAATTCTTTTTTATTTAAACAAAAAAATTGAAAAAAAGTAATCCTAAAAAATTGAAAAAAATTTCTGCGATCTCCGAAAATCAATAGAATAATTTTTTACTTCAAGAAAACTGAAAAATTTATTTGCTCTATAAATATTGAGAATAAAAAAAATTAAGGATTTTCAATAAACCAGACCTCCTTTCACTTCACCTTACCTAAATTCTCCTCGATAAACACAGCTGAACTTATGGCTATACTCCACTGCATGACCCATATAAACGATACCTATCGATCTGGAAAATTTATAATAATGACTGATTCGCTTAGCTCATTAATGTCTCTACAAAACATTTCCAACAAAAACCCCCTCACTCAAAAAATTTTCAATCTATACCATTTTTTGTCACAATCAGAAATCGAAATTATTTTTATGTACATACCGAGCCATACAGGAATCACTGGAAATGAAAATGTAGATAATCTAGCAAAAAATGCAATCTCACCCTCAACACTAGCCTCTTTCATACCACATGACTTCCAATCATATTTATTTGAACAAACACTCTACCAATGGCAGTACGAATGGTCTCAACAATCAACAAACAAATTATTTATGCACAAAAAGTCAACTCTCCCTTGGAAAAACCTACCTAATACTAATAGAACTGACGAAGTTATCATAACGCGAATCCGTATTGGTCATACAAGAATCTCCCATAATCATTTATATCAAGGAATCCAACAAACACCCACCTGTCATTATTGCTCTTCAAATACCCTAACTATCAACCACCTACTATTTTCTTGTCCCTCTTTTTCAAACCAACGTTTACAATATGATATAAACCCCCAAATATTATCATCTGACAATCTAGAAAAAATAGATCGACTAATAACCTTCTTAAAGAAAACCCATCTTTACAATCTAATTTAAACCTCATTGTAGGGGCGCGATAATCCTGGTAATTAAAAGCGCCAAAAAAAAAAAAAAAAAAAAAAAAGGATACAGAAAAATATTTGATTAGGTACCTACTGCGACAAAATTTAGAGATTTTTTTCCCCTAAAAATAATTCAGATTTTTCCTCCGAAAATATTGAAAGATTTTTTATCAGAAAAACGTGAGACAAAAAACTGAGATTTTTTTTTCTAAAAAAAAATTATTTTGCCAGGATTCAAAAAATTGGGGGGATGTCAAAACTACGATTATTTTTCAAAAAAAAACATCCTTTTCAAACTAAAATTTGTTCAACTAAAAGAAAGAACTGCGACTGGGCCTCATCAATTCTCAAATATAGGTACCTACTACTTACTTTGAGGTCCTCAAAACTTCTACGTGTATCTGCCCTCAAAGTTGTGCCTTTAATGAGGAAATAATCCCCCCCCCCCCCCAAAGAATAATATTGTACTCAATGGGCCATTTTCTCAGATTTTTAATTTTTTACTATTTTTTTGAAAAATAATTATTCAAGAATTTCTTTAGGTACATGTTTTTACACGTACTTTAAAAATGCATTCATTCGAAAAAAAGTTCAAAATAAGTATAAAATCTGCAAAATCATACCTTCTCGTCTTCTCGCAGTTGAATCTTTCCAATAACCAATAACATTACAATCGCACACCGAAACACAACGAAATACCTTCAATAAAACAACAAAATATTTGAATACTCGTACGCAATGCACGATACAAGCATGCACCAGAACACAAACAGATAATGAAAAAATTTCAAATATTCACCACAACATATCGCGAAAACCCGATAAATAAAAACGGCGAATAAGAAAACAATTTGCTATATCATTGTACGAGTAAGTATACGCGCGTAAACAATCGAACATTACAAAGTAAAATGTTCATAAAAATCATTCTGTAATTACTCGACTCGTATATCTATATTTTTGTTTACGTAAATGCCAATGAGTTGTCTTATAGGACCAACGTATCCAATTTGTGTAAAAATGAAACAAATATGACGTTAAATCAGTAAACCGAAAATGAAATACTTTTCTGTTCAAGGTAAGTCGGCTCGCGAACCCGACCTGTTAACTTGTCACTCTATCATACGAAAGTTACTCGAGTCTGGTTATTTTTAAAATTTACACGTGGTAACGAAAGCACTTATTACCTCAAGTTGGGTAAATGTACTTGATACGAATGAAGACCTATATACCTACTTACTTCGCACGCAGTAAAGTACGATTGTGCCTATCTATTTTTTATTCCAATAAAATTGAAGAGATTTTCTTCCAAATAGGAACAAAAAAAATTGAGATTTTTTTTGTTGAAAATTTGGAAAATCCCGAAAAAATTAAATATCAAGATTTTTTTCTCAAAAAAAAACCCGAGAATTTCCTTCTCTAAAAATCAGAGATTTCATCATAATTATTATTTCCTTTCAAAAAATTGAAGATTTTTTTCACTTTTTTTCCCGAAAATTTGAGAAATACTTTCTCTGCAGAAAATTTTCTTCTCGAAAAAATTTAGATTAGGTAAGTATACAATTTAAAAAATTTTCTTCAAAAATAAGAGATTTCATTCTAAACGGAAAAAAGAATTTATTTTCTCCAAAAAATTGACAATAATCAAAATTATATTCTCAAAAAAAATAATGATTTTTTTTTCTCTCTAAAAATGAAAGATTTCATCCTAAACAAAAAAATATAGAAATTTTTTTCTTCAAAAAATTGAAAGATTTTTTATCCAAAAATTTGATATTTCAAAAAAACTGAGAAATTTTCCCCTCCAAAAATTGAAAGGTTTTTTTCTTCAAAACATTTGGGTACGTATAATTAAACTTTTTTTATTAAAAAAAGAAAGCTTTCTTTCTACATAAAAAAGAGTATTTTTCTCAAAAAAATTAAAGATTTTTTTTCAAATTGAAAAGTTACCTTTTTATTAGGTGCTTTTCAAACGTCATTATTCCAACAATTAACCATCGTTTTGTTGCAAGTTCGTATACCTTACCTAATACATGTAGGTACGAGAATTGTCAATGAACAAAGAGTCAGGTCACCTACCATACCATAAGTGAATCTACGTGAGCCACTACACGTGAAATAAAAATGTGTGCGCATGTTTTTACAATGAAAATAAACGTACGCACGCGGTGCATTCTAATTAGTACGAGTACAATATAAATGCTGAACTTTCGATTCAAGTAGGTATGCTATTTGTCATAGATATTACCTGCGTAAAAAACGCGAAAAAAATAATCGAATGCGTTAATTTCAGTTCGGTATGAGATACCTAACGTATTAAGTACCTAGGTATTACTCTTTGCATGTTGTCTACATCAAGATAAAAGACCGTAAGAGTCGCTGGTGCGAATGTATCGATTAAATTCCGTTATTTTTATTTAATTAATAGATCTGAGTAGCACGTTCAACTTTATCGTGAACCATCAAACGGTAATTAACCAGGAGATTCTATTTATAGTCGTGATTTGCGTGTAACAATAATTTTTATTCAATTACTAAAAGTCAATTCAGCAGTGTTTTCGAGAAGATGATGATAAAAATGGGTTCATAGAATTTAGCTTATTTCGTTGTAGGTATTACTCATAATCGATTTAAATGCAATTCAACTTTTTTTCAGAAAAAAAGTAGGTAAATAAATAAAAATAAATGTGTAGCAGTTAGGCAGCTACTTGAGAGCCAATTCTCATTTTTCTAGTGATTTTTTTTCTGAGGAAGAAAGAAAGCTTTCAATTTTCTGGATTATAATATTTTTAAATTTTTTGAGAAAAAAATCTCAATTTTCTTGGTGTAATAATATTTTTATTTTTGAGATTGAAAAATTTTACAAAATTTTGAAATATTTTATGTTGATTTTTTTCCTTAATTCTTTCGAAGTATTTTTTTTTTAATTTTTAAAGAAAAAAATTCAGAGTTCTCTTAGATCACAAAATTTACAATTTTTTGCAATGAAAAAAATTCCAACTTTATATTTTGAAGGGAGAAATGGATACTAAATTTACTCCTTTTTTTAGAAAAAATATTTCGACACTTTTTTCGTTTTGTTATTATTATATATATATATATATTTTTTTTTTTTTGAGAAAAAACTCACAAAATTTGTTTGGAGAAAATATGTATTTTCTCAGTTTTATTTCTAAATCAATTTTTTTTTTTTTTTAATAAAAAAATCAACTTTTAGGTAGGTACAAATTACTTATTTAGTTTTTTTTTTTTTTTTTTTTTTTTTAAATCTCACATACGATTTTTTTATACCTATTTGCATGTTTTTTAAAAACACTGTCGTTTTTGAAAATTCTATTATTTATTATTTTATTTTTTTCAATTTCATTTGTTTGTTATTGAAAATTGGATTTCTTTCAGCTTTTCAGAAATTATGAATTTATCAAATTTTCTGGTTTTGTAAAACGATGTCAATTTTTCAAAATAGAAATTCAGGTACTTATCTACTAATTTTTTCAAAGCTCCTAAAATTTTTCCTCCTTCATTTTTTTTTTTTTTTTTTTTTTTTAGAATTGGCTAGTTTTGTCTTTGAATTTTTAAATGTTTGCTCCATTTTCTAAATTTTCTAGTACTTAAGAGCCAATTTTTTATACTTAGTAGGTAGGTATGTAGTTATTCATAGTTTGCAGAATTTTTTAATTTTCCAAAAAAAATTTGTAAATTTTACCAATTTTTGAAAGTTTTTGGTTTTTTAAAAATTTTTCATCACTTGAAACCCAATAATCATTTTGACCTTTCAAAGATTTTCAATTTGTCAAAAATTTCCTTTTAGAGGTACAACTCAAAACTTGACAACATTTTTTTAATTTGCCAATTTTTCAAGATTGCGTACTTGAGATTTCCTAATGTGATCATGATCAAGATCATTTCTTAAACTCTTTCGAGTTTTCATCGTGGTATTTTATACCTATTACATTTTATATTATCTTCTTTTTTTTTTTCAATACCTACTCATGTTTGGAAAGTTTTGTGATGCTTGCATCACTGTTTATTTCAAATGTCTCGCTCGTTTTTTTTCTTCTTCTTATAGCTAAGTACACTAACACTAATTTTTCTGTTTCTGCAACAGGTAAGTAAATAAATTCTAACTTCGCCAAATTACGAAATATCCGATAAGAAAAATATTAACATTATCAAATTCTAAAAAATTGATATTTACAAGTCGTACTACACGATAAGTGTTTTATGGAACTCATCTAGCAATAATTTTTTCGCATTACTTGAAAAAATGAATTATGCATAGGCTTAATTCGAACACCTAATCTGAAGAAAAATGAGTAAAAGCTTTTAACAACTGATAGTCAATTCGTTATTAAGTATGTTCTAAAATATCAAAACAAATGCTACTAATTTATTCACATATCAGGTTCTATGAACTTATCAACGAATACGAAGTAGGTATACGTTACGTATTACATGAAGGATACCGGACTAATCACCTAATTGTCTAAAGCGATACAATAGTCAATAAAAAAATAATCGATGACATTCGAAATTCAAAATGGTACTCTCGTCTCTTGGTTTTCAGCTTACGTATTATGCCTAATGCTTACCTACTTAACCGACACTTTGAAAAATTCACACTTGTAAACCGGCCCTTGGAAAACAATCATACTTCACTTTTTAATAGACAGTTTGTTAAGTATAGATATTTTAAATGTCATATTTCATTTTAAACCTGTTTATTCGTGTAAGGCAGTAAATTTTATTGGTTGTATTTTAAATTATCGATTTACTTAACGATAATTTATTACCATCGAGTTCGTCTCGTATTCATCATTTTTGTACTTTCAAAAGTTTAATATTAAGTACCGAAGTAGGCGTCAAAGAAATACATATATGTAAGTATTTACGCCACGAGTGAATTTTATTTATATACACACGCGCCTATTTAAGTATACTCGTATGTATAAATACCTGCTCGTTAAATTTAAATCGTTTACGTAATTTCCTAATCACTAAACGTTGCCCCGTAATCAACTAAACGATTCGTGCTCCTTTTCTAATGAAGTACGAGTATAGCCTATTGCCCGAGATGAATGATGTCGATTATCATACATAACTCAAACTTATCATTGTTTCAGTACAATAACTTTTTGTTGACCCAATTTATACGTATGGCTAATTAAGTATTAATTATCTAATAGTTTGACCGTCAGAAGCAATGCAGAAGCTTCTTTGTATTATAGCTCAACCTGTGATTATCTTCGAAAGTCATCTTCGAGTCTATCTATAGATATAATTATCCGGAGTTTGTTATTTTACATATAGCATCGCATTCTATCATAAATTCATAATTGATCGAAGGGGTGTAACTCAATGGTGGCAATTTTAACGCCTAAATTCGCTTTAACGAAAAAAAAAAAAAAAAAAAACTGGTTTACGAAGCTCTAACATTGTCGTCATAGTTATTCGGTTTGTTTCCTTGTGTATCGTGTTTGGAAAAACCTTGTAATTTTTGCAGAATCTTCTTACGCCAGCATCTCTATTACGCTATTTATTTTTGAATTTTTTCCCTCCATAAATTAGAATTTTTTATTACGAGCGTAATTTACTTACGTACGAGTACATACTCGTATGTATAGCTAGCTCACAATCAAAAGCGCCACTTTGACCTTGACAATAAAATATAATGGCAGAAGTCCAGTGCTACATAAACACTTGATATTCAAAATTGTTGGGGAGGGAGGGGTCCAATCGAAATTTATGTTATAATCAAAATTATTCCTAGAACTTTAGGCTACAACTTTTGTTTGAATATTTTTTCAATTGGGCCCCTTACCCCCCCCCCGTTTTTGATAATGTAACTTTAATAAGTTGTATTATCCAAAATTGTTGGGGAGGGAGGGGTCATGACCAAAATAACATTTCTAGGACCTTATTCTGCAATTTTTGTTGAGAAAATTTTGCAATTGGCCCTTTCCCTCCTCACTCCTCTGATTTTTAATTAAGGGGAAGAGCCCATAATTTTTTTTTTTTTTTTGGTTGAATGCATAGCATTGACAAGCGGAATTTTCTGAGACCTATGCATGACGTCATTTTGATTTTTCATCTATGAAGTTTTGAGGAAAAATTGAAAACTAATTTCATCTTGCTTTTTTTACAAAAACAATTAATTTTTGATTTTTGAAAAATTAGAGTTACCAAAAAAAATAAAATTATTTTCATTTTGCATTTTGATGATGTCATATTGCATAAATTATTATTGATAGATTTTTTGGAAAATGAAAAATTTTAAGTGCCAAAATTGAAGAAAAACACGATTTTTGTGCCTAATGCCCCGTTACCAGCAAAACTATGCAACCCACAAAACCTTTTCATAGAATGTTTGTTATTCATTCGAGTCTGGTCTGTAGTCTGACGAAAGGGTTATGCAAAATTTTAATTTGCCGACGATTTCTTTCGAGTTGACCGGAATACTTCGATGAAAATTATGAGAAAGTTTGATAAAATCGGAAGGAAAGTATGAATTTTCCAAAACCCCTTAGTCGGACTACAAACCTAAATAAAAAACATTAAACGAAAAACTTTTGTGGGTTGCAGAGTTCCTCTGGAAACGGGGCATTAAGCAAAAATCGTGTTTTTGTTCAATTTTTACACTTAAAATTTTTCATTTTCCAAATAATCTATCGATAATTTCTACAAAATGACATGACATTATCAAAATGCAAAATGAATATAATTTTTTTTGAAAACTCCATGTATTTTATTTTTCAAAAATCAAAAATAATTTTTTTGTAAAAAAAAAGTAAGATGAAATTAGTTTTTAATTTTTCTTCAAAACCTCTGAGATAAAAAATCAAAATTACATCATGCATAGGTCTTAGAAAATTTCACTTGTCAACGCTATGCATTGAATAAAAAAAAAAATTATGCCCCCCCCTTTATTTTCGGAAAGTTATGCAAAATCAGTGAAGAGAAAGGGGTCCAATTGAAAAAAAATTCAAACAAAATTTGTAGCTTGAAGTTTTAAAAATAATTTTGGTTATAACAAACATTTCGATTTGACCCCTCCCTCCCCTCCAATTTTGAATATTAAGTATCTATGGAAAACTGGATGCGGTCAAATTCAAGGAGAGCAAGTGATGCAGCAGGCGGGTTTTTGGAAAAATAGTCCGACATAAAAGCACGCGAAACAAAAACCGAAGTGATATACGAGTAGTTAAATGATTTTGACCTCGGTACTACACATAACCAGCACTTAGATAATAGCTGTACAATAAAGTGACAGTTTTCACTCTGACTCGATATAATTATTCCGTTAAAAGCATGGAGACCTAGCTAAAACCTAGCAAAATGAGAATTTCTCGAGGGTGGAATATTGAGAGTATAATTTTGATTCCATCGTAGAGTGTAGAATGAAATGAAAATGATAATAATTTCATCCAACGTTTAAAAGAACACTTTATACGCCAATATGTCTATGACGCCAATGTGACGGGTAGGTATGTACTTATTTTTTTTTTCTGAATTTCTACCGGTTATTTAAAAATAAGTGTATTAATCCTTAACTAGTTTGAAGCGGATGTGTTGTATAACATTATTTGATCCTGGTACGCCTTGTTAACAAATTTCATATCATAATAGGTAGAATCCAACTATAAATGAAGAATTTCGTACGGATGAATTTGAGAAAAAAATTACGAAATATTATAAGGTTAATATTCCATTTGTGTACATGAAAGCTAAACGTAATTCGTACATGTGCGTAGTAAAGTAATGGTATGGTATTAATAAGCTCGCATGTACATACACGTACAGCAATGATTATTAATTCCTCTAATTAAGAACCTCGAACTAAATTAAATTAGGATTCGACGCATCAGCAAACTTCATTAAAACTATAAGAACGTGAAATGTCTGCATGGCATATCTAATACTACGTTGAAAGTGAATAAAATTAAGGGTACCCGAAGCTCTTGTGTCAATATGCTACAACGAGGTGGCAAAGTATATTGAAATGGAAGAAACGTGCCATGCCGGTAGAAAAGGTCAGTGATTTGAAATATTCTTCGAGCAATAATTTATAAAGAAAGGAAACTGCATCGATATTCAATCATGAGAAGATTCAGATTCTATATTCGTGCAACGTGCGTTTATCAACCACTGATTTATACCTATACTCGTAAATATATCTACGTATAAGTAGGCATATAAACTAAACGAGCACCTATTATAAATTTGCAACAACGCTTTCTTCGACTTACTGTGATATCTATAGTCTAATTTGCTTGTAATTATGTGTAATAGGTATCGCATCCCCTGGAGGATTAAATTTTTTTTATAACGAGATCAAACGTCGCTTATTTCGAAAAAAAGAGATTTAACGATTTAAATGAACAATATGTACCTAAATGTGAATGTTTTATTACTTGAATTTAATAAATAGGTAAATACCTACTTACCTAATTTTGAAATTGAAATTACCTACCTAAATAATTGACCTCTTCAACTTTTTTTTTTTTAGAAAATGGGTAGTAGGCTACGATACCGCAGGTATAATTCAAATAAACGTACTTCGCAGTTTCGTTTGTATAATTTTGTCGCATGGGCTCAAGGCTGTTAAAGTTGAAATGTTGATTAATATTATTTGCCTTTATGATGAATTGAAAATTTGTCCTTTACTTGGGCATGTATACACAATTTTGATGAGCATTTTACCTACACATTAAAGTCGAGCTGTCAGTTACTCTAGTAAAGGGAGCAAGGTATGATGGGCTAGCTTTACATTAACTAATGTACCTATACCTTGTTCAGTTGAATTTTTTGGTAGGTATGTACGGAGACGGACTCGCTCATATTCCTAATTAGAATTTACCAGAAGAGGCTGGTAATGAATTTCATTAAAAATTAGAGTTTTCCTAATTTTTCAATGAAGGATTACCAAGTATATCTATAAGTTATTTTTAAAGAAAGATTTTTTTACTCCAAAAAATAAAGCAATTAAATTTTCCCACTTTAAAAAAGTTTAGAAATTTTCAAAATCTTATTTCAAAAAATATGAAAAAGTAGAAAATGGACTTTTTTGTCTCCAAAAATTAAAAAATATATAATTTATATTTTTACTTAAAAAAAATGAAAACATTTTTTACTCCAAAAACCTGAGAATTAATAAAAATGTATTATATGCCAAAAAATAAGAGGAAATAGAAAAATTAATTTTTTCTTTAAAATCATTAAAGATTGCAACTTTAAAAAAAAACAATAAGAAAAAATTTTTCGACTTTGAAAATTTAATCCAAAAAATGTGAGGAAAAAGAAAAACAGATTTTCCTCCAGAATTACTTAGATTTATTTTCTCAAAAAAAAAAAAAATGAAAAAAAAAACTCTACTTCCTGACTTATTTTTTTACCAGATATTCCTAGTTACCTACCTACAATAAAATTTAGAAAACTGAATTGAAATATTTTTTATTCGAACAAAATTCAGAAATTTGCTCCCAGAAAAAATTAAGTGATTTGCTCTCCAAAAAATAAGGAATTGAATTTCCCCTTTAAAAAATTATTTTGGAAAAATAACGGGCTTTCATCTCCAAAAAAAGGATCACGTTTTCTCTCAAAAAATCCTCAATATTATATGTATAATGTTGGATGTATTTTTAAACAACAATATTAATACTGGATGAACTTTATATGTATTATATTTTACTCCAAAAAATTATTACTTATCTAAGTATTTATATCTCGAAAAAACTGGAAAATTTTTCGTCTTCAAAAAATTGAGATTTTTTTGAAAAAATATATATATATATATATATATACATATATAAAATATTCCATAAAACGAGAATAAGGGAAAAACAGAGATTTTTCTCTAAAATAGTTGGAGAATTTTTACTTCAGAAAAATTGAAAAACATTTTTACTTTCACAAAATTCACAATTTTCATTTTTCACTTCAAAAACCCAATTGAGAATTTCTATGAAAAAGTCAAAAATATAAGAAAATATAAAAACAGAGATTTTTATTCAAAAATTTGAGAAATATTTTTATTCCAAAAAAATTATTACTTACATTTTCTTTATTCAAGAAATTTTTCTATTCCAAAAAATTTGGGATTAATTTATAAAGAAAAATACATAAAAGTAAAAAGGAACAGGGATTCTTTCACTAAAAATAATTGGGGATTTTCACTTCAAAGAAATTAAGAAATTTTTTATTAAAATACAAAAAATTGTGAATTTTTAAAAGTTTTAATTCAAAAATATGAGAATATAGTTCGAAGAGAGATTTTTGTTCTCTAAAATAATTGGACAGTTTTACGTGAAATAAATCGAGGAACTTTTTTCCTTTTAAGATATTGAGAACCCTCCTCCGGCCAAAAAATTAAAAATAATTAAAAAAATAATCCAATTATGAAAATGTTCAAAAAAAATGTTCAAAAAAAATGTAGGTACCTTATAGGCTATAGGTATAAAAAAATTTTCTCCAAAAAAATATTTTTGCTTCAAAAAATTAAGGAATATTTTTACTCCAAAACATTGAGAATATTTTAGAAAAATATTCCGAAAAATATAAAGAAAAATACAAAGAGTAATTTTTCAACAAAATAATGAAGATTTTTACTTTGAAAAAATTGAGAAATTCATTATTTAGGTACTTTTAATAAATTGAGAATTTTTTGTCCGAAAAAAAAATGAAGAATATAAAACATCAAGTAGGCATTTAAAAAATATGAGAAATATTTTTACTTCGAAATTTCAATGTAAAAAAAAAGTTTTTATGATTGAAGCCATACACATTTTCACCCGAAAATACTATTTATCGCAATTTTTCATCATTGTCGTACAATTTTTCAAAAAAATTGGAAATTATTTCCGCTTTATGTGTAACGAATTGACGGAAGTACCATAGAAAATTTTCAAAATAATCATTATCCCAGTAAGTAATTAGTAGGTTATTTCCCTATGTACAATTTATTTTTAGCCAAATTTCAAGTATGTACAAAACAAAACAAAAAAAAAAAAAATATGATGGAATGTATTTTTAGTCACATAATGCATAAAAATACTCTCTTGTCTCTCTTTATCGATTGATTTATCATCATTTACTCGGGATTTTATTTTAGTATTGATGAAATCGAATTCGAGTACGTAAGCAGAAAAACATAGGCAGGTACCTACACCTACATAATTTATTCATCCAAACGATAAGGAATTCTTGTAGATAATTCATTTCTACGAAGAGGATTTGCCAAGAAAAAATTATTGATTTT
Source organism: Balanococcus diminutus (assembly GCA_959613365.1). NCBI lineage: Eukaryota > Metazoa > Arthropoda > Insecta > Hemiptera > Pseudococcidae > Balanococcus > Balanococcus diminutus. Next base: position 33,353,119 of record OY390715.1, on the reverse strand, counting down.
TATCACCCAAGTACTTATAGGTGCAAATTTGATATTATTATTCTTTCTACGACAGCTGCATTGCTACCTATATCAATGTATTTAAGTGATGATGTAAGATGATCATCGATCATGAATAGTGGTATTACTGTTCGTATGTACTACAATAAATTTTATAAAAATATACCATAAATTGGTAAATAATGTAAATTAAGAATTTTATGCGCGATGTAAGTACGTACATAGAGAGGAACGCTGTTCCTGGTACAAAAACTTTACCAATTGCAAACGTTGAAACGTGCAATTGGATAACAAAAAATTAAAAAAATCCTCAGACGATGTAATCTATTAATACAGTTAGTTGAATTGGCAATGACACGAATTCGATACTCGACTACATTTTACATTATACGAGGATTTGTATTTTGCAGGAAGCTAAAATTCTACCCACTGATATATCACATTGTACACCAATATCGGTGATAATTCGAAAACGCCTTCATTTTTGTAATGTTATTCAGCTCCACTTGATCGCAATTAAACATAATTTAACGGTAGACGGTTGTACGCGGGATTCACCTAATGAGGAAGTTTCCATAATAAACGAACAATACCGTCGTGAATCTCCTTTTATTGGAGGTCTACAGACTTGTTTGTACGATGTCCGTCTATTGGCTACCTTGAACTGATCAGATGTTTGATCGGATCACGAAATCGACAGGTTTATTTCACTTTCTGCTAGCTACTGCGATTCCTATACGTCTTCCTTGACGTCATCTCATTTGTTTTGAATAACTGAACGTTCGCTTCGAATGCGTTGTTGAAAAAAAAATCTCGCGTAGTTTTGTTTAGATTTTCAAAATAGGTATGGACGTGAAATTTTTAAGATTTTTATATCGTGTAATGTGTTCAATGTTAAGTAAATTGTGTACTAAGCTGGCATGTAGTACTTATAGTAAACTCAGTTAAGTAGAAATGTATTCGACTCGTTGACTAACTATACATATAATATATTGACATAGGGTGTTGATGTTTATAGTGCAAAAGTTTTTATCTATTTTATCACAGGTTCCATCATAAAAATCAAACATAGTGTCTAGGTAGGTATTTTTACAGTGCGAAGGTTATTTTCAGATCTTACAGTTGATTCATAATAACGTCACGGAGAGCTGAATTTTAAAATACATAATTATAAGAAATTTTAATGAAGATTTTGTTTACTTATACTCAGGCTCACCAAGAAAAAAACTAGACCCTCGTCAATTATTTTATTCACTAAAATTGATCATTAGGTAATCAAGACGTGTTATATTTGCACAATCTTTTTCAAAAACAATTTTACAAATATTTTGCAAAAATTTCATTTCAAAAAGTTTCTCTAAAAAGCCAAAATTGCAAATATTTTTCAAAAAAAAAAAAAAAAAAAAAAGTTTCTGAGAATATTTTACAAAAATTTTATTCCAAACAGTTTTTCTAAAAGGAAAAACTGCGAATATTTTGCAAAAGAAATTGTCCTCTTCAACCCTTCGAGACCCGAGAAAAATCTGACGAGTTTTGTGTAAAAAAATTAACGAGTTACATCATTGAGACAGTGAAAGAAAAAACTTGAGATTCGTTCAAAATTCTCTTTGGAATTTGAATAAATGCTCAAAAACTGGATTTTAATTTCCAAAGAGAAATTTTGAAGGAAACAAACAAAATACTGCCTTAGACTCGCTGTTAAAATTTTCAAAACAAAAAATCAAAATTTTGGAACAAAATAGCCTATAGGCACTGTGAGTTCGATTGTTTCATCTTTTTATGGACCACAAAGATGAGTTTGAAAGAAATTTTCATGTCACAAGAAGGTATGTACAGAAGTTTGTCAGGACAATAATATTTTCATTTTTAGAAAAATTGTCTTTGGAATTTGAGTTCAAAGCTTTCAAGGTCATACCTACTTCAAAATGAAACCCATACCTATTAACTGATTTTCTTAGAAATAAGCTTTGACAAAACAAAAAAAAATCACAAAAATTTTCAAGATTTTTTGTAAAATTTCCATGTGACGACATTTTGCAAACGCGGATTAGAAGTTAGCAAGAATTATAATAATTTTCCAAAAATACAATTTTAAAAATTTTGTACATATTTTCATTCTTGAAATTTCTTACGGGAAGGTGAAACTTTCACAACAAATATTTTTTTTCAATTTATCATGTTTCCTCTTTGAAAGTTGACGAGGTAAGTATAATTGGGAGCTTGTTTGTACTGGCCTCATAATATCTAAACATTTTCAAATAGAAAAAAACAAAAGTTTGAAAATTTTCTCAACACCTACTTGCTTAAAAGTTAAACTTCCGCAAAAAATGAAATCGTCTATATTTTATGGAATTTTTGTATGGAATTCAAATGAGGCTACCGAGGGTATTTCCTTCCAGAATTTTTAATTTAAAACCGATAAATTGGAAATTTGGAAAAATTTTCATAAAAGATCGTCAACTTAAAGTTGAACTTTCACACAAAAAAAAAATGAAAACTTTTACGTTTCATGAAATTTCCGCTATGGAATTTGAATAATATCCCCTCATAACCCCGGGAACCTGATATGACTTGAAACTCAAATCCCAAAGACTATTTCTCTCAAAGTGAAAATGTCCCTCTTCTAGCAACTTTGGTATTGACTATCTTTGTGAGATTAAAATTTTTTCATGCTAAATTTAATGATTCTCTCAATTTTTTCAAAAGTGATTTTGACAATACATTATCACAAACAATTATTTAGAGTTTTTTTTTTTTTTCAAGGGAGAAATTGAGAATATATCTTACAAAAAAATTTCTAGACAATTAAGTATTTCGAAAGTAGGTACATTTATTTTATATTTTTTCAAATAGGGAAACAAATTTTTATGGCGATTTGGCCCCAGACCCAGATTTTCAAATTTTTGGTCAGAATCGTTAGGTAGTAGTAGGACATGATTTCTGAGCATATTCGCGATTTCTATCTCATACTGGGGGGGGGGGGGAGTGTACCAATGAAAAATGTACTGTTTGCATATTTTCACTTTAATCCTCGCTGGTTTTCTATCGATTTTTTTTAAAACTTCATATGGAAGTGAGGGTACTTAGAGGAAGTGCTGTCGATTTCTTCTGATTTTTTATAAAATGACCTTGAAAGTGACTTTGAAAACTTCAAATTGCTTTCCAGGGTGCTACATTCGTACGGGCTCGTCGAAAAAATTATGGGGTGTTTTTTAGAGTGTTTTGTATCACCTAGAATTTTTTTGGATTTTCCGACTTCGGGGGCCACGCCCTTCTACAGCTCATAAAAGCCATTATTTTCACACGTAAAGGCTGCTTGAAACGGTCATTTTTGGTCGATTTTTTTTTTTTTCAATACCTAATATATCATCAAAAACACCTAAATACATCATCAACCTAAATTTTAGAGTTGGGAAAGTATTTTTTGACTTTGAAAAATTATAAGTAATAAGGTGACAGGTGAGTTTGGAAAAAAAAACTAAAAACAAAAAATGCATTTGATTTTGAAGGTACAACACTATACAGACCTAATCAATATGTATATTTCAAAGTGTTTTTTTTTTGTTTGTTTTTTTTAGTAATACTTACTTAATTAGTAATTACACAAAAATTTTGAAAATGTTTTTTATTGCTTCACTTAATTTTACAACATGCAATTGTAAAAATGATTTTAGAAAAATGAATCCAAATATTTTTAATTGGATTTGACACAAACTGATAAAATGGTAACTTTATGCAAAAAATAAATGATCCATTACAGCGTTTATCTCAGACTAACGTATACAACTATGTAATAAAAATCACTGAAAAAAGTATCGCTTGACGTACGAAAATACGGGTGAAAGTTACCTACACCTAATGAAAATGCTGATTTCATTTTGAACTTGAAATTGATCAATGTTAAAAGGAGTGAGAGTGTAGGTAGGTTAGGTACTTACTGCTATCACGCCATTCAATTTTGCTAATTAGAAAAAAGGGCATTAATAATGATAATAAGTGATGCAACAAAGTGCGCGTATCTAAACTGTACGTACATAATAATTTTCGAGAAACTGATTTATCTTTTGAAAACACTGATAATGATAAGAATTAGTAGGAAAAAAACATGTAAGTAAATCTCAAGTCAAAACTATACACAACAGTGGACAATTAGGTTTTGAAATATATGCAGTAGGTAGGTAGGTAGGTATAGGTAGAGGTAGTATACTCATCAATAAAGTGAAACGAAACGACGTATAGAGAGACTTGAGTTAGCGGTGTCAAAGTCGAAGTCGAAGATTTGTTAAAATATGCAAAATGCAAAGCGCACAAAGCGAGTAATAAAATAACAATAACCAAACGCATATCGTGACAATAAAAAGAATTAATGAAATGTCGGAATAAGTTAAACGCTGAATACCAAGGTCTTTTATCTACTCCGGCGTCGTCAAACAAGGTTTTCATTTGGTTTTTAATGAAATTCTGTAGGAAAGTTCTTTCAACGCTGAACCTTTGCTGTATATTTTGATAAGCTTTTTCTCATATTTGATTGTGAGTAAAGAGTGGATGGACGGAGATAGGCAGGAGCTTTTAAATGAACGTCAAAAGTGTTCTGAAAGTTTCACTCGATGGTATAAACATGCAGTAGGTAGATAGGTAGGTACTATGTTGGTAGGTAATTATACATTGTCAACTGTTTGTACTATACAAAAATATAAACGGTTGAAAAATACGTACAAACATATATGAGTCGTATAGGTAGGTAAATTACCGGCGGGCGTATATTAATAGGAGCAGCAAACAATCTAGTTATCTTGTTTTAGTACATTACATGAAAGACAAAATACCTTAATTATGTTTGAAAATACGACCAATGGACTCTTCAGCTACCTAATTGAATTAATTTCACCGATTTACATTGTATGAATTTTTTTCCAATTTTCTCACTGGTCACTTTTTTACTTGACAGCGCCATGCTGCGATTATTTTTTACAATTTCTCATTACAAAATGAAAATTAAATATGTCTCGTAATTTTTGCATAAAAATTAATTGAAGTCTCGAAATATTTACGAGAATTTGCAAAATACCGAAAATCCAGTTGATAGGTTCCTAAGCTTGATAATAAAAAAATGCTTTTTCAAATTATTTGTTTACCTTCTCATCGTTTTCAATTTCAGCCAAACAGGATTAAAAGGAAGGATTTTAGTTAGGTATCAATACTTACCTATTTCCTGCGGGGTTTTGTACAAAATATCAATAGGAATAGGTAGAAGTAATCTGACAGTTGCTTCGAGGGATTTAATATCATTCGAAATTTTCATGTATGTTTTTTGATAAATTTCGTATCATACTTTACTTAGTATTTCCGAATTGGCGATGATTGCTTTCTCTATAGGTTTAGGTATATTATATTGAAAGAGTAGTATAAATCAGAGCGTCTGATAATATCGATTTTACTGAAGTGAGTTATCGACTTCACAGGTTCCCATTGACACTACCTCAAACAAATCGAAGGTTTAAGGTTTTTTTGATTTATTTTGTAGGAGAGGGTCAACTCTATCATACGAGTAAGCATAATAAAATTTCGCTTCATTCCACCTTCTCCAAGTGCAAGACTTTTTTTTGATGTCCCGTTCCCTCAAAACACATTTTTACGTTTATTTTGCCAGCATTCAATTTTATCGAGAAACACATCTGAAAATAACTTATTCAGCATTAAATTCCCTACAACTTTGTTCCCATAAATTTTTCTGTACGAACCATATCAGTGGAGCTGTGAAGTACTAAAGAGAAAATAATAAAATTGTGAAGCCACATAAGACATACCTACATACCATTTTCAAAGCGCGATAACTCCGCGAAAAATTATCTGAAAAAATTGTAAAAAATTCTATGGATTCCTATTACCTCATAGGACCTACAATGAAACCCAAATTTTTCATCTGAATTTTCTACAAAGTAAAAAAATTTAAACTAAAAGCACGTTTACACATACACAAAAAAATGTATTTTCAAACTGAGTACTATCCTATTTAGTCAAAACACGGTTGTAAATACCGAGAAACACAGTAAGTTCATGTTAGTTTCACTTCACATTAATGATTCCTATTTTGTATGAAAATGTTCCTGGTGTCATCTTAAACTCAAATTTACTGTCTTCACTGGAATGGTTATACAGAGTTGAAGCGCTGTCACAAAAATTACCAGGTTCGCCGGGTTGAATACGATGTTTCTTATATACATGTAACTGTCACATTTCATTTTTTTAAGTGTAGAGGTCCCTCCCGAATAATTGAGTTAGGGGTCCAAAATCTTTCTTAATATTTTTTCTCATCACAATCGACTTTTAGAGGTAGGTGTACCCCGAAATGATTTATGTACATAAGAATGTGTGTTTTGCAGGTTACGTTGCCTCTAAAAATTCATCACCCTAAACTATAGAACTCCGCAGCACCACAACTTCACTTCTATGGTTCTGACAGAAAAATGTATGGGGACAAAGCTATACGAAATTTAAGCAGAATAATTTACTTTCAGGTATTTTCCCCGATAAAATTGAATGCTGGCGAAATAAATACAAGATATTGGGTATTCCATAGTTTACCACTTAAAAATACAATTTTTTCAACAATTTTGGGATACCTGCTTTTCATGTTTCAGCTCTAAATGTACGTAAAACATTTTTCTACAAATAAAGCGGTCAATAACTTTTCGTTTATTTTTATTTTTCAATCGATAATTGTTTAAAAAATAATTTAGATATAATGTGGATACCTAATTAAAAAAGATATAAGTGTGATAAGAAATTTTTGTGGAATTTTTTTGCAGAAAATGAAATTTATTTTTGTAATTTCACTCGTCTGTTGCTACAAAATTATTCATCAGACATTTTTTTGGTGCACATATCACACTCCTAAAAAATTTACATTTTGAAGTTCAAAATAAAATTCATCAACTGTAACATTAGTTTGATACTTGATGGGTACATAGTATAAGTAATTAAATAGGTATCTACAATAAGAGTAATAAGATTATAAAAGCCATTTTTTTAAAATTAGATAATTTGAATTCTCTTTTCAACTAGGTTTTACCTATACACATCAAAATTAGACTTTTTTACTCAAGTACTAATTTTTTGGCACCATGGAAAATTTGCCAAGTACAATACCACATAGATACTTGTATTCAAAATTGAAGTGGAGGGAAGAGTCCGATCACAACTTTTGTAATAATAAAAATTATTTTTAAGACTTCAAGCTACAACTTTTGTTTGAAATTTTTTTCAATTTGACTCCTACTTCACCAGTTTTTAATAATGTATAAGTATCTAAGTCATATTATGCAAAATTGAAGGGGAGAGGAGGGTCTAATCGAAAATTTTATAATAACTAAAATTACTTCTAGGATCTCAATCTACAACTTTTGTCTGAAAATTTTTTCAATTGGACCCTCCCATAATTTTCAAGAAGAGTCTACCTGATGTTATGTGAAATCGGAGGAGATCGAGGAAGGGGTCCAACCGAAATTTTTGTAATAACCAAATTATTTCTAGAACTTCAAGCTACAACAGAACTTTTGTTTGAAAAATTTTTCAATTAGCTACTTCCTCGTCCTCCCTCACCACTCTAATTTTTAATTAGTATCTTCGGAGTGTTATGCAAAATTGGTGGGGAGGGAGGGGTCCAATTGAAAAACATTTCATACAAAAGTTGTAGTTTGAAGTCCTAGGAATGATTTTTTTTTTTTTTTTTTTTTTTTTAAACGCCATATACAGCAACTAAGGCTAGAGGCGTAGGAATGATTTTAGTTGTTAGAAAAATTTCGGTTGGACCCCTCCCTCCCCTCCATTTTGGAATATCAACTATCAATGTAGTATTGGACTTGGCAAAATTTCGATGATGCCAAAAAATCAGTACTGCGGCGATCCACTCGTAGTGAATAATAAACTAAAATTTAAGAGTAATTATTTCAGCAAAACATTAGGTATAAAAATACACTCAGGTAGTAAATGAGTGGAAATCGCGAGCTCGGGAAATCAATCCTCCAGTCAGTCCATTCTCCTATTAAAATGATCAAAATTCGCGAAGAAGGAAATGGTCGTTTAATCAACGAATTAACTTTTTAGATTTTGCAGATCACATTGGATAAAATTTTAAAACAGGCAGTATACGAGTAGGAATATCTAAAGAAATGAGAAAAAACTTGACCTCACATTACCACACTGAAAGGAAACAAAAAGTTTCAAAAACCGACAAACCGTGGGATTTCACGTAGATAGGTAAGTATAGAAAAGTACTTTGGATTTTATTTTACCCCATTTTAGGAAAGTATAGACACCTCATTCTAACGATAAGAATCCGTATGTAAGATAAACCTCGTATTAAATGCTCTTTTCTCAAAACAATGAGGAAACTTACGTTATCTACGTCAGTACATATATGTAGAAGTTGTACGTAGGTACGTAAACTTTTGTTTTTCTACCACACAAAAATAACGGAGGCAATTCTACCAAATTTTTAAACCAAAACACCGTTCAAGCCGCGACTTATGTAATATTACAATTTGTTACAATTGACTAACTATTAAGTACTTACCGGTCAAGAGAGTGAGAATAATCTTCAAAAACGACACAAAAATAAAATCCGAATTCAAAAAATGACTAAAAATTCGCAAGATCGCGTAAAAAAACCACACGAATTCAAAAACTTAAAAAAAAACTTTATCATAACCCGACTGCCCGCTGGCCTCGGCCTTTAATCATGTACTAATATTATTTCTACTTCGCGTCTTGAATGATCGCCTAACATCGATGAGGCCGGCAGTATTACGACCTTCGTTGAAGATCTCCCTCTCTATCGTAATCGTACACATAACCGCGAACTGGTTCCGCAGTGATGACTAACTTTGGTACTTTTCCCGCCAAAAAATACAGGAAATCGGCGCTAGCGTTAAATAGTTTAGGTAGCTAAACCGGATTTGCGAAGATAGTTTACGTTTAGGAACGATCTATATAGGAAGTGGTTATCGTGTACTTGCCTATTTGGCGCTATACATTCGTAGTATTTGTGGTAGTAGATCATTTGAGCATATTGTGAGATTACACGATCGAATAATTTGTACTGGCTGGATAATTTATGACATTTGAAGCTTTATTGTGTTAACATATGGATAGGATACGTGGACGTGTTCACAAAAAAACGAGAAGAACGCTTTATTTATAAAAATACATAATTATCTACGTATGGCTGGTTTTATATTTATTTATTTTCTTTCATCTACTCGAACAGATTTTGGTGTGCGTAGTTACCAAATTTGTCGAATATTTTGTATCGTACGTAATTGTCAAGAGTGCAAATGTTAAAAACAAAATTCCAGATGGCTTAGTAGGTACTATTAAAAAAACACTTTACTCCTTTAATCATATGGTGGTCTAATGGAGTCAAAAAAATAAATTTTGGTAATTATATGTTTATGATTTGGTAATTAGGTATTTTCGTTTACTTGATTGTGGCACTGCAGTTTTTTCAAGGGTATTGTGTAATCAACATAAAGATTCGAGATTTCGCCAAAAAAGGAAGCATTGCGAAGAAACAGGACCGACATCCGGCAACTTGAAATTTTCTAGGGTACAACTCGATTTTTTCGGGAAGATGTTGGCGAGTTGAAAATTTCCCCAATGTTGAATGTAAGAATATTATTTTTTCAATTCCTCCCCCCCCCCCAAAACTGAGATTTTTTTTTTCTGTACAATAATCAAACTTTTTATTTCTTTTCTTTTCTTTTTTCTTTTTTCAAAAATTTTTTAGAAAATACTTGAGACATTTTCTTTCATGAAAAAAAAGAAAGTTTTTACATGAAAAAATTGAAAAATTCTTTGCTCTCCAAAAATTGCTTTTTTTGTTCCCAAAATATTGAAAATATCGTCTTTCTATGAGATCTCCAAAAAAGTTTTGAAAATTTTTTTCTTATAAAAAATAAGAAATTCCTTTCCGAAAAAAGAGATTTCCTCTTAAAAAAAAATAAGTAAATAAAATGTTGAGAAATTTTTCTATTTTTGTACCTACTTACGTACCTACCTAAGAACCTATCAATAAAATTTGAAATTTTTTACCTCTGAAAATGAGAGATTTCTGTCTTAAAAAGAAAAAAAAACATTTTTTGCATAAAACTGAGAGAATTGCTCCCAAAAAATTAGCCTTTTATCTTTTTTAAAACCACCAAAGAGTTGAAACAAAGGTTTAAGATTTTTTTAAAAACTTTAAATTATTTTTTCTCCAAAAACATTGGTAGGTACCTAGGTAGGTACCAATATTTCTTATTTAAAAACAATTAAGCTTTTTTTTTTCAAGAATTTAAAAAAATATATTTTTTATTCCAAAAAATTCGAGTGATTCATTTCGAATATAAAAATAAATTATATTCTGTTTTAATTACAAACAAAAAATTGAGAAATTTTTTTAATTTAAAAAATAATTTAGGTACGAAAAGTACGAAAATTTGTCACAGGAACATGAAACCTTCTATTACCTTCTATACTCCTAGTGAAAGTGGTAGTTTTTCGCCTCAAATCCGGAGCGTATCGCAAGATCAACGGAGTCGAATAAGTTGCATACCTGACGCATACCGTATCGGTAGTCATCAGGAGTATAGAACCTCCTTATATTTCATAATTTCCTAATGAAATAGCTGTAATTTAGCATAAAATATCGATGAAGTCTGTTCGAGCGCTCACTAATTATTGCTTCTCTTGGGTATGGTTAGGTTAACATGTAAAAACATGCAAACCTAGACCACCACAGTACACGCGTATTAAAATGAATGCATTTGTTGGGTTGTAGATTCTGTAAGGGAAAAAAATGAGCCTACGTCTCTTTTTAAAAGCCCCCTTTTTTAAGGATACAAGCCCCTTTCCAAAAAATTTCTTATCTCCGAACCTAAGAATACAATTTTTAAAAATTTCAAACAATAGTTGTAGTTCGAGAATTACAACAATTTCGATTGGACCCATTCTCTTCCTCCAATTTTGGATAATATGAATCAAAATCACCTCAATCGAAAAAATTTTCAACCAAAAGTTGTAGATCGAAATCCTAAAAATGATTTCGGTTATAACAAAAATTTCGATTCAACCCCTCCCTCCTCATAAATTTTCAATAAATCGTATGAAAATTATCGTGCTAGTGATTTTCTTATGCATCATTTTGAATCGGAGGAGGAGGGAGTGCTCTAATTGTATTTTTTGTAATAATCGAAATTTTTCCTATGATCTCAATCTACAACTTTTGTTTGAAATATTTTTCGATTTCAGTGGAGTAACAGTAACTAGGAATGGGACTGGAGGGACCAGGCCCTTTTAAAAAGTTGTTCGATCCATCAAATTTTTTCTAAGCTATTCTGACTTTTTCTCTTTTTTTCAAATAAACAATTGATCAAAAAACGAGAGACATTGAAGAAATTGAAGCAAAAATCGAGGGTTTTTCTTTAAAAATAACAGATTGTTTTTCTCAAGAAATTGAAGGATTTTTCTGTTCCAAGGAAATTCAGAAATTTCTTTCTCAAAAAAAAAGAAAAAGATTTTTCTATGTGAGACAATAAAATTAACTTCGTTCTATGTACAAAATTATATAATTGCCTATAACTTATTTTTTTTCTCAATTTTTATTAAAAACAGAGATTTTTACCTCCAAAAACAGAAAAAAGTACCTATTATTTCTTACAAGAAATTTGTGGCAAGAAATCAGTTTTTTTCTCTCTTTAAAAAATGAGAGATATTATCTAAAAAAAAAGTAAAAGGATTTTTCTTCCAAAACATTAAAACGTTGTTGTTTTGAAAAACTTAAGTTTTTCAAAGTTTCTTTGGTTTCAGAAAAATTGAGATAGGTATTTTGAATTATAAGAAAATTTTTAATTATTTTTCTCCAAAAAATTTAGTTTTTTTTTTCTCTCCAAGAATTACCTAATTGAGAAATATTTTTACTTCGAAAATATGTATTAGAAAATTATTTTTCTCCAAAAATAAAAAAACGATTTTTCTCATTTTGCATTTCAAATTTTGGGTGTAGCTGGAGTACCAGCACTATTATTAATTAAGTTGACCTCCTTGCGTACTTTGCCCTATTGTACCCATATCCAAAAATGAAATCTAGTTACGTTACTGTTCAATTGAAGCTATAAGCGCAAAGGTAGGGAAATATGTCGAAGAAGAGGCAGATCGTAGATCCTCAAAAAAAAGGGAGGTGCTTGAGAGTTTCACTGTCCTCTCCATTTTGTTAGTAGGCCTACTGTCCTCTTTTCCTCTGTTTCGATGAAGGTCACTCTCATTCTCACTCGTTTTGCTGATCTTCATGGACAGCTTCAAATGAAACGAAAAAAATTGAATTTCTCATGACTATTGATTTCTTTTAAAAATTTCAAACTTTCAATTTCGAATTACCTACCTATGCAGAATTCACGTGCTTCGATTACTTAAACAGTATTATTTATATATTCATATAGCGTACTCAACTTACTACAGTGTTCTTGCAATCGCAGTATACTGACCACATATAAATGACCTGCATTTGGAAGAGTTCGTGGTGATGATTTTTTTCGTTGTTTGGAAATAGGTACTTGGTTGAAATAAAAAGCAATTCAATCAAAAGTAAGTATACATAGTTATCGTAGAATCACATATAAATATTTTAGGATTTTAAAGTTGGTCGCATCAAGATACATAGGGTCGAAGTTAGTATAGGTGCTAGCGCATGTATGTAATTATTAATTCGTGAAAGAATTATCTTCAGCTAAACATTGACGTAGTAAAGTTTTACTTACGTCATAGGTAACGCGTAGATAGGTACTACATACATTTAGATACTCAATTTTCGTAGTTGATTAACCCGTTGGAAAAATATTCTCATTGCCAAAATTACCTAGAGAATCGCCGTTGAATAACGACGTCCTACACCTACCACTTACCACTTACTTCCCCTAGGTAAGTCAGAGTATATTAGGTAGGTAGCTAGGTACACATATAATACCTATAAAAATAATTTAACACACGACTTGAATCGCCATGCTGGATGTTGAACGAAAATGTACAAGTCGTTGCTCTTTTCTGAACTTTTTTATGTAGTTTCGCATTATACTATTATACCTACTACAGTACCGTCTAATTATGTGAAACACATTGTTTTTACCACGTTCGAATGATTATTACTTCGTATTTTCTCGGTAGCCGTTAAGAATAATGTGTAAATACTCAAGTACACTGAAAAAATGACAAGGTAACTAGTAAGATATAAATTTTACACCGAAAACATCGATAAATCTTAATTCTATTTGTTTGTTTTGAATCAGTAAGCAAGTAAGCTTCATGTTGACAAAAAACTTCATTGATGTATACATAGAAAATGTAATGTTCCTTTCATATATGATTTTATTGGTTAATTTTGCTCAAACACGTGCCTACCTAGTACCTACCTACTTATCTTCATAAAATACAATTTTATACATCAATAATTAAATATAATGAAATCTGCTGCCTATCTACATAAATGAAGAATTAATAACCTAGTAACGTGGCGATAGGTACCTTATTCATATTTTTTTTTTTTTTTTTTTTTTTTTTTTGTAGAAGTAAAAATCACATGCAGCTCATTTCCATTCATAATGTAGTAAGTAATGCTTACTACGCATCCAACGAGAATACAATTACACTGAAAGAAATTAGTATAGTAAAATACAGGATCCAAATTACTTTACTTTTACAGTAAAAATCACTATACTGGGTAGTATTTTTTACTATACAGTATAGTAAAAAACACTATTTTGCTACATTTTGCAGCACTTTTTACTATACTGTATAGTAAAAAATACTGCACAGTATAGTGATTTTTATCATTTTTTTTACTGTACTTCCATACAGGATCCAAATTACTGCAATTATAGGATCCATGACCATATTATAGTACAAAATATTGATTTTATGGTACAATATACTGCATTTCCAGTTAAAAATACATTATTTGTAAAGTACCTAGTACTATCTCGTTCTCTCAGTGTACCTACATAAAAGTTATTAAAGCACAACTCAAAGAAAGACGCCAAAAAGACTGAAAAAAAATTAATAAAAGTTGGGAACGATAAAAGAAGAAATGCAAACAATACCAAGAGAAAAATTTTCGAAGAAATTTTTCCCTAGTGGACGTAATTTATTTCACGTCTCTCATTTATACTCACACTAAGAGCTAGTATTTTGCTGAAGAAACGTGATCGTGATATTAACGACTCATTTTATTCAACTTTGAACGGGATTAATTTTAATTTAGCACGTATATCTGAGTAATTCTTAATTTTTTCCATCCGTTTCATATTGTTCATTTCATTCCAAGATGCTGCAGCATACGTATAACGTACTATGTAAAAAAAAGTTTTTTAAAAATGAAAAAATGAAAAATAATATTATATAAATTAATAAGTATACCTACCTAAATCTAAAAAATCCCTTCATAATTTAAATAAAAAATTAATAAATCAAAAATACCTTATGGGGAAAAGTTTGGTTGAAAAATTGAAAAAATTGGATTTTAAAAATTTAATAAAAAAATGTTAAAAATTGAACCGAAAGAAAAATACCTAATAATTATTTTTTGGCGCAAAGGATAATACAAAAAAAAGCTATACCTAGTATAAAAACTTATTCAACTATAATTTACTAGGTACTATTTTCTCAACTGTACATTGTCCAAAATTTAATAAATTGAAATTTGTAAAAAAAAATGAAAAAAATATTAGGTACACAAATTAAATGAACTAAAAAATACCTTCAATATTTAAATAAAAATATAATAAGTCAAAATAGAAGGGAAAAATTTTTAAATTAAAAAAAAATAGCTTTTCAAATTCAAGAACATACCAATTCAATAATTCAGAACTTTGTAAAAAAAATGGATAAATGCGATTTTTGAAAAAATTGAATGAATTATAATTAAACTGTAAAAAAAATATGATCGAACTGAAAAATACTTCAAAATTTATTAAGAAATTAGAAAACGCTCCAGAACTTGAAAAAATTACTTGTATTTTTCAAAAAATTTTAAATGTTAAAAATTGAATTTTAAATTTTTCTAAAGTAAAGAAAACGGTAAAAAAATATATCCCCATTTAAAAAGTGTAGTTTTTTGAGGGAAAGAACTTTTATTTTTAGAGAAAAAATTACTCTATTTCTTGAGAAGAATTTTTTCATTATTTTCAGGAAAAAAATATCACAATTTCTTTGGAGTGAATTTATTTTTTCATTTTTCAAGTATAGGTAAAACAACTTTTTCAGTTTTTTGAAGTGAAAACAAAATTTCTGTAGATAAGTATGTTTCAGTTTCAGAAAAACAAAATTTTCTGGATTCCCTCAGAATACAAAAATATCAATTTTGTTTCCAGTAAAAAACATCATGAATGTTTCAGAAAAAAAAAACTTTCTATATCTTTCTGATTAATACTATACTTGAATGAAAAATCGCGCTAGAATCCATAAGAAGGCGGGTTGGCGCCTATATGTACCTTCCAATTCTTTAGTGTGGACACCAAAAAATTTACAATTAGGTATTTTGAAGAAAAATATTTACCTCAATGATTCCAAAAAGAACTACCTTTCTTAATTATTTGTTTAAAAAAAATCCCCGTTTTTAAAGATTTCATTTTTTTTTTTTTAATTCTTTGAATAATTTTTTTTCAATTTTATTTGAAGTGATTGGATTTTTGTAAAAATTAAAATTACTCTCTCATTTTTTTGTTGATTATTCAATTGTTTCCCTACATTTTGAGAAAAAATGGTACCTAGATTCTTCATTTTTTTGAAAAAGAAATACCTTTTTTTTTTTTTTTTTTTTGAAGAAAGCTTTGCAACTTTTTTTGAGAGCAAAAAAATTTCAAGAATATATTTTTTAAATTAAAATTATTTTTCCAATTTTTTTAGAATACCCTTTTAGGGATGTACCCATTCCATCGGTACGTCAATCGCTCGGTACAACAAAACGTCGGTCCTAATAAAGCCGGGGTTACACGGTTACGGAATTGTTATCAACTGATTGGGCACAAATGGAACAATAAATAAGCTATTTTACTAGTTTTGTGTCTGCTGTTCACCTTTTTTATCCGATTACAAACGCCGATGACAGCAGTAGCGTGCACAGAGTAAAAAAGTTACCGGACATTTTTGGAATCTTACATACAGGTATTATATATTTTTTCAATTTTTGGAATAAACGGAATTTTGAAATTTTTGGAAACTGTAGACTTCAAATACTTCTGAAGTCTGAGAATAAAATCATCAGTACAAATAAAAAAAAGTAGGCATACAAAAGACTTTATTAAAGAAAATGATTTCTTAGTTGCCAAAATAAAAAAGACACCGCTGTGAAGTGATATAACAAATAATCTACGTACCTTACATACAAAATGTGACGAGTACATTTTTCAAAAAACTGAAGAAATAAAATGTAACGACGACATCAACAAAATAATGTTAATACTCGTAAGTTGAAAAAAAAAAACACAAGAAAATCTATGCCTAATGATTTATTTTCATCGTGTGAATTACACATAGACATTCAATCATTCTTCAACCTCTAAAATCAGTCAACTGCCAATTTTAAGCAAAAAAAAAAAAAAAAAATAATAATAATAATCAAGGATTTGTGATCAGTAAGCTCAATAACCACTATAACTAGTTGAACAAATTTCTTGGCATAGCAACAAACTGCAAGCTTATCAATAATTTTGAAATTTCACAACACAGCTATTGATACAGATGACTTTAAATTTTAATCGGTTAACAAATGACACAATAATATTTTAATATGAGATACAAATCTTATAAATTATATCTTCATTACATTAATCGTTAAATAGGTACATAGGTATATGTTAAAATAAGAATATGGGTAGCTAAGTTTTCATTCGTGTATTTTACTTCTTTCATCACTTCGAACGAAAATTATATGGGTAACATAATTATTTCATTTAAGATATGAGAGAATTCTTTCTCACTTTTCGAAAGGAAATTGTCGGAGTATTAAAAAATCAAACGTAAAGATGTTGTTTTAGGTATACTAGGTACTCGACAGTACTCGTAAGAAATGGAGAATTATTAGCTATAGTTACATAGATACTATGATAGTGAACGTATAAAATTACTCACATAAGTTAATAATAATTATGTAAATGTAAAAAAAAAAAATTCGAAAAAAACATTACTTTTTCAGGAAAAAGTTTAAATTTCACGTACGAAATAGCAACCCAATATGACAAAAAATTACAAAATCGCTAAAAATAAAAATATAAAATATCACAGATTGTTTTTTACATGTCGCCGGTTTTTCTACAAAGCGTATTGCTTAAAAAGTATTATAAAATAATATCAACTTTAGATCTTATTTACGAGTATGAGTTACAATAATAAACACGAATAGGTAGCAAGATGTAGGAAAACACGTCGCTACGGAATTATGTCGTTCAAAATCAATTCGCAAGAAAGTTTCTTGTTTGTATGTAGCAGTAAAACAGTTTCCCTTTGTGTTTCTTTTATTCATGAATTTCGAGACAAATTTCATTCCAGTGAAAGTTCTAAAACAAGCTTAGGTACGTATAACACTGCGTTGGTTTATTTAGACAAATACTCGGAAAATAGCTAATATTTTCATTATACCCAACGAGAATGAAAGTTTTTTTTTTTTTTTTTAATATGTAGGTAGGTATTACTCGTTTTAATAATAACTTTTTTGCATGGAAATAAATACAACTTTAATAAACTAATTTTTAACGATGAAAATTCTTTGGTAACCGACGACATAACGACAACGAGATACGTTATTTAAAAACGAAGCAAAAATATATAGGTACTTATCGCAAGCATCGTAATTATATTTACGTACTTTTTTGCGAACAACAGATGATACATTTTTCCATGTTACCAATGGAAGGTAAGCACTCTTCGTGGAAAGAATGTCTACAGTAGAAAATTAATACGTTCTTTTCCATCGAACTATTCCTAATGATTACTTTTTGATGGCAAACGCTGCAGAATAAATCATCATCGACGGAGATACCTCTTTGCTGCATTTTCACCAGACGGTAATGCAAGTCGAAGCAATCAGATACGACGATATTTTTACATCCTTCTTGAACGGAGACTTGAAGGCTGTAATCGCGTAGCATTTTGACTAAGGCGTTTTTCAATCCCGGTATTGGCATTTTGTTGTCTATACGTTTGACCAAGACTCTCGGATCAACGTAGGTGCCTATTTTCTGCAGAAGATAGGTAACGAATTCGGGCTTCGAGAGCGAATGATCGACTAGTTCTTCCCATAGTTCGGGATCTCCATGTTCTTTGCAGAATGATATGGCTTGTTCCATGTCGCCGATTTTGTTGATTAATATTTGCAGGGCTTCTTTCGTGTTTCCAATACGACCCAGTAAGTAGACCATTTCGGGATAGAGGTTACGTTCTTTGCAGATTCGAAGGGCTTCTCGAATGGGATACGTGTCGCTTTGTCGTAATAAAGGTAGTAACTTTTGAGGAGCGAATTTGGCGTAGAGTTTGACTAACTGAGCGTGATACTTGCCACCGACGTATTTATGATCTTTGGCATTTAAAGCGTCCAAGTACAAGTAAAGGTATTGAGAGTTTCCTTCTAGACGCGATACGACGAGATCGGATGATATGGTGTTATTTTCTAAGAACAACGTTATGGCTTGTTGGGCATCCAAATCCATGAGATTTTCGATATCGTTGTGTACATTGTGGTATAAATTATACTTATGAATAAGTTGAAAGACGTCTTTGTGTTTCAACTTTAGATACATATTGAGAGCTTTATCGTATTGTTCGGAATGCGTATAAAGTATGGCTAAAGCCTCGAGTAAAGTTTGCTTGAAGTTCGAATCGTTAACGACACGTTCTAGCACAGCATTTATGACGGCGTGTATGTTGTATAATTTGGGCGGCCATTCTTTTAAAATTTCTAAAAAATTTTCCGGTTCCATTTTTAAAAATTCGTATAAAACCATTTCGTAATTATGAGGCTGAAGTTTATGCTTAGGATCGGTCGGCAGATACTTGCTGATGGTGCGAAGTTGATGGCTGCGAGCGAATCGGAATACTTCTTTTTCCCATAGATCTCTATCGTTGCCTAAGATCTTCGAGCAGAGTTCGGCAGCTTTGGCGAATTCTTCCAGGTTTAATAAATAATCTACGTATTTTTTGCCAACCATTAGAGGCGTATTTCGCTGTAGATATCGACTTTTGTTCATGACCAGATCCATGGCTTCTTCGTATTTATTATGAGCGACTAACCATTCGATTCTGTCGTCGAAATCGTAAACGCTGGCGATAATTACGTCTTTGGGACCGGCTATGATGTATCGATTTTCATCCAAAATGCAATCTAGATGGTAATCGTTGCACGTATAATCTTGATATCCGCGTAATGTTAAATTATCTGTGTATACTTCGACGTATCTCGAGGTGGAGTTATCTGCTTGTAAAATGTACATAAGAGGGCGTAGTGATTTACCATTTTCGTCTTTGACTTTTTCATAAGCCAGCACAACCAATTGAGCAGTATCCAGTGGACAAATACCAGATATGAAATATTCGAGTTTAATAGTAGCCATAAGAGCGACGTTGAATTCCGGAGTATCTTTATCTCTGATGACGGAGTTACGTTTTTCTATTTTGCAGACTCGAACCGTATCGACCCATCCGGCCAGCAAAGTGACGCTGTTTTTCCACATTAGACTGCAACGGTAATTCTCCGGTATGAGGTTTTCGACGCGATTCCATTTGACTAAAGCGAGCGACATGCGATCGACGATGTCGTAAAATCGGACACCTTCGTCGGAAGCCCAGGCTATGAATCGATTATGCCATTTGATATTCTGCACTCTGCCGACGGCTTCGTACAGTGTTGTAGATTTCACTCGAGATAGGAATGTTTTCTCGTGCAATATAAGTCTATCGTCTCCGGTAACAAAACGTTTATTAATACCTAATTTATAATAGAGCGGATCTATGGCGATGGACTTGATACATCTGCCAAGACTAAGCTCCTGTCCGTGATCGGCGGTGTATAATCCGTAAACGTAGGCTTTGCCATCGTCCGAACAAGTGGCTATGAATTCGCCTTTTAAATCCATACTGATTTGGTTCACAGCGACGGTGTGAGTTTTCAGGTGCTCGTTGCGGATGATATTGCCTTGATGGTCTAGTACGTGCACGAGTCCCCATCTTGTACCGATACAGATGATTTTCGGATGGAAAGCAACGCAGCTGACGGAGTCTTTCTGTAAGATATCTTGTATGTCGTTACTGAGACGTTCGTATTTCAATTTCGGTTCAACTTCGTCAGCCGACGTTGACGAGCTGTCATCGTCCACTTCGGAGTTTTCATCCGATTTGGATTTCACCTCCGAGTTATCGGCTTCATTCATCACTTCCACCATTAAATCGGCACCTGCGAGAGAAAAAAAGGTATTAGGTTAGATGAACCTTGAACTAAAATCCTGAAATATTCGGTCAGCGTGAAAAAAATTAGCGCAAATGTTTGTATGTCGCGGTTATGAGGTAATGAAAATTTATGTCTTGTCAAAAAACCATTATAAAATGAGCCTATATTAACTAATTTCTGAATCGTATATTACTCAATGAAAGTACCAGCAGAATCGTATTTTTATATGACAGCTTTTTAATATCTACTGTGGGTGTCTCTATGAAAAAAAAAAAAAATCATTTTTCATATAAATACCGACGCACGAGCAGCACCTCCAACGTTTAATAATTATTTCGCATGGTGGCTGTTATCGCAAAATGTGCGTTGAATTTTTACCAAATCTGGTTTCTCAAGTAAGTGACTTTTTTTTTTCTTTTTATACATATTTCAAGTATCTATTAGGGCTTGGAACCGAAACGGCCATTTGGTTAACCGGTTACAATTGGTTACAGAAATGCTCATTCGGTTACTGGATACGGTTATGACATTATCTGTTTCGCTTCATTTGGTTGTAGTTATGGTTATGGTTAACCAATTGAGCTCATTTGGTTAACCATAAGGTTATTGGTTACGTTTTTTTTTGTTTTTTTTTTGTAGTTTTTCGTGTTTTGTACAGAGCTGGGGCGACTCAGAATCGATGGTGTGAGTCGTAAGAGTCGCAATGAATGACTCAGAGTTCGATTCACGAGTCCGACTCTTCACTTCAAACACGTGCGACTCTTATTTCGCGACTCCTTGCGACTCCTTCCCTCGTTTTTTTGGTTCATTATGAATAATTCTTACGTTGTTTAATTCATCTTATTTCAAATAATTTTTTTAATTATTGTGATGAGAAAAAGAACAAAAATTAGCTGCTCATTAACATACTGTAATGACACTGTGGTAAGTAGAAATTACGTGAGGGGACTCAAAATTTGAAATTTTTATTGAGATCTTGGAAATAATTTTAGTTATTATAAAAATAATGCTTGGACCCTTCCCTCCCCTTCAATTTTGAATAATAACCATTTACAACTTACAAGCTGTCTAGACAGTGTTATCAAAAATTGGAGGAAATGGAGCCAGGGAGGGACCAAATCGAAAAATATTCAAAAAAAAAATTGTAACTTGATTACTTTTAACTTTTAAGCAAATAACAAAATTATCAAAAACAATTTTAAATAGGTTTGGGGAAAAAAGTCGTAATGATCCGTAAAAAGGGAGTCGTAAGAGAGTCGATAAAAGGGAATAGAGTTGTAAGAAACCATAAAAAGGAGTCGCAAAAAGAGTCGTAAGCCAAAAGAATCCGACTCAGAATCCGATCAACATAGCTTGAGAATCGCAATTTACTGAGTCGTAACTTTTTTTATCAAAGAATCGGACTCTCAGAAGGGGTGAGTCGCCCCTGCTCTGGACTTTTGTATGAAAAAAAAGGCAAAAAATGTGATTTTCAGTTATATTCTGTAATATTTCTGTATTCACTGCGATTTTATTTTAATGGTTGATAGATTGAATTAAAATTTTTTTAATCAATATTTCGAATATGTGAAAATACTATGTTGTGATGTACTACAATAATTTTCAATTCAACCCCTGCGTTAATATCTACTTTCCTTCTCTCTCTATAAATTTTTTTTGACTTATTCCACTTCGGAAAAGAACTCTTCAATTAAATAAATAACATTGAATATAATTTTTTTTTAAATCAAAAATCAAAAATCTACAAAATTTTCAATTTTTTTACAAAACATGAAAACACTGAAGCAGTAATATTTCAAAGTCTACTAATACTAAAAAAAGATCAGAAGACACAGAAGCCTTATTTTTCTGATATTTAGGGGAAGGGGGATTATTTTTTTAAAAATTCGCCTAGTGGTGCCCACATGATGCGCTATTTAAACAGAAAATTACATTCGAAACGCCATTTTTTAAGAATTTTTTTTTAACCAATAACCAATTTGAAATTCATTTGGTTATCTGGTTGTGGTTATGGTTATTGGTTTTGAAATATGTTCCATTTGGTTATGGTTATGGTTATGGCTGATTGGGTTATGGAGTTAATTGGTTATGGTTATAAACGAAAAATCATTCTGGTTATTTGGTTATGGTTATGGTTATTGATTATGGTTCCAAGCGTTCCAAGCCCTAGTATCTATTTAGACCGTAAAATAATAGTATCTAATTTTAATCAAGAAATAACAAGTGTTCTTCAGTTTTGGTAATTAAAAAATTCACAATTTGAGGCAATTTCATTACAATCAAATTTCCTAATGAAAGGGAGAGAATCTCAATTTCTTCAAAGGAACTTTAAAAAAAAAATTATATTGCTTAAAATAGTTTTGTTATTCGAATTTAGTTGAATATTTTTTTAATATAATTATATTATTTTTTTTTGAATTCGTAATTGAAATTCTTTTTTAAAAGATGAGATGTACATTTTAAAAATAGGTAACAAAATTAAAGTGAATAATTTGCAATCGTTAAAAAAACCTCGAGTGATACATTAGAAACATTTTATAAAAAATCCACAATATTTTATTTTGAAAATTTCTCGCTTTTTTTTTTTTTTTTTTTTTTTTAATAAGAAATCTTGATTTTTTTTTTTTTAAATTTCTAAAATGAAAGTATTTTTTATTTTTTAAAAGAAAAAAAATTATTTGAAATTAGCTACCTATCTGTGTTTTTTTCCGATTCAATTTAATCAAGAAAATTTTAAAATAGTTGAAGCATTTTTTAAAAATTAATTACTAAAAGAAATAAACTAAATCGTTGAAAGTTAGTTAATCGACATTACAGCAAGCATTGAATCTGTTTACAAATTACACTTTAGGTAATTCCTTATCGCCGTAGTTCGATACAGAATATTTGTATGTATTTCATTCGTACGTAGATATTTGATTATAGTTCTCAATTCGATGCGTCATTCGAAACTGATTGTGCACAATAATGACAAAACTATGAAATTCTGGCGTAATTGATTCCAATCCACCTTTGAAAAATATAAAAAAATAAAATAAAAAAAATGTGTATTTTTTAGACATTATTTATAAATACCTTTTTGCAATAAAGATGTAAATATAATCTCGATACGTTTTTCTCTGTAGGTTGTACTTCTGCTAGCAGTAATAAACGCCGAATTATTACCTGAAACAAAATACGCATCACAGAATTATACAAATTTACAGTATTACAACACAGAAAATGGAAGAACACATACAAAACACGAGGACTCGAGCGATTTAAAAATTGGTAATAGTTTAGTATACAACAGAACTTCTCGTCAAGCGCCATTTCAAAACAAACAACCCGGATACAGTTCATCTTTTCTCAACAAACTGAATACCTATGGTCTCGCCATCACCGGTAATATCGGGTTAGGAGTAAGATATGCCAGCGGAAATAGCTACAACGGTGATGGAGTTTTGGCACATCAAAATCATCGTGAAAACACGAATAACGTTTACGATCGTTATCTCGGTACTACTTTTAATATAGGTACTAATCTACACATGCTTAATAAAGCTGACGATCACTCGTCGCATAATAACGGATTTGTAAATCGTATAGATGAAGATGCTGGGAAAGAATTCCCTCCTGATAATTCAACCAGTAAGTATACGTTGTGGAGACGACTAAACCAATATTTTTCCAAATCTAAGCCATCTGATTCATTTAACGGAACCATAATCGATTGCAATGAGACAGAAGATTTCGAAAACTGCACCGGAATGATAACCAATCGTGGAAACACAAATAAGTTGACGCGATTTTACAACAAGTACTTCTTCAAAAACGAACCTCGAAAACTTACAGATAATGAAACTAAAGTGGAAGGACAGCATTATGCATTACGAAAATCATTTAATGACGCTGATTTGGATCAAAATAATACAAATTTTTTTAACAAGGTTACCAAATATTTTGATCGATATAAATTCTCATCGATAGTCGATCAAATTTGGAACGATAGAAGTAACATTTTCCCAAAAAATAACAATTCCTTAACCGCAAAAAACGATTACAATACGTTTAGAAGTATGGTGAGAGATTTTCTGATAGAAAGAATTTCATCGTACATCTCTCAAAACTCGACAAACGAAAATTTTGTACAGAAATTCGTGAAGAAAGCTTTATCGCAGATGATGGCCAATTTTCATACGCAAGAAACCAAGGAGCAGCCATTAGATGAACGAAAGACTTGGTTCAAATATTTATCCGAATATTTTAATAATGATAGATTCAAAAAATTCTTCCCCGGCATTGAAACTATCAGGAATAACTTGGCATCGCCACAATGGTTCGAATATGAAGGAAGTTATGCCAGTGGATGGCTCAAAAATAATTTCTCTCATTTGTTTAATAAATACTTCAGCAGCAACACGACTCAGGCGTAACTTTAAATGAAAGCTTGACGTACGTAGTGTATCTAAAAATTTAAAAAATATACTTTTCTTTGGGCGTTGATTTTGCTTACCTGCGTTCTTTCATTTTGCATGAATAAGATGCAAATTAACAAAATAAGCTATTGTTACATTCGCATAAGAACTTGAATTGAATATAACCGATAATGTTAACTGAAAATATATCGTAAAACGTGAAGATTAAATAAAATTTTCATTTTTTTCGTAATTTTGTTCAGTTTTCCTGACTTTGATAAAATAAAAACAAAATCGTTATCAAAAAATCTCAAGTTTGAAAAAAACGAAAAAAAAAACACGAAAGCAAAATATACCAAATACTTTATAATCAAAGTTTATAATACTGGAAACTCAATGCTTTTGCTTTTGATTTTGACTCCCAAGAAGAGCGCTCTCTAAGCAGCTCGGCATGAAACTAATTCCTGGTTTTCGACTAATCGTCGCGTGATTCGCCCTCTGATTGGTCGAAGACATGACGATCGGTCGAAAGTCTGAGAATAGTTTCATGCCGAGCCGCTAAAACTGCTAAAAGAGCGCTTTTGTCGGGGCCACTTTTCCCCATTGAAGTTTCCAGTATTATTAATTTAAAGTATTTGCAAATACTTTAAATTAATAATACTGGAAACACAACCGTAGAAACTATTTTTACTGATTTAACGTTTTCATATTACCTAACCTGTGAATCTCGAAATGTTGCTATGGAGTGCCAACATATCGAATTAATGAACACGAAACTTCTCTCTCGCATTAAGAAAATCAGTGCGTGCGTTCATATACAAAATATACCTTTTTTATTATTATTTTTCTACGACGCGTAGTAAGCACTACTCAGTGTAGGCAAGTACGTCATTCAATTGTTGCGTTATGCGTTTATCTTTATATTTTGTTTCAATGTAGTGACTAGGAACTTCGCAGCGTGTCACTGAAGCGCCTTTAATTTTAAAAAGGGACAATGGTGTAGACACAGCATAAAGACTAGATAGTATATTTTTTCCTGCGTTCAACGATACCATTGACGGATGAAAGAACGATAATATGAAAATGGTCTTCTCCTTAAATGCAGAAATATGCAACTTATACATATACAACCCAGTACTTTTAATTGCACTACTTTAAGTTGTACCTCTATAATCATTTTCAATGAAGTTTTTACAAATAAAACCACATACAAAATCAGATTTTGGTTTGTTGCTCAACAATTATTTGTCCCTGTTTCCTAAAGTATAGTCAAAGTCACACTGTCTTCATTGCTGCGTCTAAACGTAACTCAGCTTTTTTAATTCTACCGGAATGCATGTTGTACAAGCATTTATTACTTACTAAGGGGCTACGCCCCATGGCCGCTTCGCGGCTCAACCCCCGGCTCGTTCTTGGAGCTTCGCTCTCAGAACTTTGCCTTGGGAGCTTCGCCTCCAAACCCCCATTTCGTTCGCTCCGTTCGCTCTCATTTTAAAGCGAAGCCGGAATTAGGCAAGTAATCGTGATTCTCATGGAAACTTGAAGAATATTGGGATTTCATTTTTAAAAAAGTATCATAAATCGGTAATGACGACGTAGGTCTATAGTATAAAAAGATGAGATCAGACAAAAGAAGTCATAAAAAGGTAATCGAACTGTTCAGATTTTAGTTTTTTTTTAAATGGTTAAACGAAGCCTCGAAGCCTCATATCATCGAGCTTTTCCACTTCTTTTATTCGTGGAAGACCGATTTGTATAAATTTTTCAAAATAAAAATTAGAAAAAAATTACTTATTATAGGTACTTACATTTTCTATTTTTGTACTTTCAATCATTTTTTTGTGATTATTCAAAAAAAAATCAACATTTTTTTTATTTTCGAATTATTTACAAATCGAAAAAAAAGTGTGGAAGTAGAAATAAAAAATGTATAATATTATTAATTTTTTAAATTTTGGACTAGAAAAATTTATAGAAATCAATCTCTTGAATAAAAAATATGACGGAAAAGCTTAATGATGAGAGGCTTCGTCACCTTAATTTTTTCCGCATAATTTCAATTCTTTATTCGGGAAAAAATAAGTAAACGAATTTTTTGAAATTTCAACTTCTTTTAGCATTATAACGTTCAATGTAGCGAATAAAATAAATTTGTATTCATGATCTAAAATTTTCTATATGACATTTTTTTCATTTGGCAAAATTATCCCGTTGCACCCCATACTCAAAAAATTAACATGATATTTTTTAGAACTACTTCTCAAGGTTCACAATTTACTGTTAGATATGCGGCGTGGCCGCTATTCTCTCACTCGCCTTTTTACTTTCCGAACAGCGCGTAGCGTTGTAAGGAAAGTATTGTTTTCGGTGCGAAATGCGTTTTCACGAATATTGCACTTAGACAAATTTCGACTTCGTACAAATTTGTTTTGAACAATTTCCAGACGATGTTCCGTATGTATGTGTGTGTGTATGTGTGTGTGTGTGTGTGTGTGTATGTGTGTGTGTGTGTATGTGTGTGTGTATGTGTGTATGTGTGTGTGTGCAGAAAAATTTGTTAACACGATTCTAATCGCCCTAATTGAGATATCTCGTTGAAATTCGGCGATGAGAAGTGGTTTATATAAACGAAGGCTACGCAAGAATTTGGGGCCTTTACGTTGAATAGAAAAAATTTTACGAGCGTTTTTTGCGAAAAATTTGTTAACACGATTCCAACCGCCCTAATTGAGATATCTCGTTGAAATTCGGCGATGAGTAGTGGTTTATATAAACGAAGGCTACGCAAGAATTTGGGGCCTTTACGTTGAATAGAAAAAAATTTACGAGCGATTTATGCGAAAAATTTGTTAAACCGCCCTAATTGAGATATCTCGTTGAAATTCGGAGATGAGTAGTGGTTTATATAAACGAAGGCTACGCAAGAATTTGGGGCCTTTACGTTGAATAGAAAAAAATTTACGAGCGATTTATGCGAAAAATTTGTTAAACCGCCCTAATTGAGATATCTCGTTGAAATTCGGAGATGAGTAGTGGTTTATATAAACGAAGGCTACGCAAGAATTTGGGGCCTTTACGTTAAGTACAAAATTTTTGTCTTATTCATGATAAGATGTACGGGTATTCGAATGGTTGTTTTGTTTACATCATCATGATATTTTTTCACGATTAATAATAATGGAGCAAGTGTGATTTTGCCGAATATTTTTGTGTCATGTTTAACGTTTTTCAGTGTAATTGCTGACGTTTTAAATACAAAAAATATTTTATAGTCGATTTTTTCACAAATATTCGATAATCAATTTTTTTTACATAATATTCGATGACCGATTTTTTTACAAATATTTTTTTGTTAATATTTTTTAAAATACTTTTTGATTCGGAAAGTTCGTGATGCTTGCATCACTGTTTATTTTACATATTCTTAGAAACCCTTTGACTATTTAGCTATAATGGACCGAACTACCAATGTATTTCAGCCGTCTGAGAATAAATTCCAGAGGATAACTTCTGCGCATGCGTCAACACTTCTCTAATCATCGAATGTACGTGTGATAAAGCAACGATAAAGGAAAATATACGAAATAATTTTATTAAATTCATAAATTTTGTTCTTTAAATTTCTTTTTAATGTTGAAAAACTTGAAAATTTTTATTTTGAATCTGAAATAATTAAACACTTAATTCGTTTCATCTGAACTCTATTTCAATGAAAAATGAAAATGATATGTACTCACGTGAAATAAGAAATATTTTCGTCTCTTTCATCGCATAAGAAACATGTGTTTGGCGATTTCTTTTTTTTAGCTGTGTACATCCGTGTGAATACGCTTGGTTTACACTTTTTACTTTTCAAGCGATACAGTGAAGGGCCATCTTTTGGTTTTTTAATTTCAACAATATCTTCTGGCAAAAAATGCTCTGCACATAATTTACCCGAAGGTTGATTGGTGCCAGCGGCACACATAGGCGTTATACCACATTTATGGCAGTATGATATCCATTCGTTTCTCACCGATTCATCTTTTGGAAATCTAAAATTTAAGAAAGAAGACACTCAAACAATATTTCGACTCCAAAATTGAATTGAAGATGAAAAATTTGTGAAACTGATATTTACCCAAAACTTGGCACATCATTGTTTATTGCATTACAAATAACACAATATTTGTAGCTTTTCTTTTTTGACATGTTTTAAATTTCATTCTTTGAGTACACTAGAACTTATTAACTTTAAATTGTTGAAAAAATAATCTAAAAAGCACACAATGCACACATTTTCATAATTTTTTCAATACAAATACGCGCGAATATTTCATATTTTTGGTTATCTCGCTATCAACTGGCGCATGCGCATAAGGAACCATCTGGAATTTATTCTCAGACGTTTTTTTGGCATAATTTGTATTGCATAGCTCGGTCCATTATAGCTAAATAGTCAAAGTAGAAACCACAATCCTATTGTGTCCGGTCATGTACCTCCGACTCCCTCTCATCCATACGCTGTCTTTTTCCAGAAATTAGTGCTTTGCTTTCCCCGCTCTCTCCGTAACCTTACACATTTTATTGCACCTCATTCAAAAAAAAAAAGAGTTTCAGCTAAAACATGAAAATAACATGGTAACATGGGGTGGGATATTATTCTCTCTTCTCTTCACACACAAAAAAGCTATTATACTATTCAACATACAGGACGAAAGCCTTCGCCGTGGTCGGAAGAAATTCAAACAATGCAACGATGGAAGAACCCCACTTTGCTTTCAAAACATATGCCATGTAATGCAGTGGTTTTGCTCAACTCTGTGCTCGAATGTTGCATTAAAATTTTTTTGAATTTTTGAGCTCAGGTTCAACATTTTTGAAAATGTATTTTTTGATGGCACATCTAGAGGTCTAACCCTTTCCAATGACACCTTCCTCACTGAAATTGGCCATTTTGCATTATACATATGCATGTAGAATAATTTTCCATTATACGTATGCGATTTTCATAGATGAAATGCGTAATTGGAGGGGAAGGAGTGGTCCAATCAAAATTTTTGTAATAATCAAAATTATAACTTTTGTTGGAAAAAATTTTCAATTGGGGACTTAGGTACAGAGCTGAAGAGATTTTTGGGTAGAGTGGGCCTACCTTCCTTTCCAAAAATCTCCCTACCTCTGTACCTAAGCCCCCAATTGAAAAATTTTTAAATCAAAAGTTGTTTAATAACATCTTTAGAACAATTTTGGTTATTACAAAAATTTTGATTGGACCACTACCTCCCCTCCAATTTTGCATTATACGTACACACGAATAATAATTTTGCTATATACATAACATATACGTTAGGCACAATGAACCGCAGTCGAATTTTAAAGTTAGACCCCTCACCCCTCTAATTTTACGAAAAATGAATTTCCGTATAATTTTTCAAAAGTGACCTTGCGGCCAATAAAAATTCAAAAATTGTAGTGAAGAAAATTATTGAGCATTTTTTGAAAATTTTAAACGTAAAATTGAGTTGATTTTTGAATATTTTCATAAAAATATCATGCGATCATTAAAATGGGTTAAAATTTCACAAGAAAATCAAAAATTGAAATGAAAATTTCTTTGAGCATTTTTTGAAGTTTTTGAGCATGACATCGAGTCGATTTTTGAACATTTTCAAAAAAATATCCGGTAACATGTCAAAATTAATTATTTAACGAAAAAATGAAAAAACGAAATAATTTTTTTTTTGAACATTTTTAGAGTTTTAAGCCTACGATGATTCGATTTTTGGATATTTCCTAAAATTTATGACGCAACCTGGTATGGGTTAACACTTTCACGAAGAAATCAAAAATTGTGATAAATTTATTTTCCCATTTTTTAAAATAGTTTCGAGCACTTCTGAAAGTTTAAATAGCAAGTCGAAAAAATGATTGATAATTATTTTCGTTTCACTTGTGAAATTCCTTACATTCCCAAAATACAAGTATCTAATTTTGTAGCAATGATGGGGAGAGCAGGGGGGGTATGCAAAAGGTAACTGCAGTTTTGATTTAACCATGGCCGGAAACTTAAAAAACTTGCTTCGGTATCTTGGTATTATCTCCAAGGGGAGGCGAATTGAAAATTTTGCAATGTTGATTGTGAGAATTATTTTATTTTTCTTCAAGAATGTGGGAATATGTTTATCCCAAAGGAATGAAAAAAAATTGAGTGATTTCTTTCTGCAAAAAAGTCGTGAGATTTATTTCTTTGTAAAATTGAAGCAAAGAAGGTAGACAGTAGACACCCTTCAATTTTTTTTTGTGCCACACATCTCACATTTCTGAATATATTTTTGGGGGAAAATTGCCCATTTTGTATTTTTTTGAAATTTAAAATATCTCAACATTTTGGAATTAGCGTAAACAATTTCTTAGTTTTTTTGAAATTTAAAATATCTCAACATTTTGGAATTAGCGTAAACAATTTCTTAGTTTTTTTGAAATTGAAACAATTGATAAAAAAATTCTCAATTTAAGAAAAATCTTTGAAATTTTTGCAGAAGAAAAGACCTCCAAGTAATTTTTTTGAGAAAAAATCTCAATTTTTAAAGGAAAAGTCTCTTATTATTGTAGCGAAAAAATCTCTTAGTTTTCTGTAAATGAATATAAATTGATTTTTTTGAGAAACGAATCTTACGACTTTTTTTCAAAGAAAAAATCTGATTGGGGAGGGGTTAACTAATTTCTTTGACAAAAGTCTCATTTTTTGGAGGAAAAAAATCACTTAATTTCAACGGGAAAAAAATACAAATTTTTTGAATTCCTGAAAAAAGAATCTATTAATCTTCTTAGATTAAATTTTTTTTTCGCTTTTTGAATAATTCTTTTTTACTTTTTGAAGTAAAAAAAACCTAAAAACTATTTTTTGGGAAATAATTTTTTTTTGTTTTGAGAATAAAATCTCAATTTTTATCTTATTTTATTATTTTTTCAAGTAAAAAAATTGCTGAACAAAATTCTAATTTTAAATTTTTTTAATTTTTTGAGGGAAACCTCTCACTTGAAAAAAAAACTCGATATTTGTTTAAAATATTATGTAAAGTTTAATTTCTAATTTCGATAAATCGAGCAATTTTTGTTTTTCTTATTGATTCAGTAATTCCATAAAATTTTCAAGTACGATTATTTTATAAATTTTTAATTTTTCGTATTGTTTTGATTTAATAAATTTTTCTATTTTGATTAAAAGTTAATTTTTGTATTTTTTTTTTTTTGGTTTTTGTAATTACATAAAATTTTAAACTTAACACTAATTGATCGTTTTTACAGTGAGAAAAAGATTATCGTTTCGTTTTTTGCAAGAAATTTACTTAATTTTTTTTCAAAATATCTTTGGTTCCTTTGCTATTCCGCGACTGGTGGGATGATTTTGATGGTTTGGATAGAGAACGTCCGAGCAGATTATTGGATCAACACTTTGGATTAGGTTTGAAGAAAGATGATTTATTGAGCAATTGGTCTTCATTGTCGACACCATTGATTAGACCAGGAAGATATTTCAGACCATGGAAAGAATTGATTCCTCGTCAGAACAGCGGCAGCTCTATGATCAAAACTGAAGGCAAAGGATATGAGGTTGGTAATTTTTTATATTATGCCTACCAAGTACCTAACTACCTACTAACAATTGACTGACATGATACAGCTTTAATATGGATAAAAAAAAATTTTAAATAAAATTTCAGGTAAATTTTGAAATGGGTGGGTTTTAAAAAAAAAATAAAAACCGTTGCTAAGAAATTGGGTATGCATAAAAAATTGGGATTTGATTGTATCAGATGATTTCATTAAATTAAAAAAAAAATAATGCTTTATTGCTAGAAAATAATTTTAAAAATATTGGAAATTTCGAACTTAAAAAATTGAGAGAATAACAAGAGACCAGGTTCAATTAAAAAAAAAAAAAATTAAAAAAAATCACCTAAAACCACATTAAAGAAAAAGAATAAGGTAGAGAGTTCGGAAATAGATAATTTTTTTTTTTTTTTTGCGAATTGAACAGTAATTTATTACCGATTTACTTTTGAAGATTATTTTGGATGTTCAACAATTCGCACCCAGCGAAATAACAGTAAAAGTAGCCGATGGCACTGTTGTCGTCGTAGGAAAACACGAAGAAAAACAAGACGAGCATGGTTTTGTTTCAAGACAATTAGTCAGACGTTACGTACCACCATCAAAGGAGGTAGACTTTGATAATGTAGTATCCAGTTTATCATCCGACGGATTTTTAACAATTTCAATACCTAAAAAGGTAATATCTCATTCAATATTTTACAAACTTGACCAGTTAAATTTATAGTGAAATGAAATCGAAAAGAGACAAAAGTCTATGGAGACGTTCGATAGTTTTAGCTTTAATTGTACTGTTTTAAATTCAGTCATCATACCTATTTGATCGTGCTCGTTAAAATCTATGTGGTATGTTTACAGAGCTTAACACACACCGGAGAAAAAGTAGTTCCTATTGTTCAAACAGGAGCACCAGCGATCAAACCGACCCCAGCCCCAGCCTCAAATGAAACTCAAATAAAAATTGAACAAGAACCTAAATAAAGTAAGGATGATTAATGAAAGATAAATCGAATATCACTACGTGCAGCAGTCATAAAAACGAGAATATGATGATTTTGCTATTTCCTTTTGTAATTTAACCAAAAAGTTATTAAAAATACACTACTTTTTAAAAGGAGTATTATTTTATACAACATATATTTTTACACACAACAAACAACGAATTAAGCTTGGTTACAAATACGAAACAATACATCATCATTGTTTTTCACATTTTCACTTCAAAAATGAAAACAAACGAATTTAAAAAAAAAGCTTACCAACGGAAACGAAGTGTATATCTCATCACCGAACTTGAGATGCGAAAACAATTAACACCTCTACCTATACATGTTATCGTATCTTCAGGTACAAATATTTTCATTGTCATCGCCTAGAAAAAATATTTTAAAACACAATTTGAAAACAAAATTAGGTATATTTCATCAATGAAAATGAACTTACTATCATCAAATTCATCAGCATCACCACCAACTGCATTCCAAAATGCTTTCACGACTTTTTCGGCCTGTTCTAGTTTTTGTTCCTTTGTTAGCGATGAGATTTCACTTTTCATGGACAGTAAATTTTTGAAAAGAGTGGCCATTTGCTCGATATCATCTACAATTTTTACATTTTTTTTCAAATTGTGATAAAACATTCAAGTACCTAGGTATAGAAAAATATAACATTCACAAACCAAACTCTTCATCCAATGGAATGTCATTTCTGTTTTGATTACTTGCATAATTACTGTTTTCAAAAACTTGTGTTTTTATAAAGTCTTCCAAATTTTTATCATTCGACAAATTGGTTTCAGGAACATTTTTCTCTAAAAAAAAAATACACACTCTAGTGATCGAATTGAAATGTATTAATGAATATCTTGTTACCTTTTCTAATTAAATTCGGCCATTGGTGAGATTGTAAAATTTCGCTCACTCTATCAATCCCCATAGCCTCTGGAAATGTATCACATCCATCTTCAATTTCTGGTTCAAGTTCTACCAATTCATATTCATTTTTGATACACCAGTCATTCACTGTGGTACAAAAATTAGAAATGAAATGAATCTTTAAAACAATGATGAAATAATTAAAATGGTTATCGAGACGTATACAACTGACCTGCGTCTTTTTTAGTTTCATTCAATCCTTTACATGTTTTACAAAGTAAAATCTTTTCGGAAATGCAAAAGGTTTCGAGGTAATTTGACCACTTGTCCAAATCATCAATGCAGTTTTCCTGAAACATATTTTTTTTTTTTTTTTAGAATTAGAAAGTAAGTATTTTTACAAACAAATTTTCTAAAAAATGAAGAATATACTTTTTCAATATCAAAAAATACGATCACAGCTTCGATAGAATTCTTGATATCTTCGTCGAAATTGGTTTGGAGACTTGACGAATAGAGGTTTACATCTGCGTTGTAGTATTTATTTTCAATGTGCCATTTGTAACAGTATAAATCGTTCTGAATTTCGACACTGTTGACGTCGTCCATTTTGGCGAGCACTGTAGAATGAAAAAATCAATGGATTTCATAAAATTAGAATGAACAATATCGTGGTTGTAGTTGAGTTGATGGACGCAATAACTGTAGGTATACGTACATTTTATGATTTCTTCTCCTTTACCATTACGGATATCAGCAATTAAGACACTAGGAAGAAGTGTCATTATAACATTTGAACTGAATAAAACACTGATTGCTTCGTAGTTTATTTCTGATTTGCTTGACTGAAAATTGAATTTCGAAAAAATTTTAATTTTCTTCGCACTTCAATGCAGTGATAAGACCCAAGGACATCAATCAAACGTAAACAAAACACAAAAATCTTATCAAATAAAACACTTGAGACGATCTTCTCCACAGTTTTCACAAGGGATGTTGAATAATTCAATAAATAATTACCATGATACGAAATTTAAATAAGAAGTTCATTAATTTTGGCATAAGAAATGTCATCCCTTCAGTTTCTTCTTACTCGGTAATGAGACATGCTTCCAGCGTATCTGTATCTGTACGTTACCGAGATACTCAAATCAAGTCAACATTTTTAGTAAAAGCAATCGGTAAGTCACAATTTTATCATTATTTTAATATTAAAAATGAAATCACCTAACTCGAAAGCTGAACTTCATACCTGGGTCGTTTCTAGTTCAAAAATTTCGAAAGATTTTTATTTTGTTCCCTTTGTACATTCATAACACGAAAATTCATCAGCATTCCTTTATAAGACTGATTTCATTTTGCAATTGTATGTAATATGAAGTCTTGTAGTCTGGAATAATCTGCATTTGTCTGCATTGTTCTCATTTTTATGTACTCTTTTTCAGGGATGAGACGACAAAAAGCATTATCAACGATATTAACGAAAGAAGAATTTCGGATCACATCGGTTGATTCAATGAAGCTATCGTTTGATATTTTAAAAGTAAATTTTTCTTGAAATTTTGATTTCTAATCCTTAAAAAAAACATGTGATTACTAAAAACAGTATTTTTCTCACTACAGAAAGCCGGATATGAATCTTCGCTTCAAAACCATCCAGAACTATTGTTAATTGCTAGCTCAATTTTGAAAAATAGAATTTTGTTCTTGGAAGATTGTTGTTTCAATAGAGAAAAAATTCCATATTTATTGACAGTGTAAGCGAATTTACCATTTATTGAGCAAGATGTTTGTTAATTAATATCGCATTAACTAGTTTTTTGTTTTTCCTTTTCCAGTTTTGATTCTCTTCCCAGCAAGAAATTATCCACCTTGAAGAATTTCGATTTTATAGCACCCAATGTGAATATTATGGAAACTTTTTTTCACCTTTGTAAAGTACCGATAGCTGAAAATCGCCTCAAATTCGACGACTGGGATACTTTTAGAAAAGTTTATTGCAAATTTTATAAATTCTATGTGCAACGTGAACTAGGTTTAAGCGACGAAGAAGTGAAAAAAGTCATGAAACCGCTAAAATGGATAAGTTTTCGATATCTCGGATACAATATGAAAATTATTCGCGAAGTTTTCCCCTCAAGTTGTCGTGATGTAAGCTCCTTTTTTTTTAAAGAAGATATGATCAAGTATTCGAAAAAAGTGTTCACCTTTGATATTGTTGTTTCAGGTTCAATTTTTGAAATATTTACTACATGCTGATCCTGAAAGCTTTCTTAGTTTATTCAAAACGATGAAAAATCAAAATTTGACACGAGTAATAAAAAATAATCCAAAGTTATTAAGTACTCCTGTAGAAGTGATGGCGAAAAACTCTCGATTTTTACAAGTAAGCTTTTTTCGTTTTCATCGTCATTTTTTTTGTCCATTATAATTTCTCATTTATAAATAGTACGTATTGTTTTTCTGTTTGTTCGAAGGAAAGGAATATTAACGAATTAGCGCCAACGTATTTGTCACTTTTAGCCATCAACTCGGAATTAGATTTCAATCGACTGAATAAAATATTGGGCACCTATGAATTAAAAACATATGTCAAGCATCCTAGATTTCTGTATTTAATCAGACATTCTCACGTGGCTCACGAAAGACTCGATATGCTGAAAAGGCTGAACATGAAATGTTACACAATAAATCAGTTAACTTGTGCGGATCACATATTCGTTCGGTATAAGATCAATACGTCTGAATATTTATTTCTTATATGCAAAATGTTCATACTTTGTATTTTTTTCTTATTTTTCAGACATATCGCCAATGGCATCGATAAAGTACGATGCAACGATAAATTCGACTTACTCAGCAGAGAACTCGGATACACAAGACCGGAAATAAAACAAAAGTTATATTTGAATCCCTACGCAGGATACATACCATTGCATGTTGTTAATGAAACTCTAAATTATTTAAAACAACTTGGATTTTCACCAGAAGATATTTTCATTTCGTTACCTATTGTTCTTTATCGCAGGTTGGTAAACGTGATATTTTTGTTTGAAATAATGATAAAATCAAGGGTAAGACCGCTGATGTTTTATTTTTTCATTGTTACAGGGAAGTCATACAAGATGCTATGGAGAACTCTGTTCCTAATTTATTAAAATCGATGAACTACCCTGTTGATTCAGATATAACAAAAATGAAAAAATATTTACCTCTCGTTTTATATTGCATAGAGAAACGATATAATTTTACCGGCGATGGTGTCTGGGTCGCATAAGATGAATCAGCAAGATCAAATTTGTGTATCGAATGAGTCAGCTTGAATTAATTTTTTTCTATGTTGATTTTTGTCGCCTTCGTGTGGTAACTTTTTGCTCAAAAAAGAACTTATGCTATACGAATAATGTACTACTTTCATTTTTTATAAATTTTCGATAAACTATCAATAACATCGAAGAATTACTAATTAAAGACACACGTACATCTTTCAAATTTTATTTCTTACAAAAGAAAAGAGGAAAAAAGAAACGAATTCAACAAAATTTGGTAAGTTATCTTTGCACAGATAGAATAATTAATATAATACTTGTTATCTCGGAAGAATTGAAACGACATTAACTTATATATTAAAACTGCATTCAAAATAATTCTGAAAATGAGAATCTTTTTTTCGAATAAATTGATGGATATGTTAATTGTACATTCGCAATCTATTAATACACCAAACAGAACCACATTTACGTGTAGTCTACTCGCATGATCTGAAAGTATTATCACGCGAAAGTAATGAAATTAATAATAAAGAAACAAAAAACACAATTATTAATAGTATGCCTATTGGCAGTATTTAGATCGATAGCTGCGTTGCGCAGTATCGAGATTCTTGAAAAGAGAAAAACAACAACAGATAAAATTTTTGGCTAAAACTAAATTCCTTCAGTATGCAACAGTAATAATTGTCTGTAGTAAAGCATTAAACAACGAACAAGAAATAAAATGAAATTGTAACTTGTGACTAGTTCAAATATCAAGTCAAAATTAATACCTTTCGTAAGTCAGAATCACACAAAAATACCTAACGGACTTGTCGAAAAATTCTTCTCAAGCGATGAACATTACTAAGTCACTTTCTTCAAAAGAAATACTACAAAAAAAATCACATGATTCACTTCTTACATTATCAGTATTACATTTCAATTCTTTCCTTGATTACTTCGAGAATGTTTTTTATTATATTTCGGATTTGTACTCAAACGCTTCATGTCACTCGAAAGCGAAGAAAAAGCTTCGAAATTTTCCTGCGTCGTAGTTTCATTTTCAGCTGGCTTTGGAAGCTCTTCTGAAGACAGTTGCTGAAAAAAGTAAAAATTCAAAAGTTACGACTGAAATTGGGGAAAATACCTACGTAAAAATAATTTTAAAAATTACCGGATGCAAAGAGGCTAATATTTTATTAGCTTTTTGAGCTTTATGAGAAGCAATTACTCCAAGCTGTTCGTTACACGGTATCATTTTCAATACATTTCCAACAGTTTTTGTTCTGCCTTCGCGAAACACTAATCTTTGACCAACTTTTAGGTATTCTGGGTATTTAATGAAGCGAAAATGAACCGTCGCTCTTTCTCCTGTTCTTAGACTTCTCGAAGGCATTTTTAAGATGTAAGCCGTTTGTCGAATACTGCCGCAATGTACTAAAAAAAAATTCGTTATTTTTTTAGAATAAATAGCACAAGAATATACTCTAGAAACGAATATATGTATTTACCCATAGCTTGGTATCTCGGATTGATCGTAGTTGGATGATGCAATACTAAAATGTCGGCTTCGAATTCCAATGATGCAATCGGTTTCAACGAAGGAGAAACCATAACCAATCGGTTTCAACGAAGGAGAAACCATAACCATGCCTTTTCTTATTTGCGACCTTTGCACCTGCAAAAATAAACTCTTTTTAAAATCGTTATTTTTAATATATGTTTTTGGTATTAGCATACTGAATGGTGTCGATAGAAGAAACACGAAATAATGCTCGTTACGCAACTACCTTGGAATTTGTGTCATCATTAAAAAAACAATGGCAAATTTAATAATGTTTACACAGATGAATAAAACACATTCATCATAATCGATTACTTTAGAGTTATACTCGAAATTTTCGTACCTTTTTCAAAGCAAACGAGGCTGTTTGGCCACCTCTGACTTCCTTCACTAACATTTTTTTCCTATGAATACTACGTATCGAGGTAGAAATGAAGTGTCCTACAGGATCAGGTCCCAATAATAAAGTATCGTTAACCCGAACAACTCCTTTCAACGTTATTCCTGATACTACAACACCAACACCCTGCAGTCATTAAAAAAAAATCATTAATAAATTTAAAAAAAAAAAAAAATCAATATAATTAGAATTCATCAAAATTCTTACTGGCACTGTATAAATATCTTCGTTATTAAACAAAACTCTGGTAGATAACAAGTTCAAGAACATTTGTAAATTCTCTCCTGTAACGCTGGATACTAAAAATATTGGACACAACCTAAAATGAAAAACGTTTAGAAAAATTTTAGGTGTGAAAAAAATTAAAAATTAAAATAAAACGCAGGTAAAGGTATTCACCTTTCACATAACATATTTTTAGCACCCATTACTACATCGTCGACACTTTTAATCATAATTGGTACTTTTCGACAGCCTTGCGAGCGCAAAATTCGATTTAACATTTTAAGTGTTTCTTCGAGTACGTTAGGAGGGCACATATCAATTTTAGTAACAACCACAAAGACAGGAACATTCAGAGCTAATGCTAATCCTAAATGTTCTTTCGTCATACCAACGATTCCAGCATTCGCACCGATCTGAAAAATTTTCACGGAATTAATTTTAATCGATATTTACTAGAGAAAAAATTCAAGTCTTACCATCAACATTCCAAAATCAGGTGCATGGCCGGTCATTCCAAACACTGTGGTTTTTAAATATCGTTCGTGTCCGGCGAGATCAATGAATGTGATTACTTTAGTAGAACGTTCGCATATTTTTACCCAATCCAAAGATCCATGGTCGGCCTTATTAACGATATTACCTGAATGAAGAAATAATATATGAGTATGGATTGAACACTTTTGAGTAAATGTATGCAATGTTACTTGTACCTTCTACATCGAAACCCAAAATATCGTTTCCCACCGAGCTTGTTCTTCCCGACTCCATTTCATGTTTGTGGCGAAATAATTTCTGTCTCGCTTGTCCTCTACCATTAACAAGTTCTCCGTGAGTTAGAACTCCTAGCAGCGTTGATTTACCAGCGTCTACATTTCCAACAACTGCAATCCTATCGAACAGATCATGTTTATCACTAGTTGCTCACTTTAAACGGATACTTTTGAGATGATATTTACCTAGTTTCGATAAAGTCTTGTTCTGACAATAACTTCCTGATTAAGCAATGGCCAGCGAAACCTTCGTCTACTTTTCTTCTATTTAATTCGATACAATGGGCATTTATTTGAGACGCTATTGACTTTAAATTACTAATTGAGGATTCGTATTCGTCTGTACTCAAACCAGGATCTTCAATTCCGGGTACTGCACAAAAAAAAAGATCACATTAGTTTACAATCTCATGTTCTTGAAATGTTTATGACGAAATACTAACTATCGCCAACGCCAACTTCAAACAATACGTCGCCATTTCCTTCGATCAAAAGTTCATTTAAGCGATTCTGCCATAATTTCGATTCTTCCTCGTTCGGATTTACCAACGATTTATGATAGGAAGAAAAAACAATAATGAGATGTGAGTGACTTATTGAGTGGATTCGAGTTTCAATTGTGTTGCTTAATGCTTACCTTTTCTGAGATACTTCTGTATTTTGCCATGAAATTCGTTGGTGTTTCTGAGGTCAGACTGGAAAATACTGATGCCTTCGTTGTTGAAAACATTGTTGGTTTTTGAGTAGAGTTCACGTTGTACCCATCACTTCAGATATGAATGACCATAAATACCATAAAACACTACCCGTTATAAATAATTGAAAAAGTTCGATTATTTCGTCACCATAAAGAGGCAAGTAATTAGTAATCAACATTAGTTTTCAAGTCAATTGTACTTGTACTTGACTTGACAATATACAGAAAATAAATAAACACATACGAATGTTTCCCGAATGCGTCGCATCCTAGGGAAAGCGGTTCTACAAAGGCAACCTTATCGATCTACCTTCTAGCGCGATATGGGAAGTTGGTTTCATGTACCTCAAAGTGTACATTTGGGTTACTGGTTACCGCGTATCACCACGATATCACTATTTTCAGACATTATTTCGTGTGGAGTGTAATAATTATTCGATCATAATACATTTTTTCATTCTAGATATTATTTTAACTCAAATTTCATTGATACCACCCATTAAAATTCGATACGATTCTATACGTATTTTTAACGCTCTTTTCGAATATCGATAAATAAATCTGATTCGATCAGTCTTTCTGCTCCATTTCGATCAAAAACTTTGAAATTCTTCGATTTTTTCATAATTCTTCGATTTTTTTGGTACTTTTGGTCATAAAAAGTCCATTATGAAGCTGAAAACTCGAACGGATTGAATTTATTTCTACATTTTTGGAAAGAATGAAAAAAATGCGACTAGAAAATGATGAAATATATTTCAACCGTAAAAATTTGTGAGATTTTAGGGGAAAAATGATGAATTTTTCAAAAAGTGGGAAATTGGTTTCATGCGCGGTAGACCGCATGGTTGCCTGTGTTTTAATTAAAATTTAATTCGAAATCCATCGCGGCATGCTATGAATATTTCATTTGTTTCTAGAAGTATTTTTAACGCTCTTTTCGAATATCAAAAAATAAATCCGATTCGAGAAATATTTCAGCTCCATTTCGATCAAAAACTTTGAAATTCTTCGATTTTTTCATAATTCTTCGATTTTTTTGGTATTTTTGGTCATAAAAAGTCCATTATGAAGCTGAAAACTCGAACGGATTGAATTTATTTCTACATTTTTGGAAAGAATGAAAAAAATGCGACTAGAAAATGATGAAATATATTTGAACCGTAAAGATTTATGAGATTTTAGAAAAAAAATGATGAATTTTTCCTAAAATCTCACAAATCTTTACGGTTCAAATATATTTCATCATTTTCTAGTCGCATTTTTTTCAGGGAAGAAAACCAATTGAGACCCAATTGGTTATGGTGATGGTGGTTTTGAGAAAATTTTGAAATTACTGGTGGTTCCAATTGGTTTTTGGTTTTTAAAAATTTTCAAAAGGTTTTGGTGCTAAAGTGGATCCATTTAATTTTTTTTTTTTTTGATTGGTTCTGGTTCTGGGTTTTTGGTTTTGCTTGATTAATTGGTTGTGATGGTGGTTCTCAAATTAAAAACCATTTCAAATGGTTGTGGTGGTGGTTCTCAAATTAAAAACCATTTCAAATGGTTGTGGTGGTGGTGGTGGTGGTTCCGTTTTGGTTTTTCAATTGGTTTTCATCAAATTGCTTCCATTTCGTAGTATGAAAAATATTTCCCAACATTTAAACCATTTATCTATGGCATTAACCATCAGAACCAGATGGAACCATTTTCGTGCTTCCTATTATACCACAAAAGAACTAAAAAAAGATCAGATCTTTGAAATTTGAATAAAAAATTAATTTGTGTTGAGTTTTATGTTGATTTGTATTTATCCTATCTAATTTAAGTAGGAAAGTTTTTCTATGTCGGTTTCGTTAATTATTGTTGGTTGCTTCGGCCTGAAAATTTTTTGTTTTTGTTTTCTCATGTAGCTCTTTGCTACTGAATTTGGTCGCGTCATTCGTTCTAATTCGTTCTATATCCGATGTTGAGTTAAGTACTCACAAATATATTTCGTTCAAGTTATGATGTACAAATTATTATTTTACACCAATTCTTTAAAAACCTAACATGATAGCAGTGCGTTGGTTTCGTTTATCCGTTTTTGTAACTTTTTTTTTCCGTTCATTTCGTAATGTCATCAGGTATCGTAATTGTTAATTATTCATAGTCGTACGTTCGCATGTCGGTACCGCCGATTGCTCGTTCACATCGTAACGCTGAACAAGAGTCATCGAGCGGCGATAAATCACGGTCAAAAATTCGTAAAGAGCGTAAGAAAAAAACGAAAGAATTTTTCAATTCGCTCCAACCGCGAAATATCGATTTTCGTTCATCGCCGCCGGGTGAAGAAACTGCCACGTCAGGTTACCACCTACGAGGAATCGTTGGTGCGGTAAACCAATTCGGTGATCGATTTCGGTTCAATCGGTCAATATTTCCATCAGCTGCCGAAGATCACGTCGATCCTGTTCCGGCCACTGCTGAATTATCAGCTATCGTTCCTGTTGCTCCGGTTGGTACTGCAGAAAATTCGAGCGCCGTAGTCGACTCGCTCCTGTCCGAAAATTCGAGTATCGAGCAAAATGTCTCAGTGGAAAATGGGTACAAACGACGGTAAATTTCATTGTTTTCGGTGCCAAGAAGAGGGACATATCGGTCGTATGTGTCCCAAATTCGGTGACCATGCAGATAACACTACGAGAACCGCGAGTGATAACGTACTTACAAAATCGAATTCCACTGATTGCCCGAATAGAAATCCAAGTACCAATAAACCTTCCGCGAACTTGAGTAGTTTTGATTTTCGTTCCGATCCCAATCGTCCAATAGCTCTTTAATTAATTTCAGTAAATTGTTCAGCTTACATCGTTCTATTTTTGTCAGTAAATCGCTCAATTTTCGCTCTTAAATCGTTCAACTTACTTCGTTCTATTTTTTTTGATAAATCGCTCAATTTCGTACTTTCTTACCGTTCGTAAATCGATCAATTTCGCTCCGTTATATCTATATCTAGTAAATCGTTC
The DNA here is from genome assembly GCA_959613365.1 of Balanococcus diminutus. Lineage (NCBI taxonomy): Eukaryota > Metazoa > Arthropoda > Insecta > Hemiptera > Pseudococcidae > Balanococcus > Balanococcus diminutus. Next base: position 33,308,891 of record OY390715.1, on the reverse strand, counting down.
ATATCGGTACTAATTAGTTATTTATTTATTTTTCGATCACTATTCGTTCCATATTTTTATAACGTACATTTAATTTTTAATTACGAATTCACGTTATTTTTACAATTATTTCAATTAATTTCGAGTTTGATTTTTTCGATTGTTTATTTTGATAAGATATGTAAATTTTTGTTGTATTTGTATTGTGGAATTTTCAGTCCGAGGGGGGATGTTGAGTTTTATGTTGATTTGTATTTATCCTATCTAATTTAAGTAGGAAAGTTTTTCTATGTCGGTTTCGTTAATTATTGTTGGTTGCTTCGGCCTGAAAATTTTTTGTTTTTGTTTTCTCATGTAGCTCTTTGCTACTGAATTTGGTCGCGTCATTCGTTCTAATTCGTTCTATATCCGATGTTGAGTTAAGTACTCACAAATATATTTCGTTCAAGTTATGATGTACAAATTATTATTTTACACCAATTCTTTAAAAACCTAACAATTTGCCTACAAGTTACAAACGCAATATTGCAATAAATTTAAATTAAATAATATACATTCAAATAAAAAACAAAAAATAATAATGTTTCCACTTTCCAGAGCGCTGAAAAATCAGAAAAATGAAGAAAACAGGCCACAGGGGGTAGGTAAGGGGCCCAATTAAAAAAAATTTCAAATCAAAGTCGTTGCTTGGAGTTCTAGGAATAAATTTGGTCATAACAAAAATTTTGATTGGACCCCTCCTTCCCTTTCAAATCCACTATTTCTCTTTTTAGAACCAAAAAGAACCAATTCCATTAATTGGTGGTGGTTCTGGTTTTCATTGTAAAGGAAATTGAAAATGGTGGTGGTGGTGATGGTGGTTTTTTATTTTCAAACCACTTTCTTGTGGTTGTGGTTGTGGTTATTTCAGCAAATGATTTTTCGTTGTGGTTCCAAACGGTTCGCTTCCCTGCCTTTTCGAAAGGAATTGGTTCTTTTTGGTGGTGGTTCTTGAATGAATTTTTGAAGTTCATTGTAATGGTTCCAAATGGTTTTGAAAACCAATTGAAATATCTGGTGGTGGTGGTTTTACCCGGTTTTGGTTTCAATTGGTTTTCTTCCCTGATTTTTTTCATTCTTTCCAAAAATGTAGAAATAAATTCAATCCGTTCGAGTTTTCAGCTTCATAATGGACTTTTTATGACCAAAAGTACCCAAAAAATCGAAGAATTATGAAAAAATCGAAGAATTTCAAAGTTTTTGATCGAAATGGAGCTGAAATATTTATCGAATCGGATTTATTTTTTGATATTCGAAAAGAGCGTTAAAAATACTTCTAGAAACAAATGAAATATTCATAGCATGCCGCGATGGATTTCGAAATAAATTTTAATTAAAACACAGGCAACCATGCGGTCTACCTCGCATGAAACCAATTTCCCACTTTTTGAAAAATTCATCATTTTCCCCCTAAAATCTCACAAATCTTTATGGTTGAAATATATTTCATCATTTTCTAGTCGCATTTTTTTCATTCTTTCCAAAAATGTAGAAATAAATTCAATCCGTTCGAGTTTTCAGCTTCATAATGGACTTTTTATGACCAAAAGTACCAAAAAAATCGAAGAATTATGAAAAAATCGAAGAATTTCAAAGTTTTTGATCGAAATGGAGCTGAAATATTTATCGAATCGGATTTATTTTTTGATATTCGAAAAGAGCGTTAAAAATACTTCTAGAAACAAATGAAATATTCATAGCATGCCGCGATGGATTTCGAATTAAATTTTAATTAAAACACAGGCAACCATGCGGTCTACCGCGCATGAAACCAATTTCCCACTTTTTGAAAAATTCATCATTTTTTCCCTAAAATCTCACAAATCTTTACGGTTGAAATATATTTCATCATTTTCTAGTCGCATTTTTTTCATTCTTTCCAAAAATGTAGAAATAAATTCAATCCGTTCGAGTTTTCAGCTTCATAATGGACTTTTTATGACCAAAAGTACCAAAAAAATCGAAGAATTATGAAAAAATCGAAGAATTTCAAAGTTTTTGATCGAAATGGAGCAGAAAGACTGATCGAATCAGATTTATTTATCGATATTCGAAAAGAGCGTTAAAAATACGTATAGAATCGTATCGAATTTTAATGGGTGGTATCAATGAAATTTGAGTTAAAATAATATCTAGAATGAAAAAATGTATTATGATCGAATAATTATTACACTCCACACGAAATAAGGTCTGAAAATAGTGATATCGTGGTGATACGCGGTAACCGGTAACCCAAATGTACACTTTGAGGTACATGAAACCAACTTCCCATATCGCGCTAGAAGGTAGATCGATAAGGTTGCCTTTGTAGAAACGCTTTCCCTAGGATGCGACGCATTCACTAGGGAATTACCCCCTTCTTCTTCAAATTCTTTTTGACGGCAGTTTTTTTCAGTTTTTACTGGTATGTACGTGGTAATTACCAACAACGCGAACCGGCATTGTTGTTATTGTTGTTGTTGTTGTTTGTTTCTGATTTTGATGATAAGCTTTTTTGAAATTTTTTTCTACGCTCATTTTTCATTTTTGATTTTTTCTCAAGAGTTTTGCAAATTAAAAAGAAAAACCAAAATCAATGGCATCAATTTTCATGGATCTAAACTTTTAACGCCTCTAGTTTGTAGAATTTTAGAATTCGCCATCATTTACGAAACAATGTTCCTGCAGAAATAATATCCATCGACATCGAATTTACAAAATCATCATGGGTATAATTTTTAAATTCTTCATTTGACGCTATTGTAGTGAATTCAATATAGTTTTTTTCAATGTATCTCATTTTGCAGAGAATGAAAAGAGTTTGCTTGTTGTCATCATGGACACCAGTCTTACACATGATGCGTTTAGTAAGAGCAAAATGCGTTTTTCTGATTACCTAGACGCTGTCACAGTATTTGTCAACTGTCATATGATGCTGAAACCATCGAACAAACTAGCAGTGATTGTAACCGATACTTTCGATTGGTATAGTAAGCCTTCTTCAATCAGTTTTGAACGTTTATAAAATTTTAATTTACATTAATCATTATGTTCTCAGTCAATTCGTGTATCCTGATGAGAATTTCAGTTATAATGCACTGCGACAAACAACCGGCCAGTGTGAAATATTTTCACAGGTTGAACATACGTTACGTACGAATGTATCGAAATTCATTACTCAAAACGCTAAGAAGGAAATAGTCACTACTGAAACATTAATCGGCGCCGCTTGTGCGAAATCTCTTTGTTACATATCTCGGTACAAGCAGATTTTGAATAATGATATGCACTTATTAACTTTTCTTTCAACTTTGTGTATTTCATTTTCAGAATGGAAAGAGAAGCTGAAGTAGCCGGTTCTTTTAGTTCGAGAATTCTTATAATTACCGGTAGTGATAACGAATGTGACAAATATGTCCGTTTTATGAATATTATATTTACTGCTCAAAAACAGGTATGCTCGCTCATTGATTTGATTGTTTTTTCGATATTAATTTATCATTGAAATGGTAATTTTGATTTACAGAACGTGACGATAGATGTTTGTAGTTTAGAACATGATATAGCTCTTTTGCAACAAGCTTGCGATATTACGGAAGGAGTATTCTTCAAAGTACCAAATTTAGCTGCCTTACTGCAATATTTATTGGTAAATTAAATTTACGTCTTACATTGATTAAATGATTTATTATTCAACTCATAGATCTTTGCTTGTCACCTTTTAGTGGATTTTCTTACCCGATCCAGCAATTCGTAAGAAATTAGTTGTACCTCCACCTGGTCGTGTTGATTATCGTCCACTGTGTTTCTGTCATAGAGAGTTAATCGATATTGGATATGTGTGTTCAGTTTGTCTTTCCAGTAAGTTGCATAAATCTGCAATAAGTTATTTCTATCGATCACAATATTTCAACTTTTTATTATTGTTTTTCGTAGTTTTTTGCAAATTCACGCCAATTTGTACCACTTGCGAGTAAGTATCAATAACGATTAAATCGCTATAGTTCATTAAGTATAATTTTAAATTTAACCAAAATTTAATTTTTTCAATTTCAGAGTTGTATTTAAAACGCCAGCACCTTTGCAAGGAAAAGCAAAGAAAAAAAAGAAATAGCTCTTTCCCATGGGCATTATTACTATGTTTTTTTCAATGAAAGTTTTTTTTTTGAATCATCATTCCTGTGCATCGTTTATTATTAATCAATTACACCAACGAAAAATTATTAATTCTGTATTTTTGTTCAATTAACAATAATAATAATTACTACATATTATACACAATTTTAAAAAAATAACAAAACCAACTTTATCGTTGGAATGGATAGAAATCAGCATTTAAATTTAGTTTAACACGTCTTCTTGTCATCCTTTTAGTAAATTCTTGAGCTTTCTCGACTAGTTCAACAACTTGAGGTCTGAAACGTTAAGGTAAAATTGAGTTAGCATATAATACCATCGCATAATAAAGTTGATTTAGGAAATGAATAATTTATTTAAATCATACCTATACGGTACTGGTTTCATTTCATCATCAAAAGTACATTTTTCGAAATCAATATCTTTTGTTTCCTTCATGATAAATGAGTGTTTGATTACATCGACATCTCTGGTATACTCGTTATATAGATCAGGAATTAATGCTTTGGGCACGTGCAATTCATAAAAGAAAAAGCTGCAAAACGGGTGCAAATACATTTATTTTTTTAGAAAAGAATCAAAACAAAGGATAATTTTCAACGTTTTGTATACTTACTTTCCATACCAATGGGGTTCTTTATTTTTGCTAAATCGATAAGGTGTTTTTTGCAACCCTAAATAGTATAGACTACGTAGAAAGCCTCCTCTTTTGAAGACACCTTGAGCACAACGTTTGAAAGAGGTGGTTAATTCTTCCTGGAATCAATTTGAGCAGAAAATAAATAAGGATACATAATAATATTGCAGTCATCAATGGGAAATAAGCTGATGATACTTACTCTAGGTAAATCTTTCAAGACGAGAACGCACTCGTATGCGTATGGTTTCAAAGGTAATTGTTTGACGATTCTATTCATGATAATTCGAAAAACAAAAATAAGCAATATATTCTGCTAAAGAGCAAAGAAATTATCTAATAATATCTAAAAAAAATTAACTTGCACCGGTTTCATTACTTTCATATCACACATTTATCATCAAAATTATCAATTAATTCAACTCAACAACACTGTCTTTCATTAAAAAAAAAAACAAAAAAAAAACGACTGAATTGCTCATATTTTGATCGAATCAAATTGAATCACACAAATCGTTTCATTCGTTTGTGTGTACTTGGAGAGTCGTTCATAATCTCATAACGACTCGATAATCCCTTTTATTGTAATTGACAAAGGATTCATGTTGTGAAAATAAACACAACAAAATTTTAAAATGCAGTGTATACAAAGAAAGTAATAGAAAATCTTCTGTTTTCCCAAACTCTCAGGAAAAAAAATGAAAAAATTGCAAACAAAATAATTTTACGAATTATTTGGCTCTTAATATTTTGCTAAAAAGTAATCAACACGTTGTTTAATTTCTGAAATCACCAAAAATTACGGGTATTATTTTTTGTACCTATTCTTTATAACTAAATTTTTTTCAGGCAACAATGCAGAAACCATGTTGTTGACGTTGAGATGAGATTCTTCTCTCTCTTCTCCCTCCTCTTTCATGGGTGGGTGCAACAAAAGCGTTCCAATAATTGGTTTGACGAAGAAGCCATTTTGATTTGTTTAGTCTTTAGTTATACGATTACGAGTTTCATTGTGAACATTTTTATATAATATTTTTGCTTAGGTTCTCCAAAATAGATATTTTCAATTCAAGAATTAACTTACTCCATACATCAGTGAGAAAGTGAATTCAACATTGGTTTGTGAAATTAGTTGTGTCACGGTTACAAATTCAGTTGTCGTCTTGTGAAAAATGGCGTGTGCAACTTTGAAACGTTCGCTAGATTTTGATCCCGTGCATACTCATGTTAACCCTACAAAACGACAAAGATGTGCTCCGATGGTAATTTCTCCATCGAGTTCACCTCCAAGCTCGAGAAGTGATCATAGCAATTCGGTTTTTTCTGGAGTATGTCCCAAAATGTCACCCGGTAAGTAATTATATCCCTGCTGACGAATTAATCATTATTACTTATATTCAAATTCACGATTGGAACAACTGTATTGATAAGTATATAAAAATCAACCGTGCTGTCTTCAGTGAGAGAAGTACTAAGTTGAAAATAGTATTCGAAGCTGTTATTGTATCAATTTGGTAATGGCCTAGTGTATTTGAATTGAATACTCTCCTTATGCAAATCGAGATTCAAAGGCTTTCTTGAATAATTCGTTAAATATTTAACAATCTTATTTACTTACTTGAATTGTTTTTTTTTTGTAATTTTTCTACGTTTTACTTTCTATCTAGATGATCCAAACTCATCTAGATTTTCTGATTATGATGTTGCAGAAATGATGGCCGCTAGTATTCGTGAAGAAATTCGCAGATTACATCGTAAAAAACAACTTCATTTTAATCCAAAACTAGCGGAATCGACCAGCCCACCTGATACGTCCTCGGACTCCCCAGGATCACCGTCTTTTTCATCAGTTTTTCCAGCCAATACTCCAGATAAACCATTATTTACGTTTCGTCAAGTAAATATCCTGAACACTGGTTCTTTACTATAATTTCTGGTATCCGTATCAGTATGTAACTTATATTTTTGACGTAGGTCGGTTTAATATGTGAACGTTTGATGACGGAACGAGAAAATCAAATTAGAGAAGAATACGACCGATTTTTAAGTATGAAATTATCAGAACAGTATGAAGCTTTCGTCAAGTTCTCAAATGATCAATTGCACAAACGATTCGATGCTGGAGCAATACCTAGTTGTGAGTATTCAGTCATTCATTTTCAAGTTTTATTTTTATTTTCCAGTCGATTTACAACTTTTTCTTTTTTCTTACTTTTTCAGACCTTTCTTAATTTCATTAGCCACTTGTATTACAGCTAACAAATTCGCGGTTGGTGTTAAATTATACGATATTATTCATTATGTAACCCTTTTATATTTAATTTCAATGAACCTTATTTAAAAATGTTTTTGTAAAATTCAATCATTAACAGTTAAAAATCATATCGATAATGAAAGGAAGGTAGCTGTGTTTGCCCATATGTGTAAATATGTTAGACTTAATTATCTTTTTCTATAGTAATTAAAATAGACTTGAAAATTATTTTAATAATTGTTATTGATTGTTTTAGTTTGAAGTATTTCTTTTTCACCAATATTTTTCGCTGGTTTACTCGAACATGTCTTTGACCCCAAATATTTTTCGTACTACATTCGTCATGTCTGTTTAAAATCTTTTTAAAAAATGAAACTGACAATTTTTGTGATAGGAAATTTAACCGTTGAAATATAGATGTACATGTCCGTGAACAATTACTTATGACATGATCGATTCATATAATATGGTTAATATTTTTTTTGCCGTTTTTATTTCTCTTTTTTTTGATATTTCCTTCGTATATCGTTATGGATATTTCGAGTTATTTATTTAAAAATTAAGTATTTGAAGAGCTTATAAATTAATTATTGTTAAAAGATTTTTCAAATATTTCTCTGTATCATTTTTTTTGTGTTTCAATGCATGTTTTCTTAATGTAGTACATGAAATGAAGTATTGTATGAAGAATTTTTTTCGATGCTCTGTGATGGTCGACAACGATTAAAATATTGCTATGAGATTTAGATACAGTGAAATTTTATTCTTCTGTTTGCTTTAATACTGAATTCGATGAATTATTATTTTTTACGAGCTTAAAAGTAAGTTGGAATGTATACCGTTCGAATTTTAATGCATTCAAAACTCTGTACTGTTGTTTGTCAGCCATTACTTTGAAAAAATATTTTCTCTTCGTGATAGTGATTAATTTGTAAGTTGAATAGTTTTACGATTTTTCCTGATAGTGTTGTATTGATTAACTAATTTTAATAATAATTTGCGTTACAATTTTTGAAGATTATATTGGTGATACATAATTCGAGATTTTTTCTCGAAAATTTTGTTATATACTTACTTATATAAAAGGTATGTCATTTTTCATGTAGCAGGTACAAGTGCGGTCATTTTTTTCTCTATAGAGTTTTATTAGCGGGTTTATTAGTCTTTCTAATAATCATTTATTGATATTCATAGTATTTAACCAAATATGTATCGTAAGATAATCCGTTGTATATCAGTCATTTTTTAAATCGACTTTCACGTTTAATTTTTTTAATAATTATGCGTACGTTTGAAGTATGCAAATCGTTTCGATGACATTATTAGTTATTTTATTCTCGAAAAAGATTTATATTGGTTCGAAATTTCATTTTGTAATAATATTTGCTTTTTGTTTTTAACTAGCATAGTTATTTCACTTTGCCAAAATAATGGAACCGTGAAGTGTTTAATTAGGTGCAAGTTTCGGGAAATCTATTCTGGCTAGAGTAATGCAATTTATTGTTGTTTTGCTTTGAATAATGAATTGCAGAATTGCTCTATATTTTACTATACCTACCCTATGTTAGAGTTAGCTTGTTATGTTAAGATATTTTTATATTTTGATGACCCCCCTCCCCTCTCCCAATAAATTCAAAACGACTACGATTTTCCTTTTTTAGAAAATAGCAGAACGCAACGAGTCTGTTAATTCATCCATTGATGAAGTTGATTCAAGTGATTCGTTTATGATAGGTTTAAGTCGAAATAATCTTAATTTTGTATATATATAAATATCTATACATTATTACGTTTAGAATTTGTTCATTGATTATAAGTTCGATTTTTTTTTCCTTTGAAACATAATAAAGTAATTTTGTAATAAAATAATGATTCCATTTGAATTTTTTTTGGTGATCAAGGCCAATGTGCTATTTGCAGATGATTTCAAGTTCAGCACCTGTCATCGAACTGTTTGTATATATTGAATTGGAACATAATAATGGTTGATTTGACTTATAAACTGTTGAAGTGTTGTACAGTTTGAAAAAATGAGAAGTATACGAAATAATATAATATTAAAGTAAATGATCTCTTGGATTTTCACTGGAAAATCCTTATCTAATTTACTCGATAATATAGAGTTTTCGACTCCAGTTACGTATCTAATTGATTTATTACTATTGATGGATCAAAAATAGGAAGTCAAACATCAGAGACATTTTTGGTTGTCCGGTGGAAGGTGGAAATTGAGACGTTACGTAATCGTAATACAATGACAGTCACACACGCACACATACGCAAATTGCAATTTGCTTATGTACCATGCGCATGCGTATCACGTCAGCCGTCAGATGATTTTCTTTTCCTTGCACAGTTGCACACATCGCACTAGAAAAATGAAAATTTTTCATAAATCGTACAATAAAGCACCGATGATGGAAGTCCATTTTTTTTCGACTTCGAGTTTTTTATTGTTTATGAACCTACAAGTGTTCAAAATTCAAAAAACGTAAAAACCTCGAAGTTGAAAAAAATGTGACTTCCATCATCGGTGCTTTAGTGTACAGAAATAAATTCGTGATTTATTATTTATCAATATTTTTTCTGATAGATTGATAAACTTTATTCGATCGAACGACAAAAGTGAATACGTTTTTATTCGTGCCTATGCCAAGTATGCGGTTTTTGAAATACTGAAAAGCGATTACACTATTCAATATGAAAAGAACAATTCATTTGGAAAAATCTTTGAAAAATTACTTGAAAAGCTTGAAAACTGATGGAATAACTCCGGGATTGTTATTGGGACAGGTACTTATTATTTTTTAAATTATAATCGCAAGATTACATTTCATACCCTAATTTTGTTTTACTCTACGGTGGCTGTCATCGTTATCATTTTTCAGAATTCCAAAGATCACGATTTCATCGTTCACCTAGCCCGAACTCCAATACCGAAGGAGAATTCATGTTCTGAAGTTTGCCATTTGAAACAAATTCAAAACCTGGAGGAAGAATGGATCATTGATCACATTCGAAATGTAACCAATATCAGTTTTGCTAGTTTTTACGTCGTATAATTACTATGGTACATAATTACACTAATAATTGATGATTACAGGTAATACAGATGTTGCCGGGTGGTATGACTATATTAGGATTGTTTTTCGTCGGAGATGTAAACTTCTTTTCCAATACCGCTGCGGTTACATGCTTGAAAAAAATTCTGGCAGCCGTTGATAGATTTATGCAAGAGAATGAATATTATTTTATAGAACTGAAAACGACACCTAAAATAGTATTGAACTATATTGAAGATACAAAGTACGTTTTTCACTTGAAGGTAATTGTTATGTAGGTACGATGTATTTTGTTTTTCATTTGCAATCTTTGTTTTCAGTTTTATATGCAAACAATTCAGTGTATCACAAGGAGAGCAATTACTGGATTCTGTGGATTGTGTTTGGATGTGTAACGATTGGCGTCGTATAAGCTGTTACTATGATTTTCAACATTTGTTACCACTCTATGTAAAATCCATTTCAAATGTTATACTGCATGAAAAAATCATGGTATGATCAAATATCCTGCTTTGTTTTTAAAGCCCAGCAATCTCAATTAAATCGTAAATTATTATGAATTTTAACCTTGTACAGGATATTTTGAAATATGTCAGCAAATCAGTGGGAGAATCAGTATTGTTATTGAATGGCGAACTTAAGAATCAAACGGATTTAATTAAAAATATCAAAGAGAAAGTTAACGAGAGAATAGTTCAAAATGCAACTGAATACGAAGCACCAAGTCAAATTGTGGCAGATCTATACGCTCCTTGTGTATGTTGTATTTTTTAACTAATAATCGGATAATTGGAACCTAACTAAATATTTTGTATTTAAATATTTCCAGAAGAAACAATTTTCTCATCAAGTATTCGAAGTATGTGATTATAACGCCGAACTGAAGTGTTTTGGTACTTTATGTAGTGATGTCTATTTGCACAATGAAGCCACCGTAAATGAAGCTATTAAAGTAATTTCCAAATATTATGAATTTATGAGCGTAATATATAGAAATATGATGAAAAATAATTATGTACTATATTTGTTCGTGAATTTAGGCCATCAAAGAAGATATCATTCGATCACTTTATTCTAGATTAATGATGCATTGCAATTCATTAATGGAAGATTTAAGCACAACTTCCGCCGAAGGTAACATTTTCGTGCTATGTGTTATTATCTGTATAAATACGTATGTTCATGGATCTCAATTTTTCACTCTTCAGAATCTAAAATAATACACGAACCGCCACGTCGCGTATCTGTGTATTTGCCACATTCAAAAGTTCGTTTTACCGATTACTTGTTTCCTGGAGAGGATACGTTGGGTACTTTACCAGCCAAAGAGCAGTTAGATATTTCGACTTGTGACGACCAGCAAATTTTATACGAATCTCTGGAAGTTGAAACTGGTTAGTAAAAGTTTTCGTTCTCAGTTTTTAGGTTTAAAAAATTGAAATAAATATTTGTAATCAATTAATGATATCGTGTTCTAGATGCAGCGGAATTTTATAATGGCGATAGTGTAGTAAATACTATAAGCGAGGCAACAGAGGTTAAAAAGAGCCATCTTCGGCATATTTTGTCATTCGGCATTATTTTTTCGATTATTGTCGTCTTGATAGCAGTACTCTACCAGAGACTCCGTGTTTAACTCTTCGTTCTGCCCTACCCAAAGGATGCTACCCTTGTTACAACGAATCCCCATGCGAAATTCTGTTTTGAGAAGCATATTTTTAATTTTTATGAAAACTCAAACTAATCACTTCGAGACTAAAATTACGTGTGCTTGCATATTTCCGTTTCGGATTTCAATTTCAACATTCCTCAACTATTTGCTGAAAAACAAGTCTGTGATCATTTATTATATTTTTTTTGTTTTACAATGTGGAATTAATAATCGTTTACATTATACCTACCTCTGCACCGTGTTATTTTTTTTTCTGTTTTTAATCGAGTTCAAAGTTGAATAATGATGTGACCACAATGTAAATAAGTTGATAAATTATGAACTTATGATAAAAGTAACTACCTATAGTTACAGCGTTTAATATTATTATTATTAGCGCGGAGGGCCGAGCTTGGTTTATTTTTTAGCCTAGATTTAGAAATTATACTGGTTGTTTTAAACATTTTATTCTATTTTGTAACATGAAATGAATGAATACAATGCTCTTTATTACTGTTTTATTTTTGTTTTCTTAAAATTTGAAAATGTTCATTGCAGTTGATTACTTTGTTGTTGAGTAATATTCAATTTAAATCTAAAATAAGCGCCTATTGCTATTGCAATTAATATTCTCAAATTCAAATAGAACGTTTAACTAATGCCATTTCATCTCTAATTTCATTTATTCATATCCATTCTTCATGTTTCAATCATTCAATGTTAATGTTTCATTCGAATACGCAGAAATTATTTTAAGGCGCAATTAACGCAATTTTGAATTTTGGTTTTGGATCAAATTATTGGATTGTGAAATTTGAATGAATTGAAAATCAATTTCGAAAATTTCTATTCGCATTTAATTTAATTTTCGTAAATTTTACAATTGAGGCGCTTGGTGGAAGAAGGGCGTTCTGCTACATAACGTCCTTTTTCAATATTTTGTAAAATTTGAAATCTTCAAGTCTCCAATTAAGGGCCATTATTACAATCGTCCTTCTTAACCAGTGTTGTGAAGTTCCCGGGAACAGGGAATTCCCGGGAATACCCAAAATATTTCCAAGAAAAAAGATTCTGATTATATTGAGATTTATTAGACACCTCCTGGTATTAAAAGGTACCATGTTGTTTCCCTCAGTATTAAAATACATTTTAATACCCTCAAAATGGTCAAAAATTGATGTTAAAATTAAAAAGAATATTTTAATTGGATCAATCACGTGGTAATAACCTGAAGAATTACCTTGAAATTACCATCTAAAAAAATAAAATATGGGATATCGATATCCCTGAATAATTTTATTAATTTCAAGTATTTCTAGGGTATCAATACCAATTTTCATTCAAATTGACATTTCTAAACATCATTACATCACTTAAATCTGGTTTTTGCTTCAAAAAAATAAATTATTTGAAAACGGGAATTCCCGGTTTTGATGAAGGTGGGAACGTTCCCGGGGATTCCCGGGAACAATTCCCATTCCCGCAAAATGGGAATTCCCGTTTCACAACACTGTTCTTAACGGCCCGATTGTCTTTGATCTGAAAAATATACCTAGATGAAGATAGACGCGTCAACACTTGCATCCGCGTAAAGAGTATAGCCGAGTGCGAGTGCCGAGTTTATGAGGGTAATTTGGCCCTCGGCACCGATTGTGAAATTATGCAGCGAAAGTTGGTCCTTATGGTCTAAAACCTCCGTGACAACATTTTTAGCTCATATCTCAACTCTAACCCCTTCTGGTGGGTTAAATGTGGATTTTCGCTAAAAATTTCTATTTTTGGCAATTTTCAACCGAATTTTTTAAAACTTGCAGGGATGGTGGATAATGCCAAGGGTAATCTATGGAATTTTTTAGAAAAAATTTTGTGTACTTTTTCAAGGTCATATAGACATTTTAAGCTTTCTAGCGACCATTTTGGTAACCCCTTCATAGGTGAAATTCTGAAAAAAAAAAATATTGTGTACTTAGTCTAGATGTACAACGCCATATTTTTGTAGAACTTGATATCGTGTTGCGTCATCTTCAAAAATCTTAAAAACCGATTTTTTCGTCCATTTTCCGCTTTTAAGTGCCTCATTTTTGGTTAAAAAAATTTTTTTTTGAAATATATTATTAATGACACCAACATACACTATCAACCAGAATTTGGGCCAAATTCGTTCGTTTTTTTCGTTTTTTTTCCAAAAATACCCAAATGACGCCATTTTGGGGACCCACAACCTCTTCAAGATGACCTAGGAGCCCAAAAATCCTGTCTGGGCTTGTTTCGAGTCGATATTTCTCATATACTGCAATTTCAGTAAAATCGAGAAACTTTGACTTTTTTCAACTTATTTCATGCATTTGGTTTGATATTTTTTTTATTTTGTCCTATGATAAAACTCATATACATTTTGCTGAAATCTTGGTAGTTCTTGATTATAACTTATGAGACTATTAGAAGTGAGAATATGCAAAAAAAAATCAAACTTTTTTTTTGAAAATTCAAATATGGAAAAAGGGCGTTAATGGACTGTTACAAAAACGGTTATTTTGGCGGTATAACGATTAACGAAACATTTTTTAATTTTTTTTTTTTTTTTCAAAATATACCTCAAAGAACACACTATCCACCTACTACAAAATATTTCACTTCAATTGACCACATTTCGCGGTATAACATTTCAAAACTTTGAACGTGTTTTTTTTTCACTTTCTGAAATTATCTAACGGCCTTCTTCCACCAAGCGCCTCAATTTTGGTTTAAGTTGGTTTAAGTTTATAGAAATGTGCATGTGCGCATGCGTGACTGCCGTGTGCTTTCATTGGTTAATTTTATCAAAATGTGGTTTGGACGCTTCTAGAAGTCAACAAAACTTTTTTTTTTACAATTTTACTGATAGCGTGAAAAAAATAGTAATTTTTTGTGGTGTAGTTTTCATTACAAGAACGTGAATTTTCATCCCATTTTATTTAGAATTTATGTGCATTTTTATTGCAAACGGTTCAGTAAAGTGTTAAAATGTCGAAAGAAGATAAATTTGATGGTATATTGTTCTCCATGGCTCAAGAACACGAAGGCGGTGTTCCCGATGTAAGATAGTTTTCTTTTGTTAAATAGTTCTGCTAACACTTCATTTGTTGAGATTCAGGTATCCGCATCATTCACGAAGCTCTTTGTTTCTATTTCATCTCGAAAAACAGTCTCATTGCACCAACTTTCCGTGATTTCAATATTCCAGACCAGACTTGAATTTTAACTATTAATACTAATTATTATCCGTCAAAAATGTTGTCGTTGGAAATTGCATCATTTTCCTTTACTTTTGGTTATGTGCATATGTGCATTCAATTTAAATCCGTTGTGATTATCATCTCACGATATGGTTTTTCATTTTGTCACAGTTGCTCGATACGATCTTCGGATTTTTAGCCAGAAAAACTGATTTCTACGTCGGTGGCGAAGATGGAGCCGCTGAAAAGGTGATTATATTGAATCGGATCACACTATTGACGCATTCTCTTTGTCCTTATTAGTCGCATATTGCGTTTCTTGTTCAGTGTATGAATACTAATCATAGTGTACATGGTGATATTTCAGTTATTATTGAAAGCTTTCCGTAAATACGAAACCATAGCTGCAGAGGAAAGGAAGAAGAACAAATTGGCGGCTGAAGAAGCTGAACGAAAAAGGAAAGAAAAGCTAAGGTTACAAAAAGAAAAAGAAGAGCAGTTACGAAAACAAGCTGAAAGTGAACCTAAACACGCTACGGTTAGAGAAATTACGGACGAGGAAGCCGAAAGATTGGAAAAAGAACTGAAGGTAATTTGTTCGTTTCTATTGTTCTGAATTGTTTTTTCGCCGAGTTTCTTCATTTTCTAACAACGTTGTTACACGCAGAATGAAGAAATGAAAGATGTCAGCTGCGTACCTGAAAGTGAAACGAGTAATGTGAAACCATCCGATTCTAAAGATGAAGAAGACGAGGAGGATGATCCAAAAGAAAAGGGTAAACTGAAACCCAACTCTGGAAACGGTTGCGATTTACCAAATTACAAGTGGACTCAGACGTTAACAGATATCGAGGTAAGAATTTTTTCTTCTTTTTTCGTGTGTGTGATTTCGTCGAAACAATACGATTCACTTTTAGTATGTATGAGTAATGCGTCAATGCGTCATGCGTCAGTACATAATTAATGTGCATCTGAATCGTACCTACACGTGATCTTATTGCGTTTATTCGTGCTAATGATTTTATTGGTAGGTAGCCTCAATGCCGACGAGGGCTTAGTAGGGCCCCAGTACAATGATTTTAAGCTTGTGAGGTTTTCTTTCACGCAGTTAGGAACTTGCCTCTGGTGAGTGTGTCAGTATTTCTGGGCCACTTCTGAAATATTTTCACATCTCATATTTCTCAATTAATTTTTGAAGGAGAAATCTCTCATACTGAATTTTTTTGGAATCAACGTAACATTGGAAAATTCCTCAATTTCGTTGAAAATTTTAGCTGATTTTTTTTCTACTTTTTTTGAGTTTAAATTTCACAATTTTTTCTTCCACAATTTTTATGAAGCAAAAATAACTCAATTTTTTGGAATAGAAATATTTCTCTAATTCTTGGAGAAAAAAGAATCCTTGGACTGTTCTGGGGTATATACTTTTTTACAGTTTTTTGGAATAGACAGTTTTAAACATTTTTAGGAAGAAAGTTTTTAAAAAAAAATTTAGGAAAAAATTTTTCAACTTTATTGGTAAAAAAAAAAATCATTTCTCAGAAAATAATTTTGATCTTTCATCTCAATGATTTTTTTTTTTTTTGAAAAAAAATTTCGAAAAAAAAGTAATATGAATTTTTGGTATCTTTTTTTTTTTTTTTTCAAGAAAAAAATCGCACAATTCTTTTGAAGCTAAATTTTTTTTCAATGGAAACAATTTTCCAGTTTTTAGAGGAAAAAAGTTCTCAATT
This sequence comes from Balanococcus diminutus, assembly GCA_959613365.1. Lineage (NCBI taxonomy): Eukaryota > Metazoa > Arthropoda > Insecta > Hemiptera > Pseudococcidae > Balanococcus > Balanococcus diminutus. The sequence goes on along the minus strand of OY390715.1, from coordinate 33,292,205 downwards.
TTTTTTAGCAAAAAAGTCTATTTGTCTACGTCCAAGCATAAAGGGACCATTTGGCCGGTTTTAGTTTAGGAGATACAGTCGTTTTTGTGATCTCGAGTCAAGATTGTCGATTTCGGGATTTTTAGCGTTTCTTGTAGAGCGAACCCTGCTCTATCTCCTGACACTTTCCCCACCCCCTATCTACCTCCGAACCCGAGATATCTTCGTTTGAAAGAAAAACGAAAAGGGACCATGTTGGCGGTTGAAATTTTTTCATTTTTTTTTTTTACAAAAAATCGTTGAAAAATCGGTAATATTGACCTGAAATACTGATTTTACCACTTTACAACATTTTTTCGATATACCTGAGCGATCTAATTTATCCATTTTTCGTATTAAAATCAATTTCCCAGAAAAGGGACCATCTTGTCAGTAACCATTTCTCCAGCTGGAGCAGCTGACATTTTTCGAAAAATACATTGGAAGAATCCAAATTCTTCATTTCCAAGCGGTGGAAGGTTCTACACCATAGAATTATGCTAAAAATCGATTTTTTAGAAAAGGGACCATCTCGTCTGTAACCATTTCTCCAGCTGGAGCGGCTGGAATTTTTTGGAAAATGCACTGGAGGGATTCCATTTGATGAGGTTCTACCAATAAAAGTGTCCAAAGCCCTCGCTTCAACCTTTTTTTTACTTTTTTCCGATTTTTCATTCCCTAAACTTTGAATGCGTTTTTCTCAAAACTATGTTTTTTCAAATTTTATTTTCAAAAGTCTCTGAAGAAGGGAGTTTTCCAGCTAGAGACCCTCACTATGGCCCATTTTAACCGGAATTCGATCTAGTATTTGAAACTGGTCCTAACTCAATACCGGCCAAATGGTCCCTTTATGCTTGGACGTACACATTTTTTTTTTGATAGAAAGAAATCATAATTTGACTTATAAATTTCCAACCCTCCTTCTGTTCAAAAAAAATCGAGCTACACCATATTTGCACCCCTCTCTCACCGCCCCTGGATAACGCAATATTAATCAATTTTTTGAACTTCATCATCATATTATCTTATCATTTTTAATGAAATATTTAAATTTTCATAAAAACATTCCACGAAAAATAATTTATTTTGACAAAATAGTTTCATGCATTAGGTAAATAATGACACCAATAAGCAAATTTATTTCTCTAAAATAGCGATAGTTTAAAAAATGAAGAGAAATTTATCAATTTATTGGTATAATTAAGTACACATTAAAATTTTAAAATAACGTAGTATAAAAATAAATATGTTTTTTAAAAATATCTTAAACTTATATCACAGTCATTATGTTTCTTTGAGATTTGCGCTATTCATTTAACTCGAACCTATCAACTATGACCATCTCACATGATCCTCTTGAGCTTTAGCTGTTAAACAAAGAAAAAAAATACCCATTAGAAAATACTCGACATTATGTACTCGTATCCACGATATCTCACCCTTTTACCTTGTACGAAATAAATGCACAGAAAAATGGTAAAGCTGAAAACCAACGTCATGGTTGTAATCAGTATCGATAGTTGATGTCTTTCGCAGCAGCATTCCACTGGTTTCATATGCTTGGGAATTTTTCTTTCCATTCCGTTGACTAATGTGAAATGCGTTGATGATGCTAGAGATTCGGTATCGTAACTTTTTCCATTTCCAGTCACATATTCGTGATGTGGTGTTACGTTATCAAATTTGAATGCTGCTAAATTGGCTGCCGTCAAAAGCAGTGTATTTGAATTGGCACTCTGTGGGCAAAAAATATACAACGTTAGGTTCGTCTCTTGAAAAGTCCCCGGTAGTGTTGGAAATTGATTTTTTTAATTTATAGCTTACTTTTGAGCTAGATTTACTGCTGGAAGTAGTCGATGACGAAGATGAATTTATTTTTTCATTCGTCGGTGATGGCAGTGCTAGTATTAAATTTGATGGGTATATTGTACCGTGTTTTAATAGATTTTCTACCGTGATCTCGTTCACATTGTCTGGTTTTACTAACGTTGGTCGAGGTATTATCCATGGCATAAGAGCAGTGTTTGTGTTGTTGTTCAGATTTCCTTGATAATTATCCTGTTGCAACATAAAAACAAAACAAAATTGATTAGAAATTGTGAGGTTTTTTTCTAAAATAAAAAATATTTTTATTATCTAATTGAAATAGGGAAATGGAGAAATAATGAAGATTTTGGGGTTGGAAGAAAGAAGCAAGTGAAATGTGTGTGACTGGAATTGTCAAAAAGAATCGTGAAAGTGATGTACAATAAAAGCTTGATTATCCGTTTTATTCCAAAAAATTATGGAATTTTTTACTGCAAACATTTTTTTCTTGGAAATGATCTCATTTTTTTTACAATTTTTATTCAAAAAAAAAAAAAAAAAATGCTGAAAGTTCATATTTAAAAAATTGAAAAAATTACTGTTTTTAACAAAAAAAAAAATAATCAAAATATTATATTTATTTTTTAAAAAAATGAGAAAATTGTTTATAATTTTCAAAAGTACCTATTGAATAATTTTTCAGTTCCTGAAAATTTTTTGCAAAACTTCATTTCAGAAAATATTGAGAAATTTTTTTAGGTTAAAAAATGTTTTCAAGTTTCATTCCAAAAAGTTGAAGAACTTTTTACTTCAAAAATTTTTTTATTGAAAATGATCTCAAAAATTTTTTAAAATTTTTTATTAAAAAAAAATGCTGAAAGTTCATATTTAAAGAAATTGAAAAAATTACTTACTGATTTAAAAAAATCATTTCAAAATATATTTTAAAAGAAATTATAAAAATTTTTATTTTAAAAATGTTGAATAATTTTTCAGTTCCTGAAAAATATTTACAAAACTTCATTTCAGAAACATTGAGGAAATTTTTTAGGTCATAAAATGTTTTCAAGTTTTATTCCAAAAATTGAAGAGTTTTTTACTACAAACATTTTTTTCTTGAAAACAATCTCGAAAAATTTTTGAATTTTTTATTCCAAAAAATTGAGAAATCCTTCCATCTATCCTCTCTTAGTTTTAAATTAATTCGAAGTTTTTTTTTTTTTTTTTTTTTTTTTTTGAATTGTAGGTAACTAGACCTACCGCCAGCGTATTTTTTTACCTATTGTTTTTTGTTTGTTCTGTTATTTCTAATTTTTGCGATACTGAATTGGTTTGTACCTATTGTTTTTTCAACAAAAAAAAAAGGACAAAAATCAATTATCCGACTTTTTATGATTTCCGATTTTTTCACAAAAATAACGCCGCCCCTTCAGAAAGTACCTATCAATGCAATTCTATTTGCACGTTCGTTCAAAGAATTGTGTTCACGATTTTCTCCTAGGAATATGTGAACATGTCGACGTTTCGTTATCGCGTCTGTAATCAATGTTGAATAATTTGCCTAACCAGTTTGCCTTAAAAATGACACTACTAGTGGGTGAAGAGCATTAAGAGGGGTTTATCGTGTGTTGAATATTGCTACTGTTCAGAAAAAGTATGAACGTTTTTTTTTAAATTTAATTTTTACGCGAACGAGTAAATTAATATTTTATTTTTTTATTTATGTGAGGAACTCTGTTACTACCACGCATATGTTTTCTTTTGATAAGTAATTTCTATGAGTTTTTGTTCCTATAATCAATTGCATAAATGTAAACGTCTTTTCCTTATAAAGCAATCGAATTGGCAAAAAAAGGTGAAAACTTGGAATATGCGAATATGCAGTCATAGTGGGTTGATGAGACATCTTCCGTTTTCCCTTTTTGTTTATCGAAGGTGCCCGTGCACCGGTGATTCGATTGATGATGAAATTTCGCTGGTCCATATTTTAATATCGATCATACCGAAGCTGATTGTATGCTAATTCAAAGGTGGTAAAAATTACATAAACTCATGTAGGAAGTTGAATATGTAAAGGAGTGAAATCAACGCATGAAATAACTAATTAAATTTGCGATACTTATGAGCATCGATTTCGATATATGAGATCATGGCAGACGTATCTTCCGTGTACCATATTTTGTGCCCATGATACGATTGACGAATCAAACTTTTCAAGGGACATCTTTTCAAGTTCTCAGGTGCATCAATTTTTAGTCTTCAATTGGAGGTTTGTGTTGCTCTTCACGGAGAGAAATCCATTCGAGCGGAACTTCACCGCCACCCCCGCTTCAACGCATTGCGGCGTGAACCGGATTACAGAGAGGCTAATTAATATAGCGTGCTATTGAAGTGCGGTATGTCAATGCTGAAGTGTCGTACTTCCGCACCACAACACCGCCGCTTTGGGTCAAGGGGAAAATGCGATCATTTTGAGAGGAATTTTTTGTCAGTTCTTTTTTTTCCCTCGAATCGCACGAAAGATGAAGCCGCCATACGATGCATGCTTGGCCAGTATCCGCGCATGTTTTACGTAGGTAGCGAAAGATCACGTGTTTTTTAACTCGGGATGAGGTTTTGAATACAATGGGCAATAATGATTATAATTTGTATTGTTATTTTAGCGTCCATATTTAAATGCACGAAATTACGCCCACTAATTTTACGATACACGTATTTACGTCGGTATTCGCGTTTTATTTATGACGATAATTTTCGCACCGACGAGCGACGTGCACGTAATACTCGCTATTTGAACGTTTGATTGATAAGAATTAGTCGCTCTTCTCGTGCTGCGTGCCACTACCGGTAACTGAAATCCCAAGAGCGAGAGGTAGCTCTAGCTAGCCTATAGGTACCTACCTACCTACTACCTGTACCTCTACCTACCTAGGAAAGGGCGTATTTCAATGCCGTAGTTTGGCACGTCTGTCTCTTTGATGTCGTACACCGTCGTACACCGTCGTACACGCACGAGTTACCATCGATCAATCGACCGACCGATCGAGATTCATTATTGAAGAAGGATGCGTAACTCGGTGTCAAACGATCGTACTGAGACGAATTACCCATCGAGTACGACCGTGTTGTAAAAGAAGCGCTAATCTGTTTATGAAACTGAAGATGAAGAAGACCGTGGAGTTGTTATGAAGCTCTTCCATTGTTCTTTGCCTCTCTCTATATTTTTAATTATACCGCATTAGGTGAATGATTCGTTGGGTATTTAGCTATGTTTCGCGGGTCGTATAATTTTTTGAAGATGATTCACTGTAAAATTTTATTATTTTTTTTTATTCGACAAAAAAAAAATCAACTTGAACTGGAAGCGGTAAAAATTTTGAATTTTGAAAAAAATCTGAAAAAAAAATCATTGAAAAAATAAGAAAAAAATCTTCAACGAAAAAGAATTTCAAAAAAATTATTTCTTGAAAAAAATGTAAAAAAGTAATTTATTAATATTAAATAGAATAATTTTTTGAAAAATGAAATAGTTTCTAAAAGAAAATTCCAAAATAAGGTTCCAAAAATTCTGAGGTGAATTTCCTCTTTCTAGACGACCAAGTACAGTAAGTTTGACCTCATTCGACCCAGTAGATTTGACGCCAGATAGATAGATAGATAGATAGATAAATGTATACGAACATACAAGGTGGCCCAAGAGTGGTGAACACTTTTTCAAATGTAGATAGAACTGAGTTCAACCAACAAAGAACTTAATGTACACATTGAAGGAGGGATCCAATCAAAGTTTTTACAATAACCAAAATTGTTTCTAAGAATTCAAGCTACAACTTTTGTTTGAAAACTTTTTGAATTGGACCCCTGCCATCACCAATTTTTAATAATAGTATAAGTATGTAAGTCATATGCAAAATTAGAAGGTAAGGAATGGTCTAATCGAAAATTTTATAATAACTGAAATTATTTCTAGGACCTCAATCTACAACTTTTGTTTGAAAATTTTTTCAATTTGACTGGACCTCCCCCCCCCCCCCCATTGTGAAAAAGTAACTACCTGATGTTATGTGAAATCGGAGGAGAGGGAGGAATCCAATCAAAATTTTTATAATGACCAAAATTACTTTTAGAATCTTAATTTATAACTTTTATTTGAAATTTTTTTCAATTGGCCCCTTCCTCCTTCACTCTTCCAATTTTTAATTAGTATCTTCGGAATGCTATGCAAAATCGATGGGGAAGGAAGGGTCTAATTGAAAAAATTTTCAAACAAGTTGTAGCTTGAAGTACTAAGAATACGTTTGGTCATTACAAAAATTTCGGTTGGACCCTTCCCTCCCCTCTAATTTTGAATATCAAGTATTTATGTAGTATTAGATTTGGTGGGAAAGGTCCGATTGAAAAAATTTTCGAACAAAAGTTGAAGCTTGAAGTCCTAGGAATAATTTAGGTTATTACAAAAATTTAGATTGAACCCCTCCCTCCCCTCTAATTTTGAACATCAAGTATCTATGTACATAGTATTATGGACTTGGTAAATTTTCAATGGTTCCAAAAAAAACAGTCCTGCTGCGATTTACTCGTAAATGCAGAATTTAGTTGAAACAATACATGAAACCAGTGTAATTTTTTGAGAAAAACGAAAAAAGTTTTGTGAAAAATTTGCCTGCCTTTGAAAATGAAGGCGTCACAGTGTTTCAAACTTTGTGAATTCCAATTTTCATAACTTTATAGCGCCTTCATTTTCGAAGATAGGCAAATTTCTTACATGATTGTTTTTTTCTCTCAAAAAGTTACACCTGTTTCATGCATTGTGTTCAAAGAATTTTGAAATTTTTGTAAAACACCGCCCCTTCAAAATCGAGATAGGCACCATCTATATATGAAGCTTTTTTTAGTTGGACTCTTGTTTTATCCAAATTTCAAAAATTGCCATCCTTATGCGGAAATTGTGATGGGCTAAATCGTCATTTTTATGGTTTCCAAAAATTTGATCCAAAATCAGTCCTCCCTTGCTTCTAAATCAGGTGAAAATTGACTAAAAATTGATTAAATATAACCGTAATTGGGGGATAACCCATTACATAGGTAAGGTAGGTAGGTACGTGACTTCTCATTTAAAGTCGCATAATTGTTGAGAAAAGGTCAAAGGTCGTACATAAAATAATCAGATAAAATCTGCAAAGAGGCTTTGATCGTCCTGGGAGGCGAATCTCACTCGAGTATTTTGCATTGGAAAAAAATTATCAAACCGTTGACGAAACATACGCGATAATGAAAGAAAGGAAAAAAAATTGGGTCGATACGTGCGATGAGTCGCATTGGCCGAATCATCGTCGAGTAAGACACGCCGCCGCCGCCACCGCAGTTGGTAACCATTGCATAATTTTATTGTGAAAAGAAGGCACATGATCGATCTTGAAATCGGCCACATTCGTGGAAGAAAGAAAGAACTAACCGATAATTAGAAACATCTTCGTCAGACAAATAAAATATAGGTGAATGTTCTTGAACGACGAAGCGACCAGTGATTAGACGTCCGCGCCCGTCAAAAAGTTTTAAAAAATTATCACGATTTGCTTATACGTACTAAAGAACAGACCGACTCAGGTGAATATCACATATCTCTCGGGTCATTTATAACCACTAACGATACTTACACCAAAGTACGTTTGAAATATTTTACCACCTCGGGCAATCGGTACACGTGATTTTACGAGAGTAGATTTTTTTATACCAAAGTTTTTTTTCTTCTCGAATTTAGATAAATTCTATCACGTATTTTTTCATTAATATTATACCGTAGAAGAAGGTTAAATCAGTTTATTGCTTTTATTTATCTTCTCTCCTGCTGGCGCTGTGCTGGCCTAATGCTGCAACGCAGGATGGTAGTGTCGAAATTCACGCCGTTCGCAAATCGGTGGGTGTACATGGTATCCTTCACCATGGCCTTGTTAATTAATATGCTGGTATAGGATAGGTACACGATACGTTGCAAGAATCGTGAAATTAGAGGAAAAAAATACATAAATAAGTATCTCAAAAAAGTCGTACCCAACCTACTAATGGTGTATTTGGCAAATCTAGGTATTTTTTGTATTTTTGTACGCTTTTTTTTTTCAAGTTATGTAACTCCGGATCGTCCTGAACGTTGAAAAAAAAAACCTAAGTGCGTTCGTTTGTTTGGTTTCCTGAGTTCGAAGTATGATTTAAGGCTGGGTGCTGGGTGCGAGCGAGAACAATATAAAAATAACGCGTTTATAATTATACGGTACATATTCGCGTACGTAAGTATAGATGACGAGAGAGGTACATGTAACAAATGAAGGGGAAAATTCCGGCACAGGGAATTTTCTTACTACGTCGAAATACTCGAATTGACGAGACGAAGACAGCTATTCGTATTCGTAAGGTATTGATATGGTCTTACAATATGACCAAGTCGAATGTGTAACTGTCCAATGCATGCCTAATTGTAATTAGTAATTACCTACATGCACCTTTGGCCATTCTTTCTGCTGCGTTGCGTGATTAGTTCGCAATTAACATTATATTATTGAAGAGAAATTTAATTTTTTTACGATCGCGCGCCTATTGATTGAAGTTTCGGAGAATTGAATTGCAAAAATTTCGCACCGTTTAGATGTTGACCTTTGAACTAGATCTAAATGTAAGTGTTAACTAGATACTCGACTTCATTGTGCATGAGAATGCGAGCCAAAGACTTATCTAAGATCGCAGTTTTTTTTATATCAAAAGATAATCTAGACTCGGGATTTATTTCCCAAAAGTACACTTCGTGAATCGAGTTGACGAATTGGGTCTTTGACCTGTATTTATAGTGAATTTTTCTTTCGTCTCTATAATATACTGTACCTAATCTCTTCCTTTCAACCTGATCCCTGTTTAAATACATAGAATTCTAACGATTTTGATTGGTTTTCGAAGCATTTTGTACATTTTTTGGTTATTGCGGCAAAAGATAAAAGACTACAAGTTGAGAATTTTTACATTTTAATTGACGTGGTCGTGTGGTCAATGGTTGAGGTACCAGTCGTTATTCGGTGGCTGACTGCTGGATGGTTGTACGGGTTGTTTATCTGATATCTTCGTCGTTCGTTAAAATCTTTTCACGTGCAAAAAAAATTAATTAGCATTTTGATCCATTTTTTTATTTGGCTCATTAAAATTCTTCTTGCGAACAGAAACAGAAATTATTCCACGAAATAAGAGTTTGTTTACTATTTAGATGTTTTTAAATATCACTTGACGTATTTTTTGAAATTATTATTTCTCATAGAATTGGAATTTTCATCCATCAGAAGTACGTGCACTTAGTGATATCTTTACCAATACTTTAAATTCGGTTACTATTAGTTTAGTTACAATTCCACGCTACTAGGTATTTCCTCAAAACGCTTCCTAAAGAGAGAAAATGAAAACAATGGGGAGATTGCATAATAATTATCATTTTTCGACATTTCCCCTCGCAAGTTAGCCTAATTTCAGATATAGGAATAAAATGTAAATTTTGATTTTCTCACTTGTTATAATAAAAATTTTGCCAGGTTGTTGAAAAATAGCGAATAATAATTGAGGAAGTTTTTCATTTTTCCATCACAGAAAATTTACTAAGTCAAAGTCATAAATTTGAAGTATTGCGAGGAGTTTTTTTCAAAGACCGTCTTTCATAACTTCAGAAAATTACTAAATAATTCGTAAAGATCACTGGATTTTTACAGAAGTCCTCACAAAATTACAGAAAATTTTCGAAGAATTTTTCAAAAAAATGCAGAGAATTTTCACGAAATTTCAGATTTTTTAAAACGAAATTTCTAATAAATCGTTTGTAAAATCCTCAGTTTTTTTTACAGAGTTTACCTAGGAATAAAATTAAAATAATCAGTTTGAAACTTTTTTGCAAGTTTGAAAAAAAGGGCACTAAATTTCAGAGAACTGTCTTAACTGTCCAGAAGTCACCAGATTTTCATAAGGTTTTCCACAAAAACAAAGAAAATTTTTACAGAACATACAAAAAATTTTCACAGAATTTTCAATTAATTTTTCTCAGAACTTCAGAGCAATATTGACCAAGTTTCAGATAATCTTTTACAAATTTTTCAATCAACTTTTCTCAATTCTCACAGAATTTCTAAATAATTTTTCTTAGAAGTTCAGGGTATTTTCACAGAATTTCAGAAAATCTATCACAAGTTTTTCAATTATTTTCCGCAAAATTTCAAATACCTAATTCAACCAAAAAATTGCAGAAAATTTTCAAAGAACTTTTTACAATTTGAAAAAAAATTCCACAAAGAGTCTGAAAATTTTCTTAGTTTTCAATTGATTTTTCAAAACTTTTTACAACTTGAAAAAAATTCTCACGAAATGTCTGAAAATTTTCTTCGAATTTTCAGATTATTCACTAAAATTAAAAAAAAATTATTACAAATTTTTCAATTAATTTTTCTCAAAATTTTGTAGAATTGACTAATTTGAATGAAAAAATTTCAGAAAATGTTGACCTAATTTTCAATTTATTTTTTTCGGAACTTCTGAGCATTATTCACAAAATTTCGGAAAATCTCTCAAAAAATTTTCAATTAATTTTTCTTAAAATTTATTAGAATCAATTCAACTACCTACCTATCTATAAAATTTTGAAAAATTTCCAATACAATAAATTTTCACAAAGCGTCTAAAAATGTTCACATAATTTTTCAAATTGATTTTTCTCAGATTTTCAGAACATTATTCCTAAAACTTCATAAAATCTTTCACTTACCTATTTCAATCTGTTTTTCTCGAAATGTCAATGAATTCCTATCTATGAAATTTTTACCAAATTTTCAATTGATTTTTCTCAGAACATCTAAGCATTACTCACAAAATCTAAGATGACCTTCACAATTAAAAGCTTTAATTATTTCTTACAAAATTTTTATATCAAATTTCTAGTTTGTTTCAGAGAAGTCTGGAAATTTTTCAAGAATTTTCAATTTCTTTTTCACAAAGCTTCAAAAAACGTTTATAAATTTTAGAATTTCTTTTAAAAAATTTCGTTTAATTTTTACAATTTTAAACAATTTTTTTCAAAATTTTGAATAAATTTACCACAAAATTTCAGCAAATTTTTCATAAAGCTTCAAAAAATTTCATTGGATTTTTCACAAATTGAAGTTTTTTTTTACAAAATTTCAGATCATCTTCTGTAAAAGTTGGAAAATTGATACCATATCTGTAATTCTGTATTATTTCGGTTTTACTTCGTTCTCAGTAAAAACAAACACATTCGGATGAAATTACCCATAAGTATAGCAACCCATTCACACGTCAAAGAATCGTCGAATACGGCAGCACCATAAGTTCGCACGTTAATTAAGCCATCGTAAAATCAAGTTGAGTAATAAAAGTTCACGTTTCTTTTCTATTCGTCTCGATAGGCTGGCGGCTGAACTCGACGCTGCGCTGCGCTACGCGGCGCCTTCTGATATGTATATTATCGTACTTATAAGAGCTAATAAATACGTCAGTCTTGAAGAGAGATGATTAAGCGTGTTAAGATTTGGACGTTGATAAACAAAAACGAGAAAAAAAAATGGTGCACTGTCACGGAGGCTGATGGCTGATTACACAAACTCAGCATCGTGTACGTTGTCATGACGTAGAGAACGACTGATGTAGGGATACATTTCGCGGTGTTGGAGGAAAAAAACGCTAATTTGTTAAAAATATTATAAAATCAACGTTTTATGCAAATTATCAAGTCGCCAGCAGCGTTTTTCGTGCTTTATATTTGGTATAGTTATGCGAATTCCTTTTCGCGAATCAACGACGTTTTTAATTGATTTAAAAAACTCGAGCTAAGATGTCGGGTACGACTTTGAAAAGTTCATACGTATTCTTTAGACGAGGTTCGTCAACTAAAAGCTACTATATTCGTTGGAAATCATTCCATTCGGTAAATCGTACCTATCAAAAGGACAATTCGAAAAACGAAACCCAAATAAGTCAGTCTTTCAAGCGCGAGACACATACCAGACACTACTGAACGCTTATAACCTTCGTATATAAACCAAAAAAAATAAAAAAATAAAAAAAATAGGCTACGATGTCTCGACAACCAAATGGTATAGATATATAAATGTATAATATGGGTATCAAGGCAGGCCAGCGAACAAAGTAGCAATTATTCGGACATCCTCGCGTTACTGTTTGCCATCGCCTCCGACGAAGAAAATATTATATAAGCGAAGTACAAGTTCACCACCACTTTTTATAAACACGCCCGAGTGCATAGAGCTGTAGCTTATGTTGTGAAAAAATTAGAAGCACAGAAGCACGCTGTTCAATTAATTACATCTCTTAATGAAATGATGAATAAATGAAGTCCATGTGCTTGACTGCGTGTGCTCGGACGGCATGATGGAAACACTCGAAGAATAATGTTCGAGTTGCCGAGAGTTCAAAAATACGACTAGATGCTGAATGGCGAATCACGATCGACCTGCTCGTATAGAGTTGTTTTATTTATAAACATTGTAATTTTTGGCTTAATTGAGCCTATATTTGTAGGTAAATTGCGATTAGGACGCCAAAACTGACGAAAATTAAGCGATTTATCCTTCACATAGATTTATTGAAATAGCATACCTCAGCTATGCGCTCTTAATAAAGAAGAAGCGCGCCTTCATTCAAGGATATCGTCTGCAACTTGACAGGTGTCAGAATTATTATCGAAATATGCACCCATTAACTCATCACTTGGTAAATTTCTTTCACATTCATTGCCGCAGTACGTAATCGTATATTTTTGTTTACATTTTGGAATTTTGTTTTGGAAAGGCGAAGGTCGTCGAAATTTTTCATTGAATAAAAAAGTCTAACGAGAAGTAGACGTATTGGCCGTGTACCAGAATTTTTTCCATCCATGTTTTCTAATCCGCAGTTCTACGTAGTTGAACTAGTTACGAGAGAGAAAGAGAGAGAGAGTAATCACGTGTTTATGTTTACCGCATTTCCAATAATTATTATCGCTGTACTATTATGTAATTGAAAAATGTTGCCGAGAATTGGATGTGATTTTGAAAAATATGTAATATTAGTTTTTTGACGTAAATTTTTCATCAATTTTATGACGTAATCACTACGAGGGAAGATGCATTTGAATGGAATTTGTTTTAATTAGTTAGTGGATGTCCTGGATGAATCATCTTTGCTGTTTTCCTCCTGCTTTAATAATTAGACTTCAAATGTATGGGGAAAATACGTACTTACTCTTGTATTTCTTTTTCATTTTTTCCCCCTGAAAAATTCGTAAATTCGTAAATTCGTAATATGTTTCTTCAATTTGTTTTTTATCAAAACTTAGGTCAACTGTATAAGTACTTACTCTTTCTTTTTTTCAGAATTATTTTAGTAAATATAATATCAATATTTTTTCGGATTTCATTTTCATTAAAAAAAAAATTTCTCAAGAATTATGTTTGAGAAAAATTGAATAAGCATTATATAGTACCTAGTGAATTTCAAGGAAGTACCGTTTCTTTGGTATCGAGAAAATATTTGATATGAAAACTGAAAAATAACCGTTCATTGAAATTTTGAAATTGATGAGAAAAATAATGTTTATAGCAAACAAATTACAAAAAAAAAATGAACCCTCATGCACGAAAGTCTTGTCATTTTTTTTTACCATTTCGTTATGGGAGTCACTATTTTCCATTAGATGAAGAGTGAAGGGATATTATTGTATTCTTGACCATCTTTCATGAAGATGAACGACAGTGCCCTTATGTTCTAGTTAGTCTAGTTCCAATTTTCATTATAGTTATTTCAAGATTTGGATCAATTTAAAGTATTATCAGGGAGGGGGGCTGAAGAAGTTTTTTCCCTTCTTGTTATGGTCCCCAAGAAATTTCATTTTTGATGAAAAACAATTTCTTGGAAAGAACTCCCCAAAAAAATCAATTTGTAGATTTAAAAAATCTTAATTTTTTTCATTGTTCACTTCTCCCACTTTTTTTCTCAAAATCTTTTGCTTGCCTACTTAGTATACAATTTTAGATATTTTTTTTCTCATTGTTTTATTTTATTCTCAGAAGATGGGAGTTACTATTTCTACATAGTGGTATCTTCACGATGCCTCATGATTCATGAAAGATACGGAAAATTTGTTCTTTTTTCAACTCTTGCTAGTAATAATCAAAATCTTTTCTAAAAAAATTTAAAAATTAAAAATTAAAAAAAAAACAGAAAATTTTCAATTTCTGAAAAAATTAAAATATTTTTATTTTATTTATTTTTTTTACTTGAAAAAAATATATATGAGTTAATTGGAGCGATGGAAGATCAGATGTCGTAAAAAGTCAAACAAAATTTGTTTTTCCTTTTTTTTTTTTTTTTTTATAAATTACTTTTATTTTTTGGAGCAAGAAAATTCAAAATCTTTTCAAATTGAAAAATTTTTTAATTTTTTCGAAGTAAATTTTTTTTTATTTTCCTCAAAGATAGGAAACTGAAATTTTTTTAGTTTATTCAGTTTCGATTTTTTAATTTAAAAAAAAAATTATTTCTTGAATTTTTTTTAGAAAAAAATTGCTGAATTTTTTGAAGTATCGAGATTGCTTGCACAAAGATTAATTTGTATTATTTACCACTCAAAAAAAATTCTAAATTGAAAAAAAATTGAACTAAATCCTAACCCCTGACAAGACACAAACTACGAGTGAGTTAGCTTTTTTGAAAAAAGGAAAAAAAAACTCTCCTTTACTTTACTGAATACGAATTAACGAAAAAGGACGAGAATAAGGTTAACAATCGTCACTTCTTACGGTATCCTCGGAATAACAAAACCTAAAATTAGGGAAATATTTAATTATAAATTTACGAACCGGTTTGCCGTGCATAAAAATGACAACGACGACGTTATAATGGAATAATTTTTTGAGGAAGAATTAATTTAATTTAATAAAATACGCTACACGTACCTATACTAACGGTACAGATAAACTACACAGTACACGTACGACCATAAAGGTTAAATATTTCAGAAAAAAGACTCGATAGTCGTAAGTTCGAACTTGAGCACAAACCTTGCAAATGTTTGCGCTTCGCAGACGTAAAAACGATTATGAATTTTTCGTTTAAAAAACTACACATTACAAACGGATCACGGTTGTTTTAACCGGCTCGAACGAGTAATTTACGCGTCGCGTAGCGTCGTAAAGATCAGCTAAATTAATCGCGATGAAAATTTGTCTTAAGAAGCTTCCAATTAGAGATTATATCGTGGTCGTTTCCTTGAATAGTGCATTTTTTTCCATTCGCCATTGTCGAATTGAAGGAATAATACCTACCAAGTCTTCGAATGACCTTTTTTTTTTTGTTAAATTATTAAAAATCGTGCCTCGTCGGATGAAGATCTTCTCGGTGGCGTTAGTTTTGTCCAGCTTTGCGGCGACGATAAAGTAACCAACAGAGGTAGAAAATTACGTATTATGCACGATGCAAATATACGCGTCGCATCGTCGTTGTCGTCGTCGTGCGTTTTTTTTTTTGTAAAGGTTTATGTATTTCGTTAATTTCTTGCTGTAATATTACTTATATACGCGCTCATTAACGTATGTAGTAAAAAAAGAAACGCCTATTATGACACGTATAATCTTTCTTTCTCGTCGGTAATATTTTTATAATACATACGTAACCTTTGCTGCGAAGAATTGAATTTAGGTAAAGTCGTGTGTACGCTCATTGTTGGAAGACCATCAATGGACGAGCACCAGCACAGGCACACCGGGCTCGTAGTGGACATTGAGGAGGAAGGAAGGGAACTCGTAATGTATTATGAGAATGTAAGCAATCTGCAGCGACGACGATGCACGGCGACAACAACGACGCCGACGTGGTCGACTCGACGCGAAATAATATGATGGAAACTGGTTGAAACCGTGTATGGCTTGGCCATCGTGATTGTAATTACTATCAAAATACCATTTCGATCGCCACCCCTGCGCCGCTTCCCTCTCTGCCAATATTACGCTGCAAACGAATTCCTTTCTTCTCTTATTTTTCCAGCGATGGCGCATTTTACCTCGATTTATTGCGTATGACCTTTTAACGAATTTAGGTAAAATCGTGTTTTTGTTGACAATCAAAAAATCTCGCTAAATGTCACATTTAAAGGTCGTTGCATTGGGACGCGTATAATGAATGATCTGTCAATTGTAAAACGATTAATGAGTAAAATATAGGCACACATGGCGATCGCTACGAGCGCGTCCACGTTTATGGTGGCCGTGTATTTGAGAAAAAAAAAGAAGAAAAGTAAAAAGAAAAAGAAAGAAACTGGTACAAAATGTATCGCAGCTGTACGTACCTCTAGTTATGGAAAGAGAAAGAGAGAGACGGACGATGGTCGGCGAAACATGCTAGGTTTGCTCGTATATGCGCCTGTAATAAATTTTCGTATCGTAGAAAAAGTTATTCTTTTTATTATAATTAGTCTCGGAATTAGCGATAGGTCGAGACGCATCGATGGCGATGATGATTTATAATAAAGATATCGCATCTCACGGTTTATGAATTCTCGATCAGGAAGGACACGCAGCGCGGTTTTAGTCACGTCTTATTGCATTTGTGGATTTAAAGCGGCACGGTGCGCGGCGACCTTAGAGAATGAGAAAAATCGCATCGTATGGGCGAGGAATAGAGCAGAAACAGAAAGGCGACATCATGCGATAGGAAAATGTCCGAGCTCGAGCTATAGACGACGGTCGAGTTGGGAAATTCTAAGTATGTACGAGCCAGAAATGCCAGAATGTACCTGAAGTTGGATTGCAAGATGATGTTCGACTTTGGAAATACTTGCGAGAATTTACACAGAGCACACATAAGGCATAATATAATGAACTAATTAAATTACGAGTAGATCGCCGCAGGACTGTTTTTTTTGGCATCATCGAAAATATATCAAGCCCGATTATTCAAAATCAGAGGGGAAGGAGGGGTCCAATCGAAATTTTTGTGATAACCAAATTTATTCCTAGGACTTCAAGCCACAACTTTGGTTTGAAATTTTTTTCTATTGGTCCCCTCCCTCTACGATTTTGCATAACATTCCGAAGATACTAATTAAAAATTAGAAGAGTGAAGGAGGTATGGGTCAAGCTGAAAAAAATTTCAAAGAAAACTTGTAGCTGGAAGTTTTAGAAATAATTTTGGTTATGACCAAATTTCAATTGTACCCCTCCTTCCCCTCTAATTTTGAATATCAAGTGTCAATATATGTAGTATTGGACTTGGTAAAATTCAACAACAACGATCCGCCACTTGAGTAAATTAGGCATTAGTATCATAAACCACTATGAATCTCACTGTTTTTCAAAATTTCTCTTGCATCGTATGGGGGGGGGGGGACTTTGTAATAGCATAAGGGCTATTTAAGAAAATTGAAGTACCCCTAAAAATAGGAACACAAATCTCAAATCTGGTCATTCTGTAATGGGGCAATTGCTGTACTAGGTAGGTCTCTATCATCTTCCACAGCGTTGTTTTTGCTTCCTCAATTAATGCTCTTTGAGTTATACAAATAGGTAGCTCCTCAAAAACTTAATTTCCAAATTTTTAAGAGGGCCTACCTACATATGTGGGATTTTAGTCGATTTTTTTTTCTACAAAAAAAAATGCAAGATTTTTTGCTTGAAAAAATGTTACTTGAGATTTTTTTTTTAAATGAAATGAGTAGGATTTTTACACATTAAAAAATGAAAGTTTTTCTTCAAAAATAATGAAGACCAAAAATTGAAAATATATTTTTCTATAAAAAAGAAAAAAAATAGAATGAAAAAAATAAATGCTCAAGTTTTTTTTATTAAGTAAGTAAAAACTAAAAAGACAATTTTTTTCGTCAAAAAATGAGGTTTTTTACTTTTAAAAAAAATGAGAGCTTTATCAGAATTTTAGATTTTTTCCTTTAAAAAGGGGGAAAAATCATTTTTTTAAAAAAATATG
This sequence comes from Balanococcus diminutus, assembly GCA_959613365.1. Taxonomy (NCBI): domain Eukaryota; kingdom Metazoa; phylum Arthropoda; class Insecta; order Hemiptera; family Pseudococcidae; genus Balanococcus; species Balanococcus diminutus. Next base: position 33,274,373 of record OY390715.1, on the reverse strand, counting down.
TTTTTCTGCTTCGTCAAAAAATGTAGAGACCCCCCCCCCCCAAAAAAAAAAGGTACCATTTTATTCTAAGACGTTATAAGAAATTATTTACCTACAATGAAAACTTGAAAAAATTGAGAGATTTTGTTCAAAAAAATCATACCTAAAATAAGATTTTTTCCTCTTTTTTTTCTTTTTTTTTCTTCTTTTTTTTTTAAAGAAAAAATTAAGACAAATAGTTAATTGAGAATATTTTTTCTAAAAGTTGTTGTTTTCTTTCCCAAAACACAACAAAACAAAATTCTGGGTAAAAATCAAGAGATTTTTTAGTGTAGTTTTTTTTTTCAAAAAATCAAAAATTTCTGTTGTCGTTTTATTAAATAAATTAATTGTTTCTAATGAAATCAGGGTGTCTACAGGTCATGAAAATCATGAAAAGTCATGAAATTTGAAAATGGGTCATGAAAGTCATGAAAAAGTCATGAATTTTGCTGCTGGAAGTCATGAATTTTTTTTTATTAGGCAAAATTTGCCCTTTTTTTCTTTTATATTTGAATATTTCTTTAAAAAAATTTCGCTCTCGCTACGCTCGAGCAGTATTTATAACAGAATTGAAACTTTCAGTAGTTCAAATTTACACTTTTCTTACTCAAAATTGCAGTTTTTTTCAAAAAAATTTTCATCTCGTTTGCTAAAGTTTCAAATTTTCGGTACTTGAATTTGGTATTTTCAGTAATTCTGCACTTTTCCCTTGAAAAATTCTTTCAGTTCGTCACTGTTTGGGGGTGCAATTTTTTCTCTGCTCAAAGGCATAAAATACCAAAATACAGGTCTCTTTGTTTTCGAAGAAAAAATGAAAATTTTCATTTCAAAATGACCACCCCTAAAAGTTGAACCCCCTCCATGATTTCATCCTAGCTGCGTCACTGGGGAAAAATAAGGATTTTTTAGCTCCCCCCAAATATTCATTCTAAGTTACACTCATGCTGGAAGAGGGGGTCCTGAAAATGTTGAAATATTGTTCATGAAAAAGAGCATGAAAAAGTCATGAATTTTCAAAAAAAAATTAATGTAGACACCTTGGAAATGACTAACAAATTCAGCTCGTCCCTAAAAAAAAATTTACGCGCTAAAAAAAAAAAAAATTATTCTTATTCGACCCTCTCAAATTTATTCTTGGAAGTTTGATTTTTGGCCATTTTTTAAAACATTTTTTGGTCATTAAAGTCCCTAAAAATATCAAAATAGTGAATTTCATGTATGATGCGTTTAGGGGAAATTATCATTTTGACATCTCGTCAGATTTGTAAGAAATTCCCCTCCTTTCTATTATATAGAAAATTTCTGAAAATTTGTCCAAAAATGAGTCATGAGATTTTTTTGAAGATATGATTTTCAACAGTTATTTGAATTAGGTATTTCATTTTTAGAATTTTCTATCGTAATTTTTTTCAATTTTTTTTTTTGACTTTTCAAATCAAATTTTGTAAGGAATCGTTTTCTGATCTAAAAAAATTTCTTGTTTTTTTTTTTATAATTTGAGATTTTATTTGTCATTTTGTTATTTAAAAAAAATGATGATTTTGAAACAAAAATTCATGCCACTTTTTTATTAATGAATTTGAACTTTTCAGAGATTATGTTTTTCAGTCATTTTCCAAGGGATTTCATAAGAAATTTTGCAATGAATTTTTTCAAAAAAAAAATTATAATTTTTCCAAGGATTTTTTTTAGTCCAAAATATTTTTTCCTGATTTTTTCCCCCCTTTTTTTCTTGAAGAAAACTTCCTTTAGTGAAGAAATGTAAGTATGTACCTACGAGTCAGCAAAAAAAAAAAAAAAAAAAAAATAGGAATGTCAAAAATTGACGAATCTTTACTTCGAAAACCCACCTCCTATGCAGGAAAAATTTTGAACGCGAAGTGAAATTCTTGGGGTTTCAATCTGTCATGTGGCGTTATCACGAGTGAACCACCCATCCTACGGTGTTGCTAGTTCTCTTTGCTTGCTCCGGGTAAATTCTGCTGCTCAGTTCCAAAGAAGAAGATCATCTTACAAGCTAATTTCAGGCACATCGAGCCACATAGAGGAAGTGGCGGATTCGGATTGGCCGCAGACGACGATGTTTCTTTTTTTGCCTCACACCGGATCGGATGCGTCCCAATGGTGGTGGTTTTTTTGTACATATTTTACTCATACTCGAAGGTCGCGTCTGGTATGTAAATTTATACGGCTCCGACCCAGTACCGAGTGTTGTTTAAGGTAGCTGTACTCGTAGCTGCAAATAACTCGAAGGAGACGAATCGAGGGAAAAATTCCCTCGATCGGATAGCGCATCTTTGTCGCCTCATCCGCGCACTTGGCTCATCCCTATTGTTGTTCGTGTCACTGCTGCGAGCCTGAGCGGTAAACTACGCGATGCTCATCAAATGAGGTTAACTACGAGTACAAATACTTTGTGAAATTTTGCGACCAAATGTTACGACATACGTTACAGCGGCGACGTGCCCGTTCAAACGTATATACCGTACGTACGTATGCAGCCTCGACGTACTTAGATTTGCTCTATGAGCTGTGTGTGATATGTACATAGTACATACATCGAGATACGTTCCTATGCCTATGAAAGAAGAAGCAAAAAAAAAAGTGAAGAAGAACGAGAAAAAAAAACACCATTTAAGAATTGGAATTCCATACAAGTGCACATATAGCTGGCTGGCGCGCGTTCTGCGTACACCACCGCATCGTAATCTAAAACACTAGTTGTTGACCCGTGAACACAATGAATGTGTTGAATACAATTAACCATTCAAGGTTGTAGATCCCAGATCCCCGAGACAACTTGATGAACAGCGAAAATACATAATGATGAAATCGAATTAATGCTTCTTTTTTTTTTAATCGATCCACAATTCGTATAGTACCATACGTTCGTACAAATGATGGAATTGTAAATTCATCAAAGGATAGATAGACATATTATGCACTCTCATAGGTAACTAAGGTACCTATTCTAGCTACCCCGCATCATAAACGTGTAAATTCTGCTCGCTTGGTAGGTGGCGCGGGGTAAAGCGGTGGTATTTGCGAACTAGGTCAACAACGCAGGTTATAAATTTTCGTGTTCGAGTGATTTTAACGAGTAATTGATGTATTTCTTTGTTATCGTTTAAACCGATAATTATAGCGGGTGTTGGGAAGTCTTCTGTGCGAGCAGCATAACCTTAGAAAACATTTTAATATATTATTTTAAGGTTATAAGAAATTAGATATCGGCTTCAGCTTTTCATACCAACCATCGCTCGGCAGAGCCGTTTAAATTTGAGCTAGAATGGTAAAAAAGGTGATAAGGTCATGTACACAGATGGTAATCGGATTTGATGTATAAGTGCTTTTTATCGAAGCGTATAATGGTCTCGTTTTTCTACTCCATCGTCTTTGCTATTGCTATTTGCTATTGCTGTTAGTGCTGTTGTTGTTGTTGCTCTCGCTGTTGCTCGATTACACTATTAGAAATATCGAATATGGATTCATTATAAAATATAATTGCTTTTTCACATCGTTCTAGCCAGCGAATACGAATTATTTTAAGCCAAGGTTTCGAACATTTGATAACATTATGATTTTTTTTTTTAATAATGAGAACGATGACGATGTGTATGAGGACGCGGACGTCTATAAACGCCAGCGTACTGGAATTAACTCATTATCAGACCGAAAGCCGTTCACTTTACCAGCTAGTTGTAATTTTTTGTCTTGAATGAAAAAAAAAAATTGTTATGGGTAATTTTAATGGGGCAATCGGTGTAAGATACACTTAATTAGGGAATCGGGGAAGTACGTCAAGTATCCATAAGAGTGCTGTCGTTGAACGTTTTTAATGAAATTGTTATGACATAGCAATACCAGGAATGATGATTCAGATGTTACATGTCCTGAAACCAGTCTTTCATCCTCGCCCCTATAGTTACGCCCCTGCCTTCAGATATGCCCATTTCACCACGAACGTTTTGTTGTAGATATACATATTTTTAGTAGAAAAAAGATTAGAAAGAGTACAAAATTTCAACCAGTATAAGTTTAAGGGAATCATGGACTTTTTTAAACTTGATTTTTTTTCATGCAATGATCAAAGATTCAGACTTCAGTACTAGTAGGCGAATGTAGGTACAAATAATCTATTTATTATACTTGGATCAATCTCGAGATGAAATGCTTCGAATTTTTGCAACAGGTTATTTAGAATGAATTTGAAAAAATTGATTTCAACTTTTTTTTAAATAATTATAATTGAAATTAAATTTTTTTGAAGATGGGAGTTTCAGCAGTTTTCTAAGCAATGTCATTTTTTTTAAATTTCTGAAATAATTTTTTTCATTAATTAAAAAAAAATAGCATTTTATTTTATTTTGATTCAATTTTTGTTTTTTAAAAAAAGAACTACCTATTTATATTTTCAGATTTTTTTTTTTTTTTTTTTTTTTTTAAGAAAATTGCAGATTTTTTCTGCAGTTTTTCTATTTGAAGAAAAAAATTAATTTCACCTCTTTTTTGGATGAAATTTCATTTTTTGAAGGTTATGATTCTTTCCCAATTAATCTTAGGACATGGCGGAGGGGAGGGGAAATGAAGTGGTGTTGCGATTTTTTTTCAACTCTTTTTCAATCGAAATTAAATTCTTTTAAAGATGGGGTTTCAGCAGTTTTTTGAGCAATGTTATTTTTTAAAGATTTCTGAAATCATTTTTATTAAATTAAAAATGAAATTAAGCAATTTATTTTATCTTGACTCAAAAGATTTTTTTTCTTTTTTTTTCAAGAGAAATAAAATTGGTATTTTTTCCATTTTTTTTTTGTTTACGAAAAAAAATGAACTAGGAAAAAAATCAAGTCATCTCTTCTTGAATTGAAATTTCATTTTTAGAAAATTCCTAAGATGATCAAACTTATGATTTTTCCATTAAATTTTCCAATGATATTGTTTACTACCTTAAATCTAAAAAATTAAATTTTTTCAAAATTTCCCCCTTTTTTTTAGAAAAATGGAGTTTTTTTTTCAATTCTTTTATTTAAAAAAAAATAAATTATTTCACCTCTTTTTTGAATGAAATTTCATTTTTTTGGAGGTTATGTTTTTCAGTTTTTCAGTACCGTACCTAGGTAGTTTTCTGAGCAATTAGAAAATTTCTAAAATTATTTTTTTCTGAATTTTTTAGATTTTTTTTTTTTTAGGAATTGTTTTTTTTTTCAATGTTGCTCTTGTCTAAATCTTTTTTTCTCTTGGAATTTTTTTCATCTTCCTCCGGTGAAACTATTATTTTTTTTGAGACCTTTATTGATTTGAAATTATATTTTCCAATTTTTTTATTATTGAAAAAAATGAAGTAGAAAAAAAATCAAGCCATCACTTCTAAATTAAATTTTCCTATGGATTTTTTAGATACAGATTTCACAGAATTTTTCAGAATTTTTTTGATTTTTTTTTTTTAAGAAAAGTGAAGATTTTCTCCCAATTTTTTTATGTAAAGAAAAAAATTAATTTCACTTCCTTTTTGAATGAAATTTCATTTTTTGAAGGTTATGTTTTTCAGTAGTTTTCTAAGGAATTATTTTCAATCTAAAAGATTTTTTTGGGAATTTTTTTTTTCAGGAATTGAGATTTTTCTTCAATTTTCTTTGATCCAGTCTTAATTTTTTTTCATCAATTTTTTTTGAGACTTCTATTGATCTTCCACATCTTTTCCTCCCCTTTCCCTCTTGAGTAAATTCAGCCACCCCTCTGGCTCATTTCTTGGGAACTTCCATCAAACTTAGACTGTTTTCTCGAGAAAATTTAATGATCATCCCGATGCAAAGGTTTGAATGAATTCTGCTCCCTGTTTCAAAATGAATAAACACACGAGACTTCCTCGTAGAGAAAATGAATTCGTGTACATCGCTTCTACATACTATTTATCTGCAAGTAATTTTGAAATCTTCTCAAGAAAGCGATACTGAATTTCGAAACAAATACTTACGCTTCATTTCCGAGCTATTAGAACTGCAAACATGCCATTCTAACGTCACGACATTAACATCGACACCATCTCGAATAAAAATCAAATCGATCAATGATCGATAAAAGTAACGTGAAATGTTTGGCACGTTATGCGTTTTTTCTCTCTCTCTTGGAAAAGATGATCACAGGGGAGGGGGCAAAGGAGAGGAAAACGAAGAAGATGACATATATCTGGGCAAAATTTGTTCTTACCTCGCGTACGTATTTCTCGTTCAAGGCGATAGAAAAGTAAAATTTAGCTAATTGTGAGTTGAAACGAAGTGTGATTTGGACGACGTGACTAAGTTGACAGGTATACAGTATACACACTTTTATAGGACGGTTGAGGAGGCGGTGTGGTGACGGCGGTAAGATGGGTTTTGGCCGTTTGGAAAGTAAATTACATCATTTCTTCATTATCCATGTACACCTATACGTATGGTATGTATTTGTATACGACCGTACGTACAGAATACATGTACACTACAGGTTTGACGAATGTTTTATCGAACCGTGTATTACAAACGAATTACCAACATTATAAGTACCACTTTTTCCGGCCTTTCTGAACAAATAGGACATAGGTACTCATAGGTAGATGCTCGTGTCTCGTATATTAGGTACAGGTAGATATGGATAATGGAGTCAGTAGTGTCATTTGGATTTTTCTAACCGTGGGTGCTCAAATTTTCTCTCACTTGGAGTTATACAGAAAAACTTCAGGAATTATGAATGATCGTAGAAACTATACCGACGATCAGGTGGATTTTTCAATTATCCGAAATTCGATGTAGATATATTTCTCGTCTTACTCGTAGGTCGTCGTCGTATTAAAATTTGAACAAGTTTCACTCATGAATCACGACGTGAGGTGTATGATTTGTGTGGTACGATAGAAATAACACGTTAGGATTTATTTGAAGGAAAAAACTTCACTGTAAAGTTACCGTCGCGAATACCATACCGGTCTGTAGCACAACTGCCGGTGTTATGTGTATTAGATGAGATCATTTCAAAGATACCCAGCGCTTGATATTTCCCTACGTGATGGACTTAGTTTCGAATTTCTAAATAAGGAAACAAGTTGACAAGCTGCAGAGCTGCAGAATGCGCACTCCGGTAACGTAAATTATACCTCGTAGCTGTTATCGAATTTTCGCGAATTTTTCTCTTTCTCTATCGCGCTTGGGGGCTTTTGTAATGAAGAACCTGAGCGCGGCTCATTTACCGTGTAAATGAGAGGTGAAATGTGGTTCATTATGATCGAGTCTAGAAAAAAAATGGCAGAGCGTGGTTGGGTTAGTGACCCTGGTACAGCTACGTAGCATGTGTTGAAGGTATTCTTTTATCTCGAGTATGTAAGTCGGTGCTAATAGTACGTATATTTTGTATTGTTAGATATTGAAGAGCGGTTATTTTTGTATTGCTAGGTTTATATTTAGGATTGCGAAGAGATGATTTGCATGAAATTTTTATGTACCAGGTTAGTCGACCAGTAGAAATGGAAAAAATGCTACGGTATGTTGTGCTAAATTTTTTTCAAGAGTGATTCATTCATTAATTTTTCAAGTTTTTTAGGTGAGTGTGAGTGATGGTTGCGAGTCAAAGTTCAAATGCCAATGAAACAAAAGATGTGACAGATTTTGTGTGAGATTCGTTCTCTATCTCCCTCTTCTGCTCTATTTTCACGAGTATTGAAGTAAAATTAAAAATATTAACTCTGAACAGTACCAAACTCAGACAGTTTTGGTGCCCAAATTTTCAAAAATATTATCATTATTTTTTTCCACTGAGTTGTTTAATCATTTTGTAAATTTTTAAAATTTTTTAGAGGGCAGAAATTGCCAAAACAAATTTCTTGCTTGGGGACCTCAAATTTTGCATTACACCACTTGACTCTGAAAAGAAACAACACAAAAATTTCATTACGTCATATTTACACTCTTAACCTCTCTCCCCTCTTGTCCGAAAAATTGATAAAAGTTGATAATTTTAACCATACCGATTAATTTGTTGGAATAAAGAGGAACTAATCGAAAACTAATTGCTAAATTGAAAATAAACAGTATTTTTTGGGTCGCGCAGTTGAACAATTTTTTCAAATGCACGTCTATCTTAAATGTTTCTCATTATAAATACGTAATAACAAATAAGTAGTACAAATTTATACTTTAAAGCGTTAGTAAGAAGCTACGGTAGCAAGCTCTTGTTGAAGATTTCATCAGAATCACGTTCAAAAGTGACCTTTTTTTTTTAGTACGTGATTATGTAAATAAATGATTAAACTATGCTTGTATGATCCCAGGGTCAGTTTAGCACCTGAACGGCGAGTACGCTGCCGCGATATTTTCTCCAAATTATGTAAATCTGGCGGGTACGAGTATTTAAAATTTGATTGGAGGTCTCTATTAGAAATGGGTAAAACAAGAAGTTTTTAACGAATCGAATTGGAATTTATTTTTCAATTTTTCTCATAATCATCATCGATAGAATCGTTGTTTGAATTACGTAGATTTTCTGTTGGCTTTGTAAAACGAGTAGATTTTTCACTAGTGTAATTTTTCCTACGAGGTGTTTCATTTATTTAAAAAAATTTTTTTTTTCAATTTCTTCAATGATATTTTTTCGTTGAGAGGATTTCTTGAAAAAAATCGAGTTTTTTTCCAATTTTCCTCTAGAAACTATTTTTGCAGAGAAAATATTTTGCTAAGAGGGTTGAAAATTTCTGATCAATGGAATAACGAATTATTTGGAGAAAAAAATTTTATCGACCAACAAAGAGAAGTGTTCTATGGTAAAAGTGCATAAAACCAAGATCGTGGTGAGCAATATTTCCTACACCGGTTGGGGGGGGGGGGGGGATTTGAAAAAAATTACCAAAAAAAAACTTGAGAAAAATCTTTGAAAATAAAAAAAAAAATAATAATTGACATAATTTTTCATTTAGTATTTTTTAGAGTATATTTCTGGTCAAACAACTAAGGGTGTTTTGAAAACAATGTTAAAAATCAAAATTGTATACAGTGTGAAATTTTTTCCTGTATTAGGTAATCGATAAGTTTTTTTCTAGGAGGTTTAGTTGTGGTAATTTTTGAAGTTGAAATTCAAAATTTGAATTTTTTACGTTACGAACTTCGTCTGTAAAATACACTAAAAAACTCTGGCATCTTGGAAAAAATAATCGATTATTGCAGTAAAAAAATTCACACTTTACAATTTTGATCCTTACAATTTTTTTCATATTACCTTTAGTTTGGCTAGAAATATGCACTGTGTACTAGAGTAAGAAATTTAATATGGTGATTTTTTTTTGTGTCAATATCATGAATTTTTCACACTGTAAATTTCGATTTCAAAAATCACGAAGCCACTTACGTTAGAGTGTTACCTTTGGAAAAATCATTAACTCTATGATAATCCGTCAAAAAGTAAATATAATTATTTTCTGCCTTCATACTCTTTTTTTGGGGGGGGGGGGGGGGGGTCTGAAGTTTTACGTTTAGAAGGAATTTATTGCTTTTCCTAAAGAAGGTCTCATGTTTGAAAAATTGTTAGTGGCAACTTTGCTAAGATCGTAGGTTAAAAACTTTTATTTAAAAAATGGTAGTTGCTCTTTGCTTGCTTTTTTCAAAATTTTCGCTTTCGGTTCGCTTTATCAGTTGGTAGTTGGATTTGAATTTTTTTTGTGATCGTAATGAACTAATGACTTCATAACAAAGAAAAAAAAAGAAAAAATTCAATATCTCGTAACTCAATGTTCACTCCTTCTCCTTGATTTGGGTGGAAAAATTTGAAAACAACACGAAATTAAAATGAATTCAATGGAGTTTGGATTTTTCAGTAGCAAAAGCTGCAGTTGGCATTTTCAGTGACTCCCCCCTCTCTCTTCCCTTTACAAAATAATATTTTTTGGTGTTGAGGGGATGGTGGTTTATTTTGTATTTGTATAATTTTATGTGATTTCGTAAAGTATCTGATTTTTTTTGGGAGGGGGGAGGAGGATAAAAAACACATTTTTCATTTTTGAAGTCCTTCTTGAAATCCTGCAAAACTTCTGTTTTTGGGATTTGAGATTTTGATGGACATCTTGTATAATGTTTATTCTACAAAGATTCCAGAAAAGTTTTTATTTATTTATTTTATTTTTTTTTGAGATTTTTCGATTGTGAATTACGTATCATAAATTTCGAATTCGAGGAGGAGAGGAAGCGAGTTTGTGGAAGGCAGTTAAACCCTGATGAAATTTGGATTAGTCTTTAATAATGAAAGTTTCTATATTATAGACGAATAAGAGACGAGTTATCCGACCATATTAATGATTCAAATCTCAACAGAACAAAGTTAAAGTGAAATTTGATGGCTGAAAATGGGACTTTTGACAAATCGTTTCTCGGAATTTAATGATGCTCTTTTTAAAAATATTTGCCTTCATCGATCAACTTCAAAATTCAAACGATGCGTAGGTATCTAAGGCAATGTGAAAAATGAAGCCCATATTGCGCTACCTAAGGTCAAATTTTCAATCCAACTGATAAAATGGTGCAACTGTAAACAACAACAGGAGTTACGATGGCAAACAGCTGTACCACAAGGATGTTGCCTCCTCTGCATAAATACCTATTTTGCTGGTTGCCAGAGAGTGTTTAGCTTGTACGAATCTAATGAATATTACAATTTGATTTCGAGATACATGTACCTAACCTACGTCGAAATGGTTGCACTTTTGGTATTTTTCCCATTCTAGTATTTCTCTTTTCCATCGAGTTTTGTTCATTGTCATCGATTTACATTTATTAAACCAGTTTCACTAACGAATACTTCCGATCGTGTATCATTATAGTACCTATACCGATGTGAAATGCGTTTATTATTTTTTTCACTACGATATAGATTTTTATTTAATAATCTAGTCGTCGTTATTATTACGACGAATAGAGCATTTTACAAGGTGGATTTACGAAGTGCTTAGTCGTATAACTGGATAATTTACATGCTAGCTTTTTTTACGAGGTGGCAATGGCGAACTATCGGATAGGGAGTATTACGTAGAATTAGATTAAATGAAATTTTTTCTTTTTTGGCCGGTGAAACTTTACCGAAGCTGTTTATTTCCGCGTTGAAATTGGAAGAGTTTTATTGAAAGAATATCGGAGCGACGACGATGAAAAGATAGAGTGAGGAGAAGAATGATAGTACGAGTAATAATAATTTAACGAGAATTGCACTGCACGTGAAATGAAATGAGATCGACGACGTTGTTGGTGTTGCCATATATAGGAAGAAAATTATGTTACGAAGAAAAATTGTTGGCCGCGATGAAGAAAAAATATCATTATGATGAAAGAAATTGTATAATAATTACCTGTAACCGGTACGAATTGACGTTATCGTCGACTGATGGAATAGTAATAATGATATTTTCCGAAATACCGCCTTCACTTTCGCGTTCCATACTCCGAAAAAATGGTCGTGATAACAGTGCAAATACGTAAGAATGATTAACTCGCAGAAAATGAACGAAAAACTAAACTCGAACACGATTTTTACTAAGAAAAATTCAAAATAATCGCGAGAGGTATTCTAAAATCGGACGATAAACTGACGAAAAATATAACCTGCGTTGCACGCACAGCTGATTCTTATCACTCGGCGATCAGTGTTCTCTCGGTTTCGGCAACGCACAACCTTAACCGACTAACACGCGATTAGAGACTGTTCACGTTAAGACGACTAAAGAAATGACCTCAGCGGCGAGAGGATTTAAAACATCGCCTAACTTAATGGAGCGACTTGTTAAATGAATGTAAAGTCGCGTTGTGCTGGCTGCGGCTGCTGGCTGATGGTGCTGGACCTGAACCCAGGCGACGACGCTCCGTCTCAGCGTCTCCCACCCTTTGATGGTTCCGCGCCGGACGATCTCTCAAGATCAATCGTATACGTGTTATGTATGTTATGTACGTACTGAGCTATACGTACTCGACTAGTCGTGTATATGTATATTTACGTAATATACCTAATACCTAACCTCCCCACCGCCGTCTCACCTGAGCTATGCATGTTGATAACGTTTTAGGCGGTCGTGGTTCGCTCCAGCCAATCGCATGTGACGTCATATTAACGGAATCTCGCGATTGCGGATTCTTTTGTTTTGATAAATTACGACTACGAAGTGCCTATATTTTACAATCGCCTATTTAGCACCAAACTCGCTGGCTGAATCACTTACTCCAATTTTTTCATGTCGAGTGTTTTGGATAATTTGGCGATTTTGATTTTCCAACTTGGTGCTTTTGCAGTGAAATAAACGTGCTGGAATGAAAACTCAAAAATAGAAAATCTGTACGTTTTTCTTCAAATTTTTCCAACAAAATGTATCGATTCAGTGCCTTGGAATAATTTTGATTATTTCGAAAATTTCGATTGGATCCCTCCCTCTCCTCTAATCTTGCTGTCTAAAACTACGTCGATACTTGATATTCAAAATTGGAGAGATGGAAGGGGTCTGATTGAAAAAATTTCCAAACAAAAGTTGTGGATTGAGATTCTAGGAATAATTTTGGTCATTAGAAAAATTTTGGTAGAACCCCTCCTTCTCTTCTAATCAGATGCGCCCAGAGACTTGTATTGCAGAAAAAATAGGGCCCAAATTTTATCATTTAAAATATGTGACCCGGCACGTTAAAAGGGACCTAGTAGGTAAAAAATCGATTTTCACTTTTTTGGTGTTCTGAGGTCCACTCACCAAGGTCTATCACCTGAATCACTAAAAACTTCGAAAAAGGTCAATATTTTCAATCGGCATGACAAACGGGACCTAGTAAATCTGTAATCACTGTGGTTTTCGATGTATTTTTCATCTTATGATCACCTATGACACGAAATCTTCATAATTTAGCCTAAAATCAATGTTACATTATTGTTATCAGTAAACTTCAAAAATTTACTTATCACAAAAAAAAATTCCCTTTTTGGCAACACTGAGTTTGGTCAAATTTCCCTTGCGCCATTATACAAAAATGTTCGCTCATAATTATTTTTTTAATATTGAAAAATATTTCACTTATACCCAGTAACAATTCCCCAAAGTTTTAGAAAAATCGGTCTATTCGTTCCAGAGATATTCATTTCCAAAGTTTGTTTTTGCTCTCCTGAAAAATTTGTAAAATACCTACTATAGGTCCCTTTTAATGTGCCGGGTCACATATGCTAAAATGAAAATTAATGGTCAAAAGTTTCCATTCAAAGCAATCATTTAAATAAAAAATCTTTTTTGTAGAATAAAATCTTTTATTTTTTGGAAGAAAAAATATTTTAAATTTTGAAAAATTTTTCACTTTTTTAGAGAAAAAAATTTCGTTTTTTCTCAATGAGTTACAATATTTCTTCTATTTTCACTTTCAAAAAAAAAGTCTTTCAATTTTATTGTGGAAAAAATTTCTCATTTTTTTGAACATGAAATTTTAAATTTTTTTAAAATCTCCTTTTTTTGGAATAGGTACATAGGTAAAGAAATTTCCCATTGCCTATTTCATTTCATCATTTATTTATTTAGGCCTATTTATTTTGAATAAAAATGTCATTCAATTTTATTGGAAGGAAAATAATTTTCCAATATTATTAGAGAGAAAATTTCTCAAATTTTTCAAATAAGTTTTTCTTGTTTTTAAAATTTTTTTTTCTTTGTGAAAAAATTATTGATTTTTTTGCAACAAGAAATCTTTTCATTTTTTTGGATTAAAGAATGTTTTCATTTTTTTTTTTTTTTTTTTTTTTTTTTTTTTAATAAAACATTTTTTATTATTATTTTTTTGGTGCATCCACCTAAGCAATCATTTAATTTTTTGAGTCACTTGAAAACATTCCTCTTTTTCTGGGAGGTGGGTGGATGGGGGTGAGATAGAACAATTTTTCAATTTTTGGATTTTTTTCGATCTTTTGCAGAATGAAATTTCTTATTTTTTTGGAAGAAAAAACTTTTTAATTTTTTGCAATTTCTCAATTAGGTAGTTTTTTTGGATAAAAAGTTTCTCATAAATATTATTACTTTGGCTGAAAAAATCTTTCAATCAAAAATAAAGATTTCGAATGGTGATAATTTTTTTTTGAAGAGGGGGGGGGGGATAATTTTATGCAAGAAAATTTTTGTTTCGAAATAATTTAATTCTGTGAGGCAATGGGATAAAACAATTTTCCAATTTTTGGATTTTTTTCGATTTTTTGCAGAATGAAATTTCCTATTTTTTTGGAAGAAAAAATATTTTAATTTTTTTAAAATTGTTTTTTTTTGGATAAAAAAAAATCATTTTTTTGCGCTCATAAATAGTATTACTTTGACTGAAAAAATCTTTCAATCAAAAATAAAGATTTCGAAAAGTTTTTTTTTTTGGGGGGGGGGGGGGGGGTTAAAAATAATTTTATGCAAGAAAATTTTTCATGTCATTTTTTTGAAATAATTTTATTCTGAGGAGATTTTTTTCAGGAAAATAAATGATTTCAAAGAGGATCCATATTTATTGGCGAAATTCATCTTTTCATGATTTCCAGAGGGTGACTCTTCAGTAAATTAATTTATTTTCAAAGGGATTTGAAAAATGTACCCAACAGTTTATGATTTATGTTGGCCCATATTCGATAATTGAATTTTACGAAGGGATCCATAATTCAAAAATTCATTCTACTGCCATTTGAAAATTTTTCTGTAGCTCATAACTACCTATCCTATTCTTTTTAACAGATCCTCATTTTTCTATAACTTTTTATTTGGGGGGGGGGGGGAATTATGGACATTTTGTGGGTATAATACTTAGTAAAAAAAGTAGTGATTTTTGGAAGAAAGATCGGAATTTTTTTCTTCAAAAGAATCAGGGAATTTTTTCTAAAATTAGCTAAAAATTATTACTGAGTGGTAGTGAGAATTGCCAAAGTGATAAAATTTCTTAGGATGGGAAAACTTTGTATGTTCACTCAATATTTTTTCTGTTCTAAAAAAAATTTCTAACAATTTTTATTTTATTTTTATTTTTTATAAGTATGTATAGAATAGAATTGAAAAAAATCAGTACTGAAGGACAATTTTTCAAGAATTTTTTTGTGTGCCTATTTAATATTTTCTCCGTTTTTTTTAAAAAGAAAATTTCTTCTTAATGAATGATCAACTTTTTCATATATTTTTTGGCACACTTTATTCATCTAAGAATTTTTTAAAAACAAGGGATAATGAATGTATCTATAGATCTAGATAATGAAATTGAAAAAAAGGTTACTTTTTTGATCAATTTTGGTTACTTTTCTCATCCTAATAGGTTACCAAAGTTACTTTTTTTTGAAAATTTTGAGAAACATGCCTGAAAAAAAGAGAGGAACCCAGTTTAAAAATTTTTCAAAGCTAAATTTTAAAAATTTGCTACTTCATCCTCAATCCATTTGAAAAAAAACCCCCTAAAAATTGGGATTTACGAAAGAGGGAGTAAGCAATTCAGCCAACGAGTTTTGTACTAAATAGACGATCGTCTGTATTTTACATCGGCCTGTGCGGCGGGGGTGGAGCGGCCGTAGGCCGAAGGCGCCTCTGATCGCAATTACGAGTACATCCGGCTCCGCGATCTTAAACGCTGATCTGATTTAGGCGCAGGGCGCAGTTTAGACTCGGAGATGGTAATGAGGTGTTTTTTCTCATTTTATGTAACTCGCGCTGCGCTGGTTGATCGATGCCGGCGATTTTTTTATAAATAGCCATCGCACCGTGTCTATTACGTGCAAGGTTAAGTATTGTGGAATTTTCGTAATTATTGTAACCGATTATTATGATTCTGTTTTATGTCGGATACACGACGGATGGTTTTATTTATAGATATCGCGTTTCAAGACGAAGGTGGCACGTATCTAATAAGTAATAAGAATCCCTTTTGATGATCTTTACCGGTCCGGTCAAGGCCGACGTATTTCGTACATTTTGAGAATTTCATCTAAACTGAGTTGGTTACTATACGTCTGCAGAGAGTGCAGAATGACCCATTTGATGTAATTATTTTTCATACCGTCCGTTGGTCGACTCGATGATTTCAAGATGTACGAGTTAGTCACTTCGTATAGTTTGCAAACTACCCACTGCCAACCTAGTTCCCGTCTTGAGTAGGTGCGCGATTGCGACGATTTTCTAATTTACGCGAGCGGATTTATTTTGCGGATGGATTGGATAAACCAATGCTAGCGATCGTTGTGTAATTATGATTGTAATTTGAGAGAGATTATCGACTTCGGATCCGGATTATATTTGAAAAGGGAGGAATAATTATGGAAACCATACGACGCATTCGATCTCCACTTTCTCTCTCTTTTCGATACTTTTCAACTTGAGGGTGCTGAAAAATCAATAAGATCGTAAACTGAGCTAGTATCTGGCTGAGGGTTGAATGTTGATAAAAAAAAATGCATTCGTAGATTTACGAGAGATGAGAACATTCTCACTTTCTCCCATCCCACCATCCATACCTCACGCGATAGTGAAAAATTACACGATTTGGGTGATAATTTCGTTTTAAAAAAATAGTCCTATTTGTAATAATCTTTTCTAGATCAAAGTACCCAAAATTATGTAACGAAAAGTAAACGACGAGTTATCGGGTATTACATTAAGAAGTGTTAATTAATGTAAATTTAACTGAAAATATCATCTTTGTAGTTACGTGAAACGATTTCATTGGCTGGGTGTTCTTCTTTTACATAGTCTAGATCGAAATCTTTTGTTTAACGGTTGAAAAATTATTAAGGATACCATCTGATGTTCGCGTGCAGTAACCAATTAGTAGACTTACCTCCGTTTCAATTTTTTTATTCTTATGGCGCAAATTTGATTTCCTGCGTGAGATTGTTCTTCTTTGGTATATGCGTAGAGAATGCATGGCGACCCTGGAATCACTCAGAATTTAGATCGAACCAATTTGAATGGTTTATGTACAATTTTCAATTTTAATTAGAATTGTTTCCTGGATTGAGACGAGACGAGGCGAGACGTTGAAGTCAAAAGTAATGACAATTTCGGTGTACGTATTAGGAGGTTGCGGAGGTCCAAACACCAAATTGTTCTGGGAAAAAAAGTGAAAAAGTACATTTTTTTTTCAAAAATGAAAAATTGAGATTTTTGTTCCAAATTAGCATTTTTTTTAAACGGTATTTTATACCTATACTAACTTTTTTAAATATGGAATTGAATTTTTTGGACAATTTTGTTTTTTAAAAAGTTCATGAAAACTGAAAAAAATTCATAAATTGGAAATATTTTTCAAATTTAAGAAATCAACAAAATTTTGTAAATCTTTGAAATTGAAGAAAAAAACTTGAAGGCAGGAGTTCAAAAAAAATCTGGCAAAATTTTGATGAATTTCGATTTTTTTTTTTTTTTTTGAATTCATGTTTTCAAAGGTTCAACAAATATTTATGAATTGTATTACCTAAGTATTATTTTTTAAAAGTACAACAAAATATAGAAAAGTTGAAAAAAATTCAAGGTGATCCTCCCAAACCCCTAGATATATCCAAGTCAAATTAGGATTTTGATCATTTTTAAATTAAAATGAATTTTCGAAATCGGATGTAACCAATTTCTACAATTTTAAAAGTTTAAAAAAATTTGTCTACCTATAGGTAGTTAGGTACCTATTTTTAATAATTTCAATCCTTTAAACATTGCTTTGAAAGAAAATTTTTCCAAATTTTCCTAGAAAAAATAGCCTACTTTTTAATTCTTTATTTATTATTTTTTTTTTTTTAAAAATACCTATTTCGATTTTTCGTAAATTTAAAAAAAAATGTTGTCGAGGTTTTAAATTTTTTTCACGAAAATTTGGAAATATTCCATCTTAAGAAATAATTTCATTTTAGACAATTTATTTTCAATTTTTAAAAAATGATAAGAGGTACTTCTCCCCCCCCCCCCCAAAAAAAAAATAAAAAATTAGTTAATCTTTGAAATTATTTTAAAAATTGATCAAACTTAAGAAATGTACAAAAATTTTAGTGTAAAAATGACCAATTTTCCTAAAATATGGCATGATTTTTCCGTGACATTAATTTTTTTTTTAAGATCAAGAAATCACTAATTTTTTGAGAGTGAAATTCTTGATTAAAACATATCAAAATTCTTATAAAAATTACAAAATGTCAACATTTTTTTGAAAGAAAATACTTTGATTTCATAAATTCTGAAAAAAAAAAATGTTGACAGAGAATTTTTCTACATTTTTCTTTAACAAAAAATCGAAAATTCTATTAAAATAAGTATAGGTAAGTATTTATTTTTAAATAATTTGTCTTAAATTTCTCTCTCTCACTCTCAAAAAAATGAACGATTTTTTTTAGGATCTTAGGCGGTAATAATTTTGGTCAGTAAGCCCCCATTTCTTGAGAATTTGGTAATCTATCTTATCACTATTTCCCCTGAAAAAAAAATAAATGTCACTAAGAAAATTAAAAACTGAAATACTATTATGCCAGAATTCGTTAAAAATTAATTAAAATTTTTGTACATTTCCCAAGGTGGATCTATTTTTGAAATTAAGCAAAATTTTTGAAATAATTTCAAAAGTCAATTTGAGATATTCCTACATTTTTGATGAAAATTTGAAATTTGGTAATTTTTCATCTCCATGATTTGGTAAATTTTGGTATCTAGTAAATCTCAAAATTTTGAACAAATTTGTCAATTTTTAAAGTTATTATTATTTAGTGAATCTTTGATACGTATTTGGAACAATTTATTTTGAAAAGTTCTGCCTTTTGGTTTTTAGAATTTGTTGTTCACACTGTAATGCATACTAAAGCGTACTTTAATTAATACTTACTACGTATCAACGATTCACAAAATGATGATTAATTTACCGTAGTTTTTCGAATATTTTTTTTTTTTTGCACAAGGACTGTATCGTCGAGTACCTATTACAGCGTATATTTTTAGTACAATGGTTATTTTTACTATTAAATATTTAATGCTGGTAGCGTCGTTCGGTAGCGATAAGGAAATAATTGCTGGGCCCTTGATGATAGGCAGCAATTGAAACGTCGACCGTGACCTATTCTTATAGCAAAGTTGTCGTTTACCGATAAAATACTATAACACGGGTGTACACTGCTAGTTTATATGCACTTTGAAGATTCTTCTTTCTTCTATTCGTATAAAAATAAATACACTGTAATTCACAGTAGGCCATTTGCGATGCGATGTTTTAATACACGTATATTATTTTGTTTGCATTACGCAACAATTGAGTGACTTATGGCTAGTTGATAATTTCTCTTCTTCGCTAAGTGTATTCAGCATAATATAAGACAGTGGTGTACCCAAACCTATCGTACCAGTGATATAAAAAATTTTATTGACGTGGACTCGCCTCGAGTGGAAATAGATTAGACATTTGTATATTATGCATTGGGGTCTTTTTTCACAGAGCGATTTTTTTTCGTCTATGAATATTAGATGTACGACGTACGTATATATCATTACGCAATGCAGTCATTGAGCAATTTGATGATAGAAATTGGCCCTTCAGGGACCTGTTACGAGATACGGTATGGTTGACAATGTACTATAGTTGGATATGTGAACCTATTAACGTATTTAAAACCTTGATCTTGTTGCCGAGATGAAAATTTAATCAAACTCGAATGCATAATACAACATTAAAATCGACTGGATTCAAGGGTTCGGTTTGGAGAATTGGAAAATCTATTTGTATTTATATTTACTCACTAGTGTCTAGTTTACTCAATTTGTTTTCAGGTGGTATGGTAGATCGTTGTTCTTGAATTTTACTAAGTCCAATATCACATTATTATTTCCAAGACTTCAAGCTACAACTTTTGTTTGAAAATTTTTTCCGTTGAACCCCTGCCTCCACCAGTTTTTTTAATAATATAAGTATATTATGCAAAACTGGAGAGGAGGGAAGGGTCTAATCGAAAATTTTATAATAACAAAAAATTTTTCTAGGACGTCAATCTACAACTTTTGTGTGAACAATTTTTCAGTTGGACTCCTCTATCAATTTTGAAAAAGTAATTACCTGATGTTATGTGAAATCAGAGGAGAGGTAGGGATCCAATCGAAATTTTTATAATAACCAAAATTATTATTAGGATCTCAATCTATAACTTTTATTTGAAAATTTTTCCAATTTGCCCCTTCCTCCCTCTCACCCCCTTTTTTTTAATTAGCATCTTTGGAGTGTTATGCAAAATTGGTGGGGAGGGAGGGGTCCAATTTAAAAAAGTTTCATAAAAAAAGTTGTAGTTTGAAGTCTTAGAAATAATTTTGGTTATTACAAAAATTTCGATTGGATCCCTCCCTCCCCTTCAATTTTGAATATCAGCTATCTATGTAGGGTATTGGATTTGGTAAAATTCAAGTATAACGATCCACCATCATGTAAATAAATTGAGTAAACTAGACACTGACTAGTTATTTACCCAAACGTGAGGGGGCTCTAGAAGTGGTATTTTGATACGATGGGGTTGTGCTGCGCGCGCAGTCTAATTAAGTCGTAACCGGTTGCATATTGCACGCGGCTACAGGTACGCCTGGAGAGTGATTGAAATTGGTTATTGTATCAAATGGAGATTTTTTTTCTCTCAAAAAGGAACACGCTATTTTATTTATACGTGTACTAATAGTGGGAGTTTCGATGACGAAATTTTCACGGATCAGCCTTGATGCCGGAGCAAAGTGTTTATTGCACGGCGACTTGTTTATTATTGTATCGAATTGTGATGAACTTTTATGTCCTCGAGATTAGCAACTAGCAAAGAATGAATAGAGCGAGTGGTATTTCCGAATTATCTCGTATTGTACGCGGTGATTTGTCGCATTCCATTGGCGTGGGATGCGGTGGCGGATCCGCGAGCTCGAATCTAGTCGCATGGTATAGCTGCCTAAAAATAGCAACGTCGCGTCGGGAAAACCGCTCCGAGGGAACGCATGGTGCTGATGCTGATGTAGACGTAAGGTGACGTGATGAGGTCAGGTTTAGTCGTCGTGTTTGGGCAGGTTCGATTCGAATCGAAGTTGAACTTCAAACAAACCAAGTTGGCGCGATTGATTAGAAAGAAGTTGAAACTGGAGTAGCGTGGGGCGACTTTTTTCTACACGCCGTTTTGGCATGGCCAACGCGAAACCAAAGAATGCGGTTTTCATGGCGAGAAATTTGTTTACTGTAGACTCGTTGCAGTTTAACGTGTGTGTAGATAATTATATCGCGATTAACGACGTTGCCGACGCCGTGTTGCCGTAGGTATTTTTAAGTACATCTAGTATGTACATGTCCCATAGTACCTATAGTGGTTTTTTGCTATACCCTTAATTTTGGAGTGGATGTTGGACAAAGATGACGAGAGACTGTTTCAATGGTATTCGATGGATTAGCGACGAGTTTTCAATATCACTGTCGGAGATTCTAGGTTAAAACGAGCCATTAGTTTTTGGTAATGATTGGTTGGTACTTGATAGAAGTTGGTAAATGTTGAAGAATTATGAGTCTCAAGATGATTTGAATGGATTGATATAATATGTGCAATTGTGCATCCTAAAGACAACTAGAAATAAAAATTCATAAAATGAGAAGCAAAAAAAAAACAAAAAAAAAACGAATATGAAATAATTTTACAAAACGCCATAAAATATCAACAACATTTACATAAAACGATAGAATTTTTCAGTTTTACAAAATCTTCCGGATTTTTTTTACAGAAGTATAGAACAGAAGAAAACTGCAAATTCAAAAAGTAATTTCTCAAAACTTTAAAACAGAGAATGGGCAGAATTTTTTTAGAATCACCTACAGAACTTCAAAAAATTTAAAAAAGTAACTTTTTGGAAAATCTCAAAAAAAATTACAAAATAGAAAAATTATTACAAAAAGTTGGAACGTTCTTAAAACAATTTTCAAAAATTTTCTTGAATATTTATAAATTTTTCTTATAAAATTTCAGAAAATCAATTTTATAAAGCTTCAGAAAATTGAAAAAAATAGAAATGAAATAAACTAAGTATAAGCTTTTTATACAACGATTTTCGAGGATTTTTCTGTTTCATAAAATTTTCAAGGAGTTTTTTTTACAGAAATTCGAAATTTTTCACGTAATTTCCCTGGCTATTTAACAAAATTGAGAAAAAAAATTTCAAAGAATGATGAAAACAGAAAAATTTTTAGGCGTGTAAAAATAAATTTTGAAACTTGTCAGACAATATCAGAAAAATAACAAAAGTCTCAGAGTATTTGCACTAAAATTATGAAAAATTCATCAATACTCGTTGGAAAATTTTCACAAAAATTTCAGAAATGTTCTGAGAAAATTTTAAGAACTTAAAAAAATTTAAAACAAAAAAAACAGTGAAATTGCAAACTTTTATAAATTATTAGAGAATTTTTCACAAAATCTTCAAAATGAAATAAAAAAAATTAAAAAATCACAAGCTTTGAAAAATAATTTCGTACAACTTCAGATAATTGTCAAAACGTCTTCAGAAAATATTTTACAAAAAATAAAAAGACAAGAAAAGAAAGAAAACGGTCATCTTTTCAAAAAGAAAAAAAAATGGAGTATTTCTTAGTTTCACAAAACTTTGAAAATTTTTACGAAATCTCATAGTTTTTTTCACAAAATTTCAGAAAATCTTCAGGGAATAAATTTTTATAAATTTTCATAGAGATAAAAAACATGAAATTTTCTAGGAATTTAGAATAAAACTTCAAAAAATTATTAGAAAATATTAGAAAAATCGTAAAATTCTAATAAAATTTCCACAAAAATCATAAAAAAAAATCAATCGTAGGAGAATTTTCACGAAATTTCACAAAATGTTCAAAAAAAATCATAACACCAGAAAATTTTAAAAAAGACAAAAAAACATCGGCTTTTTTATAAAACATTTAAAAAGTTTTCAGTTTCACAGAATCTTCTGATGATTCAAACCTTTAAAAAAAATATTTTTCAAATTCAAAAAATAAATTTTTGAAAATTTTCAGAAAAATCGCAAATTATAAGATAATTCTCCTGGTATTCGTAAAAAAGTTATCAAGTACTAAACGTCAGAACAGTAGCAAAAAATTTTCAAAATTTTTTCACAAAATTTCAGAAAACCTTCAAAAACAATCTTATAAAAATAAATAAAAATAAAACAACAAACTGTTCAATAAACGTTTGAGAATTTTCTTCAAAATTTTACAAAATTTTCAAATTAAAAATTCAGAACATCAAAAACTTGAAGGAAAACAGAGCATCTTTTACAAAAGTTCAGAAAATTCTCACTGAATTCCCCAATTTTTTTCAGAAAATTTCTGGAAATCTTCACAAAGTAAGTTTCGAAAAAAATTCATCGATTTGAAAAATAATTTTACAAAATTTCATATACCCGTGGGGCATGCACACTGAAAATACGTCAATGATACTTTAAAAATACCACTATAATACGCCGCGTATTATTGCATGTTAATTTCGCTTTTTTACACTGAATTTAAGTCAGTCATTACGTCAATGTAACTTCAAAGATACATCATCGTAAATCTGTGGTATTAATGCTGTACAAACCAACTTAATATTGACTTGACTACTACAATATTACGCTTGTATGAATAGCATGAATACCACAGTTAAACGTGACGTATATTTGACGTTACATTGACGTATTGATGGACTTGAATTCAACGTGAAAAAGCGAAATTTACATGCAATAATACGCGGCGTAAAACTGACGTAGTTTTGATGTAAAGAAGATGTCTTTTGGGCGTATTTACTACAACATTACGCAGACTACAGTTATACGTTGACGTATATTTGACGTTACATTAACGTATTGATAGGCTTGAATTAAGCGTGAAAAAGCGAAATTTACAGGCAATAATACGTCGCGTATTATAGAGGTATTTTTAGTGTATCATTGCCGTAAATACCACCATAATACGTTAAACATACTACCAAAATACGCGGCGTATTATAGTCTGTAAATTTCGATTTTTTACACTAATTTCAAGTCCATCAATACGTTAATGTAACGTCAAATATACGTCAACGTATAACTGTAGTATTTATGTAGTACACACTGCCAAGAAAACCATCGTACCTACATCAAGTTTACTTCACTTATTTTCCGCCATTAAATTTTAATTAATTAAAATTTTTAATAAGCATAAATGGGGCATTTAATGATACCTACATACACAGTTCATATAGTAGTATATAGAAATTTTTAAAAAAGTAAAAAAAGTAATAAAAAAATCTTCCACCAGTGGGATTCGAACACTCAACCTTTAGATTGGTGATCTTCCTTAGAACAACTGAGCCACCCCGTTTCGTTGGTGTAGGAGGCATAAACAGTTTATAGTTAATAGTTAGGTACTTCCAGACACTCTGGACTTGGAAAAATTTTGTATTAAGACCTCATAACGTCAATAAAACTATAAATTTTTGATCGTAAAATTGACGTTTTTCAAGAGTAATTACACTGTTACACATACTACAAATCTATAACGAAAACACCACTCGTAATATTGACGTTTTTCAGGAGTAATTACAAGAGTACATACTATAAATTTACTATAGAAATACCACATCTTGAATTTGACCTTTTCAAGGAGTAATTACGCCGTTGTGATTACCACCAATTTACAACAAAAATACCATTTACAAAATGATGTTTTCATGGAGTAATTACACTCTCGTACATACTACTAATTTACGACTAAAATACCACATTGTAAATTTTACGTTTTTTAAGGGTAATTACGTTGTCGTATTTACTACAAATTTACAACAAAAATACCACTCTCAAATTTGACGTTTTTAAAGAGTAATTACCTTGTCGTATATATGACAAATTTACGACAGAATATCACTCATGAATTTGATGTTTTTGAAGAGTAATTACACAGTCGTATTTACCACAAATTTACGACAAAAATACCTCATCGCAAATTTTACGTTTTTGAAGAATAATTACGCTGTTGTACTTACTACAAATTTACGACAAAAATACTACTCTCAAATTTGACGTTTTTAAAGAGTAATTATCTTGTCGTATATATGACAAATTTACGACAAAGTATCACTCATGAATTTGATGTTTTTGAAGAGTAATTACACAGTCGTATTTACCACAAATTTACAACAAAAATACCTCATCGCAAATTTTACGTTTTTGAAGGATAATTACGCTGTCGTATATATGACAAATTTACGACAAAATATCACTCATGAATTTGATGTTTTTGAAGAGTAATTACACAGTCATATTTACCACAAATTTACGACAAAAATACCACATGAATAATTAACGTTTTTAATTTGTAAGTACGCCGTTGTATATACGACAAATTTGCGATAAAAATACTACTCGCGAATTTGACGTTTTTAAAGAGTAATTACCCTGTCATATATACGACAAGATTACGACAAAACGTCACTCGCAAATTTGATGTTTTCAAAGAGTAATTACGCTGGCGTATTTGCTACAAATTTAAGGCAAAAATACCACTCGCGAAATTGATGTGTTAAAGGGGTAATTACGCTTTCGTACATACTACAATTTTACTGCATAAATACCATTCGTAAAACTGACGTTTTTAAAGAATAATTACGTCGATGTATTTACCACAAATTTACTGCAAAAATACCATCTGTAAATTCAACGTTTTCATCAAGTAATCACGTCTTTGTAAGTAGTACTACAAATTTACGTTTGAAATACCACTCGCAATTTTGATGTTTTTTGGAAGTAATTACACTGTCGTATTTACTACACATTTACGACGGAAATACGACGATCTGTAAATTCAATGTTTTTATAGAGTAATTACCCTGTCGTATATACGACAAATTTGTGACTAAAATACCTCCTGTAAATCATATGTTTTTAGAGAGTATTTACAAAATCGTACATACAACAAATTTACGATGAAAATATCACGATTTTACCATGGTAATTTTAACGTATTTTCAGCGTAAAATTATGGTCAGAAAATACCGTAAAATTTTTAGTGAATTAAATTTTCAACAAATTTTTTACCGAGCTTCAGAAGTTTGAAAAAATACAATAAAGTCAATCCTTTCAGAGAATTTTAAAGAATTTTACTCCAAAATATTGTTAAATATCACCTAATTTTCTTGAAAATTTTCACAAAATTTTGAGATAAGTTTTCACGAAATATTTGAAAATTTTCAATGAATTTTCTTCTAAAGTTCAGAGAATTTCCGCAAAATTACAAAAAAATAAGTATAATAATAATTTTGGTAAACATGCAAGAAAATTTTTCATGAAAAATTTTCAGGTCATTTTTTCTACAAAATGAAATTTCTCAAGTTTCTTAAAAAAAAAAAAATCAGTTTTTTTTTTTTTTTGATGAAAAAAATCAGTTTGATTTTATTTGAAGTGAGAAATCTTTCAAGTTTTAATTTTTTAGGTACCTACAGGTAATCTATTGTGCTTTTTTGAATAATTTTTTTTTTTTTTTGAAGTAAGCTACCCGAGCAGCACAATCGACAAATTATCGAAATAAAAAATCGACAGAATATCGAATTCGATAAAGTGTCGCGTTAGTTCCGCCTAAATCGTGAAATTATCTTTCGATATATAGATAGATTATCGACGAATTATAGTTAGTAAAAATTTCGAGATTATAGTAAGATATTTTATCGATAATCTATCTATAATATCGAAAGATAATTTCACGATTTAGGCGGAACTTTCGCGACACTTTATCGAATTCGATATTCTGTCGATTTTTTATCGATTTTTTATTCCGATTTTTCGTCTTTTACTAGCTTTTTTCTATAATTAAAAATCATTAATTAGCATAATTAATACATTAAACTATGCCTAAACACATTATTCATGTTACGGTAAGAGGATCATTTCAGAAAAAGTCAAAAAAAATTATAAAAAATCTGCCACTCGGGGGGCTTGAACTATCTACCTCCTGCATGGTATTCCTCTACCTTAGCCACTATGCCATACCTTATCGTTGAGAAGTTAGCAATAAAACGCTTATAATAGACAGTTTAGTACTTCCAGACGTGTTGGACTTAGAAAAATTTTCACCAATTTTTAAAATTTGGAAATAATTTCAAATATCGTCACAAAATCGTTGAAAAATCGTTCGACAAATTTCAGATTATTTGTCGATAATATAGTTTCAAATATCGTCACAAAATCGTTGAAAAATCGAATTCGAGAAATTTCAGATTACGTGTCGATAATATAGTTTAAAATATCTTCACGCAATCGTTAGAAAATCGAATTCGAGAAATTGCATATTATGTGTCGATAATATAGTTTCAAATATCTTTACAAAATCGGTAAAAAATCGGATTAGATAAATTTAATATAATCTGTCGATAATATAGTTTCAAATATCTTTACAAAATCGTTAAAAAATCGAATTCGATAAATTTAATATTTTTTGTCGATAATGTAGTTTCAAATATCTGCACAAAATCTGTGGAAAATCGGAATCGATAAATTTAATATTCTTTGTCGATAGTATCGTTGACGAATATCGTCATAAAATCTTATCGAATTCGATAGTTTTTAGATTTTTTGCCTATGAAATTGTACCGATAAATCTTTATAATATCGTGAGAACATGTATAGATTTTCAAACGATTTTTTATCGATACGTTACATCTTCCGATATTATCGATCGAGTGTGCCGCTCGGGTATCTTTTGATTTTTTGGATCTTTGAAAGATTTTTTTTTGGGGGGGGGGGGGGGGGTAAACAATTTAACAATTCTTTGGAGTTTTCTTCAATTCTTTGCTGAGTAAAATTTCCAGAGGTTATTGAAGAAAAAAAAAATGATTTTTTTTTTTATAATAATTTTAATCTAAAAGGTAAACTACTTTCTTGCATCTACAATATCTCGAGTGTTGTTGTTGGTGGTGTTTTTTTTAAATAAAATAAACTCAATTAGTACAAATCGTGCCATTATCTTAATCTTGTCAAAACTTGATGATATTGTAATTACCTTGTGGGGCGTACGATGTACCTACGTGAGATGTTTAATAAGGCGTAAAATTGACCCTTTATCTCGTTACGCCAGCGGTAATAATGCGGAGTACGCGTGCTACGCGACCAAGAAGATTCTCAGGGCGTGAAATTTACGCAATCCTGGATACCCATATCGTTCATCCGACTGCAAGGTAGTACGTAGCCTACGTACTACGTACAGTACACGGCACCGCGAGACGTCGTGTCGTTTCTACGGCGAAATGCGTGCTGTGCTCAAATGCTTATTAAATGCGACGATAATATTTTAATTATTCGTCGAGATTTTAATAGCCAGACACGAAATCGAACCCTATGAAGCGTATAATGTGAAGGATAACGTATAATGCGGTAATTTTATTGCTTTATTATATCGTCGTCGTCGCGTATACTTATTCGCTCCATCTCTTTCTGTTCTTCTTTTTTTTTTTTTTTACCTGCGTTTGTAGTCTCTCGACGAAATGAAATACACGCAGCAGCTAATTTTTCCATACAGAATGTTACGTAGATTTTAATGAGGTTTTCTTGACACTCGGTGTGAATAAGTCATTGTCGTATTGGAATTCAACTAGGTCAATGGTTATATTGTTTTGGGATGTGACAGTTTGTACAGCAGTATACTCGTAATAAACGTACTCGCGGACAGCCGAGCGAGCCAATCCACTGTTCTCTTGCAGCGCCAGCGTATCTTATTGTGTGGGCGATGTTATAATATGCGAAATAAGTATACTCTCGTACGTTTTTGTACATTGCGTACCTGCAACTACCAAGGCATGGACTGTGTGTGGATTTCAAGAGACAACTTTTTCGATAGGTACTGGCATCTGGGATACGTGCCAATGTCGCATTAAAAAACGCATAGCATTCGTTTAATAAACTCTCGTACAAGACACGCTTACTATATGCAATGCAATGGTCACTAAAGTGACGGTCGCACCGTCTGTGTCGATCTATATGGATATACGAATGCGTAGGGGGACCAGTGGTGGAGTACAGGGTGCATTGTCCTCAGATACAGGGATGTGATCCCGGAACTGGTGGTCGGCGCGAGGTCCATTGTTGTAAAACCTGTACCTGTACAGCGTACAGTACGTACAGCGTACACTCCTCAAGCTGCGAGGAAAATATTAAATTTTTTTTCGGCCTTATAATTAGAACGGTGTAACAATATGAGCGTGTTTGGGTTCGAAATTCGATTAATTGCAGGATCTGATTTTTTTTCTCGAAGCCTGAGGCTACCGCGAATATTTACTTACGTCACTCCGATATTATCGCATATCTCTAAGATTTATACAGATACTGCGTACGAGGAACTGTAACACAGATGCGATTATATCAAGGTATTTTTTTGCCAGACTTTTGCACGTAAATTGCAACCTGTCCGAGCTGAAGGCGAGTTTTCAATTTTTTGCGATAAAATTGCCAGCGAAATAAGGGTAATTTATCGGCGCGAGTAATTTTTGCTAATAATAAAGCTAAGGTCGGTCGGAGATTTTATTATATTGTAAAAATAGCAGAGTACCTTAGGCTGAGAGCTTTAAGGTTTTAATTGTGACCTCCTTTGTTATTTATTTACCCAGATTCGTATCAAGATGTCGTACCGACGTCGTAAGTGAATTTTTTATCTCCGAGTAACTGAAATAAATTAGTCGGTTTCAGGGTTTTCGTAAATGGGAAATGCACGATGAGGAATTTCGAAAATTCACCAGTTTCCTATATCATGAATTTTAGCCGGTCCCAAGCGACCAAGAGGTTGTCAAGGTTTGGTTTCAAATTTTGACGGAGCCTTGACCTGTCGAAGGGGGCTGTCAGTGATATCTTAATATATTTTAAACTTGAATTTTCGTTCGATTTTGTTTCGAAGTTTATGAAAATAACGAAGTGAAAATTTACGTGTTGTTTTTTTTTGGGGGGGGGGGGGGGGTTCAACGAAGTAATTTTGATTTATTCAGTCATTTTTTTCTCAGTTTTCGGACGTAAAAACAATTTCCTGTTGTACAAATCGAAAATTTACAAACATAACAAATAAGGTTGTCTAAATTTTTTTGAAAAAATTCAGAAATGCAAACAAAAAAATTTTTAAACAACAAGAATCTTGTTTTTTTTTTTAAATTAAAAATCTTATAATGTTTATTTTTTTAATTTAGGTACCAAAAAATTATCAAAAGACAATTATTTTTTTAGAGGAAACATTTAAAAAAAATTCCTGTAAAAATCCCTTCAAAAAAGTTTTTTTAAAAGGTTTCACAACAAATTCTCCAAAAAAAAAAAAAAAAATTGAAAAGAAATTTATGTCTATTATTTTTTTTGTTTTTTTTTTCATTAAAAATTTTATCAATTTTTAGTTTACAAAAAAAAATCTCCTAAAAAAAATATTTTTCGAGGAAATATTTAAAAAATTTCCTGAAAAGGAAATCAAAAATCCTCTCATTTTTTTTCAATTTTACAAGAAATTGCCAAACAAAATTGTGAAAAAATATTTTAAAAATTTCTCTTTAAAATTCAAGTGGGTACATATTCTAATAAAATGTTTTGTGTAACTTTACTGAAAACCTAAAAAATTTTCAAGAAAGTACCTACATATTTTAGAAATATATTAGGATATTTTTTAATATTTGTTTTAAATTTTCCTAAGAAATTTTAAAATATTTTCTCTCTTAAAAATTGAACAACTTTTTGTACTCTGAGGGGGGGGGGGGGGGGTATCAACTTTCTGTGTCGGCTGGTAAGTTCTTTTTGCATAAATATTTTGGTCACTTCAAAGTCACTAAAAATACCTAGCTAAAAAAATTGAAAACTAAATTGATATCTTGCCATACCGGTGAGAATGTAAACCTCAAATTTTATTCAGAGAAGCAAAAATTTTTATTTGTAATTTGAACCAGATTTTTAAATAAAATTTAAAAAATGAATTTTGTACAAAATGTAAAAAAATCTTTCATAACAAATTTTTAATATTTTTTTTCAAATTTTTTTTTATTTTATTTTTTTTTAAATTGAAAAAATGAGCAAATATTTTTTTAAACAGGTACTTAAGTGTTTTGATACCCAATTAAGTATGTGATATTTTAACAATTTTTTTGACGCTCCAACTGTAAATAAACTTTGGTGTTTTTTTTGGTGGGGAGGGGAGTGTACTTTTTCAAAAAGTCAAGTTTGAACAGAATTTGAAAATTTTCTTTCAAAATCGTTTCAAATGTTGTTTTTTCAATTTTAATTGCTTTTTATAAACATATTTACTTCAAGAAAAATTATTTGCAAAAATTAAAAATTTCAACTCTATGACAGAAGGGGTCTTCTACTTTTTATGGTTTTTATTCTTTGCAAACTCCAAGAGTTGTTTATTTTGATGTTTTTAAGAACTTTTCCATCCTTCAACTGGGAATGAATTTTAAAATTTTAAAAGCGATGTTTTACAATCAAATCTGAAAAAGTTCTCCAAACTTTTTTTTTAGAAGTTTGTAGTTTTAATTAAATTTAAAAACTGATTGAAGTTTTCAAAAACATCTACAAGTTTGAACAAAACTTGAAAAATTCTATCTCTGTGAATTTTTTTAAAAATTTTAATTGAATTAGGTAATTTCAATTTTTTTTTAATTTAAAATTAATTTCTAAAACAAAGTAATTACCTATTTACAAAAATTTAATAATCGTTGTAAGTAATTGAAAAAATTGGGTCTGACATGTGGTCATTTCAATATTCCAACGATACCCCTCCCCCTTTCTTGAAAACTGCAAGAATTCTTATGTCGTGTTTTTTTTATCGATTTCTTCAACACTTCAACTGTAAATAAATTTCAGAAGAAGTTTTTCCAATAAAATCAGAAAAAATTTCTTGGCTGTATTTTTTTTTTTTCAAAAAATTAATGTTTGAATAAAATTTTTAAAATTATTTTATAATTTATTTTTTAAATATTTTTATTTTTATTCGAGAAATTATTTTAAATAAAATGTGTTGTCAAAAAAATTACCATTTTTCAGTTTTTAAAATAATTTTTAAAAAGTTGATTAGGTAGGTAACTGAACAGAAATTTTCGAAAACTTTATGTTTAAACATAGGTATACGATTAGATCTTTTCAATGCAGCAATTTTTATGTTATTTTTACGATTTTTCTGAATCTTCAATAAATTTTACGAAGTATTTTCCCATAAAATCAGATAAAATTCTTCAAAAAAAAAAAAAAAAAAAAAAAAAGATAAGAATTTTAGGTATGAGCGAATTACCTCTTCTACCCCTCTCCATCTCCTCTTTACCCAATTCCCAGAAGTTTTGTATACTCGAGCAGATCGAATAAGTGTCGCAAATGAAGCAGTCTGAGGTTTTGGTACGTGAACTCTTGCGGTTATCTTCCTGGTTTTTGAGATGAAATTAAGACGTAATCTTGGCCGAAGGCTAAATAGAAATTAGTTCGTACCCGAAGCGTTTACGTTGCACCTTACACGTTATAGGCAGGTATTGTGTCAAGTATAATCGAGTACACGGCAGTTGGAAGAGACCCGAATGTATTTTCTAATGAAGCGTTTCGTGGTTAGAATTAAATTCGTGAACGATGCCATTGCATACTCTCATATGCCATGCAAGTCGAGAAGAGACGAACAGTCGAACTTATGGTGCAATTGTATGTTAGTACATCGTTTCTTCCATCAGTGTACAACCATTTCATACGTCTTGTGTCTTGCATCGTCGACGACGAGACACGACCATTTCTCAAAAAACAGATATTATTAATCAGAAAAATATGCGCTATTTGAAGGAAAAAATGCCTGATGACTTATGAGTGTCCAGTTCAGCGAAAAATTATTCGCGAAGACCTTGGTGGGCGACTATTTGCTGAAATTTAATATTTTAAGGATACGATCAGTTTCGAGGTTCCGTTGGCGACGCTCGATTATACCGGAAGAATACCAACTGAAGTTTCGGGGACTGGCTCGAAAATACAAACACGTATAGCCTTTACATTGTTAAATCATCGAATTAATGTCGCCTTCGATTCGTTTAATGAAATATTATGTAATCGAATCCATATTCGCCATATACAAGGCACAAGCGCACGTATAATATAAAATAAGACACGCATTCCGACCATGTAAATATACGTATACGAGTAATTTTAAATCGAGAGCGCAATATCGCGAGTTAACCGGATTGATTTTTTTTGTCATCGAAACACGTTGCTGGCGATGGCGCGCCGGTTATTTCGTCCAATTATATTTTTCACCGTAAATTAAGTTGTATTGGAAAAAATGCGCGAAATTTTATGACGCGCGTGTTTGCATAATTTACTTATACGGATGGTATTGGTGGAAAAGAAAGGGTGTTACCTCGACACCTCGCGAGATGGTTTTCCATCCGGTGGCCACTTTGTAGCAGATTTTTCTTCGCGAAACTCGCCTAAATTCAGCTATCGA
Source organism: Balanococcus diminutus (assembly GCA_959613365.1). Lineage (NCBI taxonomy): Eukaryota > Metazoa > Arthropoda > Insecta > Hemiptera > Pseudococcidae > Balanococcus > Balanococcus diminutus. Next base: position 33,240,921 of record OY390715.1, on the reverse strand, counting down.
GGTGGAAATTTCGAAATATTCGTGAGAAACGTCAATATTTCGTCGTCGAGTAATAAAAATTAATAAATCGTGAACGTTCGATTGGGATTAAGAACAACGACGAAAAAAAAAAAAAACATCACGGTACATCGACGACCTTCTGTTACACCGTTAGATACTCGAGGCGTTTTATTATAAATTTCGTAAGTTCGTATCGTGAGCTTTTCAAAAGACGAAATTTTTTTAATATCAATACATTCCAACGTATACGTACTTATATAGAATATTTTGTGTATAATAATAATATGCACATGCGGCAAGAGATAAAGTGTAAAAAAAATTGACGATGGTGTAGGTAGATCTTGTTAGTTACATCTCGTAGATCTAACCGAGAAATTATGCAAAGAAATAATTGCATATAGTTTGCAATAACCTTGAAGACGCGGTACGGGAACTCATCGGTAATTATCCGTATTACGAATATTTTCGATCTATATTCGGATAATGCCACTTGTAAATTACATACGTAGTATCGTTGCGCTAAATCGTATTGCAAATGAAGATAATGGAACGCGCTGCCGAAACATTGACTTCTGCTGGGCTCCCTGCGAAGTCGCCTTTTATTCTTTCGATTGGCTTAGAAGATGTGAAGAAATTTGACAGCGTAGCATGGCCAAAAATAACTTTACGTGTGTGCTGTGGCATTGTTTTCTTCAGGAATGGAGCTCGGAATTGAAAATCATCACTTGATAGGAATTTTTAGAATAAATTTCAGAAAAAATTTACTTCGAAGTAGATGGTGAAAAAATTTGTCTAGATGCTAATGTCTGGTCCATTCTTCCTCGATGTCAATGAACTTCAATACCAACTCTCGATGGTTGCAATTTTTTTGCCTTTCTGACATTTTTTTTTTTACATAATTTTGTCATTACGTATTGAAATATTTTCACTATTTTGGCTTCTCTCGAGAAAATTTCATTAAAGTGCAGAAAAGACTTTCACGTAATTTAAAAAATTAGTTTGGTCGAGATTTTTTTTTTTTTTTTTTGAAGAAATTTATTATGATAATACATATGAGCAATTGAGCATGTGTTCAGAAAATTTTCAAAAAAAAATTGTATTCACTTTAAAAAATTCGGTTTGTTATAAAAAGTTTGTACGAATGAGAAAAAAATTGATGAAGAAATCATCTTGAAGAAATCATCATAAAAAAATATAATTGCCCAGCAAAATTTTTTTGCAAAATAATTGAAAAAAAAATAAGTATTATGTATCGAAAAAATTCAAAAATATTTTGAGGAAAGTTCTCTTTATTTAAAAAAAATATATTTTTGTTGAACTCTCCGAAAAGAAATTTTAAAAATTTATTTTATGAAAATTGTTGAACTCGGCTTTGAAAAGTTCGCACAAAATATTTGAGTGAAATTTTTCTGTGATAAAATTCTTCTGAACCGAAATAAAGAAAAACAATATAATTGTTATTTTAAAAGTTCAAAAATATAATTCCAATAAAAATTAAATTTAAAAAAAATTGAATTTTTCCGTTATTTTTAGGACCTTTTTTTAAATAAAATTTTGAAATTATATTTATTTTAGATTTTATGAATAAAATTTTAAAATTTTTTGCAAAAATTCAAAACTGTAAATTTTTTTAAAGTTTGAATAATAATTTTTTTAATCTGGTTACTAGGTCGTATACTTTTAGAATTTGGTAGAAACTCAAAATTTGCAGGCTTTTAAATTTTAGTAAATTTTGAAGTTGAGTAAATTTGTATTTAATGAATCTTTTCAAAAAGATTTAAAATTCAAAAATGGTAAAAAAAATGCCAAAAACAGATTTAGAAAAGTGTAAATTGAATTAATTGAAATTTAGGTACCTATTAGTTTCTAAATCTTGAAATTGATTTTCCAAGATTTAATAGGTGAATTGAGGCACGAAGCGCACTGATGTTTTCCCCTAATCATCATTATCGAATTTTGCGAAGTTGACAATATTTTTGATAATTGAGTGGGAACCAAATTTTTTTTAATGAAAATGCTCCTTTGTGAAAAAAATATCTACTTATCTATTTTCATTTCAAAATTCATGTAAAGGATTGTTACATTTCATTATTAATACATAACTAATTTGTAATTTTTCATTTGTTTGATTTCAGGTGAGTACCAACCAAGAAATTTTTGAATTATCTCTCTATATTAGAAGACTGAAGTGAAGTAAGATTATTTTTCAATTTTTAATTTTCGAATTGATCAAGAGTATGATTTACAAAATTTTGGAATAAGAGATTCTCAAATTAGTCGATTATAAATTACAAAACGGAAAAGTGAAATAGGTAAATGAAGAAGTGATTTTTATTAATGAGTGACCAAGTTCGCCGAATTTTTAAATTACATATCTTAAAAATTTGGTAAAAACTCAAAATCTGGTAGAAAATTTTCGAATCTCAATAAATTTTGAAATTGGATGCAAATGTTTAAAATTTTAATTTTAACAATCGTTAAAAATCGGAATTTTGAAGCATGCTTTTTTAAAATTTTGTAATTTTGATAAATTCTCAAAATTTGATCAATTTTTCAAGGTTTAATGAATTTTTATATCAATAAATTATTTTCGAATCTGATTAATTCTCAAATAAGGTTTAAAATTGACACTGCATAAAAACTCAAAATTGGGTATTTTTAAAATTTGATGAAATTTAAAATTGTTAGGTAAAGATATCAAAACTCAATGATAATTGGAATTTTTATGATCTTTAAATTTTATTGAAATATTTAATCTAACGATTTTTCAAAAATTGGGGTCGAATTAATTTGGATTAATTTCTTGGAGTTTAATAAATTTTTACTACTTTTAAAATTTGACCATTTTTAAATTATTTTAATAAATTCTTGAAGTTAAATGAATTTTCAAAAATTTTAAAATTTAATTACTTACTCTTTTTGAAATTTGGCAGTACTAAAATTGGTGAAATGCCAAAAATCGATAAAAACTATAATTTTTGTAGTTTCTAATGAAAATTTTAAAAATTGGGTATTAATTATCCTAGGTGCAGTCAATTTTTATTCTTTCTTGAAAAAAAAATTTCTTTGAGTTGGTAAAAACTAAAAATTGATAAAAACTTGAAAAATCGATGAAAATTAGGTAATTGGTACCTATTGTGGTAATTTCTTAATTTTAATGAATTTTTTATGCTTTCAAAATTTTTTGAGTTTAGATTTTTTTTTTTTTAATTTGTTAAAAATCGTTAAAAATTAGAATTTTGGTAATTTTTAAACTGTGGTCAATTTTCTAAATTAGATATTTTTTCAAGATTCATTTAATGAATGTCGTTAATTTTAAACGTAATGTAAAATTTAATTCCGTATACGTTTTTACTTACTATTTGGCAAAAACTCAAAATTTGGTTATCTTGATTTTAAAAAAATTCCTCAAGTTGAAAAATTTGACAAGTTAATTTTTTGTGAATTTTTAAAATTTGGTACAAATTTAAAATTCAAAACATGTTAACATTCAATAAAAAAATGAAATTTTTTGAATTCTTAAATCTTATAAATTTTTAAAAATGGGTAACTAATTTTCAAATTTTAATCAATTTTAAAAATCGTATTCATTTTTATGATACATTTTTACGATTTTTATGATTTGAAATTTAGTAAATCTTTGAAATTCGAAACATTTCTCGTTTTAAAAAGTCCTGTTAAAGGTCTTGCCAAAGTCCAGTGTTATACATTCTGTGGTTATAATTGCCATTAACGTCCGTAATGGAAATTTGACAACAGGTTAGAATAAAATGCATCGAAATTGCACACTCATCGGCAACTCCGCCCAAGAAAAGGCTGTTGCTCATTTGGGTGGGAAATTCGTAATGTTCAATAACCTGTATCCGGATCTAACCGAGCCGATACGACGTTTGACGAAAACGAAAATATTTGCAAGCATGAGGAATGTACCCAGAATGATGATGGTGGTTTTTTTTTTTTTTTTTGGCTAATCGTTGGAAAACGTCACGGAGACGGATTATGCGTCAGCAAAGATCTGTCGCATGGAACAACTAGTTGGGAAAAGCTTTGATGGAAAAACTAAATTTGCTCAAAGTTCCGGTATAAATTTATATTTGGAAACCAGTTTACGCGAAATTAACATTTTAGTAAGACGGTGGCGCCGCCGATGAAATGTGTTCGAGTCGAGAAGAAAAAAAAAGACGACGCCCTTGGCAATGAATGCAAAATCCACCTACATTTTACGTATTTTGCAGGTAAATGTATGTGACTAAATTTACATACGTGTATATGCAGAACGGGAAACATACCGCCTTGAACTCCTGGATAACGACGACGGCTACACTTCTTACTCGTATACGAAATCTGGTTTCTAAACATAGTATCAATAAGATATACTTTACCTGCTGCCTGCTGAAGCAGGGGTATTGAGAAATCCGTTACTCGACGGTGAAAAAATTTCGTTTATGCATTTGCCTGGGTACTCCGAGGATAAATTTAGAATCCAAGTAGAAGTGACTAATAAAAATAAAAAATTCGTTGGTATGGTCGACACGATATTGCAGAATAAGGATGAGTTATCGTTTCTCAGTAGGCAGATATCTCTACCTGCCTGCGTAGTGCGTACGTGTACACAGGTGGAGAAGATAAATCGTATTTTATTTGGAAGAACAAAGTCGCTAAAATTTTCCCAATTCTAATTATCCATCTAATGAACCCGACTAAGTATTTGAATCATTTTAAAAGATAAAACGTCGTTTTAGTATAACTGGCTTATGTGAAAATAAATAGGTTTTTGAAATGTTCGCGATTTTTGCCAATTTTTTTTTTTTTTGGTCATAAGTACGTACTTTGTAAGGTAATTAAGCTCAGTCGAGCCAAGTAGATAAATCAACATTCCGATTGCTTCCTGCTCAGGTTATGAGTGTTGAAGATCTGCGACGCGACGAGTGAAATGGCACGCTTACTTGCAATTTTTCTATAACTTTTGACTGCAATAGACGAAGTGACCTATCGTATTGGTAAAGTTGGCTAATCGAATGTTATTATCTGTGGTATGTGTAGTGCGTTACGAAAGTATTCACTTCTATTGTAAGGTGCGGCGTGACTTTGGCTCTTGGGAAAAGGTGTAGACGTATTGTTTAGTTGCGGTGGAATTTTTTCGAGTGAGGAGTGTCCATTAATTTTCAAAAAATAAAAAAGTTGCGTAATTGATTTGCATGAATAATCTATCTTGATGCTGGAAAGAAGCTTCAGTTTGAAAAAAATTATGATTTTTTTTTTTTCAAAACGTGAAAATTATTCTTACAGATTTTCAAATTTAAAGAATTTTTGAAATAAAAAAAAAAAATAAAAATAAATTTGAAACGTGTATAAATTTATTTCACTACAAAAATTGACCATTAAAATTTTTTAGAAAACTTGTCCGAATCGAAAAAAATACCCTAAATTTTTCCATAATCTCTATTTTTTTTTAAATATAAAATAACCAGAATAAATTATTACCTACCTTCAAACATTTCAAATTTTTACCAAATTTTTATCAAATTTTGAAGATTTTTACCCGAAATTTTAATTTATCAAAGTTTAAAAATTTGAAAAATTGATTTAAAGCTTTAAAAATTCAACCAATTTCCAAAGTTATTTTTGTAGCAATTTTTAATTATTTTTTTTCGATTTTCATCTAATTTTTAAGCTTTAAAAAATTTACCAATATTTTAAACTGTACCTAATTTTAAAATAATTTGACTTTTTATAAATTTTAGAAAATTTTAATGAATTTTTTAAATTTTTTATTCAACAGTTTTTCAACTGTCAAGTTTTTACACAAATCACAGTTTGAAAAAATTGTTTTATTCCAAAAAAGTAGCATTAAAGAAAATTTCCTAAAAAATTAAAATTTTAAAAATCTACAAAGTGTTGATAAATAGAAAATTTCATCTAATTGTTGCGCAAAAAAAAATCAAAAATAAAGTTTTTTGAGGCTAAAAAATGTTATAAGAAATAGTTTTTAAATAAAATTGAAGAAATTATTGCTCAACTAAATTTTAAATAGGTAAATTGAAAAGTTTTTAGGCTAAATTTTTTAAGAAATTAGTTTTTAAAACACGATTTTAATGAATCAGCATTTTGAGAAAATTAAAAAAAAATTCACTAAATTTTTTGTATTTGAATTTTTTGGGATAATTTTGAAATATATAATTTAAAAAAGTTAGCATTGAAGAAAATTTAAAAAATGATTGCTTTAAAATTTCTTAGAAAAATCGAATTAGTTATGAAATTATTGCTCATGGGAAAAAAAATTTATGTACAAAATTAAAAAAAATTAATTTGAAGAAAATCTTCAGAAATTTTATTTCCTTTTATAATTTTTTGAACCAGATTTTAGAAAAATTAATTTTTGAACAAAATTTGAGGAAATTAGGGTTGAAGAAAATTTTTAAAACCATTGCTGGAAAAAGTCTGAAATAAGAATCAGTTGCTCAAAAATTTTAAAAATAAAATAAAAAATTTTGGGCCAACGTAAGTTTTAAAAAAAATTGTTTAGTATGGGCGCAAAATTTACAAAAATTTGAATCCAAAAAATTGTTACTTACTGAATAAAATTATAAAAAATAAACAAAGCTTCATTTTAAAAAATTATTTTTTGAACAAAATTTGAGAAAATTTAAAAAGATTGTTGCTCAACAAAATTATATAAAAAATTGAAGTCTTGAAAGAAACATCTTTACTTTTCAAGAAAACTATATTCATTACTTGAGTTATTGAATTCAATTCGGAGAAATAAGGGGAGTAAGGAAGAAGAGAAAAAAAAATTAGTATCAGAAAAGTAATGTTTTAAATTTTTGCCCAGAAAATATTCATTTGATAAAGTTTCAGACAAAATTCGTACCTATACCTATTGTAAAATTTGTTTTAATTTTAATTTTTAAATTTTGTTTTTAAATTCAATTTCAATCGCAACGTTCTTATTTCTTTCTGTTGTCAATTTTTTCACTTTTTCTTTTCTCCAATTTTTAATTTTTTCAATTTTTATTTCTATTTTAATTTTCAATTTTCTTTCACATTTTTTATCAATTTTATTTCAATTTCTTCCAATTTGTAATTCTTCAGCATTGTGATATATTTTTATTGTCATTTTTTTTTACTTCTTAATTTTTTCAATTTTTGGTCAAATTTCATTTTTTTTAGTTGTTAATTTTTTCCAACCTCCAATTTTTATTGGATTTCCATTTTCTTTCGTCTTTTTTATTTTAGGTGCCTTTCTATTTTTGATTTTCTCTAAAATATTTTAAATTGAAAAGTTGACAATTACTTTTCTTAAATTTTCTATTCAAATTTTCATCGATTTTCGACTCATTTTTCAAAAAAAAAAAAAAAAAATTGAATGTGGGGAGGGGTTGAACTACACACTGCCTCTATGGACAAAGGCACGAGATATGATAGGGAGGTGGTTACATTTTTTTGAAAAAGTTTGTATACTCAAGGAACTGGAGGAGGGAGCTTTTTTTTTAAAAACTTACAAAGAGTTTTTTTTTTTTAATTTATGACGTATTATTATTATTATTAGGAAGCTGTAATACTTGAATATAATTATACAGTTTGAGTGGAGCCTAACTGCCCTTTTATTTTATAGTAATTCGTTTCAATGCTGTTTATTCATTAACTGGGTTAAGCACGTGTTTTATAATTGATTCGAAATGACCTCTGTTTTACAAAATTTGCGTGGGAAAATTTGAATTTTTCACCCTTCTCTCCCTGTCAAGTAACTAGCATTTACTTATACAAAAATATAAGTAGCTTAAAATTGATTTTTTTTCTCTCGCATTGTTGAATAAGAAAAGTAAAGATTACATTGGCTTGAATAATTCAATGCAAAAAGTCGTTGAAAAGTCGGAACTTGCGATAATTTATTGGTAGTTTTTTATTCGTCCTGTGCAAATAATGGAGTAAAATCATCCGGATATAAATTTTAATGTTTATCAGATGCATAGGTAGGCCGCGCCGGTTTTATTTTAAGATGCTAAAGTAAAGAATTCGAATTAAACGACCCGAGTCAAAGTACAAACAAAAACAAAACGACGAATCGAGAAATGGATACACTCAGGGTGAACGAGTCACTCGGTGTAGTCAAAGGCAAAAGTTGAAGGTAGCGTCATTGCGAATAAATGAGACACGGCTGCAGCTTATAGCACACATAGATAGAAAATTTATAGCAAAAGTAGTGAATCATTGAGGCAAGGTTCGCACTTGTTTTGTTTCGCGATTTCTATTTTTGTCCAGTTTTTCATTGTAATACTCGTACGTTTTCTTAAGAGGTTGGTAACATTGAGATGATTTTTCGATATTTTATTCATTCGATAATCCGTATTAGGTGCAGATGAAGAGGTGTCGTGTGGAATTTGTATTTTATGGTCTTTCCTCCGCTGGGCTGTTGACAAGATGACATCTGCGTGTAGTAATTTATCGAATGGAATAAAATTGTCAAGTTCCATTCATTGTTCGGTTTATCAATGTTTTTTTTCTTTTTCTGTCTTTCGCAGTTTAAAAAATTGTATTTACATTTAGGTAGATGTATAATTTGGTTTGTTTTTTCAAACCTTTCTTTAAACCTCTTGATTGAGGATATGCTCTCACGATTTGTTTGACTTTTGGGCATCGAGACGAGTAAAATTTACATTGGGCTATTATTATTTTAAACATCGTGTCGTTTCGTGGGTTATTGACCAAGATGTATTTAAGAACTGAAATATCCTATCATTATAATGTACACATTGACGTAAATCGATGCATATCTTGGGCTCGATCTGTTCTGCATCTTGATACGACGCGACATCTGCGAGAATTCGTGGATCATTTGAACGAGTACGAGTAAAATATGATTTACGTAATCAATGCTAGCACTCATCGTTTTATACTTGACCTCGTCTCGATTCAATTATACGAATTCGGTCGCACGAGTATTTCCTCGTTTAGAAATCCTGATCAAAGAAATCCTAGAATTGGTGATATTCAGCGTTTTACAATTGGCTTTTTTTCTCGTAATAAGTTGATGTATAAATGTACGTAATATTGATCTTGAACCTGTCTTCCATTTATGTAAGAGAATCGGTATTTATGTATGGAGATGATTTCGCTTTCACTGCGAGCAAAATATACCACAAACGTATCACCAGTGGTTAATTACGATATGAAAATGATCGAGTGAATACAACTCATGTGCATGGAATATTTCACCTGAACATGAAAGGAAGAAAAATGTATTCCTTAGTAAATTGAACTTTTATGGTTGATTTAAAAATTATGAAAATACCTAACCTTGAGTACTATGATCGGATTGTTTATACGCATCGTCGCATACCGATCCAATATTTGGTACGAGTATCTCGTTTGTATTTTTTTAAACTTTTTTTTTTAGGAATCAAACACTCGTTTGACGTATTTAGGTGTATTTTGACCAAAAATTAGTATTTGTTTGTTTTGAATTATGTACATATTTTATACTAGTTTTGAAACGTATTTATCTAAATGTTTTTCAAATTTCATTAAGAGGATAACGTTAAACTAGTTTTTTTTCTCTTCGTATTTTTTTCATACACTTTGGCAATACATGTAGCCTCGCTACCGCTTTTTTAATGCTCTAGAAACCGGTAGGAAATGCGAAAAATCAACGCATTATTGAAATTGATACTATTTTTTAATCGATGGATTCGTGGAAAATTTCGAGTTACCCGTATTATTATCATTCGATGCTCCAATTGAGCTTCTTCAGACCCACCGAGAGGAAATCTAGATCGAGTGGGAATTTTTCCTGGTCCTACCCCCTCTTGATTATTTTATTCTAACAAGGGAACCTTGCCAACTCTTCAGCTCAGATCGACCCGAAATTTGGCTCACTGAAAGAGCATTTCACATAGACCTCAGAACCAAATTTTGAGCTGACTAAATTCATTTGTCAATTTTTGGCGAACTAAAATTACAATTTTTACAAAAATAGAAAACTAAGATAAAATTCTTTAAATCGGTTTGTTATGCTGAAGTTTTTTAAAGCGATCTGAAGCCTCCGCCAAAAATTGGACTTTCTCCGATGCACTGGAGTCGCTTCAGAATCAGAAACCGCTGTAATTAACTTTGACAACTGAAAATTCAGTCTGGAGAAATTGACTATTTTGAAATTTTTTTAAATACACGAGATTTTTGAGTTAAATTTTATCTCAAAATTAACTGTTTTAGTAAAAAAATTATGCACCAGTTGGACTGTTTTTGTCATTTTCAAAAAGTAACCAAAAATGAAAAAATCAGCTTCAGTAGCTCAAAATTTAGTTTCAAGGTGTGGGTGACCTGATATTTCAGCGAGCCAAATTTCAGTTCGTTCGGAGTTGACGAATTGACAAGGTCGCTTGTAAGAAAATTTATTGTTTATTAAATATCAAATTTTTGAAACTTTGACGATAGGTAAATTTTTAAAATTTTGCAAAAATTCAATTTCAAAAAAATAGTCAATATTTTACAAAAAAAAAAAAAAATCAAAATCAAAATCTTTTGCAGAAATAATTCTGAGAATATTTTAATAAAAAGTCTTTCTAGAAGCCAAAAATTGTGAGTATTTTGCAAAAAAAAATTATCCTCTTTGAATTTTTGCAACACCAAAATTGCAAATATTTTGTAGGGAAAAAAATATTTAAAAAAATTTCCAAGGTGATGAGAATTGTAAAATTTTGGAAAACATGGATTTACTAAATCGTTCGCAGAAATAATTCTTAGAATATTTTGCAAAAAAAAAACTTTCTGATTTTCACAATTTTTCGCCGGAGAGTCATGTCAATTTGGCCACGTTTTGACCTTAAATTTTGAAGAAAAAAAATGACGAAGACAATAGAATGGTATGATGGCCTGTTTTTTGTTATGTTTTTCATTGTTCCTGAATCCATATCCAGACTTCAAAACTTGGCTTCAAAAGTGGGTCCAAATTGAAAAAATTTTCAAACAAAAGTTGTAGATCGAGTTCTTGGGAATAATTTTGGTTATTACAAAAATTTCACTTAAACCCATCTTCCCTTCCAATTTTTCATCAAACTATTTTATGGAGAATATATTATCATTTAAAATTGGGAAGGGAGGGTCCAATCAAAAAAATTTCAAATGAAAGTTGTAGATTGAGACTTTGGAAATAATTTTGGTCATTACAAAAATGTTGCTTGGACCCCTCCCATCCCTCAAACTCGAAATAATGAAGTATCTAGCTATAGTATTGGGCAAAATTAGAGGTGATAGAGGGGTCCAATATAAATTACACTTCGCCAAATTTTAATTCATAACAGGAAATCTGCAAAATGAAAAAATAACAAAAACCCCCTTCTACACACCCACAGTGGGTTAGGGGGCGAAACAACGATGGTTTTCCTAATTTTTGGGATGGAAGAAGCTCGTAAAAAAATAAAGGGGAATCGGTAGACCCGAGGTCAAAACGGTTGACATGAAATGACCTCAAAACTATTTTTAAACTATTTTTCAAAATTTATATTTTCGGAAAAAAAATTCGAAAGGACAAAATTGTAAATATCAAGCAGAAAATTTGTATACCTAGGTATTTTTCGTTATTTTTTGAAAAACTTTTTTGCAAAGGCCAAAATTGCAAACACTTTTAATTTTTTCATTTTTATTAAAATAGATATCAAACAAATTTTTGAGATTTTGTAATAATCAAAAAAGTTATGAAATAATTTCTTTAAAAATTTGAACCTGCTGAAATTGTACTTGAGCTGCTTAAAACAAAAATTATGTAGTACCTATGCGAAAGTTTCAAGATGAAATCTACGATATTTTTACGAGTACATGAAACACGTACGAGTATGCACGACAATGTAGCAAATTGCGAATTCTGCTCGGCGATAGGCATACTCGTATATCAAAAATGACACTTACCTATGCCATTCGAATTAATCGGATATAAGCGATATACCTACGTGGAACTGGAGATACGTGTATGGTGAATTCGTTCGCGTATATTTATATCTAGACTGGACGGTTATGTCGTTCTGCTTATTAGAATTTCATCATCGTTGAAACTTTCTCGGAAAGTTGAACAAGTGAGGTAGGTTCTGGATAGCGCAAAGCCTTGGCCTTTATTCGCCAATTGATCGCCCAAGGTTGATAACTTCCTTGGAAAATTTTCGGACGCCTCGCCTGCCTTTAGGATTTCCATCGCGATGTTCGAATGATGGTCATTGGTCAAGCACCCATAGGGTTGTTTCAATATTCGCATATGAACTCACGTGACCGTGTACTACTCTCAGAGTTTGTTTACTTCATGAATGTTTGTGTATAATTGTACGTATAATGACCATAGTTACTGTGACAGGTGTATACGACTTCGTTGGGATAATTTTTATTCACGTGTATATTATGGAAAATATCAGATATTTGTTTACCTACCTGCAGCGACGTTGTTTGTACCGGTGATGGACGCGTTTTTTCAACAATTTGTTAATTTCCATTGCGAATATCAAATTGGACGTACGATATGTCTTAAGTTGATATATTTCTCATATTTATGAGAATTTCGAAATACGGATTAATTGGTTATGTTTGGTTTTTCAACTATTTTTTAATATATTGAAATGCAATTCGAAGGTTGATGATACGAAGAATATACATGTATGTATATGAGTCAACGTATCGGTGCAGTATCATCTGTGAGCGTATAAGCCAAAAAAAAAAACCAACATTGACCTACAATTATCTTTTACGATATTAGGCGTACAATTATAACTACGATTTCTTAATAAATACATACCAGCTTTAACGAGTTTACGATGTCCGACTTCAGCCAAACCTCACAGATGAGTCGCGAAGTTGAGAAAATTTCAAACTAAAAAATATGTTTATCGTGAGAGGTTTTTTTTGGTACATTTATCAAGTTATCGAAATTTTTATACAAGATTGATACTCATCGTATATCAAAACAAACGTCGTAAAAATGAGTGAAAAGTATTTGTTTCTTATTCTATTCGTGGCAGCATTCATTCTTGTATACACATACACGCGAAGTAATCTCGTGAAAAATAAATTAATAAAGGAAGGTAGTCGTGTTGAATTTTACGAGAATATTAAACATTTCTTGGAAATCATGCGTTTATCTTATGGTGCTTTTTAATGAGTAATGAAGATGAGGTATTCTTTGGTTACATTTGAATGGATTAGTCAACAAACCACCTATCTAAATACCTACTCGTAAACTCATTAGCGTTGTTTTGCGTTGTACTGGACGAATCCAGCAAACAATGGATGGAAATTTTCGATATTTTACCAAACATATTAATAAAAAATTTCCTTAGAAAAAAAAACATAGAAAAATCTGTTGAAAAACTCATGAATTCTTTTAAAAAAATTTTCATGACGTCTTATGCTTCTTCAGATTTTTTTTTTAAGTTGGAAATAATTCTCAAATAGGTATCTCGAAAAGAAAAATTGAAAAAAAAAATCATAAAACGTTTCTTTGAAAATTTTGTTGATAAAGAATACTTTTAAAAAATTCGTCATCAAAATTCTTAACCTGAATTTGAATTTTTTCATCAAGAAATTCTGACGGAGAAAATATCATTGTAGAAGAAAAATTATTTTGGGACAAAATTTTCTAAAAAAATTTTCATAAAAATTTTTTGCGAAAGATTTAAAAAAAAAAAAAAAAAATTTTTAAATTTTTAAACAATTAAATGATATGTGACCCGGCAGGAGAAAAGGGACCGGACTGCCATTTTGCAAATTTTTCAGGAAAGCAAAAAGAAACTTTGTGAATGAATATCTTTGGAACGAATGGATCGTTTTTTCTGAAATTTTAGGGAGTTGTTAATGGGCATGAGTGGAATATTTTCCAATATTTTTTTTTGATTTTGTGCGAAAGATTTTTTGTAATGGCGTAAGGAAAATTTGACGAAACTCAGATTTGCCAAAAAGGAAAAAAAAAATTGTGATAAGAAAATTATTGAAGTTTGCTGATAACAAAATACACCATCACTTTTCGGATAAATTGAAAGGGTCGCTAGAATAAGGGCCTCTGGACCAGGAGGCCCTTTTTCCGGAGACTCGCTTTTTGGAAGCGTCATGTCATATGAACTTCATTCCTACAAAATTTTACTTTCCTACGATCACCCTAGGTGGCGCTACGTTGATTTTCAATAAATTTAATTTTTGCATTTAATGAATATTCATTCTTCCTCACAAAAAAAATTTTACTTCAAAGTTCAAAGTAACTACATTGTAAAATACTCATTTTTATATCTTAAAAAAAAATCACTTCAGTTCATTCATTTTTCGCAAATTCAGTTTTTTTTCATCACTTAAATGTGATTGAAAATTGAATAATCGTGCAAAAGCGCTTATTGGGAGCTTCGAAACGATCGTAGGTAAGTTTTTGTCATCATTAACCTTTACTGACAGCTTCAATCTAAGTCCCAGATCAAGAAAAAGTAATAAAAAAATGGGTGAAAATCAGTCGCTAGAAGAAAGGCCTCTAACACAACTTTTTGAACTCTCAATATCTCCGGTAATAAAAGTTCGTTTCAATCGGTCTTTGTCTCATTTTGTAACCAACAATTCAACCTACAAATAATTTCAAACCCGAGATTGATACCTAAAATATTCGTTGAGATATTTACATTCTAAACTTTAAACGCGTTTTTCTCAAAACTATGTTTTTGGCGAGGGGCCCTTATTCTAGCGACCCTTTCAATTGTGAGTATTTCGTGTTATTTTGCTTTTGAATAAAATTACGAATATACTTTCATTCATTTCTTTTTTCAAATTCTTCGGAAAAAGAGTTACATTGGCAGTTAGGTCCCTTTTGTGGTGCCGATTGGAAATATTGATATTTTTGAAATTTTAATGGTTCACACGACATGGTCTCAGTACGTAGAGCTCAGAACACCAAAAAAGTAACGATTTCATTTTATTTGGTGCGAAAATCGATTTTTTTGGCAGTTAGGTCCCTTTTCTGGTGCCGATTGGAAATATTGATTTTTTCAAAATTTTGACTGGTTCAGGTGATGGACCTTGGTAAATAGACCTCAAAACATCAAAAAAGTGAAAATCGATTCTTTGGCAGTCCGATCCCTTTTTTCATGCCGGGTCACATAAGGGAAAGTGCCATTTGTTGGTCAGGTTTTTTGAGGCAGAATATCTCGCGTTGAGATGATGATACAGATTTCACGAATACACCGTTGGAATTGTACATCCTTGGTCACCCGAAAAAGTACATTTTGACGGCGGATATTCAAAGTATAAGCCTAAAATAACTTATTATTGAGGACCGGAGCTCGCTTCTACGCAGAGCAGAGTTTATATCACGTCCTAAAAATCATACCCGAAATGTCAATTCTTGGTCGACCAAGATTTGGCATGACCATGTACTCGCTTCCATTAATAATGAATGGACTAGAAAAAATTTTATACAAAATTTTTGCCAAATCTTGGTCAAAAAATTAATTCGCGATTTCAAGCATCCAATCATTTAAACTTATTCCCCATAAATTCCTAGTCATAACTATAAGAGAAAAACTCGAAAAAATTTAATATTTACAAAATTACAGAAGTTCAAAATTAATTTTCAAGTTCACTTTCAACCTTTCCGCAAACATCGATGAAATGACAGATTTTCGAAAATGTCATCAAAATACATATCGTCAAACCTTACTGTACAATAAAAGCATATAAAATATCATAATAACCCAATAGAACTCCCCATTTTAATTTTTTTTTAAAAAAATCAATTTTTCAATTTCAAAAAACAGGTGAATTTCAACAAAATCACATTTACACAGATAACTCCGAACTAAATTCACTTTTCACATTAAAAAAGGTATAGTTTGAAAGCCTAGCACATACTTGACATGTTATCATAGGTAGCAACTCCTAAAGACTAATACAGTCACTTCTATGACGTTCAGAAAATTGACCAAGATTTGGCACACTGACCAAGTACTGGCACTTTCCCTTATTATTAATTTAGAAAAATCGTCGAATTTTTTATATAAAAATCTCTCATTTTTCTTCAGATTTTCTTTTAAAAATTTTCTTCCTTGAAATTTTTGGAAAGCCTCCAAAATCAAGAAACAATTTTCTGGAATAATGGCTTTTCAATTTTTTTTTTCAGTTTCCTCAAAAAAAATTTAAATTAATATTCTCTAGAAGAACAATTAAGTATGAGTTCATACAGCCCACCCCACCCCCCCCCCCCCATTTAACTAGCAAGAAAAAAATTAAATAACTCGTTGGAATTAGTGTAACTTTCGTAGCTGTTTTCTATAGAAACCAATTTTTAACATGATCACTTTGAGAAATAAGTAGATAGTGGTAATAAAAACAGGGTCGCTACTCATTATCTTTTGGAATACAAATCAACTAAAAAAAATCAGGATCCCTATTTAAAAAACTTGTTTTTTTTTTCAAGAAATTTTTTTAATTACTATACAACGCAAAAAAATAAAATTACTTAGATATTGATTTTAAAATGAAATTTTGATTTTTTTCAAAATCTAAATTCAGTAAATTGATGTTTGAATGAAATTTCAATAAAATAATTTTTAAAAATATGAAATGAAAATTTAAAAAAAATAACAAAATTTGAAAAAAATCAGGAAAACTGCTAAACATTGTTTGTGAAAAAAAAACTCGAGGATTATATTTTTTAGAAAAGATTTTATTTTGAATTTAGGTAATTTAATTTTAACGAAATTTGAAAAAATTCACTTTCGAACTAAACTTGAAATACCTATATTTTGTATTTATTTTGAAAAAAGTTTTTAAAAAAACATTCTTTCAATTTTCTTTTAAGCTCAATTCAAATTTTTTCTCTTGAAAATTTCACTTAAAATCTTGTGGAAAATTCTCAAAAAAACTCTCATTTGGTTAAATCAAAATTTATTAATTGTGAATTTATTTAAACTTGAAAAAATTATGTACTTGACTTAAAACGTTAAACTTGAAAGTACATAAATGTTACCTTAACTTTATTTATATTGAAATAAGCTATATGAAAAAAATGAATCGCCAAATGGTGTTTGTTAGCATCCTGCATTCAGAAAAAAAAAAAAAAAAAAAAAAGTCATAACAAAATGTTATTTTTCACAAATCAGAAAAAATCTAAAATTAGTTTTATTGATATAGGTACAGAAAAGATTTGAAGGGATCAATCGACCGATTTGAAAAAAATTTAAAATTAACTGCACCCTAATATACCTAAGAATTTTTTTTACCATTATACCATATCCGCGTCCCAAAAAAACAGTCGTTTTCAAGGGTACCCACAAATGTTTTCTCAGAACGTTCTGAGCTGATTACAACTGTCATTCCGTAAACGGTTCGAATATCAGCCCGGAGAAAAAAAATTCTGACTCACAAGTCACAACCGCTTTGAAAATTATTAAACGCACGCGAACTCAAAAATTGTTCCAAGTACTGTAGAAAATTAATTGGAGAATTTTTTACGAGCCACGTTATGAGCTATCCTACACTTGGTATTTCTTCAGTACCCTTCAATAATACTGCGAATGGTAAGAATCGCGTACCCCGCAGGATTCCTATGACAAAATCCATGAACTCGACTGATTCCAAATAGTCATCACAACTGTACAGAATACGACTACCTTGAATAACATCTTATCTTTCATCTCGACGATATGATACTGTACTTTATGAGATCACCGAGGGTATTTCATTTCGCTACGAAGTAAAATAGAAAATAGAATTTTACTCAGTCGGTCAGTTTTGGAAAATGATTCTTTTTCAGCATATATATCGAGATCATAATAAAATTTAAACATTTATTGGTAACTTACTGTGAAAATTTGAAAATTTTGTTCGCATTAAATTTTTGTAAATTGTTTGTATGCTTGTTTAGGTAGGTAGGTATTAAAATTTTCACAGGTGCATATTGCATAAGTAAGGTAGATAGGGAAGTAAAAATGCTTAAATTACGACAAATTACGTATCCTTCGTTTAAAAGATTTTTTTAAAATCATAGTATTTCTCTCACGCCCTCATCTTTCAAACAAGCTATTAACGTTTCGAAAATTGCATTTTAATGTTGCAATCGACCCTCAGCAACAGCGAGTGCATATTTTGTGATTTTTACGTAAAGATGAGACACGACCGCGAGGCGAGCTTCGAATTCGTGCAAAATCTCATCTCGTCACTACCATTAAAATAGCGAGGAAAAAACCACCCGATTTCGATAAATTGGTACTTTGATGCGAGAGTTTTCACCGCGCAAGGTTATTCGAATTTCGACCCATTGTTTCCACGTGTAGGAAGAAAAAGAAATACGAAAAAATATAGATACACCTAGAGCAGAAGACTTTACAATGTTGTACGGCATGCAAATATTTCTAGAATAAATTGCACATAAATAAGCACTAATTAGCGGATAATAAAGCCGGTATAAATTTTTTCGCGTATGTACGTACCATATCCCCCGTATAAATCATTTATATAACGTTTTGGATCGAAATTGAAGCAAAAAATAGCCGAATGATCGTTTTTAATAATTGTAATTTCGTTGCTTCTTTGGCATTGTATGGTTATTATATCAGATCTATTAAAATAATGGATCACGATACCGAAATTAAAACACGTTTTATGTACCTTACTTATATCCGTTCTTATGGCTAAGCTAGGTATCCGGTGAACTTTTCTGCAGATCGTATTACTGAAAATAATATCGCGTTACTTCATTTTGTTTCATTCTAAGGATAACGTCTGCATATTACTACGATGACCATTCATTCGTATATAGATGAGAATAGGTAGGTTTTTTAAACCGAATTTTGAAGAAGAAAAAAATGGCTATTGCGTTAGACCTTGATTTAGAAGTTGGGGTGGGGGTGAAATGGCCTTTGAAAAAGATGATTTAGCTTATGTCTTAATTTCGATATGTACCATTAGTTATCTACACATCGTATCTATTTATGTATCTATATTTACAGGGTGTCCGGCGGGTGGTCTGCCAAACTTGAAATTTGGATATAACCGAGTATGACTATTAAAAGTGTAACTTTTTGAGAGGAACAAAAAAAGTTATGTGAAAAGTTTGCCTATCTGAAAATTAAAGTCAATTTTTTAAAATAGGAATATTTTTAGATTTTTCTTCCATTAGAGTTTCTGGAAAAAATTAACTGTTTCCAAAAAGCACGAAAATTGATGCTAGCTTTTAAGATGTTTTCTGTCCATTTTCTTTTGTCTGAAAAGTCTAATTTTTTTTTATGATTCAAAAAATTTTAATTTTTTAAATAGGAATATTTTCAGATTTTTCATCCATAAAGTTTATTGAAAAAATTAATGACATATTTCCAAAAAGTACATACAAAAATTGATGCTTTAGAGATGATGTTTTCTGACGATTTTTTCTGGAAAATTTCTATTTTTTGAAATGGGAATATTTTTAGATTTTTCTCCTACCTAGAGTTTCTGGAAAAAATTAATTAATTCCAAAAAGCACGAAAATTGTTTTTTTCTTTAGATGTTTTTTGGTCATTTTCCCTGGAAAATCTCAATTTTTTTTTAAAGATACATAAAATTTCAATCTTTTAAAATAGAAATATTTTTTAATTTTTCTTTTATAGATGTTTATTAAAAAAATTTAATATTTCAAAAAAAAAAACAATAATTGATGCTTTAGAGATGTTTTCTGGCCCTTTTTCCACTAAAAAAATCTTAATTTTTTTTTAAGATTAAAAAAATTTCAATTTTTTAAAATTGGAATATTTTAAGATTTTATATCCATTGAGTTTCTTGAAAAAATTTATTAATGTATTACCAAAAAGCACAAAAATTGATGTTATAGTGACGTTTTCTGGCCATTTTAATTTTCAAATTGAGCCATAATTACAAAGTTGACAATTTCAATTTTTGAAAATGGAAAAATTTTCAGATTTTTCATCCATAGTAGTTTCTTAAAAAAATTAATTATTTTCAAAAAGCACGAAAATTGATGTTTTTGCGATGTTTTCTGGCCATCTTTTTCTAGAAAATCTCTCTTTTTTTTTAATTCAAAAATTTTAAATTTTTTAAAATAGAAATACCTACCTACCTATTTAATTTTTTTTTTCATAGAGTTTCTTAAAAAAATTAAATACTCAAGTATTTCAAAAAAGGCTAATAATTGATGTTTTATAGATTTTTTTCTGGCCTTTTTTTCTGAAAAATTCTATTTTTTTTTTAAAGATTTAAAAATTTTAATGTTTTAAAATGGGATTATTGATTTTTCAGATTTCTCATCCATTGAGTTTCTTGAAAAAATTAATTATATCCAAAAAACACAAAAATTGATGCTTTGGTGATGTTCTCTGACCATTTTTTCTGGAAAATCTCTATTTTTTGAAATAGGAATATTTTCAGATTTTTCATCCATAGAGTTTTTGAAGAAATTACTAATTATTTCCAAAAATCACGAAAATTGATGTTTTTAATATGTTTTCTGGTCATTTTTTCCTGAAAAATCTCAATTTTTTCAAGATTCAAAAAATTAAAAATTTTTAAAATAGGAATATTTCTAAATTTTTCTTTCATAGGGTTTTTAAAAAAAATTAAATAAGACGTATTGAATATTAAATATTTCAAAAAATCCCAACGATAGATGCTTTAGAGATGTTTTCTGGTCTTTTTTCCCCTGAAAATCTTAATTTTTTTTAAGAGTCAAAAAAATTCAATTTTTTAAAATAAATTTTTTTTCAGATTTTATATCCATAGAGTTTCTTGAAAAAATGAATTATTTCCAAAAAGCACGAAAATTGATGTTTTAGTGAAGCTATGTCTGACCACTTTTACTGGAAAATCTCAGTTTTTTTCAAAATTAGAAAAATTTCAATTTTTTGAAATAGGAATAACTAGATATTTTTAGATTTTTTTCATAGGATTTCTTGAAAAAGTAAAATTTCAAAAAAACCTAATAATTGATGTTTTCTAGATAAATACCGCCGTTTTTAAATGAGTACAAAGCTTGGAAAAAATTCGCTTTCAAGTGACAGCCAAACTGCTCGCTACACCTTTTTTCTGAGAATATCATTGTACCAAAAATGCCCTTCCTCGTGGTATCCGTTATTTGACAGGCCAGTGATTTGAGTTTCCGTTCGCGACACCAAAAATATTATTTAATTGAGAAAACGGTTGTTGGCCAAAGTATATAACCTTAAAATCGAAATTGATTTTCGGTTACATCCATTTATAGTCAGACCGAACCTTATATTATTTTTATTTTTAGAATTCTCGTATAATTGTTCTGAAAGAGAAGAACCCTTGAACTAAGGAGTAAGGATGAAATAAAATAAATTATAAATTACTAGGTGCTCGTCGAGTGCCACTGCAAGAAATGTATATGACCTTTGGTTTGAAATGTCACTGACACGTATTACGCTTTATTAATTATTCCGTATTTATGGAATTCTTCCATTTAAGAATACTTATTGGATAAAAAAAGTTTTCACTCAACGTACGACTTTTAAAGGTCAACACCTAAATGTGCACGATATGACACGTAGAATTATTTTTACGTGGGTAATTATACTGTCTCGGAGGATAATGCACAGACATGGGCTTTGGTAGCTCGGTCGAATGATGAAATAGAAATTGTTTATGGGGACGAATATGGATATGGACTCCGCCGCGAGGGTGATTTAGAAGGTGAAATTCTAACAGAGACGATTGATGTAGATGTGGTTTCGGTTTCGGCTTTGGAATATCTTCGAAGGGCCTATGGTACTTTGGCGTTTGAAATAATGACATATTTACCGAATATTATGTGGAAAAGATGAAGATATGGTGGATAAAAATAAACACTGAGCACGCGTGTTCTGAACGAGCTGAGCTGGCTGGTTGCGTTCAAAAGACCCTGACCAAAGCTACTTTGGTGTACACGTTCAGTGTACGCGACGGCGTCCATGTGGTGCGCACTTTATACATAGATAAAGAAGGCGCTACAACTAGAGGGCTATAAGGCGCTTATATCAATTAATAATACGTAGTTAATGTCATCGATGGTGATCTACCTTGACAGCGTCATTCGGATTGCGGTATTTATGATAATTCGCCGAGCACTAGGCGCCTGCGCCAGTAAACCAGTTGATGTGCTGTACACGGTACGCATGCCTGTGTTTTGAACCGAGTTTTCATTAAAATAAGAGCGTCTATCTACCATCTAGTGTACTTCTGTCCCTGTCCCTATAGCTAACTATGTACATATATTTAGAGAGACACTGTACAAGAATAGTTGCATATTATATGTTTAACATGACACCGAAAAAAAAATCAGAAAAAAAAACGTGTAATCCTTGATCGTATCGAATTACAAAATATTAACACCACCTTGCTTCATTGTTAATATAGAGAAAAAAAAAATGAACATAAACTGAAATTATCTTAAACACTATTGAAGACTCACGAACCGACCAGGGCATAATTATTAGTCGGCTTGTCCCAAATGAACCGCCTCTCCCTCGGGTATGTGATGAAAATAAATCGCGATTGGCAGATGAAAAAATGACGAAGGCGTTCGCGAACACAAAGTAGCGATTTTTTTCGATAAATTTTTGCGTCGATTTGTGCCGCACCCCGCGAACTCTTTTTTTTATTCTAATTTTTTATGCGATTTTTATTATATCACATTTTTTCCTCACATGTCGAAATTGCCAAATTCGCGTGTTAGGATAGACTTCCTGAATATATACATTGTTAACCTTGAAAATATAAACAAATTTTTTTCGAGACAATTATCATTTTAATTTGGTGTTTTGAGTGTTGTATCTTTTGTTATTGGAATATTGACGAGAAAAATAACATTTATATTAAAAATATTCAAAAATAAGAATTAGACCAATCGAAGAAGATTCAACTTCCTGATCTTGGCCAGTATTCCACTAAAATATTTCAGGCTCGAAATTGGACTGGTTCTCAGCGAAATTTCAAATTAACAATTTTAAAGTTGGTTTTTGAAAAAAAAAATAACAAAAATTTTGATTGGTTGTAGGCAAAATTTTGAAAAATTATGTTGAGATAAAATTGGGGGGAAACAAATTGAAAATTTTCAAGTTGTATTCACGGATAGAAAAAAAATGACAAAATTTTCAAAATAAAAATGTGTTTTTTTAAAAAAAAAAAAAACTAGAAAAAAAATTTCGAAAAAATTAATGACTGTTTTGTTCATTGAGATCAAATATACGGAAATTGTCATTTTGAAAATTTGAGTACTTAGGTAATTCTGTTTTTTACAAAAATTTCAAAAAAGGAAATTCTGAAGAATTTTCTTTTTAAAATATGAAAAAAATTATTTTCATAAAGAATTACAAAAAAATTGAATAACTGCTTAGGAAAAAAATGAGAAAATGTTTATTTTGAAAAAATTGAAAGTTTGTTGGTTGATTATTTTTTTTGTCAAAATTTTGCAAGAAGTGTCTTTGAGATAAAATTTGGGAACTTTTTCATTCAAATTTTTTTTTAAATTCTATTTTGTGCAAAACATTTAAAATTTTTTTGCAAAAAATAAAAATTTGCAAAATTTTAAAAATGTCCTCAGACAAAATTTAACAAAATTTTAAAAAAAATCATTTGTTTTGCAGAAATTTAAGTAGGTACCTAATACCTATTAAATTTTGTGGACCAAATAATTTTTTTTTAGTTTTGAAAAATTGTATTTTTTAAAGCAAAATTTAGCCAAAAGTGTCTTAGGACGAAATTCACAAAATAAAATTCAAAAAACTTTTTAAAAAATAATAAGTTTGTTTTTACACCTTGATAGGTACCTAATTTTTTTGAACAAAATTTCGAATTTTTTTTTTGAAAATGTGCTTTTTAGCAACATTCAGAAAAATAGGGTTTTTGCGAGATTTTTGAAAAATAAAAAATGTTTTAAGAAGAATAAATAATTCTGTTCAGATAAAATTTGGAAAATTTGTCTTTCAAAAAAATCTATTAAATTCGTATTGTTCTCAAAAATTAATGATTGTCTTCAGAAAAAATTTCAAAAAAAATTCGATAACACGATAAAAATTTGTCTTTAAAAATTTGGAAATACCTATGCTTCATTACAAAAATTTTTAAGGATCGTCTTTTTCGGAAAAATTTTAAAAACTTTTGAAAGTTTGAAAAACTTGGTGATTAAAAAAATTTACTTATAAAACATTTCTTTTTCACAAAAATTTAGAAAAACCATTTTTTGACGAAACTTGAAAAATTTCGTAAATTGTGTTTGTGTTTAGTTAGTATTTTAAAAATGTATTTTCTTATCAAAATTTGGGAAGATTGTCTAAAGATGAATCTTGAAGTAGGTAATCGAAGAGCTTGTTTTTTGCTATAACTAATTTAAGAAATACTTGCCGTCTATAAAAATGTGAAAAAATCGTTATAAACAAAGTTTCAAAAAATACTTCTGATTACGATTTTTTTTTTAATTATTAGGTAGGTAGTATTATTTTATTTTTTCCATAAAATTTAAAAAATAACAAAATCGAAAAATTGTTTTTTACTTTTTTTTTTGTGAAACTTCAAAATAATTATGTTCAGATAAAATTTTTTTAAAAATTGGATTTTTGTCAAAATTTCGAAAAATTGTCTCAAGACAAAACTAGGGATTTTCAAAAAAATTAATTAAGTTTGTTGTTTGCTATATTTGAGTCGAAAAATGATTTTACAAAATTTGGAAAAATTTTTACTGACGAAATTTCTAAAAGTATTTTTGTAGTAATGAAATTTGTATAACATTTTTCCAAAATTATTTGAAAAAAAAAAACAATTAAAAATTTTGTTTTTCAGCTGCTATTTTTTTTTTTTTAATTTTGGGAAAATTTTTATTGTGAAAGAAAAATAATTATGTTTGGGAAAAAAAATCAAAAGTAGCTTTTTCACAAGATTTCACTTAGAAAAATAGCTCGTTTTCAAAAAATTGAGAAGTTTTTTTTTGTAATTTTTAAAAATTGGTTTATAAAAAAATTTGGAAAAATTGTTTTTGAAGAAAATTTGTCCAATTTTAAAATTTGAGTTTTTTTTGAAAAAAATTAATTACTTAAAAAAAATATTGAATAATTAATTATTATCAATTTAATAGATTATGGGATTAAATTTATTTAACTTTTGATTTATCGTTTGTTTTCGTTGTAGACACTTCTACGTTTATATGATCGAGATTCGCATATTTTCATCTTCTCAATACATCTTTGTTTAATACACGCTCGTGTAAAAATAGAGATAGAAACTGTGCAAACCGAACAGTATACTTCGATCGAATTCGAACATTTAAAATATAGAAGCTGTTCTCATAAAACTAGTCGAAGGTCAAAAACCACGCGATTTATAACTTGTACTCGTACGACATACTATTATATTTTTCTAATGCATGAAAAAATTGCTCAATCCGTGGTGATAACACGAACCATAACATTCAACTTTTGCTCCACCGGGTAAATGCCTTAAACTGTATTTTCAATCAGCCGATTAAAATTCAGACAGAAATGGATCGCATTTGATAAGCCGCGCCGAGCGTTTGAGAAAAAATCAAGTTGAAAATGTCATTTTTCAAATCATCGAACTCGCGTCGCAGTCACCACATACGCACGCGATTTTCTCCTATTTCAACCAGTCGACCTCGGTTGGAATGCGGTTCGCGGCATTCGATAGAACGAAAACAAAGGTACATTTTATCGCTAAACCTTGCCCCTCACGATTCATCACCATCATACTTGTTTTTTCTCCCTAAGACGATCAAAAAAAGAAGTAATGGCAAATTTTCTAGTTATTGGTATTTTTATAAGTACTTAATCACTTATATGTATTTTCCAAACTCGATTAATTTTTATGACGAATCGCGAAGACGACTCGTGGAAAAATTTCTGTGAAAAAAATTCGATCCGATTCCTTTCCCTGTGTGCTGGGTGTCTCGGTTAAGAGCAACCAGATTTGAGATGTGGGTATTTACTGTTTAATTACCAACTGCCATTTACAAAAAACTTTATGTACGTCGGGCGCCTATCTTGATTTTTGAGGGGCAATGGTTTTCAAAAATTTCAGAATATTGTCAAGACAATAGAAGAAGGTGTAAGTTTTTGAAAGAAACAAAAAATGGTTTGTAAGGGATAGCCCCTTCATTTTCAAAGATAGACAAATTTTTTACAAACTGTTGTAAGGGGAGGGAAAGGTCTAATCAAAATTTTTGTAAGAACTGATTTCAAATTTAAGCTACAACTTTTGTTTGAAATTTTTTTCAATTGAACTCCTTCACCCCAGCTCTGATTTCGTATAATATACTCTCCCAGTAGACTAGATAGGTAGTTACTTATTCAAAATTAAAGGTGTAGGGGGAGGGTTCAGTTAAAAAAATTTCAAACAGAAGTTGTAGATTGAGGTTCTAGAAATAATTTTTATTATTGTAAAATTTTAGAATATACCCCCTTTTCCTCCTCCTCTCCAATTTCACATAATACGACTTGCATTCTTATATCATTGAGAACTGGGGGAGGTAGGGGGTTCAATTGAAAAAATTTTCAGACAAAAGTTGTAGATTAAAATCCTTCGAATAGTTTAGTACTTAAAAAAATTCGATTGGATCCCTCCTTCCCCTCCAATTTTGAATACTGACGGTACCAAATTCAGATTGCATTGAATGCATGCTTAAAATGGAGTATTATGAACGTAAGTTTAGGAACCATATAATCACAGGTGCTCGTTTCCATTTGAAAATTTTTTGCGAATTTTTTAATCTGAAAGTTTTGAAAATAAAATTTCAAAATGAAAAAAAATGTAAATTTAAAAAAAGATTAAAAATGGTTTATTTGCATATATCACCTTATATGACGTAGAAAAAAAAAACAGAATTTATTATGACATAGTTTTGTACATCTCTGGAATTGAAAGGACTAGAAAAGAAAAATGCTATTCTATTTCGATTTTTTTTTTTTTTTTTTTTTTTGTAAAATTATATTAGGTAATTTCGTATTTTCTTTTCTACGTAGAACCAAATACTTTAAATTAATAATACTGGAAACTTCAATGGGGAAAATTGGCCCCGACAAAAGCGCTCTTTTAGCAGTTTTAGCGGCTCGGCATGAAACTATTCTCAGATTTTCGACCGATCGTCATGTCTTCGACCAATCAGAGGGCGAATCACGCGATGATTAGTCGAAAACCTGGAATTAGTTTCATGCCGATCCGCTTAGAGAGCGCTCTTCTTGGGAGTCAAATCAAAAGCATTGAGTTTCCAGTATTATTAATTTAAAGTATTTGGTAGAACCTTAATTTCTGAAATAGGCAAAAATATGTCTTGAAAAATCTTGTTAATTTTTTCATGTTGGGTAATTCTCAGAAAATCGGCAAATTTCACTACTGTAAAAGTTCAGAAATTTGACTGGTTTTTAAAAAAAATTTTTTAACGTAATTGAAAATATATATGCCCCCGAGTACTTTTATGGTGTTGGGGTCAATTCATTTCCCAAAAGGGAGGGGGGAGGACGATTCAAAAAGGGGTATAGCCGGGTAAAATAGGGTGATTTGGCCCCCCAGAGCGAATTTTTAAACCAACTAGTGGAAGTTGGTCCTTATGGTCTAAAACCCCCGTGACCAAATTTTTAGGTCGCTACCTCACCCCCACCCCCTTCTAGAGCAAAAAATGTGATTTTTCGATTATAATTTTTGATTTTGACAGTTTTTAACCAAATTTTTTCAAACTCGGGTAGATGTTAGGTATTAGTGAGTATCTTATTATAGCTTATTAATAATTAATAAAATATCAGTATTATAGCTTATAGAATAACTAATTGTCGAATTGTCCATCGTCGTGGCTGTAAAAATTCATCATTGCCACGACGAAAGACATACACTTGTGATCCACGACGATGGACAATTCGACAATTAGTTATTCTATAAGCTATAATACTGATATTTTATTAATTATTAATAAGCTATAATAGGATACTTACTAATTAGAATAAATTTTCTCAGTTTTCAGGAAGGTGGGACATTTTATACCGGAGGAATGATAAGCCACGACGATGGACACTATTTTTGTAAAAATTGAAATTTTTACAGATGATTACGTAAAAAATCGCTCTGTGCATTGCCATTCGAAATTTCAAATGCGAATAGTATTATTATAAAAGTAACAAATCAGTGTAGCCATTCAGCAGAAAAAAATATTCACTCAGCGAGCTGAGACAAATTTTTAAAAATTAGCCACGACGATGGACATAAATCTTTGCTACAGTTTTCAATGATCAGGTGTAGTTGTACTAAACACTTTTTGTGATCATCATTCACACTAGCCTATACCCTGAACTTCCTAATGACGTGTACTTACTTTTTTTTTCAGAAAAACATGGTGATTTCCATAATTTTTGAAATCTGTTTTCAAAAACATGTTGTGCTACAGGCCACGACGATGGACATTTTGAAGTTTAGACTAACTTGTACTCAAGGGGAGGGGGGTGGTATTCATCAAATTGGGCATGATGGATTAAGGACGTTATAATGTACAAATAACCAAAAAATGAAAGTTGGGCGTAGTACAGGAGTTGAGAAATCAGCCTGTTACTCAAATTTGCCGATTTTCGGAGAATTACCCTGTTTTATAAGGTGATATGCAAAGAAACAATTCTAGGTAAATCATTTTTTGAAATTTCAATTTTTTTGAATTTTTAAATTTTCTTAATAATTATTTTAAATGACAAAAATTCACAAAAAATTTTGATAAAAAACAATCGCATGTTGGCGGGATCCCGATTTTGACAGTGCTAATTAGGATCTATCCTGGAATTTTGGGTTGTCATAATTCCTTCAATTTCAGAGGCAGGCCACCGAATGTGCATGGAACTTTTTTTGCTTTTTCAAAGTGCTGTTCACTGGCGGGGTCGAATTTTTTTTGGAATACCAACCGTTTTTGCTCGGCAATATACCAATTTTCAAAGCGTTGTAACTCCTTCATTTTCAAATTTAGGCACTATATGTATCAAGGTTTGGCCCTCAAAAAATGATTATTTTGGTGTACAATCAACTCACTTCAAAAAATTGGAAATGATTTTTTTTTCAAAATTTTTTAACAAAATGGTCACTACACACTACACAGGTACTTTTTCCCAACAAGGTCCTTTTTCAATGATTATTTTTTTTTTTCCTTCAAAAAACGTTAAAAAGAAGCGTTTATTTTGTCCTCTTTAAAACTAGGGTAAAAATGGAAAATCACCGAAAATGGTCTTGTTATTTAGTTAAAAAAATTTATTAAAAAAATGAATTCCAATTTTTTGATTTTTTTTGTTTTTTCAAAAAAAAAGGGGTTCTGCGTCACCACTCAAAAAAAAATTTATTCGATTTTCATTGTATGAAAAAATTAAATTTTGCCGCAAAATGAAAAAAATTGAAAAATTTAATTTTTTTTTCATCATCATCTCTCAGAAGGGACTTGATTATTGAGGAAAAAATTTTCGAGCAATTTTTTCAAATAAATGAAGTTTTAAGGAAAATGTGTAATTTTCCATGCAATAAGAACCGGCGAAACCACCGGATCTTATTACCAACTTGGAAAAAATGTAATTTTCTCAAAAATGAAAAAAATTGAAAAATTCAGAATTTTTCAGCATAAACTCTCAGAGTAGACTCGATTATTGAGAAAAAAAAATTTGAGCAGTTTTTTCAAAGAAATTGAATTTTAAGGAAAATGTATTTGAGAAAATTTTTATTTTCGAAAATGTCCAAAATAAGCGCCATTATTAAGTTTTTGTTAATAGTAATCGATTGTATCCAAATCTCGAGCCATGTTATTCATTACGGGGACACCCTGTATACACTATATTTCGAAGATTGGTAAATAGAACAGGCTATGAAAAACATTTATTTTTACAATTTGATGGGAACCGAGACGAAAACATAGAAATAAACAAGCGAGGCATTGCACCCAGCATGGTTCATCTTTACCGCTAAACGACTTTTTTTGCCGACGCAAAACACCTAAAACTAGAAGAGTCAACGACATCGAATAATTTTCCCTTTGCAAAAAATAAAAAGTCGGTTTGGAAACTGGTTTCTCGAATCGTACTTACGTATAAACAGATGAGAGATGAGTAAAAAAAAAACACAAAAAAATATCGTTAAAATATATCATGGAATCGATTCGCAAAAGATTTAGTACTGGAACAAGGCTAAGGCAGATGATGCGGTATTCTGTCGTAACTTCGGTTTGGCATTTTATTACCTACCCGACGAGACGGTTAAAATTTTCCCTACAAAACATGCCACGATGGTACCGACTGTCGATGGGCAATGGGCGAATCCAGCGTTGTTTGAAGATTAGCTCTAGCCTAGGGTACAAAGTATCATGGTCGTCATTCACAATTCGAACCGTATAATCAATTAATTCGCTAATGAAAGGTACAAATGGAATGAAAAAAAGAGACGAAAATACTGCAAAGTGATTACGCGTTCTTTAAATATAGGAATAATAGGTATGTTACAGATTATCTCGACTTCTTGAGCGATTCGACGATGAAATCATTTCAAGGTGAAATGGCATCCTAATAGAGACGATAAACGTATACGGAAATTTTTTAACAAGACCATTTTTCAAAATACCGCATCATCGTGGTGATGGAGATGGATAACATCATCTCGACGCGTTGGGCGAAAA
The DNA here is from genome assembly GCA_959613365.1 of Balanococcus diminutus. Classification (NCBI taxonomy): domain Eukaryota; kingdom Metazoa; phylum Arthropoda; class Insecta; order Hemiptera; family Pseudococcidae; genus Balanococcus; species Balanococcus diminutus. The sequence goes on along the minus strand of OY390715.1, from coordinate 33,210,296 downwards.
TAATTCGCGGTTATTCCGCGTTTTTTCCTTCTCTCTTTACACATGCAATAAGAATCAATCTGTTGTGTACATTGTGCATATACTCGTACATTATACAAATACCATAAACCAAACAATTTCCATATTACGTAATTCGCCGTGTGCTCGCTTATTCATTCGCGTCTCACCAAAAATTTCCAACTTCCATAACTCTTATTGAGATCGTGAACTCGTTTAAGTAGTATATCTTTGACACAACAAGTAGGTATCAATGTTTTCATTACAAAGTGCGAATTGGAATTGCCATTTGCATTGGTTGCGCCGTCGACGTCGTTCTAATTTCCTCCGCCAATATGATGTATTCATTTTCCATCGTTTTTATCTATCTTTTCGAGTACATACATGGTGGCATGAGTACTTGGCAGGCCGCTGAGAAGCGTGTAATTTTATCATTTATCTGGATACCGCTGCGCACTATCGTTTCACGACAAAAGCTATTTTTTACATTTCGTATTCGTTCGTAATTATCGAAACGACCTCGTACTAATAAACTTATAGTACATCTCGAGAATGAGCATTCGACTTCAGTTTACGAGTATACCTAATCCTCTTCTACGGCTGGTGAATTGACGATACGAGGTGATTTTATGAGGTATTCTTACAATTGGTCGCTCGTCAAGCTGCGGGGGAAATTTTAATTATTCTAAATTTGTCTTATTATTAGGTCGGTATTTCAAAATAAGTACAAAGTGGAAAATCAATTTTTGAGTAGATTTTGCAAAAATGCAAATCGATTAAAAATTTTGTAATCAATTCAACTTCAATTTTGTATTTCTTTCTCACAAGAATTTTTATTTTTCAGGAAATTTTCCCATCAACATTTCCCCCAATTTTTTTTGAGATTTTTTCAATTTTTTAAGATAATTTTTTCAAAAATTTCAAGAGATTCTTTTGCCCAAAAAATAAGAATTTTAATATGAAAAGAGTTCTTTCTTAGAGAATTTCTTACTAAATGTATATGTTTTTCATCCAAGAAAATTTGTTTGGAAGGTTTTTGATTTTTGTTTTTTAAGAGAGTTATTTTTTCACTCAATGTAAAAGGAAATTCTTGAAAAAAAAAATTTGAAAAATCAACTAGGTAGTTCTTTTGAGAGAAATGTTCCACGCCAAAGAAACATTTCTCGATGAATTTTTTGAAAGATGAAACTTCTCTCAGTTCTTTCAGCTTGAAAGGACTAATTTTCCTAGAAAAAATCACTTATAAGTTATAACACCCAGGTAATAAAAAAATGAAAAATTGAAAAAAATGTTTTCGGAAAAAATTCAAAAATGTTGACAGCATCACTCTTCAAAATTCTAAAATTTGAAAAAAAAATAATAGAAATATTGGAAGGCAAAAATCAATTTTTCCGAAGGTACATATTTCTCTCGGAAACAGTTTTTTTTATCCAAGAAAAAAAAGCTAGATGATTTTTTTTAAATTACTTTTTCAAAATATAAAAATTTTTCATATTAAAAAAAAGATTACCTACAAAAAGGGGCAGTTTTCTTGAGAAGACGAAATCTGTTTTGAAATGAAATCTATCAAAAAAATTCCTGGAGAAGTGTTTTTAAAAAAATTTTCTTTAAACTTGAAAAGACAAATTTTTCGAAAAAACCTTGTACGTATGTACTACCAAAACAGGGCTAGTTGAAAAAAAACTGTTTTTTTTTTGGAAAAAAATTTTAAAAATACCTTACCTATTTTTGGTCGGCAAAAAGGAATTTTTCCCGAAGACATTTTTTTCTAAAAAAAAACTTCTTCATCCACAAAAAAATGGATTTTTTTTTCAAAATGACTTTCTATTTTCCTGCAGTGAAAATGAAAATTTTCCTTGAGAAAAGTTGATTGAAAAAAAAACATAAGATAGAACCTCTTGAAAGTAAAAAAGGAGTCTAAGTTGGTATCGAAGAGAAAATATAGGTACAATGATGAGAAAGTATTTAAAAAAAATTATTCTAACTCGAAAAAAAATCTCACAAAAATCATTCATACCTAACCAAAAAAATAATTTGTTGAACAAAAATCTCAGAAAACATTAGGAAACATTCTATTTTTTGTTTTTTGCAAAAAAAAAAAATGGAAATTTGGTTGGAAAAAAAGAGGGATTCCCAAAGGTATTCATTTCATTTCAAAAAGAACTTTTTTATCCAAGAAAAATTTTGAGAGTATTTTCAAAGATTGAGGACTACTTTTTGCGATAGAAATGATTTTTTTTTCTTTGAAAAGATGAAAAAAAAACTTCCCCAAAAAATTAGAAAACAAAAATCTAGGTAGGTATAAAAAAAATATTGAAATAATTGTTTTAAAAAAAATCTGCCAACTTGAATAGACAAATTTTCTTTGAAAAAATTATTTACCTACAGCAGGAAAAAAAGTTGTTGAAAAGATTTCCCTTGAAAATTTGAAAAAAATCTTGGAATGAATTTTTTTTTTGAACTTTTGTAAAATGACTTAAATAAATGACTTAAATATATATTTTTCAATTTGAGAATTTAAAAATAAAGAGAATTGAAAATCTTACTTGGCAAAAAAGAGTTTTTACTAAAAGAATCTCTTTTTAAAAGAACTTTTTCACTTTTTATTTTTGTTGTTGTTGTTGTTGTTTTTTAAATTTCTCAAGAGAACTACTTTGTTTTCCAATAAAAAAAATTAATTATTTTTCTCTCTCTCTCTCTCTAAAAATAATGATTTACCTACCAAAAAAAAAATCCTTGAGAATGTGTTTTGAAAAAAAAAAATTTGCAACTTGAAAAGACAATTTTTTTTCTTAAAGAATCACAATAAAAAAAATTGTTGAAAAAAATCCCCCAAAAAAATCCGTTGATAAAAAAATGAAGAACAATTCGCAAAACTTTTTCATCAAAAATATTTCTCAAAAAAATATATTGTTGTTGTTATTGTTGTTTTTTGAAAAGATTTTAAATTTTTTTTCTCTCAAGATAACTTACTTTTTTTGCAATAAAAGTAGGTAATAAATTTATTTTTCCTTAAAAAAAAAAAAAATTATCAAAGAAAAATTCCTGAGAAGTGCTTTGAGAAAATTTTTCTTGCAACTTGAAATTAGACAATTTTTCCTAAAAGAATCAGAACCAAAAAAAAAAAGGTTGAAAAAATACCAAAAAGAAATCCTGCTGATAAAAAATTTAAGAACAATTTACAAAACTTTTTCAAAAATGTTTCTCAAAAAAAAAAAAATGAAAAATGAAAAAACCTATGTAAGTAATTTTTGAGATTAAAAAAATATATATTCTGCAAAAGAAATAGATTTGTTTGCTAAAAAAATTTCTAGAAAAAAAGCCATGAAAATCCTCTTGGAAAAAAGTTATTCGAAAATCAAAACCAAAACCTCCGAAAGGTGGAATTTCCTTCAAATTATTATTTAGGAATTGAGCTCCTGTGAAAAGCAACCGGATGAAGAAAATTGTTCAAGTAGCAAGAATCTTCGTATTTTTATTATTTGACTTATAAGGTCCGACGAGGAAAAAAAAAATCAACATCGAATCGCTAAAATCTCTTCGATGTTTGGAATCGGCTATGTACTATGCGCCCACAAACGACTACCAATTTGAAAATAATTTTTGTCCGGTGCAAAAATTGTGCTACGTTAGAATTTTAGCGATAAATTATTCGCAATTACCGCCTCGCTAGTGTTATCCTACAGCACATACGAGTACATAAGTGCGACGAGACATAGTCGGAGTCGCATGCGATGTGCTAAAATGGAAAAATACTCGTAACTGCGTTGCCTCTGGTAGTGACCAGCAATGTATGCATAAGCTAACATTGGGCATTAAAAATTAATTATTTATTTTTAAAACCACGCTCCCGACGTATCCTGCAAAGTATGGGATGGTAATGATAACGTGGGTAAAGATTGCTGTGCCACGCTGCGTATATAAAAATATATTAAAAATATCCACTTGCAGTACAGTAGATCGCGTAATTATTTGAATACCTTACCCCGCCCGCACCTTGCTGCATATTAGGCGAAAAATCAATCAATCACTGTACATCATTTTTGAATGGTTGTTAAAAATGATAGACAAGTTTATTTTTGTTTATTTATTTTTTTTCAATTTTCGTCTAGATCACGAGTAGGTTTGACTACTTATTAAGTCTATGATGCGAGAGATTTCATGTCCAAATTATACACGACAGACCACGTGTATTTGTAGGTATGTGTAAATAATGACCAAGTGATTTGAATAAGTAATGTTTAGCCAAAAACTTACCAAATTGAATTCACGAAATTCTACCGCGGAGCCAAAAACGTGTTTTTGGGGAAATGCTCCTCGAATATCGATAAAATAGTCGTAAAATGCGAAATAAATTGTAAATATAATAATGGTAATTTTTTTCCACAGGTTCGTGTTCCTTCGAAGACGGCATTTAAGTTACGTCCTCGCGATGTAGTTGTGAATATAGCGAAACGCCATTTAGTAGTCGGAATCAAAGGGCAGCCGCCAATTATCGACGACGACTTGCAACACGAGATCAAATTGGAAGAATGCACTTGGGTGTTAGAAGACGGAAAAACATTTTTAATTAATTTAGAAAAAGTAAGCACCCCTATTGGCGACCATTTTATGACCTATCGAATTAACAATTCGAGGGTCTATCAATAGTCATACTCGTAGCTCTGTTGCGTGTATGCATGATAATAATGAAAATGATAGAAAAAATAACAACGTCTATTTAATCATCAGTCACTGTCAAGGCTTAGATTGTCAGATTGTTGCATTGCGTTAAACTTAAAATTATGTAAATAGATTCGGGAAAATACTAACGTTAGAGAGAGGTGACGTAAAGATTTTTTATTATTATGTAATGGCCATCTCGCGAGACAAAATGTTTGTTTTAAATGGCAATATATGGGTAATGATTTTGATGGTGATGGATGTTTTCTCCTCTTGTAGAATCAATATAAAGTGACAAGAGTGTCGGACTAATTGTTGTTGTATGCTAAAGAGAGAGTGCCAAGTGTTGACTTATGACCTTTTCTAACTACGAGTATCAAATTTTGTTTAGGTCAACAAAGTCGAATGGTGGTCCAAATTGGTCGTCAGTGATCCCGAAATATCCACTCGTAAAATAAACCCCGAGCCGTCCAAGTTATCCGATTTGGATGGAGAAACCAGAGGATTAGTCGAAAAAATGATGTACGATCAAAGACAACGTGAACTTGGATTACCAACGTCCGAGGAGCAGAATAAGCAAAATATTCTTAAGAAGTAAGCTCATTTTAAACAATTCATACCTAGTTGTAGTTATACTTTGATCCACGTGATTTTCTGGCATGAAATCTTCATTTGTCTGATTCTTTATCTTTATGATATATTTTCCGGTAGATGAGGCAGAGTTTTCGAAGTAGTTTTGGAGAAAACTTTTCTTTTCTTGAAAAAAGTCCTCCTAAAACCTTTTTTGGGAACATTCTCTTACCTATACTTACATTATTTTTTTTTAAATTAAAAAGTAGGTAGGTTTGAAATTTTTTTAAAAAATTTTTGAAAAGAATATTTAGGGTACGTACTTGACGAAAATTTTTTTGGCTAATCCCAAAAATTGAAAAAGATAACAAAAAAATATATCTTTTTCTGTCATATCAATAAAAAATAAGAAATGAAAAAGTTCCTCAATTTTTTGAAATATTTTATTTTTATTTTTTGGGATCTTTGTTTATAAGATAATGGAATAAATTTTACTTTTATTTTTTTAAAATGAAAAATTGAAATTTTTTAAAGAATGATAAAATTTCTCTATTTTTTCAAAATGATTTATTTTTTATTTTTTTGAAATAGACTGCGGAAATTTCTCATGATCTTGAAATGAAAAAAATCCACAGTTTTGAAATAAAAATACATATTCCAATTTTTTTCAAAAAAAATTAAGATTCTTAATTTTTTCAAAACATTTTTTTTTTCAATTTTTTGGAGTAAAAATTTTCATAATTTTTTGCAGAGCTCGACAGATTTTAATTTTAAATCATTTCGGATTTTGAATCCACAAAATCCTCAAAAGGATTTGGATTTTGGATTTTTTTCAAGTTATGAAAATGAATTAAAATCCACAGATTTTTTTTTTGTTTTGTTTGTTTGGTGTGGATGTTGCACTGGTTGTTTTGAGTGTGAGCTCTATGAAATTTTTTAATAAAATTGGGTTTAAAAAAATTGGTTATCTATAATTGTTCCAAGAAATAAACTCGCAGAAATTTTTTCATAAAAAAATCAACATTTTTTTTTCTTACTAAAAACAGATATTTTTTCTCTCTAATCAAGTTGAAAAAATGTTACTCATTTTTTTGCTTTGAAAAAATTAAAAATTTTACTACCTAGGTAATTAGTAGGGCCCGGATTTTTATGATATTGCTTATTTTTTCCTGTTGCACTAGATACAATTTTCTTTACGTTTCATGCAATTCTGAGACGAATGGTGAAATTTTTAAGCAATAATATTGTTAAAATAGAAAAATAAAATAAAATATTTAAATTAATAAATATATAAAATCGAAACAAAAAATATAACCTTATTTTTGCTTATTTTAGGTATAAATTCTTAAAAACGCTTGTTTTTGCCAAAAAAAAACGTCAAAAACCCGCATATTTTGCGCTTTTTTTTTTAGTTTTTAGTGCTTTTTTTGAAAAAAAAACTGAAAAACCTGACCAAAAAAAAATTGAAAATACAATTTTTTGTGTTCTCATCTTTTTTTTTAAAAAAAATTTTTCAAGTTGCAATTTTTCAAACTATAATTCAATTTTAATTCAATCTAATCAATTTTGGTTGTGAAATCTCAACGCGTTCAAATTTATTGAATTTCGCATTATTTATTTGAAAAATAAATGTTTTGATGTTTTTCTGGTCTACATTTCTGTCAGTTTCTCCATATGTACGATTTGATAGGTTTTTCGAAAGCGATTTTAAAATACCTGCATTTTGATACCAATGATGGTACATTTTTAAAGCACTAATTTTTGCTTTTTTGGTTTTATAGGGCATATTTATGCTTATTTTTCATATTTTAACCGCTTGACATAAGCGCTTATTTTTCTATTTTGAGCGCATAAAAATCCGGGCCCTAGTAATTAGGTATACAAACTCAAAAACAAAAAAGCTATAATGACTTTAAATAAGATTTTTTGCTAAAGAATTCAGTTTTTTTATTTCTCAAAAAATTACCGTAACATGGGGTTACTTTGGCCCAATATTTGAGACTTTTTTTTAGAAAATTCATCCTTCTTCTTTCAAAATCGAAGTAAGGGGCTCGGTTTTCACTCTAAATAGTGTCGGACATTTGTAGGAAGCTCTGTAAATTTTTTCAAATTTTTCGTCAAACCCCTCCCCTCTTCCATGGTTAGTCAAAGTCATGGGCCAAAGTTGCCCGGCTCTGGTGTTACTTTGGCCCACTTCTTTTTTTCGCAATAAATCGATTTCTAGGCATAATAATAACTCACCAAAGGCATGAAACTTCAAAAAAAAATTTGTTCAGTTGAAACCATATGATCAAACATCGGTATTTTAGAGATTTCCTGATGATATTTATGCTTGGGCCAAAAAAACTCCAAAAACGACGAAAAACGGTACTCTGACGGGTAAATTAAATTTTTCTTACAACCACTTTACCAAACCGGTATTTTCACGATAGATTCGGACTCTTACGTTAAATTTTCGATCGATTTTCATAGGAAAAAATTTTTTTCTCGCTTTTTGATAATTTTTATGCGTGGGGCAAAGTAACCCCAAAAACGACGAAAACGGTCCTCTGACCAGTAATTTCAATTTATCTCACAACCGCTTTACAAAATCGATTTTTCTATGCGAGATTCTGAATCTACATAAAATTTTCGATCTGTTTCCATAAAAAAAATTTTTTTTGGATCATTCGTTATACTTTGCCTGAATAAAAGTTTTGGAGGTAAAAAAACCACATGAACAACGTAATAATTAACAAAAAATCAGGTTTACCAAACTTGCGACACAAAAAAAGTGACAATCACATAGAAGTGAAGTATGAACGTCCCTCTATCGTTGGCACTCATTACAAACTCCCTCCACTTCATACAATTGTGGTTGGACAAGCAAATATCTTTTTCCGAGAGTGGTCCAAAGTTACCCCCTTGGGCCAAAGTAACCCCATCTTACGGTAAGTGAGAAAAATTCTTATTGTAAAAAAAATTATTTACCTAGTCCAAAAAAATTTTAATTTAAAAAAAAATTGCTATTTTTCAAACAAATTAAGAAACGGATACCTAATTAGTAATTACACTAATTACCTAAAGAGGTTTTTTCTCAAAAAAAAAAATAAATAAATAAATAAAATAAAAACTACTAATACTTAGTACAGGTCTTTTCAAAAAATTGAGTAAGTAATTATTTAGCTTGGCTCAAGAAATTTTTTTTTAGGAAATTTAGAAATTTTTTAACAAAAAACTTTTAAAAATTTGAAAAATATTTCGTAATTTAAAAAAATTAAAAAAATTATTCATTACGCTGACTCCAAAAAAATTAATTAATTGATAAGAAATGTTTTATCGCAAGAAAAATTGGAATTCTTTCTGCAAAAGATTTTTTTTTTTTTTTTTTTTTTTTTCAAAAAGAAATTGAAAGATTTTTATTTTCAATTTTAAAAAGAAAGGATAAAAAATTGAGATTTCTGAAAAATTTTAAGAGATGATGAGTATATGTACCTATATCCTCAGAATTTGATAAAAAATTAAAATTATAGGCATTTTTTAAAAATTGTTATGAATTTTTAAAGTTGGGTTAGTTTTTAAAATTCAGTTGAATTTAAAAAAAAAGTAGAAGGTAATTGTCTTTCTAGTCCTTAGTGTTTACCTACGAATGATATTTTTATACCTAATGATTTTTTTAAATAGATTCATGGAACAACACCCTGAAATGGATTTCTCGAAATGCAAATTCAATTGAAAACAATTGTCATCATTCAGATACCTTTCAAAACAGAACGTTTGGAGGTATTCCTTTGAAGAAGAAAAAAACGAAGAAAAATTGAACGGACGTGCACATTTCTTCGTACCTACATAAATTCCGTATCACAATAACAATGTTTTTGCATACCTAATATAATTTTTTATTTACATATTATGTATTTACATTTTTATTTTCGAAGTGAGATTTTTTCATTCAATGAATGCTTTTTAGTAAATTTTTTTTACTGATGTTGAATAAAAAAAATGTTCTAAGGTTTTTGCTCTGATTAAAAAAATATTTTAGTAATTGTATGTTGTTTGTGAAACTTAATTGGTAACAAAACAATAATATGATTTTATATTGAAAGAAAAATTATGTGAAAAATCGTAAAAAATTTATCACAAAAAATACGTATTAAGTTACACTTATTAAAATATGGATTCACCGTGCCTATAATCTAATTTTATTTGGTAACCTTTTATACTCCTTATTATCATGTCTATGTTTAATTCGATATCATCCATTTTAAAATCTGTGGTTATTTTGAAATTTCTAATTAAAGTTGAAAGTTGAGCCTTCATCGTAATCATGGCGTATTTTTGACCTGTAGAAAAATTTTTTCATCCGATATAATTCAGAATTTTTTTTAAAATAATGGATAGAATTTCTAAATGTTACCTAAGCACCCTCTAGGTCCTGTACTGAAGGGTACAAAGCTGGATTTATGCCTTCTTGCAACTTGATCGGGATCAAAATTGCTGGGATTCCAGGTTCCTGGTTCGGGGTATATTTCAGCATCGTGATGGATTCCATAAATACCTAATGCGATATTGCAACCAGCGGGTATGACATTTCCATCTGAAATATAATTTATTTTTTATGATTATTATATCGAGTTATAAGATACTATCTATTTCAGCTTTGAGAAACGTACTGCTGATTGGTATGTCTTGTCGTGTATGGCGCAGTATTACTGGAACGGCAGGAAATCTGCGAAGGGTTTCCTTGATACACTGTTCCAAATATTGTAACTTTGTTAGATCTTCCAATTCTGGTAAACGATTACCATCGCCGAAAACTTCATACAGTTCTTGGTAAACTTTTTCCTGGAAAAATTGATGTTTTTCAATGGTAGGTACGTAATTATATTATAATGAAATTTTCTATTTATTTATTTATCAGTATATTTTTTCAAATTCATCTGTCAAATTAACGTAAGTCTAATTTCAGTACAATAATATCGTAGTGTTTTTTTTAGTGGTGAACTTCATTTAATTTCTTCTCTTTTAAATGAGATTTTTTTTTTAATTCATCAATTATTGAAAGATTTGTAAGATCACTTTTTCTCACAATTTTTTTTTTTCAGAAAATTTCTCATTTTCCAAAGATAATTTTTCTGAAAAAATAATTCTACAAAAAAAAAATAACTACTTAAGTATCTTTTTCTTAAAAAAAAAAAAAAAAAAACACTTGCAAAAGAAAGTGGCACCACTTTACTGAAATTACTGTCTCATTATCAATTATGTGCTGGAATCAGGCTCACGTCAGATGAAATTTACAAACGTAAATAAATCGAAAAATCTTACTTGTACATCCTGCCTCATTCCTAACATCATCATACAGAAACCATTCGTCACAGCGTTAGTTTCACTGCCCTATAACATCAAAAATACGTATTTTTATCAAAATTTAAAAAAAAAATAATTCTATGCAATCACAATGGTACTTACTCCGAACATAATTGAAATGACTTCATCCGCCAACTCTTTATCCGTAAAACGGGTATTCACTTCGTGAAAATTCAGTAAAATATCTATGAAGTTTCGCATTGTGTTTTCTAAAAAAAGAAAAAAAAAACGATTCGATATTAGAAGTTAATTTAGAGTATTATTTATTAATTATGATGATCGTGAGTTCGTCATTTCATTATTCATTAATGACAGCAAATCGCGATGCCCCTTAAAAAATGAAATAGGCAACTTGTTCACTAGCACACCTCAAAATTTGAAATAGGGTACACCGCACTGCTCCAATTGCTCTTGAATTTCCTGTTACGAATCTCAAAAGGGGTTTCACCTCAAATTAAAAGATTTTTTTTCAGATTAAAGTTTTATTTATTGATGCCAATTTGTTTTGTGCAAATAACTGAGTGGCTTACGGGAAAAAGGGCTTTAGTCCAAATCAAAAAATATTTTTCAGCAGAGGGAAAAAAATTCCCTATGGGGCAAATAATTTTTTTTTAATTTTTATTTATAGCCAATGCCTTTAGCGACTTTGGAAACAATTTTTTTTTTTCATTTAATCCGATAGGATGCGCTAGTGAACTATCCTTTTTTCTGCTAAAAAATATTTTTCGATTTGGACTAAGGCCCTTTTTCCCCTAAGCCACTCAACTGCATAGGTGGTAGGTGTACCTACTTAAAGAAATTGAATTTAAAAAAAATTCTCAATTGTACTTTTTTTTCAAGAATTTTTTTTTCTAAATAGTACCTACTTGAATCTGTTACTGTTTTATTTCATTTTTTAAAATTTTGAAAAAAATCAAAGGTTAAGTAATTTAAATTTTTTTTTTCTTTACCTACCTATTTTTTCAGAAATGGATCAATTTTTTACCAAGTCATCTTTTTAAGGAAAATTTTTCATTTTTTGCATAAATTGAAAAAAAAAAATACACGTATTAAAAGGGCGGTTAAAACGCCAAATCGAAATTGTGAAATTGAAAATTCAAACATTACACATTTTTATGGAAAATTTGGAGAAATTTATTGATAAATAAAATTATTGGGAAAATTTAAACGAGTATTTGAGAAAAAGTTTGAGAAATTTTCTATGAACATTTTTTAAATGAATTTATGTACCTTCAAACAAAAATTTGGAGAGAAACTGTTGAAGATATAAAAAAATTTAATGAAAATTGAGTCAAGTAAAATGAAAATTTGAAAAAAATAAATTATTAAAAATACGAGTTGGTATAGAAGAATGAATGAAAAATTTGAAAAAAAATATAATGTTAGAAAATGTTTATAAACAATTAGGATACTTGGAAAAAGTTTTGTAGAAAACTTGGGGGGGGGGGATTACTTGAGAATTTGTAAGTAGGTATGTGCTAAAATTCTAAAAAATATTTTGATGAAAATTATTAGAAAAATTTTAATGAATAGGTAGATAATTTGGAAAAAATTAAAAAATCTATAGTAAAATGCGACATTGATTTCACATAACAAAAATTTTGATGAAAAATTATGGGAAAAATTTACTTTATATAATTTTTTTTTTAAATGAAAATTTGGAAAATTCTGATGAATAAATTTTAAAAAAAAGAATTGGATAAAAAATTTGAAAAAAATTATCAATCTCACTTGGAAAAATTTAGAAAATAATGTTGGATAAAAATTATTGTAAAAATGTAAAATGAATAGTTGAATGAATTTGTTCAACAAAATTTTGTAAAATTGAAAAAATTGATGAAACATTAGAAGAATTTTAGAATTAGAAGAAAAAATCTCATGTGAAAATTTGGGAAAACTTTGAAGAAAAATAAAAGAAATCGGAAAATAAATTTAAATCAGTATTTTTTATGAGAAAAGTAAAATCTTTACGAGGAAAATTCGCAAATAATTTTATATAAATTCAAAAAAAAATTATGATTTCTTTTTCCAAAAATTTATTACCTACTTGAAGCGTGGAAATGCAAAGTATGATAAGCGCCAAAAATTAAATTTTACAGGGGAGCTTTGAACTCGTGTCGCGGATAGAAGAGGGGAAAAGTAGGGGTTTCTCATGTACCATGTGATGAAGAAGGGACATTTCTCTACACATTGGTTCAAAGAAATCTCGAAATGAACGATTTGTCTCCGAGTGAGAGCGATTCTTCGTTACCCATTTTTTCAACAAAAAAATGGCGCTTATCATACTTTGCATTTCCACCCTTCACTTGGTTTCTATGAAAAAAAAAACTGAATAAATATCATTTTTTGAAAAGTCGGTGAATGTCATTTTTTTAAAACTATTTTTTATAATAAAATCAACTTGGCCAATTCTTCAACTTTAATTTGTACGTTGTTGTAGGTACTTATGGGGGAATCGTGGGTGCAAAAAACATAAGTTCACGTCGCGAAGTAGGTATTCTATAGGGTTATTGTTTGTCACTTACCTTGTTCGGCACAAACGTAATCTTCATTTTTCATTTGATTAAACAGTTCTCGCCGTTTTCTCAACATCTAAATTATTAAAAAATATGTATGAAATATTGACGTTTCCCTCATAAGGCATAAAGAAATACCTATATTTTTTTACATGTATGTAAGTAGGTAGATTTTTATAAAACCTACTTTTAGAGGCAAATCTTGTACAATGTCGAACACATTTCCATATCCCAGTAAATATCGATACATGGTGAAAATGAGCGAAGGCATCAACCAAGGTTTATAGAATCTTTTACTCACCAATTCTGCAGATCTATAATGAAAAAAAACTTCTATGAAAATGGGAATTTAATGATTCTTGAAAAGTTACCGACGTGGAATCTTTACTTGATTAAAGCATTTCCAAATTTCATTACTTCTGTTGTATCGGCAATATCTGTATAACCCATGGCGGTTTCTAAATTTAAAAAAATAAAGGAAAACATTAAATCTATAGGTACCTAAACCTACCTACAGCATTATAAAAGACGGAGAATCTATGTAGATAGTTTGTAAAACCACGTGGTCGTTGCGTTTGCGTTTAAACTCGCCAAGTTATGAATGAAAGAAGAGGGGAAAAACGTGTTTACGTAAACCACGTGCTATCTGTGATCGGTCACACGATACTAAGAAAATAAGTCCTAATTGTGTTGGTCTGATGTAATTCGTGAATCAGAATCAAATCAAGTTTTCAAATATTATACATATTTACATTTCAAGTTCAACGAATTGTGATTTTTTTTTTATCCAACTGTTGAAATTTCTATACCTACTTACCGCAAATCGTCATTATCGAAGTTTGGGTGACGTATGGCCACAAATCGAACTGTTTCCCAGTGCCGACTTCTTTTTTCAACCGATTAGCCAAGTTGACATTTTGTTTGTTGAATATTTCCAAAAAATAATGGAATAAAATGGCTGGATTGAATGCTGGATTTATAACACGTCGATTTCTTCTCCATTTTTCCACTGAAAAGCGTAAAAGCGTACTTGATGTTGGTGGGGAGAGTAGATAGACAGGAAATCTTCTTAAATTACACCTTAGGTGTGTTCAATTAACTAGCTCCTAGTTTGTTCTGCCCAAATCGGGAGCCCACTAACATTTCTAATGTTTTTTACCAAGTCCAATATACTACAGAGATACTTAATATTCAAAATTGTAGGGGAGAGAGGGGTCCAATTGAAATTTTTATAATAACTAAAATTATTCCTAATACGTCAAGCTACAATTTTTGTTTGAAAATTTTTTCAATTGAACACCTACCTCCTCCAGTTTTTAATAATATAACAATAATTCAAGTCCTATTATGCGAAATTGGAAGGGCGGAAAAGGTTTAATCGAAAATTTTATAATAATCAAAATTATTTCTAGGACCTGAATATACAACTTTTGTTTGAAAAAATTTTCAATTGGACCCCCCCCCCCCCCCCATTTTGAAAAGTATCTACATTATGTTATGTGAAATCTGAGAAGAGGTAGGGGTCCAATCGAAATTTTTGTAATTACCAAAATTACTTTTAGGACTTCAATCTACAATTTTTGTTTGGAAATTTTTTCAATTGACCACCTCCCCTCATCATCCTCCACCAATTCTTTTAATTTTGAATAAATATCAACAGTTTGTTAAATGAAATCAGAGTTGGAGGAGGAATCCAATTGAAAAAATTTTCAAACAAAAGTTGTAGCTTGAAGTCCTAGGAATAATTTTACTTATTACAAAAATTTCGATTAGACCCCTCCCTCCTCTCCAATGTTGAATATTAAGTATCTATGTGGCAAAAAACACTCAAAATTTTATCGAGCTGCAGATTTTGTCAGAACAAACTAGAAGCTAGTGTACAATAATTGTACAAGGTATCAAAAATTTATAGATTTCTACGTGTCTATTTTTAGCATAACTACAATCTTGGGGAAAAGTATTACGGAATAAGTAGGCAATTAAAATGCCACATAAAATAATTTTAAAATCATCGCTAAAAAATGATTATTGTTTCCAATTACAATTTCCACCTTCGCATTCTTGTTCAAGCTCAAAAAGATGCGACTTTACGACGATAATCTTCGCAACTTCACCAATCATCTCACAATACAATGCTTACTTCCCAGCAAAGACCATTTCATCTCATTTATTTAAACATCTTCAAGGTCACGAATATGCACTTGTTGGTTTTTAAAAGCGTAAATGCATTAACTAAGGCCGTGCATCGTATAACATCTTTAAAGTAATCGAGTCATTCGTTACAAAATTTTTACAAGTCTAATTGAATAAGGAAGTGAGATGTATGTACATGTTAAAAACGTGCATCTTCGCGAAAAATTGTAAAAAAAATGCTCAATTTACGTGCGTACCTTCGGAAGTGAATATACCATCACCTAGCATATCCACAACAAATCTATAACTGCTGTCTTTCTCCAAAGTCTTGAATGCTACCGTCTATAACAACAAACGTGTATTGCATTTTTAGTATTTTATTACTCGTCTCAAGTGTAAGAATTAAAAAAAAAAAAAAATTAGGTAGGTTATATAGTACTCGCAGATACCTGAAAGTCTTCGGGAGATGTAATGATTATGTATGGTTTGTTGAGCAGCCATATTTTGAATGGGCTTTTATAGATTTTCATGAGTGTTATAGCTCTCTTTAAAACGTCTGAAAAAAAGTAAGAGAATTATTAAATGACAGGTAAATTCACTGATAATATGGCAACGAATAAATTAAGATATTAATTTAATACCTCAAAAAAAAACAGCTCGATAATTCATAAAGCTCCGATTAAAGTTTACCAACTAAGATTAATGAAATAATTATTTCAGTAATGATTCAATTTTTTCTACCTATAAGTATAAATTTTGAGAACGCAGCGCATGCAATTTTTTGTGGTGCAATAATTTCTAGACAACTCATACGAAGGTTTTTGTAAAATTCTTTGAAATTTAAATTTTTGGCGATTTCCCAAGGCTGGTTTTTAGATAATATTTTAATTTAATTATCCGGTTTATGAATTACCTGCGCAAAAATAAAACTGTTCGGTGATGAGTGCAAGAAAATTCGATGAAAAAATGACAGGCCGAGGCGAGATTTTGAAGGTTAATAAGTAAAACATACCAAAAGCAATAAAAAATCAATTTTTTTTACATTTTTTTAATACTAGGGTCAAAAACGCCATGAAACACAAAAAATATGACATTATGAGTATGATATTCGTAATCAGCTTGGTTGAAAATTTTTTTTGGCCTTTTTTTTTTAGTTTTAGCAACCCTGATTTTGCTCAAAATTGTCCCCTTTTGTGAAATAGGCTGTTAACGTGAGGGGTCAAAATTTTTGGCGAATGAATATTCCACTAGGACCCCTCAATGACTGTACAAAGTTTCAAAGTTATCAGTTATTTCATTACGGCGATATAGACTTGCAAAGTTTGAAACGTTCATTACAAAAAAAAAAGTTTTTCTTGACTAGGCACGTTTTCTCATCCACACTCACATTATAGTGATTAATTTTTTTATCAATTTACAATTTTTATAAAATTACATTTTCGTGAATATCTTTCATTTCAATGGCCCAAGTTATAATTATCTGAGATACTTATTGTAAGAAAACATGAATTATTTCTTTATTGGCAACACTGATCATCATTTAGGTCGGGTAAATCGAGGATAAAAAATTTGATGCATTTTTTTATAATGCCTTGCATAATATTTCAATAAATAATACGACGTCGACGTCGATGCGAAACTCGACCCTACTAAAAGAGGGAATGAGACGAGTTTCATTTTCTTACACCTAAAATAAAATACTAGGCAAGATATTTCTTTAAAATAATGGATTAAAATAGTACAATTTAATTCCGACCATTTCTTCCTAAATAATGCATAGTAATTGCCCAAAATCAATAGGGTTCTATTCTACATGGTCTCTGACCTCCCCTTAAAATTTGAACTAAATCGGTCCATTAAAAATTATGAAGGAATGCTGATGTAAACAAAATAGTTAAGCCTATTTTTAAAGTTTCATAGAATTTAAAATTTTTAAAGTTTCATAGAATTTAAAATTTTTTAATTTTTTACAGTTTTGAAAATTTTTTAAAAATTGTAATTTTTCTCAATTTTAAAAATTGTCATAATTTTTTAAATTGGACGAAACAAAAATTTATAACGAAACCCCAAATTTGAGACCAATCTTGAAGGTTAGGGGAGAAGTAAGGGCTAAAATTTTTACTAGCAAAGTTTTAGACCGAGACCAGCTTTTAGGATAAAATTCGAAAAATTCCAGCTGGGAGCCGATTCACCATTCCTACCCGGCCCCCCTTATTAAATGTTTTGAAAAAATTTTCAAGCGTCTAAAATTTTAATTAACATTATTATAAATAAATAGAACAATTTTTTTTTAAATTTCAGTTAAATTGATTTTTATTAATTATATACCTACATAAAAATAAAATATTGAAACGTTGAAATATATTTTTTTAATGTTTAAAAATTATCTACTCGTAATTTCGAATTTGAAAAAATCTAATTTTAAGAATATCTGAAAGTCATATGTTTTATTAATGTCTCTACAAAACATTTCCAACAAAAACCCCCTCACTCAAAAAATTTTCAATCTATACCATTTTTTGTCACAATCAGAAATCGAAATTATTTTTATGTACATACCGAGCCATATAGGAATCACTGGAAATGAAAATGTAGATAATCTAGCAAAAAATGCAATCACACCCTCAACACTAGCCTCTTTCATACCACATGACTTCCAATCATATTTATTTGAACAAACACTCTACCAATGGCAGTACGAATGGTCTCAACAATCAACAAACAAATTATTTATGCACAAAAAGTCAACTCTCCCTTGGAAAAACCTACCTAATACTAATAGAACTGACGAAGTTATCATAACGCGAATCCGTACTGGTCATACAAGAATCTCCCATAATCATTTATACCAAGGAATCCAACAAACACCCACCTGTCATTATTGCTCTTCAAATACCCTAACTATCAATCACCTACTATTTTCTTGTCCCTCTTTTTCAAACCAACGTTTACAATATGATATAAACCCCCAAATATTATCATCCGACAATGTAGAAAAAATAGATCGACTAATAACCTTCTTAAAGAAAACCCATCTTTACAATCTAATTTAAACCTCATTGTAGGGGCGCGATAATCCTGGTAATTAAAAGCGCCCAAAAAAAAAAAAAAAAAAAAAAAAAAAAAAGTCTGATAAAAATCAAAAAGTTATCCAAATTTGAAAAAAATGAAAATATGAAAATGATTAGATTTAAAAAAATCCAAGTACCTATTAAAGTGTCTGACAAAATACCACATAGTCAATTTCCATGGAAATACATATTATCATATTGTATTTTTGAAATGTCTAAAAGTCATCCAAAAAAATTAAAAATATCAATTTCATTACAAAAAATTATTTCCATGGAAATGTAAAAAAAATTGAAATTAAATTTTTTACAAGTTTTATACGCATAATAGCTTTATAGGTACCCTAAAATTTTTCTCTCAAAATAAAAAATGCCTAAAATTGAAAAATACCTAATCATTTTTTAAAATTTTTTCAGTCTCAGAATGTCCGATAAAATGTTTGAAAGTCATCAAATTTTTAAAAAATTCATTTTTTTATGTTTTTTGTTTTTAAACACCATGTACAGCAACTAAGGAAAATTCAGTTTTTTTATGTCTGGTAGCTGGCACTTACCCAAAAATCATTTTTGTCCATCAACTAACCTAATCCACTCTGGTCTCGGAAATCCTAGACGTTTTTTGGTCTCGTTTTTTTTTTCGAGTTTGGACATCGTAAAACTTTAAAGCATACCTAATACTACGCTAATATAAATTTAATTAAAATTTAAAAATTAAATTTAGTAAAACTGTATTTGGAAAATTTTCAATTTGGTAAAAATTCAAAATTTGGTCATTTTCAAAATGTAATAAATTTTAAAACTTTGATTCATTCCAAGTCTAATAAATTTTAACTATTTTCAAACGTTTACACAGTAAATAAAATTTGGTAAAAATAAAGTTTGAATAATTTTTAAAGGTGAAAACTCGAAATTAGAAATTTTGGTTATTTTTTTTAAACTTTCATAAAACTTTGAAATTGAATTAATTTTCAAAATTTCTTGAATTTTATATTTTTTAAAAATCGATTCAAACAAAATGATTGAAACTAAGCTAAAAATGAATAAAAATGTAAAAAAAAAAATCATCAGTAAAATGGGTAAAATTGAAAAAAAAAAAAACAATTTAAATCATAAAAACAGAGCATACCTTTAGGCGATCCCATAAATTCGCGAACATTTCCAACAAAAGGTATCCCTTTGGGTCCATCATACTGGTTGACGATTCTCTCCAAACGTCGACGCTTAATTTTATAATTGACGTAATAATAAGCCACTGCTAAAAACGCGGAAAAATATACAAAAGTGAAAATCTGTTTATCTTGGTACAACGATAATATAACGCTGTAATACAAATGATCAGCACCGAACGATTTATCCATGATTAATACGAAAGAAAAAAATTTATAATCACTCTTACGCGACCATCGAGATGAAAATAAGCCTGAATGCGAATCATCGCGTTTTTATATACATGTACACGCGTACTTAAATTCCATTTTGTCGAACATCCAGGGTGTTGTAAATGATAGTGAGATCGTTGTAAACTATGACAATTGTTTTTTCCGAAAACCGGACTGGTTTGTGTGTTTGTGGTGTGTTTGGCCTATGGCCTTGGGTAAAAGTTTACTCTGGAAGAGACATTTTTCAAAAATATTTACCCATGTTGTAAAAATTTTAAAATTAGCTATTCTCGTCATATTTTCAACCTTCGTCATTTTTGTACAAAAATCAAGGGGTTTCTAAAATTATTAAGATTATGTATTTTGTAAATTGATTTTGTTGGTAAGAAACTAAATAACTTATGGAATAAATGGTTAGAAATTTTCATTATGAAGATTTGTTAATTTTGATTTGATTCAAATTTTCTTGATGTCGTGTCTTGCCAATCTTGAATTTATTTAAAGATTTTTATGTATAGGTGCAGAAGTGACATCAAGTGCGCTATTATAATATGTGACCTGGCGCAGCGATAGGGGTACCACAAGTCGGAAAACAAGTTTTCGAGTTAGAGGGGGAAACGTGATGAAAGGTCTGAAATAACAAAAAAAAATCAGTTTTTTCCGAATTCTGGTGGTTAAACATGTGTATTACATCATATGTCTCATAGGTGCCTAAAAATTCCATTTAAATCCCCTATGCGAATAAAGAGATATTTTTTTCAAATTATCAGTATGAAACATCAACAATTTAATAGAGTTAGGAAATCATGAAAAATTGTGAAATAAAATTGAAAAAAATTAATAATTTTAAAAAAATGAGTAATTTCGGAAATATTAAAAATTTGAAGGATTAGTTGAGGTAATTTTAAAAAAATTGAAAAGTTTTAAAAGTAGGTATGAGATATTACAAAAATTGAAAAAATTGTGAAAGGTGTGAGAAATCACGAACACACGAAGAAGTGGGACATTATAATGCATTAAAAAAATGTAATGGTCTAAAAATTTGGAAAAATATTTCTCAATTAATTTTTGGAGAAAAAGAACCTCAATTCTTTTGGAAACCAAAGAATGTTTTAATTTTTTTAGAAGAAAAGCCCTAACTAATCACTTTTTTTGGAGACAATATCTCTCATTTTTAGAGGCAAATACTTAATCTCAATCTTTTTGCTTCAAATCGATTTAAAAAAGTATATAGTTTTTTCATTTTATGGACTTAAAAAAAAACTCTGCGTTTTTAAGGAAAGAAATGAATAACATTTCTCAACTTCCTTGAAGTACAAAATATTTTTATCGAACTTTCGAAGAAAAAAATATTTTAAATTTTTGGAAAAAATAGCTTAGTTATAGAAGAAATTGATTTTTTTGTTCAACATAAAAAATTTGAAATTTTTTTAGAGAAAAAATATATTCTAAATTTTCTTGGAATAAAAAAATTTCAATTTTTTGGAGAAATAATTTGTTATTTAAAAAAAAACGATTTTATGTTTTAATTTTTTAAACTTTATTTAATGGAAAAAATTGATTGTGTTTTTTTTTTTGAATTAAAAAAAAAAAATAGAACAGCTTGGAAAAAAATTAGGAGGGTCGAACTATTTTTTGAAATAGCCTGGTCCACCCAGGCTCGCCTCTAGTTACGCCATTGTATCTAACTCACGTTTCATTTATCATATTTTATATCTACAAATTAAAATTAATTCATTTTATTGTAGAAATATATTTATGTAGGTATAAAGTTACCTATTTAAAACTTTCTGAGGATGATTTTCCACCTCCGTCTGTCTTGCTCATGGTCCTGTCCAATGTAAAATTTGAGACTAACTTTTAAATACCCCTGCTTCATATTCTTAGAAAAATGTTATCGATGTGAATTAGCGAACCCATTTGTGAATCATGATTAGACCCTAAATGACTACAATGAACTAGCCATGCAATACGCATGTCACTGACCGTACTTTTACCTGCTTTTGTATTTTTTTAAATTTACGTATCTACACCTGGTTTTACCTGTCTCACCTGTCTGTTTTCACGATATCCAATGACGTATCTGAATTTTTTCATCAGCAAGAGCTAATAGGTATAGATTGGCCATTTATGCACAATGTGTAAAATGAACATTAATTTAGTATGGGTTAATCATTTATGTATAGGTAGATTAAAAATTCTCTACAGTCTACAGGTATACGTGGTTACGGTTTGACGTCATGAGAAAAATCAAGCTTCAACCTTAAAACTATCTCTTTGAAAAGAATCAAGAGAATAGAAAAAAAAGAATTGCCACCCAGAAGATGAAAATTTCTTTAAAAATTGTTCTGTTATAAAAAAAATATTTAAAAAAAAACAGGACCTTTTTTGCTGAAAATACGGCAAGACGCGCATGATAAAATACACCTTATCAATTTTCAATTTTCAATTTTTTCTCAATTAATTAAATAGTTGAAAATCATTTTTTTTTTAAATACGTATCTACTATAATTATATTCTTCGTTTTTTTCAATTTTCAAAAAAAATGTTTCTCTAGTAAAATTTTACTTTTAGCTCTTGCAGGTCCCATTTTTCTCTCCTCCTGTCCTTCCTTCTCTGCCCTACGATCACGGTATAAAATAACTCCTCAATAAATTTCCGAGGACCCAGTTCAACTTGGTACACTGATTACTTTTCTTAAAATCCTATGGGTACGTGCGATAAAACCTGACAATTAAAAGCGCACCTAAAAAAATAATAATAAAATAAATAAATAAAGATTCACCAACTTTTAATAAATTCGATCAAAATTTAATACTTGAATTGATTTTTTTTTAAATAAATTGAAATTAAGAAAAATTGAAATCTACAAAAATATAATAAATTAAAAAAATTAAAAAATTATGAATTTGAAACTTGAAACAAAAAAAATTAAAAGAGTTGAAAGAGGAAAATGTTTTTAAGTTGGTAAGCATCTATAAAACTTTAATAAATCACAAATTTTAAGAAGTTGAATGAATTTCAAAAATTCAACAAATCAAAAACTTGCAAAATTTTAATAAATAAAAAATAAAATAAAAAATAAAGATTTACCCACTTTTGATGTAGGTACGGTCTAGACTCTTATTTTAAAAAAAATCACTCAAAATTTAATGCATCAAAAATTTTAAAAAATTAGGCGAATTGAAAATATATTTCAAGAAAATTTAAATCTGCAAAAATATGAAAAAAATAAAGCAATTACTAATTAGTTGAAAAATTCTCAAAAAATCGATACCTATTATTGAAAATTTATAAAAAAAAAGAAATGATTTTTTTTTTAAATTTTAAATCAGCGAACATCTACCTATGTATGAAAATTTAATAAATCTAAACTTCGCAAAAAGTGAATGAATTTTAAAAAATACAAAATTAAGGCATAAAAAATTTGAAAAATCTAAATAAAATGTAAAATTCAATAATTTATAAAAAAAAAGTTCCAAAAAATAACGAAATTAGTGAAAATCTAGGTACCAATTTAACACTTAATAAATGAGAAGATTATCCCATATTTCTTATACGTCAGAAAATTCCACTTCCTAGGTATATTAAATTTGATTTGAAAAAAAAAATCAACCATTTGGAAAAGAAAAATTGAAAATTTTTAAAATGTCACTGTTTTATTGTAGATACCTACAGGTTGACATTATGTACCTATGCGTCAAATCAATCCTCCTTAAGCGGAAGTTGCACGGATGCAAAATGTCATTTTGGCAACACACTCATATTACTCGAGACACGAATATTTTCATTAACATTGCGTCTGAGAGAAAAATTAAAAAAATACTTTTTTATGGAAAATTTAAATTCAAACAACTTTTGTATGAAACATTTTTTCATACAATCAAAAATTGTCAACAAAATTTTGAAAAAGAAGTAACAAAAAAATACAAATTTTTAACTTATTTTTATTTTCAATTACCTACCTATTTCAGAAAAACTATCATTGTTAGAGAAAAATTCTTCAAATAAAAATTAGTCTTCGTTGAATTTTCTATCAAAGTGTTTCATCTATACATTTTTTTTGTAATTTTTCATTGAAAGAATAAATTATGTTTCTTTTCAGATCAATTTTGTCTTATTAAAGAAAAATTCTAAAATGCTTTTGTTACTAAAGTAAACATACTTAACTTTCCTTAGTGAAAAATTACCAAAAAAAAAATATATATATTTAGGAAGATTTCGATAGAAAATTCAACTCTTTTGAAGAATTTTTCTACATCAACAGATTTTTTGAAAGATTTTTTTTTCTTGTTAGGTAATTTTTTTTTTAATTTTCAATATCTAGGTATATATTTTGATTTTCTTAAATTTTTTTTTTAAATTCATATTTTTTTGAAAATTTCATGCTAAACGTATTATGTAGAAGTTTTTGTAAGATTTTTTCCCCAAAAATGTAACTTTCCTGAAATAATTTAAAATATTTTCAAAATTGGTACTTTTTTGTACTTACAAAAATTTTTTTTTATAATTTTTGTTTTTTTGACTGTATAAAAAATGTTTTATACAAAAGTTGTTTCAATTTAATTTTTCCAGGAAAAAGTATTCTTTCATTATTTTTCTCAGAATCAAAAAAAATTTACATGTACACTCTTGTAACTTCCTGGGCTAACTTGGAAACATAGAATAATTGCCCGGATCTTGTCAGCACTCAATGAATAAATTTTTTCAATGTCAAGGGAAACCATATATCATCCAAGTATCAAGTTCATGAGCTCTAATATAATTGTTTCATTTGCAAAAAAAAAAAAATCCAGTTTTAAAATTTTGATAATAAGTCATTGACATGTTTCTATTCTACCGTTACAAAACAAATTACATACGAGTACCTATTTCGTTTTTCATCATCGCCGAGGGCTACATTCTTCCTTACGTATACCTGAATTGAAAGGTACCTAGCCTGCCTACAATGTTCCTTCGTAATAACCTACACCTTCGTATAGCTATAATAAGCGAGCATTAGACTGGGTATTTAATTTCGACCCGGGGAAAATTCGCCAACTCTACACGACTGATCAACGTTCGAAGAATCCGCGATATTCATTGCCAAGGTGAAGCTCGGCATGCAGGATTAAAATTGTCATCTCACGTTTCTCTCAAATCTGAAAGATTTACGGCATATTCGACGAAATTTCGCGCTACCTGGGAGTCATTGCTGCTTCCCATATGTGTGGTCATACACTAAAACGACAGGTATAAAAAGATCAAAACGTTTTCAAGTTATAAAAGCGAAGGTTTTTTTTTTTTTGACGAATCATTGTCGTATTTATGATTGTTTACCGGTGACGCGGACGTGGTCCCATTGTGTACTTATACTTTATGATCTGATGTTTGATTTATATGGACACGCATTTGGTTGAAAATGTATTAAAGTGTGCGCCGATAAATGGTAAAGTCCTAATATCATTTACCTATTACCTACTCTTATATTTAGAATGTAAACAGTGCAAGATACACTGACGTAGATAGACCGAGTATGGACGAGAAGTTTGACAAGATGAAATGTAAAAATGCTCTTTTTTATTCTTTTTTTCTAGGATATAATTTCATTTTGTAGCCATCTACGCTTCTCATCAGCAGATCTACTTTCAACTTGATGTCTTCCATTTTCATATCAGTCTCCAAACGATAATTGAGTAAAATCATGGAAAGTGTAACTTTCATCGATAAAATGGCGTATTTTTGACCTGAAAAAAAAAAACCATGCAGGATGATGTTTAAAATTTTCTATTTTACCATTCTGATGATATAATTCTCGTTTTTATTAGAACCGTGGTAGATTCTTGGATTATAGATTTTTTTTAAATGCCATAATAATGAAATTCAACGATCGTTAAAAAACAATTTTCATTCATCTCGATTTTATGACCTGTCGATTTATTTGCATCTCAATTGTTACTCATGTTCAAATCCTCGTTACTTGAAAATTTTCAGGCGTGAAAAATCACCGTAAAAACCGACTAAAGTAGTCAAGGATTGAATAACTAATCACTTTGATAAATAACTATTATTGCGATAAAAAAATTAGCTCGTTGATTAAATCTTTATAGGCTTAGTACGAGACGAGTGGATCGCTGCAGTACTGATTTTTTGATATTCAAAAATGGAGGGAAGGGTAGAGCTCAAACGAAATTTTTGTAATAACCAAAATTATTCCTATGACTTCAAGCTACAACTTTTGTTTGAATTTTTTTTTAATTGGAGC
The DNA here is from genome assembly GCA_959613365.1 of Balanococcus diminutus. Classification (NCBI taxonomy): domain Eukaryota; kingdom Metazoa; phylum Arthropoda; class Insecta; order Hemiptera; family Pseudococcidae; genus Balanococcus; species Balanococcus diminutus. The sequence goes on along the minus strand of OY390715.1, from coordinate 33,184,381 downwards.
CCTTCCTCCTCAAGGATTTCACATAGCACTCTAAAGATATTAATTAAAAATTAAAGGTGTGAGGAAGGAAGTGTCCAATTGAAAATTTTTTTAAATAAAAGTTATAGATTAAGATCTTAAAAGTGATTTTGGTTATTATAAGAATTTCGATTGGACCCCTATACCTCTCCTTCGATTTCAAATAACATATTTTATAGGTAGATACTTTTTCAAAATTACGGGAGGGGTCTAATTGAAAAAATTTTCAGACAAAAGTTGTAGATTGGGGTCCTAAAAGTAATTTTAGTTATTATAAAATGTTCGATTAGACCCTCCCCTCCTCTCCAATTTTGCATAATATGATTTAGATACTTACATTACTTATTTAATAAAAAATGGTGGAGGTAGGGGTCAAATTGAAAAAAAATTCAAACAGAAATTGTAGCTTGAAGTCTTAGAAATAATTATGATTATCACAAAAATAGTGATTGGACCCCTCCCTCGCCTCCAATTTCGATTTCAAGTATATATGTAGTATACATATTGGACTTGGCAAATTTTCGATAGTGCCAAAAAATCCACAATGCGGAGATCCACTCGTATTACGAATAGTAGCTGCATCTTTATTTATTACTCCTACTTGAATATTGCTAAAATGAATATTGACTTACCTATGCATCCTCTTGGACCACCACTGAATGCCATAAATGTATATTTATGACGTTTATTTATTTCTTCGACGGCAAAATTATCAGGATTCCACGTTAAAGGATTTTTATAATTTTTTTCATCGCGGTGTATTTTAATAGGTGGAATAATTATGTTTGTGCCTTTCGGTACGATGAAGTCGTCACCTAAATAGATGAAAAACATTTTAAAAATCCAAGTATAACTTCGTTATTTTTGTATACTTATTCAAGTTGAACTTCAACTCGTAGAATAAAACATACTCAATTTAATCGGCTCTTTGTTTTGTCTCAGAAGTAAAGGCCCCACTGGGAATAACCGCAAGGTTTCTTTGATGCATTGCTCCAAGTACACCATTTGTTGAGCATCTTTCATGTCGATATATTCGCTTTCAACGCCTAAAATACCACTAATTTCATCGTATACCTTTTGCTGTAAAAATTAAATACAATGGTTAAATAGATTCATATTGATAGGTATAGGTAGTTAGATACCTATTTATTTGGAATTTGTTGTGCAAACTGCTTACTTGCATGTGTGGATGCATGGCCAACATTAATAATGTGTAGCAATTGGTCAATGCGGTCGTTTCGCTGCCCTGAAATAATCATCAAATTTTTAAAATAGGTACACACTTGAATTTTAGAGATTGCAGAGTTCTGTTATTAGTGTCCATAAAAAATTTAATAGTTAGCTGACTTTTTCTAAGTATAGAGAAAATCAGCTAAGACAGTGACGTCGAGAGCCCAGCAGGGCCCCAGTGCAATAATTTTCATACTAAAAAAAATTTTTTTTTTTTGTAATTTTCCTGGGGTGGACGCCAATCATTTTTTTCTACCACGTCCAAACACGTCTGAAAAAATTTCACATCTTAAATTTTTCAATCGATTTTTGAAGATTTTTAATGTTTTTAGAATAAAATATATCACACTTTTTTGAAGAAAAGGCCTCTCGAGTTTTTTGAAAGAAAAAAAAAATCTCAATTTTTTTAGAGGAAATTTCAATATTTTGAAAAAAAAGTGGTTTATCTGTAAAAAAAATCATCTCTAAATTTCTTGTCTCAATTTTTTCGAAAAAAGTCACCTTTTTAATACCTATTTTTTATTTTTTATTTTTTTTTTCAGGAAGTATCAGAACTAGAGAAAAACAAATTTCAGTTCTTTGAGAAAAAAAATCTCAAATTTTGTTAGGTACAATTAAAAAAAAAAACTCAACGTTTTCTTGTAACAAATTTTTAAAAGAAATGCAAGAATTTGAAAATTGGTCAATTTTTCATTTTTCTAAAAAATGCAAACGATCAGAATTCACTTATAATAAATTTATTATAGAAGTTTGTTCGCGTGAGAAACTACTCAAGGTTGAACAACAGTATAATATGCTAATGTGATATGAGTTTCTAATGAGAAAAAACATGAATTCTTTTAAAAAATTTACGTATGTATCGTAGATGAATACGTCAGTAGAAAAACCCCATAAGTCACACTTTTTGGGGAATTGACATGTTTGCGGATTTATCATGTAAAAAATCTGCCCGGTCGAATGACGCTGTCAGAAAATTTTTTTACTAGCGCCATCTATGGTAAACAGCAGCAGTTACGGGAGAAACCCCATAAGTCCACTTTGTTTACATGTGATGTTGATATCAAAAAGTGAGAAGAAACGTGTGTTTTTCGTAGGAGGGAAGGGTTCAATCAAAATTTTTGTCATAACTAAAATTATTTATAAGACTTCAAGCTACAACTTTTGTTTGAAAATTTTTTCAAATTGACCCCTCCCTCCCTACCAATTTTGGATAATGTAACTCGAGTTAGTCAAAATGAGTTCCATTATGCAAAATTGGTGGAGAGGGAGTGGTCCAATCAAAATTTTTGTTATAACTAAAATTATTTATAAAACTTCAAGCTACAACTTTTGTTTGAAAATTTTTTCAAATGGACCCCTCCCTCTCCACCAATTTTGGGCAATGTAACGCATTTTGACTAACTCGAGTTACATTATTTCATTTCTTTCTTTCTTTTTCTTTTTTTCCCCTGGTTAGTAATCACGCTCCTATTTTGTTACGCTTTTTGTAATTCAGCATCATTGGCAACATTTCTACTGCATTTCAGATAGGTCTTACCGCGGTTATTAGAAAAACCCCATAAGTCCAATGACTTTAGACTCATCTCCCTCACTCCCACGAATTTTCTGGAACTAAATTTTTAGGTCGATGAGTGCATCTTGACTAGGAGAATCGAATAAAACTTGTAGCAGCACTCTACGGCTGCATGTCTGCGCTATAGACAGTTTTTTGTGTCTCCTGAAAAATTTTACTTTTTGGACGTATGGGGTTTTTCTAATAACTACATCAGATACGTATTGAAGATTATAGATGAAAAATTTTTGTGGGAGTAAAAGAGGGAAACTTAAATTTTGGATAAAGTCAGATCATATGCAGGCAGACATCCAATGTTGAGGTCTCCCTCAGGCCCACTTTCACTGTTGTTCACTAACTTACATAGCAGCGTATTTATAAACAATGTATTCGTGTTTTTTCGCATTAAAAATTCTTATCACATCACATTATTCAGCCTTAAGAGACATTTTGCGCGAACAACTATCAGCTGACCCACGTGTAGCGTTCTAGAAATGACCTCTTAAGTGCAATGCTCGCACCAATAATATGTACTTTATTTTTGTCGATTTTTGTAAACGTGAGTACGATATAAACATTTTCGATTGTCGTGAAATTATTTACTTCACTACTTCGTATAGAGATAGAATTTCAATTATATATTACGCACACGTAAAACGGAGAACTGGTTTGCGAAAATATTAATTAGGCAGTTATGTAAGTCCAAACACACATACCCATTTACCTATGCGATTTTCATTATTGCGGTTGAATGAAAAACCAAGTAGATATGTATAATTAACGAAACAAAGAAAAAAAAGTGATTTAAAAAATTTTGAAAATTTTTTGAGAAAAGATTTTTTATAAAAGTTACATTTAAATATTTCCGGTTGGTTGTTGGACTCAAGTCAGTATGAACATAAAAAAAAAAAATCTGTAATATCGTAATTCTAAAATATTAGGTAGATGAATAATTACTTTTCCCAGTCGCCCTTATGTACAATGTACCTACCTGCCTATACATATAAATTTCATTTCATTTTTTTTCTCACACTAAAACGTATTTTTATTTATTTCATTATTTTATTAATTTTATTCGTATAAATTACGTTGTAAAGGAAACAAAGTTTCGAATTGCAAATAAAATATGTGATCGTCCCAGACAAAACCGACCTTCGGTGCGAAAAAATGTTTTTGAGAAGGACGTGTTTAAATGAATTTTAAGTGAGCGGAGAGTGCGCATCAGGAAAAAAAAAGAAAAAAAATTTTTCGCACCGAAGGTCGGTTTTGTCCGGAACGATCACATATATTCATTCATTCAAGTTGAAAAAATTGTTGAAATATTCCCAAAATTACCGCAATTTTAGAACAAAAAAAAACAAAAAAAAAATCAAGAGTGTTGAAAAGGCCGAAAAATTTTCAAAAAAATGTTCGTACCTAGTTACGATTTCTCAATTAAACAAAAAAAATATTATTTTAAAAATTGAACAATAAATAGAAAATAAAAATTATTTTAAAAAAATTCATTTTTATATACCTACTTAAGGGGGGGGGGGGCTTGTTTTGGAACATTTTTTGTTGAATGCATAGCGTTGATTAGCGGAATTTTCTAAGACCTTTGCATGACGTCATTTTGATTTTTCACCTATGAAGTTTTGAAGAAAAATTGGAAACTAATTTCAAATTGTTTCTTTTTACAAAAAAAATTAATTTTTAATTTTTGAAAAATAAAATGCATAGAGTTCTCAAAAAAAGGAAATTATTTTCATATTGCATTTTGATTGTGTCATTTTGTAGAAAATGTTGGTAGATTTTTTGGAAAATTACAAATTTCAAAATCAAAATTGGAGAAAAACACGATTTTTACTTTAGGTCCCGTTTCTAGGAAAACTATGCAACCCACAAAACTTTTTCTCAGAATCTTTTTTATTCAGTAGAGTCTTGTCTATAATTTAACGAGAGGATTTTGCAAAACTCGTACTTTCTCTCCTATTTTATGAAACCCTCTCATAGTTTTTCCTCGGAAGTATTCCAGTCGACTCGAAAGAAATAGTTGACAAATTAAAATTTTGCAAAATCCTCTCGTTAAATTATAGACAAGACTCTACTGAATAAAAAAGATTCTAAGAAAAAGTTTTGTGGGTTGCATAGTTTTCCTAGAAACGGTACCTGAAGTAAAAATCGCGTTTTTCTCCAATTTTGACCTTGAAATTTGTAATTTTCCAAAAAATCTACCAACATTTTCTACAAAATGACACAATTAAAATGCAATATGAAAATAATTTTCTTTTTTTGAGAACTCTATGCATTTTATTTTTCAAAAATCAAAAATTAATTTTTTTTGTAAAAAGAAACAATTTGAAATTAGTTTCCAATTTTTCTTCAAAACTTCATAGGTGAAAAATCAAAATGACGTCATGCAAAGGTCTTAGAAAATTCCGCTAATCAACGCTATGCATTTAACAAAAAATGTTCCAAAACAAGCCCCCCCCCCCTTAAATCGTGGTGAAACTATAACTTCCGAAAAAAAATAAAAGAATTTTTCCAGATTCGATTGGAAAAAAATTTTTAATTAAAAAATTATTTCCAATCAAGGTACCTACCTAATACCTATAAAAAAAATCGTATTGGAATATTGAAGAAAAAAACTGAAATTTTTCAAAAATTTCTGTTCAAAGATGTTCTTGAATTGAAAAAAAAAAAAAAAAAAAAACATTCGTAAATTTAAAATAAGAAATATCATTTTTTTTGAAAATGAAGAATTGGATTGTGAAAGAATTTATCAAATTTTCTTTGGACTTGAATTTTTTCAAATTTTATTAATATATCTACGTCAATTTCTTAAAATTTTGTTCAAACTTCATTTTTCTAATAGGTACCCAGTACCTACCTACAACGTTTTTGGATAATTTTCTTAAAATTTATTGGAAAACACTTGTTTATTTCCATTTTGAAGCCTCGTAATGATGATGGAAATTTAAAAAAGATTGCAGCAATCTTGCAAAAATTTCGAAACCATAAATTTTTCAAAAAATTCTGTTCAGTCAAACAGTAGCAATCTGATTGGTTAATGGATAATGGAATTTTGTCTACATTTTTCTTTGTGGTGGTGAGTGCTCGAGATGAATTGCATGGATTTTAAATTCCGAGCTGAGGTACAAAAAATTCTTATTTACAATTTCTGACCACTAAAACAACCGGGCCCACTCTTATCAAGTATGGTCTCCGTAGGTAATAGGTATGACTAGGTAGGTACCTGAGTTGCTATTAATTTATCAACTATACTTACACCAATCATCATTGTAACAACTTCATCTCGAAGATCATCGTCTGTAAATTCAGCTCCTTTTTCATTCAAGTCAAACAAAATGTCCAGGAATGTTTTGTTAAATTTATCTGCGAATATGTGAGATTTTTAGTGAAATTGAGAATTTGGACTATACGAAAAATTAGTTCCTATGCCTAGGTATTTATTCATTCGGCAATTCATTAGGTAGGTATGCGAATAAATTACCATCGTTTTCGTTATCTTCTGCCTCTAGTTTTTTTTGTTGAAATTCTTTTTTTCTACGCTGTATAACCTGTAAAAGAATACGAAGGAAATATATAGGTAGATATATTCCTACAGGTTACAGGTATACCTAGATAAATGAGAATAATTCAGGTAAAAATTTAGTATATGTACCTGCATTGGAAGCTTATGCACCATTTCGTAACTTTTTGATAGTCCTGTAAAGTAACTATAAATGGCAAATACTGCGTTTAAATGAAGCCATGGCTTATAAATACGCATACTATCAGCTACGGAAGCGCTGAAACCAACAAAAATTCATGTTAGGCTGTCCTAGTTGTACGTATGAGTGAAGAGATTTACACATGTACGATTACGCTTTGGTTTTATGCACATATGTAAATATGTAGATCTATGAATGAAGCGTTTAAGGAACTACAAGTGAGTCCGAGTAGTAAATTAAAACATTATCGAAAGCAGAGGCATAGCGAACAGGGATGTCGGGGGGGGGGGATGTCCTCCTCTGAGATAGTAAAAATGAAAAGTTTTCAATTTTGAGTTCATTCAAACTTGAAAAAATTGTGCGATGATTACAAAAATTACGAAAATTTGGCATTTATGATTTTTTCTCCATCTGGAGAATGTCCAAAGTCGTCAACCTCGTATTAAAAAATGACGAAATCTACCTTACTAGAGCTTGTTCAAATTCTACTTTAGTGTCAGTGTTTTCTTCAGAGTTCAGATCAAAGCCCATACTTGTCTCTATAATCAAATGATAACACAAAAATGAATAGTGCATAACTTGCACATGTAAGAAAATATGCATGAGAAAAGAAGTACGAGTACGTATACAGGGTGTCCGGTGAGTGGTCTGAGAAACTTGAAATTTGAATATAACCGAGTACGACTAACAAAAAAGTTTATGTACACATATTGCCTAAGTTTGAAAATGAAGGAGCTACGAAGGTTTGAAAATCAAAATCTGTATTTTACCTAGCAAACTAGATTGGCAACACTGTGTTCAAAATGAATTTCGACACCAGCAGTGGATAGATCATCGAAAAAGCAATAAAAGTTGTAATCATATTGAATTGCCTATCTTTGAAATTGAAGAAGTTACAGCAATGCAAAATTCCAGTCGAAAATATTGCCTACCTCAATTTATTAAGGTGCCGTGGTGATACTTGAAAATTGCGAAATTCGGTCAAAAAATACATGAAACAGGTGTAACTTTTTGAGAGGAACAAAAAACGTAATGTGAAAATTTTGCCTATCTATGAAAATTAAGGCGCTGCGGAGCCTTGAATTTTGAAAATACCAATTTTTAAAGCTTTGTAGCGCCTTCATTTTCAAAGATAAGCAAATTTTTGAAATAACTATTTTTGTTCCTTTTAAAAAGTTACACCTGATTTGTGTATTCTTTTTACAAAATTTTGAAATTTTTGTACCTCACTGCCCCTTTAAAATTGAAATAGGCACCATATACACTGTACAGTACAGGAAGATTTTTGTTAGTGGTACTCGGTTATACCCAAATTTCAAGTTTGGCACACCACTCGCCGGACACCCTGTAGAGTAGGAAACTTGAATAATGCATTGGGTCCGCAACCCTTAACTCACCGCAAATTATATCCAGAGCTGTAGATGAAATATACTTCCACATATCAAATTGTTTTTCAGTTCCTAGTTCCTTTTTCAAAGCTTCAATCATGAGTTTATTTTTACGATTGAATATTTCGAAGAAGCTTTCCAATAAACGCATGTTAAACGCTGGTGTGATTATTCGGCGATGTTTTCGCCACTTTTCGACTAATTTGTGCAAATGAAGCGAACCATGAGTTACGTAGAAAGAATTTCATTCGTATATTTTTTGCCCATTTAGTTACCTGGAGCTGAAAATAATCCTTCTCCGACGGTATTCTTGAAAAATTTGTACATATCACTTTTTGCCAAAGTACTGGGACTGTTGAGTACAACCTGTGAATAAAGATACATATATGTGCATTGTAAGTACATAGGTTAAACTCGCGAGCAATAACTTACTTCGTTTTTTTTTGGTCATGAGTTTTGGATGGTTTTGGTGATTGTTATTTTCTAAAAACTGCGTTTTACAGTAAATGTGGTATGATAAGTTAAAGATGGAAAAGAAAATCGAGTAGTTTTTGTAAAAAAATTTCAAACAAAAGTGGTTAATTGAGATTCTAGGAGTAATTTTGGTCAATATAAAAATTTCGATTGGATCCCTCCCTCCTCTCCAATTTTGTCCAAAACCATGTAGACATTGATACTTTATAATTATTCAAAATTTCAGTATTGAAATTTTTTTCAAACGAAAGTTGTTTTTCAAAAAATTTTCAACAAAATGGTCACTAATTACCTATACGTACTTTTATCCAAAAAGACCATTTTTGGTGATTTTTCATCTTTACCCCTGTTTTTAAGGGGACAAAACCCCCTTTTATACATTAAAAAAAAATTAAATAGCTAGAATAAAAATTAAAAAATTGGATCAACATTGTCTTAATAATATACCTACGTACATTTTAACCCCCTCCCCCCAAAAAAACATTTATGGCGATTTTTCAACTTCAGCTCAATTTTCAGGAACTGCATGAACTGCGCCATTTTTTCAGAATGATGAAGTTCCTAAAAACTAAAGTTGAAAAATCGCTATAGGTAAATCTTTTTTTTGGGGCAAAAATATGTATGTTAAGACTACTTTGATCCAATTTTTTTTTTCATTCTATAGCCGGTTTTTAATTTTTTTTTTTTTTCAAAAAACTTAGACAGGTTTTTTTTATTTCCGGCTTAAAAAAATAGGGTTGAAGATGAAACATCACCGAAAATGGTCTTTTTGGGCATGGTTCGGCAGCTTTACTTCAGATTTTAAATCCTCAAAATCCTTAAAATCCGGATTTGGATTTTGGTTTTTAAATCCTATTTTTGAAAGGATTAGAATTTTGAATTTGAAATCCTAAAATACATAGAAAAGATTTAGGATTTTTTTCGACTTATAAAAATGATTTAAAATCCAAAATCTTTTTTTTTGGTTTTGTTTAGTGGTTGCACTGGTTTATTGAATCTACATCTTTTGTTTGAAAATTTTTTTAATTCAACGCTTACCTCTCTCCAATTTTCAATAATGAGTATCCATGTATTAATATGAAAAATTAGAGGGAAGGAGGGTTCCAAAAAAGATTTTGGATTTTAAAATCCATTTTTTTGGAAGGATTTCGGATTTTGGATTTGAAATCCAACTATTGCAAGGATTTCGGATTTATATTTTAAATCTTTTTTCCCCGGATTTTGCCGAACACTGTTTTTGGGTAAAAGTACCTGTGTAATGAGTTAATGACAAAGCATTTTGTTAAAAAAATTTGAAAAAAAAAACCAATTCCAATTTATTGAAATTTTTTTCGTTTTCTCAATAAAAGGGGCTTTGCTCCGTCACTCAAAATAATGTATACACCTCGGTGCTCAGATTTATTTATATAAAATCTAGGTTTTACTGTAGGTACCTACTACCAACCTACTTAAATCACAGCATGAAACGTAATACAGGGAGCTTTAAAAAAAAGCGAAAAGTTTTGTCGTGTTTGTTAGCAAGCAAGACGTCCTTGAGTAATTACGCTTGCGAGAGGATAATTTATTAATTTGCAAATAGAGAACTGAGAAGTGTCGGGTTAATGTTTATTTTTTTAAAAAACCAGTAGAAAAATGTCTTACGAAGGACGTATTGCCTATGTCGAATCTCGTGGGAGCCTGTAATTCTGTAAAGGAGGTGATAAATTTGCTTGTCTCGAAAATTGAAGGCGGATGAACTGTCAAGCGTTACAATTGATAAAAAAAATTATAATTCACCTGTAGATCTTCCGGTTTGTCAACGATGACGAAACGAATAAAAGCTAACCAAAAATTGAATGGCGTTGGATTGAACGTTTCAATTTTCAACAAAATTCTGGCCATTACTTCTGCAATTTATTAAATTAAAGAAAAGTAATTTAATAAATGTATCCATATCGCAATTTCTTAATACACGTCATAAAAATCTCTCAATCGAAAGAAAAAAATCAGCTAAAACTACATACTATAAATAGGGGCTGTTTGATTTTTTTTTTAATTTTCATATACCCCCAAAAATTAGGACCCAAAACTGACGACCTCAATAATACATAGGATAGTTGTTGTACTTGGTAAGGTCTGTCATATGCGACCCTGCCGATTTTTTTCCATTAATAATTTTTGAGTTATACTTCCTCAAAAGCTTAATTCTCAAATTTTCAAGGGAGGGACTATTCGAGAAAAATTGATGGTGAATCTGCTTTTTGCTGGAATTTTGAAATTAAATGATGGAAATTAGTCTTCAGGTTTTAGGCCCCTGCCTCATTCCTCCTACCCTCTCCAGTGAGGCTAAATACTTTTTTTGATATAAATTTATATTTTCTGAAATTCTCAACCGAATTTTTTCAAACTTGTAGAGATGATGTACTCTATGAAGGACCATTCTCGAATTAAAAAAAAAAAATTCAGAATGTTCCTTGGTAGGAAAAATACGAATTTTAATATTTCAAAGTGTAATATCTCCTAGTTGCCAGTGGTCAAAAAATTAATTGAAATCATTTGTACGAAGTGGAACGCACTTTAATCCAAAATGTTTGCCAAATCATGTCAAAACCAGTAAAACCACAAAATTAAAAATTGTTCCAGTTTATTTATGTTTTGGTAATTCCCCGATCGTATTTTTATTGCTAATTTCATTTATTCATTTTTTAGGCTAAATGTTCGGTATTGTATAGGCTTTTGAAAAACTTTTTAAAAAATGATTCAATTTATCCGTGGCTGCTTAGGTTTTATTCATATTTTTTGTTGGACTCGTGAAAACTAATTTTTATAAATTAATCAAATTTAGTAAATATTATTTTAGACTTAAGAAAACAAAAATAAACCAATTCAATCCATCCAACTAAAACTTATAATTATTTTTATAAAGATCGATTTTAAAAAAAATTACCTTTTTTGCTTCATAAAAACTGAGAATTTTTTAGAGGTGACTTTAATGAATAGAAGACTAGAGGTATCAAGTGAAACGGTCGTTTCACTCCCGCTCTTCCAACCTCGAAAGTAATTTTTTATTCTAAATAAATGAAAAAATTAAAAAAAAAAAAAAAAAAAACTGTACCTATACTTACCAAAGGTTACTTCTTATTCTATGAGAATGAGAAATTTTCTCCCACAATTTTTTTTTTTAAATTTCCCTTTAAAACAATTGAGAATTTTTTTTCTCTAAAAATGAAAGATTTCATCCTAAAAGAAAGAAAAAAACGATTTCTTTCAAAAATTGAAGCTTTTTTTCCTCCAAAAATTTGAGAAATACTTTAACTTCGGAAAAATCTAGAAATTTTCTTCTCTAGAAAATTTAGTTTTTTTTCGAGAAAATTGAGAATAATTTTTTAAAATTTCTCCAAAAATGAGAGATTTTATTCTAAACAAAAAAGAGAGTTTTTTCTTTAAAAAAATTGACAATGATCAAGATTATAATAAGTATATGTATTTCAAAACAAAATTGACAATTATTTTTCTCTTATGGCATGAGAGATTTCATTCTAAACAAAAATAATTATGAATTTTTTCTCCCAAAAAATGTAAGATTTATTTTTTTCCTTCTTTTTAAAAAAAGAAAAAAAATGGGATTTTTTTTCATTAGGTACTTTTTCCCCGAAAAACTGACTGATTTTTTTAATCCAAAAATTTGAGAAATATCTTTACTTCCAAAAAACTGAGAAATGGTCTTCTCTTTTTTTTCCCTAAAATTGAAAGGGGTTTTTCTTCAAACATTTCGGAATAATTAAAAAAAATTTCTTAAAAATTGCGAGAGCTTTCTTTCTACATAAAAAAGAGAAGCTTTCTTAAGAAAATACATAGATTATTCGTCTTTAAAAATTTGAGAATAATCTTCGCTTACTTAGGTATCTACCACTTTGGAAGAATTAAAAAAATGAATTTTGACAATTAAAAAAAAAAAAAAAAATTGTAATAAAAATTACCTCGCCCCTTCCAGATGTCCTAAAGAGTATAAATAACTTGGGTTCTAATTGAGATACAGATGTGAACAAATTATGAAGACTTTCCCCACTTTACGGTATTAGTAATAATATGAAGTACTTACCCTCGGTGGATCCAAAGAAGAGTCCGAAATTACTGTTGCTCAAATGTTTACGAAATTTAATCCATTGTAGAAATTTGGTTATCATAAAACATGTCAAAAACATAAAAATAGTAAACAATATCGTAGAAATATGATTCGACTGCTTCTGTCGATAAAAATCTTGTGTAACATTATACGATGACATATCCGTTCCGTTGATTGACATTTCTGTATCAAACAGACAAAAATGTTACCAGAACTAATTTTCGTTTAAACCACTGATTTTTACAAAAATGAAAACTGTATGAAAAGTAATACTTCTTTTAAAGATTAATTATTACAGAATGCACAACATAATTATCTACGTTTCCAAATCAGATTGATTTAACTACGTGTAATGAGGGAGAGATTTTTCAATATGTTGATTTGATTATGGGTAAAAATTAAAAAGAAATTGTTAATGAATCATACTCAGTGTTCCAATTATATCTCAATGTGAGCAGGGATTCCCGAATTAAACTTGCAGGTTATGCCAGGTAAATAATTTTTTCCTTTCATTTATTTCAATGTACCAGTTAGGTATAACCTTTTGACATTGAAAATTAAACTTTTATCAACATAGCATGCGCTTAAACCAGTAATTTAGTGATTATATTGTATAAATAAAAGAAAATCGGATTCATGTTGACACAACATCGGAAGTCGATCTACTCAAGTTCAAAGAAAATGTATCAAAATTGGAAGAATGAAAAGCCGAATAAAAGTCAGGTTCATGGCAAAGCTATTTACAGACGCAGGGCTTTAAGAAGATAATTTCTCGACAAAGTATGAAGTAAAATAAGTTTTGAAAAACTTACTTGATACGAAGCGAATGAAACAGGGCACCGAAAGTACTGCTTAGTGGTTACTATTCTCACATCAAATCGATGACATTATGTTGATGCTATAGCTGATGCCAATTGTAAATACTTTCGCTTAATCAATCGCCCAGTCGTGTTTTGATTTTAAATTAATCGTTATAGTACGTTCGGCGAAAGTTTGGTGCTGGCAAATTTTTGGGCGGAGCATGCGAAACTAAAAGACCAATGAACGCGCCGTAACTGAAGGTGCGTTCAAATTTGATGAACTGCATTTCATCACGTTGTATTCTTCCTTCTTCCTTCATTACATAATGAGTTATCCTCAAACGAATTAATGAACAAGGTGTACCTAGATAAAATAATATCGTAACCTTTTATCATTTTTCAACATTTTCCCTTACGTACGGAGTTAATGGACAATGCGACTTGTTGTGATCGCAACCGTCATCGCAACTCGCCTCGCGCGTGATTTTAAATTTTAAATCGGCAATAACTTGAGACTGAGGCAAGTTAGAGCTTTCGTTGCTAGCTCATTCGTAAGAGGATAAAATTTCACACATTCGCCTCGCTTACACCACGTATCTATGACTTTTAGTTTTTCCAATATTTTAATGTAAACGTTATTTTTCTTCAAATTAAAATATCAAAAAAAATATTGATCGTAGATAGGTAGTGTAAGCGAGGTGAATACGCGAAATTTTATCCTCTTTCGAATGAGCTAACAACGAAATCTCTAACTTGCCTCAGTCTCAAGTTATCACCGATTTAAAATTTAAACTCACGCGCGAGGCGAGTTGCGATGCCTGTTACGCTCTTGATTTTTTATTCGATTTATTTAGTGAAATGTTTACAAAATGGAATACGTAAAATTGGGAAAGAAATCATAAAAAACTTGATAATAAAAACAAAAGAAAAAAGAAGAAATTAATTTGCGAGTATTGCGAAATCATACTAAAGTAATCATTATAATGAATTAATGAGTATGCGAATGCGAGAAAATACGAGGTTCGCGAAGTCACGCGTTCAATTTGGTAGCTTCTTCACTTTATCCCCCACTTTTTTTTTTGCCAGCACCAATCTTTCGCCGAACGTACTATAGTAATTGGCAATTTGTATCGGTTTGTTTTCCTAGAAAGGAAAAGGAAAAGGTGGGCGACGCGTTATGTTGACGAACAACTCAAAGTTGACTAAGAAGTAGACTAGGTAGGTAGTAGGTACCTAACCTACCTAAATAATTAGATGTAAACACGTACATACTATAAATTTAACAAACCTGATTAGCTAATTTTACAGGTAGATAGGTAATTATTAAATTAACGTTTATAAAAACCTATATACTTTGTTTGAGGTTAAATTTAGGTATGTTTCTTTAATTTCAACTTTGGGGATTTTTTGTTGAAGTTGAATTACACGTTCCTGTTTTACATTTCCAAGTATTTCTATCGTATAAAAAATCGTCTAATTTTTTAGAGTAAAAACATTTCACAATTAATTATTAAACAACCTCCTAAGATTTCGAAAGTAAAATGAGTTACCTACACCCAAAAAATATGAAAATTAAAAAAATCAAATACAAAGAAAATCTCTGTTTTTTGTAGTAAAAATATTTCTCAATAAAGTGTAGTAGAAAAGAAGAAAAAACTTAATTTCCTTGGAATAAAAAAATAAAAAAAATTTCTTCTTTTTTAAAAAAAGTTTGAACTTTTTAAAAGAAAAAAAGTTTACCTAGGTACTTTTCAAAACTCAATGTTTTGAGAAGAAAAATCACTCATTTTTTTTTTTAGAAAAAAATTCTTAGTTGTTTAGAAATGCAAAATATTTTTCAAATTTTTGAAGAAAAGCATCATTTTATTCAATTTCTTCAGAGTAAAAAATTCTAATAAATTTTCCGAACCAAAATTAATTTTTGAAGTAAAAACCATTTAAATTTTTGCAAGAGATCTTAAACTTTTATGGAAAAAAGCGAAATTCTTTGTTTCCTTTTAAAAAGAGAAGAAGTAATAAGTAATTTTTTTTTTTTTGAGAAAATAATTTAGATCTCTGATCTTTCTCAGAATGAAATAAGAACTCAATTTTTTGGGAATCAACGTGAAAAACTTGCCAATATTTTTGAAAAAATCTTTAATCTCCATTTTTGGTGAAAACCTTTTTTGGTTTCATTAATTTTTTTTTTATTATCAGGGAAAAACCTCTCAATTTTTTGAGATTTTTTTTTTTAAATTTCGGAATGAAAAAATTTAGAACAACTTATCTCTTATTTTTTTGACGAATGGATCACAGCAGTACTGTTTTTTGGTACCATCGAAAATTTACCAAGTCCAATACTACTATTCAAAAATGGAGGGGAGAGAGGGGCCCAATCGAAATTTTTGTAATAATCAAATTTATTTCTAGGAGTTCAATCCACAACTTTTGGTTAAGAATTTTTTTAATTAGACCCCTTCCTCCCCATCAATTTCGCATAACACTCCAAAGATACTATAATTAAAAATTGAAGGAGTGGGGGGAGGAAGGTGCCAATCAAAAAAAATTTCAAATAAAAATTATAGATCGAGATCCTAAAAATTATTAGCTATGTTTTTTTAACGCGGATTATTGCATAATCTGGATTTTGAGGGTTTGTGCTTTGTGAAAATCCATTCAATAATCTGCTATATGAGTAGATTATGAAAGTGGATTATGGATTCTACTGTGTTCTTATGCTTTGTTCTTGATAAAATTTTCAGAATAATGGATCAGAACATTTTCTAAACCTTGTTTTAAGAAGTAGATTCTTATAATCCATAATCCAGATTATGCATAATCCGCGTTAAAAAAAACGTAGCTATTTTGGTTCTTATAAAAATTTTGATTGGACCCCTTTCCCTCTACTCCGATTTCAAATAACATCAATCATCAGGTGATACTTTCTCAAAATTGGGGGAGAGGCCCACTTGAAAAAAATTTCGAACAAAAGTTGTAGGTTAAGGTCCTAGAAATAATTTTGGTTATAACAAAAATTGCGATTGGACACCTCCCTCTCCTCCAATGTTTGCATAATAAGACATAGATACTTATATTAAAAATCTCGTAGGCGCCCAATTAAAAAAATTTTCAAACAAAAATGGTAGTTTGAAATTTGAAGTCTTAGAAATAATTTTGGTCATCACAAAAATTGCGATTGGACCGCTCCCTCCCCTACAACTTTGAATATCAAGTATCTGTATAGTATTGAACTTTGTAAATTTTCGATGGTGCCAAAAAAACAGTATTGCGGCGATCCACCGTTTTTTTTTCTTTTTTTTTTGTACTAAAAAAAAAAGTCCGAAAAAATCCGATTTTTTATTTAAAAAAAAAAAAAAACTCATATTTACATTCTCAAATTGACGTTTAAAAAATGTCAATTCACTGCTTTTTCTGAAAAATTCTCTATCGTGGATCTCCATCTTCAACTCAAAATGAACCACCCTATTCATATCCTTAAGAATTTTTGAAAAGCTACAAAAAGTTAAAGAAAATAATGACATGGAAAATTATGATTCCTAAAAATGAAGGTAAAGATGGAAAATCACCATAAATTTGTCTTTTTGGGTGAAAATGTGTATGTTGAAACCATTTCAATTACAAAAACTTTTTTCCAATTTTAAATTTTTTTTTTCTTCAAAAAACAGAACATGACTTTTTAAAATTTCTCATAAATGTGATGATCTGATGAACTCTGAATTAAAAAAAAAAATTAATAATAAGATTATCATACAGAAAATAGGTATACAATCGGTCAATTAAAATTTGAAACAATCGAATCCTGATGTATGTCAAATTACATAAGACATTTGATCAGCATTATTCCTATCACATGCAGGTTTATTCATTCTTCATTATCGATAACAACAGACGGTCATTTAATACGTGATGAGATCCGTCGAATGATATGATTACTACATCTTCCTGTTAACTTTTCTTCGTGCACATTTTTGTACGATAAATTGCCTATAGGCCACAAATAAAGATGATTTCGATAACGTTACCGCAAAAATTCCACAAAAAAAAGTATTCGAAACCAACATGAACAATATTTAATTGCATGATATTCGTTTTAAAAAAATTGATAAATTACTACGCGAAAAAAAAAACTTTCGAATTGCCTAAATTGGAAAACATATTTGGAACCATGAATTAAAATACAGTACATATAAAAAACAAATTTCAAATGAAATTTAAAAAAAAATCATTCGCCCTAAAATGAACGAATTAAAAAAATAATAAAGCTGGTAATTCAGACATTCATTGCAAAGGAGCCACAGCTGATATACTTCATAAAAAAAACAACAGCATAATTGGCAATCCGGCATACCTGAGCGTATTACATACTTCAGTATCCAAATTCATAGTTTTAAAATTCACTCCACGTCCACGTGAATATATAATTTATAATAATCGTACAGTTCTTCGGGAGTAAAAGAAAGAAATTTTTCCGCATCCACGTACTTATCATCGTTACACATTTCGGCGAGAATTTTCATTCGTTCTTTTTGTGTACAATCGATGAAGATTTTACTTTCGGGGCTACCTTGATATTTCGACTCTTGCGATAAATTTTTTGTTGTTTTGCTGGCAAAATGTTGATAACAGAATATAGCGGAGATGAAATTCCAGGCGGAAAATTCCGGCCATAGGACGTTATCGAAATGAACGTAGCTACTGGAACCCTAAACATAGAGAAAAAAAGTAAAATTTTTGCAGGTCGTATGAATTTCTAAATTTTTCAATTTTTCACTTTCAACGTACCTGCCAAGTGAGAAAATCGCTCAGTCTAATTTCCCCCGAAGTTCTAATCAGAATTTCTGGGTGAGGGGATTGATAAGTATACAAACATTGATCGAAAAATTTTTCTGTAACGTCGATATCCTTAATATCACCTTTATGAAGACTCTGCACAATGCTAGTTGACGTATTGGCTAATTCGTCTTTTCCTGTAGAAAAAAAAAGATTGAAATTGATTGATTTAGTGAAAAATTATTTGGAAATTTAGAATACAAACCTGTGTACGAAAAAGCGATATTTAAGTATCCGCGTTTGTTATCTTTGGTGAGCAGCATAGCGATCAACATTAACGTACAAAGATCTTTGGGTAAAAGCGTCATATTACCGATGATACGAATGCACACTCCGTGTTCTCTCAATTTTCTCCTGAAAAACGATAATGAGAAAAGCACATATAAAACTCATCTTCGTACATTTATTCATTTATACAAATATTAAAAAAAAAAAAAAAAAAAAGGTTAAAAAAATGAAAAATATCAATTTTACCATTCGTCTATTAATCCTTTAAATTTAGTTTTAGCTAAATTCATAAGAGTATCGACTTCTTCTTTATTTCTTTTGAAATTTTCTATGCTAAAAGCGTACACGGTTACTTCGAACACTTCCAATTTCAAACACCAATTTAAAGTTTCCGATAACTTGGCGAACCTGTTGAAAAATTTATCATCAGTAATTTCATACGTACGAGTAGATACACGATTTTAATTCGTGAAAAAATATCAACTTACCCTCTTTGATGACCTTCTACTTTTTCAACGTATTTCTTCTTGGCGTATCTTCGGTTGCCATCCATAACGATAGCTACGTGTTTCGGGATCGAACCCCGTCTTAAAAAGTAGAAACATAAGCGATGTATCCACGATATGGGTTTTTCGTTGATCCAAGACGATGAAGGGGGTGTTGGCTCTTCGGATGACATGTTTCAACTGAATGTTTCACCAATAATATAATACAGCAAGTACTTGAAAAATTTATACATCTGTGAACAAAGCGTTGAATGATTAAAAAAATTATATATCTGTAAACAAGTTATCATGCCGAAGCACGTATTGATCGTGGCGATGCATTTTGCGAAAATTCGTCTTCCTTAAAAAATAATTTATTACAGTTTGAGGAATTTTTAATTTTTTTTTTTCGAAATAAGAATTCGAAAATCTTGAATATTGGTATATAGGTAGCTGGTTATCAACTCAAGTGGGGTACCATGTACCTAACTACCTACCTACTTAAGGGTGGCCCTTATTTTATACTTTATTTTTTTTTACCTCACCAAAAAGTAGTTTCATTTTGTGAAAAAGATACTGATTTTCAAAATTATGCCCTTTTTTTTGGGTACAACCCATCAAAGTTGTTCCTTTTTATGTGAATTAATTAGTAATTCTTTATTTTCTCTCAAAAAATAAAACAAAAATTAACAATTTTTTTTTGAATTGACATTTACAGCTGTTATTCTGTGTGTTTTATTGTTTTATTTTTTCTATAACTGAACTTAAGTGGTGTCACTTCTCTCACCCCCCCCCCCCCCCCCAGTACGAAAAAAAGGTAAAAAAATTAACAATTTTTCGAACTTTTGCATTTTTGGGTTCTAACCTATCAAAATTGTTTCTTTTCATAAGCAATAACTTCTAATACATTTAAAATTTTTCCCCTCAATGAATTTTAAGTGGCCTCTAGTCATCTCCACTTTTTTTAGAAAAATGAAAAAATTTACCGATTTTCATTCATTTTAAATTTCCCAAAAATTTAATTTCAGGTGGTACCTTGAGGAGCCCTGATTTTTCAAAAAGAAAAAAAAAGAAAAAAAATGAGCAAAATTTTTTGACCTAGAATTTAAAGTGGTTCCTTTTTATGAAAAAAAAATCTTATTTTTTTATTAATTCTTTACCTAACTGAATTTTAAGTGGTGTCATTGGCCCCTATTTTGAAAAAAAAATTATCTCGAACTTTTATCTTTTTTGGTTTCTAACCTATTAAAATTAAATTGTTCATTTTCGAAATAAATAATTCCCATTTTTTCATTCTACGTCTCACTGAATTTCTAAAGACCCCTAGCCCCCTCTCATATTTTTACAAAGATTAAAAAATTTAATTGCTTTTAAAATTTTGCCTTTTTTGGTTATAACCCATCAAAGTTGTGCTTTTTTACGAGAAAATGGTTCCTAATTTTTTATTATGCCCGAACTGAATTTTAAGTGGCGCCACTAGCCCTAATGTTGAAAAAATTATAATAATAAATTAATAAGTAAACACAAAATTACCCACTTTCCAAACTTTTGCCTCTTTTGGCACTAACTTATCAAAATTGTTTTAAATTTTTCTACTAAAATAAATTTTAAGGGGCCTCCAGTCACTCCCCACCATTTTTACAAACACGAAAAAATTTGACCGATTTTCAAAATTTTGCCTTCTTTTGGTTATAATCCATCAAATTGTTCTTTTTCATGAAAATGACTAACTTAATTTCCAATTTTTTATTTTACTCCAACTTATCAAGTGGTGTCTTGAAGAGCCCCAAATTTTTCAAAAAACACAAAAACGAAAAGAATGAGCCTTTTTTTTCATAAGTTGTTCTTTTTTATTAGAAAATAATTCCAAGTTTTTTATTTCTCGCCTCACTGAATTTTACATAAATTTTAAGCAGGTTTTTTTTTTTTTTTTTTTATCTACCCTACCAGTCTTCCAATTTTAAAGGAACAGAAAAATAAGATTAAAAAAATTTCAGCATTGTAATTCATCAAAGTTGCTCTATTTCATAAAAATTAATTGACAATTTTTTATTTTTTTCCTGAACTGAATTTTAAAACCATTAATAAAAATATTTTGTCAGCTTTTTTGATTTTTGAGGAATTAGGGATGTCAAGGTATCCATAAAAAGATACAATTTTGATGAGTTAAAACTTCAAACAAACAACAAAAAATGGAAGTTTGAAAATTTTTAGTTTTCCCTTTTTTTGAAAGAGCAGGGACTGATAGGTGCCAAATAAAATTCAGTGAGTGGAAAAAATATGAAATTAGTTTCTAAAAATAAAAATACTTAAATCAATAGATATGTCATGTAAACAAATTTTGCTCATTTTTTAATTTTTTCAATTTTTTTTTTTCAATTGAGTAACTACTCAAGGTACCACTTATTTGAATTAAGTGAGGGAAAAAGATAGAATTGGGAATTAATTCTCAAGAAAAGGAACTACTTGTAAGAAGAAAAATAAAAAATTATTTTTTCATAAAAAGAAAGAACTTTGGGAGGTGAGACAAAAAAAATCCAAAATTAGTGCTACCTACCCTTAACCTAACTATATATACACACGAATATAATTTTTTTAGTAGGTATTTCAATTTCAATAATTGATTAACATTTTCCTCCTCAATTTTTTCCTCGCTTCTTTTACTCTAAAGTGTTCCCATTTCCCGAATGATTTGTTTTTTTCAATTAAGCAATACTTTTTTAAAATACACGATCCTCATTTTCCATACTTGTTGTTTTTTTGTCTAATTTGAATAATGAAGCTACTTAATTAAACTTTAATTACGTTTCTTTTCACAGAGTATACCTACTTGTATTATTTCGAAATAAATTTTACTCGTAGTACAGTTTTAATGACGTAGATGGAAACATGCTTTCATTTAGAGAACTTTTTCTTCACGTTGTAATACGAATCTTACGACGTGGAAAAATACCACAGCATATAGCTTTCATTCCAGATAACAATCGTACTTTTGCAAAGAAAACAAAAATCAATCTTTTATCAACCTATTTGAAGGGGTAAGTAGCATGGTAGTTAATCATTTCATATGTAGCTAGATTACCTATTCGTATAATCGAGAATTATTTTCAGTCAAGCTGTACTGTCTAAATTACTAAAATTGTGCGTGATTTTAAAAACATCCAATGTCAGCATTTACTTACTAAGCACGCATAATTTAAGGAGGAATGAATACGAAAAACAATGTATTTACGATGCTGTTTACGTATTTCTTCATAAATTATTAATTCACCCGTAAGTACTCGTATAGGTATTAAATTTTCAAGAAAGATTTTTCTCGATGAATCAAGTAATATAAAAAAATTGTATTTTTTATAGAATGAACTGTAGAATCAAAATAATTGGAGATGTAACCGTGCTTTCGCATGAATTAAAAGAATTATGTAGCGCATTATCTAACCGAACACGTGATAACAATGGTATTTTGGTGAACATTGCACTTAATTACTCGGGTAGGTAATATTGTCACGGTCATTCGACGATAACTCGAATTTAATTTAAAAAATCAAAGGGCATAAAAATTGTCAAAAAAAATTGAAAAAATAAAAAAAGGATAGTTGGTATTGAAGTGAGACATAGGTAAAGAAAAGTTCAAAATTTTTAGGAAAACAAGAACTGATCCACGTTTCACATGAAATTTTGCATCAACTGGACCAATCGAAATTAGATCTAAACAAGGTTGACAAAAATTTATTCAACGACTCTGTGTATACGAAACAATCTCCGGATGTTGATTTGGTAATTAGGACCTCGTTAGATAAACGATTAAGCGAATTTCTTCTTTGGCAGGTAATAAATTAAGCAGGTAAATGAGAAGATCGAAAACTTACATTTGATATTTTTAGTACAGCTATACTCGTAATTAATTATGTATTTATGTTTTTAGAATACTCGAAGTATTTTACATTACATCGATATTTGCTGGCCTGAAATTACAGGATGGAATTTCCTATGGGCAATATTCTTTCACCAAAACTGCACAAAATAATTTGATGATTGTATAACAAACCTTTCTAACAAGTAAAAGGTGCCTATTTTTGGTAAATTAATTCTGCCATAAATTTGGTTCAAAGTTTATTGACATTCAAATGAGTACCATAGACTTGGTACATAATATTGCACGTTGTATTTCACCCACATATGTTAATCCTCCCGCTGTTCGATGACAATTTTCCAAGTATAATTTTCATATAAAATAAAATGCTTCGGAATATTCACAAATAGTACAATTGAAATAGTGTCGAAACCGGTAAGAAATTTTTCAAAGTACTGAGTGTGACTTGAAGTATACATTTTACGAAGGTGTTTATTTTCTAGATCGTCCAAATTAACCAAAATGATGCACTCGAGCCAAAAAAATAACTTATACTTTAGTATTGGTAAGTTTTCGATTTATTTTTATAATTAAAATCGAAAAAAAAAATATTCGCAATTGCTAATTGGATAATTTGCAGCTTTGTTCGTAATTTACCAACTCTCATCAGTGAAATCGTTAAACGTAAAAACACAACCATACGCTGTAATTAACATGGAAGATGATACCGAATCGTTACTAAAATTATCCGAAAATTCCGAACAAACCAAAGAAGAAATCCCTCAAGTTAGCAGAAGAGGTTACGCCGGTGAAGATTTTTATCAAAAAGCTTCGAAAAACATACCACGAATGGGCAGACGAGGTGTAAGGTCCGATAATGAAGATCAACAGAATGCCATTTTGGAATTTGATAATAAAGTAAAACGACCTTATTCGAAATTGGTAAGAACAAACTATGGCAAATATAAGGTCGCATTAAAAGTATAATAATATTAACGTAATTAATTTTTTCAGCAACTTCCTGAAGAGTCGTTATGGCCATGGGATACAGATCGTGTTCCTCAATACTTCAAACGTACAGAATTTGTGGAAAATTGTCACCAATGGCCAAGAATAGAGAAATTCGTCACTGATAGAGAATTTTGTAATAATAATTTCGTGTGCTGTTCTCCCATAAAAGATTCGTCAATTTTGAAACGATTTTTACAAACGTACTCGAGCAAACAAACTAGCCCAAAACCAAATTACAAAAATAATCAGTATATGAAATAATTTCTGATATTTTACTTTTTTTTTGTACAATTTCATGCTGATGAAATTATTGGGGGAATTTCTCAAGCACCATGTTGACCACGATCACATTATTTAATTTATATTACGAATAATTTGTATTTGTACGAAGGGAATTAGGTTTAAATGTAAGAAATTAGATTATACTTATTCGTCATCCTTTGTAGTCGTATTTAAAATTACATTTGTATTGTCTAAATTTCGTTTCATTTTAATAATCTACATAGGTAAGTATACTTTTTAGGATAAAATGTGAAATAGACTCACCTAATACTTAAACAACTTTAGGAGCTTCTACATTTCGAATTTTCATCGACATCTTCTCAATTGGTCGATAACTTGTAAAATGTGAATTTAACTCATCGTAATCATATCGATGTCAGGAATTCTTTTGAAAGTACCTATGATGATAAGGCGAAGTCCAGCTTATCGTTCACCTTTGAATCCAGTCTTAATACGTGTCTCAGTATAATAATCACGCTTCGATAATTTATTCACAAATTAATGAATAAACTTTTCACAACTTTTGAGAAAGTTCATCAAATTCTATCTTTCTTATCACTAAATAAACTTTTCGGTGATAAACGTTGAGGACATGTGGCGCGTGCGGCGTGTGGATAAAACGAAAATTAATTTTTTATGACGACAATCGCTCGAAAAGCAACAACAACATAAGTAGGTATCTTACCTACGACTTTTTGTATTGTTGTTTTGTTTTGGCATCATCCAGTTTTAGTTCATGGTCTATACATCGTTGAGTAACTGAAAATGGCTGAAAATTATCGTTTTGTGTAGTAAATACAGAGAAATTTGAACGAGTATTTTAAACTAGAATTAATAGTTTTATACATAATTTACTCGGTTTATATTTCAAATGTAGTGAATCTATTTAATTAGTTCAAATTGCATCGCATGGGATTAGTTGCGTTATTACGTTGATGTGAATATTTCATAATGATGTCATATCTCTAGTTCTGATTGCAAGTTGACTACTAAAATACTAAACATGGAAAACGGTACAATAAATAGCGGTGAGTAAAATATTTCACTATTTGTATTTTTTCCTACTTAGTTTCGAAGGTACTTGTATATAATGTAAACCAATTTATAGCCGAACTCTTGAAATGGAACTTAATTCCATGATGAGTTCAGAGTTCCTAAGGCAGGAGGTATTTTCCACTCGAGCTGAATTCATATTTTTTACTTTATTTTACTCGTTTAGTGAGGTAAATAAATTTAGTAAAAGCCTTTAAATAATCTCAACAATTCTCAAACGTTTAGGAGTTTAGGTCTTCTCGTCTTGTAAATTATGTACTTCATATTATAGGTCACGTTTTATCTAATGTTTACATTGATTGCCTGTTATGTTGCAAATCCAATTCTGTACTTTACTGAAATTCTTCGATTATTAAATAAATTAATTTCTTTGTTTCAGAATTGTACTTCTTAATTGCCAAATTCCTTAAGAATAGTCCATGTGAAAATACGTTTAAAGTGAGTACCCTAATGTTCCATTGTTCGTACTTCGTACGACAACACTCGATTAAATTAAGCACGAATAATCAATGACTTTGTGTGTTTATGTTGTAGACATTTCTGGAGGAATTGGAAAAGCATAACGTGAGTATTTGGTTTTTCAAATCAGTATTTGAATTTATATTAATCTTATAATTAATAAAAATTTCTCTTTTTAGATTTTACCAACTCGATATGACTGGACCGGTGATAGTCATAAACAAACATTCGATGAATTGGTTCGTATCAATTTTCTAAACATTTTCCAAGCAAATAAGAATACGTATATGATAACAGTTTGTTTGTATTCATAGGAACATAAATTTAATCATATCAGCACCAACCATCTGCTTGATATATGTAAGAAGATTAATCCATTGTTGGATTCAGAATTCAAGAAAAGTATTACCTACGAACCATCTTTACTTGGAGATGGGAACCACTCGGTTTTACGATCGAAAGGTAAATTGCATTTGAATTTTTCAATCATTCGAGGCATTTTTTATCGAGAAAATGTTTCAGAAACGGAGAGGAAATATTATACGTTGAAAAATTATATGGTTCGAAGACATCTGCTACCGTTGCCAGAACCGATAACATTCCGCAAACATAACATCGGTAAGAAATACGAACAGAAAAAAAATCGCATGTTCTTCGCTTTACAGATGAGATGAGATGATTTTTTTTTTTTTTTTTCATTTACAGTGAAAGATTTATATGGCCGTGAGGCATCTGGTCCATTCAATCGTAAACACATGTTAGCAGGATGCCCATATAAGAATTTGCAACTACTGGGACGAACATTAGGTCATCTTTCTGCTGTATATTGTGTCTGTTTCGATAGCAGAGGCAGATATATTTTTACGGTTGGTATTTTCGATGGAAATGTGCTTTTATGCAGTAGGTACTATTATTTGATAGTTTTTTCTGTTTTATAGGGTGCTGATGATTTATTGGTGAAAGTATGGCACTCCGTTAGCGGTCGATTGCTGACAACTCTTCGAGGAGCTTCGTCTGAAATCTCCGACATCGCTGTTAATTACGAAAATACCCTATTAGCGGCCGGAAGCACGGATAAGATTGTCAGAGTATGGTGTTTACAAACCGCATTTCCCGTACGTATCACTCAATTTTTATTTACATAAAGTTTTTCAATTATTTGTAAGTCTAGTAAGTCATATGAAATTTACTTGCATATTGTTAAAATCGATGGTATCGAAATTATCCACTGATATTGCTACAGCATACGCTTAAGGTGAACGATAACACGTGTTGTGCGCGCTAAATTAAAATGATACGCCAGTCTAGACATGTTCGACATTTATAAAGGGTGGTTCAAAAATAAAATTTAATTTTTGCACGGTTACCTTTGATTTCAGCAATTTTATTTAAGTCGATGTTTGTTCGAAAATTTTGCAGTACTTGAAAATTTTGCACTTTAGAAGTCCGAAGCCACCTTTGGCAGATATAACGGGTGTCCCAAAAATTCAAAATGTTCATACGGGTGTCCAAAAATCAATAAGTGGAATTTCTGAGTAATCGAATAAATACATTATCAGGATGTTATATAGGGTGTCCAAAAAATATTTTTCAGTTTTAATCTACAAGGTGTCCGAAAAAACCCAACGCCTAATGTATATAAGGTGTCCAAAAAATTTTCAAAATTTCGTATTCAAGAATTCGAAAGATTTATGTAAACTACACAGTGTCCAAAAAATGATATTTTTCATCTCACGTTGATCAAATATTGGTTTCTTAAAAATGTGACTTTTACAGGTTGCCACGTTGGTGATCCATACGGGAACTATTACCGGTGTAAACTTTTGTCCAGCTGTGGTGAACGGTTGTAGATATTTAACATCAACATCTGCCGATGGTTCTGTAGCATTTTGGAAATACGCTACAAATGATTCAGAAACCTCATTCGAGTAATTATTTCACTTAGCTGAGCGATTCAGTCGGTGGGATATTTATTTTAAACGTTTCTCGTAATTTTCAGACATTCGCCGGTGCAGTTTTTGGAACGTATGAGACCAGGTTGCGCGCAGATAGCTTGCGGTTCTTTTAGCCCCGGTGGGATGTTTTTAGCTACTGGTAGCGCGGATCATAATGTCCGAGTGTATAAAATGGCCGGCCTAGAAGGACCTCAAAGAGTGTTGGAAAAAGAAGCGCATACAGATCGTGTTGATAGTATTCAATGGGCACATTCGCATTTGAAATTTGCTTCCGGATCGAAAGACGGAACTTGTTTGGTTTGGTATTACGAACAACAAGTATGGAAATATTTGACGTTGTCGATGGCCACGAAATTACCTGGGTTAGTACTTACCTTGAAAAAGATTATGTCGATTTTTTGAAAAAATTTTAATCGTACGATTGCGGTGATTTTTCAGAATGAAAGTCAGCGAAGAAGACGCTAAATTGAAATTACGCGTTATGATACTAAGTTGGGATAAATCTGACCAATGGATTATCACAGCCAGCTCTGATAATTCGATTAAAGTATGGAATAGTTGTACTGGTGATTTGATTCAAATTTTGAATGGTCATCGTGCCGAAACTTACGTTGTTGAAAGTCATCCTCTGGATTCCAAGGTCCGTACTTTTTCAATATTTAGTATATCGGTGTTCTATGCAATATTTATGTTGTCTGTTTCCTACAGATTTTATTAAGTGCTGGTTATGACGGTAAATTATTCATTTGGAATATCATAACCGGCGAGGTTTTGGCATCTTTTCAAAATACCATCGATGGGCAAGGGTTTGGAGCGATATTTGACGCAAAGTGGTCTCCTGATGGGAATTCGTTTGCTGCTACCGATTCTCATGGCCAAATACTCACATTTGGATTTGGATTCCCTGATGTCACTCGAAAAGTAATTATATATTGTCCTCAATTGAATACGATGCCTAAAGAGTGAAAATATTAATAATGAATGATTATTTTAAGGTTCCTAGAGAACTATTTTTCCACACCGATTATCGTCCATTAACCAGAGATTTCAATAACGTTGTGCTGGATGAACAGACACAAACACCGCCACATTTAATGGCTCCTCCGTTCTTGGTCGATATCGATGGAAATCCTTATCCTCCCTATTTACAGAGATTAGTACCTGGTCGTGAGCTTTGCGACACTGATCAACTTGTTCCGAATGTTGTACTTAGCGACGAAGGTATATTTAATTACGTGTACTTTTAAAAGGTACGTTTGATGAAAGAAAATTAACGATAAATTTTATTTTTCAAGGACGGCAAGAGGTAATTGTGGGAGCTGATATGGCCGAACAGAGAAGATCCAACTCCGCTTTAAGATCAAGTATAAAAATGATTAAACAATTGATTATTATTTTATACGATTAGATAATAAACTGAATTATGTGATTTTTAGGAGTTGGTATGCGAAGAACTGGAGACATCGAAGGCGTTCGACAGTCGAGTGGAAACTGGCAACGAGGCGATAATATTTCTTGGACAAAGCATCTCATTTGCGAACCATTGGACAAATATTCAATCGAAGCAATTGCCGAGAGAACGTACGTATTTCATTGAAAATATAGTTCTGATTTTCAAGTGTATAACACCTTTTACATTTCGTTTTTAGACAATTCATGGCTTCTATCGAATTGGAAGAATATCGTAGGGAAACAAAAAAACCAATGGCTCCGGAACCCAAGCCCATTCCTGTTCTTAAAAGAACACCTCGTCGAAGAAAGGCTCTTCATACTTATAGAACTCGCGCTTCACGTATAGAACAACTTGAAATGGACTTCGAGGTAATCGATCATTGTTTAAAAATAACGGGCCTAAATCTTTATTTTGTGTACTAATACTTTTGCTATTATTTAACAGAATCCCGATAATTTGGATATAAGTTCGGATTCACAAGACGAAAATGACTCAACTGCGCACGAATCAACGCTCGATACAGCTTCGTCAACGAGTGAAAATGATGCCAGCTCTGATTACTCGGATTGGACTGCTGATCACGGAATGAACAAATTGGAACCTCCTAAACGAGTAGCTAGGGTTAGAAATCTAAGGCGAGCCAATAAGATGACTAAGATCACAAAAATAGTAGATACCACGTTGAAAAAACAAGTTCCTCAAGTACGTGCTAGGAAGGAAAAACGTATCGTATGTGAAGATGTATTTTACTAGTAATTTTTCCTTTGCCTATTTTATGAAGCAGGACATTCCAGAAGAATATCGTCCATCCGAGTGGTTGGCAGAAACGATGCCTAAAAAAGCCCCTTACTATCCTCAAATGGGAGACGAAGTGATGTTCTTCCAGCAAGGATATAATTTATATTTGAATGCCGTTCAGAATAAGAATATTTACAAGGTGCGACCTGCGCAGCTCAATCCATGGGGCAAAATCAAATTAAAAGTGAGTAGAGTAACAATCGATTACGTTTAAAAACTATAAAGTATAAACTGGTAATAATGTGAATAAATTTTTCTTTAGGAACCACAACTGGTGAAAGTTATCGGTATCAAATATGAAATAAGACCACCTCGATTGTGTGGTCTAAGATTAGCAGTTATGAGCGACGATGACCAAGTAACTCAGCACAGTTTCGATCTGAAATATCACGATATTACCGACGTTATTGATTTCTTAGTATTGAGACAGCTGTATGACACTGCCATATCTCGTAATTGGAAAGTTGGTGAGTTGACGTTAGGAAAATGTATCGTTATAAATATTGAATTTTCGGGTTAATTTTAATCACCTGAAATATTTCAGGCGATCGATTCCGTAGTGTAATCGACGACGCATGGTGGTGTGGTAAAATTGTCTCTCGGAACAAGAATGCCCAATCGCCATTCCTGTGCTATAGAATATTATGGGACAACAACGAGTACGAACATCTTAGCCCTTGGGATTTGGAACCGTTGAATTCTCGAAGTACGTTTCATTTTTCATGTATCAACCCTCTGTTGGATTTCTACTAGTTCGGAATTAAAATTTTCCCCAGGAGAACCGCAAAATGGTGAATCGTTACCAATATTACCGAGAGAATTGAAAAATATTCTCTACGAACCTGAAACCGACGAATGGCCGATGGGTAATCAGGATACAGCGTGTGAACGTATTTTACGATCTTTGGAAGATCTAATGAGCACTGCGATTGCCGAGCATTTCCTCGCACCTGTTGATATCAGCGTTTATCCTAGTTACGCCTATGTCGTCGAATATCCCATCGATTTGAATACCATCAAGGTGACTGAAACTGATTCTAATGTAGAATATTTCGTTCCGAGTGAGCTATTCGTTAACCAAATTGCATACGTTTTACAGGCGAGATTTGAAAATAGATTTTATAGAAGATTAGCCGCTGCTCAATTTGATGCCAGGTATATTGCAAGTAACGCTGAGAAATTCAACGAGAGAGGCAGCGTTATTGTTAGACACGCTCGTATCATTACCGATATTTTATTGAAGATAATGAAGTACGTATTCAATGTTTACACGATGCAGAAGTCGATCGTTTTGCAAAAATTATTTTTTCTGTGCAGAGCTACCTTACCATTGGATGTTCCGGCGCTGTGTCGTCAACTGAAAGACAACTACGTATCTACCGATTCCACCGAAGAAGAAACGCCCGAATCGCCACCTGGACCTTCTAATAGATTGCGATTCCGTCCAGCCGCATCAAAACGTAATCTAAGAGTGACACGGGGTCGTCGAGCTCGCAGTCAACGGCAGCCATTCGATTGGAAACAAGAGTGCAAAGAGTTGTTGCACTTGTTGTGGATTAGCGAAGATAGCGAACCATTTAGGTATGAAGAATATGTCACCTTGGTGAATTCGTCTTAGGATTGGTGTTCATAGAAATTTTATCTGTCCGCGTAGGGAACCGGTCGATCGATTGGAACATCCTGATTATGATAAGATTATCGATACTCCGATGGATTTGAGTATCATACGAGAAGAATTGAAAGGAGATAATTACGATTCGCCTCACGAGTTTTGGAAAGATTTGAAAATTATGTTCAACAATGCTAAAAATTACACTCCCAATAAAAGAACAAGGGTTAGTTAAAATTGCTCTTCAAGTATTTGATTAGTACGATGTGCCATTAATACCTAATTTTATTACAGATATACGCGATGACGGTACGTTTATCTAGTCTGGCCGAAGAACACATGAAGAGCATAATATCTTCGTATAGAACCGCTAGCAAAAAAGGAGATTCTCAAGATACAGGTTCGATAACAAATCCATCAATCACGTTTTTGAAAGACGAGTAGATCACCGCAGTACTGTTTTTTTTTTTTTTTTGGCACCATCAAAAATTTACGAGTTCCAAGTTCAATATTACATAGATACTTGATATTCAAAATTAGAGGGGAGGGAGATCGAAATTTTTGTAATAACCAAAATTATTCATAGAACTTCAAGCTACAATTTTTGTTTGAAAATTTTTCCAGTTGGACCCCTCCCTTCCCAACGATTTCACATAACACTCCAAAAATATTGATTAAAAATTGATGGAGTGAGGGAGGAAGGGGCCAATTGAAAAAAATTTCAAATGAAAGTTGTAGATTAAGATTCTAAAAATAATTTTTGTTATAAAAATTTTGATTGGATCCGCCCTCCTTCGATTTCACATAACATCAGTCATCAGGTAGATACTTTTTCAAAATTGAGGGAGGGGTGCAATTGAAAAATTTTTCAAACAAAAGTTGTTGATTGAGGTCCTAGAAATAATTTTTGTTATGATGAAATTTTCGATTAGACCCTTCCCTCCCCTCCAATTTTGCATAATGCGGCTTGGATATTTGAATTACTGAAAACTGATGAAAGTAGGGACCGAATTGGAAAAAATTTCAAACAAAAGTTGTAGCTTGAAGTCTTAGAAATAATTTTGATTATTACAAAAATTTCGATTGGACCTCTCCTTTCCCTCCAATTTTGAATATCAAGTATCTATGTAGTATTGGATTTGGTAAATCTTACGAAGGTGTCGAAAAAAAGTACTGCGGCGATCTACTGGTTTGAAAAGCTTCGGAAAAGAACGATCTAATCTGGGATGTTTTTTCTGTGCTCAGGAACACCTCAAAAGAGAGGACTAAAACGTAGACGTCGCGCTAAAGATAGTTCAGTCGGTGAAGAATCGTCTGACGGCGGATCGCCACAACCGTCGACGAGTACTGCTTGTGAGTGTATATAAAATCATAAATTTTAGTTTATAAATTTTCATAGAAACCATATTACACGTAGCTATTGATTTTTTCAGCGAATCGTCGTTCAAGTCTCCGAGGCGTACGAGCCGAACGCGAAAGCCCCCGTAAACCTACCACCAGGAGTCCGAGAAAAATCAAAACCGTCGTATCGTCCGAGTCGGAAGAAGAGAAAAACGACGACGAAGAAGAACTGTCGCCGGTCAGCAGCAGCAGGTCACCTCGTACGCGAACGCTGCGCGCCAGAAAAACGTGGAATTACGCGAAAATGCTGGCGAGTAATTCGGAAGAGAATTCCGAAGGTAGCGGAGGCAGTAAACCGGATGAAGGCAGGAGTAAAAGGCAGCGTAGAAAAACGGACGTCGGCGTCGGTATTTCCGACGATATCGTCAGGTCGAGAAGACTTCGTCAAAATTTACAAGTACGTCATTACGTCGAAAATAGCGACTCGTACGAAGACGACGACGAAGGAGTCAATATCAGCGTGTCCGTCAGCAGCCGAGGACGTATTAGGAGATTGACAGCTAAAGCCAGAGCTAGCGTTTTTCGCGATTGAACGCGCGGATTCGCTTTCGTTTTAAAATCAAACTATATCTCGAAGCTGTCGATGTTTTGATCCGGCTCAGGAACCTTAACCACAAAGGGTTCCTTATAGACGTATGGTGAACTAATGCAAAGTTGTAAAATGATGTATAGGTAGAAGTACTCTGGATTGTGATAGATTTTAAGAACGCATGTTGCGTTAGTCTCGCAAAAGATAATTTTTTGTGCAAATTTTATTCTTTTAAATTTAATATCTATTTATTTTTGTTTTGGGCAAGATTTTTAATATTTCTTTATTTCGTCGCTTGCGTGTCTAATATTATGTAAGTGAGTGTGTACGTCGATTGTGTACACACAACTTTTTTTCTTTTCTAAGCTGCCGTACATTTTGTACACACCTAGGTGTGAAGCCTGCTTGCTTTTAGTTATCAAATCATCACGATTTTTTATCGAATACATTCTCGCGAAAAGACTGAAAATTTATTGTTCGATTGAAATTTCTAGTCTTATCACGATGTTAAAAATTTCTCGAGGATATGATTCGTTTTTTAAAAATCATTCTTTTATTTTAGCGTAATTTTCGATTTAGTAGATGTAATACCTACTTTTACCGTCTATGTATCTTTTATTTTGGTCTCGAAAGAAGAAAGGTTAAATGAGTTAAAAAATTTCATCTAGGGGAGACTAGATAAAATTGTCGGAAATGACGCTTCGTCTGATCTTTATTTAATGTTTACTTTTTATTAGATAATTTTGTTTTTAAGTTTTCTTTTTTTTAAATTATTGTGACTGTCTTGTTGTTATGTGTTTTTATCTTCTATTTGAGGTATTAGGAAGTGCAGGTTATTTATAACATTCGATTAGTTTCGAAACAATATTTATGCTAATTTTCTGCTCGTTCCTGTGCCCCAATTATATATTAATTCGTGGAATATTAAATATGATTTTTTATTCGATCGAGGTTTTTTTTTAACATCGATGTAAGATTTCCTGTTGAGAATCGACTCTTTTTGAGTTTTTTATTCGACATTACGAGTAACCAATTACTTCAAAACAGTATGTATACTTACGACATTGTTCATCAAGTTTTGCTCTGGAAAACTGGAATTGTAAAGTATAAAACGAATTTATTTAGTAAAAGTATCATAAAATTTGTCTTCGGGTGGGTAAAGTGCTTGGTTTTTGTTACTTTGACTGTTAATTCGCCAATAAGTGTGAAAGTTCGATAAGTAATGCGGTGGATGATACGCGTCGGTGAAGATTTTCAATAATTTTACCCGTAGGACGAGATTATAGGTTTATATAAAGGTACACTGTTGAATGAGATTTAAACTTATTTCGCGAAAAGTTTACGGCAGATTTAAGTATTCGAAAAAAAACATCAAACTTCAGTGTCGATTTAAAAATTATTGAAAAAAAAAAAAACTTTAAAAGAGTTGAAATTCTTGAAGATTTAAAAGTTTTAATCTCAAGATTTTTCTTCGCACCGAAGTTACGAAATTATAATTCAGAAGAAATAGGGTGAGAAACAGGAAGATGCGTTGGTGGGTTTTGCGGATTGAAGGGCAGAACAATCAACAGGTATCAAGTTTCAGTGGTTGCAGATTTTTGATATTTTAGGCGTACAAGTTGCTGGTAAGTTTGTTATCTGAATAGCGTAGGAAAATCTACAGGGTGAATAGGCAATCCTTAAGAAACAAATTAATCGTAGGTATAAATAAAAAATAAGAAGAATACATTTTTTACGCGGATACCAATAAAACTTGAATTTTTCTGAGAAAAAAATTCAGAATTTTTTTCCGCAATTATTTAAAAAATATTTTTGTTCAAAATTATTTGACGATTTTTTCCTAAAAAATTGAATGTTTATTTCTCGGAAAAAAGAGATTCTTTGAAAAAAATGAGGCTGTATTAGATTCACGAAAAATTTTAAAAATTTTACTTCAAAAAAGTTCAGAAATTTCTTTCCCCAAAGAAATTGAAAAATATTTCACTTTGAAAAACTTATAACTTTTACTCCAAAAAATATTATTGAAAAAATTTTCTTTTAAGTATAAACTTGAATGATTTTTTTCTCCAAAAATGAAGAGAAAAATAAGTTTTTTTTTAAACATAAGAATTTTTTCTTCAAAATTGAGACCGCCTTTCTGAAAAGATTTAAATATTTTTTTCTTCAAAATATTAAACAAATATTTTTACTCCAAAAATGGTATTATTTTTCTTCAAAAATTCTTTTTAAAATTTTCTATGTAAAACTTGAGTTTTTTTTTCTCCAAAGTTCAAGATTTTCTCAAAAAAAAATGAGAAATTTTCTACTCCTAAAACTAAAAATTTTTTACTTACCTACTTCAAAAAAATTGAGTTTTCCTACAAAAAAATTAAGAGTCAAAAAATTAGGGGCTCTTGTTGAAAAAATATACTTATTACTTGGATTTTTTGTCTCTAAAAACAGAAGAAAAAATCTAAATTTCATCGCCGAAAAAATTTAATTATTTTTCATCCCAAAAAAATTGAAATAAAAACAGGAGTAAGATCAAGATTTCTTCTCAGAAAAAATTAAAATATTTTTCATCTCAAAAAACTGAACGATTTTTAAACATTTATATGATAATAAAAAATATTTCTACGAGGACTGCGAACATAAAAAAATAAAATAGTTTTTATTCCAAGAAAATTCTGAAT
Source organism: Balanococcus diminutus (assembly GCA_959613365.1). NCBI lineage: Eukaryota > Metazoa > Arthropoda > Insecta > Hemiptera > Pseudococcidae > Balanococcus > Balanococcus diminutus. The sequence goes on along the minus strand of OY390715.1, from coordinate 33,148,483 downwards.
TTTTCTCCAAAAATAGATTTTAAAATATTTTTACTCCAAAAAACGAGATTATTTATAATATTTTTCTTAAAAAAAAAAAAAAAAAAAAAACAACCCTAGAAAATAAGATATTGTGTTCAAAAAATTTACAAAAAGAATTACTCTCTATTAAAAATTAGAAAGTTCATTTTTTTCCAAAACATTGAATAAGGTAATCATTGCATGGCTTAGAAAATTAAAAAGTTTTTTCACGCTAACATAAAAAATTGAGATATTTTTTAATCCAAGAAAATTAAAAATTTTTCTCCTGAATAAATAGGTTGATACTCCAAAGGAAAAAAACGAGATTCTATCTTCAAGTTTATTTTTTTTCTTTAAAAAAAAATAGATTTTTTGCCCAAAAAATATACGAAAACAATAGTTTTATTTTTTTTGAAAAAAAATCTTTACCTATTCAAAAATATAAGAGATTCTTTCTCCAAACATTTATAATCTATTTTTTTTACGCTGGCACCAAAAAAATGATACATCTTTCATAACTTTTTTTTCCGTTTTCGAAAAAAATAAAAAGTGTTTGGTTCAAAAAGTTTAGAAATTTATCCGCAAAAATTGAGGGTTTTCGTCAAAAAAATTGAGGTTTTTTTCTTGAATAGTTAAGAATTCTTTTAAAATTCATAATCGAGAAGTTTTTTTTCTGAAATTTAAAAAAAAAACTAATGTCTTTTTCTCATAAAAAAATTGAAACTTTCTTTTTTCAAAAAAAAAATAATAATATATGTTCTACCTATCATTTCATTTCTTATTATAGTAAATTAATAATTTTCTTTACGCTATAACATAAAAAAAATCAAGATATTTTTTATTCCAAGAAATTTTTTTTTTCTCCTAAAATAGATTTTAATATAATTATTTTTACTCCAAAAACAAACGGAATTATTTTCTTTGAAAAATAGGTATACCTACTATTTTTTTCTTCAATTTTTTTTCCTTAAAAAAAATATATTTTGTTCAAAAAATTCACAAAAAGTAATTGTTTTTTTTTTAAATTCTCTATTCAAAAAATAGGATTTTTTTTGAAAAAAATTTATTGTAGGTACCCAAATACTTTTTTTTAAGTGTAAAAAAATAGATAATTTTTCATTCAAGAAAATTCAGAATTTTTTTCCAAAAAAAAACAGTTCAAAAAATTGAGAAGTTTTTCCTCCAAAAAAATTTACACATCGTTAGATAAAAAATAAAATTGAGTTTTTTTTTCTTGAGAAATTGAGAATTCTTTTAAAATACCTACTCAAAAAATGTTTTTTTCTTTTCTTAAAAATTTCATACCTAGTTTTTAATATTTTTTTCAAAAAAAAGTTTTTCTACGTTAATATCAAAAAAAAATTTACTCCAAGAAAATTTGAAATTTTTCTCCTGAAATGAGTTTGAACAATATCCTTACTCCAAAAAAAATTAAGCGATTTTCTCCAAAAAAAATAGACAAAAATCAAGTGTTTTTCTCAAAAAAAAATTTCAGCATTTTTTTCTCTAAAAAACACCGTATAAATATTAATTTTTGCTTTTTGAAATTTTCTAGACTCGCTGAGGTAATTTTTTAAATTGTTGGTGTTGCTCAAACATCCGACAACGAGTTGCTAGCCATGAGTTTGAAATAGCAATGATATAAAAATGTATTTTTTAGTGCCTTCCATCGTAAAATCAAATTCATACCTGAAAAAATAATACATCTGTCATAAAAATATTTACTCGACCGTCTCATCACAACAATCGTCATCTTACTCGAAAATCAAAACAAAGAAAAAAAGTTACTCAATAACATGCATAAATTAAAATTTAAAAAAAGAAAATGAGTGGTACAGAATAATTATAGGAACAGCCAAAGATGGAATTCAAAATCGCATCGTTCCGCGCAAAATTAGAAAAAAAAAATGAACTGCGAACTGCATATTTACACTTTTTTTTTGTTTAAAAAAAAACTCGTAGGTAATTGATGTAAAAATAATTAATTAGTCGATCTCGAATTGGAACGAACGTCAGAATGTAACGAACTGGTGGTATTATAGGGTTTATCATCAGATTGGATATAATTATTGAGTATATTTTTAAATATCTGATAATCTTGAATTTGTCTCTGGACTCTTTTGGAAACATCGAAATTACCAAAGCCGCTGGTAAATACATCTTCGTGAAATCCAGCCGAGTTCATCTCCGGTACTCGTTTCTTTAGAGTGGCGAAGCTGCCAAAACTGCCATGGAAGGCATCTCCGGTGAATACGTCTGGTTTACGTTTCATCGTGTTAAAGTTGCCGAAACTGTTGTGGAAGGCGTCGCCGGCGGCGAAGTCTTCGGGTTTACGTTTCCTTAGCGTTTCGAAGTTACCGAATTGGTGATGGAATGTGTCTTCGTTGATGGATGATAAAGGCTTGCGTTTTTTTAACGGTTCGAAATTACCGAAACTTTTATGAAACGTATCGCTATCCAGTTCAGACGACGCCTTACGTTTGGAAATCTCGTTCAAAATACGACCGACGTCGTAGTGCTGGGCTCTCTTGATCGTATCGAAGTAGCCGAAATCTTGATGGAATAAATTATCACCGGGGAAAGTATTTCGAGACTTGTAGTCTCGTCTTTTTAGAGGAGTAAATTGACCGAAATCTCGATTGAAAGCGTCGCCGTTAACGCTTTCGGGGACTCTTTTTCGTAACGTTTCAAAGTTACCGAAACCACCGTTGAAAACGTCGCTGTGATGGAATCCTTCGGGTACCCGCTTTCTTAGGGTTTCGAAATTACCAAAACCTCCGTTGAAGACGTCACCGTGAAAGCCGGACGAGCTGATCTCCGGTACTCGCTTTTTCAACGTGTTGAACGATCCGAACTCGTTAAAGACGCCTTGCTCTAAACCTCCTCCATCGGTTTCCGGACGACGCTTTCGTAAAGGTTCGAAATCGCCGAAGCTCGCTTGAAAGGAGTCCTCGTGGATCGAAGCTGGCTTCCGTTTATTTTGCTGGTTTACTTTTAGCATTCGGTAGAACGAATCTGGGTAGTTTTTCCAAAAATCACGACCGTATTTTTCATTCGTCAGACGCGAACTACGTTTACGTCTGGTCTCCAGGGAGGATTGATTGTATCGACTTTGGTCGTTTAATATTCTCCAAAAATTGTCCTTTTCTCGATCATCCTGTAGGGAGAGTTTTAATTCGGATGTACCGTTAGCGTGTACTTTGTCACTGGAGGTGTCTGGACTAATTGATCTCTTCTTGCGAGTGGACTCGTTCGATACGTATAAATCGCGAGCCCGATTTGATTGAGCAGGCGAAGGCGAGTTCCTGAAAATGAAAGGTAAAAGCTTTTAGAATGATTCGTTACGAGGCGTCGAAACGAAAATAACCCGCCATCGAATGGGCTTACTTGTAGAATCTTTTCACCGGATGAAATGATCCGAATCCGTCGGTAAATACGTCACCGTAAAATCCTCTGGCGCTAATGGGAACCGATGAGTCGTACTTTTTTCCACGATGCGGTGGCGGATAAAAATCGTTGAAATTGTCGAAAACAGATTCGTGAAATCCCCTCGAGTCTATTTCTAATTTCAAACAAATCTCGTTAGAAATCGGCGCCTACATTAAGTGTTGCGATTTTCTTAACATTTAAACGCAAAATGTTAATTACTTAACGCTAATCCGTGACTTTACATAAATTTCGTACTATCGCGTATTGTTTACATTATGTACCTACCTAAATTCGACTCGCGAATAATATTTCATAAAATTATCGCATTTTTGGTATCTTATTAAAGCAGCGAAAACGTAAAAACGAATGGTAAAATAAATAGGGCGTTTAATTTCGTCGCTGTTTCGCTCGTAGATTAGTTAACTATTTAAAGAATTCCTATCCAAAAATTTAACACCTATACTCGCCCCCGTCAGAGGCGTACGCCTTCATAATTTATTCGGAGAATATGAGAGGCCCTCGATTTGGTACCATCAAACCTAAGACACGCAAAATGCTAAGAAAAGTAATTTTTTAGAGAAAGTTTAAAGCAAATGTCCAGTTTTCAAAAGATGTATAAACTCGTAGGTGATAATGGTACAAAAATTCATTAATGCAGTGGTTCTCAATCAGTTTTGCCTATACACCTTTTTGAAAACAACTTTTTTGAGCGTACCTGCCCTCCCAAAAAAAAATTAATCAGTGATTGGGTAATAAATTAGCATAGATGTCTGCACTTTTTTTATAATTGATTTTTTTTTTTGAAGAAATCATTAGGTACCTACCTAACCTACCTACTTAATTTATATTTTATTTAATTTTACAGGAAAAAATTATTTTTTAAAATTCTTTAAAAATTCTGCATAAATAGGTACAAATTTCTTTCTCATTAAAAATCAAAAATCTCTCGAAATAAAATTATTTGGGATGAACTTCTAAAAATCTGAAAAATCACATTTGAAAATCCTCCTTATGAGAATGCATAGGTAACAGCATAAGCATAACACCTCAAAATTTTGGAAATTTGTTTCATCAGAAAAATAAAATCAATTTTTTTCTGAAATGAAAGTAGGTAGGCCTACCTATTTCTCATTTTTTTTTTTTTTTTAGAAAAAAATTTCTCTACTTTTTTGGAGTAAGAAATCTTTCAATTTTTGGATTTTTTTCAATTCTTTGTATCTACGTAGAATAAAAATTTTCGTTTTTTGCGGGAGTAGGTATTCCTTTTTCTGATTTCTCTTTTTCTTCTTTGAGTCAAGAGGAAAAACAAGTCCTTCTAGTCTCTGCAGCGATATAATTTTACTCGCGACGAAGAAAAAGAGAAATCAGAAAAAAAAGAAATACCTACCTACTTACTCCCAAAAAACGAGAAATTTTATTCTAGATAAAAAGAATTGAAAAAATCCAAAAATTGAAAGATTCCTTAGGTACTCAAAAAAATCAAGGAAATTTTTTTTCCTAAAAATATTAGGTAGGTACTTTCACTTCAGAAAAAAATGATTTTTATTGAAAAAAAAAAATAATTTTTTTAAAAATCAAATAGGTATACTCTATCTAAAAAAGTAAAAAAATTCTTAGGTGTTGAAAAAAAAAAAAAAAAAAAAAAAGATTAGGTACCTAGGTAGGTACTTTTTAATAGAGAATATTGCTACTCCCAAAATTGAGAAATTCTATCGTACAACAAATTTGAAAAAATTTAAAGATTTTTTACTAAAAAAAAAAAAATTGAAACATTTTTCTGAAAAAAGATTTTAAAATATTTTTACTCCAGAAACTTCGAGAAATTTTTTTTCAAAAAAAATCTTATTTTAATTTTAATCTCGAAAAATTGAAAAAATTCCCCTTTAAGAAAATTAAACTATTTTTTATTCAAAAAAAAAAAAAAAAAAAAACCAAGAAGTGATTGCTGCCCAAGCCGAAGCAAGGGCGAAAATTTTAAAATAAATTATTACTTATGATTTTGAATTTAAAAATATGCATTTTCTGAATAAATTTAAAAATGTACAATTTCAAGTATTGTATATGTGAGTATGTAGTTAGCATTAAGCCATTGTCTTCACATGCGCCCTGAGAAATCCTCGAGTATCCATTAAGATATTTTTTAATTCAAAAATTTTTTTTCTCTCCAAAATAGTTGAAAGATTTTTTTCTTAAAAAATAATTGTTGTTTTTTTCTCTAACAAATCACTTTCTCACAAGGGAACCATTGCTAACTAAACTCGTTAGGTAGCTCGGATTCTGCTGAAATTTGGCTCACTGAAATAACATATCACCCAGATCTCAGAGCCAAATTTTTGATCTGCCAAAGTTGATTGTAAAAAATTGATTTACCTTTTAATGGAATATTTTATCCATTATCAAAAATTCACTAAAAATCGAAACATCAATTTCGGCAGCTCAAAAATTTAATTCTGAGGTCTGGATGACATGCTCTTACAGTGAGTCACATTTCAGCTGAATTGGAGGTGCGACGAGTTGCATGGATCCCTGTCAGTAAAAAAGAACATTTTTCTGCATTAAATTTTTTTTTTTTTTTTTTTTTTTTTTAATATTCACAATAAAAAAAAATTCATGACAAAATTTTTTTTAAAAATCCAAAAAATGACTTTTTTTTCTTTTTTGTTACAAAAAAATTGAAAATTGTTTCTACTGTCAAGAAATCGAAAAGTTTTTATCTCCAAAAGATTCTTTTACTCTAAAAAAGTTGTAAAGTTTTGCTTCAAAAATATGAGATATTCTCATCTTAAGAATATTCAAAAATTTTTTCTTTGAAAGAATTGAGAAATTAAAAAAAAAAAAGTGAAAAATGTACCTATTCAAGTATTTATTTAGTTCAAAAAATTTAGATTTATTTTTTATGAAAATAATTTGGATTCTCCAAAAAATCCGTTTTAAAAAAAACTAGAGAATTTTTTCAAAAAAGTTAAAGAGACTTTTCTCTAAAAATAGAAATTCTTTTTTCAGAAAAAACAGAAATATTTTCTTGCATAAAAAGTAATAGTAGTTTATTCAACTAGAGAGATATAATGATTTTCGATCAACTTAATTTCAAGTGATACCATTGGGACGCCTTTAATTTTTCAAAAAAGACAGAAGTGGAAAAAATCAAACTTTTGGAGATGATTATTTTTTCTCATAAAATGAAACAACTTTAGGTACTGAGACAAAAAAAAAATCAAAAGCCCAAAATAAGGACAACGCCTACCAACTCGAATACTTAGCAGGAAAAATTCGGCTGAAAAATTATCAACAAAATAATACGAACATTGAACTTTTACTCGCTAAAGAACTAAAGAAGAATTCCTTTGTATACTTATTTGAACCTATGTAGAACGCCAACGCTTTAAATTTTCTCAAACGTAACGTAAGAAGTATGGTATCTACTTAATCGGATTAACAAGCGAAGAATACAAATTATGTGGAAATATCTGAATTAATGACGAAATTCCTCATGTTTACAATATTTTCGCTACCTTAATTGAGTATAAGTAGAGAAGCAGTTTTAAACCTGCAACATTTTATAATCCAGTAACTTGATTCTTGTTCGAAAAAACATAAGCGGTTTATTTTTTCAAAAAATAATAATGGCGACAATTTTTTTTTTGCAAACGTATAAAAATTCATTAGGTAAGCGAAAAAATCCATAATTATAACTAGATTTAAAATGGTAGTATAGTACAGATAGATAAAGCTACCTGGAAAAGAGGACGAAATAAAATGTCCAGTAACGTCATCAAAATAATAAAATGGTCTGCCAGCTTTGAGTATAGGTTTGATTTCATTAAAAGCTTCTTCGTCTGTTGGCAAATTTAACGCCATCTCTTGTTCGGGTTGACCGTGATACGAATTTATCAAATCAGCGATTTCTTCATCAGTTGGCAACATATTGTCTTCCAAAGTTGGAGATGATGTACAAGTGGTGAATCTCCATTGCAACAGTAAAATCAATATGAGTAACATCTGAAATCAAAAATGTTCAGCTGACGTGAGTTCGAAGTGTAGGTATAGGTATTTTCCTCTTTTACTGAACTTAATAATACTCGTATTTAGTGCATAGTCGAGTAATTTGTACATATAATTAAGGCGTATAAGTTTTGTCACTTAACAACGAACTTTGACGGTTATAGGTAGGTACTATAGGTACATTATACAGAGAAGAATAATCGTCAAAGACTAGAACGATTTAAAAAATAAATAAATAGATCAGCAGAATGTTTAATGAAGTTCTGTAATTTTTTCTATTTTTTTTTTTGAAATTTCGAAAATAATATTTTTCATACCTAGTTAATTTTTACCAAAAAATTAAAAAAAAAACACTTTTTGGAGAATTTTTCAAAAGAATTAAAGAACTATTTCCATATTATTTTTCCAAAGGTTGACAATTTTTTTCTTAGAATTTTCATGAAAATAAATCCATTGGGGTAGTGAATTTTTCTGGCATAAGAGAATTTTTTCTGGTCAGTTACAGTAGAGTACACAGTACAATTATGTATTAATCCTAGATATAAAAAAAAATGGAATTCTTGGAAAAAGTCTTTCGGTAAACACCCCCCCCCCCCCCCCCAAAAAAAAAAGAATAAGAAATTCGCATTCATTTTTCCTAATTTCTTCTGAAATGAGTGTTTTTAATACCTACACTTTCCCAAAATTTTTATTTTTTTTCAATTCCGAAGATTGATAAAGTTTTTTTACAAAAAATTCTACTTTTAAAAAAATGAATTTTCTATTTTTTTTTTTTTTAAATAAATTCAAAAATCTAATCAAACAATTTTTAAATAGGATATTGAAAAAAAATATTTGTCGGTGTAAAAAATTTATTAAAAAAAAATTTGCAAAATAAATATAGCTATGTAAAATTTTCGTGATAAAAAAAAGTTTTTTAAGTAGGTACCTATCATGCCTATTTATTTATTTTTTACCGGGATCCCCTTGAAAAGAAATTTGCAAGTGAAAATATTTAAAAATGTAGTAATTATGTAGGTAGATAAGATATAAGATACGTACTTACGTAAAAAAGCAATCAAAAATTCTCAATGATTTTTTTTTTAATTTTCAAAAAAATTGTTGGAAAAATTCAAGAAACATTCTTGTTATAAAAAATCATTTTAAAAAGAAATTTCAGAAAGGTAAATATTTAAAAATGTCTCGTATTGAAAAGAATCAAACATTTTCTATTAGTTATCTAAAAAATTTTCAAGTACCTAGAGCATTCTTGAAAAAAATAAAAATGCTATTTTTTTAAAAAACATTCAAGACAATTTGTTTAACAAAATAATATTTTTTGAGGAAAAAATTCTCTTGGGAAGAAATTTCCTTTGGAAATTTACTCCAAAAGTTGAGGAAAAAATAATAAATTTAATCAATTTTTTGTTTAATAAAATAATTTTTTACGCAAAAAATTCTGTTACAAAATAATTTTCTGGAAATAATTTAAAAACTTTTAAAAACACTTCTTGTTACAAAACAAATTCTCTTAAAAAGTGGTTATTGAGGAAGGAAATATGTGTCTAATTTAAAAAATCAAAACAAAAAATTCCTATCAAAAAATTAAGATGGGTTTTTGCAAAAAAAAAAGTAAGAAATCCCATCAAAGTTATTTTTAATTTTTTTTTTGTAACAATTTTCTATGGAAGAAATTTTCAAAACGAAAGATTTCCTGATTTTTTGTAAAAAAAAAAAAAAATATATGAAAATTCTAGGTATCAAAATCAGTCTTTTCGCAGTTTTCCCCACAATTTTTCGCATTTGAAACGGTCATTTTTGGTCAAAATTTTTTTCTCTCAATTATAAAAATTTCAATTAAAAATTACCACTTTAAGTGCGAAAAACGATGATCATTTGTTTTTTGTTTTTGAGTCTTCCAATGTATTAAAAAATTATTTTAAAAAATCTATTTTTGCACCTCTAAAGATACACACCATTTTTATACATCTCTCTACACCTAAACTTACGAATTACAAGTCTTTTGTTAACAAACAGGTACCAATCGATTTGAATTTTTTCCATTTTCAATTGCAATAGATACGAAGGAATACTTCAGCTTGGTAATAAATTTAAAAAGTAGGGACACGAGTACGGATTAAAGCATCTACGTAATACAGGTGAAATTTTGCAATTAATTATATCAAGAGGGGTAAATGTTGACAGATTGCTAAGTTCGCGTATTTATTGACAATTCTCGAATGATTCGTTGTACCGTATACGCGGGTGCGACCACATCATGTAGATTGTAGGTGGCCTAGGTACATCTAGAGCTTATTCCAATGGAAATTACGTATTTACTAATTAATTATAATATTTTTTTAAGTCCAACACGCCACGCGTTGATTAGAAATACTTCGACTAGACAGGAAAAAATACACACTAGCTCGGTACTTGAAATCGTACTAAAAAAATAATTAAAATGAAAAAATTATTCACCCGAAAAAGAAAATCAATTCCAGGCGAAATTTTTTTTAAAATTCATTTCTCACCTACATAGATAATTTCTTAGCCTACGCGAGAAATTCGATGAAAACGGTCGTAAAAAATACACGATAGCCGGCGATAAAAGGGTTAATTCTGACAAATTACGACGCATGGGCGGACTTTCGCAGCCGGAATATGCCGGAAAATTTATACCGATGAATTTATTCTCGGACATTATTGTAAACAATTAATTTCGCTCGCAACGAAATCAGTTAAGTGTCCGAATACAGACAGTTTCTTTTTAGCGGGCGGTTTACTTATTCCAAATTCAAATTTGTGACACGAAGCGTTAACTTTAGCGTTTTGTTTACCTACCAGACTACCATTGCCTAAACGTTTATGGTGAATAAGATTTGAAATTTTAACGAGCTTATGGTATAAAATGTAAAGATGCTTCTTAAATTTCTACCCCCGCAGAGTAAAAAAAAAAAAAAACTCGTAGGAGGGAGTCTTTTACTTTTTCTCCAATTATTCTTTTACATAGAAAAAAAAGGTATGTGCGAGATAATTTGGCATTTTGTCGTTTGGTACATTTTCAATCTTATATAGAAATAGAGCAATGATTGTACCGAGCTTCGAGTAAACATTGCAACGTGAGTCAGTCTTTAGTATTAAATTTCTCGCTTTAATAAGATCGTATTACACAAGCCACATAATATTTCGTTCGTTGTTCTATATTTCGAAAGTTCGAACTACAAAGTGTAATGGTGTATGTACGAGTATGACAATTTTTGGAAGTGAGTAGTTACTTCTTTAAGGCGGTGCTCTAGCGGGAGCAGGTTGCCTATCCTGCCATCAGGCGCACTTTTTCAATTCGTTTTTTTCGCGTTTCATTGCAATTTTTTTTTTAAAAAGAGTAATGCCTTAAAAAACAAAAATTAAAATTTACTTGAATACAAAAATGTGTCATGAAAATTTTTTTTTCAAAAATTTTAATGATGAAAATCGTGGTGGGCGTTAATCGAAAAGGTATTCGTTTGCTCCTCGCACACCCCACCACGCTTTTCATCATTAAAATTTTTGAAGAAAAAATTTTCATGACACATTTTTGTATTCAAGTAAATTTTATTTTTTGTTTTTTAAGGCATTACTCTTTCCCTATGAATAACATTTTACAAAGTGACCAACTTTAAATAAAAGCGTGGTTTTTTAAAAAATTTTTAAATTTTTATTTAACTCTTTTTGTCGTTGTTGTCGTTGAAAATATTTTAATTTCATAGTTTTACTCCTCGAAAACCAACATTTTGATATCAATGTTGTGAATTTTGAAATGTTCAAAATAGAACCCCCTCATAGGGGTCCAATTTGGGGTCAAAGGTAAATTTAAGTCCGAAAATTGAATTCAGCGGCCTCGAAAACCTACATTTCGATACCAATGTTGTGATTTTCTGAAATTTTCAAAACTGAACCCCCTCATAGGGGCTCAATTTGGGGTCGGGGGTAAATTTGAGTTCGAAAATCGAATTCAGCTACCTCGAAAACCAACATTTTGATATCAATGTTGTGAATTTTGAAATTTTCAAAATGGAACCCCCTCATAGGGGCTCAATTTGGGGTCAAGGGTAAATTTAAGTCCGAAAATCGAATTCAGCGACCTCGAAAACCTACATTTCGATACCAATGTTGTGATTTTCTGAAATTTTCAAAATTGAACCCCCTCATAGGGGCTCAATTTGGGGTCGGGGGTAAATTTGAGTTCGAAAATCGAATTCAGCGACCTCGAAAACCCCTAATGTGAGCACTATGTTCTTTCAATTCCAGTAAAATATTAAATGAGAGAGAATTGGTCGAAAACATACTCTTGGTTCCATGAGACATACATACATACATACATACATACCAAGTATATAAAAGCGTGGTAAAAATGAGGTAATATGCTGGCATTATGTTAGATTAACTAAATAAAATGGTTAAATGTGCCCAAATATTCATAGAATCAGAATTATAAGCGTGAATAGAAACGAATGCGTTTCTCACCTCGATGTGGTTTTTCCCATTTTTCAGGAAAACCGCTGGACGGAATTTGATGAAATTTGGATATGTTGTAGAGAACTAAAAATATCACAGTCTGAAAATGAAGTAATTTTGGATCGTGATATTTTTCATTAAATCCAAAAAATTGAAAAAAGGGCTTTGTAGTGCTCTCGGGGGCACTGTTCTCTACAACATATCCAAATTTCATCAAATTCCGTCCAGCGATTTTCCTGAAAAATGGGAAAAACCACAGCGAGGTGAGAAACGCATTCGTTTTTATTCACGCTTATAATTCTGATTCTATGAATATTTGGGCACATTTAATAATTTTATTTATTTAATCTAACATAATGTCAGCATAAATTACCTAATTTTTTTTAAAAAATCTGCAATAAAACGCGAAAAAAAACGAATTGAAAAAATTGCGCCTGATGGCAGGATAGGCAACCTGCTCTCGCTAGAGCACCGCCTTAAACTTTTTAAAATATGTAGTACACAAAGCGCATTCGGTATTTTCTTGATGACGCCAGGGGTACCAACCATTAACCAGCAGCAAAAATCCAACTCCAAAAAATGTAAAAAATAAAATTAGCGCGCTAAAATTCTCAAAATTAACTTTAGAGGGTTTTCGAAAGCGCTGAATTCATTTTATCGTATTATTTTGACTCTATATTCAAGGGGGTCTCCGTGCGAAAGGAAAAACACGCAATTATCAAAAATCGACGCATTAACATAGGACATGACGGAAGTGCATAATTCAGATTGTATTGATACATGTAGTTTTATGAATGAATAAGTTAAGGAACCGGAATCGCAGGTGCCCGTTTCCGTTTGAAATTTTTTTGTGAATTTTTTAAATTTGATATTTTAAGAAAATTGGAAAATTTGAAATTTTGAGAAAATTGAAAAATTTGAAAAAATTGAAAATTCAAAAAACTATTAAAAATTGTTTCTTTGTATACCACCTAATAGAATTTGAAAAAACAAACAAAATTTTATTATGACATATTCTTGCCTATCTCTGAAATTATTGCAGGGACTAAAAAAGAAAATGCCATTTTAGTTTCATTTTTTTTTTTTTTGTAAATCGAATTAAAATGGATTTTTTTTTAGCCCCTTCAATTTCAGAGATAGGCGAACATATGTCATAATTATTTGTTTATTTATTTATTTTAATTCTATAAGATAATAGGTAGGTATGTAAAAAAAAATCAATAGTTTTTTAAAATTTTAATTTTTTAGATTTTTTCAAAATTTCACAAAAAAATTTCAAATGGAAGCGAATAGCTGTAATTATGCTCCTCTAATTTACATTTTTAATAGCTTGTATCCAATACAATTTGAATTTTGCACTGTCCGGTGTAAGTCCAAAACCTGCGCTAAGCCCATTTTGGAGGATTTTACAGGAGAGCGAAAAAACATTGTATAGTTTGATTTTGATAAGGTATTTATTTGAAATCTCGTTTATGCAATATTCGGTTGTTTCATGGATTCAAGTTGTGGAGACACTGTTGCATTAGAATTAGGTACAACTAGAAGAAGCCCGTCGCGAGATTCGCGACGGCTAGAAAACAGAAGAAAAAATAATTTTTCAAATTTTAAAACTAAAAATTTAATAAACAATGATTTTTTTTAAATTTTCAATTTTGATGGAAAAAAGTAATTTAAAAAAAAATTAGAATCATCTTATTTATCAATTTTTTCAAAATGAGAATTTTTCAAAATTTTCTTTAAAAAAAATAATACTGTCTTATACTTACCTAAATAATATAATTTCAGAGTAACCGTTTTCAATGAATTCCATTATTTTAAATTTTCGTTAATTTTTTTGAAACAAAATTTTAAAAAATACATTTTTTTTAAATTTTTAATGTTCAAGTATTATGAAAATTTTTAAAATCCTGTTTGTTCGATTTAAAAACGTTTAATGATTTAAAAAAAAATTTCTTTTTGCAAATTTTACTCAAATAAAATCTTTCAAATTTTTATTTTTTGAATTTTGTTTTCAAAAAATTTATTTTGTTTTAAAAAATGAATACTTTAATTGACAACCCGAGCGGCACACTCGATCGATAATATCGGAAGATGTAACGTATCGATAAAAAATCGTTTGAAAATCTATAGATGTTCTCACGATATTATAAAGATTTATCGGTACAACTTCATAGGCAAAAAATCTAAAAACTATCGAATTCGATATTATTAAGATTTTATGACGATATTCGTCAACGATACTATCGACAAAGAATATTAAATTTATCGAATTCGATTTTCCACCGATTTTGTGCAGATATTTGAAACTACATTATCGACAAAGAATATTAAATTTATCGAATTCGATTTTTTAACGATTTTGTAAAGATATTTAAAACTATATTATCGACAGATTATATGAAATTTCTCGACTTCGATATTTTACCGATTTTTTGACGACATTTGAAACTATATTATCGACAGATTATATTAAATTTATCGAATCCGATTTTTTACCGATTTTGTAAAGATATTTGAAACTATATTATCGACACATAATATGCAATTTCTCGATTTCGATTTTTTAACGATTTTGTGACGATATTTGAAACTATATTATCGACAAATAATCTGAAATTTCTCGAATTCGATTTTTTAACGATTTTGTGAAGATATTTAAAACTTTATTATCGACACGTAATCTGAAATTTCTCGAACTCGATTTTTCAACGATTTTATGACGATATTTGAAACTATATTATCGACACGTGATATGAAATTCCTCGAATTCGATTTTTCAACGATTTTGTGGCGATATTTGAAACTACATTATCGACAAATAATCTGAAATTTGTCGAACGATTTTTCAACGATTTGGTGACGATATTTGAAATTATTTCCAAATTGGTGAAAATTTTTCTAAGTCCAACACGTCTGGAAGTACTAAACTGCCTATTATAAGCGTTTTATTGCTAATTTCTCAACGATAAGGTATGGCATGGTGGTTAAGGAAGAGGATTACCATGCAGGAGGTAGAAGGTTCAAGCCCCACGGGTGGCAGATTTTTTATAATTTTTTTTGACTTTTTCTGAAATGATCCTCTTACCGTAACATGAATAATGTGTTTAGGCATAGTTTAATGCATTAATTATGCTAATTAATGATTTTTAATTATAGAAAGAAGCTAGTAAAAGAAGAAAAATCGGAATAAAAAATCGATAAAAAATCGACAGAATATCGAATTCTATAAAGTGTCGCGAAAGTTCCGCCTAAATCGTGAAATTATCTTTCGATATTATAGATATATTATCGATAAAATATCTTACTATAATCTCGAAATTTTTGCTAACTATAATTCGTCGATAATCTATCTATATATCGAAAGATAATTTCACGATTTATGCGGAACTAACGCGACACTTTATCGAATTCGATATTCTGTCGATTTTTTATTTCGATAATTTGTCGAGTGTGCTGCTCGGGAAATACCATTTAAAAAAAGAAATTGTTCAGAATTATCATATACTTTCTTTCAAGTTCTCATTCTCAATCACACCTCAAAAAAGCATTAATAAATTTTTTTTCAAACTTGGAAAAATAAGAAGACAGAATTTTCTTTAGAATTCAATGCTTGATTTACCTATAAAAAAATAAAATTTCCAGGTATTTTATAAATGTACTTACTCGTATTTTGGAAAAATTTATTTAGAACAAAATTTGGAACAATTCGATTTTTAAGTTTAAAATAGATTTTTGACCTTATATTGAAGAAACGTAAATTATTCTAAACAATTCATTTTTAAAATGGAATTTTTTAACCAAAATTAAAAAAAATATGAAATAAAATTTTTAAAAAAACACTGATAAAATTTGAAAAAACATAGGTACCTATCTATTGAAGTTTTTTGATTTTATTTGATAAAAATTGTAAATAAATGCCTGTTTTCAATTGAACTTGAAGTGTAAAAAAATCCATCTTAAAATATAAAATGCAAAGGTCCAGATCTTGAATCGGAAATTTGAGAAGATGATAATAGGGAATTCTCCCCTGTGGTGTAGCCCCGTCGCCCCGTGCACTGCACTGGTATGTACTTAAGGGTGACGTGACCCCGTATTTTGAAAATGTTTTAAATATCAGGAGTCAATGGTGACATTTATACTGGAGAAAATAATTCCCTATTTTTCATTTCCTCGTGGTGTAGCCTGTAGCTTCCGTCGCCCCGTTTATAGCACTTGTATGTACTGTACCATAATGTACTTGCCTTGCACTATGAAAAAAACTTGAGTATAATAATAATAATCACAATTTTCAACAAATAATTTTTAATATATAATAAAATGATTAAAGTAAGAAAGGAAATTTGGAAAATTATTATTTAAAAAAATTTGATGAAAAACGATTCTAAATAAAAATTTCAAAAAATGAAAACTTTCTATCAAAATTGAAAAAAAAATTATAAAATTGAAAAAAAATCAACTTACAAAATTTGAAAATAGCCATTAGAATTTTTTGAAAACAAAAATAAATATTATGAAATGAATGACTGTCTTGATACTTGATAGATTAGATGATTTTGATTTTTTTACAATAAAAGTTAAAATGAGACATGAATTGACAAAAAAAAAAAAAAAAAAAAAAAAAATTCTGAAGACCAAAATATTTATTATTAAACTTTGGAATAGAAAATTTATTTGAATAACATTTTTTAGAATAAATACTTATTCAGAATTTTATTATTGAAGATTGTTTTTAAAAAGTTCAACATTTTCAAATTTTATCATTTAATTTTTTTTCAATTTTTGGTGGAAAAAAGTAATTTAAAAAAAAATTTAGAATCATCTTTTATCAATTTTTTCAAAATGAGAATTTTTCAAAATTTTCTTTCAAAAAAATTATAATTTTAGAGTTACAGTTCCCAATGAATTCTTTTATTTTAAAATTTCGTTAATGTTTGATTTGAGAACGTTTAATTATTTGAATTATTTTTCTTAATGCAAATTTTGCTGGTCTTCTTATTTGAGAAAAATTTGAAATAAATGCCCTGAAGTGTTAAAAGATCCATCTTGAAATGTAAAGAACCAGATCTTGAATCGGAAATGTAATAGGGAGTTCTTCCCCGTGGTGTAGCCCCGTCGCCCTGTGTACTGCACTTACTTTTTATAAAATTATTGAAAAAAATGATAAATTTAAAAAAAAATCAATTATTTGAAAATAGGTATTAGAATTTTTTGAAAACCAATTGAAACATAAAAACTAAAGATACATAGATATTTTGAATCTGAAGGATGATAACAGAGAGTTCTTCGCCATAGTTTTGCCCCGTTGCCCCGTGTACAAACCTGTTATATAACTATAACTATTACGATTTTCAAAAAATGAGGAAAAATCCAGCTTGAAACCCGGTTTTAGATTTTTTGGGACTAAGCAGGTTTTGGACTTGATGCGTCGAAATCGCATTGGGGTATAGTTATTATATTGATATGAATTTTGAAAAATTCTCAACAGGTAGGTAAGTCAAGGGGGAGGGGTTAAAAATTCAAAATTACCAAAAATGTCATATGGGGTATGGGAATTTAGGTTTTCGTACCTACCAAATCCGTTTTTGATATTACTTTTGAGAAATTTTCAATAGAGGCTCAGGGGGAGGGACTACATTTCAAAATTACCAAAGAAATCATGTGGAGTATGGGTCGAAATCTAGGTTCTCTTACCTTACAAATCCGTTTATCATATCATTTTTGAAAAATTCTCAACAGAGGCCTCAAATGAAACAGGCAAAAATCATCCCCAAAAATGTCATATGAGGTGGATACGGAAATATAGGTTTTCTTACCTCCCTAATTTATTTTTGACAATATTACAATTTTACATTTCGTAGACCCAATGAGAAAGTATTCATTTCAAGCATCGTGTATGAAGGTTACACACCGTTTTTTTTTTTTTCATTCGTGGCCTAATAAACTTTTTTAATTAGTTAACTTTTTCGCCGATTCGATAGAAAATGAAAGGTAGGTAGGTGAGAGGTAGGCAATGGTAAATAGATGCCTTTAACCATTAAATTAATGATAAAAAAATATGTTGTACGATGAGTAATAAAATATCGTCACGATTAAAGTAGGTAATATAAACCATGACCATTGACCACAACGCAACCAAAATCAGGCGAAAATCCTAGTCATAGGTACCCTCAGCCTAATAAATTTGAGTAAGTTGTGTAACACGATAACGTGCGATGAATTTTTTAAAAATGGTGGCAATAAAGAAAGATGGCAAAAAAATAGGTAGGTATATACTTAAAGGAGAATCGTTTTTAAAATCAAAAGGTGGACAAAATCTAAACTTTCTTATAAATAATTTTTCTCAATTTTAAAATTTTTTTTTCAAGGCTAACGCAGGCTAAAAAATTATATATATATATTTTTGTAGGACTTATTTAGTGTAGTAATAAAAATATGATTATTGAGCATATTCACGATTTTTTATCCCACCCCAGAGAGTGGATTGAATCACGTACTTTTTGTAAATTTCCAAGTTGAAAAGTATATCTCTGCCAGTCTTTACACAATTTGTCTCAAACTTCGTATGGAAGTTAAGGTGCCTACATATATATATAAAGAAAATACTGTGAATTTTTCAGAATTTTCCCTGTCTAATCGAAATGACCTTGAAAGTGACTTTGAAAACTTGACACCGCTACAGAGGGTGCTGAGTTTCGTGCCGACACCTCGAAAAAATTATGGAATGTTATTTGGAATGTTTTGCAATTTTCGGTTTTTTTTTGTTGAATTTTTTGTTCTTGAGACCCTCTGTACAGTAGGGTGGTTCATAATTTATTTTTTTCGAAATGTCAAAAGTTGAGCCTTCGAAAATCCCGTGCATGGTTAAAATTCCTTCCCTTGGAAAAAATTCTCTCGAAAAAAGAATTTTAAAATAGATTGAAAAAATTTGTTTCCTAAAAACTCGGAAAACCTTCTGACAACTTGAAAATTCTCTGAAGGAAATCACGAAAAAAAAAATCGTGAAAAAATTCTCTCGTAGGGAAACACTTTGTGGAAATGGGTTTTTCAGAAAAATATGTAGGTAGGTAATACATTTCTGTTTTCATGCAACCTGGAAAAAAATCACCTTATCATAATCTTCAAACCTTTAACAATAATTCAACGAGTAATCAATACTATTGCATAAAAATAAATATTTGAACTGTAAGGAAAATTTCACAAAAATTCTCTGGAAGGTTTTCAAGGCGAGTAGGTTGAAATTTCAACAATGTACATTCAAATGTACAGGGTAAACTTACCTTCGTTTGAACTAGCGAACCAATTCTTACCCCCTTATGAATAATATTACAAATGGAAAGTAAGGCATGAACCACCGGTGACTTTGGTCTTTACTCGCGATGAAATCATGTAATTTGGAAACTTTTTTAGTGAGACGACGAAATTTTCTCATTCTATTTTCTAAATCGAACTAAACGACTGTCAACGTGTTGACGCGACGAACTGAATTACAAATATAAAAAAAAGTCCCAGAATACCCATCAATGTAGGAAAAAGGATATAAAAACGTGAGCTTTAACGGAATAAATTTCAAGTACTTGGAAAATAGTCCTTAATGATGAACGTTTCAACTTCGCCTAAAAAATAATTCAGTTGAAATTTTTTCTATACCCAGTATAGTACACAAGGCAGTTTATATACTACGGTATCCATCCACATCCACACACAAATTCATCATTTTGACCATTTTTAGATTAACTTTTAAAAAACTTTCTGCAGCGTGGTTGGAGTTTAATTAAATTGGACTTTTTAATTAGGTTCTCACATTTTGAAAAAACCACGACGGAAGATTTTCTTATTTCGATTTGATGAAATCCATTTTTACAAACTTGGAAATTTTTTTGTTTCGGTTTCAATTCTTTTTTTCCACAGTTAATTAAAACTACCGCCGAGTTGAGTCAATTATTTTAATTAGATTGCCCTTTTAAGTTCGCCAAATTGGCGAAATAGGGGTAACCGAATGAGTAATTTAATCGAGCTTGAGATACTTTTATCGGAATGCTAAATAGGTACATGAAAAAAATTACGTAATTCCTTTATTTTCTTGGCTATTTCCAACGAATAATTTCTGGTTTTTAACAGCGAAATCAAACGAGAAGCTTTGATACGCATTACAAATTCGATCTCATTTGTAAATACGCCAACAGTTCAAATAAAATTCAATAAGTGATTTGAATCGTATTTGTAGGTTTAATAGCTGCTCCCTATACCTATTACCTAAGCCTTATCTCTAAAAATTAAAAATCGTTGAATTGAAAATTAAAATACACGTTTTTGTGATAAAAGTAGAGCCTCTTTTAAATTTCAAAAGAAGTAGCAGTTCTTGAAAAACAAAATCAGACTTCTTTTTATGTGAAAGAAAGGACACGTTAAGAAACAAAAAGTAACTTTTTGAGTCAAATTGCAATGACCAGTTTTCATAAAAAAAAAAAATGTATGAACTTGTAGGTAAAACTATGCAAGCATCAGATAATTTTTTTTTCTAAAATTTTTTTTTTTTTGAAAAATAGATATTTTTACTGCATACTTATACGAGTACATACGTAAATTAAAAGATTTTTAATTCAAAAACATTAAGAGATTTTTTTTAGATGGAAAATTTAGATTCCGTCTTCAAAAAAATTTGGAGGATTTTTTCACCTAAAATAATTGATTTAGATTGTTTCATCAAAGAATTTAGATTTTTTCACCAAATTTTTTCTCCGAAAAAAACGTAAAATTTTTTTTAAAATACACATAACTACCTAAAACTTTTTCCTCTAAAAATTAGAATAAATACCTTTCTCAGAAAAAAATAATTTTTTCAGCGTAAAAACTAAAAGATTTTCACTTCAAAAAATTGCAAAAACCTTTACTTCAAAAATTTAAAATTTTGAAATTCGACCTTTCTCTCTTGAAAGACAAAAATCTTCAGTTTTTCAAGATACAGATCTGAAACCACTTCCATTCGATTCTAGAGAATTTTTACATAAGTTTAGCCAGAAAACGAAAATTAAAATTAAAATTTTATACAAAAAAATTGGGCGCAAAAAATAAAAAAGATTTTTTCCGTAAAAAAAAAATGAAAATTTTCTTGCTTTAAAAATATTGAGAATTTTCTTACATTTATACTCATAAAAAATAAATATAATATTTTTTATTTCGAGAAGATTACAGAAATGTTCCCCTTTAAAAAATTGAGATTTTTGGAGGCAAAGATTGAGTTTTCTTTTCCTCAAAACATTGTGGGTTTTTTTTTAGGAAAAACAAGGAATTATTTTCTCAAGAAAAAACAAAACTTTTTTCTGCATCAAAAATTTTTACTGCAAAAAATGTTTAGGTGGGTACTTTAAAATAAAAAAATAAAATAATAAATGGAAAGTTTTTCATTTTTGTTCCAAAAAAAAATTCCAAAAGAAGTGTTTTTTTTTTACTCTAAAATTCTTACATTATTACTTACTTGCTTATATAAAAAATTAGGATTTTTTTTATCCTAAGAAAAATCAGAAGTTTTTTCTACTAAAATTTCTATGATTTTTTTTTTAGGTAATTTTGTTCTCCAAAAGAATTGAGAGAATTTTTTTCCTAAAAAAGGCTAAAAAATATTTTTACACCAATAAATTTTGTGATTTTTTTTTCATAAAAATACCTACTTGGAGAGATTGAAGGATATCCTTCAAAAAAAATTTTCTTCAAAAATAAGAAATTCATAGATTTATTTTCTGCATTAGAAACTGAAAAACGATTTCAAACAAAACAATTGTCAATTGGTCAATGGAATGACTGGGGCATAGGTGTACTTTCTGAGAACTGGAGAGGGGGCTTCCTCCCCAAAACTACCAATATTTTTCAACAAAAAAAATAGAAAAAAAATTACTTCCCTAACAATACGTTTGCTGAGGGAATTAAAACGGCACTCCAAGTTTTTGGAAGTAATTTGAGGTCACCAAAAGTGGAAGCAGGTCATTGTCTATGCCAGTTAGATGAAATGAAGTAAGTAGGTATGTTGAAAGCAATGACATTGTTACACCTACATGGTACCGAAGTAAATATACAATAACGCCAGCAGATAATACAACTTCACCTTGGAAATTAATTAATATGCTGCGATCTTATAAACAGCGGCTAACCCTGGAGATATACCATCATCAAAGGGATGAGTTATGGTAAGTTAAGACAGCCTACTAGGATTGTAGGTAGTAGATATCATCGCTTTTAATATGTACTTACTACTTAATTAAACATTAGGTACCACTTGAATCTATGCACCAGTTGATCCGAGGGGAAGCTGACAAACGCACTAACGTTAATAAGAATACAGCATCATTTTAGACGGTCTCCTTTCGCGTGTGTTTTATTGAATTTCATTCGGTCTTTTCGTATAAGTTACACGTTTTTTTGCTCCTTTTCCTCTTTACGAGTAAAAAGCTATAATAAAATGTTACCTTCGTTTCTACATTTCACAAAAAAATTTGCACTTGTGTACGTACTTGTAAATTTGACTGTAATTACATTTTTATCAAGTTTAAAAATACAGCTACCTTTTTCGAAAAAGGGAACGAATTTAAATTGCGGTGTAGATGAGATGCCTGTTCAACGTGGTTGCCTGTCTGATGTGTTTTTCTTTGTTATTTAGATTAGCTATGGTAGTTTATTTGATCTGAATATATGTAGCGTAATTGATACACCCCGTTCGAGTAGAAAATCTAAATTTACGTTCGGTTTTACCTATTTTTTTTTTTTTTTGGTGCCTATGTAAACGATAGAACACACGAGAAATTTTTATACCTACTTACTTCATATCGTCGTTCAGTTCAGGGATTTTAAGATTGGTGAAAGTGTTTAAATTTGCGAAACTGTTGAAAATATGAAAATATGGTGAAATAGTAAAATTTTATGAAATGAAAATTCATTCCATGAAAAACCTGAACCCACGTGTTTGAACGTAAAGAAATATGGTAGGTAGTCCTTATTTGAAATGGTGAACATTTTTTCAGCGTTTGCACGCCTACGCAACAAAAGTTTGAACATTTTGCATTTTTTTTGAATTTATTTTTGACGAGATGAGGGAGGGGTCAAAATTTGCGTTACAAAAATTATGATGTTCAGCAAAACACCTGTTAAAATATAAGACTAATAATATGAATTTGGTCGTTTTATCAAAATTGATAAAATGATGAAGGTCATTTTTTAATCAGAAAAAATGGGAAAATGTGAAATAAAAATAGTAGATATAAGAAAATGTAGGAAAGTGGAAATGGGTAGACATGAAAAGTGAAGGTAGAAAATGGGGGCATTGTAATAAATGAATGAAAAAATTTAGTATAAATATACGATTTTAAAAATTGAAATGTACCAATGTACCTACTACCTAGTTACCTATTAGGCTATTACTTACTACAAATTGGTAAAAAAATTTAAAAACTGAAAAATTTTAAATTAATAATGTAAATATACCTACCTAATTGAAAAAATTGAGTAAAATCAGTAATAAAAAATAATAATAATAAACATCGGGACAGTTTGAAAAATAAAATTTAAAAAGAACGAAATAACTTTTTTACTTAAAAAAAAAAATTGAATGAATTTTTGGAAAAATATTCAAAATCATTTATTATTTTGAGGCGATTCATTAATTTATTCATTTTAATTATGTAAAATAAATAATATGATGTTTTGTGAATATTACAATTTTAGAAAAACTTCTCAATTTACTGAAAAACTTTAAAACGAGGATATATGCAGTAGGTATTGCGCGATATCGCAACAGCCCGAGTAGCACACTCGATCGATATAATCGAAAGTAGAAACGTATCGAGAAAAAATCGTTTAAAAATCTAAAGATGTTCTCACGATATGATACAGATTTAGCTGTACGATTTTATAGGCAAAAAATCTAAAAACTATCGAATTCGATAGTATTACGATTTTAGGACGATATTCGTCAACGATACTATCGACAAAGAATATTAAATTTATCGAATCCGATTTTTCACCGATTTTGTGCAGATATTTGAAACTATATTATCGACAAATAATCTGAAATTTCTCGAATTCGATTTTTTAACGATTTTGTGAAGATATTTGAAACTATATTATCGACACGTAATCTGAAATTTCTCGAATTCGATTTTTCAACGATTTTGTGCAGATATTTGAAACTATATTATCGACACGTAATCTGAAATTTCTCGAATTCGATTTTTCAACGATTTTGTGACGATATTTAGAACTATATTATCGACAAATAATCTGAAATTTCTCGAATTCGATTTTTTAACGATTTTGTGAAGATATTTGAAACTATATTATCGACACGTAATCTGAAATTTCTCGAATTCGATTTTTCAACGATTTTGTGACGATATTTAGAACTATATTATCGACAAATAATCTGAAATTTCTCGAATTCGATTTTTTAACGATTTTGTGAAGATATTTAAAACTATATTATCGACAAATAATCTGAAATTTCTCGAATCCGATTTTCCACCGATTTTGTGCAGATATTTACAACTATATTATCGACAAATAATCTGAAATTTCTCGAATTCGATTTGTTAACGATTTTGTGAAGATATTTGAAACTATACTATCGAAAAAGAATATTAAATTTATCGAATTCGATTTTTTAAAGATTTTGTGAAGATATTTAAAACTGTATTATCGACAGATTATATGAAATTTCTCGAATTCGATTTTTCAACGATTTTGTGACGATATTTAAAACTATATTATCGACACATTATATGAAATTTATCGACTTCGATATTTCAACGATTTTGTAACGATAGTTGTTGAAACTATATTGATTTTTTTCTAGTCAAAAAATACCTACTTTATATTCAAAATTGGATGGGAAGAAAGGGCCAAATCGAAATTTTTATAATAACCAAAATTAAATCCAGAATATTATTCTACAACTTTTGTTTGAAATGTTTTTTCAATTGGACCTCATCTCTAGCCTCTATTATTTTGCATTTACCTACTTACGTGTAACAGTAATATGCGAAATCAAAATTGAAAAAATTTTCAAACAAGTTATCTAGTTTTTTTGGTTTACTAGGTATTTTACTTGAAACCAGATCGTTGTTCTTAAATAAAATTTTACCAAGTTCAATACTACGATTACTATGTGAATACTTAGTATTTAAAATTGAACGGGAGGGAGGCGCCCAATCGACAATTTTGTAATGACCAAAATTATTCTTAGAACTTTAAGCTACAACTTTTGTTTGAAAATTTTTTCAATTGGACCTCTCCTTCTCCTCCAATTTTGCATAATACTCCGTTGATACTTATTCAAAATTGGAGGAGCGGAGGAAAAAGGGGCCAATTTGAAAAAATTTTCAAACAAAAGTTGTAAATTAAGGTCCTAGAAATAATTTTAGTTATTATAAAAATTTCAATTGGACCCCTCCCTTTTCTCCAATTTTGCATAAGATGTTTGAATATTATAATCCAATTCGTATTATGCGAACGAACTCCGATGTTCGCAACAGACGCTTGTTTTGGTAGAAACTGCTGTATTTGGAACGAAATTCGCCAGCCTTAAGCGTAACTACGACTTCAAACTCGCCAGCCGGTCTTGAAAATGTGCGCGCGCATATACCCATATATGCTAAATTATCTACAAAAAATGGATAGAATATCGAAACTAGATAATCTACAAAAAATCGTAATACAAAATCGATAGAATATCGAAATTAAATCGAAATAAAAAATCGAT
Organism: Balanococcus diminutus; assembly: GCA_959613365.1. Classification (NCBI taxonomy): domain Eukaryota; kingdom Metazoa; phylum Arthropoda; class Insecta; order Hemiptera; family Pseudococcidae; genus Balanococcus; species Balanococcus diminutus. The sequence continues at coordinate 33,122,835 of OY390715.1, read as the reverse complement.
AGAATATCGAAACTAAATCGAAATAAAAAATCGACAGAATATCGAATTCGATAAAGTGTCGCGTTAGTTCCGCATAAATCGTGTAATTATCTTTCGATTTATAGATAGGTTATCGATGAAGTATCTAACTATAATCTTGAGATTTTTAAAAGAAAAATCGTTCGATTTTATCGAAAGTTTATCTGTTGATGGATTTTGCCAACTATAATTCATCGATAATCTGTCGATATATCGAAAGATAATTTCACGATTTATGCGGAACTAACGCGACACTTTATCGAATTCGATATTCTGTCGATTTTTTATTTCGATAATTTGTCGAGTGTGCTGCTCGGGAGGATCGGATTTTTTCAAAATTCTTCTTTGACTTTTTATAAATTTTGTCTTTAAGAAAAAATTATTTTCAAGAAATAATTTTTAAAAAATTTGTGAAGAAAAAATCAGCTTTGAGAACAAATTAGTATCATGGGAGAAGGGAGAAGAGTGTAAGAGAAAAAATTCTTCAAAAATATGTTTATTTCAAAAAGTGTAGGGTGCGCCCTACTTATTTTCACAAGTACTTACTTTTTTTAGAGAAAAATGTTTACCTCGAAAAAACATATCTAGTACAGCGGCAAAGTGTATTTTTTTCAAAAAAAAACGCCAGAACGAGATAAAGTTTTGAAATTTGGTATATTTGCTACTTGGGTCAAATAAAAATTTTAGAGAACCCGCACCACCTTTCCCGAACTACCCTGTGGCCCCCAGCACCTCCCCTACCCCCTATTCAAGAGTAAAGGTAAGTGTCGAAGATATTAGTGTCAAAATCGCATAAATCGAACCCCCTGAACACGAATATGATGTTAGTTTTGCGATTGTGCCCCTCCAAGTACCCGCTTCGAGGGGTGGTTTTTCACCTAAGTTCGAATTTTTATTAAAAAAATACACAAATACCGTCTCAAAGAGCATATAACGACTACATTTATGGTAAAACTACTGAACATGCACAGAAGACTGTCTCTAGCAACCATTCGGTGCATCTGAACCGCCGCTGCACCTTAGCAACCCCTTCAACATGCGTACCCAAAGACCTCTAATTGAGGTCCAAATGGTCCAATCGTAAAATTGATGAAGAAAATACGTTCAGCGAGTTCGAATTATGCGAAAACGACACCACTATTGTGTAACTTCTCTCAAATAAAATGAAGGGGTGGTTTAAGGGGTGGGACATTCTGGCGCTCGTTGGGTATGACTTTGTATTCGTCCAGGTAGCACTTGTACAAAATTTCTCTACATTCTCACCTATAGATTTTTTTTAATGGAAATAAAGTATAATTTGTTGTAAAATAATGAACTGTTGAAGGGGTTGCGAAGGTGCAGCGGTAGTTCATATGCACCGAATGGTTGCTGGAGACGGTCTTCTGTGCATGATTAGTAGTTCAACCATAAATGTAGAGGTTAGAGACCCTCCGAGATGGTATTAATTTATTTTTTGACGGAAATTCGAATTTTGATGAAAAACTACCCCTCAAAAGGGGTACTTGTGAGGGTGAAATTGCAAAACTAACGTCATATTCGTGTTCAGGGGGTTCGATTTATGCGATTTTGACGCTAATATCTTCGACACTTACCTTTACTCTTGAATAGGGGTGGGGGAGGTGCTGGGGCCACAGGGTAGTTCGGGAAAGGTGGTGCGGGTTCTCTAAAATTTTTATTTGACCCAAGTAGCAAATATACCAAATTTCAAAACTTTATCTCGTTCTGGCGTTTTTTTTTGAAAAAAATACACTTTGCCGCTGTACCTACTAATATAAATGAATTCACTTTCATCAAAAATCTTTTCAGAAAATAAATTTTCTTTGAAAAATACGTACGAGCAAAAATTTCTCATAGGGAAATTATCAAGAAGAAATCGTATTTAAAAAAATAATGAAATAGGTAATAATTTTTTTAAAAAAGAAATCAGAAAAATTTCTTCAACAAAAAATCAATTCTGAGAAAAAATACCCACGTGAGGAAAGTTTTTAGAAAAAAGGAATAAAAAGTCCTCAACATCATTTTTAAGCATTTTGAAAATGAAATTTTTAAAAAAGAACTTTTTTGGAGATGAATAATATTATATTATCAAAAAAAAAAAAAAAAAATGAAAAAGAATTCGCTTTCTAAAAATGTTTTGAGGAATAAATTTTATATAAAAAAATTCGAAACAATTTTGAAAATAATATTTTTAACCAAACAATTTTTTCCTCGAAAAAAAATTCATTTTCAAAAAATTGCTTGAGAAAATAAATTTTCTCTAAATATAAAAATACGAGCGAAAAATTACTCAATTTTTAAAAAAATTTTCAAAAAAAATCAATTTTGAGAAAAAAAAATCAGCTAATATCACACGAGGATAATTTCTGAAAAAAAATTTTTGAAAAAAGTTTTTAACAAACATTATTTTTTTGAAACTATTACTCGTATAGGTATTTTTTTTTACAAACAACTTTTTTTGAAGAGAAATTATTTCTAAAAAAAATCACTATCAAAAAATTGAATCTGCAGAGAAATTTTCTTTAAAAAAAATAGAGAAAAAAAATTCTCAAAGGAAAATTATTGGAAAGAAGTCATCTTTATCAAACTAAACAATCATTTTCAAAAAAAAAGTTTTTTAGGAAAAAATTCCTTTGAAAAAAGTCCTTACCTAATTCAAAAATAATTTTTTACAAAATTTTTTCGGATAGAAATTTTTTACTAGAAAAAAAAATGAAAAAGGGCTCACTCTCAAAAAATCTCCTGAGGTAATAACTAATAAGTTCTTATACCTAAAATAAATTCAAGCGAAAAATTTCTCAAAAAAAAAATCATCTGAAAGAAATGTTTTTCAAGACTTCTAGCAGGACTTTTTCGAATGAAAAATGTATTCCCCTCCCCCGAAGAATCGTATATTTCAGGGGGGGGGGGGGGATCAGAAAATTTCTTAGATAAAAATAATTTTTGAGAAAAAAATTCTCAGGAGAAAAGTTTTCCAGGGACAAATTTTCTTGATCGTTTCCGAAAAATGAACAAAATGCTGAATTATTTTAAAGAGTAGGCAGTCGAATTGTTCGAGCAAGATAATAAGGAAATCGACAATTCAAAAAAAAATACTGGCGAGAAAAAAAAATCCATTAGGTATAATCGTCTTATAAATAAAGATTTACCAGGGTGGAAAAAAAATAAAACACGAACAAAAAACTGCATCGGTTTGTTTGGAGTAGTTGAAACGACGAAATGTAATATTCGCCCAAATTTTCAACTGGCTAAATCCTCGTATTACGTATATAGGCAAGTATTTTTGTTTTTTCAACAGGCCGTTGCATAGCCTCCTCAAAAATTCTCCATGTTCGAAACCTTACTCATCCTTACACTGGACTCCAGGGCCTATTCATGAAATTTCGAGTCTGAGACAACAAAATTTAGGGTCTTTAAAAAATAAAAAATAAGTTGGCAGGATTTTTTTTTGGTTACTTACTTGAAGAAACATTACAATTTTTTTCCATTTCTTAAAAAGTACCCAGGTAATATTAAAAAAATAAAAAAATAAAAGTTTTACAAAGTCTAATAAAATGTCTAAGAGCATTCAATTTTGAAAAAGATATATAAATAAATAAAATGTCTGGAAAATGTTTAAAATTGAAAAAAATTAAAAGTCTAAAAGTCGCCAATTTTTTATAAAAATTTTCTAAGTTTCACAATGTATGAAAAAATATCTGAAAATTACGAATTGGAATTTAAAAAATAAAATAAATAAAAGTCGACCGATTTTTTTTCAATATGCAATTTTTTTAATGTCTGACGCAAACCCAATAAAAGTCTTTCGTGTTGGAATTCAAGAAACTAAATTAAAAAAATTCCATGGAAATTTAATTATTAGAATTTTTTTTTTTTTTTTTGATATACCAAGACAATAAAATTTGTCATAATTTTTACATCTTTATAAAAGCACATTTATTTACCGGACCCCTAAAACCTCCGATCTCTGGGATAAGTGTACCAACTACCAGCCACCTGAACTCCCCGTCGCCATAGGCCCTGCTAGGCACAATGATTCACACCAGTATTACATAAACCGTCGTCGCAATGTTGATAAAAAATTACACCGCTTGGTGAAGAAAATCGAGCAAAATTTACCGATTAAAATTCTACCCCGAAGAATTTAGCAAAATATATACGAAGTTGAGAAATTTCGGCGAAAGGGGGAGAGCGAAAGTGCGCGTCTTAGGAGCTAATGTAATTTTATACAGAGTTACACATACACAATTTTTGGTTGGCCTTCTTTATAAACCTTTTTGGTCTAATATTGTTATCTTGTTGCGGTTGATAAAAGTTTCGATGTTGGCGGCTTTCTGCGCGCGCGAGGTCATGAAAAATAATCTTCTTTACGCGTTTTGATATTTTATTTTTCGTCGTCGGTAAATTAAAGCGAACATACGCGACGATGTGGGTACCGGTACTTTATTTTTTATGTACCATATTAATGCATATTACCATCGTGTTGTATTGTTAAGTGCATAGATATAAACATTAAACGGTAATGAGAATGGAAGCAGAAGTCTTAATAAAATGAAAATATACCTAACTATGGTGAATCAATGTAAAGAATTGCTGCGACTTTTTCGCTGTAACAAATTAATTTCATTATATATATATAAAGAAATACCAAAATGCGAAAATCATGCCAATCGTCTTATTTTGACCCAAAACGTCGAGAAAAATACCCCTCACCCTCCAACTTCCATCATCAGGTCAAAATTAATAGCTGACTTTTCTCTTTGAGAAAATCAGCTAAAAGCACTCCAAAAATTGATATTTTTCTAACTAATTGAGAAACGAATAAGGAGTTTTTTTTCTAAAAAAAGAAGCACTAAGTAATATCTACTAATTAACAGAAATATTTTCAAAAAAAAATAAAAATAAAAATAAGTATGCAGTTTTTTAGCTTAGGTACTTATTGGCTCGAGAAAAATCTTTCTTTTTTTTATCGAGGAAATTCAGAACTTTTTTGAAATAGTTTTTTTCGAAAAATTGTTTTTTTTTTGTAAATGCAAAAGTTTGTTTATTTTCCAAAAAAAATTTCCTTCCAAAATTTAAAAAATATTTGTATAGGTGGTAATTCAAAAAAAAAATCGAGAAACTTATTCTTTCTAAATAAAGAAAAGAAATAAGAAAATTTTATTAGGTACAGTGACTCCAAAAAAAAAAATAATAATAAATAATAAGTAATTAAAATAATAAAATTATCTCAAGAAAAATTGTAATCTTTCTGCAAAAGTTTTTTTCGAAAAGAAATTGAAAGATTTTTATTTTCAATTTTTGACAAGATAGGACAAAAAATTAAGAGACGAGTAAGGGATTATCGATTTGAAAATTGACATGGGCCAGATGTCAGAGTACAAGAAGAAAATAAATAAATTTTAAAATTCTTATAAAAAAAAAATCTAAAGATTTTGGATTTCAAATCCATGGCGTGAAAAGGATTTTGGATCTTGGATTTTAAATATCTACAAAACATATCATAATAATTTTGAAGTTTGATTTTTAAATCCATTTTTTCGTTGATTTTGACGAACCCTGATTGATATAGTTAAGTTACCGAATATTAAGGGCTATAGTGATACTTCTTATCCGCATAACTCGAATTTGAATAGAACGCGCATCCTTTTCTTTTTTTAATAGAAACTCGTTGTTTACAAAAACACCCCTACATTCCAAAACGTCTTCTTATAGCATTTAAATTACATCTGCGTAAAAAACTGCGATACAATATATCTACCTGACGAATGATCTGAATCCTATTTACAAAAATATTTATTATATACCTAGAATACCTACTTCACGCTATTTTCGCAGACGAATACTACCGTTGATAAATAACCAGATAATTAGGAGAAAAAAGAGTTTAAATCCCCCCTTAGCTATTTTGTTTCAACGTTTTCAATTTTATTAAGTTCACTCCTCGGTGAAAATTTTTTTTGCAGGTGTTCTCATCGTTGTATATGTAAGTAGGTATATCTCTCGGTGGTAAATAAATAGCGATGGCTGGCGCGGCAAAAACGCATGTTAGTGTAGAACAGCAGAGGAAACTTTTTCGACCTTTGCAAAGGTATAAAAAGTTTGAGAATTTGTAAAAATTACTTCTACGTAATATTGGAACTATTTTGACAGCTAATTTATTTGTCCATTCTGTTTTAAAACTAAATAAAAATATATTACCAGCGGTTTTTTCCACCTTACTTTTGCAGGTAATATGAAAACCCGGGAAAAAATCTGTTGGATCTAACCATATATGAAGTGGTCAGATCTAACCATATATGAATTTTATACCTATCAAATTTGATCTAATCATATTTAATTTGATCAAATCATATATAATTTGATCAAACTATACACAATTTGATCCAATGATGTATGATGAGATAAAATTAAATATGATTGGATCATATTTGATAGGTACATTTCCCATTTATTATGGTTAGATCTGACCATACCCATCCCAAATTTTTCTCAACGGTCACCCATCCAAGTAGTAACCAAACCCGAAGCTGCTTAACTTTTCCAATCAGATCAATGATGGTGCACTCAACTTGGTACGAACCATTTCATATATGATAAGACAGTTTAATTGTATTTATGTGACACACAATCAAAGATAACAATTACTCAAGGTTGTATAACTAAAAGTATCAGGAAAAATTCCTGCGAGTAGATAATTTCAACTTAAATTCAGAAATGATTTTTGTCGTGATACCTTCAGGACCCCATGGGGGCACTGCGCCCCAAAATTTTCGACCAAATCAAAAAAAAAATGTAAAAAAGCATGTAGCATGTCGTTTGTTACATTTTTAATAGTGCCTACTCCGAATTTTGCCTTACTTTTTTGATGGAACCCTATTCTGGCACTGCTCGTAGCCCCTAAAATTTTGAAATGAATCTGGGTTGACTCATTTTGATTTCACAGATATAACTTGATCCAATAATATCAAATTATATATGAGAAAATCTAATTTGATCCAATTTGATCCATTCGGATATAAGCATTTCTATACATATAACTGGATTTTCACTGATATGACTTGATCTAGTTGATATGTTTTGATCTATTTTGATATAATCATTTTAGATATCAGTGGATTTTCTCTGATATAACTAGATCCAATTTGACTAAATTTTATCCAATCAGATCAACATTTGGATCAAACTTGATCAAATCTGATCAGATTATCCATGAGATTTTTTCCCGGGAATGGTATATGAGAAAATCTATAATTGGATGTGTTTTGATACAGTTTGATATAAGTATTTTGGATATAAGTAGATTCTCATTGATATAAATTATTACAGTTTGATCAGTTTGTACACTTGGAGATCCAGTTGGATCTGATTTGATCTACTGTGATATAAATGTTTTGATGTAATTTGACTGTTCTTTGATATAACTCAATACAATCGGATCAAAGTATATCTGTAGAGATCTAGTTTAACCGAACTTGATCAACTTTGATATAAATATCTTTCATACAACTGGATTCTTCTTGATATAACTTGATACAGTTTGATCAATTATATATGAAAGAATCAAGTTGGATCTAATTTTATTCATTTTGATATGATCTATTTGTATACAATCGGATTCTCACTGATATAACTTGATCTGATCATATCAAATTGAATATGAGAAATCTACTAGTGTATGATTATATCCATTTTGATCAAAACATTTTGTAAGAGAGTGGATTATCTCTGATATAACTGGATACGATTTGATCCAATCGGATTAACCTTTTTGACGAAATTTAATGATATTTGATCAAAATTGATCAAATCTGATCTAGATTGATGAAATTTGATCCGCGAGATTTTTTCCCGGGAAGTTACGGTACAAGTTTCCATTTGTGAACTACACGACTTTCAAAGAAGTTCAGATTTTCGATTGATTTCCTCAGATATCTGTCTACCTAGTTTGTAAATTTGTCTCCAAATGAACAGACGAAGAATTTCTTGAATGAATTTTACGCCTTATGTTTCCCTCTTTCCCGTTCGAATTTGCAATATTAGAAAATTGGTTCGAAAATGAAAGTAATATCGCGAACGAAAAGTGGAAATTGAATTGGAACTCTTCGTCATTTTCATCTACATTTTTTATCATCAATTTGCAATTCATCTTCGGGGTAATGGTTCTCGAGACAATTGTACAGTTGAAAAGGGAAACGGGAAAGCAAGTTTTTGAATAATTTTTCTGTCATTTTTCTAAATGATTCGCGAGAAGTTGGTAGATGTCTGCGCGATGTGTTCAAGTCAACTTGTGGAATTCATCCTTAGGGAAATATAACTGTTGCATCTTGTAGCGAGTATCATCATGCGTTGTTGCTTGCCTATAATTAATACTAAAGGCGCTACGAGCCGTTATGAAATTTAATCTCATGACCTACGAAATAATATATGCCAAGTGATCGAACTTTAAACTGCTTCTAGCCATTTTTGTTTTTTGATATTTGTAGTCACAATCTCTAAAGAAAGAGAACTGTTTCAAAAATTGAAAATTTCTCAAAATCTGATAACTTTTCATAAATTAGGCCTAATAAATTTTCAAAAATTGACCCTTTTCAAGAATCAATAATTATTTTTTAATTTTAAAAATATAATATAATAATCAAGTAGGTATAGAAAAGTTTTAATTTTTCATAATTTGATAATTTTTTGAAAAAGAATAATTTTTTAAAAAATCACAACATTTGGAAACTGATAATTTTTCTAAAATTTATGAATATTAAAAACTCGAAAATTCTCAAAAAGTGATGATTTTTAATTTAAAAAAAAAATTACCAAAACTTTGAAAAACTAATAATTTTTCAAAAATTGAAAATTTCTCGAAAACTGAATTTCTCAATAATTAGGCCTCCAGTACCTATTTATAAAATATCTAAATATTTTTTATTGAAAAAAATAAGATTTTTCTGAAAACTGATAATTTTTCAAAAAAGTATTGATTCTTCAAAATTTGATGATTCTTCGAAAATTATAAATTTATAAAAAATAATTTAGGTACGATTTTTTAACGCTTGACAATTTTCAAATGAGATGTACGGTCGTACATCTCAAAAATAATGTATAATCGTACACCTCAGAAAATGATGTACAATCGTACACGTCAAAAAATGATGTACAATCCTACACGTTAAAAAATGATGTACGATCGTGTACACCTCAGAAAATGATGTACGATCGTACACCTCAAAAAAATGATGTACGATCGTACATCTCAAAAATGATGTACGATCGTACACCTCAGAAAATGATGTACGATTGTACACGTTAAAAAATTATGTATGATCGTACACCTCAGAAAATGATGAACGATCGTACACCTCAAAAAATGATGTACGATTGTACAAGTCAAAAAATGGTGTACGATCGTACATTTGAAAAAATGATGTATGAAAAATTTCAGAATAAATTCTAAAATCACACGTCAAAAAATGATGTACAATCATACACGTCAAAAAATGATGTGAGATTGTACACCTCAGAAGTCAAAAAAACACCTCAGAAAATGATGTACTATCGTACATGTCAAAAAATGATGTATGTACAAGTACACCTCAAAATTTTATTTTAATTTTCATATTTCCATGGATATTATTTTATCTTTTCGATGTAATATTTAAGAAATTGACAATCCTCAAACAATTATAATTTTTTAAAAAACGTTTGCTTTTTTCTTTTTTTTTCTTCTTTTTTTTAAATCAAAAATTAACGATTCATTTTTCAAACTAAAAATGAAAAGTATGTACTTACAAAATTCATAATTTTTCTAAAATTGGCCATTTCTTAAAAACTGATGATTTTTAAAAATTTGACAAATTCTCAAAAAAAGTTAAATTCAAAATTCGCCCACACCAGATATTTAAAAAAAAAATTGAAACACATTTAACCACTCCAGACTTGAAGTTCTACTAGTTGGGATTGTTGGTGCCTAAATAAATAGGTACCAAACACAAAACATTCGACAAAATACACCACAGTTTCTAGATTAAAAGTCTGTAAATGTGAAATTAAAACAGAAGATCGTAATATCCGAGAAATGAGAATATAGGTACTACAAAATTTTTTTACAAAATCGACAAATACCATTGGGAAAAAAAATACATTTTGGCGGCAATAGGCTGAGTCGTTGGACAAGGGACACGTTTCACTCCGTCAACGTAAACGTAAAGTAACCAGCATCTATCTGACCAAAGCAAACACAAACACATCGGATGCTTTTTACTTTCCACTATATACATTTAATACACCTTTTCAATAATATCCTTTTCATTTCTTTATAAGAAAATCCTTATAAAGTGAAAAAACCTGTAATATAATCTGTTCTATACGAATAAAATGCGAGTATTTCGTATCAACGTACCCTGGGGTAGAATTAAATTAAGAATACTCTATACTTCTTCATATTTTGAACAAAATCTATCTGAGAGATAAAAATTATAACAGGCGCTGGCACTAATAAGTTTATTCCAATTTACATGCTTGCTGTAGGTAAACGGAACGACGTTCAATAATGATGGAAAATACAATTTTCATTCCTGTGAAATTTACGACACCAAAAGTTAAGAGTGTTGAATGTCATAGAAGATAATAATCGTAATCGCAAGTTACTCGCAAAATATGCTTATTCCTCTCATTTCCAACTCGTCTTTATATTTTCGTGTTTATTGTTATTTTACAACGATAGAATTTTTATTCTGAAATGGATTAAAATGTAATTATGTTGCTATTAATTATAGCGTTTACACGCCTACTCTGTCTCTCGTATAAAACCATACTTTTTTGATCAATATTTATCGATACAACGTGGGAAATGATTTTTTCCTTCTGAATGAGATGAAAATGTAGGTATCTGAGCTTTTGAAAGACATTTGACAATCGTAAAATTAAATTGAATTTTTCCTCTTTTCCGTATAACAGTTTCTAATTTATTACTTGATTAATCAACATTGTCAATTTAATGATCACCTCTATTTCATTCTGATACGAATTAAAATAATATCCAGAATTAGGAATACTTACGATAAAGTAGAAAATATATCTACTCGTAGATATACGTATAAACGCCTACCAAACTTATTAATGTAATTAATTGCACTCATTAGTGACAGATTGAGAATTTTCAGTTGTTGGGAAAATTACAAGAGAGAGAGACCAATTCATCTTGTAACGTGTAAGCTAAAAGTAAATAAAATTTAAAAAAAAAACGACATTAGTATTTTAAAATTAAAATACCAAATGTAAGAAAAAGCCCGCGAAGAATTTTTAAATGTCGGATTCAATTTTAGAAAGATACTTTGGCATCCGTCATTGGAAATTATGTGGAAAACTACTGCTACCAATTTTAAAGAGATTTTCTGTATAATCCGAAAACATCGGGTATACGTAATACGTATAGATGCTTGTACGTATTATAGCTGTAATCCAGTTCCTAAGTGAATGTGACAGACTAAGGTTTTTTTACCACACTTTTTTCATACCAAGACTGTATATAAAAGTGCTTGAATCCGGTAAATGATATGATGCATGTATTGTTTGAAACCCTATACATGGTTTTCGATAAGGACCTTTTGAAACTTCAAATTTGGATACAACCTCGTACTATAGGTATCCACAAAAAATGTTTTATACACATGGTGCTTATCTCAAACATTGAAGGGGCATGGAAAAATGAAAAAAAAAAATGATCGGACATAGGTATGGGTAACATTAAAAAATACACATTTTTCACTTTTATCATTTTTTTGCCCAAGTTTGAAAATACATTCAAAAAATTTCGACACCACCAGTGCATGGCGAAGAAGCAAAGAAATTGTAATTACATGGGGGTGCCTATCTTTGAAATTAAAGGAGTTATAGCAAAGAGAAATTCACATCAAAGATATTGCCTTCCTCAAAATTTTTCAATTTCAATTTAGTTACAAATAATTATTATTTTAATTTTTTTAAATGTTGTTTAAAATTTGAATTTTTACATTTTAAATTTTTTTTAAAGAAAAAATTCTGTAATTTTCAAATTGCTGTCTCAATTTTTTTTAATTGGTCAAAATTAAAATCTTAAATTCATGGATGGTTTTTGTGACGACAATTTTTCAATTTTTAGGTATTTTTAAAATATTTTTTAAAAACAATTTTTTAATTTCTTTACATCTTTGTCGAAAACGAAAATTTCTAATTTCAATTTATTTACAAAATTACTTAGTTTTTGTACAGGGTGTTCCGTGAAGCGTCCGCAATAATTCAACTACAAAAAATATGTAGATGTAACTCGAGTAGATGAACAAAAAACATTATCATGATGAGTTGCCTATCTCAATTTTGAAGGGACAATAGTTAAAAATAAATCGAAATTTCGTCAATACAAAATTCATGAAACAGATGTAACTCTTTGAGAGGAGTAAAATCAGTTATGTTGAAAATTTGGCTATCTTCGAAAATGAAGGCGCTACAGAACCTCAAACTTTGAAAATACCGATTTTCAATGCTCTGTAGCGCCTTCATTTTCAAAGATACGCAAATTCTTTATTTAACTTTTTTGTTCACTCACAAAAAATCGAATCTGTATCATGCATTGTTTTGACAGAATTGTTCAATTTTCATATTTCGAAAGTGCATCGTAATAATTCAGGTAGGCAATATTTTTTACAAGAATTTCTTGTCGTCAGAACTCCTTCAATTTCAAAGATAGATATCCCAACTTGATTACAACTTTTCTCGTGTATTCCAAATGCTATGCACTGGCGAGGTCGCAATTTTTTTTTTTGAATGCAAGTTGCCAACTAATTTTGCTTAGAAATACAGAATTTTCAAAGCTTCGGGGCGCCTTCAATTTTCGAGATAGGCAACTTGTCATAAAACCTAAAGTTTTTTGTTCGTCTACTAGAGTTGCATCTATGGTGAAAATATTGCGCACGTTTCATGGAACACCCTATATTTTAAAAATCATTCTTAAAAATCCGTAATTTTTGAATTTTTGTCGAAAGCAAAATCTTCCAAATTCTAGTCTAGTCACTGTAATACATATTTTCTTGATTTTTTATCATTATTTAGGTAATAAATTAAAATTTTAAATTTCCAAATGATTTTTGTGAAATCAATTTTTTGAAATTTTGTTGAAAATGTAAAATTATTTTTTAAATATTTTTTTGAAAATAATTTGTCTTAATTATTTTTATATTTTTGTCAAAAACAAAAATTATTATACAATTCCGTAATGCCGATGCATGTGAGGAATAGGTATAACTCATTTGAGAGAAATGAAAAATTACGTGAAAATTTGCCTATCTTTGAAACTGAAGGAGCTACAGCGTTTTAAACTTTGAAAATACAGCAATTTTCAATGCTCCATAGCGCTGTAATTTCAAAACTTGAGCAAAAAGTATCAAGAGTAAAAGTGCTCAATTTTTTCAATACTACCCAAGTACACTCTCTCGACCAAAATAATACTCAATTTTATGTTCCTTTGCTCCCTCAATTTTTGAGATAGCCGCCATATGCTGTAACACTTTTTGTCAGTGGTACCTGGTCCGGTTTGTATCTGAATATGAAGTTTCAAAAGGTGTCCCACGGGCACTCCATATATTATACCTACAGGAGGAGAATAAAAATGAGCACAAAAAACTTTTTTATTAGATGTATCTGTTTACGTACGTATAATGACTAGGAACGTAATAGGTAGGTATACGCACAATGTACTTGCATGTGCCTACAGAATAAATATGTCAAGGTGTAATAAAAGGTATGGTCAGCTTTAATCCAAATATACTATCAGAATAATTGAAACTTTAACGTTTTACTTTCCCGTTGACATTAAGTTGTCATGTAATCGATGTTGGTATTTTTTTTCTTTTTTTCGCCAATTCAAATAACCCAATGTATGTTAGGTAATGCCTTTATCCACTGCTCACTTTTAATCAAATATACCTATGCCGACTATACTACCTAATTCTTTATTTCGTTAATTTCTCGTTTCCTTTGCTCAGTTTTCTATACCTTTATCCATTTTAATGACGAATGAAAATTATTAGAAGACGGCAAAGCAAATAACATGCAAAGTTAGTATTTCTGAAATGAGTACCTAACTACCTCCATAAATAAAATAGAATCGGCCGTCATATCGTTTTCAAAATTTCGCGACTCGTATGATTTTACAAATGATAAGGAAATATGAAAGGCTGAAACTTTCAAAAGTTACACTCCGCATGTTCCCCCATCCAACAAACCATTGCCATTTCGTAATTTAGAAGTGTCGCTCGAGAGGACGGATTTTTATTTAAATTAAATTCAAAGAAAAAGAATTTTGAAAATTAATTTTGGTAATTTCAGGAAAAAATTAAAATTTTGAAAAAGACAATCAGGTAGGTATGAAAAATCACTTAGAACCACTGAATAAAATCAAGTAATATACAGTATAGTATTTATAAATTTTTTAATTGGTGGAAACATTTTAAAAAATGGTTTTAAAATAACACGTTGAAAAATAATTAAATGTCAAAAATTTACTCTACTAGGTGCCTGGCGAAGAACCTGCCAAATTTGAAATTTTGATACAAAAAAACATACCAACCCTGTTTTAAACACAAGTAAAAACTTCTTCGCCAAAAAAAAAATTTAAAAATTTCTGAAAAAAAAAAGGTTAAATTCAAAAAAATATTCAAATCTAAAACCATGAGTTTTGAATATTTTCTTCATTTTTTATTTATTTTTTTTTTTTTCAATAAAAAGCTTTAATAATCGAAGCAGGTACTTATTTTTCTTAATAAACATTTTTAAAAAATATATAATTTCCATGAAAATTTTCTGTTCAATTTTCGCAAAAGATGATAAATAATTACTGTAATTTCTTCCCGAATAGACTTTTTGAAATTTTCTTATTTACTTATACTTTCAATATTCACTTACAAATTTCTTAAAAAAAAATAATTCACAGAAGATGAAAAATATGCAACAGACGAGTGACAAAAAGGTTGTTATGACATCGTGGATCCAAAAAAAAAAACAAAAAAAAAAAAAAAAAAACATTTTTATACGTCAAAAAAGTGTGAAAAATTCGGATCATATTAATTATTTTTTTAGTTTTAGGTAAAAAATTATATAAAGATTTTGTTATCAAAAAATGTCATTATTTGTTTCAAGAAAATTTTAGGTACGGAGTTTTTCTAGATTTTTTTCTCCGAAAATTTTTTTTAAAACCATCCAGATTTTTTCTAAAAACAAGAAGTTCCTTTCTCAGAAAAAGCAGAAATTTTCTCTGCATACAAATTGAAATATTTTTACTCCAAAAAATTAAAAAACCGTTCAGGTACTTAAAAAATTTTTAAAAAAATACCTATTCTAAAAAAAATAAAGAAATTTTTCTAGTCTCAATCCCAAAAAAGAGAAAAGATTTTACTCTAAAAATATTGAAAAAATTTTACGCTTACCTACTCATAAAAAAATAGACTCTTCCACCATAGGACATGAAACGGCGAACCTTACGTTTTTATCAGTCATATACCTAGAAACTATGTATTTTTATATACGTACCTATTAAATGTGTAACTAATAATAGACCAAATGGAATTAGTTTTCTAAATACTCCGTACAAATAATTTGCAAAACGGCTTGAACGAAGCAAAAAGAGCTTAACACGGGCAAATAAAAAAATAGAAAAAGGCCTAAAAAACGTAAAAAAGGCTCCAGCCTTAAAACAGTAACAATTATTCGAAAAAATGAATTTCCTCGTAATTTTTTCAAAAAAGGTCGCAATGAATTCCAATAGGTATTTATACAAATTACAGAGGGTTACCGCGAATTATGACTGTATGGGTAATATCTTATTAGCATCACAAAAACGAGGTTGTTTGATAAATACTACGACGCGCGACGACAGTTTGTGCTCGAGTTAATTTACAATTCAAGCATCGTGTACAAACCTTTAAGTATTTCGTATTAAAAAATACGAAGTGAGAATTTTATTTCAAAATAAGGAGAATTTATAATTCCTGACACGTGGTAATCCGTACGTTGGTGTGTAAAAAGCTGAGGTATTAGGTGGGTAGCTTGTTGTTGTTGCTTTAGCAACGTAAATATCTCCTTTTTTCATATGAAACGTAGGTAAGGTTAAGGTAGCTATCCTTCATTTTGAAATGCCACAGCGTTTAAAAATTAGATAGGAAGAATATTCTTTCGAAAATTTTCTGTCGAGATTTAAATTACGATTCATCAGTTTGAAAAATATTCACGATGAGTAGGCAGGTAGGCAGACAGGCAGGCACACTTGGCCAAGTTGAGCATACAGGACCACAACTTTAACACCTCATAAATGACAAAGAGAAACTTTCACATGTGTTCTGCTTTTCATCATATCTAACTTTATAAAGTTTCTTTGAATTTTGATACACAACGTTGGACTTTATACGTAGTTGACGAAATAGCACAAAGAATTGAAATTTGGTGGAACTGCGAACGCCAACTCGAGTCTACATTATGTTAACAAGGTAAAGAAATCAGTGGAAATCGAGTTTTACTTTGAAATCACTATATGTACAGGGTGTTCCGGATTGAGAGTAAAGCCTTCCAACCAGTATGTATGCAACTTATGTTGAGTCAATGTAAGTATGTTTGCCTAACCTCCGGACTGCAGTGGCTGAGTTATGCTCATCGAAGAAAAATTTTTCGTTTTGGCGGAGTGTTTTCAATCTTGCGCTTCTCGACATCTATAATAGTTAGACTGTTGCGCTTTGCGACATCGGATGGAAAACTTTGTATGAAATATTTTCATGGAACTGGTAATTTTCATAACAGTTCGAGAAAGTCTACATGGTTTCCAGGAAGCGTGTGAAATACCTGAGATTTAGATACCACCTAGTACGACTAACAAAAACCTTTATGTACACATGGTGCCTAATTTTGAAAATGAAGGAGCTACAAAGCTTCAAAAATTTGTATTTTGCCAAGCAAAATCGGTTGGTAACACTGCGTTTAAAAATTTTTCCAACCCCGCCACCGAATAGACCTTTGAAAAAGCAAAAAAAGTCATTATTACAACGGGATGCCTATCTTTGAAATTGAAGGAGTTACTGCAACACGAAATTCCAGTCAAAAATTTTGCCTACCTTAGTTCATCACGGTGCACTGGTGACAGGGATGTCGTGATACTGAAAAGTATCGATACCGTATTGATATATCAATATCAAAAGGTATCAAATCAAATGGTATCGATACAGATCATGATACGGGCCTTTATCATTGATTTACACGATCTCCGTGGGAAAAAAATGAAATGGTATTATGATCTTTATCGATACTGTATCAATACCAGCGGAGTATCGATACTGTATAATTATACAGTATCACGACATCCCTGACTGGTGATACATGGAAATATCAAAATTTCGTCAAAATTGTACATGAAACAGGCAACTTGAAAAATACCAATTTTCAAAGCTTTGTAGCCCCTTCATTTTCAAAGATAGGCAAATTTTTCACATAACTATTTTTCTTCATTTCAAAAAGTTACACCTAGTTCATGCATTTTCTTGGCGAAATTTTGACATTTTTGTTAATCATTGCCCCTTCAAAATCGAGATAGGCATCTTGTATACATAAAGTTTTTTGTTAGTGGTATCGAGTTATATCCATATCTGAAGTATTTCACACGTTTCCCTAAACACCCTGTATAACGAGCAAAATATTTGAAAAAACATGTAAAAAAAGTGACAATTTTTCTCATTTTTCTGTGATAACTCAAAAATTTGTCCTTTGACAAAACTGTTATTATCAACTCTTCTATACCTAGGAAAAAAACTGATCTTTTTAATGACGCAACCCCCACCCCTCTATCTCACTCCAATCAAAAGTTATGAGCGAATAACAATTTGTTGAAAAACATCTGAAAAAAGTCGTAGGTAATTAAAAAAAAAATTTATTTATTTTTCTTAAATAATTTTTTCAGATATTTTTCTAAAAAAATAAGCTTTTCATAATTATTGATACGAGTACGTTGAAAAGAATTATTTTAGAGAAAAAAATTGAAATTTTTTTGAATGAAGTAGGTATGATTTTTTCAGACGTTTTTCAACAAATTATTCGCTCATAACTTTTGATTAGAGTAAGATATAGAGGCGGGGGTTGCACCATTTTTAAAAAAAAAAAAGTCTTTTTTCATCTAGAGAAATTAATAATACCAGCTTTGTCAAAGGACAAATTTTTGATTTATCACAGAAAAATGAGAAAAATTGTCACCTTTTTTTACATATTTTTTCAAATATTTTGCTCGGTATAGACTTCCTTGAACAATTATAAAAATTACCAGTTTTATGAAAAAATTCTAGACAAAATTTGCCATCAGATGCCGCAAAGCGCAACTTTCTAACTATTATAGTTGTTGAGAAGCGCAAGATTGAAAACACTTACGTTAGTCAAAACGAAAGCATAACTCAGCCTCTGCAGTCCGGAGGTTAGGCAAACATACTTACATCGACTCATCACTAGTTGCATAGCTACTGGTTGGAAGGCTTTACTCTCAATCCGGAACACCCGGTATAGGTATAGTTTGCTAATATGAAATACAACGACTGCAGCGAATACCTACTCGATGGATTTAGAAAAAGCTTAAAATGAAACGTGCCTTTTATATCCTGGCGAATAAATCACGTTAATTTACGATCTATACGTACTTAGGCTGGGTAGATACCGTTCATATATTTAAATATATGTCATTGTTGCAACACAGAGCAAATAAAAAAGCAAAACGAACCACGGGCTAATTTTGTTTAAAAATTGAAATTCTAATCAAAGCGCCAACACGTTGTTGGCAATTCTTGCTCCAAATGCTTCTCGATATAATTTTATTAAAAACAAACACCATATAAAGGTAATAAAAACGCTGCGACCAAAGAGGGGAAAAAAACATTCGTGAAACAAATGACTTAAAAGCGTGTTTTAAACGTGTACTTTTTCGTATTGCTTGACTACATTTTGCGCTTTTTACTCGCAACAGACTTAGAAGTAAATAAAAGCATCCAACAAAACAACAAACGGCTACAATTTTTTTAAATAGGATTAAGATAAATTTCCAAGTTACCTTTGTGAAAACTTACTCGAGTAAAATAAGTTGTTTCTTTCCTTATACCGGAGTAAAGCTGATATTTCGTACTTTTCGCTCATAAATCAACTTTTGAAATCTGTTTTTAGCCGCTCAAAGTAACACATAGTAGACTGGGGGGGGGGGGGGAGGAGAGCCATACAGCTGATTTTATTTCTTTTAATTTCGAGACAAAAAATATGTCTACGTACGTTGCTATTTTAATTTTGTAATTTTATTCGAATACATGATTTTTGATTATCGAATAAGCCACGCTGCGGCGTATAATTTACCTCGTGCGTATTTCCATTAGGTTACCTACGTGATATGATTAATTTTGAAAAATATAACATAATCAAGACTTTATTAATATCTTCGCCAGATTGTCAGTTGAATATTGTTACAAATAAGACATAGTAATAAGGCTCGAATATCGTGGGATTTCATATGTAGGTACCTATAGGTAGCTAATAAAGCAGCGAGAATACATTTGAAAGTTTAAAATTAATTATTACAAAGCCTCCGTGAAATTACTTCACTTCCTTATGACTATGGCGTAAGCGCGCCATCGTATTTATCGAAATTTAAACCTACTGTCGTTCTACATCGATGGCAACTTAATAGCGTCTCAGTGACGAGACATCGTGTCTAACAAGTCTTTAAACGTTTTAATGAACGACAGAAGGGAATCAGATTTTTTACAAGGAAATTAGCAGATCTTTTATGCACATCTGAGAGTAGAATTTTGACGAATGTGAAGCTTTTTCAAAAAAAAAATGTGTCTCGAGATGAATGGCAGATGACAACGAATTTCCTTTTTTTGGTGCTGCTTCGGTGTATGAAATTACTTTCATATTGAATACCGATACAATGCAACGAATAACCCCTTTCCAACTACGAAGCTTTGCTGATCGAGCGTGCTTGGAAACTTGTGGCATTTCATAGAAAAAGGGTCAACATAGTCGAAAAGAAGTTTTCGAGGAAAATGCAAAAATGTGATTTCAAGTCAAAAATGCCAATTTTTCGTTTTCCTCGTAAGTATTTGTGTACTATATGATCCTTCTAATTTCATGTGCGAATGCTAAGGACCTCTGAAAACAGTTTCCGATCTTGGTAAACATGATACAGGGTTGTTCAAAAGTTGATTCGTCGTATTTTTTCCCCTCTAAAATTTACCTCAATTTTAACTTTTTGTACCATGAGAACTAAGCTTCTTCGGGGAAATCCAATGAGATGTAAACGATAGAAAATTTTATCCTCTTTAATTTTGTTTATGATCATTTTTGTCGTGCGACACATAGTTCGCCCATAAATGCTACTTTTGTGTAAACTAAACCAATAAACGAATGTACATAATTATTATTAATTTATTATACGAGTACTTATTCACTTTAATGATGATTGGTAAGGATTGAATTTGTCGCTGGCGAAGATAGCATTGATGGGCACTAACTTTATGCAAACAAATCAAAATTAGCATTTTTTTTTACATGTTTTAGGTATAACTTTTAAGTAACAATTTTTATTTCAAAAAACGTATCTTTGTTTTTCTCAAAACTTCAATTTTTAGCATAGTAGGTAAGTAGGTAGGTATGGCATTCATGATGATCAAATTCGAAAAAAAGACAGGAAATTCCGACACCGGATTGGGTTAGGTTATGTCACATTATAGGTTAGGTGATGGACGAAAGACTTTTGGGTATTTTGTCAGACATTGAAAATTTAGAAATGTTTTAAAAAATTTGATCACTTTTAGTTAAACATTTTTTGAGACAACCAAAACTTGGAAAATTTTTACAAAATTGATGAATTTTCAATTTTACAGAGTTTTTAGACATTTTTTTATTTTAACAAAAGGGTGTGGGGTATCTATTCTAAATCATGAAAAAAAATTAATACCTAGGTACCTATTAATTTTTTTACATTTCCATGGAAATAATTATTTTATGAAATTGAATTTTATTTTCAATTTTTTTGGATGACTTTTATACATTTTTAAAAAAATTTTCTCATTTCCATGTAAATTGAATTTTGGTATTTTGTCTTGGAATTTTTTGCTGAATTTATTAATTTTCATATTTTCATGGAATTTATTTTTGAAATTACCTAGTTGACTTTTAGACATTTTATTAGGCATTTCAAACCAGATTTTTTTTTTTCAAATGGTAACTTTTTGATATTTTTTCAATCATTTTATTTTAGCATAAGTAGTATTTTCTATAATTTCAATTATTTTTCTACAGGTAGAACTTTTTCTGAAATTTTTTACGTCATTTTTTATACTTAATAGGTAAGATACTTACTTGAAAAAAAAAACATTGTCACACAAAAAATTTTTCCTTCCAAAATTAAATTTTTGCCAGTGGTTTGAAAAATTGAAATTGAAATTTGTTTTGGCGAAAATATTACAACCATAGATAGTACTACATAGTGAATAACGGTCCCCCTATGCCATAGTAGCGAGCAGGGGCCGGGGAATTTTTTAAATTAATGCATTAGATTATGCATAATATTGCATCTTGTATTTTCTAAAATTGGACAACTTTTATTTTTATTTTTTTTCATACGTTGCCATGCATAAAAATATTGCTCTGAGTTTGCAAAATAGAGGATTTTTTTAAATTAATGCATTTTCCAAATCTTGCCGTGCAATAAAATTCAAGTTGAAAATTGTAATTTCAGCTTCGGCAGTAGTTTGGAAAACCGACATTTTAAAAATCATGTATACATTAAAAAAAAAAACTATTTTGCAAACTCAAAGCAACATTTTTATGCGTGACAAAGTTTGAAAAAAATTGAAAATTAAAGTTGTCAAATTTTAGAAAATATATGCAAATTTTTCTAACCCCTTCTCTTTTATATTCATTTATTTTCTTGAAGAAATTTGAAAAAAAAAAATTTTTTCATTTTTATTTTTTTCAATAATTTAAAAAATCGAAAAAAAAATTATTTAAAAATTTAAAAAAAAATCTCAAATATCAAAGGACACGTGGTTGGCATCAATTTGCCTATCTCCGAAAATCAAGGCGCTATGGAGCATTGAAAATTGAAAAATCAATTTTTGAAAGTTTAAAGCTCTGTATAGTGCCTTCATTTTTAAACGTAGGCTAAAATGCTTGATCAAAACTTTTCTGCTAATTTTATTTCCCCTTGCCCCTTATATTTTTGAGATAGGTATCATGTGTACATAACATTTTTTGTTTTTTGTGAGTTGTCTACTTACCCTGTGGTTGAGGCTTCAAACTTTTTGCTCCCCCTCTCGCCATCACTACAAATCGCAAGTGTTCACCACTCGACGGACAGTGGGACACCTTGTATACTATGTAGTTCAAAATAGTAAAAATTTTATAATGAAAATTCTTTCATCTCTTGACTTTTGTTCAATGATCAATAAAACGGGTTTCATTTCAATTTCTCACATTCTATACTATATGAATAAATATTGGATTAAGAAATTGAAAACGCCAAGCATTTAAAAATAAATATAAAAAATATGAAGACCTAATATAATACTGTAAAAACATACCTAACTTATATTTATTGAATGTAGTTTGAATCAGAAAAAAAACTATACATTAAACGTTCAATCATCAAATATACAGGGTGTCCCGGTTCAAAGTAACCAGACTTGAGATTTGGATATATATTCGACTATCATAGTAACAAAAAACTTCATGTGAATCATGGACCTATCTTGATTTTGAAGGGGCAATGGGTTAAAAATTTTTTCAAAATGCTGCCAAGACTATAACTTTTTGAGGGGAACAAAAAAAACTGTAAAAAATTTTCCTATCTTTGAAAATGAAGGGGCTGCAAAGCTTTGAAAATCGGTATTTTTGAAGTTCACGGCTTATAGCGCCTTCTCTTTCAGAGATATGCAAATTTTTCAAATGAATTTTTTTTGTTGCTCTCAAAAAGTTACACCGGTTCTATGTATTGTCCTGGGGGAATTTTGCAATTCTCATGGCTCAGTGCACCTTGATAAACTGAGGTAGGCAATATTTTTGACCGGAATTTCGTATGGCTATAACTCATTCAATTTCAAAAATAGGCAACCGAAGGCGCTTGAATTTTTTTTTGCTTTTTCAAAGTGCTATCCGTTGCCAGGGTCAAAAAAAATTTTGAAACCGTGTTTCCGACTAATTTTGCTTTGCAAAATGCCAATTTCCATAGGGTTGCTCCTTCATTTCCAAATTTTGGCACCATTTGTACATAAAGATTTTGTTAGTGGTACTCGGTTGTGTCAAAATTTTAAGCCTAATTATTCATTACCGCGGGACACCCTGCACATGAAAGCTCTCACATTTAAATTCTTTTAGCAGCACTTTCATTGATCTCATACAGTACAAAAAGGTATGTACAATGTACATCCTATAATTGGAATAATTTAAACAACAACAATGCTACACAAAATCATCTCGTATAGCAATGTAAAAATTATATATCCTTGTGTTGGAGTTATCAAACAAATAATTTAATATTTCGACATACTACATTCAATATTCAATATTTTGTTTTATCCCACATACGAACGATTTTGCCGGCCGGCGAAAAATCTGAGGGTTTGCGAAAATGACCCATGGCCCGAAGTGCTCTTTTTTTTTGGTAAAGCTAACATCGTCCTATCAAGTCGACGCGACTGTAAATCCAAAAAGGATAAGTTTTTAATTAAACTTTGGCCGACGTGATATTGGAATAAGAAAAATTATATCGCTTACTCAGCCTCGAGGTAAACTATAAGTGCACATAGGACCTGATTCATTTCGATTTATATGAGATTTTCATATGTTGTAAATTTATTCCTGTCGCATGTTCGAGTAAACATCCATTTCCGTGATGAATCTACAAGACCATACGAGCCTGCTACGAATTAAAAATATCTACTTAATCGCGAACACGCGAAATTTTCTCTTTTTCTGCAGACGTGCGCGAAAAAAAATAATTCAGTTTTTTATTACAAAGGCGAGACCGCACGTTGAGTCTATACCTTAGATGTTTGTTTTATATTACTTTTAACAAAAGCTTTAAGCGTAATTGCTATTTAGGTCGCTTTTTCAGCACATCGTTATTTACACAACTGTGTTCACTTCCAAAGAATTTCATTTTTTCCTGTAATAAGAATATGCAGAAGACGATGTAACCACCTACGTTTTCAGATGGCGACCTTATAAAAGAAGCTGATGATGAAGTGGCTATGATTAAACGGTCGCTCGTAAGGACGTACAGGCTTGATGAGTTTTACAAGTGATTTTTCATATTCGCAGATGAATTCAGAATACCTACTGTAAGAGTTGGATTTAGTTTTTCTTCTGATAATAGATTTAAAATTTGTTTCAAGTGCATGAAAGATGGATTCGAAAAAAAATTCTCAGTGTTTCCTGCAGATTCGGATAATTTTTTGAAAATATTGTCATTTCAATTTTTTATAATTTTTTTTTGCAAAAAATTTTTTTTTGAAATTTCTTTTGGATTGCTTCTGGAAAATAGGCAGAAGAATTTTTATCACAATTCATTCATAATTTTTTTTTCTTTAATTTTTTCAAGACTATTTGTTCAATTTTTTTCCCTTCAAAATTTCAATCAATAAGTAATTTTTTAAACAAAAGAAATAAAAAAAATTAATGAATTTTGATTAAAAAAATGCAACGAAAAAACCATTTTTGCAATCGTCCATAAAAAAAAACAGTGTGTCAACTTTGTTGAGAAAAAATGACAAAAAATTATCATAGAGGAACACATTTTCACCCAAAATTTTGGCTAAATCATGTCAAACCACCAAATTTAAAATTGTTCCAATTTATTAATATTTTGTCAACCCTCCCCCCTTTTTTGGTAGTTTTAGATCTTTTTTTTGGCTGGGTGTTCGATATTTTATAGGCTTTTGAAAACATATTTTTTTTAAATGATCCAAATTTATCAATATTTCGATGGACTTGGGGAAACAAATTTTTGTAAATTAATCCAATTAATACATAATTCTTATTTTAGATTTTAAGTAGAAAGCAAAAAAAAAATTAATTGAATTCATCCAATACTTTTTTTGGCAATGAGATACGAAAATTTTTCAAAGGAAGGCTCTAAAAAATAGAGGTACCTATTTTGTATTTCAAGACAATTGAAAGATTTTTTCAATTTTTTCCCCTTTTTTCTATGAGAAAGCGAGATTTTCTCCTGCAAAAAAATAAAGAGTTTTTTTCTCCAAAAATTTGTGAAAATATATTGCTCAAAAAATTGAGATTTAGGTAGCAAGATTCTTTTTCTCAAAAATATTCTTAATTCTTTTTTTTTAAGAAAAATAAGAGATTTCATCATAAAAAAAGAAGATACCTTTCTCGAAAATTTGAGATGATTTGAAAAAAGTTTTCCAAAAAATGAGAGATTTCGTTCTAAAGAAAAAAACATATTTATTTGCTCCAAAATATTTGCCAATACTTAATCAACATTATTTTCTTTAAAAAAATGGCAATTTTTCTTGTCTAAAAATAAGAGATGTCATCCTAAACAAAAATACCCTAGAGATTCTATTCACTAAAAAAATGTAAGTAAGATTTTTTTTCTTTTTTTCAATATTTGTAGAAATGTTTTTCTTCGTTATTTTTTTCTTTAAAAAAAATTGAATATTATTATTCTTTTCGAAAATTTCAAAGTTTTTAAACAAAATATTTGAGAATAATTGAAATTTTATTTTTAAAAATCACAGCATTCTTTCTGCATTAAAAAAATAAGGGTTTTCTCAAAAAACAGAAGTTTTGTTTAAATTGAAAATTGAAAATTTTTTCTTTAAAAATTTAAGAATAATTTTCAAATTAATATCTAGTTATTGAAAAAATATTAAAGAATTTTTTACAAAGTTTGGTGAAATGGAACACATTTGGATTTTTCGCAAACCGGAATGAAGAATTTTTATTTTTCACTAATATACGAATCCTAGATACTGTGAAAATATTCTCGATGTTTTTACGAAAAGTATTCGAAGTTCATTCGATCTTGTAATAGAAGCACGTTGAAAGCCTCCGGTGACATAATCAGACGTAAAAAAATTACAAAAAAACTTTCACCTTAGACCGGTGGGTTTTCTTCCTGCACCATTGCCATACTTCAATCACCCTGTGAATTTTCTAGTTCGAATTGAAAACTCGATTTTCACAATAATGTAAATAGTTTCTTGTATCGTACCTCGTACGATATTATACGTTGCATTTAAATAATCGCACTTCTTCGACATTAAAAACGTATAAAATTTTCAAAATAGATAAACATCACATCGTCGACGCTGATTTAAGTAGGTAAGATCTTTTAAAGGCGAAATTTCGACACGTTAAAACCTCACACATAAAGTGCTTTCTTGATCGGATTGAAATTTTCAAAATATAGCTAAGGTTATTTTAAAGGCGACAAAAAATTCTACGTTTTTTGTTATTTATTTCAACATGTGCGGAGAGTTTCACAACACGACGAGTCTGATTCAAGTCTCATATCAACTATACGTGCAAAATGTAAATTCGCCTGCCTGGGTGGTTGAAATGTGACAGAAGAATACCAACTCTTTTGATTCATTCTGTGCTTTATTGTTTAGTTGGTATTAAAGAATTTAATAAAAGAGGCATTCTTTTTAACAAGCTGAAGTTTATAAATTTTATTTAAAGAAAATTTTCCAAACATCAATGTCGATTTAATGAGATTTTTTTCAACGTGAATCGTTTTCCCAATCGTCTTGACTTGAAAATTTCACCAGTTAAAAAAATTAACGAAAGAACGAGGGAGAAAGATGAGAGATGCATCGTAGAGTTTATGATAAAGAAAGAAATGAGTAAGTATCGAGATACTTTAAATAATTTAAGAAGAGGAAAATATGTCATTATGAAAAATCTTTGATACTGGTCTTATTCGGACAATACACGAGATAAAAACTAATTTGCTATTTTCAATTTACAACTTGCGCGCAAAACATCGATGAATTAATTCTTTTTTTTTTCCAAAGGCCGATGAGAAAATTATTCTGCTAGGCTATGAAAATACCTAGGTAACCGCGATGCATTATAGTTACTCACGCTTCCCTTTAAAGCACTCAAAAGACAAATAGCTTCACATATACTTACATTACCATCACAAAGACCGCGACTGTTGAAAAAGCCCCGCGAATGATCGCTTTTTTCGTCGTTTGATTACGACACTTATCAATAAAAGTTGAAGGAAAAAGCGAAACGGTGAATTAATAGGCGTGAAGGGGGCAATAAAATTTATTCGAAACGTTAGAATAATAAATCGAAAGCGTTTGAATTCGAATGAAAATTTGTCACTTCTGCCATGGTTATCATTTCGCAACTAAATGTCATTACTTTTTCAAAATACTTCAACAAGTTTACCAAGTACCTATTTCATGCACTCTTGTTCGTCGAGAGAAAACGAGAAATTACCTACGTAAAAAGTAATTTGAATTTCTTTAAGAATGAATTCTTTAGTTTGCTTTTACCTCGTCGTTGAGCTTTTTTTTAATACCGCTTCGTCAGCTCTACGTCTACATACAGGGTGTACCGGATTGAGCAAAGCCTTCAAACCAGTAACTATGCAACTTATGATGAGTCGATGTAAGTATGGTTGCCTAACCTCCGGAGTGCAGGAGCTGAGTTATGCTCATCGAAAACATTTTTATTTTATTTTATTTTTTCGTTTAGGCAGTGTGTTTTTACTTTTCAACCTAAAAAATTGCGCTTTGCGTCATTAGATGGCAAATTTTATCTAGAATTTTTCCACGGGACTGGTAACTTTTATAAAATGATAATGGAAGTCTATATCGAGCAAATTATTTGAAAAAACGTAAAAAAAAAGGACAATTTTTCTTATTTTTCTGTGATAACTCAAAAAGTTGTCCTTTGACCAACAACTTTTCTAGATGAAAAAGAGGGGAGTGGCTAAATCCACAATAAGTAATCACATTGTAAGGGCGATCTCGTTCTTTTTTATTCATCTTCATTCTTCTTTATTATTTGTATGATTTTTTTTTTTCGTACAAGTTTTTTTTAAACAAATTTTTTTCAAGTTTTTTTTCTGAAAACTTTGATGTTTTATTTAAAACAAATTTATTCTTTCACAAAATACTCAAAATATTTTTCATTCTACCTAGGTATTTTTTATGTTTTAATTTTTCAATTTTTTTTCAACAAGTCTGTACTGTCAGTAGCCTCAGTAAGGAGTTAAGTACTGAGGCCCGTATTTTAAAAATTTCCTTATACTTAAGGCGAAGCGTTCTTACACACACCAAGTGGTTTTGTTTATTTTATTCATACAAATAAATGGCTGCTCGATGTAAATTGACACGATACGTGTGAAATCGCCTCGCCTTAAGGACAATGTTTGCTTAAGAAAATTTTTAAAATACGGGCCTTAGCTACTTAGGTACTTACTCAATTTTGAATATTAAAATTTTAGTAAATTTGAACAAAAATTGGAATTTATATCTACTTGAAGAAATTTAGAAATTACTCGATTAGAAATTACTCGGTAAGAATTAGAAGACAAAAAAATAATGATGAAAATTATTGGAAAAATTCGAATGAGAAGTCAAGTTGCCAGTTCGGAGAAGAAATAGGAACATTCTGATGACCAATTTGAGAATGAAATCAATTGAAAATTTTATTGGAAAATGAGGGGAGTATGAACAATTTTCTTGAAAAAATAAAATTAAAAAAGTCGGAAAAAATTTCGGAAAAATAAACTTGATAAAAAATCTACTTGAAAGAAATTTCAAAAGAAAAATTTGAAAAAGTATGGTAGAATTAGAACTTAGAAGTATTTTTGATGAAAAAATTTTATGAAAAATGTTTAAAAATCTAAATGAAAATTTAAAACTAAATTTAATTAACAATATTCATTAAAAATTTCATAAAATGAATTTGAAAAAATATAATGAAGATTGGTTGCATTTTGATTAAAAAATTATTATTGGCAAGTTTGAATGAAAAAATAGAAAAAATATATTATTATTTTTTTAAAATGAGTTTTAAGTTGTTTTAAACGACAAACAGAAAAAATTTATATTTAATGAAAAATTTAATTTGAGGAACAAATAAGAATAAATAATTATTCGATGAGTGATGAATAATTTCTTCAAGAATTTTTTTTTTCAAAAATGGAATGAAAATTGAAAACGAAAAAAAAAAATGAAAAATTTGAAGAATATAAAACTTGGAAAAATTTTAAATATTTTATTAAATTTTATTAAGCTTGGTGGAAAAATCTCGATGTCCATTGTCCACGACAACGAGTTTTCAAACAAGAATATGATATGAATTCTCGTTCGTTCATTTTGGTGATTACTTGTTGTGGATTTAGCCACTCCCGAAAAAGAGCTGCTCTTTTCAAGGGTGCAACCACCACCCCTCTATCTTACTCGAATCAAAAGTTACAAGCGAGAATAATTTGTTAAAAAATGGCTGAAAAATCATAATTAATTTTTTTTAAATTATTTTTCTTAAATAAGTAGGTACATATTTTTAATGTACCTATTTATCAAAAGTTTTAAGCTGTTTATTTTTTTAAGAAAATATCAGAAAAAAAATTATTTAAGAAAAATCAAAAAATTAATTGTGATTTTTTTCAACAAAATATTCGAGAAGCGCAAGGTTGAAAACACTCTGCCAGATCAACGAAAAAAAATAAATGTTTTTGATGAGCATAATACAGCACCTGCAGTTCGAGGGTTAGGCAAACGTACTTACATCGACTCATCATAAGTTGCATAGTTACTGTTTGGAAGGTTTTACTCTCAATCCGGTACACCCTGTATACATAAAATGAGCGCGAAATTTAACCAACTTAACTGTTGTTAAACGGTGAGAGAATTTGTGTTGAATTTCGCACAGCGTGATGACTTCTTGTTCCAAAGGTTTTTCAACAGTGTGCGGTATGTGGTCATTATAAAGGTTAAATTCGTGACTAATTTTTCCCTCGTCAAATTATATGTAGAATAATCAAGTCTCCTCTTACTCTTACATAGCATCGGTAAAAATTTGAAGTTTTTTTTTATTATTATAACGAAATTCGACCATTTTAAGAAGTCGACCAACTAATGAGAGAAATTTAATCACAACAAATGGATCAAGAAGTACAGCTATTCTTTAACAAGCGGGAAGGAAAATTTTTTATCATTTTCTTTCAGTGGAATCATACAGCTTTGAAAATTATTTTATTTTCTATCTATCCAACGAGATCATTCTCAGATTAAATTGTCGGAAAACTAACGTTTCAGATGTTGAATGAAATATACGTACAAGTAAGTACATCAAAAATATACGATAAGAGTCTTTTGTATGCTTTTTGAGCAACAAATAAATTTGTTCCCATTAGGTATAACATCGAGTTGAAAGCTTCATAGGGTATTTGGCCAAATATTAGACAGCCTCTTAAGTTTATACTGTCAGTGTCGGACTTTAGGTAACTAAGTATATTAAATAATATACCCTCATAAACTCTATGATAATTTTCATCGATCTTCTCACTTATATCTAAATATAATGAAACTTTGAAACTTTATGGTTCATTCACTTGGTAATTACTTTCTTTTACTATGTTTTTTATTTTCAAATTGTATATACAAGTGAATTATGAATTTCATTCGAATTGGACGAAAAAAATGAATTGTCTTTAATGATTAGTCTTCGTTTGAATGTTTCAAGAACTAGGTAGGAATACTTATTGAAATTTTAATTTGTTTTAATGCGATAAAAGGTAAAATATTTGAAGAAATGTCATCGCACGTGGATTTAGATCTAATATACATAAATGAGATGGCGTTGCTTCCATCTTTTCGATATTTAGATACGTAAACTTTATTTTGATTGACGAGGGATATGTCAGAAGTGTCCATCACGATGGGTACAGTGAAATGTTCACTATTAACTTCATTTCTGAATGCGTTAAAAATATTCTTCAAATTTTAGAAACAATATTATTTTTATTAATTAGTAAGCCCGGATTTCGTACGAATTGTTCGATATACTGGGTGCCCGAGGAGAACCTTTTAAAACTTCAGATTTAGCTATACCGCGGGTACCTATACCACAAACAAAGAATGTTTTATGCAAATGGTGCTTATTTAAAAAATTAAAGGTGTGCAAAACAAAATTGAAAAAAAAGTTGATGGGCAATTGGGTAGTGTTACTCTTTAGAGTTTGAAAATGAAGACTGAGCGAAATTAATTGGCAACAATGTGTTCAAAAAATTTCCCGATGTCAGCAGTGGATAATGCTCACTTCGAAAAATCGAAAAAAGATGTAATTAAATTACCAAACTTTAAAAACACTAATTTTCAAAGCTTTATAGCAATTATAGCCCCCTCATTTCCAAACTTGGACAAAAAATATCAAGAATTCGAATTGACTTTTAGGTAGAAAAAAAATACTTAATTTGACAGATCTCTTTTAGGTTTTTTTTCACTTTGAATCTTTTTCATTTTTTTCACTTCTCTTAATTTTTAAATTTTTTTCACATAGGTTATTTTTTTTACTGGTTACATAATTTTTAGAAGCAAATAATTTTTTTTCATCATTCAATTTTCTTTCTAAGTCCAACAAAAAAATAGGTTGTTATAGAATTTTTAGAATTTTAGAAGTTTTTTTTTCCACTCAAATTTTTGACGATTTTTTTATCATTTTGAAATTTTTTCTCAATTAAGCATTTCATTCTTGAGAAAAAAATTATCATTTTTCAGTTTTCCGAAAAAATGTCATTTTTTCAAAAAAGGAATGAGGTAATTCAAAGTAATCTCTCAAGAATGAAAAATCAACTCCCTAAAAGTTTTTCTTCAAAAAAATTATTATGATCGGCGACGCAGGGCTCCTTTTAGTAAGTAAAAACAAAAAAAAATTCTAAAAATTGAAATTTAATTTTTTCAAAATTTTTAAACAAAAGTTTAACTCAACAAGACCATTTTTGGTGTTCTTTCATCTTTACCTCTGTTTTTAAGGGGTCATAAAAAATTATTTTTTTACGTTTTTTGAAGAAAAAAAAATTAAAAACAGCTAGAATGAAAAAAACATTTTTTGGTTCAAAGTAATCTTAACATGCATATTTTTGCCCAAAAAAAATTTATAGTGATTTTTCAGCTTTACCTGCCTCATAGTTTTTAGAAACTTTATCTTTCTGGAAAAATGGCCCGTCCGTTCCTAAAAATCTAGGTAAATTTGAAAAATCACCATAAATTTTTTTTTTTTTGGGGGGGGGGGATAAAAATATGTAGGTATGTTAAGACCACTTTGATCCAAAAAAATTTCATTCTAGCTGATTTTTAATTTTTTTTTCTTCAAAAAACGTTAAAAAAAGGGGGTTTTATGCCCCTTTGAAAACAGGGGTAAAAATGAACAATCACTGAAAATGGTCTTGTTGAGTAAAAATACCTATGTACCTAGTGACCAATTCGTTGAAAATTTAAAAAAAAATTCAATTCTAATTTTTTGATTTTTTTTTTTTTTTGTTTTCTCAATAAAAGGGGTTCTGCGCCACCAACGAAAATAGGTAATTTTTTGAAGAAAAATGTTTAGGGAGTTGATTTTACACCCAAGGCGTGAACAGTAGTAAGGATAAGAACCGCGTGCTATACTGCACACGCTGACAAGTAGCAGCTAAAGGGTTGCGTGCTAAAAAATAAAATACCAATTCACACCGCGAAATTGACGAAAAGGCTGCAATCGTACGCAGTCAGTAACCTCAATTCAATCCTCTCTAAAACATACAATATTTTGGTACCCATACCTACTATAAACGAGTACTTATATGACCGTAGAAATTGAAAAACAGATGATAATTTTTTCCTGTTCAAGTTGCGGTCATTTATTGACAAAGTTGTCCAAACTTGCACGAGTTGTTTTACAGAAGAAAATGCCTCCGCAAATGAACCCTAAACAAGCGTCAACTTCGAAAGTTTACCGGTAAAATAATTATGCCTCGAAGCCGAAGTTAATCAAATAGGAAATGAATTTTCCACGTGGTGCCCATTCCGATACGCATCGAAACTTGAAAAAATAAGTATACCACCAAATTTTAATGTTAATTCTATCTGCGGCCACCGTTAATAAAGATTAAAATTGAATGGAATGTTTTCTTTTGCAAGTTCTGGGAAGTCAAAATATCTTGAATTTGATGCAAAGTGAAAAAAAAGTTTAAATTTTGGAGTTGGAAATCCCCGTATCGGATTCACTTGGATTTATATGCCAATTCGTAGGAATAGGCTTAAGAATTATCTCGATGCAAAAAATACTTTTGATTTTTTTTTTAGCTTCGAGCTTTTTGTGTGAAAAGTCAAAGTAGTATAAAGGTACCGAGAAAACAGAGAGATATTTATCAAATTACAAAGTAAAAAATCGAGCATTACTCGAAGGTGCGAACACGTGACATACAATACGACAATTTTCCAATATATGCAGTTGTAAAAATCGATATGTCACGTTGTTAAATTCATTCGAAAGAAGACACTGTGAAAAACTTTGAGACACTTAGCCAATCAAGCAGATAACATAGAGCACCTGAGATTTTCCCAATTACCCACTTTCCTCAAATAAGAATGTAAAATTTCGACACTAAAATTTAACAATTTTTTTTCATTACTTTTAATGGCGCTTTCTCGCCTCAGCAAGACGTCACATGCAAATTTCCAAAGTGGATAAATTTTTTCAATATCAAATTGCAAATTTTAAAATAACCCACATTTTGCAAGTGCGTTGCGGGTGGATTTACAATAGTTAGATAAACGAAAACGTGCTCGCATTTGTCGGATTAGCTTATGTACCATTGTACCTACCTATTCGCTTAAAAAAACGTCAAAATTTTGCAGCTTGATTTTAATTCAAAATGCCAGTGAGACCGAAAAACGTAATCAACAAGAAACATGTCACTATGTTAGCCCCCGAGGGATGCAATTATTTCTACTGTTTCTCAACTTCTTTTGGATATTGCATTTTGATAAATTGATTGCAACTTCGCACATGCAGATAAGTTTGTGTTTTTCATTCGGCGAATTAATAGTAACAGCAACCGCGTGCTCGGTGAGTGTTGCAGCTCAATTTTTTATCTATCTCAGGTTAATTGTATAGTACGCTCGCAATATTCAAATCATGCTTTGTTAAAGTACCTAATACCTACTTAGCTTGTAAACATAAGCGAGATTTTCGCTCTTATGTAACAGAAACAATAACGAATACCTATCTAGCGTATTCATTTGTGACGAATATTGAAATGCACATTTAACCCAATAAGTAAAAAAGGAAAATTAAATTGCATTTTGGATGGGCAAAGATTTTTTGAATTTTTAATGTTCTTACAGGTGTCCTGATGAACTATCAAAAAATCCATTCTGTTTAAAATTTAGTTAGCAAAAAAATAAAAAATTGAGATTTTTTTTTTCAATTAGTGACATGAAGAAATCAAAAATTGAGAATTAATTCTCATGAAAAAAAAACTGCGAAGGGTTATTATAATCGAAAAAACAAGAGTTTGAAAATAATAATAAATTAATGAATTTTTTCATTTTTCTTAAAATGGGGGTGACTAGAATAATTTCTTATGAAAAGGGACAATTTTTATAGGTTAGAAGCAAAAAATGGAGATGTTTAAAAAGTTAATAATTTTATTTTATCTTTCAAATGGAATGGTCAGTGACAACTCTTGAAATTCAGTTAGGGGAAAAAGTAAAAATTTGGAATAATTTTCTAATGAAAAGAAATAACTTAATATGCTTTTACTCTGTGACAAAATGTCTAAAAGTCACGAATATTAATTTACATGGAAATTTAAAAATCTAAAAGGTATAATAAATAAATAAAATTTCAAAGTTTCAGAATGTCTGATAAAATGTCTAAAAGTCATAAAATTTATTTTAAAAAAACGCGGCGCTTCGCGCCTCGCATGCTTTTACTCTATGACAAAATGTCTAAAAGTTTCAGATGTCTAACAAAATGTCTAGAAAATGTCTAAAAGTAATAACATTTCAAAAAAAGACAAAATGTCTGGAAAATGTCTAAAAGTCATAAAATTTAAAAAAAATTACAAGTTTCGAAATGTCTGACATAATGTCTAAAAAGTCGAATTTATTGAAAATTTTCCAATTTTTTTTATGTCATCCAAACCTAACCTAATGTACCTAACCTAACCCAATTGGGGGGGGGGGGGGGTCGGATTTTCGTGTCGGATTTTCGTGACGGATTTTCCTGTCGTTTTTTTCTATTTTGGTCTCCGTAAAAGCATATACTATGCTAAAATGAAAATTGAAAAATTTTGCTTACGTATTTTGTCTTTTAGCATAGTATATGCTTTTACGATGACCAAAATTTAAAAAAAACGACACCAAAATCCGTTACGAAATTCGGTTAGGTTTGGATGACATAAAAAAATTAGAAAATTTTTTAAATTTGATGACTTTTATACATTTTGTCAGACATTTTAAACTTAGATTTTTAGAATTTAATGACTTTTAAACATTTTGTCAAACATTCAGAAACTTGGAATTTTTTTTAGAAATTTGATGACTTTTAGACATTTTTTTTGAAATTTTATGACTTTTAGACATTTTCTAGACATTTTGAAACTTGCAAGATTTTTAAAAAATTTTATGACTTTTAGGCTTTTTGTCAGACATTCTGAAGAAATTGAAATTTTTTTATTTTCATTCGGCTTTTTTTTATTATATTATACTTTTTACTTTTTAGATTTTTAAATTTCCATTGAAATTAATATTCGTGACTTTAGACATTTTGTCACAGAGTAAAAGCATATACTACGTTTCATACTTTCAAACGTAGTGTGGAAATGGAGCCAACAGGATTTTTTTTTCTTCTCTTTTTTCAAAAAATTAGAGGAAGGAAAAATGAAAAATTAGAAATTATTATCATGAAAAAAAAAATAATAATTTTTTTAAAAGAAGGAGAGACCCTGTGGTCTTTCAAAATTCACTTGGGGAATAATAAAAAATAGCGAATATTTTCCTCATAAAAAGAAGCAACTTTGAGAGGGGGGATTTAAAAAAAATCCAAAATGCAATGTAAGGGCTACTCTAGCATCCACATATGAAAAACTAATATTTAGTAGTCAATTTGAAAGGATTTTTTTTTCAAATTTTGATTCAAACGAGACTTTTACAAACATTTTTAATAAAAAATAATTTCCTCAAAAAAAAAAACAGACATCTACCTTACCTACTTGAAAAAATAATTATTGAAAAACAAAATTTTAAAAGGTCTGTAATTAATCAAATAATAAACATAGCCAACTATTGCTTGGAATTGTTTTGCTTGGCGAATTCTCTCCTTTTCCTTTCCCGTCACGTCCATCTGCTGATGTGTTATTTTTACTCTTATTTCGAACGGAGTATATACCCTATTCAAACAATTTTTTATTTGTTATTAAAAAAAATAAATTTAGGTACCTCTACCTACTAATTTTTGCTAAGAAACCCGATTTTAATTTTTCAATTTTTTTTTTCTTAAAAAATGAAACTCTGATTTTTGTTCTGAAAAAATTGAAAACTTTATTGAGAACCATTATATATTTAAACAATTTTATTAAGAGACACAATTCAGTAATTTTTGTTAAAAAGAAAAATTTAAAAATTCTTATTCTATAGAAAACAAATATTTTAGGTAGGTATAAGTACCATTAGGTACCGTATTTTTTAGACTGAATTACCTATTAAATTTTTTTAAACAACGATTTTTTTAGTTTTCATTGGAAAACAATTTTTAAATTTTTATCAAAAAAGAAATTATTCTTTTTATTTTAAAACGAAATTTTTTATAATTTATTTTTATAGTTTTGTTGAAAACCATTATCTATTTTTTTTTTTTTTTTTTTAATTTTCGTTGAAAAACACAGTCCTTGAAAATGTTTATTGAACGAACAAAATTTTTTAAATTATTGTCGAAAAACAATTTGTAACATTTTTCTTGAAAAAAAAAATTTTATTAACTAAATTCGATTAATCTCAAGTTTTGAGTTGACAAAATCGAGTATTTTTGATGAAAAATTACGAAAACTTGCTCAAAATTAAAGATGCCATCGAGCCATCGCTAAATAAAAATAGTTCGCTAAAAAAAATTTTTAATAATGTTTTCAATTATTACCACTAACTATTCTTTCAATTTTAGCTGAAATACAACAATGTTTTTTCATTTTTTGTATAAACACGAATCTTACGAAATTTTGTACCTAATAAAAAAATAATAGGTAAATAAAAAAAATATAAAAACAAGGGCGTAGCGTATTCCAAGAGGGAGTAAAATTACAAAATTCGTCAACTTAGAACTCGAAATCGCCTTCTTGGAACTCATGAGTGACAACTTTTATAAACTTTTTTTTTTAGCGAACTATTTTTATTTAGCGATGGCATCTTTAACTTTGAGCAAGTTTTCGTAATTTTTCATCAAAAATACTCGATTTTCCAACTCGACTCTAGTATTTTTCTAAACATCAGGAAAGAAATTTCCCCCTAAATTCCTTAGTAACTACGCTTCCAAATTAAAACTGTTTTTTATAAATTGAAACTTTTTTCAGTTTTTTCATTTAGTTCAAAAACAGAATTTTTTAAATTTCAGTGAAAAACGATCGATGCTTAAATTTTTATTAAATGACAAAAATTAAAACTTAGTGAGTACCTATTTTTTAATCCTATAATTTTGTGTTTAAAAAAAAATCCCAAATACCTAAATACAAATTTTTCAATTTTTCAAAAAGCAACTAATAATAAAAATTTTGTTGAAAAATTTCCAAAAGTCGCTTCTTGAGTAACCATAAGCAGGAACCATTCTCTTTTCTTTTCTACCCACCACATCGCCTACCCACTTACTAACTGACAAAATAGCGATGTATGGTTTTTTTCTGAATCTCTCATTAGAAAAAAAAAGAAAAAAAAAAGAGGTTTTATACCTAACTAATTCTTTGACCCAAGTTCAACTAAAAAAATTATTAATTATAACGATTTTTCGGGGAGAGGGGGGATAAAAAAGACAACAACAACAATACAGGGTTGAAATTGTTTTTGGAAGCAGGAACTAGATGAATAATAAACAAAGACAGGAAATTAAACTGGCTCAAAAACAAACTTGCCAATATCAAGGTACGAGTATTTACACCTTTAGCTTCGAATGTACGAGTATCAACGTGTAAATACGCTTCTAACAATAGAAAAAAAAAAAAAAGGAAAAGTTACCACTCATTTCAAAACGACCATACATAACACGATACAAATTTTCAATTAATTTTTCAATATGGACAATGCGAAGAAAAATTATATCCGAGAGGATTCGTAACTAAAGCAGAAAAAATATCATTAAAGTCGTCGTAAAATTAAAGCTCAAATAAATAGCAGGACGCCTCCGAAAAATACATAAAATCTCGTAAAGGCGATAAAAGTACACGTTGTTGAGTTTATGACTATCTATAGCAGATCATAAAATCAACATCATCTCTGGCATGATTTATTGTTTACACTTTGAGGCCGCTCAGGAATAAAGGCAATTGAGTTAGGTGTTTTGAAGATTATTTAAAATTTAACGAAAATAGACTCGTATTAAACGATCGTGTTTTACTTTCATTAAATTAATCGCCAAATGACGTATTAAAGTGTGTACCTATCTACCTAACCTAATAAGACGAAATAAACAGAATCGTGTGTCATCTCCTCATCTCATCGCATAAGCATATAGATACTCGTGCATACTTCACAAAATTTCAACTCGTAGCAAAAACACTCTAGTCCTTTTTCATTCTCTTCGCCTTTATTTTCTACGAAACCTACGTAAAAAAATTTACACTTAGGTTAGGAAATCATTCGTTGGTCTTTTCAATATCAACTACTCGAGTTGAAGAATGATCAATGTGGGGTAACAAACTCACAACCACGGCAGATAAATGTTTCGCGTGATCCTAATATCAACACCTTAAATAAATAAATTACCGTTTTAAAGAGTTAACAGCCAACTTAGTTGCAAAAGAAGCTTGACAAAAGTTCTCGGCAAAAACATCAATTAAATTTAACTTCTCATTTTCCGCATTTGAAACGCATTCAGTATAGCCATCAAAATACGACGAGTCAGCGAAATTAACGCCTTCGAGTAAACAATCAACTCGTTTCCAACGTGGTAAGATAACTTTACCTTGCCTTTTTTTTAAAGTTCCAACGAAAATAAGCTTGGAAAAATGTTTTCCCCAAACAAAATACCTACGTACTTTTTATTCAAAACACGATGTAATAGGCGTACAAGTGTGAAATTTGAATCATAAAATGGCTATATCGAGATCGACTGGCGTGCTTTGTATCATGAAGCATGTAAAATGCATATTATGAGGTGTCGAGTACCAAAACTTTGATTAACTCATACCATATTTGATTTGATACCGAAGAAACGTAGAAAAAATTCCATTAGAAGATTTACTTAGGTACCTTATCAAAAGTTGAGGTGCCTCTTGAGAACCATTTCGTATGATTTTAATTCCCTTCATTCCCTCAATAGTACTTTTTTGAAGTGTCAAGGTTTCTTAATTCTCATCTTTTCATCTGTTGCTTGTGAAAAAGATTGTCAGCGCAGTCGTTTCAATCAAAATTTTACTATCGTTGCTACGTATATTAATTTCTTCAATAATGCAACACTGCAAAAAATTATCAATATCATTGCCTTGTGACATTGATTAATTGTAAAACAAATAGGTATAATAGGTATATTACGAATTCGAAAACGAAATCATAAATTATTTTCATTTCTTATATTTTTTACAATGCATATGGTACGATTTTTTTTGTTTTAATTTTTCACGATATTGATTTTTAAAATTAAAGCTTTCACTTCGAATCAGGCACTTAATTCATTTCAATCTTTTTTTATTTAGATATCTCATCACATATTCAACATATGGTTGACTGAAAAGGGTGAGGGATTGTCATTCGATATTCTTGAACCTCATAATTTTATCCCTTCCATTATCAAGCCTGCAAACTACGTATCCTGATTAGGAAAAATTTTCATTTTTCAATGTCACCTTGTTCAGATTTCAAACTTTTTGTTACTTAGGTAACTAGCAAAAAACTCGGAAGCTAAAAAAAAAATTGAAATTTTTTTTAGTTTCAAACACCCTAACAATTGCTTGAAACACAATTGAATCGCCTATTTTAAAAACCTACTAAACGCCAAATTTATCGAAAATGAGTTATACATTGTTTCTAATAGTTTCAAACCTCTAGAATCGATTGATAATTTTTAATTTTTTTTAAATTCACTAAATCCTATTCAAATTGTAACTTCTAAATCTGGTTTTGTATAAAAACCTGCTGAATGCCAGTTCCCATAGAGTTTCAAAACCTACTAAAGTAGTTATTTGTATCAATAACTACTAAATCCAATAACTTTTGAATGAAAACATACTAAAAACCATAAATATCTGTTTTAAGTGAAAATATTGAGAAATGAGTAGGTATTTTATTATGATTTTTAAAATTGGTTAAGAGTGCTTATCGACGCGTATTGAAAGCCTGTAATCCAAATAAATATCATTTTGTTTCAAAATCTGCTAAAACCATCATTGGTTTTTTTTTTCATAACTTGCTAAAAACGCCATTTTTGTTTGAAAACCTGCTAACGCGATTTTCAAACACTGCTGTGCAGAAAACTATCAACTTGTTGGAATTTATTTGTAAGCAATTCTATAGCACTGCTTCCAGTCAGTATACAAACTTAAAAACTCCGCTCTACCCCATTCTCAGAGAATATGACAGTTTTTCGCGGTTTTCTCAAAATTAACAAAAGTGGATTTAGCAGGTTTTCAAAATAGGCGATTCAATTATTGTTTTGTATTTTAAACTGTTTTATACGACTCGATGTTTTCTTAAAAGCAATTAATTAAAAAACATTGCTCTTTGCGAATTTTTTGATTGGTGTTTAAGGACATTTTTCTATAAAAATGTAATTCGGTTTCATTCCACGATAATTTTTTCTCATTAAAAAGAGTCAAACTCCCGCTTCACCTAAGGCAACTGTTTCTTTGCTCGCCTTTATTCTCGCTTTCTTTTCCGATCTCGACAATGGAAGCTTTTGCGAATAAGGTATAAATAGGCAGGTATACGATATAACAAGAACATGAGAAACGTTCTTATTACAAAGACGAGAATTTTATAAACAAATCTATATGAAGTTCGTTTGCAATGTTGAAAAACGAGTGATACGTCAAACATTGAATAGGTAGATTATTTAATATTTCAAAATGATATTACGTGGATGAAATTTCTTGGGAAATGAGAAACGTTGAAGGTTAATTACAGGTAACATGTATCTACAGCAGGGCTCGAAAATTATTTCACTTTGATTTTAATAGCAATAATGACTAAATCAATGCACGACAACTATTTATTTTCTTTAGTTACTTTAGTGACTTCTGGATGTTAAAAAAAGAACAAAAACTCACAAAATGATCAATTTTTTCCAAAAAAAAAAAAAAAAAAAAAATAGAAAAAACTTTTACTATTTTTTTTAGAGAAACAGTCTTAATTTTTGTCTCATTTTTCTGAGAAAAAAACTCTGAATTTTTCAGTGTAAAAAATTTTCTAAAATTTTCGGAGAAAAAATATCACAATGATTTTGGAGAAAAAAGAATTTCTTGAAATGAAAAATAATGCTTAGTTACGTATGCTTCAGTTCTTCATTTCTCAATTTTTCTGGAGAAAAAGACTTTCAATTTTTCGGAGAAAAAACTGTTTTTTTATTTTTAAAAGATACTAGGTAACTAATTTTTTAAAAGAGGAAGTCCTCGATTTTTCAAGAAACAATTTATTCAAGAGTAAAACAATAATTTTTGAAATAAAAAAATTTGTTGCTGCCCCTGAAACTGACACAAGCTAATGAAAAAGGCCCAGTTACTCTTATGCCTAACAAAATTGAACGTACTAATTGCCAAAAAACGAAAGCCTGAAATTTTGTAAAATATATTTTCCTAAAATTTCATGGATGATTTTCTGAAATTTTCAGAGAAATTTTTCTATCTGTTTTATAATAAATTTATATGAAGATTTAGGGGTTATTCTTTGATTTTTTTTTTCTCAATATTTTCATAAATTAGATGACATTTTATGAAAATTTCTCTCTGTGTTTGTTATAATTACTTCTACTTATAATCCTGTCAGAAGAATTTCAAGTTTTAAAAATCCGGAAAAATCGAACAATTTGGAAAAACTGAAATTGTATGAGGGAGGCGAAAATTGACATCCAAAAATACGTAAGTATTGAAAAATTTAAACAATAATAAGTATCTAATAATAAAAAGGTGTATAACTATTTCAAACAGACTTTTACATTTTTTTTAAGGAATTTTTTTTTTAATTTATTAAATTTTCTTAAAATATGTTTTTTGAAAAAGAATTTACTTGCATGACAAAATTTTTCAGATATTTTTTGGGTAATTTTTTTTTTTGATTGATTTTCCTTAGGATATCTAAAATTTTAACTTATAACTTTTTTTCTACACAAAGATTTCAAAAGTTTTATTTATTTTTTTATAAATAATTTTCTTATTTTCAAATAGGTAGGTATATTTTATTTTCAATAAATTTGTAGGGAAAATTTTATTTAAAAAAAAAAAAAAAATCAGTTGCTTGACTAAAAACTTTTTGAAAAAGAACACTGTCTTCTCGAAAGACTTTTTTTTTTTGAAGAATATTTTTTTGACTAGAATTCTAAAAATCATTATTTTCGACTAATCGAAATGCTTAGATACTACCCCTGTCTCAATTAGATAGGCAACCGCATGCACTTGGAAGTACACCAAACTTAAAAAATAGACTTTTCCTTCGACTTGATAATTTGAATAGTGGAACTTGTAGAGAAAATTCCAGTCTAGCTTAATTTTTGAAGGAGTTATAAATGAATGTTTCCAAATGAAAAAATTTGAAAAAATTAAAATTTTCTCCTATTTTTTCTTTTTTGCATTGCACCTGACCGAAAATTTCTTACCGAGATTCAATTAGTGCAAGTTTTAGAGAAAATTTTCCTCTACAAAATGAAAACAAAAAACAAAAAAATAGTCCAGCTTAATTTTTGAAGGAGTTGCAGAATTTTTAATTTTCAAAAATTGTAGGTACCAGAACCGTATTTTTGACACAATTTTTCACAATTAAAAATTCTGTAACTCTTTCAAAAATTGAGCTCAACTACAAATTTGTTCCCATTTTGTAGAGGAAAATTAACCTGCACCAAATGTACCTCGGTAAGGAATATATTTATTCTCGGCTAAGTACAATGCAAAAAATCAAAAAATTTAAGAAAATTTGATTTTTTAAAATTTTTCAGTTTAAACTTCTGTAACTCCTTCAAAAATTAAGCTAGAATGGAAAAATTTTTCCTGTTTTGTAGAGAAAACTTTTCTCTACCAGTTCCACTATTTAAATAA
The DNA here is from genome assembly GCA_959613365.1 of Balanococcus diminutus. NCBI lineage: Eukaryota > Metazoa > Arthropoda > Insecta > Hemiptera > Pseudococcidae > Balanococcus > Balanococcus diminutus. The sequence continues at coordinate 33,079,310 of OY390715.1, read as the reverse complement.
TCATGTTGAAGGAAAGTTTATTTTTTAATTTTGGTAGGTATATTTTCAAGTACATGTGGTTGCCTACTTAACTGGGACAGCGTGGGTTACGACTGCGAGGTATTCGATATAAAAAATCGATATAGGTATTTCTTCATTTGACAGTCGTTTCTGCATACCTTTCTGTGCACTAGTTTTGTTTTATTTATTCAAACGAAAAATTTGATTTAAAAATATCAAAAGCGAGAAAAAAAAGTAGTGATAATGACAAATGGGTAAAAAAGTGGCATTCCTAGAAAAAATGATGAAGAATGCGCAAAATTATTACCTATACTTCCGGGCACTAGAGACTAGAGAGGTAAATCTAAATACATAATATGAAAATCAAACATCAATAAGCAGCGAACCATCATCATCAGAGTATGTAGGTAGTTCAAGTCGATGGTAAAGACTCTATCGTGCTACATTACACTCGAATATTTAGTTCCACCTCAACACGGTGTAGGTTGTATGTAGGTACCTATACGAGAACAGACGAAATAAAAGAAAAGTTGAATCTCGAAAGGTACGGACCGTTGGGTGTATATTTCATAAGCATCAAAAGCCAATAAGGCGAGGGAATTCAGCTAATGTAAAATTTGCTCAGAAATTAAATTAGCGAATTCGGTTAAAATAAAGTTTCATGAGCAGCCTCAGATAAGTACGAGCTTTACGAGAGCGGCGCAACTGATAAACCGCGAAATTTTCCGCTTAAGTAGATGATATTTTTGTTAAACCATTTAATAACGATGCATATAACACGTCCGAGGAATAACTTAGAGCCAATTAAAAGACAAGATAGTTTTGTGTATACGAGTACATAAACTAAACTCAGGTAAGTAAATACACACTGGCGGGTGTATTCCATTTTAAGCAATGAATTAACGCCGAATAACGGCGCCAGTGTTGAATTATTTCACCGTTTTACTCAATGCAAACGATATTAACCTAGTTAAACGTTCAATTTGATCTTCCAATGAATTTTCAATTACCAAAAAAAAGGGTTACCCATTGATATAAGGTAAATTGAGCGTAAACTGTAACGTAGGTATAAATAAAATATCTTTAAAAACAGAACAAAAGAGTCGAATAAAAACAATTTCAAAAAAAAAAAGAAAAAAGAAAAAAAAACTATTTTAAAATGGAATTTAATATTTTTCATTTTTTTCAACTTCAAAAACATATTTGCTATATAAAGCAAACGAAATAAGGAAAATGTGTTTCATTGGAGTAGGTAGGTACATCGTACTCCTAATCACGTATGTGTAGGTATGAGAAATACGGCTACAAAATAAATAGGTAGGTGTACGAACAACTTAGATCCTTCGAATACCTAGCAGGACCTCTACCTAGTACCTGGGTAATTCTCAGAAAATCGGCAAATTTGAGTAACAGGCTGATTTCTCAACTCCTGTACTATGCCCAACTTTCATTTTTTGGTTATTTGTACATTATAACGTCCTTAATCCATCATGCCCAATTTGATGAATACCACCCTCCTCCCCTTGAGTACAAGTACAAGTTAGTCTAAACCTCAAAATGTCCTTCGTCGTGGCCTGTAGCACAACATGTTTTTGAAAACAGATTTCAAAAATTATGGAAATCACCATGTTTTTCTGAAAAAAAAAGTAAGTACACGTCATTAGGAAGTTCAGGGTATAGGCTAGTGTGAATGATGATCACAAAAAGTGTTTAGTACAACTACACCTGATCATTGAAAACTGTAGCAAAGATTTATGTCCATCGTCGTGGCTAATTTTTAAAAATTTGTCTCAGCTCGCTGAGTGAATATTTTTTTCTGCTGAATGGCTACACTGATTTGTTACTTTTATAATAATACTATCCGCATTTGAAATTTCGAATGGCAATGCACAGAGCGATTTTTTACGTAATCATCTGTAAAAATGTCAATTTTTACAAAAATAGTGTCCATCGTCGTGGCTTATCATTCCTCCGGTATAAAATGTCCCATCTTCCTGAAAACTGAGAAAATTTATTCTAATTAGTAAGTATCCTATTATAGCTTATTAATAATTAATAAAATATCAGTATTATAGCTTATAGAATAACTAATTGTCGAATTGTCCATCGTCGTGGATCACAAGTGTTTGTCTTTCGTCGTGGCAATGATGAATTTTTACAGCCACGACGATGGACAATTCGACAATTAGTTATTCTATAAGCTATAATACTGATATTTTATTAATTATTAATAAGCTGTAATAAGATACTCACTAATTAGAATAAATTATCTCAGTTTTCAGGAAGGTGGGACATTTTTTACCGGAGGAATGATAAGCCACGACGATGTGAGCAAAAAAATCAAATTTTCTCAATTTCATGAAAATTTCTGTTTATGACAAATATCGGTTTGAAACATGTCCAAACATGAATTTTAGGCTCTCCAGACACCTCGAGGGACACTGAGTGTTCCCAAAGGGATATACTACGACGACAATTTTTTTCGACCAAAAATGACTGTTTTTTGCGCGAAAAATGATGAAAAAATCAGTTTTTTGCATTTTTGAAGGCCTTCCACCTATATAAAAAATTCTGAAAAAAATATATGTTGTACATCCAGACTAGGTGTATAATATATATTTTTTCCATTATTGCACCTCTGAAAGAACTTGTCGAAATAGCCGTTAGAAAACTTAAAACGCGCATTTCACTATGAAGATAGGTTTGAAATTTTTTTTTTTAAATTCCATGGATGACCCTTGAGTATACCTAACATCTATCCGAGTTTGAAAAAATTTGGTTAAAAACTGTCAAAATCAAAAATTATAATCGAAAAATCGCATTTTTCGCTCTAGGAGGGGGTGGGGGTGAGGTAGCGACCTAAAAATTTGGTCACGGGGGTTTTAGACCATAAGGACCAACTTCCACTAGTTGGTTTAAAAATTCGCTCTGGGGGCCAAATCACCCTATTTTATCCGGCTATACCCCTTTTTGAATCGTCCTCCCCCCTCCCTTTTGGGAAATGAATTGACCCCAACACCATAAAAGTACTCGGAGGCATATATATTTTCAATTACCTAAAGAAAAAATTTTTAAAAACCTGTCAAATTTTTGAACTTTTACAGTAGTGAAATTTTGTTATAACCGAAATTATTCCTAGGACTTCAAGCTATTACTTTGGTTTGAAAATTTTTTCAATTGAGCCCCTTACCTCCGTACTGTTTTCAATAATGTATTTTGATTTTTGGATAAGTTGTATTATCCAAAATTGGTGGAGAGGTAGGGATCCACTCGAAATTTTCGTTATAACCAATAATTTTGATTGGACTCCTCACTCTCCCCTCCAATTTTGAATATCAAGTATTTCTGTAGTGTACAATTAAATTTTTTTGAAAAAATTGCTCAAAGATTTTTTTTTCACCAATCGGTTGCATTTTGAGAGGTTATGAGGAAAAAATTCTAAATTTTTCAATAATTACCATTTTTGAAAAAATTCATTTTTGCCATGGTGAATTACACATATAGTCCGGCAAGTGAAAGATGGCAGTCCGCGTTTCGTTGTCGCGTTGCGGGGTTTCTCAAATTGGGGCCCTACAACTCCGCCTGTGCCATGTTCGCGCGTACCCCACTACTTCAAAATTGAATTGTACTTAAATGTACGCGTTATAATATTATTCTTCTCTCAAAAAGGAGTATTTTCTCTTTTTTTCCGATCTCGATAGTCCAATTCGTTATGGTTATGCAAAATTCCAAACTTAAATTCATAAATATTGTACATAAATCGTAAAAACTTATTATTCTTGATTATTCAGCATATTTTTTGAAAAATAACGCCAGTTCGATTTTAAAAAAAAATCAAAGGTTTTATTTGTATCATCTTTTTATCATGACGCCCGTCTATTACCAACACCACCTAGATGAATAAGGCCTCGGCGCAGACATGAAATTCTGAGCCGGCAACGTAGCCCGTAGGCTGATGATTTACATTGGTCTTATGGGAAATAGCGCGTTTTTTTTCGTTTTTCTTTAATAATTCAAAAACTTCCGCGGTTGCGTGGGTTTTTGAAACTTGTGGATAAATCTACTTTTCATCAGCTATCTCCTCATTTTTTTTTCAAATTTTTAGCCCCAACCAATAAAAAGTTATGAAAGCTCAAAGCCTAAAAAAATCGCAAAAATCATGTTACTCAATGTTTGAATTAAAATTACTCAAAATTTTGAGTGAGCACATAGGTGTTTGAGATATGTAAAATAATCTACTTTTCACGCTCTACAATCTCGTTTTTTCCCCAAAGCTCTAGCACCAACGAGTCAAAAGTTCTAAAAGCTCAACTTTGAGCTTTTGCAACTTTTGACTCGTTGGTGCTAGAGCTTTGGGAAAAAACGAGATTGTAGAGCGTGAAAAGTAGATTATTTTACATATCTCAAACACCTATGTGCTCACTCAAAATTTTGAGTAATTTTAATTCAAACATTGAGTAACATGATTTTCGCGATTTTTTTAGGCTTTGAGCTTTCATAACTTTTTATTGGTTGGGGCTAAAAATTTGAAAAAAATATGAGGAGATAGCTGATAAAATTCAGATTTATCTAAAACTTTCAAAAACCCATGTACTCACGGAAGTTTTTGAGTTATTAAAGAAAAACGAAAAAAATCGCGCCATTTCCCATAAGACTAATGTAAACCACCAGCCTACGGTAGTGACGTCAAAATTCCTGCGCCCAGGCCTTTTTCATCTAGGTGGTGTTGCTATTACAGCGAAACGCGTACCGCCGTAAGTATTGTACTCCTGATTTTCTGACGTCGCCGCGTCACGACGAAATTTCGGACTGCCATCTCTTACTTGCCAGACTATAATTATATTTTCGTTAAAATTAATTTCTTTAAAAAAATTGCTCAAAGAATTTTTTTTCAATAATCGGGTGCATTCTGAGAGGTTATGATGAAAAAATTCTAAATTTTTCAATTATTTTAATTTTTGAGAAAAATTCAATTTCACCATATACCTAATACCTAAGTAAGAACCATTGCATGGTAAATTACACATTTTCCTTAAAATTGAATTTCTTTGAAAAAATTTCTCAACAAAATGAGTCCATTCTCAGGGTTTGCATGTAATAAAAACAATTGATTTCACCGGTTCTTATTACATGATGAATTGGTTTTTTTTTTTGAATTTTAAATTCGACCAAATTCTTATATTTTTTCACATATTTGACCATACTCTAAGATTTTAGGATGAAAAAATTGCGTATTTTTCAATTTTTTCGTTTCGGGAAAAAATTCAATTATCACACATTTTTCTTAAAAATTGTTAAAATTGAATTTATTTGAAAAAATTGTTCAACTTTTTTTTTTCAATAATCGGGTCCATTCTGAGAGGTTATTATGAAAAAATTCATAATTTTTCATTTTTTTTTTTTTTCATTTTTGGGAAAATCTTAATTTCGCCATGTAATAAGAACCAGTGGTTTCATCGGTTCTTATTATCTAGGTACTTTGGTAAAATCAACGTAAAATTTAAGGTGAGTAAATGAGCAGCACAGGCGGGTTTTCGTAAAAATATCCGATTGTTCGAATCAAAACATACCATCGATAAAATTAAATAATCAATTTGTGAAATGGAATATCGAAAGTAGGTACCTAGTTTTGAATCCCCAAGATGATCTCACTTTGAAAAGTATTATTTTGAAGTATCCAAGACTGTTGGAAGAATTTTGAAAAATTTTATGACTATAAAGACATTAAGTATGCATTTGCCAAATAAATGGCGAATACATCGATTCAAGACAGACGAAATAGTTTTCGAGTCTTCTCAATTTGCTTGGCGGCCTGTGTTACAAAATATTTTACATTATTTTCCGTTCCATTACATGTACTCGTATGTAGATGCAGCATTCGAATCATCTCGCCGGTTTGGTTTACATTTGGACACACGATTAGTTAAAAATGACCTGCCAGTACGTTGTCACTTCTAATCTTTTTTTTTCTTTTTTTTTTCTTTTCTTGCAAAGAAAACGCGCCTTTTCCGAAGGATTAGGCAATACTTTCCAACTAAATTATTTTCTGACGTGGTATCGCTCTCGCGTATCATGGCTTCATGGCAGCTGTGGATTTTCTAAAACAGCAAAATTTTTAATACGTTTTTACCAAAATAGTAGACTAACCTTATTTCGGCGGGGACCAAGAATTTTTCTGATTCTAGAGGAAGTCTTGTTTCATTTTCGATACGATCGAGGGGAATTTTTTTTTCTTATTCAATAATGTAAAGTATAAAATATTATTGATTATTTTCATTTCGTTCTATAAGAAAAATTCAGATCTACGTGAAAGTTACGTAGGTGTTCATACGATCAAAAAGTTGCGAGTAAAACATTAATTTTATAATAAGTAATTCAACTTCGTACTTCGGGCTATAATATGAATAAAAACGAAATAGTTGTCTATGTTTATTCTACTTAATTGAATATGTTTCTTATCTCGTTTAAAACATGCATCTCGGTTCTCAGTCGTTTAAAATTGTACAGATATTCTTAGAATAAACACAGAGCGACTTTATACCTATTACAAAGAAGGGCTATGATTTCGCATGTAATTGAAAATCTGATAACGAACAAAGCAACAAATATAAACACCTGTTGCGGCGTTGATAAGCTGAATGTGTGTTCATCTTTTTAATATTTTATTTTACCAATAAGCGAATGTTTCACAGTCGATTGAAGTTGGAACATATGTACCTATGTGGTAGTTTAGAACAGCTTTCTACCAAGAAAAAATTTACACTTGGCAGGGAAATTTTTTACGCCCCGAACCCTCCGTCAATTATTTCATTCTCCAAAAAATCATCATTCAATTTCAATATTTATCAAGTATCAAATTTTCGAAATTTTCTGCAAAGATAATTTTATAAATAGGTATTTTGTAAAAATTTATTCCAAAAAGTTTTTTTAGGAGATCAAAATTTTGAATATTTTACAAAAAAAAAAATATTTTAAAATTTTTGTAAGACAGGAAAATGCATATTTTGCAACAAAAAAAAAAGAATTTTCAAATCAATCGCAAAGACAATCATTCTTTCAAGGGAACCTTGTCAACTCGTCAACTCCAATTGAGCATAAACTTGGCTCACTGAAAAAATATGTTAAGCAGGCCTCAGAACCAAATTTTGAGCTGCGAAATGTTCTTTTTTCGATTTTTTTGCGAATTTTTTAAAATGACAAGAATAGCTTTTTTGTTAATTTTTTTTGTAAACAAAAATAGTAAATTTCGAGATGAAATTTTGAAAATCGGGTTAGACGCTAAAATTAAACCCCGAATCAATTGTGAGTGGTCATTTAGCTGCCGAAGTAAATTACAGGTGGCTTTGAATTTTCCAAAATTCTAGAGAAGTACATGGCAAAAATTGAGAATATTTTACAAAAAAAAATATATATATGATTTTCCCCAATGCTTTACCAGTAAAATTTGGAAAGTACCTATTTAAAATACAAAAATTGTGTTTCAAATTTTTTACGGATGGCCGATGGGTAAAATTGCGAATATTTTGCTACAAAAATTTCTTTCTTGTTCATTTTAAATTTAAAAAAAATTCTTTGCAAGGGTCATAATCACGAATATTTGTAGTTTATCTTTATTTTTATAAACATTTTTAACGGATTTCTTAATTTTTTCAAATATATATTTTTTTGTCATTTCATCAGCTTTAAAACGATAAAAATCTTCTTAGAAACATTTCAAACAATTTTCACAATTTTTTATTGGTACGTAAAAAGGTTAGATTGATATACTCGTACATTCGGTGTAAAATTTTGATTTTCTACATTTTAAATTTTTCTAAAGGATCGTTCACAATGCACCTTTACTTTTTGCTTTTGCTTTTTGCTTAACACTCACTACTGTATGCACCAATCTGGTGGCCAGAAATTTGTGTATTTACACGTTTGTAAGTGTACTGGTTAAGCAAAAGCAAAAAGTAAAGCTCCATTGTGAACGAGCCTTAAAACTACAGCAAGTTTAAAAAAAATATTCGTGTAAGTAGGCGAGTACTTTTGAGCCAGTAATTTTTCAGAATCCCGGCCCCGCGTAGGGTTCAAACCGTTTAAAAAATACTTACATGAAAATTTAAAAACTCTCGACAATGAACTCATTACTTCTCAAAAGTGAAAAATGAGCTGTCAGTTTCAAAGGTGGTATAGGATGGCATTTTCTATGAACAGATCAATTTTTTTATGTAAAAAATGATTTTTTTCCTCCAAAAATTGAGAGATTTCTTTATTTAAAAAAATTTGAGGATAGTTTTGTATTCAGAAAATCAACATTTTTTTCCTCTGAAAAAATTTGAATAGGTATTATTTACTCCTACGTAAAAACTAAAAAAAAATTACACCCAAAATATTGAAAAAATTATCATTCTTGAAAAAATTAGACTTTTTCTAAAGAAAGAAAAAAAAAAGAGGCAAAAGTTGAGAAGTTTTCCTCAAGATAATCTAAGTAAATTACCTATTATTAAAATAAGAGAGTTCATATAATTTTTTTTTAAATTAAAAAAATTAAAAATTAAATTGTTTCTTTTCTGGAAAAATTTAAAGATTTTTTCAACATGGATACGTTTTTAATCAGATATTAGGAAACTTTCGTTACCAAAGATGAAACGATCTGCATGTGGAGTCCATATCTGATGGGAGAGAGTCCTAAAATCAGGTGGTAGAGAAAAAATAAAAATGTGGCCATGCTGTAATCTGTTATACTTAGGCAGAAACATACTTATCCATTATATTTAATGTTTTTCCTTGAAGTGGGGAAATTTGATTCAAAATGACTGGAAGTTCAATTGAAAGTGAAATTAATTTTTTTTTCAATAGTTTAGTACCTATCTATTTATTTTTAAAATTTGGTAAGAATTTAAAATTTTCTTAAATTATTCCAATTTTTCTATAAAAAAAGGAGAAAAAAATCTTGAAAAAAATTACAAAATTTCCCCCGAAAAAAATTATGATTAATTGATTATTGTTTATTAGAGAAATTTGATGGAGTTTTTCCGAAAAATTATTAAAATTTTTTCGGAAAAAGAATCATACCACTATTTTTGAGAAAAATTGATTAAATTACGTATACTTTTTTTAATTCAAAAAAATGAAAAAATTTTCACGTCAACTTAAAAAAAAACAAGATACCTACTAATTTGGGCATTATTTTTTTATTCCTAAAAAAATAGAAAACTAAAAAAAAAATCCATAAAAATTTTGAGAAAAATGTTGTTACTCCAAAAAAATTTAAGAGATCTCTTTCCCAAAAAATTAGGTACATATAGGATTGGTTAGGTATATTCAAAAATTAGGAACTAGTAAATTTCCGCGAATGTTTGAGACAGGCCTGTACTCAACAGAATGCTAGAGTGGGCTAAACGTTGCACTGAGCCTCCTCAGTCCTCTCGCATTCAGCCAGTCACCTCTAGTATAAAGTAACTCTGACTACCTGTACCTATACACTTATACAGGCATGTTTGAGACAAACAAATTACTAAGACATCGTCGTTTTCTAAGCAATTTTCTCATCAACATTAACACCACGTTTTTGAAAAGACGAGAAAACCACCGAAACTAAGTACCACGTAATACAATTTATCGTATCAAAATGAGATTAATTTCATTAACAATAAAAGTGACTCAAGTCGTCAAGTTACGAGACTTGATCGCATGCAGACAGCATAATGGACCGCAAGTTACAGTATACTTTTTTCTTCAAGAAAAAAAAAATTCAAATGCACAGCGATAGCACCCACGAAAGAAGAAAATTAGAAAATTTCGTTAATTGGAATTTAAATTTCCAAAAACGTAGATAGGTACTAGGTAGGCGAGAGACGACTTCCATACGAGAGTGAATAATTAACCAGTAATTACAATTCTCACACTGAAATTTGAATAGCCTGAATACAAGAGTATAATTTAAAAGTAGGTGTAAAGGATTTTCAATGATCATTATAATACAGAAAATAACTCTGATATTATTAAAAATACAGTAGGTACGAAAAACTTTGATGTACCCAACAAAAATGCAAAAGTTTAAAATGGAAAATTTAGATCTAATTTAATGCTTTGTTTCAACACTAACCACTTAATCACCTACGGCTTTTTTTCTTCTTTCACAAAGCTACACCGGTACATTTTCGTAGCACGAATATACTTAGTAAATTAAAGCGTTGTTAAAAGCTACTCTTCATACGAGCAAAATTATTAGACTCGCATTAAAAAAAAAAAAAAAAAAAATGGAATTTCAATATGCACAAAATGAATTTAAAAATTGGTATTAATTTCGAATTTATTAATCGACAAAACGTCGGTTATACGCGCTCAAACTACTATAATACCTATGCTTGGTCAATATTTTAGGCATTTACAAAGGTACTTAAAGATCTGAAGTAAATAGAAATACCCTTTGAAATTTTAATTCTACTTTTGCCATTTAATTTTTCAAACGAGGTACTTTTATATCCTATAGTTCATGATAAGTTTTCTTTTGAGAAATTATTGTACGGAATACGGATGATTCAAGTGAAACATCACTTCAAGTTCAACATGCTACTCTTTTGCTCATCATTTACCCATTGAAATTACCAGATCCTAGTTTGCACTGATAAGATAGGGATTTCGCTGAATTTTTACAAGTACAAAACTACATGGACACCTAATATTATACAAAATTAGAGCGAAGAGAGGGGTTCAATAAATTTTTTTTAAATAACCAGAATTATTTTTAGGATCTTGATTTTTTTTAATTCAACCCCTTACCTCCCATTTTTCAATAAAGATTGTCTTTGTACTAATATGCGCAATTAGAGGAGAGAGGAGGGTCCAATATAATCAAAATCAAAATTATTTCTAGGATCTTGGTCTACATCTTTTATTTGAATTTTTTTCAATTGGAACCCTCCCCCCTCTCTAATTTTTTATATTAATACATGGATACTCATTATTGAAAAATGAGGAGAGGTAGGGGTTGAACAGAAAAATTTTTCGAACAAAAGATATGTCGATTAAGATACTAGAAATAATTTTGGATATTAGGTATAAGAATTTCGATTGGACTCTCCCCTCGCCTCTAATTTCGCATTTTAGTACAAAGACAATCTTTATTGAAAAATGGGAGGGAGGCAGGGGTTGAACAATTTTTTTTTTCTTCAAAAAAACATTGTACCTACATTAAGATGCTAAAAATAATTTTGGTTATTATAAAAATTTCGATTGGATCCCTCCCTCTGCTCCGATTTCACATGATTTTATCTACGCTTGCTTCCTCTCCGTTCTTTTTAAATTCTTTTAAGCTGTTTTCGTGTCCAAAAATTAAATTTTCGAAAAATCTAAATATTTCACGTTATTTCACTCTTTAAGACGAGCATAACCATGCCATCCAATAATTTTCTAAAAATATTCAGTTACCTGATTTTTTCCCCTGTATACTACCTACCCTACAGTTATTTTAACAAGGAACCTCGCCAACTCGTCACCTCCAATTGAGCTGAAATTTGGCTCACTGAAAGAGCTTAGCTGCCGAAGTTGATTTTTCGATTTTTGGCGAATTTTTGAAAATGGCTAAAACCGCTTCCAAAAAGCCATTTTTTGAAGAAAAAAAAGTTGTAAATTTCAAGACAGTTATTATTCGATTTTTGGCGAATTTTTAAAAATGGCTAAAACCGCCTCCAAAACAACATTTTTTGAAAAGAAATTGTAGATTTCAAGATGGAATCCTGAAAATCGATTTGTACACTAAAGTCAACCCCCCGAGTCGATTGGCATTATTTTCGAAGTGATCTGGAGCCTCCAGAAAAAGTTGACTTTTCTCCAGCACACTGGAATCTCTCCAGACGGTAAAAGTCAACATTTTCTGGAGACTCCAGATCGCTTTGAAAATGGTGCCAATCGACTCGAGGGGTCGACTTTAGGGGGTAGACAAGGTTTCGAGTAATATGCTGGAAAAATTGATTTTTTGGAAATTTAAAAAAAATGCAGAATTAGTTGTCAAAAAAAACACGTGCGAACTCGTCACCTCGGATTTTGGATTCAACTACGTTAATCGATAGATGGAATCGTACTAACGCTAGGATTAAATTTTCAGCTGCCGAAGTTAATTACAGCGCCGTCTGGAGCTATTCCAGTGCGCTGGAGAAAAGTCAACTTTTCCTGGAGGCTCCAGATTGCTTCGAAAATGGTGCCAATTGACTCGGGACCTCGACTTTAGTGTACAAACCGGTTTTCGGGATTCTATCTTGAAATCTACAATTTTTTTTCAAAAAATGTTTTTTTGGAGGAGGTTTTAGCCATTTTTAAAAATTCGCCAAAAATCTAAAAATCAACTTCGGCAGCTAAAAATTTGGTTGTGAGGTCTGGGTGGCATGCTCTTTCAGTGAGCCAAATTTCAGCTCATTCGGAGGTGACAAGTTGGCGAGATTCCCTTGTAAGCCCAATAAAAATAAATGTCAAAAAGTGGTACCCTCGAGCTAAACATTTCCACGCTGAACATGACTCAGGCATAAATTTTCAATAGTACATTGGTTTCGTTTTAAATAGATACTTGCGAGTGTTTCACTTCATTTCATTTCAACAAAATTGTGAAAATTGAACATAAATAGTTCATACATAGGAAGAGATGAATAATAAATCAAAGTTTAAAGCTTGATAAAGATTTACGGAGTAAGTTGAAACGTCGCATAATTTTATTAAAATTATATACCTATTCTTTGCGTTGAAATTTGATTTTTTTAATTCATCTTTACCTATCTACGTATTTACCCGAGCGAATTTCTATCTTCGTATTCTTACTCGTAAGTAGGTAATTCATTTTCACCTGTTTTTCCTTAACATTTACACGATACGTGGTTATTCATTGTACTCACTAGTACCTACTTGGAAACGATCAGTAAATTTTTTATTATTAATATTCGAGAGAAAAAAAAATCCAATTTCGATACAAACAGTAATCGAAATCGACATCGTACCCTGGCAACGAATTATTACAATAATGAAAAACTTGGCGATGAAGGTGCCTAAGTACATTTTAATATTTTTGTTTTTTACGTCAAATCGGCAATAATTAGGTATCCCATTTATGACCACTAAAAATAAAAACTAAATGAGATGGAAAATAAAATATTAAAAATTAATCCAACCTGACTTTTAAAATGCGAGTAAAAAAAATCGTTAATGGTTCGGTTCAATTTACATAAATCATTTTATCTAATTTTCTAATTTATTGTTTACTGTATCATTCCATTCGTATAAAAATGTAAAATTAAATTGAAAATTTTTCGAGTAAGAAAATGTCTCCAGGAATTAGAATAATTTCCACCTAAATGAATAATTTCGAGCAGCGAATATTCAAAACACGTAAAATTACAAATCTTTAGTCTGATCTCGAGAAAATATTTTGTTTATCGTGAAAGCAACAGTTATGAACTTGAAAGCAGCAGTTGAATATACTACGAAGTTTTCTTTAATCATTTCCGCCTCATTGACTTCATAAATAACAAAACATCCATCAAACATGAAATTTCAAAATGCAAATTGTCCATTAATTAATTAAATTGAATAATAAAAATAAAAATTACTAGATGAAAATTTAAGGGAATTTTGATACATACGATCGAAAATCTATCAAATTTGGAGTGACCACTTTGATATCGAGTGTTGATTTAAAAAAAAAAAAAAAAAAAAAAAAAAATCGCTGTTGTGAATAGAATGAGAAGCTAGGTGTGATTAGTACATTGTACTTTTACTTGTAAAAAATAGTAAAAAAAGAAAAAAGGTTAGGTATTAAAATATTGCAGGCATAAATTAGATCAATCACTGATAAGCATATATATATTTTTTAATTTAAATACGTAGGTACCTACATATTTTCAACAGTTGTTCACAAGTTGCATCACTTATTTCACCCACGACGGTTTCTATTCGTACTAATTTGCTCTCAAATAACACTCAACTTTCAATTTTTTTTTTTTTTTTTTGTTTATGAAATAAATTGTTTTAAAAAATTATTCATTATGGCTTACGAATTTGAATTCAAGAGAAATTCTCAATTTCCAACTAAAAGGCTTCAAACTCTAAATAAAAGAACACTCAAGCCAATAAAAAAGCACCGAAAATAATTTTTTCGCTCAATTAGAAAAACAATTTTAAAAAATCCGGTTTATTAAAATTTATTTATACTTGCGCAAAATTCAAAATGGCAGCAAATTTATTAAAATGCTGCATTACCTGAACGCTGAAGCAGACACCGTTGCACCTAGAGAACTTCAAAGTTTAGTAACAAGTTTGACACGAAAACTGATCGCCGTTCGTACGCTTCAGTAGTATTTAAAGTATACGTGGCGACGCCTCCCCGCAATTTTCATCGTCATGATTCTTATTTTCACGCAACTTGCACCACTATCTATCTAAGGGTTATTACGATCAAACTTGTTTGGAGATTCCTACTATAAATAAATGAAATTGTGTATTTGTTCTATTGAAACGTAGGTACGAGGTGTAATTTTTCAACTGGCAGGATTTTATTTTTGAGCGTATTTTGTAGTATAATGAATATCGAAATTCAAGGTGTTTCATATTTATACCTACGACAACGAAATAAGTACTTATAGAATTTGGTAGCAAGGGTTCCTCAACATATCTGCTGTATTAATTAATTTCAAAATGAACTAATTTTTACATTATTCCTCAAGTACCTATACCTACGTAGGCAATTTTTGAACTTCAACCATACATATAGGTACATCAAACAAACCATATTACAGCAATACTGCTTTAACGATATACTGTAGGTATACTAGGTACCAACCATTAACCTCTCATAAACTGCAATGGTGCTGTAAAAATGACCAAGGACAAAACTTGTTACTGAAGTAAAATCTAAAATGACTCTTTAATGGAAGCAACAAACTTTCTTGTTAGTTTCAAGTTTTCATATCAAGTGCAATTTGATTTTTTTCTCTATGAAAAGAGCATCTAATAACATATTGTTTTTCAAATTTCGCACACGTATCTAATCTATAATGGAAATTGGAAAAATTGTTTAAAATTAAGAACTTAAATAGCATGCAGCTTGAACATTCTTGCAAATTCACTGATACGAAATTATAAGGTAACGAACAGGGTTCGACAAAATCCAAGAAAAAAGGTATTAAAATCCAAAATTATTGTTTTCTATTCAAAATCCAAAATTCAAAAAAACAATTTTTTTCGATTTTACTCTGACATCTGGCCCATGTAAATTTCCTAGTAGATAATCCCTTACTCCTCTGTTTTTCCCCTCAGAAATCACAAGTTTTTGTCGTTTCTTTTTAAAATTGAAAATAAAAATCTTTCTAGGTAGGTAATTCTTTTCGGAAAAAACCGAATTATTTTGAAGAAAATTTTTCTTGAGGCAAAACATCTCTTCTTATTTTTTTTTTTCAATCCAGCGTAATAAAATTTATTTATTTATATAGAATAAAAAGTTTTTTAATTTTTTGAATTAAAAAATATTTTTCAAATTTTCAAAGGAAATTTTTTTGAAAAAAAATCGATTTTTTTTTTGGTCTTAGTAAAAAAAAACTTTTTAAAAACATTTCTGAATTTCCTCAAAATAAAAAATTAAAATAAAAAAAAAAGATTTTTCTCAAGCCAAGCGCAAGAAAAACTATGTAACTAAATTTTTTTTGAAAAGATCTATTTATTGGTAGATTTTTTTGAGATTACTCCTTATATCTAGGTATTTCTCAATTTGTTTGAAAAATGACATTTTTTTACCTAATTAAAAAAATTTTGGAAAAGAAAATCTATTAATTTTTTCTGAATTTAAATTTGATGATTTTCTCCATTTTTTTTTTGAGAAAATATTTTTTTTGCAATAAGAAATCTTTCTCAGTTTATTTTTTTGGGAAAAATTGATTTTTTACAATAGGTAGGAATTAAAAAAATTGTAGAGAAGAAAATCTCTTAATTATTTTTTTTTTGAGAATTTTTTTTTTGCAATAAGAATTTTTCTCACTTAATTTCTTGGGGGAAAATCGATTTTTTACAATAAAAAATGTCTTTATAATTTTTTTTGTGTGTCAGTGTATGTGTACGTCCAAGCATAAAGGGACCATTTGGCCGGTATTGAGTTAGGACCAGTTTCAAATACTAGACCAAATTCCGGTTAAAATGAGCCATAGTGGGGGTCTCTAGCTGGAAAACTCCCTTCTCCAGAGACTTTTGAAAATAAAATTTGAAAAAACATAGTTTTTAGAAAAACTCATTTAAAGTTTAGTGTATGAAAAATTGGGAAAAAAGTAAAAAAAACTTAAAGCAAGGGCTTTGGAGACTTTTATTAGTAGAACCTCATCAAATGGAATCCCTCCAGTGCATTTTCCAAAAAATTCCAGCCGCTCCAGCTGGAGAAATGGTTACCGACAAGATGGTCTCTTTTCTGAAAAATTGATTTTATTACGAAATGGATAAATTAGATCTTTCGTTTTTTTATTCAAACGAAGATATCTCGGGTTTGGAGGTAGGTAGGGGATGGGGAAAGTGTCAGGAGATAGAGCAGGGTTCACTCTACAAGAAACACGAAAAATCCGGAAAACGACAATTTTGACTCGAGATCACAAAAACGGCTGTATCTCCTAAACTAAAACCGGCCAAATGGTCCCTTTATGCTTGGACGTACACGTATAATAAAATTTTAAATTTTTTCAAGTAAAAAAAAATCAAAATTTTTTTAACCTTAGGTATCGGAGAAAAAAGTATTTGTTTTTACTTTTTAGTAGGTAAGAAAAATATGTTGATTTTTGATGAAAAAATTTCTTAGTTTTCTTTAAAATATACGAAATCAATCTCTCAATAGAGTAAGTCACACTCGCAACAACCAAACAAAACGAACAAAAAGAATTTGGATTTTAGTTTCGTTTTGATAACTTGAAAAAATTCAATATCTCTTCTATTCCAAGATTTTATAATCCGAAGTGATTTAAAATCTGTCAAACCCTGGGTAATGCAATGCGTGTAGCTGGAAACTTTTTTAAACGTGCATGGTTAGTAGACAATGTCAAGAGTATTTTGTGGAATTTTTTACAAAAATTTTAAGCACTTTTTCAAGGTTGAATGGAAATTTTAAGATTTTTCAATGATCATTTTGTTAACCCCTTTCGGAGATGCCATTTAAAAAATATATATATATTGCAAATCAACTCTAGATGTATTTTTTAAATTTTTAATGTACATTATCATATACCAGACCTAGGTACTCAATGTATAGTGTATACGTATTTATATATTTTTTCGGGTTTTCACCCCTGAAAAGGGTTACTAAAATGGCCGTTAAAAACTTAAAATGTCCATTCGACCTTGAAAAAGTGCTCGAAATTTTTGAGAAAAAATTCCATGAATTACTCTGAATACTGTCTACCATTCCTGCAAGTCTGAAAAAATTCGGTCGAAACTGTCAAAAATAGAAATTTTCAACGAAAATCTATTTTTATAGTTCCCAGAAGGGATTAGGGGCAAGATATCGAGCCAAAAATGTTGTTGTTGAGATTGTACATCGTAAAGGACCAACTTCCACATTTCTACAGGATAATTTCAAATTCGATTCCGAGCTCGGCCCCCCTCCCCCATAAACCCAGCTATGCTCTATGTATTTCATAACTAAAAAAAATCCTATCAAAGTCGGATTCTTCCGAGGTTTTTTATTTAAGTAATGAAATTCTTCAGGTAAAGGTACTTACTCGAGTGTTGAAAATTTCCATGAAATAATTATTGTTGCCAGAGTGCATTGTGTACTTCACATAGCCAGCCACGAAAATCTTCCACATGATTGCATGTATGCAATAATGCACCAAAAAATGTGGAAATAAGAACTTGACCCGCGAGTCTCAAAAATTAAAATTAAATTGATAAATTCAGATTCAAGAAAATGGAACAATAAACTGATTGATACCAAAAACCGAACACTGATTTTAAATTAAAATAAAATGAGTAAATTTTAATTGCTCATACTTCGACGTTTTTGTCGGTCATCAAGTAGATTCGATAATAATCACATTTTTTAAAAATTTTACTCAAAAAAATCAACCTTGTTCACGACCAATGTCCGCACAAATGGAAATTAAAATAAAATATTACAATTACGGGGTGCTAATGCTGAAGATATCTGTACACAGGTACATTGATTAAATTGATCGACTGATAATCTGATTGCACTACATTCAGAGCCGGTGCGGGGGGGGGTGGAACACCCCCCCAGTGATTTTCCATTCGGCAAATTTTTGAAAAATTTTCGACAAATTCGGCAAACTTTCGACAAATTAAATTAGGTATGTTTACAAAATTTGGTAAAGTTTTGAATTTCAAATATGTAAATTTTTTAGAAATTCTAAATCACAAATTCGGCAAATTTTTGAGAAATTCCGAATCATAAATTCGATGAATTTTAGAGAAATTCCGACTCACAAATTCGGTAAATTTCTGAAAAAAATTTTCGCCCTCGCTTCGCTCGGGCAATGTACTTCTATTGCTTCATCTTTCTCTCACAATCAGAATAGCAATCAAAAATCAGCGCATTTGAATTGTTATAACTTATAACGTAAAAAAATTAACATGATCTTTTTGAAAATATTAAAAATTATGTTTAAAGTGCATTATTTTTAATTAAAAATTCCTATTTTTTCAAAATTTTCGCCCTCGCTTCGCTCGGGCAACGTATCGCTTTTTCATCTTTTAAAAAACCAGAAATTATTGTATGTTTTCAAAATTTCTGCAAAAAAAAGTCCATCTTTTCTTTTAGAAGTGCAATTTTTTCAAAAATGTTCGCCCTCGCTTCGCTCGGGCAGCAACAGTCGTTTTGATTCAAATCCTAATGCTACCATAAGTTCTTGAAATTTTTTCTATGAGGATAGTGAGAAGTTCTTCTTTCGAAAACTCACTTTTTTCAAAAAATTCAGCGCAGGGGTCTACTTCCCACTGTTGTACCTATTAATTATCATTCGGCATTTTCGATCTACACCCCCCCCCCCAAAAAAAATTTGCTCAAACCGTTTCTGACTACATTTCTATGTAAAAATAATTAAATTAACGATGGACGGAGGAAGAATCGTTAATTTATTTAGCATACCAGTACGTATTTGCGAATATAATAATTATGATCACACCCGAAATCCGATAAATAGCATTCATTCGACGTATTTTATTAGTATGGGAAAATCTTAAAGGAACGTTTCTCGTACGCACAATTGTACCAGTTTGTTATTGTTATTATTTTTTCTGAGAAAATCACCGAAGTTGAAGGGTGTGTGGTGGAGGGTGTGAGAATCTTGGAGCCTCTTAGTCAGGACAACACACGCTTGCTTTTGTACTATACAAGTGCGTGAGCGAAACCAAACGTTACGATTGATCAAATTCTTCTAGTTCTCGGAGGTTTTGATTTTGAGTGCGAATGTATTTTCATATGTTCATCTGAAGATACAATAATATTATAGTTCAGTGGTACAGTGTTCGTCCTTGACTCCTTACTGAAGGTTAGGTGTTCGTTACCGTTTATTTGTTTTGTTTTTAAATTTTCACTCACGATGAGTTTAATTAACGTAGTAAACCATATAAATCGATTAAGTTTCGCGAATAAAGTTGTTGTGTACGTGTATTTGCGAAATCATCTACGATTAGATGAAGTGCAAGCAGAACTGCATCAAAATGCTTCTGATCCAGGTAAATTTTCATTCCAACGTTAACGTTTAACTATAAATTAATACGTGTACTTTTTATTCTGTGTGAGTATCTCTAATGAGAAAACATAATTTTATTCTTTTTTGAGTTTTTTTGATTTTATGAAAGATATTACAGTCTGAAAATGAAGTAAGTTTGGATTGATACAACTTTCATAAAATCAAAAAAACTCAAAAAAGAGCAACCTACGACCCTCGGGGATACCATCCTCTACAACATATCCAAATTTCATTAAATTCCGTCCAACGATACGTCTGAAATTTTTTAAAAACCAAGTCGAGGTATGATAACAATTTCGTTTCTATTCACACGTATAATTCCGATTCTATAAATATTTGTACACATTCAACTATTTTATTTACTTAACATAACATAATACAAGCATATTACCTCACTTTTAATAAAAATTCTCCATTGAAACGCGAAAAAAACCCAAAATTATGAAATTGCGCCTTACGGCAGGATAGGCTACCTGTAAGGTGCGAAGAACCACCTTAAATCTAAAATAATTATTTCAATACTCGAAGAATAGGTAGGTACTTCATTAGAAAATATTTGACCGATACTTGAAAATAGTTGCATATTCGTTTATGATTTAAAACCTGTATTTAATTGCTTCGAGATTCCCATTTGATTAATTTCGCTTTCATTTCTTTCAATTTCAGAGTTTTTCACGAGATTGCTCAACAGGAAAAAAGAATTGGCCATCATCGAATTGTATAAAACGTTACCGTACTTGCACGTCAATAATTTGAATGCAAAAATGGCAATGCTAAAGATTCTGCCAGTATTGTTCAGTTATTCTACGTTATATGAAATGGCAGTTTCGTACACTTCTCAAATCTTGGATATGTTAAAAGTTCACCCTGCGTTTGTTAATAATATTCAGTAAGTAATTAAATCCTACGAAATCGTGTTTTGAAATTTTTTTATATCTCACCAAATGCTCTTTTTTTTTGCAGTATTTTCTCCCAGTGGTTTTTTGTCTTCGAAAAACGTCGATTGACCAGGACTCGAGTGTTCAACTATAAAGTGAGTATTAACTGCAGATGTTTTAATCAGATTTATATTTAAATACAGTTTCCTTTTTCCGAACAAATTTCACATGTTTTTGGTCATTTATTGGACATTGATTGTGAATTTAAAAGGCTCAATTTTTTTGTAAGGAGATACTGATTGACGAGTTGGTCATTTTTATTGTAATTAGTAGCTTACAGTTTTAATTTTCTTCCCCACCCGTGTACCTATTATTTTGTCCCTTTTCCAAAAATTTGGTTCATTGAGTGTGTAGGTAAACTAGGTATTGTAATGTATGAGTGTTGATTTTTTTTTTTTTTTTTTTGAGAAATGAGAGGTATTTTTTCAACTGCTTTATCAGTGTGTCTGTGTATGTAGTAAATTTTTATTTTTCACTGAAATTATTTTCTATAAAATATTCCAAGTGATTATCAAATTCAATAACTGATGATTTTAATTGTGTTTTTTGGTGTTATCATTGTAATTTTCTTTATTATTCTTTTTTACAGGATGAGTATTATTTTCACAACCTGCCTCCAGTTGATCTTATTCCTGGAGATATTTTCGCTCTATGCGTCGGATATGGCGATATAGCTCTGTTGAGAGGTAAATATGGATTTTTTTTTTTTCAAATATGAACTTTTAAAGGTGTGTTATTTTGTCTCGAAATTTTATTGAGTTAGGTAGATGTACTTATGTAAGTAGAAGTACTACCTACCTTTGTATTGTTTAAATTCGAGTTCCTAATATTTTGACAAAAAATACTGTTACTTTGTAAACGAGAGTATGATCGTACTTTGATTAAATTGAACATTTTTTTTGTCCCCAGCGTTTCACAGATGGCTCAGACTTCACCGCCTCCATAAGTACCTTTTTGTTTTCGCCAATTTGACCTACGAGCAAATCATCACGATGGACGATTCGAATATTGACGAAAGGGTGGAAAGTTTGGGAATGGCGAGTATGACGATCGGAGCGAAGAATAAGATTTTAAGAGAGTTGGATGAACTTCGCAAGAGACCGATTTCTTTGATGAATAACGTGATTCACGTAAGTATTCCTAAATCGTCCTATCGCCTCATAGATTTTCCAATTATTGAAATATTTTTTTCTATATCACCACTTAGCGAGACTACCAGAGTGCCTTCGACATTGAGGATGCGATTCGTGTAATCAAGAAAACTTTAAGAACCCCGATCAAAGTCAACGACGAATTCAACGAACATCTTCCTCAGCTTCTGGTACAATCTTTGCAAAAAGGTAGAAACATCGATCGATTATTAATTTTTGCCAAATTGCCGTCGTGTGACTTATCTTTGATTTTATATTTTTTCAGTTTGTGCAGTAATTCTGTCCGATGTCGTACCGTTCGGCGAAGGAATAATTCCCTTGTACGGATTATTAATTTCTGTATTGAAAGAAGCCTGGAATTACACGATTTTTTCGACCACTGAGAAAGACGGTTTCAACGAACTAAGACTTTCGTTGTCGGAGAAAATCCACTAGTAAGAACCGCTTTCAATTCAGAATGTCTAAAATTTATTATTAATTATTCTGGTACTTTAATTGAATAGTTGTTCAAGTACCTATTTATTTATTTTCAATTCGATTTCAGCAATTTTAGTTCTGCTCCGCAATTGTGGGAGTCTCATTTTCAACCACTTTCGCAGCAGTCCGCAGCTTTGAGCACGATTTGTCTCGCTGATTTCGAGGAAAATCTCTGCATTTGAAAATTCATCCGGTGATTATTAATAATAGATCAGATCGCCCCTTTGTTATTATTTTTATTGTGAATTTTATTCTTTTTCGTTGTTTGTGTTCCTCATATTTAGTTTCTAAGAAGTATTGACCGTACTTAATCGCGTCTTCACGTTTTATCATTTTTTTTTATATATTTTACGAAATCTTTATTTTGGTTTCATTTATTATTACCTTCTATTTTTGTTTTATTTCTATTGAAGATTTGATCATGGTTGTAATTTGTGCAGCCTTCTTCGATTTGAAATTTTAAAAAAGGAAATTTTTCTATGAAATATTTCATCTTTTATTGTTAAGTTTTATTATTTCCATGACAAATCATTTCAATTTTTATTAATTTTTTAAATCTTGATCATTAACTTAGCTGATTTAAAATCAGTCTTGTTTTTTATTTACGAAATTTTGTTTCTAATAGTGTTGAATATTTTTTTCCCGTGGTACAAATTCACATTCTCAATGCTCGATATTTCGAATTGAAATTTTTATTACAATCATGATTACTTAAACCTAATTACGAGAAGTTTTTTCAAGCCTACCTTTTTATTGAAATGCAATTCAAATATTTTCTTATTCAATGAGCAGATTGTTTCATGTTGACAAAAATTCTGTTTTATATTTTATTATTTTTATATGTGCTGTTTTTTCTGACATAATAATCATGTATTTTTTACCAATTTTGTTTTAAGATACGAAGAATTTCCTAAAATGAAATAAATACCTATGGAGTTATCTCCCAATGCGTAATATAATAATAGTCATGCTGTTTATAACGACTGAAATATACTAAGTAATTTTCTATTTGATGGTTGTTCAATTTTTTACGGACATGTTTAATTTTTCAGATCGGTATTTAGTTGAACATACTTGATATTTAATTTTTATGTTCCTACGAAACATGAATGGTAGCTACTTGAAGAGATTGCTCGATATGGTGGTAAGAATAATTCTATTAGGCCAAGAACGATACTTTCGTTATCAAAGAAAAAACACTCCTCTTTGTAAGCTGACTCGAGTTTCCATAAAATTTCTACGCATTTTCTTTCGTAATTTACAAGTGACACCTTCCTCCTGATATACCGGCAACATGCTCGAAACGTTCTTATGTGCATGCATGTTTGCATATTTTCACTTTTAAAGGAATAAAACTTCCACTTTACGTTTCTCTCTTGAAAGAGTAAAATGAACAGATTTTTTTCAACGTGAAAATTAAATGCCTGAATATCACTTATTAAAAAATATTAGACATGATTTTTTAATTTTTCATTTGTTCTATGCCGGCACAGCGAAAGTGTTATCTTATGTGAACAGTTTTTCTGTAGTTAGGAACTGAGTTTGATTTATTTTGTACCACGTGATTTTCTTCAGAAAATTAATTAACTTTGTACACATTTACACAACGAATACCTACCTACGCATCGACATAAGAGTACAGAAAACTGTATGGATTTAACATTACTTTTAGAAAATTTGGTTGAATTTTCAGTGATTAATTGGTAGATATTCTTGCAATAATTTATCATGTTCTTCATTCGTAAGTATATATGTAAGTAAAGTATGCACTATGCAGGGATCTACAATATATAAATTTGAGTTTGAAAAAAAAGGGATGAACAGAGGAAAAAATAAATTCCTAAAAAGTAAAAACTAATCTTTATAAAAATATAACTAGAGAAAAATAAAAAATTGAGCAAAAGAATTTCTCATTTTTTCTGAGAAAACAAATTAACCTACTTGATTGGAAAAAAATATTCATTAAAAAAATTCTTCATTTGATTTCTAATTTTTAAAGAAAAAAAAACGAGTTTTTTCTGAATTTTTCTAAAAAAATCTTTCAGTAATTTGCAAGAAAAGAAAACTTCTCAATTTTTCGGAAAAAATCTTGTTTACAGAAAAAAGAAAAAAATCGTTCACAATTTTCAATAAAAAAAAACAACAATATCTCATTTTTGTAAAGATAAAAAAAAAATCCTAGAAAATTTCAAGTTTCAATTTGCAATTCGCATGCAAACCTCATTATCCTTACTACAATATAATAGGTACAAGTACAATGTAAGAACTGTTATAATTATTATAATGCAAAAAAGCATGGTAAAAAGACAGTAATTCTTCAAATTTTTTTTCAAATATTTTTAAAACCAAAACAATAAATAATTTTTACGTTACAAGGGAGATAAAGTGCTACTTTATATACCTCTCGCTGATCTTTCGGTAGTATAAAGAAGCATTTTTCTCCCTCGTAACGTAAAATAATTTATCCAACTAGGAAAATAAACTACTATTGATTGAGTTATTGAAAAAAAAAAAAAAAAAAAAAAAATTCAAAATAGAAAATACACGGAGACAAAACATGAGTCATGACGGAGTCCGAGATGACGTCATTTTCTGACGTGACAAACGTGAATCGCAGACCTATCGTTTACGTACATTACTGAACAGCAAAAAAGTGACATTGACTCGGTGATGATCTTCGCTAGTTTTAAGTTTATAGCTAGATTTATTAATTTAATTTAAAGTTTTTCAAAAAAATCCGATTTAAAATTAAAGTTCTGAAATCGTTCGAACGTAGTGCCAGACTTTATTCGCTCGAAAGTTGGTAGTTCATCATGGTATGTTAGTGTATAATTATTAAAAGTATAAATTTTCATTTCGATAAAAGACCTAATCAGTGTTTAGCCATAACCTAATAATTTTATAAATTTCGGAAGTTTCGGTGCTGAATCGTGAAAATGTTGGCACGTACGTCAATCTTACAGCCCATCATTGGGCAACAACAGCAGTACAGAGGTATGGCAACCTTGAAATCCATCTCTATCCGACTCAAGTCGGTCAAAAATATCCAAAAGATCACCCAGTCAATGAAGATGGTGTCAGCTGCCAAATATTCCCGAGCTGAAAGGGAACTTCGTCAAGCCAGACCCTACGGCGAAGGTAGTGCTGTGTTCTATGAAAAACTTAAACCCGAAGTTTCCGAAGAACAGCCCAAAAAATTGATTGTTGCTGTCACCTCAGACAGAGGTCTTTGCGGTGCCGTTCATACCACTGTAGCTAGGCAGATCCGTAATGAATTGCAAGAAAAAAGTGAAAACATTCAAGTCGTTTGCATCGGCGACAAATCGCGCGCAATTTTGCAGCGTCTATATGGCAAAAATATCGTGCTGGTAGCGAACGAAGTTGGCAGAAAACCACCAACATTTTTGGATGCTGCTCGTATTGCCGAGCAAATTTCAAGGCAGGAGTACTCTTCCGGTAAAATAGTGTACAATCGATTCAAATCGGTGGTCTCTTATATTACTTCGGAATTACCTTTGTACAACAAGGAAGCTGTCGCCGCCGCGCCCAATATTGCACTTTACGATTCAGTTGATGAGGATGTATTACAAAGTTACATGGAATTCTCGCTGGCTTCCTTGTTATACTATACTTTGAAAGAAGGAGCCTGCAGTGAACAATCGTCCCGTATGACTGCCATGGATAACGCTAGTAAAAACGCCGGAGAAATGATTGATAAGCTGACGTTGACGTTCAACAGAACTCGACAAGCCGTCATTACTAGAGAGTTGATTGAAATTATTTCAGGAGCTTCTGCTCTTTAAATGTATTCATCATTGTAATTATATACGCGGTTATCTTCTATTTTCCAACGTCTGTTTAATTGTTAATGCATAAAAAATGGAGTAGTTAAGAATTGTAAAAATTTCCGTGAAATATATTCGTATTTCATGATGTTAGTTACTGTAAAACGGTGTTTCGTAAAGTGTACAATTAATAAATTCATTCATTCTGGCTAATTACTATACTGCTGTCTATTGATTCATGTAGATACTTGTCAATTTTAAGTTGATGAACATGAAAAATCAAAAGCGCATGAATTCCTTTGATTTGCACTTGTTTTCGAAATCAAAGTACATAATTATGACAAACTGAATCTCATCGCTTATGTAAAAGTATTGATACAAGAATTTGAATCATATTTTAAGAATGATGAACAAAATCGATATTTTAAAAGTTTTAGATTATAAATTTCTTTAAAATTTCATATTTGAATGACAATGACATACATAAAAGAAACTACGTTTGCAGATTCAAAGGCCATTGTGGACATTGCCTATCTCCGAAACCACATTAAACAAATTAAAGGATGCCGGTTTTGAATACGTCGAAGACATTTTACTCGAATCGAATTCTGAAGGTAATTTTTTTTATTTTAGATTCATTCTTATACATGCCAAGGGTTGATAAATGTAATTTTTTCAGCACTAAAGCCAATCTTACAAGGCATAACAATCGACTTGACTGAGTTTACTAACGTATCAAACAAAACAGCATTAGAAGTATTGAAGGTAATCTTGTGTAATGTGTATTATGTGAACTTTGAATTGGGTGTAGTTTTGAATTTCAAGAATTTTCATTATTGGCTGTTGTAGGAAGATGTCGAAAAAAACAGTAATATTGTTACGTTTTCGAAGACTATCGACGAATTATTAGACGGGGGGATTCCTACAGGTAGACTAACCGAATTAGTTGGAGTTCCTGGATGCGGAAAAACTCAAATATGGTAATACATATTTTCATGTGTGAACCAGTTTTGCATAAATATTGCTGACTAAGCACAATGTTATCAATTCTAGTTTACAGTTATGCGTCAGCGTACAGATTCCTTCATTTCTTGGTGGCCTGAATGGTTATGCGGTTTACATTGAAACGAATTCAAATTTTTCTACCAAAAGGATCAAGGGTGCGTAATACAGTCAGGAATATTCTCTCATAAAATGCAAACCTACCTATCAATTTTTTTAAATCCATTTCGTTTTTAAACAGAAATTCATAATTCGTGCATTACTCACTGCATCAATGTTTCAAAAGAATTGCCTTCGTCATCAAAAAATGAAGAAGACTTGTTACGTTTTTCAACGGGAAATCCATTGAACAAAATAATCAAATTTTCAGTTGAAAATGTAGAAGAGCTCAGAAGCAGTATTTATACTGCAAAATCGTACCTAGAAAATTCTTTAAAAAATGTAAGTAAACATGAAACATGCGTAAATTTTTAATCGCTTTCAAATTACATTCGCATATAAATTTAATGAAATTTTATATTTTTGATTTGTGCGTTGATTCAGATTAAACTGATAGTTATCGACAGTTTCATATTTCCTTTTTATTTGGTCGATGCTGATATGGAAAGAACGAAGATCATAACTGAGACTTTGATTTTGCTACTCCAACTAGCGAGAACACATCATTTAACAGTAAGTACCTGTGAAAACCAAAATAATTTTATAATTGGCATAGATGAAAAGTGGTAATTCAAGACGTGTTCTTATACTTACGTTGGATACTCGATAACAGACGAATGAACGACAGTTAGCATCGAAAGTTTAGTCGTATCTTTATCCCTCTTCTTCGTTTTCCAACGATTTTACAGCCATTTGGAGTGCCCCGTCTCTAGTTTCATTGCCACCAATAAATCCATTATGATGAGAAAATATGCAGCCAGGAATTCCGCTTTTTTCTGACAAGGCTTCATTTCTCAATCCTCTCCAACTGGGAGGCAAGAATTTTCTACAGACGAAGCTTTTGTTAGTTACAGAGACGCACATGACTCTGTAATTATCATCGGATTGAAACAGTACATAGGTTATTTCAGGAGCTAAGCCAAGTTCTTTTTCTATATTAAAAAAATGATCTTTCCATGGGCAGTGTCTTTCTAATTCTATAATCTTGCCCGAAGAATGTACATTGAACCTATTTTCAATTGCTTTTTCCACTACAGCTCTAGCAGGGTAAGTTATGTATGCAGTTGCCTCTACACTCTCCACGAATTCACCGCCAACTAAATTCATTGCTGCTTCGAAATGTTCTTTCTCATTGAAATCCTCGTCTTTTACGTTCCAAGGTTTTAGTAGTTTCTGAACTCGAGCACTGACATGAGTGCAGATATTATAGAGAGGCTCCTGCGGATAAGCTGGTATTCCATTATCGATGCCGTCAATTTCTTGAATGAAATTCGAATATACTCTTTTATAAACATATTTTATGAGTTTATCATCGTTCGATTGTATTATATCCTCTATGATTTTTTTGCCGAAATGATGGTATATTAATCCAGCGCTGCTAAGTTTAACATTACTAGTTACCTCCGATGATAATGTGTTCATTGAATGATCAAAACTTCTTTGATGATGATCAAAGCGATATTTGTCTGGATTATACTCGCCGCCAACATCGATGACAATATCGCAGGTGTTCAAAACATCTTGATTACGTGATCGTATGATGGTTGCATGGGGATATAATATTTGCAACATGTAACAACCGAGGGCTTCATCACAATGAAAAACTCCGTCGTGTGTCCCGATAACACATTTTGAAGCAAAGTTTGACATTTTATTTTTCGATTGAAAATAAGTTGAATACTGGAGAGACAATAATTCCGAAGTCCACGAGCTGGGTTTGCGAAAGCGATTCAAAACGTTGGTAATACACCTCATTAAATTACAACGAATTCATTCAATTTCGAAAATTATACAGTATAAAATGAACAAATTAATTGAAAAATTGATTTCTATTTTCATGAAAAATTTTTAAAAACACCGAAAAAACACAAACACTATACAAACACCAAAACACATGTTTTTTGTATGGACTTGACAATAAACTGGATAAAGGAAAATAATGACTTCACTTGACGAGTTTTGTATTGAACTAGCTCCTAGTTTTCACTGCGGCATTAGTGATTGAGCTGAATTTTTCCAAGTCCAAAACTATATAAACGCCTAATATACGAAATTAGGGAGAAATGAGGGGTCCAATCGGAATTTTTATAATAACCAAACTTATTTTTAGGATCCTGATCTACAACTTTTGTTTAAAATTTTTTTAAATTTAAGTTAAACCCTTCCCTCCCCCCATTTTTCAATAGTGAATGTCTTCGTGCTAATATGCTAAATTAGAGGAGAGGGGAGGGTCCAATTGAAATTCCTATGATGAACAATATTATTTCTAAAATTCTAATCTACAACTTTTATTTGAAAATTTTTTCAATTGAAAACCTCCCTCCTCTCCAATTTTTCATATTAATACATGGATATTCATTATTGATAATTGGGGGGAGGTAAGGGTTAAATAGAAAAAATTTTCAAATAAAAGTTGTAGATTAGGATCTTGGAAATAATATTGTTCATCATAGGAATTTCAATTGGACCCTCTCCTCCGCTGTAATTTCGCATATTAGTACGAAAACACTCTCTATTGAAAAATGGGGGAGGGAAGGGTTTAATTAAAAAAAATTTCAAACAAAAGTTGTAGATTAGGATCCTAAAAATAAGTTTGGTTATTATAAAAATTTCGATTATACCCCTCCCTTACCTCGAATTTTGCATATTAGTATGAAGGCACTTAATATTGAAAAGGGGGGAGGGAGGGGTTTAATTTAAAAAAAATTCAAACAAAAGTTGTAGATTAGGATCCTAAAAGTAAGTTTGGTTATTATAAAAATTTCGATTGGACCCCTCATTTCTCCCTAATTTCCTATATTAGGCGTTTATATATAGTTTTGGCCTTTTGGACTTTGAAAAATTCAGCTCAATCACTAATGCCGCAGTGAAAACTAGGAGCTAGTTTGAATAGATGTAGACAGATAGGTACCTACTCTAGGTTGAATAAAATTTTTATTTTTTTATTTTTCATTTTTCATAATTTTTTTCTACATTTATTTTTAATTTTATTTTTTCATCAACACTGAATAGTAAACTTTCAAAAATTTCAACTCAAGTTCAAGTTGAAAATGCTGTTTATTAGATGAGTTTGAAAAAAATGGAAAATTCAAAATTATTCATTGTTCTGTTCATAAATTAACTCTTTTCTAATCGAGGTATTTAGCTAATTCAATTTCAACGTTGATTTCTGATTTCTAATAAATTATTTTTGTTTTCATTTCAGGTAGTCATCACAAACGAATTAACTACCTGTATTTTAGAAAATGGTACAACGGAAGTTATTCCTAGTTTAGGGGAAAGTTTTGCACATGTTATTCATAATCGTTTACTACTGGGGAAACAAAAACGAGATGATTTTTACACTGCCATTCTGCAGAAGAGCTCGGAATTTCCGTCTAAAAGTGCATATTTTCAAGTACGTGTTGTTTCAAATTTTCTCTTTATTAGGAGAATATTTAGCTACAGCTTAAAATTGGTAAAACCGCTTGGTTTCTAATGTTATATTTTTTCATCTTATAGATTAGTCAAGGTGGAATACGAGACGTCCTGGGCGAATAACTATCTATTAACCTATTAATTAACATACTTATTAGTTATTTCCGACGTGAGTATAGTTTCTTTTTATGTACGTATCCTACCAATTTTTAAAATTGGAGGCAAGACGTAACTATTATGTAAAATATATATTTTTTACTTAAAGAATGCCTTCTTAAAATAAATATAGCGTATACAAAGTAAAAACTTATTAAAACAAATAGGTACAACTTTTTACGTAGAGAATGAAAATTGACATTTTCAAACATGATCACATGAATAAAATAGGCATGAGCGTAAAAAAATGATAAGACAAAAAAATAATATAGATTTCAATGATGATATTTGAAATAAAAAATAAAATGTAGTATTCGGTTATGTACTTGGGTTCATGAACAGAAATTGTTGTATTTGTTCATGAATAATAAAAACAGTTTTATGAACTCAAAGAAGGTGTAGTGTGTGTACCTACATAATTAAGAAACAATTTTCAAAAGTAATTTTCTGTAATGTCCCGATGTATCACCCTGCAACAAAATTGAATTTGATTAAATATAAGTTAATATGAATACAAATTGAATGAGAGGTTATGTATAAACAAATCAAATTACCTCAATCCATTTTTCCAAACTCTTGCCGTACATCTTTTCGAACGCTACTTTTATGTCGCCAAGGTCAATTTCGGAACGAGAAACTATTATTCGAATTAAAGTTTTATCGTCCGTACCAATGCCTTTCATACTTTTGTATAGTCGTTCCGCAAAAAATTCTACTTTGCTTTTTATACATTTCGCTATAAGTGAAGAGGATAATTTTGTTAATAAAAAATTTAATAAATTGAAAAAATGAAAAAAATTCGGTCTTTAGCTTGGTCTCAAATTTAGACCTATATAAGTTTCAAAAACAACAAAGAAAAATTACCTAAAGCCTGTAGAGCTTTGCCAAGATCACCAGAAAATTCATTTTTAATTGATTGTTCAATATCACGTCCAGCCAATTGCTCGTATTCAGCGAATACTCGTCGTAGTTGTTGGTAACTTCTCGTTACAAGAATGCTATTGAACACAGATTCGTCAGTTCCCCATTTCTTCTCACCTTAAAAAAAATTTACAATTAATTTTTTTCAATCACCAGTGGATAATATTAAATTGAAAATTACCAGCTTTATAAAGAGCTTCAGCGTCTTGTTTAGCAGCTAATTCATCAACTGTAGGATCTTCATTTCTTCTTCCCTATATCAATTTAAAACTCGTTGTTGAAATATATACCTATTTTGTTTTTTCAAATAAAAAATTAAATTCTCACCATGGATAATGAAACGCATAATCTTCTAAAATGACCAGATGTATCTCCTTTCAGGTCTTTCTCCAATGAATTATGGAATACTACGAGAGGGAATCGTTATTCAGAGTTTCGTTAACGTATTTAAAATATTTGAATTTTTATTTCGACAGTTTTCCTTACGTGTTTCATAAAACTGAGCCACTGTTTGTATACCATAATTACTCAAAGTACACAAAATTTCTATAATGGTGTCCTCGTCAGTGCCAATCCCACTCATTGCGCTGTGTAATTCTTTGGCGTAATATTCAGGTAAAGGTGTCATTAATGCTACAACAAGGTCCTCGAAGTTGCCACTGAGCTCGCTTTTTAAATCTTTTATCAAGTCCTACATCGGAAAGTTGAAAATTAGAAAAGAGTTAAAGAAGACGAATGCAATTATAGCGGTTATCTGCAAATAAATAATGATAAATCTATAAAACTCATGCATCGAATGGTAAATTTGCTAATTATCTGCTTGTTTTTTGATGTACTCGTGTTATCAAATTTAATACCCGCTATCAACGCAGACTACTAAATGGTTTAGGAATCGAGTATATTATCTAATGGACAATTAAATATCTTGTGGATTGGAATTTTTCTAATGCATACCTAAATTTTCGTTTTCATCGAATAGGCACATTATTAAATGTAGACACATTTCCTTACTTTTCCAAATAATGTCTTGTAAGCATCAACGATTTCGAGTCGTTGCACCACTCCTCTGGCGCCTATAACGTCAATAATTGCTTGCTCATCAGTTCCTAATCCTTTCATGGCTTTTCTCAAAATTTCTGCGTCAGCATGTGCATTGAAACTTTCAGCATTGTGCACCGTAGGCGTACACTATACAAAAGTAAATAAGATTTTAAATAATTAGAGCTCATAAATTTCCGCATTTCATTTAGATAGGTAACTAAGTTGAAACAAGGTTGAACAGGTACTTACTTTTGTGGGGTAATATCTACTTCCGGACATTGTGGACGAAAATTCAAATCAACAGGTACCTGAGAAAATGAAGAAGTCAATGTAGCGGTAAATACGCAAAATTTAAACCGATTCACGACAGCTATTTTAAATAACTACTTACTTATGAACATAAAACGTATTTAGTTATAAAAAATAATGATATTCTGCGTTCGATTCGTCCTCAACACAAAAAAGTAATCAATAAACTTAACGGGACCGGAAAACGTTACTATCATCTACTCTTCTAATGTGTATCCGTAAACATGATTAATTTTTCGTGGAAAGTGAAACTACTAAAATTCCTTCAGCTTACGGCATTACATTACATAAAGTGTTGGTTTGTGGTTGACGTGAAACGTAGTCATAAGTTTATATTTTGTACCATTTAGCATTATGTAGGTACGTTGCTATCGTTAGGTGATGATGAAAATTATCTCATTCATTTTTTGTCAATTTCCTGTCAAGATGGCTACTCGTAAAATGTATCCAGACGAACGTTAAAAATTATAACAAAAATAGATTTGCATTTAAATTATTCCATATGGTATCACTGAGCTCATTTAATTGTCAAGGTCTTCGTACGAATAGTGTAGGTACGATAACATACACGTAATAAGCTTGCTGTACTGTTTGTTCAAAGTTATACCTACCACTCACTTTGCGGTCATGATTATAAAAATAAACCTTGATGTACTGTAATATGTTACAGCCTGCATAGTGCATGAATATTAGCGAAGAATAAACCATATTGCAGCTGAATTAGGCATTACTCCACTTCCATGCAGGTTTCTAGAAGTAAAAGTTAGTCAGATCATAACCAGGACCTAGGTACCTACTGGTTGAAAGTTGATAGGATAAAATGAACTTCAACAGCCAATATTGAAACGTGAATGTTTGAATGAGAAATTAGATAATAAGTGTACCCATCAACGTATAAAAATAATAGGTACCTCTAGCTAACTAAACCTACATATAAGGCATAGATAGACAGTAGGGTGGAGTGAAAAATAAAACATACCTCGGATTTCGACCAAACTCACAAAGGTGGTTCACTTTGAGTTGAGAACCTCCCAAAAAAAATTGAGCCCCCTGCCTCTCAGGAGAGTATCAATTTTACCGAGAAATTTTGATGTTTTATAAAAATTGAAAGTTGACAACCCTGCTTTGAAAATTTTTCAACTTTTTCTATCGAAATAATTTTTTTGCATCAATAGGATCCATTCGAGTCAAGTTTTGGTACCGAGAAGATATTATTTCAATTTTTTGTAATTCGTAAATCTCGATTTTTTTAGCATTAGGTATGCAACTTTTCAACCCTGAAGTAGGATGATAAAATCGATATCAAATTTGAAGGTCAATGGTCTGGGGAGGTATAGAAACTCAAATTGCACTTTTCTAGGTCTGTCACCGAGGTACCATGTAAGTGGTACTACCCAAAGTGGCAAAAAACTGCGTTTTTTTCAAAAGTGACCCTACTTTGAGGGCTTCTAGCTCCACTCCCCTGAGAGGTAGGGGGCTCAATTTTTTTTTAGGAGGTTCTCAACTCAAAGTGAACCACCTCTGTGAGTTTGGTCGAAATCCGAGGTATGTTTTATTTTTCACTCCACCCTAATAGACAGGCATGTATTTAAATGTAGGCAGCGTAAGTAAGTAGGCACAGGCCCAAGCCCCCTAAGAAAAAATCTAGGCTAGATGAGGAAAATTTTCTGTAAAACCAATAAAAAAAGAAGTGATAAAGAAATATCTCAATTGTTTGAGATCTTCTTTTGAATTTTTTTTTGATTGAAATCTATTTTTCATTTTCCTGGAGTAAAAAAATCATTTTTTTGGAATAAGGAAATTTCACAATTTTTTAGATGGAAACTTTTTTTTTGAACAAACAAATATTGTTTTGTACCTAACAAAAAATTTTTCAAATTTTTTAAGAATTAAAAAAATTTTTAATTTTTTTGTGATAGGTATTTATAATTTTTTTAGGATGAAAGACCTTTTTTAAAAATAAAAAAAGTTTAATAGTTATTTATGATACGAGTTGCATACAAAATTTTATCTGCGATTTGAGTGGCATAATGAAAAAAGAGTTGCATAATGAAATCCATTATGCAACTCTTTTTTCAAATTTGAGTGTCATAATGATTTCATTATGACACTAGTGTCCTAATGAAAACACAGTGGCATAATGATTTCATTATGACACTAGTGTCCTAATGAAGGACTTTATGTTACCCTAATTCATACATTTGGAAATCATAAAATCAACTTTATAATACATGAGCAGATAAAATTAGTTTTATTTCAACTTTTTGGCATTATTTTTGTTGGAATAAGATTTCTCAATTTTTTGAGATGAAAATATATTCTATTTTTTTAAAAG
Organism: Balanococcus diminutus; assembly: GCA_959613365.1. Lineage (NCBI taxonomy): Eukaryota > Metazoa > Arthropoda > Insecta > Hemiptera > Pseudococcidae > Balanococcus > Balanococcus diminutus. The sequence continues at coordinate 33,043,910 of OY390715.1, read as the reverse complement.
AATGCATTTTTAATTTTTTAAGAATAGATAAAAAATAATATTTTTTTGGAATAAACAAATTTTTAATTTTTCAAGATTTAGGGTAATTAAAAAAAGAAGTTTGAAATAAATTTTATTCAATTTTTTGGCGTAAAAAATAATATGTTTTAGGAATAAGGAAATTCCACAATTTTTGGAATATTTTTTTTTAGTACCTATAAACAAATTTCCTGAATTTTTTGGAATAAAATTTTTAATTATTGGGAATAAAATTTTCAATTTTTTGGAATGAAATTTTCAATTTTTTGGAGTAAAATTTCAATTTTTTGGAATAAAATTTTTAATTTTTTTCAGAATTTAGGAAATTTGAAAAAAAGTTTCAAATACATTTAATTTTAATTTTTTTGAGATAGGTCCCTAATTATTATTTTTTTTTTGAAATAGGTAAAAAATTTTGCAATTTTTTGAGATGAAAAAATTTCTAAACTTTTTGAAATAAAATTTACTTATAGTTTTTTTCGGAATTTCAGGACCTTTAAAAAATTTAATTATTAATTTTATTTTATTTTTTTAGGAATAACGGAATTTTACAATTTTTTGAGATGAAAAATTTTCCATTTTTCAAGAATGATTTTTTAAAAAATTTTTAAGAATAATAATCTGTTTTTTTAACAAACAAATTTTCTACTTTTTTTATGAAAACATTTTCCATTTTTTAATTTAAGATTGAAAATTAAATTTTTTTGGAAGTAAATTTGGATATCATTTTTTTTATTAGCTATAGGACATTAAAAAAAAAAAAAAAAAAATTTAACTTTAAAAAAATATCATTTTATTTTTTTTACGTACTTTTTTTCTATTTTTTGAAATAGCCAGGTAGTATAACAAATACCTAAATTCCTATTTTTTAAAAAAAATTCAATTCAATTTTTGATAATAAAAAAAATTGATCCAAAAATTTTCGTGAAAAATTTTAAAAAATTTTGATGAAATCGTTTTTGAAATTTTTTTTCAGAAATTTTCACTAAAAATTTTCCCATAAATTTTGTTTAAAAATTTTAAATCAATTTTACCTACTCTAATTTTTGAGAAGTTAAAAATTTTCAATTGAAATTTCAAACTTTTTTCAAATTAAAATTTCTTAGAAAGTTTTTCTTCATTTAAAAAAACAAATCTTAAATTTAGGCACGGTGACAATTGATTTTTTTTTAAATGAATTTTTATTTTATTTTTTGTAGAAATTTTCAATAAAAAATTCCAACATATTTTCACACGAAATTTTCTCCTTTAAAAAAAAATTATATTTCAGTAGTTAGCGTTTGAATTCAGGTATTATCTCAAAAACAATTTATGTAGGTACACCACACTAGGTATAGGTATGATTTGCCTACTTATATCTAGAAATCAAGTGAGGGTAGGGAGTTGATAATGAATTTCCGTTGATTGAAAAAATGACTAATAGACTTGGAGTTTTCAAGCGGGTAATGCGAACTTGAAAGGGAAAGTTTTTCATTTTTCTCAGAAGTATTGGAAAAATGTGTACTTGATAAAAAATTGTTGATAATTATAGTTGATTCCTGCGAGAAATGTTACAGAAACTGGCTCAAGTTTAGGTACCTAATAGGTATGCATTACACCAACATTTATGATGTAGGAAATAGGTATACTTATAGCAGGTTCAGTTCATAAAAATACAAATAGCCTTTGGCTGTTGAAACAAATTAGCAAAAAAGGTAGTAGGTTAGATACCATAACAAAAAAAAAAAAAAAAAAAAAGTATGAATAATGACACGCATATTTAGCAAAGGGACTTAATCGATGATCAACAGCTAAAAAAGTAATCATCTAATAATCCAATCAATTATAATGATGTACATTTTATGTATGCAACCAATGACTCATTGCGTGTCTGTGTTAACTTTATTAATATATTGTACTAATGCGGATAAAGCTTCTTCCTCTTTTCATCAACTCAAACGATGTGTGATCTGTACGAAACACCTATGACCGACTCGAAAGCTTACCTACTTGATTTCCAGGCTACACCAAGTCCACTTTCATCGGTTATTTTCCTCCTTTTATGGCCACGTGGTATGGCAAATTTTTCAAAAATCATCCCTTCCGAGTAATCCGTGACAAATACAAATTTGGAATAGTGATTTTAATATTCTATGCAGATGTTTAGAGAAAGTAGTTATTCCCTTATATAGTGTTCTTATTTACGAACTATAATAAATAGGCCGCATAAGATCAATGCAACCTTCCCATTTAATCTATATAAGGTCATGATAATGCAAAGTACAAATATCTTGCTTCTAGGACAAATAATCTAACACCATAATCATCGATTATCTTTTTCCATCAATATTTCTGCAACAAAAAACGCAAGCGCTGAAACATCAACAAAATTAATAAACACGATAGGACCTATCGTAGGTACGTAGGTAGGTATAAGTACGTGATACTTCATTGAAAAAAGAATAGGTACTTATCGCACGTTAGTACTGGTAAAACGTGTGATGTTCCCTTATTCAGTATCTAATAAGTACTATCAATAATAAAGTACTTAACTAGATTACACATTTCGCGAAACAAGTTCACATTTTTTTCTGCGAACGAAGTGATAAGATTATAATGGCATTAGCCACCCACGCTTGGAATTTCTAAGTTTCGAGAATATTTTCCTTTTTTTTTCCAGTTTGTACTTTGTAATACATATGATTTTGATTCAAAATGGATGTTCCTCTAAGAAATAAATTTTTATTAAAAGAATGAGTTTAAAAATAATGTTTCCACGCTTTTTAGGTACCTTATTCTTTCACAAATCATTAAAATGTTTTGATACATTGAAAAGTTGGCTTTATTTATAGTGGTTTGAAGACTGAGGTGTAGGAGTTCTTTTTATTTTTTTAAAAGGCTTACGTAATATGCCATGCCTCAACGAAATTAGGTACCTCAGGGTGGTTTTAAGTGCACCCCAATCCCCTACTTTAGAAAAATTAAAAAATTGGCCGATTTTCAAATATTAACAGCAAAAACAAAATGCAAAAGTTGAAAATTTGTCAATTTATTCATTTAGAGGAAAAATGAAAAAATTGACATTTTTCCTAATAAAAAGGGACATTTTTAAAATGCTAGGACAACAAAATTTTTATCATTTTTTTCATTTTTGTATTTTTTGAAAAATTTGGCGTGTCCCAAGGTCAGACCCTGGAAGAGAAAATTTGGCCCCGATGAGGTAATTTTTTGAACCCTTTTTTTTAGCGACAGAGCGAAATTTTTGTTATGGTCGGTACTCTGAATTTGTTTTTGCCAGCTAGTTACTACTTTTTTTGTCACTTCTTTCCCTGGTCAAAAAATGATGAAAGGGTATAGCCGGGTTGATAGGCGATTTGGCCCACCATACGGATTTTGAAACCAACTAGTGGAAGTTGGTCCCCATGGTCTAAAACTCCGTGACCAAATTTTTGAGTCGCTACCTCACCCCCTCCCCCTCCTAGGGCGAAAAATGTGATTTTTCGATTATAATTTTTGATTTTGGCTGTTTTCAACCGATTTTTTTCAAACTCAGGTAGATGCTAGGTATCATCAAGGGTCATTTATGGAAATTTTTTCAAAAATTTTCAAACCTATCTTCACTGCGAAATGCGCGTTTCAAGTTTTCTAACGGCCATTTCGACAAGTTCTTTCAGAGGTGCAATAATTGAAAAAATATATGTTGTACAGGTACACCTAGTCTGGATGTACAACATATATTTTTTCAGAATTTTCTATATAGGTGGAAGACCTTCAAAAATGCAAAAAACGATTTTTTCATCATTTTTCGCGCCAAAAATAACTATTTTTGGTCGAAAAAAATTGTCGTCGTAGTATATCACAAAATACACCTAAATACACCTTCAACCAACCCGAATTTGGATGAAATTCGTTGATTTTTTCTATTTTTTCTAATTTTCATTTAAATTAACTAAGTGGCGCCATTTTGGGAACCTCCCGTGTCCCACGAGGTGTCTGGAGGGCCTAGAATTCATGTTTGGACATGTTTCAAGTTGTTATTTTTCATAAACAGAATTTTTCGCGAAGTTGAGAAAATTTAATTTTTTTCAACAATCAGGTATGGTGAGATTGTGAGAATAATTTTCCGAAATCAAAAATGTGTTATTTTATGAATGTGGGCAAAAAAACCAAATTTTCTCGACTTCACTAAAATTGCAATATATGACAAATATTGGCTTGAAACCTGATGATGAAAATGCTTTGGTAATCAAAAAATTTCATCGAATAAAATACGTGGGTACTCAGAAAATTTTTTATCCAATAAAATATAACGAAAACAGAAGAAAAAATTTCAACTATAATACGAATTTTGAATTATAACTTACAAACATTTTTACTTCATTTGTAAACATTTTAAACTAATAATTTCAACAAATTTTTGCATTGAATTTTTCCTATCTATTGATTTTTTTTTAATTTATGGGTAGCTAGCTAGGTATAGGTACCTACTTAAATTCTATTAAAAAATTTTTAATCAATTCTTTGAAAACATTTTCCTTGACAATTTTGAAAAACTATCATTCAACAATTTTTTTCTCAGAAATTTTCAATTTTTTTTTTAATTTTACTTTTATTGTTTTCAAAATTTTTTGCTGAAATATTTTGAACTATTTTACTACAATTAAAACCGTTTTTGGTAAAAGTTTCAAGAAATTTTTACGAAAATTTTTTTTGGAAATTTTTTCTCAAGATAAGTATTTTTACTTGAAATTTACTCAATTTTTTTTAATTTTCTCAGAAATTTGTTCAGATTTTTTTTTTTGTATTTTTCATTTGAAATACGTTTTTATTAAAATTTTTATTGAAAATGTTTGCTCACTTTTATTAAACAGTTCTAGATACTTGGAAATTTGGAGAAATTTTTCCTGAAAATTTAGAAATTGAATTTACCTTTTTTTTATTGAAACTTCAAACATTTATACTTGAAATTATTTAATTTTTTTTTTTTTTTAGAAATTATCACTTGAGTCCGGGTCTCAAAGTGAGGATTGCCCCATTTCAACAACTATCGTCAAGGGAGGGGGGATAAAAAGTCGGAAATCAATTCTCATGAAAATGAATAACTTTGATAGTTTATAACATAACAAAAAAAAATACATTGAAAATCAGACGTATTTTTCATTTTTTCCTATTATTTGAGGGAGGGGGGCACAAGAGGCCAGTTAAGGGAAAAATAAAAAATAAGGAATTTTTTCATAAAATGGAACAGTTCTAGGTAATGAGGCAAAAAAAAATTTGAAAGTCCAAAATAAGGATCCTAAGGTACACCTATGCTACTAGACCTACCTAGTATCTACTACCTACTGTTCAATGTATAATGTCAGGCCCGTCGAGTGCCAAAATGGCCCTGCGGCAAAAATTATTTTGGGCCCTCATTCAAGGGCACTGTTGACCAAAAACTATGTGATTTTTCCAACTTTGGCTGAAAAAATTTAATTTGGGCCCGTAGAAAAACTACGGGCCCGGGGCAAATTCCTCGCTCTGTCCCCCCTATCTACGGGCCTGTATACTTGAAACATTTGTAATTTTTGTTTTTCAAAATTTTTCAGTTAGGGATGGGCACCTTAAATTAAGAAATATATTGCTTTGATTTGCCAATTTTGAATTAAAAATTGCAAAATTTCAAATTTTTAATTCATATAATTATCTATTGTATATATTACCTCATTTTAAAATAAATGTACAAAAATTTATAAATTTATGTACAAATTACCTTAGGTATTGTACCTACGTAAATTTATGCAGATAATATTTTTCACTCGAAGTATTATTTTTAAATTGAGATAAGTATGTAGGTATGTTCAAAGTCGTGTTCAACGATCCATTTGGGTAATTTTTTGCAAAAATTAAAGCAATAAATCATGAAAAATATTTCTTAATTAGCTCATTGAAGAAGCTTCCGATTTGCGATTGATCCTAAAAATAGCGATGATTCCATTTTTCTTCTCGAATGTTTGGGATTCATCGTCAAGATCGTCATCAGCAAATAAATAACAATTAATAATTCCACATAGGTACTCACTCACCTACTTCTGATTGTAATTCAAGTCTTCAGAGTTTTAAAGATTAGATAGGCCATCTATCATTCTGATCTTGAACTCTTTGAAGCAAAATTGAAAAAAACAGGCGTAACAAATTTGCTCCTATTTAGGTACTAAGTAGGTATGTCGTCGACGTCAAATGTATGTAGATTGTAGATGTATGTAATGTACATTGTAGGTACGTATAGTTCTAGAATGTACCTAGCAGTCTTTTTGCTTTCTTCGATGTTGCACAGCACAGCGCAGGTATTATTAAAAAAAATATCTGTAAAAAATTGATGTGCCAGCTGCAATAAACTTTTCAAGGTTATTGCGCTATCGATGGTAGTCTTTGGTCTTATTCTGTAGCCGTAGGTGATTGTTATAAACTTATAGGTGTTAGGTGTTTGGTACTCCATTGCATTCGCGCCATACCTGTAACGTATTCTCAACTGTTGAGTACATGCATATTGCACATTGTAGATAAGGTACTTAGGTAGTCGTCTTTTAAGCCCCCCCCCTTTTTTTGTGGAATTGTGAGAGTATTTTGGAGAGGCTTGTTGTAAGTATGTAGGTATGTTGTTCAATAAAAATATTACACCAGTGAGAAATTTTATGTATGGGTATAATACCTACCCAAAGGAAATTAAAGACTCGTAAGAGAAGTTCGCCTGTTAACTGGTTTGTTATCTTTATTATTCAAGATTGCATTTCTACCTGTAAGAATATTGAAGAAAATGTCAGAACTCAGAAGGTATTACTTACTTAGAATTTTAGAATTTTTTTTACCCATCATCATGGCTCATGAAGGATCAAAATACGAGTACCTAAGAACCACGTGACATATCTATTACATAATTTTCAATTTTAAGGGGATCAAACAGGTATTTGCCAAAAATTAACAATAATCTCAAAAAAAGAACTGGTTCCGTCATAGAATGGTAGGTAATTATGAGCTTAAATTTCCACAAAAAGACTTGAAGAGTATACAAAAATGACCAGATCTTCTTAAGAATTGTGCACTTTATAAAAACCGAATATGAATTACGAATACGAAGATCTCGGTAAAGAGAGAAGGTGGAATGGTGAATGAGGTAACTGGTGAGCGCTGCGACTAGGTTCTCGGGTACCAAAGCAACCCAGCCCCAGCCCGTCTACCCAAGGTTCTGGCTACCCATTGAATATACAATATACATAACCTAACCACGCATCAGTATTCTCTTACTTAGATATTGTTACACTGCGCATTTGTGTGTGTGTGTGTTTAGAAATAGTGATACCGGCTCGGCGTCGGCGAGCCAGTCCCAGTTCGTTCGTTACTGTTCTTCGATCACGTTCGATTGATTTCAGTTCAGTTTACGTTTAGTTTTTAATTCTGTGAGTGAGATTATTAACCAACTTTAACTTAAGTATTACATTCGATTTTAAAGATTTTCGGGAGTGTTGTGTGCTACAACCAGTTGTTCGTATTTGTGTATTGTTTAATTATTAAGTAATTGTGAATTATAACCATGGCTTGTAACAGAGCGACCAAATCTGGATTTGCAGCTGAGGCTCAACGAAAGGTAAACAATCATCGAAGTTTTGTTCATTTTTTTCATGTGTTTTTTTCGTGTCTGTGAAAAAGAATTCGACCCGAGTGAAAATTAACCGAAGAATAGCCTATTACTGAACGTAATGGTAACTTCGGTGTTTTATGGTGTAATCCAGTCTTTACCTTCGTGTCCAGATATTTGGTCAATCTTACCATTTTGTTTCGAACTTTCGAAGTGACTTCGATATACTGAAATTTTAGGCATTTGTTGCACTCCTGGTCTCCTGTAGAGAGAAATGAAAACAACTCGAGTCTGTCGTGTGATCGCCTGGTGTTTCATTTGAAATAATTTTTTATGTGAATGTGGTGTTTTTGAAGCTAAAAAAGAATCAAATTATTGAAATTATTTCAACATGTTTTTTTTTTGTTTTTTTTCGATAGAAAGTCGTTAAAGATATTTACGTTTGAAATTCTAACAAAATACCATACTTTAGGTAGCGTAATAATGTGATTGTGATAAGAGAAGTTTGTTTTATCAGCTGATAAGCATTTTGAGTAGGTAACCCTAAGCTTCGAAGCTTTCTATATCGAATTATCGATTGAACGTTTGAACTTGAAAAAAATATCAATTTGGAGGTTCCTAGCTTCCTACCAAAATAAATAGTGAAAAAAAATTTCTTCGACTTATATGCCGAATAATAATTCATAAATTGCAAGGTGATGCAAACCTACTTCTAGTATGTGAACCGCTTAATTATCATTTAGAAACTTACAAAAAATTTTATCAGCATAATTGTTTCATAATTAGTCATGGATATCGGAGCTGCCTTCTTATTACCAAACCCTTTTTAAACATGTCGGGTCAAAGTGTTTGTTTGACATAAATTTATGATAAAAATATGCACTAAACGTTTCTAACTTCCAAGTCGATATAAATTACAGCGATATGCTTTTTAATTTTTTATTCTAATTAAACGTAATCGTTTTCATACACTTAAACAACGTGTACATACAAGATGAATAAGTAAATTAAAAGCGACTTTTAAAATTCGGGTTTGTTTGGTTTGCATTTGCATTCAACAAGTTGTTGTTCTCGACCTATTTGTTATTTTATCTGCGCTCCAGTTTTCTATTGCTCATCGATTTTTCCTCCGTTGACGTCATTCTTCCTAGCTAGAAAATTTTCACATCCTTCAAGTTTAAGGTCAGCTCGGATAAGTGGTTTTCACGGACGTGTTAGGTGTTAGATGTTAGATGTTGATGAGCGATTAATTAATGTCAAGCGAATATATGACCTGTCATAAGAAAACCAGGTTAGTGTTGGAAAACCACATTTTACAGGAGAATAAGTATAATTGAAAATGTACTTAATCCTTTCTCTTTCTATTTATTTCATTCAGTTAATTTTTTGGCCATCATTTAGCTAGGTACCCAAAGTGAACTCACATTCATTCATTGCTTAGACTGGTCCAAAAAAAAAATGTAGGCAGTGTTGTCATGTTTAAAACAAATTTTTTCAACAAAAAAACTAGGTCAACATTTTCAAGTTGAAATATTTGCTCAAATTTAGGTCAAATAAAAAAAATAAGACTAATACATGGCAGGGAATTGAATTTCCAATAAAAAAGGTTCTCTTCACTTCTTGCCTATCTTCAATATTTCAGGAGCCAACAACTATACTTTTTTGATTTTCTCAAATAACTCTTGAAATATTGGAGATAGGCAAAAAGTGAAAAATACCTTTTTTATTGGAAATTAAATTTCCTTCGACGTATCAGTCTTGATTTTTTGATTTGTCCAAAAATTTGAGCCAACATACAGAATAAAAAGTAAGAAGTTGACTTTTCCACTTTTTGCACAAGTATAAAAAATTTCATAAAATTGTTACTGACCACTCAGAACTTACCCGATCAGGCTGTCAATAATTTGTACGTAGACACCATTTGAAATAGGTACTCTTCTAAACAAAATTAAAAATAATGTTCAGAATAAAAATAATAAAATATTGATTTTTCTCTGAATTTCTTACTCTGCTGTGTGCTCGAACAGAATCGTTTGGGAACGTTTTCACTATACAGGGTGTCCGGCGAGTGGTCTGCCGCCAAACTTGAAATTTGGATATAACCAAGAGCCACTAACAAAAATCTGCATGCATACATGGTGCTTATCTCGATTTTGAAGGGGCACTGGTGTACAAATTTTTTTCAATTTTGTGAAAACAATAAACAATCCAGGTGTAACTTTTTAAAAGGAACAAAAATATGTACTTATGTCAAAAATTTTCTCATCTTTGAAAATGAAGGCGCCACAAAGCTTTGAAAATCGGCATTTTTGAAATTCAAGACTCCGTAGGGCCTGAGTTTTCAAAGATAGGCAAAATTTTCACCAGACGTTTTTTGTTCCTTTCAAAAAGTTACACATGTTTCATGTATTTTTTGACCGAATTTCGCAATTTTCATTTACCTATCACCACTGCACCATAATAAATTGAGGTAGGCAATATTCTAGACTGTGATTTTGCGTTGCTGTAACTCCTTCAATTTCAAAGATAGGCAATCCAATATAATTACAACTTTTATTGCTTTTTTGAAGACCTATCCGCTATCCAGTATCCAGCCACTGCCGGTGTCGAAATTTTTTTTGAACGCAGTGTTGCCAATCTAGTTTGCTAGGTAAAATAGGTACTGACTTTTAAACCGTTTTAGCGCCTTCATTTTCAAACTTAGGCAATATGTGTATATAATCTTTTTTGTCAGTCGGACTTGATTATATCCAAATTTCAAGTTTGGCACACCACTCGCCGGACACCCTGTATATGAGTAATGCCTTAATTTATGACAGTGAAATCACCGCCAAAATTACACCAAGCAAAAAACAATTTTTTGGACACAACCTGGTTTTCTTATGTCCGTCAAGTCACATTCGACTTCGAGGTGTTTCAAAATTACGTCAGAATAAAATGTAATTTAAAACTGGAGTTTTCGGTTGTAGATTGCAATTCGTGATGTTTTTTTAATTTTTTTTTTCACGTTTGCAACATCTGCTCTTAGAGGAAACGCTAAGTACATATATTTCCGTGGAAGACTGGTACTTGTGGTTGAATACCTTCGATGTGTTGTAGACATCCGCACGTCTTTTCTGAATTAGTTTGTTCATGGATGGTTAGAAGAGGCGCGTTTTTTTAATTTTCTTTCATTTACCAGAAGGCATTTTACGTGTACATTGCACATTTGTCGTTCGGTCGAATTCGAATTATTGGCGCGATAATGTTAGGAAAAAGACTCGTTTAGTTCTAGAGTCATTCCGTTTATCACCGAAAGTAAAATGTGATTGTATAAGAGGCAGTTTTCGATGACGCGGCAATTACTTTAATAACCTTGGTGCAAGGTGAGTCCAACGGCGGTGTGCGGATTGGTACGAAATACTTTGTACTGCCAGTGCCAGTATTGACAATAAAATTGAAAAAACCGCCACTTACGGCTTCTATTATTTTTCTGACAGTGCATGGTAATGACGTATCATTGCTAAGGTATTCACCTTGTGTTCTCCACTGTGCCTAGCGAGTAGTCTGTCTACTGTCTGCAGTATTTTTCACTAGAGAAATGCAAATGGTCAACTTGAATTGAAATCAGCCAGTGTGATTAATTGGGTCGCAAAAATTGAGTCAAATCTGCGTGTCGACGTAGAGATTTAAATAAATATTAACTTTTTCAAAGTGCGAGAAATTTGACGAATATGGCCTTCGTTAATGATGGAAAAATTCCACGAAACGAATTTCTTATATTTACTTGTACTTGGTATCCAGCCACTCAGTACACACTTCGAGTGACTAATAAGTACACGTAGTATATCGCTATTACAAAAATCGCTGAAGTTACACATACGTGTTTCAAAAAGCTAAAAAAATAATTCACCAGTGATGCAATCCATTATGAAAGCGTACATATGTACAGTTCGTGAAATTGTGTCCATATTTGGTACCTCTGATAATACACGTTTCATAACGACAAATCTAGGGAGAAAAATTTCAATTTCTTCCTGATTATAATACACGTGAGAAACAAGTACCTGCCTAAGTCGATTTGAATACACGAAAACGATTTCGTGAGCTGAACACATCTTACTTTTGACTTTCTTCATTTTTCATATGGTTTGATTAAAATCCCCGACATGAGAATCCGATTAAAATTGATGGAAGAACGAATTTTTAAAACTCTACGGAATGTTATACTTTTTATTCATTAACGTCATCGTATTCAAGTGCTGCAACATCTGTGCAATTTTTCATTAAAAAAATTAACGTAAACTCACGTGCGAATTTCACAGCGAATGAATGAATAATGATTGAATAGATTTCATAACGACTTTTATGTTGGTACGTATTTGATTCCGAAATCAGTATAGAAATTAATATTCGATGTCATTTCCTTCGCGTATCTGTCTGGAATTTTAAAAGAATCACGCCTGAGATAGTGGGCCCTAAATCAGTTAGTTTGCCTATATTTTTAACCTTGTTTTTTCTCATTTAGAAAAAAAGCTAGGTAGGTAAGGTACTATAATGCATTATAGCGTATGAATTCAGGAAGGTGTAAGACGTATACTCGTGTACATATACAAAAAATCCACTTTATGGCCTCAGAATCCATTTTAACCATTTTTACCAATGTGTGTTACCACAGGCTGTTCATTGAGTGATGTAAGAAAGTTCACAAGGTGAATAGGCAACCCATAAAGAACAAAAAATGATCTACACTCATGGTGCCTATCCTCAAAATTTGAAGAAGCGAGGGCAAAATGAAATTGGGAAAAAATTGATCGAGCCTATTGCCTAGTGTTGAAGCAACAGTGTTACTAAATGTGAAAATTCACAAATTTATGACCCAAGACAATCCATATCCCCTTCAATATGCCAAATAGGCAAAGTTTGTACATAATCAATTATGTTTCCCTTGACAAGTGCTATCCCATGAATGGTTCAGATTTTATTTTTGATCAAGTTTTTGTTTCTCAAAATTTTCTCAAATTTTAGAAATTTTCGAAGTTCAAAATTAGAAAATTTTGAGAAATAAAAACTGAGATGAAAAAAAAAATATGGCCAATCCATGCGATATTACTCATGAATGGAAGCGGAAATGATTATATACAAGTTTTGCCTATTTGGCATATTGAAAGGGACGTGCATTTTCGTAACGGAATTTTACAATTTTTATACATCGCTTGTGCCCCTCAACCATTTCAGCCTTAAATTATCACGGAATACCTTCGAAACATTAAAAATTCAAAATTACGTCAAGGCGCCACATGAAACTGAAACAGGTGTAACTTTTTGAGAGCAACAAGGAAATTTTAGGTGATAAATTTGCCTATTTTCAAAAATGAAGACATTGAGGACTAGAGGAGCATCAAACTGCGCGAATATCAATTTTCGTTTGTACAATGCACACCCGTCATTTTCAAAGTTAGGCATAAAAATGTCAAGAGAAAAAATTAAAATACTCGGTGCTTGATCAAAGAAATTTCTCCGAATTTTATTTTCCCTTGCCTTTAGTTTGCTGCTGGTTTTCAGTACTATTCCCAGTCCCATTCCTATCAAATAAGTTCAAACTCGAGCTGTAGGGTTCTTTTGGTGTCACAATTTTGCGGTAAATGTTGGGATGACGTTGAATTAAAATTCAGATTGTCACATTCTCATGATGGTCGCGGGACAAAATCTTGGAAAATGTCGAAGTCGATACAAAAAGTGATGAATAGATAATGGAAAGTTTTACAGCATCTCCAAAAATCGGAGTCCTGCAATTAGGAGGGAAGAAACTCGTTATTTTGTTTAATTTTTGACTTCGAATAATCTTGTGTCAAGCCTACAGCTCAGCCAAATTGACTTGACTGCCTGTCTAACACTCCTGCAAATACTGCAAAATTCCTGTTTTGTTTTTTTGTCAAACTAGGTCTATCTCTTTTCTTTTTTTTTCATTTTTTTTTTTTTTTTTTTTTTACATTTGGAAATAAACCCTGCCAATGTCATTGCCCTACATTCTTGCTCTGTACTTGATTTTCACAAAAAATTTCCAAATTTTCCTACTCTGCTTGGGCAGTATTCAAGTTTCTATTTTTTCATGACAATGAACTGGTGACCTCAAAACGAAGAAAAAATTTGGTATCTCTATCTATCAATTCAGTGTTTACCCCTTCCTCTTGTTTGGGGGAGGGGGTCTTAAAATTACTGAAATTAAGAAGAATTCTGTATGGAATTGAGATTTTTCAGGCTATCCAAATTTACCTGTGAGGTCGTTTTTTGGCATGTAGATTTGGTGGGAGTACTTACCTGCTGTGTCTTTTGGAAGTTTTGAGCGTCCCACTAACCTTCCATTCCGAAAAAACCCCTCAATTTTATGGTAATTTTTTGCTGATTTTGAAGGTCGTTTTTTGGCATGCAGATTTAGTAAGGTTCCTAGGTGTGCATTTTTAAGTTCAGACCTTTTAGCCCCCTCATATAGTTGAAAAAAATTGCCTTAGTTAGGTGATTGTCATCTTGCAGATTTTTTCCTCGTAGCTCGATGCTTTCTTCATTTATTGATATAGGCTTCGAGTGAAATTTGACGAAGCTTTGTATTTTGTTGTTTCACTTTTGGAGTGTATAGAAGAGAATATCCGCGAGGCTTTTCTTAGTCTTTTTGCATCTGATTTAGTGATTTCTATCCAAACTAGAAAGGAGAGAGAATGTAGGTCAGATACCTTACCACGTTTTGTAATTTGTCTCTTAATATATTTTGTTAGTTGGATATATGTACCCCAAATGACTTTGACATAGTGTGATATGAATGCCTCCCTGATTCATCTAGGTTTTTTTTTCGTTTTATCGGAATTACTATACTGCTTGATAAAACGAAAAATATCGCGAATTATCTGAAACGTCAATTTTTATCTTTTTTCAATACCATTCGAGCGCTGTTTACTTGCATGTACTTTAATTTGTTATCCGGCGTACGTGTATGAAATGGGAGTATGAGCATAACAATATTCGTTAAAATTTAAAAAACAAGCACGACACACTTTACAACCCAAAGTTTCTAGTCCTTTTTTTAAAAAAATTTTTAATCAAGTCAATTTTTTATTGTGAATGGGTTACTTTTAAGAGGAAAATGAATCCACTGTATCTGTGAGACACACAAAATTCCTATTTCCGAGATAGCGTTGGTGTGATTAAGTAATATTGGACACTGAATTGTAAAACATATACCTAACCTATACCAAAAGGTCACTTCATTTTCATATTTGTACGGATTCTTCTTCATTAGTGTCTATCAATGTTACGTCATCGTTTAAAACACCAAGGTCGGAATTACCTCGAAATTGAACACTGCCTGTGCCTGTTTGTGATGAGATTCACTTCAATAAGAAGCGGCGAGAATAAGAGAACATAGCATTTTTTCGTCACTGACTTCACTTCATGTTCACCACTCGAAAGACGTTGAATTCACGAATCTAAAACGGGTCGTTATTTCTTTTTTCTGTGCTTCTTTCGTACTATCATCTATGGCATAAAGAATAACTTGTTGAATCTTGCTGCAGGTCTGGAATGTCTTGTTTGTAACCTTGACTGTGAAGCCGCGATTTGATATTATAATTACTATTTCCTCTCATTAAATGGTTTATTCAACTTTTATCGAATGTAGGTATATCTTGAGCTCGACCATTACCCGACTCTCGAACCATCTGATAGAGCGATTGATTTGTATTCCAGCTGTATTGTTCGTGTATCTATTCTATACAGAATACTTATTTGGAACGGGAATAACTACACTAGTACACGTCTCGTTATATACGGAATATAATGTGCTAAAATCATAGAATGACGAATGTAGAATTGGATAAACACTTTAATAATGCGGATATGAAAATTGTCATCAGTATTAATGATCGTGCTTAATGCTTATCTATGCGCAGTAGATTTAGCATGGAAGGTCCGCCAGGAGTGTATCTTTCTGATCAAATTAGTCATTTTCTTGGAATTAAATTTTAATGTCTCTGGACGTTTAGAGATGGAATTTAGGAAAATTATAAAAACCGCTCTTTCTTTCAGAGCTGTATGCACAAAACCGGCTCAAAACCATTAAATTTTGTTTTGGTCCAGACTCAAAAGTCAAAACCGGAGCTGAACTTATTTTTGATGGTCCGGACCCGCTACCCTAAACCTTAACCTGAATCTATAATACCTACATTTATACATTTTTTGAATTGGTTTTGGGTATGGTACTTTTCTTGGCTCTTTTCATTTTTCATTCCATTTTGTCATTTTGTAAAAAAAAAAAAAAATAGTCAATTTTTTGGACTTAAAGTTGCCCGAGTGCACCTAATTTTGAGTAAGTCAGCGAAATAAATTTCAAACATTATAGGAAATTCAATTTCCTTTCAATGTCCTCTTTACTTTTTGCCTATCTTGGATATTCCAGGGGCTATGTGAGAAAAGCAAAAAAATTATCAAGTCTAGCCCTAAACCATATTGATCCAAAACCGAAATTGAATCTTTCTTTTTTTTCTGACGACACCCAAAACCGGAACCTGAACCATATATTTTAAAAACCCAAAATCAAAACCAAACCCTGAACCCATATGAATCGGGTAATCGGCTATACAGCTCTGCTTTCTTTAAATTATCAATTCGAAAACTACCTATGGCAAAAATACTTTCGGTACCTTACCTACGCAATAAATAAAAAATTATCAAAATAATCTTCAATAATTATTAAAAAACTTACTTTTAACTTTTAAAAAAAATGTGATGAACACCGGAACCATTGCAGGTGATGGTGAAAAGAGAAAGGAGAGACTTATAAGATTAGCATTACTTTATTTTTATGAAACCAAAAAAAATTAATCTGCGGGCAACGGATGATCTTTTATGTAAATATTCATTCATTTTGTAGTCGAGTGTCTAACTAACGCTCTGGAAAGAAAGTTATAATTGTGAAGATGCATGGAAAAAAAGACTTTATGTCGAAAAATAAAATTTTACAAAGAACCAATTATCATTTCTTTTAAAAAATCTCTCTTTTTTTTTTTGAAAAAAATTCTTAATTTCTCAAGACACAGACCTGAAATCACTTTCATTTGATTCGTGGGATTTTTTACATAAATTTGATCAAAAAACTGGAAATCAAAAATTTTTATGTTATGGTCCCTTCATCGGTGCGCTCTCACAATAATTTCCATAAAATTATAAATTTAAAAATCAAAAATCATCAATTTGCAGGTGCCCATAGTATTTATGTACAATGTATTCCTCGAAATTTTGAACAACCAAAGAAATAAAGATGTTATTCCTTCACTGCGATTCCTATTCTAAAAAAATCGTCAAAATTGTACCTGGTCTCGATGCGCATGCGCGAAAATTTGGTACTTGTATACCTGTATATTTGTGGTTGTGTAACGTGTCATCTGTTCTTTTTGGTATCGGCGCATGTACCTAGCAACCCGGTCGACCAATCGAGTTCCCCCTTTACCGAACTATTTCCATACTTGAAATTGTCTTGGCTTTGCCCAAGAATGACTCTCGTCTCTCTGAGACTAGGAGAGTACCAGAGATTTTATTTAGCCTAATCTAACCACTTTTTAAAGTTGAAAATTACACGTTTGATTTGATATGCTAAAAGTTCGTTCAGCTCACATAACAAAAAGGTTTTGCGATAATGAGCGTTCAAAATCCTTGAAAGCGAATGAATGTTTACATTTACATTGTGTACTTCTTTCTATTGTCCCTAAATAAATACTCATTTTCGTAGTAATTCTTGCATAACCTCTGCGTTTCTTTTCTTTTTTTTTATAACAGAACCAGATGACGTTTTCATGAGTACCTATACTTATAGTGCACACTCCAACTTGGGCGTTATCTTCGCATCGAGTTTCGAAATTCTTCGCTGTGTGACCTTTTATTAAACGTAAGAGACTAAGAGAGTAAGAAAAAAACATCGAGGAGTTAAATTCGTTAAGTAACTTCTTAGCGCTAGCGCCTAACGTAGAATTAAAAAGAAATATTTCAAAAAACACCGAGAAATTTGAAAGATGCGCTTGCCACTGCTGTAGGACGCGGATAAAGTGGTGTATTAGTGGCTGCGTCGTGAAAAACCTGTTTTATAAAAATGCTTACAATGATGTTGAATTTTTCAAATAACTTTAAATAAATCAGTGAGAAGCACAATACACGTTTGACATATTTTATCAATGATCTCGTTTTCATATTATGTTATCATCGCAGTACGTAGTTACGTACATACAGTGTTTCATTCATGTTACAAAAGTATGCACGTATACGTGTGGATGCATAAAAATTTAACTAAATCCTGAATATTTTTTCATTACTGAAGAGCTAGGCGAAAGATTACTCATGACGAGTTCCTTTTTACTTCATTTCAGCCAGTTTGTATGTTGGGATTTCAATAGGGATTAGAACACGTAGCCTAGATGGTCCAACTACAAAAGTGAGCAAAACGAGCGAAAGAAAATCATGTTGATTGAAGTGGAAAACATTTAAAACTGAAAAACATAAAAAAATAATAAATTCTGGATATAGGTAATTAATCGTCAACTATAGGTTCTTGAGAGTTCAGCTAAGTACAATTATGATTAAAAAATTGATTCCTCCATCTTAATAAAATCTACAATCAAAGCATTCAAAATTTTTACTTTTTTTCAAAAACAAAAATTTTTCTACTTGCAAACTAGACTCGCAATATGGTGCTAAATTTCGCACCAATACTGACAAATCGTTAAAATTCGCAGAAATAATTGTAAGACGATAAGTGTTGAACGTGGAATCGTGCACTGCTTAATTATGTATATGCCATATAGGTAGTGTTTATATAAATTGGGATACCCTCCCCCCACCCCAAAAAAAAAATCAAAGACTTCTTTCTCAAAAAAAATGAGCAATTTTTTTCATCAAAAAATAAATTAGAGATTTTCTTCCCCATAAAAATGAGATTTTTTCTCCAAAAATACTAAAAAATTGTTCTCTTCGAAAAAATTTCAAAGAATTTTTTTTTCTAAAAAAATATAAGAAATTTTTTTTCATCACAAAACTTTGGAGGTTTTGCGTTCAAAAAAAGATGAATTTCTCCAACAAACTAAGAGATATTTCCAAAAAATAGAGTAATTTTTTTCTGTTAAAAAATAAGGCCTCAGAAATTTTTCTCTCTGAAAAAATTTATATTTTTTTTCCTCTCGCAAAATTGAGAAATTTTTTTCCAAAAAATTTAGCAATTTTTCTCTTTGAAAAGATTTGAAGATTATTTCTCTAAGAAATGTGAGAGATTTTTTTCATCAATTTTTTTTTTTTTTGTATTTTTCTTCAAAAAAGAGAATTCCGCCCCCCAAAAAATTGGGATTTTTTTTCCAATAATGAGAAATTTGCGCTCGAAAATTAGCCAATATTTTCACCCCCCCCCCCCCCCCCCAAATTGGAATATTTTTCCTTTCCAAAAAATGGAGATTTTTTTCCCCCAACAATATTAAAAAATTGTTCTCTCCAAAAAAATTCAAAAAAAATTCACTGAAAAAATTTCATTTTTTCATTTAAAAAAATTTGAAGGTTTTTTGTTCAAAAAAATGAATTTCTCCGATAAAATTAGGGATTTTTTCCAAAAAATTGAGCGATTTTTTTTCTACAAAATACCTAAAGTTTTATAGATTTTTCCCTCTGAAAAAATTTTGGATTTTTTTCCAACGAAATTGAGAATTTTTTTTTTTTTTTAATTGAGTGATTTTTCTCTCCGAAAAGATTCAGAGATTATTTCTCTAAAAAATGTGAGATTTTTTCACCAGCTTTTTTAAAAAAATTTTCTCCAAAAAAGAGAAATTCTTCCCCCCTCTCCCTCTCAAAAATTGAATTTTTTTTCAAATAATGTGAAATGTGCTCTCAAAAATTAACTAAAGAATATTTTCACACTAA
Source organism: Balanococcus diminutus (assembly GCA_959613365.1). Lineage (NCBI taxonomy): Eukaryota > Metazoa > Arthropoda > Insecta > Hemiptera > Pseudococcidae > Balanococcus > Balanococcus diminutus. The sequence goes on along the minus strand of OY390715.1, from coordinate 33,024,376 downwards.
AAAAAAATATGTATATTGAAAATTGCTTGACTGGCCTCCGAGTTGTGAAAGTGCTTTGAGGCTCCAAAAGTGGCAGCACACCATGCCCTAGGAACAATTATTACAGACCAGGTTCACTAATGTGCCTTTTGGAGGTTTTGACCTTTGGGAGCCGAATTTGAAGCAAGACTCTTTATTGTGGGGATGTTAGCAGAGACTCAAAGTGATGAACTTTTTTGAAATTTATATCATCATCGAGTACCCACATTACCTTCAGCATGTGCAAAGTTCAGCTTCCTAGGATATATCAGCCTCTTCTTAGGTCCCAAAAAGTGAATTTTGGAGTTTTTTAGAAATTATCCTGAGGTTTCTAACTTGAAGTGAATTTTGTGGTGGAATGGAGGGGTAAAATGAAAAAATGATAAGAACATGTTTTGTGTAACATCAAAAGGAGAATAACTTTTATCTGAAAATTTTTTTAATACGAGTAGTCATCATCGAAATATTTGAAGAAGAAAAAAAAAAGAAGAATTTATCCTCTTCTAGAGGTAACATATTATAGACATGAAAAAACCACCAATTTTCGTGAGTAGTGGTAACCTACGTAAAGCCGAAAGCTAGAGAGTCATCACCCAACTTGCGAAAAAATTTTCATCTACTTCTCCACATACACGTTAATGGAAAAAATGCGGGTTTCCTTACGTCGAATGAAATTCATTGAAAAATTCTAAACCAACATTAACACGACTTTTTTCTGTATTAGTAATGATAGACTATAAATTTCGTTATAGTAAAACCTACAATTACCCACGCCTTCTTTCTAACTACATTTTTCCTTCCAGATGTATCAAGCCCATATTTCTTATGGACTTCTTCTCTCGTATAGCTTTCATTCTTCAGCTGTGGTCAAAATTATGTCAACGACACTTTGCTCGTAGATTTTCCATCGATTGGAAATTTCAACGGTAAAAGTACCTACTACCTGAGTACCTTACCTTCTTATTTGCAATACATTTGTACCCGGCGAACGTTTTGTAGAACAAGTTATCGTTTTGAAATGCGCGTATTCTCATCGAACAACGATACTTTGCGCATATTAATTGTATTTACATCTTTTTTTGCTGTAATTTTCAATCGCGTTTACATGGTTTTTAATTAGTCTTCATTCTAGATTTATTTCGCCGACATCGACATACCGAACAAAACGTCAGATATCTACTTTTTCCAAGGTTTACATTTTACGTATATGGAAGCGCGTTACTAGCTTTTGCTTTCGTATGAAATACTTACGAGTCACCGAAATAAAACAGTCTTCTGTGTGGTTTGGTTTACATAGAATAGATCATACGGACGTATTCTTTAATTGATGTTGATTAGAAGAGCTGCAATTTTTGAAATGTATTTGCGCGTTTGTTTACTCGAGCTGACTTTCTTTACAATCAAATATGACCTACTTAATAAGAAAATCGTCTCGGATCCTCTCGAAGACGTTTTAAAAAAGTAACAATTGTCGATGGCGAAGGCGAAATTTAGATTAACATGTTCGGCATCGGAATTCTTTTCTTTTGTGTGCGGTACTTTTATTGACGCCTATCCGCCAAATGGCAGATACTTCGGTTTACAGCATTTACAAGTGTGTTTTACCTAATAAAATATGACCATTTTATATCATCTGTTTACCATTTGATTTAAATTTTTACTCAAGAGATACGATACAAGGTGTTGGAATGAAGTGTATGTAGGTCAAATATACAAATTCTTTTTAATGTTTCATTCCGTACATTTGATCAAATTACAGCTGGGTTACCTACTAAACTTTATTTTGTTCGTTTGATAATTAAATACATTGTGCGAAGTGAAAGAGGTTCTATCAAATATCAGAGTTGCTAAATTCCAAAGACCAAAAGTTCATCTGATCAGAATTTATGTTAAACTTATTAGGACGCTGATAATAGGTATAGGTATTTAGGGTACCTTACCTATCTAGTCGTTGAAACACAGCAAAACACAAGAGACTGATGTTTTTACTTTTGCTTACGACTATAGTGTTACTATTGTTGTGTCGATTGGGTACACTAAACGTACACTTGAATTCATTCTCGTTATTAAAATTATTTGTTGAGATAAATCACGATGAATTTCGTGGTCATTTGTATATGACATCATCGACTGATTCGTCGTGACGTACGGTACTGGTATTCGTGCTATGGTAAGAGTTTTCGCCGGCGTAAAATGGTTCGTGTTATGAGAAAAAAAAAACATAAATAGGTAATAATTTTTTTGTTGATCGCCGTGCTATAATTCAGCGGTCTGGCGATGCGAAAACGTGAGGTTATAAAATACTGATAAATATTCAAAGCAAAACAGCAATGTTCAACTTTGTCGAATAGATAGCCTTGTGTGGAAATTTTTCTCTTTAGTACCTATTACCTACATATAGATACAAATGAAACATATTTTTCAGGTTTTTTAGTATATTTCTAAGTAGGTGCCAGATACCAGCACGAAAAAGATGATATTTCGCAGAAATGGGGAGTTTTATGTCAGAACTATTTTAGTACCTGTTTGAGAATAGAAAATCATATTTTATGCTTGTACATTTACGTACGTTACCTACCATGTTAGGTACTTGTATGAGTCATTCTAAATTTGAATTGTTATAGGGGAATAAACGCGAATTAAAGAGGTATTATTCTGGGGTTCGTTTAATTTCACACATCATGTTACCAACTGTGACGATTTCGTAACATGGTTATTCGTATTATGCACCGTATAATTTAGATGAAACCAAATATGCGTATCGTATGCACGTATAATAGGTATAGGTAGGAGGTACCGTTGCCATCATCTCGTGTAAAATATAGTACTGAATATTCTACCAAGTGTACATTATATGGTCTTAATTTTTCATCTTTCTTCGTGTAGGCAAAATCGTTAATTTGTATCGGTTTTTATAATGAAGAAAGAGAAAATTATTACAGGGTGTCGCGAGTGGTATTCACTTCTTGAGGTATAGAAAGAACAAGAGTCTCCAACTAACAAAAAACTTTATATACACATGGTGCCTATCTTTGTAAATAAAGGCGCTACAGAGTGTTGAAGATGGAATTCTCTTAGTAAAATCGAAAGTTTGACAACACTGCATTCAAAAAAAAAGTTAAAATTTAAAATTCGACACTGTAAAATGAATAAGTGTGTTTTCAAAACGCAAAAAATTATAACATTGGGTGCCTATCTTTGAAATTGAAGAATTGCATACCTAGATTTTTTAGGGGCGCGGGCACTAAAAAAAAAAACATTACGTACACGAAACTGGTGTAAATTTTTGAGAGGAACAAGAAGAGTTATGTGAAAAATTCATCCATCTTTGAAAATGTAGATACTACAGCACCAGCAGTGGTTCTCAATTAATTTTGTCCATGTACCCCTTTTTGAAAACCCTTCAAAAAATTGATTAGTGATATAGGTGATAAATTAGCATGGGTGCGCTTCCACTTCTTTATCAGGTTTCAACTCTTAAAAAGGTTTTTTTTTTGAACAAATTATTTTATTAAAAAAGTTTTCAAAAAATGTTACAGGAAAAAATTATTAAAAAAAAAAAATTGAAATTCGACATGAAAATTTCAATTTTATTAAAAATTACCGAATGAAAAAAATCTCAGAATGAAATTATTTGAGAGGATAAAAATCACATTTTTTACATGAAACTCTTTCCAAACTCCAAAAATGGACATTTGAAAATCCTGTTAATGAGAAATTCATAAGTTTTTTAAAACCTCAACAATTGAGAAATTTTTCTCATCAGAAAAATGAAATTTGTATCATCATCAACAACAACAACAACAACAAACTCGAGAAATAAAAAAAATACTCCTAAAAAACGAGAAATTTAATTTTAGAAAAAACATTGAAAAAATTGAAAGATTTCTTATTCAAAAAATAAAATAAAATAAAATAAGAAATTTTTCTCCTAAAAAAAATAAAAAATACTTTCATAAAAAAAAAATGAAAAAAATGAAAAAAAAACACAAAAATTTTGTTCCAAAAAATCAAAAATATTCTTTAATATAAAAATTAGAGAGAATTCTTATTTTTAAAAAATAAAAATGAAAACAAATTTTTTAATAAATAATTGACTATACCTACTATTTCTAGTTTCTATTCACAAAAATTTAGATTTTTTTTCTTTGAAAAAAAAAAACTTACCTAATAATCTAGTCGAAAAATGTTGAAAAATTTACCTTCAGGAAAATTGAAATATTTTTTATTAAAAAAAAATTTTTTAATTTAATTAAAAACTGAGAAGTGATTGCTGCCCAAATCTTTGCGTAATCCTTGGAGTAGATGTACCACCATTTGAAAAACACTGTGCTACAGTACATACTTCAAAATTTGGAAGTTCCAGTTTTTGAAGCTGTACAGCGCCTTAATTTTCAAATGTAGGCAAATTTTCAACAGAAACAAAAAATGAGTAGGTATAAACATGATGCTCATGTTGAGAAATTGAAGGTAGGTACAAGGGAAAATAAAATTTGTAAAAAACTGTTCATAATAATTTTGCCTACCTTTGAAAATAAAAGTACTGCAAAATTTTTATACTTTATACTTCTGAAGTTTTAGACATTCAAATTTCACAACTTTGGGAACCCCTAAATCGGCTTTTCAATTCTATCTCAAAAATGTTATGGTGGTTTAGGGATGGAGAGAAGGTCAACTTCCAATGATATATCGCTCAAATTGTGTATTTTTCCAGAAACACCATTTCGTATTTTTTGCAAATTTTCGAAGGAATATAGCGCCTTTAATTTTCAACTTAGGCAAGAAGTGCAGATAACTTTTTCGTTAGGGTTTTGATGCTTTACAAAAAAAAAGTTCTATACACTTTTCACATAAATTGAAAATTGAAAGACTTTCGGTAGGTATTTCCAAATTTTAGCAAAATTCGTGATTCATGACTCAACTTCAAGGCCAAGTCGGTAGGTACGGGTAAACGTGCTTCGATCGGGTTAAAATATGAATTAAAAATGTTTTGGGGACAAAAGTAAAAAATTCAGATCAGGGAGTCTCGAATTTCCAAGTTTCGTTTTTTTTGGAACACCCTACTACCCATGCACTCGATCAAAAAAATCTGATTATTTTTATTTTTATCTTCTCTTGCTACTTCAATTTTTAAGAATGATAAGCTCCACGTGTCTGCAGCATTTTTTGCTTCTCGTGGGTTTTCTATCCACCCGGTGGATTTTCCTGGATTTCTCTTGAAACACCCTGAATAGTTTTTTATTTGTTGAACTCGTGTTCTACTCAAATCTGAATGAGTGAACTGAGACATCCTGTATGTGCACAATCGATGAATCAATTTTAAAAAAAAAAAAATTGAAAAACTTTCAATTTTGTTTCTGCAAAAATACCTACCTAATTATTTCGAATTTTCTGTGTTTCAGATAAACAGTAAATATAGTGAAGAATTGGCTCAAGAATGTTTGGAATGGATTCGAGAAATTACAGAAGAACCTATACCCGTTTCCGGCGATATGGATAATTTTTACGAAGTTCTGAAGGATGGAACTTTATTATGCAGGTATTAATCGCAGACGTATTCTTTGTTCGTTATATTTCTAGCTTCGTTGCGCTATAAATCAAAATTAAAATAAATGAAATTTCAGTCTTCTATGAATGTGTAATGCATTCATTATAGACTGTGTTTTTGTAACTGGTGAACAATAGAGCGTGCATCGCGGTCATCGTTTTTGTTTTATAGTTACTTAAAACGTGCTGCATTAGCTGCATAATATGGTATAAACTGTTGAGTCAACTATTTACTGGTGCGAGATCGAGAATATGTTTACAATATTATTTTCACTTACTGATCAGTATAATGTAGTGTAATTTTGAATTCTTCATTGTAAATTTAATTTTTTGATTTTTTTTTTTTTATAGACTGGTCAATTGTTTGAAACCTGGTTCAGTATCAAAAATCAATCAAACAAAAATGGCTTTCAAATGTATGGAGAATATTAGTTCTTTTTTAAATGTGGCCGCTGCCATGGGTGTACCAGCGCAAGAAACATTCCAGACTGTAGATTTATGGGAAAGACAAAATTTAAATTCAGTCGTTACTTGCCTGCAGTCACTAGGAAGGAAGGTAATTTGCTCGGATGTGATATTTTTTCATACGGTATTTTGTAGCGTTCGCCAAGTCGCGTCGCTATTAAAACGTACCTATACGTTTGTTGGATTAGATTTACCCAGATGAATCAATTATATTATTTATACCTTGTTCACAGGCACACAAATTTGGTAAACCTGGTATCGGACCAAAGGAAGCCGATAAAAACGTACGAGAATTCTCGGAAGAACAATTAAAAGCCGGACAAACGATTATTAGTCTGCAATATGGAAGTAACAAAGGAGCGAACCAAAGTGGTATCAATTTTGGAAACACCAGACACATGTAAATGTTTTCCTGTCTCGATAATGTTTTAATTAAAGATGTACCTATGAAAAAAACCAAATCATGAACGATGTAAATTTTTAAATTTTGTATTCATTTACAAATTTCTATCGTGTAAACGTCTTTTGTTGTGAAATGTTTCTCTCCAGTAATATACTTAATTAACAAATATTTTACACAAGTGTAAATTAGTAATTTATTATGTAATAATAGAAATAATACATATACTTTTATTACCAATGTATTTTCTTGCATATTTTATGCATCTGTTTTCATAAATACCTACGACTTTTTTTAAAACGATTTTCTGTGAAAATATTTCAAAATTTATGCTTAGGTATATTTTGTTGAATTTTACTTTTTTTTCTACCTATTTCAATAATACTGATTTTGTTATTAGCGTTTACTTCATATTTTCAAAGCGTAACTGTGTATCCTATATATTTCTTTTTTATGTAATAAAATTCCAATAGTTACGCATTTGTTTCGAAGAATAAACTGAAGTGTAATCTTTGACAGTTTGGTGTCTCGCAGGTTATTGCATACCGGATGGTTGTCGATTCACCTCTTGGGTATTAATATATAAATTAATTACTCGTAGCGATTCGCGAATAATGTATTACTTTCACCGTTATTTACTGTACGTTTTACTATAGTTCTACATACTGCTTGTTAAAGCTCCATTCTTATACGATTTCAATACGTCGTTTCGAAATACCCATAGCAAACTTTTCAATCATTGTTGGAACTTGGAAGTCGCTTTTTTGTTTATTTTTCCATCGAACAACAGTGTTATAGTAGCTACGTTGTTACGAGGTAGTGAACTTCTGATATGAAATACCACGAATGCTCAAATAAATGCTCGAAAGTAAACTTAAGTAATCATATAATTGTTATACCACGAATTGAATTTACAATAGAGAATATTTCTTCGATTTAATTCAAACACTAATTGAAAAAATTGAAAGCGACACGCGAATTCGAAGCACTCATTTTATTTACCTATTCGGCGGTTTTATCTTCATCCGCAAGAAGTTCTTGAAACTTGGTTGAAATTTCCTGGAGTAAACTAGAAACTGAATTTATAGTTTCTTTTAACGAGTGACATTTATCGGTCGGTATTTTCGGTGGTTCGAAATTTTCAGTAGAAAAATTATTCACGATTTCTTCTTTCGTTTCAACTGTCTTGTATACGTCTTTTAAATCGACAGCTTGGGCAGAAATTTCGCTCATTCGAAGTAACTCGTTCTGAATTTCGTCTGTATTGAAATATAAACAACAATTAATCGAGGTATTTTAAATGTGATTTTGATAAAAAGTCTTCGTACCTAAATTGTCATCTACTTACAAGCTAAATTAACAGAAATTTCTTCGTTTCGTTGAACACTTTGCATCATTTCTGCGTATTCGGAAAGTATTTGTTCGTACACTTGCAACATCGACATTTTTCCACAACCTTAGAAATAGTTTTCTTAAAAGATGAAAATTGTATGAATTGTTGATTGTTACGTATTGTATTGCAATTGCGATTGCGATTTGCGAGTATTGTTCATTAATCGTTTAACAGTTGCTTAAATTTCTAACCAGTTTCTAACAATCAAACACAAACAGAGACCGGCGTGAGGCGTACTTTGCACCAACAGGCACCAACTTTCAAGTTTCAACTTAGACGCAAACAGTGCTGCCATTTAGTTAAACTAAATTACCTATTGTTAGGAAATCGAAAATGTCAACGAAATTGAAAATTTGGAAAACGTTTTTATAATCAGTTAAGAAAAGTGATTGTAGTTCCCTAATTCGTGAGTTTATAAATGTTTACTTAGGTACTTATGTATCAGAAGTACATATAAGTAGTACCTCTACCCATATCAATAAAATATTGCAAAACACCTCTGACGCGAGTATCGATATCGATACAAGCATAAAACAAAACTTTTATTGAACATAAACTGAATCATTAATCATTCTCAAAAATTCGAAATAATCACTGAGTATTGTAGCATTTGTTGTAGCATGGCATAGGTATTAGGTATAGTCTGCTTGAGCCTGAAACATGTAAGATAGATTACTCTTGCGACTCCAATGTATGCAATATAACAAAGCAGCTTTCAACTGGCTCAGCATTCAGCAGTGTCAGCATTTCATTTCCATATTTTATTTCAAGTTGGCTAGCTTTATTTATTCATAATTATAATATTTGTCGTTAAATTTGAATTCCTTTATGGCAGTGCTGTGGTGAGTTATGACTTGAGTTTTTGACGATTCAATCAAAATTGTACCTACGTTACGTTTGCGTGAGCCACGTCGAAGTCAAAGTTCTGAAAAAGAATTTTATTATAATGGCCCCATTTTCATTAATTAAAATTTGAAATATTGATAAACAATAAAACTTTTATTTATTTTTAATTATACAATAATTTATGAAACTATCGTTGAATCGTTCAATTGTTTGCCCCAGTGGAATTTTTTCCTCGAAAAGTCGGAATTTCCTGAAAATTTCCGCTTCTTGAAAGTTGAAACAAACCAATGCTGTATAAGATTCAGAAATTTATTTCTCTGAGCACTACTTACCACTACAGTACAGGCCTCGTCGTGTGAACGAAAAGGTAGCATTACAAGAAAATGTACAAAATTAACTTTAAAATGTAATCTATCAAAACAGTTTCAATTTCCGAGTAAGTGTACGCTAAAATTATTATGATTATTAATAAAAACCTCTGAAAAATAATTTTTTTTTATGCAATCCTAAACTTAGCAAAATTCAGTGTTTGTTTCAATTGGTAACCTTGGCTCTAGTATTGATGAGTTGTAAAACGAAACATGAAGCCGTAATCAATTTTGTGAATTTTAGTTAATGATATCCGTTCAAATAATGAAATTCTTGAAATTAAATAGTGTTGCAGTCGACTAAAGAATAAACGACAATTTCATATTGTATGCGATTACCTGGTGATGATTTATTATATTCTCGGGCTTCATCTGAATCATGGCTGGACAAAAATTTCAATACGATGAAAGTGGCGGCACATTTTATTATTTCATCTTATCATTCTTAGCTCTTCTGCTTATTCCAAGCACTTACTACGGATGGCCACGCAGTGTTAAAATAGGTATACATTTTTTCATTCATTCTCTTATAATAAAATAATAAATGTATCGAACGTAACTATTTGAAACACATCGAAACATCGGTGTTGTGGTCAAGATTGAGAATTGAGCAAAGTAGTATCCTATTCCTTTAATCGTATAACCTGATAGAAGATACGTCATGAAATTTGCCGAATATTTTGTAAATTGAGTATTCTTTTCTGTCATAGATGCTGAATCCGAATCAACGAGTTGTCAGTGCATCGGTTGTAAGAAGAAGAAACTTATTATCCAGAAAAATGAACCGTGGAAAACGTTCAAAAATACATTTATGTATGAGTTACGCTATGATCTATTATAAATCTCGAGTTGATATTGTAATGACACTTCATTCGTTACCTGTTTACAGAAAGCTACTGATATTCGGCGGATGGGCAGTTTTGTTATTTTTAGCATACAAAGTTTCGCAGTTTGACTATGAGTACTCAAACTTTGATCCTTATGAGATCCTTGGAGTTCCAATCGTAAGAAAGCTTCGTTTAATCGGTATTTAATTTTTGAACAGTTTTTAAAAAGTGTACGACAATTCACAGAGTTCATCGGAAGCAACAATTAAAAAAGCATATCGACGACTTTCATTGATTTTACATCCGGATAAAGAAAGTGGAAATGAAAAGGCTTTTATGAAATTAACAAAAGGTTTGTTGAATCGTTAACTTTAACTTCATTACTTCATAAATATCGTTTTATATTCTTCATCATTAATGCGTTCTATTTGAATGATAGCTTACCAAGCGTTGACTGATGATGAATCTCGCAAGAATTGGGAAAAATATGGAAATCCTGATGGACCGGGAGCTATGAGTTTTGGAATTGCTTTACCATCGTGGATTGTAGAAAAAGAAAATTCAGTTTTGGTTTGTGTACTTGATATTTTGTACCCATTTTTATTATTTCTATAATAAATATCGACAACCTTATTGTTTGCTGCACTAGGTGCTTGGATTATACGCTCTTGTGTTCATGGTTGCGTTACCTGTAGCAGTTGGAATGTGGTGGTATAAATCGATTCGATATTCTGGCGATAAGGTAAATATTTCATTTAAAAATCATTCCGCTTTGTGTCCAATCCTTCTTGAATTTGATAATTTCTGATCAAGGTTTTACTGGATACCACTCGACTGTATTATTATTTCTTCCATAAAACTCCATCAATGCCTTTGAAAAGGGTAATAATGATTCTCGGAGCTTCCTTGGAATTTGAAAAGAAACATAACAGTGATATTGTGGAAAGGGAATCGGATGAATTCGAAATGCCAAGAGTAAGCCATATTTTTTAAAATAATACCTCTGTATAAGTAACTAAAATAATTGAAAGGTTTTTTTTTTTAGTTGTTGAGCCAATTGCATAATTTAGGAGAGAAAAATCGCGAACGCCCGCTGTACTATAAATACTCTTTGAAAGCTAGAGCACTAATACATGCGCATTTATCTAGGATACCATTGAATCCTGAAACTTTGGATTTGGACAGAATGGTGGTTATTAGAAAATGTCCGCATTTAATACAAGAAATGATCAATTGCATTGCTCAATTGATATTATTAGCATACGCCCAACGAGGTAATTATCACGGAATGGCTTTAGTTAGTTCAATAGAACCACACAGATAAATTGCGTGGGGTGCTTGAAAGCGATACAGAAGTGAATATTGCTCGTACCCAGGACAGGGTTCGGCACACTGGGTCATCCACATGCGTTCTTTAATAAATAATCTTGACAAGATGCAATTCGTACACATTAAATAATCAATCTGCAATGTGCAAAAATATTTTTGGGCATAATTTTATCTTTGATTTATTTCTGTGTAGTTCCAAGGCTGTTAAATATAGAAACGCTGGAAAATTGCATGAAGCTATGCCCGATGGTCGTTCAAGCATTGTGGGAATGTAAAAATCCGCTTTTGCAATTACCCTACATACAAGAAGAACACCTTAGACATTTTGCGATAAAAAAAGTAAACTTGACATTTGTTTGAATCTTTGAAAAAAAAATTTCCAGCGTGCTAACGAATTTATGTAATTTCAGCGTCACATCAGAAATATCCAGCAGTTTGCTCAATTAAAACACGAGGATAAACGATTCATTTTGAAGTTTTTAAAAGACGACCAGTTCGAAAATGTCATGAAGGTTATTAGTAAGATGCCTCATATCGACTTCCAAGTGCGCTGCGAAGGTATGTGTAAAACTTGTAAAATACCAATGCGTTCTTCTTGGAACATATTATATTCTAATGTTTATTTGCAGTAATCGACGATGAAGCGTCCACTGTTTTCACTGCTGGAGCTATAGTCACTGTTACTGTTGTTCTTAAACGTAAAAATTTAAGCGAAGTTTTTGGCGACGAAACATACAAGGATAAGAATATTATAGAAAGTAACGAAAAAGAACAGCAACAGCAGCAGTTACAGCAGCAGCAGCAACAACAGCAACAACCAGAAAACGGTGAAGCGGTTTCTGAGAAACCAGAGAGTGATCAGCAACAGCAGCAAGCGAATAAGGTAGTGACCGTACTTGCACGATTGTGAATATAATTTCATCGAATCCTTAATTCTTATTGTAAAATTTATAGAGCAATCCTAAGCCAATTTGGCAAAAACGTCAATATAAAACGAAGAAGAGCAAAAAGCAATCCACCCAGAAGGTATCGCAAACTAAATCGAAGGCGGCAATTAAAAAACTCAATTGGGAGAGGAAGCAAAAAGAAAAACAAGAACAAGAAGAACAAGAGAAAGAAAACGTAAGTTTAACGCGAATAAAAAGAAAAAGCAAAAAACATTAATTTGCTCGTACTTGTAGGAAAACTCAAAACAAGATAAGGAAGAAAAAGATGAAAAAGACGAAAAAAATAAGGAAGATAAGAAAAATTCCGATCAAGGTGATAATTCTAGTTCCGATAACGGATCTTCTTCCAGCGATGAAGAAGACAGTGGGAAATCTGATAACGAAAGTGCTGATGAGCAAAAGAAGGTACGTGGCTAATATTGCAATGGGCAAAGAATGAATTAATTTTATTATAAATACTTGTAATTTTTTTAGCTTGTTAATAATAAACCGGCTCAAGAAAATACTAAAGAGGATGACGACGATAATTGGGAAAAGTTTCAAAGCGGTATTAATAAAAAAGATCGTGTTTTGGAGGGCCGTAGTAAACAATCGCATTCTGTCCACTGTCCGTATTTCCCAGAGGTACGTTATGTATCCTGTAATCCCCCCTCACCACTATAGTCAAAATCTTACATTTCATTCGTCATTTTTAAAACAAAATATTCATCAGGATAAACAAGAATACTGGTGGGTGTATGTTAGCGATCGGAAGAGCAGAACTTTATTAACGCCACCATACCACGTCACCGAACTTGTGGATTATGACGAAATCCAGTTGAAATTCACTGCTCCTCGATGGCCTGGAGTTTATACTTTTGCTGTGTGCTTGCGTTCAGATTCCTATCTAGGATTCGATCAAATGCACGATATCAAGGTACTAATTCGATACATTCGAGTATTTTTTCTTAACGAATCAAATTTTATTTCGTTAATTTGTACAGTTGGATGTCAAAGAAGCGCCTGAAATTCCAACCGAGCACCCTCAATGGGATATATCTGACGAAGACGATGAAAGCAAAGCTGAAGATAATGATGAAGAAATTTCAGAATTTACCACCGACGAAGATGTTGAAGATTGAACATGTTAATCGTACGTATATGGAATCAAGGGCGAACAGGAGTCATTTTTATTCGAGTTTAAATTTTGTTTGCAGCATTCTAACGGGCAGCTCCTCCAGTAAAATAATACTTAAATGTTTTTATTCTTTTTTTTTATTCATTTCTTTTTACGAAATATTAACTAAAATCGTGCATACCTTTGTGTTGATTGTATTATGTGTAATATGTTAAGTATTATATTCGGGTGTATGCTGCTTGATACAATTGTGATAATTACTTTACATTCGTGTGGTACTGAAACGTTTGGCGTTTATTTATTATTTTTATATTGATATACTGTATTTATTGGGCCAAACGTGTAATTATCGAACGAATCGTAGAATAGTACGTTTGTATTGAGAACGAACAGTGTATGTACTCCGGCAAAAAGCAAAAAAATGAAAATAAAATTAGCAAAAGACAAACAACTCCACGCTTGAAAGATACATCATACATACAACTTCTGTTATCTCGTATTCCATTTCCATGGTCAGCCTTACATTTTGAAATTTAAAATTCTGATGTGATATAAGACTGTTACTGTTATGTAGATTACCATTTTTTAAAAGATTAAAAATAAAAGCGTCGAATAACGATTTCTTAAATACCAAACTCACGAATGAAAATTAAGTTTGGTTTTTTTTGTCAAATTATTTTAACAGTAATTCTTACATTGTATTGAACAGTTAAATGTTTGCAGGTTATTTGTACAGTATTTGTGTATGGTTGAAAATATACCGTTGTTGAGGGATTCGTTATTTTATTTTATTATAATTTCACAAATAACTTACGCAGATGAGTATTTTATAAATTTGATCGTCCTTACATTACATAGGAGGTATCTAAATAATAAAAAATAAAGCGTTTCTAAATGCAACATATTAACACACATTTGACGAATTCATCGATTAAATTTTGTACCTATACAGGGTGTTTCATAGCTGACTGAGTTCCTTCCACCGGGTGAATAGGCAACCCATAAAGAACAAGACATGTTATATGAACATGTTGCCTGTCCTGAAAATTGAAGAGGCAAAAGAAAATTGAATTGAGAAAAAATAATTTTTGAATGGGCCCATGAATAGTACTAAAAAAAAAACCTTTTTGTTCTTGACATATTTGCCTAATTTTGTAAATGAAAGCGCAGAAGAGCTTCAAACTTTAAAAAAAACGGGGGTTTCAATTTTCACAGTTCTGCAGCTCCTTCATTTTCGAAGATAGGCAAATTCACCACATAACTTTTCTTGCTTATCTCTAAGAGTTACACCTGTTTCATGTAACATTTTGACAAATTTGTCAGTTTTCATTTGCCAATGATAATTTGAAGTTCAAATGATCAATCGCTACGAATGAAACATAAAAATTGCAAAATTTCGTCAAGATCACATAATATGGAACAAGTGTAACTCTTTGAGATGAGCAAGAAAGGTTATGTGATGAATTTGCCCATCTTCGAAAATGAAGGAGCTACAGAGCTTTGAAAATTGAAAAACTTGTTGGTTTTTTTTCAAAGTTTATACCTCTCTTTGTGCCTTCATTTTCAAAGATAGGCAAAAAATGTCAGAAACAAAAAAGTTTATTTTTTTAGTACTATTCGTATTCATTGGCTCAATCAAAATTTTTTTTCTCAATTCAATTTTTCCTTGCCCCTTCAATTTTTGAGATAGGCAACATTTTTTGTTCCTTATGAGTTGCCTATTCACCCGGTGAAGGGAACTAAGTCAGTTACTAAACACCCTGTATATTACCTACCAGAATGTTTTATAGGTAGGTATAAAAAAATCAATTTTTACTCTTATGATAACAAAACTGAAATCCATATTCGACGTAGTAGTTAATTTTAAAATAATGAAAGACATCGTATCACGAAACCTCTTTCAAGGTCTAGAACTGGTAGTATAAATAGGTAAACAAAGGTGGAAAATTTTACAATTTAAATTTCCGTATTTTCATAATTTCCCTCAAAATTGAAATATGTAGGTAAGTATTTCAGTCTCGAATTCTTGGCTCGAATTTAATCGTACCTGATTTTTTTATAGGTAGGTCAGTTCATATTTTTAGAAACCAGCGATGGATTGTTGTTCTTCGATGACATCTCCCCAACTTACCCAAGTATTATTGTACAAAGCTGGATTAGATGAATGATTATGTTGCACGTCAATCTTGACCACTGTTTTTCTGAACTCGTTAATCTTGTTTTCAAGTTTGCGCTGTATGGTTTTCATTCGCTCGCTACTGTCGTACAAATTATAAAATTCGCAAGGGTCTTCGTCTATGTTAAATAGACAAGGTCGCTTTCTTGGTAAACACTGCTCAAGATTTTCGATATTGTTGCGAATATTACACGAAATTCTCGTCAAGTTCCTTAACGTTAAAATGTCAGCGAAAGTTAATGGGTGTGTTACATTTATCAGCGCCTGGTTCGCTCTGCTTTGCAATACTTTTATGGTATCGTATTCAGGAACGACGTCTTGGGGATTACCAGACCACATGTCCAGATATCCGAGTAAAGAAGTACCTGGAAATATCAAATTTAATACTAGAGACGGAAATAATGAACTATTTCTAGGGCGTGTTGAAAAGTATAACATAGATAGGTATTGATATAAATCGGAACTAGTTTTTGCAAACGTGGTTGAACACTCTGATTTAATGGGAGTGTCGTAGATCGAGAAACGAGGTTATTATCATCAATATAGGTTTCCTTATGTCCATTGAAGATCAGTGTACCTACGTAAAAACTTCCGTATCTGCGTCTAACATGTATATACATATGTAGGCACTTACTACACAAGTATAAACAGACAGCCAGGTACCTATAGATAGGTTCTTCTCGTACAAAAAAATCATTTTGTTTCCGAGGACGTACATACAGTACAGTGCTTCTCTGCGCAATAACTATAAGAAATTGTCAGTAAAAATCAGACCTACCGTTAACAAGTTTAAAAGGACCTTCGCGCAGGGCTGCATAACCATGACCATTTTTTTCATCTATATTGTGAAGTATGGTGTAGTTGACACGTTCTTTAGCACCTGTTAATACTTCCCATAAATTGGTACCGTCGATGTTGCCCAATTCGCTATTATCACCACCTACGAAACGAATAATTTTGTTAATTAAATGCGAGAATTTCAGGTTTCGAGATAGTTGAATTTGCTATAATTTTACCTGCTGCAGAGTATAAAGTTGGTAACCAGTCGGAAATGTGCATAAGTTGAGAGCTAACTTTTCTCATCTTTGGTAGTAATTTACTCCATATCATTGCCACCGTTTTAACACCTCCTTCCCATGGAGTTGATTTTTCCTATGGCATAAAAATTAATTTTTAATTTATATTTTTCTACGAATTTAAAAAAATTAATGAATACGGTCAACGTCCTTCCAAATAGATTAAGGTACATACATACGTACAGGAAGTCCGGGAAGCACTTCACTTAACTTGGAGATTTGAATACAATCAGGTATCATTAACAAAAAATGTGAAATATGTCAGGTCAGATGCCTAAATTTAAAAAATAAGGCGCTACCAGCTTTGAAAAAATATATTTTCTGAAAATTCTCATGAGCGTAACTGCACTTGAATTTTCCAGGGTGTAGCTCGATTTTTCCTAAAGAAGTGTATCTAGACCTGAAATTTTTCAATATGAAGATGATTTTTTCTTTTCTAAAAAAACTGGGGAATTTTTTCATCCAAAAAAATTTTACCCCGCTGAGAAGTTGAAACAAAAAATTGAGATTTCTTCTCGTAGTAAGTATATTAGTTAATAGTAAGTGTCTTCTCCTCCGAGATTTTTTTCAGTAATTCCAAAAAAATTTAATACCTAGTGAACCTCAAATATTTTTTTCAACAGATATTGAGCAAAGAAATGAGAGTTTCATTTTAAAAAAGAAAAAAAATGTTTCTTCTCTACAAAATAAAATTTTTCTCAAAAAATTGAGTCAAAAAAATTTTTATTTCTCAAAAAATTGAGACTTTATTTTCTGCGTATGCATACGAGTAAAAGTCTGTTTTTCCACCAAATAAATGAGATATTTTTTCCGCAAATATTTCAGTAATATTTTGCATTCTAAACTTCTAAATAATTTGAGAATTTTTTTTTTCAAAAAAATTTTAAAAATTGAAAGTTTTTTATTTTTATTTAAAAAATGAAAGAATTTCTTTTCTAAAGAAAATCAAAGATTTCGATCTTTAAAACACTTTTGTCTTCCATAAAATTGAAAAAAATCGTAAAAAACCGTCGAAGATTTTAGTCTTTCAAAAAAACTTTGAAGGTTTTTGTAGGTATTAAAAAATTGACGGTTATAAATTTGAGATTTTTTTCAAGAAAAAATAAAGATCTTTTGTTTTCAAAAAGTTGGAAAATTTTTCTTCTTCAAAAAATTTTTTTTTTATTCAAAAAACTTTGAAGATTTTTGTCTTCAAATTTTTTTTTTTAAATTGAAGATTTTTGTTTTAAAAAAAATTTAAAAATTGTTTTCTTCAAATAATTACCTCCCTATTAATTGAGAAATTTTCTTCTTCAAAAATATGATCAAAAATTGATTTTTTTCAATTTCAAAGATTTAGCCTTCAAAAAGTTTAGATACTTGATTTTTCCTTCAAAAAACAGAAAAATATTTTTCTTCTGATTTCTTTTCTTCAAAATTTGACATTTTTTTTTTTTTTAATATTAAGGCAATTTATCTTTAAAAAACTTTGTTTTTCAATTTAGAGTTATTGTCTTCTAAAAAATTGAGAAATTTTTTCTTCAAAAAAAAAAAAAAAAAAAAAACGGAGGAATTTTTCAAAAAAAAATGAGGAATTAAGAATTGAGAAGGTTTTTTTTCTTCGAAAAAAGTAAAAGGTTTTCTTGTTTTACTTCCAAAAGTTGAGATACCCGAGAAAATACATACTTTTTAGTAGAACTAAGGAAGTAGGTAGGTTTGTGCCAAGAAGCGAAATATATTTCCAATCACATTGGGGTGCCTATCTTTGAAATTGAAGGAATACTGAGACAAAAAATGTAAAGGGTAAAAAGTGTTCAATTTTATTTTAGTACCACCCATGCATGCATCCCAAGCAAAAAAAAAAAATTTCAATTAAATTTTCACTTGTTCCTTCAGTTTTTGGGTTAGGCACATATGTGCATATTTTTTGTTAGTAGTGCCTGGTTACATCCAAATCTTAAAGTTTCGTCAAAGTACGTGCAAGTGCTCCTCAGACACTCTGTACTATTCAAATTAAATTTATACTTATGTATATGCTTACTTACTCCTTTCAAAGGCCAGTTAGATCCTTGATTTTTCATTAATCCCATTGTGGGAGCACCATTATCAGAAACAAACACTATAATCGAATTTTCCAACATGGAATTTTCGTTTAAAGCTTCTACGACTTTACCAACCGATTCGTCTAGTTTGGAAACCATAGCTGAAATAAATAAGATAAGCGATTTAATATTACTCGAATTCATGAACCTATAGACTGAGTAAGGTTAAAATGAACCGGTGTGCTACTTTTTTTAGGTTCCCTCTTTCTGAGTGTTCAATCTCCCATCATTGGAAGTCCCCTATCTCCGTTATTAAGGTCGATTTTGAAAAAAAATTCAAACAAAAGTTGTAGGTTGAGATCTTGAGAATAATTTAATTTATTATAAGAATTTCAATTGGACCCCTCTCTCTCCTCTAATTTTGAATAATACTTACGTATATAAATCATTGGCGTGGTTTTTCTTTTTATACTATCTATTCTGCTGATTTGGAGGGGAGAGGGGGGTCTAATTGAAATTATTTCTAAGCTAGAATTTCAAAATGTACAACTTTGGTTTAATTTTTTTTCAGAAGTGGCTCTAGAAGCGAAGATAGGGGACTTTCAAGAGAAGATAAGGATACTAGACCTCCATCCCCAAGAAAGTGTTTTTCAAAAAGGCATAGCATAACTCACGCATAAGTATCGGTTCAATTTTTTTCATTTTTGCAGCTATGCCAGGTATCGGAAACTAGGTAAATTTTTAAATTTTTTTGTAAAACTATGAACACTTAGAAATGTGGGTATTTGGTGTATCAACCTTTTTAATACTTTATAATTTCTTCTTGTTCAAATTTAACACGAACATCTCGCTAATTTTTTCACCCATCGGAAGGGAACGTGTAATTTTCTCATTTTTTTTTTTTTTTTTTTTTTTTTAATGAAGAAAGAGTTTGTTTGTATGCAAAAGATAGGTACCTGCACTATTCTTATTAGGTACATCTGTATCTTATTTGAGTCAATGGCACGCAATTTCTGAAATTATTTTCTTTCCCTCAAATAAAGCTAGGTTGTATACGCATAGCCTATACGTGTGTAAAAAATGAATCTAATTGAGTAACTGCAGGAAGGTACTTATTAAAAAGTTGAAAAAACGTTTCCTAACTAAGCATAGCATAACGTTCCCTCACGCGTCGCATCGTTTCAAGCACCACATATTCAATTTTTTTTTACGAGATTTTGAGATGAGAAAAAGTCATCATCTGTGACTTTTTACAATTAACGATACCTAATGTAATTTAAATCTGCTTTGTTAATTGTTAACACATGTTGGATAAAATTCTTAAATTGGGGAAGATGAAAATCATATGAAAAATGATACGTGATTGAAAAAATTCCAAAACCGGTTTAATTTATGCGAATTAGAAATTAATAGACGGATAGGTAAAGTCCTTGTCACTTGGTTTTTTTTTCTAAATTTTTTACCTGCGTAACGTTGACGATCGTAATTTTCGATATAAGAAAATTTCTCGACTTCTTCTTCAGGAGCTTGTAAAGGATCCTCGAATGTGCCAGCGTGTGGAGCCAGATGGGCCAAGTAGAGGAATAATGGCTCCGACGCGTTATGATTTTCTATTATATCGACAGCTTCATCGGTAAATACATCGGTTGTATATTTTCCATACGCTGACCAATCAGTAGTCATGTTTCTTCTCATATCATAACCATCGTAAGGCATAAACTGTGAAATTTGCAAACCGTTAATCGCTATACAACGAACTAGAACATTTTTCAAAAAGTCTAATGAACTATGGTTACCCATGCTTGAACATTGTGTCTGTAATAATCATGATATCCGTTCCATAATCCGTAGAAAGAATCAAAGCCTCGGTACGGTGGAGTGTATTCTTTTTTAAAAAATCCCAAATGCCATTTACCAACAGCGTGGGTCTTGTATCCCAATGGTTTTAAATATTGCGGAAAAATCTTTTCGTCTAATGGTAAACCAGAAGCGTGTGTTTCCAGAAGTACATTATGTTGCATTCCTGTAAAAAATTTAATATAAGTTTATCTATAGATAGATACCTACGTGAAAAAAATTGCTTACGAGCATCACACTTCGAAAAAATTCAATGATAAAGCAAAATACATTTATTTTTAAATCGATGTTTACTCTTTCAATCAAATGAAGTAGTCGGGTATTTGAATGTTAATCATTGTTTTGCTGGCCTAACGAGTTTATATTTGACTGACGATGAATGCCATTTACAAAGATTTTCAAATGTAAAAAACATAAAAATATTCACTTGAGTAGGTACGCAATTAGATAAGTATTCGATTTGAGATGAAACAAATATTTTTTACGACGTAAAAACTAAAAAGTACATACTTATCTTACCTACCGCCCAAAGTTGGAAAATTTCTGTTATATTTATTCAATTCAATAAATTCAATTATTATTTGTGCAGGTAATAAATTTTAGTATGTACCTATGACCAGATTACCAATTTTTTTTTAGAATTAGCTGTTCAAATTTTTACAATCAAGAAGGCACGAGTAAGATCTTATCAAATAAATATCCTACTGCTATACAATAGGATGGTCCTTATTTTCGACGTACGATTTTCTTTGGTCTCAACACCTGAAGTTGTTCTTTTTTTATTAGAAAATGGCTCTCCAAAAAATTGGGTGATGTTTCTTTCAAAAAAATTGTAGGATTTATTCTCAAAGAAGTTTCAAAAAAAATTCAATAAAAATAAAAAAAAAATATTCCAAATAAATCACGACTTGAAAAAATGAAACAAACCATTTTTCTCTCAAAAAATGAAAAACAAATTCTCGATGAAAATCAAACATTTTTTACCTGCTAAAAAAATTGAAAATTTTTAAAAATTTTCCTATTCTTAAAAAATGGAAATATTTTTTCAAAAAAAAAGTTAGGATTTTTTTTTACAAAAATTGATATTATTTATTCATTATTTACATAATTATTTAAATAAGCGATTTCTTTTGAAAAAGAGTAGACCTTTTTTGAAAAAATTATTTCTCCAGAATAATTAAAAGATTTTTTGCTTCAAAAAATTGAAAATTTTTACTATTCCAAAAAAAATTTAGAATTTTTGGTTCCAAAAAAAAGAGAGCAAAAAAATAAAAATTTTTCACTCTACAAATAAAATTTTTATTTCTCAAAAAGAAGAGGTTTTTTAATACGACTCTTTTCTCAAAAAAAAAAAAACATTCAGGTTTTTTTTTTCAAAAAGAAGAGCCAAAAAAATGATATAGGATTTTTTCACAAAAAATTGTAATTTTTCCCTCAATAAATAAGAAACTTTTTTTGAAAAGATTTCTTATTCTAAGAAATTTTCAGAATTTTCCTTCGAAAAATTGCGAAACTTTTCTGAAAAAAATAAAGAAACATTTTGTATTGAGAAGTTTTTCTGCAAAAAAAAAATAAATAAATAGAAAAACATTTTGCGCTCCAAAAAATAAGTTTTTTTTTTTCAAAAAATCTTTTTCGAATATCAACTTGGTATGAGATTTTTTCTTTGAAAAAAAATGAGAAATTTCGTTACCTAGGTACCTACCTAGCTATTTTTTACGTGCAACTTGCAAGTAAAAAAATCAAGTATTTTTCACTTCAAGAATGTTCAGATTGTTTTCATAAAAAAGTAGATTAATACCCTTTCCTCAAGCTCAAAAGAGGAGAAAATGAAAATTTTTCTTTTCACTTATTAACGTTGTTCATTTTCATAGTTAATAATTAATTTCCAATTTTTTATTTCTTCTTAACTAAATGTCAAGTGGCACATACAGGTGCCGATTTTTGAAATTGAGAAATTAAATTTTTTTGTGTGTTTTTTTACCTACCTATCAATGTTGTTTTTTTTTCATGAGAAAATGACTTCCAATTTTTCATCAAATTGGATTTTATTTTTTATTTTTTTATAGAAGTCGTGAACTCCAAGGATCCGCTTAAAATATATTTATTGGAAATGAAAAATTGTTTATTCATGCGATTCTTATGAAAAGGAACCACTTTGATGGATAAAAACAAAAAACAAAAATGCAAAATTAAATGGATATTGTAATAAGTCAAATGCGAATTTTTGTTTTACTTTCTTTGTTTCAAAAATGCAAAAGTTTGAAAATTTTTCATTTTTTTTTTTTTTTTTTTTTTGAAATTGGGAGGCTGATAGGTTTAGTGAAATGAAAAACAAAAAATTGGGAACTATTTTTCGTGAAAAGAAAAACTTTGATATATGTTAGACCAAAAAACTGCAGATGCTTGAAAACTTGTTTAGATTATTTTTTTTAATGTTCTAGTAGACATTATTTAAAATTCAGTTCGAGGGCAAAATGAAAATAGGGGACCGTTTTCTAATAAAAAGGAACAACTTTAAATTCTAAATTGAAAAACACTGTTTTTTTTTTGTTGAAAAATTGCGAAAATTTCGAGATAATTATGTACCATTTAAAATTTAGTTGGTAGAAAAAATAAATAAAAAATTGGGAATTAATTCTCATAAGAACAACTTTGATGGTTCATAGCCAAAAAAAAGGGAACGAGTTAAAATCGGTTAATTTTTCAATTTTTCTAAAAAAAAAAGTGGAGAAAGACTAAAGACCACTTAAAATTCATTTAGTGGAAAAATAAAAAACAGAAGAATTATTTTCTCATATAAAAACAAATTTGGGTATCGTGACCAAAAAAAAAATTGAATGTTGAAAATGAGGACCACCCCAGTGTTTATTTATAAAATATTTGGAAATAAAATAGATAGGTACCTAGCTACCTACTGTTCCTACAGATTTATGTAGGTACAAACTTTTTTCATTTCGTACTTTAGTCTTTACCTACCGAATCCGTATCGGGTGTACGTAGAGGTCAAGCGGAAACATAATATGTAACTAATTAGTTTTGTAGTGATTTTGTTAATTATTTCTAAATTACAGGTTAGGGTATACCCTGCAAATAATTTGACAATAAAATTTTTTTTACAAAAACAACAAAAATTATCGCAATAATAGATATATGACTTCTTTTTCAGTCCAGTCAAGTTCAACAGATTGGTAGTAGGTACCTTACCTACCCATTACATACTTCATTTATGGCCCTTATTAGTATACGTATTCGTCTCCATTAAGTTTTACGATGTAAGCAAAATTCAACAATGCCAAAAAATTATTTCATTTCAAGAATTTCATCGGCTAATTTTTATTCAATACGCATAGGTACTTGTCATTTCTAATTTAAAAGATTGCTCAATCAGGACGTTCGAATGTGTGAAGAAATGTAGGTAAGCGGGAATTTCGGCGAACAGATTGAAATTGAGTATGAACTGTTAGCATCTTTTTAAATGATTATTTACACAATGAATTGTTAACTCAACACAAAACTAATATAAGTTACATGATAGGTATTTACCAAGTACTAATAAGGTTGCAATAATTATTATGAAATCATTACCGGACGTACTTATCTATCGTTTAAAAATGTGTAACTCTGGTCTCTGCCAGAAATAGTAAAAAACAAATTACAATTTGTCCAAGGGCACCTATTGAAAAATTACTCAAAAATTGTCCTACCTGTGTGTATAGGGTATTTGCCGGTCAATAAAGCGGCTCTCGAAGGGCTACATAACGTTTCACTATAATGATTTTTCAATATAACTCCATTATAAGCCAATGCATCAATGTTGGGGGTGGCAATTTCATCAGATCCATGGAAACCAACATCATTCCAGCCCTGTCAATGTTTAAAACATGTCCATTAATATGATTCTATTATTCGGCAATGGAAAATGATTGTTTTAAGTAAGAAACGCGATTTTAGCAGAAACACTTCCGTCCATTTGTTACCTGCTCATAGGTATACTTACAAATAATTTTCCCTATTCGTTAATTAAAAGTTACATGTTGTTGTATGATGGTGTTATATTTTGTAAAACAATTGAAATGTTTTATGAGAGAGTGGTTCTCCCTTCGTATCTATTTACTTTGTACACTTCGAAGTATCTACATCTATTAATTTATACACTTCTTAAATTTACAGTACTTGAGTGTAGTCAGTAAAATCCTTGACATTCACAATTATTGGCAATTGATCAAATACATATAAAATCATGATATTCTAAAAAGAACTATGTACGAGTTCTTAATCAAATTCAATCTTTAGATCTATTGTTGTCTGAAATAAGTGAATTATTTTAGTACGTGAAACATAGGATAGGTAACGATAGGTAAAGGTATATTACCTACATGTTTTCTTTTTCAGTTTTGGTTGATATTATCTGCCTATCGAGTTTCTCTCAAATTATAACTACCAACCTAGAGCCCTACAGAAAGGCAACCTATAGATATTTCTCGAAAATTGGTCTAGGTTCTAGCTCAGATGTCACGTAAATAACTACTTAAAAGACCTACTTTTTCTCTTTTTTTAAATTTTTTTTTTAATATTTAAAGTTTTAGAATAAATAAACTAGGTATAGGTAAAATGTATTAGGTACACCCACAGAAGTTTAATGATTTTTCATCATGTTTAAAAAAATTTGGATGCATTAGGATGAGTGTAATTTTAAAAATATTCACACTTCACAATACACGTAAAGGTGATTTACCCATGTATCTGAATATTTTTTTCAGTTTCACAAACTAAAATTTTTGTCAAAATTTTGCAAATAAAATAATAATAATAGGTAGTTTATTATTGACTTACCAAATCATCAGCTAAAATGAAAATGATATGAGGCGGTTTTTTATTTTCATTACCAACACTTTCGCAATAAATATGTTCACTGAAACTATTAAAAATCGCGAACAAAATCAGCAACATCTTATCACGCGACTCTGAAATGCAGTTACGTATAAAATTCGATGATCAACATGAATTTGTACGTAATTGACACTCGCGTGGTCAAGTTTAAGGTGAAATAGAGACTGGTTTTGAATTTGTAAAAGAACTCGTATTTAATACCACATTCAACTCGTTCATTCACAAACGCAAAAATTTATTGTATTCAGCCCCCTCCCCTTCCGAATAGGTATGTTTTACTGTCGCATTTCCAACAAAATTCGTATAATAGAATTTTAATCGTCATTGCGAAGTTGAAGGTAAAAGATCGAATTGCTAGATTTGAGTTTAATTGCGGTTCAAATTACGTGATGCGTACGTTGAAGATTCGACTGTAAATATTTTTGTTTAAATTTTATGGGAAATTTCTGACGAATGTTTCTGGAATGGGGAACAGTATTTCTATCTTATTTCAATTACATTTGATATTCGAACAATGAATTCAATTTGAAGAAAATTACGATTGACTCGTATAGCTACGTAGATAGGTACCTACATCTGATAGACTGATAGAAGATGTATAGTTTTTCCTTGATTTTATCTGTTGTACAAATTTATTACACTCTTTACTCAAAATGAATGGGTGGGTAGGTATAGGTACCTATGCATTAATGTATGTACCTACCTAAAATTAAAATTAAATTTCGCATAGTTTTGCTTTTTGTAAAATAATGAAAAATGAAATAAGACTTTTTTTTAGTTTAGTTATTGAGTTATGAATAATTCTGTACACTAAAGCACCGATGATGGAAGTCACATTTTTTTCAACATCGAGGTTTTTACGTTTTTTGAATTTTGGACACTTGTGGGTTCATAAACAATAAAAATCTCGAAGTCGAAAAAAAATAGACTTCCATCATCGGTGCTTTAGTGTACAGAATTATGATGTTCATTAATTATTATTGTTCTTCTATGCTTCAAAATTACTCGAGCCCTGTTGAAACACTTCACAATTATTTCAGTAGGTACAGTAATAATTTTATTTTACCTATACCTCATACCTAACCCATCATACCAAATTCAAAACCTTAAATGTTCAACGAAACTAACGAAAGAAAAGATTGATAAATTTAGGTTTTTCCCATTGCAAAAATTGCAATGATTTCAGTAAAAAAGATGTCTGTTCTTGAGCTTGACTTCTTGTCGTACTTCTACTTGAATACTTGAAATTAGCTGTACGTTCCTTCTAACCTGGGAAAGCTGGAAGTGGAAATTAATTTTTTTTTAATAATGTGAGCCTGAGTTGAGCCTCCAAGGAAATTTAAATAGACCAATTTTCATTTTTTTTTTCCTGAAAAATTTCCTCAATGAAAAACTAAATAACAAAACACAAGCAAGATGGCAGCACGAAAGTTACTGGTTCAATCAAAACACAAACCAAACACAAACACAAAGGAACATGTATGCAATATGTGTTACGCAAAGGACATGTAAGTTGTATCTTTTAGTATTTTTGATTAGAAAAAAAAAATACTTATGACTCACGCTGATAACGAAGAATAATGGAAATTGATGGAATGAATTAAAAATGATCTCATGATCTTGTTATTCTGATCCTTAGTTCTAATCAGTTTTCGAGAATATTTGTTTAATTTACTTCGCAAAGAACGTCGTTTCAAAATGTTTTCATCGGACTCGAATTATTCGAAGTTAAAAACCAATCTAAGATTAGCTATCAATCGTTTGAAATTGCTCGAAAAGAAGAAAGCGGAATTGGCGCAGAAATCACGTAAAGAAATCGCAGATTATATCGCAGCAGGTAAATACGAACGAGCCAAAATTCGCGTCGAACACATCATTCGGGAAGATTACATGGTGGAAGGTTTAGAACTGATCGAACTTTACTGTGATCTTATTCTTTCGAGATTTGGATTATTACAACAGAGCAAGTAAGTAGTTGTTCGTAAGATATTTGTAGATAAGTGTACACAGTATTTATGTGATCTTTGTTCTTCAGGACTGTTGATCCTAGTCTAGCTGAAGCGATTTCAAGTTTGATATGGGCATCACCCAGAGTAGAATCTGATGTCGCAGAATTGAAAACCATTAGTGATCAATTTGCTTTTAAATATGGAAAGAAATACATCGAGGTTGGTATTGCAAATGAATGAAGTAAATCAAACGTAACACTATTCATTCGAAAATATTGTTTAGGCCTGTCGAACGGAAGCCGTCGATACGATTTCTGAGAAACTTAAGCACAAAATAGGCGTCCAACCTCCTCCTAAAATTTTGGTGGAGAAATATTTAATCGAGATTGCCAAAAATTATAATATTTCGTATGAACCTGATCCGCAAGTGAGTGGTTTTATTTTATTCATGAAATTGTTCAACTGTGTATCAAAACTGTTTTGATGTGTTTTGTTGCGAATCAAGGTTATGCGTGAAGCAGAGCATAGCAAAGGAATTGATGCACTTTTGTTTGATGGAGTTCCAAATAATTTGGATGATGCTAGTAGAGATATTGTTAGGCCTCCAGGTTTTGTCGGATTCTCACAAGAGCCATCTCTACCTCCGGAATATAGACCTTTTAATTATCCGGTAATTGTCATAGAAAATACTAAATTGACTATGCTCGTATGTATATACACACACATATGATTAAGTATACAATTTGTTTGTTTATTTTATTTTCTAGGCTATGAACAATGCTAACGCGCCTCCAATGATTACATCACCTACGTCCATCGATAATTCTATCAATAGTTGTCCTCTACCTCCTGCTTCTATGCAAGACTGTGTTTCACCTCCATACTCGTACAACATTCCTCCAGAAGAGGAAAAACCAAATAACATTTCAGCTTCAAATCGCGATGATGTCAAACCAAAGAATACTGTACGGGTCTTGATATTTACAGTATCTTCGATGAACCTTTATCAACTTCAACTTGCGTAACGCATGTACTTTTTTATTTTACAGGATAATGTAGTAAAACCGCAACCGAAGCCGTCAGTATCAGGTTCTAATCTAAATTTACCTGAATTACCAAGTGTTCCGGTTGATTCACCTAGTGGTCCGTATAAAGCTCCTTCTGTGAATTTTGATGATATTGATTTTGACGATTTGACTCGTAGATTCGAAGAATTGAAAAAGAAGAAATAAAATGAAATTTCTATTCGATAATCAACCAGTTTACGTTTACACCTTAACGATTTGATAGCAAATAAAAAATGTTGCTCTAAAATAATCTTTTAATACCTATATTATTATGTTCATTCTTTTTTCTTTTTTTTTAAAATAAAGTATAATTTATTATGTACATGTTTAAATTTTCTCACTTTTTTATTAATTTACAATTTTCTCAGATGTAACAAAGTATGAACGATTTATTTATCAAAAATTGAAGAAATAATTGAGTAATCATGCTGGATATTTGCCAATCGGTTTCTCTCCTGCAAAATTTTTTCGTGAAAAATTATTGTAAAAATCAGTCTGATAACTTATAAATTTTTCTTTAAAATTGAACTTGTACTTTGAACTGATTACTGATCGTTGAATCATTTGCTAAAAAAATTGAATAGTTTCATTGCAGAATAATAAATCATGGAAGAAAACCAATTGAAACCAAAACCGGGTAAAACCACCACCACTAGATATTTCAATTGGTTTTCAAAACCATTTGGAACCATTACAATGAATTTCAAAAATTCATTCAAGAACCACAACCACAACCACAAGAAAGTGGTTTGAAAATAAAAAACCATCATCACCACCACCATTTTCAATTTCCTTTACAATGAAAACCAGAACCACCACTAATTAATGGAATTGGTTCTTTTTGGTTCTAAAAAGAGAAATAGTGGATTTGAAAGGGAAGGAGGGGTCCAATCAAAATTTTTGTTATGACTAAATTTATTCCTAGAACTTCAAGTAACAACTTTGATTTGAAATTTTTTTAAATTGGGCCCCTTACCTACCCCCTGTGGTCTGTTTTCTTCATTTTTCTGATTTTTCAGCGCTCTGGAAAGTGGAAACATTATTATTTTTTGTTTTTTATTTGAATGTATATTATTTAATTTAAATTTATTGCAATATTGTGTTTGTAACTTGTAGGCAAAATTCTTTTTTTTTTTTTTTTTATTCTTTATAGTTTTTTTTTTTTTTTACTTTTTGAATTTGAATTTTTTATTTAAATTTCAAAGATCTGATCTTTTTTTAGTTCTTTTGTGGTATAATAGGAAGCACGAAAATGATTCCATCTGGTTCTGATGGTTAATGCCATAGATAAATGGTTTAAATGTTGGGAAATATTTTTCATACTACGAAATGGAAGCAATTCGATGAAAACCAATTGAAAAACCAAAACGGAACCACCACCACCACCACAACCATTTGAAATGGTTTTTAATTTGAGAACCACCATCACAACCAATTAATCAAGCAAAACCAAAAACCCAGAACCAGAACCAATCAAAAAAAAAAATTTAAATGGAACCACTTTAGCACCAAAACCTTTTGAAAATTTTTAAAAACCAAAAACCAAATTGGAACCACCAGTAATTTCAAAATTTTCTCAAAACCACCATCACCATAACCAATTGGGTCTCAATTGGTTTTCTTCAGGGAAGAAAACCAATTGAGACCCAATTGGTTATGGTGATGGTGGTTTTGAGAAAATTTTGAAATTACTGGTGGTTCCAATTGGTTTTTGGTTTTTAAAAATTTTCAAAAGGTTGTGGTGCTAAAGTGGTTCCATTTAATTTTTTTTTTTTTTGATTGGTTCTGGTTCTGGGTTTTTGGTTTTGCTTGATTAATTGGTTGTGATGGTGGTTCTCAAATTAAAAAACCATTTCAAATGGTTGTGGTGGTGGTTCTCGAATTAAAAAACCATTTCAAATGGTTGTGGTGGTGGTTCTCAAATTAAAAACCATTTCAAATGGTTGTGGTGGTGGTTTTCAAATTAAAAACATTTCAAATGGTTGTGGTGGTGGTGGTGGTGGTTCCGTTTTGGTTTTTCAATTGGTTTTCATCGAATTGCTTCCATTTCGTAGTATGGAAAATATTTCCCAACATTTAAACCATTTATCTATGGCATTAACCATCAGAACCAGATGGAACCATTTTCGTGCTTCCTATTATACCACAAAAGAACTAAAAAAAGATCAGATCTTTGAAATTTGAATAAAAAATTAATTTGCCTACAAGTTACAAACGCAATATTGCAATAAATTTAAATTAAATAATATACATTCAAATAAAAAACAAAAAATAATAATGTTTCCACTTTCCAGAGCGCTGAAAAATCAGAAAAATGAAGAAAACAGGCCACAGGGGGTAGGTAAGGGGCCCAATTAAAAAAAATTCCATTTCAAAGTTGTTGCTTGAAGTTC
Source organism: Balanococcus diminutus (assembly GCA_959613365.1). NCBI lineage: Eukaryota > Metazoa > Arthropoda > Insecta > Hemiptera > Pseudococcidae > Balanococcus > Balanococcus diminutus. The sequence continues at coordinate 32,993,687 of OY390715.1, read as the reverse complement.
TAGGAATAAATTTGGTCATAACAAAAATTTTGATTGGACCCCTCCTTCCCTTTCAAATCCACTATTTCTCTTTTTAGAACCAAAAAGAACCAATTCCATTAATTGGTGGTGGTTCTGGTTTTCATTGTAAAGGAAATTGAAAATGGTGGTGGTGGTGATGGTGGTTTTTTATTTTCAAACCACTTTCTTGTGGTTGTGATTGTGGTTATTTATTTTCGATCCACTTTCTTGTGGTTGTGGTTGTGGTTATTTATTTTCGATCCACTTTCTTGTGGTTGTGGTTGTGGTTATTTCAGCAAATGATTTTTCGTTGTGGTTTCAAACGGTTCTCTTCCCTGCCTTTTCGAAAAGAATTGGTTCTTTTTGGTGGTGGTTTTTGAATGAATTTTTGAAGTTCATTGTAATGGTTTCAAATGGTTTTGAGAACCAATTGAAATATCTGGTGGTGGTGGTTTTACCTGGTTGTGGTTTCAATTGGTTTTCTTCCCTGGTTTTCTTCCCTGGAATAAATTGCACGATTCAGGACGATGAAGAAAAATCAAAAATATAATCAATTAATTTCATTCAATAATATTATTTGTCATTTTTAATTTATTTGGCAATTTTTCTTAGTGATATTTGAATTTGTGAACAAAAATACAGAACTGACTAAAAAAATTTAAATTTAAATTTTGAATTTTGAATATTTGACGCATTATGTTTATGACATCAAACTACATCAAACCAATCCGTTCGCAGAGATCCAATTTTTGTGGGAGTGGCTAAATCCACAATAAGTAATCACCAAAATGAACGAACGAGAATTCATCTCAATATATTCTTGTTTGAAAACTCGTTGTCGTGGTTGTGTTTGTCATTGCAAAGTGGACTTCGTCGAAATGATTTTTATACCAATTTTAATTTTTCATAAACGATTTTCTCAGATTTTTCATCGAGATTTTTCCACTAAGTTTAATAAAATTTATTAATAATATTTAAAATTTTTCCAAGTTTTCTATTCTTCAAATTTTTAACTTTTTTTTTCATTCTCAATTTTCATTCCATTTTTGAAAAAAAAATTCTTGAAGAAATTATTCATCACTCATCAAATAATTTATTCTTATTTTTTCCTCAAATTAAAATTTTTCATTTAATTTTTTTAAAACTCATTTTTAAAAAAAATGTAGGGTATAATTATATTTGTCAATTTTTCAAAATGCAACTAATCTTCATCATATTTTTTCAAATTCATTTTTTGAAATTTTTTAATGAATATTGTTAATTAAATTTAGTTTTAAATTTACATTTAGGTTTTCAAACATTTTTCATAAAATTTTCTCATCAAAAAATGCTTCTAAACCTCTACCATACTTCTTCAAATTTTTCGTTTGAAATTTCTTTCAAGTAAAATTTTTTATCAAGTTTATTTTTCCGAAATTTTTTCCGACTTTTTTAATTTTATTTTTTCAAGAAAATTGTTCATAATCCCCGAATCCCCCATTTTCCAATAAAATTGTCAATTGATTTCGTTCTCAAATTGGTCAACAAAATGTTCCTATTTCATCTCCCAACTGGCAACTCGACTCCTCATTCGAATTTTTCCAATAATTTTCATCAATAATTCAATACCTATTATTTTGTCTGTAATTTCTAAACTTTTTCAAGTAAATTCCAATTTTTCTTCAAATTCACTAAAATTGTAATATTCAAATTTGAGTAAGTAGCTAAGTACTTAACTACTTACTGACTTGCAGGGATGGTAACCAAAACCGGAACCAAACAGAAACCGAAAAAAACCCGCTTAAAATCATAAAAACCAAAACCAAAACCAATACGTTCGAAAACCATAACCAAAACCAAAACCAAAACCAGTAAAAATTGAAAGCGGTTTTGGTTTTTTCATCCCCCCCCCCATTCCCTTCCCTTGAGGCTGAGCACGAAAAAGGAGCAGCTAGCGGAAATCACGTTATAAAAAGCTAAAAACTTGATGGAAAAGTTGGAAAGTGATAAGACCGCCAAAAAAGTGACAGATTTACATCGTATTTTGTTTTGTTTTTAAAGTCATTTATGATAGAAATTAAAAAAAACAACGTAACCGAAACCAAAACCGATACATTTTGAAAACCAAAACCACTACCAAAACCACTACCAAAACCACTACCAAAACCAAACCAATACCTTTTGAAAACCAGAACCAAACCAAAACCAGAAAAAAAATTTTAACGGTTTTCCATCCCTGCTGTTAGTGCTGACTTGTTGAAAAAAAAATTGACATATTAAAACAAAAAATTCCTAGAATGAAAATTATTATTTTGAGTATTTTGTGAAAGAATAAATTTTAAATAACACATTAAAGTTTTCAGAGAAAAACTTGAAAAAAATTTGTTTGAAAAAAAAAACTCGTACAAAAATTAAGGAAGATGAATAAAAAAGAACGACATCGCCCTTACAATGTGTTTACTTATTGTGGATTTAGCCACTCTCAATTTTTGTGATCCTTTGCATTTCACAACTTTGGGAACCACACAGCTAGCGCGTGCGCAACGAGGTTCTACGAGGCGACACGCAGTGTTGTTGAAGCCAATTCGGCTCCTTCCTTGCAAAAGTGTTTAGCTGTCCATTTTGGTTCATTATTTTCAAGCAATATTGTTTGATTATATTCCAGTGGATGAGTTTTACAAAAAATACCATTGTACTATTTCTCTCTTTTAAAATAATGTGTTAATCATTTTATTCGTTTTCACTTGAATTGTACGCGGCTAATTAAGTATTCGCATTGATTATCTGTGCTTCATTCTGTTGATCGCTTTGATTGATGCCGGTTAATTTCTTCGTCTCGTAGCTGCCGTTCATTTAAAACATTCAAGATGATGTACACAGTAAGTTGAATTATATTGAATAAGTAATGATTTAGTCAAAAACTTTTGTGTTTTTAGTGTTATTATTTACATTATCGAAGTACATTTACAATTCATTACATTTTTTATGATTTGCAGGGAACTAGCGCTGAACAAGATACAAGGTTCAGTGATAAAGAGAAAAAATTACTGAAACAAATGAAATTTGGAGATAATCTAAGCAAAAGGGTATACTTTTGTTCCTATTGTATAATTTGTTGATTTATTTAGGCCTATCTTCATAATTTAGATGAACGATACTTTTGTGTTTAGGTTGACATGACCAAAGTTAAACTCGATACTATCAAACCATGGATTGGAAAAAAAATAACTGAATTATTAGGAATGGAAGATGATGTAGTTGTCGAATTCGTTTATAATCAGTTGGAAGGAGATAAAGTAAAATTAATCATTCTAGAACATTAGTAGTGTTAGTTTGTAATTTTTTGATTATTTTAATTTTTTTCTTCAGTATCCAGACCCGAAAAAAATGCAAATAAACTTGACTGGCTTTTTGAACGGGAAAAATGCTCGATTATTTATGACAGATTTATGGGAACTATTGTTGAATGCTCAAGATTCTGCTAGTGGTATACCAGATCAACTGGTAGAACAAAAAAAAGAAGAGATTAAAAAAAGAATGGTCAGTTTCAATTTTCTGTAATGAAATTAATGTCTAAAGCAATCTATTTTCAATCGTACGAATTCTATTTTCAGGAAGATCAAGAACGTCTTCAAACAATAACAAATAAAATAGAAAAAGGTAGAGAAAGGGATGGAGAACGTGAAAAACGAAAAGAAAGAAAAAGTCGTAGTCGTTCAAGGGATCGCCATCGTCATCGCGATAATCGTGATAAAGATAGAAAGGATTCAGAGAGACGGGACAAAGATAGAAAGAAATCACTTTCTAAATCTCCATCGAAGTCTAGAACGTGCGTATTATATTCGTAATCTTAATTATCCTTTGCATTATAATATTTCAAAGTTTTTCAGTTCGCAAGACAGACACCACGTAAAAAACGGCGATTCCGGCGACCATAGAAAACCCACCGAAAGTCCAGATAAACGACGATCTCCTTCTATTGATGGAAAACAAAATAATTTGAGGTAAAGATGAATAATTTTTTGTATCGATTTTTCTTTCACTTTTGAAAAAAACATCCATTGGAACGTTCTGAGTTATATAATCCTATCAGTTGAATTTCATCCATTTTAGAAATGACGATAGAAGTCCTAATGATAGTTCTCCAAAAAACAAAGATAAATTAGGAGGTTTAGACGAATCTTTACAGTCTTCATTTTCTAATAATATTGGGTCAGTAAAATATACGATTTACTAGTTTTATGTTCAAATTAATTATCATACATTGATCTTGTTTCAGTTCACCTGTACGAGAAAAAAAAGAAGTGCCTACCAAGAGAGAGAGGCGGTCTTCAGCATCGTCGACATCTCCGGCAAAAGAACGAAGCGTTTCCAAAGATAAAAATACTCGAAGAAGAAGCGCTAGTAATTCGTCCAGTAGATCATCATCCTCTGGTAAATTATTTTTTTATTTTTCTGAAAATCGTCTCTTGATGGGTGAAATCTTCCATTTGTAATTTGATCTTTTCCTATCAGACACTGGAGCAAAGAAAAATGATGACTTTGAAATTCGCAAAAAAGAAGATAGCATTCAGAAAAAACGTCATTACCGTAGTAACAAAGGAGATTCGTCGGGAAGTGAATCAGACAGAGGTCGAGGAAGTAGACGTTCCAAAAAAGTAATCAATTAATTTATTCGCTTATATTTTTGCATGCATGATCGTACTTCTACTATTTCGTATTTTTGTACAGAGCACCCGACGACGATCAGATTCACGTTCTCGTACATATCGTCGAGGCAGCAGTCGCGAGTACGAACGAAGGGATAGAGATCGGCAAGACCGTACCAGGGATCGTGATCATGACCGGTATAGAGATCGTGATCGTGAACGGGACCGTGAAAGAGACCGCGAACGTGAACGCCGAGACAGAGAACGTCGTGAAGCTGAAAGGGAAAGGCTGGCCCGCGAACGCGAACGTAGGGAAAGGGAACGAGACCGTGAACGCGAACGAAAAGAAAAAGATCGCGAACGCGAGAGAGAAAGAGAAAAGGAACGCGAAAAAGAAAGAGAACGCGAACGAGAACGTGAAAAAGAAAAAGAAAAAGAACGCGAGAAAAAATATCAAAAAGGATCCGAATCACCGGTTGCTCGTTCTAGGTACATATAATAATTTCCTTATTTATTTAAAAATTATTATTTTTGAATCGTCTATTTAATATAATTATGTATCTCATGAAAAAAAATTTCAGTCGAAAAAGATCGTCGAGTGGAAAAAGATCAGTGTCAGATTCACCGTCTCCAAGAAATCCTTCTCGAGTAAGTAAAGAGAAATATTCCGTAGGAAACATCGTGTTTCTGCCTATTATAAAAATATGTAATAATTTCAATTTTCATCCTACAGAATACAGCTCCCAGCTCGTCTCGATCTCCTCCTCATCAGTATAATAAAAAAGGTGAAGTTGAACGTGAAAAGAAACACCATCGATCTCAAGAGAGGTATTGCTAATTCGATTTTATTAATTCATTCTTGTTTCTGACTTATTATTTTCATACAATTTTCTTTTTCGTTTTCGTCAGAGATTCTTCTGAAGAAGATGCCAGAGTTGTTAGAAGACGGGAAGCTGAATTAAATTCGAAATATAGAAGAAGTGAAGAGAGTATTGAACGTAAACCGGTAGAAAAAATTGAAAAATATAAGTCTGTTGATAGAGACCCTAGGTATGAAGTGTCGAATCATCCAAGATATTTCATATTAGATATCTTCAAATCTAACCATTTCTAAATTTGATTATTGTTTTCGTAAAGGAAACAAGAAAAAAAAGAAAGTCACCATCACCAGCAGGTTAAAAAATCCAGCGAACCGGAAGATAAATTTAGCAAAGGAAATGTTAGTCCATCTATGAGTTCAATTTTTTCTTTTTTTTACATAGAAATAAACATGGTACATACTTTTTCAGGTGCGTGGAAAAGAACGTCCACCTTCTTCGAAATCTTCAGACTCTGAATCCGAAAATGATTCCGAAGCTTCACCACCATCTAAGAAGAAGAAAACCGAAACCGATTCTAGTTCTATGTCTGAAGATGAAAGACAAGATCGCAAACTTCAAAAGAAAAAAAGATCAAAATCGTCGAGTTCGTCAAATGACGAAGACGATGAAGATGCCAAGTTGAAAAAACGTAAAAAGTTGAAGAAGGACGAATCCGATTCCGAAGACGATGATAAACTTGGAAAAAAGAAGAAACGAGAACGAAAGAAAAATTCGGCATCTAGCTCTGAAGTAAATATTTTCATAAATAATGTAAATGTGATTCACCTCTGAAAATCTAGATGTTAATTTGAAAAAAATTGTTAGGAAAGCGACGACGAAGACGATAAAAAGAAAAAGAAAGAAAAAAAGCATAAGAAACACAAAAAACATAAGAAACATCGAAAGCATAAAAGGAAGAAGGACGAAAGCGAAGTAAGGGTTGATTCTGATTGATACTAAAAACTACTTTTATTAAATATTTAATTGAATAATCTTGATTTTATTTTTAAAATTAATTTTATATTTCTATTTTTACTCGTGTTTGTATTCAGGACACCGATGAAGTAACCGATTCCGATGAAAAAGAACGTATATTACGTGAAAAGGCGTTACGCTCGATGCGTAAAATGCAACAACAACGTTAAGGATTCAATGGGTACGTTGAAAAGTAATCAGTATTAATATAATGATTTCTCTAAAATCTCTCATCTATAAGTCGTCTTCCATCTCCTTTTGATCTACGGCTTTTAATTCGTACTCTTTGGCTTCATTTCACTAACATTTTCTTCAAAAATATCGTGCACAAGCGCGTACTTTACGACTTATAGACGATTAAAGAGAAGTTCGTAGGTGAATTGACATTTTATAATCTAGATGTTAGGCTTTGATTTTTGGCCATCGTTGATTTTCGAAATGGTTTCGGGAAATCGAAGACAATCTTTAGCGTAGGTCTTGAAAACAAGGTAGCGTTTCGACGAAAAATATTTTTCGTTTTTTTTTTTTGAAGTAAAAAAAAATACAATTATAGCAGACTCGTATTATTTACGATCATTCGTGTTGTAGCTTTATTTGCATAATTTTAATTTTAAGTCCTATAAAAATGGAGCCGATTACAAAATGTATAACACTGTACATTTTTGTAATCACCTTTCTGAATTTTTAATACCACATAAAACTAACCTTAGACCTTAAACTAATATATTATGGATTTGTATTATTGAAGTTTTAAATGACGATATTTTTTCAAATATAGTTTTTATCGAGGTATCACTTCAGAAGTGCTCTACTAAGTAATAGTGTGTTAAATGATATGTGATGTGTCGGGTCCAACGATAAAGTACAAAGAGCTTTCTAACGTTAAGCATCAGCACCATCTGTAGTTCGTCGTTTCTGCGTCCTGTCCATCTTATACGTACCATCGATCATCTGAAGACATCCGTACCATCTTTACCAACTACATCTTCTTTCACCATCGTCGTCGAAAAAAACTTACCATCGATCAGTCTCATCTTTACTATACCATCGTTGTTCGTTGTTCATTTTACCATCTTGCAAAGACGAATTCGTATCACTCTGTCCAAGATTCAAGCATATTTTGTCAAGATTGAAGAATCATTTGAAAATTAATAGAAGACGAAAAGAAATTACCATTGAACCGGTGAGTTTGGAATTTTTTTACATTTGTTATTTTAATAATGCAAAATTTTCAGTACATTTTGACAAAGAAAAACTGTTATAAAATTGTTTCGATATTTTGGAAATTTCTCAGTTTATTATTTAAATCGTGAAACATTTCAGCTGGTTTAAAAAATTTCGAGCCTGATCAATGTAGCAAATTGTGTCGGTTAGTGTTGTTACGGAACCAGAGAGGCGAAGTGTATGTATGGCTCATTTAAGTTAACGCACTTTTGAAGCATAATATGAGAAAAAAAATTGCGAAATATTTTATCCGACTTATCTACCGAAAACTTTGCTTTACAATGAATTAATTTTGTAATTTGTGTGATTTCAGGAGCATCAGTGTTGCGCAAGATGAACGGCTCAGTTCCAAAATACACCATTGAGAAAATCAGTTCGACGGCTAAAAATCAAAGACACGTTTAGATTGGATTTAATTTCGATTGTGTTTTTCCTTCTTTTTTTGGTCATATTTAAATTGAAATGTAACGTGGATTAGTTATTTCATTTTCTGACTGTTTTCTCGTTTGTTTCAGATAATTGCGAAGAATTTCTAGAAACGTGGACTGTTGCGTGTTTAACCATTTCCAATTCAGGAATATTTAATTGATGTTTTGGACCTACGTTGTATATTTCTATTTATACTGTACTTGAATTAAGCTTTGTAATTGTACGAATAAACGATACTCTCGATATCGTTTTTCTTCGTCGAAACTTTTTTTTTTTTTTAATTAGGAAAAAGTGAAACGGCGAAATTGACTTTGATACGAAACGAAGGTGTAATGAACTGTGAAACGTGTAAAAATTAATTTTGATTTTTGCCATATCTGCGTGACCTATGTATAGTTGTATACTTACTGATTAAATTACACTTTTTTTCTTATTTTTTTTAACATACGAAAAAGATTATTAATTGTTATTTTTTTGAAAGTTACGCCATCAGATTTTCATATGCCTACCTAATCTTAAAAAAGTACTCAGTGAAAATTTTTTCCTGTGGTACCAAATCTCTCTTAGTTTTCTTTCACTGGAAAATGGAAATAAGTTCCTACTCGTGCAGCGATTGTATCTTCAGGTATTCTTTGAAGTTTTCTTCAGCATACAGTCCGTACCTACTACCTAGTACTACAGTAGTGCACAGGTATCTGACAGCCACAGGGAGCAGGACTGAGTACGTAGCAGGTGCCAACAGATACTCATGAAATGTACGTACTCTATTTTATTTCCACATTATTGATAAAAAAAAAATCAGTTGTATATAGCAACGTATTCTGGGTTACCATAGCAGCCTGTACATATTACCTATCTATTGAACTAAAAAGTGATAATCATTAAAAATGAAATACTCGTACCTAAGTACTTGCATAAAATTTGCAAAAAAATCATCAATTTTTTTCCAAAAACGTGTGAACCTACAGTTCAAAGATTTCATTTCAAGAAAAAAGACAAAAAAATCATATTTTCAAAAAATTCCTCACAAAATTTTGAAAATAAAAGTCACAAAATTTCTTACAAACCTTGAGCAAGTTTTACAAAATTTCAGAAAAACACGTAGGTATGTACTTGGAAATGAATCGGGTAGAATTGTTCTTAAAAAAAGATTTCTTCGTAGACTTTCAAAAAAAAAAAAAAAAAAACTTCACAAATTTTTTTATCGCACTTTCATGAATAAAAATTTTAAAGTTTAAAGAGAACAAATTTTTACTCCCTAAATTTTGGAAAATTGGCATAACGTTGACAATTTTAAAAATTAATTCAAATTTTATAAAACTTCAAAAAAATTGCTCCAAAATTTTACGGTTTTTTTTTTTTTTTTTTTTTTATAACATCATAGAAAAAATTCTTATATTATATCAATGGAAACATTTTGGTAAATTTTTTTCTACAATTTTCAATTTCAAATAAATTTCCTCGTACCTTACAGAATTTAAAAAAAACAGATTTTTTTACAAAATAATTAAGTGTCAACATGAATAATTTTTACACGGCAATGGAAATGTTTTGGTAAAATCTTTTCATTCTTTTCTCAAATTTTCAACAAAAAATTAATCTGAATTTTCAAAAATTTCGAAAAAGAACTACAAAATTTTTCGCTGCAAAATTTCATAGAATTTTTCACAATACCTATTATAGGGGGAAAAATCACAAAATGATGAAAAAATTTGTTAAATTTTTTTCTCAAATTTTCAAAAAAAATTTCCTTACAAAATTGAATTTTTTTTTTTTGCAGAACCTCAAGACAATTTTATAGAACTTTAGAAAAATTGCTAAAAAATTTCATGGATTTTCTTCTACAAAATTACAAAAATTCTCACAGAAAAATGGAAACTTTTTGGTAATTTGTTTTAATTTTGAATTTTTTTATACAGAATTTCAAAAAAAATTATCAAAATAAAAAAAATCTTAGAAACGAGGGAACATTTTTGGTAATTTTTTTCTCTTCAAATTTTTCAACAGAAGAATAAAAACAATAGAAACTTTTGATAAATTTTTTCTCAAATTTTGAAAAAAATTCTTTATCTACAGATTGATTTTTTTTTATTATGCAAGAAATTCTACTTTTTTTACTATTTATTTTAGGCAAGTGTGATATTCAATGGTAAATATCTCAATTTTTTGTCTAAATTTAAAAAAATTAAATTATAATATTTTGAAGGAAAATAAATCGCATTCTTTTGGAGCAAATAATTTTTACAACTTCTCGAGGTAAAAAAATTCCAATACTTTTGGAGAAAAAATATTTTGACTTTCATGCCGAAATTTTTTTGTTGTTTTGACAAAGTTGGAGTTGATAATTTTTACTTTTTGAGAAAAAGAACCTCAATTTTTGTCTCAATTTTTTAAAAGTAGGAACCCCTCACTTTTTTCGAAATTGAATCTTTCAATTCTTCGAAAAAATGTAAATTTTTATGTTTGCCTACGCAGAAAAAAATTCAGAAAGAAATTTTTCATTTTTTGGAAATTGATTATCAATTTTTGATCTCAACTTTTTGACCATTATCGTCGATACACTGCCTATTCGTACACCTATTGTACATTTTTAGTACTTTTGTGTAAACGTATCTAATTGATACAGATAAGGTACCCACCAGGTAAAAATTTTAAAAATATGTAGGTACTAAAATAACGTACCTACCTATTTTAGTGTAAGTATATTTTTATTACCTTTATCATACCTTTATCTAAGCTGTTATCTATTGAGGGTTTTTTTTTCTTTCATTAGAACGAAACATTCGCGTAGGTACAGTAGAAGTGCTGGCTATATGTTTGGAATTTTAATGTTTTAATGTGCACTATAGTCGTCTACTGTGTACAATTATGGATATTTCACCCGTTGCTCATGATCCTGAATTGGAAACGGCTAAATTAAAAACTAAAAGACCTAATAAACCCTTCGGTGAAATTGTAGTTGGTCCTAGACGTGTCATGTTTCCAAAACCATACGCTGAATGGGCAGAAAAAATTCTCAACATGGAAATTCGTAACGATGACGTTTGGATTATTTCGATCCCTCGAAGTGGTAACATTTCAACATCTTAAAATATGTAGGTAGTTACCAAATTTACGTGCCTATCACATGATTTTGAAAAATACTTACTCGTCAGGAACTACATGGACCGAAGAAATGGTTTGGTTACTGTGCAATAATTTGGATTACAATGCTGCAAAAAATAATATTCTGCATAAACGATTCATGTATCTGGAGTAAGTCTTTAAAAATGTCTACTTTATCGATTATTTTTATTTTCTATTTATTTTTTAGATTAGCTGCAGTAATGGGAGATAAAAAATTAGCTGATGAATTTTGGACGGTTGATAAAATTACAAATGCCAAATCTCCAAGATTTATAAAAACTCACTTATCTTTAGAATTATTACCAAAACAATTATGGACTGTTAAACCAAAGGTAGGTACTGGAGACATGAGAATTTTTTGTGACTTTTTAATTGATTGAAAAACTCTTTTGAAAATTTACTATGCAGATCATTTATGTATACCGCAATCCAAAAGATGTAGTCATCTCTCAATACCATTTTGCCTGCATGATTAATGGATATGAAGGAACATTTGAAGAATTTGCTGAAATTTTTATTCAAGACAAATGTAAGAAAACAAACTAACTTATGGTCAAAATCCGAGATTCCCCCCCCTCCCGCTCCACCCTACAATGTACCTATACATACTTTTCAGGTATTTATAGTCCATTCTGGACCCATGTTCTCGATTTTTGGGAATTACAAAAAAATTATCAACTGTTATTTCTAACATATGAACAAATGAAAGAGGTAACTATCTACTTATTTATTGTTTCCAATCACGTTAAAAATTGTAGTTATCGCTCAGTTGCAACTAAATTGTAATTTTTTTAAGGACTTGTTATCAATTGTGTACAAAGTGACAAATTACCTGGGGACCAGTTTAAATTCGAAGCAAGCTGAAAAATTGACTAAACATTTAGATTTCAATAGCATGAAACATAACGCAGCTGTTAATCAAGAGAAACAGTTGACCGAGTTCGAAATAGTGGAGAAACCAGAGGATGCAAACTTCATAAGAAAAGGCCATAGTGGCGAATGGAAGGAAAAAATGACACCTGAAATGGTCGCTAAATTTGATAACTGGTCGAAAAAATATATCGATGGGACTGATTTCGATTTCTACGAATAATTCAGTGTGTTTGAATAACGATAAGCGCGAATAAAGGGGCGTGCTCCTGCACATTTTACTCCGAGATTCTAATAAAAGTATTTGTTGAAATGCCCACTTTTCACATGTAAAATGTGCTAATATGAAACTTTAGATGATTTAGAATTGTAAAAAAAAATTAAATAATGCGTCAGATTAAAAGGGGTTTTCTTCTTCTAAAAAAAAAAAACGAATTTTTCCTTTAAAAAGTAAATTTTTTTTTCTGCGTAAAAATTGAAAGATCTTTAGACCTCCAAAAAAATAAAAGTTGAGAGATAAGTTGCGTATCTTGAAAATTGAAGGCACTGCAAAGCTTTAAAAATGAATATTTCCTAACAAGGGAACTTCACCAACTCGTCAACTTTGACTGAACTGAAATTTGGCTGGCTGAAAGAGCATAAATGGTCATCCCGACCTCACCTCAGACCGAAATTTTGACCTGTCAAAGTTAAAGTTTTCTATTTTTGGTGATTTTTCAAAAATTATGAAAATAGCCCATTAGTCATCTTTTGCTGGAAGGTACAGATCGCTTCGAAAATGGTTGAAATTGACTCGTGGGTAGACTTGGGGGGGGGGGGGGGGGGTTGAAAAATGTATAGTCGATATTTTTACCCTTATTAGTTATCACCCCTCCCTTAAAGTGAGGAGCACTCTACAAAACTTCTAATTTGAATAGCTAAGTACAACCGGATATAACTAACAAAAAACATTGTATACCTACACATTAGGATGGTTCGTAATTTCATTTTTTTGGAAAATAATGTCAAAGGTCGGCTCTAAAAAAGATTCTTTTGGTGTAAAATGAACTCCATAAAAATTTTTCTTCAACGAAATTATTTTAAGTTTTTTATTTCGAAAACGAAAAAAAATTTTAATTAAAAAAAAATTAGAATGTGAATTTTTTTCAATTTTTTTTTTTATCAAACTGATTACTACATAGGCACTTTTACCCAACACCCGAGCAGCACACTCGATCGATAATATCGAAAGTTGAAACGTATCGATAAAAAATCGTTTAAAAATCTAAAGATGTTCTCACGATATGATACAGATTTAGCTGTACGATTTTATAGGCAAAAAATCTAAAAACTATCGAATTCGATAGTATTACGATTTTAGGACGATATTCGTCAACGATACTATCGACAAAGAATATTAAATTTATCGAATCCGATTTTCCACCGATTTTGTGCAGATATTTGAAACTATATTATCGACAAATAATCTGAAATTTCTCGAATTCGATTTTTTAACGATTTTGTGAAGATATTTGAAACTATATTATCGACATGTAATCTGAAATTTCTCGAATTCGATTTTTCAACGATTTTGTGACGATATTTGAAACTATATTATCGACACGTAATCTGAAATTTCTCGAATTCGATTTTTCAACGATTTTGTGACGATATTTAGAACTATATTATCAACAAATAATCTGAAATTTCTCGAATTCGATTTTTTAACGATTTTGTGAAGATATTTGAAACTATATTATCGACACGTAATCTGAAATTTCTCGAATTCGATTTTTCAACGATTTTGTGACGATATTTACAACTATATTATCGACAAATAATCTGAAATTTCTCGAATCCGATTTTCCACCGATTTTGTGCAGATATTTACAACTATATTATCGACAAATAATCTGAAATTTCTCGAATTCGATTTGTTAACGATTTTGTGAAGATATTTGAAACTATACTATCGAAAAAGAATATTAAATTTATCGAATTCGATTTTTTAAAGATTTTGTGAAGATATTTAAAACTGTATTATCGACAGATTATATGAAATTTCTCGAATGCGATTTTTCAACGATTTTGTGACGATATTTAAAACTATATTATCGACACATTATATGAAATTTATCGACTTCGATATTTCAACGATTTTGTAACGATAGTTGTTGAAACTATATTGATTTTTTTCTAGTCAAAAAATACCTACTTTATATTCAAAATTGGATGGGAAGAAAGGGCCAAATCGAAATTTTTATAATAACCAAAATTAAATCCAGAATATTATTCTACAACTTTTGTTTGAAATGTTTTTTCAATTGGACCTCATCTCTAGCCTCTATTATTTTGCATTTACCTACTTACGTGTAACAGTAATATGCGAAATCAAAATTGAAAAAATGTTCAAACAAGTTATCTAGTTTTTTTGGTTTACTAGGTATTTTACTTGAAACCAGATCGTTGTTCTTAAATAAAATTTTACCAAGTTCAATACTACGATTACTATGTGAATACTTAGTATTTAAAATTGAACGGGAGGGAGGCGCCCAATCGAAAATTTTGTAATGACCAAAATTATTCTTAGAACTTTAAGCTACAACTTTTGTTTGAAAATTTTTTCAATTGGACCTCTCCTTCTCCTCCAATTTTGCATAATACTCCGTTGATACTTATTCAAAATTGGAGGAGCGGAGGAAAAAGGGGCCAATTTGAAAAAAATTTCAAGCAAAAGTTGTAAATTAAGGTCCTAGAAATAATTTTAGTTATTATAAAAATTTCAATTGGACCCCTCCCTCTTCTCCAATTTTGCATAAGATGTTTGAATATTATAATCCAATTCGTATTATGCGAACGAACTCCGATGTTCGCAACAGACGCTTGTTTTGGTAGAAACTGCTGTATTTGGAACGAAATTCGCCAGCCTTAAGCGTAACTACGACTTCAAACTCGCCAGCCGGTCTTGAAAATGTGCGCGCGCATATACCCATATATGCTAAATTATCTACAAAAAATCGATAGAATATCGAAACTAGATAATCTACAAAAAATCGTAATAAAAAATCGATAGAATATCGAAATTAAATCGAAATAAAAAATCGACAGAATATCGAATTCGATAAAGTGTCGCGTTAGTTCCGCATAAATCGTGTAATTATCTTTCGATTTATAGATAGGTTATCGATGAAGTATCTAACTATAATCTTGAGATTTTTAAAAGAAAAATCGTTCGATTTTATCGAAAGTTTATCTGTTGATGGATTTTGCCAACTATAATTCATCGATAATCTGTCGATATATCGAAAGATAATTTCACGATTTATGCGGAACTAACGCGACACTTTATCGAATTCGATATTCTGTCGATTTTTTATTTCGATAATTTGTCGAGTGTGCTGCTCGGGCAAGGCTATTTTCGGTGAATTTTCATCTCTACCCATGTTTTTAAGGAGAAATAAATTTTTTTTTATGTTTTTTGAAAAAAATGGAATAAAAATGATAAAATATTTTTTTTTCAGATCGAAGTAGGCTTAACATACCAACATATTATTATGTTTTGTTTTCTCAAAAAACCTTTTATGGCGATTTTTCAACTTCACCTCAATTTTTTTGGAACTGTGCCATTTATTTTTCCAAAAAGATGAAGTTCCTGAAAACTGAGGTAAAGTTGAAAAATCGCCAAAAATGTTGTGTGCTTTTTGGGGGGAGGGGGTGAAAATATGTACGTTCAGACCACTTTGATCCATTTTTTTTAAAATTCCAACTGATTTTTAATTTTTTTTTTCAAAAAACCTTAAAAAAAACGGGTTTTTACGTCCCCTCCCAATGTAGTGACCATTTTGTTAAAAAAATGTTGAAAAAAATTCAATTCCAATTTTTTGAATTTTTTTTCGTTTTCTCAAAAAGGGGTTTAGCGGGTATAGGCTTTGCGCCACCACTCAAAATGATTTTTTTAAGAAGAAATTTTAGGGAGTTGATTTTGCATCAAAAGAATTATTTTTAGGAGGCCAGCCCTTGACATTTCGAAAAAATGAAATTATAAAGCACCCTAATACATGATGCTACCTTAAAAATTGAAGGGACACTGGAAAATAGAATTGAGTTTTTTTATTGACCATAGTATGGGTATACTTTGAAGCATGCGTTTTTTGTTCTTAGAGTAAGTAGATGTAGATATTTATCGTGGCACCGCAGAAAATACTTACCTATTTACACAGAAAAAGTGAAGAAAAATTTCCATAAAAATCTATTACACAAATTTTTCATGCGTCAATTACTATTATCATTTTATAGATAGCAGGTACTAATTACTATAAACTGCGCATTGAAACGTTCAAAGATTAATGTTGAACACGATTTGGTGCAAATTAGCCAATATAAGACAAAACAGATAAAACACAGCTACCGGGTGTCTAGTTAATACCTAACCAGCAGTGGCGGAGCAAACACGGAAAATAGGTATTCATTTAAGTGAAAAAAGTACAAGAAGAAGTTTCTTAATTTTTCAAACACTTTCAATTAAGATCAAAACGAAATTACTATGGTTAAAATTCACAGTTTTATTATACCTACGTAATGAGAATTCTTGCTGATCAGGTATTATTTGAATACCTTAATTGTTAATTAATCAATGTACAAAGTTCAGTGTTGCACTGGTCGGAGCGGGGCAAATTAGCTGCCATCGTTTCTAAGATATCGTGTAGGTTGAACGTACTTTTGTATATAATTCTTAGGCCCGGTTGTACGAAAATATTTCGATACTGATCTGTGGTTGATCCGCCAAATAACAGGCGATCATTGGTTCAAACCACGGATCAAGCCCACGTGACCGACAGTTATATAATTATGTAAAGTTCGATGCAACCTAGCCAGAAAAAATTCTAAAAATACGTAAGTACCTAGTGACATTTTTTACTATACCTTAAACAATATCTAAGCTATAAAGGCGAGGCAAGCCACTCGCTTTTCGACGTCGAAAATTGTGTTTTGTTGTGGCCTATGCAGTGTTATGAATTATGATTACCTAAGCTGTAATACAGTATTTATTTTATAACTGTACTTTTTTTTTTTTTTCAATAGAACGAAACGTTCACGTGCGCATAAGTGATTAAAGTATTTCCGGTCTTTAAAATCATGGATTTGAGCATTGAAATTATACCCGTGCCACGTGATCCTGAATTGGAACAGGCTAAATCAAAAACTAAAAGGGCTTTTACACCCTTTGGTGACATCGCAGTGGGCCCCAGACGGGTTATGTTTCCAAAACCATACGCCAAGTGGGCTGAAAAAATTCTTAATATGGAAATTCGTAAAGATGATGTTTGGGTTGTTTCGCTCCCTCGAACTGGTAAAATTTTAACATCCTAAAATTGGAAACACAACCGTCAGGTGATTTTGAAAAATACCTACTCTTTATATATAGGAACTACATGGACTCAAGAAATGGTTTGGTTGCTGTGCAATAATTTAGATTACGACGCTGCTAAAAATAATATTCTCGATAAACGATACATGTATCTGGAGTAAGTTTTATAAATGCGCACTTAAAGAATTTAATATCCTATTTAAAAAATTCAAATTATTGTATAGATTAGCTGCAATGAGTGGAGATAAGGAAATAGAAGATGCATTTTGGTCCATTGATGAAATCGCGAACGCTGAATCTCCAAGATTTATAAAATCTCACGTATCTTTAGAATTATTACCGAAACAATTATGGACAGTTAAACCTCAGGTAGGCATTGTGTACCTAATAAGCGTATTATTATTTTTTTGCCATTGATTAAAGGAACCTTTTGAAATTTTACTACAGATGATTTATATATACCGCAATCCAAAAGATGTAGTCATCTCTCAATACCATTTTGCCGGCATGATTAATAGATATGAGGGGACATTTGAAGAATTTGCTGACATCTTTATCCGAGATAAGTGTAAGAGACCAAACTCATTTTAATTTTTACATTTTAAGGGGGGGGGGCATAATTTTTTTTTTTTTACTAAATGCATAGCGTTGAAAAGCGGAATTTTCTAAGACCTTTGCATAACGTCATTTTGATTTTTCATCTATGAAGTTTTGAAGAAAAATTGGAAACTAATTTCATCTTGCTTTTTTTTACAAAAAAAAATTAATTTTTGATTTTTGAAAAATAAAATGCATGGAGGTTTCAAAAAAAGAAAATTATATTCATTTTGCATTTTGATGATGTCATTTTGTAGAAATTATTGATAGATTTTTTGGAAAATGAAAAATTTTAAGTGTCATGCAACCTACAAGATTTTTCTAAGAATGTTTTTTATTACGTAGAGTCTGGTCTGTAGTTCTGACCAGAAGGTTTTGCAAAAATTCTCATTTTTTTGTAAAAAAACTACATTGTTTTGTATTAAAAAAATCTACATTTATTTGTATAAAAAATCTACATTTTTTTGTATAAAAAAAATCTACATTTTTTTTGTATAAAAAAAATCTACATTTTTTTTGTATAAAAAAAAATCTACATTTTTTTGTATAAAAAAAAATCTACATTTTTTGTAGGAAAAGAACCGACATTTTGTGTAGAAAAAAAATCTACATATTTTTGTAGAAAAAAAATCTACATCTTTTTTTGCAGAAAAAAAATTATTCGATTTGAAAATTTTTGTTTTTGTTTTTCATGTATCCCTAACCCCATTGACGAAATAAAATTTGAGAATGCTAGCATCAGGTTGCTGTTTTTGAACCACTTTGAATGCTAGTGCTAGTATCCTAGTAGCATTTTAGTAGCATCTTAGTAGCATTCTAGTAGCATTTTGTTAGCACTTGGTATTGTGCTAGCATGATGCTAGCACTATGCTAGCACTTGATAATGCTAGCATCTAGCATTATTGGGTGGTCCAAAAAAAGTCAACATGAATGCTAGCATTTTCGTAACACGTGCTAGCATAATGCTACTGATGCTAGTAATATGCTAGCATGCCGATGAGATGCTAGCAGAATACTAACATAATGCTTTATGAATTGTCGATTGGGAAGACGCAACTTTTCCGCGGTATTATGTTTTGAAAATCGAAAATTTTTGATTTTCGCTTCACCTAGTATAGAGTTTACTTTTTTTAGTATGTAATTAATTTTTCTCTTAATTTTTAAAAAATATATTTTTTTAAATTAAAAACTTAATAATAAAAAATTAATTAGTAATTACATACCAATCAAAACAAATATATTTTATTTGAATAAAACTATCCTTAATATTTTCGACCAAAAATTAATCTTTCTCAATTTTGTTTTCTCTTGCCTCTTTAATTTTTGAGAGACATGTCAGAAGTGTCAGAAACCGATTGAAATGAGAGCATCTTTAAATTGTTGTACTACTCGAGTAAGTTACAAAACGAAAAATATAGGTGCCCGTTTGCATTAGAAATTTTTTTTTGAATTTTTGGAATGTAAAATTTTGAGGAAATCAAAAATCCAAAAAATTATTTAAAACATTTTCTTTTTACATCACCTGATAGAACTTGAAAAAGCAAACAAAATTTATTATTCGACAATCCATAATCAGATTGTGTATAATCCGCCTTAAAAAACAAAGCTAATATATTTTTGCCTATCTCTGAAATTAAAGGGGCTAGGGGAGAAAATTTTACTTGAATTCATTCAAAAAAAAAAATCAAAAAAATATTAATTTTTTTTTTCAATTTATGGTAAAATGAGTATCCTTTCTGTATGTTACATGCAGTGCCTACGAAAAGGTATAGACAATTTTTCAAACACATAACAAAACTCGTGCCAACAAAGAATTTTTTTTTGAATGAATTAAAATAAAAAAAATTCTCCCTTAGCCCTTTCAATTTCAGAGGTAGGCAAAAATATTTAATAATAAATTTTGTTTGTTTTTTCAAGTTCTATCAAGTGGTGTGCAAAGAAAATAAATTTTTTAATAATTTTTGAAATTTTTTGATTTCCTCAAAATTTTAATTTCAATAATTCATGAAAAATTTTCTATTGCAAACGGGCACCTATAATTTTGGTTTTGTAACTTACTCGAGTAGTACAGTAATTTAAACATGTTTTCATTTCAGCCAGTTTTCTGACACTCCTGACATGTCCCTCTGTATGTGTCGATAACATTATTTTGGTCCCTGATGGGTTGCCTAGTCACCTCGTGGACGGAACTACTTCAGCTATATGAATACTACATATTATGTAACTATACCTCACCTACTGTACATAACATACCTAGTCGAGTTGGAAACCACGAATTTTGGATTGTTTTCAACTCAAAATAAACCATCACCATGCATTATGGTCAAAATCTGAGATGTTTTTTCTTCTCCACCCTACTGTACCTACATACTGTTTCAGGTATTTATAGTCCATTCTGGACACACGTTCTCGATTTTTGGGAATTACAGAAAAATGGCCAAGTTTTATTTCTAACGTACGAAAAAATGAAGGAGGTACGTATTTAAATAATTTTCTACTGCGTTAATAATGTTATAACCCAAATAGAAATTCTTTTTAATCAATATGTATGAAATTTTTAAGGACTTGTTATCCGTTGTGTACAAAACAGCAAATTACTTGGGAACCAGTTTGACTTCGGAGCAAGCTGAAAAATTGACCGAACATTTAGATTACAAGAGTATGAAACGAAACACAGCTGTTAATCAAGAAAAACAATTGACCAAGTTCAACATGGCAGCGAAACCGGAGGATGTAAACTTCATAAGGAAAGGTCAAAGTGGCGAATGGAGGGAAAAAATGACACCCGAGATGATCGCTAAATTTGATAACTGGTCGAAAAAGTTTATCGACGGGACTGATTTCAATTTCTACGAATAATTCAACGCATGTAAACTACAAACCCGGTGTTTTAAATTTTTTAAATACGTCAGTTTTTCATTTGTAAAATCCTAACAAACTAGTAAAATGTACAAAACGTAAAAAAAATTAATTGATTTATTTCACATCATTGCGAATTTTTGGTATAAAATCAAATCTTTTAAATACATCGTCAAAACAAAATATACAAAAAATGTACAAATAAAAAAAAAATTACATTTCGTCGTATCACAAATGTCAATGAATTTTACTGATTACTGATGCGTTATATTAGAATTTGAAGCATTAGCAGAACTGATATCTTCCTGAATGACAACAGGTCGAATAGCGTTTGAATTAACTAATCTGGTAATAACGGGTTGACCTAAACACCAAATATCTCGTCATAATTATCGACACGCAGAAAATATCGATATATTATCGCATAAACCTACCTCTGAGAGATCCGGCACTTTGAGCAGAAATCGGTATAACTTTAAGACCTTGCAGCGCTTTCAAATTAATCATCCCAGGAGCATTAAAATTAGATGGTAAGAGAACTTGTTGAACCGGCGTCTGTTGAAGTAACGTTAATGCTGCACCTGAAGTAGTAGGTAACACCACAGTTTGATTGCTATTCATTGTAGTAGCACCTGATGTTAAAATTTGAACATTCTGCAAAAAAAAAAAAAAAAAAAAAAAAATTAAAAATTGGTATTTAACGAAATATTAAAATCAAATATGTTTAGAGTTAGTTACTTGATTATTTTGGGCGAACATCTTGGGCTGTTGATTCAAAGCTACAACCGTATATGTCGGAAGACTCGGTTTACTAACAGCTACTGAAATCGTAGTACCACCTCCCACTATAAAAATGAAAAAAATTAATACATTTGCCCATGTTTCAAATCCATTCGATAAAAAAAAATCATACCCGTCACAGGTTTCGAATTCTGAATGATCGTAGGAGTCACCGAAGTTTGAAGTTTTTGTAATCTGGCCGTTGAAGTCGAAGACACGGCTTGAAGCTAAGCAAACAAAATGAAATTAATATTTACATCGTTCGAAAAAAACTAATCTCCTCAATTTTGCATTCACCTTGGTAATATCGGCAGAAATAGGAGTCATGATACCGGCGTTATTGGCAATTTGTATAATCTGCGGCTGGGATTGTTTTTGCTGAATTTTCTGATTCTGCTGCGTACCCTGCTTGATCATAACCAACTGCTGTTGCTGTTGTTGTTGTTGCGGTTGTTGTTTCAGCATAACAATCTGCTGTTGTCCTTGTTGTTGCAGTTCTGGCTTCAGCATTACTATCTGTTGTTGATTGTTACGTTTCAAAGGTTGCTGTTGTTTCATTAACAATTGTTGTATTTGCTGCGTGGACAATTGCTGGCCCGACAGCTGTATAATTTGGTGTTTCGGATTCGATACTTGTTGCTGGTATTGCTGCTTATTTAAAATGACCAAAGGTGACGCGGTGATATGTTTGGTGTTCTGCGAAGGCGACTCTTCGTCGTTAAGTACGTTCTGAGTTTCGGCCACAATCTGGCCTTGGTTTTGTTTAATAACTATCATTTGTTTAGGTAGGTTCTTAGGTTGCTGTATTGTAACACTTTGCATCTGATGTTCTTTATTCGCTCCGCTCTGTTGCAGCTTTAATTCATTTTGATGTTTTACTAATAACTGTTGCAGCTGTTTTTGATGCTTTTCGAGTAAATCTTGTTTGGTAATTTCCATATGATCGGTTTTTACAGTCTGCGGATCATTCGATCGGTTTTCCACTACGGTGCAGTTACGTAAATCAGCGTTTACCAGCTGTTGATGTTGTTGTTGGCGTTGCTGCGCTTTTTGTAAGCTTGCCAACGAAATACGCTGCGGAGAACCTTGCGTTGATTGCACCTGTTTCAGTAAAACAGTGTGTTTTTTATCAGAATTTTCGTCTTGTTTTATCACCACGATTTGTTGAGGAGAAATTTGAGTGAGAGGTTTAACGCCTTTTCCTACAAACGAAAATAGAAACGAATGTTTAATCTCATTTTGCTTATTTCATACTTAGAGCTAATACCTCCGATTTTTCAAGCAGAAGACTTACCAGCGTCATTTGCTAACGTTTTGGCGTTGATCAATTTCACAATGGTGTTAGGAGATAAAATACTGGAACCAGCTATAATTGACTTAGCATCAGCAAGATTGGTTTTCTGCAAAAATTAATTTATTTTTAAAAATTATTGTAAATATCAGAAATCACGAAAAGCATTTACTTTATGTAACCATCGAAGACTTACATGTAGATTATTAGTAACGGAGCCAGCCGTGATACCATCTTTTATAATGGCTTTTTTAATTATTGAAGGTCGAACTGCCTTAGCCACCGTTTTAGGAGCACTCTTAGCGTCAGTAGTACGAACAACAGCTCTGCCTTTTTCGGGCATACCGGTGGTTTGAAAACTAATAATTTGCGAATCGCCCAACTTATCAAGACTCTGGCAAACACTATCTGGCAACGTAGCCTGTATAATCGTAGCTTGAGGTAGTTTATTTTTATCATCTTTAGTACTCCGTTGAGCATTCGTCGTCCTTTTAGCAGCGGGCTTAGCATCTGCTGACTTGGCAGTGGCATTTTTAGGTGTTCTCGCGTTTGTTTTAGGTTCTTTGGTGACTCGCACATTTAACGTCTCTGTTGGTCGGAAATCAGGCTTAAGGGGAGCAACACTTGTTACAGGGATGAAATCTTTACGCAGCTTCCAGACTGGAGTTTTCCTCGAAACTTTCGGTTTTACTGCTTCGATCATTTCTGAAAAATAATAACAAGTTTTCTATAATGGCTAAATTTGATGGTAGTTTTTTGGAAGAACCAAGATTGACTTACCAAAATCACTAATTGATCTAGATCTATGAAGATAAATCCATACTTTTCTTCTAGCGTCGTATTTGACACACGGGTCCGATTCGACTTGTAATTTTTCCAAAGCGTAAGTAACAGCGCCGTGAAGAATACAGTTCATTACATTATTAGATAAATATTGAGAATCTTTTAATAAGGTAACAATATCCTGTCGAGAACCTTCCCCATTAGGCAATCGTGCTGCAGCATCTTGAACTAAAAATAAACCGACATTAGTCATTGTTGAAACACTAATTTAGGTACTTTTTTGCTGCACTCACCTAAAGCTAAAATAGTAACAAAATACGGTCGATTTTCAATCAGTAAAGAGCTGCCTTTATTTATTTTTGCGTTATTTGGAAGAGCGTGATTCATATTGACTGGGCCTACTACAGTTTGATATCCATGAACACGATACATGAATGGCGTACTGGGATTTTGAAATCGGAGGTATTCCTATAGAAGAAAAATTACATTACAAAATCATTTTAGCTAAATACGAGTACTTCATAAAGAAATGCTACGAACTTGTTTTCTAAACTCTTCTTTTTCTTCGAACGACGAAGGTTTGACAACCCAATCAGTAGGAAACCTGGTGGAAGCCGGAGACACCGACCTTTGTTCACGTTTAACGTCGAATTCTTCACGAAGCACAAATGGAATTATCGATTCGTCTTCGACTACTCGTGCCGCAACTTCGTCTTTGTTTTTCAGCCATATTTCACACAAAAGCATTAATTTGGCATCTGAATCGCGACCAGCGCCGATCCATTGGTAAATGTCTAAATTAGCTTTGTAATCGATGTACGGTACGTAATCGGTTGGTAATAAATCATCTGAAAGTATCGATACAGATTAGTTGAATTTTCACAGATGAATTTCAATCTTTGAAGTGTTTTACCCACCAGGACACTGTCCAGCTAAAAACGTAACCGCGTTTTGCAATAAATTAGGCCACGATTGATTCGTGTACCAGCTGTTGAGAGGCGAAACTGCATTATCGTACCATGTGTCGATACGTTTTTGTAAATTACGTAAGTCCATTCTATGATCTGAAGTAGAGCAGACTATTTCTCGTATTAAACTGAAGAAGCATGTATGGGCATTATGCATCAGTTCAGGTGGAGGCCTAACACACGCACAAAAACATAATTTTTAATATAAATTATTTTAATTTTAAAATTACTATGCATGTATAGTTGAACTTACTTATCTCGTGTAGGCGGTGGCTCATTTTCTTCAACATTCATGGGGCCTAAATCCATCACGTTCATGTTATCTAAATCGGTAACAGTTGGCGAAATTCTCTGAGTAGAGGGTACATTTCCGCAAGCTAAAAAAGCTCCAATTAATGCGATATTCGATTGAAATGATAATTTTCTATTTAAATAAACGTACTCGAAATACAAGAAGATACAGAAGGTGAGCTAGCAAAAGTAGTCTCGGCAATTTGATCGATCGACAATGAATCAAAAGTCATGTTATCAACTTCAGTTATATTAGGTGTTTCAGTTGGCGTTTTTTTATCACTAGTTATGGTAGATTTGCTGAATGAGGAACTATATCGAAAATTAATACATCAAATTCAACACGAATGAAGCAATTTTAATAGTAGCTTGGTTCGGGCGACCCTACACAAAGGTACACAAAGTTACACAAGTTGCACTTTTTCATCTTATCAGCTAATGGACGAATCATATTAAAGTTTGTGCAACTTGTGTAACTTTGTGTAGCTTGTGGTAGGGTCGCCCGAACAAAGCTAGTATAATCCGTACCTATCATTACTAACGACAGAATGCAAAGCAACGTTGTAGCTTTCTGGGGTGAGTAAAAAGTCAGCCTGAGTTTTGTCGTTATTAACATCTTCGTGATGGTTAAATTCGTCGAATAATAACACCGACGATTTACTTTCTTCATTTTTAATATACTCGTTTACTTTGGCTTCTTCTTCCTCTTGTTTGAGTAAGGCCGCAACTGCATTATCTTGTTCTTCCTTCATTGCTAATTCGTTCTTCAACATTATATCTCCCGACAGAACTGGCTCAGATTTTATAGTTGGGAATTCCTCCACCTCGGCTTTGATTTTTATGGGATTGAATTTCGTTTCAGCTGAAGGTACGTCGACAAAAGTAAACGAATTGTTTGCAGGTGGACTTGGAAAAGCATCAGTTGTAGGTTGCGGCTCAGATTTGATCGATTCAGTTGGTTTCTAGATGAAAAGGTATTCGTGAGTACAGTACTTCCAAAAATGAAGTTTTAAATTTAATCGCATGGAAATATTTTACCTGTGGTGTTTGCTTTGGATTTGTTGCAGCAGGTTTCCTAGTTCTTCTTTTTCTAGGGGGTTTTATTTCTTTAGAAGCTTTAGGTACGACAGGAGATTTATTAGGTTTACTTTTTTTCTGTATTTTTAAATGAGGCTAAAACATATAAAATAACATTGTAAAAGAAAGTCGACTTCCAATCAAATACAAAACAGAATAAAAAACTTACGTGCAAATTACGATTGTGTTTATGATACTGCTTGACCATTTCTTTATACTTATCTTCAGTCATATCGAAAGGATTATCAACATTTAGCACTAAACGACTTAAATCCAAACAATCGGGTCTAGACAATGTGGAGATAGTTGGTTGTTCGAATTCCTCATTGAAAGATTCTTCTAACACGCAAATTTGTTTTCGGTGTTTTTTTGTAAACGGTGGTGGAATAAAACCCTCTGAAAATTAAGATATAATCAATTATATTTTTATATCACATGATTTAGCTTCCAGCAGATCCTACATACCTGGATAATTTTCATCGTATGAACTATCACTCGAATCGCCTAATTCTTTCTTAATCGAACTGAGCTCTTGAAAATATCGATGTTTTACTCTTTTCTCCAATGAAATACGTTCCATTTTTCTTTTCAAACTTGAAGGACTTGTACTGACTGATGCAGCAGGTAAAGTAGAACCTAACTGCAGATCTGATACATTTTCCAACAATTTATGACGCATGGTTAAACTGTGCTTTAATACTTTATAGTAGTACATGCGTTGCTTCTTCCTAAGATGAGAGAAAACAAAGTGTTAGATGGTAAATAGATAATGATAACGCGATGAAAAAAAAAAAAATACATAAATATTTCACTCACAAATATTCTCTGTATCTGGCTTTCATTAGAAGTTTTTGCATATTAACTATATCACTTCTGTAAAATCCGCCGTTCAATTTATCGCAGAATTCAGTCAAAGGATTTGTACCGAAACGAAATTCTTCTCCAGAAAACAGCAATTTCAAAGTACATGACTTTTCTTCTGCGTCGTTTTCCCCGAAATTGGGCAGGAATTGCTGAACACAAAAAGAATCGCGAATTATAATTAATCCGATTACCATAAACATTATTCTCAAGTATCTGGTTAATATCAGTTACCATCAAGTGTCTCCTCTGCTGTTCTGTGAATGCATTCCACGAATCCACCGAAAACAGGACTTGAAATAACTCTGTATTTTCGCAAAGTGCCTGCGGCAATTTGATCTTTTCGTCGTTTATCATACATTCTTCGTATTTTAAAGAGTGCCTTTTGTGGGATGATGAAGAAGACTTCGGAAAATTTTGCAGCAGAATGTCTTCCATTTCTAAAACCCAAATAGTTATTAATTGTAATTGTGAAAATGAATAGTATGTATTATAACCTTGAACGGTTACATCAAACTGACATGCTTAGTTTTCTATACAGAAGAAAATTACCTTTAAAAATACTATTTTACTTGTGAATAATCAACCATGTACACGAATTTACAAACACTGATAACACTTGGAAAGTCATCATGATTTACAGTCCTTCACGTTTATTGATTCATTTACTTTAGAATTCATTTTGTATCAAATTTATATTAAATCTTTCTACATATTTTTTAAACTAAAACAAATTTTTATACAAAATCCATAACCGTAATAAATAAATTATCACATAATCAATCAAAAATAATTATAATCTTTTTGCGGACGGCAACGGAAGGAGCAAAAATTAACTGGAAAGGGTGTTTACAAAATTGATCCAAAATTGACCAAACATGAAAATTAGAGGTAAAATGTTGAAAAATTATTCTGAATGAGTCGTAAATTATTACATTTTACATTACAAAGAATAATTATAAAATGTAAGTTAATTGCGCAGAAATTACGTTATTATTTTTATTAAAATTTAATTATTTCGAAGGTTTTCATTTAAAATTTCGGCTTTGGTTACACTGTCCTTGTTGAAGTGTTTCATCCATTCATCTGTGACGTGTTTCAAAACAAAATCCATAAAAAGTCCAAAATAAAGTTTTTTCTGTTATTTTCCGTAATTTTATGACGATTTTACCGTTATTACGAGTATTTTCTATGGTCACAAACTAAACAAAATGAAGGATAAATTTTTTTGTGTTTGTGATAATGATTACGTTGCATTCCTCAAAATTTTGTGATCCGTATCCGCGTGAGAGAATTTTGAATTTTGTTGCCGAAGTCGAAGAATTTTAGCAAAAATTGAGTAAAATTAATTAATTTTGGTGAGTAATTCCTCGTGATTTCTTTTAGTTGTGTTATAATCTCATAATGCTTCATTGTTCTTTGAAAATATTCCATCGTCAATCAGCCCCATAACCTAACTGTTGATATCTTCTCTGCCGGTACAGATTCCTTTTCGAATTCCGAAAAAATGGCCCTAAATTTAACGCTCAAGGTGCACCCTGTTGTATTATTTCAAATCGTGGACGCTTATGAAAGGCGTAATGTCGATGCTTATCGTGTTATTGGAACTTTACTAGGTAAGTTTTTCTGTACTATAACTTGTTCAAATTATTGTCCCATCTAACCCGAATGTTATCAAATATTTTCAGGAACTGTGGAGAAAGGCGTTGTGGAAGCCACCAACTGCTTTTGCGTGCCTCACAAAGAACACGAAGATATTGTAAGTCGCTGACTCCAACATACAGCTTTGCTGCTGTTTTGATTTCTACTAATTTGGTATTTTTATAGGTGGAAGCAGAATTGATTTACGCCAAAGATTTATACGATATGAACCAACAAGTAAACAAACAAGAAGTCATTGTTGGCTGGTGGGCTACCGGACACACTGTAACATCGCATTCGTCTGTTATTCACGAATATTATTCTAGAGAATGTTCGAATCCAGTTCACATGACTTTGGATACTACGCTCCAGGGCGGTCATCTCGGATTACAAGCATTCGTCAAGTGAGTATTCTCTTCGTAAATGGCGATCTATTTTCAGATTCGTATTACTACTAACGAAAAATTTATAATTATAGTGTAACTGTTGGAGTACCCGGTGGTAAATCTGGATCACACTTTACACCTATTTCCGTCGAAGTCGCTTCGTATGAACCTGAAGTTATATCATGTCGGTTATAAATCTTTCATTATTTTCCAAATTTAATTACGGAGCTTTTAATTTTATATAAATGTTTTTCCACAGTACGATTGTGCCAGAAAACTATTGCTTTATCACAAAAATGCGTCGAACCCACTGATGACTTGGAACGTATTGTTGAAGCTGCAGATAAACTGAAAGGTTTAATAGATAATGTTCTTGCTTACGTCGAGGATGTCATTATGGGCAAACGTGAGCCAGATAATGAAATCGGAAGGACTTTATTAGATATGGTACACAGTGTACCGAAAATGTCATCTGAACAGTTCCAAAATATGTTCAATTCTAACGTTAAGGTATGGTACTTCGGTACATTGAATTTTCGTAATCGTACGACATTTTTCACAATTTTTTTCCTCTTTTTTTAGGATTTATTGATGGTATTATCGCTGGCGCAATTAATTCATACGCAATTACAACTAAACGAACAATTA
Source organism: Balanococcus diminutus (assembly GCA_959613365.1). Lineage (NCBI taxonomy): Eukaryota > Metazoa > Arthropoda > Insecta > Hemiptera > Pseudococcidae > Balanococcus > Balanococcus diminutus. The sequence goes on along the minus strand of OY390715.1, from coordinate 32,964,046 downwards.
ACTTTCCTTACTACCATATGATCCAAAAAGGTACGTTTATTTATTTCTTTGAAATTTGAATTTACTCTCTATATTTAGAGCTAAGTTGATGAAATAAATACTCGAAATATTTATTAAAACTTTATTTTACCTTTTTAAAAAATCGATTTATGTAGGAACATGTATACTTAAGTAGTCTGTGTATTGAACATTGAAATACCCAGTAAGTTTTTAAAAAGTTTCAGTCGAGAAAATAATATTGTACTTAGGTATGACTTTGATTTCATAGAATTTGGTTCCCTTGAAATTGGTTCTTGCTAATTACACGTTTTTTAAAAAGGTTAAATTCAACGACACTTAATTGTTAAAAATTAAATTAATGAAAGCACTCGCTCAAGTTATACTTTAAAATTGAACTTCGTATAATGTTTCACTTCACATCCTCTATCTTCATTCAGAGTTAAATATACAGATTTGTTTGTTAATATACTTTTCCAAACACTGCTAGATTATTTTACAAATTCTACGTTCTCTTGTATGCTTCGAAGTTTTCATTTATTTGATTTCGACTCGACAATAATTTCATCTCCGTTTCGTATATTGTAACTGTACAGTTGTTTGTTCGGAAATTTCATATGTTCCGGACCAATGACATGTTTCATGTGTTGATTCGAGTAGAATAGTTTCATCTTTGACGCTGACAGATTTGAGAAGCTTTCTAATTTCTGTTTCAATTCGTTCACTGTTTGGTATACGTCGATGCTGCGTTCTTCCACCGATATCTCGTAGATTATGGCTACTTTTACTTTTCTTTCTGGCGATAGATCGATGTTTACTAGGGGGTCGAGTTTGCCATGAATTGAGACTAGCTCGTTGTATCTGAAATAAGAAGAAATTAGATGAATTCGGTTTATTTTTTAGAAAAAATTGTTTGCCACGCTATTTTAGATTATTTGATGGTTGCATAGTAGCCACTTGAAGGCAGTACGTTGTATTCTGTACTTCTACTAGTATACATCGTGTTTCATAAGCTCATAGCTGACTGAATTCCTTTCACCGCGTGAATAGGCAACCCATAAGGAACAAAAAAATTGCATATAAACATGTTGCCTATCTTGAAAATTGAAGGGGCGGGGGGGGGGGGGAATTAAATTGAGAAAAGTGTTTTCTGATCGGACCAATGAATAGTACTAAAAAAAAATCAACTTTTTTGTTCGAGACAGTTTTTGCCTATTTTTAAAAATTGAGTCTTAAGAGAATTTTAAACTTGAAAAAAAAAAAAGTTTTTTTTAAATTTCCATAGCTCTGTACTTAGCTCCTCCATTTCCGAAGGTAGACAAAAAAAGGTCTACAACGAAAAAAGTTCTTTTTTTTAGTACTATTCATTCTTTCATTGGCCCAATCAGAAATTATTTTTTCTCAGTTTCATTTTCCCTAGCCCCTCAAATTGTCAAGATAGGCAACATGTTAACATTTGTTGTTCCTTATGGGTTGCCTATTCACCTGGTGAAAGGAACTGAGTCAGCTATGAAACACCCTATACATATACGAAGTTGATACTTCCATTTTATTGATTTTTAAATTATGACCAAGACCAAGAAAATGCTCAGTAAATTTTACAATATTGATTATAAAAACTATTGAAGATGATTCTTAATAAATCTTATTTTAACTCGAAACAGTTTCCTAGTACTTTATTTTAATTACGATTTTATTACTTTCAATTCTTTCATCATCGAATAAAATCGATACCATCACTTGACTTCTATTTTTGATTAAGTATACGTTTAGAAATTTTACAGATCATGATTGTAACGTTTTTTCATCCAAATTTATTGATTTTTAACCTCACACGCAGATCAAGATCATTGGTACCAAAATTCTTCTTATTCAATTTCAATTAAATTACATCTTGCTTAAAAAAAAAAAAAAAAAAAAAAAACTAAAAGAAGCGACTGAACGTATTCATCTAAAATCGTTCTTGATTTACTATCGTATTTGCAATTCAAATAATGATTTTTCATCTTCGTTGTACACCTCTATTACATTTAATATACTGGCAGGCGTATTTATAATTTCAGGTTTTGTACCATATCATGTGGTTGTAGGTTGGTAGAGTACAGAAACTGTTTTAAAGTTGAGCCTATGCACTTGGGATAAAGAATTAAAGAAAGTAGCCACGAAAAAGGTGCTCAAAAAGGGGGAAAAGTCTAGTTGCAAGTTGATATATTGTAATTATATAGCGAACCTTTCAGGTCGATCGCTTTCTGGCTTATCCATGTAGTAACGTATGAAAGCCCTTTCGGCGTCTTCTCGTTCTTCTGATGTAATTTCACCGCCACCGTTTAATACTTTTATATTGGGAAGACGAGCTATTAGAAGCTGTCTGCGTTCGTGTTTCGTATATTCCTGTAATAAAACACGTGAAAGATATGTAGTGTTTATATGCTGCGCAATACACAACCTTGTAGTGTTTTAAAATGGCTTTAGTCGCGTATTTCGATAGATTAGGTATGGGTACTTCGCGCGGTTAATATTATTTCTCGTTTTGTTTTGGCAATCTCTATATTCTCGACATACCTGCCATTATAATCGAGTGGTTATGCAAGTTGGAAATTTATTCAGTACGAGGAGGCTGATTAGTGATTATTCGCGTTACACGAAGGGAAAACATTATAACGTTGGGTTGGATCAGAATAAAATTATTATTCGTATGTTGCACAAGAGATGCGTGAATATGTTTGAATTTTTCTTATTACGAGTTCTTAATATGTGGGTAAATTTTATCTTCATTTTTAAATTAATCGATCGATTGAGAATGAATTCTTATTATCGAGTGGATACTACTGACTGATCGTGAGGGGTCTCAATCTTGAACTTTTAAAAACTGAGTAGAAAATTTCGAGCATTTTTTTCTCAAAAAGGTGCCATTTTTCCGAGGGCTTGTCTCTCCCCAAAAAATCTCACCATCTCTTTACGTAAAATCCAAATTGAAAAATTTTTCAAACAAAAGTTGTAGATTGAGATAATTGGAGTAATTTTTGTTATTAAAAATTGTTTGATTAAACCCCCTCTTGTTCTCTAATTTTGCATAATACTCTTTAGGGAGAGCCCACCCCTTTCCAAAAATCTCACCATCTCTTTACGTAAAATCCAAATTGAAAAATTTTTCAAACAAAAGTTGTAGATTGAGATAATTGGAGTAATTTTTGTTATTAAAAATTGTTTGATTAAACCCCCTCTTGTTCTCTAATTTTGCATAATACTCTTTAGGGAGAGCCCACCCCTTTCCAAAAATCTCTCCATCTCTGTACTCAAGATCCAAATTGAAAAATTTTTACTATTACAAAAATTTTGATTGGAACCCCCGCCCCCTCTTCCCCTCCAATTTTTATAATACTTAGGGAAAACCACAGGATGATTTTGATAGGTACTATTCTTATTTGGAAAGGTGAAAGGGGTCCAATCGAAATTTTCGTAATGATGGGAATAGTTCATAAAATATCAAATTTAAAAAAAAAAAATTAGCTCAGACCCAGTGGTAACTTAATTGGGCGACCGCGAAAAAATGCGTTTATTTGAATGATCGAAACTGCATTGTGAACTTCCGTTATGAATAATGAATTCACGTATTGCGTACGGATTGCTTTGTAAACAAAGCTTAGGACCTAGATAATTGCCAAATAAGCGACTATAAATATTTACAATCAATAAAACGTTAAATTTTAATATCATGTTAATCGTTTTACACACGCATGACCGGATGTTTTGGAATAAGTTTTGGCTTTTGTCTTTCAAAGAGAATCACGAAATAAAGATTCGAAGCGAAGAAAAAAGGAAGCTACGTGTTTCGCTCGATTGGGCTGAAAACGAAAGAAATTTACATACCCCAAATAACGGGCAGCCTAGCACACGAAGACACTGCAAAGTAGGAAACCTGGATAGCCTGTCTATATCGTCCCATGTCGATAGTAAGGTGTTATTCAGGTTGAGGAATTTCAAATACCGGAATGAACTGTGCGCTGAATCCGACTGTGTTTCTGCAAAATTGAAATCATTTTTCGTCGAATGAGTATTTGACGACTGGTGAATTATTTTGAAAGAAATTGTATATACACTCAACACTGTCCGGGGAGTACCTTTGGAAACTTGAGATTTAGATACAACTGGGTACCACTGATAGAAAATGTTATGTACACAAGATGCCTATGTTAAAAATTGATGGTGCAAATAAAAATAAAATTGAGAATTTTTTTTGATTGAGTATTGGGTGAATCGAAAAAAAAACTCTGATTTTTACCAAATACAAGATCATCTACTTGGCACCAAAACCAGACTTGAATGGCTTCTATTGATGCAAAAGAATCATTTCGATTGGAAAATTTTCCATTGCAGCCTTGCCAACTTTCAATTTTCACAAAACATCAAAATTTTTCTCAAGTTTTATAGAGAAAATCGATGTTTTTGAAAAATCGAAAGTAACAGGCTTTTCTTTAGAGTTGGCATAATAAAATTTATTTATTTTGAAAAAAAAAGTTTCTCAATTTTTTTGAATTACAAAATATTTTTAAAATTTTCGAAGGAAATTAAAAAAAAAAACTTTCAAATTTCCAAAAAAAAAACACAATTTTTGGAAAAAATAAAAAAAAATTTTGGTTTGGTCTCAGATGAAAAAAAACCTTTCAATTTTTTGTTAAAAAGATTTTTGAATTTTCTCGAAACAAAAAAAAAGAATTTTCTCGAGCCATGATATAAAAACTACTCAATTTTTTTGAAAATATATTCTCTATTAAAATATTAATGTTTTTTTTAAAACTCTTTATCTCTCTTTCAATTTGTTTAAAAAATAGCATTTTTTGTTCTCTATAATTTAAATTCGAAATTTTTTGGAGAAAATTATTTTCTGAATTTAATTATTTCTCTACTTCTTTGGGGTAAACAATATTTTTTTGGAATAAAAATTTTTTTCACTTAATTTTTGGAGAAAAAAAACTGATTTTTTTTGCAAGTCTGATTTTTTTTATAAATAAAAAATGTTTTTAGGTAGGTATAATATGTTTTTTGGAGTCGGTATAGTGAAATTTTTATGAAGTAAAAAAATTTGTAATTTTTTTTTCACTATCGAAAAAAATGTCTGTTTTTAGTAAGAAAAAAATTGTTAAAAAGTTGATGGCGAGAGTAATTTTCCATGAAAAAATTTCTGAGTTATCTTGGAACAATACAAAATCAATTTTTTTGAAGCATGATTTTGAAAAATCTCATAAAGTAAGTCGCACTCACAACAACCAAACCAAACAAAAAAAAAAAAATGTATCTATAAGTATGGATTTCAATTTTTTTTTTTTTAGATAACTTGAAAAAAATCCAAATTCGAATTTTGAAGATTTTGTGGTTTTAAATTAATCCGAAATGATTTAAAATCTGCCGAACCCTATAAAAGTAGGTACTGAAAAAATTATGCATTTCCTACTCTTGAGATTTTCTTGGGAGTGGCTAAAACCACAACAAGCAATCACCAAAATGAACGAACGAGAATTCATCTCAACATATTCTTGTTCTTTGAAAACTTGTTTTCGTGGTCGTGTTTGTCATTGCAAAGTGGACTTGGTCCAAATTGATTTTTAATCCAATTTTAATTTTTCATAAACGATTTTCTCAAATTTTTCATCGAGATTTTTTCGCCAAGTTCAATAAAATTTAATAAAATATTTAAAATTTTTCCAAGTTTTCTATTCTTCAAATTTTCCATTTTTTTTTTTGTTTAAAATTTTAATTGTATTTTTGAAAAAAATTTCTTGAAGAAATTATTCATCACTCATCAATAATTTATTCTTATTTTTTCCTCAAATTAAATTTTTCATTAAATTTTTTCTGTTTGTCGTTTTAAAATTAAAACTCATTTAAAAAAAATATATATGTATTGTATATTTTTCAATTTTTTCATTCAAACTTGCCAATAATTTTTTCATCAAAATGCTACTGATCTTCATCATATTTTTTCAAATTCATTTTTTGAAATGTTTTTATTATATTGTTAATTAAATTTAAATTAAATTTCCATTTAGATTTTTAAACATTTTTCATAGAATTTTCTCATCAAAAAATGCTTCTAAATCTCTACCATACTTTTTCAAATTTTTCTTTTGAAATTTCTTTCAAGTAAATTTTTTATCAAGTTTATTTTTCCGAAATTTTTTCCGACTTTTTCAAGTTTATTTTTTCAAGAAAATTGTTCATACCCCCCCCCCCCCCCCATTTTCCAATAAAATTGTCAATTGATTTCATTCTCCAATTGGTCATCAAAATGTTTCTATTTCATCTCCCAACTGGCAACCTGACTTATCATTCGAATTTTTCCAATAATTTTCATCACATCATCAACATTTGTCTTGTCTTCTAGTTCTAATTGAGGAATTTCTAAATTTTTTCAAGTAAATTCCAATTTTTCTTCAAATTTACTAAAATTTTAATATTCAAAATTGAGTAAGTAGCTAACGCTAAGGTACTTAACTACTAACTTACTGACTTGTTGAAAAAAAAAATTGAAAAATTAAATAAAACATAAAAAATACCCAGAATGAAAAATATTTTGAGTATTTTGTGAAAGAATAAATTTGTCTTGAATAAAACATCAAAGTTTTCAGAGAAAAAATTTGAAAAAATTTGTTTAAAAAAAAAACCTTGTACGAAAAAAAAAAACTCGTACAATAAAGAAGATGAATAAAAAAGAACGACATCGCCCTTACAATGTGGTTACTTATTGTGGATTTAGCCACTCCCGATTTTCTTTTGTATTTTCAAAGTTTGATGCATCATGCATCGTTCTCAATTTCATTTTTCCTTGTCCCTTCAATTTTTGAGATAGGCACCCTGTGCATAAAATTTTTTTTGTTGGTGATACCAGGTTAGATTCATATCTGAAGTTTCATAAGACCCTCCCCGGACACTGTATAGACTGTAGAGTGTAGAGGTACCTCTACCTACCTGATGACTCCGGTTGACTCTCGCTTCGACAGTACTGTTCGGAAGATGGTTGTCCCACACTTAGTGACGTCAAAGGGCAATCTGCTAAAACCAATGCTTCTAATTCGGGAAAAGCTTGACCTAGTTTTCTTATGACAGACCACGACGATACGTGATTTCCTAAATAAAATATAAATCAATTTGGTACGATTTGTATTTCCGTATTCGTATATTCTTTCGTTACGTTGACGTATTCATTAAATACCTTATCGTAATTAAACTAACGCCATATCGTATGCATTCTATCGTCCTTTTTCATTATAGAGAAATGAAGCGTTATGTTATTTACGTAAGTAAATGCATCATGAAGTCGAGGACAAGATAATACTACTAGAGATCACCCTGACATTCACAATGAGACGACAAATATTTCTATTTTCTCTCTACGTCTGTTCTTGTCCTAGACGTACGCGAAATTAATATTTTTCTATCATCTTCGTAAGAATGATAAAATACGCGTAAAGTTTTCCCTACAACGTGGCACGTAAAGTTCAAGGTCTTTGTTAGTAAGTTTTTCCCTCTCGTTTTTTTTTTTTTTTTCGTTCCGCTTTAAAAAGTATGTAGGTACGTACGTAAACCAAATTTCTTCATGTTATGTTCCGCAAAGTATAATAATTAAGATGAAATTTAATAATCGCCTGGTTACGTGTTATGTACGTACACTACCTCGTTTCATTTTCTATTTGCAAAAGATCACGCATTCATGTGGCAATTCGAAATCGAAAATGTGGTAGGCCAAAGTGCCAAAATTACGCGATGTTTGTACACAAATATGATTAAGAATTTGAACGAGATCCAAATAATTTTACAATTATTTTATATAGAGACGTCTTTTTGCCATCTAGTAGGTCATTTATTTACAGAATGTAGGTTATGTATGTATTTTCAACTTTTTTTTTATTTTTTTTAATTTTCGTTTTTGCAAGCTTCGCGTTTATTTCACCTTACACGAATCTCTTTGGCTTCGGTTTTGGTATTCCACGTTCACCTTTTTGTGTCGTGTCGGCGTTGTATCGGACACACCTGTTGGCGAAACGGTTTTATTGTTTTTAAAACCGTATGCTTACGAAGATGGCTAAAAGATATCAGCGTGATTAATGGATTGTAAATACGGGCTAATGGCTGTGCCTGTGCCTGGTGATAATTTGATAAGGTAGGTTTTCATGCTTAACGATTTTTAATGGCGTGTCGGACGGTCCGGGGGGGGGGCATAATGTCAAAGTTGCACCGGACCTGGCCCCGAACTTTTTTCACTTTTCGATTAATTTCGTCGTGGTTTAGATGGAAAGAGGTTGGGCGTTTTGGTATGAAATTTTAACCTCCGGCGGTCATTTCGATTGTCATAGATTGAGTGTTCTAGTTCGAGTATACAGAAGTCGATACCTGTAATGAATGATAGTATTTTGTCCAAGGTTATCAGAGTATGAGCATTTTTTCGCAGTGTTTGAAAAATTGCAAATATTTGCATAACTTTTGATATAATATTTTGAAAGTGTTGGATATTTTATTGAAGTATTTTTCGTAATACCTTTTATTATTTTTTATCATTTTCCACTCTGGTAAATCATTTTTTTGTTGTTGAAAAAATAGGTATATTCAAGGAGAATTTACTTTCAAACATCCTTGTAAAAAATAAATTTAAAAAAAAATTATTTAAAAAAATCTTCTACCTAGTCGAAAAAATTCGAAGAAATTATTCAAAATTTGAAAAATATTCCAACATGATTTGTAAAGAGTGATTGATTACCTATGAAAAAATGTTGAATTGGGTAAAAAATCAGTTGACAGAAAATTATCAATGTTTTCTGAAGATATGATATGAGTATCCCCTAAAAGAAAAAAGTTGTGCCAAAAAATTATCCATAAATAATTTTTCAATATTTATACCTAGGTAGGTATTATGGGGGGGGGGGGGTCTAAAAAAATTTCGTATAAGATTTTTTTTTTAAACAAAAAAAATTGCAAAAAAAATTTCTTTCAAAAAAATGATCAAAAAATATATTTTGGTTTAAAAAAAATTTAGTAAGTATGTAGTTTTTATTTTTAAATACTTATATTTTTTGGAAAATCATTAGATATTCAGAAATTAATTTTTTAGAAAAAAGAATTTTGTGAGTGTAAAATCTTTTTTTTAAAAAAGTCTTAAATGCATAAAAAAATTCCCACTAAAATTTGTCGAAAAAAATGTTCAAGAAAGTTCGTTTGAAAAATAAAAATATACAATTAAAGTATACCTATATACGTAGGCATATTTAGTTGGAATTTTTTTTCAAAAAAGTCTCTCGGTTTTTTTTTTTTTTTTTGAATTCTTAACGTCACTTTTAAGTTCACCCATATTTCTCAACATGTAAGATCAATTTTTCAATGTACATTATTTTTTCGCCAAACTTAGTGATTTGATCATTATTAATTTTATTACCATGAAATCAGAATAAAACCATTTTTAGAAACACTGCTGTGGAAATCCTCCTCCCCAATTGAGAATTTTATCCTTACGTACTTTTACTTTTTTTGTAAGAAATTTTGGCACACTGATAACACGACTTGACCTCGTAAGCATCGTAGAGTCAAATCGCGAAATAATCCCGTTCATTTCGTTTCGTCTGCGTAGATCGAAGGTTAAACAAAATTAGAGCATCTGCTGGTAGCTGCTTCAAAGACTGAAACGATTTGCCAAAACCGATAAAAATTTTAAAACTGTGACTTTTATTTCGATTGAAACGCCATTCTTGACAACCTTGATCGAAATATGACGCATTTGTTCTATATCGAAATAATTAGTTATCATAATAATATATCGTATTTGATGAGTTAATGAAATTGATAGTGAAATATGTAACTTTCTCGGGCATGATCGTGAATTAGCAAAACAATCAATATACCTATTTTACAGAATCTACTATAAAATGAAATTTAGTACGCCACCGGAAAGCTTTATCGTAATTATATTTTTTTTAAATGGTGCGATATGCTTGAGAAGTGTGTATAAATCGTAAAAACTAACTTTTTAATTAGATTTTGTGAAAATAATTTAAATCCATAATTTATAATCATCTCATTCATATATGACTTAGGTTATATTGCTATTTGCTGGACTATACTATACTCCTATCATTGCGATTGTGTCCTTACTTCAGAATGCATTTACCACTTGGCGTATAATTAAAGGTATTTTTAATACTGCGCATCGGATTTATAAGTAGTATTTGCACGAGAGAAGTACATTAAATGGTGAAAATGGCGAGCATACGAGTACATAAGTGTATGTGTGGTTTCGTGTCGAGAATATAATTTTCATTGTTCGTATCCTTGATTAAAGGACGCTTACGAAACGGAATTGCACTGTTTGCTTTCTGATTGAGAATAGAATAGGTGAATTGATATGTATCAATTTGTCACTACGATGTATGGTGTTCAAGTGAAAGAGACCAATAAAAATATAGTGGAAAATACTTAAGAAATATTACGGCACATACCTGTGAAATGAAGTCGTTTGACTGAAGGTAGATATATCAAATTTCCATCGTCGTCTCTTAAATCAATATCATTGTATTCGTTCAGACTTAGGTGGAGTTCTTCAACACTACGAGATAAAAAAATATAGCATCAGGTTACTATTTTTTGAAGCCAATGAAGAAGGTGAAGTATTTGATAAATACCGAAATTAGTTTTCTAATTTTGGGAGACGCGATATCGTGTTTTGTCTATAGGTTCGTTTCACGATTTGAGAGAAATTCGATAGTTTGAAAATTTTCGATATCGATAGCTTTGTAAAATAGATGGTTTGAAAAAATTCCCAACTGTATCATTCAAAATATCTATTGTTAAAAATTTTAAATATCAACACGTACATTTTTAATCTGTGGTGAATCCATACATTGATTCTTGAATTGCACTTATAGTCATTTTTTTATTTTTTTGACCATTGCTTTTGAAAATGTAGTTTTCATTTTTTCATCCCTTTGTATTTATTGTCATTTTTTGCCCTTGTAGGGATTTTTAAATCAAATTTTTGGTTTAAAAAATATTAGTGAATACTTAACGTAAATAATGTAGAATTGAATCTCGAATTCGAATCAACCTATAAAAAAATTGATGTCAAAAAAAATTTAGAATTTTTTTATTGCTATTTAAGAAAAATAATAAATAAAAAATTGGTAGGAATTCAAACACTAGAAAACAAATTTCCTAACAAATTTTTTACTGAACAAAATTTTACGATTTAAGAAAAAAGAAAAAATTGATGGAAAAATTATTATCCTAAAGAAATCCTCCAAACAAAGTTTTTGTAGATTTTCTGAAAAGTTCTTTGGAAAAAATTCTTTAGAAAAGAAGTATCTTCTAAAAAAAAAAATTGGGTTGAAAAAATCTCGTATAAGGTACCTATTTAAAATAAAAAATAAATAAAAAAATTGCCAGTTAAAAAAAAACACAAGAAATATGTTTGCACACAAAAAAAGACAAAAAAAAAAAAAAAAAAAAAAAAAACAGTTGACATTCTCAAAACAATTTGAAAAATTTCCTCATGCACAATTCTTTGAAAGAAAATCATTTCAAAAAATGTTTACTTACTTATCTAAAGATTTTTTTTTCAAAAAAATATTTTTTCGAGTTGTGAGTTTTTTTTTTTCTCCAAAAAATTGAAAACTATGCTAAAATATTCAACATCCCCTCCCAAAAGATTGGAGTTTCCATTCAAAAAATTGAATTTTTCTCAAAAAAAATTTGAAAAAAAATGATTTTCTTTCTATAAAAGTACGTTATTCTTTCTGAAAAAAACTGATTTTTTTTTTCGAAAAATTAATGAATGTCTTTAAAGAAAATGAGAATTTTCATTACTTCAAAACAGTTGGGAAAATTTTTTATTTTGACTCCTAAAAAAATTAATATTATTTCTATTCCAAGAAAATTGAGATTTTCCTCCTAAATAAATAAAATTAGAGATTTTTTCTCCAAAAAATATTGTTCATTTTTTTTCGAAAAAAATTGAGAACTTTTTTTACTCTGGCTTAAAAAATAAGAATAGAGATTTTTTTTTTTGCTGAAAAATTTAAATTTTTTCATCTCTTCTCCAAAAGTAAAACAAAACACAAAAATTTTAATACACACTTAATTTTTGAATTTTTAAGATGTTCTACTCGTATGAGGTATTGAATATTTTCAGAACCACTAATGGGATGTAGCTCATTTCACTTTAGAAATTTTGGGTGTAGCTCAATGGGCCGAGCTACTGCCAAGCATGGTGTCTACAAAGTAGTGAAAATAGTGGTTTTGTGTCAAAAATTTCAATAAAAGTAGTGAAAAGACCAAAAAATTGAAGTCGTAAAATCACCAAGTTTCGTTCATTACTGAACAAAATTTAAAATAGTGTCAACTGCTATTTGAAATATTTTCTGTGATAAAGTCGAGTTCTAATTTTTTTGAGAAGGGAGAGGGGCTGCCAATTTTTGGTCATTTTTGGGGAAACGGTTTTCTGAAAAGTTTCTGAAAAGTATTGGAAAAGTTGCGATTTCTTGAGAAAAAATCTCTGTAGACACCATTTAAAAGTTGTCATCCTTGTATCTTTTAGTAATTCCAAAAATTTATCGTCATAACCTACGCTTAAATGATATCATCACTTTCATCAAATTGCAATGATTTTGAAAAATAAAAAACTTACTTAGGAAGTAGTTTTAATATTCGCGAAACATTTGTCCACGTTATGTGGGTGGCATTTAAAACGATGCTTTTCAAGCTGGGAAAATGTTCAGGCTGTTGTTCCTCGCACCTCAGTACGTCTTCGCTGAGATCGTTGAAACTTAAATTGGCGAATTTCAGTTTCGGCATTATCTTTAATATAGTGAGAATCTGCAAAATAAATACGCATTTAGAAAAGCAAACGGCAACGGCACCACCGCGTTGCCGAGTTAACCGATATTATTGTTTAATGGAAGTGCACAATCGGTGATCTTGAACCTGCTAATATTTTTCCGTTAAACTGGTTTAATGGCATATTCCAAATTTGGAAGGAACAACTTTAAAGTGCGTGATACGTCGCGGGAATTATTGTCTCGTAGTTTTTTTTCGCGGTTTTATTTTTTTGTAAATGTACGCAGCGATGTCGTATATCGAATATACGAGGATGCTTGGTGTATTCGTTTTCGTATTGTGTGACGTGTATAACGAACTTGACCGATCACATAAAAGAATTTGTGTTTGAAAAGATTCATTGCCAGGTTTAATGATTATTAATTATTATGTACGTACGTGTAGCTCGTAGCGATGGCGTAGTACAAATCAATGGCCATCGTTCTATCGCAAAAAATAGAGAAGTGCAGGTCGAAATAAAATGGTATTATTTGGATGAGTTATCTTATTGGGTCAATTTTTCCCTACTTTTTGTTTATTCACGGAGATGAGATGTTAGTAATATGATTAAAAGAGGAAAATTAATATGGAAATAGAATTTAAATGGGAAGAATAGAAAGAGAAAACGAGGAGCATGAAAAAATTGAAAATTTCAATTATTGGTTTCTTATAATTTTTCCATTTTTTCTAAACATTTTTTCAAAAAGCTGTCTGTCAGTCACATTACATTCGAATGAATCAATGGGAAAAACAAACTATAAATTGAGACTGCTAATCACCATTTGCAAAATACGATAAAGAAAAGATAATTGGAATTCGTGATCTTCCTCAACATAAACAAACCGTTCAAGGATGTGTATTCGATTCGCGAATAAAATGGAATTTTACTCCATGTAGTGGCAATAAATTTGATGAAAAAATTTACCAAAAAAACTAGTTTGTTTCGGTTTTCAGTTTCGCTACAGCGATTTTCTACAGAAGGCAAAGTATGTAGGAAGTTGTAGTATGTAGTAGCAGTTAATGAATACATGTTGGGTAACCCATATATTCTACCTAGTACCTATGTATATATTTTGCCATCATTGTTGTGCCCTATTCACTATAATAGAAAACCAATTAAGCTATTTTTTTTACATTTGATTTAAATACGAGCATGTTTTCCAACAGCTACTGTTGTAACGGTTTTGCGCGCAGGTTGAAAAACGACGAATTTGTTTAGTTGTGATATCAAGACTTCAGATGAGAGATAGGAATGTGGACACAGTGCACAGACGTGGCTGAAATAATTGGAAACACTACAGATTTTTTTGGCCAAAAAATTAGAAACACTTTGATATTTTTGCAACTGATGTGTAATTAGCAGGGTGGACCAAAAAACAAAATCCCAAAAAAAAATTCAAAATTTTTGGTCAATTTTTGGTTGAGTCTCAAGTTATGGCGTTTTAATAGTCCAAGGAAATTAACCAGTTCTAAGTATAATCAATTAATCATCACATTTCTAGCGAATTTCCTCGGACTATTACAACGCCATAACTCAGCCCAAAATTGCCCAAAAATTTGGATATTTTTTTTGGTGGGGGGGGGGGGGGGGGGTTCTTCTGACCCCTCAGAATGCGCGGAAAGAACGAAAATTGTTTATTTTGATTTGACCAAAAAATATGAAGTTGGTAATTTGGAAAAAAATTGCCCCTCCCTCCCCAAAATACTTGCCCGGAGGTCTGAAATTTTAGTCAAAGTCTTGTCTCATCACGGTTGACCTTTCGTAATGACCTTTTTTGTTCGAAGTCCAATTCTAAACATTTTTTGATTCAACGTTTTTTCTGTATCTCAATTAGAAACCATAAGATGAACGTGAACAAACATTTTTGGGGGGGCAAAAATGTGGATTTTAGGGACGAAGCACCGGCCGGATTTCGGTGGATTATTGTTAAAAAGGACACATTTCTGTGTAACTTCGTGAAGAAAAAAATCGTTTCCCCCAATTAGTTCTAACCAACATCACATTTCTGGCTGATTTTCCTGGACTACAAATAAAGTGACAAATTTCATTTTTCGAAATCTGGTAGACACCTTAAAAAAGGCGCAATTCAGTTCCAGTTCTTTCCTTCAAATTCCACTTTTTATTCAATTTTATTGCAGTTTCAGTTTTTCAGCCCTGGTAAAAATTTCTGATTGAAGGAACAACAACAACAACAACAACAACATTGGTGTTGAAACACAGTATTCATACATATGTAAACAAAATTACAGCTCATTTGGATCAGTAGTTCCCAAATTACAAGCAACAGAGTTGCACAAAATGTGTTTTTGCCGGAGTCAACTTCAGCTGATCACCCCCCCCCCCCCCCCTTTATCTACGGACCAGACGTGGTAATTTGAAGAATAACCTTCCGAAAAAAACTAAAGGCAAAATTTGGATCATTTATGATGGGGATGGGAATTGGGGAGGAACATTTTTCATTATGAAGAAGTCCTGCATGCTTAAAAGCAAAACTCTGGCTTTTTGGATTTGTGATTTTTTTTTAGACAGTCTGAAAGTATCAAATCAAGTTATTGAATTTTCTTTCCATTTCCTCATTCTGAATAATTTGAATAAGGGGTACAAAAATATCGAGATCCGGTCAACTATCAAAGATATCCTGGTGCATTACGAGTGCTTCTGGAAATTACCTCGTTCCATTGTGAAAGATTATTTTGAGCTAAATCTAAATCCTCAACGGTTTTGCATTTTTCTTTCAAGTCTATTACATGGCCCGCTGAATCGATATCACAGTCGTTTAGGACTAGCAACGATGGTATGTACTTTCGAGGACTGCGTTTTGGCACGTATATGGCTACCGGAGTTTGATCGTATATTTCATCTCCATATATTCCATATTTTGCGTTGATAGCTTCTAATAACGATGGCATTATTGCAGTTTGTCTCAATGTATCAGCTTGTCAAGTCGTACACTGCAAAAAAGAAGCAACAAATAAGGCGAGAGAAATGTCGAGTTGCGTGGATATTTCATATACTTACTTCTACGTGCTTACACATACTTAGGTAACAATACAATAAAACTCGGTAATTTTGAAATCGAACTGCGTGTATATTTGAAACTCGTTTAATGCGATTAAAAAAAAATAGAAAGAAAGAAAATAAAAAATAAAAATCAAACTATATTGACCTCGCGATACTAAATTGTACGGACTGTCACGATCAATTTGAATGGCTATTGAGGTGGTTTGATCATCAAGATGTGGCAAGTCATACAGATACAGGGAAGAATCCCCTGCTTTCGAGTACCTAGTTTATGGTTTATATGTACTACGCACTCGATAAAATTATGTAATAGCGGACGAGCCTCGATTCGCAATCATCATAGAGTACACGGCAGAATGCGCGCAGTTGCCAAGTATAAAGAAACCATCGACACGATTGTAGTACGCATGGAAACTGCGTTCACAACTAATTGGACGGATTAGATTTTTCGAATGTAAATCAACTAATTAAGGTGATTTTTGCGGCCGATTTATATGATCGCGTCGCTGTAGGTAGGTTTAGTTAGGTGTAGAGAATCAAGATGCGAAACTGTGGCTTGCGGGTTTTCATTTTGCAATTTGAATATGATTACGTAAAACTACTCGATCGCGAGAATGTTTCGAAAATATTCGTACTCGTAGATATGAAGGTAATGATATGCTTCCAGAGTCGCAAAGTGTTGGGAGTTGGGACATGGGGCGCTGGGGCAACTATGCAACTTTTTGCTCCAACTCTACTTCCACTCGCGAAGTCGCGATTACACCGCGCATTGTTATGTATTCTCCCCTTTTTCTAAAAAGTGTACACGCGACTGGGCATCATCAGATTTTTAGAATTGGGGTGCACGTGTGTCACTTGCAGCGGTACAAATTCGCTATTTATTACTTTTAAAAAGAAAGAGTGGCAGATAAACAGTTCGCAAAGGGTGCTGAATATAACCCAGTAAAGGTTCGAACTTTTTTCAAATTGATTTTCTGGTTTAATGGGGGTATTTTCTTGATAATTTGGTGATTTTGGATGGTGGAATTTTGTGGTTGCAATAATTCCAAAGATAAGACGAGATTTCTAC
Organism: Balanococcus diminutus; assembly: GCA_959613365.1. NCBI lineage: Eukaryota > Metazoa > Arthropoda > Insecta > Hemiptera > Pseudococcidae > Balanococcus > Balanococcus diminutus. The sequence continues at coordinate 32,947,106 of OY390715.1, read as the reverse complement.
AGCGTTCCGAGCGGCACACTCGATCGATAATATCGGAAGATGTAACGTATCGATAAAAAATCGTTTGAAAATCTATAGATGTTCTCACGATATTATAAAGATTTATCGGTACAACTTCATGGGCAAAAAATCTAAAAACTATCGAATTCGATATTATTAAGATTTTATGACGATATTCGTCAACGATACTATCGACAAAGAATATTAAATTTATCGATTCCGATTTTTCACCGACTTTGTGCAGATATTTGAAACTACATTATCGACAAAGAATATTAAATTTATCGAATTCGATTTTTTAACGATTTTGTAAAGATATTTAAAACTATATTATCGACAGATTATATGAAATTTCTCGACTTCGATATTTTACCGATTTTTTGACGACATTTGAAACTATATTATCGACACATAATATGCAATTTCTCGAATTCGATTTTCTAACGATTGCGTGAAGATATTTGAAACTATATTATCGACACGTAATATGAAATTTCTCGATTTCGATTTTTTAACGATTTTGTGACGATATTTGAAACTATATTATCGACACGTAATATGAAATTCCTCGAATTCGATTTTTCAACGATTTTGTGGCGATATTTGAAACTACATTATCGACAAATAATCTGAAATTTGTCGAACGATTTTTCAACGATTTTGTGACGATATTTGAAATTATTTCCAAATTGGTGAAAATTTTTCTAAGTTCAACACGTCTGGAAGCACTAAACTGCCTATTATAAGCGTTTTATTGCCAATTCCTCAACGATAAGGTATGGCATAGTGGTTAAGGAAGAAGATTACCATGCAGGAGGTAGATGGTTCAAGCCCCACGGGTGGCAGATTTTTTATAATTTTTTTTGACTTTTTCTGAAATGATCCTCTTACCGTAACATGAATAATGTGTTTAGGCATAGTTTAATGTATTAATTATGCTAATTAATGATTTTTAATTATAGAAAAAAGCTAGTAAAAGACGAAAAATCGGAATAAAAAATCGACAGAATATCGAATTCGATAAAGTGTCGCAAAAGTTCCGCCTAAATCGTGAAATTATCTTTCGATATTATAGATATATTATCGATAAAATATCTTACTATAATCTCGAAATTTTTGCTAACTATAATTCGTCGATAATCTATCTATATATCGAAAGATAATTTCACGATTTATGCGGAACTAACGCGACACTTTATCGAATTCGATATTCTGTCGATTTTTTATTTCGATAATTTGTCGATTGTGCTGCTCGGGGTACGCAAATTCCCCTAGTTTAACAGTCAATAAGAATTATCCCCAGTTCCTCACACCTCATCAGTATTGAAAACTGAAATTACTTCAGTTTCATTTTCAATTATTCATGATGTTCACAAAATAGTGAAAAGTAGTAAATTTTGTCAAAATCTCAATAAAAGTAATCAAAAAATCAAAAAAAATAAATAAATCACTGAGTTTCGTACATTATTGAACAAAATTCATGATGAAATTTTTACCGCCATTTGAAAAATTCTTTTTAGTAAAAAAATTTGGTTCTGATTTTTTGAGGTGATTTTTGGGAAAACAGTTTTCTGAAAATTTTGTAAAAACTGTAAAAAGTAAAGTAAAACCTGAAAAGTAGTGCTTTTTGAAATAAAAAAAAAATCCTGTAGACATGTATTCAAAAATTGGTTTTCAACCATCCTTTTTCAACAAAATTATAGCAATTTGATTTTGATTTTTGACAGCTGATAAGGAGGAGCGTTAATAATGATAAGTTCATCGCCATCGCGTCTCTTGCAAGTTGCGTACATCTGTACCCTTCGATTCTTGCCGTATTGGATCTGCCAAAGAGTTTTGCATGAAAGTTGGTTGGTGAACGTGTGATTACAAGCTGATCTTCTTGCTCCTTTGATAGGCTTTCTCTGAATTAGAGCCCCTGAATTCGTCATAGTAGGGTTCTGAGCTTTAGTCATTGCACATTTCAAAGTTTTTATAAAATTGATGTCCCTATCAATGTATAAATATTTTGAAGCACAGAGTTTTGATTTGGCATCCGTTTTCAGATTTGACCCTTATCAACTTTTAGGGGGGGAGGAGTAATTTTTTTTAAACAAAAATCTCTACCTAGGTGTACCTATTGTTTTTTCTTGTTTTTGATGAGCTTAATTCAAAACTGAATCACTTCATATCAATCTAAAACTACAAAAAATGAGAAAAATTTTTAGTTTTGAGGATTTTTTCAAATTTTTGGAATATGGTGAATTTAATCGATTTTTTTGGAAGTAAATTGAATAATTTTTTTCAGCTTTTTGAAATAAGACCTTAGGTAATTTTTTTCAAAAACTAAAAAGTTTTTCTTTTGATTTTTTTTTTTTTTTTTTGAATGAAATTTTTTTTCAATTTATTTGGAATTGAATTCAAAAAACCTTTTTCGATAACTGGAAAATTTTAAAACTTCTTTTTTTATTTTTTTTTATTTTAATTTATTTTTTTTTGGTACCAAGTACAAAAAATTATAACTATTTCTCAAATTTTCCGAAAAAAGTCGCTGCATTTTTTTGAGCAACAATAAGGACGTCTAGGTGTCTCACTACTGCTGCTCGTCCTGCAAAACTCCTGCTTTTAGTCAAATTAGGCTAAATCTCCAGTTCTTTTTTTTTACATTTGAAAGTAACCCATTTTAACACTTTAAGTTCTAGTTCTGCACTTGATTTTTCAAAAAAATGCAAAATTTTCGCACTTGTCCCGCTCGGGGAAAATTCAAGTTTCCATTTTTTTTTCAAGGCAATAAACTATAGAAAATTTTTTGTGATTTTGTAAAAATATAATTTTTTAAGGGGCGGTTCACATTTTTTTATGTACTTGAAAACGTGGCTAAAACTCCTGCAAAAGTCCTATTTCTTTATTTTGAAATTTTGTTAAAAAGACCACCTGATATAGGGGGAAATCGGCCAGACTTTAGTTTTGGATAATCGAGGTTCTACTGTAGTGATAGATACACTGATTTTCAAATTGATTACGAATTCTCGCCGCACCCCTTCTCCCCTTGTTGGGGTTGATGAAGACCAAATTTGAAAACGGACGCCAAATTTAACCTCCGAATGTTTCCAACTTCCCCCTCTCTGTGCGCCCAATTCTTGGGATCATAAGGGGATTTAATTGTGAAAATAACCTCGAAATTGGTTCTTCAGTTTAAAAACATGGATACTTTGCTCTATTTTTGGCACTTGAGATCTCTACTGAGCAACGCGCAACATTTGAAATATTGAAAACTGAAACTGGAAGCTTTTTTAGATTCAGTTTTTTCAAACTTCCGCTATTGAATCACATAACTAAGTCATATCCATCATTTCAATAAGAAGTTTCTGCAAATTCATTAGAGAAAATTTATTCTGTAGCCATTCTGTTCTCCTTCTCGCCTCACTAACTCTTCCTCCTCCTTCCAGTATATTTCTCTAAAAAAAATATAACAATTGTAAAGAGGACATGCACCTTCACAGGCTCACAGCATTCGATTTTCATTTTAAATGAAGCGAAAAACAAAATACATTTTTGGTCTGGTTCCATTTTCTAGACTCATAAAAAATATATAGAACGCGATTAAAAAATCCCTACCACGTCCCTGCGCCCTTTCAAGACCAGAAGAAAGGAGAAAATTGCGTTCCCTTGTAAAAATTTCGCGTTTACGCGACAACTTGAAAGGAGAATCGATTAGATCGTTGGCAGAATTTGGTTTTGATACCGAAGTTACCCATATAGCAATGCTATAAAAAGAAAAGAAAAAACAACGCGAAAGAAAGGGATAGGGAAACACACCTTACCTGGTCAATAGAACTTCCATACAAAGGAAAATAAGAATCAAAACGTCAGAGTTCTTTGCTCCTTGGATTTTATCAAAGAGGACACGAGCGTACTAACGTAAAAAATGTACCTACGATGTGTAGAATGTAAACAAAAACAAAACGTAGTTACGTCGTCGTCTTACGTCGTAGGTATTTCGGTAAATATTCTCTCTTCAAAGGACATCAACTTCGTGTTAAGAAGTTGATTGCTAATATTCGCAAGATTTTTACATTAACAGCTAAAACGCGAACGTTATACGCAGATCGACACAAAAAATTCTCGTACACGTTCGAATTACGTAATTACATAATATCAGTGCGAGTGTAGTATACCTGTATTTATGAATTGTTATATCTTCGTATAATATGCATGTATACGTTATGTATACTTTGTCCGTCTCCGTATTCACTTCACAATTTCGTACGAACTTTACTGGCGACACAGCACATAATAAAATACGTATATTTCGTAATTAATGACCACTGCTAAGGAGCTAAAGTTGTGTAAAAAAAAGTTATTCCGCGGTTTTTTATTATTAGTTTTCGTTAACAAACTACCGAATTACATAAACGAACACATGTACACGAATACTACGAACCTTTCACTTTATCAGGTACACACTGGACACATACACGACAATAGAAGTAGAGAAAAAATTGAAACGCATCGAGCAATCCGACTTGGTCTCCGTTCAGCGCCCAGAATACAAATGTAAATAAAAACAGCTGATTTTCCTGATAAAACGTCGTAACAAAAAAAAAAACTCGCTTCAGCATAGAAACGCAATACGATGTGCGCAACGCATTAGTCGCGTTTGTGTACTACCCGACGCGTGTTATCACCCACCAGATTTTGTTTGTAAATACAATACAAGCACATCAAGCACTGTCCACTCGACAGACGAGTAGTCGTCAAAACACGAAATTTTGTAGAACGATAGGTGCTAAAATAACGCGAAATTACCACCACGTTCAATTTTTAATTAAAGAATTTTCCTCTTAAAGGTGAAGAAAAATTGGAATTACCTTTCGGAGTCCTTTGTGCTTTGTGTTGTGTCGTTGTAGTATGAGAAGTGACCGCGCGAAGCGTTACAATATAGAAGGTCATACAGCGTCGTACCGTTGTCCCCCTTCGCGTAAAACGGATCTTTGCTACACGCTCGAGTTGAGCGTCGTGTAGCGCGTGGGACGAAATAAAGGGTTAAGGAGGTAGGGGGGTAATAACAGTAAACAAAACTCGTCTCTCTCGATCCTCTCTCACTCACTCCCTCTCCACATACATGATATAACCGGATCGGATCGTGCCTGCTCTTTGTCTGTAAAATTGCGACGTTAAAATTTATAAAAGATACTTAGATTTTTTTTTTAGGTCATTTCATACGATATTTACATTTTACGTGGATGAGTACTTATCCAAAACCCACGCTAGGTAGCCTCAAGCGTCGAAAGGCCACCAATTTCACTGTACGTATACTGAAATTTGTCAGTTCATCAGTCGTTTTTTGCTCTGGTGATGCGGTTGCAAATTGTCTAGAAAAATTTGACGTAGGCGGGGTAATTGGCAAGTCGATAATACGCTTACACGTGCGACGTGCATGTGCAACGTTTATTGTCTCTGTCTCGCATTTGCATAGGTGAAGAAATACGTACATTGTACTACGTACGTACATATGTACGAGCTCGTATACGGTATTTTGAGTTGGAGTACCTTGTACCTACCTAATTCGATGATGGTGAAATGATGCGCAAATTGTCATATTTACGTGTTTACACGCGATAGATAATAAAGTTTATGGTTTGTGGAGGTTTTGTGTGACTCTAAATTATACGTACCTAACTGGTTTTGGTACGTATTATAAAAATTTGTCTCGTGTACGTATGTAGGTGATGGGTAGTTAGGTATATCAAATTTTGAACCAAAATTCAAATTTGTGTTGAACAAACTGAACAGTGAACAGTGAATGAAATCAGGGGCGTGCTCAAATTGCTCATTAATTCATCATACGTATGTATTTGGGGCCTCGACACGAATTTAAGTAGAGTTATTGGAAAAATAAAAGTGAAAAATTCGCTGAAAAGTTTGAAAATTGGTGAAAAGTTGAAGTTTCAAAAGACTGTCTTGTGCCGACTATCGCTTTAAAGCTGTTGACGAGAGCTTCAAGGTAATACCCTGTAAAATGACAAAGTATTTTGTAAGGGTGCATGGGAAAAGCTAGCCAACAACCAAATTTATATCTCAAGAATCAGATGGAAATAATATGTAGTTTCAGGTCCAGGCCCCGTTAAGAGCCAAAGTGGGTCCGGGGCAAAAATTATTTGGGGCCCTCTTTCAAGGGCATTTTGTGACCAAAAACCACAAAAAACTATATAATTTTTCCAACTCTAGCTAAAAAAAAATTGGTTCGGGCCCCCTAGGCAAAACTTCAGGCCCGGGCCAAAGTACCCCCTTGCCTCCTCTCAAGGGTCTGCTCAATTCTGTATGTTGAAAAAATTGAAAGATTTATTCAACTTTTTTAAGAGACCGAGGTCAAAATACAAAATTTCAAAAAAATTACTTTCAGAATAATTTTTTCAGGGTTCGGAAGATTTTAAATCAACAAAATCCGGATTTGGATTTTGGATTTTAAATATTGAAACAGAAAAGATTTTGGATTTTTTCAAGTCATCAAAAAAATTAAAATTCCGAAATATTTTTTTTTGTTTAGTTTGGTTGTGCACTAGTTGTTGTGAGTGCGCGACTTACCTATACTAAGGTGGAGCGAAAATCAAAAATTTTCGAATTTCAAAATGCGGTACCGCGGAAAAGTTGCGTAAAACAAAAAAACAAAAAAAATTCAAATCGAATAATATCTTCCAATCGCGCAAGAGCCCTCAAATTTTTGAAAATTTACAAAAAATCAAAATTTGAAAAAAATTCCAAAATGTTACAAAATGGGTTTTATGCCTTTGGTTGGCAAGTATTATGATCGTTATTAATATTTTTTGAAAAAAAAAAATCCAGAATTCATCACATCATCGCATTTATAAGACATTTAAAAAATGCCATATTTTACGTTTTTTCAAAAAAATCGAGAAAAATAGATTAAAAATTGGGAAATTTTTTATGGGTTCAACATACACAGTTTTGCCTAAAAAGACAATTTACAGCAATTTTTCATCTTTTTCGTACCCTTGAAAATTTATCAAAAACTACGAAAAATTGAAAAAAATGAGAAAAATGATGGTTCCTAAAAATGAAGGTAAAGATGGAAAATCGTCGTAAATTGTCATTTTGGGCGAAACTGTGTATGTTAAGCACATTTTAATTACAAAAAAAATTCCTGATTTTTAATCTATTTTTCTCAATTTTTTTGAAAAAACGTAAAATATGGCATTTTTTAAATGTCTCATTAATGCGATGATCTGATGAATTCTAGATTTTTTTCAAAAAATATTAATAACGGTGATAATACTTGCCAATCAAAGGCATAAAACCAATTTTGTAACATTTTGGAATTTTTTTCAAATTTTGATTTTTTGCAAATTTTCAAAAATTTTAGGGCTCTTGCGCGATCGGAAGATATTTGATTTAAAATTTTTTTTTATTACCTAGACGCAACTCTTCCGCAGTACCGCATTTTGAAAATCGAAAATTTAAAATTAACAAATTTTTTTCTTACTGAAAACATGTACCTAGTACCTACCTACTTATACTGATTCAAAAAAATGTATAATGACATTTTTTATTATTCAAAAAATCTGATTTTTTGCGAAAGAATTCAGGTTTTTTCTTTTCTCTCCAAAAATTAAGTGAGGAAAATTCTTATTGCAAAAAAAATTATTCACCCCAAAAAAGTAAAGAAATCATTAAATTCAGAAAAAAATGAAGAGTTTGTTTTAAAACTGAGGTTGAGACCAAACCAAAAGTTTAGTTTTTTTTGCTTTATTTTTTTTTGGAGATTTGAAAAAAAATTGAAAAAAAAATTCCTTTAGGAATTTCAAAAAATATTTTGTAATTCGAAAAAATATCTACATCAAAAATTTTCTCAAGAATTGCAATTTTTTAAAAGGAAATAGGTGTTTCAAAATTTTCTTTGAAAAAAAATTTTAATCCCATTGAAAAACTGAAAAAATGTATTGTTTCAAATGTATCAATTTTTTAATTCAGAAATACTACATATCAAAAAATAGTGGAAAATATTTCAAAATTTTCATATGTAAAAATAATCCAAAAACACTAAGTGAGAAACTAAAAAAAAAATCAATAACTCTATCAATTTATTTATTTATTTTATTTATTTTTTAATTTACAAAAATTGTCTCTAATAAAATTCAACTTTGAATGGAAGTATTTCATAGTTCTCCAAAACAGAAATCAAAAATCTTATTAATAACTACTGAAATTGGTTGCAAAAAAAAATTAAGTTCCATGAAAAGTTTAAAAATCCTATTAAAAAACTTGAACAAATTGGAAAAAATAAGTAAATGTTTCAAAATTTTCGTAAAAAAATGAAAACTTCTTATGATTTTTTTTTTCTAATTTACAAAATTTCCTCGAAAAATTTTTCAATAGAAAGATTTCAAATTTTTTCCAAAAAAATTCAAAAATTTACAAAATATTTTCTAAAAAAAAAATTAAATTAAAATATTGCAAAATTTTCTTAAAACAATCCAAAAATCCTATCCAAAAAAAAAACACGAAAAATTCTACAACTTTTTTATAATTTTAAAGATTTTGTTCAAAGTAACGTAATAGGTACATATTTTGCTAATTTTTACGAAATATGCTTAAATAATAGTTATGAGATCAGTACTAGACCTACGTCATTAAACTCAAAGAACTTGAAGAATTTTTATGTTTGGATGTACAAAAAAAAAAAGCTTCGCGCGAAGCTTTTTCAACCTTGTTTTTTCGATTTTGAATCTTGTAGGTCTGTATACTTTGCCACGAAATTCATAAGTTAGGAAGATAATTTCTGCATTTTTACACCTTCTTGAATTGTTGAAGCTTTGTAATGATTTTTATTATCAACTATAGGGGGCTTCGCCCCATGGGCCGCTTCGCGGCCCCAAACCACTTGCTCGTTCCTCGGGCGAAGTGCTTCTACAAGAAATGAAAAAAAGGTTGGAAGGTCAGAATCCCCAAAAGGCACATCTAGGACTTCTACCGAACCTACATGCCAAAGAACAGCCTCTTAGGTCAATTGAGGTGGCCTGTAGCCGTGACACAAAATTAAACAAGGCAAAAAATAGCAAAAAATGACCTCAAAATTGCGTTTTTGGGAGTGGAAGGGGGTGAGAAATGGTTGGAAGGTCGAAACCCCCAAAAGGCACATCTAGGACCCCTACCAAACCTACATGCCAAAGGACGACCTCCTAGGTCAATTTGGTGACCTGTAGCCGTGACACAAAATTTTTCAAGGTCAAAAAAGTGACAAAATAACCGGTTTCTCCCCTCCTAATTGCTCTAGGAAGCTGATTTTTTAATATGTTGTACAACTTTTTATTTCCTATCGACTGGTTTTTGATTTGGCATTTTTTGAGATTTTCTGCTCCCCCACCCCCTCCATAAAGAAGTTGACATATCTGAATTTCAGTTCAAGGTCATCCCCACTCCAACCACAAAATATAGTTTTTGAATAAACCCTATTGCCCGAATTTGAACTTATTTGGTGAAAAAGGGGCTGAGCGAGGGGCTGATGAAAATGGTCAAAATGGACTTCTGGAGTCATGAAACGGATTTTGTACTTACTCCCCCCATCAACTCCCACATCATGATACAGCGTAATAGCCTTGGTTTTTTTGACAAATTGAGAAAAAACAAGGCTAAAAATTGCATATTTTGCTCAGCTCTATATACTCATATACTGGCGTCGTCTTATTATTTAATAATTTTTTTTCTCATTTAAAATTGTTATTTGTTCCTTAATTAAACTGAGCTACCTATTTGAAATTGAAAGTAGGAAATTGCATGCGCTATCTACTTTCTTAGAAAGACAGTCGTTCAGTATAAACAGTTGATCGCAGTAATTAATCAATTACCACGATGAAGAACGTGTTCATCACTTCTGTAATGATTACCTTTGAATTAAATAATAGCTCGCGTATGCATTCGTCATTAAAACAGCTTGTTTGATTTCGTTGTATACCGAAATACCTCAGTAACGTGAAAATAAGAAAATTATCGATAATCTAGATGAATTAGAGTGCTCTCGAGTTACTAGTATCTGAATTAAAATGAATAGACGATGATTAATTTAAATACTTGCGAAAAGAACTATACAGGGTGTCCGGTGAGTGGTCTGCCAAACTTGAAATTTGGATATAACAGGGTACAAACAACAAAAAACTTCATATATACAAGGTGCCTATATTGATTTTGAAGGGGCACCGGTGTACAAAAATTTCAAAATTTCGTCCAAAAAGTGCATGATACAGGTGTAACTTTTTGAGAGGAACAAAAATGGTTTTATGAAAAATTTGTCTATCTTTGAAAATGAAGGCGCTAGCCGCTATGGGACCTCAATTTTTGAAAATATTGATTTTCAATGATCTGTAACGCCTTATAGGCCTAATTTTCAAAGATAGGCAATTTCTTCACATAACTTTTTTTGTTCCTCTCAAAAAGTCACACCTATTTCGTGTATTACTTTAATGGAATTTTGAAATTTTTGGGTATCGTTAGTTCACCTTTACAACAGAGGTAGGCAATATTTTTGACAGGAATTTCATGTTGCAATAACTCCTTCAATTTCAAAGATAGGCATTCCGATGAAATAACAACATTTTTTGCTTTTTCCAAGCGCTATCCATTGCCTGTGTCGGAAATAGTTTTGAACGCAGTGTTGCCAACCTATTTTGCCTAAAGTTTTTTGTTAGTCGTACCCAGTTATATCCAAATTTCAAGTTTGGCAGACCACTCCCCGGACACCCTGTATATTTTGCAATGCAGGAAAACTAGGTATAGGTACCTCTACCTATGTATATTGTATGTGAAGGATGTGTGCAATAATGAATTAATAAAATGTGTAGGTTTGATAAACTCAATTGATAGAAAACTAAACACCTAATACAGGTGCTAAGTCTACTCCCAGATTGTGCTAGTTTGAAACGGATTGAAATTAATTAAAAAGTTGGCTGATAAAAATATCTAATAGAGATGTACAAGTACATGCTATGTTTAAATTATGTATGCAGAGTACCACGCGTACTAACTGCAGACTGAGAAATGCCAGCATAGTTATTTTAGACGTTTTTCTGTAAGGTTTCTTAAATTGAAGGTCTGTTTGTTTTAAATATCGTTTCGTTTCTAATGATTTTTTTCCCTTTACATTTGTTTCAGATTTAAAATCCCATTTTCTACGCAGTCTAATGTAATTTTATTCCGAAGATGTTTCATTCAGCAAATACAGTAATATTCATTTAATCATCAGATAAATGCTCAAATTGATTTCAAGATAGTCTATATATTCTCAAGCCCATTGTCAAGATCACCGAAGCCAAACTCCGATAATGACCCGATGAATCGAAGTACTTTGACCTAAGATTTGTTCTCTTGAACTTCAAGTCGACCATGATGTACAAGTTTTAGGCCATCAGTTTCCCTTTTCATGTGCACTGCTGTTAACGGTTGCTATACGTGTACTCCGCAAACTGTTCATATAATAATAATACCGTGACTATTGATGCATAAATTCTCATACCTACTTTGGGATGTACCAAGTTTCTCAGCATTATTAAAGGAATACGAAAACCCGTAGTTGAGTTCAATCATTTACCATCACTGAACTCGAACGTGTAAATAAATACAGGTATGTATTCGAGTAAAAATCGCAACTGATGATATAGTATTACACAAATTTCTTAAAAATGAAGTATTATGGGTGTTTAAAAAAAAGAAAATCTCGTGATACGTTATCTCAAAATTGTAATACTTGTTCGTAAGATGATTAAATGCCAATTTGTTCAATTCAATAATAATTTATATTGTTCTGTACTTTTTCAATTCATCATTCGATCACTGAAACATTGATCTTGAGTCCGCTTGGAAAGTATCATTCGATTTTGATTTGTTATTCTCTGATGATAATTCGTGGTATACGTTGTAGCCTTGTAGCCATTTCTCATAAAAATAAATTTGATTATTCTGTACTGTTGATAAATCAAAATTAAATTTTTATGACTCAATTTATTGTTTTCCGCATTCTTTTTTTTTTCCATTCACTCGAATAAAATAGAAAAAGCCAAGGTTTATCAACTACTCTGTACATTTTACCTACCTGTTGACCCTTATAAGGAAACTTGATCTTGGATTTGGTACGAGTCTTGTTAACAATTGTTGAAGCCGTTTGATATTTGAGATCGTACCTTCTTTTGAATTTCAAATTGCAAACGAGAAATTACAATGGTCATTATGTTATTCTCTGTAATTAGCGTTTGTTAAGGTATAAGTCATCTCCAGTAAAGGTGAATAATCTCTATTCAAGGTGATATGAAATGAAAATTGAATATTAAGTTTGTTCACGGTATTGTTGATATTCCCAAGCGATTTTTCTTGAATAAATGAAATATACTCCAACGTCTGTGTAGGTAGGCAACTTCTTATACATCGGTTTTTAAATTTTTGCGTTTTACATCATTATTATTTGATGCAATTTATGTTCTTTTTTGAGGGCTCACATTTCAGATAGTTGCTCTTGCCAATGTCGGTTGTTTATTTCGTCTCATAATTGCGTCATTTTGGCTCCGTAGTAAATTGTAAAATAATAAAATTGGTGTGGACGTACTCCATTGTAGAAAGAAAACTGAAGTCAAAGTCAAGTATGTAACTCGAAGAAAATTTCAAGCTATTGAAAGCTGAAAAACAGTGTAACTGGATGAAGTGTTCAGTTTTGAAAATGTTTTAGGAACTAATATTTTTTAGCAAGAAGTAGGTAGGTGAATACGTACAATGTCAAGTGCATACTTAGGTTTTTCCTTTATATTTAGTTCATTTAGCTTACCATTTGCCACATTCTTACAATGCAATGTCTACTTGAAGTTCAGTTGAATAAAAAACTCTATCAAGTACAGATTTGATAAAAAAAAATAGTCCAAAATTTGAATCAGACTTGAGCGATGCTTATTGTCTACCTACAAATTAAAGACAATCGATATCAAGAATCAAACAAAAATATATTCGAAACAACAACAACTAATCACCGTTTAGTCGTTCTTACGGTTTATTCAATGCTAGAAATGAAAGTAAGTATTAAATACTCTTGGGAAATGAGAGGGCAAATAGGTAAGTATGTATAAAAATTTATTCATTTCAATTTTCATCCTAAACTTCTTATCTAATTTACGTTACTAGGGAGATAAAGTGCTACTTTATCTCCCTCTCGCTGATCTTTCGGTAGTATAAAGAAGCCTTTTTCTCCCTCGTAACGTAAAATAATTTATCCAACTAGGAAAATAAACTACTATTATATTTTTAAGAAAAATAAATTTATAAAAAATAAAAAAAATGCGATACTATGACGTTAGTTGAGTGCAAATACTTTCAACCAATGGCGTGCCCTTTTGAAACCACAAGAACCAATCACACAACGAGATTCCTTAATGAAATGCTTGTCGATCTTCTTGAAATTCAAAAAATTACCTGTTTTTATCATTTTTTTTCCAACGAAAAGATAAGAGTTTGTGAATTTTTAATTTTTTTAATTCGTAAATTAAGAAAAACTTGAAACTCTGGGATAACTTTTTAGATATTTTTACAATTTTTACATAATAATGTTGTAGAATCATGTGAAGAATGTTAAAATGTTTACTGAGCCCTTTTTTGCGTAAATCGCTTTCTATTCCGATGACTTTTTCAAGGGCTTTCAGCACTTCAAAGTAAATGAAATACTGTTTGGTTTTTTACTCAAGTTCTTGGAGAAAATTGTATTATAAGTGTAAAACAATAAATCCTCTCCTTATTGTTTTCAAAACACTTTTCTTCACGACCTATTTGACCTAAAATCAAGTTGTACGTGATGAAAATTTTTATACAATTGCAACACAAAATGTAATTGATTTCAGATGTTTATTTGTGAATTACTACGATGTTCTAAAATTAAATCCTAATGCAAGCCAGAAAGAAATCAAAGAAGCCTATTTTAAATTATCCAAACAAGTGAGTAATGGATGTACGAGGTAAAAGTTGTAGTGCTATGAATCATATTTTAATTTGTTAATTTTGTACAGAATCATCCCGATTTGAATCAAAATGATCCGACATGTCACGACCGTTTCATCAAACTACAAGAAGCATACAAAGTACTTAGTAATCCTATCTCTAGAAAAGAATATGATATGAGAGCCGGTCCTGCTGGCAGAAGAGAATCTTATTACCATAAAGATGCTCGTAAACAGCCCGATTTTTCAGCTCGCGATGAATGGATCAGGCAGCAAAACGAAAGGTACTTACTTCTAAGTTCTAGTAGCAATAATGTTTCAATTCGTAAATCACTTACTTATTTTTAGGATGCAAAGAGAAATGAGATTTGGAGCACAATTTGGTCAGAGATACGACGATCCACGAAATTTCAACTCGTATTATAGTAGACCTCAAAATATGAGTCCTGAAGAAATGAAAAAATTTTTAAGAATGAAGAGAGTCGCGGGTCAATTTAATTCATTCAATTTTATCCTTGCCTGTCTTTTCATGTTTGTAGTGATTATCATGTCGGAATCATTATACGTCAAGTTAGTAGAAATTTTGCGATTAAAAAAATATTTAATTTGAATTTTCGACTTCTAATTGCATTTTTATCGTTATTTTTTACAGTGGGATACGACAAAAATATTATGAAGAGCAGGTGCGAAGAAACGCGCAACTTTTAAAAGAGGCTAAAGATCCGTTTTTTATTGATCGATCGTGGGAAAGGAGATATAAAATGATGAATGAACTCAGAGAAGCTGAAAATATGAAAGATAACTCGTACACCGAAGAATAAATTAAAATGTAGTAATATCCTAGTTTTTATTTAAATGATGCCATTTTGTGATGAATTTCAATGGCAGTACCTATGTTCTACCTTCAATGTGGTATTTTTCTTTGCTGTGGTTCGCTGAGCAATTCAGATATGTTTGTTGAAATAAAATATTATTTGGCGAAAATTTGAATTTGCGGAGTAGGCCTAAGTTTTAAGTTATTATGTACTCGTATACTTACCATCTTTATTTTGTTGAAATCGCAACAAATGTACATACAGGGTGAAGGTACTCGTACGCCTATCGCACAGGTGCAGCAATTTACCATCAATTTTTGAATTATTGGTGAATGTGATCTACATGTTTATCGAAAGTACAGTTCATTTATCAATTTCGAATTATCTACAAGGTGTGCATTTTTCCTGTCAATATTTCCATCGTCAAATTTAGAATATAACTTTGTTGCGAAGATTTTGCAATATTTTTTCAAATTTCAGAACACCTGTTTCGCTTTACAGTAGGTAGGGATGATTGATTACAAGAATTATTAAATTAACGACAAAGGAGCACCGTGTACTCATCATTTATAATTTAGAAATACAACGGGTAATATTTCCCAAGAAGCTTTTCAGTCGACGTAGTTATAGCAAAAATGGTGCCACTGCTGTCTAACATGGGTAGGTTAGTAGGGGTGCAACAGCATTCAGCAGGCAGAAACTGAAACATTTTCGCAGAAAATTCGACTTCGAGTTTCGAGCAGTAAGCTTAACATCTCTCTAACGAAAAAACGTACGTCGCAGTTCATTCTCCAACGTATAACTCGGCGATATGAAATATACTTACCAGATTCTGCGAATTTATCATTTTTTTAAAAATCACCTCATGAGAAATTTTTTAGCAAGAACGTGAATTTTAAGCTATAATGATCTCGCAAGCGTTGCGAATTATGTAGGTCCATTAAAATTCGCAGGTGGATCTGTATTTAAAAATTATGTAGTTCGTGCGAATGAATATTTTGTTTTTTCATAGTTTGTATTTTACAAAATTGAAGTATAAATTAACATTCAAACTAGATACTCTCGAGAACGAATATGCAAATTGAAATATGCGAAAAGATTAAAGCTTTTTTTTCTTATTAGGTACTCCTTATTAAATGAAATTCTCATAAATGATTGATTTTTCTTACATTGATAACACATTTACATTTGTAGGTATTTAAAAGTAGGTAGTTAATTAATTTATTTTGAAATAAATAAAATGTAATCTAATTTACATCTCTAGAACATGATCAATGTACAAAATGCATAAATAAATTATTATACATTTAAAAGCTTTACAAACGTTTTGACACAGGTGTGCGGCGATTTCGTATAGAAAACTTTTTCTCCTTCACTATTTACATAATCGTCGTATTTCAAAGTAAATATGCACTGGAAACCCAGACGTGCAACTGCTTTGGCTGAGAAATGACTCGAACAATCTACTTTAATCAATGAGAAATTCTGCTCTTTTGCTATTTCGCTGAAAAATCAATACATTTTTTTTTAAATTGAATTTTTTCAATATTTCTAAGCAGGTACTGTCAAGTAGCTTACGTGGTTTTATCAATCAACGCTTTACAGATTCCTTGACCGCGACAACTTTCATCGACTGATACTATCCTCAGGTCTAAAATTTTCTCAGCGGTGGGAAAATGTCCGAAAACATCAGATAGCTTAGTGACAGTTGACAACAATTGTAAAATTTTTTTAAATTTCGGGTTCGCGCAATCTTCTATACTGAGGTCTTTGGAATTATCATTTTCATTGTTATCTCTTGTCAACGCTCCGTTTAAACATACTCCTAATAAATATCCACTTGGTGAAACAGCCATAATTGATAAACCTGTAACAACATCGGGTAGGTTAGATAAATATTTAAATTAGCCCGAGTGTCTAAGATCCACAAATATGTACTTATCAAGGAATAGATAGATATTTTATGACTAATCAAAGATTATTATTATTTTTTCAAGTGCCCATATCAACGTAAAAAATCCAATTCGAAAATTCTTCAATTTAAAAAAAAAATCAGTTCAAGTACATATTTTGAGGAATTGAAAAATTATATCAGCAGAAAATTAATTGAAAAAAAAAAAAAAAAAAAATTTAGCTCACCTTCGGGAATGCAACTAACGCAATATTCTTCCAATTCTGTACACGTAGCATCTGGTTCGTCTAATAATTCAACGGCTACATTTAGTGGTTCATCGCGGAAGAAAAATTTTCTCAAAAAGTGCACAACTTTGTCGACATCTTTATTGGTTATAGGAACAATGGTGTAAGATGTTTTTTTCGGTATTTCATCCATAGTGTAAGTTCTGTAATTTCCAACCTAGAAACAAAACGTGAAATAGGTAAGTATGCGAATTTTAAAATATCGACTTAAAAGTAATAGGTACCCGTTACCTATGAAAATAACCAATAAGATACGTATGAACTGATTATTTTTTTACGTATTTAACATGAACGTGAAATTCCAAGTATTAGAGGTGGGTATCTGGTATATCAACCTTACTTGAAAATGACATGATAAAATTTTGAAATTGATATAGAAAAGAGCAAATTTTACTCGTTCACGTTGTACTACTCTGGTGTATAACGAACTATCGAATGAGTAAGCGTATCATCACAAAACCATATTTTCGTTTGTGGCAAACAGATTTTTTTATTTACATTTTTCGTTTTATGTGCTATCTGCAACGTGTGGTAGTGTTTTAATTACACCTACCAAACCTATGTTGATCGTTGATGTACCTCTAGCGTGTTACAATTCGGTACAAAAACATGGGAGAAGGAATACCAACTAATTTCATAACTACCTACTTGATTTGAAAATTTTCTCATGTCAAGAAAATTAAGTAGGTAGGGTAAAAATGGTGATTACCTATACCTACTGCTAAGTTTTTATTCAATTTTTAATTTTTTTTTTTTAATGTAAAAAATGACGTTTTTCCATGTCCTATGAAAATGGGGGTAAAGATGAAAAATCATCGAAAATGGTCTTTTTATATACAGCATGGACCTCGCCAACTTGAACCAGTCGGGACCAAAAAATTGGTTCGAGTTATCAAAGAGTTCGAATTATCGAAGTTTTTTTTAGCATACATAAGATTACATCAGGATGAATTGGAACCTGCAAACACGGTTCGACTTACTGAGGAGTGAGGATTTTGAGTTATTGAGGGTACGAGTTATCGAGGTTCGACTGTAATAACATCAACCTTATTAGTTCAGGGAAATTAGCCAAAAATGTGATAGTTGGTGGAACTAATTGGGGGAAAAGATTTTTTTCACGAAAAGTTACTCAGAAATGTGTCCTTTTTAACATATAAAATCCGCCAAAATCCGACCGGTGCTTCACCCTCGAAATCCACATTTTTGCCCTCCAAAATGTTTTTTTACATTTATCTTGGTATCTGATTAAGCTACAGGAAAAAAGTTAAATCAAAAAATGTGTAGAACTGAATTTTAAACAAAAAAGATTATTAGCAATTTTTTGATACGAGCAGTAGAAGCCCCACAAAGTATCTTCGAAGTTTTCAAGTGAAGTGCAATTAGGGGTACCGATGGGGGAGGGCACTTAGTTTGACCTAAGAAACCGATTTCGGCCACTTGTATGCCAAAAGGTCAACCGTGATGAGACAAAACTTTGACAAAAATTTCAGACCCCCAAGGCAAGTATTTTGGGTGGGAGGGGCCATTTTTTTTCTAAATTACTAACTATATTTTTTTGATCAAATGAAGATAAAATTTTTTCGTTTTTTCACAGATTCTGAAGCGTCATGAAGAATCCCAAAAAAAAAATTTCGAAATTTTTGGTCAATTTTTGGCCGAGTTATGGCGTTTTAATGATCCAGGAAAAATAAACCAGTTCTAGTATAACCATCACATTTCTGGTTAATTATTCCTTGGGCTATTATTTGAAACGCCATAACTCGGCTAAAAATTGACCGGTTCTTCTATTTGTCTATTTTCGAAAATTAAGGCGTAAAATAGCCTCAAATTTCGGAAATATCACTTTTAAAAATTTTGTAGCGCTTTCATTTTCATAAATAGGCAAAAAATGTCGAGAAAAAAGTTGTTATTTTTTTAGTAGGTATATATCATTATTCGAACAAAAATTGATTTTTCTCATTTTTTTTTGCTTTGTCAATTTTAGAGGTAGGCAGGAATCATGTGCAATTGTGCATATTACTAGGCTCCAATTATTATGCAAAAAACATATCTTTTGTAGGCTAGTTGTTGAAGCATATTAGGGTGGTCCTTATTTTGGACATTTTCGAAATCTTTTCGGGACTTCCCGTCAATGGGTTAAATATGTATAATTATGGAGAAAATAAATTCATACTTTTTATTTTTTCTCCAACAGAATTTTTGTGGTCTCGCAAAGCTCCACTTTTTTGAAAAAATGATAAAAATTAAAAAAAAAAAAATTTAAATTAAAAAAAAATTTCAACAAAATGGTTTTTATGAAGGTACTTTTATCCAACAAGACCACTTTCGGTGATTTTTCATCTTCACCCCTCTTTTTTAGTAAAACTTAAAAATTCCCTTTTTTTTACGACTTTTGAAAAAAAAAAATTAAAAAGCAATTAAAATGAGGATTTTTTTTTGGATTAAAATCATTTTAACATACACATATTCACCCAAAAAGACCATTTTCGGCTATTTTTCAATTTTATCTCAGTTTTCAGGGACTGTGAATTTTCCACAAAAACAGCAATCCCTAAAAATTGAAGTAGAGCTGAAAATTGTCGAAAATTGTATTTTCGAGTAAATATGTGCATGTTAGGACGATTTTGCTTCAAAAAAAAAAAAAAAAAAAAAATCCATCTATTCATCTGATTTTTAATATTTATTTATTTTCTCCGTATTGATAAACAATTGACCGGGGGGGGGGGGGGGGGGGGTCCTAAAAGGATTTCGAAAACGTCTAAAATAAGTACCAACCTAAGGCATATTCAACATATCTTTGCGAATCAAGCAATTCTGAGTCGAATGAACCAATGTTGATTTTGCATATTTTGTACATTTTGACCATACACTAAAAGCATAATATTTTTACATATTTTTACTTTCTTGAAAATATTTTGCTAATTTTCGTCGTTTTCGCCATTTTTGCGACATATTTAAAAAATTTTCAAATTACACCCTGTTTTTAACAATTTTTTTTCACACAAAAAAGGGTCAACTCCGTTAAAAAAAAAGGGAAATGCAAAAGAAAAATTCTAATTTTATAATTCAATTAAAAAATAAAAATGAATATTCCATATTTGTAACCCTGCCTCAAGAAAAGATGCTTCCGCCTAAATTTTCGATTTTTGGGTTTTGATGGTTTCGGGCACTTCGGACCTTCCTCTTTCCAATAGAATTGGTCCCAACTTTCTATCTTCAAAATTGAGTTAGATATGGACAGTTAAAGATATCACCTTATGCTTTTTATTACTTTTTATGAAATTTTCGTAGGTTCTATCCCTCATAAGAAAGGAACCACTTGAGTTACGACATTTTAAATGTGATTTTCGAATTCAGCAGGTCAAAATACCCCAATATCACAAAGTTGAAAAAATTTTCCATCACAATTTTATTTTAGTCATTTTTTTGCTCCTCACTGCGGCACCACTGATATGGTGATGAAAAATTTCAAAAGTACTTTTTTTTATTCCACTTGGTGGTAACATTGATTATTCAAAAATTCAAAACGATATCTTTCACTGAACCAGAGCCACACACTTTTGAAACTCAAATTAATTGTTTCTGAAAAATATGATTTTAGGCGGAAGCATCCTTTCTTGAGGCAGGGTCACATTTTTGGAAAAAATTTTCTTAGGGCATATTTTTGCATATTTTTTTAGTAAAATAATTGCGTAAAATACGCGTATATTTTCAAAAAATAAGAGCATAAAAATTGAAGCGAATAATCATAGGCCCTACGTATTTTGTTTCTTATATGGGTTGCCTCTTCACCTCGTGGAAGGCGTTACGTCAGCTATGAAACACCCTGTAGATATGCATAAACGGTTCAGTTTACTAAATAAATATTTTCGTATTGTTTTGCCTTTGTTGCTAAGTAAAAAGAGAACATTCAAGATTGTGTGATTACATACCAAGAATCAGTGGGTACCTACGTCACAACGACTAATACGGAAGTCAGCTTTCTTTAGAATAAGTATACATAATATGTATACATTGTAAAAGGGTAAGTCCGTTACACCTTCAAAACCATATCCTTAATTGATTAGAAGATGTTTGTAATTGTGCTACACGTAACGAGACAATAACATTTAGAACGTACTGTTATTTCCGCGGAAAGATAATTTAATGATCGAATTGACGTTTCACGATCGAATATCAGGAAAAGGTTATTTTTTTCAAATGAAACTTGTGCCCACTCCAGCCATCAATTGCACATGTTGGTATTTACCTACCAACTATGTTTGTTGATTTCTTAGTAAAATAAAAAATAAAAAATCGGAACACATTACTCGAGTAAGTTTTACTTTTCAGACATTGATCGAGAAAAATTTAAATGAACCCATTGAAGGCTACCTATCGAATTAATTGTTT
Source organism: Balanococcus diminutus (assembly GCA_959613365.1). Lineage (NCBI taxonomy): Eukaryota > Metazoa > Arthropoda > Insecta > Hemiptera > Pseudococcidae > Balanococcus > Balanococcus diminutus. The sequence goes on along the minus strand of OY390715.1, from coordinate 32,925,739 downwards.
ATTAAAAATAAAGCAAAATTATAGCGGTAGTAATAAATTCCGGTAGAGTATGTCGTAAAATTCTACAATTGATACCTAACAACCCATGAAAAAGTGGTCGCTCGATAATAATAATTTAAGGTAGGTATGTACTTGGGATAGTATTTTCACTATCTACGAGTGACGAAGTATTGGCAAAAAAATAAATAGGTACCCACTATTTTGACCTTTTTAATTGTTACCTCTTGTTATTTAGTCCAACGTCGATATTGTATAAAAAATCAAATTACGTAAGGACTGATAACATCATTGGGATTTTTGTTAAAATTATGACATTGAATCAAAAATCAAGTTTTTGTCATTTTTTTGTTTCCTGTGCGTTACCCGGTTTAACGTTGTTTTGGTTGATTACTGATAAAATTCGTCATTCGACATTCGTAATGCGTTCAGTGGATAAAATTTTTAAGATCATGCGTCAGTTTATGATTTTACTGCTGTCTGAAAAACAGTTTCGTAATTTTTTCACCGATTGAAAATCACATTAATTGCTTATTTTTCACGCATGAACCCACAATTCAGATTTTGTTTTCAACTTTACATATTTTGAAACCTTCTTTAGCAAGTCTCAATTTTTAGATAGGTACCTCAGTATAACCTTCGTCACAGTCAGTTAGGTAATAAGTAGGCTTGAGATAAGGAAAAAGAAGTAAAAATAGTTCGTAATGAAACTCTAGTTAGGGGTCATTTTCTCAATTTTACCCTATCGGGACGATTATTCTGGGGAATTGATGAAAAACACATTTTACTCATAAACGATGCCAGCAATTGAAATTTGAAACTGTTGATTTAAGTACGAGTGGTAAGTAGGTGTTTTTTAAAATGAAGTGTTTGTTTGTTTGTTTGGATGTTTGTTTGTTCGTTGGTCGGTGCTCGAATGAAGATTTTTTATTACGAGTGAAATCATTAAAAAGGAAGGCACCTGTTATTATTGAAATTTTTTATTTTATAAAATAAGTTGGAGGGTGGAAGGAGTCCAATTGAAAAATTTTTCAAACAAAAGTTGTAGATTGAGACCATGTAAATAATTTTGGTTATTATAAAAATTTCGCTTGGACCTCTCCTTCTACTTCAATTTTACATAACATCGTACAATGCATGGTATACCTATAGAATTTTCCCACTTTCAAGTTTTTAACCTATTATTAAAAACAATTCTGGGAGGAAGCCGGGTGGGATCAATTGAAAAAATTTTTAAATAAAATTTGTAAACTGACGTGAGATCCTAGAAAAAATTTTAGTTACCATAAAAATCCGATTATATCCCCTCTCCCCGCCAATTTTATGAAATTAGAGGGGGAGGAGATGTCCAATCGAAATTTTCACAATAGGTAACCAAAATTATTTATAGGATATCAATCTACAACTTTTGTTTGAAAAAATTTTCAATTGGACTCTTCCACCCCTCAAATTTTGAATATCAAGTGTCTATCTGGTATTATAGGCATAGTAGGCGGAGAGGGAGGGGGCCAATCGAAATTTGTGTAATGATCAAAATTATTCCTATGAACTTGGTCTACAACATGTTTGATTGGCCAATAGCTCCGATTTTCCAGATTTACTTATATTATCATAAAACATCATTAAAAAAATAAAAGTCGGAAAAATTTTACTCGAGGCTCCACTTGCATGTACACAAAAATATCAAACTAGACTCTAGTCTCCCAAATAGAGAGTCAATGTTTTAAAAATATTTTTAAAATTTTTTTATAATAGGTAAGTACCTAATTGTTTTCTACTTGAGGTTCTTGAGCATTTTGTTTTTGAATTTTCAGCTGATTTTTCAGAATGAAACATTTTTTTATAATTTTTAAAATTTTTTTCTACATTTTAAATAGATTAGATGAACAAAGAGAAAAAAATGTCAAAAAAACATTTGAAACAATTGTTTTTTGTTACGAGTATAAGTTTTTGAAAAAATTTATATGTACCTACCTATAAATTTGGAAAAAACTGGAATTTAAAAAAAAATTGAAATACATCAACATTTTATACGATGGTATGCAATAAAGTTATCGTTGGGTAGGTGTCTACATGTGAAATAGTATTTTCATTTAAAAAAATCACATTCATAGTGTCTAAGACGCAAATAAACCAATCGAAACGGAATTAAAACATAACAGAATGATTGAAATTCAGTGAAATATTGCCAAATACGATAATTGAACCATCAGTTCGTCATTAAAGGTCAATTTTTCCACGATCTTATTTCTAAATTACATCGTAAATGAATTTAATAAATTCCTCGAGACGTTAACATAAATTATGTAGAATGATAATTTGACGAATAAATTTTCAAAAGCTTACCATTTCTGCATTATTAGCGAAACACGAACGGCCAAAGGTCGCCTTGCCGAAAGCTGAAGCACTCAAAAAAGGTAAAGTTTCAGTTTCCATTTTTGAAATAGGTAGTTGCCCGTATCACAAAAAATGAGTACGATAATTAATCACTTAAGAGGAATAAAAGAAAAGTTGAACGAAAACTGCTGATATATCATAAGAAAAAATGCATGCTATTTTGTAAGTACGTAACGCATTATCAGTTTTATAGTTGATTCTGTACTGTGTGAAAATTTTCAGCGCCGCCTTTTTAAAACAAACTGTATCGTTAGAAAAAAAACACGCATGTGAAGTACGGAGCGATTCTGGGTTTGTTAATCATTTCCCCACCTAAAAATAATACCGGTAATATTTTGCTCTCGTGCTCAGGTAAGTTTATCATCATTACTGGGTAAAGAAGTCGCGAATACAGTCATGGTCCATTGAGTATCAAAACAATAGAAAAAAAATTCGAATTTATTTTACGTCGTGTGTCGCATCTTGAACGACACGAGTATGGAATGGAATACTTTCTTTTTTGATACTACAAAATACATTATGTATTAGCGAATTGGCGTACAAGTCTATTTTAGTATTTTTTTTAATGGTTTGTCCTTTTCTTTTTCAGTGAAAACGCGATTCTTATAAGAAGATGAAATATAAAATGAGGAGGAATAACGACCTATTGTATTGCTATGTACCTACTTATTTATTTACTGGGTTCACATATCTATTTCAATTTTTCCCTCGTTTTTAAGTAAGTAAATAGATGAAATTCCAAACATTTTCAAGCAATAAAAAAATTAGGTTGAGAGGATTGAAAAATACAGAATTTTTTAATTTAGCTATGAGTTGATTTTTCTTTAAATTTTCGTTTTCATTTAAAAAAAAAATTCAACCAAAATTTGCAAAAAAAAAAACAATTTGAAAATTGAATTTATGACTGGGGTTCGAAAAATATGAACTTCGATCTCTAAATTAATACATTTTCTAATTTTGTAGACATAATTTGTCTACCTTTTTAAAAAAAAATATTGATGCATAAAAAATTCATTAAATTTTTAGGGGGTTTAAAAACACGATTTTTTTTAAAACTGATGCATTGACATATTTAAAAAAAAAAATTCCTTACTTTGTCGTGCCAAAAATAATTTCTCAAGTTTAAAAGTGAATTTTTGACAATTTTATTGTTTCATGAGATTTTATTTATTTATTTTTTAAAATTGCTGTACAGTATAATATGTCTCTTATTTCCTATTTTTTATTTCGAAAAAATCAATTTTTCATTTTGAAAAAATCAGTTTTTTGTTTTGCAAAATCACTGTTTTATTTTGAAAAAATCGATTATTTTATTTTATTTTTTTATTTTGAAAAAATCAATTCTTTATTTTGAAAAAAAAATCAATTATTTTATTGTTTTAAAACAATATTTCTTATTTTTTATAAAAATCAATTTTTTGTCTTAAAAAATTAATTAATTTTTTTTAAATCATTTTTTTAAATCAATTTTTTTAAATTAATTTTTTTAACAATTTTTTATTTAAAAAAAAATCAATTTGTTTTAAAGAAAATCAATTTTTTGTTTAAAAAAAAACTATTTTCTATTTTTTTTAAAATGTGCACACTGCATGTTTGAACAAAGTAACGAAAGTTGATACTTCAAAAATTGAACGAACTGAAAATTTTTATAAAATCGTGCTTTTTTAGATTTAGAATTGTTTTTTGTTTCAATTTTTTAATTTCTGTTTTTGTTTTTTGTGTTTTTGTAAGTTATTGCCTAGGAATTGAATTTTAACAATTTTTTCGACACTTTAAATGAAAATTATTTTTCATAGAAATGCCCGAGCAGCACACTCGACAAATTATCGAAATAAAAAATCGACAGAATATCGAATTCGATAAAGTGTCGCGTTAGTTCCGCATAAATCATGAAATTATCTTTCGATATATAGATAGATTATCGACGAATTATAGTTAATAAAAATTTCGAGATTATAGTAAGATATTTTATCGATAATCTATCTATAATATCGAAAGATAATTTCACGATTTAGGCGGAACTTCGCGACACTTTATCGAATTCGATATTCTGTCGATTTTTTATCGATTTTTTATTCCGATTTTTTGTCTTTTACTAGCTTTTTTCTATAATTAAAAATCATTAATTAGCATAATTAATACATTAAACTTTGCCTAAACACATTATTCATGTTATGGTAAGAGGATCATTTCAGAAAAAGTCAAAAAAAATTATAAAAAATCTGCCACCCGTGGGGCTTGAACCATCTACCTCCTGCATGGTAATCCTCTTCCTTAACCACTATGCCATACCTTATCGTTGAGGAATTAGCAATAAAACGCTTATAATAGGAAGTTTAGTACTTCCAGACGTGTTGGACTTAGAAAAATTTTCACCAATTTGGAAATAATTTTAAATATCGTCACAAAATCGTTGAAAAATCGTTCGACAAATTTCAGGTTATTTGTCGATAATGTAGTTTCAAATATCGCCACAAAATCGTTGAAAAATCGAATTCGAGGAATTTCATATTACGTGTCGATAATATAGTTTCAAATATCGTCATAAAATCGTTTAAAAATCGAATTCGAGAAATTTCAGATTATTTGTCGATAATATAGTTTCAAATATCGTCACAAAATCGTTAAAAAATCGAATTCGATAAATTTAATATTCTTTGTCGATAATGTAGTTTCAAATATCTGCACAAAATCGGTGGAAAATCGGAATCGATAAATTTAATATTCTTTGTCGATAGTATCGTTGACGAATATCGTCATAAAATCTTAATAATATCGAATTCGATAGTTTTTAGATTTTTTGCCTATGAAGTTGTACCGATAAATCTTTATAATACCGTGAGAACATCTATAGATTTTCAAACGATTTTTTATCGATACGTTACATCTTCCGATATTATCGATCGAGTGTGCCGCTCGGGTGCCTTCACGAAAAAATGAGATCCTGATAATTTGGTTTAAAAAAGAAAATTGTATCAAGGTATTTTTTAATAAAAATTTTCAAAACTGTTTCTAAAAATATCTATAAAAAAATAAAAAGTTGTTTTTTGAAATTACATAATTATAATGTTCAAAATCATTTATGTTTTATCCATTTTTAAAATGTTTTTTTCCAATTGAAAAATTGTTAGAACCGAAATTTTAACAATTTTTTTGACAGTTCAAATGAAAATAAATTTTGAAAAGAAGAGTAATCTTTTAAGTTCTTAAAATTGAAATAATTTATATATTATTTAATTTACGTGCTCATTAACCTAATTCCCAATTGAAAATCCATTCTCTAAAAAAAAAATCAAACAACAAAAATTGCAAAAGTTGGCAATTTGAATAATTTCCATTTTGACGAATTCCACTTGGATTTACCTAACCTACGCTTCTGAACCAAACAATATTGTGGTTAAAAAGTGAGAAATTCCTAGACGAGCTGAACTATTTTTATGACTCATACTCAAATGATCTTGATTTTTTAAGAGAGATACAATATAATTTATACTTACAATAACAACAACACACCTTTTCAATGAGTAATATCGAATGGTTAAATCGAACAGGAAGAAGGACTCAAATCATAATAGAAATTCAAATAAGGAATACATTAATTGTTACTTTTTCTTTTCAAATTTTTACCATAAATTGAATGTAGAAGTAAAGGAAATAGAAGTAAGTAGGTATACCTACATTGATACAATACACATTAAGTATTTGTTCTGAATTAATCTTCCTCTCATTAGTCATTACAAACGTGCCTGTTACCTGTATACAGATCAGTAGTGTAATCTTCACTGACGTAAAATCATACAAGGTAAAAAATATTGTCATAGATTTCGTTGACTTGATTTTGATGTAGTATGTAAGTTCCTATAAGAAATTCGCCAGCTGTCTATTGATGCTTTACAACGGGGTAAACAAGAAATGCGTACAATAAAATGTAAAACTTTCCATTTCATCTTATGACATTATGTAAGTATATTTTGTACGTTAACTTAAGGTATTGAAATTTTTACTAGTCCCTGCTTCCTGATCCTGACAGCTTTGTATTATAATTTTAATAATTTAAACCCCATCTGGAATATTTCCATTCAATTTTTTTACGATGTTATTTTCGTTTACTCGTCTTATTGGAATTTTTTTCGAATTGCAAAGTTACAAATTCATCATTTTCTTCGGATACCAAAATTCTTCTTTTTTTCCAATAGGTTATAGGTGCATGCAGAGCGGTAGGTATCCGTATCATTTGTCTTGTACCATACATTGCAATAAAAAAATATATTTAAATACATTAAACAAGCATGGCAGGTATTTCTATTTACCTACATTTACCTATACTGTTTGTACGTGACATTTTTTTTGTGCTTATTGTGCACATTGTGTTATAATCTAGGTATTATCAGTTATCAGTAATACCTTACATTCCGAAGTGGAAGTGCACGTCTCAGTTGAACACCATGGACAGAAAATAAATGTTCGCGTGGTTATTGCGTTTGAAAAAGTAAGTTAAACTTGTAAGTACATTGCGATGATTTCTTTAGATAAATCTCGTCACGCGATAATTTATTGCCAATAACTTCAGTATAGTTATTCGCGTTATGAATTCATTTTCTTTATCTCAAAGCGTACTTTCTGAACGTCGTAAAGTGAATGTTCTAACTTTTTTCAGCAGTTTTCAGTGCAGCATATATTTGAGATGATTTATCAGTTCTTGTCGAACATAATTCAAACGTCGCGTCAGGTAGTGAATATATTCTTTGGTAGCCACTAAAGCTATTTATCTTGCAGCGCTGCTCGAACAATGCAATATTATTCAGCGAGCCAGATTATGAGATCACATTTATTTTAATGGGCAATCATAATTGAACGGAGAACACGATGATAAAGTATATTAAATACATTGGTCTAGGTACATACTTTGCATGCAGGGTACATGAACATTACATTCACACACCACTACCAAAAGAGCAAGATCCGCCTTGCAAAGCGCCATAGGCACTCCTTCGTCTATCCACGATCTTCTCCTTGACTCGGAGCAGAGTTTATTTTGTATGCTATAAGCACGTGATTCGATACCTTGCCTACCGATAAACACTTCATAGTATATTGCCTTTATTGTAACGAGCTTAAAAATCACGATTGAAATTTTAGAACGCAATCATGTGCGGATCTTAATGACGTGTTTGCAAAATATATGTGTACACATTTTTTTTTTGAAATTACGAATACTTTGAGGTCAAACAAATTGCTACAGAAGTTTTTTTTTTGCTTTATTTTGTGGGAGCAGAGGGTCTGGTCTACTCTCACATAATAAAGTTTAAAGAAAGTTCCGCACTCTATTAAAAGGTGTACACCGTGTTCAATTAATTCCGAATTCTCAACTACGAAATCATTACTTGGTAAGACTGATTCACCATCGTTTTCGTAGTACAATCAGTGTTATCAGATAACGTTTTTTCAACCATTTCTCATAATAGGGGATTCGGAATTAATTGAATACACGGTACACCAATTTTCGAAGAGCAATGCCTATGGAGTATGGATTCTTCTTACCATATTATATAGAACTTTTCAATGAAACACAAATTTTTTCACCTAAATTTTATAAAAAGCAAAAAATTAAAATCAAAATGCTCATTTAGAAGCTCCACCCTGCGATAATTGTGTTGGGGTCCAAAATTTTTCGCACAATTTTTTCTTGTCATGGTCATAAATTAGGTAACTCAACATGGGACCTACCTACGTGAAGATTTTTAAAAAATCTCAAATTGACCAATTTTACAGGGAAAACAAAGTTGCAGGAAATTCAATATTGAATAAAACTGAATATTTGCGTGCTCGTAAAATAAATGCAAAAAATGGTGTTTTGAGGAAAAAAAATCACTTAAGAAACAGAGCTGTATATTACCTGATTCATATGGGGTGAGGTTTCGGTTTTGGTTTTGGGTTTCAAACTACTGGCAAAAGAACGGAGAGTTTTATTTGCGCCACTTTACCCATTTTTAGTAGCATTTGCGCCAACGTGGACATTTCATTTGCGCCAAGACACAGTTGGTCCTCATGGTCGAAAACTTCCATGACAAAATTTTCAGCTCGATATCTCAATCCTAACCCCTTCTGGGGCGTTAAATGTGGATTTTCGTTAAAAATTTCATTTGTAGCAGTTTTCAACCGAATTTTTTCAAACTTACAAGAATGGAGGAAAGTATCAAGGTTGATTTTTGGAATTTTTTAGAAAAAATAATGGATATTTTAAGCCTTCTAAGGGTGTTTTTGGTAACTTCTTTCAGAGGTGCAATTCTGAAAAAATATATATAAATATATTGTGTAATTAGTCTAGCTCTAGGTAGATATACAATGCCATATTTTTTAAAAACTTGATATCGTGGTGCGACATCTTCAAAAATGCAAAAAATCGATTTTTGCGTCCATTTTTCACTCTTAAGTGCGTCATTTCTGGTCGAATTTTTTTTTTCTTGAAATATATCATTAATGACACCAAAATACACCACCAACCCAAATTTGGATCAAATTCGTTGATTTTTTCCCCTTTTTTTCCAAAAATACCCAAATGACGCCACTTAGGGAACCCAGAACCTCTTCAAGATGACCTAGGGACCTACTAATCATGCCGGGTAGGCAATGGTCGAGGTGGGACTACGAAATAGTTCATATTATGGGAAGCGCAAGGCCGGGCTCGGTTAAAGGAGACTTTTGCCCAAGATTTGGCTAATTATGCGTTAGTCTTGAATATAAGGCTATTTATATTGGGTTTCAAAAATACAGGTTCAGGTTCCGGTATTGGGTCTGCTCCGAAAAAATGAAGGTTCATTTTCGGTTTTGGGTCGTACCTATACTGTTTTTTTTTTTTTTTTTTTTTTTTTGGTAACAAAATGACAAAAAATGAAAAATGAAAAGGGCCATACTCAAAATCAATTCAAAAAATATAGGTTCAGGTTTAGCCAAGGTAATGGTTTGGGGCTTTCAGAAATAGATTCAGTGGCAGTGCTGGTTTTAGGTCTGGATTAAAATAAAATTTGGTGGTTTTGAGCCGGTTTTGGTTCATGTTCCGGTTCTGGGTATACGTATACAGCTCTGCTTAGAGGAGAGCAGGAGGAACGAGGAAGAATGGAGGGGAACTTCATAATTATGTGAAATGTGATTATTGTGATTGATTGTGATAGTCAGGGATGAAAAACTGAAAAAAATTTAGTTTCAGTTTCGGTTTTCAGTTTTTAGGTTTCGTTTTAGTTTCAATTTTTTGGTAAAAATATGTACGAGAATGTAGATAAATGAATCATGAATCAAAACAAAAAAAAACTGAAACTGAAATTTTTTGGTTTTAGTTTCTGTTTCAGATTCAGTTTTTATTATTTTTTTTCAGTTTCAAAAATTCATTTCAATTACAATTTTTTTGATTTCAGTTTGCCCCCTTTTCAGTGTTCCCTTTTCCATCTCTGAATAGACTTAAAGAGAGCTTCTGTAGCAAAATTTGTTTGAGGTAGCGTCATTTTTTTCCCATATTAGCCTTACTGAATTGGGATTAGGATTTCACATAAAACTAAGCATTCCGATGTTTTTTCAATTTAATAAAAAAAACAGGGCCGGTACACTTATTTGCATTTCTTGAAGTGAAGCAGTATTCAGTTATACATCTTCGAAGCTATTCAGAACGTTGTACTCGTATGTGCCTGTACCTGTCCTACCTTCCCACGCGTAACTCATTAGACCAAGCCTTGGGCACGCGACAGTGCAATGTTACCTTTATTGGTGTTAACGACACCGAAAATGTCTGCAGACGATCAAAGATGAACGAACTAGAAGTCTTACTACAACAACTACGGATCGTTTCATTTAATGCAACCGATTAGGGTATTTCGAAACCGTACACACGCTGATAAAAAAAAAAAAAATAGCACGATTAAAAAAACTTAAAAATCTTTAAATTCTTCGGAGTAAATTTCTTCGGGCAATTCTAAAATCGGTACTTCGTCGTACTCTTCGAAGTTGCTGGTATCTTCTATGCTTTTGATTTCGGGTATAAACGGTGCTGGTAACTTTCTGTCGAACATCTTCATCCAGTCTACGGATTTAAACCATTCGTGCATTTTGACGGCATTGGTGCCTTCTTTGGTAGACCCTAATCTTTTGGTGAAATCTGGCATGATTAGATTTTTGCAGATGTCTTTTAAAACCGGATTAAACGTATTCGGGTACTTGACCCTGGCGTTCATTATCTTTTCGAAAATCTTCAACGGTTCTTCCGAAGCGAATGGTGGCTTACCGTTGCACATTTCGTATATGAGAATACCCAAAGCCCACCAGTCTACCGAGTAACTGTATCCGACGTTTTTGATCACCTCCGGAGCCAGGTATTCGGGCGTGCCGCACATGGTCATCGTTTGCTTATCGTCTATCCTCTTGGCGAATCCGAAATCGGTGATTTTTAAATATCCTTTGCCGTCGATTAGCAAATTCTCCGGTTTCAAGTCTCGGTACACGATTCCTAAGAAGTGCAGGTACTCGAACGACAGAACTACTTGAGAGGCGTAGAAACGTGCTTGATTCTCCGGATACTTGCCGACTTTCTGCAAATTCGTGAACATCTCGCCGCCGGGGATGAACTCCAAAACGAAATATAAAGCCGCGTTGTCTTTGAAATGGTACCGGTAGTTGACCAAGAACGGGAAATCGATCGACTGCAGTACTTTTTTCTCGTAAATCACGTGCTCCGTCTGCATCATCGAGATGACTTTCTGACGTTCGAGAATTTTCATCGCGTAGAACTGTTTGACTTTGCTTCTCAAGTGACGCACGAATAACACTCGGCCGAATTGTCCAGTACCCAAGGTTCGTATGATTTCGAAATCCGATAACTTGGCGGTGTTGTGACGATTTTCTTTCCATTTAAAGTCGAACACTTTTTTAGCCCTGATGAGGAAATCTTTCATGCTCGGAGGCGCCTTGCCTTTGGCTGCCGGCGCCTTCTTGGCCGGAGCGCCTTTTTTCCCATGCGGTTTACCTTTCACAACCATAATGGATCGACTTTGCGTTTTTTAACCATTATCCGAAAGTTGTAGCGTTTAAGTACTAGCGATCGAGTCAAATTACAACTTTGGCGAGTTTTTAATCAAAATATTGCCAAGCAAAATATACTCGACAATAAGGCGACGTGACGCGACTTTTCTAAAACAAACTTTATTCCGCTGGTTCGAATATTCAATCTTATTTAAATTTTTGTACAATCGCGAGCGAAAATTAGGTATTTGCAAATTCGACGCCAAACTTTCGTATAAATCCGGCCAAGTTTATTCAAATTATGTTCAAATCCTTTGCAAATGAAGATTATTATAAAAACAACCCACGAACGATGGAAAATTTAAAAGTCAGATTTTTCCTAATATTCGAGAAAAATATTTTTCTTCCTCGGGCAGTTTTGTTGCTTTTCTGCCATCAAAAAAATATGACTCGTTCCTCATCCTCAGGCAGAATTTCCACATAACGTGCGTGCGTATTCGCAAAGACCTAATAATGTAGCAAAATTTATACGAAGTAAACAAAAACTAAGGTAGGTAAGAATTTGCGTTGAATTAAATTGGCTTCGATCCAGTATTAAGCTGTTGTCAGCGTAACTGTGTATTTCAATTGTCTGTTTTTTACAACTTCACAATTGCCAAGCAAATCGTATTAGGTATTAATGCTACAGGAAATTTTCTCTCGACGTAGTTTTTCCTACTTTTTCGATGGCGTTGCGACGAAAACTCCTAAGACCAGATGACGACAAAGCTTATTTGGAAATTACATCGCGATGACATTTCTCTCTTGGTGAATTAAACGTAAAGTGAGATTTGTGGCAAGCGACGTTCGAGCTTTATCCTCTGTCACTGGCATGCCTTTCAGCATCGATTCACCAAATGCTGATATGCTGATAATGATAATGAAGCTTTAACCTTCTTCTTCGTAAGTTCATCTAGACCAATAATGAAAATTGATTCGAATCTAATCCAGAAAAGGATTAATCGCTTCTCCTGCGACATGGGTTCGCTATTCTATAAATCATGCCGCATATATGCGGAATTTTCAAGGCGTTCGGTGCCAACCTTCTAAATTGCTTTTTATTTCAGCGCATGCATTTGCCATGTCAGTACTTATAGGCTTACTTATACCTACATATTTGTTAGATGAAACATGATTCGTTGGGCATGTGCTTGAAATGAACTATATAAATTTGTGATTGTGCACTTTTAAAACCTCGGAATTTTCGTGAGCTTAATGATAGGTACGGTCTATTATAATCTAGATTGGTACACGTTTTTTGATTCAATTTTTTTTTTTTTTTTCGTTTTTTGCATACTTAACAACAAAATGAAACGAGAAGCAAAACTGCACCCTTTAGTTTGCAAATTGCGCGTTAATGATCTACGAATTATTGCAACGTCATATATCTTAATTGCAGACTCCTATGCTCTGAGGGTAATAAGTGAATTTTAATTTGAAAATTTCGCATCCAACATTTTTTCTGCCAAATATTAATAGGTAGTTGCGTAATGGATTCAATCAAGGTTAGCTCAAACAGATCTAACGTATTAGTGGTTTTCTTAGAAAATCTCGTGATGAAGATAATAATTCGTGAACCGTAAACAATGTAGATAATTAAATTGTTCGAAGAAAATCATCTATCTCGTAGGTAGGTATAATTATGATGGGTTGATGAATACCGGCTCAGTGACTGAAATAGATTCTTATACGTGTAGGTAATTTTTCTGGAGTATTTTTTTTTTTTTTTTTTTTTTTTTAGGAATCATGTGGTGTTGATTAATATATCTACACTCTTTGAAGAGTGTTTTTGATTTAAAAAAAAACTTTGATCGGTTTTATGATTTTTTTTTGAAAAATTTTGAAAATGCACTCATTTCCTTAAAAAATTTATTTTAGAATTTTGTTGTTTCATGAAGATTTTGAAATATTTCCTCTCAAATATGTTTAAGACATCATTTTTTTATTTAAAAAAATTTATAGGTATGTTTTTTTTCTTAAAAAATTTTATTAGGTATAATTTTTTGTCAAGTTGAGAAAAAAATATGGGACCTTTGATTTTTTTAAAGGAAAATTTTTAAATATCTATTCAAAAAAAATGGGGTATAATTTAACTAATTTATTGTGATTTTTTGATGCTTAGAAATTTTGATTTTTTTCTTTCTGAAAAATTTCCTCTCAACATTTTTATAACGATTTTTAGCAAATTTGTAGCAAAAAAAAATATTAGGTATTTTTCATTTTTTTTGTCAACATTTTTAAAAAAAATGTTTTAGATAATTTTTTGTGAATTTTTTAAAATTTTTGATTCTTTAAAGGTAAAAAAAAATGATTTATGTTTTTTTTCAACAAAAAAAAACAACAAAAAAAACATAGTTTTCTTAAAAAATTTTATTACAATTTAAAGAAAATTTTGAAATATCTACTTAAAAAAAAAATAGGTGATATTGTGATTTTTTTTGATTCATGATACTTCATAAAAAAATTTAATAAAAAATCAGATTATGTTTTGCCAAATTTGAAAAAAATATGGAATTTTTGAATTTTCTTAAAATATTTTTGCATTAATCATGTCCTTTAAAAAAAAAATTTTTTTTTTTTTTTTTTTTGAAAAATGCACAAGTTTTTGTAAAAAGAAGGTATTTTTGAAAAAATCTTCGAATTTCGAATTTTTGTCTAGAAAAAAATTCAAGATAACAATTTTTAACATTGTCTTTTCAAAAAAAAAATTAAAAAAACAATAACAACAAATTTTGAGATAACTGATTCTCTTAAAAAATGTTACGTAAAAAGTAGTTTTGCATTAAAAAAATTTAAATACGTAAATTTTGAGAAAAAACTGAGGAGGGTGACGAATGCATTTTTGAAAAATACGTAAGTATAATTTGCTCATTTCTAGAACATATTTGGCTCAGTCTTACCTACTCGCAAAATTTTCAAAGGAAAAGGAAATACGATGTTGACTGAAAAAGGGAGATGTGCAAAAAAAACAGTCGTTGTTTAGGCAAACATGCATTTTCTTGGCAGGAAAAAAATCATCAAAATGATCTGTAGAAGTAAATTTTCTTTAAAAGCTTAATTTTGTCAGGGAAAAATTTCATGTAACAGAATTATACAAAAATTCTCGAGAAAAGTATCCTAAAAATATTTGAAATCTCAGAAATTTTTTTTTTTTTTCTTTAAAGATTTATTTATAGATTATTATTTTATAAATTTAATGAATAATTTTTTTTTTTTTTTTTTTTAGTTTAATTTATAATATAAAAATTTATTTAAATTTATTAAAAATATATTTTTTCAAAAAATTAAATTATTAGGTATTACTTATTTTATTTCTATTTCCCTGAGTACCTACGCAAAAACTGTTTACAATTAATTAATTCTCTTTTAAAAATTTTAATTCTCTCGGAAAAAAATCTCTTATACAATAATAAGTTGTCTAACCAAAGTTTCATCAGTGAAAAACTGTGCTTTCGCATGGATTGGAATAAAATTCATAGCAGTTTTATTTTTTTCATTCTTTTGAAATTATTTTAAACAGCACTTTAATTTTTTGCGTTTTCTTTAGATAATTTAAAATTTTTTGACTTTTTATGATTTTTAAATTTACTTACTTACTTTAATTCGTTCAAGACTCTCCAATTAGGCAACAACGCGGAAAGTTCAGCGTTTTACCTAAATAGAGATAGTGTTAGGCCTAATATCTGGTTTTCTGGTTTCTTGAAATTTTCGAACATTATTTTTTAATATTTTTTTTAGGTACATTTTTTTTAATGATTTCATAACTTTATGATTTTTTAAATAGATATTTCCAAAATTGTTTTATTTCTCTAGTTATAAGTTTTCTTTTTTTTAGAAATTTTCTAGTACATACTACCTATATTCTATGATTTATTTTTCTTACTTTTTAGGTCATTTAAATTTTATTTTACGATTTTTCAATTCTCTCAATTTTTTAATTGTTTCAAATTTCCTATGTATTCTTGATCTCTCGACTTTTCAAACATTAATTTTTTAATATTATTTTAAATAATTAGGTAATTAGGTATGTATAATCATAATTTTTTTAAATTCTTGTAACATTTCATTATTTTTTAATATTTTCAGTTTTTCAGTTTGTTTGTTTGTTTTTTTCATTCAAGTTTAGGAACTTGAATTTTTCAGTTCTTTGTGATTTCCTAGTTTTATTGTTTTTCAAAAAATATTTCTTAAATCCTCAACTTTTCATTTATGATTTTTTCTCTTTACAAATTTTCCCATCTTGATGAAATTTTTATTTTCTCAAAATTTTTTTAATGTTTTAACTGCATGCTTGATTTTTTTCTGTGGATTTTTCATGATTTACCATTTAAAAAAAAAAAGTTTAGTATATTTAAACATTGATAAACTACTGAAAATTCATCACCTGAGCAAAAATAACAAAGTAGGCTACGTGGTATAATTACTTATTTGAATACCTAAGTATGCAAAAAAACAAGTTCTAAATAAAAAATTACCTACGTGAATTGGTGTTTTCTCAAAAAAAAAATAAAAATAAAAATAGTTCGCGATTCTCAGAAGTACGCGAATATTTACCATCCTACTACCTACGTTTTGTCCATACCGTGGTGTAGTTATTATGCGTACCATTGGGGTTTTTTGCCCTATTCAAACTACCTACTTATCAATTATTTTTCTCGGTTTGTATTTACTTATTTAAATGAAGCGTTTCTTCGAATATTTCGTCGAGCATTTTCCTAATAATATTGTAATAATACCTCAAAATAATAATACTTATGGCATTCTTGCGGTTTTAACCTTCCCTAGATTATTAAGTTGATACCTATGTCGGAGAATTATCCATAGCTTTACTTGAGTAGGTATACACTTGGGTAGAATGGGACATTAAGCTTGCAATCGAATTATGGTTGATCAAAGGGTCGTAATGTTTTTCGATAAAAAATTGGGTAATTTTTCATTTTTTTTATGAATTTAATTTTTAACTTGACTGATTTATGGCTAAACAGCTCTTTTTTTAATTGCTGAAATTACAAACCACTCGCAAGTTGCTAGATAATAATTATGCAGACGTAGATAAGATAAAATTTTCGAATTTTTTCTATACCTTAATCTCATTAAAAAAGAAAGAAATACCCAATTAAGTTGCATTCGAGCTTATTTAAAATTTTGGTGTGTATGTTAACATTCATCGATTGATTAAAAAAAAAAATTCAAAAATCCTTGAATTTTTTTCGCATCTTGTACCAACAAAGAAATTAATTTTTGAGGTACACGCTACGTACGGGTGGGTACGTACGATTCTTTCGGACGATACCTATACCTATTAGATTTATTAGACATTAAATGTAACAGATTTGTCAAATTGTTTATTTCCGGGCTCATTTGGGAGCAAAATAATGATAAAAAACACGTGCGCATTTTTTAACTCATGCAAAATACATATTGCTAAGTTCAGGGTTGTTGTACATATACTATAGCAGTTGACCTTGAACGGGCTCTGGAACGAGCATTCTGACACATTTTACGATAATGCTGATATTAATTTATGTATTGTAGGAGATACTTCCTCGAGCATCCTTTCCGATTCCACTCGGCGACGGCGGTGTTCGGTGTTTCAGTTCGACTTTGTCTCGATTAGGGCTCTATAACAGGGGGTACGCTGGACCGCCATTTTCTTGCGATCACGTATTTTTGCTAACTCGTAAACTAAGCCATTTACGAAAATTTTTCAAGAGACCTTTTTTGTAGAGAATGAAAAAATATGACAAAAAATATCAAAAATATTGAAATTTCGTTGAGTAGGAGCTGAGATATCGAAAAAATAGTGAAAACATAGAATTTTGACTCTTGTTCTTTAGTTTTTTCGATATCTCAGTTTCTACTCAACGAAATTTCAATATTTTTGATATTTTTTGTCATATTTTTTCATTCTCTACAAAAAAGGTCTCTTGCAAAATTTTCGTAAATGGCTTAGTTTACGAGTTAGCAAAAATACGTGATCGCAAGAAAATGGCGGTCCAGCGTACCCCCTGTTATAGAGCCCCAGTCTCGATAGGTAGGTAACCACCTCAACTACGTGTATAAGATCGTCGACGTCGAGCCCGAGTCGGGTAAACCACCATCCACGACACGTAATTAACGCTTCCATAGATAATCGAGAGTCACGTGCTGAATTATATTTTCGTTGTTTATCTAAATTTATGATTTTCAAGGTCGAATAATCTTTTAATTTTTTTTGTTGATATTACGTAAATGTTTGTCTGGCTGTGACTGGTATTTGTTGCGTATTAGGCTGCACAAAATTGCAACGGAGGCGCTACCAGTGAGTCTATTTTGTTGAGTAATTTCGATACTTTTCAACACGCTATACGTATTGGTATTTAAACGATCACAAATTTTTTCCTTTTTCAATTGAGAAATGCCACATAGCCTGCAGAGACCTACAACATCGTAAAAATGTACCCAGTTCGCGTTATAAAACATGATCCACACTGCACCTACCTACCCTATCCTACGTTCAGAATGGTAAATATACAGGATGTCCGGCCAGCGGTGTGTCTAACTTGAAATTTGGATACAACCGAGTACCACTAACAAAAATATTCTTGTACACATAGTGCCTATCTCGATTTTGAAGGGGCAGTGATGTACAAAAATGTCAAAATTTTGTGAAAACAATGCACGAATCAGGTGTAACTTTTTAAAAGGAACAAAAAATAGTTATGTCAAAAATTTGCCCATCTTTGAAAATGAAGGCGCTAAAAAGCTTTAAAAATTGGTATTTTCGAAATTCAAGGCTCCGCAGCGCCTTAATTTTCATAGATAGGCAAAATTTTCACATGATGTTTTTTGTTCCTTTCAAAAAGTTACACCTGTTTCATGTATTTTTTGACCGAATTTCGCAATTTTCATGTATCATCACTGCACCGCAATAAATCGAAGTAGGCAATATTTTTACTGGGATTTTGCCTTGCTGTAACTCCTTCAATTTCAAAGATAGGCAATCCAATAAGATCATAACTTTTATTGCTTTTTCGATGATCTATCCACTGCCGGTGTCGAAATTTTTTTTGAACGCAGTGTTGCCAATCTAGTTTGCTAGGTTAAATTCCAATTTTCAAACTTTTGTAGCTCTTTCATTTTCAAATTTAGACAATATGTGCATAGTAGGGTGGCTCAAAATTTACCAACTTTTAAGTCTCGCTCCAAACCACTTAATATGTTCTATCTGATGAGAAAACAAAACACAATTTTTTTTTTTGAAATCGGATAATACTTAGAGGTCCCTAAGGCAAGTCAAAGTAAAAAATTTTAAAAAATTGACAGTTTGGAAAATTTTAATTTTTTTTTGAAAAATGGTCATAAGGTGGGTAATACTACAAAAAAAAATACCATCTTTAGCTCCATTTTCATGGGACATAGAAAATTGTCACTTTTTACGATTTTTGAGAAAGATTTTTTAAAAAATGGTTTAAAATTGAAAAACAGGGTTTACTTGATAAAATCGTTCTAACATACACATTACCACCCAAAAAGACCATTTAACCCAATTTTTCAACATTACTTTCATGTTTAGGAACTGTCACTTTAGGTGATTTTCTCACATTTTTGATAGTTTTTGAAAACTTCTCACCGATACGTCAATGATGGAAAATCGTCTTTTTGGGTGGTAATGTGTATATTCAAACGATTTTATCAAGTAAAACCTGTTTTTCAATTTTTAACTACCTATTTTTTTTTTCTATTTTTCTCAAAAATCGTAAAAATGTGACGTTTTTCCATGTCCCATGAAAATGGGACTAAAGATGAAAAATCATCGAAAATGGTCTTTTTATATAGTATTACCCACCTTATGACCATTTTTCAAAAAAAATTTAAAATTTTCCAAACTGTCAATTTTTTCAAATTTTTTCAAATTTTTTACTTTGACTTGCCTTAGGGACCTCTAAGTATTATCCGATTTCAAAAAAAAAATTGTGTTTTGTTTTCTCATCAGATAGAACATATTAAGCGGTTGGGAGCGGGACTTTTTAAAAGTTGGTAAATTTTGAGCCACCCAATTTTTCAACTGGATCCCTCCCACCGCCAAATTTGAATGTTAGTATCTATAATACGGTGTAATACGCAGTATTTTGCAAAATTTTAGGAGGTGGAGGGGGGGGGGCACGAAACGTACGATCGAAACTTTTATGATAACCAAAATAATTATTTCCAGGATCTTGACCAATAACTTTGATTTAAAAAATTTTTCAATGGAACCCTCCCTCCAATTAATTTTGATTTTTGAATAATGAGTGATGGATATTTACGCAGTGTTAGGCAAAATTGGAGGGGAGGGAGGGGCTCAAGCGAAATTTTTATGATGACCAAAATTAATTCTAGAATCTTTATGTGCAACTTTTGTTTGAATTTTTTTCCAACTGGACCCTCCTTCGCCGAATAATAACAGATGAGTATATGTATCTACGTAGTGCATGTTGATGCAAAATTCGAAAAAAGGGATGAGTCCAAGCGAAATTTTTATAATATTTATAATCATTCGTAGGTACAAACAATTCCCAATTTTTCATTTTTTTAAAACTTAAATACCTAGTCACCTTGTTTACGGTGAACGCTAATTGAACAAACAAGTTTAAATTTTTTTACTCCACTTGTGACAATCTCAAAAATACGCAAAGTAACCTCACGTAACGAAACAACTCAATCGGAAAAATTATTATTCTCTGGAAACCGTAAAATAAAAAAATATTCTTTATAATACGAATAATCATCCTATGTAATTTCAGTCATCAAACAAAATATTTTCTAAAACCATTTTACAAATTGTTGCTAAATATGACCTTGAAAATACTTAAACGACGCGCGAGTGTTTATCTATCACACGTACAAAATAATGTAATTATCTTTGAAATCTTGAACGAAAAATTTGTTAGGTATTCATTTCTGGTCTCTAATCAAATATTAAAATTCTTCGGAAGCTTGAAAAAATTCATCTTTTGTTTCATCGGTGAAAAAAAAATTCGCCCCGCTGCAGCGCTTGTTGCTTCATTAGAAGAAATTTACGACCGTATTTTTTTCTGAATCGATACTACAGGTGTGAACTAATAAGTTTATTCACATATTGGACGTTACTTTTCTTCTTCTTCTTTTTTTTTTTAACCGGTAATAAAAATTTTATTATGTGCATTTCTCAGTAATAAATTATATGTATAAAAATTCCTATAGCGTGGTGACTCGTTCCATTTAGTTGATAAATAGAAATGCTAATTTTTAAATATTCGAGACTTCCTTCCTGTGGTTCACGAACTTTTTACGACGTTTCCACGACGTATTGGTTTTTTTTTTGCAGTTTCAGGAAAATTACGAGTTTTATTTTAATCGGCCTATTGCGTAATTTCTAAATGAGAAATTATTTTTTTAAGTTAAATCGAATGCAGATATGAGTAGGTAGGATATTTAATGAGTTCGAAAAAAAGTATTTTACATTTTTATAAAATTTATTGGGATTGTGATCTTTGAACTTGAAAATATTAAAAATGCAAAGCATGAGATATGCATACCTAGAATTTTTAGAAATTATCATTTTGTTTATTCTTTCTATTTTTGTTTTACCCCCATTATTAAATAACACGCAGAAAACACGCAGAAAAACAGTTTTTTCTTTAAAAAAAAAAATCTTTATCTACAGAATTGAATAAAAAACCTTTGAGCCTACACAATATAACATACAGGGTGTCCGTCGAGTGCTCTGCCAAATTTTAAATCTGGATATAGCCGAATGCAACTAACAAAAAACTTAATGTAGAGATTGCCTAAGTTTGAAAATGAAGGAGCTATAAGCTTTGAAAATCAGTATTTTGCTAACCAAAATCAGTTGGCAACACTACATTCAAAAAAAATTTTGACACCAACATTGAATACCTCATCGAAGAAGTAATAAAAGTTTTAATCACATTGGGATGCCTATCTTTGAAATTGAAGGAGTTATAGCAAACACAAATTTCTAGTCGGGATAATGCCTACCTCAATTTATCATTGTGCACTGATGAGGCATGAAAATTGCAAATTTCCATCAGACAGTACATGGAACAGGTGTAACTTTCTGAGAGGAACAAAAAATAGCATGTGGAAATTTTTCTTATCCTTGAAAAAATTTCAAGTTTAGCAGACCTAGTGATAAGTATTAGATCATAGAAATGTACACAAAGTGACCCTTTGTCATTTTTCGCTTATAATTCTGCTAATATGCGTTTAAACAAAAAAAATGATCATAAATAAAATTGAAGTACATAAAATTTGTAACAAAAAGTTCATATTCATTTTTTTCGAAAAGTGAACGGGTGGCGCAAAAATAAGCGTGAAAATATACTAGATGAAAAAATAACCCCCCCCCCCCCCCTCCCATTTCCGGAGTTGGAGTACAATTTTGAATACGACGGCAGATATGCGAATGATGGTGTAATATATTCCAAAAAGCCCTCACTTCTCCTCGTTCCCAAAATGTCTCATATATGTTGGACACGTGCGAACCCTCTTTTTTAAATCGCTAATAATTTTTGAGCCGTGCGTAAAATCAAAGACCTGTTCAAATAAACTTTAGAGAGCTTAAAATTTCCTACAAAACCACTTAATTCATATTTTTTTACTGCAGGTTAACTGGTGGTGCAAAAACATCCATTACTTACTAGATACATAATTGTCCTAAGAAAATAAGATTTAATTTACGTATTTTTTATATCGTATGAAAAAAAGAAACTGTTCCCAATTTCCACGAATAACATTCAATTTTGTCGTTAACTTGTAGAAATCAATGAAGGATGTGATTCTGTGGGAAATTAGTTTTTTAATCTGGGGTACGGCTAGGGCCTAATTTTAGAATTTAGGTCACAGGACCAAATTTAGGGCCAGGTTTTTTTCTAGTGAACAGATTAATTTTGATCCGTCATTGTCTACCTAGAATTTTATTTTTTTTATTTTTTATTTAGCACCCGGAGACATTTAGTCACTTTTCATGCCATTGAATTATATTAATTAAATATTAAATTTTATTTTTTTAGAAAACTGCCAGGTTCAAAAAATACTAATATTTTTAATTTTGAGATTTAGCAGTTTTTGATCCAAGGAGGGTGAAGAAAAAATCACGAACCTTGAGAATTAGTCTGACGATATAAAACACTTCATGGAGAGAGGAGGGGTTGGCATTTTTTTTGAGTATAGATAATATGTCATCATTCATCATCATTCTCATATCATCTGGTTCCCTTCTAAATTGTATGTTATTCGCAGAAAGTTTTCATTTTTTTCGCCCTGTATATTTGGACTCGTGTTTTTGCGCCACCCGTTCACTTTTTGGAAAAAATTGACACGTACTTTTTTGTTGAAAATTTTATGTACTTTCATTCGAGTTATGACCATTTTTTTGTTAAATCGCATACTTGAATAGTTATAAATGAAAAATAACGAGAAGGTTCTCTGAGTCCAATTTGGGAGATTTTGCTAGAGGTGAGGTTCGAGGCGTTTTTGGTGGTTAGGTAATCGAGACACTGTAAGGAATATTTGAAAATCGAAAAATTTTCGATGACCCAAAATGAATTTTTTTATTTCATCAAGTATTTTACTGGTCCGTATGGAAAATTTGGAATCTGGTCATCAGAGTAGAGCATATTTTGTTGCCAATACCCTTTACTATAGAATTTGTTAAAAAATTCAACTAACTGATTTGTGATTTTGATTGTTGATACCGGGTGATATTCCATGCGTTCGTTGCAAAACCAATATGGAAGGAAATGGAACAGAACGAGGAACAGAATGCAATAAAAATCAACCTTGAATTGAAATGAGGAACGTGACAAAATTATATTGGTAAGTACGAAACAAAATAGACAAAATGTATAGATAAAAAATCGATGAAAGTGTAATTAATTTTAATTTTCAAAAAGCTGCTTGTTTTATCCAAACCATTAGGGGAGTTTGATTTTTAACGCGCGAAGGAAGTATTTTTTCCTAGAATCGAAACGGGTCCTCCTAAAAAAATCGATGATTAATGAGGTTTAGAAAAAAGTACCTAAATATACAGTTGCAAATTAACGATAGGTATAATTGCTTATACTAACGAAGTCGAGTGAATTTAAAATGCTTCGATTTAGGTTAGTTTGGGCGTGTGTTATATCTGATGACATTTTTTCACATTAGAGATAAACCAATTGGATAATTTTATTAAATTAATTACAGCTAGGCATCCTATCGATGATTTATATACAATACATGAAAATCCTTGAATAGTCGAAATTAAAAATTCACTTTCGCTGCATTATTGAAATTTTTCATTTTCTTAGATCATAGATATACCTATCACCTACTTAGACCTACCTATAGAGAAAAAAAAATTATAAATAGTTGATAAGTAGCTTACGTCAGTGCGTGAGATATACAAAAGCAATAAGGTCGTTTATCCTCCTTTTTTTTTAAATATTCAATTCCTCGCGAATTAATCTTCAGTTCTGGAGCTCACCTTCAAATAAAAACCAAATTTTACGTCTAATCACACAGTTCGAACATACCACACGTAAAAAAAAATTCACTTCGATGGACGAAAAATAAGTATCGAAATTTTAATACCAGCTCAACACGTCGAATAAACCGAATTGTTATCTTATTCATAAGTAAATATACTTCATAACGATAAGCTTATCAAGAAAACCAAAATCACAACACCCCTTCCTGTGTAGTAGCACACATCATTACGATAATAATAAATCTCGTTAAACGAATACAATGATTATATATTCGACGCAAATTACAGCCCATGCTTCGAGTTGATAGATGAAATTAACGTGAATTCAATTCGTGAATTCTCTAACAAACGCGTCATTTACCGTCTCCAATTCAAAATTCAAGAAGCGAATTAACCAGTAAATGAGGAAAAATCATGTCTAAAGGGAATTTAACTTGGGACAGCTTTGAGCATCAATTCCTGTCACCGCAGTGTGTAACGGATGTCATAGGCTGGTAATTTTGAATAATTTTTGCTCCGTTAAGTAGGAAAAAGATGGTTGAAATTCGTACGTGAAAATTTAAGTACCTTCATAAAGATTCTCCTTTTGATAAATGCGCCCATGCAGCGAGCTTTTCTTATACGCTCTGATTTAACCGTAAGGTCACGTATTGCGGTGTCTACTGATGAAAATTTATTACCTCAATTTCTTATTTTTTTTTCCTTGCAGATTTTATCGATAAGTTGAGTTTTCTTTAGCGAATGTAAGTAAAATAACGTGTAGGTACCTTGAGAAATATTCATAGAGAAAATCAATGTTTCAAACGTATAAAAAAATTAAACTCGTATTTTTCTTGTTTTTGTTTTGAACAATTTTTTTGGTATTTTATTTTTTGAATTTTTATAAAACAGAAGGAAATAGTTATGAATAAAGTACAACTTCCTTCCTGTTGTTTGTTGATTTTTTTTACGCAAACATGCCGCCTCGGAAAAAAGTTTTCAAAATTGAACACTATTTTTAAAAATACCTATCAATTTCTGAAATTGAGTTTTCAGATTCTTTGAATTTTTCAACAAAAAAAAAGATATATATATATATATATTTTTTCATAAATTTTCAAAATGTATGAAAAAATTGTTTAAAATGTTTTTTTTAATTTAAAATTTGAAAAATTATTTTAGATAGATGCTTCGACATTTAATTTTTCAAAAAAACATTCAAGATTTTTCTGGAAATTACGAGTATGTACTTGTTTAAAAATTGACTTGCGTATTTCAATTTTCAAAAAATTCTTTCGTTAAGTATAGTTAATCATAAAATTGATTTGTTTAATTTTTCTCAAAATTGATTAATTATTGATTATCCAGAGATCCAGAGATTGCTTCAACGATTATTAGATTATTTTTTCCATATACATAAGTACATGGGTACCTACCTAATTTTTATTAAGATTTTTTTTTAGGTATTCTAAAAATTGTTTTCCAGTAGGTAATTTTTTCTACTAAGTAATAAGTAGGTATTTAAAAAAAATTATGTCTCCAATTTTTTTTTCTGAAAAACTTGATTTTTAAAGATTTATTTTTTATAATTAGGGTACCTAATCAAACAAATTCTTATCATATTATTTCGCATCTAGTTAATTTAGAAATGACAGTATTTCTTGACGAATAATTTATTTACTCTAATAAAATTGGTGAAAATTTAGAAACACATGTTTTCACGTATTTTGAAAAAAAATTTATACTTAATCGTATAGCTTTATTTTCACCAAACTAAAACCCAATCAAAAAATTCCAATTTTTCATTATT
Organism: Balanococcus diminutus; assembly: GCA_959613365.1. NCBI lineage: Eukaryota > Metazoa > Arthropoda > Insecta > Hemiptera > Pseudococcidae > Balanococcus > Balanococcus diminutus. Next base: position 32,900,018 of record OY390715.1, on the reverse strand, counting down.
CTGTGTAGAGATTTTATTCAAATAGGTATTTTTATTTTTTTTTAATTTAATTCAAAATTCATTTTTTAATTTTTTTTTACAAGTTTAGTAAGAAAACAATTTTTTTTTAAATTAGGTAGGTAGGTATCAAAAGATTTTTTGAGAATTTTTTTTTGAAAAAAAATCTGGGGTATTGCTAGACTTTTTTTAGAATTCAGTTAAACCGTTTTTGAACTCCAAGTCGATCATTTAAAGAAAATGCACCTTATTTTATTTAACACTCTTGTGATCATACGTATTTTTTTCCTTTTTTAAATGATTGACTTTGTAAATGAAAAAAAAAAAAAAAAAAAAAAAATACCTACCCAACATATTTTAATATTGGCCGAATTTTTGTGGTGACTCACTGATTATATTTTTTGTAAATGTATTCAAAAATTCATTTTTTCAAATTTTGCCGAAAAAATTCATTTTCCAAAAAAATGACTACAGGGTGGTCGATTGATTCCGACGCCCCTCATAGCCAATTCATGTTGTCAAGATGGTAGTTGGTAACATTTTGCATTATAAACAATGCGAAATGTTACCAACTACCATCTTGACAACATGAATTGGCTATGAGGGGTGTCGGAATCACTCGACCACCCGGTATATACCTAACTACCCATTTTATTTAAGTTTTTTTAAAAAAGTTTTCAACTACTGACATCTTGAAATTTTTTGAAAATCATTTCTACAAAATAATGAAAAAGAAATTGTTAATTTAATTTAATTTTTTTATGAAATGCTTTATTTTTCTATTTTCCCAATAATCAATTTTTCAAACATTTTTATTCTCATTTCTTTCCAGAAATTCGTTTTCTAAAAATTAATTTTCCAACATCTTTAAAAAAAAATCATCAACTTTAATTATTTTAAAAAATTTCTAAATAAAAATAAGTTATATACCTACCTAAAATTCAGCTTTTGTCAATTTTTCAAAAAAAAATAAATAAATAAATAAATGGACACTTTTCAAAAATTATTCATCTCGCAATTACCTATTTTTTAGAATTGACTTCTGTAGAATATTTTGAAAGTCATTTCCTAAAATCTTTCAGAATCATATTTGTTCAAAACTTTCTAGTACCTATACCTAAAGATAAATATTTTTAAAATTTGTTTTTTACATTCTTCCAAAAAATTGTTTCTTTCAAGAATCAACTTTTTAAGAATTTCATAAAAATAATTTTTAAATGCCTAGGAACTTTTAAATGTTAGTTTATTTGATTTTTCTAAAAAGGTTGACATAAAAAAATCCTCCATCATTTTTTTCAATAATTGATTTTTCAAAATAAAAAAAAATAAACTAAAAAAATAATTAAAATTCAGTTTTTTCAATTTTTTTTTCTTCAAAAATTTCGCAAAAGGTGTTTCCAAACATTTCTTCAAGAATTATTCTTTTCCATCAATAAATTTTGAAATTATTTAGTATTTTTTTTTTTTTTTTTTTACTACTCCAAAATTTAATTTTTCAACAATTTAAAAAAATTATTTTTTACATGATTTTTCTAATTTTTTAAGAATTAGATCAGTAACTTTTTTAGAATTTTTTATGCTTACCCAGATTTTTTTCTCTATTCAATTTGATTCAACATTATAATACCAGGATTTTTTTTTTCGTCAACATTTTAATCAATGACGTTTTTTTCTCTTTGAAAATTTTTGTCTTTAACTTTTTGAAATATCGTGAAAATTTTGTTAAGGTCTATTTTCGATGCAATCTGCGAACGTCGTATTGCCAGTAATCTGTCATTTATACTACTTCTTGAACGCAAATCGTGAAGTGTGAACATCGCCGCCTAGTTGAACAAGTTGCCTATCGGATCATTATTTAAGGAAAAATAAAGAAAATGACATTAACCTTCAAGTCGACTTTCGACTGTGTTAATGAAACTAGTAGAGAGATGGCATGGTAGAGGGGAAATATACTTTAAATTGTGGCTTCAAATCTGACGTAAAAATAATTACGAAATTTGTGACGTCATTTGCTAAAAGTTAAGGAAGTGAGCTTTAACTGAAGTCTTTTTAAACTTCTTTTCCATTGTTTAAGACTAATTTCTCAACTCGAGATACGCGTTTTCGTAAACAATAAGAGCAAGAAAACAAAAACGAAAGATTTTTCCAATCTTTTTCTTTTTTACTTCCTTTTATCTGATCAAAGAACCAACTTAATTATAAATTGCCTTTCAGCAGTTCTTTGCATTTAAACATTTTATACGTTTCCTAGAATAATAAAAAGCCCCTTTTTCGTTAGCGTTTGTCTAATCAATTCCGGAGTTTTAAAAAATAAATCAGTTCGACAAAACTTCTCGGCGAAAAACTCGCTTTTTATAAGGACTTTTCCTCAATTTAGATACATTTATTTTAAAATGGAAATATTTACATTACCAATGGGAATTATTACTTTTTTTTAATATTATTTCTCGCGAATTCGAAGAAATTAACATTGAAGAAAAAAACTTTGAAAAGCTGCGAGTTTTTATGCTAATCAAAGTAAAGGAAAGAAAATATTTATTATAAAGCAAGCTGCTGAGTAAAGATATCTGAGATATTACGAGTATCTACCTATTTTTATTATGAAATTTGAAGCGTCTGCTTTTTCGTCGTTATTTTTCTCTTCGCAGAAAAATAATATGAAAATAACAAACAAAACGACGAAGTCGAATACGAGAGAATAAACTTATAACCTTCCTATTCGTAGGTACCATTTTCCTCTCATTAAAAATTGTAAGATTTTATGAATAAAGTAAAGGTGAATGTTGTGCAAAAGACACCAAAGGTTTCGCATTTCTTTCTTCAATTTTGCAAAAATAACTCAACTTTTCATACGGAACGTTGAACGATTTTTTGTCAAAGAGAAGACTTTTTTTCATCTCGAATAAACGTACCAAGCTCGCATGAAATTTTGTTCTTCGTTCAAGCATAAGTACAGATACTTTCGTATGAAAAAAAGGAATAGATAAATCAGTCTACGACTAAGTAAACTTCACAAATAAATACATCTTTCGTATAAATCTATAGAATTTTTACCGGAAAAATGAATACTCATCTGTTTGAAATATACCTATTTATTTTTTATTGTAAATTTGCATAACAAAAGAATTATAGTAACCGAGGGTAAAAACAAGTATCAAAAGATTGATCGACATAGTTTTTAAAATCTTATTTCAAATTCTAATTTTCGAGGGTTTCTGCTTTGAAGAGCTTTTGAATGGGAATTTAAACGCGTCATTTAGCATTAATATGTATATTTCGAGGTAGATACGTTTTGTTAATGTTTACACCATCACTTTTCGAATGAAATTCCGACCCTTTCTCAACGTCATTTTCAGTTTTGAAATACCCAAAACATTTCGTTATTAAAGTTTGGAGTTGATTTTGATGGAAGCTTCGTTAGTTATAATGCTTTTACACGAATTTCTATCGCGGTATAATTAATCACTTTCTTCCTTTTATAGCAACTCGCTGAATACTTTTTTTTTTTTTTTTTTCATCGTAGACTAGATAAAACTTTTTTCTACAGGTAAAAATGTTATATAAATCAGGATTTTTCATTAGGCTGTAATTCTTTTCATAACGTAGTGCACATTTGTCGATTGCGTCGTCTCCAGATTGCTATTGTCACGTCTTTGAATTTAATTGAATCGTAATCACTTTACGCTCGAGGATACAGCCATAGTATAGAGGCTTTTTCATTTTCATTTTATTTGTAGAAAAGTTTTCTTCACTTTATCGCGAATATTTTCCTCTTCAGCGGTATTGTTTGAAATGAAAAGAGGAAATGTTGTCGTTTTCTTTAAATTTATACGTTTCAAGAGTGCTCCTGAAAAACTTCTCCGTTCATTGTTGAAAGTGTGATTTTTTTCCTATGCTATACAAAAATCATGAAATCATTGCGAGTGCGCCATGTACCTACTATTGTACTTGACTGAAAAGCATTTTTTAAAAAGTTGATAATGCTTCAAGAGTGTCAAGTTGAGCATTGTTTGTTTATTGAGCAATGTTTACGTTCGTTACGTTTATGTTTTTTGAAAAGAATTATAATATTAATCGTATTTCGAAAATTGAGAAATAATGAACAATCACAATCAATCTAAAAAAAAAAAAAAAAAAAAAAAAATATTGGTGTTCTAGTGAAGATGTAAATAATTTCTTTCCCACATATTAATCCAAAGCAGGGATAAACCAAATGGGAAGATTAGATACCTTGACCTATTTAAATGGTAAACAGTATAGGTATGCCGAAAAATCCCAGAATTTTTTGAAATGTATATAAATAAGTATATGTAGGCTTGTAGGCACTTTTTCTATACGAGTAAATACGTACATTTTTAAATAGAGTTTCAAATACTTATTTTTTTCAAATTACGAACACAAAACATTGAAAATTTGTTAAAATTGAAAAATAAAAAATCGAAAAATTTTAAGTAAGCTGGTAAGTTGATTAAAAATTTTAGAAAACTACCTATAAAAATTGAAAAATAATTGAAGAATTATAATTCTTAGATGATCATAATGTTCAGTAATTTAAAAAATTAAAAAATAAACTACAAAAATTATTTGAGGGGTGCAGTACTTTCAATTTTTTTTTTAAATTTTCATTTCACACAATACAAGTTGGTAAATTCACTTTATGGTGGAATAAGTCGTGTCAAGGGCGTCACAGCCTTCGTCAACTCCTAACAAATGAGAAATTGGGAAATTTAAGTTTAAAACAGCTGAAACCCCTAAATTTTTTCGAAATTATTCAAGGAACAACAATAATGTAATAGGATATAGTTATTGGAGGAAAAAAACTTTCCATATCCCACTCATTTTACTTTAATTTTCCATTACCTCAATATGTATGATACCTATTGATGAGCCAAACTTTTTTTGGGTTTAATGGAGAAGGGGTAGTCCACACTTTAAAAGTAGTATTTTGAAAAATTCCTATTTCAGCTCAACAACTGTTCAACTTAAACTCGATTAATATCGCCGACAAACTAAAAATTTGTAAAATAAAATCCTCCCTTCAAATGATGAACCGGGCACTCCTGAATGAAAAAATAAAAAAGAGTCTCATAGGTTGCATAATATTTTTTCTGGAAACGGGACGTAAAGTCAAAAGCCTAATTTTTCCAAAGTTTTAGTGTTGTCATCAAAATGCAATATGAAAATTATTTTTCTTGTTTAAAAACTCCGAGCATTTTGTTTTTAAAAAAAATCAAAATTTCACTTTTTTTGATGTAGGTAAACAAAAAAAAATCAAAATGAATTTACTTTTTCAATTTTTTGCAAAATTTTAAATCAAAAACAAAAATTGAGTGATATGAAAAGGTTTTTAAAAATTTAGTTTGCCTGCTGTTTGCATTAAAAAAAAAAATATCTTAAAATGCCCCCTCCCCCCTTATTAAAAAACTTAATTTTTTGAAAAAATAAAAAATTACGAGAGAGTAGAAAATTAGAAGGTAAGTAATAAAAATAAATAAAAAATTGAAAAAAAATACAAAATTAAAAAATAAGTTTGATGAAAATTAAATCATAAAAATATTCAAAAAATTTTAATACTCAAAAAAATTTAAAAAATTTAAATTTCATTAGGTAGGTAGTAAAAAAAATCACATTATCATATTTGGCAGCTATTTAGCTCAAAAATTACGTTTTTCGACGAATCAAATCACATGCACTAATGAAAATAGTGAAATTTGATAACTTCTACTCAGAGTGAATTATTTATCAAAAAATTATAACTAAATATTTTAAAAATTAAAAAAAAATTGAAGTGTTTTAAAGATACAAAAAAAATTGTCAATCTAATTAAAATATTGAAAAATCGAGAAAAAAAATTTTTTGTTTGAATTTATTGAATCTAAACAGTTTCATAAAATTAAAAAATATGTATTTGAAAAGAATTAAGAAATCACGAATGATATGATGTTGGAAATTTAAAGACGATAAAAGAATTGAACGATTCGTAAATAAATAAGTGGGTAAGTAAATTCAAGAAATTAACAATTTCAAAAACATTAAAAAACGTTTGATAAAATTAGAAAAACATAAAAAATTGAGAAAATATAAAATGCTTAGGTACCTACAAAAAAATAATCTCATAAATGTCACAAAAATTGAAAAATTTTGATCAATAAAATATTATACCTAAATCATAAAAATATACGTACTTACAGAAAATTTTGAAAATTAAAATATTGAAAAATCGCACAATGCTAAAAAAAAGACATAGAGAAGATTTATTCTCTATTTTTATGATTTTTTTCACTATTTATAACATACTTATTTATGTAAAAAGCTGATGAGAAGGAAGATAAGCTTGGGAAATTTCCGCTTAAAATCTCAAGTAGATAGGTATGTAGATTCCATCCTTGATCCAAAGCTATGTTTTTAAACCACGTAGGTTTAGTAGGTAAGGCTTGTTTATGAAAAAGATAAATAAAAACAGATACTTTCCTATAGGTATCTTGAAAAAATCAAGCATGCATTGAAAAGTTCTCCCCATGAAAATCTCAATAAAGCATTTATTTTTTTTTTAAATTTTCAGCGCCAGTCTTTAATATTCGAAGAAAATTCAAATTTTAAAATAGTTTTCCTCGACTTCTTTCCTCGAATAATTGAAATAAAATGTGGTCTAAAAATAGATCCAGCAATTTATAATGGATTTTTTTCTAATTTATGAAAAAAATGTCTATAAAAATAGTAAATATTAAATTTTGAAGATACTGCAAAATGTTGAAATGACGAAAAAAAATATAAATGAAAGACTCATTTATGAATTCAAACGAACTATTGAATTAATTACGAGCACTTTTTAGCTAACGAAAGTGTAAACTGTAAGTGTATAAAATTTCATCTCTTTTTTCAAGCGAGTGACATTTTTCATTAGAGATCGGAATGTCCCAAATTGAGATTTTAAACTATTCAACAAGTACTTAGGTAGTAATTTAAAAGTTCTTTCTTTTTTTACATCGGTTAATGAAAAATTTAGAAATTTAGATACGACAATTTAATCATTCTATAAGATGAAAATAAAAGGACGTAAAATGTAAATTGCACTGGCCATTAGACAGCAATAAAAATACCTAACTTGGATAAAAATGAAAATACGTAATCTAAAACGAGTACACATTCAACTTACCACCGAAATTTCGTTCGTACGTTTTAAACAGTGCTGAAAATGAGCTTGATAACAGGTGCTCTACAAGTATACGAAGCATCAGAACTTCGTATTAAAATAAACATCGTCTCGAGTGTGAAAAAAAAATAAATAACGTCGGGCACATTTTACGCACAAATACTACAGCAAAAAAAAAACCACATGTACGAAATGAAGACGACTCTACGTTTAGGAAGTACCGGCTCTTAGAGACGATGCCGATGCGAAAGCTTAAACCAAAATAGGGCCAAAATATTGCACGCTATATATCTTATAGCGTAGTATAGTGGAATACGCGCTAAAAGCTCTTTATGCCGTATTAAAAGTTCTCACGACGATGTTTTTGAGATTGGTACGCTTTTCAATCAGTGTTACCGCCAGGGTGATCTTTAAAAGTGAAAATTTTCAAGGTTTTCCACGTTCTATTGAACCTTACCAGTACGTGTGCTGATTTCAATGCACGTGGTGGCTTCAAAGGGTGACAAAATTTCCATCTTTCAACATCTATATGTTCTTGTCTGTGTTCGATGAAACGTGATGTACAAGCATGCTCAAGGATACCAATTTTTCTATTAATTTTCACAACAGCAGGGATTTCCTCGTATACGAATACGATATACACCCTTGGCTGACTGTGTCTCAACATTTAGCCTTGGACTGCTTGATGCGTAATTTATGAAACTTTACTAAAGTTTCCCACAATTGTACCCTTTTCTGGCACGTTTTCCAAACTATGATGGTTTTACTCGAATGAAAATTTCATGCTGTACGTTTGAATTTTGCCTTTCTTTTTTTTACTCTTGCTAATCCCCTTTTATTGTTTCGTTCGTTTTAAGATTATTGTGAAAATTTAAAAGCATAGTTTGGAGCTCTCGTGGGCTTCTTCCTAAATTATAAATTTTGTGATTCAATTCGTTATTATAGGTATAGCAGGTAGCAGGTAGGAACCTCACGTTTTTGTAATTTATTTTATTCGAATCCTCTATGTAATTTAAAAGTATTTTCTAACAATTTATCGCAGTAATTTACCTTCTAATCCTTCGGTGTTAACTTTTTCAACTTTTTAATAAATTTTTTTTTTTTCAGTATGACACGTTGAGCGAGCCATTCTATGACGCTAGCTATTAATAAGTTTTCAAAATATTTTTTCATACATATTCCAAGGCCAAATTGCGGTTGTTGATTTGAAAAATATCGCGATTTTATTTTACAAAATAATGCTGTCATTAATGTCTTACGTATGTATTGTCTTCTTTGAAATTTTTATGCCTCATATTTCTTCGCAGACGGTTGGTTATTTTCGTTAATGAAGTTCACTCAAATGGAAGGTCTTTTTTGGCACAATGATTGAAAGAAATAAAATAAGTATACGCTTTTTTAATGGGTTTGATATTGGGTTTTCATTATTTTGAAGCTTTATAAATAATATATGTAGGTACTTACATTTACATCGCTACAGACTGTCTGTAAAATATTTTACCATTTAGATGCCTTCAAGGCAATAAGCTGTTGGTGGGCTTAACTTCGTGTACATAAGGAAAATTATACTTATTTTGTCGTAAGTACATATACAAAAGCCTCTTTATGTATTTCACCTGTTGATATTCCTTGACTCGATAAATTTCTGTCTCGGTACTGTAATTGATTGAACTATACGTATATAAAAAATGACTACCCGTGTGAAATACTGTAGCGATTGGAATAGGCATGGTTTTTAATTTTAGTTTTTCAAACTTGTAGGGATAATAAACTTCACAGCAAGGGGCAATCCTGGTAATTTTTTCAATTTTTTTAGAACGCTATTTTATATGGAAATCCCAGTTTTAAGGTTTCAACGGGTAATCTCTAAACGTTGTTTCTGACTTTACCATGACTGAGAAAACCTTTTGAGAGGAATTGATTATGTAAAAAAATTACCTATCTTTGATAATGAAGGGGAGGCTACAAACGTACAAAGCCTTGAAAATTGATATTTTTGAAATTTAAGGCTCTGTGGTGCCTTAATTTTTAAAAATAGGCAAAACATTCGCATCATGTTTTTTGTCCCTCTCGAAATGTTACACCTGTTTCATGTGTTTTTTGACCGAATTTTGCGATTTTCGTGTATCATTACTACACCGTAATAAATTGAGGTAGGCAATATTTCTGACTGAGAATTCATGTTGCTATAATTTTTTCAATTTCAAAGATGGGTATTTCATTTTGATTACAACTTTTATTACTTTTTTGATGATCTATTCTCTGCTGGTGTCAGAAATTTCTTTGAACGCAGTGTTGCCAACTTATTTCGCACAACAAAATACCAATTTTCAAAATTTTATAGCTCCTTCATTTTTGAAAATTCGGTTGAGAATAATTTATTAATTTTATTATCTTCTTAATATATAAAAATCAATGTTTGATATGTTTGTATGTATTTTATGCGCTGCCATACCGTTCATCCGATTGCGATAAAACTTGGTCAACTTATTGCTTGCACTTGCGGGAAGGTTTTAGGCAAAAAAAAAATTAAATCGGGGTCAAAAAAATTTATCGTCATTGGGTGGATTCGAACCACCAACCTAACCGGTGCGTTGCTACAGCAGACGCGCGCCACAATATAGGCATAGTACAATTAAGTTACAATAGGTGGCGCGCGTGTTGTACCGAATGTGCATTTATGTTTCCATTTTTATATATTTCATTCAATTCCAACGAAATAATGTATTCACTATCGAACATCCGCGGCAGCGAAGCGCCGGGTTAACCGCTAGTAGAGAATAAAAGTTAATTTAGGTATAGGTAACGAAAAAGAAAATAAACATTGTTTTGACCTCAATGGAGGTGTGAAAGTGAGGTATAGGGGATCGAAAACTTCATCACCGAATTTTTAGACTCTAAGGAATAACTGCCAGCAGTTGATTTAAAAATCTCAGTCAAGGGCCACCATCATCACTATTATTACCCGGCTATATACTTATACACAGGGTGTCCCTAATTTTGAAATTTCCAATTTTTTTTTTGCCTCACTTCCAAAATTGTTTCGTTTTATGAAAAAATAGTTCCATATTTTTTATTTTTCCCTAAACTGAATTTTACGTGCGGTAACATTAGTAATTTTTCCTAAAATGCGGGCTAGTGGCACCACTTAAAATTCGATCAAAGGGAAAATCAAAAGAAAGAGATAATTATTTTTTTATAAAAACAGAAACTAAGTCAAAAAAATTTGCCAATGTTTTTTTTTTTTTTTTTTTTTTGTTTTTTGTTTTTTTGTTGAAAAATTTAGAGTGTATCGAGGTACCACGAAAAGCCAAGTTGGGAGAGTAGGAAGGTACTTGCACCACATAAAATTCATTTGGGGAAAAATAAAGTGAAATTATTAATTTTTTAAAATTATGATAACTGAAAGAAAACTTAATGCCAAAATGTATGAAAAAAATTCTATTAAAAACATAAAAAATAAATAAAAATTATTACGACGATTCAATTATTGAATGAACAGAAATCGTCTTTCAAGTTTTGAACAAAAAATGGAATTATCTGATTTGAAAAAACAGAAATATATTCTTTGGCGGAATAATCCCTCTCATAAAAAATAAAATAGAAAAAAATGTAGAAAAATCAATTTTTTCGAGAATAATTTTTTTGTTCTGGTCTCAATTTGTTTGGCGAAAAAATGATTCAATATTTTCTAAGACAAAAATCTCTCTATTTTCCATTGAAAAATTTCAAATTTTGTGGGTTAAAGATATTTATCAAATTTTTGGAAGAAAAAATCACCGACTTTTTTTTAGAGAAGTTTTCATTTTTTTTTTTTTTCAAAAATTTTTGGAGAAAAAGTCCATGTTTTTTTATTCTTACAAAATCTCTTTTCTTTTTAGTGAAAAATTTTTTGGAGGGAAAAATTCATTTCCTTCCAACATTAAAAAAATTCCAAACGGTCAATCCTGCGAGAAAAAATTGAGATTTAATTTGATGGGGATAATTACAGTGGGACCTTTTTTTGTTTTAGTTGACTTTGTACGAGTAAGTAAGTAAATTGTGTTAAAAGTGAATCGTAAACCGCACTATTAGCACCATAAAGGCGTAAAATTTACCTAATAGGTAACGTTACGCTGCTAATTAATTATAAGATAATCTAATTTCCGCCGGTATCACTTAAACATTCGTCGCGCAAATGGTTGCATTATACAAATACAATTTTCATACATATAGCAAAATTGGATGGGAAAGAGAGATCCGATCAAAATTTTTGTGATATCCAAAATGATTCCCGAGATCTAAATATACAAGTTTTGCTTGAAACATTTTTCAATTGGAAGCTTAAATTTTTTTTTTCAAAAAGTTGTTAAAAATTTTAATTGCATTTTCTACATTATTTTTTTCGTTTTTCTAAAAATCCCAACGTGGACCATTAGACATTGCATATTTTGTTCAAAACTTGAAAGACATTTCCCGTCATTCAATAATTTCTGTTTTTGAATCGTCGTACTATTTATTATTTTTTTCATTTTTGATGTTTTTGGTAGGATATTTTTCATGCAAAGCTACTTTCTGGGAATCAATTTTTCTTTCAGTTATGATAATTAAAAAAAATAATTTCACTCTTCTGCTACAATTTTAATTTCAAAAATTATGCACCCAGTTTTTTTTCTATAGGATTCCGGGTATAATTATTGGCGGAAGGGGGCTGAAAATAATTTAGGAGTCTTATACAGGGTGTCCAGAGGGATGGTCTGCCAAACTTTAAATTTGGATGAAACCGAGTACCACCAACAAAAAACGTTATGCACACATGGTGCCTATCTCTATTTTGAAGGGGCAGTTGTCTACAAAAGTTTCAATTTTTTTATGACAATGTATGAAATAGGTGTAACTTTCTGAAAGGAACAAAAATAGCTATATGGAAAATTTGTCTATCTTCGAAAATGAAGGGGCTACAAAGCTTTGAAAATTTATATTTTCGAAGTTTGAGTTTCCATAGCGCCTTAATTTTCAAAGATAGGCAAACTCTTCGCATAACTTGTTTTGTTCCTTTCAAAAAGTTACACCTATTTCATGAATTGTTTTGATGAAATTACGAGTGCACCGTTAAAACTGAAGTAGGCAATATTTTTGACAGGGATTTCATATTGCTATAACTCCTTCAATTTCAATGATAGGCATCCCAAGGTGATTACAACTTTTTTTGATTTTTTCGAAGTCCTATCCACTGCCGGAGTCAAAATTTTTTTTGAACGCAGTTTTTCCAACCGATTTTGCTTGGAAAATACAAATTTTCAAAGTTTTGTAGCTCCTTCATTTTCAAAATTAGGCAATATTTGTGTACGTAAATATTTTTATTAGTCATATTCGGTTAAATATAAATTTCAAGTTTGGCAGAGCACTCACCGGACACTCTATAGAATATTCTATAATTATTATAAATAAACTTACTAAAAGATAATCTGGGCTAGTTCGACCTCGAGTCTGAAAATGGTTAAAATGGTATTAATTTTCATCGATTATTTTTCCATTTTAATATTCATTTATTTTGTCCGATGTAATCCTATACTTATACGACTGATTTGCTGAAAAGATGCCATGCCAGTTGTGAAGTGCGCACGAGTGGGTACAAATATACACCTTCCTTTATTAATGTGTACATAGTTTATTAAAAACTTCATTATCGCCACACAATAAATATAATTGCATCTGAAATTGAATACTCGAGATGGTATAGTAATCTGGAGTGATATTGGGTAGGTAAAGATTTTAGCACACAAATAATGGTAGTTTTGATACGATAATAAAAAACTGCCAGCACTGATTGAAAGCACGCTGGCGCACTTGATGATTCTCGACCTTGACACGTTCAAAAGGGTACCTTTACCCGTTCGTTTTTGAAATTTAACAAGGCATGTTTCGGCTTTGACAAGACAGAAAGGAAATGAATCTTTATTTCTTCCTTGATTTATTATCGAAAAGTTGAACTTACTGCGGACCTAGTTTTCGCTAACCCTTTACGTGTAGGGTTTTTTTTTTGTAGCGGTTGAAAAGTTTCGAGTCGTGAAAAAATTTTCATATCGGAGAACTTGTCTTATTGTGTACGATAATTTAATATCTTATCTGTAACGTGAACGTACATACGTACGTCGCGTCGTTCGTATATCGTAAGCTTCGATAGCCTAAAAAATTCTACTACGTCGTTAAATGGCGTCAAAGTGTAGTTTACCGACTGAAACTTTTTAAATTATATAGGTTACGACTGCAGCCAAAACAAAATAAGGTCAACGAGCCGCTCCTATAATATTTTCCAACGGTTTATTTTCTTTCTGCATTCGGTTGGCTTTTCTTTTAAGGTTCTTATGCACGTACGAAGTTAATTATGAATTCAATTTCAATCGATTTAATAACGTATACAATTTTCTCATTTTGTGGGTGACGGGTCTTTGAGATTTGGAACATGTGTACCTATATAAATTTATAGACATTCGTGTAATCGTGTATTTATTCTAAAATAATAGGTGAAAAGTCAATTGGCCATCTTAATTTCTAGTAATTTAGGTATCTTATCAAGTACAATAAAATAAATAATAATTCATAGTTATAAGTTCAATCGAAGATATACCCATTACCCAATGATCTACGCAAAAATACCTACAAATACAATGTGATAATCCCAAAGTTCAAATTAGCCCTTTTGAAATATTTGAAAATTAAAACTTGAATCTTTACCTAGATTATTATGTAATGCAATTTGAATTGATATGGATATACTGGGGTGAAAATAACAAAATTTTTGAGAGCTTCACTTTTTCAGGGAATTTTTACATTTATGCAGCAGTCTTCTGGAATCGAATGGAGAGGGCCCTCCTATTTTGAAAATTGTAGGTGTTATTTGATTTTTAAGGTGATGAAATCAAATTGCAGAATTTTTTCAACTTTTCTTCATTTAAAGAAAGAAATACAATGAAGAAAAATTCTGTGAAATTTTCCCTTCGGTTCCTTGGTCCTGAGGTACCTTTTTCAATCTTCCTCACATAATTAAGTATACATATCTGTTAATAAGCTACCTACTTATTTCTATAATAATAAATTAGTAAGTGATCATTGATGTGGTGATTATTAATAGACATTCTTTGCAAAACACTGCCACCTTCAGTTGAAAATAAACAATTAAATAAGGTGCAAGACGCCATCTAAAAGCCATCAGGAGAAATACTTATGAACGATAACATTAACACAACTCCATCTAGTGACAGATTGATGAACTGTTTTGCAAAACGTGAAAATATAGAGAACGTCTATAACGTTTTTTCCTGACCATTGTTTCAAAATTAATTTTTTTTTTACAAACTGATTTTTTAAACTGATAACCAAATTCATTACTTTGAAGAAATAGCTCTAATGTCAAGGTTTTTAAAAAAACAAAAAAAGTGTAGGTAGTAGGTACTTAATTCTTTCTATACCATAATCAATAATCATTAGGCTGCTGAGGTGAATAATTCACAATGAAAACATTTCTTAACAAAACGACAGTACAGCTGTCCTAAGCTTAAAACATTATGTAACATTGAGTGTTTTGATAATGATAACTCCTTTTATTAAGTACTAAGTACGTAGATAGGTATATTATCTTTTTCAACACCGATTTTAGAAAAATTCGAATAGCAAGATTTGCAAAGAAGGCCTATGGCCAATGGGTTAAAAATTCGCACTCAAATAATGTTGTTTTTTTTTTTTTTTTTTTTTTTTTAATAATAAAAAATTAATAAATAGCTACACCTAGGTATAAGGTATCTATAAAAAAATTCGTTTGAAAATTTTTATTAAAAAGTTTTGAAACTTGAAAAATATACATTTTTAGTTCATATTTTTTCTAATAAGTAGATTTTGTTCAAAAATTTTTTCAAAATTTTCAATTTGAAACATTTGAAAATTATTTTTTTATTAATTTTTTCGTTTGAGAAAAACATCACTTTTCCGTTTTCCTTCCTTTCCTTTTCCAAAAACGTTTTTTCTACTAAAAAAAAATTAAAACATTTTTCAAGTTTTTAGTGCTAGGTATTAAATTTTTTTCCGAAAAAACTGAATTTTTAAAATAAGTACCTATACTTATAAATGATAATTTTTTCAATTTTCGAAGAGAAAAATTAAATCTTTGCCAACACTTTTGAAAATAGTAAAAACAAACTGTTTCAGAAATTTTCTTTTCCAATTTTTATATTTAAATTTTTGATGAAAAATTGAAAACAAACTCTATTGAAACTTAAATGTAATTTCAAATTTTCAACTTCATGCAACTCCAACTTCGGCAAAATCCGAAATTAACTCATCCTCAACTCCACTCGTATTTTACCCAGCCCTGAGTAAACCGTGCATTCTTCTTCTTCTTCGTGTAATTTTTTCTTAAATACATATTTAATAATCGGCTCTAAAAATTACTCAATTTCATCTTCCCAAAGTTCTTAACCCTTCACCGCATGAATTTTAGATTTTGACCAAATATTTTTTTTTGGGTTCCTTAGCACCACCATATGACAGGAAAAATACTCAAAAAAAAATTTTCACCCCCATCCCCTTTCAGTGGAGCAAAAAAGAGGTGTGGTCATATACGACCACCTATGCACAAAATGAAAAAGAGGTGTGGTCATATATGACCACCTATGCACAAAATGAATTTTTCAAAGTGATCACCTCAACATAAAATTCGTAATTAAACGATGAATTTGACACACAAAATTATTTTCACGCTTTATACTTTATAAGATTGAGTTCACGAATAAAAAATCATCAAAAAAAATATTGTGAAATGAAAAAAAAAACAATTTTTTTACAAGATAAGGCAAAGGGTAACGTCACATTTCGAGCAACAAATAAACGATTTATCTTTACTAATTTTTACAATTGGTCATTTGACACATTCGGGATCATTTTAATCTTCCTTACCTGAATCACAAAATTCATCTTCACCGTCAGAGTTCATTCCCAAAGAAATAACAACTTTGTCCAAATCGCCGACTCGCGGTCATTTTCGAGGAAAATTTTTTGCAAATCTTTGTCACTGAATGGATTACGACTCATTATTAGGGGTATTATTAATAAAATTACGATTTTATATCATCAAAATGTATAAAATACGCGGATAAAACCATCTAAATACTCAATTTCACATGTTATCATTTCTCACTTTTATTCAACTTGTGTCAACTTGTGCATAGGTGGTCATATGTGACCATACCTTACTTTGCGTCCTATACAGTGCCTGGTGTTGAAATCGGATTTTTTTGTGGTTTATATTTCTTCCTGAAGGTACTCTGATTGCAGAAAAAAAATATTCAAACTGATTGGTCGGAAAACAAATCCTAGAATGCACTTTCAATATGACGTATTGTTTACATTCTTATCAGTATGCGATTTTCGTATAATTTTTATTAATTGTTATTAATTGTGTGGGAAAATCAAAGAAATTTTGCATGTAATGATTAAAAAGGAAGTTAATAGACACGTTTAAATAATTATATGTTCAAAATTAATTAATTTGAATTTTCTATGAGTGTTTTTAGAGGTGTGGTCATGTATGGCCACCTATGCGGTGAAGGGTTAATAAAAAATATTTTTCTTCCAAGTGTTTAAATATTAACGCGATTATAGATTAATTTCTGTTTTGAAATTTCTGTACCTATACTTGAGAATGATTTTTAACGAAAGGAGGGAGGTGAATATTCGAACACTCAAAAGTAGTTGATAAAATAGATACTTATTAACCTGGATAAAAATGGAGCTATGTAAGTCGGTTTTAAAATATTAGCTCTTCCAAATTCTGTTGAAAACTATTAAATGAAATAATCCGACTGAGTATAAAACCAATACTAAACGAACCAATGTCGATCGATTCAACGAAAATATTTTAAAACTGCGAAACTGCACCGGCTGCTGTGCGTAGTATAAAAGTATGTAGATATTTTTCTTCATATTTGAGTCCAACAGGTACCAAGGAACGGAATAAATTTCTTCGTAAATCATCGTTTTCTATAAAAATTTACATAATTAGCTCATAGGTATCGTTAATATAAATTGAAATTTTTCGAATATAGCTGGTACCTACCATTTCTTGAAACTTTTCGCCCATTTCACAACAACAAAATAAAACATGGAGATGCATGAGGCATGATCCGCTGATTACTATGCTATCGATTGGATTTTCTCGACTACGCTAAAAATTAAAAAAACTTCATTTTTAACACAAAAATCTACCCATTCAATGTGGAAAATTAATTACTTTTTCAATAATTTAAGTATAATGGTGTCTACCGGTAGTCAAAACAGTGAAAAAGTATATCAAAATTCCAATAAAAGTAGTGAAAAAATTAAAAAAATTGATGCCGGAAAATCGCAAACTTTCATCCATATTGTTAGACAGAATTTGAAATATTTGGAGTTTTTCTTGAAAATTTTTCTGTGAAAAGTAAATTTTAAGTAGGGGGCTTCTGAATTTTCAGTCATTTTTGAGGGAGTGGTTTTATGAAAATTTTATGAAAAGTGGTCATTAAAGGTACTAAAAAGTAGTGAAAAAAATTTCGGTAGACTCCATGAAGTAGATGAAAGTCCTATACACTATACAGGGTGTCCAGGCAGTACATTAATTAAGCTTCAGGTTTTATTACAACCAGGGCCACTAATAAAAAATTTATATTTAGTAGGAAAATCTATTGACATTGGCAACATTGCCAGTAGACAGTAGGGTGGTTCAAAATTTCAATGGCTGGCCCTCTAAAAATGATTTTTTGATGTAAAATCACTAAATCAGTTCCCTAAAAATTTTTCTTAAAAAAATAATTTTTAATCCTGGCGCAGAACCCCTCCTATTCAGAAAATGAATAAAAAATTCAAAAAATAGGAATTGATTTTTTTAAATTTTCAAACAAAATGTTCACTACATACATATGTAGATACTTTTACCCAACAGGACCATTTTCGATGATTTTTAATTTTTACCACCTTTTTTACTTTTTTTGAAAAAAATTAAATTAAATTAGCTAGAATGAAAAAAAAATTGGATCAAAGTGGTCTTAACATACATATTATTTTACTGACCTAAAAAAATTTAAAAAAAAAAAACATTTATGGCGATTTTTCAACTTTATCTCAGTTCTCAGGAATTTCATCGAAAAAATGGTGCAGTTAATGCAGTTCCTAAAAATTGAGGTAAAGTTGAAAAATCGTCATAAATGGATTTTTTGGGAGGAAATATATTTATACCTATGCCAAGACCACTTTGATTCAAAAAAAAATTCTATCTTTACTAAAAAATTTTTCGATTATCATTTTTTTAAAAATTTTCTGACTTTTGTTTTTGTAAATTCTTTTTTTAATTTTTTTTTAATGTTGCTTTTTACATTTCGTTTGTGATTCTTCAATTTTATTTCAATTTTTATTTTTTTTACATTTATATTTTTTTCTGATTTCAGAACTTATTTTCCTCTATTTTTAATAATTTTTGATTTTTACCTAATTCTCAATTTTATTAAATGATGAAAATTTTTATCGGCTGCTAATTTTTATCCAACTTTTCATTTAAATTTTTTCCACTAGTTAGGTACC
The DNA here is from genome assembly GCA_959613365.1 of Balanococcus diminutus. NCBI lineage: Eukaryota > Metazoa > Arthropoda > Insecta > Hemiptera > Pseudococcidae > Balanococcus > Balanococcus diminutus. Next base: position 32,881,282 of record OY390715.1, on the reverse strand, counting down.
ATAAGTGGTTTCTAAATTAATTTTTAACTTCTCTGACTTCTATTTTTTTTAAATTTTTCTCATTTAATTTTCTTAATAATTAGTTTTTTTCAATCCTTATCAGTAATTTTTTAATTTTACATAAATTTTCAAATTTTTGTAAATGTTCAATTTGTTTTCTAAATTCTTGACCTTTCATACATTTTATTTTATTTTTTTCAATTTTTAGTACGTAAGTAATAAATTTTGATTTTTTCGTGACTTTCAATTTCTTTATCAACAAATTTTTTCAACCGTAATTTTTTTTCAATTTCTTTGATTTTTCTCACTTGTGAATTTTTTCATGTTTTCAGAAATTTTCAAGTACATACCTAGGTACCTACTCAGTTTTTTTTATTTCGGTTATTTGTGATTTTATTTCAATTTCTGATTTTCGTTTACCATAGGTAATTTTTTTTTAATTTCTTGTACCTGCCTAATTTTTTGTTTTTTAGTTTTTCTTTTTTTGATTTTTATCATTTTTGTAGGTATTTTTTCCAATTTTTGATTTTTTTAAAATGTAGGTAGAAATTTTTTCAAATTTTTATTTTCATGTCCCTTATTTAAAAACACGGGTAAAGATGAAAAAGCACAGAAAAGGTCTTGTTGGGTAAAAGTACCTATGTGGTGACCATTTTGTTAGAAAACATTGAAAAAAAAATCAATTCCAATTTTAAATATTTTTTTACGCCCAAAATATAAGAATATTTTTTTTTAATTTTTAGGGAGTTTGATTTTACAGCAAAAGAATTATTTTTAGGGGGGCAACCCTTGAAACTTTGAAGAAAAAAAATGAAATTTAAATCACCCTAGTGCATAGTACTCCGAAAAAGCAAAAAAAGGTCTAATCATATCGGGATGCCTATATTTTTGAAATTGAAAGATCGTCATAACAGAAAGCAATTCACGTCAAAGATATTCCTTTCTCAAATCATTACGGGGTATTGAATATTGATGAGACATGTGAATCGAAAAAATAGGTTTTTTTTCTTAAAAATTTGATTTCTCTTCCCCTAACGAACTCCTTCAATTTTGAGATAGGCATGATATTATCTGAAGTTTCATCAAGCGCTCTCAGGGCACCCCGTATATTTTCTTGCTACAATTCATAATGAGTCAATGACTTGTAATAAGTAATGTATAATGTAAACAACCTCTTACCAAAACAATCTCTCTCGCACAAAAAACCAGCAAAGGGTAAACGAATATCAGGAGTACTGCAAATCCATATTCCACCTGATGTCTAAATGAGACGAAAGATCTAAAAGAAGGAAAACCCTGCAGATTAATTACTTTCCTAAGATCTATGATTGATTTATAATTTCGTTAAATTTCAACGATACTTACGATACTAAAGTATGGTAACGTTTAATACACGAGATAAAATCCTTCTCGAATTTCGCCATTTCGGATTTCATTTTATCACTCGTTTGCAAGCATAACTGATGCTGAATCGAATCATTTAGTTTAGGTTTGAGCTCACTTTTTTCTTCTTCGTTTATCGCTTCAAAAGTTGAGGTTATTTTTTTAGAATGCAATTCGATATTTTTTTGAAGTTCTTGAAAATGAAACAGAAACTCCGATTTCACACTTTCGGCTATTTCGACGAAAAATTTCGTACTCGTGGGAATAGGTGCGTAGGTGATTATTTGAAATAACTGCATAGCTAAAAATTGTTGCGACGATGTAACGAATTTAATAGCCGGAGATGGGTAAATGTATAGTGCTACATCCTTCCAATCGATATCACCATCCTCGGAGAAAATTAATAACAATATAGGTTTTGCGATCAGGAACAATGCCGGTAGAATCAAAAATTTCAGGATTAATCTCAATTCTAAACTCCAGTCTGGTTTCTTTTCAACATCTTTGGTTATTTCTAAATGTAATTTTTCCAGCCTTTTACTTATATCTGTTGTGTGAGAGAAGCGGAAAAATATATAAAATGTACAGATTACCGTTAATTCTGAAGTGATCGCTGTAAAAGCGTGTATCAAGTGATAAGAATTGACTTCAAGTTCAAATAGGATATAAGATGAGCTTGATAGTAATACCGTAGTTGATGAAAATATGTGATATGCCAACCAAATACGTTTTACAGTTTTACTAACTCGATCCGCTTTTAACACTGCTCCGAAAAAATTATCGATGAAATGGGCTGTTCTCAAAGTTGGAATTTTGAATTGCGGAGATAACCATTGATAAAACCAATCACCGACTAGTTTAAATTTATATTCAAAACAATTTAACGCTTTTTCAATTTTTGAAACACAAATATTTCGAAACGCCGACATTGCTTGATACGCGTATTCCAAAAAAATTACCAAACTGAGTTGAGCATTTTGACAATTTTTTAGCCTGAGTACTTCTACTTTTTTTTTTAAAAGCGATGTTAATCGCGATCTCACGTGAGTGTATAGTGGGTACATTAATATTTTTGTAAGTTTTATAGAATGATGAAAGTTTCCTTGTACTGAAATGATCATTTCGATTATAGCTGAATTATTCAAGTAGGTACAAGTGAAAAGTTGTTATAATTTTTTTGTTCAAAATTTTGAGTATGTCCTTCTTTTTTTCGAATAATTTTGGTTTATCGTAATCACTTATAAGTTCTAGACCATCTCTGGACAATATTTCGATAAACGATTAAAAAAACATACCCCCACACAGCGGCGGACTGGCCATAAGGGAAATCGGGAACTTCCCGAAAGGCCCTAATGAATAAAGGCCCTTTTAGTGACAAAAAAGGCCCTTTTACTGAAGAAAATGGCCTTCAGATTAAAATTATTATTGATGAAAAGGCTCTTAGTTTGAAAGATGATATTTTTTTATCGATGAAATAAATTCATAAGTTGAAAGAAAATATGCTCTCTGAAAGTTTCTGTACTCTGTTTAATGAAAAAAGCCCTGAAACTTCTAAAAGATTGAAAAAATTTGCTTTTTTGATGAGAAGAGTTCTTAGATGAAAAGGAAAAAAACCGAAAAGAGCCCTTTGTATTGAGAAAAAGGCCTTTTAGATTAGGAAAAGGGCCCTTTAGATGAAGAAAAGGTCCTTTATGTAACAAATTTTTAAAAATCATACTTTGTATTTTAGTGATTTTCAATTATTTTTCTTTTTCATCAACGTCAATTGCCTTAATTTTGATATAAATGTAAGAGAATAGTAAAACCCAAAAACTTCACATGTAGATCCTGAATAATCCCCATTTCAACAATTGTACATTCTACATTCATTTGTAAGGGCTCTTTTCGAGATTATTTTGAAAAAATTAGAAAAATTTTCTATGAACAATAATTTGAGAATATTTTTTTATTTTTTGAAAGGGGTTTGAAATTTTTCAAAAAAAACTGTTAATAAAATTTCTTATAGAAAAAAATATTTTTAGAATATTCATTTACAGAAATTTTGATTTTTTTTTAAATTTATAAAACATTTTTCATAATACAAATTTCTTATGGCAGTTGATAAGGATATAGTATGCGATGTTCAGAGGCGTGACGAATGGGAGGTGGGTGTGGGGAGATGTCTCACCCCCAATCCTAAACCTATCACAAATTGAGAATCTTCATCGTGAAATAAGGTAGTTGCACCAGTCGTTGGCCACGACCCAGTGGTGGGTCACTTGAGAAGAAAAATGTTTATAATTAAGCGTATTTTTAAAATAGCTTCAGAAATTTTTTTTAGAGCAAACCTGGAACATTTCTGCATAGAACCACATAAAAGTTTTTAATCAATTCTGTTCAAGTAATTAATAATGATCGTCTGAAATTTTTTTGTTAGAACAATTTTCAAAATGATGCCAATTCTAAAGATTTTTGTTAAGCCGAAGTGTTATCGAAATATGAATTTTACACTATTAAGATTAATAAAACTTGAAATATAACCATTTGGACCTGAATCAGAAGAGTTTGGAGATTCCATTTCTTCATTAAAATAAAAAATATTGCCAAAATTCTATCAAATATGGCGGTGACTATCTACTGGAAGGTAAAAATGGTGTTTAGCCAGTAGTTGATCATTTTGATCAAGTACTAGACTTACGAAATTTTTGTAAAGTTCTAGTGGTTGATCATGCAAAAAATTGGTAAATATTTACGAAAAATGATAGTTTCTCTTTCTCATGGCTAATGAGTGACAATTTTACCGAATACTTATTGATTTTTTTAAAAATTAATGGTTGAGAGCCGTTGTCATAATCTGATTGACCAACTACTGGGTGATCAACTACTAGCGCGTGACCAACTACTGGGTGGTCAACTACTAGATTATCTTGACCAACCACTGGACTTTTCTATTTTTTCACTTAAAATGGTCGTAATTTTCAAAGAAATGAAGTAAAATTAAAAAATTATAGCGCATTTTGTTGTAGAATACACAAGGAATCGTTTGGTATATTCACACCATTTCGCCAACGTTATTAGTTTTTAAACCAGAATGTTTTTTATAAGACACTTCCACTATAAGGGTCCACCACTGGTGCAACTACCTTACGTGTTTTAAGTTTTCTAACGGCCACTTTGACAAGTTCCTTCAGAGGTCCAATAATGGAAAAAATATATGTTGTACACTTAGTCTGGATGTACAACATAATTATATTTTTTTCAGAAATTTTTAATATGGTGGAAGACCCTCAAAAATGCAAAAAACCGAATTTTGTCACCATTTTTCGCGCTTAAAACGGTCATTTTTGGTCGAAATTTTTTTCCCTTCTAATATACCACTAAATACACCGAAATACACCATCAACCTGAATTTGGATGAAATTCGATGATTTTTTCTATTTTTTCTAATTTTCATTTAAATTAACTGAGTGACGCCATTTTGGGAACCCCCAGTGTCCTACGAGGTGGCTGGACCTGGAGGGCCTAAAATTCAGGTTTGGACATGTTTGAAGTCGATATTTGTCATAAACAGAAAATTTTCGCGAAATTGAGAAAATTTGATTTTTTTGCTCACAATACATAAAATTACACGGACCAACTTCCACTAGTTGGTTTCAAAATTCGCTCTGGAGGCCGATTCACTTATCTTACTCGGCTATACTCTTTGGTATTTTTTCATATTTGCAAAAAAGAGGGCTCACGGGCTTACTTGAAATTTAGTTAGGGGGAAATAACAAATAATTATTTTCTAGTGAAATACAACAACTTGAAATATTACCACTACCAGGTATAAAATTTTTGCTCATTTTTTTTTTTTTTTTTTTGAAAAATGGGAGAGGGGCTTTCAGCTACTTCAAACTAAGTTGAAGGAAAATAAAAAATTGGGAATTAATTTGTATTACAAGGAACAACTTTGAATTTAGATCTATTTTCTAAAAAAATGTGGGGGGGGGGGGAATTACTCGGCACAACTTATTATTCAATTAGGGAAAAAATAAAAAATAGGTAGGGAATTATTTTATCATAAAATAAAAAAACTTTGCGGCATAAGTCATTCAATTTTTGAAAAATCGAAAAGTCCAAATTAAGAGCCCACCTTAGTAGTTTATCAGATTATGTTTCATTTTTTTTTTTTTTTTTTTTTTGTTAACGAATCAATTGACGATGTAAATTACATTATTATGCAGGTAGGTACTAGGTACTTCGATACCTATTTCAAACTCAAAATTATTCCATGAATTTGGAATCTATTCGTGAATCATTTAGAATCATCGAAATTTATTTTGTTTTTGACAACTTTAACTAATTTGCTAATGAACTGTGCTTGAATTTCAATACCTAATGGGGTCCAATTTATCTAATTACATTATACTGCCGTTTGTTATTTATCATCCTGGACAGCTTTTTCTCAACACTTGAAATAATGGCGCCACCTTCAATCGATATGTGTACATGCTACATACATGACAAAATGCATTGTAGGTAACTACTTATGTACCATGTTAATGGCAAGTGTAAATAGAAGGTCTAGTAACACCGCGTTTCATTTGTACTTGGGAGTTTTTGATGAAAATTTGAAAATCAAAAGAAAATCCAGGTATGCAGGTAAAGGTGGTTTGGGAATTGGGATACTAATTGAAGACCACACGGAAAGAACGAGGCAAGTCACTTTTTTCGATTTTGTGTAATAACGTTTTTAAACATCAAAATGCCTCCAATTGATGGTGAACCTTAAGTTCATGAAAGTAATGATGGAAAATGCATCACATTACCCTTCGCAATTACAGTGTGAGCATAAGTGGGAAAAAAAATCAATTGTGACATAACTTATGAACAAAAATGTTATTCTTGTTACGAAAAAACTATAGAAAAATGGCCAAAATTGACCTTCTTTGATGATTTTAAATTGAAAAAAACTAATTACCATCGTCAAATAATTGAAAATTTTTGCACTAAAAATAATTGTCGATGTTAATTCTTTCTTTCCTGCATTTTCGATTTCGACTCGACTGATTTTCTCCCCCTCCTCTATTTTTTCTAGACCGTTTTCGTGGTTAAAAATTTAATTTTTGAAAAATCGAAATATTTTACGTTATTCCACTCCTCAAGACGAATCCATCCATACCATCAACTCATTTTTCGAAAAAAGTGACTTAGCTCATTCTTTCCGTGTGGTCTTCAATTCGAGGTCGCCTATTGCAAATCTGACATTTGTTTCTTGATCATGCACACCTTCGCCTAGCTATTCGCCAAAATATCCAGCAAAAATGTTCGTAAAATTGAGACTATAAAAAAAGGTCTCAAAATCTATGTAGAAGTTAAAGGAAACAGCTTTTTGAATTTTTTTAATCCATGCTTTTTGGCGACAAAATTTATTTCTCAGAAAATATAATGACATAGTATTTATGGTACAGTACAGTACCTCTGCCTACACTGGTCAGTATTATAGCTACTGATGTAATCGAATATTACCTCAGCTTCAGGCCTAGGTGTTGAAAGATGAATACCTAATTTTATTTTCGTTTCTTCACTTCAGCTGTCGCTGAGCCTACTCAGTACTCTATCTCGTTCAAGCTCTGCAGATAGACGTTCTGCATACGACAATAATTTCATTATGGGCTACACGTTAATATAATTGCAATTGCATTATACACATTCTCTGATCCCCTACAATTAGAAATGATGTTACGACTGGCGACGAGCAGTACCCAGCAGTAGCGATCCAGCGAAATTATGCTATGGATAATCGCGAAATAATACAACGAGGCAGGAGAGGTGAAGAGAAAGACGACACTACAACGTGGGGGTCGGTGAGAAGTTAACTGTTTGAGCGCATGCGCGACCACGTTTACTTATCGACTTTCCTGAATGTTTAGGATTGAATTGTGTACGAGTGTACGAACGTCTGTTTCTCGCTTTGCGGTTTTTGTGTATTTCGTGAAATTAATCGAGGTTTTAATTTATGTATTCAACGGTTTTTTTATCAATACGATGCGATAATATGATACGTGAAGTTTTCTCATCGAGTGTAGAAAAGGTATAGTTTGATTTTAAAAATACTCTATTTAAATATTACTCGCACGTGGTGAGGTGTTATTCGATACCTCTACCATGCTCTACCACATCTGAACTCGACATGCTAGTAAAGAGGTTCATACACTGATATTGAAAGTAATTACTTAATTGATAATGTAAAGTGTGCCAGCCTGTCAGGGTTTACATTGTGTATTATAAAAGTTTATGAAAATTATTCTCGTGTCGACGATGATACTCGTAAAATGTAGAAAACTAATGAGGTGATGTATAGGTACTCGCCTCTGGTACCTACGCATTATTAGAAAATTTATATATCGAGCCAACACCTTGACTCGAAACTAAAATTGAATTCTGGGAAACTTTTGATTAAAACCTTCAGCTTCTAAATTCGAAATTCTTCTCAAAATGTTTTGATAAACTTTATGGTACATTGCAAGTTTCTTGGTATCGATTTGGAGACATTGTTGGGGTAAAGTAGTGCAATAATGGTTCGCTTCGGCGTACAAAATTTCGATTATAAATCTATTATGGCTCTTTCCAGATATTCAAATTCAATTATGATTTATAGTTTATTTTTAATTGGTCATCGTTTTCTTTGACGTGGTAATAATATTGCTGACTGTTATGGGTTATGCCTAGTAACTCTTGGTATTCAATTATGGTGTATTTATATTCCCATTCATGTACTTACGATCGGTCTTAGTATAAGTATAATATCTAAGCACATTGTTATCAATAAAATGTACAATGTATGGAAATCACACATTAACTACGTCGTCGAGATAGGGTAATAATATCATGTGGAATTTTTATCGTGTAAACCAATTTATTACAATCGAATGTGTTTTGTTTACAGCTTTGGTGAATGACTATGAAGGAAACGTTATCGAAAATGTCCGAATTGAAATTCGAAGCCCCGTTGGCCCAATTTGAAGAAGCAGAAGAATGGCAAAGCGCCGAATATCGTTTTAAAAACATCAACGAAGATGATAATCGCGTACGCGGTGAAAATTTCAATAAAATCGTAGAAAATGGAATTCGCGAAGAAACTCATACGTTTATGTCCAACGACGATTATAAAAATATTACCGCAGAAGAAACAGTCGTATCCGAAACTGCGGATAGCAACAGCAACACGATCTCGGACAGCGTCAACAACAACGTTTTAGGGGATAATTTTGAAGAAACTGTATCCGGATCTTTGGAAGATTTGGTGAACACTTTCGACGAAAAGATCACCAGGTGTTTTTATAATTATCAAGAATCGGTGGAAAAGCTAGCCCCGGTCCAGGTTCGATCTCAAGAAGAAATTATGAACGAGTGCCAGTAAGTACTAAGTAGATGTACTATATTGGTAACCCCTAACGTGCCTACTGTCTATACAGTATACATCAACAGGTTTAAATTACCTAACTGCCTTTTAAACCAGATTCGAAGCGGGTAGTTATGTTTGTAAATTGGTTCGACGGCTAGGTCATTTTTTTTAAAAACCAGGTAGATAATTCAACTCGTGTATGAACCTGGCGATGCACTTTTCGTCTGATCTGTTCCATTTTGCCCATTTTTTTGCTCATAAGGCCATTCTTATCGTGAGTAGAATAAGGTTAAATGGCCTGTTCGTTTTATTTGAAAGACGAGTGGATCGCCGCAGTACATTGATTTTTTGAAAATTTGTCGGGTTCAATACTACATAGACACTTGATATTCAAAATTGGAGAGGAGAGAGGGGTCAAATCGAAATTTTTGTAATAACCAAAATTATTTCTAGGACTTCCAGCTACAACTTTTGTTTGAAATTTTTTTCAATTGGACCCTCCCTCCCCGCCCGAAGATACTAATTAAAAATTGAAGAAGCGAGGGAGAAAAGGGCTAATTGAAAAAAATTTTCAAACAAAAGTTGTAGCTTGAAGTCCTAGGAATAATTTTGATCATTACAAAAATTTCGATTGGATCCCTCCCTCTCCCCAATTTTACATAACATCTAGTAGATACTTTTTTTAACTTGAAGGAGGGGTCTAATTTGAAAAATTTTTCATACAAAAGTTGTAGATTGAAGTACTAAAATTAATTTTAGTTATTATAAAATTTTCGATTAGACCCTCCCCTCTCCCCAGTTTTGCATAATATGACTTAGATACTTACAATCATTATTAAAAACTGGGGGAGGTAAGGGCCGCATTGAAAAAATTTTCAAACAAGAATTGTAGCTTGAAGTCCTAGGAATAATTTTGGTTTTCACAAAAATTTCGATTGGTCCCCTCCCTCCCTTCCCTCCAATTTCACATAACATCAGGTAGATACTTTTTCAAACTGGGGGGAGGGGTCCAATTGAAAAAATTTTCAGACAAAGGTTGTAGATTGTAGTCCTAGAAGTAATTTTAGTTATTATACAATTTTCAATTAGACCCTCCCCTCCCTCTATTTCGTATAATATGACTGAAATACTTCTTTATTATAAACGGCGGAGATAGGAGTCCAATTGAGAAAATTTTTCAAGCAATGGTTGTAGCTTGAAGTCCTAGAAATAATTTTTATCATTACAAAAATTGTGTTTGGACCCCCCCCCCCCCTCCTCCTCTCCAATTTTGAATTCGAGCATCGATGTAGTACTGCACTTGGAAAGTTTTCGATGGTGTCAAAAAAATAGTAATACTGTGGCGATCCACTCGTTTTGAAAATTATATTATATAGGTACAGTTAACTTGTTTTTCGATAAATGTAGTTCAAATTTTTCGAAACTTTTCACTTGATAACACAATATTTCTACCTTTATATTGTTGTTTTGGGTTATCGCAGGAGGTTGAGGGACGATATGTTGTGAAAGTTCATTTTTAAAAACCTAACCTCGATTTATAGTCCACACGACGTTTATCTACTTATACGTTCGTGCTTTGTAATTTATTACGAGACTATCGAAAAGTTTAAATACCTGCTACTTTACAAAATAAGGTATTCTACGTTCTTGGATTATTCACTATCATCGAGAGTCACGTTCATTGTATTTTTCACAATAATGGAAGAAAGAGGCCAGAAAAAGTTGCTGCAAAAGTAAAATATGAATTTAATTTACTTTCAAGCCACCCAAATGATACTAAATTTGCGAAACTTTGTACGTAAAATGTAGTTCTTAACGTCGCAAGTATTCGCCAGGGATGTCGGGGTATTTCGCAGCTGCGAAATTTCCATCGAGTTGAAATTTTTTCAGTCTTTGGACTTTTTTCGTCGTCATTGTAGGCGTAGTAATTTATAGAGTCGGTTAAATCGCTGGTGGGTTATTTTGAAGAATTATGTAGGTTTTGTAGTTTACTCCGAGTGTGTTTAGGAGGTGTTTTTTTTTGTGGCGAAATTGCGATTTTGTATCTGTATAATTTTTTCCACCTTAAATGGCGGGTATCGATTTTTATAACACGAGTTGTACAGTACACAAGGTTGATTCACCTTTGAGAAAGTATTTCACCATAGTTACCTACCCTTCGCGTTTTACAAAGTTGGTCTGGAACGAGTATGTAATGAAAGAAAACGCAGTTCAGTCACGAACTCGAATGCGACGTTTTGTAGCCCCAAGATGCTGGTCATCTGCAATGTTACATTTCTGGTATTGCTTCCAGCTGTTGAACTATACCTAGTTCGAAACACGGCTATAATAGTGCGAGCATCTGTCCATTGTCAATTTACTTAGACGCGAATGGTGCTTTGTATTTGGAAAAATGGCCATTGTTTGGAAACGAATAGTTTGGCTGGCAGGTATTTTTGTAAAGGTGCTCGAATCCGAAACGGTTGGTGGCAGGTTGCAGGGAAATTTCGGCATCGTTTCAAGGTCGCTGAGTAAGGTGGAGTGTAGTGCAAAAATATTTGAGATCCCTGGCTCGAAATTAATTTTAAAATTCCCTTTCACTGGATGTACTATTTCGAATTGCATAAGTGCGTGGGAATGGTTAAAAAGGAACTGAAACAATTCTTGGCGCCCGCGCTGAGCCTTGGTGAAATTCAATTGAAACTCGGACTCGCAGATGAATAATGAAATCGTGTTATCATTAATTCACGTCTCATCAAAATGCACTGACAAGATTCAATGGTGTGTTTTTGCTGTTGCATCAAAATTAAAAACACTATAACCGTCATCGTTTAGAAATTACGAAGCAAGTGAGGTTGTATCTTGTACCTGGGCTTTTTTTTTGTATTGGCCACCCAAAGAGTGATTTTATTTTCATTCTTATTTAATCACGAGATGTGAGATGAGAAAAAACACGATTATTCATTGTATTTAGACGTTTATCTTATATAATTTTCTCGTATACTTTTTACGATGTATTCGTCGGTACGAGGTGTTAAATTCCCTATTCCCACTTCCCCAGTCTCCACCAACTTGTATGTACCTTTAATCGAGTAATATGTTCTTTACTACTTTATCCTTGTGTGCATATTATGCACTGTGACGATGACGTAGGATGTAGGTAACTATTTTGATGTCGATTCCACATTCATGAACGATAATTCATTTCTATTCTTATTTTATTTTTACTATGATGGTCCAGCCAGAGATGGGCAAGATCATTGGGAAAAAAATCGATAAGATCAAAAAGACCATTATCTGGGATCCGGTTCTAAAGTAGTCACGAGAAATTGATCTTGACTTCGTGATCTAACATGGGACATATCAGAAGTGCCAAATTCAGATTGCATTGAATGCATGCTTAAAATGTAGTATTGAGTTAGGAACCATAATTAAAGGTGCCCGTTTCCCTTTGACATTTTTAAATGAATTTTTAAAATTCAAAATTTTGAGAAAATCGAAAAATTAAAAAAAAATGAAAATTCAAAATACTTACTATGTAAGTAAAAATATCTCATAGAATTCGAAAGGAAATATGTGTACGTCCAAGCATAAAGGGACCATTTGGCCGGTTTTAGTTTAGGAGATACAGCCGTTTTTGTGATCTCGAGTCAAGATTGTCGATTTCGGGATTTTTAGCGTTTCTTGTAGAGTGAACCCTGCTCTATCTCCTGACACTTTCCCCACCCCCTACCTACCTACCTCCAAACCCGAGATATCTTCGTTTGGAAAAAAAAACGAAAAGGGACCATGTCGGCGGTTGAAATTTTTTTCAGTTTTTTTTTACAAAAAATCGTTGAAAAATCGGTACTGTCGATCTGAAATACTGATTTTACCTTTTTACAACATTTTTTCGATATACCTGAGCGATCTAATTTATCCATTTCGTACTAAAATCAATTTTCCAGAAAATGGACCATCTTGTCGGTAACCATTTCTCCAGCTGACATTTTTCGAAAAATACATTAGAAGAATCCTAATTCTTCATTTCCAAGCGGTGGAAAGTTCCACACCATAGAATTATGCTAAAAATTGATTTTTTAGAAAAGGGACCATCTCGTCGGTAACCATTTCTCCAACTGGAGCGGCTGGAAGTTTTAGGAAAATGCACTGGAGGGATTCCATTTGGTGAGGTTCTATCAATAAAAGTGTCCACAGCCCTCGCTTCAACTTTTTAAAACTTTTTTCCGATTTTTCATACCCTAAACCTTAAATGCGTTTTTCTCAAAACTATGTTTTTTCGAATTTTATTTTCAAAAATCTCTGGAGAAGGGATTGCGACGCCTGTTCACTTTACAAAAAAATGAATAAATGAAGATAACTTTTTTGTTGTGAATTTTATGTTTACCTACCTATACTTTAATTTCAGTTAGATAATGCCATTTTTCGATTTAAACGCATAATATTTGTATGAAGAGTTACAAGCGAAAATCAACGAGGAGTCTTTTTGAATCCATATGATTTCCTAAGGAATAAGGTTCGATATGACTGTTTGGTGGTAAATTAGATACCGAAAAGACATTTCAAAATCAAAAAAATTTATGTGACCCAAAATGCAATTTCACTTCCTTAACTTTTTTTGAGTTGGTGCATGGTTAAGTGTTAGGTATATTCGTGGAAATGTTGGGCATTTTTCATTTTTTCAAAAGAGATCATTTTGGGTCTACAGTTTGGGGACATCCCGAAGGACGAGGTTCGGTGAATTTTTGCAGGTAATCAGGACACTGAAGCGAACATTTCAAAGACAAAAAATTTTATCAAACCCAAAACGCAATTTGCTGAATTTTTATGGTCGTATTTCAGAAAAACTGGGTTGCCCGCGAATACATTTTTTCAACTAAAATCCGACAATTTCGAAAAAATTAAATTTTAATCCACGACGTCATTAGAAAATTAACATTGAACGAATTCATTTCATTATTGATGTATTTTGCCCTTTTTTTAATATTACATTTTCGTGTTCGGTGTGCGTGCCTTAATTTTTTTTTTTGGTTACGACTTTATATTCCTGGTTCGAGTACAAATGCTTGGGGAGTTTTCGAGGTTTACCATGTTGTTGAAAAACTCGTTGTTGATACTTGATGATTAATGGGCTAAATGGTTGGGGTTTTAAATAGACGTTCGTTATTATCTTATTGCTCTTGAAATTGGAAGCCGCAGCATGTGTTTACTTATTTGTTTCATTTGTGTACATACATACATACCGTAAATATCTAGAGTATGTGCTGCGTGAAATTGTTCTGTTGCGAATACGTGGATACGTTAATGGCCGCGTTATGAAGGGGAGGATGAAAAAATCAGTTTATATTGTAGAAAGAAAAAAATTATCGAAATTTTGTCTATTTTAATCAGTATATAAATACGTATGTACCTATACGCATCATTTCGCTGCCTCGCATCGTCGCATCTTTCGTTTTCAAGACCAATTCTCTTTCTAGGTAGCGTTCTCAATTTCTCATACACCTTGGCAAAATTGGGAAATTTATGGTTTTATGATTTCTTTGCTCGAACTCGTATATTATAATTATCACTTTTCAAATAGAGCTAATTTCTTATCAGTTCAGTAGCACCAACAATTTGAATAAACGTTAATGTTACTGCCGTGCTGGTTAGATGGTCGTAATCATACTCGTTACTCACTAATCATTCAGGAAATACGTACGTATTTCCTTGTGAAAACATTGGTTTTGGAAATAGTACATAGATATCTACCATGTACAAATTGTACGCAAATATCTAGTTTCGAATTGGTATGATTCAAATTGTGTAAAGAATCTTTGCAGAGAAATGCAGCGCGAGTCATATTTAAAAAAAATCGTATTACTCATCGATTTTGAAGAAAAAATTATTGCAGATTGTGTGCTTGGTTCGAGCTAAAATAAATCGTCAGTTGTAAGTAGGTTCTTATAATTGCGAACATGTTTTTAAAAATGCAAACGTACCTACGTTACGCGAATACAAACAAATGAAAGTTCCTGATGGATTACTTTACCTACCTCATTGGAACTTGTAAAAATATTCCGGCTTGATTTTACTATTTGGTCCTATTTTGAAATTTCGGTGTAGTTGAGCATTGCTCCTAATCGCAGAATAAGTATACATCCGAAAAAAAAAAAAAAAAAAAAGGTAACAAAGTGTAAAGTGGACGATCCACATTTCGAACTAAGGGGTCGTCAAAGAGTTGTGTACTGTTGAGTAGGTATCTTACATATAATTATTGTGCTCATCTTTTTTATTAACAGCATCGGGAGCAATTTTACTTGTGATGGTAAATTTATGTATGACTGGCGCCGTATTTAACCTGTTTTGGGTCACATTCTCATATGATCTGAAGTACCGCTAGCGGTACGCGTATGGGTTCTGATAGAGATTTTTATCAAATTTCATTCTCAACTGGATATGAATGCGAGGTATGCTTTTCGGTCGGAATTCAGCTTTCGTATACGATGATGCATTTGGTATTTGGGCAAATGAAGTAAGCATGCGAGACGTTTGTTTAGTGGTCATCGTTGCTATGTTTTTTAATCGGGATTTTTTTTTTTAACGGAGTAATGATGGCCGAGTGAAGAATTTCTTGTGATAGTTATATGAGTTGAAAGAAAAATTGAATCATTTTTACTCGATTTATTAAAAATTTACTCAAAAAAAATTTTAAAAGATAAAATTTCAAAAAATTGACGAAGTGATTTCTTTAAAAAAAAAGAAATCAATGAAAAGTCAGAAATAAGTTTGGTTGAAAAATCCGAAAATGAACTTGATCAATGATCAACAATTTACCAAATACTTTACATATATAATACTGGAAACTCTGTGCTTTTGATTTGACTCCCAAGAAGAGCGCTCTCTAAGCGGCTCGGCATGAAACTAATTCCAAGTTTTCGACTAATCGTCGCGTGATTCGCCCTCTGATTGGTCGAAGACATGACGATCGGTCGAAAGTCTGAGAATAGTTTCATGCCGAGCCGCTAAAAGAGCGCTTTTGTCGGGGTCACTTGTCCCCATTGGAGTTTCCAGTATTATATATGTAAAGTATTTGAATTTACTTTGGAAAAGTTTTGATGACAATTATAAGAAAAATTTGAATTGAAATTTTTTCAAAAATATGTTTACTCAATCAAAAATTAAGACCGAAATTTTATTGAAAATTATCGAAAAATTCAAAAAAAATAAAAAATAAAAAATTAAATAGAAATAAATTTAATTGAAATACCTAATGGGAAAAATTTAGATGAAAAATTCTGAAATTTCATTGAAAAATATTCGAAAAAATATTATAGAGATTTAAAAAAATTTTAATGAAAAATTTGAATCTTCAAAAATCTAATTATTAGCGATGAATTCAATTAACATTTTTTAAAAAAAATATTGGAAAATTTTGGGAAGGAATGTACCTAATTAACAATTTAATTGGAAAATATTTCGAAAATATGCAAAAAAAAAACTGGGGAAAAATACGATTGAGATTTAAAAATAATTTGATAAAAATTACTTAGATATCTATACTTAGGTAAGAAAAACTCGAAAAAAAAATGAAATGTTTGAAAAAATTGCATTTTACGGGGGGAAAACTTAGTAAACAATTTGATGAAAATTTAGAAAAAAAAATTCATGTCTCGTTTGTATTCATTGATCATTTATTTGAGCTTCAAATTATCAAGGGACATGAAAATTGCAAAATTTTGTCTAGATGATGCATGAAACAGGTGTTGGAGAGGAACGAAAAACATTATGTGCTGATGAATTTGTCTACCTTCGAAAATGAAGGAGCTGGAAGGCTGGGGAGGTTTGAAAATCGAAAAACCTGTTTTTTCTAAGTTTGAAGCTCTCCTGCTCCTTCATTTTCATAGGTAGGGAAAAATTTTTAAGAAGCAAGAAAAAATAATTTTCTTTAGTAGGTACTATCCATGTACCCAACCAAAAATAATTTTTCTCAATTTCATTATCCCTTGCCTATTCAATTTTCAGGATAGGCAACATGTTTATAACATTTTTGTTCTGTACGAGTTGCCTAATGCCTATTCACCTAGTGGAAGGAACTGCACCAGCTGCGAAACTCCATGTAGATATTGTTCTATATTTGCAGCTGGAACCTGAGTATAAAAAAGTTTATTTAATTTTACATTTTTACCCATCTTTTTTTGTACAATGATCATGGTGTTTGATGTTGTACTCATCTATCTATGTACTTTAATACATATACGTGTGTTTTGAAGCGGTGCTATATTCGTAATTTCATTCCCCCTTTTTGTCATTACATAATTATACTCTGGCGATTCTCCTTGTATTGAGTCACCACTTTTCTCGATGTCTTTTCTCTTCAGCTTGAAGTATAAGTAGCGTCACCCTCACCACTCTTGTGCTCGAAAGAGCATTACATTTTGCCACCCTTGAACATGTATTTTTCTATTCTGCTGACTTGTGGATAAGATAAATTACATAAAAATCCTGCTATCTGCATATCTCAATGTACCTACTATACGACGAAGGTATAAAGAAACTGAACAGAAAGGTAGGAGGGGAATTCGTGATACGAAACGAGCGTAGGATTATGATGACCTAGACTTGGGAAAGAGAGAGAGAGAAACTCGTCTGCTGTTGGAACTTTGCACATGCAGTTTTTACATTTATGGTCGTCTTTACTGTGTATGCTTCTAAGACAGATATAAGGGAGGGGACTTTATTGGCGAATTTTTTCAATATGACATTCTGCAATTTGGTAAATTTCAAATTTTACGACCTAGTACGGATTTATGGTGGAAAATTAAATGGTAGAAATTCCAGGTCGAGGAAAAACCAACGGGAAAAAACGTCGATATTTTGTAATTTCGAGATTCCATAAAAATGGCTGAAATTTCTCCATTAAGTGCTTCGCATTCTTGTAGAAATTGTTTCTCTGGTTGAGTAAATTTTGCTTTTGTTACTGATTTGGATGGTATTTTGGCATCGAATTGGTTTCTAGGGTTTTTGAGGATATATATACATATACTGCGTTTAATGTTTTAGTAGGTACTAATTATACGTAGTATTTACCTGGCATATGTGTTATCTTTGGATTGAGATTTAAAGGTATTCTCAAATGTGTTAATTATACCGTTCTCGGACCGTCCGACGAATCTATCTGCCATCGTCACTCCCCCCAATAGGAATTCTCATAAGAGTTCAATTTTGAATACGTAAAATACGTACTGTACATGTGGGCGCGTGATAATCGCGGCTTTATGTATATGAGTACAATAGCTTTAATTAAATACGTCCTGTTGACGAGTATGGTACTCCTTCTCGAATATATTCGGTTATTTTATTCTAAAAATGTAACGAAAACCAAATGGGTTGCGTGTGAATATGGTGTACTATCGTCTATCGATATATGCATTTTTCATATACCTACGCCAGCACATCCCATTCTTTTATTGATAATATCGCCAAATACGTATTACGAGATTTATTATATTCGATTAGTGCGCGAATTTCAATGCTCCTATAATGACGACTCGATTTATGGATTATTTTATCGGTCCCAAAAAACAGCGAAATTATGAACAGAGTACCTCGATTGTTAACATGTGTGAAAAAAAGTTGAACCAATTGTAATAATTAAATGTAAAGTAGGTCGTTGCGAGGTTTCCAAAGCGTATAGATTGTATGTGTAAGTTTGGCACTTGGCGAAAAAATAATTATGCAAGGGGTTAACTTGGTTGGAGATGCGCTGGGGTATCCGGTTTCCGAGTACGCTGGAACGTTCATTGATAATGATTATTCTAATTCTAAATGGCGAATGACGATTGTGTTTTGATGGGCATACATTTCCGCAAGAGTTCCTACGATTATACCACATGAAAAAATCTCTCAGATTAAAATTATTTGGGATAAAAATCACTTTTTTTGCATGAAATTCTTTTAAAAATGAAAAAAAAAAATTGAAAATCCTCTTTATGAGAAATGCGCATACTTAATTGAATTACAACACCTGAAAAATCGAAAAAAATATTTTTATCAAAAAAATAATAATAATAAAAAAAAACAAACGAGAAATCAAAAAAAAAAACTTCCAAAAAGGCTAATATAGACCTTTTCACTTGACGTCGCACACGTGTATTACTCTTATTCCAAAAAAATTTAGAAATTTTTTTTATTGAAAAAAAACGATTTTTTTCTCCAAAAAAATAAAAATATTCTTCAATCTGAAAAGTTGTATAAATTCTTATTTCAAAAAAAGTGAAAAATTTTCTCTCTAATAATATTGAAAGGCCTTTTATTCAAAAAATCAAGTCGATTTTTAATTCAGACGATTTTTCATTTTTAAAAAAAAAAAAAAACCGTTTTATTTCAAAAAAAAATAATAATAAAAAAAAATACAAATTATATACTCTTTACTCGTACGTACTCCGGAAAAATTGAGAAATCTCCACCGTCCCCCAAAATGATTTTTTTTTTAAATAAAAAATATGCCTACTTCCAAAAAATTGAAAATTCTATCCTACAAAAAATTTGAAAAAATGTCCAGAATACTGGAAAATTTTTTACTAAAAAAAAAAAAAATCGAAACATTATTAAAAAGTAGGAAGGTATTTTTTTCAAGAAACTTCGAGAAATTATTTTCTCTCTCTCATAAAAAATTTTTAAGCAAGAAAAATAGAAGAATTTTACCTTCAAGAAAATTGAAATATTTTTTATTCAAAAAAAATAAAAATGAAAAAATTGGAGATTTTTCATCCAAAGAGAAAATTTTGAATTTAATCAAAAACTGAGAAGTGATTGATTTTCAAATGAATTTTGAGTTGAAAAATATGCATTTTCTAAATAAATTTGAAAATGCCGTTGTCGTTAAATACCCCCTGAGAAATCTTTGCGTACCCCTGGGGGAAGATGTACCACCATTTGAGAAACACTAGCTGCTGTGCTGTAGGTAATTTTAATTTGTGAAATTGTAGGGGAAGTAAGGACCTAACCAAAATTTTTATAAATAACCAAAATTATTTCATGAAACTCAATCTATAAATTTTTTCAGTTGGATCCCTCCTTAAATTTTGAATGAGTATCTACGTAATGGCATGCAAAATTGGAAAAGAGAAAGTGGTTCAATCGAAATTTTTATAATTACCAAAATTATTTCTGAGACTCAATATACAACTTTTGTTTGAAAAAATTTTTAATTAGACATTTCCTTCCTTACTCCCCTAATTTTGAATAATTATCTACCTAGGGTTTTGCAAAATTGGAGGGGAGGGAGGGGTTCAATTGAAAAAAAATTTCAAACAAAAGTCATAGTTTAAAATCATACGAATAATTTTTGTTATCGCAAAAATTTCGATTGGACCCCTCCTTCCCTCCAATTTTAATATCAAATACCCTACTACCTACATATTTATGTAGTGTTGTAGTTGGTAAAATTGAACAATGATCCACTGCCATGTAAACAAATTTATCAAACTAGACTTAGACTCGAGTTACGAATGTTGAAAATGAAGAGGGTGTCTATCTCCACTAACCTTGGCGTTGACCCATGGTATGGTAATTTAGTTCTAGATGCTCAAGTAGCTTTTGGACCGACATGAGTACTTTCCTTAAAATTCAAATAGTACGATTTATTTGCTCGCAGGATTTTCATTCCACCTATTTCCAAAGTAGTATTTTCTTTTCGTTTGGTAATTTTTACACGTATATACCACGCATCGGTAGTCTCGGTATCCGACGGATAAAAGGATAAATGGCCATTTTGCTAGGCCAACAGCAGAATTGGGCGTAGGTATTTTTTTTTTTTTTTTTTTAAACAGCTCTTTTTTTGAAATGAAGCACACGTTTCTCGTTTTACAAAATAACGCAATTTAAACCATCTGAGAAACGTGTTTATTTCGCAATGGAAACGTTTTTTTTTTTTAGAAACGATATGAAAAAAAAATTCACAAAGCGGGCTAGAATGTTCGCAGCGAGAAAAATAAGTACGGTTTTGTTCTGTAGTACCAAAACCACCTAGACACTACAAGCCATGAAGTTAAATTTGGCAACCTTGCGGTAGACGACCGACTTGAGCAACTTGAATATGCATTTTCCACGCAAACGAAGTGTTTTTCGCAAAAATTGATGAGAACCAAAATTGTAGAGCGAAAAATTAACTTTCGTTTAGTTTACTCGGAATTTCGATTCGACGAATATTTCTCGAGTTACGGTCGAAAAACTGATTTGAAAATGGGCCGTCTACCAGATTTTCCCTATTTTCTCGATCAAAGAAGCGATTTTCGTAAAAATTGATAAGAACAAAAATTGTAGAGCAAAAAATATACTTTCATCCTAAAATCGTTGAAATTTCGATTCGACGAAAATACCTCGATTCATTAGCAAAAACTGTTTTTTCAGATATGCAAATTTTCATTTTTCCCTATTTCGCGGGCAAGCAAAGCGTTTTTCATGAAAATTGATAAGAACTAAAATTGTAGAGCATAAAAAATCCTTCAGTTTTAGTGCTTTTAAAATTTTTGATTCGACTAATTTCCTGAGTTATCGTCAAAAAACTATTTATTTTCTCATTTTCGAGGTCAACGACCCCTTTTTTTTGTGAAAATTGATGAAAACCAAAATTGTGGATTGAAAAATTTACTCTCGTATGCTGCAGTCGGAATTTCGATTCGACGAATATTTCTTGAGTTATCATCGAAAAACTGATTTTGAAAATTGGCCGTCTATCAAAGTTTCCCATTTTCCCGGTCAACGAAGCAATTTTCGTGAAAATTGATAAGAACCAAAATTGTAGAGCAAAAAATGTCCTTTCATCCTAAAATCATTGAAATTTCGATTTGACGAAAATACCTCGATTTCTCAGCGTAAATTGTTTTCTTGGATATGCAAATTTTCACACATTCTCATTTTCAGTGCGAACAAAGCGTTTTTCGTGAAAATTGATCTGAACCAAAATTGTAGAGCAGAACATTTCCTTTCGTTAATGTGATGTCAGAATTTCGATTCGATGAATATTTCTCGAGTTATCGTCAAAAAACGGATTTGAAAGTCGCCCGTCTACTACTCAAAAATGCGACGTTGCCTTTCTACGTTCATGGCTTGTATTGTCTAGGTGGTTTTGGTAGTACCCACGCGTACCTATATTTATGAATTATGGGTTTTTTAAAAACCTTGAAAATTTTGATAATGTGGCTGCGTACGTTTCGAGATAAGGTATAAAAAAAATTGTTCCACATGGGTGAAATTTTTTCTCCAATCGATGTAATTTGATCCTTTTGATAGTGTAAATTTTTTTTCGTATTTTTGAAATGTAGAAAAATTTTATTGAAAAATCTAACGCGCTAAAAATTGCAAATTTTAAGAGGTGAGGTCAATATTTCCTCAGTTTATTGACATTGGAATACAGCCAACGGTTCTATGGTCCGATTGTAGGTTGATTTGAAAAAATTTAGGGCGTAAGAGGAATTTTTTTACGCACGTAGGACGATACAGACTGTAGAATTTTTGCCTATTGAATTACGTATTATGCTTCTGTGTATAGTTCTGGACGTGATTAAATCATTAAAAAAAAAAAAAAAAAAAAATTGGACTCGATACGATGGCGTCTACGTAGGTTACACTGCGAATGTCGACGTGAAATCATGAAATGAAATCATCGAGTAGTTTTTTTTTCTTCTTCCAAACATTGTCGAAATTATAGCTTTTTTGGCTTCTTAAAGAGAAAATGACGACGCGACGTCGGTTTTACATTGTTGATTTTTACACACGCGTACCTACCTAGTACATAAAGTGCACGATGGCGACGATGATTTAGTAAATTACTAACGTGAAATTTTTACCGGCGTCGCGTCACGTTGTTGCTCGTAAAAATTGCCGAGCCATTGGTGAGGTAGGTTAAAGTGGAGGTACCTACTTAGAATGAATGGTTTAAATGTTAAGAAATGAGCTGGCAGAGAAGAAGGGTTCGGATTGACGAAAAAAAGTCGATGTAATCTCGAAAAACGATAGGTACTGTGTTTATATTGCATATTGTATACGTAAACGTATACGGTTTGTTATTACGAGGCGCGCGAATCGTTTTTATAGAAAGAAAAAAAAAATCACCCTCTCGGTCTTCGACGCAATGACGAGGTTATGGAAAATTCAATGAAGGGGCGAGGGATAAGGGAACACCGGCTCAGCCTGTGGTATTGATTGGACGCCTTGTTCCCAGATGTGAACTTTATAATTTGCGCATGTATAGCGTTTTTCTTGCCCCAGACGAAAATGACGGCGCCTTTAGGCCCCCTTTCTCTTCATTTCATGCTCCCTTGTAGCGGTTCTTTCGATGGCGAAATTATTATTGCGATTTATTTCGTCGCCGTATGAGTGATTTGCGATGTTTGGCGAATAAGTAAATCACACGAGGTAAACAAAACACTGAACACTCGAGCTTTTTAAATTAGAGGAAAATATAGTGCTCGTAATTTTTCTGTCTTGTAAATTATTATCATTTTGTCACCGTTTTAGTTATTTTCTTTGAATTTTTGATTGGAAATAACCTATATAAAATTAACACACCAGTGAAGAAATGATTCGTGAACTACCCTTTACAAATCTACACCTAATTGTCCCCTCCCTGCCATCCTCGGGTTTGAAATAAACATTGGCAAAACCTTATCAGTCATTTTTTTGCAATTTAGATTTTTTGAAATCCTATCTTTAGTTTAAAAAAAGAATACAATGCTATTTCATGTAAAAATTTAACAAAAAAAAATACAAACTTATTGATAAAAAATTACCAGTTTTAAAAACGTTTTTTAGAAACGAAAATTCCTTGCGTAACAGAAAAAATAAATTAGAAAAGTTTCAAAATGTCTGACAAAATATCTAAAAGTCATCCGGCCGATTTTGAAGAAAAGTTGAAATTTTTCTTTAAAAATATTTATTTTTCAGAATGTCAGACAAAATGTCTAAAAGTCAGTTTTATAATGTCAAAAATGAAAAATAAAAATTTCTATAGAAATTTAATTGGGAGAAAATTTTATTTTAAAAGTTAAAGGAAAAAAAATCGAAAAAAAAATTATGTTTCAGAATTTCTAAAAGTCATCCAATTTTGAAAAAATCAAAGATTCACAATGTCTGAAAATTGAAAAAAATATATCACTTTCCTCAACTCTGCAGTGTAACTCACTTTCTATAAAAATAAAATTGAAGAAAAAAATATTCAAGTCATAAAAATATGACGAATTTTTAACATTTACAAAGATTTACGAAAATAAGAATCAAAAATTCGCGAAACTTTCCCAAACTTTAATATATAAATTGAAATTTGTAAAGAAAAAATATAGAAATTAAAATTATTGGAAAACATCTGCAATCGAAAATTTTGAAAAATATGAAAGTGAAAATATAATGAAAATTCAACATCGAATTTTTTTTAAATAAAGGTGACAGTTGAAATTGAAAAACAATGAATTATTATTTTCAATTTCTTTAAAAAGTTTTTGGTGCCTGCTTAAAAAAAAAAAAAAAAATTCAGAGGAAAGAATTACTAAAATGCCAACTACATACAACTAGATACTAAAAATTTTCAGCTTCACTTTATTTGCAGTTGGTAATTTTGAATGGTAGATATTTTCAAAATTTTCAACCAAAACAAATGAAAGAGCTGAAAGGATAAGGTTAGAATTTATGAATTTTGAATTTGTTTCCTTCGTGTTGATGTTGCTAATTCCCTTGTTATCTAAAAAAAAGATACGAAAACCAGTTTTGAGAAAATTGAAATTTTAAATGAAAAATACAATCATGATTGTATATTTTTTACTTAAATTTGAAGATTAGGCCTATATAATAAGGGGGTTCATTTCTCAAAAGCTCTTTTTTCAAAGTTTTTTTTTTTTTTAAGAAGGAACTAAAATGGATAGGTAATGGAAAAAAGAAAAGAACCTTCTAAAAATTTGTATAAAAAAGATGTCAAACTTGAAAAAATATTTTTATGAATTAACTATTAAATTCTTTTTATTGAAAAAAAAAACAAAAAACTTTTTGGCAAAGATTTATTTTTTTAATATGAAATTCTTCGGAAAGAAAAGATATAGGTAGGGCCGAACAACTTTTTCTAAAAATTAGAAATAAGAAAAAAAATTGAAATATTTTTATATTGGAAAATGTTTACAAACTCTTTGAAGAAGAATTCCATTGGAAAACATGCTCTAAAAGCTTTTCCAAAATTTTATTTAACAATTCAAACGTTTTCATAAAACTTTGAAGATTTTTTTTTTAGTTCTTGAAAAAAACAATCTGAAAGAAAATTTGATTCGTCCTTTTTTCTGCGATTGGGAAGCTTTTAAAAAAATGGGAGTCGAAAAAGAGTTGAGTAGAAGCTAGATCTTTTTAGGCGAATGAATTGGAGTTGTCTCTTTTTTCCGGAGTTTGTCCAGCCCCGATTGCTAGTTTAGGCATAGATATATTGAAAAAAAATAATACCTAATAATAAAAATTGCTATCGTAAGAATTTTTTTTGAAAAAAAAAAATTCCTTGCGTAAAAAGAAAAAGGCAAATGATATGTACTTCCGAAGAAATTCTCTGAAGATAAAAATTATACTTGAAGAGCTCTGAGAAAAATTACCTGGATTTTTAAAAAAATTTTATTTACAAAATTTTTTGAGAAAGAAAAAAATGCTCAAAAAATAATTTTCTTCGAAGAATTTGTCAAAAAGTAGTTTGAAAAGAAAGTTGGTTCATTAAATTATGTATCACATATGTATAAAGTACATTCGATTTTTTTTTCAAGAAAAAATTCTAACGAAATGTACTTATAAGTAAGGCAAAAAAAACATTTAGTTTCACAAAATCTTAGAGTAGGTAATTGAAAAAAAAATCTCTTTTTTCATCAAAATTGTCATCATTTGTCACTTTTTGGCCAAATTCAATAATTTTTTAAAGTTATTTAATAAATTATTGTAATTAAAGTCAGGGGTTCATCATTTCAGAGCATTGAAAATAATTTGAAAACTATACCCAAGTATTTTCTATAATTTTTTGCTTCTTTTGCTCTATTTTTCTCGACCTGTCGTGAAATGAGAAAGATATTAAACTTTGACGTCTAGCTCGATTCGTTTTAATTGAATTTTGCACCCAAGATGATCTCTTCTTTGCCATTTTATCAGCCATGAAAGTCTGTACTTTGAATTAAGTGATTACTTCGTTGACGTCAACGTCAAAGGCTGCGTTTCTATATTTTGGTGCAGGGTGCAACCGTAATGAACCGACGCTTTTTAAAAATAATCGTTTCTACGTGTGTGTGTACAAATATTTCCAAAAGAGTAATGCTTTACCATAAACATGTCGGATATAAAACAGCGATTTCACCATAATACATATTACACAGATAAGTAAATTATACGAAAGTAAAGGAGAGAAAAAAAGTGAAGAAATTCGAATCGTGTGACATTTATTATACCTATTAGCTCGGGGCGTTATGGTACACTACTACTACATTGGAGGTTTTCGAAGCTATTAATGCTTATATTTTTGGTAACTGTGGTAAACATTACGCCTTTTATCCCTGTGCTCATCGTGTATACGAAGACACATGATATTAATTTTGGCAGCTTTTAGAAGAAGTACGCACTTACCATGTTTAAATGTGGTGGGTATAGGTACTCTTCGCAGGGGTACTCCTAACTTAGAGCAGAGTACCCTTGGTGTGGTAGGGCACGCGCTGTATTAGCGAACTAATTTACCTATAATGAGTAGTACCAACCCCAAAGGGGTAGTACTTAAGTAAATATATATATAACTTGGTTTTTCGAACTATATCGTATTGTGCTGTGCAAAAGGGAAAACAACAACGATATGACACGGTGACATTTTAATCGAGGCGCGCGTGTATTCGACTTTTTTGATTTTATGAGGAACACAAAAACTATCAGTAGAGCTTTTGCTATTCGCGAAGTGCTCGGTGGTGTTTCGAAAGTATTAGGGAGTTGATCCGGTGTAGAAATGATTCTTTTAATGGTATGGCTTTCGATTACGTTGTGAGTCAATTTCTAAGGTAAAATAATTTTATAATTTTTTTTTTAAAATTTATAATATATTCACGTTCTCAAAGTTGTGATTCACCCCCCTCCACCCCTCCAATTGAAGCAGTCTTGGAGATCGCTTTATTCAAACTGAATTTTGATTTTGAATGTGAAACTTTCATTTTTTTGACTGCACTTTCAAAATGTTTAGAAATCTCAGTTTCAAAATCCTCAAAATCATTTAAACCTGTACCAATCCAATCGATTTTTTTTTTTTTTTTTTTTTTTTGATAAAATGAGAAAGAATTCTGTTTTGCGAATTCGTTGATACTCTGGTTAATTAATAGACCGTTGTGAAAGCACAAAATTCCAATCAATTTGATAATAATTCCAGTCAGTTCAGTGGTTTCTGCTCAACAAAATACATCGCGGTATTAAGAACCGGTTTTGGATTTTAACCGATTATTATAATTGGTTAGTGGCAGCTTTCTTTCCTCGTTCATGATAACACTAGAATAAAGACATCTTATTCGTACATTACGAAAATAAATCTATTCGAGTAGTTACTTTTCGCGAGTATATTTTGTAGCGCTGATAAAATGATGACGCGAAATTAGTGTATTGTTTTTGATTGGACAAGCGTAAAGTAATTGAGATATTTCATATTGTTATTACGGTTCATGGCTTGGCACTGCTAAGGATAGTTAATTGGCCTTAATTTGAATCAAGTCTGGAAGTAGAAAATATGTTAGGAGGAAGAATTACGATGGATGGGAATGTCGAAGGGGGATGAATTTAGAAGTTTTAGCCATCAAATGTAATTGGGCAAACCATGCTTCGAATCTGTTCTAAAAATTGATACCATAGGTAGTTAATTTAGCACCAAATCTGTGAAATTGTTACTTTGACACTTTTTAAATTCTTCAACCTCTAAATCATTGACTAATGATCGTTATTATTTTTTTTCAGAATGTGGTGGACTATTACCGGTAATTTTGGTAACATATTACCTATCGATTGGTCCAAATCGTATTCACGTAAATTACACATGCCAGCTTTAAATTTAAAACAGCCCAGGGTAAGTTCATACATACCTGCTCGTTTATTGTAAATTTAAAAAACTGAACTAAATTATTTATAAATAGGGCTGACACTGGCACAGATACGGATTTATGTTGTGTATATTTTCGCCGAAATATGCACGAATATGCTTTTAAAAATGAGAAAATTTGCACATTTTTTCAAAATATACACTCCCCTCTCCCGACTTCTTGCCGAACATTTTTTACGAGATCAGTCAATTTTCTCAAAAAAATATTGTTGAAAAAAATTCACGTTCCTCTTGTTTTAAAAGAAATTTTTCATATGCTTTAAAAATATTTTTTCATGTAAAAGATTTTTCTAGGAAAAAATTGCAAGAGATACCTATTTCAAAAATTTAAAAAAAAAATGGAAATTTTTTTTAAAAATTCCCTTTGAATCTAAAATCGTATCATTTTTTAAATTATAAAAAATCCTCTGATTTTTTTTTTTTTTTTTTTTTGAAAAAAAAAATGTTATAAAAATTTTTCTGATAAAAGTAGGTACTCAAAAATATTCTTGAAAATTGAAAAAATCCTTTAAGTATATTTTTTTTGAAATAAGGAAATGCCTAAAAAAAAATTCCCAAAAATTTTAAAAGATTTTCTGAAAAAATCTAAAATCCCATCATTTTTTTAAATCATGAAAATAAATCCTCTAAAAAAGATTTTTTTGAAAAAAAAAATTAATAAAAATTTTTCTGAAAAATATTCAAAAATATTTTTAAAAATAAAGGAAATCGCTTCAAATTTTTTCAGAAAGAAATCAAAAATCCTGTCATTTTTTAAAATGTTGAAAATGCTCTAAAAAAATTTATTTGAAAGGAAATATTTCAAAATTTTTCTAAAAAAATCCAAAATACCATAATTTTTTTAAATCATTAAAAATCCTCTGATTTTTTTTTTTTTAAAAAGATGTAGGTAGGTAAAAATTTTCAAAAAATATTCTTAAAAATTGAAAAAATTCTTAGTACAGTTATGAATTCTAGCATTAATGATAAATTTTTACCATGTAACTAACGTAAATTCGTATCTCTCATTGGCAGGACGAAAACGTGGAAAAAAATGTCCTAGACGATCACGAAAATGAAAAAGGAGCCCAACATTGCGATGTCAGTAGCGAAGACGAAGCTATCGCTAATGATCTTGATATGCATTCGTTAATATTATCTGGCTTGAGTATGGATAACGAGCCGGTCAAGACAGCAGAAGAAGTTATACGAGAAATTGATGATATTATGGAGGTAATTGGATATACTCGTACTCCTATGGGAGTTACTCGCTGTGCTTTTTAATACAAATAGTTATTATAGTAAAAAACATCTTGTCGTCGTATACCCTTATTTGGGTTTGTTTACGTAGTGTCTTATTTTTTAATGATGGTATCATATGTAAGAGTAATAACTAATATCAAAAAGGTTACCTTATTTTGACTCCATTTTAAACATCAACCAGATGTGAGTAGTCGGGTGCATTGTAGGAACAGGTTAAGATGAATATAAGAGACTCTTGAGGTTAATACAGGGTTAAATTGGGTTGCTTTTGTAATGATTGATTGCTCATCTGGTGCACGAATAATTAATTATTCAGGTTTTTTATAGTCAAGACCGCATGCTCGGAAAAAAAAATACTTCATAGCTTTTTTCAGGGTGTGTGAGGGTTTCGTTATCATTGCCAAATTGATGGGGATGGTAACTTAATAAAATTTTCTATGGTTCAGCTCGATTCCCTCCCTCCCACAAGGGGTGGTAGCTTGAAAATTTTTCAATTTTGAATGCAAAGAAAAAATTGAAAGATTTTTCTTTCAAAAATATTAAAACATACCTAATGATTGAGATTTTTTTTCCTATAAAAATGAGAAATTTCTTAGTAAATATTTTTTTTTATATTATTGACTGTAAAAAATCGTTTTTTTGCTCCATTTCCAAGAAAAAGGAAATTTTACGTGGACACCAACTCCTAAAAAAATGAAAAAAAATTCTTCCAAAAATTTGAGAATAATACTTACACTCCAAAAATAGGTATTAATTTTTTTTTCTTCAAAAATTGGAAGATTTTTTAAATTTTTAAATAATACAAAAAATTGAGCCCCCCTCAAAAATTAGATTTTTTCCTAAAAATAAACAGCCGATTTTTTCGTCAAAAAATTATACTTGGAGTTTTTTAAAAAAAATTACCTACATGTTTTATAATTTTTAAAAATTGGAAAAAATTTTACCATAAAATTTTTTTTTTCACTTAGGTATTAAGAAATGAAAAAATTAGGTCTAAAGAAAAAATAGGTATTTCAACAAAATACCTAATTTGAGATTTTTTCTGAATTTCTTTCTGAAAAAAAAAAAATAATAAAAAATAAACGAACAAAATTGAAAAAAAATTTACGAAATTTTTTACTACCTATGAAAAAAGTTGAACAAAATAACGAAAAAAAAAATTCACAATTTTTTTCTCCAAGAATTTAAGGAATACCTATTGAGATTTTTTCTGTGAATAAAAAATTGAAAGAATTTATTTCCCCAAAAAAAGAGATTAATTAGTGTGTAAGATCTAATTTTTTATTTTTGTATTTTTGGAGTTTTCTTGAGTGTAGCTCATTTCACTTTTCTCCCAAGCTACTGCTAAGTTGTCGATCATAGCGAAATTAATTAGTATCTGAACGATAATGAACTAATTACTTGTTACAGGAAGGGACATCTTCGGAATGTACTCCCGATTCAGACATGTCCATCGATGATATACACAAAAAAGGCAAAGTAGCTTTACAGTCACCCTTATATACGGAAAGTAAGTTGATGAATTTCCGACATACGTATATTTTAACTATACAAAAAATGTTGTATTTCATTGTAATAATAATTGTGCAGAATTGAAAACGCTGAGCGTATCCCAACTTAATGAATTATACTTGGAATTGGAACTATTGATAAAAGATTATTCGGAAACATTAATTTCGGAGTTGGCCCTTCGAGACGAGTTGGAATTCGAAAAAGAACTGAAAAATTCATTCATATCACTGCTGCTAGGAGTGCAGAATAGACGAAGACAGTATCACGTAGAGAAGAAGAAAGGTATCCGGAATGGTATCAAGTCAAACGTTTCTGAGCCTAAGGTAAAGGTAAAAATATTCGAAAATTTTGTATTTTGTTTGAATTTATTTATTTATTTTTTTGAATATTTACTAAAAAATGTCTCTATGCGCAGTATTTAACCACAGTCATTCCTTATCACGCCGAAAGCGGACCATTGGATAATCAAGCTTTGCAAGTTTTAATTAAAAGTGAGTTTTTTTCTCGAAAATTTTAATAGATATATGCTCGAATGTAGGTTATTAAACGATGAATTTCATCATCGACGTCAACGAATATCAAGCACATTGTCGAATCCTGACTGATTGTTTCGACCTTTTTAATTCATATAACGTTGTACGATATTGTGAATGACAAAATGTGTACTTACCTAATAATTCATCGACCGAAAATGAAAAATCATGGAAATATGCACCTTCCTCCCTCCCACTACACAGCATAATGATCATCTTTGGCAGGAAATCTTCGCAGTGATGAAGAATAAAGACAAAATTCATTTTTAAACGATTTGACAAGTTGGCCCGTATTAATGGTGTTACTAATTTACGCCTACGTATGATTACAAGGAATTATATAGTGTATTTGAGGCGAAACGCTGCCAAAAATTGCACATGTTCTCGGCTTAATCATTAAAAATGGTTTTACGAAATGTCTGCAGACATTTGTGTACATTATCGAGGCGATAAATTTTCGTCTTTTTATCCAGCGGATGAGAAGAGGATGGTACGTGCTTGTGTGAATGTTTATAAAAAATAAAACATTTGATTTTTTTTATAAATCAACATTAACATGTTGTGGTTGGCAGCGTTGAACGGTTCGCTCGAAATTTCATTAATATTGAATTTTTATCTTGAAATGAACCAACTGAATATTTTCAAGTTCACTTTGTTGGGTTAGGAATTTTTTTTAGGAATTTAATAATTAATTTTTTTTTCAATATTAGTAATAATTATTAATTTTTTGATTTTGTTTGACAGTTCTGAAAGCCATAAACGAAGATAGTCCTACGGTGCCAACTCTTTTGACTGATTACATTCTTAAAGGTACGTATTTTACATTTCTTTCTCCTTGTAATCAAATCGAACATTGATCATTTGCGATTTTTTTGTTTTACAGTCTTGTGTCCGACTTGAAGTGCTCGACCGAATTGAAAATGCGGATACCTCCGTAACTAGTCTGCTGAATGCTTTTTTTTTGTTTTAGACGAAAAAAATTTGAAATTACAAGCTTAATTAAGTACCTACCTACCTATTTTGTACACACTTCACGATCATTCCTCTCTGTACATTACGAAAGGATAAATTTAATTATTGTTCCTGTTATTTTAAAAGAAGCTGCAATTTAAAGTACAGTCTGGTGTGAAAAATTTTACCACTATTCGAGTATTGTATTTGATAAATTTTTTATGGTGAAAAAAAAACGCGCGCGCAAACGTAATTTTCGTTTTGTTATTTGGCTTCGTTTTTAATGGTATAGTAATAAGCTTGATATGTAATTCTTTACTTTTTTCCCCAATTTTTGAAACCCAAGTATTTTAATACGTGTATTTTTAGTGAATAATATCTAATTTATTTTTACTTCATCTTATTCGCGACATTCGTAAAAAGAGATTTTATTCTAGTCTTGATTTATTGTGATGTTAATACGTTAACCTAAATATTAATACGACGAGAATTTTATTTATTGTAATAATTTTACTGTTTTTCTCTTTCTCGTAAAAGCTTGCTTTTCTTTGTTTTATTATTCTTTGTATGGATAATTGCTATAGAATACATTTGTTCGAAACAATCAAGGTGTAGTAATTGTTGAATTACTTTTTCTCCAAATGTTGGTCAAGTTTCCATTTTGTCCAAATTTTATATTTGTGGAGCTACGATTTTTTAGTTGTCCAAGAAATTGGTAGATTTATAGACCTACTTAACTAGCTATGTAGCTGAATGTCCCTCCTTTTGGTTAGAAACAGAAACAGATTTTTTAGCATAAAAATACGCGTTTTCTTCAAAAAAGTGAGAAGTTTTTTTTAATATAAAATGTTGAAAAATTTAAGAATTTTTTCTCCAAAAAATAGGAGATTTTTTAAAATCCTTTTAAAAAAAGTTGGGGAATTTTTCTCTAACAATAAATAATTTAAAAAGGTACCGGGTTTTTTCACTGCAAAATTCAAAGATTACATTTCATTTTTTTTAATGGATAAGACGAAAAATAATTGCTTTTTCATTAAAAAAGTGAGAAGTTTTTTTTAAATACAAAATGTTGAAAAATTTAATCCAAAAAAAAACCATCAAAATTATCATTAAAAAAAAACTCGAAATTCGTATTTTTAAAAGAATTATGTTATGACCAAAAAAATTTAGATTCTTTTTTCTTCCAAAAATAAACATACCTAATTATTTTATTTTAGGCATGTTTTCTTTAAAAAAAAAAAAAACGAAAAAAAAATTTGAGTAAAAATCAAGAAATTTCATACCTACCTACTTCAAAAAATTTAGAGATTTTCCCGGTAAATTGAAAAAAAAATCTTTCAAGAAATAAAGAAATTGAGTAATTTTTACCCCCTCCCCCTCCCAAAAAAACAATTGAAAGATCTTTTAAAACATTTCTTTCACATAACAAAACAAAATTCTGCATAAAATGAACTCCCAAAAAATAGAAAAGACTTTTTTCAAAGAAAATTGCGAACAAAAATAAAATCGTCATTTTTTTTTCTATTAAAAGATTTTTTTTAAATACCTAATAAAAAAAAAATCAAGAAAACAAACAAACAAAATAAAAATCAATACCTACCTAGATTTATACTTTTAAAAAAATCTTTTACTCCGAAAAATTTATAGAGATATCTTTCATCAAGAAAAAATTGAACGGTCTAATTTCAAAAATAAAGTTAAATAATAAGAAGTAGAAAAATGAGAAGTTTTTTCAAGTTGATTTTTTACTTCCAAAATTTTGGGATTTCTTCCTCCAAAGAAATGAGATTTTTTTCTACAAGAATTTAAAGAGTATTTTTATTATATCCCAAGAGCAAAATTTTTCACCTCAAGAAAATGGAGGGTTGTTTTTCTCTAAAAATAAGGAATATCTTTTAAAAAACAAAGATTTTTTACTTCAAAAAATTGTTACCTATGTTATGTAAGGTAAATTTTTTTTCAGCGAAATTTATTCCGTTTTTTGAGAGAAAATATTAAAGTAGGTACTTAATTTTTCTAAACAATTTTTAAAAATTTTGAAAATTTCAATTTTTTTAACAATTTGTGAAAATGAAAAATGGAAAAACATTTTTTTGGAAAATGAGACTTTTTTTAGGAAATTGTGGAATTGAAAAATGTAGGTTGTGAAAATTTTTCATAAGTGTTACAAAAAAATTGAATGACACTCACCAGAGAAAATTCTCCAAATTGAGTAAAAACAACTAAAAACAGTCCGAAAAATGATTGCACTGAGGCCCACTCGGCTCTCGGCGTCACTAGGTATGACGATCGAAGTAAAGTGCAACACGAACACGATAAAAAAATAAGGACAAAATATGAAAATTTTCTTTATTTTATGTTACAACATTTCAACATTCGATAACTTGAATTAATGTCATTTAATTAATTACTAACATTTTAAATAACGAATTCGAATTATCAATTAAAATTAATTCGATACATTAAAACATTATTACAAAAATTATCAAAATTAATTCATCGAAGAAACAAGGGGGGAGGCAAACATTTTGAAATCTCTTAGATAAATACATATCTAGGAACACACTTATTTTTTCAATTCGTAAACTTCTATTGTTATTGTAATGATCGGTTAATCACAATTGAGATGAAGTTGGTAAAAAAAAAAATTGATTGCTTCTTAGAAAAATTCAATAATTCGATCCGTACTAAATGCAGAAAACAAATAAAATAGAGATCAAGTAGCAAATTTACGTCCAAGGATCGATTAGAGGTAACTCCAGACCATATTTCAATACTGTAAAATACTTGTCGACGGTAACTATATGAAATTTTTCAAGTCTTCGATACTATACCGTATATTCAACTCAACTAAAAAAAGGAACTTGATGAATTAAGTATTTCTTAAACACAGAAAAAACACGCTATCGATATCGATTACATTTTAAATGTAAATCAAATTTATAGTAATAAACCAGTACGAATATATCTTTCTGATTCTACGTCTTTCACACAAAATAACAATATCAAGTAGATATCAACTATAAGATAAAAAAAAGACAGTTACCGGTAAAGTAAGTACAGAATAAGAAAAAATAAATGTAAAATAATTAATAGATATCAAGGTTTTACACAACGAAAAAAACGAAAAAAAAAAGATTGAAAGAGAAATAAAATTGATCACACATTTTGCTACATTCTAAAAAATCACTCGTAAGAAAAAACATAATAAAGACTATTAGTAAAGAGAAATGATTGATTTCAAGATCACATATTCGTTCACACGCGAAGAATTTACAACTTTTTACAACACATTTATCCGCTAAGTTCTGTAAAAAAAAAAAAAAAATCATTGGCATCAAGGGTGTTTGATTTTGATGATATTGTTAAGATATTAAATAGGTACCTGCGTCTTCTTCGGCCATCGATGAGATATCATCATTGTCGGTCGAATGTCGACTTGATCTAGAATTTTGCTTCGATAATGACTGTAAAAAAAAAAACCGAAATAATACTCATTCGATAGCTTAAAATCACGCCTTCTTATTGAACTAGGTATTGAACTACTAACATGCATATGTCGTCTCGTTCGAGGAGGCGATTTTTTATTCCATAAAGCCTTCAATTGATCGAAATGCTGAGATTGAGCCAATGCTGCTTGTTCCGGACCCAATCCCTGTAAAAGAAGAGATTAATCCCCGTGAATTGTTGTGCGAATTCACTTATGACTTAGATACACGTTGGACAAAACATACTTGAGATCCCATCGTAGGGTCTTTGCTCGACGAAATAGTGGATATTTCCTCCATGCTGGCAGATACAGAAAATCGTCTTTTCAGTCTCTCGTCGACCGCTGCCATCATTAACGACGTGGTTAAATGAGCGTATTTACGTTGCCATGTGTACGAATCTAAAGATACGTCTTTCTTCAACAATCGACGATTCGGTCGTTTAGGAGCAGTTGGTCGAAGATCTGCGAGAAAACCATGTTATAAATTTGTACAGGTGGCGGATCGTTTTTGTTGAATTTTACCAACTACTTTGATACTTGATATTCAAAATTGGTGGGGAGGGAGGGGTACAATCGGAATTTTTGTCATAACCAAAATTATTCCTAGGACTTCAAACTACAACTTTGTTTGAAGATTTTTTCAGTTGAACCCCTACCTCTGCCAGTTTTTAATAATCTAAATATCTAAGTCTTATGCCAAATTGGAGAGGAGGGAAGGGTCTAATCGAAAATTTTATAATAACAAAAATTATTTCTAGGACCTCAATCTACAACTTTTACTTGAAATCTTTTTTGATTTGACCCCTCCCCTAATTTTGAAAAAGTATCTACCTGATGTTATGTGAAATTGGAGTAGAAGGAGGGGTCCAATCGAAATTTTTGTAATGACCAAAATTATTTTTAGGATCTTAATCTACAACTTTTATTTGAAAATTTTTTCAATTGGACCCTCCCTCTGCCACTTCTCCAATTTTTAATTAGTATCTTCCGAGTGTTATGCAAAATTGGTGTGGAGGGAGGGGTCCATTTGAAAAAAATTTCAAACAAAAGTTGTAGCTTGAAGTCCTAGAAATAAATTTTGTCTTTACAAAATTTAGATTGGACCCCTCCTTACCATCCAATTTTAAATATCAAGAATCTATGTAATATTGGACTTGGACAAATTCAACAAATTAGATAAACTAGACCCTGGTTTCAAAATCTACCTTCAATAGCCGGAGCAACATACACAGGAACTTTAACGTACGTAGCGGGTGTATTATGTAAACAAATAATTGGCAAATGTTGGCTTTCGTACAAATGTACAATGACGCGACTCACGTCGCTCGACATGGCTAACCCTAGAATGGGTACGTGTAACAGAATACATGAAAGAGGAACTCCACGTTCGCAATCCCACACAATTATCCGTTTATCGTCAGATCCTATGAAAAAAAAATGTAATAGCAATTCGAAGAATGCAATTTTTCGCTGACTTGAAAAAAAAAAAAAATACGTACCAGAAACTACTAAAGAGCCATCTCCAGCTAATCTAACACAAGTAACATGCCCTAAATGGCCGGACAACAAGTGCAAATCGGATCCTGTATCGATATCCCAAATGATTAAATTCGTATCCCAAGATCCAGACACAACGATGGACTTTTTCGTTACAGCAACCGAAACACATGTCACTTGATCAGTGTGGCCAACCAAAACCTAAAGAAAAATGCATCATTCGAATAAATTATTATGCAATTTAATATCCTAACGAAGCAGTAGATCAATAAAGGAAACCTACCTGCGCCAGTTTACCTCCATTTACTTGCCATACTTTCAAAGACATATCCTTCGATCCAGTGATCACATGTAAGGAATCGTAAGTTAATGCGAAACAAGTAATTTCCTCGCTGTGAGACACGTTAAATCGTTCTTCTTCCCTGTACGTCATTATAGGCCAAATCTGTAGGCTGAAAAAATCACTCGAGTTGAATTACAATCCTCACACGTGATTAAGAAACGTGCGGAAAGTAGCTATTTTACCAATTATCGCCATCTCCGCAAATGATATACTTCATATTATTAGTAACCGCCATAAAATGAGTAGGACCTCTGGCGGAAAATAATTTTGTACCATTATCGGCCGCCCATATTGCCAAAATACCCGATTTATCGATGGATATCGCTCTTCGACTATCTGAAAGGACTCGTACAGCAGTTATAGAGCTTTGATGTGCCTGCAATTACACACGTTAGTTCTCCAATCGAGTGCTTGATTTATGTAGAAAAATTTCTTGAGGTAATCTTACCGTATACGAACACACCACAACGCCAATTGTCAGCCCCCAAACTCGAGCACTTGTATCTTCTGATCCAGAAACAACGAATAGACCGTTAGGAGAGATCGCTATACAAGTAATGGGACCAGAGTGTCCTTCCATTGTCGATTGTAATTCGTGCGAATTTAATTGCCAGACATTGACTAATCCATCGGTCGCCCCTGTAATGAGTTTCGTTCATTAATAGATTTTTTTTTTTTAATTTTTGAGTCAGCGCAGCGTAAAAATTTTCTTTACTTCTTTACTTTGAAAAAAAATTATCAATTTTTTTGAATTACAAAATAATATTCCAATTTTCAAAGGAAATTTAAAAAAAAAACTTCAAATTTAAAAAAAAAACAATTTTTTGAAAAAACTAAATTTTTGGTTTGATCTCAGTTAAAAATAAAAATCTTTCAATTTTTTGTTAAAAAAAATCTGAATTTCCTTGAAATAATAATAAATAAAAAAAAAACGATTTTTCTCAGGCCAACTCAGCCAAGCTAAAAAACTACTCAATTTTTTTGAAAAAATCTCCAAGTAGGTATTTATAATTTTTTTTTTTTTTTGGAAAAAAATTTGTTTGTAAAAAATAGCAATTTTTGGTATTTTTCTAATTAAAAAATTTTTGTAGAAGAAAACCTATTAATTTTTTCTGGATTCAATGGTTTCTTTATTTTTTTGGTGCAAACAATTTTTTTCACAATAAAAATTTTATTTTTGGAGAGAAAAAAAATTAATTCTTTTGCAAAAAATTGATTTTTTTACGACGAAAATAAAAAAGTATTTATATTTTTTGAGGGGGGGGGGCGGTATAGTAATTAAAAAAAAATCAAAGTAAAAAAGAAGTGGTTTTTTTAACCAGTGCAACAATCTATTAATAAAAAAATATATATTTTGAATTTTAATTCCTTCTGATAACTTGAAAAAATCCAAAATCTTTTCTATTCCAAGATATAAAATCCAAATTCGGATTTTGAGAATATTGTGGATTTAAATTCCAAAGTGATTTAAAATCTGCCGAACCATGCATCATCAATTGGCATAATTATGCCAAACTAACAGATTCGTACCAGTAACTGCGATAGTCCCATCGATGGAAATCTCGATACATGAAATTGGCACCGAATGTGGTCGTTTTGTTTGAGAAGTTTGCTTGAGAACCGCTTCTTTTTCAAATTCAATTAGTCCCACGTCTCTAAAATTCCAATAAGCCAGTCGGCTTTCACCTGAAATTCAATATCAGTCTTTCGTACAACGAAATTCGAATCAACTTGAAACAAAAAATACCAAGGTAGGTATTCCAAGCTTTACCGGCAGTTACGAGAAAATCGTCGTTTTTTGTAGCTTGAACGCACGTTACCAATGAGTGGTGAGGTGTGGTTATTATAGTCCGCAATAAGCTTCCGCTGCGCATATCAAATACGTAAACTCGCGAATCTGTACCTCCCGCCATTGCACGTTGATTGTCATAAGCTAGAGATATCGATGTTACCTGTAAGCACAACGGTGGTAAATTATCGTCATAAAAATAGGAGTCATTTTGAAATTGACATCATTGTTTCAATATTTTTGATAAATCTATGGACGTACTTTGCTCTTATGTCCTCTAAGCGTATGTATAAATGTTCCTGTGGCCACCGAGTGTAAATATATTTGATTGTCTTCGCAATTAATCGATAAAAAAATTGAATCTGCCGACATTTTCATCGTGACAACCGCGGATGCCATGTTGATTGTATTCAATAATGAAAATGTCTCTAAATCCCACAAACATACTGATTTATCCATTGAACCTAAAAGCCATCGAATATATAAAATATAAATCCTATCGTAATATTTAATAGTAAAAAATTATTTCGGGGACAAATTTCTCACTCGAAACTAAAACTTCGCCAATTGACGTGTATAAAACTTGAGTAACTGGTCCACGATGATGATCTATTTTATTGATTACTTCGCCATTGGACAATGACGTGATGATTATTCGGCTGTCTTCGCCGCCAGTTATCACGACTGTATTATTTAAACCGCAAGTGACACATAATACTGAAGCGATATGTTCCCTAATAAAACGAAAATTCCATTAAAATATTTAAAAAAATTTTTTTGAACATAGTGAAATACTAGTATCTAGTTTACTCAATTTCTTTACATGGTGGTGGATTGTTGTTGAATTTTTCCCAAGTCAAATACTAATCCAATACTACATACATACATACTTGATATTCAAAATTGGAGGGGAGGGAGAGGTCCAATCGAAATTTTTGTAATGACAAAAATTATTTCTAAGACTTCAAGCTACAACTTTTGTTTGAAAATGTTTTCAATTGGACCCCTAACTCCACCATTTTTAAATAATATAAATCATATTATACGAAATTGAAGGGGAGGGGAGGGTCTAATCGAAAATTTTATAATAACAAAAATTATTTATAGGACCTCAATCTACAACTTTTATTTGAAAATTTTTTCAATTTGACCCCTCCCCAAATTTTGAAAAAGGATTATGCAAAATCAGTGAGGAGGGAAGGGTTCAATTGAAAATTTTTTTAACAAAAGTTGTAGCTTGAAGTCATACAAATAATTTTGGTCATCACAAAAATTTCGATTGGACCCCTCCCTCCCCTTCAATTACGAATACCAAGTATCTACGTAGTATTGAAGTTTGTAAAATTCAACAGTAACAACGAGAGTAAACTAGGCACTAGTCTTGGATATGAATGATAGGCATACGTTATTTTTAATTTCATCTCAAAAGTTTTTAGATTCCATATGATCACCGATGTATCTTCCGAACCAGTCAAAAGGAGTTGTGAATCATCGGTTATGGTTAAACATAGCACAGCTCCACTGTGTCCTAAGAAAAAAAATTCACACAAGAAATTGATTTTTCTCCATATCTAACGAGTATATAATATTTGAAACAAACCTTTGAATGTATGAACCAACGTATTAGACATAGCATGCCATAATTGAGGATCTCCAGATATTGGTAAAACGACAACATGTTGCGCAGACGGAGTGGGCAAAATTTTATGAACCTGGACTCCACAATTTACACCTAAACCGAACTCAAATATAATAGAAGAACTCAATCAGCAGGCAATTTTTCCCAATTCTATGTACTTACATTTTACGTATAAAGGAAGCGGAGGTTGTAACCAAGCAGTCAACGGTACGAGCAAAGGATCGGTGTATCCATCACACCAAGCCATGGCCGACAACAGTATACGATTAATCAAATCGCTGCTACCTGAAACCATGGTAGAATTCTGTCTTCAATAGGGAATCGTGTAGCCTAAAAAAACGTCACTGATATGTCAACAAACCTGAAACAGGTCTTAACCAGCAAATAATCTGGGCTCCGAGTTGTAACGTATCCCGGGTCAGTGCGTCGCTAGCTTTACGTACGGTGTAATAAATTAATTCGACATCTCGGTCTAGTAAATAAAATCTAGCGTGTTCTAAAATCGATCGTAAATAACTGACGGATATTGTTCGAACGGACGCCAGTAGGAAATCGAAATTACACAACGTTAATTCTTTCATTCTGATATTGTCGCCTGAAAAAAAAAATTAAAATTAAAATACGTCTCGTGTATCGCTTAAGAAATGCTTATCGAGTTCAATGTACCGGCTTTCAGAAGATGTATCCAGGACTCTTCAACGTGCCTTAAACTATAAGTAACGTCATTAGTAGGAAGACTGGACTGAAATGGAGTTTGTTTTTCCGTTTCTTGATCGGGTTCCGGACCTAGAGAAGGATTTATAGTTTTAAAGCGTCTTTCCTTTAGACATTTTTAATGTCGTAAAAAAACCAACTTTTATTTTCTCCATTTTCTTCGTCCGAGTCGTTACTACTGAATTCGCTGAAAAATAAATTTACTATTTCGCTGTGTAGAGTTCTTTGCATTTCTTGCGATCTTAAATACCGTTTCCTCATTACATTGTAGGTGAGTTTATGCCTCCAACATAAAAGCAATCTGCCACTCATGAATTTTTCCATCAGCAAGGAAGCTAAAACAGAATTGATTTATGATTTTTGTACGTAATTATTAAAATTGCTCATTTTTAAACTTACAAAATGCCCGTTTTACAACCGAATAGGTAGCGAAATTGAATAGACCGTCTTCCAGTCGTAATACGCAATCGATGTCGCCAGTCGTAGGCATTAGTAACTCTAGCATTTCCGTTTCTGATAAACCGAATTCTGATATAGTAACAAATGAGGCGAATCTAACGATGGCATCTTCGCCGAATTGCTCCTCCAAACGTTCTAGTTCGGCAGTAATTGTGTTTTCCAATTTTTCTATAACAAAAAATGAATAAATAAATATCCTCGTGTTTTTAATTCAACGAGTACACAATTTGAAATACGAACCTGTATCGACAGGAGGCAATTCGATGTATAAATCGGATGTTCTAAATCGCTCTCTTTGTAAAGGTGTCATTTTCAATACTTCCGGCGAAAATAGAGTAGTACAAATAATATGAATATTCGGAGGTAACGTAGTAGGTAGCCATGATAGTGCAGCTACAATATCCGAATCCAGAGGATTAAGTTGGTGCAAATCGTCGATTAAAATTAACAGCATGGTATTCCGTTGACTTTCAGTCGCTTCATATTCGTATCTTTTGAGTAAAGTTTGAAACCAATTGTAAACATATAGCGGATCAAACGAAGCATCACGCGGAACACATAATCCGTCCGGTTGCAACAATAAGTTCAGCTGCTCGCAAATAATCCTCAATAATTCTAAATTATACGAAGATCGAGGCGTGATACCGCAAAATCGAATGATACGAATTAATTTCGTATTCTCGAACCAAACCTCACAGCTTTTGTATATGGTCAACAGTAGCGATGTTTTTCCTGAGCCGTGGTCGCCTTGAATTATAATCGGACCGTGTTTCGATGTGGCGCTCAGTATCATCGTTTTAATCATATTTAGTAAAGGACTGTCAATCCAATTCACTGACGGTTCTTCGACAGCTAGTCGTTGATTGTAGAATGCTAAATGAAATAAGCATTCCTTGAACACTTCCTGAAAAATGAAGACAAAATTATTATTTCTCATCTGCAGAAATGAAAAGATGTAGGGGTAACGTTTTATTTACTTGTATGGCTTTATTTCTAGCATTAACTTCGGGCTTTTGTTCTATACTTTCGTTGATACGAGCTTGTAATACGGACATAACAGCTTCTTGAAAAATAGTCAGATATGTATCGTGTTCGGCGCAAGCCGGATTTATTCCATTCGTCCTCCATCTAACGCTGAAAAAAGCACCATTTTAAAACTCGAATTATAATTCTCTCTACTCTACGTAACTTGATCCAAATTACCACAAATGTATCAAGCTATCAATGGGAATCTTGGATTTCAAATAATTTTTAAACGATAAAAATCTATCCTCGGTGTAATTAGTTTTATCCGGATCTTCGGTAAATTCTCTCATAACAGCTATAACATGATCTGGGTCTAAATCTGAAATCATCACAAAAATTTTTAACTCGCCAACAAGAAAAATGAAAACTACGTAATGAAGAATTTATTAAAGAGTAAATTATAAAAACAAAATATTACAAATCATGCGTATATCTATAACTTATGATTTAATACCGTTAATCAAAAGC
The DNA here is from genome assembly GCA_959613365.1 of Balanococcus diminutus. Taxonomy (NCBI): domain Eukaryota; kingdom Metazoa; phylum Arthropoda; class Insecta; order Hemiptera; family Pseudococcidae; genus Balanococcus; species Balanococcus diminutus. Next base: position 32,837,777 of record OY390715.1, on the reverse strand, counting down.
AGTCGTGTCAACTATGACTGAGGATTTTTTGTCTTAGCTTTATCCTTATTCAGTTTCAACTTGATGGCTCTTTGTTTTAAATATTTAGATCTTTCTTGTAAGGAATTCATTTCTTTTTTCAAGGCTATAAGACGGTGCTGATATATTCTAATAACCGAATGGATTTCGTTCAATTCTCGAAGACACGTTTTATTGGTCAAATTGGAATTTTCTTCTTTAATTTCAGCTACCACGGATTCTTGCTTTACGGTCATCTCTTGGATTTGTTTTTGAACATCGACCAACTCTTTACAATAAGTATCGATGAATTCTTTCGTGAAACTTTCGGTGAAATTGATACTTTCCATGGCGTAAAAGCGAAACTATACAGCCGCTAAGACTTCGAGCTGCTTTTGAGTATCGTTCAATTGCGCGACGAGCTTGTCTCGCTTTTTTCTCACCCACTTGATACGGAATTCTTTAGCTTTATAACCAGCCGCGAAACCGATAATGAAGGTTAGAAACAAAGGAATGCCGATCTTGACACCAGCATTCATAACAGCTATTCACAAAATTGCTTAAGGAGTGAAAATTTACACAGTAAACGAATATTATATTTTGCGTAATGTTTGCACTTTTGCAAGACTTTTGCAATAATTTGCAAGTCTACGTAATTTTTGTTATCAATAATGTCTCAACGTGTTATCAATTTGTAAAGATATCTAAACGTAACTGTATAGTACGTAAGTGATGTCACCTCACAAATTCGTTATCCATGATTATTCAAGGCTATGTGGTGACAGAGTGTTTGCCTATAGTGCACTACTGTAGGTGCATACGCATGCAATTTACAGTGGTGTGGGAAATGCATACAGCCACACAGTAGTATTTGCTCAATTCAAAAATGTTTCTAATCAATGACTAATGAGTTTGATTTGAACTTTGAACAAGTCGAAGTAGATACTTTGAAGTCTTTGGAATTAAAGAGGTCTTGAAATCAGAGCAAAGATGGACAGATCAGCGAAATTTGAAATTTCAGACGAAATAAGATAAAGAACAGATCACAAAATTTTCTACGAAATGAGGGTGGTCAAAGATCAGATCATAAAATTTTCAACGAGGTAAGATCAAAATCAGATCAAGGAGAAGTCAGATCGCGATCTTTTTCAAAAAATATCTATTTTCAAATTCTTCAAATTAAAACTTAAAAGAACTTTCTTTTTGTACTTTTCTGTTGTTTACTTATCAATGATTGATATGTAAGTAAAATATTTTTAAAAAATGGAATAGATCTTTTTATTAAAAAAAAAAAAAAAAAAAAAAAAAAAAGAACCAAGATCACAAATTTTTATCGAGATAAGATCGAAGATCAGATCAAAAAAATTTCAATGAGATCAGATCAAAGATCGCCATCTTTATCTGATCTTCATATTTTTTTTCTCAAAATCTGATCTTTTTCTAGTAATCTGCCCAGTGCCCATCTCTGGGGCAGAGAGGATGGAACTTGAAGTTGAAAATAATAAATAAAAAATAAGAAACTAAAAAAAACTTGAGACTAAATTAATTTTTTTTAATTTATAGGTAAGGCCAAGTTTTCAATTGAATGAAGTAACTAAAAATAATGTACCAAGTACCTACACCTCATTCAAAATTTAATTTTTTTTTAATTCTCAAAAAAATTGTTGATAGCAGTGGCGTACTGGACTTCCCTAGACGAAGGAAAAGTTTGGAAAATAATAAATTTCATCTTCTAAATGCCCTTTTTTGCAAAAAAATTCGCCCTTGTATTGCTTGAGCACAATACGTTTATCTTAACAAAATAAGGAATATTTTTCTCAATTTTACATGATCAATTTTCAAAATTTTAGCTCTATTTGTTTGACGATTTTTAAATGTTCAACTATTTATTTATTTTTGAAATTGGATAAATTTCAAGTGTTGATCGGATTTTTACAATTTTCAAAATTTGATAGAATTTCGAAGTTTTAAATTTACAAATTTTCAAAATTTGGCCAAGTTGTTAAAAAAAAAAAAAAATGAAAAGATTACAATATTTAATAATAATTATCATAATTTGGCCATTTTTTAAATTTCAGCATCTGCCTATCGATATAATTATTTGTAATGTTTAAAAATTTTTCAAAAAAATGGTTCATTGATCAAAATTTTTAAAATGATTGAAATTTAATAAATTTAAAATTTCAAGTTATTTTTGGAATAGGTAAGTTTAATTTTTAAATGTTGTTGAAATTTCAAAAAATTCAAAACATCAATTCTTCCAATTTTTGAAATATAAGAGGATATTATTATATTATTGTTGTACTTTCACATTTATTACTTATGATCGTATGGAGTCACAAAAAATGACACTCTGTATGTTTTGAATTTATTTCCTTTGTAATTTTTATAACTACATAAGTAATCACCGTCAAGAAAAATTTAGTTGACACGTCACTGCTTGAAGTAAAAAAAAAAATCAAGTCTTCTAGATATGAGAAAGGAGCTATATATTTTTTCAAAACGTCATTTCTGTTTTTTTTATGTTGACAGAATAAAATATGAAAAAAAAAAAAGACTAAAATGAATAAAGTGGATTTCATGCTCTTTTGCTCCGAGACATCAAAATAGTTCTGATATGTAAGCCAGTATGACGTAATACCTACATTTCATAGTTGAATTAACTTTATCCTGTGAATAAATAAATCATCGTGTTGTCACCGTGTAAAAAAGAAATTCAAAATGAAGACTTATAGCTATACTCGTAAGCAGGTAAGTTGGGTTACCTAAAAATCATGAAATAAAATCAATTTCACGACTAGGTATAAGGAGCTAAAGGACTAATAAATCTTAATTGGAGACGTTTTGTGATTTTATAATTTTTCTTTGGAAAAATATTCTATCTTGCAAATGTTGAAAGATACACGGATGAAAAATTTACATAACATTTATTTCTGGGAAAGTTCGACTGGAAAATTACCAACATACCTACTTAATGTAAAATGTCAAATCCAATTTGTTGAAATGTTACACGCTATTTTGTTAATAATTCTCCGTTCAGTCAAATACGAGTAGTATGTTTTCTCATTTTACATTCATATACATACTCGCGATAAATTCAATTTCCTTCATTTTAATTTACGTTTCCACGAGATTGAAACAATAGCCACCTTCTTCAAGTCTCCTCATAAATGACGAATTCAACAAAAAAAAGAAATTTCGATTCGACGAATTCAACGAAACGAAACCCTTGAAACATTTCATTTCGTTTGGAACTTACTTATTAGCTACAAGAAAACCTTGGCAACTCATCAATTCCGGTTCAGCTGAACTTTGGCTCACTAAAAGAACATGTCAATAGAAGCTCAGAACCAAATTTTGAGCTAACGAAGTTGATTTATCGTTTTTTGGTGATTTTTAAAAAAATGGACTAAATAGCCCATTTTTTTTACAAATTTTTTTAATTTTCAGATAAAATTCTGAAAACTGACTCCAGATTTCTTCAAAAATGGTCACAATCGACTGGTGTGGGGAGGGGGGAGGGTCGACTTTAGAATGTAAACCTATTTTCAGAATTTTATCTCAAAATTTGCAGTTTTTGTAAAAAATGGATTTACCTACCATGGGGCTATTTTTGCCATTTTTGAAAAATCACCAAAAATCGAAAAATTAACTCTGGTAGCTCAAAATATGGCTCTGAGGTCTGCATAGCATGCTCTTACAGTGAGACAAATTTTAGCTCAATCGGAGCAAACGAGTTGCCAAGGTTCCCTCATCGAGTTAAAAAGTTACGTACTACAATCAAAGTATGCCTACACTTGGCGAATAAATTGAAAAAAGAAAAACGCAGCTTTTAATATGCATTAACATAGCCACATCTAATTGTTATACCTACGCAGTACGTAACGTACGTCAAAGGTCACGCAAGCCGAAAAACTCACGAATAACGAATCAATGTTTTGCATTAACGATGCTTAATTTGTCACCAGCCAGCGCAGCGAACGTTTCGTTTGATAAAAACGTATGTATTTAACGAACCCTGTTCAAGTGTTCATAGATTACATTACAAACCTAATGCATGTTGAATTTGATGTTCGACGGCCGAATGTAAAAGTTGCGAATTCACAGGATATCCTCGATTCGATAACACCGCAGCAGCCTCTCTAATTGCTTTGGTCGTTTTTTCAATAATATCAGCTTCAATGGCGCTACGAATACAAAAACGGATTAAAATTTTACCAACATCGAATGCAGGGTGCGTTTAATGAGCACTACACAATAGCTCGAGATGACTGTTATTTTTTTCAGCTCTAATTTTCAAACAAAATTCAAATTAACTGGTTCACGAAGTAATTTGTTTTTTTTCATGCAATACAGAAAAACATTCATTAGCATTTTTTTCAAAATATTTTTCAAATCAGACCTTATAGCTTTGAACAATGCATGCAGGCAGTTGACAAATATTTTTATACAAGGAACTCTCCCGCATTAAAAATTTTAACGACGCTAATTGCTTGGCTAAAATATCTTCGAAGACGAACGAATAAAGCAAATTTCTCAACAATTTGAAAAGGAATGGGAAAACAAGAAGAAAAATATCCAAACGTGCATAATGATTGGTAAATCACCTTCGCTAAGACGGGTAACCTTTTAGTCTTTATAAAATATGTACACCTTGTAAATCACAAGGGTAGTGTTGTCGAGAATTTAATATTGAACACTAGCTGACGGGTTCCCTATAAACGTTCTTCGGAGAAATTTCCCATTATGCTTAAAAGGCGTTAAAGCGAGCGAAATTTTAACCATTACAATCGCTATATATTTCACGCCGTCAAACGTGCTTCTTCTTCTAAATTAAAAGTATCAAAATAGTCATTGCAATTTCATTCGAACCTGATTCCTTTTCAAATTACTTGTCAGCTTTGCTTTCACCATCAAAATACGATTTAAAAAAAAAAAAAGCCTCGGTAGATATTCGTATGTAATATAAAAAAGGCAACCTTGAATAGTAAAACAGCATGCGAAAGAATAATTAAATAATAATACCTAGCTACGTCAAACTTGAACGGAGTACATGACATTTCACTATACTGACCTTTCATTGGCAATGCTTTTTTATCAAGCCATCAAATATTAATACCTAACTGAAACACCCCGATATTATGAAGTATACGCTTACGCAAAGTAACTATCTCAAAAGCCTATCGACTGAATGGCTTCTAAATACATAATAAAAATTGTCGCATTTTCCCCACTTACTGCAGGTGCCTACCTTTTTTTTTTAGGTAGGTCTAGGTATACAGGGTGTACCGTATTGAGAGTAAAGCCTTCGAATCAGTAACTATGCAACTTATGGGGAATTGACGCAAAAGTGTTTGCCTAACCCGCGGAATGCAAGGGGATGAGCTATGCACATCGAATATTTTTTTCCATTTTGGCTGAGTGATTTCACTTCAGTCTTGCGTTTCTCAACAACTAAGTATAATAGTTAGAGAGTTGCACGAACTGCATCGGATTGCAAATTTTGTCGAGAATTTTTTCATGGGCTTGGTTCTTTTTTAACTTGACAAGTTGTTTTATGACCAAGCTCTTATTATTGAGTTTCCAAGACGAAAAAGTCTTCTCTTCGCAATAGCGTAATTTTCAATAATAAGTATTTTATGTGTTATTATCGATATAAGAGTAGAGGGAAGGGTTCAATCGAAATTTTTATAATGACCAAAATTATTCCAAGGATTTCAAGCTACACTTTTTGTTTGAAATTTTTTTCAATTGGATTCCTCCCTCCTCTCTTATTTCACATATTACAACATATGTACAAATACAAATTGATTTTCAAAAGTTGAGAAGAAGTAGAGGAAGTAGAGGTTCACTTGAAAAATTATTCAAACAAAAGTTGTGACCTGTCATAAGAAAACCAGGTTATAGTCCGAATTTTTTATTTTATTTTTTGTTGATATTAATGGTACTTTTGACGATGTTTTGACGGTGATTTCACTGGTCACTGGTCATGGAGAAAACGTTCTCAAACGATTCTGTTCGAGCACACAGCAAAGTTGAAAATTCAGAGAAAACTCAATACTTCTATTCAGAAAATTATTAAAAAATTTTCTTGGAGGGTAGTTCAAATGGTGTCTACGTACAAATTTACAGCGTGATCGGGTCAGTTTCAGGCGCGGCAACTTAGAATGTCACCATGTATTGCTCAAAATTTTTCTCGAACTCAGTCAGGGACTCAAAAAATTTATCTTAAAAAAATAACCAAGACGGGTGTGTAAATAGTTGAGCAGAGCTGTATTTTTGTATTGCCCCCCCCCCCTACCGAAATAATGACAAACTAAAAAAAAAAAATAGAAAGAGTAGGTAGAATTACTGAAAATGCCAAATCCCAAGCACAAATAATTTCCAACTTGATTAAAGATGATGAGAAGAATAATGCCCGAGCGAAGCGAAGGCGAAAATTTTTGAAAAACTGCAATTTTATGATGAAAAAATATGCGTTTTCAGCATAAATTTGAGTTAGATTTTCATTTTTGCAAGGCTTCATTTCAATTTGAAACTATTTTATGTATTGCTCAGCAATACATGGATCTCATTTCATGTATTGCTCGATTTGGTTCATGTATTGCTTGAGCTTACGAGCAATAGGGAAGTTGCCGCCACTGGTCAGTTTTGAGAGATCTGTGACAATTTTTACGAAATTTTTTAGAAGCAAAAAGTGGAAAATTCAACTCTTCTCACTTTTCATCTTGTATAATAGCTCAAATTTTAATCAAATCAAAAAACAAAGACTAATACATAATAGGAAATCAATTTTCAAACAAAATAGATTCTCTTCATTTTTTGCCTATCTTTAATATTTCAAGAGTTATTTGAGAAAATCAAAAAAATTATAGATGTAAACTCCTGAAATATTGAAGATAGGCAAAAAATAAAGAGAACCTATTTTGTAGGAAATTTGATTTCCTACCATGTACTAGTCTTGGTTTTTTTGATTCGCTCAAAATTTGAGCCTATATCCTGACTTGAAAATTTGAAATTTCAGGCAATTTGGAATTTTTTTGTTTTAAGAATGGCAACACTGCCTGTGAAATTTTTTTCAAACCCCCTAAGCGGTAAATTTGGATTTACTTGGAGTGACTGAATGATTCCCCAAAAATCAGCTGGATCAGATCAATGGAATGGACATTGTGAGAATTTTAAATTTTGAACTTCCCTTCTATAAAATTTGTCTTTCGGACTACAACCTGGTTTCCTTATGACAGGTCATAGTTGTAGATTAAGATTCTAGGAATAATTTTGGTTATTATAAGAATTTTGATTGGACCCCTCCCTCCACTTTAATATCACATAATACTGCATAGTACATGGATGTTTCATTTTTAAACATTTTTTTTTTTTTTTTTTAGGAAGGGGAGATATGGGTTTAATTGGAAAAATTTCAAATCAAAGAGTTGTACTTAGATTGAAATCTGGAGAATATTTTTGTTAATTACCAAAATTTCGATTGGGATCCTCCCTCCTCTCTAATTTCAATTATTAAGTATCTGGTCAATCGAAATAATTATGGGAACGAAATTGCCCTTATGAATGAGATTAAGTATATCCCGAATTTCATGTGAATACAACGCATCTCACTTTTTTCGTCAGGAAAAGTCAATAATATAACAGCTTGGTCATTTTTTCGATGGGCATAACTCAGCCCCTGCATTTCGGAGGTTAAGCAAACATACTTACATCGACTCAACATAAGTTGCATAGTTACTTGTTTGAAGGCTTTAATCTCAATCTGGTACACCCTGTAGAATGAAATGAAAACAAAAAAGCTTGTAGTCTGTCTTTCCCTTAGCATTCTCTTTGCACGGAAAGAAAACTAAACCAAATGACAAACTTAATGGCAGAACAAAAAAATTGTTCGCAGAAACATAAAGTAGGTATATAAAACTTGGTGCAAACTTTTCTCATCCTTTGTTTTGTGAAACGCTATACATCAAAACGACAATGACAAAACTGCAAGAATTTGTACGGAGTAACGCGTTACTGGGTGTGTGTAAGTAAGCATTGCATTGTTGCAAAAAGTCGCAAAAACACATATTCTAGCTAAGCTGCTAATCTACTGAAATAATTACACAGGGGCAATACTTACAAGGTTTGATTAAGGACGTAATTACTGCTATTATCACTTTTTACATAACTATTTCCTAATAAATGTACATCGAGGCTCAATTCGCACATGACGTTTTTAATATTATCGTATAGTATTTCATCCATTTCCAGTGGTAGTGGAGCTGGTTGCCAGTCGTTTCCTATTAAACACTGAAATAAAAAAAAATTAAAAAATGGTCATTTAATGAACCAACATTGACCGAATTCAATTAAATTAAGTATTTCATAGATGTAGCCCCCTCCGGGCCCGGGGCAAAGTGTCCCCTTTGCCTCCCCTCAATTCATTTAGAGAAAAAAAAAATGCAAAATAGGGAATTATTTTCTGATAATGCAACAACTTAAAATGTTGTGTGAAAAAATTTTGCTCGTTCATTTTGAAAAATCGGAGCGTTCCAATGGTACCACTTTAAATCAACTTGAAGGAAAAATAAAAAATTACAAATTCATTCTCATGAAAAGGAACAACTTTGGTGGGTTATAACCAAAAAATGAAAATTTTTTAAATCGGCCAATTTTTTTCAATTTTTCTGAAAAAAAGGGTGACTAGTCACCCTTGTAGATTTTCCTTCATCACTCAGGGAATACCCGCATACGCTGGAAAAAAATTAACTGCGAGTTTCGTGTTGAAAATGAAGCCGATAAGAAGGTATTAATCCGTCGTTGAAAATTCTCGGAGAATTCGATATGACGAAGAATCTTTGAAAACAGAAAATGAGGAGAACGTAGTTAATGAAGGGAAAAAACAACATGCGGAATTGGAAAACAGTGACAGCTTATTTTCATAGTTGGCACAGAAATAAGTACGGTTTAATCTGGAGCGCAAAAACAAAAGCATAGCTCGAAATTAACTGGAACGATTTCGTTACATAATTTCATTTTTACGCGAATGAAATTTATTCGACCAATGAAAAGGCGATAAATTAAATTTTCTATCTGAAGTTACATATATTCGTACGTGCGAACCAAACTAATCAGTACAAATAGAAAATTTCGCTAATTAAACGTATAGCGTTGCGCTTTTACCCCAGTCCCTGATTCTCGTTACACGTGTCTGGTCAGTCTGGTGTATTTGCGAATTTAGATGGAAAAAAGGACGTCCGATGAAATTTACAACTACATTAAACGTTAAAAATTACCGACTATTATTTTTTAATATTAATTTTCGGCGTATTTGGTTGTGTTTTTAGTGGTCTATAAAACACGGCTGGCAGTTAGTGCGGATTTTAATGTGTGAAATGGCTTTATAAACGAGCTAAATGGCGGGGGGCTCGCTGCGAAACAATATTTTTCACTAAAGTGCTGCTTTAATTACATTAACAACCGTTATCTAACGTTTAATTACATTGGAAAAGTTATAGTACGTTTTAAATTACTAGAAACTACTTCATCACCTAAAAACGCAGCGTTCTTGTTTCGAGTGCTGAGAAAAATATCGTTCTTTTGTCGAAGCCATGGTAAGTACTATACTAACTTGTTACAGAAAGGTCATTTTCTCAGATTATTATCAAACTGCGTTATTGAGTGGTCTCATCGCATAAGTGTTAATTTTTTGATCGTTCACAAACAAGTAATAAATAAAAATTTCACATAAATATCTAATGTCTATCTTTGAAATTGAAGGAGTTATAGCAAAAATAAATTTTTTGCCACAGTAACACTTTCCTCAATTTATTTATATAACGAGACGTGGAAATTCAAAATTTCCATAAGGCACCTCGCATGTGTACAAAACAGTTGTGATGTTTTGTTTCTTTTCATCAACAGGTTAACAACTTTAGGATTTGAATTTGAAAAACTGTATGTGGGTGGGTACTGGGTAGGTAGGTACCTACATATACACAGGGTTTACTGTATTGAGAGTAAAGTCTTCTAACCAGTGACTATGCAACTTATGATGAGTCGATGTAAGTATGCTTGTCTAACCTCCAGACTGCAGGGGCTGAGTCCTGCTCATCGAATGATTTTTTTTTTCGTTTTGGCAGAGTGTTTTCTATCTTGAGTTTCTCGACAACTATAATAGTTGAAAAGTTGTGCTTTGCGGCATCGCAGTGACGGCGAGAGCCAAGTGGGGCCCCAGTGCACTAATTTTGCGGGCCCTTTTTGCTCACTTTGGAACTTTGTGACACCGATGTCAAATTTTCACCCCCTACATTTTTGAATTCCCCCACTTGCTAAAAAAGTCTCATTTTTCAAAAAAGAAAAATCTTTATAGAAATGTACTTATTTTAATTGTCTCTTAAAAAATTGGAATAGGTATAAAATATTTCTCTAAAAAAAAAAAATTGATAACAATTTTGTTGCAGCAGAAAATCTTTTTTTTTTTAAAAGGTATCCCTCATTTTTAGATAGAAAAAACCTCAGTTGTTTATTTAAATTAACATTGAAATTTTCTTAAAGTGAAAAATATTTCTCTTGTGTTGTAATAAAAATACCTACCTATAGGTACTCCTTAAAATTTTGTAGAAAAAAAAACATTTCTTTGGAGGAAGAAATCCCCAAAATTTTGGAAGTAAAAAATCAACTTGAAAAAACTTCTCATTTTTTGGGGGAAAAATCAATTTTTTGTCATATTTTTATTCTTCTTCTTATTATTATATTTAATTTTATTTTTGAAATTAGGCTGTCCAAATTTTTTTGTGAAGGGGTGATCTCAATAATTTATAATTTTTTTTTAGTAATACCTAGTATTCATTTTTTTTTAAAAGTGAAAATCTATATTGACTTTTATCATTTTTTTGATTAAAAAAAGATTTATATTTAGGGGGGGGGGGGGGGGAAATCACGATTTTTATTCCCAATTTTCTTCTTTTTTTTAAAAAAGAGAGTCTTATTTACTAGGAATTTATGAAGTAATTTTTTGTTTTGCGAGAGAAATCTTTCATTTAAAAGAAAAAAAGATCTTTTGATTTTTTGAAGAGGGAGGCGGAGTAAAAAATTCTTCAACTTTATTGGAGAAAGAATCTCTCATCTTATTTAGTGAAAAAATTCCTAAAGTTTAGAGTAAAAAATTTTCAGCTTGTTGAAGTGAATAAACTTCTCTTACTTCTTTGAAGAAAATATCCTCTAAATTTTTTATTGTAGTATGAAATCTCTTGATTTTTACTCAGAAAAAAATCTCATTTTTTTCAGAAAAAATATTTTCACTTTGGAGAAAAATTCCTAAATTTTTCATAAAAAAAAAAACCTTTTCACTTTTTAACAAATAATGTATTATGTGAGTGTGGATGAGAAAACGTGACTAGTCAGGAAAAAATCGATTCAAGGGTTTTGACTGTTCGACCTGCACTTTCATTAAAAATGGTTTCATGGACTTAGGAACAATATTCAACCCCCAGGGGGACACGACTTTCCCAAAATTAATAAAAATCATTTTTTTAAAATTATTTTTTTATTATTAGGTATTTTTTTTTTGTTAAAAATAGTTTTATGGACTTGAGAACAATATTCAGTTCGCCCAGGGCGGGAAAAACTTACCCAAAACCAACAAAAATCAATTTTCGTTTTCCGTTAAAAATGGCTAAGATTGTCACGAAACACAATAAAAAAAAGTTAACAATGCGTATGACATTCGTAATCAGCATGGTTGAAAATATTTTTTGACTTTTTTTTTTTAGTTTTAGCAACCCTGAATTTCGCTCAAAATTGCCTCCTTTTGTGAAATAGGCTATAAACATGAGGGGTCAAAATTATGAGGGAATTAATATTCCACTAGGACCCCTCAATGATTGTACAAAGTTTCAAAGTTATCAGTTTTTGCATTACGGAAATACTTGCAAAGTTTAAATCTTTCATTACCAAACAAAATGTTTTTCCTGACTAGGCACGTTTTCTCATCCACACTCACATATGAAGACCACATAGAAAGAAGAAAGAACAAGGTAAGTCACTTTGTTCCAAAAATGAGTTAATGGTAGGTTGGATTCGTCTTGAGGAGTGGAATAACGTAAAATATTTTGATTTTTCGTAAATTAAATTTTTAATCCGAAAACAGTCTAGAAAAAATTCCAAAACGAAAAAAAAAAATCGATTAGCATAACTCAGCACCTGCAGTCCGGAGGTTAGGCAAACATACTTACATCGACTCATCATAAGTTGCATAGTTAGTGGTTGGAAGGCCTTACTCTCAACCGGTACACCCTGTATACCTTTACTACCCCCGTCATCATGGTATACCGAGCTCCATTTGGAAATTTCACAAATCCGTTGTCACGATTGAAAAAACAAAAAAACGAGATAAATTCGCCCGTCACATTATCGATACAAACTAATTCTCGCTAATCTACGAAATTACCACATTTCGAACGTCGCATTTGTTATAAATTTGCTCCAACGAAAACGCTTCAACATTCCATTATCGCAAATGTGACCGCGTTAATGCTCTTTTCAATTTCCTCCTTTTTCAGCCACCGCTACCCACGGTTTCCCATTCATCCGTACATCTCTGTACTTCTTTTAATGCATAAAAATTTCACGACTGACTTGAAAAAATAGCATGAATAATTGAAGAGATCGAAATGCGGCCGTGGTTTCCCTTTAATTCTATCATTTCAACTTTTCAACTTTGAAACAATACCGATGGTACGGTAAATTTAACAGTTTCCAGCATCGAATCGGTAAGTAACTTTATCACATACACGTCTGTCACCTTTTCAACGCGTAAAATTTTTATATATTTTACCGATCAAATTTATTTTATTTTTTAATGCCATCACTACGTAGTACGATCGTACCTATGACATGGAAGATCTACCAACTAAATTATGAAGCTAAAGGTAATTCGATTTTCATGACATAGTGCACTTTGCTTCGAACGCAGATGTTAGGAAAAAATTCTTGGACCATCCATTTACAAGCGGGTAAATTCTATTCATTCTATTCTTCAAAATTCTATTAAATTTACAGCATGGTGCAAATCGTAATTGTGTAGCGTGAATCAAAATTTCATACCATTTTTAAAAATACCTAAGTAGGTAGAACTGGGTATGGATAATTAGGGTACCTACTAACTACATTCATTTACAAATCATTCAAAATTCAAAACACTAGAAACTAAAAGAAAAACTAAATAACTTTTTTTTTTCATTTTGTTGTAGCCTACTTATTACTTCGAAAATAAGAACTTCGAACCTATCCACTTTAGTGACGGAATTAAAATCATATTGAGTGGAAAATGGGAAGAAATGGACTGATATTAATAATTTAGATTGTAGTTATGCGTAAAAACTCGTCGAAAAGCTTTTTCCAACGTAAGTAATTTACAACTTCCGAAGCACTTTCCAGTTATTTCAATTTTTTCCATCTTTTTCAACTTGTTCGGGCATGTGATTTCAAAAAAAAAGTTCCCCTTCAACAAAGATGCTGCCAACTTCGACGTTCAAATGGATTAATAAAAGTTCTCAAGAATGCTATCTCACTGAATGAAATATAAAAACGCTCGAGTTGTATTGGCAATTTTCAAATTTTTAGCGGGAAATTCCTACTGCAAGTTGTGGTTATTACATTCATAATTTCATATATGACAGATCAAAAGTGGCCCCATAGTGTTTCCGGGTAGCTAAATGTCCCAGTGGTTCAGTGCCTAAATGCCCAGGCGACCGAGTGGCCAAACTTTACTTAATAGTATTTTAAAAAAAATCAAAACCCTTGTTCTATAAAAAAAATCTCAGGGACAGACCAAGAGATTTTTACTGTACCTACTTCAAATATTTTAGAAATTTTTTTATTCTGAAAAATTGAAAAATATTTCTTTCTCAAAGAAATTGAGATCAAAAACTGATAAGTGATAATACATAATTATTTCTCTTTAAAAGTAAAATTTTTTTCTCAAGGGAAAAAATATTTTTTTCTGCATAAAACCCAGATTTTTTCCAAATACTTTTTATTTTATTTAAGAATTGAAGGAATACAAAGAATTGTTATATCTTTTTCAACAAATTAAGAATTTTTTTTTCAACAAATCAGCTCGCACCACTTTTCTCCAAAAATTGGAGTTTTTTTTTCATTGAAAAAATTGAGATATTTCTTCTCATAGAAAATTGAAATAATAATTTTTTTAAATTGTTATATTTTTTACAATAAGAAAATTCCGAATGGTAAATATTTTCTCCAAAAATTAATTGAGAACTGCAAGGTGTAAAAATTGTTCAAAACAAAAGTGGCACAAAAAAATTGTAATATGACGCCCCCAGTGGCAAGTTCCAAATTGATATGTGAGTAATAAAGGACCCATAAAATTATTGCACTGGGGTTTCGCTCAGCTTTCGAATATTTTAAAGGGTACTTCTTTGTTAAATTAAAAATATAAAAATCGATAAGGTTTTTAGGATTTTTATTGGACAATTTTTAACAATATTTTCTTTTCAAAAATTTTTTTTGTAAATTTTTCTAGGTTAATATTATTGTTTTATAAGATTTTTGAATTTTTAGCACAATTTCCAGAAAAAGTTTTGAAATACCTAGGTATTGGTGAATTAAAAGAAATTCTTGATAGGATTTTCGGATTTTTTAAAGAAAAATTTTGAAACGTTTGCTTTCAAAAAAAATGTTTTCAGAGGATTTTTTGTAAATTAAAAAAAAAAATGATGGGATTTTAAAATTTGTTTTTAAAAATTTTTGAAGTAGATACCTTTTTTCTTTTTAAAAATGTTTTAAAATAATTTTTTGTTGATTTTTCTCACGAAAATTTTTTTGTACCAAAAATTATTTTTAAAACATTTTTCATATACCTACAATTTTTTTTATTCAATAGGTAATAATAAAAATTGTCTAGTTTCAAAAAAAAAAAAAAAAAAAAAAAATGAAAAAATTGATTTGTTGAAAAAATATGTTTTTACACAACTCGAATTAAATTCCTTTAAAAAAATCGCTTTAAAAAGTCCCACTACT
This sequence comes from Balanococcus diminutus, assembly GCA_959613365.1. Lineage (NCBI taxonomy): Eukaryota > Metazoa > Arthropoda > Insecta > Hemiptera > Pseudococcidae > Balanococcus > Balanococcus diminutus. The sequence goes on along the minus strand of OY390715.1, from coordinate 32,822,750 downwards.
TTTTTTGATCAATCACAGTACACTTATGTGTATTTTTACTTATTCTACATAAATTCAACAGTTTAGCATACCTATTCTTCAAAAATTGAACTTTCTATCATAGAAGGGAACAATTAGAAGGGAACGAACGTACGGAAACAAAGAACACCAAACTTTGAAGATAACGATTACCCCTTAATTTACACATGTGTATACCTTAAATTGCTATTAATTGTTCCCTTATCGATTCTCAAAAATACCGTTATATCTTATAATTCAACTTAAGTGGGTACCTTAAAGTTTCTGCGGCAATAATACTGTCGATGTGTATCCACGAAACACTTCGATTTATTTCAGCCGAAGAGTTTCCATAACGATAATAGCATTGTTAACCTACTAAACGGATATGTTACCTCGAACAATTAACCAACTATTCGAATACCTACAATATCGTTCTTCGTCGCCCTAAAGTTGAATTGGTCATTTCCTATAAAGGGCCAAGTCCAAAATCGCAACTTTTCAGGAGAGACAAAAAACGTTTCACATAAATAATATGTGATGTTTTTAGGTACCAAAAAGTAAATGTACCACAATGTTATGTCACACTACTCAGACTCACCTGTGATGATATTTTGGGTATACGACTCATTTTGAATGGAGAAATGGTCCAATGAAATTGAACCCAAAAAATTAATCAGCAAAAAATTTTGAATCAACATTTTTTTTCTTCTCAAATATTCCCTTTCTATGTCCTTATTACGTACCAAAATTTTTGCGAATTTCACTCCCCCCAAGTCCTCCAAATGTGGACCCCAAAACTACCTACATTGTTTTTTTGCTTATAACTTTTTAAATTCGCGTTTAAATAAGAAAAGGATCATGACTGAAATTGTTGTAATTGAAATTTGCCACCAAAAACTTTCTATTTATTTTTTTGAGATGTGAACGGGTGGCGCAAAAACAAGCGTAAAAAAACAAAGCAAGGTGAAAAAAATTGATTTTTTTTTCGTGACTTTGGTACAAGTTGGGGGTACTAGTTCCTATCGGTGTGCTGATTACTCACCAAAATTTTCGCCCTAATGTGGAACCCAAAACCTCCTATATTATTGCTTTTTCGCTGGACTTGGGCACTAGTGTCTACCAATCTTGTAAATGTCTGTCATATTATGCGAAATTTGAGGGAAGGAAAGGGTCTAATCGAAAATTCTATAATAACAAATTTTTTTTCTAGTACCTCAATCTACAACTTTTGTATGAAAAAAATTCCAATCGGACTCCTCCCCAAATTTCGAAAAAGTAACAAGAAGATATGTGAAATCAGAGAAGGGGGAGGGATCCAATCAAAATCTTTATAATAATCAAAATTAATTTTAGGGTCTTAACCAACAATTTTTATTTGAACAGTTCTTCAATTTACCCCTTCCTCCCGCCCTCCACTACTTTTTAATTAGTATCTTCGGAGTGTTATGCAAAATTGGTAGGGAGGGAGAGGTTCAATTAAAAAAAATTCAAGCAAAAGTTGTAGCTTGAAGTCTTGAAAATAATTTTGGTTATTACAAAAATTTCGGTTGGACCCCTCCTTCCCCTCCAATTTTGAATATCAACCATCTATGTAGTTTTGGACTTGGTAAAATTGAAGAACAACGATCCACCAGTCCACCTGCGATTCTACTTTTATTCATTGGAGGGCAGTCAAATTAGTAATAATCCGTCATAACCTGAAAATGGTCAATTTTGGACTCAAGCCCATTAGGAAATGACTGAAAAAAAAGTGTTAATGGCAATAGACTTTTAAGTTTAAAATTATGTCAGTTTATTTCATTTTATTGCCATTAAAGATACCTGCCCATATGGCTTTAAAATGTTGTGATATTCTACAGACAACGACAATATTGACATAGCAACGGCCATAAAAATTCAACATTGGCTGTATCTACATTAAAACACTTCCATATGAATGAAGTAGCTTCTGTCTTCAGTTTCAACATTGTATACCAAATTCTACCAAAGAAAAATTCATTCATATGTAAGCACAATTTGGACAAAAATTACTATAGATGCTAGGCTAGCATTTCTTTCTATGTAATACGAGTTAAGCATTGTGTTCATCTGAAAATACTGCATACCAAGTTAATGACATGGTGAATTTTACGACAAAAAAAGTCTTCCAAGTCGAAAGACGTGTTCTTTGTACACAAAACCAATTGAAATTCGACGAAATCTACGTAGGTACAAACTCCATCCTATGTACATTATATTCTTTGGGAAATATGTAGTAGGCACCTACCTACACTTTTTTGACTACGTATTTTCCAATCAAAACAATTTGCAAAAATAGCAATTCCGTGTTGTTATGAAAATGGAAAATCAAAAACGAAATTTTTTCTTCAAGCAAAATGTAAAAAAAAAGAGTTGTCAATTCGAAAAATAACTTGTTGAAAGAAAAAAATCACAATGTGTATAAATCTAGGTAAAATTCATTGAGAATATTACAAAAAATTAAAAATTTAAAAAAATTTAAAAAAAAATAAAAAATAGGCATCGTAGTACATAATATATATTGTGCCTATTTCGTCGCATATGGGAATAGAAAGTTAGAAATTCGTAAAACCTCGAAGAAGAAAATTTTCGTAATTTTCTCCGCGGACATTTTCTCAAACAAGGGTAAATTCTTGCACGGTCAATGACACGTTTACAATGCGAGCTTACAACGATTAAATGCCAACAGTTTTGTCATTGTGCGTAGACCAGCAATTAATTATATTGTATTTTAACATCGTTCACCAAAAGGCGAAATTATTGTTTTTAATTTTCTTGGGTGCGTCGACAATACGAGCTTTAGATACGTTCAAACATATTTCCCCATTTAAGCGTATGATCCAATTCTGTGATAAATGGCCGCATTCCTTTCATAACTCGCACCATCATTTGTCACCCGAACCATAATACATTTTCACCATGTCATGCGCCAAAACAATTCGCCGCGAGGTTTATATTTAATTAATGTTGTATTTTTGCGTCAGATGAACTGGACGATTTCGTGTTCGCGTTTTCGGTTCTGTTTTTCGCAATCTTTACAAACTTCTTCGTCAAATCAAAATCTTGTAACAAAGATTACCAAATTGTAATTTGTAGGACACCCACCTAGGTGATATTTCTCCAGGACTTTTATTTCAAGGAGGTGCCTAAACCTAACGTTTGTGTTTTGCTCGCAATAATTCAATTTATTCGCTCCTTTGGTGTAATATCTTCTTTTATGTATATCGCGTATTCTTGAAAATAACATACGAATTTAATCTTTTTTTATTAAAAAATACATTCGCAAACTTCGATCGTAATGAACAAGAGGGAAAAGTTGTACATATTAAATTGAAACACAGAGGTAAAAAAGTTGCAGCTTATATTGCGACGATTTTACATGATCTTACAGTTTATTGCACATGTCGCCAAATGTTTCCCAGGCACATTCGTAGATTTTTTTCATAAATAAAAAAAAAACTTTTCTCGAATAGTGATAAAATCCACACGTTTTATATGAATAGAGAAGTATATAATATCGTATAGATGAGTACGTTCTTGCAAGAGTTATTCAAAAAGGCAACGAACGTTGCGAAATGATATGATACTCTTCGTGGATTTCTCTCTCAGAAAATAGTACAATAATAATATGTACATAACAACAATATCTACCTACCCAACGAAGAGGAGTTTTAGATTTTTCGAATATCTATTTACCTAAGTGGGAAAATTAACTTGAATAAAAATTTAAAATTTCATAGCAAAAAAATTACCTGATATATTTTTTTAAATATTGCAATTTTCAGGAGAATTTTTTAGAGAAAAAATCTCTCAATTTTTTGAGAAAAAATTTTCGTTTTTTTCTAGGCATTTTTTTTCATTTTTTATTTTTGGAAAAAATGTTTTAGTACTTAATTTTATTTAAGAAATAGATATTTAGCCGAATTTTTTAAAAAAAATTTAGGCTATTGTGTCCGACCCTAATTTAGAAGGAGGGGGGGTAGAAGAGTTCTGACCCCATTTCTCGACATTTGGGACCAAAAGAAGACGATCTGACACATGTCACATATTTATATATATATATATATATATATATATATATGTACATATAATTTTAACGCTACTTTTGGAACTCTGGGGCCGAGCCTAACAGGTCAAATGAGGTCAAACTTGATATGTAGGGTCCCCTCGGTGTAGGAATGATGCAAAAAAAATTTTGGGGCCCTAACTCAAAATTGGGGATTTTACCCTTTTTTGAAGGGGTGCGGGGGAGCCCTAATATCATGAAATTTTTTGAAACTTGCCCCAGGGATGAGAACCCTAATTACCTACACCATAGTCAAATTTCAGCCCCCTAAGTCATCCCCACCCTATTTTAGGGCCCAAAAAGTGGATTTTGGGGTCATTTTTTTCACGTTGATCAGGCTACAGACCCCCCAAATGGGGCTGGGGGGCCAAAATTTTCATCATGGATCAAGTTTGTGCCCCTGATGTGCCTTTTGTAGGTTTCAACTTTTGGGCCCCCTTTGACCCCTGTCAAGGATCAAAAATCAAGATTTTTCACAATTTTTCATGTTTTTTCTCGCTTCCCGGTACGTTGATCAGCCTGCAGCCCAAACCAAATGACCTTGGATGCTAAAATTTGGTATTTAGGATAGGTAAGGGTCACTGAGGTGCCTTTTGGGGTTTTTGACCCTCGAGCCCCAAAATTGGGGGGTGGCCCTTTTTTGAAGAGGGCTCTAAAGAGGCCCCAATTTGACAAAATGATTTGAAATTTTTACCAACAACAGTGACTCTGATTGTCTCCACTGTATCCAAATTTCAGCTTCTCAAGTCATCCCCACCCCATTTTAGGGCTCAAAAAGTGGATTTTGAGGTCATTTTTTCACGTTGATCAAGCTACAGACCCCCCAAATGGAGCTGGGGTGCCTAAATTTTTATAATAGATCGAGTTTATGCCCCTGATGTGTCTTTTGTAGGTTTTGACCTTTAAACTCCTTTTGACCTCGATACAGGGTCAAAAATCAATATTTTTCAAGTTTTAACCTGTCTTTTCTGACGCGTTGAACAGCCTACAGCCCAAACTAAATGATCTAAACAATCGAAATTTGGGATGTAGGGTCAGTAGAGGTCACTGATGTGCCTTTTGGGGGTTTCGACTTTTGAGCACCAGTTGACCCCCGTACAGGGTCAAAAATCAGAAATTTTCACATTTTAACCTATTTTTTAGGTGTGTTGATCAGCCTATAGCCCAAACCAAATGACCTTGGAAACTAAAATTTGGTATTTAGGATCGGTAAGGATCACTGAGGTGCCTTTTGGGTTTTTTGACCCTCGAGCCCCAAAATTGGGGGTCACCCCTTTTTGAAGGGGGCTCAAAAGAAGCCCCAATTTGACAAAATGATTTAAAATTTTTACCAACAACAGTGACTCTGATTGTCTCCGCTGTATCCAAATTTCAGCTTCGCAAGTCATCCCCACCCCATTTTAGGGCCCAAAAAGTGGATTTTGAGGTCATTTTTTCACGTTGATCAAGCTACAGACCCCCCAAATGGAGCTGGGGTGCCTAAATTTTTATCATAGATCGAGTTCATGCCCCTGATGTGCCTTTTGTAGGTTTTGACCTTTAAACCCCTTTTGACCTCAATACAGGGTCAAAAATCAATATTTTTCAAGTTTTAACCTGTCTTTTCTGACGCGTTGAACAGCCTACAGCCCAAACTAAAAGACCTAAACAATCGAAATTTGGGATGTAGGGTCAGTAGAGGTCACTGATGTGCCTTTTGGGGATTTTCGAGTTTAAGCCCGGTCCGCACCTTCAAATAATTTGATCAAATCACGTTTGATCAAATATATTTGAAGGTGTGGACGCGTTAATTCAACACCACCTATTGTTATCCTATTGTCGACACCTTCAAATATATTTGATCAAACGTGATTTGATCAAATTATTTGAAGGTGTGGACCGGGCTTTAGAGCCTCATTTGACCCTCCTACAGAGTCAAAAATCAGAAATTTTCACGTTTCAACCCCTTTTTCTGGTGTGTTGGCCCCCGTCTGCAAAGCCGAAAATAAGGAAGGGGTTGGGGGCAAATCCTGCCATGCCCCTGGGGCATGGGGATTTGAAGAGCTGGAAGTGACGAGGTGGTTGGGGCGAAGCCCCCAACGCGGGGGTATGGGGGCGGAGCCCCCATCCTAAGAGCTGGAAGTGACAACGTGGTTGGGGGCAAAGCCCCCAACGCGGGGGTATGGGGGCGGAGCCCCCATCCGAAGAGTTGAAAGTGATGAGGAGGTTGGGTAGGAGTCTCAACAGGGGTATGGGGGCGGAGCCCCCATCTGAAGTTGAAATCTTCAATGCAGAGAGGAACTAAAACTGAAGACAAAAACCTGACATTTTTAAACTGAATTTGAAGTTAAAACTGATATTGAAACTGAAATACCATGGATGAAAACGTTTTCAAAGTGGTACACTAACTTGAAAAAAAAAATTCGGCTGTCGCGGAGCATCTTGACTGCTACGCGTTTTTTTTTTTTATTGAAAGAAAAAAATTTCTGATTTTTTTGGAACAAAAATTTAAAAAAAAATCCTTTATAATACCTAAGTGAATAATTGTTTTAAAAATTAAAAAAAAAAGTTTTTGGTATATAGATAAATAAGTTTTTTCAAAAAAGAATATCTACCTACCTACAAGCATTCATTTCTGTTTTAATTTTTTCGAAAAAAATCTTTATTTTTATGTGAAGAAAAAAAATCACCCTTTTTTGAGGAAACAAAATCTGTATTTTTTTGGAATAAAAATAAAACGTTTTCACAATTTTTTCAGAATAGTTGAGTAAATTGTTTTTAATTTTGAAGAAAAATTTTTAAAAAATTTTTTGAATCAATTTTTTTACTTTTATAAAATAGTAAAATATGGAAAAATTTCTATTTTTGTAGAAAAAAAAAAAGTTTTAAGAGTAGTGACTAGTGAAGATAAAAAGGCAACGTCGCATTTACTAGGAGTGGACGGCAAATTTTCGAATCTGTTTTTTGACGATAACTCGAGAAATATTCATGGAATCGTAATTCTGACAACATAATGACGAAAGAAAATTTTCTGCTCTGCATTTTTAGTTCTTATCAATTTTCACAAAAATTGCTTCGTTAGCCAGTAAAACAGGAAAATGTAGAAATTCGCATAGCATCTGTAAAAACAGACAAAAAATTTTCGACGATAACTCAAGAAATTCGTCGAATTAAAATTTCTGACTGCACTAAGACAAAAGGAAATTTTTTTCTGAACAATATTAGTTCTCCTTAATTTTCACGAAAAACGCATTGTTTATTTGGAAAATAAGAAAATGTGAAAATTCGCACATCCAAGAAAGAAGAAAACAGATTTTCAACAATAACTCGAGGAATATTCGTCGGATTAAAATTCCAACGATTCAAGGACGAAAAGACATTTTCTGCTTTACAATTTTAGTTTCTATAAATTTTCACGAAAAACGCTTCGTTGGCTCGGAAAATAGGAAAGTGTGAAAATTCTCACAATATCTGTGAAAACAGACAACACAGTTTTTCGACGGTAACTCAAGAAATATTCGTCAAATCGGAATTCTGACTACATGAAGCGAAAGGAAATTTTTTAGTCTAAAATTTTGGTTCTCATCAATTTTTGCGAAACACACTTCGTTTGACCCCCCCCCCCCCAATGTATATTCAAGTTGCTCAAATCGGCCGTCTGCCACAATGTTGCCAAATCTAGCTTCATGCCTTGTACGTTTAGGTGATTTTGGTAGAACATATTTTTTTCAATTAATTTGGAACAAAAATAAAACATCTTAATTCTTCGAATTTCTCAACTTCATGGTAAAATAGTTTATAGTGAAAAAATTTCTCCTATTTTTGGAGTACACAAAAATACACATTCTATAATTTTTAAGCAGAAAAAATTTCCAATTTCCAAATTTTTATAGGAATTTAAAATAAATGTTTCGTTTGATTTTTTTTTTAGGTAATTTTTAAAAAAATTTTGAAGTAAAGAAAGTTTGCAATTTCTTGGAATAAAAATATTTAAATTTTTATGCGAAAGCATTTTTTATGTTTTTGCTGAAAAAGAAATCTCTCAGTTTTAGAAGAAAAAAAAATACTTTCTTGAGAAGTGATATAATTTTTTTTTAGTAAATAGGTACATAAATTTACAATTTTTTGAGAGTAGAAAAAATCTCGTTTTTTTTTTAGAACAAAAATACAAAATTTTCTCAATTGTTTCGAATTAGTAGGTAGGTAAAATAATTTATCAATTTTTATTAATAATTTTTTTCTCAACTTTTTACACGTAGGTACCAAATTTTTTCTTTTAATAATTATCAAGAGTAGAATTTTTTTTTAAATTAAATTTGTTGTACTGAAAATCTTTTAATTTTTATGCAGATTTTTTTTGTTGATTTTTTTGAAAAAGATATCTCTCGTTATAAGAGAAAAAAAATAATTCTCAGATTCAACATAAAACCTTTATCAATCCACCACCCACTCAGAAAAAAATCTAGCAACACCCTATAAAAAATTCCAAGTTGCTGGCTCCATTATGCTAAATGACCAGAGACTAGAATTCGCCAAATTTTTTCAACTTAAAAAACTTTTTCACCATTCCAAATTTAAATTTCAAGAGAAGCACAGGATGAAAAATATTCGGTTTCTATTCTTATTAGCAAATTAATGCATTTGCGGACGAAACTCCCATCAGGCCTATTACGTATTTTCCACCCTCAACAGAGATGAAATTAAACTCATAAAGGTTATTTTTGTTTAATACACCTGCGAACCTAATGGAAACGCTTTGTCAAGGTAAAAACTATATAATGGGTTAATTAAAACGTTCATTTTTAGCCAAGTTTTGCATTTTGAAAGCACACGTTTTTGTGGAAACGTGCGACAAACGTCAGAGACAAACTTAAAAAGCACCAAAAACGCTCCGAGAGAGAAATTCTTGAATATTCAGGTACCTAATACAAAGAAGTTTACTTTATTTAGGTAGGTATCTGAAATATTGTGATCTACGAGTAAATATACGTCTAGAACAGCTCGAGCAAACTTTTTAAGAACGTGGGTAGGCTACACATAAAATTCATGTGTACCTATAGGTAAATATTTAATTTTTATGAAGAAAATAAGTAGGTAGGTAGGTCTAGGTACCTATACCTTGGTAATTAAATTACATGGAGGTGGTTACGATTTTTCAACTTTTAATTTTTATGCACGGGACCGATTTACTAGATAACCAACCTACGTATTCGATTAAATTTTTGATCAAGTGGTAAATGAGGAAAATTTGATTCCAATTTAACTCGCGTATAAGTATTGAAAGTACATCTTAGCATGACGAGACCATTAAAGAAATAGACTACCGTGACTTCCCACATAAAACCCCAAGTCACTCGCATATTTTAAGGCGACATTAGTCTCAATAATCTATTCGGCAGATATAGAAGCTATACAGAGCATCCTGCGTTGCATAATGCTATGTGAGAAATATTCGCAAATTATTCTCCAAACTGTGCGAATAATAATCCATACCCAAGTAGTACGTTGTTCTCGCTTAATAACAATCGCTTACGAAGGCGAAACCGAGCTATAATTGAAAATTCTAATTTCACAGGCTCCACGTTTCCAGCTTGATAAATAATTAGTTTACGATGAACAACTTAACCCAATCATCAATTTAATATTCTCAAAACTTTGCACAAGTATGTTTTAACACGCGTACGACCACCGAGTACACTCGACAATACGGTCGGCAATGACGGTGGATTATTCTACACAAATTTATGAATTAGTTATGAATTCGTACGCGAGAAAAAAATTAAATACCGCGTGTAAGATGAGCTTAATAACGAATGTAAGTATAAGTAAATGCGCCAACTTGGCAAACCACAAGCCGCTTATTCGACTACTATAAGTACCTATTACAAATGAAGATACCTTATACTTACATAAGTATGTATGTACTTTGAAAGTAACGAGAAATTTGACTGTTATACGAGACCAAGATCAAATTTGCGATTATACAGGGTGTCCGGAGGGAGAAGACTTATGGAACTTCAGATTTGAATACAATCGGGTTATAAATTTGCCTTTCTTCGAAAATGAAGGAGCTATGGTCAGGGACGAAACAAGAGGGTGCGGGGGAATCAAATTTTGAGAATATCAATTTTCAAAGTTTCGTAGTATTTATACCATCGTTCTCAAACTGAGACAAAAGTAAAAAAATATTCACTTTTGTTTTTGATTTTTCAAATGTCTTACTCCCCCCACTCAAGTTTTTTCATTTGATTAGAAAATAATTCCCTATTTTTTATTTTCCCCTTGACTGAAGTCTAAGTGGATCCGAGTACCTACACCACTTTAAAAAAATGAAAAATTTAAATGGTACCTTGGGGCAACCCCAATTTCCCAAAATAAAAAGACAAAAAAGAACAAAAATTTTTACGTAGCATTTTAAGTTGTTGTACCTATTTCATTAGAAAATAATTCCTCATTTTTTATTTCCTCCCTAGGTTAATTTTACGTGGGCCTACACAGGTTGTCAACTTATCTGTTTTTTTATATTTTTTTTGTTGAAAATTCATGACTTTTTCATGAACAATATTTCTACATTTCCAAAGGGCTCCTCCGGCATAAGCATAACTTGCGAAAGAAATAGGGGGAGTGACAAAAAAATTTCCCTATTTTTTCCCTATATTTTGTGGTAAGTAGCTATTGAAAAAATTATTGAGGGGAGCGGCGAATACCCCTTGAACCCCCTAAGTTATGCCTATGCCCTCCGAGATCCCATTTTTTTTGTAACCAAAAAAATCTACAGAATACTTGGAATTTTCAAGGGTGCAATTCGATTTCCTCCCTAAAAAGTGGATGCTTCAAAGTGTTTGCATGTTGTAATGTGAGAATGTTTTTTTCCTGGAAATGAAACACAAAATTTTCACGCAAAAAATTCTCCTAAAAATTTTTCAACAACTTTTTCTACAAAAAAAAAAGATTCTGTTTCTTTTTTTCGTCCCAAAGTTTTAAAAAAAAATATTTTATTTATTTATTTTGCTATCAAAGAAAAAAAATTATCCCCAAAATTTGAGATGTTCATTTTTTATGTCAGAAGAATTTTTAAAATTATTATTCGAAAAAAAATCCCCAGTTTTTTTCGAAAATGAAACGAATTTTTTTCTTCATAATGAAAAAATTAAGAAACTTTTCCACATAAATTTTAAAAAATATCTTCTCATAAGAAAATTTTATAACATTTTTTCCAAAAAAAAACCAAAAAAAAACCCTATTTTTGGTTTATTTTTTATTCTAAAAAAATCCTGAAATTTCTTCCTCCGAAAAAATTTCTACTCCAGAAGATTTGAGATTTTTCCATTTGTAAAGTGATACTTACAAACGGTGATATTTCACCTCATACTCGACATTATATCGAGTATGTTCTTACTGCCTGCTTTACCATACTCGTATAGTAATGGTATTCACTTTAGGCTAATTATTTCCCTTCATCCCTATTAACCCCTTAACCACAACCCCAAAGCTGTGTATGCTTATCTAAGTATATTCTGCATCTTAGCACTTAACAAAACATAAACTAACACAAAACATAAAATACCAAATAATTCAATTACGCGATCACCACATATACGCTAAGTCGAACATTCAATCATACACACCCGAATAATACTGCAATGAGATTACGTCGAATTGCATCGAGCTTGTTTTCTTATCAGCTCAGTGCCTATCCCTTCTCGTCTCTCTCATTGTAACGTACATAAAATGTACAATGTTACACATTTCAAAAAAAAAACTTCGGCAGCTGAAAATTTAATCCTTGCATTAGTATGATGCCATCTATCGATTGGCGTAGTTGAATCAAAAAACTGAGGTGACGAGTTCGCACGTGTTTTTTTTTGACAACTTGAAAATTTTGCATATAACTACTCAATTTTTTATTTCTATTCTAAAACAAATTTAAAAAAAAATTTTGAACCAAAAAGTTCGTATTTTTTTTTGTTCCAAAAATGAGAATTTTTCCTCCAAAAAACAGAGACCCTCCTCCTCCCCAAAAATTAAAATATTTTTATTTTTCAGAAAATTGAAAAAAATCCAAAAATTAAGATTTTATACTTTAGAGTTCGAAAATTATTTTTACTTTAAAACAATATTCAATTCCAAAACAATAAAATTCAGATTTTTGATTTTTAAAAATAAGAATTTTTTCGCGTAAGTTTGAAAAGTATTTTTACTTTTAAAAAATTGAGATTTTTTTTTAACGCCTTGTACAGCAACTACCTAAGGCTAGTGGCGAGAAAATGGTTTTTATTCCAAAACAATTTTTAACATTTTTTGTACCTACAAAAAAATTCATTTTTTTTTTCATTCCAAGAATCCGGATTTCTTCCAAAAAAAATAGAGATTCCCCTTCCCCTCGAAAAAAATAACTTCAAGAAAACCAATATTTTCTTCGTCAGAGAAATCACAATATTTTATGTTTTATTTTTTGAGGAGATGCAACAGTTTGAAAAAATTTCATAAGCAAATTTGTAATTTTGCCCGGGTAATATTATCAAAAAATCATGACTTCAATAATTATAGTAAAATTCATGACTTTTCTTGACCTAGTGATTTTTTTGAAAAATTCATGACTTCCATGACCAATTTTCAAATTGCATGTCTTTTTCATGACTTTTATGACCTGTAGACACCCTGCTACAACCCCCCCCCCTCTTTCTACACATAATGAAAAAATACCAAATTCTTAAATTTTGGTATCATTTTGGTTCTAACCTATCAAAGTTGTCCCCTTTTGAAGAGAAATAATTCTAAAATTTATATTTTTCCTCTACCTGAATTTTAAGTGGCAATCTCCCATTACTTATAAAAATTAACAAAATCACCGATTCTCAAATTCTTGCCCTTTTTCAAATTTTAACCCATCAAAGTTGTTCCTTGTCATGAAAATGAATTCCCAATTTTTTATCCCCCCCCCCCAAACTTAATTTCAAGTGGTTCCTTGGAGTGTCTTTTATAAACTTAAAATTTGTTGAAGGATACGTTCTCTATTTGAAACACTTTTCTAAAACTTAAGATTGTAATAATTATTTTTTTTTTCAATGCTAAATAACGCTATACGTATATCTACTACTCGTAGGTTTACATTATTACGAGACCAAAAATTTATGTATGGAAGAATTTTCATGTTTAAAATGACCTCGTTTTGAAAATTTTCCGCATGTTGAAATATACGTACTCTTCAGTTTTATCACGATTTCGATTATCTAATAAATTTTTCGCCTAATAAAAACCAAATGCCATAAATAATAAAACGATATGAGTACTTTTCAACTTTTTCAATTCGTTGAAACATATACACACACTTCATAAAACATTTTCATGCAAAAACATCATGTCTTTTTCCTTTTTTCTTTCTTTCTAAAAACTAAGATTGGTTTCGCGGTTAGAATGTAACAGATAAGAGAGCCTCCTCCCTCCACATGAGTCAGCAGGTACCTACCAAACAATATTATACACCAATTTTAATACATTCTTTAATTTATCGTTTTCATCGATTTTCTCATTTATTATAAAACTATATATGATTTTTCAAAGTTTTCCCCAAGAACATTATGAAAATTGAAAAGCTAAACGTTGGAAGAAACATCAAAATTTACGACATAAGTTACATCGATAAATCAACGCTATTAACGTTAGACTATTCGTAACCCCAGCTTGGAGCATTTATACAACAATATAGAATATAATCGAAATATTTCCCTTAGTTTTCCTCCTTTTTTTTTCCTATTGAAAACTTCATTGCACGTGTTTTGTAATAGGTAGGCACCGCACGCATTATCCTTTTCCAAGAAATCACGCTTATTTTTTTGTTCAAATTTTCTAACAAAGGATTGTAAAGGTTTTAAGTCATTTAGGTACGTAAAATAAAAGATATAAGATATGTAAGCTTATAAAAACGAACAAAGAATAACAATTGTTTTGAGAAGTTCATGGAAGCCCATATCTAATGATTGACGCATTAAAATAAAATGATTTGTTGAGGAGGAAAATTTTTCATTAAATTTCTTACAACTGTTCATTTTAGCTAGCTCCATTTTAAATTTTACTTATTATAATTATATTATGCATAATGAATGAGAAATGATAATCCTATTTATTAAAATATTAATTATTAATATAATTAAAATAATTTGGAATAATTATTTTTGATTTTTGAAATTGAAGATTATAATAATATTTTGAAAATATCAAAAAAATAATATAATAAGGTAATTTCACTAATTTCTCATTCTGGTTTGGTAAATTCCGTAAATTCCCAACAAGATTGTTGGTTGAGGCTATAGTCGAGGCACCCAACTACGGCGTACGGCGATTCTAGCACACGCGTCGTTGAACAGCTGATCTTGTTATCACTTTTATTATCAACAAGTGTTTCAAGCAGGTTTCAATTTTGAAGTTTAACTTACCGCCCAACCGAAGCAAATTAATAAAATTTCAATTTTTTTCGTTAATTAAATCCTCTTGCTGGTCTTGTTTTCAATAACATTTAGTTTAATGTTAAGTACAGAAATACCTTTAGTTACGGTAAAAGAATTCCAACCAAAACAAGTACTGCCCTTGTATAAATTATACATATCGGAAATCCTCCAGAAACCAAATTTTTTAAAGGACATCGAAAACTATTCATTTCAAATATGTGGCGAAATAACTTGCATACATCGTATTGCAAACAAACACTTTGCTATTACAGGTAAAAAAACACTTCTTTTCCTTAAAGAGATGATACTCTAGCTCTACTCTTACGTTTGTTTCAGTTAAGGACCATACTGGTGAAATTCAAGCGAAAAAGTTTGATAAAGAAGATAAATACGCTTTACTGGAATATTTGCAATGTACAAAATACGAACCGAATAAAACTATGCAAAGCTATCTGTTCGAAGATTTCGTATTCGAAGCTAGTCGATTAAATGTAAAAGAAAATGAAAGTGCTGATCGAGAGTCAACGAAATTAATCAACGAAGTATGACTATAAATAATTAGTATGCCTTTGTTAAATCAAAATAAGGTAATTATTTTATTGCTTTCAGGTTATTGATTGGCTCGCAACGGAAGATGCACCAGGTGTAGAGCTTAAAGAAGGCAGAAAAATTATTATAAATGGTGTATTGCAGGATCAAAATGTGGAAGAATTCGTCAATATTTTCGATTACCGTAGGTTTCAAAGTACATAAATTATAAGTACGAAACAATTCATTAGATATTTGATAGATGTATGAATTTCAGGTTTGTTGAACGACGATTTGGAATTTCAAGATATAACAAACGAATTTAAATATTTACACGAAATGAAATATAAGTGAAGAGTCGTTTAATTCTTACATTGGAACTTTGGAATTGAAATGCCATGTGGATCGGACGTTTAGTCGACGTTTACCATGCACAATTGCACATCGTACATACATGTGAGCCCACCATTGAATCTAAAATTATATTTCGACGACCGCGATCTGTTGCTTTTGCTTTGAAATTGAGTTCTTCGAAATACAGATAAAAAATATCCATAATTTTTTAGTGGTGTATAGTGTACTTTTTTATTTTTAAGGATCACTGAAGAATCGTATCTGTATAATGCACGTACCTCGCATCATGTTTCTTTCGATATTTTCGGTTACAATTTATAGATATTATAAATTTATTTTTATTGCGTGTAAAGTTGTAATTTTTTTATGACTTTTCCGCCATACCTATCCATCAAGTTAGGATAGTAGTTTTATGAAGGTGATTTTAAGGTTTTTGCGCCTATCATTTAATGAGAAAGCACGACATCGATTTCGGGCAGAAAACATGGTAAATAATACCTAATCGTATCCATAAGATAATTTGTACATTATGTTCAATTTTTAGTTATCATTTCGTCACGCGAGTTAAAAACCTACTTATCTAGAACATATTATGTTACTTCGTCCACAAATTAATTTTTATAAAATTATTATTATTTTTTATAAGTGGTTATAGGTACTAAAATATGTAGGTAGTAAAATATGTTCGAGGCCATCGTGATTAATATAGTTCATATTTTCAACCTACTCGACTCGTACTTAATATACTTAATCATGTATGTAGAATGTACTCACCAGAAAATAACAACCTCTGGATACTTGTTGATATAAACTAATTTCGTGTAAGTGATCGGCAAATTGAACGGAATCTTTTAAAGGATCACATGTTGAGCCATAATGCATATCTACAATTTCCACCTGAGAACACAGAATTACAAAAAAACAAACAAAAAACAGTTAGTAATTTTCGAGAAATAATTATATCCTTTACTTGGGTATAATTTTCAAACCGAAAAACAATTTCAATTTGAGTGTTATATATTTATGAAATCCTTTGAACACATTTTCAACGAATTAATTTCTATTCGTTTTAAAACCTGGAAAATATTTTTTGTTAAAATCGATGCCAATTTCCCGTTGACTTTTCAAAGAAACAGAACGTCAAAACGATGCCATTTCAAAAAAATATTGTTAATTAAAAACATATTTATACCAAAAGTTTTTTTTTTTTTTTCAGAAAGCGTTTTCATTTTAAAAATGAATTATTTATTTTATTCAAATACGAATCGTGATTATTTTTTTGCTCGACAATTTCCCTCGTTTTTATTTCAGCTTGTTTTTCAAATTCTTAATAGGTACATAAAACGAGAAAATTCATACAAAACACACAGCACCTTAATTCTTTCCTTTCCCATAATGAATCACCGTACTTTTCAGATTATGTAAACTAAAGCCAAACGCATTTTCCATAATATTTCAAACAAAAACCTAGCGACTTATACTTTGATTGAATTAAATTTCCAAATCCTCTCGCACTAAGAAAAATGTAAAACTGTATGAATAATTCAATTTTGAATTTTGTTTCATTTTTTTGTCTTGTATTTTAAACAACAGGTAATACCTACGGTTATGCTTTGAATTAATATTTTTCAAAAATTGTTGACGTAAACAGCCCTACAAAATACTTGATACGAGTAAAAAATATTTTCAAAGAAATTAGATATAGGTATTGCACCTATAATTATGGAAAAACAATTTTTTACTAAATATTCAAAGTGAATTAATAATTTGAAAGAGTTTCTCGGAAATTCTCCGAGAGTAGGATAAGTTTATATTCGTATTACAACATAGAATGAGGTCAATGAGCTCACCCAATTGGAAAATGATTGAGTAAATGAACATAAATGTTTTATAGGTAGAGGTAGGTCTAGGTACCTAATACCTATAATCGAGAATACTCTTAGAAGGTCCTGTAATTATTCCAGTTCGGAAATTTTGGCCTTTTAAATCGCTGTAAATTCTTTAAAATTAGATTCATATTTTTTTTTACAATTTTAAACAATTTAATTAGGTAAGTTGAAAATTACTGAAAATGAGAAAAAATTAAAAGTAGGTACATACTAGCTAGTAGGTACCTAATAAGTAGTTGGAAATAATCATTCTTTTTGATTTTTCTTTCTATTCAAATTTTTACTTTATTCAATTTATTAAAATTTCAACTTTACCTTTATCAAAATTTTCTGAATTGAAATTTTTCAAATTTATTTTTATGAAATAAATTTTGCAAACTTGAAATATATTTTATGTGAAACATGGAAATTCATTTCAAATTCGTAGTATGTAAGTAGGTCCCTATACAAACGATGGAAAAATAGTTACCTACCTGATAAAAAAATGAAATGATTTGAAAAAATTTTCAAATCAAAAAAGTATTTTTTTTTTAAATCTAAAACGTGATTTTTTTCAGAAAATTTTCCAAAAAATTGTCAGCTTACTTCTTTAAAAACTCTAAGAAATTATTCAAAAATTCTGTCAATTTTTTTTAAAAAGAATATATAAAAAATTTTCACACATTAAAGAACTAGGAAAAAAATTATTCTAAAGGCATTTTAAGACAACAAATTGTGTCAAAAATTATTTAAAAATAATTACTTACCTACTTAGAAAAAAGTATTCCAGAAAAAAATAAAAAATTTTGATAATATAATTTCAATTTAAAAAAAATTGTCTAAAAAAGAACTTTAAGAAAATTAAGTATCTTGTATTCTCTAAAAAGATTATTAAAAAATAATTAGGCAGGTACACGCTCGGAAAAAATTTAACTTAGGTACTAGAAAAAAATACTGAAAAAATTATCCTAAAGAAGTCTAATCGACTTAAAAATTGTTTTAAAAAAATTATAAAAAATGATTTTCATTTTTTCATTTTTTTGAAAAAAGCTTTGGTTTTGTTGAGAAAGAAATATTATTGTATAAAAGTTCTTCTAAATAAAGTAATGTAAAAAATGAACAATTCAATTTCGTAATATGTAGGTATGTAAAAGATTTATTACATGAATTTTTCCTTTTTCGCCAAAATTAGTCATTATTGTCATTAAAATCGGAGTAAAATCATAAAATCGGAACACTCAAATCTAAAATTAAGCTACTTATTGACATCGGTGTAAATAAAGGATTACTCAACAAAATTTCAATTTTCATACCATTCATCAAAATCAACGAGATATAAAGAAAGCCCAAGGCTTTTAGCTTTTATCTCGCAGTCTATAGGAATCTATAGCAAACAAAATACGTACCATTTTGCACATTTTTGTTTAAAATACCCGTACCTACAATTTGCAGCTACCTTGTAGGTATGTTTTACAAAAACCTACAAGCTACAATTTCGTTTCAGTTTAATACAGGTACTCAAATATTACGTCACCGTTAACAAAAATTCAAAAGAAAAACTGATCTTGGACAAATATACCTACCTATATTTTTACCAACAATGGTAACAATGATGATGGAAAATTGGAAAGGCGTTTTTTGAAATCTTCTAAAGATACTTGAAAGCAATTTCGAGCCAGACTTAAAATATTCTGGAAACTCAGCGAATAAATACCAACCTTCTATCTTATACCAAGGAACAAAATTTCCTTCATAATATTCCTATGGCCAAGTTACGCTTTTGGCGAATAATTGAAAATTTCATTCAAAGAAGAAAAAAAAACAAAGTTCAACACAAAACAAAAAATTTAAACTGTCGAAAAAAATTTTTGATACGCAGAACAAAAAAAAAATAATTTTAATCTTGAATTTGTAAGATTGTGGGGAAAAACCAACAGTACGAAACTTCTTCACACTAAGTCAATTTTTTCTATTTTTTGTCACATGACGAGAAATTCTTAACCAAGTTGGGAACGCTTTTCATTTGACATTGTTGTAGAACTATTTTTTCAAATAAACTAGCAACCCTTATACAGGGTGTACCGGATGGAGAGTAAAGCCTTCCAGTAACTATGCAACTTATGTTGAGTCGATGTAGGTATGTTTGCCTAACATCCGGACTGAAGGGACTGTGTTATGTTCATCGAAAAAAAAAATTGATTTTTTTTAAATGTATCAAATAAAAAGTTATGAGCAGTTCATTAAAAAAAAAAAAAAAAAAAAAAAACCATAAGAAATATAAATTCAAAAAAATTATAAGATATGATTTTTTTCTGACTTTTTCAACAAATTATTCGCTCATAATTTTTGATTGGAACAAGATAAAGGGGTATGGGTTGCGCCATTGAAAAAACCAGCATTTTTTCTTCAAGAAAAGTTGATTATATGTAGTAGCTTCAGCTTGGTCACAGGACAACTTTTTGAGTTGGTTATCACAGAAAAATAAGAAAAATTATAACTTTTTTACATGTTTTTTTCAGATATTTTGCTCGGTATAGACTTCCTTGTCCACTTATAAAAATTACCAGTCCTATGAAAAAATTCTAGACAAAATTTTCCATCCGATGCCGCAAATTTCTAACTATTATAGTTGTCGAGAAGCGCAAGGTTGAAAACACTCTGCCAAAACGAAAAATTTTTTTTAATGAGCATTACTCAGCCCCTGCAGTTCGGAGGTTAGGCAAACATACCTACATCGATTCAACATAAGTTGCATAGTTACCCGAGCAGCACACTCGACAAATTATCGAAATAAAAAATCGACAGAATATCGAATTCGATAAAGTGTCGCGTTAGTTCCGCATAAATCGTGAAATTATCTTTCGATATATAGATAGATTATCGACGAATTATAGTTAATAAAAATTTCGAGATTATAGTAAGATATTTTATCGATAATCTATCTATAATATCGAAAGATAATTTCACGATTTAGGCGGAACTTTCGCGACACTTTATCGAATTCGATATTCTGTCGATTTTTTATCGATTTTTTATTCCGATTTTTTGTCTTTTACTAGCTTTTTTCTATAATTAAAAATCATTAATTAGCATAATTAATACATTAAACTTTGCCTAAACACATTATTCATGTTACGGTAAGAGGATCATTTCAGAAAAAGTCAAAAAAAAATTATAAAAAAACTGCCACCCGTGGGGCTTGAACCATCTACCTCCTGCATGGTAATCCTCTTCCTTACCCACTATGCCATACCTTATCGTTGAGGAATTAGCAATAAAACGCTTATAATAGGCAGTTTAGTAAATTTAAAAGCGAGGCGGATTGTGTTACAGTGTGAAATGCACCCTCCGTAAAATCTCGCGTTGGGGCGAAGAAAAATTTTCACCAATTTGGAAATAATTTTAAATATCGTCACAAAATCGTTGAAAAATCGTTCGACAAATTTCAGATTATTTGTCGATAATGTAGTTTCAAATATCGCCACAAAATCGTTGAAAAATCGAATTCGAGGAATTTCATATTACGTGTCGATAATATAGTTTCAAATATCGTCATAAAATCGTTTAAAAATCGAATTCGAGAAATTTCAGATTACGTGTCGATAATATAGTTTCAAATATCTTCACAAAATCGTTAAAAAATCGAATTCGAGAAATTTCAGATTATTTGTCGATAATATAGTTTCAAATATCGTCACAAAATCGTTAAAAAATCGAAATCGAGAAATTTCATATTACTTGTCGATAATATAGTTTCAAATATCTTCACGCAATCGTTAGAAAATCGAATTCGAGAAATTGCATATTATGTGTCGATAATATAGTTTCAAATATCTTTACAAAATCGGTAAAAAATCGGATTCGATAAATTTAATATAATCTGTCGATAATATAGTTTCAAATGTCGTCAAAAAATCGGTAAAATATCGAAGTCGAGAAATTTCATATAATCTTTCGATAATATAGTTTTAAATATCTTTACAAAATCGTTAAAAAATCGAATTCGATAAATTTAATATTATTTGTCGATAATGTAGTTTCAAATATCGCCACAAAATCGTTGAAAAATCGAATTCGAGGAATTTCATATTACGTGTCGATAATATAGTTTCAAATATCGTCATAAAATCGTTTAAAAATCGAATTCGAGAAATTTCAGATTACGTGTCGATAATATAGTTTCAAATATCTTCACAAAATCGTTAAAAAATCGAATTCGAGAAATTTCAGATTATTTGTCGATAATATAGTTTCAAATATCGTCACAAAATCGTTAAAAAATCGAAATCGAGAAACTTCATATTACTTGTCGATAATATAGTTTCAAATATCTTCACGCAATCGTTAGAAAATCGAATTCGAGAAATTGCATATTATGTGTCGATAATATAGTTTCAAATATCTTTACAAAATCGGTAAAAAATCGGATTCGATAAATTTAATATAATCTGTCGATAATATAGTTTCAAATGTCGTCAAAAAATCGGTAAAATATCGAAGTCGAGAAATTTCATATAATCTTTCGATAATATAGTTTTAAATATCTTTACAAAATCGTTAAAAAATCGAATTCGATAAATTTAATATTCTTTGTCGATAATGTAGTTTCAAATATCTGCACAAAATCGGTGGAAAATCGGAATCGATAAATTTAATATTCTTTGTCGATAGTATCGTTGACGAATATCGTCATAAAACCTTAATAATATCGAATTCGATAGTTTTTAGATTTTTTGCCTATGAAGTTGTACCGATAAATCTTTATAATATCGTGAGAACATCTATAGATTTTCAAACGATTTTTTATCGATACGTTACATCTTCCGATATTATCGATCGAGTGTGCCGCTCGGGTACTATCTGGAGGCTTTACTCTCAATCCGGTACACCCTGTATGTACTACCACTTTTAAAGTTTTTTCTTCCAAATATTTTTCTAAATTTTTTATATGTGTTTGTCTATTTCAAGATTCAAATAGGTTTTCAATTTAAACAAATTGAGATCGAGTTTAACTATACTTGTGTTGGAAACTCTCTTATGTTTTTTGAATCAGGTAATCGTCGTTTTATAACGCGAATATAGGTACTCAATTACTCATCAATGTTTATAGAGTAGATGTTGTATCATTTCTTTTAACAGCCAAGGTTTTCCTTAACCTTTCTAAATTGGCGGTTATTTATATTTCAGAGGAGTACGTATTTTTTTTACTTGCTAAAATATTCCGTCCGTAGCCTTGGCTGGAGAATATTTTGGATACTGACTGTGTAGAGAGAAAGCGAGAGAGAGAGAAAAAGATGGGTAAACCGAGGTACCTAATACACAAACATTACGAAACGAGAGTATTTCGACAGCTGAAGAGGATTTTTAACAACGGGTTGACACTTTAATAATAACATTTGTGCGCTATAACGTATATATCTTTGGGGGTCTGGTACATATAATGGCAGTTTGCAAATAAAATGCTGATGCGTCGTACATATAAGCTACTATACATCATAAGCTTTTTAAGCCTACATTATTTAATATTACGGTGTGGGATGTTTTATGAGTTCCTGAGGAAATAATATTTTCTCTTTATCCGGTATTATTTTTTTCCTTAGTGTTTTTATTTTGGCAAAATTTTGGCGGAAGGTGGATTTTAAAATTTACACGAGAAATATAGCCCGCAATAAAATATCGGTCTGCTGACATTTTGCTTATTAAAACACACTGTTGTGTATGGGTGCCCGCCCGCAGCGTCCGCCGCCACCCTCGAGTCTTCAACGTCTGTTATCTACACGAGCCAAAGAAGGCGGATTTTCAAACATAATTTTATTATCCTCAATTTTGACAGTTTTTAATAACGTTACAAATTACGAGTATTTTTTCATTTCGCCATCACGTCGATATGACTACTGCGTAAGCATCGTGTACATAATAACTAACCTAATTTCGAATAAGCTCAAGCTCAAGCTCGTCTGCGAAAAGCCCTGGATGGGACGGCACGCAACGCGACGTATGTTCTCTTAATTCCAGCACAACTAGAAACTATAGCGAAATAAAGCCCGAAACGCCCGAAGCAAGTAATGATTAAGAGATATCCGAATGAGCCCATGTCAAAGCGACTAGAAGACCTGTCTCAGTTCAACCGTTTATCAAAGTTTCCCTTCATCTTGCATAATCCGGTACCTATAGCAACTGAAATTGCACGAATTAACCGCGAATTTCGGCGATTTTCAATTACTCTCTCTCTCTTTCTGTCATACAGACTTATTTCGGCTAAGGATTTTGTTACCGCTTAACCCGCGTCTTCGTTCGATTTACGTCTTACATTTTTTTTTCAATTTTACCAAATACATCTAGAAAAAAAACATAGGCTTAACCTAAAAGCAAACTTATGTACTTGTTAGGTATTTGTATGATTATTTGGCATTAAATCCGGGAAAACCGAAGCGAACACACGGGAAAGCTATGATAAATATTTATAAAGTATCCACGGTGTGTTTTATTTGTAACGCGGGACACCAGCCAAAAAAAGGAAAAAATTTAAAGAACAAATGAAGAAAAAGAGGAAACCGAGGACCGGCACTCTGTTAGAATTGAAGTGGAAATATCGTTCTGCTATAGTTAAATTATATCGGTAAAACGAGATGATACGCTGAATAATTCATGAACCAAGGATCATCGTTGGTGTTCTGGCTTTTTTCTCTCCAACGATAAACCTGCGGTGAAACGCAGAATAATCCGTCAAGTTTCCAACATTTAGTTTACTTTGTATTATTTTTCATTAAACGTTCTAACAATTTTTTTAAAACATTAGAAGAGAATACGTACTTCATATTCTGGGCAAAATTCAAGCAGCATCGTCGTTTTTCCGATTCAAAATATTCGCTCTCGTTTTGCGAAAAATGAAAATAATAATCGAGCGGTGATCAAAAAAATTGTACGTGAGATACTCGGATATTACATACATACCTACTCGTTTTATGGAAAATGTTCGAGACTAGTTTGAAAGTGTCGTGACTCTTTTTAAAATGAAAGAATTGTTCTGAACGAATACGTACATGTTCTCGGTAGTTACAAAAAAAATGTCTGTTTGAATTTCAACTACATAAGAATAGAAGAATTAAAAAATTTTCTGTTTGAACCCAAGAGAATCAAAAAAATTGTTGAAATTAAGAAATGTCTGTTTGAATCCAAGAAAATGAAAAAAATTATCAAAATAACAATAATATATCAGATTGAATACTAACAAGGGAACCTCGCCAATTCCTCACCTCCGATTGAGCTGAAATTTAGCTCACTGAAAGAGCATGCTACCCAGACCTCACAACCAAATTTTTAGCTGCCGAAGTTGATTTTTCGATTTTTGGCGAATTTTTAAAAATGGCTAAAACCACCTCAAAAAAACATTTTTTGAAAAAAAAAATTGTACTTAAATTTCAAGATAAAATCCTGAAAATCGGTTTGTACACTAAAGTCGACCCCGCGAGTCGATTTGCACCATTTTCGAAACGATCTGGAGCCTCCAGGAAAAGTTTACTTTTCTCCTGCGCACTGGAATAGCTCCACACGGCGCTGTAATTAACTTCAGCTGCTGAAAATTTAATCCTAACGTTAGTATGATGCCATCTATCGATTGACGTAGTTGAATTCAAAATCCGAGGTGACGAGTTTGCACGTATTTTTTGACAACTTGAAAATTCAAAATTCTGCATTTTTTTTAATTTTCAAAAAATCAATTTATCTAGCATATCATCCGAAACTTCGTCTACCCCCCCCCCCCCCCCAAAGACGACCCCCCAAGTCGATTGGCACCATTTTCGAAGCGATCTGGAGCCTCCAGGAAAAGTTTACTTTTCTCCAGCGCACTGGAATCTGTTCAGACAGCGCTGTAATTAACTTCGGCAGCTGAAAATTTAATCCAAGCGTTATTGTGATGCCATCTAATGATTGACGTAATTGAATTCAAAATCCGAGGTGACGAGTTCGCACGTGTTTTTTTTTTGACAACTTAAGAATTCTGCATTTTTTAAAAATTTCCAAAAAATCAATTTCTTCAGCATATCATCCGAAACTTCGTCTACCCCCTAAACTCGACCCTTCCGAGTCGATTGGCACCATTTTCGAAGCGATCTGGAGCCTCCAGAAAATGTTGACTTTTGCTGTCTGGAGAGACTCCATAGTGTGCTGGAGAAAAGTCAACTTTTTATGGAGGCTCCAGATCGCTTCGAAAATAGTACCAATCGACTCGGGAGGTCGACTTTAGTGTACGAACCAATTTTCAGGATTTTATCTTGAAATTTACAAAAAAAAATTTCAAAAAATGTTTTTTTGGGGGTGGTGTTGGCGAGGTTCCTTTGTAAAGAATTAAAAAATTGCCTGTTTGAATTCCAACTACATTACATAAGGAAAGAAAAATTGTCTGTTTGATTCCTAGAGAATTAAAAACTGGTTTGAATTAAAAAATATCTATTTGGATCCTAAAGTATTAAATAAATTGTTTGTTTGAATCCAAAAGAATTAAAAAATATTGTTGAAATTAAGAAATGTCTGTTTGAATCCTAAAGCATTAAAAAATTGTTTGTTTGAATCCCAACTTTATAAGAAATACCTAATAAATTGTCTGTTTGAATCCAATAAAAAAATTATCAAAATAACAATACATCAGACTGCACACTAAAGAATTAAAAAATTGCCTGTTTGAAATCTAAATACGAAATGGAAAGAATAGTTAGTTGGAAATTCTTTTGAAAAGAAAGGCAAAAGTACGAAATTCCGAAAAAAAGAAAATCTAGAAAAAAATAAAAATCAAGAATTGGAAAAAAGTTTTAAATGAAAAAAAAAAATGAATTAAATAATTAAAAATAACTAAAAATTGAACAAGTTTGAAAATTTGAAAAAATAAAAGAGCATGTCATCATGTATTTCCTTGATGGAATTTCTAATTTTTTAAATACTTTCCCCCCTTAGAATCGAGATAGACACCTGATACACACAGTTTTTCATCAGATTATACTCTTTTATATAAATTCAAATCTTAAGTTTTAATATATTGAGTTTCGAAACACCCTATGTATAATATCTATACTGTAACGCAATAGTATATTTTATATCTCATATGATATTAAGTATATCGTATCGTATAGGTATTTTTTTTATAGCTGTACAGTCTTTATTTCACGTATTTATTATTTTCCCGCTTCATTCAACCATTGGCATTTCAAAGAAAAACAAGAATGAGATGTAAAAAAAAATTGAAACCCACTCTGTTGCCTACCCACCCGGAAGAGTTTCAACCAGGAAAGGAAAAAAATATGTAGGTATCGGAAGAATTGAAATCCTTACTTAAATTCCGAATCGTAATACTCCATTTTTTTACTTTTTTTTAGTAACGAATTCGAGACTTGTAATCGTAATAGTGGGAAATTTGTTGTCCCAGGATGAAAGCAGACAGAAAACATTTTCAATTTTCACATGATATCGGGCATAAGACGAACGAAAGAATTGCTTATTCGTGATTTAACTATACAAGTATTTGCGTTGGAAAAAAAATCCGAATTCTGAAACCTTGGTCCTCAGTCGCATTTTATTAACGAGGGTTTTCCTCGATCGTAATGAGGAGACACCTGGGTGACCATTTTTAAGCTTTCTTTGCCATAATAAGTGACTTAATTATAAAGTCTGCTAACGCAATACACAAAACGTCGAGAGTGAAATTTCATTTAAAATTTGCCTTCAACTTTTATCCCAGTAGACAAAAAGGATAATCCTTACCTACCTTGTGGAGTAAACTTTTGTGCTAATTGAACAAAAATTATGAAATACGTACTCAGAGCCGGTGCGAGAGGGGGGAGGGGGGGGGGTAGTGATTTTCCATTCGGCAAATTTTTGAAAAAATTTCGACAAATTCGGCAAACTTTCGACAAATTAAATTAGGTAAGTTTACAAAATTTGGTAAAGTTTTGAATTTCAAATATGTAAATTTTTTAGAAATTCTAAATCACAAATTCGGCAAATTTTTGAGAAATTCCGAATCATAAATTCGACGAATTTTAGAGAAATTCCGACTCACAAATTCGGTAAATTTCTGAAAAAAATTTTCGCCCTCGCTTCGCTCGGGCAATGTACTTCTATTACTTCATCTTTCTCTCAGAATCAGAATAGGAATCAAAAATCAGCGCATTTCAATTGTTATAACTTATAACGTAAAAAAATTAACATGATCTTTTTGAAAATATTAAAAATTATGTTTAAAGTGCATTATTTTTAATTAAAAATTCCAATTTTTTCAAAATTTTCGCCCTCGCTTCGCTCGGGCAACGTATCACTTTTTCATCTTTTAAAAAACCAGAAATTATTGTATGTTTTCAAAATTTCTGCAAAAAAAAAGCCATCTTTTCTTTTAGAAGTGCAATTTTTTCAAAAATGTTCGCCCTCACTTCGCTCGGGCAGCAACAGTCGTTTTGATTCAAATCCTAATGCTACCATAAGTTCTTGAAATTTTTTCTATGAGGATAGTGAGAAGTTCTTCTTTCGAAAACTCACTTTTTTCAAAAAATTCAGCGCAGGGGTCTACTTCCCACTGTTGTACTTATTAATTATCATTCGGCATTTTGAAAATTTTCATTCGGCATTTTCGATCTACACCCCCCCCCCCCCAAAAAAAAAAAATTTGCTCAAACCGTTTCTGTACGTACTTATTTGTTTGATTTCTACGTAGATTTTTTTTTCGACTGAATGTAAAAGCAACAAGATGAAAATCACGTGTAATACGATTTCCGCCGAGATAAATTTTAATGGAATTAATTCGCCAGAAAAAAGAGAAGATGCTCGTGAAATATTAAGAATTGGTATTTGGTAACTTTCCATTTTTCTACATTTTATAAAAAATTCGGTGTTAATGTTTTCCTGCAAAGACGTGCTAGGTATTCATTCGCATATTTCGCGTGGGTAGGCGTAATTTGAAATTCAAAATGACAGTTTATTGACATTTGAGAAAAGCTGAGTAGGTATTTATATTTACTCCGGTAAAGTAATTCTTAACGTCTTAACGGCGATGAGTTCATTTTCAGTGTTGAATTGTGGTAGGTCTAAATAAAGCCTATAAGTGCACGTATAAGATTAGGTTCATTAAGCTTTCAAATTTTCCTCATATAGCAGAAAAATTTTCTTTTAAAATAATTATTTTCAATTAATGAATTTTTTTAAATATATTTTTCTTTTCAAAAAGAATATAAAAAAAAATTCTGAACAAATTTAGATAAAAAATACCTATAAGTATAAATAATTATATACCAAAAAAAAACTTGAATCTGAAATAATTGCCTACTGAATGAAGTAAATTGTGTGTTTTCAAGAGAATTTAAATGTTGAGCAAAATTTTTCTATAATTTTTTTTTTTTTCATTGAAAGCGATTAAAATTTCAGTGATCAGATAAAATGATCGAATAGAAAAATTAATCACGGATTAGAGTTCTGTTGGTCAAACTATCCCCCATTTAGATTTTTTCAGTGATTAATTTTGTCAAAATTGTAAAAATTCACATTTTTACAAAAAAAAAAAAAAAAATTTTGGAAGTCGAATTTTTAATAAAAATCCCAACTTTTTTTATTTTTAGGAAAAAAAATTACTGAAAGGGTGTAATTCGGGTTAATTTGATCTGCAGGACTCGAATTGATGACTAGTTTTCTTATTCGATAATTTTGTGTGATTACTGGAATTTTAATTACTTTCAATTCACCTACGTATTTGAAAAAAACGAAATCGTGAAAAATGAATGAATTGAAGTGGAATTCGGGACAAAAGCGTATAAATGAGTAGAACCTCGAGGAATTTTTTTTTGTTGAAAAGTATAAGTGTTCAATGGTGAGAAAATAGCAAATGTATCGGTTTTCTGTAGTTCAGGATATGAACTCCCCCTCCTGACAAAAATCCAAAAAAATCATGAGTAGCAAGTACATAAATAAAATATAGTTTAGAAAACGAGAAAAAATTCTGCCTTGTCAGCTCCAAAACGGTGTTCCCGAGGTCGATTTGAATTTTTCAAAGTCACTTTCAAAATCATTTTAGGAGTGGGAAAAATCTAAAATTCCCAACACCACCCTTGAGTATACTTTTACCTGCACACCAAATTTGATGAAAATCGATAGAAAACTGGCGGTAATGGAATTTTAAAGTTTAAAATCACGCATTTCGAGGCATCAGTCCTCAGGGATGAGGTCGAAAATCTTTGATACCTTACACTCTAAAATTATGAAAAAAAAAAAAATTGATTTTTGATATACTTTTTTTCCAAAAAAAAAAGTTTTAAAAAATTAGTTTATTTTTTAAAAAACGAATATTTCTTTTGGAATAAACAAATTTTTAACTATTTTTAGGATTTAAAACATTGAAAAAAAAATTGAAATGAATTGAATTGTATTTTAATTTTATAGCTGTTTTTTAGGAATGAAATTTTTAAAATTTTTAAGAAATTTTTAATTTTTTTTTAATAAAAAAATTTCTAAATTTTTTTGAATAAAATTTTCAGTTATTTTAGAATTTAGGGAATTTGAAAATAATATTAGGTAATAAATTTAATTTTAATTTTTTGGGGGTAATAAGTATTTTTTTTTCAACATTTCACTAATGAAAAAGCGTTTCTACGTTTCCACATAAAAAATTCACCACATTATTAACTAGGCTGAAGATATGAATAAAAAATTCATGTTGTGGAATAAATAAATTTTCTATTTTTTATTTCAAATGAAAAGGTTTTTATTTTTTTGGAATAAAATTTATATAATTATATTTTTTCGGGATTTTAGACCTTAAAAAAATAATTTTAATTTTTTTTGGAATACCTAACGAAATTTTACATTTTTTTGAGATGAAAAATTTTTATATTTTTTAAGAATGAAATTTTTTAATTTTTTAAGAATAAAAATCTTTTTTTAATGAAGAAGTTTCCCATTTTTTAAGAATAAAAAAGTCTTGAAATTTTTTGGAATTAAGTTTAGATACATACATATATATTTTTAGGATTTACGACCTCTTTAAAAAAAAAAAATTCGAAAATAAATTTAATTTTAATTTTTTTGACTAAAATTTTGTAATTAATATCGATGTTACCTGTTATGAGCTTTGAGGTAAAACCTCCACCATTACATAAAAAGAATAAAAGTCGATCCATTCACGAGAAAAACCTTTAATTAGAATTGATTAACACTGTATTAGTAGTTGTAAAAATAAGATACATGATAAAATAGCATGTTCTTTCGCGAATTGGTTGTATGGGTATTCTAAGGAGTACGTTACCAAATTATACCGGAATAATTTGGCTATCGAGAGACTCGAAGAGATGCACGTTCTCAGAAGTATTCTTCCGAGAAACCTCACTAGCGTACTCGCGTTAGAAGAAGTCTTCTAGCTACGCGTTGACATATTGTTGCTAGGGTTGCCATAAAGTACGGCATAATACGTAACGTTTGGCCCCAGTGTAGCCACGGGGTGGGTAGGGTCAAATGCACCTTAACATATGCCCCCGAGAGGGTTATGAGAGTGGCCTCTCATCGCCGCTCGAGAAAATCTCGAGTCGTTAAGGTCGTTATTTTACGTTATATTACTTTAGGTAGTTTGACCCTGTCGACCCCTCTGCCCCCGAGAGATTAGCAAGGGTGGTGATGACACTACGTTTGCAATTTTTTTTTTTGGAAAGTGGGTACTCCCACTGAGGTATCACGCAGCCTCCGCCGACTTGATTACACCCAACACCCGATCTTAGTTATTCACTAAAACCGGCGAATTCGGCGTAACCGACGGCGTTGGATACATGATATACCTTAGACATTGGTCGAAAAGTGGACTCGGGTAAGTTCATTTAATTTTTTTTTTTTTTTTTTTTTTTTTTTTTTTTTTTTTTTTTTTTTTTTTTTTTTTTTTACGTACTTATGGCATCAAAAAAAAAAATAACAAAAAATTAAAAAAGAGGTTTTAGGTGGAGTCGCCTAATATCGTGCATGTTGGGTGATTCCTATGAAAAAGGGACGAAAAATGTATGTCATCATACAGACATTATTACGGGATACAATAGTGGCTATGTTTTACGAGAGGCTGCGATTTGGCGAACGCCAAGTATTAAAAATATACATAAGTACACATACATGACAAGAAATGGTTACATCGCACAATTGAAAAGAAATAATATCGTGTACACGCAGGTACGTAGAAATAATTAAAAATTATTGATGGTGTAGAGTGATGAAGGCTAACGTTGATTTTTCTTCTTTTGCAGGTGGACCGGCGAAACAAAATGGAAACGTTGGCGACCCGTCATCGCATCGAACAAAATATTGTTGTCGTGGAAAAAGGTACGTCAGTGGAACTTGTCATGGATGAATATTTGCGAGCAGACTCGAATACAATGAATAAATTTAATTTCAACTATTCGTAAATACATAGTCTATTCTCCTATTTGTTAACATATGTTCATTTATTTCGAAAATCTTCGAGAGTCCGGAAAATTTGTAAAATGCGAAGAACAGTTTCCACATATCATTGAGTTTGCATTGCATAGAAATGATCTACGACGGATCTTAAGTATGAAAAAGGGGTAAAAAAAATTTCTTTATGTTAAAAACTAAGAACTCATGGTAAAACAAAAAATATATTTTCGGTGATTATAACAGCAATAATAATAGTCAAAAAAGTATTTACATACGGAAAATCACCATTTTTCCGATTATAAAAGTAATATTAAATTTATGGTAGCAAAAATAAAACATTTTGTCGTTTTTCTTATTATAAAAAAAATTGTTTTTCTTATTATAAAAATCGTGCTAAAAAAAATTTCACAAAAAAAAGAATTGAACAATAATGAATCTTAATTCTAATACAAAAAAGGAACAAAAATTGCTTCGGATGAAAAACTGGAAGTTTGTAGGGAAAAACAAAAATATCTTCCATAATTATGTTACAAATAATGGTGGTTTTTTTTTTTAAAAAAAATTTACATAAAGAAGCTCACCATTATTTTGGTTAAAAAAGTAATACTAAATTGTTGATAAAAAATAAAAAAAATTTATCGTTTTTCTTACCATAAAAATTGTAACAAAAAAAAATTTTTACATACGAGAGAAAAAAAAATTTTTTGAAGTTGGGTGAAATATTTACAAGCAAATTGGGGAGGGTTCCATGATTTATTTGAAAAATAAGAAAAAGAGGTAATAATACTAATAAACAAAAAATGAAAATTAATGGAAAGTAAAAAATTTATTAGTTTACGTTGATTTGGTGTAGACACCAAGATTGACTTTGAAAATGTCTAAAAAAAGTCTATATATAAGGACTAGCACGACGGACTATTTACGTTACCTCCAGTGTGGTCACTAGAATTTTTTGAGCGAGTTTGCTCGAAATTATTTACAATTGGTGTAAATAAAATAGTGCTAGCCGCGCGAAGTATCGGCCTTCGCTCGCGGTGTGGCCGTTTATGAACGCGCCTACCTGGTTGATTGCCAGCTTAATCAGGTGTTGGGCACCGTATTCTACTCCGGGAAGTACCCGGAAGGAGGCATCGGCCTGATTTTGGTCCAAGGTATACCGGGCAATCGCCGCTTCCCAATTTGTACGAGTTTGCTCGTAATTTATCACGTAAGGTGTGGGTACATATACTATTTCTCGCGCGCCGCGAGTGTACAATCTGTGGATCAATCTGTTGAATTGCTCGAGCATTGTCTCGAGTGGTATATGGTTCACCATATCGGACGTTCCGATTGAGAGAACTACGGCGTAAGGCACCGTTATTGTCGAGGTAACCTCGAGTAAGTCCCCTATTGTTAGGTTACTCTGGAAGTAAGGGATGTTTTTGAATTCGATGGTGTGGGGGTTAGTTGGTAGCCCAACGATCGCACCAGTGTAGAGTGGACCTTCGCCCATCATTAAAAATCGGTACAGCATGAATCCATGCTGGGTTTGTCCCGCGATTACCGTGGAAACACGGTGGATTCCCGAGCGATGTGCGTGGGACGTGAAGGGAGAAATCATTTGGCGAGTCAACGGGGCGTTGTAATAGTGGGTCACTATTTCTGGGTTTTGTAGGATTTGTTGAGCCACCGTCCTTTTTTCCTCGCTGTCACGTGGATTTTGTAGGGCGTTTTGTGGTGACGGAGGGTTCCGTGGAAGGGCACCTCGGCTACCTCGTCCAATTCTCGCGATTCCGCGGGCGGCTCCTCGTTGTGGTGCTGGCACCATTGGTTGAGCTGAAATCCTACCTTGAGCGAGATTACGTCTGGCTGAAGCGTGTCCGCCTCGTTGTGCGGCTCGTGGCTGCCGTATGGCCGCCGCGAAACGGGCATTCGGGTATATCGGCGGTACTACTACCGGTCTTCTAGGTCCAGCTAAATCCTCTCGATTGATACCCTGCGGTAACGCGTGTTCACGTAGTTCTTGTCGTACGATTTCTCGTACTTCTTGTAGAATGTTTTTCGGCGGAGCCGCCGAGTTCGAGGGCTGATTGTCTTCCACTACCGGGTCCGGTTGTTGTTCCGGCGCGTTCGCTGGTTCATCGATTTGCATTTGTTCGATTACGGCTGGTTCTTGTTCAGTGATGTTTTTTAAGGCAGTACGTGCTGTTTCAAAGTCAGCTTGCAGTTGCGCAAGTTGCTGCGTTGCTTGGACTTGTTTTGCCGAAAGCTCGGCTAGCTTATCATAAAGCTCGGCAACCTGTTGTTTTCGCCTTTCGTCTTGTGAAGCCGTACCAGCCTTCGAGTGTGCAATTTGAATTACCGGCGAGGCCGGAGGAGGGTTCTCCGGGATGGATGTCATACTTGCCGGAGACGATACTTGCGGCGAAGGCGTGGTTGTAGATGATGGACTTGACGGCGGCGTATTGTCGGTCACATCCATTCTGCGTATTAAGAAGAGAAACGCGTTAAAAAATGCAAATCACTTATCGTCATCGATGGGTTTATACGGAGGCGACTCCATATTAAACCAAAAACATCGAGAAAAAAAATTCAAGCAAGAAAAAGCCATGCGAATAATAATTATTTGTAAGGTACTTACAGTTCTTCGAGTGGTACACCGTTTTGTGGAAACGAAATAATATAGTAAAAAATGTTTACTTTGACTTCTTGAATATTTGCCGTATATTATCGCGGTAAAAAATGCCGAGTGTTTTCATTAAGGTGAACGTTGGTAAAATGCGAGCTCGCATCACACTTTCGTTGGTTCCTTGGCCGTGTCTCCAGGCCGAGGTCGGGGTGATTTCCCCTCCTACCGCTCCACCGTCGTGTTCGACGTTATTTGGTATCGTCCAAATGCGCAAGGAGATAAGGATTCGGTTCGAATGTAGCTTCGGGTTGTGAGGGGAGAGAAGGGCGGCGTGTTCAACACGCCTGTTTGTCTGTGTTAGTGCACAAACGTTTGATGTCGTTGCATCTTATACGAAAATTTTCCTTTTCGAGCTCTCTCGATGAACGAAAAAATGAAGATATGCCATTGAATTGAACTGGATTCAATTCTTATCTGATCTTGAGAAAACTCTTATCGGATATTTCACATGGCGTGTCTATAAATAATCTGCCGAGTGTGCTCGATTGTTTTTGTGAGCTCACAAAGACGTACGAACTGATTCGTATATATAATTTTGATTTTCTAGCGATGTCGCTTGATAAGAAGGAGATTTGAAGATGAATTTTTCAATTTGATTAATTTACAAAAATTAACCGTTTGAAAAATGTACTTATATACGTCTACATTTTCAAAATTAGTTACGAGTGTACTCGTAGGTATTTATTTCTACGTAGGTACGTAGGTTTTAACCCGATACCACATACGCGTCGTCGAGTGTTCGGTGGCGAACATTTAATCTACGGACAGGTACGGTGGGCGGGGTGGTTCGAACGAGGGAACGTTCGGTTTGTAATGTACGTATGGATACGTGCGTTTGTGTTGGTGTGTTTGACACAGCAACGCTGTTTTCATTTAAAATGAGAGGATTTTTTCTCCTAGCGTAGATCACTTGGAAGAAAATATTGAATGAATTCAATTTTTAATAATTAATTAGGAAATCAATTATTAATTTATACGTATAAAAGAGGTCTTTTATTTTACGTATTTATTTTCAAAATTACCATTTGAATGCGAGACTTCTCGTATACGTTTGGTTGCGGTGGTACCGCATACCTCGCCCTGTCTATATTTTTGTACTACGCAGTACGGTTACTCGTTGGTATAAACCAAGCTCGAGTCTTAGGCGAGTTTCGACTTGCCTTTTGTGTTCGGCGACGAACATTCAGTTTGCTTATTTGTAAGGCGGGCGGGGTGGTACGATTTTACGTATTTTCGTACGAGTTTGTACGGCTGTGTTGTTTGTTACGTATGTCTACGTGTGTACTGGTAAACACATTATAGTGGAGGATTTAGAAATCCAATATTTTTCTAGTTTGAGTTAAAAAATTAGTTCAACTATAGAAAATAACAAGTTTACTTGTAGGTGGTGTTTTTTGGAGCAAAAAACTCGAAATTTCGAAACTGATGGAAATCATCAATTAGAAAAATTCTATGAAAATATTTCAATCTGTCGATTGTACAGTTTATTATTGCGTATTCGCAAGTAATGCTTTTCTTACGCGGCTTCGCGTGTTGTAACCTTGGGTAGTTACATTCGGCTCAATTTCGCTGGCGATTTCACCATTTGATTTATCGTCAGCGTGATTTGAATTTTTTATTTCAACTTGAGGGTCTCTAGTTGTGTTGAGGTATTCCTCAATTTGCTGTACTATTGTACGATCGTTGTGCTTCGACTGCATTATTTTTTCGCTTAATTTTTTCAGCTGAGTCGCCGATAAAAATAAGGACAATTGGCGTATGTTGACCGTACGTTCAATTGTTTCATCGCTGGTGGATTTCACCAGGTAACAATTTGGTGCAACTTGACGCACGACTTGGTATGGGCCATACCTTTTTTGGAACAATTTTTTGGATTGCCCCTTGTCAAAGCTTGACAATTTATGATCAGTGATTAACACCAAGTCATCTGGTTGTAACGGCGTCGGGTCGCCGTGCAACTTGTTAAAGTTGTATTCATCTTGTATACGTTGTGAGCGACGACGCTCGCGTATATAGGCTTCGATAGCTTGCCTATCGTTTAAATTTTCGACTTTTTCTTTCTCGGTGGCATCGTTGTACACCGATTTTTTCGCAAGTTGGTCAGCAACTATGTTTAGAAATTCGTGCCTACGTGCGTACACGTGTTGGATACGAATTTCTTCGAATTTAGAGATTAGCTCTAATAATTCTTTGAAAAGCTCGCCGTGTACGACGGGTTTTTTCCGGCTGTTTAGCCAGCCATTTTTCTGCCAGTGGTCTGCAGTTTTATTTATCGCTTGCGATACGTACTTTGAGTCGGTAAGCACCAACGCTTTAGTGAAATTATTTTCGAGTAAGATCTCGAGTGCAATTTTTACTGCGTAAATTTCAGCTAAATTGTTCGAGGGTGGGTGCCTTGAGTCTGAGATTTGCTCAGCGATATTTTTGCCAGATTGAGGTTTGAAACAAATCCCAATTCCAGCTTTGGGGTTTTCTTTCCCATTTCGTGCGCAGGCACCGTCCGCCGCTACACGGACGTGCCCCTTGTCGTCACGAATTACGTCTTGTTCAGTTAATCTGATCGTTTTTAATTCAGTTGAGGTCACTGAATTTAATAATTTTCGCTCCTCCTTGTCGCGGAGCTTTTGCAATTCGTGTCTAAAGTTGAACTTTGCGTGTTGCACGGGAAGCTGCATAATGATGGGATCATCAATTCCCCAGGCTTCGTTTGGCTTTACACCAAAGGAAGTCGGGGTATTATTTATCTCACGTTCGATATCTCGAGCGTAAGTGTGCCAATCGTAGTGTTCTCGATCGGCGTCGTAAAATGTATTCATTTTGACGCGTAATTTATCTCCAATAATTCTCATAGTGCGTTCCACCATTGAGGATTGTGGGTTGTATGGGGTAGTTTTACCTATTTTGATATTATATCTGGAAAGCATGTCTTTCCACAGATCGCCGACAAACTGGGTACCATTATCAGTAATCACTTTTTTAATGGTATAACCAGCTCTATGTATGTCGTTTACGGCATTTTCCATTTCAGTTGTCACTGATAATGCTTTTATGTCGGTTAGGGTTTTCACCCATACTCGTGACGTAAACACGTCTTTGACGACCAAAAGATACTTCGGTTCGTCTTGCAAATTTGCGATTGGTCCGAACAAGTCTGCAGAGAGTACCTCTCCTATACCGTAGGATTCTACTTGAGCAAACTCAAGGACTTTGCGGAGCGCATAGCTCTTATTTACTTTACATATTACGCATATGTTACATATGTCTTTAATATATGCTAGTGAATTTGGGTAAAAGTAAGATCTTCTAAAAATCCAATCTAGCTTGGTCGCGCATACGTGACCGTAAATTTCGTGTAGATAATCTACAGTATCACGAAAGAGTTCTTCCGGCATATAGATGAGAGAGTGATTATCATCATAATATCGAACGAGTAAGTCTCGTCCCTTCTCATCTTTTTCAATGCGAAATTTCTTTTGTTTGTTTTCTTGCTGGTCAAGATCTTTCTTATTGTAATAGGTGGTAGCTAAGAGTGCCATAAGTGCTTTACACTTATTGTCATTTTTCTGCCCCTCAGCGACATTCGCCAAGTCTTTGGGTAGATTTATGAGGACAGCCTCAGCTATGCAAGTTGATACTGGTTCGATCTGTTCTATCGATTCCAGAGTAAGCTCTGGTGCTTGCATTTTGAAGAGTTGGGTGCTCTGTGTCTTTTTTATGTCAAATTGCAAGTCGTAACCTGCTAGCTCGGTGATCCACGCCGATGCTGTACGATGAGTTTGGGACATCGATGCGATCTTTTTGACTATTGGTTGGAGGTCAGCTCTAATATGAACTGGTCGTCCATGTAGCCAGTGAGCTAGCCGTCTACAAATTTTTACAAGAGTGAGGACCTCTTTATCGTGAAGAGTATATCTCTTCTGGTGAGATTTAAACGATAGCGACGTGTACATCACTATGTTTATTTTATCATCGTCGTCGTACTGATACAATACGGCGTTCATTGCGTCTTCACTTGGAGCAGTCTCTAAGTAAAGTTTTTTGTTTTCTAATGGTGGCATTAGAACAAAATTTTTTCTGTACTCGTCGCACAGTTTAACAAATGATTTTTGACAGTCGTCTGTCCATTTGATTTCTTTTTCTTTGCTTTGCGAAAGCGCAAATATTGGCGCGAGAATCTGCGCATAATTTGGAATAAATCTGTGGTACAGATTGGTTAATCCTACAAGCGTTTGCGCTTGTTTGAGGGTTTTGAGTACAAATTCCCCTTTTTTATTCGTGTGCTTTTTCACGAATTCATCGAATTTCTCGATTTTGGCATTTTGTTTACCTACGGTGTTTTCACCCAGAGTAAAACCAAGATGCTTTGTTGTTTTTTGGAAAAGTTTGGTCTTTTCTGGATTGAGTTTTAACCCAAATTTTCGAATTAGTGTGAACACTTTTTCGAGTGAATTGATAGTTTCCTTAAATGTTTTTCCTGCAACCAGGAGATCGTCGACGAATTTCGCCAATCCGTCCATTTCAGGAAAAATATCGTTCATTACCTGAATGAACTCAGATGAGGACACCTTGAAACCGTAAGGTAATACGAGAAACTCGTATACTTGCCCCTCAAAGATGAAAGCTGTATACTTTCGGGCTTCGGGGACGAGCGGTAACTGCCAGAATGCAGCTGTAAAATCGAGTGGACAGAAAAAAGCGTATTCGCCTTGTTCAAATATTATATTTTCCATTTTTCGTGTTTCCACGAGTCGATTTATAGCAAATCTATTGAAATCCCAGGCGGCTAAGCATAATCTTAGATCACCGTTCGATTTTATGACTGGAGCAGTCGTATTGATAAATTGCGAAGTCGAGGGACGAATAATCCCTTTCATGAGCATGACACGAATGGCTCTTCGCATTGTGGGAATTAATTTTCGCGTTGGCGAGTATTTCTCACCTTTCCACTGTTTGAGCATTTCCTCGTCAGTGGTGGAAAATTCGAAAGTGACTTTCGGTCCGGTGTAGTTACCCGGGTACTTACTGAAAATGTCAGCGAAGACTGAGAGTTTCTCCCATCCTTCACCGTTTTCATTTTCAGTTATGCGATTTTCTCGCAGTGCGTCGAGAAGAAATTGATGAAGTTTCTTCAAGTAAATTTCTTTACCATTGTCACGGTCTTCCGGTCCTAGGTATGCCCAGTGCACCGGTCGTGTATTTTTATTGATGACTTTCATCGTG
Organism: Balanococcus diminutus; assembly: GCA_959613365.1. Lineage (NCBI taxonomy): Eukaryota > Metazoa > Arthropoda > Insecta > Hemiptera > Pseudococcidae > Balanococcus > Balanococcus diminutus. The sequence continues at coordinate 32,783,195 of OY390715.1, read as the reverse complement.
TCTTTTTTGTCTTTTTCGAAGATATGGCAACAATGTAGGACGTCGAGACCTTGATATTTTCCTCCTTCGAGGAATTGAATAGGAATTAATTCCTTTTTCAACCTCGATGGAATCGTGGCCATGTGAAGTTGGAACTTCAGTTCGATGTTTAAGATTTTCATCGATTGTCTACCGAGTATGCAGACGTTACCTACTGCCTCGATTATGTAAAATGGTATTTTTAGTTCCACTGAACCAAGCATTAGTGTAACCACTAATATGTACTGCTGTGTATACACAAGTTTATTATCGGCTAGGCGAAGTTGAAGTCTTCGTTTTAGCTGTAGGTAGGTACAGACATCTCCATGCTTGTCTACCCATTTGTTCGCAGTATTCTGCGTAATTACGTTGGGAAGTGCCCCAGAATCTAATTGCATGGCGTAGATTTCTTCACCAATTGCAATAGGTACTACACAAGTGGGGTCACTTTTTTCTAAATTATTTACGTCTTCGGTAATTAGGTGTTTTTCAATGTTAGCATTGATTGTAGCGTCACCTATTTGCGTATTATCTATGGATTCGACGTATTTTAAATCTTCGGAAACATGAAATTTCCCATTGATTATTTTCAGTGGTACTTTGATGACTGCATCATTGGTGGGCACTTTTTGAGCTTGTTTACCAGCTTTCTTTTTAAACATGTTGTACACGTCGAAGCTGATTTTCAATCTACCCGTTGGTTGAGTGTGAGGCGTAGGTCGCTTCGTTGTAAGATGTCTGGCCATCTTTTTCTCAAAAACGGCGCGTATCTTCTCTATCGCGTTTTTATTCACATAAAAACAGTTCTTTTCTTGTGAGAACACAAATTTACTCTCATCTGGTATGATGTTGTCATCATTATCAGTTGCGTAACGAGTGATGGGTACACCTTTCATCGACGTGAATATCTCACGTTGTCTCAGGATTCGATGTGGTTCGAACCACACTGTCAATCGTGAATCCGTTTTTTCGAATGCCTCAAATATTTTTCGAAATAGGTTATAGCGAATCACTTTAACTTTTCGATCGGGAGGATTGCGTGGTTTCACGTATGGGAAGATTAGAATGACTTCTTGTGCTTCTTTTTCGAGAAGTGTGTTCACTACTTTGACCATTTTATCAAAAATTACTTGATATGGTAATGACGAATAATTTATTTCAAGGACGCACATTGATAAAATGAATTTTTGCTTCGTGAACGTGGCGTTTTGTAATTCTTGTTGTAGGTCATCGAGACCGATGTGTATCCTACGATATGGTTTTTTAGCGTATTCGCCAATTTCGTATTCGGACATGTAATACGATAGGCCATCGCCAATGTATTCATATTCGAGAAAATTATTCATTTTTGGTGGGGTCGGGTCTGAATTCTGGCAAGAGGTCGACCCTTGGCTGAATTCTTGCCCTACTCGTTTCCCTCATCGTCATCGACAGGGGAATCTTCAAAGACGTAGTCGTCTGATTCTTCGAGGTCCTGAATATCAGTATCGTCTTCTAAGTCGGTTATCATTACCGGAATTTCTTTTCGAGGCGCTTTCTCGAATTTGGGTCTTTCGGGTACCTTATTTTGGGCTGGAGTCAGTCCACTGGTAGTTGGCATTGCGTTCGACGCATTGTTACGAGGAGTCTCGTTCTTTTTGGTATCATCAGGCTTTTTATACGTTGGTCGTATATTTTGTCCGAACGTGCCTCTCGGTACAAATCCCCCTGAAGCATTCTTCGGGGTGTATGTGAGAAATTTTTGTTGTGACGGCAACGTCACTGTTTGCAGTTTGGCCGCACGAAGTGGTTTTGGTTTTTCAGGATTAATCCTGATTTTAGTTAATTCTTTCAGACGCTTGATGAAGTTTTCAGCCGACGCTGTGTTTTCGTCTGATAATTTCATCTGGGTTTCCAGAGGTAATTTATCTTTCGCCGTGCGTATCACTTTCGAAATTGGTACTTGGGTAGAGACAGAAAGTTGCTCTATCCACTTTACCATTTGACGGAGGAGTTCTCTGTCTTCGTCGTCGCCTTGTATGGACAAGTTAACGAACGTTTTGAAAGCTTTTTCTTGTTGTTCTGGAGCCCAGAATTCTTCGTAAAAGCTCTTTTTCAACGTCTTGAAATTGTCTACCTTCGCGTTTTCTTCTACCCAAGCAGGTCCGCCTGTGGCTTCGATAAGACCTCTGAACCAGTGACATATGCTGCGATCAGCAATGTTTGCGTTCTCGTCTTCTGAAGGTAGAGCGCTTTCGAATTTTTGCACGAATGCGTGCGGGAAAAATATTTGATCCGTGGTGAACACGATTTTTTGTTCTCGCAAATGTTTAATCGTAATTTTCTCGTTGTAGTTGTTCACTACTGTGCCACCTCCGCTGCATCCACCGGGGGAACGTTGAAGTTTCTTTATGGCACTGTCAATCGTGTCAACACGAGTTGTCAAAGTCACACTTTGATTTTCGAGAGTAACAATAGATTGTTCGTTTAGAGATATCTTTGTATTTACTGTCGATTGGTACAAGGCCTGTTTGTCATCAGTTTCCTTAACATAACCTACTAAGATTGCGCGTAAGTTTGACAGATTTTCAGTGAGGGTCTCACCTTGGTGTTTATTTGCGAGAACTTGAATTTTATTTGCCGTAGCTAAACTATGGCTTTTATTTGCAGTATCTTTGGCTTCGGACGCCAAATTTATCGCAGAGTCAGCTCTACGTTGAGCTTCAATGGCAACGTTGTGAGCTTGTTGGACAAGCTGTTTTTGAATTTCACTCTCACGGTTTAATCTTTCCTCAAAGTAACGGTTGAGTTCATCAGTTGTCAAGGTAGGAATAGAGGATGTTTGAGCGTTTACGCTCGGAGGTGGTTTATAGTTCTCGCTGTGTTGACTACGCGCTTCATCGTCATCGTCAGAGTGTTGGGAGTTTTGCGTGTTCGCACCTCCAATCGTATTCGAATTGAGATGATTTATATTTAAAGTTAGAATTTGATTAGGGGTGTCCCCTTCGTTCTGTATAGGTAGAGCGTGCTCTTCGTTACCAGTGTTTACACTCGTATTACTTTCGTCTGTGTTATCCATCGTACGAGGTTTCCTCGAATTTCTACGGTGTGGATAAGTCTCGGATATTTTTTGCAAAGCTTTCTCTTTCGCTATGCGATTGGGCATGCCCCAAGGCAAAATATCGAGTACGTGTTTGTCACGTTGTGTTACACAAATTCTGAGAGCAAGGAATTAAAAAATAAATTTTGAGAATTGAGAGAAAGAAAAAAAATCAGAATTAAAAAATGCAAGCAAGAATTAATTCAAAAAAGTACGTACCAGTAAGCGAATATCAAACCATTCACAACAAAACCGTACACGACAAAAAATCGCACACAGAAATCACCACGAAAAGATCGAAAAACGAAAAAATGGCTAAGGTATCACGGAAAAAACATTCCCTACAGTATTGCTGCGTATTGGAAATATTACCGCGCGTACGTCTTTCACGTTAACGAACCACAAGAATAATAATAGCGTGTTGGGTAGCTTGCTACCGGTCTCGACGCAGTTGCGCGATCTTACCATGCTCATCGGAGATTTCACCAATGGATCTTCCCCCTGCCTGCCGGCCGGGTGGGTGGGCGGGTACGCCGCTGTGTGTTCTCGTACGACGTGTTCGTCGTAACGGTTACTAGCGGCGTAATTTTTTGGCGCGCTTTCGATATCGTGTGAACACGAGGTCCCTATGAGATAGAAAAAGCATGCGTTTTTATTTACACACTCCATTCCCCAACCGAGGTCAGGTACAGAGAAAAATGAAAAAAGGGTGGACACCCCCGTACCCGAGTACAGTGGCTGTTCGTAACACAATTTGAAAAGCGGTTTGCCTAAATTAATAAGCAAAAAGAAAAAGTGTTGATAAGCATTAACTACAGTTTTTTTTTTTTTTTTTTTTTTTTAAAAAAAAGATTTACATTATTGAAAAAGAAACTACTCACCACACGTCGTACATTATTTGACCTTTCGGTCTGGGCCATCTCAGCCTTTCGCCTAACTGTTCGTCGTACATTATTGGTTACATTATTGGTTGCATTATTGGTTACATTATTGGTTGTCATATTTCGTTGGAAGGTTAATTACGTCTTCCTCGGATGACTTTACAGCATTGGATAGCCGGCTTCTGCCGGACGAAGGGATTAATTACTTAAAATAACCGCACAAAAACACTCGCGAACCCGTTTCGGCACCAATGTAATTAATATCGATGTTACCTGTTATGAGCTTTGAGGTAAAACCTCCACCATTACATAAAAAGAATAAAAGTCGATCCATTCACGAGAAAAACCTTTAATTAGAATTGATTAACACTGTATTAGTAGTTGTAAAAATAAGATACATGATAAAATAGCATGTTCTTTCGCGAATTGGTTGTATGGGTATTCTAAGGAGTACGTTACCAAATTATACCGGAATAATTTGGCTATCGAGAGACTCGAAGAGATGCACGTTCTCAGAAGTATTCTTCCGAGAAACCTCACTAGCGTACTCGCGTTAGAAGAAGTCTTCTAGCTACGCGTTGACATATTGTTGCTAGGGTTGCCATAAAGTACGGCATAATACGTAACGTTTGGCCCCAGTGTAGCCACGGGGTGGGTAGGGTCAAATGCACCTTAACAATTTTTTTTTAGGTACCTAGTAGGCGGGTATAATTTTTTTTTTAAATAAAAAAATTTGCTATTAGACCCTACATATTTTAGAATAAAAAAGTCCCATTTTTTGAAATTTTTTTCCCCATTTTTTTTTTCAAAATTAAGAAATTAGGTACCTAGACCTATACCTATATTTTTCAAAATTTTCAAGAAAAAATCTCGGAACTTTTTTGGAGCATCAATGAGGTCGTATGTGCAATGAAAATAGAAGGAAATCGGATGATAAAAAATTAACCGACCTTTGAACAACGGATAATCGGAAGATACCGGTTGTAATTTTTTGCTCGGATAATCGAGGTTCTACTGTACCTATTTTGCTTTAAATATGAAAATATCTATCAAATAAAAATTATTGGGGAGGAGAAAATGCCTCCTTGCCCCAAGTTACCCCTGTGGACCTGTAGATATACTCATATCTATGCAGGTATATATTTTGTTCAGTTATTCATAATTTTAAGGTGCGTGAAAATAGGTTTGAAATTATGATAAAATTGGGGGAAATATGTAGCTTTGTAACATCTGCTCTATTACTTCTCGAATTATGATCAAACTCGGGGCCATATTAGCACTTAATTTTATGAGATGACGAGGTGCGGTTGAATTGAACGCTTCGAGCTACAAGGGTATTTAATGAAAGTTGAACCAATTTCAAAATACCTTGTTTTACAGCAACGTAGAAATTATTAGCAACGTGTATCCTCGTGCAATACGGCGTCAGTACTGAGCTTTCTATATTGCAAAATTGAAATTCGATTTGTGAAACATCGATATTCATGATATGCGAAAGGATATTAAAATTCATCTATCTCACTCGTCGCTCAATATGTAATGTAGTAGGTAGGTACTTAGGTAGGTAGATCTGAGTACTTTAGTGCCTACCTACCTACCTACCTACCTACCTACCTATCTATTTGCTTGTCGCTGAAAAGTGTAAATACACGTTTGCACGGAATACTTTACTTAAACTGGTGATTAAAATGTAGAGATGGAGATTATTTGCTAATCTTTGCAAAAATACGTATATCTCAAGTTATACGGGTACGTGAAGGTTTGATTTATTTCTACGTCTACGTACACTTGCTTGGTTTCGATGTTACGACTTTTATGCTCATTTTTTTTTTTTTTTGCATTTAATTAAAGATGTACGCAGAATAGAAATTCAAAATTTACTGGAGGAAAAAAGGTCCAATTTGACTGTACAGCACAATGATATCACTACTCGTAAACACGTACTTGAAGATTTCTGCTCTAAAACACCTCGAAAGAATATGAGCCCTAGGTATAGATATAATCTCGTCTCTCGGGCTTGCAGAAGAAATTTGATTTATTGTTTTGTTCTTTATTCCCAGTTCACTCGGTTCACTGTGCTGATATATTTATCATTCGCTTTTCGACCTACGAATGTAAAATATCGTTTTGCCGTATTTACCGCACCGAGCCGAGCCGGTTGCTTAATCAAATTTACCTGCACTGTGCAGCAGCAGAGTTGCCAACTTTTCTTATTTGTAATGGAAATTAATTGCCTGGTTCATCGTAACACGATTATGTTTACGAATTGAGGGTTTCGCTTTAAATTATTATAAAAAGGTTTTTCTAGTTTTGGGTATCTTTGAAATTTTCACCGTGTTTTGTTATGTTCTGGTGAAATGAGCCGTGTACGCAAAAGGATGGTGTGGAGCAGCTGAGAAGTTTCTATAGCTTTTCCTAATTGATTGAATGTATACGTACTTTGGGAATTTAGATTAAGTACAGCTTGCATCGTCTATTGACAGGTGAAGCAGTTTTATTGATTTTTTTTTTCTATAATTGAAAAACTTCAGTTTATTGATATCAAAATTGAAAATTAAAAAATACGAGGTGTTTGTAATAAAATTAGGTAGGTATCTACAAAGTTGACACGTAGGTATGAGGAGAGGATAACAAATTAGTATAAGTAATTAACCGTTGTTTTTGGAAATGCTATAATTTTCCATTGACAGACATTCTTTTGAATAAAGAAAGAAAGAAATAACATTTTAATAGACCATTTTAGGCGACTATAATGCTACATGTATTTCATTTAGAATTGAAAAACTTTTAATTGCGCGAACGAAGAAAATATGTAAATTTGTAAAAAAGAACGGGTAGATTCAAAGTGGGTGTATACTTTTTGTATGTATATTGTATGTTGATCTGTAAATGGTATGTAAATTACTCAGACACTTTGTTAAAACTTCTGAAAAATTACATTTTATTGTTTCAAAAGTAATCCATAGATAATAGCAAACTTGTAGTGAACTACTTCTACTCGTATAAGAACTGAGGAAATTGTAATCACAAAAATATCAAGTAGATACCTCTGGGACCTATTGTGAGGATGTTTCGTTACTGCAAAAACTTAAAAATAATTTTCAGTGCATAAATTAAAGAGCCAAAGCTAGCAAATAATTCATGGCTCTATTAGCATATTTAAGACGTTGAAAAAAAAATCAATGTTATTTTTTTTCAAAATCGTTTATGAATCTTCTCTATTTCTAAATTATAATAATTATGTAATTGCATGCTTAAATTTTCAGTATTTCATTAGGTAGGTATGTTTTTATTTTATTTTATTTTTTTGGTCTACTTAAAATTTTTTAGTAGGTAATTATTTTTCGTTTTCTTTCATACTTTTGAATTCTTGGATTAATTTCGCTGATGAATACGGACAGTCCCAAAATATGATATGAATAGAATATTTTTTGAAACAGAAGTTTTTTACGGCGCCTGAGTATGTGAAACTATTAACATCAATCCAAAACCCAAACTTGGTATATATGTATCACCCTTCCCAACGGAACTTCTTTCCTTCCCTACCAAAAGAGGAGTGCAAGAAGTAGTACTCCACATTTTAGAAATGAGAAATTACAACAATACATTCCTTAGAAATATAATTTTACTTTCATTGTTCGAAATATTCAATAAAGTCAATAAAACTGCGAAACGTAGAAAAGAAAAAATAATCATCGAAGTGGTTAAAAGCTTGCCTGTCAAATCACTGCACCGACATAATCGATATAAAGTGTCTTATTCGATAAAGCCATAAAACACAAGTTGATTAACTTGGTCATTATGATAAATGAAGTTATTCCTTTAAAAAACTCGAAACAAGTTGATAATATCTGGCCAGTATACCGAACAAAAAGTAATGGCAGCAACATTAATCAATTTCACAGTGAAATACCGACTATTCCAATGTACGTGAATGTAAATATTGTACCTGTTTTTTTTATAACTTTATTTTTACATATCGTTATATCGTTCGATTGCGTCGCCATAGTTAGGTTTTATTCATTAATTCAATTTTCATTTTTTTCTTCCTATTTTCTCGTCGGATAAACCTACGTCCAGAAATTATACCGTAACTAACCTTTTGTTCATTTCCATCATGTTTTATGACTTCTAGAGAGAAAAAATATCGAGTTGAATTGACTCAACAACTCGCATTATGGGAACCGAACTGGAACTGGAGTAATTTTCGAAATGAAAGCGTTTTGATCGGAAAAATTGAGATAACTTTTTCAAATGGTGAAATAAAAGGCAGAAAAAAGATGAATTTTTTTTCTTTATCGATCACTCATAATACCATGTTTATGTACTACACCTACGTTTACAATATAGGACTACTGCAAGTAGAAATGTGCGGCAAAAAATTACTCTCTACCATGGCGCTTTCTTTTAAATTATTCAAAACCCCGCGGAATTTTTTTCAGCATTTTCACGCGAACGTCATAAATTTACGATTTAATTTTCTTTCGTAAACCGTTCCTATCAACAACTCATTTCTTTTTCATTGTTTACAACAGCTCTTGACAAAAAAAAAAAAAAAAAAAAAAAAAAAAAAATGGATTACCTCTTTTAATTTTATTGCTTAATAAAATTGATTTTTTTTTTTTTCGACGAAACGTTAACAAATCAAAACTGGGAGTGGCTATATCCACAATAAGTAATCACATTGTAAGGGCGATGTCGTTCTTTTTTATTCATCTTCTTTATTTTTGTACAAGTTTTTTTTTCAAAGTTCAACCAAATTTTTTGCAAGTTTTTCTCTGAAAACTTTGGTGTTTTATTTAAAACGAATGTATTCTTTCACAAAATACTCAAAAATATGTTTTTCATTTTGGTGCTGTATTTATATTTTTTTTATGTTTTAACTTTTAATTTTTTATTAATTTTTTTTTTCAACAAGTCAATGAGTATTGAGTAGTTAATGTATTGTAGTTGAGTACTTACTCAATTTTGAAATTTGAAAAAATTAAAATTTTAGTGAATTTGAAGAAAAAAAAAATTGAAAATATTTTTTGAAGGACCAAGGACATGAAGGAAAATTGGAATTTACTGGAAAAAATTTAAAAATTACTCAATTAGAAGAAAAATTTTGATGAAAATTATTGGAAAAATTCGAATGAGAAGTTAAGTTGCCAGTTGGGAAATGAAATAGGAATATTTTGATGACAAATTTCATTTGAAATCAAATTCCAAATTGACAATTTTATTGGAAAATTGGGAGGGGTGATGAACAAGAACAATTATTTTCTTGAAAAAAAAATAAATAAAAAAGGTCGGGAAAAATTTAGATAGAAACCTCAAAAATAAACTTGATAAAAAATTTACTTGAAAAAAATTTCAAAAGAAAAATTTGAAAAGTATGGTAGAGATTTCGAAGCATTTCGATGAGAAAATTTGATGAAAAATCTTTAAAAATCTAAATGAAAATTTAAAAATAAATTTAATTAGGTAACAATATTCATTTAAAAGTTTTTTTTAATATAAATTGTAAAAATTATTGGCAAGTTTGAATGAAGAAATTGGAAAATTAAAAATAAAGTTTCAACTTTTAAACGACAAATAGAAAAAAATTGATGAAAAATTTGAGGAAAAATAGAAATAAATAATTAAGTATTTGATGAATGATGATTAATTTCTTCAAGAATTTCTTTTCAAAAATCGAATGAAAATTGAAAATGAAAAAAAAAATGAAAAATTTGAAGAATAGAAAACTTGGAAAATTTTTAAATATTTTATTAAATTAAACTTAGGTAGTGGAAAAATCTCGATGAAAATTTTGCGAAAATCAATTTCGATGAAATCCACCTTGCAATGACGACAAACGCGACCAGGACAACGATTATTCAAAAATTTCAAACAAGAATATGAGATGAATCACGATGAATTCTCGTTCGTTCATTTTCGTGATTACTTGTTGTGGATTTAGTCACTCCCATCAAAACTACATTTTTTATTTTCAATCTACATTGTTTACTCGTATTTCGGAAAACATCATTGAAAATAGGTCTACATTACAAATAGAAGGCGCATTGTTGGTTGTTTGGGATTTTTGGCGAAATTTCTTTTAATTAGCGATGAAAAGAAAAAATTTGAGGAATGGATTTAATACTTAAATAGGTAAATTAGAAAAACTCATCTTCTGTAAAAACGTTCATTTCTGTACAACGCTTTTCAAGCACCAAGTGCTCATCATCAGGTGCAATGCACAATTAACTAACAAGAGTATAGAGTAACAACGTAACAAACAACAGCGTATCATTATATAAACTTATGAAGTAAAACAGTGCCCCTCTCACTACTAGGGCGTGGTCAAGTAGAGAGAGGGGGCGCCCTTTTAGTTTATAACCTGTTGTTTGTTATGTTGTGTTGTTAAGGGCCGATTTAGTTTTCTTTTTTGCCTAAGCTACAGGCAGAATCTTAGTTTTCAGATATGGAGAAGTAACGAATGAAAATTAATGAAACTTGAAATATACACACTTCAAAGCATTTAGAAAAAAATGTCGCATGCGATTTTTAATTGAATCAGTAGTTTCTGAGAAAAAAAGAATTAAAAATATGGTCCAAGATTTGGGTGTTTTCAACTTTTTTCCTGGAATTTTCATTTTTTTTTTCTTTTTTTCAGAAATAATTGATCAATCGTAAAAAGCATCCGACATTTTTTTCTAAACACTTCAAGGTATCTATATTTCAAATTTCATCAATTTTCATCCGGTAGATCTTTAGATCTGACCCGAGCAGCACACTCGACAAATTATCGAAATAAAAAATCGACAGAATATCGAATTCGATAAAGTGTCGCGTTAGTTCCGCATAAATCGTGAAATTATCTTTCGATATATAGATAGATTATCGACGAATTATAGTTAATAAAAATTTCGAGATTATAGTAAGATATTTTATCGATAATCTATCTATAATATCGAAAGATAATTTCACGATTTAGGCGGAACTTTCGCGACACTTTATCGAATTCGATATTCTGTCGATTTTTTATCGATTTTTTATTCCGATTTTTTGTCTTTTACTAGCTTTTTTCTATAATTAAAAATCATTAATTAGCATAATTAATACATTAAACTTTGCCTAAACACATTATTTATGTTACGGTAAGAGGATCATTTCAGAAAAAGTCAAAAAAAAATTATAAAAAATCTGCCACCCGTGGGGCTTGAACCATCTACCTCCTGCATGGTAATCCTCTTCCTTAACCACTATGCCATACCTTATCGTTGAGAAATCAGCAATAAAACGCTTATAATAGGCAGTTTAGTACTTCCAAACGTGTTGGACTTGGAAAAATTTTCACCAATTTGGAAATAATTTTAAATATCGTCACAAAATCGTTGAAAAATCGTTCGACAAATTTCAGATTATTTGTCGATAATGTAGTTTTAAATATCGCCACAAAATCGTTGAAAAATCGAATTCGAGGAATTTCATATTACGTGTCGATAATATAGTTTCAAATATCGTCATAAAATCGTTTAAAAATCGAATTCGAGAAATTTCAGATTACGTGTCGATAATAAAGTTTTAAATATCTTCACAAAATCGTTAAAAAATCGAATTCGAGAAATTTCAGATTATTTGTCGATAATATAGTTTCAAATATCGTCACAAAATCGTTAAAAAATCGAAATCGAGAAATTTCATATTACTTGTCGATAATATAGTTTCAAATATCTTCACGCAATCGTTAGAAAATCGAATTCGAGAAATTGCATATTATGTGTCGATAATATAGTTTCAAATATCTTTACAAAATCTGTAAAAAATCGGATTCGATAAATTTAATATAATCTGTCGATAATATAGTTTCAAATGTCGTCAAAAAATCGGTAAAATATCGAAGTCGAGAAATTTCATATAATCTTTCGATAATATAGTTTTAAATATCTTTACAAAATCGTTAAAAAATCGAATTCGATAAATTTAATATTCTTTGTCGATAATGTAGTTTCAAATATCTGCACAAAATCGGTGGAAAATCGGAATCGATAAATTTAATATTCTTTGTCGATAGTATCGTTGACGAATATCGTCATAAAATCTTAATAATATCGAATTCGATAGTTTTTAGATTTTTTGCCTATGAAGTTGTACCGATAAATCTTTATAATATCGTGAGAACATCTATAGATTTTCAAACGATTTTTTATCGATACGTTACATCTTCCGATATTATCGATCGAGTGTGCCGCTCGGGGAAGGATTAAAGATTTCATTGTTTTTTAAGGAGCAGGATAGGCAAACGTGTAAACGGAATCGGCCCTTAATTGTGCGTTGCATCTGATGATGAGCACTTGGTGCTTGAAAAGCGTTGTACAGAAATGAACGTTTTTACAGAAGAAGAGTTTTTCCGATTTATCTATTTCCTTTAATTTTTTTTTGACAACGAGGTCAACGAAACGTAGGTTGTTCAGAAATACAGATTTTATGTACAATCTCGCGAATCAATTCATCAATGTTGGAACTTGATGAAATTCCACGGTGTTGAACTGCTGATGGATTCTCACGTACAGATACTCGATTCGAACCAATCAATTTTTTTCTACAACAACTTCACTATTGTTACCTAAGCGAACATGTTTTTATTCATTTGCCAGCACTCAAACGTCACATCAAACATCGAGGTGGAGTTCAACATCGCAAAGAGATGCGAGGTATTTTTAATTTACCAACAATAAGGGTTTAGCTGGTTGGCAAAGTTTCACAATATTGGAAATTTTCCTAGTTCTAAAGATATACAAGCTACGTAGACGTACCTTACATATCAAATAGCACAAATACAATGGACTTTTGTAGAAATCGGACAAAGAATCAAACACTAAAAACAATGCACTTACGTGGCAACTTCATTTCTTTTTTATTAGACTCCAGCGCTTAAGGTCGTATCGTTTTGTTCGATTTTCCTTTTTTTTTTTTTTTTTTTGCTTCGTCGGTGTTATTGGCAAAATGTACTTTGTACGTACCTACAGAAACCAAGTGGTTAATTTATTACCAAGTGGGTGGCTCGTTCGAAAGATCATATCGAGAACGAAGACAGGTAGGTAATAGTAGTCGAAATTCAATTTTCACTCGACTACGCGTAGTAATGTCATTTTACAGCTCTTCAAGCGTAGCCGCATCACTGACATTTCCCATTTTCACGTTTCCATTTCATCAAATACATAGTACGTACCTTGGGAATGGGCGTGAACGACAGGTAATTGGCTAAGAAGTATTTTCATGTTTCAAGGTTGCGGTTTGTCTTTATTTCTTAGGATCTGTAACGCGTACCTTGCCTTTGGGGCGTTCGCGTTCGGTTTCCATCGAAAATGAGAAATATCGCTCGGGTAATGAAAACGTTCGGTGTTAGTCGTCGTCACATGTATTATACGTAATTTTCAAAATACTATATGTACCTATATTGAGAATTGTCATCAGAAATCCTATGAGAAATCTCATCTTCGACGATATTCAATCAATACCTACTATACCTTATCTACCTAGTTAATATAGAATCTACGGTAACATTTTGCACATCCGGAGTTATAAGGTCACATCTCAGAAAAATCCAGTTTTTTTTTGTCTCAAAGTTCGCCTATAACCTCATCATAATATTTTTTGAAATTTCATTCCTCCCTCCCCTCCTAAAAAACCGACAATGTTACAACTCAAAATCGAGAGATGATGGAAATATTCCAGAATAATAAAATAATGTTCCAAAAAAAAAAAAATTACATAGGTATGGATGGACCCATTGAAAGGGAAGGGATGTGTAACCAAAATTCATGGGTTTTCGAAGCAGTCGACTGTCGAGCGACGTATCTAAATGTATGGTTTTTTTTCCAGCTCCCCAGTCTGTTGCTGACGTTATTTCATCAAAAAAAAAAAGTAAGACCCAGTAGGATCTCACTAAAATTCTAAGAAAATTTTGAATTGGAAACCAAAACCATTTTTTTTCTCCTGTAGAATCCACTTCAGAGGTAATTTTAGATGAACCCACAAAAAGGTCTCAAATCTCAGTTAGATGAGAGGAAGTGAAATTTTCTTTAGTTTTATTAATGAACATTTCAATCAAGTTTCAAAAAACAAATTCAATTTCTTCTTGAAAATAAAATTTTTAAATTTAATTTTAAACCGCCCTTTTTTTTGAACAATAAAATATTGTGAGCTGATTTTCTTATCTTATTTAGCATGTTTTCCACTCCTTGTAGTTTTATTTCAAAATATTCCACTTGTAAAATCAATGGTAAAAATCTACCTACAAGTGAAGTAGATACCTGCAATGATACTTCAAAAAATTTTCACGAATGAATGAATAAAATTTCCATAAAGATTAGAACGTAGTCAACATACCTATACGACTTTTCAATAATTTGTTCTTTTCATCTTTACCTACCTACATATACAAATTCGTATTTATAGATATTATAAATAGTTGAATACGGATTTTTTTCCAAACCACTACACACCGCGGATTTGCGGATTAGGATGGAATAATATTCCACGTGGTTGAAATTCTGAATAAACTTATGAAAATTAATATTTTCATTAATTCAGCGAAAAATATTCGCAGCGATTTCTCGTTTCTATGTTTTTACCCTCGCTCCCTATTAACCAACTGTTGAATTTATTTTTTATTTTTATTAAAACACCGATATTTCCCATCTGAGTATTCAAACGACAATATTTTGATGTTACCAAATTGAGAAGCGAGCACTCAAACTGGGTCATCAGTAAAGCCCGAATTTTTATGCGCTTAAAATAGCAAAATAAGCGCTTATGTCAAGCGGTTAAAATATGAAAAATAAGCGTAAATATGCCCTATAAAACCGAAAAAAGCAAAAATAAGTGCTTTAAAAATATACCATCATGGGTATCAAAATGCAGGTATTTTAAAATCGCTTTCGAAAAACCTATCAAATCGTACATATGTAGAAACTGAAAGAAATGTAGAGCAGAAAAACATTAAAACATTTATTTTTAAAATAAATAATGCGAAATTCATTAAATTTGGACGCGTTGAATTAAAATTAAATTATAGTTTGAAAAACGCCTCCACAACTGAAAGTTCCTTCAAATTGCAACTTGAAAAGTAAAAAAAAAAAAAAAAAAAAAATGAAAATACAAAAAATTGTATTTTTTCATTTTTTTTTTGGTCAGGTTTTTCAATTTTTTCAAAAAAAGCGCTGAAAACTAAAAAAACCCGCAAAATATGCGTGTTTTTGACGTTTTTTGGCAAAAATAAGCGTTTTTAAGCATTTATACCAAAAATAAGCAAAAATAAGCGCTTAAAAATTTCACCATTCGTCTCAGAATCGCATGAAACGTAAAGAAAATTGTGATATGCCATATCTAGTGCAGCAGAAAAAAATAAGCAATATCATAAAAATCCGGGCCCTAGTCATCAGATATAAATTCGAATTGAAATTTTTTTTCATTTCAACTATAACGATTCGATATTTGTGTTTTTCACACATTATGCCCCATTGTTGAGAGAAT
Source organism: Balanococcus diminutus (assembly GCA_959613365.1). Classification (NCBI taxonomy): domain Eukaryota; kingdom Metazoa; phylum Arthropoda; class Insecta; order Hemiptera; family Pseudococcidae; genus Balanococcus; species Balanococcus diminutus. The sequence goes on along the minus strand of OY390715.1, from coordinate 32,767,712 downwards.
TATCTGCGTTGTCATTTATTTTCCACCAATTATCGATTACATTTTCATCACGAGCTCGTGTTTATGTAATCAAATCGATATAACGAAGGTATTTTTTAAAAAGCAATTGACAGAGGGTGGATTTTTATAATGACAAGGTTATTTATTAGTATGGGGAATAGACGGGACGGGAGGGGTGTACGAATTATAATGCCAAGTCAGCGTGAGTTTTCGAAATGGTCGATGAAAAATGTAACCTATTTTTAATCTGCCATTATATATTTTTAGAGAATGTTAAGCAGACTAGCAGATACTTTGTGTTCGTACAGGAGTGCTGGAAATTTTGTAAAGAAAAAAAAATTAGTTAATGCAAGAGCTAAAATTAACAAGATCAAAAAGTCGTGAAAATTTTTCTCTCATCCTTGATCTGAATCAGGCTCGCTAAGTGAAAATCTAGACACGATGGAAAAACTTTTGGAGCCCTAACCTTTAAATTTTAAAAAAACGTATTTTTGCAAAAATTCCATTTTAAAACTTTTTTAAAAGGTCAAAATGAGGAATATTTTGTAAAAAAACTCATTCACTCCAAGTTTTTACAAAAAATTTTGCGAGCTCAAAGTTGTGAATAATTTACGAATAAAACCTTTTTGATTTTTAAAAATAGTTTGCAAGAATTTCATTTTGAATTTTTTTAATGCAAAAAATCGGAGCAAAAAATTTTTTTGTTTCCTTCAAGAGTTTGAGTTTTTTTACAATCCAAAATATATGAATAATTTCCAAAAAAAAAAAAAAAACGTTTTGATTTTTAAAAATATTTTGCGAGAATTTTATTTTACTTTATTTTATGTATTCAATGACAGAATTGGTAATTTTTTGCAAAATTATTTTATTTTTTTTTTTTTTAATTTTTGCAAAAATGTTTGCAATGACATAATTGTGAATATTTTACGCAAAAGGGAAACTATAAATTATTAGGTACCTACTTTTGAAAATAGGTACCTAGTCCTTTTTTTAAAACTTAAATTTTGAAAACGTTGTTTTATTAAAATGATAGAATTGGGGATATTTTGCAAAAATATATTTTTGTTCTCTTCAAGCTTTTGCAAAATGTTTAAATCTCAAAATTGTTAATATTTTACAACAAAAAAACCTTTCTGATTTATAAAAAAATTTGCAAGAATTTCATTTTGACTTTTTTTTCAAATGCCAAAATTGAGAACATTTCACAAAAAAAAATTAATTTTGAAAAGTTATTTTAAAATTCCAGAATTTTGAAAAAAAAAAATGTTTTTGTTTTCTTAAATTTTTGGCAACATTTTTTACGATCCCAAAATTGTAAAAAATTCCAAAAAATCTGATTTCTAAAATATTTTGCAAAAATTAAATTTGAAAAGTTGTTTTAAAATGTAAAAATTAAAAATATTTTGCGAAATATTTTTTTTTGTTCTCTTCAAATTTCTTTCAAAATGTTTTGTCAGGTCGAAATATTTGTTCCCATTTTGAAGTACCTACAATAAGATACATGAATATTGTAGTGTAGGTATTGAAAAAAAAAGAAGAAAAAAAGAAAAGAAATGAATGTCTGTCTGTCTCAATAACATTTTTAAGGAAACCGAAATGGAAAAATTTTCATCGTATACTTCTCTCCTCATCAGGGAACGAATTCGGCTGACCTGCCGGCTGCCATCAGTCTTTTTCAACGATGTACGTACGAATGTATTTGTGTTACCAAAAAACTTAATTTCACGAACATAAAGGAAATATGTATAGGCGCAGATTTGGAGTCGCGATCGCAAATCAGCAAAAAAATAAAAACAAAACGGGTGTCATGTCATTTATGTACAATGTAAGACACTCCAATCACCAATCAGCAGAGAAAGGAATCATTTTAGACTTGTATTTTAGCGACTTTCTGTTAAAATGACATCTGTCATTTACCTTTAACTTTGCATCTCGCTTGATTTCTTCGCTTATAACATTACTTTTTCTTTCATAGTAAAATAAAATATTTTTTTCCAATTTTCCGAAAAACTTACTTTAAAAAATAAAAATAAAAATACGAAAGACGGTATTTGATAGGCTTTTGTAATGGAAATGATAAAAGTACGCCGTGCATATATTTTTATTAAGAATAAACTTTTCAACAAATGCACCAAAGTTCCAAGAGCCTGAGAAAAAAACACATTTTTGTATCTAATCGTCTTGGTTGGCTTTCGAATATCTTTTCATTTAGCTTTTCTTACTGTCGGTATTTTTTTTTTGAAAATAAAATAAGACATTATGTTTGGATTTTGGAATTCCATTTAGTATTTATCCTTTTGAAATAATAGGTATTACCTACGTATCATATATGCTTTTTGAACTGAGCTGCGTAACCACACAAATCTACTTATGCAGATGGTCTTGTATATATGTAGATAAGCTAATTTCCTAAAATCAACATCGACGACTAATGAAACATTAGGCGCTTTAAATACCCTCTGAATGGAACATAACCGCTCAAAACAAGCGAACGTATTTTCTGAAATTAAGAAACACTTTGAATCCAACAACTCGAGCCGAACTCTCATCTCATATCTACAAGTTAGATACTCGTACACAACAAGAAACGGTAGTAAATCTTTATCTACGCCGCTTTGATTAAATAAAGCTTTTGATTTGAAACCGAACATTTAACATCTAACAATTCGTATGTTTGATTTAGGACACACATTTAACACTTGGAACGAATAAAGTGAAACAGAGGTAGAGAAAGCGAGACACCGAACGAAAAGGATGCTGCGATGCAACGTTATATATCCTATATACTCAAAAGGATATAGGAGAACTAACGCTCTAGGTTATCGAAGCGTTATGTTCAAGTTTACAACAGTAGCTTTATTATATAATCTTAAAGTTGGAGTATTTTCCTTTTAGGTAAGATGAACGTTCAGATAACTTAAAATTACAGTCCCTCGAGAAGTATACAGTACCTACTGCAGAGCTGTACATTATGCTTGTCTCTTAACCTTAATGATGCCCGAGGTTTAATGTTTTAACCTTAATGAAAATTTTCCCGAGAAAAACAAAACAAAAAAAAAATTCTCAAAAAGCCAAACAACAAGTACCTAGTACCTAGTACCTACCTCCCTACGAAGCACATATTACAAAACAAAAACAAAAATAAGAAGAAAAAAACCTTAATAATCGCGCAGCGTACAAAAGAAGACTTATTAGACGAGTATATCTTACGAAGCTATTTAGTTGTTTTGTATCATATAATTATTAAGTATATTTATGTAAATTAAGTACTCATCCTACACTACTATAAAACTGTTTAAGGGAAGTTTCATAACCAACTTTTTCCACGCATCTTTCTTCGTTATAATTTCATTAAAATTTCCCGTACCTGAAAAGAATCTTCGTATAATACCGTAATCACGATAAGATTTTAATTTTATAGGCATAAGTCACGTTATACGAGAATAACTAACTAAATTATGTGACTGCTTTTCTCAAGATAAAATACCAACACTTTTTGCTATAATAGCCAGACTTGTGAAATTCGTTCCAAGCTTTTTCGCTTTCTTCTGAAACGTTAACTCCTCTAGATGGCTCTAAATAATTTTGATGTTCAAAATTTCCAACCTGTTGTTGGTGAAAAAATGAATAAAAAGTGTATACAAAATTTCTTACATTTTCAACGTTTCAAATGAAGCAATTTCAAGCTTGAATAAATTCATAATTTTATCGATGAATTTTGATATTGTAAAGAGAAAAAAGGAAATTATTTTTCTATTAAAAAGTTACGAGAGAGAGAATACTATTGAGAATTTTCCTCAAGGTTTCAGACATTCTCAACAGAAAAAAATCTTTAGAAAAATAAGAGATTTTAAAAAAAATTGCAAAAATTGTTTTCAAAAAAAAAATTATTTTTCTATTAAAAAATTACGAGAGAGAGAATACTATTGAGAATTTTCCTCAAGGTTTCAGACATTCTCAACAGAAAAAAATCTTTAGAAAAATAAGAGATTTTAAAAAAAATTGCAAAAATTGTTTTCAAAAAAAAAATTATTTTTCTATTAAAAAATTACGAGAGAGAGAATACTATTGAGAATTTTCCTCAAGGTTTCAGACATTCTCAACAGAAAAAAATCTTTAGAAAAATAAACGATTTAAAAAAAAATTGCAAAAATTGTTTTCAAAAAAAAATACAGAGTGTACATTCTTGTACGATAGAAGTGTAACTTCTATATTCTATAAACTTGAACTACAATGAAATTTGAAAACCCATAGCCCATTTTGTCATTTGAAGTACATACAGGGCGTTTTATAGCTGACTCAGTTTCCTCCACCAGGTGGCAACACATATGGAACAAAAAATATTATATCAACACGTTGCCTATCTTGAAAATTGAAGGAGAAAGGGAAAAATGAACCAAGAAAAAAGTTTTGAGTATATAAATAAACAGTACCTACTAAACAAAATAAACTTTTTTTGTTCCTGACATATTTTGCATATCTTTGAAAATGAAGGCGTAAGAGAGCTTTAAACTTAGAAGAAAACAGATTTTTTAATTTTCAAAGCTCATCTGTACTTCTGTAGCTCCTTCATTTTCGAAGATAGATGAATTCATCACATAACTTTTTTTGCACGTCTTAAAGCGTTACACCTGTTTCGTGTAACATCTTGGCAAATTTCGCAATTTTAATTTTCCAATGATGTCCACTAATAATTTGAAGCTCAAATGATCAATAATGTACGATTGACATTGAGACATGAAAATTCCAAAAAATCGTCAAGATGATACAAGAAACAGGTATAACTCTTTGAGACGAGCAAAAAAAGTTATGTGATAAATTTGCCAATCTTCGAAAATGAAGGAGTTACAGAGTTTTGAAAATTGAAAAACCTGTTTTTTCAAAGTTTTTAGTTGTCTTGCGCCTTAATTTTCATATATAGGCAAAACATGTCAAAAACAAAAAAGTTTATATTTTTCAGTATTATTCATTTATATTTTATACCTAATCAATTTTTTTCTTGATTCAATTTTCCTCTGCCCCTTCAATTTTCAAGATGGGAAACGTCTTAAAATTAAATTTTTTTGTTTCTTATGGGTTGCCTGTTTATCTTGTGGAAGGAACTCAGTCATCTATGGAACACCCTGTACACTCTTAGTATCGTTGGTTCAATTTGTACAATCTGGTACTATAGCTTAAATACTATTCTACGGAGAAATTCATTAGCGAGTAGTTTAACCTATTCGTAACTCGCATGAAGGTGCGTAGTTGTGGCACTACATATGTATATACAGATGTCCCCAACTACACTTCTTGGAGCCTAAAAAGAGGTGGGGATAATCTGGAAGCTGAACTTGAACTTCGGAAGAAATAATGAAGGTTCTCGTCACTGATGCAAATTTCAAAAAACTTCATCGTTTTGAGCCTCGCCCGGGGCTTCCCCAAAAAGGAGGCTTGCCCCAGGTACATTTACTGACTCTACATTCTACATAGAAAACTTTAGGTCATTAGGTTTCATTTTTAGGCATTAATGTTCCTGAAAAACAGGAAAACAATATGAAAATTCTTGATTTTTGACCTTACGCAGGGGTCAAAAGGGGTTTAAAAGACAAAACCAACAAAAGGCACATCAAGTACATAAACTTAATCTACATAGAACTCCTAGGTCAATTGGGGGGGGGGGGGGGGGTCTGTAACCTGATCAATGTGAAAAAATTACCCCATAATCCACTTCTTGGAGTCTAAAATGGGTTGGAAACAGAGTTGGGCAGATCCACTAATATAAGGATCTAGATCCAGATCCAGATCTTTTGTTAAGATGGATCTGCAAAAAATCCAGATCAGATCTCTTCCAAAGTTAAGGGAGTTGATTTAGATCAGATCGAAAATTTTGGATCTTTGGATCTTTAAATCCAATTTTCAAATTTTTGGATCCGGATCAAGCCGGACAGAAGTTTTTAGAAAAATGTGATGAATAGTAGAAATTTTTTTCTGGATCTGGATCTGTTTTTTTTTTCTTGAAAATTTAAGGATCCAAAGATCCAAATCAGATCCTTTTCAAAATTGGAGGACCTGATCAAGATCAAATCCAAATTTTTGGATCTTTGGATTTTTAGATCCCCGGATCTGTCCAACTCTGGGTGGAAATGACTTAGGAGGCTAAAATTTGGATATGTCGTCGGTAATGAGGGTCCCCATCGTTAGTAGAAATGTCAAAATGTTTCGTCATTTTGGGCTCCTTTCATGGTCTTCACAAAAAAGGACCTTATTGCAAATTTCAAGTTGGGGCCGCAAAAATTCACTGATTTAGTTTTCACTGACCACTTCCTACCATAGGAATTTTTTGAGAAAAACATGTTTACGAGCAAGTATTTATCAGAAAATCATGATGAAGATGTACAAATTATTTAATAATCGCCTCCATATTTCACATTGAAGATAGAAACATGCAAATGCAAATTTCATAATTCTGGGTAAGACTAAGAATATATCACTTGGGTACAATGGGATAAAATTAGTATAGCGTACTAAACGTAACCAATTAAAGACATACCGTCGCGTAGTGTCCCGTCGTATTCCCTAACAATCATCAAAACGCTATTAATCATCGAGTGACCGAAATTGGCCAAAAGTTTGAAAATACTCAAGACGTCGTTTTAAATCCGCAGCTACGACGATGGCGACGCCATCCACGCGACGGTCGTAACGATATGCAATTTCCACCACTATGTTTCCCAAAACGAAATTTTATACATATTCATAAAATTCCACCAAAATGGTCCAAATCCCAACATCCATAACTGTTTCGCAACTCGCAACACTAAGTTGTAATAATACTAGGGTATCTTTAATTTCTGCTAGATGACTGTGCCAAAAGCATTAAAGCGCATTACTTTTCTATGTACATTATATCCAACTGCACGTAACTTAACCTAGCACTCATGTATACAAAATAAAATATTTTTCCGTCTAACAAAAGGTAATAATTTGCTTCGCTAAGACGAAATAATTTTCAAATATCACAACTATCTCTACGCTCGTAACACAAAAAAAAAAAAAAAAAAAAATGAGGAAGGAGGAAGAAGTACTTAGAATTGTACTTTTTCTAAACACGAGGAAAAAAATAAGTAAAGAATTTCAGAAGAAATAGAAAGTTTCCAAGATTTCGGTATTTTCTCGGAGAAGGAAAAAAAACACCACATATACCATTAGAAATACTCTTTTCAGGGGAAAAAGAATTAAGCCAGAGAAAGACACGTATACGCATTAGCGAGCGTCAAAAAAAAAGAGAAAAAGAAAACTCACCAACAACGCTCTTTCGACTACTTTTAATCCTATAGTACCAAAAAAGCCGGAAAAAATCTAAAATATTTTTAATTTAGACGGCTATCTGCGAGTAAGGATATTTCCACGGATTATGAAACTGAAATCCGCCGCAACTGAGGAGATAAATTGCGGTTAACGCTGACGACATTAATGAAAAACAGCCAAGCGTTTGAGCTGGCCTGGCCTCTGCAAAGCAACGAGGTGTCATTATTAGTTGGAGTGAAATTTCAGCAACACCGCTTTTATATAAGCTATATAATATTTACGCCTTTATATTTATAAAACCAAGCTCCAACGACCGAAGAAAAATTCACAAAAGCAGATTCTGATTTCAACTTCCGAATAGATAAAACGTCTCACCGCACGTTTAAAAGACGTAAAATTAATGCGTTTATGATTTTACTATCGCTTTTTTTTCCCTCCCCCTTTCGGTTTAATTTTCATCGAATTCCTATTTTTCACGCATGTGTTAAGCTCATTTCGTCATAAGGTAAGTACTTATTCAAACTCACATTATGATATTTTTCTTGTAAGTAAATCAATGAGGCGTATCCACATATATTCATGGGTGGCACACATGTTAAGCATATTATACTAATAAATAATTCAAAATAGGTACTTATTATTAGACTATTATAGGCACTCTATAAGGTTTTTCAATTTTTGCCCAATTTAACGTATTGAAAATCACTCTACTTTTCACATAAAAAAGTTGAAGCATTCAAACGACTCGCAAACTCTATTAAAAATAACATTTTGACACAAAATTTTGTCCACGATGTCATCACACAACGTTCAATGCTATCATTTCCTTTCTTAGTGCTGAAACCTTGAAATCGAATGTTGGTAAACGGATCGAATCACATACAAAGTAATAGCCCAAAACATCCAAATATCAAATTAAAACTTTTTTCCGACTTCTTTTTCTCGATATCTCGTTCAACTTGTTTAAGTATACCTAATTCGATTTTTACTCGAGACCTTTTTTTTGAAATTTCAACAGCTAAACTATTTTTAAGCTCCTGAAGTAGGATATACGTATACTTTTAGTACGTGCTCTTATGAACGTATCCATCATAATTTAATCCTCAAAAATCACTCAGTGGTGTGACGAAGCGATACGTAGTTGGATTGGGGGAGGGGGGGGGGGGGTGAAACTTAAATTTTCCCAACTGCTTGTCCCTAATTTCTGCGGAGTTGAGTAATATCAATCTAAGTCAAAAATCACATTGGTTCCTGGTCTTTGCACATTGAAACAGATTTCTCTGACTTTGTCATTTTATTTCCTTGGCTTCGTTGAGTTCATCTATTGGTGGAAACCTTCTGATAAGTTAAAAGAACGAAGAGAAGAAAAACAGTAACAAGGCCAGAGCAATGGGTTTCAATGTGCGAAGAGCCAAGCTGATTTTTCACTTGAATTGTTAAGTATTAGGTACTTTTAATTCCACAGAGGCACAGATCTCTTAAATTTTCTCAACTTTTTCTCAAAATTTCTTAATTTACCCAACTTTTCACAAAAAAATTTCTACTTGGGAGTGAGACACCTCACACCCCCTAGTCATCACGACTCTGTACAAAATAGATGAAAAAAAATGAATGGAAACTACATTTTAGGGTCTTGAAAAATACATTTGAAAACTTCAATACTCTACAAAAAAAAAAAATTAAAATTAAAACGAGTGAAAAAAATGCAGATGGATTAGAAAAACTACTTCATAGCATACAGGGTGTCCGGAAGGTGGTGGAACAGAAACGCTATTTGAGTCTTGAATAATAACTTGAATACAACCGAGTCCAACTAATAAAAAACTTTATATGGCAGAGAGTTCCCCATCTCAATTTCGAAGCGGCAGTGGTTCACAAAAATTTCGAAATTCTGCCACGACAATACAAGAAACAGATGCAACTTTTTGAGAAGTTCAAGAAAGTTATGAGAAAAATTGGATAATCTTTGAAAATGAATGTGCCACAGAACTTTGAAGTTTAGAAATGCTTTTACTTTCAAAGGTAGGCAAACTTTTTACATGACCTTTTTTTGTTCTCAAAAAGTTACATCTGTTTCATTTCCTGTCTTGACCGAATTTTGAAATTTCCATGTCTCACTAGTGCTACTCACAAAACTTAGAAAGGCAATACTTTTGCCAAAAAAAATTTTGCTGCTATAACTCCTTCAATTTCAATGATAGGCATCTCGATGTGATCAGAAGTTTTTTCATTTTTCAAGTATCCATTGCCAGGGTTGGAAAAAATTCTGAACACAGTGTTGCCAATAGATTTTATTTAGAAAACGACAATTTCCAAAGCTCTACAGCAGTGTGCAGCACTTTCATTCACAAAGATCGGAACCAGGTGAACACGAAGTTTTTTGTTAGTGGTAATCGGTTATATTATATCCAATATTTCAATAAAAAATAGTGCCCACCACTCTCACCGGACACCCTGTAGTATTGTACCTGGTACTTATTAATGATTACTGCATTATATTTACCAAAATCCCCATAAATACATATTCATGTTCATCTTTTAATCATGTACCCTATCACCCTGAGCACTCAATGTTTTTTCAACATTCATCAACAAGAGGCATAAAACTTAATTAATCGCTATACAACAAATTTTACAAACAAACTTACCTCTAATCCGGTAGAATCGTACATAGTTTGTAAGTCTGGACCAATATTTTCTAAAAGGCATTTCCGTTCTTCCATAAAATCTGCAACAAAATTTAATCATCGTTTAATACTATAGGTATCATACCTCGTTGGTATTAAAAATATTTTGAAAATGTGGAAAAAATTCAACTCGAAAATACAAATTCCATCCGAGAGTAAATTTTTGCCAGTCCAAAAATATAGGTAATTTTAATGGAATATTTATCGATTTCGCCCACTTAGCTATCACTTCTCTTCCCTTTTAATTTCAACGATACAATTTCATGGTCGAAAGGTTTAATAACTTGAACTGGAAAATGATTTCGAAGAAAATAAGCATCGGTCTGCCGTCTGTGAAGTATACCTAATATTCTTCTATTTCGGTTTTTAAAACCATTTCGGCGATATCTTTTGAGTATATTTTAAAAGGAAATGAATTCCCAGTTTACAAAATAACGCCATTAGACTCCATAGTTTTTTGAATTTTCGTAAGTAGAAAAAGTAGACAGATAAATTGAAAATTTATGATTCTCCGAGTCTGTATTTTTTCATGCACGACTTAATCGATTTCCTTGATATATCGAGAATTAAAACAGTAGGTACTGTAATGATTTTTCGTTTTAACCGCCATTTATGTGTTGAATACTAATGAGTCGAGTCTTCTTTCTCCGGGATACTGGGATGAATTCTACTTGGAAAAAATGTCAAATTTTAAACATTCTAGTATACGAGATTTTTCGGCGTGATTTCACGATTTATTATAGAGTTTCGAGAATTTTTTCTTCTTTCCATTCTATCGATTACGTCGAGAAAACTAATTTATAAAAGTTATATTTTAAACTGAAAAAAATACCTACATGTTTTCCTGTAGTTGGGCTACAAATCAAGCCTTTATTTATAGTTCAGTTTGAGTAACTTTTAAAATTGCACAAAAAAAATTATTAATTACGGCAATTTTGAGATTTATAGCAAGATGGCTGGTAATCACCATTACTCGCCTATCACGACGGTCTAATAGGTAATCATTTCACCTCTTGTAACTTGCAAGCTTCAGATTAGAGTACTCGAGTTTTTTAAGGGGGAGGGAGAAAATTATTTAGAAAAAATTAAAACTCTTTCCAAAAAGTTTAAAAAATTACTTGGAGAAGAATTTTCTCCATAAATTTTTCCCCAAAAAATTACAATCAGAAAAAATCTTGGAAAGATCTGTTGAAAAATAGGTACTTGGATTTTTTTTTTTTTAAATAATTATGCAGGGATTTATTTTTTAATCTCACATTTTCTTCTGATTTTTTAAAAATTCTCCTTTGAAATCACAAGATCAAAATTTTCATGTGTAGTCAATGAACCTTATGAAACTTCAGATTTGTATACAATCGGGTGTCACTAACCAAAAATGTACATTGTACAATGCACAAATGCATTTGGTCCCCAATAAATTCGATTTTATAGATACATTATCAAACTTGGAACTTTTTTAATAAATTTTATGACTTTTAGACACTTTTTCAGATATTTTGAAACTTGTAATTTTTAAAATAAATTTCATGACTTTTGGACATTTTCTAGACATTTTTTCAGACATTCTGAAACTTGGATTTTTTTTTAGAAATTTCATGACATTTCAATTTTTACACTTTCGTGGTAGGTAGGTAACTATTATTTTATTTTATTTTATTTTATTTTAACTTTATTTTAATAGACTTTTTAATTTTTAAATTCCATGGAAATGAATTTTCATGGCCGCAGCAGAGTAAAACCATAATACTATGTTTCATACTTTCAAACGTTGTGTGGAAATAGAACTAACTAGGGAGGTCCAGGGGGCGAAGCTCCCCTGGCGAGGCACGAAGCGCCGAGATGAAATTTATCTAAAATAAATTGTTATTTAAAAAAAAAGCAGAAGGCTGATATTAGGCTGATATTGCAGAAGCAGGCTGGTATCAGTCTGACATTTTTTCTCAAATTTTTTATCACTTTTTTCAAAAATTTTCTAAACTTAGGTATGAATGATTATTTCATTATTTTTTGTTTTTCCAAATTTGAACCGTTTGTTTTTATTAACTGCTAAACGCCAATCATCGAAATTTTCAGGAAGCGCGAAATACTGCTACAACATGGTTTTTAATGATAAGTGGACGATTTTTTTTTTTCAATTTCTCAAAGATATCCTCATCTACCAGTATAATAACATACCACAATGTAATTTTAAAAATTATCCAAGTTATTCAAGTTTAAAAAATCGTGTAGCAGGTTTTGGTACAAAAAAAATCACTATAGCAGATTTTGATACAAAATTTTATGGATTTAGTAGATTTTGACACAAAAAAATAGACTTTTCTGACTTTCCAATTTTTTCAATGTTTTTGTAGAGGCAACTGCTGCAGTTTATGTAACCATACCAACGAAAATATTTTACCTTTGTGACATTGCTGTAAAAGGGGGTCCAGTAAAATAGAAATAAAATAAAAATAAATTTTCTAGCTTGGAAGGAAGAGGAACGAGAATCAGCGATTAACCTATCTCTATATCTAGGATGATTGATAAATGAATACGTCAGTAGAAAAACCCCATAAGTCACACTTTTTGGGGAATTGACATGTTAGCGGATTTATCATGTAAAAAACCTGCCCGATCGAATGACGCTGTCAGAAAAATATTTTACTAGCGCCATCTATGGTAAACAGCAGCAGTTAGGAAGAAACCCCATAAGTCCATCTTTGTTTACATGTGATGTTGATATCAAAAAGTGAGAAGGGAAGGGTTCAATCAAAATTTTTGTCATAACTAAAATTATTTATAAGACTTCAAGCTACAACTTTTGTATGAAAAATTTTTCAAATTGACCCCTCCCTCCCTACCAATTTTGGATAATGTAGCTCGAGTTAGTCAAAATAAGTTCCATTATGCAAAATTGGTGGAGAGGGAGGGGTCCAATCAAAATTTTTGTCATAACTAAAATTATTCATAAAACTTCAAGCTACAACTTTTGTTTGAAAATTTTTTCAAATGACCCCTCCCTCCCCACCAATTTTGGGCAATGTAACGCATTTTGACTAACTCGAGTTACATTATTTTATTTCTTTCTTTCTTTTTCTTTTTTTTCCCCTGGTTAGTAATCACGCTCCTATTTTGTTACACTTTTTGTAATTCAGCATCATTGGCAACATTTCTACTGCATTTCAGATAGGTTTTACCGCGATTATTAGAAAAACCCCATAAGTCCAATGAATTAAGACTCATCTCCCTCACTCCCACGAATTTTCTGGAACTAACTTGCTAGGTCGATGAGTGCATCTTGACTTGGAGAATCGAATAAAACTTGTAGCAGCACTCTACGGCTGCATGTCTGCGCTATAGACAGTTTTTTGTGTCTCCTGAAAAATTTTAGTTTTTGGACTTAAGGGGTTTTTCTAATAACTAGTTCAAATGGGATTTTAGGATAACGTGTTAGGTGGGATAAACTAGCTCAAGGAATAGGGAAAAAATAAGTAGGTACGTTTTGGGAATGTTGACAAGGATGGAAAAAGCAATGCCACGCAGATAAAAAATACCCTACACCTACACACGTAAATAAATAAATAATTAATTTAGAACCAAAAGTAAAAAACGAGTAATTTTGATATCCGAAGAGAAAAAATAATTAGTAAAGAAAAAACACGTATCAGATAGGTATCGACCTACCTGACATATCTACTATCTAAATCAAAACGATTAAATCAAAGAATTCCTAAATTCTAAGTAACCAAGATGGCAACTTTCAAAACTCAAAAACAGAAGAAAAAGAGATCTGAATAGATCATATCGCTATTAAATTTAGATTAATTTTTTGAACCTGATCAGATGATCAATTTCGTCTAGAAAAATAACGTGTGACTCCATGATGGAGTATTTCGAAGATTAAAACTACATTCTAAAACTACTGGGGAATTTTGGGGGAATGAAAAAAAAAGAAAGAAAAAATCGAAACACTACTACTCACCTAGCCCATGGCTAAACTACCCTAGCCAAGCATTGGCAAGAAAACTCAAAATTCACGAAATTAAAAATTCATTTCTAAAACTCCAACTCATGTAAAAATCTGTATTTTCAAATTACATTATTTCTGTACAATGACTTTACGATAAAACGTGGCGTACGAGCTGAATTACGATAAAAATAATGTATTTTTCTGTTGTTCGTCTAAGTATTTTTACGTAAAAATACGAAATTAGTTACGTTTTATTAATAAAAAAATCATAATTTTTTTATAACAGATTTTTATTACGAATTAATTTTTAGCAGGTTTTCATGCAAAACTTCCATATTTGTCATATGGTTCATATGGTTTTTAGCAGGTTTTGAGACAAAAATTTTTTAGCAGGTTTCGAAACAAAATTCAATATTTTTTAGCAGGTTTTGGTACAAAACCGAATTTTAAAGATGGAATTTCTGGTGGAAATAGCAGGTTTTCACACAAAATAACAGCGGAAAACGATTCTTCAGGCCCATAAAATACCAAATTCGATACTAACTCGATTTTTTTAAATCTGGCGTTTAGCAGTTAATAAAAACAAATGGTTCATTTTTGATATGTAACATTTTAATTTTTTAATTTTTCCTTAACGATTTGTATTGTCTGAGATACACCCATTTGTCCCATCTCTGATTGATGGTCACTTGATACACTCGTCAGTTTTCACGACTTGACCACATTTCACTCAACATGTATCCACCCATAAATTTAAAACATTGAAATTCTGTTACATTTGACTGGCTGGTGAGTTAGTGAAAAACTATTCCTTTTTGTATTGAAGCCATTGAAGGTATTATTAAATGTCATTTCACGAGCAATAACTCGATATTATTGCACGAAAACCATTTACTTGATTAGAAAGTACCTTTTTTAATAGGTTTGTACATTTTATTCAAATTTTTCAATTCAAAATGTAAGTATAATGATACAACGTAAAGCTGAACTGAATCGGTATAAATAGATACGATCAATCCATCGTACCTACACTTACCTACTACTTTACATGTCAAAGAAAAATCGGTCTCACTAATGAAAAAAAAATTCCCCCCAAAAAAGGATACACATTCGTAATATATAACTCAAAAGGGAGCAAAATTCATCACAATCACTCTTACATTTTTCAACGACTCACACGAGGCACCGACGCGTATTTCTACCTCAGATAGGTACGTAACTAGGCAGATACCTTCTAAATATCTCATATAGAATAGTAAACTACTCATCCATCATTTACGGATATTTACGTCGTACCTACGTACTCGTAACGGCAATAATATAAACGCAATATACAAACGAAAATCTCATAAGTCAAAAAATATAAAGCGTGACCCTCGAAACCCTTTTTCTACGTAAAGACTATAACGATAGCCTTAAAAATAAAGGTTGATTTCAACGCGTAAAATATATCGTTTTTCTCCGTTGATTACGAAAAAGAAACGTACCATCGAGAAAGGATAAAAGCTTTTATGATCTGCCGGAGTTAAAGTACGTAACAACGGCTTCCACTGCAATCTACGCCCTTTAAAAAGTATAGATAATCGTCGGCAGGAAAGTATTTGTTGAATGTAAGAGCTCCGCGCATCTATACACTTCACTTAATTGCAAAATGTACGAGTTTTATGAAATGTGCCGAGCTCGAGACGAGAGTCGACTCGACGCGTATATAATATTCGTTGGCCCGGCCGTTTTTAGGCTTTTCATTTGCCAAAATTAACTGTTTTTTTTTTACTTTCACCACCTAGTTTTGAGCGTTCTTCTTAAACGATACGAATTCTCTTTCGTTATTTGCATTATTATACTCTCTAGAAGCGTAAAAATACTCAATTTCTATACGACGCGATATTAATAGGAAAAATGAAAGCGGAAAGGAAACGAAAGATAAATCATTTCGTTTTATTATTCATCAAGAAAATAGTTGCCACATTGTCGAAAATACTCATATACAACAATATAAATTTTCTCAAATTGTCTTTCGTATAATTCGATAAAAACTGATCATTTTTCCAAAAATAAAGCCAATAAACTTGGCAATAAACGATGCTAAAATTTAATTCCACCCTCTATTTCGTAAAAGTACATACATAAAATCCAACCAAATAACCAAACAACGATAGATATAAAAATCGTATTCGTTTTATGCGCAACAAAATGACAATATACTTAGAAAATCTATACATACTTATGTGTAGATTGCAAAACGCTAAAGCAAAAAATGATACCCCTTTATATCCCTTTCAAGATCCCTCCTCCCAATGAAGGGAATAACGCAGTAACATACTCACTCGTATACTTATACCATTATTTAATTAGCCCCCAATTTTGTATATTTTAACTCGTATTCAATCGATAGCTTTCGTGACGAAAACAAATATATAATATCGATCACGTGAAAACAAATGTAGGTAACAAGAAACTAATAAATACTTTGCAATGCCAAGGTTTTTGGTTTTTAACAATCTTCTCTCTCACTCTCTCCATTAAGTATTTACCTACATAACCAAATTCCTAACACGATAAATTATTCAGATGGTTTTACTAATAGAGCGACAAGCAACTTCAAATATTATACCTATTACTTAATCCTGTAATCCTCCACAGGAATATAAAACTGTCGAGTTTATTCGACTGCCTACTTAAATGATACGATAACTAATTAAGAACTAATGCCATTTGAACCCATTTTTTCGAGATAAAAATATCTTTCATAATTACTAAAAAAAAAGTTGAAAGTAAATTAAAAGAAGTTATAAAACCAAATCTTCAATCTTTCAGCACCATCAACTTGAATATTAGATGTAGTGGACTGTAAGGTAAAGATGATTGATTTGAGGCATTTTTTTTTTTTTAATATTCACGTTACATTTTTATGAGAACAAAAAACAAAATTGATTTTTCGAAATTTTGTTCGAAATTCTGAAAAAGTTTTTAAAATTTTGTTCAACAATGAATTTTTAAGAAATACTGTCGAAGCATAAAGTTTTTAAAATCTTGCACAAAATCTTTTTTTTATAAAACATTTTTTTATTTAAAAAAAAAATGAAAACTTTATAAGACGTTTAATTCAAAGCAATTTTATTAATATTTTGAAACATATGAAATTGAAAGCAAAACATTTTTTATACAATTACCTATTAATTCCAACTTTCAAAAAATGAATTTTAAGGAATGATTGAAATGGCATAATGGACCTTTATACATTAATGAATCACCGATCAAATGCAATTAAGTACATAATATATTGCCTTATTCGTAATATTAAGGAATACATGTAGAATTGCACATAGTTACATAGAATAAGATTAGCATAAAAACACGACACAATATGTGACCCGGCACGTTAAAAGGGACCTAGTAGGTATTTTACAAATTTTTCAGGAGAGCAAAAACAAACTTTGGAAATGAATATCTCTGGAACGAATAGACTGATTTTTCTAAAACTTTGGGGAATTGTTACTGGGTATAAGTGAAATATTTTTCAATATTAAAAAAATAATTATGAGCGAACATTTTTGTATAATGGCGCAAGGGAAATTTGACCAAACTCAGTGTTGCCAAAAAGGGGAAATTTTTTTGTGATAAGTAAATTTTTGAAGTTTACTGATAACAAATGTAACATTGATTTTAGGCTAAATTATGAAGATTTCGTGTCATAGGTGATCATAAATCGAAAACCACAGTGATTACAGATTTACTAGGTCCCTTTTGTCATGCCGATTGAAAATATTGACTTTTTCGAAGTTTTTAGTGATTCAGGTGATAGACCTTGGTGAGTGGACCTCAGAACACCAAAAAAGTGAAAATCGATTTTTTACCTACTAGGTCCCTTTTAACGTGCCGGGTCACATATGCGAGACTGGAAATGCACACCCCTACTACCTGTGCCACCCTTACGAACATCACGAATATCTCCTTCTTGTAAGTATATTATGATCACAGTCGCCGCCATCCCCGCCCCACTTCTCGTGCTTCTGTAACACGTTTTGTAACGCAAGATTCTGAATATGATTTTAATCCCATCCCTTATTGAATAACAGACCAAAAAAGTTGCACTTCAAAAAACAACCTTGTCAACTCGTCAACCCGATTTAGCTGAAATTTGGCTCACCGAAAGAGTATGTCACTCAGATCTCAGAACCAAATTTAGAGCTGCCAAAATTGATTTTTTAATTTTTGGCAAATTGAAAATGGTGAAAATAGTGGTAAGTAGGTAGGTAGGTCTAGGTACATAAATATTTTAAATAAAAATTTTGGAAATTGGTTCATGTGAGGAAGTCCACACCCCGAGCAGATTTTGACAATTTTCGACGCGATCTGAAGCCTCCAGCAAAATGTGACTTTTCAAGATTTTCGAGTTGTGAAAAAATACCCAACTCGTCGCTAGGGGTGTTTAATAAGTATTTTAATTTTTTTCGGAATGTCAAGATCCTGCCCTCTAAAAATGAGTCGTTAGGTGTTAAATCAACTTCCTAAAAAAATTTTCTTCAAAAAAATTATTTTGAGTAGTGACGCAGAGCCTCTTTTATTGAGAAAACAAACAAAAAATTGGAATTGTATTTTTTTCCAAATTTTTTTAACAAAATGGTCACTACATAGGTAATTTTACCCAACAAACCATTTCCGGTGATTTTTCATCTATATCTCTGCTTTTAACAAGACATAAAAAAAAAAATTGAAATCACTTAAAATGAATAAAAAACACTTTTTGGATCAAAATAGTCTCAACGTACCTGCATATTTTATCGCACCACCTTAAAAAAAAAACATTAATGGCGATTTTCAACATTTACCTCAATTTTCAAGAATTGCATGAACTGTGTCCTTTTCCCAAAAAGATTAAGTTCCTGAAAACTTAGGTAAACTTGAAAAATCGCCATAAATGGATTTTTTGAGTAAATGTATGTTAAGACCACTTTGATCCAATTTTTTTTTTCATTCTAGATGAATTTTAATTTTTTTTTCAAAAATGCGTAAAAAATAGTCTTTTTATGTCCCTTTAAAAACAGGGGTAAAGATGAAAAATTACAGAAAATCGTCTTGTTGGGTAAAAGTACCTATGTAGTAACCATTTTGTTAAAAAAGTATGGGAAAAAAAGTTCAATTCCAATTCTTCGATTTTTTTTCGGTTATTTCAAAAAAAGGGGCTCTGCGCCATGCGCTACCACTCAGAATGATTTTTTTGAGAAAAATGGTTAAGAAATTGATTTTACACCAAAAAAAAAACATTTTTAAAGAGCCTGCCGTTGACATTTCGAAGAAAATGAAATTATGAACCACCCTATATTTTCATAATTTTATCTCAAAATTTACAATTTTCTAAAATTCGCCAAAAATCGAAAAATCAACTTCGGCAGCTCAAAATTTTGTTTCAAAGTCTAGGTGACATGCTCTTTTAGTGAGCCTAATTTCAGCTCAATTGGAGTTAACGGGTAGCCAAGGTTCTCTTGTTAGAATAACCTACGCAAACTTACTAACATCATACTCATTTTAAAAAAAATCCAAGTAATTTTAAAACACTTTAAAATTTTTTACATAAAAACAGAATTTTTGCTTGCAATGTGAATTCCCAAAAGTTTCCTTCAAAATACAAAATTTTCAAAAGTTTCATTGCGATAAAAAAAACAAAAAACTTACTAAAAAATAAAAACTGCAAAAATTAAAGGAAAATTGAAAATCAAACCCGAAATTCGTCCGAAAAATACCGTAAATTTTACCCGTAAAAACTAATATAAATAAAATGTATAAGTAAATTGAAATCAAACGGAAAATTTATCCGAACATTTAATCGAAAAAATCGATTGAAAATCTGAGTTTTGTAGAAACAGATTTTCAGGAACTGCAAATCATACTTTCATCATCAGGATGATTCTATGTTCGGGGGGTGGGTGGAAAATTTTAAAATATAAACAAAAAATCAAACCGATAGAAAAATTTACGATGAGAGCAGAAAGCCACAGAAAATTCAACTTTCAGGTTGACGAAAAAATATCATCCGTCATTTAACAATTTTTTTTCTTCATTATAGCTACCTAAAAATATAACAGAACAAAAATCTCATGAAAATAATGCCGCGCAAAGTGGTTGATGGTTTATTTTTCTAGTCAGATAAAAGATTGAGTAGATGAATAATGGACGAGTAGAATGAATTTCCACCACAGCAAATGACAAGCAATAAATGATTGATGAGAATATTATTTTCGCCACACAGACGGATTTTCAACCGATGCTGCTTGATCAGCGGAGTAAAAGTGGGCTAGTGGGCTAGCACTAGCATACGACGCGATGCGATGTGCCACCTAACCGTAAGTAAAATATATTATAGATACGCGGATAATACACCAAAGCGTTTCCAACTACACTAGATATGGTATCTGACAGGGTAACATTATCAGCGAAATTTGTGACGAGTTGATAATTCACCCTTTTGATAAATTATTAGTTCGGTTCTTATCAATAAATAATTAACAGGTCGATCTGTATATGATAGAGTAGCAAATTGTAAATTTTTGATGAAATATGGCTATTAATGATAGAAGCATGAAAATTGGTATGGTGAACATTGAGACCAAGACAAAATTTTAGAGAACGGGAGCCCATTTCAGTTTCCCATAGGGGGCTCGGGGGAGACACGTTTGAAGCACCAGCCCCTCTCGTGTAACGAGGTTGAACAATTTCGACGTTTTTGGGGTTGATTGTATATATTTCGACTTCCCTGAACACGAATATGTAATTACTTTCAAAATCCGGTCGCTAGAAGTGCTCCAAATTTCAAGTCAAAAACTCCCCCATTTAGTGCAGATTTCAAAAACTACGTAAAAATCGATGTTTTTGGCTCTACATCGAAAGAAACGGTCAGAATCGAGTTTTCAATACGATATTCGTGTAGTACTCGTTAAATAAGATATATTAAAGTACATTTCAGGTCCTCACCCCTTCATGGTGGGGAGGAGGGGGTGGCCTCAATATCCCCAATTTTGGTCAATTTTTGTTTCTTTTGAACTTTTTGTAAAAATGCCCATGAATTCGTACTTGGGGTGTTCGAATTATGCTAAAACGATACCTCGAACTTGTAAATAGGTATTTTGAAGGATTTTTGGAATTTTAGGGGAAAAATGGGGTCCACATTATTTTCCCTTCAAAAATACCTACTTTAATATATCTTATTTAACGAGTACTACACGAATATCGTATTGAAAACTCGATTCTGACCGTTTCTTTCTATGTAGGGCAAAAAACCTCGATTTTTACGTATTTTTTGAAATCTGCACTAAATATGGGGGAGTTTTTGACTTGAAATTTGGGGCACTTCTAGCGACCGGATCTTGAAAGTAATTACATATTCGTGTTCAGGGAAGTCGAAATATACACAATCGACCCCAAAAACGTCGAAATTATTCAACCTCGTTACACGAGGGGGCTGGTGCCTCAAACGTGTCTCCCCCGAGCCCCCTATGGGAAACTGAAATGGGCTCCCGTTCTCTAAAATTTTGTCTTGGTCTCAATGTTCACCATACCAATTTTCATGCTTCTATCATTAATAGCCATATTTTTACAATTTGCCACTCTACTAATAGTTATACGTTTGAAATTATTTTCAGCGTTCGCGACAAAGTGTCGTAATTGTTAACGCAAAGTATTAAATAACAGTTTATAACATATGCCATAGCATATAGTATCTCTCATAAATAATACATTTGCACGAATTCGGCTCATCTATTGTTTACTCTTACCGCACATATGCAATACAGCATTATACCATTACGAGTACCAACCAGAGAAGTATCCACAATGACGCGACCTAGCACAAACACGTGACGTGAATGGCCAATTTTTAATTTTCCCAATAACTGATTCGCAAGTATGATAAGTAAGAGTCAAAATTGAGAGTATAATCTATAGAATGTAAATTTTGAATACGTATTATGGTGCATCTTCACACATAAGTATGTATAGGTACTCAAATCTCAACCATGATGATAGATGATGTACTTGAAAACCAGCAGCAGAGTTGCAGATTACAGATTATTGGAATGGTACAATTGAAGTTGATTTTTTTGAAAATATGTTTTTAAATAGGAAATTTACAAAAATTTAACGCGGTTACAATTTCAAAATTTTGTTTTGTAAAAATATATCAATTATTTTTCTAAAAAACAATAGATAGGTATCTAAAAAAAAAAAATAAAAAAAAAAAAAATAGAAAAATTATGTACTGTGAAGATTTTTTAAATTTTATTTGAACCATGATTTTCTAAAAAAAAGTTTCTAAATTTAATTAAATTTTTTTAAATTTAAATTCATTTCCTTTTGCAGCGTAGAAAAAATCGTTGAAATAAAAAAAAAATGTTGGAATCTGTAAAAGACAGTAGTAGTGCTTCAACAGTAAGTATACCTACGAATGTTAAAAGCAAGATTTTTAAGTATTTTTTTTTTAATTAAACATTTCAGAACAATTTTGAAAACATTTTATTGTGAAAGAAATTTAATGTTAAAACGTTCAATTTTTTACCTTTAAGACACAACTAAAAGTGAGGGACGTTAAAAGCAACATTATGTGATTTTTTACACAATGTTCGCATGCTGTCATTTCAGGGAGAACCATAATATTAATTCGTTTTCTTGTTTTGTTTTTCTTATTGTTTTGTCAATTGTTAAAAATAAAAAATAAAATGTTGCAATGTCACAAAAAAATTATTTTGATATTGAAAAAACGACCGTGTGTTATGAAATGAATTTTCAAATTTTAGTTCAAATGATTTTTCAATTTTAAAAAAAGTTTGAATTATAAAGAAGCAATTTTTTAAAAACTGTTTTAAACTAAATTTTGACTTAAACAAAAAAATTATTAACTTTTTTACTATGATTTTTTTTAAATTTTAGAAAAAAATTCACACAAATTTGAATTTTTTTTGGAAAGTAAATTTCTTTTTGGTATAAGGTTTTACTTTTTAAAAATTTTGATTAAAAACAATTTGCTTAAAGACCAATTTTTAAAAATATGAAATTCTTTTTAATAAGGTAAACACTTAGTGAATGATTTGGATTTTTTTTAAACAATTGATTTTTTTAAAAACAATTTTAATAAATT
This sequence comes from Balanococcus diminutus, assembly GCA_959613365.1. NCBI lineage: Eukaryota > Metazoa > Arthropoda > Insecta > Hemiptera > Pseudococcidae > Balanococcus > Balanococcus diminutus. The sequence goes on along the minus strand of OY390715.1, from coordinate 32,744,656 downwards.
TGAAATGCAGTTTTGAATACACTTATAAATTTAAAAAAAAATTGAAACTTTTTTGGAAAAAATTTCTTTAATTTTTTTTTTAAATTTAAGTACGTATTTAAAAAATAATAATTTTGATTATTTTTTGAATAGCTTGAAAAATCTTCAATTTTTTTTATGAACAATTTCAAATTGAGAGAAAATGAACTAAACAATTTAAAATAATTTTCAACAATTTATTCGCTCATAACTTTTTTAATTTTGAACTTGAAAAAATTTCAAAATAAATTTTAAAAACCATTGGAAGGCTGAATAAGAACTTTAAAAAAAATTTTAACATTAAATTTCAATTTAAAAAATATGTAGGTAGGTACCTAATAATAATGGTCATTAATGTTTTTTTTTTCCAAGAAATGAGCTTTTACATGTTATGTCCCCTCAAAAACTGTGGCCACGATGAAAAATCGCCATTCCATGGTCTTGTTGGGTAATAGTAGCTTTTTATTGACCATTTTGTTGATAATTTTGAAAATAAAAATTCAATTCTAATTTTTTGATTTTTTTTTGTTTTCTCAAAAAAAAGTGCTCTGCGTCACCATTAAAAATTTTTTTTTGAAGAAAAATTTTTAGGGAGTTGATTTTACACCAAAAGAATAGCTTTTAGAAGGCCGGACCTTGACATTTCGAAGAAGAAGAAAAAAATGAAATTATGAGACAACCTATGGTCTTTATCCGGCATTGGAAACCTTTTGCAAGTGGGTTGAATGAAAAGATAGAACACAACTTTTTTTTTGCGTTTCTTTTAAAATTTGAAATGCTAATTTGATTTTTTTCATGCATTTCCAATTCTTTTTTGAAAAACACTTATCAAATAACTCTCACTTTTTTATTCTCCAAAAAGCTCATCATACTTTCGAATCAAAATATAACCCATTTATTCAAAACCATTTGCATTCTCGTAATGCAACGTCATAAAAACCAGAACCTTCTCGAAATTACACTTCTCGCCTACTGCATGTATAATGCATATCAAACCGTCGCGTCAATACATTACGAATACAAATTTGAAATTAGTCCAAACTCGAATCTACGTAAACAAACAAATTAGAGCATTTTCCATACAAGTACGAGTAGAACCATCTCGCTACCTATTCATTTCATTAACAACCTAAACTTATTCCAACAACCGTCAACGCGATAACGCATTCGACTTGCGAACGCTTTTCAAGCGTAATGAACATAATTTGTAAGCATCAACGTTACCTGTACGTATTTACGAGCCAGAAAAAAAAATACGAAAGGGGTGAATAAATTAATTAAACTTCATTTGTGTTAGCGTAATAATCAGCAAAAACACTAGCTGGCAACATTTTACCCAACATGAATACGAATACGGTGGCAGTCGCTCCTAAATCACGAAAACTTGTACGAGTTGATTAAAGGACTAGGCCATGTACGTATACGTAATATGTGGCAGAGTTTCTGGCGACGCGACGCGACGTTTAAAGAGGCACATTGATCGGAATTATAATACATCCTATTACCTACACGTCTTATAAATTCAGCACTGATTGAAATTTCGTATTACACCTACTTAGTTAAGAATATAAGCGTCGCATGATATCGAAAGAGTACCCAAGCTTATATATAGATACTTACCACCTTTAAGTAGAAATACACTCTACATAAGCTAATTTAACTATAATGGTGAGTACTAAAGTGATCGAGTTATTAGAATTTTACATCAGAGCTAAAGTGAATTTCAACTGGTGGAAAAGCCAATTAGCCAGTTTGGTTTCTATTTCTAATAATGAACATGAAATGTTTCACACACTTATAATAAGCTATGAGCCGAAAACCCAAAATTTTTTCGATTTTCAAAATGCAATACCGCGGAAAAGTTGCGTCTTGGGGAAACATGAAAAAGAAGAAAATAATTAATCAAATCGAATAATATCTTCTGATCGCGCAAGAGCCCTCAAATTTTTGCAAATATGCAAAAAATCAAAATTTTGAAAAAAATTCAATTATGTTATACATTATTTTGTGAGGTGTATGATCATACATCATTTTTTGAGGTGTACAATCATACATCACGTCTTTTTGTGGCGTACGATCGTATATCCCTTTTTGGGGGTACGGTCATATACTTAATTTTTTGAGGTGTACGATCATACATCATTTTTTGAGGTGTATGATCTTATATCATTTTTTAAGGTGTACGATCGTACATCATTTTTTGAGGTGTACGATCGTACATCATTTTCTGAGGTGTACGATCATACATCATTTTTTGAGGTGTGCAATCGTACTTACATCATTTTTTGAGGTGTATGATCGTACATCATTTTGTGAGATGTACAACAATCCTACATCGATTTTTTGGGGTGTACGATCATACATCATTTCTTTAGGTATGCAATCGTACATCATTTTTGGAGGCCTATGATTGTACATCATTTTGTGAGATGTACAACAATCCTACATTATTTTTTGAGGTATCCGATCGTACTTTTTTGGGGGGTGTACGATTGTACATCATTTTTTGAGGTGTATAATCGTACATCATTTTGTAAGGTGTACGATCGTACATCATTTTGTAAGGTGTACGATCGTACATCATTTTTTGAGGTGTACGGTTGTACATCATTTTGTTTTTTGAGCTGAACGATCTGTATCATTTTTTGAGGTGTACGATCGTACATCATTTTTGAGGTGTAATTTTCAAAATGTTGATTTTTTGTACATTTGCAAAAATTGGAAGGCTCTTGTGTGATCAGAATTTTTTTTTCTGATTTGATTTTTTTTTTCTCTTTCTCTTTTTCATGTTTCTCCAAGACGCAACTTTTCCGCGGTATTAGATTTTGAAAATAGAAAATTTTGGGTTTTCTGCTCACCCTAACGTATAATGTGCGATTCTGTAGCTAAACCGAAGCATATCCCAAACATACGCGTACGTAGTGTATCTACAGATGAAAAATAAAAGTCTTATTTCATGTGTCGAAAAGCATTTTGCACATTGCGCACCAGTGCTATAAATCAGTTTGGTCAAAGAGTCACGTATTTTTACGTGCTTCAACTAAACACCGTCCATTATCTCCGTTCATCCAAATAAAATAAAGCCGAAGATAAAAAATAAAATACGTCTATTAAGCCCACTTCCAAGCTAAAACAATGCCATATATTTTGTAAAATCTTCATTACCTCGTAATGTTGAAAATTAATCAAAAACCAATACGACGCAGTTGTTTTATTGGAAAAATATTGTCATTACGGTTCCATCTCGTTTATCAGCATTAGATGGAGATCGCATCCGTTAAAATAGCGGCAATTTTATCAATCCGATAGGAAATTCGGTTAACAACGAAATAAAGCTTTTAATACCGGTACGAAGGGGAAAATGATTTTTATAAATCTTTTACGAGTAGGTACCTACGGTTTTTCGCGCCAAACCCTTATAAAATCTTATTATTTTTCAATTTATAAAAATAGCAGATAACGATGGCGAAAATTCTTGAACCTGCTTTAATCATATTTCAAATCGATGGCGAATTTTATCGAATCCAAATACTTTATAAGTTTCCTTCCACCGTTCCATGTAGGTCGCCTAAGATGTCGTGACATTTTTCACAATACACTTTGCTCACCAGAGATATATTTACGCCATTAAAGAAAATATATTGCGAGCAATTTTACATTAGCTTGCCACCGCGGTGGTAAATAAAATTCTACGCTTTTTCTCGCCACATGATTAATTCCAATTTGACGGTGACAATCATATTGTCCGTTTGAAAAACTACCTTTACGTTACATTTGCACGTGCTATCTGACTGCGTCGCTGTGCGTCTTCATGCCCACATTCGCCTACATTATTTAAGTTCTTTCGAGATGGAAAATACGTATAACGTAAAATTGGAGGGAAATTAATAGTCCAATCAGAATTTCTGTAATAATCAAAATTATTCTACAAACTTATTTTTTTAACTTTTGTTCGAAAAATTTTTCAATTGTAGGGAGACTTTTGAAGAAGGATGTCAGCCCTCTTTTCCAAAAAATCTCTCCATATCTGTACCTAAGGTCCCAATTGAAAAAATTTTCAAACAAAAATTGTGTATCAAAGTCTTTAAAACAACTTTTGTCATTACAGAAATTTTGATTGGATCACGCATTTCCCTCAAATTTTGCATTATATGGATACATGTACAATAATTTTGCGTTATACATATGTGATTTTCATGTGATTTCCATAAGTATAATGCAAAAATGGAGGGGAAGAAGTGATCCAATCAAAATGTTTGTAATAACCACAATTTGTTCCTGAGACCAAAATACACAACTTTTATTTGAAAATATTCTTTCGATTGAGGCTATTGTAGTAGTTTTTGTACTTAATAGGTATATTTTATAGGAAATAATTCATTTTTCAAAAACTTCCAATTTTTCAATAATTTAAGTTTCCAGGAAGAAATTCTTACTGAAAGTGCTCAAAATTTCCAAAAAATTTCTCATAAATGCGAAGAAATATAAAAAAAAATTGCATGTACAAAATTTCTCAATGAAAAATAGTCATCTTTTTTTATACACTCCAGCGCAGAAGAAAGTTCACAAGATGAGGAAAATAAACAATCTAAGCCAATAAAGCGTTTTCTTTAATGAGCCATTAGCTCTTTCACGATAATACGAAAAGCTGGAGTAATGAAAGAAAGCGAGAAACCGCTGCTGCGATAAAGTAAATTGATGACCAAAGCCATTTCTTTTCTCAGTTGACATTAATCGCTCAAAATTTAAAATTAGTAAATTGTATTTTTATTGTACTCGATATAAACGACTGTGATGGCTGTGAATTTTCATCATAACGTTTTTCCGACAATTAATGTTTGTTTTTTTTTTGTTTTTTTATTAATTCATTTTTATTCTTGAGCCAAAATTTGTTTTGCAGACACCTATTTATCATTAGGGTAGGGTCGAATAGGTACGTATTCTATGATTTATAATAATTAATTAACTATAATTATATTTTCTTTAAATACCTTTATAGGTAGTTAGGTAGTAGGTACCTATCCTACTGATCACATAACGAATTTACGTTTTTTTGTAAGTACATTTCGTAAAAATTATCAAGCATTCAAGTTATTAGAGATTATAAGTATTTTTTATAGAATTTTTGAATTTTAAAAATTATAATTATGTAGAATTTTTTATGAAGTTTTTTTTTTTTTCAATTTGTTGTTAGGATTTTCGAAATTTATTCAGGAAAATTTTAAAACAAATATTTTCTATAGAAGAAATCTGATTTCCTTAATTTGATTTTTCAATTTTTTCAAGAAATTTTAGAGGACTTTTTGTATATTAAAAAAAAAAATTGAAACAGATTTGTAATATTTTAAAGAAATTTTTCAGTATTTCCATTCAAAAAAAAATTGTGGGTAATTTTTTGAAATTATTTTGATAATGTTTCAAATTTCAAAAAAATGTACAATGCTCACCTAGGTATTTCATTTTAAAACATTTTTTTAACGATTTAATTAAAATTTTAAAAATATTTTCATGTTTTTTTTCTCGTAATTTTCGGGGAAAAAATTGTAGGTAAGAATTTTGAATTTTTTGAGGAGAATTTTAAATTACCTATTTTCTTTCATTTTTTTTTTGTTGCAATTCTTTGAAAGTATTTTGATGGAGGTTTTGAATGGAAAAAATTGTTTTCATTCAAAAAAATTTCAAAGAATTTTTCATGATTTTTGGATAATTTTGTGATAGGATTTTTGAATTTTTTAATAATTTCTTTTTGAAATTTTATTTTTCAATTTGTGACCCGGCATAACAAAAGGGACCTAGTAGGTAAAAAATCGATTTTCACTTTTTTTGTGTTTTGAGCTCCACGAACCGAGGTCTATCATCTGAGCCTTTCAAAATTTCGAAAAAATCAATATTTACAATCGGCACGACAAAAGGGACCTAGTAGGCAATGCAGCTGTTTTTCAAGAATTTGAATAAAAATGTGTAAAAATATATCCCTAATTTGTTTCAAAATAGCTCCCCCCAGGGCTGATGCTTGAAATACGTAATTTTAAGATAAAAAATTCCACTTCTGAGAATTTTCGATCAATTTTCAGAATCATCACTGATTAAAATAATTTTACTTAAAATCGATGAAATCTAATAATTTTTGTTTTTTAATGTGTTTTTTTTCGTTTTATGACCACTTATGACGCAAAATGCTCATAATTTAGCCAAAAACCGATCTGATATTTGTTATCAGTAAGCTTCAAAAATTTGCCTATCACACAATTTTTTCCCTTTTTTGGCAACACTGAGTTTGGTCAAATTTCCCTTACCCATTATAAAAAAAATTTTCGCACAAAATTTTTTTAAAAATATTGGAAAATATTTCACTCATATCCAGTAATTCTTTCCCCAAAATCTAAAAAAATCGGTCCATTTGTTCCAAAGATATTCATTCTCAAAGTTCATTTTTGTTCTCTTGAAAAATTTGTAAAATACCTACTAGGCCCTTTTGTCATGCCGGGTCATATTTGTTGTTTTTTTCGCAGGAAAATGTTGGAATACTTTCTTACAAAAATAATTTCAAAAATAATTTTTAGGAAAACATGCAAAAATTTATTCTTTCTGGGAATTTTTCCCTATAAATTTTTTTTGGCATCAACAATAATGTTTACACATTTTTTGAATATTAGGGTGAAGTACCCAGTTTGCAACACATTAAGGGAACTCCTAACTTTGAAAAATCAGGAAAATTCAATTTTTGATGGAAATATAATATACCATATATTTTTGGATTCGTTGCACATTCTACTTCATGAAAAATATATAATCAAGACCCTTAATTTCATAGATTTTAATTAATTTTAAATAATTATTAAAAAAGTGAGATTCCCCAGTTTGCAACAATTTTGGATCAGTTCGCAACTCACAATATCCCCAGTTTGCAACACCTCTTTTTTTCAACACAAATGGTCATAATTAACTATAAGTATAATTTGAAGCTTTAGAACGGTGGTGTGACGAAGCGATGCGTAGTGGGGGTAAAACTCGAATTTTTCCAGGTAATTTTCCATAATTTTTCTAATTTTTCCCAAAAATTTCCCATCTTATTCAACTTTTTCCTCAACTTTTCCCCAAATTTCTCAATTTTCCCCCAAAATTTCTTCTGCTTGAAAGGGGGTAAGCCACCCAGTCCCGCCCCTGTTCATCTGGCCTCCGTTTTTAAACATCATTAATGAAATGACCACCTTGATTCGAGATCATTTATTATGTAATACGCAAATATAAAGTACAAAAAGTATAAAAATATTCAAAATTTAAGTCTTGAAAGTGAATTAACTCAGGTACAAAAAGTAAAGTATAGGTATAGAAAATAGAAATACCTATTTAAAAGTTTAGTCGAGGTCTAGGAAATGAGACCCTACCTTCTCTTTCATCATATAGGTACCTATAATATAAATTTTTGTTCTTTTTACATTTTCACGGTTGTGTTACAAAATATTACTCCTTCCTGGTCATTTCTAATGTTTTTATCATGAAAACAAATTGAACAAACCACTTTCATGGTTGATACTTCAATATCGTCATCTTCGCTGTCACTCTTAATTATATCAAAACGTACGTGCTCAAATTATCATTATTATTGTGTGTTGCAAACTGGGGTGTGAAATTTTTCTCCACTAAGCCAGTCTGCAACAGTTGGTTGCAAACTAGATTTCCGGATTTTTCAGAACCAGTTTGCAACATGCAAAAATAATATTAATAATTAATTTAAAACAATGAAATCAAGTAATTTTGACAAAATTCAACTCTTACTTGACCAAAAAAAGTCCGGTCCATACGTACCTTTTAAAAAAATTGGGAAAAAATCACTTTCAAAATTTGCCCTACTCGGAATTCCCTATAAGAATACAGCCAAAAATCATAAAACGTCCAACTAGCACATTTTGTTCTACGCTATAAACCACAAAAACATAGATAAAAATCATCAGTTAGGCTTATTTTGTAGGGAAACTCAAAAATTACCGATTAAAATTATTGGATACAATTTAAAATCCAAAGATATCTTATTTTTCAATTTTTTTGTGATTTGGGTTGCAAACTGGTGTGGTGTTGCAAACAGGGGTGTTCACCCCCATATTACCAACAAAATTTACAGGAACATTTTTTTGTAACAATTTTTGAAGAAATTCATAAAAAAACTGAAAAAAAAAATTGAACACAAGTAGGTACCTAGTCTACCTACTCACTTATTTGCCTATACCTAAATTATTTTCTTTAGATAAAACAAACGACTTTTTTTTTTTAATTTTAAAAATTTTTGAAAAATTTTGGGTAACCTGGGAGCATAAAAAATTGAAAAATGGTTGGTTTTAGAAAGAAGATCACTCGGTTTTTTGAAAAAAATCTATGCTTATATAATACTTACAAAAGCGCCAAATTTTATTGTACCTCGATACTTCAATATGAAATTGAGTCGAATTCCTCAACACGCAACGTGCCGTGACCTCAACTCTCATCATCCTTACATTTCCTAATCTTTAGGCAGCCAAAATCATTTTTTCTCAAATATTCGCGTTAAAAAAAAATAGTGATGTTTTGATTTTCAAAATTTTTGAAAAATTTTAATCGTTTAGGTAAGTATAATTTTTTATATTTTTAAAATTTTTTATGATTTCTCGATTTCCTTATTTTTTTAATAAATTCAAATTTTCCTCTTTTCCGTTATGGATATCTATCTCAATTCCTTCAAGTCAAGCATAGGCTTTTTTAGATGCTTTATTCAATTATCAGTTTTCAAAAAAATTTCTTATTGAATTTTATTTGCTTTAGTTTTTTCATTTATTTTTAATTTGTGAATTATCTACTTATTTAAATTAACAAAGTTATGGCCAATTTTTTCAATTTTTTAACCTGTTATTTTTAAAAATGCTCTATTTTTTCAATAGGTATTATAATTTTCTATTTTTTATTTGATAAATTTTCAACACATTTTGGTTATCTTCTAAAAAAAAATTTTTTTTTTAAATGTTTTGATTTTTTATGATTTCCTAATTTTATCACATTTTTAATGCTTGATTTGAAAAAAAAAAAAAAAAAAAAAAAAAAATTTTAAAAATAGCTCAATGTACCGATGCCAAATCGTCATATAAAATAGGTAGACTATTTTTTATAGTCAATTTCATCTCCGGTACGATCACTCCGTTTCCCTTTATTCGAACACTTTGAAGTGTGAAAATTTTAATAGATACCTACATTTACATATTACCTCACTACTAGAAAATTCCGGAAAGTAATAGAGAGCTTTCGATTCTAGATTGCTTATTCTCTATCACACGTATGACTCTCATATAGCAATTTATTCGCTAATTAAATTGATGCCCGTAGGTAAGTATCATATTTTGTTTGTGAAGTAATTTCGTTAAATGTTTACCTGCACGTGTCGCCGAAACAAATATCTTCACCACTCTCGGTATCGCCCATTTCGACGTTTCCAAATCACCTTGCAACGTCTGTTGAACTATTTCCTCGTTATTCATTTTCACTTTTATTTCTCACTCGTGTTAGAATCCAATTCACCTGCGCAATACAAAAAGAAAATACGTCAATTTTACCAGATGATAGTTCCATAAACGTAGGTAGGTACCTACAAATAATTGTACTTATTTAATAAAGTTGATAATATAATTGGCGTAATTAAGATTACTTTGGGCATTCATTTCGGAGCAGCGTTCGTATAAAATTTTTCTCTCGTGTATATTATAGTTTAACGAAACAAAAACGTTCCTTAACGATTACAACATTTTCAATTATTTATCAAAAGATTTTTATCAGCGAGTAAACCACAATAGAAAGTACTCGGCGTTCAAGCACTTTGCTCAAGCGTCGTATGGTAGAGAGAGAGAGAGAGAGAGAGAGAGAGAGAAAAAAAAAGTACGGTACAAACGCGATATAAAGAAAACAACCCGCAAAACATTTAATCGTGAGCTTTACGCGCGGAAAAACCCGCAACGCGTTTCGCAATATTTTCCACATTGTTCGTATGAATTTTAATTACCGCGTAAAACTTTTTTCTTTTCGCTCGTACTTGAAATAAATTTTTTTACAGCTCGAACCTCGAACCGAGGTGCGACGAAGAAACACCTACGAGTACGAGCTACGAGAAGAGAAAACAGCGATGCGTATTTTGCCAGTTTCCGTTCGTAGGGTTTAATAGCGACTTTGGTAACGAAAAGTCACCTAAAGCTTAAAAATTTCATCGTAGCTGTAAAATTTGATAAGATAAAATAGCCACCGACGGGATAGGTGCGTACCTGAGAGCACCTTTGGTGTCGGCATTGGGCGAAGTTTGACCATAACACGAAATAGCCTTCATTTTGTGGCTCGTATCGCGTTGAATTATTCAACGGCCAACCTGCACTATTATTTCCATCGTCGAGCCGGATGCTAGTGACCATAGCGAGTCGGCCCTTTTGACGAGAACGTAAACACCACGTAGTCGTAGGTTATACGAGTAAGTAAGGCCATATACAGAGATGTAGCGCTATGGCTATTGGTTATGCTATACCCACAAACTGGCCTTTCAAAGCTTGCAGGGCCTTTTGTTTATAATTGATTTTTGCTGTTTGTCGGCTACCAGCTGCAATGTTCCAAGCCTTTAGATACGCATATAGGCCTATAGGCGTCCGTAGTAGTGAAAGTAAACCCTCTCAACGCTCTTATTTAGCCGAGTTAACCAATTTAGGATATTTTTTTACATGTACATTAGGGTGGCCCTTATTTTTCGAATTTTGGAAATGTTGTCGGGACGGGGGGTCAATTGGTGACATATTGGTAGAAAATAATCCCCTATTTTTTATTTTTCCTCTAACTGAGTTTTATGCCGTTTCTCAGGGGCCCCAAATTTGAAAAAATCAAAAAAATAGTAAAAATAGAACATTTTGAAAATTTTTGAAAATTTTTAGCAAAATGGTCATAGGGATGGTATTTCTATAAGACAAGACCATTTTCGATGATTTCTTATCTTTACCCCCCTTTTCATGAGACATAAAAAAAACGCCATTTTTTACGTTTTTTAAAAAATTTGAAAAAAATGGCTACAAATTAAAAAAAAAAAAAAAATTTAATAAAATGGTTTCAACATACATGTTATCACCCAAAAAGGTCATTTACGGTGATTTTTCACCACTGCCGTATCAGTGAGAATTTTTCAAATACTATCAAAAATTGAAAAAAAATGAGGTTCCCAAAAATGAAGGTAAGGATAAAAAATCGCCGTAAATGACCTTTTTGGGTGATAACATGTATGCTAAAAACATTTTATTCAAAAAAAAATGTTTCTTCAATTTTTAGTCATTTTTTTCAAATTTTTTAAAAAACGTAAAAAATGACGTTTTTTTTATGTCTCATGAAAAGGGGGGTAAAGATAAGAAATAATCGAAAATGGTCTTGTCTTATAGAAATACCATCCCTATGACCATTTTGCTAAAAATTTTCAAAAATTTTCAAAATGTTCTATTTTTTTTTTTTTTTTTTTTGATTTTTTCAAATTTGGGGGCCCCTGAGAAACGGCTTAAAATTCAGTTAGAGGAAAAATAAAAAATAGGGGATTATTTTCTACCAATATGTCACCAATTGATCCCCCGTCCCGACAACATTTCCAAAATTCGAAAAATAAGGGCCACCCTAATGTACATGCTCGACAAATGGCCGAAAAAAAACACTCAACCACTCAACAATGCGACCAACGCAGACTACGAGATATGTCGCGGAAAAACAATTTAATTACCATAATGTCGCATCTATTTCACTCGAGTCGAAAAAAGCTTTTCCATTTCAAACATTAATGTTATACTTATAAACGTCTGGAAGTTTGAAATTAACTTTTTAAAGCTGCTTTATTATGGAGACAAGGCAAAAAATCCGTTTGCCAAAGTCAACGTCACTTCAACGTTATCTCGTAAGAGTATAGTAACTTCATCCTCGCTTATAAATACGTACACACGCCTGTAAAATTTCTGTCAATCATTATGCCGAAAGGGAAGCTCTTCAGCAAACATCCCGTACTATTCGTCAAAAACTATAAGAAGCCAATGTATCGTTTATGGCGGGTCTACTTATGCACAGTATGCTTACATTTTGCAATGTTATTATTAACGAGCAAACGAGCTACGAATTCTGAATAGATATCGCCGTTCATTGATGTAAAAAAACTATCACATCGAGTTCCTACTTCCTACATCTATGTACATATCTAACTCATTACGAAAGGATTTTTCCAATACTTATTAGGTAAGTACAACGTGAAACTGCTTACTTACATACATGGTGGTTCAATTTCAAAGTACAGAGTGTTTCATAACTGATTTAACATCTCCTACGAGGTGAATAGAATAGAACAGGTAACCCATAAGAAACAAAAAATTAAATAATAACCAAAAATTATTAATCAAAGCAAAAAAAGTTGTTAACGCCAATAAAAAATAATAAGTACATAGCTACAACCTACAACTGTTATGTACTGATGATTCGTGAAAATGAAAGCAAAACAATTTTTGTGTACTTATAGTTTAAAAAGAGAACACAAAATTATTATTACAGTAGAAAAATGATCAAATTTAAGTAAAATTTTATATAGTTCGAAGTATCAAATTCTATCAAAAAGTTACTCGTATATCAAACTTCAAGTATGAAAAATGATGAAAATGGATCAAAATACTCGTTATATCAAAAGGTATAATGAACTTCGTTCAAATTGTAGGTATAAATTTTGACCAACTTATGGGTGTTATGAAAGTAGCAGTTAATACTCGTAGGTAATTTGTGGAGCAAAAAAGTACAATGAGAGCGAAATTTGAAAAAAAAAAAAAAAAAAAAAAAGGTAACCTAAGTAATCTGGAATTTCAAAAAAATAACCAAAATTTTTCCATTGTAACTCAAATGGGCAAAAATTGTGAAAAAATTGAAATTTTTAATGAAAAAGTATGCATTCTTAGTATACTTATGAGTCGTGATGAATTATATTTAGTTGAATTTTTAATTTTTAGCTTAATTCGTTTTCAATTTTTACTTTATAAGAAATTTTAATTCTTGAAATGTTCCCAATTTTCAAGCACCTATACGTATCTAACCTTCAATTTGTAAAAAAAACGACAATATTGAATTTTCGAAAAAAATTGAAAAATGTCCAGAGTAGTATGTTAAGTTTTCAAATAATTTTTAATTTTAAAAAAACGTCAATTTTTGACAATTTTACAATTGCAAACAATTGTATATTTTTTTAAACTGTCTAATTATCAATTTCCAATTTTTTTTTTGCTTTTTCTACATTTTTATTTGCCAAAAAATTTTCAGTAAGTATTATTTTCAAGGCATAAATTTCAATTATGGACGATTTTTAATTTTTTTCAAATGGTTTCTAAAATATTTATAATTTTTGGAAACTTTTCAATTTTCAAAAAATAGTTGTTTCTAAAAATTATGTTTATTATTTTATTTAAATAAAAAATTCCAAATTTATAAAAATTATAATGCCTAAAAAATCAAAAGTTGAAAAAAATCAATTTTTGTGTTGTTGGGCGAAGAAAATTTTTCTGTTTAATTCAAGTTAACAAGTTGAAACAACTTTATATTTCGTTTATGAGGAGTTCTCTATTCTACGAGCACTTATAAGTGATAATTCCAATTTTCAGAGATTTATTTTAAACACTTTAGTCCCATGTTTTTTTTGTTGTTTTTTTTTTCAAATAAAAAATTGCTAATAAATTCTCACAAAATTTTTAAAAAAAATACCTAGTGAGAAGAAATATTTTTTATTCGACAAAGTAACCTAATTTTTCTGTAAAAAAAAAATAAATAAATATATATATATTTTTCTAAAAATATGAAAAGTTTCTTTTACTGTAAAAAGTTGAAAAAAAATATTCCAAAAAAATTCAGAGATTTTTCTTCATAAAAATAGATTTTTATCTCTAAAAGTGAAAGGTTTATTACTCGAAAAAAAGGAAAAGAAACTTCCCGACAAACTAAATCGTCAGTTGAATCCATGATGAGTTTGTGACGATGCGAAAATCGGCAAAAAATCTGCGTGGATCAACGCGGATTTTCTAGATTAGGCAGAAAATAAAGAAATAATCGACACCGATTTTAGGGTACTAGAAATGGGGGGTAGAATCGACGGTCGCCATGTTGGTTCGGTGAAGTAGTGTGCGTGTGTATTTATAGGAACGCAAATCACGCACACAAACGAAGAATTCAGCGTTACACTAGTAAACAATACTTCACCGAACCAACATGGCGACCGTCGATTATACCCCCCATTTCTAGTACCCTAACCGATTTTATGAAGTTCACAAAAAAATTATGGCTCGACATAAAATCACACGTGATTTGATTTGAAAACTCAGCAATTATTTTCTATTGATCAATCAATAATGATTTTCTAGAGATTTTATGAAGATTTGACGTACATAAAAAATGCCCTCTTCACTCGTAACGAAATAGGTGAATAATCGATGCCGAAGATGTCTATGCCGATTCTCGAGTAGTTAATAGTTGCAGTTTTTCAGTTGATTATTCGTCATGAAACTTGTACTCCTGTTATTCTACACATAATCTTCGAATGATCGATGTGAAAGAATAGGCGCAGATTTTCAACATTTTTTTCAAGGGATTTCTTGTACATAAAACGCATCCCCATAATGGTCGTCGTGAAATAGCCAAGTAATCGATATCGAGGAAATCTGTACCGATTTTTGAGCGATTGAAGGCATATCTATTTTTGATCAACTATCGTTGAGAAATCAGCACCGTTTTCAACAAAGAAATCAGTTCAGTTTTTCAACTGATTTTTAGTGTATTAAAATTTTCCGTCTATGCTCGTGACAAAATTCATAAATAATATATGCGGAGTAAATCTGCACCGATTTCAGCTGAATAATGGATAAAAAATTTTCATAGATTATTGTTTACGAAATTTTTACTTTCGTAGTTCTTCATAAAATCATCAGGTAATCGACATGATAAAATCGACACAGTTTTCCAGAAAAGATATCAATTCAGTTTTTCAACCGATTTTCTGTATACAAAAATTTGTCGTCTACACTCGTCAAAAAATAAATAAATAATCTGAGCACAGTAAATCTGGGGCCGATTTTTAGTGCGAATGAATGCAGATTTTCCATTGATTACTGCTTACAAAACTTTTACTTTAGTCGTTCTTCATAAAATCTTCAGGTAATCGATATGATAAAATCGACACAGTTTTCCAGCAAAGATATCAATTCAGTTTTTTAACCGATTTTGTGTATACAAAAATTTGTCGTCTATACTCGTCAAAAAATAAATAAATAATCAGTGCCTTTGTTTAAAAGTTCTCCTCAAAAGCTTTGAAATGATATCCCACACGACTTTTTTTGATACCCCCTCCCCACTGATGAAAAATTATCGATAAGGAGCGCCAAATTATCGATAATTATCGATAAGCGATTTTCTCGACTTTTACCATTACTATTGTCGCAGATTTTTGGTCGATTCTTCCTGTTGATTTAGGAAGTGGATCCACGAAAAAAAAATGTTGAGCATGTACAAACTCGGCATCGTTTTTTTGTCGATTTAGTGAAGATCTGGTTTGTCGGGTTTTGAAAAAAAATGAACTCAACAGTTCAAACAATTTTTCGCTCAAAAATTGAGATTTTTTTTCTAAAAAAATTTAAAGTTTTTAAAAATGTAGACAAAAAACTATTTATTTATTGTAAACGTTTTAAAATTTTTATCGCAAAAAATTGTAGGAGCAAGATTTTTTTCTCCAAGAGAAATTAGTAGGTACATAAAAGTTTTTTTTTCTGGAATTCAAAAAAAAAAAAAGGTTCATTAAAATAAAATGATTTGACTCCAAAAAATGAGAAATTTTTCCCCCTCAAAAATATGAGATTTTTCACTAGACCTTTAAAAAAATGGACCCACAAAATTAAAGATTTCTACTTCAAAGATGTTCAAAGTAAGTAAATGTAGAGATTTTTTTTCAAAAAGTTTGAAAGATTTTCTTGTAAATGAGAGTTCAAAATGAGAAGTTTTTAAACTTGAATTTGAAAAAAATTGTACTCCAAAAAATTTCAAGAATTTATTCCCCTTCAAGAATTCAGGGAATATTTTTATTGCAACACAGGAGAAAACTTTTTTGCTCTAAGAAAATGGAAACCTTTTCTCATTGAGACAAAATTTGAGATTTTTTCTCAAAGAATTAAAATATGTTTTTCTCTAAAGGGTTATTGATTTCTTTCCTGGAAAAAAATAATAGGTAGATAAAACTGAGGACGTCCAAATGAAAAGGGCGTAAGTCGAGTTACGCCCTTTTTCAGTAAATTGCAAAAATGAATTCTACGTTCAATATACTATCTAGCAAAACTTGTCCCACATCGATATCTATCGTCAAACGCTCACAACACATTTTAAAAGTTACTAGCTCCTAGTTTGAGCTGAATTTTTTAAGTCCAAAACTATATAAACACCTAATATACGAAATTAGGGAGAAATGAGGGGTCCAATCGAAATTTTTATAATAACCAAATTTATTTTTAGGATCCTAATCCACAACTTTTGTTTGAAAATTTTTTCAATTAAACCCTTCCCTCCCCCCATTTTTCAATAGTGGAGTGTCTTCGTACTAACATGCGAAATTAGGGGGGGGGGGGGGGGTCCAATTGAAATTCTTATGATGAACAATATTATTTCTAAGATTCCAATCTACAACTTTTATTTGAAAAATTTTTCAATTGAAACCCTCCCTCCTCTCCAATTTTTCATATTAATACATGGATACTCATTAGTCATTATTGATAATTGGGGGACGATTATCACTCACATCAACTTCCCGATTTTCATCTTAAAAAATTTTTATGATAAAAAATTTCTTTTTCAGCATTTACACATTTCATTCTACGATTTTTACTCCAAAAAAAAAAAAAAAAAAAAAGTTCGTCCACGAAAAAGGGCGTAACTTTTAGCTATGGTTTTCCAGCGATAACTAGAGTACAAACGCTTGAATAATTTCATCAACCGCGTATTTCTGGTCTAGAATGATCAATCTAAAAATAAAAGTCGCACACATCACCTCAGTTCAGTCTTTATAAAAAATATTAAACATCGAAACTTTCAAATACGCTTTTCTCGAAACACCATTTCTGGACTTACGCCCTTTTCATTTGGACGTCCTCAAATAATAAAAATGGTAATATTTTCGAAAAAATTAAGAGAAAAAATTTATAGATGATCCAATTTTTCTTCAAACCATTTGAAATTTTCTCAAAAAAAAATTGAGATTTTTTCCTCAAAAAAACTCAAGAGGACTTTCTTTGAAAAATTGAGGTACGGTATTTTTCATTCTTAAAAAATTAGAAATTTTCTAAAATCAATTGAAAAGTTTATCATTTGAAATTTTTTTAAACGTGGCACAAAAAAATGAATGGCGTTCACCCAGGCAAAGTCCAAACAAGAATTTTTTTAAAGGCCCGAAAATTATAGCATTTCTTTAGGCTCTTGCTGTCAATGTAAATTGCATCCTCACTACGACTCCCACTTTTTATTTTGTCAAGTGCACTTTTTTACCGAATATAGAATATACAATATACCTACATACTCGTGCTCATTATAATTTTTGCTCAATAAAAAATCACTTTTTCTCGATTTTATTTTCCCTCGCTTTGCTTCTTCAATTTTTTAAGATGAATAGTGGACACCATGTGTAAGGAGTATTATATTTTTTGTTCCTTATGGGTTGCCTATTTACCTCGTGGAAGGAACTACATCAGCTATGAAACACCCTGTATACTCGTATTTATTCGCTCTACAAATGAATCTTGAAACAAGTTACATGTTTATTCCTACATCGAGATTTTTAAAACCCAAGTTAAAGTTTATTCGTGTCGTTCTCTCGGTACGAATGCACCGTCGGCCATCCTCCTTCATCCATGGCGTTCATTTTCCACTTGAAAAATCAACATTAACGTCGACCGTGAAAAATAGTATATTTTCGCGAATTCAAAACTATACTACGAGTAGATATTTCGTACAAGCGATGTTTTCTACGAATACATGTAACTGTATAAGAACCATAAGAACCAACACCGCGGTGCACGTTTACATGTACTCCTACCTCAACCCTCTCTCACCAACCCCATCATTTGTTTATTCTTTCTTGCTCGTATACTCGGCGCAATAACTTATTTCTTCCGACTTATTATTTATTCGTAAAGTTATAAAACCAGAATACCATCCCCCGAACTACAAAAACTTTCGAAATTTATCGCACTTGTACTATACTTACGCACAACAACCTCGTCACTTCGATTCAATGCGAAACTTTTTAAAAATTCAAACTTTCATTTTATCTAAAACGCAACAAGAGAAAAAAACAAGCAGGAGGTGTGGAAAATTTTATATCTTAGAACGTGCCTTCGCCTCGCAAGCACACTTTAACTACGCTAGTTTTCATAACTATGACTAATTGACTAAATTAAAAATTCAAATATCTAAGTACGTTCATTTACTCCGCATAATCGATTACATTTTCTTTTGTTTACTTTTGAAACGGTATTTTGCAAATTTATCTTTTTTTCGTGTTATAATAAGATCAATTTTTCACTTCAACCTCTCAAAATTTTCCCATATAAAACTTCATATCTCTTTCTTTCAAAAAATACATAAATAAATAAAAATTTCCCACCAATAACCTGAGGC
Organism: Balanococcus diminutus; assembly: GCA_959613365.1. Taxonomy (NCBI): domain Eukaryota; kingdom Metazoa; phylum Arthropoda; class Insecta; order Hemiptera; family Pseudococcidae; genus Balanococcus; species Balanococcus diminutus. The sequence continues at coordinate 32,725,939 of OY390715.1, read as the reverse complement.
TGTTTTTTAGGAAAACATAAAAATTTCAAATTAGCGTAAAATAGACCTCACATTCGTGATTCTAGACCCAAATTTAAATTAAAGCTGAATACATCTTTGGGTTATTTGAAATTTCGAAAAACTTTCCATGCAATAATTGATGAGGAATACTTTCAAAAATCAAAATTTCGAAAAATATAGAAATAAAATCAATTTTTCATTCCAACCTTTCAAAATTTTCCCAAAACGAAAATTTCAAACTACGCCCCGTGAAACCATGTGAGACTACTTCTTAAGCACATGTAAAAATATAAAATATCAAAAAACCTACCTATATATCAGATTTGTGATTTTTAACCAAAAATGACCTAAAAACCGAACTTATTGCGAATTCTTTCAATTTAGTAAACACAAGTGTTACTGCACAAATCTCTCTTTAATTCAAGAAAACAAAAACTGAATTTTTTGAAATAAAAGATCTCAATTTTTAAAGCAGAAAGGAAATGGATAAAAAATCTTTCAATTTATTCAGAAAAAAATTCCCAACTTTTTGCCTAACTTTTTTTTTTTTAAAAATCAATTTTTCGGAATACGAAATTTTTTAATTTTTAAGGGATACAAAGTCCTAATTTTTTGTCTCATTTTTCTTGAAATGGGTAAAAATGTTTTCAATTTTTTTTAGAAAAAAATCTCTCGTTTTTTTGCAAAAAATCTTTTCACTTTTAATACTGAAAAAATTTCGATTACACACTCCTTGGAAAAAATTGAACTACACAATAGAAAATTTTGAGTTACCACTCATGAAACGGGAACAATAGGTGATGTTGATCAAAATTTTAAGGAATTGTGCAGTAATTACTTTCTCTATGTTCAGGACAAATACAAAAATTTTGAGATAGCACAAAACTACCCGAAATTAATGTAAAACTGAGTTTTTCCATTTTTGGAAATTTCATTCCATTGTCCATTAGCATCCTAATGTCGTAGATAAGGAGACTCGAGTCGTGGAAAATTATTTAAAAAAAAGTAATGGTAATGTCAAATAAAGAAAGAACAGTTCTCACGATTTAAAAGAAAAATGGAATTTCGCAACCTAATCGCCATTTATTCATGTGTACGTAAATTACCACCTAGAGTAAGGCAACAGAGCACCACCTATACTTAGTACATATTTTGAAATAATCTTATAAAAAATACATCAGGTATGACAGTCGATGAATTTTTAATCTTTCGACGGAAAAGTTTTAAAATACATTTTTTTATTTTAAAATTTTCCAACATTAAACAGTAATAAAAACGTTTATTTTTTGCCAACTTTTCTTTTGTTTTTTCTTCGAAACAAAACTCTGGCTGAAGAAAAACTTTATATTTTTTAGAAGCTATCTATAAATCTTATTTTTATGCCAACTTCATTCTATTGGTTTTTCCATTTTTTAAAATGGTTTAAAAAATTAGCCAATTAATGTCATAAACGTGAAAACTAAGTATTGAAATGAATTATTCGTAGTACCTAAAACTGCGAGACAAAAAATTATCCTTACTCGTGAAAATTCGGAGAAAAAATTCGAAAAAAAATTGGATTATTCAACGATAACGATTCTCGTAGAATGTAAGCATTATGCTTTGAAGAGAGAACCCGAAAGGATTTTCTAAAACCATACTCACATTGAAATGGAATTAATTAGCAAAATACGAGTATAACGAAACGTTTTTCGTATTCATTGTAGGTACAAGAGTAATTCTGATGAGATGCTTGCAATCTCTTTCTTTTATTTTCTGTTTTTGACAAGCTAACTCGTACGAATCATATGGAAAACAGCCAGGGGAGTATAAACTTTTGATTAATATACTCGCATACCCAACTCGAAAGAAAACTTTGTGAATTCAGCGAAAAATTTTTGCTTCAAATTAAAATTACAAACGCGAGTTGAGAGTTTCAAAAAGCATACATGGTATAATAATTGTAATTAAAATGATGGAGTCGATTTCTCAAAAGGTAAACCGAAAGTAATCTCGTGCCGTAATATTTCATGTACAAATACGATGCGATGGTTATATATTTTTTTTAAAAGGATACGTTCGTATTTACGATGCACTCGAAAAAGAACGCAATCAAATTGATATTCAAAAGTAAACTTTTTATGTGTGTCTACGAAAACACTTTTGTGAATATTTTTTCACATAAAATATTATTTTAGTTTCTTTCTGAATCTCTGAAATGAAGTAGGCAGGAGTAGGAGTCTACAGATACGTGGTATCTGCACTTTTTGAAGGGGAAAAACTAGAATTGCCTACCAATAGATACTTGAACAAAGTATAATTATACCTAAGTTCTTTATATAGATATTGAAATCTTACCATTTAATTAAAAGAACATAAAACAATAAAATAGCAGCATAATCATTTCGACAGAAGAACCTTAATCAAATAATTTTCTTCGGCAAAAATTTGTTTAAAGGAAGATTTTTTTAAAAAGTGGTTTCCGAAGGAATACTTTAACGATTTTTTAGATGGATGGTGGGGGGGAGGGGGGGTGTCCCGAAGAATCCATTTTCCAGGAGAATATTCTTTTTGAAAAGACAATTTTTGGTGGAAAAAATATTATTGATTTTTCGAAAATTGTTGGTATGTGGATACTTTTTAAAATAAAATAAAAAATGAATTTCATGCAAAAAGTAATCTCTGTATCAATAAAAATGAATAAGTATAAGTAAGTAAAAAAAAAAAAACCTTAGAAAGACATTTTCAAAAAAGAAATTGTTTGAAGAATTTTCCTAAAATAAATTCAATAGGACATCAGTTGAAAGAAAAAAAAATATTTCAACCAAAAGTTATTTAAAAAAAATAATTCTGAAAAAACTTAAAGTCTCGCCAAAAAAATGTTTGAAAAATATTTTTAGATTCAAAACTATGAAATTCGCATAAGCAAAATATTTTGGAAATTCTTTTCTTACAAGTTTATTTACAATACGATTTTTTATTTAAATTTTTTTTTTTTTTTAGAAAAAATTTGAAGACAAGATTTAATAAAAAAAAAATTGCACTTTTTTCTGAAAAAAATTCAAAAGTTATCTTAGCAAGAAACTCGTAGAAACAAAATAGTTACACATTTTAGAAGTTTTCAAAAAAAAAGAAATAAAAAGTTCTGTCAAAAAGTTTTCAACATTAACCTATTCTTTTCCTCAAAAGGTACCTTTTGTCTTAAAAAAATGTGAGAAAAATTCAAAAATGCTTCCAAAAAGTTTTCTTGGGAAAGAAATTTGCAGAAATGAAATAGGTAGGTAGGAGGTACTTTAAAAATTTTCCTAAAAACAATATCGAGAAATTCTATTTAAAAATTCTTATACTAAAAAAAAAAATCACTTGCAAATAGTTTTAAATGTCCTCCATAAAAGGAGTTGCTATAAATCTCTACATAATTTCTTCACGAATGACAAACAATTCAGTGTGTAAATAGAAATTCTAAATTTTCATGGAATGAAAAATATCTATTTCTTTTTAAGATCGATTTTTTTTTTAAATTCTCATTTTTGCCATAGTTTTGAATTCTTTAATTTTTTGTGGGGAAAAATATATGCTTATTTTTTTGGGAAAACTTTAAATTATTTTTTGGAGTAAAAAAATTTCTTAATTTTTTTTTTTTTTTTGTGATTAAACGTTTTGTTTATTTATTCTATAGGTAAGTATTAGTATAAAAAATTCTCAATTTTATTTGAAAACCTAATTTTTTTTTGTTTTGAATTGAAAATAGATAAGGTAGGTACCCGGTAAACACACCGCCTGCTATTCGTATGCTAAAATCACAGAGACGAAAATCGCGGTCTATTCGCATACGAATAGAATGCGAAATCAAAGCAAAAATCGAAGAAAATTTTCTCAGATAAATTCGTATACTATTAGTGAGCGAATATCATGCTAAAATCGTATTTAAAAACCTGTAGATGTTTTGTGGGATATTAGCGCGATATTCGCTTGCGTATCGCATGCCTGAAATCACATTGAAAACAGGCAAAAAGTTCGTACGATATTAGCGCGATATTCGCATAAGAATCGTATGCTAAAATCGCTGTGGAAAACGTGCAAATATTTCTTACGATACTAGCACAATATTCGCATACGAATCGTATGCTAAAATCGCAGTGGAAAACGTGCAGATATTTCTTACGATATTAGCGCAATATTCGCTAGCGAATAGCATGCGATTTTCACTACAACTTCTTTCAATACGTTTTACAAATGAGAGAAGTCAGTTTCAAACATGAACGTGTACTTGAATGTATTGCAGTGACATTTATACAATAAAATAAAGGTTTTTCTGGGTTTTTTGATTTTGTTGGGGAATTTTGTGTTTTGTTTGATGTTTTTTCTTCTTTTTAAGTAAAAACGCCAATGATTTGATTTCAAAGTGATAAGAATGGAGACGAAGGCAGAATTTCTTGGACGATTTCCACTCACAGTAAGTTAATTATTTTGAATTTATATCTTATTTGTGATCGCGTGAATCTGTGTGAAATTAAATTTTATCAAATCGTAAAAATTTTAGACGTCTTATCAGTGCTATAAAATTTTTTAATTGTTCCTCTTCCTTCTCCAATTTGAACGCAGTATTATGCGAAATTATAAGGAAAGGAAGAGTCAAATCGAAATTTTTGTAATAATCGAAATTATTTCTAAGATTTCAATCTACAACTTTTGTTTGAAAAAATTTTCATTTGGGACTGCGGGATAGCCCTTCTTTCCTCTCACAATTCAGAGTAATAAATATACGTTTTTATACCTATCTAATCTATCTATCTATCTATCTATCTACGTAGTATTGGGTATAATTGGAGGGGAGGGGGCGCTCAAATTGAGAAATTTTTCAAACAATAGTTGTAGATTGAAATCTTGGTAGTCATTTTGATTTTCCTAAAAATTACTTTATCAAATGCCACTGATAGGTACTCCAAAAACTTTACGATTCGGCATAATTTCATTTTCCACAGATCCGGGATCACAAATATGATATATTTTCGAATAATTAATTTACTGCTAAGTGGAAATCGTCAAAAATCATTTGCCTACTTTTTAGAGGCAAATTCCAAACGCTAATCGCAAGCGAATTAACAGCGAATAGAACGCTACATTCGCTGCTAATTTCGCGTACTATTAGCTTTCGAAATTATCCGCTAAAAAAGCGGACATTTTTGATATGCTAATAGTACGCTATTTTCGCATGCTATTCGTATACGATAAATGCGAATTTAGCGCTCTATTAGTACGCGATTCGCATACAGTGTGTTTACCGGGTAGGTATTGAATGTTTTTATTTACAAAAAAAAAAAATCCAATTTTCTTGTAGTGAGTAGTAAAGATATTTTTCAAGTTTTTCACATAAGTACGCACAATTTTCAATTTTTTGGAGGAAAAATGTTTTTTTTTTATTTGAGAAATTTTTTGCATTACCTAATTTTTAAACAAAAATGCTTCCAATTTTTCCAAAACAAAAATTCTGTATGTTTTTTTTTTTTTAAATACGTAACTTTATTTTATTGATCTTTGAATTTTTTGGAATTGAAAAATTACTCAACTTTTCTGCAATGAAAGATTTCTTCAATTTCTTTTGAATGTCCCAAAAAGCTCATTTTTTTGAGTAAAAAATCTCAGAAATCTCAATTTTTTGCGAATAAAAAATTTATTTGAATTGATAAAATTAATGTTCAAATCTATTTAAATAGAAAAATTTCTCATTTTTTTTTGAGTAATTTTTTTTTAATTTTATAATTTTCTATGAGTTTATTAAGATTGTTCCATTGTTTTGGAAGCTGATATGTTTCAATTCTGCGAGAAAGAATCTCTTAATTATTTTGGAGGAAAAGAATTGGATTTTCTTGGTAGGTAAGTATATGAAAAAATCTTCTTCAAAAAAATCGTTTCATTTTTCAGAAAAACTCTTCGTTTTTAAGTTTTTTTGGAGAAACGAATAATTGATTACTTATACGTACGTACAGAAAGTAGATAGGGATAACGTAGGAATAGCAAGCTCTCTTCATAAAATATGCCCGAATGACATGTATTTATTGTGAAATATGCTTGAAAAATGCTCCCACGTCACTCCTAACCTTCACATTTAGATAGTAGGTACACCTTCTCAGTACGATAATCCATTTTCGTCATTTTTTCACAGAAAAAATATCCTTCCTCACGCGCAAAAAATACACTAAATACAAATTACCAACGAACATGATTAAATTCACCACCTCCCTATCTCGATTAATTTTACTAATGGGCGTATCATTCCAGTCGCAAAGATTCGGCCACAGTTTAAAGTACCTAGATCATTATGCAATTGCACAGACATGACGAATAATCCACTACGTCTTAACCACGTAGCAAAACCGCAAACGTGAACCGACAAAACTCGGCGAATAATTAGTATCCAAAAAGGAAATGAATAAAAACTATTAAGACCAAGCTTGAACACATCAGGAAGTTCCAGGGTCTAATTTACGATATTACTAAATTTAATTATCAAACGAAACGTTACGCTGCGAGAAATATCCTGAATCGAAGAATACTCTTCCTAACACTTTTCATAGCGCTCTCGACGAAGGGGAAAAACAGCAACGTTGAAAGAAAATAAAACGTTTTATTTCATATGAAAATAGACATCGTGATACCTATGTATATAATCAAAGTAAATTGAATTTTTCCTTTTGAGGGTTATTAGGTATATTTTTTGGGGTGAAATAAAATTACCGCAATATAATGATGAAATAAAATTTGCTGCAATTTTTTTTACGAGTTGATTAGTAAATAGATTACCTACTTCTCACTTGAATAAATTTGATTTTATATTTACCCGTTGATACTGTCAAATTAGGCCAAAAAACGGTTTTTGCCCAAATAAATTGAAGGGAGAAATTTTTTCATACAGTTGCTCGTAAATGTGTCCTAATCAACATAAAAGAAGTCCCCTCAAATCCGAGCGGAGCTTCACCCCCAAATATCCACGTTTTTGTTTCCTAATTTTTTGTCCCATTTTATTCGCGTATATCTCAGTTTCTAATAAAGTTACAAAAAAATTGTTCGTACAAAAAATGGTTAAAATAAAATATTCTTCCATTTGTTATTTTCAATTTTTTTGTAGGAATGATAGTAACGCCGCAAATTGACTTCAAAGTTATTGGTCCATTCAAATTTTGGCAAAAAAAAAAAAGAAGATAAAATTATTATTTTTTCATAAAGTTGCTCGTAAAAATGTCTTCGTCAACATATAAAAAATCTGTCAAAATCCGGGTGCATCATAACCACCAAAAACCTACCTTTTTCGCCCCTAGGTTACTTTTTTCAAAGTAATTTCCTAATGCTCTACTGAAAAATTTTCAACACAAAATAATTATGTATGTATGTATCTAGAGCAAGGAATTTCCTTAAAATTGGTTATTAAAAATTTTTTGGTAGGAATGATAAAAACTCTGCAAATCAACTGGGAAGTAAGTTTTTTGGCCCAATCTGAATAGACCATCAACTTCGAAGTCGATTTGCGGCGTTACTATCATTTCTACCAAAAAATTAAAAATAACCAATTTGAAAGAATATTTTATTCTGTATACATTTTTTGTATGAAATTTTTTTTGTAACTTCATTAGAAACTGAAATATGCGTGAATAAAGTGGGGGTAAAAATAGAGGGCAAAAATGTGAATATTTAGGGGTGAAGCTCCACTTAGATTTTAGGGGACCTTTTTATACGTCAATTAGGACACCTTAACGAAAAAAAATTCTTCCTTCAATTTGTTTGGGCAAATGGCCTAATTTTACTGGAAACACCTTCGTTTTTATTTTATACCCAAAAATCAAACAAAAAACTGATAATGTTTTGAACTTTCACCGAAGTAAGCATCGTGCACTTGAAACTTTTGTTAACAGAAAAATAAATACAGGCTGACTTCAAACTTTGATCCAGTCACAAACCAAAATATCAACAGTCAACAAAATGGAAATATTCATAGTCTCGTTCTTTTTTTCCCCTCCCTTTATCGTACATACATACCTACTACATACACGTGTGAATAATAATGGGTTGAAATTTAGCGAATTCTTACATTACCTAAACATAATATGGTACGTAGTTTCGAACAGCAGTGAAATTGAAATTTTCGGGAGAAAGGTCCATAAACTATACGAACAGCATGTGATATTACGTGCGAAAGTAGGTGTATCTAAGTACGTATACTTTGGAACTTTGTTAATAAGTCCTAAATATACAACTTTTATCGCTTTGTATAGAACAATAAATGTCGCACTATGGTTGGCGAACCATTTAAAAGCTTTCGTAACATTTACTTAGCCTGTTTTAGGACCACTTTAGCTCGCATCTTTTTCTTTCGATTCGCATTTAAATCCTTTCCCACGTATACGATCTTTTTGTTAGCGAAACTTATATGTACAAACAAATCTCTCGCGAGGAAGACAAACTTTTTACATGTTGGAAATTGGAATAAGGTTGAATTTTTCAGTTTCCCTAAGAAATATAAATACTTTTACTCAATATAGTTGTGGCACCATTTTACATACTTGTTGTAAGTTCAGGCACCAACATTTTCGTTGTGGCACCACGAAATGGTGCCACAACGTTTCAAGTCTAAAACCATGTAGGGTAGTATCATAAAGTTACCAGGAGTCGATAGGCAAATTTTTGTACTGGTGCCACAACGACACTTATTATATATTTTTATACGATTATATAAATATCAAAAAATATATACTGAAAACACGTTGAGGCGCCATTTCAAGTCTCATGTCTTCAAGTGGAATATCACTTTTAAAAATTCGTTAAAATTTTTATAAACAGAGAGTGCTGTCTGGTAATAGGTTCGATTCTCACTTCATACTTACATATACAACTTAGTGACACCAGTCGTTTTTCTCCTACCTATAACTGGTCAAGGGAAAAATTTCTGAGAAAATGATGAAGTTCTTTTCACATGGTACTGGTGCCACAAGAACATTCAACTAGGTGGTGTCTCAACGTTATTAAAGTAGATATACATAGAAGGAAATATTCGCGATAATTATATCGCAATTCGGACTTGAGAGGGCAGATCAATAAATTAGGACGACGGACGACGATTCTCTAAACTCGAAAAAGTTATTAAGATTTTGTATCATTTTATTCTTCAAATAAGTATACCTACGTATAATATGAATATACTCGTACAATACGAGATTATACCGAACAACTTTTTAAGGGAAAAGACAACCACGCGATTCGACTAAAAACATAACCAACTTGGTAATAAGGTTCTTATATAAATAGAAAAGCAACGAAGCGAAAAAATTTTACCATACGAACTTAACAGCTCAACAGATATTAACATTTACGAATAACACAAACTCGACGCTATTTCGCAAATTCTCTTCAACTCGAGTTCTTTTTAGTATGCAAAGTTCCACCGTTTAATTCTGTCACCATTGCCGAGCATATATACGTATACTACATCAGCACCACTTGTTAAGTCTCTTCAATCCGCAAAGTTTCCATTAGGTGGTATCTATCGGTGGTGCTGCGATGCCGCCGGCGTATATAGAGGCCTGCCTACACATAAACCGTTACTGTTAGCTTCATTCTGAATCGTCTTTTCCTGCTGACTTGTTGCCTTTTCTCGAATTAACCGTTTTGTTCGATTTAAGAATCCAGAATTCACTTAAATTTTGCTATGCTTGGTTACTACAGACTAATCCGATAACAATATAACATATTGTACAGAGAATACATTTAACTTTTCTGAAGACTTCAGTATTTATGTAAACATCATACACACATTTGAGAATTAGCTGGATATAAGTGAAAAATTCATCAAAGATTTCGAGAGTTTCAAAAAGCTGTGATGAATTACGTATATGTCGTATATGTTACGCCTAAATCAAAATTTGTCAATTTTTTTCTCAGTCAGTGACCTTTTTTCAGCTTTTTTGGTAATTTTTTGAGAGCTTTTTTCGGTCGAAGGTTAATTTTTTTTGTAATGGTAACCTTTAACAATTTTGCATCTTTAACTGAGTCTTGTTTATCGAGATTATTATTTGTCAGATTTTAATGATTTTTTTTTGTCGACGTCACTGCACTTTCAGTTGGCGTTTTTTTAGTCATAAGTTGTATTTTTTTCACTGGAATTTTTCTCTGTCAGAGACTCAGAGTCATTTTTTTCTCTTTTTTTGGTCAATTTTTAAGATTTTTTCTCGTCATCGCCATTTTATATTTTCTTGTCAGCATTTTTTTGTCGTAGTTTTTTTTTAAACCAAAATTAACTCCAACAAACGATACTGATTGCAAAAAATGACAAAAAAAAAAAAAACTGAAGTAAACAGTACCGAATTTTAAAAAAAAATGTCCAGTAGAACATAGTTGATTCTGTGAAAAAAGCTCTCTAGGGAAAGTAATGATGACAGAAAAAAAATCAAGTGGTCATAGCTCATAGTTCTAAACTTCTGACTTACAAAAAGAATGACAGAAAATAATGCTCACTACAAAGTTAACAAAAAGTGGGCCAAAATTAACTCTGGACTATAGTGTCTGAAAAATGATAATCTTGACAAGCAAGAACTCTGCCATAGAAAAAAGTCACTCCGACCAAATTACATTGTCAAAAAAAATTATGACCAAGAAAATGCTGACCAAGAAAATGCTGACAATAAAGTAACAATAATAAGAAAAAAACTCATAAGAATTGACAAAAAAAATACAAAATAGAAAAATGACTCTGACTGAGAAAAAATTTGATAGAAGATTCCAATGAAAACAATGAAAAAATAACCTAATTTTTTTTTCAAAATTATTTATCTTTTAAAAAATTTGAATTTTTTTTTCAAAAATTCTCCTGATAAAATTTGCAGAAATGAATGTATGGTCAAAAAACGGCAACTGAAATGGTTTAGGGTGGTCCTTATTTTGTGCCGAGGAAATAATTTCCTATTTTTGTATTTCCCTCTAATAAGAGGATGTTGAGTTATTCCAGGTTGTCCCAACTTTTAGAAACTAAAAAAGATTAAAAATTTTCAAATTGTTTTACTTAACCCTGTTCTTATGGGACATGAACATGATAAAATTCCACTTTTCACGTTTTTTGAAGAAAAAAAAGAAGAAAAAAGGGTTAAAAATTAGAGAATTTGTTTTTTTTGATTAAAATTCCTGAAAATGAAGGCAAAGAAGAAAAATCGTCATGAAAGATGATTTTGTATGAAAATATGTATGTTGAAAACATTTTAATCGCAAAACTTTTTCCATATTTCAAATTGGAATTTTCTTATGTCAGTTATGTCCTGGGAAAACAGGTAAAGATGAAAAATCATTAAAATGCTCTTGTTGTGTGATAATGATTTACGTTGTGACCATTTTTCTTAAAATTAGAAATTTTTTCAACTTTTTCAGTAGGTATGTTTTTATTTTTTCACAAACGGGAATTTTAAAAACTCATAAAAAATAATAAATGACTAAATTTCAAACTTCAACCAAATTTTGAAAATTTTGAAAATTTTGAAAAATTACTGCATTAAAAATTTTTACCAAAATGTTGAAAATTAATCTTGAAAATTATAAAATTTCAAATTCACATCGAATGTATGAAATTATCCAAATTTTGAGTTTTTACTAAATAATTTATTTTTTTATTTTTAATTTTCATCAAATTTTGAAAAACATACCTAATTGTACAAATCAAATTTTTGAAGATTTTTGAAAATTTTGTAAAATTTCTTTTCAATTGGCAAATACCCGAGTATTACCATAATCCTAAAAAAGAAATTATACAAGAATTTATTAACCTATAAAAATGTATCCAATTTTAAAAGTTTATTAAAATTTAATAAATGACAAAAATTCAGATTTTTATCAAATTTTGAACCTTTTCCAAATAACAAATTTTTGCTAAAATTTATAAATTGAAAAAATTAAAATTGCAAAAATGGGCTGCCATCTCTATTTTCGTATCGTAGCACTTCAACCTTTCGAATACAGCCGATAAATAAAATTTGTACCTACGCATAACTTTCTTATTTTTTCCTTTAATATTTGATATCGAATATAGTGACGCAAAAAAGAAACAAGATTTTTGAAACTTTGTCAATATCATTTTAATTTGCATTATATTTTAATAAGAAAGTTATAAATGGAAACTTGACGTTTCGATTTATGATAATTTTCAAAATATTCGTAACACGTGAGAGGTCAAGTACAAAAATCAAATCTTCTGACTCAGTTGCTGCGTTGGTGTTGTTTTCTTCATCTTACAGTTTTCTAATTTTCATTTTCTACTTCAAAAAATATAAACTAAAGAATTTCGTAAAATTTAATAACTCGAACAATTTGAAAAATAGTAGGTAAAACTTTCAGTCAAATGAATCTAGTAATTTTTTTTCTTTAATAATAGGTACACTCGAGTCTCTGGATAAAAGATATAGTAAATTTAAATTACACGTGCGGTATTTCGGGTCTCCATTAATGCGACGCAACGGAAAAATAGACTGAAGTGAATTTTACCATATGTAATTCAACTGGGAACAATATAGTTGACTTTGAAGAATTACCATGTTTATTATTTCTTTCTTTTGTTTTTTGGTATTTTACAAAGCCGAAAAACTAGACTAAGTACGAAAAAGAATAACCAGAATAACCGACGCAATGTTTTGATACAGTGTATTTTTTCCACGCCAGACAATTAGCCGGAAAAATGTCATTACGCAGGATTTGGGGAAAGGAGCAATCCGGTAGTCGGTAGCTTAATGAACGCCGTATGCAGCGATAAACTAGGCGCAGAAAAATCGCATAAAATTCGAAAAATTTTCATCTCGTAAATGGCCGGAGCGGAGTAAAAAAGAATGTGATACAACACCATCTAAACCACAGAGGAGAGTGAAAACACGACATAAACGTTATAAAATAATGAAACCGTCATGCAAATAATATACAAAAGTCGCGTTAACAACGCTGCCGAGCATTTTTGCGAATGCAACAAGCATGTAATTCAATTTTTCATACTTTTAACTCTTGACGAATATTATTGACAAGACAACGAGCTGTTATCAGGTTTTATGCGCAATTTCCTCCAATATACAGGGTGTGCTGGATTGAGATTGAAGCCTTCCAACCAGTAACTATGCAACTTATGATGAGTCGATGTAAGTATGTTTGCCTGACCTCCAGACTGCAGGGGCTGAGTTATGCTAATCGAAAAAAAAAATGTTTCGGTAGAGTGCTTTCAAGTTTCAATCTTGCGCTTCTCGACAACTATAATAGTTAGAAAGTTGCGCTTTGCGGCATCGGATGGCAAATTTTGTTTAGAATTTTTCACGGCACTGGTAATTTTTATAACTGGACAAAGAAGTCAATACCGAGCAAAATATTTTTAAAAACATGTAAAAAAGTGATAATTTTTCTTATTTTTCTGTGATGCTAACTCAAAAAGTTGTCCTCTGATCAAGCCGTTATTATCAATTTTTCTAGATGAAAAAAGGCTGCTCTTTTCAATGGCGTAACTCCCACCTCTCTATCTTATTCCAACTTCTCAACAAAACTGATAAAAAAATCAAGAAAAAAAATTGAATTTCGGCTTAACGATTTTTTGTCAACCTTTCTTTAATTTCCGATTTTTTAACATTTTTTCGAGAGATTTTTTTTTCAAATTTCGTCAAAAAACCTTTTTTGGAAATTTCCTTTTTGCATCATCCTTTTATTCAGAAAACTTTCAAATTTCTTTAAAAACCTTTTTTTTTTTTTTTTTTTGGAAATTCGGCAAAAGAATTTTTTTGAAGACTTCTCAAAATTCCCTTCAATTTTTCAAAATTTTTTTTTTTCAAAATTTTTTTCAATTTTTAGCAGTTGATTTTTTTGAAGTTCAGGCAATTCCATTGCATTTACAATTTTTTTCAAATTTCTTCCCGTGTAGCAACGTCGATGCTAATTTCGATATAAATGTCGACACATCGAAAAGTGACCGATTTCGATGTGTCGACATTTATATCGACATCCACATCGACATTTGCAATGGTGAGATTTTGAAAAATATGCTAAGTTCAAATATTCAATATAAGTATATATTAAAATTACACCAAAAATAGTGTTCAAGCCAACATTTCGACATTTTTTGTCAAATATGCGACATTGAGGCCACCTTTGTAGCTGGACACATGCGAGTGTCCAACTAACATAGAGATGATTCTTAGACCTTATGTACTAATTCACAACACACTTTATCTGCGAGTATAACAATCACCCTCAAGACGTCGACAGTCAAGTCGATGCATTATTCGACCCTCGACAATTAGATCGACATTAACTCGACTTAAAATTCCTCTGGTCAACACTGTCGACAGTTAAGTCGATGCATTATTCGACCATCGACAATCACATCGACACTATCTCGACTTAAAATTCCTCTGGTCGACACTGTCGACAGTGAAGTCGATGCATTATTTGACCATCGACAATTATGTCGACAATAACTCGACAAGTCGTTGTATTATTCAAAACTTTGAAAAATAAGAAAATTTTGTGATTCTTTCAAAAATTATTTATTCCTGTGCTTAAAATGTTCTTATTAATTGTTTTTAGTTCTTTTTAGATATAAAATTTGTAAATTTAATTGGCAGAAATTGTCGACATAAATGTCGATGCGTTTATCGAGTATCGATTTTTACATCGACTTGTCTATGTAGAAAAACAACGTTTTCTAAATTATAGGAAAATACTGAGAAAAATTCAAAAATTTTGATTGAACAGTTATGTTTAACATAGAACATTACTTTAAATCTCAAATATCATTTTTAATTCATCGTTAACCGAGAAAAAAATGTGTCTGAATTTTGTCGACATAAATGTCGATGTCGACAATTGCTACACGGGTTTGAGAACCTTTTTTTTTTGAAATTCAATGAAAAAACATTTTGGCATAGTATATGCTTTTATGATTATAATGGAAAAAAACGACCGACACCAAAATCCGACCCCATTGGGTTAGGTTAAGAAGTTATGTTACATTGTGTAGTATATGTTGTTTAGAAATCTAACGGTATAAAAACGATGTATATTACAGTAACATAATAAACTTCCCGCATCGGCAAATCCGAATTGTGGGGCATATAAAAAAAAAAAAAAAAAAAAAAAAAAAAAAGGTTTGGATGACATAAAAAAACTTAGAAAATTTTCAATAAATTCGACTTTTTAGACATTATGTCAGACATTTTGAAACTTGTAAATTTTTTGAAATTTTATGACTTTTAGACATTTTATAGACATTTTGTCAGACATTCTGAAACTTGTTTTTAGAAAGATGACTTTCAGACATTTTGTTAGACATTTTGAAACTTGCAAACTTTATTAAAAATTTTATGACTTTTAGACATTTTATAGACATTTTGTCAGACATTCTGAAACTTAGATTTTTTTTTTTAGAAAGATGACTTTGAGACATTTTGAAACTTACAATTTTTTTTAGAAAGATGACTTTTTTATAAATTTAATGACTTTTTGATATTTTACGACTTTTAGACTTTTTAATTTTTTTTTAGAAATTTTTAAAATAAATTTTATGACTTTTGGACATTTTGTCAGATATTTTGAAACTTGGAAATTTTAAAAAAAATTTTATGACTTTTAGGCTTTTTGTTCAGACATGCTGAAAATTAAAATTTTTTTATCTATTATACTTTTTAGATTTTTAAATTTCCATGGAAATTAATATTCGTGACTTTTAGATATTCTGTCACAGAGTAAAAGCATATACTATGTTTCATACTTTCAAACGTAGTGTAGAAATAGAGCCAACCAGGGGGGGTCCAGGGGGGCGAAGCCCCCCTGGCGAGGCGCGAAGCGCCGAGTTTAAATTTCCATGGAAATTAATATTCGTGACTTTTAGACATTTTGTCACAGAGTAGGTATTTATTTATTTTTTTATAAATTTTATGACTTTTTAGACATTTTGTCAGACATTCTGAAACTTGGAATTAAAAAAAAAAAAATTTGACTTTTAGTTTTTTTTGAATTTTGAATTTTGAATGAAAGATTTTTTTTACATTTTTAAATTGAAAATTTTTCAAATTTCTTTCAATTTGTTCAAGTTTTGTCAAGAAACAAGTTTTATTGAAGTTTTTAAAAAAAAAATTTTTATTTATTCAATTCTTTCATGTTAAAAAATTTTCCAATTCTTTTGAGAACAATTTTTTTTAAATTCAGTAAAAAAATTCATTTTTTAAATTTTGGTAAAAATTTTTTTCACTTTTCTTAAGTTAAAAATTTTGTCCAGGGAATAATTTCTTTGAAGTTTTGTTGATTTTTTGAAAAGTTAGTAATAACAACTTGGTCAATAGACAACTTTTTGAGTTACCATCACAGAAAAATAAGAAAAATTGTCACTTTTTTACACGTTTTTTCCAAATATTTTGCTCGGTATAGACTTCCTTGTCTGGTTATAAAAATTACCAGTTCCCGATGTCTCAAAGCGCAACTTTCTAACTATTATAGTTGTCGAGAAGTGCAAGGTTGAAAGCACTCTGCCAAAACGAAAAAAAGATTTAATGAGCATAACTCAGCTCCTGCAGTCGGAGGTTAGGCAAACATACTTACATCGACTTATCATAAGTTGCATAGTTACTGGTTCGAAGGTTTTACTCCCAATTCGGTACACCCTGTATTATCATTCGTTACGCATTCCTCTGCACGCACATAATCGACTCGTCTTATCAAGTAGAAGATGCTGCGATATTACGATTAGACGTTTAGAGTTCAGGTGGATGAATTGATAGGAGACAAAGGTACGCGTGTATTACACACCAAACACCTATAAAATTTTCTCAACATGATAACTGATAAAACGCACGAGCTATTCGGACCGATAGGCAATACTTCGCGAAATAAAATTCACCTTGCAGAAGTATCAGGCCGACGGCGCGGTGTGGCGCGTTTCGCCCATAAAAACAAATACACACGCAGCTCCACACGAAGCACTTTTATCGTCTATTTTACGCGGCGTGCGAATTGAACATTCGCAATTACCAAAGCATTCGATAAAACTAACAAGCGATTTTGTCGTCGGCCGCCACTTCAAAATAATTATTTAAATTGCCGGCCTCTGTTACATTTATGACGGCTATAAATAACCTATAACGTTGAAGAAAGTAAAAAAAGAAGGGTTCTCACTTGTCACGCTAGCAACTCAATTCTCTCATTCCCTGTGTATAGTGTACGGCATACTCAGTGCCCATCGTTGCCTCTCGTCTGCTATACAAATATACCATATAGGTTTACCATCTCTTCGTCCTTCCTTCACGATTCGCGATGGGAAGAGACCAAAGTGGCGGGGATTATTAATACTATAACAACGACGTTACTACCGACATCCGGCCGCCTAACTTATTAACTTGTTATAACGGTCGTAATACATTGTGTGTTTGTTTTATGGCAAAAGGCTTATAAAAGATCCTTTTAACGTTACCAAACGCTCTAACTATCTTTCCTTTTTGTATATACTGGACAATTTGCAGTTATAACCAAAATTGATACATCACGTTTTGTTTTAAAAGTGTACAGTTACATCCAGGTAGAAAATAAAAACGTTGAGGTCAGTATGGAGCATTCAAAAACCAAAACATCTTGCTAGATAAGTTTATAAAAAGTCGAATAATGACTCCAAAATGTAAGGTAAGTGAAGGTTAACACACATCTTAATTAAACATTCGAAAGTGATATCAATTTTTTCTATCACCGTCAAAATTTTCTAACTTTTTTTTTAATATTTCAAAATTTTCTTGAAAAACTTCATTAATTTTATCAAAAAATCTTGGTAAAAATATATTAGGTATTTTAATTCAACCTTTTAAATTTTTTAAAAAATTTTTAGAGAGACGCTTTTTGTAAAATTATTGAAAATATTACGAGAGAGGTTTTTGAATTTTCTTCAGAAAAATTATTAATCCTCTCAAAAAATCAATTCGTTTGTCCAATTTTTCATAAATTGAAAAAAATTCCATTGGTAGATTTGCAACTTATTTCATAATTTTTTTTTGAAATTTTTACCCAATATTTTCAATTTTTTTTTTTTTTTGAACTTGAAGCATTTTTTGTGAAAGTTGTTTTCAAAAATTTCCATCGAGTTTTTGATTTTTTTTTCAAATAGTTTTGAAAAATTTCCTTTCAAAAAATTGTTTATAATATTTTTTGTCAAGTTTTTATTTTTTCATTATTGAAAATAATTTTTGATTTTGTACCATGAGAAATGGTGATTTCATCTGTATCATATGTCATGTTTCAGACAAACCAAAATGTCCAATAAACTCTTTAAAATCAATTCTTTTCAGCTAAAATAGAAAATAGGTACAGAAAAAAATGGATTTAAAATGAATTAGGAAACAAATGACTTTTAGTGACTTTTGAGAAAACAAAACGTGATCAAGATGTGAAAGTGACAAAGTCACAATGAAAGTGGCTCGCAAAAAAACCTGAAAAGTAAAAAGTCCGTCTTGACAAAAAATGAATTCATAGCTAGAAGTGTCTACATATCGTCGGTGGCCTGCTAAATACCTCTTATGTGCAAAAAATAAAATTTTACAGGAGCGCATAAAAACCTCCCAGTAATTATAATTTTCAACATAGACCCTTGAATTTAAAAACAAAAAAATCATGTTCATCTACCCCAGTCCTTATTTCAATTCATTTTAGTGAGTATTTTGTTCATTTAGCCATAAAACTGGTTTTTGTTTGAAATTTATACACATAAGAAGTTTTTTTGGTTAAAAATAAGTCACATAAGAGGAATTCAATACAAAATCTTAATTCCCGAGCGGCACACTCGATCGATAATATCGGAAGATGTAACGTATCGATAAAAAATCGTTTGAAAATCTATAGATGTTCTCACGATATTATAAAGATTTATCGGTACAACTTCATAGGCAAAAAATCTAAAAACTATCGAATTCGATATTATTAAGATTTTATGACGATATTCGTCAACGATACTATCGACAAAGAATATTAAATTTATCGATTCCGATTTTCCACCGATTTTGTGCAGATATTTGAAACTACATTATCGACAAAGAATATTAAATTTATCGAATTCGATTTTTTAACGATTTTGTAAAGATATTTAAAACTATATTATCGAAAGATTATATGAAATTTCTCGACTTCGATATTTTACCGATTTTTTGACGACATTTGAAACTATATTATCGACAGATTATATTAAATTTATCGAATCCGATTTTTTACCGATTTTGTGACGATATTTGAAACTATGTTATCGACACATAATATGCAATTTCTCGAATTCGATTTTCTAACGATTGCGTGAAGATATTTAAAACTTTATTATCGACACGTAATCTGAAATTTCTCGAATTCGATTTTTCAACGATTTTATGACGATATTTGAAACTATATTATCGACACGTAATATGAAATTCCTCGAATTCGATTTTTCAACGATTTTGTGGCGATATTTGAAACTACATTATCGACAAATAATCTGAAATTTGTCGAACGATTTTTCAACGATTTTGTGACGATATTTAAAATTATTTCCAAATTGGTGAAAATTTTTCTAAGTCCAACACGTCTGGAAGTACTAAACTGCCTATTATAAGCGTTTTATTGCTAATTCCTCAACGATAAGGTATGGCATAGTGGTTAAGGAAGAGGATTACCATGCAGGAGGTAGATGGTTCAAGCCCCACGGGTGGCAGATTTTTTATAATTTTTTTTTGACTTTTTCTGAAATGATCCTCTTACCGTAACATGAATAATGTGTTTAGGCAAAGTTTAATGTATTAATTATGCTAATTAATGATTTTTAATTATAGAAAAAAGCTAGTAAAAGACAAAAAATCGGAATAAAAAATCGATAAAAAATCGACAGAATATCGAATTCGATAAAGTGTCGCGAAAGTTCTGCCTAAATCGTGAAATTATCTTTCGATATTATAGATAGATTATCGATAAAATATCTTACTATAATGTCGAAATTTTTATTAACTATAATTCGTCGATAATCTATCTATATATCGAAAGATAATTTCACGATTTATGCGGAACTAACGCGACACTTTATCGAATTCGATATTCTGTCGATTTTTTATTTCGATAATTTGTCGAGTATGCTGCTCGGGTTATTTAGTTTTTCATGTTGAACAAAAAAAAACAATGTTATTACATAAAAAAGCGAGAAAAATGAGAAAAAAACAAATTTTTTCACTATTTTTATCATCATTATCAGCAACATAGGTGCACATAGGAGGTATTATACGAGACCAATTTTTCAACAGCGGTAAAAATATGACCTAAGAAGATGAAATTTTTTTTTATTCGACGCAGTTTGAGGAGCTTTATCCAACGAGCCAAAAAACCTATTTTACGAAAAATTGTCACATAAGAGGTATTTAGCAGGCCACCGACGATATGTAAAATGACAGAAAAAAAGTGCCTTTAATTTTTTATTCAGTTAAAGAGTAAAACAAACTTTTTGTGAAAAAAAAATATTTTTTAAAAACTTTCATAACAATTATTTCAAAAAAAGTATCAAATATTTTTGGCGCCAAAAATTCTCTTTCAGAAAAAAGTTTGAAAATTGGGAATATTATTGAAAATGTTGCAGATAAAAAAAATCAAAAACTTCATGAAAAAAAATTCATTTTTTCTTTTACTAAGTACATAATACGGTAGATATATCTAATATTGTGATAAAATTTTCTTTTCAAGATAAATTCAAAAAAAAAATTTAAATGTTCGAAAAATTATCCAGAAAAATGTCTTCAGAAATGAAAGATTAATTTTATAAATTCTAGTTTAAAAAGCCTATCAGAATACTTATAAAAATATTTTTCTACAAAACGTTCTTTCTTTTCTTTTTTCTTTTTTTGACAAAAATGTAAACGTTCTTTCGAAAAATGTCAGAAAAATATTTTCTGTTACAAAAAGTGTACTCTTTTGGAAAAAATTCGCTTAAATTAATTGTTTCGGAAATTTTTGTCAAATAAAATCCAAAAGCCTCTTAAAAAAGTCTCCTCC
The DNA here is from genome assembly GCA_959613365.1 of Balanococcus diminutus. Classification (NCBI taxonomy): domain Eukaryota; kingdom Metazoa; phylum Arthropoda; class Insecta; order Hemiptera; family Pseudococcidae; genus Balanococcus; species Balanococcus diminutus. Next base: position 32,704,924 of record OY390715.1, on the reverse strand, counting down.
CCCAAAAAACCCAAGAAAAAAATCAAAAATAAGCTTCATAAAAATGCTTCAAATTTTTTTTTTGATGCGTATGGTAAATAATTTCTACAAAAAATTTTATAAAATCGAAATATTTTCAAACTTTTTGTAAAAAAAAACAAATGAAATTTTTTTAATTACTTTGAAAAAATTCCGAGAAAAATTCAGAAAGTTTTTCTAAAAATGTATGAAAAATATTTTTCAGTACTAAAGTTGTCCAAAAACCCTTTTAAAAGAGTCATAACGACGAAATACTTTCAAAGTTTTTGTAAAAAAAAATTCAGAAATCTTATAGAAAAATATTGCTTTGAAAATCCCCCCCCCCCCCCCCCCCCCCAAAAGAAAAAATCGAAAAGTCTTTCCTCAAATATTCGAAAATTATTTTGAAGAGAAATTTGAATACGAAATATTTTCGAAATTTTTATTTAGAAAAAAATCACAAATCTGATGAAAAATTTTTTTTCTTACCTATCATTATTTTTTTGAAAAAAAAAAAAAATTAAAAAAATCTTTACTAAAAATGAAAAATGTTTATTTTTTGCCAAAATTCACCTTGAAACGAAATGTGCAGAAATTAAAGCTTTGTAGAAAAAATTCCAGCTCTGAAAAAAAGTAAAACGCAAAAATAAAGAAAAATGTTGAAACGAAACTAGACGTAGAGAGAGACAAGAGCGGTACATTGGCGTCAAGTCGAATCATTACGTTTTTTCATCAGCCGTTGAAAAACGACGTTAATAAAATTGCATACTTTTTCGTATTTACGGCGCGGTGCAGTTTACAATTCGACATTCGTATCACTCACAACGAACGTAGGTACGTTTTTCTCATCTTGTAATTCTACATATTTTTTTGGCAAAAAAAAAAAAAAAAAAAGGAAAAAAATTAAAGCTCTCATCCAAATGAAACACTTCCACTTTAGAGAAGTAACTTTACTAAAGAGAGATTAGGTACGTTGCGTTGGTTGTTGAATTTTGAATCGTAAACAGCAACGAGTTTCGGCAGTCGCGTAAAATGCTCGTGACCAGCTTTACACAAAACAACAATCATCCGAAGCTGAACTAGGAAAATACTCGGCTCGTTTCTATACGTAAAATAAATAAGAAAACGAGAAGTTCAAAAGTTACGCTTTAGTCTGGAGAAACATAAATATGCTACCTTACTCCAGTTTTATTTGTTTGTCAAAACTTGTATGGCTATTTATCAATTATTATTCTTCGCAGTAAATTATAATGCCGATTATTCGATGTTAATTCGTCAGCATACCTAATTAATTTTTACACAAAAAGGTAAACTTGTTAAGATTCGTTGAAACTTATAAAAAGCCAACTTTTTGCTCGATTCAAGTACCTCCTTTACCTATAACGCTACGTAATTTACTCGTTATATAAAATTCATAGGTAGGTACTCGTACGTATTTTCTACCAATTTTTACAACCCGCGACGTGACGGTAAAAAGGCATTCACCTTTCAACACCGCGTATTAATAATACGACGATACTACGCGAGAAATACCGATGAAAAGAATTTGATTCGAGTATTTTCTACTATATTACGATAGATTTCGACTAACAACTTGAGAATAAAAGAAGCATTTTCAACAGACACATACCAACCAGCCGAGCACTTCTAAATACCATAGAATCCAGTAAAATCTTGATATCGGTTTATTATTGCCATAAAACGCAATTTGTCAATGTGACAATGAAAACTGCCGCAAAATGGGTTGTAACATCAAACATGCGAGTACATAAGTATTTTCCAACACCGTTTCTTTTATCTGGGTGGGCGCGTGTGAGAGTGTTTTTTTATTATTTATTTTTTCATCAACGAGTAGATATAGCTGCAAGTAGGCTACACGAGCGTCCTTCGTCCTTTTTTGGCCATTTTCTATAATCTCGAAACTACTTCTCGAGATCGCTTCTCACGCACCAGAAAGCTCGTATACGTCATCATTTTTGTAACACTGTAAGACGATAAGACGATAATACCGGAGTTGTTCAGACTTCACAGAACATTCGACGAGTAGATATTTTTTTGAAGGCTTTCGTAATAAAATAAGTGTAAAAAGAAAATTAAGCTCGACGAGTACGCTTTTCGAGGGAGTTATTACATGTATCGAACACTTATTTGATATTTTACTTTATTAAGGTAACTATGTTTCTTTACAAATGCTTTAACGAGAAATTCAATTTGATAATACATAATATCGATACGTGAGAAGAATTCTTCGATCGTTTACTCTTTTCTCCAATGAGATTTTTTTTCAACATTAACTACGTTATCTTTAGTCAACCCTATTTCAACGAGCAACGTGGCGAAACTTTCACTAGCAGAATATCAGATACCTAGACCGATACAGACACCCGAGAAGAGTTGACGAAGAAAATTTTGGGCTAGTTTGACGGAGTGAAATTCGTGGGATGATTCGAGATTAAAATGAAATTCACGATTACCTGCTTACCTTGCTAAAGGGTACCCCCCTCCCCATTAAGATAGGTAAAATGCCCTTGTTCTTGGATTTTGGAAAAATCTAGGATATTGTTTACCCCTAAAAAACATTTTCCGTCGAAAAAATTTTCCCGCCCACACCCCTCTTGGCCAGAAAATCGAAAAAACGCGTTTTTTAGGTGAAAAAAATCTCTATTTACGGCTATTGAAGGCATGATTTTGAAACCAATGAAAATGTGTAGAGGAAGCATAGGGGCTTTCACCTATTTTTTTTGGAATTTTCCACCGCATGGATGGCGCGCAATACGCGAAAGAAAACTTTGAACCGCCACAGCTCCGGACCCCTCAGGTGAGCCAAAATTTTTTTCACCCAAAACACGTATTTTGACGTGTATTTTCATTTAATATCAATGAAGTTTCGATTCAAGTGGTAGATCATGCTCAAAAACCCAAAAAACTATCAAAAATACATGTTTTTTGTACTTAATTGCTGAGAACGGTTCGTCATAATTATGCGAAAAATGTATGGAACAAAATTTATTCCTCGTGATGCTATAAGAAAGCATATTCAAAAGTTTACCTAAGTGTAATATTTATCGAACGAATCGAGCACTTGCATAACAAGCAATAATACATTTAAGTATAAGCATGCATGTTACGTGACTGCTCGATTCCTTCGATAAATATTACATTTAGGTAAACTTTTGAATATGCTTTCTTATAGCAAATTTCACGAGAAACAACTTTTGTTTCATACATTTTTCGCATATGACGAACCGCTCAGCAATTAAGTACAAAAAACATGTATTTTTGAGTTTTTTGGGTTTTTGAGCATGATCCACCCCTTGAATCAAAACTTCATTGATATTGAATAAAAAGACACGTCAAAATACGTATTTTCAAGGGGGAATTTTTTGGCTCCCCTGAGGAGTCCGCAGCTGTAGCGGTTCAAAGTTTTCTTTCGCGTATTGCGCGCCATCTATGCGGTGGAAAATTCCAAAAAAAATTAGGTGAAAGCCCCTATGCTTTCTCTACACATTTTCATTTGTTTCAAAATCTTACCTCCAATAGCCGTACATAGAGATTTTTCACCTAAAAAACGCGTTTTTTCGATTTTCTGGCCCCCGTGTAGCAACGTCGATGCTAATTTCGATATAAATGTCGACACATCGAAATCGGTCACTTTTCGATGTGTCGACATTTATATCGATATCCACATCGACATTTGCAATGATGAGATTTTGAAAAATATGCTAAGTTCAAATATTCAATATAAGTATATATTAAAATTACACCAAAAATAGTGTTCAAGCCAACATTTCGACATTTTTTGTCAAATATGCGGCATTGAGACCACATTTGTAGCTGGACACATGCGAGTATCCAACTAACATAGAGATGATTCTTAGACCTTATGTACTAATTTACAACACACTTTATCTGCGAGTATCACAATCACCCTCAAGACGTCGACAGTCAAGTCGATGCATTATTCGACCCTCGACAATTAGATCGACATTAACTCGACTTAAAATTCCTCTGGTCGACACTGTCGACAGTGAAGTCGATGCATTATTCGACCATCGACAATTATGTCGACAATAACTCGACAAGTGGTTGTATTATTCAAAACTTTGAAAAATAAGAAAATTTTGTGATTCTTTCAAAAATTATTTATTCCTGAGCTTAAAATGTTCCTATTAATTGTTTTTAGTTCTTTTTAGATATAAAATTTGTAAATTTAATTGGCAGAAATTGTCGACATAAATGTCGATGCGTTTATCGAGTATCGATTTTTACATCGACTTGTCTACGTAGAAAAACAACGTTTTCTAAATTATAGGAAAATACTGAGAAAAATTCAAAAATTTTGATTGAACAGTTATGTTTAACATAGAACATTACTTTAAATCTCAAATATCATTTTTAATTCATCGTTAACCGAGAAAAAAATGTGTCTGAATTTTGTCGACATAGATGTCGATGTCGACAATTGCTACACGGGCCGAGAGGGGAGAGGGTCGGGAAAATTTTTTCGACGGAAAATGTTTTTTAGGGGTACTTACCACACAATATCCCAGATTTTTTCCAAAATCTGAGTACAAGGGCATTTTACCTATCTTAATGGGGGGGGGGGGTACCCTTTGTTTAATACTCTGGAAGCTGATACCAAAGGAATATATTAAATACTTATTAATTGAAATACAAATGTTCTCATTCCATTAATTAATTTTGGAACAAAACTGCAGTATCTTCAACACGTCGTGTCAGTAATCTATAGTATAATTCTGAGGGAATTATTCGTTTATCTACCATCTACAAATCTCTACTACGAGTAGTACTCCAAGACAAACGGTGCTTTGGAGTATACTCAACGACACATGGCTCAAGTTTCACGCCTCGTACCATAGTGACGCCTTTTGATTAATTTAAGCCTCGCAACGAAAAAAAAAAACTTTATTAATCTTACGCCAATTTACAATCTTTTTGAAAGTTCATTTTCGAGTACAACCATCAAATAATATCTCGCATTCAATATTAACTCCTTAATGGATGAAGAGACGACATAAAAATAAGAATACGCTTCGAGGAATAACAACGAACGACGAAACTTTTCAACTTGAAGATATGATGTTTCTAAAGAATAAAGAACAGTACAAAAAACTTCTCGTTCAGCACGTATTAACGAGAGAACTGAGCGAGCTGAAATGCAGATAAAATTTCCGCCTAAATGAAATATTAAATGAAATATCTTCGAATGGCAGTTATTATAAGACGTAGACCTAAATTAATTCGAAATTAAGCGTATTTATTAACGAAACGGCCTCGAAACACTATTTTATAATTATTCGTCTCTTACTCGTGTATCCGTCGGTAAAAAAAATTTAATTTTCAACCATCTCGACTTTCAAATGAAATCAGAATCGTCAAACAGACTACCATTAATTCGAATTATTTTGATAAATATTAATTTCTAGGAACTTATTGTAGTTTATTATTCCTGGAATCGTTTTCATTATTTTGTTGACTGAAATCATTATAAAAATTATTACACGCATATGCTCACTACTTATTCATTTTAATGAATGCGCTTTACCTACAGTAAAATTATCTCAATAGAAAAAACTTGCTTTTATAAAAAAAAAAAAAAATTAACCTTATATAGATCTAGTAATTTTGTTTTCTCGCAAGAATTTTGAAAGATTTTTTCCAAGATTTCAAAAAAAAAAAAAAAATTGAAAAATAAACTATAAAAAATCCCCTTAAAATTTTTTTTTATTCAAACTAAAGTCAAATTACTTCAACAAATTCATTAAAAAAAGTGCAAAATAAAATCTTGAAAAAATACCTACCTAGATACTTGTAAAAAAGCAATAAGTACATAAACAGATATCTTGGAAAATTTTCATTTAAAAAAGAGAATTTCTGTTGGGAAAAAATATTTTCTCATTTTTAATCCTCTTAAAAACAATTTCTGACATAAAATTCTTTCAAAAAATTATTGAAAAATAGGTAATCTTGACAACAAATGACATTGAAAAAATCTGTGGAAAATTCAAAAATTCTTTTTAAAACACGTCTTGAAAAATATTTTTTGGTGCAAAAAAATTTCTCGAAAAAAATGGCAAGAAATGAAGTAGGTACCTACATATATTTTAAAAATTTTGCTTTGAAGATGCTAAAATCTTTTCAAAAAATAAAAAATAGATTTTTGGGAAAAAATTTACAATAATGTAAATATTTTGGAAATTTTCTCAAGAAAAAAAATCAAAAATCAAGTTTGAAAAAACTACTTACCTTTAAATTTTGAACATCTGTTCAAAAACTTAAAAAAGTGCTAAATGTTTGAAAAATATTTTTCTGAAAAATTATTTAAATCTCTACCTATCTAAAATGACGTATACATTTTACTTTTTAAAATAGTTTTTACTGAGTACCTGTACCCACCTCAGTATCTATTTATTTTCAACTTTTTACACATTTTTTTCTAATTCAAATTTTATTCCATAATTCTAGTTTTTCTTATAGCAAGTCAATGTTAGGTCAACACAACTTAATCCAAGGAAACTTTTTTAAACTATCGCCTTTCTTGGACATTGAATGGGGCAACACGAAATAATTTCAGATTTTCAGGGCCTAGAAAAATAAATTTATCTACTCCTTGATTAAAACGTGCTTTTGGGAGATTAATTTTTTCCAATGACGTAGGTGCCAAGTGATAATGTACATGTTTGTTAAAATGCATGTACCTAATCTAATGGAAGAATAGATTTTTGAAAAATGAAAAATTCAAATGCTGGAATATCCAACAAGCTTAAACCGCTTTTTGACCCCAAAGAACCAGGAAAGCTATTCAAAGCAAATAAAAAATCTAATAATAATCGTATTAACAGATAATACATAATTGATGATAAGGAGAAAATACATCAATTTAGGCCTGCAATCAAATAAACCTTTTTACTTTTTTTTTTCTTCTTCTATACATCGATATTTCCCCATTCAGACTTCCATAATAAATCATAATATCGGTGGAAAGTTTCATTTACCATCCCATATCACCATCTGCGAAAAAGGAAATTAAAAAAGTGATCGTAATAAATCTTTTTCCATTAAATTTCACGCTTATATTTTGTTAACCGATGTAAAACCAGAGAGCAACTTTCTGAAATGTTTTATGGCACACGAGGTAGTACCACGAGTATGATATAAGCTTATCTCTCGAGCAACGAATATAATTAATTTCTGTATAATCCGTTTTCCTCGCCATAATTAATTTCAACCCAATCGAACCATAATAGAAAAATTTTTTAGATTATAAAAAATCCCGACTAACGTTTGCTATTTTGATGTTTTTACCAAAACCCAGCAAGACAACTATAAATCGACGTCGGATTACTATAGCTCGTACTCCTTGGCCGAACTCGGTTTAGTCTACCATTAATAACATGGCCTAAAGTTGGATTAGACGGTCCTTTTTGCAACTGACAGATCTTTTCCCTTTCTATCGTGCAGTTATCTTACAGTTTGTCCACATCACGCTTATAGACTAGATCATGTTTTCTCCTGCTTTATCTTTTTTTTTTTCGTCACGCTTGTATTAGGTGGTTTTATTTTCTTTTTGTTTTCAGTACTAAAAGTATGGGTAGGTAACTAGGTATACCTTTAAGGGATCATCTGTATTATACACGCGCTGATAAGTTTCTACTTTTTCAATTTTTTTTCCTATGATTACGTCAATCGTACTAGATGTGATATCAGACAACGCATCTCGAAACATAAATTATTACGTACCTACAACAGAATTTTTTATGACTATCAAGAAGATTTTTTTGTAAAGAAAATTTTCAAAAAAATTTGCAAGTAGAAATTTAAGAATTCATCTTCTTGTCAAAAATGTACTCAGAAGTATCGATTTTTCAAATCAGTTCATTTTGATAGAATCTGAGCATTATGAACATTCTCGTCATTTCAAAAAACAATAATGATTTCCTTCTCTCAGAAAAAAATAAAAAATAATTTAAATAAAATAAATAGTTAGTTTTTTTTTAAATAAAGATTGAAAATAACATTTTCTAACTCTAAAAAAGAAACGCCTTTTTCAACAAAAAAAGAAGAGAATTTTGTAATGAAAAATAAGAAATTCTTTTACCTAAAACTTTAAAAAATATTTTCACGCCCCAAAAACGATTTTTTTTTTCAAACAAAATTTAAAAAAAAATAGATATGAATAGGTAAGTTACATTTTTTCTTCTTCAAAAAATCCTAATTTTTTCGCTAAAAAAAAAAAAATCAGCGACTTCTTCCTCAAAAAAACTGAGATTTTTTTTATGCAAACTCCAAAAAACTATCTTCTTTTGCTCCAAAATTGAAAAAATTTATTTTTCAAAAAAATTATGATAATTTAAAAAAAAAAAAATTATTCCAAAAACTAAGAAATTTTTTAGAAGTCAAGACCTTTTTCTCTAATTTTGTTCGCCCAAGTTGAATGTTTTTTTTTCCAAAAAAATCATAATTATTTTCTCTAAAAAAGAAAAAACAGTGACTTTTTTGTTTTCGAAAAATAGAGACAGAAATACCATTTTTTATGCTAAAAAAGAAAAGTATTTTTAGCATAAAAAAGGAGAATTTTTCATTCCTAAATTTGTAATAAAAAATAAAAAATTCTTTTCTATAAAAATTTGAAAAATATTTTCACGTCCGAAAAGCGATAAACGTAAGTAAGTAGGTAGGTAGGTATAAGTAAGAAGACAAGTAATCAATTTTCGGAAATTATATAGCAAAAAGCTTTCTTAGGAAAACCCTCGAAGGGAAAAATTCTTCAAGTGGAATTTATTCATTGTACGCGATACATTTTTGTAAAATCATCCATTGAAAAATTAATTTTCTATATAAATCAACTTTAAAATTTGCACCTTGAAAATCTGTCATTGGCACTGAACCAAAATGTACAAGTAAACTCAAATCTGTTTGTTAAAGAAAAGTACAAGATATCTCTGGCTTAAGCGGGGTGATGAGGTTGGGGACGTTGAAGTTGAATTATTGATAAGAGGAAAGCTAGTCAGTCGAGTGAAAACGAACTCAATTATTAATTCATTCGATTTCAAAAATTGAACATCTGACTCACTGAAAAAAGCTTTGTGCAATGAAATACAGTCAACATCGAATAATTACGCTTGAATACGTAAATGAAACCAATTATAAGTGAATTTATTGAAATGCACGATCTTAGAATGCTAAACTTTTTTCCCATTAATTCGTACTCGTAAATCCACATTTCTCGTACTTACTAAAACGAATTTTAAAAGACGGCTTAATTTTTACAAATACTCTTACCTACTTAACTAAGTTTAATTTAATGACGTAAGCGATGCCATTAAAGTTTCGAAAAAATCCAACTAAAAGATATGTACGTAATGTACTAGTGCTCGTACCAAAACGTAAAATCCAATCAGTTTCAATTTAGTACCTGCATCTTGACGGGTAAATTCTATTTGTACGAAAGCAAGCCGAAACCCATGCTATTAAACTTTCAAAATAAAGAGGCATAAAAAACGTAACGTTATTTTCCAAATTCTTGTTTACAACTCTTGCGAAAGTTTTAATTTACAACGTGACACTATGAAAAAGAAATGTACGGTTTACTCGCGACGACCTCGCTATTTTCTCAAGAATACAAAAATAACCCTAAAAAAAAAAAAGGTAAAATACAACGTGCTTCGGTTTATATTTCTATCGAGAGCTTTTCTCTGCATTCTTTTTCCCTTATGTTTTTCCTTTCAACTAATCAAGACCGAAAGTATTGCATGACAAATCGACTCTACATCAGACCCGCGCATTTTTTCTCCCTTCAAGGTTTCCAATTTGCAGCTTGATTTAGTATTTGAAAAAGCACCGAAATTCAAATACGATTCAACTTCTACACGTCATTGATTTCCTATTTTTTTTTAGGTTTTGTAACAATTTCCTTTTCGAAACAAAGCGAATTTTTTCTATTACAGAATCCGTTTGTAAATTTTCTCGTTAGGTATACAAGACGCGGATTCAATTACAAAATATGAAAATCATTTCCAGAATAAATTACCATTAAGAATAACACCTGTGTATTGCGTAAATGTCCAACACGTGTCTGGAACAAGATACTAAAACACGAAGCAAAAAAATATTACCAAAACAATTTCTGCGCCATCATCGTTCTGCGTAAGTTTCCAAATTACATCGGTAGAAATGAAAAAGAAAATTGAAAAGATAAAACGTGGCATCTTTGAATAAAATTTCCAGATATGAAATAGTATTCGGCGAGATTGGCTTGAAATTTAATCGAAAATCAATACGATACGAAATAATTCATTTGATGAGCAGTATTTGCTGCAGCCTCGAGTTCCAAAATACATAGGTGAGCGAAAATTCCAAGGTTTAAAATTGCACAGATGAATTTTTTTAATCCTTGTTCCTTGAATTTTATGTCCCTGTCCCAGTCGAAACAATTTAATCTCAAAGAATTGTTTTGAGTCGTCTCAAATCTAAATTTTGCGGGGAAAATATTTGAACCGAGATTTTAGTATTATTGAGCTTGCCAAAAATGCACATCGAATTCTCCCCTCCCCCTCCCACAAAAAAAATGCAAAGAAAGACATAGTTTTGTAACTACTGAAGTCTACTCTGGCAGAAAATAAGTGTTTTCCGTGGGGTCAGCATTTTCTCAGATTTTTTGAAAATTTTCTTAAAATGCCATTGAACTTTCCAAAAAATAATCGAAAAAAAGTTTGTGTTGTTTGGAATTTACTTTCGTGTAAACATGTGTTTTCTGCGAGTAAAACTCTTCGAAGATTCATATCCAAAAATTCTTCTATAATTTATGGAATTTTTCATTTTTTCCCCTTTTGATTCATCAATTTTTATAAAATTCAACTTATTTTTATTTTTGAATCAAGCACCTTTCCAAGAATTGGTTCTTTTTTTAATTTACTTATCTCCAAATGGTATATTTATCATACGTATATTTTTTCACATGGATTTCGAAGCTAATTTTTCTCCATAAAATTGAGATTTGTCTCAAAAAAAAAAAGTGTTTTTTAAATGAGTTTATTCTTTCGAAAAAAGGGAGGGACCTCCCCCCATAAAATCGACAAATATTTTTTTTTTAAAAACAGAAAAGTTTTTCCTTCAAAAAATAAATGAAAATGAAAAATTTCAAAAAAATAAAATAAAAAATGAGATCATTCCTTTTTTTAAAATTATATTATTTTCTCTAAAAATTTGAGAAAATTTCTACTCCTAAAAAATTGAAAACTTTCTCACTCCAAAAAATTGAAAGACCTGGGTAGCTTTCCATGAATATGTCAAGTTGATACAAAATTGGGAGAAATGAGTTCGAACGAGGTTCCACATTTTTTTCCTTTTCCATCACTCGTGTCACTGTTAACTCGTCACCTCGGATTTCGGGTTCAACATTGGACTAAATTTTCAGCTGCCGAAGCTGAAAACAACGCCGTCTGGAGCGATTCCAGCGCACTGGAGAAAAGTAAATTCTTGCTGGAGGATGCAGATCACTTCAAAAATGATCGACTCGGTAGGTCAACTTTTATATATAAACCGATTTTCAGAATTTTATTTTAAAATTTGCAATTTTTGTAAAAATTTGAGTCAGGTACCCGCAGGCTATTTTCGCATGTTCAAAAATTTAACAAAAATCGAAAAATCAACTTCGGCAACTCAAAATTTGGTTCTGAACTTTTATTGATATGCTCTTTTAGTGAGCCAAATTTCAGCTCAATTGGAGTTCTCTATTTTTTAAAATTTTTTTTTTTTGATATTAACTATTTTCTAGAAGCAATTTTTTGAATTTAGAATTTTTTGTAAGTTCGGCTCTTTTCTGGAATTTATTAATTTTTTCAAATTGAGCTGTTTTTATAATTAATTTATTTTTTCAACAATAGGACTCATACTCATCAATCAAAATTTAGCTGTTTTCAAATTTGAGTTTTCAAGTTTCTTTAATTTTTTTTAATTCGAATATTTTTAAAATTTAGTCAACTTTTCAACTTTGAATTTAGATATTTGGGAATATTTTCCCCAATTTTAGTCATTTACCAAAATTTAGCTGTTTTCAAATTTAAGAGTTCAAGTTTTTTACATTTTTTAGAAATTCATTCTATTTTCAAATTTAACCCTTTTCTGAAGTTCAGCCATTTTTAAATTTTTTTAAATTTCAGGTTCACTTTGAATTAGGCAATTCATAAAAATTTAGCAATTTTCCGAAAATTATCATTTTTCCAAAATTTCATAAACTTTTAAAAATATTGAATTTTCATCCATTCATTTTTTTAAATTGTATTTTTAAAAATAATTTTATTCATTTTTTTTAGAATTTGGATATTTTTTTAAAATTCCATTATTTCTTTTGAGAATTTAGGCACTCTAAAAAAATTGATATTCGTATATGTATTAGAACTGTTGGTATCGTTATGGATAAGCTCAAAAAATACTTCACACCTACATTGTGATTTAATTAAATACCAACTGAATAAGGACATGGTACTGGTACGAATTTTAATTTTTCACTGCATATACTTATTTGTAGTTAGTTACTCAAAGAGCATCAGTTTACGATGTAAAGGTGTTTCACCTACACATAGCACATACCTACCGAACGAAACTAGATATAGGTTAGGTTCAGCAACAAACAACGCATGCAGTAACGTTTCAGCCGTAAATTCACGACGTGACTGAAAATCTACCACATTATAAGCAAATCAAAGATTTCGAGAGGATTTAAATTCTGACTCGGTGAATATGTCACGTTTATTCGTAATTTAAAACGTTCGCCATTAAATTTCGATTCTAATGAGGACGTAAAGATGAAACTAAAACAGAGCTGGCACAGCTCAGGTCGTCAGGTCTATTTCGGTGTAATTTTCTAGACAAACTTCGGTCGAAGTAATGTTGGAAATTTCGCTTCTGCTAAAGTGTATTAAAACGCTTTTTCGGTGACAAAACGCCAAGTGTTATTTTCTGCGGTAACATGCTTACACGATAGATAATAAGTCACGATGAAACATTTCTTTTCACTGGTTCGAAACACAGCCTGAATTTAATGTCTCCATAAAACTCAAACTTTTTCTTTTCGACCAGTAAAAAAAAAAAACTCTAAGGTAATAATCGTTTATCCAAACTTGAAAAATTTTCCCCCGAAAAAGAACATCCAACAATTCTTTGAGAAACATTCTTAATTAATTGGTTCTTCGGAAAACCTACTTTGAAATTTCACCTTTCGATTTTCCCCCACAAACTTGTAAAAGAAACACGCGCACAAACGCGAGTCAGCTTTCGAATATTGAATAAAAATGTGCCTATAAATATTCATTTCGTGAACCGTTCGTTGTGTATTGATAAACATCGATATAAAAATGTGGTAGATATGTTTGCATTTTTACATCCAAGTGCCATTATTTGGTATTACAAGTTTGTTTATTGGGTAATTTTAGGCTATACGAATACGTTGACCGTACATAAATCCCTCGAAAATGATAATAATATTTTGATTATGGAAAAAGCTTCGCGAATCATTCGATATTTTTGTATTCTTTTATCAATAAATTTTCTCTCTATTTCGTAACCCATTAATTAGTAAAATATCAAATTGACAATGGCTTATTCCTTGTACTCGAAAAGCAAAGAGAATCGACACACAGTTATTCAAAATTAAATTACTCGTATATTCCGTCGAGTAGCTTTTGGAACGATAAACATGGGATCAATATTTAATCAAGCGAGTCGATTGGTACCTCTACTGGGCGTTAATTATACCACAATTATTCCAACTGTGTGATATAAAAAAAGTAATCTGAAAAGGCTAATTTAAATTATTATTTGACTTTTTTTTTTCAATTTTCATCGAGAGTAGGTATAGGTAGGTAAAGGGTGAAGTGAAAAAAAAACATACCCTATCTCGGATTTCGACCAAACTCGCAGAGGTTGTTTACTTTGAGTTGAGAACCTCCCAAAAAAAATTGAGCTCCCTACCTCTCAGGAGAGTGGAGCTAGGGATCCTCAAAGTGGGGTCACTTTTGAAAAAAAACACAGTTTTTGCCACTTTTGGGTAGTGCCACCTACATGGTACTTCGAAAACACCCGTAGAAAAGTGAAATTTGAGATTCTACACCTCCTCAGACTATTGACCTTCAAATTTGATATTGATTTTTTCACCCTACCAGGGGGTTGAAAAGTTGCAGATTGCTAAAAAATCGAGAATTTCGAATTACAAAAAAAGGGAATAACGCCTGCTTGGTATCAAAACTGAACTCAAATTGCTCCTATTGATGCAAAAAACATATTTCGTTAAGAAAAATTGAAAATTTTTCCTAGCAGGGTTTCCAAATTCCGATTTTCATTCAAAATTTCTCATTTTTTTGTTGGTATAAATTGATGTTTTAATTTATGAAAATCGAATGTTGGCAACCCTGCTATGAAAAATTTTCAACCTTTTTTATCGAAATAATTTTAAGACAATAAAGGAAGAAAATTTAATTTCTGAGGAGGACAAAAAAGGTATGTAAATAATATAATTATTTTTTGAAGTTCAAGGCTCCATAGTGCCTTCACTTTCAAATTTAGGCAAATTTTTCACATGACTTTTTTTGTTCCTCTCAAAAAGTTACACCTCTGCCATGTATTTTCCTGATGGAATATTGCCATCTGCGTGTCTCATCAGTGCACCACCGTGTTAAATTGAGGAAGGCAATATTTTTACTGGAATTTCTTGTTGCTAGAACTCCTTCAATTTCAGAAATAGACAACTGAATATGCTTAGAACTTTTTTTGTTTTTCAAAGTGCTACCACTGCCGGGGTATACAATTTTTTTGTAATCAGTGTTGCCAACTGATCTTGCTTGCAGGCAAAATACCAATTTTCAACGCTTTGCAGCTTCTTCATTTTTAGATTTAGGTATCATGTGTACATGAAGTTTTTTGTCAGTGATACTTGGTTGTATCCAAATTACCGGGACACCTTTTATAATATACAGGGTGTTCCGGATTTAGAGTAAAGTTTTCCAACCAGTAACTATGCAACTCATGTTGAGTCGATGTAGGTATGTTTGCATAACCTCCGGACTGCAGGGGCTGAGTTATGCTTATCGAAAAAAAAAAAAAAATCGTTTACGCCGAGTGTTTTCAACCTTGCGCTTCTCGACAACTAAAATAGTTAGAAAGTTGCGCTTTGCGGCATCGGATGGCAAATTTTGTGTAGAATTTTTCCATGGATATGGTAATTTTTTAGGAGGACAAGGAAGTTTATACCGAGCAAAATATTTGAAAAAACATGTGAAAAAAGTGACAATTTTTCATGTTTTTCTGTGATAATTCAAAAAGTTTTCCTCTAACCAAGCTGTTATTATTAACTTTTCTAGATGAAAAAATGCTGCTCTTTTCAATGAGGCAAACCCCGCCCCTCTAGCTCACTCCAATCAAAAGTTATGAGCGAATAATTTGTTGAAAAACGTCTGAAAAAAATCACAATATTTTTTTTTTGAAATTTTTTTGAAATTTTTTTTTTCATGTATCAAAAGGTATGAGCAGTTTATTTTTGTAGAAAAACATGCGGAAAAAATTATTTGAGAAAAATAAATTGAAAAAAAATTTACTCGTGATTTTTTTCAGACGTTTTTTAACAAATTATTAGCTCATAACTTTTGATTGGAGTGAGCTAGAGGGGTGGGGTTTACGCCATTGAAAAGAGCAGCATTTTTTCATCTAGAAAAGTTAATAATAACAGCTTAGTTAGAGGAAAACTTTTGAGTTATCACAGAAAAACATGAAAAATTGTCACTTTTTTCGCATGTTTTTTCAAATATTTTGCTCGGTATAGACTTCCTTGTCCACCTAAAAAAATTACCAGACCCATGGAAAAATTCTACACAAAATTTGCCATCCGATGTTGCAAAGTGCAACTTTCTAACTATTGTAGTTGTCGAGAAGCGCAAGGTTGAAAACACTCGGCGTAAACGAAATTTTTTTTTTTTTTTCGATGAGCATAACTCAGCCCCTGCAGTCCGGAGGTAATGCAAACATACCTACATCGACTCAACATGAGTTGCATAGTTACTGGTTGGAAGGCTTTACTCTCAATCCGGAACACCCTGTATATCATACATAATAAAAATGAACAAAATGGACTTCTGGAGTCATGAAACGGATTTTGTAAATCCCCTCAACTCACACGATGCGTAATAGCCTTGTTTTTTTTTCAATAAAATGAGAAAAAAACATGTCTAAAAAAATTCCAAGTACGTACTTCGCTGATATACACGATCATTTAATAGCATCAGTGACTTACAAGGTAACCTCGCCAATTCGTCACCTCCAATTGAGATGAAGTTTGGCCCACTGAAAAAGCATGCCACCCAGACCTCACAGCCAAATTTTTAGCTGCCGAAGTTGATATTTCGACTTGTGACGAATTTTTGAAAATGGCTAAAAACGCCTGAAAAAACCATTTTTTGAAAAAGAATTGTATGTTTCAAGATAGAATCCTGAAAATCGGTTTGTGCACTAAAGTCGACCCTCGAATCTATTGGCATCATTTTCGAAGCAATCTGAAGCCTCCAGAAAAAGTTGACCTTTCTCCGGCACAATGGAATCTCTCCATATGGCAAAAGTCAACATTTTCTGGAGGCTCCAGATCACTTCGAAAATGGTGCCAATCGACTCAGGGGGTCGACTTTAGGGTGTAGACGACGTTTCGGATGATATGATGGAGAAATTGATTTGTTGGAAATTTTTATAAAATGCAAAATTTTCAAGTTGTTAAAAAAAAACACGTGCGAACTCACCTCGGATTTTGGATTCAACTACGTCAATCGATAGGTGGCATCATACTAACGCTAGGATTAAATTTTCAGCAACCGAAGTTGATTACAGTGCCGTCTGGAGCTATTCCAGTGTGCTGGAGAAAAGTCAACTTTTCCTGGAGGCTCCAGATCGTTTCGAAAATGGTGCCAATCGACTCGGGAGGTCGACGTTAGTGTACAAACCAATTTTCAGGATTCTATCTTGAAACATACAATTCTTTTTCAAAAAATGGTTTTTTGAGGCGTTTTTAGCCATTTTCAAAAATTCGCCAAAAATCGAAAAATCAACTTCGGCAGCTAAAAATTTGGTTGTGAGGTCTGGGTAGCATCCTCTTTCAGTGAGCCAAATTTCAGCTCAATTGGAGGTGACGAGTTGGCGAGGTTCCCTTGTTAGAAACGGAGGAGAAAGAGAATTCTCACAAAACATCCGAGTAATCCAAAACGAGGACTCTTGAAATACTACAGAGAACTTCAATAACACAAAACTACACTACCCAAGTATAAAACAGGTAGGTAATTAACAGCTCGATTATTCGAAGACACGAGCTCTGTTCAAGTTCATTCAAGAGGGCACCGCTTTGATTCAGATCATCGCCGCAGGACTAAGGACAGACGACAGACATTGAAGGATGAACGAATTAAACTCATCTCCGTGTACCAAAAAAAAGCTCATTGCAAGCTGTACAATTCCGTTCGTATAACAATGAAATAAAAAATTAAAAGCTTTTGCCGGAGTCGCAGTCGTAGAGAGGAAAAAGTAGTGTAGACGAATCGCATTTCAAATCACATTATTCGGGTTGTCGCACCAAAAAGCAACACGCCCGATTCTTCGCATTAATTAAACACCATCAAGATTCCATTACTCGACAAATGTACCAGAGATATCTCGACAAAAATGAAAACACTCCCGACATAATTTACAAGGAATTCGAGCCAAAAGAAGAAATCTAATTAATACGTAAATATACCGCTATTCGAAATAATCAACGAGAAAATGCAAAACACCAACAAATAAACACAAATAGTTCGTTAGAAAAGGATTCTTTTTTTAAATACGCAAAAGCAAAACGTTTACTTTTCGTTATTAAGTTTACTAGTTCACGATGCGAAAGAATTCTGCGAGCTGGATTTCAAAATATACAACACCGCATATATTTTTATTTTTTTCCCCACACTGTTTACTCAGGAGACCGGGCCATTAGAAGATACCAGTGATAAGATGAATTATTACTGGCGTGCTTATAATTACGTTTGTGTTTCGGCATTTTTGACGTAATGTACGCGTATACCTATTAATTAATAATGTTTTGAGTATAATTACGATTTTACAAAAAAAATATATATATTTTTTCCATAAAACGCTACTTTCACCAATCGTGTAGTGTAGAGCAACCTACAAGTTTTTAATTTGAAAAAAAAAAAAATGTTTGAATTTTTTTTACAAAGTAATTTTATGAAAATATGGAAAATATCAAAAATCGATAACATTCTCTTTTCATTTTATAATAAGGTAAGTTTCTTCGCACTGTTGATTTTCTTCACTCTTGTATAAACATACTACACAAACATCAAAAAGGAATACATCGTTGCGAGTAACCGTTCGCGAGAAAAGCGAGTAAATTTTTTAAAACGTTTCATTTACAATGAAAATAACCATTCACATTGATTGATAAACCGAAAGCCATTAAAATAATGAACAAGTTAGATGAAAAAACGGCAATACTTTAGCGTTACCGTAACAAGGAAAATAATTTCTGTTAAGTGCTCCTGCATCCCAAACATCTCCAACCAAATGGGTAAATGGTGTCTTTTTATGCTTAAAAACTACGCTAATATTTTCTAGTTTTCGCGTTAAAACGTAGGTACGTAGTACGTACCTAACTAACTACACCTACAGAGATACGGTATTTAACGTGATACATTTTCGTGTAAATGAACGTATCGTTGTTACAAAGGATACAAAGCGAAGA
This sequence comes from Balanococcus diminutus, assembly GCA_959613365.1. Taxonomy (NCBI): domain Eukaryota; kingdom Metazoa; phylum Arthropoda; class Insecta; order Hemiptera; family Pseudococcidae; genus Balanococcus; species Balanococcus diminutus. Next base: position 32,686,140 of record OY390715.1, on the reverse strand, counting down.
TATTTCATATTTAATTGATTAAAAAAATTACAGATTTCGATTTATAAAGAGAGATGAGTGTAGTGTCTTCTTCAATTTGAAAATACATTGTACCCTACCTACAGTTGCGGTTCTCATTTCGTCTTGGTGAATTTGAAAACATCAATCATTCAATTTGCTACCTATGTACTTTGAAGACTTTGAAATACATACTTATTCGTAATTTTGAAAGATGGTCCTTAATTCCTCGTGGCACAGCACACAAAAAAATTATGTGAGTTTAATATTTTTTTTGACAAATATTTTTATACTAAATTATTGAAAAAATTCAAAATCCATTTTTTCTGATAAGGAAATAGGTATAATAAGTCAGTTGTAAGAAAATATAAAAAAGGATTCGCCTTTTAAAAAAAATGTATACCTATATACAGGGTGTTCCGGATTGAGAGTAAAGCCTTCCAACCAGTAACTATGCAACTCATGTTGAGTCGATGTAGGTATGTTTGCATAACCTCCGGACTGCAGGGGCTGAGTTATGCTCATCGAAAAAAAAAAATTTTTCGTTTACGCCAAGTGTTTTCAACCTTGCGCTTCTCGACAACTACAATAGTTAGAAAGTTTGCACTTTGCGACATCGGATGGCAAATTTTGTGCAGAATTTTTCCATGGGTCTGGTAATTTTTTAAGGGGAACAAGGAAGTCTATACCAAGCAAAATATTTGAAAAAACATGTGAAAAAAGTGACAATTTTTCATGTTTTTCTGTGATAACTCAAAAAGTTTTTTCCTCTATCCAAGCTGTTATTATTGACTTTTCTAGATGAAAAAATGCTGCTCTTTTCAATGACGCGAACCCCGCCCCTCTAGCTCACCCCAATCAAAAGTTATGAACGAATAATTAACTGAAAAACGTCTGAAAAATGATGATTAAAATTTTTTTCAATTTAAGTATTTTTCTCACATAATTTGTTTCGGATGTTTCTCTACAAAAATAAACTGCTCATACCTTTTGATACATAAAAAAAAAATATTTTAGAAAAAAAAAAATTTAAAAAACTATTCTAATTTTTTTTAGACTTTTTTCAACAAATTATTCGCTTATAACTTTTGATTGGAGTGAGCTAGAGGAGCGTAGTTCGCGCCATTGAAAAGAGCAGCATTTGTTCATCTAGAAAAGTTAATAATAACAGCTTGGTTAGAGGAAAACTTTTTGAGTTATCACAGAAAAACATGAAAAATTGTCACTTTTTTCACATGTTTTTTCAAATTTTTGCTCGGTATAGATTTCCTTGCCCTCCTAAAAAAATTACCAGACCCATGGAAAAATTCTACACAAAATTTGCCATCCGATGTCGCAAAATGCAAACTTTCTAAGTATTGTAGTTGTCGAGAAGCGCAAGGTTGAAAACACTCGGCGTAAAAGAAGAAAAAAAATTTTCGATGAGCATAACTCAGCCCCTGCAGTCCGGAGGTGATGCAAACATACCTACATCGACTCAACATGAGTTGGATAGTTACTGGTTGGAAGGCTTTACTCTCAATCTGGAACACCCTGTATAAATGTCTTTGTGAAAAACTCTTAAAATAAAAATATATTTTTACAAAAAAATCATTTTTTCTACCTTCTGCGGAAAAAAATATTTCAAGAAAATTTTATTCAATTTTTTTTATTAATTTTCAAAAAAATTTATTTTTTATTTTTTTGAAAAAAAGTGTGGAAAGGATATAATATTTTATTTTGTACAATTCTTTGAAAAAATATTCTCACAAGCAAGAATATTTTTAGAAATTTATTTCTCAGTTTTTTTCCCTTATAACGATATGTAACCTTAAGGAAATTTGTAAAAGAATTTGTTCAAAAAAAATTTCAAAATTTTTTTCCAAGGTGTACCATGATAAGTTGAAAAACGAAATTTAATAATTCAACTTTGATATTGTACTCGTTCGCTAATTAATCGTTTCGGACAACACATTTTCTAAAAGCTCATCAAAGTACACCTAATTAATGGTAAAATTTTGAGAACGAACGTCCTGGTAGTTTTCATTTTATCGGATGAAACTTAGGTCGAGTTTGATGAGTTGGCATTTATACGGGATAACGGATAAGTTAAAACAATCGAATTACAACTTCCCAAACGGCTGGAAAATTAGTTTGGCAATTTGGCGTCTAATAATAGCAATGTGAGAATTTTTCAGATTTTTTTGACAATGCATTCTAGCCAAAAAGATTCCTAGAAATTTTCAAACTACATCGAGCATATTACACGAGTAGCTACAATTTTTTTTTCGTCGTTAGTACCTACGTCTAGGTACTAGAAGAGGTATAATAGGTAAGTAGACATGCTAATTGCTATTTCTTCTGATTTTTTAGATGCATAAGATTAAATTCTTTGAAATAACATCATTCAGCATCTTGACCAGCTTTCGACCCATTTCACCATTATCAAAGAAGACTATTTCATCTGAAAATTTTTATCTCAAACATTTTGTCAAAAGAAAAAAAATTGCAGAAAATAATTATAACGTTTTTCCAGAAAAAATCTTTCAAAAAAAATTTTCACAGAAAAAAACTTTTTTCGTTTCATTACGTTATTTTGCTTCACGATTACTCGACTTTTTCTTTTTGGATTCGTTATTTTGTCCATCTCAGTTTTTTGTTTCGTTTCTTTTTCGTTTTCCTGCCAATTTTGTTTTTTCCACTTTTCGTTTCGTTCTCTCGTTTCGTTATTTCAGTTTGATATACGAGTAGATATACTCATGTGGGTACTCAAAATATTGAAAAAATTTTCCAGAATTCAGTTCTATCATTAGAGTTATATTTTCTTGCTGGAATAAGTCCGAATGACAAAAAAAAATATTTTTTGATTTTTAGTTGAAAGTTTTAGTTTCAGTCTTGAATTTTTTTGTTTATGTGGGGTTCCTGTAGACAAACATGTTAGAAGAAACGAAAAAAAAAACACTATTTTTTTCGTTATTTCGTTTCATTATTTTCAGAATTTTTCGTTTTTTCTACATTTTATTTTTTAATTTTTCGTTTCGTTTCGTTTTCCCAATTTTTTTTTGTCATTTCGTTTTTCGTTTCGTTACATTTCATAACAACCCTGTGTTTTTTTCGTTTTTTTTTTTTTTTTTTTTTTTTTTTTTTGAAGAATAATTTTAAAACTGGAATTGCGTTGTTTTTTTTCTTCTTTAGATTTGTTTTTGATGTGATGTTTTGAGCGTGGATGTATTACTTATGATATATTCGCATCAAAAAATTAAGACTGATACTTTGTAGGAAATTTAATTTCTTATCAAAAAGGGTCAATTCCATTTTTGCCTATCTTCAATACTACAGGCGTTATATTGCGAAAAAATCGAAAAAATCTTTTTAATTTTCTTGCATGGGGCCTTAAATATTAAAAATAGTCAATAAACGAATAGAAACTTTTTGATCAGAAATTCAATTTTCAACAATTTGTTGGTTGCAATTTTTTATATTGCTCAAAATTTGAGCCAATTTCTCAACTTTAAAAATTTAAGTAGGGTAAACGTACCAGTTTGTGACAGTACCCCCGGTTTGTGACAGTTTACACTAAAAAATGTAATTACTAAGGAAGTTATGGTAAATTACAACGTAGTAATATTTTTCTGTGAGCAGTGTTGTGAAGTTCCCGGGAACGAAGTGTTGTTCCCGGGGAATCCCGGGAATTCCCTGTTCCCGGGAATTCCAAAAATATTTCCAAGAAAAAAGATTCTGATTATATTGAGATTTATTAGACACCTCCTGGTATTAAAAGGTACCATGTTGTTTCCCTCAGTATTAAAATACATTTTAATACCATCAAAATGGTCAAAAATTGATGTTAAAATTAAAAAGAATATTTTAATTGGATCAATCACGTGGTAATAACCTGAAGAATTACCTTGAAATTACCATCTAAAAAAATAAAATATGGGATATCGATATCCCCCCTGAATAATTTTATTAATTTCAAGTATTTCTAGGGTATCAATACCAATTTTCATTCAAATTGACATTTCTAAACATCATTACATCACTTAAATCTCGTTTTTGCTTCAAAAAAATAAATTATTTGAAAACGGGAATTCCCGGTTTTGATGAAGGTGGGAACGTTCCCGGGAATTCCCGGGAACAATTCCCATTCCCGCAAAATGGGAATTCCCGTTTCACAACACTGTCTGTGAGACTCTCATGTTGCTCTCATCCATATGGAAATCAATGAAACCAAAACCTTTCAATCACAAGGCATTAATATGTTACGAATGCCTTCTCAAAGATTTGTATCTGTGAATTTTCTGTTCATGTGCGGTTTTTTCCAAGAATGTGAAAATGAGATGTGATTGATTGATCGATTATATTCAGCTTTAAACTAAAGTGATGAAGTTAGGCTATGTTTTTTTACATTTGTGGGTCCTAAGTGAGTTGTTTTTTAATCAAGTTGATCAAAAATTATTAAATGCTTAATTTTTATTTACAATTGACAAAACTGGTACACCAACGTTTCAAAAATAGACTGGTGTACCAATTTGTGACATGGGTGTCACAAACTGTTGCATGCTGAGTTCCAGTTTGTGACATGTTAAAAATCAGCCCATTGAAGAATTTCCTGTTCGTATCAAGGTGTATTAGGTGTGTTTTATTGAATTTATTGTGCTTAGGAACCTTCTAGTCAATAAATTGCAACAAAAATTATCAAAAACCCAAAATTTAAAAAATGTACTATTGAAGCCAAAATGAAGAAATTATACAAGAATATTGATTTTTGGTGCAAAATTAGGAAAAATGTATTTCGAAATAAAAATTAATAAAAAAGAATATCTATTATGAAGAAAAGCAAACAAAGTCTTAATATCTAATTAGATTTACTTTTCACTTTAATTAGCAATTTATTACTCGATTTTTGTACTGTCACAAACTGGTACATCATACGACACAAACTGGGGCATAAGGTGTCACAAAGTAGAACTTTGGAGATTTTTGAAAAAAAAATGAACGCCAAAATTATTAGACGCTAGTTATTTTTGATATTTTTTGTATTTTGGAAACTTTATAAAATTTCTCATCCATTGAATATAAACATCACTACTTTTCAATACTTTAAAACCGTTTAAGATTGATTTAAAGTTGAAATTTTCTTAGCACTGTCACAAACTGGTACTTTTACCCTAAATAACAAAAATGATTTTTTTCTCAGTCACCTAGTAACCATCATAAAGACCATCCAATTTGATATCTAAGACAACCCCTCAGAACATTTCAATGAAAAAATTCTGGAAATTTAATACTTTTTTTTCAATTTTTTAGTGATAAAATCATTTGGCCGAAATTTAAGAATCACCCTGTAAGAAAACTTTTCAAAAAAAAAAAAAAAAAAAAAAAATCAGATTTTTTTCAATGAAAAAATTATTGTGAAATATTTGCAGAAAAAAAAACATTTCTTGAAAGAAATGCAATAAAATAATTCATCTTCCAGTCAACGATATTTCGTTGATAGCTCTATCTTCAATGCTTTCTTAATTTTTCGACACTGGCTCGTACAATTCACATTAGCAAAACATCAATAGCATTTAAACAGACCGAAAAGCGCAAGTTCAAGTAACCTTTATAGACCTCCACGAGAGATAATTTCGAATCCGAAGTCAATGGCTAGATTGGCTACCTATTCCATTAAAATATAAATGTACCTAACACAGTGGAAAGAATCGAAAGTCCGTTAAAGGAAAAATAATAGATAAAAATTTACGATAATCTAATGGGCTGGGCATAAATCAACGGTTATACGGTCATCTTCGAATTGCTACCACTGCCAAGCAGAGGCCCGAAATCTATAGGTCTACGGTTTACAGCCATTAGCGAAACTTTCATTATAATTTAAGCTTTGTAAGTTATACTAATTCGTTTTTAAATCGCAACTCCTTTATACGTACACTTCCTCTCCATAAGCGACCACATTATACGCAATATTCTCATCACTTTCATTCCAACGTGTCCAACTTTGGCGACTTGGTTTACACCACAGCGCCAGCACATAATCCGTCTCGGAAAGTTACCAAAATGGTACGCTTTGTAAACTTCTGTGTGCGTTAATTCGGCAACTGGGTGTGCTTTTTTTGTCGTATTATGCTCGTTCGCAGCATATCATCACACGATGCTTTTCCTAAGACTGGTTTTCACTGCTCATTTAACAAAGCTTTACATTTACCGTTTGCAAAATCGCCTTATTATTGTTATTGGCTTTCGTTGCAAAGTCGATCCTTCGGCTTTGGCAAATTTATAATCGTCGGTTTTGCAACATTCGATAAGTTAGAACGTTAACACTTCGATAGCTCTTTGCCCACATAGCGCACGAGGTCATTCGGTTATCGCAAATTTACGATACCTATCGTAAAACTGCCTCGTAGTCGTACTACTTTCCCTTGAATTTTTTTTCACTGAACATTACAATGACATCAAAACACCCGAACCGCATTATCTGGCCGAACCTTTTCTTTTCGCAATCTAACACGAATAACCCATATTTTTGCGGGTGAACCGCAGCAAACGACACGACGACATTATACAGGGTGTTCCGGATTGAGAGTAAAGCCTTCCAACCAGTAACTATGCAACTCATGTTGAGTCGATGTAGATATGATTGCATAACCTCCGCACTGCAGGGGCTGAGTTATGCTCATCGAATTTTTTTATTTTTTTTCGTTTACGCCGAGTGTTTTCAACCTTGCGCTTATCGACAACTACAATAGTTAGAAAGTTGCGCATTGCGGCATCGGATGGCAAATTTTGTGTAGAATTTTTCCATGGGTCTGGTAATTTTTTTAGGAGGGCAAGGAAGTCTATACCGAGCAAAATATTTGAAAAAACATGCGAAAAAAGTGACAATTTTTCATGTTTTTCTGTGATAACTCAAAAAGTTTTCCTCTAACTAAGCTGTTATTATTAACTTTTCTAGATGAAAAAATGCTGCTCTTTTCAATGGCGCAAACCCTGCCCCTCTAGCTCACTCCAATCAAAAGTTATAAGTGAATAATTTGTTGAAAAAAATCTGGAAAAAATCACATTAATTTTTTTTTTTTTAAATTTATCTGAAATATTTTTTTTCATGTATCAAAAGGTATGAGCAGTTTATTTTTGTAGAAAAACATGCAAAAAAAATTATTTGAGAAAAATAAATTGAAAAAAAATTTAATCATGGGTTTTTTCAGACGTTTTTCAACAAATACTTTTTGAGTTATCACAGAAAAACATGAAAAATTGTCACTTTTTTCACATGTTTTTTCAAATATTTTGCTCGGTATAGACTTCCTTGCCCTCCTAAAAAAATTACAAGACCCATGGAAAAATTCTACACAAAATTTGCCATCCGATGCCGCAAAGCGCAACTTTCTAACTATTGTAGTTGTCGAGAAGCGCAAGGTTGAAAACACTCGGCGTAAACAAAAAAAAACAAAAATTCGATGAGCATAACTCAGCCCCTGCAGTCCGGAGGTTATGCAAACATACCTACATCGACTCAACATGAGTTGCATAGTTACTGGTTGGAAGGCTTTACTCTCAATCCGGAACACCCTGTATGTACTTTCAGTTCAGTGCCGTTTTTGCTACACAAACCTTTAATGCCCCCAAGCTCGTTTTAATTTACCACTAATTACAAACTATACGAAAATAATTCCAACATTTAGCCATCACCATGGCCGAAGCAACGCAAAACGCGACGTCCGAGTAAATTTTCCAACTTCCTATGTTATCTAATTTTAGCTTGAGCGCATTAAATTAGTAAATATGGTAACGAAGAAACACATTCTGTGCTGCGTATATAGTCTACCTATGTTCCATACATACGAGTTCGAGTATGTACCACATTAATCCGTTGTCATCATCGAGTCACATCCTGACCCGTACCCAATTTCCAGTCTAATATAACTTTTCACCGCGTCCACTGGCCGCATTTCAAATCAAATATGACACCTTTGCACGAACCTACGAAATTGTCGAACTTAATTTTCGCTTTTACGAACGATATCTCTACCCTTTAGACCGTATATAAATTGTTTCCTAAAATGGACTATCCTGTTTTATGTCCCCGTGCTAAATTAAACGACAAGTACGCTGAGATTCTCTCATCGAACGAGAAAAACTCTTTTTTTTTGGCACGGTTAAGACTTTTGATGCAGCGAACTGGTACGACACGAGGAAAATTATGCCAACTACTTCGCTCGTTCTTTTTTTTTTTGGCTTTGTCTGGTAATAATCGACTCGTAGGTAAGGTGGGAGGTGAAACTAATTCCAACATCCAACACAATGAGGCAGTTATTTTAGTAATGTGGTGGAACTTCTTTTCTAACTCTTCTTTCAAATTTTAAAACTAGTCTGGATTTTTTTTTTTGAAAAGAATTTTGTTTTCGAAAGAATCGGGTTGCAAATTTTTTTTAAAAGACAATTTTTTTTCTACCTATTACCTATATTTTTTTCTTCAAAGAGCATAAGCAGAAATAATGGTAAATCGACCTTTGGCTGGGATTTTCAAATTGTGTGGCGCTGAAGTTGGTCTTCAAGTTGAGACTTAAAAACTCAACGATAAATTTTTTGACTTTCTACCTCACTTCACCGCCTCCAGTGAGATAAAATAAGTTTTTTCGTTATAAATTTGCATTTTCAACAATTCTCTGCCGAATTGCATCAGAATTACAGGGATGATGGACTTTATCGAGGATCATTTCTAGTATTTTTTTTTAGTTTTTTCAGAATGTTCAGTAGTACATACGAGTATGAAAATTCGAGCTCTGAGATTTTAAGGCATAATATCTACACGTTTCTTTGGACCTGCGAAGATTAAAAAAAAATTATATCATGTAGTACCTATAGGTATCAATACTCATTCATGTAGGTACTTAGGTGCAGCATATCATATTTTTTCAAAAAATTTTATATTAGTGGAAGACCCTCAAAAAAGCAGAAAACAGATACCAAATTCCTTCAATTGATGATGTAATAAATCCCAAGATTTGAAAACTTATAAAAATTTATCAAACTTTCAAAATTAATTTCATTTCAAAAATGTATTAAAACTCTGTACCCTAAAGTACCGAAGATGGAAGTCACATTTTTTTCAACTTTGAGGTTTTTACATTTTCTGAATCTATGACACGTGTAGGTTCATCTTCATAAACTATAAAGATCTCGAAACCGGGGAAAAATGAAACTTCCATTTTCGGTGCTTTGGGTACAGAATTTTAAAATGAGCAAATTTCAAAGATTGAAAATTTTTTGAAAATTGATTCAATTTTTTAAAAATAAAAAAATGATAAAATTTTGAAAATTACCTAAATACTAAATTTCCAGTTTCATCGAATTTCATTTTTTTCTAAATTTTAAAAATTCATCGTACTTGTTAGGGAAAATTTCAAAAATGTTTATGATAATTCAAGTAAGACCAAATTTTGAAGAATTACTAAAAAAAAAATTGATTTAAAAATTTAAAAAATTTTACAAGTTGAACTTTCAATTTTACCTACTTGAAAATTCATCAAAACTTGAATTTAAAATTTTTCTACGTTTTGAAAGCTTTTAATTTTTATTAATTCTCAAAATAATTTTTCCCTAGGTACATAATTTTTTTTTTCGTTTCAAATTACTTGGGTAATTTTTCTCTGCGTAAAACAACAACTTGTTCAAACATATTTTATTCAAAAGAAAAACTTTTCTCGAAAACAAAAAACTTTCACAAAAAAAATACAAGTCCATATTACTTGCATGTTTGGGAAGAGTTGAAAAATCAAATTGTACCTGCACTGACATGTGAGGAGATGGCGTGACATGGCATCGCACAAATAAAATCAAATTAAGTAGGTAGGTATACAAGTATAACTACAGGTAATGCCTCGTGTGTTTTAGCACGAGCTATACTTTTTTCAAAAAAAATTCAATTCTCTTGGAATAAAATATTCTAAATTTTTTAATGTAAAAAATTAGTGAAAAATTTATTTCTTAATTTTTTGTTAAACGAAATATTTTTTAAAATGTTGGAAAGTTATCCCAATTTTTTGAAGGAAAATTTTTGGGGAACTTTCCCCCCATTTTCTAAGAATAGAATAAAAAATAGCGACCTTACCTCTTAATTTTTTTGGAAGCAGTCTTTTTTTTTTAAGTAGGTATAGGCATTTTTTTTAATTTTTGAGGGAGACCACAGCTTTTCAATTTTCTCGAGAAGAAATTTCTAATTTGCCTCATTTTTTTGAGAAAAACTCTCCAATTTTCCTGTCACAAGAAAAATTCTCTTTTATGAGGATAAAAAATACTTAAAATTTTTAAAAGTAAAAACTATTTCGAAAATTTTTTCGATATTTTCGGGAGGAGGGTCTCAATTTTTTAATTTTTTGAAGTAAAATAAATCACCTAATTTTTGAAAGAAAAAAGTGAGGTACTTATCTCAATTTTTTTGAATGAAAAATTTTTGTTTTTGGAATGAAAAAAACTTTTTTTTTCGAGAAGAAAGATCATACTCGAGGTTCAACATTAAAATAAATCGAGCTAAACCCAAAAAAAAATCCAAGTTGTGAAAAGTCCAGTTACATTAATGTATCGGAAATTCGGAATACCATAATACAACCGAAAATCGTGATTTATAAAAGTTTAAATTTCCAACAATTTTGAAACTTCGGGGTGAAATGACAATTTTTATTTTCATCGTAAGTATACAATCTGGAAGCAGACAGGACATTCAACTCATACAAGAAATACCCGGTGGTGGGTTATTTTAAAAAGATTATTCAAATTTCAGCGACGCCATGCAGAAAGCTCGCTAGAGAGGGAGGGGAAAACATCGTAAGCCGCGTAAAAAATTAAAATCACACCCTTTCTAGCAGGTATACCTCCTCGGGGTATGTTTAGCCGCAACGAAAACATAAACATTAAGAAAATACCTTCTCACTACCAGCACCACATACTTAGTAGGAAAACTGTATAAGCTACCGCTTTCGCCTATGCTATTTTTCAAAACACGTGCAAGTAAAACTCTTTATAAAATATTATCCCTCAAGCGGACAGGAGGCGAATAGAGCTACAGATGCGCCATGGTATGTACCTCATTTATAGTCGAATCGTATATATAAAATCTACGGTAACCGCAGTGTTTAGGGATTATAAAGGCTATGTCGTTCGACTGCGCTATTTGCCAAAATAAATCAAATATGCTGCGTTACACTAAAATATAAAATGCTCGAGTTAATGGACTACAAAATAAATACCTTTTATACGAATAAAAAAACCTTCGCTCGCTGTTAATCACCGCGAGTTATTTCGAAGAAAAATTCCATCTACATTTTGCAATAACGATAACAAATTTCCGTGTGAATATCTTTTGATATGAAGAATTAGGCGAGAGTGAAGGCAAACAGGCTTTTTCAGCAGAGTAAAAGGAATTACATAACGTAACAACGCCAACCGAGATGAGTGAAAACAATCTTTTCATAAACGCTACATTTTTTAACCACACCATAAAAACCATCAATTTTTCCTACGCGAATTGATCGCGACGCTAAGCATCGAAAACAACCCATTCGATATTGCTTTTAAAGAAATTGTACACGTTGTAACCTTTTCGCTTTAAAAAAAAAGAGAAAAAAAAAATCAAAAAATCGAGCTATACTATGGCATAGTGACGTCACGCAACGATATAGACGGAAAAAAAAACACAAAAAAGCAACGCAAATGATTTACATATAGCGAACGACAAAGAGGGGAAAACACTACAACGAAATTCAATTTAAAATTAATATTTCATGCATTTGCCGGGTATAATGTATTCATTAATTCAATTCCGATAGACTAACGTTAACACGATGCCTGTTATGAGACCCATGAATCAACACACTGAAAATATAGCGCTGAAAAACGAAAGAAAATCCAAGTTATAACTTTCCCATCGTTTCACAGTCAATTCGATTTTTCACCTTTGCCAAAATAATATTCAGCCGTCAATCCGCAATCGTACAATCTCGATACTTTTCTAGCAGTTCGTCCATTTCAGACCACTCGAATAAGCTACTCGAGTTGACTCCTACTTTCGTAGATTTTGGTAAATAAAACAGGCGCGTGAACAAATTAAAAGATTTCCAGCAGGATATTGAAAATTAATATTTCAACGAGGTGTATCGTATCTTGGCGAAATTTAAACAATTCCACCAAGGTAAACATGGCGTCGATACTTTTCTTCAGTAAAATTACTATACTGAACTTTTATAATACACCTGCCAGCGTATTAAAATTCTACGTCGTGTCGTTCCAAAAATTCGCGAAATGTTTCATTCCATAAGGTACCCTACACTTTGATGCATTCAAATTTCAATACTAAGTATACCTGAAGGTGAAAGTGCGTTTTTTTCTCTTTTTCATCTTCACTCAATTAGTAGGTACTCGTACAGTACGAATGGATGAAATTTTCGCACAGACGAAAAGAATTCCAATCCGATACGAATTTTTCTCGAGTTTCATTTTTTTTAGCATTCAATTTCTTTCTTCTTGGCAAGAGAAAAATCAGCGTTCGAGTATTTCTGTCTTAGAATGTAATTCAAACTTTTCAAAAATACAGATCCATTTCGGCGGAAAAAATGGAACGAAAACAAATCTCGTTACAGAATTTGCGAAATTTATTGTACCTAAAGTTAGGTACCTTATCTACCTATGCATAATACATAATAGGTACGTATGTATGTACTTATATACGAGCAAAATTCGTATAGATGTGCCTAGATTCGAAAAATGAATAACGGCTTTGTTTGCATTTGACATTATTCAAATACACTTCTGTACAATTTTACTGCCACGTTGTATACTATAATATGATAAAATAAACTATATCGACTTTTACCACGACGGATAATGTGACAGGTAAAATATTCTATTTTCTTTCTTTTTTTAAAATAACTATATAGCACGGCCAACTTTATGAAGCGCGTCCTATGCCGGTGAGAAAACACGTGCGAATTTTCACCCAGTTGTTTTATTTTGGCTGATAAAGTAGGTATCTACTTACCTAGATATTTCTATTTTTCTCTTCCGACTTTTTTTCCTCGCCAAAAATTGGAAAAAAATTCGGCGTGAGAATGAAACAAACAGAAGAGAATTGAGGTATTTGTCGCACTATGCTGGGAAAATGTGCCCATCTGTTTTTAAGTTCAAAATAAAGATAATCTCCACAATTTAGTTTGAAAAAATAAAAATAAATAAAAATAAAAATTGGAAAATTCTTTCTCAATACAATTTTTTAGAACTTCATTTTAAATATTCAGGTAAGTTTTTTGAAGGAAAAAAAAATCAAAATAATTTTTTCAACAAGTAAAAATTTTTGAAGTGAAACTTCTGTAACGATCCCGGTAAACACATCGCCTGCTATTCGTATGCTAAAATCACAGAGACGAAAATCGCGGTATATTCGCATACGAATAGAATGCGAAATCAAAGCAAAAATCGAAGAAAATTTTCTCAGATAAATTCGTATACTATTCGTGAGCGAATATCATGCTAAAATCGTATTTAAAAACCGGTAGATGTTTTGTGGGATATTAGCGCGATATTCGCTTGCGTATCGCATGCCTGAAATCACATTGAAAACAGGCAAAAAGTTCGTACGATATTAGCGCGATATTCGCATAAGAATCGTATGCTAAAATCGCAGTGGAAAACGTGCAGATATTTCTTACGATATTAGCGCAATATTCGCTAGCGAATAGCATGCGATTTTCACTACAACTTCTTTCAATACGTTTTACAAATAAGAGAAGTCAGTTTCAAACATGAACGTGTACTTGAATGTATTGCAGTGACATTTAAACAATAAAATAAAGGTTTTTCTGGGTTTTTTGATTTTGTTGGGGAATTTTGTGTTTTGTTTGATGTTTTTTCTTCTTTTTAAGTAAAAACGCCAATGATTTGATTTCAAAGTGATAAGAATGGAGACGAAGGCAGAATTTCTTGGACGATTTCTACTCACAGTAAGTTAATTATTTTGAATTTATAAATTATTTGTGATCGCGTGAATCTTTGTGAAATTAAATTTTATCAAATCGTAAAAATTTTAGACGTCTTATCAGTGCTATAAAATTTTTCATTTGTTCCTCTTCCTTCTCCAATTTGAACGCAGTATTATGCGAAATTATAAGGAAAGGAAGAGTCAAATCGAAATTTTTGTAATAATCGAAATTATTTCTAAGATTTCAATCTACAATTTTTGTTTGAAAAAACTTTAATTTTGGACTGCGGGACAGCCCTTCTTCCCTCTCACAATTCAGAGTAATAAATATACGTTTTTATACCTATCTAATCTATCTATCTATCTACGTAGTATTGGGCATAATTGGAGGGGGGCGGGGGGGCTCAAATTGAGAAATTTTTCAAACAAAAGTTGTAGATTGAAATCTTGGTAGTAATTTTGATTTTCCTAAAAATTACTTTATCAAATGCCACTGATAGGTACTCCAAAAACTTTACGATTCGGCATAATTTCATTTTCCACAGATCTGCGATCACAAATATGATATATTTTCGAATAATTAATTTACTGCTGAGTGGAAATCGTCAAAAATCATTTGCCTACTTTTTTAGAGGCGAATTCCGAACGCTAATCGCAAGCGAATTAACAGCGAATAGAACGCTACATTCGCTGCTAATTTCGCGTACTATTAGCGTTCGAAATTAGCCGCTAAAAAAGCGGACATTTTTGATATGCTAATAGTACGCTATTTTCGCATGCTATTCGTATACGATAAATGCGAATTTAGCGCTCTATTAGTACGCGATTCGCATACAGTGTGTTTACCGGGGATGTTGAGATGGCACCGGGAGTAAATTTGTTTCAATATTTACATACCTAATATTATTTTTCGACAAAAAAAAAATCAAAATAATTTTTCAATTCGAGTAAGAAATTTTTGAAGTGAAACTTCTGTAGCGATGTTGAGATGGAACCTAACACCCTTTTGCAAACATCCCAACTTTATCCAACTAGCTATACGCAAAGAACTAGCATAATACACGAGTTACCCAGTTTGGTATTGCTAAAGCCACAGAACACCATACAAGAGTGGAAATACACAATCTTTAATTCAATTTAAAAAAATAAACAAACATCCCTCTTATGGAGAATTCTATTCTACGGTGATGTCGTTACTTCCATAACGCATGAAACGAACTTAATCCTATCTCAACATCACCAGAAAAGTTTTACTTCAAAATCCTCACTGTTTCATTGAAAATTTCCAACTTCCAACTTCACATTTACTTAAACCAAAAACCTATAAAAAGTTGCTGAATCATTTGTGACTTTATACGAAACAAGGATACCTCCCTTAAAAAAATATAGCATATGACGCACGGTTGTGAAACATAATGAAACGAAAAACGAAACAACAAAATAACGAAAAAAAAATCGAGAAAACAAAACTAAACGAATTAAGAAAATCTGAAATAAGCAAAAAACGAAACGAAACTTTAAATTTTGAAAAATAATAGAAAAAACTCGTTTTTTTCATTTTGTTTCGTTTCAGGTTTAAAAAAAATCAAAGAATTGACTTTGTGTATAAAAAAAACAACAACAATGACATTTAAAATTTAGTGCATTTAAAAAAAAAAAAAAAATTGTAGGGAATTTCTTCAAAAATTTTCGCTGGAAATTCAAAGAAATATTTAATGAAAATTAAGTTAATTTTCATTTTGTCTTTTCAACTTTTTTGTAAATAAATTTTTACAACACAAAGAATTAGGTACAAATTAAAAAATTTCCAATGGGAATTTTCCCTGTAAAGCCAGGGTGGCGATTTTTCTTAATAATTGAAAAAATGGTAGGTAAGTATTTCGTGAAGAAATTGTTTCAATTTTTCAAAACAAAACAAAAAAAATTAAAAATAGGACACAATAACAACAACGTTGAAATTTATTTGTACCAAATTTACTGCATTAATTTTACAAATCATTTTTTGAATTTTTTGAGAAGGGTTTATTCAGAATTTTTGATTAGAAATTGGAAATTCAAAAAAAATTGCTCAAAATTTCAAGAACTCAAAAAAATTATTATCTGAAAATAAAGAAAAAATAAAAATTATTTTTTGTCGCATGCAAATTTGTGACCGGGCATAGGGAAAGGGTATTAGTGTCCAAAACGTAAACTTTTCAGGAGAGCGAAAACAAACTTTGGAAATGAATATCTCTGGAACGAATAGACCGATTTTTCTAAAACTTTGGGGAATTGTTACTGGGTATAGGTAAGTGAAATATATTTTAATATTAAAAAAAATGATTATGAGCGAACATTTTTGTATAATGGCGCAAGGGAAATTTGACCAAACTCAGTGTTGCCAAAAAGGGAAAATTTTTTTGTGATAAATAAATTTTTGAAGTTTACTGATAACAAATGTAACATTGATTTTAGGCTAAATTATGAAGATTTCGTGTCATTGGTGATCATAAGATGAAAAATACATCGAAAACCACAGTGATTACAGATTTACTAGGTCCCTTTTGTCATGCCGATTGAAAATATTGACTTTTTCGAAGTTTTTAGTGATTCAGGTGATAGACCTTGGTGAGTGGACCTCAGAACACCAAAAAAGTGAAAATCGATTTTTTACCTACTAGGTCCCTTTCCCTATGCCCGGTCACATTTATTCCAGCATGAAAATTGAAATCTTATTACAGAATTGAGTTCTGGACAAAATTGACAATATTTTGAGTACCCTCCCACTTCTCCCCATCCAGGAGTGGTAACATTGAGGTTTTTGTTATACTTATTTGTTAATTTTCTACAATTCCTTACCGAAATTTTTCAAACTTTTAGGGATGATGGACCCTACCAAGGGTCATTCCTGGAATTTTTAAAATTTAAAAATTGCATGAACAGTTAAAAAAATTTGTGTTTCCACATTTGGTCTTAGAAACACCATTGTGAACAAAACTTCAGTTTCGTTGAACAATTTTTTCAAATAAATTTTCAACGTTTTTCAACAAAATCGGCCAAAATGCTGAATAAATAGGTGTACCTAACATTATTGAGAAGAAGAAAAAAAAATTTAATGTTGAAAATTTGCCTATTTTTTTACCTACATGGAGTGTGAAAATTGGTGCTTTTGAAATTCAAGGCTCCACAGCGCCTTCAATATTCAAAGATGGCCCAATTTCTAACGTAACTTTTTCATGTGTTGTGCAGACGGAATTTCGCAAATTTTCATGTCTCACAAGTGCACCGTAATAAATTGAGATAGGCAATATATTTGACAGGAATTTCGCGTAGCTATAACTCCTTCAATTTTAGAGATAGACAACGGAATATATTTAAAACTTTTTTTACTTTTTCGAAGTGCTATCCACGGACCGTGTCGAAATTTTTTTTGGATTTTGTTTGGCAAATATCGATTTTCAAAGCTTCGTAGCTCCTTTATTTTTTCAAAAGGCAACATGTTTGCATTAAAATTTTTGTTAGTGATGCGCTGATGCCTACTCGGTTATATTCAAATTTCAAGTCTGGTTATTCACCATCAGAACACCCTGCATAAATTATCAAAACAAATTTTTTTTCAAAATTGCGACTTGAAAAGTTTACATTTGCGATAAATTTGTTTAGGAAACGAACTCGAAAATTTTTCGCCTTAAAATCTGTAACACCACGCCATCGCCAATGGCGTAGTTTGGCGTACAAGACGATCCGGCACTAAAACTAAATTGTAAGTTCAACGACGCATTTCGCGATTTCTCTTGCCTCCTCGTGAATTACGAGCAACTTGATTCATCAGTAACGCCAAGTTTTTATGTTGCACGAAGAAGTTTAAACTTGTTCGATTTCGTTTAATCGTTCTTCTTAGTTAGTTTTACTAATTTAAACAAAAGAAAACCCCCCTTATGGTAGTTGCATATCGCCAATTAGTATAAAATTTCGTCGATTCGGGTTATTTTTTCGCTAATAAATTTCATTAAATTTGGCGCCATCGCCAAATAAGAATTACTTCACCTATACATACTACAACTAAAGATAGAATTCCAGATGAAAACTTACTCGGTTAACAACCTTTCCAGAGTAATTGCTGCACAACCCATAACGAGCAAAACGTAACACACCTGAAAGAAAAAAAAATAAAAAAGACCATTTTAAAAAAATAATTAAGGTATATTTAATTACCTTTAGGATAGCTAAGTACAAAGGGTTATATCTACATGAAGAAGGTATCATAATGGGTATTAATCTATAGCCGTTTCCGATACAAATATACATTCCAGCGTATCGGAGCAAAGAGATAATGACACGTTTAGAGCGTTCCGTAGGGTATCGTCATTTCAAATTACCCACGACCAACGTTAAGGAAAAATTTAATTTCCTTAATGAAAACGATGCGTAAATTTGGCTGTAGCGCTAAAATCCACAGACGCAGGCACAGCACTGTGTATTGTGCAGGTATAACGAGGCTAATGGCGAAAATTTCCTGGAAAGAGAAATTCGTTGAAAAATAAACGTAGCCCAGACTCGTACTCGCAGCTCGATTTCCTTTCTAATGTACCTATCTCGACGGTGTGCGTCGCACCAAAGGGCACGTGTTTCACACTAAAACACGACATCTGTTTTAATATTCAAAACCGTGAATTTGGCCGTAAAAATTTCTATTAACTTTCACACACAAACATCATGGCTTGCGCCCTTAAAAAAATAGAAAAATATTTTAAATATTCGTCGTGTTTTATTTACGTTATCATTTGTTGTTTATGTGTACCTTTTTTTCTCTTCTGTCACACATACTTTACATAAAATTACCATTTTATGAACTGAAATTTAGTACCGAGAAAAAAGTACGCGAAAACGAGAAGCCACATTTTATTCAACAAAGTACTTAAAATATACGACAAACATTTCTTCAGATATTTATTTTCAAGTGAAGAAAAGCGACGAACCAAAAAATCGTATTTACTGTTTTACGACGAAGATGCAAAAGCAGGATAAAGAAGAGAGAAAAAATACCCGAGTAACATTTTCTAACATTTCTAATCTATCGACCGGAGATACAGAAGAGAAAACACTTACATTTTAACAATCTTTTCGCAAACTTCGATTCAATAACGCCCGTATTACGAGTACTATGATGACAAAATGAAGCGAAAGATCAATTTTCAAACGTAAACTAAATATTATAATCGATAATGGAATTTTTCAACTTTGTAATTTCACTAAATTCGGGAGTTTGATTGGCAAAATTATATATACAGGGTGTCCTGTGAGTGATCTGCCAAACTTGAAATTTAACCGAGTACGACTAACAAAAAAGCTTATGTATACATATTGTCTAAGTTTGAAAATGAAGGAGCTATAAAGGTTTGAAAATCGGTATTTTACCTAGCAAAATCGATTGGCAACACTGCATTTTAAAAAAAAATTTCGACACCGGCATTGGATAGATCTTCGAAAAACAAATAAAAGTTGCAATCATATTGGATTGCCTATCTTTGAAATCGAAGGAGTTACAGCAACGAAAAATCCCAGTCAAAAATATTGCCTACTTCAATTTATTACGGTGCAGTGGTGATACATGAAAATTGCGAAATTCGGTCAAAAAATATAGGAAACAGGTGTAACTTTTTGAGAGAAACAAAAAACGTAATTTGAAAATTTTGCCTATTATGAAAATTAGGGCGCTACAGAGCCTTGAATTTCGAAAATACCCATTTTCAAAAATAGGCAAATTTTTGACATAACTATTTTGTTGCTTCTAAAAAGTTAATACACCTGGTTCGTGCATTGTATTTCAAAAAATTTTGAAATTTTTGTGCACCACTGCCCCTGCAAAATCGAGATAGGCACCATTTTTGTTAGTGGTCCTCGGTTATATTATCCAAATTTCAAGTTTGGCAGACCACTGTAGACTACCTACCTATATCTCTACACTTGGGCACGAGTAGGTAGATAATAGATATACCTTAATCTATCTCGAAAGGGATATCATTTCAAATATTTTCTCATTATATTACTAACTTGATACAAAATTCTTTCCCAATGAAAAATGGTAAGTATTTCGCTGAGAAAACATCGTATTTATTTCGAATAGGTACAAAACCTTCTTCAGAAGCAAACGACGAAATGTCATCGAAATATCTCCTCGAGAAAAAATAACATACACTTGACGAGATCATACATCAACGGGTAAGAATCACGAACAGGTCGAGCCCTTTGCGCAGAACGTATTCATCTTGTTTTTACAGAGTTACAGAGTTTGAGAGGGTGAGGGAAAAGAAAAGAAAAGAAAATAAAGCCCATAAAAAATTACACTTTGAGCGTTGTTTCGTTGTAATCGAGAGAGAAAAAAACAAGTTCGGGCTTTCGAATGAAAGAATGACTCGGCGGTAAAGTACCTTAGTACTTTATTCTGTCATAAATTTTATCAATATCAACACAAAGTACCAATCTTTCTCATACGATAAATATAATCACCTCGATGAATCGCGTTGTTTGTATTCTTGATTCAGTCGTTTCCCATTCCAACCGAGTAAGTGCCCGCCACCGCACGAGCCAACAACATATAAATCAAAACTTTTTTATAAAATTTTAAAAGTACCCATTTTCCATTTTATCATTTTGTCATAAATTTTCCAATACACACGCTAATGCCGCATTACCAACGATGACCTCTCTTATCGCGATATTTAGATCGTTTTTGTACGTTTCTTTCGCAGTTGAGCAAACACATAAATATAACGAATAATACGCGTATAGATATTTCGAATTCGATGTTTGTATCGTCAATTTTCAGATATCTAGAGTCTAGCCTAAGTAGGGTGATCTTTATTTAGAGTTGGTGACTTTTTTTCACGATTTTCTTTTCTCTCAATATCCATAAATGTAGGTGTTTTCTATGATGAGAAAATATTTAGTTTCAATTTTTTTATTTTTCTCAAAGCAAATTAAGTGGTGCCTCAGAAAAGTTCTCAAAAAAAATTTGAATTTTAAAATTAAGCATTGGTATTCCTACATTTAATTACATTTGGTACTCATAGCTATAACTCCTACAATTTCACAGATAGGCATCCTAGTGTGATTAGAACTCTGTTGTATTTTTGAAATGCTATCCACTCCCCGGGGTCTGCAAACATTTTAAATGAAGGGCTTCCAATCTATTTTGTTTTATATCGCCCTCTTTTACAAAGAAAGGCAGCAGGTGTACATCAAGTTTTATATGTAAGTGGTGGTATACCATATTCAAATATTCAAGGTAATTTTATAAGATTTAGCACCATTTTTTCGCGAAAGGGTGAAATTTCTTAAATATTAAAATGTGAGAATATTTTTTTTTCTTCCAAAATAATTTCAAAATTTTAACTCCAAAAAAAATATAATAATATATTCCAAAAAAAATTCAAAACAATTTTGAGCATAGGAAGTTCAGAACTTTTTTCTTTAAAAAATTGAGATTTTTTCCCCCCAAAAATTTGAAAATATTTTTACTTCAATAAGAAAATTAGAAAAAATATTCAAAACAATTGAGATTTTTTCTGAAAATATTGATACCTAGATTTTTTTTCTTTTATAAGGATACCTAAATTTAAATATCTGATTGATTTCTTTCTTTTAAAAAAAATCAATTTCTTCATAAAATCAGGATTTTTCCAACAAAAAAAAATGAACAGTTTTCTTTTCCAGAAAATTGAAAGGTTTTGGAGAAACAATTGAGACTTTTCTACGCTTATAAGGATGATTTCAAAAATAATTTAAATATTTTTTATTCGAAGAAAATTCAAAAAAAAAAAATGTTTTCTTTTAAAAATTGCGATTTTTTCTCAAAAGAATAGAGAAATATTTTTGCTCCATAAAAAATTAAAAGATTTTTTCACTTCAACAAAATTGGGATTACTTCTCGAATAAAACTGACTTGAGCAAAAAAAATATATTTTTAAAAAAGTTAAGAAAAAATTAGGTACCTATTAGTTATTACATGCCTGGAAAATTTTAATCTTTTTATTTAAAAAAATGCACTTAAGATTTGAGAAATATTTTTATACGTATCGAAAAATCAAAAGCTGGGTTTTCTAAAACATTGAGATTTTTTACGCTGAATTCAAAAATATTAAAATATTTTTTACTTCTGGAAAATTCAAAACAATTTATGCCCGAAAAATTCAGAAATTTTTTCTTTAAAAAATAAGGCATTTCTTCCTACAAAAATTTGAGAAATATTTTTATTGCAAGTGAAATTAAATGATTTCTTTCACTCCAAAAAATTGAGAATTTTTCTCGAAAATTTGAAAGCAGTTTTTTCAATTTTCAAAAACATTGAGTTTTTTTTACGTTGACTTTAAAAATATTAAAATATTTTATACTTCTATAAAATTTTTATAAAATTCAACTATGCCTGGAAATTTCAGAAAAATTTTTCTTTAAAAAATAAGACATTTGTTTTTCTACAAACATTTGAGAAATATTTTTTCCCAAAAAATTGAAAGATTTTTTCACGTTAAAGGAATTTGAGAAAAAAAGCTCAGAATTGTTCTTAAAATTAAACCAATTGAAAGATTTTTTCTCTTAATACGATAAATAAGAGATTTTTTAAAAGCTATGTATGACAGACGATAAAAAAAAATTCATAGTTCCTCGTGACGAATTTCGACTTAAAGTGTAATAAAAGGTAAAGTATGCAAAAAGTTGATTTAATTCACGTAGTTCGTATATATCAGCGAGTTTCGTTCCCGATTTATCACGGCGACCTATGAATTTTTTCCCACGATCTGATAGAAAATTTCACGCTCTTCTCAATGGTGTAATCACCATCACGATTCTGTCAACTGTTACCTCAGAATTGAGGATTTCCTCAGTTTCAATTTCCTTCCCTACTGAGTACTCGGGCTTGAAAATTCAAGCAATCGCCTCAAAAAATTTATCGCGACGACCTATGATTTTTTTTTTTCACGATCTGTTAGAAAATTTCCCGCTCTTTTCAATGGTGTAATCACCATTACCATTCTGTCAACAGTTTCACTCAGAATTGAGAATTTCTAAGTTTCAATGGACTTCTACGTATAGATGAATATTGTAATAAAGGTCAAATTTAACGCGAACAGTTTATTTTGATACAGAATCATACAAAAGTTAAATTTGACCTTTATTACAATATTCATTTAATGTTTCACGCGAATTTTTGTTTCCCGAGCAGCACAATCGACAAATTATCGAAATAAAAAATCGACAGAATATCGAATTCGATAAAGTGTCACGTTAGTTCCGCCTAAATCGTGAAATTATCTTTCGATATATAGATAGATTATCGACGAAATATAGTTAGCAAAAATTTCGAGATTATAGTAAGATATTTTATCAATAATACATCTATAATATCGAAAAATAATTTCACGATTTAGGCGGAACTTTTGCGACACTTTATCGAATTCGATATTCTGCCGATTTTTTATCGATTTTTTATTCCGATTTTTCGTCTTTTACTAGCTTTTTTCTATAATTAAAAATCATTAATTAGCATAATTAATACATTAAACTATGCCTAAACACATTATTCATGTTGCGGTAAGAGGTTCATTTCAGAAAAAGTCAAAAAAAATTATAAAAAATCTGCCACCCGTGGGGCTTGAACCATCTACCCCCTGCATGGTAATCCTCTTCCTTAACCACTATGCCATACCTTATCGTTGAGGAATTAGCAATAAAACGCTTATAATAGGCAGTTTAGTACTTCCAGACGAGTTGGACTTAGAAAAATTTTCACCAATTTGGAAATAATTTCAAATATCGTCACAAAATCGTTGAAAAATCGTTCGACAAATTTCAGATTATTTGTCGATAATGTAGTTTCAAATATCGTCACAAAATCGTTGAAAAATCGAATTCGAGGAATTTCATATTACGATAATATAGTTTCAAATATTGTCACAAAATCGTTAAAAAATCGAAATCGAGAAATTTCATATTACGTGTCGATAATATAGTTTCAAATATCTTCACGCAATCGTTAGAAAATCGAATTCGAGAAATTGCATATTATGTGCCGATAATATAGTTTCAAATATCTTTACAAAATCGGTAAAAAATCGGATTCGATAAATTTAATATAATCCGTCGATAATATAGTTTCAAATATCTTTACAAAATCGGTAAAAAATCGGATTCGATAAATTTAATATAATCCGTCGATAATATAGTTTCAAATATCGTCAAAAAATCGGTAAAATATCGGAGTCGAGAAATTTCATATAATCTGTCGATAATATAGTTTTAAATATCTTTACAAAATCGTTAAAAAATCGAATTCGATAAATTTAATATTCTTTATCGATAATGTAGTTTCAAATATCTGCACAAAATCGGTGGAAAATCGGAATCGATAAATTTAATATTCTTTGTCGATAGTATCGTTGACAAATATCGTCTTAAAATCTTAATAATATCGAATTCGATAGTTTTTAGATTTTTTGCCTATGAAATTGTACCGATAAATCTTTATAATATCGTGAGAACATCTATAGATTTTCAAACGATTTTTTATCGATACGTTACATCTTCCAATATTATCGATCGAGTGTGCCGCTCGGGTTTACTTCCTTTGTTTCTACGTATAGTTTCATAGAAGCTAAGTGAAACTGAGGAAATCCAAAATTGGGAATTTTTTCATCATAAACTCTCAGAGTGGATCCCAATAATATAAGAAAAAATTTTCCCGACCAATTTTTTCTGAGAGAATAAATTTTTAGAAAAATTATTAGAAATTCGCCATGTTATAAAAGAACCGCTCAAACAACCGCACCGGTTCTTATTAGTACATGGCAAAAATATGAATTTTTACAAAAAATGGGGGGGGGGATGAAAAATTGAGGATTTCTTCATCGTAAACTTTACTCTCAGAATGGACCCGTTTAATGAGAAAAAATTTTCATGAGCAATTTTTTCGGAAATCCCCATTTCTGATGAAACAGTTAACGGAATCGTGATGGTGATTACACCATTGAAAAGAGCGTGAAATTTTCATCAGATCTTGAAAAAAAAAATCATACCTAGGTCGTCGCGATAAATTTTTTGAGGCGATCGCTTGAATTTTCAAGCCCGAGTTCTCAGTAGGGAAGGAAATTGGAACTGAGGAAATCCTCAATTCTGAGGTAACAGTTGACGGAATCGTGATGGTGATTACACCATTGAAAAGAACGTGAAAGTTTCTATCAGATCGTGAAAAAAAAATCATAGGTCGTCGCGATAAATTTTTTGAGGTGATCGCTTGAAGTTTAAAATTCTCTTATAAGTATTTATGAATATCTAATTTCTATCCCGATTTCGTCGTAGTTCCGCGACTTCCGCTAGATAGCGACTCCTTTGCTGCAAAACGCCAAGAAAAAATTCCGGATATGTTTTCTCCAAAAATTTTAGAAATATATTAAACTCCAAAAAAGTAGTTCATCACTTCCCAGACACTCATATCAGTAATCTACCATTTCAATTACACCTTTTTTTCTCATCAAGTACATAATTCGTATGGTCAAAAAGAAAAAACGCAAAAAATGGCATTTTGAAGGGCTAAAAATGAAAATTAATCACTCTAGATGGACTTTTTGGATAACAATATCTAAATTGGATTGAATTTTTGAATTAAAAAAAATTGTTAGTTATTTTTAAAGAAATGAAGGGGTTAGAGGCACCACTTGAAACTCAGTTAGATAAAAAATAAATAGTAGAAAATTATTTTTCTCATAAAAACGAACAGCTATGGGGAATGGGTACAAAAAAAAAATCAAAATAAGGATAATCTTGCTATATTTTCCTTCCTATGTATCTACTTTTTATCTTACTAAACGATTCAGTCAGCTTTCGCCCCTGAAAGCATCCAACAAAACACCATACTTAATAAGGATGAAAATGGCAAACGTAAAAATGAACTTATTGCCTATACATATGTATATAGCTGTACAGTGCATATTCTTTGCGTGCATTAAACTAACAGGAAGAGTCAACACGATCGCGACTTCACCAAAAAACAACAAACGATGTCATAAAAAACAGGCTGGGTAAAATTCAACCAAGCGAATAAGCCTTCTTGAAGCAATTTTGCAAACAATCACGAAAAAAATCTCGGAAAACGTTATTTTCTCGTCTCAACTACGTGAGCACCTGCTCGTGTTTGACACATTAAAAAAATGGTCATATAGTATACACGGGTAGGTCTTCATTTTCAAAAAATATATAAACCTATCATCCTACAGCTACTGTATAAAACGTGAAAAAAATTTATAACTTAGATTAATACACGTTAAAAACGAATTAAAGAATCACCCTCGTGTAGGGATCTTTCGCCTGTACATAGAATCTAGCCTCAGAGTTCGTTTCAAGCGAACAGTATCGAGGCAATTTTTTCCCCCAACTTTTCTTCTAATATAAGTACCTTGGAAAAAGCAACAAAGCAATGTTAAATAACATTCTACATTATATTTCATTGGTCCGGCGAACGGATTTTCTTTTCATTCACAACCTTTGGGAGCTCACAACTTTAGTTGTAAAGGTTACTTTAGTGCTATGTACCTCGCAATGACGAAGTGCAAAAAAAAAAACTTTAGCAACCTTTTTCTTAAACCTTACAAGTTCAATTTTCATATAATACAAGTACGAATACGTTGCAGGCAAACGAAATTTTTAAAGAACCTAGTCGAAATATATGTGTATTCTTACACACAAAGTAATCTCACCTGAGCATATAATGAGCTTTTGTTAAAATAAATGGTCGTTAATTATGCGTAGGTAAGTATGCTAGTTTGAATTTGAATATACTCGCAGATTCAAGCCAAATTTGAACCGAAGGTATAGTACAAAGCATTGAAAAGATATATAGACGAATCGAAGTACCTACCTAAGTATACCTACGCTTTTCTCATACTTCCACTGTATAGAGCGTTGAAAAAAAAATGAAAAATCAGCGTGTTTCCCTTAAATATCAAACACCTATTCATCATACAAAATATATGCAAATTAAGGTTCAATTTCCAAGCTTCATCGTCTTAAGGTGTAAATGGAGAAAAATTTCGTGAATAAATTTCGAAAATAACGCCAAACCGAAATCGCTTACCCTGCACAACAAAACCTATCCCACGACCACATTTATAACCCGCAACATGAGATTTCCATAATGTACGTATCGAAGTTGGCGTAAATTATTACGATCTTACCGACATTTATAACCGCAAAATTATTCTCAGCACATCAAAAATTGAATACTCGACTTGAAATCTTCTCTTTACTGATATTATAGTGGTCTTTTATGTGATGCCAGTGCCGGATGAAGCACTTTCAATTATTTTTCAAAATAAATTTTGAATTTTTTTTTTTTTGGGGGGGGGGAAGTTTAGATGATAAATTTTTATAGATTCGTACAAAATTTAATTCAATTATTTAATAAGAACTAATTTTTTCAAAACTAGTTTTCAATTAGTTAATTTTTATAAATTGATGAAAAACTGAATTTAATCATTTTTGAAAAATAAATTTTACTTACTATTTTTTTCAAAAATTTGGTTATGTTAATAACTAATAAGTGAGGCAGGGTTCGGCAGATTTCAAATCACTTCGGATTTTAAATCCTCAAAATCCGGATTTGGATTTTAACTAATTGGAATAGAAAATTTTTTGGATTTTTTCAAGTTATCAAAAGGAATTAAAATCGAAAATCTTTTTTCTTTTTTGGTTTCGTTGTTGCACTGGTTGTAAAGAGTGCGACTTGCTCTATGAGATTTTTTAAAATTCAGCACCTACATTTTGATACCAATGTTGTAAATTTTAAAATTTTCAAAATTGACCCCCTCTTAGGGGCCAAATTTGGGTCGAAGGTAAATTTAAGTTCGATAATCGAATTCAGCGACCTTGAAAATCTACATTTTGATACCAATGTTGTGAATTTCAAAATTTTCAAAATTGACCCCCTCTTAGGGGCCCAATTTGGGGTCGGAGGTAAATTTAAGTTCGAAAATCGAATTCAGCGACCTCGAAAACCTACATTTTGAAACCAATGTTGTGAATTTTGAAATTTTCAAAATTGACCCCCCCTCTTAGGGGCCCAATTTGGGGTCGGAGGTAAATTTAAGTTCGAAAATCGAATTCAGCGACCTCGAAAACCCCTAATGTGAGCACTTTGATCTTTCATTTCTGGTAAAATATTAAATGAGAGAGCATTGGGCGAAAACGTACACTTGGTTCCATGAGACATACATACATACCCGTGTAGCAATTGTCGACATCGACATTTATGTCGACAAAATTCAGACACATTTTTTTCTCGGTTAACGATGAATTAAAAATGATATTTGAGATTTAAAGTAATGTTCTATGTTAAACATAACTGTTCAATCAAAATTTTTGAATTTTTCTCAGTATTTTCCTATAATTTAGAAAACGTTGTTTTTCTACATAGACAAGTCGATGTAAAAATCGATACTCGATAAACGCATCGACATTTATGTCGACAATTTCTGCCAATTAAATTTACAAATTTTATATCTAAAAAGAACTAAAAACAATTAATAAGAACATTTTAAGCTCAGGAATAAATAATTTTTGAAAGAATCACAAAATTTTCTTATTTTTCAAAGTTTTGAATAATACAACGACTTGTCGAGTTATTGTCGACATAATTGTCGATGGTCGAATAATGCATCGACTTCACTGTCGACAGTGTCGACCAGAGGAATTTTAAGTCGAGATAGTGTCGATGTGATTGTCGAGGGTCGAATAATGCATCGACTTAACTGTCGACAGTGTTGACCAGAGGAATTTTAAGTCGAGTTAATGTCGATCTAATTGTCGAGGGTCGAATAATGCATCGACTTGACTGTCGACGTCTTGAGGGTGATTGTGATACTCGCAGATAAAGTGTGTTGTGAATTAGTACATAAGGTCTAAGAATCATCTCTATGTTAGTTGGACACTCGCATGTGTCCAGCTACAAAGGTGGCCTCAATGCCGCATATTTGACAAAAAATGTCGAAATGTTGGCTTGAACACTATTTTTGGTGTAATTTTAATATATACTTATATTGAATATTTGAACTTAACATATTTTTCAAAATCTCACCATTGCAAATGTCGATGTGGATGTCGATATAAATGTCGACACATCGAAAAGTGACCGATTTCGATGTGTCGACATTTATATCGAAATTAGCATCGACGTTGCTACACGGGTAGTTACATACGTCATACCAAGCTAATAAAAGCGTGGTAAAAATCAGACACCAAAATCCAAGGCTAAAATCCGACACCGCATCAGTCTGATACCTCAAGACTGGTATCAGACCTATACTCGAGGCTGTCTAAAAACAGATAGGTAAGTATTTTTTCTCGATAAAGTTGAAAAAAATTGGACAACTTCGGAAAAAATGAAAATTTTACTATACTGGCTCCAAAAAAAATATATAAAAACATTTTTTATTGCAAAAGAATTCAGCCTTTTTTTCTCCAAAAATGTCAGAGAAATTCTTATTGAAAAAAAAAATCATTTACTCAATAAAAAAAAATAGAGAAACCATATTTGGAAAAAGTTAAGAGATTATCTTCTCCAAAAAATTTAAATAAAAAAAATTGCTATTTTTCAAACGAATTGAGAGACAGGTAAGGATTTTTTTCTCGGAAAAAAATGCTAATAGATCTTTTCAAAATAATTGTAGTTTTTTAGCATGACTCGAGAAAAATCAATTTCTTTTATTTTGAAGAAATTCAGAAATTTTTGAACAAAAATTGAGAGATATTTTTTAAACTGAAACCAAACCAAAAATTTCGGTTTTTTTTAATTGGTTTTTTTTGGGGGGGAAATTTGAAAGTTGAAAAAAAATATTCCTTCAAAAATTTGAAAAATATTTTGTACCTACCTACTTCGAAAAAATTGAGAATTTTTTTTTTCAAAATAAAGAAATAAATAAATTTTATTACGCTGACTCCAAAGAAAAATAGTAGCCTTTTTCTTTATAAAATAAGAAAAAACAAGGCTAAAAAATGAATTAATTAATTAATAAGTTATGTTTTATCCCAAGAAAAATTGTAATTTTTTCTGCAAAAGAATTCGGGGTTTTCGAAAAGAAATTGAAAGATTTTTATTTTCAACTTTAAAAAGAAAGGACAAAAAATTGAGATTCTGAAAAAAATTAAGAGATGGGTAGGGGATTACCTTCTACTCGAAAATTAACATATGCCAGGTATCACAGTAAAAAATTGTGATTTTAGATTTCAAAATCCAAATTGTGGAAGGATTTTAGATTTTTGATTTCAAATCCACGTGTGAAAAAAGATTTTGGTACTTGGATTTTAAATTCAAAATAATCACCATAATTTTGGATTTTGATTTTCAGTTAGTTGTTTTTTACCTGGATTTTGCCCAATCCTGAAGTAAGGTACAAATAATTTTTGAAAAATCTAATTCAAGGTAATTTAATTGAAATATGAACAAAAAATGCAATACCATCTAATGAAGGGATAACGATTCGAACTTAATGAAGATACAGTACCTATAGATAACTATTCGCCAACTAGGGGAAGTAAATCTTTTGGTCTGGCATATACTCTATATGAAACAATTAGGTACTTATCAACCCCAAAAGCTAATATCTCATCAATTCCACTTCCAGTGAATATTCTCTAATACTACGAATAATAGGGCTACAAGTATCTATTATTTGTATTAAAATCGAACATCGTCAATATTACAGTCACGTAAAGTTTAAACAATAAAATGACGTCAATTTGGAACATCCAGTATTATCCCGAAGATTAAAATTAATTTCTTCACGTCGCATTAATTATCTGCGATTTTTAGGTTACAAACGCAACGCGAAATAACGTTATAACTTGAAAAATACGTGCGACAATTATTTATCATCGCGGTAACTCAAATAATTACCTAGCGTACCTAACTTTATTCAACAGTCAACGCGACCGTGAGATAGACGAGGTGGTGTATTTTTGATATATTTCGGCATTTCAGAAAAAAGTAGGTAAGTATTTATGCCTAACAGCGTTACTTAACTTAGTAGAAGTAGAAACAAAAAGTGAAGAAGCAAAAATCTTCTGCATGAAGTAATTCCACCATTACGTGAGTCTAAGTATATCTTACTTAAGAATGATTTCAGAAAGAGACGGATTCTTTTTTCACAGGAAAAGAAAAACCTTGTACAAGCGAAAAAATTAAATCCAGGATAATATGCCAGAGGCTTTGAAAGTTGTGGAGGGGGAGACTAATAGAACCAAGATGAAAGATTGAGAAACGAGTTTGTAAAATAGAAATGTTCACGGTGATTGCAGCATTTTTTTTTCTCCATTCAAAAAATTTTGATTGGTCTCTTTCTACAGGGTGTTCCAGAAGTGAAGGTCAAAACTGGAAATCTGGATCATGGATACAACATAGTACAATTTCATCCAACAAAAAACTTCATGTATACCGGATTGCCTGCCTATCTCGATTTTGAGGAGTTGTGTTTCTTTGAAAATATGAGAAAATAAAATATTTTGTAGGCCTATACGTCACACAAACGCATACACAACATTTTCTTTCTTTTTTGGGGGAGAAATATTTTAAAGGGCCTTTCCCGGTAAGTTGGTGAAATCCGCCCCAGAGCCAATCGGGACCAAACTCACCTGAAATGTTGGTAATGGTGTAAAACCACCCCAATTTTTTTGACCTCTTACCCCCACCCCTTCCTAAGATTGACCCCTATACATCGAAAATTCAATATTTTTTATTTCTGGAGGGGATAATCCAAAAATTTTGAAATTTTCACAGAAAATGGACATCGTATAGGGGATGCGTAAGAATTTTTTCAACATTTTTTTTTCAGTATTTTCCAGGTTTTTTGAGGGGTTGAAAATTTCAAAAATTCGTCAAAAATAGAAGGAGAGAGGTACACGGCCAATTATCTTTTCTAAAGTTTCATTATACCCTTAGGTACAACACACATAAGTTTTTGGACCCCATTAAGAGGGTGGAACATGGTCAAAAAATTAAAAACTAACAAAAAACGCGTTTTTCCGTTAATTTTCTATCATTTTAAGACCTTCAATGTCGACTTTCTGTAACAAAGAATGCCAACTTCTGATTTTCTATTATTAAAATCGAAATATCCCCATTTTTAAAGGAAAAATCGATGCTTTAAGAAAATTAGAAGTTGGCATTCCTACAATGAAAAGGCTGTTCGAGTGTCTGTTGTGTTGACGTAATTTATTTTAAATTAACCCTACGTATACGTAGTCACCTCGTTTTTTAGAAAAATAAAAAATTGATGGATTTTCAAAATTTTGTCTTTTTTTGATTAAATAAACCATCAGAGTTGTTCCTTTTCATGAAAATTAATTCCAAATTTTTAATTTTCCTCAACTTAATTCCAAGTGATAAGGACCTACCTTGAGGTGCCACCAATTTTTCAACAAAAAAAAGTAAAATTTTTTGAACTCGCAATAAAGTTGTTGCTTTTTATTCTAGAAAATAAATTTCCGATTTTTTATTTTTCCTCTTACTGAATTTCAAGTGACATTATACTAGCTCAACTTTCAAAAAAAAAAAAAAAAAAACAACTAAAACTAAAACTAAAATACGTAAGTAGGTAAACAATTTTTCCAAAATATTGGGTATTAGCACTTATTGAAATTCGTTTGAAGAAAAATAAAAAAAATGGGAAATTAATTTTCATGAAAATGAATAACGTTGGTGGGTTAAAACTGAATTTTTTTTGCATTTTTCTAAAAAAAAATAGGAGAGGACTAGGGTGCACCGAAAATTCAGTACGGAGATGGAAAATTGGGAATCATTGCTCCAGAAAAAAAAACATCGGGTGTGATACGAAAAAAAAAATCAAAAAACTAAAACAAGGGCTACTCTAAGCCCCTCAGGTCATCAAATAT
The DNA here is from genome assembly GCA_959613365.1 of Balanococcus diminutus. Lineage (NCBI taxonomy): Eukaryota > Metazoa > Arthropoda > Insecta > Hemiptera > Pseudococcidae > Balanococcus > Balanococcus diminutus. The sequence continues at coordinate 32,653,277 of OY390715.1, read as the reverse complement.
ACAAAGAAATTTTTTTTTTTTTTTTTTTTTAATTTTACAAAGGTTATACTCAGTTTTTTAAGGCGGTGCTGGAGCACATGAGCAACTCTACTTTCACCACCTTATGAAAAATATCCCAGTGTTGATTCCACCATTTGAAAAAAAAAATTCGCAGAATCTCGTGGGGATGAAAATCGATAAAGCGATACAAGAAAACATAAAATTCGTACAAAACTTAGTACTCGTACATAAACATAACCAAAAATATTTCACTCGAGAGCAAGAAAACCACAACCTGGCCAACATAAATTTTCACTTTTAATTCGACTTGGTGGTAATTTAATTTCCATTCGCGAGTTTTATGCTCTTGAAATTATTTACACAAATTAACTCTTAATGGGATTACAAATATTTTTCTTCATTTATTTGCAACTTGAAAAATACTTTTACTAATACAAAACAAGCGCGATAAACTTTCGAATAACGAAAAACTCTTAATACCGAAGCTTCACTAGTCCTTTGTAGGTACCCATTTACCGTTAAAATAACAACTCGCCTTTCATGCACAGTCAACGTCGCCGACACGGTAAGGAACAAAAAAAGGGAAGAAAAAAAATCAAAAGTAGATCGAAAACGCAGAATACCGTCAGCGAACAGGTATGCAATAAAAAGCTTTTTCGAGATTAACATAAAATTTTACGTCCACATTGCTCCTCTGATCCTGCCTTACTTGGCGATCGAATCAAACACGTTGCATCTCTGCTATACTAAATATTTTAAATGTTCTCTATTTAATGTTATCGCGTTATTTTTACTACTGTTGCTCGTATTAAATTTACTTCTTTTACAGCAATACCTACATATATATTTTTTATAGCGGTAAAAAGAATAAACGTCTCTATTCGCCATAATATAACAAGAGAGAACTGACGGTTACGAAAATTAACTAATATAAAAACGAATCGAGCATGAAAAAATTTAATCAACCAGCATCACAAATGATATTTCAGATTTCCTTGTATAATTGACGTCGAGCCAACCGTTTAACCATTCATCGTTCGTTTGTCAAATTTACCTACCTAGCAAAAATTCATGATGTTACGAAAAAAAAATCTAGGGGTCAGGTACGCAACAGTTCCGTCAAGAAAAGTCGTTAATACGTACAATGAGGAACGGGAAGTATGGAAAAAGGAATTTTAAAACAAATTAAAGCTCCATAGTCGCGCCACCGATATGAAATTCAATTTAACTAAGCGTTAAATGAACGACAAAAAAATGATTGATTTTGTTTCCAAAAGCGATATAAATCTGCCAAAAGTAATTTTCTATACGTCCATTTTACTAATTACGTCGTAGTCGACGTCTATACTTCCACAATTCCACGAACACAAACCCACATTAATATCAACCCATATAATTATTTTTTTTTAATCGCCGAGGGAATTCGTAGGTATGATTGGAATGGCCAAAATGCTTCGATAAAACTAAAATGTTGTAATATTTTGAAAATGCTCAACTTTTTTCTACGAATAATATCCACACTGAAGTAATGATTGCCTGCAAACTTTTTTCCCATTTTTTTTACACGATATTTCGAACATTTCTACAACGATCGCACTTCAACGCGATTACATTAGAAAGGAAAAAGTTTTGTCCACAGTGTAACGGAGAACATTCTTTCATCCGAATTCCTAAAAAAAATATCCTCGTCTCATTTAAATTTTAAATTTGTTTTACGTCAGTTTGTTTAAAGTTTGTTTGAAGAAAATAAAAACTGTTTATATTGATTTAAATCGCCTCGACCAATCAGCAAATTCATCGAATTTTTAATTATGCCCTATACTTTGTTCCAAACAAAGAGTTTAAAAAAACACAATCATCCACACCCTTTTATACAAAAAAATTTGAAATAAAATAGAGCAATAACATAACCAACTATTGCTTGGAATTGTTTCGCTGTTCGAATTTTTATATTTTCCCCTCTCCCCCTCGATAGTAAGCCCGGTGTGTTTTCTTTTACTCTTATTTGGAACAGAGTATAGAAAAATAGCACCCCATGGGTATTCTTTTTTTTCCTCTCGTTGGTCCGCTATTCATAATTAATAAAATTCGTTACGCTTTATTTCTACCAAAAATTCAAAATCTACAACAATTTTTCAACGGTGAATATTTAATCAAATCTTTTATTTCCTTTTGATATTCAGATCGAAGAATAAAATACTAATTATACCAACCGCTAACGAACAAGTATTATGAAATTCAATATCCATCATCGTCCTTGCTATTATTTTTTTCCATATTTTTAAAAACGTGGAATTTTTTTTCTCCAAGAACCGTCGTCTCTTTTCTTTTTGTACGTTTTGTTGAAAGAAAAATAAAATGAGCAATTTTCTTATAAATATTACTTTTGTTTCTTTTGCTTTAAAAAAAAACTTTTCGCCGGCATGCAGAGGAATTATAAATAGCGAGACGAATCGGAGCTTGTCAAAGTCTCAGCGAAGAAAATGAAAGCAAAAACTCTATCGTATTTCTTTACTACCTAAATAACGGTTGAAAATTTTCTTCTATTAAATTATTGAAAACTGAAGTAAAGAAAATACAAAACTTCTACTAGCAATTTATACTATAGCATAAAGAATTAAGGCCAACCTATTGTCTCCATTGGCGATAAAACCAAGTTCTCTGAATTTTTTATGATGAATTTCAGTTTTGATATACCTACACGTGTAGGTAGTAAATTAAAATATTTTAGATATTTTTTTTTTACAAATTTTGTTGACGTTTCCACCTGAAATTTCAAAATTTTCAAAGGTGTATGTATATGCGAGTGTTGCGCCAAGTCTACTTTGGCAAAAACTATTTTTTCCAGAAAAAAAATCTTAATTTTCTTAAAATAAAAAAACCTCAATTTCATAAAGTAAACAAAATTGGTGAAAATCTTTATTTTTTGAATTAAGCAAGTACCTATACCTACAAAAATTTCTTAAATTTTTACCAAAAAAAGTATTTGTCCTAAAATGGAGGAGCAAAACTCAATTTAAAAAAAAACAATCCTAGGTAACTTTTTGTTTCAGTTCTTTTTGGAAAAAATCTCTCAACTTATTTAAAGTAAAATTTTTGAACTTTTTTGGAGTAAAAAATAATGCTATCTTTTTAAAATTCATTATTTTTAAAAATCGTGAAAAAAAATTCTCACATTATAAAGACAAGTAAAGATTTAAAAAATAGGTTGAAAAAATGTTTCAATTTTTCGGGAAAGACTTTTCAAATTTCTCTTAAGTACTTAGTTATTAGTTATTACGTATGTAGAGGAAGAACTTTTTCCAAAAAAATAAATAAATAAATAATAATTATTTCTATGATTTTTTACCAAATTAAAAAAAATCTATCAATTTTTTGGCAAAAGAAAATTTATCCATTTGGTTAGGAAAGAAATTTGTTTTTTTTAAAAATAGGAAATACCTAAAGCTTTATCTGAATTTCCTTGGAATCGTCTTAAAAAATCTAATTAAGTAAATATTTAAAGTAAAGACAGATGGAAAAATCTTTCGTTTTTTTGGAATATGGCTTTAAGCAACTTCTTCATCTTTTAGCATAGGTAGGTAGGTAAGTAAGTACTTATTTTTTTTTCTTTCAAATTTGGCAATAGGTGAAATTTTTTTGAATTTTTTGAAATGTAAAATTTTTCCATTCAGGGAAGGGGTTAAAAAATTTCTCATCTTTTGAAGTGCAGAATTTTGGAGACGAATTTTTATCCCATTTTTTTGAAATAAAAAATCGTTCATTTCTTAGAATAAGCAAATTTCATTCATATTTTTTAGGGGTACCATTTTCAATTTTTGGAATAAAAAATTTATTAATTTTTGGAGCGAAAAAATCTCAAATCATAACTTTTTGGAGCAGAAAAATTTCTAGATTTTTTGGAGTAAAAAGATTTTTATTTTTTGGTTTAGAAATTTTTTTATTTTCTTAGAGTATTTTTTTTTAAATTTTGAAATGAAAAAAATTAAAGAAAATTCTCATTTTTGGAGGGGTAATTTTTTCAATTTCTTAGAGTAAAAAGATTCTTATTTTTTAGTTGTTTTTTTTTCAAATTTGAAATGAAAAAATTTCAGATTTTTAAAGAAAATTCTCAATTTTGAGGGGGTAATTTATTTTTAATTTTTTGGAGTAAAAAATCTATCAACTTTTTGAAGCAGGAAAATTTCTCAAATTTTTTGGAGTAAAAAGATTGATCTTGTTTGGAACGGATTTTTTTTTTATTTTCTTGGAGTATTTTTTTTTTAAATCTCATTTTTTGGGGTAATTTTTTCAATTTTTTGGAATAAAAAATCGATTAATTTTTGAGGAGGAAAATCTCATAACTTTTTGAAGCAGAAAAATTTCTCAATTTTTTGAAGTAAAAAATTCTTATTTTTTGGAATGATTTTTTTTCTTGTGAAGTACCTCTTTCTTCAAAAAAAATTTGGGGATTTTTTTTTCAAATTTCGAAATGAAATGATTTCCGATTTTTAAAAAAAATTCTCATTTTTCAATTTTTTGGAGTAAAAAAATTTTCATGCCTTTTTTAGACAAGTTCATTATTTTTTTCCTTCTTTAAAATTAAAAAATAAAAATGAAATTTGTGTTAAAAAATTTAACATTTTTTTGAAGACGAAATTGATCATTATTATATTCAACATTACACATTTCAACTGGACATCCACTGAAAAAATATTAAACAACATCCTAGACAATTTCAAGTCGCATTACGTCTACAAGCTTTTAAGAAAGACTAAATTTGGGTTAAAATAATTACCTTCATAAACTCAAAACTTAACTTCAACGTCAAGAATAAACATCACATAAATCACAAAGAAAAAAGTACAAGTAGACAGTAGATACGGGTACTTATTTCCAAAACACATCGTTTAACAATTTTCTCAACAAGTCACATTTTTCATTTTCAAATGCAATACAAGAGACTAAAATAACCCATACGATTTCACTGCTCGTTGAATACATAAGGTAGCTTCTACGGTAGAATCTTTTTCACGATGGAAACTTCCGATAAAAAATCGCAATATCTGCGACACGATTGACTTCATCGATAACAGCGATGAATTTCGATTCAGAGGGTTCGGAAATTAAACGAAGGCAAATGACAAAAAGTGAGATAAATCTCTCGTCCTTCCGAAAAAGAACGAAAAAAGATACGTTAACCGAAATCTACGTACTTCTCGTTGACACGAAAATATTAAAGCATCTGAATGATGTTGAAAAGCTACGTGTAGATACGTACATCAATCAACACATTGACGAATACTCTTTCGTCTAGAAAATGATAAATCGAAAATACTCGTTTCGTTTCTTTTAAAGCGGTTTTTCCAGTATTCCATCCATTAAAATTTTTAATTCAATTTTTCTCACGTAACGAACTCGCTAAAATGGATGGATGAATTGAAATCGACAAAACACAGCGCATTCGAGAGGAAACGTTTACTTTAAAAATTAGAAGATGACACCGGTTAAATTGAACGTTAAATAAGCATAAAATGAGAAATGAAACCCTTTTAGCTAAAAAAAAAAATAACAGTAAAAAAATACATTTTTTAAAACGTGAAAGTTTTCAACTAGCATAATTTTTTAGCTTCCATTTCGTAGGTAGGTATACCTACCTAGGCGGAAACATTCTCAATTCATTACCGTTACGTCCATCAGATTAAAACGTTTTATTTTTCGCATTTCAATATACTAATCGCCTCGTTCTCTCGACGTTTTTTCCTTGCTCTATCTCGCATTATTCGAAATAGGCAGGTAATTAAGTATAATTGCATTTTTAGTGTTTCGCAACGATATTCAAAAAGAATCAACAGATAATTAACAAACCGTGAAATTCGCCAGTTTTCATAGGTACCACAACAATAAAGAGAACCGCTTTAAAAAAAAATTCTACTCGTTAGGTTTTCTTCGCTATTTCCCTTTTTTCTCGGCTCTTGTGCTCTTTTTTTATCCAATCTTCCAGCCCCATATACTCTCATAAATTAAAAACGGAAACTTTTTGGCCAGTTCTTAATTAATGGATGTACCTTTGGTGATATAGAAGAAAAATTCGTCGTGTAGGTAATTTCGTAAAAACCAAATACTCCTATGCCGAGACTTGCGATATGAGAAATTCCCAAAGGAACGATCAGATGAAAATGAATTTTTCAATACTTCAACATTTTCTCTATCGTAATTCGTGTTTTCAGTTTTTAGGGACCTATTTCTAAATTACGATACGTACTCTTACACGGATGAAAATTGAATTTTCAATTAAGCAGAATAGAACTATGGTCCTTTTGTCGATTCTATCGTAATCAATTAATCATTAGTTCATTATTTTGAAAACTCTGAAATTGGACAATTCCTTCCTCCCGACTTTTTCTTCATCTGAGAATTTTTTCACGTTTCAAAAATAAAATCAACTTGTGCCCCAAGAGCCTCGAAGTTTAACATGGGATTTACATAAAGATCTTACGTTGAACACATTTGTTTCCGGAAAACAACATTTTAAAATATTCGCAGTAACGCATTCGAATACCTTGCAACTTAGTTGGAATTCCAAACATCGTCACGCAAAAAAAAATCAATTTGGAAATTGAAAATTTGGCAGAAGTTTGGAAAATACAGAATTTTATATTAATGAGGATACTTTTTCTACAGGTGACATTTATATTTTTTCCAAAAATGTTCATCGATATATTTTATACTTTTCCCCCCAAACATTGTCACTCCAAAAAAAATACCAATCGAAATCGAATTTTTGGCAGGGGTTCGAAAAATACGTTTTTATTATTCGACGCGTATTCAAAACTGGTTGCGCAAAAATATGTCAATGCTGAAAAATAAATTTTTGAAGAAAAAAATTACGAGTTGGGAATTGAATTTGTGGCAGGTGTTTAAAAACAAATTTTTAATCGACACTTTCAATATTTTGTTGCTCAAAAAAATATCAATTTTGAAAATTTAATTTTGGAAGGGGTTCAAAAATTACTTTTTTAAATCGAGGGTTTTTTCAAGATTTGTTACCTACACAAAAAAAAGGTCAAAAATAATATTGAAAATTGAAATCTTCATGCAAAAAAATATCCAAGATGCAAATTGAATTTTTGGCAAACATTAACTTTTTAAATTAATGTCATTTATCCAGGCAAATTTTTCAATTTTTTTTTTTATTACTATCAAAAAGTTGCACCTGTTTCGTGTACTTACAGGTTGTTTCCTAATGAGTGATGTACTAGGAAATCCACAGGGTGAACAGGCAACCTCTAAGTTTGAAGAACAGAAAATTGTGTTGCCTATTTCAAAAATTGAAGGGGCACAGGAAAATTAAATTAGGAAAAAAAATTACCTAGAATATGGGTACTATTAAAAAATGAACATTTTTCCCCCTCTTGAGATTTCTTACCTTCTTTTGAAAATGATGGTGCTATACAGATCTTCAAACTTAGTTCAATTTTCAAGGCTCCGTAACGCAACACCTTCATTTTCGAAGATGGCTAAATTTATCACATAACTTTTTTGTTTCTCTCAAAACCTTACAGTGATGACATTCTTGGTCATAACCGTCATAACAGAATTTTGTAAATTTTCATATTGTATCGCGTATGTCCTCCGACCATTTGAGCTTTGAATTACCATAAGTCAATTTCGAGACATGAAAATTTCAAAATTCCGTCAAGACAATACATGAAACAAGAATAACTTTCGAAAGCAACAAAAAATGTTATGTGATACTTAAATTTGTCTATTTTCAAAAATGAAGGCGCTGCAAAGAGCCTCAAACTTTGAAAATACAAATTTTTGAAGATTGTAGTAGCACCTTTATTTTCAAACTTGGGAAATAATACGTGAGGAATAAAATTTTTTAGTACTAATATTATACTGGGCTAAAAATATTTCTCCCACTAATACGTTCCTCTCTGCCCCTTTTATTTTTTAACATCGATACCATGGCTACGTAATTTTTTTTGCTTCTTGAGTGTTGCCTTTCACTTTGTCGATTTTTCAAAGTCACTAGGGAAACATCCTGTATTTTCCCTGTCTTTAAGGAATTTAGAAAATGTGTATATACAGTAGAGTCTCGGTAATCCGACTCCTGATTATTCGAGAAAAAAATTGTAACCGATTTCTTTCGATTATCCGATGCCTAAAAGTAGGTTAATTTTTTATTATTTTGTTTCCCTATGTCGGAAATTTTTCTCTGGGAAAATTTAAGAAATATAATTTAAATGTTCAATAAATTTCAGAAAAATTATTAAAAATTTAAAAATTTTATTCCAAAAATTAAAAAAAATAAAATAAAAAATGGAATTTTTTATTTGAAAAAAAACAACGATTTTTTAAAAAATTTATTGCAATGACAAAAATTTGGTATCAAAAAAATTAATAAAGATTTTTTCGATTCCAAAAAATTATTAAATTTTATTCTAAAAAAAATAAGAATTTTTTTTTTATTCCAAAAATTGATTTATTTCTCACTAAGAAAAAAATGAAACTCATCCCAATTTTTTTTTATAAAATCTTTAAAAAAATTGAGAATTTTTTTTATAATTTATTTTTCATTACTTTTAGATTAATCTCAAGTGATTTACTCTGTAATTATTCGTCGTTTTCTGTTTGTTCAGTCGTCAGTCATTATTACTATAAATTTTTTTCAATATTATGAAGCTCTTTATTGCATTTTTTCAAAAAAGAAAAAAAATTGGATTATTATCCAATTTTTCACGATCTCCGATCTTCTTTCGCCCCAATTAACTCGGATAATTGAGATTCTGCTGTACTACTCACTCCTTCAAAATCAAGATAGGTACTTATGGCACCCGGTATACAACATAAAGCTTTTATTAGTGACTCTCTATTATGTCCAAATCTCAAGTTTTAACGACCACTTCCAAGACACCGAAAATTGCCCCTGCGAAAATGTAAGAATGTAATTTCTTTTACATTGATGAGTCAAGAGTAGACAACAGTTAAGTATATTTCAACTTGAAAAGTAGATATCTACGAATTCAAATTAGATAAATGAAATTTTTTATAATTTTTCAAGTATTTCTTTGGAATGCAATTTGACTTTAATTTTCATAAAAGAGATGAAAATTGTTAAAAGTAAAAAAAAAAATGTTGCTGAAAAAAATACTCCTAAATTCTCTCTCACTTTCTTATATTAAAAAATAAATCATTCGCTTTTCTAATGATAAAATTACCTGTAAAATAACTCTCTCATTCAATAAATACGTAATAGGTACTGTTCAGTATCAATTTAAAATTTTTTACTAGTATTTACACAGGCGTGTTTTCAGTTCATAAAACTCGTTTCATTTTTTTGCCCTGGCCAATTATTACGAATTTAGCGAAGGAAAAAATGTTTTACGATACCTACCACCCTTATTTACGGGGTGAAAAATTTAATTTTTATTATAAAAATACCTACTAAGTACGTAAAATTTTACGACGACAACCGAAACAAAAATCGTAAAAAATATATTCTTTAGAGTAAAACAGAAAACACGAAAATATGAAATTTTTACACAAGTTGAAATGAAATTATCGCATCGACTCGCCCGAGTAAGTGTATTTTTACGAATGTAAATAAAAAATTTACCTCTGTTTCCGATAGGAAAATGAGAGAAAAAAAAATCTCGTTACGAATTGCGAAATTTCGCGATACAAATCCCCAAAAGAAATGAAAACCCAAATTTACCCAAACACGAGGAAACAAAGTTGCATAACGTACAGCTCGTCGAGAACTAATAAAATACAAATAGCAATTACGCTTATACCGCAAAATATTACACCTGCGGTATCTATAATTTTCTACTATTTTTCACCAGACAAAAACAAAACAGAACAAAAAAGAAGAAAAAGCGTTAAACATTTAAATCAACACGAAACTTTTACACTGTTATCGTCGTACTGGTACTTTTTTTTTGTCACATCTCACTCGGACACCAGAGATAAAGTGAAAACTTGAAGCGTTATGTAAAATTTTAAAACTATTCGAGCGGCAATTTTACATACAGTGGTACGCAAAAGGTAAAACGCTAGAAACCATTAACAAATTGTATCTACTTTATGGCAGCTCGAGTGATAAAAATGATATCGTGTTACCCAACTAAGGGGTATAGATAATATACCTAAACGTAAACATGAAACAATGAAAAATTCAGGGACAACACGAATATATATCGAACGTGATATACATCGAACAAATGACAAAAAAACCCAAATTGAAATATCTCTCAGTTTTATTTTACACAAGCGAATCCTACACACCCGGGTGTTATCTTCGGCGTATACAAACACGCCGAAGTGGAAGTGTTGCTAAACAATTTCTTCGCAACGTTCTATACATTCGATAATCTACATTTTATTCGCCGCATTTCAGCTTCAACGAAATATTCGCGAATTTCAACCTCAACTTGGCGAACAATTTTCGACGAAGATTACCAACTTTTCGCACCATATAAGTACATATATATAGAGGCTATATTTCAACGCAGCTTTAATAAGTTATTCTTATAATCGGAAGTGTTGACAAAAGCCTTAGTCAAACAATCGGAAATAAATTCGTTTTTACGTTCTAAAGAGATGAAAGTTTTGGTCCTATTTCACAGATATTGTCGGTTCGATTTTTTTTCCCTCGAAAGTGTTTATATCTTGGTGTGTAAGTGTTGGGTAGAAACAAAACGAACGAGCAGATTCGCACAGTGGTATCTATCTTTTTCTCGATTCGATAAATGGAACCATTATCCAATTTAAATTTCGTAAATTTTTGTCTAAAAGAACGAGCAAACGAGCAAATAAACAAAATTTCTAAAGAATTTTTTTAAAAATACCCCTCACCCTCATTTTCCATTATCAGGTCAAATTTAATAGCTGACTTTTCTCCATAGAGAAAATACCTAAGCTAAAAAAACTCGTTGAAAATATTTGTAATATTCATTCACTTTCGTTTTTCCAGGTACAGATACATTCCAAATTATTTTTGCGCCATAAATTGAACTTTCGATTAAAAGAAAAATTTTTCCTAATGAAATCTACACGAAAGTTTGAGTACATCAACAAGTTACACATTTTTATAACCGATACGATTGAAATAATTTGCAAAAAATATAACATTTAAAAACCATAACCCAAAAGTCATCACAAAATAGAAAAAGTAGGTATAAAAAAACTACGACGAGTAGACTACCTTTGACGAGAAAAACAACCCTCAGTTGAAAATTCCTACGAAGATTTAATTACGAAAAAAAAAAGGCCAACGAGGTTCTACGTAATGATAAAATGACAAAAATAAACAAATAGGTACATACCTCGAAGCGTTGAAAATACGAAACCGATTCGTTGACTTTCGAGAAACGGATAAATGCGTTTCGATAGTTGAAAAGCGGCAGGATACCTCGCGATTAAGTCTTTTGAGTAAAATTTCTTTACACTAGAGCGGCTGGTAGAACACGGTGGACGTGCGCAAACCTTCATAACTTTCCCAAAACTATCCCTCTTTCGTCTTACTAAAATACTACCCCCAACAGCCAGCAAATAACGCTTTTCAGCTATCAACAGGTGATGCGGTAACGTGCCACTTTGCCCGAACGTAGGCTATAGTATTATACTCGTTCAATACAAGCGACGTACGTACATCTACATATACGTATACGTACGAGTAGGTATATAAAATTGCACGTGAATATCCATCAGCACGAGAAAGTAAATAGTAGAAAAGTTCAAAACACAAATGTACTTCTAGTGATTGATTAATATTTTTAACCTTTCGTATAGGTGCCTACAGTACGTCTACGTTTATTCATAAATTAAATTTCTATTCCAAGATCACGTATCTAGGTCAGGCCCAGATTTAGGGGGGGCCAGCGGGGCCATGGCCCTGGGGCCCATCATCAAAAGGGGCCCTTCACTGAAAAGGGGCTACCGGCAGATCACTTAAAAATTGAAAATTACAGTTATTACGCGGGTATGCAAAGTACGGACGCTCAGATGGTGAAAAGATATTTCATACTGATTTTCATAACTCTCGTTCAAATTAAACGACACGCATCAAACGCAGTCAGCTGTTTTCGCCGGTTTTATCGGAGTGGCGCCAGACGTGTATACGAATATCTACCCATGCGCACTTTTCGTCGCATAAGTTACGTGATTTTTAACACAACTCAAAATTATCACTCAAGAAACCCTAAAGTTGTACAGGTAAAAAAAACAAAAAAATGCAAATTCCGCAAAAATTAAAAAAAAGTGCAAAATTAGCTCGAATTGGACGAAAATTGATAAAATAAAATGTTTTCACTCATAAATTCAAATTTCCACAAAATTGCTATTTTTCACAAAATTAATACTCGAGAAACCTTAGAGTTGCAGGGTTTAAAAAAAATGCAAAGTCAGCAAGAATTGAAAAAAATTGCAAAATTAGCTTGAAATGAACAAAAATTAATTGAATAAAATTTTTCCACTGATAAAATTTTGATTTCAACAAATTGACGACATTTTTCTCAAAATTATGACTCTAGAAACCTTATATCGGGTTGAAAAAACGAAAAAAATTCAAAATCAGTATGAATCCCTATTTTCAATTTTTTCAAACTTGTATAAAAAGTTTTCCATGTAAATTGTGAAATTCTACCTAATTGAATTAATTTTCAGATTTTTCATCGAAATTGTTCTGATTTTTTTTTTCAATTTTTTACTTAAACTTTCCTAATAATTTTCATCGATTTCATTTCTATGCCTAGATTTTCCAAGTGAATCGCGGATTAGATTTTTTTCAAATCGTTCATCTTGATTTTCTCCCAAATTTTTTCAAAACTTTTCATTGAAATTTTTTCTAAAAAAATGGTTGATGAACACTTTCCCAAATAGAATGACACTTAACGTAAGTAAAACAAATATGATGTGTTTTGGATCAGGGGTGCAAAATTTAGATATACAAGTACCAGTCAAAAAAGTAAATTGCTTGAAATTTTTAGGGGTTCACATAGAGTCTCAATTAGGCTAGAACACTCATGTGGACCAACTTTCTGGAAAACTTTCTTCAATAAATTTCCTCTTATGGCAACTAAAAAATTTGGTAAATTTACAAACACTGAAGCTAGCATATTACGGATTATTCCAGTCCAACATGGCGTATGGATTAATATTCTGGGAAGGGAATACAAAATTTGGTGATGTTGAGTTCCGAAAACGACATACTTCGCGAATTAAACTTTGACGATCTAATTGAAAGTTTCGCTATTAAAAAATCTCGACGCGTGTCTTTAATTTAGAATTAATTATTAAGTTTGATTTTATTAGTATTTACCTAAGAAATAAAATGAAAACGTGTACTTCAATTACTGCGATGGGGGGGAGGGGATTAAAGAGGCAAGAGGGCCTTCAGTAATTATATGGTCCTGGGGCATTTTTTTCCTAAATCCGGCCCTGATCTAGGTATACCACTATCGAGTGAAAAATGCCTGTTTAAGTTTTACAGCTCACAATGAGCTTCAAATTGAGACACCCTTCCCCCTTGGACTTGGATAATTCCACCTTTTTCGCGAATTTGTTCATTAATAGACTTTTTTCGAAATAAATTTGCAATGGATGTTATTGACAATTACCTAGAGCTACGGTCATGGTGTGAGAAGGGGGGGGGGGGGTAATAATATCAAAGTTTTAAAAATTCGATATTACGTATAATATACAGTGAATATATAGGCGCACCTATCATCCATGTTGGCAATGAGTGACGTACTCGGCTACGCATATTATTATACCAAAGCAATCTAAACGATTTTGTTTTGATTAATTTTTGCAGAATAGAGAGCTTTAATTAAAGGGTAATGCTGCGTCATTAAAAAAAAAATAAAATAAAAATAAAAGTTGAACGATTAACACTCTATTAATTTTTGGCTCAGAGAACTTACCCGTGTAGCAATTGTCGACATCGACATTTATGTCGACAAAATTCAGACACATTTTTTTCTCGGTTAAGGATGAATTAAAAATGATATTTGAGATTTAAAGTAATGTTCTATGTTAAACATAACTGTTCAATCAAAATTTTTGAATTTTTCTCAGTATTTTCCTATAATTTAGAAAACGTTGTTTTTCTACATAGACAAGTCGATGTAAAAATCGATACTCGATAAACGCATCGACATTTATGTCGACAATTTCTGCCAATTAAATTTACAAATTTTATATCTAAAAAGAACTAAAAACAATTAATAAGAACATTTTAAGCTCAGGAATAAATAATTTTTGAAAGAATCACAAAATTTTCTTATTTTTCAAAGTTTTGAATAATACAACGACTTGTCGAGTTATTGTCGACATAATTGTCGATGGTCGAATAATGCATCGACTTCACTGTCGACAGTGTCGACCAGAGGAATTTTAAGTCGAGATAGTGTCGATGTGATTGTCGAGGGTCGAATAATGCATCGACTTAACTGTCGACAGTGTTGACCAGAGGAATTTTAAGTCGAGTTAATGTCGATCTAATTGTCGAGGGTCGAATAATGCATCGACTTGACTGTCGACGTCTTGAGGGTGATTGTGATACTCGCAGATAAAGTGTGTTGTGAATTAGTACATAAGGTCTAAGAATCATCTCTATGTTAGTTGGACACTCGCATGTGTCCAGCTACAAAGGTGGCCTCAATGCCGCATATTTGACAAAAAATGTCAAAATGTTGGCTTGAACACTATTTTTGGTGTAATTTAATATATACATATATTGAATATTTGAACTTAGCATATTTTTCAAAATCTCACCATTGCAAATGTCGATGTGGGTGTCGATATAAATGTCGACACATCGAAATCGGTCACTTTTCGATCGTACATGTCGACACGATTGTGGATGGTTTGTCGAGCTTATTATCGACAAACATGTCGATAATAAGCTCGACAAACCATCCACAATCGTGTCGACATGTACGATCGAAAAGTGACCGATTTCGATGTGTCGACATTTATATCGAAATTAGCATCGACGTTGCTACACGGGTATAAGCTTATAGGTATTTTCTGAAAGGATTTTTTTTCCAAGATTTCTATCCAGAAAGGATTTTTTCGCAAAGAGAATTTTTATTTTAACTTAACTGGAATGAAGTTCTCGTGCAGAGAGAATTTTTTTTTTTTTGCTAAAAGGTATCTTCATCTGGAAATGATATCATTTTCTGTTAAGTAACAATAAAAAAGGGTTAGGTTCATTTTTAGAATTTAAAAATTACTCCCGACAGTCCCGACTTCATTTTTGAAATTTGAAAAAACACTTTCTGGCTTTATTTCTAAAATTCTGAACCAATCCCTGAATTTATTTTTGGTATCTATTTGAAAAATAATGCCCAGGCTTCGTTTCTTGAATTCAAAATAACAACTGGGCTACACTTGTGGAATTAAATTTCAGCATAATGTATTTTATCAGTGAAAAGTACAACTTGGCGGTTTTTTAAAATTTTTAAAAAATTCATTCACTTTGTGGGAAGACATCAAAATGGCATGTGCATTAGATAATTGAACACCAAAACATCTTTACTCAATATTTTTTTTTAAATTTAAAATACCTATGAAAAAAAGAAAAAAAGAAATTTAAAAACTTGAAAAGGAAAATGAAAATGGAAAAAATCATATTAAGAATTTTTGTCGATTGAAAAATCTGAACTTGAAAAACTAATATTTTTCTGATACCTACTTTTCCTCAATAAAAAAAAAAAAAAAAAAAAACTAACTCTCTTTTTTGAACGTTTGTTCGTTGTTTCTTTCATTTTCATTCATGTAAATAACTTTGATTTGCAATAGTAAGTAATTTTTTTGAAAATGAATTTAAAAAATAAATGAAAATTTCCAGTAAGTGTGAATTTGTTTATACGATGTTTTTTTGGTAAATAGAAAGTCGACAAGTTAATAATTTTAGCATAATGGTGACTTTTCGACTTGATTAATCACAATTAAATAAATCATTTGTGAATTCAATTTCTTGTGAGATACCTTCCAATTTTTTGAGAAGAAAGACTAGATTTTTTGTCTCATTTAAAAATATATATTTATTGGCCCCCCTCACAAATCAAATCTTTTTGAAAAACTAATCTTTTAACTTCCTTAGAAGAAAAAACTCACGTCACTCTTTATCAGAAGAAAATTGTTATACCTAACTTTTGAGAGGAAGATTTTTTTATTTTTATTTTTTCAATTTTTGCGAGAAAAAAATTTTTGCGGAAAAAATAAATCTCTAATTTTTAAATTTTAGAGAAGAAAATCTCACATTTTTACAGAAAAAAAAAATATATCATTATTTTTACTTTTGAAATTTTATTTGAAAAAAAAAATCTTCATATTTTTTGGAGAAAAATACTCGCTTTGATTGTTTTGAAGGAAAGTATCACTCAATTTTTCAAAGTGAAAATAATAGTTCCTATTTTAGAATGGCCTTTGATGAGGTTGGGAATTGTAAAAAATAAAAATTTATAACGAGAAATCGAATTTGATCACTGGAGAAAACGGGAGTGATTAGTTTTTCGACCTCAATGACTAACTTCTATCACTTGACTTCAAAATTCCAAAGGGCCAATTAACAATACTAACCCAACTACGTACTTTTAAAAGTTCCCCAATTTTAAATTTTTTATAGTCGAGGAAAAACTAGATGAAAAATTTCGGAGGTGAAATGAAAAATTTGGTGCTTGTTTCGTTTCTGGAAACTTTTCATCAAATTTTAAAGATTTATTAAAGTTAAAAAAAATTACTCAACTTTTAAACTGTAACAATTAATTGAAATTTAAAAATTAACAAATTTTAAAAATTCGTCTAATTTCAAAAATTTGTTAAAACATAAAAGTTAGTAAATAAGTAAGCAAATTTTGAATTTTCGTCCAAATTTACAGAAAATCTAAAAAAAAAAGTATACGGTAAATCAGTTTTTAAAAAATATTTAAAAATTAATATTGAATTTTAAAAAATCCAAATTCAAAAATTTGATTTTTTTAAATAAAAGTTTGTAAAAAATTTCGAAAACTTGATTACTTAATTTTACAAATTGTAAAATTAGGTACTTATATTTTTTCAAAGAACAGAGCTATGCGTGGGGAGAACTTTTGGCTGAAAAAGTTTCTTTTTTGAAAGGGCCTCTTTTCTTAGATTTTTTAATTCTCTTCTCAGAGGAACTGTTGTGATGGAAATTGCTTTTTCAAAATTACTTTTTGAATAAAGAAATAGGTAGTATCTTGGCTTGAAAATTTTTTTCTCAGCAGAAAAAGTTATTCGTAAAAAAAATTTCAATGGAGTAGTTGAGATTTGCCTAACAAATGTACGCACCTGTAAAAATACGACATTTCTTTTTGCTGGCAACTAAATACATACCTAATATTTTCTTGCAATGGAAGAGCTTCGGTAAGTGGAAATGCAAATAATTAAATTACATTCGTTTCGCATCATTCTCGAAGCCATCACATCTACAGGCTCGGATGAAAACTTCATCTCTCACAGGTCAGTACGTCTACGTACTACGTAGGTACCCGAAGTCGGAGATGTGATGGCTATCTCAAAGGTGTACTTTCACGGTAAACGAACTTCTTTCATCCATTTTCACAACGATCACCGATTACTATTACTTAACGCTTTGTAAATTTTTCACTATTTTTTTTTTTCTCTTTTAAACGAGCGCGTGTTCCAAACAAATTAAATTCTCGCAATTAACACGAATATTTAAAACGTAACGATATCCGTGTAAATAGCAAGTCTTCGCCATGTCTCAACAACGTAAATTTAGGAAGAAAAAAAAACGAATGCGAAATAAACTTGTTTTTTTTTCTCGCGAAACATTGCGAAAAAATTCATTTTGAAAATACCTTCTATTGTAATTACGTCCACAATGAACTATGGAAGCAAGTAAAATGTCGCGTACACAATTAGAAAAACGAAGTTAATTAAATTATGAACAATTTTATTGAAATTGCGAGTTTATAATATACCTAACTGAAATTTTGCAATTTTTTCTTTTTTCTGTACGTGAGTAGGTACCTCTACCTACCTACCTACCTACGTTTGTTTAATTTTTAATGCACCTAACACCTATCTAAGGTTTCTACTAAATTCCAGAAACACCAAATTTTAAAAATGAGTTGAAATTTTCAACGTAATTATGTAGGTATAAAAAGATTTATTGAGAAAACTTGTAAGTGCATAATATATATTAAGGGAGTAAATTCTTCAAAAAAAAAAAAAAAAAATCCAAGAATAAATGTTTTACAAATTACACAAAATGTTTAACACACAAACGAGACCTACCTCCAAAAATGAATGGGTAAAAGAAAATGAAATAAGAAACAAAAACAAGTTTTTGTTGTGCTTGTGGGTAAAATTTGTACAAAAAAAAATCAATTTATGATGTTGATCCATTTTGGAAAATTACTTTTTTTTCAAGATTTAAATTTAATTTTTCATTATTTTTGATTTTATTTTCGATCACTCACCTACCTACTGTTTAGGTAAATTTTTTCTCAATTTCGCCAAAAAAAATATTATCAAATTTTTCAAAAATGAAAATGAAATCAAAATTTTGAAAATATTGAAAACTGAAGCAAAACCAAAATCATAAAATAAGTAAAAATTATTGAAAGAAGTTGAAAAATAAAAAATAAAAAGTTACAAAAAATGAAAATAAATTCAAGTAGGTAGGTAGGTATTTTAAATGTTTTTTTTTTTTTTTTTTTTTTTAAATTTCAAATTGTATTCAAGTAGGAATTTCGCTTCAAAATTTTTCTCATAGGCGCCTTCGATTAAAAATTTCTCAAAAAATAGTTTATAAATTTTTTTTCAAATTTTTCATACCTAGTATATGAATTTTCTTCATATTTTTTAACATTTTTATAAATGAAAAAATACATTTGCTTCAAAAAAACGTTTTTATACCTAATTAGTTTTGAAAAAAAAAACTTAAAAAATTTACTTTTATAAAAATACAACAATATTTTCACCAATGACGATGAGGTAAATAAAAAAAAAATTAATTTAAAAATGCTATCACTCGTACCCTTTTCATGTCATTACTGGTTTGGAAATAGCCAATCTCATATTTTTACAAAGTCATAAATTATAACTTCGTAAGCCTACTCGCAATCTTAAATCCCTTCCAAAAAAAATCTCAAGTATACGTATTTCTAAAAAGGTCAAAAAATGAGTAGGTACCCGATAAAAACCGTGTGCTATTCGTATGCTAAAATAGCAGATACAAAAATCGCGGTCTATTCGCATACGAATAGAATGCGAAATCAACGTGAAAATCGAAGAAAATCTTCTGAGATAAATTCGTATACTATTTGTGAACGAATATCGTGCTAAAATCGCATTTAAAAATACGTACTTCTTTCGTACGAAATTAGCGCGATATTCACTTGCGAATTGTATACTAAAATCGCATTGGAAAATGTGCAGATATTTCATACGATATTAGCATAATATTCGCCTACGAATCGTATACTATTTTGGCGACAATGTCTTTCAATATTTTTTATGAATGAGAGAAATCATTTTCAAGCATGAACGTGTAT
The DNA here is from genome assembly GCA_959613365.1 of Balanococcus diminutus. NCBI lineage: Eukaryota > Metazoa > Arthropoda > Insecta > Hemiptera > Pseudococcidae > Balanococcus > Balanococcus diminutus. The sequence goes on along the minus strand of OY390715.1, from coordinate 32,633,736 downwards.
ACTTGAGATTGTTGCAGTGACTTATTAACAATAAACTGAATATTTTTCTAGTTTTATTGATTTTGTTGGGGGATTTTGTGTTTTGATTGATGTTTTTTCTTCTTTTTAAATAAAAATCCCAATGATTTGATCAAAATGACAAGAATGGAGACGAAGATTGAGTTTCTTGGACGACTTCCACTCAGCAGTAAGTCAATTATTTTGAATGTATATCTGTTTGTGATCGTGAATCTATGTGAAATGAAATTTTATCAAATCGTACGTACGTAAAAATTTTCGACGTCTTATCAGTGTTATAAAATTTTTCAATTGTTTCTCTACCTTCTCCTGTTTGAAGCAATATAAGTATTTTGCGAAATTAGAAGGAAAGAAGGAGTCAAATCGAAATTTTTTATAATAATCGAAATTATTTCTAGGATTTCAATCTACAACTTTTGTTTGAAAAAAATTTCAGTTGGGCCAGCCCTTCTTCCCTCTCACGATTGATAAATTTTTCAAACAAAAGTTGTAGATTGAATTCTTGGAAATAATTTTGATTTTCATAAAAATTAAGATTGGACCCCTCCCTCCCTCCCTCCATCCCTCCCTCTCTCCCTTCCTTCCTTCTAATTTCATCTAATACTACGTAGATATTTATTATTCCAAATAGAAGAAGGTATAGGGTCCATAAAAAAAATGTCATGGAAAAAGTTGTAAATTGAAATACCTACGGCCTACGTATTTATCAAACACCACTACTAGGTAGGTCAAAATCTTTACCATTCGGCATAATTTCATTTTACACAGATTTGCGATCACAAATAAGATGTATTTTCGAAATAATTAACTTACTGCTGAGTGGAAATCGTCAATATATCATTTGGCTGCATTTTAGAAGCGAATTTCGAACGCTAATCGGCAGAGAATTAACAGCGAATAGAACGCTATATTCGCTGCTAATTTTGCGCACTATTAGCGTTCGAAATTAGCCGCTAAAAAAGCGGACATTTTTGATATGCTAATAGTACGCTATTTTCGTATGCTATTCGTATGCGATAGATGCGAATGTAGCATTCTATTAGCACGCGATTCGCATACGGTGTGTTTGCCGGGTAGGTATCCTACACCTAAAATAAACTAGCATAGATATACCTAAGATTCGAAAAAAACGAGAAAAAAAAAAGAAAAAAACTGAAAACATTCATTAATTTGTATTCATCACGCTCGTGTGAACTGCACGTGTCTAACTTTTTCCCAAACATAACAAATTCGTCGCATAAAAACAAACAACAGTGTCCCTGAAGCGAGAAAATTTAAAAAATACATTTTAATGTTTAAAAAAAAGTTCAAATTCCTTGAAATTTGACGACAAATAAATGAAATTCTTCGTTGGAAAATGCGCCATAACAATTCACGAAAATATTGAATCAGCTTCGAGGGAAAAACTCGAATGTCTCTTTATAGTTTTCAAATTCCAACATTAAGTACCTAATCCTATAATACCAAATTTAATTTTAAAAAAAAGGATGAAGATTTTGCAGCTTAACAATGTCACATGCAAATAAGAAGATAAAAATGGTAACTCGATGATGAATACGAATTAATCCTCGGCGAAAGCATCAAAAATTGCATTGTGCGCGATGAAAAAAATCTATGTAGCAAAGCGCAGCATGTAATTTGAGAATTATTTTATACGCTTTAAAGATATAGGTACGGGGGACATGGGCATAATGAGACCTATGATAACATTAACATAAAATGCCATACGTGTATCTCTTTCCGAAGCGGATGAGATTAAAATTTAATTAAAAGCCTCGCATCGTTCGCGTTAAACTTTAGTATTTGGTCGTCGAATTTTGTCCGCAAAACAGAACAACCAAAGCTTATTACTGACATTATTCATTAAAAGTTGATATGACTGTGGTTACCTGACAGCCAAGTTCTCTTTTCGTACGTGTACGTATAACGTTTTTCTCTATATCCTGCATCTCGTTTGCGTATAACGATAAACTCGTATACCTCGCAGACATTCCGATCTTTTTTCATTGAAAATTTAAACTCGATGAGATAGGTAAGTATTACAGGTACCTATCAAGACTACTGTACAATTTCACGAATAGACACCCGCAGTGCTGAATGACATGGGCTATTTTCCTTTTGCACGTTACCTCGGTCCAGTTGCCTCCTTTTCGCAAAAACCATGAATTGTTAATTAAATTTACCGATAACAGAACCCAGCTCGGACAATCAGTCACGATGAAATTAAGCTTTCGCCGTACTTTGGCGACTTTAAAACAAATTCCTTTAATAACACTCCGATCCTTCTGCGATGCACGAAAGGGCGAACAGGAAAACATTTCTAATCAATAATTGTTACGTAATTGGATGAAAAAAAAAAAAACTTTGGGTACGCATCTACATATATGGTCTACTCACTAAAACGAAATAAGTAATATTTGCCAACTTTTAATAGGTTAAAATTTTTATACTGATGGAAAAAGTTTGAAAATCAAAGCTACTCGTCTTGCAGAAATAAAACTTACGTGACAATACAATTCCAGATGAAAATGCGACACGAAAACTTAATAACAACCGAGATAAATTCCGGTAGAATTTCCAAATACGAGGGAAAACTTCTTAATAACGTAAACAAAATAGAAATAACTTGTTGAAAATGCGCGAAATTTACAAATACCTTAAATTTATCAGTGACAAAAAAACAAAAAAAAAAGACGTTACCTTCGTAATGGAATAAATTAAAATAAAATATTATTGCGAAGGAAATCGTAAATTTTCTATTCGATTTTTTTGCCCCTATTAAAAATATTTATTCGCAACCTACAATAGTATTTTATTTCGAAGAACGACGACTGCTGACGAAAATCTCGACTTCGTACTACCTACATACATTTTAATTTAGGTAGGTATCTAGGGCAGTTGATAGCTTATAGGTACAAAATCCACATAATATTATATCCAAAATGTAATCAACTCGTCTACGAAAATACAATATTCATTTTATAAAAATGAATCTCATACCAGCACGAATCCTCTCTGTCGCAATATTCGATGTAGGTAGGTACTTATAGAAAACGTATACTATTTTATAGTATAAAATCGGATGTCATATCTTGGGTCCCGAAAAGTCGATAAGAAGAAAGAATTTGAAGAAAGCATCGAATAAAAAGCGGAAATATAGTATACGAGACCGCACAATACGTCGCGTATCATATATCATAATATCTTATGAAAAAATGAAAAATACAACCTCAGACCTAAATGCCACCTTTTTTAACAAAAGAACAAATGGGAAACTTTCAAATTCCCGAAATTCCTTCTTACCAACGACGTTCAAATCTTAACAATTAAATTCAAGAAAATTTTCTCGAATTTATTATCTGATTAATTATATTCGCAATTCGTTTCGCCCAAATTAATATATCGTACGTAGGTACGAGTAGTTGGCGCAGAAGTTGGCGCGAAATTTTACAATATTCCAAAGCAAAACCCAGACTAACTCTTTCATACATGCCGCATTCATTTTGCCAAGAATAGGTATAAACTTTGAATGCATACATACAACACCTTTTGGCTTTCTCGATAACACCAGTAATTCAAACTTCGAATAAAATTTTACAACATTTGACAAAAATTAATTGTTCTAGTGTTTCGGTCGGATAATTCCATAAAATAAATACTCGACTTAATAATATTACACCATATGTGAACTAGCGTAAATAATAATGCTTTGTTGTATAAAACCTTTAAGCTCATCGAGTTGTCTGTAAAATGTAAGGTTTATCCCTTTTACAAATGAAAGCCTTTGCACTTTTCCATCAATCAATACCTAAACTTTTTACATAAATAACACCAAACTAAAGTACTGAACAGTGAACTGCTGAACAACTTTCTTCCCTGTCCAACTGGTGTACCGCAATGCAACAGATATTCATTCCAAATCTTTTTAATTTAGAAACGTGTCTAATTTATTAGTTGTAACTTGTTACACAAATATTCTCAGTAAAAAATTTAAAAATACTTTTATAATTTGGTAGAATTCTCTCATTATAGATTGAGTAGGTACTAGATGTAGGTATAGGTACCCAAAGGGAAGTAAACTCAAAAATTCATGTGAAAAATTCGATCTTATCGGCTTTTTTCCTGTTCTTAAAAAATAATAATTCCCTTCACCTAAGATGTAGCTTGATTTTTTCCCCAGAGATGACCAGTTGAAATGTTTGAAATGTTTTAAATGTTATGTGTGAGAATGATTTTTTTTTTCTACAAAATTTGAGATTTTTTTAATTGCAAAAAAGTTGAGATGAATATCATTTACTCCAAAAATGAAATGGAAGTTTTCTGAAAAAATTCAGAAAAAGAGTTGTATTTAATTGAAAGATTTTTTTACTCCAAAAAATGAAATAAAAAAGAAATATTCTGAAAAATTGATATATTTTTTTATTCCTAAAAACTAAGAAATATTTTCATTCTAAAAAAAATTAAAAATTTTATTCTAAAGAAAATGAAAAAAAAAATCAATAAAAAAATTGAAAGATTTTTTAAAAAACAAAATGAAACAAAAAGTTTGGATTTTTTTCTGCAAAATATGTGAGAAATATTTTTACTTGAAAGAAATTGAGCAATTCTTTACTCCAAAACATTGAAATAAAAAAAAAACTAGAAATATAGGTAGGTATTGATTTTAACTAAAATTCAGAATATTTTTTCTCCAAAAGGATCAATGTATCTTTTTCCAAAAATACGTAATTGGAAAATGTTTTCTGTAAACAATTTGAGAGATCTTTTCCCCTACTCAGAAAATTTAAAGAACATTTATACTCTAAAAAACGAAAACTGAAAAAATTGTTCCAAAAAAATTGAGACAAAAAGTTTTTTTTTTTTTTTTCTATAAAAATATACCTACTCACGAGTTTTTCTTTTTCAAAAATTTAATTTTTTTTTCTTCAAAATTTTGAGAAATATATTTTGTATCTAGGTAGTAGGTACCTACTTGCAACAAAAAACTTGAAGGTTTTTTTTTCTTCAAAAAATTGAGATTTTTTAAGAAAAAGTTTTTTCTTTCATAGGTAGAATTTTTTTTTAAAAATCATCAATTTTTTTGCTTAAAAAAAATTGAAATATTTATTATTCTAATAAAAAGTTGAAACCTTTTGTTGAAAAAATTAATTGGAAAAAATATTTTCTATAGGAACAAAAAAACTGAATGAATGAATGAATGGATCCGAGGAAATTAAGTTGGGCCAAAGTAAGTACACTTTATACAACGTTTAGTTACGCTTATATTTTCAACGTTTCAACTTCAAGTGAATGAAGCATGTAAATTCGAGTTTAAATAACTTCGCAAAAATGATGAATTTAGATTAAATTAAGCCAGCTTTTAAAATGAAGATTTTTTTAGAAATTTTCTCCAATATTTTGAAGGAAAATTTTCACAGAAAAAATAAATCTTAAAAAAAATTCAAAAAAAAAATTCGTGTGAATTTTCACAAAAAAAAAATTATGATTGTATAGATTTTAAAGATTTCATTTTGTCCCAAGAAAACGTTTATATTCTCTCGAAGAAAGAGATTTTTGTATAGAAATAATTTCTAGGATTTTTGAAATAATTTTATGTAAATTCTTTTCTTACAATGTACGATTTTCTCTAGCAGAATTTTCAATGAGAAAATTTCAATTCGTATAGGGAATTTTTAGGGATTTTTTTTTCAAAAATGTTTTTCAATTAAATTTTTTGAAGAGAATGGAAATCATTTGAATGGACGTTTAAAAAATGTTTCTAGATTTTTAAGAAAATTTTCCAATAATTGTAAGAAGGAAAATTTTTGCGTTAAAATAATTTTTAGGGATTTTTTTTCAAAATGATTTTTTTCTTCAACTGAATTTTTAGAGAGACGTTTAAGAAACTTTTTAGATTTTTAGGAAATTTTACAAAAAATGTGAAAATGGAAATTTTTAAAAGAAAACCTGAAGAAGAATGAAAGAATCATGCAAAAAATCATTTTACCAATTTTTTCTATTAAAGGTTACCTACTAAGTAAGTAGATATTCTCTTTTTAAAAAGAATTTTTCTTTCCCTATTTTTTCACAAAAATAATTTTATTCTGAAATAAGATTTTTCCAGAGAGAACTTTTTAAACAAAATTTTTAAATAAATTTTTTATGAAATAGTTTTTTTTTTTTAAAGAAACTTTTGAAGATGCGAGATATGAGGAAATTGTTTTCGAAATTCCAAATGGAATTTTCCAAAAAAAAAAATTGAAAAAAATGTAAGAATTTTTTCAATAACATAAAAACAAAAAATAAACATAGGTAAGAGTTTTTCTAACGTAAAATAATTTGTTAATAGAAAATTCTCAATTCTCATCAAGAAAATTTACGAAAGCTTTCTTGTTTTTCGAATTTTTTTTTGCAGATCGAGGATTTTTAGCCATTTTTAAATTTTTTCAAATTTCGAAATTTTGTACAATATTCTTTGAAAAAAATTTCAAAGCTTTTGCATATTACTGTAGTGAAATGATGTTATCAACTTGATGCTGTTATTTCATTTTTCAGACATACTACACACTCTATCGGAACAAATACCTGACTAAGAAGCAACATCAACAGATGGCGTTCCAATTTGAATACAGTTCCTTGGACTAAACATAGAGTGCACAACGACTCAACTTTGCAATAAAATAAATTCAAATTTTCTACGATCGAAACAGAATGACGAATAAAGACAATACTTTTGAAAGGTGTGCCCGATGCCCGGCTATTCAGCACATGAGCAATAAACTTGTTTTGTTAAAATTTACTCGTACTTCAAGTGGCAAAAGCAACGCTTCAAATACCTACATAGTACGTAGGTACATGTAGTTACCTACGTAGGTAACTACGTAGGTATCTGAAAAAAGAGGTGTAGGTTTTTTATTTTGTTCTTTATACAACGTGATCTTTTCTTCGTCAGCTCATTGTCTAACATGGAAAATGACATTATTCGTATAGGTACTTGACGTAAACCACGTGTTTTCACCATACCTACTACCTAGCCATCTAATCCGCGGCCAGGAGCTATACCAATGCCTATTCATCATGTACGCTGTTTGAATTCGAATACCCATCTCAAATCGTATTAATGCGGTTATACTTCAGCAGCAGAATATTCATCATATTATTATGTTTTGGACACAAGTGCGCAAAATACGAGTATATTTGTACCCTGTCAATCACACAATTTGACCACTGTATCAGAAATGATTTAATCCATATTTCTTTTTCGAGCAATAAGCCAACGTCACATTTTTATTACGGATGCTTAATAAAAATAGTTATGGCCTGTGAAAAAAGTGATACAAAGTTTCAACTGACGAGTTCTGTGTATTAATGATGTATCTTAAACAGAAAATTCTTTAAAAGTTTCATGTCAAAATAAGATTAAAATGTTGAAAAGACGAATATTTGTCATACATTACAAACCTCTATTTTTAGAATAAATACTTAGTTATACACACAAAAATTTGCTATCACTACTTTTTTTAAAGTATTTACTTTCCCCTTTATTTTCATACTGAAATTTTTCACTAATTAAAAAAAAAACGAGCAGCACAATCGACAAATTATCGAAATAAAAAATCGACAGAATATCGAATTCGATAAAGTGTCGCGTTAGTTCCGCCTAAATCGTGAAATTATCTTTCGATATATAGATAGATTATCGACGAATTATAGTTAGCAAAAATTTCGAGATTATAGTAAGATATTTTATCGATAATATATCTATAATATCGAAAGATAATTTCACGATTTAGGCGGAACTTTTGCAACACTTTATCGAATTCGATATTCTGTCGATTTTTTATCGATTTTTTATTCCGATTTTTCGTCTTTTACTAGCTTTTTTCTATAATTAAAAATCATTAATTAGCATAATTAATACATTAAACTATGCCTAAACACATTATTCATGTTACGGTAAGAGGATCATTTCAGAAAAAGTCAAAAAAAATTATAAAAAATCTGCCACCCGTGGGGCTTGAACCTTCTACCTCCTGCATGGTAATCCTCTTCCTTAAGCACTATGCCATACCTTATCGTTGAGGAATTAGCAATAAAACGCTTATAATAGGCAGTTTAGTACTTCCAGACGTGTTGGACTTGAAAAATTTTCACCAATTTGGAAATAATTTCAAATATCGTCACAAAATCGTTGAAAAATCGTTCGACAAATTTCAGATTATTTGTCGATAATGTAGTTTCAAATATCGCCACAAAATCGTTGAAAAATCGAATTCCAGGAATTTCATATTACGTGTCGATAATGTAGTTTCAAATATCGCCACAAAATCGTTGAAAAATCGAATTCCAGGAATTTCATATTACGTGTCGATAATGTAGTTTCAAATATCGTCATAAAATCGTTGAAAAATCGAATTCGAGAAATTTCAGATTACGTGTCGATAATAAAGTTTTAAATATCTTCACAAAATCGTTAAAAAATCGAATTCGAGAAATTTCATATTACGTGTCGATAATATAGTTTCAAATATCTTCACGCAATCGTTAGAAAATCGAATTCGAGAAATTGCATATTATGTGTCGATAATATAGTTTCAAATATCTTTACAAAATCGGTAAAAAAATCGGATTCGATAAATTTAATATAATCTGTCGATAATATAGTTTCAAATGTCGTCAAAAAATCGGTAAAATATCGAAGTCGAGAAATTTCATATAATCTGTCGATAATATAGTTTTAAATATCTTTACAAAATCGTTAAAAAATCGAATTCGATAAATTTAATATTCTTTGTCGATAATGTAGTTTCAAATATCTGCACAAAATCGGTGGAAAATCGGAATCGATAAATTTAATATTCTTTGTCGATAGTATCGTTGACGAATATCGTCATAAAGTCTTAATAATATCGAATTCGATAGTTTTTAGATTTTTTGCATATTATGTTGTACCGATAAATCTTTATAATATCGTGAGAACATCTATAGATTTTCAAACGATTTTTTTATCGATACGTTACATCTTCCGATATTATCGATCGAGTGTGCCGCTCGGGAAAGTCCTTTATTCCAGAAGAAAAAATTAATCAACTGATAAAAGAATAATTGCCTTATAACTTTTCATTCTTTGCTATTTCCATTGTCAAAATATTGCATATAATTTCAACATGTAAGTAAACTTAGAACGATCACAAAAGGAATATTTTACTTCTCATCGCCAGTCCTCACTTATACATATTGTTAGTATTCGAAATACCAGTAGGTGAAGAAATTACCACAGAATAGAACAACTCATTATAGATAGCAGGAACAACAGAACTTCAGCTAAGTCGATAATTTTCTCGGTTATACTTAACAGCAGAAGTAATTCCGCAATAAACTGAATTTCATTTCGAACATATCCCCATCGTAAATAATACATGTCAAATTCTACTCACTTACTCTCATCAAAGTATACACTTGTCCGACAAGGCTGTGCACTTGTATACAGCGCACAGAGTACCATAATTTTTACGATCATGATTATTAGGTAATTAACCAAATGACCAAAGGATTTACAAGTTAAACCACATGCTCGCGTATATTTAGTTATGTAGGTATGCAGGCGCGGCTCGTGCATAAGGGCTGCAGGGCTGCAGCCCCCCCTGATAAATTCCCCATAATTTTTTTTTTATATTCAAAGATCTCTTAAATAATAAGCTGATCATCAAACAGAAATTTCCCCATAAAAAATGTTTTTCTCAATGTAAACCCCGAACGAACGCGTCTAATTCCGGCGAAAAACCGGTGGCATGGGCTGCACAAAGTGCAGCTCTTGTTTGTGGAGTTTAGGTACAACCACAGGGAGGAAGCGCGGCAAGACGAGGTTGCGTGCGCATGCATATTTCGTCCGCGTTGGGGCTGCACGACAACCAGCCCGAACGCGACAACGAATTTATTTTTTTATGCGTGGATTTGACTGTTCAGTTTCTTCAATCTCCATCAACATTTCCAAATTTAAAAAATTTATTTTTTCATATACCTAGAATGTTGTCTATACATATAATATACTCCAAATTTAAAAAAAAATTGTTATCTGAATTAAATAAGTAGGTGCTTATGCTTTTTTTTTCTTCAAAAATTGAATCATTTTTTCTTACTATTTACATGTATTTGAAAATTTTAAAAGTTCAGTTTTCTAGATAGAATGTCATGAAAGCTAAAAATCGCTTGTGAAAAAATTGTAATCTGCCTTGGGTATAATGGGTACTTTTTTTTCGTACGTTGAAATTATTTATCTAGTTTCATAATTTTACATAAGATTTAAGAAATGAAATTGTGGTGCTTGATTGAAAAAAATATTTCTAGTAGGTATAGGTACAGTGGTACACCTCCCCTTTTTAAAAAAAATCATCAATCTACTAATTTCCAGCCCCTCTACTTCAAGAACCCACGAGCCGCGCCTGTAGGTATGTCTCATGATGCAAGTGTTACGAGCTGGACAGCTGGACTAGACTTTCCCGAATTTCAAGTGCACGAACACAAAATCTAATTCAAGAGGCAAAAAGATAATCTGCTGTTCTCGTTGGTAAAATTGTTGGCAAATTTTACAACAAATAAGTACACGATATGCGACAACTGGGAATAAAATTTTTAAAATTCCAAATTTAATCATTTGATTTTCAATAACACTATGGTTATAAAATTTTTTCTTGAAAACCATCCTATCGCTGAGAAGAATTCAAGTATCAACTCCAACACTTGAGAGAAGAGTACCTGTACTACGTAATTGTTCCTGTATACTATATTTATTTATATAGGGACTTCCAATCACGTGATTTTTTTTTTGCTTGTTTACACTCTCGCTGGTAGGAATTTTCATCAATTTTCCCAAAACGTCGATGTTTTATTAGAAGCTTTAATATAATATCGTCGAAATTTTGATAACCAATTTCATGCCAAATTCCTACCATCGAGAAATTTGACGTCGCTTTCGGAAATCCCTAAATAAAATATAAGAATTTGAATGAATTTTGGGAAATAAGTTTTTTTTTTAACCTCTACCTAATTCAAAAAATATTTTTTTTAATTTTTAGCCTTAAAAAATTAAAAGATTTCTAAAAGAAAATGAAAAAAAATTTACGCTAAAAATATTGACATTTTTCTTTTCCTTGTGCTCATTCAAGATATTTTCAACGTTTCAATTTCAAAAATAATCCTGTAATTATAAACACCCCCCCCCCCAAAAAAAACAGAAATTTTTTTCAGCAAAAAAATTTAGATTTTTCCTCCGAAAATATGGAAAAGTTTTTTTCGTCGGAAAATGAGACATTTCTTTCCCAAAAAAAACAGAACATTTTTCTGCATTAAAATTCTTAAAAATTTACTGTAGGTACATTTGTTTTAAAAATGTTTACTCTAAAAAATACCGTTATTACAAAGAATAGAAAAATTGAAAGATTTTTACCATAAAAAATTGAAGAAAAAAATGATTCCGAAAGAATTGTGAGCAATTTTTTATGTAAAAGAACTGGTTAATGGAATTTTTTTTCTACTTTTGAAAAAATGTCTGAAAAAAATTTTCACGTCAACATTTTAAAAATAAAATTTTAAAAGAGAATTTCTCGAGAAAATTTTTCAGCATTTTTCTGGGCGATTTTTTAAAAAGAAATTTCGGATTTCCATGTCTAATTTTTTTGAAGAATTATTTTATGATCTAAAACGTTTTTTTGTTACAGATTTTTGTGAGTAGGTAAATATCATTGAAACTTGCCCATTTTGTTTTTTAACTTTTTTTTTAGCCATTCTAATTATTTTTGAATTGAAACTTCAATCAAACCCCACATCTGCCCCCTTCCCTTTTACTTAGGCCATTTGTATCAATTTTCAATATTTCAGTGTTTTTAATACAAAATATTGAACTGTGTACAAAAAATATTGACCTAACTAATTCCTGATTAGATTTTAACTTCATGGTCATTGAAATTTGAAAGACTGTGTTCCGGGAATTGTCTGCCATAATCACTAAAAATGTTATTATGATAAGTTGCCTATCTCAAAAATTGAAGAAGCTAAAGCGCTTCAAAAATTTGTTCATCCGATGTTTACGACTCCGGGTAATGCTTTTATTTTCAAAGATAGGCAAATTTTCAACATAACTTTTTAAGTTCTACTTGAAAAATTGCATTTGTTTCATGTATTGTCTTGACGGAATAATGCAGTTTTCATGTCTCACTAGTGCGCCTTATTAAATAGGTTAGGCAATAGCTTTGGCAGGATTTTCTTGTTGCTGTAAATTTCTTCAATTTCAGAGATAGGTGAACCCAATGTGATTAGAACTTCTTGCATTTTTAAAATGCTATCCATGCACATTGCACTGCTGGTGTCGAAATTTTTTTAAACGTAGTAGTATTGCTAAGCGATTTTGCATAGAAAATAAGCATGTACAAATTTTCAAAGCTCTATAGTTCCTTCAATTTTCGAAATGGGCAACTTATCGTAATGCTGATTTTTGTTCGTCTCCCCGAGTAGTATTATGGATCGAAGTTTGAAAATTACAACCAAAAAAAAAACTTTGAATTGTTACTTTTGAAATTTTAGAAATCTATGAAACTTCACAGCTTGACTTTTTAAGAATTTGGCTGAAGTTTGAAAATGAATCGAACTTTACTATGTTAATAAAGTTTGAAATCACTAAGGGTTTTCATTAAATTTTCAAAATATTCAGTCAGAAAAATCGTAAAAATTTATTAAAACTTGAAAATTAAAACTAAATTAAAGTTTTCATTTTAAAAAAATTCAAATATCAAGTTTAAGAATTTAGAAGATTTCCTAAAATTAAAAATTGAAATGAGCTTCAATCTAAAAACTTTTAAAATTCATTTCTTAATTTTTTGAAATTAAAAAAAGTTCATTTTTGTGTGAGAAAAAAAAATGTGATGTGAGGAAAGAATTTTTTTTTTTTCAATGAAAAAAATACCTATAAGTATATATTTTTCAAATTTTTGATGAAAATAATTATTAAATTGATTTTTTGGTGTAACAATTTCTCTGAAAACTTTCAATGAAAAAGTCTTTCAATTTTTTGGGAAAAATCTATAAAATTATCAATTATAGGTATTTATTCGTTTCATTTGCAATAAAAACATTTTTTTAATTTTATTTTTTGGAATAAAATTTTCTATTTTTTTTTAAATTTTTGAAATGAATTTTAAAATTTTTTTTGGATTACCAAGGTAAATTTTTAAAAAATTTTGGAATTAATTTTTAAAAATTTTTTGGAGTAAATTTTCAAATTTTTTTTGGAGTTTTTTAAAAAAAAAATTTGAACAAAGTTTTTAAAAATTTTTTGGAATAAATTCTTAAAATAATTTTTGGACTCAGCGTACCTAAAAAAACTTCCAATTTTTAAAAAAAAAAGAATCCCCGTTAGATACTGGTTAAAATATCAGCGCATCTTTTGAACTTTGAAGAAAAAAAATCTCCTAATCTCTCAATTTTTTTGAAAAAGAAATCTTGCTCCTCTGTCTCAATTCATTTGAAAAAAATATCAAATTTTTCGGAAAAGAAATCTCCCAATTTCTTGGAGTAGATAAATAATTTTTTACCATTTTTGGAGCAAAAAAGAAAAATTTTTATTGCCTTGATCGAAATATTTTTGGAAATGGCCTAGCCCTGGCAAGTCCTCCCTTGCATACCTGGCTTTATAAAATTCAGGGGAAAAATTCTAAAATATGGTCAAACGTCAATTTTCCAACACACGTGCTGGACAGAATACATTGTTGATTGTAGGGACATTTTTGATATTACACAGTAATGCTCGATAGATAAATTGCTATGCTTTTTGCTCTCCCCCTCTCCAATCTATGTATAGATCAATTAAAACCTCAAATTTTGTGTAGGCATTACTGGAATTAGGCAATATCATAGTTTATTGCAGACATAACATCGACTAACCCATACCACACCATGAAAATTGTAAAAAAAAAAAAAAATAGTCGAACGTCGAACCAAAACACTCTCCACCACCATCCTCGACTTCCTCAGTCAATTAATCACGCGGCTGATAAATCGATCGAGTAATATTATTTCCATATTATCTACGACCCAGCATCTCGGATGGCATCGTACGGCAAACCAGCTGTCGACACAATTTCTAAATACGACAACAGACAACACTGTGCTTCCTCGACGGGTGAAACCGCTGGGTAAACGCCGAGTCGCCGAGCCATGGGCCATGAGCCATACTTCGTACACGAGCGGGAACCATTGCAATGCGCCGGTCGTTGCGAGTGCGCGTCGCTTTCTGTATACTTCGCTAGTGTTTTGTAAAAGGTGCGCTATTTCACTCTGACTCATGGTTCGATCGATTTTATACGAAAACGTAAAAGCTACTTTTTAGCCAGCTTTTATAATCTTTTAGACATAAACGCGAACTCGGTTATAACGGACGCGCCATTCTCAAAATTCAGTGTTTTAGTGTGCTTTTCTACCCCCCCAACATGTTTCTGTTGTGGCCGACGATTTTGTTACTCTACTCTGGAACTGTTTTCGGATTAAAGGTGAGTTTTTGCAAATATTTTAGCATTGCGAATGCGAGCTTTTCGAATCGAATCCACCTCGAAGGACGGTCGAGTCGGGTGAAGGGCGTATACCTAAAAAAAATTCGCCAAATTCCGCAACTTAGACTGCTCCGTCGATAGAAAACTTGGCGATAGTAACGCGCGCGTGAAATTTTTCCATTAATGAATAAATTATTAAGGACACCTGTTATAAATCCGACATTTATCCGATACCATGACTCGTAGACTCGTATATACGCGTATAGATTATATAATCGTCTGATAAGATACCTATCTTTTGTTTGGATATTTTGCGTAATTACGAATTTCCAGCTCGCATACCTACCTAGTGTGTCAATCAATTGGCGATTGACGTATAATTTTCCAAAACTTTTTCCCACAGTTTGATATGTACCTAGTTGCGAATCATATCGACGAAAGTTTTCAATTAAAAGTGACCAAATAATCGATAAATTCGCATTAGTCTGTCTATTATAGGATATTGATACAATTGCCAACGTATTCGTACCCATTAAAAGGCTTTTATGTGCACCTAGGGAATCTATAGACAGCGAACAAATGGCAGGAAAATCGAAATCTAACCGTTTTGGAAAAAATCCGCTTTACTCGTTACCAAATTAACACGCTTCTTTGGAATTTACCAAGTGCGTGTTTCAAAGAGCAGCGTACTACCAAAAAAACGTATTTCCTGAAAATGAGGTCGCAGCCTTTCAAAACAGCCAAATCCAACTTCAAAGGGTACCTACTCTGTTGTATCTTTAACTCAAACCAAATTACGCCCAGTCACGAATTATTAAAACGATTTTTTCTTGTCTCTTGTTTGTTGCGAGCACCTCGATAATAATTGTGGGTGTAATACGTCTATTTTGTAGCCAGGGTGATGCTCGATTGCTCGACTTTAATACTCAAAACCGTACACTAGGTAATAGGTAGTTAGGTACGTATATTTATGTCAATAGGTAGGTATGCTCAACTGTCAGATAAGTTGTTTTCATCCAGATACATTTCCTTCGATTTTATACATCAAGTAACCGTATGCATTCTTGATTTCTTGACATGAACCGAAGATAAGAATCGTTTCACTATTTACAGCATTTACAGTACCTACGTCTTTACGTAAATATCCCCCCCAATAGGAGAACATAATATATACAATAAAGATGCTTCAATTCGTATAAAATGACTGGCTCAATCTTATTCTCGATTCGATGTAAGATAGATTTTCCAGACTTGATACTGATTTTACGCCATATAATTCGAACTTTCGTAAAAATATTGACATAAGATAAGGTGTACGTAGTTTTGAAATACGTACATACGTTTGTCTACCTCCATGTCAAATAATCGTAAACTAAAATAGGAAATCGATTCAAATCACGAGTATACAAGGTGTCCCTGTCCACGGAGGACTTTACTAAACTTCAGATTTGGATACAACCGGGAACCACCGACAAAAAAAGTTCTTTACACATCTCAAAAATTGAAGGGGTGAGAGAAAATTAAATTTTTTTTTATTTTTTTATTGGGCGTAGGTATAAGTAGTATGCTAAAAAATAAACATGTTTTACTCTTGAGATTTTTGGTCTATTTTTGAAAATGAAGGTACTGCAAAGCTTTCTAAGCAAAATCGATTGGCAACACGGTATTCAAAAAAATTTCCTATGCCGCCAGTGGATATTACAAAAATAATAATAATAATTGCATGAGAATGCTCATCCTTCAAATTGAAAAAGTTATAGCAAGAAGAAAGTAACGTCAGAGATATTGCCTTCTTCAAAATTAATAATAAGGGGTACTGCCGAGACATGAAAATCGAAAAAATTACATTCTAACATTGCAATGTAATATGCAGGCACGTAGAGAGGGGTGCGATGGGGAATTTTGCCCCTGGCTCGAACCTTTGCCGAGAGAACCCAAGCCATGGTCCGAGAGGACTCCAGCCGCTTGGGCTTCCCCTAATAACTTAGTAATACAAAAAAATGTTGTTTTTTACCAATCATATTTCATTCGATTCGTTTGCAAAAAAAAAATTAAAAAGTCACACAAAAAAAATGCCGAGGGGGCCCGGAAAATATTTGCTCCGGACCCAATTTGGCTCTCGACGGGCCTGGTAATATGGCCCTTATTTTGGAAATTTTGGAAATGTTTTTAGTATCAAGCGTCAATTATTGGTGACACATGTCACATGTGTAGAGAAAAAAATCACTTTTTTTTATTTTTTCCATAACTGCATTTTGAGTCATGCCGCGGCTTCCAATTTCAATTTTTTTTTTTAAATTGAAATTTTTAAAAATTTTATTTTTGTAGGCGAAATGAGCATAAGGTAAGTATTATTACATAGAAAGACCATTTTCGATGATTTCTCGTCTCAACCCCATGAATAAAGTAAAAAAAAGATGATTAAAAATTTAAAAAAAAGAAAAAAAAAAAAGAAATTAAGAATAAGTAAAGTAGTTTCAACACGACTATTTTCGATGGTTTTTCATCATTGCCGTATCTGTGAGAATTTTTCAAAAACTATCAAAAATATGAAAAAAAAAATCATCAAAAGTGACGGTTCCTAAAAATGAAAATTGAGTGGAAAAATTGCCGTAAATGGTCTTTTTGTAGGGAGGGAAGGGAGGTGTTTAGTGTGTATGTTTAAACAATTTTTTTCGTTAAAACTTCATTTTAAATTTTTAATCATTTTTTTTTAAATTTTTCAAAAAGCATAAAAAATGACATTTTTCCATGTCTCATGAAAACAGGAAAACAAAGGGTAAAAATGAAAATATCTCCGAAATTGGTATTTTTAGGTATACATAACCCACCTTTATGACCATTTTTCTAAAAATATTTTTAAATCGAACTGAAGAAAAAAGTATAGGAAGAGTGGAAGCAGAATATAGAGGGGTGTCAACGACCCACTTAGGTAGTAGGTACATCAAATTCCAAGCACATTTTGTTTTTGTTTAAAATTTTTGAAATCGATTTTCTTATTGGATTTCTGTTCCAAGGAAACATGAAAGATTTAAAATTTAGGGATATCAAGAACAAAACATTTTTAATGAAATTATAATAATCCTTCTGCAATAACCTGATATGATTGTATGCACATTTTAGGTACATCGATTTGAAAAAAAATCAAAGAACGAATTAATCCCCATTGAAATATCCTTTTACTTTAGGCACGATAAAGTAAGCAAAACAGCTTTTACATCTCATATTGTTAACCTGACAACGGATTGCCACGATGAAGATTTCCTCTGTATTTAGTTGGTTGAAGTTTGACCATGTTTCAAACATATCATTTTACATTTTCTACGCGACAATGGTGTGCAAAATCAAAGAGTAATTCGCATCTGACGATAAAGCTTTCACAGAGTGGACTCTATACTTAGATAAATTTTCAACGTTGCGTCAGTTTATTTTTCACCATCATTTGAAACGCAGTCCTTTGCCAAGAGGATAATTAAATTAACAAAGTTATTTGAAATTCATTAGTACAGAGCGTAGCTTTTACTTTATCGATAAATAGCCACGATCTATGTACCTTATCTAGCTTCACTTAAGTAGTTATATAAAATTCTCCTAACATACGATAAAATTTTCTCCAAGGATAACATTTTTGCAAAATTTGATGATTATGAAATCTACAACAACATAGGTAGGTATATCCACTCGCGTCACGTCAAACTTTTCCATCATCGACGTATTTTTAGATTGCGGTTACGGATACGGATATACGCCGTTACAAGCACCAAATGAATGAAAAAAAAACCTTTAGTGGAAAAAACCACTCTAGGTTGATTCAATTCCAACCCATCAAAAAGCTTTGCTACACCATATAATAATCAATATTTAAACGTCAGATCATAAAAACATACATAAAAAAGTTTTTTTTTTTTTTTTTTTTTTTTTAGAGAAAATAAGTATAACATTTGTAACAGGGCAGTGTAAATATGATTTTTTTAAATAATTTTTCGAGTTTGCACAATAATATTAAGTAAGTAGGTGAAAGGTGATTATTGATTAACAAGAACATATCCGTAAAAGCTTGCAATTTTTCTTCTTCAAAAGATTGTTTTAAAATTTAAAAAAAATAATTACTCGCCTAGAATGTTGTAAAGGAATTTTTCAATTTTAATTTTTAATTTTTTGATATTTTTTTTGAATTTTTAGTTAGGTATTACCTTATTTTTCCAAATTTGTCAAATCCAACATTTTAAAAAACAAATTTTATCAGACTTCATAGGAAAATTTTCTCTATTTTCCAGGTTAATGCGGTTGAAAAAATTGTTAAAGTATCTATCAACAAGAATGTTCAATTATGTATTTTAAAAAATAGAAAGGAAAAATTACCTATGTCCTATGTACATGCTCTGCAAAAGAAATCTCAGTATACCAAAAAACTAAAATTTCAAGTTTAAAAAAAATAATTTTACAATATTTAAAAAAAAGTAGTAATAATTTCAAAAATATTTTCGAAAAATAAATTGTTGAAATTCATGAATTTAAAAAACAATTTTTAAAAATTGTGAAAGAATGTTTAAAATGTTAAAAAGTTTGAAATTGCTAGATAAAAATTTTGTTCAATAAAATTTTCCATAAAAAATTGAAATTTTTCATTTGATTTTATTGGAAAATACCTACTTTTTAAAAAAATAATTTCAAATATAAAATCAAAGAAACGTTGAAAAATTCAGGCACATTCATGTTGAAATGCATATCATTTTCAAACACTTCTGTTTGCGAATAATTTGTTTGAAGTTCTTTCGAAAAATTACTAATTTCATTAATTTGGAAGAAGACAATTTTTAGTAAGCGTTATTGAAAATTTATACTCAATTTTTTTTAAAAATTATTTAGGAAGAATTTTTCAAAATTTTGTTCAAATCACAAACAAAAAATTATGTTCCCAAGGTAAAATTGGGGGGGGGGGGGTTCTCATCATTTTTGTCATCGAAGCAGTAGGGGCACCCTGGCGTGTAACATCAAATATTTCACGTAATATGAGCATTGAGCACTAAAAGCTTTGAACTTGAAAAATATTTGGACAGTTTTATCACCACACGAATATTGGACCGATGATGTAAAAATTCAGGTGTAAATGTGTGTCTCGAACGTCTTGAAATTTTCATTTCAACACCAATCCAAATTTAGGCTTGAAGTCTATATTACATACAATTTATTATTTTTTCGCTCGAGTAAAAAAAGAATACATACATCGCGCCAAAAAGTTGTACAGCCATTTTTGCAATAGAAAAAACCAAACTTCTAAGTTTCTATTCCGATAAGTTTTTACTTTTGGAGTTTTTTTTTCATTATTATTCTATTCAGTACTCGTTACTTGAAACTTTCACAAGGTAGTACCTATGTACGGTATTTTGTTTTTGTATATAGTTTGTAAATTTAACATTTTTCTACAACTTTTTACATACGTATAAAGATAAAATAGGGTAAATTTATATACCTTCTGGAGAATACTACAAAACTGTATAAATTTCTTTTATGAAGCCATTCTTCCTAGTACAAAAGTAACGATAAGATGATGGCAGAAAATCCAAACGACGCGACGCGACGCGATTCGATTGGAGAATACTCGCGTATGTATAACGCGACTATACGAAAATTCCAACTCGTAAAAACGTCAATTTTCACCCTCGCTAAATGCTACCAATAATAAGATAGTACATGCACATCCACATTGTAAAAGCTATCCGCCGGCGAAAACGTGTCCCTATCGAAGACATTATCTTCGGTTAGTTCAATACGATACGACGACGAAGACGACGTTTCTCAAGCAGATACAAATAGGATGCTGCCGCGGTGGAGATGGCGCAAGGCGCAGCAGTTGATGCGATGCTCAGCGAATCAAACACCGACAACATCGCATCGCATTCCGTTCGCAAACACCTGCATCTCGCCTTCTATAGCCGATCTCTATGCGTACCAATACCAAATACAATGGAAATTTTCAAATAAAATCATTTCATTCTTACCTTGCGAAATACCGGCGCAGTGTTTACGAATGGGCACATAAGTACGTACTACCAAGTAGGATAGCGTAGCATCATAGGCGAACGATCGAGAGTTATCGTGTTATAAGCACTCGACAAACTTAATGCGGAGAGGAAGTGAAAAATAACCAAAATCAAACAGATAAAAAACACAATCGACTAATGGGAAAGTAATATGTTGGCACGTGACCAAGAAAAGTACAAAGTTTCGACGATTAATCCTCTCGTTATAGTTACAAGCATTAGGTAAGTCTTTTATTCGAAGCAGAAAATTTTATCGGTGTTTGGCGTAAAGGCGCACGCGTCGCCGTGTTACGAAACGCTGTAACGATTAAACCACTACAACTTTCCGATGGACGGGAAAATCTGTTGGACCCCTCGGTATAGTTCACGAGGAAATTTTCATCTATTTAACCACCGGCCTGAAGTCCCAAAGCGAATGCACTACTTCTGCTTATCAGTTAACCACAACTTTTCAACAGATTTTTTTGAAATGGTGGCTGTTGCGTTAAGCCCTGGTTTAGAAGTAGGGTTGGAGTGGGGGGGGGGACTTTTGACCATATGACCATATTTTTGTACCCTTGGCCCATAAACGTTACGATTTCAATAATGTCATAATTTCTTTATTGATATATCTATCCACCCTAATGGAACATTCCCGCTACTTTTGGCTCTCTACTCTCTAGCAACGAGATCGAGGTCAAACTCAAAGAGTGGGGTTTCCTAGGTGAAGGGAATGAACCCAAGAAAATTTTTTGATCTTCACCTTGAAATTTGCGACAAAATATTTTTTGTTTAGACTCTGGAAAAGACCAAAAATCACTTTTTTTTTTGGTTGTAATTTACACCAACTATTGGGACTCACATTCACTCCAACATATTCAAATTTGAAGTTCCTAGGTCACCAACACCCTTTTTTTTTAGACGATTTTTGAGATATTTTTTCTGTTGTATCTAGATGAGGCTTTTAGTTCCCCAATTAAAGCTAGGAATCCCAAACTTCTTCTCAAGTTCAGTGTATGCCCCTGAACCTGAATTGCCTTTTGTAAATTTCGACTTCAGATTTTCTACTAGCTAGAATGACTTTTGTATGACGAAATTTTAATTTTAGGACTACTTTTATCTGGAGTAAGTAAAAGGCATTCGTAAAAGGTTCATTTTTCAGAGATTCATTTAATTTAAGTCTTTTTTTTTCAAGTAAGAGCGAGAGCAGGTAGGGAATCTAGAGAGATTTTTCGAAGTTTAAATATTTTGAGAGTCCAAAAAGTATTTTCCATAGGGCTTACCATACAAGCTATAACTTCAATAACTATGAAAATTTCAGACTTCACTATATCTGCAATGATTTTAAAATTTCTACCCTTTGTTTTAAGGTCCTTAATTCCCTTGGTCGTCGTCGTCGGGGCGCCCCGTCTGCGATGTTTAATCTTTGGATTCTCCTGAAGTCCAGTCCCTGAGATATCATCTGCTCTTTTTCTTGATCTTCTTGTGCTCCTTCTTCCAACTGGAGTGTGCTGCGATTATGTGCTGCCTAATCAATTTAGGCAACTGGATTCGTCCATTTGTTTTACATGATTTCGCCATTTACTCCTGTACATATTTCTTTATTTTTTTATCATAACGTCAAGTATAG
Source organism: Balanococcus diminutus (assembly GCA_959613365.1). Taxonomy (NCBI): domain Eukaryota; kingdom Metazoa; phylum Arthropoda; class Insecta; order Hemiptera; family Pseudococcidae; genus Balanococcus; species Balanococcus diminutus. The sequence continues at coordinate 32,611,546 of OY390715.1, read as the reverse complement.
ACATGATGTCATATTTTGGTCATTTCCTATCTTTAAGGGTTACTCCAGCAGTAGTTGCTGCATGAAACGCACTTCTGCTGCGGTTACTTCTTTTCTTGTCCGTTTCCCATATATTTTCTGCATACAATTTGAAGATAGATAAAGAGTTCATTTTTTCTGGACTTCCATTTTCAAACACTTTTTTGGAAGTAAGAGACTGATTTTTTGGCTAAAAGTGAATCGGTAAAAATCAACTTTTCAAGAAACGCAAAAAAAAACTGCAAAAACTAATGAATTTTGGAAAATGTCACCCTAGTGTAGGATTGAAAATCAAGAGTTTTCACACTGTTTCCAGTTCCTGATACGCATATTTGATAGAGGTAACTAATGTGCCTTTCAGAAAATTGACTTTTGAAGCCTAAATTAGAACAATGCCTTTTTTTAAGAAGGGAAAGGGACGTCAGAGGAGCCCAGGAATGATTCTTGGAATTTACACTAGAGATAGGGAGGGAGCCACAATACTCAGCTTTTTAGATCATCCTCAACCCTTCAGATTTTAAAAACTGAATTTGAAGCAAATTTTTTTCAGCGTGCGTTGCAAGAATGAAAAATTTGGCTTTCTGTTCTTTGGTTTTGTTTTTCCTCAAGAATGTTCTTCCTCTTTGCGCTTCTTCTTTCTCAAGATTCTGATGTTCCTGTTCTTTGTTCTATTATTAGTACTTTTTTTTCTGGATTTTCTATTCATTTTTCAAAAATTTCAATATTTTCATCAAGCACAGAGAAGATTAGAAAGAACACAGAACAAAGAGCAAGACCGATGATATTTTTCACATTCTTGTTCTTCATCTTGTTCTTTTGAAAAGTTTTGAGTCCGTTCTTGTCCTTGTTCTTATTTTTGTTCTTGGAGAACATCGAATGTTGTTTTTGTTCTTGCTCTTGACTCTTCAAAAAGCTGCGTACTTTGCAAATTTTGCTTTGTTCTTTCTTTGTTCTAGCAACACTGCTTTTTTCACTTTGATCATGCTGCAAGTCCCCAAGATGACTTGGCGGTTTCAAAATTTCAAGGTAGATTCAGTTTGTGCTTGAGATTTGCATTTTGTAGGTTTTGACCTTAAGACCCTTTCTAACCCTTGTTTAGGGCCAAAAATCAAGATTCATGGGTGATCCCTGCTTCTCAGTACATTGATTAGCGTTAGCCCAAACCAAAAGACCTAGGAGATCAAAAATAGATGTGTAGATTCGAAAAAGATCTAATCCCGAGCAGCACACTCGACAAATTATCGAAATACAAAATCGACAGAATATCGAATTCGATAAAGTGTCGCGTTAGTTCCGCATAAATCGTGAAATTATCTTTCGATATATAGATAGATTATCGACGAATTATAGTTAGCAAATATTTCGAGATTATAGTAAGACATTTTATCGATAATATATCTATAATATCGAAAGATAATTTCACGATTTAGGAGGAACTTTATCGAATTCGATATTCTGTCGATTTTTTATCGATTTTTTATTCCGATTTTTCGTCTTTTACTAGCTTTTTTCTATAATTAAAACTCATTAATTAGCATAATTAATACATTAAACTATGCCTAAACACATTATTCATGTTACGGTAAGAGGATCATTTCAGAAAAAGTCAAAAAAAATTATAAAAAATCTGCCACCCGTGGGGCTTGAACCTTCTACCTCCTGCATGGTAATCCTCTTCCTTAAGCACTATGCCATACCTTATCGTTGAGGAATTAGCAATAAAACGCTTATAATAGGCAGTTTAGTACTTCCAGACGTGTTGGACTTAGAAAAATTTTCACCAATTTGGAAATAATTTCAAATATCGTCACAAAATCGTTGAAAAATCGTTCGACAAATTTCAGATTATTTGTCGATAATGTAGTTTCAAATATCGCCACAAAATCGTTGAAAAATCGAATTCGAGGAATTTCATATCACGTGTCGATAATATAGTTTCAAATATCGTCATAAAATCGTTGAAAAATCGAATTCGAGAAATTTCAGATTACGTGTCGATAATAAAGTTTTAAATATCTTCACAAAATCGTTAAAAAATCGAATTCGAGAAATTTCAGATTATTTGTCGATAATATAGTTTCAAATATCGTCACAAAATCGTTAACAAATCGAATTCGAGAAATTTCAGATTATTTGTCGATAATATAGTTGTAAATATCTGCACAAAATCGGTGGAAAATCGGATTCGAGAAATTTCAGATTATTTGTCGATAATATAGTTGTAAATATCTGCACAAAATCGGTGGAAAATTGGATTCGAGAAATTTCAGATTATTTGTCGATAATATAGTTGTAAATATCGTCACAAAATCGTTGAAAAATCGAATTCGAGAAATTTCAGATTACGTGTCGATAATATAGTTTCAAATATCTTCACAAAATCGTTAAAAAATCGAATTCGAGAAATTTCAGATTATTTGTCGATAATATAGTTCTAAATATCGTCACAAAATTGTTGAAAAATCGAATTCGAGAAATTTCAGATTACGTGTCGATAATATAGTTTCAAATATCTGCACAAAATCGTTGAAAAATCGAATTCGAGAAATTTCAGATTACGTGTCGATAATATAGTTTCAAATATCTTCACAAAATCGTTAAAAAATCGAATTCGAGAAATTTCAGATTATTTGTCGATAATATAGTTTCAAATATCTGCACAAAATCGGTGGAAAATCGGATTCTATAAATTTAATATTCTTTGTCGATAGTATCGTTGACGAATATCGTCCTAAAATCGTAATACTATCGAATTCGATAGTTTTTAGATTTTTTGCCTATAAAATCGTACAGCTAAATCTGTATCATATCGTGAGAACATCTTTAGATTTTTAAACGATTTTTTGTCGATACGTTTCAACTTTCGATATTATCGATCGAGTGTGCTGCTCGGGAATGTGGCTTTTAGGGATTTTCACTTTGGAAGGTCAAATTTCGGGATAAGTTTTTTTTTTTTTTGCGGAGACTGCAACAGAGGTCAAAAATGATGAAATTTCCAGTGGAGAACTGCATTACTTTTATCATGTGCCAATTTCAACTTCCCAGGTCATTCACACTTCTTTCAAGGCTCCAAAAAGTAAATTTTGGAATCTTTTTTATGTTAGTTTATAGTTGTTTTAAAAAAAATATGAAAAAGATTCGTCTCTAAGACGTGTTGAAATCACACAATAGCTTGATTTGTTTTCCACAGAAATAAGCAACTTGTTCCGTAAGTGAAACAAAGCTCGTCAGGTGAAAAATATCTGGCAATTTTCAAGGGTCTCGGCAACGAAAGAAATCTAAAAAAAAGGGGGCAATTCGTGGAAACAATAGAAAAACGTGGTATTTACGCATTCAAAAATTCAACGGGCGTTTTCTACACAGTTACTCGTTCATGCTGGAAATGAGTAAAATCGTTCCCTGGTGGAAAATACAACATTCGCTAACATCGCACATTAATGGCTTCGGGAATAAGGGGTTACGACAACGTATTCACAGTGAACGCTATTAAAACAAAACTACGTTACCACGGAAGTTTAACCTCTATTAAGTGAGGTGTTCGTAAATTACCTTTTTACAATGGATATAAGCTTTGAAGTAACAAAGGCTATATAATGGATAATGCCGCAGCCTCTACTCGCCACCAAAGCGACGTCAAGAAATAACCGATTTTAAACTGCAACGTCGGCAGTGCGCGGCGCGCCGGCCTTCAAAAATATTCGCTTCGATGGATTAAAACAATGTAAGCGTCACCCAAAGCTCCGCCACGTTTGATTTTTACTTGCAGCGCTGGAGGGTGTTGGGTGAGCGCAACCACCACTTCGAAGGTTTATTGACATTCGCGTATAGCTTGATCAAACATCAATATCGTAGTGTTTAATACAATGGATATTCGTGCACGATTCGTGACAAATACATAGGTAAGCGATGAATTTGGAAAATGTAAAGAGGAAATACGTAGGTATGATAAAATGCACCGCATCGATATGCTCATCCTGGGTGCCGCTTATTCATTGCGTCTGACGCCCTACACGACGTGGCAGGGCATCGTAAGAAAAAGGGTCGTATAAGATATTACCCTTAGAAGAGGTGAAAAGATGTTGATGCAAAGCTCCACTTGTACACGTTGCATCGCAATACCATAATACATATTTTCTCTCGTTTCGCAACCTTCGTACAATGTAAATATAGCTACATTTACCACAATTTCGCATGTAGTAGATTTTTATTTATAGCGCTTACTATCAGTTCTTACCTACAGGGCACGTTTCATATCCCAATTTTTTTTTTTTTTTTTCTCGCCCTGCGTGCTCACATATTCGTAATCGTAGGTAGGTACTAGGTAGCTAGCTAGCTAGCTATATAGGTACCATACTTATTATACAAACTCTTACATACACGTAAACGAGCTTATCTGCCATCGCTTTTTTATTCGTTTTTGAAAAACCCTCGTCTACGTGGAAAAAAAATTCACCCCTCAAAATAGTCTTAATTCTTTGCTTGATAAACCTTCTCAGGCTGCAAATAAAGCCCACTTTGATACGACGAAAAATAGTAGGTACATAAGAAAATACATAGAAAATGCTAAAGTATCAAGACCTTCATAAATTTTACTTTAACAACATCGTCCGTCTCCCTGCGGTATCGCGATCTCGTTTCAAAGTTTTAGTTAGCGGTTTGTAACTAAACGAGCAATGGTCCTTTATGCATTCCCCACTTGAAACTTTATAACTCACCTGCGCACCGTGTACAAATACACGTACACGTGAAAAGAAATTCGCACTCGCGGATATTCAAAAGCATCGCTAAACATACTCCTCCACTCGACCATTCTTCTACCATGAATTTAAGTAGCTTGCTACGAGAGGTCTGCCAGCGCCCGAATCCGACAGTATTTAACCAACTTGGGTGACAAATTTTTAATGAAAACGTGAACCGTAAAATTTTTGGAACTTTTCAACTTTTTACACGACAAATAAAATATCCCTGTATACCATCTCTTTTATAACCCTGTAAATGCTTTTAATTCCCTCTAAACACGCATGAATTTCTAGACTGTATCGTGTTCGCTGTTCAAGAACGGCTCACGCTCGGCCACGATGACGTAAATGAAATCTTTCTTCGTGAGAAAATTCTTGACATTTGGAAAAAAAGTTTTTTAAAAAGCTTCAACTTTAATGAAGTACCTGCGTATTGGACTAAAAAGGCGGGTATTATTACACGAAAAAGGAAGTTTTTTTTTCATACTGCCAACTTATACCAAATTTAAAAGAAAGAAAGTCAAATGAAAAGCTGTAATCAAGGTCTATTTTAAGAAATTTTAGAAACTGCGAAAATTCAAATTTTTTTAGTTTCGAAATAACGACCTTGGGACAAGTAATTCGAGTAGCTGTAATAGCTGTATATTCAGACATTTTTTTAATGAAAAAAAAAAAAAAAAAAAAAATAGAAAACTCAATTTATCTTCATAATAATTTAAAAATTTTTTCAATATACGTAATTTACAAAAATAATCAAAAAATGCAAAAAAATGTTATCAAAAAAAATTGGAAACATGTAAAAAATCAATTTTAAAAAAAATGTTAAAATAATGTTCATTCGAGAAAAAATTGAATATACTAGTTTTAGAAAAATAGTTTCTTAGGGAGGAAGATTGGGTGCACCTTTGAAAATGAAAAAATTGTACAAAGTAGGTATGAACGATCCGGCATCCAAAAATAAATTACACACCTCTAACATAGTTGATGCTTCAAGGTAGCCCACCGTTCATTGGGATCAGATTATTACTGAAAAGTATTACGTCAAATTCCTATTATAATTATCGCAGAAAATTCTGATAAATGAATTAATTTCCATGGTTTCGCCAAAAATTGATAATAACTACCTATGCTATGACACACCCTAATTCACGAGTTGCGAGATATAAATAGTTAGGTAATCGTTTGATTCGCGATTCTGTGAAAAATCGAAATAGCCTACCTATCAACTTAGATAACCACATCCTACAAATTATGAATAAGCACCTTAGGGTGGCCCTTATTTTGGAAATTTTGGATATATTTTGAATATCAGGCGTCAATTGGTGACATATTTTATGGAGAAAATGATTCCCTATTTTTTATTTTTTCCCTAACTGCATTTTGAGTCGTGCCGCCGACCTCCATTTTTAAAAAAATTTGAAAAATTTGAAAAAATAGACAATTTAAAAAATATAAATAGGTATTTATTACTACATAAAAAGACCATTTTCGATGATTTTTCATCTTTACGCCCGCTTTCATGGGACATTGAAAACCGTCATTTTTTACGTTTTTTGAAATTCAAGTATTTATTTTTTGGAAGCTGCATTGCATCAAATTTTAAAATTTAGCTAAATGTTTGAAAATTTTCTTATAAATGGTCAATTCTAAACGTCTAAAAACGATTCGTATGTAATTTGGTCATTTTTATCCTCCAAAATTTTTTTAAAAATCAATTTCCAAAATTTGGCCTTTGGCTAAATTTTCCAACAAAAAAAAATTATGAAGTCAATTTTACAAGTTTTATAAATTTTTTAATTCAATCCCAAATTTTTGAAATTTTTGAAATTTAAAATTAGGAAAAAATTCAAAATCATGAAAAACTGATAAAAATTTGATGAGCTCTGCAAGACCTTTCAACACATCTATAAGAACATAAATGTCTATCGACTTTCATTTACAAACCCATTTCTACAAGCACATGTACCTACTAAAAATGTATCAATATATCATATAAAATCTCGTACAAAAAATCGTTTAGTTATTTTCGGGCTAATCTGAAGCAGAATTTTTGAAAATTGAAAAAACCACGCGATATAATCTTCGTACACAAAAGCAAACACTCTCGATAGGATCGTAAAAACCAACATCACCCTTGGATTGATCATTATACGAGAGAATTTCACTCATAACACACCAGTTTAAACTGCCATAAAATTCTAATTCCACTGTTTGTATAGTATACGGAACGAAAGCTTTGAGACTTAATTAAGACGAAAAATTTAACGTTCAGCTAAAAACTACAACACAAAATAATCTCTAAGAAGATTAGTTAAAATTCGAACCATAATAAGCTTTCTTTAACGAAGTACCAAGTACATACATACATACATACATACATACATATACAAGACGATACTATAAACTAGAAAGTACAAAAAAAAGAACGCTCTCCATTAAAAAAAGAAGAAGAATAAAAAAGAATACCAAAGGGTAACAACACCAGCGCATTAAAAGGTCGATGCTTCTGTTAGCGCGAAAAAAATGATAGAAAAACAGAATATCTATAATAACGTACACCAATAAAATTCCGTTATCGCGACGAAGACCAAAAAAAAAAAACTTAATTAAATTTTAACTTGGGAACAAGAGAAAATTAGCATTTTCCAGTTAATTTACCAAACAACATCGGTATACGAGAATACAGCACAAGAGGCCTCTTCAAAAATGGCATTGTCGTTGGCGAATAAAATCTTAGTTTAAATTCACTACTAGGGTTTTCATCGACGATGGAAAAAAACAACACCGGAGATGGTTCTTTGTGGAAAAAATTTCAATCCAAAATAAGCGCAAAGCGAATACCTACGAGTTTCTTGAAAAATGGCAGTTTTAATTAACGAATAAATCACAGCCAGGTCGAGAACTGCTTAGTTCGAAAGAAAAACACCCTCCCTTTTTGTCCCTTTCGAGAATTTCAATAAGTTCAACTCAAAGTCGAGATGCCTTTCACGACTTTTGATTACTTCGTCGGTCTGCCTGCGACTGCGAGACCGTCTTAAACCCAATCTTTAGTTCACCGGGGAAATTAGTTTTTTCCAAACACTTTTTTTCGGCCAATTTCATCATTTTGGTAGTTTGTTTCGAGTCGTTAAACAGTAAGGTGTACGGTAATTCGTTAGGAATTACTGGTACCTTGTTTTTTCCAGAGCTTTATTGGTTCCTGTTGTTTCGCTTCTTCTTCTTCTACACCCTATTCGAATATAGAAGAAAAAATCAATACATTGTTACCCGCAGCTATACACATGCTGAGGGAGTAAGATATGGTTTTCTACACATTAGGTACGTACATTCACGAAGACTAACTTTTCACAGATTAAATGAAAAATTACACAGTTAAGATAAATCTAAAAACAACGTGACGAGACTTTTTTAACCGCAAGTTCGTGAATTCAGTTCGACTGCACTTCGTATTAAAATATATTTTTATGGCGCATACCGGTCTCTGGCTCGATAGCCCAGTGGAATTAAACCGTAAAATTGGAGCAAATTGCATAGAGTTATCAGAGATTTTTTTATTTTAAAATGTCTCTTTTTGTGTCCTGATCAACCACCAAAAAAAAACCCTCAACCTACTCCAAATGTGGATCCAAAAAGGTGACTCCTTCGTTGTTTTTCGCTTATAACTCTGCAAATATGCTTTTAATCAAAAAAATGATTATAACCAAAATTGAAGTAAATAAAATTTGTAACAAAAAATGTGATGACCATTTTTTTTGGAAAGTGAACTAGTAGTGCAAAAACTCGCGTCAAAATATACAGTATGAAAAACAATGAAGCCCTTACAATTTTCTCGAATAAGGTACGATTTCGAATGGAACCGCATATAACTGCGAATGATCACACACGATAGCTTTCAGAAAAGCCCTTAATCCTCCTCCTCCTCCTCCCCCTAAACTATCTCATATACCGACAACAGGAAGCCCCATTTCGAAAAAAATTAAAAATTACTAATTTTCAAAATTGGAGATTTTGAAAAGAAGGGCCATCCTAGATGTTCACATATGAGACAGTTAATTGGAGGGGAAGCTTTTTTGGAAACGTGTTGCGGCATCATTCGCATGTATGCGATCCCACCCGATCTTATTTCCCATTTCGATGGTCGGGAACCATTTAACGTTAACTCCATGGTTTTCAAAAAACGACTTTTTAATGTCATTCTATAGGAAATTTCGCGCTGAATCGAATGGTATCATCAGTTTTCAAAAAATCTCAAAGCAAACTGGCGTAAAATTGAAAAAACAAAAAAATGTGAATAGGACTTTTTTTTGTATTTTTAATGATAACACTGGTTTCCTTTGAGATTTCATAAAAACCAATGTTACCATTCGATTCAGCGCGAAATTTCCCATATAGTGGCATTGGAAAAGTAATCCATATTATTATGAACTCAACAATAAATGCTTATCAGTTATTGAGGGGTGAAAACTTTATTTTGCTCTCCTGTAAAATTTTAAAAAATGGAGTTAACGTTAAATGGTTCCCGACCATCGATTTGAGGAAATTAGGAGCAGTAATATTTCTTTTTACCACCCTGCTTACTTTGACACGAGTTTTTGCGCCACCTGCTCACTTTTTGAAAAAAATGAACACGAGAGGTGAATCGGCTCTTGACAGGGATTTTTGAACTTTCTAGCGGAAGTTGGTCCCTGCTCCCTCCCTATGGTCTAAAAACTCTCTGGTGAAAATGTTGGCCCCCTACCTCACCCCTATACCCTAAATAAGCCCAAAATGTGATTCTCTGTTATAAATTTTTGAATTGTGTAGTTTTCAACCGAATTTTTTCGAACTTGCATAGGGATGATGGAACAAGGGTCATCCCTGGAAATGTTTTCATTTTTCTTCAAATGTCCCTTTGCACTGAAATCTACGAGGCTCAATATTTACTCGTTGCTTCAGAGGTGCCACGGTTTGAAAAATTGTATATTACGTAATATAGCCGCATGTATCACATATATTTTTTTCAGAATTTTTCAATATGGTGAAAGACCCTCAAAAATGCGAAATCCGATATTTTTCATCATTTTTCACCCGTTAAAAAGGTCATTTTTAGTCGATTTTTTTTCTTCGCAATATATCATCAAAGACACCTAAATACATTATCAAGCCGAATTTGAATTAAATTCATTCATTTTTTCCATTTTTTGCAATTTTCTTTTAAAATACCAGAAAGACGTCATCTTGGAAACCCCCCAAAAAAATTTAAAAAATAAAAAAATTGAAAGAGTTAATTTACCTCGAAAATGAAGATTCTTCTCAGAAAAAAAAATTGAAAGATTTTATTACTCACTTCAAAAAAAAAAAAAAAAAAAAAAAAGAAACGAAAAAATTTTTCCCAAACGCAATTTAATTTCCTTTTATTTCACTGGGCTACGAATCATATGCATGTAGTACATCTACATGAACGACTACTTCTTAAAGTGAACTTTTTTCTATATTAAAAACCTCAAGTTTCTGCAATTTTTTTCTCAGTTCCTACGACGCAATGTTGGAATATTAACAGAGAACATTGCATTGGTGGTAACTTTCTTCGTTCATTTCATACTCGACCGAGTAAATAAAAAATCTCTTGAAAGCGATATTAATGGCGGCCGCGGCGCGCCTGATTGAAGTTTAAATGCCAATAAAATACTTTCTTATCGATATGCTGTTTTCATAGAATACATATACAAACATACATTACGAAGGAAGCGAGAGGCATGGAAAGGCAGGCGTGAAAATCTAAAAATAATGCTCATCATAGACCCTAAGTATTTTTCGCGCGTTTCGTACCCGTTGGTATCGACTCGAAGGAAATATTGCCGTCATTTGCACTGTCGACTAGACGATAACGTTTACATGAATTTTTTCCTCTGTGGGTCGTGTCGTGAATTTGCAATTTAGCAGGCGAATACTCGGCCGTATATGTTCAATCAATGCCCCATCTAAACGGCTTCATAATTGACTCGATTCGTCCTGCGAGAGTATTTCGCCATATTTCGCACGCTGTTCGGGTAAAACACGGATAAACTAGCGAAACTTGGCGAAAGTTCGACACAAAATAGTACTTTTTCGTTAATTAAATTTCCAAGTCCGTATGTCGTTATAAACTGGTAACATTTAAACTGTAGTAGTTTACTCCAAGTTCATAACTTCGTTTATCTGGCAAACATATTTTTTCCCCTTTTTTCTACACTAGATACGCATTTCGAATCAGAGACTTCGTTGATTTACGCGAAACTTTTCAGACAACTGAATCTCTGTGTTTCGGCATGATACGCGAATATACGACTCTTCGTGATAAGAAATTTCAAAATCGTCTCCGCGGACGAGATTATTTTATTAAATGTACCGTGTCAGCTTGTAAAAGAAAACTTCATCGTATGTATGTTACGCCGAATTCGCGCATTCAGCAGTGATTTTGCCGAATGCACGCATAAAGCAGCGGTGTTGCCAAATTCGCGCAATTTTTTATTTCAAACGACTTTTTTGCTGTCATCAATCATCCAAAAACGAATTAAAAATATTTCTTCAAAAATTCCAAGCTTGAAGCTACAGTTTAAAAAAAAGATGAACCTTCTAACCTAATTAGGCGATTTGTTATATTATTAAATGTCTGTAGAAACATCGAAAATATAACAGATCTACAACAAATCCCCTAATTGAGTTAGAAGGTTCATCATTTTTTTAAACTGTAGCTTCAAGGTTGAACTTTTCGAAGAAATATTTAAAAAATTTTTTGGATGACTGATGACAGCGAAAAATTCGTTTGAACGCAAAATTGCGCGAATTCGGCAACGACGTTGCTTTGTGCGTGCATTCGGCAAAATCACTGCCGAATGCGCGCATTCGGCAACTGCGCGAATTCGGCGTAACATGTACATATAATATGTTGACTGTCGGCTTTCATTTTTTATAGGCTTTATAAATAACGTGTTGGAAAAACTCTCAATTTAGGTGCCTCGTCGATTAAATAATATTTTTTTGAAAAAACACGATGATTAATTTACGTCGAAATCGATATCTAATTTTATTTTTGCTTCGTTCGATAAACCTATTATGACATTTATTGTTCGACAGTGGCGTTTTTCACGAGAAGCTGTGTTTCCCATCAGACAGTTTTTCCGAATGTGATTGTTTCTTTGCTTGTCAAGTGAACCAGAAATAAATCGTGAAACCTTCGACTACCTACGTATTCGTTTTTGAATTTTAGATCATTGTTTGAAGTATTAATTAAAGCCTTACACTATAACAACCTACATATGTTGAAAATACAGAAATAACTTCCAGAGTACCTTCAAGCTCATACCTACCTTACCCATCGAACGTAGCCTTAAATCATTACGATAAAAATATGTTCACGTTTTTTTTTTGTTTTTTTTTTTTCAAACTAAACTGACAACTGTTCTTATGTATCTTATATAAAGCGGAAAGTTTTTATACCAATTCGTATAATATTAAAGACTCTCAGGAATAAGTCCTCCTTTATCACCTTTTCATTCCACGTTCGAAACATCTGTATTTCTACCTTCCAATTATTACGAAAATTTCGGATTGGTCATTATACACATTGCCATTGGGGATTTTACGTAATAAATTTATGAAGTATAGAGAAAAAAAACCGCGCATACTTATTCACACACCTTTTGAACGCATTGGGACTTGAAACATCGGTCACGAAATTCGCCTAATGGAGCGATGAATTTTTAAACAACGCCATTAAATCCGATCATTTCAACGCCTAAAATGAGCCTTTTAGTAAATCCCATCTCAACCATTGGTAATCGTATTAAAGGTTAATCAAAATCATTATAACAGTCTCACCTCTCAGCTCTCACGCCGAATTGAGATCGAGTAACTTGTTAAATTTTACCAACCTAATATGATACTTCTAATTTTAGTAGGTTTGCGATGGAAGGTATATTTCACGTGAACGAAAGTGGATTTTAAAATTTTCTATGAAAACTTGTAGATTTTTACAAAATTTTTATTACTCAGAATTTTTTAAGTTCTTATAAATTTTCAAAATGCTTTATTTTTTCAAAACAAATTTTCAATTCTTCATTTTTCAAATTTTTCATTTTTGTCAAAAATGTAAATTTTTACAAAATCTCAATTTCCAAAAAATTTTGCATTTTAAATCATTTATGATGTACTTCCCTACCTACCTAAATAGCTACGTAATGATTTTTTTTTGAATTTTCAATCTTTTGAAACATTTTATTAGGTTCTTAAAAATTTTTGATTTATCAAAATTTAAAATTTTGTAGGTAAATAAAACTCAATTTTTGATTTTTTTTTTCAGTTTTCAAACATTTGGAAAATTTTTGATCTTTTTAAATCTTTTATTCATTAAAATTTTTCAATTTATTACAAACTTTTATTCGTTCAATTTTTTTTTACAAATTTTACAACTTTCGTAAATCCTCCATTAGTATTTTTTACATTTTAAATTTATTTTTTAAAAACAATACACCTTCTTTAATTTTTTAAATTTCTTTGCTTTCCAAAAAATTTCTTAATTTCATAAAAAGGTTGGTTTCCATAGAATTTTTATTTATCGAAATTTCTCCATTCATTACAAATTTTCGTTATTCAATTTTTTTTCTTCTTAACAAATTTTTCAAGCATTGAAAATTTTCTCAACATTTTTTATTCATTAAAAATAATGATTCGTTGACAAATTTTCAATCGTGGAAAAACATCTAATTTCCTTCAAAATAATTTTTTTTTTCAAAATTTTCAAATTTTTTGATTTTTTTTTTTTGGGGGGGGGGGAGGTTAAAAATTTTAAATTCTCCAAAACTGTTAATTTTTTATAAAACTAGTGTTTTTCAAATTTTCTCACTTTCTAGAAAATGTAAGTAAATTCTTTCTATTTTTTTGTTTAAAAAAAAATGTTTTTGAAAAAAACTTGCGTTTCTTCATATTTCCTCATTTCCTAAAAATTTCTTTTTTTTCTATCTTTTAGCATAGTATATGCTTTTACGATGACCAAAATGGAAAAAAACGACACCAAAATTCGACCCCCAAAATCCGACAGTTGGACTTGGTTAGGTTACATTAGGTTAGGTTTGGATGACATAAAAAAACTTACAATTAGAAATTTTTTAATAAATTCGATTTTTAGACATTATGTCAGACATTTTGAAACTTGTTAATATAAAATTTTTAAACTTCCGAAAAATTGTCGATTTTTACAAAAATTTTAATTATCAGAATTTCTTAATTCATTAGAAAATTTTATTCGTTTAGGCATTTATTTTTTATTTTTCTTTATTATTTCAAATTTTCTTTTCTTCACAGGGTGTCTACAAGGTATAGTGAAAGTAGTGAAAAGTAGTCTTCAATTTTCTGTATTGGGGGGAGGTCTGGAAATTTTGTGGATGGTAGTAAAAAAAAACAGTGAAAAAGTAATGATTGGGGACGGAGAGGTTCCTATATAGACGCCTAGTAAAATTTTTTATTTCCAAAAAAAATGGAAAAATTTTTAATCTCTTAAAAATATGTAAGTAAGTAGGTACTTAATTTTCTTTACTTTAGAAATCAGAATTCTCAAATTTTTCAAAATTAGTACTTGAAGATTAAAATTTTTAATTTTTTAAAATTTCCCTTGAACTTTAAAATTTTTTACACTTTCTAAAAAAAAAATGATTTTTTCAAAAATTTTGTTCATTATTTCTCACTTTATCAAAATGTTTTGTTCGTTTAATTACTTATTTTTTTACTTTCAACCTTTCAAAAATATTTCATTCTCTATTTTTTTCTAATTTTCCAGTCATTATTATTTTTTTTAAATTTCTCAACCTTTGCGAAAACACTTTATTTTTTAGAAATTGAAAATTATTGATTCTTACAAAATTCATAAATAATTTTGTATTATTGTTTTTTAAATGTTTTCAATTTTCTAAAAAAGTAATTTTCTAGTGAAGCTGAAATGAATCAATAAAAAAATCAAAACTACTAAAGAAATTGCAAAAAATCGAATTTTACGTTGATTAACAAAAATCTATCAATAAGATAAACGACTGAAACTGGGTTTGAAAATTTGTAAAAAATTGAAAATTTGCTACTCATCATAGAATCGTTCATTTGCTCATTAATTCGAGAACCATCACGATGCGAAGTTGATGAGAATAGCAATGCCAACGAATGTGATAAACAATGACACGAAGCGAAGATGAATAACGATTTTTGCTTTACGCACGGAATTCAACAGTCAACACTATAGGGGGTGTCATGTCACTACCATAGGTCGTCGAATTCAAAGACGAAATTCCATCTCACTGGGAGTTTTTTTTTTGCTCTTCTTTTCGCGTTTCATTCATCAAACAGTAAAATAAATCAAATAATGTCACTTTGACTTTGTTTTCGCGCATCTTCATGGTTGACTTGGCACGTTTTTTACAATTTCAAAAAACAGTGTCCACTCTTGAAACTAATCATCACATTATAGTGGGTAGTGGATACTAAGTAGGCATCTATGGTGAATTTCAAACGTACCAACGAGTATACGGTTTTTAGTGGAAACTAACGTATTTTTTTCATCACGAATGAATGTTTTCAGCCACCTAGAACTGGTTTCGGAAAGAACTGCCGTTCACAATAGCACCTGTCTTCGCACCTGGCTTATTTTAAATCTCCCCTATTCCGAATATACCTATGTATACATTTCGTAAAGGCAGAGGCACGTTCTTGTCCGTATGCCATCCGGCGACCTGCGCCCGATAATGACCATCGAATATTTTCTAAATCAAAACTTTCTTCTGCGCCACCAGCATGTGCCGATAAGCGCGATTACGTCGGTTGGATTTTTTACTCGTCTTTTATTACTCGCAGGGCAGGTAGCTCGGTAGCTGAGACTGTGCTGTGGACACGCAGCGGCTGTTCCGACCAAGAGTATTGTTTCCTTCGAAGCACGTATTTCATTAACTCGGCCATTTGTCGTGATTAATATACCTAATTCTTTGCTAGAAAAATCGACCATTATTTTATTCGGTCGTCGATTTTCTTCTTTTTTCGTGTAATTTGATGCTTTTTGCAAGGACGGACCGGTTAAATACTTCATTTGTATGGAAACTACGCGAAAGCAGATCGAAATTAATTACTTCGCTTAACTTTACTCGCTGATAACGTTTTTTTTTTTTTTTTTTTTTTACAACGTATAATTTAAACGTGATTTTCGAGTTAGAAATCTTCGAGGAAGAAATTACGTACGAATTTAAGATATTACCCACTCAATGAGGTGCTTACAAAATATTAATTGATGATTATTAAATTTTATTAACTATTAAGTACCCACTTAGTACAAATTCTACCGCATAAACGTCCCATCACTTTTAACAACCTTCTTTTTCAAATTTTGAAAAAATATTAAGTATATAAAATTGACCTCACTTGAAGTACATAGTTAATGTGGTACAAATTACCAAAATAAATTTTTGAGCTCGGATTTATATGGAAAAACATTTTGTTATCAACAAAGCTTTTCAGAATATCACTTGGTATATTTGCACAAATTAGGAATTTTGAGTGAGAAACAAGCCAGACAGACATATTTCAGTCAATTTTTTTAGCATTTTTCTAAATACAAATATGCATTTAAAAAATCTAAAAACAGCATCATGTTTAATAGATTTTTTCAAAAATAACCAAGAGTAGCAAAAGTGCTTCATACTTATTTTTTCAACACTTCCATTGAATGAAAAAAAATAAAAAATAAAAAATTTTCTTAAACTAAAATTCATTTATTCAAATGGATTTCCTAAAAAAAAAAACCCTACTGAAAATTTTCAATTGAATAATGAGCAATAAATTAGCTCAAATCAAATGCGAGTAGGATAACAAGAACGAAATAATTTTTCTGTTCATAAAGTGACCCCCTCCCCCTGTTTTTTACCAATAATTAGTATAACTCTTCAAATACGAGTTTAAACAAAAAAAAAAAAAAAAAAAAAAAAACACGACTAAAATTATTGAAGTAAATAAAATTTACAGCAAACAAGTCAAAATTCTTTTTTTTTCAAAAAGTAAACGGGTGGCGCAATAAAAAGCATCAAAATACAGGGTGTCCCGGTTCAGAGTAACCAGACTTGAGATTTGAGTTTAACCGACTGTTAGTAACAAAAACCTTTATGTACACCAGGTGCCTATTTTTGAAAATGAATGGGCTTACAAAGCTTCGAAAATCGATATTTTTGACATTCAACGGTCCAAAGCGCCTTCACTTTCAAAGATGGGCAAATTTTTTACATGCGCTTTTTTTTTCATCTCAAAAAGTTATTACCTGTTCCATGCATTGTTTTGATGGAATTTTGCCATTTTCATGTCTCATCAATGCACCGTGATAAATTGCGAAGTAGGCAAATATTTTTGACTGGAGTTTTGTGTGGCTATAACTCCTTCAATTTCAGAGATAGGCAACTAAAGGTGCTTGAATTTTAGCATAGTATATGCTTTTACGGAGACCGAAATGGAAAAAAACGACCGACCCAAAAATCCGACAGTTGGGTTAGGTTAGGTTAGATTAGGTTATATGTTTAATAAATTCGATTTTTTAGACATTATGTCAGACATTTTGAAACTTGTAAATTTTTTTGAAATTTCATGACCTTTGGACATTTTCTAGACATTTTGTCAGACATTGTGAAACTTATAATTTTTTTTAGAAAGATGACTTTCTGATATTTTGTCAGACATTTTTTTTTTATAAATAGAAAGATGACTTCCAGACATTTTGTCAGGCATTTTGAAACTTGGAATTTTTTTATAAATAGAAAGATGATTTTCAGACATTTTGTCAGGCATTTTGAAACTTGGAATTTTTTTATAAATTTAATGACTTGTTGATATTATTTTTTTAAAATAAATTTTATGATTTTTAGACATTTTGTCTGACATTCTGAAACTTGGAAATTTTTTAAAAAGTTTTATGACTTTTTATGACTAAAAAAAGTTAGTGGGTAAGCGGTATTTTTTTTTTTTTTTTGTTGAAAAAATTGAGATTTTTTTTTTTATTATTATACTTTTTAGACTTTTAAATTTCCGTGGGAATTAATATTCGTGACTTTTAGACATTTTGTCACGGAGTAAAAGCATATACTATGTTTCATACTTTCAAACGTAGTGTGGAAATAGAGCTAACCAGGGGAGTCCAAGGGGGTGGCGAGGCGTTCAACATAAAAAAATCATCAATTTTTTTTTTTTGCTTTTTCAAAGTACTATCCTCTGCTGGTGGAGTTGAATTTTTTTTCAAAACAGTGTTGCCAACCAATTTTGCATTTTTGCGAGGCAAAATACATACAAATTTTCAAAGCTTTGTAGCTACTTCATTTTCAAATTTAGGCACCATGTGTACATAAAGTTTTTTATTATTGGAACTCGGTTGCAACCTAAATTCCTAAGCATGGTCAAAAAATAAACCCATTACGACTTTTGGCTTTATAATCATAATTGAGTTATTCTTGACCTGGTCCAAATTATCTCCACGACCATAGTGACCGTTGATTCCTAAGCATGGTCAAAAAATACCCCATTACGACTTTCGGCTTTTTAATTATAATTGAGTTATTTCTAGGACTGGTCCAAATTGCCTTCTAGGTTCAAAATACCCCCTACGATCAAAGTAACCCGTGATTCCTAAGCACAGACAAAACATACCGGGGTACGACATTTCGCCTTTTAGTCATAATTGAGTTATTTCTAGGCCTGGTCCAAATTGCCTCCTAGGTCCAAATTATCCCCTACGATCAAAGTAACCCGTGATTCCTAAGAACAGTCAAAAAATACCCCAGTATGAATCTTGGCTGTTTAGTCATAGTCATTTCTAGGCCCAGGCCAAATTACCTTCTAGGTCCAAATAACCCCATGTAAAAAAAAATGTAACGTACAAATTTTTACGATGACCCCCCCCCCCCCAACCATAAAACATACTTATCTATGTCAAAAAAAAAATGAATAATGAATTTCATTCCTGCAAGCGACGGATTGCGACATTCGGGCAAAGAAGGAAAATGAAAAAGAACTTATTATGCTATATTCGTGTAAGCGTTAAATTTCATTATTTTCATCTAGCTCCATCTCACGCTGTAAATTTGATCAACTCAGCGAATACTAGTTAGATAAGTAGGTAGCTATCATATATATACCTTTACGTGTAGGAAAAGGTACGCGACGAAAAATAAAATAATCCGGTACCTTTGAAACGCGCCAAGAAAATTAGTTGGAATTTTTATTCATCACGCGCCACATTTGCAGCTCGTGCAATAAAGCGTTTCGTCCGGGCTAAAAGAAAAAGAGTGAGAGAGAAAAGAAAAGACGAAGCCAAAGAGACGAAGAAAGGGAAGCAGAAAGAAAATCGTCAACATGATTTAAAAATTCATCCCCTTTTGGCGTTCGGTGGCGAGGTTCGAGAACATGGTAAAAATTTTCTTGTAACGTTTATCAATTAAATAAGGGGGTGGTCGGTTAAATCCAAATAATTAATACAGCGCGAAACACAACTCGGAACATTTAATTATAAGATTTTCCATCGGTTTAAACGCTCTCACTTAATCAATACTTCCCCACTTAGTACAAAATAGTCGAGCAAGCGAAGGTAATTCTTTATTAAGGATAAGTTGGCTGCTGCTTTTACCAAGCTGAACAGGAAAGTAGCGTTTCGATTTCATTAATTTTCCAGCTTTTCAACTATATATACGAGGCGAAAATATTCGCGAGGCGGAATTTTCATTTTCGGGTTATTCTTGTTTTTCGAATTTAATATTTCATACTTTATACACGAGCCAGGCGATGGTAGACTTTCAGTACACTTTTTCACTCGATTAAATTATTCGACAACTTTTCATCGTTCTTCTATATATACCTGCTGCAGAGTGAAAGGAGCTGGTGCTGGTAGAAAATTTCCATTTGATGATTTTCTTACGTGGCCAATCTACTATAATATTATAGAAGCTGTCGCGAACAACATATTGAAAGTTTTCCATTTTCGTTTTAATTTTCTCGACGTTTAATAATAGATTAATCATAGGTGCTTTTGTTTAGTCGAAAATTCGACATAACGTGGTTTCAGTCTGAGTCTGACCTTCGACTCGAAGACACAATACACGTCGAAAAATACCGCAGTACTGTAGGCTTGCCTGGTAGGACGCGGCGCTGCGCCACCTTATGCCGAGCCGAGCCCCTTTCGTGCCATTTGTTACCGAAAATACAGAATTGATTAAGCGCCTTGTCCGTATGCCATGGGCAGATATTTTCGAACAAGGCGTTCTTTTCATCTGCCCGAACAAACAGATAAAGAGAAATTATTTTTGACGGATGTAAAATAATATTCTTCCTTGTTTTTATTTTTATTTTTTTCGCGTGTCCGAAAAAATAAATCTTCAAAGCGCCTACCACCTACCATGCATCGTCCAGCATACCAAGTTAGCACCCAGCTCGATGACTTTTGTCTATTCCATTTTTGTAAGAGAAGTAGTATGCGTGTATTTTATAGGTATACGTGTAATATTGAAACCGGTCTCATTTGTGCACTTTACGTGGGTCGTCTTATTTTACAACTTGTCAATGATTATTTTGTGTCGTCGGTTTACCTCACAGGTAACCGAATTCGTGTTTTCGGAAATACGATATTCATTATCATCACGATATGATAGACCAAGTATCCACAACGTGTGATAGTTTAAATTAAAAAATTCTTAAACGTTTAATGTTTATCCCATCTAATTCACGAGATGATTGTTATTTTTGAAATTTTCTTCTACAAAGTGATCGAAGAATTAAGGTTTTGGCGGTTGTAATTTGTTAAGGTGTGAGAAGAATAGATGATATAAAAAAGTTGATTCGTCATTTTATCTAGTTTACTTTTCTTCGCCTTCTTTGTTCTTGTTTTTTTTTTTTTTTTGTACTATGAAATGTACCTCACTTCTGCATTTGGATTACAGTTTTGAATCACCCACATTTATACGATTTCTAAAATGGCGCTGCAGTATAATTTATGTACTCGGTTTAATCGTCATTACCATAAAGGCGAGTCAAGTTGGTTTTATTCCACCTAGATATTCCTTTTCAATTTATGCGTCTTCGGTGCTGAATTGGCTACTGGTGCGAATGCGAAAGGCAGTGAGGTGGTACCTTGAAATTTTGTCGTGTTGCTCAGTTTCGTTTAAAATTATTTCGTAACTGGGAAGAACCGGAGGGAGGATGTGTTAAAAAAAAACAAAGTTAGGTATGTATTTTCTAAAAGAATTATTTGTCAAAAACGAATTTATGGAATAGAGCAATCACTTTAATCAAACATATTTTTTCACATTATGTATAGGTGCCCGAATTTAATCAGTAATTAAAATTTCAGTGATCACATAAAATGACCGAATAAAAAAACTTACCTATTGCGAATTCGAGTTCAGCAGATCGAACTACCCCAATTTAGATCCTTTCAGCAACCACTTTGTTAAAAATTGAAAAATTTGCATTTTTACAGTATTAAGTATTTCTTTACTTTTTCTGAGTTAAATTTTCAGTAAAAATGTGACTTTTTAAAATTTTGGGCAAAATGATCGCTGAAATTGACTAAATGAAGGTATAGTTTGACCTGCAGAACACGAATTCGTGAATTATTTTTTTATTCGATCATTTTATGTGCTGATCACTGAAATTTAAATCACATTCAACTAATGAAAATCGCAGAATTCGTGAAAATAAATTAATTAATTGAGATGAAATTCGGCCAAGAGGCGTATAAATGAGTACCTACAACCAACCTACAACCTAGTGACATGTACCTCGAGGAATAAAATTTTTGATCAAAAATGAGCGTTGAATAATGAAAAAAAAAAAACAAGAATAAATTGGTTTTCTGAAGTTTTAAAAACGACCCCTATGAAAAAAATGAGAAAAAAATCTGAGTACCTATGTAGTATAAAATAGTTGGAATTGGAAAACAAAAAAAAAAAAAAAAAAAAATTACCTCCTTATCAGCTCCAAAAATGTACCTCCAGGGCGGTTTGAAATTTTCAAAGTCGTTTTCAAGATCATTTCAGGGGTTGAAAAAATCTGAAAAAATTCCCTATTATGCTCAACATTACGTATTTCGAAGGTACCAGCCACCGGGCGGGGGTGAGATCCCGGATAGCTGATACGCTCTAAAATCATATTTTACCATTAAAAATCGAAAATACAAAATAATTTCGAAATTCGGCTCGGGGCTCGACCCCCCCCCTCCCCTAACTCAAACCACAGCCCTTAGTTTATTTTTTTTTTATTTTTTTTTTTCAAATCATTCTGTTGGACAAATTTTTTGATCTTTATAATTATATTAAAAATTAATTTTTTTGAAATATTTATATTCAACGACAAAACTTACTTATCAAAATTTCACCAGACAGTAATTTTTTTTGAATTTTGGACTTTTTAATTTTTTTTCTGAGATAAATATTTCAAAACTTCAGTCATATGTTATTACTTAGGTACAACAAATTTCAAAAGATTTAATTTTTTTTTGTTAGTCAATTTTTTTGAACTTCGTTATTCAAAATGAAATTTTTTGAATTGTAGGTATTCAATAACAATTTCTCACAATTTTAGTGAAGAGCAGTTTTTTTAATGCCCTTGAAAAAAATATATAATGATAGGGACGTACCTTAAAGTTTTTTTTTACATTTTGGGCATTTTTTTAAAAATCTGAGAGCAATCTCTTTAGAAGTAATGAAATCAAAATTTCTAAAATTTTGTCAAAACCTTTTTTGAATTTCATTAAGGAGCATTTTTTTAAATTTTGAATATTGTTTCTTTCATTTAAAAAAAAATGGTAGTAAACAATGTTTTTTAAGTAAGTACAGAAATACTTAAATGATTTTTTGAAACCCTCCAACTGGAAATAAATTTGAAAGGAGATTTCTCCAACAAAATCATAAAATACCTACAATATTTTCCTCTTTGAATCTTTCGTTGAGGATTTTAATCTCTATACCAGCGCTCAAAATATAAAATACATTCTCACAAAAAAAAAAAAAAAAAAAAAAAACTGCCAGGACAAAACAATAGACTATTAAAAAGCTATTCGTATAATTTTAAATACCGTAGATGTTAGTACTTATCTTTACATTTACTGCTCAAAACACGATTACGTCATTAAAAATTAAAATGTTCATTTTCAAAATAGGATTATTTTTGAACGTTCTCGCAGGAAAAGTCCTATTTTACAATTTTCTCCACTCGACGGTAAACTTTAACGTCATTGTAATAACATCAGTAATTTTCAAGATTTTGTTTTCAATTAATTGAACGCCTGTCGTCATTATTCAACCTTAATGGAATAAAAGCTGAAGAAAAACTTCACGTTTTTTCAGAAAAATATGACGACAGCAAAGTAAATAATGGCAATAATGGTAGCGAATCGATATAAAATAAAATTTTAATCGATACACGAGTAGATTTTTCGTGTTCCAATAATACCTGTTTTCGAGTAGATAGGTAGATACATCTTTCATCTTATGAACATAATCATTTTATCTCAAGCTTCTGGAGCTTTTCATGGCCAATAAAAGCAATACGTGGAATAGAAAAAGAAAAGTTGTTGAAAAATTTACGAAAGAATCGAACCTCGAGCAATATTACACAACTTTCAAAAAAACGTAAAAACCCGAATAACCCGAACAATAAATTTCGAGCGAAAAAATTCAGCCTAAGGGGCGTAGCCGAACGTTGGGAAAAATTTAAATCATTCGAGTCGAGTTGCAAAAGCAGCTCGCATAATTCGAATTCTCGAAATTAGAAAAACTGTCGCAGGAAAGTTGAAATATGTACCTAGACCTACTCAGTGAGGATAAAGTGTAAAACATTGCATATCTCTTTTGGATTTACTAGATTTACTAGTGTTGAAGAACCTTCGTTAGAGTGGCTTTTTCCATCTCAAGAAGATGAATTTCCATCTTTTTATTTTTTCTCAACTAAATTTCAAGTGTTAGGTACCTACCTACCTCAAAGCACCCCTGATTTTTCAAAAAATAAAATAAAAATATAGCAAAAATTTTGTAGCGTTAGAAATATTGTTGCTTTTTAATTAATTTCCCATTCTTAAATTGTTAGCCCTGTCATATCATCATATGCCATGCCTGCCAAACCAATAGCCGCCCATTTGGAAAATTTTCTCAACTTTTTTTTACAAATTGGAGGGGACTAGTGACGCCACTTCAAATTGATCGAAAGGAAAAATAAAAAATAGGAAATTGATTCTTATGAAATGAAAAAAACAACAACTAGCTTTATTGGGCTAAGTTATAACCGAAGAAAGGAAAGAGTCTGAAAATATGTAATTTTTTTCATTCCTCCAAAAAATGAGATTAGTGGCACACTGGCACAACTTAAAATTCATTTAGGAGAAAAAGAAAAATTGGGAATCATTTTTCTTGAGAAAAAAAAATTTTGGCATTAATTTTTCGTAAATTCTCCCTCCCTCTCCATATGTTCAATATTTTATAGGCTTTTGAAAAGATATATAATTTTTTTTTAAATGATTAAGACATGAGCATTTTTGTAAAGGTGGATTTAAAAAATATCTAGAAGTATTTTTTATTCCGAAAAATTGAAAGATTTTTTTTCGATTATTTTCCTTTTTCTATGAAATACGAGATTTTTTCACCAAAAAAATTAAAACATTTTTTTCTATCCAAAAATTTGAAAAATATTTTCTCCTCAAAACATTGAGATTTAGCAAGATTTTTTTTCTTTAAAATGGAAGATTTCATGCAAAGCAAAGAAATGGTTTTTTTTCAAAAGTTTGAAGATTTTTTTCTCTGCTTTATTTCATCAAAAATTTATTTACTTCAGAAAAATTGAGAAATTTTCTTCACCAGAAAATTTTTTCAACTAGAAAATTTGAGA
This sequence comes from Balanococcus diminutus, assembly GCA_959613365.1. Lineage (NCBI taxonomy): Eukaryota > Metazoa > Arthropoda > Insecta > Hemiptera > Pseudococcidae > Balanococcus > Balanococcus diminutus. Next base: position 32,586,893 of record OY390715.1, on the reverse strand, counting down.
TTCATATTGAAAAAATTTTCCCCATAAATTATACAAAAAAATAAATGTTTCCCCCGAAAAAAAAAAATCCAAAAATTTAAGATTGAAAAACTAAGAAATTTTGTTCTCTAAAAAATTATCTTTATATATAGGTACCTAAGTAGGTAGGTATGATTTTTTTTCTCAAAAATTAAAAGGTTTTTTTCTTTCTTTAAAATACTTATTTAGGAATAATTATAATTTTATTTTATTCTTAAAAGATAAGGATTTTATTTATGCATAAAAAATAAACTTTTCTCAAAAAATAAAAATTAATTTTTTTTAAATTTAAGAATAATGTTCAAAATTCAAATTATCTATAGTCCGTGCAATTTATCTTGAGCCTTGAGTTTTGTAAACAAAAAATCGACGTTACAATTCAGAGGTGTCTTTACCAAATTTTACCACTTCTCTTTAGAAAATCATGTGATTTATGGCAACAACGCTCGGATTTCCAGCGTTCTGATTTGTTAATCGCACTTTGTTTACATTTTTCTTTGTAGTGGTGAGGGCTCAAGATAAATTGCACGGACTATACCTACATATGTACTTTAAAAAACTGAAAAAAAAATCAAATATTTTTTTTTTCAAATTTTGGTAAAATGGAACAAGCTTATATTTTTTATGAACCGGAACGATTACTTTTTTATTTTTTACGAACTAGGTATGGAACGCAGAATTTTCATTTTTCACGAACTTAATTCGAGCACTAAGTCTTCAATTCGTTCATTTTTCACAAATTCGATTTTTTCATAAGATAAAAGTGATTGAAATTCCAGTGATCATATAAATTGACCAAATAGAAAAACTAATTACCGATTCGAGTTCTGCAGGTCAATTCAGACCCTTTCAGCGATCGTTTTGGTCAAAATTGGAAAATTAGCATTTTTACAATTTTTTTCCTTCTTCATTTCCTCAAGTTGTATTTTCAGTAAACCACTTGAAATTCAGTTTGGGGAAAAATAAAAAATAAGGTATTATTTTCTCATTGAAAAAAAATAAAAAAAATTGAATAATGGCCATCCTTATCTCTATAAAGACATGTAAAATCGTTCATCTTCAAGAGAACAGTGGCGTTAGATGAAATACAGATACAATCACACTCACAAATTACTTATTACGAGTAAGCTAATTTGAAAAAAACAAACAATGAAAAAAAAAAGTTTTGACAATTCGATCCCGTTAATCAATATAGCTGTCGGGATCGCTCTCGATGGAATCATCCAAAGAAAACAAAAACCTTGCAAACTGTACTGCGAATAGCGAGCTACAAATCAAATTCAATTCGTACTTTTCATCAGGGCTTTTCATAATACATAATGGCGATGGCGAAGGTACATAAAACACAACCCTTACACATACCCCGAAGGTCAACTATAACCAGACGGCACACAAGACCACTGAGAATTTGTAATTTAATCAAACCAATGCGCAAATCTTGTCAGCGAAGCTTTTCTCAGCCGGTCAGCCTTTTGATTTTTTCCTCGTTGTAGAATTTTACATTCGAACGTAAGCAATCTGCTTTTCAAATGCGGTACCACTAGTTAAAAAATTCTCACACAAGTGGAAAATACTGGTAATAAAAGCGAAAATTAAATATCAACTCTTTCGCTGTTTTTGCTACTCTGGTTTCAAAACCAACACATCGTAGAGCTTTACTAGATGAAAGCTCGTCGAATAATTCTTACCGGTCACTCGAGTGTACGTATTATGCGCTTTCTACGAAGAAAAATTCATTTTCTTTGATATTCCAGTTACATTAGCGGAATTTAAAATCAGCCTGGCGAAATACTCACTTAGGTACTTCGACCTCCGGTGTAAAATCTCGCTGCAAATAGCTCCTTTACACGTTTACAAAAAAGGTTTTTTTTTCCAGTTGATTTAATGTAGGTGTTCTAAAGTTAAAATTGCCTCTGACTTTTCCATATTTATTTCTCGATAATATAGCGAATAATTTTCATGCACCTCTGTATCGCCATCGTCGAGCACACATAGTGAAAATAAATTTTGGGAGAAATTTTCAAAAGGATATTTCTTTTTTATAAAAAGATTTCAACCATTAAATCACGACCGTGTTTCTTGAAAGCGTTATACGTACATTTCTCGCTAAAATAAATCATAACCCATTTTTTATCGAAACAATTTCACCAATATCGTCGATTTCGTTTCAGTCACTTCGTTTTTCAAAGCACAGCGAGTTTGCTCCTTTTCGGCGGTGGAGAGAAAAGAAAAAGCAAAACGAAAGGAATTCATTATTTAGAAATTTACCGCAACTTATGTCATTTTCTATATGAAATCTCGGGTGCGAATTTTCCTCTAAAATGTTTGAAAAAGGCTGAAAACCTTTAAAACAAATTAAACCAGATCAGGTAGAGCCCTGGTAGAGGTATAGCAGGTACCTATGTTGAATATACGAGCACTACCGGTCGATACGATGCGATGGAATGAAGCTGTCGCTCTGTTAGGTTTATTCCTTTTATCAAACCAAACTTGGAATTTGCTTCATTGTTTTTCTTTCAGTCGAGTTTCTGTGCCTTTTTATTTTTCTCTCATTTTACGCGCCTTTCATTAAAAAATATTTCCGTAATTTTCTGCTCGACGCGATATGGTTTGAAAAATGACGTTAAAATACCGGAATATGTAATTTCATTTTGTGTTTTTGTTGGTTTTTTTCTCCTCGTCACGTCCACAGTCGAAGCTTTTCGAATTCAATCTATCTACATCAATTTCCCGTTGTTTTCTTTTTCGCCGGCTTCTCTTTTGAATCACTTTGAAATTATATTCAAAACAAAAGGTTAAAAAACGAGTGTAAATCCGTTGCGGAGTAACGTGTTCTCTCGTAAAATTTCACCCTTTACGACGTTAAATTAAAATCTTGACGTTCGATTTTCTACACCACAATAATGCAGGATTGTCGTTCGTTGTTTTTGTGCAAATCTGCTCTTGCCTTTAGTAAAGTTTCGTGTCGTCGGTTTCGTGTTTTTACGATTTAAAAAAAAAGTATTTTTCCTAACGCGACTACCACGACTCGTTCATGCAACCATATAAATTACAATATTTGTGCCCACTGATAAAAATTGGTCATTTTATTTCATCAATTATAATGCACGAGAAAGCTCCATTCGAAAGGACTTCATTTCTACGAGAATAATTTTTCTAATATTTGGATTATCTTCAATAAAAATTATGCCTGCCTTAAAAAATTGACCAATTTTCTCATTTTCCCCATCGGTTTTTAAACAAAAGGCGCGCCAAATGGAAAATATGTCAAACGTTAAAGCAATCAATTTTTGTCAATATTTCGAATTAATCATTTCACCAACATTTTTTTTCATCTAATGGAACTTCCGGCGAAAAAATTAGTATAACTAGGAGTGCTTAGTTGTGTTATTACGGTTCATCGTGTGATGAACCTTTAATTCACGTTTCGTGAATTCTCCTCTTTTTCAAATGAAATTAACTTTTATTCTGAGACATTTTAAAACTCAATGGAGGTTAGTTCCATTCGTCTTACGTGATTAATTTTAATATGTTTTAACGTTAACATTTTTTTTTGTTCCAGGTAAATTTCCAAACTATTCTAAAGTTGATTTAGAGATACATAATTATATAGTACATATCGTACGTGTAAAGTGCAATCAAGATAGAGGACAAATGGTGATCGCGGTAAGCTAGCTTTACTCTTTTATAAGTAATTCCTCCTTCATTCAGTGACCATCACCTTGCTGATTACGCAATACGCTAATCACACCATGGACTTGCAGATTTTTTTGAGAAATCAAGTTATTTTTTTGATTTATTATTTTTAAACAAAAGTAAAAATGATGAAATTTTTCAAAATTTAAACATCAAAATATCAATTTGTCAACCTAATAAAATAATTGAAAAAAAAATCGATTTTTGGAGAAATCAAGGGGAACATCTGTTAGTTACTTACCCATTTATTTTTTGAAAAATCAAGGCACCATTTTTTTATGATTTTCTACCAAAAATCAAAACAGTAATTACTGTACTTTTTTTCTTCCAATCAACACTGACAAAATTTAAAAAAATTGAGAATCAACATTATGTATTAAACCAATGAAAATATAAATTTTTGAATTCGAGGAAAGTATTTATTTTTTGAAAAAATCAACTGATCAAAATTTGAAAATTTAGATAAACATCAATTTATTCGTATTTTACCTACAAGCATGAATTTTGGAAAAAATTTAGACTTTTTTCTTCTTTTAAAAATCAACTAATGAAGGTCTTCAAAATTAAAAAAAAAATAAAATATCGGCACACTAACTAACAAGACAGTAATAAACATATTATCAATTTTTGAAAAAATCTAGCAAAGTATTTTATATTTGAAAAAAATCAACCGATACAATTTTAGAAACTTTGAGCAATTAAAATAATATGGATTTGAATACCTAACAAAAATATTTTGAAAAAATCTAAAATCAATTTTTAAAGAAATCGAAAGAAGTACGTATCTATAGGTAATCTATACATATTTTTTTGAAAATCATTTTTCTTGTCATTTCCTTCAAAAAAAGATCGAAAAAATATTTTCATTTGCTTGAAAAATCAACTGATGAAATTTAAATTTAAAAAAATGAAAATAGAAATATTGAGTAGGTATTGACATAGGTAGGTATTCGTACCAGTCGTACGTAGTTAGTTATCTAACTATTAAAAATATCAAGTTAAAAAAAAATCGAATAACTAATGGAAAAATCGAAAAAGATATTGATTTTTTTTAAAAATCAAGACGTTCGTCTTTAAAAAAAAAAAAAAAAAAAAAATTTGAAAAAAAATCAGAATACTTAATAGTAGATAGGTATTTTTAATTTTTTAATTTTTTTTTTGAAAAATCAAACAATACTTCAATAGAATTTTTGTAAATTTAAATAAGAACTTATCTAGGTACCTACCTAATGAAAATACTAATTTTTGAAAAAAATCAAAAATCATTTTCTATAAATTTACTGAAAAATCGAAATTTAATTCAAATCCTAGTGACTATAGAAAGCACCTAAAAATATAAACGAAAAAATAAATACATAAAAAATTGATTTTTGAAAAATTGACATGGAGTAGGTGATTACTTGAGAAATTATTTTTTCAGCAGTCAAAAATACAATTTTTTCGAACCTTAAATAATGATCAATTTTTTTTTGTAACATCAACTGATAAAATTTTTGAAAATTTATAAAATTATAATGGGTATCAAATTTTTCTTTTGAAATATAAATTTTTGAAAAAATCAAAAATCGGCATAAGAATTCATTTTTTTTAAACGAAAATATCTTTTTAAAATGAAAAAAAGTTGAAAATCAAAAATTGAATTATTGACTTTTGAAAAAATTAAATTACCTATTGAAATTTTAATGTTATAGGTAAGTATAAGGTTCCCAATTATTGATTTTGTATCAATTTTTTCAGAAATACTTTTTTTTTTTACAAAACTCATAAATAAAAATAAGAATAGCGATACACTTTGCTAGCCACATAAGATTTTTAAAAATATTCTAAATCGTATTTTTTTAAAGATGGATTTTAGTAAAATTTAAAAAAATTGTTCTTTAAGAAAACCGAAAAAAAAAGTTTACAATTCGAATTTTGAAACACTGTAGCAACAAAAATATCTTCAAAGTGGTTGACAAAATTTTAAGAAATTAATTTTTTATCAACTTAAAATGTTTTTTAGCAAAATTTTGAAAAAATACAAATGTTTTTATTAAATTTACATTTTTCAACAAAAATTTGAAACTTGACATCTCATTCCGAATTCAATTTTCAACTTTTTTTTGCAACCCTTTCAAAACTAAGGAAAAGTAAACTTTTTTGTAGAACAAAATTTGCAAATTTTTAAACACTATCGACCGTCTACCTTCTCTAAAACTGTGCCTACATACAATATTTTACGTATGCTTCAGAAGCTATACTTCAATATCACTCCGAGTTATTTACCGAATTTCAACTTGGTACCGTGCTGAACTTACGTCAAAATCTACTCAACATTATTACATAAATTTACCCTACGAAACATAAATTTCCAACAAATTCGAGGAATTACCACCTCGCCTAGTTTTAAAAACTCGCATCTCTTAGGTGAGGCAGGTATACCTACGTTGAACATGAAAATACGTAAATTTTTCAATTCGCCGAACAGCGAGAAAATTTCATTAGAAAATACCGTCGCAATCGCAGCAACAAGTTTTTCCACCAGCGTGAATAATTAAAGTGTGAACTTTTAATTTCCAACATAAACCTGGCGTAGAATCGGAGTCTTCTCGCGGGCCTTTCTTTCCATACAGCACTGCGCTGCGCTGCGTATTGAACAACAAATTGCAACGATATTTTCAAAAATTATTACGCTTCTTGGGAATTTATTCGCTTTTGAAAACAGCATCCAAACAATTAACACGATAACACCGACACCAAGAATACAAATGAAGCTTCCGACGATGGTAATTTTTTAAACCGTTTTCCAGCGCAAGACTGACGGTTGTTTTTAATTTAAACAACACTATTCAGCCGCTCTTTTTTTCTGCCCCTCGGCGATAACAAAAAAAAAAAAAAAAAAAACCTTCGCTTTGTTTAATTACTTCATTTCATCGAATAGTTGCAAAATTTTCTCCGCAAACCGTAATTACTTTCTAAAACGCGAGTGAAATTTTCGCTACATAGGCGTTTCTGAGAACGAACATTGGACCTTCGTTTGTCTCTAAAGTTCTTCAAAATTGCTATATTACGGTGTCAAAACGGCAGCTCGACGTACGATGGATACTAGGACAACAACGTGTGCATAAATTCTATTCAGACGTTGTTGGTATTCGCTTAGGACGAATGTGTCAACCATTCAACAAACGCGCATTTTCGATGATGAAGCGTTTTTAAAGGAAAATTATTACAATTACGCTTACCTTTTTATACGTGACCGAACTAATGTCTAATAGAATATCTTGGTAGGGGTTTTTCCAGTTCAAACATCGCCAAACGTAGGTATCTGAAAACAAATTACACCGTTATATAATTTAACTACCGAATTGAAAATCGCGCTAAATTACCATCGAAATCGTTCCTCCCTTATGGTGCGAGGAGCACGTCTTCGAAACAGAAATGTACCTTCTCACGTAAAGCTCTCTTCGTTCGCAACGACGAAGTAACAAAAAAACAAATCTCGTTTACATAATTATTAACGATCCGATTTGTTATAGCTGTTAAAAGCTCCAGTATCGTTGAATCTTTTACCAAATTCGAGACACAAATCTGCCAATATACAGTAGGTAGCTGCTAGTGCTGCAATATCGACATTTATCTGTCGATTTGCAGGGGAAAAAACAGACGATGAAACGTCGTTGGAAAATTTTCAATCGCGTAATTAAATTCACGCCGTGTTTCACCAATATCACGCGTCGTTAACGAGTCGACCTGAACAACATTTCTGTTCCGATCCGTTTAAAATAATACTTTTTCGTACTTAATTTCTGATTCATCGTTTCCAGAAGATTAAACCAATTTGTATTTTCGTACTCTGCGTGACATTTCGTCGACGTCGAAGATTACTTTCTGGTGAAAATTACGTAGATGCAGCGTCTGCGAAGAAAAAATCCAGAATGGTTTCTTGTGTAGAGTATGAGATGATGGTAGCGATGTTTTTCAAAAAGTTGTCCTTTTGTACGAAGAGCACTGCAACAGAAAACCAATTAAATCAATTAATTTGTAATTTTCTAAACTGACGGCTCGAAGCGATATAAATTCTTTTCAATTTATCTACGTGAAATACGTATATGTTACGTGATTAAGTATAATGTAATAAACAAAAACAATCGGTATTATATGTACATTTCTTGATCAAATATTTAAAAGAAAAATAATCGATAACAGGTACTTTCTAATGGCGTGTTCAAATAAAACTTTTCAGCTACACACCATCACGAACGTTATTATGGAACTTTTATAAATGACCCTTTCATCGTGTAAGTACCTTCAATGACGACGTATACTAACGCGCCAGTATTATACCTAAACTAGCGTACAAACTCCAACATCGTGTACGGTTAGGGTTACCCAGCCACCATTTTCGCGATTAGTTTTGCCAACTTTTTTGCGTTACATTTTACTCGTGGCGTAATTTCAAAAATTAAAACAAAAGAAAAGAAAACTTAGCCAGTGGCTAAAATAAGCGTCAATGCGTCATGTCACATACATACCTAGGTATAATGAATCACAAGAAAATGTAAAATAGGCAGACACTAGACACCTATAATGTAATGTACTTAGGTAGAATTGTCCATATTTTCGCATTTTGATTTTTTATTGGTCTCAACCCCATATTTTTTTTTTTTTTTTTTTTTTTTTTTTTTATTTATTGAGAAGATGATTTTCTATTTCTATTTTTCTCAAACTGTATTTAAAGTTGAAGTCAAAAATATGAGCAGATTTTCAAAATTATAATTCCAATTGTATTTAAACTTGAATTTAAATTCAGGAAAATATAAAAAATTGATGATCACTTTCTCATTAAAAGGAGTAACTTCGAATTGATGACTTAAAACAAAAAAATGAAGAATTTTGACACTTGAGTCAATTTTTAAGCTGAGGGGAAGCCGGTTGGTATCACTTAAAATTCAGTTAGAGGAAATACACGTATATTATAAATTTGGGATTGATTCTCGTAAAAAAGAACAACGTACGTGTATTACAACAACAACAACAATAAAAGTAAAAGTTTGAAAATGAGCAATTTTTTTTTAATCACAGACACCACTTGAAATTCAGGCATCATTATAACTATAGGGTGACCAAACGTACTATTTTTCACATCATATTTAACAGCTAGTTATGTTATAGAAATTACATTTCATGACGAATAACGTCCACCTAATGAAACGCAACTGGTGAAATTAAAAAATACCTACATATTTTCACACTTTTCGAGCAAAAAAAAATATGAGTAGATGACTAGGTGGGTACGTAATACGTATTTACTAATCGATAATTTCAATTTAAAAAAATAACAATAATAGTAAATATTTTTTGTTATTTCTGTAACAACTGAAATCAGATGAAAAACATTATAATCTCATTTTCCTATTGTTTTGTGTAAAAGTAGGTATTATTGTTTTGAATTTTACTTAAAACTATAACTATATTTTCATCCAAAGAAATTTTTAAAAATTTGTTGAGAAGTAGAATAAAATTTGAATTTTTAAAATTTTGTTTGTCTGGAATTTTGCTGAACAGAATTCTTGAATTTTTTAATTTTAATAAAATTTTTTTTTTTGATTTAGTGCATTTTTAAATACATTTTTTTGAAAGTAATTTTAAAATTTTCGTTCAATATTTGTACCCTAATCTTTCAAAATTTTCTTTTTAAAAAATACCTAGTACCTACATGATTTTGTATATTTTTCATTTTTTGCTCAAGTTGTTATTTTTTTTTAATCTGTGTACGGCGGCGCTGAAAAAAAATTACACAATTTTTAAAATGAAAATTATATTTTTTATTTGATACAATAAACTCCCTTCCCCCATCTCCCCTCCTCTTCCCTTCCCTTCCATTCCAAAAAATAACTTTCTATAAATGAGCCACCGCTGTATTTCAAGATCAAAAATATATAATTTTAATTTACAATTAATGGTCCCTCGCGTCCTAATGGTTTACAAATTACGAGTAACTACAAAAAAATTTCAATCAAATATACACACATTCTTCCAAAAAAAGTAACTTCAACTTTTTTTACATTTTTTTTTTGCACAACTTTCAAAAATTATGTTGAATAGCATTTTTTTTTAAATTTTACTCAAATACGTAGGTACAAATTTCCTAAAATTTTCTTCGAGCAAAAATTTTTAAAAACTATGCTTTAACATAGGTGACCCGGCACGTTAAAAGGGGCCTAGTAGGTAAAAAAAATCGATTTTCACTTTTCTGGTGTTCTGAGGTCCACTTACCAAGGTCTATCACCTGAATCACTAAAAACTTCGAAAAAGTCAATATTTTCAAACGGCATGACAAAAGGGACCTAGTAAATCTGTAATCACTGTGGTTTTCGATGAATATCTTCATAATTTAGACTAAAATCAATGTTACATTTGTTATCAGTAAACTTCAAAAATTTACTTATCACAATTTTTCCCCCCCTTTTTGGCAACACTGAGTTTGGCCAAATTTCCCTTGCGCCATTATACAAAAATGTTCGCCCATAATTATTTTTTTAATATTGGAAAATATTTCACTTATACCCAGTAACAATTCCCCAAAGTTTTAGAAAAATCGGTCCATTCGTTCCAGAGATATTCATTTCCAAAGTTTGTTTTTACTCTCCTGAAAAATTTGTAAAATTCCTACTACCCGTGAAGCATTGGCGACCAAAATACGTTAAAAAAACGATAGGAATACGTCAATTTTGCGACAGTAATACGCGTGGTAAAAACACTGTAAATTTCCCCTTTGTACCACCGTTTTGCGACCGTATCTTTGTCGCATGTACGTCAATAATACCACTCAATATTTACATAGTACTGACCTAATTTTTAATTTTAAAAATCATTTAATCAATGTAATTAATGCTTGGAACAATCCCTAAACACATATTGTACCTAATAATCCCAAAAAAAATCGGAAAAAAAAAAATCTGCCACCACTGGGGCTCGAACCCTCGACCTCCCGTATGAAAGTCTTCTATTTATCCACTAAGCCACCCCCTTACGTTGGAAGAATGCTCATAAAACGCTCATATAGACCACTCGATACCTTCAGATTTTGGACTTATAAAAATTTTCAAAGTTTTTCAATTTTTTTCAACTGTTAAAAATTGTTTTACACTTTTTCAATCTTTTTGGACTTGAAAAAATTTTCAAATTTTTTCAGACTTTTGGACTTGAAAAATTTTTCAAAATTTTTTGATTGCTTTACTGTCGTATTTGTGACGTTTATGCAACATTCATGAAAAATCGCTTACAACTAAAAAAAAAAAAAAAATCAAAATTTTTTCAAACTTTTGAACTTAGAAAATTTTTTTAAATTTTTTCGATCGTTTTACTGACGTAAATGTGACGTTCATGAAAAAATAGTATATGCCACAATATTACGTCCAATTCATGATCGTTTTACTGACGTATTATTGACGTTTTTGAAACAGTGTATATGCGACAATATTACGTCAATTTCACGATCGTTTTACTGACGTATTTGTGACGTGTTTGAAAAATCGCATATACGACAAAATTACGTCCATTTTATGGTCGCACATTTGACGTTTTTTCAACGTACTGTTCTACCGTCGTTTTTTATTGTCGCAAATGCTTCACGGGTAGGTCCCTTTTAACGTGCCGGGTCACATAGGTTATTTTGAATACTGTTTAAAAATAAATTTTGTACCAATTATTTTTTCAAAATTTCTTTTATTTATTTTTTAAAATTTTGCATAAAAAAAATTTAAAAAAAAACTTTTTTGAAAAAACAGATTTTAGAAGGGAAAAAAACGAGTACATTTAAAAATATTATGCTCAAACATGAATCATTTTCATTTTGTAAAAAAAATAAATATAGATACATTAAAAAATTGATTAAATTACTTATTCTTTTATTTCACAAAATCGACTAAGATTTTTTCGATTTTTCCTATTAATTTTTTTTTTTTTTTGTTTTGGTTCCACTTGAAAATTATTATGAAAATTTAGAGAAATAATAGTAAAAGAAAAAGTAACCTACGATGAAAAAAGTATCCAGTTATGATACCTAAAAATAAAAAATAGAGAAATACTTTCTCAAAAAAAAAAAAAAAAAAAAATGGGGAGGGAAAACACACAAAAAAATATTCACCAAGCATAAATAGAAACCACCCTTCAGGTAGGTACTCGAATATTTTCCAGTTTTTTTTTTTTTTTTTTTTTTTCTAATAACCCAAGGCAAAACACTTACATTGCCTTTTTTCCCATACTCGTCGAGTACTACGTACGTAAAGAAATGTAAGTATCGGTTGAATTCTGTAATCGAAAGGAATCCGACGTATTGACAAAGTATCACGAACTCGACCTAAATCACTCGATATACTATTTACTTAAAAACTCTAAATCTGTCGTCCTTTTTGTTTTTTTTTCTCGACAAAAAGCAAAAATCTCGAACACGTAAAACATAAAAGTAATGTATTTTTCCAACTAACATTGAAAACAGAAATCACCATTGTCTGTTCGAGAGATAGAAAGAAGAGAAAAAAATTATAATCGTGTTCATTTCCACACTCTGGTAAAATAATAACACTCGCTGGTAAAGTATATGGAACTCGTCTCCAAGTACAAATAATACGCACTCGAAGCTCTCAAATAAGGCTATTCATAAATACCGTCGTAAAACCGCATTCGATCTTGACAATATCTCAACACCTCTCATATTCAATTAATATTACAAAGAGAAATGAAATACCGAAACGTTTAATATCTATACTGCGTAGGTATTATTTCAAACAAAGAGAGCAAAAAAGTGAAAAATTACGCTAGAATAAGAGAAAAAGTCGAGTGAATTTTTCAATTCATGTAAGTACCTAGACCTACGTCACTACGTAGTGGGAGGTACTAGATATCTAAAGCTTACTGTACTGCATTTTTAGTTTCTTTTCAGTTTTCATCTGGTACCTGGTACGTTTTGTCGCAGAAGCAAAAAAACAGGTAGGTACCTCTACCTACCTAACCAATTAAAAACATATGAAAATCATTTTCAAAAGTTCAATAAAAATGCGACGTTGAAAGTAAATAACGAATTAGCTCGATAATTTTCTCCTCATCCAAAGCTCCAAATACTTGAAAAAAATTACCCCTTTCAAGTTTCAAAGCACTCGAAAAATTGAAGGGGCAAATCGTATGAGTAGTACTAAAAAAAATATGTTTACTCTTAATATTTTTTGCCTAATTTTGAAAATGAAGGTGTTAAAAAGCATCTAAAATTATTATCTGCAAAGTTTAAGACTCCTTAGTGCCTTTATTTTTGAGAATAGATAAATTCATCAAATAAAATTGTTTGTTGCTCTCAAACAGTTACATCATTTTCAAAATACTGTCTGGACGAAATTTTAATATTTTCGTGTCTCGAAGGCGACTACTGATAATTTAAAAAACTCGTTTTTTAGAAAAAATATTTATATGCTTCATCAAAAAAATTCTCTATTCCATTTCCTCTTGCCCCTTCAATTTATGAGGCAGGTTCCTCGAGCTGATATAACATTTTTTGATTTTTATGAGTTGACATCCACCTTGTGGATTTTTCTACTTCACTCGAAAAACACCGTGTACATAACTAGGCTCGTATGCCTACATTGCATCATAACCAAACGTCAGGGAAGATCTTATTTGTGATTTTGTGGGGCATTTCAACCCCCACAAGGACCTGGCACTATGGCCAAAAAAGAAGTAATTTAAATAATAAAAGTAATTCGGCAAAGGAAAAAAGCCGCATAAAAGAGTTAATGGAGAATGAAATAAATTCCGATTCATTGTTACAGTGGTTGAAATTTTCAGCTCGAATTCTTCTCCAACGAATGAAATTTTCGATAAAGTTTTCTCGTTAGAGAATTACCCGAAGGAAACTCGCGACAATTTGGATTTTAATAATAAATCTCAACAGAGACTAGAGTTAGCAGTGACTCTGTTCTTTCAGGCCCAAACAAGGCGATTGCTCTTGCTCGAATTTTGCAGAATTTTGCAGCCTAATCGAATTACACATAATCTTAATAAATAGGTCATCGGTACGATATCTAAAACAGCTTTGTGATTGAAAAACATTATCTAGGAAGGTGCTTCTTTCAAGCGTTCAGCGTATAGCGCACGCCATCGAATACCACAGGCTTTCCATAAACGGTTTTCCATCTCTCTGAAAGAATGCCAATTTTTTTCTATTTAGAGAAAAAACGCCTTTATTGAAAATTTCACATGGTTGCATTTTCACTCGATATAATGCGGCTAGCAATGAAAGCTTCAAATTTCTCGAGCGTTCATATAAGGGTAGAAAAGATGAAAAGGATAATAACTTGGCTATTCGTATACTTAGTACTCCGTAAATATATGTATGTCACGAAAACATGTAAAATTTTTCAAAATACGTATTTATAATTTACAACAGTCAAATGCGGTCAAATCAGATAGTAAACTCTTCATGAAAGTCGTCTCGTTAAAAGTAGTGTCTTTCAAAATGGTGAATTTTCTATCGAGCGTGGTCTTCTTTTTAAGACGAGTAATTTAAATAAAAAATATAAAGCCTTTTTTGATAATGAAAAAAGAAAGAGATTCAAATCCTCAAATTTAATTTTCTACTGAAATAACCTAATCCTGTACGCTTTACAGATTTCGTTAAATTACGTTTTTTTTTCTTCCTTCGAGCTAAGAAAAAAGACATTATTAATTGAAAATTAACAACAAGAAAACACCGCATTTAAAAAAAAGGCGAAAAACTTTACCTTAATTGTACCCAAGATACGATTTTTTCTGCGACAAAATTCATATCGATGTCTTCTGAGACGTCAAAATTGTACGAAAACGAAATTTTTATCCGAGTTTGCAAAAAATAAAAATAAAATGAAATAAAGGCAAGAATACTTCAAAATGTTATTTTTTTCTAAAGAGAGTCATATTACACGCATTCTCCTACCTGCATTGCGTCTAAAAGCGTTTTGCATTATTTTACCATTTCAACTGATACGACATATCTTTATCGTTTTTTCCGTTTTTTTTTGTTTTTTTTGTTTTTTTTTTAGCATCCCAAAGTGAAATCGAAACGTTATTTCACGCAAAAATTTCCACAATGGTAACGCTGTATCAACCTACTTGTAGAATTTCTACCTCCGTATATCGAATACCAAAATCGCAGAAAGAAATTCATTAATCTTTAATGAAACGAACTCTGAAGAAAAACTTTCTCGTAGTGTAACCCTTCAAGGTGACAATTTTCCGTCAAAAAATAACCAAACGTTACGTTTATGATTTTCAAGCTCTGATGATATAGGACTCATTTTTTATTTCCCGAGCCCTGCGAATTCACGATAAGCATTTTAAATTGTTCAAATTTTATTCCCAGAAGTAAATTAAGATTATTTTTGGTATGCAAGAGTGAATCTATCATTTTTACATCCGTTATTTTCTAAACGTATTAGGTACTTCAGAGATAAGATATTATTTTAGAAGAAAATTAAAAAAAGTTTATGCACGTATCTACAGTTAGAGCAAAACGATGCGCAATTATGAAGGCCATTTTCTAAAGCAATCAGGGTAAATTATTTTTGCTGCTCCCACATGGCCATCTTTATCCAATTATAAGGCAATTTGAATCGAAATATTGGTGTAAATCTTCTTACATTCGGGTCACAAGAAGTAATAATTTTTCATTGTCAGGGCAAAGTTTCTTTTTTAGTTTGAAAATTTTTATAACTTTTTTGAACGAAATAATCTACGAGTAGGTACTAAAATAAATGAAAGAAAAGAAAATCTGTCGAAAAATTAAAATCAATTATGTATCAGCCTACCTAAGTATACTTTTTCACAAAAAAAAAAAAAAAAAAAAAAAAAAACACTGGGAAGGAATTTTTAGAAAGGAATGAATTCAAACATCCTGTCAAAAAAAAAACTTTCTCAAATAGGTACCTTTAAAAAAATTTATAGTATTAAAAATTCCTTCTGAAAATTTAAAAAATTTGCTAAATGGAGATAAGCATAATTACTTTAAAATTTATTTAAATAAAAAACAAAAACCTTAACAACAAAACTTCGAGAAATATTTTCATAAAAATACCTCTTGCAAAAAAAGAAGAAATCCTAAAATAAATTCAAAATCTTGTCAGAAAATTTTAAAAATGTCTTTTTAAAGTGATTTAATTTTGGAAAAAAATCAATAATTTTAAGATAAAATCACCCATGTAAAAAATCTTTTTTGATACCTACAAAAAATTCTCTCGAAATAAAATTTTCAAAATGAAAATATTTCAATATTAAAAATTTTGTATTTGAAAAAAAAACTGCCAGAAAAATTAAAATAATGTTTTTTTACAAAAAATACTACTTTCGAGAAGGAATTTTGAGGGACGAAAGTATCTTTAAGACTTTTCTGAAATTATTATTCAAAAATTTCATCAAATAATGTAGTTAATAAAAATACTATTTTTTCATTTTTCATGAAACTTTCTTGAAACATTTTTTTCTGAAAAAACTTTTGTACATTTTTTAATACCTAGGTACAAAAAATCTCTCAGATAGCAATTTTCAAAATAAAAAAAAATTAAAAAAATCAAAAATTCTGTCAAAAAAATATTTTTTACTTATATAATTGAGAAAAATTCTTTTGAAATGGAAGAAGAATGGAAATGTTCTGAAAATTCCCCTTTAAAAAAAATTAAAATCCCTATTCACATAGATTTGATTTAAAAAAAAAATCACAACCAAAGATCCTATTATTAAGAAAGATGTATTTTGCTAATTTCTAAAAGATATCTTTGAATGAGTGCGAGGACGCACGTGTGCTCATACGAAAAGGAACCTATAAGGTCAACATTTTCGATTTTCAATTCCAGCTGGATCACTTATTTTTAAGTTGAAATTTCGCCATTCGATTATTTTTAAATCAATACCCACCTTTTCGTATAGGCAATTTTTTTTAATCAATAATAGAATCGGACATAACTCGAACTATAAACGAATTAAGTATAGGTGACATGAAAAATGCAAACTGCGCCTGTGTATGTAGATGTACCCTACCAACACGCAAATTGGCGAGACAAGCTTTCATGTTACCCTGTTGCCCTCGTAAGTTTTTTCCTTATTCCCCCACAATGAAAACTTACAAACTTCGTGAAATATTCCAACAAAAGCAAATGTACGCGCATTCAATGGGAAAACGTGTTCTTCCCAAGCTAACCTTATATAAAGGTACACTCAGCAAACACACACGTAAAGCGTTAATTTTAAACTCAACTAGGTATGGCAGGAGCGAACAGCGCGAATTGCAAAAAAAAATTAATTAACAACCTTAATTTTCCCCATCGAGTTGGCTATAAGCTCGAGCTCAAGCCCATATCGTCGGTTCGTCGTCGTGGTTAAAACAACGATCGGAATAAATCACGCAAAACGCGAATATGCGCTTAGGTACATTCACACCGTATAAATAAATTCATCTTTTTAAACGGTGTTATTTGATATAGGAAAAAATTTATTAGGATAGACGACGACGTATCATAATTCTATTGTAACTTCCATACGAATATGAAAATTTAAAGTCAAAAATGGCGAAACGTTTATACGGTGAAAATATCATGTATCGGAAGTGTTTTTGTTGCTGCGAATATTAATTTAAAGCGTTTTTCCTCCCAACAGCATATTTTTCACCTTTAAACACCACACTGTTCCAGCTTTTAAACACAATAAACACTTGTGACATGGTTTTTAAAAAATAAAAAATAAAATACATAACGCTATTCGAATTGTGGAAATATCGCATGAATTTAATGAAATGTCGTATTTAAAAGTTGAAACAAACTTTTTCTTTGAAAAGTCCTTTTCTATATCTATCGATAAAAGAAAGAAAAAAAAAAAAGAGAAAAAAATTCCATTTCTTCATTAAAGAAAAAAATGTATCTCTCGTTCGCGACCATATTCAGCGTCAAAATAAATATCACAATAATAACAAGTTCGTGAACAAATTGCCATTTTCACGTTACTAATCATGAAATTTCGAAAATAGTTTCTAAGTAAGTGCTTTTTTTCTCAACGAGATTTTCTTAGATCAAAGTTGATAGGTAGGTATCTGAAAAATATCAAAAATCCATTAAGTACAGAAAAAACTGGCACGAGCGTGAAATTCATTTGGTAAAATAAATCGTAAAAAAAATTTCAAACGAATTTGACACGAAATTCTGTTCGCAACAACCTCTCTCATTGGAAGGAAAGAATTTCTGAAGCCCTTTATGTGTATTTTTTGCAATAATAAAATTGAAAAAGGAAATCAACAAAAACCGACTTTACATGGCATATTTCAGCATGGGGCTTTTTCATACCATCATAACAAAAAATGGTTAACAACCGAATGGGCAGATTTTTCACGAAATAGCCCTCTTAGTCGAGCTAACAAAACAATGAATATACGAGTACGTCCGTCAAAATAGCCAATAAAAGAAGGATCCAATTTCGGGGTGAAATTTTTGACGTTTTAATTAGAAACGCTGCCACGAAGAGGCTTTTAAAATAATAACGACGAAAAAAAGAGGAAAATACACAATCGCAGCGAAATGGCGAAATACCTCCGAACTCTACGTATAAATTTCACAATTACATGGAAAATAGGAGTACGGTCAGCTCTCAACGCACGGTTTCCATAATTTCTGGTGAAATTGCTGTCGCGTCGAGCCGCTAAAACACAAAAGCGAGCAATAAAAATTTCCTATTTCCTTCCTGCTTCGAGCGCAACGGGCTCGCCGCAGGAGCGAGTATATTAAATATCGAAAATAAGACGAAAAGGGCTCTTAATTTTTTGGTACGTTAACCGACCACGTGACATAATCAAGCCTGAAACGTGTTGTAGTCTGTAAGACGCGAGTTTTTGCCAAACCTCGACTCGGCAACGTTCGGTTCGGTCGAGAGGAGTGAATTCGTCGAGTTTGACTCAGCACAAATGTGTTGGTGATTTCTGATTAGCACACCTTTGATTCGGCAGCTTCGTTTATTTAAGTATAAACGGCCGAGAAGACAGATACAAAACAGGAAATGAAGCACACATGCACGCTAAATTGACTTAATAGCACGAAGGTGTGGTACAGTCAGTAAACTTCATAAGGGACAAACTAGGCAACTCGCAACGCTACCCTTCTTTCAACGTAGAATAATCGATACTAAAAAGGGGCTGCTGTTACTAGATTATTCCACGATTCTAACTCGAACCCCAATACGAATGCCGACTTTTCCCCAACTACGCAGCCAAATGTTTCCCAGTTTTTAATACCCTATCGTAGTGAAAGCTTTTTCGCGTCTCTGCGCCACCCCCCCTTGTCACCCGCTCCTTTTGTTGAATAACTTACCAAACGTTACACACACAAACGTCGGACGACGACGATGGCAAGAGTACTCGGCACTGTCTTTGTGGCGCGCGCGCCCCACTACACCCTTTTTTCACGTCTTTGAAAGTAGAGAGGTTTTATCACACTTTTCAATTTCCTGTACAATAGAAATTTTTAATTAAGTTATCTTATGTTTGTCATTTTCGTTCGATTATTTTTCAAATAATTAAATTTTTACTAGACGTACGCCATCGCCATCTTTAGCTTATACCAACGACATCGATCCTTCTATAGCGTATTACCTTATTGATTGCATTGTATAAAGCTGTGATTTCTTCTTTCTCCCTTAGCGAGTTTTCTTTTTTTTAAAGGCTGGAACGTAGACAATCTTTATCGAATCTTTTTCCATCATTTTCTATCGATATTTCAAAATTCTTCATTTTTTCGTGCCATTCTTACGGTATGGTTCGAGCTCGAATTTAATAAAACCTGGAAAAAATATTAAAAAATAATCGAGTAGGTACTTGAAAATTGAAGAAATGAATAATATTAAAATTTGCGGCCAATTGCTGAAACCCTTCGAATGCGACACATAATTAAATAAGTAATAGCGAATAAATTGGCAGTGCCTTTAATAGTAATACTTTATTCATTACTTTTCACCCTTTTCAGCCATTATGGTTTTAATAGTAGGTACGAGAAATATTAAATTTTTATAATAATATAAATAAAATCAAAATTTATTTTTCCCCCTAATGAACGAAATAAAACTAATGAACCCTAATTTTACTAACCTGCCACAATGATAATTGATAACGATATAATCGCACCTTCAACAAAATGGCACATCTGCGATATGTGGAAGTGAATACAGCCAACGAGTTCGTCGTCGCTTTCGGCTCTTGGACATTTAAGGATCAAAGTTCATGCAGTCTGAAACAGAAACCATGCAGCCTTTATAGTAAACAGGTCGTTTTTATACATCGTCATATATAGCCCATTAACGTAATATGTACCACCTAAAAACTAATCATTTTCTAATTAACGTTACCATCGGTGTGAACGATATACGCGATGCGATAACCATTAAGGCGCAAATGTCGTTGAATAACTAATGCAAAAATGAACTGTTGAAAGTAATATGAATATTCTCTCATTGTTAGAAAAGCTTTTGCATATAATTACACCGATGCAACATCTTATTCAACATTTGCAACAGATGATAAAAGTACAGTAAATTAAAATGTAGTTCGAATTCCATCGCATCGTTCGCTTTCAAGTGCATTACAAACGAACTCGAAGTAAAATCGGGTAAATTTTTTCATAGTCTCTCATATTTGCCACTTAAATATACGTCTAATGGCAAACGAGTGAGAAAAAAACAACTTTTATTTGCACGAACTGGTAGACATTTAAGGAAGTGCTTTTAAAAAGCATTGCGACTCGGTGCTAATTAATACACACGCCACACAGATTTCAATCCTTCCATCGTCGTAGATAATGTTTTATCTGTGAAAAGAGCACTAATGGACGAGCTAAAATTGGTATACACTTCAATGGGTTCGGGTAAAATTCGAGATTGCAGACAATAATCGTTGGAAAATCATCGCAGAATTATCCAAGGTCATGTTTAAAAATTAAAACCAATTTTCATTGGGGTTGTCCTTATTTTGGACTAAAAAAAAAAATTAAAAAACGATCCCAGGTGGATTCCAGCCTCCCTCCCATTTTTAAAAAAATTCCAAACGTTTGTCTTTTTTGGCTAAAATCCATCAAAGCTGTTTCTTTTCATGAAAATTGATTTTCAAATTTTCTATTTTTTCCCAACTCACTTTCAAGTAGACCTCTCGACTTAGAAAAAAATGAAATAAAAAAAATGGCAGAATTTTTTGACTTTGTATTCAAAGTTGTTAACTTCTATTAGAAAATAATTTCCCATGTTCCTCCTCACTTGATTTCAAGGGATGCAACCATTGCACCCTCCTTGAAAAAATATGAGAATTTATCGTATTTTCAAACTTTTATTCTTTTGGTTCTAACCCATGAAACTGGTTTCTTTTCAAGACAACTAGTCAACTACATACCATTTCTTCATTTTTCCCTCCACTGGATTTAAAGTGATACTTTACGATGTCCAATATTCTTAAAAAAAAAAATTTAAAAAAACATCCAAGTAAAACTAAAAAAAGAGCAAATTTTTCAAATTCCAAGTTACGCCTAATTACCCTCAATTAATTTTTGTTAAAAAATGAAATGTTATATAAAATTTTCAAAAATTTTCCTTTTTTGGAGGGGGAGGGGTGTTCTTTACATATAAGTTGCTCTTTTTCACAAGATTTGATTTGCGATTTATCCTGATTTTCTAATAAAAATGAACAACTTCGAATTCCAAGTTGGAAAATTTTGATAATTTTTTTAGTTTTTGATTGTATTTGTTTGTGTTTATTGAAAAATTGGCGGAGGCTCAAAAGTACCACTTAAAACTAAGCCCGAGAAGAAAATGAAATCATGAGAAGTAGTTTTCATGAAAAGAACAACTCTAATGTTGTCAGAACCAAAAAAATGCGAAAGCTTGAAAATTTTGAAAATTTTCTTTTTTTTTTAAATGGGGAGGGATGTAGCAGCATCACTTGAAATTCAGTTGTAGGAAAAATAAAAAGTTGAGAATTATTTTTTAATAGAGAGGAACAACTTTGATGAATTAGAGCCAAAAAAGTGCAAAGGGTTGAAAATTTTATAATTTTTATCTTTTTAAACGCTGGGGAGGGAAACTTGAAATTTAGTTAAGCCTAACGGAAAATAATAAACGAGGAATTATTTCCTCATAAAAAAAAACGGAAGTCCTAAATAAAGGCCATCTCAATGTATGTACGTAGACGTACATTATAGTACTCAAGTGACTCTTATTTTGGACTTTTGAAATTTTTTTGTCCCACCCCCTAAAATTGTATCTTATTAATAGAAAATAATTTCCAATTTTTTTTATTTTTCCACAAGATAATTGAACTTTAAATGGTGTCGTTTACCTATACCACCATTTTTTTTTTTTTTTTTTGATAATGGAGGCTAGTGGCATCACTTAAAATTCAGTTGGGGCGATAGAAAATTATTTTTCTAATGAAAAGAAACGCCTTCAAGTGCTAGCAGGTCAAAAACATTGCTCATTTGGTTGTTGTTTCATTTTTTTCCCCCCCTCAAGTACTACTTATTTTACGTAAATTAAATTGGAAGGAAAAAGAATAGATAATTAAATCTTATGATGAGGAACAACTTCGATGTGTTATGAAATAACCAAAAAAAGACAAAATTTAAAAAGTAATCAATTTTTTCAATTTTTTTTTTAAAATGGGACGACCAGAGTCCATTAAAAATTCAATTATGGAAAAAATAGAAAACACGATTTTTATAAGTTAGAACCAAAAATGCAAAAGTTCGAAAATTTGGTCGTTTTAATTTTTTTAAAGGTTGGGGACTGGAGGCAAAGCATCACTTGAAACTCAGTTCGACGAAATAATATATTTAAAAAAAACAGGAAATTATTTTCTAATAAAAAGAAACAACCCTGGGGGTGAGATTACAAAAAAAAATCAAAATAAGAAACACCCAAATGTTTATGGCAAATTTTCAGTTCTTTACTAAGTTATTATAAAGATAGCTAGGTAGGTTCCTGCTACCTAAACCTAGAAAAACTCCATTCATTTGTACATACTTTTGTCGTTATCAGCATATTCGTGATTGTTTTTTTCACTATCGACACGATCCAGAAGTTTTAATTTTAAATAATTATATTTTCAATGGTCACATTTCAACAATTTTTTATCAAAGAAGCACAGCGATAATACTAAAAAAGAACATATCACGCCTTTTTTTTTTTTTTTTTTTAGCAAAGTAAACGATACGTGAAAATACCGAGTAATCTGAGGTTATAATCAATTATGCGTTTTTTCCTAATTAACAAACATGGCCTCATTCTGCGGCATTAAACGCCCGTCGCGACTAACCTTTTCGAGAGAAAAAATCGCTGCGAAGAAATTTACGCAAAAGTACACTTTGAAAACCATAAACCCGTTACGAAGACTAATAAAACGTTAGAGGCAAATGACAAAATCAAATCCACCATCGGCCAAACGTACATACAAATGAAACCAATGGCGATGGCAATACGAAGGTATTACCAGCAATATCCACGCGGATAGAAAGAACCAAACTCGCAAATAATTGAGGTCAAGGAAAACGATTTGAGTACTTCAATATACACAGACCATACACAGCGTAAAACCCATCTCCTATTTTCATCCCTTTACGTTAACTCGACGCGCAAAAAAACAATGACAAATTCTTTTTTTCTCGGTTGCTTCGCCAAAATATCCACTTTAAACATTCGATAAAAGCGTGCTTCTTCGAGTCGCACACATTTGTCATGAAACGAACATCGATCAATAGATAGTATTTTGCGACACCTTTGCGTTTTTTTTCTCGCTCAAAATCGAATTTTTTTCGCTCATTTTTCGCGAACCTCGAGAGCTTTGCAAATTCTTGTGTGATGTATGATGGTGGCTAGAAACGATCTATACGGTTTCAAAGGACGATTGTTGCTTTTTCCTACGGAGTCAATGATCAAAATTCTGTTCATATTTTAATCCACTAGACGTGCTTCTGCTTATTCTGCTTGATTTAGAATTTCGGTTGTACTTTTTCAACGAATTATACGAGGAGTCGAGGACGTATCCTAGAAAAAGAAATCTGCAAACACGTAAAGAATCATACAACTGCTTCTTTCTGGAGAAGTTTTTACCCTTAAAAATCTCTTTGCGTCTCTTCAGATCCGGTGCTTTATCATAATTCGCCGACAATAATGCGTCGTAAAATTTATATTCTAAACCGGTAAAGTATATGTTGGAAAAAGGTTCAAAGGGGTGTTGACTTACTTGTCGAATAGAGTGCATAAGCAACTTTAAAAAATACTTTTTACCCAAAAGTTCCACTATATTAAAAGAGAAATACTCTTAGTAATACAGAGCATTATAATTTTTCTTTTTTTTCTCTCCATTCTTTGAACTGAACGAACGAAAAAAAAAAAAAAAAAAAAAAAACTTAAAGGGGAAACACGCTGAAAACTCCATGGTTTTGAATTATTTAATTATTCCAGTCTTTCAATGTTCTTTGGCGATGGTTTGTATTACACGTTTTGGAGAAATTTTTCACATAAAAAAAACGCCGTATCACGTCGCTTTACAATATTGATTCATTTTGCCTTTACATCAAATTATATTCTTCTTGGTAATCCTTTTGGGGCTGAAACTATTTTCCTTCTTTCCCTTCTTCATCGTTATGTTTTGTTATGAAAAGTGATTTTAAAATCTGAGCGAAATTTATTATCGTACGTAGTACGTATCGACGTTACCTGGTTTTTTTCCTCCTTTTCTTCGTCGAGTTATTTGAATAAGTTGTGAATCGTAATTTTGAAGCATAATATTCTCGATGGTTGCTGTAAGTAGGTAATTCATTTCGCGTTGTAGGCTGTTTTTTTTTATTTTCTTCTTCATACGACTACGAATTAAGATGTAGGATATTAAATTGGTTGTAGATTAGGATTGTTCATCTGAAATACTAATACGTACTTGAATAACGAGTGTTCTACGATAAATTGATCAAATTCTGAAACCCACGAAGCGTCCATTAATTAATTTCTTCTTTGTTACGTATCTGTAAAAAATAAAAATAATTTTTTTTTCTTCAAAATTTGGTTGTTAGGCAGATAAATAGGTACATCATCTCGTATAATAAATTATAGTACATACTACATAGATGAAAAAACTCATCTCAACAAAGTATACACAGCTCTTGTATGTATTCATCGAGAAACTCGACACTTGTACTTAATTTTGTGTGAACTGCCCTTCTAATAGAAACTTTCAATTAGAATTTCTATAAAAAGCACGATTAATGAATTTCTCGTTTATTGATGAGTAGTTTTTCATCGACAAATTGCAATTGATTAATTTACGAGAACATGGTATTATTTCAGAGCTGTTAGTTGAAATTTATTCAATGGTCATCCCCGATTCGCAAAACCTACAAAACCGAAATCTAGTATACACTATGAATACAAATTTTCCAACCATATTGTAAATTTCCCTGGGAAAACGAAACATTTTCGGTACGTTAAAATCGACATAGCTAATGAATCTAACCGCAGCTACTAACTACACTTAATACTACAGGGACACTGGACAGTACTTCTGCACAGAAGAAAAAAGTATACAAATCCTTTAAACCATGACCTTTTAATCTTTGTATGGTCACGAGGCAACACTTGTATTTTGCTTTTCTTCGCTGATGTATCGATTATTGATAGAATTCGAGCTGTCGGTACACTTCGGAGCGAATTCAGTCTCTTCGAATGGTCAAAATTCATTTTCAATCAGCGCCGTCTCCGAGGTCAATTTAATATTTCTCTCATTTTCGCCTTTAGAAAGAGGAAAATATTTTCAAATTTCCTGCCATTCGTCGTTCACTTAATTGGAATTTTTCATTCGTTTCGAGAATCCATCGTTGAATGCGTAGATATACAACGCAAATACGCCAACGAAATACGGACATTATCAATAACGTTTTTAATTGAGCGAGTAATCAACGAGTATCGAGTAAAGCTAGCTCAGCGGAAAAAATCTCCATCCGTATTAGCATACGGAGTTAATTTGCTCTTTTTGTTTATCTATCGTTTTTCTGCTTCATAGCTCAGAAAACGCAGTTCACTAATTAGCCATTTTATTACTTTCCAGCAACAAGCATTGAAGAATATCGCAACCGGTGATTCGTCGTCTTCACATTTTGAACCACAAGTAGCTTTGTTATGCGACCAAAAAAGCGGCCAGCCTTATTACAACCAGTACATGAGCCAATCTGGACGCTGGACCGTTGATACGAATTCCAGATCTAGTATTTCATCGTCGTCGTGTACTAATGAAAAACTAGACATATTGGAATATTGTAAAAAGGTAAGAAATATTTCGAAACTTTTAGGTGCTATTGACATTATACATACGTAGTATAAACGAATCTTCAATCTATACGTGTCACGTAACTCGAATATAATAATTTAAAACCGTTCCCTGGCATTTGAATAATCTTGCAATTTGCCAACTTAATCTGTAGGATTTACTTATACAATGGGAGAGGCTTGTTTTCATTTGAATTTATTACGATTATTTTTAACAACGTTTTAACGTAATATTATATTATACAAGTAGTTTCGCACTGTCTGTATGCTAGTAGGATTTACGATAATAGGTAGATGGATACGTCGAGGTCACAATATGGTTACTACTGCAGACGAATTAGGTATAAAAATTTTCAAATCACCAGCCAACTCTCAATGCATAAATAAATCCGAAGAACTATATAAATTCTATCTCGTTAAGATTTAATATACGTACCAACTCAATTAATGTAATTTGTTATTTGCAGGTATATCCAAGTCATGATATCACTAACATCGTCGAATCTAGTCATTTTATAAAAATCGGCGGTTGGTGTAAAGTTGGAAGATCTAAATGCAAAAAAGTCGAATGGGTTAAACCATATCGATGCTTAGGTGAGTTCGTAATTCAAATACTTATTTATAAGCTGTATACGCCGATTTCATCATCACTTAGAAAATATTATCTACTTTATCAGTTTATCCTGTCACATAAAATTATTTATCTACACGCAATTACGACCGAACGTAACCGTGATTTTTGTTAATCGAAGAAGCGAACTTCACGGAAGCCATAATGTACGGTGTTACTGCTGAAGTACTAATCCTCAATAGATTTAAAATTAAATACTATTTTAAACCGTTGGTAAGATACAATACATACCTTGGTTAAACTGAGATGATATCCTTTAAATAGCATGTAGAAAGTCCATCACAATTTTTTTGGTACCCAGTTGAATAATCTAGAAGGAAACATGAATAAAATTACAGACATGTCATTCGTTTTAATCAAAAGTTTCGACAAAACAAAAAATAGTTTAACGAACATACCAACACGAGGGGCTCGGTGAACATCTGGTTCATTTTCTTTTGATTTTTGAATCACCAGTTTGATGTGAGCTTACCTACTGATGTATGATACGATGAACCATCAAAATACTAAATTTTTGTAATATGAAACAAGAAACGTCAAAAGATAGCTTAAAAAATAGAATAACACTCACGTTAGTCCAATACTTGACAAATCATTCGCAATCACACAATGAAAGATAAGTAAACAAAAGGAAGTCTGTGACCTATGAGATGGTCGAATAGACGAATAGTCATGTTTGTTTGAGAATGCATGTTTTTCATTGGTCCATTACATTATTTCTTATCAAAAACGAAAACGATTATTCAATTTTCATTTTTCACGGCCTTGATTTTCACACCCTTGGGGTAGTTGGGGTCGCTTGTCACTTGTGGTAGGGAATAGATGAGGGGGTGTTGTTATTTCCACCAGCCTGGGTGAGGTACATGAACGAAATATTGCTCACACCTTCATACTTCCATCAGTCAGATTCTGGACTTCTAAAACGAATATTTCTTTCAATATTGACATTGTCTTGTATTTTATCATAATTGAAGGGGAGAGAGGGGTCCAATCAAAATTTTTGTAATAACCAAAATTATTTCCAAGACTCCAAGCTACAACTTTTGTTTGGAAATTTTTACAATTAGACCTCTACCTCCGCCAGTTTTCAATAATATAGGTAACTAAGTCATATTATGCAAAATTGGAGGGGAGGAAAGGGTCTAAACGAAAATTTTATAATAGGTAACAAAAATTATTTTTAGGACCCAATTTACAACTTTTGTTTGAAAAATATTTCAATTGGACCCCTTCGCCAAAAGTTTACAAACTACCTGCCTGGTATTATGTGAAATCGGAGGAGAGGGAGAGATCCAATCGAAATTTTCACAATGACTAAAATTATTTTTAGGATCTTAATCTACAACTTTTATTTGAAAATTTTTTCAATCGGTTCTTTCCTCCCGCACTCCTCTACTTTTTAATCAACATCTTCGGAGTGTTAAGCAAAATTGGTTGGGAAGGGGATCCAATTTAAAAAAAACTTCAAACAAAAGTTATGGCTTGAAGACCTAGGAATAATTTTGGATATAACAAAAATTTCAATTGGAGCTCTCCCTCCCCTCCAATTTTTGAATAAAATAAATGTCAATTGAAACTTGAAAGAAATAGGTATTCTAAGTAAGTACAAATAAAATTGCTGATTCAATTGATTCATTTCAATGAACTATTCACCCAGGCTGGTGGAAATAACAACACCCAGATGGGAGTACACTTCAGTCCGCATACCCTTGGTTTTTAATTCAATAAGCCAAAGGCCGAAAATATCATCTTATTATAGGTATTGCGTTATTTTTTTCCAATACCTATAATACCTGATCAGAGCCGGTGCGAGGGGGGTTGGGGGGGTGGAACACCCCCCCCCCAGTGATTTTCCATTCGGCAAATTTTCGACAAATTTTCGACAAATTCGGCAAACTTTTGACAAATTAAATTAGGTATGTTTACAAAATTTGGTAAAGTTTTGAATTTCAAATATGTAAATTTTTTAGAAATTCTAAATCACAAATTCGGCAAATTTTTGAGAAATTCCGAATCATAAATTCGATAAATTTTAGAGAAATTCCGACTCACAAATTCGGTAAATTTCTGAAAAAAAATTTCGCCCTCGCTTCGCTCGGGCAATGTACTTCTATTACTTCATCTTTCTCTCAGAATCAGAATAGGAATCAAAAATCAGCGCATTTGAATTGTTATAACTTCTAACGTAAAAAAATGAACATGATCTTTTTGAAAATATTAAAAATTATGTTTAAAGTGCATTATTTTTAATTAAAAATTCCAATTTTTTCAAAATTTTCGCCCTCGCTTCGCTCGGGCAACGTATCACTTTTTCATCATTTAAAAAACCAGAAATTATTGTATGTTTTCAAAATTTCTGCAAAAAAAAGTCCATCTTTTCTTTTAGAAGTGCAATTTTTTCAAAAATTTTCGCCCTCGCTTCGCTCGGGCAGCAAGAGTCGTTTTGATTCAAATCCTAATGCTACCATAAGTTCTTGAAATTTTTTCTATGAAGATAGTGAGAAGATCTTCTTTCGAAAACTCACTTTTTTCAAAAAATTCAGCGCAGGGGTCTACTTCCCACTGTTGTACCTATTAATTATCATTCGGCATTTTCGATCTACCCCCCCCCCCCCCTCCCCCAAAAAAAATTTGCTCAAACCGTCTCTGTACCTGATTCAAATCAGTAAGTAACTAGGTAGAACACATAACACTTCAATTTTTCATATTTTCCCCCAATAATCGATCAGTCTATTTCAGTAACTTTGGTAATGAGCAAACAAGAGTAATTGAACCTCTCACTTACCTATAAATATAATACGTTTTACTTTTTCCAACACTCTGTTATGTAAACGAACGTGTTACGCTGTTGGGAGAAAAATCCAAATTTTTCATATTAAACCCGTCACGCGTCATTTGCATAATTTCACCCTCGACGATAGCAGAAAAAATTCCATCTCGGAAACTTCCCATAGCGAAAAATTGACTCGTTTCTAAGCTCATTACAGTGTAACACGGTTTAAGCAAAATTATTCAGGTCGATTCATGCCATAAAAAACCGCGCGTTACGTCCTATAATACTTCCAAAACAAAGCGCCGAACACCGGAAAAAAGTACTTTCGGAGACGGAAAAAGACCTTTGAATTTCATTAAAGCACATAACGTTTTTACCGCATAAACTGGAAAATTTTTCACCACAGAATAAGTTCATGTCGTCATAAATTCCACTCACATTGGTAAATTCGCTCGGTAATCTGGATGAAATAGCTATAAACCACTTTTGTCATTGACGGATCGCGATAAGCCTCTACTGTATAAAAGTTTTTTAATTTGTTCAAAATAAAACGCTTTCGAAAACTTGAAACCGCGTGTAGGTAAAGAAAAGGCTCTATTCCTTAGCGAGACTTTTCAACAAATCGATGATGTCGCTGTAGTAAATTCTGATATTATCGAAAGAATCGAACGACTTTTTTCCAGCCATTCTGTCTGATAAATATGTAATACATAACGGTTTTTTGTTTATACAGAGGGACCGTTCCAAAGTGACGCTCTATTGGTACCGGAAAAATGCGTTTTCGATCATATCCACAATCAATCGAAATGCTGGCCATTCGATCTATGGAACCAGACAGCGTCCGTTTCCTGCCAAGATCGCGACATGAATCTCAGAAGTTTTGCCATGCTGTTGCCGTGCGGTATTTCCTTATTCTCCGGAGTTGAATTTGTTTGCTGTCCAAATAAAGGTATGTTGTTATGACGACACGTGTTACCTATTCTTCCTGTGCCTTTTTTAACTCCCACTTTCTTCGGGTATCTCATTTACGTGATAATTTTACGTTTACCATCACACCGATGTTTACTACGATTATTTCTCCGAGTAAGAATAGCTCGCATAATGTCTTGTATTACGTCCCCTTATAAAATTTTATGTACCTACGACAAAAACTATACCGTATAAGAACATCGAACACGAACAGTTATCCGCCAATTTAATTTTAAAATCACAATTTTTCCATTTCTTCGCGTATTATAATATTCGTAGCTCTGATCATCTCATCGTCAAACACGTATTTCATATTTGAAAATTGATACTTCAAATAAATTTAATCGGTTGGGAAAATTACTTTTGAAAGAAGTGTCTACGAAGACAAACGGGCGTTTTCATAAGAAAGGATTTTTCCTCCAGTAAGAATTATAATACAGGGTGTTCCGTGAAGCGTCCGTAATAATTCAACTAGGTATACATACAGGGTGTTTCATAGCTGACTGAGTTCTTTCCGCCGGGTGAATAGGCAACCCATAAGGAACAAAAAAAAAATGGCATATAAAAATGTTGCCTATCTTGAAAATTGAAGAGGCAAGAGACAATTAAATTGAGAAAAAATAATTTCTGATTGGGCCAACGAATAGTAATAAAAAAATTAACTTTTTTTGTTCTAGACATATTTATGCCTATTTTTAAAAATTAAGGCGCAAGAGAGCTTTAAACTGTGAAAATACAGGTTTTTTAATTTTGAAAGCTCTGTAACTCCTTCATTTTCAAAGATAGACAAATTCATTAAATGACTTTTTTGCTCATCTCAAAAAGTTATAACTCTTTCATGTATCATCTCGACGAAATTGCAGTTCTATTGATCATTTTTTTGGCTTAAAATTATCAGCGGACACTGGACATCATTGGAAAATGAAAACTTCAAAAGTTATCAAAATGTTACATATAACAGGTGTAACTCATTGAGATGAACAAAAAAAGTTATGTGGTGAATTTGCCTATCTTCGAAAATGAAGGAGCTACAGAGCTTTGAAAATGGAAAAACCAGTTTTTTCAAAGTTTGAAGCTCTTCTAAGCCTTCATTTTCAAAGATAGGCAAAAAATGTCAAGAAACAAAAAAGAGTTTTTTTTTCTTTAGTATTAGGTACCTATTCATTTGTTCAATTAATTTTTTTTTCTCAATTCAATTTTCCCTTGCCCCTTAAATTTTCAAGATAAGCAACATGTTTAATTACTCATATAACCTTTTTTGTTCCTTATGGGTTGCATATTCACTTGGTGGAAGGAACTCAATCAGCTATGAAACACCCTAGTATATGTAGATGCAACTCGAGTAGACAAACAAAATACTTTATTATGATGAGTTGCCTATCTCAGTTTTGAAGGAGCAGTAGTTTCAAAAAATTCGAAATTTTGTCCATACAATTCATGAAACAGATGTAAGATGTAATTCTTTGAGAGGAGCAAAATCAGTTATGTTGAAAATTTGTGTATCTTTGAAAATGAAGGCGCTACAGAACCTCAAACTTGGAAAATACTGATTAATTTTCTAAGATAGGCAAATTCTTAACATAACTTTTTTTTGTTCTTCTTAAAAAATGGAATCTGTATCGTGGTATTGTTTTGACAAAAGACAAAATCGTTTAATTTTCATGTCTCAAAAGTGCACTGCAATAATTGAGGTAGGCAATGCATTTAACAAGAATTTCTTGTCGTCATAACTCCTTCAATTTCAAAGATAGACTTCCCAACGTGATTACAACTTTTCTCGCGTATTCAAAGCGCTATATGTACTGGCGAGGTCGATTTTTTTCAATGCAATAGGTACATATTTCCAACTAATTTTGCTTAGAAATACCAAATTAATTTTCAAAGCTTCAGAACGCCTTCAATTTTCGAGATAGGCAACTTATCATAATAAAGTTTTTTGTTCATCTACTCGAGTTGCATCTATAGTGAAAATATTGCGCACGTTTCATGGAATACCCTATATTTCAATGGTGTTAGCATCGTTTCTCTATACCCTATTGACGAAAAAAAATTTGAGAATGGTAGCATCAGTTGCCTGTTTTTGAACCACTTTGAATGCTAGTGCTAGCATCCTAGTAGCATCCTAGTAGCATTTTAGTAGCATTTTGTTAGCACTTGGTATTGTGCTAGCATCTAGCATTATTAGGTGGTCCAAAAAAAGTCAACATGAATGCTAGCATTTTCGTAACACGTGCTAGCATAATGCTACTGATGCTAGTAATATGCTAGCATGCCGATGTAATGCTAGCAAAATACTAACATAATGCTTTATGAATTGTCGATTGGGTAGCGTCATTTTTTATCATGAGATGAGATAACTACATTGGTAATTAGATACACAGAAGCGTCTCGTATAAAAATTAAAGTAGGTATTAGGTACCTATTTTCTCGTCGACTGTTCAGTGTTCACAAACGTAAAAAAATGAGGAAAAGTGAATGAGAATGCTCTCAGTAGAAACGATGCCACTTTTAAAAAAGTACATACTTCGGTAAATTAAAATTCAAAACAAATGCTTTGTAAAAATATGTTCGAAAAATATTCCTCTGTTCGTACTTGCATTCAAGTACCTACGTTTGAAATTCAATAATCAAAACCAATTTACACACAAATAATTCACCGGACCAAATATTCCAGTACGTTCTGTAAATTCGATGTTTTTTGTTTTTTAATTAATTCGTCGACCATTCGGGTAAAATACGAATTCATGTAAAATTAGAAAAACGCCAGAAATTTCAAAACCTCGTTCAGAATTACAATTTCCCAAATAACCACGATATCGATTCGGCGAAGGAATTTTTAATTTATTGCTCGTCAGAAAACTACACTATGTGTACATTCCGGGCTTCCAATTTTGAAATATACGTATTTAATTTCAGACAAAGCAACGACGAAAAAGCTCTCAGTACCGAACACGATGTCCGATCAATTCGACATCGACGACGATATCGACGACGACGATGACGACGATGACGACGACGATGACGATGATCTCGACGACAGCGACGACGATTACGATGGTTACGATGATAATGCGATGAGCAGCAGTACGAAAGCGCCGACCACCACCAGGCCTACAACTACTACTCCAGCCCCAACTACAACCTCTACTACTGCTGCACCAACTCCAGACCCATACTTTACGCACTTTGACCCGCATGAAGAGCATAAAGCTTATAAAGAAGCACAAATGCGACTGGAGGAAACTCACAGAGAAAAAGTAACCAAGGTAATGAATGAACCACTTGAAAAACGTTTGCTTACGGTTAGTGGTTATACTCGCTTTTTCTATAGCGCCGGTAATATGGAATATTTTGAATTTTACCGAACGTAGACCCCATTTCATCAATCGATCGCTTTAGGCCATTCTCACCAACTCACATGTCACGTGCAAACAAAAATTCTCCACCTATTTTCAGAGCGGTGGGAAAAAGGAAAAATGGAAAAAGGATATTAAATTCCATACTAGAAAATGTTAGCGCCTGATCTCTCAAAAACCAATCTTTACGTCGCTCTTTTTCTTTTATTTTATTCATTTCTTGTTCGAAATTCTCCCTATATTGGTCTCTAAACGTAGAAACACAATTTCCTCGCGGTGACAGTTTAATGTGTTGATCAGGTAAACGCGCCTACCTATATAAAATCTCAAACAATAAAACTTCCAGCCAATAACCTATACCTATTTTACTATTGAAAATACTATTCACGACTGGGGACACTTCCTTTACCAAAATTTTTAGTACTGAGAAAAAATGGGCCTATAAGTTCGATAAAAGTAAAAATATTTTATACCGATTGCATTGTTTTCTGCAACAGGTAATGAAAGACTGGTCCGATCTCGAAGAACATTATCAAGAAATGCGATTGAAAGATCCGCACATGGCCGAAGAATTCAAACAAAGGATGACGTTAAGATTCCAACAAACTGTGCAAGCTTTAGAAGAAGAAGAGGCAGCAGAAAAACATCAGCTAGTTGCCATGCATCAACAACGTATCAGCGCACATATTAATCAACGTAAAAAAGATGCCATGAATTGTTATACACGTGCCTTGAATGACAATCCACCAAATGTACGCGGGCTCGTATTAAATTATAAATTCTATAGAAAACATACAATTGAATCGGTTAATTAGAGACGCCTTTCTATTAAATATAACTTTGTATTCTATTTTTATAGACGCACCGGGTACAAAAGTGTTTACAAAAACTTCTCAGATCACTACATAAAGATCGTCACCACACCATTACCCATTACCGTCATCTGCTGATGACCAGTGTCGAGCAAGCTGATCGCGAAAGAGCCATTACATTAGAACATTTAGTCGATATCGATCATATGGTCAATCAAAGTCTTCAAATGCTCGAAAGGTACGCATAAAAAGTTCTGCGCTCGTAAGTCCATCTCGTGAAAATAATTGGGTAAAGTTAGGTATTTGACCTATAAAAATTTCAAAAAAATAAATCAAATTTGTGCTCTAAATTCCGCATCGTTTAACCTTAATTAAGAAGTGAAAAAAAATGTCGTTTAGTAAATTACGTACCAAGCCCTTGTGTATATTGCGAATTTAATCAAAACGGCTAATTCAATAGAGTGGTTATTAGGACGACGCGACCCTGTGGAAACAATTTATATTGCAAAAATTTACATGGACAATTTTCCACCTTTGAAATGATTTTACGTTAATTGCGGTAAAAAGCGATTAATTGAAAACAAATTGAAAACAAACTAAACGCGAAAACTTGATTTTCACTCATATCCTTCGACCAATAACTTTTGAGTGCAATAATTAATATTTTTTTCATTCATTAGTCGATAACTTATGGCAATAGCACGGGAGTTCGAGCTTCACCTCTAAAATTGCTAAAGTAGTACACTTCAGAAAACTACGAGAACGGAAATATTAAATACATGCTACCTACAATCTCTGCTATTTATTTGGATTAAAAATATTTTTTAACAATTCAGTAATTTTTGGTGAGAGAATTTTGAAGAAAAAAAAATCGAGTTCTTTAGGAGTGCAAAATATTTCAACTTTTTTCAATTCAGGGTAAAAAAAAATAAAATAAAAAAATTTCTCAACTTTTTTTTGAAAAATTCTTTCAGTCTTTTTGAAATAAAAAAATTATTTTTTTAAAATTGAAAATAAAATCGGAGTCCGTTGATGAAATTTTTTTTTTTTTTTAAACAAAAAAAGAAAACTTTCATTAATTTGGCAGAAAAATCTCAATTTTTATAAAGTACCTTTAAAAAAAATGAACAGAAAATTTCTCATTTAAAAAAAAAAAAAAAAAATTATTTTGTGGGAGAAAAAATCTAATTTTTTGAAAACTTCTTTTAATCTTAAAAAAGTCAATTTTTTAAATTGTAAAAATATATAAATTTTAAAACCCGCGTAAAAAAATTTCAGAAATTTTTTTGCAATTGAAAAATAACCACGTTTTTAAAAAAATGAGGAAAAAATCTCAATTTGTTGAGAGAGAATCTCAACTTTTTTGAAAAATTCATTCAATCAGAAAAAGATACTATGTTTTTTCTCAAGTTGAAAAAAAATCAATTTTTTTTAGTCCATGTAAAAAAGAAATTCAAGTAAAAAAATACGAAAAAATTTCTCATTTTTTGAATAAAAAATGAAAAGTAAGGTAAATTTTGGTGAGAAAAATTTCATTAAAAAATAAAATAACTTTCAATCTTTTAAAATTCAATTGTTTTGGAATTTAAAAAAAATCTCAATTGTTTGTAATAAACCATTATCCAAAATTTTTTGAGACAGTCTACCACAATAATTTTTTTAAATTTTTTAAAGTAAAAAATCGATGAAAAAAATCCCATTTTTTTTAAACAAAAAAAATCTTTTTAGGAAAAAACAACCTCATTTTTTTAGGGGGGAAATCTCATTTTTTTTAGAAAAAAAAACAACATTTTTTAGGAAAAATTTAGGAAAAAATTTCACTTTTTTAAGACAAAAAAAAAATCATTTTTAGAGAAAAAAATCTCATTTTTTTAGGGAAAAAATACTAATTTATTTTCAGAAAAATCTAATTTTTGTCTGCATTTTTTAAAAATAAATAAGTATTTCACTATATTTCACTTTTTTGGAAATGAAAAATTTCAATTTTTAGAGCTAAAAAACTCAGTTTATTTAGAAGAAAAATATTTCTCAAATTTTTGGAGAAAAAAATCTCTGAATAAAAAGTTCTCAATTTTATGAAATAAAAAAATCTCAATTTTTGGGAATAAAAATATTTTCAATTTTCTGGAATAAAACATTCTCCTACGTCAGTTTTTCGGATATTTTTTTTATTTTTTATTTTTTATTTTTGAATAAAAATATACCTACCTAATATTTAATTTATTTTATTTTTTGGAAAAAAAAACCTAAAAATCTCATTTTTGGAGGGAAAATAGGTATTCCTCAAATTTTTGAAGAAAAAAAGCTTTGAATTTTTTAGGAAGGATCATTAAATTTTCTAGTGAAAAAAAACATATTTTTTTGTAGAGAATATTTTTCTCATTTCAATATTGCCAATTTATTTTTCGGAATAGAATTTTATACTCTGTAATAATTAATAATCAATATTTAATTTTTCAGATATCCATCGATCTCTGGCAAAATTTCCAAACTGATGTCAGATTACGTGCAAGCCCTACGAAGCAAGGACGAAACCCCTGGAACCCTTCCAGCAATGACACGTGAAGCAGAAGCAGCTATCTTAGATAAATATAAGGACGAAGTGATCGCAGCACAAGAAGGTAAATAATAGATCACTTAATCTGATAAATGACATTGGTAAATGTTTCTACAACACTGGGGGTCTTTTTTTTTTTTTTTTTTTGTAGACAAAGAACGAGAACGTATTTTAGAAAAACAACGTAAAGAAGCTTTGAAATATGATAAAGTTGAAATTAAAGGCGATGAAACGCGAGCTGACGAAATTCAAGCAGAATTTGACGCCGAAACGGTAGTAGACGATCGTCGTACTACCTCGCAGTCATCTACTACTACTCCATCGACAATTACATTCCAACCAATTATGATGGAACATCATGATACACAACCACGTGTAGCACATGCTCTTAACCATGACCTCGCTCATGGGGAACCGGTTCGTAATATTTTAAAATTAACGTAGGCTTATTTCAGTTTAACGGCATTTGAGACAATATAGATGAGTTGTTTTTTTTATACGATCTTCTTTACAGATATATGCCATTAAAACTGATGCAAGCAGCAGTCGTAATCCTAAAAATCTATACTTCACCCTAGCATTCACTGCATTCACGTTGATGGCCGTAACACTAGTTGGTATTGCTGTAATCAGACGAAGAAATGCCAGACTTCCACAGAATCAGGTAAACTGTCAAACATCTTGAAAAAAAATTACAAAATTTACAAATTATTATGATAACTTTCAAAGTTTTATGAACCAAACCCATATTCTTCGGTTATCGTTGCAATTTTAATCTAACCTAACTATTTATTTCACAGGGATTCATCGAAGTAGATCAAGCTATAACCCCAGAAGAACGTCATGTCGCCAATATGCAAATCAACGGTTACGAAAATCCTACTTACAAATATTTCGAAGTTAAAGAATAAACCAAAAAACAAATACATTTATGTAACTGTTTAATTTTTTGTAAGTCTACTTATTTTATACTTTCGAAATTGATTGTGGAAGTATGAAAAAACATTTCGTCTAGAAAATTGTCTACTCGACATATTGTTAGATTTTCTATAATATATTAAGGTATAAGAATGAATTTTTTGTTCGTTGCGTCGTTATACGTTCTTTTAAACCATTTCCGTCTAGTCTTTCGTTTTTAATTTTGTGCGCAGAAAATACAAATCACGGTCATCAATTCAAATTTCACCTCGAGATAGTGATTTTTCTCACTTTATGGAAACGCGATATACCTAAAGATAAATAATTAAATATATTCAACTGCACCTACTTAATAAACTTTGTTTATTTAATTATGTAAGGCCAAAATTCCGATTCGTTTGAGAGAAAAAAAAAGTTGATCATCAGTGCACTAATTCAGAACTAGATTGAAAAAAAATAATAATATTCTGATAGAAAACGAAAATTATCATTAAACCAATTTTAATAATAAGTTGATTTTAAGCGAATTTTTATATCGATTTAATTCTATTATATTCTTATGAAAACCTAAGTAATATATCCTATTTATTTTCAGGTTTTAACATGTGTGTGATAATTGATAATTGAAAACGTAGCCGTATCTGTATAATATTATTTGAGGTACTTAATTAGATAGATATCTGAAATAATACTTATTAAGTATAATTTTAATAACCTATTTTATTTAAAATCACAACGTAAAGTAATAGACGAGATTAGATTCCGTTTTTAGTAACGATATGAATTTCTTTTAAAAATACATAAAAATACTCTCGAATATGGAACTTTTAAATGTGATGTCGTTCCTAATACATTTATAACTACTTTATTACACTATCTACATTCTAACTTTCTATCTTTTATCTTTAAATTTGAACCGAAGGAAGAAATCATAAATTAATCATTTGTATATTTGCATTTTTGTCTTTATCTCTATATCAAAAAAATCAAATATTTTTACTATTACCTATAGGAACTTTTTCCTTAATTTTTGATTTCTGCTTAAGTTATTTTTTAATTATTTTTAGTTGATTAGATTTTTTTTTATTATTATTTTACCGTATCTTACCTTTACTGTTATGTGCTGTATATTATGTAAAGTATTATTTTTAATATGCTTTCTTCAAAAGCTTTAACCGAAACTTTGCTTTCACTAAAATTATGTTATTTTTATTTTGAATTTGAATTTTATCATTTTAGAGCGAAACCTATTTCACCCGTATTACATAATTTTTTTGTTTATTTTTTGTTCTTTTTTTATATACATGTGTAATTTTAAAATGGTGATACTATTCTTTTTCTCCCTTCTTCATCTTCTCTTTGGCAACAAAAATTAAATAGCATCATTCTTATACTCTGACTCTGGCTAATATTGCAAATGTATTTTAATTCATAAAACTTTGAAGGCAAAAATGTACTAATAAGAAATCTTGTTTATTAAATGTTGCAATATTAATTTTTATTAGCAGCGACGTTGAGCCTATTGTGCTTAATATGCAATGATATAAGAAATTTTTAATAATAAAAATTATATAAGTGGAAAACATTTGAATTTACTTTACAGAATCTATAGATCGAGGTTCATAATGTAAAGCAGATAGGTATAGGTACTGTATTTTATATAAATTCAAATTCTAAATGACTGCATTCTACTTATAAAAAAATATTTTACATCATTAACCACGACCGTTCTGTCGTAAGTAAGTATTTAGATAATGTAAGAAAAGTAAGAATGTCGGTCGAAGAAAATTTTGAATTTTTGTTCCTATGGAATATTATTAATACATGAAGTTACTTACTCATTTTATCGTAATGAAAGCAAGATATTTTGCATGGTTTTATTAAAACAAGACAGCCACTTTCATCGGCTGCTGCATTCAAAATCTTCGAGTCAACACCACCGAAATGAAATTTAATTATTTAGACACTTCACTTCATACGTTTAAAGCTCGAACATTGAAAATTCGATTTCAAAATTCTACATTTTCACTCAAATTTTTATAAACGCGAACGCGCATTTCCTTATCTTTTTTTTTTTATCAATAAATCGTTTTGAAATTCCAAACAGTAAATTACACGAGTAATTACAAAATATCAAAGGTGGGCAACTGACGTTTCCTATCTTCTTGCAATTGAACGATTATGATTGGTGGATTATTAATTACTCCTGTGGTTATGGTGACATATGATTGGTTATTGGTTCAACAAGTGTTATTTGTTATGTAACTGGCGGCATTTTCAAATTCACCTTGTTTTTCATATTCACACATTCTGATAAGTCAGCGCGTAATTGCGACACATGCGCAGACATCTCCTAACTGCCGGCGTGAAATCTATTTTCTATGGTGAGTTGTGTTGTAGTGTAAACTATGGTAGTGCAAAACTATAATTTGCTATAATTGTTATTTTGTTATGAGTATTAATTAGTATTTTAAGGATTATTTTACAAAGTAAGTAATTATCATGACTGACAATAAAGAATCAAAGGAAGATACCATACATAAGTTGAGTAGTTTTTCGTGGCAACGAAAATTAAACGAACGGTAAGAAAGTACTTTTGGTGTTGATTGTTTTGGTAAACAAAATGGATTACGCAATGTTTTTTGAACCTTCATTTTTTCATTTTTTTAGTAATTCTTTCCCGAAGTGCGTAAACAGTGAAAGTGATCAATTCTGGAAAGCCGTAGGTGGGTAAAGCAATTTTCTCTTCTCTAAGATTGCATCAAATTGCATTTTAAATACTACCGTTTTTTAAATTTTTTTTATAGCTAAACCAAATTCTGATCTACGATATAACAATGAAATCGCGAAACAAACCCGACAGAATCAAACACTCGCATTCAAGTGAGTCTTTTCTTTTTACATTTATTTTTGTGGCATTTATTTTTATACGAACACGAATAGATGTCTTAATTATGTACATACATACATATGTGTTTCGTGAAGCATTCACGTAGGAATTTGTTATCGGGTAATGCTTGATGCATGACTAATGTCAGTTTCTGGTTCAACTGTCGACCTTTTTAGCGGATATTTTCAACTTACAACTGTCGAAGTTTGGTACTAAGTAGTCTGTCGCTGTATTGAATTTAATTTCGCTCACGATATCGAAAATTCTAATCTTAATTCGTTTCTTGAGAAGTGTGTTCGAACAAAATACCTTCAATTCTATTGATTGGTTGATGGAAGTAAAATGCATCAGAATCAATGTGTGATGAGCTCGTTGTAATAACGAAAAATTTCTGTTTACAATCACCAAAGTCTCCATGTATGAGTAACCGTTCACACGTACAATGGTGTAGTTGCATTTAATAAAGTTTTTATCTTTGCGTTGAACGTAGATTAGATGTAGAGTCGATTATCTGAGAGTATTTTGGATTGAATGATAACAAAACTATGACTCCCGAACTAATTTTGAAGCGTTCGTTTATTCCTATAATTTGTATGTTGTTTCGAAAACGTGATGAATGTGTTGTTCAATCGTATTAAATGGGTTTTAATCAATTTCGTAGTTTAAAATGAAATTCAATAGTTAATTATATGCAAATAACGTAAGTAAAATGAAATTTCAAACAAAGTTTGAAGGCATTTTTTTATACGATTATTCTGTTTATGTAGTTTTAGTCCTACCATCATTCTTTCTTGTTTGAAGTATCTACCAATAGCTTACATTTTTTCTGACTGTAAACGTGTACTTTCAGGACTAAAAATGAACTTATGCCGGCTTCTAAACAAAGCAGAGATGATTATCACTACATCAAATTGGAAGGAAATGAAAATGACGAGAAGACGCTTATCGCAGTAAAAGAAACTTCCAGCGATCAAAGACGCGACCGTCAGCTCAAGAATAGAAATTCGTACATTGGGCAAAATTACCGTAAAGACGAGAAAGAAAATGTCAACCACCATAAGAATATTCACAGACCTAATCCTGGTAATCAGATTTATACCCAGAATCAAAAACATTACAAACGAAGTGATAAGAATCAAAATTATCGTAACACGAAGAACGAATCCTCGATTCCCGTCTCTAACGAGAATGAGACCTTTGTAAGAAGAGATCAACGTAATTCTATGCCTCAGCAGTCATGGAATAATAACAACCAGAATCGAACCTATCACCGAAGTGAAGCTAAAAATCGAAACCAAAACGTCGCTCGTAATCAGAATTTTCACCAAAACGACTTCAATGCCGAACAGTCTCAACAAACCCTAGGTCTTTTCACCGGCACCAGTGAAAATTCTTTTCCTCGCGTTTCGTCTAATTATTCGGAATCTGGAACCGGTATTATTCAAGAGAATCCAACATCAGCTGCGATTCATTATCAACGTACTTTTTCACTTAGAATGAAGAATAACAATTATAACGCGAACGTTACTAGCAACCAAGCTACGAAATCTGCCTTCGATGAAAAGTGTATTCCTCAAACTGAATTTGCTCAATTAGATCCGTCTTTCGGAAACGCTACTCCGAACGTGAATAATATTTACTCCGGAGAAAATAACGATCTCGTTAAAAATCAGTTTACCAACTTTTCGAACGCCGGTAATTTCTCGACTGATTTATTCTCCAATCATTTTACTGCTGGGATAAATGAGCCGATTCCTACTAATATTTATCAGAATGATAAGTTCCAAACAAAAGTTCAAATGAATCAATCGTCAAACATTCCTATGGAGACTATAAATTACATGGACAATTACATTCCATCGAATCAGCCATTGCTGAGCAACAATTTCAACGAACCTAGTTCCTATTCGAATCAAATGTTCGCAAATATACTCGCGAATAATGATCAGCGTCAGTTCGTCGGTGAGTTCGCTTTGAGTGATAAAATTCCAGTCGCTTTTTCTTCTCTGTCTCCGGACGTACCAGATTTCGTTCCTGAAAAGCATCGAATCCAAAGTGCCAACCGCGTTGCGTATTCTAATCCGGTAGAAAATTTACAACAGGAGAATGAATTGGAAACCAGAAACGTGTTTTCGTTTTCGACACCGAACAACAATCAGTCCCAAAACACGAGTTGGTTATCTCAAAATAATTCCTTCATTTCGGATTGTAACGAAAGTATGATTTCGGAAAATGAAGGTTTTCAACGTTTCGTCGACATGCCCCGGACTTTCAATCAGAATAATTCTGGCCAAGGATTGAACGATATTCCTAAACAGCAACCGATTGCAGTTCGCTCAGTTCCTAATAATACCAGCAGTGGTCCAACCTTTAATTTCAACGGTCATATTATAAATTTATCCGGTGAAAGTAATCCAAGCAGTGTTCAAACGTTCGATGGCAACAGACGTATGGGAAATTTATCCGGTGAAAATACCCAAAGCAACGTTATCGAACGTCCTCCTACTAACGACGCCGTTCACAATTTTTATCAATACGAAGATGACTCGATCAGTAATAACTGCAGTTACGATCTCAATAATTATTCTGGCATAAGCGAATATTCGGAAAATCTCGGATTCAACAATCAGCAAATTTCGAATATTCTACAAATAGCAAATTTGAATTTGAACGAAGCTGCTCGTGTTTCTACACCATCCAATCAACGTATCAACGATTTAATTCAAATGCCCAATTCAAACGCTAATGAGAATATTACGAGACAAACGAACGCCTCAATTTTATCGCAAACCATCCTCAACAACAACTCATCTGCTCATCAATCAGTTTGCGGAGTAATGCAAAATGCACGTGCGAACTCGATGGGCGATTACTACAGAGAACCAATCGCTGACGCTGCGAATCATTTGAAATGCGACGAATCCGAAGAAATAAATTCCAAACTCGAAATGGTCGCGCAGCAGTTATTTAACGTCAATAAGTATGTTACTGGAGCTGAAATGAGCGGCGGAACGATGCCAGTTAAAGATTCAGTTTGTCAATCGAACTCGGAACAATTCAATTTGGCTACGTTCAATCGATATAGAAACGAGTTGGAAAAGTATCGTCATTGTAGAAATTTTCCAAATGATGGCGGACGTGGTTCGTTATTATCATCTGGTAATTCGGAAAATCGTTACGATAATTTATATACGCCAACCAGCATCGCAACGTGCAAATCTTACGATGGATCCACGTATGATAGAAATCCGAACACATCTACTCCAAATCGCCAAACTACGCTAAAAAGCGAAATTATTCGTAATCATCATCATGACAGAAAACCGTT
Organism: Balanococcus diminutus; assembly: GCA_959613365.1. NCBI lineage: Eukaryota > Metazoa > Arthropoda > Insecta > Hemiptera > Pseudococcidae > Balanococcus > Balanococcus diminutus. Next base: position 32,542,613 of record OY390715.1, on the reverse strand, counting down.
CAATAATCAATCCCGTATGACGAATGATAAACCAGCTGATAATTATATGTACCTCAACGTACAAGACGACTGCTTCATAAATTTCAACCGAAGAAGTACGTAATATTTGAAATTCTTCCTTAAAGCAGGCATGAAATTCAGTACCTTTTGAAGTAACTTTGTTACTATTTCGCATGTTGGTCATATTTTTGTCATACTTTGCCCAAAATGGCCTCTAAAGTCACTTTTTCCAGGTTTCTTCGTCGATGTAATTTTGAAAACCAACAAAAAAATGAAAAATTGAAAAATAAAAGAAGATTTTTTCAGAAAAAAACGATTTTCTTACTTCACAAAATAATGTTTTTTTTTTTCAATGATATTTGGGACAATTTTTTTTTTTTTTTTGAGTGAAAGATTTTTTTCTTAATTTCTCAAAAAAAGAAACTTGACAGATTTTTTTTCTGATTTTACTCGGAATAATTTAGAAACTTGTTTACTCCGAAATTAGTAGTATGAGGTTTTCTTCTTCAAAGAACTGTGAGATTTTTTGCTTAAAAAAATTGTCCCTCAATATTTTATTTTTTTAAAAAAATGAAATCAATTTTTTTTCTTAAAATAATAATATAAGGATAAAGTTGATAGTTTTTTTTTTTAATAATAATGGAGACCAAAAATTGAATTTTTTCTCTCAAAATGAAAAATAAATAAATAAATAAATGAACAAATAAAATGGAAAAAACAGAGATTTTTCTGTTATATATATTACCTACGTAAAAAAATTTAGAGATTCTTCCAGTAAAATTGAAAGATTAAGATCGAAATTTTTTCCCTGCCAAAAAATAAGGATTTTTACTCAAAAAATTTGAAAAAAATTTTACTTCCAAAAAATTGAGAGGTTTCTTCAACTCCAAACAATTTAAGTTTTTTCTTATTGGTCTTAAAAAGCTTGTAAAAAAATAACAAATTTTTGAAGCAAAAAAATCTTATTTTATTGAAGTAAAAATCTCAATTTTGAGATTTCCCCCCAAAATCGAAAGATTTTATTCTAAGACGATTTTTTTTTCAAAAGCAGGAAATTGTCAACTCTAAAAAGTTAAATAAAATTTTACTCTAAAAAAATTGAGATTTTTACTGCAATAAAATTGAGAGATTTATCTTCAAAAAAAATTATAAGATTTTTTGCCTTCAAAAAATTGTTATTTTTTTGCTTCGAAAATTTATTATTTTTTTACAAGAAAAATTTAAGACCAATAATTGAGAATATTTTCCACTAAAAGTTGTAGTTTTCTTTCCTAAAACACAACAAAACAAAATTCGTGCAAAAATCAAGAGATTTTCTAGTGTAGTTTTTTCAAAAATTCAAAAATCAAAAATTTATTTTTTCATTTTATTGAATAATTTTTTTTCAATCACCGACAAGTTCAGCATGCCCGTCCCTAACAAAAAATTTGCTCGTCAAAAAAATCAGAAAATTATTTTTATTTGACTCTCTCAAATTTCCTCTTGGTGGATTTGCTTTTTGGTCACTTTTTGAACAATTTTTGGTCATTTAAGTCCCTAAAAAAATTTAAATAGTGAATTTCATGTCTGTTAAAGTTGATTATTAGCGTGTGTTTTTTCTTTTTAGACTCAAAATTCAATACAGTAGTATTTCGAATAGAAATTGATCCTTTTCGTTAACTAATTACGTGTTTATTTTTTTCAGATAATCAAGCAGATTCGACGTACCCCAAATTCAACGTTACCGTTGGTAAACCGCCGTCGATGGGTATTCTGAAAAAACCACCTAAACCAGTTTTGGATACATCGATCCAATTTCACAAATCTCCGAAAGATCGAAATTCCGGCGATTTATTCTCATCATCGAAAGAAACTTCTCCCCTAAACAAACGAGTATCTTTTTTACTCGAAAGTGACTAGTAAATGGTGTAATTTTACTACGATCTTTTTTAAGTTTTTTCTTTTTTATTTCAGATGGCAATCCTATTCGATTCTAGATTTTTATATTCTTAAAATATTCGTTGGTTATATAAGTTGAAAAAAATCAATGAAATTCAATTTTTTACTATTAATTTTACGTTATTGGATTTATTATAATAAGCGTTCGTTTGACGGTTTACATACATCGAACGATTACCTGAAAATACTGGTTTGCTCTTTTTTTAAATTTTTATATTCTAAAGAAAAGTATTCCAACTTTTGTTACTTTTTCCTCTTTTTTTTTTCTTCTTTTTTTATTGGAAATTATCTCAATTATCTCTTATATTACGTATTTGTTAAGTTTGACTTTTTAAGTTAGTATTTTGTTTTGTTATCAGTCGTTTTTTACTAAGTGTAAGTCATTTTTTATTCCAATTACGAATTTCTATAAAACGAATTTGAAGTTAGAAAAAATATTAAAAAATTTAAAATTACAAATCGGTGATATCGTTAACTCGGATTTTTTTGCAGTAACGCGTGATTTTGTATTTTTGTACGAGTTAAATGTTTTTTACAATAGTGGTACTGTATCTTGGTTTATTTCCCTGGAAAATTCGCGTTTTCATGACCGGTTTTTAACGATACGAATAAGTATGCGAGATCGGAATGTGGGATTATAATCGAATCGAAATTAAAGAATGTACAAATTTAAAAGTATGCAATTGTCGATTTGTTTGTACGCGAGCTCTGTATAGTTATTTATTGGGTAAACACAATGATTATTGTTAACGCGGTCTGTAATTTCGCCGACACTTTGTAAAGATCCGACGTTTATGTCAATGCGAAGGAAGAAAGTTAGGAAACACGTTTTCATGATCTCGTGGTTATCAGAGCCTTCAAATTGAACACTTATACGCCCTGTTTGGTCATAGTTGCATGATGCGTACTACCCCCGGTATGTTGAATTTCGATACGCAAAAAAATATCAATAACACGACGGCCATCGTCAGAAATGAATTATCGTAATGCGACAATGTTGGACGGATTCCATCGGGTATTTCTACACAGCTAGTAGAATTAATATGAGAACTACTGAAAAAAAAAGTAAACGTAAATCATTGTTTATTAATCGCATTTTCAAATCTCAATCGCACAATACGGAATTGTATCCGTTAAATATTCAAATAGCATTGTCCGCGTTCGCGTTCTGTTTATCGGTTTGAGCGATTATTTACGATTGTAGTAAACGATTTACGACGTCTTTCTAAATACGTTTACAAATGGAGGGCGTGAACCAGCTCATTTGAAATTGTATAGTTTTGGCGCGGGTAACCAAATAAAATTTTTATCGAGTGTTTCGAATTCGATAACATGATATTTACATTAATTAACTGCATCGCTGATGAAAAATCAACGCTGTGTATCTAATTCACCGTTGTCAGAATCCTCTAAAGGCTTTAAGGCTACTCGTCGAGGTGAGAATTTTTGATTACCGTTTAAATATAAATTCTGGGAGGTATGTCACGAACTATTAATATGTGACGGATTTCCTGCTTCTTTCAACGGTCTCTTGATAACGAAAATATTGTACTCTGTAGTCGTGGCGAATGCGGCGCAGAGATAGAGAACATTGAAATCGATTATTACTTGGATTTTTAAACCAATATTGATAACATTGGTTTACTTCGTAGGAAACTGATAGCGATGAAAAAAAAATCATCAATCTGGAGTCTCTGATGATTTCAATGTGACTAAAATTCCTGGAAAAATGAATAACCTTTTGATTAAATTACTGATAAATAAAAAATTACAAACGCCTCTAGCCTTTAGTAGCTGAACATGGCTGGGTCATTCCATACCAAGACGGCCAATTTTTTCACTTGGGTCTTCGGATTTCGTTCAAAATTTTTTTATGGGTTCTCCTAATCCCAAAAGTGAGACAACCGCTGTTTTTTTCTCCTCAACCCCGTTGGAGTTTTTTTTTTGGGGGGGGAGCTCTTTTGTTTTTCAACTTTGGCGATTTCTTGTTATGATACCCAACTTTGGTGACGCATAAGTCAAGATCTATAATAGATAGCGAAAATCTGTAAACGGGGGTTTGAAGAGCATTGAAAGGCGATTCAGAATCACTAGTAATCGCAGATTTTCAAAGTTTTGCAATACCCACTTGAAATTCAACTAGGAAAAATTTGAAATTATTCTCTCATAAAAAGAGACAACTTTGAGGTATTAGAATAAGAAAAATTCATAAAATTAATTTTTTTTTTTCAATTTTCAAAATTTGAATTTTCTTAGAAGGGGATGATGGGTTGAAAAAATCTTGATATTTGTTGGAATGATTTTTTTTCTCCTAAAAATTTAAAGATTTCTTTATGCAGAAAAAAAATTGAAAATTTTTTACTCCGAAAAAGTTGAAAAATTTTCTACTACAGAAAAATTATTACTTCTTTCATTCCAAAAAATTGAGAAATTTTTCGATCTCAGAAAAATTAAGGATTTTTTATTATAAAAAATTTGAGACTTTTTTAAATTCTTAAAATAAAAATCGAGACATTTTTTTATCCAAATAAATTGAGAATATTTTTACTCCCAAAAACAAAATATTGAGAGGTTTCTCAATACTTTTCAAAAATTCAGATTTTTTTTATTCCAGAATGATTGAGAATTTTTTCACTCCAAAAAATTTTAGTTATTTCACAACCTACCAAAAATTGAAAAATAACTGTGATTTTTTTTTTGTTTGTTTACACTCTCGCTGGTAGGAATTTTCATCAAGTTTTCCAAAACGTCGATATTTCATTAGAAGCTTTAGTATAATATCGTCGAAATTTTGATAAGCAATTTCATGCCAATTTCCTACCATCGAGAAATTTGACCTCACTTTCGGAAGTCCCTAATTTAAACTTTTTTATTGGAAAATATTGCAAGATTTTCTTACTTCTAAAAATTGAGGAATTTTTTGATTCCAGAAGTTCACTTATGTTTAGGTATGTACTAGAAATCGAGAAATTTTTCAGCTCAAAAAATTGTGATGTTTTCATTTTATACCTACCTAAAAATAAACAATTTTGATTATTCCAAAAAATTTCAACTTTTTTATTGGAAAAATTGAATATTTTTCTTGCTCTTAAAACTCTTAAAAGTAGGGTATTTTTTTATCTCAAAAAATAAGAACTTGTTTATTTATTCCTAAAAATTAAGAAATTTTTTTACTACAACTTAACAAAAATCAAAAACAAAAATTTATCCTATTAGGTATTCCAAAATAATTTATATTTTTCTATTTCAAAAAATGAAGGAATTTTTACTAAGTACTTTCAAAAACTGAGAAATTTTTTCATCTCAAAAAACAAATCCAAAAGCATGATTGTGTTTTTTTTGAATTGAGATTTTTTCAATAAATTATTTCAAAAATCTTACGTAATTATCTAAGTAAGTAGAAGTACACTCTTGTTACACAAAAATGAAACATTATTTACTTCTAATTTATTTTTCAATTTTACCTACACCAAAAAAATTGCAATATTTTTTGATTCCAACAAAATTTTAAAATTTTTCACTTCATAAAATTGGGGATTGTTTATACTTTCCAAAAAATGAAAAATGGAGATTCCATTGTAAATTTTTTTTATTTCAAAAAAATTTTTTTTTTTCAATTGAGACATAATTTTATTTATGTTTGCTCTAGAAAATTATTCAATTTTTCAATTTGTTTTTCTCTAAAAGAAATGCTTGATTTTTTTTGGGGGGGAGGGGTCTTCAAAAATGCTGATATTTTTTTTTTATAAAAAATGAAGTTTTTCCCCAAAAAGAATTGAGAGATTTCTTCTCCATAAATTAATTCAAAAAAATGTTCTTACCACACAAAATTGGCACATTTTTACTTCAAAATTTTTTTTTAAATTTGTGCACCAAAAAATTGTAAAAATTTTCAATTTGAACAAAATTTAGAAATTGTTCACTTCGTTGAATTAAAAAAAATTTCACTACGTTCCAAAAAATTCAGAAATACTTTTATCCAAAAAAAGGGGAAAGAAACATAGGTATCAAAATGATTAAGAAATTTTTTACTTAAAAAATTTTTACAAATATTCTCAATGCAATTTTTAAAAAAAAATTTATTCCAAAAAATTAAGATATTTTTTTTTTAAACAATTGAAAAATTTTCTTATCCAAAAAATGAAAAGATTTGCATTTCTCAAAAAATTTATCATAGGTGTTTTTCTGAAAAAATAAGATTTTAATTGCTAGCGTGTATTTAATTTTTGCATTTTCGAGGTTTTTTTAGGGTATAGCTAATTCAATTTTTGAAATTTTGAGTGTAGCTAGAGCGTTCGAGCTACTGCTAAATTACCTACCTTGACCATGGGGAGTGCAGAGAAAAAAAATTTATGAAAAATATGAGAAATAATTTTCTAAATTTTCATAAGAAGAAATAGAACTCTGAATATTAAATGCAAATAAAATTTTTATTTTTTATTTTTTAGGGATTGAAGGAGGTCTGCAAGGCACCCTTAGAATTTAGATAGGAAAAAACATGGAAATTACATTTCATGAAAAGAAGCCACTTTGATGGGTTTAGAACCAAAAAAAAAACATTGAAAATCCTTCATTTTTTTTATTTCTTTAAAAATGTGAGGCAATTTGAAGAAAAATTAAAAAGTAGGGAGACAAATTTTTTTTAAAATACGTTAAAATCACCTAGTTTAAAATAAGGACCAGCCTAGGTAATTCACATATCCACCTATTTTCGATCCTGAGAAATTTATATTGATTACGATAATGGACAAATAGGCACAAAACATGACAGGAAAAATCAGATACATATTATACCAACCGATTAAAACAAATTGTCTACCTGCGGCAATTTTTTCCGAATCGTAATACAATTCGATCTATAAGCAATAATAATATTAATAGCTATGAGTGGAATATTAATTCATCACCTTTCGCATTCCAAAATATTGAGTACCTGTGGAAAAATATTACAATATGAAGTATCTATCTATAGCTGAGATACATGACGAAATGATGTCATACATTAAACTAAGACCCGATACAATTAAAACTGGTTATTTTACGTCACGACTTCTCTGTACCATCCTCAATGACGTGAAAAAAGTGATTCATTCCCAGAACCGGATGTTTTTTTTGCGTAGTGTAGCATATTCGCCACAAATCTAGGCGATTGTTGAACATATTATCTGAAAAAATTCTACGCGATCGATACGTGGTTTAATTTTTTATAATTTTTTATTTGCATTTAATTAAATAATATGTCGTTTTAAATTTAGGCATAGTCTTAGGTATGGATACCTATTGGTGTTTTATGTCTACATTGATTTACATACTAGGTAAGGTACCTATATTATGCGCATCGGTATACCTATTACAAGTTTCATGGTCTGTAGAATCATTAACTTAAGTTTATATTAATGATGCGTTTGTGTTTGAAATCGCTGCTGAGAGGTCTCACGGCAATGAACTGTTCAGAAAAGCATCGGCCGTACGTACACAAATACTTGGAATTGAGTAGTGAAAATTTAGTGTAAAAAATTATTTCCATTTAAACCTTTTTAGATAAAACTTAGGCTAGGTGTATTAAAAATGCAAATTTAAAATTCAAACAGTGACGCGACGTGCTTTTTCAAACAGGTTAAAAGTCATGGGTGCTTTTAACATTCTTCCAACTTGGGATTGGGTGTGTTTATCTAAATTCGAGAAAAATATACGTTTATTCGAATGATTAAATAATTAAGACATCCGTCGATTAAATTCGAATTTTAATAGTAGAAGAAAAACTGCAGATAAAGAAATCTTCCACATCTATGATCCAGAGAGTCTCTGTCGTTAGAGAAGGATGCCCCATCATTCTATTGAACAGAAATTCATCGTATTCACGTTCTCGCTCGGTTCTTCTTGGTTCTTCCATAAATATTAATTATTCATAATCCACAAGTTACCCATACTCCACCTGCATAGAATAGGCGAAACACGACCAACTGGTAATTTTATAAATTTTACCTGAAACGAAATTTCTAAAAAAATGAGAGTCTTCGGAATTCGTAATTCGACTCGAAGCACTACGACCACCTTGAATGCTACTGTGATTTTTCACAATTGTTACGAAGAAGCACATACATATCTACTAGATAGATTGAAGTTTGAATACTTACGCAAAGTTGTAAATTGACCAAGCTTTAGAGCAGTAGGTAGGTATGCCAAAGCGTGCAGACTATGTTTATCGATTTGATTCGCTATGTTTACAGAATTACGCCTCTGGTTGCAATTTTACGCTTTAAATGCGCTTCTAATTGCAATTGTGTACCGTGTAACCAATCAAAATTGAGATATCGTTTCCCATCTTTTTTTCCTCTGTAAAGCGTAATTCAATACCATCCCACGGTGTAAAAATGATTACTCGTACATTGTTGATGTTATCACTTTTGAACGTATCATCTTTCTCGTTAGGTATATGTGATATGCTTATTGTAATTAAAACAATACGTCTGCGTCTGATAATAAAATTCTTCTTAATACGTAGCAGTGTTTATTAAATTACAATAGGTGTATGCGTAAGTAAGTGGCTACTCCTAAGCATCGGCAGAAGCCCAACTGCGTAGTAGGTCTGTCAAAGGAAATCAAAAACTGGTGTGAAAATTTTCAAATCTTCTCCAAAGAACTTATTATTTATGAAGTGTAAACTTTTCGCGGTTTTTTGCGAGGATTATTTTGAAAATATTTTGCAAAAAAAAGTCTCTCCTATTAAGGGGGTCAAACCGATCCTTGACCCAAATTTGGTCGAAAGTGGTCAATTTTTACACCCTCCATTTTCGAATTATCCTCCTGTACATCGAAATTTCAATACTCAATGTTTTTTGGGAGGGAGGGGAGTGGATGAACAATTCTGAAATTCACAGATTGTAAGCACTAGTTAGGTATGTGGCATGGATACATTTTTAGAAAATTGTTGAAAAATATTGAAAAACATTTTTATAATTTTTTTTGCACTTTGACATTTTTTTTAAATATCAAAAAAATTTTGAGGGGCACCTGCCTAATTTTTTTTTCAAAATTTTACGACCCCTCACAAATATTGTTTCAAATTTCAAAAGTGATCTCTTAATGTTGACATTTTTTAAAAATTGTCAAAAAAAATTTTAGGGGCACCTAACGTGACTTTTTTCAAAATTTTACGACCCCTCACAAATATTTCAATGTTGTTTAAAAAATTCAAAACTTGAAAAAAGTTTTTGTACAGTGAAAGGAAAACAAGATTGATTTTTTTTGGGACCTGAACCCCCAGTTTGAGTGCCAATTTATGAGAAAATGGTGCACACTTTTTTTTAGCTCAATCAATTCATATTTTATACCAAAGAACGTCAAAAAAAAATTGAAAAAAATCAGTATGTAGTATGTACCTCCTCATATTTTTAAAATTTTTTAAAAATTTCAAAGTGCAAAAAATATATTTTGATTTTTTTTTTTTTTAAATTCAAAGATATACCTATACTCCCATAGTGTCAATTAATCCGTGAAAATTTCAACATTTTTCATTTACGTCCTCCAAAGATATTGCATATTGAAGTTTCGATACCTATATAGAGCGCAGGGCGATGATATGGGAAGGGAAGAGAAAAGAAGGGAAGGGAATGGAAGGGGTGCGGTGCGGGTCAACAATTTAGGTCGCGACCTTTTACATCAGAAGTGACATTTAGGACCGCTTTCGACCAAATTTAGATCAAAGGCTGCTCTGATCCCCTTAAATTCGAAAAAAATATTTTACAAAAAATTGTCTTTTTGTTGTTTCTAATTTTTTGAAAAAATCTTCTACAATGTTCGAAATTAAGTACAAACATTTTTTGTTCTGATCATTTTTATAAAAATTTCAAACGGATTTTTTGCGATTTAAAAAAAAATTGTTAGCATTTTATCAATTTTAAAACAATTGCGAAACTGTTTATGAAAAGGGACCAGTTTAGTAGATTTGTGAAAATTTAGATGAGCGTTTTGACTGAAATTAGGCAACATTTCTGAAAAATAAGATGATGTTTGAAAATTTTCCCAATTGCATAGGTGTATTAAATTTCAAGATACCCAACTCGAATTCTCGGAACATTATAATATGGATAGATGTTTAAAAATTTACATTTCCTTAAAACCCAATCTATATAACTTTATCTGTGGACAGAACACTAATCTAAACCACTTTCAGACTTGAACTTGCTTGAACAATTTTTTCTAACTTAATGATGTAAAGTTTTATCCGCTACTTTTTAAGCAGGGCTACGAATATAGATACTGGACCTAACCAAGATACCCAACTCCGGGTAGGAGGGTCCCGCGTACCCTGCCGGATTCCTGAGTTATTCCAATTTATCCCGTTGGGTGCAGATGATGGCGCTGCAGTCGAATTTTTATAAAAACAAACTCCTGAAGTCCAAGATATCATTTAAAGAGTTGCATTTTAATAACTGATATATTCCAACATTGTGTCATGAGAGGCGAAATAATTTTTTTAAATGATTATTTAAAAATATTCAGAGTAGTATAACGCGAAGAATTTGAAGGAAAATGTTTGTTGATACCTGAATGTAATTTTTTTATGCGAAAAAGATACAATAGAGTAATACGTGATCATTTTTTGAATTTCCTAAAGTATTTCTAGGTAGTTATAAGTATCTGATTCTGATTTGACTTTCAAAAAACATTCAAGATTACTAATTAAGTATGAGGAAAATTTATCTACACGTACACTTTACTGCACTGAATGTTACTAAAACGTTCAAAACACAATAAAAATTGAAATTAGTTTTATTTATTGCAATTTAAATGAAAAATTTTCACACTAAATAACAGAAAGAAATCAAATAATTCAAATCACATGTAACGTTTATTATTTTTATCACTTGAAAAAATGAGAACAGCGCGCTCATCTGCACCCAACGGGATAAATTGGAATAACTCAATAATTCAGGCCAATATGGCGGCGAGTTGGGTATCCTGGTTAGGTCCAGTATCTATAGCTACGAAGTACCAAATATCCATACACGCACTTGAAAAACGTAAAAAATATTATAGATTATGACTGAGAATAAATCGTATTCATAACAGAATGACTAGGCTAATTTTTAAACAGTTCGTTCGTTATGCGTACACGTACAGCTTAAGGATAGAGAGGTATCGTTCATAAAAACAAAGACAAAACCTCGAATGTAAGTGGTCCTTAACGTTTTATTTTGACTCGAATCAGTACATTTTTTTAAAAACTTGTCACAAAGGGAGAAGGAATACAGGCGTAAAATAAAATGGTTAATAATTTTTGCATTTTGTTCAATTTTAGGTCTAAAAGGTTTCAATAAAAACTAATTTCAGGTAATTAGATAGTAAAGAACAAATATGAAATTTTCTGCAAAAGATTACAAATTTTTGAAATATTTCGTTTCTAAAAAACAAATTCAAAATGAAAATACTTATTCTAGAAAATGTTCTTGCAAAAAACTGATAAAAACGAAATCTTTTTTATTTTTATTTAAAATAGGTATTCACAATTTTTACTTTTTTGAAATAAATATTTTTTTTAATATTTTCAATTAGAATTGAGTATCTTAGCGAAAAATTGAAAAAATTTGACACTTGATGAATATGGTTTGGACAAAAAATATGCACAAATATTTTATTTAAAATCAGCAGAAAAATAATATCCATATTTTTTTTTAAATGCGCCTTTCAGTCCCTTATTTTTTTCTCCAGCAATTTTAAATATTTTTTTGCGAGGTGTCTTTAAAAAAAAAACTTTTGAAAAGACTGTTTTTTGGAAAAATGTTTATTGTTTTGCCAAAAATTGTTACAAAAATTCATTTAAAAATTATAAAAAAAAATTAAGAAATTTTTTTTAATTGTCTTGAAAAATTGAGGAAAAATGGAAAGAAAATAATTATTAGAAAATTTTTCCAAAAAAATAAAAACCCTAAATTTTTTGAAAAAATACGGAATTTAAAAATTTTCTTGTAAAAAATTGTTTTAAATCCTATCAAACACTTTTTGATCCTTTAAATTTTTTTCCAATTTCAAAACTTCAATCAACATGTGTTTTGAATGCACTTTTCAAAATTTTGAAACGTGAAGTATACTCTATTTCCATTTATAAATTTCGTATTTGAGAACAGAAATTTTCGGATAAAAAAAATGAACATAGGAGAGGGGTACGACCCGAAAAAATTTCCAATGATATTTTTCTTAGGAATGTAGGTAGGTACCTATTCTAAAAATGGACAAAAATAATGGTGAAAAATTACGTAGGTAGATAGTAATGATCCTTTACTTGAACAATTTAATACACCACGTGCTTTCCAGCTAAGAATTTTTTTTTACAAAAACCTGTAATCAATACGAGTTTACGATATAGTAATTTCCACCACAGTGAAAATGTCAATATAAATTAACGACTTGTTTTTAAAAATTCAATGTGCGGTATTAAATCACCAAATTATTAATATTTAACCAATTTTTCATTTATAATTAAACAAACATCGTATGAGAACTTACCACCTAGCACCGACTCATTTTGGTATTAGTACGTAGTACGTCTACGTACCTCTCTCTACCTATGTAGTTAGTTAAATGAATAAATAAATATTGATAGGCAACTAACTTGGAGGAATTAATAAATTACGTTTCCTTGTTGCTTCTGCACAATGTATCAAATTACGTGGTGTTTTATTTACTTACAAGTATTCAACAAAGATGTGATAAATGTAACGCCAAGATAATTTTTATCTTAGTCTGCATAATTTTTATCAAGAGATTTATTATGATGATATCGTGTAATATTCTAAAATGTGAGAAAATTAGGAAGGATGTGTTTTAAATTTGATAACGTTTAGGACGTTATCGTGTGGGTAATCGAGTTCGTATTTATTAATGTACAGCATTTATTTATATCTTGTACATATAAAAATTCCAGCCTTACTTAAAAAAAAAAATAATAAATAAACATCAACAATACATTAAAGGTTAAACATCATTAATGCATTTTGATAAACACTCGAGATCAATACTACATAATATACGTATGTATCTAATCTATGTATATAGGGTGTCCGTTATTTTTAAAATTGAGGGAGTGTGTCATTTAGGTTGGACTTTTTCTTCATCACCTAAAATTACATATCAGGTATTCTCAGAATTTTTAAAGAAAAATTTTAAAAATTCATTTTTGGTCAGAGGCTGAAAAATACGAAATTTTGCGTTATTTTTTTCATTAGGTATCTACTTATTTTTTCTAATCATTGTTATTAAAAAAAAAAATCCGATCAAAATAAAATTTTTGGCAAGGGTTTGAAAAATGCTGAATTTATACCAAAAATTATTGCATTCGTATTTCCCACAAAATTATCGACTTTAATTCAATTTTTTTCAACTTTTGTTGCCAAAAAATTTTTGGTTGAAAATTGCACTTTTGTCAGATTTTGAAAAATATGGAAGTTTCAAAATGAGTTGAGTTTGAAATTATTCAACAAAATTTTTTTTTCCAGAATTTGTCTTCAACTCTTCATTTTTTTACTTTTCTTGTATTTTTTTTGTAATCACTTATGTTAGGAAACTTTAAGAAGTAGATAATTAAGGTCACTTGAAAAAATTTCTTTATAAAACGTATCTATTTTTTAAATTCCTTATTTTCCAAACCAGTGCCAAAAATTAAATTTTTAGTTTGAAATTTTTCTGCATTACAATTTGAAAAAAAAAATTAAAAACTAGAATTTTCAAAATTTTAGAAAATAAGTAAATGCATCAATTTTTAAAATTCCGTACCTACTTTTAGAGTCCCTGAAAAATTCAATTTTCGACTGGAATTTGAGGAAACTGGATTAATTTTATTTTAAAAATCTGTAAAACAATCTGAGATTAGTTTTATGTGATTAAAAAAAAGTTTATGAGGCACACTGCCCCAAAAATCTCAAAATTTTTCAAAAAAAAAGACCTAATGGGTACCTAACAATTTAATGTATACGTATACTCGTAAATATTTTTGTATCTTGTTTCGAATACGTATAAGAGAAATTCAAGTTGAACTCGTAAATGGCCCAAGTGTCAACAAAAAACATAGCAGCTTTATTATTTGTTTTTATTTTAAAAAGTGAAATTTTTTCAACTTAGTCAAGTACAAGGATCCATTATAGGCGTGAAAATTCATGACCACTAATACTGCATCAAAACAGGTCAAATTGAACGATACATAGGTATTAAAGTATCGCATTATCAATATTAATAGTGCGGAATATACGATAATACGGTGTCCATGGGATGTGTCAGATACCGATAACCCGCCCAGAAATGATCCTTAACTTGAAACAAAATTTACTACCAATGATTTGGCAATCGATACAACGGGTGTTTTTTTTATTTGATGGTATTGATTAGTAGGTAAATTTTATTCGTTCCATTCATATTCATAAAGCATATTATTAATATTCTTACACGGTATTAAAATATCGAATGTCGACCACCTACTGAGCAGCAATATACCTCAAGGTTCGATTTATTTGCCATAAAAATCAAACTTTTCGTTTGTAAGTCGCGTGAAAAAAAAAAATTATCAAATACGGTGTACTCCGTTCAATAAAATACACAATTATGGTCTCATCGTAGTACAAATTCATACACTACGCTAAAGTTTGTATATTTATGTAGGTATATTTTTGAATGTATTAGTAAGAGGAATTGAATGGAGAGTATAGGTATAGGTTAAGGTTTACTTCTACGTATAGTAATTATAAATCGCATAGTGATGAGTAATGGATGAAAGTACTAGTTTGAATAGTTACGTAGTGAATTTAAAACGTAAGAAAAATTTTTGAATTTTTTTTTTCAATAATGATATTTACTTTTTTCCACCAGTAAGTCAATGGTTCCCAATTAATTTTTCTCATGTAATTACCCTTTTTTGAAAACAATTTGTTGCGTGTACTAAGTACTTGCTCTCCCTCCCCCCTCCAAAAAAAATTAATAAGTGGACGATAAATAAACACGGGCACCCGCACTTTTTCTTGAGGTAGCAACTCTTATTATTTTTTTTTTAATTTTAAAGAAATTTTTTTAATATATTTTTTTAATCCTGCTAAAAATTTCTTTTTTTTTAAAAATTACCGTATTATAATTGTGAAAAGAATCTCTCAGGATAAAATTATTTGGGATGAAAATCACATGTTTTGCATGAAATTCTTGTAACAATCCAAAAAAGCACATTTGAAAATCCTCCTCATGAGTGATTAGGAATTTATTACACCTGAAAAATTGAGAAATTTTTTAATAAATAAATTTTTAAAAAAGCGAGAAATCAAAAAAAAAAATAGGAATAACCTAGGTACATTATGTACATACTCTCAAAAAACGAGAAATTTCATTCTAGAAAAATAATTGAAAAAATCCAAATAATTGGAAGATATAATTCTTGTTTCAAAATGAGAAATTTTGGCCTTGAAAAAATTGGAAATATCTACTTCCAATTTATAAAAAAAAAAAAAAAAAAAAAAAAAATACCAACTTAAAAAAAGAAGAATAAAATATCCAAAAAATCGAAAATATTCTTGAATCTAAAAAATTGAAAGAATTTCAAAAAAGGAGAAATTTTTTAATAAATAAAAAATATCACTAGGTGTTTCTAGTTTTTATTCCCAAAAAAATTGAAAAAAAATTTCTAAAGATTTTTCATTAAAAAAAAGAGAACAAAAATCGTTGAATTCCAAAAAAAAAAAAAAAAAAAAAAAATGAAAAGTACATACTTATATTTTCACTCCGGAAAAATTGAGAAATCTCCTCGCCCCCTAAATGATTCTTTTTTCATGAAAAATATTTATACTCCGAAAAAATGAGAAATTTTATCCTATAGGTGCAAAAAATTTGAAAAAATATCCAAAAAATTGGAAGATTTTTTACTGAATAAACATAATATCGAAACATTTTTCTGAAAAAAAAATTTAAAATATTTTTACTCCAGTAAATTTGAGAAATTTTTTTCTAAAAAATTCACTTTGGAAAAAATTGATTTTTTCACTTACATGAAATTTTTTTTACAATAAATCAGAAATATTCTTCAATCTAAAATAATGTACCTATTCTTATTTTAAAAAAAAAAAAATGTAATTTTGAAAAATATTACACTCCCAAAAAATTATAAATTCTTCTCCAAAAAAAAAACTAAAAAATCGTTCTATTCTGAAAAAATTGAGAATTTTTTTTCCAAAAAAATGAAAATTTGATACACATACTTTCGCTGTGGAAAAATTGAGGAATCCTCACCGCATGATTCTTTTTTAATGAAAAATATTTCTACTCCCAAAAAATGAGAAATTTTATCATACAAAAAATTTGAAAAAATACCTATCTAGAAAATTGGAAGATTTTTTACTGAAAAAAAGTGAAACATTTTTTTACTCCAGGATTTTCGAGAAATTTTTTTCTAAAAAAGAATAGATAATAGTTTTAATCTCGAAAAATTGAAAAATTTTCCTTTCAAGAAAATTGGAATATACCTATTTTTTCATTTTTAAAAAAAGAAAGATTTTTCCTCTAAAAAAAATTGAATTAAGTCAAAAACTGAATAGTGATTGCTGCCCAAGCGAAGCGAGTGCAAAAATTTTCAAAAAAATTATCATTTTTGAATTTAAAAATATGCATTTTCTGAATAAATTTTAAAATGTACAAAATCAAGTATTGTACGTACACGTAGTGAGCATTAAGCTGCCATTGTTGTCACGTACCCTGTGAGAAATATTTGCGTACCCCTTCCGGTACATGTACCACCATTTGAGAAACACTGCATAAAGTGAATAAGTAGGTAATTAAGTAGGAAGTAGGTACCATATATACTTCTTCATTCAATCATTAATCATCATCCAGTATCATTATTTCCATTGATTAGGTGTCATATCACATATCACCATTGCGAGTAATCATTTATAGGTACCTATTAGAACAAATTTGAAAATAATTAAACTAGTTCTGTACAACTTTCAAGATGATTGTTTGAATTTGAAATACGCGCGTGCCATGCGGTATGTTCTTAGAAATGACTATCGCAATATTTTTTGGTACGAGCATTAATATACTAAAATATTTCGTCTTTATACGTACATTACATACATATACAATACTCGTACGCCCATGATGAATAATTTCATCTCCATATTGAAAAAGTACCTTACCTACCTAGGTATATAGAAAC
The DNA here is from genome assembly GCA_959613365.1 of Balanococcus diminutus. Taxonomy (NCBI): domain Eukaryota; kingdom Metazoa; phylum Arthropoda; class Insecta; order Hemiptera; family Pseudococcidae; genus Balanococcus; species Balanococcus diminutus. Next base: position 32,525,488 of record OY390715.1, on the reverse strand, counting down.
AAGTGCGTTCATATAAATGATGAAAACGTGCGCACAGCACAGGTGAGGAATTATAAGAAAGAGAAAAAAACCAAATCGTAATTGGAAAATACGTACGTAACTGTTGGCAGTTAAAAATTACAATCAAAGAAAAATTTCAGTTCATGACTGAATTATTTTACATTATTGTATTAAAGGTCAATTCGACTAAATGTTATACTTGAATATCATTACAAAGTAATTACATGCGTCTGTTAAAATTGTTTTTGAAAAATGAAACACTCGCCGCGACGACGTCTTGATAAATTACGCTCATCAATTTACGTGGTTATCTTTATTATGCTATTTTTTATCCTATCCTATCCTATATTCCTACATATTCCTGTTATCACGACGTTGGAAATTTTCTAAAACATAGTGCGTACTGCGTACATACGTACGAAGATTTGCAATAAAATGCCATTATTTCACACCGAGGCATAAGTTACTTACTTTACATTTTAAATGGGTTCCCTACTTAATGAAAACATTCATAAAAAATTCACTTAGAGTTAGGCATGCTTTATTCTAGGCTAGGTGTAATTTTAAATTCGAAATTCATTTGAAATGATTTGTGCTTTACTGTCATTTCGTAGCGAATACCATAATAAACAACGAAAAGGACATTTGAAAAACACTTTCCGCCATTTTTTAAATATTTTTATTCCACATTGATAAATCAAAATGCATCGTGAACGATTTATTTTTAAGCCAATGCATTCGATATATTATGGGTATTGGATATCCGCGCGAAAAACCATTTGCATTCTGCGAAGGTTTTTCATCATTCGTGTAATTAAATAGAGATAGATACATTACGAGTACATAGGAAAAAATTAATTTTATAATTGAAAAATTGATTCAGATTTTTTACCTATGGCATATTTGAACTTAAGTAGGTAATCTTATTTGATAGGTGGTGTAGATATTCATCGTGAGTATCAGATTATTGGTGCGGAATTGAAAGCACTGTGCTGAGCAATAATTAAAATAGAACTTCCAAGAATGGAATGTAATTTTTAATATGTATAGCGATCGTATCGCCCATCTTTCAAATTGTATGAATTTTTTATCAATGATGTATCTAATCGAAGATCATAGTATTGAGAAAATATCTACAATTTTTTTGGCGAGAATTGCATTAAAAATATCGTTTTAAAAAGCATCTAATTTTAGGCAGGTATGTGACAAATCACTGCAGGGCTTAACTACATTGGAATTAAAAATATCTCAATTTTTTTTAAAGTAAAAAATTAGGTTTAAAAAATGTACCTAGCCTACCTACCTATCAATTTTTTCGAAAAAACATTCATTTTTTAGGAAAAAAATTAAATTGCTCAAAATTATGCAGAAAAAATCTTAATGTAGGTAATTGGATTTTTATAAGAAATATTAATTTTTTGGTCTTGATTTTTTTGGGTGAGGTTATCCAAATTTTCTTGGAATAAAAATAATACTTAGGTATAATATTTTTTTGGAACCATGCAGTGTGCAAAAATTTCTTAGTTTTTGAAGTGTAGAAAACAGGAAAAGTAGATATTTTTTTCAGCCGTTTTAGTAAAAAAATCCAATTTTCTGAAGAAAAAAGTTCTTTCATTAAAATTCTCAATTTTTTTCGAGGATAAAAAGTTCTTAGTTTTTTTTTTTTTTTTTTTTTAGGAAAAATATCATTTTTTGTCTCTTATTTTTGGGAATACAAATTTTTCAGTTCTTTGGAGAAAAAAAATGCTATTTTTGAATTAATTTCCAACATTTTTTTCAAAATACCCACCTCATTTTTTCTTAAAATAAAAATAATACCTACTCATATTAGTTTTTTTGGAGTCAGCATACAAAATTTTCTTAATTTTTGAAGCAGAAAAGAAAAGAAAAGAAGTATAGGTAAAAAACTTTTCAACTGTTTTGACGAAAAAATCGTCTAATTTTCTTGAGAGAAAAAAATCGCTCAAGTAATAATTAAAATTCTCATTTTTTTGAAGAAATAATAATTCTGAATTTTGGTTTGAAAAAAGAATTCAATTTTTTGGAATAATTTTTTAATTTCCTTGGGGGAAACCCGGTTCTCATACAATTTTTGAATTAATTTCAAACACTTTTTCAAATAGCTAAGTACCTCTTTTTTTGGAATAAAAATAATATACGTATACCCATCTTATTTTTTTGGAGTTGGCGTGAGTACAAAAATTTCTCAATTTTTGAAGTCGAAAAGAAGAAAAGTAGGCATGTTTCAGCCTTTCAGCGGAAAAAAAATTAAATTTTTTGGGGGAAAAATTCCCATACCTATCATTTTTGAATTAATTTCAAACACCTTTTTTAAAATATCTAGGTATACTATGTTCAGAATAAGAATTAAAAAAAACACTGATCATCAACACCCTTTTGAGCAAGGAAAATTCAAAATAAATAAAACAATAACATAGCCAACTATTGCTTGGAATTGTTTTGATGGTCGAATTCTAATTTTTCCTTTCCCCTCTTGCCCATCAGTTTGATGTGTTTTTTTAAATTCTTATTCTGAACATAGTATAGGTAGGTAGAGGTACCTCATTTTGGCGAATTTTTTTCCAAATAAAGGATTTTTTAAGATTAATTTTTTCTCTCAATTTTTTTGAACACCAACAATTTTTGAAAACTCAATAAACATTTCTTTCAAAAGATGTTTTCTTGAAAAATTGAATTCTCTATAGAAACATTTTTTCATCAAGTACATAGAATATGATTTCGTGTTCAAAGTGTGTTTTTCGTAGCATTTGAAATGAAAAATAACTATCTTGGGGTAAACTCTTTTGAAAATAAATTGAAAGAAAAAAATTTAAAGAGCCTCAGGGATTTTTTTTTCGCCAAAACAGATTTTTGTAAAAGAAAATTTTTGTTAGAGTCATTTTTTATCCGAAATTATTGTTCCCACTGTCGATGCTGGAAAAACTACGACCCGAATTGTGGAGTTGACTTCGAATTTTTCTAGAGTTGGAGTTGAAACTTTAGTGTGCTTTCAATTTTTTTCATGTGCTGTGTACCACACATAAAAAAAAATTTTCTGCAAAAAATAAAAATAAAAAATAAATAAAACAGAAAAAGTAACTGTTTTTTCTTTCAAAATTTTTTTTGAAACAATAAGAAAATTTTTTTAATTTTTTAAATTTTTTTATAATTATAAAAAAAGGAACATTTTAGAATTTTTCCTTTTTTTGAAACTTGAAACTTAACAAATAAGTACTTGAGTATTTTTAGGTATCGTCTACTTCAATTTTCTTTTTAGTGTCTTTTTTTCAAAAATTAAAAAGTTGGAAAAATCCTTGAATTAAAAAAAAAAATGTTTTAAAAATTAGTTTTTGGACATTTATCAACTCGATATTTATTATTTCTAGCAATTTCAGCAAAATAGAAAATTTTTAATTTTTTTTTTTCAACTCGATCTGGTGTACTTTGGTCTGACAAACACAGAAAGTAGAAAATTCTCAACAACAATGCGTCTTAGAGAAAAATTTAAAGAATACCGGTACTTTTTTGTGGAAAGGTTAAATTGGAACAACTTTTGGATGAAAATTTTTTTCGTACCTACCTATAGTCGAAAAATCAAAAATTATCAACAAAACTCTTTAAAAAAACATCAATTTTTAACATATTTTCAATTATTTCAGGATATACCCTAATCATCGTTAAAAAAAATTTCAAACAAAAATTGTTCCTTTCACTGGAGGAAGTTTTGTTTGCTGCAAAATCAATTTTTTTGTTTTTTTTGAAAAAAAATTTAAAAATTTTTTGATACTGAATAAAACATAAATTTTTCCAGTGAAGAATTTCAAAAAAAAAAAAATGTATGGAAACATTTCGATAGGAAATTAAACGAGGAACAATTTTTGTTTGAAACATTTTTCTCTAACAATGGTAGGTAGTTTTCTATTGTATCACATTACTTTCCATTTTTTCAAGAATTTTTGAATTCAAACCCGATCACTAAAAGTTTCACACAAAAAAAAAGGTCAACAACTAATCAATCATAAAATCCAACACCTGTCAACGGTATTTCATGGTAAATCGAAACCTGCGAAAATAAAATATCGCGAGGCACTCGTACCAAATCAATAAAAATAATTTTGCCGAAGTCGACCATGTTGAAATATATCGAAAGTAACGTTGTCATCGTACGTGAATCGCTTAACAATGATCACCTGTACCTACAATAAGACAAGGATGCGTTCGCTTCAAAACGGTCGCTCGTGCTTTAAAAGATGAAAGAAATTTATCATTTAGGTAATGCTAAACATTTATGCTTATAATATCTGCATTTGGGTTGGGTCATAACGTCTTAATGATATTATTCAACTGATGAAAATAATCCTCGGTCGCGGCATCGGCTTCACTTTGAAGCCTATTATAAGTGTACGTAGGTAACTTATTTCGAATTAATGAGGTGCTAACCACGCAGATTACATACTTGGTTGACATTGTATAGACCAAATAGGCAAAATGTAATAAAAATATTTCACTGATTTCTTGTTCTATAAATTCTCAACACTGCCGACGAGAGAAATCTTGAAATTTCTATCATAACTTTGGTATTAAATGTAGGTATACTCGTATGTCGAGGGATTAAAAATGTAACAAAATCGAAGATTTAAACGCACAAAAACGCATATCGAGTAAATTTGTGAGCTGAAAAAAATCAGCGCGTGTAAAAGTCCTCATTCCATAGTAATATAAGTCGGTCGTCTATTTAATTTTTATCTTTAAACCATTTATATTATGTTGAATTCCATTTAAAAAAAATAATCAAGTAATATGAAAAATTACAACATTCGAGTTGTACAAACTGTTATTTGGACTTGGACCAGATATTATTTTAACGAGTTTTTTCCTCCTTACGATCATATAGTGATATTATTCTTCTTTTTAATTATTTTATAGGGAATTTTTGAACCGAATGTTTTTCAGCGATTTATGTGCCAAAAAATATATTCTACATTCAAATCAATCTACGAGCAATGAGCATCTTCGATACCTAAAAATGACCTCTTACAAAGTATACCGAATTCTCGAAAGAAAAAAAAACAACTCCAATAAAGTGAAGTGAAATGTTTTCCTACAATATTTACGCGTATTGATATTCGCTGTTCTCCTTCTATACTCTGCCATTTATAAACAATCCATTAAGATATCCATATACGATTAATTTATCAAAGATAAAACATAGTTTAGTTTTTAAATTCTGAGAAAGTTACTGATTCCTTTTTCGTCATTCATACGAGAAATTGACTGAATATTTTTTGAAATCGTTCGTTAATTAAATTATATATACCTACCAAGAATGTGATTCATTTTATTGTAATAGAGACAGTTATTAATTTTTTCCCATTTCACGACCATAAGACCACAAAACAAGAAAATACAGTTGGAAAAATTATTTTCTAGCGTAGGCTAAACCAATACGACGAAAAAATCGTCGAAATTGGTATAAATCGTCGTTAATGCTTTAATCCGTCGAACATCTGAAACAATTTACCGCATTCAAACCACTTCTTGTATCTTGCCAATTGCCAATTGACGATAAAAAACGTAAACGCATAAATTTGCACTCAAACACCACTCCAATGCACTTCACGCGGGTAGGCGTTCGTGAAAAAAAGAGCGGGAATTGAGTTTTCAAATGTCAGCATACGAAATGAAATTTCCTCCAATACCGTTCCTAGCTCGCGAACGAGTTAGCGAATCGGAGCGCTGGTTTGTGACATAAGAGCTAAATTTAGAACCGAACTAGTCGAAGTTCTAGTGACGTATAGGGCACATGTTAAACTTGTTATCATCTGTTGACGGCTGTTTATAGTCTTTCGTTAACGTCGAAGCTGCGAGGTAGCGTTGTGCTCAGTTTTTTTTCTTTTTTTTTTTCTCGTTTTAATTTACACATTTGGTTCGTTTTGTTTCAATTAACGCTTTTTTTTTATTTTGTTGGATTTTTAGTGAATTATTTCGCGAGCTTTAAAAATTTAAGAATTTTTGTGAAACAGTAGAAGAACAAGTTTGAACCGGTTGCAAGTGAATTTAACGGGTTTGGGAATCAGTTACCGATGATTAAGATACGTAAGTAGGTATTTTAAATTATATTGAAAAAATTTGAGATGAGGTGGTGGAAGTAGAATTTTGAAATAATTGAAAATTGAATTGAGAGCGCATAAGTTGTTCGAAATAGAAGTTGTGAAGGTGTTAGTGCTTTGTATTTTTATTTAGTTTTTAGTGTAAATTTCAAATAACATACGTTGAATCGAAATACCATTTTTATACCCAAATATGCGTACTGAAAATCTTCGTAGGTGTAAAAAATAATTATTATACTAACAACATATCGACTTTCACTACAATTTATCATCTTGACTTGAAAATTTAAATACTCTATACGTTATTTCACATTTCGCTTGGAATGTACTCAATTTTATACATTCTGAGAAAAAAATCACTTCAGAAACACAAACAAATAAATTTTTTGTTGGAAAAATTTTCCACTTGAAAAATATTGCATTAGGGGAAAGGGGATGAAAACCGTGTACCTTTATTGAATCAATGTCTCAAGAGTAATTATTCATTATCCCACAACAGACATTAATTTAAGAACAAGCGTATAAATTATTATACTGTCTCGAGTGAAATGTACAGAAAAACCTTCGAGATTATGTATTTTTTAATGCGAATATTTTCAAAAGAACTTGAATTTTTAACTAAATTTCCAAATGACGTCGATTTTCAAAACAACTTTGTATGCACGTTTTATTTCTGCATGGATTTATTTACCTACTTGTGGAGTTTACCGAGAAATTAGCTTTATGTTTATAAAAAACTGCATTAATTCCGTCGAACGAATTCATTTTCAGAGGTTTTTAAAAGTTTTACCAGATACGTTCAATCTTTCGATTGATTATCAAAAAAAAAAAAAAAGTAATTTGTACATTGCATACGTACCTAACTATACTAATTTATTCAAAAATCCATTTGAATACTTACTCCATTTAAAAAAGTAGGTATTCAAAAATTGAATACAGTGGAACCTCAATTATCCGAGCAAAAAATTCTTCTGATTTCTCGATGCCCAAAAGTCGGTCAATTTGAGAAATATAATTTTTTATTCCAGAATAGTGTTGAAAATTTTTATTGCAAAAAATTGAAAAAAAAAGAATTATGAAAAAAATAAGTTTTTTTTATTTCGAAATGATTGAGAAAAATTTCAGTTCTCAAAAAAATTGAAATAGGTAAAATAATTTCATAAATTAAGAATTTTTTTATAACCACAAAAATTGGGGAAAAAAATCTATTCCAAGAAAATTTTTATTCTAAAATTCTAAAAAACTGAATTGTCTCTAGATACTGTATTTACTAAAAAAAAATAGTTTTTTCATAACTTTTTTGTTTACAGTTTTAGGTTACTTGAAATGATTTAATTTTTAAATTCTGAATTGTAGCTTTTTTTGTGCACTTTTTTATTTTTTTTCTGGTTCGTTCAATCTTTTCTACGAGTATAAATTTTTTACAATACGTTGCTTATTTTCAAAAAGGGAATAATAAATCGATTAAGTTTATCCTACTTTTCACAGAATGGAATCTTTGTTCTCCACAAATAACATAGGATAATCATTCTACCTACTACGAATTAAGAATATTTCTCAAGTGAAATGAAAATTTGCAAAAACACATTAAATTGAAGAAAATTAATGTCTAAATCAAGAAAAAAATTCAAAAATTAAAATAGTTGAAATTTTTTGAAAAATCCATAACGTTGAAATTGGGAAAATAAGTTATTGGTACATAATAAGTATAAGTAGTCAAGTACATCTACCATAAATTAAATTTCGGAAATTTGTAACATTTCGATATAAAAATTTAATAAATTAAAAATTCTCAAAATCTAAATTAATTTTTCAAATTTGAAAATGAAAATTTGCAAAAAAATCAATCGGTTGAAATTGAAAAAAAAAATGATTTGAAAAATTTAAATGAACTAGAAATTCGTAAAACCTGAATAAATGAAAAAATATACCTACTTATCTATAAAAATTTAAATAATTAAAAAACTTACAAAAATTGAAAATTTTTCCGAAATTTAGATATTTTAAATCAGAATTTGCATAAAATGTAATGAATTATTTGATTTTTGAAAAATCAGGATACTATTAAAGTTGAATTGGCCAATCCTCCAAAATTTAATGAGTTGCAAAATTTAAATAGATAATTAAATTCTTATTCCATAAATAGTTTTATAACACCCTATGATGATTTTTGGTTTTCAAATTTCACAAGACTTTTTTGACAAGTATTTGCTAGGTAATATAAATAAATTCGCAATAGTATAGGTATAGCTACCTGTATATTTGATTTACTGCCTTCAAACATTTTATTTCCTTTCATTAAAAAATTCCCCATCTCTAATAATTTTGAGCAAAACCGCAGGAAAACACAATTTTTTAATATCTAAAAAGCATGATGACTTTTTATAAAAATTTTACTGGCATTTTATAATTATTTACCTATGTATTTAACAATCGTTAATTTTTGTCTGCAATTACATACGCACACAAAATCCTTGAGAAGCTAATACACATTTACCGCACAAAATAAGTGCAACTAAGTAGTTTTTCTGTGATGTGTGATTGTTTACGACGAGACGCAAACATCTACTATTTATAACAAGAAGAAAGCTTTCATCTTCATTTTTCTATTCGATCAAAGAATACAGTCAGCACTTCAGCGGAATGAAAATTGATCGTCTCGTTTAGTCTGAGCATGTTTTTTCCAGCTGCAGACAAAACATAATTCTATGGTCTATTCCTGTGGTATAAAATACGCCATTACTAAGCTCAAAATTCCATCTTATTTACACAGGCTTGAACGAATGTAGTTAGAAAAAAAAAAATCTCGAAGGTTTTTGAATTTTGAGTTAATTTTATTATTACTTGACTACATTTTTTTTTTTTTTTAAGTTGCCTATCTGAAAATATTTATCTATGCTCTGCGTTTATGAAAATAGGACTACCATTGAGTGAATTTTTTTGTTCTATAAATCGTGTTCCGGATTCGAATGCATAAACCGACGACTTATATGCTTTTTGTTATGAAAAGCTGGCGTTGTGTTTATTGCCAAAGATGGAATTTATACGATTCCAAGAATGAAATTTATGCGCATACACGTGTTAAAATTCAATACGTTTTACCGAATAGTACGTATGTTGTACCTACATTTGAAAAAGCGGTTGTAGGTTTACATGGACTTTGATTTTTTTTTACAGTTCCATTTTCCATTCGTAGAAATAAAATGTAAATATTTACTTACTCGCAAAATTTAACGTTGTTTTTTTGGGGGGAGGGGGAGGCTATATACTCGAAATTCGATTTTTTGCTTCAACTCCCTAAATTTGTTTCTTTCCACGAGAAAATAATTCCTATATTTTTTTATTTTCCTGCTAAACACAAATAATTTCAAGTGGTTCTCGTTTTTAAAAAAAAATTTCAATTAAAATTTTTCTCGAATTCGGGGTTTTTCATCTGTTTAACGCGATTAAAATTAAGTAATAATTACACGAAATAATCGAATAAAAAAAACTAATCACAGATTCGAGTTCTGCAGATCAAATTTTTTCCAAAATTGAAAAACGTAACATTTTTACCTCCAACTAATTTTGTCATTTTCCTAATACCTAGTTAAGTACCTACCTACATGGATTTTTAGTTAAAATGTTGGATTTTTCAATTTAGAGCAAAATGATCACTAAAGGGGTCTAAAATCGAGGTTGTTTTAATTGAAAAGCTTCATTTATTGTTAAATCGTGAAAATAGGTAAATTTCCTGCCAAATTCTTGAAATAGGCAATTTTTTTCTTTTTTTGCTGATTTTATGAGATTGGCAAAAATAAATGTTAATTTCTTGAATTAGACAGTTAAACGATTTAGGCATAACAAACGCATGTAATCAACCTGAAAATATCAATTTCTTTATCAATATCAATCAAAATCGGTTCCTAGATTAATCAACATGATACAGTCGATTGACAAGCAACAAATCAGTTCAGTTTAGAAATGACAAGTTCTTTAACCCCGATTGGAAATAAAGGTGAGAAATAATTACTTATTTTTGGGTGCAATAATGACATATGAATAATTGAATACATGTACCTAGGTAGTTGGTAGGTATATTTTTTAAACACAAGAGTGAAAAATGTGAAAAACCGAACTGATGAAAAAAAAAAATCAAAATCGCAAACGCTATTCAAAGCCAGTTCAAGGCTAAGGATAATAAAATGTTTTTACATTTTGTATGTACCAAAGCACCATTATAACCGGTACCTCGCAAGGCCACGTGTTTCAAAATTTTATGGTCAATGCGAAAAAATTAAATCGAGGTACTTCGGTTCAAAAATTTTTCGAGTCGATGTAAAAATTGTAATTATTTACTTGCACCCGGAGCGAGTTATCGTCGTTGCGTTGTCGAGGTTTTTTGTTGCAGACCGATAAATTTATGATCTCGAGGTGTACCTTACCTAGACCTACCTACCCACCCAAAAAGAACATATTCATAGGTAATGATTTTCGCGAGAAATGTTGTTTTTGCATTCGCATATAGAAAGGATGCGGTAGTATATGGAACAGACGTATGGTTTGGCAAATCATTATCATTTTCTACAGTCGCCGTCGTGATGGTGAAGATAAAGTGCTAAATGGCGCTGCTCTGTTGAAAAGGTAACCGCGTAGGTGCCCCATATTACTCGTCGAAATGTTGAATTAGAATTATTAACCTAACGAATTAGAGGGAATGCACGCGTCAAATTCTAATCTCGAACCGGTCATCGAATTAACATGGGGGTGTTAGGAAGCAGATAAATGATGAAAATATGAGGTGACTACTGTGTACTTACGTATTTGAAAAAATATTATGCTATAATTTCCGTTCAAAAATAACTTATACATACCTATTCAATATTAATTTAGGGAAGTTATAAAATATATTGATCTCTATAACGATTCAAAATCAGATGCTGTCGATAAAAACAAAGTACTTGTCTTTACGTACAACTGCAGTAAATTTTTCAAATTGGATAGGTAGGTAATTAGTTCCTCGTCGTCGTCACGTACCAAATAAATTTGTTTCCTTTATTAAGTATTCTTGAATTACCTATCCATCAAACGAACGTCATTCAAACTAGTTAATTCAATTGTTTGCACTTACATACTTTAAAAAGCTATGGAAAAAATAACGAACAATTCAACCAGTAAACTATATTAAAAAATTAATGACTTCAAGGGTTGGCCCTCTAAAATTATTGTTTTATAAATTTTTCTTCAAAATAATTATTTTGAATGATGGCGCAGAGCCAGGGAAGAAAACCAATTGAGACCCAATTGGTTATGGTGATGGTGGTTTTGAGAAAATTTTGAAATTACTGGTGGTTCCAATTGGTTTTTGGTTTTTAAAAATTTTCAAAAGGTTTTGGTGCTAAAGTGGTTCCATTTAATTTTTTTTTTTTGATTGGTTCTGGTTCTGGGTTTTTGGTTTTGCTTGATTAATTGGTTGTGATGGTGGTTCTCAAATTAAAAACCATTTCAAATGGTTGTGGTGGTGGTGGTTCTGTTTTGGTTTTTCAATTGGTTTTCATCGAATTGCTTCCATTTCGTAATTCGTAGTATGAAAAATATTTCCCAACATTTAAACCATTTATCTATAGCATTAATCATCAGAACCAGATGGAACCATTTTCGTGCTTCCTATTATACCACAAAAGAACTAAAAAAAGATCAGATCTTTGAAATTTAAATAAAAAATTCAAATTCAAAAAGTAAAAAAAAAAAAAAAAAATTATAAAGAATAAAAAATAAAAAATGAATTTTGCCTACAAGTTACAAACACAATATTGCAATAAATTTAAATTAAATAATATACATTCAAATAAAAAACAAAAAATAATAATGTTTCCACTTTCCAGAGCGCTGAAAAATCAGAAAAATGAAGAAAACAGGCCACAGGGGGTAGGTAAAGGGCCCAATTTAAAAAAATTTCAAATCAAAGTTGTTGCTTGAAGTTCTAGGAATAAATTTAGTCATAACAAAAATTTTGATTGGACCCCTCCTTCCCTTCCAAAACCACTATTTTTCTTTTTAGAACCAAAAAGAACGAATTCCATAAATTGGTGGTGGTTCTGGTTATGATTGTAAAGGAAATTGAAAATGGTGGTGATGATGGTGGTTTTTTATTTTCAAGCCACTTTCTTGTGGTTGTGGTTGTGGTTATTTCAGCAAATGATTTTTCGTTGTGGTTCCAAACGGTTCTCTTCCCTGCCTTTTCGAAAGGAATTGGTTCTTTTTGGTGGTGGTTCTTGAATGAATTTTTGAAGTTCATTGTAATGGTTCCAAATGGTTTTGAAAACCAATTGAAATATCTGGTGGTGGTGGTTTTACCCGGTTTTGGTTTCAATTGGTTTTCTTCCCTGCGCAGAACCCCTTTTATTGAAAAAAAAATCAAAAAATTACCTAGAATTGAATTTCTTTTCAAAACTTTTTAAGAAAATGGTCACTTCATAGGTAATTTATCCAACAATACCATTTTCGGTAATTTTTCATCTTATTACCTTTGTTTTTAAAGGTACATAAAAAAAACTTTTTCTTTTACGTTAAAAAAATAAAAATAAAAATCAGCTAGAATGGAAAAAAAATTTGGATCGAAATGGTCTTAATCTTAACATACATATTTTTACTCAAATAACCATTTATAACTATTTTTCAACTTTACCTTAATTTTCAGAAACTGAATGACCTGGTGCCATTTTCCTCGAAAGATAAAGTTCCTAGAAACTGAGGTAGATTTGAACAATCGCCATAAATGTGTTTTTTGGGTAAAAATATCTATGATTAAGACCACTTTGATCCAAAAAAAATTTTCTTCATTCTAGCTGATTTTTAATTTTTTTTTTTCAAAAAACGTAAAAAATGGATTTCTGTCCCCTTAAAAACAGGCGGAAATGGTCTTGTTGGGTTAAATTATCTATGCACTGACCATTTTGTTAAAAATTTTTGAAAAGAAATTCAATTCCAATTTTTTGATTTTTTTTCGTTTTATCAATAAAAAAGGGCTCTGCGCCAACACTCAGAATAATTTTTTTGAAGAAAAATTTTTGGACAGTTGATTTTACACCAAAAAAACATTTTTAGAGGGACACTTCAAAAAAAATGAAATTATGAACCACTTTGGAATTTTTATGAAATTTTTTGGTCGAAAAAGGAATAAAAGTAGGTACATAAAATTAATGCAAGGGTAAAGCAGTATGACTCATTCACTTCAAAATCACAATGCGAAGCTCAGAAATGAAATCATTATTAGATATAATTATTTTCGTCATTTTGGTCTTTTTATTTGAATTTTTGGTTTAAAAAAAAATAATATCTTCACAATTGAAGCAAGGAAATGCAATACATGCTAAGCCCCATTTTTTTCACCAAAAATATTCTATGTTTCCTTGCCGACTCGAAGAAAGTATTCCCAGTCTTCTCCGACAAACCGAAGTGGTTCAAAATCACGCCCAAAGAGAGCGCGCGCGCCTAAAATTTTGCATGTTACACCTATACTACGATTTGTTTCGTACTTGGATGTTCACCTGTGTTACTGCGTTACTCATTACTGACATATTACAACCTATTTAGGTAAACAGAACCTTATTACATTGAAATTTTTTGAAGAAAATACGATTGAAGAAATGGCGATAAAAAAAAGGCCCGAGCACGATATTACACCTCGCCACGGCGCTCCAGAAAAATACGCGTTTGCTCGGGCGAAAAATGAACAAAAATGGGTTACGGAGAATCCCTCTCACTCGGAGAAAAATTTTTCTTTTCGAAATTTTTTCGAACCTATGTGTAGAGAAATGTCCCTTCTCGTGCCCTTCTTCATTACATGATACATGAGAAACCCCGTTTTTCCCCTCTTCAACTCGCGACACACGTTCAAAACTTGTTTTCGCTCTCCTGTAAAATTTAATTTTTGGCGCTTAGCATGTATTGCATTTCCGTGCTTCAATTGTTTTAAACACAGTTGAAATTTTGTAATCAAAATCGAATTTTCAAATTTCCTTTGAAATTTTGTTCAAACACAATTTTTTCTAATTTCATTTGAACTTATAGTCTCTACATGATTTTGTTTGAACATTTTTTTTGTTTGTTCCAACACAATTTTTTATACCTACGTGTGAGATTTTATTTATAATAGGTAAAATTCTTTAAAATTAGATTTTGTTCAAAAAAAATTTTTTTTTTCAATTTATTTTTTAATTTTATTCAAACTATAATTCTTTATTGGTTTGAAAAAAAACAATAACAATAAAACCCACTTTACGTAAAAAATTCACATAGAATATGAGAGAATAAAATGACTCTCTTACCGCATTTGGTACCTATAAAAAAAGTGTAATAAAAAAAAGTTTTGTGAAAAATTTCTCCATTAATAATAATTATTTTGAAAATTTTCCAAGGAAATTTGACCGTTTCAAAAAATGATACTTGAAAATTATTTTAAAAAGTTTTCTCAACAAGTTTTTTGAAAAAAAAAAGAATGAAAAAGCTTTATACAAATATAAAACACGTGTTTTATTCTAAAGAAATCCTCTGAAGAAAAAACTATATCAAAATAGTTATTGAAAAATGATTAGGTAACTTAGGTAGGTACTTATGAATTGATAAAAAAAAAATTGAAAAAAATGTCTCAAAAATTATTTTTGTAGGTTTAAAAATAATTCTTCAAGAAAAAATTCTGTTAAAAAAATTTATACAAAATTCTTCATTAAAAAAATCTTCTACAAAAAATTGTAAAAATATTATTTTTTAAATAGTTGTCAAAAAACACGTTTTAAGAATATTTGAAAAACATACAAACGTATTTTTATTTATTTTTTTTTTTTTGACAAAAATCACAAACAAATATTTTCTAAATATGCAGTTCCATCAAAAAAATTGCCAACTCGGTTTTCAAGTTTCCCCTGTTCCCTGAAAAAGAGTCATTTTTGTCGTTTTTTCAATCGATTTGGTCGTTATTATCCTCAAAATCGTAAAAAAATCATTTCCGAATCCTAATTTATTTAAAAATTACTTAGCTAATTGTTTTAATTTATTTAAATGCAGCAAAAGATGGTCCCTTTTTCGTCAAAACTACCTAGTTTTTTTTTGTCATTTTTAAAAGCTAAAATCAGTCATTAATTTGAATGATTTTGTCATTATTTTTATTAAAATCAGAATAAAATCATTTCCGAGCCTTGCAGTAGATTAGGTAAGGTGCCTATTTAAAATATGAAATATACTCGACTTGCGAACTTGAACAAGTCAAGTACATAGAAATTAACTATAAGTATATGAAAGGAAATACTCGTATACCTATCAAAAATCTTATCAATTTAAGATGAATTTAGGGGCCTAGAGCTGATTCGAATTGAAAAATGTTTAAATTTTCAACATATCGTTGCTTTATTGATTATTAAATTAACGGAATCTAACTTAGCCTACATACGTAATTATTTTTGTAAGTAGCAGTTCCTAAGTAATTTTTTTAGAGAAAAATTTATGAAGAAATTGACCTTCTACGAGCTTCATTATGTCAATAAGATTTATGGTAAGATGAGTTCCTAAGTGCTCGGTCGTAATTTACTCTAACGCCCTTACAGATCAGATCGCTCTAGGTAGAATTTTGAAAAAACCACATCGTTAAATGCTATAATAAAGATAAGCGGAATAATTAAAATCAATCGTAATTCAAATTATTGATTATTACTTAATAATGTTTCAAACGAAACTCACGACCTGAGCGAAGCATTCATCTTCTTTAATGAGCTTACCTATACCTATCCTACCTATATACGTAGTAATAACTCTCGGAGGTGTTTTGAAAAGAAACACATATCTCGCACTTCCAAAGGACGCAGATCGCACGAAACCTATTTTGGTTTTTCGCTATCACACGTGATTTAAAATTTGCGTTGGATTCCGTCGACGGCGATGGCGAATCCGACTCGATCTCTGGATGCAAATTTTTTCAACGTCGGAGTCGTAATCGTGCGAGATTTTGTGCCTACAATGTGCCATTGTTGTGACAAACCTTGCAGATATGGCGTAACGTGTGACCCTTTGGGTCAATATAGTCGGGGGTTTATTCACGTTTTTTCATACTCAGCAATGTACCTATTGAGAAAAATACTCGCTGGCTGTTGCTTATTGTGTGATATTGTTGATAGTGCTTTTCTCCCTTTGTATATTTCACGTATAATATACCTATAGTAAGTACCTACACAAAAGTTCGCCATTGACACGATTATTAAGTATGTCCTTTGATGACTCCGCGTACGAATTTTAATTGCTGATTAAAAAATTGCTCGTTTGTGTTCTTCCTGAACATTTCTAAAAAAAAATCGGAGCAATGGATGCAAATTTTAGTCTTCTCTCTTTTTTTTTTTTTTTTTTATTTAATGAAAATTAAATTAATTTGTTTTTTCATGTACACGTATAGGGTAGTTTCAAAACATTAAAAGTAACTGTCATGTGATTACATTGTTGAAAATGATTTTACGACTAAATATTAATCTAGAGTATAAGAAACAAAATGTGCCCAGAATGTCATTTTTTAAAAGCTCCTTTAATTTTTTTTTTTTTTTTTTTTGTAAGAAATCATCAAATTTTCTGGATACTTTTTCAAATTTTTTGTAGGAGAGAATTTCTCATTTTTTAACAGTAGAAATATTTTTCATTAAAAAAAGAATCATTTTCGGGGTGGGAGTGATTTCTCAATTTTTCCGGAGTGAAAGTATATTAGGTATGCATTTTCAACTTATTTTTGAATATTATCTACGATTTTTCATTTTTTTTGGGGGGGGGGGATTTCAATTTTTGGGAGTAAAAACTAGAAGTAATATTTTTAATTTTTTTAAAAAGTTCTCTTTTTTTCTTTTTTTTTTGAAAAAAATGCTATCAACTTTTCAGATTGAAAAATATTTTTGAATTTTTGGATTTTTTTTTTTTTTTTTTTTTTTTTTTTTAAGTAGGTACCTAAAACAAAATTCGTACTTTTCTGAAGTGAAAGTATTTCTCATTTCTTTAGGAAAAACTTTCTAGATTTTTTTTAAAATAAGAAATCTTTCAATTTTTGGATTTCTTTTTTTTTCAATTCTTTTTCTATACCTACCTGGTTACCTAACTAATAAAATTTCTAGTTTTTGGGATTTTTCTTGATTAAATTTTTTTTTTTAATTTCTCAATCTTTTCATGTGTTATGATACTTACTAATGTTTTCTCATGAAAAAGGTTTTTAAATGTGCATTTTTGGATTTTTAAAAAAATTTTATGCAAAAAAATACGATTTTTTATCTCAAATAATTTTATTCTGAATGATTTTTTTCATATTATGGTAATCTTTTTCTGCAGAATTTTTGAAGATTTTTGTTTTTAAATAATTTTTTCCTGTAAAATTAAAAAAAAAATACGAAATGATTTCTTCAAAAAGAATAAAAAAAATTCAATTCAATTCAATTTATTCCAAATATCCGTACAGAATAACATAATAGAACATAACGGCCCCTCTATACTCAAAATGGGGCCACCTCATAAAAAATGTGCGGGCGCCGCGCTCATGCTAATGTATCGTCCAATCACTAATTTAAAATTATGCTTTCAAAAAAAGGTACATGAGCAAAACTAATTGAGAACCACTACTTACTCTAGATTATTAAGATTCATTCATAAAATTGCTTTTAGCAGTGCAATCGCACATTAAATTATTTTTTCCCCCATGTCAATGAAAAAGAGGAGTTGCACGCTGTATCTGTATGTTCAATAAAAATTCCATAAAAAACATCATTAATGCACCGGTATAATATGTTCTTGTTCCTGCGTTCATAGTTCATACTAGAAACTGAAATTGGATAAGTGAATAATTGTAGTTTTCACTTTGAATGACGCAGTAAAGTGCACAACAGTAGGGTAACCGTAATAAAATTTAAATAGCCATGAAAAATGATCCTAAATATGATGTTGATTGGGCTAAAGGCAATTTGATATACACATAATGTATGTTCTGCGGTTTTTAAACTGTGGTACATGTGTAGGGCGTTTTGATTTAAAACGAAGCAAAAATTAGGACAAAAATTTTCTCGGTGATTAAAACTCGTTTGGTAAAGAAATCTGTTACTTACTTTACTACACGATACGATACGCCAACACGATATACTTCGGTAATATTATTTTCTCTAAACCATGTTTATGGTATTCGTGAAATACAGCCTACTTTAATCTGTGACTGGTGAGAAATTCTTTGTAGTTCTGAAATTTTCATCACTATTGTGATAACGTGCAAATATTTCATTAAAGTAAATAATCCAATCCTTGAATACAAAGTCGACCAAATATTATCTTCAATAAATATTATTTCAAGAATGTGAACATGACGAAGTAGAACACTTAAATTGACTTTGACACTTTTCAAACGTATCACTTGAACTGAAAAAAAAAAAAATGCGATACCTACCTAATTTAATAGGTACATTTTTAGCTATGCCCGCCACCAGAAAGTCTAGATCTGATAAGAAAATTTTTCACGCCCTACTCCTTATCCATTCTCTAAAAATTTGTCAAATTTCGTTTCAGAAAGTTTTTTTTCCAGAGCTAAAATTACAAACTTTTGCAAAAATATTTCTTTTTGTTTTCTTTGAATTTTTGAAAAATTGCAATGTCAAAATTTTGAATATTCCAAATCAAAAATTTAATTTTTAAAAGTTTGTTAAAGCCAAAAAATCTTTCTTGAGTTTTTTCAAAAAGAGAATCGAATATTTTGCAAAAAAGTATTTGATTTACGCATTTCTTCAAGGCTAACTAACAAGTACCTACTACCTACCTAGTTTCCATTTTCTTTTTCTTTTAATGTTTACCAACGAAAGTTACGAAGCCTGTTTTACAAAAAAAAATATAATCGTCTGCAAAGACAATTTTCTCACAAAAATTTTATTTTAGAAATTTTTTTATTTTAAGAAAGAAAAAATACCTAGGTACGAATTTTTATTTAAAAAAAAATAATAATCATAAAAAAAAACTTTATTCTTCTCTTTGAACATGGACATAAAAATAATTGTGAATAAGTATTTTGCATTTTTTTTTTTTTTTTTGAATTTTACAGTATTTTCATTAGGAACAATTTTTTTTTACAAAAATTTAATTTCAAAAAGTTCGTTAAAAAAATTTGCGAATATTTTTGCCAACATTGCCAACATATTTTTTTTAGAAAAATTTTTTACATGGCTAAAATTTTAAATGAATATTTAAAAAAAAAACAATGATTTTCACAATTTTTCATGAGGACGAGTTTTGAGAATATGTTGCAAAAATTTAAGGCCAAAAACAAATTTAAGCAAAAAAAAAATGTTTCTTAAATTTTTGCAAGGTGAGAATTGCAAATATTTTGTAAAAAATTGATTTCCATTCTTTCATAAAGATACCTACCTAAGTAATTATTTCTTGAAAAAAAAAATAATTTCAAATAAAAAAGCAAAAATTATGAATTTTTGCAAAAAAAATTTGTAGCCTACTCTTTAAATTTTTGAAAATAATTTTGCAACATTTCTGATTTTACAAAAATTTTATTCTTAAAAATTCTTCAAAAAGCAAAATAATGTGAATATTTTTAACAAAAAAATAGTTTTTTTGATCTCTTTAAATTCTCGCAAAAATTTCTGCAAAGCCAAAATTGTTCTAATAGATATTTACAATTTTTTTGGTGGGTGAGGATTTTCACAATTTTTCGTAAGCGCAATTTCAAAGATATTTTACAAAAAATTACTTTTTGAAAAAAAATTATTTCTATTTTCGAGGTCAAATAATAATAATGTTTTGCTAAAAAAATGTTCCTTGAATTTTTTTGTAATACGAGAATTTTGAATTAAATTCTCTGGAAAAAATTATTAAAAAAAAAAAAAATCTTTATTTCAAAAAGTTTTTAAAAAGGTAAAAAATTGCAATTTTCTACCAAGCGTTTTTTTGGTACCTATTCTTTGGAGTTTTTGAAGGAAAAAAAATCATAGCCAAGTGTAAATATTTTACAAAAATTTTGTTTTGAATTTTTTTTCCAACACCAAATACCTATGAATATTTTGCAAAAAATTTTTTTTCTTTTTGAATTAAAAAAAAAAATCAAAACTTGAAATTGCATTATTACCTACGTATATCATTAGTTTATTTTCACAAAAATTTCAAACTGAGTTTGATGATTTAATTATTTTTTTTTTTGCTATTTTTATTTGCCTAAAAACAATATTAAAATCATTTTTAGAACATTTCAAACAGTTTTTACAATTTAACAGTTAATACTTTAAAAAATTATGAAATCAATTTTTCAAAAATTCTGGAAGGATGAGAATAGATACCTACACCTACTTCTGCTCCCCTCTCTAGGTATTCCTGCCTTAGCTTCAGCACCTCACACTCGTCAGGGATTGGAAATTCTACTGGGATTATCTGGTAACGTTATCTGTCATTTGGAATTTCCAGGCTAATTTTCTTTGTGAATGTACAAGTAGGTATCTAACCTATCAATCAAAACTAGCTGATTTAGTTACTGAAAAAATATCATCGCGTCGATGTCGGTCTCTCATCAGCTCTATCGATTTGGAATTTCTTCATGTAGGTACAAGCACGTACCTATCTAGCTAATCGTCAGCTCGTCAGCCACGCGAACCTATTATTTTCCACGAATATGTCTCGGTGTACAGCAAAAAAATTATAATTACCGTCATCCCAGTTAAGAAAATATTAAAAGGGAGAAAAACGTTTTTAACACATTGTCGTGACCAGTTTAATTATTAACTGTGTGTTTAATGTTCCATAGACGGACAGCTCAAGGTATTATTTAATATCGCGTGGTTTTACGTTATTCGCCACGTTAATGCGAATATTAAAATCGAAGGAAATTCGTACCGGTGTGATTTTAATTCAGGAACTGTGTCAGTAAGATTCAACTTTTAGACACATGATTTACGAATGATGGATACCTATAGAAAGTGAACCTTCGTAGTATAGTTCAAAAGAGGTAACAAGGTGTCTTTGGTACAGTGATGATTTTTGGTTCGAGGTAGTACTGCATTTGAATTTGAAAATGGATCGGAAGGGGTTTGGGTTTTCTTAGCATAATTTCTTGGTTAGCATTTCCTACGATTTTGAAAACAAAAAAAATTCTATGAAATAAAATCATTCAAATTCGCCAAAAATGTCTACAAAAAAAAATATTGAAAGACCGATACTAAGACTAACATGTTTGCACTGTGGAAATTCCTGATAATTAGGTTCATTAATTTTTTTTTCTGCAATACTCCCTCAGAGGAAAAAAAATCACCAAAAGAACGAGATCTTACGCTACGAAGTTCGATTATTATTGTCAAGGTCTCTTCGGTTGTGCTGCGATACCATCTTTCGTATACGAAAATTTTTTACAGTAAGCTCTGCTTCCTACGTAGGTAATCGTGAAACCAAAATCAATGGTTAGAAAAATAATTCGAATATGGCATAGGTGCATTATGGGTGAAGTATGCACGGTATCTACTTACATAGGTATATACTTATTACTTATACGATATATTGTTTAGTAATCGCAACTTATACGTGCACTCAACCGTGTCATTATTATACCTACTTGAAATTATGCGTTATCAGTTTACTCAGATTGGTAATGACTATTGGGCATCTTTGGATGTGTGTGTGTGTGTATATTGTGATTATGCCCTATGTATTAGCTTCTTATCAAAAATGAGATATATGATTTTTTTTACGCGCCATTATGCACGTTTCTAGGCCCTGCGCCTACACTTGGTTGGCGGTAGCGATCAACTCGATACGTCGTATAATCTGTCTTTTATTAAAGCTTTAATTGAGCTCACACACCCACTAGCTCCTATAGTTTGTACTGCCAAGATTGGGATTAATTTCGCTGAATAAAGTCCAAAACTACGTAAACGCCTAATATCGAAATTAGAGAGGAGGGAAGGGTCCAATCGAAATTTTTATAATAATTTAACTTATTTTTAGGATCTTAATCTACAGCTTTTGTTTGAAAAAATTTTCAATTCAACCCCTACCTCCCTCTCATTTTTCAATAATGAGTGTCTTTGTACTCTGAATATGCAAAATTTGAGAGGAGGGAGGTTTCCAATCGAAATTTTTATAATCATCAAAATTATTTTTAGGATCTTAATTTACATCTTTTGTTTGAAAATGTTTTCAATTTGAACCCTCTCTCCTCTCTAAATTTTTATACTAGTACAAAA
Organism: Balanococcus diminutus; assembly: GCA_959613365.1. Classification (NCBI taxonomy): domain Eukaryota; kingdom Metazoa; phylum Arthropoda; class Insecta; order Hemiptera; family Pseudococcidae; genus Balanococcus; species Balanococcus diminutus. Next base: position 32,503,167 of record OY390715.1, on the reverse strand, counting down.
ACATTCATTGAAAAGTGGGAGAGACGGAGAGAGGTAGTGGTTAAATTGAAAAAAATTTCAAAAGTTTTTCTGGACGTTTCCAAAACGATTCATTTCAAAAAGGAAAAAAATTACACTGAATTTCAAAACTACACTGTTCAGCTTGAATCGTCTTTTGATGTTTATATACGTAACTTTTTCATATTATAACGCTTGTCAAAAAAGAAAGAAACTCTCAGTTGACGAAACGATAAAGATAACGTGATTAACAAGGACATTGAAAATTGAAGAGAAAAAAATTCTAAATCTACTCGGTGACAAGCTAATTGACAAAGTAATGCGCGAGATACTCTACTTGGAACCTGTTCAACATGAAACGTGCTAATAGGCAAAAAGTTTGATGTCAGCTATAATCACCAAACCTTGCTGATGAAAAATTGCTCGGTGATATATTATCTACGTGTACGTACATAATACTATATCTTACTATATCGAGAAGGTGCTACTTCATTGAAATTTTTTAGCGATTGGTATTTCGCGTAAATTCATTTTGTAAAACGAGGAAACGATCAGCAGAAATTGTGTTGTCACTTTTCTGAGAACTGATCAACTTTTAGCTGTTTCTAGTTAAATGTGATTGTTGGAAATCGAATAGGCGAAATTAGCAAATTTTTTGTTTTTATTTTGCACAGTAAAATTATAGACCATAAAAATACATAGAGCGAATTGAATTTAGGGTCATACGAATTTTTTTGATTTTAAAATATTTCTTTCGGTGTCCTGAATAACCACCAAAAAGTCCCCTAAATGTAGGCCCGAAATGATCCATTGCTGTTTTTTGCTTATTAAATTATTATTCGTAAAATATGTTTTTTTAACAAAAAAAAATATTATAATTAAAATTAAAATACCTACGTAGAATTTCCATTCCAACAAAAAGGTTTATAATTATTCATTTTTTTCTAGAAGTGAACAAGTAGCAATTAAATTTTACAGCAGCATTTTCTTTTCTCGCTCCTTCAGTTTCAGAGATAGGCAAAAATGTGCCATAATATTTTTTTTAATTTTTCAAGTTCTACAAGGTGGCATGCAAAGAAACAATTTTTAATCGTTTTTTGAATTTTCAATTTTTAATAATTTGGATTTTCTAAAAAATTTCTTTTCTAGCTCCTTTAATTTCAGAAATAGGCAAAAATATGTCATAATTAATTTCGTTTGTTTTTTCAAGTTCTACGTATAAGGTGGTTGGCAAAGAAAACATTTTTAATCGTTTTTTGAATTTTCAATTTTGAAGTGGGAGCTCTAAGTGGCGAAATTTTTTATAACTTGTATTAGCGATGGAAACCTTCATTACCTCCAACATATCCAAACGTTGGATTCCTAAGTCATCCTCACCTTTTTTACGTCCCTTAAGGTGAATTTTGAGGCAATTTTTTAATGTTGTTCACGCCACAATCCCTCCAGTGTAGAGGGTCCTATAATTTCTTTTTTTCGAAATGTCAAGTTCTGGCCCTCTAAAAATGTTTCTTTTGGTGTGAAATCAACTGCCTAAAAATTTTTTTTCAAAAAAAAAATTTTAAATCCCCTTTTTTAAGAGAACAAAAAAAAATCAAAAAGTGTGAATGGATTACTTTTAAAAAAATTTCAACTAAATGGACATAATTAAACTTCTTTTTTTACGTTTAAAAAAAAAGTTAAGTGTAATGAAAAAAATTGTTTGAATCAAATGTGGTGCCAGCATACATATTTTTACCAAAACAAAAAAAAACCACATTTATGACGATTTTTCAACTTAACCTCAATTTTCAAGAAATTTATGTTTCTGGAAAAGTGGCACCCCGGGAAAAAATCTCGCGGATCAAATCTTATCAATCTAGATCAGATTTGATCAATTTTGATCAAATATCATTAAATTTCGTCAAAAAGGTTAATCCGATTGGATCAAATCGTATCCAGTTATATCAGAGATAATCCACTCTCTTACAAAATGTTTTGATCAAAATGGATAAAATCATACACCAGTAGATTTCTCATATTTAATTTGATATGATCAGATCAAGTTATATCAGTGAGAATCCGATTGTATACAAATAGATCATATCAAAATGAATAAAATTATATCCAACTTGATTCTTTCATATATAATTGATCAAACTGTATCAAGTTATATCAAGAAGAATCCAGTTGTATGAAAGATATTTATATCAAAGTAGATCAAGTTCGGTTAAACTAGATCTCTACAGATATACTTTGATCCAATTGTATTGAGTTATATCAAAAGAACAGTCAAATTACATCAAAACATTTATATCACAGTAGATCAAATCAGATCCAACTGGATCTTCAAGTGTACAAACTGATCAAACTGTAATAATTTATATCAATGAGAATCTACTTATATCAAACTGTATCAAAACACATCCAATTATAGAGTTTCTCATATACCATTCCAGGGTTGATTACCGGTATTTTTCCGGTATCGGTATTGGTACCAGTATAAATTTCGGTATTTTTCCAGTTTCGGTACCGATACCGCTATCAATTTTGGTAATTTTTTCGGCATTGGTATCGATACCGGTATACATACCGGTATTTTGTCGGTATCGGTACTGGTATTGGTACAAATATCAATAGTTTCGCGGTATCGGTACTGGTATTGGTATACATACCGGTATTTTGTCGGTATCGGTACTGGTATTGGTACAAATATCAATAGTTTTGCGGTATCGGTACTGGTATCGATTGCGGTATTTTTGCGGTATCGGTGTCGGTATCGGTATCGGTATCGGTATCGATTTCGGTATTTTTGCGGTATCGGTATTGGTACTGGTATAGCTTTTGTTATTTTTGCGGTATCGGTATTGGTATCGATTTCAGTATTTTTGCAGTATCGGTATCGGTATTGGTATCGATTGCGGTATTTTTGCGGTATCGGTATCGGTATTGGTATCGATTGCGGTATTTTTGCGGTATCGGTATTGGTATTGGTATCGATTGCGGTATTTTTGCGGTATCGGTATCGGTATTGGTATAAATATCAGAGCAAAAATACCGATACCATACCGGTATTTGTATCGGTATGGTACTCGGTAATCAGCACTGTACCATTCATATTAAATTTATATCAAAAGGAGCCCACCTATAAATTTGCAGTGAGTGATTCAATTCTCCACATTTTCAGCAAATAGCTTATGTTATTACCTAGAAGATCATGTAATTTATAACAAATCACGATATGCAAATTTTCAGATTATATCTTTGATTGTGTGTCACATAAATACAATTAAACTGTCTTATTATATATGAAATGGTTCGTACCAAGTTGAGTGCACCATCATTGATCTGATTGGAAAAGTTAAGCAGCTTCGGGTTTGGTTACTACTTGGATGGGTGACCGTTGAGGAAAAATTTGGGATGGGTATGGTCAGATCTAACCATAATAAATGGGAAATGTACCTATCAAATATGATCCAATCATATTTAATTTTATCTCATCATACATCATTGGATCAAATTGTGTATAGTTTGATCAAATTATATATGATTTGATCAAATTAAATATGATTAGATCAAATTTGATAGGTATAAAATTCATATATGGTTAGATCTGACCACTTCATATATGGTTAGATCCAACAGATTTTTTCCCGGGACAGTTCATGCAGTTCCTGGAAAATTGAGGTAAAGTTAAAAAATCACCATAAATGTTTTTTTTTTTTTTTTTTTGTAAAAATATGCATGTTAAGACCACTTTGATCCATTTTTTTTTACTTCAGTTGATTTTTAATATTTTTTTTTCAAAAAACGTAAAAAGTACCTTTTTTATGTTCCCTTAAAAACTGGGATGGGAATAATGATGAAAAATCACCGAAAATGGCCTTTTGTTGAGTAAAAATAGGTACCTATGTAGTGATTATTTTGTTAAAAAATTTTGAAAAAAATTCAATTTCAATTTTTTGATTTTTTTATTGTTTTCTCAAAAAGAAAGGCTCTGCGCCACCATTCAAAATAATTTTTTAGGAAAATGAGTTTACACCAATAGTATTATTTTTAGAGGGTCCAACATTAACATTTTGAAAAAATTCACATTTTACCTTTTTTCCCAAGTCGATGTCCAGACTTCAAAACTTGGCTTCAAAAGAGGGTCCAATTGAAAAATTTTTGAAACAAAAGTTATAGATCGTGTTCTTAGGAATAATTTTGGTTATTACAAAAATTTCGATTGGACCCTTCCTTCCTCTCCAATTTTGCCCAATACTGCGTAAGTAGGTACTTCATTATTTCAAATTTAATGGAAAGGAGGGCCGAGGGGTCCAATAAAATTTTTTATAATGACCAAAATTATTTCCAAGATTTCAATCTACAACTTTCATTTGAAATTTTTTTTGATTGGACCCTCCCTCCCCAATCTTGAACGATATGTATTCTCCTTAGTGCAGTGTAATGGAAAATTGGAGGGGAAGGAGGGGTCTCAGTGAAATTTTTGTAATGACTAAAATTATTTCTAGCATCTCAGTCCACAACATTTTTTTGAAAAATTTTCCAATCAGACCAATCGCTTCTCTCCAATTTTGGATGTTAAGTATGTACGTACGCGACATTAGACAAAATTGGAGGGAAGGGAGGGCTCCTAGCAAAATTTTTGTAATAACCAAAATTATTCCTAAGAATTTGCTCTACAACTTTTATTTCAAAAATTTTTCAATTGAACCCTCTTTTGAAGCTAAGTTTTGAAGTCTGGTTAGTGAATATCGACTAATAAAAAAAATAAAGTGGGAAAATTCAGACGATCATCATTGGAATCGGTTTTGGTTTTCAAGCATTTTGGTTTTAGTTAGAATAAAATTTTTCAAAAAAAAATTTATTTAAAAATTACTTCCTCTTATGGTGTATTTTCTGAAGGGATGCTGAACGACAATAAAAATATAATACGTATGTGCATGGAGGAAATTCAAAACAAAAACGTTCCCGCAAAACACATCGTAATAATTTGTGACGGTGGAATTGTACCGCATCAGCGCAATAACATAAGAAATAAGTAACATTTTACGCATATCTCCACATTGGAAGAATTTTGACTATACATAAAATTTCACATTTATAAATAACTCGGTTGATCTATTTTTAACATAAATTCTGGCAGTAAGTTCGACCAATACCAATTATACGTTTATTAGTTAATTAGGTATTAAAATTCGACGTACGACAAATATCTTCTTAATATGATCCTAGACACGTGCGTGGGAGGAGAATGGGAAAAAAGTTGAAATTACCTAATGCTGGTATCCGAAATAGTAGTAGCAGGCTCGATTTGTAGCACAGATATAAATTTTGATTCTTTTTGGTATTGGCTTGAATGTATATTTGAAGTGCCTACGTATTCCTAGCGAAACATTCAAAAATAAAAACAAACACCGACGAAGGTCGCGCTCACAGTGAAAATATTTAAAGTGTCTCAAAAATTAATAAATCTTAATGTCGTTCTACCGCGTCTTGTTTACAAAAGATTTTGAAATTTTCCGCCTTCTAACGTGTGTGATAAAGACCAAAAGATAAAAAGAAATAGGTACCAAGAGCTTTTACTTTCCATCATATATAGGTACTCGTACTCTTCGAAGAGGCAAAGCAGTTAAGTAACCTAGTGTTGTGCTGGTAAACTGGAAAAATTTATGAATTGATATGAAACTAGCGAAGGCGGAATTACCTACCTATATGCTGCGGTAGAATCGAAGTCTTGGCGATGAACATAAAAGTTAACACGAACGATCGTAGGTTGAACACATTTTTCGCGACTAGACAGATTGGATTTATTTTTTTAAATCGCGACCAGGACCAGCCCATAAAAATAATTAATCCCCTCTGTAGCCTACTTAGCCCTAAAGCCATTGTTATTAAGAACTTTGATCTCGCTGACGAAGACAAAGAGTTTGTTGTTAGGTTTGGTACATCGATTCGAAAGAAATTTTCATTTTTCATACTCGCCTTGTCTTCGCGAACACAGATTTTTTGGCAAAAGATTACAAAAACGCGTCCAATTGAAACTTACCGTTATATGCGACTATTTCGTATAATTAGTTTTTTCTTGAAAACGTAACATAGCTACCTAACCTCGATGCCAATTCCATACCATACATTATACAATATACACATAGTGTAAAAAATAGCCAAACTGGCGTATTCGAAGCGTACAAAAGGAAACAAAAAAAATCGAAAACCAATAGTAAAAATGGGGGAAAAAGAGGAAAATTTCAACTTTATTGTGACCATGGCATTGTATAGGGACTTAGGGAGTTACCCTACAAACATGACGATCATTCGATTTGATGAAAATAGTAGGTCGAGTAGATTCTGAAAATTTACTGATGGACGAGCGAGAATCTGATACTCGGTGGCATACGGTGAAGAGTATTGAGCATAAAATGTATAATGATGTTTGACCTTCGGTCAAGGAGTCTCTTCTGCGAGAGTTTTTTAAGTGTACATGTGCAAACAACAACAACATTTGTCAAACTTGTTGCACTCCGCTCGTCTATTGGTGTACGGAGAAGCGTGGGAAGTTTGCCAACAGCTGGCCTTGTCACAGACACGTTTTATTAGCTTTAACACAATCGTGCGGTGTGTTTTTGTTTTCGCCCTACCCTGCCCTTATATCGTACGCCACTGTACGCACCAATCGTCTTCTCATCTGTTACCTATTTTTTCGTTAATTAATTACACCGAAGAGGGGCGAAGAGCGACGGTCAATTAAATTGGTCTCGAGGTGTCCGCTAGTGTCATTTATGCTTATGCCATCCGCCGAAGAACGTGGAAGTATGTGACGAGTTATGTCGATTCGGATGTGTAATTTTTTACGTACCAGAACACCCCCCCCCCCCCCCTCACTCCTTGTAAAATTATCATTAACTCTTCAGTCGTGCCAAAACTCAAAAAAAAGTTCAAATTGACGTTAATGTACGTGAAATTTTCCATAAAACCGCTTCTTGATTTCTTTCTACTTTTTTTTCACCTTGTATATGTTGAAGCTAGTTTTTGCGCCACCCGTTCACTTTTCGAAAAAAAAAATATATAATCTTTTATGCGGAAAATTTTATGCCCTTTAATTTGAGTTATGACCATTTTTCTGTTTAAACACTTATTTGAAGAGTTATAGGCAGGGCCCGGATATGTATGAAAATGCATATTTTTCTATGTTGATTGAAACGTGATATATTCAAGATACTGTTACGTTTCAGATCTTTCTGAGCAAAATGAGCCATATTTGTTAGCGCATATTTTGCATATTTTGGCTATAAACGCATATTTTTGCATATTTTGGCCATTTTTAGCGCATATTTCCTCAATTTTCTGATTTTTAGCGCATATTTATGTGATTTTTGATATTTCTTTCCCAAAAAGACAAAAAATTTCACTTTTTTCAATTTTTCACTAATGCTTGAAAAAAGCTACTACTTTCACAAAATTGTTTCGAATGAATTATTTTCAAATCGATTCAGAAAATGCATGAGTTTTTGTTCGAAATCTCTTTTTTTTTCAAAATTTTCGCCCTCGCTTCGCTCGGGCAGTGTTTTGTTATTTCCTTTTTAGTGTGCGTAAGCACACTATTGGTTTCAGTCTTGAATAATAAAATTTTGAAATAGGTTTATCGAGGTTAACTCATTAATGATGGGATAGATTTGATTCAAATTTTCAAGGAATGTAGAGTTCATGAAGGCGTAGGGCCAATGAGATTTGTGTGTGAATCTAATGAATAATTATCGAGATAATTGCAATTTTCACAAAATCGAACAATGATTCCGACTTGTGGTCTGCAGTCTTATCTTATTTTGGGGGAAATAAATTTTAAATGTTCAAAATCGAACAATGGGTCGATCTAGTTTTCAGTTTGAGTGAATGGGGAGGTGGTGTGACTATGCGATGTTGGTGGGGGGGCATGGCAAATTGAAATACCAAAGTAAGTATGCTTATGTTAGGTTAGGCTACTTACTGATAACTTCTCATAAAAGTTATTTCAGTAATTTTAGAATTCAAGCTACGCACACTGTTAGAGCTGCGCTTGCGCAGGTGTTTAGTTTTTGATGAAATGAGATAGAAATCTCGAAAAAATATGAAGAGGGAGGAGTTCAATTTATTTCAATTCTAATCTTACGCCTCACGTTGTACTGTGTGAAAAAACTGGAAGAGGAAAATGAAATTATAGAGAATTTTAAAGAATTTACGAAAACTGATCTTTTTACAATTTTTGGATCCTTTTTTGAATAATTTTTTCATTTCAAAACGGCAACATTGTCAAATGAATGACAATAATCTGATTCTAATTTTATCTTTGCCTTGAAATAAAGCACAGCTCATCGCGCTCTTTAAAACGATACCCATTTTGGTTTTTGCATATTTCATGATGTTAGAGCATATTTCGAGTATTTTTAGCGCATATTTCACCTGTTTTTAGTGCATATATATCCGAGGCCTGGTTATAAGCGATAAACAACGAGTGGTCTCATTGCATAGGCCTTAATTTGGGGGACTTCCAGAGAGATTAGGTTTAGGGATTTTTAAATTATTAATCAAGACACCGAAGGGAAGATTTAAATTTTTTTTATAATAACTAAAATGCAATCTCATTTCCTTACTTCACTGGACTATACTCGTATTTCAACCATGTTGAAAATTTTTTAAAATTAGACTTTCAATTTTTTCAACTCAACTTTTGATTTTTTTAAAATTTCTATATCTACTTACTTGAAAAATTGTTGAAATTGTTCAACTTGAACAAATGATTTTTTTTTCATCTTATTTCAATATTTTTTTTTTTTTTTTTTTTTAATTCGACTTCAATTTTTTTGACAAGTTTGTGTTCCTAAAATCAATCAAGTTGGTCAATTACAAAAAAAGATTAGTTTTGATTTTTATTTCAACAAAATAAGATTTTTTTAAAATTTTACTTGGAAATTTTTTTGAAAATTTTTCATTCTTTAAAATCTTTAGTATGCCATGTTTAAAAGGTGATTTTTTTTTCTAACCCAATTTCAATCAACTGAAAGCTTTTGAAAAGTTTGTGTTCTCAAAAATCATAAAATTCAATCCTCAATTTTTTTTAGTAAATTTTACTTTCATTTTTAAAATCGGCTTTCGAAAATTTTTTCGGAAAATTTTCTATTCTTAGAAATTGTAAAGTTGTCTTGGTCAATTTAGTTACCTATTTAAACAGGTTAAAAAATTTTGAAAATTCGATCTGAATTTTTAAAAAAATTTGTTTTTGAACCCTTTTTTGAAAATTTAACTTTTGAAATTTTCAGAAAGTTTTTATTGTTAGAGTTGAAATTGTCCTGAGCTACACCCAAAATTTCAGAAGTTAAGTAGTCAACTCCCCCCCCCCCCCCTCCGGGCAGAAAATTCTGAAAATTCAACAATTATTATTTATACACACTATACCTATCAAAATCTCTGTTCGTTTGTAGAAATATTAAATTTTTTGGGAAGAAAAAAAAATTCAATTATAAAAATTGCTCAATTTTTTGAAGAAAAAACATTTTGAATTTATTTGGAGAAAATAGTACTTATTATCTTTTGAAGCAAAAAATTTTCCAATTTTTTTTTGAATAAAATCAAGATTCCCAGTATTTTTGGAGTAATTTTTTTCAGTTTGTCTGGAAAAAGAAAATTCTTGATTTTCTTGGAATCGTTATTTTTGAGTTAATACCAAAAAATCTCAATTTTTTAGAAGTACCTAAAAAAATACAAATTAAAAAAAAACTTCCAGTGCTTTTGGAAGAAAAACCTCGATTTTTTTAGAATCAATAATTTATTTTATTAAAAAAAAATAAATAAATAATAATTTTATCGAAAAAAAACTTACAATTTTTGGAAAGAAAACATCTATTTTTTGGAGTAGGTATTTTTTTACATTTTTCAGTTTTGTTTTGTTTTTTTTGAAATGGAAAATTTTTTTAATCAATTTTTTTAGGAGAAAAACTACTTACCTCAAGCAATTTTTAAAGCAAAAAATAGGTAGGCATCTCAATTTTTTTGGAGAATATCAAAAAATTTACGGATTAAAAATATTTTTCATTTTTTTTTTTGAGAAAAAAATCATTTTTAAAAATTTTTAAACTTTTGCCCCTTCGAAAAAAAATCGAGCTACACCCGGCTCTGCAAAGATATTTGACACCAAATGTGGATAAGAAAAATCCAAATACTCAACCTTATTTTTAGAACTGTCAAATTACCCCTTTGAAACACCCAAACAACCAGAACTGACGTTAGCAAACCTACTTCCACCTAAGGGTTCTGGCTTTATTTCAACAATTATTACAGTTGAATTTTTTTTTTTAAATTTGACTTCCCATTTATTTTATTTTACTCGTATACCTGCAAATTTATTGATTCAAAAATTGTTATATTGCAGGTTATAACATGACAAATTGAGCTGGCCAGATAATGGTATAAATCTAAAACACTGCAAGAAACTAAGGCAAGATGTATAATGTGAACGATATGAACTGCGGTCCAGGACCCGAGTACGGCAAGCTATCAGTAACTCAATCAGATAATTCGGCGACTCCGAAGACTCCGGAAATTATTAACTCCATAATAGCCATAACAAATCCGTTCGAATATGTTAGAAGAGGTAGTACCACGACAGAAGATAAAATATTATCGCCCTCGGAGTACGCATCGGCTGATACTTGTAGCAGTACCAGCAGTAATGTTGATTCACCTACGTCGCCGCCTAGAGTACAAAGCATGTGTTCCCAATTAATCAAAGAAGAATTGAAACTAACCTTACAAAAGAAAAGACAGAATAATTTGTCATCCAGTGAAAACGATTCGAATGCTAGTACCCCTGTGAATTCGATGGGCCTGGGCGCGATAGCCGATACATTTGCAAGTCGACATGATGAGAGTAGCTTCGATGATGAAGATGATAGCAGCATGAATGGAGATTTAAATGGAAATTTTTGTGGTGTAAGTATTTCATTACCAACACAACACCAACACTTTGTTTGGCTGTTTTTCTTCGTTTTTCTAATATTGATAAAACTGTTGAATGCTGATTGCTAATTAATGAAGCATTTAATTTGTACCCACTCTTACACGAGAAATCATTTTTTAAAATCAAATCGTAAAATTGTTTTTCATTTAACACGTAATTTGAAACCATATTTCATATTGATAGAAATTATCTTTCGTACGTATCGTGTAAAAAAAAAGGCAATGAAATCTCGTTAAAAACCAAATCTGTATTAAAAATCTTTCACATGTTTTGATAATGAACTTGTGCAGTGTTTTAATTCACACATAAGCTGAGTTAAAATTCACCATGTCGGACTTAGGAGCATTTCTAATCAGATTAGTTTTTTGGGTACATGGAAAATCTGTACCTACTTGAGATGTGAGTATCTTGACATTACAATTTTAGGATATCACTGATAAGATAAGACTGCAGCCACTTAATTTGCTCAGGTTCTGGTTCTGGTTGTTAATAGATTTGAAATTACAGATCTGTTTCGATTGAAAGAAATAACTTTAGAAAAAGGCATATGGTTAAATGTTTTGATCCCCTAAAACAGTTTCATGAACTATCAGTTTGTGTCAAGTAATAATTATGTTTGTGTTTCTGCTGCACTCAAAATCGCCTTATCGGCATTTCAAATGAGTTAAATAAGTAAGAGATTTTGGTGAAAATATCCACTATCCAGAAAAAGAATGCACAAATTTTTGATTAATGTGTCTACTTACTCAACTATCTTAGGCTCTTGCAAATTTTACTCGTGGAATTTTGGAGCCCTCCCATTTTGGGGGCCCAAAAACTAAGACATCCAAACTGCAAATGAATTTTTTTTTCGGCAAATTCAAATGTCCAGTGTTCATGCGAGTAAAATATAAACTCGTATGTGATTTTGAATATTGAAAAAATTAAATAATGTATCAGATTAGGTTTTTTATTCTCTAAAAATAAAATATTTTTAATTTTCTACCTTAAAAAAAAAGGAGGAAAAGAAATTACTTCTGCATAAAAAATTAAAAGATTTCTATACTTACTCCAAAAAAATTTAGGGATTTTTTTTTTCATCAAAAGAAGTTGAATTTAGATACTTTCTCCAAAGTAAAATTGGGGATTTTTTCTATAGATTTTTTTTTATCCGGAAAGATTGAAAGATTTTTTTTACCAAAAAAAAAATGAGATTAGGTATCTTCTCTAAAATTGAAAAATTCCTTTCTCAGAAAAAATTGAAATATTTAATGCTACATATTCCAAAAAAATTTCAAGCCTAAAAAAATTGAAAAGTTTTTTTTTAATATTCAGAATTTGATTTTTTTTTAAATTACCTATTGAGAATTTTCTAACGCTTGATCAAAAAATATTTTGAGATATTTTATTACAGGAAAATTCTGAAATTATTTCTCCAAAAATTGAAGATTTTTTTTCTGCAGATACATTTTAGATTCTTCCTCCAAAAAAAAACAAGGAATTTTTTTATCAGACAATTGAGATTTTTTCTACGAAAGAGCTTGAAATTTTTTTTCCTGAAAATAAGGAAATGTTTCTTCAGAAAGATAACATAACTTTTTTCTGTAGCAAAAAATTTTTAAGAAAATTAATTTTTTTCCTAAAAAAATTGAGAATTTTCTTTCGCTTCGCTTACTCATAAAAAATTATGTTTTTTTTTCTACAAAAAATTTTAGATCCCACCCAAAAATTCCAAAAAAAAATTATTCCAAAAAAAAGTACTTGGGTATCTAAAAAAAAATGATCTCAAATAAACGTAGATTTTTCTCTTTGAAAAAATAAAAAAAGTTTCAAAAAAGTGGGGAAAAATTTATTAATAATAGGTAGGTGCTGTAGGTATCATACTTATTTTATTTAAATGATTATTTTTCAATTAAATTGAGAAATTTTTTTCCCAAATAATTGAAAAAAAAATTAATCAAAAAAAAATAAGAAAATTTTTAAATAGGGCCTACCTACTACTTTTTCGCTACTTCTTCATTTAAAAAAAAAAATTTGACAATTTTTTTACGGTGGCTCCAAAAATTTTAGGTATTCTTATTGCCAGAACATTTGAATTTTTTCCCCTCTAAAAGAGTTGAGAGAATTTGATTACCTTAAAATAAGCTTTAAAATATTTTTACTCCAATAAGATTTTTTTCTCTGAAAATAACACTTTCTCAGAAAATAAAAAAACAGCTTTTTTTCTGCATAAAAATTTTAAAATTTTACTCCAATTAACTAAAAAAATTTCTTCTAAAATTATAAATTTTTTATTCCAAAAAAATTTGGAAAATTTTTTATATGCATGGGCCTATTAAAATATTTTTACTCCAAAAATTGAAAAAAATAAAAGTCATTCTAAAATTGAATAGGTACCTAGACCTACCTACTTGTTTTTATTACTGCTTATTTTATTTATTTTTTTGTAATTGAGCTGAAAAAATATTAATAAAATTGATTTTTGATTTTTGATTTTATTATTCCAATTTCAAAGTAGGTACCTACTTTAATAATTTGGAATATTTGTTAAAATTGATTTTTGAAAATAAAATGATTTCAATTTTGAATGAAGAATTGTGCAGATTTTTTTGCTAGCTCTGTAGATACTAAACTTAATATACTCGTACCAACAATACGAAATATTAATTCTTGCTTCTTTTATTTTGTAGCTAACTCCGGAAGATGAAGAGAGACGAAGACGAAGACGAGAAAGAAACAAAATTGCAGCCACTAAATGTCGTCAGAAGAAAAGAGAAAAAACCAACCATCTAGTCCACGTCAGTATCATGGTATCACATTATTATCTGAAGTAAAATAATCATATTCACCTCCATCATACGTGTTTTATGTTTTCGATGAAATTTATTAATTTTTCTGCGGTGTAATGAGGTGTAGGTAAAATCTTTTATAGCCTGTAGCCTTCATAATCAGCAACAGACACGATGTGTAGTACATATTTTTTTTATTAATTCGCATTTTTGCAAATCGTCATTATTTTCTACATAAGTGTTCAATGGAGCAATGGTCATTTTCGCAAAATTATTGGTTTAAATACGCGTAGGTTTTTTTTTATTATTCACTCATTCTATATGAAGTCGAGAGAGAAAAATTTTTATTTTTCCAAAATGAAAATCTTTGTGAAATTCTTTGGTTTTGGTATTACTTATTACCTACATTTCACAGAAAATTAAAGCTGAATTAAGTGACAGTATTTTTTTTTGTCTTTTGTTTAAAAAAAAAAAGTTAAATTTTACCGTATCAAATTACCTACTTCATCCTCTTTCTGCGTATTTATTCTCTCTCTTGGTCTCTTATAATAATGTATTTCTCAACACCTCGAGCGGTTTACAGTGCTGATTTATGACGATTTTTTAAATAAAGCCATTTGAAACAGTGTGTTTTAAATTATATTCACGTTGCTTTTTTTCTTACCCAACTCTCCGCAAAAGAACCACAAACTACAGATAAAAGCTGGCTAATAAAATGAGATTTACGAGTTGTAAAACGAATTTTAACGTAAATTTGATATTATTTTCACTACCGACAGCGTTTTGGCTTTGTTTCAATCTTCTCGATCAATGATTCGGCACTTTTATCACAGAGAATCGTAGTTAACATAAAATAAAAATTAAAAAAAAAACACATAAGAATGATTTTCTATTCATTACCTACCTAAAATAAATTATTTGATTCAAATTTTCTTATTTTACCTTATTTGTTCATATTTACAGGAATCTGAAGAATTGGAAGATCAAAATCAAAAACTAAGATCACAAATACAAGAATTAGAAGTTCAAAAAAGAAGTCTAATGGGGATGTTGACGTGCCATAAGCCAACTTGCATGAAACCGTCACCCGAACAATCACCAGTTATCGACTTCCAACAGCCACCACTGTTCGCAAATTCCACCGATACGAATACTTATCAATCTGCTCCTCAGTTCATTAGAAATGACGATAAGCTGACCGATCAAAGACCAGCGTTGGTTGGTCAAGAAAGCATCATGATCCCTGACTTGAGTCATCTGGATAGCACGTTTGATTTCCAAGACGCTTTTCTCAAAAATCCTTCGGTCATGCTGGGTACCAATGATAATTTGTACAACGATCAGTTTACGCTTAAAAATAATAAGTATAATAATCCAATCAGGCACATGTCTTTGAATACGAATTATAAAAACAATGTCGCCGCTCAACTGCCGAATTATAATTTTTTAGACGAGCCTATGGATCATTTTGACAGTATTCGTTTCAACGTTGTCGAAAATTCTGGAAACGGATGTATCGTTTGATGTTATTCGAATTCGTATTTCGTATACCTACCTATAATTTTTGCTTTTGCCGGGATAATGCGGTATTATTAAAATTTTAAATTAAATTTTAATTTAATTCATTACCAAAGCTATTACAACTTCGTTAAGATAAATTAAAAATTATGTTGAGTTTTATTCCACGACATTCCTTTGTATAAATTTAGTACATATGTATTTTAAGAAGAGAAATTTTAACCTCTTAAGGCTATTTAGTTCCTTCGAAAAATGAAAATACTCGTTTAGGTTAATGTAAATCGAATTATGCTTTCAAAATAAAACTCCATAAAATCTATTGCCGGTATTATTGTCTCGCATTTCGATTTTGATATTTTTAAATTATGATTATAACCTTTATCTAAATTTAAATTCAGAAAATGCAAGTTGGACATTTTCTTTTGTTGGTACCTAAAGTCGAAGTATTTCATTCAAAGCCATATTTTTTCTCATTTTTTATTTTATTTTATTTTAATTTTTTATAATTAAAAATGGAAAAATTTTTTGCTTCAAATTGAAAAATTTCCACGAATACTATTGTTGCATTTATACTTAATAGGCACCTAGGCATTTTTACATTAGGTTTCAAATTTAATACACGGACCAGTACTTAAAATAGTGAATATTTCAATGCTGACATTTTATAAGGCGCAAGCATACGCAACTCTTTTAACAGCGATTTTTTGTTATTAAATTGAATGTACTACTAGTGTATCTATCTATAGATCTTTCAAAACGACTCTTTGTTAATTAAGTACTTACCAATTAATTAATTTATGCAATTTTTCAAAAAAATTATTAAAATTTAAACATTTTAATTCGATCAGCTTGACTATTCAACGACAATTTGAAATTTACATATCTACTTACTACTTATAGCCGGAATTATGTTGCTTTTATTTCAAAATTTAATTTTTATTTTATTATACTTACGTACGCAGTTTTTTTTTTTCATGAATTATGTTAATTTTTCTGAGATATGTATTGTTTTAAATCTAAGTATTACTTTTAAATTTTGCGTAGATTACTCATTGTTTTCATTTATACAGAAATAGTTGGGTATACATTTTACGTTATATGTATTTTGTGTATTCGTTGAATTTATTACCATAAGTTGTTATTTTTGTTAATTTTTTATGAAGGTACTTGATGAAATATTACGATTATTTTAATATATTGTTAATTTTATATCAGCTTTCTTTTTGATTGTATATTCGAAGAATTCAAAGAAAAGAGATACCTACCTACATAGGAGACAAAATCGATTATTTTGTATGTACATAAAACGTAAGTACCTACATCAAATGTCTGGATTTACTCGATTTTTTAACACCAATAGAAAACATATTATCGCAACATTGTTTCTGGTAAGTTTCCATAACGATGTGAATTCTTCTTTTAATGAAAAATTAAGCTGCGTATTACATCTATGAAATTACGAAGAAAATTATTTCCCATCACATTCACAAGAAACAGAACTTTGCTGAGAAACTAATCGTCAAGATTCAAATAATCATGCGCTTGATGTGCTGTTTTAATAATTCCATAAATATTTACTCCGAACTCCTTAGACCATTAAATGGTTTAAGCCGAACTCGAATGCTTTTTATCTCCACAGAGAAATAATTTTCTAACAACATGGTAATTAATAATGGTGCTTTATTTGACCAATAAACATTTATATTTATATCAATATATTCAGTTTGTATGATTTCCTCTCGACTGTAAAAAATTTTCAAAGTATCTGTCTGGATTGACAATAATTTATGTACACTTTAATCACCAACATGGAACAAATAAAAAAAGAAATACATATCACAAAAATAAAGCGAAGGAAATATTTTACATTTAACAGACATCGTCGTTTCTCATCAACATCTCACATCATATAACGTACCTACAATTAAATCGCAGTTCATCACATAGACAGATATTATAAATTGACCAGAGCCAGCAACATAGAATTATGTAGAGAATTGCTCGATTTGGTGAGGGTTGGAATTTTTTAATGTTGAATGTGACCCAAAAAATTGAGATTTTTTCTGCATACCTATAAATTAATATTTTCACTTTTTTATACTCACACAAAAATTGAAAGATATTATTTTTTCTCCACAAAATGTTGATTCTTTCTCCTAAAATACATACTTAGAGATTTTTCCCCCTCAATTTCTCGTTCTTCTCAAAAATACTGAGACAAAATTGAAATTTTTTCATTTAAAAATAAAATTATTTCTTTCTTTCTTTCTTTCATTTTTTTTTTTTTTTTGTAACACTCTTGTCTGTGTGAAATTAGGAAATTTTTACTCGAAATAAATTAAAACATTAATTTTCACTTCCAGAAAAATTGAAAGATTTTTTTCAACAAAAAAATGTTGATTCTTCTCATAAAATATTTAGCTGTTTTTCTTTAAAATTAAGAAATTTTTTGAAAAACAAAAATCTATAAGTCATCCATTTTGGAAAATTTCTATGTTTCAGGAGGTCTGACGAAATGTCTAGAAGTAAACCAATTTTGAAAAAAATCCAAGTTTTATAATGCCTAACAAAATACCCAAAAGTCTCTCGTCCAGAAATTTTGTGGTCAGAATTTCGTCATTTTTTTACCAGTTTGGTCATCGTAAAACCATACTTAAAATTATACTTACTACAAAAAGCAAAGTTTTTTGCATAGCTAATTTTAGGAGATTTTTACACGAAAAAGGTAAGAAAATTTCCCACTCTATCGAAGAATTTTTTATTCTTTCTACTAAAATTTTCAGAGATTTTTTCTCCAATAAAATCCGTTTTTTTTCACATGAATGTGCATTGAAACAAAAAAAAATTCTTTAAGAATTAGGAGTTTTTAAGAGAGAAGAAAAAATGCATTTAGACTACTTTTATACTCTATAAAAAGGTCGTTTTCTCTACAAAATTATTATTTTCATATTTTCTTCCTCTTAAAATATTGAGACATTTTTGTTCTCTCAAAAATTTTGATTTTTTGTAAAAGAGATTTTTCTTTTTTAAAAATGAAAATAGTTTCAAAAAGAAAAAAATGTTGTAGGTAGGTACAGGTACATGAAATCTTAAAATTAGGAAAAAAAATTACTCCTAAAAAAATTGAAAGATTTTTTCGTTCTTTCTCCTAAAATACTTTAGATTTTTTCATGATTTTTTTTTCAACAAAAAAATATTTTTCCCCTTTAATTTCTTGAAAAAAATTTCTACATAAAATTTAATTTTTACTCGATTTTTTTTTTTTTTTTTTTTTTTTTTTAATTGAAAGATTTCTTGTCCTCCCAAAAAATTATATTCTTTCTCCTAAAATATTTAGAGATATTATTTCTAATTTTTTTTTACAAAAATATCGATAAGAAATTTTCAGAAAATATCAAATATCAAATTTTTTTGAAAAAAAAAAAAAAAAAATGAAAAATTTCTTAGGTAGGTACTTAAAAAAAAAAATCTCATAAAATGAAAAACTTTGGGTATAAGATACTTATTTTAAAAATCCCAAGGGCCATCAAAATAAAAAAAATGTTTGGAGGAAAATTGTTCTATTTTTTTTTTTTTTTTTTGAGTAAAGGATCGTTCACAATCACGACCCCCTTCACTTAACAGGCCAGGAAGGCTCACTTGACAACGCTGTAATATCTCCACGGCGTAGGCTGACTTTTTGGATTCTCCATAAGACACAATGCTAATTCATAATGCAATAACTCGAAAATTATCAATTTTACAAAAAAAGTCAAAGAGACCTTTTTTAAAGAGAATTAAAAGAGCTTTCCATTCATATATAAATTTTTTGAATTTGAGTGAAATTGACGAAATTGGCATTTTTCACTTTTCACTAAAAATTTCACCAAATCCAAAAAAATTCTATGTCAATAGAAAGCTTATTCAATTCTCTTTAAAAAAGGTCTCTTGGACTTTTTTCGTAAAATTGATATTTTTCGATTTATTGCAATTTGAATTAGCATTACATCTTATGGAAAAACCAAAAAGTCAGCCCCCGTTGCGACGTTGTCAATTCTAGCTCTTCTGGCCTGTTAAAGTGTAGGGGGTCGTGTCACAATGCACCTTTACTTTTTGCTTTTGCTTTTTGCTTAACACTCACTACTGTCTGCACCAATCTGGTGGCCAGAAATTTGTGTATTTACACGTTTGTTAAGTGTACTGGTTAAGCAAAAGCAAAAAGTAAAGCTCCATTGTGAACGAGCCTTAAGACATTTTTCATTTTTTTGTACATGGCGTTAAATAAATGTTTATTTTTATTTTTATTTTTTTTTTTGAAAGACGGGGGACCCAAGGTACCATTTAAAATTAAGCTGAGTGGAAAATAAAAAATTGAGAATTCATTCTCACGAGAAGGAATCACTTCGATGGGTTATAACCAAGAAAAAACGAGATTTTTTTTTCATTTTTCTGAGGCTCCACTTGAAATTTAGTTGGGGCAAAAATAAGAAGTATGGAATTATTTTCTCATAAAATAAAAAAACTTTAAATTAAGGTACTTAAAACATCCAAAAGTCCAAAATAAGGGCCACTCTAACTGTATCTCAATTCATTTTCGAAATTTTACGTATTATTAGATATTGTTGCCATGCAGCCATGCCACTATCAAACAGAAGGATCACGTTAGTTGTGGTTTTTAAAAAGTTGGTCCCAATTATGCACAGCTATTGCACCTCTGACAAAACCTCGTCCCCAGACAACTTCAAAATCATAATTCAATCATAAAATTTGAAAATCTGTCACCAAAATTGAACGAAGGTAAATTGTTTAAACCGTAAACGTAAAGAACACTGACAATACAGGAATATCTAAACCACAGCCGTAAAATATCAACAAAACAATGCAATATTAACTATAGCAGATAATTACAGTTTTTCTCAAATTAATTCAAATTTATATTTTAATTAAATGCAAATGCGTCGATAATGCAACTTTCGTAGTAACAATGATTTTCTTCAACAACTTCCCAAAGATTGGTACGAAATAAAACATTCGTTCAATTAAATGAAAATCCGCTTATATAATTGAAAACGTATAAATATCACAATAAAAATTTTTAGCTTAAATTTTAAAAAATCGATAAAAGACCAAATAAAACACGATAATTTCTCATTCGATAAAATAACTCATTTGGTAGTCCACAAAAAAATCTTAACTAATTATTTTGAACTCGAACATGATAAACGTAAATTACAAATGCTTTATGGCATATTTCCTACAGAACATTTTTCCATTTTTAATCCGTACAAATCGATAATATTTCAGAAACACGATGATTACCATAAAATCATAAAAAATAAAATATGCCTCTCAAAGGCTCAGCATAGGTACAAAAGATTTTTGTAATAATAAATTTCCTAATACCTAATAGAAATAAATAAATAAATAATCATTAAAAAAAAAAAAAAAAAAAAAAAAACGCAGACAAAAAACAACTAACAGATTGAAAGTTATATACAAAAGAATGGAAAAATAAATTTCCCTTAAAATGCGAGACCAAAACGACTTATAAAATAAAACATATACGTAATTCAGACATGAAAAGTTTCTAGATTCGTGAAATGAGCATGTCACTAGTACAGCCACGATTTGAAATCTGAAAAAATTGGAACCGAAATTAATAAAATTAAATACACTCTTGTCGCATTAAAAAATAAACCAATTGAAACGAAACACGCTTACTCACCATTTTATGACGTTTTCTTCACAACGAATGATTTCTTTGAATTTTTACGTTCGACCACGGCGTACTTCAACGTATCGCTATTCTTTTTCCTTTCTAACCTGAGAACAATGATGTTTCATATTTATTTTCGCTTATTTGTCATTTGTACGTAAATTATATGTATGGTTATTATATCGATCACGTACAGGACTCGTTTATTTATCACATTACAAAAATGTCTGGTATTTCAAAAAAAAAAGAAAAAAAAAACTATATTTTTCGGTGAGTAAAATAAACAGAAAAAAAAAATCCAAAACGTAAATATTTACTGTATTTTTTTTTTACCAAAGGCTACACAATAATACGTCATAATAACGTAGAATTTGTTTCATTCATTAATAATCTGAAAAGATAATTTTTTCATCGCAGAGGTCAAAAGTAAAAAGCGATATCAAATTACCACTGCACCGCTGATGATTCAATTTACTTTCATTTTTAATAATTTTCGTCTAAAATATCAACAATATGATACAATTTTTTACAAGCATAAATTTTTTGTTCGCTTTTCGAAAGTTTTTAAAAAATCAATTGTAGGTACCGGATAATTAATTGAGTTAATTTAGAAAAAGGCTACGGGTGACGTCACACGTGAAGAGAGCGCCGCGCATTGTAAAAAATCACTCCCTCTTTCGCGAAGTTATCCAAGATTACGCTCAACTTGGAATTCAGTCTATATTACTTTCATTCTACCCACTTTTGCGCCAATCTACCAACGTAACATTTGAATTTTCATCGGGTGGTTTATTTATTTTGTTAAATAAACGGAAAATTATTTATACCGCGATAGATTTGAAAAATCTCTACTCGGATGAATTTTATTTTAAAGAATTCTGGAAAATTCTGGAATTATTCGAAACATTTTTATCGAGTCAAATGAATTGGAAAACTCGAGTTATGTCGTATTATTTTTTGGAAAATTTTCCCCTCTAATTTTGTTGCAAATTTCTTACTGAATTACTGAAATCTTTTAAAATTTTTGGCGTTTGTCTCATATCGTATTTTTACAACTTACATAATTAAACGTTATACGAACAGTGGTGAAATTTTTTCACATTCTTGCAAAATTCGTAAACTTTTTCATTGAGAAAAACTAAGACTCGGGGAAGTAGAGGAGGTTTTAAAAAAAACTGCGATAAAGTCGAAGGTATTTTTATTTTAAGTCTTAATAGACTTAAAAAAAATTTGATGCGAAAAATGAACTCACCTCACCACAGTAACAGTAGATTCGCTAATATCATACCCAGTATTTTTAGGGCGTTTGGCACCTTCCGGATTGATCCTGGGACGACCCCTTTTTCTAGGCTGTGTAACTTCGATATTTGTACTTTTCGAACTACTGCAAAAAAGAAAAAACATCAAGTTGATAAGCTTGGCAAATGACATTCGAATACATTACGAGGCAAAAATACACACAAGACACGCGCCATAATAATTAAGCCAAATTCGTCGAATACGTTTAATGCGAATTTTTATACATAATTTGAGAATCTTGGTTCGAATTCAAAATGGCAAGTTTTTTTCGAGAAGGGTACACGAAACGGACAAGATAAATTTTCCGTCTCGTGAACCGCCCGTATACAGAAGGTAAACTATGAGGACCTTGAACAAGAACGATGCTACGTAATTTTTTTAGAAGATCTTTAAAATACCTACTCATTTCGAGTACTCTCGAGCCAGTGTTGTCAAGTTCAATGAAACTACTGGCGAGCATGTGTTAGCAAGCTTCAAAGTATCGGGTTCCTCGTAAGAGGTAGAATCTTTGTCATGGCCAGCAACTTAGCAATACCTAAACTACTCGAGCTATACCCAAAATTTCAAAAGTGAAATAACCAAGTCCCTAGAAAACTTCAAAAATGCAAAAATATACTTTTTTGAATAAAAAAAACTTGAATTTTTTATTCTGAAAAATTTTTGAAATTTTTTTGGAATAAGAAATATTTACCTACCGACTCCTTGAAAGTAAAAATACAAATAAATACTTAATCTCTCAATTTATTGTGGGAGGGAGTCCTGCATTGTTTAAATTTAAAAAAAAAAAATTTCAAATATTTTTCGTTTTTTTTTTTTTTTTTTTTTTGAGAAAAATTCTCAATTTTTCTCGGAAAAATTTCTTTTTTAGGATTAGGAAAAATTGTTTTCATTTTTTTTTTTTTTAGAAAAAATCTCTAAAATTTTTGGAGGAAAAATCTCTCTTAATTTCATGGAGAACAAATTTTCTGGATTTTCTTTTGGAATAAAAAATTGAAAGAAAATTAAGTACTAGGTATATAGGTAAGGAATAAAATTTCCCTATTTTTTTTGCTGAAAAATTACTCAATTTTTATAGAAAAAAAACTTCAATTTTTATAGAAAAAAAACTTCAATTTTTAATATATTTTTTGAAAAAAAAATTATAAAATAAAAGATGGTTTATTCGAAAAAATTATGCGACAACCCTTCCCCTACATAAAAATATAGTGATTTTTTTTTCTCACAAAACTACGATTTCATTTAAAAATTTTCTTCAAAACAGAAATTATTAAGTGGTTTTTTTCTTTTAAAAAAAAAGAGATTTTTGAAGAGAAAAAAAAAGAATCTTCTTGGGAGAAAAAACATCAATTTCATTTTTTTCTTTTTTTTTTTGAGTAGAAAAACAAGACGGAAAAATTCTCGATTTCATTGGGAAAATTTGGAAGAAAATACTTGTTTCTTTTTTTTGGAGGGAAAATGTTTTGATACTTTTCTACAGATTTCATGTGAGAAAAAATCTCAACTTTTAGCATAGTATATGCTTTCACGATGACCAAAATGGAAAAAACGACAGAAAAATGCGACACCAAAATCCGAGAGGAAAATAGAAGACTGGTATCGGCCTGATATCTCGAGGCTTGTATCAGTCTAATATTTTTTAAGAGTTCAAGGAATTTTCATTGTACCTAACACGAGAGAAACTATTTTTTGGGACAAATTAATGAAAATTTTTAGAATGGAAAATTTTCCTACTCTTTTTCTATTTTGAGAGAGGGGGGGGGGGGGGGGATTTGAAATGTTCATGGAATAAAAAATATCTATCTCGATCTAATTGAAGTAAAAAAAATAAAAATAAAAATTCTTTCAATTTATTGGACGAAAAAACTTCTTTATACCTACTAAAAAAGTTTTCGTTTATTTTTTTTAGAAGAAAACGTCTTTTGATTGATTTTTTTGGGATTTCTCAAATTTTCGGAGAGAAAAGTGGTGTGTCTAAACATGAAAAAATTTCAATTATTAATAATATTTCAATTCTTTTAAGCAATCTTAGATTTTCTTAAGAAAAGAATTCTCAATTTTTTTGGAGATTTTTTTTCATTGGAAGAAATCTTATTTTTAGAGAAAAACTCACAAGTTCTTCTTTCAATTTTTTCAATTTTTTTCTCCAATTTTTCTTGAAAAAAGATGAGAAAAAATTCTGAGAAAAAAGCTTTTGAATTAGAAAATTTCTCAATTTTTTTGAAAAAAGTGTTTCAGTTTTTCAAAGGAAAAAATCTGTTTCGTTTCTTTTTTTCTTAAATAGAACTCCCATGTTTCTAAAAAAAAGGTTGCAAGTATTAGTCTCAATTTTTCTGAAAAAAAATTCTTGAATTTTTTCAGAGAAAAAAAAATAATTATACTTAGGGCCTACCAATTTTTTTGAAACTTTTTGGTGAAAATTTTCAATTTTGCTGAAGTCACTGTAATATAAATGCCTAATTTTTTTTGTGTGAAAAGACATTAAATTTTTTCGGATAAAGTTCTGTTTTTGTCCTTAAAAGAAAATCTCAGCTGCTTTGGTCATTGGTCAAAAGGTTAAGAAATGAGTACCTATATAAATAATTTTCAGCATACACACCTGGTGGGTTTCTCTTTCTTATTCCACGAATACGTATCGGCCATGAATTTTTGATATATCAGTCCTTTTCTGGCCCTTTCGAGTTTTCGTACAACAGGAACTTCTTCGGATTGATCGGCTGTTTTATCACTGTCGCTGATCCTATCCTCTGTATCGATTTCGGTATCCACTTTTAACCGTGCAGTCTGGCGAGCAGCTTCTTTTTTACACTTATTGCTATAATTGCTGCTAGGCCTATCCTTTTCCTTATTTTTAACGCATCCGTAACCGTTAAAATTATCGAATACACTGGCACTGCGTTCATTTAAATTTATACCGTTTATATCTGCAATATCGCCGTAGTTTTCATACTTCTCGCGCCATTTCACTTTCAGTTTACCTACAAACTGCACTTCGGGCGAATTTATGAGATAATTATCTGACAAATATACGAAATGCGAAGTGTGATTTTCGTCAGTCTCTAGTTGAAATTTCGCTTGGTCTTCTCGTCTCATCGGTGCATCCGCCGAGTCGGCTAATTTCGGCGTCATTTGTTCTATATCGATAATACTGATGCGTTCCTTAATTGAGCGTTTTATCACAGATTTACGATACAGATTTGTAGGCATATGAAGTTGCTGAAAATCTATATTTTCTTTTGTCGTTGGAATGCGATGACTAGCGTCGGTGTACGCCAACGTTCCAATCGCATTTGCGGATACCTGAAAAAAAGAAGAAAACATCTTTTGAATTTTTACAATATTTTATCGGCCTACACTCGAGAATCTTTCGAGCACTAATATTGAATAGCTACGCATCTTTTATTTTCATTTTTCACGAAATGTCAAAAAAAAAGTATTTTTCAAAAGATTGCTAATTCGTAAATTGATCTTTGACTTCTGAAAAATTCCTGCCGTGCCGTCAGGAAACCTTTTCATTTTCTATTTGTAAAGTCTTATCAAAGTTTCTTTGTTACATACTTTTGAATAAAAAATAATATGTACCTAAGGTCACAAATGGAGCAGACTAAAAAAAACTTGACATCAGAAAATTGGCGTCGTGCGAATCTAATTTTATTTTTCATAAATTACGACAATTTTACGTACAATATCTATCATATAGTCGTTATTTCAATCTATGAGCATTTTAGGCACCCTGTAGATAATACTGGAGTATGATCTTACCCTTATGTTAATGAATGGCGAATATCTCTAACTAGGTATACAGATTCGTAGACAGAGACACAGGGACAACAATAACGGATGAACGAAACCACTAAAACCAGCAACAGTGAAATGCAACAATTCTCTTTTGAAAATAAGAGGGGTGAAAAGAACGCGGTAGAGTCCACGATGTTAAACAATTCAACGTATTCGATAAGGCTGCATACTTGTGAAAAGAAATACTACCTAATCTAGTTATCTACAGAGTGATCCCAAGTTGAATCTACCTACATCACTACAAATTTCCGTAAAATATTGTCATCGTCTCATCGTTTTATCGTTATATGCATATGGTTGACACGACACTGTCTTATCACTTTCATCACTTCATTCATGAGTAATACAGCTTCAAATGTGTTTATATAAACCTTTGAAAGTTTGTAGGTGCCTAAAAATAATTCAAGTAGAAATTAAAATACTCCTTTTTTAATCAAGAATACCCATAAAGACCCCCCTCCCCCAACTGGTTTAATTTTCTGGGCCGTTAAAACCTTTCGGTGTCAATACAACTGTCACACCATCCCCCTTAAAATAGACCTCGTACAAACATCTGACTAGGGCTCTAATTTGACTGAAATCGAGATAAATAAATAATTTAACTCTTCCAAAAGGATACAGCTTCGTACTATAAGTAAAAAATTATCAGTATGAATAGCAATCCCTCCAATATCCTTTCTAAGGTTTCATCGACTTTCTTCACAAAATTTTTCAGTCAAGGTCATTTTGGAAATCACCAACGTACATGTGTGGAGGACTGCAGAGCATAAGGACAAGGAGGTACCTGAATCGTAGAACAATAATATTTAAAAAAAAACCTGCACCACCAGAAGTAAACGTTTCTTGGACATGTTCAAATTTCAAATGATCACGTTTTTGATATTTTTATGTTAAAACGAAACTGAAATTATGGATCACAGATCAGAAGGAGGTGAAGAAAAAAATTTCTCAATTTTTTCAGAAAACCTATTTACCTAATTGGGTGATTTTTTGGAGAAAAAAATCTTTCAATTTTTTTAGAGAAAAGTTTTCAAATTTTCTGCAATAGCAATTTTTCTCTAATTTTCAGAAAAAAATCTTTCAATTTTTTCGGAGAAAGCTTTCAATTTTTTTGAAGTGAAAATTTTTTAATTTTTTGAAGCAATTTTATTCAATTTTTTTTTTGAAGCAAGAAAAATATTTTTTGGGAATGAAGAAATAGGCACTTAGGTACTTTGATTTTTTTCAATTTTTTAAATAAAAACATAATTTCTTATTTTTTTGAAAAAAATCTTGGTGTTATTATTTTGAGGAGGAAATCTTACCATTTCTTAGAAGATAAACATCTAATACTTTTTCTTGGAGAAAAAAATTTAAGAAAAATAATGAAAAAAAACCTCTAAATTTAGTACTTAATAAAAAATTTCTCATTTTTTGTAGTGGGTAAATTTTTTAAAATTTTTTGGGAGTAATTTTTTTTTAAATTTCTTACAAGTTGAAATAAAAAATTTTGAAAAGTTTTTGAAGTAAAAAAAAAATGTACACCTACAATATTCTGGAATGAAAAGATATTCAATTTTTTGGAGATAAAATTTTTTTTGATGAGATTAGAAATTTTCAAATTTTTTTAGAGTAAAAAATAATCTGCATTTTTTAAGGATAAAAAATTCTAAATTGTTTGAAAAAAAACATTTCTTACTTTTTTTGAAAACATTTTTCTTTACATTTTTTTGGAGCAGAATTAATTTTTAGAAAAATAAAAGGTTCTCAAATTTATTTCGGAGTGAAATTTTATTCAGTTTTTTTGAAGGGGAAAATTTCTAAATTCATATGAAGTGAACAGATCTCTGGATAAAATATTTCTCATTTTCTTGGGAATATACCTAATTCTTTTATTTTATAGAGAGTAATTCTTTTCAATTTTTTGGACTAAAAATTTGAAAGAAATTTCTCAATATTAGGTATTCTAGAATTTTTTTTAAATTTCATAGAATAAAATTTCATAATTTTTTTGGTTTAGAAAAATTCAATTTTTGGAGAGTCAAAAATCAATTTTTTAAAGTTTAAAAATTTTTTAGGATGGAGTGAACTTTTTTAAATTTTTGGAAAAAAAATATCTGTCTTTTTTTGAGATGAAAGAAACCAATTTTTAAATAAAAAATTTTCTATTTTTTTTTTTGAATACCTAAAAAGAATTTTTTTCAATTTTTATGAAAAAAAATCTTCCAATTTTTTTTGAGAGATTAATCTTCATGTTTTTGGAGTAAAAAATCTTGCGATTCTATACCTAGGAGGATAAAAAAATTTTAAAGTGAAAAATTTCTAAATTTTTATGGATTAAAAAAAATCTCAAAAAAACCTAAATTTTTTGGACGAAAATTTAAAAAAAAATTAAGGAAGTAATATTTTTTTTCAATTTTCAAGAATTAATTTTTCAATTTTTTCGAAGTAAAACTTTTTATGTAGGTATAGGTATTTTTATGGAGTAAACGTTTGATTTTTTTTATTGTAAAAAATTTCTTGATTTTTGAAGTAAAGGAGCTTTTTATTTTGTTTTCACGATTTTTTTTGTTGAATTTTTTGAGGATAAAAAATTTATTTAAGTATTTTTTTGAAGTAAAAATAAAAAAAATTCTCAATATTTTGGAGTAAAAAAATTTAATTCCTTTTGCAGCAAAAATTTTTTCAATTTTTAAAAAAATGAAATTATTTCTCAATTTTACTGATATTTTACTGTCTCCCTCCACTTCCCCATTACACAAAAATATTTCAAATTCTTAAAAATTCATCAACGGTATAAGAGCTAAAATTATGATATCAAAGTCCCTTTCTAAATTATTTCAAAAAAAAAAAAAAAAAAAAAAATCACTAAAAATTTCAATTTCACATCCCAGTGATTTTTACAAATTGAATACGATTTCTAAAAATCCACTTAAAAGTATTAAATATGTACTTCATAGAACGAGAAACAAGCTCAACCAGCTGTAACCACTTGATAAAAAAAATGATAACAGTTTAATATTTTCACAAGTAGATACAGATGGATTTCAAGAATCGTCAAATAATTGCCAGAAACATGTGCGAATAAATTGGAAATTTCTTCTAAGGATGAAATACGCTGGATAATTGATCAATCGATTAAATAACAATTCGACTAGGTAGACCTACACTTTCAAAGATATTTCAAGTTGAAGTTTGGAAGTAGGCGGTCATGGTAAGAAGGTTAATAAATATTTCAAGGATATAGGCGATATGGTTTGTTTAAAATTCCACTTTTCAATTCTCTAAAATTGCAAACTCGTTGCGACAATTCGATAAAAAAATAATTATGCTTAATTTATTTCCATTCGATTTCCTATTGCAAATGCAGTGCACAAGCAAAGCACATTATAAAAGTAAAATAAGCCACAAAGATATCCATCGATTCGCAATAAATAGTGATCAATTTTATAGGTATACAGTATACACTATACACACATTATTTTCGACAATCGAACGAGTTATAAATTCCAATCAAACTAAAAACCCACATAAAAGTACACGTAGGTAAGCAATAAAATAATATAGGCAAACTGGCGCTCATCGTAACAGGTGAAAAAATAATTTTAAAAATTCACCTCATGGCGCGTTTTCGTTCGACTTGACAAACACTGTACAATGCACAATGAAAAAAAAATCCTACCAATAAAATGATATTCTGTTAGGAAGAATTTTAATAATGACGTTTGCTTTCAGGGCCATTTACGTCATCTATTTAGTTGAGTTGAAATTTACTATACATAATATAATGGACAAACGCTGTGAAATCGTTTTACTTCACAAAATCACTCTACTCCGGCCTGGGCCTGGGTAGTGGGTATCGCTGTACGCGATTTTAATGAAAACAATTCCTTACTTACGTTCGATATATGGCTCGGAGGACTGCCATCGTCTTCGAATAAATCTCGGTAACGTTTTTTAAGGGGTTTAGGAATACCCTTCTCTAGTTCTGGTAACATTAGGGTAACTAATCAGTGGCACGTTATCTGAAAAATATAAAAAAATTCTGTAACAATTGTAGTTGGCAAATAAAGAAATACACTTAAAAATTAATAAAAGACCTTGTACGTTCGAATATCGTTTTTCATTCATTAGTGAAAACAATTTACTAAATGAATTCACTTCACTTTTACTTCTCGTCGCGAACCTCGCAAGTATGTTACGAACGAAATCAGAACAGCTGATTAAGCTACGGTTTTTATCTCAATACTTGGTGTTGGTGGATTTAAACAAAATAGGAATGAAAAAACAATTAATACGAGTATGTACTCGTTTGACGAATTTCTCTTCTTTACGAAATGCAATCATTCATATTTTCTTTTTATTATCAAATACTTAAGTCGTATTTATAAGTACGAGTCATACCTATTACCTATACACAGAGCACCAATCTACTTTTTGCTAAACTTTCCCCATCCTACAGACTTTATGACACACCGATTTATCAAAATTTTAGTCGATTAATAGGTTTATTTATTTTACACTCAAAACTTGAAGGCATAAAATCACTCTGTATAACGTGGTCTGGAAAAGATTGCATTTTTTATTCCAACGAGCCAACATAATATTCTAATATGGATTAAATTGGCACATCGATAATACAATTACCTGTTTTGTAATATTAGGCAGTCCGGCTGATGAAGAATCCGTACAGAAATATATTTTTAAAAAAGCATTACGATTTCCATGAAATTAATTCACATTTCGATGAAGAAAAAATCAAATCACCAAAGCATATCCTGTTAACAACAAAGTATATCGGAATGTTAATCAAAAAGTCAAAACCGTAGTTAAACGATACAAATGAACGGTTAAAAAATACGTACAATTAATTAAAACTTATACCGATCGTTTGAATTAAATAAATTTAGTCAACATGATGGAAATATTTCAAAAAAACGACTACAAACGGATCCAATTCTATTTACCACACCGCATCGAACAATGTTAAAAGCAACTGGCAAAAATAAAAAATAAACCGGAGATAAACGAACTCGTATTCGTAGTTAGTACGTTCGGCGATACGGCATGGCATGGCACTGCACGCGATGAAAGAGGAGGTCAATAATTCAGATTATATTGAACAGCTGATAGATGCTGATATAGCCAGATTTCAGTGAGTAATTTTTTCCAAGTGCTCAGCTCACCTCTTAGAACGCACCGTGTACTCGATTCTCATGTACATTACATACGTTGAAAAAAGAATAATAATTAATAAAGTTCTGTTCTTGTTGTTGTTCTTTATACACGAACGTAAATATTGTTGTTATTGTTAATTTGCCATCGTGTGTTGCGTTCCTTTATTTTTACTCGAAGAGTCGAGCTAATCACCTGGCAACACTGATAATATAACGTTGTTTTATAAATCATTTACTTAGGTACTTTGATGGAATTTTGAGAAGCGTTTTTATTTTGCAAAGTATTTTAGAATAAAATCGTTTCGATATATTTGCGCGATACAATTTGGCAACGTTGAAAGTTTTAATACTTTGATATTTTTCCAATGTCCTTGGTCCTTGACATACGTTTTCATTTTCAAATACCTACTCGTATAGGTATATTTTAATGTTAATTATTTTAGTTCTTTTAATTCGAGTGCATAGAAAATGTCTTTCATTTAAATACTATTTTTTTTTGACGAATTATTTGAACAAAATATGGAATCAACTTATTATTAAATTGGAGGTTATCATGGGGAATCCTGAATGCAATACCTAGTTACCTACACATACCTAAATTGTTGGATGTTATATTATTTATGTTACTATAACGATTTATCTTTCGATCTACTGTAGGTGATAACAAATATCACACATAATACCTACAGGTATATTGAATAAAAAAAATTGTAATTTCATTTTCTAAAAATATAATAAGAACTCGTAGTGAAATCAATAAATGACCCAAATTTTATGTACCTACACCCAGACCTACGCATAAAATTTCACCCAATTTTCAATCATGTACCTAACAAATTTTTTGGTACAACGTAGGTAAGTATATGTACTGTACGTCTTATTGAATTGAAAATAATTCATCATCGCTATACCAATACACGAACAGATGAAATACTTATTACTATTTTTTTTTAAATGTACTGTTGATATACACGTTGATAATATGGCTATCTATCTAACTTCTACTGGGCTCTCGGCCATCGCTGAATTCATTATAATTAAACGTAAAAATGATATGGTAGATTGGTTGGCCACGGTTTTTCCATTGAGTGGATACTACGCTAAGTGTGATTCAGTCAAGTTGAATAAATGCATAAACGGTGGCAAGAAAATTAGTAGAAATTGAAGTTTGATTTCATTCATTTATTCATCCCCCCCCCAAAAAAAGTATACATGATATGTTTTATTTTATATCTCGTTACAGAAAAAAAAATTGAACTGTGGATTGATAGTGTAGGTACCTTAAAATGAGCCTTAGGATTTTTTTTGGCTCACTACAAGCTAAAGTTGTTTCATTTTAAGGGAAAATAATTTCCTAGGTACCTATATTTTTTCATTTTTCTCCCAAATGAAACTGAATTTTTAGTTGCTTCAAGTCCACGTCATTCCTTTTTTCGATTAGAACTCATCAAGGTAATTCTTTTTTCCTAATTTTTATTTAACTTGACTTAATTTCAAATGGTACTTTTGGGATGCACCAAAATTTAAAAAAAAATCAAAAAATTTTCCCTCTAGGTACCTAATATTTAATAATTAATAGGTATTATAGTTTTTTATTTAAAAAATAATTCCACTGAATTTTAGAATACCAAATTTTTGAAATTTTATGTTTTTCACTTCTAACTCATTGATTTTTTTAAAATGAAACAATTTTTTTTTCTAAAGAAATTAAACATTTTTTTTTTTTTGAGAAATAATTCCCATTTTTTAATTTTTTTCCACACTAAATTTCAAGTAGGCTCTGGGACATCCTATTTTTTTTAGAAACATGAGAAAAAAATTAACCGATTTTCAAAATTTTTGCATATTTTATTGGTTGGACAAAAAAAATGAACAAAATTGTTTGACTCGGTATTGAAAATTGTTCCTTTTTATTGGATAATAATTCCCTATAGAGCTGAAAAGAACTCGAGTGCAATACTTTTGCAGGTCTTTTTACTCAGTTTGGAATTTGACCTTACATTTTCTCAATAAATTGTTGCATAAAAAATAGTTCATTCAAAATTATCTTGAAATAAAAAATATCACTTTTTTTAAATAAAAAAAATTGCCAACATATTATTTTTATTTTAAAAAACCTTTTTTTTAAAAAGAAATTTCTTTACTTTTTTTTGAAAAATCCTCCATTTTTTTTTTGAAATTAATTTTAATTTTTTGGAGAAATAGTGGATTATCTGTAGAGAAAAAAATCTTAATATTTTGACTCCCTTTTTAAAAAAAAAAAATCTCACAATTTTTTAAAAGATAAATTTCACAGTTTTTTCGGTGGAAGGGGGGGGGGGATCGTTTATTTTTTTGAAATAAAATCTTTGTTGTTATTCTAGTTGTTTTTTCTAGAAAGAAAAATCTGTTACTTTTAATGAAAAACAAATCTCAATTTCTTGAGAAAAAATTTCATTTTTATTTAATGTTTTAGTTATTTTTTTTTCAATTTTAATTTTTATTATTATTATTTATTTTTTATTTTTTTGATAAAGAAATCTTTTGCTTTTGTAGAAAAGCCTAATTTTTGTTCACGATATTTTTGAAAAAAGGAAGTCTCTCTATCTTAGTTCTTTTTAAGTAAAAAAAATCCCAATTTTTTTGGAGTAAAATTAAAGAATAATACCTCATAGACATTGGATAATAAACATGGACGCGCCTTTCTATAGAAGAAATCGCGAATTTTTGTGGGTCCCAGATAACCTAGCGATTAAAGATTCAGGATAAACTTCGTGAGACTTCGTGAGACTTCGTGCTTACTTCGTGATGAATTGTTGGCAAATGTGGTAACAAATTCATCACGAAGTCTCATGAAGTTGAACGAAGTGTATCCTGAATCTTTAATCGCTAGGTTATCTTGGTCCCAGTTTCTTATCACAAAGGCGCGTCCATATTTATTATACAATGTCTATGTAATACATATATTTTTAAAGAAACCGAACTTTTCGTTTTTTTTTTTAAAAAAAATGTTTGACTTTTTTAGAAAAAATTTTGTTTGGTTTTTTTTAGAAAAAAATTTGTTTCATTTTTTTTTTTTTGAAAAAAATTTTGTTTTATTTTTTTGGAAAATTTGTTCTATTTTATTTTATGTTTATTTTATTTTGAAATAAAATCTTTCAATTTTTTCGGATGAAAATCGTTTTATTTTTATTTTTAAAAACCTCAATTTTTAGCCTCAGTTTTTAATAAAAATAAGATCATTAGGTACCTATTTATTACGTACCTAGGTATATTTATTTATTTATTTTTTTGAAAAAGAAATTTTTTACTTTTAGTAAAAAATAATATTAATTTTTGGTTTCATTTTTATTTTGATGGGTACGCGTCAAAAAATGAAAAATACCAAAGATTGAAAATTTGGTAATTTTCTATTATTTTTTTTTCAAAGTATAGAGGCATAGAGATACCTTTTGAAATTCATTAAAATATTGAGACAAAAAAAATGAAGAGCACCCTGCATATACCTGTACGTAAATGGACTCAAAGGCTTCATACAGACAATTTTTTTTAGGCAGTTTCCCACTCCTTAGAAACCATAGTCCATAACCACTATCATTGTTTCAACTCATTTAAATAAATCACTCCGAAAAATGTTCAGAAATATAGGAGATCACTCAGGTAACAGAAAATTTAATTTCCAAGTATACCTATACCTGCAGAAAAAGTAGGCCTACATAAATAGTACGTAGCGTACAAAAACTGTCCATATTTTGCAATTATTAATTATAGCATTTATAGCACATCCCTAAAAATGCAAACACTGCTGCGAAGTATATTCGACGAAGAAAAACATTAAGAAATACCTAGATGATGAAATTCAAATACGTTTTGAGTTTTCATCTTTGTAATGTAGAAAAAGAAAACACATAAAAGCAAGCCCTTTTACGAACTACAACGGAATCAATAATTATATCTAATGCTATTCCTTACAGCTATAGAATTCGAATATTAGCTGCTGTTACTTCCACGATAGCATTCCGCGGACGTCAAAGTAAAAACTTTCATGCTTATTAATTTTTATAAATATTTTCATTTTGAATCAACTTTTAAAACCATAAAATAAGACGAGCAAGGTAAAGTATCTACACAGCTGAAATATCACAAACACTCTTATTTAGGCTCGTATATTGTCACTGACAATGAGACTAACGTAAATTGAATTTTTTTCGATGGTCCTGCATTGCTGAAATTTCTACTCACTGGAAGTCGTAGATACCTAATCTAACTATTAATCATTTAGAAACAGAAAAACGTGTGATATTTGAAAATAAACAATGTGATAATTATATCGACACTGTCTACGATAGTTTTAGCATATATACATTCAATACAACCTTCATCGCTAATATTCACGTTAAAAATCGAGAATAATATTGCAATACCTAAAGCATCAGTAAGTACTTGCATTTTTTCACCCAATATCATGTAACACAATACACATCACAAGCGTTCGACGAAATTTTAAAACACTACTAAACAAAAAGGTCGAATGTAGGTCTAGGTATATGTATAATACTATTTAATGCCCCAAAATTCATTACACGAGATTGTTGGCAACGATACAAAACCATAATAATAATCACATAATCATTAGGTAAACTAAAAGTTATTCGTAAGATTTTTAGCCAGAATATTCATTAATGTAAGATAACTTGATAGATACCTATAAAAAAACTGCTAAATGCCTAGGTATAGGTACCTACTTCCTGAAAAAAAAATGAAATAAAATTTCAAATCTCGATACTGAACAAGTACCTATTTTAGGCCGAGGTACCTACTTGAATGGAGAGCAGCACCAGCACGTATCATATTTTTTTTGTCAACTTGATAATCATTTACGTACTTTCGAAGTTGTTTTCAATTTTTTCATAATTTTTTTGAAAACGTAGCCATGAAATAGGTGAATAATGCTTAACAGTAAAAGTGAACAAAGATAATTCCGTTTCAGTAATATTTTTATACTTGACAGAAAAAAATTATAACTGTAACTATGTTGAAAGCAGTTAGAAAAGTGCAAAATTCCAAACAGTGGGAAATTACGCTGCCCACGTTTAAAAGTGCTTATTAATTTGTACATACAGTACATACGTACAGAGTATTCAATTAATTCCGAATCCCCAAGTAAGGATTTCATAGTTGAGAATTCGGAATTAATTGAACACGGTGTACTTATTCATCGCTCGTTCACTTATTCAAAATAATTTTATCGCGATTTTCAGTGTTGCCATATTGCGTTATTTTCGTGTACCTGTATCGAAGTGATACGTCAAGAAATTTTTTTAAATGGCATTTGATTTATGATTAATTTTTTCTGTCATCTTTTCACGAGATTATAAATTTTTATCTGTAGTTAGAAGACAAAAATTAATTTTCCACAATTTAAAAAAAAAATTTTAAACAATTTTTCATACACTATTTTTATAAATTACAAAAATAATGCATGTCAATGAAGTAGAAATGCAACGGATAAATGAGAAACATAAGTAATAGGACAGCATTGTTTTTTTTGTAGTTAATTCGAGTAGACCAGGGTAAAAATATATCACCTAATCAACATCAACAAGTAAACAAAAATTACTCGAATCAACTTGTTTTCTAATAAATATTTTTGATCGTTAAGAGCATAAAAGGGTAAAAATACTTATTATATTTAAATTCAACGCAAAAAGGAAAATTCTAAAAAAAAATTCTCGAGATAAAACTTATTCCTAATAGATAGTCCACAATATTTAAAAACGAAATTATAAATCAGGACGTTCAACTTTTCTCCCCAATAATGACTTCAAGATAAATGATATCTTCACCTACAACTACCACCATGATTTTAAAAATTATCGTACGTCATTAAAATATCTATACCCAATGTAAACAACGACAAGGCGATAAAAAAATCGTGAAATTGATTTCAATAAAGTATCATGCTGACTTATAAGTTATTATACAAAAAAACCCAACTGTGAATTAAATTTGTAAATCATGTCATCATTCGTAATTTTTAAACTATATTATTTACCTAAATTGAGAAAAAGAAAAGGAAACCGTTAGGTTAAAATTCTACACTTGCACAATGGACACATTCTACACTTAAATTAGGTAATTAAATAATATCATTTCAGAGTTGCACAGCAACAAAGATGTAATCAGGTTTACAAACGTAGTTGTATTCGTGAAATCGAGAACCTTATCGATGTTTCGAATAATTAATTCCACAAGAAAATGATTAACTATCATTTCACTAGAAACTTTATTAAGTACCTATGTACGTACTTGTTTTTAGAAATTAAATACTTTGTTATATTTTCGCAAAGAAATTGAATACACCCTTCACGAAGGGTTCGTATACTAATTCAAGTCATACCTAGACAACACGTCAGTTTCGAATAAAAAACTAACCCAGTTAGTATTTAAATTCTCATTCAATCTTATGAATGTTTTATCGTAAAAGTGAGACAAATAAGTTTACTTGACAACAAAAATAAGTACCTTAATCAACATACCTGAGGTCTCTATTATTTACCAAAGTAAAATTATAACTACATAAATGTAAGTATTACATTATCGAAAAAAAATCTTCTAGTATGGTATAAAATAAAGATTACACTTACCATGATACTGCAACCAGGATAGGAGACGAATATCTTTAAAAATGAATGATGGTAGAATCAATACTTCAAGTATTTTATATTCTCAGCAATAATGCAGAACCAACACAATTGTTATTTCAAATTTTGAAATGATTTTAAAAAATCTTTTTTCAATTATGAAGTAGAACAAAACAACGTGATGTTATTACTTCAAATTCTATATGCAGAACATGCCGCAGAAAGTATGATTACCAGGGTTACCAACATTTCCCTGTAACTATCGAGTTGTGCTGTAAGATTTATGCAAACAATAATAATTTCGTTTCGTCCAATTCCAAAATAGAGTAAATTTTTTCTGTAATATCTTTTCAGAATAAATCGACTGAAATTAAAATTCCATATGTATTGTATTCGTCAAAATAGCACTTTCCTAGAAATATGCGATTATCCAAAATTTGCTCATGTTGACCGGAAATTTTCATCCAAATAAGTGCATAATTAGTGCGATGTTTATCATCGTCATAATTTTTTAAACAGTGATTTACTTCGTTAAGCTTCTATTTTTATTATTTCAAATTGATCGTCGTGTTGATAATTTATTAATAATGATTTAATTAGAAACATTTTTATTACAAAATCACTCGATGTAATGTTGCCAAATGTGAAATACTTAATGTGCTCAACAACGACAGACTGAACACTTTCCCTAAAAATAAGCTTGTTTACAAATCGATCTACGTAAATTCGATGACAATTTTTTTATGAAAATGGTTTGTTCAAATTTACGCAGATATGAAATGCAAATGTTTCTAAATTGAAATTTTATCATTACACTAAAGTAATATTTCATCGAAAAGTCGAGGGGCACATTTAAAATGAACCTAGGTACGACTTACGCAGTAAATTGAATTTATCAATTTCGATATCGAATAAATAAATAAAAATTATTCGAGCATTATGATCTCCTGTATTTATCAATATTTGTATAAAAATCGGTAATCGTATCGATTTTTTTCATTCATTGTCGAGTAAAAAAAATAAATAACAAGTGTGTCAAATTTTTATGTACCTTTACATCGAATATAGAGCTGACGTAAAAAACGCAATCGTTTCGCTTTTAATGACGTAATATGCGACAAATAAATTCTCTGCTTCGACAGTATTCTGAACAAAACTCGTTTCAAAATGTAACTTTATACTACTTCAGAACTTCTAGAATTACCAAAGATTTTTCATCATTCAAAACTGAAATTTTTCTATCCCGATTAATAAGTAAAAATTACGCCACGAAAGAAATCAAATGTCACCGTTTTAAATAATATTTGGGAACATGACCTACTGACACACTAAATGCTTCCATTTGGCATGAACTTGACGTTGATAATTTTTATTATGAAAAGATTAAGTGCGAAGATATTTACACGAGATTGAAAATCGACGAAATAAAAAAAAAAAAAAATTATTCAAATACGACACTAGAAAAAACGAAGGAAAAAAATCAGAAATAAGCTAAAACAAAAACTTACTTTATTTTTAAGGATCACAACAAAGAACATAATTTCATTAAGTACACTCTACAATGGTAACTATGCTATTACAGTTACATCTTAACATTTTAAAATAAATAACAACAAAAAAGACAGCATTAGAAAGCGAAATGAAATAAGAAATTAACAGAATATTCTGTACAAGTGCGAATAAAAATAAATACTGAAAAATTACAAATTAGTTTACGAAAGTAAATTGTTCGCTTCTGCGATCAAAAATCACACGATATTTAACTCATAGATTCTTCTAATAAAGCGTTCAATTCTCTTAAATGCTGCATTTTGCTACCAGTAGAAGGTGAAGCCGCACTGGGTCGTCCGACGTAGCTGAAACAATACAAAATGATAATCAGTATCTTCTGCAGCATACAAGCTGAAAATTTACACCATCGAATAACCTACCTCACGGGTCTAGTGCCGCTCAACGTAGTATTAAATCTCGGCTGTACGTATGTCCAGGAACCTTGATTTTTATGTTCTTCTTGAGCCCATGCTAACTTAGCATTGGGATATTTGTTACATTCTTGCTTAATAAGATCGAACGGGAAAGGTGATATCTGTACAAAAATTATAGAAATTAATTTCGATGGTTTATATTTCGTAAATAATATTCTTCTTCAAAATACTACATTACCTGTTCAACTCGCACAATAGCGATTTCTGAATCCAAACCTTTATCACTTCTTGCTTTTTTAATATCATAGTACACTTTACCGCTGCAGAATACAACTTTTCTAACATTAGACGGATTTTGCGAGGCTGGCCCGTTATCGGGAATAATTCTGAAACATAATGTTACGATTTCTCAATACTGACAACAATCTCTTACGTAAGCGTCAACATTGATCACACAGAATCAAACCACATAATAAAACAAATCAGTTTTTTTTATCTAACTAATCTCTAATCGAAGATAAATTCAACGTGATAAGAGATTTTCGCGAGAAACCACCATCGCATCGTTCCGAATACAATCTCAAATTTAGATCATTATTTCATGGCTGAATATAGTTGATCTGTTTACCTCAAGAATTCGGTACCGTCGTTCATTTCATCGAAACTAGATTTGGCCTCTGGGTGACGCAACAATGACTTTGGAGTCATTAAAATCAAAGGTTTACGGAAAGGTAGGGCGATTTGACGGCGTAAAATGTGGAAATAGTTGGCCGGAGTTGAGCAGTTGGCCACCTAAACAAAATCAACGTAAGTCACTCGAATCGAAAAGTACTGAATTTCCAAACCAAAAACTTACAATCCAGTTAATATCGTGAAGTTGGCGAATAGCGAATTCGTCGCTTTCGGGCGGGAAATAATCTGGATCATCGGACGACATTTGTAAAAATCTTTCTAAACGAGCTGACGAATGCTCTGGTCCCTGTAAAATGGTCAAAATTGGGTAAAAAATTCGAATTTGAGAATTCCAATTCGCAATCTAGTATGTACTAACCATTCCTTCTAAACCGTGAGGTAATAACATAACTAGGCCGGACTGTCTGACCCATTTTGCTTGGCCGGAACTTATGAACTGATCAATGATACATTGAGCGGTGTTGTTGAAATCTCCAAATTGAGCTTCCCAACATACAAGGGCGTTTGGATTGGTCATCGAGAAACCCAACTCGAATCCTGCGTAAAAATAACTAAGTATGAGATTTTTATACCACAGGTAACTCAATTGATGAAAAATCACTCACCGAGGACAGCGAATTCTGAAAGTGAGCTGTTACACACGGTGTAAGGCGCTTGGTCGGGGTACAGATTGCATAATGGTCTGTACGTAGCTCTGTCAACGGTCTGATGATGCAAGACGTGATGACGATGACTGAACGTACCTCTTTCTACGTCTTGACCGCTCAATCTAACGTGAATACCTTCTTTCAGCAATGATCCAAAAGCCATAGCTTCGCCTAATGCCCAATCTACAGTTCGTTCTTCCACCATTTGCATACGAGCTTTCAGAATACGTTCGATACCTAAAAAAAAATGAAACCTCGTTATGATCTCTTATCTTGAAACGAATCTTTTTTCAGAGTCAGATTCGAGAACGAACCTCTGTGAATAACGAACTCGGCAGCATTAGGAGGTGGAGACGAAAATCGTTTTCCAATATGGATCAATGTGTCTTCTTTAATACCGGTGGGTGACATTCTCAGTGGATCTTTACCTTCGAAGAAACCCGACCAAGGAGAATCGAGCCAATCTTTGTACTTGATGTGAGTTTCTTTTCTAGAATTCAAATGCGCTGATTCGCAAATCGATTCGTATTTCTCTTGAACATCCTAATGAAAAAAAATCACTCGTTAATACATTTTGCAGTCGTGCTGACTGCTGAACTAGAAGTTAAATCTTCCACGAAGTTTTTTTTACCTTGACTTGCTCAGGAGTGACCACACCTTCGTTAATGAGTTT
The DNA here is from genome assembly GCA_959613365.1 of Balanococcus diminutus. NCBI lineage: Eukaryota > Metazoa > Arthropoda > Insecta > Hemiptera > Pseudococcidae > Balanococcus > Balanococcus diminutus. Next base: position 32,461,406 of record OY390715.1, on the reverse strand, counting down.
ATCGGCGTATTGACTTAGAACTGGTTTAGTCTTTTTAATGATGCTGTACATTAAAGGTTGCGTGAACATAGGTTCGTCAATTTCGTTGTGGCCATTTCTTCGGTAAGAGACCTGTAGAAAATTATTATTTTAATTTTGTATTCAAGCAGATTTTTTTTTAAGGTGCCTAACTTCATACATATATATTTTTTGAAAATTCATGACCTTTATTATGAACAATATTGGCATAAGCGTAAGAAATATGGGGGGGGGGGGGTGTTTCCTAATTTTTTCCTTATATTTTGTGGTAAATAGCTATTAAAAAATTCTTAAGGGAGGGGACGAATGCCCCTTGAACTCCTTAAGTTATGCGTATGCCCTCCGAGACCCCCTTTTTTTCGTCTCAAAGTTTAAAAAATACCTATTTATTTTACTATCAAAGAAAAAAAATTGAGATTTATTTTTATTTCAGAAGAATTTTTGAAATTATTGTTCGAAAAAAAATCCCAGTTTTTTTTTCGAAAATGGGACGATTTTTTTTTCTTTACAAAGAAAAAATCAAGAAACTTTTTCACAGAAATTTAAAAAAATATCTTCACATAAGAAAATTTAATACCTAACATTTTTTTCTCCAAAAAAAAAAATTGGATATTTTTTTATTCCAAAAAATCCGGAAAATTCTTCCTCCGAAAAATTTCTAATCCAGAAGATTCTGAGATTCCTCTAGGTATTTCAAAAAAATGAGTAATTTTTTTATTTCAAAACAATTTTAAAAAATTTTTGAACCAAAAAATTCGTTTTCAATTTTTTTCATTCCAAAGAATGATTATTTTTTCTCCAAAAGAACAAGGACCCTCCTCCCCCACCAAAAAAATTATTCGTCAAATAAAAGAACAAAACAACCCTTCACTTATTAAATTCAAGTACTCGTCAACTTTCGAACTTACAATATCAATAACAACATCTTTATGGAAAGTGTTACGCCATTCGGCAGCAATATTACAAACATGCATGACAGCTTCGGGATCGTCAGAGTTGACGTGGAAAATTGGTGCATTAACTACTCTGGCGACATCTGAAAAAAGAAATCAAACTCGGCTCAAAACTCACTCTACCGATGTATTTCTTCGCAGCAGAAATTTCATCCACTCACCAGTACAATAGGGCGACGATCTCGAATGACGTGGATCAGTTGTGAATCCAATTTGATTATTGACAACAATGTGAACTGTGCCATGAGTCGTATAATCTGGCAAATCGGATAAATGGAAAGTTTCGTATACAACACCTTGCCCACAAAATGCAGCATCACCGTGTAATAGAACTGACATAACCTAACGTGAGAAAATAAACAAAAATTAGCGCTGCGGCGTCAACTTTGCTTCGAATTTACCTTAATTACTTCCTCATTTCTACCTTTTTGCCTTCGTTATCGCCACGGTAAAATTGTTCGGCTCTGGTTTTTCCTTGTACGACCGGATCGACGGCTTCTAAGTGAGATGGATTCGCGACCACAGCCAATCGTATATTTTTATTCGTTACTCGATTTAGTCGTTCGATATATGTACCTAGATGGTATTTTACGTCACCGGAACCCTAAAAATACAATTTTTGAATTTTTAGTTATGGAAAATGAAAAATTTAGGTCATTAAAAAAAATTCTTCGAATCAATTGATAAGTTTCGTAACACAATAAAGCAGTACAATTTCATTTTTCGCCTGTCATCATAATTATTTCAACAGGAAAAAATTTAATCCAACTCGTGAGCATAAGCATAGGTACTTTCAAAGTGCCACTCTTGCAAACGCGACTAATAGTCAAGGCCAAATCTCAAAAGAGTTACATCACCTATAAGATAACTAATTAATGATATACTCTGCGCAAATATGTATCACACTCGGGCGGAAAATTTCACTACGAAATTGGTCGTATTTCGCAAACTCGACAGAGATTTTACGTCTTAATCTACTTGCATGGAATTACGTAATTAATAAATTCTCTAATAACTTTCGCGCATCATTAACAAAACATTTCAATCAAAATCTAATTATCGAAGTTGTAATAATGCACTCGAGTTGGATTTTTCATTTTCGTTCATTCTTATTGGACGAAACCCGAAATGTAGCATACGCAGGTATTACATTGACGTAATCTTCGTCTACTTACATCATCAGCTGCTTCTAGAGCGGCAAACTGTGTAAATATTTGCTCCAATGGTTTACGACAAACGTTTGCTAGAATATTCAAACGTCCACGATGTGGCATTCCGATGACTACAGATTCGACACCTAAATCCGTTGATCTGTCGATCACCTGCTTCATGGCTGGAATCAAGATTTCACATCCTTCCAGACCGAAACGTTTCTCACTCGACCATTTTTTAGCCAAGAATGCTTCGAATCTGAAAATAGATAAAAATTCATCAAAACTAAATTATCGAGTAGGAGTAGGCACATATTTTTCTAATAAGTAGGTACATACGAAGTCTATATTTAATACCTACTAAAAAAAAAAATCTTGAAGAAATTTAGGCTCTAATATCCAATATTACAATAATTTATACTTCCATTCTACAAAACCAATCTATGTTTCGATTTTTTTCATTTTTTTTAGCAAAAAATCTTTGAATTTTCTGGATATTTTTTCAATTTTTTTGTAGAATTACTCATTTTTTGGGAGTAGAAATATTTTTCATTAAAAGAGAACCATTTTGGGGGCGGGGGGAGATTCATCAATTTTTTCGGAGTGAAAGTATAAGAATGTATTTTTCATTTTGGGGGAGGGATCTCTCATTTTTTTGGAATTTAACGATTTTTTCTTTCTTTTTTTTTGAATGAAAAATCTTGAGATCTTTTTTTCAATTTTTTGAAATACAAACTAGAACTAGACAATAGTACCTGATATTTTTCATTTATTAAAAAATTTCACTTTTTTTGAAATTCTTTCAACTTTTTAAATTGAAGAATATTTTTGATTTTTTGGGAAAAAAATTTATTCTTTTTCAAGTAATTTTTTATTTTGAATTGGAAGTATTTCCATTCTCGATATCTTCGGAATAAGAAATCTTTCAATTTTGTGCATCTTTTTAAAATCCTTTTTCTAGAACGAAATTTCTCTTTGTTTGGTAGTAATTTTTTTTGATTTCTCGTTTTTTTTCATACTTTCTTAACATCTTTTCACGTTGACTAAAAATCATGTTTTTGATTTTTTTTTTTGATAAAAAAACTTTTATTTGAATTTTTTTGATATTTTTTCAAATTTTTTGTAGGATAGAATTTCTTATTGTTTGGGAGTAGAAATATATTTCATTAAAAAAATAATCATTTGTGGGAGAGGTGGAGAGATTTCTCAATTTTTCCGGAGTATAGATGTTTTTATTTTTTTGAGGGGGGGGGGATTTATTAATTTTTTTGCAATTTAACAATTTTTTTAAAATGAAAAATCTTTTGAAGAATTTTTTTTTTAAATTTTGGAAATAGTACCTAGGTAATTATTTTTCATTCATTAAAAAATTTCTCTTTTTTGAAATTCTTTCAACTTTTTAAATTGAAGAATATTTTTGATTTTTTGGAAAAAAATTCTCCTTTTTTTCAAGTAAAAAAAGTATTTTATTACCTATTATTATTTTATTTTTTTTGAATTGAAAGCATCTACTTCCAACTTTCTAAGAAAAAAATTCTCGATTTCTTTCGAATAAGAAATCTTTCAATTTTTTTGATCTTTTTTTTCTACAATGAAATTTCTCGTTTTTTTTTGTTGTTTTTTTTTGATTTCTCGTGTTTTTTTTTTCAATTTTCATTATTTCTTCTCTTCTTACGTTCACTAATTTTTTTTTCTTTAAATCCCTTCAAAAAAGGCAGGTAAGACAAATACGACCTAAATAGATGACATACTTCGGGGTCATTTTATCGATTTAACCGAGTTGCAGCCCAGAAAACTCCTAAAATCCTGCCATTCGAACCTTTCACAGTCAACATAAGATAGAAAGGCGGATTTCGTTGTACTACCATTGACCTTATCGCTAGTTTTTCCCAACTACACGCATGACAGTTTCCTAGCATCTCCGCGGGTTGATTATCTTCGCTCGGCAAACCGAACCAAATTATCTTCCGGTCGAGTCTTTTTTGTTGCATTGTTTACATTTGAGAATAACCGAGGTCGTATTCAATCGGATTTTAACCTTGAAATCACAACATAGTCTCCAAAACTTAAACACGTCAACTTTTCACGTGACGTCACTGTAATCTCGATATTGCTTCGCGTACTATTGGAAAATACATAAGACTTCGACAGCTGTGGCATATTAGGGATTATCCCTTCGGACACTCGCTGTGATAAATCGACAGTCAAGATGTACTCTCGAATATCACACCTCGAGTGTTCAACAAACATGCTTATTTTTATATTTTTATCACATTTCGCGCCGGCGCCGTTCATATCCATTTGATCATTCGTACGTAATCTAATTTTTTTTTAAATATTGTACTAACCCTGTAGCTCTAGTCAATCGAGCTAAAATGAGACGTTTTTGTTCCGGTGACGTTTCCATGATACCGGGTGTCTCCATTCGCTGACGGATCCAGTTACATTGCTCCAAAGAATTGATAAACATGAACTCGACGCCAATATGTCTGCAGTACACTTCTTCCAGACGTTTCAGGATCTCCCTCAACGGCAACGCTTTCTCTTTACCTCCGATGAAAGTCGTAGGGGGTAGTTTGAAAACTCGATCCATGTCAGTTTCCTCTGAAATATGACAAAATAAGCATTTATTTATTAAATGCTTTATACGCAAACTACACTAGAAGCGTATGCCGCAACTTCGTGTATTTTGAATGTAAATCAATTTATCATCATCACCTCCTATAGTTTCACTATCATATTCAATTAGCTGTTAAAAGGGTTAGTCGTTAGAAGAGCGATCACAATGGCGAAAGTCCTGCTGTACCTAAGTCCACCGCGTGCCATGAATTCATGATTATGAATTTTTGAACTTCTAGTATCATTCAGTCTCTCACTTCAAATGCGGAAATATCACCCGTCACAACAAAATTTTATTCTACGAATAAAAACGTAACTTGGTTGAAAATTTTGTTTACCAATAGTAACCGGTTTCTCTTTTACAGACAGATACTGCAGCTGGGTCGCGTCAATGGATTTTTTTTTTGCAAGTTGTGACGTGCTTAGAACAACATGCTTGGTGCTTTCGTACAACATTACGAGGCAGATTTATCAATTTTCGAATAAAAATGTTTCATGAAAATTTTATTTTCAATTATTGAAAAAATGCCTTTTTCCATTTGTTCAAACAATTTTTTTTCGAATTTAAGCAAAACATCAAAAATTTAGTTAGTTTGGATTAATTGATATTTTTTGAAGTATTTCAAAAATCCGAACAGAGAATTTTTAAAAAAAGATAAATTTTTCTTGAAAGAATTTCACTGGAAATCCCAAAACAGTCATGAATCAGACGTAATTTTATTCAATCGTGAGTTATCTATTTCAATGCTACGACTGTTTTGGTATCAAAATTTGTTAGACGTCATTTTCGCTCGCGTAAAAACACTAAACAAATATACTTAATCATTTTATCGCAAATTCGAAAAGCTGTCTCGATTACCGGAAGAGTTTAAAATTTCTACGAAAAAACTACATAAATAATAATAACAACTATCCAACTTGACAACAATTTTCAATCGACTATAAGCAATCTAACCCTTTGGAGCCTTAGACGAACCTGGTGAACGGATTGAAAAAATTTTCACAGCAAAAGATATACCATTACCCGACTGAGATACCTAATTAAATAAAAAAATTGAGGTAAAGTAATTCCTCATTTCAAAACTCGAGGAAATACTCAAAAATTCTCCAAGTGATTTTTTATTTTTTTATTTTCTAAATGAAAATATGCTATAAGTGCAAAAATTGGATACAATTATTGTAAGGTCAAAAACGAAACCAACTAGGTACGTACATCCCACGCCCAATTTTTTTGACTCATTTGATAACCATAATAAATGCCCAACTCTGAATTTTTTTTTCAAAATTCAGCAACATCAGAAGATGAATGAAGAATGTGTCAGCCTTGAATTTCAATCTCGAAATAAATCTTTTTTTTTTTGGAATTTGAAGTTAAAGGTCATTCAAGTTTATATTAAATGTCTCATCAACAAATTAAAAAATTTTCAATTTTCTTCCAGAAAGAAAAATCGAAAATTCTGAACAATTTTCTAGTACGCTGTTCTCCAAAAAGTTCAACTTTCACAGCATATGAAAATTTCTATAGCTTATAAAAATTCCTAATTGGTAATTTGATGAGATAAAAAAATATCACCTATATCATGACGTCATTCAATATTTTTTCCTAAAAAAATAGGAAAATTAATGAATTTTCATATTTTTTTTTCAAAAAAAAAATCCATTAGGTATATTTTTTTAAAATAAAAATTCTGCAAATTTTCAAAATTTTCGAAGAGTTTTTCATTTTTTGTGTTCGGTTTCAGTTTTAGTTGAAAAGATGACCAATTTTTCAATTTATCGATGCTACACTAGATAACAACTTGAATGACCCTGAATTTCAAATTCCAAAATGAGATTTATTTCAAATGATAATTTAAGGCCAACACATTATTCATTCATCTTGACGTTACTGAATTTTGAAAATTTTCGAAGTTGGGCATTTATGGTAATCAAAAAAATGGAACCACCATGTTTTTTTATTAAATTTTTTTTTGAATCAAAATTTTTTTGACGCGAGATGTCAAATAATTTTTACTTGATTGCGATATCGTTTTTGGCCTCACAACAATTTCATGCGGTTTTTTGGACTTTCTTATATTTTTATTTTGGAAATGAAAAAAAATCACTTTGAGAACTTTTGATATGTCCTCAAATTCCAAAATGAGGAATTACTCCACCACAATTTTTTTTATTCAATGATCTTAATCAGCCAATGGTAAGTATATCTTCTGCTGTGAACATTTTTTCAATCAGTCCACCAAGTTCGTCTCAGGTCCCAAAGGGTTAAGCAATAAAGATTACATAATATCGTAAACCCAATCAACACTTAAATGACCCTTTAACAAAATTCCATTCTATGAAATTCGTTAATTCATAAAAGAAAAATTAATTATAATAAGATAAAAACCAAAATTACTAATCTATCGGAACTAAAGGTATTTAAAATTTGATTAAGAATCGGCGTGAAATGAGATAAACCCGAATAATATCCAAATTTTATAGCCATTTTTAAATTATCAAGTCAATAAAATCAGTCTGATGACTAAGCAGCCACAACCAGAGTAGAGTACGTTAGTAAGTGTGTTACTCTAAACAAGTATAATTTACTTTATACGTGAAAGTACAATATTGCCTCGATATAAGTAAGTAATCTAGTGCGTACTACACCATTCAGTGGGAAAAAATGTCGAAACTTTGCATCAGAATTACTTTCCTAATAAAGCTCTCTGCGAGTTCATCTATGCCATATAGTGAAGTACTCGTAATCTTTCTCGTAGAGAATATCAAATACGTTAACATAATTAAACCGAAGCAGACAGCTGGGCAAATTTAAAGAGGTCACGTTGTAATAGCCGAATAAATATTCCAATTATTCTAAAACTCGTAGTAGTAGGTAGAGTCAGTTTTTAATTATGGCAGAAACCTGCAATTTACATTCCAACTTGTGGATAATTTCGCCGGAAAAAATTTGAAATATCTTACGTTGAATCCTTTTCCATCGCAAACCATATGGTACCTTCTTTCTCCGATTACACTTCCACTGCCAAGGTCAATATTTTCATTGATACATTTTTTAATGAAAATTTTATCGCTTAATACGATTATCAAAGGCACCACAACATTCTTCACGATGTACGAGTTAAAAAAAAAATAATCAAAATGATTCTAGGTATTTTGTTAAGTGTTTACCGTAAATCCATTTACACTTGCGTTGCATAAATTGCGAGATGATATGATCGTTTGAATGTTTGACCCCCCCCCCCCCCCCTCCCCCGCCCAATTTAATAACTTCAACATGAACTTGAAGGGGGGGGGGGACGTTCAAAATTGAGCTTTTTTTATTGGAAAATTTTTCGCACTTACGAGATTCTCCGAGAAAAGTAAAAAATTACAGGATGAACATATTAAGTAAACCAGTACAAACTGGTTATTGCATTCTGATTCCATGCCACAAGCTAAAATAATACCTACAGCTATATCTAATAATATTCGTTTGCAAACTTGGACGTTGCGAAATAAATTGTATCGCAACGAAAATCTAGCAATTTTTTGCGTGACAAATTGAGGTGGGGTTTTTTCCAAACAAAAAGAAAAAGACGTGTTGGTAGAGAACGTGTGGACAAGGGAAATTAATTTCGATAACCTTTAACAATTCTGCACATTGGATCGATCTACACAAAGGCAAAGTATACGTTGATAGCTTTGTTTTCGCGTAAATGACTATATTTTCCATTGAAATAAGATTGTTGAGACGTCATTTTTACGATGTGTTCACTTTTTCTAGAAAAATACAATGCGACTATTAGATCTAGAAATAATGCAGGTATTTTGATATTATAAATCAACTTGAAACTGAAACGATGTGAATTCACCGAAATTATTATGTTTTGTACACAATTGCACATAAATCAGCGCGGGAATTTTCTTTGAAAAAATAAGCACAAAATTGACATCGATTGAATACCCATATAACGTGAATTCAATTGTATCTCAATTGTTTGGAGCCAACGAAAAAATTCTCAATAACAAAACATGAATATAATTATTTAAATTTTCCGAAGAAAATTCGGACTTGGATTTTCTTAGCAGTAATTTTTTTCAAATCATTTTGGAGGTGAAAATACACTCATTTATATTTTTATTTTTTGCCTTATTTTTTTTTGTTTTGATAAAAAATTCTCAATTTTTGTGGAGTAGAAATTTAAAAAAAAACTCTAGTTTTTTGATAAGTATAACGTATTAAGAAGTTTATAATTTTTTGTTTTTTGGAGGTGAGGTCTAATTTTTTTGGAGAAAAATATCACACGATTCTTTAGTAGGAAAAAAATTAATTTTTTGGAGAAGAAATATTTTTTAGTTAATTTTTGGAGAAAAAATCTATTTTTTTGAAATGAAAAACAGCGTTAAAAAAATGCGAAAAAATCTTTCACTTTTGTGAAACATGAACTGAATTTTTCAAAGATTGCAGTAGGTAAGTTTTTTCAATTTTTTTGGAATGAAAAAAAAAATCCTAATTTTTAGAAAAAAGAAAACCACGTTTTCTTGAAAAAAAAAAATCAGAATTTTCTGGAATATTGTAAAATATTTCAAATTTTTGAAATAAAACTACTTGGTTCTAAATTTTTTTTGGAGAAAAAATTTTCCAATTTTTTGGAGGAAAGGTCTCTTTTCTGGAGAAGAAATATTTCATAGTTAATTTTTAGAGAGAAAAAAACATGAATTTTCTTGGAATGAAAAATATGTCAATTTTTTGGAGCCAATGTAAAAAAAAACTGCGAAAAAATCTCTCAACTTTCTGGGCAAAAATCTAATTTTTTAGAAGAGGAAAATTCTTAAATGTTTTTCCAATAAGATTTTAATCTTAAATCTCGTGCAGCTGAATGTTACTATTTGTAACAGATTGCTTTTTCTGTTATTTTCGAATAAATAAATAAATTTTTTTGAAATGAAGAATTTCTTATTTTTTGAAGAAAAATCATTATTATTTTGTTTTTTTAAGGGGAAAAATTCTCAATTCTTCATAAAGTAGGTATAAAACTTACTAAAAAACTTCTCAATTATTTAAAAATGAACTCCAAATTTTTTGAGAAGAAAATTGATTTCTTGATTATCACTTTTTTAGGGAGGGTGGACGGAGGAGTCTTCCATTTTTCCGAAAATCAAAATTTTTTCCATTATTTTTCTGTAATTTGATTTTAAAAATTTTTTGAAATAAGGAAATCTCTATTTTTGAAGTGAAAAAGTAGGTACACATTTTTTCAGAGAAAAATCTCAATTTTTGTGGTGTAGAAATTTCTCAATTTTTTTAAAGAAAATTTTTTTCAAATTAAGGTTACTTTTTTTTACAAAGAAATTTCTCATTTTACCTATTTTGAAGAAAAAAATCTAAACTTTTTGTAGTAATTTTTAAAAGAAAAAAAAATCTCATTATTTTAGAGAAAATTTTCAAGGCTTTCTTGATACAAAAAGTATTTAATTTTTCTAGAGTGATCGTAAAAAAAAAAAAAAAAATATATGTTAAAAATCAGAAACTCGTCACTACCTAAAATTATTTTTAATTTTTGTAGAACTCTCCCAACAAGCCAGAACTGCACATTAGGATAACCTATGGTTACAATTCATCGTAAAGCAGATGCAAACTTGGTATACGATACAAATTGCCACACTCAAAATGACAAAGAAGACAAGCAGTAAACCATTCGGTACAAAACACACTTGCACCAGAGAATTAGAGATAAACCACAATATAATTTTAGTAAAAATTTCAACAATTTCATATCCCAAAATTCGACGTAATATCACTGAATTAAACCCTATTCCCAACTTGGTTAATTCTTTATCTTTCAAGATACACCCAACTTATCATCTACTCTCTCACTTGCTCTGAATAAATTACTCTCGGTTGTATCTCGCATCTCGCAATCGTAATTCTTCGCCAATCATTCGTCCTCGTGTTACCGTGTTAGGATGTTAGTATTTATAAGTAAGTACTAGAGTATTGAAAAGAAAAATATAGGTAGAAAAAGACGAACAGAGAGAAAAAACAAACAAATATAATGTATTATTTGCGGCATACGTACGTTCCATCATAGAAGCAACTTTACGCTGAAGGTTTTTCGAATACGTGGTAGTAGAGAGCCGATTACTCCCTATATGAGTAGATGAAAATTTTCAAAACGAACACAGCAAAATAAAAAACAAAAGCAATTAAAAAAATGAAAATTAAAAGTAAAAAGAAATGTTACAGTCATGCAAAAAAAAAAAAAAAAAAAAAAAATGAAAAAAGTAAGCTAAAAATAAAATTGAAAAAAATGCCATAATAATCGAACGAACGGAATAATTCAAGCTATTATAAAGGTGACGAGTACATAGTACTAATAGACGTACACATGCAAGACAATACACACACATTCGTCATATCACAGGCTTAAAAATCCCATATATAAATACTTTTGAGACTTTGCAATTTCAACGCAAGCCATTAATCCAATTGCGATTTATATGTAAGTCGCATAATTAACAGCGAAGTGTGAATTATCTACCCTAGTGACATTTTCGTGCTACGATTCATCAACCTCCAAGGTCAGAAATTTTTCTTACACGTTGGATTTGAAATTTTCAATCAATCGACAATTTTTCGTATTAAAAAAAAATCCAAATAAACAAATCGTAAGTCTTATCTCTGCCAGTCAAGGTCATATTACGTCGAAAAGTTCACGGTTGAACTGTTAATGAGAGAATACGACTGTAAACGGAAAGGAAAATTTTTACTTCCCGTAATTCACCTCAATCAACGTGATCGCAGACACGAGAACAGTTGGCAAACATGTGTCGCGTTGCCAACACTTGTAAAAAATTCCACTCTTTTGCAGCTGACGAACCGGGGCACGAATTTTTCTCCTTACTTCGATATTTTCGGTGCATCGATTAGAAAGAAAAATGATAGTACATAAATTTCCCCCTTACCGAAAGAATAATGGTTGTATAACAACTCCGGCGGATGTCTGTCATCTAGATCGGCGCTTGAAATGTCCAACGGGTCTAATTTGGCAATATGATGGCCTCGAATCTAAATCGCAATACAATACATTCCGATAATGTTAGATTACTATACAATAGCTACAACACAAATTGAAAAATTAAGCTTAAAAAAATCACATTTACGACTAAACGGGGTCATAGAACGAATGTACGTAAATGTGGTTAATAGAACACACGAGTGAAAAAAATCGACTCCGGTTAATACACCATCTAGAGAAGTCAAACGACAAACCAAATACACATTTAATCGCCTACCTAAGTCTGCAGATTTCCTTTTTATTAGTTTACTTGGATGTATGGACTTATTAGTGGTGTTAAAAAAAAAACCATAACGTCAAATTTCGAGTCAGTGTAGCTCACCCAATGCGTGTAAATGCTGACGAACCACCACTTCCCTAGGTATATTAGTACTTTCCACTTTTTCGGCTATTGGACCTTTTTTCTCCTTTATTTTACTATGCAGATCGGCGTACATGATACCTAGAGGGTCTAACTCGGCGACTAGATGACCTCTAGCCTAAACCAATAACATAATGAATAGATCACGATGTTAATACTTCATCAATAAGCGATCGTGCGTTGTAAGTTATGTAGTGACTGGTTACTTTTGTTCGATTTGGTCACGAGAGCCTGGTACGAGTGATATACGGGGTGTCCAGGGAGGACCTTTTGAAACCTTAGACTTATAAAATAGATACAACCGAGTACCACAAACAAAAAATCTCATGTACAATTTGTGTCCTAGGGTGTAATAAAAAAAACCATACCTTGGATTTTTATCATATGCAAGAAGTTCATTTCAAGTTTAAAACTACCAACATTTTTTTATAGCCTCCTACTTCAAAGAGGAGGGAAGCTGGGGACTCTAAAAGTTGAGTCACTTTTGACAAAAGGCACTTTCTTGCTACTTTTGGGAAGTCCTACCAGCGTGGTGCCTCGGTCACCCCTCAAAAAGTGCAATTTGAGTTTCTGCACCTTCCTGAGCCATTACCCTTTCAGTTTGATACCACTTTTCTTTCCCTATCGGGGAGGGGAGGCGGGGTGACCAGTTGCAGATTGCTGAAAAATCGAGATTTTCGAATTACAAAAATAGGAATAGGAATGGGTTTAAATGGCTTCTATTGATGTAAAAAAAATTATTTCCATAGAAAATGAAAATTTTTTATTGCAAGGTTGCCAATTTTCGATTTTCGTTAAAAAAAAAGATCAAAATTTGGCAACCCTAGGGATGAGATATTGTCATCCTCAAAATTTATTTAGGGGAATTCGAAGGAAACAAAAAGTGGTAAAAAAATTGCCCATCTTTGAAAGAGAAGTTTGAAAATGTCGATTTAAAAACTTGAGCAAAAAATCTCAATAGAAAAAATATTTCATTTTTTCAGTACTACTCATGTACTCAATCAAAAGACATGTTTTCTCGATTGCATTTTCCTTTCCCCCTTCAATTTTTGATATAGGCAAGGCACCATGTGTACATAACATTTTTTGTTAGTGGTTATCCGGTTGTATCCAAATCTCAATTTTCAAAAAGTGCTCTCCGACATCCTATAAAGTGCTTTTTATCTTGGATTTTCATTTTTCGATTTTTTTTGTCCCTTCCCCCAGGTTTCTTTTTAAATGAGAAATATCCCTCATTTTTTGTTTAACCTTAACCGAATTTGAAGAGGATGGGAACCCTGTTCAATCCATTCAAAAAAAATTTTAAAAATAAAAAATTGACAGTTTTTTTTTTGTTTTGTTACAGCCCATAAAAGTGAAAATTACATTCCCAATTTTTCAAAAAAAAAAAAAAAAAAAAAAAAAAACGAGAAAAATTGAGAAATTTTTTTACCTACCATTTATTCTATTTTATTTCATTATTTTATTAGAAAATGCCTCTAAAAAAAAAAAAAAACGCGTAGCAGTCAAGATGCTCCGCGACAGCCGAATTTTTTTTTTCAAGTTAGTGTACCACTTTGAAAACGTTTTCATCCATGGTATTTCAGTTTCAATATCAGTTTTAACTTCAAATTCAGTTTAAAAATGTCAGGTTTATGTCTTCAGTTTTAGTTCCTCTCTGCATTGAAGATTTCAACTTCAGATGGGGGCTCCGCCCCCATACCCCTGTTGAGGCTCCTACCCAACCTCCTCATCACTTTCAGCTCTTAGGATGGGGGCTCCGCCCCCATGCCCCTATTGGGAGGCTTCACCCTCAATAGGGACATGGCAGGAGAGGATTGAGGGCTTCGCTCTCAATCCCCTTCACACTTTCAGCTCTTCAGACGAGGGCCAACACACTAAAAAACAGGTTAAAACGTGAAAATTTCTGATTTTTGACCCTGTACGGGGGTCAAATGGTGTTCAAAAGTCAAAACCCCCAAAAGGCACATCAGTGACCTCTACTGACCCTATATCCCAAATTTCGATTGTTTAGGTCTTTTAGTTTGGGCTGTAGGCTGTTCAACGCGTCTGAAAAGACAGGTTAAAACTTGAAAAATATTGATTTTTGACCCTGTATCGAGGTCAAAAGGGGTTTAAAGGTCAAAACCTACAAAAGGCACATCAGGGGCATGAACTCGATCTATGATAAAAATTTAGGCCCTCCAGCTCCAGTTGGGGGGTCTGTAGCCTGATCAACGTGAAAAAATGACCTCAAAATCCACTTTTTGGGCCCTAAAATGGGGTGGGGATGACTTGGGAAGCTGAAATTTGGATACAGTGGAGACAATCAAAGTCACTGTTGTTGGTAAAAATTTCAAATACTTTTGTCAAATTGGGACCTCTTTAGAGCCCCCCTCAAAAAGGGGCCACCCCCAATTTTGAGGCTCAAAGGTCAAAAACTCCAAAAGGCACCTCAGTGACCCTTACCTATCCTAAATACCAAATTTCAGAATCCAAGGTCATTTGGTTCGGGCTGCAGGCTGATCAACGTACCGGGAAGCGAGAAAAAACATGAAAAATTGTGAAAAATCTTGATTTTTGACCCTCGACAGGGGTCAAAGGGGGCCCAAAAGTTGAAACCTACAAAAGGCACATCAGGGGCACAAACTTGAGCCATGATGAAAATTTTGGCCCCCCAGCCCAATTTGGGGGGTCTGTAGCCTGATCAACGTGAAAAAAATGACCCCAAAATCCACTTTTTGGGCTCTAAAATGGGGTGGGGATGACTTAGGGGGCTGAAATTTGACTATGGTGTAGGTAATTAGAGTTCTCATCCCTGGGGCAAGTTTCAAAAAATTTCATGATATTGGGGCTCCCCCGCACCCCCCTCAAAAAGGGGTCATATTTCCAATTTTGAGTTAGGGCCCCAAAAAATTGTTTGCATCATTCCTACACCGAGGGGACCCTACATATCAAGTTTGACCTCATTTGACCTGTTAGGCTCGGCCCCAGGGTTCCAAAAGTAGGGGTAAAATTATCAATAAATATATATATATATAAATATGTGACATGTGACAGATCGTCATCTTTTGGTCCCAAACGTCAACAAATGGGGTCAGAACTCTTCTACCCCCCCTCCTTCTAAATCAGGGTCGGACACAATAGCCTAAATTTAAAAAAAAAAAATTCGGCTAAAAAAAATCAGTCAATTTTAAAATTTAGTGGTTGGAGAAAAATAAAAAATAGGGAATAATTTTCTCATAAAAAGAAACAACTTTAGACGAGTGGATCGCCGCATAGTACTTTTGGCACCATCGAAAATTAATCTCAATCCAATACTACATACCTACTTGATATTTAAAATTAGAAGGGGGAGGGAGTCCAATCGAAATTTTTGTAATAACCAAAATTATTCCTAGGGCTTCAATCTACAACTTTTGTTCGAAAATTTTTTCAATTGGACCTCTCCCTCCCCACCAATTTCACATAACACTCCGAAAATACTAATTAAAAATTGGAGGAGTGAGAGAGGAAGGGGCCAATTGAAAAATTTTTCGAACAAAAGTTGTAGCTTGAAGTCCTAGGAATAATTTTGGTTATTACAAAAATTTTGATTGGACCTATCTCTTTCTCCTTTGGTTTCACATAACATCAAGTAGATACTTTTTCAAAATTGGGGAAGGGGGTCCAATTGAATTTTTTTTCAAATTCAAGTTGTAGATTGAGGTCCTAGAAATAATTTTTGTTATTATAAAATTAGACACTTATATTATTGAAAACTGTTAGAGGTAGGACCGTCCAATTGAAAAAATTTTCAAACAAAAGTTGTAGGTCAAAGTCTTAAAAATAATTTTGAGTATTACAAAAATTGTGATTGGACCTCTCCCTCCCCTCCAATTTTTAATATCAAGTATCCATGTAGTATTACACTTGTTAAATTTTTGATGGTACCAAAAAAACAGTACCGCGGCGATCCACTCGTCAAATTTGGGGGTAAAACAAAAAAAAAAATCCGAAATTCCAAAATAAGGGCCACCTGAGGTAGATCTACTGACAAGTCGAAGAGAAAAAAAATACTGCCTATAAAACGAGGGACAGTGATTTGGATGAAATTTAGAAAACACACATACACACGTTTCAGTTAATATCGTTCTTCAACAAGACAAAATTCCTTCATTTGAGTTTTTTTCTTCAAAATTGAGACACCTTGAAAGGAATCAATCCAAAATTGAAACTGAATGCAAGTGTTTTTCGTGTGCCACGCGGAAGTCCTCAACACGAGCCAGTAAAAATAGCAACGTGATACGAATGAATAAACCATTCATCAGCTCGATTACAATGATACGTAGTACTCAAAGAACATAATCCACACAAATCAACTGTCGCCCTGAGCTCAATGACTCAATAGGAAGAGATTGAACGAAATACTACATGCTAAAATTCCATTATGCCAGAGCTACGATCACAAATTTTTTTGTTGCAATATTACCGCATAACACCAAAGGGCATTGCACTTTCTTCAAAAAAACATAGCCGTACCTATGTTTTGATACTTGCATCGATGTAGGAAATATTTTCAATGAATCAGTTTCCTGTACGTATGATTATTCAATACGTGCGAATATTCTTATCACTCTGATAAAGAATAGAAATAAAATAAGTGGGTAAAGGTCATTAACAGCGCGCAATTGGAGGTATCCCAAAAATATACTGCCCATCAAACGAGCCAAATTCTAACACTTATGTACCAACAGTTTCGCGTACGTTTCAATGTCGCTCGAGTATAAATATAATCCAGCTCAAATACTAGTTTACCTGATACGATCTGATGATAGCTTGAACAGCCAAATGGTCGTCGATTATTTTTTCATCGATGGGAACTCCGAGCGACGACTGTTGTCCGAGATAAGGTACGATGCTGGAAATGGGAACTTGATTACGGCCCGGTTCTGCTAGACTTGGCGGAGATTGATATGCCAGACCTGGAGCACGACCGGCAGCACTGCTACGAAAAAACGTATCCCATGACTGAAAAAAGGCGGGAAAAAATAATTAGAAATACTGAATTCGTAATTTTTTTCATTCGAATCGATGTTGAACGAAATCGAAAAATGAATAATTATAAACTACACTGATCTAATTTAAAGTAAACGCTTCATCGTGAAATTAATACGTAGAAAAAAATATGACTAAGCGGTCAATCATTTGCAATGAATACGCAAATCATATTTAATATCGGTATTTTTCCATACAATTGCAGACGTTAAAAATCCTCGTTTATACGGAAGTTAATTCCATTGATTTCAATTTTTATTTATAGTTCTTAAAATGAACGTATCGTCTGTCCACATGTTTTTTGCCGCCAAAACTTGTTACATAATACCAATGCTTACTTTATGAACGCTTTTCGGGTCTTCCAACCACGCGTTGTACATTTCTTCGACATAACTCGATGAGCTGCCATTCAAGAAAGGTTCAGCTGCCGCTTGCCCGCTGTATGGGCGGGATCCTTTGGTGCTATAGGTTCTACTAGAACTCAAGAGCCACGATGCGAATCTTTCTCGGCCCGCCACATTCGGAATAAAGGGCACTAAATTATTTACCACTGCCCTTGCTCTGTACATGTTTACCTGAAACAAGTTGAAAGTTCATTAAGTAAACTAAATTAACGACGGAAAAGCCACCGCAGAAATAATTTATAAAAAATTTCAATTTTTTAACGGCGGCCTGCTCGATTAAAATAAGTTCATAAAACATTTTCGAAAAAGTTCAAAGTATTCGACGGCTGATCGGACATAGAATATTCATTTGCATGAGAAAAAAATATAAATAATACGTAACTTATCAGTCTAATAAATCTTAAAACGCTTGTTTACTAATTAATCATTTAAATGAGGTGATTTATCCATTCGAGCAAAGTAGCTTCATTTTTCAACCAGAGCTTGCACAACTTATGTAATTCGATTCGTTTAGGGTTCGAACAGCGTAGAATTATCTCACCTCGCTGGCGTTAGATTTACATGACAATAGTCGATAAATCGGCCACAACAGCGAGTTATACAATTAAAGACATGAACGCGCAAGATAGAAAAATCGAAAAGAAACCTGCAAAGATGACGTAAATAACTTATTAGCGGGAAATTTCTTCGGCATGCTCGTCTAAAGATAGACTAACACTTGAAAAATAAAACATTTTGCTGCGTGCATAGTAAACAAATATTTTGCATCAGTCGGAGGTGAATTATAGATTATCTTTAGACCTACATCGCCATAGCCATACGTTCCACTTTCGTTCCATTGTAATCCGTTATGGCTTAGTTATGGTTTGAATTAGATTTCAGCCTGCTTATTGAGATTATCATCATGACGATCAGGAATGAGTTATCATTGATGTTCTACAACCACATTGAAATAATGTGACATGATAGAACCCTTTCAGTCTTTCCTAGCAGGGGACAGCGAAGACCGAAAGGGTCATAAGAACCACTTCCATAATTTATTTGGACAACACGGAATGTTCAACGCCTTTATAAAATACCGAACAACGAATAGAAGATGGTCAACTAATGTGGAAAGTAACACGATGTAATTTCTCATGAAAATGAGGTAAGAAATGAATGAGATTATATTGATAGTGTACAGTACTCACCTAAATTTTATAGACTGGCTATGACTGTAATTCGATGTCGGTACTGAGAGGTTATCCGATGAAGATCACTAGAATTATTTCTAATTTAGAAATGAATAAATTTTAATGGACAACCGCACCAAACTTCACCAACCACGTTTAAATTCTTACGAATGACTGTTCCTTTAGAATGAATATGAAATGAATGTACACCAATGAACACACGGTGAAATAGTGCGGTTTTCTTCTAGAGCGGAGACGGGAAGTGAACGGAAGTGGAAGAGAAACTAGCGCTGTCTTGGAGGAAAAATTTCAAACTTTAAGTCCAAGGGCACCAAGGGCGGAAACTTCGTGAAATTGAAATGCGTTTGAAATTTTCGATTTTTTAAATTTTAATCTCGTTTTTTATTTAAAAAATCACTTGAATTATTTCTGTAGTTGAAAATTAAATTACTAAAATTATCGAACCAAGAACAGCATTCTAAACTTTTTTTAAAAAGCTCTAATCAGTCATACCTTTCTCATTTTATTGTCGTTTCGAAAAATATTACAAAATTATGAAAAATTGTTTTTCTAAACACTTTCTTATCAACGTATTCAATTTCAATTCAAATTGATTATGAATTAATTGAAATTAAATTAAAACGTCTAATTTAGTTTAATTAGCATGAAATTTTAAACAAAAGTATCATCGCCAAACAAATGTCAGTTCAAGTGGATATCCGTCTTAAACGCGCCAACAAAGTTTACCTCGAAGGGGTAAGAAAATGGTTCATTATTTTTTACAAAAATTCGATTAAAATTTAAATCAATCACTATTTTTCATTTTATTGTTTAGGAAAATGTGGACGGCGTTATTCGCATTACAAGTCCAACCGAATTCCGGCACGATGGCATTTCCTTAACCATGGAGGGCGTTGTTAACATGCAATTGAGTCCAAAAAACACCGGTGTTTTTGATGCATTTTACAACTCTATCAAAGTATAATAATTCTCTTCTTCGAGACTCAGTATCGAATCAAAACGAAGAATTAATTAAACTGTTCATTTGCAGCCTGTTCAACTTGTTTTCGCCATCATAGAAATATGCCCGAGTAAAAAGATGCCAACTGGAACCACAGAAATTCCATTCGAAATTCCTCTAACTCGTCGACAACATCAGAATATACTCGAAACCTACCACGGCGTATTTATCAACGTACAATATTACCTTAAATGCGAATTAAGGAGAAGTTTTTTATCCAAAGATATCGTAAAAAACTTGGATTTTATAGTCGAATATAACAAAGTAAGTAATTTTGATTTTTCTCATTCGCAGATTTTCACTGAACATTGCACTTTATTCTTTTAGAAAGATTCCGGCGATGTGAACTTTTGGAAAAAAGTACAACAAAGTGCAGTCAAGTTCAATATAGTGCCAGAAAATTTACGTGGTTTTCAGGACGCCGATATGCCGGTGCCAAATTTTTCCATTACAGGCACCATGTACAATACCATTTGCGATATTACGAAGCCATTTTCTGGGGATGTAAGTTATTTATACATACCCAGTTGCAAAATTATGATCATTGTTCTATTATAATATTGGTTAAAATTATCTCAGTTGTATGTGAAACAATCGGATGTTCCAATAAAATCAATCGAACTGCAACTTGTTAGAGTAGAAACTTGTGGATGTGCCGAAGGTTATGCTCGTGAAGGTAATTTTCAATCTATTTTTGTATGAGAATATTTTCGTTTAGATTTGACGTTGAATTTTTTCTATAATAGCTACAGAAGTACAAAATATTCAAATTGCCGATGGCGATGTCTTGCGAGGTTTGAAAATTCCAATTTATATGATTTTTCCCAGGCTTTTTTCCTGCCCTACCTTATTGAAGCCAAATTTTAAAATAGGTAACAAATCATATTCTCACTTGCTATTGGTAATAATTGATGAACTTTTTACTAATATGAAATATATTTTTTTACAGAATTTGAAGTCAACCTTGTCATCATTTTTAGTGAGAAACACCTCGTTACCGAAAACTTTCCCATTGTTATTTTCAGACCTTAATGCTGAATTGCTGATTAATCATTAATCTTACCTATCATTTTTTTAAATTATATTTTACTGTTGATATTTTTATATTCAATTTTTTATGAAAACAGTTGTGTTCCTGTGTTGAAGATTTACTGAAATAAAAATAATATTTATTCAAATCGTTTAAAATTTTTTGAAAACCTTATCAAATGAGCTAGTTATCTCACGTGATCTCACACGTATTCAAATTCAAACCGTTGATAGGTACCTACAAGAGTTATAGCATTCCTTACCCGATCAACAATTGTTTCAACAGAATTACAAAAGAATAAAAGACTCGATAAATAAATAGCACTCGGAACTTTGCTTTTTTAAAATAAATACATTTAAAATTAATATTGCATCTTTAGAATCGAAAAACAAACTTACTCTGAAATAAGAAAAGTTAGATATAACATAATCTATGGTTACAATCTACTGTACATTAAAATGTCTCGTTTTACCCTGATCTGTGAATTCAAAATCAAGAAAATAAATCACAGTTCTAAAATTAAGTATAACAAAACAACAAACTCGTTTTGCTTATACGATTATTTCTGTTTCCTAATTATTTTTTTTTAAACACTATATTACGTACAGAATACCGTCTTGAATACCGCGAAATGAGAAAGAAACATCAAACATGGAGCGAATTATTTGAAAAAATTAAGTTTAAATAAACAGAATAAAACTTTTCATACATAGAAAAATTACCAAATAGTCAACAAAACTTAATTAGCGATAAAAAAATTATCAATAATTATTTGAAATTACAACTTCACCTAACAGTGATTTTACAGTGAAAGTAAACAAAACATAAGACCAACTCCACGTGCGTCTCAAGCTCTCAACACAAAAACAAAATAGGAAAAAAAAATTATGTAACTTATGTTGCTGACTAGACGTTGCCAAAATTTTAACAGCAACTGCTAAACACTTAAAAAATGAAAACAGAACAATTCATAGCTTGGGTAATTGTAAGAAAATTTTTCTTTTAGTCGAACTCGTATGTCCAATAAGATGAATACAAGAATTAAAATGCCATTAATTTTAATAAATGCCGTTCAAAGGTAATTACATAAATTCAAATTGTGATCCTATATAGTTAATATGGGCATTTATAATAAACCGTGTCAACATATATCTCCTCACTTAGTTACAATATTATGGCGAACAATTACAAGAAAATAATGAGAAAAAATAAACAAACACACTCCCCACGATGAACGTCAACTAAGAACATGATTCCGATGAGAACAGAATGATACACTTATTACATAATAAATAACAATTTGTACTAAAGTAATTTGAAAAAAAGTTTTGAATTATGCGAGCGATCTTAGCACTTCAGTTCATCCATTTTCTGCAGTTTGGCGCTCCGCAAAGGCAAGGAATTTTATGCATATCGTCTTCGATGTCGAATTGGTAATCGTAGGATAACTAGAAATACAATTTTATACAAAATAATTTTTAAAATGTTCAACATGAGATGATAAATTCGTAACATTCGAAATTTTCAACTAATTATTACCTCTTCTCCTCGCAATATTCTTTTTTTTGAGAAAATAATGATACGATATTCTCGATCAACTTCTACTTTCTCGGTAACACAATTCGGGTTGCAAGAATGATTGATGTATCTCGCCAATCCACCACTGATGGTCGCATCGACTACTCTATTTTCGTCCAAGCGAAACATATATACTCCTCGATTCTGCAGTAGAAAGGTTGAATTTTAGTACATTGATTTTAAAATTTCATCAGGTAGATTTCAAAAGTACTCACTTTAGCTTCGTACTGTTTCTCTCGGAAGTCCGATAACTGAGATCTGATAATTTCGCCGATATATTCGATAACCATGGTATGCTTATCTATATCTCTGGCCGCGTATAATCCTAAACCTTGTATTTTCGATCTACGACAGGTATAAATAAACGTAAATTTAATTTCGAGTACATTTGATTTGCTGATCTCATTGTACACTCGACTTACCTCGCTAAATACACATTATTTCTCCACTCCTGTCTCATTTTCTTATATTGCGACGATTTAGAATGTACGAAATGTTTCGAATACGGACAGGACAAATCGCCAGAGAGTAAAGGCGAAGATGTTAGAACTGGTCTCGGCATAACCGAGCTTGTTCTCTGGGTATGGGTACGTTTCAATGGTGGACCACGAACTCGGGGCTCGCAACGGGCGCAGCCGCTGGGATTAACAGCTAATGGTAACTCTAGTAGAGGATCTCTTCCGAATTTGAAAGTGTAATCGTGTAATGTCTCAATTCCTACGAAAAAAAAAATGTTTCATCATTTATCAACTATGCCTTTAGCCATATCAATATATTGCAATTGCTTTAACGTTACCTGGTAAATTTTCCAATATCCGGACAATAGCCGGTTCCGTCAACCCAAATAGGTATTCGCCAGTTACGTAGCAAGGGAATAATTGAACGGAATTGTTAATTTTACGTAAATTAGCCAACGGTTCTAGTATACGAGTCCAAACTGCATTCGGTGACGAGCCTCTGAGCTCTAAATCGTCTTGACCCGGTTCTTGTACCAAAACGCGAAATTCTGGACGACCAGCCACGTCGTGAATGGAACAGACGTACTGGCATCGTTTATTAAATATACGCATACTCCAATAAAATCGAATCTACGAAAATGTCATTCAAGAGGTTAGAATTATAAAGATGAAGATGGCTTTTATCTAGCGATACTTACCACTTTGTAGCCAACGGGGTAGATGAAATTGGGCGTATGGAATTCTTGCAACTGATGCGGTAACAGTGAGCCAACGTTCAAGAATACCAAACTACCGATTCGCATAAGGTGCGTTAATTCTGCGTGTTTGATGACGGAGGCGATTTGGCGATTTTCATCTCTGTCTACGTAGACTCTTCGATACACCGCTAGTGTGGTTAGTACGCGATTAATTTCTGCCTTCGAGAGATGTTCTTCGCAAAATACAGACTGTAAAGAATACTATGGTTAAAATCTATATAGATGGGATTTTTTTTGTGATAGATTCTGCGCCGTACTTTATTTTCTAGAAAGCAGCAGCCACTTTTCATCGCGCAAGATAAATGGTAGACTTTGGAGCATCGTAGCTTGAAACACTTCAAAGTAGCACCGTTTCGTTTGCAATAGGTACAAATTACGTCTAGGCCTTGTTTCAATGCTGTATCCACATTCATCAGGGCTCCGTTCTGCGTCTCATATACACCATCGGACCAAAGGGAGCAGTTTAAATGAGCCCATTTGTCCACGTCGTAATTTAATAACCTAATAAAAAGAGAAATCAATAACCAGTGGTCGGAAAGATTGGCTATTTTTACGAAAACCCGCTTGCTGCATCATTTTCTCACCTTGAATATTCAAAATTGGAGGGGAGGGAGGGCTCCAATCGAAATTTTTGTTATAACCAAAACTATTTTTAGAACTTCAACCTACAACTTTTGTTTGAAAATTTTTTCAATTGGACCCAACCCTCCCCACCAATTTGGCATAACACTCTGAAAATACTAATTAAAAATTAGAGGAGTGAGGGGGAAGGGCCCAATTGAAAAATTTTCTCAACAAAAGCTGCAGAATAAGGTCCTAGAAATAATTTTGGTTATTATAAAAATTTCGATTGGACCCCTCTTTCAACTCCAAATAGGCATAGTACTAGGTAGGTACTTATTCGAAATTGGGGGAAGGGTCCAATTGGAAAATTTTTCAAACAAAAGTTGTAGCTTGAAGTTCCAGAAATAATTTTGGTTATAACAAAAATTTCGATTGGACCTCACCCTCCCCACCAATTTTGGATAATATAACTTATTCAAGATACATTAAAACTATTAAAACATTATCAAAAACAGGGGAGAGGTAAGGGGCCCAATTGAAAATTTTTTCAAACAACAGTGTTATAGGTTGAAGTTATAGGAATAATTTTGGTTATAACAAAAATTTTGATTGGACCCCTCCTTCCCCTCCTATTATGAATATCAAGTAGTTATGTAATGTTGGACTTGGTGAAATTCAAGGTGAGCAAATGATGCAGTGAACGAATTTTCGTAAAAAGGATTCTTTTTTCAGTCGCAAAAATTCTACCTGGAAGGTCCGTTAGCAACGCCGTCGCCGCTCTGTTGACAAAATATGCACGATCGCATGTCATCCGGCATTTTATTGGGCATCACCGTTATATTCATTCTGAATAAAGTCTGTAAAAAAAAATAATTAGTAAAAATCGTAAAATAATTGAAAAATATGCAAGTTATAAAAATAATGAAATTAAATTATAAAAAATTGCACATAATTTTCACCTCTGTGATTTCTTTTTCAGTCGGTGTTTTATATTTTTGCACAGGTGATGGAATCGAATCGATACTCCATGTTCTATATCTGACCCCTTTCAACTGTTTTTTATCAGCAGCATGATCAGTTTTGGTGGTAGATTCGGGAGTCAAACTTGTTTTTTCAACATAGCTTATGTCCTAAAATAATCGAACGAATTAATTAACATTAAAACTAGAATTCAAGAATTTCTTCCAAATATCAGAGAGGAAACTTTTCAAATTGTGTATATACAATATGAACATATTTTTCAAATACAAACCTTTCCACTGGTCGCATCGGTAACTTTGAAAACTTGACTCACTTCACTGATATCTCTATCGTTCGACCTCTCCAACCTCAATTTTTTTCTAGGGGATGACTCGGAAACATGGTCATCCGAGGACGATACCTACGAAAACATTCATCAGCAATTAATTCGTAATATTTTGAATTAAAAATAAGGTGTCTTAAAACTCATACCTTCTGCTCAGAGATGACCGGTGGCACCAATAGTATCATTTGCAGATAACACGATGTACTACAAAACAGTAGATCTTCCGAGACACCGTCTTGTACTACAAATGGTACTTCGGACGCTTTTTTCTTCACCGAGGTGTAATCGTTAATAAATGTTTTGCAGTGCTGACAACGTTTCACAGCTCCGTCTAAATATTTATCTAATTCCACTGCGCCAAACAAAATATTCACCGTTAATGTTTTGTTCAATGTATTAGAATTCAATTTCCATTATAAATGTTTACCTCTGTCAACGTCATCGTTGAATTTATTCCCGAAGGCATTCACTTTGGTAGGGGTTGGTATACGATCGGAGATCTTATACGATACTGGAGGCGGTATGTTCAGCACAGTTGCTAAATTTTTCAATACTCCGACGATGTCTAGAGCTGCTTGCGAACTTAGTGTCAACGTCACCGACAAATTAGCTTTATCTTTCAATGGTATTCCCGGTTGATTTCTTGATTTCAGTGAGAACGGCGTTGACTTGCCATAATTTTCTTTATCTTGCGTAAACTATAGAAAAAAATCGAATTAACCAGTGCTCCAAAATCTTTAGTCGTCACAACTGATTCACTTACGCAATCGTTTTGGTGATACTGTACTCGTGGCCGGAGAGCCAACGGAACTACTAAAGGAATAACAGGCGATATGCGTTTCAATAATTTCTCATCTTCTTCGGAATCGACTCCGCTGCCGTTTTCGTCGATTAATCTAAGTCCGGCGAATCGCGAAGGTGTATGAGGTATTATACATTCCGGCGATGACGAACTTATCACCGAGTCGGGCGTATCGAGTTCACGATCCAAACGTGCTATTTCTAATCGTCGTTCTTCATCTGAAGGAGTAAATATGGATTAGGAAATTTTTTAATTGAAATTAAATTCGTAAAAAAAAACGTCTCTCTTACAGTCTGCTTCTAAATTCAAAGGTGGCAATTCTACGTTGTAGAAATCATTAGTTGGCGGCGAAACAGCTGGTTGTGGGATTGGCTCTTCATCTCCGAATGGTTCAGTATTATAATAATCGTTATGTTTAGGCACTCTTAACGATCCAAAAGTACCAGTCAATTCGCCATTTGTCCAAGTTCTGAAAAAAAACCTCGATAAAAATCCACGCTCGAGTGATTCCGCGAAGGAAAAAAGTAACTGGTTTACTTCAAGTTAATTTTTGTCCCATCTCCGGCACCGTAAGGTAAACAAGCCGTGTAATTATGAATCAGCAGAGGTTCAGTAATGTCTATTCGCGGTAACTGTCTTATTCTGGTCATCAAACCGTCCACAAACGTGTCGTAATCTTCGTCCACTCTCGATACCTTTAATTGAAAAAAAAAAAAAAAAAATTATTTAAAGTCCAATTTTGCTGATTTCGCTCACGTCATATGCCGCAAATGAGACAAAAAGTCTACTTTATCCGTGCAATGAAAATTGGAATAGAGGGGTTTCCAAAAACAGATTCGAGGTATCAGAAATTATGCTTCGTTGGATGGTGAGGGAAACAACATTGAAAAATGTTCTTCCTTATTTTCCTTTTGTATCATTATTTTACAGTTTTATAAAATCATTCAAAAAGTAAAATTGTGGAAAAACTTCTTCGTGTTTACTTCTTCCAAATCCCAATTGAATCTAATTTCTTGGTAAAAGCTAATTAAGTAGGTAATATAATAAGGAAACGCTAAGGTGACCAGTAAATTTTAAAACTCTATTAAAATACGAAATTAAGGGTAGGAATTTGAAAGAAATGATCAATTACTAAGATTCCAAGTTGTGTTAGGTAATTTTTCTTGTTCGCCATAAAACCAATTCGTTCCTGTTAAAGAGAGTGAGATAATTTTTGTGTTTTTAATTAAAATACTACTTTAATTAGCGAAAAAACATTTCTATGGATATCTAGGAACTTGGCAATTTGCTAGTGCATCAATAATTTAGTTGAATCAATTTTAATATGCTAGTTTATACGCAAATTGAGGAGGTAAACAGCAAAATTGGTGTTGATAATGAATTAAAATTTTCAAAAAAGTTTTGAGAAATTTAGTAAGATGACGAATCGACGATCACCCTTCACCTTTTTATCAACAATTCTCAATTTGCGTTAAAAATTGCCAATCAGTCTGCATCATGGACCATGATCCATCACACAAGTTCTATAATTGTTGATCTTTTTTCCAAACTTACTTTACGGTTGCGTTTTTTAGGAACAGCGGTATTATCTTTGGATTGGCTTTGACGTCGCTTAGCTTGGTATTGTCTTCTTTTGAGTTTTTTCAAATCTAAAAACCAAACGAGTAAAAAAGTATAAATAATCAATTGTAATAGGAT
Organism: Balanococcus diminutus; assembly: GCA_959613365.1. Lineage (NCBI taxonomy): Eukaryota > Metazoa > Arthropoda > Insecta > Hemiptera > Pseudococcidae > Balanococcus > Balanococcus diminutus. The sequence goes on along the minus strand of OY390715.1, from coordinate 32,433,439 downwards.
AAAATACCCTCGACGTAAGATTTTCAACTACCTTGGGCATCCAAGATAGATCCGGTGGACGAATCACCACTGACGGAATTGGGCGTATCGGGCACATCGGCTGTTTTAGACTGCAGCGATACTAGTTCTTCAGGAGCAGTTTCTTTTTTAATTTCGATATGCATCGGACTCATTGTAGAAGTAGGTGTTGCATTTTGCGTCGGAGTAACGATAGTTGTACTTTCTTTACGAGTGGAAGTCGACGGAACGCAAATTTCCTGTTTAATGACGGTGGTTGGAACAGATGTTGGAGCTGGTGCGGATTGCACACGCTGAAAAAACAAATCATTATGAGAAATACGAAACAATCATCTCTCCATATGCTTCATTCCGTCAACTTACCGGTTCTGCGACGGGCGAGGGCGAAGGTTCGCTGACTTGGGCAATCACTGTTTCTGTCGTCGTAGTAGAAGCAGGAGCTTCGGCGATGGTATTGGTCGGCGGGGATTTATAACTCGGCGAAGGCGGTGGTTTTGTAACATGCTGAGTCATCGTCGAATGTGTAAAACTACAACTGCCGGAATTCTGTAGCAATTGCTTCAGCAGAACGTTTTGCGAATCGTCGCTCGGTCTCATCCTTGGAGGAAACATGTTTCCGGTAACTTGTTGAGGTTGCGATTGCACCGTTGAGGTACATTCTTTAGGTTGATTCTGACTGGTGGAATGAGCGACCGAAACTAACTTCGTGTCTTTGGTAATTACCGAACTAGTGGTGAAATATTGAACAGCTGACGTGGTCGTAACTGCCGGTGGCGATTTGCTGGCGTCAGTCGAAGCATTATTTTCTGTCTCATTTTTCTCATCAGTGGTCTGTTCAGCTTCTTGGTCTTCGACGGTAATATTTTCCGTTTTCATTTTCATCAGAGTTTCGTCAAACAATTGTTTATCTTTTTCAAAAGTATCACCTTCTGCGGTATCATCTGCATTACTTTGTGGTAACTTTTTAACGTACGAATGAAAATGATCGTAGACCGGAGGAGACCGTTGGGCATTCGTATCGGGTGCTTCTTTCGAAGAGGAACTTTGCAACGCAGCTGGAGTCATTTGTAGGACGGACGTGGTACGGGTAGGAATTGTAGTAACAACCGGTGCGGCGATAGAGTTTGTAGTTTCGGGAGTGGTATTGGCAGGGATCACTTCCTCTTTTGGTTCTTTCAACTCTTCCTTAGGTTCCTCGATCGTTTCGGTATTTTCAGATTCTTTATTTTCATTCGAATCTGCTTCAGCTTCGTGTTCCTGTTGAAGATCAGGTTCGGGGTGAAGTTCTGGTTCGAGTTCGGGTTCGGGTTGCAGTTCCGGCTCAGCCTCTGGATCTGGTTCCGCTTCAGGTTCTTCTTTCATTTCAACTTCAACGGAATCTCGGCTGTTTTCATTTTCTACGATTTTCGCGTACGAATGAAAAGCATGAGTGGATATGACCGAATGATTAATGATACTAGATTCTTCGCACGACGATGGTTTTTCGTTGGCGAGATTATTCATCGAAGTTGTCGAAATGGTGGTTGTCGTTTGTACAACGGATGTGGTTCTCAAAGGTGTAGAACTGACGGTATCCTCCGGCGTATGTTTCGCTTCATCGACAATTTCTTGGTCTTCGTTAACATTCAATACCAATAAATCCGATGTCACTAAACAACCATCCAATAAATCATCGTTTCGGTCGTCACTCGAGTCTAAAGCCAAGTGCAATTCATTTGTATCCATATCTAGCGGTAACGATATCTCATTATCTTCGATGGTAGATGGAAAACACAAACTGTTTTCTTCGCTTTTACAACTTCCTACGAGAGGTACATCTTTATACATCGGTAACTCCATACTGTCATCTGAGGCGTTCATTTCTTCGCTTTTGCAACCTTCTATAAGAGGCACATCTTTATAAACGGGTAACTCTATGCTATCGTACAATATTTTCGGCGTTTCGCATCCTTGAAATTCGGCATTCTCGAAATCATTCGGCGATTCTGCGTTGGGCGACTTGATTTTCATCATTTTACCTGGTAACGGAAAGAATACGGGCGAATCGTTCGAGTCGATATCTTCTTCCATGGCATAAAACTGCGAAGATGTCGCCGAAGTCAGTGACTTCGAAGTACAAGCTTTTGTTTCAATATCTTCGACAGCGGTGTTTTTCTCGGCATTATCATCTTTCTCAACGCTATTTCCCTCCTGTTTTTCATTCCACGTCGGGGTGCCTCCTAAGAGACCACCTTTAATGCCGTACTTTTCAAATTCATGGGCCAATATCTTTGTCTTTTTTGTACTCGCCCAAACCGGCGATCCGCCTAATAAACCGGGCTTAATACCCAATCTGCGAAACTCTTCCGGTATCGGTATCGCATTCGTGTAACTCATGGTGTTGCCTCCGCCTCCACCAGAGTTATCGGATTCGTGCGAGGTGAAAGGACTCTGCGGATGCGCCGGTGAGCTGGACGGATGCACGAATTGCGAAACGTGTCTAGGACTTTGGGACGGCATCGGAGAAGCCGGCTGATTATAATGTGATTGCACCGAAGGAGGTCCTGAATGAATATACGAATAGTTCGCGTCACCCGTAGGCGATGGCAAAGGTTGCGATTGATACATTGGACTTTGTGGTGGTGCCGACGAATTGGAATGAGGGCGGGAGAATTGCTGCGGACTTTGCGGCTGTATCGGAGAACTCATTGGCTGATTAAATTGATGTTGTTGATTCGTCTCCGGAGAATGACTGAGTAGTTGGTTTAGCTGCGGATTCATCGAATTTGGAGGCGACATGTGTTTCTGCTGCATTGATGCTTGCTGCGGCGAAACTAAAACCTGATTCATTTGATTCATACCGGTGTTTTGTTTTTGCTGTTGCTGCTGCTGTTGCTGATGATGCTGCTGCTGCTGCTGCTGTTGTTGTTGTTGCTGCTGTTGCATGTATAACATTTGTTGCCTTTGGGCTGCTATGAATTGTTGCTTTAGTTGCGGCGTTAGTTCGATTTGTTGCTGTAGTTCTTTAACTTGCTTAATTAACGCTTCTTTCTGTTGCAACAGCGTTTGTTTGATTTGAATCGTTAAATTAGGAGAGTTCATTTGTACTTGAATGGATTGAATTTGCGAGATTAAATTTTGCCTCTGTTGAAAGATTCTTTTCTGCCGAGCGGTCAAAGCGTTAAAGTCGACGGTATGTTGCAACATAACTGGCCTTTGAGCGAACTGTTGTCGTTGAATTAGCATCTGTTGTTGATCGGGCATATGTTGCTGCCCGGTTGTATTTTGGAATAAAGGCGACATATTCGATGTAACCGTCGAAACGCTCGAAGATGACGGAGACGGAACTGCTGATACGATAAAAGGCTGCGTTTTAAATGTACCTCGTACGTTCTGATAAACGCCTGTTTGTCTGGCACCGTCGTTTGGTACTTGGAAAGTCAACACGTTCGGTTTTTGTTGTCCAACCGACTGTACGAATCGAGCAGGAGCTCCACCGGGATATCTGTAAATTGAAGTTGTAAATTTTAGTCATATTCAATAAAAAAATAAAAATAAAAAATTCAATGGTATCGAAGCTCCTACCGTGCAATATTTTCTTGAACACGGAAACTTGGGCGTACTTGAGACGAAACCATGGTTGGAGATTGTACATTCGCAGACAACGTTTCTTGTTGGTTAGAACCGACTGCATATTGCATTTCGTTCGACTATTATGAAAATAAAATTACAGAAATTGTACTTGGCTTATTAAGAAAAAAATAGTGACATGATTTTGAAAATTAAAAGCAACACATCAAAATTGGATGTTAATCAGGTACTAAATATACTAAATGCTAAAAGGATAAAACAATCATCTTACTTGTGTTTGGGTAATAATATTGGTAGGATTGGTTCTATTCAATGTACTAGCTACAACAACGGGTACTTTATGTTGTGACGAGGTAACCATAACATTAGTTGGATTTTCTCCAATTGCGCTATTCACGGATGAGACCACGTTTACAGGTACAGGTGTATTTTGAGTGGATGAAGGGGATCCGATATTACTCGAGGCATAAGCGGAATTTGGGTGTTTATTTTTATATTCCTACGTAATTGGAAACAAATGAAAACCTTCTAGTCTACCACTCTATTGTACATTTTATACTTGAATCGTTTCAGTACCTGTATAATTGTCGCATGTTGCTTGCTCATTTTACGACTACTATCGAGGTATTTCTGTAAAACACTCAATTCGGAGGTGACTTTTTGTAATTCTGCTGTATCGCGTTCGGTCAATTCATTGCCTTGTTTCTTTAAAATGCGTTGTTTGCTATTCAAAGACTGAAAAAAAAGAAGGAAATATGTCAGAAATGATATTGAAGAAGTGCATTTGAGAAGCGATATGTTGCTTACTTTTTTAGTTTTTCGTAACTTTGCAATTTCCCCTTCGTAATGTTTCAATTGCTGAGTCAAAATAGAATTTTGTTGATCAAGCCAATGCTCATACACCTGTTGCATCCGTTGATCCTGTTCCGTGACGATATTCTCTGGCGGTTCTTGAGGTACTTGCAATTTCGGCGCGTTAAACACGGGTAACCTTTGAGCTGCAATATTTTAAAAATATTGATATAGACTTATTGACGTTTTAAAATCATTACACTTCAAACAAAAAGTATATTTCAGTGCTAACCGAGTTCCGATCGTGGACTACTGCTGGCTTGAACCGAAGATACGTTGTTAGACTGAATAGTATTAGCGACGGGCGATGGTGACCACATTTGTTGTTGAGGAACTTCATAAACATTACCGCCTGTTTTGACTTTTACGTTACTTTGAACAGGGGAAGTACTCGAAGGTATCAACGATGATTGCAAATTCTGACCTATTAAAACAGCACATCCGTGATTAAATATAAATTCACGTCATTTATAACCTTGAACCAAAAATAATGTGAACATACTTTGAGGTGCAAGTAACGACTGCATGGATCCGTGATTCATAACATCAACTCGTAATCGTTCGAAATCTGCATCACTGAGAGGTGGTAAAGCTCCACAAATATTATTTCCCGTCTGTTTTTCTTGTTCTCTTTTCTCTTGCTCCAATAAATCTTCCAACAGAAGAGGTTGTTCCTGAAAATTCAACAAAATATAATTCCCACACGGTTGCATTACTTTTCAAGTTATTATAAAATTGACAAACCTGTAATAGCAATGGTCTCCTTTGAACTTGGCTCATGCCGGGTGGAATCTGACCATGCTGTACCAACTTCATACCCAATGAACCACTTGAAATAGCTACCACATTTGGCGCCGGAGATCCACTCAGATGATGTAATTGTTGAGGGAATTGTTGCTAAAACAGAAATAAGGCATAAGTTGATAAATCGTTCGTTTTACGTGAAACCTGGTCTAATTTCGATTTTAAATCTACGCTAACCTTCAGCTGAGATGGGTACGGAGGCGGTGGACCAGGATAAGGAGGAGGTGGAGGAGCTGGTGGTGTAATTACGGGTAACTGCGTTGGCATATCTCCGGTGACCGGCGACTTCGCCATTATATCTTGCGAGTGTGGAGTGGACGGTGCTTGCAAAGGCGACCGAGTACCAGGAGTAACTGCCGAAGGTGGTCTCGGAGTCATTGGTGACGGGTGTGATTGTAACGATCCTTGCGAATTAGTCGGTGAAGAATGCTGCATCAGCTGATTTCCGCCGGAGCTCGGTGAATTGGGATTTCTAACTTTTGTACGTTGCAATTGCATCACACGTTGTTGTTGAGATCTATCTGCTGAAAAATACAAGATAACGTTCACTGTTGCTATTCTAACACAAAATAGTGAATCTCGACTGTCACGTGAAATTCTCGATTATTTACCTGTCAAGTTATTATTCTCGTTGAAACTATTTTCGACCTGTTGAACTTGCATTTGAATATCCTGCGAAAAAAATGAATAATTTGAGAATAATTAAATTTAAAAATACTCGATAATTTGGTCAAAAAAACATTAAAACAACAGTACGCACTTTAGTCTCATTGGTTGAAAACTTCATTCCACCATCAGCAGGAACCAGCTCTTTTGATTCATTTTTCCCATCAGATTTTTCATCTTCCCTGGATAGTTATGAGAAATATTTAATAAATGCCGGTTCATAATTGGACATATTTGCTGATCAAATTAATTCTTACTTAGCCTTAGTCGAATCTGAAGCACCGTTTACAAAATCGTACAAAATGTTTGATTTTTCGCCATTGGTGAGATCGTCCAATTCGGGATCTGCGTATTCTAAAATGTTGAATCCTGTTCCTATTTCGGCTAGAATCATAGATTCGATAAAAAAGGAGTAATAATCTCAAAATTCATGATTATGATTTCAACGAGACTGCGATTTGTTTACCTAACAATTCATCATCCTCCATTAGGTCGCCAAATATTTCGGATATATTTCCAGTAACTACTCCATCTTTTTCCAGCTCATCCAGGTCAGCAGTTACACTCTCGGGTAGTCCTTCATTTTGCGTATCGTTTCTACTATTGGCTGTAATAAATAAATAAAAATGTAATCTTATGCTTGCACACCATCACGAATTCACAGAATTAAAATCAACTAACGTAGATTTGAATCAGCAGGTTTATTGGTAGAGGTCACTTCACCACCAGGACTACTGCTTTCATCCAATCTGACATTTCCTGCACAAAAAAAAATAATAGAATAAAATACATCAGTTTTAAAAAGTATTCATCAAAGTACGAGCACAAAGGACACGCACCAGTTAAAATATTCTGAGCTTGTTCGCTCAACTGTGCTTCGTGTAGAGAGGTGGACTTCAAGTGCGTTGGAGAAGCTGGCGGAGGAGTTACTTGATTTGGATTAATAATTTGCATATGTTGCGGTGATTGCTGAGCTTGCATTTGTTGTTGAAATTGCTGCTGCTGCAACTGTTGCTGGTGATGCTGCTGCTGCTGTTGTTGTTGCTGCTGCTGCTGGTGTTGTTGATGTTGTTGCGGGTGCTGCTGCTGCTGGTGTTGTTGTTGTTGTTGTTGTTGCTGCTGCTGCTGCAGTTGCTGTTGTCGTTGTTGTTGTTGCAACAACTGATGTTGTTGCTGTTGTATGAGTAGCCGAAAGCGAGGATCCATTACTTGCTGTAATCATTCGGTGAGAATTGCGTTTCATTTAGATGATTGATGAGGATAATTTAAAATAATTATGTAAAATCAAAATATCAAACCTGTGGCATCCTTTGTTTTATCAATATTTGTTGAGCAACTTGGAAAGGTAATCGTTGCGGTCGAGGTGGTAACGGTGGACGAAACGTTTGAGACATGGTATTGCCGGTTTGCGAATTGTCGAACATTTGGGTTTGTACATTTGACGATGAAGGCATGTTCATTTTGTCATTTTGAATAACGCTGTTGTCACTCAAACCTTGTTGATTTGACGAATCTGAAATGTAGAATGCATAAATAGAACGTATTACACGACGACTTCAAAAACCTCGAATTCGCATTACTTTCAAAAATAAACATACCTTGAACCCAAACTCTACTCTGCGTGGGTTGTTGATCCGTTTGAGCGGATTCCATTTGTTGCTTTTGCAGCAATTCTCTCAATTGTCGATTCATCTCCGGATTTGAATTGACCGCAGAATACATTTCGTTTTCCGCGATACGTTGGCGAATCGGATTATTCGCTTGGAGAGGGCTATTTTGCGAGGCCGAGTAAAACTGCGGTCTGGGAGTACTAGGAGGCGTGAATACATCTTGATTTTGTACTCGCTGATATTGCTGATTCACTGGAGACGGCGGTGGTAACTTTGGGATCGATGATGGGAACCGTTGTGGAGGTCTTCCCGGTGATGTCAGTGGTGATGTTATGGAATCCTATAGAATCATGGAATATTTTTCATTAGTGAAAAGAACCAATATTAAATCCAAATGTTTCTCGTGTCACAGGTTATTACAAACCTGAGACGTGACAATTTGCAACTGTGCTCTGTTATCTGCAACCGGACTACCAGCAAACATGACATTTGGGTTTTCTGCGCCACTGTTAGGTAGTTGACGAAGTTGGTTTTGTTGAGGTTGCGATGGTAACTGCTGCTGAATACGTTGCAAAGCTAAACAACAAGCGGAATAATTTATTTAATTTTTTTATACTAACTTCTTATTCCGGATCAATGTTTTTTTCAATACATACTCTGTAATCTTGGATCTTGCATTTGCTGCTGTCTCAAAGCCTGCATTTGCTTCCAATTCTTTTCTTGCTCAGATTCCTTTACTTTCTGCATAGTGACAATTTTTTCTTGTTCCTAATAAACGAAAAACAAATTCGAAATATTTGAGAAAATTGGTACAAGTGAAAATATACTTTTGCAGTTTTTACATTTCAAATTTACGCGAGTAGGTAGGTATATATTTCAACAGCAAATAGGTAAAAAATGGATTTCCCGTTATTTATCGTTTTAAAGCTCGAAACATAATAAGTTCTTGATTGGAATCTATCACATGCAAAAATCTTCAAGATTTTCTATCAAATTTCTAAAATTTGTGGTTCAACCTTCTGCAGTTTCAGTCAATTATGGTATACATTTATTGTATAATTTTAAAATTTCACCATTTTCTTGAATTTGAATCAATTTTTTTTTGAAATTTTTCCCGAGCAAAAAGATAACTTATTTGGACATTACGAACTTTTTTACCCCATAAACTACTCGGGCAGGGTGTCTAACTGATTTTTTTTTTGTTGAAAATTCATGACTTTTTCATGAACAATATTTCTACGTTTCCAGGGGACCCCTCCGGCATAAGCGTAATTTAGAAGAAATATAGGGGAGGGGGGAAAATTCCCACATTCCCCCATATTTTGTAGTAGGTAAATAGCTATTAAAAAAATTATGGAGGGAGTGGGCGAATGCTCTTTGAACCCCCTTTCTTTGTAACCAAAAAATCTATTCAATTTCAAAAAAAATAGGTACATAAATAAATTTTTGAGGTGTAATTCGATTTTTTCCCTAAAAGGTGGATGCTTGAAATTGTTTTCATGTTGCAATGTGAGAATGATTTTTTTTTTTTTGTTAAAGAAAAAAAAATTTTCACGATAAAAATTCTTCTAAAAATTTTTTTAAACAAATTTTTCAACAGAAAAACGGTTTTTCTTTTTTTCGTTTCAAAGTAAGAAAAATATTTTATTTATTTCGCAAGAATTTTTAAAATTATTGTTCGAAAAATAAAACACTTTTTTCAAAAATAAAACGAATTTTTTTCTTCACAAAGAAAAAATTAAGAAATTTTTCCATAAAAATTTTAAAAAAATACATTCACATAAAAAATTTTTATGCTTAAATTTTTTTTGATTTTTTTCTCTAAGAAAAAAAAATGGATATTTTTTATTCTAAAAAATCTTGAAATTTCTTACTCCGAAAAAATTTCTATTGCAGAAGATTTGAGATTTCTCTACTTCAAAAAAAGTGGGTAATTTTTTTATTCCAAAACAATTAAAAAAAAATTTGAACCAAAAATTTCCTTTTCTATTTTTTTTTTATTCCAAAAAATTAGAATTTTTTCTCCAAAAAACAGAGACCCCTCCCCCCCAAAAAAAAATAATAAATAAATAAAAACATTTTTATTTTTCAGAAAATTTTTTAAAAAATCCAAAAAATGGAGATTTTATACTCTTAGAGTTCGAAAAGCATTTTTGCTTCAAAATAATTCAATTTAAAAACAATAAAATTCAGATTTTTAAGTTTATTTATGAGAATGGTTTCGCGAAAGTTTAAAAAATATTTTTACTTCAAAAAAATTGAGAATTTTTTTTAACGCCTTGTACAGCAAGGCTAATGGCGTGAAAATGTTTTCTATTACAAAAGAATTTCAATTTTTTTTTCATTCCAAGAAACTGGTATTTTTTTCTAAAAAAATAGAGATTTCCCTCCCCCTCAAAAACCTTGAAACAAAAATTTTTCAAGAAAATTAATTTTCTTTTTCAGAGAAATCACAATATTTTATGATTTTTTTTTTTGAGAAAACGCAACAGTTTGAAAAAAGTTCACTTAGAACTGAATTTTGACTTCAAAAAGTAAAATTCATGACTTTTCCATGACTTATATGGCCTATTTTCAAATTTCACGACTTTTTTATGACTTTCATGATTTTCATGACCTTTAGACACCCTGTCATGGACGTGATCTAGTGCTATTTTCAAACAATTTGCATTTCGTTATAAAAATTACGTATAAAAAACGCCAAAGGAAAGCGAACACATTTCCTAATTTCGATTCGTCGCACAAGAATCGATCCATTCTTGCAGGAAGCTTGATAATGGTAAAAACGAACGAGAAGCCTACATAATTCTAAAGCATAATTCATATCGTACGAATAACTCTACGAAATCAAAGAAATTTCATGCAACTACGAATTTAACCAACAGCTGAAAACGCTTCCCACGAAATTGTGAATTGTACGAAATTTGCGTTGACACTCGGTCCAACAAATCTACTTCTACAAATAAAAAGACTTTCAGTCGAACTACCGCCGCACTCTCTCGTTCTATAAGCTCAGCAAAATCCAAGCTACTCTTCACTGCAAACTAAAAAACATGCCTATCAATCGAACTCGCAAAACCGTAAGCGTAACTCTCACCGTATTCGAATTAACATCGAATGATTCTTGCCCCAAAGACGGTAACGTTTTCATGATTTCCGATGGCGTTAAAACTCGTATATTTTGATCGGGTTCGGTACGAGTTTCACATTGTTCGTCGGGTGCTACAGACATTGCTTGGATATTTCGTATTATCTGATTTTGAGATCCGGACGACGGTATCAGCTGGAGGAACTTATTACCGCCGGAAATCTTTTCTGATCTGGCGACCGATTGCAGTGCTGCAGTGATTAGCGAATTTGAATTCATAATTATCGACGATCCGGAATGTATAATTTGAACGTTATTCGGTGGGTAGTGTATGGTATTACGATTATGTTGTATCGCCGGAACGTATTGGTATCTTATGGTCGACGCTCGAGTAGTATTTTCGATTTGTGTCGTCGTCGATTGACTTGGTATCGTGGTTGAAATTAGATGAACTGTTCTCACATTCAGTCCTGAATCCGATTGGCTAATAGGCGTTTGAATAATTGGTATATATTGTATAGTGGACGGATGCGAAGGTATGGTTGTGGTAACTGTTTGCTGGCTTATAGCACCATCGGTCTCGTCTGAATGGTTACTCGAATTTAATATCGATACTGGTGAACTGGTACTATCTATTTCGTTCATTAGGCGTTCGGATGTTGTAAACGAAGGCAGAGTACTTGGAACGCTTGAAATTAAATTCTGATTGTCTGGTGAACCAGAAGGTTGCAAAGGACTTGATTCCGGCAACGTTTGATCATTCGAGTCTAATGAAATTCCTTCGGCTGATAAGGCGCTCAACAACGGATGCAACAAGTCTTCTTGACAAACTTTTGACATAGTTTCCGAATTCGTTAAGTTCGAAATTAAATGATCATTTAACGCATTATTGTTCAGAGATTCCGCTTCTAGATTACTGCTCGACTCCGTCATGTTTTCGTCATTTGAAATCTGCACGCGTTTGACAATTCATAGTGTCATTTAGCTCTATATTTTTTATTTGTATATTTTCTTCTTCTTTAGAAAGAAAAATTCGTTTGTAAACTCTAAATGCAGAACGGATACGATCATATTTCCAAAAATACCTCTCTAATTTTTCATTACGCCACAAAAAACGTAGTAAACTTCGAGAAAAAAAATTTCAAAATCATTTCTCGTCATACAATGAAATGACATGTTCAAAAGAATTTCTAAACTAATTGTGCTATGATCTGAGCAAACTATGGTGGTAATGTAAATATTACATAAAGTACCAAAAATTTTTAATGAATTTTGTTTCGGACTTTTCCAAACATAATCGTGCTATTGAGAAATGGAGTATATACAATAATATAGTATTACATAGGCGTAGGTAAAGGGGTACTTGTTAGATGTTCTCGTAATCTATTTACCATCTTAGCTACAGGTACATTACTGCCTACCAGCCTACCTACTTTAAAACAGGTAACGTACCAGTTCCATCATTCTCTCATATTTCAGTTTCTACGAGATATTGCAACTTTTTCCCTACAGCTACAAATATCATGTAGAATTAAGGCAAAAATGACCCGCCCATAATAGAATTTTTGAAAAAAAATTCTCTACTAAATATCCAATTTTTGAAGACTCCCACATTATCAATTATTTTTATCACTTCTCATTCTCAACGTTGGAATAATAATTTTTATTCATTCGATTTCGCTTACCTTACTACTCTTGCGTACACGAGTCATGTTGGTTCGATTTTCCCGAGCTTGATTCAAGTATGGTTGTTTTTTATCAGATGGCAAGGCTCTCCACCTTTTTAATATTTGTTTACATCTATCACTCCACACTAAAATGCAACAAAACAGTTCAACTCTTCTATAAACAAGATGTTTAAATCAACTTTGTGTTTCAATTTACCAGGAAATTCGGTTTTCAACTCTGGATGTTCTGTATTAGCATAAAGAACTGACGAGATTGTAGCTTTATCCCCTAGACTCTCGTCAATCTCCATTTTCTGAGAAGTCCTTTGATTCGCAGAAGTCGAAGGAGTAATCACACTAGTGCTCTCGGTAGGCGTGGTATCATCTTGCACCCACGGGCTAGGAGGTTCTGAGAATGCAGGGCTGAATTGTGACGGACTGCTGTAAAATTGATAAATCGATTATTACAACATTACAGTCATCGTACAAACTAATGTATGATGAACTTACTTGCTGTATTCCGAATGATAAGGCGATGTTGCGGGATATGTCGCAGGAGATGGAATATTTTGAGGAGATGGCAGCACTTGCGAAGGCGTAAGAGGCGCCGGGCGATTCGGAGGAATATTCATATTGCCTTGAATAACTGAAAAAAATCAATCGATCAAGTTTCTTTTTCAAAATATTCGTGTGTACAAAAGTTCTCAAATTTACCAGAATGCGAAGGTGACATCATAGCGGCGGTTGGTGTCTGCGATATGACTTCAGATTGCATGTTATTCACCATTGGTGGATGTACATTCATAGCTGCTTGATTCATAGGGAATGTACTAGACGAAACTGCATTTACGTTCGTATGAGGTAAAATGGAATCGCGAGAATTTTGAGCGTCGTCTGTCAACACGTCTTTAAATATATCTTCTACGTCTTTACCGTCCATATTTGGTAACCCTGATATATGTACAATTTTCATTTTAGTTTCAAATCAAGTTCAAAGGGCAATAAATTCTAGAATAATTTTATACCTGATTCGTGAACCATCGAATCCAAATTGAAATTAGGTCCTAAAATGTCGGTAAATTCGTCTTTCGAGTTATTACCACTATAATTTCCAACATCCGCTTCTGTACGTAAATTAATTTCTGAAAAAAATTATAAAAATAAATTACAATTTTAGTGGAATAATACTCATATTAAGAGCTAAATTGAGTTATCAATTCAAAGCATACCATTCATCATAATCGAATTAGTTTTTGGTCGTGAACTATCTTCGTTCATAATAGAATCCAAAAAATTGCCAGACATATTCAAAATATCTTTAAACGTTTCATTCTCATGTTCCATCAGTTCATCAACTTTATCTTCGCGTTCTTCGTTTTCAATCTGTATACATTTATAACATTTTAGAAAACGAGTTCGAAATCAAAATCCATCACCATGACACAATTTACCTTTATTTTCATAGAAGCTAGTTTCAATGCTTCTTGCTCCTTTTTCCTAGATTCTTCTTCCATTTTTTCGCGCTTAGCATTAACTTCTGTCATGATTTTCAATTCATCCTACGAATAAATGAATAAAAATTAGTATTTTGTTTGTAAAATATTTTAGCAAAAAAAAAAAAAACGTTTACCGTTGATAAAGTAACCGTTTCAGCGCTGGTGATTTTACGAGATGGTAATGCTTCACTTGAATCGGAATCGCTGCTTTCCATATTTTTAGTAGAAACTTTGGATGTATTGAGTAGTTCACGCCCGAAAAATGCATCCTAAAAATATGATTTTAATGAAGTGCTCAAAGTAAGATGAAAAAATATAAATGATGTGATCTGTACTTGAATATATGATGGGTAACTTTCTGCATATTTGCTTTTTGGTTTACGATATCGGTTTTTCTTTCGAGGTTTCTCGTCACTAGATGACATTACCGAGCGTGAAGAAGAAGGGTCTTCATTGTAATAGTTTATCTCTTCATCCTCAGCCCTATCTTTTTTACCAGTTCTCATACGAGCGTTAAATCCTCCAACACCTGCGATAAATATTCAATTTATTAAAAAACTGAAACGTGAATTTTGCTTAAGAAGTAAGACCAAACATGTACCAATTTTTCGAATTCGTTTTTTCTTCAATACCATAATGCCAGACTCATTGGTACAGATATTGAATCCTTCGGGAGCTTCTGGAGGTTTACCATCTTCTCTAGGTTCCATCACCATACCTTCTTTATAAACAATAGCACTTGAACTAGAGGGACTTTCACCTAAAAAATACGTAAATTATTTTAAATAACTATTTATGTATTTTTGATTAAGGCTAATGTCGTTGTAAATACCTCCTGCGATAACAGATTCGATACTGTCTAAAATTCCTTGATCGCCTTGTTCCGAATTATTAGCACGCTTCTTTTTACGTAAACTGAATACATTTGTATCGATGCGATTTAGTAATGTGGTCAGATGAGATAGACCATTTTCTGAGAGATATGTCCCATCTACAAAATGTTCTGCTTCGTCTTTGCTTGAAGATTCTGAGAAAAAAGTATTACTTAGGAATTTTTGCTATGTCAGAGTGATTAGTATTAAACCTAATTAATTAACAAATATTTCGCCACGTACCAGCTGCTTTGATGGGTGAAATTGGTCGAATTTTTAGCTTGGTTATGTTGGCGACCGGTGGTGGTTTTGGTGGTATAAGCAAATGTCGAGGTGGGACATCCTCAGGCCTACACAAAAGACACGAATACCCTTCAATGGCACATTTTTCTGCATCCGATTCACTTCTTATCTGGTCACAAACACCGTGCAACCATCTGAAATATCATTTTAAATTAAACATGGTGTTTGAAACACAATAATTATACATTTTTTCATAAATATTACGAATTTCATACCTTTCGCAATTTTCACATTTAATAATGAGATCTCCTTCGCCATAAAGTAAGTGGCAAGACGAACATTTGACTCGAGAGGCACAAGGACCACATTCAGTGTAGTTCTTCAACCAAACAGAGTTCACTCCGGGTTCATTAGCACCACAAGTTAAACAATGCGCGCACCTGAAAAGTAAAAAATAATTGTAAATTATTCGATTCTAATAAAATTATTAATTATTAACTCCGCTAACCATTTGCATTTCCATGATCCTTCTGGAACGCTATCCAGCTTCGGTTCAACGCAATACGTATGATAAGCTATATTGCAATCGTCACATAATATAAGAACCGATTCGTTATCACATTTTCCACAACCTTCGCAGACAGCGCATTTAATGCATTTCCAACCTCTTTGCAACATTATTTTGGTTATTTTAGTGACCTAAGGCAACCAATCAATGATTAAAAATGAAAATAATATTTATAAATTTCAAGCGAGGTTCACGATCTACGAAATTTCGTACTTTATTACTATCGGCGCAGTAAGGATGGTAACATTGTCCACACTGAACGCATGCTATAAGACAACCTTCTTGGTCAGTTCCTAGGGCACTGCATTTCACGCATATGTCTTGAGATAGCACGAATTCGTCGCTAGTTGAACATAACAATATTTTTTTCTCATCACATTCGCGATCAGACTTTGTTTGCGAATCGGTAACAGGACCCTGAAAAAAATGAAATACTCATCAAATAATGAATCATATTTGCCAACGAAGCCACTTAATATCAACTTACTTGCAATCCAGCGCCAGGCGCACCAAACACTCCTCTCATTTTCGTTTTAGTGTATCTTTTTTTACCGAACTCAACTATTTTTTGATTTTTCTTCTGGTAAAGAGGGGGACAAAGAGCAGCTTTGCCGTTATATTTCGATTTGAAGCCTCGAACGGTAGTGAAAGCCATTTTCTTTCTAGCAGTGAACGGTTTTCCTTTACCAAGACCTATTCCTCCAGAAAATTTGTAATCATCCTGTAATAAAATTATAAAGTAGTATCGAAAAAATTGAAATTAATTTCAAAATTTGTGATATTACTTTTTCCACAGTTGAATCTATTTCCATGTCGTCAGATGTTAAAGATTCATGAGACGTGTTCATATTCATATCGACACTGCTATCTTCGAAACCTACAACACAACATAACAAGTTCATTTTAAAGATTTCTCATTGTTTAATATTTTTCTATAAAAATAATTATTAACTCTAATGCAAGGTCTATTTTTCAGTAGATAAGTGATTAGAAAATCATTTTAACATGTCAAGAACGAATGCGGATTTTTTTTAGCGGTTTTACTTACTTTCTTTCCTTTTCAAGGTAATTTTCCCGAATTGATGCATGTTTTTACAATTGGGACATACGTATTGGTAATCGGGAAAAGTTTCGATTTTTTTCTGATATGCAACAGGATCGGCCTCAGGATCACAAGTACGATGGACGAATCTACAAACGAATAAATTATTAAAAACTCATTTTCTCATCTTTGTTTCTCAAAAGATATTTAGTAAATTACTTTTTGCAAGATGTGCATTGCGCCATTTCCTTTGATGAGCCAGTTCTATAGGCTCGATGACACAGAGGACAGGAAAACCCCTTATTTCTTTGTTGGTAACATGAATCACAAACCGTAAAATGACGATGCCAGCGAGATGAAAACCCCGAGCCTGGAGTTCGCGAACCGCAATCGCTACATATGCGGCAATACTACAACAAAAAGTACAAGAAATTATTGACCAGAATACTTAGATATAATTTCTTATAGAAAATACTTCATTTACTTGGCATTTCCATCCGAATTTCGGAATACTGGTTACCGCAGGCCGAAGGCAAGCAGAATGATAAGCTTTGTCACAAACTTCGCACAACATAATTTTAGAAGATTCTTCAGAAGCGTGGCAGACTTGACATGATCTACATTCAGAGCATTGCCATCCGGTACGGACACCTGTAATAATATTTGTATTATTGAAATAGCTCTGATATGCAATAATCAAAATCTTTCTTTTTAATTTACCTGGTAACAAAGCACGACCTAGACATATTCCGTGATAATGGTTTCCACAAACCGAACACATTACCAAATTAGAAACATCTCCAAGTGAAAAACACATATGGCATGAAACTTCGTTAAAAGTAGCTAATGAAAGATATTAAAAATAGATTAATTAATTTTTTCATTAGCAAAATAAGAACTTTTACGTATATCAAGTACTTACGCAGCAAAGGTATATGATCAATGTGTGTAGTACAAATGAACGAATGCGTTTTCAGATGTTGAAACCCAGCTGAAGCAGCAGAGCAAGGATAATGATAGGTTTTATCACAATTATTGAACGAGCATGTGACACTGGCACCATATCGATTGCAATGAGAACATATCCTGGTCAAACTTTTCGATACACAGGGAATTACATTTTCAAACTCTAAATTATCATTGCAGGTAATTTGACGAGAAAACAAGGCGCAGTTTGAATGAATATACACATATCCTGTAAATGATAACAACCAATGAAATGAAACAATTACAATATGAAAGTAAAGCTAAAGATGATTAAACATACCCGCTTCATCGAATAACGCTGATAAATTCACTTTTGTCGCAAAACCAATCATGCTATGCTCATCTACTGGTTCGCGTAGGCTCAAATTATGACTAATAACAAAAACAAAAAGTTGAACATAGATAATTTCAGCCTTCAGGATTGAATCTGAATAAATTTTATACATACCGAGAAGCCGCTTTTTTATGTTTTCCAGTTACAACTTCTTTAGCTTTGGGAACGTCCACAGATCGCACTTTTTCGGTTTCCGGTAATTGTTCTTCGACGAAAGACTCTGGTTTTTTGATTTTGTGAAATTTACCCTGTCCAAGCTGGCTTTGTTCTCCAAGATTACATAAGCAACAAAGTTTTTCCGGACTGGAAACAAACATTCAAGTTGAATTTTGCTCAAAATGGAATTTTTAATCTTGAAAAGTGTATAAAACTATTTCTCTATTAATTTTAAATACTGATTAATTGAATGCAAACACATACCCTTTACATCGTTTGAGCTTGACCGAAAATTTGGTTTCTCCTCCGCTAATGCTGATAACAGAAGTAACGAAAGTTTTTTCCTGTAAAGATGTTTCTAGGTCATTGCTACTCTTTTCTATATTTTCGGAAACATCTTGACTGCTGCTTTCATCCAAAGGGAATTCCAACTCTTTAAAGCCTAGAGATGAAAACAGACAAAAATAAAAGAATATATTAAATGATCTTATACGTTTCATTTCTTCTATTCTATTAAATCAATTATGATTAAAACGTAATTTGTATAATACAATGAATCGCACTAGAATAATAATTACCATTGAAATTTTCAGAAGAAAGTGATACCGAGTCTATAGTTTCATCTTCTTCGTCAATGGCTTCTTCACTATCTTCTCCTCCAATAGAATCTATTTCTTCGTCCAATTCTTCTTCATCATCTCCTTCACCTTCATCTTCGCCTTCCGAAGAACACTCTCCGATGTTCATTTCCTGATCAGCATTTGAAGAATAGTGACTTTTTTGCTCATCCATTTCAGCGACAAATCTTCAAAAAATTTACAAATGAAAGGGATTTTCATTCGCTCAAAATGAAGACAAACTGAAAAATCAACATAATTGATTCGCATTAATATAAATAATTATCAATACCTAACACATCAACGTTTTGTACACAACTAAAGCGGGAAAGGAAAAGAAAACGGTTGAGATTAAAATGTTACAGAAGGAGTTGAGATTGCGATTTGAATAACAAAATTAAAGCATCGAACAAGATGAAATTACTGTAGAAAATTGTAAACTTTTCGTTTAGTTTGACGATAAACAGAATGAAAAAATAGACGCGAAGATCACACAAACCGATAAACCGAACATCTATACTTGATTTATGATAAAATGATATACTGACCAGGTAAAGTAGATGAAATACAGATGGAATTAGTAGTTTTCACCAATTAGTAGTGTAGAATGATGCTATCGACTCCATTATCATTATTTAAACGATATTTTTTTGCAAACAGAAACAGAATTTACGATACGCTTGTATCCTCGTAGGGCTCGTCACTTCATCAAATTATAGATTTAAACGAAATTATGGATAGGCGTGAACGTGTTTTTGCACTGATTTATAGCCTAGAAAATGGATTGTTCCAATATCCATATAATAACGTTTCTCAAAAACCAAAACCGAACCCGAACATACCGAATAGGCATTCCTCCTTCTCGTGGTGGCCTGTTGGTGTCGGGTGGTAGATGCCCCTCCAGTATTCACCATTGTGTTATGCGAAATGTGTGTATGTGTGTTGTGTTGTAAGTAACTCAAATATTCGTTAATGGTTCTCGTTACTGTATGTATGTAAGATTTTTATGATGAAGTAAATGCGAATTATTCCGGAGAAAAATGCGTTGTTTTTTTTTTAAATCATTCGAATTTGTTCAATCAATTATCAGTTTTGCTGTTGCTGTTAGATTATGGGTTTATTTCGAAGATCGTGAAATAAAAACACACATTTAAAAGTATTAAAAAAACCAAAACTGTATTACACAAATATACGGCAGATTATTACATATGAAAAGAGCAACCACCCCCTCGTAATTGACCACATTCGAACGAGATTGAACGAACGATTAAGCAACATAAACAAAGTGATACGGCGGGAAAAAAATGAAAACAACGTTAAGCATGAGCGAATGCCATATATATAAGATTTTCATGATTTTCAATTGCATTTTTCGGCATCGTAATTAGATTAATTTTAATATATTAATTTAAAATCGAAAAGCGCATGAAAAGAGCTTTCGTTTGACGTATTTACTTTCTAAATTGATAAACTCTGTCAAAAGTTATAGCCTTATCAGTTATTTCTTTCGCGTAAACATTCACCTTCGCCAATTCACCATTTCATTTCTAATGAATAATTGTGTCATTTGTGGAATATTCTGTAATAATTCGCAATAATGGCGCGGTGTTTTGTTCCCTTCTGCGACCACCGAAGTAGGAGCACGATTTGTTCACTACATGAATTCCCTTCGAGCAGAATAACTCGACACAAGTGGATAAAAAATATCAGGTATGAATGCAATTAAAAATTACTACTGAGCAGTAAAAATGCATTATTTTTCAATTTAGAAGTAGTAAACTTAATTCAAAAAATCAAAACGCCGGTAACTTGCACTCGTAACTGATTATAATGATAGATGATGTCGTGGATACTCCACGAGTCGGGCTTTAGACTCCTCTTCGGAGGAGTAGTTCAGTTAGTTAGACGTTCGTTATTTACATATTATATTCGTTACATTGTACATTGAAATGGAATAAAGTTGAAAGGTTCCAAGTTTATTAGTTCCTTTAAATCATTAAAATTCATTTTATTCGTGAGCTTTTACACTCAACGACATGGTAGCAGAGGTGTCAACGAATTTCACGTCATAAAGTAATCATTTTCATTACATTTCATTCGCATCTGTTCGCCGCGTGTACACGCCATTCATCTTCGCATTCACAATGTCTTCATCATTGTCAGAGCTGCTGCAAGCAGAGTTTGACCTATGGCTTGACAACTTGAACTCATCGAGTACCGAGCTCTCCATCATTTTGGAAAAACCGAACGAGATTAACCTCAACGAGCTGCAAGAAAAACTCGACGAGATGACGGTCGATTCTGGCGAGCTTGAAAATTTTCGACCAAGCACAACAAAGAAAGCTACAACTATCACCTACGACTTCAAACACGCCTTGAAACCGCTAGCAACAGCCAAACGCTTAACAGCTCGAGCTCAGACCATCCTCGCCGCCCATAGTAAAACTGCGAAAAAAGAAGATCCGCCGTCAAATACACACACAACACGAACCATTCCAGAAATGAAAATTGGTATTTTCAAAGGAGACATTACAGAATACAATAGTTTTATGACGGCGTTCGAATTAAAATATAAAAATCTTCCAATTTCTGACAAAGAACGTTTACAACAACTAAAACAACATCTTGAAGGTGAGCCTAGAGATTTGATATACGCGCTGGAGTTGACTGATAAGAACTACGAGTTAGCATTAGAAAAACTAAACGAGAAATATGCCGATAAAGAACAAGTCATTTCAGAATTGTACTATAAGCTGGAAAGGCTACCGAGAGCAAGCAATACAAACGAAAGCCTCAGTTCTACGTTCTCCAAGTTGGAAGGAATATTAAACGCGCTGGAATCTCATAATCAAAATCTGGATTCCTTCCCTCCGTTACGGGACAAGGTATTTTTAAAATTCCCACTATGGCTCGTGCAGCAGGTGTGCGGTCCAACAAAGCCGAAGATAAAAGAATTTTTGAAAAGCATCTCAAATCATTTGAACGTGCGTTGCGGGTTGCAAGCGTCGGCGAAAGGTCAAGGAGTATCTTATCCAAAACCTCCACGAGCAGCGACAGCTTCTTTGGTGTCATCAAAGCCTACGTATAAAAAACCTGGAGAAAATCAGTCGCCGAACGATTCTAAAACATCTGTGATTCCAAACTGCGTCTTTTGTAAAGAAAAACATTACTCCAACGAATGCCCTACCTATACGACCGTAGCAGAAAGACGAGCACTAATTCCTGATCGTTGTTTTTTATGTTTGAGTAAATACCACAAAAAATCCGAGTGTACCAAAAATACCACTTGTCGATTCTGTAAAAAGGCTAACGTCCATCATTCTTCGCTCTGCTCTCAGCAAGTAGATAAACCAAAGAGCTCGAGTTCGTCACAAGAAAAACAATCACCGCCAGCATCCGATAAATCCAACAATGAAGAGTCTAAAGATAGTGATACTGCAGCTGGAGCTACGAGAACAGTTGGTTTTCTTCGAACTCATCAAGGAGCTCACGTAACCGCTCTTTTAACAATCGTCAATCCTACAACACAACGCCAATACCAAGCTCGTGCTCTATTCGACAACGGTAGCAACGAAACGTACATAAGTGAGCAAGCTGCACATCGAATGGGCTTGAAGTTATCAAAATTCCAAACAGCGCCGGTTAAAGTTTTTGCGGTCGAGCAACCAGTCAATATTCGAACTGCGTCTACGTCCTTTATCATCACAAATAAAAATAAATTCTACGTCGAAGTCGCCGCCGACACAATACAACATTTACCCCAAGATGTGCATCTGTTTAATTACGAAGAATTCAAAGAAATATATCCCGAACACGCAAATCATCGCTTCATAAACCAAGGTGAAACCGAAACAATCGATATTTTACTTGGCAGCGATTACTACTTCGATATTCTACACCCTGAAACAAAAATAACGATAACAAAAGGCTTATATTTATTCAACACGCCATTCGGTTGGATGCTAGCTGGTCGGCAGGAAAATTCATCAGAAAATCGTGCAATCCTGTTTCAAATGTCCCCTAAAGCCGCATTAAAAGAACTGTCTTCGCTGGAATCAATTGGTGTCAAAGACGAACCAATTTCTGTTCTTCAAGAAGAAGAAAACGCATTAAATCAATTTTACGCCAACATCAAGTTTGATAATGATAACAATCGCTACGAAGTAAAATGGCCATGGAGAGAATTCCCACCACCCCTCCCAGACAATTTTGGTTTAGCGATTGGTCGCTTAAAAACGCAACAACGAAAGTTTACTCAACAATTCTTCGACGATTATAATTCAGTCATCGAATCACAGATTGAAAATGGCATAGTCGAGGAAGTACCAAATACCACTGCTGATAAAAATACGTCACAAAAATACTACCTCCCACACCACGCTGTACTAACCCCGCAGAAATCAACCCCCTTACGAATCGTTTTCGACGGTGCAGCTAAACAAGGAAAAAACACGTACAGTATCAACGATGTAATGTACAAAGGAAGAAATTTATTGGCAGAAATATGTGCGATGCTGTTACGTTGCCGTTTAAATAAAATCTTAACCACCAGCGATCTCGAAAAGGCATTTCATCAATTAGGCATACACCCAGAAGATCGTGATTTCGTTCGTTTTCTTTGGTTGCACGATTGGAAAAAGCCACCTACTGGAAAAAATCTTCGTATTTTACGTTTTATGCGTGTTGCGTTTGGTATTGACGCTAGCCCATTTTTGTTGAATGCAACACTTCGTTATCACTTGCAACAAAACAAAAACAAGTTCACTAAAAAGATACTACGGAGCATCTACTCTGATAACATCAACGCTGGTTTCAAAAATAGAGCCACAGCAGAAGAATTTTATCACGTCGCTGTTAAATTGTTTAAAAAATGTTCGATGAATTTACGCGCATGGGCTACGAACGATGAAAAATTGAGATCTGTATTTCAACAACCAAATTTATCGAGCGCCATTTCCATTTTGGGTATAATCTGGAATCAATATACCGATACAATTCGATTAAAAAATATACAGCCAACCGAAGTCATCACCCTTAGAACGATACTCAGCACAACAGCTCAATTCTTCGATCCGTGCGGTTGGTGGTCGCCGATTCATGTAATGGCAAAAATATTACTGAGTGAAATACACACAAAATATGACTGGGACGATGAATTACGTCAAGAGCATCGTATGCAATGGATTGAAATTCAAAGTGAACTGCAAAATGCAAGCAATAAACTATTACCGCGTTATCAGTGCGATCTGGATGAATTAGGTCGCTACAATTTGCATGTTTTTTCCGACGCATCTGTAAAAGCGTACGCGTGTGTAATTTATTTACAAAAAGTGATCGATAATGTTACAACTACCCATCTTCTGCTTTCAAAAACAAAAATCGCACCCACAGCGCAGAAATACAACGTACCTCATTTGGAGCTTTTTGGTGTACTTTTGGCTATCAAAGCGTTATCATATGTTCGTAATGCGCTCGAATTAACGTTTGAAAAAACAATCCTGTGGTGTGATAACAAATGCGTATTGAGCTGGATCACCGGAGAAAAAATCTTACCTGTATTTATACAACGCCGAGTCGATCATATTCGTAGTATACCTGAAGTAGAATTTAGATACGTATCATCAGAAGAAAATTCGGCAGATTTACCGTCAAGAGGAGGTACCTTAGATCAAGTAATTAATTCGCGGTGGTTCGAAGGTCCCAAATGGCTTCAAGGAGAAGATCATTGGCCACCGCCACTTCCTACGCCAACTTGCTGCGATTTACCAACGCCTGTATCGACGGTAGCTGTAATTACAGTTCCCAAATATCCATTCGATTTAGACCCCAGCAAGTACAGTTCTTATTTGAACCTTCTACGTGTAACAACTTATGTAATGGACTTCTTATCAAAGTTTCAACTCGTAAAACGTTGTGGAATTTTTCGTCAAGACGTCACAATGTACACTGCTCAGAATTTATGGATCGAATTTGAGCAGAAGAATCATTATCAGCATGTCATCTCCTCGTTAAAAGAAAACAAGAAGAACGATCTCGTTACGAAATTGAATTTATACCTCGGGTCTGATGGTTTAATTCGTTGTGCTGGGCGATTCAAGTACGCGCCCCTTTCACCCAAAGAAAAATGCCCAATTTTACTACCACATCCAAAACAATCACCGTTCGTAAGGAAATTAATCCAATTTACACACGAAACTCTTTACCACGTTGGAACTGAACAAGTATTAGAAAATTTGCGAAGAAAATTCTGGCTAACAAGTGGAAGAAGAGCAGTCTACAACGTAATTCGAAAATGTCCAAAATGTAAACGATTCACCGCCAGACCTTATACTCAGCCAGATAAATCGGATTTACCACCGTGTCGTTTTGAAAAGTCAATACCCTTCACCAATGTTGGAATTGATACGCTCGGACCTGTATGGGTAAATCAAACAAAACGTTTCGTATTATTAGTTACAGACCTCGTTATAAGAGCTGTGGATTTTGAAATGTTGGAAGACATGACAACTGAAGAGATCATATTAGCGTTCCGTCGAGTATTAGCGCGTCACAATAGCAAACCATCTTTAATTATTTCGGATAACGCGCCGCAGTTCAAAGCCATTCATCAGGCGTTTCAAAAAATGTTCGTTCACGACTGGAATTGGAAATTTATCCCTGAACATTCTCCATGGATAGGAGGAACATATGAACGAATGGTTGCGCTTTTAAAACAATCATTACTACGAACATTTCACGGAATGGTACTCTCTAATTCGTTGTTACGAACGGCTCTCGGAGAAATTGCCGCAGTGTTGAATGAACGGCCGCTAACTTACGTATCAAAAGAGCAGGAAAACAAAGCATTAACTCCGAACCATTTTTTGAATGCTCATTACGAAGAATATTCTACGGATCTCGACAACGTTATACTCAAACAATCAGCAGCCGCTCACGTTATTTCCTTAGCTAAGAAGAGTGCAGAATTAACAAATCGCTTCTGGGCTACTTGGAAGCATTCCTATTTACAAAATCTACGAGCAAGAGGATTTCAAAACCCATCCTTTCCCAAACAAACCTCGCCATCGTCACCACAGATCAATGAAATCGTGTTAATAGCTGAGCAAAACAAGAGACGATCAGAATGGAGACTTGGTCGTGTAATTAAGCTTCTACGCAGTAGCGATGGTCAGGTTCGCTCGGTTTTGTTGCTGACGAAGAGTGGAATCCTGGTACGTCCGGTTAAAGAAGTGTATCCACTCGAGCTGGCCGCCGATCCTGATACAAAGCCAGCCGCCGAACCCGCATTAGACGGTGATCGTGACGAATGGGACGATTTTACAGTTACAGTGGAAGAAATTGATGAATAATTCAAGTTCATCTACGAATGCGTATAGTTTTATATTCTTTATCGTTTTATACTTTTATTTGTACATACATTATTATTGTTAACCTTTTCGTAATGTCGTTATTATTTAGATTTTAGAGTACAAATTTTTTCATTTTTTTTCGCCGGGAGTGTCGTGGATACTCCACGAGTCGGGCTTTAGACTCCTCTTCGGAGGAGTAGTTCAGTTAGTTAGACGTTCGTTATTTACATATTATATTCGTTACATTGTACATTGAAATGGAATAAAGTTGAAAGGTTCCAAGTTTATTAGTTCCTTTAAATCATTAAAATTCATTTTATTCGTGAGCTTTTACACTCAACGACAGATGATAACAGTACAGAGGTGGAAAAACGGAGATAGACCAAATGATAAGGCTATAACTTTTGACAGAGTTTATCAATTTAGAAAGTAAATACGTCAAACGAAAGCTCTTTTCATGCGCTTTTCGATTTTAAATTAATATATTAAAATTAATCTAATTACGATGCCGAAAAATGCAATTGAAAATCATGAAAATCTTATATATATGGCAATCGCTCATGCTTAACGTTGTTTTCAATTTTTTACCGCCGTGGCTGTATGTGTCTTTGTGTGAGTGTGTATCAACATGAACAGTGAATCTTCGTTCGAATGTGGTCAATACTATCGACATTCTAGCGCGCACGATTCAACATTGGTCACAGAACTGGGCTAAAAAACCTCCGCTGCCGACGGAGGAAAAACCATGTACCGTGATGACAAATTAATACATAAGTACACAATGCATAATCAGCATAAATAATGTATAAAAATTTCCAATAAATTTAGACGCAGAAGTTAATACTCCCTTCAAATTTTTATACTCGAACGCCGTTCATCCAGATGAAATCAATTTCGAAAAATGCGCGCAACAACTGCGTTTTCTCGAACGCGCTTTTTACTTGAAGTTACTCGGTACTGCAAAAGTAGTGCTAGTGTTCTAGTGTGAGTGATCGTTGGATGTGATAATGTGATTGTGATTGCTGATTAATTTTTGAAATTGAAATAACCGAACGAGTGAATAATGCATTGTTTGCGGTCATCGTTTATTAATTCTGAGATATTTTCCACTGAAAGAGAAAAATGAAAAATTTTTGACCTAATATCTTATTGTCTACTTGGTATATTTACTCCACAATGGTTGACAAAAGTAAAGTACTTCTTGGTTTTGTGGATGAACCGATCACCGATAACTACAAAGAAGCAGTAGATTATACCACCAATAAACTTGGTGGTCGACCGGTAATTAGATTGATTATTTTGGAAGTAAACTGTAGCAGGTATTAATTCGTGTAACGACGTGTTGTAGGATTGGATCACCGCGCGAAAAAATTCCAAGATAATTTGTAAAGTTTGCGGCTCCGTGAGTCCTCTGTTATTGCAGGTATACGCTCCTATTACAGAAAAAATCAATTACCATAGAACGTTGTACATTTTTGGCTGCTTAAATCCAACATGCTGGGGAATCTCTAAAAGGTTTGTACTTTTTTAATATTTCACTACTATTGAAGCACTTTGTTGAAAAATGTCATGTTTCAGTTGGACATGTATCAAAAATCAAACGTTAATCAAGAAAACGTCGAAAGATTCATTCGCATCAATTTTTTCGGATGATGATTGGTGTACAGATGCGAATAATTGGAATTGTGATTCAAGCGACACAAGTAACCCTAGTCTGAATGCGTTCTTGGAAGAAGACGCTACTTCTATGTTGAGTCGTGTGACAGTGTCTGCCGAAGAAAACGCTAATGTCATCCCAGACAAGACTTATGATGATCTTCAAGATGCCCTTGCAAGTGCAGAAATCGAACCAGATGAAAACGAACCTATCATGGTTGATTCCCCTACAGTTCCTCATTGTGATCTAATAAATTTGTTGAAACAAGTTCCCACGTCACCTACGGTTCGTATGGGTTTAAAATGTGTTGAAATGTGTAACTAAATTTTTATACGAAAAATTGTATTTTTTACTAGATTTATCGCGAAGATACCTATTTTATACCGTCTTTCATTTACGTAATGGAAGAAAAATTGGAAACAGATCCTTTATCGGAGCACGTTCAAATGTTGTTGATGGAATATTCAAGATCGGGCGAAAATAGGAATAGTTTAAAGGTTACTAATAATGTTAATGTTTCACATCAGTCCGAAGAGAAGTATGAGAAAAGTAATCCTCTTCATGGCGATAAATTATTTCATACATTTTTGTCACGCATCAAATCGAACCCGGATCAGATAATTCGGTAACTTTGATATTATATTAAATACGAATTTTTTAGATTTTATTCTATCATCTTCTAATAACATGAATTTTGCTTGAATTTCAGTTATTGTCGAAACAATGAAGCGCCTTTATTTCTATACCCCGCATCAGACGTCCCGAACAAGTGTAAATTTTGCAACGGCGAGATGGTATTCGAAATGCAAATATTACCTACTATTATTAATTACCTGAGGCTCAGTAATGTTGGACGTACTGAAAAAGATACACTGGAATTTGGATCTGTGTTTATATACTCGTGCCGAGAGAGTTGTGATAAACCAGACGAAGAAGAGTGTGTTCTAGTTCAATTAGAAACATTTTAATTTTCAATACTTTCGAAAGTACTTGACAGTCTACACTTATTAAGTAGGTACGTTAAATGTTAAGATAGAATAGTTATTTATGGCTTTGATGGTCAAAAACGGAAGTTATCCAATTAGGCATTTACTTATTGTTATAATTTTGTTGATACATTCCGATGGCATTTTTGATGATTTTAATTACACTTTTACGTAGTAAATTATCTTTTGGTAGAAAGGACTGTGGTATCGTGACGAGTTTTTAAATTACGTGTAATCACATTTAATTTAATCGGAAGAAGTTAAATCTATTCGGATACTTTTTTCACGTCGCTTTTACCTAATTACCTTATAAGTCGAATGTTATTTTTTCTATGTTATTATTTTGTTGTTTTAAAAATCATTAAGCTTTCGTTTGGTAGTTTCCAGTATCTTACAAATAAATGAATTGAAAAAAATGTATAAATTTTTATTTATATATGTTTATAACAAATTGATTAGTGGAAAACTAAGAAGAGATCCTATTGACAAACCCGTTGCTAAACTAGTAATCAGCATTGTAGATGCAACTTCTTGTTCGTGTACAAGAACGCAACTGAAAAAAAAGTAGATGTTATTTATTAATAATTATGATCCTCCTATAAATACGTGATAGATGAGCTAAAAAAAACAACGTACTTTGGCAGAAGTATAAAAGTCAAAGTCGAAATGTATCCATTACTCATGGCAAATATTATCACAATGAATGCGTAAATTAAATCAGAGTCTATTAAAACGGGTAAATTATGTCGTGGTTGTGCGTTGCAAAACATCAACAAAGGTATAAAAATTACTCGCATTAAACTTAAGCACACGAGGAAAACACCTTTTGGCTGAAAAATAAAAAAGAACCAGTAAGGAAAAAAAACGTTCAAACGTTGCTCTTTAATTTTAATTTACCTTTTGCACTTTTCCGGCCAAGAATCTTCCACTGTATTCGCATGCACAGTATAATAAATATGTTATTACAGGTACAAAATATTTATCTGAAACAAACAGCAACAAAAGTAATCAAATATGAGCATTCGACAAATATACTGTTTCGTTTTAGCAATAAAAAACCGACCTGCCCAAGGCGATTTCATTCCCATATTTTCTGAACATACCAAAACAGCAATGGCAGGATAGACAGAACAGGTAACGATATAGCAACATGATATACTAAAGGTTAAAATCCAAGTCTGAAAAAAAAATACTTTTTTGATTCCAAAAAAAACAAAACCTTTATGGTTGAATTTTCTTTAATACCTTTTTAAAAATTGAGAAGTAGCTGATAGGTGTCACAGATAAGTTGAGCTCTGAATTGTAGAAAGAACGATACTGGATTGAACTGGTACTTTGTGTAAGTTGAGAATGTGAATCAATATTGTTCAGGGCATCGTCATAGACATAGTACATGAAAAATTCCTAACAAACAGACAACAATGTTTCAAGAAATAAATACTTGAAGAAGTTAAAATTGAAATGTAATTTAAAGAAAAATCACTTACTGTCTTCCTAATGTATAAATATCCTATTAATGAAAATAAAACAACGATATCGGCAAATAAAAAATACAAAAATGTGCTCTTCGTTGGAGACGCATTTATCAGCAACACCGTGATTTGAGCGACCGCAGCAAAAATACCAGCTAAAGATTGACCTGATGTTGCGGCAGAAATGTACGCGGTTGGAAACTTGATAAATAAAGCTGAGAGACTTGCTTGAAGTACTGCTGTTGCCACTGAAAAAAACCCAAAAAAAAAACAACATTCAATTAGCTGATTCAGTATGTAATATATTTTACACCGAAAGAAATTTGTTAATTTAATTCAATACTCACGGTTCAGTACGACTACTGTCGTTACAGTGATGATGAAAAATAATGTTTGCCCTGAAAAAATGCAACATTTTCATCTACCAAGTAATAAACATAAAGATGTACATAATTTCTACTCCTTTACAAAAGAAGTTTAGCAACTTACAGGAATCACTGTCAAATAAAACCAACGTCGTAGTTTCAACGAACAATGCGAAAACTATTATTGATGAAATCACGATGAGCCAGTGAATAGAGAATCTAAACATGAAATGAAAAACTTGAACAATCTTCATTCAAATTTGTAAGAGAAAATAAATAGTTCTTACTTTTTTAAATAGAATATATTCACGAATAAAAAGAGAGTACTAGGCACTGTTGATGCTATCGAAATATAAGATGTAAAGTCTGCTTGCAAAGAAGTACGATTACTTCCATTGTCACTCAATTCGAACATAAATTGGAAGCTGTTTGAATGATTATGCAAATCACGGAATCTGTACATCCAGTACTGAAATCATTTTTTAGAATTTAGAATCAACAAAAAAAAAGGTAAAATCATTCTATAATTTCAATTACTTACATCATTGCACGTAACAAAAAAAAACCATGGCAGAAGTATACTTGTACCAAGTAAATAGAATACAATATTTACAATACCATATCTGCAAGAAATAAATAAGTATTATATCGTTTACTAAGCACTTTGGTTGGATTATATATTTTTTAAAATGGATCTTACTCATCAACTGGAGGAGGTTTCTCTTCATTTTGTTTCATTGAATCTTCATTTTCCTGATGGACAGTGGTTTCATTAACAAACATTTCTGGTTCGTAGTCATCGTAAAGTACAGGACTAATAAGCTTGCTCGTCATTTTCAAAATAATATATCGGTGTGAATACAACAAAATTACAATTCAGTTGCACAGAACTGTATCTCTTCTCGTATGCATTACATTTTTACATCAATACCACTGCAACTTCGTCGTAATTAAAAATGTTTCAAATACCAGAAAATGTTCTTATTACAAGCTGAATTAGCGTATCTCTACACAATCTCAATTCAAAATTAATTTTCTTTTGTTGTTTTCTGAGTTTTTATCAAAAATGATAATGATTTTGATTAACTAAGGAACTGGATAAAATAAAAAACCTGTTTGATTGCGTTCTTGCATTAACATACA
This sequence comes from Balanococcus diminutus, assembly GCA_959613365.1. NCBI lineage: Eukaryota > Metazoa > Arthropoda > Insecta > Hemiptera > Pseudococcidae > Balanococcus > Balanococcus diminutus. Next base: position 32,401,877 of record OY390715.1, on the reverse strand, counting down.
GCTGTTTCGTTTGCAGGTGTGTGCAGGACACGACATGATCCATGAAGGTATGATGATATCATTTTTATCAAAAACCGTTATTTTCATTTTTTGTTTGTGTTTCACTTTCATTTTCTATTTTTATTTGTTGTTGTTACGACAGGTAATTATTACGTGCTATGTGCGATGAAAAAAATTTAAGTAAACCTCTTTTCTGTGAACCGAATGACGTTGATAGTTTTCACTCTCTCCAACAGTTTGTATGATTCATATTTAAAAAATTTGAAGTGCCAAAAATCACTTATTTAAAAAGTTTATAGTTAGTTAATTTTTCGTGCAATGGAGACATCACGGCAAGCTCCTTCTCAGCATCAAGTATTTGAGAACATCCCTTTGGATAATGTGGAGTCGGTAAGAACTTAAAACATAATTTCGAATTTCGGATGATAGAATTCTTGGTGCACTAATACTTTGTTTTTATTCTTTGTTTAGCATTGGGAGAGGTTGTTTTATCAGGTAACAATTTGTTTGGATGCATTTCAAATTACATTGAGGATATGAAGTTTTCAATATTTTTGAAATTAGTTCGATAGGAATGGCGACGGAAGAATCCCCGTTCACCACTTGTGTAAAGAATTGAAGGAACATAATCAAGGTGTGCCGGATTATGTCGTTAAACGTATTATTGTACTTGCCGATCGTGATCGCGACAGTTATATCACGTTCCCCGAATTCCTACACTTGGTATGTTTTCTACGTTAACTGTTGAATATTTTTGTTTTATGGTACCTACCAAATTATGACTTTTATTCTTTCCTAGGTTGAAAGTCCTCATGGACAGCCTTTATTCAAAACTTCTCTACAACGATATGTTCAAACATTTGTTCCTCGACAACGACGAGTCGTTGAAGCTGTAGATGGTTCTTATGAACAAGAATATACATGCGATCCTCCTGCTCTAACAATGGTCATATGTAGCATTATTGAGGTAATGACTAGGAAATTATGCATATTTAGCTCTTAAAATCATGGCTTCATGGTGTTCTTCGTGTAATAAAAATATTGCCTTATTTACCTCTGTTTTAGATATTTTTCTATATGTACGATACAATTATAGCTTCCAATCCATTATCATCTAGCGCACCTTTTTTTAATTTATTTGTTTACAATCCGTATCGAAGAGCTGAAATATGGAGGTTTTTTACGTATATGTTCATTCACGGCAGGTTGGTTTAATTTTACATGTTTTTCAAGTAATTATCTCCCTACCTACTATGCCAACCAATTTTAGTTGTTATTTTGACGAAATTATTTTCAACTTCTAACTTACTCTTACTGAAATAATTTATTCATTTTCTACAGTGAGAGTCACCTGATCGTAAATTTAATCGTACAGATTTTATTGGGAATTCCACTCGAAATGGTCCATCGATGGTGGAGAATTTTGTTGATATACTTGGCCGGTGTAATAAGTGGTTCATTGTTCACATCTATTGCAGACCCCAGAGTTTATCTCGCCGGAGCTTCCGGTGGATGTTACGCTTTATTATCCGCTCATATAGCTACGATTATCATGGTGTGTAAGTAAGCTTATTTAAGGAAAGCACTGAGTCATTTTAAAATTGATGTACGAAATTCTCGTAATTTTGAATGTACCTAACAATTTTTCTCTCATTTGTACACAGAATTGGACAGAAATGGATCATCCCATATTGCAAATGCTGATTTTTGTTATATTGATAACGTTTGATTTTGGCAATTCCATCTACGATCGTTATGTAGAGAAAAGAGAAACCAAAGTAAGTTTTATCATCATTACGATTCAACTCACTACTAAGACTGTATTTGAAACTTATTTTTCATCTCATTGCAGACCGCGTATGCAGCACACATTGCTGGAGCAGCTGCTGGTTTCCTGGTTGGCGTTTATTTGTTACGTAATTTGAAAATTCATGACTGGGAACGAACATTGTGGTGGATTTGTGTTTTCATTTTTAACGCATTTATTATTATTGCTATATTTTGGAATATTTTCTTCCCGTCTTATTTCCCTCCTGCGAGTGTTTCTATATTTTGAAATGAAGCAAATTAGTCTTTGTTGATTAGGCAAAAAACAAACATTCCGTATTATCTACAGCTCCCATATATTTCACCAAAAAACAGAAAAAAAAATTTAAACACGCCAAAACCTGAAAAGTTGAAATCTCATATTTGAATCGCATTATTGTGCTTGACTTAGTATTTATTTTTGGAGGTAAAAAAAACAATTTCAAAAGATTTTTTAAAATTCTGATACATATTCTAGTCCAAGTTTATAATTTTTATAAATTGTATTATTGTTGAATTAGTGAATTTTTTAACTGAGAACGGATAATTAATTAAATTTTACTACGATGTTATCGATTTATAATTGTTTTATTATTACATTCTCTTACAAACAAACATTTGTGATCACCTTACTTTTTTGACGAAGCTTCACTATTGTGATTTTATTGTGATCTATCGTCACTTTTCCCACGCGTGATTTTTTTTTTTTTTTTAAATAGAATTAGAAAAAGTATGTACTTAAACAGGGTAATGACATAATGTTGTGCCTTTTACTTATTTCATTATTGAATTTGTCGAAGTATCGCTTTATCATTTCATTCATTGATCTCGCATGTATGTTTTCTTCTTCATTATTTTAATTTTTTTTTCTAAGAATTACGAAAATTGATTCTTGAAACGGTCACTTTATAAACGTACTTATTCATTTTTATGTCTTGTGGTTGTATTACTTTGACTACGTACAAAATACTTTGCATTTATCATTATTAATTATTGTTTCATAGTACAAGTTGATTCTCATTATTATCATTTCGGTGCTGTTTTAGACTTATATTTCCAAAAAATGATTTATACCTACTTGTTTAATTCTGAGCTGGCTATTATATTTACCCATGATTTCGAACCCGTTTCATCTTTTTGAAGGGATTTAGTCATTGTAATGTAGTAATCATTGCTCATACTAGGAGTATTTTATTTGAACCTTATGAAGTACAAGGTGGCATTGCGATTTCACTTCTTTTTACGAACTCAAGATGCAATTTAGTAGTGCATTTTCAGCTCTTTTTGACAAATTTAATTTTTATGTATGCTACAGAGTCGGCTCTGATGCTACTCGTATAATTATATTATATTATACTGTACACTATATTTTTAAATTGAAAAAGTGAAATATTGTGAATTGATTTTGATATCTTACCACTTGAAAGTGCTAAATCGTCATGTCACTTAATCGTCTTTCGCTTGGTGTGGCTGGCTCACTCTTCCACTTTAATTTTGTTTTTATCCGATTTATGATATATCATTACCTACCTACCTATTCATTTTTGTACAAGTATTTATTGTGTAAGTTTCAATCTATATTTTAAATATCATAGCCAGTTTTGTAATTTTTTAATTTATTTATTTGTTAGTAATACAGGATTATTGCATAATTTTTCATTTATTTTTTCAATTTAATTTAGTAGATATTCCTTTGGGTTTATAAAAAGGTGGAACTATAATTATGTAGATAAACACTTGAGAGAATGTTGAAAGTCTGTATTTAATTGAAGCAAAATACTTCCACACTACGTTTGAAAGTATGAAAGTATATGCTTTTACTCCGTGACAAAATGTCTAAAAGTCATCAAAATTAATTTCCATGGAAATTTTGAAATCAAAAAATTTTAATAAAAAAAAAAAAAAAAAAAATTCAAGTTTCAGAATGTCTGACAAAATGACTGAAAGTCATTTTAAAAAATAATATCAAAAAGTCATTTAATTTATAAAAAAATTCCAAGTTTCAAAATGTCTGAAAGTCATCTTTCTATTTATAAAAAAATTCCAAGTTTAAAAATGTCTGACTAAATGTCTGAAAGTTATCTTTGTAAAAAAATTTACAAGTTTCAAAATGTCTGACATAATGTCTAAAAAATCGAATTTATTAAAAATTTTCTAAGTTTTTTTATGTCATCCAGACCTAACCTAATGTTACCTAACCTAACCCAACATGCCAGATTTCGGTCTCTGGTTTTAGTCTTGGATTTTTGGGTCGGATTTTGGTGTCGTTTTTTTCCATTTTGGTCTCCGTAAAAGCATATACTATGCTAAAACTAATTAAGCAGGAATTCGTAAGGTTTCTCGTGTTCTCAATTCCTTCGTATTTCATTTGCCAGAAATAACTTTATGTTTATTTTTTCAGTCTTTTACAAAATTATTACACTATTTCCGTCGAGAATTTATTGTGAGTTGGAGAGTAAACTTGAAAAGGGAGGCAAGGATGGCAATGATGTTTGAGCATCTACTAAGTTACAGCGTTATGTAGGTACTCGTGTCAATTAAAATATCAAATTTGGAAAATGAAAATTTGTAAGAGGCGAAGAGGCCACTACGGCACTACCTCAGAATGCCAAAGCTATGATACTTTTGTGTACCTAACATAATGATGTTGTGTGGGTGAATGTTTCATTCTTTGACTCAACGATTCAAGTTTTCCATTTGAACATATTTTTATTTCTGATAATTGATTGTTGATTGATGGCTTATGAGTTACATTTCCGTCATGTCATTGAGTCAGGGTTGGCCGGTGGTTCGCTCTAGCCCCTAGACCGGGAGCACTTGCGTTTTGAACCAGAGCTGGGGCGACTCACCTATGTTGAGAGTCCGATTCTTTGATAAATAAATTTTTGACTCAGTGAATCGCGATTCTCTGCTTATGTTTATCGGATTCTGAGCCCGACTCTTCTGGCTTCGACTCTCTTGCGACTCTTTTTTTCACTCTCTTACGACTCTTTTTTCACTCTTTTACGACTCTTTTTTCCACTCTCATACAACTCTTTTTTGGAATTTTAGACTCTATCCTCCGCGTTTGGTGTGTTCTTTCTCAAATTTTATTACGATTTTCAAGTTTTGATGATTTTTTCTCCATAATTAGTTTTATTTAATTATTATCTATTACTCAATTTTTATTTTTTAAATAACAATCATGTCTAAAGAAAAGGACCAAAACATCGAAACTAATGAAAAAACATTCTTCTCCATAAAGGCCAACGTAAGAAAATAATGAAAATATTGGTATTAATCAATGCATAATTGCATAGCAGTAAAGTTACGACTTTTGTGGGAATAATGGAATGATCTTAATTCTATTTCTCAAAATTTGTTAATGAGCAGTTGATTTTTGTTCATTTTCGACTTTTTCTCATTAAAATAATTAGAAAAATTGTATTATTTGAAATAAATTGAAAAAACAACGTAAGAATTATTGATATTGAACAAAAAAAACGAGGGAAGGAGTCGCGATCTTGAAAAGGAGTCGCAAGGAGTCGCAAAATAAGAGTCGCACGTGTTTGAAGTGAACGACTCTCGAGGAAGAGTCGGATTTTTGCGATTCATTAAAGTGAGGAGTCGAACGAGAATCGAACTCTGAATCATTCATTGCGACTCTTACGACTCACTTCATCGATTCCGAGTCGCCCCAGCTCTGGTTTTGACAGGTAGGTACCTAAGAAGACGAACTCTTACATGTAGGTAGGTGCCTACCTACTTTTGAGAAAACGAAAGTCGAAAATTTCTCTGAATGACATGATTGGAAATTTTAAATCTCGAAGGAAAATAGGAAATCAAGAAAAAAAATTAAAGAAATTGGAAACACCAAGTCACCAACACTAGCGCTTTGGCATTATGATGGTTTCAACTTTCAATTGTTTCCGTTATCTGGTTTCGTTATCGTTATTTTAATTCTTTTATTTTGCTAATTTTTACATTTTTCAAATTCTATACAAACTTGTGCCGTTTTGTTCACGAGGACGATCCCTCTCACGAATGATCTTGTAGCAAACTTGATAGTGCCGAAAAATGATAATTTCGAATTTTATTGATTAATCAATCACCGTGGTGATAAGCCATTACATTTTTAGTTTCATTAATTTATCATTCCATTTTTCACACTTTGTGAATAATTTGTTCCTCTCCACCTAATCGTGGTTGTATTTAGTTTACGTGTAACTTATAAATAATCATGGAAAGCCGAAGAACAATTTACAGAAATCCATTCCACAGACCCTGGTTAGAAAATAATGGAGCAGCTGCACCAGCCAGTGGAAATACGGGAGTAAAAGGAATAATTGCAGGTATGCCTTCGAGTTACCAAAGTAACGGAAAATAGTGTATGTACTTGTACTGTTAGTATAGGTACCACATTTTTCGAATCACATCAGCCTACGATGAAATTTTGATATTTCTTTCAAATGAAGTAATTTGCCTGGTACGATTTCTTCAACATCAAATACCCACATCTTTATATTTCGGCCTTTTCGCACAATTCGAGTAAAGTTTAAAGACACAAAAATAGTACAGCATGAAATTTTTCCCCATATAGTTTCGGCACATCTCATATTAATCAAGTATTCAATGTTAATAAAGCATATCGGCGCAACGAGCGATCAATGTTCCGCCTAATTCTGCCCATACAGATAATTAGTATTAAACCATAGCCGTTTTATCAGCAATTGATTTAAAATGTTGTAAGTTCACATTCGTTGGCGCGAGTTGGGTATGACTTAAGGTTAATGAATACGTACGAGTCTGGTTCAGTTCGTCGGTATTACGATATCCTTTATGAAGGTTATCAACATTTTCTATACTGGTGAAGGTTAAGCCCAACAATTCATTTTTTCCTCTCAATACTCAATATTTTACGCCAACTTTATACCGCGCATTTATCAATTAACTTGTTCGAATTTGGACGAGGGGAAAATCTGAACACATTCAAAAATAGCTACGATAATAGGCTCTGTATGAAATTCACCATCGTTATGTTTATTAATAATTTAGATAACAAGTCATCAAACCAGTTTAACCGTCGGAAATTAATTTTCAGGTGGAATCACCGGCGGTATCGAAATCTGTATTACATATCCAACCGAATATGTGAAAACACAATTACAGCTGGATGAGAAATCTAGCATTGGAACTAAACAATATAATGGTATAGGCGACTGTGTAAAAAAGACTGTCAAAGGGCACGGATTTTTTGGATTGTACAGAGGCTTAAGCGTATTACTCTACGGATCTATACCGAAATCAGCTGTGAGGTAATTATAATTAATACAAACTCGATCGAATACTTTTTTTTACAAAATCTAATTGCTTATTTGTCGCAGATTCGGTTCGTTTGAAATGTTTAAAGAGCAAGCTATCGATGAAAAAGGCAACTTGAGTCCACAGATGAGAGTATTATGCGGTTTAGGAGCCGGAGTTTGCGAAGCTATATTTGCAGTAACTCCTATGGAAACTGTAAAAGTGAAATTTATCAACGATCAACGTTCTGGTAATCCTAAATTCAAAGGATTTTTCCATGGCGTTTCATGTATTATAAAAGAACAAGGTAAAATTTGATAGAAAATTAATTAAAATACTCGTCTCTCAATTCCCCATTTTCTAAAATTATTTTTGTTCTTAGGTTTAAAAGGTGTTTATCAGGGTTTGTCTGCAACTATCATGAAACAAGGTAGTAATCAAGCAATACGATTTTACGTTATGGAAACACTCAAAGATTGGTACAGAAAAGGTGATCCCAATGCTCCTGTACCTAAACCATTGGTCGGTGCTTTCGGTGCTTTTGCCGGAGCGGCTTCTGTATTCGGCAATACGCCGCTGGATGTTGTGAAAACAAGAATGCAGGGGTTGGAAGCATCCAAGTACAAAAATACCGTCGATTGTGCGGTTAAAATATGGAAACACGAAGGTCCCACTGCGTGAGTATTTGAATTTATTTAGTTTGAAATTTTCCTCTTAATTGAATATGGTGCTAAGCTTTTTCCAGGTGGAGAAAGATTATAAATTTTCCAACTAAAAAAATCAAAATTGCCAAAAAAATTTCATTATTTTTTTTTATTTGACCTTTTTTTGTTTAAAATACCAAATTTGAACTCGAAATTGCCAACTTCCAATTTTTTTAATATCTCAGGAGTTGCTAAGCAGGAATTTAACTTTTTCAAAACCATCTAAAGAAAAAAAAAAACACATTATCAATTTAATGTTGGTACTAATTTTTGATGCCTGGAAAAGTGAAAACTGTTTGTTCCTGCAGGTAGAAAATAATACTCGTAATACCGTCAAAATAAAAAATATAATTTCTTTGGCAAAATTTTGATAAATTTGAGATGAATTTTCGTTTTAGGAAAACTACATATTTTGACGTCTTTCAAACGTTACTTATTTGATTATGTTATTATGTTCCAGATTTTACAAAGGAACCGTTCCTCGGTTGGGACGTGTTTGTTTAGATGTTGCCATCACGTTTATGATTTACGATTCGTTCATGGAGCTTTTCAACAAAGTTTGGCCTTGAAATGAAATTCCAATTCAATATATACATTCCATTTTCATTCCTGTATGAAAAGTTCATTCCCTGCTGTGTTAGGTGCGTTCTATTATTATAAAAAAGTATTGATATCGACTTAACACAAAGTGGTATTTGGTATCGATTATTTTACGAATTATTTTGTTGATGATTTATATGGATTTATTTTATACTTTTTTTTCTTTTTAATTTGTTATTGTATGTGGTAATTTAAGATGACTTTCCAAGTTTCAATTTCCTCGACATATCTATTTCCGAATTCAGGACGCGTTGAATTTCTATTTTTAAAATATTTTTATTGTTAAATTTGGTGAATAGCGATTTCGATTACTTCTCGTCATAAAGATGTAGGTAATTTTTCCTCTATCCTATATTCTGGGTTTTCGAAATTTTTCCAAGTATCTATTGCAGCTTTTTTGAAAGTGATATATATTCGTATATTTTAATTCTACTTGAAAAAAGTCATTGAAAAGTGAAAAAATAATTTTAATTTAATAGTTCAAATTCTGTTGCTCAATGTTACTTAGTTGGTAGTTGAAACTTCTCACACTAGCGACTGATTTCAAAATACACGCAGTTACCATGCTTTACTGTTAAGATTAGTATAAAATGAGCTGCATTTAAGCTTTCAAATTATAGTATTAATGGAACTGCAAAAATGCAGTATAAATTTTGTTTTATTCCATGTTAAAAGATATCATTTATCGTATTTTTAAAATTTTTTTTTTTTGATATCAAAATTCAAAGACTTTAGGTAATTTGTAATGTTTATAATTATGAACTGGTATTTATATTTTATACACAATTTTTCTCGTTTTTTTTATTTTTAATTTATGCTTTCACCTCGACGAAGTCTAGTTAACAATATCTGTACAATTTTTGGTCTGAAAAATCTGTTATAATTTAGGTATTTGTTAAACTAGTCGTAATCGTTAGATTTATTTTAATGCTGAATTCGTAACCAGGGTATGGGTAGGCATCTGTACCTGCCTACATAGTGTTATGGTTCATGGTTTAAAAATGATACATCGAAAAGTGCTGATTGGGTGTGATTTAATTGATATATTTTTATTATGTATTTATGATTTTTGAATACAAATTCTGTTTTAATTGTTTACTTCATTATAGTGTTAAATCAACGATATACGAGTAATATGTATTTTCCGTCTTCTGCTTCGAACACTAAAGAACTCACAAAAGAAATAAAAGGGAAAAAAGAAAAAGATCGTTAAAAAGTGATGTATGCCTCAGTTTCTATCGCTATTCAAGTTCCAATTCAGAAATGATGAAAAAATAATCCTTAATTTTATTGTATTTGCTAGTTCACAAATTGATTTTGTTAAGTGTTGAATATTTGATTTTACGGTATTGCGTACGATTCCAGGTTAAAATGATGAATTCCATGAGAATTCAATATTATGTTAGGTACTAAAGAAATTAAAAAAATAAAATAAAAATATTTGAAAACATATTTTTTGAAAATCAGCTGTACGTATAAACTACGTACTATCTACAGCAAAACTGAAATCGATTAAAAAGTCATTTTATTGGAAAATGATCAAAAATTAAATTTTTGTAAAATTGATTTTAAAATAATATATTTTAGGCACAAAAACCTGGCTAAAAATTGAATAAAAAATAAAATATTGTTATTTTAAAAATGAGCTGAAAATACGATATGTAGGTTTTTTTAAATTTTGAATAGGTATCCGTCATTTTGATTTTTTTTTACAACTTCTACGATTTACCAAAATCTATTTTAAAAAAGTGGAAATATTTTAAAAGTTGTAAAAGTAAAAATTTTAAATATTTTGAATTCTGAAAAAAATAATAAATTGAAAAATTTATAGATTCAACTAAGATTCAAGAAATTGGATACGTAAATCATGAAAATAAAATTACAAAAAATCGATACTTCAACTTTTTTTTTGAAAATTTGGCAGAATTAAAAAATGTAATTTTGAAAATTGATTTATTAAAATCAGGAAATTAGTGATTTTAAATCAAGTAGGTACCTACATCAAATTTTAAAAGTTGAATTTAGTATTAACAATTTTAAGATAATTTTATGACCTAAAGATAAGATCTAAGACATTGTAAAAAATGTATACCGGGCACATACTTATACCTATAGATTTTTTCCACTCAAAATTTAGAGAAAATTTAAAAAATGGACAGTCTATTTCAAAATATCCAAATTTTGAAAATTTTAAAAATGAAAAAAAAATTAAGTTGATGCAATTTTTATAATAGGTAAATAAATTTAAAAATTAATAGGTAAATATTTATGTTACATCGAATTTTAAAATTTTGAATTTTCAACAAAGCATTGAAAAAAATTCTAAACATCAAATTCGTATGTAAGAGTACCTACTTGGATTTTAGAAAATTGGTTAAATCTTGGAAATCACAAAAATAAATATTTCAAAAGTTTTCGAAAAAGCAGAATTTTAAAAATTGATCCAATTTCAAAAATAAACCAATGTGCATTTTGATCACCCACTCTGCTAGTTAATGAATGAAGAATAATCAATAAACAAGAAAAATACTATCTTTAGGTAAGTATATAAAAAAATCATAAAATGAAAATTTAAAAAGGTTGAAAAAAAAATTCTATGGAAATTTAACTATTAGGTACCTATAGATATAGGTATAAATTTTTTGAAAGTCAAAAAAATGAAAAAATTAGAAAACATATTTTTTATAAGTTTTAGAATGTCTGACAAAATGTCCAAGTCATCCAATTTTGAAAAAAAAAGTTGGTAATAAATTTTAAAAATGTGTCTGAAAAATGTCTAAAATTGAAATTCTAAAGTTTTTCCTAGTTTCAGAATGTCAAAAAATTTTCAAGTTTTATAACTTGACCTAACCTAACCCAACATGTAGGAATTTCGTGACGATTTTTTCCATTTTAGTCTCGTAAAGGCATATACGAGTAATATGGTAATAGGCAATTAGTATTACAATAAGTGGTATGAGTAACTTTTGATATTGCCTACTAAAGACACGTATTTTCTTTAATTAAACAAAAAAAAAAAAAAAAAAAGTTTGCGATGATGATGAATCACATGCACGCAAGCGTTTACCATCGACACAGTTATGTTAGGATGTATTAAGTTCAAAGTCAGTTCAGTGTGTTTCACGACGACCTTCAGTTAACATTTCCTGTATGCTTTATTTGTAAGTTTTGGAGGAAAAAGTCGTACTTGGGAGAACTTTTGTACTTATGTATTTACGTTGTAATTAACCAATGTCGAAAATATCACTGGGATGATTTTAATGAAAGAAATTTAAAATATGAAAAGAAAAGGAAGTGAGGATATTCAACATGTACCATGTACCACGATTTACTTCTTGATAAAATGTTAATATTGTTTACCGGGTGTATATTTAATGTTAAAGCGCTGATGTTACCAACATACAAAAAGTATCTTTGCAAAAATTAATTATTTCGCGAATTTCAATCATATAAACTTCATTTTGATCTACAATGAAAGGGCTTGAAAGTAATAATCGTTTTCAGTTGTATTTTTTACATTTCAATGAATATTTTCCAAGAAAAAAGAGTTTTTGTGATACACTTCCCAACTATTTTGTAAGTTGGTAACACCAGCGCTTTAACATTAAATATACACCCGGTAATATGTATTGAGATAATAATTTTTCTTTTTTGTTAGAAAACGACAAATTTATTTAGAATCTATTTTCGAGGGAATTGTTTGAATTGGACCATAATTAAGATAGTACCTAGCTACCTACGTATTAACTTGAAACCGTATTTTTACCCAACCACTGATAATTTTTTCTCTTTGGAAATCAGGTTTAAGGCCCAGGTACGTATACCTACTTTTGTACACCTATAAAATTTAATCTATAAATGCATAAAATTTCAAATGAATATTTGATATGTTTATTTTTATAATCAAAATTTCGTACTTAACCTAGCTACGGGCGTATTTCAAACGAAACGAAAATTTGTTACAGGGGAGATATAGGTAAGTTCCTGTTCCTACTCGTACTTTAGAATGAATTGTTTCCTGCAGAAATATTCATTTTTCTGGATAGACAATTTTTAAACCTAAATGATCTGCATTTAGAATTTTTTCTCTCTTTCTATTTTAATAATTTCTACATTCCCGAGCAGCACACTCGATCGATAATATCGAAAGTTGAAACGTATCGATAAAAAATCGTTTAAAAATCTAAAGATGTTCTCACGATATGATACAGATTTAGCTGTACGATTTTATAGGCAAAAAATCTAAAAACTATCGAATTCGATAGTATTACGATTTTAGGACGATATTCGTCAACGATACTATCGACAAAGAATATTAAATTTATCGAATCCGATTTTCCACCGATTTTGTGCAGATATTTGAAACTATATTATCGACAAATAATCTGAAATTTCTCGAATTCGATTTTTTAACGATTTTGTGAAGATATTTGAAACTATATTATCGACACGTAATCTGAAATTTCTCGAATTCGATTTTTCAACGATTTTGTGCAGATATTTGAAACTATATTATCGACACGTAATCTGAAATTTCTCGAATTCGATTTTTCAACGATTTTGTGACGATATTTAGAACTATATTATCGACAAATAATCTGAAATTTCTCGAATTCGATTTTTTAACGATTTTGTGAAGATATTTGAAACTATATTATCGACACGTAATCTGAAATTTCTCGAATTCGATTTTTCAACGATTTTGTGACGATATTTACAACTATATTATCGACAAATAATCTGAAATTTCTCGAATCCGATTTTCCACCGATTTTGTGCAGATATTTACAACTATATTATCGACAAATAATCTGAAATTTCTCGAATTCGATTTGTTAACGATTTTGTGAAGATATTTGAAACTATACTATCGAAAAAGAATATTAAATTTATCGAATTCGATTTTTTAAAGATTTTGTGAAGATATTTAAAACTGTATTATCGACAGATTATATGAAATTTCTCGAATTCGATTTTTCAACGATTTTGTGACGATATTTAAAACTATATTATCGACACATTATATGAAATTTATCGACTTCGATATTTCAACGATTTTGTAACGATAGTTGTTGAAACTATATTGATTTTTTTCTAGTCAAAAAATACCTACTTTATATTCAAAATTGGATGGGAAGAAAGGGCCAAATCGAAATTTTTATAATAACCAAAATTAAATCCAGAATATTATTCTACAACTTTTGTTTGAAATGTTTTTTCAATTGGACCTCATCTCTAGCCTCTATTATTTTGCATTTACCTACTTACGTGTAACAGTAATATGCGAAATCAAAATTGAAAAAATTTTCAAACAAGTTATCTAGTTTTTTTGGTTTACTAGGTATTTTACTTGAAACCAGATCGTTGTTCTTAAATAAAATTTTACCAAGTTCAATACTACGATTACTATGTGAATACTTAGTATTTAAAATTGAACGGGAGGGAGGCGCCCAATCGAAAATTTTGTAATGACCAAAATTATTCTTAGACTTTAAGCTACAACTTTTGTTTGAAAATTTTTTCAATTGGACCTCTCCTTCTCCTCCAATTTTGCATAATACTCCGTTGATACTTATTCAAAATTGGAGGAGCGGAGGAAAAAGGGGCCAATTTGAAAAAATTTTCAAACAAAAGTTGTAAATTAAGATCCTAGAAATAATTTTAGTTATTATAAAAATTTCAATTGGACCCCTCCCTCTTCTCCAATTTTGCATAAGATGTTTGAATATTATAATCCAATTCGTATTATGCGAACGAACTCCGATGTTCGCAACAGACGCTTGTTTTGGTAGAAACTGCTGTATTTGGAACGAAATTCGCCAGCCTTAAGCGTAACTACGACTTCAAACTCGCCAGCCGGTCTTGAAAATGTGCGCGCGCATATACCCATATATGCTAAATTATCTACAAAAAATCGATAGAATATCGAAACTAGATAATCTACAAAAAATCGTAATACAAAATCGATAGAATATCGAAATTAAATCGAAATAAAAAATCGATAGAATATCAAAACTAAATCGAAATAAAAAATCGACAGAATATCGAATTCGATAAAGTGTCGCGTTAGTTCCGCATAAATCGTGTAATTATCTTTCGATTTATAGATAGGTTATCGATGAAGTATCTAACTATCGTTCGATTTTATCGAAAGTTTATCTGTTGATGGATTTTGCCAACTATAATTCATCGATAATCTGTCGATATATCGAAAGATAATTTCACGATTTATGCGGAACTAACGCGACACTTTATCGAATTCGATATTCTGTCGATTTTTTATTTCGATAATTTGTCGAGTGTGCTGCTCGGGTTATTACACATTTACTTATATCATGAAAAAATCCAGTTTAAAAGTTGCTCGTGAATAATCAAACTTTGAGTAAGTATTCACCATTAACAAAAAACCTCATGTACACATTGGTGCCTAATTTGAAAATGAAGGTATCACGAAGCCTTGAAAATCTTCATTTGCTAAATGAAATTATTTGGTAACCCTGTGTTCAAAAATTTCCCAACCCCGACCGTAAGGGGTGTAGTGACCAGGAAGTAATGGGAACATCCTCTACGATCCCGATCCGTTTGAAAAAATTAGAAAATAGGAAATTTTGAGTTTAATTTAAAGTTGGCAAAAATATATTTGCTAAAAAAAAAAGAAAAAAAAGGAAGGTCAAACAAAAATTTCAAAAGTTGGCAATTTGAATTTCCAGCCAAATCCATAATTTCTTCCCATCTTTAGAAAATGGTTATGTTACGCCTCTGTCGGTATCTCGGTAATGATAGCAATTCGAAAAAGCGAAAGAAATTCTAATCACATTGGGTTGCCTACCTCCTAAATTAAAGGATTTATAGCAACGCGAAATTTATGCCAAAAGTATTGCCTATATACCTCCGTTTATTACGGTGAGACGTGAACATTTCGAAATTCCGTCAGGACAAGACTTGAAACAGATGTAGTTTTTTGAGCGGAACAAAAAAATCTTGTAAAAAATTAGCTCGTCTTTGGAATTGAAGAGATTGACATTGCCTATGTTAATGTTTCAATACTTCAATAGCCCTTGATTGTCAAACACTGACAAATTTTCACGTTACTTTTTGTTTCTCTAAAAAAGGTTAAGTGGTAGGCAGGCATCTGACGTATAAATAGTTAAATACTTACATTAAATTTTTCATCATGGTATTCATTTATCCAAATAGTCAGTCGGGTTACCCAGAATTGGGACACCCTGCACATATAAGGTTACGACAAAGTCAATTGAAGCACAACTAAAAATTCAATACCATATTGATCAATTTGATAATAAGTAGATTGGTAATTAGGTAGGTGCTAGGTAGGCAGGAACGTATGAATTATTAATTCCTTTTGATGATTCTAATTTCTATGTATAAATCACACTAAACTGGGAGGTAGCCTGTTTGCCATTATTATGACAGTTAGAGACGATATATCTACGACTAGATAAAATTTTTATACGTTTCTCGGCAAGAAATTAACATTTCAAAGATTCGTGACAGCAACAAACGTCAGCGAACTAGTGATATTTCACGTAAGTATAAAGTTGCCAAAAACTTCACCATCAGGATGAATGTGACGAAGAATCACTTGTATTGCAAACAAGTGTTTATACTCATACCTATTAAAATAATTTTTTTAAATTATTAAACAGAAATTTTTTTAAAAGACGAAATTTTTCATATTTTAAAATTTTACAAGCGTTTACACGAAAAAAAAAAAAAAAAAATTAAAAATGATGGGTAACCGAGAAATTTAAACACCCCCATTAAATTCTCATCGAATCGAAATTTACAACAAAAAAAAAAATTAAAAAAAAAAATAGCTACCATATTGCAAAATTTGAAAATTATTCACCAACCAATTTCAGGCATGTGGAAAAATATTCCTTACAATTTGATCTGCTGTATAAGTGAATAGAGTGAAATATAATTTTATCTAAATAAACGAATGGAATTTACCACATCTAAGTAAAAAACTGCTTGGCTTAAAAATCTTGACCTGCTTTTTCACCATTTATTTATTTGTATTTAATCGTTTAGGCATTTTGACAACAATTGTGAGTAAGTAGGTAGTGACAAAAAATGGCATTACTTTTCAGTCATGCGCGAGGTTTACAGTAGATTCGTCTAACCTTGTCCGTCTGTACCCCTACAATTCACGTTTTTCCCATCGTACCGATATCCTGCCATGTAAAAGAGAAGATTGTGCTCCTCCTCTGTTATCTCTCGTAATAACGAATTTCATAACCTTAGCCATTCGTACAACAGTTCTTGTGTTATCTTGGAGGTGATTCTTTATCGTAAAATGATTTTTTAAAAAAATTAAATTTAAGTAGTGTAAATATTTCCTAATTCGCGAAGTTCGATGAAATTTGTTACGTTTTAATTTTACTGCCGGCTTCTCTTCGTACTTACCGGTGAGTGACTTGTTATTTTTCTTACTATGTTTAATTAGGTAGGTAATGAAAAATTTCGAAGTTCGTAAATATAAAAATATTTAATTTTAATAATTTTATTTTATTTTTTGTAATTTTTACTTACCTAAGTATCTATAAAAGTATAACCATTGAATAAGCTCAAATTTCATTCTCTGACATGAGCAGTTTACAAATATCTCATCACGTCATCGCAAATAAGATTATGCATTCTCCTTCATCAAAATCTACCTCAAACTGCTGACTTGGTCTCACTTATCTAATTCCTAGTATTGAGTTCACTAATAACTGTACATTTGAAAATTGCAATGCAGTTACCTACTTAGATAAATTTCCAGTGTTCTTTTCTCGTCGTAATGTGGTAAATGTGGTATTCAGTAAAAAAAAAGAAAAAAAAATGGAATACAATGATTTATTTTCCACCATATACCACGTAATTAATTTCTAATCAGACAGGTATGCTGGGTACTTCCTAGTTCCTATGTCCTTACTTGATAAATTCAATTACATATCCTCTCCTTCGTCTACTTGAGTGTTTCAGTATCAAATAGAAAAATGGAAGCTTTCCGTTTTATTTTGAAGTTGACAATAATTGCCAAATTGGATAAGGTCAGTTCGAGACGTCAATTTTTCAAAAGAGGTAATCACTCATTTGTTATCTGTAGGGTCTGTAGGTTGTTCAAGGAGAGTAGTTGATGAAACTTCAGATTCTGATACAACCATAGGTGCCACTAAGAAAAAGTTATATTATACCCGATAAACACACCGTGTGCTATTCGTATGCTAAAATAGCAGATACGAAAATCGCGGTCTATATACGAATAGAATGCGAAATCAACGTGAAAATCGAGGAAAATCTTCTGAGATAAATTCGTATACTATTTGTGAACGAATATCGTGCTAAAATTGCATTTAAAAATACGTACTTCTTTCGTACGAAATTAGCGCGATATTCACTTGCGAATTGTATACTAAAATCGCATTGGAAAATGTGCAGATATTTCATACGATATTAGCATAATATTCGCCTACGAATCGTATGCTAAAATCGAATTGGGAAACGTGCAGATATTTCATACGATATTAGTGCGATATTCGCTTGCGAATCGCATACGATTTTGGCGACAATGTCTTTCAATATTTTTTATGAACGAGAGAAATCATTTTCAAGCATGAACGTGTATACTTGAGATTGTTGCAGTGACTTATTAACAATAAACTGAATATTTTTCTAGTTTTATTGATTTTTTGGGGGGATTTTGTGTTTTGATTGATGTTTTTTCTTCTTTTTAAATAAAAATTCCAATGATTTGATCAAAATGACAAGAATGGAGACGAAGGTTGAGTTTCTTGGACGACTTCCACTCAGCAGTAAGTCAATTATTTTGAATGCATATCTGTTTGTGATCGTGAATCTGTGTGAAATGAAATTTTATCAAATCGTATGTACGTAAAAATTTTCGACGTCTTATCAGTGTTATAAAATTTTTCAATTGTTTCTCTACCTTCTCCTGTTTGAAGCAATATAAGTACATTATTATGCGAAATTAGAAGGAAAGGAGGAGTCAAATCGAAATTTTTATAATAATCGAAATTATTTCTAGGATTTCAATCTACAACTTTTGTTTGAAAAAAATTTCAGTTGGGCCAGCCCTTCTTCCCTCTCATGATTGATGAAATTTTCAAACAAAAGTTGTAGATTGAATTCTTGGAAATAATTTTGATTTTCATCCCTCCCTCCCTCCTTCCCTTCCTTCCTTCTAATTTCATCTAATACTACGTAGATATTTATTATTCAAAATAGAAGAAGGTATAGGGTCCATAAAAAAATTTCATGGAAAAAGTTGTAAATTGAAATACCTACGCCCTACTTATTTATCAAACACCACTACTAGGTAGGTCAAAATCTTTACCATTCGGCATAATTTCATTTTACACAGATTTGCGATCACAAATAAGATGTATTTTCGAAATAATTAACTTACTGCTGAGTGGAAATCGTCAATATATCATTTGGCTGCATTTTAGAAGCGAATTTCGAACGCTAATCGGCAGAGAATTAACAGCGAATAGAACGCTATATTCGCTGCTAATTTTGCGCACTATTAGCGTTCGAAATCAGCCGCTAAAAAAGCGGACATTTTTGATATGCTAATAGTACGCTATTTTCGTATGCTATTCGTATGCGATAGATGCGAATGTAGCATTCTACTAGCACGCGATTCGCATACGGTGTGTTTGCCGGGTATGTAGGTACTTTATTTATACTAGAGTGGAGTGGAAAAAAAAACATATCTCGGATTTCGACCAAATTAGCAGAGGTGATTTACTTTGAGTTGAGAACCTCCCAAAAAAAAATTGAGCCCCCTACCTCTTAGGGGAGTGGAGCTAAGGGCCCTCAAAGTAGGGTCACTTTTGGAAAAAACACAGTTTTTTTGCCACTTTTGAGTAATGCCACCTACATGAAACCTCGAAAACACCCCTAGAAAGTTGCAATTTGAATTTCTGCACCTCCCTATACCATTGGCCTTGAAATTTGATATCGAATTTTTCACCCTACCAGGGCTGAAAAGTTGCAGATTGCTAGAAAAACGAGAATTTCGGATTACGAAAAACGATCGAAAAAACATCTTGGTACCAAAACTGGTCTCAAATGACTCCTATTGATACAAAAAAATTATTTCGATAGGAAAAGTTGAAAAATTTTCATAGCAGGGTTGCTAACTTTCAATTTTTATGAAACATCAATTTTTACTAAAAAGGAATAATTAGAAATTTTGATGTTTTATAAAAATCGAAAGTGAGCAACCCTGCTATGAAAATTTTTCAACTTTTTCTATCGAAATAATTTTTTTGCATCAGTAGGAGCCATTTGAGATCAGTTTTGGTACCAAGAAGATGTTATTCTCGTTTTTCGTAATGCAACTTTTCAACCCCCTGGTAAGGTGAAAAATTCGATATCAAATTTCAAGGCCAATGGTATGGGGAAGTGTAGAAACTCAAATTGCAACTTTCTAGGGCTGTTTCCAAGGTATCATGTAGGTGGCACTACCTAAAAGTGGCAAAAAACTGTGTTTTTTCCAAAAGTGACCCTACTTTGAGGGCCCCTAGCTCCACTCCCCTAAGAGGTAGGGGCCTAAAATTTTTTTTAGGAGGTTCTCAACTCAAAGTAAACCACCTCTGCGAGTTTGGTCGAAATCCGAGATATGTTTTCTTTTTCACTTCACCCTAATGTATACAGATGATGCTTATCTCAAAATAGAAGGGGTAAGAAAAACTTAAATTGAGAAAAAAAAATTTTTGATTGGATATATAGGTACTAGTACTGAAAAAATTAAACATTTTTTGCTCCAGACATTTTTACCTAATTTAGGAAATGAAGACGCTACAAAGCTTTAAAAATCAGTATGTACTTTCAAAGTTTAATACGCTAAGTAGGTATAGCTCTTTCGTTTTCAAATATGAGTAAATTCCTCACTAAGCTTTTCCTGTTTCTCTTGAAGATTTACACTCTCATTACACGCATTGTCATAACGGAATTAAGCGATTTTCGTGTTTTGTTAGTACCCCTTAATAATTTGAGAAAGGCAATATCTTTGACGTGAATTTCTTTGTGTTATAATTCCTTCAATTTCGAAGATAGATTTCCTAATGTGATTAGATTTTTTTGCTTTCTGTTGATATAGGAAATTTTTTTGAAAACAGTGTCGCCAATTTCATACACTTTTTAAATTTTCCTTGACTAATAATAATGAAAAATGAATTTTTTGTTTTTTTTTCTTTCTTTAAATCGATTTAGGTGCATCGTGCATCAAAATCTTTTCATCGGAATTTTAGGGGAAAAAAATGTTTTTTATGGTATAACGAATATCTATGTCGAACCTTCCGCTCGCCTAAATATAATTCAAAGGCACCTACTTGAAAATTAAAATTCATAGTAAATTTCAAAATTCAGGGAACATCCTTGAGGGATTTCGTTTCTGTTAATACGTCTTCTTTTGTGATAAAAGATTAAATCAGTATCTTTTCTTTGAAAATGATTCTCTATTTAGTCAACTTATTTATACGCCGTAGGTAATCTGTTTATTCTGAAGTAATAACTAGGGTGGAATGATTTTGACTTTTTTTCGAAAATCGAAACCGCCTACGGCACAAAAGTTGTGTTTTGGTGTCAAAATAACATGGTAAAAATTTGAGACCCCTCGGTCAATATCAACCCATGCTTCAGGGGGACCAAAGTTTTCAAATTTCAGTAAAATTTCTCATATAATAAAAAAATTAAAAAAAAAATTAACAATTTTTCAGAGGTCTAGTCGATGGTAGGGGTCCTCTTGGTGACCCAGAATCCGGTCATCCATCAAAAAATTGCATAAACAGGGGTTTCCAAAATATCCACATTTTTGCATAATTACACAAAATTCAAGAAATGCGCGAATATTTTTATTTTTTGAGATATGTTGCATATTTTGAGGTTTACATATTTGAAAATATCTTCAAAATGAAAGGGAAGTCCCATCACCCCACCCCTCCATAGAAAATGGGACATTTTGCTATGAAAACTTTGTCCTGTGTTTTTTAATGAAATTACTCATTTTACCTACTTTGTATTAGGGCAAAGTGAAAAAATTATCACTCTAATTACTATATGCATGAGAGCGGTTCATTTTGTGTTGAAAACATCCCATCAGAATATTAGACTCCTTCCTCAAAGGCGCAGGGCGTTAGGGATCCTCAAAGTGGGGTCAGTTTTGGAAAAACAAAGTTTTCATGGCAAAATGTCTCATGTTCTATGGAGGGGTGGTGGTGATGGGACTTCCCTTTCATTTTGAAGATATTTTCAAATATGTAAACCTCAAAATATGCAACATATCTCAAAAAATAAAAATATTCGCGCATTTCTTGATTTTGGTGTAATTATGCAAAAATGTGGATATTTTGGAAACCCCTGTTTATACTTTTATGCAATTTTTTGATGGATGACCGGGTTCTGGGTCACCAAGAGGACCCCTACCATCGACTAGACCTCTGAAAAATTGTTAATTTAAAAAAAAAAAAATTTTATTATATGAGAAATTTTACTGAAATTTGAAAACTTTGGACCCCCTGAAGCATGGGTTAATATTGACCGAGGTGGCTCAAATTTTTACCACGTCATTTTGACACCAAAACACAACTTTTGTGCCGTAGGCTGTTTCGATTTTCGAAAAAAAGTCAAAATCATTCCACCCTAGTAATAACCTCATCGTCAAATGAACTCCGCGTAGATAGGTACTTATAGGTAGTTAGGTACCTATCTCTTGTACAAAATGACTTCTTGCGTGAATTTTCATCTCCGTACTACTTACTTTTCAATTTGATAAGATATTTTGTAAACTTGTTCGTAACAAGTTCATTCATCAAATTACTTAACTAAATATTAATTAGAAAGATTTTTTGGTTTGTTGAAACGTCTTTCAAAAACAGGAGTGGGGAAGGTGATTTTAAAATTTTAAAATTTTAAATACTCACATATATAGGTCGTCGGATTTTTCTCTGTTAAAAAAAATATATATATTGATTTAATATTGAAAAAATCAATACTTTAGTAGATAGTACCTACAACTAGAAGACGTAGTTGGCCATTTCACCCACGTAAAAGAATTAAAAAAAATTATAAAAAGCTTTCAGACTACAGACTATTTAAATAAATAGGTACCTCATTCGAACATTTAACGGATTTGAAATATATTCACGCTGTTTGGGCCTTATAAATGTTCTGCTTCTATAAATCAGGATAGATGGGCAGGTACCAGTTAATTTCGCTTTTTAGTTTCGATTCGAATTTTTATACCTACTACCTACACACTTACACAGCCTAAGGGACAGGGTGTATATCTAAGTATCGAAAACGGATACCTAATGCTTGCTTAGGTACCCATAAATGAAAAATATAAAATAACCTATACCATTGAATTACTAACACAGTGTCACTCAATAAAAAAAATAATTATCGAATGATAGATTAGGGTTTTCAAAAGTAAATCTTCATCTAGCGAGAACTCGACGTAACAAAGATTCTTGAATGAATACAATACGTGTACAATTTACAAATGAATGCATGTATGTAGGTATATTACAAGGGAACCTAATTAATACAGCTTCATACGTATTATTACTTCAAAGTTAGATGATTCTAGGGAACATTTTAATTTGGAAAATTTCTTCTTTGAGTTACAGTTTAGGTACAAACAAACGGTTGTTAGTGTACTCGTACGTGACTTAGTACTACTAAGTATAGCATCAATTTCTTAATGAAATGTTCTACGTTATTTCAAAATTTCATGAACGAATGTTGCACTAAAAGAGCACCTACCACCTACATTAAAAAGGTAAGGGATCGCTTTGCGACCATTTCATTGCATAAGCAGGAAATAGCAGGAATATAAAGTCAGCGACATTATTTTTCAAAAAATTTGGCTAAATCGTTGCTATATGCGCGATAAAATTAAACCCAACTTGTCCCTAGCAAAAAGTTATTTTTCATTAAGTAGTAGGTACCTAAATTAATTCTACAACCGTTCGAATGAAATTTAGTTTAAAAGAGAGAATCGTGTAACGTTTGTACCAGTACTTACTAAGAGTGACCCTTATTTTGGATTTTGGAATTTTTCTTTATCTACCCCCCTAAAATTGTTTCTTTTTATGAGAAAATAATTTCCTATTTTTTATTACTCCTTAAAATTTAAAAATAGATCGATTTTTAAATTCTTGTTTTTTTAAGTACCTACACCCCGCTAATTTTTCAAAAAAATAAAATTATTTGCGTAGAAAAAATTGAAAATTTTTATTGATTTTTTTGTATTTTTACAATGTTTAAAACATAAATCTTTTGAAATAAACTGTCTATTTTTTAAAAAGATTATTTTTCTAATAAAATTCGAAATTTTATCAATTTTTTCAGAGTAAGTACTTCAAAATTTTCCTGGAAAAGTCCAAAAAATAATATTAATATTTTTTTCAATTGTAAAAAAAATTAAAGAAAATAGGTACTATTTCAAAATGTTTTTTGAAAAATTCAAAATTCTCTAAAAGAACTGTTTTTTTAAAAAAAGAAATACTATTTTGAAATTTTCTCTAAAACTTCAAAAATTTTAACGAATTAAAAAAAGTTTTTTTTTTTATTTCAAGGAAAATCTCAGATTAAAAATTTTTCAATTGTTTGGCAAAAAATTTCTCAATTTAAAAAAATCTTCAGTTTTTTGAAGAAAAAAAAAATTTTCAATTTTTTTGGAATAAAAATTATTTTAATTTTTGTGAGGAAAAAACAACAACTTTTGATAGAAAAATTTTCTTAATTTTTTTTGTTAGTTGAAGAAATTTTTTTCGTATTACAATTATTTTCTAAAAAAATTGGAGAATTTATTCGATTGCAAAAATGTTCTAACAATTTTATAAATGAAAGAATACAATATTTTTTAATGTTTGATTTTTTTTCTTTTTCTATGAAAAAGCAATTCAAAAATAAAAATATATTATTTTAATTTTGAAACTTTTAATGCGCTGTCTCGTCTCGGGCACGTGTTCGAAGCACGAGTCTGGGGCACGTGTCTGAAGCACAAACCCGAAACGATTACAATGATTTTTTTAGAATTGTAATATGTCCTAAAAAAAAATTTTCATTTAAAAAATTGAACAATTTGTAATTTTTTTCAATACAAATTTGAAACTTTTTTTTAAAACGCCATACAGCAACTAAGACTAGTAAAAAAATTACTTGTTAGGATAATTTTTTTTTCTCTCAAAAAAGTTGAAATTTTTTTTTTGAATTGAAAAAATTGAAATAAAGTGAGATCTTTTCTTTAACAAAGAAAAGATTTTCATTAAATTGAATCAAAAATCCGAGGCGACGCGACGAGTTGGCACGTGTATTTTCTTGCAACTTGAAAAATTTCCAAAAAATCCTATTTTTCCATAAATAAACAGAACACCCTGAAGTACTGTGTAAAATTCATTCCAATCGTGTGTTTAGTTCAGAAGAAATGTGTTGAATTTGTGAATTATTATCTGTATACCTACCTTACATATGCATTATTTTAGGTTTAAAAATATATTAAATGAAAAATATCAAGAGGTGTCTAAATCTGCTAGGTCACGTAGATCCTAATAAAAACTTTGCATGAAAAATTCAAGCAAATTAGGTTAATCACGAGGTTGCAGTGCATACTACATATTAGTGGACATACACAACACAACTATAACAAAGTTTATTTTATAAAAAGCTTTTCATTTATATAAAATTCGCATTATTCTAAAGCCATAAAGCTTTTCTTTTGCTTATTTTGGGAAAGGAAAATAATACAACAGGAAAATATGTTATGTCGAAAGCACTATAAAAATTAAAATTAAATAAAATTTTGTATTTTTGTTGAGAAATTTGATATAATGTGAATAAAATACGAAAACGTCGAATCGACCTAGTTTTATTTATTTAACGAGCTGAACCATCAATAGTGCATCTACATCTATGATGAAATTAAACAATTTCGGAATGATTTCCACCAATAAAAATCTGTTTACAAACTTCGGCAGAAATTTTTGTACAAAACTAATAAAAAGAAATGGAAAAATTCGAACTCTAAAGTTCAAGTGGTTGTCTGAAAACTTTGTTACACTTACTTACATTTCGTGGATAATCCTTAGAGCTATTTCAGAAATTCAACTTTTCAATACTATACTACGTAAAAAAAAAAGGAAACCATGTACAGATTAAAGTAAACAATTAAGTTTAGTAAATAATTATATTAAATGAAAATCGTAATCTGATTTTTGGAAATTCAATTTCAATTTTTCAAATTAATGTGCCAGTTTACAATTGTAGGTACATATCAACTCGTACTCCTAATTAAAATTATTATTATTTCCACCTTCCAAGTAGGTAAATTCAGCCAGAAAATCCCCACCTACGAATCATCGACTTTCATATCAGAAGGCGCAGATTTGTTTTACCAAGATACCTGGAATTACCCACAGGAATTCTTTACTCATCCCTAAAACATCAATCAAATTTTTATGACTTCATTTTACAAACAAATAAATACATGGCACGAACATATTACATAGGCCTACTTAGTAGAAAACAATACTTTTGGGAAATGGAACTGGTCTTATTGGCTGAAGTCGTGGTTCGTGGTTGTAACGAAATATATTGTTCCTTTTTGTTATTGTAAAAATTACTAGAATGAGAATGTCTTAAGAGAATTTCAAGTATTATGTTTCCATTTAACAAAAGCCAAAAAGAAAATAGATATTATTTACTCGTTTAAGATGTTTTACTTTAAATCACATATCCACTCGCACGTTGAGAAACTAGTATTTCCTTTCAATTCAGTTTCTACATCATCAAGGAATTTTAATTGCGAAAAAATTCAACTTAAACTTTTGTGTCTTAATGTTTCTGAATGCTTTATACGACCCATAAAAACTTTGAAAGAAATCGTATTGGAGGAACACTGTACTGCATTTTTGAAAAGATTAACATTTATAGTAGTAAGTATAAAAATGTATGCAGTAAAAAAATAGCAAAAACGGATGTAGTATTTTGGTTCATTTATTCGAACAATAACAATCTTAAAATACAATAAAAAAGAAAGAAACTAAAAAACCAGACCAAATTTTACCGTCTACTTACCAACTCCATTTTTCATGAAAATATGACGTAAAATAGTGAAAATTGTTCAAAAAGAGTTTATTTTGTATTTGTTAATTTATAGGTAAAACCTGAAAGATTAAACGTCAAGTTTTTGAATAAAATCCATCATACCTATCTAAGCTCAACTGAATCTTTTCATTAGGCTGTGCTCGTTTCAGTGGCGACAATTTACTCGTAGAATTTTCTAAGGTATAGTTCGATTTTTTTGGAAGGAATGTCAAGTTGAAATTTTTCAGATGTTGCATGATTTTTCTACGTTTTCTCCAAAAAATGAGTAAATTTCTTCACTCTGAAAAATTAAAATTTACCCCCCCCCCCCCCCAATGAAAGATTAAAAATTGAGATTCTACAAGCAAATTAAGATTTTTTTACTCCAAAAAATTGAAATAAGAATTAC
Source organism: Balanococcus diminutus (assembly GCA_959613365.1). NCBI lineage: Eukaryota > Metazoa > Arthropoda > Insecta > Hemiptera > Pseudococcidae > Balanococcus > Balanococcus diminutus. The sequence goes on along the minus strand of OY390715.1, from coordinate 32,374,952 downwards.
CCTGAAAATAAAAAATAAATTAAGTATTCGATACAGTATATCTGAGTGAAGGTTGGCAATAGCGATTTTTATTTTTTGATGGATTACGACAAAAAATTTAATTCTCTTTCCAATAGTGACACTCAAAGTACTCTCGTGATTTTTAGGTTCGTTCTCAAAATGTAGGTAAATAATTCGTATTAACACAACAAAATCACACAATTTTCAATTTCCAAGTTTTGGTGCAGAGTGTATTTCTGACCAAATTAATGATCCTAGGTATGGTTTTTTTTAGTTGGTTTTCGTGTATTTTGAGGTATAAGTTCACTATATTATTAGGTACGTAAAGAAATACAAATTTTGATTCTTCCACTTCAAAAATTACGAAATTTAAGCCTGGTAAAGAAACAAAATTTCACACTCCACAATTTTGATCTCCAACACTTTTTTCATCGAACCTTTAGTTTGGCCAAAAATCCATTTAATACCAAATAAAAAATTGTGCCAATCATTTTTTTTTCTCTTTTCAAATATTTTTTTTTTTTTTTTTTTTTTTAAATTTCCTCTAGAAGATTATTTATAGGTACAGTTTCCCTCTACAATCTTGGTTCTATGCATTATTCCCATAAAAAACTTCGTTAAGTCACAAAAATAAAAAGTTCAATTTTGAAAGTGATTTTCTCAAAAGTTTATTTTTAAAAATCTCAACTTCAAAAATTCATTACTTCACGCCCGGGAGCACTATAAATGATACAACACTTTAGATTTAGACTACTGCCAACCTATCTCAAAAATTGAAGGGGCATGGTAAGATTTGAAAAATAAAATTGAGAGAAATATTTTTTTTTTGGTTGAGTATAATGGGTAGTACTAAAAAAATCTACACATTTTTTATTCCCAACATTTTTTGTCTATCTGAAAAATTGAAGGGACAGGGGGAAAATTTGACAAATAAAATTAAGAGATTTTTTTTTTGGTTGGCAATGGGTAGAACTAAAAAAATACACTTTTTTACTCTCAAAGAAAAATGAAGGCGCTACCGAACTTTTTCATTTTAAAAATGAATGAAGTGGTAACACTGCTTTATACATTTTTTTGAAGCCATCAAGGGGTAGTACTTTGAAAAAGCAAAAAAGTTCTACTTACAATGGAACGTCCATCTTTGAAATTAAATGAGTTACCTATAGCTCAAAAAGTAATCACATGTCAAAAGTTTTGCCTTGCTCAAATTATGAAGGGGTACTGGTGAGAACTGAAAACCACGAGATTCTACTATTACCAAAGCATCCGATGAGTGTAACTTTTTGAGAGGAACAAAAAATGTGATGAATTTACCTATCTTTAAAAATAAAAACGCTAGGGAATCTCAAACTTCTGAAATTTAAATTTTTATTGGTCTTTATAGCGCCGTCATTTTCGAACTTACTATGCAAAAAAATATTCAATTTTTTCAGTGCTATCCATATTTGTAATCAAAAAAGTTTTTCTTTGTTTTATTTTCTGCTGCCCCTTAAATTTTTGAGATAGGCACTATGTGTATATAAAGTTTTTTGTTAATGGCACCCGGTTGTATCCAAATATATGAAGTCTTGTTCAGTGTTCCCCGGACACCCTGTATGTGTTATAAACCAACATTTTCTAACCTCATTTTTTTTTCACATTGACACATAGTATGATTACCTATATCTAATTTTCATGAACGTGTCCCTTTTTCCATGGAATGTCACAATTAAGATTTTTTCCAAATAATCCCTCCCCCCCAAATAGTTTTTTCTCTATAAAATTTAAATCCTTTTTTTTTCGACAAAATTGAGAAATTTTCTACATTTTTTTTTTACCCTGCAAAAAATAGAGTTTTTTATTTCAAAAAATCCAGATTTTTTTTAGGAAAAAGTAGATTGTGCCAAAACATACTTGTACCTACTTGGCACAACCTGCAGTGAAGCCTGTGAAATTTGTTACAAATACGCAGTACTTCCTACTTATGGATGTTTTGTTTACTGCGTAATTTTTAATGAGTGAACTTTTTCAGAGAGGAAAAATTCGAAATAAATAGGCACCTACGTACCTATTACCTACCTATAGCTCACAAAAACTGCATTTCAAACGTTGCTTTGTTTAAAGAATTAATTTTACAAAACAGTTTTAACGTTTTATAAACGAATGTTTGATCCATCAATAAGATAATTTGATTGATTGTAGTGCCAATTTTAAAATTACAAATTAAATGATTTCGTATTCAATCGAATGAAAAATGTTAATTGTTTGAGAGTTTATATATTCATCAACTCCGACAGGGTGTTATACCTAAAAGGATTTCAAAATTGTGAATAACGAATCGAATATAGATAAATTTTAAATATTCGGCAAACGTTTCAATCGATTTACCTACACTTAAATGCACATATTATGTAATTTCACAAATAACAGTTACCTAGTCGAAATACCTGAAATAATTAATTAATTCTTTACTTGTTTCAAAACACATTTCGTTTTTACGTGTAATTACCCCGTGCTTATCGTTGAACAACTATTAAAAATTTTCAAGTTGTTTTTTCCCGCTTTATTAGAATCTTAACCACCAACATACAATTGCGAATCAAAAGAAATGAAATAAATTACGAGTCGAGTTTTATAACCACAACAAAGAATAAACGGGTTGAGTGGATGGGTAATTTACTTGAGTAAAGTGACAAAAGAATGCAGAGCATTAGATTCAAAACTCCGGGGAAAACATCTGTAAAACTGCGGTTTCGTATCTAAAAACGTGAAGTTGAGGTTGATTATCATGCTGAGCTCGAAAATACCTACTTCAGTTCTTTCGTAGGTCCTTTTTTAGGATTTTTTTTATTCAGTGTGGAAACTGGTAAAATAAGTTAAAAAGGGAAGTTCGATTCCTATTTCTATGTACATAAAAGTGACGCGGAGAATAATTTTTTCCCATTAGTCAATCTAATCGTTTTTTCTGATAACAGAAAACACCTAGAGCAAACACACGCAAAACATTTTTAGCGCGAAAAGGGAAGTTGATACCTACACTTTGCATAATTAATTCGTCATCGCTAAGTTTTTATTAATTTTATTTACTTCGAAATTTCGACGAAAAGTAAAGCAATTTCGATTCTACAAATATATACCTACCTACCTACCTACCTACCTAAATAAGTATTCTTCGAGATATCAAAACTTCATTTCAAACGAGTTGACGAGTTGAAAATAAAACTTCGTCATCTTACAACGGTACGATCTTTTTAAAACGTAACGAAATTTGAGAGCAAGTATAGCCAAGAAGTAGGTACCTAATGGTAGTCTGCTGACAGCACTCACGAATGTAATTAAATTACAAAATAAAAGTGGAATATTTTTATTCATCGAAATTGAAAAAGACGATTTAAATTGGAGAAAAAAATAAGAAAAAGCACATAAATATTTTTACGCCGGATTTCATCAGCTTCTTTTAGCAGTTTTTTGGCTATACCTTACTTATTCTTCTTTCTGAATTTGTAATTTGTATTCAATTCGAAATTGACTGATACTTTTACGCACAGCGACATCTAAACTTGATTTGGAAAAAATCTATTCTAGTAATTCCCTATGCTGTGTACTATAACTTAATGCAATCAAATAATCCTGAACGTATAATTATTTAAATGTTGTTATACCTAATAGTTTTTTGATAATTATTGAAGATTTGAAGAACTTGACACTTTATAGGTGCAGTAGGTATATACATTACTGAAATTTCTCAAAACTTGGATTCTCGTACTTGCAACTTTGTACTTGCGTTATTAGTTTTTATGTATTTATGGCATATCTAACGGTGAAGATACCTACTAGTATGATTTCTGAAGTACGTACTAGCTCAAGTGCACAAGTTTCGTCATTTCTGAGAATCTCTAGGAGGGTATTTTACATACTTATAAAAAATAATATCCAGATGACCTGTTTTATTTAAAGCGGGAATGTGTTGAGTGGGGTGACCTGTATTTTGGACTTTTTATTTATTTTTGGTTTCCCTGCAAATTTATTTTTATTTTTTTCACGAAGAAATAATCTCCTATTCTTTAGAAAAATCAAAAAACTTGCCAATTTTTAAATTATTATTTTTTTTTTTTGGTTGTAGGTAAGTGCATAAAAATATCTAATGCAAAAAAAAAGATGTTTAGAAGAAAAATCTCTTGTTTTTATAGAAAAAAATCTCAACTATTTTAGCGTGAAAATAATTCTAAAATTTTTTGAGAAAAAATTCTGAATTTTCTCGAAATAAAAGTGAACTGCTCTTAATTTTTTTTAGGTACTCACAAAAATTTCTCATTTTTGTAGTAAGTATATACCTAAATGGATAAAATTTTTTTTGATCTTTCAGGGATTTTTATTCAGGTTTTTATTATTATTATTTTTTTTTAGAAAAAGTCTTGTTTTTATAGATAGGTAGAAAAGGAATTTCTCTATTTTTCTGAGAACAGAATTCTTATTAGGTATTAGTTTTTTATTTTCACATTTTTCGGAGTGAAAATATTTTGATTTTTTGATAGAAAAAAAAAATTCACATTCAATATCAAATTTTTTTAAGCTCGACACCCCTTTGGAAAAAATTTGGCTACACTTTTTAAAAATTTCAAGTTGATGCCTTTTTTATAGGCAAAAGTTGCATGGTTTGTTTTTTTAATAAATTTTTTTTCAATTTTTTTGTACTTTTTTAAAAATATTTTTACAACATACCTAAATATTATTTTGGGGAGTGTACCTAAATATTATTTATTAAAAAAATCTAGGTAATTTAATTTATTTTTAAAAAAATGGAGAAAACGATTCATAATTTTTTTTAGCGTACCTAGGTACCTAGAACTATTTCTCATTTTTTTGTGAAAAGATTTCTCGAGTTTTCTTGCAATGAAAAATCTTTCAATTTTTGGAAACACTTGAAATTTTTTTTCGGTTTTTTTGGAATAAAATAAATTTGTCATTTGTCATTTTTGTTTGTTCGTTCGTTTGTTTTTCAAAATAAAAATTCTTTCAATGTCATTGGAGGAATTTCTCATTTTTTTAGAAGTGAAAACATTTTTTACATTTTTATTACTATTTTTCAAGTGTTTTTGAATAAAAAAATTTTCAGAGAAAATTGTTTTCAGTTTTTCGAGAGTAAAAACTTCTTATTTAGGTATTTACAAAAAATCTCGAATAAAAAAAAATAAGAATTAGGTAAGTAGGTATTTTAATTTTTTGGATTGAAAAATGTTTTTAATTTAAAAAAAAAACACTCGTTTTTTTAAAAAATAAATTTTCTTCGCATCAGAGTAAAAGTAAGTAAGTATATCTCAGGTTTTTGAGTTTTTATTTTTATTTTTTCAGAATAAGAAAATAAATGTTTTAATGTTTTGGAACACTTGAAAAAAATAGAGTAAATTTTTTTCCAATTTTTTGAAACTTTTTATATATTTTTTTTGCATGGTAGGTACCTAATTTTCTATATTTTTTTTGGAAGTACATTTTCTTGAGTTTTTTTTTGGATGAAAAATTTCAATTTTTTTGATGAAAGAAATTTCTCAATTTTTCAGGTGTAATAATATTTCTCATAAAAATATCACTTATCACTTTGTTTGAAAAAAATCCTTCAACCAAAAAGGGGACTTTCAAAGATGTTTTTGTGGAATTTAAAGATAATTTTATGCAAGAAAATTGTTTATTAAAAATAAAAATTGTGTGAACTCCAAAATATTCTATTCTGTGATATTTTTTTCAGGAGGATTTATAATGAGAAAGTAATTATTTAAGATTTTTTAGGATTTTAAAACAAATAATAAAATATAATTTTTTCCTGCAAAATTTTCAAAGAAATTTTTTTTGGAAGATTAAATCTTATGGGCACCCATATTATGGAAAGATTAGTTACACTCAGATTCCTAAGAACTCGATCTACAACTTTTGTTTGAAAACATTTTCAAATCAGTCCCTCTTTTGGAGCCAACTTTCGATTTGAGAAAGAAAAAAAATTGTTTTTGGCATTTTTAGCGATCGAAGATTTTGGCGTGGGTTTTGGTTCAAAATTCTAATTAAAAATTTGAAATATAACGATGAAAGTGAAATTTATATGTTTAATGAACACATTTTGTGACATGAAGTGTGAATGCAGTTTTTATCATTTGGATTTTCATTACGAAATAATTTCTTACAGTTACCAAACATCAACGTTTAAATTGAAGCATATTGAAGGTAAAAGAATGATGATGATTTTGTTATGCATCTATTCACCTCAAGAGGCAAATCATCATTGATGCCGTATACTTCTTAGTTCATAATTCATACTAGACGTTGAACAAGAGATGTACTTATTTGAAGATTAATTTACTCTGATACTTATTTACTTACTCTGAGATCGATTTCGTTTTTTATTTAAAGAATTATTCTGTCGCAGGTTTGCATCATGAAGTTGAGTGTATCAGCATTTCGTGGTGCACAGGCTTCAGCGCACAAGAAAATTCTCAACTCCAGCAGCAGTTACCATTTCGGTGCGACAAAGTATTCGTCGCCGCCACCTTCAACGGCATCTTTCTCTCCTGTAAGTGGATTAAAATATTCTCATGATGCATGATTTTGGGCTTAAGTGTCACCTTATGATTAAGTTGTTATTAGCTGGTGAGGAAGCGATGGGTGTTTATTCGCTCATACGTGCATTTCCCACAAAATAATGTGGTGATTTTCTTCATCTCCAATCATTTCATTGAAACACTCGTTTTAAATCAACCTCATCGCAGTTTCAAACATTTTATAATTTTCTTATAAAAGTAATGAACTAGGTAATGATTCATTTACGTAGAATTGCTTAAATAATTGACCATTTTTTAAAATTCAGTGGCCAATCATACGAATGAAGTTTCTTACTGCCAAGTGACCGTTAGAATTTGCTGATATTCTGTCATCTCTTCGAACAAGATTATAAAATACTCAAAAGTGAGAAAATTTATCGAAATTAAAAGACCCATTTGTTATCCCGCGGCTGTTAATAAAGGGAAAATATTCATTTTGATTTGAAATGAAACGCGTCAAGGTGATGCGATGGTGGTGGTACCTTCGCATTCTCTCTACAATCCACCAACACAAAATCGAAATTAAATCATATTTCTATTAAATTACCAAACGTAGCACGCGATTATTTGACACATTTCTTGCGATAAAATTATGCCAAAGTTATACCTACAAGCCGTTGTACGCCATTAACGATGAAAATTAATAGTAGTTGGATAAATTATTTTACGTTACGAGGGAGCAAAAGGCTTCTTTATACTACCGAAAGATCAGCGAGAGGGAGATCCCTAGTAACGTAAAAGAAAACATTTAGCCTACGCAATAATAATACATCGTTGTGGGAATAATAATTTTGCCAATATATACGAGTAAATACACTATTCGAATAGTAACTAAATTATACTCTGTCTTACTCTTGTCGAAATTGAAATGAAAAACGAATGTTGAAATGCTTCGATGATTTTTTTTACTCTTTAATGAAATAAATTATTATAAGTTGTTCTTGATACTCGTTGTAGGTGTTTTACCGTTGATTTATACTTAACCTTACTGTTGCAGATCAGAGTAAACTAATTCATTAATTAGTAGCAAATCGTCGGTGGCCTGCTAAATACCTCTTATGTGCAAAAAGTAAAATTTTACAGGAGCGCATAAAAACCTCCCAGTAATTATAATTTTCAGCATAGACCCTTGAATTAAAAAAAAAAATCATGTTCATCTACCCCAGTCCTTATTTCAATTCATTTTAGTGATTATTTTGTTCATTTAGCCATAAAACTGGTTTTTGTTTGAAATTTATACACATAAGAGGGTTTTTTGGTTAAAAATAAGTCACATAAGAGGAATTCAATACAAAATCTTAATCCCGAGCAGCACACTCGACAAATTATCGAAATAAAAAATCGACAGAATATCGAATTCGATAAAGTGTCGTGTTAGTTCCGCATAAATCGTGAAATTATCTTTCGATATATAGATAGATTATCGACGAATTATAGTTAGCAAAAATTTCGAGATTATAGTAAGATATTTTATCGATAATATATCTATAATATCGAAAGATAATTTCACGATTTAGGCGCAACTTTATCGAATTCGATATTCTGTCGATTTTTTATCGATTTTTTATTCCGATTTTTCGTCTTTTACTAGCTTTTTTCTATAATTAAAACTCATTAATTAGCATAATTAATACATTAAACTATGCCTAAACACATTATTTATGTAACGGTAAGAGGATCATTTCAGAAAAAGTCAAAAAAAATTATAAAAAATCTGCCACCCGTGGGGCTTGAACCTTCTACCTCCTGCATGGCAATCCTCTTCCTTAACCACTATGCCATACCTTATCGTTGAGGAATTAGCAATAAAACGCTTATAATAGGCAGTTTAGTACTTCCAGACGTGTTGGACTTAGAAAAATTTTCACCAATTTGGAAATAATTTCAAACATCGTCACAAAATCGTTGAAAAATCGTTCGACAAATTTCAGATTATTTGTCGATAATGTAGTTTCAAATATCGCCACAAAATCGTTGAAAAATCGAATTCAAGGAATTTCATATCACGTGTCGATAATATAGTTTCAAATATCGTCATAAAATCGTTGAAAAATCGAATTCGAGAAATTTCAGATTACGTGTCGATAATAAAGTTTTAAATATCTTCACAAAATCGTTAAAAAATCGAATTCGAGAAATTTCAGATTATTTGTCGATAATATAGTTTCAAATATCGTCACAAAATCGTTAAAAAATCGAAATCGAGAAATTTCAGATTACGTGTCGATAATATAGTTTCAAATATCTTCACAAAATCGTTAAAAAATCGAATTCGAGAAATTTCAGATTATTTGTCGATAATATAGTTTCAAATATCTGCACAAAATCGGTGGAAAATCGGATTCGATAAATTTAATATTCTTTGTCGATAGTATCGTTGACGAATATCGTCCTAAAATCGTAATACTATCGAATTCGATAGTTTTTAGATTTTTTGCCTATAAAATCGTACAGCTAAATCTGTATCATATCGTGAGAACATCTTTAGATTTTTAAACGATTTTTTATCGATACGTTTCAACTTTCGATATTATCGATCGAGTGTGCTGCTCGGGATTATTTAGTTTTTCATTTTGAACAAAAACAACAATGTTATTACATAAAAAAGCGAAAAAAAAATGAGAAAAAAACACGAATTGTTTTTCACTATTTTTATCATCATTATCAGCAACATAGGTGCACATAGGAGGTATTATACGAGACCAATTTTTCAACAGCGGTAAAAATATGACCTAAGAAGATGAATTTTTTTTTTTTTATTCGACGCAGTTTGACGAGCTTTATCCAACGAGCCAAAAACCCTATTTTACGAAAAACTGTCACATAAGAGGTATTTAGCAGGCCAACGACGAAATAGTGTTTGAAATAGTAGATAGGACTAAAAGTATCAACCCTTCGATACCCGAAAATAACGAATTGTAAAATTTCATTTCATAAATTTGCGTTTTCAAGTTGGGTACATTTTTTTTACCTACAAGAAATTTATTTCACATCATCCTCTTTTTATCCAAATCCAAACTTACCTATAATAATGATTTCTCACACACTACGTCGGTGCATAAGAAAGCTTTCAAAATTTTTATTGGTTTAGAAGTTTGAAAGAGGCAAAAAAAACCTTGGAAGTATTGTCGTGGTACATACGTCGATCAACGAAATGAAAAAAATGTAAGAAGTGAATTATCTGATTTCCGTTCCAAGTGTATTTACATTCCTTAACTCATCCATCGAGTTGACGTGTTTCTGTATTACATCGTGGAAAATGTCAAATGTGTTCAGATTACGTACTTTGTCAATTTTAGGTAATGGCAATGGCGTTTTTTTTTGTTTTTTAAATTTTTTTTTTTTTAGATATTAATTGTGTTTTTGGGGCTATTTTTTTTTTCTGAAGGAAACCCCTTTTTTTATTAAACCACTGAATGGTTTCTTCTGTTTCATACACTTATTTTTTTTAAGAAAGAAGCTTTTGTTGGAATTTTGGGGGAAAATTCACATAGCTCGAATTTTTCGACCAATTTGAAATAATAAATCTGCGTCGGTTAGAATTGTAATTTTTCATGAACTCCGAAGTTGCTTACGATATTGCAAAAGCGTTCGGCTGTAAAGGTAAAGACGTTGATAGCTGACTTATAGTTAATAGCGTGACGCGAAAGATGAAAACGTTATTTTCTTTAACAGTTTCATCGATCATTGTATATTTACACGTTGTCAAAGGTGTCCGTTGTGTACGTTTAAATTATTCATATTTTATTTAAGCCATTTCCGAGACGAGTCGGCGAATCATTCTACAGAATTTTCGTCTTTCAGATGGAAAATATGACGTGGTAATATTGGCTCGCATATTCGGTATTTGCATCTTTTTAACTTACCGCACGTTTTAAACCAACGTTTCAATTTCAAAAACGTAGAATTATTTAGCAAAATATGACAATAAGTCAGCAGAAATGACTTGTGTTCGTTGTAAAATAATAGATACCGTGGTGGTTTACTTGTTTGAAATATTCGCCGCTGCTGAGAAATCCGGATAGTTGAACTTCTTTGTCCACCACCCACCTATGCATGCTTCATGAAGATTATTCCCTCGTTGTGCTTATTTTCATCTCGTTGGGTTACGCTTGTACTCGTATTTGTTGTTGAATTTTTACTTACTTCTTCTTGGAGGATTTGCTTGCTTTTTTCCCGCTGATTCCTTCGGGAATTACTTTCCAAAGTTTTTATTCTGTACCTTAGGTATCATACTCGTACAAATTATTAAAAAATTGTATAATTTATTTAATAATTTCTGCTTCATCGGTGAACGATTTGGATTAAGGTTAAAAATCGTCAACGTTGAATGTTGATATTTTCTTATACAAATATTCCGTTTTTTGGTAAAATTTGGATAGTGTGAGTGCGAATGATTTTTCGTCTAAAAATTGAGATTTTTTCACTCCTAAACTTTTAAAAATACGAGTAGGTATATATTAGAAAAAATTAAGCCATTTTTTTTATTCCAAAACGTAAAAAAAAATATAACAAAAAAATTAAAGCATTTTTCTACCAATTTTTGCGTAGGTAGAAATTAAGATTTTCCACTTCAAAGAAAAATCTGAATTTTCCCCTCTGAACAAATTGAGAGATTTTTACCCCCCCCCCCGGCAAAAAAAACTGATCGAGATTTTTGTTCCAAAAATATTTCAGGTAAAAAATTAAGATTGTTTCTCAAAAAATTAATATTTTTCTTTATGAAAATAAGGGATTTTTAAATTGAGAGATTTTTCCAAAAATTTAGGGAAAGATTTTACACTTGAAAAAAATTGAGATCATCACCAAAAATTATAATATTTTTTTCTCTAAATAAATTTCAAAAATTTTCTTTTTAAAATACCTACCTAATTGAAAAAAAAATACCTCAAAATTTTTGAGGTAAAATCTCTTATTTTTCCTCAGTAAAAATAAGAGATTTTTCCAAAAATATTGAAGAATATTTTATATTTATTTACCTAGGTACTTCAAAAAAAAATTAAAAGTTTTCTTCGAGAAAATTAGAGATTTTTTAAATTTTAAAACAGAGAAAAATTTTGCTGATTTTTTTCTATTTTTCTTGTTCTTATGAATGTCTCTCACTCCTGTCATATCATTGTAGCTTTCATTCAATTATAAAATTACCTGATCCTGAATTATGATGGAATTCATTTCCTTTCTTCAATATTTAATTACCTACTCCCATAAATTGATAAAGGTTATTGGACACAAGAAAATTGTGAGAAATGAATAATCGAACACATTTCGTCAATGAAGCGTTATAATGATGGAAATCTCACACAAATAGTGGATACGTCATAACAACAATAACATAAGTTCAAAAACATTAAAATATCGTTACCGTAACGTTATTGTTGCGTTTTTTTTTTATTGAATCTCAATCACTACTACAGAAAAAGTTATGAACAAATTTTTTTCAACCGAAAACGAAACAATAACGTTACAATAACTTTATAGAAACGTATTGTAGTGATGCTATTGATGAAATATAACGAAAAATGCAAAAATAACGTAACAGTAACGTTATAGTAGCGTTACTATAATAACGTTATTGAAGCGTTATAATGTTTTTTCACACAAATAATAGATACGTCATAACAACATTAATACCAGATTAATAACGTTACAATAACGTAACTGTAACGTTATTCTTACATTTTACAATGCTATTGATGAAATATAACGGAAAATTCAAAAATAACGTTATAGTAACGTTATTATAATAACGTTATTGAAGCGTTATAATGATGTTTTTCACACAAATGATAGATACGTCATAACAACATTAATACCAGATTAATAACGTTAAAATAACGTTACTGTAACGTTATTGTTACGTTTTTGGTTAAATCTCAATCACTAGAAAAAGTTATGAACAAAGGGCCTTTCATGGTAAGATGGTGAAATCGGCCCTTGATCGAAATTGGGTCCAAAGTGGGTCAAAATGTTACTTATGATGTAAAAACACGCCACAAAAATTTTTGACCCCCTACCCCCTCCCCTTTCCGAAAAATCGCGTTATAACGGTCGAAAAATCAAAAAATTCTATAATTTCTTTGTTTTTTGGGGGGTTGAAATTTTCAAAAAAAAATTTTTAATTTTTTGGGGGGTGCCATGGCTGGATTTTTTTTTAAAATCTTCGTAATATGGATAAGTATCACATATATTTTTTTGAGGGTGCCAAAGGGGGGTGGAACATAGTCAAAAAAAATAAAAACTTCGAAAAAACACGCATTTTCAGGGTTTTTTTGTATTTCTCGAGGGTGTTTGAGGCGGGGACTTGAAATGTAAGCAATTACAATCGTAATACATAATATCTGGATGGAGTGGGGTTGATGTGGGAGATTTGTGGTCACACAAGTATGGGACGAATGACAGGGTGTGATAAAAATAAGGAAAAACGAGTGATGTGAGCGCTAGGATGGCTCTTTTGGAATTCGGGTATTTTTAATGTCTTAGCCACCAAATTTTTTTATTTCATGAGAAAATAACTTTTTATTTATCATTTTTGCCCTAACTGAATTTTAAGTGGCAACTAGTCACCCCCCCCCCCTTTCAGAAAAATAATAAAAATTGACTGATTTTCAAAATCTCACTTTTTGCTGGTTATAACCCATCAAAGAGTTGGCATTCTATAAAAAGGTATCAAAAAATATTTCCTCCAGCTAAAATTGAAATTTTTTCACCTTTTCTATGTACGCGGCACCATTCGAAATTCAGTTAGGGAACAATTTTAAATAGGAAATTATTTTCTAATAAAATACATGAAGCTTTTCATACCATAGGTGAAATTTTTTTACCAGTTTTCTTTATTTTTGCTTTTTTTGATGGTACCACTTGAAATGTGGTTGAGGGAGGAAATAAAAAATTGGAAATTCATTCTCATGACCAAAAAAGGTAAGATTTTGAAAATCGGTCAATTTTTTAATTTTTTTTGAAAAAAAGGAATGACTAGAGTCTACTTAAAATTTATTTAGGGTAAAAATAAGAAATGGGAATCAGTTTCGTATTTAAAAAAAAAAAAAAAAACTTAACCAAAATGGGTAATAAAAAAAAACAACAAAAAAAACGAAAATTTAAAAATTAGTTATTTTTTAAATTATTTTTCGGGATGGAGGGTCTGGTGATATAACTTCAAATTCTATTGTGGAAAAAAATGAAAAATGGTGAAATATTTGCCGATACCTAAAATAGGTACAACAACAATTTTATAGAATGCCAACTAAAAAAAGTTTGCTCATTTTTTTCAATTTTGAAAAATTGAGGGCGCCCCAAGGAACCGCTTAAAATTGAGTTGGGCAAAGTGAAACATTGGGAATTCGTTCTCATGAAGAAGAACAATTTTTATGGGTTATAGCCAGCAAAAAAAGAGATTTTGAAAATCAGTCAATTTTTATTATTTTTCTGAAGGGGGGGGGGTGACTAGTTGCCACTTAAAATTCAGTTAGGGCAAAAATGATAAATAAAAAGTTATTTTCTCATGAAATAAAAAAATTTGGTGGCTAAGACATTAAAAATACCCGAATTCCAAAAGAGCCATCCTAGCGCTCACATCACTCGTTTTTCCTTATTTTTATCACACCCTGTCATTCGTCTCATACTTGTGTGACCACAAATCTCCCACATCAACCCCACTCTATCCAGATATTATGTATTACGATTGTAATTGCTTACATTTCAAGTCCCCGCCTCAAACACCCTCGAGAAATACGAAAAAACCCTGAAAATGCGTGATTTTATTTTTTTTGACCATGTTCCACTCCCCTTTGGCACCCTCAAAAAAATATATGTGATACTTATCCATATTACGAAGATTTAAAAAAAAAATCCAGCCATGGCACCCCCCAAAAAATTTTTAAATTTTTTTTTGAAAATTTCAACCCCCCAAAAAACAAAGAAATTGTGAACCGATCTTTTTTAAAATTTTACCACATATACCCCTACATGATACCTATAATCTGTGAAAAAATCAAAAATTTTCATAAACCCCCTTCAAAGTTAGAATTTTTTGATTTTTCGACCGTTATAACGCGATTTTTTGGAAAGGGGAGGGGGTAGGGGGTCAAAAATTTTTGTGGCGTGTTTTTACATCATAAGTAACATTTTGACCCACTTTGGACCCAATTTCGATCAAGGGCCGATTTCACCATCTTACCATGGAAGGCTCTTTCACCCATCTGCCATATTTGAGGAGCTAATGAGCTTTGAAAATTTGCGAAATTAGTGCCAATCGTCATATTTTGTCATAAAACGTCGAGAAATATCACTCCCACCCTCCACTGCTACCAACGGGTCAAATTTAATAGCTGATTTTTTCAAAGAAAAAAATCAGCTAAAAAAGTTGAGAGATTTTTTTCTAACCAAGATAAAGTCCAAGAATTAATAAGATTGTTTCTTAAATAATCGAGATCATTCCCTTAAGAAAATGAAAGTTTTTTTCCTTCAAAAAATTGAGATGTATTTACACTATTTTCTGGGAAATCTAAAATATTTTTCAACCCCAAAAAATTGAAGAATTATTTATTTTGCAGAAATCGAATAAAATTGTAATTAAATAAATTTGAAAAAGTTTATTTATTCCACAAAAATTCAAAAAAAAAATTCTTCAAAAATATGAAAAATACTCGTATGTTTTATTATAGAAGGGCTACAAGAGAATTAAAAATTGAAAAAATGAGACAATAAATTGAGATAGTTCTTCAAAAATGAGATACCTGTTTTCTCTATGAAAATAATATGCGATTTTTTTTCCAAAAATATTTTTAAAATATTAGCATTTGAAAAAAAAAATGGTGGGTATTTTTTTTATCTTTTTATTTCGAGAAATCGAGATATTTCGTATCCTAAAAAGATCCACCACTTTTTTTCTGGAAAAAATAGGTTGAGCCAGATTACACTTGGCACAATCTGTAGGTAAGGTATAATGATTATGCTCTTGAGTGTAGTGTGCCCGGCTTCTAGATTGTGAAACATTTCACTGGAATTAGATTTTCTTTCTTGTTAGTTGAGATACATCGTCATCTATTTGAGTTATCATCGGTGCGAGAAATACGAGCTACGATCATTTTTCAATGAAGACGATTAACATGTGTACTGAAAAAAAAATTATTTCTGTCTTTGAATTTAATGTGAAAATAACAATACGTGAAATAGCTGATGCACGAATTTCTTTGTATGGTTTCTCAATAAAACGCGTCTTGTAAAAAGCAATATATGAGTGAAAATTGTTTCAAGATGCTAGAATTTGAAATTATTCGGTACGAAAACAAGAAAGCGTTTCTCCGGTGCGTATGTGCGAATATGTGCTTCGTCTACTGAAAATGAGTAAAACGAGGAGAATTAGGTAATAGTATGACAGGTATGGGTGGTTTTGATATTCGTGTTATTTTTTTATTCGGCCTAGTAACATTGTTAACACGTATGCATTTAATTTGTACCTAGACCAATGCGCAGAGATGAACTTCAATTTACAAAATAGGTATTTAAAAAAAATGAAAAATAAAAATCAAACAGAATTAAAATTTGAATTAAAATAAAAAATTAACTTACAAATTCAAAATGACTGAATATGAGAAAAAATTGAAACTGAAAGAAATCGCCAAAACTGGAGAATTATTACGAATTTTGTTCAAAAATTTTCCAACATTGGCCTTTTTTTGATTGAAATGCTGAAAAATGAGCCTTTTTGAAATTCTGAAAATTTCATTTCCCGCAGCTTCGTCGCCTTTTCTTTTGAAAAGAATTCTTAAACAAGGACATCCCTTGTGTATAAACACATCAAAAAAATATTTGAAAAAAACTTTTCAAACATTTTGACAAATTTTGGTATTTCTAGCTTAGAAAGCAGGCACGTGAGTACCTATCTAGGTACCACCGTATCTTATTTTGATCATATTTTCTAAAAATTGTGTTTACTGAAAGTGGTAAATTAATATACTCAGTTATAGGTTTACGTGAACTTATTTTCATTTCAACACGTTTACAGTTTGACGATTTTTTTTGTTGATCTGTTCCACATTTTAATGGCGAACAATTTTATTGTTTTCATTCTCTGAAAATGATATTTCATCTTTTACCTCAAGAAATAGAAATCACATGACATATTCTTCATAACAACCACGACCAATTGTTTGGAAATTTATATTTCCCATCTATTCCGACGTTATTTTTTTGAAAAAGGTGGAAGAAAAAAAAAAAATAAAACAGCTCGTATTTCAAGGAAACGCAATCAATCCTTTCCTATAGTTATACTTAGGTAACTTCTAACAGAAAAAAAATACAAGGAAGGAGTTCGACGTTAAAAACAAAACATTGTGGGCATGCTGGCGAAGATTCCTTTTCATTTTGAAAATATCAAATGGAAAATGAATTTGACAAAATAACAAAAAAATAGTCATTTACATTGCATAGATAGTATATCGGAACTTTCTCGACGTTATTTTCTATTTTTCGCTCTTTGCGGTCCGTGTAGTTTATCACATACCTGTTAGTTACCCAATGTCTTTATTGCAATGATTGAAAGAGATGAAATAAGACGTACCTATCTGGTTGAAATTTTTGCATAATTTTTATAACTTTTTTCATATAAACAAATAACTGTCAATTTACATCGTTTGTAGGACGTGCGTAGTTGGTGTACAAAGGAGAATGCATATTCAATTCAACCATCGAATATCTATCTATTTCCATTTTTTCATTAGTGCAATTTTTGCAAATGAAACGATTGAATCGTGACTTTTATTTGTATTTTTTCGTGTTGCATATACTAAAAAGGATACGAGAAAAATTCACATCATAGCTGAGAAAAAACATCTCTCACGCGTTACCAAGTTCTCTTCTTTGGTACACAAGTTACGGTTAGAAATTAAATCGTTTTTAAAGGGAACGAAGAGTCGCTGATGTTTCTTCTTTCTTAATGTTTTTCTCAATCATGATACGTACACCAAGAAACAAACGTAGGTATTACAAAAAACTCGCCTTTTGGTTATTTCAGCGACGAAAGTCGTTTTAGATTTTAATATATTAAAATGATGGAAGACAACGTGTTTTCTTGCAAAATGAAACTTTATGTTGACAAATTTTCTTCCCATCTATTTACATTTAGTAAAATGTGTATAGTTGTTTCGTCTTAATTCCTTCTGTTGTCTTGAAAATGCTTTTGCAATTATACGTTGTATTGTATGCTATAAATTAGAACAAGAGTGTTATTGAAAATTATTAGGAATGTTATACGAAATGGAACGTTATTCCGAGGTATACGAATTTACGAAGACTATTTCTCTAGACTATAAGTATTTTTAAAATATTCTCGCGACAAAAAGTTTTGAGGGCTCTAATGAAAAGCAGCGGCGCCCAGAGGTTTGAAGAATACTATTGCAGAAATTAAAATAGGCTCCAAATCTTCTCCAAAAAGACCACAAAATTGTTTCCTCTCTTGAGAAAAAACCCACAAACTGTCAGAAAGTGTAAAAAAATTCATTGACCTAATTTTTCACCCTTCCTATCAAAACTCACTAAATTTTTTTAAGTGATTTTTTTTTTTTGAGAATATTTTTGTTTACAAAAATTGAATTTTCTATCAAAAAAAAAAAAAAATAATAATTGAGAAATATACAAAAATTCGGCGCTTCGCGCCTCGCCAGGGGGGCTTCACCCCTCTTAAAAAAATGTGATACCTAATTGAAAAAAAGTGAAAACATTCTTTAATCTAAAACAATTGAAAGATTTTTTATTCCAAAAAATTGAGAAATTTTCACACAAAAAAGCTGAAAAATTTTTTATAAAAAAAAACTCAAGAAATTTTTATTTTTATTTCCAAAAAAAAATCTCTTTAATAATAATGAAAAATTATTTTTCTTTCCAGTAAAATTGAATGACTTTTTACAGTACTCCAAAAAACAAGAGAAAAAAATTGAAAAATTTTAAATTCAAATAAATGAGAAATTTTCTCTACAATAAAATTGAAAGACTTTTTATTCGAAAAATAAAATTGAAAATTGCTCTTCCTGGGTATTCTCCCCCCCCCCCAAAAATTTTTTTTTTCAAGAGTGTTATAAAAAAATTAAAAGATTTCTCATTCCAAAAATAAAAATAGAGAAATCCCTCCCCCCAAAAATGAGGAATACTACTTCGGAAAAATTGAAAAAATTTTCCCTGTTTTTTTAAAAAAAAAATTAGGTAAAGTACCTATTTAAAAAAACTTGAGAATTTATTGTCCAATGAAATTAAAAGATTTCTTATTTCAAAAAAAAAAATGAGAATTTTTTTCTAAAAAAAATGAGGAATACTACTTACTACTTTAGAAAAATTGAAAAATCTCTCCTTCTAAAAAAATACCAATTTTTTTCCTGTACTTATTCAAAAAAACTTGAAAATTTTTTACCCGAAAAAATTGAAAACATTCTCTATTCCAAAAATTAAAAGATTTTTCATTCCAAAAAAAAAAAATTGATTCTTCTCCTCGAAAAATGTGGAATACTTACCACTACAGAAAAATTGGGAAATCTCTCCTCCTAAAAAATTTATAATTTTTTTTAGTTAACTTATTGAATAAAAAACTTGAGATTTTTTTTCCAAAAAATTGAAAACATTCTCTATTATTTTAAAAAAATTGAAAGGTACCTACACGAGTATTCTTCTAAAAATATCGACAAAGAATATGTTTTTCAAAAAAATAAGAAATGTTTTGCAGGAAATGATTTTGGACCCCCGCCCTGACTTTTAACAGGCGATCGTGACAAATTGTCTACCATGCATTTGCAAAAAATGACGTTGTGGGGTTGTTCAACAAGAAAATATCTATCCAAATCACAAAAAAAATGTTGTTTTTTTTGTAAATGTGAGTTTGATCCTGAAGTTCTGAAATTTCTGCTGAGAATTCATTTGAGGGGAAAATGAAAAAAAAATGAGGATCAACTCTCGTGAAAAGGGATGACTTAGGTGGGTTAGAGTAAAAACTTGCAAGTTTGAAAATTTTAAATTTAAAAACATGGGGGTCTAGTATAGGCACCGTTGGAAATTCAGTTAGAAGGAATGAAAATTTTGATTTTTTTTTTTTTTTTAGTTTTTGTATTTTTAAAAAAGAAATTGGGACTTCGAGACACTACTTGAAATTCAGTTGAAGGAAAAATTAAAAGTTGGGAATCATTTTTTCAACGATGTCGGGTGGCAAAACAAAGACAAAAAAAATCACCAAGTATAATAAAAACTACCTACTCTGATGACGACATTATTTTTGTTTAAATTTTAAACTTTCTATCGAGGTATAGTTGTGTAAATAAAATAATTTACCAGATTCCACCGCTGACACAGACCTGAAATGTTTTTGTTGTCTATGTTCAGTTATCCACATCATCGCGCTAGGTAACCTTACTTCTATTTGTTTCGTACTTTATACTTGTGTGTACGTAGATACTTATAGGTATTCACTATTGACGAAAGTAGAAACCAACAGTATGAGAAGTTTCTTTTGAAAAAAGTTTAGTGGCGAGTATAGAAACACAAGAGAGAAAAATGGTTACTTGTTCGAATTGTCAAACGAATAAATGTCCACTTTCGAATGATAAACGATCTTTCGAGCGTACCTACATTATGAATTATAAAAAAATATTCTTTTAAAAAGAATTTGATAAAGTGCTGCTTGGATCCGTATTTTAAATCGATGATGAAACAAAAAGGGGTAAGTACTGAGGTATTATATCACCGAGAGAAGTTCGTTGCATAAAATAAGGAAAAAATATGTAGTAAGTACTTAACAAAGTTTTTGCCCTATCTTTTTCTTAAATTAGCAGTAAAGCGAAGATTTCGTTGATAAAGGGGAAAAATTGAAAAGTTGATGCGAAATTTTGAGAGGTTGTCATCGATGTTCTTATCAGAAGGGAAGAAATGCACAAAGAGCATTCAAATTAGTGGAAAATAAATCTCGTCTTTCTTATAGCCGCTCAGTTCAAAGTACGAAGCTATAAAAAATCTTCAATAGTAAAGTTTTACAGCTATGAAGTTTTGAAAATATTTTACTTCTTTTTTTGTTGTTCATCGATACAAATAATTAACTTGCCAGTCAGTGTAAAATTTATCGATTATGGTAAAAGTTCTCAACTTTTAACGAACCGCTATTGTAATTTTATCAATAGTGTTTTTGCTTTGACGAAAGTTACCTATACTATACCTATAGGTTCGACATCTGCTTCTCGCTGTATCGTGGTGCAAAATTAGTAAGTATTCGGCGTATTAAATTTGCCGCAACTTGCAGGAATTTGTGTGGAAAAGTCGGCTCTTGTTGATTAATATTTCCATTAAAATTAATCCGAAAGTATTTTGAGGTCGAGTTTATGCAACCGATTTACTCAGTTAGAAAAGAAGGGGAAAGGAAACAGGAAGATTTTCGAAAAGAAATGAAAGTTAGGTGTAAAAATATACTATGTACATAGTTTTCGCATTTCGGGAACTATTTGGCGAAAGTTTTCACGCTAAATTTATTATGTACACGAGTACCTACTTATTTGAAACTGAAACAAATTCTAAAGCGATTCATTGTTTACCGAAACGATATTCGAAATTCATTTTTAGATAGTTCATCCCCGTGTCGTGGTGCTCGGTCTAACGTAAGACAAACACTCAGGGCTACAGGATTAAAATACGAGAAATTCTCGCTTGGGCTTGGTAGCGTGTTAAAGTCTATACCACAAAGGAAATGCAAATAAATCTTGTTCGTACCATACTATATACGTACATTTACTAATGTCTAAAATGTCAAATCAACATTGCTATAAATAATTCGTTAGGGATTTTATTGTTTATTTATTTATTCATAGCCGGCGAACTGAGTGTAGCGAGCGTGCTTTCGCTACACATGTGAGAGCTTCAGCAACACATGTGCTAAAATTTTTCAATTTTTTCAAAATTTATTCCCAGTGTAGTTAAATGCAGAAAACGCAAATTTTTTCATTCAAAAGCGTAATTTTTGAAAAAATTTCGCCCTCGCTGAGCTCAGGCAATATATATATATATATATTTTTTAGTAGTGATAGTGAAGGTGGGAATTTTCAGTCTTTTAATAGAAAAAAATTAATACCTATTCTCACATATTTTAGACTTTTTTAAAAAAATGGGCATATTTTAGATTAAAAAAAAAAATATTTGCACAATATATTTTAAGTTTGAAAAAAAATATTTGCACATATCTTAGATTATTTAAAAAATATTTTGCACACCCTAGTTACAATTTTAAGCTTTGTTGATATATTTTTTTATTTCTTTCATTTCTTAATAAACGGAACAAAAAAACAAAAAATATTACAATAATTAGGCTTCGTTGATTTAGGTACCTATTTCTTAATTAAAATTTTTTTTTTGTACTCCGAACAAGGTAAAAACCCAAAATGATTGCCTTTTTCTTCGCATTTTTACCCCCCCCCCCTTTTGATCCTCCTCCGAATATATTCAGGTACAGCAACACATGAGAAAAATTCAGTTCGCCGGCACTGTATTTATTTAAGTTCTATTCGAAGGAGTAGTTGATGCGGTCAACAATAGTTGTACTACGATAAAAGCTCGTCACTGGGTTCTAAAATTCTATGACAGAAAAACAGTGCTTGCTACTGATCTTTTGCGAACTTCCTCACGCGCCTGTGGTTGATTTATTAAAGTACAATATAGTAAACAAGGCAGTTTTTCAAATTAAACTTTCTTCTTGACAGATGCAATAGCAATTCGCCCTTGCCATTGTCGTATGAAATACGTTCGTTGAAACTTTTTCCTACAATATTTCCGCATTCTAATTTTATATGTTTTTGCGTCGTTGTGATTATTATGCACAAGCAAAATTTTATAGATCTATTCTATACAATATATGATATTACATGGATGCACTTTCTTCTTGGCTTCTAAGGTATAAGTTACAAAAAATACAAAGTGATGAATTGAAAAAAAAATTGTAGGCAACTGCAAGAATTTTTTGAAAATTTTTTTAAAAAGAAAATTTTAAAATTTTGTTTGAGAGTCACTCTTGAAATTATGTATGAAAATATTTTTGTAAATTCTTTTTCGATTTGGTTAAAAACTATTTTTTTTAAATAAATTTTATTTGAAAAAAATAATGTTTAAATGAGTACATACATATGTTACAATTCATGAAATATGCAAAAAAAGGGTAACATTATTTGCCTACCTATTTCATGAATTAGGCAGAAAATTACCCATTTTTTCACAATTTAGGCAAACCTGATACTAAACGAATTTTTGAATAAAAGTTTAATGAATTCATGGTTGCACAAAAAAAAAGAATTTTCTCTCTATTTTTTTTTCACAGTCAGTGATTTTTTTTTGCCAGAGTCACTTTCAGTTGGCAATTTTTTATTCATGAAAATGATTCTGAGAAAGAAGCTCCCAACTCTCAAGGAAAAGTAATTACGTATGAAAGAAAAAAACAATTGGCAGAAATAGTTCTGACTTTGACATACAAAAGAATGACAGTAATAAAATATAAGGCTGAGTATAAAACTAACAAAAAATTAGCCAAAATGGTGGTTTGCATTTTCTTGGAATAAAAAACCTCTCAATTTTTAATTTGTTTGAAAATAGGTAATAATTTCAATTTTTCAATTTTTTTTTTTAGGAAAATAATTCTCAATTTTTCTCGGAAAAATCTCTTTTCAGGAAAAATTGTTTTCAATTTTTTGGAGAAAAAATCTCTCCAATTTTTGGAGAAAAAATTTCCAAATATTTCATGTAGAAATTTTTTTCTGAATTCGAATAAAAAAATTAAAAGAAAATGGGTAAGTACTAGGTATAGGAAGGCATAATAAAATTTCTCTCTCTCTCTCCCTTTTTTTTTTTTTTTAAATTCCCAAATTTTTAAAAACTTTGCCATTGAAGTAAGTCACTCCTGACCAAATTACGTTGGTAAAAAAAAACGATGACTAAAAAACGTTGACAAAAGAAAACACAAAAAAGTAACATGAAAATTTGAAATAGGTATCTAAAGTGACTCTGAACAAGAAAAAAAATGATAGAATTTAAAAAAATTTTCAATCAGGAGAATTCTCTAATCTTTATTTTTTCTTCAATTAAATGTTAGGTGGTGTTTCTAGTAGCTCCAAATGAAAAATGAAAAAAATTACAAATTTTCAAAGTTTCGTACTCATGAGAAGTAATTCTTAACTTTCTATTTTTCTCCTATATTAATTTCAAGTGATGCCATAGAGTTCCTTTCTCAATTTTTCAAAAAATTCAAAACTCAAGGAAATGAGCAACATTTTCAAACTTGGATCTTAAAGTTGTTTTTTTCTCTCATGAAAATTAATTTTCATGCTCTTACTTATTCTTGAACTGAATTATAAGTGATGTCTATCTTTATAACTCTGGCCATTTTTTTGCTCTATCCCATCAAAGTTGTTCTTTTTCATGAGGATGAGATGATGACGACCTTGTAAGTCAATTTGGGTGACCTGTACCCACCACACAAAATTTAAAACAGCGGAAAATGACCCCAAAACTTAGTTTTCTTGAGCTGGTGGGGGTGGGACGGTCGAAACATCTAAAACGTAAATTTAGCGTAGCATAATTAATCTAGATGCATGCCAAAGAACGACCAAAACTCCATTTTTAAAATTTTCCCTCCTCATGTGTTCGATGAGGAAAATGCCTAGTGGTGTAGTTATTCGTCTGAAAAGAAAATGTTCGACAAAAAAATCTCAAGAAAAATTTTTGAAAACAAAAAAATAAAATCTTAACTGACATAATTTTTTATTTATTATACAGTTTACCTGCAATTTCTTCTGACCAAACTAAAAGGTCCAATGAAAAAAATGGTAAGAATGAAATCCGAAAAGTGCGAAATTTGTCATATTCGGCACAAAAATTTACACATCTCTTTTCCAACGTAAAACATTAACGAAAATATCATAGGATACACTATAAATCACCAGGAAATCTGACACGCGTAATACCTCGATAAACCTATATCAGTATAGCTACATATAACTTGTGAGCGTAATTTGTGGATTCGTATATCTTTCGCATCGAATGTAAGTAATCGCACGGAACACAACACGTCCAACTTTATATACCTTATAAAATCAAAAAAAGTCCGCAATTTTACATTTGTCGAAATTTGAAAATTTATATTGATAAGTAGTATAAAAAAAAGACAAAACTTACATTTGTCCGAATTTAAAAATGATTTTTTCCATTTTCATGGAAACAGTGAACCGTGTCGAATTAAATCATTTTATCAAGTTGAAAAAAATTTAACGATCCCAGGAGGTCGTATTAGTGTTATCCTTTCTGTGTAGCCTGTAAAATTAGCGCATTGGATTAATTTAATCCAGAAGGGTTTATGTTTTCCACATAGAATTCAATTTTCATTTCACGAATACATTTGGTGAAAGAATTGCAATCGTGTTAAGTCTGTTAAGATACAAGACGTCATGAAAGTTCTTATGACCTTGGAAATTCGATTTTTAAACTTGGTAGCCTGTGCAGTCGGCTTACTGAAAAACGGGTACATGAGAGGTTTTCGAGCGTCGGTGATGAGAACTCACCACCCTATGAATATCGGACAAAATATAATACAAAATGTACACTATTGTACACGAAGGTCCGAAACAATATTCGTTTTTAATGCGATGAAATAAAATGAGTTTCAAATTTCAAACTAGCCAGGATGATGCACTAAGATAATTATGCACTTTAAATTTCAAAATATACTACAATCTGTAGAATCTCGATTATCTAAATTAATTTGGCGAAGGAAAATCGGGTGTTGTGAAAAATTGGATTATCGATTTTTCTTTTCTTTAAAAATAAAAACCGTTAACAAAAATGGACTTCGTATTGCAAAAATTTCATAGAAATAGCTGAACAAATAGAAAACAATTAAAAACTACCCACGCAGAAAATTTAACAAAATTAAATATCTTTGGATTAATCTAAAAATTAAAAAAAAAATATCGCGTTTTAAAAATTTTTGTAGGTAGGGTAGTTTAAAAAAAATACGAGATAAATTTTATTTTTATTTTTTGGAGTAATAAAAATAAAATTTTTAGAAATGAAAAAAATCTCAATTTTTTCAAGATGAATTTTTTTTGAAGATCTCTTTTAAAATAAATTTTGGAATAAAGAAATTATATTTCTCAAATTTGTTGAGAAAAAAAAATCTTTGAATTGTTTGGAGTACCGAGGTCGCGGCGCACGAAAGATTTAAGTAAAATTATTTGTTTTAAGTACGTTTATTTGGTATAAAAATAAGAGAAACCGGAATAATCGGTTGCAAATTTTTGCTCGAATAATCGGAAGTCAATCGGGGTCTGTATACCAAAAAATGAACAAACTGTTGAGGAGGAGGAGGAGGAGGAGGAGGAAGGGGAAGTCAGGCCATAGGTATGCAGCTATGCACATTAGGATAGCCTTTTAGACTTCCGATATTTTTTTTTGGCCTCACTTCCCCACCTTTTTTTTTTCATGAGAAAATTTTATTCTATATTTTTTTATTTTTCCCCTGACTAAATTTCAAGTGGACTCTACTCACCCCATCTTTTATAAAAATGGAAAAAAAAATACCAATTTTCAAATTCTTGCATTTTTTTAGGTTAAATTAAAACTCATCAAAATTGCTCCTATTCATTGGAATTAATTTCTGATTTATTATTTTTCTTCCAATTTAATATTGAATAGTACCTTAGGTCACCCTCAATTTTTCGAGAAAAAGAAGAAAAGAAACTAAAAAAATGATTTCCCCTTTTTTATTTTTCCCCAAACCCTTTTGCACTTTTTTGGTTCCAACGACCTATCAAAATTGTTCCTTTTTGTGAAAAATAATCTTCAATAAAATTTTTTATCTTTCATCAAATAAACTGATTTTTGAATGGGTTCACTAACCTCCTTTTGCTATTTTTTAAAAATTTTATTTTTATAACATATTTTTCAAGAGTTTGCCAAAAAACAAATTCTTTTGAATTTTGTTTGAAATTAAGAACATTTTTTTTTTAATTTTGCAAAAAATTCTTCTGTATTTTATTTTCTTTGCCGAATATAGGTAGGTATTCAAAATTTCGAATAGTGAACAAATTGAGAAAATTTTGCATTTGATGATTGGAATTGCCATATTTCAATTATGTACCTACATAAAGTCAAATTAATACAGCGAAATGATTTTCTTCAATTTTTTGAGAAATATTTCTACCTACGTACGTACGTACCAAAAGGAAAAATTTATGCAATAATTTTTGTTTGAAATTTCGAATGAGTCGATGAGGAAATAATTTTTTCCCCGTTTCGTAATATTCCTGAAAAGAAACGTTGCCGTAATATGAAAAAATATTTCCTTCGTCAATTACGGAAAAAACATTGGAATTTTGTCCGTCAATGAGTTATACCCGAGGAAAGAAAGGGTTTTACGTATACGAAAAGTATATACGTTGCGTCGCTTATTTAAAATTTAGATTTTGTCTTGAAAAACGAATGCTATTTCTTCTTCATAACTTCTTGTTTTCTTTCAACCCTTATATGCATTACGATATGAGTATTTCACGACATACGCAAATTTTGGCGACAGTTCAAATAAGGTAATATCACGTCGCTGAAAACTACTCGCAGTGGTTTTCAAATTTCACCTATAAGTAATAGAAGAGAAAAAAGCGACATGATCGTTTATTTTTACCCTTCGTTCTCATCGTCGTCGTTTAGTTTCTGCATAAAAAGTTATATGTAAACGTATTCGTTCTTCGATACATACGCGACATTTTTTTTTCACCTGTCGCTGAAGCAAAAATAAGCCGAAACCGAAGCTCATTTATTAATTCAAAAACCTCGAGTAAAAAACGAATTTTAATGAGTTGCAAAAATAAAAATCATTCAAAAATACAATCGTCCAGCCGTTCCAGTGTTTGCGTTTTAAATTACAGGTACGAAGAATTACAAAAAGAAGCGTCATCGCAAGCAATTTGTATTCGTATCGTGGATCAAAATTTAAAAAATATAATGAAACTGGATGGAAAAATTAGGTTTCAGCTGTCACAAAGCGAATGTAATTAAAAGATCCTAATTATTTTTTTAAAAACTTCCTCGCAGGTGTTTTGGTAATGCGAGAAAAAAAAGGGGGGAAACTTCAAAGCTGCAAAGCTACATGTTTCCTAAATTGATCCTTTTGATTATGAAAGCTTATAAATATTGATTTTTACAAGCCGCGACTTTTTCTTTTTTTAAATCAACGTTTGCGCTTAGGTTAAGAAAATTTTACCTTGGAATAATAGGGTATCTACTTAGATGCAAAAAAAAGAAAAAAAAGAAATGAAATTAGTTTTACGAATAGTTTCCTCCTATAGGAATTTTCTGTGCCTTCTTTCCTTTACTCGTATGTTCTACGGGCCAATACGTTAAGACCCAAAATCTTTATATTGCAGACTTTGTCTTCGAGTATCTCCTTCTCTTCTCCTTCTGAACATATCTTGAGGGCATATTGACGATATGTATAGGTCTCTTTTTAGCTGCTTCTGTCATCACCGGTTTCATTGTGAAATGTGAATTCGATTAAAGATGGTATGTTTACTTTCTCCATTTTCTATCTACTTCATTTTCTCTCATTTTAGCTGTTTTTGTTTTAAAAAGTATCGCGAAAAGTTTGGGTTTCATTTCTTTCTTTGTTTTAATATTGAAGAAATTATATCTACTTTTCACTAGATCATGTTGTACTTGAAAAGAATTTTTCTTATATAGAGTAAAAGTTGCAGCAGTTGCAAAATTTGACGTCTTTCCGAGCGCAGCACACGCTGAACCTTTCTACGAACATACTTATTTTAACATATCCTTACTTTTAACGAAGTCGGCACCTTTTTTACGATAACGGTCTATATATTGCTTTAGTATGAGTTTAATCTTGTTTTATTTCAATTTTCCACCAACCAATGTTAGATCGAATGTGGTAGGTAGTTAGGTACGAGATTTATAGGTATTCGCAGCATATAAACTTGTATGCTAACTGCTAGGTCACTTCATCGTGTGATTATAGTATCTTAATGAAATTTACCCTTCTGGTTATAACTAGGTACCTATGTAATGTGATGGTGGGTACCTTTACAATACGTATTGCGTACAGAACATACTACACTTATATTTATAATATTGACTTGAGGGACAGCGAGATGAAATATGCGCATGGGTTGACCGCATATATTGGAAATTTTCGCCAATAATTGCTTAATGTAATCTAAGAATCATCCAAGTAGATAATTATGGTCGGTTGCTCTGTGGGATTGAAACACTTACTCAGCAGATTTTCAATTTTATATTTTGTATAACCCGAGCAGCACACTCGACAAATTATCGAAATACAAAATCGACAGAATATCGAATTCGATAAAGTGTCGCGTTAGTTCCGCATAAATCGTGAAATTATCTTTCGATATATAGATAGATTATCGACGAATTATAGTTAGCAAATATTTCGAGATTATAGTAAGATATTTTATCGATAATATATCTATAATATCGAAAGATAATTTCACGATTTAGGCGGAACTTTATCGAATTCGATATTCTGTCGATTTTTTATCGATTTTTTATTCCGATTTTTCGTCTTTTACTAGCTTTTTTCTATAATTAAAACTCATTAATTAGCATAATTAATACATTAAACTATGCCTAAACACATTATTCATGTTACGGTAAGAGGATCATTTCAGAAAAAGTCAAAAAAAATTATAAAAAATCTGTCAACCGTGGGGCTTGAACCTTCTACCTCCTGCATGGTAATCCTCTTCCTTAACCACTATGCCATACCTTATCGTTGAGGAATTAGCAATAAAACGCTTATAATAGGCAGTTTAGTACTTCCAGACGTGTTGGACTTAGAAAAATTTCCACCAATTTGGAAATAATTTCAAATATCGTCACAAAATCGTTGAAAAATCGTTCGACAAATTTCAGATTATTTGTCGATAATGTAGTTTCAAATATCGCCACAAAATCGTTGAAAAATCGAATTCGAGGAATTTCATATCACGTGTCGATAATATAGTTTCAAATATCGTCATAAAATCGTTGAAAAATCGAATTCGAGAAATTTCAGATTACGTGTCGATAATAAAGTTTTAAATATCTTCACAAAATCGTTAAAAAATCGAATTCGAGAAATTTCAGATTATTTGTCGATAATATAGTTTCAAATATCGTCACAAAATCGTTAACAAATCGAATTCGAGAAATTTCAGATTATTTGTCGATAATATAGTTGTAAATATCTGCACAAAATCGGTGGAAAATCGGATTCGAGAAATTTCAGATTATTTGTCGATAATATAGTTGTAAATATCTTCACAAAATCGTTAAAAAATCGAATTCGAGAAATTTCAGATTATTTGTCGATAATATAGTTGTAAATATCTGCACAAAATCGGTGGAAAATCGGATTCGAGAAATTTCAGATTATTTGTCGATAATATAGTTGTAAATATCTTCACAAAATCGTTAAAAAATCGAATTCGAGAAATTTCAGATTATTTGTCGATAATATAGTTGTAAATATCGTCACAAAATCGTTGAAAAATCGAATTCGAGAAATTTCAGATTACGTGTCGATAATATAGTTTCAAATATCTTCACAAAATCGTTAAAAAATCGAATTCGAGAAATTTCAGATTATTTGTCGATAATATAGTTCTAAATATCGTCACAAAATCGTTGAAAAATCGAATTCGAGAAATTTCAGATTACGTGTCGATAATATAGTTTCAAAAATCTGCACAAAATCGTTGAAAAATCGAATTCGAGAAATTTCAGATTACGTGTCGATAATATAGTTTCAAATATCTTCACAAAATCGTTAAAAAATCGAATTCGAGAAATTTCAGATTATTTGTCGATAATATAGTTTCAAATATCTGCACAAAATCGGTGGAAAATCGGATTCTATAAATTTAATATTCTTTGTCGATAGTATCGTTGACGAATATCGTCCTAAAATCGTAATACTATCGAATTCGATAGTTTTTAGATTTTTTGCCTATAAAATCGTACAGCTAAATCTGTATCATATCGTGAGAACATCTTTAGATTTTTAAACGATTTTTTATCGATACGTTTCAACTTTCGATATTATCGATCGAGTGTGCTGCTCGGGAATTTCAACTTGATCGAAAAAATAATTAAAAATTCAGAAATAGCCAGTGTAGGTATAATCAGTGATAAGTCAATCAAATTTTTCTAGGAGTAATTGGTTTATGAAAATTCTGAATAAAAATTCAAAAAATACAGGAAGAGATTTTTCATGACTTCATATCATATCATGAGTAGGTAATACTTGAATGCAAAATTACTACATTTTTTTAAAAACTCATGATATATGTATGAATAATTTTCTAAAATCAAAAATACCTAGGTACCTACTTAATTTGTGAAAGGAGGCAAAATAAATCTTAATTTCCCTTAATTACACTACATTATGACCAATATCATCGACTAATCTATAAATAGATAGCCAGCCCATGCATTAAAAAAGGCTCAAGGCTCGCTTATTTTGTTAAAAGGAGCCGGTTTTTCGTCTAGTTATAGAGCTATTTCAGAGATAGCGGTTAGGTACCGTAGCAGTATTTTTAGGATGGAAAGGGAAAGGACGCAGACTGATCGCGTACTTCCGCATGTTCATTATTTTTAAGACGTCCTCTTTCACAAAATTGTGGAACTTCATTTCTTTTTAAAAGGTTGACTAACGAAACTTTTTTACATAAGGGCTGGTTATCTATTTACAGGTTATGTACTTAATCTATGTATAAATATCAATCTTTCAATTTTTTTTAAATTAGCAAAAAAGAAAAATTTTTGAAATGAATATCATTTTAAATGTTTTTTAAATTTAAAAATCACAGGAAAATTCAGGGATTCTGCCCTTCGAAGAAATGAGATTTTTTCAATATTCAAAAATTTAAATTGAAAAATAAAATGAAACTAATAAGATTTTTTCTCTCTAAAAATGAGGAATTGTTTTTTCAGAAAAAAAAAACCACCAGACCAGTTCGAGTATGTTTTACTTCTCTTAGTTAAATCCCGTCGCAAATAGTACTTAAGGCTAAACGTATATTTCTGTACCAATATCATTGATCACAGTCGGATTAAATGCTATGTCTGGTTAATACATAATCTCGTGTTTTTTAAGATAGTCCCCCTTTCTTGCCCTCGTGGGTGTCCACTCGAGTGTGGAGCCGGAGTGATTAGGTAAACCTCTCTTTACCCCTCAAACCATCCACTAGGTACAAAAACAAATTTTTTCTACGTAATAATCAGAAAAAGTTCCCTCTCAAAATTGAAAAAAATTATTCTAAAATTGAATTCTTTTCTTCCTTAGAATTTTAGAAAATTTTTGTATAAAATAATAATCGTTAATGGAAGGACTAACATTAGACAGAGGTGTACTCTCTTTGGGGGGGGGAGGGAACTTCCCCCGCTGAAATTATGATCATTTTTCTTTTGGTAATTTGAACAAACCATTAAGTGACACGAGTTCCAATTTTATAAGCAGGGATAGGGAAGTATTTCATAAAAAGTTCAAAATTGTTTGTCAAAGAAGCGGTGAAAGAGAAAACAAAATTTTACAATAGAGAATTCCATTTCCTAATGTTAACCCCTTCATTTCAAAAAACCGGCAAAACATTAGCATCCATATAGTACTGGATTAAACGTACAATTATCTTAAAAGAATGTACTTGAAAATTATCTATTTTTTTTTTGACTCTGATTGAAATCGTGGCGGGGGTAGGATGGGAGATAGAATATACGCTCTGAAAAGTTTTTTAATCCTCAGCAATATCTGCTAGTTACTTTCGGATAGTGGAATCATGGTCAGGGCTGGTTCAACAAAACAGAACAGAACAGAACACAATAACTCTCTGAACAAAAAACAAAAAACAGAACAGAACAAAATAATTCTCTGAACAAAAAACAAAAAACAGAACAGAACAAATCGATTTTTTTTTTAGTTCTGTTCTGTTCATGTTCTCAAGTTCGTTTCCCCCCTTTTATTTGGTGTTTGAGAATTGTGATATTACAATTACAAAATTCATAAAGATTTATTTGTGGGTAGATGCGGTGAATTGTATATGAGTGGCTCATTTAGTCAGGTTATAGGGTGGGGTACCCCATAACCTGACTAAATGAGCTACTCATATACAATTCACCGCATCTACCCACAAATAAATCTTCGCCAAAAATATAATTTAAAAATAAAATTATTTGTTTCACGTCAAAATAGGTATAATTATTGTATTTAATATACCGATCAGCGAAAACGATAACACGATATTATGACAGTGACAAAGCGATAATATCGGGTTAATCGATGAGATAATAATAGTGGTTCTGTAGTGAATAAGAACAGCGATGAATGTTACCCGTAACACACTCCCCTTCATAGTACCTACACATATCCCTATGTATACATGGGCGAAATTTTCATGGGCTCGTGTATGTAGATTAGGGTGGAGTGGAAAAAAAACATCGCTCGGATTTCGACCAAACTCACAGAGGTGGTTCACTTACATACATGATCGGTGGATGATACGCAGCAAAACGACCCTTTGGCCCATTTAGGCAGATTTTCACTTGGCTGTACAGCGTCAGGCAATGCATAGACATACGCTTAGTTTGGTGCATAGGATTGGGAAATCCTCAATCACGATGTCAGTTTTAGGATAAATTATGTGAAATGGAGGATTGGATTTTTTTCTCTCTTTTTCTCCCTTCTCAACCACGGTGTCATTTTATTAATGCCCGTGTAATGGAAATGGTTAAAGCTGGATGATTTCATTATTTATTTATTATTTAAAAGGTTACGGCGAGGGTGTTTGTGAAACGGTAGATATTTGGGTGAGATTGATGATGTTATAAATGCTGACCGGGGTTTATTAGGCTTATATGTGATTTACGTACTCGAGCAGTTCGTATATTAAATGTGTAGACTACACATGTACCTTTCCAGCGAATGAATGTAAAACCATATCTTGCAAGAATGAAAATAACAAGAAGACCCGATGTTGTATCATATAATGTGACGATTAGCGAGTCAACTATACGTCAAATTGATTATTTTCTTTTACAACCACACTTCGTTTCCGTACCCATCGCACGGCTCAACAACATAACTTTAATGAATAATGATAAAAACAAATCATAACAAGCATATAAATTAAACGAGAAGACAGAATACTACTCTTCATGCGAACCTTCGCCTCAGTTCGAAAAGTGTACGTATCTATGGCGGTTTTAACAAAACATGCTTCTATTGCTCCTGGTAAGGAAATTATATGAATTTTCTCGACACAAAGACACATTCATGAATGCGAATTTTCTAGAACAACGGTCGAAACATGCACCTTTAACATGTCTACACTACAGAGTATACAAAACATATATCTCATTACCCTGCTGTAGAGTTTATAACAAAAATATAAAAAAAAGAAATGATGTTTTAACCCAGGTATTAGTGTTTTTTTTCAGGTTTGGTTTGTTTCGAAATAATTTTTTACAATGAAAAATATATGTATTTTCTTCACCTTGTTTTCGCCATTACAACGTACCTACTTATTTTTTAAATATATAGGGGAGAAGCGGGCAAATTGGCATAGGTGGGCAAGACGACATATCGTGTGTTTTGACAAAACTGCAACATTTGAACAAAACTTCAATACTTGTTCCACAATTGGTTTGTCCCATAATTGGTTTCATGGTTTGTCCCAAGATTTGTTCGACTTCAAAAAAATACAGAATTATGAAAAGTGAGCTAATTTATTTCGCCTGTTTGAAAAAATCTATTTTTTACTGTCGATAAATTGATATTTTATTTTAAAAAAACTCAAAATTTCAAGTGTCAAAAACTAAACCAATTGCGGAACAAATCAGTTCTGGGACAAAATTCACTACTATTTTTGAAAAAATTTCGAATAGGTTTATCTCTGAAAGGAATCAAGTTGGGATTTTTTTAAAGATAAATTATTGTTGAGTAATGCATAAGCATATCACTTGGTCAAAATGACCTTAGGTCTTTTTGTCCCACAATTGGTTTCGAGGCCAACTGCGGGACAAAAACACGTTGCTGAAAAAATTCCACTCTAACATGCGACTCAATGAAAAAAAAAAAAACGCGTAGCAGTCAAGATGCTCCGCGACAGCCGAATTTTTTTTTTCAAGTTAGTGTACCACTTTGAAAACGTTTTCATCCATGGTATTTCAGTTTCAATATCAGTTTTAACTTCAAATTCAGTTTAAAAATGTCAGGTTTTTGTCTTCAGTTTTAGTTCCTCTCTGCATTGAAGATTTCAACTTCAGATGGGGGCTCCGCCCCCATACCCCCGTTGAGGCTCCTACCCAACCTCCTTATCACTTTCAGCTCTTAGGATGGGGGCTCCGCCCCCATGTCCCCGCGTTGGGGGCTTCGCCCCCAACCACCTCGTCACTTCCAACTCATCAGATGGGGGCTCCGCCCCCATGCCCCTCATGGGGAGCTTTACCCTCAATAGGGACATGGCAGGAGAGGATTGAGGGCTTCGCTCTCAATCCCCTTCACACTTTCAGCTCTTCAGACGAGGGCCAACACACCAAAAAAGAGGTTAAAACGTGAAAATTTCTGATTTTTGACCCTGTACGAGGGTCAAATGGTGCTCAAAAGTCGAAACCCCCAAAAGGCACATCAGTGACCTCTACTGACCCTACATCCCAAATTACGATTGTTTAGGTCTTTTAGTTTGGGCTGTAGGCTGTTCAACGCGTCAGAAAAGACAGGTTAAAACTTGAAAAATATTGATTTTTGACCCTGTATCGAGGTCAAAAGGGGTTTAAAGGTCAAAACCTACAAAAGGCACATCAGGGGCATGAACTCGATCTATGATAAAAATTTAGGCCCCCCAGCTCCATTTGGGAGGTCTGTAGCCTGATCAACGTGAAAAAATGACCTCAAAATCCACTTTTTGGGCCCTAAAATGGGGTGGGGATGACTTGGGAATCTGAAATTTGGATACAGTGGAGACAATCAGAGTCACTGTTGTTGGTAAAAATTTCAAATCATTTTGTCAAATTGGGGCCTCTTTAGAGCCCCTCTCAAAAAAGGGCGAGCCCCAATTTAGGGGCTCGAGGGTCAAAAACCCCAAAAGGCACCTCAGTGACCCTTACCTATCCTAAATACCAAATTTTAGCATCCAAGGTCATTTGGTTTGGGCTGCAGGCTGATCAACGTACCGGGAAGCGAGAAAAAACATGAAAAATTGTGAAAAATCTTGATTTTTGACCCTTGACAGGGGTCAAAGGGGGCCCAAAAGTTGAAACCTACAAAAGGCACATCAGGGGCACAAACTTGATTCATGATGAAAATTTTGGCCCCCCAGCCCCATTTGGGGGGTCTGTAGCCTGATCAACGTGAAAAAAATGACCCCAAAATCCACTTTTTGGGCCCTAAAATGGGGTGGGGATGACTTAGGGGGCTGAAATTTGACTATGGTGTAGGTAATTAGGGTTCTCATCCCTGGGGCAAGTTTCAAAAGATTTCATGATATTGGGGCTCCCCCGCACCCCCTCAAAAAGGGGTAAAATATCCAATTTTGAGTTAGGGCCCCAAAAATTTTTTTGCATCATTCCTACACCGAGGGGACCCTACCTATCAAGTTTGACCTCATTTGACCTGTTAGGCTCGGCCCCAGAGTTCCAAAAGTAGCGGTAAAATTATATATATATATATATATATATAAATATGTGACATGTGACAGATCGTCATCTTTTGGTCCCAAACGTCGTCAAATGGGGTCAAAACGCTTCTACCCCCCTCCTTCTAAATCAGGGTCGGACACAATAGCCTAAATTTTAAAAAAAAAATTCGGCTAAAAACAAGTCTGGAATGATGAGGTTTAAACTTTATGGTGAGATCATCAAATATCGTTCCCAACCTTCCCCTTCCCGTCAAAAAACAAAGAAAAAAAGCTGTCTCACAAATTAGTACTTTACCCGATGCAAAAAAATCATTAATAAAATTTTTTCAATTTATTTGTCTTAAATAATTTTTTTCTGATGTATTTAAGTATAAGAAAAAATAAACTCCTCATAACTTTTGATACGTTAAAAAAATATATTTCAGAAAAATAATTAAAAAAAACATTCAATAATGATTTTTTTCAGACGTTTTTCAACATATTATTCGCTGATCACTTTTGATTGGAGTAAGATAGAGAAACGGGGGTTGCGCCAATGAAAAGAGCAGAACTTTTTTTTAATTTAGAAAAGTTGATGATAACACCTCACTCGCAAAGGATAACTTCTTGAGTTACTAGGTACAGAAAAATAAGAAAAATTCTCACTTTTTCTACATGGTTTCTCAAATATTTTGCTCGGTATAGACTTCCTTGTTCAGTTATAAAAATTACCAGCCTCACGAAAAAATTCTAAACAAAATTTGCCATCCGATGCCGTAAAGCGAAACTTTCCACCATTATAGTTGTCGAGAAGCGCAAGGTTGAAAACACTTGGCCAAAACGAGAAAAAATATTAAATGAGCATAACTCAGCCCCTGCAGTTCGGAGGTAAGGCAAACACACTCACATCGACTCATCATAAGTTGCATAGTTATTAGTTGGGAGGCTTTACTCTCAATTCGGTACACCCTTTATACACATGGTTTTCTAGTATAACATTTGAAAAGTTCAACCCCAGAATCAGACCCAGGAAGTAAAAAAAACAATAATACTTACATTTTAATACCCATCATGATAAAAATTCCAAAAATTAATTCAACACCTTCGAAAATCCTCATAACACAATTTTTAGATTTTTGGTTTTCTGAAATCCTTCTTATCTCATACTACGATCGTACGATCATGCTGTTTTGTCCTTCCACTTTGGCCAGGACGTTAATTTTTTTTCCATTACTTAATTAGTTACATAAAAAGTAACCGAATAAAGGATGCTATCGAACAGTGTAATTCTCGTATAAAAATAGTGAAAAATCGATTCTTGGCTGCTTTTTGAAGTCAAAGTATTCTATCTTGCCCACCTCTCCCCTACGTGTATTTGTAATTGATACCATTCCAAGATTGAATATTGCTTTTGTATCGAGTTCCATTTTTACGGCAAATTATAAGTCTCAATAATTCAATATCGTACAACTCGTATATTCGAGTAATTCTAGAAGACAACGAAACACCACTCGTCGGAAAAATTCGCCTCGAAAGTCATTAAGAAGTGACAGAGAAACACGATCAATTATACAATTACGTACTCCAGCGACACCTATTCAAACAGGAAAAGGATTCCTTATCCTTTTAAACATATTTCGACATGAAAAGAATACGATAATTGGATAACAATTTTCACTTCGATTAAAAAACTTCTGAATTAAATTCCTCAGTTTTCGACTGCGCAAAACATTCTTTTGAAAAACGTAGTTCACAATGACAAAGAGAAACCCACCTGGTACCTCTTTCAGACCCACGCGAATGAATTTATATACTCTTGCAACAAAAAGCCAGTAGGTATTAAACTTTCGTCAATTTTTTTTCAAGACTCAATTCGCACATCTTCTCAACCCTCCTGGTAATTTTTTTGCAAAAATGAAAAAAAAAAAAAAAAAAACACACACACACACACATTTAGGCTAAATTAATTAAACCTCTTCTTGTACACATGAAAACCACACGAACCGCATCCTTACAGGAAAGAGACTGAAAAGACGAACAAAATTACCAATAGTTATTTGTAAAATTTTTCTCTTCGGGTGTACGAGTACTCTTCTTCCACACGTCGTAATACCAGATTATTTGCACTTTTTCCCCTAACGTAACTGTATTTTTTTTCAAAACGAAAAAGCAAGCTTTTAAGGTAGCGAAAAAAGATCGGAAGAAAAATGAGCTGAAAAAACTTCCACAATTTGTCCTTGAAATAAGATTTCCCTTCAACGAGTAAAACTAATTTTTCCGAATGTATCTAATTTACGAAATTTAGAACTCAACGAGAAAGAAAAAAATTCTAAATTGCTTCTTTACCTAAAATAGTGATTGTTCGTCGACTTAGGTGAGAATACACGAGTATCAACTAAAAATATTTGGAAACCAATTTACAGCCATGTTGAAAATAAAAACCCCTTGGTAATAAAAACATTCGCTGAGTAGGTACTAATAAATTTTAAAACAACCAGTACAAAAAAAAAAAAATCCTCGAATTTTGGTTCATCGCATTGTCAATTTTTATTCCCGTATGAACAAATAAACAAATAAAAATTTTAAAATTAAAAAACATTCAAATAAATTTTGTAAAAAAATCCCTGGGATCAGTGACAGGAGTTTCAAGAGCCCGGAATTGCAAAAAATGAAGAAAATTTTTGCTATTTAACTGAAGAAAAAAAAGAGGAAATGAAAAGTGTTTGTACCTAATAAGCCTGAAATTTAATGAGTAGGCGGGTTGTACGTTCAGAAATTCCAGAAGGGTTAAATTCGACAAATTCAAAACAATATTAATTACCTATGATTCATTCAGTAAAATTTTGAATTTTATGGAATTTTAAAAATATTTTTTATTTTTTATTTTTTTTGGTAAAATAGTCAAATAAAGTCAACGGAAATCGCGTATCTAATAATATTTGAAAATTCATATGAACATAACACATTTTCAAAATTTTATAAAATATTGAAATTTTGTAGTTTTACAAGATATAAGTTTTAAAAATTGGATATACCTACTTAGTAACTTTTCAAGTTTGATTAAATTTCCAAAAAAGTTAAAGATAAATTTTTACAATTTTCCAAATTTAAGTTAATATTAAAAGTAAAAATGTCGAAATTTGGTAATTTTGAAATTTTAATGAGTTTTTCAAATTGAGTCAACTTTTTAAATTCTGCTGATATAGATTTTCACAATTTTTTAAAATTTATTTGCTAGGTAGATAAATTTTTAAAATTTAAAAATATTTTTGAATTGTGAATTTTAATTATTTTTAAAAAAAATGAGTCCAATTTTTTAATTTCTTCGAAATTAAAAAAGAACTTTTGCATTTAAATTTTTTTTTCGAAATTCATAATTTTTAAATTTTTACGGAACTCAAAAATTATGTGGAAAATGTTAGTAGGTATTTGAAAAATATTAAACTTTCAACGCTTTGATAAATCTTCTTGATTTTTTAAGAGTTGGTATAAGAGTTTTTTTTTGGAACAAAAATGAAAAAATTTTCTGACAAAATAATTTCTTGTTTTTAGAGAAGAACAAAAAAACTTGGAGAAAAAATTCGCTATAAAAGATCTAGCCGAATAAAAATCACCTCAGATGATGTCCCTTAGTGAAAAAGAATTCTCCACAAAATGTTGATCCTTGCCCCCCCCCCCATGATTTTTGGCTGTCTTATTGAGTTATTTTCAAGAATTTTCAATTTCAGTAAAAATGAAGGAAAATTTTCGTTCTTTTGCACAAAGTTGCATCTCTTAGTGGTATGTTCACGATACCCCGCCCTCCTCCAATTTTGGTTTACATCTACGTGTGTGTTTTTTTTTTTGTTATTTGAAGTTTTCAAAAAGAGATATAATTAATTTCTATAGACCGAAAGAAATGTGTACCTATAGATACCTTCTAGAAGTGAAAAATGAAAAAATTCACTCTTTCGCTACTTTCGTATGTACTCGTAGGTACGTATAATGAGTACCGAGATCAACAATAAGTGGGTAGATACTCGAGTAAACACAATTTCTTACATTCGATATTTCTCAACATAGTCAATTTTACTACTATAAACTTTCATTTTATTTGCTTACACAATTCGAGTTCGCAATTTATCGCGTTAAAAGAATGAAAATGGTTAACAAAAGTACACGCAGTGAAGAAGAGGGACGAAAACCACGCAGGTTTCGCTCGTTAAAAACACTTTAGAAGACAAACACAAATAGCAATTTGGCAAAGAAAAGAACCTACCTACCTGTTAAAAAATATTAACTCAAATGCCATATGATTGAACGAACATTATGGGAATTTTTTAGCTAAAATACCTCCTATCATTTTAAAAATAAAAACTCCCCTCCCCACTTCTCAGAGAGTATAAATGCAATGATGACATTACATTCTATATCAAGTCTAGTTCATTATACAAAAACGTAATATTTACACTAGTTTCTTCGAAATAAAAACCATTTAAAAGCTCTTTTAGTTTTTCCTTCTGCACTTGTATAGAAAATTGTTCGTCGTCTTTTTTCTCTCAAGTCATCAAGGTCAAGAACATATGTAATGAAATACCTCAATTTTGAGTCGAAACTAATTTAATTAAATCCAGAGAATATCGCAAATTAAATTTCCCTAAAGCAGACTCTTGTATAAATTATCCTCATCTTGATTTTTTCCACTGCGAAACGAGAAAAGAAAATGGTTCTAATAATATGCGCGCCAAAGTAACGCTGACAAAAAG
Source organism: Balanococcus diminutus (assembly GCA_959613365.1). NCBI lineage: Eukaryota > Metazoa > Arthropoda > Insecta > Hemiptera > Pseudococcidae > Balanococcus > Balanococcus diminutus. The sequence goes on along the minus strand of OY390715.1, from coordinate 32,333,960 downwards.
TTTGACTTAACGTTCACACATTTTAAAAAAATTAAGAAAAAACAAAGAAAAAACCGTAACAACCAACCAAATTAATTAATTTAAAAGTGGAATAAAACAACATTTTATTAATACTGTTTTAACGAAACAAGAAAACTAAACCGTTAACATTTGCGATTCGATGTAAAGAAATTCTCGTCGGAGTTATCTTCCCTCTCAGCATTTCATTCTCTTGTTGTGATAAAACAGTCTAGTTTTGAACTTTTGGGGGTTCAAAGAGTTGCTGAAAATTCTTCCTTTATCATTAAGTAACTATTTTAATTTCAACCTAGGTTTGAAATATTTAACTGAATATAGAACATTTTTCAGATAAATACTTATTCCATTTTCTATGTATGTAGGTATCGGTATTTAAGTAGATAGGTATTTACAATTCGTAAAAATTCCAACACAGAGTATCTCTATTCTTTACCGACTGAAACTACTGAAAGTATACGCTTCGAATAAAATTTCGAATGAAATGACTCTCTTATCATTTGAGTAGAGAAAACATAAAAAGTCGAATGAAAGTAAAGTTGAAGGTTTTTGCGTGGTCGTATAGTATGTCTTAGCTTTTAAAAAACAAAAATACATTCTTGCATCTTGCTGCTGTTAAAAAGTTACTCTCTCTTTTCAATTCTAACACTTCTTCATACCTAATATTTTCTTACAGTTTTATTCAGTTTTTATATACTCGAGTACATACTTTTAATTTTTATTTACACAAAACAGATTTACAGATAAAGGTAATTAATTTTTTTTTTTTTTTTTAAATAAAAAATAATGGATGAAAAGATAGAAGATTAGAAATTTGATACCCTGCGGGTAAAGTGGTACCTCCCCTCCCGGTAAACACACTGTATGCGAATCGCGTACTAATAGAGCGCTAAATTCGCATTTATCGTATACGAATAGCATGCGAAAATAGCGTACTATTAGCATATCAAAAATGTCCGCTTTTTTAGCGGCTGATTTCGAACGCTAATAGTACGTGAAATTAGCAGCAAATGTAGTGTTCTATTCGCTGTTAATTCGCTTGCGATTAGCGTTCGGAATTCGCCTCTAAAAAGTAGGCAAATGATTTTTGACGATTTCCACTCAGCAGTAAATTAATTATTCGAAAATATATCATATTTGTGATCGTAGATCTGTGGAAAATGAAATTATGCCGAATCGTAAAGTTTTTGGAGTACTTATCAGTGGCATTTGATAAAGTAATTTTTAGGAAAATCAAAATTACTACCAAGATTTCAATCTACAACTTTTGTTTGAAAAATTTTTCAATTTGAGCCCCCCCCCCCTCCAATTATGCCCAATACTACGTAGATAGATAGATAGATAGATAGATAGATTAGATAGGTATAAAAACGTATATTTATTACTCTGAATTGTGAGAGGGAAGAAGGGCTGTCCCGCAGTCCCAAATGAAAATTTTTTCAAACAAAAGTTGTAGATTGAAATCTTAGAAATAATTTCGATTATTACAAAAATTTCGATTTGACTCTTCCTTTCCTTATAATTTCGCATAATACTGCGTTCAAATTGGGGAAGGAAGAGGAATAATTGAAAAATTTTATAGCACTGATAAGACGTCTAAAATTTTTACGATTTGATAAAATTTAATTTCACACAGATTCACGCGATCACAAATAAGATATAAATTCAAAATAATTAACTTACTGTGAGTGGAAATCGTCCAAGAAATTCTGCCTTCGTCTCCATTCTTATCACTTTGAAATCAAATCATTGGCGTTTTTACTTAAAAAGAAGAAAAAACATCAAACAAAACACAAAATTCCCCAACAAAATCAAAAAACCCAGAAAAACCTTTATTTTATTGTTCAAATGTCACTGCAATACATTCAAGTATACGTTCATGTTTGAAACTGACTTCTCTCATTTGTAAAACGTATTGAAAGAAATTGTAGTGAAAATCGCATGCTATTCGCTAGCGAATGTTGCGCTAATATCGTAAGAAATATCTGCACGTTTTCCACTGCGATTTTAGCATACGATTCGTATGCGAATATTGTGCTAGTATCATAAAAAATATTTGCACGTTTTCCACTGCGATTTTAGCATACGATTCTTATGCTAATATCGCACGAACTTTTTGCCTGTTTTCAATGTGATTTCAGGCATGCGATACGCAAGCGAATATCGCGCTAATATCCCACAAAACATCTACAGGTTTTTAAATACGATTTTAGCATGATATTCGCTCACAAATAGTATACGAATTTATCTGAGAAAATTTTCTTCGATTTTTGCTTTGATTTCGCATTCTATTCGTATGCGAATAGACCGCGATTTTCGTCTCTGTGATTTTAGCATACGAATAGCAGGCGGTGTGTTTGCCGGGCTCTATCTGAACAACTGGGCACTGTCAAATCGATATGGTGACCAACACATGATGTATTGTTTCGGGGTCAATAAATATTCTATTTAGTCGAAATTACCTGAATTTTTGTGTTCATGCTTGAAATTTTTATTCGAGTTTTTTGTTTTTTGATGTCTCCAAAGTTTTCCGAGCACGTTGTTCGAAGTGTAAAAAGTAATGTAATTTTGATCAGAACGACTTCGAGCATTTATGTGTTTTTTTTTCTTCTCTTAGGAGGACAGAATACTGTACAAGATGTTCTATCAAGTTTTTCAAAAATTTTATATTCAATCGTCGTAATTGAGCGTTGAGCTTCCAAGTGACAATGAGGATAATGTGGCTCTCTTTGTAATCAGTGTCATTTTCACTCAATTTTCGATGGGTCGCAATCGAAAAAAAAAATCAATAATTATGGTAAAAAATTGTAAAAGTCGTCGCATATAAGAGATTACAAAAAAAAATTCCTGAAGAAAATATCTTCAGACGAATGTATTTTTTCAAAAAAAATTTAATATGATTTTTTTTTCAAGATTTTTAAAGATTTTTTTGTTGAGAAAATTTTTTTTCAGCGAGATCATTTTTACAAAAATGTTTTCAAACTTTTTTCGAGATTTTTTTGACAAAATAGGTACGTACCTAGTGGAGTAGATAGGTACAAAAATAAGTGTTTTTAAGGATTTTTTTTCCAAAAAATACTTAACTTTTTAGTAAAAATTATTTTTGTCAAAAAAAAAAATAACACTTTTAAATTAGGTAGGTATGGTTCATAATTCTTTTCAAGATTTTTTAAGGAAGAGATTTTTCAGTCAAAAAAATTTTTAAGATCTAAATAAATATTGTTAAAAAATATTTTTTGGTAATTTTTGTCACAAACCAATATTTGGAGATGTTTTGGTCGAAAAATATTTTTTCAAAGATTTTTCACTCAAAAAATATTTTTAAAGCCTGTTTAGTAAATTTTTTTTTATTGGATTTGTAAAAAAAATTCAAGATACCTAGTTAATATCTTGATTGTTTTTTTTTGTTGACCAAATCTAAAAAATATGTTTTCAAGATTTTTTGTCAAAAAATATATTTTTAAGAATTTTTGTCAAAAAAATATTTTAAAACAATTGTTTAAAAAACACAACATTTTTTCAAGAGTTTTTTGTCAAAAAAAATTTCAGGATTCAGGTATTGTCGAAAAAATTTATATTTTAGAGATTTTTCTTCAAAAAAGCATTGTTAAAAGACTCTTCAAGATTTAAGCTGCGTTTATAATCATCCGTGATGCTCCTTAACTTTTATTTACTTAAAAGCTGTAACTAGATTAGATATTCGTCTTCATTTTTTCTCTTATTCGAAGTCACTATATCATTTTTTGTTTTCAGAAAAACCTACTAACAAAAAAACAGAACAAAGTAATTTCGAGTTGCACACATTTTTATGGAGTTACACAAAATGTGTGGCGCTGCACGTTAAAATATGGCCTGACCTACAAAAGAGGCACCCCATTTGTAACTCAAAAACTTGAGACTTGATTTTCTAACTTTTTGGGAAAGTTCAATTACTTACAAGAAAATTAATCAAGATAATTGAAATACGTATATTTCGTAGGGCTTATGGACAAGGGTTTTCTTCTACTGATTCCACTATTCAAATCTCCAATTTGAGGTTATACTTGTAACCTCAAGACAAGGTTGTGAAATGAAATTTTTGTTCATTTCATTATTTCGTTTTTTTTTTACGCTTCACAACTCTGCCCCACTGTCCCAGCCTCCCCCAATACAAAAAGATGTTCTACAAAATCGGTTTATATTATTTACGTTTCTCAACATTGCGCAATTTTTTGTACTTCAAAGAAGAAGGAAAAAACCGATCCTTGTAATTTTTCTAATTGGTCATGGTTAATGTGTTGTTCGTGAGCAACTCTGCAATTTTTTTACAGTTCGACCAAAGTTAGTCTCAAAGGAGAGAGAAGATGGTAAAAGTTCAGCCCCAATTCGTGTTTTCTTTGCAGGAAATTCGGAAAAGTTGTTTTATTTTGGTTGTCGACTTGAGACCGAGACGGTGGATTTTTTATCTTTCTTAAGAAGTGACGAACGTGCGGTACAAAATTGACCTGCGTTTCCTAATCGAAAACAATTTCAGTTTTTGGATCTCACACAAGTTATTCAATTTCAAACTAATGTCAAAAAATCAATATTTTTTTATGTTCGAGGTAATTTGTGGTGGTTTTGATTTTAGCTTCCAGCGTCATTTGGAGCTATGAGGTTTTACGGTTACGATGTCGAATATTTCTGATTAGGTAGCGGTTATCCGAACAAAGTAACTGCGGTGAGATATTCGCCAGTATGTTCAGTTTATTTGAAATGATATTGCTCCATATGTTTATAAAAGAAAAAAAAAACAGCACATTTTTCAATAAAAAGTAAAAATAACCATGCTTCTTTGATTTTTTTTTCTTCTAAGAATTCAAAGCAAACAAAAGACTTCTCGTTTTTCATTTATCATAACAGCTCATGTCATGTCGTTTTCATGTTTTATGAAATAAATATACTTATAGGAAGTGCATTTGATATAGGTACGTAATTTTAGTGGCTGAGACTTACATAAGTATACTTGCTACTCGTTCACATACCTAATAAAGAGTTAGGTAGGTACCTAATCCTACACCATTACTATACTCTTTTAATGTTGATTTATCATAGGGAATAAATTTTAATTTTGATAGGACATATGTAAGAATTTTTGAAAAGTAACTAATTCGTAAAACTTGTGTACCCATAATTTTCAACTTCGTTTAGAGGGTTCAAAAGTGGAAAAATTGATTTGAAAAAATTTCTTTTGCAAGTCTTGCCGCGGTGAAACAGGAGTTATACATAAATCTCATATTTAAATAGATTTTACCTTTAGGATTGTTTTTCTTCGATATTTTCATCGCAGTAGGCAAATATTTTGACGAATGCTTGAGGTTATATGAAATTTGCATTCCTATGGGAATGTTTTTCAATATTGAAAACTATCGACATAAAACAATATTAAACTGTGAAATATAGGCTTATCGGAAATTTTTTTAAAGGAATGTCATTTCATAATAGTACAAGTGCACGAATATACTCGTAGTATGCATGTTCAACCTGCTATATAAAAAAAAGTTGGAGATTTTTTTCTTATCGAGATAAAATAGGCGTAAGGAGAAACTGAAATAAAGCAATTCGATTTTTTATTTGGTAACTTGGAGTTATACTTGAAGGGAGGAATCGAACTTGATTTTTTTTTAACATGGGTATGTGCCCGTGTAGCAACGTCGATGCTAATTTCGATATAAATGTCGACACATCGAAATCGGTCACTTTTCGATCGTACATGTCGACACGATTGTGGATGGTTTGTCGAGCTTATTATCGACATTTTTGTCGACCGTCCAAATATGGCTCGACATGCCGAGCCATATTTGGACGGTCGACAAACATGTCGATAATAAGCTCGACAAACCATCCACAATCGTGTCGACATGTACGATCGAAAAGTGACCGATTTCGATGTGTCGACATTTATATCGACATCCACATCGACATTTGCAATGGTGAGATTTTGAAAAATATGCTAAGTTCAAATATTCAATATAAGTATATATTAAAATTACACCAAAAATAGTGTTCAAGCCAACATTTAGACATTTTTTGTCAAATATGCGGCATTGAGGCCACCTTTGTAGCTGGACACATGCGAGTGTCCAACTAACATAGAGATGATTCTTAGACCTTATGTACTAATTCACAACACACTTTATCTGCGAGTATCACAATCACCCTCAAGACGTCGACAGTCAAGTCGATGCATTATTCGACCCTCGACAATTAGATCGACATTAACTCGACTTAAAATGCCTCTGGTCAACACTGTCGACAGTTAAGTCGATGCATTATTCGACCCTCGACAATCACATCGACACCATCTCGACTTAAAATTCCTCTGGTCGACACTGTCGACAGTGAAGTCGATGCATTATTTGACCATCGACAATTATGTCGACAATAACTCGACAAGTCGTTGTATTATTCAAAACTTTGAAAAATAAGAAAATTTTGTGATTCTTTCAAAAATTATTTATTCCTGAGCTTAAAATGTTCTTATTAATTGTTTTTAGTTCTTTTTAGATATAAAATTTGTAAATTTAATTGGCAGAAATTGTCGACATAAATGTCGATGCGTTTATCGAGTATCGATTTTTACATCGACTTGTCTATGTAGAAAAACAACGTTTTCTAAATTATAGGAAAATACTGAGAAAAATTCAAAAATTTTGATTGAACAGTTATGTTTAACATAGAACATTACTTTAAATCTCAAATATCATTTTTAATTCATCGTTAACCGAGAAAAAAATGTGTCTGAATTTTGTCGACATAAATGTCGATGTCGACAATTGCTACACGGGTGTATGTATTTGCTTTGAGGTCACGAACTTTGCATTACAAAAATTATAACGATTCCTAACAGAATGTTGACAAAAGTATAAAGTTTCTAGTTTGATAAAGTGTTGAAAGATATTTTTTATAAGAAAATAATGAAGAAGAAAATAGAGAAATAAATATAGGTACTTCCTTGATAGGGGGAAACTAAAGAGAAATTTAGACGAATAAGGAAAACAAAGTTGAATAAAATATTAAAGTCATACAAAAATATCATATGCTAATTGAGTTTGGAATCCATCGGAAATTTTCATTATAAAATGATGTAATTTTGATGAAATAAAGTGGAATAACGTGAAGCTCATTTTTATATATTAATACGTACTTTAGTCAAAGCTTCAATTTTTTACCTACTTTTTCAAATTACTAACAATTTATTTACAATTCATAGAAACACATTAAAAATAATGTGGGTGTATGTATATTGTATACTAATACGCGTTGAACCAAAAAACTCACCCTTTATTCATATTCAATGTTTTTTCAAGAAGTTGAGAAATCTTATTAAATTGACAAATTATAACAAAAATTTAGAAAAAAAAAAACAGAAAATTAAAAAGAAAATGAACTAGAGGTACAAGAATTTTTACCAACTGGAAAAATTTTTCTTTATTTTTTATAATAATAATGTCTCTCTTTAAATGTTTACTCGTTAATTTGTTCATTTTTGTTTAGGTGACTTCAATTCGAATGTTGAATTCAAAAAATAATTTCATTGCTTTAAAATAAGTATTTTATTTTTTTAGAGAAAAAAATCTCAATTTTTGGAAAATAAATCACAACTTTTTCAGAATAAAAATTTTCTCAAAATCCTAGAAGAAAAAAAAATGAATTTTCTAGGAATAAAAAAAAAATGTTCAAGTATCTTATTGTTTTGTAGTCAGCGTGAAAAATTGTCATTTTTTAAAGTAAAAAAATAGGTAAAAAAACTTTCATTTTTTTGGAAGCAACCCCCACCAATTTCTTAAGAAATTTTTTTGTTCACTTATTAGGAAAAAATAAAAAGAAGAAATCACTCAATTTTCTTGATGAAAAAATACCCAACTGTTTGCCACTCAATTTATTTATCAAGTATTATTTTTTTTATACAGAAAATTTGAATTTTTTGGGGCAAGAAACTTGCAATTCTTTTAGAGAAAAAAATAACGTTAAAATATCTCAATTTTTTGAAATCTGTGTGAAAAAATTAGCTGAAAATCTCTAATTGCCTATAGAAAAAAAATCATCAATAAAAAACCTAATTTTTACTGCTTCGTTTTTAAATTGATTTTTTGAGATAAAAAAGGGCTTTCAATAATTTAAATTTTTTTTAAGTGAAAAATCTTTCAAGTTTTTGATGAAAAAATCTCTCAATTTATTGGAAAAAATGAAATTTTCATTTTTTTGGAATAAAAGCATCTATTCGTATCTTTCATTTTTTTGAAGGAGAAAAATCATTCCCGCATTCAACATCAAAATTTTTTGAAAGGGATCCCGTTCCCCAAAAATTGGATTAAAAACAAAATTTAAAAAATATTTTTTCATAACAATAAACATGAATTTTCAAAAAAAGTAACTTTTTACCTGATACATTTTTTAAATCGTCTATTTAAAAAGTTCCCACAACCTGCGCTCTAGACTACACCCATGACGTAATTAGCTTATGGGGTATACGAGTGTATAATTTGGCACCATTCTTGGTTACCTAATGTGACATTTTCTAGTTTTCTACAAATCATCATATTTTCTTTATCTGAGATTTATGTCAACTTTGCCATTACATTACATCATGTTACAAAGTACTCGTATATAGCACTCTAGGTCGCGTTCCTCATTATGAGGCTGTTGTAACTTTTACGTTGTAGGTCGCGCAATTTTAAAGCAATTAGCTGGTTAAAAAGATGTGGTGAAATATCGAACACGAATTGAAAGTGTTCGAGTACTCGTATCTTGTTGCCTAGTTCACAGTAAACTTGGTTTTGTAAGAAGTTGAACGAGAAATATAAATTATTGAATGTAAGCGTCAACTTTTACAGCTAGAAGTTTATTTAAAAAAATTTGTAATAAGGTTTGTACTTTGAAAAAAAAAAAGATAATTATAATTTTCATAAGCTTCAGCAACGCTTGAAGTCATTCCGTTCGAGTGATTTTTTTGATTTTCTACTCGAGTACTCGAATTTTCTTTTGCTTTTTTGCGAAGGTTGCGAGAAATGTTTTCCAATGGACGTAACATAACTTCATTAGTAGATATATTCAGCTAAGGTTCGATCGTTTTTAAAACTATGTAGGTATCAAAGCTAGTTTTATTCTGGTAAAATTACTATACACGTATTTAACTATGAATTTGGCTTGTATGGGTTTCAAAAATGAGATAAGCTGACAAAGAAAAATACCGCAGGTACCTATTGCTTTGGAAAATTCTGTTGGTAAGAAAAATCCTTGAAAATATTCTCGAAACCTGGTTCGCAGTGAATAATTTTCCTACGTGTAAAAATAACTTTCTCATACACATGTCTATGTCGTCGTTGAGATTTTAGGTGCACATTTGACCTATGAATGAAAAAAATCACGTACCTATATCTACTAAAAGAGCCTGTTACGAGGTATTCGATGGTATCAACTATGATTTAAAATTTCAGCAGGCACTTAGTTGAGTGGAGAAAAATTATATCTCGTAGATTTATCAATAAAGTTCATACGTCCGTTATACGTATCATAGCTTATTCAAGCAGAAGTGGTAAGAAGTGTTGAATCATCAAGCCCCTTTCTTACCTCATCCTTTCTTTCCTCCGCTATAGGTATATTATTTCTAATCTATATAGAGCTTTTCAAAATTTTTATCATGTAGTTATAGGTATTCGGTGAATTTACTTCTTCGAAAATCAATTCATTATTATTGAACTGGCGTTAAGGTAATGTCATCGTAGTCATAATGTGATGCATGCGGTCTTACCTTACTTGCAATTTGGTTATTTGTTGTAATCGAATTACATGTACAAGCGATTAGCCACGTCATTTAGGAAGGTTTCGGTGGTACGTACTGGTGGTTACAAATTTAATCTTGGTAAAGTACTCGTACCTGTCGGACATTACTAAGAGCCTCACCAAAAAAAAAGAGAGCATTTTCCACCTCCTGTTAGGCCTCGCCCCAACCCCCAAATACACAAAAACCTCACTTTTTTATTGCTAATTTCCATTTTGAGAATAGTACAAGCAAAAATTTTTAAATTTATTTGGTAGGTATGAAAAGTGGTGGCAAACTTGTAAGAATTTTTTCACATTTTTTTGCAATGAATTCTAGTGAAAAACTCTTTTGGAAACTTCCAAACTGATATAATTTTTAAACTAAGACATATCTATGCGTAATTTTTTTTATCAAAGTTCTTACTATCAGAGTTCGACAAAATCAGGAAAAAGTCATTTCTTTTCAAAATTGAAAATAAAAATCTTTCGATTTCTCGAGAAAAAAAACGGAATTCTTTTGCAGAAAGATTTCCAATTTTTATTTGAATAAGCCTAAAACATTTCTTATTTATTTTTTTTATTTCATTTTTTTTTTGAGTCAGCGTAATATAATTTATTCAATTTCTTTATTTTGAAAAAAAAGTTTCTCAATTTTTTTGAATTACAAAATATTTTTTCAAATTTTCGAAGGAATTTTTTTTTGAAAGTAAAGAACTTTTAAATTTCAAAAAAATCAATTTTTCGAAAAAAAACTAAGTTTTTAGTTTGGTCTCAGTTTTAAAAAAAAATCTTTAATTTTTTTTGTTAAAAAATTTCTGAAGTGAATTTTCTCGAAATACAAACAAATCCATTTTTCTTGAGCGAAGCTAAAAAAATTCATTTAAAAAAAAATCGTCATCAATTAGTACCTATAGGTTTTTTTTTTTTTTTTTTTTTTTTTTTTAGAAAAAAACTCTTTATTTGTCTCTCAATTTATTTGAAAAATTTCAATTTTTGTCTTACTTTTTTTAATTAAAAATTTTTTGGAGAAAAAAATATTCTAATTTTTTCTGAATTTTATGATTTTTTAATTTTTTTGGGGTAAATAATTTTTTTTTTACAATGAAAAACGTCTTTATAATTTTTTTTTTCTGGAGTCAGTGTAGTAAAATTTTCAATTTTTTCAGAGTGGAAAAATGAGTAAAAATTTTTTCGACTTTATCGGAGAAAAAACTTCTTTTTTTGGTAAGAAAAAATACTTAGGTATGTTACCTAATTTTTTTGATGAAAAAACTTACTTTTCTTGGAACAATACAAAATACCGATTGGGACACATCATATGCCGTATTTTTGAGGCTATATCCATTTAGCCAAAAGTCACAAATGATTCTGCAACTTTTATAGGGTTTTTTGGCTGAAATGCGAAGTCTCAAAAATCATAAAAAAATTTGTGAACCAGTTACAATTTTATAGATAAGTATTCCATACTTTAAATTTTTTTAATTTTTGGTCAAAAGACCGACGGAAATAAAATTTCATAGTATATCTACTGGAAATGTAATTTTTCACTTTTACCCACTTGGATTAAAAAAAGGTGAAAACATTAGCATAAATTAATAAATACTGGATTAAACCATGTATCCTAATTTTAATATTATAGCAGTATGAAAATTTCTATGGGAGTTTTCGAACTAGAATGTATTGTGAAAAGTCTGAAGAAACTTTCCATTTTTGGCACCACCCTCGTTGAGTAGAAATAGCCAAAAAAGGCCAATACCCCAACAAATTGCTATTTCAGCCTCTTCAAAATCGGTTTTTTGCATAACCATCTGTAAGTAAATTATTCTACATTAACCTAAGTACAACTTTGTTCTCATGCATTTTTCTGTGCAAATCATAGGAGTGGATCTAGGGAGTGCTGAAGATGAAGCTGAATCTTTGTGGAGTTACATAAGAAATATTAGGTACACATAATTTTCAAAGTGCTATAACTCCGCGAAAAATCATCTGAAAAAAATTCTTCGTGTTCCTCTTACCATACATAGAACCCATTTATAGATGGAACACTTTTAATTTTAATGTGGTGAATAACTATAAAATTGGAATCTAAATATACGTTTAGGGGCTCCACCCCTCAATTGAGCTAAGGGTCCAAATTAAAAAAAAATCATTATGGTCGACTATCTACCGCATGCGTCACCCTCACATTTAGGACTTCACAGCTCTACTCCTATGATTCGTACAAAAAAAGTTATACTTAAAAACAAAGTTGTAGGAAATTTAATGTAGAATAATTTACTTTCATATGTTTTTCCAAAAAAAAGTTGAACCCTGACGAAATAAATGCAAAAAACTGAATTTGAAGGGCTGATATCTAGGGTCGTTAGTAATATCTGGAATGATAGGTAATTTCGAAAATTGTAGACAGGGGCAATTTATTATCTATCACATAACCTTTCCTAGGTCACCAGCAAAAAACCAGATTCGAACATTCGATCTAAAATTAAAAAAAAAACAAAAAAAAAACGAGTTTCTCGCAGGTGCGAAAAAATTAACCTAATCTCGGAAAAACGTTTCATTATTTTTCGCACGTTTGACGTTTAATTTTTGCAAATGCTGTACCTACCTATAATGCCCTTGCGATTTTTTTTTAACCAGTGTTAAAATGACCGGAAACGTTACGCTTTTAAAAAAACTCATTTGTTAATGTGCGAAGTATAAATTTCATGTCACCGATGAACTGAAGATAAATTCATTTCATAGCGTATCCTGAGGGTTGTAAACGTGCTAAAACTTCAATCTTGTCAACTTCTGTTTACCATGTCAGACCTTTAAACGTGTGCGTTTGTCTACGTACAGACCTACAGAGTACAGACAGCGTAAGACACAAAGTTTAAAACACCTACTTTCGTCAGTGTACTTTATATTTAATGAAACGAGGAACGAACGTTGGACGGGGGCGCCGAGAATGGGGAAAATTGCGGAAAGAAAAATCCTCATCGTTAATTGATTAGGTATTTACTCGTTACAATTTCATCGAGCTTAAAAAATATACTATTAAAAACGTGTCATAAGGTATACTCGTATATTGAGTCGCTGAATCGTGTAGGTACTGAAAACGAAGGCAATGATATCCATATCATATGAGGCAGCGTACGCTCTGTTATCTTTTGCGACAAATATTTCAAAGGAAAGTTGAAAGTTGTAAAAAAAACTTTCGTAGAGATGGCGGTTATTTCCTCCGGCCGGCAGGTATAGAGAGCGCTACGTGCCACGAAGTGGTTGTTTGGCACAGCGAATCAGTTACATCCGAACTCGTATAATGATATTTATTCGCCGATACTAGTACTGAAGCATTTTGACGTTTTGACTTTTTTTTCGTGCTAAATTTTATCGTCTCGTTGTGTTTCTCATTCGAAATAAAATTAAGTTTTCTCTTCGTCGATAAAATTGTACCTTCGGTTTCCAGTTGTAATCGCTTACATTTTCGTCGGTTGTATTTATTTATTTTATTTTACCTTTTTTTTTTTCTATGCGGTGCGAACGTGTGAAGTTGAACGATGATAATTTTTTTTACTCGAATTAATTTTACGCGAGTTTAATTTATATTCGATTTTTTTTTTACATCTGCTAAATTTCCGATGCCGTAACACGTCTTCTATAAAATCAGGTAATAATAATAAAAAAAAAACACACATTTTCAATTATTTCGTTATTTTTACGAATTCGCCAAGAGGAAAATTGTAAATCTACTTATCGTGTTTCGTAGAAAAGAAAATTTATACAAGTATAGAAAGAACAGAGCTGCATTACGGAAAGATGTTGAAATTAAATAGAAAACTAAGAGAGTTGCACATAAGCGTGTATATTATATTAGAAGCGTCAAGTTGGAAAAACTTGAAAGTTCATCAATAAAAGCATACTTACCCCCTCTCTCTCGTAATTGTTACAAAAATAAGTTTCATTATAACATTAGTGAACTCTGCAGAGCAATAAAAGGCCAATTGTTTGGAACTTTTTTTTCACTCCAGGCGATTGTATTATTTATGAAGTATCGTACTTTGGCAATAGGAATCAAATATCTACCGAGTGAAAAAAAAAAAAAAATTCAAAGAGAAAGTGCGCACGTGGTGTGTACTCCTAACTGAATTATTTATTTGACGTATTCAACTATCGTATGAATTTCAATACTTGGAGAACTCAGTGCTGACGAATGAGTTTCATACATCAAAAGCCGACGAGTATTTAACATCGAGACAAACCAAAAGGCTGCGATGATTCGATTGAAAAGTGAAAGATTTTTCCGTCGTTTCGAACACATTAATAACTTTTTCTCCGATGTTAAAAATTAACATTTTTTTCCTCCTCAAAATGCACTTGGAAGTTGGAAAAATGATTTGAATTCAAGTCACCGAGGGTGTTTGATTTCTTCGATCTGTTATGTCGTCTCCCCATCTTCGCTCGCGTTGTATTTTTCTCTTTGACGTGTATATTCGGTGGAATCAAAAATATGAAAAATTACTCGAGAGAAAATTAAATTCTGGGGCTTCGATGAAGTGTAAAAATAAAAATAAATAGGTATCGAAACAGTACAAAAGAATCTATACTGAATGGGAATTTTTTGTCCGAGTTATATTGTTGCTTTATAACGAATGAATGATTATCTAATTCGGTCATTATGGAGATTTCGGTGAAGAAATTAAAATCTACGATGGGAGTAATGTGACGTTCGCTGTATCGATGTTCGAATAATCGTACGTGATTTGAAATCATTTTCTGCTCTGTTTAATATTCCGGAGACTTTTATTAGCGTTGTTTAGAACTTGCATTTACATTCCTACCTAGTTAGTTGAAATTATTCTTCGGTTGATGTTTTAAATGGAATTGAAACTTCGGTGTGATGAAAATTATTGTTCGTTTACTTACGTATACCTACGTATTTAATATTTGAATATTAAAAACGCAAACTATATTCGAAAGAAATTGAAACAGATTTTTTCTCTTAATTCAAACACTATTAAATCCACATAGAAACGTCGCGTGACCTTTTTATTATCATTTATTTTTCAATTTCAGTTCGTCTTTGTAATTCGCACAGCTAGGTACCTATATCTATGTATATCATGTATTCCAGAATTATTTTTAATAAACTTTAATTACCTACCTAAGAATAAAAAAAAACCACTTTTAATGAACTGTTCTCATTTAATGGAATATCTATCTCTGGTCGTCTTCTCACCGTTTTTTCATTTTAATTAACTACCTACAAAAAATATCCAACCCTTGACAATAACTCTGCTTAAGTACGTAGCTTTTTTGCCTCACATTTCAAATAAAAACATCTTATTTTACAACGTTAGACCACAATTTGTAGCAATGGAAAATTTTTTATCAAGACGTCTAAAATATTTTTGAAAAAGTACAGAAAAAACAAACTTGAAAAAATACTACCAACGCTGCACAGTTCGATATGTTTCTCAACATGATTACGCTTTTGAAAATAAATTTTTTGTTTTTAGTTTCGCGATAAATCAGTTTTTTTTAAAAGAAATTCTACGCGATTACACAAAACTGAACCCTTGTTCAGTTCAGTTTTTCGCATTTATCAAACGATGTGAATTTTTCAATGTAGATTAAAATTTAATGAAAGAGTTTTTAAAGATTATGTAAAAAACAAGATTTATACTGTCTTGTTTAGCCTTTTAAGAGGGTTATCTTTTTTCAACAAAGTAAAAATTTGATTTTTAATATGCAATACAGACTGTTTCATTTTTTTTTTTTTTTTTTTTTTTAAGATTAAATTTTAAGAATTTGCTATTTTCTTCTCTCAGTAAATACTGAAAGTACCTATGTAACTCAAGCATTTTTCAAAGAAATTTTAATTTAATTTTAATTTAATTTTTTTTTTTCAGAAAATATGTGATAAGGGATTGTATTGTTTATTAAAGGTCAAAAGAAGTTTCTTTTGCCAATTTTCCTTAATGCAATTATTTTCATTTAAATACACACAAATTTTGAAATCATAAAAACCTTGAAACATTCACTCATTATTCAATACGATTCTGTTACATTTCTATAAGTATCCAAGTGTTTGGAAAATAATTTTATTCGACAAAGATGAGTGAATTATATTGAGGTAAAAAGAAATAGCTGAATTATGTAAGTAAGAACCGCTATAACTTCACCTATTTTCAGCCGAAAGCGAAATAAAATAAAAGCAGTAAAACTTAAACGTATTATCAAGCTATTCGTTTTCACGTTTCTCCTTTTTTCCCCCAGTAGCAAACAAAGTTTCAAATTGTGTAAGTGTTACCAACTGGAAAAAGTATTTTCGAACGTTTTCTCAACTTTGCAAAGGAAGAAAAATCACATTTATTTACATATTATATTATTAGCGAGCGATAATCTATTATCAATTATGCACCCCGTTAAGAGTTTTACGTATATTCGAGGCGATTCGATTAGAATAAGAAAATCCCTCTTGATTTACATAAGACGATGATGGATGATGTAATAAGAAATAAGTTCTAAACATTTGTAGGATATCTACTCGTATGTTATGTTTTGTAAAAAATCACAGATCTAAACCACTCTTACTTTATGTTATGCTCACCATTCACTTTTGTGCATCAGCCTATATTTTATCACTTCGGCAATGGAGGAGAAATCAAATTTTTTCACTTTTTTTAAAGTACCTATAAACAAAAAAAATCAAAAAAAACAAAAAAAAACAAAAAAAAAACGATATTTTTGAGAAGGAAATCTACATAGAAAATATTGCCAATTTTTGTTCTCAATTCTTTTGAATTTTTTTTCAGTTTTTTTTTTTTTTTTTTTTTTGGAATAAACTCTCAATTTTGTTGGATTGTTTTTTGTGCATAACGTTGCGGGTGCAATCGAGTTAGTGACAGAAAGAAGGGAGGAGGAAGAAGTGAACTTGCACATAACTCATATTTTCCCAAGGGCCACCTCATGGAAATTTTGCTGCAAGTGCTCTAAATATTTTAGTATTTTTTTCTTCTTAAAAATTGGAAAAAAAATTTCTACAAAAAATTAGGAAATTCCTGTACTATTTAAAAAATTAAATTGTAAGTATATTTTTTTTTCAAAAAATCTAGACCAAAAATTGAGATTCTTTTTCTCCAAAATTAAAAATAAATCATTTGAACAAAAAAATGAATTTAAAATTAGAGGGGCAAGGGGAAATGAAATTCAGATTATTTTTGGATTGGGCATATGATCAGTACTGAAAAAGTGAAAAAATTTTCACATTTGAGATTTTTTGCCTATTTTTGAAAATGAAGGCGCTAAAAAGGTTTTAAAGCAAAATTGATTGGCAGCATTGTATTAAAAATTAATTTCTATACACTGCCAGTGGATAGTACTTTAAAAAAAGAAAAGAAGTTTTAATTACCTTGTGATGTATATTTTTTGAAATTACATAAGTTATAATGAGAAGAAATTTACGTCAAAAACATTTCCTTATTAAAAATTATTATTAAGGGAGTGGATTTAAGCGAGACATGAAAATTGAAAACATTCCGTAACTATTACGATATAATGTGATGTCTGATGAGTGTAACTCTCACAAAAAATTTGCTTGTTTTTAAAAATGAAAGAACAACAGTACATCAAACTTTGAAAATCCAAATTTCAAAGCTAAAATAATATATTAGACGAAAATTCTCAAAAGTGAAAAATGTTAATTTTTTCAGTAAGTACGAGTAAGTAGATGAAGTACTATAATCAAAAAAATTTGAAAAAAATTTCATTTCAAAAAAATATGGGAAAAATTATTCCAAAAAATGAGAAACAATTGCTCGTATTTATTTCAAAAAAAAAAAAAAACTCAGATTCCAAAAAACATTTTAAAAATTTGACTCTCAAAAATTAGGATTTTTTACTTCAAAAAAATCTTATATTTCTTTTTGATTTTTTTAAGATTAAAAAATCCTAATTTTTGAGTCAAATTTTTAAAATATTTTTCGGAATCTTGAGTTTTTTTTTTTTTTTTTTTTTTTTTTTTTTTGAAATAAATACGAGTAAAGTATTTCTTATTTTTTGGAATAATTTTCCCCCATTTTTTAAAAAATTTTTCTAGAAAAAATCTCAGCATTTTTTTGAGAATCAATAAGATCGTAATGTGGAAAAATAAACGGAAATCGGATAATAAAAAATTAATCGCCTTTTAAACATCGGATAATCAAATGAAATCGGTTGAAATTTTATACTCGGATAATCGAGAAATCGGATAATTGGAAGTCGGATAATCGAGGTTCTACTGTACTTTCATCAAGTTTTTAAGTATTCACTCGCTAAAATGTATAAATTCTAGATATAGGTACCTATGAAATGAAAAACAGTCATCGTCATTTTCGAATATTTCCTCAGTTTGAATCCGCATTTTTAAAATTATTTTTGAAGAAACTAGGTAATTTCTAAGATTTTAAAACACATATTATCAGGGTTCGGATTTTCATGCTCGAGCATGTTTTTTTGTTTAATACTAGATCGAGAATTTTCAAGTTATCTTTACGTTTCAGAAAATTCTAAGTAAAATTGACCCAACTTGTTTTTGCATGTTTGAGCATATTTCACCTTTCAGCGCATATAAACGCATATTTTGGGTATTTTTAGGGAATATTTTAGGTTTTTCGAGAATATTTCACGATTTTCGAGTTTTTTCGAGCATATTTTGACAAATTTGCAATTTCTCACCTAAAAATTTAGCAAAACTGATACAGCTATTTTTTTTTCACCCGAATGTGCAACACTGGTGGTACTTTTTTGCATATGTCGGCTTGGCGAGTCGATTTAATTTTCAAACTTACCTACTTATTTTGATAAAATACAATTTCGTTATTTTCTCTGATTTAATTAGAATCAGTAGAATTACCAAATTAGAATTAGAATTAGAACGTTTTTTGCTTTTGAGTAAAAATAAAATTCATTTTTCGTTCTTTTTTGTGTAATTTCTCAATATGTGTTCTAAATACGTCCAATTATGAATCAAAATCATGTAGCTGGCGTTTTCCTCTTTAAATTGACACCCATATCGTTCGAGAATATTTTTAGGTTTTTCGCGCATATTTCGTGTTTTTTAAGGGAATTTTTATGCGCATATTTCCAGTTTTTTCGAGAAAGAATGTCCGAACCCTGCATATTATATTCATCAAGTTTGGGAATATTTACCTAGTACTGTAAAATTCAAAAAATCTTGAAAATACATAATTATGTATACCTACTTACTTTTTGGTAAAAATTCTCACCTTGAAAAAAAAAAAGAACAGTTTTAAAATAAAATAATTCTACATTACCAAATCCTTAGACAATGTTATCACCAAAATTTATGAATTTGATAAGCATCAAAAAAATAGTACGTTATTGCCTACAACTTTTTTTTTTCAAATTTCAAAAAATCAAAAACCTTTTTTCGACTATGAATGTGAGTAACAGTGGGAACATTTTTTTTTGTGCCTGTCATTTTTTGCCTATTGTTTGAAATGAAGGCGATCCGAAGCTCTCAAATGACGTATAAAAAAGTGCAATAGGGTAGCAATACTGTATTCATAAATTTTTCCGATCCTGGAAGTGTACAACACATCAAAAAGAAAAAAGTTCAGCTACATACATGCTTATTGGAATGCCTATTTTTGAAATTGAATGAGTATAGTGGTTTAGAAATTGTTTTCTCAAATTTTGAAGGGGCACTATCAGGTAAAAAAAGAATTCAAAAACCTTTTGAGGGAAGTAAGAAAACCTCAATGAAATTAAATCTATTTTTGTAAACGAAAACCCTACGAAGCTTCAAATTTTGAAAATATCAATAATTCTCTTCAAATTCAACAGTAGACAAAAAAATTTTTCTTTAATATTTATTATTTATACGTTATGAACAAAAAATGATTTGCTTCAATCCTCCAATTTTTTAGATCGGCATCCCAGTTATATTCAAAATTGAAGTTTGGCAGATTGCTCCCTAGACAATGTGTTTTTTTTTTGTGTCTGTAAAATAATGGAGTGCATTAACAAGAGCGAACTGTTGACACGAGTTCATACCAAATTATACTGAAAATACGTAGGTATGTAGGCGTATAAGCGAAAATTCATGCATTTTATTCGATTGAGAAATTTCAAAGAATTTTACTATTTACATAACAATAGCTTTACAGGTAGGAACGCTTTTGCTCGAATCGAGCTGAAATTCTTCGCGATAATTTTCAGCCCAGACGAAGTTATTGTGCAATGTACACAAATACGAGATTCGGAAAGTAGGTGCCAGAAACGATGTTAAATTTACGTTCACTTTTCAAAGGACACAGACGAATTGTTTCGTCTTTTCGACGCGACCCGACGAATATTAACATATTTCGAATTGTTTACGCATTTAGTCTCTTGAATCGAAATTGGCTCGTATTTAAATCAACACCGATGTGGTAGATAACATTTGTATGGTGATGGCCAGGGTCGGGGAGCGGGGAAGGGAATTCCTTGGTACGAGGTACCTATAAGCTGCGACAATAGGAGTTGGAAGTACATATATGGTTAGTACTTTTTTGTTATATGCTTTTTCACTTTATTTTTTCGTGATTTCCATCTTCTATACCTACTCAATGGTCAAAGTTTAAATATTTTTCTCTCAATGAAATTGAATTTCGATGAATATCAAATTATACATCGTATAGTTGATCGTTTCTGATTGGAAAGGTTGTGGAATTTGGCCTTTATGGAATTCTTTGATCATAACAATGGATTGGACATTAGATCGAACTCGTACAATGAAAATAAACTTCAGAGTAATGTGGGGTTTTTCATTTTTTATTTTTTACTCGTGTACGAGACCATTTGGGTGCCAAACCGTCATATCATATACATATGTTGTGCTTTTCGACATTTATTTGTGTTCATATGTCACCATATAGATGCCTTTTTCGTCGCGTATGTTTTTCCTTTCTGCTTGTTTTCTCTTATCATCATTATTGTGCGTGGTAAATTACATTGCACAACGATATTTCCATATCAATGGAGATTCGAATGTTTACGGGGATTTTCCTATATGACTAATGTTTCGTGTCTCGGCGTGTGTCATTCCTACGAACGCAAAATCCTGATGTACGTTATTGATGTTCCATTTATTTTTGCCTCAATCGCGACACGACAGATAAAGTAGTAAATGAGTTAAGAACTCGTACAAAGGCGAATTTTTTCTCTCTCCTTTTCAATCAAAAATAAAATGGGTGGAGGTGTAGTTCGTGAAATTTATCCCATTTGAATATGGCCTTAGTGCAGAAAATCCAACTAATTTACTTTATCTCGAAGTACTGTTTATGAGAAAACAAAAAATTGAGAAGATTGAAACGCCTTTTCAACGAATTCGATGGGATTTAATATAGTTCATTTGCGTAAACGTAACAATTTTCTTAACTTGAAAATGATAGGATTTCTCTTTAGTGGTTTTGTTGAAACGCCGCCGCCCGGCCAGGCTTTTGTGCGTTCGACGAGAGCGTGGTCTTAAATTCGGGCGAAATACCAGTAATTCGATAAGACGATATCGTATTCAAAGGGATTTAATCGGCGTATGAATTCGTCTCCGGATCGTTACCTTGTTTGATGTTGGAATTGATTAATGAAGCATTTGCAGTATTCTTTCTATCCCTAGAGATGGTTTTAATTTCGAATGGAAAATGTCAAAACAACGTGGATTCAAAAGATTAATTTGATATTGAAAAAAAAAAAAAAAAAAACTTTACAGGTGAAAGGTGTTCGAGGAGGACTTTATGAAAATTCAGATTTTGATGCTACTGGGGATCAAGGAAAAAATATGAAATTTTAAGTAGCCCCCGAAACCCATTTTTTTCAGGAAAATAAAAAATGAAAATTACCAATTTTCAAATTTTCCTATTTTTTTGGTTATGACCTGTCAAAGTTGTTTCTTTTCATGAGAATTAGGCATTATTCTTAATTTTTATTATTTTCTACAACTTTATTTCAATTGGTGCTTTTAGATATCCGAATAATTCTTCAAAGAAACAAAACAAATCTCAAATAAGAATGTGGAAAATTTTTTGAACTTGCATTTAAATTGTTAATTTTTGTTATTTATTAAAAATAACTCCAAATGTTATACTTATTATGTTTCTCCTAACCTAACTGAATTTCACGTCGTGAAATTATGACCTCCCATTTAGGAAATTGGTAATTTTTAATTTTTTTCAAAATAAGGTTAATACGTCGTGTCATCATTTAAAAATAAATTCAGATAGGAGAAAAATTAAACAGGAACTATTTTCTCATATAAATAGGTAAACAACTTTGAGGGCAAGACAGAAAAAAATCGATAGACCAAAATTGCTTCAGATCTACCACAATATTGAGAAAAAATATATCACCATAATGTGCAACACATATTTTTCTAGTTTTATATTGGTAATAAAAGATACCCATAATCACAAAAACTCAATTTTTTACCATTTTTCACATTTAAGACTATAATTCTTGATCGAAGATATTTTTCTTGCAATATATCATCAAAGACATCTAAATACTTACATAATAACACCAACCTGAATTTGGAACAAATCCATTCATTTTTTTCATTTCTTTCTATTTTTGTTTGGAATAGCTAAATGACACAGTTTGGGGAGCCCACAAATTCAGCCAGAGGAGGATTTTGCAAGGGAACTTGGGGTAGCTTTTTTCATTGAATAAATGCAATTTTGCAAAAACTCTCATTTTTTGAAATTTACTGAAAATAATAATTTTGACAAATTCGCTTAAGGTAGGATTTTGCATTGGAGCGAATGGTAACAACCTCACCCAAAGTGTCCTGAGGAATTTCGCTTAAAATATCCGAATGACGCCATTTTAGGAACCCACAGCTTCCTCCAAAGTGATCTGAACTTCTGAAGGTCTAAAATATTTCAACTCGATATTTTGTGATAAATAAGTGAAAAGTAAAAAAGTTTTTTCATGAAAAGTTGAAAAGTCTTTTCATGAAATTGAAAAAATTTTCCAAAAAAAATGTAGGTTGAGATCCTTGAAATGATTTTGATCATCACAAAAATTTCCGTAGGGCCACTCCCTCCCCTTCAATTTTATAATACGTATCGAAATTAGCTATTATTTATTTCCTTACGTATCATACGAAATTATGGGGAGGGAGGGGTCAAATCGAAATTTTTGTAAGGATCAAAATTATTCCAAGGATCTCAATCTACAACTTTTGTTTGAAAATGTTTTTCATCAAGACCTTAAGAACGGATGTAAGGGGATTCTAAGGACTGGGGGCGGACCCTCAAAAAATGGAAGACTTGAAAAATGGCATGCCCGTTCATTACTTTATCCAATTGTCTGGTCAAATTGCAATCCTTTCGACTACTTCACATAACCTATTTTTTCCTTCTTGACTGCACTGCGACCCAAAGTTGCATTAAGGCGATTAAAGGCAACAGTATTAAAATCAGCAATTAAAATTCAAGGGCAATTTTTATACGTATTATGCAAAATTGAAGAGGAAGAAGACGTCCTATTGAAATTTTTGTAATAACCAAAATTATTCCAAGGATCTTAATTTACAACTTTTGTTTGAAATTTTTTTCGATTTGGGCCTTAGAAACAAAGATCGGGGATTTTCACAGAAAGGAGGCTGGACCCTCGAAAAGGGGGAGCTTTTAAAAAAAGGGGAAACCGGCTCATTTTTTTCCATATATAGACTCTAAATTAAGATTCAGTCATAAAATCACTTTTAACAGATTAATCGCACGAAAGCTATTCATTTTCCTTTTGCGACTGTACTACCAATGAAAAACCCTGCCTGGTGGAATTAAAAAAAAAAAAATTATTTTCAGTAAACTTCAAAAAATGAAAAATTGCATTTAATCAATGAAATAAAGGCTACTATTTGATCCAATGCAAAATCCTACCCTCACTCAATTTGGAAAAATTTTCATTTTCTGCAAATTTCAAAAAATTGCAATTTGCATTTAATCAATGAAAAAAGTTCCGAAAAAATCCAATGCAGAACCCTGTCCTAGTGAAATTGAAAAAAAAATTTTTTCAGATAATTTCAAAAAGAGAAAAATTGCATTTAATCAACGACAAAGGCTACTATTTGATCCAATGCAAAATCCTACCCTTACTGTATTTGAAAAAAAAAATATATTTTCTGTAAATTTCAAAAAATTGCAATTTGCACTTAATCAATGAAAAAAACTACGAAAAAATCCAATGCAAAACCCTGCCCTGGTGGAATTAAAAAAAAATTATTTTCAGTAAATTTCAAAAAAGGAGAAATTGCATTTGATCAACGACAAAGGCTACTATTTGATCTAATGCAAAATCCTACCCTTCCCTTACTGAATAATTTTTAGGTATATTTTTGAGAGTACATACTTACGTAAGATTATTGATGAAAAAGTAATTATGCCCTTGCGGAAAACTACAAGTTGTCACAAGTAGAATTTATGATAAGTTGTAAATTAGAAGGTGTTATGACAACTTGTAACAACTTATTTTAGGTATGAGTTGTCTCAAGTATTCCTAATACAAGTAATCAGGCCAACTACCAAAAACAAATTTTCGATTACTGTTGATACCTTCAAGTTGTAATAGTGTCAACTAACTTGTAACAACTAACTGAGGTATAACTATTCACTACATATACATGATATACATAACATGTTCACAACAATACATAATGGTATAACTATTCACAACTTATTACAGCAAGTATTCACAAAATGTGAGGTACAAAATGAGTATTTATAACATGCTTATTCACAACACACTATATCTGCGAGTATCAAAATGACCCTCAAAATTTCTGAATGGATAAAAATCTCACAACTCCATGCAAAATTGTGAAAATCGGTTTGTGGGGGTTTTTCGCAGCGCTGAATCCATTTTTCATTTTATTTTGACTCTAGACCCAAAAAGGGCTTCAGGGGGGAGGAGCAAAACTCAAAATTACCAATAATGGCATGTGGGGTGTGTAAATCTAGGTTTTCCTAGGTGCTGAATCCGTTTTTGATATCGATTTTGACAAATTCTCAATAGGAGCTTCGAGGGGGGAGGGGCAAAACTCAAAATTAACAAAAATGACATGTGGGGTATAGAAATTAAGGTTTTCTTACTTCCTGAATTCGTTTTTGATATCGTTTTCGAAAAATTCTCAACTGGGTCTTCAAGGGGAGGGGCAAAACTCAAAATTCATCATAATTTTGAAGCATTTCTGGTACATTTTCGATGGAAAATTACTGATAAGTTTTCTATTTCTATTTCGAATTGAAATTTCATATTATTATATTTTTAAATCAAATTATTTGTACAGTCATGCTGGAAGCCTAAGACCACGATGATCGATGGGGCAGCAAAAAAACAACTGTTTATGAATTATCAAAATAAATTTGGCGTTATCCATCATGAGAAGGGTACGATTTTCTTTAAAAAATGAGGTGGAAAACAATCCTAAAAAATGTTTAAAATTTCAACTTTTTAAAAGAATACTTTGGAGACCTGTATGTTTCATGAATGATTTACATAATCCAAGAGTGATGGACAGTTATAAAAAAAATCATTTTACAAAACGAGTTACTGAATTTTTTCAAGTTGTATGAAAATACGATATAGTGAGATAATAATGGTCTGAAACTTTTGTCAATAAGTCCAAGTATTCAGTTGAATACTTGTCCATTGAAAATTTTCCAACTACAAAGTATTCAAAGTTGTAGAATACTTATCTACTGACAACAACTTCTGAAGAACAAGTTGTTTTCACATTGAAGAGTTGCTACAAGTAAATGAATACTAATCCATTTACAACTATTCTTGAAAAATAAGTTGTTCTGTAAAATACAACTTGCTAACAACTATGGATTACTTGTTGATGACTATTTACAACTTGTACTTTTCCGCAAGGGTGTGCTTGAACGTATTTTCATTTTGAAGTCCAAAAAAGATAATATGGATATACCTACATTACCCAATTTTTGACGATCCTCAGATTTAAATCCAAATACGAATTTTACCATTCGATGCAATAAACGGACAAACGTAAATACTATTAACTACGTAGGTACGTATGGTTTTTCGGAGTATATACGAGATAGACTTATAGACTACGTATATAGAGTCATCGTCGCAAGGGAATTCGCATTTCAGTGTTAGTTCGAGAGATTTACTTAACCACCGGCATGCATGTAGGTAAAGCATATTCTTCAAAAGGAACGGATGTTTGTCGCCGGTGTTGCGTCGATATTATGTCGACTAGCAATTTTAGCTGGTAGAACCGAGCTAGTCAGCTAATTATTTAATGTGCGTGCACGATTAATCAGCAGCAGGCTGGCAACCGGACAATGTACTGGCGTTATTGGCCTAATAGCAAATTCGGTAACGACAGAAAACGTAAATTTAAGATAGCTCGGTTACGGTTGTTTCATCGTTGTAAAGTAGTGGACGGGACGAAGTAAGGGATTTGTTGGTACGAAATCAGCGGCGGATGAAGCGCTGCCGAGATGAAATATTAACAATGGTGCACGATGAAGAGACGAATTGGTATTTACTACAGCGTGTTTTATTGTAACAGGCTTATACATGGTGGATGGCGTTTAAAGGTGAATCACGTCAAACAAGAATAACGTAGCAACGATGTACGTGAATGGAATTTTGCAATGTCGATATTAGGCACCTATCTAAGTAATCCTATGCCATGCCACGAGTAGCGGAGTAGCTACGCTAAGGTAATATTTCGCGGCCACCACGTCATCGTCATCGCATATACCACATTGGACCAAACCAAAATCTAAACGACGACTATGATACGTGATTCATCATTCGGCGAAATGTCTTCAGCACTCGACACACTCTCGTCGTTTTGAAAAATTATACGTATATTCGAGTTCATCTACATCATGCACAATCGAAAAATACGACTGTCGTCCTGTTGTGTGGTATTTTTTGAGCATCCTGCTGTTGATTGCTGACAATCGGGTCTTTACCTTCGGATTCTAAGAGGGGATGTACGTAGAATTTTTCAACTTCCAAGAGGCGCAAAATTATACTTTAGGTGAGAAGAACGTTCGGTAGATAAAATATGTATGCGAAATAGTAAGTACATCGTGCACGTTCGTCGGTAATGTCGAATGCAACAGGTGAACGATATCGAATATAAAAATAAAACGCGGTGAAAATGTTGAATTCGCGGTTTGCGGTATTGACGCTTCGTGATGAAAATGTTTACATAGTTGAATTCTGTACGATTTACTCGTTGAAAGTTGCCTTGCCGCCTTTGCACGAGGAAAAACGAATATTATTGGTAACAGCTGCCGCGTATCGTGTGTAATGATTTATTATTAATGCGTATGGTATATACCTGCGTATAAATGAAATGTTTATCTCGTTTTTTGAGTGCCATTGATACCCTTTGATGAAAGCTGTCGAGCCATCTTGAGGCCTTCTTCATTTTTACAATGGGTTAAATAGATGAACGTTTTACATTGATGCTGACATCGTTTTTTTTGTACCTACTCGAAGATGCGCGATGTCTGCAAAAATTCATCCAGTGCGTATACTAAATCGCTCCGGGCCAGTTTGATATATTATCCTGTGCCATATGCGAGGCTGCAATGTTGCCAGGCAAGTTTTCCTTTTAGTTCGTATTTTTAATATCAATCCCAGATTACTCTATACGTCAATCTACCTACACAACATTACATAAAACAGCAAATTTTGAATTTGATTGTTAAAAAAAAAAAAATAAAAAAAAATAAATAAATAGGTAAAAACTTTTTTTGGGAAACAATTTTGAAAATTTATTTTTAGGTAGGTCTACCTACTTGAAAAATTTCTAAGAAATTCACTGTGAAAGAGTTTTTAAACTTTTTTTGGAAGCTTAATTTTCTAAAAAAATAGGAAGATATTTTTAGAAATCTATTAAAATTATAATTATTCAAATAATTTTTTCAAACTGAAAGAATTATTGTAAAAATTGAGAAAAAGTGTCAGAAAAATGAAAAATAAAACTTTTTCATAAAATATATTTTTTTAGAAACTGATATCTTTTTGAAAAACAAAACTCAAGACTATTTTACGAAAAAACTTAAAAATTGTACTTTAAAATTAAAAATTTTTCGTAAAACAGTTTCATTTTTTTTTTTTTGAAAAATAATTTTGAAAATTTATATTTTTTGAAGTAAAATTTCCAAAAAAAATGATTAGGTAGGTACTATGAAACAATTTTTTACTTTTTAATAATAGTTTCAGAAGTTATTAAAAAAAATTGATACGCTGTATAGAAAATTCATTTAGAACAACTAGGTACCTATAATTAAAAAAAAAAACGTTGTTAAGAATAAAAGTTTTCTATTTTCTTTCCTTCCAAATTAGGGACCAAAAAAATCAAAAATTAAAAAAATTAGTTACTTTTAAAAATTAGTAAAAATGATGATATTTTGAAAAAATAATTAACAGAGGTTTTAAAATTTTTTTGAAAATAATTTTATATTCCAAACACGATTTTAAAGAATATTGTGAATAACCTTTAAAAAATTTAAAGTAAAATTTTGAAAAATAGAAATAAAGTAAAGTTCCTGTATATGGATCGTTTTTCAAAAGTTCGTAAATCACTCGAAAATTCGCTTTGAACACAAACTAAATTCATATAACACATTAAAGAAAAATGTTTAAGCTTTATAGGGATGTACACTGTACAAGCATGTTTGCAAAAGTCATTTTTTTCATTTTTTTTTTACTTATTTTTTTTCTATATTTCTACCTCAGACATAGGTAAAATTAATTTTACCGCCTTAAAAAAAGTGTATTGGACGTTTTGGTTTAAGGTATGAAACAAAATACTCACCTTTAAAAGTGACGTACAACTTCCACTATTACAAAATCAAAAATCCTACCAACATTTTCCCAAAAATTCAACAATTACTGTAAGTATTTATTAAAAAAAAACATATTTACAAAAATTGTCTGAAAATCATTTTATGAGAGGAAGCATTTAAAAATTTTCCTAGAAAAAAAAAAAAAAAAACTGAAATCTTAACAAAAATTGAAAAAAAATATACAAATAATGGTATTTTTTCAAAAGGACAATCATTTATTAAACTTTTTCCAAAAAATTCAAAATATTAAATTTCAAGAGAAATCTTCAAAAAAAAATTTTGAAAAGAAATTTTACGAATTTTTTTAGAAAACAATTCAGAAGTTCTATTGAAATGATACACATTTCTAAAATTCCACAAGAAATTCTAATTTAAAAAAAAAAATTGAAAGTAAGGTAAGTAAATTTTAAAATCTTTCCTTCCAATGAAAAATGTTTAGAGCATTTTTTGATAGATCCCCCCCCCCCTAAATTTAATATAATCATTACAATAATTCATATTAAAATTGATACGAATAATGGATTTTTGATTTTTTTAAAAAGAAAATTTAAAAAAAATCTATCTAAGAAATTGTACGATTTTTTTGGAGGATTGAGGCGTGGGTTCAATATATTGCAATTTTGGTCAAGTGAAATCCATATTTAAATATGTCAGAATGTATGTACCTAGTTTTTGTATCTGTAATAAGTACTTATACAGCAATAACCCTTGAACTTTTTTTTGAAAACTGTTCTTTTTTTGGCATTTTCACATACTTATGTGTCCAGTTGTGAATCGGCTGGGTCCTTGTAAGTACCTACTGGACGTCCATTTTTCGAAAAAATAAAAAAATAAGCTGAAACTAAAACACCATGTAAAATTGTAGACAGTATAGACATTTACAGTAATTATCGAAATTAAAAAAAAAATAGCTCCTCTTGAGCCATTGGCATCGATATTTTTCACCAAACCACTACATTTTTTCTTGGGAGGGGGGATCTTCATCGAAAAAATATCTCTGGTGTCCGCTAGTTTTTTTATTTTTCACCTATCGTCATATTACAAAAAAAAAACATTTTTTAAAATCCTGATTTAAAATTTTTTTTATTAGGAAATAATTTTGAAAATAGGATTTTTTTTAATACGTAAGAAAAGATTAACCCTACGAACTTTTCTTTAAAACACAACTTCATTCAAGCATTACCTATTTTAAAACTCAATTTTTGAAAAATGATTGTAAAATGATTTTTTTGAAATTCAAAATGTAGGTATCCTACTACAACGTATTTATCATAAAAATAAAATAATTTTTTTTTAAAAATCAGCTAATTACAAAAAAATCAATATTGGAAAAAAATTGAAAAATTTTCTGGAGACATGATTTAAAAAAAAAATCACTGATAAACAATTTATTTAAATATTAACATCCATTTTTTAAAAGCTTTTTCAAATCAAAACTTTTTTGTTCATTTTTTTCCTGATTCTGTTGGGACAGAGTTAAAAAAAATTATTTTCAGTAGAAGCGTCGAAAAAATTCTTAAAATTAGTATCAAGAAAATTATTGAAATTTCAAAAAAAAACGAAGGCCTTCTATTAAATTAAACAATTTTAAATTTTTTTTTCTTCGAAAAACGATTTTAAAACCTAAAAAAAGAAGCATTTCAATTTTTTTTTGAAAATAAGTTTTCTGGAAAATAATTCCGTTGATTTCTTACATCTCTGGCGTTAAAATGCGACGATTTAAATGACAATAGGTATGCCTAATTTCGCTTGTATGTACCATAACATAGCTTCGAAGACGCGTCTTCGAAATGACTTGAAAACCAGGTCAAAGATATATCAAGTCGAGGAACGCATGTAGATATGGATGGACGAATTGTCGACGATAAAAATGTTATACTCGTTAGGTTGGAATTTGAAAAGTCTGCGAGCATTAAATGGTGAAAATTTTCAATTTGTTTGGTTTAACCTTATCAGAACATGAAGTTGATTTTTAAAAATCAAATATCGTCGAAACCAGACGAAATAGAAAGAAACCCCATTTTTTTTATTTAAATCACAAAATTATTCAAATCTTCATTTAACGAAATACCTCTCCTTGTTCGTATGGATTTAAATGAAGACATTCGGACAAATGGTTGTTCAGAAAATACTTTTTTTCCGTCGTTTTACTTTTACTATATAAAAAAAAAGTCAATCTACGGTTTACTCGATTTAGTATAATTAGTTCGGCATTAAGTTAATGGCGAGATCGTAATTCGTAGGTACTCTTTGTATTCCAAATTAAAGCACTTTTTATGTATCGAGATTTTGAAGTGATTTTAAAATTACGTAGATACGAAATGAAATAATAATCAATGAATAAAACATTAATCGGATAAAGTGTTTTTCGTGTTCGAGCCGGCGAATGTGTGAATTTAGTTTTTATGTCAGAAAGATTCGCGTACTTAAATATGAATCGGATTTGTGTTTGGAAAACTTTACCTCTTAACGTTGATGTTATTAAGTTTAAGAAAAAGAGTAAGTAATAACGTGGTACGTTTTTTGCATTCAAATTACTTCATGTTGGATGTTGTCACTATGTATCTTTTAAGATTTCTTAACGTCGCGTCGCGTTGTAGTTGTTACTGGTGTTTTTGCTGAAATGCCGGATAAGTGTTGAGACTTTTTCAAGCGTGATGTTTTCAGCGTGATTATGAAAGGTTTTTATCTTTGCGAAACTAGTAGGTAGGTAGGTACCTACATAGTCCTTAAAAATCGTGCAGGGAGAACTGGTCCCAGACATGAAATTATTCATTTCACAATTCATTATATTCGGTGGCTGAAGAGAATAATAAATTATTCTAGCAGCGATATTACAGTTTCGAGAAAATCAGAATGAGAAAAATAATTTAGCCTGTATGTATTTCGAAGTTTATTCGGTTAGGTAATGAAAAACCCGCTCGAATGGCGTACGTTTTTGGATATTTATTCTTTTTGTATTCCATTTTCCCTAATGATTGCTTCATCTACGAGGGTTTTATAATTTCGCGTCGAGAACGAGAAGGAAAAAAGAACATCGAACGGTTAAATGCTGCAGGAATACGTCTTGTTTCCTTAATTTGCCGTCTTGTTCTGTTGATAAGTGTAATTTGAGAAAATGGCTACGTTAAATGCCCGTATGTTTTATGCTCGAAAAAATTATACTCGATCGAAAAAGTCATAAACCGGATAGATGCTTGTTAGTTATACAGGGTGTCCGTCCGGCGGGTGGTCTGCTAAGCTTGAAATTTGGATAGAACCGACTACCATCAGTAACAAAAATTTTCATGTACACACGGTGCCTATCTCGATTTTGAAGGGGCAGTGGTGTGCAAAAATTTCAAAATTTTGTGAAAAAAATGCACGAACCAGGTGTAACTTTTTAAAAGAAACAAAAATAGTTATGTCAAAAATTTGCCTATCTTTGAAAATGAAGGCGCTACAAAGCTTTGAAAATGGGTATTTTCGAAATTCAAGGCTCCGCAGCACCTTAATTTTCATAGATAGGCAAAATTTTCACATGACGTTTTTTGTTCTTCTCAAAAATTTACACCTGTTTCATGTATTTTTTGACCGAATTTTGCACTTTTCATGTATCACCACTGCACCGTAGTAAATTGAGGTAGGCAATATTTTTGACTGGGATTTAGCGTTGCTGTAACTCCTTCAATTTCAAAGATAGGCAATCATCCAATATGATTACAACTTTTATTGCTTTTTCGAAAAACTATCCACTGCCGGTGTCGAAAATTTTTTTGAACGCAGTGTTGCCAACCAATTTTGCTAGGAGAATACCGATTTTAAAACCTTTGTGGCTCCTTCATTTTCAAACCTAGACAATACGTGTACATAAGCTTTTTTATTAGTCGGACTCGGGTATATCCAAATTCCACGTTTGGCAGACCACTTACCGGACACCCTGTAAACGTACAAAACGTCGAATCGCGATTATGATAGCTCCTCTTCCTCAAAGGCGACCAAAAAATAATAAACGAATAGAAAAAAAGAAAAATATTATTATCGTTGCTTGCAAACCAAAAAAAACAAAACAACAACAACAACAGAAAAAACGGGAAAAACTTTTTTGGAGGATTTTATTTAGATCGCGGTGCAGTGTTGGCTTGTACGTACTAAAAACAAGAAAGTTTTTTTCTTTTTTTAATTACATTGTGTAATGCCAGCCACAACCAGAGAAGGCTCTGTGAAATTGCTCGCACGCGGTGAAAATTCCAAAGCTTTCGACTTATAAAAATTATCCTTTTTTAGCGCCAAGTTAAACGGTTTATAAAACGTAATGAAAGTTAATAAAAAACTACTCGTTATGCGAGAAAATTTCAACGCAGCGGGATGTAGTTTTACGTTAGTGTTGAATGACAAGAGCTTATTAAGTATTAGGCTCGTAATGATCAGCCCTTTTTAAAAGAATTTCCCTTTCGCCGGAGATTTTTTCCAACGAGATATGATAAAAACTCTATTCATTTTTCGTGCATTAGACGAAGAATGAAATTTTCCTACTGAATTTTAAGTTATATCTAACTATTTTGTTCGGATTAAAAAATTCTGATTCAATCATGTGTGCAAATTCGTTAGATAGGATTCAACGATCACTGAATCTAATATAAAGATAATTATGGTGAAATTTAAACGAAAATATGTTGTGCAATGAGGAATATCTTCGAGTTATAAAGTTAGATCCACGATTTATGACGTAATTTTTTTTTCTCATCCAGCGTAGAAGTGTATAGAAAGAGATGATTACTTCGTAATGTTTATTCAGCTGAACTTTTACTCAACTCGGATTTTCATTTAAGTTCCAACATTCTTGAGCAAAGGGTAGTCTGAAAGTCGGTTTATAAGAATTTTAAAGATGCCAAATAGATTTCGACTCGAGGTTTACAGAACGACGTGACATCTTCGTATGTGAATCAAACCTTGATTTTTTTCTCTCTCGGTATTATCCTTAGATTGATATTATGGTACTGAAACAACAACTAATTCTGCAATCTCGAAAAAATCAGGTTTGTTGAAGGAAAAACAATGCAATCTCCGGATAAAAAATTTTGAAGTTTAAATTTTTTTAAAACTTCGCAAATTTCTAAAATCTACATTTTTTGTATTGACAAAAAAAAAAATTTATGATGAAAAATTTTGCAATCTTAAAAAAATAATTATAAATAGATCTGTATAAAATGTGCCAATTACAAGAAATTAAAATTCTTGGGGTTTTAAATTTTTTTAGAAAAAAATGAAATTTTTGGTTTTTTAAAATTTCTTTTTAAAAAAATGTTGCAATAAAATTTTATAATTTTAGAAATTTTGCAAACTTCAAAAATCTGCACTTCAAGTGTTCACAAACATTTTTGAAAAAAATTCGAAATGAGTCATTCAAAATTTTTTCCAACCCGAACAATTCAAATGTTATCAAATGCCTATAGTTGCTTATCTATGTGGAATTTGAAGCAAAGATTTTTGAAATTTTCGAAATTTTTAAAATTGGAAAATGTTTTATTACACTACCTAGATTTTTCCAAAAAAAAATTTAAAAACCAAAAATTAAAAATTTTTTTACAAAATTTTTGTTCTGGAAATTTTTTATACCCCAAAAATTTAAATTTTTCAAAAACTACTATATTTCATAAAATGATTTTGTTTTTGAAAAACATTTATAAGTTTTTTTAAAACATTTTTTAGCAAACAAGTTTGACAATTTTTGGAAAAATAATTTTAAGTTTTCTATTTAAGTGAACGAAATTTTTTAGAAAAGATATACTTTTAGTTATTGGGTGCCTACTTATTATCTATGATTGTGAAAGATTTTTTTTTCAATTCGCAGTTTTTAATTTTTTTGAAAGAAATGGAATTTAAAAAAAATTAATTGAACAACAATTTTGATTTTTTTTTGAAAAATTGCATTGTTTTTAAATTTTTTTAAAAGAAAGAGTTGAAAAATAATTTTTGTAAAATAAGTGTATACTTTTTGAAAAAACAAATTAAAAACACATTTCAAATAATTTGAAATAACTTAAAAAATGTAAAAAATCAATTTTTGAAATAGCAGTTTTTATTTTTTTTATCATTTTTTTTCTTTACCTATGCCATGCCAATATTGCTGCCAAATTTTTTCAGTAATACATAATTATGTCAAATTTTCTAAACACTCCAAATTTTGTAATGCCGAATTTTCTCGATACTTGTTCTTGGTATATTAGGTAGGTACCTAATTTATTTAATGTTTTGCATTTTGAAAAATATTTTCAATATGTTCAATTTTTAAGACAATATTTTAAAAATTATTTCGAAAAACAATTTTGAAATTGTATATTAATCCAAATACAATTTTTTTAAAAATTGTTGTCAACAAATTTTTTTAATTATTTTTTTTTTTTGGGGGGGGGGGGGGGGGTTTGAAGATAAAATATAAAAAGTCTTTTGAAAAATAATTAAAATTAATTTTTAAAGTAAAATTTTGAAATAGTACCTATTGTGAAAAAATTTCAACATTGACAAAAAAATTTAAAGAAAATGTAAAGAAAGAAACGGGAAAATTAACTTTATAAAAAATTGAAAGTTGGGTATAAAATTCACCTCAATGGCGCGGCGAGCGTTGGGGATAAGAATGGTTATCAAGTTTTGAAATTTGTCGAAAACATACTTAACTATTTGTTTAGAAAACAATTT
Organism: Balanococcus diminutus; assembly: GCA_959613365.1. Classification (NCBI taxonomy): domain Eukaryota; kingdom Metazoa; phylum Arthropoda; class Insecta; order Hemiptera; family Pseudococcidae; genus Balanococcus; species Balanococcus diminutus. The sequence goes on along the minus strand of OY390715.1, from coordinate 32,298,621 downwards.
TTTTTTTAATTTCTAAACAAAATTGAAAATTTTTGTTCAAAGTACCGAGGCCATAAAATGCTAAGAAAAAAACACATTCTGAAATTTTTTTTCTGTTTCTATTTTAAAACATGAGCATAAAATAAAATTAATAAAAAAAAGGTAAAAAATTGAAAAGTTAAAAAAACATTTTAGAAATGTTTAGAAAAAATATCGAGATTGTTTTTTAAATAAATTTTTTTTTAAAATTCATTTTTAAAAAATAATTTGTACCTACTTGAACCTAATAGAATTTATTGTGTAGGAATCTGACTACAAATTTTGAAGTGTGAATTTGTAAATTTTTTATAAAATATCCATTCTCTTTAAATACGCGTATTGTTCAATATTCTCATAATTTCAGGCATAAAAATAGCAGAGGTGCTACATTTCCTTGGCGTAGAGCGGCCAATATCTCTTAATTCAGCTGTAGCGCCCTTACTGCCTATCGAACTCGGTTTTTATATAATAACCTTTATAACTTCGGTTGGAACACTTTTCAAACCACGAGTTCTTGATGATGAGAACCTCCTCACGAATACAATGCTACAGAACATAAAAAACAACCCTTCTTTTGCCTAAAGCTTTAAAATCATTCGATGATAAAATCTGTTTAGAATTTTGCAAACGTCTCGGATGTTTTCAAATACAAAGAAAAACTTGCGCGGAGGAAATGAAAATCATTCGAGCTAAGAAATGAAGAAAAATAACGCGAGTACGAGTGTCTCAAACATGACGAGGTCACTTTTTACAATATTCCCGGATGCGGTTATTATTCACTACGCATAATAGCGGTAGAGTGAACTTCTAAATTTGACCGAACTGAAATTAATACTTTACCTACCTATCTTTTTTTTTCATTGTTCAGTTCACTCGACGGAAGTTTTAATGAAAATTACACATTTAATAAAGTTTTATGGTTTAAATCGAAACTTGGGCACTAGGGTCATAGGTTGGTTCATAATTTTCATTTTTTTTTCCGAAATGTCAAGAATTATAACCATCTACAAAATGATTGTTTGGTGTAAAATTAACTCCCTAAATTTTTTTTTCAAAAAAATTATTTGGAGTGGTGGCATGGTGTAGAGCCCTTTTTATTGAAAAAGCTAAAGAAAATTCAAAAAATTGGAATCAATTTTTTTTCTAAAATTTTTCATTAAAAAATGGTCAGATTGTTCACCACATAGTAGGTACATAGGCACATACTTTTACCATGTTAAGACCACTTTGATCCATTTTTTTTTTTACATTCTACCTGATTTTTTTTTTAAACGTAAAAAAATAAATACCTAAAAAGAAAACACTCATTTTTTACGTTTTTTGAAAAAAAAATATTAGGTAATAAAAATCAGCTAGAATGTACAAAAAAATTAGACCACTTCGATCCAAAAAAAAAATCGTTCTAGCTGATTTTTTTTTAACGTAAAAGTATTAAAAATTAGCTAGAATGAAGATTTTTTTGGATCAAAGTGATCTCAGCATAGTAAAAGTTCCTATGTAGTTACCTAGTGACCATTTTTGAAAAAAAAATTGGAAAAAAATTAAATTACAATTTTTTGAAATTTTGAAATTTTTTTCAATGAAAGGGGCTTTAAAGTGGCTCTTATTTTGAAAATTTACGAGTTTTTATAAGGATATACCTAATAATTACGTATGGTGGAAATAATTCCCTATTTTGTATATTTTCCTTGACTGAATTTCAATTATTGCCAGTGAACTCTCTCATTAAAAAAACAAAACGAAAAAAATGTGAAATTTTTCGAAAATTCAAGCAAACTGGTTACTTTTTTGAGTAAAGTCTCTCAAAGCTTCCTCTTAGCTCTCTACTCTTAGAATAGGCCTAATAACATGCTCTATTCGGACAACCTGAAAAACACGAGTAAGGTACGTTTCACATTTCGTACGTAGTATGAACAAAAAATCCTACATGTCACATATATGAACTTATGAAAGGTACTTGACCTTTATACCTCTTGAAAGAACCGTGTAATCCTAATCTATATGTTCTGAGTAAGTATACGTATTAAAAACAAACCCGACTAAAACATTATTAAAATGAGACCGCTGAAAAAATGCAGAAGAAGAGGGCTAATAATGTACTGCCAAACGTGTGTGGGCTAATGCTAGAAAGATTTCGTGCAGTTTCTATGGAAACACGCATCCACTACTTAATAAAATCCTATACTTATATTATATGTTTACTGAGAAAAAAAAATTCTTACAAGTTGAGATGACTGCAGTTTATAATGGTTTTTCAGTCCGATTTAAAATTTATTTTACAAATTATAACCTATTTAACATAACGTATGAAAAAATTTTCCAATAAGATGAATTTTTTTCTCGACATCGCATCGTCGACATGGATATTCGTATATTTTTTTCATCGAGGGAAAAACCTATCTTTTCGTCCTGTATATACCGGCACATTACGCGGATAATTAATCTGAGTTTCCATTTTGTTGAACGGAGTAAAAATATTAATATTTTATCGTATTTTCGCTGTCCTATTTATCATTCGCGTTTTGCTTATACCTATTTGCGAATAATCCTTCTTATATCCATATTTGCAATACTCGTCGCGTGTGAATGTATTTTCGATAATTAAAAGGCTTACGAATTAAATGAGCCGTTAGCTCTTCGTCCCTTGTGGTAGGTACCTACCTATACCTTTGTATGAATCCACGTTAACATCACGAAGTGGAACTGACCATAACTATGGGAATACGTTCATATAATATAAACTTTACATAACAACTTGAATCTATGCATCTATTGCGATTTGCGTTAAATTTTTGAAAGGAGACTTGGGCTGAGAAAATATTTTTGACAATTAACCTGGAGAAAAATGCTTTGAAATTTTCCCTCAGCAAGTGGTGTAAAGAGGAATGGAAAAAAAATCACAGCAGGCGTACTCTTTGTAGTCAATAAAATCTATCGTCGCTTTCCAAACTACAGAAAAATTTGATTGTCGAAACTACGAGAGAAATCAATTTTATTACCTTCGTAAAGAAACAAAATAAAGAATTTTATAGCCGTTACGAAATAATCCTTTTAAACTTTACAGAAGATTTCATTTCATTAAAACTTTGCCGTGTGAGTTTTTTGCCACTTTTAACGCCATACATCGTCGTCATTAGAAATTTCAAACGAAAAGAGCCGTAAACTGATACATCTTTTAGTCGTCAGATTTTGCCAATCGTAACTGCACTTTTTTATGTGTATTAAAAATTTCATTGGCTGCGATGGAAGTGAAAAGTAGATAATTATGGTGATTTTTTCCATATTAACTCCAGATTTTGATTAATCTGAATATTTCCTGAAATTCGAATAATTTTCAGCTCATATTACGCATCAGTCGCCGATAACTTTATGCTCATTAGGAAAGTTTCAGGGTTACATATCTTTCCGTAATTTACCTCCTAACAGACAGATTACCAAGTTGACTACTTAAGCCGAACAGAAAACTTATAACCAAGTTTTCAAACGATCCGATGTAAGAATATGTTGAACCATTAACAGGGTTGCCACCTTACTGGGTACTAAGTGTACGTGTTTGTGTAATGTATGCGTATGCGTTTGAGAAGTTTTACCATTGACAAAAGGTAAAGTGCCAGTTTTGGGACAATTTCTTTTTTTTTCATTTGTGAAGGACTGAAGGAGAGAAGGCCTGATACAATACTTAGCGATCTCACCATAAAGTTTGAACCGTTGGCGACATCATTCCAGTATTCATTTTTTTCTAAAGAGTCACATGTTCAGAAAGGAATTTCTTCCCCAGGGACAAAAATTTGCTCAATTTTTGAAAATTTAAATTTTTGGGTTTTCGCCCAGAAAATACCTATAATTTTATCGACAGCAAAAAATCGATAAATCGAAAACTTGAATATTATCGAATATTTCAAGTTGTACCTACTCGTATCCAATTTGAAAAATTTAAAAACTTTGAATTTTGATCAATGTTTGAAAAATATCTCAACTTCGAATATCAGCATGGATTTTTTTTAATTTTGAGGATTTGCTTGACTTTAAAAAAGTGTCGAAAATTAAAAATTTGTAAACAGCAATCTTTGAAAGTATTTTTAAGAAAGCAAAATTTTAGTAATGAATCCAATTTTAAAATTTCAAAATTACTTAATTTGTCTATACTGTATAGTGTATACTTACTATCAAATTTTTATAATTACAAGTTTTGAAAAGAAATAAAACTTCAAAATTCATAGATTTATCAATTAAAATTTAAAAAAAAAATTGAAATTTTTTGAAAATGTACAATATTTATATTATAAGAAATAAAAAAATTGATCTTATCATAAAAAAAGTATAATTGAAACTTCAAAATGATCATATTTCAAAAAATTTTAAGTACAAATAATTTTTAAATAATAATTTTTGAACTAAATAAATTTTCTGAAATTTAAAAAATTGTGAAAATCTATGTAGTAAATATTCACTCAATTTGAAAAATCCATTAAAAATTCAAAATTTCATTACATTTTGAAAATTTTGAATTTAGAACAACTTTGGCAGCTAAAAACTTAATTCTGGGGTCAGTGTGATATCAGCAGTCGATTAACACGGCTTAACTCAAAATTCGAGATGAGTTGACCTTGACAAGTGTCATTTTTTAGAACTCGAAAATCTTGGAAAATCAACATTTGCTGTGGGCTCTAGATCGCTTTAAAAATGATTATAATAATAATTGACTCGAGAGGGTTGATTTTTGGTAATGTAAATCGATTTTAAGAATTTTATTTGAAAATTTACAATGTAAGAAATTGATTTACCTAAGGGCTGTTTTCGCCATTTTCAAAAATTCTTCAAAAACCGAAAAACCAACAGCTTACCTATTGGAAGAAAAAAAAATCCATCAAAAAATGCCATTTTTGGGGGGGATGAGTTTTTCTCATTTTTGAGCAAAATTACGAAGAGGAACACATTTTGACCCAATGTTTGACAAAATCATGTCTAAACCTCAAATTGAAAATTGCTCTAATTTATTAAACTTTTATCACCCCCCCCCCCCCAATTATGATAATTTGAAATTTTTTCGCTGGGTGTTTGATTATTTATAGGCTTTTAAAAACGTACTTACTTATAACTATACATTTTTTAAATGATCCAACTTATCAATATTTCGTTGGACTTACGAAAACAAATTTTTATAAATTAATCCAGTCAATTCCCGGTAAACACACCGTATGCGAATCGCGTGCTAATAGAATGCTACATTCGCATCTATCGCATACGAATAGCATACGAAAATAGCGTACCATTAGCATATCAAAAATGTCCGCTTTTTTAGCGGCTAATTTCGAACGCTAATAGTGCGCGAAATTAGCAGCGAATGTAGCGTTCTATTCGCTGTTAATTCGCTGGCGATTAGCGTTCGAAATTCGCTTCTAAAAAGCAGCCAAATGATATATTGACGATTTCCACTCAGCAGTAAGTTAATTATTTCGAAAATACATCTTATTTGTGATCGCAAATCTGTGTAAAATGAAATTATGCCGAATGGTAAAGATTTTGACCTACCTAGTAGTGGTGTTTGATAAATAAGTAGGGCGTAGGTATTTCAATTTACAACTTTTTTCATAAAATTTTTTGATGGACTCTATACCTTCTTCTATTTTGAATAATAAATATCTACGTAGTATTAGATGAAATTAGAAGGAAGGGAGGGAGGGGTCCAATCTTAATTTTTATGAAAATCAAAATTATTTCCAAGAATTCAATCTACAACTTTTGTTTGAAAAATTTCTCAATTGCGAGAGGGAAGAAGGGCTGGCCCAACTGAAAATTTTTTCAAACAAAAGTTGTAGATTGAAATCCTAGAAATAATTTCGATTATTATAAAAATTCCGATTTGACTCCTCCTTTCCTTCTAATTTCGCATAATAACCCTTGCGGAAAACTACAAGTTGTCACAAGTAGAATTTATGATAAGTTGTAAATTCGAAGGTGTTATGACAACTTGTAACAACTTATTTTAGGTATGAGTTGTCTCAAGTATTCCTAATTACAAGTAATCAGGACAACTACCAAAAACAAATCTTCGATTACTGTTGATACCTTCAAGTTGTGATAGTGTCAACTAACTTGTAACAACTAACTGAGGTATCACTATTCACTACATATACATGATATACATAACATGTTCACAACAATACATAATGGTATAACTATTCACAACTTATTACAGCAAGTATTCACAAAATGTGAGGTACAAAATGAGTATTTATAACATGCTTATTCACAACACACTATATCTGCGAGTATCAAAATGACCCTCAAAATTTCTGAATGGATAAAAATCTCACAACGCCATGCAAAATTGTGAAAATCGGCTTGTGGGAGTTTTCCGCAGCGCTGAATCCATTTTTCATTTTATTTTGACTCTAGACCCAAAGGGCTTCGAGGGGGGAGGGGCAAAACTCAAAACTCATCATAATTTTGAAGCATTTCTGGTACATTTTCGATGGAAAATTTCTGATAAGTTTTCTATTTCTATTTCGAATTGAAATTTCATATCATTATATTTTTAAATCAAATTATTTGTACAGTCATGCTGGAAGCCTAAGACCACGATGATCGATGGGGCAGCAAAAAAACAACTGTTTATGAATTATCAAAATAAATTTGGCGTTATCCATCATGAGAAGGGTACGATTTTCTTTAAAAAATGAGGTGGAAAACAATCCTAAAAAATGTTTAAAATTTCAACTTTTTAAAAGAATACTTTGGAGACCTGTATGTTTCATGAATGATTTACATAATCCAAGAGTGATGGACAGTTATAAAAAAAATCATTTTACAAAACGAGTTACTGAATTTTTTCAAGTTGTATGAAAATACGATATAGTGAGATAATAATGGTCTGAAACTTTTGTCAATAAGTCCAAGTATTCAGTTGAATACTTGTCCATTGAAAATTTTCCAACTACAAAGTATTCAAAGTTGTAGAATACTTATCTACTGACAACAACTTCTGAAGAACAAGTTGTTTTCACATTGAAGAGTTGCTACAAGTAAATGAATACTAATCCATTTACAACTATTCTTGAAAAATAAGTTGTTCTGTAAAATACAACTTGCTAACAACTATGGATTACTTGTTGATGACTATTTACAACTTGTACTTTTCCGCAAGGGAATGTACTTATACTGCTTCAAACAGGAGAAGGCAGAGAAACAATTTTATTGAAAAATTTTATAACACTGATAAGACGTCGAAAATTTTTCTGTACGATTTGATAAAATTTCATTTCACACAGATTCACGATCACAAATAGATGTACATTCAAAATAATTAACTTACTGCTGAGTGGAAGTCGTCCAAGAAATTCAATCTTCGTCTCCATTCTTGTCATTTTGATCAAATCATTGGGATTTTTATTTAAAAAGAAGAAAAAACATCAATCAAAACACAAAATCCCCCAAAAAAATCAATAAAACTAGAAAAATATTCAGTTTATTGTTAATAAGTCACTGCAACAATCTCAAGTATACACGTTCATGCTTGGAAATGATTTCTCTCGTTCATAAAAAATATTGAAAGACATTGTCGCCAAAATCGTATGCGATTCGCAAGCGAATATCGCACTAATATCGTATGAAATATCTGCACGTTTCCCAATGCGATTTTAGCATACAATTCGCAAGTGAATATCGCGCTAATTTCGTACGAAAGAAGTACGTATTTTTAAATGCGATTTTAGCACGATATTCGTTCACAAATAGTATACGAATTTATCTCAGAAGATTTTCCTCGATTTTCACGTTGATTTTGCATTCTATTCGTATGCGAATAGACCGCGATTTTCGTATCTGCTATTTTAGCATACGAATAGCACACGGTGTGTTTATCGGGTTAATACCTAGGTATTATTTTGAGACTTCAGGTAAAAAATCAAAAAAATTAATTCAATTCATCCAATTTAAACCCTTTTTTGGCAATAAGACATGAGCATTTTTATAAATGTTTTTAGCTCTAAAAGATATATTGTAGGTATTATTTATTCCAAGAAAGTTAAAAAGATTTTTAAAAAAATAATTTATTTTTCTATAAGAATGCGAGATTTTCTCCAACAAAGGTTGACTCCAAAAATTTAGATTTAGCAAGATTTTTTTTCCTCAAAACAACTGGAAATTTTTTTCTTTAAAAATGAGTGCTTTCATCATAAACAAAAAAATATTTTTTCTTTCAAAAAATTAAAAAATTTTCATCATTTCTTTTCTCCAAAAATTTGAGAAATACTTTTACTTCAGAAAAATCGAGAAATTTTCCTCTCCAGAAAATGTATTTTTTCACCAAAAATTTGAGATGAACTGAAAAAATTTTCCCCAAAAATGAGAGATTTGATTCTACACAGAAAAATTAATTTTTTCGCTCCAAAATATTTGACAATCAAGATTATTTTCTCAGAAAAAAAACACTGATTTTTTTCTCTAAAAATAAAGAATGTCGTTTTGAACAAAAACATCCTAGAGATTTTTTTTCTCCAGAAAAATGTAAGATTCTTTTTTTTAATACCTAGAAATTTTTTCTTCGTAATTTCATTCTCCAAAAAAATTGAAAGATTTTTTTATCCAAAAATTTGAGAAAATATTATTTCAAAAAAACTGAGAAATTTCCTTCTCCAAAAAATTGTGTTTTTCTTTCAAAAATATAAAAGAGGTTTTCTTCAAAATATGGAATAATTAGATAAAATTTTATTCTTAAGAAATGAGAGCTTCCTTTCTGCATAAAAAAGAGACTTTTTCTCAAAAAACTGGAGCTTTTTTACGTAAAATAAAAACTGAAAAATTTTTCTTCAAAAATTTGAGAATAATTTTCAAATTATCTACTGAAAAAGATTTTTTCACAAATTTTGGTAAAATAAAACATATTTATATTTTACACGAACTGGAATTCCGTTCTGGCTCATTCCAGCTCAATTCAAGCACTGTAATCTACCCAACACTTCAAAAAATTCTGAAAAATTCCAGTGATGATTTAAAATGACCCGTTTCACATTCCAAAACTGTGCCCTGGAGGATTTGAAATTTTCAAAGTTATTTTCAAGGTCGTTTGAGAGATCGAAAATCATACTGAAAAAATTGAAAAAATTTCCAAAAGTAACCCTTGGTAGGGTCCATCATCTCTAAAAGTTCAAAAAAAAAAAGAGTTTTGATTTGCAGAAGATGAAAACTTGATGTAACGAAAAAACAAATTTGACCTCAGTGGAGTGATAGAAGTGGGGTAAGAAAACAAAATAAGGCCCGACTCTTCATTCTTATCTACAGATGCTCTATAGCTTTCCGGGCAAAAATTGCGAGCTCTTCTGATTTCGAGCACAAAAATAGCGAGAGTGACCCATGCTCCTGGCGCAGAACCCCATCCCTATCAACACGTTGCACAATTTCAACCTAATACGAACCGATTACGCAAAACTGTCAAATGCACTCGACCAATCTATTCCCTTTCATCATTTCGTAAATTGGTTCTCTTCATTATTCATGTAAGGAAGAAGAAGACATTATCAAGGTCATATATGCCTATACGAGCGACTTAAAAATCGGACCTTACGTCATTCGAAAGTAGACTAAGTACTCGTAAATAGCCTAATCACTTTAATAATAATTTTGTAATATTGGAATTTTTTTCTTTAGACAAATACCATGCGTAAAAAGCTATTAGTAATAAATCAAAGTACAAACGCAACTTTCGTTAAAAACGTTACGAACATTGAACGTCTACACAAGTGATATATGGTTCGGCGTTTGTCGGTCCGCATACGAATTTTTGCCACAACTCCGCTGCCTTTAAAATGAGGAAAACGATACACGGTAAGAAGAAAACCATCACCGGTGAAAGAAAAAAAAAACGCCAACGACTTTCTCTGCTCGTGTATACGTAGATAACCGATATAGCTAAACATTTCGTAAATATTACGTTACAAATACGTATACAGAAAGGTACATAGTACGTACATATATCGACTATACATGCACAGTGGTATCTTACGTATTTGTTTTCCAAAACCAACTTCCACTTTATTTCTTGTATATATTATAGCTCTTTCGTCGAGAGTAATCCGACAGCAGTAGAATCTAAATAGGTTCCTCACAGCTGTGAAAATTTACTATACTTACATTTATTGCCTCGTGTTTTCGCCTTGCTTACACGTAAATTTACAGCTTTTTATCCGATTAATGGGTATTACAGCTTTTAAATAAAATCTTGTCGAATATTTACCAAAATACTATTAACCAATATATACGACAATAATGCATTTCTTATCTGACGGCTGGGGCGGGTATAACTTCCGTTCCAGGTTCGAACGTTCGAGCTCTATACGTCATTATTTATTCACATATAGTATCGTCTCTTTCAAGAATATAAGTAAAACTTGCACCACCACATCGTTTACTCGTGAAATCTCAATTACGCCGAGTAAGTGCCAAACAAAAAATTCCATCAAAATTTTCGACTAATTTAACCGAATAAAATTTCTTTTGAAAGTTAAATCGACTTGGGCGAATTTTTTCACATTTTTTTGTCGTCAACCAGGGGCGTATACAGGGTTTTCCGGATTGAGAGTAAAGCCTTCCAACCAGTAACTATGCAACTCATGTTGAGTCGATGTAGGCCCCCTCTAGCTCACTCCAATCAAAAGTTGTGAGCGAATAATTTGTTGAAAAACGTCTGAAAAAAATCATAATTAATTTTTTTTTTTTAATTTCTCTGAATTTTTTTTTTCATGTATCAAAAGGTATGAGCAGTTTATTTTTGTAGAAAAACATCCGAAAAAAATTATTTGAGAAAAATAAATTGAAAAAAAGTTTAATCATGATTTTTTTCTGACGTTTTTCAAAAAATTATTCGCTCATAACTTTTGATTGGAGTGAGCTAGAGGGACAGGGTTTGCGCCATTGAAAAGAGCAGCATTTTTTCATTTAGAAAAGTTAATAATAACAGCTTGGTTAGAGGAAAACTTTTTGAGTTATCACAGAAAAACATGAAAAATTGTCACTTTTTTCACATGTTTTTTCAAGTATTTTGCTCGGTATAGACTTCCTTGTCCCCCTAAAAAAATTACCAGACCCATGAAAAAATTCTACACAAAATTTGCCATCCGATGCCGCAAAGCGCAACTTTCTAACTATTGTAGTTGTCGAGAAGCGCAAGGCTGAAAACACTCGGCGTAAACGAAAATTTTTTTTTTTGATGAGCATAACTCAGCCCCTGCAGTCCGGAGGTTATGCAAACATACTTACATTGACTCAACATGAGTTGCATAGTTACTGGTTGAAAGGCTTTACTCTCAATTCGGAACACCCTGTATTTTTCTAGCGCACGTTTCGCCTGGTTTTCATCTCATGCATAGTTGAAGGAATTACCAACACTTTATCGAGATTATTAAGAAAGTTACCTCGTTATTTTACATGCTCGTGGTATAATTATAACATCCGTATAGAATGACAAACGATGGGTTTCCTTCGTTCGTAATCGCATACTCGACGATCAAATCCGTTGTCAGTGTCGCGTTACAATTCTACTCGTCTCTCCGCCACTTTTTTCTCCTCTTTTTTTAAAACCAATTTTCATCGAATAAATAATGGAAATTTTTACCTAAACAAACACTTAACCAGATTACAACTAAACGAGAAAATCTCTCAAAATTATAATAATACTTTTTTCAACAGTTCTACCTACCAATATGGAAAAACGATTTCCGTGTCTTTTTTTTCAAACGAAATAATTTTCATTACCTACGAAATGTGTTTTTCGAGTGTACGTGAAATATTGAAACGAGTATATCTGCGTTGAAATTAATTTTTTTTTTTCGAATGACGCGTATTTAGAAAGTTTGTGACTACCAGTTTGAAGTTGACAGGTAACCAGAAACGGTTTGAGCAAATTTTTTTTGGGGGGGGGGGTGTAGATCGAAAATGCCGAATGAAAATTTTCAAAATTCCGAATGATAATTAATAAGTACAACAGTGGGAAGTAGACCCCTGCGCTGAATTTTTTGAAAAAAGTGAGTTTTCGAAAGAAGAACTTCTCACTATCCTCATAGAAAAAATTTCAAGAACTTATGGTAGCATTAGGATTTGAATCAAAACGACTGTTGCTGCCGGAGCGAAGCGAGGGCGAAAATTTTTGAAAAAATTGCACTTCTAAAAGAAAAGATTGACTTTTTTTTGCAGAAATTTTGAAAACATACAATAATTTCTGGTTTTTTAAAAGATGAAAAAGTGACACGTTGCCCGAGCGAAGCGAGGGCGAAAATTTTGAAAAAATTGGAATTTTTAATTAAAAATAATGCACTTTAAACATAATTTTTAATATTTTCAAAAAGATCATGTTCATTTTTTTACGTTATAAGTTATAACAATTCAAATGCGCTGATTTTTGATTGCTATTCTGATTGTGAGAGAAAGATGAAGTAATAGAAGTACATTGCCCGAGCGAAGCGAGGGCGAAAATTTTTTTCAGAAATTTACTGAATTTGTGAGTCGGAATTTCTTTAAAATTCATCGAATTTATGATTCGGAATTTCTCAAAAATTTGCCGAATTTGTGATTTAGAATTTCTAAAAAATTTACATATTTGAAATTCAAAACTTTACCAAAATTTGTAAACATACCTAATTTAATTTGTCGAAAGTTTGCCAAATTTGTCGAAAATTTTTCAAAAATTTGCCGAATGGAAAATCACTGGGGGGAGGTGTCCCCCCCCCTCAAACCCTCCCCTCGCACCGGCTCTGCAGGTAACATTTTCTACTGTGGTACATGTCCATTTCTACACCGTAGGATAAATTGAATAGCTTAGACGAGGATAAGAAAAAAATTCATTTTTTTGTGATCGACGCGTGCTTTTCAAATTCCAAAACCATAACATCGATAAAAATGACCGCATCAAACTCAATTTTGGTACGTAAGTCAGTGAAGAAATAAGTAATCAATGAAGAAGAATGTGAAAATGAAAATTGGAATTTTTACGCCGACCGTTCTCAATATTTCATATCTTCGTGTAACGTACGGTCAACACAGAAACGTCAATAGGACAACACGATATTTCCAGACTACATTGTAAGCTTAGCAGCGTTGCCAATGCTCCTGATTTTTCAGGAGAACTCCTATTTTTTTCGAGGCTCTATTGATTTTCTCCTGATCTACTGAATTTCCAGCAGAAGTCTCCTGATTTTTTCAAAAATTCTTGTCACTTTGAAAAAGGAGGAAACAATTTTTTTATTCCATCAACTTGAATTGTGATTTCTTTTTTTGAGTTCAATTTATTGTATAGTAGGTACCAGCTAATATTTAAAATTCGAGTTTGTTACACTTTGTCAAATCGTTTCCATGGAAAAAATGCTCCAGAATCTACTACTTTTTAATGAAGAAGTACTGATATCTATTAGATTTTCACTGAAATTCATTTTTTCTAAACCAGGGTTCTGCAGATTTTAAATTACTTCGGATTTTAAATCCACAAAATCTTAAAAATCCGAATTTGAATTTTGAATTTTAAATCCAATTTTCAAAAGGATTTGGATTTAAAATCTTGGAATAGAAAACATTTGGATTTTTTCAAGTTATCAAAAGGAATTGAAATCCAAAGTTTTTTTTTGGTTTAGTTTTAGTTGTTGCACTTGTTGTTGTGAGTGCGCCTTGGTCTATTAAATTTCTTAAAATCAGGCTTCAAAAAAAATTATTTCGTTATTGTTCCAAGAAAACTCGAAAAATTTTTCATCAAAAAATTGACATATTTTTTCTTACTAAAAACATTGTTTTTTTCTCCGATGAAAATAAAAAAAATTTTACTCATTCTAAAATTGAAAATTTTACTACACTGACTCCAAAAAAAAAATGATCAACTATAAAGGTATTTTTTAGTGTAAAGTATTAAAAAAAATCAGATTATTTTGCAAAAGAATTATTTTTTCTCCAAAAATGAAGTGGGAAGAATTATTATTGCAAAAAAATTTACTTATTTCGAGGAAGTTCAGAAATTTTTCAAATAAAAATTTGAAAGATTTTTTTTTAACTGAGACAAAACCAAAAATTTAGTGTTTTTTTCAAAAAATTTAATTTTTTTGGAAATTTGAAAGTTTTTTTAAAATTTCTTTCGAGAATTTGAAAAATATTTTGTAATTCAAATTTTTTTTCAAAAATGAATAAAGAAATGTGTGAATTTCATTACGTTGACTACAGAGAAAAAATTAAGTACCTACCTAATAAGAAATGTTTTATCCCAAGAAATATTGGAATCTTTCCGAAAAAGAATTCTTTTTTTTCGAAAAAAAAAATTGAAAGATTTATTTTTTCAATTTTAAAAAGAAAGGACAAAAAATTGAGATTTCTGAAAAAATTAAGAGGTACTAAGTAAAGAATTATCTACTTGAGAATTAACATTGGCCAGATGTAAGAGTGAAGGAAAGAATGGGTCATCTTGAAAATCTTGTCCCATTTCTGTTACTTTTTTTCCTTCAAAATTTCCAATTGTATGGAGGAAATAATTCCTTATTTTTTATTTTTTCCCTAACTGCATTTTCAGTCGGGCCGTCGGCCTCCCGTTAAAAAAAAATTGAAAAAAATAAAAAAATAGACAATTTTAAAAATTTAATTTTTTTTGTTGAAAAATCGTCATAAGGTGAGTATTATTATAGGTATAAAAAGACCATTTTCGATGATTTTTCATCTTTACCTCCGTTTTTATGAGACATGGAAAAACATAATTTTTTACAATTTTTGAAAGAAAAATTTAAAAAGTTATAATCGATAAAATTGTTTTAACATACACATTACCACCCTAAAGACTATTACGCCAATTTTTCAACTTTACTTTCATTTTCAGGAAGGGTTAGGAGCCGTAGTTAAGGAAAAAATAAAAAATAGGGAATTATTCCATATATGTCACCAACTGATGTCTGATATTCAAAACATTTCCAAAATTTCCAAAATAAGGGCCACCCTGGTCCACATTTGTGAGACTCACCAAGGGGTGAGGTTCGGGGACTTTTTGTTAGTTGATCAGGGCATCACAACGAAATATTTTAAATCAAAAAATTTCATGTAAACTGAAATGCAATTTTTCTCCATTTTTCAATTTTTTTGTATTCATCTGGGCTAATAAGTTTTTTTGATTACCTAAAAAAATTAATTTCGTCCAAACCGAGTTCTTAAAAATTTTTTCAGTTGAAAATTTTTACGATTATATTTCTAAAAATGTGTCAAGTATTTTTTAATTTTTACAACTTTTTTTCAAATAAAAAAAAATAAAAGTACCCTAGAAACAACAGTCTTTCAACTTGTAAGCAATAAAAATTTATGAATTTTTTCCACGTTGAAAGATTGAAATAAAACCTACATATTCGAGTACATTATTGAGATAATAAATTCGTAATTATTATTGCCATATATACACCATACGTATATGTGGCCTCTGCGATAAATTATACGTGCATATAGCTGAACTGTCCAATACGGCACATCGATCAGTAGACGGTATACTGCAATAAGACTGTGTTATTTTTTCTCTACCTGTCTAATAAAATAGCAGCAAAATTATGAAAATTTATGGGCTGTAAAAAGTTTCTTTTCGTCGTTATGGGATGAAATAAAATTTTATATTTTTTCATCTCTATATAGCAATTCGTCGACGAATTGTTGAAAGCCTATATAAAGAAAAGAAAGAAAAAGAGAGAAAAGAAACGAGAGAGTGTTCTAAAGAAAGAATTTTGATGCTAATACATTTTTCATATATTCCCAGTCTCACATGTCCGCACATTTCGCTATAGAGAACCCCCATTCAATGGCTATCCATGCATCGTAACACTTTCTCTACTCCATTCAACATATAATTCCCATTAATGGTAAATTTCTCATTGACTCTAATGTATCATTAATATCTACAATATTTCATAAAGTATATAAAAAGAAGTGGACGGTTTTAAAAAAATGCACATTTACGATAGTAAGTGAAGAAGAAGAAGATTGCACGAAAGCTTTCGAAAAAAAAGGCTAGCGAAATTTTCAACTTATTCGTACGCCCCTAAAATAAAGTTTAAAGCCTTTAAAGTGTAACAAAGTAAAATCTAACCTACAATAAAAACATTTGACTACACAGGAAGAAGAAAAAAAAAGTTGCCTGTTCATTTAGTTATAGTTTTTGAAAAGTTTGGTGTTAACGTTTGAACGACATTTGAAAAAGATTACTTTCGGTATGAGCAGGGGAAAGAAAGGCACTTTGGTTCGTGTTTTTCTTACACGAAAAGATAAAGAAAAAGATGCAACCATATCATTCAAAAAACAAAGGAAAGTTATTGACTTTCATTTGGAAAAGCTTTATTGAGTTATTTTGATTTTTCTTTTACACCCTTTGGTATTTCGTGGTGAGAAATGTTTCATAGCATAATCATTACGTTTTAGGCGAACTCGCGTATGTGTGTGTGTTTTTTTTTAGCGATAAAGCGAAAATAAAAATAAAGGAAATCTAATAACAAAACGATAAGGGTAATCAATAGACGTCGGCTCCTGAGAGACGCTTAATAGACTTGTCAATCCATATATATATATATATATATTGTAGTATACACACGTTATGAAATGTTATTTCAAGGGTACTTTCAGTTGGTTTATACAATTTGTCGTTCGTCATTAGTTTTTAATAAAGGTACTTTCCGTATGCGGAATCTGAGCTTTTTTTTTTTTTCGTTCCATTGTATTTCGAAATGATGGCTTTAAAAAGTAAACAGTAAAAAACTCCAAAAGATAAAACATCTCACTGTAATACGAGTAAGTTTTCTTCGTATAGCTTGACAAAGAAAAACGAAGAAGTTATAACGCCTTTCTTTTTCATTCGCCGAATAAAAATTATTCGATTTTTCGCCCGATTTCGTTTTAATTATTTGAGTAACGGATGTTCCTTAACATTGTTGTTTTTTCGTCGTCGATGGATTTTATTTAAAGTGAAATTTAATTTGATACTTTTGAAGCACTACGAAGTATAAAATTATACATTGGCATATTTAATTCCAAATTACTGCGCGGAAAGAGCGCCGCAATTTTTCTTTTTTACGAAGAATTCAACTACGAATATACCGAGAAGAAATTCCACTAATTAACCAAAAGATGGGGTTTCAGTGATTATGGCGCTAAATGTTGAAAACGCAGTTACGAGTATCGTAATACTTGTTGTAGGATAATGACAAAAAATTGTCATCGCTTTAAAATTTAGTTGAAATTGGAAAACTGTTAACAGCATGGTATAGCTTATGTTTTTTTTGGGTGGGGGGGGCAGTCACGTGCCAGTCAAATTTTTCTAGGGGGTAATTAGTTAAGAAAATGCCAAAAATGTAAATTCAAAAAAGTATCGAATAAAATTTTCATTTATTTCTTATCATGAGAAAAAAATGTAAAATTACAACAAAAATATCAAATTGAATTTTAAAAATTAGCTAAATTTCAAAATTTGTAAAAAAAATTCTTTTAGGTAGGTACTTTTTTTGAAAATTTAGCTAAGTTTCAAAAATTGATTCAATTCCAATTTTGAAAATGGTAAAAATTCAACAAACATGAAAAATTGATCCAATTTTAACAATTTACTGAAATTTGAAAATCAACAAATTTTTAAGCTTCACCAAAGAGTCTAGCCAGGTTTATAGGGGTGATTTGGCCCTGAGCACCAATTTTTGAATTTTTCAGTGGAAATTGGTCCTTATGGTCTGAAACCCCCGTGAAAATTTTTTAGCTCGATATCTCACCCCTAGCCCCTTCTAGGAGGGTTTATTATTGTGTGTTTTCGTTAGAAATTTTTAACTTTGGCGGTTTTCAATCGATTTTTTTCAAACTCACATGGATGATAGTTGGTACCAAGGGTAATTTATGACATTTTTTAGAAGAAATTTTGAGCACCTTTTTCAAGGTCAAATGGACTAATTAAGCTTTCTAGCGACCATTTTGGTAACCCCTTTCAGAGGTGCAATTCTGAAAAAAATATATTTTGTGTAATGTGTACTTAGTCTAGAAGTACAACTTCATATACTCGTACGTAGAATTTAAAATCATGGTGCGTCACCATCAAAAATGCAAAAAATCTATTTTTTGCCCATTTTTCCACCTTAATTGGGTCATTTTTTGGTCAAAAAAATTTTCCCCTCAATTACTTAGTAAATACGTATTTTTACACCACTCACCCGATTTTCATTCAAATTCATCAATTTTTCATGATTTAGGTATGTGATTTTTATTTTTTAATAATTTGCATGAAATTTGCAACAAAAAAGGTCTTAACTATAAAATTGAGTAATAAACTTCGCGTTTTCATAATCAACAATGAAAAATTTTATTATAAATCAAAATACGTGAAGTAAAAATTAACAAATAACGAAAAATCCAACGTTTCGGTCATCTACGATGGCCTTTATCAAGGAAGTGAATACAAAAACACGTATTTTGATTTATAATAAAATTTTTCATTAAAAAAGGTCTTATTCATTTTTTTTGAAAAGTGAACGGGTGGCGCAAAAACCAGGGCCACAATATACATGGTGAAAAAATTGAAAAATGTCCCACATTTTTTGTGAATATGATACAATTTCGTGGATGACCGCACTTATTGGTACGATGATACACCTAAGACTCCGAAAAACACATTCCTCCTCCCACCCAATTTTTTACAGATTCTAGTTCAGTTGGTCAAATAACATCGACAAACCTTATTTGATAACAAATTGACATGAATTGTAAAAATTCACAATTTTACACGCTAATTCTTTGAAAATTAAATTAATTCTTCTTTATAATAAACAATAATTGTAAGGTTAGCCTCATTAAGATAGGTAGGTGAAATGCCCTTGTTCTTGGATTTTGGAATAAATCTGGGATATTGTTTGGTCCCCCTAAAAAACATTTTCTGCCGAAAAAACTTTCCCGCCCCTCCCCTCTTGGCCAAAAAATTGAAAATACTTTGAGTGTACACCGACGGTGAGTGCAGTACACCGTTCGAGGGTGAGTGCAGTACACTGTTCGAATGTGAGTGCACATCCCAGATTTATTCCAAAATCTGAGAACAAAGTTCTCAAATTAGGTATTAAAATCTATTAAAATTTAAAAATCAGAATCTTTTAGTGTCTATCAAGTTTTAAAAATTTGAAACTTGAAACCCAAACATGAAAACAAAAATTGACTTAAAAGATTTACCCTAATTTTATGAATTGCAAAATCAATGTTTTAAAATTATTTATGGAAAAGGCAGAATTTTTAAAATAGATTCAATCTCAAAAATGAATTGAAAATTAAAAATTTTCTGAATTTTAGATTTTTGATCACTCAAAAAAATTTGAATCTTTAATGATTTACTCGATTTAAAAAATTGATCCAATTAAAAAAATTGTAAAAATTGTTTGTTTTTAATTTTATGAAAATTAGGAAAATTTTGTCGAATAAAAGACGAATCAATTAAAGTTCTAATTTTCAATTTTTTTTCTGGTTTCCCAGTTGTAATGGTAAAATATGATTTTGGAGCATATCAGAAATTTTTTATCTTACTTCGAGGATTGCATTGAAATTTGAACTGTGTGATTTTAAGCATAAAAATTCCAACTCTGTGAGTTTTATAGTGATTTTCATTATAATTGTAATGTAGGTGTAGGTATTCGAAGATTTTTCCGATTTCTAAAATGGCATTGAAAACGATTTTTAAAATTTCACCCCCCCCCCTTAGGGGACACACTTTTGGAGCTGACTAGTCAGAATCCCCCCCCCCCCCCCATTTTTCAAACTGTTTTCTACTTACAAGGAAACCTTGCCAACTCGTTCCCTCCGATTCAGCTGAAATTTGGCTCATTGAAAGAACATTTCACTCAGATCTCAGAACCAAATTTTTAGCTGAAGAAGTTGATTTTTAGATTTTTGATGAATTTTTGAAAATACCGAAAATGTCCCATTGGTGAATCAATTTCTTACAAAATTTGTAAATTTTTAGATAAAATTCTGAAACCCGGTTTAGGCACTAAAGTCGACCCTCCGAGTCAATTTCGACCACTTACGAAGCGATCTGGAGCCTCCAGCGAAAGTTGTATTTCCTCCAGCACGCTGAAATCACTCCAGACGCACGGTGCTGTAATCAACTTTGGCAGCTAAAAATTTAATCCTAGCATCAGTATGATAATGAAAATTCTTTGAATGAAATTGGTCTACCTAGGTAGGAACATGAAAAAATCATAGGTATTGAAAACTTCTGAAAAAAATACTCTTTGCGATATCATTTAAATTCCATAAAATGTATAATTATAGACATTTATTTTTCGTGAATGTTCGACTTTCGAGGTAGGTAGTAGATGTTGAGAAAATTTTTCAAAATTTTGTATTTTCCTATTTGAAATGAAGTTCACGAGGCTGCAAACAAAGAAATCTTTCAATCTCACCAATTTCAAGGATGAGTTTTACTAATTGCATTTTTTTTTTTTAGAAACTTTGCTTTCCAGTGAAGCAATTTTAAGAAAATATGACGAATTTTCAAAATTGCCTCTTAGGAGAATTATTACTTATAACTCCTAAGTAATTCTGTCTCAATTTGTTTGCAAAATGCCACGACATGGAAATTTCATCATCAATTTCCAAAGAGAAAATTTAAGCGAAGTCACTTTCTATTAATGTTCATTTCTAAGAAAATCCGAAATTTTATCCTTGTTTTTTATTTGATATGTCGTGTTTTAATTTGAAATCTAATATACCAAATTGCAGCCCTTTTGTATTTTTATATGATAAATTTTGAGTATTTTTCAACTTTACTTTCGATGTATTTTATCTTAAAGCGAAAGAATATGTAGGTTCCTATTGAAAGGAAAAAATGAAATCATGTTCGAATTCAGTCACCAGCTTTAAAGGGTACGTAAAATACTCGTTTTAATTGTTTTAGTAAACACTTCGTCAACGTGATGGCAATTTAGGCAGAAAACTTATCAAAAACCGCCGCTTGTCAGAGATTGTATTCATTTTATAAAATGGCAAGTTGAAGATTTAATTTCACGGCCTACTTCTTAATATCTTCTACCTTCTAATGTTGCGTCATCTTCTCGTAATAAGAAAATATGAACAAAAGAGAAGAAAATTATATTAAATTTCACAATAAATTGTATTTATATTTTGATGCGTGTAACAAAATTAAAAGTTTTGATTGCTAACGTCGCGTCGCGTCGTTGGTGTTTTTGCTTTTCTTCGCTAATGGCAAGATGTAAAATTGGCTTATGTCTTTGGAAAAAATTATTTATTCGTCCGAGTTTTACAACAATTTCGCATTTTTCGTCTTCAAATGTGACCTTATTTTGGTGACAGGCATTGATGTTTGAAATGCTTTATTGTAGATTTAAGGCAAATGCCGTCGTCTTGAAAAAAATCCGTATTTTTTATTAAGAAATTTTTTCGACGTATCGAAAAATACAAATTCCACTTAGCAGTGCGACCGAATGAAAGAAATACAACAGACTTGGCAGCTCGCAGGTTCCATGATGTAAATCTTACCTCGCTCGTGTGAAGAATTTTTCTATGCACGAGATCGAGATTTTGAAATTTTTAACGCTCATTCTGAAACCCAACGTACGATTTTTTTTTATCTATGGAATAATTCTTCAGGTCGCACGAGGCAGATTAGGTACATATTTTATATCATTTTAGGGTAAAGTTATAAATGTATTTCTTCTATACTCTGTAAAATCTGTTGCAAATAATTTTTTTCATTTCCTTTTTAAGAAATTTTTACTATTTACGACGAATGAGGATGAAAAAAAGCGTACCTGAATATTTTCTAAATTCGATAAAATTCGACCAATGTGAAATATAGACTTTTCATCGATATAACGGAACCCATATGCAAAAATCATGCAAATAGTTACATTTCCACCCATTCGTTTCCCATTTTTCATTTATTTATTAAACATTTTTTAAGCTGCAATGAAAAAATTGACGATTTTTTTGCCTGCGATAATGTGTAAATTCAAACATGTATTATATTGGTCGTACACAAATCCCACAACTGAGGAAATGAATTTTTTTCCAAGATGTGTGTACGTATACGTATTTTGTGAATTTTTTCTTGACAGAATTGTATTTTCGGCGAAGTGACTCGAGTAAGACGAAGATATGCGGATGTTGATGCAATGAAAAAAAAAATCTACTATTGTATTCTGTGAAATAGTTTCGGATTCTTTATTCTTCCGGTGAATGTCTAATTTCAGATAGCAGGCGCCGCGCCGGTTTTCTTTTTTGACTGCAATGCTTTGATTGGGCATTGGTTTAATCGGTGGCTTTTTTTTTTTTTTTAATTTGGAGACTAAGTAGATGATGAGGTCTTGCGAGATAGTTGTAATTTTTCGGAAATTTATCAATTTTATTTCAACATTTCACTGTGATTTTAATATCATTGAAAAAATCTTTAAAAATTTTCTAAGTTTTTTTATGTCATCCAAACCTAACCTAATGTAACCTAACCTAACACAATTTGGTGTCGGAATTTTGCTCGGATTTTCGGTCGGATTTTTGCTCGGATTTTTGCTCGTTTTTTTCCATTTTGGTCTCCGTAAAAGCATATACTATGCTAAATTGATATTATTGACTGATTTAAACATAAAGGTGGTCGATATTTTCTCCTTTTTGTAATACCTCTTGAATTTTTATTTTTCACAAAATTTTAAATATCAATGATACTTACAAAATTTTTAAAATTCAACAAATTTTTGAAATCGTAAAAATTTATTAATTTTGTACTTCAAAAATGAATCTAATTCCTAACAAAATGACCAAAGTTTATTAATTCACATTTTAAAATAATTATTTATATTTTTCCGAATTTTAAAAATTAATATAATTAAAAACTTCATTAAAATTTCAAAATTGCCCAATTTTGAAAATTTTCTGCTTTTAAAAGGGCCCTATCTGCAAACGACGATATGATGCGTCAAAAAACCGTCAATCGATAAATCGATGTCGAAGAATTACAGTTTCGTTCATTATTGAAGAAAATTTAAAATAGAGAGCTTTTCCTGCTATTTGAAAAATTTCTGTAGTAAATTAGAGTTCTAATGTGGTTTTCTGAAAATTTTGTGAAAAGTAGCGAGACAAAGTTTGAAAGAGGAGTGATTTCTGAAGAAAAACATTCTTGTACACATCGCAAGCAAAATTCAAAATTTGGAAAATTTTACAAATTTCATTTATTTTATTGAAAACTTTGAAATTTTGTTAGGTATTTTTTAATTTTAATGAATTTTTAAAATCGAAGAAATTTTCTACAATTTTCATAAGGTCAATCATTTCACAAAAAAAATAAAATAAAATGAATAAAGAACGAACCAAAAAATTTAAATTTTGAGTGAAATGTTGAAAATGTTTTCAATAATATTTCTTTGATTAGAAATTTTCTGAAAATGTTCCCTATTAAAAAAGAAAAAAAATCGGGGTCAGTTTTAAAAACAAACCAAAAAAAATCATGTAAAAGTCACGAATTAATCATAACACAAAATAACATGTAAAATTAAATTAAATCAAAAGGATAAAATCACTTAATTAAGTTTACAAAAATTGAATGAACTGCAAAAAATCATTTTGATAAAAAAAAATCCAATTGAGCTATTTCGTATTTTTCAAAAAAATTCAAATAAAAAACGGTTGAGAAATTTTTTTAGGATTTTCTTGAATTTCTTTTATCAAAATGATTTTTCCCAGAAGATTTCTAAAAAGACTATTTCAACATTTTTTTCTTTCAAAATTTTTTCAAAATTTGTTAAGTATACCTACAATGAAATAGTGTTCAATTTTTTTATAATTTTTTTAATTTATTTTTTTCAAAGAAGGAATTTTTTACGAAGTTTTTCAAAATAAATTTTCATCAACACATTTTTTAGTTCTGAAAAAAGAAATTGAAAAACAACTTTTTGTACTCCCCCCCCCCACCCCCGAACAAATAATCATTCTTCAACAGGCAACAATAACGATAATGTTTTTCAAAAATACTTTTCACACTAATTCTTGGATTCAGATTACAATTTTTATTCACTTACGAATTGAAACAAAGCTAAAATGGGTTTCACACAAAAAGAAGAATATTTGCTTTTCTTCGCTTTTATTTTTTTTACTTTCGCCAAGAAATTCATGATCGTTTTTGAAAAATTTTAAACATGATCAAAAACTTGCGATTATTTTCTTCATTGTTTATTGTTGGCTTATCCAAGAGGTCAATAATGAAAACCATCCATACGTTTATTTATGTACGTAACTATTACGACAGTAGGAAAAACATTTCCAAATTAACAATCTACTTCGTATTCGTACCATAACCGTGTATCAGGCGCCACTAATATTCGATAGATTCTTACCGTAAGTAGTAAAAACGACGGTTAAATACGTAGTACCTACACTTTACTGTCAAGGAACCGCAGATGTATGTAGGTCTTTTTTTTTCTAATAAATGGCCAAAGTACGTGTGGAGAACAGATGATTTCATTCTTTGTTAGAAAATTAGCTTGCAATAAGAAAGTATCTATACAGTCAGGGAATGTAGCACGAGTTAAGGAATAAAAGAAAAAATTTTATTCCGTCTTATTATTGGTATTTTTCTATTCAGCTTTGTGAAATAATAAATATTACAAACGGAAAGAAGTAATTTTTTCTACTTTTCTTTTGCGAAGAGATTATTTTAAAAGCTTACGGTTGGCAAAGAAAATAAAAAATCGTCTATTATGAAGCAAAATCTTCGACTAATGCTCGCTCTTTCCCTTGTACGGATAAGAAAGATCGAGTTACGTAAATGATATATGGAATTTATATCACGCTATGCTTCATACAAGTCTGATATGGTTTTCGTAATAGGCAGTGGCGCACACGTATTTTTAAAATACTATAGCGAATATAATTTACGTATACCTACCCACCACCTTGATCACTAAGCACCGTTTTTTTAAATGACAAATTTTGCTATGTCAACCACAATTTTCTAAAAATTTTTTTTTTAAAAATGGAGAATTTTTGAGCATAATAATGATGGTAAAAATAATACAGGTATCATTTCATCAGTGACAATCCGAGAGAATTTTCGCGTGGATCAGTGGATGGGGGCAAAATAAATTTATAATACCACCTTAAGCTATGGAAAATTTTCAACTCGACCAAGATCGCTGTGATTTTCCGTAAGCTGTTCATTTTTTACTGAAAACAAGGGAGAGGGTAGGATTAGAATTGAAAGATTTTGAATTTTTGAATACATTCATTTGTTTTGACTTTCGAGGTCACTAGTTTATTTACTTTTATTGATTGAAACGCAAAAAATTGAAAATCGAATACTACCCAAGCGAGGCAAAGGAAACTTTTTTTAAAGTTGATTTTAAAAACTTTTTTTTGTTGAAGAATTTTAAAAATGGCTTTAAAAAAATTATTAAGAAAAATTCTTCGAAATTTTGTTATGTTTTTATTCAACTCAAAGTTTTTTGATTTTATATAACTGATGATTTCTCAAAAATTTATACACAGTTGGTATCTTAAAAATTAATTTTTTAAAGAAATTGCCAAATCACTCAGACTTTCAAGAAGAATTCTCTGATACAAGCCTTCTGCAGTATCAGCCTGATACCAGCCTCAAGGTATTAGACTGATACCAGCCTTCCGCTTTTTAAAAAATAAAACTCAGTGTTGCCCCCTGGACTCCCCTAGTTGACTCTATTTCCACACCACGTTTGAAAGTATGGAACATATCTAAGAAGTTGAAAATTTAAAAAATGTAAAAAAAAAAACTGAACAAATAATAATTATAAACATTTGGAAAAAAAATGTAATCAAAAAAATGAATACTAAAATAAGGAACTAAAGATATGAAGAAATATTTACCTACAAAAAAAGTTCTATAAAGTGGAAGTTGATAATTTTGCAGATGAAAAATAATTGTACCTAAAATGCTTTTAAAAATACAAATAAATAAAAACATAAAATAAAGTTCACATTTGGAAAAAAGAATGTCAAAAATCAATTTAAAAAAAATTGGAACATAGAATTAACTTTTAAACATGAAAATTGAAAAAAAGGACTAAATTGAATTTTTAAATGAGTTTTGCATTGATGAAAAAATTTAAAAATCAATTTATAAAAAAATTGCAATCAATTTTGCACTGTTAAATTTTTTTCTCAATTTTCGGGAATTAGGTAGGTACTTTTTAAATTTTAAATTTTTTTTCGAAAATATAATATACGTTGAAATCGCTAAAATTAATGAATTATTTCATTTATTTTTGCTATGACAGGAATAATTCTAAAAATTGACTTCCTAGAAATTCTTAAAAAATCCATTTTTGAAAAAACAAAATTGAAAATTTTATAGATAAGAAATCAAGTTTTTCAATCAATCAAAGTTTTTCTCTATAAGTAAAAGTTTAAAATTTTCGTATGTATTTTTCTTTTTAGAGAGAATCATTTTGTATACAAATATCTTTTCAATTTTTAATACGTACCTAGGATTTTTAGGGTTTTTGCCTCTAGGCAAAATCCCTATTGCGTTCTTTTTTTCATCATGTTTTCAACAAATCCAATCATCAATTGGGATTTTTATAATAGCCAATGAGCAATGAGTATTTATCGCGCGTAATTCAAAAAATGGTAATTTAGCCAATGAGCATTCAGTGTCCAGTAAATAAGTAGGTGTTCAAATAACAACCTATCATGTTTAGCCCATGAGCACGAGTATTTTTCGCGCATAATTCAAAAATAATGAGAAATTCTTCATATTTTCAACACATAGCCAATCAGCGTTTTGTATTTTTTATATGGCCAATAAGCAATGGCTATTTATTCGCGCTTATTTCAAAATGAATTCATGTACGTTGCGTCATTGATTGAAACGAAAAATAATTTAATTATTGTGCCAGTTGCCAGACAAGGCAATTTAAAAAAAAAAATAACTTGAAATTTTATTTAAAAATTTTAAACTCGATCTTATTTTATTTAACTTGGACCCTGATCATAATAATTAATAATATCTGAGTAGTGAGTTATTTAATTCATTGTTTTTTTTTTCAATTTTGATTTTTGAAAAATCTCTTTGCTAATATTGAAGATTTGATTAGAATTCTCAATTCTTCTCTTCTATTGATTAAAGGGTGTGCTCTGGAGGGCAAAATCAGTAAAAAATTTAGTTACGTGATTTCTCGGCGAATACTGAACGAAATGTCATGAAGTTTTTATATTATGCTTCTTTATAACAATATCCAGGTGAGTTATTTTCAATATTTTGGAAAATGTATTTATTTATGGAAAAAATTGCGTTTAAGCGATAAATTTTGGGACCTTCATCTTGACAATGACTTGTCCAAAAAAAAAACTTTGGATTCAATTTTTTTCCATAAATAGACAAATTTTCTAAAATATTGAAAATAACTCACCTAGATATTGTTATAAAGAGGCATAATATCAAAATTTCATGACATTTCGTTCAGTATTCGCCGAGAAATCACGTAACTAAATTTTTTACTGATAACAGCCCCAGAGCACACTCTTAATATCTACATAAATTATTTAAATTGTTCGTTTCAGGAAACAAAAGTTCGTAATTTTTTGAAAATTAAAAAAAAACATACCTTATTAAAAATTTATACTTACAAGTAAGATTGCTCAAAATTTGTATCTATTCATTTTTTTTTCATTAATTTTTTTCCTTATTCAGTGATAAAATTTAATATTTGTTTACTTCTATGAACAAAAATAAAAATATAAATAGGTATTAGAACTAGAAGAAAATAAAATTTCATAAAAACAATATCAAGTAGCTGGTATTGAAAATTTTGAATTAAACAAAATAGAAAATACAACGTTGAAAATCATAAAGCACAAATTTTTGTAATATTTTTATTAATGAAAAATAAATCTTAATTTTTTCACGAATTGACGAAACAACAAAAATATTTTTTGTCAAAAAACAAAAGCAAAAACCCTCTTACAATGAGCTCATAGCTCATTGCTTGTTAGTTTTGTTTTTGTTTTTTTTTCAGAATTTTTTTTTTCGATTTTTTTTATGATGCGAATATTTTTTCAAGGGAATGGAAAATTCAAAATAAATCCATAATTCTTTTGTAAAATGATATTGTTTAATTACTCCAAATTTTTTTTTCAAAAATTTTCAAAATGTTTTTTTTTTTTTTTTTTTTGAAAATTTATTTCTAGTAGGTAGAATTTCTTTGTACATATGTGACATGACATGAGGAAAGTATGCTTAGATCAAAAAATCTTTTTTTTTTGTTCTAGAAGACCTCCTCTATCCGATGGCATGGTCAAAAAAATTTTTTTTTAATTCTAAAAGTTACCAATTTATACTACAAATTTGCTTTGTTTTTTGGCTCTCCTGTAAAATTACATTTTTGATCTAAGCATACTTTCCTCATGTCATGTCACATATAAGAAAATATTTTTCAATCATTTTTAAAATAATTTTTTCAAAAAAGTTTTTTGAAATTTTTTCAAGTCTCTCAATTAAGATTTTTGGATTTATGTCAGGAACATTTTCAAAACGTTTCTTATCAGTGAGTTTTTTCTACCTTAATATTTTTACTAAAGTTATTTTTTTCCAAATTCTTATCAAAACTATAATTTTTTTTCATAAATTAAAAAAAGAATTAACGATTCCTGAAAAGTTAATGGACTTTTTTCCAACATTTTTTCCAAAAAAACTTGTTTTGTCGTTCTGATATTCTGAATTCCAATATTTTTTTTGTTATCTGAATATAAATGGTAATGGTGTGTTTATTGCTCCCGAATTTACTTCAGTTGTTCTAAATTCTAAGACTATTATTTTCTTCTGCCATCTTTCATCTCCTAATTTTCTAACAGATTTTTTTTTTTCATTTGAATAAATATTTCTACCCAAACCAGAGCCGGTGCGAGGGGGGTTTGAGGGGGAGGTGGAACACCCCCCCCAGTGATTTTCCATTCGGCAAATTTTCGACAAATTCGGCAAACTTTTGACAAATTAAATTAGGTATGTTTACAAAATTTGGTAAAGTTTTGAATTTCAAATATGTAAATTTTTTAGAAATTCTAAATCACAAATTCCGAATCATAAATTCGATAAATTTTAGAGAAATTCCGACTCACAAATTCGGTAAATTTCTGAAAAAAATTTTCGCCCTCGCTTCGCTCGGGCAATGTACTTCTATTATTTCATCTTTCTCTCACAATCAGAATAGCAATCAAAAATCAGCGCATTTGAATTGTTATAACTTATAACGTAAAAAAATGAACATGATCTTTTTGAAAATATTAAAAATTATGTTTAAAGTGCATTATTTTTAATTAAAAATTCCAATTTTTTCAAAATTTTCGCCCTCGCTTCGCTCGGGCAACGTATCGCTTTTTCATCTTTTAAAAAACCAGAAATTATTGTATGTTTTCAAAATTTCTGCAAAAAAAAGTCCATCTTTTCTTTTAGAAGTGCAATTTTTTCAAAAATTTTCGCCCTTGCTTCGCTCGGGCAGCAACAGTCGTTTTGATTCAAATCCTAATGCTACCATAAGTTCTTGAAATTTTTTCTATGAGGATAGTGAGAAGTTTTTCTTTCGAAAACTCACTTTTTTCAAAAAATTCAGCGCAGGGGTCTACTTCCCACTGTTGTACCTATTAATTATCATTCGGCATTTTCGATCTACACCCCCCCAAAAAAATTTGCTCAAACCGTCTCTGACCCAAACCCACCGTCCTATTAGAAAAATACTCTGACGACTGCTTTAGTTCTACCTGCTCTACAGTGTGCGTCACTGGTAGTGGTAATAGTTATGCTTAGTACACAGTGCAAAAAAATTTTCACCGTGCTCGGTTAAGTACGCCTACGCTTGTTAGACCTACGTATAACCAATATGGGTAATCAATAGGCTTATGACGAATACGATGTGCCGAAAAAATAAAACCCAATGTACTTTAATACCCGTTTAACAAGCTCTTCGAGGCCTGATACTGTAACGACGTGATGCGTATATAATATGTAGTCTAGGTCTATCCCTAGTTAATCGCCTATAAGTGCGGATATTTTAGTCAAATTACGCCCTACTTTCTGTCGCATTAACAACAACGATGCGACCGACCGACGGTATTATTTAAATGCATATTACGTGTAATTGTTATCCGCAATTATCAATTTAGGTTGTTAGTGAGCCGCATTCTGTACAGTTGCAGGTAGAAGATAATCAAATGATGGTTGACAAGACCGGTGTGGGACCCGGTGGTGGGTCTGACCCGCCAGTCAAGTCGGAAACATCGTCCAATGCCGGATCACACGAAACGCAGCCACAGCCACCTTCGCAGCCTGAAATACGTATTAATGTGCCGAGCAAAAATATCAAATCCGAAGACGCAAGAATTTCATCTTCTGAAAAAAATCAAAGGTAAGGGTTAATAATACTCGTATTAAATTTACCTACATACGTAATTAGTATTCGACTATTCTATTCGTATACGCTTGGAATATCGCTGTCGCAGATCCTAGGTATTAATTTAAATTGCACGGTGTACTGTTTTGGTAATGCTCGTACCAAATCAATTATAAAACACGGTGTCGATAAATTCCCTCCGCTGGTATATCCTGTTTCTCTGCCATACAACGCGTTACCACTCGTAACTCGTGACAGTCTTACGAATTGATATTTTCTATATGAAAATAAAATTTCAAGTAGTCGGATCATGTTCGTTCGCGGTGAATTGCAAAATGTTTATCGCACTTATGTTGCTTCGCCTTTTTAAATCTCGTTACCAATAATATCCTTTCAAAGCAAGCGAAATTATTGTATTTAGAATTTGCAGGTTTTTTATCCATTGTAACGTACACCGATTAGTTCTACTTATAATCGATAGGGAAATTATTATGAAGCTCTAGTAGGTATACTTATCATTATTTTGATGGCGAGTTCTCAAATGAGAAGTGATTTTCCGAAACGGTCTCTGTTCACTATTCGAAGTTTTACAGGAGGAGCAAAAAACGTTGAACAATGGTACGAATAAAATCTCTGTCAGTGATAATTGGTTTAGTTCTTATTGTTCTAGAGAAAATATGGTCTTCGAGTATTTCAGTCGTGCAGTTAAGTACATAGACAGAGGTCGTTTTGTACTAAGATATAGTTTTTACACTACCTATTTTTGAAATTATTTTTTTATTTTATCAAAAAAAAAAAATTATTTTGTATACAGTAGAACTATGATTGACGATTATTCGAGCTAAATGGGGCGAGGAAAAATATGGTGTCGTGAAAAGTCGGATAATCAATTTTTGCCTCTTTTTTTAAAGAAACGGTACCTACAAACTAATTCATTATTGCAAAAAGTTTATAGAAATATTTACAACAGAACAAAGTACAAACAAAAAACAAAGAAAAAAAATTGCGCTGAATAAGGTAAGTATGTACTATGTACTTACGAGCATATCTACAATTCAGAATAAAAAATTGAACCATTTCGGATTAATCTGAAACTGAAAAATAGAATTTTTCAATTTTTATTGAATAAAATTTTAAAAGAATGTTTGCTGTCATTTTCAAAAAAAACTTTGGAATATGTCTTATTATTATTTTTTTGTATTGAAAAATTCCGTAATTTTTAAAAATAAAACATGAAAAAATTTTTTGATTTGAAAAAATTCTCAATATTTCTGAAATGAAGTTTTGCAAAAAATTTTTGTTAATTCAAAAATTTCTCAATACTTTTGAGGTGAAAACTTTTCTTATTTTTTCTAATCATAGTAATAATTTTTTAAAATACATACAAATATATGGACAGGATTTTTTTTTAATAAAAAAATTTTATCTAGGTATTTCTCTTATTTTTAGGGAAAACATCGTCGAATTAAGAGCATCAACGTCGTATAATATATCTGAACATTTTTATTCATTTTATGTATATTTAGTGCAAAAAATAAGGGAAAATCAGGTTGCAATTTTTCACTCGGATAATCGAGAAATGTAAATAATTATTGAGAGTCAGGTAATCGAGGTTCTACTGAATTTTGAAAAATTTTTGTATCGAAAAAAAAAATCTAAATACTTTTTAAATAGGTTTTAAATTTTTATTTCAGAAATGATTTCTTCAAGAAAATATTTATTTTGATAGGTACTCAACATATTATTTTCAATTTTTTTTCCATTTTATTTTAAAAAATGAAATTTTTCGCAAGTTTTTTTTTAATAGGTAGGTAGAATTTTTTGAAACATGAAAATTTTATTGAAAATTTAAAAAAATCTATTTCAAAAACTGTTTTCTTGTGACGGTTTTGTATTTTTTTGAAAAAGATTGTTCTGAATTTTTAAAACAGATCAATCTTTGATTTTCTTTCCCACAAAATAAATGAGGCGTGATATTCCAAAACGGCCTCTGTCCACTTTTCAAAATTTTACAGGAGAAGCAAAAAACGTGATATAACCTTGAGAATAAAAGCAATATCTTTTCAATTTTTTCAATTTTTCAATTATGTCAGCTGAACTATACACCATTAAGCAGGCACTTACCTACATCAATAACTCTTCTTTCATCAACACAATCATATTTTCAGACTCTCTCTCAGCGTTGCTATGTATACAAAATTACAATAAAAAAAAACGACATCCAATAGCTCAGGAAATATCCCTCATGCTTTCTTCCTCATTAAAAAATACGATTTTATGTTGGCTACCTTCACACAAGAACATCACAGGCAATGAATCAGCTGACAAAGCTGCAAAACTTGCTCTAAATATAACTCCCATACAAAATATTCCTATTCCTCTTACTGACCTTAAAACCTTCATCAAAGCTAAAACTCAAATTCTTTTTCAAAACTTCTGGAATCAAATTACCTCCACTAATAAACTGAAAAATATCAAAAACGATATACTTCCAAGAACTTGCTTTGATATCTCTCGCCGAGAAGACGTTCTACTCACACGTATACGAACAGGACACTCTCTTATGACCCATTCTTACTTGCTCAACAAACAACCTCCCCCCATTTGTTCAATATGTAACACTCAAATTTCAATAACACATTTAATTTTTCAGTGTCCAAAATACATAAATGAAAGATCCCTATACCTATCCTCTAATAATCCAAAAGAAGTCCTATCAGATGACCCCATTAAAATTCAAAACTTATTATCCTTTCTATCCAAAACTGGTTTATGATCCCTTCTCTAAGTAATCCTCCTCCGTGACACGCCTCTAGCCTTAGTTGCTGTATATGGCGTTAAAAAAAAAAAAAAAAAAAAAAAAAAAGCAATATCGGTGGCAATGATTCAGTTCTACAGCAGAGAGTCCTCGGTTAATTTAGTTGTGAGGTCAAGTACATGGACAGAGGCCGTTTTGGAATTTTTTTTTGAAAAATTTTAAGACTGTTTTGGACCAATCTTTTCTTTTTTCTTTTTTAAATATCAGCTTTTCAAACAGGTTAAACGCGTCATATCGATGATTTGACGATGTAGAAATGTGTGTACAGCCTTTTTCCACCAGATGGCGCCATAAAATCATTTTTGAAAAAAGTGGACAGAGGCCGTTTTGGAATATCACGCCTCAAATATACTTATTATTAAGAAATTTTCTCAAAAAAAAGAATTTCTAGCAGAACTTTTTGAACCAAATATTATTGAAACATAAATATATTTTCACGAAAAAGTATTTTCTTAATTTTTTGATGTGATTCTTGATTTTATTTCGATACAATTTTTTTTTATTATTAAAAAAATGAGAATTCTTTGTATTTATCCGCAAAATAGTTTCAAAAATTATTTTCTGAGGAAAATGTTTCGTAATTCAAAAAAAAAATGGGTCTAAGTTTTTCTTTTTTTTACAAGAATGAAAAAATATGTAAAAGTTTGTTAATCTATGATTTTTGATTTTTTTAAATAAAGATTTTAGATTCTTTTAAAAAAATTTTCTATGAGAATTTTTTGCATGTTAGGTACCACTTTTCGAAAAAGTTTCAAAAAAATTTTAAAAAAAAATTTATTAATGATTTTTTAACATTTTTTTAAACTCATACGTACAAAAAGTTTTGAATTTTTTTTTTCTTGAATAATTTTTATACTTCTCAATGAACTCTTTAACTTCTTTCAAAAATAATTTATTTCGATTTTTTTTTGAAATTTTTTGCTGGAATTATTTAACATCTTTTTTCTTTTTACACAAGTATCAGTTTTTGTATAATATTTTTTGTGTTTGCTAAAATGGCAGAAAATACATGAAAATTTCAATGTCACGTTTTTATGAAATTCCGAACATTTTCATGTGAGTAAAAAAAAAAAGTTGAAAAAATGAATTTTCGGCGGAGATTTGAAAAAAATAAGAAATTTTAAATTTTTCGTCATAATTTTTTTTTACTATTTTTTTTTGAAACATTGTCGTGCAAAAAATTTGGTGTTGGTCAAAAATTTAATTTTTATCAGGAGTTCGAAAAATTCAGAATTTTAAATGTATTATGTACCTACCTATATACCTAATGTCTTTTTCCAAAATTTTTCGTTCGTCATTTTTTTTTTTTTTTTTTTTTTTTTGGTTTTTAGTTTTTTCATCCAAACATTATCATGCAAAGATTTTTTAACCAAAAATTAAATTTTTGGCAGTAGTTTGAAAAATACAAAATTTTAATTTTTTCCCGAAATTTTTCGTTACTTACCATTTTTTTAAATTTGATTTTTTACAAACATTGTCGTGTATGAAAAAAATTTGTTGGCTGAAAATTCAGTTTTTGACAGGGATTCGAAAAATACGGAATTTTAAAATAAATTTGAGGATCGGTCTTTAACTTCACAATTTTCAAAACAAGGGAGAACGACTTAAAATTATGTTTTTAAAAAAATGAATTAAATTGTAAACGAGTTTTTTAAAAAGTTTTCTTCAATTTTTTAAATTAAAATCTACAGTTAAAAAAAATCATTAAATCATTTTATTAAAGTAAGTTATGTATGTAACAGCCCGGATTATTATACTTGTACGTTGTAATGTATCTGCACCTAAGTTGCATGACATAACTGCACAAGTCAACATTGCCACGTGCATATAAGTTTTCCATTGAACGAGTTAACACATAAAATTAAAAGCTTAGAAGCTTTAAAAATAAAATCAAACCGTATCGATTTCCTGACCGGAAAAAAGAAAACTGATTACGAATTAAAAATATTTTTCATTTGTATAATAATCGCATTGTGTTGTTGTAATGCGCAAGTTGTTAAAAGACAATTCTATACGATGTTTTGTTGGTAGGTAATATTTGTTTCTTTGAAGAGTTTAGTTCAAGTTGTAACGTTGCAGTTGCTTGTTTAAAGTTTGAAAAGGTTTAGGTTACCTAATTAAAATTTTACGTCTTCGTCTTCGTAAATGATTCTTTAAGAGTTTGAGCAAACAAACAACGAAGCGAAGATAGTACAGTACAGCGCAATAATACAACATATGTATGCTAATTATTGACATTAAGTATAATGTTGAAATGTTTCAATACGAAATGATGCAGCGAAAAATGATTTTTAATGTTGAAATTTTTGATATGGTGGCGTGTATGAGTATCTAATGATATCAATATTTAAAATTTTTAAAAAATATATTCAAACAGATGCTAAATATCTAGGTATTAATATTTTAATCGTAGGAACTTACCTACTTGACATGAATTTTCATTGCTTTTTAGGGATTCTGAATAATTATCATGTCGACTAATCAGCTCTTTTCTCATTAAAAATTAGGTACCTAACTTATATTGTGCGTAAGTACTTACTAAGTAAATTTACTCGTGTAAAAAGGTGTAGTTGTTATATTTTTTTTCAAATTCTTAGAGCTGAATTTCCTTCAAAATTAATTTCAATTTTGAATATAAAAAATCTGTCACAGTTATTTGTCGTTATTTTTCTTCGATTCCCAAGAAATCGCTTGTCCAAAAACATCGCTTATTTTCATTTTTTTTTCAAAATTCATTCGAATGCTGATAAACGTACGAAAATATCAACCAGTTAGATATATTTATTTGTAATTACGAGACGATGAAATTCTAAAATCAAACACCCAAGATCCATGTTACGAAAATCCCAAAGTTGCGTTGTGCCTACTTCGTTCGTATGTCAAAGCTCTTGGCGGATTAAACTTTTCCACAAGACTCCTCAAAGTGAGGCAATGACTGCGTTAAGGAGACTTTCTAGGTAGAAAATGCTTTCTAATTTTTTTCCACGAGTCTTTAGTAATATCTCATACCTAGTTAGTTTCGTCGACCTTGAAATTGTTAACATTTTACGATGAGTGAAAAATCGAAAAATATTTCCACTTTGAAGCAGCAAATCTGCGAGTGTAGAATAATGAGCAATTTTTAACGCTTGCATTGACAATGCGAGTATTACTCGTAATTTTCCGACGACTCGTTTATTTTAAACGTACTTTCCCCGTAAAAAAATTGATTTTGATTCTGAGCCAATGGAGCGGTTTCAAGATTAAACGCCAACGTTTTCAAAGTCAACTAAGTGGCTAATTGGTAAAAATAATATTCGAATCAATAAAATCTAAACGACCCAAAGGCGAAAAACGAGAAAGAAAATGAACTTCGTCAAAAATAAACATTGTCGGAGCCGGGTATTCGCTCAGCCTCCACTTTTGCATCCCTTCGGAGAAGAAAAAAAGAACCGCGAAGCTTATCTATGAAATAAATTTAACGCGTTTTTAAAACGTAATAAAATCCCTGCAAACACCTTTAGGCTTAAATTTTCGCAAGAGTTATCTTCTTTAACACGACATTATTCACCGAAGTAAGGAAAAAACGCCTCTTCATTTCGGTTAAGGACGAGAATGTTCCATTGTGGCGCTTCTAACAATACGATGATAAATTTTGGCAATTTGTTCCAACTGTAGACGCGTAATTGAAAGCTGAAATTAGCCCATCCTATTGTAAAAGGGGGAAAGATCTCGAGTATTGGCGAATTAAATTCAAGTCGAATCATTTAGACATTCTCGAAAATAAGAAAAAAAATCGTTCCAGCGAGATTTACGAGGTCGTAACTTTTCACCACATTGGTTCCAGTTTCATCAGAAGTACCCGCTCGATGAGTGACTCAACGATAAGCTACAAATTTTTTTCATCGTTCAACAAATATAATGTTCTAATCGATGAAAATTTTTTTATGTGGTGGCGCAAACGCTGTAACTCGAAAAATGATTCGATAGATGAAAAAAAACTCGGTTTTATCGAGAGGACGATTGAAACTTTTCACTGAATTCAGTAACTTTTTGGTATCGCATGTATGTACATATACTGTATATATAAACGAACGTCGTACAACAGTAAAAATCAGAATTTTATCCGAAAAGTTTTGAACATGTTCAAAATTTGAAACAAAGCGTGTGCTTGGTAGGACGAGTTTTTAAATACTTTCTTAACTTTAGGTTTACATTGCATCGATCGATTTCGAAATCACATCTTTCTTATTACTCGTACGTTTAAAATTGCGAACAGCTAATTAATACAGTCAATTAGGCCAAAAAACGGCTTTTGCCCAAACAAATTGAAAGAAGAATTTTTTTTCGTAAAGTTGCTCGTAAAGACGTCCTAATTAACATATAAAAAGTACCCTAAAATCCGAGTAGAGTTTCACCCCCCAAATATCCACATTTTTGCCCCACAATTTTTGCCCCCACTGTATTCGAATATATCTCAGTTTTTAATAAAGTTACAAAAAAAAAAATCATACAAAAAATGTGCAGAATTTAATATTTATTCAAATTGGTTATTTTCAATTTTTTGGTAGGAATGATAGTAACGCCAAAAATCGACTTCAAAGTTATTGGTCCATTCAAATTGTGTCAA
The DNA here is from genome assembly GCA_959613365.1 of Balanococcus diminutus. NCBI lineage: Eukaryota > Metazoa > Arthropoda > Insecta > Hemiptera > Pseudococcidae > Balanococcus > Balanococcus diminutus. Next base: position 32,260,802 of record OY390715.1, on the reverse strand, counting down.
AAAACTAGTTTTCCCACAAAAAATTGATGAAATTATTATTTTTCATAAAGTTGCTCGTAAAAATGTCCTTATCAACTCAATATAAAGTCTGTCAAAATCCGAGTGCATCATGACCCCCGAAACCCCTCCTTTTGCGCCTCAGATTACTTTTATTAAAGTAATTCACGATTTGCTGCATAACTATTACTCCCACCGAAAAAATTTTGAATAACTAATTTTTAGGAAATTTACTGCTTTACATATTTTGTGTCGAAAATTTTTCAGTAGGTAGCTTTATTAGGAACTGAGATATGTGTGAATTACTTGAAAAAAGTAATCTGGGGAGGGGCAAAAAATATGTATTTTTGGGGGGTCATGATGCACTCGGATTTTGGCAGATTTTATGTTGATAAGGACACTTTTACGCGCAACTTTACGAAAAAATAATAATTTCATTTTTATTTTTTTTGGAAAAATCTGTTTCTTGGCCTAATTTAAACAGTTCAATATGTAACTTAGAAGTCGATTTGCAGCGTTACAATCATTCCTACCAAAAAATTAGAAATAATCAATTTGGAAGAATATTCAATTCCGTACATTAAATTTTTTGTATGAAATTTTTTTGTATGTAAATTCATTATAAACTGAGACATATTCGAATACAGTGGGGGCAAAAATGTGGGTATTTGGAGGTGAAAGCTCCACACGGATCTCGGGAGCTTTTTATATGTTAATTAGGATACCTTTACGAGCAAATTTACGAAAAAATTTCTTCCTTCAATTTGTTTAGGCAAATAGCCTAATTTTACTGTACTAAATGTCTGTGAAATGAATACAGAAAAAAATCAAAATCAGTTTTTTATTGATTTAAATTGTTTTATGGATTAGTAATCCTTTAAAAACGCAGTTCTTTTTACTGTATTTTATACGTTTTTAAAAATCTTAACAAGGAAAAAAATTGATTAAAAAATTAACCAAAAAATAAAAAATTGGTACAAAGTACGCGTCCATTTACCCGCATAGATCGTATTTTGCTGGCAAAAAATATTAGGAAAAAGTCTTGATTTCGTATAGTAACTTTATTCTATTCAAAACGAAAATATTACACTTTATAATTTCTATATCAAACTTTGACCAAACAGATTCTATATACATTTATGGGTTACCATACTTTTCCCCTGATGCTTTGAAAAAGTTTATTTTTAAAAGTTTAATTCAAAACTTTTATATTTCTGTTGTGCATTGTCCGATTTAAAATGTAAACATTTTCGTTCTGTAATTCAATTCCGTCTTTCCAAGGAAATTGTGACATCGCTGATGATACAATGTAATTTTCATTTTATCACTTCATCACATTGATACGGTTCCAGTTCTATCAATCTAACAAATCGTTAATTTCATCACTATCTTGCTACACTAGACGCCTAAAAAACGCTCATTAATTGACAGGTAAATGAAAGTATCGGATTACTCGATGTAATAAAATTGCGTTAGATTTTTTTTTTTTTTTTGGAAAATAATTCAATTTTTTACTCATGCGGGGTCATTCTGCTTGATTTGAGCTTGAAATTGTCTCAGATTTGAATATCCAATTAAACATAAAGCTTCATTTTGTTCGCACTGTAATCAATAACCTTAAACATTAATCTCCAAATTAGAGTCGAACGATTAACCTTTTTGTTATCTTGCCAGCAGATAATACTAGTTCGCGTGGGAAAAGTTGAAGAGTTTTCCAGTTAAATGCGAATAGTCTCATCTGCTATAAACGCTGCACAGATTATTTAAAGGATATTAAATTTATCCATTTACTAATTTTAACGGCCATCTTCGCACAGAAGCGTGGGTCGAGTATTAATTTCTTAAATAGTTTTAGGTAATAATTTGTTAAATCTTGTGCTCATCGGTGAACTTCGTATATATCATATGGTTACAGTTGCTGAATGTTAATAGATTATCAATGTCTGATGAAGTGATGGATTAAGGTTGCACATTGATGACCGTGAACTGATACTTGAAAATTTTCTCCTTGAAATTTTGTTGCATCGAAAATATTTTTCAAACATTTTGCCAAAGAATTTTAAAATTTTTCTCAGGAAAATTTGTTCAAGGATTTTTGTACAATTTCAAAATATTTAAATTTTTAAAAATTTTTTAACCTGTTTTTTTCGTGATTTTTTTCGCTTTTCTCATTTTTTGGTGAATTTTCAAAAAATTGATTTAAAAAAAACATGAATACCCCTAATTTTTACGCCCCAGGTTGGACTCAAAATTCGGTCGCTAAATTAAAAAACCTCAACTGAAAAAAGATTTCATTATTAAAAACTTTAATAGGTAAACATTGTTTTTTGTTTTTTTTTTTAGTTAAAAAAAAGAAATCTTTGATATTTTCAGTTTTTCTGAATGTAGGTAAATAGGTATGGATAGGTAACTGAAAATTATTCTCAAATTTTCAAAGAAAGTTTTTTCAACTTTTTTGGAAAAAAAATATTTTTTTGAGAAAAAAAGTCTCTTCTTATTATGTGGAAAGAAGGTTTTCATTTTTTTAAGAAAAAAAGTTTAATTACCTCCAAAATATTTAGAAGAAAAAAAAAACTTCATACAGTTTTTGTATAGGTAGGGGAAAATTTCTCAGTTTTTCTGAAATACCTTTCAAATTTTTGGATAAAAATCTTTCAAATTTTAGAGAAAATTTTTTTCATTTTTTTGAAGAAAAAAGTTCATTTTTTTTGAAATCATTGATTTTTAGGTGGAAAAATCATCAATTTTTTTGAGAAAATAATGATAATGATCGTCAATTTTTTGGGGCAAAAATCTCTTTTTCTGTTTAGAATGAAATCTCTTATTTTTAGAAAAAATTTTTCAAATTAAATAACCTATATTTTTTTGAGAAAAAAAAATTCCGGAGAAGAAAATTTTCTGAAGTAAAAGTACCTATTTCCTAAATTTTTGGAGGAAAAAAATGTGAAAAAATTTTCAAATAAAAAAAAATATGATGAAATCCCTCATTTTTATGGAAGAAAATTCTCATCTCGATATTTCAATTTTTTTGGGGTGAATATTTTTCAAATTATTAGAGAAAATATCTCTCAATTTTTGATAGGTCCTTACATTTAGAAGAAAATCTCGGATTCTTTCAGAAGAAGAAGAACAATTTTTCTTTAATCTTTAAATAATAATAATAATAATAATAATAATACAATTCAACAATTTAGTGATTTAACTATTCTATTTAAAAAAAAAAAAAAAAAAAAAATGGGAGGTTAGGACACCGCTAAAAACGCATTTAGGGAGAAAACAAAAAATAGGGAATCATTTTCTAATAAAAATTTTTAAAAAACAATATTAAATGCTAAGTAAAAAATTTTGCCAATTTTTTTCGCCTTTGTTTGTTTAATTTTTTTTAGAAAAATTTGTGTTCCTCAACGTACCACTTGGAATTAAGTTGGGGCAAATGAAAAATTTTGAAGTCCATTCTAATGAAAAAGAATAGGTAGCTTTAATGGGTTAGAACTAAAACAAAAAAGATTTAAAAAATTGGTCAATTTTTCATTCTTTTAATACAAGGCAGTGACTCACTCAGGGCCACATTAAAATTTAGTGACAAGAAAAACAAATAAGTTGCCCGCACCACAAGCGTTGCGGGCATAGCCGAATTTTCAAGTTTCATTATAAAGGTTTTAAATTTTAAAAATTAAAATTTTGTAAAAATTGTGCAAAAATTTAAATTTTGTAAAAAATTTCAAAAATTAAAATTTTGTAAGAAATTTTGAAAACTAAAATTTTGTAAAAATTTAAAAAATATGAATTTGGTAAAAATTAAACTCTGAACAAAAAACACCACGAAAAATAATATTAAAAAAAAACGAACACTAAAAATTACACTCTGAACAAGAAACACCACGAAAAATAATATTTAAAAAAAACAAACACTGCATCATAATGAAAGAAGAAAAAAAAATCAGGAAAACAGATAAAATAATAAAAATTACTACTGAATTAATTAAAAAATATATCTTACTCACCATATCTGAAGAAGTAAGAATGTATCGCACAGAAGAATCACAAATTTAAAAAAAACAACGCGAACTCAAAACAAGAAACACCAAGAAAAAAACAATAATAAAACACGATACAAGCACCATAAAAAAATAAAAGTAAAAACACGGAAATGCACTAACACAATTCCCATGTAATTAATTAAAAACGCGAAACTTCAAACAAAAAACACCGCAAAAAAAATTGAAACGCGAAACCACACTAGTTGCGTAATTAAAAAAGGCAAACTCCAAACAAAAAACACCAAGAAAAAACTAATGAAAACGCGAAACAGAAAACACCAAAAAAAAAAATCAAAACGCGGAATTGCACTAACACAATTCCCGTGTAATTAATTAAAAACGCGAAACTTCAAACAAAAAACACCGCAAAAAAATTGAAATGCGAAACCACACTAGTTGTGTAATTGAAAAAAAACGCGAAAAAATACCACGAAAAAAATTATAGAAACGCGGAACCGCACTAAAGAGATATGTAATTAAAAACACGAAACTAAGTACAAACAAAAACAAACACGAAAAAAAAAAACAATTAAAAAACACAAAGCAGCACTAACGCGTTGTAGAGTACCTAGTTGATAAGAACTGGTCGCCCAAAACCGCCTAGACAATACAAGCCATGAACGTAGAAAGGCAACGTCGCATTTTCGTGTAGTAGACGGCCGACTTTCAAATCCGTTTTTTGACGATAACTCGAGAAATATTCATCGAATCGAAATTCTGACAGCACATTAACGAAAGGAAATTTTCTGTTCTACAACTTTGGTTCAGATCAATTTTCACTTAAAACGCTTCGTTCGCACTGAAAATGAGAATATGTGAAAATTTGCATATCCAAGAAAACAATTTACGCTGAGAAATCAAGGTATTTTCGTCAAATCGAAATTTCAATGATTTTAGGATGAAAGGACATTTTTCGCTCTACAATTTTGGTTCTTATCAATTTTCACGAAAATTGCTTCGTTGACCGGGAAAATGGGAAACTTTGATAGACGGCCAATTTTCAAAATCAGTTTTTCGATGATAACTCAAGAAATATTTGTCGAATCGAAATTCCGACTGCAGCAAACGAGAGTAAATTTTCAATCTACAATTTTGGTATTCATCAATTTTCACAAAAAACGGGTCGTTGACCTCGAAAATGAGAAAATAAAGAGGTTTTTGACGATAACTCAGGAAATTAGTCGAATCAAAAATTTTAAAAGCATTAAAACTGAAGGATTTTTTATGCTCTACAATTTTAGTTCTTATCAATTTTCATGAAAAACGTTTTGCTTGCCCGCGAAATAGAAAAAAATGAAAATTGGCATATCTGAAAAAACAGTTTTTGCTAATGAATCGAGATATTTTCGTCGAATCGAAATTTTAACGATTTTAGGATGAAAGTATATTTTTTGCTCTACAATTTTTGTTCTTATCAATTTTTACGAAAATTGCTTCTTTGATCGAGAAAATAGGGAAAATCTGGTAGACGGCCCAATTTTCAAATCAGTTTTTCGACCGTAACTCGAGAAATATTCGTCAAATCGAAATTCCGCGTACACTAAACGAAACTTAATTTTTCGCTCTACAATTTAGGTTCTCATCAATTTTTGCGAAAAACATTTCGTTTGCCCGGAAAATGCATATTCATGTTGCTCAAGTCGGCCGTCTACCGCAAGGTTGCCAAATTTAACTTCATGGCTTGTAGTGTCTAGGTGGTTTTGGGTCGCCTCAACGAACAAAATCATACTGAGACCCAGCGTTGCCAAAACATTGGTGACCGAGCTCGCTAAAACCTCAACAAAAAATCGCTAAATTCCCGCCAGATTTTCGTGTTGTAAATCCGCTAAATTTCCCGCTAAAATAATTCACTTTTCGTATAAATCCGCTAGAATTTCCGCTAAAACTGTACCTCTAACACAAGAAAATGCTATGAAAAAGAGACCAGAAATGAATTTCAATTTTCAATTTCAATTCCAATTTTGGCAATTTTTCTAAAAAATGTTATCACATCACGAAATCATGGTCCACTCAAAACACGCTACTAGATACTAAGTGTACAAGTCGTACACCATCATCGTCTTTTACCGGTTGAAAGACAAAATTTCAAAAAATTACCGGTAATTATTGGTAATTACGGCATTTTTTGAAAAACCGCTAGATTTCTAGCCAAAAAAATAGACCAATCACTTCATCCCGCTAGTTTTATAGCCAAAAAGCCAAAAAATCCCTTAATCCCGCTAGATTTCCCGCCTAGCGGGAAACTTAAAAAGTTGCCCGCTAAATGGCTCTTAAAAACCGCCAGATTTAGCTAGAAAATAGCTGTTTTGGCAACGCTGCTGAGACCAAAGTAAACAACAACAAACCAGACATTTCCCCTACTTTCTTCTCTCCATCCCCATTACCAACTTCGCATCCACTATACTTTTTTCCCCGTTTCCCCTAATCTCAATTATTAATTACTCCGTAATTATTGCATTTTTAGAAAAAATAAAACTAGCGTCCCCTGCTACATGATAAATAAGTCCACACCCAAAATTTCATTATTCTATGTGCTACGGTTATAGAGAACATTCAAAATAATGTTTTCTAAAATCCCATTTCGAATACATAAGTCCGAATTTTATAGAAAATTCGGCTAAAAATAGACTGAAAAAAAAAAGAAATTCCAAAGTAAGGGACAACCAAGTGTCCCACTAAATTTACAGAAAATGAAATTTTCAATAATTGAAACTTTGAAGAGTGAGAGGCTGGGAGTAAAATAGAAATTCTTAAAAAGTCACTGGGTTTAAAATAAGAACCACCCTAGGCTCGTAGGTACCTGTCTGATGCCTATGCAATATTTTTAGGTATAGGAATTGGAAACCTATGGGAACTTTTTCGTGTACTACTATTACTTGAGTTTAATAGCAATGGGTTAATTTAGCAGAACGATTAAAGAGACAATTAAATGTGAAAATAATCAAAATCACGAATTTTTTGCGTTGCACAGGAAACAATTTTAATTAAGATTTAAATATTTTCGCTAATAAAATTGAATTCGAATCGGGCATTAACTGCGCTTAGATTTGCCTAAATAAGATAAACGCCTTCGAAAGCTTTTATAGTTGCTCGTAATTAAATGACAAATCACGGCTTATTCGTAAAACTGCTATTAAAATGTAAATTTCAAATAAAAAAAAAATCGAAAGCTTGATTACGTTGCAGATGATCCCTATTTTAGCGTTCATTTACGTTATCTTTTTTTATATATCTTTGCTACGTTTCGCACTCTACTGTAAGAATGTGGCCTTTGGTAACTGCGTTTTATCATCAATTTATCAAACTGATTATCGCAAATTTGGCTTTATGTCACCTTTAGCGGTTACTAAATTTTAAACCACCTATTAGTTTCCAGTCAACGGCCATCGCCGCTCTGGTATAATTTTGTTTATTCGTTTCGTGTTAGGTATTTCTTCGAACGAATTTCTGAAAAGTTGATGGTGTCGTCGGCTTGTCGCATCTAATATGTTTGAGTGTACCTACTTAATGGTATCTCTAGAGTATTCGAGATGCACCATATATCATTAACAACGTCACGTTTGCACGCACTTCACACGACTAATTTGCATTTTTAATGGGCGATTGGATTTTTCTTTTTGTTTGGGTACGTACTTCCTTTTTTTGTCAGATTTTTTTTTTTTTTTTTTTTTTTGTTAGATTTAATTACTTATTTATGAGTATTTTATCTTAGATGGAAATTGTATGTTTGAGTACCTTTGTTATAAGCCTGGGTCAACTTCAGAATCGTCTGTATTATCATTTGTCTGTCTGCGTATTGTATACTTATGAAGTTTGTTTCGCTGTTTAAACCAGTGCCAGATAAACAGTAGGTAATGTAGTACCTTATTTTCGAGGCACAAAAAATTTTGTATTTTTGGGGCACAAAAAATTTCTCATTTTTTTCAGGCAAACATTTTTCCAATCTTTCGAGGCACAATTTCCTATTTTTTCTGAAGCACAAATAATTTTCAATTTTTTGAGACACAGAATATTTTTAATTTCTTCGAGGCACAAAAATTTCCTATTTTATGAGGCACAAACATTTTTTACTTACTTTCTGAGGCACAATTTCTTTTTAATTTCAAGAGGTACAAAAAATTTCTTATTTTTAGGGCACAAAAAAATATTGTATTTTTGTGACGCAAAAATTTTTATTTTCGGAGTTTTTCTAAAAAGTATGGTAATTAATAAACCTCAGGATAAAAAATCCGATTTTTTGGAGGAAATTCATTTTTTGAATTTGATAAAAAAATCGCATAATTTTCTCGGAGAACGAATTCTAATAAAAATCTCTTAACATTTATTAGCATTTTTATTATTTTTTGAGAAGAAAAAGCATTGAAAAATTTCAACTAAAGACAGTCAGAACACCCCTTCGAAAAAATCGAACTACACACTGAAAAATTCAAAATTGGCTCTTGAAGCTGGCACAACCTGATAAGTTCTGGTTACGACGGTGATTGCAAAATTTAACTTGAAATAATCACGTTAATATTTTGTGGTTATGTAAACATTTTTTGTAATCGCTAATTTAAAAAATAATCAACTTCAATATTTCTGAAAAATCTGTCTGTTTTTGCAGTTTTGTTGTCCTTTAGCATAATCTAACGTTATTCTCAAGCCTCGTTTTTTTTTCTTTTTCTTTTTTTTTTCTATTTCATTCTTCTTGTGTAATTCAAAAAGAGCAAAAGATAAGCTAGAAAAATCAAAATCTTAAAAAAATCCAATTTTAAGAGCTTTAACTTTTTCAATGAACCATATGAAGAGAAAAGACTCATTTTTATTTTGAAACTATGTACCTAGACCTACCTAAGTGTAAGTACATACGTAGTACCTACTTACATTGATTGTAATGCCGAATTTTATTTACATAGAAATGAATATATGGTACGATATTTCAACACACCGACTCATACGTTTATTTCCGATTGTAATTTTTCTTTTAAAACTTAGAAGAAAAGAGGAAAAGGAAACGCACGATACAGAGAACATAATAAATACGATATTGCATTTTATAAATTTCCCAAGTTATGCAAAAATGTTTCTTTTACTTTTTCAAACATCGAGTTTTGATCTCAACATCAAACGATACCACTGCAGAAAGAATACAAAAAAAACTGCGCTATAAAACGTTCCACTTTTAAAAAATTCAACTGCTGCGAAAAAATTGTAGATTTTTATGAAAAAAATTAGCTTAGGTACTTGCATCGTGCATTTATTTCAAATTCCTTAGTGACCGCGAATGCATATCTATGCTAGGACATCTTAAGCCAAAGATAGCGTTAAGTACTTAGGAATTGTACCATAAATAAAATTTCCATAATATTACAAAGCACAGTGAAGTATCAACTAAGTATTCGTGCCTCGTGTTAAATTACCTACCTATTAATTTTTAAAGCAAGTTCACGAATGTGTTACCGGAGGTAACGCGAATTCATCTCAACTTAGGTATTACGTAGGTGGCGTTAAAATTCTGCAAATTAACAATTCGTTAAATGAAATTCGCGTAAAACAAAGGTGAAATTGGCGAACGTAAGTACGTAGCTATTTATAGCTTCAATTTCATATTTTCTCCCTCACGTTTTACTGCTTTTATTAAACATGTATCAGGCCCAGATTTAGGGGGGGGGGGCCAGCGGGGCCATGGCCCTGGGGCCCATCATCAAAAGGGGCCCTTCACTGAAAAGGGGCTACCGGCAGATCACTTAAAAATTGAAAATTACAGTTATTACGCGGGTATGCAAAGTACGGACGCTCAGATGGTGAAAAGATATTTCATACAGATTTTCATAACTCTCGTTCAAATTAAACGACACGCATCAAACGCAGTCAGCTGTTTTCGCCGGTTTTATCGGAGTGGCGCCAGACGTGTATACGAATATCTACCCATGCGCACTTTTCGTCGCATAAGTTACGTGATTTTTAACACAACTCAAAATTATCACTCAAGAAACCCTAAAGTTGTACAGGTATAAAAAACAAAAAAATGCAAATTCCGCAAAAATTAAAAAAAAGTGCAAAATTAGCTCGAATTGGACGAAAATTGATAAAATAAAATGTTTTCACTCATAAATTCGAATTTCCACAAAATTGCTATTTTTCACAAAATTAATACTCGAGAAACCTTAGAGTTGCAGGGTTTAAAAAAAATGCAAAGTCAGCAAGAATTGAAAAAAATTGCAAAATTAGCTTGAAATGAACAAAAATTAATTGAATAAAATTTTTTCACTGATAAAATTTTGATTTCAACAAATTGACGACATTTTTCTCAAAATTATGACTCTAGAAACCTTATATCGGGTTTAAAAAACGAAAAAAATTCAAAATCAGTATGAATCCCTATTTTCAATTTTTTCAAACTTGTATAAAAAGTTTTCCATGTAAATTGTGAAATTCTACCTAATTGAATTAATTTTCAGATTTTTCATCGAAATTGTTCTGATTTTTTTTTCAATTTTTTATTTAAACTTTCCTAATAATTTTCATCGATTTCATTTCTATGCCTAGATTTTCCAAGTGAATCGCGGATTAGATTTTTTTCAAATCGTTCATCTTGATTTTCTCCCAAATTTTTTCAAAACTTTTCATTGAAATTTTTTCTAAAAAAATGGTTGATGAACACTTTCCCAAATAGAATGACACTTAACGTAAGTAAAACAAATATGATGTGTTTTGGATCAGGGGTGCAAAATTTAGATATACAAGTACCAGTCAAAAAAGTAAATTGCTTGAAATTTTTAGGGGTTCACATAGAGTCTCAATTAGGCTAGAACACTCATGTGGACCAACTTTCTGGAAAACTTTCTTCAATAAATTTCCTCTTATGGCAACTAAAAAATTTGGTAAATTTACAAACACTGAAGCTAGCATATTACGGATTATTCCAGTCCAACATGGCGTATGGATTAATATTCTGGGGAGGGAATACAAAATTTGGTGATGTTGAGTTCCGAAAACGACATACTTCGCGAATTAAACTTTGACGATCTAATTGAAAGTTTCGCTATTAAAAAATCTCGACGCGTGTCTTTAATTTAGAATTAATTATTAAGTTTGATTTTATTAGTATTTACCTAAGAAATAAAATGAAAACGTGTACTTCAATTACTGCGATGGGGGGGAGGGGATTAAAGAGGCAAGAGGGCCTTCAGTAATTATATGGTCCTGGGGCATTTTTTTCCTAAATCCGGCCCTGAACATGTTCAATTAATTGTTGGAACATTTCCACATCTTAGCCAGGTCATTGACAACCCGGTAAACACACCGCCTGCTATTCGTATGCTAAAATCACAGAGACGAAAATCGCGGTCTATTCGCATACGAATAGAATGCGAAATCAAAGCAAAAATCAAAGAAAATTTTCTCAGATAAATTCGTATACTATTCGTGAACGAATATCATGCTAAAATCGTATTTAAAAACCTGTAGATGTTTTGTGGGATATTAGCGCGATATTCGCTTGCGTATCGCATGCCTGAAATCACATTGAAAACAGGCAAAAAGTTCGTACGATATTAGCGTGATATTCGCATAAGAATCGTATGCTAAAATCGCAGTGGAAAACGTGCAAATATTTCTTACGATACTAGCACAATATTCGCATACGAATCGTATGCTAAAATCGCAGTGGAAAACGTGCAGATATTTCTTACGATATTAGCGCAATATTCGCTAGCGAATAGCATGCGATTTTCACTACAACTTCTTTCAATACGTTTTACAAATGAGAGAAGTCAGTTTCAAACATGAACGTGTACTTGAATGTATTGCAGTGGCATTTAAACAATAAAATAAAGGTTTTTCTGGGTTTTTTGATTTTGTTGGGGAATTTTGTGTTTTGTTTGATGTTTTTTCTTCTTTTTAAGTAAAAACGCCAATGATTTGATTTCAAAGTGATAAGAATGGAGACGAAGGCAGAATTTCTTGGATGATTTCCACTCACAGTAAGTTAATTATTTTGAATTTATATCTTATTTTTGATCGCGTGAATCTGTGTGAAATTAAATTTTATCAAATCGTAAAAATTTTAGACGTCTTATCAGTGCTATAAAATTTTTCAATTGTTCCTCTTCCTTCTCCAATTTGAACGCACTATTATGCGAAATTATAAGGAAAGAAAGAGTCAAATCGAAATTTTTGTAATAATCGAAATGATTTCTAAGATTTCAATCTACAACTTTTGTTTGAAAAAATTTTCATTTGGGACTGCGGGACAGCCCTTCTTCCCTCTCACAATTCAGAGTAATAAATATACGTTTTTATACCTATCTAATCTATCTTTCTATCTATCTATCTATCTACGTAGTATTAGGCCAAATTGGAGGGGGGGGGGCTCAAATTGAGAAATTTTTCAAACAAAAGTTGTAGATTGAAATCTTGGTAGTAATTTTGATTTTCCTAAAAATTACTTTATCAAATGCCACTGATAGATACTCCAAAAACTTTACGATTCAGCATAATTTCATTTTCCACAGATCTGCGATCACAAATTTGTAATATTTTCGAATAATTAATTTACTGCTGAGTGGAAATCGTCAAAAATCATTTGCCTACTTTTTAGAGGCGAATTTCGAACGCTAAACGCAAGCGAATTAACAGCGAATAGAACGCTACATTCGCTGCTAATTTCGCGTACTATTAGCGTTCGAAATTAGCCGCTAAAAAAGCGGACATTTTTGATATGCTAATAGTACGCTATTTTCGCATGCTATTCGTATACGATAAATGCGAATTTAGCGCTCTATTAGTACGCGATTCGCATACAGTGTGTTTACCGGGAATACACCTAGAACGAAATTTTGCTACCTACGACGAAGGTTCCTTTTCACATTTTTATTCAATACCGACGTGAGAACTTGATAAAATTCACAATTTCATTATGGTTTAAGTATAAATACACTACGATTCGGGTAGAGATTTTCACGTAATCCTCCTTCGGTTAGTGGATTTCTTTCGGCATCGTTGCAATATTATTACAGAAACATAAACACAAAATAAAATTCCAACCGAATCGTTTTAGAAGAATTTATGAAAAAAAAAACTCGATAATTTACTCTTTGAATGGTCAGAACCCTGATTTTATTTGAAACTTCCGAACAAAAAGTATCTTACACATAATTAAATAAAAAATGAGCTACGATTTCGAAACAAATGGAAACTTCAATTGGAAAATATTTTCAAAATGTAAAAAATAACTGTCTCGCAAAGTTTTCCTTTTTTTTCTGCATGCTGCTCGAGTAATTCAGATATGGAAAAAATCCAACCAAGTTCGATATAAATTTTTAATTTCAACTGAGGGTACCGTGCTGTTCATTCACGTCAAACGAAAATCTTCCGTGTAAGATTTAAAAGGTGAAATATTTTCACGATATTTTTTCCTGATCGGTCTCTATCGTGAAACTTGGGTCGATTTAAATTTATGAAAGAAGAAAGGCGATTTGTTGAAGAATAAAAAATATTTTATCGGCTTAAGTATGTCTTACGCCGAGTAAATACGTATCAATGAACAGGACAGTTTCGAATTTGCACTATCACACAAGCACAAAACGTTTTTATTGTAATCTGTACGATTATACGTTATAAATTTCATTTCAAAATTTGATCTAGAAATTTTTTCCATTGCGAATTTCTACGAGCATTAATTTACTTTCTCTTGTTGAATTATTGAAACGCCTCGACTCGTGTTGGCCGAGTTCCATTTAACAAATTTCCACTATAAGCAACCAAATGTACACGCATACTTATTTATTTCAAATAATCAAACATGATAAGCTACCGTGGCATGAAAATCAAGAAGCCTGTCTCTAATGAAACGTATTCGGGCCCATTAACGATATTAAGATGACTTTAGTGGCTTTGCGAATAAGAACATGCGTCAATATTGTTTAGGAAGCCGCGTCAAGGTGAAATATCCTCGATTAATTTACGTTTCCCAAATTTCACACTTCATCTCCGTTGACATTGTTTTGTAACGATCACCTGAAATAGCCCAAGCTTGTGGCTCTGATTTCTATTTTGTTTCCTGAAATATTAGAACGTTTGTGCATATATCCATTAGTTCAACTATTAGTTTCATTACAGGGGAGAGGGTGGGTGATGTGGACTGGAGGATGTAAACTAGAGTGGGCCGAAGAATCAAAATTTTTGATTATCAAAATCCAACAATGTGAAAAAGTTGCTTCTTGGGGAGGCATGAAAATTTAAAAAAAAAATCAAATCGAATAATAACTTCCGATCGCGCAGAAAGCTTTCAAAATTTTGCAAATATGCAAAAATCAAAATTTGAAAAAAATTCCAATATGTTATAGAATGGGTTTTATGACTTGGTTGGCAACATTAAAACAATGCCAATTCCTGTTTTTTTTTTTTTTTTTTTTTTTTTTTTTAATTGAAAATTCTTCTTGAAACTTTATATCGTTGAATTTTGTTCGAAATGAATTTTCTCAAATTTTAACCAAAATTGAATTTTTTCGAATTTTATCCAGATAATTGAATTTTTATAATTTTATTCAAATTGAATTTCTTAAAATTTTGTTCAAAATATTGAATTTTATTAAAGCTCATTCTTAGTTTTTGTCCAAATTGATTTGTTTATTTGATATACGATCGTACACATAAAAAAAATGTACGATCGTACACCGCAAAAGATGATGTACGATTGTACACCTCAAACAATGATGTACGATCATACACATAAAAATATGACGTACGATCGTACACCTCAAAAAATGATGTACGGAAAATTTCAGAATAATATATTCCAAAAGATCAAACGCCAAAAAAATGATGTACGATCGTACACCTCAGAAAATGATGTAAGATCGTACACCTCAGAAAATGATGTACGATCGTACACCTCAGAAAATGATGTACGATCGTACACCTTAAAAAATGATGTACGATCGTGCCCCTTCATAAATGATGTACATTAATTAATAAAAATAAATTAATAAAATAAATTTTTAATCAATTACCTATTATGTAAAGAAATATTTAATAACTAGCGGAGCACCCGTCGTTCCGACGGGTAAAAAAATGAAAGATAACATACAAAAATTGTTTACCCGTCCAGTCACCCAGTCACGGTAGTTATTTTCAATCTTTAACGTTCATCGACTTTTTATATTGGAAAATTTATTGGTAGGTACCAATTTCCAATTTTCATCATAATTATTAGGCAATTTTTTCGTAGTATTTCACCCTAACTGCAGGACTTCTGGAGTAATAAGTACCTAACACCTAAGTTAATTTCGAGGAAAACCTCCTTAATTTTGTGGAAAATTTGAAATTATGAATTGAATTATTTTTTCGAACAAATTTTTTCAATTTTTGGCACATTATCTATAAATAGAAATTGATCAATTCGAGAAAAAATTCATTCCTTTTGTGAAAATTGAAATCTATCAGTCGAACATCTTACGTCGAATATGCCTGTATAGGCTAAGTTCCTTGAGACAGCACTATAAAAAACTATACTTTTGAACCATTTTTATCAACTATCATCAGATTAAAACTTTTTTTGCTGAATTTAACCCCGCAACTGTAAGATTCCTTAAAACCCCGAAAAAATTCATCAATTTTGCGTAAATTTAAATTTATGAGCTGAATAATTTTTTTGAACCCATTTCTTCAATTTTCAGCATATTTGTCAGTTTCTTCTTCGTGTGATTCAACCCCACGTCAACGGTAGAATGATTAATTTTGAAAAAAAATAAAATAATCATTTTATTTGAATATTTTTTTGCAATACTTGATTATTTTTAATTTTTATTGGTACATTATGAATTCGATTCTGATTGGTCGAAATTAATAAACTTTGAACGGGTTTTTCTCAACTTTCCGGGCGACTTTTTTCAAACTTTTTGCGCCTAAAACCTAGTCCTCGTCGAGCTCTATCCGACGCTATTCGCGGATTCGACGCATATTCAGCGGTTTTCGAGAACATGCGTGACAAAAAATCCGGCTTCTCTCTTATAATTTATATATATTGATGATGATGATATTGAATATTGATGATATTGATTATATTGATATTGATGATATATTGATATTGATTGATGATATTGATATTGATAATTTATATTGATATTGATGAATATTGATGATATTTATTATATTGAATATTGATATTGAGTGATGATATTGATATTGATGATGATGAATATTGATGATGATATTGATGATTGAATATTGAATATTGATGAATATTGATATTGATATTTTATATTGATATTGATGATTGATTATATTGATATTGATGATTGATATTGATGATGATATTTATGATATTGATTGATTGATTATATTGATGATATTGATAAAGGAGATCAAAAAATAAATCTAGAAAAAATAACTCCTAAACTCAGAAAATGATGTATGATCGTACACACCAAAAACTGATGTACAATCGTACACCTCAGAAAATGATGTACGCACTGAAAAAAAATGAATTTTCAAAAACCGTAATGAGTCTGGGTAAAACACAGTAAAATTAGGATACGTCTCCAATTTTAGAATCATTCCGGTGAAAAACAGAAAAGATTCAGTTCTATTCCAGAACGATTACGGAGTCTCCGTAATCATTCTGGTATAGAACTGAATTTTTCCTGTTTTTCACCGGAATGATTCTAAAATTGGAGACGTATCCTAATTTTACTGTGTTTTACCCAGAATCATTACAATCCATTTTTTTTCAGTGCGATTGTGCACACCAAAAACTGATGTACGATCGTGCACCTCAGAAAATGATGTACGATCGTGCACACCAAAAACTAATGTACGATCGTACACCTCAAAAAATGATGTACGATCGTACACCTCAAATTTTTTTTAAATTTTTATACTTACTTCCGTGGAAATTATTTTTCTTTATTTTAACTTTTCGATAGTATTTTCTTATAGTATTAGCATAGTATATGTACACTGTGTTCAATTAATTCCGAATGTTTAGCTACGAAATCGTTACTTGGTAACACTGATTCACCACCGTTTTCGTAGTACAATCAGTGTTATCAGATAACGTTTTTTCAATCATTTCCCATAATAGGGGATTCGGAATTAATTGAACATAGTGTTCATTGTACAGTGTACCTAATATATTGTATGCTTTTATGATAACCAAAATGGAAAAATCCGACACCTTTAAACATTTTGTCAGACATTCTGAAACTTAAGTTTTTTAGAAATTGTGTAACTTTTATACATTTTTAATTTTTATATTTTCAAGAATTTTTTTTCAAATTTTTGATGACTTTTAAACATTTTGTCAGACTTCCTGATTTTAAATTTTTATTTACCTATTTATTATTATTATTTTTTTTTTGAAAAAAATTCAAAATCCTCATTTTTTGTTTCATTTTTTAAGGGGTAATTTTTTCAAGTAAGAAACTCTACTTTTTGAGAGAAAAAAAATGTAATCATTTTTTTGGAATTTTTTCCAAAAATAACAAGATCTGCGCTGAGTGCGCGCACACTCTCGCCACGCATAGTTGGGCAGATCCACTAGTAAAAGGATCTAGATCTAAATCAAGATCATTTGTCTCCTTGGATCTGCAAAAGATCCAGATCTAGATCTTTTTTTTGCGGGTGTGGGGTAATTTAATTGTTAAATTTCTCTTGTATTTTGTTAAGTAGGTATAAAATGAATTATTGATAATAAAAAAAATACTTCAGAATTTTGGTTCAATTTATTGATATTGAATTATTGAACAGTATCTTTTCCCTCCCTCTCCTCAAATTTTGGATAAGGTGTTGTAGATGCTTATTATTCGAAATCGGAGGGGAGGGAGGGGTCCAAGCAACATTTCTATAAAAATTTGCAGAAGTGAGGACACAGACTGATGAAAAATTCAATTTGTACAGAAAAAAAAAATGATTAATTGAAGAAAATTAGTTTTTATTTGGATCTGTTTTTTTTCAAAAATTAAAGGATCTGATCTAGATCAGATCCAAAATTTTGGATCTTTGGATCTTTACTGTACTTACGGAGGAAGATTCGGCAATTTCTGCTATCCGTGTATACTCAATGCTGTGAGTCACAGAGTTTTATTGAGCTTCGGGTCTTGGTTATATCTCAATAAATCTTTTGCCTACAGCATGATTTAGGTAAAGATTTTGAAAGTAAAATGAAGAAAATAATAAGCTGAAAACTTTTCGGTTTTCTTACTATCATAGATTACTTTTACAAAGAGCAAAAAACGATTGAAATTTGACGAGTTTATTTTTTATTTTGAATATTTTTTACTCCTCGAGAGAAAACAATTTTCTAAACAAATAGCGTCGTAAGCTGTCTCGTGAAAATATATGGTCGGTATCTCGTTACATTATTATTTTCAAGGTATAATTATGCCGCTGGAAATCGTTTGATCTACCTATTACAGCGTTTGTATGTAGGTATTTTTGGTAAGGGAATATTTACGCGTGTCTATAAAAAAAAATAAAAAATCACTTGAAATTGCGTAAGGCGTAAGGCGTACAAGTACATACATTCGGGTATACTTATAAAATACATACGTAACCTACGCACTACATCGTAAAATATAAACATCATATACTAGTATTTGTTCGTAGAGAATTGATTTCTTCTGTCAAACAATACAAATGGTACATCGAAAGGGTTACAAATGTTTATAGGTTTAGTGTCGCCGCCCATTTGTAGTAAATTACCCTTCAGAATCACATCGAACTCAATTTGTCGCTGCTGTCAAAAATTCGTCTGGATCCAAGTCTACTCTTGGTAGATATTATTTTTACTATTATTTTTCTCCCTCCTTTTGTAATTATACGTGTGCGTTTTATCGTACGTAGTCATAAATCTATTGGAATAGGGGTCGTAGCCGAATTTTAATCGTCGCCCAATACGAATTTAACGTCGGAATCGAACAGTTACAAAAACTGCGATATCGTATATTTTTTGTTATAATTGCGAATGGTCCTCATTCGTTCGAGTAGTTTTGGAAATTTCCAACGAGAAAATGTTATTTTCATTTTATTGTCATGTACACAACGTAAGACACCTCAAATGCTTGGAAGGCGCGTGGCGATGAAAACTTATGAATTGAAAAGTTACGCCGTCGTCAGGTTAAACAATTAAAGAGATTAATTATAAAGAATTAAAGAAAGACGATGGGATGCTGACACATAGAAGAATGCCAAGAAGAAAACTTTCTTTGCCGAGATAATTAAAAAAATCCAAGTTTCGATAAGAAAAGAAAAAAAAAAAGCACCTATTGAATAGAAAACGACATATTGTCAGAATATTTAATATTCTGAAAAAAAAATGACTCGATCGAATTAACTATAAAGAAAAAAAAATAGCTAGCTTGGTTGCCGCAGACTGTTGATGTAATCTTATTACGTAGAAAAAAATTGCGTTAATCGAAATTTCTATCCAGGATCAAGAATTTCTAACCTTATCCGAAGTAATAAATGCGGAAATGCTCGCGCATACCACTTGATGCATTATCAGTTATTTATATAGCAATTAGAGGCTATACAGGGATTATTAAAACACGAAATGTCGCATGTTCCATGTTGTCTGGGTAGGTCTAGGTATCTTTATAAACTTACAAATACAAAATAGAACGTACGAGTAGGTACATGATGAATTTTGATTTCGGTCTTTTGTTTTTTTTTTTTTGTATCGCCGATTGTGCTTTTAATTATCGGTTCATCGGACTTCGAGTAACGCCAATATTTCCTTTATGAATGGTTCAATTTTAATTACGGAAGCAAGTTTTTAATTATTTCACCACAATTAACGTTCAACTTCGAGTTTTGTCAAAAGTAATTACATGAACAGAAATATTTAGTTACTTTCGTTGAATACTAGGGAAAGTCTAAAGAGTTTTTCGTTCCTCTTTCGAAGTAGAACGCATTTCGTTATGGCTAACTAATGAGTAGATACCTAGCAGTACAACTTAGAAGAAGACGTTTTTATTTTTTAGTGTCTGAGAATAAGTCAACATTTCTTATGTGGGTGTAATTCATGCTTGTGACAGAAGAAAATTTCGAGAAATTTCCCTAAACATGGAAACCTTACACAGGAAATAGGAACCTCTCGAAGATTTTTCATTGATTTTTTCGAGAAGTCTGCCAATAGTTCCACTTAACGCTGAATTTCCTGTTTTTTTTTTTTTTTTAATTTTGAAGGGCTGTTATTCAAGCGAAAATTGAACGTGGAAAATTGTCTGAATGCCTAATACGTAGATAACTAATATTTGAAAAATAGTTTGTAAGGTTGTAAAGTAACTAATTTTTACAACTTTTTTGAAAATTCAGGAAATCTTATTTTTTTTTTCACTAGGCCTACTGAAATTTAGAAATTGAAATTTTTGTCATTTTTAAATTTTATTAAATTTTTGATAATTCAACAAAAAACTTTGTACAGATGATTCAAAAATAAATAAAAACTAGAATAAATTCAAATTTTAAAATTCAAAATTAAAAAAATAGAATTTTGTATAAATTCAAAATGTCGTAATAATTTTGTAAAAAATTGAAAATTTTGCAAGAATTTGAGTTCCTGTAAAAATATAAACTTCTGTCAGAATTCAAAATTTTGTAAAACTTTGAAATTCTGTTTAAATTTAAAATCTTTTAAAAATATTGGAATTTTTTGAAAATTCAAACTTTTGAGTACCTAATTATTGAAATTAAGTAATTTTTTTTTGAGAATTCAAGATTCTGTATGGATTTAAAATTTTGTCAACATTCACAATTTTGTAAAAATTAAAAAAAATTTATGATTAAAAATTTTGTAGAAATTCAAAAATAGGTAGGTAGGTATTTTAAAAACTGGAATTTCGTAGAATTTCAGAATTTATATATATAAGTATTTTTTAATTTTGTGAATATTCAAATTGTGGCAATTTAGTAAAAATCTAAAATTTTGTAAGAAGTTCAGTTCCTGTGAGAATATAATATTCTGTAAGAATTCAAAATTTTGTAAAACTTCAAAATTCTGTTTATATTTTAAAAATTTTAAAAATATTGGAATTTTTTGAAAATTTAAACTTTAAAGGAATAAATTTTGTATTTTTTTTTTTTTTTTTTTTTTTTTTTTGAGAATTCTAGATTCTGTACTTATGGATTCAAAATTTTGTAAACATTTGGGTACAATTTTGTAAAACTTCAAAAAATTTTTATAATTTAAAATTTTGTAAGAAGTTGAGTTCCTGTAAGAATATAAAATTCTGTAAGACTTCAAAAATTTTTATGTCAGAAATTAAAACTTGTAATAATTTGAAATTTTGTAAAATTTAAAATTTAAAAAAAGGTCAGAATTTTGTAGAAATTCGAGATTCTGTAAAAATTCAAAAATTATAAATCAATTGTACCTATAAGTTTAAAATTTTCTTAAAATCAAAAATTTTGTAAGAATTCAGAATTCCATAACATAAATTCAAAATTTTGTAAGACTTTAAGAATCTGTAAAAATTCAAAAATGTTCAAAAATTAGAATTTTATACAAATTCAAAAGTTTTAGGAGTAGGTAGAGGAAATTGAAATTTTGTTATTTTTTAATGGTTATTGATAAATTTTTACAATTTTCACAACTTTTTAAATTTTATATCTTGGTATTTTAAAATATAATGTTTGATAAAATTTTAAAAGTGAGTGTTCAAAATTTAAAACTTGTATTTTGTAATACTTAATTCAAAATTTGACAAATTCGCAACATATTATTAAGTATGTACTAAATTAAAAATTTGGTACTTTTTAAATTTTAATAAATTGTTTAAAGTACATCACTGTTTAAAATTGTCAACATTTTGGTATAAACGTTCAAAATTTCTCAGGAAATTTTCAAAATTGGAATTCCACCCATTTTAAATTTTTCAAGTTTGGAAAATTTTTTAAATGTGGTAAAATCTTCTAAGTACATTTACTTGGCGAGTTTTTGAAATTGAATTATAATTTCAAAGTTTTGGGTATCTAAGTATAATTTTTTACGATTTTAGAAATTTGAAAGTTTTGTAAATTGTGATAAAATATCTGAAGTTTGGAGCATTTCTCATTTTGAAAAGGTTTTGTTGAAGGTCCTTGAAAAGTCTTGCTTTTTTATTTTGGGGCTTTATTGTTAAACACTCTTAGTCCTTTTTCAAATCTTACAGATCAGGGAATGTTCTTTTCGATTTTACCGAACAATCGATGCGACGATATATTTTATCCTGTTCTACGAGTATGTAGTACCGCACCTTTTCCTTGAAACTTTGATTTTTTATGGTACATTTCATTTAGATGAAAATCGTCTGCTGTGTTTTCTTCATGTTTATTCGAATAATTTTCAATGCAAAAACTTTCTACGAAGTTTTGAAATTTTTTCATTTTTGAAAGAGTGGCTTTGTCGTGCGTGGGAGATCGAATGCACTTTCGCTTGAGATTGTCCATGTACATTGGCATACTATATATTGACAATTTAAATGGGTACTTATTTTCTACGTAAGATTTTAAACTTGCTTTGGCAAATTTTTTGAAAATTTTTTATACAACTAGGATGAAAATTAGTTATCTCTCGATAAAAATTTTAAAAAAGTAGGTAAACTAAACCTTCATTTTCTTCATATATGCACAAAAGTGTAAAACAGGACGTTCTAAAATAACTTCTAGCGTTATTAGGACAACAGATTTTCAAATAAAATTGGAAAAATTGATCAAAATAAAAAAATAAAGAAGAAATCGCGTCAAAATGCATTCACAAGGAAACGAGCAATATAATACTTACGTTAATACAAAAGGTCAACATCAAATTGCGGGCAATACCTTGAAGGGTACTAAAATTACGCCGAGTTTAACACACACATCATCTTATTTCAATGTCGATTTATGTGAAGATTGGTACAGTATTCGCGTGGAAACGCCGACACTACTGTCTGCTATTTTTTGCGGGAAAATTGACGACTTCATCCGCAAGGTAAACTTTTTGTCGAAGAAGTAGACAAAAGAATGGAAAAAATGGCGCGAGAAAAAAAAAGGCCAATTCATCGGTCAATGAGATTTTTTATCGTGTTATATATTTAGCGAATGCTTTTAAGTATCGCGTTATAAACGTCGCGTCGTCGTAATAAAGGATAATTTTTCGAGCCACCGAATAATTTTGTATTTTTATTCGGAATTTTTTTTCCATGTTGGCGAGATTATTCGCCTCGTGCGGAGACGAATTTGTAGGGAAATTATACGAAAATACGGAAAACGCTTGGCACGCGGATTTATGCTTGTTTTAATTTTATCTTTTTAAATCGTTGTGGGAGTTGAAGCTTTCTTGAACTGAATTTTATTACGACCAAGTTGTCAGATAATGGAGCGCGGACTTACACAATACGCTCTGGGAATTGTTAACAATGGTATTAATTTAAAATTTTACTCTTCTTTTATGATACGTACTTACAAAGCTGATATTTTTGCCAAAAGTGTACAATTGTACATTGATAGTGTATAGAGGTTATTCTCTTGTGAGTGGAGTTGATAATTTGAAGATTACGGTATATTAAATTTCGTTATCTTTTTTTAGGCTTAATTTTCTGTCGAGAAAAAAAACAAGGCTATTTTACAGAGTGTCAAAATCATATTATGGGTGTTTTACTAAAGGTAAAAGGTTTCAGTCTACCAAATGAGTTACATTTCGAATATTATGGCTACCTATAGTTCTTTTGGTAAGATAATTCAGTGACAGAACTCATAAAATTGCGGATGACTTGAAATTAAAATTCAGGAACTTCAATCTTTTTATGAGTGGAGAGAAGAGAGCCAGAAACTTAAAAAATGCCGAGACAAAAACCAATGGATAGATAATAAAAAGGTGTATACCATTTCCAAAAATCAGCATCCTGGCATAATTAGGAGGAAAGAAATCTGAAATCTCTTATTTTTGTCATTTTGTGGTGACCTTGAAAAATATTGTGTTACACCCATGGTCTGCCAAAATCGACTTGGGAGATCCTTCTTTGGCATGTACAAGGTAGATTCAGTTTTGGGTTTCAAAAATACAGGTTCAGTCTGTTCAGATTCCGCTTTTGGATCTGGTCCAAAAAAATAAAGGTTCAGTTTCGATTTTGGGTCATACTGGTTTTGGGCCAGACTTGATAAACTTTTTGTTTTTTTCGCATAACGCCTGAAACATTGAAGATAGGCAAAAAGTGAAGAGGACATTATTGAAAGGAAATTGAATTTCCTATATGGTATGGAATTTACTCCGTTGGCTTGTTCAAAATTAAGTACACTTAAGCAACTCTCAGACCAAAAAATTGATAAAGGGTATAGCAGAGTTAAGATAGGTGAATCGACCCACCATGCGGATTTTGAAATCAACTAGTGGAAGTTGGTCCTTATGGTCTAAAACCGCCGTGACCAAATTTTTAGGTCACTACCTCACCCCCACCCCCTAGGACGAGAAATGTGATTTTTCGATTATAATTTTTGGTTTTGACAGTTTTCAACCGAATTTTTTCAAACTCGAGTAGATGCTAGGTATCATCAAGAGTCATTCATGGGAATTTTTTCAAAAATTTTCAAATGTATCTTCATCGTGAAATGCGTGTTTCAAGTTTTCCAACGGCGATTTTGACAAGTTCCTTCAGAGGTACAATAATGGAAAAAAATAAAAAATATATGTTGTACACCTAGTCTGGATGTACAACATATATTTTTTTCAGAATTTTTTAATATGGTGAAAGGCTCTCAAAAATGCAAAAAACCGAATTTTGTTACCATTTTTCGCGCTTAAAACGCTCATTTTTGGTCTTAATTTTTTTCACTTGTAATATACCATAAAATACACCGAAATACACCATCAAATCGAATTTGGATGAAGTTCGTTGATTTTTTCTAATTTTCATTTAAATTAACCAAGTGACTCCATTTTGGTATTTTGGGAACCCCCAGTGTCCCACGAGGTGCCTGGAGGACTTAAAATTCACGTTTGGACATGTTTCAAGCTGATGTTTGTGATACATTGCAATTTTAATGAAATCGAAAAAATTTAATTTTTTTGCCCACATTCATAAAATTACACATTTTTGACTTCGGAAAATTGTTCTCACAATCTCACATACTTAGTTACTTACCTAGGTACCGGATTTTTGAAAAAAATGAAATTTTCTCAATTTTGCGAAAATTTCTGTTTATGACATATCGAGTTAAAACATGTCAAAAACATGAATTTTAGGCCCTCCAGACGCCTCGTGGGACATTGGGGGTTCCCAAAATGGTGTCACTCGATCAATTTAAATGAAGATTTGACAAAATAGAAAAAATCAACGAATTTCATCCAAATTCGGGTTGATGGTGTATTTAGGTGTATTTTGTGGTATATTACAAGGGGAAAAATTGGACCAAAAATGACCGTTTTAAGCGCGAAAAATAGTAACAAAATTCGGTTTTTTGCATTTTTGAGTATCTTTCACAACATTAAAAAATTCTGAAAAAAAATATAGGTACCTATGTTGTACATCCAGACTAGGTGTACAACATTATATTCTTCCCATTTTTGCACCTCTGAAGGAACTCGTCGAAATGGTCGTCAGAAAACTTGAAACGTGCATTTCACAATGAAGATACGTTCGAAAATTTTTGAAAAAATTCCCATGAATGACCCTTGATGATGCCTAGCATTTACTCGAGTTTGAAAAAAATCGGTTGAAAACTGTCAAAATCGAAAATTATAATCAAAAAATCTAGGAGGGGATGTTGGTGAGGTAGCGACCTAAATATTTGAATATTTATCGCTTTGAGTTTGAAATGAATTTGTTCTCGTTCTCTATTGACGTCGATTGAATTTCAAGCATTTTTCCAGCACACTGAATTCAGTCTTATTTTTTATTTGAAAAAATCGTCATTTTTGTTTCCAGAACTCGAAGCAATCAACGATGGATGAAGTTGAGAACTACGGTGCAATTATCAGGAGCTATTACAACCATGCAGAAACCAAAACCACAACTAAAACGGGAAGACTCGTTTCTGAAACGTTTTTCAACGAGACAAATTCCCGAAACACAGGTAACTTTCCATCATCTTGTAGACTTGAACGAAAAAAATGGGGGAGTTGTTTTTAGATTTAAACGATAACGAACCTTCCAATTAATCACGAACTACGAAATAAAAGAAAAGACCAATCATCCGAAAATTATTTTATTTAAAGATCCGCTCGACTTGATTTTTTTTTTTTTTTTGTCATTTTGCTCAAAATTGGGTATTTGGAAATTGGAAGTTGGAAGAAATGCGAAAGGAACCTACGAATTTTTAATCGATTCGAATACATAAAAGGAAGTCGACGTTTATTCATGATAACTGACTGCCGACGTTTATTGCAACATGTTTGGTTAAGCGATGAACCACTTAGGAAGTTTTTAGTTGGAAGTTTAAACTTTACTATGTCACTGTCATCGATCCTCAGCCTCGTCATCCATTTAGCTATTTTTTCCCTTTGTTTGTTTATGGACCGAATGTAGAGAGACTGCTGGTTTTCAGATGGTAAGTTTTGAAGAAGTATTGATCTGGCGTTTTGCTCTCTCTTATTCAATCCATTATACGAATATCTACTTTTCAAGTTGTGCAAAACCGTTCAAAGATTTTGGCTCTTTTTATGACGCTTCTCTTCTTCTATGCTTACGTACGTATTATGTGATGTGAAGTTTGTTCCACGAAAAGTTTACGTAGGCAGAGAGTACATATAGATTCTATTTAATTCGAATTTTTCATTAGTGTTTTTGTGTGATTTTGAGATACTTTTTCCCGTCGAGTATTTTGATTGGCTATCAAATTGACCTAGGCGAATTGTTTATTTTCAAGTTTTCGAAAAATTGGGTTAATTTTGTTGTTTTTTTCTAGAAAATGAGTGCGGATATTTCAAATTGACTTTAAATTTCGAACACGATGTAAAAAATATTTACCTTACGTACCTACGAAAAAAGTTATCAAGTGAAAGTTTTGAATCAGTAAACATCAACCTTAGAAATGAAAAATAAAATTACACGTGTGTTTATCTCTATACACTACCAAATTGTCCATTATGTAATTCACAAAAAGAAACAAACCCGTCTAAAAATTATAAGTTTGTTGACAATTTGGTTAATGATTAATATGTTCGCGTTGTCTGCCAACTATACACGGATAAAGTTCATCCTTTGGCTAATAAATTTTCCAACATAAACAAAACACAGGTTACGGAGTTTAGACAGAGTATCGTGTGTCCCTGAGATAGGTATATTCGCAGACCGAGCCTGACGAGGGAGGTAAAAATTAATGAAATTACTTTTTAATATTTTTGCCATCAGCGAGTTATTAATTTCGTTAATAAAATCGACCTAATTGCGTACCCATCGATATCGTGCGGTTTTTTTTTATCCACCATGAAGTGTGAAACGATCGACTTGAAGAGGAAACCTCACTACGTACGTACAATTTTCTCATGCCACATTGTAGCGAAGGAAATTTTAGTAATTTTATGGCGATAATAGAATTTTGACGTCATATTTGTGAAGGAATTTGATCAAAGGATGCGATGTTTTCTACGCTTTGAAGCCTTTGACTGAAAAATAGGTGGTTTTTTTCATTAAAGAAAATTTTCCGTTTTTTTTTTTTTTTTTTAATTGTGATTAAAAGAAAATTAAGTGCAAAAAAGTTAGTAGATGCAAGGCTGTACTAACAAGGGAACCTCGCCAACTCGTCACCTTCGATTAAGCTGAAATTTGGCTCACTGAAAGAGCATGCCACCCCGACTTCACAATCAAATTTTTAGCTGCCGAAGTTGATTTTTCGATTTTTGGCAAATTTTTGAAAATGGCCAAAACCACCTCCAAAAAACCATTTTAAAAACATTTGTAAATTTCAAGATAGAATCCTGAAAATCGGTTTGTACACTAAAGTCGACCTCCCGAGTCGATTGGCACCATTTTCGACGCGATCTGAAGCATCCAAGAAAAATTGACTTTTCTCCAGCGCACTGGAATAGCTCCAGACGACGCTTTAATTAACTTCGGCAGTTGAAAATTTAATTCTAGCGTTAGTATGATGCCATCTATCGATTGACGTAGTTGAATCCAAAATCCGAGGTGACGAGTTCGCACGTGTTTTTTTTGGCAACTTGAAAATGCTGCATTTTTTTAAAAATTCCAAAAAATCAATTTCTCAAGCACATCATTTAAAACTTCGTCTAACCCCTAAAGTCGACCCCCCCCCCCCCCCCCCCCGAGTCGATTGGGACCATTTTCGAAGCGATCTGGAGCCTCCAGAAAATGTTGTCATTTGCCATCTAGAGAGATTCCAGTGTGCTGGAGAAAAGTCAAATTTTCTTGGAGGCTCCAGATCGCTTCGAAAATGGTGCTAATCGAATCGGGAGGTCGACTTTAGTGTACAAACCGATGTTCAGGATTCTATCTTGAAATTTACAATCTTTCTTTTCAAAAAATGTTTTTTTGGAGGCGGTTTCAGCCATTTTCAAAAATTCGCCAAAAATCAACTTCGGCAGCTAAAAATTTGATTGTGAGGTTTGGGTGGCATGCTCTTTCAGTGAGCCACATTTCAGCTCAATCGGAGGTGACGAGTTGACGAGGTCCCCTTGTAAGAATTTAAACTATTTTTCTTTGGTGAAAATCAAAATTTTATGTACCTATATTTTCTATTTTAGACAAAAAATTGATTTTGCTTTTAAAAAATATTGTTGAACGTTTTGGTTTAAAGAAAAAATGTAACTATAACTCATTTATTTTATGTGTATTATTTCATTTTCATAATTTAAATCTTACTCTTTTAAGTGGCCTGAAAACCTTTTTTGAGAGGAAATGTTTCAAAATTTTCCTGAAACAAAAAATCTTACACTTTTAAAAAAATTTACCAAAAATACATGCTTTAATTTTTTTTGGAAGGATATAAGTACGATTATATTAAAATTGTCCCGTACAAAATTGTAATATTCTGTAAAAATTATTTCTTTAGAATTCTAAAAAATCACATTTTTTTTAAGAGGAGACGGTTGAAAATTTTTGTTTCCTGTCAACATTCTTATTAGAAAGAAAACCTCTAAAAAAAATTCTGAAAAGTACCAATTCAAAAGTTGCGAGTGGTGTTCAAATATGTTTTTAAATTTCATCAGAAATCGTTTTAGAAGATTTTTTGTGAATTAAAAAAAATTATCTAATATTTTTGAATTTTTTCAAAGAAAGTCTTAAATTTTTAAATACTCACAACTCTCAAAAAATATTGAGCAATTTTGTGTGATGGGGGAGGGGGTTACTTAATTGTAGTTTTGCTCAGTATATTATTTCTTCCTTTCTTGAAAATTCGGGTCAATATTTTGTCAATATTTTCGTCAATATTTTCCCTAAAAAAATGTCACTAAAGTTACTAGAAAAATTTTAAATTGAAATAGGTATAATTCCTGTTTAAAAACTGTTTTTGGCGGAGACCCTGAAATAACTGAAATTGGAGACTTTGCCTACCTACTTTTTTTTTCAGTTTTCAAAATTACAAGTAGGTACTTATCTGATTTTTTTTTAACGGAAAAATTTTTTTTACCATGATTTTTTTTCAAATACTTCATACATTTGTAAATTGTTTTAGGACTATACAGAATTTCTCAAATAAAAAATGAGTTCTTTCAAGTTCTTTAAAAAAAATTCAACCCTGTACTCAACTCTAACAACTTTTTTCTGCAATAAAAAGGGGCTATAAATAACTTATTTAAAAATTCATAGATATTATTTTAATAAGCCAATTCTACAATTTTCTCCCTAAAACTTTCGAAAAAAACAACAAAAAAAACCGCAGTCATTAAATTAATGCATATTTCTTTCAAGAGTGAAGTTTGTTAAAATGTGATCGCAAATACCAAAATTTTCAGTGAATTTTACAAACTTGTTATCTCGTAACTGTCAAATTTTTTCCATATATTTTATTTCTACGAAATCGTATTTTTTTTACAAGGCGAAATTGAGGGCATTTTGTAAAAGTTTTTCTAAAAATGTTTGCGAATTTAAAATCACGAAGTGTTCATCTAATATGTCTAATCTGTCTGTTTCGATCAAAAGGCATTGTAAAAATTTAGCAACGTAATTTTTGAAGACTTTTTTTTTACGGTCGGCTCGGTCCATATAGTTCATATTCGGCTTTTGCGAAAAAATATAAAATTTCATACGGAAGTAACAGGCTCGTATGTTGTATTGTTGAAATGGAACGCGTAAAATAATTCACAAGTGAACAAATTAGTAAACCAACATTTAATCGGCGGTTTCGCTGAGCTTTTAGAATTTAGATGATACGCCCACTTACGTCATGGTTGATTTGACGTTGCTGGCAACGTTACTTACGATTAGGAATAGAATTGCTACTCGTAAGGGTGTTTTTGAACAAACAAAAAAAAAAAAAAAAGCTTCGCGTGAAGCTTTTTCAGCCTTGTTTTTTCGATTTTGAATCTTGTAGGTCTGTATACTTTGCCACGAAATTCATAAGCTAGGAAGATGATTTCTGCATTTTTACACCTTCTTGAATTGTTGAAGCTTTGTAATGATTTTTATTATTGACTAGGGGGCTTCGCCCCATGGGCCGCAAACCACTTGCTCATTCCTCGGGCTTCGCCCTCGGAACTTCGCCTTGCAGTTAGCTTAGTGCTTCTACAAGAAATGAAAAAAACGTTGGAAGGTCAGAATCCCCAAAAGGCACATCTAGGACTTCTACCGAACCTACATGCCAAAGAACAGCCTCCTAGGTCAATTGGGGTGGCCTGTAGCCGTGACACAAAATTGAAAACAGCGTAAAATGACCCCAAAATAGCGTTTTTTGGGGTGGAGGGGGGTGAAAAAGGGTCGGATGGTCGAAACCCCAAAAGGCACATTTAGGACCTCTACCAAACCTACATGCCAAAGGACGACCCCCTAGGTCAATTTGGGTGACCTGTAGCCAAGTCACAAAATTTTTCAAGGTCAAAAAAGTGACAAAATAACCGGTTTCTCCCCTCCTAATTGCTCTAGGAAACTGATTTTTGAACATGTTGTACAACTTTTCATTCTCTTTTGATTGGTTTTTTGTTTAACATTTTTTGAGGTTTTCTGCTCCCCTCCCCCTCCTTTGAAAAAGTTGACATATCTGAATTTTAGTTCAAGGTCATCCCCACTCCAACCACTCAAATCCGCCGTCAAAGGAACTCTACTGCTCAAATTTGAACTTATTTGGTGCGAAGGGGGCTGAACGAGGATGCTCGGTAAACAAACCTATATATATATATAAACAGACATGGCTGAAAATGCAAAATGGACTTCTGGAGTCATGAAACGGATTTTGTACTTACCCCCCCCCCCCCTCAACGCCCACATCATGATACAGCGTAATAGCCTTGGTTTTTTTTTGACAAATTGAGAAAAAACAAGGCTAAAAACGTAATCATTTAGTATCGGTTATGTTGGAGATTAAAATACACATATATAAAGACAGATGACGACGAAACAAACTGCATTGTGTCATGTCATGTCATGTACTCGTAATTACACCTCGAGTTCAATGTTTTAAAGTGGTTACAAACAATCGGAATCGAATCGGTGTCGACTTGATGCAAAATCATCTTACAAAACGGAAGCAAAATAGCTTTCACTCTACATTTAATTGGCTCTTGAAAACGTAACGTTGAAATTGATTTAAACGAGTGTTGCGTTGTTATTGCAAACGTGAGATAAAAAAAATGGAAATTTGATCCTCTTCGTGTTATCTACATGGGTATGCCTACCTACATCGCTGTAAAAATCCAAACTACGAGTTTCAAATAAGTGCCTGCGATATGACTTTTCTTTAGCGAAAATAACGTAATAATGTGAGGAATTCGTAGTGTTAATTTGTTTTTTCTTATGGAGAACAAACGGCGTGTACCATCTTTCATAAGTACGTCGCTACGTATATTTTATCTACTCGAATTTATATCCTTTGTGATGTAGGAGAAATCGCTGCTACGTTTGCGGAGGAGTCTTTCGAGGACTTACATGTATATGTGTGTCAGTTGATATGAAAAAAAGAAAGACAGAAAAAAAACGATGCTACTGTGAAAATGTACTTCTACACAAGAGCTCGTTTGAAATTGAATTATGTGTTGGAACCGAATACGAAATATGATATGGTTTTTGTGCAGTACAAAAAACCATTTATGATAATGAGAGTCATATCCTTTGGTTTCGGTTTACTAAAATTAATGTTGGAAATACGGTTCCGAGATGGCGAAATTCTCTGCTGTGGTTTCTTTTCTCAGAATGAGGGATTTGTTCCTTATTGGAGCATTTTGAAAAAAGTATGCAGTGGCTGACGCAAAAGTACTGCTTTTACATAGGTTGAACGTTGAAGGTCTTGCTTTTATTTCCAAAATTTAAAACCCCAACACTCGATCAAAAATTGAAAAAAAAAAATTTGAACACAAATTTGACAAAACTTTTCAACTTTGGTGGTTTTCAAAATTTGATAAAAATCCGGAGTTTTAACCATGTTTAACCAATTTATAAATACTTACATTTTTTAAATTAAACGATTTTTTAATTTGTTAAATCTTTGAAATTAAACAAAGGTGCATGGGGGTGAGATGGCCCTCGAGCAGAAATTCGAAATTTTTCAGGTTTCTGATTTGTAGTGATATCTCTGAAAAAATGTTGGAATACGGCTCGAGACTATTTGACCCTCTCACTCAGCATTTGGTAGGTAAAAATTCTATTATTGAAAAAATTTTTTAATTTGATAAAAATTCAAATTTTTTATTTTTTTTAATTTAATAAATTTTTAGTACATACGAATATATTCTTTAACAATTTTTCACGTCTTTAAAAATTGATGACAATTCAAAATTTGGTCTTTTTAAAATTTTAGTAGATAGGTAGGGGAGAGTGGCATAAAGTGAGACGGTGGACAGGGTGAAACAGCCACTTTTTACCTACTTAATATTGCTAATTTTTGGATTCCTTCAGACACAGCACTGCCTTTCATTAAAGGTATCATAAGAACTTGTCAATGTTTCATTATGCCTAATGGTAAAACTCCTATTGCAACTTTTTTTAAAAATCCCTTTTTTTTCAAAATTTTGGAAAAAATTTGTTTTGTAAACATTTTTATATTTTTAATTTAATTTAGAGATATCTTTATTTGTTAACGTAAAATGTAACTAACTAAGTCAATTTTAGTGCAACGATTAGAATTAAGTGTGAAACATCAAAAGTTATTAATTTTTGAAGAAAAAAAACGCCTGTGGTCCAACTTGAGACAGTGTCTTACTGTGTATCAAATTGGAGAAAATTAAATGCCAATGACATGTAGAAAATTCCAAAATTTGATTTTCTAGATGTTTTACTCTATAATGCTGCCATATTGTGTTTGTTCCATGGCAATAATGAGGCTCACAACAACAAAGAGGCAGAAATGAATAAAATGAACAAATTTAATGCAAAACGAATTTTCCCAAATTTTAAAATTTTTTGATTTTTTTTTCACCTTTCCTTTTTTATTTATTATGAATTTTTCCAGTTACACATCACATTAAACTGATGAATGAATATTATATTACCTCGAGAGCACGTATTTCCTTTGGATTATATCATTTTAGATACTGTCTCATATAGTACCCCGACCTGTCTCACTCTGAGCCACCCGTGTACAGAGTGAGACGAAACTTTCAAAAATTTTTGAAAAATCACATGATGGACTTGAAAATATATTTTTTGGGTTTTTTGGCTGCAGTATGAACCTGAATGATGTAGTTTTCATTTGATACCACAACTAATCATTTCTGTTGGTAAATACCAAAGCTATGAATTTTTGACTAAAAAGTGTCTCACTGTGGGGGACTCTCCCCTACTCAGTTAAATTTTGGGAGTTGGATCAATTTTTTGAATTTTCAAAATCTATCAAATCTTTCAAAAGTGAAAAGTTTTGTGTATTTAGAAAATTGTCAAAACTATAAAAATCAAAATTTTTATGATTTTTTAAAATTGATCATATTTTTGAATTTGAAAAGTCTGGACAATTATTTAGGTTCAGTAGGTATTATTTTTGAAATTAGATAGTTTTAATGTATTTATTGCCCTGGGTGTTCAAACAATAAGTTCAAAAAAATCTTTTAAACATCATTTTTGAAAAAAAAAGTACCTAATAAACTTTTCATAAATTTGAAAAAAGTCCTTTTCTGATTTTTCTAAATCAATATAATTTTTAAAAAATGCGTTCAAACCAAATTGAGGGCGTTTATGCAAAAAATGGTTATACCTCCTTTTTTGAGGCGACAATAGATTCTTATTCTCTCATTATTCCTCTTTAAAACGAGACCACAAAGCAGAAAATTTTATAAAGATATTTTTTTTATAAGTATAAAAATGAGAAAATTTTTTGAAATTTAAAAAAAAAGTAGAATTGACAGATGATTGCGCGAACGTGGGTGAAAGAAAAAAAACGCTTTTAACCGATCGAGCTATAAAAATTTTAAAGAAAATTAAAAGGGGAAAAATGCGAAACTGCAAAAAATTGAAGTACAATGTTTTATTGAGTTTTCATCTGTTTTAAAAATAAAATTTAATGTTTTTTTACGAACTGAATGAATTTTGTTTTTAAAACTTGTTTTAAAATGAAAATGTTAGAAAGGTTGGTGGGAGGGGGTTATAATTCATTATTACGTACTTAATTAAATTATGTTTTTAAAAGAAGTTTGAATCGATCATTTTTTTAAATTGAATCCATTTTAATGTTTAATAATGTAGGTAACATTTTACGATTCGAATTTAAAAATTTTTAGTCATTGGAATTTTAAACATTTTTGTTTTGAAAAAATCCTGTCAGCCGAATTGCAAAAGTTGTGCTTTTTGATCTTGCGATTTTGTTAGGCTTTTTGATATGGTACATTTCGGTAGTTTTTGAGATTAAAAAAAACACCTTTTTGTATGAAAATCTTATAAAAATCCAAAAAAGTACATTTGAAAATTATATTTATGAGAAATACATATCTACCTAATTATTACAACACTTGAAAAATCCAGAAAAATAAAATTTTTTATCAAAAAAAAAATTAATTTTAGAAAAAGAATTGAAAAAAATCCAAAAAATTAAAAGATTTCTTATTCCAAAAAATTGGAGACATTTTTTCCTAAAAAAATGAAAAATACTCCCACTTCAGAAAAAAAAATTTTTTTTTACTTGAAAAAAAACACGAGAATTTTTTTCCAAAATATCAAAAATATTCTTCAATCTGAAAAGTGATGAAAGTTGACCAAATTTTTATTTAAAAAAAAGTATTATTTCAAAAGCATAAAGAAATTTTTTCTCAAAAATATAAAAATATACAAAAATACTTTCACTCCGAAAAAATTGAGGAACCCCCCCCCTCCCCTCTGCTCCCAAAATGATTCTTTTTAATGAAAAATATTTCTATTCCCAAAAATGAGAAAATCCTATTCTACAAAAAATTTGAAGTATACTCAGAAAATTGGATGATTTTCTACTAAAAAAAAATCAAAATATGTTAAAATAAGTATTTTTACTCCAGAAACTTCGAGAAATTTTTTTCTAAAAAAAAATAATATCTAGTTATAATCCCAGAATTGATTGCTGCCTATTTTAAAATGAAAATTACCATTTTGAATTAAAAATATAGATTTTCAGAATGAATTTGAAAATGTACAAATTCAAGTATTGTATGTAGTTAGTTTTAAGCTGTCATTGTCTTCACGTACCCCCTGGAAATTTTCGCGTTCCCCTTTGGATACATGTACCATCATTTGAGAAGCACTGACCTAAATAGCCAATACCTAAACTGTACAATCATAACATTAATACACCACTAAGAATCAGTGATAAACTTTATTTCACCATTGCGAGTACTTTTTTCATTTGAAAATTTTCAGTAGTCGGTTTATTTAGCTATGTTTTCGTATTTACCTTTTATGACAGATAAAGAAAACTGGAAGATGGTTTAAAAAAATTGAAAGGCTTAAATATTCTGTTTGCAAATACCTATTCGTTTTCAAAAACAAAAAAAAATATCTATCACGAACGGATCGAAATGTTATTTATTTGTGTAATAGTATTTTTAAAAATATAAAATGACTTTGTTGCAACTGTCAAAAACATTTGAAATACTTTTAGCAAAAATGGGTATATTGTGATGGGTCTGCGAGTGTATCCGTGTCGACGTCGAAAAAGCCACAAATAGGGTAACCACGTTACAAATGCTGCGATGCATAACTTTGCGTATATCTTTTGAAAGTTGACGCGTGTATAACTTCGGGTGGTCGAAATTGGCAGCATAACGGGATTTTGCACATTATGTCTCTTCTATATTCAGATCCGCACGCGAACAAACTCTTCACTAATTGGTACATAATACGAGTACGTATCACGCGTATCCTGCAGCGGACTGACTGTGAGACGTGTACATAAAGCAGAAGAAAATAAAGCTTCTTATAGTCTTCATTTTTCACACATTTAAGACTCCATATAAACTCAAAACTTTTTCAATTTACTATCTTCTCTTCTTGCGTGAATTTGAACTTGAAAGTTGTTTTTTCCTCTATTCCTGTCCCAAAACATTTCCACAAATATAGAGAAGTTTATTTATACTCGTACTCGTATAGATTCGACGTAGGTGGGTACAGGTATGAGGTAGTTGGCACACGATTTCTCCTTCTCGTGCTATTTTTTTTATTCTATTTTATTGAGAAGCTAAAACGAATCCATTGAATAGTAAAATTTTTTCATTTCAAAGGAGATAACTTCTAATATGGGAAATGGAAATATATCCTTATTGTATTTTTTCCTTGTATTAATAAAGATGTCAAATTCATTTCGTTCCATTCTGCATAATATATGCCTGCCTACT
Source organism: Balanococcus diminutus (assembly GCA_959613365.1). Lineage (NCBI taxonomy): Eukaryota > Metazoa > Arthropoda > Insecta > Hemiptera > Pseudococcidae > Balanococcus > Balanococcus diminutus. The sequence goes on along the minus strand of OY390715.1, from coordinate 32,223,926 downwards.
CGCTGGCAATCGGATTAACTTTCATTTTATTTTTCAACAATTTTATACAAATTTTCTTGAACTTGATTCCAAATAATCTTCTCAATTTAAAACTTGTATTTTCCTTGTTGTATTTTTCCAAATTTAATTTTTTGTGAGAATGGAGGAAAGTACGAAGTGTTGATTACGATAATGAAGTACAAACATCGTTTACAATGAAATATTTTATTTCGAAAAGAAAATCTCAAAATGTTTCCTCATATTTTTAGATAAAAAATGAACATTCATGTTGTAGTTTTTAGTTTTCGAAATTTATTAGAACTTTTCTGTAAGTATGAATTTATACTTAGGTACTTACCTAGGTACTCGTTATCAGAATTTAAAAATGAACTTCAAAATAAACTTTGGTGGATTATAAAATTTTTTTTGTGATTTTTCAGTTTTCGAAAATTTACGAAAATTTCATTCGCGTTAAAATCCTTAGAACTGTGCTAGATTAAGGAATTATTCGCTGCAACCAAAAAAATTCAGTTTAAAAAATATTCAAAATATAGATGTAGGTAGGTATTAAAAAAAATTGTAAATTCTAGTTTGAACGAAATTTATTATTTCGTACTTCTAGTAATCTTTTTCCAAAATTATAATTCAAGTATAGGTAAATATCATTCATATTTTTTCATTTCACTTAATTTTTTTTTTTTTTTTTTTAATTTACAAATTGTACAAATGTAAATTTTTGAAAAAATATTAATTTTTAAATGTAAGTATAATTTTTTCAACATTCCAGTAATTTTTGAAAAATGGTAAAAAATTTTGTAGTACTTCTCAGGCCCGTCGAGAGCCAAACTGGGGCAACAATTATTTTGGGCTCTCTTCCAATTAAGGGCATTTTTGACCAAAAATTATGTGATTTTTCCAACTCAGGCAGAAAAAATTCAATTCAGCCCCCCTAGTAAAACTTCGGCCCCTGGGCAAAATGCCCCCTCTCGACAGGCTTGGTACTGACTTTCAACGGGTTCCTTCGACGCTTTACTTTTCTGTAGAAACAAATAAATAAAAATTTTCTCAATAATTTTTTTTTTTTTTTTTTTGAAAATTCGAGTTTGAAAAACATTTGAACCTGCATTTATAACTTTTTTTTTGTTTCAAAATCATTTTTTTCAGTAACATACCTACTTGCAATTTTCTCAACATTCCGACGATTTTTACGTACATTTTTGTAATGATATTGAACTTTTTGAGAAACTTCAAATTTTTTTGATGAGTTCAAAATGAAAAAATTAATCAAAACCTGAAATTGAAAAAATTGACATATAGACCTCTTCAATTAAAAAAAATAAAATTAAAAAATAAGTAGGTAAGTGTTTTTTCAATCAGAATGATTAATCTTTTCAAATAAATGTTATGTATCAACTTTGATATCTTTTTTATTTTTTATTAGGACGGGGGCGGGGGTAAAATTTGCGTTAAAAACTCTTACCATGTTCTACAAAATATTGCAAAATTCGAAAAAAATTGACCGATTTTCCTGAAAATTATATTATTCAAGAAAAGCATAGAAATCATATTGAAATCAAGAGAAATAAAGAGAAAAAAAGTAAGAAAGAGAGAAACAGTGGGAAAAGAGAGAAAAAGAAAAAAAATATATCGAATGTTTCAAATAATTTTTAAATTGAATTTGATTCGTTCATTTTCCCCAAAAAAGAGGAAAATAGGTAGAAAAAAAGATGAAAAAATTAAGAATTTACTGAAAATTAATTTTAATCGAAGTGAAAAGTAAAATAAAAATTATTTTTGTAAGGAACCAAAACTGAAGTTAACGTCAAATGTATTCAATCTGAAACTGGAATTTGTATATTATTTATGAATTCGTATTTACGGCAAACCAAGTAGGCAAATTAACATACATCATCGTCACTATAGTACTCGTATTTACGGCAAACCGAGTAGGCAACTTATTATACTTATACATTCGTGCATACTATTTTGGGTTTGCCAAGTCGAAATTGTTTTCTAAAAAATTCGAAGTTGTTTTTAAATGTTTATTTTATAATTAAAATTTTAAAAAGTTTTTAAAATTTTTCGAACTGAAATTTTTGAAAAATTTGTTTTTATCATACCAGCAAATTTGTTTCTCTTCATGAGGCACCATTTGAGGGGATTTGAAAAAAAATGGGAGTGGGGCCGATTTCACTTATGTACATACTTATTCAGTTAAGCTGTTTTTTGGGGAAATCCGTGTTTTTAGCTTGAGATATTTTTTAGTCTGACTTTTTTTTCAAAATTTTTTTACAATTTTTTTTTTAATTTCAAATTTTTTAAAAAATGTTTTCTATTTTTCAATGTTGAAAAAAATTTCCAATAAAATTGAAAAAAAAAACTCCATTTTTTTGTGGAAAATTTCGGTTTAAACAAGATTTTGATAAATCTATGTTTTTTGCTCAATTTTTCTAAGTTGATGATGTTTTAAATAGGGAACTAGACATGAATTTTCCAAATTGTTGAAAAAAAAATTCAAAACCTATAAAAATGAAAATTTTATGTGTGCAAAATTTTTTTGTAAATCACCCAGGCTAATTAATTGTTTTGGAAATTGACTAAATTTGAATCCTACATTCTTCTGCTGTTCTCCAATTTTTTCAAAGATATCAGATGACTAATTGACGACCAATTTTTAGCCTTATCAAATAACCTCAAACTGAAATGATGAGATAATTTCCAAGCTAGCCAGTATTCGAAATATCTTCGTTGTAGAACTTACTAAAATAACAATTTTAATTGAAATCTACGGGCGAAAACACGCGGTCAGCTCGTGGTCATCTGTGCGGTAATTCGAAGGGTGAAAACGTTAAAAGAAGAAATCATTATGAAAATTATGAGCATGAAATTCTTCATCGATAGGTTCGATAATATATACGAGCCCTGCTGGTTTTTTCCCTCTCAAAGAGGTATAAAAGCTATTCGAATATTCAACCGAGTGTGAAATTCGCCTATAACCCAAGTACGCTCGTTAAGCAATCAAGGGGTCAGAGAGCAAAAAACATTATTACTTTACGCTACGTACCTATATCGACGAAACATTTCATTTAGTTGACATGTTGGCGTATTATTAAGCCTTTTTTTTACGCCATTTATGCAAATATTGTTTTATTCTGTGTACCACCGACGCGACGATACTTTTATTGCGATAACAAAACGTCTAAGTAATGTTTTTTTTTTTTGTTTTTTTTTTTGCTTTTTTTTTTTGCTTACAGGAAACGTTAGACACCGGCGATGACGGTGATGACGGTTCCAGTTCACAAGGAGAGCCAGAAGGACTGAGAAGACTGCGTCGTAGAAAACGTCGACATCGAAAAAAACAACCGTCGAGCGTTGTAAATCCAGACGAAAATTTTTATTATTATTGGTTATTTCTCGTATCGGTTTGCGTGCTGTATAATTTGTGGACGTTAATAGTTAGACAAAGTTTTCCGGAATTTCAAGAATTAGCCACGACGTTTTGGTTTTTATGCGATAATTTAACGGATTTAGTTTTTATATTAGATATCATAGTGCAGTTTCGAACCGGTTATTTAGAACAGGGTTTAATGGTATACGATTCGAAAAAGTTAGCTATACATTACGTGAAATCGCGACCGTTCGTGTTGGATTTAGTGGCCATGATACCGTTACAACTGCTGCAGCTGAAAATCGGCACTAATCCGCTCCTAAGGTTTCCTCGATTCGTTAAGGTGAGTTGCAATTTCATATTGTTTCATAACGACATGGCGCGGGCGCAGAGATAACGTGGTGTAAATCTCGTTTATTATTTAAAATAACGCCAACGAACGTCGAGAATAGCAAATGTTTACTTTGCAGAGTAATTTTGCGAAAAATAAAGGAAGAAAAAAAATCATCGTAACATGCATATTTCCATCGCTCGCCCCCTTGAATTCATTCGCGAAATCATCCGTTATGTTGAATTTTCTCCTCGCCGAATAAATCATAGACCTACTTCTTGGGTTTTTCAACTTTTAAAACTGTACTTTTTTACGTCGATAGGTTGCCTTTTCGATATTGTGGACATAAGGTATTTAAATTTCGAAAAAAAAAGTGTTTTCATTTTGCAAGGTAGTAAGTATCTCCATAAGAACATGAGAAGAATAAATTGAATCCCTCGTAGATACGTACGTGTTTTAAAAAAATATTCACGTGTTATTATTGGACCCATTTTTCGAAAAAAATGTCATGTAGCCAATTGAATTCTAGGTCTTGATTTGAAAAAAAAAAAAATGTTCACAAATTATCGAAAATTACACGCAATTTTGTGGCTAAAAAAAATTGGGTACGTTTTGAGTTGAGATAAAAATAAATAAATAAGTAATTGGTGTTCTACCAGAACGGTCGGAAATTCGATTTATAAAACTCGTTTTATATATTTTTTATTAGGTACGGGAAATATCTCGAATGATAATGATCAAATCAAAACCACTCACTATCGAGAAAAATAAATGAAATAAATTTAGAATGAATCGTTTGAATTTCTGAACCATCTAACTTTTTGCTGTATCTGCTCCAGATTTAATGGATTGTTTGTAACTAGTGTCTAGTTTTCTCATTTGTTTACATGCCGGATTGGTGATGGATCGTTGTAGTTGAATTTTACCAAGTCCTATACCAGGTAGATACTTGATATTCAAAATTTTAGGGAAGGGAGGGGTCCAATCGAAATTTTTGTAATGACCAAAATTATTTCCAAGACTTCAATCTATAAGTTTTGTTTGAAAAGTTTTTCAATTGAACCTCTCCTGCTCCAATTTTGAAAAAGTATCTACCTGTTTTGTAAAATCTGGGGAGAGGGAGAGATCCAATCGAAATTTTTATAAAATTGGTACCTACGAGTATATTGATTCTTACGAAATGGAACAATTTTGTATACTAAAAAAGGCAGGATTTTGAAAATTTGTCATTTTCTAAAAGAAAGGGGGAGGACTCAGGAATGAGGTTCGGGGACTTTTCTTTGATTAATCACGACGCCGAACGAAAGATTTAAAAGACAAAAATTATGAAACTCAAACTGTGATTTCATTTCCTTGTTTTACTGAGCTAAAAATAGACAAAGGTAAAATGCAGAAACATTTAAAAAAATCGTGTGTTTAAATTTTTTTCCTCAAAGATTATTTCTTGCATTTTTTTTTTTTTTTTTTTCATTTCAACAGGGATTCTTTTTCTCACCCAACATTTTTCATTTTTTGGTTTAGGAGACTTTTTTCGAGGGATTTTTTTTTATAAAATAATTTTCCAAAGTTTTTTTTGCTGTAGGTATGTCCTCCTAAAAATACATAGTTGAAAAAAAAAATCAAATTGAAATAAATTAGGGATTTCCGTTCCTATGTATACTTTGAAATGCGTAATTTTTCCAAAATTCGGAAAATGTCTGTATACGCAATCATCAAAAATCACTCTTGAAGAATTTAATGAATAAATAAAAATGTAAAAAAATTTTAAAAACCCACGCTTTTATTTAAAGTTGGTCACTTTGTAAAATGTTATTCATAGGGAAAGAGTAATGCCTTAAAAAACAAAAAATAAAATTTACTTGAATACAAAAATGTGTCATGAAAATTTTTGAAACAAAAATTTTCATGACACATTTTTGTATTCAAGTAAATTTTATTTTTTGTTTTTTAAGGCATTACTCTTTCCCTATGAATAACATTTTACAAAGTGACCAACTTTAAATAAAAGCGTGGTTTTTTAAAATTTTTTTACATTTTTATTTAACTCTTTTTGTCGTTGAAAATATTTTATTTGAAAATTTTCAAAATTGAACCCCCTCATAGGGGCTCAATTTGGGGTCAGGGGTAAATTTGAGTTCGAAAATCGAATTCAGCTACCTCGAAAACCAACATTTTGATATCAATGTTGGGAAGTTTGAAATTTTCAAAATGGAACCCCCTCATAGGGGTCCAATTTGCGGTCAAGGGTAAATTTAAGTCCGAAAATCGAATTCAGCGGCCTCGAAAACCTACATTTCGATACCAATGTTGTGATTTTCTGAAATTTTCAAAACTGAACCCCCTCATAGGGCTCAATTTGGGGTCGGGGGTAAATTTGAGTTCGAAAATCGAATTCAGCTACCTCGAAAACCAACATTTTGATATCAATGTTGTGAATTTTGAAATTTTCAAAATCGAACCCCCTCATAGGGGCTCAATTTGGGGTCGGGGGTAAATTTGAGTTCGAAAATCGAATTCAGCGACCTCGAAAACCTACATTTCGATACCAATGTTGTGATTTTCTGAAATTTTCAAAATTGAACCCCCTCATAGGGGCTCAATTTGGGATCGGGGGTAAATTTGAGTTCGAAAATCGAATTCAGCAACCTCGAAAACCTACATTTCGATACCAATGTTGTGATTTTCTGAAATTTTCAAAATTGAACCCCCTCATAGGGGCTCAATTTGGGGTCGGCGGTAAATTTGAGTTCGAAAATCGAATTCAGCGACCTCGAAAACCCCTAATGTGAGCACTATGTTCTTTCAATTCCAGTAAAATATTAAATGAGAGAGGATTGGTTGAAAACATACTCTTGGTTCCATGAGACATACATACATACAAACAAACAAACATACATACCAAGCTAATAAAAGCGTGGTAAAAACAAAAGAGATGTGTAAAAGGTCACATGAAAACTTTTATTTTTGCAAAATTACGAAACACTATCGCATTTTAGAAAATCTGACCAACGCGAGCACTTTTTAAACATAGAAAAATAGAGCACAAACTTCAATAATATCAAAAGTAATGCAATTAAAAAAAACAACTGATGAACATGACATATGATACATATAAAAATGCGAAAATAACACGAAAACTTTATGAATTTACTCGACTTAAATTCGCACATTAAATCGATAGAACATCCAATATTTTTAGAAAAGGATTATTAGGATTACCAAGTGTTAGAAAATATAATGAGGGTGAAACAATCACAAGAATTTGAATAAAAATAGAAAGCATGATTATTAAATCAAAAAGTAGTAAATTAATAAGTGAAAAAGGAGCAAAAAGTATAGAAAAAGAAATTAAGATTGAGTAGAAGAGTGATGATTCGAGAATGAGAAGATCTGTCAAAAGCAATTCTCTGTCGATGGCCAACATTTGAAAATCAAAAGATGAGCCCACCCCACCAGAATTTCGTGATAGCACATAGCTATTGTTTACACGTGCCATCGAGAGAGAATTGCCAAAAAACGTTCAATCAAGTAGGTACCTAGACAACGGAGAATCGACGAAGTTGACTTAATCAGAGCAGACTTATATCATTGAGCATGAATATTCTCGAGTAGGCCGAATTGAAAGAGTAATGGTAATATGCTATCAATGTACTAATCGTATTGAAAATTATTGGATAGAAAAATATACGTAAATTTTACGCACTTGTAGAATTGTAGATGCGTAATAAAGTACGCACTACAACTTACCTAAGACTTCAATTCGATCCTTGAAATAATTTTGGTTATTGTAAAAATTTCGATCGAATCCCACGCTACCTTCCAATTATGCATAATACCTATCTAAGTCATCCTTGAACTAAATTGTACAGCTTGAAGTAACCTCAATGCAACTGAGATTAGATTATACGATATAAACGGTCGGTTCGATTGTAATTTGATCAGACAGTTCGATAAAATACGTAATAAGCGAAAGAACCCTTTTTAGTTTTTTAAAGGCTCCCTTTTCTTGGAAGTACCTTATACCTATTCGTTTCTAAGGATCAAATTTAAAAAAAATTTCATACAAAAATAATTTAGATTGAAAACCTTGATATTAATTTTTAAATCACAAGAATTCCGATTGCACTCTTCTTTTTCCTCTCCTCAAATCTCGCTTAAAACATAAATGAAAATTCATTTTATTTTCTTGGGATAGGAGATCCACACGAAATTAGTTGATGCACCAACGTGCTTAAATGATGCACAAATAAAAGCAACTCCCCCCCCCCCGTATAATATGACTGAGGCTGGCACGGTGACTCACCTTACCGCGACAACGCCAACAACGCAACGAAATCCATATTTTAACGTTAATTTAAAAAACATAAATAAAGTTTTACGACACGTTAGCTATGTGTAAAGATATGGTTTAGTACTTGTTATGTGTATGCAGTGTAAAACTGAAATGAAGACTTGGGAAAAAGGTGGAAAATGTCGCGTAGGCGAAAGTTGCATAATTTAGTCAACGTGTCGGACCGATAAATTACCTAGTGTTGGAGAATTTCATTGTACGTAGACGTAAAATTTCAACGAATGAATTTAGTCGTCACGTCGAGCGAAAAATTTATATTTATAGATGGGCGTTTAAAACAGTGATTGTGCAATTCATAATGCCGCACGTCTACGCAGGATGAATTTTACCACCGTGTTACACGAGTCTTCTATTCCCGCAGTTTGGTGAATTTTTAATGGGCAACCGTCGCGTCGCGTCGTTAGCAAAATGTTGAAATTAAATTAACTAGTAGCGCGGCATAAATAAGGTGGATATATTTCTATGAAGTCAATTTTTGATTTATTGTTGTGCTGTAAAGGTATAAATTTATATGATGGCGGCTAGAGGTAGCACATATCACTACCTAGTCGACTCAATTAATTTTTTTGAAAAAAAAAATCAAGAACAATATTGGAAAAATTTATTAGGTATAAATTTTTTTTAAAGTTTATTGAAACATCATTTTTCAAAATCCTGTTCAAACCAAAGCAGAGCACTGAATTTGAAATTATCCAGCAAAAATCGGTTGTCATGGTCTTAAACTTCCATTATTACAAAATTTGTAGCTCAGTATCTCACTTATAAATTATAAGATAACGCTTCGAGGGGAGGGGTTAAATGTAGATTTTTTTAAAATTTCTATTTTGGCAGCTTTTGATCTAACTTTTTCGAACTTGAAGAGAATTTTTTTAGGTACATAAATTTCAAAAACTTTTTTTAAGGTTAAACAGAAATTTCAAAGTTTCTGACGGTCATTTTGGTAATCTCTTTTAGAGGTTAAAATTATGGGGAAAAATTACTGTGTACCTATAGCCTTGTACAACCCCTCATTTTTGTAGAGTTTTAAATAATTTCTGTATGGATACACATCTCAACTCGATGGTCGATACTTGTCATTTATTGCTATTTTAGCAAAATCGAGAATTTTAAATTTTTTTCAACTCATCTTGTGTACGTATAAATCTTCCTAACAAGAGAACCTTGCCAAATCGTCTTCTCCAATTCAGACGAAATTTGGCTCACTGAAAGAACATGTCATGTAGACTTCAAAACCAAGTTTTTAGCTGCCGACGTTGATTTTTCGATTTTTGGCGAATTTTTGAAAATGGTGAAAACCCCCCATTGCAGGTAAAATGATCAATTTTTTTTACAAACATTGTATAAATCTTGAGATGAAATTCTGAAAATTGGTTCATATACTAAAGTTGACCTCTCAAGTCGATTTCGACCTCTTTCAAAGCGATCTGGAGACTCCAGCACGCTGGAATTGCTCCCGACAGCGCAGTAATCTACTTCGACAGCTAAAAATTTAATCCTGGCGTCAGTGCGATATCATCAATCTAATGAATCTATTAGCACAGTTGAACCCAAAATCCAATGGTGACGAGTTCACTCGTGTATTTTCTCGACAACATGAGATTTTTTTTATGTACAAGAACTTCGATTATCCAAGTCAATTGGGGCGAAAGAAGAACAGATGTCGTAATTCGAATCAATCTAAAAAAAATGAAGTGTTAGAAAAATTCTCAATTTTTTGAGGTCTTTTCAAAAAAAAAAAAATGAACGAGTTTCATTTTTACTTTTTTAAAATTTAAAAATCAATTAATTTTTTAGAATGAAATTTTGAACTTTTTTTCGTGATTTGGCACATTTTTTCAATTTTTTTGGAATATATTTTAAGAGTACCTACCCGAGCGGCACACTCGATCGATAATATCGGAAGATGTAACGTATCGATAAAAAATCGTTTGAAATTCTATAGATGTTCTCACGATATTATAAAGATTTATTGGTACAAGTTCATAGGCAAAAAGTCTAAAAACTATCGAATTCGATATTATTAAGATTTTATGACGATATTCGTCAACGATACTATCGACAAAGAATATTAAATTTATCGATTCCGATTTTCCACCGATTTTGTGCAGATATTTGAAACTACATTATCGACAAAGAATATTAAATTTATCGAATTCGATTTTTTAACGATTTTGTAAAGATATTTAAAACTATATTATCGACAGATTATATGAAATTTCTCGACTTCGATATTTTACCGATTTTTTGACGACATTTGAAACTATATTATCGACAGATTATATTAAATTTATCGAATCCGATTTTTTACAGATTTTGTAAAGATACTTGAAACTATATTATCGACACATAATATGCAATTTCTCGAATTCGATTTTCTAACGATTGCGTGAAGATATTTGAAACTATATTATCGACACGTAATATGAAATTTCTCGATTTCGATTTTTTAACGATTTTGTGACGATATTTGAAACTATATTATCGACAAATAATCTGAAATTTCTCGAATTCGATTTTTTAACGATTTTGTGAAGATATTTAAAACTTTATTATCGACACGTAATATGAAATTCCTCGATTTCGATTTTTCAACGATTTTGTGACGATATTTAAAATTATTTCCAAATTGGTGAAAATTTTTCCAAGTCCAACACGTTTGGAAGTACTAAACTGCCTATTATAAGCGTTTTATTGCTAATTCCTCAACGATAAGGTATGGCATAGTGGTTAAGGAAGAAGATTACCATGCAGGATGTAGAAGGTTCAAGCCCCACGGGTGGCAGATTTTTTATAATTTTTTTTGACTTTTTCTGAAATGATCCTCTTACCGTAACATGAATAATGTGTTTAGGCATAGTTTAATGTATTAATTATGCTAATTAATGATTTTTAATTATAGAAAAAAGCTAGTAAAAGACAAAAAATCGGAATAAAAAATCGATAAAAAATCGACAGAATATCGAATTTGATAAAGTGTCGCAAAATTTCACGATTTATGCGGAACTAACGCGACACTTTATCGAATTCGATATTCTGTCGATTTTTTATTTCGATAATTTGTCGATTGTGCTGCTCGGGTATTTTAATTTAAATTTTTTGAAGTAAAAAAATATTCCTAATTTTTTGGAATAATTTGAATTTCTTCTGGCATTGATTTTTTTTTTAGTTTTAATAAATAATTTCTTATTTAAAAAATAAATCAATTTTTCCTATTTTTTGGAAAAAATTTTAGAACTAAAAAAATTATATTTCTCAAATTTTCCGAGGAAAAAATCTCCGAATTTTTTCGAAGCATCAATAAATAAAAGGTGGTATATTAATCGACTTCTGGACATTGGATAATCGAAAAAAATCGATTGCAATTTTTTGCTCGGATAATCGAGAAATCAGATAATCGAGGTTCTACTGTATGTATAGGTATGAAATTTTCAATTCGTAGAGAAAATACACGTTTCAAAACTTATCATCTCGGATTTTAGGTTCAACTGTGCTAATCGAATGATGTCATCATACTGACACTAGGACTACATTTTTAACTGCCCAAGTACATACATTACAACGCCGTCTGTCTGAAGCAATGAAGAATGCTGGAGGAAAATCGATTTCTGCTGTAAGCTCTAGATCCCTTTAGAAGTGGTCGCAATCGACTCGTTGGGGTTGTTTTAATATACATAGGTACCACTTTTCAGAATTTTACCTCAAAATTTACAATCTTTGTAAAAAATTAATTTATAAATACCTATACCTAATAAGGAGCTATTTTTGCCATATTCAAAAATTCCACAAAAAATCTAAAAATCAACTTCGGCAGCTAAAAATTTGGTTCTGATGTCTGGATATAATGCTCTTTCAGTCAATTAAATTTTAGCTTAATCAGAGGTGACAAGTTGGCAAGGTTTACTCGTAAGTCAAATACCTAATTTATAGAAATGGCCCAAAAATATAATTTTTACAATTTTGCTGAAATTTAGACATGTGACGAATATCGATGTAAAGCATATCCAAACATGAATTTTAGCCCTGTAGATCATCTGGGAGGAAGTCGTGAGTTCCCAAAATGACGTCATTCGTGTATTTTGGACGAAACGTACAAAAGATCGAAGAAATGAACAAATTTTACCCATCAAACTTCAAGTTCATGATGTATTTCGGTATTTTCGGTGCATTTTTTGATACTTTTTCTTACTACCTAAAAAAAATTCGATCAAAAATGGCTGTTTTAAGGGCGAAAAATAATCGGGAAAATCTTTTTTTCCTTTACATTTTTAAGGATGACGCACGATTATATAAAATTCTCAAAAAAATATGAGTTGGTGTACATCTACTTAGTACCTTGGGTACATAACATATATTTTTTCAGAATTGCACCTCTGAGAGGGATTACCTAAATGGCCGTTAGACAGCTTGAAATGATCATTTGACCTTGAAGCAGGTGCTTCGAAACACAATCCTTAAGTAAATTGTCTAATGTCTACTTTTGGTTCTATTTAGTATTTCTGCAAGTTATAAAAAATTCGGTTGACAACTGCCAAAAGTAGGTATTTTTAATGAAAACACTTCAGAAGGATTCGGGATGTGGTATCGAGGCTACAAATTTTGTAAAGCAAGTTTAGTCCATGGGGACCAACTTTCACTGCATAATTTCAAGTTCGTAGCTCAGGACTAAATTACCCCCATAAACCCAGCTATTTTCTTTATTTATTTTTCTAACTTTATTGCCAACACGTTTTTTTACAAAAAAAAAAAAAAAAAAAAAAAAAAATTAAAAATGATTTCAAAGTGGTTCTGAACGATTTTGAAGAAAAAAGAAATGCAGAAAAAAATCTGCAAAAAAAATAATTGTGATGGAATTTTATCAAAATATCTTCAATAATTATTTTTTTTTCGAATTTTAATAAAACACATTTTAAAAAATCTTGCTTAACCTCAAATTGAAAATTTCGCTTCTTTAATGAGAACGTGGTGACTGGGGGGGAGGCTCTCATAATTTCAACCCTGATATTAATGTAGTTCTACACGTTTTCCTGGCATAGAACGTCAAAATACAAAAATATACTCATTAGACAGTTAATTGGTAATACAAATTAGAACTGTTTTTTTTTTATTGCTCAGGGTAAAATGGGGTCAAATTTAAAGTCCAAAATTAAGGGCAAGATACTGAATTGTATCAACTTAGTTAACATTGGGTATTTTGCATAAGCCACACGAAAGTTTCCATTTACATGCCGCCGGTGGTGGAGACGAGGAGGGTTAACAATAGCGCGTGTAACGAGGATGGAAACTTTCATCATATCGGACGAAAATAGATGAAAGTGTTAAAAGTATCATATACATTTATAATTCTCTCAACAGAGGCCTCATTCAATAAAAACTTATTCTTCGTATTCACCGAGGGGATTGTACTTTGTAATTTGGAATTGCTTCGCGTCTCGAATACAATACACAACGTCGACGACGTCGTCTAAATTTTACTTTTTCACATACACAAAAGCGTGAGAAAGTTGGAAAGTTTGTAGTAGTACGACTTTTTTTTCTCCACAATTTTCGTCGTCGTAGCGTAATAAATTAAATTTCTAATACCGAGGGTAAAGGACTTCATTAAGAGATCAAACTAATTGTAGAACGGGTTAAATTTTGTCGCGAATTTAATGAATTTCGCTCATCTTGAGGGAGATGAGCGAAATTGGGAGAAAAAGCATGTTATAGACAGCACGCTCGATGAACTATTTTAATTTTTTATCAGCATTGCGAAAAAAATTTCGATTACAAGTTTACCACTATAAAACATAAATATTTCTCGATGATAAGACAACAGTAAAGTCGAGTAAGGGAATTTATACTCCAAAGATTCTTACGATAAAGATTCCATAGTCCCGTGTGATTTTCATTTTTAAATTTTCATCTTATTGTTAGAAAGGTTTATCGGTTCGTGTGAGATAAACGAGGTTTTCTATGCTATTACGATGTAACGGTTTTATAAATTTATTATAATATTTTTGTTTGAAAGTGGAGATGTTTCTATTCGATCGTTGGAAATTATTCGATTTCATCAGGTTGCGAACCATTTTAAAAATAAGTATTTTTTATTTGTCGGTGCCTACTTCAATTTTAAAAACAATTTTTTTAATTTTTAAAAAGATTAAAATTTTAATTTCAACTGCATTATCCCCTTACGTACATCATCCCTTCACGACCTAATTTTTTTTTCGTCGTAGTGTGTCTCACAAGCACATGTCTTCATCAAACACGATAGCAAAAAATTGTGGGATACTTCTAATCTAATACACAAAGCGAGTTATTATTCTCTTGCCAAGTTGGCTGGCGGAAGAGCGGGAGGAAAAGGTTGAAAAACGAGAACGCACGAAAACATTCGCGCGTCGATGTGAAAATCACGGCGAACAGAGTATGCAATTTTATTAACGCCAATTATACGAGCATCGTGTGTACCCTGAAACACAGAATATTCCGCCAGTGATTTCTCGTCCTCCTAGTTATGCGAGGGTTTCAATTTCAAATGCCGCCGGTGACTGTGCGCATGCGTGAAAAATTTTCAATACCCACGTTTGCCGACTGCCGCCCACCGGAGGATAAATTTTTCGAAACAAATTTTCTCATTCTTCGAGAACTTTTTTTTTCAATATTTCTATCGAATAAATTTTCCAATAGCTTTGTTTTTTTATCGCGGATTGTGCAGAATCTGGATTATGGATTCTAACATTTACTTCTTAAAAAAAGGTTTAGAAATGTTCTGATCAATTATTCTGAAAGGTTTATCAAAAACAAAACAAAAGAACACAGTAAAATCCATAATCCACTTTCATAATCTACTCATCGAGCAGATTATTAAATGGATTCGCACAAACCCTCACAATCCAAAATCCAGATTGTGCATAATCCGCTATAAAAAAAACAAAGCTAATAATTTTCAAAGAGTTCAACTTGATAAAATAATTGAGAGATTTTTTCAAATACTTTTTTTACAAAAGATTTTTTCCAAAGTAGAATTTTTTTTACAGATCTTCACATTCTTGGAGAATTCTTTTGCAAATTTTTTACTCGTGCGGTTTTCTACTAAAAAAAAAATAGTGGATTTTTTTTTTCAAATTCTCAAAACAGTTTCATACTTACTTGATGGAACTTTCAAAATTAGGTATTCAGATTTTTTTGGAAAAACTCTTTTGTACCCGATTTTTTAGTACGTACGAATTTTTTTGATTTTTTTCGAATTTTCGGAGAATTCTACTGATTAGAATAATTTTTAAAATCATTGAACATTTTTTTTTAATTTTTCGCAAAAAAAAAAAATGTTCAATCATATTTTATTTGTACTTAAACTTTATTTTTTTGGAGAATTTCCTCTGTTTTGGAAATTTTTTTCCAATTTTTTTCCAAAGTTGTTTATCTACTAAAAATTTTCTTTCAAATTGTCAAACAATTCAACTTCATATCATTTGTCATACTTATTATTGAAGAAATTTTTTTGATATTTTTTTTACAAAAGAGTTTTAAAATAAATTTTGGAGCAGACTTTTTAACAAATTTTTTCATTATTGGTGAATTTTTCAATTTCCAAAAGCTTTCGTGCTTTATTGATTAAATTTTTAAAAATTGAATTTTTTCGCAAACGTTTTTTTTTTTAGAAATTTCTTAAAATAATATATCTATTTTTCTAAATTAAGGTTTGAGTACTTATTGGAATTTTCTTAGTAAAATCGATTGGAAACACTGCATTCAGAAAATGTTCAACCTTGCCAATAAATAATTCTTCAAAAAAGCCCCCCCCCCCCCCCCCCCCCAAAAAAAAAACACAAACTTTAATCACATTGAAGTGTCCATTTTTGAAAAGAAGGGGGGTTATTTGAGGTGCGCTGAGAAGTCATGAAAATGTAATATACTACATAAAACTGGTGTAACTTTTTGAAAGTATGTGAAAAATTTGTAGATTTTAGTTTTTGTGCTAAAATAAGTCTGTATGTCAATTTTTTTTTGATTTTCAGATAATGAATTTTTTGAGTTTTGAAAATTGAGCGACTTTTTTTTGAATTTTCAACCAAAAATTCTGGAAAAACACATCTCAAAAATTAAAAAAATACCTAACATTGCAAAAAATTGTTTTTTTTTGAATGCAGTAAATTATAATTTACAAATAAATTTTCAACGTTTTTGTTGTTATTGTTTTTTGTTTTGTGTTGTTTTTTGTTTTTTGAAAAATTGAAACAATTTCTTCACAAAATAATATAATTTGTTCAATCATTCAAAAAAAAATCTCCACTATCCTAACTTAATGGGAAAATTCTTTTAAAAAAATTTTCGAATTTGTTTTCGCCGTAAAAATTTATTAGTAAAAAATTTGAAAAGACAAACGAAACGAAAATTCTTTTCATAGAATATATTTTTTTGAATTTTACAAAAATTTAAAAATTTTAATGATGTGATTTTCATTTCTTTTCTTTTTTTTTTTTTTTTTTTTAAATACAGAATCTGTTCTTTGATTTTTTCCTAAACCTAAAACGAAACGGATTATTTTTTCGATATTTCGTTTCGTTATTTTAAAATTTTAAAATTGCTTTTCGTTTTTCGTTTTTTTTTTTTTAGTTTCATTTTTTCATTTTTTGTTTTGTTTTGTTTTTTGCTCTTTTCAAATTTCCCTATAAGAGAAATAATAAAAACTAAATCAACAAAGAAAAAATTATCTTGTGAAAAAATTCATAAATTTTGTTCGGAAAAATAAATTCTTTCAATAAAATTTTTTTGTGGAAATAACTCTCAAAATATTTTGCAGTCTGATCTGGATAGTTTCTCTCCTCTCCCTTAAAATAAACTATAATGTGGGTTGTAGGCCTTTAAAATGAAAATAGATTGAAGTTTCAATTTGCTCGATGCTTGAAATGTTAGGCTGGGAGTCTTTAAAAGTCTAACACAAAATATGTACAGATAACTAAAACTTGGTCGATTAACAGTTTTGTATTTTTGTAATTTTTTCTTTTTTTTTGGTCTGCAAATGATGGCTATTAAAGAAGAGAACAATTATAGAAGAAATTTTATTTTATATAGCATATTTGTATGGGAATATAGAAACTATTTAAATATAATACGAGCACAGATAAAAACCAAAGAAGAACACTGGTAACCATAGTAATGCCAATTTTTATCGCCGATATTAAGATAATGTATGAATAAAAAAAGTTGGCGCGTTTGTAAAATGGGAATGTATTATTCGGTTTGCTCACCATTTTTATATTTTCGGCTTTCTCCCTGCTGTTCTATGTGAAGGTTTTATAGGTTTTCTGTTTCAATGTAATACTTATCGGCGTGTTAAATTAACGCCGCGTTTTTTCGCGGTATTGAAATTAACCAATGCCAGGATGTATGCATTTTCTTCGATACATAAATTATTACGGAATTCGGGTCATGCTGGTTCGAGAACCCCTATAGGCTCTACTGTATGAAATTTCACTTTCTACCATGGTGAATTTTTTTTTAATAATGATAAAATCTACGTATTTGCACATACGTGGAAACTGGGGAGCGATAAAAAGAACGTTTTATTTTTGCAGATATACGACGACAAATCGTTTATGGAGTGTGAGGGAACACGCGATGCGCGGAAATCGTAAAAATAAAAATATGGTTTTCCACGTCGAGTACTACTTTACTTATGTGGCATTATGAATGTTGTGAAATATTTTAATTCAACTTCAATTACAGATTATGTTGCCCATACTGGTTAAATGTATCCTTTTTCTTATTTTCATTATTAAATCTCGAACTGTATGGGAGATGCGGAAAGATAGGACGAGATTTTGCGATACATTAGTTTTATTAAAAGCCAAGAGTGCGCTGAAAAATGGCATGACTGTGATTCTACTATTTATTTAGTACTTGGAGGTATATTTTTTAATCTCCAAAATGCAAAGATTGGATGAGGCTTAAGTAGGCTATTAATTCTTTCGTATACGTTTATTTTCGTGTTTTGGCAACAATTCAAAATTTCAAGTTTAGGGAACAGGCATAAATGTTTGTAAAATTACTCGTAATCCAGTAGAGCGAAAATATAATGGCGGAAAAAATTTAGCCTGTATAGAACGTAAGCATAGTAACCATAGATTATTTTTGGAAATGACCAAAGCAAAATTACTCATATTATGGTAATTTTATTAAAATTGTCATCTTTGCGTCTTATTGCCACTCACTTGAATGCTTCAAAGTACCTAGATATTTTTTTGATGTTTTAATTTTCTGAAAAATTCTTTGAAAAGAAAATTTTTAAAATGTTCATCTCTATTTTTTTTTTTTTTTAATTTTAAGAAGAATTTTTCCCCAAAAAATTGTACCGGTTTTCAGTTTATTTGTTAAAATGAGAAAACCCAACAGTGACTCATATTGAACCAATTTTTTTTTTTTTTTTTGGGGGGGGGGGGGGGGTCAAGAATTGATAATCCATTGTCGTTTTGGAGTCATCTCAACAATAAATTATGCAATTTATATAGAGCATAAATGAATAGTCGAAATTCTGCTCAAAGATCTTTACAAAAAAAAAACTACAAACAAAAAATTGGTAAAAAAAATTACCACAAAAAAAACTAGTACAAAGCATTTGCCATATTTTATTACAAAAAAAATAAATGAGTAAATAAATAAACTACGTACATGGCATTAAACATAATATTCAACTAAATACAAAAAAATTACCAATTTTTTTTTACTCAAATACAAAAAAAATGAATATTTTTTTACCGCAAAAAATTGGAATTTATTGCAATTCGAAGAAATTTTGAAAAATTAAAAAAAAGTTACCTACCTACTGCAAAAAAAAAAAAAAAAAACTACAAAAAAAAATGCAAATTTTTCACAATAAAAAACCTTTTAAAAATTGGAACATTTTTCTAAGTACATTAATTTGAACCGTTATTCCTATTTTAATTATTTTTATTATTGCTATTCCATCAATAAAAATTCTTTATTTAAATAATGAATTAAAGAATAATATCATTTCTATTAAAATTATTAGTAATCAATGATTTTGATATTACGAATACTTAAATTTTAATAAAAAATTTAATTCATATTTAACTTATAAATCTAATTTTAATTTCAATATAATTGAAACAGATAATAGAATAATTATCCCTTTTTAAGTTAAATAAATTTATTTTGAAAATAAATTAAACTTTGATGTATTAATTTTTATAAAATTAAATTAAATTAAATTTTTTATTAAAATAATTTTAATAATAATACAAAAAATAAATAATTCATAAACAAAGGAAAAAATTTTTTCATAAAAATGTTAATAATTTATCAATACGAAATCGAACTATAAATCCTCGAAATAATAATATAATAACTATTATAATTAATATTAAATAAGCTACAAAAAACGAGCATTTTCCTTATTACAAAAAATTGAAGATTTTTTCACTCCAAAGAAACTACAAAAAATGGTTTACTTACCCAAAATGAACTACATAAAAAAGGAAACATTTTTTCCTACTTACATTCAAAAATAAATTAATTTTTAAAAAATGGAAATTTCTCTAGTAAGTACTTGAAAATTGTATTTCATTTTATTTCAAAAAAACACTGAAAAATTGGAAAACAATTTCACTAAAAAACAACTATGAAAACTACAAAACATAATTAATATGTATAAGTACATAAGTAAAGTACTAAAAGAAAACTAACATAGGTAAGTAACAAAAACTGCAAGATATTGAAAATATTTTACTACAAAAAAAAATAAAATAAAAACTACAAGACATAAAAACAAGCTACAAAAAGTTGGAAATTCTTACACCACAAAAAAAAACAAAAAAAAAACACTCCAAATAAACTACATAAAAAACTGGAGAACCAATTGTTACTTACTATTACACTACTACTACAAAAAAAAACTAATAAACTTTAATTAATAGTTTTTTTACTACAAAAAAAATTGCTTGAAAAAATTGAAATTTTTTAAAATTTTACTCGTACCTACTTGAAAAATCGTCGAAAAATTGGAAAAAATTTTACCACAAACTAAAAAGAGATTTGTCACTACACAAAAAATATAAAAACTTTTTCACTACAAATCAACTACAAAAAATTGAAAAACTACAAAAAATCAAAAATATAATTATATTTTTATACTGAATTCTTGAAAATTAAAAAAATTGACTGCAAAAAACAATGAAAATTGGAAAAAAAATTTACAACCTACAAAAAAGTACAAAATATTGGAAATATTTTACTAAAAAAAATTAAAAACTACAAAATATTATATAAATTGGGATTTTTTGGTCAAATTTGAAAATAAAGGCACTATAAAGTATGAAAAATTGGCGTTTTCCAAGTTTAATGTACGTGGTGGCTTCCTGGCTCCTTCATTTTCAAGGGTAGAAAAATTTTTCACATACCTTTCTTGTTCACCTCGAAGAGTTACACTCATTACATTCATTGTGCGAGTACCCCTTAACATATTTTGAGGAAGGCAATATCTTTGAGGTGATTTTTTTCCTGCTATAACTTCTTCAATTTCAAAAATAAATTAAATTTTTTTTTTTGTTTTTTGGAATAGCATCCAGCGGCGGTGTTGGAAAAATTCTTGAATGCAGTGTTGCACATCGATTAATTTTCAAAACTTTGTAGTGCCTTCATTTTCAAACTTGAGCAGAAAAATTCATTACTACTACATGCTCCTACGTATGCTCGATCGAAATTTTTTCTTAATTTTATTTTTCCTTGTCCCTTTAATTTTTGAGATAGACATCAAATGTATGGAACATTTTTTGTCAGTGGTACCCAGTTTATCCAGATCTAAAGTTTCAAAAGATCCTCATCGGACACCCTGTATGATCTCCACCTCCCCCCGCTACGTCATCGTTCTCAAATCAAATAGATGACCAACTTTTATTTTTTCAAAATGAAAACCAGCTAATGATTAATGAAGTGTGAGTTGTATAGATATTAAGTGAATTTTCCCCATAAAACTTTAAATTTTTCATGCAATAACATTTTTGCAGTTATTGAAATCGCTATTTCAAAACTTTTCCAAAAGTGAATACGAATAGCAATATTTAGCGAAAACTTGACTTCTACATCTACAGCTAATTTTACTTATAGGCTACGAGTTTTTGAAAATTGTGTATTTTTTTCCGCAGGTTTATCGCGTATACGATTACTATTACATGGTGGAGTCGAGGACAGTGTATCCGAATTTTTGGCGGGTTGTGAATTTGATCCATATACTGTTAATATTAGCCCACTGGTTCGGCTGTTTTTATTATTTACTTTCGGAAGCGGAAGGTTTCAAAGGTGATTGGGTATATCCTTACAGGCCAGGCGACTACGCTACGTTGACAAGAAAATATCTAGGTTCGTTGTATTGGTCTACGTTGACGCTGACTACTATTGGTGACTTGCCAACGCCAGAAACCAACGCCGAGTAAGTGTTTAAGATTTATTGGCCTTCGAATGTTATTATATTTTTATGTATATGTAAGTATAAAGAAGAAAAAAGGTTAATTTATGGCATATGTAACTTTAGTCGCGCTACGCTCGTCCTGAGGTAATTCACTTTTAAAGTGAATTTAAAAGATTTTCTTAAAGCCAATTTTTACCAAAAATAAAGCTCCATCTTGGAAAAAATAAACGAGCCGGAATCATGTTTCATAAACCGATGTAAATGACTGCGTGCTATACTATAAAGCTTACAAAATGTGAGCTACTTTATCAACGATTCACTCTCGGACAAATTTGCATACTTGGTTCATTGTACCTCTTTTTTTTTGAAAATATTGTGCCGTGTGTGCTGTTGATAGTTTTTGCTACCTGATATTGTATTCGGTTGGTACTGTTTATACGAAATAGGCAGGTAGATTAGGTAGTACCTCTACCTACATCGGAATATTCATTAAACTGATGTCAAATTTGAAAGAGGTTCGTAGTCCTAGTTTGACGGAAATGTGTCGAAATTTAAAATAACATTCTCGCTAGATTTGAAGTTGAGTCTCGAAAAACAGGCCGGATATTGTGTTTGGAAATTGAAATATGATTCGGCTCGTATGTGTAGTCATAATAGGTACCTACTTTTAGAAAATTATGTATTTTAATGAAAAAAAAAAATTCAATCGAGTGAATTTCTATATAAGATAAAATTGATTCTGATGAAGTAATAAACGTTTTCTCTCTTTGAAAGCATTGTAGAAATTACAATCAGTAGGTTAGGTACACAATTGAACCAAAAGTCAATGCCAGATTCGTCAGATGCCAATCACTTTGAGTTAAAATATCAATAATTTCCTAGGATAAGGTATAACATTTTCAAAAAATTTCAACTTGGCAAAATTATTCTCAAATAAAATGTGTTCGGTGTTCAGGTGTCGGTGAATTCTAGCAAAAAAGAGTCAATTCTAACTTGTTTTATTTTTCCAATTTTATTTTTATTTAGGAAGAGTGGAACAAGATTCTTAAAAATTATAAAAAATTGAGTGTAAAAAGATTTCTAAAGAAATGTAAAAAAAATCAAGTTCTGAAACTCGAAAAATATTAATACTTATTTTTTTGAAATGCCGGATTTTAAATTTGTTTAAAACTATTTTTATTCAAGGTGATGGATTTTTTAATTTTTTTTTCCTTCAAATTTTTCGTAGGTATTTGAAAAAAAATATAAAAATAAGTCAGTTTTTTCAAGACTTTATTTTACTAAAAAAAATTTTAAAAATACATGTCACCTATATTTTTCAAGTTTCAAGTTTCATTATGAAATTTTTTTCAGATGAATTTTATGTTTTGAAAAGTTTTTTTACCAATTTTTGACCAAGAAAACTAAATTTTTGTCAAATCTTTTGATTTTTACCTTTAAAAAAATAAAAATCGCATTCTACCTGAGTTTAAAAGGAATTACAAATCTTGAATACCACCTCTGCATGGTCAAAAAAGTCAAAACCTCACTTCAGCTCCAAATCCGACAAAATTTGGAATCAACTCCTCGGCTCTGAAACTCCGTCCGGAGTTTGCTCAGCGTATTTAAAATTATACTTACAGTGGAAGTTGGTCCTTACGGTCTAAAACCTCCGTGACAGAATTTTTAGCTCGATATTTTTACTCCTTTATGGGAGGGCGGGTGGTTAGATGTGAATTTTCGTTTAAAATTCCTATTTTCGGAGGGATAGTAGACAGTATTAAAGGTAATTTATGAAAATTTGAAAGAAAAAAATTCGAACAGGTCAAATGGGCATTTCAAGGTTTCTAACGGTCATTTTTGGTAGGTAACCTCTCTCTTTATTCGTAGGTGTGCTTCTGAAAAAAAAAAATACATAATTATTATGTATTTAGTCTATAAATGTAGGTACAACCTGATATGCATATTTTTTTAGAATTTCAAATCGAGGTGCGTCATCTTCAAAAGTGCAATTTTTGAGAATTTTTTTTTTAATAAAAAAATCTACCTACCTATTATTTTCTTTTTGTTTGGAGTAAAATACTTATAGGTAGGTAGATATCAATTTATTTTAATTTTTTTTTGAGTATAAAAATCTCCTGATTTTTATGCATTTTTTTTGTTTTGTTTTGAAAAACGAACTCTCTCACTTGTACTTTTTAGAAAAAAAGAATCTCAATTTTCACTCTTAATTTTTTCGAGGAAAAAAAACATTCAATTTTTGGGATCATAAAATTATTCAACTTTTTGAAGTTCTTAAAAAATTTCTCTTTTTTTAAAAGAAAAATATTATAATTTTTTATAGGTAATAAAATATTTCAATTTTTCAGAAAAATTTTTTCGGAAAGTAATGTCCAGGGTTCGGATTTTCATGCTCGAGCATGTTTTTTTGTTTAATACTAGATCGAGAATTTTCAAGTTATCTTTACGTTTCAGAAAATTCTAAGTAAAATTGACCCAACTTGTTTTTGCATGTTTGAGCATATTTCACCTTTCAGCGCATATAAACGCATATTTTGGGTATTTTTAGGGAATATTTTAGGTTTTTCGAGAATATTTCACGATTTTCGAGTTTTTTCGAGCATATTTTGACAAATTTGCAATTTCTCACCTAAAAATTTAGCAAAACTGATACCGCTATTTTTTTTTCACCCGAATGTGCAACACTGGTGGTACTTTTTTGCATATGCCGGCTTGGCGAGTCGATTTAATTTTCAAACTTACCTACTTATTTTGATAAAATACAATTTCGTTATTTTCTCTGATTTAATTAGAATCAGTAGAATTACCAAATTAGAATTAGAATTAGAACGTTTTTTGCTTTTGAGTAAAAATAAAATTCATTTTTCGTTCTTTTTTGTGTAATTTCTCAATATGTGTTCTAAATACGTCCAATTATGAATCAAAATCATGTAGCTGGCGTTTTCCTCTTTAAATTGACACCCATATCGTTCGAGAATATTTTTAGGTTTTTCGCGCATATTTCGTGTTTTTTAAGGGAATTTTTATGCGCATATTTCCCGTTTTTTCGAGAAAGAATGTCCGAACCCTGGTAATGTCTTATCTACATTTAGGAAAAGAACTCAATATTTTTTAATTCAGATTTTTTTTGGTGGGAGGGGGGATAGTGAAAAAATCTAGTCCGGCATAAAATGGTATTGATGGGGGAGATGCACCCTCCTGCGGATCCTCTGGAACACGATTTCTCTTGAAGAGGGCATCCTAACGAACATTTTAAGTCATGTTCCCTAAAATTAAAGTTGACCCTACTAACAAAATGGTGGCCATTCTGTCTGACAGGCCAGCTCAAATTTGGTATTTTTGAGTATAACTTAGAAACAAAGGACTTAACGGAAAAAATTATAATAACAAAAAATGTTGTACATAAAATTTGGAACATTTTTTGTCATCATGTTATACTCGTAAAACGGTCAAGTTCGTGAGACAAAAGCGTGTGAAATCACGCGCAACTGCAACTTCACGCGCTTTTATCTCACGAACGTTACCGTTTCACGAGTATAACATAATGACAAAAAATGTTCCAAATTTTATGTACAACATGTTTTGTTATTATAATTTTTTCCGTTAAGTCCTTTGTTTCTAAGTTATACTCAAAAATACCAAATTTGAGCTGACCTGCCAGACAGAATGGCCACCATTTTGTTAGTAGGGCCAACTTTTATTGTGGGGAACATGGCTTGAAATGTTCGTTAGGATGCCCTCTTCAAGAAAAATCATGTTCCAGAACATTCGCAAGGGGGTGCATCTACCCCATCTATACCATATGCCGGACTATCAGGATCAGGGTTCCTTCGAATCACGGTAAAAAGTGATCCGGATCACGGATCACGGATCATGTCCAAAAAAATGATCCGGATCACGGATCATTTTTTTCGGATCAACTTTCGGATCTTTTTCCTCAAAATTTGTTCTATTTCTATTTTCTAAATTTGGTATTTTCAAACTTTTTTTCAAGCTCCTTACCAAGTTGATACTACGTTACGTTCATAAAATAGACTAAATAGTTTCTTTCATGATGAGAAAGAGAAACTAACGAGCAATTAATTCGATTTAATCTTTGAGTCAAAGATTCATCATTCAGTTCATTCAATTTATTTTATAAGTAAAATGCAAATTGTATTAAAATCTAGCATCAAAATATTTAATTTAAACACCGGTAACTAAAAGGGCGTTAAATGATGTAAATAATCGTAAATTGTGGTAGAAATGGGTAGAAAAAAGCAGAATTTTTTTTGATCCGCACAATTCGGATCCTTTGCATGGGAAAATGATCCGGATCACGGATCACGGATCATGTAAAAAAATGATCCGGATCATCGGATCACGGATCCACATTATTATGATCCGGATCATGATCCGTGATCCGAAGTCAAATGATCCGAAGGAACCCTGATAAGGATGAAATCTCCCATTAATTTAAAAAAAAAATTATCAGTTAAAAAAAATCTGGCTAAATCTCAGTTTTTGTAGGGGAAAATATTTTTCAAATTGTTGGAGAAAAAAAAATCTCTTAAATTTTTTTGTAGAAGAAAATTTCGCATTTTCATTGAAAAAACAATTTTTTTGAGTTACGGGGTGTTTGATCTAGAAGCAGTCGATATACATAATATCTTTCAGAATCGCACCTCTGAAAGAGGTTCCATCTTTTTTGAGTTCCTACTTGGTAGATTGAATGAAATACAAATTCCAAAAATACGTCACTCGGAGCATCTCTTTGTGAAAAAAAATGATATTTTCGTCTTTTCAAATTCAACTTATTAGCGATTGCCAAAAATTACGCTACAGTTAATTATACATGTATCTATACCATCTACCTCACGTCATCGTCACTAGTGCTGTATTTTCCAATGAAAAATACTCCTTTTAGTGTAATTTTATTAAGGGGTTTTCATAAAGTTCCGTCGAATCGAATTGTGCAATTGAAATTGAACGCTGGCTGACTTCGTAGCTCGAAAAAGAAATTTCCAACGATGATGCCTTGTGGTCGGGAACGACTGCATTAATTCTTGTGATCTTTGATTGCATTAAATACGGTAAATGATTCGTTTGTGAAGGCTTTTTCTTTCAAACTCGTTGATTAAATTTGGCAACTGTAACCGTATATACGAGTATAGTATACCTACCATAACGAAATAAAAGAACTCCACTTTTGAACAAGTTTTACGCGGTAATATTTTGTAGATGCTGCAGATACGAGCATAATACCCGGCGGCATCAAAACACTACCTACACGTGTTATTCGTAGTGTAAAATGTGTGCAGGCTGGAGAGTTACGCCTTAGAAATCAAAATATAATTTTTTCTATTTTTATCGTATAATTTTCAGTCATGCTGGTTCTATAGATACGCGTTAGAGTTTATTGCGCCGTAAACGCATACGTTTTCAATTTTTCTCTCTCTCTCTCTCTCTCTGGGCTCCCCTACCCCTTACTCGTTTCTACCGACGCACGTCTTAGTACAAAATACAATTGAAAATACGAGTAAACGCGTAGGGTAATGAAGCGCAGTATGTAGTATAGGTAATAGGTACCTATATGGGTGATTGCGAATATATCGAAGTCTGAATTGTAGAATTTTTCTTATCATCCAGATATTTAGTGCTTTCTTACGGCAAAAATGTGGATTTTAAGTCGCACACGTGCGATTAGTAAAGAGATTTCTTAGGAAATTTTTCTTCTGTATCGAGAAAGAACGAAACAAATCGCATTGTCATTTTGAAAGAAATTTCTCACTGGAAAAATGCATGTACAAAGTGTAGAAAAAAGTGAGAAAATATACAATTCTGTAGAGCCTGCCGTTATCGGTTCCCGGACAAAACCCCGAATCCGCTTTCCCGAATAGGTGGTTTCCCGAATGGTTTTTTTCCCGAAAGTCGTTTCACCGAATCACCCTTTTCCCGAATCCCATTTTCCCGAAGCGTTATTATTTCGGGAATTTTTTTTTTATTTTTTGAAAATGATTAGAGAAAGTGTACAGGAAAAAATTCTTTACTTATCGAAAATTATAATTTAGAAGTTACATAGTGATGTTGTGTGACACCGTTCGGAGGTATTCTACTTCGTTTTCTTCGTTCAGATATTCTTCCCAACGATTGGCGATGCCGGTGATTCTATCCTGCAGAGTAACCCACGCAGTAGCGTAGCCAGCCAGGCATGTAAGGGGGGGGGGTCTGGCCCAAAAAAATAGGAAATTTTTGTAAAAAAGACCATTAAAAAGCTGAAATTTCGTCATTTTTTCAACTTTTTCTTCGTCAAGGGGGGTCTGGACCCCCTCGGCTGTAAGCGCGACATATAAGTCGGGGTGGCTTCTTCCTAGCAGCACATGGAATCTATTATGCCACCCCTCGCTGGCATTATTGGTTTTCGCCATGTTCTGCATCGTGGCTTCGTACTGCATGATTCCACAAATTTGGAGGATAACGGGGAGGTACAGTATGGTGACCAGTATCGTAAATATTGTCGGGCTCACTTTGAAGGTTCCGTCCAAGTACCATGTGGGACTTCGAGAAAAAATTCATTCGAGAAAGTGGATTTGGGAAAACGGCTTTTCGGGAAAAAATTATTCGGGAAAGTTGATTCGGGGAATGGGCTTTCGTGAAAATGGGATTCGGGAAAACGGGTTCTTCGGGAAAAAATCATTCGGGAAATTTACCCTTCGGGAAAATGTACCAGAATCGCCGTTATCACTTGACATTCGTTCCAAAAGAATATTTTTTATTGAGGTTCTTCGCACAGAAATTCATTCGAGAGGGTAGGTTAGGTGTTTTTGAGAAAAAAATTTACACTCGATGTTTGGTTGGTACAAAATAAGATACAGATACCTACAATTTTTTACTAGGTATATCTTTGTGCTCACATTTTGTTACATAAATAGCGAGTAAAACATTCCGTTTAATGGGTTTAAAAGACCTAGCAGTTCGTATAGGGATATTTCTAAAAGAAAATACTCGTATATTTTATTTCAGGTGGCGTCGGATAGTTTAGAAACATTATCCATGGTTAAAAAGATTTCACGTTTTATTCTCGATAGAAAACGATATTTTTCACAAGCACAGCGGATGAAAAAAATCCAAAGATTCTTTCTAATACAATTTCTGACCTTCTTTCAGCTGTCGTTAAAAATTAAAAAAATTTCTTTTGAAAATTTAAGAATAGCTGAGAATAGAGTTCTCAAAATAAAAGTTCGTTTTTTCTCTGAAATTGAATAACGAAAGTTATCGCTCGAGTTATTTCTCTAAATTTGAAAACTATGGACACGATGAAATTCCAAGTGATTCTATTTTTTTTTCGCACGCTCGCGTTGAATGTAGCCGTTTTTTTTCTCGAATCTATCCGAAGCTGCGTATTCTTTCAAGTTACAAGTACCTAGGTTTTTTGCTACAATTAAACGAGGCTCGGTCATTTTTGTAGTTTGATATAAAGATCAAAGAGATATTCGCCAATTTTCATTTTTATAAAATTTACGAAAATAAATTTCAAATTACCAAGATGTAAAAAAAAAAAAAAAAAAAAAAAAGTCGTGGTAACCTTGGCATAACGATCGAGTCCCCAAGTTGGCACATTCTTGGTCAGGATTGTATAAACTAATTACCCCAACACAGCATAAAACCGAACACGTATACCTTAGACGCAGTGTAATGGATTATACAAAATAATAGTGTTCTCGATGGGTCAAATGACGGTGAAAAGGAATGTCAAGGAAATTGTACCACAAATCTAGTCCTTGTAGGGTATAGCATAGAATTCAAATTAACTTAAACTTTCTACATTACCTTTCTACCTAAGCTGTAGTCGTCGTCGTCGTCATTCATTTGTATCAAAATTTGATTAGTTTGGTAAATGATTTTCTCATTGCGGATGCTGGCAGTTTACACTGGAAATGTACCATAGGATTGTGGGGGCGAGCGAGCGAGATAAGTTATTTTAGTTTCGTAATTGTCGAAATATTTTGTATCGTGTCCCAGATTAGAAAAAATCTATTTTGATTTATTTTCCTTCGTGATTCCCTCGAGATGAGAATTTTATCGAATTTACGATATGAATATGTCGAAGTTGGTATAGCGCAGTTGTATAAAAATGTACAAATGAAATGTTCGATGCTCGACCCTGGTTTAGACTATTTTCGTTGAAAATATCGTGATTTGGAAATTCGCTTAGGTTAAGAGACAATGTAGCTGAAGCCACGTGTGGAACAGTGTTTTCATCGTGTTACACCATTTGTGGCAATATTTTGCGAAAGTTTTATATGCCAGATTGATAGGTATTAGGTACATATTTTATTGACGAAATTTGTGTTCTTCTCATTTTTAAAATCATTGATTTTGAATAGATCAGGATATCGATTTTGAAAATCTAATGATACCGTTGATTTCAAAAATTAGATGGGCGGGTTATCGATTTTTAATTTTTTTTAGCAAACCTATGTTTAAAATGTAGGCAGTGGAAATTCAAAACTTGGTATTTTAAAAAAAATTAAAAAGTATAAATTTTTGAATTTTGATAAAGGACAATAATTTTTAAAATAAAATGAAGTTTTACTTAAATGTTAAAGTTTTTTAGCGTTGAAAAAAAAAAATCATTTATGTATTCAAATTAAGTTAAATTTTCAGCAAAAAAAAAAAAAAAAAATGGGAAGATCAATTTGTAAAGTTTGAAAAACATATTTAAACTTTTAAAAATTTAATAGGTAGGTATATATGTATTTTTTGAATGTTATGATTTTTTCAAAATTTTAAAATTTTGTCAGAAATTTTAAATTGAAATCTTCAAGAGATTCAGTTTCATTTTCATAGTTTGATCAATTTCGATGTTGGATATAGTTCTGCCAATCTGTAATTACTAATTAGGTACCTACAGATAATGAAAAAATTACACAAAATCACAATTTTTACCAAAACTACTCTTTTTTTTTAATACAAATTTTCAGATTCATTCAACTTTAAAAATTTATTTAAAATTTTCAAAATTATAAAAATTCAAGTTTTTATCAAATTTAAATTACTTGGGTACTAAAATTTCACAAAAATTCGTAATTTAATAAGAATTCGAGAATTGATAGGTAGTTTTTAAATTGAAAGTTAGGCATTTAAAATATTAATAAATTTTTATAAGGACATAATTTTTTGAATCTATCTATGCATCAGTTTTGAAAATTCATCAAAAATCATTTAAGTAGAAAATAATGTGATTTTTTCAATCGTTTTTTTTTTCTAAAGCAACGGGTATATTACGTTTGGAAATCTTGAAACTGGGGGCCTTATAGCATGGAACATTCTCAAAAAATTGGGAAAATTTTCAGAAATAGCCTTTTGCAGAGTTCTTTATCTCCGTAAATTTGAAGAAATTCAATGGAAAATGAAAATTTACGACGAGAAAACGTACTTATTGGATCTCAGTGAAAGGGATGAGAGTGAGGTAGAGAGTCAAAAATTACCTATACTATTTAGGAACATCTAGTTTTCAGACCCTAAATATACCAACAAATTTCAGCCAAGGGCAGATTCACTATTCCTACTCGTCTGTGTTCTTTTCATCTATCTCCAGCACTCGCATGCTCTTACTAAATAGATAAAGAAAATAATAATTAATAAAAATGCGAAAGAAATTAGTTTTACGTGTCTTGTCGCGATCGTATAATTTATTCGTGTCGCCAAAAAATTGCCAAATTGTAAAATCGAATCACTCGAAAAAGAATTGAAAAAAAATTTGGCGGCCAATTTCGATGTAACAAGCGTAAGTAATATATAGAGGCAGGAAAGAATCACCTCAGGCGTAGCTTAATAAATGATAAATTTTTCGCTAGCGCAATATGAAAAAGAAAAGGAGAATTGAAACGTTACGTACGCAGTTAAATGTGCATGACGTTGGGTGAAAATCAGGAAAAGCTTTTAACAAAATATTGGAACTTATCCAAATGTAAGAAGATTTTATTCAGATCTGTCAGTGTTGGTTGTTTACAAAATGAAAAATGTTGCCGGTGTTTTCGATAACGTAATAATGTAATATACCCCTAGAGTTTATACACCTCGAATTCGCGCCGTATATGGTATTTTTCATTTCAGCCCGCACCCATTTGCACGAGTTTTATAACTTATGTACCTCTACCTACCTTTCTTTGTAACGACTTCAGTTAGACAAAAGTAGGTAGTAAAGTAGTAAACTGTCAATTTTGAAGAAATACATCTATTAATGATAGAAGCATGAAAATTGATATGGTGAACATTGAAACCAAAAAAAAAAAAAGAAGAGAATGATCCTTATTCACTTTCCCGAATGGGCCCCAGGGTAGGCGACACCCGCTCCCAGTATAACAAAGTCGAACGATCTTGACGTTTTTGGAGTCGATGGTAAATATTTCGACTATTCTGAACAGGATTTTAATCACTTTCAAGATGCCATCGCGGAAAGTGCCCCAAATTTCTATTTTAACTCCCCCCACACCTTTTGGTGTAAATTACAAAAAATACGTACCTAAAGCTGGATGTTTTTCGTCTCTACATCAAACACAATGGTGAGAATCGAATTTTCAATACGATATTCGTGTAGGTTGTAGGTGTTAATTAGTATTGTCGATGTTGACAGTCACATCGACAAACATCAGACCACGTATTTTGCTCCAAAATTAATTGAATCGCTGTTGCTGGAAGCCATTTTTGAATAATTTAATATTACCAAGGTGTTTTAAAATTTTCAACATTTTTGAAATACTTATTCTGAGAGATATAGAAAACCTTGATATGATACATGCCTCGACAGATCGACATAAAATTCGACGCTCGATTAATGCATCGACATTATACTCATACTATCGACAATTTTTCAAGATCATCAAATTTACTGTCAAGGATATTAAAAATATTTGAAATGACTGGGAAAATTTTCCTACAGGGAAAAACACAATTACCAAACGTTCTGCAAATTTTTCATTTTTTCCATAGCAATGTTTTTTCGATCATTTGGTGATGTAAAAGTCGATTGTCGGTCAATTTTCAGATGACTTTTTAATGCCGTTGCGGTGTCTATGATTTTGAAGATGCTTTTGTCGACGTCGAATTCATCTATTCTTAATTCGATGCCTTGAGGGTGGTTTTGATACTCGCAGATTAAGTGTGTTGTGAATTAGTACATTCGTCACTTTCGGAGGGCATCAGTTGATGTAATTGTGGATGTCCTGTCGAGCCAAATGTCGACGTCAGCGTTGCCAATGCTCCTGATTTTTCAGTAGATCTACTACTTTTTCAAAGTTGTACTGATTTTCTACTGATCTACTGATTTTTTTCAAAAACCTGTAAAAATTGGTCAACCCGAGCGCCACTCGATCGATAATATCGGAAGATGTAACGTATCGATAAAAAATCGTTTGAAAATCTATAGATGTTCTCACGATATTATAAAGATTTATCGGTACAACTTCATAGGCAAAAAATCTAAAAACTATCGAATTCGATATTATTAAGATTTTATGACGATATTCGTCAACGATACTATCGACAAAGAATATTAAATTTATCGATTCCGATTTTCCACCGATTTTGTGCAGATATTTGAAACTATATTATCGAAAGATTATATGAAATTTCTCGACTTCGATATTTTACCGATTTTTTGACGACATTTGAAACTATATTATCGACAGATTATATTAAATTTATCGAATCCGATTTTTTACCGATTTTGTAAAGATATTTGAAACTATATTATCGACACATAATATGCAATTTCTCGAATTCGATTTTCTAACGATTGCGTGAAGATATTTGAAACTATATTATCGACAAGTAATATGAAATTTCTCGATTTCGATTTTTCAACGATTTTGTGACGATATTTGAAACTATATTATCGACAAATAATCTGAAATTTCTCGAATTCGATTTTTTAACGATTTTGTGAAGATATTTAAAACTTTATTATCGACACGTAATCTGAAATTTCTCGAATTCGATTTTTAAACGATTTTATGACGATATTTGAAACTATATTATCGACACGTAATATGAAATTCCTCGAATTCGATTTTTCAACGATTTTGTGGCGATATTTGAAACTACATTATCGACAAATAATCTGAAATTTGTCGAACGATTTTTCAACGATTTTGTGACGATATTTAAAATTATTTCCAAATTGGTGAAAATTTTTCCAAATCCAACACGTTTGGAAGTACTAAACTGCCTATTATAAGCGTTTTATTGCCAATTCCTCAACGATAAGGTATGGCATAGTGGTTAAGGAAGAGGATTACCATGCAGGATGTAGATGATTCAAGCCCCACGGGTGGCAGATTTTTTATAATTTTTTTTTGACTTTTTCTGAAATGATCCTCTTACCGTAACATGAATAATGTGTTTAGGCAAAGTTTAATGTATTAATTATGCTAATTAATGATTTTTAATTATAGAAAAAAGCTAGTAAAAGACAAAAAATCGGAATAAAAAATCGATAAAAAATCGACAGAATATCGAATTCGATAAAGTGTCGCGAAAGTTCCGCCTAAATCGTGAAATTATCTTTCGATATTATAGATAGGTTATCGATAAAATATCTTACTATAATCTCGAAATTTTTATTAACTATAATTCGTCGATAATCTATCTATATATCGAAAGATAATTTCACGATTTATGCGGAACTAACGCGACACTTTATCGAATTCGATATTCTGTCGATTTTTTATTTCGATAATTTGTCGAGTGTGCTGCTCGGGAAACACACGCACACACAAAAAAAAATTTTAGCTTAATTTCTCTTTCAAATCGTACTACTTTTTTCACAAAAAATTCACTAAAAGTTATAATTGGTCAGAAAATAATTTTTTTCCCTCCTGACTCTACTATTTTTTAATGAAAATTTGTTTCTTCTAGCCCCACTACATTTCTTTAAAAATTTGTGAATGTGGATGAGAAAACGTGCCTATAGTCAGGAAAAACATTTTATTTTTGTAATGAAAGAATGATTTAAACTTTGCAAGTCTAGTAAGGGGGCTGATGCCTCAAAAGTGCTCCCCCCTCAGGCTTCCTATGGAAAACTGCACAAAGCTCCCACTCTCTAAAAAAAAAATTAGGTCTCAATATTCAATTGTTCATCATACCAACTTTCATGCTTCTATCGTTAATATAGTGGTATTTTACCGTTACCTACATACTCTACTATAAGTTGGAAAAATTGAAACGAATTTTATCAGATGGTCGTTCTTAAATGAACGACTCCACTTTTATTGGCGAAGAATTTTTTTGATAGCGTGGATACACAAAGCGATGTCAATTATCGGATATTTTTGTACGCAATAGAGAACTGTTTGTTTTTTCGCGTTCGTCGAAAAGAAAAACAAACGAAGACGTTTTAACGAAGGATAATTTTTTAAAAAGCTGTATTGTTCGATTTACGAGGACACAATTTCTTCATTTGAGCAGATAAAAACGAAACTGCCTAGGCCTGGCTGATGCCAATAGACTCGTATTTACAGTGGCAAAAAGCCTTCGGGATACGTTGCTTGCAAAAATATAATGAGCGATATAAACTTTATGTCGAAGGGTTGTCTCGCGTCGCGTCGCATCCACTTTTCACGATATGATGGCCGAAAAAAATTAATGTCGAAATTCAGAAGCATCAATTACAGCAATAAATTCGGAACAACGAAATAAAAGCTATATAGATAAAAATTAAATTTTTGGCGGTTCGAGTCATCGATCATTTTTCAGAATTATACGACTACGCTTTTTCGAATTTTGCGGTTTGCAGCGAAACACGGTGTGCATTTTTTTTTTTTTTTGATCCACAGCTAGTGAAAGTGAATGTGCATTAGGAGGTGGTTAAACCTCGCAGGTTGTTATGTTTTTCTATGTTTATTGTTTTGTCCAATTATGTGTACTGCGCGTAAAACGGAAAACAATTTAGTCGCTTGCGAAGACGACTCATTGGAAAATGAAGAGAATTACGGGCGGCAGCGAACGAGTGTCCAAAATTAATTATTGCCCGCTGCGTTTGTTGCCATAAATTTTCACCTAAAACTTCCATGCGAAATCTGACATGGTCAAATACAATGGTATCACACCAGGTGTACCGAAAGTTTTCCTACTTTCGCTTGTATCTGTTACCCAAAACCCTAAGGCATTAATTCCTTTTAAATTTCGTACTTAGACTTATCGCAGATAAAGATATAATATACGTATTTTTTCGACTTCCGTTTTTCCCTCTACCTACACCTACCTACTTACAACGATGATTGGCAATTTGTCGTCGAACTTTGAAGATTCAAAAGATATTAGATACTTATCATCAATGAAAGTATGTTTTTGTTACACGTAATTCGTATGTGTTCGCAATCGAAACAAATCAAAGCTCGCAGAAAGGAAATTACGTACAAGAGAGAATTTAATCTGATAAGACGACTATTCTGCGTGTATCCTAACAAAGATAGCTCACTCGACAAAGGAACTTACATTAGTGCTATTTAAGTGTTTCTTTTTAAAAATTTCCGCTCTTGTGATATACTCTCTTTCATGTAGGTATGAGAATTTCGAAGATAAAAATACCTACGTTACAATAATGTGTGACGACAAAATAACATGGTATAGGTGAGTGAAATGGTGCTTTTAAAAAAGTACATACGTTGAAGCAAAATGGACTTTATCGTTGCAATCAATATAATACTGAGCTTTGGGATTTGTAAATTGAGATGATTAATAATGACGATCGGTATGTATTTTGCAAAAATAACTTTTTTTATAAATCAAATGATGAAAATTAATTTGCAGCGTTGGTTTTATCCAGTGCGCAATGTGTGTACCTATAAGGGTATGCCAAATTCTAATGTGAAATAAATAAGTATAAAACTTTTTTAAAACCACGCTTCTGTGGATTATTTTCTACTTTCAAAAATTCTGAAAGGGAATAGGGATTATTTTCTACTTTTTAGAGAATTTTTACTATTTCACAAAAACGTGGTTTTTAAAATTTTTTTACTTATCTACCCAACCCTTTTTGGCTGCCATTTTATAGTAACCACTTGAGCTGCAGTATTTAAATTCAATCAAAAATGATGCCAAAAACGGGTTTGGAAGGTAAGAAAACCAAGATTTCCACACCCCACATTACATTTTTGATAATTTTGAATTCTATCTCCCTGGGTTTCAAAATCATAATCAATATCTAAAACGGATTCGGGAGGTAAGAAAACCTAGATTTACATACCCCACATCAGAGATGGGCAGAGCGCACTCAAGAATCGAGCGATACGAATCTTGTTCACCTTCCGTTCCTGGCCGGGCGACTAGAAGAATCGATTCATTTCGATTCATGAACGTTGTTGTGAACGCAGATTCTTCAACATTCATTTCCCTTGCGTTATGATTGGTTGTGTTGGGCGGAGCCTCAGAGAATGAACCAGTTAGTGAAAGGTGGGAGACGAGCGCACGAGAATTCGCGTTCATTCTCCGCTCTTCGTGAGCGAACCTCTTATCCGTTCTTTTCGCTCTTTAATTGAATCGATTCAGAGCGCATTCAGAATCTGCCCATCTCTGCCCCACATGTCATTTTCTGTAATTTTGAGTTTTCTTCCTCCCCCCTCGAAGCCCCCGTTGAGAATTTGTACAAAACAATATCAAAAACAGATTTGGAAGGTAAGAAAACCTAGATTTGCATACCCTACATGCCATTTCCGATAATTTTGAGTTTTGCCCCTCCACCTCGGAAGCCCTGTTGGGTCTAAAACGAGATTTCAAAATCAATAAAAGGAGATTCAGAATCACTAATGAAAGTTTCAAAAGTATACCAAATTCGGGAGCCAGAACTCACTGAAATGATTTTCCTCTATGAGATATCAAGACCCCTTGGGGGACATGGCCCCCAAAATTTTGACCAAATTCAAATTTTTTTGAAAAATTGAGTGACATATTGTTTGTTACATTATTGATAGCGCTGAATTTGAATATCACCTCAATTTTTTGATAAGACCCTTACCAAGCCCCCTGCGGCCCCTCAAATTTGAAGAAAAATTGACAAAAACGGAAAAAATCGTGTGACGTATCGTTTTTTATGTTTTTGATAACGCTGAGTTTGAATATTGCCTTAATTTTTTGATAGGATCTCCTAGAAATCCTCGACCATGTTATTGAAAATTTGGGCATTTTTTTCATAAAAAATTTTTAAAATGGATTATTTTTTTCGATTTTTTTCAGGAACATGTTTTTTTTTTTACGATCCGCATAGTTTGTATGACTTTTGAAATATTTTTATCTTATATTGAATGTGCTGTCCTGGGGCTAAATTTATTGTTGAATTATTCAATTTTTAATGTATAATCTTCAAGAATTGAAAGGAGTTCAAATGTTTTTGAAAATTTTAATTCTCGCAAGTTCAATATTATTTTACTAAATTCGGCAAACATTGAAAATTTCACAACTGTCGCGATTTTTCGAAAAATAGCGCGCTCATTATGTCAGCCATTTCTAAAAATTTGATTTTTAAAAATCCAATTTCATGTCTTTTATAACTTTATTCGCATTTAATTTTTTGTAATTAGTTAAGTATAGGTACTTAACTTTTTTAAATTTCAAAAATTGAATAGCTCAAAGAATAAGTACGATTGTTGAAGGGAAATGCAACAAAATTCCAACGTATAAATAAAACTCTAGTTTTAATGTAGACCTTAACCTTGTTAGAACATCAAAATTAGTGAGAATTGTCAAGAAAAATCAATGTTCGTTAACTACATTATAACACAGATGCTACAAAAAAATAAAAGGCGAAATTAGTCGAGCTCTCGAATCAAGGTGAATATCGAACAGGTTGTGCGGGTGAAGGGTAATTACACCGTATAGCAAAACTGATAGCTACATTTCTCAAGTAATAATGACGCTGGCTGCTCATCAGTGGCAAAATAAAGAAGAAAAAAATAGCTGGAAATGAAAAATTCTTCATTCTGTTTTACCTTTAATTGTATTAAATCTGGACCCGTCCTCCGTATACGAAAAATTTCAAGCTTAGTTCTTAGTTCAAACGACGTTTTATGTTTTTCACTTGGCGAAAATCCGTATGTTATAGTATGTTAGGTAATTTTTCAAAAACTGCAGTTGAACAAGTGACACATGGAATAGATGTGTTATCTTCATTAATCGTATTCTTATTTAGAGACTTTTTTCGAGCTACCAAAAAGTAGGTAGGATTCTTTATTCTTTCTTGTAATTTTGAGTCGAACGTATTTTTTTAACCAACATTACAAGACGATTTTCTTCTAGTTTCTTTTTTTTCAAATTGTGGAAGCGGCCTAGGTGTATAAGTACTTTAAGATGGGTTTGTTCAATGTAGTGTTAGGTAGCTAACAGGTGTGTTTTTTTATTTGGCCAATGAATTTTTCACTGTGAGTTTTCACGTAGGTAGGCTATTGTTATTTCGAGAAAATGTCTATTGTCTATACCGAAGTGAATTTAAATTTAACGTCAAACTGATATTATGGAATGGTAATCGAGGTGAACTGCTTCGATGCGCACATATAACACTGCCTTTTTCGCTTGCCCTGTCGAAAGAAATGTCACAGCTGCTTTTTTTTAGCACGAAAATAAGAAGGGAAAAAGCTTTCTGGCGCATATGGTAGCACATGTATGTATTAGTACCGAACGATATCTTCGAACCTTTGTCCTTGACTCGAGTCGATTATAGTACATAGATACTTATTATATTTATAGTAACAATAACAAATATTTATCGAGTAATTAATTCGTCAAGTAAATGTGTGACTAGTTTAAAGTTCAACTTTGCGCTTTTGATGGTTATATAACTACGAGTATCGTATTATTAGGAACGTATCGTAAATTGTAATACGATACTTAAATATTCTCCAAAGATATTTGTGGAAGATATCTTTTTGGTTGTTAGCTTGTTGGTCTCTGCAGTAGCGAACACCTTAGGGTGGAACTATGGCGGTCGCCCAAAAAATATTTTACATTTTTTGGGGGAATTTTAAATTTTAAATTTTTTTGAAAAAATATATACGCATTATAAAAAAATATAATATCGTCTAAAGAAAATTTCTGAAAAAAATTACCAAAAAATTGAAAAAAATACTTTTACGCAAAAAGATTCTCTCTAAAAAGAGAAATGTGAAAATTGAAAATTTTCAGAGAAAAACTTGACTTTCATGCATAAAATTTTCAATTTTGTTTTTTCAAAAATGTATTTTTGAAGAATTTCTAGGAAATCAATTTTCAAAAATATTTGTGCCATGGTAAAATATTAATTGAACGATTCATTAGTTTTAATAATTTCAACGTGAATTTTTTTTTTTTTTTTTTTTTTTTTCTATTTTTTTTTTTAATACTCAGACCCAGCGGTAACTCACTTGGGTGACCTCACCAAGGGGAGGTTCAAACCCTAGGAATTCTCCGCAGGGAATTTATCATCATAGTATTAACTAATTTTGACACACCGATACCAACGGTTTATACGGTGTGACGGTTTATACGGTGTAACGGTTTATACGGTGTGAACGGTTTATACGGTGTTTCAACGTGAATTACATTGGTTTTCAAAAAAAATTTAAAATTTAAAAAATAATCCCCGAAAATTGAAAAAATTTTACCACTGAAAAATTAATTGAAATTTTTCTTATAAATTTATTTTTAAATTTTTTATAAATGAAAAACTCATTTCTAAATTGAATTTTCAGTTTAATAATATTATCAAGTGAACAAAGCATTATTTATCAACCTTTAAGAAGAAAAAAAACTAAATTTTTACCTGAAATTTTTATATGTATCATTCATCATTCATCAATCTTTAGAAAATTCTCAATTCTTTTCAAAATTACAATATTATTTTTGATGGAATAATTTTTTAACCCCATCTTTCCTTCTTTTTTTGCGCTTTTAACTGCTAAGATTATCGCGCCAAAAACCATATTAGGAATCAACAATTTTGAAGAATTTCATATTTTTTTTTTAAAAAAACAACATAATTTTTGTATGTGCCTGATAAAAAAAAGAACAATAATCCCTCCCAAAAGGGTCGAGTTTTTGTTAAAAAATAAATTTTTGAAAAATTATCAGTTTGTTATATGTGACCCGGCATGAGAAAAGGGACCGGACTGCCAAAAAATCGATTTTCAATTTTTTGATGTTTTGAGGTCTACTTACCAAGGCCCATCACCTGACCCAGTCAAAAATTTGAAAAAATCAATATTTCCAATCGGCACCAGATAAGGGACCTAACTGCCAAAAAAAATTATCACAGTGTTTTTTGTCGTTTTTTTTTTACATAAAGCAAAATAACACGAAATATTCACAATTTATCCGAAAAGTGATGGT
This sequence comes from Balanococcus diminutus, assembly GCA_959613365.1. Classification (NCBI taxonomy): domain Eukaryota; kingdom Metazoa; phylum Arthropoda; class Insecta; order Hemiptera; family Pseudococcidae; genus Balanococcus; species Balanococcus diminutus. The sequence continues at coordinate 32,183,134 of OY390715.1, read as the reverse complement.
GTATTTGTTATCAGCAAACTTTAAAAATTTTCTTATCACATGTTTTTTTCCCCTTTTTGGCAAACCCTGAGTTTCGTCAAATTTCCCTTACGCCATTACAAAAAATCTTTCCCACAAAATCAAAAAAAAAATATATTGGAAAATATTCCACTCATGCCAATTAACAAGTCTCTAAAATTTCAGAAAAAACGATCCATTCGTTCCAAAGATATTCATTCACAAAGTTTCTTTTTGCTTTCCTGAAAAATTTGCAAAATGGCAGTCCGGTCCCTTTTCTCATGCCGGGTCACATATTTTTGAAAACAAAAAATTTTGAATTGAATGAAAATAAGAATGTTGAGTGCATGCTTGTTTTCAAAACTTGTTCATCATTCCAAATCTACTAGGTACTGAATTTTTGAAAAAATTCAAAATTATTCTCTAAAAAAATCTAAAATCGTTTTTCAAAAAAAAAAAATAATAATAATAATAATAATTCTTCAAAAATAGGAATGAAAAGTTTTTAGATAAAATCACGGACGAATTCTTCATTTTTTTTTTTTTTTTTTTTTTTTTTTTTTTTTTTTTTGGTTGTGGCAGATTTTGATGAACGATATTAAAAATTTAAATTGAACAAAATTTAAAAGAATATTTCTTAACTAATATTTTTTTATACCATGTATAAAAAAATCGATAGAAATTCTTTAACCCCCCCCCCCCCAAAAAAATAAAAAAATAGAATTGTTTTGAAAATCTACAAAATGCATGATGAAAAAAGACATATTTTTTAATCGAAATTTTTTGTAAAAAATTTTCGCCTTGACTTCGCTTGGGTAGTATTATTTTGATTATAAATTGGTACGAATATAAATCTAGTGACCTACGAAGTCAAAACAAGTAAAGAATCTTTTAATTCTAAGCAAAGATACCCATTTTTTTTTTTTTTTTTTTTTTTGAAATAGAAAAATAACGGAAAATCACTGCATACTATGCTTAAAAATTATCATTTTTTTTTTCTAAATTGTAGTTGAGCAAAATTTTTTATTTAAAAAAAAAGGATTGGTAGGTGATCAGAGGTGGTTGAGCATAAATAGATTGTCTTCGACGTAGTATTTTGAAATTACGTGTACGCGCGCCTCTGAGCCTCCTGTTTAAAGGAATACACAGGTGGATTAAATATTGAATGCGATGAGCATGCCTCAAATAAAAGCGCTTTCGAGGAACATCCTTCTCGATAGAAGAGGGTCTGAAAGAGTCATGTTACAAGGCGAGAAATGTGGCATGGCGTAAATTTAATTAAAAATTATTGAACAACATATCTCATCCGTTTTGTCGGCGATATTCTTCCAGAATTTTTCTTCTCTGCGGCGAGCAATGAGCTGTAAATGCACACGTGTCAAGTGGCTTCAAAAATTAACAATCGAAAAGTCTGTTGTTTTACGCGAATCAATATGCGTAATAATAATTGCTGCAAGTTTTTCCCCTTTTTCCAGAGAAAATTGTTATTCAATATTTGCGTAATAAAGTTGAATTGTTTAATGGAGTACGTGATCAGCACTTTTATATCGTACGAAGCGCGATTTTTCGTTAACGAGGTAACTCGAGAATACACGATGTTTGCCAACAAACTGAATAATTACCGATTTGTACACTTGGAGAAATTCATTCGATGTGTACATATTTTATTGTAATGTAAATTACCAAAGAAATTCAACCGAACAACGATCAGAGTTGTGTTTGTGTAAAAAAATAAACGATGCGAATGGTTTGATTTTATTTTGATAACTTGTAACACTTTCTTTAAATAAATACATAAATAAAATTTTCTGCAGCATATGCGGAATGGATTTACTTCCTGTTGATGTTATTCGTTCGAATCGTTATAGCCATTAAATTCGATAAACAGATGTTTTCCAGTAATTAGGTACTTGTTGTATTATTGTACAAATAAAGTATGAAAGAGTACTTAATTACTTACGTACCGAATGGAAAATAAACAAAATAATTTTTTCTATAGAGAATTTTTCTTCCTGGTAAGTTTTCCAGGGAGATTTTCTATAAAAATTTTTTCATACAAGATGCTTTGCTGGGAAGACTGGATTTTTAAAATTTTTTCAGGACTTTTTTCTTCTGCTAAATTTTTTTTTTTTTCTAAAGGAGAATTTATTCTCCTTTCTTCCATCGAATTTTTTTTCTGAGGCAGTCGAGCTTCACTCAAAACTTCAAAACTGAAATGAGCTACACCTTAGAAATTCCTCTGAAAATGCAAAATTTTATTGGTACTGCATACTACCTACCTTATTAAAATCCTTGCTTTTTTGGAGAAATTTTTTTTTTGGAAAAGAAATCCATTAATTCTTTGGAGTAAAAATATTTTTCAAATAATTTTTGGAAAAAAATCTCTCATTTTATTTGCGGACAGAAAAATGCTGAATTTTCTAAGAATAAAAAGTCGTCACTTTTTTAAAGTAAAAATCATTGTCTTAAAACAAAAAGTTGTCAATTTTTTGAGGAAAAAAACAATCAAGTAACTTTCTTTGTAGAAAAATATGTACCAGTTTTTTGGGGGGGAGGGGAACTTACTTTTTTTTCAAAATTTTCTTGGTGAAAAATCAGTTTCCTGATTTTTTTTTTCAAGTAGATAAGTAGGTACAAAATATGTTTGAAGTTTTTTGAAAACCGATCATTCAATTTAGTTTTTTCGATTTGAAAATGTTTCTCAAATTTAAAGAGAAACCCTTCATTTTATTTAAGAGAAATTTAAATTTTTGTCTGTACCCAGTACCTACCTTTTTTTTAAACATTCATTTTTTGGAGAAAAACTCTCTCAATTGTTTTCTAACCAATGAATTCTGAATTTTCCTATTTTTTTGTAATGAAAGAAATGATAAAAATAATAAAATACCTATACAATGCTTAAATGTTTCGATTTTTTTTGGAGAAGGCCTTTTACTTTTTAAAAAAAAAAAAACACATATGTTTTGAGGGGAAAAAAATTTCATAACACAATTTCCTTGAAAAAATTACAGTGTCTTAATTTTTTGGGTAGCGAGAATTTTTCTTAACTCTTTGGAAAAAATATCTAAATTTTTTAGAGTAGATACATAATTCAATTTTCTAGATAAATTATCGTTCAGTTTAATTTTTTTGACGTAGGTACAGATTTTTTCCAAATTTTCAAAGAAAACAACCTCAATTTTTTTGAAGAAAAGACTAAACTTTTTGCCTTACTTTTTTTGAAAAAAAAAAGAATCTTGATTCTTGGCGCTCATTTCAATTTTTTGGAGAAAAAATATTTCTTTAGTTCTTGAAGAAAAAACCTCTCAATTGTTTTGGAGGGAAAAAATTGAATTTTCTTGGATTAAACGCTTTTGGAGTCAGCTTGAATTATTATTTTTTTAAATCTTAGAAATAATTAATTACTTGGGTAAGTATTTATAGAAGGAAAAAATGTCTCAATTTTTTGAGACTAAAACACTGATTTTTTTTACCTAAAATTCTTTGAAAAAAATGAATACCTACATCTTTTTTTTGAAGTGTAAAAATCTAAATAAAAACTTCAATTTTTTTGAATAAAATTTTTTCGAGATTTTGGAAAAAAAGAATGTATGTACTTATATATTTTTGGAGTCAGCGTCAGCGTAAAAACTTTCTTAATTTAAAAAAAATCTCAATTTTATTAATAAAAAAAAGTACCTACCATATCCATTATTAGGTATTTTGTCTCAAATTTTTGAAAATAAATAAATATATTTCTTAAACTTTCTAAGGAAAAAAACTCGCTTAATTTATTTGAAGAAAAATTATGTTTTTAATTTTTTTTAGAACAAAATATTTTTCAATTTTTGAAGAAAAAAATCTTCATTTTTGGAGAGAAAAAAATCATTTTTTTTTTAGAAGTTTAAAACATGTTCTGTCTTACTTTGTTGAAAATAGGTTTCAAATTTTCAATTATATATATATTTTTTTTTTTGAGAAATTAGAATAAAAACTATCTAAATTTTTTAGAGCCGAAGTGAAAAAAATCTCAATTTAAAAAAAAATCTTTAAATTTTTTGTGAGGAAAAATCACCAGGCATTAAAAAAAGAAAACTCTACTGATGGTTTTGTAATGAAAAAATTTCTCAATTTGTTGAGGTAAATAGTCTCTCGGTTGTTTGGAGCAAATAAACTTTCTTTTTTTGGAGTGAAAAATTTCAATACCCAAGTATTTTTTATCATTCTTAAATTTAACATTCAAAAATTTTCAACTTGCCACCCCTCGAAGAAAACTCCGAACTAAACTCTAGAAAATATGTAAATGAGTAACGATCGATCTATGTATTTTCCTCCCTGGAATCGTTTAGTTAAAAAATCGATTCAAAGGCAATATTTGAAGAGATGCACGGTAAAAGGCGAGAGTCTACAAATCTACATAAACCCAAACACGAAATTTCGGGCACGACATGACTTTAAAATTAGTACCGAAACCCATACACTTATGTACTTTGTTACCTGATGTTATTGACTAACATCAAATGAAATCTTTGTTTGGATTAGCATCGACAAGCTGCTCGTATCTACGGGTATTTGTACCTCGAGCCAAGAGTTATTTTGTTAAAATCCAACTTCACTGTACCACTTAATACTTGGTCAATTTTGGAGTACTATTTTAACGTTAATCGATCATGTTCTCGTGTTTATACGAACACACCAGGCCAGGTAGTTGTTGAGAAACCTCCAAGGATTCGAGAAATACCAACGAGAATAAGAAAAGTCGAAGCGAAACAATTCGTTAGCGTAGCTTTATGCGTGCTCAACTGCTCGTGTCACTATTGCCTTAGGTTACAATCGTATACTTTACAAAATTTCGGTATTTCTTTATTGCCGAATTTTGATTCGGAATTTGGAAATTTGGAAATTTTCAAATGACGTAGTTTATCATAAGTCTATATTTATCACCTGCGTAAAAATATTTCGAGGTTTTTGAAAATATGCATCTCTTATGATGTTGTACGAATGAAATATAATGTTATTCGATGTAGTGAATAATTCTTCTTCGTTAATTTATTTACGTAGAATGTTGTATATAGCGTTATTTATCGTAATTTCGTATTAGATTTTACTCTGAAATTAATTTCGTTTTAATAATTAATTTTTATAGTCATAACGCCACCTATCGTTTACCGCATCAGAGGAAAGGAAGATATAAGAAATCACGTTTACTTCAATTCAACTCGAACATGGGGTCAGTACACGAACGGTAAAATAAAAGTGTTTTCGAACAGTTCGATCAGGTACTGGCCCATATTATAGAAAATGTGGACAAAAAACCTACTATTGCGACGACGACCAACAAAATATGATTTGAAATCCATTTTTAGGTATACCTACTTACCAATTCCATTATGCCTTTTGAAGGTTGTTCAATTAAGGAAATTTTTTCTTCGACGAATATTTTCAGCTTGATTTACCTATACATAGAAATGCTTATACCTATGTTATTATTATTTTGCTTTTGAATTTACTTTTTAACGCTTATTATAATTTAAGACATGTACGCGCGAACGTGTCGCAAAGGTATGAATTTCGTGCGAGAGTATAGAGGTGGGCGCGACGACGTTTGTACGTATTTCTCCATTGTGCAGAAATGCGACGAAACGTGTTGAAATTTTCCCAACGTTTGAGCGAGTTTTCACTTTTAGCGTGCGGAGTTGATAATACGATATGAGAACTGATTTCGTGTACCTATGTTGCAAATTGAATCGGATTTTCTCAAGTATTTTTCAAAAGTTCTCCATTCGAGTGATCAAAATTTAAAGAATGAAAAGCGATGAATCAGTTTATAGTACTTATGGTCGCAGGTAAATTCCAATTTCCATGCTATTGCATTTAACAACAGCAATTTTATGATAGAATCAATCCAGAGTTTGTAAGTGAAAAAAAGTAAGCAGGTATGCCTTTTTTTAGGGCTCGCCTTTTCTGAGGATCCATATCCCTTTTCTTTGAAGTTGCACATTTGGGTCATAAAAATAATTTTGAAAGTTACAAAAATATCAATTAAATCCCCTTCCTTCCTTCCTTCCTTCCTCCCTCCCTCCTCATCCAATTTTGTATAATACTCGTACGTATGAAAATCATCAGATAACTTTCATACGTATTATTAAAATCAGATAGGAGGAGGGGGGGGGGGGGGGTGTCAAATCGCAATTTTTGTAATAAGTGAAATTATTCCTAATATCCCATTCTACAACTTTTGTTTGAAAAGTTTTTCAAGAATAGGCATAAGAATCGATATGAGGAACTTCCAAGAAAGTGAGCAAACCCTCAAAAAGAGAAATCATGAAAAGTGGCATGTCCTCTCATTACAATCAAATCTATACTATGTACAGAATCTACTTTTTACCTCTTGAGCCAAAAATTACTTCTAGATGTTTGCGAGTTTTCATTTATTGAGTTGCCATTATTTTTAATTTTCGATTTCTGTCTCTCACCCCTTCAGAGTTGTTTTTTTTTAATAATAAAATAATTCCCCATTTTTATTTTTTTTTTCAGCAGAATTTTGAATCTCGCATTTTTTAAAGAAAAATGAAAAAATTGACCGATTTAAAAGATTTTGACTTTTTTTGGTTCTTAATCCATCAAAGCTATTTTTTCATTAGAAAATAATTCCATAATTATTTTTTATTTTTCCCCTATGTGAATTTCAATTTTTAAAAGTTAGTCATTTTTAATTTTTTTTCAAAATGGGAGGCTCGTAAAACCAGTTAAAGTTCAGTAAGGAGAGAAATAAGATTTTTTTAGCTGATTTTTTTAAATAAAAAGCAACAAAAAAATTTTCTCATTTTTTTTTGTTGAAAAATTGATACCTATATAATCCATGCAAAGGTACCACTTGAATTATTATTGGTTGTGGGAAAATGAAGAATTGGGGATTATTTTTATGAAAAAGAAAATTTCTATAGGTTATAACCAAAAAAATACAAGAATTCGAAAAAATTTAATTTTTCGTTTTGTTTTTTTCAAAAAAAGGGGGGGGGGTCTAGTAGCACCATTAAAAATTCAGTTATGGTTATAATTGTCTAATGAAAAGCTACAATAATAAATTCCGGATGACAAAATGTTGCTTGCCTTTTTTTTGAAAAATTGGGGCATCACAAAGTACCACTTTAAATAATTGAGGTGAGAAAAATAAAAAATTGGTATAATTCTTACGAAATGGAACAACTTTGAATAGTTAAAAAAAAAAAGATTTTGAAATTTTGTCATTTTTTTCATTTTTTTAAAAGAAAGGGGAGTGACTCAAGACGAATTTGAAAATCAGTTGATGGAAAAGAACTTTCTCCCATAAAAAAGCAACAGGTGGGGGGTGAAGGTGAGAAAAAATTCAAATGTCCGAAATAAGGGCCATCCCATTGCAAAGTAAAATTCTAAGGTGGTTTTCAGGTAGTATTATGCAAAATTGGAGGGGATAGAAGGATCCAATCAATATTTTTGTAATAACTAAAATTATTTCCAAGACTTTGGGCTACAACTTTTGTTTGAAAATTTTTTCAATTAAACCCCTAACTCTACCAGTTTTTAATAATATAAGTATCCAAGTCATATTATGCAAAATTGAAGGAAAGAGGAGGGGAGAGGAGGGGAAGGTCTAATCAAAAATTTTATAATAAAAAAAAATTTCTTCGGGACCTCAATAATCTACAACTTTTGTTTGCAAATTTTTTTTCAATTGGAACCCTCCCTCAATTTTGAAAAGTATTTACCTGATTTTGTGTGAAATTGAATGAGAGGAAGGGATCCAATCGAAATTTTTATAATAACCAAAATTATTTTTAGGATCTTAATCTACAACTTTTATTAGAAAATTTTTCAATTGGCCCTTTCCTCCCTCACTCCTTCAATTTTTTAATTAGTGTCTTCCAAGTGTTATGCAAAATCGGTGGAGAGAGAGGCATCCAATTGAAAAAAAATTCCAACCAAAGTTGTAGCTTGAAGTCCTAATAATAGTTTCGGTTTTTACAAAAATTTCGATTATACCCCTCCCTCCTCTCTAATTTTGAATATCAAGTAGGTATCTATGTGGTATTGGACTTGTAAATTTTCGATACTGCCAAAAAAAAAAAAAAAAAAAAAAAACAGTACTGCGACGATCCACTCGTACAAATTCATGTTTGAAAATTTTTTCAATTGGAGCCTTAGGTGCTGAGATAGATAGGAAGACTTTTTGGAAAGAGGATGAATACTCAAAAAAGGGGAGCCTTGAAAAAAAGACATAGCGGTTAATTCTCTTTTGTGTAGACTCTAGATTAAAATTCACTCATAAAATTGCTTTTAACAATATAATCTTACAGAATCTACAATTCCCTGTTGCGACTATTCTATCGAGTGTGTATGTTAGTCTATTATTATTATTTTTATTTGATGCGAATTAATGGTCATTTCGGATAAAAATTTGACAGCTTATAATTTTTTATTTTATTTTATTTTTTGCCGAATCGTTATCTTAATACTTATTTCAATCGCTTATTTATTTAATTTTTTTTTTTTTTTTTTTTTAAGTATTATGTACTTAGCGTCTTCTTTTTCTGTGTGAGTTTATAAACCTTGGTCTCTTTTAACTAAACGACGAATCAGTTTTGCCTCGTTCTAGTTTTACAAAGTTTTCGAACAGCCTTCAAAACGGCATCAAAATGGAAAAATTCAACCAACGTCTTTCATCCGGCCTGTATCGTATTTAAAATGTTGAAAAATTTATCATTTTTAGATGTGTAAATAAAAGCAGCGAAATAGCCGCATTGATAAAAATTTTCTATATACCTAGAAGACGGAACTGTTCGAAAACTTTGTAGTTTTAAATTTAATGTTATTATATTTTTCGGAGGTTATAATTTATATTTTATTGATGCCTGTAGATGTAAGAACTTTTCAAATGGCATTTTTAACTGCTATATCGAATCAGATTCTGCGTATAGAACTTAATAAAAAGGTTGCAAAATAAAGCCTCTCGCTCGCGGAACGAATTTCTACGTTCGATGATTATCGTAGATAAGGCTGCGTATGGGTGTGTGGTCGATGCTTGTAATTCATACCGGGAGTTATGAATCCGGATGTAGAATTTTACAGGAAATTGTTTTCATGAAAGAATGGCCGCCTCGTTGTCTATAAAATCAAGTTCAAAAGCAATTACGAAATTTTAAAATGGAAATTACAGTTTCGGCATGGTTTTGAATATTTATACAGGGTGTCCGGCGAGTGGTGTGCCAAACATGAAATGTGGATATAACCGAGTGCCACTAACAAAAATCTTCATGTATACGTGGTGTCTATATCGATTTTAAAGGGGCAGTGGTGTACAAAATTTTTTAAATTTTGTGAAAAAAATGCACAAACCGGGTGTAACCTTTTGAAAGGAACAAAAATAGTTATGTCAAAAATTTGCCTATCTTTGAAAATGAAGGCGCTACAAAACTTTGAAAATTGGTATTTTCGAAATTCAAATCTCTGTAGCGCCTTAATTTTCAAAGATAGGCAAAATTTTCATATGACGTTTTTTGTTCCTCTCAAAAAGTTACACCTGTTTCGTGTATTTTTTGACCGAATTTTGCAATTTTCATGTATCACCACAGCACCGTAATAAATTGAGGTAGGCAATATTTTTGACTGGGATTTAGCGTCGCTGTAACTCCTTCAATTTCAAAGATAGGCAATCCGATATGATTACAACTTTCATTTTTTTCAATGATCTATCTACTTCCGGTGTCGAATTTTTTTTAAACGCAGTGTTGCCAATCGAATTTGCTAGGTAAAACACCGATTTTCAAACCTTTGTAGCTCCTTCATTTTCAAACTTAGGCAATATGTGTACATAAAGTTTTTTGTTAGTCGTACTCGGTTATATCCAAATTTTCAAGTTTGGCACACCACTAAACGGACATCCTGTATAAGGTACCGGCGGGTAATATGGGCAATTGACCATATTACCTACCCTATGTTATTTTGTTCTGTTTTCATTTTTTTTGAAATCCGATTTCACTGGGTAATAAGGTTTACTTCCCTTTAAAATATCACAATATATGAAGTGTCTTACTCAAAAAGTGTCGATTCTGTGACGATTTTTTTTAAAATGGCGATAATATAGAATGTAGCTGTAGGAAATTGTGTGTTTTCATTGTATAATAAGTTATATTTAACTAAATGAATTCGGGGAAATTTTATATCAAAAAGATAGGAAATTTAATGAGCTTTCCAAATATATGCATTAATGTTGTTTTTGAGATCGGAGTCTTGTAGTAATTCGACTTCAAAAAAAAAAATCAACAAAAATGGCATGGTAGGGTAATATGGACACGTAATTTTTTGTTCTGCCTAAAATAGGTTCTATGGGGATCTGGCTCATTTTTGGTATGTACATTCATAGGGACCTAACACACTCTCATACCAAAAATGAGCCGGATCCGGCCCATAGAACCTATTTTAAGTGAAAAAGAGTTGAATTTTCCTTGTAAAAATTGAAAAAATTGCTGTAGAACGACTTTTTTTTATCCAATTCGGCTGAAATTTTATAAATGTGGATACAGTACGCCTCATACGTATCCACATTTATAAAATTTTAGCCGAATTGGATAAAAAAAAGTCGTTCTACAGCGATTTTTTTCAATTTTTACAAGGAAAATTCAACTCTTTTTCACTTAGAATAGGTTCTATGGGCCGGATCCGGTTCATTTTTGGTATGAGAGTGTGTTAGGTCCCTATGAATGTACATACCAAAAATGAGCCAGATCCCTATAGAACCTATTTTAGGCGGAAAAGAGTTGAATTTTCCTTGTGAAAAATCGAAAAAATCGCTGTAGAACGACTTTTTTTTATCCAATTCGTCTGAAATTTTATATGTGGATACAGTACGCCCTCCTGAATAAATTTTCGTGAGAACTGAATTTTTTTGTGAAAAAATTGAGTTCTTTTTCCAACTTTTTGGTGCTTTAAATTTAAAAAAATGCATGGGTCCATATTACCCTACCGGTAGTGTAATATGGACTTTTTATGACTTTTTTTCAATGGACTTTTTGGACATGAAGGGTCCGAATTTTGAGACTTTCAAGTAGATATTCTGAAAGAGGATGAAATTTTCTACAAGATGCATTTTTTAGTTTTTCAAAAAGAATCAAAATTTCAGTGTGTAGGAGAGTTTTGAAAAAAAGGGTCCATATTACCCGCCGGTACCTTACGTATTATTACTTTTATTTAGGTCAATCTCTGCAAACTTTTGTGTCCCGCCTCCAATTCGCTGAAAAATCGAAAATGCCTCAACAACGTAATCAAGTATACAACTGGATTGCCAACGATACAAAAAAATTCTTTAAAAAACGAAAATCCACCCTTTACTGGATATTATGTATTATTTATTTAAGTACTCGAGAAAACAAGAAAAAATAAACGGAAGGGAAAATTTGGTGTAAAAAACAATTGATTGTTATGGTAGGGCCAAGTTTATCGTTGACGGTTTAAAGAACTTATCTGTAGAGTAGACTATGGGAATATAAGACGACAGGGGGATGGGGAAAAATAGGCAATACGAAGAGAGAAGAGAAGTCGATAAGTAGCAGCGGAAAAATAAGAAATTGGAAATAAATTCATTAAGCTTTTAATGCCGATAAAACAGTAAATACGGCGGAATGATGCCCTTTTCATTGGCACATTGGTTTTTCAATCAACTGTAAATATCTGCGGTGTAGTTTTCTCACGGGTGGAAAAATTTTCTAGGTCGTTTTATCGGTACAAAATTCCAATTACGGTCCATTGACTCGGACCGATTAGATAATTTTTTTCTCTCATTTTGTACACTTAGGTAGGTACTACAGAATCGCCGCCGTGTTCGAGAAACGAGCCGTTTATTTCATTACAAGTCGGCCAAGATCGATTGACTGTGGAAAGTCATTTTATCTGGCTTTCGTTTTGCCTTGATAAAGTTCGCTTCGCACCACGAGAGCCGCGATTATTGCGGTCAGGACCGCAAATCTTCTTATCAAAGTTTGAATAGAATTACGCGACGAGTAGACCATTGGCGAATGGCGATATTTTCATAAACGAGACGAAAATTTTACACCATTCGTTATACTTACTACGTTAAACGTGTGCAAAATGAATCCGAGTCGCGTCGCGTCAAACTCGTCTTACCTAAGTAAAATTAATTAAATTTTCAACTTTGCCATGTTTTGTTTGCATACGTTTTTTTATAGGTAGTTAGGCGAACGAACGGTGTTTCGAAGCGTGCCACTTTCGTCTCGTTGCCTGATCGATTTGAAAGGGTGTACGCCGGAAGAACTGTTTACATAGTTCATTTCTATGCAAATGATTCGTCCTAAGTAGTTTGGTAATGAGATAATGCGAAATGAACTGTCTTCAAATTAAGTCATAGTCATTAAGCTTACATAGGTGCCTATATTATACGTTTTGTATCAAAGCTGCAGCCTTTCATAATTACCCACCTATGTCGTTTTTCTTAGCTGCGTGTATTAGTAATTGGATACAGCCGTATTTACCAAACATATGAAAATGTGCACGTGTATTGCCGCATTATTATTACCAAGGTACAAACTGAGTTTGTGTCGTGTATACAGGATGTCCGGAAAGCACATTTATTTTGAAACTTCAAATTGGTCAGCTTAATGCTAACTACATAAGTAGGTACAATACACATGTACTTGAATTTGTACATTTTCAAATTTATTTTGAAAATGTATATTTTTAAATTCAAAATTATGATTTTTTGAAAATTTTCACCCTCGCTTTGCTTAAGCAGCAATCACGTTTCACTTTTTGATTAAATTCAAATTTATCTCTTTTGATGAAAAGTTTTTCAATTTTTTTTTTTTTTTTTTTTTCATGAAAAATATTTTAATCATCTTGAAGGGAAAATATATCAATTTTTTGGAATAAACTCATTTTAAAATATTTTTTCAAAAATAAAAAATCTTCCAATTTTCTGGATAATTTTTTCCAAAAAATAGTTGAAGGATTTTTTGCAAAATTGACTTATTTATTGGATATAATTTCTCATTTTTTGAGATAGGTATAATTCTTTTAATTTTTTGGATTGAAGAATATTTTTAATTTCTTGGAAAATATTTTCACACTTCGTTTGAAAGTATGAAACATAGTATATGATTTTATTCTGTGACAAAATCTCTAAAAGTCATCAAAATTATTTGGCACGGAAATTTAAAAATGAAAAAATTCGCGCCTCGCCAGGGGCCCCCCTAGACCCCCCCCCTAGTTGGCTCTATTTCCACACTACGTTTGAAAGTATGAAGCATAGTATATGCTTTTACTCTGTGACAAAATGTCTAAAAGTCGAGAATATTAATTTCCATGGAAATTTAAAAACCTAAAAAGTATAATAAAAAAAAGTCTAATTAAAATAAAAAAATTTCATTTTTTTCAGAATGTCTGACAAGAAGCATAAAAGTCATAAATTTTTAAAAAAATTTTTCAAGTTTCACAATGTCTGACAAAATGTCTAAAAGCCATAAAATTTATTTTAAAAATTTCCAAAATACTTGATAAAATTTTTTTTTCTAATTTTCAGAATGTCTGACAAAATGTCCAAAAGTCACGAATATTAATTTCCATGGAAATTTAAAAATTTTAAAAAAAGTCATCTTTCTAAAAAAATAATAAAAATATTTCCACACTACGTTTGAAAGTATGAAACATAGTATATGCTTTTACTCTGTGACAAAATGTCTAAAAGTCACGAATATTAATTTCCATAGAAATTTAAAAATCAAAAAAGCATAATAATATTCTAAGTTTCAGAATGTGTGACAAAATGTCTAGAAAATGTCTAAAAGTTATAAATTTTCAAAAAAAAATTACAAGTTTCAAAATGTCTGACATAATGTCTAAAAAAAATGTCTAACAGTCATCTTTCTTAAAAAATTTCCAAGTTTCAAAATGTCAGAAAGTCATCTTTCTAAAAAAAATAAAATAAAGAAAATTTCTTTAAATAAAAAAATTTCTAACTTTCAAAATGTCTGACAAAATGTTAGAAAGTCATCTTTCTAAAAAAAAAATATGTTTCAGAATGTCTGACAAAATGTCTAGAAAATGTCCAAAAGTCATGAAATTTCAAAAAAAATACAAGTTTCAAAATGTCTGACATAATGTCTAAAAAATCGAATTTATTAAAAAATTTCTGTTTTTTATGTCATCCAAACCTAACCTAATATAACCTAACCTAAACCAACTGTCGGATTTTTGGGTCGGATTTTGGGGTCGGTCGTTTTTTTCCATTTTGGTCTCCGTAAAAGCATATACTATGCTAATAAATTTTTTTCAATTTTCAGAATGTCTGACAAAAAGCCTAAAAGTCATGAAATTTAAAAAAAAATTGAAAGTTTTAGAATGTCTGACAAAATGTCTAAAAGTCATCAAAAAATGATAAAATAATTAATTTCCATGGAAATTTAAAAATTAAAAATGTCTATAATAATAAAATATTAAAAAGTCATTAAATTTATAAATAATAGTCATAAAATTTCTAAAAAATTTCTAAGTTTCAAAATGTCTGACAAAATGTCTGAAAGTCATCATTTAAATGGAAATTTAAAAATCTAAAAAATGTCAGAAAGTCAACTTTCTAAAAAAATTTCTAAGTTTCAGAATGTCTGACAAAATGTCTAAAAAATGTCTAAAAGTCATAAAATTTCAAAAAAATTTACAAGTTTCAAAATGTCTGACATAATGTCTAAAAAATGGAATTTATTAAAAATTATCAAAGTTTTTTTATGTCACCCAAACCTAACCTATTGTACCCTTAACCTAACCCAATTTGTTGTCGGATTTTGGTGTCGGATTTAGGTCTTGGATTTTTCTGTCGTTTTTTTCCATTTTGGTCATCGTAAAAGCATATACTATGCTAATTAAAAATTAAAAACCAGAATGTCTGACAAAATGTCTAAAAGTAATCTAAAATAAAAATGATAAAAATTTACTCTCTGACAGAAAGTCTAAAAGTACCAGTAATAAAATATCAGACTGATACTATCCTCAAGGTATCAGCCTGATATCATCCTCGAAGTATCTGCCTGATACCAGCCTCGAGAAATTCGCCCCCTTTACCTTCCAAATAATTGAGCGTTTCCCCTCCCAAAATGAGAAATTTCCCCCAAAAAAAATTTAATTAAGATTTTTTTGTTTTCAGAAAAAGTGAAATATTTTTCCTTTAAAAAAATACTTACCTTCGAAGAGATTTTTCTTTACAAAAAAATTTTCTCTCAATAAATTGAAAGATGCTTTTTGAAAAAAATTCTCCAAAAAATTATATTTCTCCTCCAAAAAAATCATGGATTTTTCCTGAAAAAACTGAAAGATTTTGTATTCTAAATTGAAGAGGAGATTTCTTTCTCAAAAGAAACATAAATTTTCTCCCACCCCTCTTCCCAAAAAAAAAATCCCTACCTTAATTCCAATCCAAAAGTAGAACCTATCAGATTGCGTCCAATTCTCCAACAAAAAGAATAATTTTTTGATTCTGCAATCAAAATTGTTTCTTTTTATGAGAATCAGATACCTATGTTTTTACGGAGACCAAAATGGAAAAAATAATATTTCAACGAAATCGATATTGTATTAATAAATCTTGAAAGTTGATGGTCGTTTGATTTATTAAATTCTGGTTACTTTTTTTGATAAAAATTTTTTGTTCACCAATGTCTATTTTATTTTTTGAGGTATTCAGTCATGATGCTGGTAGGTGTTTGATAAAAGAATATCTAGCTGAATAAAATGTTTTTTTGCAAAAAAAAAAAAAAAAAAGGTTCAAGTCAATCCATTTTTTTTCTATTTTTTTTATGATTAATTCGTTCTTTTTTCAAATACAAGTGACCAAAAAAATGTTGAAACATTTGATTTTCTTTAAATTAGCATAAAAAGTAAATTTTTGGCATAAAACTTTTTAATTTAAAAATTATTTATTTTTCACTCATCTTTAAACTTTTTGCATTGCACTGGAAGTCGTACGATATTTTTCACCTTTGACATTTTTTACTCTTTTGATTTTATTATTTAAATTTTTTCGTGAAAATTTCACAGAGAAGTAAAAAAAATTACTTTCGAACCAGTATACAATATATATATATACTTAACCGCAGCATATAAAAAAAAGGTGAAAATGATGTTATTGAGAAAATTATTTTTCTTCTAATGAAAAAATGTTTTGCAGAAAATCTCTTACTAAGTTTTTCCAATTAAAAAAAAAAAAAAAAAAAAAAAAACAGCTCACTCAAAAAAAAGTAATTTTAAACAAATTCTATTTTCAACTAAGTAAGTATTTAAAATAACTGTAACTTTTTGCATGAGTAAAAAAATGAATGAATTAGCTTAAAAAGAATAAATTTCTGGCAAAAATTTCTCTAGTAAAAGAAAGCAGTAATTTGATAAGAAAACAAAATTCATTAAAAAAAAAGAAATAACGTCAAAAAAATTATTTTGAAAAAAAAAATTTATACAAAAAATTTTCTCGCTAAAACTTCATTTAAAATGTAGAAAAAATAATTTTCTCTAAAAAAAAAGGCCAAAAAAATATAGGAACGTAAAATTAATGGAAATACTCTTTTAGTTGAATAACTTGAACAAAAATCAGTTAAAACGTATTTTTATTTTAAAAATGTTATGTAAAAAAAATATGTAGGTAGGTAGGTAAAAGCATTCATCAAAAAAATAAGGTATGGCAAAAGAGTAAGTATAAGTATTAATTTTTTTTTTACTGGAAAACATTATTTTAAATAGGTAAGTGAATGGAAGAAAAAAAAGGGCATATAAGTAATAATTTCACAAAATATAAGATTCATTAAAAATTATACTTATATTTTTTTCGCCAAAATTAGGTAGTGATTATTTTTGTCTTTATTTAAAATTAATGTAATTTAATATTAAAATCATTTCCGAGTCGTAGGTTATACGAACGTGAGATTCTAGTTTGAATAGTTCCAAAGTGGTCACTAGTAGTTCCAAAAAAAAAATTGAGTAATTTGGTGTCAATTTAGAAAAATTTAAAGTTGATTTTTCTCTCAAAAACTACAGAGCATTTTTTCTACAAAAAAGTGAGAATTTTCTCTCAAAAATTTGAACTTTTTTTTTCAAGAAATGAAAACTATTTACAAACGAGAGATTTCTTTCTCACAAGAAACAGAGATTTTTTCTCGGAAAAAATGGGTAAATTTTCTTCTCGAAAACGTTGAAAAACTATTTTTCAATACTACTTACATATTTTCTAAATTTTATTTCAGAAGTAGGAAGTCTTTTCTGAAAATAAATCCATGTTAAACGTTGATGCTCTTGAGGCGTAAGTTACCTAATTTCATTTTTAAAATTTGAAAAAATTCTGAGAATGGTTCTATTTAACGAGGAAATTTTGCAAATAATGTACACGTCATTATACGATTTTGTGATTTTAAAAATATCGAAAATATATATTTTTTTCGTGTGGAGAGGAACATGAATCAGGTACTCGGCATGCACCTTTGAACAAAAAAAAAATGCTTTGATATCACACCATTCGAGCTGAAACTAACAACAGGAAATGAAAAGCAATCACAAGAGTAGGTAGTTGAGTGGTGCAATGCATACGAAACGTGTGCTTTAAAATAGAAACAGAGGAAAGCATGTACCTAGTGTCATTAAAATCAAAATGACACTTTAACCTGTTGACGCGTATTCACGTATCACGTCCGCGTAATGTACACCTATCGGTTGATAATTTAAATATACCTAATAAAGCAGAAGCTATTGCGCGACTTTAGTGTAAAATATATAAACGACGCAACGAGTTCGTTACAAAGAGAGACTATCAATTTGTGAAATGGTCCATAGCGGAACAGCGATTATTAAACGTTAAGTGAAAATTTCAATATAAATTAATCGAAAATCTACACGAGGTGATATTAAGTCTAGTCGGATTAACATGGCCAGTCTGTTTTAAAGAATCCCCTATTGAACCGCACGTAAACAATATTACATCGAATAAGTAAGATGGGGCATGGGAGAGAGGGAAAATCTGTGTGATTGCCATTCGGCCATACTATATAGTCGATTCTATAACCAAAAAAGCAACATTTTGACGGATAATGAAGCAGTAACAAACATTCGGTGGTATTTATCCTTTATAGTGGTCATTTAATAAACGTACCGGGTTTCTTCGTCAGCCTTTATTACTAACTTCGCAACGCTTTTAATTATTCCTAAGTCTTCCAAGTTATAGATTATAGTTACTCGTAATAACACGATTCCGGATATCGTTTCGTTTATATATTTACAAACAAACATTTGGTTACCTAAGACCTACCTATACAAATACATATACGTAGCTAATGTTTACGAGTCTCCGCATTGGTCCGCTAATTACACTTTGGGTACTTAGGTGCAGTTGAAAACTCACTTCATACAATTTTTTTAAATTTTTTCCCACGTTTAAATTATTTTTAAATAGGGAAAAATGCATTAGGATCGTTAAATACCTAACGTAAATTTGCTCCTCAACGTGTTCAGTTTTTGCTAATGAGTCTCGGCACAGCAGGACAGGCAAAAAAAGTAAACATTGTATTTTCATTATAATATGTACCTACAACTACCCCGCGTAATACCTGTTTAATTGGAAATTTCTATTTTCTTTTCGAATAATGCGAAACGGCTGACTCGGTTTTTTTTTCAAACACGGTGATAAAAAATGCTAATTTTATTCGACCGTTTTTTCTCATTACGACGAATTTGCACGGTGTTTATTCGTGATATTAAGTGTAGCTGAGACCCCCGCCACCGGACCCCCTACCAGTATGTTTTGTGAATCATGTCGCTTCGATAAACTAGTATTTTCAAAAAAGTCAGCAAAAACATTTAATCCTTTGTCGTTCATTTTTTTTAAACAGCGAATGCAATTTTTCATTACATGTCTCTGTTTTTTAAATCCAAGCTGTACTTCAACTGATGTAGTACCGACTCGGTTTGCATAACAGATTTTAATAAAATATCTAAAAAAATGTAACGGATTTTTGAATTAAGTACCTACAAAGCCGGATTAAGATACTGTATTCCGTTTTATATCTCAGGAAAATGTATCGCTCTACCTACCTTTATTTCTAAAATATAGCTATGAAATTTCAATTTTTTGAGAAGCAAAATTTTTTATTTGTGATTTCAAGGTTAAAAAAAACAAGTTTGAACAAAATCTGAAAACTTTTTCGTAAATAATTTTTCCAAAATTTTTCTTCCACTCCCAGAGTACTGTTTTTCAAAACGAAATACTTTTTTACGACTTCCGCAATTTTTTTGAAAAAAAAAAATTGTTTGAGTAGAAAATTTAGGAATTTTTTTCATCATTCAGTAAAATTTTTATGTCGTATAATCCCCTCAATTAGGTACTTTAAATTTCAAACGAAGCGAAGCATCAAATTTTCGTATTTTTCTCAAGAACAATTTTTAAAATAGGTACATTTATAGCAAAAATTTCACATCGAAAAGTTCTTTATAAGGCCAAAATTGCGAATATTTCAAAAAAAAGTGTTTAAATATTTTTCAAGACGAGAATTCCAAAATGATCATTTTTCCAAAAAAATATTCACTTTAAATTTTATCAAAGTCCAAATCATGAATATTTTAGAGCAAAAAAAAAACAAATTTCGATAGGACCTAAATTAAGAATATTTTTAGATTTTTATAAAAATGTCAATGCCCACGTAATTCTTGATGAAATTTTTAAATTTAACAACATTGAGAATTTTTTGTGAATTTAAAAATAATGATAGAATTTTTGTAGGTATTTCATTTGGGAATTTTTTATACCTACATATTTTTTTTTTTAAGAAAATTTTTAAATAATAGGTATAATTCCTTCCAAAGAAGATTTTTAGAGAATTTTTAGGAGAAGAAAAAAATTGATTTATTTTCATAAAATTTTTGAAATATTTCTTCAACAAAAAAAAATTTCATACGATTTTCTGTGATTTTTTTAATATTTTTGATAGATCTTCTGTTTTTTTTCCTTAAGGAAAATTTTGAAATATTTCCTTTCGACAAATATAATATTAATAGGATTTTTGATTTTCAGAACATTTTTGAACAATTTTCTCTAAAAAAAAGAGTTTTTTTTTTACGATAAGTCTTTATTAATTCCAAAAAATTAATTAATTGGTTTTTTTATGAATTGAAATGAAAATGGTTACCTATAAGTTTAATATATTGATAGAGCTTTCTATTATCATTATTATTATTATTTTTTTTTTTTTGGAAAAATTTTGAAATGTTTAAAAAATGTTTTTAGTGGATATTTTCAATTTTTTCAGAGAACTTTTGAATTTTATGAAATTTTTTTTACATAATTTTTCAGTTTTTTCAGAAAATTTTGAATTATTCCTTTTTTTTTTTATTCTAAAAGTACATTTTTTGTGATTTTTGTTTTTGTTTTTCGAAAAAATTTCAATAAAATATTTCCTTTTGAAAAAAATGTTGGATTTTTGAATTTTTTCAGAACATTTTTGAAATATTTCCTTTAGTGGAATATCTAATGCTGAATTTAAAACTTCATTTATTATTATTCATTAGACGTTATATCCTTAGGTACTTAGGTGGTTATTTTTATAAGGCTTTTCAATTTTATCAGTAAAATTTAGAAATATGTTCTTCCAAAAAATAAAATTAGACGATTTCTTTGTGAACGATTGAAAAAAAATTATAGATCTTTAAAATTTTGTTCAGAAATTCAGGAAAATTGAAAGGTTTTTTTATGAAAATTAAAAAAAAATCAATAGGATAAGTTTGAAAAAAATGGTCACTTTTGAAAAAAAAATTGCATTCTAAAAAATAAATGAATTAAGAAAAAAATTAATTCAAATACCTAATTTTGAAAATAAATTATTGGAACTATTCTTAAACAAATCAAAAACTATTATTATCTAGGTATACCTATCTACACTTTGTTTTTTATTTTTACTGGTGTAGTCAAAATTTGCGTTACAAAAATTTCTGACAAATCGGGTTGGGGGGGGGGGGGGGGGTAAAATTCTAAATAAATTTTTAATAAATCAATATTGAATTTAACGTTAATATTTGCTTAATTGGCCACTATTTTGAAACGTTATCTAATGTTTTCATTTTCTCCAATTCATATTTACGGCAAACCAAGTAGGCAACTTATTATACTTGACTCGCGCATTTTTTGATAGATGAAGTTGCCAAATCGGTCAGAATATCAACTCAGTAGATATGTGCGAGTATAAGTGCACTAAGCGCATAGATTTTTTTATGTCCACTTTAATTTTCTTTCAAAATAACTTTTAGACAATATTTCGTGAAATTTTTTTTAAAATTATGGGATTTTTGATTTTGTATTCAGGAAAATTTAGAAATATTGTAAAAAAATCAGAGAATTTTTTTTTCAAGTTTGTAAGTTATTTTTTTATTTATTTTTTTTTTAATTCAGACCTTCAAAAAAAATGTGGTGTGAGAAAATTGTACCCATTTTCATCCACGCTTGACGAACCTGCATTTCAATGATTTTTTCGACATTTCAACTCGAAACTTCGTCATAAAATGTGAAAAAATTGGAAATTTTTTGTTGGTTTGAATAAATTTTTGAAAATGAATGTTTCAACATAGTACTAAAAATCTCCTTTTCAATTTTCCCGAAGTATCTTTTAATTATTCGTGCCCAGTGTAAATAACTAAACACCTCAAATTGGCCAATATAACTTTTTTTTCGAGCGAGTGCGACGATTTTCAAGGATCAATAGGGCCGGCTGCACCCTTCGCCCCCGTCAAACTTTTCTTTCTAATGTTATGAAAGTTTCCTCTTGGGTATCAGTGCTTCGTTAAAAATCTTAAAAATGAAGAACTGCAATGGTGTTTTTTCTTACCTCGGGTAAAATTTCGTAATTTTCTGCTTGTTTATTAAAAATCATATTTTCACGGGTGACGTCTGAATTTCTGAAAAATAAAGAAAACCAAAATATTACAGTAGCTGAAAATATTTTCGTACGTATTTTCATTTTTCAACACGATACGAGTTCATGGCAACTGACTTATTATTTTTATTTTTTTACGAATATCCCTCAAGTGGGTGTGATGAATTTTACGAAAGTGTTGAAGGTGAAGTTTTGAATTATCAGCTTCGGTACATGTAAGGTAGTATAAAGTTGTATAATATGACAAAAATATTTTTGCAGCTTTGGTTTTCATGTATCTACGATGAGCAAACACAAAATAATTCCCAGAAGTGTGTATTTTTAGTCAAGTTTTTAATAAAGACGGCATCGCTCGAGGAGAAGGACGAAAAATTCGACGCGACGTCGTAAATAAAATTGTAAAACTTGTGGGATTGATGAAAAACATAAAAAGATCACATTTTATTTATTAGAATGACACGAAATTAAAAATTCGCCAATTCCATGGTTGCATTTCATAGCATGGCATGGCGTTCGATTTGTCGAAAATGATAAGTATCTCTATACCCATCTTTGTACACTTAACTACCTACTTTATTGTCTAGACAATTACGACATATCTACGATCAACTATAAAATATACCCAAAGGTATTGTCGCATATTAAATTAGCTCAAGATGAAATATGTCTCGTCTGGCAGAGAGGTTTATTTATTTTTTCTAAAGATGAGCGAGTAATTTTATGAAATTTAAAAAAAAATGTTTTTTTTTTTTAAAGAAGCTTCTTTATTAAATAGACGGGTCTCGTAACTTGAAAGTTTGAGCGAAATAGAGAGAGACATATAAGTTATGTATTGAAAATTAGGGAGGTAAGGACGAACGGTTTGAAACGAATTTTTGGAGTTGAAGAATGTTATACTCGTGTGTTTTATTAATTGATTTTGGCGTTGAAAATTTTCCAAATATCTAACCGGCGGCGTATATAAAGGGCTTCGTTATAGACCATTTTCAAACATTCTCACTTCATAAGATTATCGTGTCTGTGGGCTCTTGCGTTTAAAGGAAGAATTTAACACTTGGGTAATCGCGTATAAGTATGTACTCCGCCTGAAATGGCAGACACTTTTGCAGCGATATATGCGAGTGGAAACTATATCAACAATTTACGACTATGCGAGTGAGAAAATATGGCTTTTATCGGTAGCTTAGCGACTTTTTAAAAGTTCCGATTAGATTGGCGTATTTCCTCCATCACGAGTTTTACTTGTCGTTTTCCAAATACGGTATGAGATGTGTATTAGTAAAAGGGTGGTAGTAGGGTGCTAGCTCTCTTTTTTGCACGTATCAAGTTGCATATTTCTGCTATCATATTAACGTTCATTTACGTATAATACGTAACAGGGCCAACAACTTGGAATTTTTTGAGGTACAGATCGATTTTTTCTCAAAGGGGGATTGGAGGGTTGAAATTTATATGGTTGAATGTGAGAAATTCATATTTTTTTTTAAAATTGAGACCTTTTTATTAGTTTTTTTTATATAAAATTTTCATCTCAAGAAAATGATGAATTTCTTTACTGAAAAAAAAATGAAAAAATTTTCGGCTCCAAAAATTCTTTCAAAATTTGTATTCCAGGAGAATTTTTTAAAATTTTCATTCCAGGAAAATTGAAAAAAAATTATTCCAAGGAAATTGTGAAATTTAAAAAAAAAAACTGAAAATTTTTATTCCTAAAAAGTAAGAAATTTCTCCTCTCAATATTTCTCTTTAAAAATTCAACAAATATACTTATTACTTACCATTCCCAAAATTAAAAAATTTTCTTCGCCGAAAAATTGGAAATTTTTTCACCAAGAAAATCACAATATTTTCCGCTCCGAAACACTCGAAAATTTTATATTCCTTGAAACTCACACAATATTCTCGAAAATTTTATACTCGTTAAGAAAAATATTAACCCAAAATAGAAAATTCAAAATTTTCTATTCAAAGAAAATTGAAAAAAAAATTCTCCAAAATTTTATTTAAAAAAAATACTTACTTTGAAAAAATTGAGAAATTATTATCAAAATATTTTACTCAAAAGAATCAAGAAATTTTTTTATTGTTCCAAATATTTCTTAAAAATTTTATTTCAAAAAAATTGAGACTTTTTACTGTCAAAAAATTAAGAAATATTTTATTTCAAAAAAATTGAAATTTTTTAATGAAGATTTTGTTTTAAGAAAATTGAAAAAATTTTCATTTTAAAATAAAATAGGCATTTTTTTCTCACAAAATTTTGAGATTTCCTTTTATTTTAATTTTAATTGAGAAGTTCATTTTCTACTTCAGAAAAATTGAAAGATTTTCAGTGTCTAAAAACAATGATATTTTTCTAAAAAAAATAAAAAATTTTCTCTCTCCAAAAAAAAAGAAAAAGTTCAGCGCTGCAATTATTGCTTGAAAAATTTTTATTCTTTAAAAAAAATGCAAGATTTTTTTCAAATTTGAAAATGAAAAACACACCTACCTTCCTCGAAAGAAGAAGTTTTTTCCAAATATTGAGAAATTGAATTTTTCAAAAAATGAAGATTTTTTATTATCTACGTTGATTCAAAAGAAATTGAAACATTTTTTTGCTTTAAAAATTGAGGAATATATGTTTTATTTATTTTTTTACTTTGAAAAATTTCTAGTTTACTCAATTTGTTTTTTGGAGTGACGAGAGGGGTTCAATCAAAATTTTTGATATAACCAAAATTATTCCTAGAACTTCAAACTGCAATTTTTGGCAAAAAATTTTTAGACGAATTTTCAGAATGAAAAGGCGTCTATATGTATTCGGTCAGGGGTTTTTAGAATTTTGTGAACGCAACTCCTCCGTAACCGATGAACGTAGAATTATGAAATTTACATGTATCAACATGATTTTCCATGTAGTTGTGCACCTGGTATTTTTTTTAAAAATATATGCAATATTAACCGAGTAATTAAAAATTGAGATGAGGGGAAGCCGGAAAAAAATATAGAGGATCCGAAGTTGGTAATGGGGATAGAAATATAAAGTAGGCGAAATTATCTTCTTTTACGACATGCTAGGTTGAATTTTGATTGCCACCTGCTGTGAATTTTTCTTTTATCTACCACATGCTGTGTTGAAATTTTATTGCCCCTGCTGTGAATATCTTTTTTTATTATCATGATGGTCATCTTTTTACCACATGCTGTGTTGAATTATTATTGCAATCTGCTGTGAATTTAAAATGCTAGAGGCAGTTGATGCTATGTTATTTTATCTGATGGTTATCTTTACATGATACGTGCTTTTGAGTTATTTTACGCCTTCTAGGAAATGTGAATTTATTTTTAGCCCTTACCTTATTTATTGATTTATTGCTTTTTGGCCAAAAAGCAATAAATCAATAAGTAAATGAGATAATTAGCCAAATTTTTTAATTAAAAAATAATGGCTATTGTGTCCGACCCTAATTTAGAAGGAGGGGGGGGGGGGGTAGAAAAGTTTTGACCATACACCCTCTCGGTCTTCGACGCAATGACGAGGTTATGGAAAATTCAATGAAGGGGCGAGGGATAAGGGAACAACACTTGTGGTGCGGGCAACTTATTTCAATTGGACCCCTCCTCCAGTTTTGAAAAAGTATCTACCTGATATTATGTGAAAACAGAGGAAAGGGAGGGATCCAATCAAAATTTTTATAATGACCAAAATTATTTTTAGAATTTTAATCTACAACTTTTATTTGAAAAAAATTTCAATTGGCCACTCCCTCCTTTCCCCTCTCCTCTCATCTTTAATTTTTGATTTATATCTTCAGGATGTTGTGCAAATTCTGAGGGGAGGGAGGGGTCCAATTGAAAATTTTTTCGAACAAAAGTTATATATTGAAGTCCTAGAAATAATTTTAGTTATCTCAAAAATTTCGATAGGACTCCTCCTTCCTCTCTAATTTTGAATATCAAGTATCTATGTTCAACAAAAACGATCCGCCACCATGTAAACAAATTGAATAAACTAGACACTAGTGAAAAAATTGAAAAACATTATTTTACACTGATACGAGTATAAGTTATGAATTTTTTTCACACTGACTTCGAAACATTGAGATATTTTTAATTCCAAAGAAATTCAGAAAAAAATTTTCAAATGAGAAATGAGTTTTTTTTTCCTCTCCCAAAAATCGAGAAATTTTTGGTTCAAAAAATTTAGAAGTTTCTTCAACTTTTTTCTACTTTAAAAAAATTAGAAATTTTTTTACACTGACTACAAAAAACTTGAGGTACAGTATTTTTTTCTCCAAAAAAAAACATAAATTGTAATCGATAGAGTGCAGTATTTCAATTTTCGCAATTTCAGAGTTTTCTGCTATGTAACTCGAGTACCCAAGATACTGCTAAATTTCCGGTTATAGGTATATAATAAAATAGGCCTCGTATACTTATATAATATGATTAAAATTTTGAACAACGATCTTTTCACGATACTCATGACTTTTCTTATCATTTTGATTGCAGATTTGTTTTCACCATCGTGAGCTACTTAATCGGCGTATTTATATTCGCTACGATCGTAGGTAAGTTAGGCTTTTTTTCGTCTTAACTTTTATGTAAACTCGAATGTATTTGTACAGAAAACGGAACTTATACAGGCGAAAGAGGAAAAATACTGCGAATTTGTTGAACCATTAATGCGTACGGTTACGGTATTATAATCTTTGGAAACGTCCTGCATAAAATCAGGCATCTGGAAAAGATGCGAAGCGTGTCCTTTATCTCGATTGTATGCTCTTTTACCCTCTGGATGAAAAAAATTCACGTTTCTTTTCGTCGGTACGCTTGCTCGAGGTTTTTCTCCCACTCGTGTTTATTTTGAAACGAAATGTCGTGGTTTTATTCACAAGAATGATATACGTACTGTAGATTTTGGTCAAAACCTAATTGTAATTTATATCGAATTTTTTCTCCTTCCACGAATCGTTATTTTTTTTTCAAATATGTACTATTTCATTTCAGGTCAAGTCGGAAATGTGATAACAAACAGAAATGCAAATCGCTTAGAATTCGAAAGGTTATTAGATGGCGCCAAGACGTACATGAGACATCATAAAGTTCCCAGTGGTATGAAACGAAGAGTGCTGCGGTGGTATGATTATTCCTGGTCCAGGTACGTTTATTAACAGTAAATGACTTTTTGTTTGATAATGTTGCAACTTTAGCCACAAGAGAGTACATAGGGTTTCCAACTATGTATTTGGAAGGGTACAAGTTAAAGATATTATTGTAGCTTGTTCAATTTTAAACGAGAGTACGTTTCGTGATTTTGAAATTTTGTTCAATTTTTTCTTCTTTAATTAAGTAATTCTCGTGAAAACTGAAAAGAACGTAGTTGGTTAAGAATACTGAATTGGCTCTTAGCTAAGATTTTGAAATTAAAGGTTAGAGGTTGGTCCTTAAGAACGGTGTAAAAAAAACTGGATGATAAAATTTTTGACCCTCCACGTTACTCATAGTGAACATACCTAAAGGAAGTACTGTGGGCTTTTTTACAAATTTTTTCAATCAATAAAACGACCTTTAAAGTGAGACTTTTGAGTATTTTGTCAGACATTAAAAAACTTGAAAATTTTTTCAATAAGTAATTTTTTCAAATGAATAAAAAAAAGTCCACTTTTAATCCCTAAAGTGGAAATAAAAAAATCTCTGTGCTTACTCCCTCATACATCTATCAAGTTGGTATTCTAATCGATTTCGCAAACACTAACTATCGAAAAATAAATGTAAAATGTATAATAAGTTGCCTACTTAGTTTGCCGTAAATATGATGATTATGATGTATGTTAATTTGCCTACTCCGTTTGCCCTAAATATGACTTGAAGAAAATGAAAACATGAACATTTCAGAATAAGGGCTAATTAAATATTAATGTTAAGTTGAATTTTCATTGGAATTTTTCCCAAAAGCTCAAAGCTCAAAAATGAGCTTTTCTATAATAAAGTTTGTGTCGGTTCTCTCCTACCCCTTGAAACACCCTCCCCCGACACTACGCACAAGGCAGCCTTTGTCGGAGGATGTTTCTTCCTTCTTACCTGTGCCTTGAGCGTGTACTGGGTACCCGCTCAGCCGACACGTCTTAAGCCCCTACCTATCCTAATTTCCAAACACACTTGTGCAATGGTTTGGTCTTTAGACTTTATAAATTTGAAGAATATACGTATTCGTATACAAAATAATACAGTGAAGTGTGTATTCTCACACACACACTTCTCACCAAAAATTTGGATAACATAAACCAAATGAATGATTCAATATATCCTATCTTCTAATTTAAACTAGAGTTTAAGTTAAGAAATTAAACCAATTTTTTCTTTTAGACTTTACCTTATATTTCCAAAATATCACACTTGTTATTATTTATTACAATTACAATCGAAAAAAAAGAAAGGGAAAAAATAGAAATACTGAATATTATAAATTTTGATATTGTGCTTTTTAGCCTAGATTTGTCAGAGACCAGAGCGATTTTAAATACTGCGTCGAGACGCGTATCTTATTTCGCTCTCTGTAATAGCAAATCTATACCAATAGGCACAATAATAGGCAATTAATCCTATTTTCTCTTCCTATTTAAACGAATTATAACTAAATACATACAGGAGTATTAAAACATACCCGATTAATTAAGCTATCTCAAACTACATCAAATATTACGCCAAAAGCAAAAATTAAAATATAAAGCCATAAGCTGCATAACCGAGTAATACATTAAAATCTTCCTCTCACTCTTCTCTACAATAATATCTAACCAAAATCTCATAAACTTTCATACCAAATTAATTACCATTACATAAAACATCTAAATTAGCCAAAATTTACTCCCACTCATCATTAAAACAAGTCTAAAAAAATATAAACTAGCAAAAAATTGCATTAAAGAACTATATTAACATTTATAAGGAACCATTATCTAGACATTATAAGCATAAAAGCATTTTATTAACTATCTTTATTATCCAAAATTATTTAAACAAAAATTATTAAAAACAAGTAAAAATCCATCAATTCAAATCATTCAGCATTTATAAAAATTAAATTATTAAAACCATCAAAAAACTAACAAAAAACCATATAAAATCTCCATCGTTACGTTAACTAACCAATCCGAACATAAAAAGAATTATTAGAAAAGAAATTATAGAAAGAAAAATATGAAAAAGCAAAAATTACGAGTTCGGACTGAAAAAACCTCCTCTTTACCTCATTTTAGTATAGAAAAATTAAAAGATAACGAAATCTACTGCATAACTTTTACGTTAAATTAATTAAAATGAAAGCAGAATAACCAAAGAATATTATTCTGAAAAAAACTAATAAAAATAATCATTAATAAAAAAGTTATAAAGAAAACAAAAAAATAAAAAATAAAAAATTTTGAAAAAAATCTAAAAATCTTTACTTTAATTATTTAATTTATTACGTTAAAAACTTTTAAATAAAAAATAAAAAAATAAAACTAAAAAGTACTAAAACCACCGGTTACAAGTTCAAAATTTAAAAATGAAATATTTACAATTTATAAGCACATTAATCTCAAAAATGATAAATTAGATTTTCAGTAAGCTCAATTTTTTCCAAGAATGGAAGCTCAGAACATAAAAATGAGATTTTTCTGTAATTTGAAAAATGATTTTCATCAGCTGAGCAAGAAAGTAACAAAAGCTTGATTTGGCGCAACAAAGTATTAAAAACATGACCAGTCATTTTTACAGCCTAAAAATAGTAATAAATTTTTTTCAAAACCTCAAAGCTCAAAAATAAGGAACGACATTTTTTCAAGTAATCTTTTTTCATAGAAAAATCAAATTTTTTTTTGTGAACGATTTTTTTTCTAAAAATTTTTTCCAAAAGCTCAAAGCTCAATAATGTCATTTTTACCATTTGTGCTACATTTGGATCATTGGTGGTCCATTTCGGTAATTAATGGTTCACTTGGACCATTCGTTGTCCATTTGAGACATTAGTGGTCCATTTAGACAATTTATAGTCTATTTGAATCATTAGTGGCTCATTTGGACCATTTGAGGTAAATACATTTAGGTCGTTCATTGATTTTTTTTGCAAATTATTACAATAATTTTTTTAGTACGGTAAAAATTGATTCAATTTCAAAAATAGCAAAAATTTCAAGTTTTTCAAAATTTTACAATTTTAAAAAATTTAAATTGATTCAACCATTAGATAGCCAACCCTTACGTAGCGAATGTCTCGCCCTGCTTTTAGTCAACCTTTTAAAAAAAAATCAAGTTCCAGAGTTTTGTGAAAGAGGGCGTCTTAAAGTGAACGTGCGCGACTGCACGATAAGTCTGCGTCCTTCCCCTTTCCATCCTAAAAACGTTGCTACGTAACCGCCATCTGGGAAAGAGCTCCATAACTAGACGATAAACGGGCTCCTTTTTAACAAAATAAGCGGGACCTTTTTTTTGCATGGGCTGGCTATCTATTTATAGGTTAATCTATGATTCAACTTAAAAAAATTTTCAATTCAAAAATCATCAATTTTTTAGTACTCAATTAATGTTTTTTTTTTTGTTTTTTTTTTTAAATCAAACGTAAGTATTAGGTAGGTATGTACAAATACCTTTGACAAATACTTGCAAATACTTATTTGTACCTAATGGATTTTTTTGCTGAAAATTTTTTTAAACAGCCCAAATCTCAAAAATTTGATTTTCTGTAACAAAAGTTCAAAGCTCAAAAATGAAATATTTACAATTTAGACACATTAATCTCAAAAATGATGCTATGAAAAATTAAAATAATTATGCATTTCCATATCAAGGAACATTCTAAAAAGATTGGAAAGAATGTCCAGGAAAAGGTACCTATACCCAACTTAATCATCACCGTAACTTAGGAGAAAGATTGGGAGGGGGGGGCAAAAACAATTTTTCCCTCATTGGTTTTTTAAAAAAGTAATTTTTTCTTATAATTTTGCTGTAAATATCTATCAAAAAAATTATTGGGGTCAAATGCCCCCTTGCTCCCCAAATTACGCCTATGGTTACCTTTCCCTAAAAGTTTGAAAAAATTAGATTGAGAATAGTAACAAATGGAAATTTATAACAAAGAAGAACTAATTTGACCTCACTGGAGGAGGTAGGAGTGAGGTAGGAGGCCAGAAATGTTATCACCGAATTTTCACATCCTAAGAATCTATTAAAACTTCCACCACTAAATTTTATAATCCCCGTCTGCGAGACTAAAACTTGAAAAAAAAAATTAACAAATGAATTTTTTCAAAGCGTTATTACGTATAAGAACCATAAAACTACGACTAGGTACCTAATTTTATTTACATTTTTGAAAGCAAAAAAATGTTAAGTAGGTAATTTTTTGGAAATATCAGTGATAAAAAAAAATAGAGAAAAACAACCCTACCAAAAAAACTAGCAACTCCCTAACAAGTTACTCGTAATTTTCTGAGATTGGCGACGTTTCAAAATGTATCTACAGTTATCACGAAACATAATCATCGCGCCATTTTAGTGAGCCAACTTGAATTAAATTTCTATTTTTTTAACATCGGACGTTAGAATTGAATTCGTTTTTTTTCTTCCTTTTTTTCCAGCAGACGACAACATTCGAAAATTACTACATTTACACATTTGCAAAACAGGGTATAATTCTAGTCACGTATTAGTCTATTGAAATTCGTTAAATTTCTGCCTTCGGCGAAGAAACCCAGCGAGAGAGAAAAAAGGAATCGATTTACGACCAAAAATATGATGTAAAATTCGATTTTCGAATCCTTTAAACGTTTTGTCGGTTTAACCAAACACGTTTATTTGGCGCAGCGTTGAAAAAGAGAGAGCGAGAGCTGTTGGAAGAGAATTAAATAAAAATATTACACCTTAATGAAACTCGGCTATATAATCGAATTAAAAATTTTAAAAGGGAAAATACGCGTATTCGCAACGTCGCGGGCTTTTGTGAATTAAATTCACGGCTCGAACGAAAAAAGGTTATAGTTGGGAATTAATTAAAGTTTCTTTTTCATTTTTTATTCTGTTCTCAGAGGTAGAATACAAGGCGGAGGTGACATAAACACGGCCTTAGGACTTTTACCAGATAAACTGAAAACCGAGTTGGCTTTACATGTTAATTTGAGTGTTTTGAAAAAGGTAAATTTTTATTAGATTTTTTCAACCGATGCTTATGTGTTTATTTTTCCCGTCCCCGTGGTAAAATTTATCAACACCTTGGTGAACTAAGGGTAGGTTGTTTATTAAAAGCCCAAATAAAAAAATATATATTTATACATAATGTAAGAATAAGCTTTTGAAAGGGGAAAAAACAGAAAAAATCTTAGGTAATCGAAACGAATGTAAATATCGGGCGTTAAAATGAGGTATAAGAAATTCTATAGGTACGATTTTTTTTTTTTTTTAAAGGGGGTAGTTATATTGAGTATATTAGGTCGTTTGAGACGAAACGCACGTTAAGGAAGAAAAATCTGCGTAATTAAAATTCCAGATGAAAGCAAACCTCGCATAAAACGGATTAACAAATTACAACGAATAGCGTGATTTGTATTTTAATATCATCGCATACCCCTTGTCTAACATTATTTTTAAAACGATGTTTTAATTTCGTGTACGAGATTGTTTAGTTTTTTAAACGATACCTACACCGAGACTTTTTTCTACATCATCTCATATTTTTCCTTGGTTTTTTTTTCATCATTTAGGTGACAATTTTTCAAGAATGTCAGCCAGAGTTTCTACACGATTTGGTTTTGAAAATGAAAGCTTTCATATTTACCCCCGGCGATTTAATTTGTCGTAAAGGTGAAGTAGCGAGGGAGATGTTCATCATCGCTGATGGAATTCTAGAAGTTATCAGGTACCTTACCTATCTGCTTAAAAAATTGAATGATTTTATACGTATAGTTTGTACGTTTAATGTTTTTTTTTTAACGCAGTGAAACCGGACACGTTCTCACAACCATGATGGCTGGTGATTTTTTCGGTGAAATTGGTATCTTGAATCTGGATGGATTAAATAAGTACGTAAACTGAGTACCATTCGTATATACGTATATTTTAAACTTTTGGTCTCGAATGTACCTACTTACAAAATATGTTTTTTTTTCTATTTCATGCAAATAAAGGAGAACGGCTGATGTACGCTCGGTCGGCTATTCTGAATTGTTCAGTTTATCGCGCGAAGACGTATTAGCAGCCATGAAGGATTATCCGGAAGCCCAAGAAATTCTACAAACTCTTGGTAGAAAACGACTGATGGAGGCTAAAAACATGACTAGAGGTACATCTATTTTTATTAAACTTACGTACTTATTGTTATACGAGTATTTATACATACGTATATCTACGCACATACATATTTTTATAGAAAAAAATTAAGTACGTAATAACGAGATGTACTTGTAAAAGCCATCAACCTGAATTTGAATCATTTTTTCCAATAATTATCTTTTAAATTAACCGAGCGACGCCATTTTGAGAACCCAAAATCACCTTCCGAGGTGTCTGCATAGGGCTTGAAATTCACGTCTGGATAAGTTTCAACTCGGTAGATATGTCATAAATTGCAATTTATCCTTTAAAAAATGACAGAATTTTAAAAATTTTCACTTTCGCTTTATTTATTTTTGAAGAATAAGAAAAAAAATGTTAGTTTTTTTTTTAAATTATAAAATTGATTTTGATTTTTGGATGAAATCTCGCAGAATTTTTTCAAGGGAATACAAAAAGACAAAATAAACAAAATTTAAAAAAAAAAACAACTGAGTTTTTTTGAAAAGAAATATACACAAAATAATAATAATTCAAAAAGTTAAAAAAAAATCGATATTGATATTTTCTAAATAGAGACGCTACACTCGAAGAATTTTTTCAACAAAATTAAAAAAAAATACTCTTTAAAAAAAAATTTTAAAATGTTTTTAGAATACCTAGATAAAATAAAAATTTAAAAATTTAAAAAAATGATACCCAATTTTCTGACAGAATTAGGTATACAAATTGTACTCTTTTTTTTAACAAAGCTTATTGAGAAAATTGATTTTAAAAAAAATAAAAATACTATTTAATAAAATGTTTCTTAAAATGTTTTTGATTAAATGAATTCAAAGAAATTACTTTTTTTTAGATGTTTTAAAAATTGACTTCATTTCGAAACAAAAGCTCAAAGAATTTTTCCAGTGGAATTTAAAAATAAATAAATAAATAAATAAAATCTGAAATAAAAAATCTCAGACTTTTAAATTCTCCAACTTTTTTCAAGCTTTGGAAAAAACTTGAGTTACCTTACACAAAATCTAAAAAATAATAAATTACGAAAAAATTACTTCTGGAATTTGAAAAAAAAATTGACAAAATCCTAAAAAATAACTTTGTTGACATAATTTTAATTTTTTACTTTTGAAGCAAATTGAAAAAAATTCACAGCATCCAAAAGAAGTTTTACCTACCCTTTAATAAAATTTGAAAAGAATTGTTTTCTTTTCGAATGAAAAAAAAAGTTTTACACGATATTTAATGATTTTTCTTTTAGTTTTTGAAAATAACAAAAAATATATATTTTTTTTTTTGTTAAAATATCTCATGCAATAATTATTACGACTGGATCTCCGCAGTATTTTTTTTTTTTGGCAACGTCGAGAATTTACCATCTAAAAGTCCAATATTACATAGATACTTGATATTCAAAATTGGAAGGGAGGGTGGGGTGCAATCGCAATTTTTGTAATAACCAAAATTATTTCAAGGACCTCAATCTACAACTTTTGTTTGAAAAATTTTTCAATTACACGCCTCCCCCAATTTTGAAAAAGTATTTATGTGAAATCGGAGGAAAGGGAGGGATCCAACCGAAATTTGTATAATAACCAAAATTATTTTTAGGATCTTAATAATATTCAACTTTTATTTGAAAAAAAATTTAATTGGCCCCTCCCTCCATCCATCCCTCCCTCACTTCTCTTAATTTTTAACTAGTGTCTTTGGAGTGTTATGCAAAATCGGTGGGAGGAAAAATTTTCAAACAAAAGTTTCAGCTTGAAGTGCTAGGAATAATTTTGGTCATCAGAAAAACTTCGATTGGACCCCTCCCTTTTCTCCAATTTTGAATATCAAGTACCTACCTATCTATGTAGTACTGGGCTTGGTAAAATTTTCGATGGTGCCAAAAAAAACAGTACTGCGGCGATCCACTCGTCAATCACTAGGGCTATTACTTTTTTTTGATCAAAATAATATGTAGAAATAATAATATCTTTATTTAAATTTTTACCAATTTAATTACGGTGACGTGATTTGCTGAGAAATGCAAACTTTTTGATACAGGTATTTTCAAAATGTTGTCAGGACCCCCTCCCGTCCCGTCGATTGGTTACAGATACGAAGAAAATGACCACCTACTTTTTATAGTTACTCTAACTGAATTTTAGTGGTCTTGCCAAGTACCTTTTTTTTTTGAAAAAAAAAAAAAAATTTAATTAAAAAGAAAACTGTTAACAAAATGGTCACTATACGAATGTACTTTATCCAAGAAGACTATTCTTAATGATTTCTTATTTTTACCTACTCCTTTTTCAAAGGATGAACCTAAAAAAAAACTCTTTTTTTACGTTTTTTGTGAAAAAAAAAATAAATAATAAAAAACTAAAAATCAGCTAAAATGAAGAAAAAAAATCGGACTAAAAGGTCTAAAACACTCATTTTCACCCAAAACGACCATTTTTTTGAACGATTTTTGGCTATAAATGGGTATGTTGAGATTACAAATTTTCTCCTCATTTTAGCGGATTTTTATTCGTTCATTTTTTTTCAAAAAATGTAAAAAGGTACATTTCTCATCTTATGCCCCCTAAAAAAAGGACAAAGAAAATAAATCATCAAAAATAACGTTGCAGGGCAAAAGTATGTCTGTAGTGACTATTTTGTTACCTACCTACCTATTAATATTTTTTTTAATTTTCAATTTTCTCGTTTTTTTTCAAATGGTTCTTCAAGACCACTACAATTTAGTTGAGTAGATGAAACATAAAAAATAGGTAGTTACGTAATTATTTTCTCCATATTTGTAACCAAATGAGAGAGGTCTCAAAAATTTTTCGAAAATGTTCAAAATAAAGACCTAACCTAACCTATACTATAACAGACTAGTATATTTAATTTAAAATTAGAATTTAGGTTCAAAACGAACGAATCAAATTTTCGTATAATTTTTATATGTGCCTATTTGTAGTTTTCAACGAACAACGTAAACAAGCCGAACTAAAATCAATGGTTCAAAAAGCGAATGCGGCAACGGAGCACCGAGCAAAGAATAAAATAGTGGGCAGAATTTGCAGCGATGTAAAAGGATTAAAAAGCGTTTTACGAAAAAGTCGTAGAGGTACAAAGTACGTATCGATTCGCATTATTAGGTATAAGTAACACGAGCACTTTACTTTCTATAATACGAGTATGATCCTATCCTCGTTAGAGTTCTTATTCTAATCCGTTAATCCGTTCATTTTTTTCAACAGCGAAGACAGCCTTGAACTTCAGCCTTTGACCAGTATATCTGGTAAAACCGATAATCAGATGTTGGTGGGTAACAAAGGTATGCTCTGTCGTATGCAGAAGGTGCTCAGCGAAGACACGTGTCAAGACGACGACCACACTCACACTGGTACAACGGCCGAACGTCGAATTAGCGCTGGATTTCCACTACTGAACAAATTGAAAACATTAACCGATAAACACCACCAGCATCACCATCCAGCTCCAGCGACCATTCCAGATACTGCCGAACAAGCCGACCAACGAAAAGAGGAACCGGAAATCGAACCTATCGGTGTTGGATTACCATTGATTCAACGTTTATTGTTACTTAAACAACGAGAAGACAACGAAAGTAAAACAACCACCGTAACCACGACCACGGTACGAACCCAGCAGTCTTCTTTCGTATCAACGCAATGCAATCGAAAACCAAAGATGGCCAAGAAAGAAGTAGCTTTTGCCGAGGATTTGGTACCGAAAGAAGACGATAAATTAGTGCTGCAGTCTAGACACGAAAAAAAGGCGGAGTTCATGAAACCGTGGTGTTTGCTGCGAAAGGCTACCGTCAATCAGAACTATAAGAATATCCATAGGCCGAATAAAACCTTCAAGTACGAACAGTTTCGGTATCAGATGGAGAAGAACGACGACGATGGTAAACCTTCGAGCTGTAAAGATACGTCTGCGACGAGTTCGACGACGAAAAACACCCATAGATGTTTGACACGTTTATACGGCAGCGGGATCAAAAATGCTCAAAGTTTAGCTCAAAGTTCTCAAACTTGCGACAATATGTTAGTAAATTTAGCAATTTGTGATAATTCTAATAACGCGAATGTTGTTCCCGGCGGCAATAAAGACACGACTGATCGTAGTTACAATACCGATAGCAACGATTCTAATAATAACCTTAGTAATAGTAGCAGCGATACCGATAGCAAGCTAAAACCGTGCTCAAAAAATCAACTAGTGGCCACAGCCAGCGCTGTGAATATTCGCAGCACGACTGAAACAGGCTGTTCGGATTCCAGAACGACTATTTACGTACCTTTGAACGCTGCGTCTAGTAAAATGTATCATTCGATCAACGATCTATCACCAGAGTACTCCGGACTGCCTTTTGTTAAAAAATTGAAAATATTAAACGAAAGACAAAAGCTAGCCGAGTTGGAGGAAAACGTCTTCATTCGGAGTTGCAGTTTAGACCTAAACAAAGGTGCCAGGCATAGGACTCATGGTAAAAGTAGTTTTTCAAACCTAACTCGAAGTCTTTCCGAAGCAACAGCAATGGAGGTAGTTCTACGTGCCAGAAGATATCAGCAACAATCACGTTCGGGAAAAGGAAACCCAAACCCAAACGCGTGTTCATTGCCGGCGACATTCGCAGAGCTTGATTTGCCATCACCAGAAGGTTGTGAGACTTTGGAAAGGCGTAAACTGAAGAGTATTCTGAAGAAGATATCGTCGGGTAATTGTAAAATAAGCGATATACTGAGGCATCCAGAACTGAAAGAGAATAATCCAGATAACGTGGCTTTGAGCGAATTGGAACTGATTAAGAAATTGATGAATGCTCAAACCGTGCAAGGATACGTGGCCAGGCATAGCACTCTCGAGAAAAGTATGACTTGTAGTTCGTTACGATCTCCTCCGTCGACTGCTCAAACTGTCAAAAGTACTGATAGCAATGCGTTCACGTTCGACGATACGTCTTCGCTTATACCGATATCGGTTACTTCGGTCGATGCAGACGTGAGAGAAGCTCAAAATTCTAACGAAATTAAGTACTTGGAAAGAGACAGCTCGCATTCGCCGTCCAAAAATCCGGATCTTATACCAGACGTTTATGTATTGGATGAAAATCTCATGTCTCCTGTACAGCTTCCTACGTTCGTATCGGAACATTTATCCGCTAGTACGTCCAGTGATGGTGATGGTTACAGTCGGTTTCAGTGCACTTCGTACAATAGGGATTTAGTGGTAAAAATAACACATTTTTAAATATCTGAATATGGGTTATTCTAAGTTGCAGTTCTGGTTTGTTTATGTACCTAAGTAGGTACCTACCTGTATATTTTTTTTTCTAAAAAATGAGAATTTTTCTCTATAACTTTGAAAAATATATTTTTTGCCCTCAAAACTCCTGAGCGGTTTTATCCTTCAAAAAATTGAGAAACTTTCTTTTCGTAAGAATTGAGAGACCTTAATCGTAAAAACTGTTTTTTTAACTGAAAGATTTTTTTAATTTAAATTTTTTTCATCTATGTAGATACCTACTTATTTATTGATTAATTATTAATTTTTTTACTATACCTATAAAAATTGAAAATTATATGTCTCAGGTCGACTCTAAAAAAATGAAGATATTTTTTATTCCAAATCAATTTTTTTCCCTCCAGAATTAAGAAATTTTTTGCTTCAAAACAACTGAAATTTTTTTATTACCTGCGATGGTTCTAAAAAAATAGATTATTTTTCACTCCAATAAAATTGTCTTTTTTTCAAAAAAAAAAAGATCAAGTTTTTACTTTTAAAAAAATGGCCGAGTTTTAAATTTGCCCCCCCCCCCCACAACCCCGCAAAAAATTATTCCAAAAAGAAAATAATTTTGAAACATTTTTTTGAAGAAAATTGACAAAAAAATATTTAAAATTTTCTTTTTTAAATCTTTTCAAACACTAATTTCAAAAAATGGGCGAATTTTTATTCCAACGAAATGGATTTTTGAATATTTTCCTTCAAAGAAGTTGAGAGACTTTTTTTCAAAAAACCAAAAAAAAGTGAATAGGTGGGGATGATTTTTTGAAGGAGGCTGTCACGTATTGCTGCATCTTATATTACCTTTTTGTTCAAAGAATTGGGATTTTTTGTCTTTTTCTTCTTTAAAAATAAAAGAATTCTTTCAAAAAAAAAAAAAAAAAAGTTCTGAAAAAACTATAGAAAGTTTTTTCTAATCGAAGAGTTTTTGGTAATTTTTTTTAATTCAAAACAATTGAGAATTTATGGCTCAAAAAATTTAGGTAGGTATTTTTCATTTTGAGAAAATTGAGATTTTCATCTTGAAAATTATGAAAAGTCTTCACTCTAAAAAAAAACAGATTTTTTTTCTCTAAAAATAGAATAATCTTTTTAAAAGGATGTTTTTTAAAAATAACAGAACATCTTTTCAAAAAAATGAGATCTTTCCAACGAATTGGAAAACAATTTTTTCAAAAAAATCTTAAAAATACCTACCTAAAATATTTTTTCTTGGAGGAAATTGGATTTTTTTTTTTTATAATTATGTATTTTTGTTGACTTCAAGAAATCAATGTAGACATTTTTTATTCCAAAAAAACTGATATTTTTTTCTCAAAAACTTGGAAATTTTTCACTTCAAAAAGCAGCTGAATTTTCTTCTTGAAACAAATTAAAGACTATCCAAAAAATTAAAAAAAAATTTCTTCAAAAATGAAATGAAAAAATGAAAAAAAAAAACCTTTTTTCCCAAAAATAAAAGACGTTTTCCTTTTAAAAAAATGAGAAATTAAAACAAAAAAAAATAAAATAAAGGAAAAACAGATTTTTTAATCAAAGAATTTTTTCGTAAAATTTTTCAACTTCAAAACAATAAAATTGAGAATTTTTTTCTCCGAAAAAATTAAAAGACCCATAAAAAATTTGATATTTTCCTCCAAAAATGAAATTGGAAAATTGAAAAAGTTTTTTTTTCTTCTAAAATAAGAGATGTTTTCCTACAAAAAATTTATAAAAAAAATTTCAAAAAAAAAACCGAAAAAACTGGTATGGTTTGTATAAATTTTAATTGAGGCGAGGAATATTTTTTGTCAATTTGGACTACTATTTTTTATTTGAAGAAAATTGAGATTATTTTTGGTTTTCAGAAAAACTGAAAAAATTAGGTACCTGAAGTAAAAAGAACAATACTCCAGTATTTTTCCTCCAAATGAATTTGAGAGATATTTTCAAGAAAATTAAGAAAGAATAATAAAGTAATTTGTTTGTTCTAAAAAATTGACATTTTTCTAGGAATACCCAAATGAGATATTTTTACTTTCTTCATTTCAAAAAATTGAATTTTTTCCCCATATATAAAATATTTTTGAGAGTTTTCCTTTAAATTTTACAAATATATTTATTCCTCCAAAAAATTGAAAATAATTTATGTACTTGGCTTGAGCTACTTATTTATTGTTTTTGTTGGGGGAGGGGGGTAGCTCATTTCACCTTTGACATTTGGTTTCAGCTCGTGTACCCGCTATTGTTACTGCTATGCTGCCGGTTCAAAAAAAAAAAAAAAAAAAAAAAAAATAGAATAACCCATGTACCAATTTGAACAACACAGATTGAAATTCAACTTTCTAAAACGTGATATTTTCGTGTTTACAGGAAGGATTGCAAAACAGATTTAAATCTCAAGTCAAAGAAATAGAACAAGAAGTTAGAAAAAGAGACATGTTGATTGAAGTTCTACAAACAAGAATACAGGAATTACAGGTATACCTTTCTAACTTCATAAATTAATGTAATAAATTAATAATGTTAGTACTTAGTAGGTCTATTAAGTACCGTTCCAGTCATTCCGTGACTGAAGAAAATGTTCACGAATATGAGTATAGGCTAGGTTAAAATTTAAAGAAATATTGCTTCATTTTCCATTTCTTAGAATACTTAAGAATTTGAAAACTGTCGAGTTAGGTTAAAAGTATTTTCTTTCTCCCTATAATAAAATTTTTT
Source organism: Balanococcus diminutus (assembly GCA_959613365.1). Taxonomy (NCBI): domain Eukaryota; kingdom Metazoa; phylum Arthropoda; class Insecta; order Hemiptera; family Pseudococcidae; genus Balanococcus; species Balanococcus diminutus. The sequence continues at coordinate 32,141,933 of OY390715.1, read as the reverse complement.
CCGAACATCATGTATTTATCTACCTACCAACCTACTTTTAAAAAAAATCAATCAATTCAATTTACGAATGAGGTATTAATTTTATATGTAAAATTGCAATTTTAAATTGATGTGGTTTTTATAGAAACATCACGAGCAATGCTTCCATGAAGATAGTTGTTCGGATGATACAGACTGTGATATTCAAGACCAACCATTTTTGGTAAATTCAAAACACGATTATTTTTTTTGAAATCCATTGCGCGTATGGTTTTTTCATTTTTTTTTATTTCAGCATTTTGTTGGTTGAAATGAGTAGTTCTTAGTTTGTTTTTTTCATTTTAAATAATTCCATTACCTAGTTGTTAGATTTATGCATACCTGATGTGCCTACTTTATGTTTTCCCATTTTCGTACATCGCTTCGAACAAAAATTTGCTTTTTCCAACTATGCTATTAAAATACTGAAATTTATGAGAAAAAGGAATTTTATGACAGATGTTCCATTTTCCAGAAAAATTTCGCTTAGTTAAAAAATTTCCATTGTTCTTATTAAATGTTACTTGAACTGTTTTTTTCCCAATATAGGTACTTAACGAAGAATAATTTGTACTACATCGCATAATTTTTTTCTTCGTTTCAGAGAGGCGATTCAGTAGATACGGTGTTATTGTCACCACCCAGAACATCCTATTCAAACCAAGAATATCTTAGCCATATCGAGCAACGTTTCCAACCGAAGATAATGCTACAAAACCGTCGTTCGTGGGAAGACAGATCAGAAGAGGAAAATTTGGAGGTTCGCGAATTACCCACTTCGATGACTCCGAGACCAATGTGGAAGGACGACATCAGCATCGATATAGCTTCGGAAGATACAAGCACCAGTGCCAGTGAAACAGACGAATTATTCGCACATCTCGACGATGATTTGCATTTAACCAGACACGATCGAAATTGGGAAGTTCGTATGTTAGCTCGAGAACTGGAGAAAAGAGAGCACAAAGAATCGGAGAGTAATAAATTAAAAAGTGATAATGGCGTTCAAAAAACCCAACTTTTGAATGTCAGATCGCTCGAGGAAAGATGTACATTTAACGTAGCCACTCCATCGCAACGTAGTATATCTTCCGATAATATTTATACTTCTTCGGCGAGTTATTATAGTGGTATCGATGAACCAATATTTACTCATAGTGCGTCCTATCAAACAACCACAACTTCGGTATCGCCGGACGTGGTACCCGTACCTATTGTCACTACCAGTGGCGTTAGTTCGCAGTCTTCTACTGGATCTTAATCGCCTATATATTCGTATAATTTTATAATTGCTCAAAATGTTGTATATACTTAATGTTCGATTATGTAATGCAATTTTTTTTAGCCATTTTCTTCTTTTTTGTTTCTGTTTTTATGGTGTAATGTCTTTTGAGTCGAATTTCGATGTGTGTGATTTTACTTTTTTTGTTCTTTCATGTGTGTAAAAAATTGTTTTAAATCATTAAATGTTTACCTTATTAATATTCTTTTTTGTTTGATTTTTAAATGTATCACCAAATTAATTCGATTTTATACCTTTTTTTTGTTGTTATCGAATGTAAAACAAACAGACCATTTAATTTTTTCCTTTATGTGTTTCATTATTTTTTTTATTATTAATATTTTAAAAATACATAAGATACTATTCAGATACATTTATTTTACAAACAAATGATAACAGTTAACTAATTTCAAGCTGGATTTTCCATTGGGGTAATTCGAATATTGAAGCAGGATTCCGACCATCTGAAAATAAAGTACTGCGTTTAATTTGAAAAAAATATTCTCATTCGTAAAATAATGTTACCTATCGAGGTCAAAATTTCATGATATAGAAGAAGGTTTCAATTTTATGTGAGAAAAGTGGAATCCAAAAAAACATGGAGTAGGTAATTCAAATTTCAATCAAGATGATTAGAACCTAGTTTATGCCATTAACCAACATTACGAAACAAAAGACATACCAAATAAGACAAGTTTACATTAAATGAACTACGAATGTATAATTTTTGACTCACTATTCACTTGTCTTTCGGAATTATAGATTCCGGATCAATAATCCACTGGTAGTACGCCTGATCCAACAAAAGCCTTGTCTTTCGGAGTAAAAGATTCCGGATCAAAAAATTTCTGGTAGTACGCTTGATCCAACAAAAGCAACGGTGAAGTAATGGTGAACATGAATATGCCAAATTTAATCAATCTCTGTTCCCAAAATGACCACGTAAAGTCATCTTCTTCCATGTAATACCTATTTTTGGCAGCAAGAATTTCGATTCGACGTTCCTTGTATTGTAAATCTTCCCAATCTTCATAGATTGATTTTCTCGCCAGAATCTTATCATAATCAGGAGCAATCGCTCTGAATTCGGTCTCGTCTTTGTAGCCAGATGGATGAAATGAGGATACGTCCACTGCGACGTTCTCTATTCCAGTTTCATTATCGTATTGGATACGAGATTTAACGTTACCCAGCACGTCGTAGGCTTCAGTTATGCTACGAAATATTTTCAACGAATTCTCATCACGGGCGATATCGGGATGGTAAACCTTGGAAAGTTTGTAATAAGCTTCTTTGATCTCCGTTTGACTAGAATTGGTTGGAACGCGAAGAATTTCGTAGTAATTTTTATCCGACAGAGGTGGACTGATGTGGAGAGCTCGGCTGCTTAGTAAACTTTTCACAGCATATTTATTAACGTTTAGTAAACTTACTTTGATTAAATTCATCGTAAATTACTACAAAACCATTAAAAATATAATATTTTAACGACGTATTTCATCCGATTTAAAGTTGAACTTTTTATTCCACTTTGTTATCAGTAACAATGTCAATATCAAAATCAATCAACATCAATTTCGGCCAAGTTCTTGTAAAAAAAAATTATCCGTCGATAGCGTACCTTTCGGAATAAAAACTAACTAAACACGAAGACAATGATGATTGAAAAACCCAGGCTTTTCTGTCGGTACGCCTTTTATTTGTTATCAAAAATTTGTTTTCATTTTTTTTTTTCATCAAAAATTGGAGTGAATCACAGTCGCTACGTTGTATTTCTGTAATTATTGAGAGTTTTCTTACAAATTATTCATTATTTTAGTGTATTGTTCCGTTTTATAATGATTCATTGAGCATTAATTGAGTATTCGAGTATAATAACCAGAGGCGATCGAATCCACCATGCCTGTAAGTACTTGAGATAATTTGATTCTACGACCGAAATTCATCAAACGAAGTACTCTCCTCGTCTATTTATTAATTTGTCTCTGTTACAGGCATATCATTCTTCTATATCTGACTTCGAGCAAGTGATCGGTAACATGGCGGTACTACCTTTAAAAACCAAATACAGAGGTCCAGCACCCTTGTCAACTGACGATGAGGCGATGGATATTATTGATGAAGCCCTATATTACTTTAAATCGAACGTTTTCTTTCGTACATATGAAATAAAGGTAGGCCTTGTTTGAAATTTCAATCATCACCTCCATTTTTTGGCGACTAACTGATTTTTTCGTTTCCTTAGAATGAAGCCGATCGCGTACTAATCTACATTACATTATTTATCACCGAATGCCTGAAAAAACTTCAGAAATGTGCTACTAAAACGCAAGCTCTTCAAGAAATGCACACTTTGGGTATTTCGAAATTTGACATTCCTGGTGAAATAGGCTTCCCTTTGAATTCAGTTTATGCTAGGCCAGCTAGTGTTTCTGAAGCAGGTACGTAATTTGGTTTTGTTCATTCGTGTTTCACAAAACGTACGCTAATCGAGTACTTCTGTGTAGATTTCATGAGACAGTATTTGCAACAAATTAGACAAGAAACCTGTTTACGTGTAGCCAATAAGGTTTTCCCCTCCGGTGACTCGAAGCCTTCTAAATGGTGGTTATGTTTTGCCAAAAAGAAATTCATGGACAAATCGTTATCAGCTCCTGGTCAATAATTCAGTTGTTCATATTCTAAGGGAAGTCGTGTGCATATATTTATATATTTCTAACCGTGCTATTTTAATCGATTTTTATACTTTAATAAATATTTCATTTAATAACCGTTAATCTTGTTAGATTTTTTTTTATTCTTTAGCCTAGTTTCTTTATTCTTATTCCTACGTTGAACGTGTTATCGAATGATCGTGATATTGTTTTCAGAAAGAAACCGGCATTTTTTCATGTATATAGGCAGGTACTACGTGATAATTATTGGACATGGTTTCACTTCTCTACTGTTTCTCCTTAATGCTCAATTGCTCGTCCTTGTAAACAATTAAAATGCTGAGTGAATAGGCAATTCATAAAAAGTGTCTGTTGAGGAGTTACAATTAGAGGAAGTAGACTTATCTTACGTGCTATTTCTGTCATAAGTATGCGGTGAATTACATTTTTCCTCTAAAATTTAATTTTGATGAAAACATTGCTCAGAAATTTTTTTCTTAATAATCGTGTTTACCTATACTCTGAGAGTTCAAGATGAAAAAATTCGTATTTTTCCAGTTTTCCCCATTTTCAGAATAATTTTTTTTTGCCATATAATAGGTAGGTAATAAGATCCGTTTAGTAAAGTTCTTATTACCTACGTATACGTGGTGAATTAGGTAGGCTATTCTCCTTTTTTTTAAATTTAATTTCTTCGGAAAAATTACCCAAAAATTCATTTCCTCAATAATCGAGTACACTTTGAGAATATTATGATAAAAATTATTTTGTAGAAAAAATTGATGATTTTTCGTTTCAGTGTTGCCTTGATTTTTGCCATTAAAAAATTGGTAAAATTTTCTTATTTTTTTCTTATATCAGGGAAATCAAAAGTTGGCAACTCTAAAATGAAAATTGTCAATTTTTTATAGCTACCTATCAAAATATATTTTTACTTTAATAGGATCCATTTGAGCTCAATTTTGATGCCAAGCCGATAGCATTTTGTTTTGTTGTAATAATTTAAGAATTTTAACAAAAAAAAAAACATTAGGTATTTCCCAATAAGTAATAGAAAGCAATTAATGTTCGTTTAATCCAATTCGATTCAATATAATATTTAGGAATGTTGTTTTTAATAATATTATTACGAACGGTCGCTCTGTTAAATGCTGGGTAAATCATTTCCTTTGCTAGATTTTTTGTTTCATTTCTTGTTTTTAAATTAATTACGTACGCTCCAGAGTACCATTTTGAACTAAGCTGGGTCGAAAATAAAAAATTGGTAATATTCTTATGAGAAGGAATCAACTCATTTCAGCCTCCCGCCATGCCTACCTATACACAATGTATTGATTTTTTGTTCGAAGGCTGTTTTTTTCAAAGTGGTTGAAAGGACAAAAAATGACCAAGAATTTAGTGTTGAAAACATCGATTGACGGATTGAAACAATTTTTTCTCTGCCAGAACTGTACTCCTTGAAAAATCGTATCCTCCTGGATCCCGAGGGAGAAAAAAATGAATTATTGATAAAACAATGATTTATTCTTGATTAGGATGTGGTACTGATGTTAAATTATTTTTTTTAATTTTCTCCCACCATTGGTACCTTTGTTATGATATGTCCAGCCGGCTGGACATTTGGACCAAATCTGGTCCTAATCAAATCACAAATTTTAACTCTTATTTGAAATGTTAGAAATGTTCATTTCATAACTTTTTACACTGAATATGAAAATTATGTTATTTTTTTTGGATCAGAGCTCATATTTTTTGAAAATGATGTTTGTGGTCAAAAATAGCCAAAACAGGCCAAAATTATGATTTTCTTTTATCAGTACTGCTTTTCTTAGATGAGCGTGACAGCTTCGTTTCTTCAATGAAAATGTAGGTCATAATAATTAGATTTATTCTTCATAAACATTATACAGTGTACACTCCTGAAAGTCACAAGTAGCAACATTGTAGCTTTTAAGTCCCCCCTTCTTCCACAGTTGTATAGTCCCAAAAACAAATTTGGCAACAGTGCGGTTTTCTGCAATTTTTTACCCCAAATAAATATAAATAGAAGATTACCTATATAAAATTTTTAGGGTCATTTTGTCTTTTAAAAATATCTTAGCTTTTTTACTAAATAATTAAATTCATTAATTTAATATAATTAAATTCATTAATTTAATATAATTAAATTCATTAATTTAATATAATTAAATCAATTTTTTCTTTATTCATTCATTCTATTATTCAACGAATTAAATTTAAATGCATCAAAAATTCAAAATTGTGCTTCTCAGTTCACTAACTAAAGCTTGAATGATTGTATGAAATCTCTCCTTTCATATGAGCTAACAGCAAAATCTCTAACTTGTTAAGATATCACCATACGTAAATTAGACGAGGAGCAAAACCAGATATTTCCACACTCACCGCGTCATCGCTACGCCTCTACAGTACACGGTAGAGAGATTTCACATTCGTAATATACACGCACTGACATTTTTCCCCGCAGGAACACTTTTTCTTCCATGCATAGGGTTGCTGCAACTGATTTCCAGTCGCTTCGTTGGTTGTGATAACGCCAATGCGACGTTGCCACATCCATATTTGATAAAATAATTTCTACGGTTGTCCAGGGTCCCTTAAAGACACCCAACGTGTCCGTTTTTGATTGGCCTATGGGTTGTATCACTTCCGTGTATCCTGGGTACCGTTTACGAACCGTCGTTACGAGGCGAACGCGGTGATACGTATCGACATGACGTCATGACTTGTCGTTATGGATGCGTTATGAGGCGATATATAACGACGAGTCTAGAGGTGGCGTTATGCTTGCGATATGCTTAGTGAACGACGTGATCTTGATGCATTACATAGTTTTGTATGAGCATTCTCGTTCATTGACGATTTTTTATAATTACATCTTAGAATGGTCCATGTGTTTTGCCATGTGCTTTGCATTTTCCTTCTCAACGAAGTTTTTGTTGTTCGTGTGATTTTTTTAAATTATTGTTTCAAATTTTAAAAAAAATAAAATGGCTGAAGTTCAGGCTGAAGTTAAGAAGCGGGCCCCAAAAGTTTCAGAAAAACAGCAAGAAATTATTAAATTTTTAAAAGATATAAAATGTAAAACCAAACGATTTTATGAAAATAAATTGGAAATTCTCATTAAATTGAAGTTAAAAACAGTAGTTATCAAAAATTCAACTGTAAACAAACACTTGATAACACGTTGTAAACAACAACTTTATCGCTAGTTCGTAAACGAGGCACTCCGTGATCGCGTCGTTATGAAAATGCGTTATGGGAAGCGATATCCTAACGATGGTTCGTAAACTGTACCCTGATCACAATGGTGTGGTCAGAGTGGTAGATATCCAGACAAATGCTGGAACCTTCCGTCGATCTGTCCAGCATCTTGTTCTTCTTCCCATTCATAACTTGTAATTATTCTCATCTTTTTTTCTTTATCTCATCGATTTTTTCTTTCGCAAAGATTCGTATTTATCGCGTTCGTTTACGTTAAATCTTATCGTCATATACCTATTTATGGTAATTGTTTTCATAACTCGCATATTTTTACCATAAAATTTAGACCTAGTTTAAACTTAGGTCTTATTACTTATTTATTAGATCGTATTTTGAATATTTAGATTCGATTTCTCTTCTAGTAATCATTTGTATAGCACGTAATATTGTTGAATTTTTTCCTTTTTTTCTTTTTTGTTTTTTTTTCATTCATCTAAAAGTATTTTGATTTTATTTGATTTTTTTTGTCGTTCAGTTCGTTAAATATTCTAAAAATTGTGACTCTTCTATGGGCTAATATTAGCCCATGGGGGGAGTTTGTTAATGTAAAATAGGCTACTTTTATCGAGTATGAAAGTACGTATTCGATTGTAAGTTTATTTTCGTTCGTAGATACTTCTTATCGCGATTCGTCTAGTACTTGTAAATGTACAACTTCGAGAAATACACAGTCCACTATTATCGTTACGTACAGTAACAACTGTATTGCATTTTATTTAACATTATTCTTTTTGTATTTTCGCAGCAATTTAGATCCTCTAACGGAAACTGTATACTTTTCTTAATAAAAAATTATTTTTAAGCCTAATCTTCACAGCATGATTGTAATTCTTAACATGAATGTAGTATGGTATAAACTTCTTCATGCAGTATTTAGCGCGATGGCCAGAATATTTTCAAGTTGCTGAAGCGCCGAATGGTGAGATTATGGGATATAGTAAGTACTCCGTTATGTTTTTACTCTTGTTGGTTGCTGGAAAATGAGAATCATATCTTTCTGTAGTCATGGGAAAAGCCGAAGGCCACGGAACCAACTGGCATGGCCATGTTACTGCATTAAGAACAAAATTCATTGAGACACGACCCCCTACACCCAGGAAGGCTAGAATTGACAACGTCGCAACGTGGGCTGACTCAAAGAGATCTGTGATATTGATATTTTTTTTTAATGGGGTTCATAGGAGCCCACAGAAAGTGATCAAGGCCCAAGCTCATACTTGCAATAAAAACCTAATAATTGCCATCGACCTATTTTCGACTACATCAGTGCAAAACATATTATGCAATACAAAATAAAAATACATTGGTTCTTAAGCTTTTATTTGTTTACGATACATCAGGACTAACTATAAAGTTCATTTCAGTCATGTAATTATTCGCTGATGCCTCCATCATCCTATAATTCCTCTGAGATATGCGGCAGTGAGAAAAATAACTGATTAATAAATTCTTGAAATTCAGAGTGAATTATAGGATACGAAAGGAAAAACACAATTAACAGTACATCGGCGAAAAATTAACGTACTATTTTAAAATTCAGACGATACAAATGCGCATCAAAAAATTTAATCTAGAAAAAAAAACCGTTGAACATTTGGAAATTCAAAACCTGTTCAAAGTGTTAAGTACATACATACGTCGTGTTAAAAATCATATAAAAAGAACCACTTTGATAGAAAAAAAAAATTCACCTTAGTCCCGGTATCGTTATTATTCCCAAATTTCAATCCATTCCGAAAAACTTCCATTTAAATGGTAACGTGAGAATTTTTCCACAATCTATCGAATATAAAAAGATGAACTTTTGAACAGGTTTTTAGTTTGAACAATCAACAATTGCAAAAAATTTCAACATGAAGAAATATTAACACAAAACACAATCACAATTTTAAAATAAAAAACGTACTTCATACAAAGTACCTCTTTTTTCGATTTTAAACAATTTAGAGGAATTTTATATCGATTTAGAACAGATACAAGAAATTTTCATTAGAAAAAAAAAAGAAAAAAAGAAAAGATAGTCTTTATAAAAAAAAATAATATTAAAACGATTACACTAAATCAATTCGAATTCAAGTATAAGATACAAATAAACCATCCTCTGTAGAGAGCGACGTGGGCCTGATCAAAAATTAGATATCGTAAAAGCGCTTCAAAATAATGATTATTATTCCACGAATCTGTCGAAAGATTATACTTTGATATTTTGAAGTCGATTAAAGCTGGAACGTAAATTTCGATGTTAATTTTAAAAAAGATGTATTTTTCAATATTTGAATACCCAATCTAGGGAATATATTTTTAAAGATATTTATGTAAATAATCATTAGTATAAAAAATTCCATTTTTTAATGTAAAGTATAAATGTACTGATTTTTTCGAAATTTTCTGGTGATGAGATTTTTTTTTAAATTCAAATTTCTTTTCTTTTACAAGGTTTTAATAAAAAATTTCAAGGATGTTCTCAAAACGAAACGACGAATACTTGATTAAAAACTGACTCGAAGAAATAATTTTTTTTTCGTCAAACCGCGATACGACGTCTAAAAATCACCTCACTGTATCGTATACTTCAACTCAAGCTTGATATTAAAATAACTTACATCTAAACTACATAACTGCGATATAGTTCGCCTCAGTTCTGCAAAACGGTTCCTTAAATATTTGATGACATACAAAATTTTTTAATAAAAACCATAGTAATGATATAAAACATATCACACCATTGGTATTGCTTGTTAGCTCGATGCAATTATACCGAAAAATACGTACATGCATACATATGGTAGACACGCCGCGAGTCCGAAAAATAAAAGGAAAAAATAATACTCGTACAACCATTCGTCGACTTCATCAAAACGAAGATGCAGGATCTTAACTGTACGCGCGTCCGTTTCACATTCACAAAACTCTCTCTATTCGACCCGGCCTGCAGAAGGGTCTCGTCTTTTCACGTTAAAAAAAATTTGTTTCTGCACGCACGTCGTGCGTACACAAACGTAACGTAATCCCTACGTTACTGTACGAACGAAATTAAAAAACAAAATGGGCAAAAATATTGAAATAAAAAACAAAACAGGAAAACATCCGTAAACACACGGCAAAAAAGAAGAAAAAATTTAACACCACAAAGCTGAATATTTTTTCACAACACCGTCGTTATCGTGATCACAATCGTAACGACAATAATTGCGAAAGAAAAATCAAAATTACTAGTATAAAAATCAGTTCGAAATCGGTTTCTCTTCCCGTACAAAGTTACATATTTTTAACTTCTTATAATCACGAGAAAAAAAATTAAAGTTTTAAATCAACATTTAAATAACTTCCGCGAACATATAAATCAGAGACAAAAAAAACAAAAACAAACAAAACAAGCAAACAATTTTCAAGTCGATTAGAAATTTTTACCAATTTTCGTTGTTGAGCGAAGATTTTTTTGGCTGAATTTATCAATTATTTTTTTTTCATTTTCTTGAGACTACTTTTGAAATTTGCATTCATTAAACATTCGTGTCAGAAAAAAAACTAAATATTAAGAAGGGAGAAAATAATATACAAAAAATACGGTATAACAATAAAGTAGCATAAAAACGTAAAGAATACCAATCGACGATTTCTAAAATTCACTATGATGTTGACACATGAAAATCATTTTGCAGCGTGTTACAATCTTTACTTCTTATGATGGTGGGAAATGATGACGTCATGAAAAGATCTTACATAAGTTTTTTTTTCGTTTTTCGTTTTTATTCCTATAATTATAATAAATTTTCTTTTTTTCAGCAATTAAGTTCAGGAGCAACTATATGGAATCAATGAAACTTGTAAATGATGTTGCTGTCCCACTGAAAAAAGGTTACAGAAAAAAATCACGTTAAATTTCCATAATGAATAAATAATAATACTTAGGTAGGTGGATACGATAGTATCCGAATGTGGTTTGAAAAAATAATAAAAAATATCTAAATAAATTAAAAATAAATGCGATGCAAGGGATTTCAATGAACGATTTTAACCATACCCATAATGAGCTTATGAAATGAATGGCTGCAGGTAATAGTGCGAATGGCGTATTTCGAATAATTGGGTAGATTCACCAACCCATTGACGATCACCTTTTGTGATGAACCGAATCAAGAAGATTAACAATCAAAAAATAAAAATACAAATTTCCATCATGTGCAAATTTTCAAAATCCTGCACAACGCTTCTAAAAAAAATTAATTTCATACCACTGAGCGTTTTGAAATGTTTTTAAGACCTTTTCGTAGAAATAAATTATTGGAGAAAAACAAACGAAGGTACTCTTACATCTAAAAACGTTGATAGCAAGCGATAATAAAAAAATAAAAAACTAGAAAAAAAAACAACTTAAAAAGCCTTTAAAAAGAGACCCCGAACTTATAGCGAGAGAATACACGAAACCAAATAAGAATAAAAAAGCTCAGGTACCCCGAAACGAAAATAAGCGTCATACGAACCTCATATTCATCTCCTCTGGTAACCTGAAAAATTTACACGAATCGTAAAAACCATTTCTCTAATGAAAAAAAACTTATCAAAAAAAAGCTTTTGTTTTGGTTGAAAACTCTAAATCTACTCGATAAAAAATTTAAAGAAAAATACTCCCAAATCGAAACATTTTTTTCACTTTAGAAATCCCTTCAGGTTGAAAGAATAATCCAAAATTTAGGACTATCAATGCAACACGTTTTATACGATCATTATTTCCAACCTCGTCGCGATTAAAATAACAACTAATGCGAAAAATTAAGCGAAATTACTTTGAGGATGCTGTAAATATTGCTGCATAGCGTGTTGCTGGGCAGGAGTAGCGACCATATGATGAGGCGGACCATGCGGCGGTGGCGCTGGTATTATTGGACACATAACAGGTGGATATGGTGGAGCGCTTTGAGTGGCTAGAGGAGGTTGTTGATAACTATTAGGAGTATGAGACTGCGACGGGCCTTGAGGCGTTTGCGACGGCGAAGGAGCCGTGCTTGGCGGAGGATGCTGTTGATGATGAACGTGCTGCGTATGCGGAGCCATGGCTACCGCGCCGCCGCTGTGGTTCATGTACATAGTCGTCGCTCCGGAACCGCTCGTATCGTGATAGCTGATCGACGACGGTACCAATGGTACCACACCGCCTCCTTGTTGAGGAACCATACGAACCATCTGCAAAAATCGTTCGGAACGAGGGTAAGTACACTGGCGAATAGATCGGATCATCTAAGAACAACCGGAGTGAACTTTACCTGAACATGCTGATAAGGCTGAGCTGCTGCCGCCGCCGCAGCTGCTAAATGCGGATGATGCGAATAACCTTGGACAGCGAATTGTGTACCCGGAGCGAGAGGAGACTGCGTTAACGTTACCGAAGGAGCTAATAGAGGCTGACCAGTGGCCGCTGCAACTTGCATGTTTGACGGGTGGTATTCAGTTCTATGAGTTCCCACGGTGACTGTAAAAATGTAAAATAAAAATCGAGATGAATACGAGTATTTTTATACTTAATTAGTTTCATTGCATCCTAATGTTGCAATTGAGATCGGCTATTTTTCCGAAAACACGCATGCTGCATTATTTGCTCACCTTGAATTTTCCCAAGTCTAGTATTACATAAATACTTGATATTCAAAATTGGAGAGGAGGGAGGGGTACAATTGAAATTTTTGTTACAACCAAAATTATTCCTGGAACTTCAAGCTACAACTTTTGTTTGAAAACTTTTTCATTTGTGGCCACTTACCACCTATTGTTTTTAATAATGTATCTTGAATAAGTTGTATTAATTATTCAAAATCGGTGGGGAGGGAGGAGCCTAATCGAAATTTTGGTTACAACCAAAACTATTCCTAGAACTTCAAGCTACAACTTTTGTTTGAAAATGTTTTCAATTGGGGCCCCATACCTCCCCCTGTTTTTAATTAAATAATTATGTATCTTGAATAAGCTGTATTTTCCAAAATTGGTGGAGAGGGAGGGGTTCAATCGAAATTTTGGTTATAATCAAAATTATTTCTAGAACTTCAAGCTACAACTTTTGTTTGAAAATTTTTTCAATTGGGGCCCCATACCGCCCTCTGTTTTTATCAATGTTATAATGTATCTTGAATAAGCTGTATTATTGATTATACAAAATTGGTGGGGAGGGAGGGGTTCAATCGAAATTTTGGTTATAACCAAAATTATTTGTAGGACCTTATTCTGCAACTTTTGTTGAGAAAATTTCTCAATTGGTCCCTTTCCTCTCATTCCTCCAACTGTTAATTAGTATCTTCGAAGTGTTATGCAAAATCGGTGGGGAGGGAGGGGTCTAATTGAAAAAATTTTCAAACAAAAGTTGTAGCTCGAAGTCTTAGAAATAATTTTAGTTATAACAAAAATTTCGATTGAACCCCTCCCTCCCCCCAAATTTTGAATATCAAGTATTTATGTAGTACTGGACTTGGTAAAATTCAAGATAGCCGATCGGCGTACAACTCGAGTGATAAAAATGAATTGATCTCGTACCTTTACGAAGTCTACTCGATTGCGGAGGAGCAGCCGGTACATAAGCTGTTGGTTGAGCTGCAGCCACAACGTATGTACCAGGAACAACCATTTGTATTCCTGTAGCTGTATTCACAGAATGTACATTGTAGCTAGGAGTTTGTGGAGTATGAGGCCTCGACTGAGTCGGTGTACTCGGAGATCTCTGTAAAAGACAAAACGCAATAAATCATTGTACGCTGAATACATTATTGAAACTAAATATTTAGAATTTGTAAACTTACGCTAACAGGTGTAAACGATTTCGGAGCCGGATTATATACGAACTCTTTAGCGTTAGGATTAAGCGTAGATTTTTTCAATGTAGACGTAACGTCATCAACTTCATCTTCGTCTTTGCCGGAACCTTTGGGATTGCTTTCAGCATCGGGTGAACCTCGTTCCGAAATGGACGGCGATGGTGACATCGAAGTCTGCGTCGCACCCGATTTAATATTCTGCGATTGAGGTTGCGATCGTTGAACACATTGCGTATTAGGGTTTTGCTGCGCCGATGCTACACCCTGATTATTAGGCGATTGGTGTTGACCAGGTTGTAGCACATTTTGCGCGTGAACACTCTGCACGTTAGGTGATTGAGAATTCATCACAGATTTCTGTTGATTTTGCGCCTGATGTTGGGCGATCGGTACATTAGACGAAGGTACCGAGCCTTGCGGTGGCATAACGGGCGGTTGTTGCATTTGTACCACACCGGCCGCTGATTGATGCATAGGCACCTGATGCGATTGCTTTGGTTTATTGTGAGGTAATATCTGCGATGCCACAGCCATTTGCTGCTGTTGCAAATGCTGCGGTATCAATACCTGAGCTTCTCGTTGCTGCATATGCACGTGCTGATGAGTAGGCGGAGGTGGAGCACCTGCCACCGGATGCTGAGCAGCGTAATGAGCACCGGCTACGACGTGCTGCGCGTGCGGCGGCAAGGGTTTCATTCCGACCTGAGATGTAGGTACATTTTGGGTCGGGGGCATCGGCGATCCAGCGCCAGGCTGAGGAACGACGATCGTTTGGGCGTGACTGGCTACAACAGCTGCCGTTTGCGTGGCAGTAGACGGCATCACCATGGCGTGTTGTGGAGTTTGCGGAGCTGTAGTAGTATGCTTAGATTGCGGCATCGTTGATACTAAAGATACGGTCACCACGTTTCGTTCGGATACCGGCGGCGGTGGCTGTTGTTGCATCGTTGGTGGCGATTTATTGCGATTATTTACCACTTGGATTTGTTTCGGCGCCTCCGGCACGTCTTTGTTTTTACCATCGTAAGACGATAGGTTGAAATCGGCGCCGAATTTTTTCAACTCGCTGATTTGATCTTCGCGTCCTGAAATTAGGAATTTGTAAATCAATACTTTGTCTATTACCAGTACTAAAACTACACTACAATTATCGACCATTTCTTTTCAATTATTTCTAGAAAAATTATTATTATTCAACTCGCCTCTAGAATTTGAATGATGTTGGTGATGATGATGCTTATTCCTCTGACTATTAGCCACATTAGCACCACCGGCCGCTTGTTGATTCTGATTATGATACTGATGCGGCGGTTGTTGAGACACAGGAGGCATTTGCTTGCCTTGATAGTCGGCATTACCATTCGGTATAGCCTGCACAGATATTGGTGAAGTACGCTGCGATTTTTGCTGCTGCTGTTGTTGTTGCATAGGCGGCACGTTTTGCGAGTGATTAGTAACCGGCACAACGTTTTGAGGAAAAGCACGTTGCTGATGCAGGCCGGCGCCCGGATACGGAGGAATGCTTTGCGGTTGCGTTACAACAGCCATAGGGGCATTTTTATTTTCGGGCGAAGAGCGGTTGCTGTTTTCACGCATTGGTTGCGAATGGCCACCGTGGCCTGGAGGTTGTTGGTGATATTGCTGCGGTGCCTGATGGTGATACCTTGATATTGCCGAAGAATTGTTCATTTGTGTTCGGCTTGGACTTTCCGGTACGTTATATGATCTTTGGTTACCTGCGGACCGTATCGTATCTAGAATTAATAAAATTCATATATCAATACAAACACGTTTGAAAATGAAAAATACGCGAATAAACGAACGGATTCATGCTTTGTTAGAATTAAAAATTTTAACGTTTTTATAAAAAAAATCTATTTATTTTATCTATCGAAATTGTTAATAGGATTCTTTCGTTCTTTTTGACAACTAAAAATAAATCAAGCATAACCAACGTTACGTCGTTGATTACAAAATTCTAAAAATCTTGGTCGTTTTTTCAATAACTGTATAAAAATAACGTACAAAGCCAATGATACAACTCCCAAGAACAAGGGAAATAGAAAAGCGAAAATCAAAATGAACAAATAAAAGAAAATCAAATACGAAAAAAAAAAATCATAATTCAAAAAAATGCTGAGGCATGCAAAATAACAGCGGTTTCGTACTGGTCAACGTAAAAAAAAGAAATTCAACTACTCTGCGAACTAAAGCGCGTATTTCCTTTTTTTTCACGCATCAAACAGCTGTTGAATTGCATTTACCTCTGGCCGTTCCTCTAAGAATAAGAGGCGGCGGTCGGTTATGGTGCTTTGCATGGTTTTCCATTATTTGTCCATTGATTCTCGGCTCCCTATCACGCGGAGGATATGTATTATGAGATGGCAGCGGAGTCGATCCTTGACGGATCACCGAACGAGGAGGAATAATGGGCATTATATTAGAGGATGTGTAAACTGGAACTGAGCTATGGTTAGAGCTACTGTATGAAACTTTCGACGGTGTGTTCGTAGTGTTTATAACAATGTTGAACGAAGGGTGACTAGAAGTGGGACTAGTTACGCAATGATTACCGTTTGACGAATAACTTCCTCGCGAATTGCCGCCGCCACTGCTACTGCCACCACTTCTATGGTGTTGCGAGTTTTTACGTTTAGGCGGAGGAACGTATTTTCCGTCGACTTCACCGCCCGGTCGTACGACCGCCGCGTATAATTCTTCTTCGTTTTCACCATTTTCTAGCGAAGCGCGAGCTTGCGACGATGGATTTCGTTCGATTTCCATGGCTATTCTAGCCGCTTTAGCTTCTTCCTCTCTGTAAACAAATTATAAACGATAATTAGGAAGTTCTATTTCAGCATCGATGTATAATTTCAAACGTGAATTCAAGAATATGATTTCAAAAGCTGATGTAGGATGATTATAGTTTTGTTTTACACGACGAACTTTCTTCATATTGTATATTATTTTCATTTAATTTAAATGATTTTCAATCAATTTTACAAGGTCACGATATTGAAAAAATTAAAATTTTCATTCAAGTTGATTCATTCAAAAATTCCAAACGCTCTGACTCAAGACACAAAACCCCTCAAAACTCAGCGAAAATTTTTCTCAAAAAGTAATAAAATGAAAAATAAATTCTACAAAAAAAATGAAACATGAAAATTTTCCACAAATATTCAGGCATTATGGTAGGTCGCGTATCTCCTTCATTGCGCAGTGGCAGGAGCGTTATCGATTGCGCAGCCTCTTTTAAACCCAAAATAATTGAAATTTTTTCAATCTACAGTGGATAACTTTTTAGAAAATTAATGAATGCATAATTACACGAGATAAGTTAATAATAGCCTAACCAGAAATCAATTATCGAAACACCATTCGATTTCATGACATTGAGTATAGAGCAATACATCAAGTCGAGATTATAAATCCAGCGATTCCGTGTCACGACACAGTGATTATTACTAAATTATCAGTGATTAAAATAAAGCATAATATCTTACTTGAAATCTTTGGTGTTATTTTTAATTATCTGTACGGTATAATCTGCCAAACTGTCATCATAAGTCGATCCTACTCCTAATTCTTCGTTTCTTTCAAACATATCGTTTACATCCCAACCATTCTAAAAAATTATAATCATTATCAATATTTGATGAAAACCAAATAACAATATCAATATTATAATGGGGGATATTATTACCTGGGTAGTTTCTGTTGTACTCTCTAAATCACATTCTTCTCCATTACCCAGTGCTCCTTCCCATGGTTCTAACTTCTTTTCACCGCTTATTTCGCCATTAAATTTACTAATACCAGCGTCGATGAATGAGTCTAGAAAAATAGGCGGGATTATAGTTTCAAATGAAAAACGAATAAATTGAAACGAAGGAAACACGTTTACCTTTAGCAGCATAATTAACGTCTATGTTTTCAATACTCATGTAGACGATATCTTTTGCTTGAAAAATTAAATTATCAACTACTTCGTGAGCATCGAACTTCTGCGGATCATTATTGTCAATTTTATGCGCTAGTTCCAAAACGACATCGAATTCTTGAGAAAATGTTTTAAATATTCCTTCGTAAGCTACGCCTTGAGTTGTTTCCAACTATAAGTGAGAAATGAAATGGATTAATTTCCAATATGAAACTGTTATCAAAGGTTGATATAAAAGGTAATATTTACTTTAACAATAGTTCCAACGTGGGATGTAGCTGCATGCATAAAAAAATTATTAGCGTAAACTCCTTCGGCGGTAACTACTCTTTCCGCAGGTCTGGGTCGTTGGTTGCTCCTTTGAAAAATAATAATATAGTTATGCTTTTGTATACAAATACATAATGAATGAATAAGTGTTTAAATGCATTGGAAATCGATTGGTTAACCGATACGAACCGAACTTAGATAACCGCGTTCAGTATAACGAGTTGATAATGAAATTTCATAAATAATCAACAGAAGCGAAATGCATTTTTCGAATCGTCTCGATTCTATTTCACATTTCAAGTAAGCGATAGTATTATTAGCGTTATTAGTTATGAAAACCGAAAAATTTTACTAACGACACGCCTACACCTTTTGAAAAGATCAATACTTCGATTATCAAGTGCATAAATATTTAGGTCAAGAGGCCATGAGTGAACTTGAATAAATCTCATTACCAAGAACAGAGACGATAAAGTCTTTAACGAAATGAAATAAAAATTGGTAAACCGTCGTGTATATCGGTGAAGCAAAAGTGCGCCATTATCAACAATGTAAACATTAATATTAAATATCACTTACCTCACGCTTTTTGGACGACTCTTAGTACTGTGTCGCATTTTATCTTCGTTTCGGCCCGGACAGGCGCCTTCTCGTTTTTTGGTTGGGACCGGAATTTTGACTATTTTATATTAAACACTCGAACATATACGAAGAATACAACAATAATTCATATAATAATATCGATACAATAGTGTAACCACTTTAATTTCAATTCAAAAATCACATGTAATCGAAACTCTTGCTTTATCTATCGAAAAAGAAGTTACTTTTTGATGCGATTTTACGACGCGGATTAATTCTACCGCAACAGCTGATAATTGACGTAACTGATTTTTAAACTACGTTCACCACCTTTGTAATGGAATATAATGGAATTATTAATTTTTAATTCATTGAAATTTCAGTTGTTAAATTTATTCAAAACGAATTATTACGTTGATAAAAACGTTAACAAGTAACATAACTGCGAACTACTTTTTCTCTCCGCATGTATGTTTGTTGGGAATTGAATCTAATGCAACGACTCTGTCGGATTTTTATGCAAGTACACAGAATGGTTGAAGATTTAAGGGTTAATGACCTTTTAAGATATTGCGCCAAACGTTGGGGTTTCTATTTTCTACGATTTTGTGTTATTAAAACGAAGCAGTTATGCTATGCTATAGCTATGCTGCAATATGAATGTATTTGAAATTTGGAATTTTTCATAACGTATGCAATTAGGCCTACCAGGAACTGCATTTTTTAATTTTTTTTAGAATAATTAAGTATGCGGTGTGACAAAAATCAAAAACACCTGCGTGGTTCTCTTAAAATAAAATCACGAATAAACGAATTATGAAATAAGTTGAGCTTATTAGCAATTTTACAACAGTTGCAGTTCACTTGTCAATAAAAACAATAATTCGTTGTTTTTGTTATTAGGTATCTATCTACTCATCACTGGGTCGCATATAAATGTATTGTGGAATTATTGAGGAACTTAATAAATATTTAATTATTTTTCTTTTATTCCACCTATTCTAATTTCATGGAATTAATGATATAATAGGTACCTAGTTGCAATTTCCTGTCATCCTATTGATGGAAATCATGAGTAATTGTATTTATCGCTGTTTGAAGAAATAAGTAAAATGTTGCCAAAATATTCAGCAGTATATTCAGATACTTCACTAAATTAAAGTGCACAGCGCTATTTTTATCCACAATAAATCGAGGAAATTAACAGAGGACGTAATACTTCTAGCTAACCCGCTGATTTCAAAATTTACTGGTATCTCTTCACGGTCATATTTTATTGCCACGTTATTAGGCTAATTTTTAAATATAAATAAAGGTAAAGTAGGTAAGATGAACGTATAAGCCTTTTAAACAGTCGCGATTTCGACGCTTTTGCGAAAATCTTCCCAAGTCCTGTGATGAAACCTTGAACCCGATAAACTGGCAAAGGTATTAGGTACGAATAAATATAAAGCTAGCTTAAGAACGAGTCAAATGCACTTTTAATTAGGTTCTTGTGAATGATTGGCATGAAATAAATCTTCGTAGATTACTTAGATATACGTAGACGTACCTAGGTAGATGATTAAAATACCAAATATGTTTTCTCATGATGATAAATAATCGGACAGTTGGACACGTTCCACCATAAGAACATTAAAGCTTCCTAAATAATAAAACTTTACAATGAGTGAATTTTAGAAATGAAAATGAGTAAGTTTATTCAAAAATAAAAATGAAGTTCTTTAACATGCATAAAAATATAATAATCCATATTTTTTTTTAATGGTAGGTATCACTGGAATGGCTATAAGTATAAACAAATAGAAATACTTGAAAAATCAAGCAAAAACAAGGAAAAATAAAGGATGCTCCTTTATTTTGGCCTTATAACTTAGTACGTAAAAATAAACATGGTAACATTACGTTGTGTAGGTTAATAAGGCAATCACATATGTATCTTCATTTTTGCATCTAGCTCATACTCATACAATATAGGTAGGTATTTATATATAATACATGATTATAACCATAATACGATGTACACCTTGAAGTAAACTTCCTCTTAATTCCAAAATATGAGGATTATAAGCTCGTAAAATTACATAACGGATATAAAATTTCGTAAAAAGGAACTTATTCTCAAGACGCAATAAAATATTATTCTGTAGGTACATAGATTAAAATCACAATTGGTTTAAAACATCTTTACCATATCTCAACATAGGTAAGGATTTTTACACAAATATTACAAAACAATTATGCAAATTTCAAGGCACTTGCAAATTAGTCTTACAGTTGTTTATTTTAAACTAGCTTTTTTTAGCAGATAAAAAAGAATTCGACTTTTTAAGACGATTTCACGAGCAGTTTTCATAAATATTTTAAAATAAAAAAATAAAAATGCAAAAAAATAACCAATACTAGGTACCTAATTCAAAGTGGACCTCCCAAATCCTTTCCGGTCAACGGATCCTTCTGCACTGTTTCACTTCGCAGCTTAACCACTCGAGGCTTCTCGTTTTGAACTTTCGATTTTGTTGAGGAAACTGCTGCACCTGAAATAAAAACAGCATTCAAATATTGAGGTTAAATTCAAAAAAATGAAAAACCAACAGAATACCTGAAGTTTTTCGACTGGACGACATCGACGATTTAGTCCCGAACAAATCATCATCGTCGTTATCTTCAAATAAGGAATTTTTCTTCGTCAGTTTGCTCGTTGAAAGTTTTTTCTTCGATAAAGAGAACAATTGGTCGTCGTCGTCGTCATCATCGAATATATTAATTTTAGCATTTTCATTTGTTTTGGATTTTGATGCTGCTGACAATGGACTTGGTTCAGGCAAAGGTTTTGATTCGATTTTGGATTCGACTTTAGGTACTGATTTTTCTTCGGCGGTTTTTTTAGATTTCATATTTTCAAATAGGTCGTCATCGTCGTCTTCTAAACTATCGAATATGCTTTTCGGAGCAAGAGTTTTAATACTCAATGGAGTTGGTTTAGAACGATTTTCAGCGATTAATTTTTCATCGGATGATGTGTTTAAGTTTTTAGCAACAGACTTTGATTTCACTTCTTTAGATGAAGTTATATCCTTATCCAATGTAACAGGAGGAATATCTGATGTCGCTGTTTTTAGTGGTGGTGAACGTTTTTGTGGCTTGGCACGATTCTGTACAAAAGCAAAAAATGAATAAATAAATATTTTCTTTGACCTACAGAAAATCAATTTGAAATTACCTTTGTGAGGCCCGGCAACCGATTCAGCGATGACTTTACATCAAAATCACTGCCAGCTTCAGGTAAAGATACGTTTAGTGTCTGCGAGTCACTCACTGCACAATACAGAAAAAAATAATTTAAAAATGCAAACTTATTTTGTAATTAACGTGATGAATTATTTTACCAACCAGGTTGTTTGATATTGAATTCATCTTGACTCGTTGTAATTCCAAATAAATCATCTATTTTATCCTCATTGCCGAAGAGGACATTTTTCGATGTGAAATCGTCTTCTAGTATTTCTGATTTTTCAATTTTAGCTTTTTCAGGCAACTTCGGTGAACCGAGATGAACATTCGAATCATTTTCTTCTGGTGGTAATTCAGTTCCAAACCCATCTCCGAATATATCACTCACAATCCTACTTTTACGAGCTTGTCGAGAGGGCGGACGTCTTTTGCCCGATGCTTTGGGCCTTTCCTGCGCACAAAAAAGCAAGATTTGAAACAATTTGAAGGGGAAAAAATGAAATTATTATTGGTTGATGAATATTACTTTAATAACGTTGCTCAGCGTATCAGTCGATTGTTCGAAAAGATCTTCAGATTTTTTGGGAGTAACAGGCTCAACATTGAGCTTCTCATCAGGAGTAACAGGTTCAATGTCCTGTTTCTGTTTCATTTTCGATGACCAATTGCTTCCAGGCAGTAATGCACTAACGTTGATATTCAATCCTCGATTCATCGCCAATTTTCCTGCAAAAACACAAAATTAAAAAAAAATTAGGATGAAAATGAAATACCAGTTTAGTGCCATTTAATTAAAAATCTCACCTGGAATATTTCGAGATGATGAAATGGACTCCGGCGAGGTACTTTTTACAAATATATTACCATCTTGTACATCTTCGTCAAGTTTTTTTTCGGTACTACTTTTTTCAAACATATCTGTATTTATTTTACCCACTTTAATATTTGAAGAAGGTTTTTCATCAACGCTGGTTTTTGGTAGATTTTCACTTGGGTTTTCAATTTTATCTTTAAAGAAACTGAACCCATCAGGTGAAGATGCTTTTTTAGAGGTAGTTTGTTCTGAATTTTTAGACTGATCAACTTCGGCGGTAAGAGAAACAGGATTTATCTTCTCCTCAGAAATGGGACTAAATTCATCAGAATCACTATCCAGGAGTTTCTTTCCACCGATATTGAACAATACAGATTCTTTGGGCTTATCGAAATCATCATCCTTTTTACTTTCCGAACAGCGCGTAGCGTTGTAAGGAAAGTATTGTTTTCGGTGCGAAATGCGTTTTCACGAATATTGCACTTAGACAAATTTCGACTTCGTACAAATTTGTTTTCAACAATTTCCAGATGATGTTCCGTATGTATGTGTGTGTGTGTGTGTGTGTGTGTGTATGTGTGTGTGTGCAGAAAAATTTGTTAACACGATTCTAATCGCCCTAATTGAGATATCTCGTTGAAATTCGGCGATGAGAAGTGGTTTATATAAACGAAGGCTACGCAAGAATTTGGGGCCTTTACGTTGAATAGAAAAAATTTTACGAGCGTTTTTTGCGAAAAATTTGTTAACACGATTCCAACCGCCCTAATTGAGATATCTCGTTGAAATTCGGCGATGAGTAGTGGTTTATATAAACGAAGGCTACGCAAGAATTTGGGGCCTTTACGTTGAATAGAAAAAAATTTACGAACGATTTATGCGAAAGATCGTCGAGTTTCACATTTGTCGCGTTTTAGATGTCGATAAAGGGAACGGTTCAAGTGTTTATCTATATCCGGACATGTCCGCGGGTGTACCGGTTTGCTCTCCTTTCCCTAACATGCGCATTGAGCAATGCTTTGCATTTTTGTTATTCATGATAAGATGTACGGGTATTCGAATGGTTGTTTTGTTTACATCATCATGATATTTTTTCACGATTAATAATAATGGAGCAAGTGTGATTTTGCCGAATATTTTTGTGTCATGTTTAACGTTTTTCAGTGTAATTGCTGACGTTTTAAATATAAAAAAATTTTTATAGTCGATTTTTTCACAAATATTCGATAATCAATTTTTTTTACATAATATTCGATGACCGATTTTTTTACAAATATTTTTTTGTTAATATTTTTTAAAATACTTTTTGATTCGGAAAGTTCGTGATGCTTGCATCACTGTTTATTTTCTTCGTTATTTTGGAGTAGTTTTTGATCGGTATCATTTTTCTCAATTTCTTTATTTTCACTTCTGGCCTGATTATCTGGGAGTTTTGGGTCTTTTTCTAAGATGTCATTCGGCTCACTGAACGTATCACTTCCTTGGAATAAGTCAGTAGACGATAATGCTGTAGACGATTTTGAAAATAAATCTTCATCGGGAGATGCATCAATTACATCATTTTTTCGTGATTCCGGTGGACTTTTCGTTGAACGTTTTTCACCAAATATATCATTTTCGTGAAATAAGTCAGTAGACGACAATGCTGAAGACGATTTTGCAAATAAATCTTCAGCAGGAGTTGCATCAATTACAATATTTTTCTGCGATTCCGGTGGACTTTTCGTGGAATATTTTTCACCAAATATATCATCATCGGGAATGGGTTGTTGAAATGGCGGAGGTTCAAATTTTTCGCTAAATAAGTCGTCATCATCTTGCGACAAATAATTGTTATCTTTGATGTCTTCGTCTTCAGAGAATCCCTCCAAAAAATCATCTTTAGGAGGTAAAAACATCGCACTTCTGCTTTCGTAAGATTCACCAAAATTATCGTCCGCCTTGGTTTTAAAATCTATATTAAATCCGGATGCATTATCATTTTCTTCAAAAAGATCTTCTTTTCGAGTGGGTACCGTTTCATCGTTGGATTTGGTACCTTTTTTTGAGGTTTCATCGGTATTGGATTCTTCGCTTTTGTTTCTTAAAGGTGCGCCAAAAAGGTTGGTAGCGCTGTTTTCATTTTTCGAATTTTCCATTTCATCTTCGGAAGACGATGAATACTTTGATGGTTGAATTTTAGCAAAAATATTACCTTTTTTGTCGGACTGGGCAGTATTTTCCATGTTTGAAGTAGAAAGATTTTCAGTTCTGTTTGTAGATTCGCTGGCTGAACTGCGATGAATATTCGAAGAGATTTCTGAAGCTGACTTCTCTTTTACAACGTTCGAGTTCTCGACAGTGTCCGCGAACGAAACGGTACTACTTTGCACTTCAGACTTGGACATATTCGCGTTCTCACGTACTGATGTTCGGTTATCAGCAGATTCAATTGTTTTGCTGAATAAATCGTCATAGTCATCAGATTGAAATAAATCCCCAGCAGTTTTAACATCGTCGAATAAGCGATTTTCAGACGACGTAACATTGATAACGTCTTTCTTTTCATTTACATTTTTTTTCGCTGACTCTGCCGATTTGACCGAAGAATTAAAATCGTTAGCTGATTTATTTTCGGTGAGAAGTGACTGCGATTTTGATTCTGCCGGAGCGGATTTAGCGGTGGGACTAATAGTTGAAGTTTTTGTAGACTGGGTATCATTACTTGAAATTGGCGTTCTCTTAAAATCGTTGGAATCACTTTCGATTTTAGTACTGAAAATATCATTAGCGGGTTTCTTCTTGTTTTTAATTATCGAAAAGATATCATCTTCAGAATCCGAATCACTGGCGAAAAGATCGGACTTTTTAAACAAATCCACAACCGGTGGTTTAGAATCAGAATCACTAGCGATTTTATCAGACTTAGTAGGTTCATTAGGTTTGGACGAAAATGAATCGTTCGTTTTTGTCGTAGACTTTGATGTAGATTTCAGTGGACTGAACAAGTTCTCGATATTACCATTGTCGTCGAATAAACCTTTACTTTTTTCTTTCTTGGATTTCGCTTTTTTGACCGTTCTGAACAGATCATCTTCGTTGTCTTCTTCGCTACTACTTTTGCCATCGAGTTGATTGAATAATGCTGGTTTTTGAGAACTTCTCTTTGAAGCACTCGATGTATTTTGTTCATAAGTAGCTTTAGGGCTGGTTGTTTTCGCTGGCGTATTATTTTTTGAAGATTTATTGGAACTCACATCGGGTATACGATTTTCTGAAGACTCCGAGGAGATTTTAGTTG
This sequence comes from Balanococcus diminutus, assembly GCA_959613365.1. NCBI lineage: Eukaryota > Metazoa > Arthropoda > Insecta > Hemiptera > Pseudococcidae > Balanococcus > Balanococcus diminutus. Next base: position 32,115,771 of record OY390715.1, on the reverse strand, counting down.
AGCTTAGTCTTTCTTTCGATTCGGCAGTCGAGTTTTTGAGATTCAATTTCGCACTTAGCTCAGAATTAATGGCTGAAACCATTCTTTTGTTTATACTATTGATATTTGACTCGCTGATTTTAGATTTTGGCATTGGTTGGGAATCGAACTGATCACCTGTGACAGATAAATTCTTTTTCTGCACTTCATTGCCCATTGAGGAACTATTCGAAGAAGTGGAATATTGACTAGTTTTACTAACAATAGACGATTTTCGAGATGATCTGAAAAGAAACAACACAGATTAAAATTTAGTCTAGGATAGCAGGTTTTCTTTTGAAAAATGAGATATACGTACTCTAGTGGTTTTCTCAAAGCATCAGGTTCTTTGGAAAGCACACCTGAAAAAATGGTTCAATTTTAATTCGGTGATACATAGTTGATTTGGAATTTTTTTATAGATTATCCACCTATTTTATTGGTATCCCAATCATTATCAACATCACTTTCATTTTCATGATTAGGCTTGTAATTAATATTGCTAACGGATTGTTTGGTATTTTTCTTAGTAGCAAAAATGTCGCTGCTATCATCACTTTCATCTTCACTACTAATACTGTTATCTTTACCAGGAAAAGGTGGCGGGGAAAAACTTCCTTCTGAAACAAAGTGATTCTTGAGTTAGATAGATATAGTCTAATTGAAATACTATACTAAATCGATTGAAAATATTTTCATCAACAGAAAGTAAAAATTAATGCGTCGAAAGATATGGAAATGGGAAACTTTAATAATTTCTAGTTGGGTAACTTCAATTGACTTCGTCATACCACGTTACGACTAGGAATGTAATGAATCAAACGGACTCAGTTTTGCGTAACGTTATTTCCAAATTATGAAACAACGAACAATTTTGTAAACATTTCATAAAATATCGGACTTCACCAGTGTATGTTCAATTCTGTTTAAATTAGGTACATACCGAAATCTGGTGGATCGATACTACTAATATTACGCGAGTTCAAAGCAGCGCTCAAATGTTCAGCAAAACTATTTGGGTTCTGAAAAAAAAATACATCAAGTTTTTAAACATAGTACAGCGAATTATAATGAAAAAGTTGAAGATATCTCTAAACACATACTTTTTCAGGTTCATCATCTTTGGATTTTTCACTAAGTTTATTCTTACTTTCCGAAATAATTTCTGCTTGTTTTCTGTCGCATGGAATAGATTCCTCACTATCTTCAGAATCAGAACTCGAAATTCTTATTATCTGTAATTAATTTTTGAATAAATTAAATCGTTGTACGTGATATGAAGGGTATTATGATATAAAATTTAATTAAATACTTCTGTTCGAGGACGTATAAATTCAGTCTTGAGAGGTGGAGGTTTCTGTACGGTAATACTCTCCTCATCTGAATCAACGCGAACTTTCTTTCTTTCTTCGTCACGGTCATCATCGGTATCGTCATCTTCCTCTTCTTCTTCTTCCTCCTCCTCTTCGGAAGAAGAAGAATCGATCAAACCTAAATTATCATTTCTCGTAAATTCTTCGCTACCAATGATGTGAGGAAGTCGACGACTTAAATACGGATTTCGAGCTCTTAGAAGAATTTCCCTATAAACACGGAGAAGTAGATATGAATTAAAAATATTGCAGGGGTGATGGAGAAGTTTGGTATAATATACTCGACATCACGTCACTTACTCAGGTTCATCATCCTCCGAATCACTACCAGAAACCGGAATCAAATCGTATTGTGTGTCCAAGACCCGAAAACCATTTTCTAGTGCTTCTTTTAATTTAACAGTAATATTTTCGTTTTCACGATCAGCAGGTGGCTGCTACAAGTAGAACATGGGTAGATTTTAAAAACACCATCAAGTTACAGTATAACTGTGTTTCCGTTATTACCTCAGTTTGCGAATAGCTCGGTTCACTTATATCTGCGCTCTCTTCTTGTACTTTACTTTCGATAAATTGAGTATCTGATAAGGACTTGAATTTATTACTGGTATTCGCAATCGAAATACAAGTTTGGTTGACATCATTTTCGAATGAATTTAGTGAATGCAAAGTCGATGAAGCTTTGGTAAAGATTTTCTACAAAACAGAAATTAATTTTCGTGAATAAACCACGTTGAGATGGAGTTAGCTAATAAAAACAATCATACCTCTGATAAGGCTTGCAAGTGCTTGAGTAATTCCACATCAGCTGCTAAGCTCCAGTTATTTCTATTTGCTATAATGCCGGACGTTGACCATACTTCTTTTTTTTCCATTCTATAAGAAGAAAATTATTGGGAGAAAACACGTCAAAATGACAAGAAATTTCTACCATAACATCAATAATTGCGATAATCAAAATAATTTTATGACGATTTCAATTCACGTCAATTTCATTTCATTCAACTTTCATTCAGTTTCTATAATTATTATCATACGATTTCAAAACAATTAAAATGGCTGACATCTGGTGGCGACTAGCGGAAGCTCTTTGCAAGTACCTACATAGGAAAATTTATAATTTTTGTAATTTAAATGAGAGAAACATCGTTTTTTGGATTTTTTCAAAAATTGAGAGGGTTTAGGTGAAATTTTTATGGGACTTTATTTTTAGGAAATTAAATTTACTATCGATTGATATATTTATCGGAAACCATATATGTTTTTTTCATAAAGATTGACGTCTTCAAAAAATCACAAAATATTGAGTGAATACAACTTTTCACATTTTTCTCAAAACTGAATGGATTTCGACGAATTTTCAAAAGGGCTTTATTTTTAGAAAACAAAAAAACCAATCGAATGATATATTTATCAATTTTTTATGTGCAATATAAGCCAAGATATGGAATTTTGAATACGGATATTATACATTGTTCAAGTGTTTGTTGTGTTTTGAACTTTTGATGTTTGATAATTATTTGATACCTACCTTAACACTGATAAGATTACGTATTGAAAATTTTAAATTCATATGTACCTATTAAATTTGATCCCAAAGTAAAATTCAATTCTGATCAAAATATGTTTTGGTATTTCGTGTACCTATTCTTCTATTTCTTAAAGAATGCAATGGTGAATACTGAATTTAGTAATAAGTACCTAACTACCTACCTAGTTATTCAATGAAAAAAAAAAAAGAAGATTCATCATTATAAAAATATATGTTGACTAGACCCTTCCCTTTCCTCCGATTTCACATTACATTGTGTAGATATACTTATTCAAAATTGGGGAAAGGTACAACTGGTAGTGAAGTTTTTCCTACACGTTAGATACTTACAAGTTACATTTCCAAATTTAGAAATTTATTATAAATCACTTACTCCGTTGGATTAAAAAATGGCTCCAGTAATTGAATGCTTCATTGTACACTACATATACACCATACTACAATGTACATACATTAAAAAATCATCTAACGTTTCCCCATCCCACGCCCATCCCCATGCCACCCCCACTCTGTCAATAACAAACAAGAATGTTCGTTTACGCGGCGTTCAAGTAGGCAACTTATACAACATCTAATGGGCTGATCTAGGTACCTGCATAATTCTGCATTATCAGCATAAAAATGAATCATTTACTTGCAAAATCTGGAGAAGATCTTTTCAAACATTAGAAATTTTATTACATAATTGAATATTTGACACACAAAATACATAAATAAGTATAGGTACGTTACTTTTAGATTTTTTTTACACCAATTAAAAATAAAACAATCATAATTATTTATAACTGGTAAGGTTGAGGACATACAAAAATGTATCGTTTATTAATAATCGAATTAAATACTTTTCAAGTTATGTTTATTTCATATAGGATTTCATGTACACGTTACTTACAAAATAAAAACAACAACATAAAAACAAAAATTTGATTAATATTGCTAAACCCGATACACAGGATTTATCAACGCCAACCATCAGGAACTAAACTTTTACGCGTATTTTGCTTCGAATCAAGTTTAATTTCCAACCACGCATATGGTAACACAGCCATCACTAACATAACACACATAATGTAGAGTTTAATTGAGGTACAAATATAACCATGATATGCAAACGCGATAGATAATCCTAAAAATCTATAGAAGAAATTATGCGAGAATGGAAATTCCCAGTTATCCGGGAAAAGTGACACTAACGAACCTGAAAACAAATAATCATATTTTCTTCTATATTAATTTTCTAAACAAACATTGTATAGATAGGTAACTATTGTTTATTTACATTTAACATTAGATACGTATATAGGTATACTATTTAAATTATTCATTAAACTAAAGTAAACAAAGAAACAACAAATCTAATACAATTGTAATGGGAAAACAATTCATTAGAGTAATTTCAGATAGAAAATTGTTATACTCACAAAACGAAAGTGTATCCCAAATAGCATTACACACGCCCCATGCTGCTGATATGACGTAAAATAAAGCTGCATCGTCGCTCGTAGGTTTCCACACTATTAAAACGAGAAGCAAACATGCTTGAAAGATGAAACCAACACCTGTTGTAAATTAACAAAATTATGTAGGTAGGTACTGTCAATAGTTATGGAATCGCGTAGGTAGGTATATTAAATTCGAAAATTAAACTCATTTACTGTACCTATGATGAAATACCTCCGCATGTGATGGATCAATAAACCTAATGTAAATCCCGCAATAGACTGCAGTAAACCTAAACTGATGAAAATCAAAGGGGTGCTTTGAATTCCAATTACGCATATAACGTAAAACTGTAAAAAGAGGAAAAAATGCATTAACTCGGTTCGAAAGATATGATGAAAAAAATACGCGTACAAGTGCTACCTTGACCCAGTGTCAGTAATTTGAAAAAACAAAGAAACAAAGAGAAAAAAAGGGCAATTTTTTTGACCTAACATTTATGTAAAATCATTGCTTTTTACCAGGTACAAAATAATTCCCTATCTTTCATTTTGTCCCTAATTGAATTTTAGATGATACCATGCCAGTGCCACTAGACTAACCTCTCGCTCATTTTGAAAAATAGTGAGAAATCACCAAACTTTCGAACTTATCCATTTTTTTGGTTCTATTCTAACCTATCGAAATTGTTTCTTTTCATGAGAAATAATTCCCAATTTTTTAGAAAAATAAAACAATTCACCAATTTTCAAACTATTGTTTTTTCCGGTTATATAATTATAACATAAATCAAAGTTGTTCATTTTTATGAGAATCACTTTTAGCAGCTTTTTATTTTTCCTTCAATTGAATTTCAAGTAGCACTTTCTACTTTAAGGCGTCTCAATACCTCCCCCCCCCCTCACCCCACAAAAAACAGAAAAAATTTTACTCATTTTTTTCAATTGTTGCTTTTCATTATAAAATGATTTCCCATTTTTTACATATCCCTCAACTAAAATCTAAGTAGTGACACTAGCCCCCCCCCCCCCTCGGAAAAACAATGAAAAATTACCAAACTTTTGAATATATATTTTTTTTTATGGTTCTAATGTTACCAAAATTGTTCCTTTTTTCCAGAATAAAATACCAATTCTTGATTTTCTGCCAAACTTAATTCCAAGTAAATACCTAAAAACAACCCCAATTTTTCAAAAAAAAAAAAAAAAAAAAAAAAAAAAAAACTTATAGAATTTTGTGACCTAGCATTTTTAACGCTGTTTCTTTTTGTTATAAAATTATCCCCTATTTTTCATTTCCCAATAAACAGAATTTTAGGTGGTGCCACTAGCATCCACTTTTGAAAAATAATGAAAAACTATCAAACTTTCGTACTTCTGGATTTTTAAAAATAAATTCCCAAATTTTTATTTTCTCTCCAATTTAATTTCAATTGAGACAATCCACTTTTTCAAAAAAATAGAAACGAAAAAAATTAGCAAATTTTTTTGACTCGCCATTTAAAAATTGTTTCTTTTCATTAGAAAAAAATACCTCATTTTTTTTATTTTTTCACCAACTGAATTTCAAGTGGTGCTACTAGCCTCTCATTTTGAAGGGCGGGAGGGGTTGAAAAATGATCAGTTTTCTAAAAATGAGAAGCTAATGACATCATTTGAAAATCAGTTAAGGTAAAAATAAAAAAACGTGGTTTTTTCCCAATAAAAAGCAACGATTTTAAATACTACTAGGTCGTTTGCTCTTTTTTTTTTTTAAATGAACAACATTGATCGGTACCTATAATCTTGAGCAAAAAAAGCAAGAGTTTGAAAATTGGACAATTTTTAATTTTTCGAAAAAATGAGGGATGACTAGGGTCCACTTAAGATTCAGAAGGGCTAAAAATAAGCAACTGGTATTAATTTCTCATGAAAAGGATTAGGTAAGTATGTAGGTAATAATTAATTATGTTGGAACTAAAAATACAAAAGTTCGAAAGTTTATTTTCATTATTTTTTTAAATTGGGGGGGGGGGGGGGGCTCCTGATTACTCTATTAAAAATTCAGTAAGGAGAAAAAACAACAACAACAGAGAATTATTTTTTAATAAAAATGAACAACTTTGAATGCTAAGTAAAAACGTTCGCTCATTTTTTTTTCTTTTTAATACGGGGACGCTTCGAGGTACTACTTAAAATTAGGGAAGTTGAGGGCCTTGAGGGAATATAAAAAAATAGGGAACTAACTATTTCCTCATAAAAAGAAACATCTATGAGAAAGGTATACAGGGTGTACCGGATTGAGAGTAAAGCCTTTCAACCAGTAACCATGCAACTTATGATGAGTCGATTCAATTATGTTTGCCTACCTTCCGGACTGCAGGAGCTGAATAATTATAATTGATTTTTTTTAAAATTATTTTTGTTAAATATATATTTTTTAAATGTACGAGTACCTATCAAAAATTATGAGCAGTCATTTTTTTTTAGAAAACCATTTGAAAAAAAATATTTACTTAAGAAAAATAAATTGAAAAAAAATGTCAATTATGATTTTTTTTTTCTTCAGATTTTCCAACAAGTTATTTGTCCATGACTTTTGATTGGAGTAAGATAGAGGAGTGAGGATTGTGTCATTGAAAAGAGCATCCCTTTTCATCCAGAAAAGCCAATAATAACAGCTGTTTCGTCAAGGGACAACTTTTTGAGTTATCCCAGAAAAATAATTTTACATGTTTTTTCAAATATTTTGCTCAATATAGAATTCCTCGTCCAGTTATAAAAATTACCAGTCCCATGAAAATTTTTTAGAAAAAATTTGCAATCCAATTCCGCAAAGTGCAATTTTCTAACTACGTGCTTATTATTGTTGTCGAGAAGCACATGTTGAAAACACTCTGTCAAAACATAAAAAAAAAAAAAAATCGATGAGCATTACATAGTTACTGGTTGGAAGGCTTTACTCTCAATCCAGCACACTCTGTATTATTTTTTATTGTGTGGGCGCCCATAGTGGTAGGTGTAGGTAGATAAATAGGTACCGTGTTAATTTTCAATGCATCGTCTTTATTTAGTACTTGGCAGTATATAAGTAGATAGGCATAGCGTAGGATAGTTACCTTGGTAAAATCGGCATACATGAATCCTTGTTCAATTCCGATGAAGATGAACAGAGGCGTTATAAATGTCAGTTTGGAATCCTTAAAAGTTGCGGTAACTGTCTGTACAACATTTTCAAATTTCGATTTCTCGGCTGGGCCATGGTTAAAGCAAATACGTACTCTGTGAATACATAATATGGTAACAAATGTTCCAACAACGCAACAGCCTAGAAACACTCCAGTCAAAACGGTACTGGTTCTACATGGTAACAAGAGATTATTTTTCGTCGACGTTCCTGTGGATTTATTAAACAATTCGTTGATAGAAGTGATTAAACTTTTTGGACAAGATTCGTAACCGCAAATTCGATCATTATCTTTGCCGTTTTGAAATAAATTCATTAAACTTCTATCTTGCTCCTTTTCGCTTTTCGACGAAGTGGTTGTTAATTGAATCAGTAAATAGGTAATAAATCCACCCAGTACAAGACCGACGTTTTCTGAGAACGATATGCCGCGATATAATTTCTGCACCAGCGTCGCTCGTTTCGTTGATTCTAATTTACTTTGAAATTCATTTTCTTCTTCTTCGGTCGGAACGAACTTTAACTTAGACGCCAACATTATCAGATACGTTATTCTAGTACTATTTAAATGTCCCGTTGATAATCCCATCAGAATGTATGCCGGAATTAGCAAGTACACTTTCGGATACAAATGAATCGCAATGAAAATAGAACTTATTACGTAGCACGCGGACAAACATTTGGTAACTCCGAATCTATGCGAAATGTAAGGAGAGAACAGCGCGGACAATGCTGCCAAAAAATACAGAACCGCCAGCAAAAGCGGTCCCGACGAATTAAACAAAGTTTGGATATCGTTTTCGTTTTCCTTGTTTTGAATATCATTAGGTGGCCACCACAGTGATGTTGAACCTTGTAATATGACGATCGGGATAAAAGCGACGGTAAATATTCCATGAGATAAACATAAACCGACGTAATTTTGACATATCAGAGGTCGACTGTACACAGGTCCTAGATGAGATGGCGTCGATCGAACCACCGCGATTAGCTTGCGAACGGACGATGTCCCCGTGGAACTTGTAACCGAAGCTTGTCTGCTGATATGTTTGAAATTGTGAGTGTTCGAGATGCTCATGTTATGCGAATGACACGGTATAACCGAGCTCGATCTAACACTTCGTGATCGACGAGTATTGAATAATGCTCTCTGTAAACAAAAACGCCAAAGAAAAATACCGCACCGGTGAGTTAACGTGAAAAAGATCGGTTAAAATGAGGAAATTTTCCATCAACAAGGTCACTCAGACTCGAATAGCACCGTCGACGTGCCGTAATATGATGGAAGAAAATTTTTACTGCTTCCGTCATAAAATTTAATTTTTCCAGTTCGTATTGTTTAAATTTGTGCAAATTCATTTGCATAAGAAAACATATTATATGGGAAGCTTTTTGCGATACGATGCCGTCGCTTAGGCGGTATGTAGATTAAGTCATTTCACGTTTAAATGGTTTTACATATAAATGCGTCTCATCATTCCGATAAATAAGAAGCAACAGAACGTTGGGAAATTTTCCTAATAAGATTAAACGCTATGGATTTTTTTTTCTATTGGCACAAGCTCGCTTTTTTAAAGTCTAACCATTTTTTTCAGCTGGAAATTGCTTACATTAAATTCCAAAAGAAATACCTAAAGCGCAGTAAAATCAGATCGATAAATTTATTGGAAATGAAGAGGGAAAATGACTACGAAATTTTTTTGCGCAAAATTGTTGAATGAGGTCCTTATAATCATCACGCAAGATGAACCCTTAACCCCACCTAGTGCGCTACATCCCCTAAAGGGTGGAACGTGCCCTCAATGTTTCATATTTTCGCGAATTACACGAGACGTTTATGTGATGGCGTAAGATAGGAGTGATTTTTTCTCCCTAATTTTTTGGAGTAGAAATTCAAAACAATTTTTTGCAGTAAAATATTTTTTTCCTTCAAGAAAAGAATTTCTTTTTTTTAAGACAGAGAATTGCAATTTTTCGAAATAAAAATCCATTGTTTGGAGAAAGAATGGAAATTTTTGTTTAAAAAATTACTAAATTTTTTGAATAAAAAATATTTCAATTTATGGAATAAAAAATGCATACCTACCTATTTCAATTTTTTTTGGAATAAAAAATACCTATTTTAATTTTTTTGGAACGAAAAATATTTCGAATTTTTTGAAATTGGAATAAAAAATATTTATTTTTTGGTATAAAAAACAAAGTTATTTCAACTTATTTGGAATAAAAAACATACCTACCTATTTCAATTTTTCTTGGAATAAAAAATACCTACTTAGGTACCTATTTCATTTTTTTTGTAATAAAAAATACTGATTTCAATTTTTTTAGAATAAAATTTTTTCACTTTTTTGAAATAAAAACTTTTTCAATTTTTTTGGAATAAAAAATATTTTATTTTTTTTTGCGATAAAGAATACTTCAATTTGTTTAAGAGTAGATAATATACTATAAGTAAACGTAAAAAAAAATCAAAATTTTTAGAACGAAAAATTTTTTAATTTCTTTTGGAGGAAAGCATTTTTCAATCTTTTGAAACAAGAAAAATTTCTTATCTTTTTTGCATTGATTTTTTTTAAATAGGTAGGTAATGGGTGTATTTTTATTTTTTTTAGTTGAACTTTTTTTAATTTTACTGGAGTAAAAATCTTTTAATTTTTCCGCAGATAAAATCAATTTTTTAGGAAGAATTATGTCGTTTTTAGAGAGAGAAAGAGAAAAAAAAAACAATCCAGTGCATGAGTGCATTTTTTAATTTTTGCTCCATTCTAAATAAAAATCACCCAAAAGTTCATTAGTCTAGTCAAATATCTATACCTAAGCAAAAAAAAAAGGAAAAAATGTCTGCCAATTTTTTTTTTTGCGGAAAAGTGTTGAATGGTCTCAATAGTCACCACACAAAATCTCCCGTCCCCACCTAGTGTGCGACCTCCCCTGGGGGGGGGGGAGGTGAAACGTGCTCCCAATTTCCTTTTTTTGCGAATTACATGAGACGTTTGTGAGATAACGTAAAATAAGGTGATGTAGAAAAAAATTCCGCATACAATTTCCTACCAAGTGATACCATACCTTCCACCTCACCTTTCAATCCAAGCCCCACTAGGGAATGTGTCAAATAAAATTAAGCAATTTAAAAAAAAAAACAGTTTTTCATAAATAACTCGAAAATTTTCATAAAAAGAAAACATTGGTATAGAACAAAAAATGTTTCCCATAAGATTTTTCCATAGGACGATATAATTTTATTTTAATACCTCCCCCCTCCTACCCTTTGTACCCCCCAAAAATTAAGTGTTATGGGAAAAAGTTTCAAACAAATTTGTTCATTTTTTAATTCTAAATAATAATAGTTATGATAATTTTTTTCATTTGAATCATCATTTCCTTAGAAAACTTGACCTAAAGCTGTTGTACTAATTTCCAAAATTTGAAACTTTTCACGTTTGTTGAAGTTTCCGCCAATTTTCAGCAAATTGCTCGAAAAATAGAAAAAATAGAAAAAAAACAGTTGAGTATAACGTTGTTCACCATACGATTTTCTGCAGAATTATGTCATAAAAATTTCCCCTTTTCGTCAACACAGAGGTCAAAAAAATGGCGTGAATCATAAAAAACACGAAAAAAAATGTTTTTGTAAATAAATTAAAAAGTTCTAGAAATTTGTAAAAATAGTGTAGAATAAAAAATGTTCCCCGTAAAATTCCCTACAAATATGATACATACCTACATAACCTATTCACTCAAAAGGCGGGAGAGATAGTCTAAGAGAAAATTTCTATTATCTAAAGACAAGTACATAATAAATGCGCGAAACTTGAAAAAAAAACATTAACGTTCTGTCTGCGTCCAAATGTAATTATAGTGTGGTGAATGGTGCCTACCCTTTCACAAAAAAAAAATCACCACGGGGCTCCATTTTCTCCTTAGATGATTCGTGTGATTATTACAGAGATGCTAAATTAAAGTTATATCGTCCTATGAAAAATCTTATGGGAAATTGTTTTGTTTTATACCTACCAAATTTTTCTTCTTGTGAAAATTTTCGAGTTATTTATGAAAAACTGTGTTTTTTTTTAATTGCTTGATTAGTCATGTCGCTTAGGGTGTCCCAATAGTCCCATAATTTAATTTTTTCGAAATGTCGATGTTTGATCCTCTATAAATGATTCTTTTAATGCAAAATCAACTCCCTAAAAAAATTTTCTTTAAAAAATTACCTAATTTTCTTTTTTTGAAAAACAAAATCAAAAAATTGTAATTGAATTATTTTTCAAATTTTTTTAACAAAATGCACTACGTAGGTATTTTACTCAACAAGTCCATTTTCGGTTATTTTTCATCTTTATTCCAGGTTTTTAAAGGGAAATAATAAAGCTATTTTTTTACTTTGTTTGAAAAAATTTTAAAATCGATAACTTTGATTAAGTAAAGTACTTATGTAATTTTTAAATTGAATAATTTCGTTGAATTTTCGAAATATCCCCCTCCCCCCCCCAAAAAAAAACATTTATGACGATTTTTCAACTTTATCTCAATTTTGAGGAATATTTTATACTTATTACAAAGATACTAACAGATCCCTAATACTTTAATCTGGGCTAGTTTGGCCTCTGTTCCGCGAATAGGATATTGCAACTCATTCGTCCATTAACATTTAATTACTGTACAATTAGAAAGAGCTGAACCAATTTATTTCTTACTGGGAGAGATAGGTAGGCAACTTGCCTATCGATATCAAATAAGTTGCCTAACCTAATAATCAAGGGTCGTTTTCTCTTCGCTACATCACACTCATTCCCATAGGTAAAACCTTTATTTGAAAGTACATACGACTACTCAATCCCATACTATACTTACGTCATAGCTGGATTTTTTTGGAAACGGTACGCTCGATATGCAGGAGTTTGGATTCGCGCTAAGGCTCCTGGTTTGATGTACAGGTTTATGATCTTTTTTCTTATTCCAGTCGACAATAATGCCTTTTTCCTTAAAAGCTCGAGCGAACAGATCATTTTGAATGTCAACGTCAATATATCCAGCAGAAAGTTCGTTCAAATTCGGCAAACTACCCATTATTTTCGTTTTTATCCATTGTCGCTGTTCAATTCACAACTTTCCGAAGGCTATAAACTCTGAAACGAAAATAATTTTTTATGAGTTGGCCTTAAATTTCCAAAGTACTTATTAAAAACTGTTAAATAAGATATAAAATGGTAATGGCGGGAGTTGCTTTTTAGGCGACATTTAAAATTGAACTTGAGCACGAGTATAATACTCATACTTCTTTCGTATTTAATTTAGTATTCAATTCTTAAAGGGTTTCATTAAATTATAATTCAACTGCCGGTTAGGTAAGTAAGTAGGTAATTTCAAGTTTGGAATCGTTCTATCATTCACCTTATTTACCTATTCATTTTTTTAAAGTTTCTATACTTAGGTAGCTGTGTTTATCAGGCACCTATTTGACCACTTCGTATCAACCTTTCTGGCAGTACAATGTTAAAACTAAAAGATGATAATTCATTACATTTCGAGACCTTTTGAAATTATGAAAAGGTAGGTAATTAATCTACATCGTTGCTTTGGGACGAAATTGAAAAGTATCAAGTTAGCGTTCATATATCATATGTTGAAAATATTCATCTCGTTGAAAATTTAATTTGGAAGGTTGGTTTTGAAAAAGTATCACCGAATACGGATTTATTTTCCAACATTTTTGAATGAAATTGAGTTTTGATGATACTCGTATAGTTATCTCTTAAACTAATCCATTCGATTTTTTTTTTAAACCAGAGGACATATTTTTGGTGAAACATCGTTTTCAATGAAATCACTTTTTAGCCGATTTTTTTATGTAGATACATAAATTTTTATAGTTTCCTCAAAAATTGAAAATATGTGACTTACTCGTATTCATAGAAACAGGTTCTTTATTATTCTTTCAAAAATTCTCTACACCGGGGTAAGCATAAATTCCGGTGAATTTGAAGTAATTTTTCATATACAACTAAAATATTTCTGCGTATTGTTTAAAAAGTCAAAGTAGGTATAATACTTTTTTACTTTCAAATTTTGACTACCTACTTACTTACAAAGGAACCTTGACAACTCATCAACTCTATTGACCTAAAATTTGGCTCACTGAAACAGCATGTTACCCAGATTTCAAATCCAAATTCTGAGCTACCTTATCAGATTTTTGCATTTTTGGAAAATTTTTGTAAATGGCGAAAATTAGCCCCCATTAATATCAATTTAAAAAAAAAATTGAAGTAAAATTCCGAAAATCATTTTCTTTCTTTATGTAATAAAGTCGACCCCCCCCCCCCCCCACCGAGTTGATTAAGACCCCTTTTTAAAGTGATCTATAATCTCCAGCAAAAGTTGACTTTCAAGGTTTCTGATTTGAATCCCCTGCCATCTAGATGGGGTTCAAAACTTTAAAACTTTATACAGAAATTTAAAAAAATCTTTTAATTGTAAGCATGAAAAAAAAAAGTTTGAAAATTCCCATCCCATGTAATTTCGTAGCACAAATAGGTAGAGGTAGGTACCTATGTATTGTACATCATGAATTGTTCAGCTTTTATTTGAACTGATTTTGTGCGAAGTACCACTTTATAAAAGCAAAAAACGCATAGACAATATAAAATGTAAAAATATGAATATTTTTTTCATCGCGAAGAAATTGTGCGAAAATAATTTTTATAATGTAGATTTACACAAAACAAAAGATACCGAGGAGATAAAAAAAATATCTGCTGATGAATGTTTTCAGACGACATTTCACATCTGCGATTTTATTCCGGCGAAATGACTTTTTTAAAATGCTTGTATTTGTCGAAAATTACGTAACTTATATCTGCCAAGTTCGCTGGCATTTTATCCAATGTACGAGATATGGTAGTAGTTTGAAAAAAATTATAAACGATTTAGTTTTTCGAACGCTACATGCATGCTGTTATTAAAAATTTTACGATCTTTGTTCAATAACATCCGAAGAAAATAACAATAACATTTATGGGCTGTTTTTACGTAACGAATTCCAGACTCGATGAAAAAAAAAAGCGGAAAAATTTCCATCCCATCGTTTCAAAGAAACAGCAACGAATCACGTTTGTAGAAAGTTAGCAAATTATTAGGCATCGCATGAAAACGAGGATAAAGTTTTAAAATGGAAATATTTATCTAAGATATAAATCAAACGAAGAAATTAAATTTTCCTTGCATAGTGTTGTTTTTGGAATTTTATTTAGTCGACGTTTTGTTTTAATCATTTTTGAGTGCTTTTCAAGGTAGGTAATTAAACGTTATACTATACTGTCGAGAATTTATATTTAATTCGTTTATTATAAATAATTATAAGATAACAAATACCTGTATAGGAAGTTTCACAAAGATGAAAATTCTGCAAATTGTAATAAGAAGGATTTTTAAGGTAAAGTTACAATAGGTGAGTGACACAATTTTTAGGAGCTTCACTGTGGGTGTTGGTAGTAGGTACCCTAATTTCATTCATGTAGAAATATTTTTGATGATCCTATGCAGAAAGGTCGTTGTCCTTACCAAGATGCCGAAAGTTCAAATTTTTAGCTCAATTAGGGTAGGCGTCACAGATTTTTGAAATTTGACATTTTTGTGCTACATACCTATGGACGACTGCACAATTGTGGCACAATAATCACTTTTTTTCTAATCTTATTGTGAAACTGAAACACTTTTTAAAAATTTATTTCCAATTGAAGCCTAAAAGAAATCGATAAAATATCGAAAAATTGAGGGTTTGAAGATAGCAAAAATATTATGTCAAACCATTTTTTTATCGTTCAAACGATTTTTCATATTTAAAAAAACACAACTTCGAAAATTGCAAGAAAAATTATAAAAAACAATTTTGAAAAGAAAAATAGCTTTGAAAATGGTCACAATCAATTATTGAGGAAAGAACTCATTTTTTTAGGTGTCTAAATCCACCCATATACACATAAGAACAATTTTATTCAATAAAAAAATTGATCAAAATTACACTGGTTGATGTGAGTGAAAAAATTCATTTGATCGCCTTGTCTAGTTGGTAATGATGCCAAAAACTGATGAACTATTTCACGATAAAAATGCAGAATGTTACGACAATGTGCTTTTTCTAAACAACCCACCCATGAAGTTTCCAATTATTCGACGCCTTTCTCTTTCATTTTGATTTGACTTCGTTTCGTCAAAAAAAATAATTAATTAAAAACCAATTTAAAAATTATTATCAGATGCTCTACAAAAAACGTAAACTTTTTTTTTCATTTTATAAAATAAAAGGAATCAATAATTTTGTAATAAATTATGACTCAACGTTGAAAAATTCAATCAACGTAGAGGTGAACTACAAAAAAATATGACAAGCTTTGGAGGTACGTGGATTTTTTAAAACCTTATTTCAAAAGAAAATATTATAAAAATTGTGTAATTAATTCGAAACTTACAGTAACCTATGTTATTGCTAAATCACGTACTCTGTTAATTAATAAGGAAGTTCAAATTTTTTTTTCATATAGGTATGTCATTGGATTTATTATTAAAGTAAATAGATACCTACAATCATACATATGTATCTGCTAAATAATACTTATTGATTAGGTATTCTTGTATTGCTATAAATTACATACATAATATTTCAAGGCTTTTAACAAGAACATTGTTCAATTTATTCGTTGAATTTTATAAAATTTATTTTCAAACAAATCCAAAGAGAGATCTCGCACGTCTCTAGTCCCTGTACCTACATAAGTAACAACTTCGTTACATTATTATACAATTTTCAGAAAAGCGAAACAATGTAAGTAAGTAGGACTGAAATTAATTAAAAAAATTAACGTATTCCCGTGCTGCCAAAATAGTCAATCAAATTTTGTTATGGGAAGGAAAAATGTACACAGCTACCTTATCGATAAGTAGATATATTTTATCATATAAAATTGCTCCAGCGAGTGAAATTGAATAAAAATAAATTGAATATCTTGTCACATTTCAGCTACAACACCAATTTATATCGAACAGGTACCTAATTTCAAAGTGATAGACAAACACGACATAAAAAAATTAAAAGCTCGATCCTTTTAAAAATATTTACAGGCAAAGGTTTTATTTATTGATTTTTTTTTAAAATCTCGATATGAAACATTTGAAAAAATGAGATACAATAAGCAATGGACTCGCAACTTTTTTTTATTTTTTCGAAGTACTATAGTCACTGCTGATGTCAAAAAAATTAACAGATTACCGATTTTCAAAGCTGTGTAGCTCCTTCATTTTTAAATTTATTCAATAAGTATTGTGTACATAATCTTTTTTATTAGGGATTTGAAAATAATTATAAATTGGATTGCCGTATACCTAAAGTCAGTATATCCAAATTTCAAGTTTGGCAGATCACAAAAAATAGAAAAGCTTTCAATCTAAGTGGGTACATAAGTAAAGTGTGCCTATTTGGGACCTTTTTTGAAACTTTTACGTACCCCCAAAATTGGGGCCCAAAACTATTGATCACTAATATACAGGGAGTTTCATGAAGCGTCCGCAATAATTTAACCATATAAAATTCTGTAAGAACAATGTATGATACATATTCAATTTTATGAGAGGAACAAAAAAGTTATATGAAGAATTTGCCTACCTTGAATAATGAAGGCGCTACAGAGCATTGAAAATCAGTATTTTTAAAGTTCGAAGCTCCGTAGCGCCTTCATTTTCAAAGATAGACAAATTTTCAACATACTTAACTGGGTTTTCTCCTTGCGAAGAATTACATCTGTTACATGAATTTTATTGACGAAAATTCTAATTTTTTGCAACTACTGCCCCTTCAAAATCGAGATAGGTAACTTATCAATCATAAAGTTTTTTGTGTGTCTACTCGAGATGCATCATCTATTAATTGTTGAATTATTATTGCCGACATTTCATGGAATACCCGTATGGTATTTTTATTACCAAGGAGAGATCAAATTATATGTACCTGGCTACCTGCTACCCTGTCAGTGTTTCTAGATTTCTACCTCAAATACTATGGAAGTTATACAAATAGGTTCTCAAAGGCTCAATAGTCAATACCCAAATTGTGAAGAGAGGGACCTACTTGGGAAACATTGTGTATACCTGGGAAAGCATGGTGAATTGGCCCTGGTCTAGGATTTTCAAATTAAGTGGTGGAAGTTGCGGTCCTTACAATAAATTCTCAACCAATTTTTTTCAAACTTGCTTGCAGGGATAATGAAAACTACTGAGGACCTTCCTCAGAAATTGAAAAAAATTTTCAGTACCTAGTTCCTTGGTATAGAAATTGTTGCTTTAGACCAATGGCGATTGAAAAAAAAAAAACAAGTTACATTATACAGGGTGTCCGGCGAGTGGTGTGCCAAACTTGAAATTTGGATATAATAACTGAGTACGACTAACAAAAATCTTCATGTACACATGATACCTATCTCGATTTTAAAGGGGCAGAGATGCACAAAAATTTCAAAATTTTGTGAATACAATACACAAATCAGGTGAAACTTTTCAACAGGGACAAAAATAGTTATGTCAAAAATTTGCCTATCTTTGAAAATGAAGGCTTTACAAAGCTTTAAAAATTGGTATTTTCGTAATTCAAGGCGCCATAGTGCCTTAATTTTCATATATAGGCAAAATTTTCACATAACATTTTTTATTCCTTTCAAAAAATTACACCTGTTTCATGCAGGTATTTTTTGACCGAATTTCGTAATTTTCATGTATCCGGTCGTTGTACCGTAATAAACTGAGGTAGACAATATTTTTGACTGTTAGTGGAATTTTGCGTTACTGTAACTCCTTTAATTTCAAAGATAGGCAATCCAATATGATCACAACTTTTATTGCTTTTTCGATGATCTATCCACTGCCGGTGTCGAAATTTTTTTTGAACGCAGTGTTGCCAATCAATTTTGTTAAGTAAAACAAAATTTTTTTTTTTATTATTTTTATTTTAACTTTTCAATATTTTTATTAGACTTTATTAATTTTTAGATTTCCATGAAATTTTTTTTTTTTTTTAAACTTTTAGTCGTTTTTTCCTAGAGTAAAAGCATACCTATACTATGTCGATAAAAACGAAAAAACGATACTGATAGATCTGCATCGAGTACGACGAGAAACTTTTCATTATAAAAATATTTGTAGATACCGTAAAGTGAGGCTATTAGGACTTTGCGGGGCAAATCGGACTATGATGTTTTTTTTTGTTATTTTAGTTCACTGAAGGGACTCTACGGGAGCTGGGACAATTTTTTCTTGCCAGATGTGTAGTAGAATGTCAAACGTCACTGTAGCAACAAGTAGAGTTTGCAAAAATTACATTATCTTGACTTTATGTGAGTTTGAAAAAATTGGTGTTTTTTGGGCGAAAAATTACGCTCCGAAACTTTCATCTGGACACGAGATACGGGAAGTGGCTGGAATTTTTTGTTAATACCACGTTATTGTGTATACCCTTGGCTACCACAGTACAAATTTTTAGCCGTTTATCTACAATAACGAAGGAGTTATTCAATAAAATGTGTCGTGGGGCTAATCGGACTACATCATTTTTTAGAAGTAAAAATGTTTCGTAACCGGCATAAAAGTTTCACAAACATTCAGAATGGTGAAAACTATGCATCATATCAATCGTACAACCCAAAAAACTTGACTGCAGCGATCAAAGATGAAAAACTGAACTCCTACGAAGCGAGTAAGAAGTATTCTGCATCACAAACAACTCTACTCAGAAATTGCAACATCAAATCCAGCGAGCTGTTGAAACCTGGGCATCCAAATTTGTTTTCGGTTGAATATTGGTCATATACTACTCACACAGAATGGTGAATTCATTGGAAAGTTTGTTGAACCCAAGTTTGCGAAAAAAAGTTTGGACTTGTGTACTTATACCCAGAAATACCCAAAGTAACTTAATTCCACTTCCGTCAAATCGATGAAGTATTATCGCCGCCGAAAGATCATGTTCATTGCACCGTATATTTTACATTTAATGCTAACTGATTGTAAATCTTGATAAAAAGAGGTCATTTTTTATTCGTTTAAATTCATAGTTACTGCCACCGCAAGAATATGGCTATGAGCCGTCTTTTTTATTCAATTTAGGGAAATCCAAATGTGATTTTGAATAAATATACCCGGTAAACACACCGTCTGCTATTCGTATGCTAAAATCACAGAGACGAAAATCGCGGCCTAATAAAATGCGAAATCAAAGCAAAAATCGAAGAAAATTTTCTCAGATAAATTCGTATACTATTCGTGAGCGAATATCATGCTAAAATCGTATTTAAAACCCTGTAGATGTTTTGTGGGATATTAGCGCGATATTCGCTTGCGTATCGCATGCCTGAAATCACATTGAAAACAGGCAAAAAGTTCGTACGATATTAGCGCGATATTCGCATAAGAATCGTATGCTAAAATCGCAGTGGAAAACGTGCAAATATTTCTTACGATACTAGCACAATATTCGCATACGAATCGTATGCTAAAATCGCAGTGGAAAACGTGCAGATATTTCTTACGATATTAGCGCAATATTCGCTAGCGAATAGCATGCGATTTTCACTACAACTTCTTTCAATACGTTTTACAAATGAGAGAGGTCAGTTTCAAACATGAACGTGTACTTGAATGTATTGCAGTGACATTTAAACAATAAAATAAAGGTTTTTCTGGGTTTTTTGATTTTGTTGGGGAATTTTGTGTTTTGTTTGATGTTTTTTCTTCTTTTTAAGTAAAAACGCCAATGATTTGATTTCAAAGTGATAAGAATGGAGACGAAGGCAGAATTTCTTGGACGATTTCCACTCACAATTAAATTTTATCAAATCGTAAAAATTTTAGACGGCTTATCAGTGCTATAAAATTTTTTAATTGTCCTCCAATTTGAACGCAGTATTATGCGAAATTATAAGGAAAGGAAGAGTCAAATCGAAATTTTTGTAATAATCAAAATTATTTCTAAGATTTCAATCTACAACTTTTGTTTGAAAAAATTTTCATTTGGGACTGCGGGACAGCCCTTCTTCCCTCTCACAATTCAGAGTAATAAATATACGTTTTTATACCTATCTAATCTACATATCTATCTATTTATCTATCTATCTACGTAGTATTGGGCATAATTAAAGAGGGGGGGGGGGCTCAAATTGAGAAATTTTTCAAACAAAAGTTGTAGATTGAAATCTTGGTAGTAATTTTGATTTTCCTAAAAATTACTTTATCAAATGCCACTGATAGGTAAGGTAGTTGCACCAGTGGTGGACCCTTATAGTGGAAGTGTCTTATAAAAAACATTCTGGTTTAAAAACTAATAACGTTGGCAAAATGGTGAATATACCAAACGATTCCTTGTGTATTCTACTACAAAATGCGCTATAATTTTTTAATGTTACTTCATTTCTTTGAAAATTACGACCATTTTAAGTGAAAAAATAGAAAAGTCCAGTGGTTGGTCAAGATAATCTAGTAGTTGACCACCCAGTAGTTGGTCACGCGCTAGTAGTTGATCACCCAGTAGTTGGTCAATCAGATTATGACAACGGCTCTCAACCATTTAATTTTTTTAAAAATCAATAAGTATTCGGTAAAATTGTCACTCATTAGCCATGAGAAAGAGAAACTATCATTTTTCGTGAATATTTACCAATTTTTTGCATGATCAACCACTAGAACTTTACAAAAATTTCGTAAGTCTAGTACTTGATCAAAATGATCAACTACTGGCTAAACACCAATTTTGGCAATATTTTTTATTTTAATGAAGAAATGGAATCTCCAAACTCTTCTTATTCAGGTCCAAATGGTTATATTTCAAGTTTTATTAATCTTAATAGTGCAAAATTCATATTTCGATAACACTTCGGCTTAACAAAAATCTAGAATTGGCATCATTTTGAAAATTGTTCTAACAAAAAAATTTCAGACGATCATTATTAATTACTTGAACAGAATTGATTAAAAACTTTTATGTGGTTCTATGCAGAAATGTTCCAGGTTTGCTCTAAAAAAATTTTCTGAAGCTATTTTAAAAATACGCTTAATTATAAACATTTTTCTTCTCAAGTGACACACCACTGGGTCGTGGCCAACGACTGGTGCAACTACCTTACTCCAAAAACTTTACGATTCGGCATAATTTCATTTTCCACAGATCTGCGATCACAAATATGATATATTTTCGAATAATTAATTTACTGCTGAGTGGAAATCGTCAAAAATCATTTGCCTACTTTTTAGAGGCGAATTCCGAACGCTAATCGCAAGCGAATTAACAGCGAATAGAACGCTACATTCGCTGCTAATTTCGCGTACTATTAGCGTTCGAAATTAGCCGCTAAAAAAGCGGACATTTTTGATATGCTAATAGTACGCTATTTTCGCATGCTATTCGTATACGATAAATGCGAATTTAGCGCTCTATTAGTACGCGATTCGCATACAGTGTGTTTACCGGGTAGGTACGCGTTTCATATGTCTTGTATCATTATAAAGGCGTTCAAGTGTTTATTGAGTCGTAAATGGAATTTAAGAGTATTAAAAAAAAAAAAAATTAAATAGTCTGAATTCGAATAACCAGTGGACAGTCTATTTTTCATCATAAAGTGGCTTGCAACATTTTTTAAGATCAAGGTAGGAAATTTTTTTAACGATCTGAAAGCCAAATGATTGATCTACACGCTGGTATATTTGGTTTTGTAATAGCATGAGTGGTTACGGAGATATTTTAGAACAAGTGAGAAAAATAGTCCGAATAGCCCCACTTTACGGTACCTTAAGTGTAAGTTGAAAAAAAAGTTACTCGCGATCTGAAATGTTTCTCAAGATATCACAATGAGGAATTTTGATTCGACATTTTCTTTCATTTTGGTATTAAAACTTCATTTCGGTGGTATGAGTTACAGATAAGAGATCAAAGTTTCAAGAATACGCGACCAAGTTTTATTCTTTATTCGACAGAAGGAATGTAAGGCGAATTATTTAAAGTGAAGATACAAACTTTTTCAACGCTTATTTTTTGGTGATGGATTTTTTTTTTTTTTTTTTGAAGTAAAAAGTGTGTTTTGTGTTTGTAAATAGGTATATGTATAGGACGTAAGTAATTGTAGAATATTTGTCTCAACCTAGATTCTTATTCTTATTTCATTTATAATTGTACATATTTTGATTTGAAATAGTTAACGCTTTGTCGAGTCTTTAATCTGAAATATTTTTGTAGGCACATGGATTACAAAAGAATGTTTTTTTTTTTCAGGTGGTTCTCAAAACGTAACTTACGAGAATGCCAGCTATGTAGGTAATTGAATGTAGCTCTACTTACCTATTATACCTTTATCTACCTAGTACCTAATACATAAAATTCGCCAAATACTTTTGCTTTATTTATTAGGTATCAATTTATTACGAAGGTATAATCCAATTCGTGCATTTTTTATGTAATTTCTAAGCCAAATAAATGGAGTGTAATTAGGTAGGTACATATTATATCAATTATCGCAAACCAAGCCATACAATAAGATCATCCAATACCTCTCGTAAATTATACGACAACCATCATGGTAAAACTCACCTTGCAAAAATTACATAATTCACTGGTTAAAAACTTAAACATTCACAAAAAAAGCGTTTTTCCAAATGTACTCGATTGTGGATACTTTGAAATGTAACATCATTAAAAATGTATTCAAGCTCATCTCTAAACGGGAAAATTGCTCATTTTCTAGTTTGGTAAAAGACGTGATAGAAAGATACCTACAATTGCCTATCTACGAGTACAAGAATTTTCAATAAGTTAAAACAAATATTTTAGATAAAATAAAAGAAACAATGACTTTTTCCTTACAAAAGGTAGGTAACTATATATCTCGGAAGAAGGAACTTTACGTTATCAACGGAAACATATCTTTTCAAACTTAACAATGTCTATCTATTTTCTTTCATACATATCGATTTCTACATAATGTTACATAAGAGAAGGAGGATATTTGATCTTTTCAGTTTGTTTCATATCGTAAATCGAAAAATATGAGGTCAGCTACTGGGCGTTTTGATGTTCATTGACCCACATACAGAGAAAAGAAATGCTATTGTGAGTGGAAACATGCTTCAACATGATAAGAATTTTGTAAAAAAAAAATATATTGTTTTTCTTTTGTTGTAAATTTTTTCGACACACGTATAAATATTCCCGTATACTGAATTTAAAATAAAAAAAAATAAAACGTTTAAAATAAATTAGTGAAAAACTTTGGCTTCAATTTTTTTTCAGCTTATGTAAAAGATCCTATAGCTGTAGCTACTAAATAAATTATATAAAATATTTTTAAAATTATCGAAAAAAACGTAAATAAAATTCATAGTAAATTAAAAAAACATGGAAACAAAAGAAATTAAAAAATATCGATTTAAGAATTTTTATAGAAATGTAAAAATAAAGTTTCAAAAAATAACCAAAAAAATATAGGTAAAAAAAATGTCAATTTAAAAAAATAATTGTGATAATTTAATTACGAAAATGTAACATATCTTATTTATCATGCACTTACGTACCTATTTAACGAAAAAATAAAATAAAAATAAATAAGTAAAAAAAAAGTTTCAAAAATTAAAAAAAAAAGTAAAAACCTCGCGTTAAAAAAATGAAATCAATAGAAATAAGTACCTACACAAATATTACAATCACACGAATAAGTATTTGAAGCACACAACGCTCAGTTCACGAAATTTTAAAATTTCACTGATAAGCATTTTGAATAATTTTTTATTTACCTGAGATAACATCAGAAAATAAATCATTCGTTAAACATATGGACACGAAAGAACAAAAAATCATTCTGATGTATATTTTATTCCGGTATTAAAATCAAACACGTTAACTTCTTTTATTTTTTAAACTTATCATCAAAATACGAATTCATTGTACAACGGTCGGTTAGAAATTTCGAAAACATCTTTACTACAACGCATTTCCTGATGCTTTCGCCTCTAATCTCACCCGAGAATAATATTGTGATAATAGAACGGAGTTTGTAATGTTGCGCATGCTACAATCAATATGCGAACTTAGGAAGACATTGTATCGTGATAGGTATTTTCTATTTCTATTTTTGTGTTAATGTTTCGATTTTTTTTTTCATTAATTTTTATAACTTGAGTTTATGTTTTAGAATTTAATTTTATAGGATGAAACGAAGGTTGTCAATTTTAATATTTCAGGTCAGTCAGATAAAATGAAATGTTTCAAAAAAAGTTTTAGGTGCCGGCTTTCAAATTTTTCCATGACTTTTTTTGCGATAATTGCAAAATATATAAAAAGACGAAGTAGGTACCAATTGAAAAATTAAAAAAAAATATGTATAATAATAAAAATTTGTTTCATGAATTTGAATTACCTACCCAAATTAAAGACATATTATCCGAGTAAGTACTTGTGATTCTATCAACTTAGTATCTTCTATGAACGATCTCACTAACTAGAAGCAACAGATGTAGTACTTTGATTGGATATACCTACTTAATTATTTTATACGGAAAAACGATGACAAACATAAGAATATTTTTGTTAGTTAAAATAAAAATGTTATCAGTTAAATTCTAAATTAAATACCCTGTTAAGTAATACCTACCTACTATATTATGTAGGTATGCAAGTATAAAGGGCTCCTTCATATTTTTATTTAATAAATCAGCTGGTCAGTTAATTCTGTTTTCATGTTTTGTTTTACTCATGTCTCATGCTTTCGTAGTCATAATCATAATAAAGTTTTTTGTGAAACAAAGTGAAAAAGAGTTGAAACTTTTTACAAGAGATTCCTTCTTGTGGTTCTATGTCGCTCACAAAAAATTGAATTCTTTCAAAGTTTTCAATTCATAAAAGTATAGAACAGGGCGATAGATTTTGAAAAAAAATTAAATGGGAACAAAACACAATTTCGAACAATATCTATGATTTTGAAAAGTAATTTTTCAACTTTTTTAGAAAACAAATTTGAAATTTTTTTATTTACCTAAAATATTTAAGGTGTACCAGGATAAGTTGAAACAAACGAATTGCAGCTCCAAAATGGTTAGAAAATCGTTTTTGGTGTCTAATACTAGTAATTCGAGATCACAGAATTCAAATTTGCAATTTTTTTGCGCATTGTTGCCAACCCCACAAAATTAAATTTTCTATTTCTCAAATAAGGGAATTTTCATTTCTTGAAGTTGGCATCAGTGCTCCAAAAAATTACAAATTTCAATTTTAGAATCTCTAATTAGTGGTAATAGACGCCAAAACCATTAAATTAAAAAATAAAATAATTTTTAAAAAAAACTCGAAACAAAATAACAAATTCTGTTTTTTTTTTCTTTTTTGAAAAGCAACACCAAATTCTTCAAAATGTTTGCTCGATAAATTTTTTTAGGGGGAAGGGATTTTTTATTTGTTGAAAAGTGGTATTCACATTAAAGCCCAAGGCGGAAAAAATCTGTATTAGTCTCTGAAAAACACCATACCCAAACTCAATTAAGCACCGTAGTTAATATTATGAATAACGATTGGCATCGGCAATTCGACATACTTAGTTAAGAGCATCAACTTCCATTTACATGGACGTAAGCTTGCGGTACAAATGACAGAACATAGGTGTATGTTAATTTTAACGCTAAATAGTAAAGAATTAATGTGATTCTGAAGCATGGAGATCGAAATTTTAGAACATAGAACGTATGTTCAACTGTCGCGTCGTATTTAATTAAACCCCACAAATACATGGATATTAGATACGGATTAAAACTTACAGATGCGATAACAAATTTAAATTATTTAAATTATTTTCATCAAGTATCACAGTATTCAAGATATTTGTTCAATTTCTCCCCTCCCTCACTTAAAAAAACGGAACCACAACTTAAAATTTTGAAAAATTTTGAATTGATACGAAAGCTAATTTTTCTTGTGGAATCCGCTTTTGAGATAATTTTAGGTGGGTAAAACTCAAACCCCACAGAAGGCTCCCGTATAAAAGGAGGCGAAATTAAATATTACTTTTTAAAAAAATAAAATTTTCAGTAATAGTATAAAAAAATAGTTTTATTTTTATTTTACTGTTTTATACCTTTTAAAGTGAAGTCAAAAAACACAGTTTGATATCTCGCTCGCTTGATTGCGTCGAAAATTTTTGAATTTGGAATCCATTCCCCCTCCCCATAGGATGATGAAATTTTTTTTTGGTCAAGAGTGAAAAGTCAAAACCAGTGACGGTGGAAGGGGTGCATAAAGCGCAATTTCATCGGACCCGGATTCATTTTGAGGCCTTAGAGGGCCCTTAAGAGCCTTTTAATTTTTATAAAACAAAAAAGTACGAAAATCTGAATTTAAAATGCCTTTTTTTGTGGAACGAAAAAGGGGCTCGAAGATTTTTTTTTGTGAATATCTTGTGACATGTGACGCCATTTTCTTGTTTCCTTTTGGTTCGTGCCTTTGTGGAATAAAGTATCCATTTCATCTTTTTTCGTTGTGTTGATGTTAATATCATTTTGATGGTGTGTAGATAATGTGCGGCGTGTCGAATCCGAATTGATAAATTGAATTAACGACGATTAAATTTGATTGTATGTACCTATTGAAAAGTAAATGCTAGCAAATTACCTACATCAATATAAGAGAAGCTAAAGACAAGACAATCGTTGAACTCGAAATAAGTGAAAGATAATCATGACAGACAGTTAGAGACACCAATAGGTAGAGGTATACGAGCTGCTATTTAGCTTGAAGCAGTCTTATTACTAATCACTTTATAATCACCTTGTTACGTATTTGGATTGTCAAACTCCTACTTATACCTTCACACGAGTTACACTTAAATTCATTGTTTTGAGTTATCATAATAGTATAAGTACTCCCTTTGATATAAGAATATAGCTACCTATAAGTAATAATTTAATCTCTTGTTCTTCTCCTTTTATTCTGTGCCCTGTAGTCTAGCTGTCTGTCAATGTCTCATATATTCTGATCAGTATTTCACCATAAACTACCATAAGACTGAAAGAAGTTGTACTGAATATTGACCGAAAAATTGGCCACTATAAAATTATATAAACTTGAATAAAATTAAGGCCCAAAATAACAATTTCAAATCATTCGCAGTCACACACCATTCTTAAAAACGAAAATGTTTAATTGTCGCCACCGAACACGTTTTATTTATATATTCTTGATTAACCAGAATTTAACCCAAAGATCAACGATAACATGTGAGTGACCACAAAATGTTTAATTTCCGCGTTCTTGTTTACATAACTTAGAGGAAACTTGAACTTGAAAACATCAAAAGAAAAAAAAATGAGGAAATGCACGGTTCGTTGGTCAATTTTGCTAGATAGGTACTTGATTTTTTCACTTGTCCAATTTCTTACGAGAAAATTGTACAAATTTATTTTCGACGACGGTAATTTCACGAAATTAAGGAAAATTACCCGTGCAATAATGAAAAGCATTGTCAGTGGAAGGAAACATTTTTTACTTAAAATTTGTTCGTGAAAATTTGGAAAGGTTAAAAAAGCAATTAACTCGAGATAAGGTACTACTGACAGCACAGTAAACTTTTTTCGAAATGAATAAATTAAAAAAAAGTTTAACGAACTCTTGATGTTTCTACTTTGATTAAGTTTAATTATTTTGAAAATATACCATATTTTTTTTTGTTTTTTGTTTTTTCGAGTAAGTATTTCCAAAAATAAACATTTTGTTGAGCGGAACGAAGCGTGTAATTTACGATATAAATCATATTTTATGAATGCAAATATTTACATAATATCTGCTTGATACACTTTTTTTTGAAATGCGTATCTCCAATTAGTATAAAGGCCATTGGAGGATGAATGAAAATAAAACAATAATAATTTCAGGGTGTAGGTAGTAAGGTACTTAATATTAGTGGTCAGTTGAAATAAAGAGGCAGAAATTTGAGGTGGAAATGTATAATTATTGTGAAGACCATGTTAAAACTCGTATGTCTCGATGTATCCTATTTTTCAATACTTCATTGAATAAATATGTCGAAAAATTAATGTACAAAGTAGTGTAAGACTGTAGTTGGATATTTGCTGAGTAGGTGCGTATTGGTGAGAATTGTTCGTAACAGAGGTGCCCACAGACATGTTGCAGTATTGTGGCCGCAATAGGACCCCTCTTAATATAGGGACTTTGAATCCAAGTTGAGTATCCAAATTTTTTCATTTCAAAATAATTAGGTTAAAATAGAAATGAATCCACAAAGCATCCATTCAAAGTAATTCTTTGAATAAAAAATATATATTTTTTTGCAGAATAAAATATTTCATTTTTGGGAGAAACATATTTTGCATTTTAAAAAATTTTGTCATTTTTTTAGAAAAAAATCTCTTTACTTTTCGAAGGTAGTAACAATATTTACCTTATTTTTTTGAAACCCTTTTTTCGATTTTTTTTTTTGGAATAGGTAGGTACAAATATTTCATTTTTTTGAAATAGATACCTACTTGAATAGGTAATGTTTTCAGTTTGTTTTCAATTCTTAAATTTTTTTAAAGTACCTACCTATCTGTTCGATATATAGTGGACTGTATGATAACCTTTCTTGAAGGTGGATAGAAAACGAATGACCAAAAATTGGTCAAGACTCCACGAAGTGGACACAAGAGATAGGAGAAAAAATTCCCCTCTCCCGAGATAAGATAAGAAACCTGACAGGGTAGAAAATTTACAACCCCGATAACGTTGACGCGTAGGCAAGGGCAATAAAATTGTAGATTAGATAAGGGCTATAAATATTACAACCAAATTTATAGATAACGCGCCACAGGGGTAATAAATCATTCGTGCCTACTCAAAATTATACCACCTGCTGGGCCTTTGTAAAATTGAACTGAACACTATCTAAAAAAATTCAACTTTTTTGGGGGAAAGATTTTTAAATTTTTCTTGAAGTATAACTAAAGTATTTCTCATATTTTTTTTCTTTTTTTGAGAAAAGCATTTTTTGGGAGGGGAGATCTTTCAATTTTATTGGAAATAAAAATAACAATTTCTCAAAATTTTTTTGGTGAAAATTTTTTTTTATTCTTTAAAAAAAAAATCTCGATTCATTTTTGGAATAATACGTACTTACCTAGCTACCTACCTACATCTTTTGATTTTTTTGAATTAATTTTTTTTTTCATTTTTTCTATTTCTCGTGTTTTTTTAATCAAAATTTTTTATTTTTTTCAAGTACCTAAAAAATCGTTTAATTTTTGGAATCACTTGAAAAAAATTCTGATTTTTTTTTTCAATTTTTCGCACTATAAAAATTTCTACTTTTTGGAAAAAAAATCGTTGGATGAAAAATCTTTTAATTTTTTGGAAAACTCACAAAAAAAATCTTTTTTTTTGGAATACATACCGTGGTAAAATAATTTTTCATTCTTCAATTTTTTCAAAAGCTTTCAATTTTATTGAAAATATAAAAAAGTTCTCAATTTTAGGGAGAAAAAAATTACTCAATTTTTTGGAAATTGAAATAAAAATTTCTCGAGTTTTTTTGGATAAAAATTTTACAATTTTTTTGGTGAAAAATATATTTCGTTTTTCTTAAATCGATTTTTGGAATATATTTTTTTTAATTTTTCGGATTAAAGGATGTTTTTTTTAACTATTATTTTTATATTTTTAAAATAATTTCTCTTGTTTTTTGAATATATATTTTTTTTTTCAAAATGTAAGAAATCTTCTAATTTTTGGGATCACTTATTGAAAAAAATTCTGAATTTTTTTGGAATTATGTGAAACAATTTTCTAATTTTTTTGGAATAAAAAATATTAATTTTTTAAAAAATTTTCAAGCTGTTTTTATTTGGTGAAAAAAATTTCTCAATTTTCCGGATGTAATTCAATTCAATGATATGGATTATTGAAAAAATGAATACTTAAGGGTATTCGTTTAGTATGGGGGGGGGGGGAGGGGGTGAAATAAGCACGTTTTAGTGGTAGATTTTTATATCTGGTTCGTAAAGATTTGACTTTTTCTCTTTTCTGTCGCAATGTAATAAGTACATAGTACATACGTATAATACATAATATTTATTACTATTACTTGTTTATTTCTAACGCATTTATGGTGTTCTGTACATCGTGAGCACGTGTGTTTAATGCTATCCTCATTACCTAGACTTTATACGGCGATCAACTAAGAAAAAATAATTAGCGTTGAATATGGCAAGAGATTCGCCATAAATTTTGCAATACGTAGATACGTGTTCGTGCGCTTCAATTTTGTATTTTTTTTTTTGCTCCCGTCTCTTTGAGTGATCCATAATTGCACGTCTAAAGGATTATGTAGCTCTCCAATAATGGATTAATGGGCGAGCCCTGGTCCATCTAAGAAGGTCGTCTGAGATAGTTATTGTATTTCCGTATTTTATTGTCGGATACGATCAAGGTCATTATCGGGCACATTTACGCGATCCATGCATGTCTTATTAAATTTTACGTTACTTGACAAATCTACAACTAGATTGGCTTCTTACCAAAGGCAGCACGCTGTTCTAAGGACAATCGCAATGATCTTCGGAAGCGCTGGCTCACCAGTTGCAAAATTTCATTGTTGAATATACGATAGATCATTCGCGTAGATATCGATTAACATTTTTAAAACCTTTTTTACGTCGCGAAGTAGTAAAAAATGGAATATCGACGAAACATGGGTAGGTACGGTAGTTAGGTACTTTTCGCTTCGCAAAATTCGACGCTATCAATGTCACGTGTATTGAGAAAAATTTCCTTTGCTTTACGATATTACTTCGTTTTGATAAAATTTCCAATAAACTTTTTATTATTCGAGCTTCGAGAGTTTTACTTGTGGGTGCGATTCCGATTTTAATTTAGGTACCCGTTCGGGTATACAATGTCAGCAACAAGTGTTCCCATAAAATAATCATATTTCGCTGTTCGATTTTTCAATTAGTTCTAAATAATGCTAATGTTGATTAAACAATTCGTTTCGGCGTGCTATGTTCGTTACACGTGTATTCGCATGTGCCGATTTGATGTTATAGTTGCCTATCGAATCAAATGAAGGAGTTGTTTTTTTGGCTTCTGTACCAAACTATTGTACGGTGATGCTTTTATATGTAGAAGCGTTTTTCTCATTCAATTCCAATTTCAATTTTTAATGATGAAAAAATTCTCTTGAAAATAGGTGTTATGCTATTATCCTTTGGGCCGTTTTTCACAAGGTTTGGTCGAGTTTTATGTAAGGTTTGTGTAATATCATGTTATTGCATTAATTAATGCAAAATTTTAATCCCTGTATGTATATAGCTTAAGTATATAATATGTACCTACCTACAAGAAGAATTTTTCAATATGATTTTCAAGAACCGGTCAGCTAGGTAGATAGAGATTATTAAGTACATTATGATTTTTTTGAAAAATGCGGAAATATATTGTGGTTTCATAATAAGCACACTCGCAATGTAAAAAATATGGGTTCTGTACAAAGTTGTGTTAATTTCATACCCACGTATGTATAATTAAATTTCCCTAAGCCTTTTTCATCCTTAATTAATTACTTATGTTAATAAAGAATGGAAGAGCTGTAATAATATGAAGATAGAAAAGGAATAAACCTATGCTCTTAATTGAAATAATCCTGGCACTAAAAGTTGAATAATTATAGGTTTAAATAATCAAGAAAGGAAGTTCTCATTTTGAAACATTTTCAAATTGATTCGATCAAATTTTTTGATGACGATATCTAAAAGAGAAAAAAATGGTCCCGTCTGATTACTTACTAGTAAATCATTGAAAACAATTTTATGACTTAATTGTAATCAGGGGCGGACCGTGCAGGGGGGTTAGGGGGGACGTTCCCCCCCTCGGAGATTTAAAAAAATCGAAAAGTTGGCAATTTTGAGTTTCAAGTAGGCAAAAAGTTGGCAAATTCAGTATTATGTTGAAAAAAAATTGAAAAGTTGGCATTTTGAAGGTATATCCCCCCCTCAAAAAATCATTACGGTACGCCTCTGATTGTAATCTAGGGTCTATGTAAGGGGGAAAATGAGTTGGTATACCTTGTTTTAAGGCCCCCTTTTTTAGGATCTTATCCTCTCTCGAAAAAGTTTCATCATCTCTATGTACCTAAGGCCTCAATTGAAAATATTTTCAAACAATTTGTATACTAAGATCCTTGGAATAATTTCGGTCATCACAAAAATTTCATTAGATTTATCCCATCCCGGAAATAAAAACTCTTTTAAAAACTTGCCAATAAAATTTTTGGCCCTACCTCATTTTCACCCCCTCCAAAGAGGTAGTTGATTTTTTGAGGAAAAAAAAATCATCTGAAAAAAATAATTTGAAAAAAAATAATTATCATGTTTTTTTCAGGCGAGGCGTTTTTGACTGGAGTGAAATAAAGGGGCGAGGATTGTGATTGTGCTATTGTAAAGAGTAGACTTTTTTCGTCTGTAAAAGTTCGTAATAATAGCTTAGTCAAAGAACAACTTTTTGAGTTAGCCTACTCGTATTGCAGAAAAATGAGAAAAATTAGCACCTTTTTTTTACATGTTTTTTCAAATATTTTGCTCGGTATTGACTTTCTTTTCAAGTTATGACCAATTTCATTTTTCTGCCCGAAGCCGCAACGCACAACTCTCTATACCTATTATAGTTGTCGAGAAACGCAACTTTGAAAACAGTCAAAACAAAAAAAAAATTCAATGAGCATAAACTCAACCCCTGAAGTTCGGAGATTAGGCAAATATATTTACATCCATTCACCATAAGATGCATAGTCACTGGTTAGAAGGCTTCACTCCTAAGTCGGTACACCCTGAAGAAAGGGTAAAAAATATTCCAATCCCCCGCCTAGAATCATCTTTGGGCTGCCTATTTCAATGATTATATAAATAAGTTATTTAAATAGATTCACTAAAATATACTTTATGACACAATATTTAAATAGTGTATAATTATTTTATACATTTTCCCACCTATTCAACTATATTTAAAACATTTCAAAATAGTTAAGTAGGTTTTTGTATTTTTTTATTTATTTTTTTGTAAATATGTCCATTGTTCCAAATTTTATGGCAAAAAAAGATTTTTTCTCAATTTAATTTATAACATTTTTTTAAATTTAAAAAACTAATTTTTTCAATTTTTAAATTCACAGTTTTCAATTTCTTCAAGTTTTGGAACATTTTCTGATTTAATAAATTTTGAAAAAAATTTCAGTTCATTCAGTTTTTTTTGTTTTTTTTAAATTTATAATTCATTCAATTTTTGTCGAACTATCTCATTTATTCTTTTTTTTACGAATTTCTGCATGACTTATTGAATTTTCAATTGAGTTATATGTTTCCAAATTTGAAAAACGGTGTTATGTTTTTTCAATTAAAGACTTTTCCATTTTATTTTGACTTGAGTATTAATTTTGTATAAATTTTGGAAGGATTTTTTAGTTTATATAATTTGTGTAACATTTAGGTATATATTTTATACATTTTTTTTTTTTTTTTTTTTTTTTACAAATTTCAATTATCAAATTTTGGGAAATTTTTGCGAATTTTTGATTATTATTTTCGTTCATGTGTTTCTAAAAATTTAAAATATGTCATATTTTTATGACTTGACAATTTTTTTTAAATTTTAGTTTCATTGAAATTTTTACTAATTTCCAATTCAATACCTAAATTTTTGGGAATTTTCAGATCTATTAAATTTTTATTTTGTTTATATTAATTTATCAGGTAGGTACAGGTACCAGTGCCTAACATTAACCTATAGAGAAAGAGCCATTCGCCCTGCTTTTAGTCAACCTTTTAAAAAAATGAAGTTGTACAGTTTTATGAAAGAGGGCGTCTTAAAGTGAGCATGCGCAAGTGCCGGATTAGTCTACGTCCTTCCCCTTTCCATCCCAAAAATGCTGCTTCTTTACTGCTATCTCTGAAATAGCTTCATAACTAGACAACCAGCTCCTTTTTAGTTTTTAACAAAATAAGCTAATCTTTTTTTTGTGCATGGGCTGGTTACCTACTCTAATCTATCCCAACTGCTTATAACTTTGCAAATTTTATTACATTTTTTTTTTGAAATTTTTTTTGGTTTTTCCAAACATTTTTTATTGGCATTGTGTATCTGTAGGTGATTTAAAAAAAAAACTATTTAAATAGGTAGTATATTTAATTGGGGTCTTATAGGGACCCGTCTCTATTTTTCTATTAAGATAGGTTAAGGTACCTGTTTGTCTCATTCCTCATCATTAGATCTGATTTCTTGAATTCTCAAATAGCTTCATTTTACGGTAATAATGTAAAGCTCAGGTTGAAATTTTTCGCGAGGAGAGTACGTGATTGATGGTAAATAATTTTATTCAATGATTCTTCAGTCAATGCGTAACTAATTAAGATTTTTCAGGCTGAGAAACTGCGGGTGGAGATTTATTTAATTAACTTGAAAATGAATGACGTGTTTTATTCTTCACTTCTATGGTGAGTGAGAGTGAAATTTGGATTGTAGGAATGAGTAAGAGTGTAATAAGTTTTTTGTTTCATCTATTAGTGTAGGTAATAAAGTGTCTATTTGCTTATTGTACGTACCTACCTAACCAAATAACAGAATAAGTAATTCTCAATGAAAAGATTAATGAAAAAATTGCAAAATATTGTACCTACCTACGAGTAATTAAAATTGAAAAACAAATTCATGATCAATTTTTTTTGCAGCTTCGAAGGTGCTCATTGAATGGCACCCTATGATAAGAAACCCTCAAAAAAAATTCGCAACTCACGCTCGCTCGATCCCAAGTACAATGTCAAACACTCGGATACAGGCTACACCCACCGGATTCAAATTACGACGCAGCACGATCGATTATGCAATCCGATAATTAGGAATCAGAAACGTAACGTTACGTGTTATATTTGCCGAAAACGTCATCCTCATCATAATTATAAAATTGTGTTTACTCTTATTGTAGGATCATTATGCGTTTCTCGATAAGAAGAAAAAAAACCGCTAAAATAGATTTACGCTGTTTCTTTATTCAACGATGAAGGTTCATCAGCAAATTCATTGTCAATGCGGGCAACATTTTACAATGCGTTCTCTCGAAGGTAATCTATCGATACATTGATGATTATTAATTATAATTTTAAGGAAGTCTAAGGTGATTAAAGGCAATTTATGGAAAATAAATCTATCGCAAATTTAATGAGCATATAATCACGTAGTAATTAAAATCGTCTATCAAACGGGTAATTGCGCGATTGTTCGTTGTTTCATTTTTACGTATTTAGATCGCAAAAATTTTGCGGTTCGTACGTCGCTGGGGTGATTTTTTTTCAGCGCAATCTGGCTAAAATTTGATATCAAAAACCGCGAGGTTTTCCCTTTCTCTCTGATTATAAACGAATTTAATTTTTCGTATTGTTCCGTAAATAGGCACAAAAGAGGCAATCATCGTGTTAAAGTTTGAAAGTATTCTTTTGTGGGGATATACCTACCTATTTTAAAACGAAGAACTGATGAATTTTTGATGGAATTTTCAAAGATACAATTTGGAAAACGTTGAAAGGATCCGGGTGTATAATAAGAGCCAAAATACGATGTCGTTTTCATCATAGTACGACTAGGACGTGTTGTAGGTATAAGTAATAATACCTATAGAACCCAACGGGCCAACGGGGGCATATTTTCGTTGAAATTCGCATTTCGCCTATTTAAATTGTTATCATAATTTTCACATCGTCTACGTAAACTATATAACATATGTTCGTTTTGTTCGCAATCGTAAAATTTATGAAAACTCAACGAACCATATGAAAAACTCGTTCCTTACCTTCAAGGGCTCCCCCAGTCTTTCTCGCTTAAAATACCTAACGATTTCCTCCGTAAATTATTTAATTATCCTATTCGTTTTCACATTTTAGTAATCGGCTTCTTTTCAATGCAAAACATGGTGAAAATTTAGAAAAAAATGTGTTACGGTTACCTGTGCTGTGAAAATTTCAGCTACGTTTTCGCGTAATTTTTTTTTTCATCGCGATGGTGTGACGATATCGCGTGAGTGAATCTCGATCACGAGGAGTCTGTATACGCCATGATTATTCAAAGTACGTAGATTTTTTTCAACTTCGATTCGTCTCATTCGAAGAAGGGAGCAAGGAAATTGAATAGATTTCCGGGTGAAATAGCCATACCTCGTGTACGCGTGTTAATGGTCAACTGGTCGAGTAAGTTTATGACGAAATATGTATTACGATCACGTTGTAATTAACGTCCAGTGTTAACTAGTTCTACACGGAGAAAAGGGCAGGGGCGTAGGTGTGACATTTGGGAATATTAGGGTACGATTTAATTCCGGAAGAAATGAAATCCTCGTGTAATCTTTACGTCTTAAGGTAGATGAACTACGTAAGTAGGTACTCGAAATATACCTGATATTGGCAAGTAACCATACCTACCTATTACTACACGCTTGGATATTTTTTTTGCCTTCTTTCTTCCTTTGAAACTGATCAAGGTAGTCCTTTGTGGTAGTATTCTGCTAACTTAAAATTATTTGAATGATTTTCAACGACGCGACGCTTTCAAGTTTCACCAGCGATTCGTTTTTTACCCATCGAGGAGATCAAGTGTTTCCTCGTTTGAAGTTCCATTATCATTTTTGTATTGCGTGTTTTTTTGTTAACTCGTATTTCAATTCGTGCTTTGATTACGTCACACATAAGCTCTTTTTTACGTTTAAATTGTTGAAAATATTCGAGAAAATAATCTCTATTTTGAGAATTTTATTCAAATGCGTCTTGGCAAGCGGGTAGATTTTATTCGAGATGATTGACGAAACGAAATTTTATTTGTGCAATGAGCTAAAGATAACTTTTGCAATTTTTCTCCCTTTTATATCGACTTTTTCAAAGGCATTTTGAATCAAGCGAATAGAAACAAAAAAACGACGATAAAAAGATCCGGAAAATATTTTTAGTGTATTTTTTTCCTGATGAAAGAACACACAAAATAATAAGTAATTATAAAAATTAAAAAAATTTCTATTTTTAAATTTTAGGAATCGTATTGTACCTAGACCTACCTGTTACTTTAAAACGAACCATACATGTGTACTTAGGCTTGTGTATGTACTTTTTACCAGAGCTCGGCAGATTTTAAATCACTTCGGATTTCAAATCCATAAAATCTTCAAAATCCGGATTTGGATTTTGAATTTTAAATTTTTGGAATAGAAAAGATTTTGGAATTTTTCAAGTTATCAAAAGTAATTTAAATCCAAAAAATATATATATTTTTGTTTAAACAGATGTTTTTTCTCCGATAAAATTAAAAAAATTTACTCATTTTTTTACTTTGAAAAAATTGAAAATTTTCCTATACTGGCTGAAAAAAAAATTAGCCTACCTATTGTAAAAAAATATACTCGTACTCCAAAAAAATAGAAAAATCATTAATGATTCAGAAAAAGTTAAAGGATTTTCTTTCTTCTCCAAAAAATTTTAACTAAAAAAAAATCAAAAATTGCGCGGGTTTTCAAAAAAATTGAGAGACGAGTAAGAAATTTTTTCTCTCCAAAAAAAAAAAAAAAAATACCTACTAATGTACTTAGGTAATAGAAATATTTTCAAAAAAATTGAATAATTTTTCAGATTGACTCAAGAAAAATCGTTTTTTTTTTTTAATTTCGAGGAAATTTAGAAATTTTTTTAACAATTTTTTTTCAACTAAGACCAAACCAAAAATTTAGTTGTTTTTCTTGGAAATTTAAAAGTTTTTTTTTTTCAAAAAAATTAGTCTTTCAAAAATTTAAAAAATATTTGTAATTAAATAAAATTGAGTAATTTTTTTCAAAATAAAAAAAATATATTTTATTACGCCGACTCCAAAAAAAATTAATTAATTAATAGGTAAGAATTAATGTTTTATCCCAAACAAAATTGAAATTTTCTCTGCAAAATATTTTTTTTTAAACAATTCGAAAGATTTTTATTTAAAAAAAAATGGATTCTGGATTTAAAAATCCAATTATGGAAAGGATTTTAGATTTTGAACGTGAAATCCACGCGTGAAAAGAATTTTAGATCTTGGATTTTAAATTAAAATATCACAATAATTTTAGATTTTTATTTAAAATCCTTTTTTCCTGAATTTTGCCAAACCTTGCTTTTTGCTTTAAAAATATTTTCAATTTTCTATCATGAAGAGTATTACCTACATTCGTAGAATTCAAATTAATTGTCTAAACAGTAGGTACATATTTGAAATTTACAGAAAAATCTCACAAAAAAATAGAAAAAATTACATTATTACCCTCAACACAAAATGCTAATTAATAAATAATCAAAATATTTCCGGATCACGTAGTTATTTCGAAATAAATCAATTTTTTTGGAACACTTGAGCAGGAAGACTAAGTATTGTTCATGGTCAATGACCACATGCCAACTTGGAAAAACAATTTTTTAGCTATACGTTCAAGCAACATTGACCGAAAATTTCTAGGTACCGTAAAAAATGTACAAGCCGAGGTGCCAGAAAAAATCTTAATTTTATTTAAATTACAAAACCTTGGTAATCTTAGTATGAATGCGATCATTTTTTGCGAAATATGTACGAGCCAATGTTTTAGAACCATAGCGCTTATTTGTTTCACTTCCTGGATGTAATTTATGCAATAATTACCGCATTCGGCTGTTTTTTTTTGTAGATGTATAAATTACGAAAATCACAAGTGCGTAAGAGAGACTGAATAGTAAAAGGGAATGGATAATGAAGCACGAACGACCGAGGTACTCGTATGTTGGTAAAGGTTGCAGATATTGACTTTTTGTGGAACTGAAATACCCTGTTAGATTATCTGATTGCGTTTTGTGTTTTTGTACCATACATTAGATAATTATTCGATTGAATTGTAAACAATAACATCAATTTTACAAATTACGAATTTTTGATGCAAATAGGTATTTCTAAATACGATAAATTTCGAAACCGTTGGGCTTTCGTTTTTTTTTCTTTTGTTCTGCTTGGTTAACGTTTTTTATGGATGGAGAATGTAGAGGTGCAAACAATCAGTGAAAAGCTGGAAAATTGCAAAAATGATAAATTATAAAAATTTAGAAAAGATTAAAAAATTGAAATGCCATACAAACTGAAAAATTTGGAGGAAAAAATCAATAATATCTACCTCACAATTTTTTCACTAAAAATTTTTAATATTGAAATATAGGTATTGAAAAATCTAATAATCAAACAAATTTTTGGAAAAATTGAGGATTTGTAAAGAAGTGAAAAATTTATAGGTAGGTAGTAAAAAATTGAACGATTCTGAACCAAACTTTAGGTAATTTGTTCTAAAAAAAATTCATTGCTACTCAAAAATATGTATAATTTTGAAAAAATTCTGATATTTGAAAGCCTAAGAAATATTACTAATTTTTTAAAGAAGTTGACCAATTCCCCCCCCCCCCCCCCCCCAGTAAATATACGTATTTCATGAAGACAATTTTTTTCTGTCCTATCCAAATAAAACATGAAATGAGGAAAAAAATCCTACAAAAGAATAATTTTTTTAAACATTATAATTATTAGAAAATAATAATTTTAAATAAATGCTAAAATTTAATTGAAATACTTTTTTATGCAACTTAAAATATTAGCTATGTGAAAATATTTTTTTCGATCTTGGAATGCAAAGTGGTCCAGTTGATACGTTTGGGGGAAGAAAGGTCATGCATGTGTTGCACCAAAATGGGTAGTTGCGGTTGCCTAATTCATGAAATAGACAAAAAATTGCCTATTTCGTGATTTGAGCAAAATATTTCTTTTTTTACACGATTTAGGAAATAAGT
This sequence comes from Balanococcus diminutus, assembly GCA_959613365.1. Lineage (NCBI taxonomy): Eukaryota > Metazoa > Arthropoda > Insecta > Hemiptera > Pseudococcidae > Balanococcus > Balanococcus diminutus. Next base: position 32,075,310 of record OY390715.1, on the reverse strand, counting down.
GTGACATTCAACGGTAAATAGCTAATTTTTTATCTCAATTTGAAAAAAAAAACTATTGTGTTGCAATTAAAATATTCCTTACATTTTTGAAGAAAAAAAAATCCAATTTTTTGGAGGGAGAAATCCTGAAATTTTTTTGAGTGAAAAAAAATCATCTTTTGAGGTAAAAACCTCTTGTTTTTTCAGTGAAAAATAACTTGATTTGTTATCTCATTTATTCAATTTTCATTTGTTTATTTTTTGAAATACAGTCGAGCCTCGTTAACTCGTACTTCAATAACTCGAAATCATAGATAACTCGAACTATTTTGCCGGTCCCCTTTACCTCTAAACTATGTAATTTGAGCTTTGATAACTCGAAAATATAGATAACTCGAAGTTTTTTGTTGGTCCCAACTGCTTCGAGTTAGCGAGGTTCGACTGTAAAACTTTTTTTTTAAAAATCACCTAATTTTTTTCGTGTGAAGAGTAATAATCTCTTGACTTTTATACAAAAAATATGTATTTTTATAAATTATTTATATATCAATTTTTTTATTATTTTTTTTTTAGAAAGAAATATTTTACTTTCAAAGAAGAGAATCTCAACTTTTATTCTCTATTTTTTTGAAAAGTAACTGAATATCGTTCGTGCCTAAATCATAAAAAAAACACAGAAATTTCTTGTCTATAATAAATAATAATTCATGATATAAGTCAACTTTTTCCCCTTATTTGTCTTAAATGTTGAACTTCGTTGTAAAAAATAATATTACTTTGAGTCAAAAATGAGAACTATAATTTTTTTTGTGGAAAACTTCAAAAAAAATTGAAAGTATTGCTTTTAAATTTTTTAAAAAAATACCTACCCCCTCCCCGCCAAAAAAAACTTTATAAATACCTAACAAATAATTCTGATGAGATTTTAAAAGCTTTCACTACCTATTTTCAATTTTTAAAGGAATTTTAAAAATTGTTTTTCAAAGGCTCTGGTGTGGTAAGGGGGTCAATTGGCTCCAGAGCTGAATTTAAACGGTTTTTAAATTTCCGATTGTAGTGCTAAAAGATGATTTTAGAGCGTATCGACAATCCTTGCCTACAACCCCGGGGCCTGGTGCCTCGAAATACGAATGATTTCAACATTTAAAAAAAATCTCAGCACCGCGAGTTTTTAATCGATTTTCTCGAAACTTGACATGTAGGTCTAGGTACAGGCACCCAAAGACAATGTTGGGAATTTTTTTGTTGAGATTTTCCGATATATTCGTGTTTTTTTCACCATTAAACCTTCATTTTTCATCGAAATTTTTTTCCCTCGAATTACATCACTAGGTACTCATTTATACGCCTCTTACTCGAATTTCACCCTATTTCACTCATTTTTCACGAATTTGGTTTTTTCTATAATAGGTTGTTTGTATAATTAAAATTTCAATGATCACATGAAATGACTGGATTAAATAAAGAATCACGGATTCAAGTTCGGAAGGTCAAACTACCCTGATTTAGACCCCTTTAACAGTCATTTTGGTCAAAAATAAAAAAATCTATATTTTTACAAGGATTTTTCATTTTTACCAAGAATTCAACTTCCTAAAATTTAGATGCGTTTAATTATTTTGTTGCACGTCTTGGAAATATTTCAAAGACGTGTTTCTTTAAATAACCAACATACCTACTAAAAAAAAAAAAAAAAAAAAAAAAAAAAATTGAAAAGAAAATGTTTTATGAATAAAAAATTATTTTGGTACTAGGAAGTGGAAAATTTTCTTGGCCCACGCAGTAACGACGACTGTTCCTTTCGTTGTGATTAGAATTGTCAATGTGGTATGGGGTTTAATCCGCGTAGATTTTCAATGGTCTCGTACTCGCGACGTTGGCAAAACTCGCACCATCGTCATACCAACTCCGATGGAATAAAAAGTAAAAGTAAATTACAAGTTCAAAGTGATACCTACGTTGCGTGAAGAAACGTGTTTTGTTTATCGTGCGAATCGCACAAGTTTACGACTAATAACCTAATTTACGTTGATTTGTTTACAAGAATTCATTTAGCTAAGAATGTAACACTGCGTATAGATAGGTACTAGGCTGGCTACCCGTAACATATGGTTTCTTCTCTCATTCGCCTTCCTACTCATTAAAATCAAATTAAAAATGAATCGGGTCCGAAAAAAAAATTTGGCTTAAATTTGAAGCGAAATTTTTTTCATCATCGTGCGCGATTAAGTCCAGTCATCGTGCATTATAAAATAATCAAATTGCTACTTGACGCATTACCCTTGAGGCGAGACACCGTAAAAGTGTACTTATCAGTGATACCAACCTTAAACCTAATTATTTTATTCGTAGATGTCAGATTATCGCGGCAGATGATAGCAAGGTTAGCTTTGTAATACCTGCCATAACATTTAGTTGGCAGAGTCATCTTCCAACAATGATAGATCAGTCTGAGGCTGTTATGTTGACCTGATGCTGCTCGTACCTATAATGCCCGTAGTTATCAGCACATATAGTTGGATAATTTAGGTGGAACTCGACGTCGATATATCTAGGTCTAGGACAATAGCCCCAGACGAGTTCATATTTCATTTGTATAAGTATACTCGACTCGTATGCGCCGCCGCGTACAGTACTATGTACATATATTTTCTAATAATTACCAGCTAAAACGCGGCAAAATCTCCGATAATTGCTTTACAAGAATACTGAATTAGGTAAACTGGTTTCCATTTGAAAGCAAAAATATAAAAAAATACATATCCAAGTATTCTGTACTTTTAGCTACTAAATAGCCATTTCGCAGTATCCAACTTTTTTGTTTTCTCTATTCTTGTACTTATCTTACATACATCAATTTACTACTGAATTTTATTACTTGTAGTTCGTGCTCGATGCAAAAATTACCCATACAGTGGAAAAATTGAATACCATTACATCATCAATTGATCTTAACCTATTTTTTCTCATAAAACCTCATACATTATAGATTTTTGATTTTTTACGTCTTTCATGTGCGAGTTTTAACAATTGCCTAAGCTACCTACATTACAATTTCATAGAGATTTTGTGAAGTAAAAAATGAAATAAAGTATCGACCACGGTAACAAAATACAAGGTAGGCCTACTGAGTACCGACTATATGTAAATTCAGTATGTATTGTACATAAATAAATATATAAGTACGTATATAAAATAAAAACAAGTCTTTGACATTCAAACTCTACTGTTTTCGACACAAAATTCGATTTTTCTCTCGAAGTTTAGTTATTTTCTATATCATTATTTGATTTCGACTGAAAAAATAATATTTTTTTTGCATATACTTACATAAGGGACTACTTTTGTATTGATTTAGATTTATTCTTGAAACGTTATTAAATATGATGAAAGAAAAATTTCAGTCCTATTGCTTACTTTTTGAAAAAAAGAGGTAGGTATACTCGTATGTTCCCCCATTCGTGGTGAATATTTACTCGTATTTTAGAAAAAATACAAGGTATCGTTAAACAGATAGGTATCCTTGGTTCGATGATGTGGGAAGATATCATATGTATATGTATCAAAGTTTACCCCCGATGAATAATGTATTTTATTCAAATCTGAGAAGTTAGAAGTGCATGAATGGAAGGAATAATATATTTTTATTTTGAAAATTAAAATTTATTCACGAGTCTTTTTTAATTGTGATTTTTTCTCACCGAAATAATTAAAAAATCACGTAACTAAAAAGCCAGGACAAATGTGCATTTATTTTTATCACATATTTATGCTGAAACATAATTCTTAAAATGGGTATATCTGAGCAATTTTTAAAAAAAATGTGTTATTCATCTCAGTAAGTGTGCAATTATCCAGAAGATAGAAAAAATTCTTCAAATAGAAATTTTATTTTCCGAAAATTTGTCTAGGTATAAACATTTTTTTTTCGCGCGGCGTTTTGGATTTTTTTTTTTTTTTTGTAACTCGCAAGATTACTTTTAGATGAAATTTTTCAGAAAATTAATTTTCTCGAAATAAGTTTTTTCAATAGGCCAGTTCTTCAGAAAAATGTTTAAATAATAATATATATTTTTTTAAATACAATATAAAGAGGCGTTTTAAAATTTTTATAGAATTTAAAAATCTTATTAGGGTAAAAGTACCAGTTTGTGACAGTGCTAAGAAAATTTCAACTTCAAATCAATCTTAAGCGGTTTCAAAGTATTGAAAAGTAGTGATGTTTATATTCAATGGATGAGGAATTTTATTAAGTTTCCAAAATACAAAAAATATCAAAAATAACTAGCATCTAATAATTTTGGCGTTCATTTTTTTCAAAAATCTCCAAAGTTCTAGTTTGTGACACCTGATGCCCCAGTTTGTGTCGTATGATGTACCAGTTTGTGACAGTACAAAAATCGAGTAATAAATTGCTATTTAAAGTGAAAAGTAAATCTAATTAGATATTAACACTTTGTTTGCTCTTCTTCATAATAGATATTCTTTTTTATTAATTTTTAGTTCGAAATACATTTCTTCTAATTTTGCACCAAAAATCAATATTCTTGTATAATTCTTCATTTTTGTGATTTTGGCTTCAATAGTACATTTTTTTAAATTTGTGTTTTTGATAATTTTTGTTGCAATTTATTGACTAGAAGGTTCCTAAGCACAATTAATTCAATAAAACATACCTAATACACCTTAATATGAACTGAAAATGCTTCAATGAGCTGATTTTTGACATGTCACAAACTGGAACTCAGCATGCAACAGTTTGTGACACACATGTCACAAATTGGTACTCCAGTCGATTTTTGAAAACTTGGTGTACCAGTTTAGTCAATTGTAAATAAAAATTAAGCATTTAATAATTTTTGATCAACTTGATTAAAAAACAACTCACTTAGGACCCACAAATGTAAAAAAACATAACCCAACTTCATCACTTTAGTTTAAAGCTGAATATAATCGATCAATCGATCACATATAAATTTTCACATTCTTAGAAAAAACCGCACATGTACAGAAAATTCACAGATACAAATCTTTGAGAAGGCATTCGTAACAAATTAATGCCTTGTGATTGAAAGGTTTTGGTTTCATTGATTTCCATTTGGATGAGAGTTTCACAGAAAAATATTACTGCGTTGTAATTTACCATAACTTCCTCAGTAATTACATTTTTTAGTGTAAACTGTCACAAACTGGGGGTACTGTCACGAACTGGTACGTTTACCCTATCAAAGAATTTCACAAGCTCTAGTAATTTTTTTTATTTTTCAAAAATGTATGTAAATTTGTTTTGTAAAAAAAAGTACTTTTGGAAGAAAATTGGCAGAAAAAAAATTATTTTTAAAATTTTCTCGAACGCAAATTCAAAAAAACTGCAAAAAAATTTTAAAAATTTATTTTTGACTAAAAATCAGCTTGAATTTTTTCCTCTCGTACCTATTTTCATTTTCATGAAAAAACGTACTTTATACACATTAATGCGCTTGATAATGTTCAATAGTTCCAAAAAATACGTTCAAACGAATTTTATACCTAAATCCCAGACATGTTTTCGAGTCACCCTAAGTAATATTTCACATCCTGATCACCTTTTGTCACCATTCGCTCAAAAACAACTGAAGTCAATTTTTTTCTCAACTTTTTTCTTATTATAATATGTATTTTCTATCCCGACAAAAAATTTGATTTTGCTTTTAAAAAAAGTCTGTTGGATGTTTTGGTTTGTTGAAAAGTGTCCTACGTCATCAAGTACAAAATAGACGCGAAAATAATTTCGCATTGCACCAAATCAAAAAAAAATATATATCATTTTTTGGAACACAACAAAAAATTGTCAATTTTTTTTCAAAATTTTTCTGAAAATTCTTTTTTTTGAAAAGAAATGGCCGGGTCTATGTAAGTATATAGGTATACTACTTACTTCATACCTATATTTTTTTAATTCACAAAAGGTTCTTTAAATTTTTTTTGGAATGAAATATTTTATTTTATTTTTTGTTGAAAAAATACAGAAATAGGGTAACGGTCCGGTTATATTTTACCCCCCTCAGCTCCACATGCAATGAAGCTAGAAAAAAGGCGAACAGCTCGTTGGAATCAGCTCAAACTTTTAATTACTTCCCATAGAAATTGACTTTTCAACATTATTACTTAGCTCAAAAAAAAAATCATTTGCGAAAAATCGCAGGTTTATATGTATATTTTTCTATCGCCTCCCCACGTAACTGACAACTCCATGAGGGTAGAAATGAATTAAATAGCTTGTTGGAATCAACGTAACTTTCTTGACCATTTCCCATAGAAATCAATTTTTTAGCATACCTAATAACTTTGAGAAATAAGTGGAGAGGCAATAAACTCGTGGAAAATAAAAATAACCGGACCGTTCCCCTGTAAAATTTTTCTGAAAAAATTACAAAAATCTTCCAAAAAAGATAGATATTAGGTATCTAAAAAATTCTCTTCAAAAAATACTAAAAAGAGTGTCTGAATATTTTTGAATAGAAAATACTTAGGTACTTGTTTCAAAATTTTATCAAAAAAATTCTCAAAAAATCCTTATTTTTTTATTATTTAAAAATTCCGTCACAACTTTCCTGAAAAAAAAATACAAAAAAGTCCTTTTAAAAAATCCCTATCTTAAAACTAGGTATTCTAAAAAAAAAAATCACAAAAAAATATTCTAAAATTATTTTAGAAAGAAAATACCTATTGTAACTTTTTTTGATAAAAGTAAAAACTGCCATCAACAATTTTTTCTAAAAAAATTCACAACAAATTGTCTGGATAAAAAAAAATGTTTCAAAATGTTTCTAAAAATAATTATGAGAAATCGTAGGTAAAGGTATAGATTTATTTTTTGAAAGGAATGTTTCAAAATTCTTCTGAAAAATTTAAAATCCTATCAAAATATTTTTAATAATTCCACAAAAGGATCCTGTATTTTTTAAAGGAAATCTTTCAATAATTTTCTTTAAAAAATCTTAAGTCTGAATAAAATATAGGTACTTAGGCACCTATTTATAATTGTTTAAAATTTCACAAAACTGTTTAGACGATTTTTTTGTAAATTTTTGAAGGTATTTTCGAATTTTTTCCAAGAAAATTAAAAAAAAAATATTTCCTCTTCAAAAAGTTTGAACATCGATACCTTAGGTACTCATCTTTTTACCACGCTTTTATTAGCTTGGTATGTATGTATGTATGTTTGTCTCATGGAACCAAATGTATGTTTTCGACCAATCCTCTCTCATTTAATATTTTACTGGAATTGAAAGAACATAGTGCTCACATTAGGGGTTTTCGAGGTCGCTAAATTCGATTTTCGAACTCAAATTTACCCCCGACCCCAAATTGAGCCCCTATGAAGGGGTTCAGTTTTGAAAATTTCAGAAAATCACAACATTGGTATCGAAATGTAGGTTTCCGAGGCCGCTGAATTCGATTTTCGGACTTAAATTTACCCTCGACCCCAAATTGGACCCCTATGAGGGGGTTCCATTTTGAAAATTTCAAAATTCACAACATTGATATCAAAATGTTGGTTTTCGAGGTAGCTGAATTCGATTTTCGAACTCAAATTTACCCCCGACCCCAAATTGAGCCCCTATGAAGGGGTTCAGTTTTGAAAATTTCAGAAAATCACAACATTGGTATCGAAATGTAGGTTTCCGAGGCCGCTGAATTCGATTTTCGGACTTAAATTTACCCTCGACCCCAAATTGGACCCCTATGAGGGGGTTCCATTTTGAAAATTTCAAAATTCACAACATTGATATCAAAATGTTGGTTTTCGAGGAGTAAAACTATGAAATTAAAATATTTTCAACGACAAAAAGAGTTAAATAAAAATGTAAAAAAATTTTTAAAAAACACGCTTTTATTTAAAGTTGGTCACTTTGTAAAATGTTATTCATAGGGAAAGAGTAATGCCTTAAAAAACAAAAAATAAAATTTACTTGAATACAAAAATGTGTCATGAAAATTTTTTTTTCAAAAATTTTAATGATGAAAATCGTGGTGGGGTGTTAATCGAAAAGGTATTCGTTTGCTCCTCGCACACCCCACCACGCTTTTCATCATTAAAATTTTTGAAAAAAAATTTTCATGACACATTTTTGTATTCAAGTAAATTTTATTTTTTGTTTTTTAAGGCATTACTCTTTCCCTATGAATACCATTTTACAAAGTGACCAACTTTAAATAAAAGCGTGGTTTTTTAAAATTTTTTTACATTTTTTATTCACTCGAATTCATTCAAATAAAAACGAAACATCAATTGAAAATTTCGTGGAAAATAATTATCTTGCTTGTCTAATTTTTAAATTCGAAATTGATGCTTCATGAGATACGTATTACGAGTACCTATTTCCCTCCCCTCCCTCCCTCCCTCCCTCCCACTTATCTGCCTATTATCAGTGAAATAAAAAATATACGATGAGTCTATCGCGTAATAACCCTGTATAAATGTAATATGTTTTGTTCACGTATCGGTTACCTATGGCTAAAAACTTAATAATATATTCAACTCTTTAATTAACTGTTGGAAATTCCAAATAGAAAATTTCATAATCATCTTCGTGCATTGGAAAACTAATTTGATGAAGTGCCAATCAGAAAAGCGCAAATTTTTCCCAATTATTTATTTTTGTATGAAAATTGCGAATTCGATAAAAAAGGGAAATACTTTTTTTTTTAAAAAAAGAACTCCTTCGTTAATTTATCCATCATCCTAACTAGAACCTATAGATAATGGATATCTTGTCGTAAGAATACCACGTTCTATAGTATACTAATTATTACGCAACAATTGCAATTGTGAATTGTGTACGTACAAGACGAGAGCGAGACATTTTCAGCGAGTTTATTTTTCTCTCAAATACGAATGTCCTTTAAAAATACTTTAATGAGGTTTCGTCGGTATTGTATACATTGCTGGTTAATTAATCCCGACCAGTTTTAACGAATGAGGAAAAATTAAGTGGGGAAGGTTAGGTACCTTATTTCTTCCTTGTATATCTTTGAATGATAGGTATCTTATAGTAATACGTGATGTCTACTACACTTTGCCTACTTAACTATTATAATGACCAATAATTATTTACATGTATTCAAGTTCCGACGTTTAGTTTCAGGTAAAAATGTGCAAGGTTTCGTAGGACTTCGAACTTCATTTACATTTATATATATATCGTGCGATTTATTTTTTTACCTAGCTGCTAGCTTTGCAAGATTTGTAGTATTTTCAAACGTCAGCTCATTCTTAGATAAAGTTCCGGTCATAGTGATTTTTTTTTTTTTTGTCTTACACAATGAATAAAGTTCGTACTTATAGTATCGAAATAATAGGCCAAGGAATTAATAGCGTTTAATAAAACATGAAAAAATAATCAAAATAGGATGTATTATCGAAAGGAAAAAATAAATCGTCGCGCATAAATCAAATGTGGTACGAGTGCAGATACTAGGTATACCCACAACCTCCATAAATTTACCACATCAAACAGATGTCATGATTTAAATCGAATAATTACACCTTCACCTCCATGCAGGTAGGTACATTGTTTACATTTATAACGTCACCTTAGAATGTTTCAATTATAATTTATTTATACAGGTCGCCGTTACTTATACGTGCACAATAAAGGGACGATGATTTTCTACGTATAAAGCATACTTGGGAAAATAAGTATTTTATACTTACATACTTTGAGCTGTAAACGCGAACGAGAAAATTTACTCGTTCTTTGTAATAGTTCCACTGGCCTGGTAATAAAAAATTACCTGTTTTTCTATTATGTAACAAAACGAGCAACGGCTGTGTTGTGGACGAAAATTCAACCAAATGTATCGTCATTACGAAAATATTCAATTGTTTGAAAAATTGCTCTTCAATTTCTCCAGTCTTATTCAAAAATTACTTTTTTTTACTTCAATCATTAAAAAAAATTACCGTGTAGATTTTTCGTCTGGCAGAGTACTCAAATAGGGCCTTTTAGTCAGCCATTGCATGTACCTACCTATTTCGTATAGCTTTTCCCTTTTTTCCCTTTTTTTTATTATTTTGTTAAACTCAAGTAGCAAGTACATAAAATAGGTACCTACTTAAAAAATGAAGTTCAAATTTGGTACACAAGATCCTCATTTGACCCTTTACTGCGATGAGGGATTTTTCAGTATTTGTACTAGTTGAAGAGAAAATGAAGAGTTTAGAGAGTGAAGCAGTTTTTTTTTACTTATGTATTATATTAATTTTTTTCTTCAAATTCGACAGCATTTGTAAAATTTGACCAGCTTTGTATCGTCCATCTTCCTATTCGAATATCATTTCAATGGTTTTAAATTTTTTCTAACGAATAAAATATTTCTTTTCATCATTAATTAAATTTGGTTCATAACATAATTTTTAGTTTTTGAATCCGTCAATTATTTTTTTACAGAAGAACTTAAGGACCTTTAGTTATCTGAACTTTGAACCTTTTACCAATAACTTCGAAATTGGCCAGATTGGATTAATTTAAATATTAATTATGTGAAAATTCACAAAATCCCAAAGCTCGTACGAACATGTTGAAGTGTCGCGTCAAATTTCAAAAGTTGCTGTAAACAAAAAAGGGTGGTGCAGGCTTTGCAGAACTTTTATCTCGTACTGTGTAATATGATCACGTACGAGTGACATTTTCATATCATGTGCTGAAGTGACGATGACTTATCATATTTAAACAATAGCGTGCTAGGCCACTGAACTATCGGTTGTACTTTTCACCGTAACCTTAACATCGCAGCGTGAATTATATTTAAGAATTAAAAGCACTTAATTTTCGATTCGTTGGATTTTTTCTCTTTGGGTAAATTCCTTTCGGTGATGTAATTTTTAAATGAAAAAAATTACGTTATGTAAGGGATTTTTAATTTATTCTAAACGTCATTGCGAGTTCTAGAAGCTACTTACATTCGAGTATCTTTGAGTGACCCTTATTTTATACTTACGATTTTTTTTTTGTCACTCATAAAATTATTTATTTTTATAAGAAAAGTTCTCTATTTTTTTATTTTTCCTCTACCTGAATTTTAAGTGACCTCTAGTCGCCCTTTTTCCCAGGAAAATTGAAAAATTCTCCATTTTTTATTTTTTGTCTACCTTGATAATTTTTCATTATTTTTCAAAATCAGTGGAGCTGGTGTCACTTGAAATTTCGTTAGAGGAAGAATAAAGAATATGAAATTATTTTCTAATAAAAAGCAGCACTGGCTATTTTTTAAAAATTGGGGGCACCCCGAGGCACCACTTTAAGTGAAGAGGAAAATAGAGGAATAGGAATTAATTCTGATGAAAAGGAATAACTTAATTGATGGGTTAAGAAAAAAGCCAATATTTTGAAAATCGATCAATTTTTACATTTTTCTGAAAAAAGTGATGGCCAAGGGATCACCTTAAATTCATTTAAGGGAAAAATCAAAAATGGGGGATTATTATTTTTTTCATTAAAAAAAACCTTGGGGTGAGTCCAAAAAAATTAAATGTCCAAAATAAGGCCACCCTAGAATGCCTCGAAGTACGTAAGTATACCATACCATAAGGTACATCAAAGAACTAGGAATTTTAATCTCGAAATTCGATATATCGTTTATCGTTTAACCGCGTAATAAATGAACCCGTTTAAATAAGCCACATTCTAATGTACTGCAACTTGTCCTATATAAATATTTACGTTTTAGCGAACAATAAAACACCCATACACATTCGCAGAAGAACGCAACAAAAGGTCAAAAATTAGCCCTCCTAACCGCCTAAAATCACCAAAATAATTATTATCGGAATGTGCCTAAGCTGAAGGATTAAAGCACGTAAAAGCCAAGAAGCTCAATTTTAACGTTGGTTTTAATCGCTACTGCTGCGAAAAGTTAATTACACGGAGGTAAAATTTTCAAATTTTACGATGAAATAACGCGGGCCTGGCGGGCCCAGTTAGTGGCAACGTAGCAACAATCTAATAGCTCATAAGTAACTGAACTCACCTCGTTGGCGAATTTCTTGCTATTTTTATTGATATCAAAATTATAATACAATGAATTATGTTATGTTAAACGGTGGAGGCGATGACGTGGTGGAGGTGAACCAGAATACTTGCGGTAATGAAAACCATCGCTATAATTTAACCGTCGTGTAGCCGAAATTAAACCATAATCAATATTAATCGCTAGTTTTTCAAACCATTATACCAAAACCGAAACCGACCTGGGAGTGTTTTAATTCTATACTTAACTCGCTTCTGTTAAATTTCGTTTAGGCGCCTAAAACTTTTTTTTTTTTGTGTCGAAGTGACGACGAGGAGATTTAATAGGTTTTTTGAAGAAAAAAGAGAAACAAAGAAATAAATTGAAATGTGCAATTAATGTACCTATTAGTGTGCATGATGAACTCAAAAAAAAAAAAAAAAAAATCTCAATTAGACCCCCCCCCCCCCCCCCACCACAACTGATTTCGCATAAGACTCGGAAGGTAGTAATTAAAACTTGATGGAGTGAGGCAGAAATAGACCAATTGAGATTTTTTTCAAATAAAAGTTGTAAATTAAGATCCTAAAAATAATTTTATTTATTACAAAAATTTTATTTGATTGGATCCCTTCCTCTCCTCCAATTCAATGATTTTCCATGACGTGACTTCTTCAGAGCTGGTAAACCAACCATAACCATAATCTTAACCGTTATCAAACCACTTTTTCGAATTTCCATGATGATAAGCAAGATGGTCAAATTGTGTAAACCTGTCTTCTTATTGTGTAAGTCTCCCTGAGTTTTGTGCGATCCTGTCGCCCAGTCGTCTTTTGTGTAAGCCTGTCGTTGTTTCGTGTAAGCCAGTGGTCAAATTGTGTAAGCCTATCATCATTTCGTGTAAGCCTGTCGCATTTTTGTGTAAGCCCCTCATCATTTCGTGTAAGCCTGTCGTTAAATTGTGTAAGCCTGTCGTCTTGTAATGTAAGCCTGTTGTAAAATTATGCAAGCCTGTCGCCTTTTTGTGTAAGCCTTTCATCATTTCGTGTAAGCCTCCCTTTGTATTGTGTAGGACTGTCGTCTTTTCGTGTAAACCTGTCGCCTTTTTGTGTATGCCTTTCATCATTTCGTGTAAGCTTGTCGTTGTTTTGTGTAAGCCTCCCTTTGTATTGTGTAAGACTGCTGTTTTTTCGTGTAAGTCAGTCGTCAAATTGTGTAGGCTTGTCCTCTTTTTGTGTAAGCCTGTCATCGTTTTGTGTAAGCCTGTCATTTTTTTGTGTAAGCCTGTCATTGTGTAGTGTGGGCCTTTCGTTGTTTTGTGTAAGCCTGTTGCCTTTTCGTGTAAGCCTGTCGTCAAATTGTGTTATTCTGTCATTTTTTTTGTGTTAGCCTCTCTTCATTTTGTGTAAGCCTGCCGTTGTTCTATGTAAGCCTCTCGTCATTTATTGAACGTTTTTTCATAAATAATTTTTATAGGTAACCTCTAATTTCCGCTACTTTAATCCTATAGGAACTTATGCAAGTCACGTGATTTTTTTTTTTTTTGTTTGCTTACACTTTCACTGGTATGAATTTTTCATCAATTTTCCCAAAACATCCCGTCAATGATTCATTAAATTAATGCTCTGTTATCCTATGGTCAAATTTTTTATAACCAATTTTCCTACCAATGAGAAATTGGACCTCAAAATGAGAGATCCCATTTAAGTATTTTTTTTTTAATTCCTTGAAAATTAAAAATCCGATAGAAAGTTGTTTATAAAATGGCAAAATTAATCAAACAAATGGCTCGAATTTTATCAAAGAACATTTCAAAATATTGTTGAATCGTCTAAGAAATTGATTTATTTCGTGGCACCGAAAAAAATACGAATATGAAAAAATTTTCCAAATTGACCACGAGAATTGTAAAATGTACTGTTTTGGTACTCGACTTGTCCTATGAAAAATGCCCAAATGTAAACGTTCAATGAAGAAAAGATGTAAGATAAAACATTTTCAAGCTTTCTTAAGTAATACCATTGGGTCTAATACTTTATTGTATAGTACGAAACTTCAAAGTTTTCGCTTCGATGGACAATTTTTTTTTCGCAATATATTAAGTTAAATGATATTTGTATTTGTTAGTTTTTAGATTTTAACATAGATATTATTCGCTAAGAAAAAACAACCTTTCCCCTTTACGTAAATGAACAAAAAAAAATGAAAACAACTATTAGAAAAAACCATGTGTCATCTCGTTAACCTGTTCTACGAATATTTGAATATAATTTGCGGTCAATATCGCGATCTGCGAACGTAGGTATGCAAAACCAGTTATACTTATTACCTTCTATCTAATATCCAGCTGAAACTTCCGAACGCAGTTTCTCCATATAAAATACGAAAATGTACGCAGGAATTCCCCAGGTTCGCATTCATCTCCATCAAGGGAGTTGTTTTCCATAAACTCATTCGTATGTACTTTTCAACCTAATTTACGCATTCGGAACCAAAAAGGGTCTTAAAATAGAAACATACGAGATCTACATTACAATCAATAATCACGATCATGCTGAGATAACGCTTCTATTTTAGTACAATTTTACGCTCGTTGTAACAATGAATATCTATGCGCTTCGGGAGTTATTGAAAGAATAGTTGTTTCGCCGAACAACCTCTTCCTACAGCCAGCTCAAGCTTTTCGTTTGCTAATTAATTAAAGATGTGGAATAAATTAGAGCTTAAAATGAAAATCGAGTTCCATTTCGGTTTCACTGGAAGCTTCGTCGTAATTCAAATTTAAATTTTATTTGCAAACGCGATGAAATAATCGATTCTCTCTTCTCTTCCGATTAATTTTTCATATTGATGCGCGGTTCTCCGCATTACATAACATCGGTCCATTTTCCACTTCAATTTCGAATATAAACTCGATTATAGGCTGCTAAGTAGCGTTTTCCTTGAATGGGTACTCGAGAGAGTGATTTTGAATTTTTTTTAGCCAATTGAAAGAATTCTTGATCAGATTTGTCTATTTTTTGTTGACATTGTAAATATTAGGTATTTATTCCCATAATTAGAAATGTTCTTATTCGCTTATTTTCATAAAAACTGTTTCCTCTGAAATTTTTCAAGCGTTTTTTTCTACTTGAAAATGATTATCAAAATTTTGTTTCCAACGTAAGTTGATGTTTCAAATTTTTTTTTCTCGAAAATTGTTATTTCAATAAAACGAAATATTACTTACTCTTACTTGAATAAAAAAATAGATAAAAAATTAGAAAAAAAAACACGCTGGGACAAAAGTACGAGTAGCAATAAAAAAATGATAATTTGCTAATCAAATATTCCATTTTTTTATTTTTTTGATAGACAGGTTTAATTAGTTTGGTATCATTTTTTTCAAATTTTTCTGAAAGGTACATAGTGAATTATTTATAATTCTTCATTTTCCCAAATTTTTCAGTTTTTATGACATGTCAGTTATTTTAGTTTTTTGTACTGTTTTTTATTTTCAATTTTTTCCTAATGTTTTATAAAATTTTAATTTTTTTTTATGTACGTACCTACCTGTTGAAATTTTTTCGATTTTTATGATTTTCTAACTTTATCAAATCTTCTTTTACAGGCTGTTTGAAAAAACAGATTTACCTATTCAAACCTCTCTCGGTTATGAATGGGCTTTTGAGCTACCTTTAAATTCTATTTCGGAGGTACTCTTCAGTTCCATCCCTGATCTTTGATAAACTTTGATTTCTGAGATCCTGTAAAAATAACGAGCAATTCATTTGTAGTTTCTTTTCGTTTATAGGTAATTTTTTGCATTTGAATAATTGAGTAAAGCAACACAGTAGAGGTGTGACAAGATTTTGGAAAGTACCCTCAGGTTTGTCTGTACAAATGAATAATTAGGTAGGCCACTGTAACATAGAAAGTCAGCAGAATAACAATACTCGCAAACGATAAAAATAAAGGTGGAACCGGATTAAAACACATTTCCGGTCCGTTTGCGAGGGTTAAGGTTGATAAAATTTGCCAACGGTATCGTTCTTGAAATTTATCTACTAGCTGAAAGTGCAAGTAAATTTAAAATTAAACGATTTAAGCGTGATTTGAAGGACCTTGAAGGATGATAAAAGTTCACCGAGACGAGAACCGCGACGCACATTGTATGGTAAAATGTGTACGTATGATTGATGTTACAAAAATTAGTTCCAATGAAAATGTAATTTAGATGAAAACGCGAAACAAGTGACTTTTTTTTTTTTTTGAATCCCTCCACACAAAACGAAAATTTTTTGATATCGAAACATCCGTCGTAATATTAATCAAAAATACGAGAATCCCGTGACCTAATTTTATGTAATCAACGGTAAAGGTGACTCCGCGGTAATGCATTCGAAGAAATGAAAATATGAAAAATATTCGTAATTGTACGAGTTGGATATGGTAAAACGAGGAGCTACCTACCTACAAGGTTTCCTTTTTTTTGTTGTTGATTTTTTTCCACTCCACATATCTTACCTTATACTTATCGACGTATTTTTTTGCTTCTATTGTGAATTTAAAATTATGCTCGATCGTTTGTGCAATATGTTTCGTTTTATTTATACACCCATATAAGTATTCACAAATCCGTATATTGAAACGCATGAAATGAAATTTTCGTTGTAATAAAAATAAATATAGAAAAAGTACAGGATAATCTATCAAATGCGAACATTTATGACAGTAACTTTGATTAAAGTTTTTCCACGCGTGAAAACGAATGATTGATCTTTGTCATCGCTTCGTTGATTTGCCATACTTTGTGTTAATTTTTTTTTTTTATATACCTATTTCGATGAAATTTATTCAACGTTAAGTTTGATAAATTTAATTTTAAAACGGCGGAAAAAATATTCAGAAACTTCTCGCCAAAGCGTACCGTTTGAAAAGAAAATTGAATATAAAAGATTTAAAAATCGCATTTTTTTTGTGTTTATAAAATGAAATTTTAATCAGCTTAGGAATTCGAGGTAGATAGTTGATGAATCGTTTCAAAGAATCAACTTCGTATAGTATCATTTATTATTTCAAAAATTCGATTTTTTTCGTTACCAAATCCTTTGAAAATAGGGACGAATATTTTTCAATTTTCAACTTTTGCTACATTATTAAATTTTTTCAGCTTACATTTGTCCGTAATATCGTAGCAGAACACTAATTTTTTTCTTCAGTCCATGCTTGTGTATACGTATTTGAAAAATAATCCAGTCATATTAGGCCAAAAACGACCTTTGCCCAAACAAATTGAAGGATGAATTTTTTTCGTAAACTCGTAAATGTGTCCTAATCAACAAATAAAAAATCCCCTATAATCGGAGTAGAGCTTCACCTTAAAAATATCCACATTTTTGCCTCCCCTCAATTTCGTGCCCTAACTATTCACGTATATCTCAGTTCCTAATAAAGCTACAGAAATTTTTTTATGCAAAAAATGTACAGAATTAAATATCCTTTCAAATTGGTTATTTTCAAAATTTTGATAGAAATGATAGTAACTCCTCAAATCGACTTTGAAGTTATTGGTCTATTCAAATTAGGCCAAAAAAAAGGTTTTCCCAAATAAAGTTGCTCGTAAAGTCATTTTCAAAAAAATCAAAATGAAATATTTTTCAGAACTTTATTTTATTTAAAAAATAGCTCTCAAATCACAGAAAAATTCAAAAATTTTCATTTGAAAAATTTCAGAATTTTTTATAGGTAGAAAAAAAACCATTTTTTTAGAATTTCATTTTTTGGTAAATATAAAAAAATTTTTGAAATTTTTTCCGGATTTGAGAAATGTTTTTTTTGAAATAAATACCTACCTAATTATTTCGCACCTTTTATTTGAAATAATTTTTCCTTTTTTTTTTAAAATGAAAAAATTTGGTAGGTTAGGTAGATATATTTTTTTCTCAAATTTTTTTGGAAAAAATCTTGTTTTTTTTTTGTTTTTTTTTTGAAAATCAATGAGATCGTAATAGGTAAGCAAGAAATTTGAGAAATAAAATTCATTAATTTACTTATTTCAAAAAAAAAAAAAATGGGTGGAAATTATTTCAAAAAATTGAGAATTCTATAAATAAAATGAAAATTTCTCTGATTGAGATAAAAATTTCAAAATTTTATTCCCAAAAATTAATAGGTTTCACATCAATTTTTTTTTTCAATTCAAAAAAATGAAAATGAAATACATTTCAAAACTATATTTTATTTAATTAAAAAGGTCCCAATAAATCACTTGAATAAAATTTTGAAATATATTTCATTTAGATTATTTTAAAATGAAAAAAATCCTAATTTTTGGGAATAAAACTATTTAAATTTTTTCCAGAATGTTTTTTTTTTTTTTTTTTTTTTTTTTTTTTTAATACAAAATAATTATTTTTTATCTTTTTGAGACAATTTTTCCCTTTTGTTTTGAAA
The DNA here is from genome assembly GCA_959613365.1 of Balanococcus diminutus. NCBI lineage: Eukaryota > Metazoa > Arthropoda > Insecta > Hemiptera > Pseudococcidae > Balanococcus > Balanococcus diminutus. The sequence goes on along the minus strand of OY390715.1, from coordinate 32,056,902 downwards.
TGAAAAACTTAGATAAGTAAGTATAATTTTTCTCGAATTTTTCTGAAAAAATTTCAGAATTTTTTTTGAAAATCAATGTGGTTGTAATATGCAAATATGAAGGGAAATCGGATAATAAAAAATTAACCGATTTTTAAACATCGGATAATCGAAAGAAATCGGTTGCAAATTTCCGCTCGGATAATCGAAAAATCGGATAATTGGAAGTCCAATAATCGAGGTTCTACTCTCGTATGTTGATAAGAACACCTTTACGAGCAACTTTATGAGAAAAAAATTATTGGCCCACATTGAATGGACCAATAGCTTCAAAATCGATTTGCAGCATTACCTACTATCATTCCTACCAAAATATTGAAAATGACCAACTTGGAAGAATATTTAATTCTGTACATTTTTTGTATTAAAAAAATAAATTTCTGTAGCTTCAAGTATTAGGAACTGAAATATACGCGAATAATGTAGGATGCAAAAAACTGGGGCAAAAATACTCCGATTTTAGAGGGCTTTTTAAATGTTGATTAGGACACTTTTAGGAGCAATTTTACGTAAAAAATTTCTCCCTGCAATTTGTTTGGGCAAATAGCCTAATTTGACTGGACTAAAAAGTTATAGTCAAGTTTTCGCATAAAAATTGACCGCAAAATTGTAGAATTTTTCACCGGTAAATTGTCAAATGTTTGTTTCTTTTTCTCGAAGGATACTTGTCGAAAAAAAAGCCTGAAAATAGTTTTTCTTGGAAGAGAAACAAAATCTTGAGACGCATTTTAGAAGTTTTAAACTGCTCGAAATCGTCCAGCACTTTATCAAATATTTGCAACAAAGTCAGAAACAATTTTACTCCAGTTTTTAATACGACAACGTCGGACGTTTCGGACACTGGCGAATTCGGGTCCTAGAGGGCATAAAAACTTGAATTATTTGAATTACAAAACAAAACAATAGCTAGAATGTAGAATTGAAGAGGCTGGTTAGTTGGCGACGCAACGGGACGTTACGAGATATAAATCGATGTCACCGTTACTCGTTCAACTCAAATAATTTTTAAGCTTTAGGAGCGAAAGATGACACGAACCGATTCCGGTTACAATTTCAGCACCGCCTAAACAAGTTGAAAATTTAAACCACCAACAAACTTGGTGGGTATCTTGGAAAATTATGCCAGTATGTAAAGAGAAAAAGTTCTACGTGGTTTTAAAGGCTTTGTTTTAAATTGACATAATTTTTGAGAAGGGAAACGCAACGCTGAGGAATTTTCTCTTTCTAGTTCGGTGTAAGGTATATAAATTTTGCTGGAAAAAAATAAACGTCAACTCGAACGTTACCGGTGGCTTTTTGAATATTTTTGAAAATTATCCGTAACGCATAAAAAAAATGTAGAGAAAACGGCAGGCCTATACCTTTACGAGTCGCAGCTAAATGTTGCGAGAAACCTAGATGGTATTTCGCTGAGAGCATTTTTTTTATATGGTCCGTTTTAAGCAACGAAAAAAAAAAACTTTCAACCACCTAATGTGTCCGTCCATTGCGTAAAAGTCCGGATACAGTTCGAGTTCGAGGTAAACTCGAAACGAAAATTGAATATTTCGTTACCTTTGTTCTAGTTGTTTTTTAATACTTCAAATTCGAGCTTTCGCAATGTGGTAAAGTGATATATTACATTTTTACCCGACAATCTCCCAATACTACAGGTTTATTTTTGGTTGGTGTTTGACTGTTTGATTCTTCCTTATTTATTTATTTTTTTGTCAATGTTATTTTGAAAAATAACGATATTAAAGAATGGGAAATGAAAAATGAAAAATACTGCAAATTGTATGTAGGAAAGGACCTACAAATTACGTTAGTTTGACTTTCGAGCGTGATGCGATAAGGGTGTTTCAGACTGTCATTGTGATTGGTTCGATAATGTAAAATGTATCAGGTAAATGTCGAAAGTTTTTTCTCTTTGACGTTATTTTTTGTTAAAATTTAATGGTCGGTTGCTGTTGGAAAAGTTTTTTTACGCGGGTTTTTGAGTAGCTTTTTCAGATACTTAGCTATATTGTTCAAGCTTGACTTTATCCCGGCCAAACCAGTATAATCTTTTTTTCTCTTCTTTAAATAACGACTTTCCAGTTTTATTTATTTTTTCCATGGCTTGACCTTGTCCTTATGGATAAAATTGGTGTTTTTTTTTCTTCAGAGAAAAACTCGTACCCACCAGTTTATTTGTATAAGAGGAAAAAAGATTTAATTTTGGTGAATAGTGGATTTTTCGAGAGTTTGTTTTCTGATAAATTTTAAAAATAATTCCTTTCAAAAAAATTTTCACCGTGATTTTTCGTAAATTTTTTTAATAAAAATTTTAAAATGTTAAATTCAAAACAGATGAATAAATAAATAAGTAAATTTAATGTATGGGTAATTCTCAGAAAATCGGTAAATTTGAGTAACCAACTGATTTCTCAACTCCTGTACTATGCACAACTTTCATTTTTTGGTTATTTGTACATTATAACGTCCTTAATCCACCATGCCCAATTTAATGAATACCACCCCCCTCCCCTTGAGTACAAGTTAGTCTAAACCTCAAAATGTCCTTCGTCGTGGCCTGTAGCACAACATGTTTTTGAAAACAGATTTTAAAAATTATGGAAATCACCATGTTTTTCTGAAAAAAAAGTAAGTACACGTCATTAGGAAGTTCAGGGTATAGGCTAGTGTGAATGATGATCACAAAAAGTGTTTAGTACAACTACACCTGATCATTGAAAACTGTAGCAAAGATTTATGTCCATCGTCGTGGCTAATTTTTAAAAATTTGTCTCAGCTCGCTGAGTGAATATTTTTTTCTGCTGAATGGCTACACTGATTTGTTACTTTTATAATAATACTATCCGCATTTGAAATTTCGAATGTCAATGCACAGGGCGATTTTTTACGTAATCATCTGTAAAAATTTCAATTTTTACAAAAATAGTGTCCATCGTCGTGGCTTATCATTCCTCCGGTATAAAATGTCCCATCTTCCTGAAAACTGAGAAAATTTATTCTAATTAGTAAGTATCCTATTATAGCTTATTAATAATTAATAAAATATCAGTATTATAGCTTATAGAATAACTAATTGTCGAATTGTCCATCGTCGTGGATCACAAGTGTTTGTCTTTCGTCGTGGCAATGATGAATTTTTTTACAGCCACGACGATGGACAATTCGACAATTAGTTATTCTATAAGCTATAATACTGATATTTTATTAATTATTAATAAGCTATAATAAGATACTCACTAATTAGAATAAATTTTCTCAGTTTTCAGGAAGGTGGGACATTTTATACCGGAGGAATGATCAAGCCACGACGATGTGAGCAAAAAAATCAAATTTTCTTAATTTCATGAAAATTTCTGTTTATGACAAATATCGGTTTGAAACATGTCCAAACATGAATTTTAGGCTCTCCAGACACCTCGAGGGACACTGAGTGTTCCCAAAATGGCGTCACTCAGTTAATTTAAATGAAAACTTTAAAAAATAGTAAAAATCAACGAATTTCATCCAAACTCGGGTTGATGGTGTATAACTACGTATTTAGTGATATACTACGACGACAATTTTTTTCGACCAAAAATGACTGTTTTTTGCGCGAAAAATGATGAAAAAATCAGTTTTTTGAATTTTTGAAGGCCTTCCACCTATATAAAAAATTCTGAAAAAAATATATGTTGTACATCCAAACTAGGTGTATAATATATATTTTTTCCATTATTACACCTCTGAAAAAACTTGTCGAAATAGCCGTTAGAAAACTTAAAACGCGCATTTCACAATGAAGATAGGTTTGAAAATTTTTTTAAAAATTTCCATGGATGACCCTTGAGTATACCTAACATCTACCCGAGTTTGAAAAAATTTGGTTAAAAACTGTCAAAATCAAAAATTATAATCAAAAAATCACATTTTTCGCTCTTGGAGGGGGTGGGAGTGAGGTAGCGACCTAAAAATTTGGTCACGGGGGTTTTAGACCATAAGGACCAACTTCCACTAGTTGGTTTAAAAATTCGCTCTGGAGGCCAAATCACCCTTTTTGAATCGTCCTCCCCCCTCCCTTTTGGGAAATGAATTGACCCCAACACCATAAAAGTACTCGGGGGCATATATATTTTCAATTACCTTAAGAAAAAATTTTTAAAAACCTGTAAAATTTCTGAACTTTTACAGTAGTGAAATTTGCCGATTTTCTGAGAATTACCCGTAGATGATTTTCCTCCGATTTTTTTCCCCAGAAAAATTTAGAAATATTTCTTCTCAAAAAAACTTTAGAGGACTTTTTATAAACATTTTTTTTCTTATGATTTTTCAATTTTTTCAGGAAATTATTTTTTCCAAAAAAAATCCAAAAAATTTTTTGTTAGGTACCTATCAGGCATTCATTTACTTTTTTTAAAGAAAAATTTTAAAACATTTCCTTTTGAAAAATTCTCAACGATTTCATAGAAAAATTTTGAAAGCGTAGGTATGATTTTTTAAAATCTTAGATGGGATTTGTTAATTATTATTTTTCAAAAAAAAATTTCGGTGATTTTTGCATTTTTTGGAGGTAATTTTGAATGATTAGGGCGTCTTGTAATTTTTTTCAGTGAAAAAATTCTCGACTTGTATTTTTTGTTTATTATTATTATTATTGTTGTTGTTGTTGTTTTTAAAAAATTATGAAATTTTTTACTTTTCTCTCTATAAACATTTAAAAAAAATTGTTAAATAAATATGAAGGATATTTAAGTTTTGATAAATGAAACATTTCATGTAAAAAAAAATTGAGAGGATATTTTTTTTATTTTTTATTATTACCTATTTATTATTTTATTTTATTTTATTTTATTTTTTTTGTTGAAAATTTGGCAATATTATTTTTTAGAGAATTCTTTGTGAATTTCTTGAAATATTTTCTTTCAAAAAAAATCTAGACCATCATAGTAATATAATACATATTTTTTTGAATTGTTTAAGTAGGTAGTGTAGACATGTACAAAGAGGTAAGGGACTTTCTTTTATTAATTGGAGACCTCATTTTGCGAACAGTATTTAAAAATAATTCTGCATAAGATTTTTTTAAATTTAGAAGATTTTTGCAAACATTTTGTCAAAAAAAAAATGGTTGGGATTTTTTTCAAGAAAGTTGATTTGAAGTATTTCGTATCTAAAAAAATTTTGAATTGTGATATTTTTAGAGAAATTTTGAACTACATTTCTTGGGGATTTTTGTTGAATTTTTTCAGGAAAAATTGTTGATCCAAGTTTTGATTTTTTTTTTAATTTCAACATCAACACATTTCCTTTTTGAAAAATTATTGGATAGTTGTGAATTTTTGCAAAGAATGTTTTGAAATATTTCCTTTCAAAAATGAAATTCAGAAGATTCTTTGCGAATTATTTTCTAAAAAAATTTCAAATATTCAATTTAAAAAAAAAGTTACCTATTTTTTTGGAAGGATTTCTGTGAAATGATTTTTTGGGGAAAAATTATCAAATATTTCCATTCAAAGAAAATTGCTGACCTTTTTATGAACATTTAAAAAAATGAATTAATTGGTAAGATTTTTGAATTTTTTCCGGAAAACTTAGGAGTACGATGATTTTTTTTGTATTTTTTGGGGAAAATTTTGTTGAAAATTTTTTGTGATTTTTTTTCAAAAAACTTGAAACATTCCTTCTTTAATAATTTTTTTTGTTTATTGTTGTTTTTTAAATAGAAAATTGGCATTTTTCAAGTCCTGAGTGCTAATAATAGATTTCCAGAGACTCCAGTCACAAACGTTAGTGAATATTCGAATTTATGCTTCATCAAAGTTGGGTATCATTATTCATAACAAAAAAATAAATTGAATCACCAAGTTGAAAAAAACACCCTCCCCCCCCCGCCAATCCTCCGAGAGGGATGACGAGAAAAAACACTGCTTCTCTTACTTTTGAGATTAGGAAAACCCATAAAAATTTTTTGAACGAAATCGAAAATCGAAGTGAAAACGTTGATGTTCTGATGTGGAATGACCCAAAAGATTATTAGGGATAAGGAAGAAAGATGAAAGATCCTGAAAAATTCTCAACAGTCCACATTATTCCCTGTACATATATATGTACCTTGTATGTTTTAAAAAATTTTCTCACGGTCACACGGTTTCAAAATGGAAATTTTTTATGAAAAAGTAAGATTTTCTTGAAACGTGGAAAATTCTCTCTATTTCTTTTTTAGAATTTCAGACAGTAGACGAAGAAAAATCACCCCTCATAACTGAGTTGGCGTACCCTTTGCGTTGAGTAACCCGATAAGGAAGACGGTTTAAATCGATTTGAAAAAAATTCACTCGTTATTTCTAAAGGTTATTCTCGTTTTATAAATTTTTATCACTCTCATCCATAACCATCCATGGCATCCAACACTCCATAGGTACTCGCCTATTACAAAAAAAAAAAAAAAACAATTCACATCGACCCTGCCCGGATAACCTTAAGAGGATAAATTTACTGGTAAAATTGGCGAAAATTTATACCTAAAATGGTAATGTAAACAAATACAATAAAAATTGCCATCTTCCTGCTGTATTTACCAAAAGAAAATGTGTAAAAATTCGAATGTTCTTGAGAATGCAAACACTGACCAACTCACCGCGGAGATCATAAACGTACATATGCATTTAAATAGAATTTCCATACTTATACTTTTCATGCGATTCGTAACGCCAGTGTAATTGCTGAACAATGAAAAGACTCGGCAGACAATGAAAATTACCAGACGATTTATTAGTTTCGGTGGCTAGGTAAGTAAAGGTAAACGTCGCGTCGCGTCACCATCTCTAACGTGATAATAAATGTGATAACCGACGTCGCTGATTATCCGTAAAGACTGTGGGGGAATAACGTTATGAAATTCTTCGAAATGGGATATGACCGGCGTGTAAATAGCGAGTAAATCCAGCTTGTGTTTCCGCGTGATCCGAAACCGATGATTGTCAAGGTTTTACCCATGGTATCCCGCCAGCGTCGTCGATCTGCATAGCAGAACTTGGGTAGGATAAGTTGTAGGGCTAATTGTGACTCATCTATGGATATTTCTTTCATCGATTGAGTAGTTCCATCAGTTCGTTAGTAAGATCCACGGTGGTATTGTATCGGTTCGTGAGGATTGTATCCTAGACGCGTGTTTGTTTACCGCCGTGTTTTTTTTCAACTTGTCTTCAGTGCCCTCGCGACTTTTGTTGTTATCGCTTGGCTAAAAGCTAGCGATTAATTAGCAATTTTTTCGATCGTTTTAAAGTGATTTCTGTCGGATTTTTTCTCACCGGATAGTTCGATTTAGAGATTTTTTTGCAATCAAAAACGGTGAATTTGTGCAATTTTTGAAATAAGTTTTCAAATAGTGAGTACATGTTTTTTTTTCTAATATTTATATTTACCAGTGTCTAGCTTACTCAATGTGTTTACATGGATGTGGGTCGTTTTTTTATTAATTTTTTTCTCTTAGTCATGTCAGTCATGTGCATTTTATCTGGACCTGAAATATTTCTTTCAATTAACTTCTTATTTTATTCAAAATTGGAGGAGAGGGAGGGGTCTAATCGAAATTTTTGTAATAACCAAAGTTATTCCCAAGACTGCAAGCTATAACTTTCGTTTGAATTTTTTTTCGATTGGACCCCACCTTCCCTAACGATTTTGCATAACACTCCAAAGATACTAATTAAAAATTGAAGGAGTGAGGGAGGAAGGGTCCAATTTGAAAATTTTCTCAAACAAAAGTTGTAGATTAGGATCCTAAAAATAATTTTGGTTATTATAAAAATTTCAACAGAATCACTCCCTCGCCTCCTATTTCACATAATATCAGGTAGTGGGGGAAGGGTTCAATTGAAAAAAATTGTAGATCGAGGTCCTAGAAGTAATTTTTGTGATTATAAAATTTTCGATTAGACGCTTCTCTCTCCTCCAATTTCGCATAATATGACTTAGATATTTTAAACAAAATATTATTAAAAACTGGCGGAGGAAAGAGTCCAAATGAAAAAAATTTCAAACAAAAGTTATATCTTGAAGTCTTAGGAATAACTTTGATCATCACAAAAATTTCGATTGGTCCCCTCCCTCCCCTCCAATTTTTAATAAAATGCAAGTTGATTGAAAGAAATATTTTAAGTCCAGATAAAATACTGTTGACTGGGAAAAAATTCAAAAAATCCACGTCCATGTAAACACATTGAGTAAACTAGATCCTAAATCTGTGAAAAATGTCGTCAAATGACAAAAAAAAATTGTTTCTCCGTTATTAACACGTGTACCTACTAGGTTTTTATATGTATTATAAAGGCGCGAATTTTTCGTTAATTTTTAATTATAATTTATGCGACGTCTACCTACGAGAGAAAAAATTCTTAATTTGAAAAATGAAAAAAAAAAAAAAAATCATTTAAAGTCCACGAAACTGTCATCTTTCTCGGAGAACTTTCAATTTTCCAAATTTACTCGGCTACGTTTAGCTAATTATGCCGTTTTGTAAGGTAACTTAATTGAAAAATCGAAACTTTTAATTCTTATTTAAATATTTTACGAGTCGAATATTAATCAGAAAAAAAAATTTAATATAAAATTTTGTAAAATTATTTCAAATTAAGCGGACCATTTTTTATAAATATTTCAAGGAAAAATGATGTTTTTGTTTCTTTTCTATCGGTTAATTAGGTAAAATAATGATTCTTTTATTTGAGTTGGGAAAATTAATTTTAAACAATTTGCGTTAATTTAGCTGGGCTTTTTTGGTTCGAGCGAACCATCTATTGTGAGGATTTAAAGCTTGATTATAGTTTTATATCGAATAACTCATCTAATTAATAACGTATCGTGTCAGTTAATGAATTCCACCCTTGCGGTGACACACAAAAAACAGCCAGCTGCGAAAATATCTCGAGTATCATTTGTTGTATTTTCTATATAGAAGAGGAAAAAAATTGTTTTCGAAACACTCTCGCACCTCCGCAGTTAGCTTTACGTAGAAAACACACTTGGAAATCTGATGCTAGCGCCACTTCTGGTGAAAATGTGATTAATTTGTTTTTGCCAGAGTTTCGTGTTGATATGTTTTTTCTCATTTGTTTTGTTTTTTTAATGTCACCAGTTTTCTTTCTCACTGTTTTTTTTCCCTGTCGAACAAATTAACGCGAAGTTTTTATTGAAAAGATTTCGAAAATATTGTCGCGTTGAGAAAAATTCTACCCCTGTTTTAGAATTTTGAATGTTATCACATTTGTTTACAAATGAGCCAAGTTTTTATTACACTAAGCTGACATGAAGCTAGTCACGTCTTCGATGAAATTATTAAAAAAGCTCCCCTTTCGGTAAATTCTTCGTTTTTATGTGTTTTTTTAGTTTTGTTTTGGAACCGAAAATAATTTTGAAAATATTATAAAAAAGTAATTGCTAGTTGTAAACTTTTTCCTCTTACAAGGCGAACAGTTTCGATGGTCGGAGAATAGTGAAACTATTTGATATTGAAAGTTGAAAAGTTGATGAAATTTTGATTGGATGAAAATTACTACCGCGTGTTGTCCTTATAGTCACGTGGTTAATTAAAATTTTCCATTAAAAATATTCGACACGATGTAACCCCAAAGTCAATTTATTTGGTGAAAAAAAAATTAAATTGAAAACATCGAAAATTGCTGACCGATTTTGCGAGTTTTTTTTACGTTTTAAACATTATTTTTACTTATCGATTGCAAAATTTTCAACCCTCCAGTAATTTTTGATCAATTTTTCAAAATACACGATGTACCACTGCTGAAAAATTACTTTTAAACGACGCCATTGAGTTTTCTTTTTTTTTATACCTACGTTCTTAGATTTAATGATCATTGTGGTCGAAAGTTTGATTCTCGAAAGTTAATGAAAGTTGATATTTTTTCCCGCGTGAAAGTGAGACCCTTTACGATAATTTAGGAACAGATTCATTTGAAATTTAATACCATTACGTGTACTTATATAGTCGTTTAAACTTTCAAAAAGTCGCAAGATAGAAAAAAATACTCGATACCGAATACGAGTAAGTAATTTGTCGGGTTTCAAAGTAAAAGGATTTCCGTGTTTGAAATGATCCGTATTGAAGAAGCGATTTCAAAAGAAACAAGAAAACCAGTGAGCAGTTTCTGTAATTGGAAAACTTAATGTGTTTCAGCATTTTCTCTCGAATTGCTCAAAAGCTTTTTCAAGATGTTGAATTGATTTTCAGACCTTTTAATGCAAATTGTTATATTCTTCGAGAAGAAGCCTTAATACGTGTTTAAATTACGCGATCGTGATCAAATGCTCAAAAAAATTTCGGCATAGTGCTCGAAATTTTTCGTAAAAACATGGCTCAAAAAATAGACAAAAAGAGTACAGATACACTGTTCTTTTTTTTTTGGGTGGAGATATTACAGTTAGAATCATAGGTACGCATAATTTTCATTCAAATAAAGAATTTCCTCATCATTTTTCAAGGTTAAAAATGCTAATTCGTGAAAATGGGCAAAATTTTTTTTTTAATTTTCGAATGTAATTTTGATTCATGCACCCAACAAGACCATTTTCGGTGATTTTTCACATTTTACACCTGGTATTATGGGGACATAAAACACCTTGTCTTACGTTTTTTGAAAAAAAAATTGAAAATCAGCTAAAAAAAATTGGATTAAAGTGGTCTTAACATAGGCACATATTTTTACCCAAAAAACCATTTTTATGGCGATTTTTCAACTTAACCTCAATTTTCAGAAACTGCATTTTTTGGGTAAAAATATACGTTGTAGTACGTTCGGCGGAAGATTTCACTTGGCAAATTTTGGCGCGAAAAAGGCGACCAAAAATAAAAATTCTCAGCTTCTAATTGCTTCGCGCTTTTGCTGCGACTCCCACTTTTTATTTTGCCAAGTGAAATCTTTCGCTGAACTATAAGACCACTTTGATGCAAAAAATGTTTTTTTTTTATTCCAATTGATTTTTAATTTTTAATTTTTTTTTCAACGTAAAAAAGTTGTTTTTTTGTTCCTTTAAAAGCAGGGGTAGAAATGAAAAATCACCAAAAATTGTCTTATTGGGTAAAAGTATTTATGTTTGTTAAATAGTTTTTCAGTTTTTTTATTTATTTTTTTTATTTTCTCAATAAAAGTTTATTTTTTTTTTAATTTTTAGGAAGTGGAATTTTACTTAAAGTCATCATTTTTAGAGGACCAACCCTTGATGTTTCGAAAAAAATTAAATTATTGACCATCCAAGGAGCATCCTGAGGAACATTTTAAACTATGTTTCCCAGAATGAAATTTGAGAGAACTAACAAAATGGCGGTCATTTTGATTTGAAGGTCGGTCGAAAATTCGGAATTTCAAAAACTCTTTTAATATGATTTAAACAAAAAAAAAAAAAAAGTCATACGTAACTAAAATTAAAGTGCATGAATTTTCAACAAAAAAAGATTGTACCCACCTACCTATAACCTATTCACTTTTTGAAAAAGTGTACTTGAGGGCTGCTCCCGATTTTCGGAAATAAGGTACGATAAGTAAATTTGTTTGAGCAATACAATTATTTAACCTGTCAATGGCATAGGAACTTTTTTTTTAAATAAAACCTTTTAATTTTTTTTACAAAACGCCAAAATCTTTTGGAGTAATTTTTTTTCAATTATTTTGAAGTACCTAGGTAAATATAATTATGTCTTGATTTTATGCAGAAGAGATCTTTTTTTTTTTTTTTTTTTGGAGAAGAAATCCTAATTTTTTGAAATCTTTTGATTTTTATGAAGATTTTTTTTTTGTTTTGTTTTGGGATGAAAATCATCAATTAGGTACCTAAACAAGAAATTTCTTTTTCAAAAAAAAAAAAAAAAAATGGCGTATGAGAATAATTGAGATTTTTTTTCTTCTAAAAATACAAATAGATATTTTTGGACCAACCTGTGCAGCTTAAAAAAAATTATCTAGGTATTGTGCGATGACAGCATAACTTGGCTGAGTTAAAATACTCTTCGTTAGTATATTCGCGATATCGATAATAAAAAAAATTCTTCCATTTTTTCTTCCACCTAAAAAGTGTAAAAGTCCAAAGAAAAATACTACGTAGTAAGCATTTTCTTTGAGGGATTTTTGAAAAATGTACATTTTAAAAGCAATTTCCTTCGGCGTGAAGCATACTCGCGTCAAGTTTCGACAGCCAGCAAAACATTCACGATGAAGTTCGAATACATCACGTCAAAAGAAATGGAAAAAGTGTACTCAAGTTTTTTGCCATAATTTGGCCCCTGGACAGGAAATAAATTCGTCAAAGGGTGGAAAAAGTAAATACCAAAAGCGAAACTGGACGAATTCTAGTTTAAAAAGTACGCGAACGTACTCGTTATATAGTGTACCGCGCTGTTAAATAATTTTTATTGTTATTACATAATCGCAAAGAGACACGACCTTGCGTAAGAAAATTACGGTTATTCGAGTCATGAGGTGTGAACGCGTTAGCGGTACTCGACGTATAATCTATGATAGTTACTTGTCGCTCACCCGAGATGTTGATTTTTTTTCGCATTACTCGTACGCAAATTATTTAAAGAAGATTACATTCTCGATTTCTCCGGCATTAAATTACGTTTTATTTTTCACGTTGATAAATCGTTCGGAAATAATGCTCGAGTAATTATGGCGCTACTGAAAATCCGCTCGCCTAGGGATTAAAAATTATGAATTTTTGTTCCTCGAAGCAGCTCTCGAGTAAAATTTAAATGACGATACGAGGCGAAAAGCAGCCCCAAGTTAAAGGTCAAATCATCAATCTCAAGGTTCTTATTAATTTTTTTTCTCCATAGGTCTCATCAACTTCATTTGAAAGGGTCGGCTTGTTTAATTTACTATAATGCGAGGATTTTTTTTTTGCCTCTAGTTGGTGGTATAAATTGAGCGATTTTAATTTTTCTGCGTGAATTTGTAACAAAGATTACGGATCCTTCTGTTATAATTAGCCCATTCTGCCAATGGAACATCGGTCAATTATTTCATTAACGTTTTCATAACGTTAATTTATTATGTTTTTATTTTGTTCAGGTCCGACGACGCCAATTGTTTGGTATATATTAATTAACTGGCAGTTCGGTAATTATCTTATTTCATTAATTTAATTTGAATTACGCCGATCAACTAGAAATTTTAATGGTATAAGTAAATTTTACTACTGCGCGAAATAGCGATTTTTTTCCATATTTTCATTACCTTATCTACGGATCGCGGAGAGAAAAACTTGCGTGGAAAGGAAACAGCTTTAAATTGAGAACGAGTAATTAATGACTGAAAATGTTTTGGGAAAATTGGCTTTATTTATACCTAAATTACATTTTTTTGCGAGTTTGAAAAACTTTTTTATTTTTTTGAGCGTGGAGATAATACGCGTTAGGTATTGCGGTTTTTTTTTTGGCTGTCTCGACTTATTAAAACACCAGTTTTAGTTTTAAATTTAATAAAATATGGAAATTAAGGAAACCTAAAAAATTGGTTTTTCTCAGTTCGTATACTTGGTATCCTATATTAAATATTTTTCAAGTTTTTGGACAAATTTTTTTATTGAGTTTTTTTTACCAGTCAGTAAGTATAATAATCAATTCAAAAAAGATAACAGATTTTTATAAAGAAAGACATACTGTCGAACCAACTTTGATTATGCCAGAAAAAAATTTCAATTCATTTCTTTTGATTATCCGATGTTAAGAAATCGGTTCATTTTTTATTATCTTGTTTGCCTTTATTTTTACACAGTTACGGCTTTATTCATTCTCAAAAAGAAAAAAAAAAAAAAAAAAGGAGATTTTTCTGAAAACATTTGAGAAACATTATCTTTTTTTTCAAAAAGATTAGGGAAAAATGAGAAAATATTAATTTCAAAAAATACATAGAGAAATAAACATTTTCAGATTCGGAAAAATGAAAATAAAAATTAATTCCAAAAATTAGGATTTGCTTATTCTAAAAAAGTGCCTACCTATCCTAGTACCTATACCTATAGATATATTTTTAAATATGTAGGTACATATTTCGAAATTTGAATTTTAAAATGTCTCTCAAAACACCGAAAATATGCAAAATTTTCATTTCAAAAAATTCAGGATTTTTTCATATCAAAAATTTTTTTATGCTAAAAAATTCTGAATTTTTAAAAATAAAATGTTTGAATTTTTTCTGTAATTTGGGACTTTTTTTGAATAAAATTTTGAAGTAGATTTCATTTTGATTTTTGCAAGGTGAAAAAAAATTCCTGAAATTCTAATTTTTGTGAAAAAATTTTTCTGGGTCTGAGATTTAAAAAAAAATACTTGGTACCTAATTTTTAAAATAAAAAATATTATATTTCCCAAATTTTTCCAAAAAAATACTTCAAACAACTTAAAACTTGTCCCCAAATTTTTATTAATGTCTGAATAAAGAATTGAGAATTTTTCTATCACTTATTTTTTAAATTGGTTTTTAATTAATCCCAAGTGAATAACTGTGTACTTTTTTCGTTGTTTCCTATTTGTTCACTCATTTCTATAAAATTTATGCAATACGAAATTTTTTGTTGCATTTTTTCAAAAAAGAAACTATCCGACTTTCCACGACATATGATTTTCTGAGTTAGGTACCTTTCTACCTTTCTAATGTTCAGTTCTATTTTTTAAATTTTTTTTAAACCTACTTTTGATAAGCGAAAAAAGTACATTTTTTCTCCTGAAAAGCATCAAGACAATTTTTTGAGAATTTTCTTCAAAATTTTGAAAGAAAATTTTCCATAAAAAATCAAACAAAAAATAAGAAATTATTTTTAAAATTTCTTTAAAACAATAGGTACCTAATAGCTTAATTTTTTTTTAATTTTTTGGGGATTTTTAAAAAGAATTTCATGTGAAAAATATACTTTTTACCTAGACCAGTATTGAAAATTCTTATGAAATTTTTTCAAAAAGGAAAAATTGAAGGAAAGTTTTCAAGATTTTAAAGAAATTTTCTAAAAAATTTAAAGATGAAAATTTTCAACAGAGGGTCTGAAGCAAAATTATAATAAATTTTTCTCGAAATTTTTTTTTCAAAGTTAGGTAATTTATTCTTTATTAAGATGCTTTGAAAGCAAATTATTTTGAATACAATTTTATCCAACAAAACTTTTTAAAAAATTGAAAGAATATTTTCAGAATGAAGTTTTCAAAATTTTTAGACATTTTTCAAAATTTCAAAAAAGAATTTTCAACAAAAAAAAATTTACCAAAATTTTCAAATTGTAACTTAAGAATTTTGTTTTCATATGACGTGAAGAAATTTGAGAATGTTTAAAAACAAACTTCAAATCCTCCACCTTCGCCTTAAGGTAATCGACGTATAGGATAATTTGGCACTGAATTGTCAAACTGATTTCGTATTATCGTTGATTTATACAGAACCTGCAAACAATTGCTGCATTTAGCACGAAATAACGCAAATTATCGAAGCAACTTGCCATATACCTAGAGGTTCATCTAAATGAAGAAAACGTACGATGAATATATTAGTTAATGGTGCTAGGATTCTTGAAATTCTCAACATGTCCGCTTTATTTTGGTCGAACGTTAATGAATTAATTATAATCTGAAATGTTACAACGTCGTGGCCACCGAATAATATTTTTAGACCATTTAATTATGTATTGTAATATTCTGACGTAGCGATTTGTTTTGGAAATATTTATCGATTAATTTCACTTGTAGGTACAATCTAGTACCAACATACAAAGGTGGAAACGCGAGTAATTTATTTTTCCATCATTTCAGTAATTTTTCTTATGACGAATGATTTTTGCAAAGTAATAAAAATGAAAATACAAAATTTCCTCGAAATTTCATACAGTTGAAAATTCGAAAAATACGAGAGCACGTGCTTCTATATGTAAATCATTTTATATCTCGTCCTTGGTTCAATTCATCGATTATTTTCACTCAAATTGTACACTTACGCTTTATTTATCAGTACATACTTAATGTAAGAAAAAAACAACACATTTATTATTTAGCGGGGCTTAAATAATTTCAAAATACTAATCATCACGTTTTACCTATTTCATAAATTTCACGCATCGTCGATTTGATAAATTAACGAAGCTTTTACACGTTTTCAAGTGTACACAGTATAAGTGTACCTGTTGGCTAATCGCGAAAGGGTTACTTTAGTTAAACTTAATGCAATTGCTTCTTGTCGCCATTATAATAACGTGGCACAAGCACAGCATTCGTGTTCGGAATACATGGAGGCTGAAGGTCGATACTGTGTAAATTACATGCAGTATAGAGTTCTCATCTTAAAAATTATATATCAATTACAATAAGGAAGTATATTTATTAATTAACGTTGTATATTGTATAAAGACGAAACAATCGTAATGATAAGTTTACGTAGGTGATTTTTTTTCTTTTTCTTTTTTTTTCGTTAGTTACCTATATTTTTGTTTTTCACCATTCGCATGCGATGTAACGTAAAAAAGTTTCAAAACACTTTTTTTCGTTGTTTCGTCTCATGTTTCACGGCAGGAAGTTGTAAAATTTATAAAAAAATTTACGAGTGCGAGTATGATTTTTTTCGTAAAATTGCGTATTGGATTCTTTTGGGTGCCAGAAGCGCTGTTTTCTGAAGCAATAAAAACGATAATATGCTGAAAAGCGTATACCTTAAGTGGAAAATTAAAAGTAAATAGTATTCATTTTTAACGATATTACCTACCTACTCGTTTTTTCGATATGCACGTGATGTAGGTAGAAAAGTAGCTCGCAAAGCTTCAAGATTAATGTGAGCAAAAGTTGAAACCGAAAGCGAAACTGTATTTTATATGATCCTTTTCTTTGGTATCTTATTTACTCAAACTATACGCGATATACGGAGAATAAACGTTGGAAATTTTCAACACATTCGTAGCCAGTAGCTAGCTGTACTGGGTGTTTCATAGCTGATGTGGTTCCTTTCTCGAGGTAAATAGGCAACCAATAAGGAATAAAAATGTTATACACATTAGAGTAGTTCTTATTTTGGACTTTTGAATTTTTTTTTATCTCACCCTCTCCCCTTCAAGTTGTTTTTTTTTATGAGAAAATATTACCTATTTTTTATTTTTCTTTCGACTAAACTCTTAAGTAGTACCATTAGCCTCCCCCTTTTTAAAATTGATAATTTTTCTTCTTCTTTTTTTTCTTCAAAATATGGGCTAGTGGAACCGTTTAAAATTCGGTTAGAGAAAAAAATAAAAAGCAGGGAATTATTTTAATATTATAAATTTTGGGCAAGAAAATTTTGCGGTTATAACCGAAAAAAAGCAAAGAGGTTAAAAATTGGTAAATTTTTTCATCTTTCTAAAAAATTGGGGGTAGGGGCTAGGGTTCACTTGAAATTCAGTGAGAGCAAAAATAAAAAAATTGGAAATCATTTCTCATAGAAAAAAACAATTTTAATAGGTCAGAACCAAAAAAAATGCAAAAGTTCTAAAATTTGATGATTTTTCATTATTTTTTCAAGATTGGGGGAGGAGTGACCATAGACCACTTAGAAGTCATTTGGGGGGGGGGGGGATGAAAAATAGGGAATCATCTTACAATACAAAGGATCAACTTTAAATGCTATACATAATTTCTTTTTTTTTGAAAAATAGGGCGACAGCGACATCTTAAGAAGGTTTAACTTGAAAGTGGGAAAACAAAAAATTGGGAATTAATTCTCATGAAAAGGAACAACTTTGTTGGGTCTGTATTTTGACCATATGCAAAGGGATGGTTCATTTTGAGTTGAAAACTACTCAAAAAATTGTTTATGCTAAGGAGAGGGGAGATAGGGGCCCTCGACACATTTTTTTGCCATTTTTGGATAAGTACCATCTGTGTAGGACCTCGAGAACTGGCTAAAAAAGTGCAATTTAAAGTTCTACACATCCCTAGGTCATTGACCTCGCAATTTCTTATCACTTTTCTTCCCTACCATGGGGTCGTAAAGTTACAGATCGCTGAAAAATCGAGATTTTCGAATTGAAAAAAAAATGTAATGTTACCAAAAGTGGCTTCTTATGTGGCTCCTATTGATGCCAACAATTATTTCGAGAGATAAAAAATTTCAAACTTTTCATTGCAGGGTTGCCAATTTTTGATTTGTTATAAAAAAATCAAAATTTCCTAATTTGCTAAGAAAAAATTGATTTTTTTCGGAAAGTTTAAGTTGGCAATCCTGCAATGAAAAATTTTCAATTTTTTCCATCGAAATATTTTTTTTACATCTTGGGGAGTCATTTCAGCTAAGTTTTGACTTCAAGCAGATAGAATTTCCTTTTTTTGTAATTCAAAAATCTCGATTTTTCAGCAATCTGTAACTTTTCAACTCCCTGCTTGGAAAAGAAAAACGATATCAAATTTCAAGGTTAATGTATTAGGGAGTAGTAGAAACTCAAATTTCACTTTTTGAGGGGGTGCTCGAGGTACCACGTAAGTGGAAATACCCAAAAAAAGCAAAAATGTTTTGTTTTTTTTTCAAATAGACCCTATTTTGAGGACCTCTAGCTCCCCTTTCCTTTAGCGTAGAAAACCAAAAAAATGTTGGGTGGTTTTCAACTGAACATGAACCATCCTCTTATATAATTATGGTGAAAATTCAAGATTTTTTTTATTTCCACTCCACTCTAATATCCATTTATATGCCCAATCAAAAATTAATTTCCTCAGTTTTTCCCCCTTGCCCTTCGGTTTTGAGGTAGATAGTATATATACCAGTTTTTATTTTTTATGGGTTGCCTATTCGCCTTGTAGAAGGTGTGACATCAACTACGAAACACCCTGTATTTATCGCAAATGAAATGAAATGTTTGAAAAGTTTATAATCATAGTTTGATTATTTACTTTCAACTCTATTGGTTTTTCTTTTTACTTTTAACTAACTTTTAACCGTGAATAGGATACTTATAGTGTTGGTGATCCGACTGCGTGAACAGCCTTGAACGCGAATGCATCGATTTTGGATTATTTCCGCAATTAATAGGTTCACTTTTGGTTATGCACATTGGCTTAGGTACTATACGTATACAACACGAGCTACAGAATAAACTAAGGTCGAACTTCATATATGTGCCTTTGTTAATTAAGGTACAATTGTACGTAATACGAAAGAGAAATGCAATTCATCAAGGAACGGAACGAGACTGGTTAAATTAAGGTAAACCGAAGGATATTGTGTCTGGTGCATGCAGTAACATTGCATCGAGTTCGACTCGCTAGACATTCAAAAAATAAATAAAAGAATTGGTTAGGTTAGGTATTAGGTTTTTCTATCCATTGTAAGAATTATTAGACTGGAAAAAGATTCGAGCAGGATTTACCTTGATTTTTTATATAATTATTGGGTGTGAAGTTCCGTTACCATATATATCGTGTATCCGCAAAAATTCTCAGCCCTTAGGATAGTTAAGTATACTTAGAAATTTTTTTATATTCCCACGTCGATCGATCATTTTGAAATTCAAGGCAGATATCGATTAATATATGAAACAGGTACTCATTGTATGTGTACGTACTTATAGTTTACAATACATCATAAATTTCCTACGGTTTACCTTGGACCAATGTCAGGTGTAGGTGGAGTACGAAATTTATTCGATCATGTTACTAAATGTGTGTGATTAACGCGTTAAAATATCTCGTCAATTAAACTGGAATTTTTACGTTTTTTTCCCCTTCATTGTTTTGACGCGTAGTTACGATAGCATACGTCGAGATATCGCGTTTCCCAAATATACGCGCGAATATTTCATCCGATTCTTGGCTTTTATGTTTACGTATTACATGACAAGGTAGACGATGCGGTTAATTGAAATTATAGTGTCGAGTTTGAATAGCGAAAATACTATACATTGTATGTTTTAGCTATACAACGTACGACGTAAGCGAGATAATATTATGTAATTCTGGCTGTGCAGTGAAATAGCGCCACCATTTCAGTTTCAATTTAACGTATCTTTGTAGAATCTAACTTAAAATTGGCATCGCTCGCTTGCGTTCGTCTATATCGTGAACCATAATCAAGGATTCTGTAAGTATGCACAAAATGTTGACCGGTCAAGAGTGATGTGTTTTGTACGTTCATTTCAAATAAACCTCGTTCAACAATCCACCAAACATACTAAACGAGCGATTTTTTTCAGGGATTTTCTAAATGCACGGACTTAGGTCCATTAGGGTGAACCGAAAAACCAAAATTTTTGATTTTCAAAATCCCGTACTGCGGAAAAGTTGCATCTTGAAGAGACATGAAAAACAAAAAAAAAAATAATCAAATCGAATAATATTTTCCGATTGCGCAAAAGCTCTCAAATTTTTGAAAATGTGAAAAATAGTCAAAATTTGAAAAAAACAATTCTAAAATGCTATAAAATTATTTTTTTGACTTTGGTTGGAAATTAATTACATCGTTATTAAAATTTTTTGAAAAAAAAAATCAGAATTCATCAGATCATCACATTTATGAGACATTAAAAAATTCCATTTTTCACGTTTTAAAAAAAAAAATTGAAAAAATAGATTAAAAATTGGAAAAAAAATTGCAATTAAAATGGGTTCAACATACACATTTTTATCCAAAAATGGCATTCATGGCGATTTTTCATCATTTTTGTACCCTCGAGAATTTTTCAAATTATAAAAAGTTGAAGAAAACATGGAAAATTATCCCGGTAAACACACCGTCTGCTATTCGTATGCTAAAATCACAGAGACGAAAATCGCGGTCCCCGAGCGGCACACTCGATCGATAATATCGGAAGATGTAACGTATCGATAAAAAATCGTTTAAAAATCTATAGATGTTCTCACGATATTATAAAGATTTATCGGTACAACTTCATAGGCAAAAAATCTAAAAACTATCGAATTCGATATTATTAAGATTTTATGACGATATTCGTCAACGATACTATCGACAAAGAATATTAAATTTATCGAATTCGATTTTTTAACGATTTTGTAAAGATATTTAAAACTATATTATCGACAGATTATATGAAATTTCTCGGTTTCGATATTTTACCGATTTTTTGACGACATTTGAAACTATATTATCGACAAATTATATTAAATTTATCGAATCCGATTTTTTACCGATTTTGTAAAGATATTTGAAACTATATTATCGACACGTAATATGAAATTTCTCGATTTCGATTTTTTAACGATTTTGTGACGATATTTGAAACTATATTATCGACAAATAATCTGAAATTTCTCGAATTCGATTTTTTAACGATTTTGTGAAGATATATAAAACTTTATTATCGACACGTAATCTGAAATTTCTCGAATTCGATTTTTCAACGATTTTATGACGATATTTGAAACTATATTATCGACACGTGATATGAAATTCCTCGAATTCGATTTTTCAACGATTTTGTGGCGATATTTGAAACTACATTATCGACAAATAATCTGAAATTTGTCGAACGATTTTTCAACGATTTTGTGACGATATTTGAAATTATTTCCAAATTGGTGAAAATTTTTCTAAGTCCAACACGTCTGGAAGTACTAAACTGCCTATTATAAGCGTTTTATTGCTAATTCCTTAACGATAAGGTATGGCATAGTGGTTAAGGAAGAGGATTACCATGCAGGAGGTAGATGGTTCAAGCCCCACGGGTGGCAGATTTTTTATAATTTTTTTTGACTTTTTCTGAAATGATCCTCTTACCGTAACATGAATAATGTGTTTAGGCATAGTTTAATGTATTAATTATGCTAATTAATGAGTTTTAATTATAGAAAAAAGCTAGTAAAAGACGAAAAATCGGAATAAAAAAATCGATAAAAAATCGACAGAATATCGAATTCGATAAAGTTCCGCCTAAATCGTGAAATTATCTTTCGATATTATAGATATACTATCGATAAAATATCTTACTATAATCTCGAAATATATGCTAACTATAATTCGTCGATAATCTATCTATATATCGAAAGATAATTTCACGATTTATGCGGAACTAACGCGACACTTTATCGAATTCGATATTCTGTCAATTTTTTATTTCGATAATTTGTCGAGTGTGCTGCTCGGGTCTATTCGCATACGAATAGAATGCGAAATCAAAGCAAAAATCGAAGAAAATTTTCTCAGATAAATTCGTATACTATTCGTGAGCGAATATCATGCTAAAATCGTATTTAAAACCCTGTAGATGTTTTGTGGGATATTAGCGCGATATTCGCTTGCGTATCGCATGCCTGAAATCACATTGAAAACTGGCAAAAAGTTCGTACGATATTAGCGCGATATTCGCATAAGAATCGTATGCTAAAATCGCAGTGGAAAACTTGCAAATATTTCTTACGATACTAGCACAATATTCGCATACGAATCGTATGCTAAAATCGCCCATTTTTCAATGTCTCATAAATGCGATATCGACGTGGACATGTCAAAACCTCGTATGTCGTAATTCCACTTTTTTAGCAAAATAACTTTTTAGGGGTTTCTTATAGGAAAAAAATGGAGAAATCTAATGTTGATCACCTCGTAAGTCGTAGTCGAACTCCAACGTTCCAATTGGCCTATTTACTTTTAACAACTACGTAAGTCGTGTGTATTTTTGGCGATGTTTTTTGTCTCTCCTTAAAATTTTGATTTTTGAAGATACGAGGTTTTGACACGTCCACGTCGATATGATCTGATGAAATCTGGATTTTTCTTTCAATAAATTTTAATAACGATGATAATACTTGCCAACCAAAGTCATAAAACCCATTCCATAACATGTTTGAATTTTTTTCAAATTTTGATTTTTATTCGCACATTTTCAAAAATTTGAGAGCTTTTGCGCGATCGGGAAGATATTATTCGATATGATTAATTTTTGTTTTATTTTCATGTCCCCCCAAGATGCAACTTTTCCGTGGATTTTGAAAATCGAAAATTTTGGGTTTTCGGTCCATCCTAAGGTCCATAGTCAAATCAGTCGGTCTGTAAATTGGAATCTGTCAATCACCACACCATTTATTTATCCAAAAATCAGAAAATTCATCAAAACTTGTCAAATGATTTTTTTTTTTAAATATCAATTACCCAAAATTGGAAAAAAGTTTAACTTTGTGAAAATATTACCAAATGCTGATTTTCTCAAATGTAATCAATTAGAAAATCTTCCAAAGTTTGAGAAATCAGAAAATTCCACAATATATAGATTGAAAAGCTGTTTTAAAAAAACAATGATAAAAACATATATTTTTTTTTAATTTGCAAACATTTAGGAGAATTCGTTGAACTGGAATTCTTGAAAAATTGAGTAAATTAAAAAAAAAGTAGTACAACAATCTGACGAATTAAAAATTTACAAAAACTGCATAAATTGAAAAATTCTTTAAAAAATGTAATTAACCAAATAAAATTTTTGTAAAAAAATTATTAAATTGAAAAAAACAAAGGTTTCTTTAAAATGGTGTTTGCCAAAAATTTGATAAATATAAACCTCAAGATTTACTGAAAAATTCTTCAACGTTTATGAAATCAGAGAAAATTCCTCAAAATTTCTCAGATTAAAAATTCTTAATGAATTTCCATCAATTCAAATTTCAAACAAACTGAATTGTACAAAATAAATATGGGTAGGTATGGCTAATTATTTTTTGAAATTTTTACAAATATTTTTCAAAATTGAATTGATTGAAAATTTCTTCTAAATTCAAGAAATAAAAATCGGGGTCCAATTTAAGAAATTTTCAAACAAAAGTTGTGGCTTGAAGTCCTAGAAATAATTTTAGTTATTACAAAAATTTTGATTGGACCACTCCCTTCCCTCCAATTTCGAATATCAAGTATATCAACGTATACCTATAATCAGGGTTCGGATTTTTTTTCTCGAAAAAACGGGAAATATGCGCATAAAAATTCCCTTAAAAACACGAAATATGCGCGAAAAACCTAAAAATATTCTCGAACGATATGGGTGTCAATTTAAAGAGGAAAACGCCAGCTACATGATTTTGATTCATAATTGGACGTATTTAGAACACATATTGAGAAATGACACAAAAAAGAACGAAAAATGAATTTTATTTTTACTCAAAAGCAAAAAACGTTCTAATTCTAATTCTAATTTGGTAATTCTACTGATTCTAATTAAATCAGAGAAAATAACGAAATTATATTTCATCAAAATAAGTAGGTAAGTTTGAAAATTAAATCGACTCGCCTAGCCGGCATATGCAAAAAAGTACCACCAGTGTTGCACATTCGGGTGAAAAAAAAATAGCGGTATCAGTTTTGCTAAATTTTTAGGTGAGAAATTGCAAATTTGTCAAAATATGCTCGAAAAAACTCGAAAATCGTGAAATATTCTCGAAAAACCTAAAATATTCCCTAAAAATACCCAAAATATGCGTTTATATGCGCTGAAAGGTGAAATATGCTCAAACATGCAAAAACAAGTTGGGTCAATTTTACTTAGAATTTTCTGAAACGTAAAGATAACTTGAAAATTCTCGATCTAGTATTAAACAAAAAAACATGCTCGAGCATGAAAATCCGAACCCTGCCTATAATATATGTAGTATTGGACATGGTAAAATTCAACAAAAAAATCATTTCTGAAAAATTTTAAAGTTCATTTTAAAAATGCGTAAAAATTATTCGTAGATATTCTTTGGTTTACAAAAAAAAAATTGGAAGGAACTTCACATAAAAATATGAAGAACTCATTCACGGGAAAAAAAATGAATAAAATACGGTGATGGTGAATGACAATCGATTCCAACTTACAGACCGACTGATTCGACTCCAGATCTAAGTCCGTGCATTTAGCAAGTCCCATTTTTTCACCATCAAAATCTCATATAAAATAATTTTACGAAGAAAATTTTCTTTTATTGGCTATGGAAATTTTTTCGCCAAAAAATCCACACCGTACCTACCTAATTTATTTCGCGTTTGCAAAAAAAATAAAATGGCAAACTCGTAACAAAGTAAATTATTATCATCTCGTGTCTCTTCTGTATCCAGCGTACAATAAATGTGTAAATTTATCCGTTGTGTTGAGATTTCGACGAGTTTATGGAAAATTCGTGATTTTCTAAAGGACTAAATCTCGTACGTGTACATTACTCGGATGATATGATTTACGAGCGTATTATGTAATGCCGAAGAATTTCAAGTTCGAGGTAAAATTAAACGTGTTGGAACTGTTGGTCCATCGATCGTGTTCCCAGATTGACCTTGGTCAATAAAAAATGTACCTACCTCAGAACGTTCATCTCGTTCGATTATAATTACTTTTTTTGCCAAAATGGTGTAATTTTTTCCACTTATTTCCGTACACTATGTTTTAAAACCGGAAAACGTTTATATGGAGATTAATGCAGATAATCGCCAACGAAGGTAAATCCGACTTTGAGTGTGCTTGTATTTTGGTACCTACGTTTAGCTACACACTTGTGTAATTAAAAAAAAATTAAACATACGTATTAAATCTCGTAAGCTAGCCTTAAAGCCAAAGGGCGTTCTTGTATGTCTTGTTAATTGAAAATGCATTATTAAAATTTTCAAATTTATTTAAGGTATTGATACAAGATCTTCGAGACCTTGTGACCGTGATCGTGAGGGAAATACGAGTATGATTCAGCGGATGTGTTATATAATTTGGATGCGTATGATCCGGGTTGTTGTGTGATCAATTTGTTCTGCTGCAATATTGAAATGCGAACAGGTATTTCAAAAAAATTATAACATCTAAGTATACTAATCTAGATTCATACTACACAATTATCAGTATCACGGTCACAGCTCACAGCCACGTGCTAAGAAATACTCGTAAGAGGGCGACGATTCATTCAATCGATCAATTCACTTTCAATTTCTTTATTTTTTATAATCTAATCTTCATAACTAGAGCTCAAATTTTTCGGCAGTAAGAATTAAAGAATTCGACATTGAGATGTGTAGGTAATTCTGGCAATTATTCGGTAAAACAAGAAAAGACAACAAAAATATGTATCGCGTCGTAAAGAAATTTATTTTTCTTGCGATAATGTTTAGGTATGTGGAAAAATACCCTTAGAAAGAAATTAGCAAAAAAGATACCCAACTATTTTGACTACATTAGAAAAAATACCTACTTTAAATATTTTTTGTACCGTGTAGCCAGCATTTTTTTTTTTTAAATAAATATTTTATTTTTCTTAAATCAAAAATTGTGCCATTATTTTTAATTTAAGTACACAAAATTCTCTTGGAAAGAAATTTGAAAAAAAAACTTGGATACCTATTTTAAAACATTTAAAAAATCAAATTCTCGACAATTTTTTTTTTTAATTTTTGATTTGAAATTCTTTTGGAGGAAATAAATCTAAAATCCTTTCAGAAAACTGTTTAAAATGTTTGATACCTGCAACAAAAATTTTTGAAAAGTCGGTAATAAGTATAATAGGTACTTTTTAACAAAAAGTCAAAAATAATTTAATACAAAAAATTCTCTTGATTTTTTTTAAATAGGTACCTATTAAAAACTTCGTGTTTAGAAAAAAACATTCCAGTCCAAAAACTGAAAAAATGTTTTTAATAAAAAAAAAAATGGGAAAAATTTTTTCAAAAGAAAATATTTAAAAAAAATCAAAAAGTACATTAATAAATTTTTTTTAAATAGGTATTCATGCAAGAAATTTTCTTGGAAAAAAATTCAAAAATCGTTTCAAAAAATTTCAAAAATGTTTTTTTGCAAAAAAAATTCTTTAAAAAAATTATTTTGAAAAGATGAGTCTAAAAAAAATAGATCTAAAAAATTCTCTTCGCAAATTTTTCCAAAATGAAAGTATTTAAATTTTTTTAAAAATAAAAATCAAAAATCCTACGCAAAAATGTTTAAAAAACGACATTTTTTTCCAAAAAATCTCATAAAATTTTTTTTTTTAAAAAGAATTTGCAAATAAAAATTTCAAAAATTCAACAACCTCAATATAGTGTCAATTTTCAAAAAAAAAAAAAATCAGCATGAAATTCTCATGACAAAAAAATAAAAAAACAAAAATAAACCTACCTATGTACTTTTTACAGAGAAATTTCTTTAAAATTTCATTTTTGTTTTAAAAAAATGATAAAAACAATTTTCTCAGAAGAAATTTTTATAAAACGAAATTATTTTAAAAGTTTTTGTTGAAAGCATCCAAAAAAAAATTACAAAAAATTCCATGGGGAAAAATTTACAAAATGGAAATATCAATTAATTTACGTATCAAAAAAATTCTTTGAAAAAATTCAAAAATCCTCGTATCAAAACATTTTTTAAATATTTCTCAGAGAAATTGTCTTTAAAAAAAAATCAAAAAACTTACTTATCAAGAAATTTCTGAAAAAAGTTTCTGGAAAAAATTCTCTTTACCATTTTTTACTTATTTTGAAAAAAGTTAAAAAATTTATCTTCCTATCAGAAAATCCTAAAAAAAATATATACACTTTTCTTTTAAGAAATTTTTTCTGAAAAAAATGATACAGGTATTTAGGTACCTTCTTCAGAAAAATAAATGTTTCGATTGGAGATACAATAGTTGTTTTTGTTTTTAAAAAATTCTTATAGTTTCACAAAAAACTCTTGGAAGGAAATTTACAAAAAAGAAACATGTTTAAAGGATTTCCTGAATTTTTTTTTAAACCGTTCCAATAAAAATTAAGAATATTTTTCACAAAAAGAAATATATTTTGAAAAAAATTCGCACTAAAGGAAATACATATAATTATAATTATAAAATTTTTGTAACTAAGTACCTACCTAAAAAAAAATAAAACTATAAAAAAAAAAAAAATTGAATTGGTATTAGCAGAAAGAATATATAACTATAATACATTTTTAATTCCAAAAAATTGAAAAATCTTGTCAACAGATCAAAAATAATACCTAGGTACTTATTTCTGCAAAATAATTTTCTGAAACAAAATCTGAAAAAAAAAATCAAAAATTCAAACAAAAGATGTAAAAATTAGTAAAAAACAATTTCATAGGTTATTCACTTTTCGTTATCTACCTCCAAGTATCGACATCATTTGACAAAAAAGTTCCCCATACCTTCTAAATTTATAAAATGAATTTCTTTGAATCCAGTATTTTTAATCATTTTCCGTACCTATATTATTAAAATGAGCACGTGGTGCCAAGTGCTTAATTTAAAATGAACTTCTATTTGACTTCTAGCCATTCGCTCTTGAAAGAAATAATTCGGAGAATGCGGGGAATCCGCCGACCTTTTATACAAAATTTCAATTTTCCAACTTTCAAAACTGCAAAATTCAAAACACCAAGACGTATAAAAGTAAAAACTTGATGAAATAATATTTTCGAAATTTATAAACGTTATTTAGCGAGTTCATTTTTCACGCGGAACAACATTTCATCAGTTTGACGAAAAATTAAGCACCTTGCAGCACCTTTACTCTCTTTAGAGAATTTTCCAAACTTGCGAAATTAATCAATTAATCATCTTTATTCGTTTCATGTTTTCTCATGCAGTATACAATAGGGTGGAATGATTTTGACTTTTTTTCGAAAATCGAAACAGCCTACGGCACAAAAGTTGTGTTTTGGTTTCAAAATAACATGGTAAAAATTTGAGCCCCCTCGGTCAATATTAACTCATGCTTCAGGGGGTCCAAAGTTTTCAAATTTCAGTAAAATTTCTCATATAATAAAAAAATTTTAAAAAAATTAACAATTTTTCAGAGGTCTAGTCGATGGTAGGGGTCCTCTTGGTGACCCAGAACCCGGTCATCCATCAAAAAATTGCATAAAAGTATAAACAGGGGTTTCCAAAATATCCACATTTTTGCATAATTACACCAAAATCAAGAAATGCGCGAATATTTTTATTTTTTGAGATATGTTGCATATTTTGAGGTTTACATATTTGAAAATATTTTCA
The DNA here is from genome assembly GCA_959613365.1 of Balanococcus diminutus. Classification (NCBI taxonomy): domain Eukaryota; kingdom Metazoa; phylum Arthropoda; class Insecta; order Hemiptera; family Pseudococcidae; genus Balanococcus; species Balanococcus diminutus. The sequence goes on along the minus strand of OY390715.1, from coordinate 32,027,945 downwards.
AAATCCATCACCACCACCCCTCCGTAGAAAATGGGACATTTTGCTATGAAAACTTTGTCCTGTGTTTTTTAATGAAATTACTCATTTTACCTACTTTGTATTAGGGCAAAGTGAAAAAATTATCACTCTAATTACTATATGCATGAGAGCGGTTCATTTTGTGTTGAAAACATCCCATCAGAATATTAGACTCCTTCCTCAAAGGCGCAGGGCGTTAGGGATCCTCAAAGTGGGGTCAGTTTTGGAAAAACAAAGTTTTCATGGCAAAATGTCTCATGTTCTATGGAGGGGTGGTGGTGATGGGACTTCCCTTTCATTTTGAAGATATTTTCAAATATGTAAACCTCAAAATATGCAACATATCTCAAAAAATAAAAATATTCGCGCATTTCTTGATTTTGGTGTAATTATGCAAAAATGTGGATATTTTGGAAACCCCTGTTTATACTTTTATGCAATTTTTTGATGGATGACCGGGTTCTGGGTCACCAAGAGGACCCCTACCATCGACTAGACCTCTGAAAAATTGTTAATTTTTTAAAAAAATTTTTATTATATGAGAAATTTTACTGAAATTTGAAAATTTTAGACCCCCTGAAGCATGGGTTAATATTGACCGAGGGGGCTCAAATTTTTACCACGTCATTTTGACACCAAAACACAACTTTTGTGCCGTAGGCTGTTTCGATTTTCGAAAAAAAGTCAAAATCATTCCACCCTAGTATACAATTTTCATTTTTGTTAAGAAATTACTTATGTTCGCGAATTTGTGCAAAATTTTCAAAGTCCTCGAGACACAAGCTGAACACAATCGAGCACGAATCCCATCCGATGTACGATACGAGATACACCCTCTTTTGAAAATTTATATCATCGCGAGCACTCAAATTTCAAACGTATATTTCAAAACGCCTTAAGTATACATAAAGCTATACAAACACTACAATGTCATTAACACGATGTCTTTCGAATAGAAATACTTGTACTCTCGTCATAAGATGCAGTAAAAACGAAAGAATCCAACACGTGGTAGGTATAGAATGTATAGATTGTATTTGAAATTCGAGTCAGTATAAGAGTATCTATTATGTAAATCATTATACGAGAATGTGCTTATAAAAAAAAAACGTACACACTCCGCAATTTTTTTTTTCTTCGTAGAAGATTACGTCGAGGCTTTTGAATGGCATAAAAAATATATTATTCGAATCGAAATGAAAAAAAAAAAAAACAAGACTCGAGGGATTGATAGAATTGTTAGAATTTGTATAGATAGAGAGTTAGAGACTCGAATATGGAAAAAAAAATTAACGCTGTAATTCCGATACCTATACCTACGAATGTTACAAAAGTTTAATTCGAATACCAAGTTAATCCTAAAATGTGGTAATGTAGCATACCTACTCGTACCACTACCAGCATAGCTGCTTAATTCGCACAAGGTAGGCATATGGCGAAAGAAGATAACATTTTTGTGGCCAGCTACATTAAAATTAGCTCGTTTCTAACTCGATGGGTGTATCAAACCGAAAACAAATCAAACAATAAATTGCGTAATTTTTGCATTAATTCATTAGTACATACTACGTCTGATGTCGTCTTCTTTTTTTTTCTTAATAAAAAAGCGTCCTTCGTTATCATTCGTGTCATTTTATTAACTAGGAGCTATAAAAAAATGCCATTAATGAGTTCAAGGCTCGTGCTGCCCTCTGGCGGATACCAGAACAGAATCACGATGGTACTCGAGATTTCGCTCCTTTTTCATGTGAGCAATGAGTATTCTGTGAGTAAGGTGCTTCGCATTTATCGCGAATATTTTCAATCTTCGTGCCTATGTACAATTGTCTCGTGCATTACACACGTGTAAATTGTCGTAGTCTTCGATAATGGCCATTTTTATGTCGATTTGTGTTCTATAGCTCTGGTTAATAGCTAGTGCACTTTTTCTCGATGTTGTTTTTTTCATCTACGTACACTTTACTTCGCTGGATTGCTCATTGATGTGATGCATTTTGTAAAATGAAGTGCGTTGGCGTATGAAAAAAAAATCGATACTTTGATGGACTGTTAAAAGCGTTATTGTGCTTTTGAGATTTTTTTTTAAATTAAATTATATAACGCGAAAATGAACACGATGAAATATTTCCAGTCATACCGATTCGTTTTAAAAATATTTCGCCCGGAGCTGATAAAAATTAAAATGTTTCAACATTTGGAAAGATTTCTGCGAAATAATTTGAAATTTCTCGAGCAGATTTTTAAACTGGTATCGTATCCGAAGTCGGTATCAAGTTTATAACTTAGTTAAGGGGTTACTTTGAAATAAATCAAAAATTGAAAAAAGAACTCGAGACCGAGTTGAATTGCGGCGAATAAAAGACCTTGGAAAGTTCTTCGTTAGATATAATATTGTTGCTCGAGATATTGAGTTGTTGAAGAAAGGCGAAAATTTTATGCAACTCGGCAAAAATTTATTAGTATACGTATTTTAATTTCAAAAAGTTAGCTATACCTGCTCGTGTTATGTAGGTTTTCCTTTGAAAGATGAAAATTTAACCGAAGAACGAGAAATAGGTATTTCTTAGTTCGATACTTTGACGAAAGAGAAATAGCTATTCGTCGAATCGAATCGATTGAATTTTAAGTACCTATATTATTAATTTGAAAATGTTAAATACTATTTCTTAATTTCTTTTCGTATAAAAAATGTCTCGAACGCTTTTCTTTGCCCATTGAGAATCGTTCGAGCGAAAATAAAACCGTCGTCGAGCGTTGAGCTATTCTTTTAAAAAAGTAATTTTTTCCCTTTTTTAATTTCTAATAATTGTTTCGTTCTTTGAATTTCGCTAAATAATATCTCGCCTTTTGATGTGTTTTTTTCCTTTCTTTTTTTTTCTTTTTTTCTTTCTTTTTTAATTCGTCGTAGCATCTAAAGTTCTCTCGTTTCTACCGCAATACTTACACGTTTGAAATTGTTTTTCTCCAATTATTTACATTCGTCTTCTTTTTCCACTAATCGGGAGTTCTATTTTCTAGCGCGTTTTTCCATCCATTTAACTTTTTCAACCGCTTCCGTTTCCACGTTAATTCCCTTTTCTTTCGTATGTACTTACACGATGCGAATCTTTTTCTTGTTTTTACGTACGTTACAGTGTCGCTAAGAATTGGTATTTTTATCAACTTTCTTCATGATTATACGTACTCGATGTAATTATTTTTACGATTTACGAGTACCTACGATTTCATTTGTATTTTTATTTCAAACGATGCGACGCTCGTGGACGAATGTGGTGTACAGAGTTCATTTTTCTAATACGATGTAGTACTCTATTGAAAAAGGAAATTGAACGACACAAACGAGCCAAATATTCGCTGGGAAAGAAAAATTCACCTTATACCCTGCCATCTATTATTTCTATAAATGTCACCTCCATTAAGCGTATAAACTATGATAAAGGTACACGACACAGAAGGTTAAAATATTTAACACACCTTCGCAAATGTTGTAGTACATTTTATATAGGTACGAAAAACATACATATCTGAGGGTATTTCCAACTTATATACAGAGGTATATATAGTATAGATCGTTCCTCTATATGGCCTTATACCTTTGAAAATAAATTGTATGTACTATTTTCGTTTCAATCGTTAGAGCTTTCGGAAGTGATGTTTTGTTGCTAGTGGGATTTTTTTTTTTTTTTCTAACTAAGTCGAGACGGTGTTTTTGTATTGAAACTGGAAAATTGTGATGAATTCGAAGATTTTGCGCGCGATGAATCGAAATAAATGTTATCTGAAATTCACTCAAACCGAAATAAATGTTTTTTCAAAAATAAAAGAATTACCTACCTACTTCTGATATACCTACGAATAAAATTCTTATCACAGTTTGACTTGAAAGAATTATTTTGCCACTGGTAGTATAACAAGGGTTTCGGAAAACGTCTCGTTTATACGATTTTATGTCTCTAATTAGGTAACTTCCATAACAGCGAAAAGTTGAGCTACCGTACACCTATTTTGTCGCAGAGAAATGAAGATCAATGTTCTATAATTTGTAGGAATCGAGAAAATTATCTAAATTTCCAAATTATAATGAGGCCACAATTTAGACTTTATTCGACTCGATGGAGTTAAAAAAATTAGTGAAAAAGTAATGTTGCTAAATGTGTTTATGTTTCGTGGTGTTTCGTCGACGATGCTTGAGGAGAAGCGGTATGGAAGGGGGAATATTGCATGCTGTTATAACTACTATAGAAACTCTACCGTGCAACGTTAGTATCCATTTTGGGAAATGAATGAAGGGAAATAATATCGGTATTGCAAATATCGAATGATCAAAATCTCATCTATTGATATCACGAGAATATAATAGGTATAAAATAAAGATTTTTTTGATAAAGTGCGTTGTACTTATACTTACGTATCCAGTTTCATTTACTATTTTTCAAAAAATTTTAATTTTTGAAAAATTATCGATTTATCGATTTCTAATACTCGTAGCTTACTAATTTAGGTATTTTTTAAACTGTAAATTTTTGAAAAATTGTCGATTTTTACAAAATTACAAATTTTTGAAAACTTATCAATTTGGTAAAATCGATTCTTGAAAAGGAATCAATTTTTGAGAATCGTCCAATTTTAATAATTGCCAAAATTTAAAAACTGCATATAAATTTTTGCGGGATTGTCTGCTTTTGAAATTGAAAAAAAAATTAATTTCTGTGAAATAACTAATTTTTGAGGATTCGACAATTCCTGAAGAATCGTCATGTTTTGAAAATTATCGATTTTTGAAAATCGTCAATTTAAAAAAAAATATATATATATATACCTATATATGTATACAAATTTTTGGAAAATCATCAGTTTGTGAGAAATCATCAATTTTTGAAATATCGCCATTTTTTAAAGAATCGTCAATTTTTTTGAAAACGTAAATTTTTGTAAAATTAATAAAATCATTAACTGAAAAATCATTGATTCAAAAAAATCCTATTCCTTGTAAGTATTTAAAAAAAATAGGTATCAATTTTTGAAAATTCATCAAATTTTTAAAAACAATAATTATTGAAAAAAATTATTTATTTTTCGAAAAATTACATTGACAATTTTGTAAAATGAATTCTATCAAGACACGCTTACACTGGAAATTTTTTTTCTTAAAATTAAAAGATGACCGTTGTTCCAAAAAAAAAAAAAAAAAAAAATGAAAATGAAAATACGGTTCATTAGAACTTTTTATAATTTAATTTTTACATTTTTATCGTCAATGAAAACATTACCTTGATACGAATAACCCTGTAGTAAGTATGTTTGACGTCATTCGATAACATGTGGCGTCTTTTTACGTTGCAAGTTTGGTCTTTATTTACGATTACAAATCTCAATCATTTTATTATCAGTTTTCTACCATTGAAATTTTTGAAGAGCAATGACCTTTCTGTTGGGGTTCATTCTGGAAGGGAAAAGGGAAGGGAAGAGGGGATCTTTTGAAGCGCGTATCTATCTACCTGATTTTTTTACGAATTATCGTCTGTGATATGAATTTTAATTTTAAAAAATGAAGTGCAAGGTGTCCACTGTTGGCACTCTCCATTCAAGAATTAGCCAATTTTCGAAAAAATCGCCTATTTTTGACAAAAATAATAAATTTCTGAGTAAATTTCGTGAAATCACAAATTAACACGTAGGTAAGCATAATTATGTTTTTTGAGAATTTATCAGAAATTTTGAAGAATCGTCAGTTTAAAAAAATTGATCAATTTTTGAGAATCATCGGTTTTTAAAAATTGTGAATTCTTGAAGAATCGTCAATTCTTAAAAAGACGATTAATTTTTGAAAAAACATTAATTCTTGAAATTTTATAGTTTTATAAATTTGTCAATTTTTGAAAAATCACCCATTTTTGACCGCTGCATTTCGATTGCGGGCTAGCTAATGACTTGGCCCGCAAATTTTCGACTCTATTGCGGGCCAAAAAATATTGCTGTCAGTGCCTTTGTTATTGAGAACAATGGGTCAAATTTTAATACCATTGCGGGCCAAGAAAGAAGAGATGGCTTATTCGATTCCTTCGTGTACGTAACTATACATAATTTATATCCTTTCAAAAATTTTCTCGAGTTTATTGTTTCACCTAGGTACTTATTCAAAATAATATTAATAAAAAAAAAATCATTCTTCTAATGAATGAAAAATTTTTTTATCAAAAAGATTAAAAGAATTTTTATTCCAAAAAACTTGAGAAATTTTCATTTTCATTTCCAAAAAAATTATCTTCACTAAAATTAAGAAAATATTTTTCTTTCCAATAAAATTGAAATACATAAAAAAAATGCTTGGGTACCTACTACCTAGGTCAGTACTTCAAAAAAAAAAAAAAATGATTTTTTATAAGTGTTCCAAAAAATTGAAAGATTTCATTCTGGTAAAAAGTAAATTTTTTAGGTATTCAAAAAATTGCTTTGAATGGATTCTTGTCCATCAACTTTTATTATGGCATATTTTGAAATTATAAAATTTGGAGCCCTAACTTGGATTTACAGCCCCTAAATCAAGAGGACCCTATTGCTGCCGCAATACTGCAACTTGTCTCTGGGCGCCTCTGCTTTTCCAAACTAAAAATTGAACGATGAACACTTCAACTGGTTTACAGCTGAATCTTCGTTCACTTCTTGGCCCGCAATAAAGCATTTTTTGCCACTACGCAATCATTAATCACTTCCATCTTTTGTTTACACTTGGCCCGCAATCGTATTGCTTTTTTAGGGGGAGAAAACAATAGCTGGCCCGCAATCGATCGACGGCCTTTTTGACAAATTATCAACTTTTGAAAATCGTCTGCTTTGAGATTTTTTTCACTCATCAACTTTTATGAAATTATAGATTTTTGAATAGTTAGCAATTTTTGAAGAATCAACTCCATCAAAGTAGACATAGATTTTAAAAATGGTAAATTTTTGGAAAATCGTCTGATTTTAGAGAATTATCGATTCTTAAAGTACCATGAATTTTTGAATAAGTAATTGCAAATTTTCGAGAACTTATCGATCAAGAAGAAGAATTAATCCTTGAAAACTTTTTCAATTTTCGAAAAAATTGCCCATTTTTGATAAATTATCAATTTTTGAAAATCGTCTGCTTTTGAGAAGGTTTGATATATTTTTTAAGAATAGACTTCTGTGAAATTTCCAACTCGTATAAATTTTTAGAAACGATACTTACCTACCTAAATCTTATTACAAGAATTACCAATTCCAGAAGAATCGCCAGTTTTCAATGAATATCAATTTTTGAGAGCCATCTATTTTTGAAAATTGTTAGGTTTTTGAAAAATCATCAATTTTTAAAAAATTATGAGTATTTGACACATTAAGTATTACCGAAGTTTTGAAAAAATACAAATTTTTGAACTTTTATCGATCAATTTTTTTAAATTAAGAAGAATCTTCTTGAAATTTGTACATACCTAATACTTTCATGAATTTCTCAACTTCCAAAAAATCATTAATTTTTGAAAAATTAACAATTACCTAACTATAATATCGAAAATCGTCTGTTTTAAAAAATTGTAAATTTCTGAAAAATCATATGTTTATGAGTAATCGTCAATTTTTGAAAATAACCGTTTAATATACGTTATAGTGCCACTAGGTCGTAATTAGATACGTACCTACCTATCTACATTTTGGGTTTTCATAATTATTTCTTATTATCATCGCATCATTAGTAGGTATAGGTAACTATAGGTATAGTTTTCCTTTTCTCGAGGATTCCGTTTGTTTGACTTGTACTATTTATCTTGTGAATGAATCACTTTACCGAGAGAGAAATTTACATAAAATTTTTCGCATTAATCTCGGCTTTGGGAATTTTTAAATGTTTTTCAGAATTTATCAGACGTCATGATAATATAAATTGGCCCTTGAGCTGAGGGTTGGAAAACAAAAATCAATCTAGCTTAATACTTATTGATAGTTAATCCGAGCACTAAAAATTTTATTTATTTTTCATTAAATCATCATCCATAACAAAATTCTCCTTATTTGTTTACATAGCATTAGTTTTGGTTATGAAAATAATGGAAAATATTTTTTTTCGATCATTCGATCCGGATTTCGATACAGAGTAGAAAAAAAAAATCACAAAATTTCACGCTCGAATTCATTCGTATGTTATTTTTATTTTAAAATGACATTTCTATCCCTCTAGAGAATATTTTGTAAATAAAAAATAAATTACGACGTGAACTCAATGAGTCGGATAAGACTGTAGGATGCTGCATGTACATACGACGATTGGTTAACTCGCCTTGAACGGTAGAGTAATGAAATGAAAATTCATAAGACTCGTATAAAATTATTTGTCCAGTGAGATTATACTTAAACGCATTAAAATGTTCAATAAAAATCTCTAATAAAATCGCACCAAGCCACGTTACGCACCAGCTGTAATAAATTCCTTTGCCGGGAATATAGCTACAATATATGCAACCGTATTACACATAAAGTTTGTTTACACGTCGTAAATTGCTATTAACCAGAGCGCCACCGAAATCTGTAGATGAGTGAAATGATCTACCTACCTAACTAATTTCTAATGATAATGAAACACCGTCCAAGTTGTTCTAATGCCATATAACTAAATTACTACCAGCTTTTTTATTACCCGCTGCATCTAATTCTTGTTAACCTCAAAGAAATTTTAAAAAAAACCGAATAATTATTATGGCAGCATTAGCGTTGGATTAAGTGGCAAGGATCTTTGGCTAAGTTCGACGTTCACTCTTTATATAAAACTACCTACTATAATTGGATTCCATTTTCTCGAGCTTCCTCCTTTCCGCAATTTTTTGCCCAATTTAAAGGAAGATGAACATGGTTTATTTTTGATTTTTTTTTTCAAATTGTATTTAGGCAGGTGTCTAGATTGCCTGACTTGTTTGGAATTTCAATAGAAACTTTTTCATCAATTTTGCTAACCCAAATCTGCGAACTGTTTTTGTAACCAACGTGTCTACAGGTCATGGAAAGTCAAGGATTTTAGTTACTGTTTAAAGTCGTGTACTTATTGCCTTTTTATTGGGCAAAATTAGCTCATCCTTTTTTATTAAAAAACCGATTTTTTTTTAGATCTTCAATATAGGTTTTTTTTTTTTTTTTTGAGAAAATATTTAATTCTAATTTTTCTTAGAATGAAAAAAAAAATGCTTACCTTAATTTTTTTGGAATCAGTGTGAAAATTTTTTCATTTTCCAAGAAGAAAAACACCTTTTAATCTTTTTAGATTTTTTTTCTTTCATGAGAACGTTGCAAACTCGTCGTTTCCGATTCAGCTGAAATTTGGCCTACTGAAAAAGCATGCCATGTCATCTAAACCTCAAAACCAAATTTTCATCTGCCAAAGTTGATTTTTTGATTTTTGGCGAATTTTTGAAAATTACGAAAATAGCCCATTAGTATAGGTATACAATAAAGGCAATTATTAATTTTTTACAAAAATCGTAAATTTTGAGATAAAATTCTGAAAATCGGTTTATATACTAAAGTCTACCTCTTGAGTTGATTTCGACCACTTTCGAAGTGATTTGGAGCCTCCACAGCAAGAGTTGACTATTCTCCAGCACACTGGAATTGCTCCAGACGGCGCTGTAATCAATTTCGGCAGCTAACAATTTAATCCTAGTGTCAGCATGATATGATTAGTCGATTAGTACAGTTGAACCCAAAATCAGAAATGAAGAGTTGACACGTGTATTTTCAACACAAGTTGAGATCGTCAATTTTGAAAAATCAAAATTTTTAACAATTTTCAATTAATTATTTACAATTTTTTTATTTAAATCAGAACTTTTACCTTTTTAGAAAACTTGACAATTTTCAACATTTTTCGAATAACTATTGACAATTATCAATAATTTCAAAAAATCGCAACGTTTGTCCATTTTGAAAATTTGGACAGTTTGTATCAGTTTTTCAAAAATAATGATTAATTTTCCTTTATTTCAAAAAAATTGAAAACTTTTAACAAAATTCAAAAATTGACAATTTATTCTTAAATTTAAAAAAATATTTGAATGTCAAAATTTTGACAATATTTTCAAAAATTCAAAATTTATAAAATTTCAAAAAGTCGACTATACCATCAATTTTGAAAAAACCTTCGATTTGAAGCCATCTTCTTCTCCCCAGTGTAGATTTTCTGTTTTTCAAAAACTATGCTTTCTGCTATGAAAAAAAGTATGATGACTATTCTCGTAGAGCATAAAATTTTTCACCGTACATGACTTAAATTTCACGTTTACTCGGGGGGAGGGGTTGGGGTTAAAAACGTAAAAAAACACGTTTTTTTTTCGAAAATTACCCCTCTTTGAGATACCACAGCTCCCTTTCTTAGTGACCTAGGGGGGGGGAGCTAAAATTGGTATGGAGGGTTTTCAACTCAAAATGAACAGTATATTCAAAAATGAGAAAAATCGAAGACCATATCGATTTTTTTACTCCACCCTAATGTATATTATTAAAAACTAGGGGAGATAGGGGTTCAATAGAAAAAATTTTCAAACAAATGTTGTAGCTTAAAGTCTTGGAAAAAATTTAGGTTATTACAAAACTTTCAATTGGACCCCTCCCTCCTCTCCAGTTTTGTATACTAAGTATCTTTGTGATTTTGGACTCGATATAATTCAACAACAGCGATCCATTTCCATGTAAACAAATTTATCAACCTAGACTCGAGCCTCTGGCAACACCATCTTTCTATATTTGGCAACGGATTTGGAAATTTTCCGCATTTCAGCCACTGATGAGGATTTTACTCTGAACAAAAAAAGATTTTGAGGAGGGGGTTCACTCAACATTTTGAAAAGTCATGGATTTCCAAACAGAAATTCAGGTAGACACCATGATAACATATCTACCTTTATAGTCCATGCTTAATTGCCTATCTTATGAAACCAGTTCGAATTCGTAGTTCAATCTCGTAATTCTAAAAATAGTCGAATATGATTAAGAATTGTATAAATTTAACGATATATGCGTACGTACAAGTTTATGAATTCTTACAGATACTACGAAAAAAAAAAACATAAGTTGCAAATTAAACCTCATTTGCAATGACCTTGACCTAAAAAAAATGAACCCCATTAATGATCATCTCGAATATTAGAAATTATTAAATAATAATTATCAAATTGCTATTTGTTTGGCACATGTGAAGAACAATTACTGTAATTATCTCGACATATTACGCCGACTATACTTAACTTATCGCTTCCCGTAAACGATGCATCAAGCCTGAGCGCGAGTTTTGTAAGAAAATGCATCCAAAGATGGATGTGTAGACAAATTATCGCGCGACAATGTGTAGTATAAATGTAACACTCGATAAATACTTACTAGCTGAATTATTAATCACCTTGTTATTACGTTTGCTTCCAGGTTGATGTGACGTCTTGGAAAAAAAAACTACTAAATAAGAGATAAAATTCAATATGATGATAGCACTAAAGGAGAAGTTAAGTTTCTTATACAATGGATACGTGTTGACGATATTGACTTTGGGCTATTTATCTTCGGAATTGGGTCATTTCCTGATTGGTGTTACCAGCAAAGCGACTGCTACCGATGTACACTACGGTGATATTAAATGTCAATTGAATAAAACCAAACCGCATTTCAATTTAACATTACACGAGCAATGCGTTGCCGCCGATAGTGCAGACCAGTAAGTACCTAGCTCCTACAATATATTTTACATAAGTACCAGTTCCCTTCTTTTCTCTGAAAAAATCTTTCCAAAAAAAAGTCACTATTCGTTGTAAAATAATTGTTCTCTCTTGTATTTGAAATCGTAATAGAAGTTTTGACTTGTAGTTCTTCGGTTAAATTTATACACGAAATCCTCGGGAGATTTCATCGATTTGTAACGCTTTGCCTACAGCCCGCGAGTTATAGCAGAAAACAACAAGATGCTTTTGAATGTGGGTTTATTCAGCGCGTGTGTGAAAGGATTTGTGAAAATTGATGAATGAGGTATAACTGAAAAACAATGAATGCGAGATAACGGAGTATTTTTGTTTGTATGTTTTTTATCCACCTGGGAATAAAGTAAAGCGAAAAGTCGCAACTTACCTACGAAGTTATTCTTGGTAATACACATTTATTGCATTGCGGTTTACGAAACTATAGAACCACGAGTCGAGTACGAGTACAATACTTCGTAGGTGTTGGTTTATGGTATACTCGCCACTCGTACATGAGGGTTCTGTAATTTCTAACTACAAGTGGGTTTTTCAGTTTAAGCCCATATTAAACACATAGATTCTTTAAGGACAGCCAAAAGGTGTAGATTAGATGATAACAAGTGTGTAAGGAAAGTTAGTTAAGGTTGAGAAGCTTTTTAAAAAAATACAAATTTGAAAAAAAGCAGCGAATGCGGATTTAAAACTTTATAATTACCCAAATGAAGTGAAGGCAAAACATAATGAAAATAAAGAAATGAACATACCTAATAATAAGAGCATTCTCTTGTGAATCTACCTATGTATTTAAGAAAAAATTCATGAGATTTCGTATTTACCAAAAAAAAAAAAAAAAAATACTCCAAATTAGGTATACGTAGTTACCTACTTTCAGAGAAAATTTTTGAGAAAAAAAAACAATATTTTCCTCAATTATTTATAATTTGGATTTTTTAAAAAGTTTTAAAACATTTTTTATTTAAAAATATACGTAGGTATATTATTTTTCCCTATTTCTTAAAACGATTTATTCTAATTTTTATTTGGGGAATTTAAAAAAAATTAATTTCTACAAATTTTTTAAATTTTTATGCTGTTATACGAATATTTTTAAAAAATCACGAAATCCCATATTAAAAAAATGTATAATATATATATTTTCATCTCCTAATTACTTTCAGAGAAAAATTTTGAAAAAAATAAACAACTATTTTCCTCAATTTTTTGAAAGAATTTTCGATTTACTTAGGTAGGTACCTACTTGTAAAACAATGAATTTTTTCAACAACTTCTGTTTATTAGGATTTTTTTCGAATAGTTTTTAAATAATTTTTATTTAGAGAAGAATATTTGTCTCTATTTTTTGAAGCCATTTCTAATTTTTTATTTTGGAAATTTTCAAAAACATTTCCATTCTACAAATTTTTTTTCAATTTTTTGAGCAAACTTTCCAAATTTTCTACTAAATTTTTGAACAAAAACCTTTTCTTCAATTTTTTGATAAGATTTTTGATTTTTTTTTTACGAAGAGTTAAAAAAAATCATTAGATTTAATTTTTTCCAATAGGTAGACTAGGCTGGTGTTTAAAGGTGATTTTTCATTTTAAAAAATTGTTTTCATATTTTCACATTTTTCACAAACAATTTTTTCCTCCTAGAATTTTTTTTTATTACCTATTATTTTTTTTTTTGAACAGATATTTTTGTATCTAATTTTTGAAAATATAAACAAACATTATTTTAAAATTTTTTCATTTTGAAAAAATGGCCCTTGAAAAATTTATCAAAAAAAAAACTAACAAAAAAAAAAAAAAAAAAAAAAAAAAAAACTTTGCAACAAGGAATTTCTAAAGACTAACGAAAGTTTTTTTCTATAAACAGTAGTTTCGTGAAACAACATATTTATCAGAATAATTTTTCTATCGAGATAATTAATTCTCCTATTTTAGGGGTCAAAAAAATTCTTGACAATTTATTTTTTATACAACTATACATAAGTAGTTAAGTACCTACCGATGTCTAATTAATAATTTGGCAAGCACGAATGCGGAAAATAATTTGTAAAAATCGTCGTACTACACGTACTAATAAGAAATTATCTGTGCCAAGATTTGTTCATATTGATAGGTATGGAATTCTGGAGTGATTTTAGCTAAAATATGGCAGTCAGCCAATTAATCAAAAGGCCCTGAGATAGGTACACTTTTTCAAATGTGTGACACATAATTACTTTGGCATTGCTTTGTGGTAAATTTGATAACATGAAAATTTGTGGAAAGATCAGGAGTGATCTTGTGATATCTACTCGCTCACTTTGTTATTCTTTTCAGTCTTCCTTCAAACTTTTTATTTTTAAATTTATCAAAAAATACCTATCTATTTAAAATTTAAAAAATTCATGATTTCAATATTGTAAAAATCACTTTAATTCAGGACCCTATTTTTTGTAATGCTAAGAAAAAATTCATCGGAGAAATCTGTTAACAATTAATAATGTGTATTTATGTAGGTATTAAACTTTGTTTTACAGATGCTACGAACTACAATTAGACGATGGGCAGCCATACTGCGAGTGGAATTACAACGGCCTCGGTTTCGACTATCAAATTTTAGCTGGTCCTTGTTTCATCGCCGTGTACACCGTTATAGGCGTATTTTTCGGTATCGCTGCTGATAAATATAACAGGTACGTTATCCGCGCGCGCGAGAGAGAGAGAGACGATAATAATCATAAAAAATCAATTTTTCCATTTAAATTTGATCATAGTTTAATTAGAATTTTCACGCATCCATCGAACACATTGTCTTTTTTATAATTGCGTAGGTAGGTAGTTCCATGTAGAAATTAATAGATAAACAATTTTTTTTCTTCAAAAAAAAAAAAAATTCGCGCGTGTCAATTATACCAGCCTTTTTTAAATATAAATTTTAATTTTTCATACGCGAATTTTTTTATTAAGGTCGCAATCGTTAAATTTTTCTACCATGAACGTGTAAATTATGTAACGAAAATTTTTTATTTGATAATTCGCAAATAACGAGATGGTTTGCGCAAATTGCCAATTCGGTGGTTGAAAAACAATGGTTAGGTTTTTTTCGCCTTAAATTTTGGTAGCGTGGAGCGATTTATTTTCATATTTTTACGATATAGGTATTCGAAGAAGCGCACGCGGTGGCTGATGCGAGCGAATAAAATTTCAAGCGTTAAATGATAATTTTTGACGCTACATTAATCATTTTTCGGCACCGAATTCGCCAGCTCTGCATTTCGAGTACCTGTGACAGTCGAGTAAGCTTTTTAAAACTCGTTGAAACAATTTAGTACGGCGTGAAATTCGCGTTACGCGGTGACTTTTAAAGGAGCAGATTGCGCGGCAACCGCTCTTAAATTATGGCTTTTTCTTCCGCTGAATAACAACGAATCGTTATAACGTAATGCTTTTTTCAACTGTGTATCGTAATCGTCGTAATAAAAACAAAAGAAAAAGGCTCAATGAAAAGAAATAACCCCTGTTACGGTTGCTATTCTTTCGGTGTATAAGTAGATAAATAAAAATTAATTGTAGCTCGTTAAATTTTATTTTTTTCAAATGAGCATTGTCGAGTGAAATTTGGGACCTTTGAATTCGCAAAAAACGTCTCGAAAATATCGTTCGTTATAGTTTAATTTTTTTCAAATTACGTGGACAACATATACAATAATTTTAGAAAAAAGAGCATAGCCGGGGTTATAGGAGTGATTTGACCTTGAGCACCGAATTTCAAATTGTCCCGTGAAAGTTGCTCTTTTTGGTCTAAAACCTCCGTGAGAAAAGTTTTAGCTCGATATCTCACCCTCTACACCTTCGGAGAGGGAGGGATAAACATTGGATTTTCGTTGAAAATTTCCATTTTTAGTACTTTTCTATCGAATTTTTTCAAACTTGCGAGGATAATAGACAGTATCAAGGGTAGGGGCACAACTGCACAAGGTGTAAAGTGACATGAACAATTTCTTTTTGATATCATCAGCTTAATTTTAAAGTTACAGAGGACATTCTTATATAGGCTTCAATAACATTTAAAGAGCCATAAAATGGCGATTAGAAATCGAAAATTCACCTAACGAATGAAGAGCTATTCAGATTAGAAAAATTGTACGTCACTTTACAACATGGGTTTTAGGCCTAATAGTCAACTGTACGAACGTCATTCAAGAAACGTGATTTGATTGAACCACAGTTTCAATCAGAGTTGGTGTTTTAAACAATTATTCTAAAAAAAAAAAAATTTTAAATGTTCTAAACGTGATTTTTTTCAACTAAAAAAAAAGGTAAAAAACAATGTTTTGAACATTTTTTAACCAATTTTTTTCAGTTGAGCTCTTCTTTAATACCCGAATTTTGAGTCCGATCCGAGTGCGCTAAAATTAGGGGTGTCCAATTTTTTTTTCATCAATTTTTCAAAAATTCACAACAACAAAAAAAATGATATGCAATTCAAAAAGTTATTCCGAAAGAATTCGAGAATTTTTCAATTCAAAAAATTGAAAAAAAAAATTATTCCAAAATTTATTCCAGAAATTGATAATTTTTCAATTTCAAAAATGTTTGAAAATTTATTCATTATCTATTCTAAAAAATTGAGAGTTTTCCATTCCAAAATAATTTTTAAAAATTTTATTTTAAAATTTATTCCAAAAAAAATTAAGAAATTTTTTATTTTAAAATTTATTCTAAAAATTTTGGGATTTTTTTTCGTTCCAAAAGTCATTCCGAAAAAATTGAAGATGACAAATTTTTTATTACTTACCCGTCTTACCTACTAAAAATTAAAAAAAATATACTTATTCTAAAAAAATTGGGAATTTTTTTATTGAGACATACTTAGGTACCTACGTACTTCAAAAAAATTGAAAAAGTTTTTCCTGCGTTTTTTTCTCCAAACAGCTAAGAAACTTTTTTGTGTATCTATTTTCTTTTTTAATTTTTTTTTTTTTTTTTTTTTTGGAGAATTGGGAACACAGCCCTGTATGTATTGATTGATTGCAAATTGTAAATTTTCATTTGTTTTCAAATTTTGCAAATTTTTTCGAACATTTTGAATACTTTTAAGAAGTATTACCAGTTCGAACATCGGATAGCTTAAGTACACTCAATTTCAATTTTTAGAATCAAAAATTTGAGGAAAGTATTCATAATCAAGGCTTTAACTTGGACTAAATTCGTTCATTTTTTCCATTTTTTCTAATTTTCTTTTAACGTACCTATCCGAATGATACCAGTTACCATTTTGGGAACCTATGAGCTTCTTCCAGATGATTAGAAGTTTCAAAAATTTGTGCCTGGACATGCTTTACCTCGATATGCGTCACATTTCAAAATTTCAGAAAAATCGAAAAACTTTTGCCCATTCCCACAAAATAATTAGGTATTTTTGACTTTAAAAAATTTTACACGAGATGAATTGAAATTTTTTTTTTTTGATTTTTCTGAAATTTCTATAGTTATAGGTAAATGGCAAATATCGAGTTGAGATATGTCCAGACATGAATTTTAGATCTCTACGTCATCTGGAAGGAGATCGTGAGTTCCCAAAGTGGCGCATGGCGTCATTCGGATATTAAAAAATGAAAATAAAAAATGGAAAAAATAAACGAATTTAGTTAAGTTGCAGTGTGTGGTGTATCTGATGGTATCTGTATATTGCAATAAAAAAAAATCGACCAAAAATGATCGTTCTAAGGGTGAAAAATGGTGGATAAAATCGGGTTTTTGCATCTTTGAAGATGATGCACCTCGATTTGAAATTCTTAAAAAACATGAGGTTGTACATAATAGGTATTTTTCCCCTCAGAATTGCACCTCTGAAGGCATAGTTACCAAAATGACCATACCCTAAAATGTCCATTTGACCTTGAAAAAGTGCTTGATTTTTTAATTTCCTTATTTGCCCCGTCTACTATCTCAGCAACTTTGAAGAAATTCGGTTAAAAACTGCCAAAAATGAAAATTTTAAACAAAAATCTACGTTTAACCCTCCCCCCAAGGTACAAGGGGTGTGATATAGAGCTAAAAAAAAATTCATAGAAGTTTTACGTAGACCATAAGGATAAACTTTTACTGGATAATTTTTAATTCGGTGCTCAGGGCCAAATCACCCCTAAAACCAGGCTAGGCTCATTGGCAACCTAATTTACAAATTGGTTCTCAAACTTATTTTTGATTCAAAAAAAAGTGAGCTAAAAATGACCACAGAGGTTCCCTTTTTTTTGGGGATATTGTGAAATAAATTGAAACATTAAACTGTATTCAGTAATGAATTAAAAAGTAATTTAGTAAAGTTGGTTTTTAGAATACCCCAAAGGTTAGCTAAGATAACTTTTGACGACAAAAGTGTGCCAACTTTTTACATTAACACTTCGCAAAAGATTTTAAAGCGAAAAAGAACTATATCCATGTAAACGTATTAATTATGTTGCAGAGCCAGACTAGTATCGTTATCATTTTTAATTACGAGCGTATCAGTTGCACTAACGGGACTCACCAATGCATACTGGCAGCTGGTTTTGTTACGAGTATTTTTAGCTACTGGGTAAATATTTTACAGTTTTGTAAAAGTGGAAAATTTTAAGCACTTTGTACTATATAAATTATAAATTCCGTGAAAAAAGGTAATCGGCTTAAGAGAGAGAATTTTCTTACTTGTGCTTTGAAAATACTCGACAAAGATGGTAAAATTTTGCACGAATACTGCGAAGATGGGTATTGATTTTAATGTTGTCTGTAGCTAGTTAATTTTAGGTAGCTGGAAGGCTTCGAGTTTTGTCCTTTGAAAGACTTATTAAAAAGTATTTTCATTGTCACGATGAACCGAACGAACGCGACTGAAATGGTGTTTTTTTTTCATTTACGTCGCACTTTTCCTTTGAAAAAAATATCTGTATATATCTTTTGAGACAATTTACTTCCTCTTTTACAGAACGAAGTTTTTTCTCATTGTTGTTTCGTCAACGTCCTTGATATTATTTTAGAAGTGAAAAAAAAAATGTAGAAGCCGAGTCGAGTATCTTTATTACGGAATATTCTAACGATAAATAAGCTTCTTTTGAAAACTGGCTTTTTAGAATTTTACTTGCATAATAAATACGCGATATATTGAATATTTCAGAGAAGCTGGTTGTAACCCATTGTCGACGGGTATCCTGTCAGATTTATTTTCAGAGGTGAGTACCTAATACCTACAGGAGATATTCTTTGCTACGATACAAAAGCCTATTATAGTAATTTGACAAATTCGTCGCATTCGGGTAATTCGGTGTGGGGGAGGGGAGGGGGGATGAGACTACGCTGCATGCAGTAAGCTCGAGAATTTAGTGGGAAAATTTTCGCTAAAATTTATTACATCGCGTCGCGATGTATTTCTATTAAAACGTATCTATCTGGAGGTGGAACATTAGAGAAACTCGAAAGTCTTGACTTTCATTGCAAAGCTGTTCGCTGCTGCATGCGCGTAAATAATGTAAACAATGCGAAGTTATATTAGAAATGAATTTCAAAAGGTAACACCTACGTCAATTGTACGTAGGAGAAGTTAGCATGCATTCTGTAGCAATAGAAATACTTTTTTCGAAAAATTCACACTAACCGGCAAGACTGAGCAACATTGAAAAAAATATTGAGTTTACTCCTATTTTGAGTGGGGTTGCCCTCTACAACTGTTTATTGGGGGGGGGGGGGGGGGGGGGGAAGGTGTTGTTGATTGTAGGTTGGGGGTCGAGGGGGCTGGAGCCTCGAAATTTTTTTTTCTCTCTGTACGTGGTGTTTAGGGTAGGGGTAACAGGTAAGAGTGGTGTTGTTGATTGTGAGTTGGGGGTCGAGGGGGCTGGGGCCTCGAAATTTTTTTTCTCTCTGTACGTGGTGTTTAGGGTAGGGGTAACAGGTAAGAGTGGTGTTGTTGATTGTGAGTTGGGGGTCGAGGGGGCTGGAGCCACGAAATTTTTTTTTCTCTCTGTACGTGGTGTTTAGAGTAGGGGTAACAGGTAAGAGTGGTGTTGTTGATTGTAAGTTGGGGTTCAGAGGGCTGGAGCCTCAAATTTTTTTTCCTGTCTGTACTTGGTCTTTGAGGTGGGGTTAACAGGTCAGAGTGGTGTTGTTGATAAGTTGGGGGTCGAGGGGGGTGGAGCCTCAAAATTTTTTTCACTTGATGATCGATTTTGAAATTTTTTTTCTAAAACTAAGAGTTGTGTCATGATCTCAAAAACCAAGAGTTGTGCCATGATGGCGCCTGGCTCAATCGAAAGAGCACTCGATGCCCTTCCTATGGAATTTTTTTCAGCCAAATCGTATGTAAAGTTTCTGATTAATAATTTTTTTTTCGAAAACCAAGAGTTGTGCCATGATGGCGCCTGGCTCAATCGAAATGGCACTCGATGCCCAACGTATGGAATTTTTTCCAGCCAAATCGTATGTAAAGTTTCTGATTTATCATTTTTTTCTCGACAACCAAGAGTTGTGCCATGATAGCACCTGGCTCAATCGAAAGAGCACTCGATGCCCTACTTATGGAATTTTTTCCAGCCAAATCGTATGTAAAGTTTCTGATTAATAATTTTTTTTTCGAAAACCAAGAGTTGTGCCATGATGGCACCTGGCTCAATCGAAAGGGCACCCGATGCCCTTACTCTGGAATATTTTTCAGCCAAAACGTATGTAAAGTTTGAGCGCAAAAAAAATCAAAAGTTTGAGAAAAAATTAAAAATAAAAAGAAAATCATTATTATCACTCGGTGACCAACTTTGACAATTTCTTTCTCGAAAACCAAGAGTTGTGCCATGATGGCACCTGGCTCAATCGAAAGGGCACCCGATGCCCTTACTCTGGAATATTTTTCAGCCAAAATGTATGTAAAGTTTGAGCTAAAAAAAAATCAAAAGTTTGAGAAAAAATTAAAAATAAAAAGAAAATCATTATTATCACTTGGTGACCAACTTTGACAATTTCTTTCTCGAAAACCAAGAGTTGTGCCATGATGGCACCTGGCTCAATCGAAAGGGCACCCGATGCCCTTACTCTGGAATATTTTTCAGCCAAAATGTATGTAAAGTTTGAGCTAAAAAAAAATCAAAAGTTTGAGAAAAAATTAAAAATAAAAAGAAAATCATTATTATCACTTGGTGACCAACTTTGACAATTTCTTTCTCGAAAACCAAGAGTTGTGCCATGATGGCACCTGGCTCAATCGAAAGGGCACCCGATGCCCTTACTCTGGAATATTTTTCAGCCAAAATGTATGTAAAGTTTGAGCGCAAAAAAAATCAAAAGTTTGAGAAAAAATTAAAAATAAAAAGAAAATCATTATTATCACTTGGTGACCAACTTTGACAATTTCTTTCTCGAAAACCAAGAGTTGTGCCATGATGGCACCTGGCTCAATCGAAATGGCACTCGATGCCCTACTTATGGAATTTTTTCCAGCCAAAACGTATGTAAAGTTTGAGCTAAAAAAAAATCAAAAGTTTGAGAAAAAATTGAAAATTAAAAAAAATCATTATTATCACTCGGGGACCAACTTTGACAATTTCTTTCTCGAAAACCAAGAGTTGTGCCATGATGGCACCTGGCTCAATCGAAAGGGCACTCGATGCCCTTCCTATGGAAATTTTTTCGGCCAAAACGTATGTAAAGTTTGAGCGCAAAAAAATTCCAAAGTTTGAGAAAATTTTCACACTTGTAAAAAAATTTTAAAAAGTAGTGTATATTTGCAATTTTTTTTCTCAAATACTAAGAGTTGTGCCATGATGGCACCTATGCCAGTCGAAAGGGCACTTGATGCCCTTCCTATGGAAATTTTTTCCGCCAAAACGTATGTAAAGTTTCAGATTAATAATCTTTTTTTCGAAAACCGAGAGTTGTGCCATGACGGCGCCTGGCTCAATCGAAATGGCACTCGATGCCCTTACTCTGGAATTTTTTTCAGCCAAAACGTATGTAAAGTTTGAGCGCCAAAAAATTCAAAATTTTGAGAAAAAATAAAAAATAAAAAAAAATCATTATTATCACTCGGTGACCAACTATGACAATTTCTTTCTCGAAAACCAAGAGTTGTGCCATGATGGCACCTATGCCAGTCGAAAGGGAACTCGATGCCCTTCCTATGGAAATTTTTTCGGCCAAAACGTATGTAAAGTTTGAGCGCCAAAAAATTCAAAATTTTGAGAAAAAATAAAAAATAAAAAAAAATCATTATTATCACTCGGTGACCAACTTTGACAATTTCTTTCTCGAAAACCAAGAGTTGTGCCATGATGGCACCTATGCCAGTCGAAAGGGCACTCGATGCCCTTCCTATGGAAATATTTTCGGCCAAAACGTATGTAAAGTTTGAGCGCAAAAAAATTCCAAAGTTTGAGAAAAATTTTCACACTTGTAAAAATATTTCAAAAAGTAGTGTATATTTGCAATTTTTTTTCTCGAATACTAAGAGTTGTGCCATGATGGCACCTATGCCAGTCGAAAGGGCACTCGATGTTCTTCCTATGGAATTTTTTTCAGCCAAAACGTATGTAAAGTTTGAGCGCAAAAAAATTCCAAAGTTTGAGAAAAATTTTCACACTTGTAAAAAAATTTCAAAAAGTAGTGAATATTTGCAATTTTTTTTCTCGAAAACCAAGAGTTGTGCCATGATGGCACCTATGCCAGTCAAAAGGGCACTCGATGCCCTTCCTATGGAAATTTTTTCGGCCAAAACGTATGTAAAGTTTGAGCGCAAAAAAATTCCAAAGTTTGAGAAAAATTTTCACACTTGTAAAAATTTTTTAAAAAGTAGTGTATATTTGCAATTTTTTTTCTCGAATACTAAGAGTTGTGCCATGATGGCACCTATGCCAGTCGAAAGGGCACTCGATGCCCTTCCTATGGAAATATTTTCGGCCAAAACGTATGTAAAGTTTGAGCGCAAAAAAATTCCAAAGTTTGAGAAAAATTTTCACACTTGTAAAAATATTTCAAAAAGTAGTGTATATTTGCAATTTTTTTTCTCGAATACTAAGAGTTGTGCCATGATGGCACCTATGCCAGTCGAAAGGGCACTCGATGTTCTTCCTATGGAATTTTTTTCAGCCAAAACGTATGTAAAGTTTGAGCGCAAAAAAATTCCAAAGTTTGAGAAAAATTTTCACACTTGTAAAAAAATTTCAAAAAGTAGTGAATATTTGCAATTTTTTTTCTCGAAAACCAAGAGTTGTGCCATGATGGCACCTATGCCAGTCAAAAGGGCACTCGATGCCCTTCCTATGGAAATTTTTTCGGCCAAAACGTATGTAAAGTTTGAGCGCAAAAAAATTCCAAAGTTTGAGAAAAATTTTCACACTTGTAAAAATTTTTTAAAAAGTAGTGTATATTTGCAATTTTTTTTCTCAAAAACCAAGAGTTGTGCCATGATGGCGCCTGGCTCAAGCGAAAGGGCACTCGATGACCTTCCTATGGAATTTTTTCCAGCCAAAACGTATGTAAAGTTTGAGCGCAAAAAAATTCCAAAGTTTGAGAAAAATTTTCACACTTGTAAAAAAATTTCAAAAAACAGTGTATATTTGCAATTTTTTTTCTCGAATACTAAGAGTTGTGCCATGATGGCACCTATGCCAGTCGAAAGGGCACTCGATGCCCTTCCTATGGAAATATTTTCAGCCAAAACGTATGTAAAGTTTGAGCGCAAAAAAATTTCAAAGTTTGAGAAAAATTTTCACACTTGTAAAAAAATTTTAAAAAGTAGTGTATATTTGCAATTTTTTTTCTTGAATACTAAAAGTTGTGCCATGATGGCACCTATGCCAATCGAAAGGGCACTCAATGCCCCTTCTCTGGTGAAATTTTCAGCCGAAACGTATGTAAAGTTTGAGCGCTGAGAAATTCCAAATTTTGAAAAAAAAATGAGTAAATATTTTTTCAAGTTTTTCTGCATAATTTCAAAAAATGAAAATCTCCAAAAAAAATTGTAAAAATCTGAAATTCTGTATGTAGGATCGGTACGAGTTCAGAACACTGTCTAAATTTTTTGGAACGTTTTTGGCCCTCGGGTGTGAGGAGGTTCAAAATTTTGTGTTTAGAAGCCCAAAAAAGGGCCGGGGTACCAGAAGAAAATTACACGTCGTTCTGAGCGTGTACCAAACCTACATACCAAATTTCAGAATTTTACGATTTTTTTTTTGAGATTTTTTTTTTAATTTTGAAAAAAAACGAGTAAAGATTTTATCAAGTTTTTCTGCATAATTTCAAAAAATGAAAATCTCCAAAAAAAATTGTAAAAATCTGAAATTCTGTATGTAGGATCGGTACGAGTTCAGAACACTGTCTAAATTTTTTGGAACGTTTTTGGCCCTCGGGTGTGAGGAGGTTCAAAATTTTGTGTTAAGAAGCCCAAAAAAGGGCCGGGGTACCAGAAGAAAATTACACGTCGTTCTGAGCGTGTACCAAACCTACATACCAAATTTCAGAATTTTACGATTTTTTTTTTGAGATTTTTTTTTTAATTTTGAAAAAAAACGAGTAAAGATTTTATCAAGTTTTTCTGCATAATTTCAAAAAATGAAAATCTCCAAAAAAAATCGTAAAAATCTGAAATTCTGTATGTAGGATCGGTACGAGTTCAGAACACTGTCTAAATTTTTTGGAACGTTTTTGGCCCTCGGGTGTGAGGAGGTTCGAAATTTTGAGTTTAGAAGCCCAAAAAAGGGCCGGGGTACCAGAAGAAAATTACACGTCGTTCTGAGCGTGTACCAAACCTACATACTAAATTTCAGAATTTTACAATTTTTTTTGAGATTTTTTTTTTTAATTTTGAAAAAAAATGAGTAAAGATTTTATCAAGTTTTTCTGCAAAATTTCGAAAGAGATGCACTTTTTTGGAAGCCGAAAAAAGCACAAAATTTGGGTATAATTTTCAGCTCTTTCCCCTCCACATTTTTCAAGTGTTCGGGTGAAGTGGTCGTGGGACCATCCGAGGGGGACGGGAGTAGGCTCAAAATTCTGACTCCAGTTTCATTTCGATCAGACCGTTGTAATAAAAATGTATATAAAAAGCTCTTGCTTTGGTGTATCCAAATACTTGAACTTGTTTTTGAAAACTTAGCAACAAAATTTTCGAAATAATTTCTTTTCTCTTTGCAAATGTCTTTTTAAAAATTTTCAGGGTAATATTTCTCGCCTTAGTATGATATTCTTCCCTTCATTTGTACACTAGCTGTGTACTCGCCCTACGGGAGGGGGTACAATTTTCTCCTTTGAGCGAAATTTCAAAATCGATTTCTAAATTTAATTTTATTTATTTATTTCAATTTTAAAATCAAATTTAATGGTTTTTAAAGAAACTGAATTTTGAATTAATTTTCCAAAAACTCAATTTGCAGCTAATTTTCCAAAAGTTTAAAAATTTCTGAAAAAAATGTCTAAAAGTCATAAAATTCTAAAAAAGATTACAAGTTTCAAAATGTCTGACATAAAATCTGATAAATCGAATTTATTAAAAGGGAATTGTTAAAAAAATTCAATTTCTTCAAAATGTCTGAAAAAAAGCCTAAAAGTCATAATTTTTTTTTTAATCTGAAAAGTATAATACAAATGTCTAAAAGTCATGAAATTTTAAAAAATTTACAAGTTTCAAAATGACTAACAAAATGTCTGAAAGCTGTAATATTTTTCTTGAAAATTTTTAAAAAGACATTTGCAGTGAGAAAAGAAATTGAGGGGTTTTAGGGAATAAGGGCCCAAGTCAATTATCCTCTTAGCTTGTTTACACTTTTCGCAGATGCAAAACTGCTCGTGTGGGAGGACGGACAATTAGTTCAAACATCACAATAGTGTCATGAAGTCTTCAGAAGAGTTCATGACACTATTGTGATGTTTGAACAAATTGTCCGTCCTCGCACACAAGCAGTGTTGCATCTGCGAAAAGTGTAAACAAGCTAAGAGGATAATTGACTTAGGCCCTTTTTCCCTAAAGCCCATCAATTATTTCGAAAATCTTGTTGCTAAGTTTTCAAAAACAAGTTCAAGTATTTGGATACACCAAAGCAAGAGCTTTTTATATACATTTTTATTACAACGGTCTGATCGAAATGAAACTGGAGTCAGAATTTTGAGCCTACTCCCGTCCCCCTCGGATGGTCCCACGACCACTTCACCCGAACACTTGAAAAATGTGGAGAGGAAAGAGCTGAAAATTATACCCAAATTTTGTGCTTTTTTCGGCTTCCAAAAAAGTGCATCTCTTTCGAAATTTTGCAGAAAAACTTGATAAAATCTTTACTCATTTTTTTTCAAAATTAAAAAAAAAATCTCAAAAAAAATTGTAAAATTCTGAAATTTAGTATGTAGGTTTGGTACACGCTCAGAACGACGTGTAATTTTCTTCTGGTACCCCGGCCCTTTTTTGGGCTTCTAAACTCAAAATTTTGAACCTCCTCACACCCGAGGGCCAAAAACGTTCCAAAAAATTTAGACAGTGTTCTGAACTCGTACCGATCCTACATACAGAATTTCAGATTTTTACGATTTTTTTTGGAGATTTTCATTTTTTGAAATTATGCAGAAAAACTTGATAAAATCTTTACTCGTTTTTTTTCAAAATTAAAAAAAAAAATCTCAAAAAAAAAATCGTAAAATTCTGAAATTTGGTATGTAGGTTTGGTACACGCTCAGAACGACGTGTAATTTTCTTCTGGTACCCCGGCCCTTTTTTGGGCTTCTTAACACTAAATTTTGAACCTCCTCACCCCCGAGGGCCAAAAACGTTCCAAAAAATTTAGACAGTGTTCTGAACTCGTACCAATCCTACATACAGAATTTCAGATTTTTACAATATTTTTTGGAGATTTTCATTTTTTGAAATTATGCAGAAAAACTTGATAAAATCTTTACTCGTTTTTTTTCAAAATTAAAAAAAAAATCTCAAAAAAAAAATCGTAAAATTCTGAAATTTGGTATGTAGGTTTGGTACACGCTCAGAACGACGTGTAATTTTCTTCTGGTACCCCGGCCCTTTTTTGGGCTTCTTAACACTAAATTTTGAACCTCCTCACCCCCGAGGGCCAAAAACGTTCCAAAAAATTTAGACAGTGTTCTGAACTCGTACCAATCCTACATACAGAATTTCAGATTTTTACAATTTTTTTTGGAGATTTTCATTTTTTGAAATTATGCAGAAAAACTTGATAAAATCTTTACTCGTTTTTTTTCAAAATTAAAAAAAAAATCTCAAAAAAAAAATCGTAAAATTCTGAAATTTGGTATGTAGGTTTGGTACACGCTCAGAACGACGTGTAATTTTCTTCTGGTACCCCGGCCCTTTTTTGGGCTTCTTAACACTAAATTTTGAACCTCCTCACCCCCGAGGGCCAAAAACGTTCCAAAAAATTTAGACAGTGTTCTGAACTCGTACCGATCCTACATACAGAATTTCAGATTTTTACAATTTTTTTTGGAGATTTTCATTTTTTGAAATTATGCAGAAAAACTTGAAAAAATATTTACTCATTTTTTTTTCAAAATTTGGAATTTCTCAGCGCTTAAACTTTACATACGTTTCGGCTGAAAATTTCACCAGAGAAGGGGCATTGAGTGCCCTTTCGATTGGCATAGGTGCCATCATGGCACAACTCTTAGTATTCAAGAAAAAAAATTGCAAATATACACTACTTTTTAAAATATTTTTACAAGTGTGAAAATTTTTCTCAAACTTTGGAATTTTTTTGCGCTCAAACTTTACATACGTTTTGGCTGAAAAAAAAATCCATAGGAAGGGCATCGAGTGCCCTTTCGACTGGCATAGGTGCCATCATGGCACAACTCTTAGTATTCGAGAAAAAAAATTGCAAATATACACTACTTTTTGAAATATTTTTACAAGTGTGAAAATTTTTCTCAAACTTTGGAATTTTTTTGCGCTCAAACTTTACATACGTTTTGGCTGAAAAAAAATCCATAGGAAGGGCATCGAGTGCCCTTTCGACTGGCATAGGTGCCATCATGGCACAACTCTTGGTTTTCGAGAAAGAAATTGTCAAAGTTGGTCACCGAGTAATAATGGTTTTTTTTTATTTTTTATTTTTTCTCAAAATTTTGAATTTTTTGGCGCTCAAACTTTACATACGTTTTGGCCGAAAAAATTTCCATAGGAAGGGCATCAAGTGCCCTTTCGACTGGCATTGGTGCCATCATAGCACAACTCTTAGTATTCGAGAAAAAAAATTGCAAATATACACTACTTTTTGAAATATTTTTACAAGTGTGAAAATTTTTCTCAAACTTTGGAATTTTTTTGCGCTCAAACTTTACATACGTTTTGTCTGAAAAAAATTCCATAGGAAGAACATCGAGTGCCCTTTCGACTGGCATAGGTGCCATCATGGCACAACTCTTAGTATTCGAGAAAAAAAATTGAAAATATACACTACTTTTTGAAATATTTTTACAAGTGTGAAAATTTTTCTCAAACTTTGGAATTTTTTTGCGCTCAAACTTTACATACGTTTTGGCGGAAAAAAATTCCATAGGAAGAGCATCGAGTGCTCTTTCGAGTGGCATAGGTGCCATCATGGCACAACTCTTGGTATTTGAGAAAAAAATTGTCAAAGTTGGTCACCGAGTGATAATAATGATTTTTTTTTATTTTTTATTTTTTCTCAAAATTTTGAATTTTTTGGCGCTCAAACTTTACATACGTTTTGGCCGAAAAAATTTCCATAGGAAGGGCATCGAGTGCCCTTTCGACTGGCATAGGTGCCATCATGGCACAACTCTTGGTTTTCGAGAAAAAAAATTGCAAATATACACTACTTTTTGAAATATTTTTACAAGTGTGAAAATTTTTCTCAAACTTTGGAATTTTTTTGCGCTCAAACTTTACATACGTTTTGGCTGAAAAAAATTCCATAGGAAGGGCATCGAGTGCCCTTTCGACTGGCATAGGTGCCATCATGGCACAACTCTTGGTTTTCGAGAAAGAAATTGTCAAAGTTGGTCACCGAGTAATAATGGTTTTTTTTTATTTTTTATTTTTTCTCAAAATTTTGAATTTTTTGGCGCTCAAACTTTACATACGTTTTGGCCGAAAAAATTTCCATAGGAAGGGCATCAAGTGCCCTTTCGACTGGCATAGGTGCCATCATGGCACAACTCTTAGTATTCGAGAAAAAAAATTGAAAATATACACTACTTTTTGAAATATTTTTACAAGTGTGAAAATTTTTCTCAAACTTTGGAATTTTTTTGCGCTCAAACTTTACATACGTTTTGGCTGAAAAAAAATCCATAGGAAGGGCATCGAGTGCCCTTTCGACTGGCATAGGTGCCATCATGGCACAACTCTTGGTTTTCGAGAAAGAAATTGTCAAAGTTGGTCACCGAGTGATAATAATGGTTTTTTTTTATTTTTTATTTTTTCTCAAAATTTTGAATTTTTTGGCGCTCAAACTTTACATACGTTTTGGCCGAAAAAATTTCCATAGGAAGGGCATCAAGTGCCCTTTCGACTGGCATAGGTGCCATCATGGCACAACTCTTAGTATTCGAGAAAAAAAATTGCAAATATACACTACTTTTTGAAATATTTTTACAAGTGTGAAAATTTTTCTCAAACTTTGGAATTTTTTTGCGCTCAAACTTTACATACGTTTTGGCTGAAAAAAATTCCATAGGAAGGGCATCGAGTGCCCTTTCGACTGGCATAGGTGCCATCATGGCACAACTCTTGGTTTTCGAGAAAGAAATTGTCAAAGTTGGTCACCGAGTAATAATGGTTTTTTTTTATTTTTTATTTTTTCTCAAAATTTTGAATTTTTTGGCGCTCAAACTTTACATACGTTTTGGCCGAAAAAATTTCCATAGGAAGGGCATCAAGTGCCCTTTCGACTGGCATTGGTGCCATCATAGCACAACTCTTAGTATTCGAGAAAAAAAATTGCAAATATACACTACTTTTTGAAATATTTTTACAAGTGTGAAAATTTTTCTCAAACTTTGGAATTTTTTTGCGCTCAAACTTTACATACGTTTTGTCTGAAAAAAATTCCATAGGAAGAACATCGAGTGCCCTTTCGACTGGCATAGGTGCCATCATGGCACAACTCTTAGTATTCGAGAAAAAAAATTGAAAATATACACTACTTTTTGAAATATTTTTACAAGTGTGAAAATTTTTCTCAAACTTTGGAATTTTTTTGCGCTCAAACTTTACATACGTTTTGGCGGAAAAAAATTCCATAGGAAGAGCATCGAGTGCTCTTTCGAGTGGCATAGGTGCCATCATGGCACAACTCTTGGTATTTGAGAAAAAAATTGTCAAAGTTGGTCACCGAGTGATAATAATGATTTTTTTTTATTTTTTATTTTTTCTCAAAATTTTGAATTTTTTGGCGCTCAAACTTTACATACGTTTTGGCCGAAAAAATTTCCATAGGAAGGGCATCGAGTGCCCTTTCGACTGGCATAGGTGCCATCATGGCACAACTCTTGGTTTTCGAGAAAAAAAATTGCAAATATACACTACTTTTTGAAATATTTTTACAAGTGTGAAAATTTTTCTCAAACTTTGGAATTTTTTTGCGCTCAAACTTTACATACGTTTTGGCGGAAAAAAATTCCATAGGAAGGGCATCGAGTGCTCTTTCGAGTGGCATAGGTGCCATCATGGCACAACTCTTGGTATTTGAGAAAAAAATTGTCAAAGTTGGTCACCGAGTGATAATAATGATTTTTTTTTATTTTTTATTTTTTCTCAAAATTTTGAATTTTTTGGCGCTCAAACTTTACATACGTTTTGGCCGAAAAAATTTCCATAGGAAGGGCATCGAGTGCCCTTTCGACTGGCATAGGTGCCATCATGGCACAACTCTTGGTTTTCGAGAAAGAAATTGTCAAAGTTGGTCACCGAGTGATAATAATGGTTTTTTTTTATTTTTTATTTTTTCTCAAAATTTTGAATTTTTTGGCGCTCAAACTTTACATACGTTTTGGCCGAAAAAATTTCCATAGGAAGGGCATCGAGTGCCCTTTCGACTGGCATAGGTGCCATCATGGCACAACTCTTGGTTTTCGAGAAAAAAAATTGCAAATATACACTACTTTTTGAAATATTTTTACAAGTGTGAAAATTTTTCTCAAACTTTGGAATTTTTTTGCGCTCAAACTTTACATACGTTTTGGCTGAAAAAAATCCATAGGAAGGGCATCGAGTGCCCTTTCGACTGGCATAGGTGCCATCATGGCACAACTCTTGGTTTTCGAGAAAGAAATTGTCAAAGTTGGTCACCGAGTGATAATAATGGTTTTTTTTTATTTTTTATTTTTTCTCAAAATTTTGAATTTTTTGGCGCTCAAACTTTACATACGTTTTGGCCGAAAAAATTTCCATAGGAAGGGCATCAAGTGCCCTTTCGACTGGCATAGGTGCCATCATGGCACAACTCTTAGTATTCGAGAAAAAAAATTGCAAATATACACTACTTTTTGAAATATTTTTACAAGTGTGAAAATTTTTCTCAAACTTTGGAATTTTTTTGCGCTCAAACTTTACATACGTTTTGGCTGAAAAAAATTCCATAGGAAGGGCATCGAGTGCCCTTTCGACTGGCATAGGTGCCATCATGGCACAACTCTTGGTTTTCGAGAAAGAAATTGTCAAAGTTGGTCACCGAGTAATAATGGTTTTTTTTTATTTTTTATTTTTTCTCAAAATTTTGAATTTTTTGGCGCTCAAACTTTACATACGTTTTGGCCGAAAAAATTTCCATAGGAAGGGCATCAAGTGCCCTTTCGACTGGCATAGGTGCCATCATAGCACAACTCTTAGTATTCGAGAAAAAAAATTGCAAATATACACTACTTTTTGAAATATTTTTACAAGTGTGAAAATTTTTCTCAAACTTTGGAATTTTTTTGCGCTCAAACTTTACATACGTTTTGTCTGAAAAAAATTCCATAGGAAGAACATCGAGTGCCCTTTCGACTGGCATAGGTGCCATCATGGCACAACTCTTAGTATTCGAGAAAAAAAATTGAAAATATACACTACTTTTTGAAATATTTTTACAAGTGTGAAAATTTTTCTCAAACTTTGGAATTTTTTTGCGCTCAAACTTTACATACGTTTTGGCGGAAAATATTTCCATAGGAACGGCATCGAGTGCCCTTTCGATTGAGCTAGGCGCCATCATGGCACAACTCTTGGTTTTTGAGATCATGACACAACTCTTAGTTTTAGAAAAAAAAATTCAAAATCGTTCAACATGTGAAAAAAATTTGAGGCTCCAGCCCCCTCAACCCCACTTACAATCAACAACACCACTCTTACCTGTTACCCCTACCCTAAACACCACGTACAGAGAGAAAAAAAATTTCGAGGCTCCAGCCCCCTCGACCCTCAACTCACAATCATCAACACCATTCTTACCTGTTACCCCTACCCTAAAAACCACGTACAGAGAGAAAAAAAAATTTCGAGGCTCCAGCCCCCTCGACCCCCAACTTACAATCAACAACACCACTCTTACCTGTTACCCCTACCCTAAACACCACGTACAGAGAGAAAAAAAAATTTCGAGGCTCCAGCCCCCTCGACTCCCAACTTACAATCAACAACACCTCCTCCCCCCCCCCCCCCCCTTCCCCAATAAACAGTTGTTGAGGGCAACCCCACTCAAAATAGGAGTAAACTCAATATTTTTTTCGATGTTGCTCGTCTTGCTGCTTAGTGTGAATTTTTCGAAAAAAGTATTTCTATTGCTACAGAATGCATGCTAACTTCTCCCACGTGTCAATTGTTGGTAAAAGCGCTGTACCTAAATCTTATATGTATCATCCCACCATAACATGTATTTACGGCGAATTTAACGATAAATTAATTAACGCCCGTGTGTTGCGGGTTGCTGAACATGTTTCGTTGGCGTTATTAATATTTCTTTTTGCACTTTTTTTTTCGCAGGAGAAACGGGGGCTGGTTATGTCGATATTTAACTGGGGCATATATGCCGGCATCGGTCTCGCTTTTCCGATTGGACGATATATTACCGAACTGGATTTATGGGGACAGGTAATTGCTTAAAATTTGATTATTCTTCGTTCGTTATTGTTACGTCGCCTCGCGTCGTGGGTATGGGTTATTTATGACATTGTGTTGTGGGCTGGGACGAGTATGTAGTGTGTATAGTGAAAATATCGATTTTTATTATTTTTCTCATTTTCACAAGTACTTGTATTTCAAGCTGGTAGCTGATTCTTTGGGGTGGATTTTGGTCTGCTGGGGATTACTTTAAGTATCGACTTACTTTTTTGCTCCTTACAAAATGTTATACGATTAATGGATTTAAAGAATCCAGGGAATAACGTGTTTTACAATTTTCATAAAATTTCCAATTTTTATTCAGGATTTGCAAAATTTAGATGTATGTATATTTAGGTCTTAGGTACTTATTTTACCTGACAGGGCTGACAACTTGTAATCTTCTGAGGGTGTGGCTTGATTAATTTCCGAATATATGACGAGTTGACATCTTTTTTAATGTTGAATATGCAAGAATTTTTTTCTCCAAGGAAATTAAGAGATTTTTTCCCCTAAAAATGAAAGATTTCTTTCGATTCAAAAAACCACAAAAAAAAATTCCTAAAAGAAGTAAAAACTTTTTAAAACTGTTTTTCAATTCGAAAAAAATGAGAAATTATTTTTTATCGAGATATGTCAAGATATTTTTCACTCCAGAAAAATTGAGGAATTTCTTTTCTACTTTTCTATTATTTTATGTACTAACTTCAAAAAGTGTTTTAAAAATTTTATTGCTAAAAACTGCAAAATTTTTCAATTTCAAAGAAATTAAAAAAAATTGAGTTCATCTAGGAATTTTTTTTATCAAAAAATAATTTTTTTTGATGAAAAAAAATTTAAGAAATATTTTTTTGCAGTGAAAAAATTCAGATTTTTTTGGAATGAAAAAATTCAGATTTTTTTGGAATGAAAAAATTCACATGTTTCGAGTGAAAAAATTCACTTTATTTTTGCAGTGAAAAATTCACATTTTTTGCAGTGAAAAAATCACATTTTTTGCAGTGAAAAAATAAAATTCACATGTTTGGAGTAAAAAAATTAATATTTTTTTGCAGTGAAAAATTCACATTTTTTTATTTGCAGTGAAAAAATTCACATTTTTTTGCAGTGAAAATTATTCACATTTTTTGCAGTGAAAAAATTCACATGTTTGAAGTG
The DNA here is from genome assembly GCA_959613365.1 of Balanococcus diminutus. Taxonomy (NCBI): domain Eukaryota; kingdom Metazoa; phylum Arthropoda; class Insecta; order Hemiptera; family Pseudococcidae; genus Balanococcus; species Balanococcus diminutus. The sequence continues at coordinate 31,993,968 of OY390715.1, read as the reverse complement.
AAAAAATTCACATTTTTTTGGAGTGAAAAAATTCACATTTTTTTGGAGTGAAAAAATTCACATTTTTTTGGAGTGAAAAAATTCACATTTTTTTGTAGTGAAAAAATTCACATTTTTTATTTGCAGTGAAAATATTCACATTTTTTGCAGTGAAAAATTCAGGTTTTTTTGCAGTTAAAAAATTCACATGTTTGAAGTGAAAAAAATCACATTTTTTTGGAAAGAAAAATTCATATTTTTTATTTGCAGTGAAAAAATTCACTTTTTTTGCAGTAAAAAAATTCTTTTTTTTTTGCAATGAAAAAATCACTTTTTTGTTGTGAAAATTTCCATTTTTATGCAATTTTGTTGTAGCGATCAAAATGTTTAGGAGTTTCAATTTGATCTTTAAAAATGTAAATTTTTTTGATCTTGAAATTTTTTTCTTTTGAGAAAATGCTTACTTTTTGTCTTTAAAAAAAAAATGCATTTTTTTAGATTTAAGAATTTTTTTCAACACCAAATTTTTTTCTTTCCGAAAAAACTGTAAAAGTTTTTATCTTGAAAAAGTTTTTATAGGTACTTATTATGTTTTCACCAACTGCAGGTGAAGAGTTGATAATTTTTGAAAATTTATCTTCTAAGTTTTTCTTTGTATCGTGTATTGGAGTAAGATGTAATTTTTCCAAATCTCATTTTTTCAATTTTATAATTGTTCACAGGGTTGGAGAATGGCATACTACCTGAGTGGCGCATTCGGTATAATGATTGCATTCCTGAGTGCCCTAACAGTGCCAGAACCATCTAGAAAGACGATCGGAGAAGAACGAGAGGAAAATAATGAAAATTCGGTCGCCAACAGAACAGTGATTGAAACGAAACTAGAACCGGAAGAGAAAAAAGAAGATGCTTGGAAAGTTATATTACAACCTCGTATCATTATGCTGTGCATAGCAGCTTCCATCAGACATACAGGTTAGAAAAACAGCGTCATCTTTCACCACGAGTCCGTGATAAATGCTCGAAAGGAAAAATGAATTAATATTTTTTGTTTTCATTCCGCAGGCGGTATATGTTTCGCGTACAATGCCGATCTCTTCTACAGGGATATTTTCCCAAATTACGATCTCGGCTGGTGGTTATTCTTTGTGACATTTTTTGTCGGCAGTACTGGTGTGATTGCTGGTGGAATTTTATCGGACAAGGTTGCCGCTAAAATGGGTATTAGATCCAGAGTAGCTGTGCTGGCCATTAGTCAAGTAAGAATTCTCATTTTCTTTTACTCGCAACTTATAACTCAATCCCATAAGACGCGTTGAAATTGATGATTAGAAAAATATTTACTTTTTTCCATGTACCGCTATGTACAATACGTGAGCAAAATTAATGATTTTATTATTATTACCTATTTTTGTTAACACCTTTTCGCTCGTGTTTTGATTTGGAGCAGACAGGGTTACATAGAAAGGCGATAAGGGACTTATCTTATTTTCCCTTAACGTTCGAACTTGTTTTTCTTATTACCTATTGACAAATTAAATGGAAAATTCCAACGCGTTAGGTTTAATAAATTATAATTTAGAATTTTTTCCAGTGAAAGTACGTTGATGAAAATACATTTACTATCTTTCTTTTCAGTTAATTGCAACTCCTTTTGCTTTCGGAAGTATTTACTTACAACCAGTTGGTGCCATGGTTACTTTAGCTATTTCTTACGTGTTCGGTAAGTGTTTTTTTAAATCTACCCTTCATTTTTTTAAAAACACCATCACCTAAAAAGGAAGTGAATTACCTACTGAGAATATTTTACCAGTCGAGTCGTCGAGAGAAGATTATCTTACAGATTAAAAATGCAGATTTCTTAAATTCAGGGGTAATGAAGGCATTTAGTCGGTAATTCCTTTCCACGGACGGATGAAAATAAAATAGGAAATGTTTATTAGTCACACGAAAAAAAAAAAAAAAATTGTCATTCACAAGTTTAAAATTCTCCTAGGTTCATACAAATGAACTGCGCTGCAATTCATTCAGTTGAAAATTAATTTTAAATAGTTTGATTGAGGATAACAAATTATCAACTGTCAATTTGATTACGCTGCGATGGTTGGTTTCTTTGGAAATTCGTCGCAAGAATCCAAATTACACGACATGTATGTGATAAAACGTGCGAGGTTCGATTTTCGTGGCTTTTGAACGTGTTTTGAGTAATAATGTAAAAGACCATGCGGTATGTTTGAAATTTATGTGAATGCTTCATCGAAATATAAAAGTCCAGGAAATTTTTGTCGTTGTTTAGCTGCTGTAGTTCAAAAATACAAGTTTGAGCGTGCTGTATATATTTGAATTTTTTATGGCGAGCGAAAATTTATAAAAATTGCGAACGCGAAAAGGTGTCTTGTTTCTAGAATATATGCGCATAATATTCCAAAGTGTTGGCGAACAAAATTACAATAAAAGAGTAGATATTTTCATTTCGAGAGTTCTTATCAATTTTATAAAAGATCAAGGCTAACGTCATCGTATTATACTTATTGTACGAATTGAGCTATTGTTGTGTTCTAAAGGCAATTATGATCATCAGAGATGGGACAAGACGTAGATACCTCAACCTATTTAAATAGTAAATACAATAGGTGTCTAGAACTCCCATTTAAGTAGTGTATTTAAATACCTACCCAATTTATAAACACCTAAGTTTTTAAAATAGGTTAATTTTTTCCCCTTCAAATTATCAGTACGAAATTTCAACAACTTAATAAAACTGGTAAATCGATAAAAAAAATTGGAAAATTTTAAGCATGTACATTGAAAAATGTCCCAGAAAATGAAAAATTTGAAAAAAGTTACTACAAAAGAAATGAGAAATTTAAAGATATTTAAAAATTTGAAACATTCAGAAAAACTAAAAATTGAAAAAAATTGAGCAATATAAATTCTCGAAATATCAAAAATATGAAAAAATTAGAAAATAAAAAATAAAAACAAAGATTTTAGGTAACATGTAAAAAAAAAAGTTAGATAACTAAAAAAATTAGGAAATATTGAAAAATTTTAAAAAATTATGATAAATTAAAATATTGAAAAATCGGAGCATTAAAAAAATAATAGATACCTACTTACTTGCCTATTTGAAAGAATTGAAAAATCATGAAGAGATGAAAAATTTGAATATATTTTTTTTAAAAATTGGAAAATTAAGAAATCATAAAAAATCAACAAAAGTTCAATAATCTAAAAATTAAAAAAAAAAAAAAAAAAAATTTCACAAAATTAATGGAAATTTATACCTAAACTAATTTTTTTATTTAGAAGTAAAAGTTATTTTCTACTAAAATTAATTTAAAATACCTATTAATTGTAAATCTAAATAAAATAATTAATTTCAAAAATTCAAATTAAGAAAAAAAAATGGAATATTTAAAAAGAAAATCACGAAGTTTTGATTTTGATCGATCAAATGACTTTTACTATTTTAGTGTATAACTGCATACCTGATGCACAATTGAGGCGCTTGGTGGAAAAAGGGCGTTCTGCAACATAACGCCCTTTTTCAATATTTTGGGAAATTTGAAATCTTCAGGTCTCCAACTATTAGTACACGAAGTCTTAGATCTGAAAAATATACCTAGACGATGATAGACGCCTTGACAGGTGTTTGTTTTTTTCATTTTTTTCCAAAAATACCCAAATGACGCCATTTTGGGAACCCACAACCTCTTCAAGATGACCTTGGGGCCTAAAAATCATGTCTGGGCTTATTTCGAGTCGGTATTTCTCATATACTACAATTTTAGCAAAATCGAGAAACTTGGACTTTTTCAACTTATTTCATCATTTTTTAAGGGGGTTTGGGGGCGGAGCCCCCAAGGGCGGTTCGCGAAGCGAACCGCCGTGGGGGTTGGGCCGCGAAGCAGCCAGGGGGCGAAGCTCCCTAGTATAGCTATACCTATAAAAAGGTTTTCGTACTATATTCTCACTTTAACCCGACCCCCTCAATTTAACTCATTGAATTTTGTGTAAAGTCTCAATTTATTGAATTTTTATTGATTTTTAAAGTTTAGTTGATTTTCTTGAATCTTTATTTTTTAGTCTACCTACATTGAGTATTTATTTAATTTTGTAAAAAAATTTAATTTACTTATTCATTTCTTTTTTGCGAATTTTTGATTTATTAAATTGTTGTAAACGCGTTTACAAATTTACAAACTTCATCACATTTTGACCTTTCCCTTGGAAATTTTCTCTGATTTCAACTCATTGAATTTTTTCAAATTTTTAAATTAGGTATTAATTTTTTCAAGAATTTTCGAATTTTTCAAATTTTGTTTTTGTGTAAGTATTAGGTCATTTAAATAGAGAATCTGAATAAATTTTTGGGTTTTTGCCCCATTTCTTGTCGGAGGTGTGACGACCAAAAGGGGGGGGGGGGTAAGAAAAATAAATCTTTGGGGAATAGTTGAGAAATTTGTGACAAAAGTTGTCTAAAATGGGAAATTTTCGGGAAAACTTGAGGGTTATTTGAGAAGAAAATTAGATGGTAAAAAGTGACTACAAGGTAAAGAATTCTGAAATCTTTTTAAATCGTATTTTAGAATTTTTTGATATCTACATCTACAAATACATGCGGTAGTCTTATTTAGCATTTATGTGAACTAAAATATTACCTAATTAATATGTGTAGTAAAACTTGGAATTCGTTAAAATAGGTAGGCTGGGTTTATAATTATTCAACTTAAAAAAAAAAATTTGACTCAGTTCTTTCACGTTAAGTAAGTAATCTGAAATTAAATGAAAACTTTATTTCGAATACTTTATGAAAGCTTTTCTATTTCATATAATCTACTGTATAGTTATTTCTGCTTTTAACTTCTCTTCAAACAAAATTACGTTAATCTTTTATAAATTACAGATGCGAATTTTATTTTCAAAACGCTTCTTTCATTAGACACAAATTAATAATTTGAACAATTTTAGTTGGAAAGTTGTAAGCATACTCCGATAAGTCATTTCTTTGCTTCAATGAGTTATTAAGATTTAATAGATAATTTTCTGAAAAGCAACGCGTCACTATAGTGTACTCAATTTCAGTTATCTTGCCAAACTCTCTACATAATTATGTAGATAGTAGGTACTAACTTCGATTATTCGAGTACTCCAATATGAATGTAGGTATTAATACGTATACAGGCACTTGACGTTCATTTCCGAAGTGAGAACACATTTTACCTACTTTATCTTCCAGGCGCTGCATTATTCGAATTTCGTTTAAAGTGTCGCCTCATAATTTCAAAACTTGTAACACTATTACTTCGAGCTTTTGCTAGATGGCAGCAAAAGCTTTTGTTAGGGATTGTCGAACTTTTTTAATTCGCCTTTTTGACGATGGATAGCTCTTTATGTATTGTTGAGTTGAGTTCAGCCCATGAGTGCTATCTATGAATACCTACATTTGTAATATGTAGATATAGATACCTGTTACCTATTTGTAAATTATAGGCTGCAATTCAATTAAAAGGTACTAATTTTAATATTTATTTTCCAGCTGAAATGTGGTTTGGAATTCTGTTCGCCATTCTTGTTGAAATAGTTCCATTATCAGTACGTTCGACTACAGTAGGAATATTCTTATTTGTGATGAATAATATTGGAGGAAATTTACCAATCCTTGTTGAACCAGTTCGAAAAGCAAGTTCCTTCCGACACTCGTTAGCCATATTTTATGCTGGATTTTATTTAGTCAGTAAGTATCTTGATTTTCTTTCTATTTTTGAAATCTAAAACAATCAAAATGCTTATGAGGTATGATATTTCAACTTGAAGTTAAAGAGAGCTAAAACTTGATGGGTGGATATTTTTGTTGACATAGCAAAACACTTATTCGTTTTTTTGTTTTTGTTTTTCAATCGGAACCTCGAAAAATATTCGTCATAAAATATCGTATTTGGGAATATTTTTTTTCCTGCAAAGAATTACCCACTTTTTTACTTACACTTCTAAGGGTTCTCATCTTTGCCTATTCATTGTTGTTGACCTGAATACATTTTTCCACTTGAAGGATTGTTTTCATATTTTGTATGCCGTCGCACTTGCGAGTTTATTTTGTCATTCTCATATGAGCATATATAAATTATTTTAGCGGAAAATGTAGTTTTCAGTATTTGAATTAAATTCTAGAAAAAGTAAAAGCATTGCATTAGAATTTTAAACTTTGAAAAAGCCTAAAAAAAAGTTTTCAGTCCTTATTTTTGAATTCTAATTTTTTTTATTTGTCTCAATGCCTAAAGTTGTTTCTACTTATGAGAAAATGATTCCCCATTTTATATTTTTTCTGAAACTGAATTTTCAAGTTGCGTATAGCCACCGACCCTTCTCCATTCTAAAATTAAAATTACAAAGTTGTTCGATTTTATAAATTCTCCATTTCTTATTTTCCCTCAACTAAATTTCAAGTAGTAAATACTTGAGACGTCCTCAATTTTTCAAACAAAAACATAAATAATTCAAAAAATAAGCAAAACTTTTTAAATAAAAATTTAAATTTGTTGTTATTTTTTATTAGAAATAATTTCCTGTCTTTTATTTTTCCCCTAGCAGAATTTTAATAAACTGCTATAGCCCCTATCCAATTTAAAAAAGGAAAAATTAACAGTTTTTAAACATTATTTTGCATTATTATTTTTTTCGGTTCTGACCTATCAAACTTTTGCCTTTCCATGAAAAATAAATCCCAGTTTTTTATTTGCTCCTTACTGACTTTCAAATGTCAAATACTCGACAGTCCTTCAATTTAAAAAAAGAGAGAAATTAAAAATTTTCAAACTTTTACATAGGTATCATTTTGTTCTTATTCAAACTTTTAACTCATCAAAAATGTCCGAATAAATTCCCAATTTTTTCATTTCATCTCTAACTGCAATTTCTAAGTGCTCTTTATTTCCAGGGCTAGTATAGGTGCCACTTGAAATGTAATGAGGGACAAAATGGAAATTTGGAAATTACTTCTCACGAAAGAAACAACAACCCTGATGGGTTAGAAGTAGAACTATAATAAAAAATGCAAAAGTTTGAAAATTTGATTTTTCTTCTGCCTTTTTCAAAGTGATGAGCCATATTGGCACGACTTGAAATTTTGTTATGGAAAAATAAAAATATTTATAGAGAATTATTTTCCAATAAAAAGAAACAATTTCAAGTTCTAAATAGGTACCTAATTTTCAAAAAAAAAGAGTTCTTGCAAAATTGCATAATTAATCAATAAAAAAAGCTCCGATAAAATCCAATGCAAAATCCTCCTCTGATGACATTTAAAAAAAAAATTTAATCATCAATTTTGTAAAATTTTTCAAAAAATTGCATTTTATGATATAAAAAAGCTTCGATAAAGTCTGATGCAAAATTCTCTTCTTATGAAACTTATGAAAAAATTTAAAATCATCAATTTTGTGAAAATTTTCATTTTCAGTAATTTTTGAAAAATTTGAGTTTTTGCAAAATTGCATTAGAACCAAAATAATGCATAAGTTCAAAAATTTCGTAATATTCTGATTTTTTTTTCAAAATAGGAGAGGAGATTGTGGCACCACTTGAAATTCAGTAAATGAAAAAATGAAAATTACGGAATCATTTTCTAATAAATGCCATTAGAACCAAAATAATGCATAAGTTCAAAAATTTCGTAATATTCTGATTTTTTTTTCAAAATAGGAGAGGAGATAGTGGCACCACTTGAAATTCAGTAAATGAAAAAATGAAAATTACGGAATCATTTTCTAATAAATGCCATTTTGCTCATTTTTTCCTGAAGGTACCGCTTAAAATTTAGTTCAGAGAAAAATAGAAATTGGAAATTGATTTTCATAAAAAGGAACTACTTTGATGGTTTACAATAAAGAAAATACGAGAGCTTGAAAATCAATCAACTTTTTCATTTTTTCAAGAAGGGGGGGGGGGGGGGCATCACTTGAAATTCAGTCAGGGTGAGAATAAAAAATAGGAAACATTTTTTCTCATAAAAGAAACAACTTTAGATTTTTATAAAAGACCACCATATTAAGGTAGTGCACTATACTTACACAGATACAGTACTCTTTATTAACCTAACACAACTTATTGTTTCAGGTTCGGTATTATTCGCAATTACCACTTTAATGATGGGTAAAACACCGGAGAAAGAGAAAAAATCCGGACACACTCATGCGATGGCTGGCGTTGAAAACGGAGGTTTTGTTATTGACAGGATACCAGGACATGATTTTAGTACAGGCATTTACGAAAGTCATCATTTATAGTTTATTATATACCTACATATATATATATATATATATATATATATATATATATTATTTTTTTTTTGTATAAATTTAATGCAGAAAACGAAATGCAATTTTTTTAAACAGATTTTTTGTAAGTACTTTTGTATGTATCATACCTTTACCTGTGTGCATAATGTTGAAAAGTTTTTAGCTTAAGCATTTTTTCCTAAATTATTTATCATTTGTACTTGTTCCTGAAGTGTTTGCGTTGTATATTTTTGTAAGGATTGGCTCTGAAGATAAAATTCGGATCATGAGAATTTATCGATTAGATTATTGTGTCGATATAAGCGTAATTTTTAATGTAATGATTTCACTTTTGTGATTTTTGAATTAGTCGTGTTTATTTCTTAGTTAGTAGTTTTTTTTTTGCTTTTTTTGTAACAATGACGAATTTTTGTTTTGTTTTGATTTTTTTATCTTATTGTTGAACGTGTTTAGTTCGTGTAGTTCTGAAATGAAGTAAAATAACTTATTTTGTGATCTTAGTACCTAAATTGTGATTATTTTCTTGTATTATATTTTAAAAATAAACAATACACGTTACATCGACTCAAATTGCTCGTACCTTTAATTTTTTGATATTTGTATATCTAATCTTGTTTGTGATTCATACTACAAAATGTTTGATGATCTTGACTCAAGTGGATATCACACCACGTCATTAAAAGATATGAAAGTTTTGCGAAATACTTAGATAGGTAAGGTATATAATGATACTTATGTTAGTCCATTTATCTACTGTAAGTGAATTCTATAAAACGTATCGTAGTTTACCCACGTTTGTTTTTTGTGGTATTCTCGACAATAATTTTTACATAATTATTCAAAATGTTTGGATTGTGTAGTTTAATAACGAATTCGTGCTGCTGTGGAATTTCACTAAGAACTGGCACAATTACTATTCTTATTTTGAATTTGGTGAGTAAAAACATGATCCATGACCATTTATGGAGATTTATTTTTATGAATGAACTATGAGTGTATGTATTACATAGAATAACTTATAGATGGTAGGTACCTATACCTATTTCTGTAAAATTACAAAGCAAATATCCACAGAAATAGGTACATTAGTTTTACAACCCAATTTATAATGAATATGTAAAAGATTATACTTAGGTACAGGTAGATTATTTATTAATTAGTTTTATAGATATTCGCTGAACTGTTCGTTTTGCTTTTTAGATTGGAGGATTATCAGCTTTTTTAGATTATCGCGCAAGTAAGTATTTTTTATTCAAAAAGTTTGAAAAACTCCAAGTGTAAATAGGTACCTTCCTAATGTTTTAATTCTTACTGGATTTCAGTTGGACGTTATGGTTTGCCATATGGCATTAGTTATGTCATTGCCGTTATAATAGAAATATCCGCACTTTATGGAACTTTCAAAGTACGTGGATATCTTTTAAATCTAAATTTTAGCATTTTTCTTATGCGCTCATTTATATTTTACTTACAGAGGAAACCAAATTTTATGATACCGCATCTTGTTATGCAAGCAATTTATCTGATTTCATTTCTGTTAACCATTATTGGCTTAATTATTTTGCTACCTTTCGCTTCGAAAGCACTACATATACACACATCTGAGATAGGCTCATTTTATCTCTATTACGCCGTTGTTATTGTGATCCTATTAAGTAAGTTTGGTTTTCAAAAATTGAATGATCAAGTTATATTCGTTTTAAATTTTCATTTTTATATTTGCAGTATTCGAAGCAATTGGATTCCATCTTTACAAAGTTGTTCTCAGTCATTATTACGAATTAAAAACCGTATTATTAAATGTAAATCCGCCACCAATTGGCTTCAGTGCCTAATTTGAGGGGGAAAAATTGGCCAAGTATGTTTGCTTCAGTCAAACATCATTTCCTGTTTTTCATTAAATTTCAATTTCAATTTGTTATATACCGAATCAGTAACAACCTCAAAGCAAATAAACTGACATTTTTTTAAGTACCTGAATTTACGTATTACATAGATTGCATTTTCAGTATCAATAATGAGTGTTCACCAAGTTGACTCATATGTTTTTTAAAACGTAAAATCTTCGTTTCGCCCACGCCAAGTGTGCACTTGTAGAGCATCCCATAAAAAATGAAAAAATAAAATTCAATTGTATCTTTACTGAGAAGCAACACCTTTAAAGGTGAAACATTAAAATTAATTTCGGATGAGTGAGTAAGTTTTATTTCATTTCCTCGTTCAAACCATTGTTTCAAGCGAAGTCATTGGTATATCTTCGGGAACAGATTGTTTTGGAATATCATCTGTGGTGTTGGAATCATCCGTAATTTCTTTTTTTGAAACCATTGATAGGTAATGACTGTGTACCATTTTCATAAAGCAACATTCCGCCACTAAGGTTTAAAATGAAGTACCTATAAACTTTCTGTAGGTATCTACATCAAAATTGAATAATTTCAAAATGCACTTGTGAATATTTACCGAAAATCACAATCATGGGTACCACTACAAGGCGTCTCAAGAAGTAGACAAATTTTTGACCAAGTTCTTCTAATGGCAAATAGAATTTCTTCAAAATAAAAGTAATCACTTCAGATATGAAAGAAAATCCTTCGAAGGTAGCATAAATTATAAATGCGATGAAAATGATTTCCATTATTTGGCTCGCCATTTGTGGAACCAAAAACTGTGCTTTTTTCTGAAACAAAAAATTGTATTCGTAGGTAATTGGGTCATTTTTGAATGGATAAAGATACATGAGTAGATACAATTCTTAAAAAAATAGGTAGGTACTGCTTTGTCGTAATTATTCGATTTTTGCGGGATGTGCAAATTGTGCATAATAATTATAATGGAAACGATGAAATGCCTGCAGATAAAACTATAGGCAACTTCTTGATCGAATAAACAATTGTAATTGCATAAGTTTTTATTTCGATGTAACGTTCTCGTTGTATAGTGTATGGTGAGCTAACCAACAACGAGGAGGGGATGCAAATGGTGACTTGCACTGGGACTGTATTTTTCCCTATGACCCGGCCAACAGATTTTAACCGCAATCCTCATATTTTAGAAATTTTTTCTCTAAAAAATTGAATGATTTTTTTTCATTCATAAAAAAAATATTATAGTTAATGATAACAATACCTAATAAGTAATAGATTTTTCAAAATCAAAATTTGAGAGATTCTTTTTGCCTAAAAAAATTAAGATAAATGTTTCACTCCAAAAAAAGCAAACAAATTTTCTCAAAATAAACTTTAAAAAAATGCATACAAATAACGAGATTTTTACGGCAAAAAAGTTAAGCTTGTTTGCTAAAAAAAAAAAATTCTAAAAAGAATTGTGAACAAAAATTGAGATTTTTTTTTCTTTCAAAGTAAAAGATGTCTTTCTCAAAAAAGTGATTTTTTCTGCATAAAAATTGAAAGATTTCAACAAAAAAATTAGAGATTTTTCACTCCAAAACAGGTAAAAGAATTTTTTCTTTTAAAAAAAATGCGTAGATGACTTTTACTTTGTTTCAAAAAAAGGAACTAGAAGATTCTTTATTTCAAAAAAACTGGAAACAAAAATTAAGATTTTATTCTTTTAAAGTAGGTAGCGACGCCTTTCTCAAAAAAAAAATTAAATAACAAGATTTTTTAAAAATCAAGACATTTCCAACAAAAAAAATTAGAGATTTTTTTCAGAAATATTAGGTAAATGATTTTTTATTACAGAAAAATTAGAGAACAATCACTTCAAGAAAGAAGTGAGTATGTACTGAGAAGAATTTTTTCTCATAACAAAACAAAAAATTGAGCGATTTTTTTTCTTCAAAAAAAGGACTAGAAAATTCTTTAAATAAATAAATAAAACTGGGAATAAAAATTAAGATTTTATTCTTTCAAAGTACCTCATACTTATTGTTATATAGGTAGTTAGGTATCTGATTATATTCTTAAAAAAGAGAGTTTTTTTCTGCATTAAAAAAATCAAGAGATTTCACTTCAAAAAATACCCAGCTATAAAATTTTTTACTCTGAAATTTTTTTAAAAATTTCACTGCAAAAAAGTAAACAAATTAAAAAAAATGCATAAAAATCAAGAGATTTTTACTTACTGCAAACAATTAAGCTTTTTTGCTCAAAACAAAAACTAGATTTTTTTCTCAAAAACATTGTAAACAAAAACTGAGAATTTATTCTCTTACAGTAAAAGCAACTTCCTCAGAAAAAAGTAATTTTTTCAGCATAAAAATCAAGAGATTTCTTTTGAAAAATAAAATGTTTTTTTTTATTATTCCAAAAAAAATTGAGAGAACTTTTTCACTCCGAAACGAGTAAAAGAATTTTTTCTCAAAACAGAAGAAAAAAATTTAGCGATTTTTTCAGCATAAAAATCAAGAGATTTCTTTTGAAAAATAAAATGTTTTTTTTTTTTATTATTCCAAAAAAAATTGAGAGAACTTTTTCACTCCGAAACAAGTAAAAGAATTTTTTCTCAAAACAGAAGAAAAAAATTTAGCGATTTTTTCGCTTTTAAAAAAAAACTATTAGAATATTTTTTTTGAAAAAAAAAAAAAAAAAAAAAACTGGTAACAAAAATTGAAATTTTATTCTTTCAAAGTAAAAAAAAAACGAGATTTTTTCTGCATAAAAAATTTAGAGATTTTTTTCTGAAAAGTTGAAAGATTTTATTTTTATAAAAAAGAAGACCAAAAATTATCATTTTTTCTCCAAGAAAATGAGAAGTTTATTACTAAAAAAGTTTTTTTTTTTTTTTTTTTTAAATTACTTCCAAGATGATTGAAAGTTTTTTTTCCAATTGAGACAAAAAATTGAGATTTCTTCCTAAAAAAGTGTTTTTTATTTTATTTTTTAATGAGAGATTTTTTCTCACAAAAAATTGAATAAATCGAAAAAAGAGATTTCTTTTAGAAGTAAATTACGATCACTAGAGGCAAGGTCTAAACCCAGTATCTGAAAAAATACACACAAATATATTGCATTGGGACCCTACTGGGGCCCCACTCTACTCTCGTCTCTCTTTATCACTAAAGCTAACACATTGAATAATTTTAATGGTTCTATATTTTGTAAATTTGTATTAATGAAATAATACATACTTTGTTCACTCCATATAATGCTGCGAATTTGATTGTTGCCAATATTGTGAAAGTTAGTAGGCAGCTTGTATGAATTAGATTACCTGAAAATCAAATCAAACAAGACGTGTGATAATGTGATTTAATAAAAGAGCAACATAGATAATTGCATTTCCATCAGACTGAGAATTATATTATTTCTGTATCATTAGAGTAAAAATTTCCTGCATCTGAAATTATTTAAAGGCGAGATGTTCCATTACCGTATGCTCCTATTTCCGTCAGCGTATTGAATAACGAAAATGCGAATGTTATCTGAAATGAAATATGAAACAATAATCAACGGCTAAATGCATAAAAAGAATATGAGAAAATGAAGATAGACTAATATAATTCCAAATTCTAAAATCTATCAAATAAAAATCAACAATCATCAAATTCGAAATAAAATGAAATAATAAAAAAAATATAAATATAAGAAATAATAAAAAAAATATAAATATAATAATTTAAAAAAAGTAATGACGTAATCCACAGGTAACTTTGTCCTTTGTCTCAAAAAAATGCATTTCATGATGACGTCACACATACTCTTATCAAATTTGAAACCAACTGTCTGTTGACACTTGACAAATGACAATGCGGACAACGTGGTGTCGTGATATGCGAAATCGGAAAGTTTGATTGTAATTTCGTTTCATCGTTTCGATGAATTGTTTATGTAAAAATCATCGTTGTATTATTAAATTTTACTACTTTTGGTCGATTAGTGAAGTGTAGTGATGGTGTCAATGATCTGTAGATGTACTCCATAATTGTTGCCGAAAATGATTTTGAAGAGTAAAATGGTGCCTGATGAGAACTTTCACCGCGCTTGGAAAACCATAAAGTGAGTGATATGATTGTATTATAAAAGGTATGGACAGTAATAAAATTAATCCGATTCCGAGTACGAAGACAATTTCATGTCAAACCATGGAATCCAACGTAGCAGTGGAAGCAATATTCTGTAAAAGTACAGCACTCCATACTCGTTACTTACCGCTTCTATCCATAAATATATTGATACACAAAGCTTCACCGAACATCCACAACAACGATCTTTCATTTTATTAAAATTATTACTATGAAAAATTATCACTAAAACAAATTCGAGCGTATGAGTGCGGGATAAAATCGGTTTCAGATGATTCATAAAAGAGGTTCGACTTCGGTGCTTGTATTAACCAGACGAATTCATTTGATAAAGGAATTGTGAACAGAGTATCTTCTACTTAACTGATCCGGTATTGTAATATACCTAAAAAGAATGAGAGTGCTGTTGTGTTGTGAATTCGGGTTTATTTTTGTCGAAAAGAAAACTGAATTTAGGTATGAGATTACAAAAGTATCATTTTTCTTTATAACGCTACATTCCTCGTTGGTTAAGAATACTAGTAAAAGCGTTTACAAAAAGGAACCATCACATCGATTGATATTTTTTACAAGTCAAAAACCTTTGATGTATAAACGGCGTGATTTTTATATAATCATCTAAAGTTATCTCAGGCTTGAAATTAGCTACGAACTTTGTACTGTGTGTTATTGAATTGAAAACCAATACAAAGAAGTTTCGTCGCCGCGCCGGAAAATTCGAAATTTGGTTTTTAAAAGTTGTAGAGTTGGCGTTTTATTCAATTTGGGGTTCAGTGACTTGAATCATTTGCTAAGGTGTTTTTTTTATAGAGATTACGCATTCTAAAAGTGAAACAGCAGACTTCGTTTGTGTAGTTTTCGACGCGATATCGATTCATTTGATTCATCACTAGGGCAAGAATTTTTTATATAATTCTTTTTTGACGAAATATGCGCATATATATATGAATTTCAAAACGTTGAAATATGCAAAAAACTCGAAATATGAAGAAATATGCAAACATAATATGGGTATCAAAAGAAAGGATTTTTCAAATGAGAGTTCAGCTGTTGCCTTAAAAAGATCGATTTTATGAATGCAAACCTGAAATTTGAGGAAAAATGATGAAAAAATAACCAAAACTTGTCGTTTTTTTAATTTTTGAAGAAAAAGACATTTAATTTTTTTTTGAAGAAAATTGAGAATTACCGGAAAATTAGGAAAGTAAGCGTTGTTAAAACTAGCTCAAAACAGAAAAATCGTAAAATATGCTTCAAAAATAGGAAAATCAATGAAATATGCGCGAAATATGTGAAATATGTGGTGAAAATGCCCAAAATATGAAAAAAACGTGAAATTTTGGCCAAATATGAAAAATATTCAGAACTATATTGGGCTCATTCGACTGGAAATTTTATGGATCGTAAAGATAACCTGGATATACGCTATTATATAGCATACAGAAAATATGAAAATATATATAAATACTTGCCCTAATCATCACTTCGCATCAACAACGTGAGATATGTCAATACTAAATAGGGAGTTTTGTACAATACATTCAGTATTTACTTCAAATACGTCTTATTCGTAGAAGTTCAAAATTCAAAATGAAGTCGTAATGAATAGGTACGTTATTCTTGTTTGATGTTCAGCTTCTGAATCGAATTCCATTTTCAAACTATAACGCAATCCAGCACAATGAGAAACATTCAAATTGTTTCAGTAACAACTGACAAATTGAAATGTTTTATAAGGTGTACACTGTACAGCTGTTTATTAAAAACGTACATAAAAAAAACGAAAAAAAAGTCTTGTAAGCAGTTAGGGTAGTTGTTGTGCGTAAAAGTAATTTAGTAGGTATGATAATCAAATTATTCAAAAAAAAAAAAAAAAAAAACTTGTTGGTAGTTGTACGTGAAAGTGAAAAAGGAAGCCTTTCAAGAATTATTTTATTTTATAGACAGTAAATTTTAATCTGTGCAGGTTTTTCAATATCTTCCTATTCAATGACTTAATTACCAACTAGAGAATATCGAATGTTTAAAAATAGTTCTACTCGAATTCTTTATTAGCAAAGGACGTCCTTTTGTTATCTATTTTTACTTGTGGAGATTTAAATGGAAACCTCTCAAGTACCATCCACGCTGAAATCCAAACAACGGTTTATTCTGATATATTATCAAAACGATTCTTTTAATATTGCCATCTTTGCTTTCACTAGTTGAGCTTTGCATTGTTTTAAAATTTTCATTGTTCCATCTTCATATTCAAAATTTAACGACTTACAAGTTCGTAAAATAGAAAACGTGTCTTGTATTTTCAAGTTTAATGCCATGGCAGTATATTATTTCCATTTTGGTTTAATTGGAACAAAAAATATATTGCTGAAAATTTTCAGTGTTGAATATGAGAATGTGATCATTTTCTCCAAAAAATGGAGAAATTTTCTTCATTAAAAAATTAATATACTTTAAAACAATTTTAAAAAATTTTCCACCCCGAAAAATAGAAAAAAAAATGTAGATTTTTTTATCCTCCAAAAAAAGGCTTATCTACGCAAAAAATTGAGATTTCTTTCTTTAAAAACAAAGAGATTTTTACCACGCTTTTATTAGCTTGGTATGTATGTATGTATGTATGTATGTATGTATAAATACATGCGAGAGGTACTTTTCACCTCATTTTTCAAGGAGCGTTTTCGCCTCCGTTTCATACTTTCTGGAACTAACTTTTGTCAAGGAACACAATGCACATGGTATACACCGATATACACCGAAGTCAAATTTAGATAAAAAATACTTTTCACCTCCGTTTTAAAGCTCATCCACAAGCTTAACTTTGAGATTTTTCAAAAAACTTGCAGAGTATGTTTGTAGAGGAAGGTCTAAGGAACGTTTTGGCTCTTCGTTCAATTTTCTAGCTCAATTAGCAAAGCCTGTGTGAATTCTCAAACACGAGGTTCTTAGGTTTAGGTGTAAAATACTTTTGGCCTCCGGAAATTTTTGGTCACAGAGGGGATGGGTGAATATTTTTGGATGGTTTAAAAGGCGGAACGTGTTCTCCTGATTTTCTTCTTCAGTCAAGCCTAAGTGCAACCTTTTTGGTGCAGAATTCATGGAGTATAGGCGCTCTGTACTTTTCACCTCCGATTTTGGCTTTTTCACCTCAAAAATGAGGCGAAAACTCCGCACGATTTAAGAAAAAGAGGCGAAAAAGAAAAAGCCTTCCTGCAAACATAATATGTACTATGTATGACTCATGATGCGAATTGTATGTTTTCGCCCAAAGCTCTCTCATTTGATATTTTACAAGAAATGAAAGACCAAAGTGCCCACAATGGAGGTTTTCGAAGCCGCTGAATTCGATTTTCGAACTTAATTTTACCTCCGATCCCAAATTGGGCCTCTAGAAGGGGGTAAATTTTAAAAATTTAAAATTGTATGTTTTCGCTCAATCTTCTCGCATTTTATAGTTTACAAGAAATGAAAAGCCAAAGTGCTCACATAAGGAGTTTTCGAAGCCGCTGAATTCGATTTTCAAACTTTAATTTACCTCCGACCCCAAATTGGGCCCCTGAGAAAGGGGTCAATTTTCACAACATTGATATTAAAATGTAGGTTTTTGAGACTGCTGAATTCGATTTTTGAACTTAAATTTACCTCCGATCCCAAATTAGGCCCTCACGGCGGGGGGGGGGGGGTTAATTTTGAAATTCACAATATTGCCGTATCGAAATGTAGATTTTCGAGTTCGCTGAATTTGATTTTACAACTTGAATTTTTCAACGGCTAAAAGAGTTAAATAAACAGGTAAATTTTTTTTTAAAACCACGCTTTAATTTAAAGTGGGTCATATGTTATTCAGGTATAGGGAATCAGTACTTATACTTGATGCCTTAAAAAAATGAAAAATAAAGTTTACTTGAATAATGATGTGTTAAAAAGAAACTATTTTTTCAAAAATTTTAACGATGAAAAGCGTGGTGGGTGTGCATGGAGATAACAATAGTACCTTATCGAATAACGCCCCATCATGCGTTTCATCGTTAAAATTTTTGAAAAAATAGTTTCTTTTTAACACATCATTATTCAAGTAAACTTTATTTTTCATTTTTTTTTAAGGCATCAAGTATAAGTACTGATTCCCTATACCTCAATAACATATATGATCCACTTTAAATAAAAGCGTGGTTTTAAAAAAAAAGTTACCTGTTTATTTCTCTACAAATTGAAAAAAAAACCATACAAAATTAATTTTTTCCCCTAAAAAGTTTCATTTTAAAAAAAAGTGTGACTTTTACCCCGGAACAGAAGTTTTCTTCTTCCAAAAAATTGAAGTAGGTAGGTACATGAAAGTTGTTTTACTATCTCCAAAAAATTGTGAAATGTTATATTAATTACTTATACTTATTCCAAGGAAATTTTGAAATTTTTTGCTATAAAAATCCCAAAACTAAGGGATTTTTTTTCTCCACAAAAATTGAAAAATTTATTTCTTTACTTCTGAAAAGCTGAAAATAATTTCCGCCAGAAAAGGTGAACATTTGTTATCCAAAACAATTTACAGATTTTGTTCTTCCAAAAATTAAAAAAATTTCTTTTCTCCAAAACAATTGATTTTTTTTATTAAAAATTGCGATACAAAAAATTGAAAATGTTTTTACTTCAAAAAAATTGAGATTTTTTTCCTCTCAAAATGAGGGAATTTTTTCTTTAAAAAAATTGTATAATTTTGTCATCCGGAAAAATTGAAAGATTTAAAAAAATATTTAATTGAAGGTACCTACATACTTATTTTTAATTCTAAGAAAATTTTGATTTTTTTTTTTGCTGAAAAATCTAAAGATTTTTTATTTATATAATCAATTTATCATACTTCAAAAAAATGAAGGAATTTTTTCTCTACGATTACTTTCCATAAAAACTTGAGATTTTTCGTCAGAAAATTTTTAAAATCTTTTTTCTCCGCGATTTTTTTCCCCAAAAACCCAAGTCCAAAACCTGCTTTAGTGCAAAAACTGAAATTTTACAAAAACGAAGAAAATAATTTCAGTTTCTATACAATTACTGTTACACAATAAATGAAATATGCTAAAACAAGATACCTATTTATTTACCTTAAAAAAAATATAGGAACATGATTTTTTCTTCGCCCTCTTCGGATCAAAAACTTTTCAAGTCCCAATAATTTGAAAAAATTAGTCGTTTTTGGACTAGGCAGTTTAAAAAAATGAATTTTTAGGGTTAAATTCACATTTTATGACATGAAAAGTGGCTAAACTAATGCATCAGTGCCTGCTAATGCTCGATCAAGAAAAAAAAACAATTTTTCAAATTTTTAGACTTGCGTGATTTTGGACTTAGTCAGTCCGACGAAGTGGTTTTTTCCTGCAAAAATTGTAAGCTTTCTGTAATGCAATTTTTTTTTTTTTAATGAAAAGATTTTTCTCCTCTAAAAGGAACAAAAAACAGTTTTTTTCTCCGAAAAAAGTAGGTAGAAGTTTTTTCTCCAAATAATTTGAAAGTTTTCTTTTTTTTTTTTAATTTGAAAAAAAATTGATTAAATTTTTCAATTTAAAAATTTTTTAAACATTTCCATTTGAAAAGAATGAACAATTTTTTGATTCCCTAACTTAGAGATTTTGTTTTTTCAAAAATTTAAAAAATATTTTTGCTCTTAAAAATTGATTATGATGTTTTTTCCCCAAAAAATGTGAAAGGATTTTAATCTAAGAGATGTTTTCATCAAATATTTGAAAAAAAATCTCTAGAAATGAAAGATTTCTTCCTTTGAAATTTTTTTTTTTCTCTTTTCTACCTACTCCAAAAAATTGAGGATAATTATCTTGTCTCTACAATTATTTTCTTCAGTTTTTTCTCATCTAAAAAATATATTTTTCTTCTCAAAATATTAAAGATTTTAATTTTTTTCCACTGACTCAAAACAAATTGAGATATTTTCTATTTCAAAAAATTTGAAATTTGAACTCTCCAGATGAATATGAGGTATTTTTTTCTTTAAAAATTAATTTAGAAATATTGGATTTGTTTTCAAATAGATGAATTTTTTCTTAAAAAAATTTACTGATGTTCATTTATTTTTTCTCCAAAAAGCAGAGTTTTTAATAGGAAGCTGCATTTAATTTTTCCAGCGTCGAGTTTTTTAGGGCTTACCTCAATTCACTTTTGACATTTGGGATGTCGCTTTAGCACCCGGGCTACTACAAAGCTGCCATGCCAGCTCTTTACTTAATACACAACATACCAAAAACATGATTTACTTACTATCTTCATACTTGAAAAAATGAGCTCGCACTTGAAGTCTGAACTTTAAAATATAAAAAATTTCAATACACGACCTTGTCTAGAACGGTTTAAAAAAAGCGATGTAATTTTTTTTTAACACTTCGCCGCCAATTACTAAATCATTACAGTGTCAGATGGTCTGATATAATTTTTCCTCCCGTATGGTATTCTATCCAAACATTCTTCTATGAACAATTCAAGATCAAGGCAATGTGCTAACTTTTCGTAGTTCGACTCGTTAATATAAAATTTATTATTATGTAAACGAAACGCAACATAACTTTTTTATTGCTGAAAATAATTGAAATTTTAAAATAAACTCGATTTATTTTATTTGGCATCGAGCAATCTCTATTAATGAGCGAATCACTGGCACGTGCCCCGTAGCTGGTACCTATCTACGTAAAAAAATCGGTGTGTAGATTAGTAGACCGTGAAAAATTTGCCAATTTTTTAAAACCTTTCAATAAAATTTACCATTATTCGACAGCTCCTACGATTACATTATTTTCCAATTCGTAAATTTTTAAAATCATTTTAAACGAAATTTTTTCGGCTTGATTGGCATTTTAAAGTTTTATAACTTTGGTTGAAATTTTTAGCTTGATTGCTAAAATGTTTTCTAGATCAATGACTTCGAATAAATTCTTTTTTTTTCGGATTCGGTTTCGTTGAAATTCAATTTGGTAGCGTTGAGGAATTTTTCATAAACGAAGGTATACGTATAAGTACGTATACCAGACCTAGACTAAAACCTACCTACCTGGGTATATTGCATGTTAGATTATTACATTTGAAAAAAAAATTTCATCTAAATGAAACACGAACACGTCGAAATTTAATTCTTTTATCGTATTTACATTACAAATACCGAGTAAAGGGGATGATAATGATGGAATAGAGCGCACCTATATTAAATTTTTAACGCAGTGAGAGGAAATTTTGGAGTAATCATCAGTTTGTTGTTAAATTGGTATTATGATATAATCTTGCGACACTTTTAATAAAATAATAACCTTATTAGAAGATGAATATTAGTAGTTTATTCAACTAGGGAGATAAAGTGATGTTCGACGATTTTGAGGGTTTATTTCCCTCGCTTCGCTCGGGCAATAAACCCTAAAAATCGTCGAACATCACTTTATCTCCCTAGTTGGATAAATTATTTTACGTTACGAGGGAGAAAAAGGCTTCTTTATACTACCGAAAGATCAGCGAGAGGGAGATAAAGTAGCACTTTATCTCCCTAGTAACGTAAAAATAATTACACAAATGTGTACCTTTCAGTAATGGTAAATCGACTAAGTAGGTATATAAATTATAGTCTTTTTTAACCGTCATTACTCATTAATTCAATTAGGTGGTTAGGTGTAGGTGGTAGGTATATGTACTAAGTAAAGGTACCTAATGTTTCATTTTTTATCGCCTTCTCGTGTAACTTTTGCTGAATTTTTTTACTTTCATAAATTTACTAAAAATCGACACTCGTATTAATTTTTTTTTTGAACGAAACTCTTCAAAACACTTTGGCTTTTGGCATCTTTTACTTTAATTTTATGCCAAAGGTGAAGTTTTTATGAATTCGTAGTGGGTGAATTATTATTTGAAGAGTGATTTGTGTACTTCTCACTTTGATAAACGTGTGCTTACTACGTACATACAGGGTGTCTCGTCACCAGTTAACACCCCTTCACCAGCGATATAGTCAACTTAAACTAAGCTCATGTATGCATGTTTGCCGACCCTATGAATTGAAGGGGCAAAGATATGCTCAACTGAAAATTTTTCTTTTTCAGTTTCGTTTCAGATTTTTAACCATGCGTTACTCGATAACCGAGATAGGTAGAAAGTTGCGCTTTGCGGCGTTGGAAAGGGAATTTTGTGTAGAATTTTTTAGTGGGGTCGATCATTGTACTAAGTAATCAGGGAGGTCTGTACTGCATTAATTATCTTAAAAAACGTGTTCAAAAATTGTGACATTTTTGCAATTTTTGAGGAAATCTCAAAAAAGTTTCATCATTTGGTATTATTATTATGACTTGTCTCAGATGAAAAAAGTTCGACCTTTTGAATGCCGCAAACCAGACTCTTCTATCTCACTTGGTTGAAAAGTTATAGCAGTTTCAATTTCAAAATCAGGTCTGAAAAAAAAAAAAAAAAAAATTCAAAATTTTTTTTTCTTCTGAAATGTGGTTTAATTTATTTTAAACATCGAGTTTCACTCAAATTAATCATTTATGTTAGTTATCAAGTTCCAAAAATAACATAAATAAATTTTTTTTTAAATTTTTAAAAAATTAATTTTTTTTCTGCTAAGATTTTGAAATTGAAATTGCTATAACTTTTCAACCAAGTGAGATAGAAGAGTCTGGTTTGCGGCATTCAAAAGGTCGAACTTTTTTCATCTAAGACAAGTCATAATAATAAGACCAAATGATGAAACTTTTTTGAGATTTCCTCAAAAATTGCAAAAATGTCACAATTTTTGAACACGTTTTTTAAGATAATTAATGCAGTACAGACCTCCCTGATTACTTAGTACAATGATCGACCCCACTAAAAAATTCTACACAAAATTCCCTTTCCAACGCCGCAAAGCGCAACTTTCTACCTATCTCGGTTATCGAGTAACGCATGGTTAAAAATCTGAAACGAAACTGAAAAAGAAAAATTTTCAGTTGAGCATATCTTTGCCCCTTCAATTCATAGGGTCGGCAAACATGCATACATGAGCTTAGTTTGAGTTGACTATATCGCTGGTGAAGGGGTGTTAACTGGTGACGAGACACCCTGTATATAGCTCATCGTTTCAAACTATTTTTTTTTTCTCGTTATGAAGGTTATTTCGAATTTGAAATGTAATTTTGAGATTTTTTTGTACAATATTATAATAAAATTCAATTTAGGAAACGTTTAAAAAGTATCCGTACATATTATAAAAGTATTTTATTGTTGAAAAAATTACTTGCTTTTATTTTCGTTGGCCCTCTGAAGCATAGAAATATTTACATGGAAAAAATTTCAATTATTACATGTACATAATCGTTCTTAAAAGTAAAGTTAGTTAGATTTCGGATTTTTTTCTTTGATTTCTTTGTCTGAATATTAATTACGTAAAATACAATTATTTTTGCTACAGATTATTATAACTAACCAGTAATGTACATTGTAGTACTTCTACTTACACTTGAAATTTGCACAGCGTGAATACGTTTTAAAAGAAAATACACCGAATGGCCTCATTTACTTTAATGAATGTTCAACATGCTGTCGAAAATTTTTCTGAAATATTATTGGTCTTTTTCTGGTTTGGCTAACTAGAGGCATTATTAATTTGTGAAAAAAAAGATTGAAATCAGCCATCAGGTGGCTGATTGGGAGCTGTTCACTTGTCTAGACGACATTTTGGTGCTTTTCACGGAAGACCGAAATTTTTCAAGTTTTGAATTTCTCTCTATACTGATTTTGCCAAATTCGATCACAGCATTTTCACGATATACCAGCTGTGACGTTTATCCTGAAAAATTGAATAGATTTAGAAAACTTATTTCTTGGAAGATCGGTGTACTCAAAGGTGAATGACCTGAGTGTTTTTTTTTAAATTTGAGTATATTTTATGAATATTAATATCGCTGACGCATTCAAAATTTTAATTAGATTTCTAATCGGAAAGACTTTTCATATATGTATTAAATTACGTACCTAATCATCTGAAATTAAATTTATGAGCGTGGTTCATGTTTTAAACCACTTTACCCAGATTATCCAGAATCCTCCCAAGAATCTACCTGCTCACCAATGTAATGAATTTGTTAGTACGTACTTACTTACCTACTCCCGTTTAAAATTTTACGAGTTACTGGTATGAGAAGCAAGCAAGAGTCGACGTGGTATCCGTATTACGTACTAAATTAAGTATATTTTTCGAAAGTTTTCTCTCAACCTAGTTAATTTTTTTTTTTTTTTTTTTTTTTTTGAGAATTCCAAAAAATATTTTTACTTTTTTTTTAATACTTACACAATGCGTGATGTATACGAATCATGTTACAATAAATTTTTTTCAATGATTGAATAAACCAAAAAAATAATCATTAAAACCACGAGTTTCCTACACTTTTGTCTGATGTAAGCTTGCGTACCAATATTTTCGTATTTTGCTTTTCAACTTTATCGTAGAAGTTATTTAACAAATATTTTCGTATTTTGAATATTTTTTTTACTCAATTCTAGATCGAATTTCAAAATTGGAAAATTATACGGTCGTTGTCTCGACAGCTAGTATTGTGTATAGTTTTTCTAAACACAATTATAAAATGGTGAAAATAATATGTTATTGATATATTGACAAGTTGTGTATGCTTATACTTATACTGGTAGAAATGAGAAATGTAAAATATTTTTTCTCTTCGTAACCAAATTTTTTTTTGTTTCTTTGTTTTGTATCTTCGGCGTTTCGGTTCGGTTTATACGAAACAGTGATAAAGAAACCGACAGTAGAAAATTGCTTTGAATAAGTATGTATAGCGTGTTTGGTGATTTATTATATTGCACGCTTATAAAAATAAAACTTCATTTAAACATGTTATAGTGCATATGGAGTATGTGTATTGTGTATATAGAGCGTACGATGTACGGTATATGTTACCCTGTGGTTTACGTTAAATTGACGAGGACGAGCTCCGGGGCTGAAACGTTTCTACTTTCGAGTGGTTGTTTTCGTATTTATACACGAGATGTAAAACTGATGTAATATTTCATCAATCCGAATGGTACAAAAAAAAAATTAAAAATCAATTAAACGCATTTATGTTTTGTATATGTGACGGCGCATAAGGAAAGGGACCTATTAAGGGTAAAAAGTGAAATTGTTCAGGAGAGCAGTTTAAAGTTGACTATTTATTTTCGACGTTTTTTCTTTGTAATTCTGTATCCACATAACAAACAAAATTTTTTGAATTTTTTTTTTTGGAAATTGGGGTAAAATTTATCGAGAAATTGAATGAAACCGGTCCGAGGTTCCTGAAGTCATTTTTTACAAAGATACAGCTGCTTAAAGTGAGTAAAAAATATCAAAATTTTCCAAAATTTTGGAAAAAAAATTCTACCTCACTCACTTCAAGCGGCTGTATCTTTGTCAAAAATGGCTTCAAGAACCTCGGACCGGGTTCATTCAAATTGTCGATAAATTTTACCCCAATTTCAAAAAAAAAAAATTTGAGGTTGTGTCTTAGGTCCCTTTCCTTATGCGCCGTCACATATACGAAGCAATTTTATGAGAGATTCGCATTCTATCGCGAAAGCCTAAGGTTAATTATTCCAGAGATTTTTTAACTATTTTTTCAAGAATTTAAAATATTGTAGATATGCCTATAAAATTTGGTAACTATTGAAGGAATAAATTCTTGTTATTATTTCTATTTTCTTTAAAGAAAAAAAAGAGAAAGAGAAATTTTAATATTAGCGACGAAGTGCAAATTTTAATGAAAAAAATTGAATAAGTAGGTACATTTTCGAATATGTCGCGAATCAATGTAGCAGATGATTTTTCACAAATTTTAAAATAGATGAATTCGAAAAATTTCAGAGAATACCCCATCTCAAAATTTAAAAAAAAAAATCGCAAAATTTTCAAATAATTTTCCGTGAAATTATTTTTGGAAATTTCACAAAAGGTCAGAATATTTAAACAAAACATTAAAAAATCTTTACCTATACTTAATCTCAGATTTTTTTTATCAGAAAATCTTTAGAGAATTTTTTACAAAGCTAATTAATGATTTTTTTTAAATTATAAAATTTTCGGTATACCTACGTGCATGGTTATAAATATATTTTTTCACAAAACTTCGAGAATTTTCACAAAATTCTGTACACTAAAGCACCGATCATGGAAGTCCAATTTTTTTCGACTTCGAGATTTTTATAATTTATGAACCTACAGTGTCAAAACTTCAAAAAACGTGAAAACCACCAAGTTGAAAAAAATGTGACTTCCATGATCGGTGCTTTAGTGTACAGAATTGCAGAAATATCTAATTTTCATAATTTTGAAAATTTCCAGACAACCATTAATTACTTATCTTTCAAAAAACAAAAACAAAAATGGCGGGAAACTTTTTACTAGACGTCTTTTGATTTCAAAAAATCTTTCGCAAAATTTTTTGATTAATTCTTACAGAAATTCAAAAAATTATAATAGTTCACTACTTACCAATAATAAAATTTAAAAAATCAGAATTATCTGAAAACTGTAATGCCCTTTCCCCCTCAGAAAAATTCTAAAAGCTTTTTACAAAACGTCAGTGAATATTTCAAAATTAAAAAAATACAAAGCATCAGTGAATATTTTTGCAAGCATCAAGTGCGGGTACTTTAATGTAACCAGCAAAACTCAAAAAAATGATGATACTATAAAGATAAAACATTGCTTTTGAAAAAAAATTCAA
The DNA here is from genome assembly GCA_959613365.1 of Balanococcus diminutus. Lineage (NCBI taxonomy): Eukaryota > Metazoa > Arthropoda > Insecta > Hemiptera > Pseudococcidae > Balanococcus > Balanococcus diminutus. The sequence continues at coordinate 31,966,969 of OY390715.1, read as the reverse complement.
AATCTGTGAATCTGCAAAAGAATTGAAAGAAAAACTAGGTATTTGTAAATTGTGTGACGAAGTACCTGGGTATAGGTATATTTTAAAATAAAGCTTGGCAAAAAAAAGTTGTTCAGCTCAGTTTTGAAATTTTTGCTCACAAGCAAAAACTTATTAAAAATAGCAGAAGTACAAAAAAATTAATAATATTGATTTTGAAATGAAATTTTAAAATTCAATTTTGAAACAGAATATTAAAAAATCACTTTTAGAATTTTTTTTTTAAAAATCAGTAAAATTGCATAAACATTTAAAAAGTACTGTCATGTTATAAAATGAAAATTTAAAAAAAAAATTGAAAAATTTCATAGGTAGTTCATTGAAAATTTTCAAGATTATGTTCAATCAATTTTTATTTTAATCTGCAAAATTACAAAAAAAAATTATAAAATTAAATTTGAAAAATTTACTTGCGAACTAAATTTTTATTTTTTTAAAGTAGGTATTAACACACAGTTTAAAAAAATCATTTTTCAAAAAACTAGTAGGTAAGCTTTTCAAAATTTTTTAAAAATTGCTCTTCTGTTTTATACTGTTTAGAAATAGTTAAAATCCAATTTTCTTCGAATTTAATTTTGAAAAATTTTGGTTTGAACAAAATTTTAAATAATTGATTCGAAACAAAAATGATGAAAAGATTGGCGGGAAGATTTGTAGCTCACTATTGAAAACAGTATTAAAGAATTTTGTTTACTTTTTGGGTTGCTTTTTTCGATGCTATAAGTTAATAAAATTACTAAAAAAAAAAAAAAATCACAAAATGTAAGAGAATTATCACGTCATAGTTTCAGAAAAATTACAAAAGGTTTTGAAAATAATGTTTATGGGTAATTCTCCGAAAATCGGCAAATTTGAGTAACAGGCTGATTTCTCAACTCCTGTACTATGCCCAACTTTCATTTTTTGGTTATTTGTACGTTATAACGTCCTTAATCCATCATGCCCAATTTGATGAATACCACCCCCCTCCCCTTGAGTACAAGTTAGTCTAAACTTCAAAATGTCCATCGTCGTGGCCTGTAGCACAACATGTTTTTGAAAACAGATTTCAAAAATTATGGAAATCACCATGTTTTTCTGAAAAAAAAAGTAAGTACACGTCATTAGGAAGTTCAGGGTATAGGCTAGTGTGAATGATGATCACAAAAAGTGTTTAGTACAACTACACCTGATCATTGAAAACTGTAGCAAAGATTTATGTCCATCGTCGTGGCTAATTTTTAAAAATTTGTCTCAGCTCGCTGAGTGAATATTTTTTTCTGCTGAATGGCTACACTGATTTGTTACTTTTATAATAATACTATCCGCATTTGAAATTTCGAATGGCAATGCACAGAGCGATTTTTTACGTAATCATCTGTAAAAATTTCAATTTTTACAAAAATAGTGTCCATCGTCGTGGCTTACCATTCCTCCGGTATAAAATGTCCCATCTTCCTGAAAACTGAGAAAATTTATTCTAATTAGTAAGTATCCTATTATAGCTTATAGAATAACTAATTGTCGAATTGTCCATCGTCGTGGATCACAAGTGTTTGTCTTTCGTCGTGGCAATGATGAATTTTTACAGCCACGACGATGGACAATTCGACAATTAGTTATTCTATAAGCTATAATACTGATATTTTATTAATTATTAATAAGCTATAATAAGATACTCACTAATACCTAACATCTACCCGAGTTTGAAAAAATTTGGTTAAAAACTGTCAAAATCAAAAATTATAATCGAAAAATCACATTTTTTGCTCTAGGAGGGGGTGGGGGTGAGGTAGCGACCTAAAAATTTGGTCACGGGGGTTTTAGACCATAAGGACCAACTTCCACTAGTTGGTTTAAAAATTCGCTCTGGGGGACCAAATCACCCTATTTTACCCGGCTATACCCCTTTTTGAATCGTCCTCCCCCCTCCCTTTTGGGAAATGAATTGACCCCAACACCATAAAAGTACTCGGGGGCATATATATTTTCAATTACCTTAAAATTTTTTTTTAAAAACCTGTCAAATTTCTGAACTTTTACAGTAATGAAATTTGCCGATTTTCTGAGAATTACCCTTATATAATTTTTTTAAATGTTCCCGAACGGCACACTCGATCGATAATATCGGAAGATGTAACGTATCGATAAAAAATCGTTTGAAAATCTATAGATGTTCTCACGATATTATAAAGATTTATCGGTACACCTTCATAGGCAAAAAATCTAAAAACTATCGAATTCGATATTATTAAGATTTTATGACGATATTCGTCAACGATACTATCGACAAAGAATATTAAATTTCTCGAATTCGATTTTCTAACGATTGCGTGAAGATATTTGAAACTATATTATCGACACGTAATATGAAATTTCTCGATTTCGATTTTTTAACGATTTTGTGACGATATTTGAAACTATATTATCGACAAATAATCTGAAATTTCTCGAATTCGATTTTTTAACGATTTTGTGAAGATATTTAAAACTTTATTATCGACACGTAATCTGAAATTTCTCGAATTCGATTTTTCAACGATTTTATGACGATATTTGAAACTATATTATCGACACGTAATATGAAATTCCTCGAATTCGATTTTTCAACTATTTTGTGGCGATATTTGAAACTACATTATCGACAAATAATCTGAAATTTGTCGAACGATTTTTCAACGATTTTGTGACGATATTTGAAATTATTTCCAAATTTTAAAAATTGGTGAAAATTTTTCTAAGTCTAACTCGTCTGGAAGTACTAAACTGCCTATTATAAGCGTTTTATTGCTAATTCCTCAATGATAAGGTATGGCATAGTGGTTAAGGAAGAGGATTACGATGCAAGAGGTAGATGGTTCAAGCCCCACAGGTGGCAGATTTTTTATAATTTTTTTTTACTTTTTCTGAAATGATCCTCTTACCGTAACATGAATAATGTGTTTAGGCATAGTTTAATGTATTAATTATGCTAATTAATGATTTTTAATTATAGAAAAAAGCTAGTAAAAGACGAAAAATCTAAAAAATCGACAGAATATCGAATTCTATAAAGTGTCGCGAAAGTTCCGCTTAAATTGTGAAATTATCTTTCGATATTATAGATAGATTATCGATAAAATATCTTACTATAATCTCGAAATTTTTGCTAACTATAATTCGTCGATAATCTATCTATATATCGAAAGATAATTTCACAATTTATGCGGAACTAACGCGACACTTTATCGAATTCGATATTCTGTCGATTTTTTATTTCGATAATTTGTCGATTGTGCTGCTCGGGTTGGACAAATTTTCACAGAAGTACGTCTTCATTTCCCACACACCAACAATTTATTTTTGTTGGAAAATATGCAATTTTTTTAATACTCTCAACATTTTTCAAATTCAATTACTAGACGTAATTCAGATAGTGATAATGAAGGAATGTTATCAACTCGCCAACTCAGATGCAGCTGAAGTTTGTGCTCACGTCAGTGAAAGAGCATTTCACTCACTATTTAGCAGAACAAAATTTTGTGCTGCCGAAGTTGATTTTTTGATTTTTTGACGAAATATGGAGGGAGGGTTCCAATTGAAAAAAATTTCAAACAAAAGTTGTAGATAAAGATTCTAGAAATAATTTTGGTTATTATAAAAATTTCGACTGGGCCCTTCCCTCTCCTCTAATTTCGCATATTAGTACAAGTACACTGATTATTGAAAAGTGGGAGGGAGGTAGGGGTTGAATTTTAAAAAATGTCATACAAAAGTTGTAGATTAAGATCCTAAAAATGATTTTGGTTATTATAAAAATTTCGATCGGACCCCTTCCTCCTCTCGGATTTCGTATATTAGGCGTCTTAAGTAGTTTTGTATGTATACTTGAAAATTTTTAGCAAGCTCCCAATCTACCAATTTTGGCAGTGCAAACTAGAACCATGTCTAAAAAAAAATCATATTATGATATCATGCTTGGTATTATGATTTTTTAGAATATGCTCCAAAAAATGCTTCCATATCAACAAAAATGCAAATATACAGGAATTCTATTGGAAAATCCACTAAGTCCTCGAGATCTGTGATTAACAGCAAATATTCTCAATTCTTGGCAGTTCACTATGGTATCCAATTTTAACACCTTTATTTACTGGTATAAGTATGGGTAGTAGGTAGCTAAGTAGGTACCAACGAAACGGCACATTTATCGTCAATAGTATAGGTACAGAGAGGTACGATTACGAACGATCATAGGCGTTATAAAAGCTCCAGACTGTTGCGTAACCGCGTTAACAATACAAAATAAAATACTGGTTATTCCATTTAGAGTAGAAAACTTCCGCGTCGGCTGTCTGAATGGAAAACGTACCTATACAAGAGCGAGAGCGATCGACAGAAATTTAACTGGTTCGTTCAATGTCACGGGTATATTAAAATAAATGTTACAAATAATAATAATAAAACGCACGTGCAGCAAAGGTATTACATTCAATGGCGTTATTGTAAGACGATGAACACAACATTCGCGTCGCAACCATGGAAACCTGTGGCTTTCGTCCTTTCAAAGTGTGACCACTTCGATAGCGCAAATTACGGACATTCTTTTAAAATACCACCGTTGTATATCCCATAGGAGAATCAGTCACTATGCTCGCGATCTGAAACCGAACGACCACGAGCTCGATGAAATTTTCGTATGAAAAATTTCCCTCTTATATTATATTACACTGTTTCCCAGGTTTTATACGTCTCTCGGGAAATTATTTCCTTTTTTTCTCAAATTCGGTAATTTTTTCACAACAAACAATATAATCAACGTTTAATTCTTTTTCCACGCAAAGTTATATCTTTGATTTCTTTTAACGATGCGATTGAGAAATACTTCACCACTCTGCGACTTACCTAATTGCTTCTCAGTTCATGACCTTTTTCGCGCGCTTATAGTAAAAGTACTCGTAAAAAAGGACGAAAACGTAACACGTACCACCAAATCTACAATTTTTCCAACACGTGAAATTCCAAACATAGGTACTTTCATCATCGCTAAAACACTGGAAGATAATGTTTTCGTGAATAAATCGAAGGTCGATATACGTCGGTATTTTTTCGTTTGGTAAAAAGGTTCGCCAAGCTGGGGGCTGTTGAGACTAGGGTGGCCCTTATTTTTCGAATTTTGGAAATGTTGTCGGGACGGGGGGTCAATTGGTGACATATTAGTAGAAAATAATTCCCTAGTTTTTATTTTTCCTCTAACTGAATTTTAGGCCGTTTCTCAGGGCCCCCAAATTTGAAAAAATCAAGAAAATAGAAAATATAGAACATTTTGAAAATTTTTGAAAATTTTTAGCAAAATGGTCATAGGGATGGTATTTCTATAAGACAAGACCATTTTCGATGATTTCTTATCTTTACCCCCCTTTTCATGGGACATGAAAAAACGTTATTTTTTACGTTTTTTATAAAATTTGAAAAAAATGGCTACAAATTTAAAAAAAAAAAAAATGTAATAAAATGGTTTCAACATACATGTTATTACCCAAAAAGGTCATTTACAGTGATTTTTCACCACTGCCGTATCAGTGAGAATTTTTCAAAAACTCAAAAATTGAAAAAAATGAGGTTCCCAAAAAAAAAGGTAAGGATGAAAAATCGCCGTAAATGACCTTTTTGGGTGATAACATGTATGCTAAAAACATTTTATTCCAAAAAAAAGTTTCTTTAATTCTTAGTCATTTTTTTCAAATTTTTTAAAAAACGTAAAAAATTACGTTTTTTTTATGTCCCATGAAAAGGGGGGGGGGGTGTAAAGATAAGAAATCATCGAAAATGGTCTTGTCTTATAGAAATACCACCCCTATGACCATTTTGCTAAAAATTTTCAAAAATTTTCAAAATGTTCTACTTTTTCTTTTTTTTTTTGATTTTTTCAAATTTGGGGCCCCTGAGAAACGGCTTAAAATTCAGTTAGAGGAAAAATAAAAAATAGGGAATTATTTTCTACCAATATGTCACCAATTGACCCCCCGTCCCGACAACATTTCCAAAATTCGAAAAATAAGGGCCACCCTAGTTGACACCGTCAGACATAAGTTCCGTTTTTCTCTGGATGTCAGCTTGCCACACTTACGAACCGTTGTCGACGTTCAGAACTATTAAACTGGTTATTTTGATAGATTTATTTCGAAATAAACTTTCCAATAACGTTTAGGACGTAAAATGTTCACCTTTATTAAACTTTGAAGTGTCTATATTGCAACTTGAAATGGTAAGAAATCCACATGTCTGGCACATATCTCGTGTATAAATTTAATATACTCGTATAAATCAAATTTTAATTATTACTTTTTTTTATAACAAACAAGTAGGGACTAAATTGTTTGATGATAATGTGTGAAGGAATTTTAAAGTTTGGATTTTATTTTTATAAAATATTAACTACTTCCTTAGTTCGTCTCAAACACGTATCTACGAGTAGTCGAGTACTCATACCTAACCTAACTATAATATGACAAATTTATCTCAAAATCGGTTATAAGTCTCTTTTCTTCCCTATTTAAAAAAGTAGAGATTTTCTCCAGATTTTTTTCTTTGAAAACATTGAACGATTTTTTCCAGGCTATTGATATATTATTTTTTCTCTCTAAAAATTAGAAATTTTTTCTTGGGAAAAACAGAAGTTTTTCACTCTGCATAAAAATTGAACAATTTTTTTTTAGTCTAAAAATATTGCGAATTTCCTCATGAAAGAAAAGTATTTTCTATTCCATGAAAATATATGTAAATGTAGATTATTTTTTCTCTTGGAAAATTTAGGTTTTTTTTTCTTAATTTTTTTTTCTCTCATAAAATGAACAATTCACTTATTTCCCAGAAGAATTTTTTTCTGAATTAAAATTAAAATATATTCTACCTAAAAGAAAATTTTACAAAATGTTTCCTTCATTTTTTTTTTAATTGAAAAAATAGGAAATTTTTCATTTTTATCCAAAGAATCGATCAAAAACGATTTTTTCGCTCTATAGATTTTCTTACTCATAAAAATTAAGATAGTCTTTATTCCAAAGAAATTCAGATTTTTTTTTTTTTACAAAAAACTGAGATGTTTTTCTTCCAAGAATTTCAAAAATAGTTTTATTCCAAAATAAAAAATAAATAAATAAATAAAAACTCTAACGCAGTTAATGCGCTAGAAAAGCTGATTTTCTATTATTTTTATTTTTATTTTTCAAAATTTATGTAAATTCATGTGTAAATTAAATTATTTTTATGTACTTAATGATAACAACATCAAATTGAAAATTTTAAAGTGATTAAAAAAATTATACAATTTACAGCCAGCTATTTTTGATAAATAAAAACTTTTAACAAGTTTTAAACCAATAAGAAACGACATTATCATAACAAGTAGGCAGTTGGATAGGCATTGCAAAAGTTTTGAATTTTTACAAATTTGCTAGCCATTTATTTTTTTTAAATGGGAAATGATGATCAGCTGTTTGTTTTGAAATTTTCCATGGCGAATTCCTCGAGAACCGGTTCATTAAAATGAAAAATGCTTAAAACCTTTTTTGTGCGTCTTTTTAAGTACTACTAAAAATGTTATTTACTAATTTCGCGTAATTGCTTAATTCGAGGTGCTAGAAGCATTTGAAAATTTCAATCGCTAATAACTCGAGAACCGGTTCACCGATTTTTCTCAAAAACAATAGGGTTCTATTCCCATTAGTAACAAACCTCTCATGATAATTTCAGCTCAATTATTTTGACCCAAAACGTCGAGAAAAATACCCCTCACCCCCAACTTCCATCATCAGGTAAAATTTAATAGCTGACTTTTCTCTTTGAGAAAATCAGCTAAAAAAAAACATTTTTGTTTTACTCATACCTACTCCAAATGAACCTAGATTTTTTTCTTTTAAAATTTTTAAAAGTTTTCTTCCATAAAAAGTTTCGTTGAAAATTGATACCTATTAAAATGCGTTTTTTTCCCTCTGAGAGCAGAAGTTTATTCTTCAAACAAATTAAAGATTTTTTAGAAAATGAGAAAATTTTTGTGGATATTTTTTCACTTTCAAAACACTAACGAAAATACTTTGAGATATTCTTGTTCCCAGAAAATTCAAAATTTTCATCTCCAAAAGAACTGAGAGAATTTTTTTCTATACTACGTAGAGATTCCTTTCTCAGAAAATGAAATAATTTTTTTCTGTATACATAAATTATAAGATTGTTAATCTAAAAAAGTTTTCAAGAAAAATAGGTAGGTAGATATTCTAAAATTGTAATTTTTTTCATTCCAAAAAATTGAGAAGATTTTTCATGTACAAGAATGGGAGGAGTGGGCATAGGTGTACTCTCTAGTGAGTGGAAGCTCTGCCAGAATGACGATAATTTTTTCAAAAAAAAAAAAAAAAAAAAAAAAAAACTTTACCACTTCTAATAAAAAAATTGACAACTCAAGAAAATAGCTGGGGCCCTAAGTTTTTAAAGTGCTCGAAGGCCCCAAAAATTACTGCACCCAACTGGAAAGCGCTTAACCAACTTTGATGTCTAGAAATGCAATTTTAATCACAAGTTTTAGTTTTGAGGTTTATAAAACTTGTGATTGAAGTTGAATTTTTAGACATCGAAGTTTATTACAGGGCTTTCTGGGACAATTCCAGTGCGCTGGAGGAAAGATAACTTCTACTGGAGGCTCCAGATCGCTTCAAAAATGGTCGCAATCGACTCGAGGAGTCGATTTCCATAATTAAATCAGTATCTCGAAATAGTACTATTTATGAAACTAAACTTACATCTAATATAAAAATGATTTGTACACTTGAGTGAGCAACTGGACATGTTGTAGGTATATTTAACTTCGCTATTATTTTTATTTTTAAACAAAGCAGTTCTTAAAAAAGAAATAAACGGTAGCTAATTTTTTTCACTAAAGTTGTAACAAATAATAGATTCTGATGAAAAATAACTTTAACAAAACGTTCTCAAAAAATAAGAATCAAAAGAGTGCTTCGTTTTTAATCTTTTTTTTTCGAATTCAGTCACCTACTGAACTTGTTAAAAATAGAATCAAACAAAATTCTTTTGGTATATTGTACGACCATTATACGATGGCGGACCCTGCCTGAAACCGCGATTTGAAAAACCGAAATTTTTTCAAAAAGATCAGTAGTTCTCAAACAATGTTTACATCATAATTTGTAAACAATGCAATATTTTTTCCTTATTAAAATAAAATAAGGGGGCTTTAATGTGTCTTTATTACAATTTGAACTTTAATTTATGAAATAAAAGCATATTAAGGCCCTTTGCTTCATTTTAATGAGGAAGAAATATTGCATTGTTTACAAATTATGATGTAAACATAGTTTGGGAACTACTGATCTTTTTGAAAAAATTTCGGCTTTTCAAATCGCGGTTTCAGGCAGGGTCCGCCATCGTATAATGGTCGGACAATATTCGTGCTTTTGAAATTAGCTTAATAGGTATATTTATAGATTTTTACTCCAATCCGAACATGATCCGATTTTTTTGAGTTTTTTCGTGGTAAAATAAATTCTCACTATCTCATATTTTACTTTGGACCTTCGAAATAAATATATCAAAAAAGTCGAATAAAATTTTGAATTGTTTTACAAAATACTACTTTGGGTTTTCAAGTTCAACTTTAAAAACTTTTTTTTTCGTACTCTGGTGTAAATATTCAAAAAATAATTTTAAGGAAAATTTATGTATAAAAAACGTTAGATGCCTGTACGAATGGTCGTTTGTTGTATGTATTTATTTTACGAATTTTTTTTTGTACTCGTATTATAATTTAGCGTGCTGGAAAATTAATTATTTTTTGGGCTATTTTTATACAAGCGACGTGTCGCGTGTTTTCGTTTTAAAAATATATTTTCCAAAGTTTGTTGGACTTTATTCGAGTTGCAAAAAAAAATGGGCAAAAATCGAAAGAAGAATTTATATAAATTATCGTTATTTTTCATTTTAGGTGGTTTAATTCAGGGCTGAAGTATGAGACGTAGACTACAGATGACAGATTACGTTTGAGTACGTTGTCTACATACGCGATGAGCACTGCTAAGATATGAGATATTTAAGACGATGAATGTGTGCAAGCATTTTAAGTTTTTCCTAACACGTTAACGCGATGCCTCGATGTGGTTGTACATGACGTGTGAAAATTAGTTTTACTTGGACTGTGCGGCGCGGAGGTAGCTATGCTGCCATTTAGTATTACTTTGATATGTCCTCGTATTCTTGTAGACTATAGTTCAGTTGCTTTAATTCGGTTCATTACTTCGTTATAATATCTGAAAAGAAAGAAACTGGATTTTCATTTAGCTTATAACACATAATAGAATTGATGTGTGATTAATCGACGATAATTACAGGCTAAATGCATAATTATAACGATTTACCTACATGTGTCGAACTCGCAGGTCCTTGTATAAACACGTTATACAACCTTTTATGCACATAATTTTTATTTAAACGTTTTCACAAGATGTTCCTTTTTGCTATAGTGATGCAACTTGATTTACTTCTCAGACTTTCTTTATTTTCGCAAATAAATTTTCAGTATAATTTTGTAAATAATTAAGGTAATTTTTTGCGAAACGAAATTACAATTGAATGAGTTTCTCCCTCGTTACGTACGGTTTAATTTAGACTCATTTTGATTCGTAAAAAAAAATTAAATATAAAAAACGAACGGAATTAAAAATTTAGCTTGGATGGTACAATGGTTAATTAAGGAAAAGTATGTTTTCGTTTTGACTCAGAGATTCAAAAGTTGACGAAAATTACTTTCTTTTTTCGAATCTAAATGGTAAAATCGTTTCTATGCCAAAAAATTTGTTAACATTTTTTATGTATTACAAAAATATATTAAACTTTACTTTGCTATTAGGGGAATATAATTTTTTTAAATTAATTTTAATTGTTAATAAAGTCTAAAGAGCATAGCAGGGTAAGATAGATAGGTGAACAGGCCCCCAGCAAGAATTTTGAAACCGCAACTTGTAGAAGTTGGTCCTTGTGGTCTAAAACCCCCGTGATAAAATTTTTAGGTTGCTACCTCACCCTCCTAGTACCAAAAAGTTTGACATTTTTATTATACGTAATTTTTGATTTTGACAGTTTTCAACTGAATTCCAAAGTCGAGCAGATACTACATACGATCAAGCTAGGGTCATTTATGGATTTTTTTTCAATTTTTTTCGAACGTACGTATCTTTTTAGTGAAATGCGTGTTTCAAGTTTTTTAATGGCACTTCATTTCAGTGAATTACTTCAGAGGCAAAAAAAATATATGTTATGTACTCAGCTACTTACCTAGTGTACCTAGTTGTACAACATGTATTTTTTTAGAATTTTTTAAATGCAAAAAAACAAATTTTTTCACCATTTTTCGCGATTAAAATAGTCATTTTTGGTCTTTAATTTTTTTCTTTTTAATATAACATGAAATACACCATCAACCCGGATTTGGATGAACTTTGTTGATTTTTTCTATTTTTCCAATTTTCTTATAAATTAACAGAGTGACGCCGTTTTGGGACATTTTCTCACGAGGTGTCTGGAAGGCCTAAAATTCATGTTTGGATATGTTTCCACTCGACATTTGTCATAATAACAATTTTAGCGAAATCGAGAAAATTTTATTTTTTGCCAACATTAATAAAATTAAAAACATTTTTGACTTCAGAAAGTGGTAGTTGGAAAAAATTTTTGCGACGTGATTTTTATTTCCAAACAATTTGGTGTTTTTTTTAAAACAATTATATTATATAATCCTAAAAAAAATCAGATTTCTCCCCAAAAAACAAGTTTTTTTTCTCCAAAAATTTTGGGAAACATTTTTACCTCCAAAAAAATGAGTAAGTATTTTTTTCTTTCAAAAATTGATTTTTTAAAAATAAAATCAGACAGTAGGTACATGTGAATAAGATTTTTTTTTCACACTGACCCTAAAAATAATTTATACTTAGTCATCTAAATATTTTTATTCCAATAATTTTCTCCAAAAAAATTGAGTGATTTCTTTTTAATTTAGAAAATTGTTTTTCTCCCAAAAAGTTGAAACGATAGATAGGCTTACATAAGATTTTTTTTCTGAAAAAAGAAACACAAAAAAGTTTTCTTTTTCGAAAAACTGAGAATTTTTTCAAGCTGACTCAAAAAATACTAATGAGTATTTCTTTATCCCAAGAAGATTCAGATTTTTTCTTGCAAATATTACTTAATTGAGAAAATATTATTTTCACTTTGAAAAAAATAGTATTTTTCTCCAAAATTACTGAGAAATGTTTTACCTACTTTAAAAAAAGTATATAGAGAGAATCAGAGATCTTGATTGGATGTGTAATTAAATTCTAAACTTTTGGAATTTCCTAAAGTGTAGCTCATTTTCATCTTTAAAAATTTGTAGCGAGGGGAGGAGATATTATAATACATTGTTGAGACAACTTAATAAGAATGTATCTCAAAATAATATGACTTTAAATGAAAATTATCTAATTTATGCTATTTTGAGAAAGCCTTTTTCAATTGTGAGGAAGAAGGGGGGCTAAAATCGTTCTGAGTGCCATTTTTATACAGTGAGGAATTAAGGAGCTACATTGAGACAACGAAACTAAAAAAATTTAAATTTTGAAAATTTTGATCAAAACGTATTTGGTTTTTTTTTTTGAAAAATAGGAGGCCCACTGCAGGGATGGGTTTTCACGAAGGGGAAAAACAAAAAAATAAGGAATTATTTTCTTACAAGCGATAGTAACTTTCTAAAAAAATCGAGGAAAAAAATTCCTTTCATATAAGGACCACCCTAAAATGTATCCAGCAATGCAATCTAAATTTGGCACTTCTGACATGTCCCATGTTAGACCATAAAAGGATCAACTTTCACTAGTTGGTTTAAAAAATTCTTGCTGGGGGGCCGATTAACTATCTTACCCAGCTATAAGTTCTTTGAGAAATATTTTATTTTTAGGTCATAATTTTCAATTAGGTAAGTGTAGTGAATCGAGTAATCATAATTTTTCAGTTGATAGGTAAAGCAACTATAAAAATAAATAAAGTTTATGGACTGGCAACGTGTAAAAAGTACATATCTGTGACTGTCGCTGAGATAAGGAACCTAGTGTGTTATTTTGAGGTTTTGACCTAACTGCGGTTTGGGATACCTGAAAGTGTACTTTTTAACATAGACCAGGTCAAGTTGCCGAAAAAAGAATTTTAAGTGCGCTAAATTGCGATTTTATGTTCAAAAGTGTTCATTTTCCCCATACATGTTTAATAAAAACTGACTTATTCGTACCTACAACTGACCCTTTCGGTTTAATAATGTAAAAACTATCTAATGAGTCATGGTTTACACCTCATTATACTCAATCTGAGGATATTTGACTTTTTTATATTTTCAACAGTCGATATATTCACTCCAAGAGATTTGATAGTAACTTAACGCCATGAATGGCATTTGGCACCTTAAATTATTTATCAAATTCATCACTCGAGGTCTATTTAAATAATTAAAATCGTAACTTGAAAAATTACGATCACAAAATTCATTTAAAAAAGAATGCGCCACTGATAACGCTGATAAAAACTAAAACCAACGCGATTTAACGCGATCAGCTGACATGAAAACTGAAGCTACCACCACACTACACAGCCGGGAACTGCCAAGATGGACTGAGTGACGTCACAAAACCTTCATCCAATCATCAGAACACTTGTCAACCCACTAAAGCCGCGTTCACATAAGTTACACCATGTCAAAGCTTTAAACGCGTTTTACTCGAAAACTTGTTTTTGGGCACAGGTCCCTTTTCTCAGCGACAGTCACAATTTCTATAGAATCTCGCAAGTGCATAATTTTATTAAAAACGAGGCATTAGAGTGATAATAGGTTGTAATGAAGGGATATAATTAGATAGGTACGTGCTTAAAAGTGTATACGTTGGAGCATGGAGCAGTTACGTATGTAGCTAGGTACATTCGTAGATTATGCATGGTTCGAAATTAACGTAGCCGCTTATAAAATTTGATCCCTGTAATCAGATACTTACCTACGTAAATCTCGAGTATATAATTTCAATTGAAAATTATTTTAATAAAGATCAAATGAACTTGAAATAATTCTCTATGTGCGAAGAACAGACGTAATCAGTTCGTAATTAATATTCCCATTGTTTGAAAATTATTAACAAAATTTTAATCTCAGGGTGTGGATTAGGTGCATACCAACTTTTACGTAAATGTGTATAATTTTTACGTGGAAACCAGTTATTTAAACGTGTTAAACGATTTTTGAGAAATTAAAATTCCGTCTGATCATATTTTCTTCATTAAATGATTGCAAAAATTTAAAATAATCAAAACTTTCAACCGATTATTGTTGAAATTTTGATTTATCGATGTAGACAGTCGCGCTTGTCGAGACGAAAAAAAAAACCGTTTTATTACACTCTCGACAAATTTTACGATCAGTTGTAATCTATCGGGTATTTTATTGTATGATAAAATTAAGCATTAGTTTTGCACGCGAACTTCATAACGATAGGTTTGCCTTATGCTTCACTTTGTATATCTCTATACTGCGAAATAATCAAATTGCGCTTTTTTTGGTCCTATCGGGTTTGGAGTAGCAATGTCGTCAAAACTGCTCGCAATGTTGAGCGATTATGAAAGTTAATTGAAATGTTCAAGTCGGATTTGATGACATCAAGTTTGGCTATAATAATCTAAACCCAACTTTGAAAAGGTTTCGTATCTCCATTAAAAATATTGTTTTCAAAACCAACGTCCTTGTCAAAGGAACGTTTTGAAATAACGAGATAAAAGTTAGCCAGATTAGAATAGAATTTATTCGAACGTTTAAGTTTTTTTGTTTTTTTTTTAAGCTGGGAGGTTTAATGATTTTTATTATTTTGTAAATGATGTACTTCTCATTGAGACAGTTTATTTCAATTAGATTCATCAACGTTGTATTTGTATTCTCTCATTTTAAAATGTTTTATGTTTCGAAGCAATTAGTTTTTAATTCGGTGTAATCTTGAGTATAAAATTTAGGACGTATCAAATTTTCCACGATTACTATTTTATGATTCACGTGGATACGATATGAGGCTATTTCAAATATTACTTTGCATGCATGTTTGCGACAGTGTGATCGACTTATGGTCATTAAATTTCGCTGTTTTCCGACGATTTTGTAAATTTTTTCTCCAAGAATTTTTCTACGTGACAAACTTGTGATTGCCGGTGTAAAAATAAAGTATGCTCACCTACGGCAGATTAAAACTGTTGAAATTTTTCCTAGACTTGCGTGAGTCAGTCTTTGTAAATCTTTGGATTTTTTTTTCAAAATTTTCAAACTCCTAAAACCAAATTATCTTATGCTTAATTCATTTCTTCGTATTTTGTTCTTCATAAATTCGTGAATAAGCTCGTTTAATTTTTTTCATAGGCTATCCTAAATGTAACATATTATGTAGTTCGTACTGTACGTACGTGCTTAACTGCTTATGTAGAATGATGTAAAATATAAAAATTAATTTCCTAATCTCGAAATGTTTACATTTACAAAAACTTATGTAATTTTTTTTACGCACCACGCTGTCTGTCGTTGTCAAATTTGCGGAGCTGCGAATTCGTGTGATGTTTTTATAGGGCGAAAATTGAAATATTTTGCGTTATATAAATGCGCTATCCTTGGCTTTTTTCAAATACTCTTATGTATTATGCTTGTCAGGAAATAAATTATCATACTTCATTAAAAGAAGGTCTGAATAAAGATCATTTATGCCAATTTCCACTGAAACATTGTATGAGATAGGACAACCCGGGAAAAAATCTCATGGATCAAGTCATATCTATTTGGATAAAATCTGATCAGATTTGATCAAGTTTGATCCAAATGTTGATCTGATTGGATAAAATTTAGTCAAATTGGATCTAGTTATATCAGAGAAAATCCACTGATATCTAAAATGATTATATCAAAATAGATCAAAACATATCAACTAGATCAAGTCATATCAGTGAAAATCCAGTTATATAGAAATGCTTATATCCGAATGGATCAAATTGGATCAAATTAGATTCTCTCATATATAATTTGATATTATTGGATCAAGTTGAATCTGTAAAACTCCAGTTTTATCCAAAATGGTTGTATCAAAATAGATCAAATCATATCAACCAGATCTCCTCATATCTACTTTGATATAATTAGATCAAGTCATATCAGTGAAAATCCAGTTATATAGAAATGGTTAGATCCGAATGGATCAAATGGGATCAAATTAGATTCTCTCATATATAATTTGATATTATTGGATCAAGTTATATCTGTGAAATCAAAATGAGTCAACCCAGATTCATTTCAAAATTTTAGGGGCTACGAGCAGTGCCAGAATAGGGTTCCATCAAAAAAGTAAGGCAAAATTCGGAGTAGGCACTATTAAAAATGTAACAAACGACATGCTACATGCTTTTTTACATTTTTTTTTTGATTTGGTCAAAAATTTTGGGGCGCAGTGCCCCCATGGGGTCCTGAAGGTATCACGACAAAAATCATTTCTGAATTTAAGTTGAAATTATCTACTCACAGGAATTTTTCCTGATACTTTTAGTTATACAACCTTGAGTAATTGTTATCTTTGATTGTGTGTCACATAAATACAATTAAACTGTCTCATTATATATGAAATGTTTCGTACCAAGTTGAGTGCACCATCATTGATCTGATTGGAAAATTTAAGCAGCTTCGGGTTTGGTTACTACTTGGATGGGTGACCGTTGAGAAAAATTTGGGATGGGTATGGTCAGATCTAACCATAATAAATGGGAAATGTACCTATCAAATATGATCCAATCATATTTAATTTTATCTCATCATGCATCATTGGATCAAACTGTGTATAGTTTGATCAAATTAAATATGATTAGATCAAATTTGATAGGTATAAAATTCATATATGGTTAGATCTGACCACTTCATATATGGTTAGATCCAACAGATTTTTTCTCGGGAAATTTGAGGTAGAAATAATTACCCTAAAACCACCCTATGAGGAAATGCAAAAAATTTCTCAAAAAAGTTTTTTTCAAAAAAAATGGCAGTTCATCCCCTTCCTCTCTCCAAAAAAATAAAAAGAATAATCAAAAAATTGAAAAAAAAAATCTTCCTAGTAATGTTATTGATAGAAAATGAAAAATAATGAAACAAGTTAAACGAGAAGAGAGCAGTTGCTTGGATGAATAAATTCAACGTATCCAAAACCCTTTTAATAATAAAGAAATCCTTTAAAGAAAAATCACATTTTTTTTTGTTTAAATAACATCTCAGTCTTTTTCCCCAAAATTATAGCCATTTTTTATCATTTTTGTTGATCCAGAATTTTGGTGTATGAGAAAAATAAATATTTAAAAGGTGTAATATTACATTGAAATATTGAAAAATAGGTATTGAAAAAATTCTTTCGTCTACAAAAATTATTTTTTGTAATTCACAATTGAAGGCTAAGAATTCAAAGAGCGCTAAGTGCCAAAAAAGTGATCTCCAGATATAAGCTTTTAAAGGTTAGCATAGTCTCCCAAATCCAGGAAAATGTTGGGAAGATTGAAAATCGAGGTACTTAACACGGTTTGATGTCTTTACTACCGATTTATCGAAAAATTCGAAACATTTAACAATTTTGACTAGGAGAAATGGGGGTTCCAAAAACACGCTTTTTTGGCTAAATTTCAAAAAGATGAAAAAATAAATTTCAATGGGCGCTAAGTGCCACGACAATGAAGGCGCTTAGCGCACATGCTTTTTTGTGAGTGAATTTAGAACTACTAGGAAGTAGGTATTGGGGACTTCGGTAGGTTAGGATTGTAGAGTACATCTCCTAGTATACGAATCCACCATTAACTCAATTTTTTTGAAAATGGCACTTAGCGCTCTTTGAATTCTTAGGCCCATATTCTGAAACGTACCTTAACGAATCACAGTCGTCAGATTCTTTCTTTACTAGTTCAGAAGGAACCCTTAAAGTTAAGGTATGTTTCAGAATATGGGCCTTAGCCTTCAATTGTTGAAAAAATTTCCTATTTTTTTCAGTTGATATAAGTTAATAAATATAGTCCAGGGAAATAAGACATTTTAGTAGGAACTAATTGGGGGAAAAGGTTTTTTTTTCACGAAGTTACTCAGAATGCTGCCCTATTTAACATATATAAAATCGAGCCGGTGCTTCACCCCCAAAATCCACATTTTTGCCCCCCAAAAATGTTTTTTTACGTTTATCTCGGTTTCTAATTAAGCTACAGGAAAAAAGTTAGATAAAAAAATGTTTAGGAGTGGATTTAAAACAGAAAAAGTCATTATCAATTTTTTGATATGAGCGGTAGAAACCCCACAATGAATTTTCAAAGTTTTCAAGTAAAGGGCAATTAGGGGGACAGAGAGGGGTTACTTAGTTTGCCCTAAGAAACCGATTTCGATTGCTTACATGCCAAAAGGTCAACCTTGATGAGACAAAACTTTGACAAAAATTTCAGACCGCTCGGGCATGTATTTTGGGGGGAGGGGCTAATTTTTTTTCAAATTACCAGCTCAATATTTTTTGGTCAAATTAAGATAAAGAATTTTCATTCTTTCCACGGATTCTGAGGGGTCAGAAGAACCCCTAGCCAAAATTTCAAAATTTTTGGGCAATTTTTGACTGAGTTATGGCGTTTTTACAGTCCAAGGAAATTAGCCAAAAATGTGATGATTATACTTAGAACTAGCTAAGTTCCTTGGACTATTAAAACGCCATAACTCGGCCAAAAATTGCCCAAAAATTTTGAAATTTTGGCTAGGGGTTCTTCTGACCCCTCAGAATCCGTGGAAAGAATGAAAATTCTTTATCTTAATTTCACCAAAAAATATTGAGCTGGTAATTTGAAAAAAAAATTAGCCCCTCCCCTCAAAATACATGCCCGAGCGGTCTGAAATTTTTGTCAAAATTTTGTCTCATCAAGGTTGACCTTTTGGCATGTAAGCAATCGAAACCGTTTTCTTAGGGCAAACTAAGTAACCCCTCTCTGTCCCCCTAATTGGCCTTTACTTGCAAACTTTGAAAATTCATTGTGGGGTTTCTACCGCTCATATCAAAAAATTGATAATTACCTTTTCTGTTTTAAATCCACTCCTAAACATTTTTGATCTAACTTTTTTCCTGTAGCTTAATTAGAAACCGAGATAAAAGTACAAAACGGGCAAAAATGTGGATTTTGGGGGTGAAGCACCGGCCCGATTTTGGCGAATTTTATATATGTTAAATAGGGCACCATTCTGAGTAACTTCGTGAAAAAAAACCTTTTCCCCCAATTAGTTCCACCAAACAGCACATTTATGGCTAATTTCCTTGGACTAATTAGTACATTTTGAATAAAATAAAAAAAAGTCTGTAAAACGTTATTCTGAAATAAGTCCTCCGCAGAAAGAATTGTGTCAAAAAAGTTATTTAAAAAAAATTACCTACTTGATTGAGTACTCAAAAAAATGTACACTTACTTGAAATTCAAAAAAATAAAAATAGATAATTGTCTTAAAAAACTGCTTCAATAATTGTTGAGCTGATTTTTTTTTTTTTTTTTTTTTTTTTTTTTGACAATCAACTCATTTTTTTCTGAAGTTCTAAAAAAAGAAATCGTCAAATTATAGGATTTTAAAAATTACCAGATATCTACTTAGTTATTATTACCAAGTATTTATTAATTTTTTTTTTAGAAAAATTTCTTCTAAGCGATGTACTTGATTTAAAAAAAAGTATCTCAATTTCACTGAATGTACTAGATGATTCAAGAATTTCCCATTTTCTACTCTTTACTTCTCATTTGATTGATTATTAATAAATTCATGATTTAATTATCATTAAAACCAAATGTAAAACTATTTCCGAGTCTTATGATCCAATCGCCTAGAAGAAAACAATTTGCAGTAGAAGTATTTTTATTTTTGAAAAAAATTTCTAATTAGGTTTTTAAAAGTTGAAAAAAGTAATTAAAAAATTACTTTAAAATTTAGGCAAATTTTCGAAGAAAAAATGGAAAAGTTCTGTATGAGTAAAAATAAATTGTAAAAAAATCATGAAAACTTTTTTGGGAAAAATACACTCTGAGTAAAAGAAAAAACCCGATAGAAACATTGTTCTAAAGAAATCCTTCGAAGAATAAATTGTGCCAAAGAAATTATTTAAAAACAATTAAGTATAAGCAGCTTAGGTATCATTCAAGAAAATCTTATGGGGAAAAAATCTAAAAAAAGTTTCCTTAATAAATTTTAAAAACATTTCTTATAATAAAAATATATTATTTTACACAAAATAAAAAAATAAAATTATTTTGGGCAAAATAAAGAAATACCAACTTCGAAGAAAATTCAAACAAAATAAATGTTCAAAAAATTATAATTTCTGACAAAATTAAAAAAAAAATTATCTCTGCTTTTGTTTTTTGAATTTCTTAAAAGAAAAGTTGTCAAATTCCGCCTTGAAAATTATCAGGTACAATTGAATTTTTTTAGAAAGAATTCTTCCAAGATGCAATAATGTTAGAAATTTTTTTTTCAATTTCACAAATTAATAAAGTACCTATTTAAAATAACTCTTTTTTTATCAAAATTATCTAATCATAATTTTTCATTTTTTTATCAGTTGCAATCAGTCATTATTATGATTAAAACCAGAGTAAAATCATTCCCGATCCTTTGGTACCATGTACGTGATACGTATAAAGAGAGAAACATTTGCAGGCGGTTGATTTAATCCGTATGGGCATTTTGATTAAATTTTCCAATGCGAACAATTTTATATCGAAGCATACTCCTCAAAATATAAACATGTTGAGTGCAAATTAATTTAAAATAAAGGGTTAATTCATCTCTATTAAGTCTTATGCAGACGTATGAAATACGTCCAAGTTAGACATAAAATGTTTAAAAAATTGAAGAAATAGTAACGGGCACTTGTCCAGTTGTACACATACCCTTTTTTTAAAAAGAAAAAAAAACTACCACCGAGTGTGCCAATTTAATCACGCACTTTTTTCTGCTATATTTATCGTAACATCAATTTCATCAGTTGGCAGGAGTTTTGAAAATCACACTTTCTACCGGTGTTTGCCAAAATTCAGATCATTGTGTTATTCGTCTAAGAGAAATATTATATTTTTCTCGTTGAATCCATTATATCACTCATTTGTCATCGTACAAGAGTTATGTTTGTTGATGAGTGTTACTGTAGGTAATAGACGGTTTAAAATTCATAATTTTTTCAACCCATTTAAATTTTTTTTAGTATCGGTGGACCAGATGTTACATCGTAAGGAGTTTGGATATGGCGAGTTGAACCGGGCGTTTGTCCGAAAAAGTACGTTGAACTTGAAAAAAAAAGAAGATAATTGATCATTTGATTCATTTCACTCTATCTAATATTTCGATTTCAACGGATTAGCGTAATATTTGGGCCTTGGGTCAGTTCCCAAAAATTTTCTTTATAGACATTCCTCGTTCACGTGTTCATATCTGTCTACAGAGTACAGACTAAGTACCGAGCTGACCATCTATCAAGATCTTGTTAAAACTGAAGGGTGTGTGTTTGAAAACGAGTCTGGCAGATCTTCGACATTGTCAATGTCGTCCACTACCCTCTATACGCAGACTGCATTTTCAAATATTATTTCTGATTTTGGGATCCCTTGAACGTTACATAAAGGCGATCTGGACTGCCGCCAGAAGCATCCAATTCCATTCTGTTACTGTATCTTTATAATGAAAACTAAACCCATAACATGAAATGCAGTTTTAGTGTGGATTAGGGTGGCCCTTATTTTTCGAATATTGGAAATGTTGTCGGGACGGGGGATCAATTGGTGACATATTGGTAGAAAATAATTCCCTATTTTTTATTTTTCCTCTAACTGAATTTTAAGCCGTTTCTCAGGGGCCCCCAAATTTGAAAAAATCAAAAAAATGGAAAAAATAGAACATTTTGAAAATGTTTGAAAATTTTTAGCAAAATGGTCATAGGGATGGTATTTCTATAAGACAAGACCATTTTCGATGATTTCTTATCTTTACCCCCCTTTTCATGAGACATGAAAAAACGTCATTTTTTACGTTTTTTAAAAAATTTGAAAAAAATGGCTAAAAATTAAAAAAAAAAAAAAAATTGAATAAAATGGTTTCAACATACATGTTATCACCCAAAAAGGTCATTTACGGTGATTTTTCACCACTGCCGTATCAGTGAAAATTTTTCAAAAACTATCAAAAATTGAAAAATATGAGGTTCCCAAAAATGAAGGTAAGGATGAAAAATCGCCGTAAATGACCTTTTTGGGTGATAACATGTATGCTAAAAACATTTTATTCAAAAAAAAATGTTTCTTTAATTTTTAGTCATTTTTTTCAAATTTTTTAAAAAACGTAAAAAATGACGTTTTTATATGTTCCATGAAAAGGGGGGTAAAGATAAGAAAACATCGAAGATGGTCTTGTCTTATAGAAATACCATCCCTATGACCATTTTGCTAAAAATTTTCAAAAATTTTCAAAATGTTCTATTTTTTCCATTTTTTTTGATTTTTTCAAATTTGGGGCCCCTGAGAAACGGCTTAAAATTCAGTTAGAGGAAAAATAAAAAATAGGGAATTATTTTCTACCAATATGTCACCAATTGACCCCCCGTCCCGACAACATTTCCAAAATTCGAAAACTAAGGGCCATCCTAGTGTGGATTACCCGATCAAAAATAAATGTGACCGAATTGTTTCCAAACAAAGCTAGACTACAGATGACATTGATTTTGTAACATTTTACGAATTAAACCGTTTGATGTTTGCAATCTAGTACGTACATTAGGTATTCTGGTCCTTTGGTACGACAACGAGTCTATACATTAATTTGTAAATTATTAAGTAGGTACCTATTTCCAGTTTCCAGCACGTTGGAAATTCAAAAAAACGTTTACAGGTATTTCTTATTTGTTATTTGCAAATGAGACTGCTTTGCGTAATTTTGAATTACGCAGGGAAAAAATTCGTTAATTTTAAATAAGTTGAAAATGCTGCGTTTACACCACACTGTGTTGTTCGTTGAATTTTGTAAACGGTTGTTAATTTTTGAACGAAATTTCCTTTCTGTGCTCGTCGAAGATAGAAGTTGACTGGAAAATTACACATTTTTTTCTTCATTGAATATTCATCAAACTTTGTACTTCAAATACGCACCGGCATCGGCCGATTCGAGAGAAATATTTTAAAAATACTGTCGGTGAAATTGAATCGTTGCTGATATGCTTTATAAAGGTACTAAAAAAAACTACCCTCGAGATGAAAATTCTCCTCTTTTGTATCCTGATAAACAGATCTTTAATGGGAAATTTCAATTTCTTCCAACTTATTGTTTGATTTCCATTCGATCATAAGTTTGCTTTTACTTATAGGTACTAACCAGATGAAAAAAATTATACCTACTCGGTTTAGAATTTTTTTGATGGTAAGCCCAAGTTGGAAAAATATTTCTTTAGGGTGTAGACTTATGGAATATTTGAATTTTCGTGATTGACTCGATTGGCCCGAAAATTCGAAAATTGAAATGTTTTAATTTTTCTCAACTCTCCATCTTTTTTTCTCAAGTATAAATATAGAGCAATAAGGAGACGTGTCATTTTCAAAAATTATATTCCGATGGCGAAATTTCCAGATGTAATGTTTATATAAATTGTGATGAAGTATATTTTATTTACTGAAGCGAGACAACGTATCTGTGTGTTCGAATAGGCGACCGCGCCAAAAGCTTCGTTGAAGCTAAAAAATCTTTAACGCGAGGAAAGGCGTATGTATGGTATAGCACTTCGTGTGTAGTGTATGGTGTGCTATTTTGCAAAAACCATTTGAGGAACGAAAGTAATGCGATGTGAGTATGAGTATATGAAGTACCGCCGGTGCACTCATAATTTTTACGCGTCGTTGTAGGTATCCGTATGTTTTTATTTGTAACTGGGGTTTTCTTCCGAGAGCATAGACATTTCGTGGGTCAATGATCGCAATATGTTTCGTAGGAAAGTTTACGTATTTCTTCTAAATTATTATATTATTAGTATTATGTAAAAATCACTTTTCGTGGAATAAATTTTGGCTACAATGATTAAACAAAAATTATTTTAATGTGGTGATTCAGAACGGTGTTCCCCAAATGACATGACGTTTCAAAACCACAATAGAATTCTTCTTCGAAGAATGGGTAGTACCTTGGTGATGCTTGCACCTTACCCTAAGATACTTGTGCGGTACTTTGTGTTTTGACTGTATACGTTTAAAGTATGCTACCCGCCGTACTCGCAAAGTTCCATTCTCACCTATTTACCTGTTGTTTTCCACCACAGAACATTGCAAGATTGAGGTGTTGGTCCTTTAACGTCAGGAATATTTGTCCCTTTTTTTATGACCAAAATTATGTGAGAACCAAGAACAAATAATTTTTTCAGAGAAACGTAAAATTTTTTATCCGTATGGTTTTGATAAAATTTTGAGAATATTGACGTTTCACTAAAATTAAAATTAAAATTTGCTCGTAATATGATTTTTTTTTTCAAAATTAGGTACATTTTGCGATTATTTAATGGACTTTTTCCCCCTCAAAATGTCTTTATTCAAGATTTTCATAATTTTTTTCAATCACAGAAAGTCAGTCATAATCCTTTTCTCGAAATTTTGACTTTGAGTGTCAATTTTTAAAATAATTACTTACCTTTTAACATTTTTTTTTGAGATCATATTTTTTTTTAATTTTAGAATTGCTTGAACATTTTTTTTTTTTTTTTTTTTTTTTTGGAAAACTTATAGATAGGTATATATTTTAAATTACGATCTTTTGAACGATGCAACGATTTTTTATAAAATTTGAAACAATTTGCACGATATTTCAATGATTTTTTCGACCTTTAAACTAAAAATAAATTTTAACAATATGTTTTCCTATAAAATTATTAAAAATTTCTAGTTTTAGCACAGTGTACACTGTACAGTAGAATTTGTTGTTGTTTTTTTGTGAAGTTTTAACTATGCACGAAACTACAGATTGAATAAGATTTTAAAGGAAAATTTTAATAAAATCTTAAAACATCCAAATTCGAATATTTTTCTTTTTGCATTTTAAACATAAATTTTGAAAATTATTTTTTTTTTTTATTTAAAAATTTGTTCTTTTGAAGAAACTATTTTTCCAATAATTATAAAGTCAAAATAAACTCCACAATTTTTTTTTGTTGGAGATTTTGTCGTCTGAACAATATTTCAAAAATAGGTACTTACGTTAGGTACTTATGTGGATGAATTCTTGAAACATCCTAGTTTGAACAAAATTTTAAAGATTCTTTCACGTCAATTTTTTCAGTAGGTATTCCAAACATCTATTTTCAAAAAAATTGACAATCTTTTTCTTGAAATTTCTGATATATTTTTTCATTCAGAAAATTTGTGATTTTTGAATAATGCGTTTTCCAATAAAATGAGAAAAAATACCTCTTTTTAATATTAAGGCCTATTTTTTCGTTCGGAAAATTTTGATCTGGACAAAATGATGTTGTTTTAATTTTTTTTTATTGAGAAATTTTTGAAAATTGTGTGCTAAAAAAACTTTTGAAAAAATCAGAAAAAATTCCAAATTTCTATTGTCATTATATTACCTATTATTTTTCAGAAAAATTGTGATTTAACATTATTTTAAAAATATCTTTGTGTTTTAATAAAATCTAAAAACATTCAAAAAATTGAAACAATATTATCTCAAAATTTTTATTTCAGAATTGTTCTTTTTTAATTTCTTGTGAATAATTTTTTTTTGAATTTACATATTTTTGAATTTTTCAATTGATTTTCCCAGAAAATGAGGAAATAGTTGAACATGAATTTTTGAAACATTTTTTGCATCTTTCTCTTGTGGGGTTACACAACTCAAAAAAAATTTAAAAATAGAAATTGTTTGCAAAAAAAAAAAAAAATGAAAAATTCTCCATTGGTGCTTTTTTTTTGAAATGATTCCTAAGTAGTTTGAACAAGATTTTAAATTTGTTCCCAAAATGGTAACTATGTATATTATGTATCTAATACATACTTAATTTTCAAAAAAATAAAATAGATGCCTAGTAAATAATTGTTTTCTTTACAAAACTGCAAATTGTAACTTGAAAATTTTACCTTATACCTGCGCGATAAATTTTTGTAAATCACCTATTTAAAAAGTGTGATCTTCAGAAAATCGACTTAGAAATTTGCCACTCAAAAAATTTGCTGCTCCCTCGTCTAATATATTGGTGTAGTATGGCGTGTAAAGCTGATATAGGCACTGCAGTAGAATGTAAATATACTCAGCTGTAATTAGGTGCAAAGTACACTGCTATTAGAGGAATTTAATGTCTTATCTAATTGTAAATATTTGGCCAGACTTTTGATTACCATTGGTTCCGGGGAGCACGATTGTCTTTTGATCAATTTGTTAATTCACAATGTGGTGTGAACTGTGGACAGTGGACACAGATGGCGAAATCTGGTAAAAAAGACAATTTCTTGAATGTGTATACCTCTACCTATGTATACCTATATTCAGTAATGGCGATATCTCTAGCTGGCGTTATCTTCATCAAACTCTTGAAAAAATGTCCTCTTTCACCTCGGCGCAATTGAGCACCGTTACACATCTGTGTAATTTTCGATAAAATTGAGATAAGAATTTCTAGTATTTACTGGTATTAAGTGGGTCTTAAAATAGATTTAATCCTCAGCCGTATGCAAATATTTTTACTATTTTCGGCGTCGTGTTATACGCTTAAAATAATGGCGATGATGTAAAATGACGGTTTTGATTTTAGTCCGCGGTACAAGTTTACATAAGTACATATCACTCAAAATTTATGCGACACCTATTATTGCTCATTATCGAATCGCAAATCTATAGCTGGATTATAAATTAAATAAAATTACTTTCGACAGTTATCAGTCGTTTATGCATATTGGTACCTACCTACCTATAAACGATGATAAGTGGAAGTGTTTCGTTAATTGACCAATTGCGGCTTACGATACACGTAGTATATCGCTTCTTATGAATTACATATTATAGGTACAATGACATGGGTACTCTGTGTATCGTAATTATTATTTCTGTCCGGTATTATCCAACTAATAGCGTACCCTATACTTCCAGAGGAAATTCGTTCGTGTAAATTGTATTCAATTATAAAAGTAATCAATCATTGAATGTGGTTCGAGTTCCTGTACAATACTGTACTTTTCCATTTATCGAGTTATAATTATAAATTATTTAATGATGTAGTGAAATTCGAATCTCGATTTAGGCGAGTGAATAGAGTGATATGCGATGAGAAACGCTAGCAGACACTTGGCGATTCTAACTGGCATACTATAATTATGAACTTCAAAATTTTTTTACGAGCGTAACTGCAGGTTGTGGACAAGGGTGCAATAATTCCAAATTTTCTTGGAATAAATTATCTTAATTTTTAAAAGTAAAAAAAAAAAATTGAAAAATTTCTCAGTTCTTTCAAAAAAAAAAATCTCAATTTTTTGAAAAAAAAAAATTCTTCCATTATTTTTTTCATTTTTTTGGTTTTAGAACAACTAGATTTTTTGTCTTATTTTTAAAAAAAAATTTATTGACGTTTTCTGTATTTCTCAAATTTGTGTAGTGGAAATTTCAGAATTTTTCAAAATAAAAAATTGGTGCTCATCCTAATTTTGTCAGAGTCAGCGTGGGAAATTTTTCCATTTTTTTGAAGTGAAAAAATTTGTTGAAAAAAGTCTTATATTTTATGAGAGGAAATAGCTGTTTAGATAATTTTTTTAGAAAAAAATCTGTTTTTTTACCCGCTTTTATTTTCTCTGAAAAAATCTCAAATTTTTTGCTTTTTTTTTTTTTTTTTTTTTTGGTAAGAGAGAAATCTTTTGATTTTTTTATTGGAAAATTTTTTAATTTTTTGTGGTGAAAAATATTTTCAATTGTTTGGAGTAAAAAAATCAGAGAGGGAATCTTCACTCTTTTTTTGGAGAAAATACCTAGGTACTTTCTAATTTTTTTCAGAATGAAAAATAATGCCTATCTTAATTTTTTTGGAGTCAGTGTGAAATTTTTTCATTTTCTAAGAAGAAAAACAGCTTTTAATCTTTACAGATCGTTTTCTTACAAGGAAAGCTCGCGAACTCATCACCTCCGATTCATCTGAACTTTGGCTTACTGAAAGAGCATGTTACCCAGACCGAAGAACCAAAATTTTTGTTGTCGAAGTTGATTTTTCGATTTTTGGCGAATTTTTGAAAAACGAAACTAAAAATCAACAGCGTTACAATTTCCTGTGGCCTGCGGCTGTTTCTATCGTCACCACTTACAACATCTGAACGACTCGAACCTATATCGAGCTACAGCAATTACTATATCTAGTCATTTAATTCCGTAACTAATGCGTGGATTTTTAACAAAAATTGTAAATTTCGAGGTAAAATTTTGAAAATTGGTTTGTGCACTAAAGTTTATTTCTCGAGTCGATTGCGACCACTTTTGAAGCGATTTTCTCCAGCACAATGAAATTGCTCCAGACAGCGCTGTAATTAACTTCGTTAGCTAAAATTTCGGTAATTTTTTGGAGAATTTGGCGGTTTAGGAAATTTTTTATTATGTGAAATTCTCAAGTTGTCAAGAAAATGCACGTGTCAACTCGTCACCTCGGATTTTGGGTTCAACACTTCAACAGTGCTAATCGATTGATGATATACTGACGCTAGGATTACATTTTTAGTTGCCACATTTGATTATAGCGCCGTCTGGAAAATTCCAGTGCTGCAGAAAATTCAACTTTTGTTAGAAATTCCAAATTGCTTTGAAAGTGGTTGAAATCGACTCGAGAGGTCGACTTTAGTATATAAACCGATTTTCAGAATTTCATCTCAAAATTTACAAAATTTGAATGATTTACCTACACCACGGCCGACGTGCCTACACTGATGGATTATTTTCACCATTTTCAAAAAATTGCCAAAAATCTAAAATCAACTTTGGCAGTTAAAATTTTGGTTCTGTGGTCTGGGAGACATGTTCTTTCAATGGGCTCGATTTCAGCTGAATTGAAGTTGACGAGCTGGCAAGGTTTGTTTTATTTATACTTTAGCAAAAAGAAAGCAAATCTTTCATTTTTTTTTTTGAGAAAAAATCCATATTTTTACATTTTTTTTTTAATTTTATGGAGTGAGAAAATCATTTAATTTTTTCAATTTTAAGACATCTCTCATTTTCTATTGAAAAATTCTCCTAATTTTTGGGAGAATAAAAATCTCTTAATTTTTTGAGTGAAAATTTTTCGTAGATGAAAAATAGGTATTTTTAATTGTTTAGAGTGAAAAATCATTTATCTCCTAATTTTTTGGAGAAATAAATTCCCAATTTTTTTGGAGAAGAAAAATCATTTTCACATTCACGATTTTAAAAATTCAAACTGGACACTCCCTTCGGAAAAAATAGTTGCTGCCCTGTAACTGGCAGAACTACATAATTTACTTTTACAAAAAGGTCCACTTACGCTTAGGTATGATTTTTCTAATTAATCCTTTTTATAGTTTTAATCTCTCTATTATGCATAGGTATGTACATTGTACTTAATATGTTTTAATCCTGTATAAGGCGAAAAATAACATCACGAGTGTAATTTTCCGCTTACAACTTTTCATAGTCGCTTCAATTTGGCGTCCTTGTAAATAACGTTACAGTACTGTTAGAATAAATTCGCGTAACTTTTACGACTTTCTCGACGCTTTGTACGTAGTTTATGCACTTAAGCTGCAAATGAAACGTTTCATCTTTAATGATGGCCAATATATCGTAAAATAGGCGTTTATCCAGTAGTACCACATGTTGTATGGCAAGTGTCAATATCGAAATAATTATTGCTCTCTTTGATGTTATAAGTTTACTTGTACGATTTCGGCATATATGGATTGTTTTTATAAAGGAAGCGAAGCATTGGTAAATGGTAGCCAGGATTACGTGAGAATGAGGTGTAAGATATGTTTGTAAATATCTCGTGTGTGTTACGAGCTACTCAGCACTATTTTCTATGACGGATCAACGAATGCGATTATAGAAAAATAATTTCTAAATGAGTAAGCGTCGATTTGTGTGGGTATATGTATATACGTGTAATAACAATGCATCGAATGTGCCAGTGCAAATTATGTACATTGTAAGGTCTTTGTCAATGGTATGAGATCATCTTTATCAAAATCCTGCGTTATAGTTTAATAAATATTGACGTTATTTTCGTTTAGGTAGGTACTTTATGTTAAAAACTCGGTACCTAAATGTTCTATAAATTTTCTTGGCTTTAATGCAACGTACTTTTCAATACGTAAGTATATGAAAATTGTTATTGAAAAAATATGTTCGTACTTAACCGAAGGACTTCTATGAAAGTTCTTTCGCGTAACTTTTATTTGTAATACCTACATTTAAGTTGGACAAAAGTTATCCGTTGAAAAATGTAATGGCGGTGGTATCTATATAGTATTTACTATTGAATTCGAAGATTTTACAAAATTGAAAGATAACGTTTTTTAGATTGGCAAATTTATGAAGATATTAATACCGCTTTTTAAAGCTTAAAATATTAAATTAATACGTTTTGGCAGCGGAATCGCAACATATGGGAGGATTCTCGCTCGCGTTTCAAATTAAATATGAATCAGAAGTACCAGTGCGTTCAATTATAGAACACTGACATAATAATTTCGCATGTACGTAAGGCTTTTTTCATTCATTGACCTGATTTTTCCAGTATGATGGCTAATAGCGAAATAAAAACAGATCAAATATGTACAGTGCATAGGCTAATAATACAAAATAGGCTACAAAAGTACGCGTAGATAACATTATGCGAAAAATGCAGTAGTGTATAGGTGTTATGTAAGGTAATACTCTCTAAATAGACGTTCCATTTATATGAGAAATGACATTTTCCGCATTCTTAACACCATTCACTGTTTATATTTCGGTTGGATAATAATGCTATTGCTATAGGTGTATGATTCGACGTTTAAGATGATGGTAGCTTGGTAGGTGGTGATAGTTTATGACCATGAAATCTCAGCGAATATCGTGTGAAAAATACCTTCGACGAAAACTAGGCTACCTATATCGCATAAATGCAAGTCAATGATAATGAAACTGTATGTGACTGAGTTAAACTTGCGTATAAACGGTTATAATTAAACGTATTCTCATCAGCCCTTGACATCAAATTATCTAACGAGGAATTCGTCTAACGCGTAGAGAAGGAAATCGTCGTGATTCATCATTTGAAAATATGATCAGCTGACCTGACGGATGGGCACTAGAAAATTGGCAGCTGTTTAAGATGAGCCTTCGTGTTCGGTTCCTCTTTCTAGTCAAAGGTCATCAAAGGTGATTTTTCTTTGGAAAATTTCAAATGTACCTAGATTCCTAGGTTGTTCAATGTCTAAGCCCATTGGTCTAATCTTCCGATGAAAAACATACCGAGAACCATTAACCAATCTTTATAAGTAAAGAAACCTCCTACCTGAGTGTACACGGTAGGTCCCATAAGATCCCGGATTGATTTTATAAAATCGGTACTAGTAGCGCTAGTTCTTTGAAATTTTGGGAAGTTGTGGCGTGAACCTTAGTAAATAAGTATACCAAATTTCAGCAGCCTAAGTTTACTGGTTTCAGAGTTATGATTTTTTGAGTTAACGTCTAAACATAGCCACGGTTACAAGCGTTTGGATTTTCTCCAAAGCCGAATCAGGGCTCCTCTGCAGCTCCATTTCTACTTGGAGACGTGGAAATAGTTAAAGGGGCTCGAGTCTGGACAACTGAGTAGATGGTCCCACCAAAACCCCCGTTTTTGGGTCAAAAACTGTCTGCGCAGGTGTTTTGTCAGGCAAAAGAAAGAAGCGGTGATTGTCAAAAATCTGACGTCTGACGACCACAACTACTTAAATGGGTGATCCAAGATACTTTTGTGGAGTTGCTCAACGATCCCTTTCAAAAAAAAAAAAAAAAAAAAACATTTCGATGCTCGCATCGTTTCATGTCTGTAAACGACGAGTGCTGAACTCATCACTGAAAAAATCCCCTCAAACCCCCACTAAAATGAGTGTATCATTCAAATTCAGGTGTGTGGTCCCTATCATGTCCACTGTAAGCCGTTCTCAAAATTTCCTCAATTTTGGTTTCATTCATTTCAAGTTTAACACAAAATTCAAAAGGGGGACATCTTTTTCATATCGAATTTTTAACCGAGTGCACATACACACCTTCACTAAAACCAACATAACTTCAAGGCCAGTAGCCGTATACTCATGAAATTTCGCACGTTTGTTTACGAAGGTTCACGCCACAACTTCCCAAAATTTCAAAGAACTAGCGTTACTAGTTTCGATTTTATAAAATCAATCCGGGATCTTATGGGACCTACTGTGTAAATTGCTTAACCACCTGGGTCATCGAACAATAGCCAAATTGTAAATTGTATACTCGTATACCTAGGTTACCAACCGAGAAAGTTATAAATTTCCTTATTTACTACGTTGGCTTGTTTGTTTTTCAAAAATTATTAGGTAGGTAGTGGATTTTTTTTACTGCTTGCTTTTTGTTTTCAAAATATCAGAACAGATGATTTTCGAGCATTGAGTGTATTTTTATGTCATTAAATTCTTAATTAATAAGTAAATTTTCTTTCGGGTTTTTCTTTTCCACTCACCTATTTTAAATTTTATTTTTAAACATTTCCCTGCTTGAAATTAATGATTGGGATTCATATGCATTTTGTGTGGGTAAGTAAGAAAAATACCTCGTATTTTTTACGTTTTTTTAACAACATTGAAATGAAAAATAATAAAAACTGGTAAAAATGTTTTTGTGATTACAAATTGTTTCAACACCTTGAGAATTTGTCAAAAACGATCTAAATAAAGGAAATGTGGAAAATGGCGCTGCGCTGACGGTTTTTGAAAATGAAGGTAAACATGAAAAATCGATGTAAATTGTCTTTTTGGGTTAAAATGTGTATTTTAAAATCATTCTAATCACAAAACTTCTTTCCAATTTCCAAGATGAAAAAAAAATTCAAAAAACTAAAAAATTACATTTTTTTTTTGTCGCATACAAACAGTGGGGTAAAGATGAGAAATCGTCGAAAATGGGCTTGTTATGTGTAGTAAAAATACAGATAGTACCTATCTACGTTGTTTTGTTTAAAATTTGAAAAAATTTAATTTTTCCACTTTAAAAAATAACGGGCCTCTAGGCATGGTCTAACTTGCAGTTAGGGGAAAACATAAAAATAAGAAAAAAAATTTCCACGTGTGTCACCAATCGAAAGGCAGCTCTGAAAGAATTTCGAAAATTTTCAGGATGAGGATTATACCTTATCCTACAATTACAATGAGTTTTGAATTCTTTCAGATTTTTTTTTTTTTTTCGGAAAAAATATCAAATTCAAGTACCTATTTGTTTGAAAAGAAAAGATAATATTTTTGCTATTTTTTCCAATAGGAAATTTAAAATGGTTACTCCATTTCTGTAAAGTATATTTCTCAAAAAGAATGTTTTGATTTTTTTCCATTAAAAAAATTAGAACATTTTTTTGACTTTTTGAAAGAAAATTTTTCTCAATAAAAATTTCTTCAAGAGAATTTTTGTAGAAAAAGTTGTTTATTGGTATTTTTGCAGGATTTGTTAATGAGTTTCACGAAAAGCTTTCCAGAATTTAAAAAAAAAGTTCCTAAATTTTTTCAGAAAAATTTCTGAAGTATTTTCTATTTGAGAATTTCTTTCTACAAGAACTTTTTGTATCAAACAAAGAATTCAAAAAATTTTCAGAATTTTTTGTGGGAATTTTTTGCAAAAAATTTTCTAGCTTGTTTTGCAGGGTTTTTTATTTATTGTTTTTTCGAAAAAATTGTAAATTATTTCCTGCCTGCAAATATCTTTCCAGAAGATTTTTTTAATTTTGGAAAGTTTTCAGAAAAATCCGTGAAATACAATAATGTAGGTATTTCATTGATGATTTTTTCCACGAAAAGTTGTTGTACAGATGGCGATACCAAAAATATCAGCAATTTTTCTAAAACTTATCAAAATTTTTCTGAGATTTTTTTGAGAAAAATTTGTTTTAGATTTTTTGGCATGATTTTTTGGATTTTTTCACGAAAGTTCATACGCGAGAATATTTTCAATGTTTAAATTTCTTTGTTGAGGAATTTTTAAAAATAATTTAAAGAATTTTAGAATCTTTTCTGGAAAATTCATGATTATGAATCATGAAAATAATATGTTTCATTTACAAATTCCTTTCCACAACACAAGAATTGTATAGGTTGTACATACCTATTTTTAAAACATTTTTTACATTTTATTCTCACGTCAAAAAAAATTAAAAATCATTTTGTACCTACTATTTTTTAAAAGAATTTTCACGTTATTTTCAACAAAAAAAAGAAAGATTTTTTTTTATTGGTCAAAATAGGTAGTTTTTATATTTTTTTACATGATTTTTAAATTTTTTCTGCGAAAATTTCTAAAATATTTTTAAAAGACTTTTTTTCCAAAACCCATTTTTTGGATGAATTTCTAATTTTTCTCATAAATATTTTTTCAAGACAAAATTTTGAGAAACTTTTTTTATAGTCTTTGGAATGGGATTTATGTATTTATTTTAGATTTTTTTTTGAAAATACGAGTATCTTTTACCTTTTTTGCTTATTTTTTCAGAGTATTTTTTTACTATCTATACCCGAGCAGCACACTCGACAAATTATCGAAATACAAAATCGACAGAATATCGAATTCGATAAAGTGTCGCGTTAGTTCCGCATAAATCGTGAAATTATCTTTCGATATATAGATAGATTATCGACGAATTATAGTTAGCAAATATTTCGAGATTATAGTAAGATATTTTATCGATAATATATCTATAATATCGAAAGATAATTTCACGATTTAGGCGGAACTTTATCGAATTCGATATTCTGTCGATTTTTTATCGATTTTTTATTCCGATTTTTCGTCTTTTACTAGCTTTTTTCTATAATTAAAACTCATTAATTAGCATAATTAATACATTAAACTATGCCTAAACACATTATTCATGTTACGGTAAGAGGATCATTTCAGAAAAAGTAAAAAAAAATTATAAAAAATCTGCCACCCGTGGGGCTTGAACCTTCTACCTCCTGCATGGTAATCCTCTTCCTTAACCACTATGCCATACCTTATCGTTGAGGAATTAGCAATAAAACGCTTATAATAGGCAGTTTAGTACTTCCAGACGTGTTGGACTTAGAAAAATTTTCACCAATTTGGAAATAATTTCAAATATCGTCACAAAATCGTTGAAAAATCGTTCGACAAATTTCAGATTATTTGTCGATAATGTAGTTTCAAATATCGCCACAAAATCGTTGAAAAATCGAATTCGAGGAATTTCATATCACGTGTCGATAATATAGTTTCAAATATCGTCATAAAATCGTTGAAAAATCGAATTCGAGAAATTTCAGATTACGTGTCGATAATAAAGTTTTAAATATCTTCACAAAATCGTTAAAAAATCGAATTCGAGAAATTTCAGATTATTTGTCGATAATATAGTTTCAAATATCGTCACAAAATCGTTAACAAATCGAATTCGAGAAATTTCAGATTATTTGTCGATAATATAGTTGTAAATATCTGCACAAAATCGGTGGAAAATCGGATTCGAGAAATTTCAGATTATTTGTCGATAATATAGTTGTAAATATCTTCACAAAATCGTTAAAAAATCGAATTCGAGAAATTTCAGATTATTTGTCGATAATATAGTTGTAAATATCGTCACAAAATCGTTGAAAAATCGAATTCGAGAAATTTCAGATTACGTGTCGATAATATAGTTTCAAATATCTTCACAAAATCGTTAAAAAATCGAATTCGAGAAATTTCAGATTATTTGTCGATAATATAGTTCTAAATATCGTCACAAAATCGTTGAAAAATCGAATTCGAGAAATTTCAGATTACGTGTCGATAATATAGTTTCAAATATCTGCACAAAATCGTTGAAAAATCGAATTCGAGAAATTTCAGATTACGTGTCGATAATATAGTTTCAAATATCTTCACAAAATCGTTAAAAAATCGAATTCGAGAAATTTCAGATTATTTGTCGATAATATAGTTTCAAATATCTGCACAAAATCGGTGGAAAATCGGATTCTATAAATTTAATATTCTTTGTCGATAGTATCGTTGACGAATATCGTCCTAAAATCGTAATACTATCGAATTCGATAGTTTTTAGATTTTTTGCCTATAAAATCGTACAGCTAAATCTGTATCATATCGTGAGAACATCTTTAGATTTTTAAACGATTTTTTATCGATACGTTTCAACTTTCGATATTATCGATCGAGTGTGCTGCTCGGGTACCTACTTGAATAAATACTTGTAATAGTTGAGAAATTAATGAACATCTTTCTAAAAAAATTCCCTTTTGTTTTGAGGTACTTCCTAGTAAATCCCCTCGTATAATTTATTTTTTTTATTTTATTTTCAAAAAAGTCTTGGAGAAATGTAGGTAACTAATTGAAAACGCGAGTGGCTAAAAAAAAATTCCAATAAGCCTCAGGGGAAAATTCTTCCAGAAACAAGTTTTATAGGAAATAAATTTTCATGTAGTTAATTACATTTTTTTCATACACATAATTTCTTACACATATTTTGAATGTCGGGGGCACATTTCTGAAACAATGTTATGTACCTATACCATATATCATTTTCCAGAGTATATTCGGGCATACGTATATAGGTATTCGACAAAAATAAAAGCATATTTTCAAATTTGTCCCTACCAATTATTAATGGTAAACATGACATAAAAGGAAATGAAACGAATTTCAAAAAAAGGAATTTAGAATTTCGCGTGCAGACGAATAAAATTCGGTAAATTTATCGATTGAAAAAATTTCTTCAACTTTTTACGTATTCAAAAGACAACTCGGTGTTGAAAAATTATCTCTGTTGCGCGACTGATCAAATTGAAAAAATTTAGTGGCAATCTCATCGAGTGAAAATTTCCTCCACAGTGCGAACCGATCGGTAGAATAAAAGTACAAAGTAAATCTAAATGATTTATTGCGTTTACGTGATTCGGCGATGTACGAAATTCACATTGCAGACGTCATGAGAAAAGCTGAAAAATCAGCGTCATAGCATTTCGTCAAATCTGTTGTTCGCGAAAGTAGCCATAACCTCGAAGGTGATTAAATTTGCACCAGATTTCCTGCTTTGTTTTGAAAAATTACGTAAAAGTCGATTAGGAAAACATTGTAAGTTGATTTAGGTAAACAATAAGTGCCACGCTGAGCCTCCGATTGTTGCGGTAGGTAGTAAAAAATTCTCACAAATAGACCGAACGATTATAAAAAAATTGACAGCGAATGTGACTTTAAAACTCTTGATTCATCACACATATTAAATTTCGAAAATTTTCATTCGTCTGAGAAATGTCACTGGGGTGTTATTTACTTTACAGAAAATAATTATGGAGCGAGTCGAGTATTTTTTTCCTGCGTGAATACTCGCTTTAGGAAATAGTTTACAATTTGTACCCTAATCCTTTATATCGTCCTTAATGACATTTTTCTTGTAACCTTTCTCTTTTTGTGATGAAATTTGTCGTAGCAGTTTTACGACCGTAGGTACTATATAGCATACCCAGACTTCGGAAGAGAAAAGTGAAGGGAAAAATTATCGCGTCCTTGAATTCCTTGGCGAATTAAAAATCTCCAATTCGTTTTTGATGTAGGTCCCTTGTAATTTTTATCGACGATATAAAATGAAATATAATCTAATTTCTAAGCACTACGGTTCCCGGGATAATGAATAATTGAATTTTATTCACCGGCTCGAATGTTGAAATCCTTTTTGAAAATCGAAGAAACTGTTGTTCTTTTCCTTTCTTTTTTTCCCTAAAGTGATCCATAGCATGTGGAATTGTTGAATTGTGCCCTCGTGCAGTCCTTTTGGCGTTTTTGTCTCGTGTGAGGGCTATTTTTGTTCATACATTTACTAAACCAGAAAGATCTTTTGTTGTATTGTATTTTCCATAAATAGAAAAATAACAATCGTAGTCGTATTTCTATTTTCATTTCTTTTTTTCTTTTTTTTTTTCGTTTATATTGCATGGATAAATGCAGCTCGAAACGCTTGTTTATATTTTTAAACTTAGTATGCTCACTGGAGAAATAATCGATCGCGTCCTTGAATGTCGTCGAATGTATAGGAGATCTGTAGTTGTACATGCAAAAATGAAAGCAATTATTATTAAAAAGTCCATTATAGTTGTTGGAAGAATTACCATAGCATAAACGTATATCCATACATATGAGTAATAATACGTCTGCGAGATCAC
This sequence comes from Balanococcus diminutus, assembly GCA_959613365.1. NCBI lineage: Eukaryota > Metazoa > Arthropoda > Insecta > Hemiptera > Pseudococcidae > Balanococcus > Balanococcus diminutus. The sequence continues at coordinate 31,928,437 of OY390715.1, read as the reverse complement.
CTCAGAATAGGTTATCTGTTCCGTAAAACTGATTATTGTGCAAATTGAAAAATTAAAGAATATTTTCAATGTCAGCGAATCTACCTATTTGTATATGAAAGGATAGAGAGTAAACGGATGTAATATTCTGGGAACGAAAGTATACTCGAAGCTATATAGTGCTGATTATATATGACGAATGTCAAAACGGTGCTATTTGCCTCGGTTTTCGAAAAATAATTTTATTCGAAAGCCTCTCACAAAAATTACTTCGGGAATCGAGAAGTGTGATACGAAAAATTTCTCGTTTCGTGTAGGTAGGTAGGTAGGTAGGTAGGTAGGTAGGTGGGTAGGTAGGTAGGTAGGTAGGTAGGTAGGTAGGTAGGTAGGTAGGTAGGTACTAACTTTGTGAAAAAAATTTCCATAGGTTGAGAAATACTCAAAGACACGAGTATTGATATTCGTGCTGGTTTTTTTGGGGCTTCAGTAGAAAAAGTTTCGCTTTGGCTGAACCCTCCTAATAGTTTAATGCTCGTTAAACAATTATCTACATTGGGAAACACAAAAGAATGGAGAACCACAGACGCAACTTCTTTCAATATAAACTTTTCCAAATTGTTAGAAAATTTGAAACAAAGTGATACCAAGATACAAGGGGCGGCTTTATGAGGCAAAAGCGCGTCGTATCGAAGTTGTAATCGTATTATCAATGAATCCGGCAAACTTAAAATTTTCTCAACTCGAATCGTGACTTGAACTTGAGATCAAAAAGGGTAACTAACGCCTGCAATCTCGTGCAACTCTAAATACAATACGCAGTTTATTTCGTTGCGTACAAATTTATTATAACGAAGATTGTTTGAATAAAATTATAAATTAGGTTTTAGACGTAGTTTCGAAATTCGCCAAAAATTCACCCTTAAACGTAATATCGTTATGGTAATTTGTTCAGGTTACGGATAAAGAAAAATATTGTACGTAAATTTTCATTCTACACATTTTACGTATACACGTTGCTTTTATTTTTTTCTCCCTTTTTTTTCATAAACGCCCTTGTATTTTTTTCTATGATTCGATTGTAAATATTTAACGGTCTCTGGTTCGTTTGTAAAGAAAGTTCTAGACTTAATTTTATTTTTATCAAATTCCCAGAGATATTTCTATGTTTGATCAAATTAAGTATTCGAAAAGTTACGTTAGATATTTCGAAGGTCTTTTTTGTTTTCTTTTTTTTACGCTGATTTTCAACCGAAAAACGAACTCTAAGTACTTCGAGGTTATTTGGAATTTTTTTAAAGTCAACTTTGATTCAGACGTATTCGGGTGTAAAGTTTTTTTCCCTAAGATGTTTAAAATTTCATAAATTGAATTTTCCAACGAAATCATACAATGTAAACTTTTGATAAAGAAGTATCAATTTTGATAAAATTTGAATGGAATATTTAAAATTTTAAAATGTATTGACTTATTACGTTATTAGCTTATTTGCTGAGAAGCTTATAAAAATTATTCTGAAAAATCACTCTTTGTGCATTACACACCTTTGAACCCTAGGAAGGCCATTTCATCGGTTTCGAAGAAAAAAGAAATCGATTAGAGTTGCTTGGCGGTTGGCGCAGCGTGTGAAAATATTTCATTTCACGTGTTATGTTATCAAAATTAAAAATAAACGGATTCAAAAATTTCATTTTCTTTCGCTTGCATTTTAACGACTTCATTTTCAACTTGGCAAATTTTTCGCGTTACGAAACAAAAAAAGTTAAAATGAAATAAGCGAAATATTTATGACCCTCTTGTTGCTGAAATTAATAAATTAAATTTTTATTCCTACGTACGTTGCGTGCCTCGTGCGTACCTTTTTAATACGCGTTCGAGCGTAGTGTCTCGCGTGATTATACGCGAGAGTACTGTCATGCATAATACCGATAGAATAAAAAATTGAGGATTGGGATTTGGGAAAGGAATAGGTTTAGGTACCTTATAAGGTTAATTTTGAAAAAGGTTGGAAAAATCGAGAAAATTGCTCATTATTCCTTAAACTCTACGACCTGTTTTCATCGCTTCAGGTGCAATTCTATTAAGTTCATTAATGTTTACTTAGTCGAAGGGCGGCCTCTCAAACAATAAACTTGCGGGGTAGACCAGCATTAAGACACGAGAATCGGTTATCTTTGATGTTATCTTAATATTGACACAATTATATCATCGCGATGTACACGCGTTCGTGCTCGATATGACTAAAAAGACAACGACGTTATTATTTTTAGAAATTCCATCGTGTCAAGTTCTCGTCTGATTATTAAATTGACGATTTTTTTTTACGATTTTATGTTAAAGCGATTAAACGACGCGATGGTACGTAGATAAAAAATTATCGATTAGTTTAGCGTTTTAATTTATGTTCAATATCGGTGTAGGAATTTAATTTTCTTTAATGACATTGAAAAAAAAAAGTTCATCCTTGAAAAACAATTAGTGCAAGGGAATTAAATGCATCTATGAAATATATGTTCGTAATTTTAATATCATCCTTGTAACTGTTTTAACAAAATTATCGCGTGTTATTTGAACATTATACAACGATGTTAGAGCGGGAAAAAACGCATTATAATCATACCAAATTACCAAAGTGAAATATATAAAAATGTTTTTCCGGCTTTTCAATACTGCGAGTAATACCACAAGTTTATAGCACAGTGCACAGTTGACTCTTTGCATAAATGAAAAAGCTAGTTTACAAAAGTAAATACCTACAGCTGACGAAAAAATTTAAACGGCGTTTTGAGAAAATTCCTATACTTACATGTACCTAAACCTATGTATGTTTAAGGAATAAAACTTGGTGTATGGATTCTCTTTCGTTTATGCATACTGTATTTCATATTGTACCTTTTAAATTTGGTCCTAATACGTGGTGATTTTGTTTTCCCCCTCCCCTCTCCTCCTCATCCAAAGTCGTTTCTTTTTATTAAATAATAATTTCCTACTTTTAAATTTTTTTCTCTAATTGAATTTAAAACTGTGAAAATCCCCCCCCCCCATTTGAAAATTGAAAAATTGATATATTTTTAAACTTTTGCCTGTTTTTGTTTTAACCCATAAAACTTCTTCCTTTTATTCATAAGAAAATATAACAGATATTTTCGTTTCTTTCCACTTGAATTTCAAGGGGGAAATTTTTCAATTTAAAGAATGAAAGGCAGGCACTATATTTTAGAGTAGATATATAGGCATGCACCTCTAAGAATTCAGACTTTGTCACAAAAACAAACAACTTTGAATTCTGCAACTAAAACTTTGAATTTTTTCTTCTTGAGACTTTAAAAAAATTGTACCTAGGTATGAGAATAATTTTTTAGAAATTTTTTTGTGTCCGTAATTATTGTTTAAATAATTTTTTGACTCGATTTTTCTTCAGAGAATCTCTTCAACGAATACTTTTTCGTGAGCTTCTCTTTTCTTCCAGAACTTCTTTTTCTTTTGCTGCAACCAAGAGAGTATTGGTCTATGGCCTCTACCAATTGACTTTGTGAAAAAAAAACAAGAAAAATGACAACAACAGCAATGGAAATTTATAAATTAAAAAAAAAAATTGTAGAAAATTTCTTCAAAACTTTTCGTTTGGAAATTCAAAAAAAAAAAAACTTGATCAAAATTTCAAAAACTTGAAAAATTCTTATCTGAAAATCACAAAATTAAAATGGCGTCATTAGGATACTTCATAAAAAATTGAAAAACTGAAAACAAATCAACGAATTTGGTACAAATTCAGGTTTATGCTGTCATTTTAGAAATCAGGGTTGTGAAACGTAATGAAACGAAAAAATGAAATAAGTATAAAAAAAATGAAAACTGAAACCAAACTTTGAATTTTTAAAATAACAAAAAAAAAACGTTTTTTCGTTTTGTTTCGGGTTTTAAAAAATCACAGAATCAACTTTGTGAAAAAAAACAAGAAAAATGACAACAACAGCATTTAAAATTTATTTTAAATTAATTTTTTTTTAAAATATAGAGATTTTCTTCAAAATTTTTCGTTGGAAATTCAAAAAAAAAATTCTTTTACAAATCACTTTTTGATTTTTTGAGAAGGATTTCCTCAGAATTTTTTGTTGGAAAAACAAAAAAAAAAAAAAATTGCTTTAAATTTCAAAAACTGAAAAAAATTATGTAATAGGTAGATATTATTTTTTGTCTTACAGACTTATTTCACCATGAAAATTGAAATCTAAATTACAGAATTGAACTCTAGACAAAATTTTCAATATTTTGGGTACCTACAGGAGTACCTAACTGCTGAAGTAACGTAATAATTTTGGTTAACGTAACAAAAAGTGAAAAAAATAAAAGTTTTCAGTTTTTCTGTAATTTTTTTCATCTGCCTAAAAGCTGTATAGAAATATTATTGAATAATTTATTACCTATTGTTTGAAAAAATGGATGTAATAAAATTACGAATTGATCAAAATTTTGATCAAAAAAAAGTTTTCAACTAGAAAAAAAAATTACCTACAATTTTTTTGGAAAATCTTACGTTTAAAAAACTATTACTTTGTTTATTTAATTTTTTTTTTAAATAAATGCCTCTACAATTTATAAAATTTACTTTTTTTCATAACTTTTGTTTGAATTTTTTTTTTTTTGAAAATACATCACTTATTTCAAAATTACCTACTTAATTGGGTCTACAGAAATGTTTTCTTCATTTTTTTTTAAAATTTTGCTTTTAAACACTTTTAAAATGAAGATGAGATAAAAGAAGAAAGAATATAAACAATGTTGGAACTTGCAATTATACTTGTTCACACGTAAAAATGCAAACGAAATACGATAATTATTAATTAATAGTAATTAATAATTACGTTCATCATTTTTGTATTAATCCATGCATGTTTCAACGTTGTATGATACGTTTGTGTTGCTTTACATTGGTTGCGCGTCATAAGAAAAAGGTGTGAGGAAAAGTTTTATTTTCGCAACACATATCTGTCGCGAAAGTAAGTAATTTCGCACCGTGTATAAGGAAAATATAATTTAAAAATCAATAGAAAAACTCCAAAATGAATGAATTAAAAATAAAGTTAATTGATTAAATTAAATTGAAAAAAAAAAATTGAATATTCACCATTCTTATTTCCGATCATGACCCATGGCTCTTTGAACGGTAAACTCAAAAAACAATCAAAGGTCGAAATTAAAAAACCATCTTAATCTGTATACCTACTTACTAAAGTATAAAGTTCTTTTTGAAAATTGGAAAGTATTGTTGATGCATGATCCCTTTTTTGATGTACGTTCGGTAAAATACAAATAAAATAAGTGAAATTAATTATCAAAATTTCCTGCTTAAATGTGAAGAAATTCTTAAGTAGCTTATTCGTGGTAAGGTGAGTTAATCCGGGTTGATTTATTAATCTTCGATAATTTTCATTCATCTGTGAGAAAGTAAATTCCGTCCTTTAATTTGCTGATCCGCTAATTAGTATTCGTTATTCATTTACAAGTAAGATAACCAACTTCGCATAAATTTTACCACTGGAAGCTAGAATGATTTACACCGCTCTTATTTGCAAATTTCTAAATCAACATCATACTCTAGATACTTTTCTTGCCATCGAGGTTCACAGATGCAAAAACACATTACCTATGTAGATATCCAAGCATTCGATTTATTTTCAAGTTTTTCTTCCTATGGCTGTATCCGTTTGTTTTGGTGAGTAATTACCTATTCTAAGTCACTTAGAAACTTAACAGTATCAGATCATCTCTTCTTTTTCACGTTGGGATAAATATACCTCGTCTTATTTAAAATTCACATCGGCATCGTTATTTTCTCGCCGATGATCTAATTATTTCGAGTTGAAAAAGAACAGATCTCCGCGACGAATAAGTAATGATTCGCGTAGGCGTAATAATATGTGTTTGAATTCAGCCGGCCACTCGGGAAATTTCCAAACATCTATAATTTTAAATTTTCAGATAAAAGAATCTATTGGAAAATTTTCCGTTGTCAAAATCTCAAATAATTGGTTATTCAGTCAACTGCACTAACTTGCGATGATTTCCTTCAAATCTGCTGTTCCCCACTTGTCAGATTTTTAAACAGCGTGGAATTTTTTCTCATGTTTTGACTGGTGCAAAAATAGTTTTTATTTTTGGCCAAGTAAAGATATCGTTTCTGAAATATTCTTACTTTTCAACGTTGATGAAATGTAGATAGATATATTCTGAAGGAAGTTTTCTTTTTTCTCGCAAAGGCGTAAAATAACTACGTATGAAATATGAATTTTGCAATAACATTTTATTAAGGAGAAAAAAAATGAATTCGAGTAAAAATATTTACAAATAAATAACGCAAACCGTAGGTATTCCGCGCCTGCGGTACAATTTATAAATTTCAAAGTATATTGTATCTTTTGCGTCGAGGAATATTATCGAATGACGAGAAAATTCATTGGAAAAGGAAATATAATAATACTTCGAAATTATACTCGAGTTAAGTGGGTTTATTCGTCAACATAAAGTTGAAAAAAATTCACCGTGTGGTTTTTTTCAACCGAATAATTTTTTTAAAATTTTTTTTTTATAAAAGTCGATCTTAATGTTTTTGAAAAATTTAAATATCAAAGTATGAAAATTTTTTCATATGTAATTTCACGAGAAGCTTTGTATAATGAAAACTCATCTTTAAACGCGGTGTTTGGAAAAAATAACCATCACGCGAACAAATAAATCAAAGGAAATTGTATTTGACGTATTTACCAGTGAAATACTGCGAATAATATATGCAGTTTATTTTATTACAATCCTTTTTTTTTTTTTTTTTTTTTTTTACAAAAAAATGGGTTTTTCAGACCTTGTCGAGCAAGCATGCAACCTTGCGAGAGACATTTAAAAACTAATCCGATTTAAATTCAATGTATTTGTACCATTTGGTATAAAAATTTCCAAGTGGAAGTATTTAGTATAAATCGATATAATTATACGAGGACCATAAGTAAGTATAAGCATGTTGTTTTTAAAATTGGAATTAAATACGTAATTTTTCCTAATGGGGTGAGGGGTAGGTAATGAAAAAAAATGTGAGGTTTTCTTTTTACCTAGGTACATTCACTTGGCTCAGACTTTGTCATAAATTATTATGCACCATGCGCTAGTTTTGGTCTAAAGCCAGTAATGATCTCCCTTCGCTATGCTTTTCCCCTCTCCCCGCAATTTTTTAAAACTATTTTACTCCTAATTTATCACAATTTTCCATGGTGGTAGGTAATTGATGATGTTTATAATGTGTGAATTTTTTAATCACGGAATGTACATACAATTTTGCAAATATAAAAATAGGTAACTATTTTGTCACGTGTTAGACGAATGGACATTATTTAATTAAAAATGGTAGGAAATCCACTATAATACTCGTATTAAAAAAAATTGTTTTTTTTATCTCATTGGATTGATGTTTCTACGGTTCAAGCTTGATGTTCTGGTTCTGGCTCATTTTTCATTCATCTTTGTCGTTGAATATACAGGATGTTCCTCGAGTGATGTAGTGTAGGAAAGTGCATAAATGTAATAAGGTGGTCCTTATTTATTTTGGTCATTTTAGAATTTTTTTTTGGGACTCCCCTCTTCCCCTCCACTTAGTTGTGCATATAAATGGATAAAATGATTATCAATTTTGAATTTATTCTCTAATTGAATTTTTGTGATCTCGCAGAGCCCACCCCATCCCCTTTAAATGAAAAATATATTATGTAAAAAAGGAGTCACTTTCACTCAACGACACCTTTTTGGGTGATTTTTCATCTTAACGTACATAAAATAAAAATGAGCTAAAATGAAGAATTTTTTTTTGAAAAAGGTTATTTCAGCATTCAACCAAAAATACCATATTTTTGACAATTTTTAAACTTTACATCGCGCAATAATCTTGGTAATTAAAAGCGCCCAAAAAAAAACAAAAAAAAACAATACATCAATTTTTAGGGACTTCCATTTTCCACAAAATAATATATAGGAATGTCCCGAACATTGAGGTAAAGTTGAAAAATTACCGAAAATTGTCTTTTAGGTTTAATATACCTATCTAATGTATGTTAAAACAATTTTAATCAAAAAAAAAAGAAAAATCTCGAAGTTTCTGGAGTAAAAATATTTAAAAATCTGTTTCCAGAAAAATGTTTCAACTTTTTTTCAATTTTTTTTTTTAGTAAAAAATCTTTTAGATTTCTTTATATTTTTTCAAACTTTCTGTAGAATAGAATTTCTCATTTTTTGGGAGTAGAAATATTTGTCATTAAAAAAGAATCATTTTGCGGGGCGAAGGAGATTTATAAATTTTTCTGGAGTGAATGTACTATAATGTATAGGTAGGGTACATTATATTGTATTTTTTATTTTTTTGAGAAAAAATTTCCCGTTTTTTTTTTTTAATAAAACGACTTTTTATTTTCCTTTATTTTTCTGAATGAGAAATCTTTTGAATAAAAAATCTCCTATTTTTTTTTTCATTTTTGGAGAAAACAATTTCCAGGAGTAAAAACTAGAAATAGTGTTTTCATTTACCACGACCTGAAAAAATTTTTGTTTAAAAAAAAATTGAAATAAAAATTGTCTTAACTTTTTAGATTGAAGAATAGGTATACTTTTGATTTGTGAAAAATTCTATTTTTTTTTTCAAATAAAAAAAAATTAATTTTTTTCTGAAGTGAAAGTATTTTTCATGTACTTACTTCTTACTCGATTTTTTAAAATTAGAAATCCTTCAATTTTTTGTATTTTTTTTTCTATTTTTTTTCTACGATGTAGTTTTTTGTTTTTTGAGAGTAACTTTTTTTGATTAAAAAAATCGTTTTTCTGATAAAAAAATTTCTCAATTTTTCCCGAATTATTTAATTTTGTGAGTTTTTCTTCGTAATGCTTATTATTAATGAGAAAGAAATGTTTATGCAGAATACCTATTTCAAGTTGTTTTTTTTTTTGATAATTTTTTCTTGTGAGCAAAATAAAGAAAAAAATTATGAAATGATTACTTAAAAAAACTTTTCAAAGAGTTGCTAACTCATTAAAAAAAAGTGGTAGCGTTCATGCTAATTTATCACCCATTCACTAATTTTGGGGGGGGGGGGGATAAGCTCAAAAATGTTTTCAAAAAGAGTACATGAGCAAAACTAATTGAAAACCACTGCTCTAAAAAAACGGAAAATTTAAGAAAAATGGTGAATATTGGGAATCAAGGCAAAGGTGAAGAAATGTGATTTTTGATGGTGAGGAAATGGGGTAAAATATGCGTACGTAAGTATGCTAAGATCATTTCAATCATAAAAAGTTCTGTTTTTTGATATTTTTCTTTTTCAAAAATTATATTTTTTGAATTTATTGTTAACCTTATTTGAAAACTGAGATTAAAAATTTAAAATCATTCAAAATGGTCTTGTCAGATAACAAAGCCCAAGTTATGACAATTTTGATTAAAAAAATTTGATATTTCAAAACAACTTTTTTCTTATTTGTCCGTGATTGGGAAAAATTGCGAAAACTTTTCTCATTAATAGTTGAACAACTTTGTGCGGAGTGGTAGGTAACTATAGGTATAGAAAAAATTCAATAGTTGGAAATAAGGCCTCTCTAATGTAACATCAACCACTCAGCGTAGCACATATGAAACAAATTATGCAAGAATTCCCAAACCAATCTACTTACTTTTTGAAACCAAAGAAATTCTGGAACCTAGGTAGTTAGATTTTTTAGATTCACATGTACCATGTAGATTGTAGATTTCCTTGAAAAATCAATAAACTGTACGTTTATTTTTGTTTTTGAGAAGGAAAAAAAATAGGCCTAATTAATTATTAGATTAGATGGGTATACTTTGTTTTTGTTCTCGAACGCGAGTGTATTGACACGAACGTGAAAAGGTGAAAATCAACAGTTTATATGTTTTTTCTTTCCAAGATTACGGAATGTTTTTACATAAACATATACCTGATAGTCTGCTTCAGCGTCACACAAACGCATAATTTTTTCAATTTAATGCCATGTGTACCTCGTACATTTCAAATAAGATAGGTAGGAGTTTTACGCATTTGTCGCTTTGTTGATCTCTATAAAATTATAAATTAATTCCCGTCGTAATAAGAAATATGCAAATTAGATTTAACCGAAGGAGGAAATTTCCTTCTTTTTTTTGCAAATTGTATTTGTACGTAATTTCATTATGCGTCGGTAATTTCGTATAAATTGCCATAATTTTGTATAGACGTAAACGCGCAATTCTCTATAGTCCCACGTTGATGACAATGATGACATTCAGTTTATGTTGTTATGTTACAATATATATATAGTGTTTTATAACTTAACATTATTTCAGCTGTTTGAAACGTGTTGAAAAATTTACTTTTCAAATTTGACATTTCCTACATAAATTTTACTTGTTTGCTAAATTGTCATGCGTTTAACGTTTCGAGAATACAATTCAAAATTGAAATTTTGTGCAAAAAAAAAAGAAGAACAATGATATGAGATGAAAGGAAACCCTCGTTGAACTTCACGTAAATTACATTACGCGCGCGTATAGTAACGGTAAGAAATTTAGAGGTTTTTGGTATTCGTGAAAATAGTGGAATGCTACGAGTAGGTACATTATACAAAGGTTCATTTTGAGGCTTGTTTTTGTTGCGGTTAGTTTTCTATTTAACTGATGTATGTTTTGTTGCGGTTCAGTTGTTTTTTAAAGGTTTGTATGCGGTAGGGATCTTTTATGCCAAGTTCCCAATATTTTCTTCGCGAGCTTTTCCGCGTGTCTATGAATGATGATAAAGGAGACGAGAACGTTAGAGATGCGAGGCATTGATGCTGCCAGGGTGGAGGCTTTCGAGCTTCAGACTCACCCAAATTATCTTCATTTTTTTTCAAACAGTGATTTAGATTGATATGAAGATTCAACTGAATAGACACAGTTTCTCATTCATTCTCAATCGTTTCCTTTCAATTTTGAATATGTTTAGTTTTTTTAAATTTTAGATCAAGACAAATGTGCATTTCATTTTTATCGAATATGCTCAAATGAGCTTTAAAATTTGGCAAACATACTTACATTATTTTTTTAAATACCAGGCAAGTGCGCTCTTGACATCCAAAATAGGTAGATGCACCATCAATTCGATAGAAACAACTTAATAAAATTCAAAAATTGTTTCAAAATATGATTCAAATTCGAATAAGTATATTTTTTGATACAAAAAATTCTTTTGGAAAGAAATTGGCTGACAGGAACTAAGGAAGTAGGTATTTTGAAAATTTCTTAATATTGTATGCACCTACCCACCTACCTATAGAATTTGAAGAAATTTTACGTTTAAATGCATCAAAAAATACACAAATGCTTGTAAATATCTGCCATTGTTAAATAAGTGGGTACACAAAATTTAATTTAATTTATTATTTAAATTTATTATACCTATTTAATTTAATTAAAATTTTGAATTTTTAATATTATTTTTAATTCGAATTTTTCATAGAAGTATAACTTCAATAATTTTTATTTTAATAATTATTCATTTTAAAACGTACCTAATATTAATTTTAACACATTTTTTAGTAAATATATATGAATAAAGGTGGCTTTTTCGCAAAAATTATCCGATTTATTAAAAAAATTTACTTTACCTTTTGAACGAATAGTACACTAAATTTAATGTAATTGTTCATGGGATGAAGTCACGAACGTTAGAAGTTTAATGCACTATGTTTTAGCTCGAATGTCTCGTTGGAAGGAAGATTAATGTACCTCGTGGAGTTTTTTTTATGCTAATCAGTGGCAAAATCATCGATCATTTGTTTTTCCATTCGTAATTGAAAAAGTACTTGTTTCCGTATTGCATAGTATTATTTCAATTTGGGAATTTTTTCGCAAATTTTCCGGGTTTTATATTCTCTATAATTTATTTATATGGGGAATTTTTATCAAGTTTTTTCATGATTCTTTTTCTAATGCTTAGGAAATTCTATGATTTTTTTTTTCCAAACCTTATGAAATTTTGTGGAATTTTCTGAAGATTTGTGAAAAATTGTGTTGAAAATTTTCTGATATTTTATAAAATTTTTGAAGCCTTTATAAAAAGGTTTCTGGAGATTTTGTTGAAGTTTTCCTGAATTTTGTGAACATTTTTCACAATTTTGTGGAAAATTCTCTGAAAATGAATTGTGTGTGATATTCTTCGAAATCATGTAAAATTATTTTCCAGAAATATTTTCAATTTTCTGAATTTTTTCAGAATTTCTCTTGAAATTTTCTAAAGTTTTGTGAAATAGCTTATTTTTACATTGGCCTTGGCGATCAAAAATTTTATTTTATAGGTTTTTACGAATTCTTTGAAAAAGAAATGTTTTTGTGATGAATTCAATAATTCACCCATACGACATCGTAAATTTTCATTGTTCATTAAATAGTAACAATTTATGACCTGAAAGTAAGCAACACGTGACATAATGTTTTGAATGTGATTTGGTAAAAAGTCTTTTCCTAGAAAAAAATCTAAAACATACCTCAATTTTGTACCTTGAATAAAAAAATTTAAAAAACAGGTAAAAAAATTTCTCAATTTTTTGGAGTACAAAATATTTTTCAAATTTTCGCAAAAGATTTCAATTTTTTGAAAGAAAATATCTAATTATTCAGTTTTTATAGAAAATAAAATATCTTCCTTTTTTAGAAACTATCAATCTTTTTTGAAAAAAAATCAACTTTTTAGAATAATTTTTTTTTTAATTTTTTGGAGAAAACAGCCCTTAGGTAGGCTCAACTTGAAATTTTCGAAGTCAACCTGAAAACATTTCTCATGGTATTGAAAGTTTTCTATACATTGCGGGGAGGAGGGTAAAATTTTCTCATTTTCAGGGTGGAAAATATTTTACCTATTTTCAATCATTCAATTTTCTCAGAAAAAAAATCTTTAATTTTTTAACTTTTTTTTTTCAATTAAAAAAGAACAGCAAAAACTATTTATCAAAATCAATCTTTTGAATTATTTTAGCATGGTAGCCGGTAGGTATATAATTATGCTTTTACGATGATGAGAATGGGGAAAAAGTGATGAAAAATATTGAGAAATTCTGACCGGAAATCTCTGTACGAAAGACTTTTGGGTATTTTGTCAGACATTAAAAAATAATTTTTTCCAAAATCGGATGACTGGCGAAAAAAGTGACGAAATTTCGACACAAAATTCTAAAACTTGAAATTTTTTTGGAAAAATTGATGACTTTTAGACTTGAAAAATTTTCAATTATCACATTGCTGAAGTGAGAAAAAATTGGCCCTGAAACTAGACAATATATCTCACCTTTTGGCACTTTTTTCATTAAAATCGGATTATATCTATAGCTGCGTTTTCGAGAAAAAAAATTAGGGTGGTTCATAATATTGTACCTTTTACGCTATTCAAAATTTTTTATAATTACCTACCTTGAAATTTTATTCTGAATTTTCAGCTTATTCGAAATGTTATCTTGAAGCAGCATTCAATAGAGAAAAAAAATATGTATCGCAGAATGATCAAATACCTCCTTTTTAACTTCTTTTCTTTATTTCTTTGTACAGTACGACGACGAGTCGATAAATAGGATCAAATATGAATTATCTGTAAGCTCTGTATATTCAATATTCACATTATTTTGTTATTGATCCAGACTACACATTATTCTGGAAATTTATTTCCAATATGATATTGCCTGAATGGAAATTTGAACCTTTGAACTATACAAAGGTTCCTGTTTTCGTTATGTTCGACTCTTTGAAACTGCGAGAAACTTTTTTTCGTGTCGCCTACACACATGTGGTCGATTAGGTACTTTTATTGCCAATATTGTAGGTATTAATCCTTGAGCTAGTTATGCTCGTAGTTTTGAAGTTGTTTTTTCACCGGCGATGGCCTTTTAAAAGCAATAATTTTTTCGAGCCTATAAGTATATGTACTCGTATGTTCTTCAGTTGAGATTTTTATGGCGATGATCTCCCCCCATCAAGTTGACCAAACAATACATTATGTAATTTTCTGTGTTGATTGAGGTCGCTTTTATGATACAGTCGCCTCGCCGTAATTAATTTAAAACATCGTTGATATAATTTTTTACACACGATAGTGGCCAAATAACACAATCGTGAAATTAACTCGAAATCGTAAAACGCCGCCATTAATAAACATTCGTATCATTGTGAAACGGGTCAAAAAAAAAGAATTACGCGCTCTTTCTTTCTGGAATTCGTATATTAAAAACATACATTAAGTAGGTAATCATTAAGCGTACAATCTATAAGTACTAGATATACATAGGTATCACAAATGAGATCAAACCTAACACAAAGAATGATAACATAAAACAATTGGTACAAAATTTTGATCTAAAATAAAACACGCGGGATGTTTTTTCACAAATTGGCACAATATTCATAGCACGAGCGTACTATTGAAAGTTAAAATAAAAAGAAAAAAATCCATACAAAAAAAAAGAGTAAAGAGAATACTTCGATACAACATTCACAAATTTCACATTTCACGTTCACACTTTTACATAGACTTGCACAATATGACAAAACAATTCATTAACACGTAAAAACAAAAAATAAAAAAAGTACATTACAAAAAATTAATGTTAAAATGTAAAATATTAGTAGGAACTTGGGGGGAAAAGTTAAAAAGTGTAGGTATATTTGATTACACCGAATAAATGATAACGCTAAGTACACATAGCTGTGCTTCCATTCAATATTCAATTCACAGAATAAAGCAAGATACTTAATAGTTGTATCGTACCTTAAAAAAAAGGTCAAAAATATGATACGATATCAAAGTCGTTGTTATAAGTATATACAAATTTCAAACATATAGGATGATTAATTTACAAAATGTTATTGTTTTTCTTTTTTTTATTTCAGGGACTATGACCTTTATCGTATATGCGGTTCATTTCGTTGCTTTATCATTACAATATCGACCATCTTTTACGTTTAGTTCATTAATTATAGAGAGTCAAAACATATTTGGCAAGAACATAGGAAAATTCATTCAAGAACTTGGTAAGTTTTGATTTTTTTCAGCATATAACTCGTTCGATTTTTACAGTTACCGCTTAGCAAATGGTGTCAAAAAAGTTGATCAACCTAATCACGTTAAATTTTTCAATTTCTTTATGATTGTGTGTTTTTTTTTAAATGACGTCGTAATTGCATTTTAAATTTCAATGATTCTCAGAAACCAAAACTACTTGGAAAAGTTCAACAATTACGTACTCGAATACGTTTTCAAAGAAGGGGTTCCGTTATTAGAGGGGAAATTGTCGTCTAATTCTCGGGTTATTATTTACTCGTAGGCTTAATTACAATAACTCATCGATGCATAATTACGTGAAATTTTTCATCAAAAGGGAAACCCTGTACTAATTCAATGTCACAACGTGGTGTAATTTCACTTTGAATAGGTGTAAGAATTAATTAAATTTCACTACCGATGATTGTAATCTCGCCTATAACGTCACATTACTTTACAAATTTATCTTGTCAAACATTTAACGGCTGCCTACTTCAAGTTGTTTTGGAAAATTGTCCACATTTTTACTTGGAAGTAATACTTCTGTATGAAAATTGATAATAGAAATTTTTAACTTTTGAAACGATTATGGAAAATTTATGTGTCCAGGTCAATGAAAAATTTAAAGGATTGTTAGTAACATTTTAGTAAATTTTGGTACATAAATTTTTGAAGCGGTAATAAGTGAGATCGTATCGAGTTGAAAGAAAACAATAATCTCGTAGGCATAGATAAGCTTAATAGTGTAGTCGCAAATGTAACTTCATTCCCTTAATTGTATTGTTAAAAGCAGTTTTATGACGGACTCTTAACCTTGAATCAAGAAGAGAAAAATGAGCCGGTGTGTCATTTTTAAAGTTCCCTTTTTTCGAGGGTCCAGCCTCCTGTCATTGGAAGTCCCATATCTCCGTTCCTAAGGTCACTGTTGAAAATGGTTTAAACAAAAATTGTAGATTGAGATGCTTAGAATAATTGTAGTCGTTACAAAAATTTCGATTAGACCCCTCCCTCCACCACAATTTGGCAAAATACCTATAAAAAACAGTAAATTATTTTCATACGTATCGAGCGAAATTGGAGGGGAGGGAGGGATCCGATCAAAATTTTTATAATGGCTAAAGTTATTCCAAGTAAGTATTTCAATCTACAACTTTTGTTTGAAAATTTTTTCAATTGTGGCCTTTGAAATGGATATAAGGGACTTCCAAGGAAAAAAGATGGAACCTCAAAAAAGAAGAGTCTTTAAAAAAATGGCATACTCGCTAATTGTTTCATTAAATTGTCTGGTTAAATTTCAATCGAATTGATCATTTACAAAACCTAAGTATAATTATTTTCCTTCTTGGCTACACTACAAGCCAAAGTTACATTGAGATGACTGGCAACTAGTGGCAAGCTCTACAATTAAAATTAAGGCATGATATCCACTATTTTAATTTATCAGGGACTTGAGTGACCAAAAATTGTTAAAAAAGCGACCAAAAAAATGTTTAAAAAGTGACCGAATTTCATTGCTAAAAATTGGAGGAGAAAGAGGAGTCCAATCGAAATTTTTGCAATGACCAAAATTATTTCAAGAATTTCTACCTACAACTTCTGTTTAAAAGTTTTTTCAAAAACAGCCTTAGGAACAGAGATAGGGGCATCCAAAGAAAGATGACAGGATCCTCGAAAAGGGGAAACGTTAAAAAAGGCACGCTGGATCATTTTTTCCTTACACTCCCTCGATCAGTGGTTCTCGATTAGTTTTGCTCATGCACCCTCTTTTTGGGAAAAAATTTCTTGTATAGGTACCCCATAAAATTTCAGTGGCTGAAAAACAAGACCTTATGTGGTAATGCTGCCCTTGTCGTCATTTACTTCTTGAAACTTCTTCGCGTACTCTTTGGGGTTGGGGCACATGTTCCACCATTTGTGAAACACTGCTCTAGATTAAGATTCAGTCATAACATAAAATAGCTTCTAACAATTTGCGACTATACTAAACGAGTTAATGAACAGAATTTTTGTTCCTACATAAAAAAGTAATTTAGAAATGATGAGTGTTTACACCGAAAAAATATACAAGTCGCGATAAATGCGAATATGTACGCAAGTTGCCATCAAAGTTTGGAATTTCGGCTTAAAACAATTAGGTAGGTGGTATGTAGTTTACGAAACCATATTACATATTATACTTACAAAATGTATGCAAATAAACTTTAAAAGATGCCGAATAATATTAAACGTAATGTAAGCAGAATTGAAATATAGGATTACAAAATAGGAAAATTCTGCTTTTTGGTATCAAAATTATACGTAATAGTAATAACCTCCTGAATTGAATAGTTTACACGTATAGGTTTTCTTTTTGAAACGATTCATATAATATAGAAAATTCTTAAATTAAAAGGATTCGCCCCAAAAAAGTATTTATATTTATATCGATTACGAATAATATGTTTAAAATCACAGAGAAAAAAAAACTGAAATCTCGAGAACTCTTTGCTTATATAGGCTGGTAATGGTAGCAATTTTATTTATAAACTGTTCCCGATACTTGGCAAATATTCGAAAGATCGGACGTAGTCGAGTTTTAAAATACGTAGAAACAAGAATAAGAAGAAAATGATTAACTAGACTGACGTAGGTATAAATTTTGGTCCGCAGAATCACCGTCGAATCTTTGAAAAGTACGTATAATTATTTAGATGCCTATATCTACCTGACGTGTCTCGAGTAAACGGGTAAAAAAGGAACAGATTTGCTTATCATTCAGGAGGTGTAAAAAAATACTAAGTATACTAATCGTACGTAGTTAATCGTACACACGTCTTTCATCACAAATAAAATATAAAAAAATACACACATCGAACATCAATCGAGAGGAGTACCTATAGTACACGTACAGCACAGTACAGTATACATAATTTAAATAAGAAACAACAACAACTATATAGTCAACCATCCGTTACACCTTAAGCTACAATCTCACTGACTTGAAAGCTGCATTCGACTCCAGTTGCAGTCAACAAAAATACACGACATCTGCGCCATGGTAGAGGTATATCCATCTTGAACTCGATCTCTGGAGGAATTGCCTTGCTTGGCTTTCGTCTGGGGCATGCAGACGATATCGTCGTGACCGAGAGAGAGAATAGAAGAGAAGATTTACGTTAAAAAACGATGTTGGCAAAATGACTAGATTTCTTCGACGATATCACTTATAGAAGCGGCCGACGTCGAACGATGATTAGATCCGCTGCTAGCATTACTCGAGAAGGAACTTCGACTAGTATCTGTTTCCAAGGCGATTTCCGGTAGGTGCAATGCTGTCTGATTTCCCGTTTCTATTTTAGTCATGCTCCACGCCCTGCTCAAAATAGAAACGGCTTTTTGAAAAAACGCTGGACTTTTGTTGGCTGGTATGCATTCGACTTCGTTGCCGGTCAGCGAGATGAGTAAATCGGTATTCTTGGTTTTGGCCACTTCGGGATTGTAAATGGGACGCTTCTTCATCGATTTACTCCGTCGGACCGCGTTCAAGTTATCGTAAAAACTGGTTCGGCGTTTTGAGATACGAAATAACTTGCAGAGTTCCCGATGGATGCGTCGATTACGGTGGGCGAATATTAACGGAGATACGACCGAGTTGGAAGCCAAAGATAGAATACCGATTTGTTTTACGAAATGCGGTAACGTGACGTTGCCCAGTAATGGCGAATGGACGAGGATCATCAGCGTAAATGGAAGCCAACAAAATAACGCCATCACGATGACCAAAGCCGATATTCTGGCCGCTCTGGTCTCCTCTCGATACCTGAACATGCTAGCGTTTGATATACGATGCCGTAACGAGTTTACAATCGAGCTAGACGTGCTCTTCAGACTGCTCTTGGTAGACGAATGATGTAACGGTTTCGGCAATTCGACATTCGATAATTTTTTATCATTCGGATCAAACTCGACCGATTCGTGTATGGTGCTAACGATGGTATAATCCAACGGCGCCTGCTCGGCCACGCAATTACTCGCCGATCCGTTGCGTTTGGTGCGTTGATTGTTTTCATGGGCCGCCGAACAGATACTCATGTAGATCCAGCAAACGGCACCGAAAGGAGCAACGAACACCACCACGACGAAAACGATAGGAAACACCAACTGGTAGATTTTCGGTAAAAACGCAAAGTCATTCTTGCCCAGCAGAGCGCAAGAGTGCCAGGTGCTTTTTTCGTTGATGCTCAGACTACCGAAGACACCGAACGATACAGAAATCGTCCAAGAGACAGCCATCATTATAACGGATGTGGTGGCGTTGATCAACGTGTGATACCTTAACGGATCTATGACAGCGAAATACTGATCGATACCGATCATCAGTACCGATAAAACCGTCGCTGTGCAAAAACCAATAGGGATGCCTTCGTTGATCGCGCATAACCAAAAGTTACAAGTCACGAATTCAGCTCCTCCGGAGAACTTCCTCCAAATGCTGTCGAACAATAATAATGGCAGCAGTACCCAGCAAGTCAATAAGTTGGTGATTAATAAATTGATTACGAATCTGTAACAGAAAAATTTTCCACCTTTGTTAGGTACTTATCGGTATTGGTAAAGTAATTCCACAATATTTTTACCGGTTTGTACATATATGGAGGCGCCGCGCCGCGCACGCCACGCCGGAAATCGTTAATTTTTTATATTCGTTATAAAACTCGGCATTTTTAAATTAACACCAACTTGACGGAAAATAGCAATTATTTTGTAATAAGTTGGTATTTTACGGCTTCCAATACACGCTATTTATTTTTTATTTTAAATATAAATCGCTCGCGCCGCGGCGCCCAACAACTCCTTTAACACGTTCATTTAGTAGGTATAATTTTTCCACTTCGAATTCGATTCGAACAGATTTATATTCTATTTTTACATTAGCACTAATCGTCTCTATCGTCGCACGTCTAAATCAACTTTCAACTTGGATGAAATTCCTTCTTCTCTCCTATACAAACATCTCGTATACGAACGAAGCTTAATTAAGAATTTAAGAAACAGTAATTATCGCAGTTGCCGCGTGCATTCGACATTATGTAATGTTATTAACGCCTCGACACAAGTCTCAAACTGAATTTGGTTTTGATTTTGAAGAAGAAAAAACTCGTTCCTGTTTCTGTTTCCAATTTGTTGTATTAAACCATCTGCCAATGTAAAGTTTGAAACGATGGCAACGAGGGAGCGAACGAATGAGTACTCTGATGGATCATCGCAATAGAGATATCTGCAGGAAAACTCATGTGATAAGGTGCGCCAGGAGGAGGTGGAAGTGAGCACGATTTCAACAGGCCTGGATTTTTAAAGAAATAATTTCATATTTTTTTTTAAATTATCAAATAATCAGAAAAAAAAACCTGTTTGAAATCTTGTGATTATGATTTTCATTGTTTTAAAATTGATTTTAAAAATTGCAAAAATCCATTAAAATTTTTTATAAGAAATAGGTATTTGAAATTTTGGGTTTTGAAATTTTTTTTTTTTTTTTTAATTCAAAATGAAGAAAATTGATTTTTTTTTCAAAATATTCGATATTTTACCCTTTTGAAAAACTTTTTACAACATATCACAATTTTGGCTACTTACAGAAATTTTCTTAAAAATATAACGAGATTAATAAGATTTCAATTATTCTTTAATTAAAAATACCTAATCTTTTTTTTTTTTTGAAATTCTTTATGTACTTACATATTTTTTTTAGGTATTTTAAATTACTCAAAACGGCTTCATTGAAAATGTAAAGAAAAAAGAGATTTATACTTATTTTACTTATTTAAAAAAGTCGTGTATAAAGAAAGGATTTATATGGAAGAAATTGAATACATTTATTGTAAAAGGGCCCATACGAATTTTAGGTATTTTGAGAAAAACGCAATTAAAGTTTTCAAATATATGCCAAAGGTAGAATACTTCACCGATGATCATGAAATTTTTGGTGGTCAATGGTACATCCTTTGGCTATAAAATGGAGCAAATCCGGCGGCGCTAACTTCATTTGTTGCGGCGCAGTGGCTGCAAATGTGAGGGTAACTTATAGGCCCTTTTTGAATAAAACGTAGTGTGACCTTGAAAATATCGAAGTGAACACAAAAATAAGGTGCGATGAGTAGAGTTACGATCCTGCAGGTGTTGTATGGAGAGAAAAAGAGGGTTTTTTTGCAAAAATTCGTCAATCAAATTTAATTATAATAATAAAATACGAACAAATTCGAACCTAATTTAAAATAACAAAACATTCGCATTACAAAAAACTATTTTTTCGACAAATTTCGATTAAAGTATATAAAAATATATTTTTAAAAACAGATTTCGATTAAATTTATTTTAAACTTTATTTTTTGAAACGAATTTCGATTAAATTTTTAAAAAAGTAAGTAAGTATCATTTTTAAAAAACAATTTTTTTTTAAACTAGAAAAAAAATACATTACAAAAAATGAAAAAAATCGACCTTGCAGCCGAAAATCATCCAGTACGAAGCGGTTTTACATCGTAGGAAGTTGAACCTTGGTGGGTGGGTAGAGGGGGAAACGCATACCACACTGAGCTGATTTACTCGAAAAGGGCCTATTTAGCAATGGGCCCTTCTTGCATAAATGTATTCAATTATCCTACTCACACAAGTCCTGAAAAATCCAAAAAATTCCAACAAAAAAAATTTATCTCACTAGGTATCTTGCACAAAAAAAATCGTAAAAACATACCTAATTTTTCAAATTTTTTCGAACAAAAATTTACCTGATTAAAAAATAATGTTTTTTGAAAAAAAAAATCAACTTTACCTACTTATTTTGCTGTGAGACTTTTTTCTGAGCATTTTTTAAAAATTTGAATATTTCAATTCTTACCGGAATTTTCATAAAGAATTTTTTTGGGGGAAATTTTTTCTACTACTTTTTTCAAAAACATTTTTTTAACAATCATTTAAAAAAATTTGAAATTTTTTTGGAATTTTTGCAAAAAAAAAGTCTTAAGTAGGTAAGTAGGTTTTTTTCAACAGATTTTTTTCTTTAAAAATCTTTATTAATATCAAGAAGTTTTACGATTCTTTTTTTTGAAAATAATCTTCACATGATAATTTTTTTAAACAAAATTCTTGGGAAGAATTTCTCGTTTTAAAAGATTTTTCTAAGGAATAAAAAATAATAATTTCGTCAAAAAAAAAACTTTGAAGCATTAGAATAATCTATGACGCAGAAAGAATTTCATCAGGTGGAAATTTTTTCTCTTTTTTTTTGGTTGGGGTGAATGCGTGATTTTATACCAGATCAAACGGTGTCACGCTATTGAGATAATGGCGAATTTTAAATATATTGCATTTTATATTATATCTTGCTCATGAAAATCATTAAAATAAGCCTATATTTTTTTACTACCGCGCATAAGTATATGTTCCCAAATAAACAAAATCATACGATCAGAAGGAAAAAAATGATAATTTTACCGAAATTTTCAACTGGTTTGTCCTTAAAGCAGATACTAAACATTTAATTAAGAGTAATAACCAAGGTAAACACGTGATTTTTCGGCGATACTGATACGATTTTATAACTTCAAAGTGTTTTCATCTATGTAATTCGTGCTATAAATGGTACGTGATCGAGAATTGATCAGACATTATAAATTTTTTTGTATCGTTATAAGTAATTCAATTACACGTGGGCAATTTTTGATCGCAAAAAAATTGGCAATTTTTTAAAAAGAGAAAATCAAAAAATTAATTTTTTTTAGCAAAAAAAAAAGATGTAAAATATAAGGTGAACGCGTCGAATTATTTGAAGGCCTCATACATAACGACCTAATAAATGTGTTAAAATGATTAATTACGGTTGAATGGCCATACCTTCTTTTGTTTAAGTTATACATAAGCTTAATCTTTTTAATGAGTTATTTATAGTCTTGTAAGTAAATGCCTACTTTCAACTTTGATAAGTACCTATGCGAATTTTTCAAATTTTTTTTTGAAAGTTTGCATAACGCCAATTAATTAATTTTTTTTTTACAAATTTCATCGTCTTTGATAACAGAAAAAAAAATGTTTCATTTTCGTGTACATCACACGAGCCATTTAAAAGTACGTGTCATCGCGGTCTTTTATGTGCCAATTTTTTTTTTTTTTTTTTTAATTTTTTCATCACGATAATGTGGCAAATTAATTATGTAACTTAGGAGAGATGGTGGATTTTGTGAACACCAGGGCAGGTGGAAGATGTAGACAGTGAATTTTTGTTATCGTTTGCTTGGTTTTTTTTTTTTTTTTTTGAAAATGTATCTACCTAAGGGATGATGTGCACACTGCACAATGACATCAAAATTAGACAAAAAACATTTTAAAAGTACTAGAAATTTTTAAAAAATTATGGCTATCTTTAAAGAAAAATTTTTTTTCACGAATAAAATATTTTGATAAAAAAAAAATCAAATTGGTGAAAAAATTAGAGATCTTAAAGGATAAAAAAAATAGTAAGTTAAAAATTAATAATTATCGAGAAAAACAAACATTTCTCGTGAATGGAATATGATGATGTACCTATATTTTTCTTTTTGAAATGGAGAGAGGAAGGAATGTCCCTTGGGTCTAAGACGTAATTTTAGTCCTTAAACCTTCGGGAAACTCATTATTTTTACATGTCTACATCATCACCACACAAGGATAATTTGGAACATAAGAGCCTAAGAAATGTTTTCCGCGCCAAGATATACAGACATGGGTTCTACTTTTGAAAGAAAACTCATTCGTAGTTGTCTTTAATTTAATTCTCAAGGACGTAAAACCCCTGGCTCTATATCTTCCACCCTCTCCCCTAATAGGAAAATTGCTAATGCACAAAGAAAAAGGTTCATTTACGGGTTTGAATGAAACTGGTTGTTATTATAGGGAGACTACGGGAAGGTTAACCGAGACCTTGAAAATATCGCTTTTAGGTGAACGATTCGTTTTTTTTTTTTTTTTATTCATTAGTTCACACAAAACGAGAACGACACATCCTCGCTATTCATAAACCGAATAAATTGATCGGTTTTCGCTATACACGAGACCTTAATGCGAATACGAAATAATTCGCAAACAATGAACAATGCTATTTTGGTCGACCGGTGTGTACATGTACAAATACAAACGTCGAACGTCGCCGATCGACTTCTTCTCTATTTAAAACCATACCTACTCTAACGGATAACGGATAACGGCGTAAAAATTCGTAGAAATGATCGAAACGTGCAAACTCGAAGTTGAAACTGCAAGAGTGCGAAACTCGAAACCGTAATTTCTCAAATTCACTTTCGTCATAAGAACGTGAAAAAAGAGATAGGGTTAATTGGCCATCGCAGCGTTAAAGTTGTCGTAAAAGTATCAAAAAGAAGAAGAAAAAATCTAACGAAGGTTTGACGAAACATTTGGCTTGGTTCAGCGAAAGCGAAAATATGAATGAACCGAAGAGACCGACCTCATTAGTAAACTCGATGATGCTGGAACGATTTACGTCACAGGAGATCGTTTTTCACCAACGTATGATTCAAAACTGGCACTTTTCTTGAATTGAAAGAACTACAGCGCCGACTTATCCTCTGTAGTAAGTTCGACGCTGATAAAATTAAATAATGACTCCAACTTCCGTCTATTGTAATGGTGTGAAGTAATTTTCTATACGTACAATGTAGACGTCAGCGTCACCAATCGGGACAAAAGAATAAACGGTGGACGAAAGCGAATTTTCAAGTGCACCGTAAGGTACCGTGTGTTTGGCCTAGGTTCAGATAATATCCACCTTCGAAAGGGCAAAGAAAGCAGGAAGGATTTGTACCTACATAGTTAAATCTTGGACTCGTGTAAACTTTGAAATGCTTACGAAGCCTTTGAAATTCGGCTTAACCTGACGTATCGCCACCGAAACAGGAATTAATTTGATGAAATTTTCAAGTAATCAATGCTGTACTGTGTCAAAGTATAATATTACCTCTGGTTACAAGTTTCTCTCGTATTTTATCGTTTAGTTCGTCGGTACCCAGTACCCAGACCCATGTAAGTACGTTAATACTTTGGATTTACGAGTAGGTACGAGCGTACCATCATTTAAAATTCATACGTTTGAGTTACTGAGAACCAACCGATAATCGAACCAATAATTCCCACTTTGGTCGAGCTTATCTATACTGTTAATACACGAGTTATTTAATATCTATATATTTAATACCTATATTGATACAGGAGTTTTTTTTTTTTTTCAATTTAACGGGTAGAGGGAAAAAAACACGTCAGTTTGACAAAGTTGAGTATTTGATAAAAGCTCGTATGTGGTAAATAAATTACTCGAAAGATTAGCAAGGCTCGCGTTACCATTTTTATTATATAACCAGATTAAACTAATCGATCAACATTTCGGACACGAGTGGGAAATTCTTTTTAAGCAGACACTAACCCGGAGATTACTTGCGATTTGACTTTTGAGCAAATACCTACCTGTGCGACTTATAATTAATATAATTCTCTTTTTTTCCGCTTACGCATGCACAAGGTTTAATGAATTGTTTCGACGAATAAATATAGGTTTATTACGCAGGTGGGTGGGCTGGTACCTTAGCGCGATTATGAGAGAAATTATCACTCGCACGTGTGCCTAAGTAGTACAAATTGAGAATTTTACCAACAAGCCTGTCAAAAAAAATTGAGATATGGTGTGAAAAATTTTATGGCTCTAACCCCCCCCCCCCCCCCTCACAATATTTTATCAAGTGTGAAATTTTTGCAATTATTAGTAAAAAAATGTGTTGAAAATATTTTTTTTAAATTTTATATCGAAAGAATTTTTTAAACAGGGTGTCTAAAAGATAGTGAAAGTAGTGGAAAATGAGTGATTTTGGAGCAAAAGTAGTGAAAAAATCAAAATTGAAAATCGAAAAATCAATTTCGTCTATAAAAGTAAATAAAATAGCTGATTTTTTTTTGTATTGATAACATTGATATTTTTTCATTCTATTTTCCTATTGAAAATTTTTCTGTAGTAAATTTGGAAATTTTTGGTGAGGGTAATTTTTGAAAAGTGGTCATTTTTTTGAAGAGTTTTACAATTTTCTTTGTTTTTTTTTGGGGGGGGGGTCTAAAATTGTGGTGGGTAGTAAAATATCCTAAAAAAGTAATGATTTTTAGATTTAAAAATAAATTTTGTAGACACCATGCTAAAAGGCCAAATTTGTGAATTTCACATAAAAAATGGTTTTCAAAATTTTTCCTCAAGATAATGTTCTGCATTGAAAAAAATAACTATTTCAAAATGAAAAATAAAGGAAAAATTTCAATATTTTGCATTTTTTCTTTAAAAATGATTTTTCGATTTTTTAATTTAATTTTTTTCGCCATTTTTATCAACTTTAAAACAATCAAAATAATTTTTAGAACACGTTAAATAAATTTTTAGCATAGTAAGTATATGGTTTTACGATGACCGAACTCGAAAAAAAATTGTCACGAAATTGGGCTAGCTTAGGTTTAGATGAAAAACTTTTGAGTATTTTGTCAGACATTAAAAAACTTGCAATTTTTTTTTTAAATTTTATGACCATTTTTTAGACATTTTATCACCTTTCAAACTTATAAAAATTTTTGAATTTTTTTGTCAGACATTCTGAAAGATGACATTTTTAATTTTTTTTGTCAGACAGGCATTAAAATATCACTTCTAGACATTTTGTCAGACTTTCCGAAACATAATACATATTTAATAAAAAATGTTGTCAGATATAAGAAAACTTGAAAATTTTTAAAATGTCGATGACTTTTTTTTTAGACATTTATTAGTACATTCTAAAACTTATAAAATTTTTGAATTTTTTTCAGACATTCTGAAACTTGAAAATTTTTTAAAAATTTGATGACTATTGAACATTTTGTCAGATATTCTAGAACAATTTATTTTTTTTTGTTAGACTTTTTTCATTTTTACATTTCCATGGAACTTAATTCTTTATGACTTTATTTCTTTCAAAATCGTGGTAAAATTTCACCCGATACAAAATAACATAACCAAACATCAATTCAAATTCCCCAATACTTAAGGGTAGATCTAGATGGGTAATATTAGTAGAAAATGTAGACAAATTGATATCTGCCCACAATCGATGGGAAAATTCTTAATTATCTCATTCGGCAGTTAAACAAATTAGGCGTTCGGATTGGACGTATAGAATGAATGTTGAACGAGTAATTAAAGATATCTACCTACCTATTATTACAAGAGATACCAACCTATCTATAAATGATATTACTAAAAGTTTATAGAATTTGACGAGAACTTGCAAAATTTTCAATTGTTCCTACGACTCGAGTGAATTCTATGAAACGTCAAAACGCACATGTATAAGAGGTTCTTTGGCTCGAATGCCTCTTTCGCAAAACTTGCCTCACAAAATAGGTAAATTCGAATTATAATTCGGCTTCAGATATTGAAAGTTCCGACGTGGTTGCTAAAACTTTTAACTAGGACGTGTGCCTACTAGTCGAATACATAATTCGGTTAATGAAGTTTCGCAACCAATTCCACGCATAGTGAATTTTCGTGTATGGCATTTGCGGAAAAATCCGCGTTAATGGCGTTGATTTACGTATTTTTCTCTTCGCAGCTTTTTTTGTTTTTCTTTTTTAATTAATGGCTCGGTGGTGTGTATTTTTTTCAAATTACCTTTGCGTCTCTCGCTGGGATTATCTGCTGAAACACGTTTTGTTTCGTATAGCATAAAGACAGCAATGGTTTACTTTGCACTTTTTGTTACCACGCGTAAATTCAAATAAAGCTTTTTTCGACTTGCTCCTACTCTATAGTTAATTAATACCAACCAGTCGACGAAAAGAAGCTTATATAAAAACTAAGAACAGATGTTATCCGTCTACTCCCTTTTGTACTAAATCAAACCCAAACTGTCTCAGAATTTTAAAATCCCTGGCAAGGGTTGCGAAATGTTTCAACTTGTTTACGCAGCATTTACGAGTGTTTGCGGTTACGTGAAAAAAAAATGGGCATTTTTTGGTATCTTTTTCGCGGTTTGTTGTGAAATTTCTTTATTGACGAAGGAGCGATGAGGGGATGTTTCTGCCACGAGCGAGTCCAGGATTGGAAATTTTTTACAAACATTTGAAAAGTTGAGAAAGACTGGAAGAAAATTTTTCTTTGATGTATTTTATTGCGTATATTTTTAAAATCTTAATTAAGAAGTTGATTTTACTTATGTTATTTCATGCTGTTTTTTTGGTTACATTTTTCCTCAAAGACAGATGTAGGTAACTGCAAGTTGGACCAAATGTGTTTTACAACCTACTTTTTAAAATGAAAAAATTCTGAATTTTCTTGGAATGAGAAACATCTCAATTTTTTGAAAAAATTCTCTATTGAAAAAAAAATACTGAATATTTTTGAAACGATAAAATAAAATTTTCCAATTTTTTTGAAAAAAAATCTCTTATTTTTATGAAAGAAAATAAATCACAAAAAGAAAATAATTTTCAGTTCTTTAAGAGAAAAATTATTAAATCATTCAATTTTTTGGGGTAGATATTTAATGGTGTGTGAAATATTTTCAAATTTATCAGAAAAAAAAAACTAGATTTTTCGTGTTTTTTTTTGAAAAAAAATCTGAACTTTTTTAGTGTAGGTACCCGTGTAGCAATTGTCGACATCGAAATTTATGTCGACAAAATTCAGACACATTTTTTTCTCGGTTAACGATGAATTAAAAATGATATTTGAGATTTAAAGTAATGTTCTATGTTAAACATAACTGTTCAATCAAAATTTTTGAATTTTTCTCAGTATTTTCCTATAATTTAGAAAACGTTGTTTTTCTACATAGACAAGTCGATGTAAAAATCGATACTCGATAAACGCATCGACATTTATGTCGACAATTTCTGCCAATTAAATTTACAAATTTTATATCTAAAAAGAACTAAAAACAATTAATAAGAACATTTTAAGCTCAGGAATAAATAATTTTTGAAAAAATCACAAAATTTTCTTATTTTTCAAAGTTTTGAATAATACAACGACTTGTCGAGTTATTGTCGACATAATTGTCGATGGTCGAATAATGCATCGACTTCACTGTCGACAGTATCGACCAGAGGAATTTTAAGTCGAGATAGTGTCGATGTGATTGTCGAGGGTCGAATAATGCATCGACTTAACTGTCGACAGTGTTGACCAGAGGAATTTTAAGCCGAGTTAATGTCGATCTAATTGTCGAGGGTCGAATAATGCATCGACTTGACTGTCGACGTCTTGAGGGTGATTGCGATACTCGCAGATAAAGTGTGTTGTGAATTAGTACATAAGGTATAAGAATCATCTCTATGTTAGTTGGACACTCGCATGTGTCCAGCTACAAAGGTGGCCTCAATGCCGCATATTTGACAAAAAATGTCGAAATGTTGGCTTGAACACTATTTTTGGTGTAATTTTAATATACACTTATATTGAATATTTGAACTTAGCATATTTTTCCAAATCTCACCATTGCAAATGTCGATGTGGATGTCGATATAAATGTCGACACATCGAAAAGTGACCGATTTCGATGTGTCGACATTTATATCGAAATTAGCATCGACGTTGCTACACGGGTAACTAAGTATAAAAATTTCTAGAATTTTTGAAATGAAAATTTTCTGTAATTTTTAGAATAAAAAATTTCTGGAATTTTTAGAATGGAAAACTTCTGGAATTTTTGAGATGAAAAAATTTCTGAATTTGTTTTTAAAATGAAGAATTTCTAGATTTTTTTTTTTGAAATGAAAAATTTCTGGATTTTTTGCAATACCTAAAAAATAATGCTTGTAGGTACTTAATGCTCATTTTTTTTTTTTTTTTTTTTTTTTGAAGCGAGGTAAAAAAGTTTTTCTTTTTTTCATGTAAAAAATTGAAATTTGGTGATATTTTCATTAGGTGTCGACCTTCCTACACCCCCCCCCCCCCCTGGTCCAAATTTCAAGAGTTCTGTGATCTGTGTTATGATTTTCATGATTTTTAATTGTGATATAATTCGATTAAGTATAATTCAAGATTTCAAGAATTTTGAAAATTACTGTGCAGATACACACAACGATATTGATTTAAAATCTCCTGTAAAAATGATTTCCCCTATTCCCAGGAATAAAAACCATCAAAATCAAAACCAGTTGAACTTTTTTTGTACGAGTTGAAAAATTTGTCATTTTCCTCCCTTTGGAAAATTTCCTCGGTACGTCTCTGTTCGTGCTGGCTTTCCAGCCTATTACCTCTCAAATCAAAAACCATGGAAATACAAAGAAACGAAAAAGTAGCATATCGAATTCGCTATTGTATCTATAGGTCGGTCTAATTTCCGAAATTCGATAAAAATATAAGGAAAACACGGTGACAAAGTTTGTTGACGCGTTGTTTATCTACTTGGGATTTATTTTCGAATATTGCAACAAAAAAAAAGGGGGAAATTCGCTGGAAAATGAAAACTTTTCGTGTTGTAAAACAATAGTTGGTTTTTCGATACAAAATCATAAAACGGATATCGTTCGATTTAAAAGGCGAGAAATTACTTCCATTCAATTTACTCGACGCACGATCGACTTACAAAGTACCATTCACCTTTCGACTAAGTTGTATTGTTTTACGCGATGCTCGAGAGTCTGGATGAGAGCTTACACCAAGTCGCCCAATCGAGAGGTACCCCAAAATTTTGCCAAAGGGGGTATTTGTAACATTGTATGTTACAATGAGAGCGATTTAAGAGGAAATGCACCGAGCTGATAAGAAGTAGGACCAGCTCGATGTACTAAGAGATAAAGGTCTGGCAGTCTGATTGTGGTGTAGATGGATGGATGATCGTGTCGCGTGCCTGTGTGTCTGAGTTATTTCTATATCGGTTTAATTATGATGATTGGTTCAATTATGATGATTGGTTCAATTCGTAGTGTATTTATAAACTTATGGCTGATTAAGCTATACACAGGTTTGGTAGGTTAGAGCCATAGAATGGTTGGGATGAAGGGATTTATTTTATGTACCTAAGTTACCATGACATATGGTAAAGCAAGTATAATTCACATACTCGATGTAACGTCGAGTATGAAGTGGTCAAAAGAAAGATCACTGTTTGTAAAAGGTTATCGATGAATTCACTCGAATACATTGAAATGCCATCGCCGAAAGTGTGTGCCAGGCATGATTCACTAGCAGACGACGATTACGAGTATTCATTCTATTTCGCAGACAGTTGGGAAAATTTTCGACAAGCTTGTTTATACATTTCGACAACCAATTGCCTTTAAATATTGCCGAATGTACACGTGATAACGAACTGCGAATCTATATATTTCTGCTCGACGCATGATTTGTTCAGGATAGTTTCTTTCTTCCTCTCGAATAAATTTCACTCCTTTGGGAAGACGTACACGTGGATTTCAAGTCTCGTTTGTAAACTGAAAGGCGTATGGTTTAGCTCGCAGCGGGCGATCAAACCTTGTACATTTGTTGCCGAAAAATAGGAAAAAATTAAGGTCCGAGAGACCGAATTTACTACGCTTTGGCGCCGATAAACGTAAACAATTAGAAGAAAAATGAAACCTATAATATGGCGAAAGGTCACAGTATCGATAAATTATTCGAGAAACGTTGCCCTCCATGTACCTGTACGATAGGTACGTTGCTTTTTACATACTATACGAATACGATAAGTGCTCATTATTAAACTCACCTATTGGAAATCGTTCGTAATCCGGGTCTGCGATGGAATACCAATAACAATAAGGAATTACTGATCGTAGCGATAATCAAAATGACACCAATTAGACTGTTTAATATCACGTTTTCGCTAACGCTCGTCAGTACTACCATTCTTGATACTCTTTCTGCAAAAAAATATATAAGAAAATGTTATTTCCATATATCATCGTACGATTTAACGGTTCGTAAATATTTTAATAATAGTAAAATTTTTATTATTCTATAGCTTAAAATGTCGCCGTCTTCGGTCGTCGTTCGCATTTGAATATCACACATTAAGTACATATATATACTGTATGTATATGGCTATCATACATAATACCGAGAAATACCACGTGAAATATAATTCAATGTGTCGTTCTTCGAAAATGCTATACTATATTTAGTATAAGTATAATCGCGTATCGTTGAAATTTTTCAAAATTTACGCTTCTGACGAATAAATTACGTGTATATTAAATGACGCTTACATAATATATGCGAACGAATCGGTCTTAACACGAAAATATTTTGACAACAAATGGTAATTATTTTTCATCATTTTGGGAAATAAATGATCGAATTTTTGGAACAAATCATTAAATCACAGCGTGCGTAATTAAATACATTGTTGTAAGAATGCCTCTTTTTTCATTTTTTTTCCTTCAAATAATTGAAAGAAAGTAAAATTTAGCCAGCTTCATGAATAATGTAAATAAGTCTCGTGTTTGTATAACAGATTTTAACGTATTTTTAATCAGTCCAGTCGACATTATTAATCAGCGAATTGTAACCGATGAAAAATGATCTCTCTTTGCATTTACTCTTTATTACGAATTTAAAAATTTTTCACAATGAAATTTGTACGTAGTGCTAGAGAGTTGTAGGTTTTTGAATTAGGTACATACAAGTAAGTATTTTTAGAAGTGACGTGCTTGTACGATAATTTGATTGATTTTTTTCCTTGATAAAACTTCGAGAAAAGGTTACTTAATATTATCTACCTTGATGAGTAGATTAATTTGCTATGATAAATGTTGGTTGATTTTATTATTTCAAATTAAATGTCATTCGTGTAGCGTGGATTCGCTTCGATAAAATTGTTCTAATGATGAAATGGAGTCAATCTGAATATTATTGAGATGAAGAGGTCGGAGATATACGATAGATATCGAGTCGATAAGTGTAATTACACTCGATATTTTTAGAAAGAAATGGAAAATGGAAAGATCCAAAAAAAATTAGTGCCTTTGGCCCAGATAGGGTTTAGGGGAGAGTGGTCGAGTTTCGTAGAATTGAGAATTTCAATTTTAAAAAACCAAACAGTGCCTTGGTGTAAAAGGATAGTTGGGAAAATTTGATTGAAGTTTCAACAATAACGAAAAATATTAAACAAAGAAAGGGTACATAATTTAAAAAGTGAAGAGGTGGGGGAGGGGAGTTAACTGGAAAAGTTTGGTTTAGAAATTATCAATTTTTTAATTAGGTACCTAAATTTTTTTTTGAAGAAAAATTTAAAAAATTCTGCTTTCTTGAAAATAAATTTGCGGAATTGAACCTATTTCAAAAATCGTTATTATAAAAAAGTTTTTTTTTTAAATCCTAGATATCAATTTTTTTGTTTTTCTGATCTTTTTGGAAAAAGTGTGGAAAATTATTTTCAAAAACAGAGTGAAAAAATCATGTTTTTGAAAATGATTCAGAAATTCTTTCAACAGATTTTTAAAAACGGTCAAAATTCTCTCAATTTTGTTTGGAATATTTTTTTGGAAATTTTAAAAATATTTTTGGACATTTTTGACGTAAAATTTTCGTTTTTAAATTTTTTTTTTTTTACAGAAATTTGCTCATTTTTTGAAAAATAAAACCTCTTGATTTTTTTTTACAAAAAAAGTTCCCTTGTCTAATGTTTTTGAAAAATTATTTTATTTCTTTTTCGAAAATAATTTTTAAAAATTTAAAAAGTTGCAAAAATTCTCCAGAAAACATAAAATTAGGAAAATCCTAGATGTCATTTTTTTGGTTTTCTGAACTTTTTGGAAATTCTTACCTACGTATATAATTTACTTACAAAGCAAAAAAAAAACTGTTTTTCAATGAAATTGTTTTTTTTTTTTAAATTATTTAAAGAAATACCCAAGTATTAGGTATTTTTGAAAACTTTTTACAAAATATTTTCTCGATTTTTTTCACAGAAAATTCACTCATTTTTTGTACAATGAATGTTTTGATGTTTTTTTTACAAAAATTCTCTTATTTTTCAGTTCCTTGCCCAATGTTTTTAAAAAAATACGAATATTTCAAAAAAAAAATTTAAATCACATATTACCCAAATTAGATTTACAAACAATTGTTTTCTTCATTTTTTTTGGTCAATTTTTTATTTATTTTTTTTACAAGAAAGCAGAATATTTTTGAAACATACTTTAAAAGTCATAAAACCTCTCTAAAATTGTTTTTGATTAAATCTGATTTTTTTCACAAAATTTTCAAAAACATGTTTTTACAAAAAATTTCCATTAAAAAAATTCACAAACTTTTTGAAATGTTTTTTGTTCAAAAAATTTATAAAGTCACAAAACTCCTCTAAAATTATTTTTGAACAAAACTGATTTTTTTCATGAAATTTTCAATAAAAAAAAAATCAAAATAATGTTTTTTGAAAAAAAAATCAAAAACTGAAAAAGTTTAATAAGTGACAAAAATTTCAAAAAAAGGTGAGATTTTGTAACAAAAATGTCTGCTCTGGGTAACAAATTTGAAAAATGATCTAAGTAGTCTCAGAGTCTGAATAAATCAGATGTGTAGATGTTCGACCATTCACCCTCCCTCGTTCCTCCTCACTCTTTAAAATAGTAATGTTTTAAGAGACGTGCTGGAGAGTCGTCCTATTTTCAGTAAGGAGTATTCTTATCAAATTTTAAGTATTTTAAAATTGTATACGTACCTAATTAGAAAGTCTGTAAATTTTGAATAACCCAAGAAATTAATTCAGCGATGGAAAAAGTACATATTTATGTACCTATTATACTACTTCTTTTTTTTTTTGCTGATCCTTAATCAATTACTCAGCCTCAGAATGTTAGAAGATTTATATTTTTTTGAGTTGTTTTCTAACAATAAAGTTCTTTATAAACTTGGAAAAAAATCCAAATTAGAACGAACTCGAGATGTAATCGTAATTCTGCGAAGTAATTAACACGTCAACATGGAACGATTTTTTTCCTAATAAGACAATCGAATACTTGCAAGACTTAACCAAACGTACATTTGTATGGTTTGTTTGCGAAAAAATAAGCATGATTCGTACTACCTACTCATGAGAAAGAAATTTGCCTACCGTTCGAGCTAAAAAAAAAACGTCCGTTGCGTTGTTAGAGAAAAATAGCGATATCTGAAAAAAACGAGAAGTTGATAAAGTTTCGAGAAAACCCCTAGTAGCTATTTTACGCCAACTTGTATTTTTTTCGCGACACAAAGCAGCAAATGAGATTGAAAGCATTTCAAGTACCATGAAAATTCGTTTTTGGTGAATTCGTTCATGAGAGAAGGAGAAGCCAACTCTGGTAACATTTCCAGGTTCGTGTACGAGAGAATAAACAAAATCGAATTTTTTTTTTCTTTATTTACGAGCATTTTGGCGTGATAATTCGGGGCATTTGTCGAACTATTCGCGTATATAACTCAGCGAGATGATGAAATTTCTAAAATATGGGATTTCAAAAGAGGATTTCCCTTCTCGCGATGTTTTTTACCGTCGCGTCGTGCTTGAAAATATTAAAATATATACGAATTTCAGTTCGTTAAGAGACCTCATCTGCGGATAGATTCGTAAAATTATTACGTGATTTTGATGAAAACATTCGCGCCGTTCCAATTTCCTTATGCTAAATATAAATACGTATACGTGCGTAATACCACCCTCGGAAAAATCATCCAATTTGAAAGATAATTTTCCGCTATATTCACCCGATTAAAATGTTTCTTTAAAAAAATTTGCGCAACCTATCAATTAAAATTGAAGCGTATTCGCGATGTGACCTAC
Organism: Balanococcus diminutus; assembly: GCA_959613365.1. Lineage (NCBI taxonomy): Eukaryota > Metazoa > Arthropoda > Insecta > Hemiptera > Pseudococcidae > Balanococcus > Balanococcus diminutus. Next base: position 31,892,577 of record OY390715.1, on the reverse strand, counting down.
AACCCACGATAAAGCTGCGAATTTTTCCATGCAGTGATTCTTTTGGCATAATAATAAACCAAGAACGTGGATTAAAATTCAACACGTGTCACATTAAAAAAAATGGTTAATACTTGTTCATTATAGCATCGTGCTCAGCGAGTGGAAAAAAAATCTAACTTAATATGGTCTAAAGTTGAAAAATTATTTCCATATCCTGCGGTGGCTTTCTGCAGGAGATGAGCGGCAACCGGGGTGTTATCAAAATTGGAAAATTTTTCCAAAAGTTATTAAAAATTTCAATCCGAACGAGAGATTAAATCGAAAGTAGCTATAGCGTCGGCTTCGCCTTTAGCTTCGGATTCGTATTATGCAATTTGCGAATATCAGATGCGAGTACACGTTCGTCGGTGATTTCTAATTACGCGTAAAGCACAGCCGCTGCTTTATCGTGCCAACGATTTTCCAAATTATTTACTTAAAAAGCCATTTGGAATTTAACGCTTCGACGTATCGCGATTAGTATTTTTCGCCGGAGGAAAAAAAATGATGAAATTATTGGTCCTCGTAGACGTATCCGTTTCACGTGTAATTAACCTCGGTATTATCTCGAATTGGAAATCAAAATCGATGTAAGTTCGCAGCAAAACTGAATATTTATCCCATACTTAATTTGATTTCATTTACAATTTATCTGTTGAAATATTAGGTAAATTTTTATCAATTTCTGTCGTAATATATCTATCTGCGATACGCGTATGCTTAGACAATTAGGCATGGGGCATCCCGCAATAATCATATTAGTCGATCTCGAATTACGAGTGGTTCGAATGTCGTTCGTATGTAGATAATCCTATATGCATATTACTCACTGTATAACGAATAATGATGTAAAATTGGAAATTTTTTTCCTATGTAGGTAGTCTAGGTACCTATCAATTATCATAAGCAACATACTCCACGAGATGTATTTTAAAAAATGACAAAAAAATGGCAAGTTGCAAAGGATAGTTGAAAAATACGAGAATAAAGGTGCCTTAAGTGTACAGTGTCCAGGGAGGACCCCTCGGTGTCCCATAATTTCATTTTTTTCGAAATACCAAGGTCCGGTCTTCTGAAAATGATTCTTTTGGTGTAAAATCAACTCTTCAAAAATAAACCCATTTTCTTGAGGAAAAAAAAAAAAAAAAAAATCAAAAAATTGACATTGAATTTAAAAAAAAAAAAATTTTTACAAAATGGTCGCCTCATACGTATACTTTTACCCCACAAGACCATTTTCGATGATTTTTCATCTTTATCCTAATTTTTATGGGAACATAAAAAAACTCTTTTTTACGTTTTTTTTGGGGGTGGGGGGGGGGATTAAAAATCAGCTAGAATGAAAAAAAAGAATTCGGATCAAAAGGGTTTTAAAATATTATATACATCCCCCCCCCCCCATCCTCCAAAAAACATTTATAACGATTTTTCAGCTTTACCTCATTTTTAAGGAACTGCATGAACTGTGCAATTTTTTCCAGAAAGATGCAATTTCTAAAAATTGAGGTAAAGTTGAAAAATCGCCATAAATGTTTTTTTTGGGGGTAAAAATAAGTATGAGACCACTTTAATCCAAAAAAAGTTTTTCAATTTTCGCTGATTTTTAATTTTTTTTTAAACATAAAACAAGGAGCTTTTTACTGTGATAAAGATGAAAAATCACCGATTTTTTTTTTTGGGGGGGGGGGGGGGTAAAATACATAAGTAGTGACCATTTTGTTGAAAAAAAAATGAAAAAAATCAATTCCAATTTTTTGAACTTTTTTTATTTTCCCAAAAAAAAGGAATTTGAATAAAAATTTTTAACGAGTTGATTTTAAACCAAAAGAATTATTTTTAGAGAGCCAACTCCTGACATTTCGAAAAAATACATTTAGAGCCTATCTCAAAAACTTATGGGGTAAGGGAAAATTAATTTGAGATTTTTTTTGATTAGACAATATAAAGTAGGTAGGTGGTAGGTTAGGTACTTAGTATTGAAAAAAATTACATTTTCACTCTTGGAATTTTTTGTGCTCAAGCTTGAAAATGAAGGTGTTTCAAAACTTTGTAATCAATAGGTCAACACTGCATTTTGAAAAAACTTCAACACCGTCAGTGGATAGTACTTCGAAAAGGCAAAACAAGTTCTAATTACATTGAGGTGCCTATGTTTGAAATTGAAGGAGTTATAGCAATGAAGAAAACTCACGACAAAGGTATTGCCCCCCTCATAATTATCTTTGAAAATGAAAGAGCTACGCTGTATCAAACTATTTTCGAAGCTATTTAGCTCCTTTATTTTTGAGCTTGGGCAAAAAATCTCAAGAATAAAAAGGGTGTGTTTTTTTAAAACTACCGTAATGTCCGATCAAAAAATCTTAAGTTAATTTTCCCCTGCTCCTTCAATTTCTGAGATAGGCGCCATATGTATGAAACATTTTTAGTTAGTGGTACCAGACTGTGACTGTACACGTATCCGAAATTTGAAGTGCAGAGATCGACAACTGAAAAGGGGAAACACTGGAATCGAAAAAAAATAATAATAAATTTTTGAGATTGAAATGAAAACTAGGTAGGTAAAATTGAAAAATCAAAAACTGAAACTGAAAACTAAAAAAAAAAAAAATTTGATATCGAAAAATTTTCAGTTTTGGTCTTCAGTTGTTTTTTTTCAGTTGTTATTGTTTTTTTTTTAAATGATTTACTTATAAGTCATAATTTTGTACCTAAATATTTTTTCCAAAAAATTGAAACTAAAACTTGGAAAAATTGAAACTGAAATTGAAAACTGACCACTAAACTGAAACTAAATTTTTTTCAGTTTTCCATTTCTGCTGAAATGTCAAAAGGTTCTCTTCGGACACCCTGTAGACTCCAATTCGTAACTATAGTAAGGCCAGACTAAAGCGCAGACTACGTGGTTTAAAATATTTTTAATTCAAAAAAAATACGCAAGTACTTCTTCATTTTTTCTACCTTCCCTATAGTGACACTCGAGTTCATATGAGATGTATTCCAAGAAATGGTAATTTATTTCAATGAATAGATCAGGATTTCGCCAAAGTCCATATGGCGTGTGTCTGTCTATAGAGTTAATTCTGATAAGAGAAAAAAAAAGCTAGTTGGCAATGAACTTATAGGTACTTAATAATGTTTTTTTTTTTTTTAAATAGACTTTTTAAAAATCTATTTGATGCGTAGGAATCGCCATATGGCTGTTTGGTATGTGCGTTCGATTTGATTCGCGTTTTATCGAAAGATTTTTTTTGTCCATCAAGAACATAACCGTCATTATTGCATTATTTTATAAGCCAGCGTACAAAGTGACGTAAGTTGTACTAAATTTTTTATAAAAGACGAACACACAGGTTCAATAACATCACGAAATATCCATAATATTATAAGATATAAATTTTATTATTTATACAGTATATGCATCAAAGTACACATTTGCAGAAGACTGTACGTAGGTAGATTGTGTACCATGGCATGCCTAACAGTCTGGGCATTTTTTTCACGGATTAGTTATCTAAAAACACGTGCCAATGCGGAGAGTGTCATAATAATTGATCGTAAACAAATTATACCGGAAGATCACTCGTGCACTTGGTTTTGTTTCGAGAATAAATGCAAGGCAACGAGTTGATTAATTTTCAAATACAAGCAAATTACATTACGAGTACCTTTTGTGAGAATATGGGCTAATTCATCGTTTAAAGCTTAATGACTCACGTGTCGGATGCTTCGCGCGTGGCTGAATAGTTTACAAGGTTCCCTATTGGTTCGTTTTTCTCATCGCAAAATTATAATGCTGTGAAATTCTCGCGTAAGGGTTTTCTATCGTATTTTAAGGATGAGTTATTTTCAGCTGACGAGTTGCTATGTAGTATGTAATGTACCACCGAAAGGATAGAAATATTTTTCTCTCGCGTGATACCAAAATATACGTAGGGTAAATAAGGTGAAATGGTCCGAAATGTAAACCTTTAAAACGATTAATGTTTGTAAATAAGAAAAGTAATTAATCATAAACAAGTTTGAGAATTTTTTAAATTATGAGGTAGATACACCCAAATATTACATAATCTGTACTCAAAATACATAAAATTTAAACTCGAATCAAAATTTTCCGTTTCGTTATACTCGTAATTTTACGCGATTTTGGTATTTTAATATGGTATAAAAATTTAACGTTATCAAAGGTCGTTTTCAATGTGAGTAATAATTATAGGTTATTAAACAAAGTATATACTTTTGATTAGGAAATGCCAATTAATCGATAAATTTGTACAAATACATAACGTACGGTTTATTATCAATCCCAATTTCCCATTCGTCGTAAAGTCATTAATATACGTATATGAAATACTTAGATTTGTGCAGTAGTTACGACTTTGCAATTTGCATGTGTAAATAATTCGTAATTTTTCACCTACGTAAAATTTCCATTCAAAAGAAAATCATTACTCGTTTACAAATTTTAACCAGAATTATAAACAATGTTGACTCGATTTTTTAATTTATGACGTGAGCAGACAATATAAAATAACGAAATTTGAGACAAATTTCAGTCTCAAGAGCTCTGTTCATAATCAAAATTCAACTAATCAACTTTATCACTTCCAGCCAAGAATTCCTTGTTAAATGGTTTTCTTTTGCAGGTTTTAACGACTTTTCGATGCAATTTAATTTCAAACTTATAATCATTCTCCGAGAACTTAGTATCATTACTTATTAAGTTGTGAAAGAGTGTCAGGCTTGGAAGATTACCTACGTATACTTTTTATGAGAAACCTTGGACGCAGCTTTTTTTCGAAAACTTGATTTTTCATTTTTCTTGCTTTTTCAATTTCCAATCGTGAATTATTATGAAACGAATATTTGATTAGTAGGTGGAAATGGGCTCATTCAATTTCTCGTTGGAAATCGACTAAAAACGTGTAAAACTCGGTTTTAATTAAAAAGTCCTTCACCCTGAATTCCGCCATTCCCTGCACAGAATAATTTTTTTCTTTTTTTTTTTCAATAAAAAGTTTTCAAATTTACTAGTCTCGAGAACAAAAGAAATGAAAAATTGCAATTTTAATCAATTTTTTCTATTTTATTTCGTTTTTTATGTTTTGTGTGAATTTAAGGGAGGAGGATGGGGAGGGGATTGGGACTGCGATTTACTACTGTTTTTCGTTAAAGAAAATGAAAAGTAATTTTTAGTGAAACTAATTGAAATTTTCAGAAGAAAATGTCACCATTTGTCAAACTCTCTTTATATAATTTTTTTACTGCTGATTTTTTTTTCAATTTTCACGCCCCCTCCCCCTCATAAACATGGGATTCAAAACAGACCTCTAATAGGGAAATTGTTGTACTAGATGAGATCTACGTATCATCTGGCTCAGCGTCGATTTTACCACCTCAAATACTTATTCAAAGCATCAATCCCTACATTTTCAAGAGCGGGTCTATTCTGAAAAAAATTGTGTTAAATTGGCCTTTGGGTGGGATTTTGAAATTAAGTGGTAGAAATTTTTCTTTGGGGTCCAAAAAAAATTGAGGATTAAAATTTTTGGTCTCCTACCTCACTCTCATCCTCCAGTGAGGCCAAGTGCGTTTTTTAATATAAATTTTCATTTTCTACAATTTTCAACCGATTTTTTTTCAAACTTGCAAGGATGATGGATCTCACTAAGGGCAATTCTTGAAAATTTTTGAAAAAATTTCAGAATATTTTTTGGCATGGAAATTTGAGTTTTAAGATTTCAAAGTGTAATATTTACACGTTACTTTAGAGCTGCGACCATTGAAAAATTTTATATTTTGTAGTGTATCCATATGTAAAACATATATTTTTTTAGGATTTTTCAAATTGGCGGAAGAACCCAAAAAACGCGAAAATCCGATTTTTTCTATACCATTTTTCGCTGTTGAAATAGTCTTTTTTGGTTAAAATTTTTTTTTCTTGCAATATATCATCAAAGACATTCAAATACTTCGACCAAATTCGTTAATTTTTTCTATTTTTCCAATTTTTTTTCCAAAGTACCCCAATAACACAATTTTAAGAACTCACAACCTTCTCCCAGATGTCCTGTGAGCTTAAAATTCATGCTTGAACACATTTAACTCGATATTTGTCATTTATATTGCGATTTTAGAAAATCTTGGTAGAGAGCTAACATTTTATCACCGAGGTTTAAAACCCTATAAAGACGTGCTTCCACCACTAAATTTCGAAATCTCAGCAAAGGGACGAATGAATCAAAATTCTTTCACAGCTATGCCCTTTGTCGTTGGTCATTCAAAATATTCTATCGAATACTCAATTAGGGAGAATAAAATTCTCGTATGGTCATGAGGGAGAGGGGGGCGTTAAATCATTATGCAGTTATGTCCTGAAAATCGAAAAATAAAGAACCGATTCGGCGAATAAATTCAAATAAATTTTAAAATAATCGTAAAATTTGATGATACATTTTTTCGACCGTCGAAAATCCAATTTCGTAAAAATTATTCGTATTTGTATCTCTGGCCCACATTTTTTTCACGTTTTCATCCATTTTTACAGTTTTACTCACGCATTTAAATTCTAGGCAATTTTCAACCAATGTAAATTTCGGTTTTGAAAAAGATCGTAAAATTTTCCAAAGATAAAGCTCGACCCTTTACCATGGAACTTTACTCGACTAGGCTCCTATATATAATTGTATAGCGGCCGTTTGCTTAATTATTTTCCAAAATGAAGAGAAAAAAAAATTAAAACAAATAATGTAGTAACGAAAAATAAACAAGAACGAGTACTAAAGTTTTCGGTTTAATGGAACGTAAAAAATGAAAATGAAAATTCATTTTGGTAGTATTTTTGTTGTTATTTTTTCGATGTTGTAAGCCACGCACGAGGGCAGGCAGGGTAAAAGTAGAACGTGGATTTTAATCACCATTTTATAAATATCCGAGAATACTGGAGACGACGGATGCGAATTCCTCGGATAAAACGAACATACTTTCCTTATGCTTTTAAAATATTATTAATTTATCGTTTGCCAACATAAGCCAAAAAGGAGATGCTTTTGAATTCCATGCAGCTTCAGAGAGCACCTAAAATGGGTCAAGTATAACCAAGATTAAGAAAATTGTTTATCGTTGACCTAGTAATTAGACTGTCATTTTTAAAAGTTTATTCAATAAATAAACTTCATTTGGTCCATGAAGATTAAGGTGGGGGATCTCCAAACCATCGGTTAGAATGTGTATTTTAATCGGATAAAGTATCGCTTGTGTATAAATGGAGCGGTTAATTTTCTACTCGTGTATATACAATATAAATATATACTGATCGTATATGTGATTGAAATTATGATGAGTGATGTAATTAATATGTCTGGAGTGGAATGTTATTTGTATACGGAATAGAAATAGAAAGCGAATAAATATTGAGTTATCAGAGTACATATATAGAGTATATATATATTAAATAAAACGATTTGTTATTATGAAAATGATTTGATCATATGATCAGATCGTGCCCTATCACGAGAGAACAATGCCAGATTATTAAGAATTATAATCACCAAAAAAAGTAACAACGTGAGAGACTAATTATTATGGTAAAATAAGTCGAAAACAAATCTTACCGGCTTGAGTAAAAATACTGAAAACTCTCCGAGGATAAACAACTGATGACTGAATCGAACTATAACAGTACCACAAATGATCGCGTACATAAAAATGCCATATTTAAATTACGGGAAAATGTACTACGTCGAAAGTGTACAACGAAATTGAAAAATTCTCTTATACGATACATGGAAAACTCTTGTAAATCAAATAACTTTCGAACGAAAAACCGAAAAATTAAAACTCGACCGAAAGAAAAAACCCTTCGAACGCAAACATAGAATAACGTGCACGCGTTGAACTGACTACATCGCCGGACGAATTGATAATACGATCGGAGACTCTGTTATCAAGCAAGTTAAATAACGTACTTCGCCAATTGCGCGCTGAGAGCGCCGCATCGTCACGACAAGCGAACGTTGCGGTAGTATCGAAACGCAACATAGTCAGGTTCAGTGATAATGGAGCATAGTGCAGGTAAACACTGAACTGTTGGAAAAATAAACTGATAAAACAGGTGTAAAAGAAGGAGGGAGTGTGGAAGAGGATGGTAGGACGACGCATATGGGATTACCATCTCCGCGTACGTAGTAACTTGTAAGGTCGGATCAGTTTCTTTAATTACCTTAACCGTTGACCTACCTGTATGGATTTTTTTTACCCTAAAACGAGCCTATTTTACAGGAATTTCCGAAATATCTAGTGAGCAGCGATGCGTCACGCGTCCAGTCTCGCGTCTTTCACCTGGCGCCACCTCACCTGGATGTGGATATTAAAATACGAGATGTAGTTTTTCCAATTCACTTCCGCCTTATATTATGAATGGAATTTTTTCTAGTCGTGGTAGGCGACCGCTTGGTGATAGAAGTGGGATTTGGGAAGATTAGTCGAGTCAGATTAGGCCAAAAAATGGCCTTTGCCCAAACAAAACGAAGGAAATCTTTTTTTGGAAAAGTTGCTCGTAAAAGTGTCCTAATTGACGAATGAAACGTCCCCTCCTAAAGTCGGAGTATAGATTCACCTCCAAATATCCACATTTTGCCCCCTTTCAATTTGTCGCTCCCACTTTCTTCGCGCGTACCTATATCCTCAGTTCCTTATACTTGAAGCTACAGAAAAAAATTTTCAAGTCCATTAGGGTGGTTCATAATTTCATTTTTTTCAAAATGTCAAGGGTTGGCCCTTTAAAAATGATTCTTTTAACTCCCTAAAAAATTTTCTTCAAAAAAATTATTTTGTGTGGTGGCGCAGAGCCCATTTTTGGAGAAAACAAAAAAAAATCAAAAAATTGGAATTGATTTTTTTTTTTTTTTTTTTTTTACAAAATGGTCATTACATATAATAATTATACTTTTACCCAACAAGACCATTTTCGGTGATTTCTCATCTTCATCCCGCTTTTTTGGGGCCTGTTTTTTGAAAAAAAATAAATAAATAAATAAAAATGAACTAGAATGAAAAAACATTGGATTAAAGTGGTCTTAACATACAAATTTTTATCTAAAAACCCATTTATGGCGATTTTTCAACTTCACCTCAGCTTTTAGATTTTTCTAGTACTATACTCTATTGGCCGATCAAAAAAACTCTAAAATTCATTTCCCCTCACCCCTTCAATTTTTGAGATAGGCTCCCCGAGCAGCACACTCGACAAATTATCGAAATAAAAAATCGACAGAATATCGAATTCGATAAAGTGTCGCGTTAGTTCCGCATAAATCGTGAAATTATCTTTCGATATATAGATAGATTATCGACGAATTATAGTTAATAAAAATTTCGAGATTATAGTAAGATATTTTATCGATAATCTATCTATAATATCGAAAGATAATTTCACGATTTAGGCGGAACTTTTGTGACACTTTATCAAATTCGATATTCTGTCGATTTTTTATCGATTTTTTATTCCGATTTTTTGTCTTTTACTAGCTTTTTTCTATAATTAAAAATCATTAATTAGCATAATTAATACATTAAACTTTGCCTAAACACATTATTCATGTTACGGTAAGAGGAACATTTCAGAAAAAGTCAAAAAAAAATTATAAAAAATCTGCCACCCGTGGGGCTTGAACCATCTACCTCCTGCATGGTAATCTTCTTCCTTAACCACTATGCCATACCTTATCGTTGAGGAATTAGCAATAAAACGCTTATAATAGGCAGTTTAGTACTTCCAGACGTGTTGGACTTAGAAAAATTTTCACCAATTTGGAAATAATTTTAAATATCGTCACAAAATCGTTGAAAAATCGTTCGACAAATTTCAGATTATTTGTCGATAATGTAGTTTCAAATATCGTCACAAAATCGTTGAAAAATCGAATTCGAGGAATTTCATATTACGTGTCGATAATATAGTTTCAAATATCGTCATAAAATCGAATTCGAGAAATTTCAGATTACGTGTCGATAATAAAGTTTTAAATATCTTCACAAAATCGTTAAAAAATCGAATTCGAGAAATTTCAGATTATTTGTCGATAATATAGTTTCAAATATCGTCACAAAATCGTTAAAAAGTCGAAATCGAGAAATTTCATATTACGTGTCGATAATATAGTTTCAAATATCTTTACAAAATCGGTAAAAAATCGAAATCGAGAAATTTCATATTACTTGTCGATAATATAGTTTCAAATATCTTCACGCAATCGTTAGAAAATCGAATTCGAGAAATTTCAGATTATGTGTCGATAATATAGTTTCAAATATCTTTACAAAATCGGTAAAAAATCGGATTCGATAAATTTAATATAATCTGTCGATAATATAGTTTCAAATGTCGTCAAAAAATCGGTAAAATATCGAAGTCGAGAAATTTCATATAATCTTTCGATAATATAGTTTTAAATATCTTTACAAAATCGTTAAAAAATCGAATTCGATAAATTTAATATTCTTTGTCGATAATGTAGTTTCAAATATCTGCACAAAATCGGTGGAAAATCGGAATCGATAAATTTAATATTCTTTGTCGATAGTATCGTTGACGAATATCGTCATAAAGTCTTAATAATATCGAATTCGATAGTTTTTAGATTTTTTGCCTATGAAGTTGTACCGATAAATCTTTATAATATCGTGAGAACATCTATAGATTTTCAAACGATTTTTTATCGATACGTTACATCTTCCGATATTATCGATCGAGTGTGCCGCTCGGGTCTAGATGTATTTTTTCAAAATGTCAAGGTCCGACTCTCCAAAAATGATTCTTTTGGTTTAAAATCAACTCACTAAAAATTTCTGTTCAAATTATTCTGAGTGAAGAGTGATGGCGCAAAAGCTCCTTTTTTTATAAAACAAAAAAATTCAAAAAATTGGAATTTAATTTTTTTTCATAATTTCAACGAAATGGTCACTAACTACCTCGCTCGTATGTACTTTTACCCAACAAGGCCATTTTCGATGATTTCTCATTTTTATCCCATTTTTAAGCGACATAAAACAGCTGCATTTTTAGGTTAAAAAAAAATGGAAATCAGCTAGAATGAAAAAAAATTGGATCAAAGTGGTTGTAACATACATATTTTTACCCCCCCCCCCCCCCCCCCAAAAAAAAAGTTCGAAACAGTCCCTGAGAATGGAAGTAAAGTTGAAAAATCGCTATGATTTTTTTTTTTTTGGTGGTGGGGGGTAAAATATGTTTGTTAAGACCACTGTGATCCAAAAACAATTTTTTTTTTCATTCCAGCTGATTTTTAATTTTTCCCCCCAAAAAAAACGTAAAATAAGGGGTTTTATGTTCCCTTAAAAACTAAAAACTGGGGTAAAGATGAAAAATCCGAAAATGGTCTTGTTGGGTAAACGTACCTACGTAGTGACCATTTTGTTAAATAATTTAAAAAAAAAAATTCAATTCCAATTTTTTGAAATTTTTTTTGTATTCTCAATAAAAGGAGCTCTTCTGCGCCACCACTCAAAAAAAATTTTTTTGAGGAAAAATTTTTAGGGAGTTGATTTTACACCAAAATAATCATTTTTAAGGGGGTGGATTCTTGACATTTCGAAAAAAATGAAATCATGCACCACCCATAAGTCCATATTCAGACTTTAAAATTTGGCTTCAAAAGTTGATGCGATTGAAAATTTTAAAAACAAAACTTGTAGATCGAGTTATTAGGAATAATTTTGGTTATTACGAAAATTTCGATTGGACCATTCCCTCCCCTTCAATTATGCCCAATATATACTACGTAGATACTTTATTATTTCAAATTTGAGGGAAGCGAAGGGTCCAAGAGAAATTTTTATAATGACTAAAATTATTTCCAAGGTCTCAATCTCCAACTTTCTTTGGAAAATTTTTTGATTGGACCCTCCCTTGAATGATAACTAATAACTATGCTCCGTAGTTCTGTGTAATAAAAAATTGGAGGGGAAGGAGGGGTTCAAGTGAAGTTTTTGTAATAACCAAAATTATTCGTAGAATCTCAATCAACAGCATTTATTTGAAAATTTTTCAATCAGACCCATCCCTCCTCCTCGATTTTGGATACGAAGTATTTACATCCAAATCATTCCCAAGAACTCGATATACAACTTTTGTTTAAAAAAAATTTCAATTGGACCCACTTGTGATGAAGCCAAGTTTTGAAGTGTTGCGGCGTTTACTTTCATTCCTACCAAAAAATTTGAAAATAACCATTTTGGAAGAATTTTTAATTCTCTACATTTTTTGTATAAAAAAAATTCTGTAGCTTTATTAGGAACTGAGATATACGCGAATAAAGTGGGGCAAAAATATGAATATTTGGGGTGAAGCTGGACTCCAATTTTAGGAGACTTTTTATAAGTACCTATGTTAATTAGCACATCTTTACGAGTAACTTTACAAAATAAAAATTTCTTCCTTATCATTTTGTTTGGACAAATTGCTAAATTTGAGTGGACTAAGATCCACGATCGAGAATATTCTTGCAATTTTTTTTCCTCATTGACTGAGGTATTGGCGAAAAAATGTAAGCTTACGAATTTCAAGCTTTTAGCTTAACATGTTTGGCGAAAGCTCTCGAAATATTCGACATATTTTATTGGTATCTAAAATAAATAATAATTCAACGAGATGATAATTTTATCAACGATTGTCAAGCACTCTTATATTATCACTTTATCCTATACATTGCCAAGTCGATACGGCACGACTACTGCAAGCTTTTATGCGGTGGAGTGTAATATTTAAATTGTCCATACGATTCACTACGTAAGAATTAAAAAGCTCCAAGTTCGATAACCTTTTGTAATATTCTAAGCAAAGCATATTTTACTATATCGACCTACTTCTCGTAAGAAATTTACGCTCGATTTTTTACCACTAAATGGAAATACAATGGTATAAAAGAAAAATGAAAGCGAGTAAAAAAAGTGCTCAAAATATTCGCGACTTTATATTATCGTACTTTCTTTTTCCTTTGGCGTAGATATTTTTCACTTTTTTTTTTCCGGTGCGAAATATAGATCAAGGTGGGTACGAACAGGAGACAGCTGAGAGATACGAACGTACTACAAATACTCATTTTAGATATGCTAGCGTATAATAAATGAAAGGAAAAATTTCATTATTACAATCGTATTCAACGCGATATTTCCCGAGCATCATTATTTTAACAGATTTATACAATTTTAACGACTTTTTCAATTTTATACAACGCGAACACGAATACAATGAGAGCACTGAAAGTGGACGTGGACGTGTCTGCAGGAAGCACAATAGTCGGCGATAGACGATATGCTTTGACCTTTGCGCTGCTAGTAAGAATAAAGATCAATTTTCACGTGGATCTTGATTTCATAAATGGAATACGTATCTTTGTCTCGGCTTCAAATATACGAGTACGATGCTTTCATGAAAAATGAGGAATTTTCAACTTGGGAGTCAGGCTGTATCTATCGAAAAAGTTTATATAATAGGGGAGCTTTTTCGGTGTCATGTTATGACTTACTCGTATGAGTTTTTGTCGCTTAAGATGTTTTTTTCAGAGCGTGTTCTAAAGATTTTTCGAAAGTGTGTAAAATTGAAGTGGGCATTTTCTTAATTCTTCATCACGAAATTCGCATAATTTATGTTGAGCAGAAAATTTTAAGATGAAAAAGCCAAAAAAAAAATCCAAACAAATTTTTCACAATTTTTAAAATTTGGGTCCTAATAAAATTAAAAAATTGTTTTTTGAAACAAAATTTTCCAAATTTGGGTTTTAATATTATATTTTTTTTGGTAAGTAATAATTTTTTTTAATTTTTATTTTTTAATAAAATTGTCAAAAATTGTTTATTAACAAAATTTAAAAAAAATGTTTTTTAACAAAATTTTCAAAATCCAACAAAATTGAAAAAATTTACTTCTCAAAACAAAAATTGAAAAGCAAATGTTTTTGAATGAATGAATTTTAATTTTATTCAATGACGTCCGGCGTCTTGGTCATTCGAAAGAGAAAAAAGTGTTTTTCAATAAATAAATTTTCAGAAAAATTTTTACAATTTTTTAAAACAAAATTTGAAACACTTGTCTTTTTATGGAATTTGAAAAAAAAAATCATCTAAATTAATAAAGAATTGTTTGCAAGAGGGAGTAAAAAAAATAGTTTTATTCAAAATTTGAACAATTTGAATTACATACTTACCTAAATCCATTTTTCAAAATTGAGCATTTTAAAAAATGGAATAAGGTAGATACGTAGGTAAATTTTGTCACAAAATTTGAAATTAGAGTTTTTCCTGCTCTTTGAAAACTTTTCTGCAATAAAACATAGTTCTAATTTTTTTGAGCCCTGGCCTTACTATTTTTGAGGGAGTGGTTTTTTAAAAATTTTGTAACATTCATAAGCCCAGAAAACGAAAATTTAGTCGTAAGGTCCCTTTCTTGGGGCAGGGTCACGTTTGTTTTTCAGCAAAAGTTTATAAATCATTTTTTAACAAAGTTTTTAAAAATAAAAAAAACTGTTTTTCAACAAAATTATTCTCAGAAAAATTTATAAATTTTTTTCTATCGAAATTGAAAACCTCTGTCTTTCGTTAAAATTTGAAAAATATTTTTTTTACTACAAATTAAAAAAAAAATCCCCAAAAAAATGGATTTTAATAAATCAAATTAGAAAAATTGATTTTTCAATAAAAGAAAGCATACCAATCACTAACTATTAATCACCTATTATTTCAATGCCCACAATTAAAACACAAACGACAACTTCTCCAAATAGATGAAAACTCTTTAATCATTCCAGATAACCCTAACGAAATACACAAATTCATTACCCTAATCAAAAACTGTAAACTTACCTACCTAATCTAACTCTCTCTTGTCGTTGGGTGTAATAATCTAGTAATTAAACACACCCCCCCCCCCCCCCGGCCAAAAAAAACTGTAAAAAAAAACGTTTTTCTATGGAATTGAAACAAAAACTAAAAAAATCGTAATCATTAAAAAAAGTTTCAGAAAATTTAAAAAAAAAAATTGAAAAACATAATTTAAAAGATTTGTTTTGTAAATAATAAAATTTGAAAAAATTGTTTTTCAACTAAATTTTTAACCAAAATTATCAACATAGAGTAGTGGAATAAAAAATAGATTTTGTTTTTTTCAAACAAATTCTAAATATTTTCAATATTGAAGATTTTTATTTTTCAAGAAAAAAAAAAGTTTTTTAACCAAATTTGAAAATAATTTTTTTTCAACATTAGTTTAAAAACTAGTTTGAAAAAAAAAACATATCTAATTTGAAAAAAATCTATATCCTTAAAATTCACTTTCTATAAGGGTTCTGATTTCTTTTTTCAAAAATGGTTTTCAACAAAATTTGAAATATTTTGTATTTAGCATAAAATTTGAAAAAGATTTTGGTCACATCGCTGCACGTTAAGCACTTCATGTATTTACTCGTGCGAAGATATTCCCCATTTGAATGAATGCAAGCGTACCTAGGTAATTTAATTTCTGGGTCCGAGAAATAAAAATCATTTACCTATGTGCTATGTATATATACTTAAACTAGCAGGTATACGAATCGTTACCAAAAAAAAAATGCTGACTAAAAAAAAAAGGTCAACGTGCCTCGTTTACCGTCCAAAGTAGCTTTTAATTCAAACAAAAGATAATGAAGGCAGTATTAGAAAAGAAAACAAATGAAATACACTCCGAGACTCCGAGTACCTATAATAGAAATCTTTGCGAACGGGCAAGTTATGCAAATTTCATAGCATTACCGCATACATATACGAGTTCCGTTGGTAATAACATTTGGTCGTATACGATGTGAGGTCATTTTATCAGAGACTGAGTAGCATTATTATTTTTACCCAACCCGAAAGGTTTTATGGGTTAAATTCGATGATCTGAATAATAATGCAGAGTTTACAGCTTTTGGACACGAGTTTATCCAACCGATTGTAACTGTCTCATCGCGACACAGGACACTCGTATAAGTATATTCATGAGTGTTTTGGAAATTGAAAACCAGCCCATTGAAAATTTCAATCAATGGTCGTTTTTGGTTTCTCTCTTTCTTTTTTTCGACAAAAAACAATTCAACTAGGTGTCCGTCGCGTCGAGTAGTATAAAAATTCGGGAATCAGGACGTGCATTTGGTTAGAATGTATTCAAATGGGGTACTTTTAGAACATTTCAGTGTTGTTTATTTTCATTGGTCAGATGATTCAGTATTACGAGAAAGAAGCTTCCGATTTTTTTTTTTTTTTTTTTTTTGAATTTTCGAGTGAAAATAATTACTTAGACACATTTGTGCCACACATTGACACCCATTTCCTTCGATGATGTTTATAAAAAATCGCTGACTGGGTTTCGTGGAATATTATTTTCGGTATTCGATGCATTATTTATATTTGAGCCAATTTAACGAAACAAAAATGGAAAATATCGTTCGAACGTTGTACTTAAAATATCGTATTGGATTTGTACGATACGAGGAAAGTTCAGCTACGTTATTTGATGTACGACCGCGTACTATATTTACAACTTTTTGGCCTTCCTCGACTCCCCCAGGAGTAGGCAACAAGTGAAATATAAATTGAAAGGAAACATAAAATCTGATCGGTCGAAAAGTTAATTTTTATTCTCGATGTACTTATAAACAAAATGAAATACTCGCGTGAAAAATGCTTCGATAGGATGCTGGTCTAAAGGTGAAACAGTTTGCGAAATAGGCGACATAATAAAGTTATTAACCTCGGCGCCTGGTTTACAATTAAAAATAAATAACCATGCTAAATGCCACAGTCATTATAGTAGAAAATGCTTGGTCATGTACGTACTATGATGGTCCTACATGGCGATGGCATGTGGTTGAAAATTGTATAATTTTATAATCGTAATCCGAATTGATAATATTAAAA
Organism: Balanococcus diminutus; assembly: GCA_959613365.1. NCBI lineage: Eukaryota > Metazoa > Arthropoda > Insecta > Hemiptera > Pseudococcidae > Balanococcus > Balanococcus diminutus. Next base: position 31,875,612 of record OY390715.1, on the reverse strand, counting down.
CTCTTTGCTGGCTAACTTTGTTCACGTTTTCAAAACATGAATTAGGTACCTACTCGTTATTAATACGCGGTGGCTATGTCGGCGACATAATTACGTATCGTCGGTATTTCGTAGTAATTCGAGCTCCATTGGCATGGTCACACCTTGTACTTGATTTTCAATCGGTATTACACGTCTATAATCGACGAGATTACTTCTATCCGTTAATCCCTTTTCGATTAATGCTCGAAGAACTCGCATCCATTCGTGTGTTTAAAAATTATATCAAATTTCTGCGTTTTAATTCGTTCGCTCGTGTCATTTTCGACAAGTTCGATAACGAATGTTCCCTTAGTATTTCCTCTTGAAAATCACTCGTTTACTTCGTGCCATTTCAGACGAGTTAAGGAATGTCGAGCATACCTGGATGTAGGGTGACAACGTAAAAATCCGACTTACGGAAAATAGCCGGAAAAAATTTCTCGTAATAAAATTTTTTTCTTTCGATAGGAGGAAAATGCACGTCTAGGGACGATCGAGTTTTATAAAAATTGACCTTTAAAATTCTTCGGTGTGCGTAACGTAATCCTTTATTAACATTTTAGTCTCAAATCGTGCGGTAGAAATAGGCAAAAAAAATGCTAATACTCCAACGAATTGCTATAGAAGTTTTTTTTTGGTTTATTCTGCAGGTGAAGGTCTACTCTATCACATACTGAAAAACTTATTCAATCTGCCTCCTCTAAGTCACTTTTTCGAGGCTCCAGCCCCTCAAAATCTGTTTTTTGCGTTTATTTCGTCAGGGTTCGACTTTTTTGGAGAAAACATTTGAAAGTAAATTATTCTACATTAAATTGCCTACAACTTTGTCTTCGTATATTTTTCTGTGTGAATTATAGGAATGGAGCTATGGAGTGCTAAAGTCAAAGGTGAAGCCGCGTGAAAAAATTGAAAAAAATTATCGTCTTCTAAAAATGATTTTTATTTTTCTCCATGAACTCGAGGAATATTTGTTAAAAATTGACCTTTTTTTTTGAAAATAAAAATTTTTCAAAAATGAAAATTTTTTGTACCTATTCAGTATTTATTTTGCAAACCACATAAAAATTGATTTTTTTCTACTTATGATTTTTTTTAAGTAGGTAACTATTATAATTTTTCAAGTTTGGAATTTTTTATTTGAATATCTAATTGAACGCATTTTTAAAAACAACTATTTTTCAAAACTTGAAAAGTTTTCAATAACTAAAATTTTTTTAAATTAAGAATTTGTTCATAATTGAAATTTATAGGAATTGAAAATTGTTTGGATGATGAAAAGTTCAAAAAGGCGAAAAATTTCAAAAATTAAAAATTAAAAAGTTTTAAAAAAATAAACAATTTTTTGCGATTGAAAAATTGGTGTTTTTTTAAATAAAAACTATTTGAAAACTGAAAACTGTTTCAGAACAAATAATTTTTTGAAGTTCAAAAACTTAGGAAATTGGACATTTTTTCATTTCTTTTTTTTTTTTTTTTTTTGAAAATTCAATATTGACTTTTTTACAATTTGGAGGTTAGTTTGATTCTTAATATTGGGAGCTTTTCAAGAATCAGGATTTCCTATAAAGTAATAATTGAAAACTTTAAAAAATGAAAACCAATTAAGCTAACGATTCAACTATAATAATTCATCGTGATTATGCAGAATTACTTAGATGCATTATTATTTTTTCATTAAAAAGTAAGATTTTTTCAAAATTTTCGCCCTCAATATTAATAGGAGGTGGGAAACGTCACAATCAGCGAAAATATTGAAAAAAGGAGAGTTATGAATGAGTTATTATTTGAGTGGCAGTGGAAAAATTTTGGTTACTTTTTTGAAATTTTAGGTTACTTAATTGGACCCCTCCCCCCTAGGATGGGTAGAAAATCAAAAATTTTCGATTTTCAAAATTTAATACCGCGGAAAAGTTGCGTCCAGGTAATACATGAAAAAAAAAATCATCAAATCAAATAATATCTTCGAATCGCGCAAGAGCCCTCAAATTTTTGAAAATTTGCGAAAAATCAAAATTTAAAAAAATTCCAAAATGTTACAGAATGGGTTTTATGCCTTTGGTTGGCAAGTATAATCATCGTTAATAATATTTTTTGAAAAAAAAAATTCAGAATTCATCAGATCATCGCATTTATGAGACATTAAAAAAATATCATACTTTACGTTTTTTTAAAAAAATTGAAAAAAAAAGATTAAAAATTGGAAAAACAATGGAATTAAAATGGGTTTAACAAACACAGTTTCGCCCAAAAAGACAATTTAGGACGATTTTCCATCTTTACCTTCATTTTCAGGAATTATCATTTTCCTCATTTTTTTCAATTTTTCGTAGTTTTTGAAAAATTCTCAAGGATACGAAAAAAATGAAAAATCGATGTAAATTGTCTTTTTGGGCAAAACTGTGTATGTTAAACCAATTTTAGTTCCAAAAATTTTTTTTCCAATTTTGAATCTATTTTTTTTTTTGTAAAATATGCAATGATCTGATGAATTCTGGATTTTTTTTCAACAAAATTAAATATATTAATAACGATGATTATACTTGCCAACCAAAGGCATGATAAAACCCATTCTGTAACATTTTAGAATTTTTTTCAAATTTTGATTTTTGCAAATTTTCAAAAATTTAAAGGTTCTTGCGCGATCGGAAGATATTATTCCATTTGAAAATTTATTTTTTGTTTTTCATGTATCACCTAGACGCAACTTTCCCACGGTATTAAATTTTGAAAACCGAAAATTTTTGATTTTCGTTCCACCCTAATCCCCCACCACTGATTTCGCATAACACTCCGAAGATATTAATTAAAAATAAGAGGAGTGAGGGAGGAAGGGGCCGTAGGGGTCCAACTGAAAAAATTTTCAAACAAAAGTTGAGGCTTGAAATTTTGGAAATAATTTTGGTTATTACAAAAATTTAGATTGAACCCCTCCCTCCCCTACAAATTTGACTGATTCAATGTTAATAGAAGCAATGCTGTAAATCCAGATGACTATACGAAGAGTAAAAAACCACCAGTAAAAAATCCAGGCTTGATGCAAGTTCCACACATCTTATTTCTACGAACTGGTTCTCGAGATATTAAGTTTTTGGAAAAACCAACGTTTATACCGCAAAACTGCGGTAAATTTTCTAAAAAGTCAACTCGCCGAGATTTTCAGCACTTTCAGACGAATAACCTTATAATCAGCGGCGAAAAAGGTAGTCCATTCGATAAATCTTTCATTAACACGATCCATTGAAAACTTTTGAATAACAATGGGTAAAAAATTTTCTACGTGACTGCGGTCCACTGTACAGTGTACACTCTCAATCAACTTCTATTCACTATTTTCCACGCAGATATCTGCATAAATTTCACACGAGAATCGGGCAAATACAACCCTGTACAGGATAATTCGTTGACCTTTGAATTTTGCATCTCGCTTTTAAGAGGAATTAATCCATCGATATAGCTGATGAACTCTAAACATGGCCGTTCATTATAACACCATACACAGAAAAGATTAACTACTTGGCATACCACTTTTATCAATGAAAATTTATCAATTAGTCGATAACAATAAGGTCTAACATAGTCAACATGTACCTATACCTGCACAGCGAAATAATAAAGGAAATAAAAAACCCAGCGACGCCGCGTCCTCGAGACACACCCAACAATTTACCGTATCGATATACGCAATACAATGGCATTTTATCAATTTCGATTGTTTTTACGGTTTCGTGTCTTATTACACTTTTTATGGTCTTTTTAGCCTGCTCTGACATCGATGTGAATAATAAATACATCGAAAGAGTTAATAGCCGTTATTAGGGTATTTTCCACAGCTACACCTTTCCGCGTACTTTACACGTACCTGAACAACAGATCAAGAGTACCTAATAAATATTGTGTCTTCTCGGTATCCCATAAACAAATTGTACACTACGCCCTTTTAGTGCATAGTAGAATTATACCTCGACCCCAAACAAATTGCTATATAGAAGGTGTTTTTAGTTTATTTTGGAGAAGAGGGTCTAATCTATCATTTATCCGCCACCGATAGGTAAAATTTTTTTTAGGCTCCAGCCCCCTCAAAATCGGAGTTTTGCATTTCTTTCGTCGGGGTTCAACTTTTTTGGGAAAAACATCTGAAAGTAAATTATTCTACATTAAATTCCATACAAATTTGTTTCCATAATTTTTTCTGTACGAAGCATAAGAGTGGAGCTGTGGAGTCCTAAATGTGAGGGTGAAGCATATGGTGCGGAGGGTACAAAAAAAAAAGCGAATCACAAGCTTAGTGTATTAAAATTGTTATACAGATCGATTCGGAACACCCTTACCCAAGATAGATGACTATGATTAAAAAAAAAAATTGAAACAATTTTGAACCCATTGCTCAATTAATGGGGGGAAAATGGTAGTTAATTGGCAACTCCAAAAAATGAGTTTAGGTAGTTGAAAGTTTACTGAAATTCTACAAAAAAAAAAAAAAATTAAGAGAAAAATTTCCAAAAGAAGCCCAAAAAAAAATAAAAGATTTATACTAAAAATTATCACAATAAATTTTATTTTTTTAAATCATTATTTTGTAAAAAAAAATCAAAAAAGATTTCTGCAGGTTTTTAAAAAAAAAAATTACTTATTCTGCAAGGAAATTTCTTACTGGAAGAATTTTTTGACAAGAAAATTTCAATTCCCTTTTAAAATTTTTTTATAAAGAAGTTTTTCAATTGAAACAAAAAAAAATTTCCAATAACATTATTTTGAAGAGATTTTTCATGAAAAAAATATTTAAAACTTTTTGGAGAGAATTCTATGTTTTAAATACCTAAATTTATTTTTTTGAAGATTTCGTTTTTTGAGAATTTTTTAAAAAGAATTTTGTCAAAAAAAAAATTAATACTTCTAATCAACAAAAATGATTAAAGATGTTTTGAGATGAAGAAAAAAACAGATTTTTTTTTGAAAGTTTGTTCCCAAACTTTTTTTTATTGTTCAGGTAAAATTTTGAAAAATCGTGTTCCTGCTGATATTTAGTTGAAAGAAATTGTGCTCAAGGTCTATCAACGATGTATTTATATATTTAGCTATAACTTATATCCCCCCCCCCCCCAATTTTCGATTTGAATTTTTTGTATTTTTTACATAAATTTAGGAATTCTTTTCCCAAAAACTTCACTCATCTTTTTCATGAAATTCATAAAACTATGTACATTGTGAAATAATTTATCGCGTCGTCATTGAATGAACTGCAACTAAGTGTTCTGAATTTTCTCAATTTTTCTACAATTGAAATTTTTAATCATTTGGGCTATACCTACTTAGAGTAGGTATGGGAAAAGGAAAGATGAAGAATGCCGCTGAATTTTTTTTCACCGCCGACAAACAAGTTAACTATAAGATCACGAAACAAGTAGGTGAGAAAACTATCAAGTGGCCAACAAATTGAATGGCCGAGTGTGAAAATTTTTGTATTATTTCAATTTTATTAACTATAAAGTTCCAACGAACTCGTATATCTAATTGCGGCAAGTTTTTCTCGATTTATTAAATTTTTCCAATTTTTCCAACTTTGTGGCCCTCTTGCGACAGTCCCAAGTACTTATTAAATTTTTGAAAAGGGGTAAAAATAACAAGGGAAAAGTTGGAAAAAAAGTAATTTATTACGACTTTATCAGAGAAACTCGAACTTTTGGTAGGTTTTGAGAAAAAAATATATATATAAGAAAAGCAATCACAAGACGAAAATATTTTCAAATGAAGACGTGGTAGATGTGTACAAGTGTATACAACGTTGTTGAAAAATTTTCCGTGAACTGTTCGATGAAGTGTTTTCATTATTACATCGTTTTATCATTAATCGTATAAAAAATATTTCAGACGAGGAAATCTGAACTCGCTGCATGGGTAATAAACAAATTAAACACCTTCAAACGATAAAATGGCAAAAACTTTGCGGAATTTACTTCATTTACCACGCCTTGATGAGTAAACGCCACTGAAATTCCAGAACAGATTATTTTTTTTAATTATGATTGACATTTTAAAAACACGAACTAATGACCTACTAATTGCGACTTTTTTTACAGAGAAAAAAATTTATATCGTTTCTTAAGTCGATAATTACTCGGGTAATGTAATTACGTCATTGTACTATAAAACAATGTAAAAATTGAAAGAAATTTAATGCCATTGCGCGTATTCTTTTTCTTCACCTATTAGAAAGGCGAACACGAATAACCTATTTTACCTCAGAATCAAATTAACTAACTACGGTTTTGGCATTTATTGGTTAATAAGTTGAATTTCTCTCGGGTTTCGCGATGTTCGCCGAGCAAACGTTTTAATCAAAAACTACACCCAGGAGTAAATTCTTGGTATATTTATCGATTTTGCAAATTTTAGTCGCGCATTTCGTCGCACAATGTCCAGCTATAAAAGCGTTTATTATACGAGCTCAATTATAAGTTAGTAAATTCAGGTAAATACGACCCTTTTACCTTTATACACAGTCATTTCGGTTTAAATTTTCAACTACGCGTTACGTTTCTGGAAAAAGCCAAATAGGTAACTAACTAAGTTAGTTTTTGAAATGTTGAGTTCTGTCGAATCGATGACTAAAGCAGAGAGCTATGTTTTTTTTCGAGAAGGCTTACAATAGGTAAGTATAGAAAAATAAACCAATAGCTATACAGTAATTCAGTTTCGGTCGATACAAATATTAGCCTTCGAAACTGGTTCACGTGTGTAATTAACGTTTCGAAGAAAGGAAACAATTTTCTATTACGTATGTGCTCGAGATGAATTCGAGAAATGTTTTTCAATTTTTAATACCGTTCGTGGCGGATGTCTTAATACTGCCAATATTACTCGTACATTGTATTCTGAGCCATGTATAGTTACCGGTTCGGATGTACGAAAAAAGAAAATTAAAAGTTTTATGTTCTGGTGTTTTTCGCACGAAATTAAATTGCATTCGTTTTTTTTTTATTTCAGCCATAAAATGTACCTACGAGGATTTTCATGAAGAGTAGAATAATTCACGAGTCAGGAGAGCATGTTTTCAAATAATTCCAAAAAAATCAAAGGTAAGTAGGTAAACATTTTTTTTTTTTTTAATTAGAAAAATATTAGGGGTTTCAAAGAACCTGATTTTAATCCTTAAAAATGATGTATCTCTCGAACTAAAATTTTAAATCCTAAAAGAAAAATTTAATTTCTCTTCTCTTCAGAATTTTCCCTTCCCATGATCACAAGATCACAACGTATGAATTGGACAGTGCGATGTTCGCATTCAATTAAAAAATATTTCATAAGGCTGAATTAAAACCCATTGCATTGCGAAGAAATAGATCGCCTCGTGTACATATTTGAAATATCGATGTTTCACTGTCAGCAGTGATGTGCAACATACCGTTGCATCTGTTATATACGTGGAGTATTGCTGCGAATAAAAGGTCAAAGAAGAGTCTTCACCGCAACCGCAGCAAGCGAATGATGAAGTTTCCATCACATCGAATGATACGACTTTCGAAGGTCAAATAAGGCAAAAGATGACCTTCGTATCATTAAATCTACCAATTTCGTATTCGTTTGAAAAAGATGCGTGTTGCTATCAAACGAAACCTTAATTCACAAAGATAGATGATTCGACATAATTTCTTCTAAAATGAGCAGGAAGACTGCGTAGTATTCCATGTAATAAGAGCTTACTCGACGTAATCGTGTCATAAGTGTAACTCCATAGACCTTTTCATTAGGTTGTGCCAGGTTCAAGGACGGCAGCATAGTATTTTTTAGGGTGTAAGTCAATTTTTTCAAAAGGGTGTCGAGTTGAAAATTTTTTAATTTGTAATATGAGAATAATTTTTCTTCTCCAAAAAAGATGACATTTTTTTATTTAGAAAAAAAAGGGATAACGGCGTAGATGGAAAATTTTTTATTATAAAAAATTGAGATACCTATAATTTTTTTTTGAAGCAGTAAATAATTGGTATTTTTTCCCAAAAATTGAGAGATTTCGTTGTTCCGAAAAATCTCGATCTTCTAAAAAATTGTATTTTAACCCACCCCTCCCCTTCAGAAAAAATAAGTTTTTTGTCGTCAAAACATTCAGTTTTTTTTCTCTTCTAAAAAAAGTGAAAGATTTTTTTTCACATAATATTGAAAGCTATTTTTCTTTTCTTCAAAAAACTGAGAAATTTTTCAAGTTTACTCTGAAAAAATTGAAAGATTTTTTTCACGTACCTAGAAAGTTTTAAGATTTTTATCTTGTAGAAAATTTTTAGATTTTTACTTTTAAAAAAAATGAAGTTTTTTTCATTCACCTCTGAAAACATTTTTATCCCAAAAATTCTAAAAGATTGCCTCCAAAAAAATAAAATATTATTTTATTCCTAAAAAAAATTAATTAAGACAATAATTTAGGGAATTCTCCAAAAAATTTAGAGATTTCTCCGCTTCAAAAAAAAAAAAAAAAAAAAAAAAACGAAATAAAGTTTGGAAGATTTGTTCTCCCAAAAAAGTAAAAGATTTTTTTACTTCAAAAAATTGAATAAATTTTTTACCTCGAAAAATTTTAAAGGGTTCAAAAAATTAAAAAACATTTTACCTCCAAAAAGATTGAAAAAATAATTAAAGAATGAAGAAAAAATTTGAATTATTTTTTTTATGAAAAATGTTTTTTTTTTTTTTTTTTTTTTTTAATACGAGATATTAAAAACAGATTTTTTTTTTTTTAGGTTTTTGAAAACTTTTTTCTCTCGGAAATTTGAAAAAAATTTCATCTAGGTAACTATAAATATATTTCTTTACTTCAAAAAAATGAGAATTTTCTTCGAGTCGACTATGAAAAAATTAGAATGAGCTCCATAAATTTATTAATCCTAGAGCAGTGATAAATTTTTCCACGATTTCTTCTTTAGGTAATTATAGGATTGAAAGATTTTTACTCCAATATAGGTACCCCAAAACATTGGAAAAAAATTTATTTATCTATGTAGGTACCCTAAAAAATTGAAAACACTTCTTGGCCCGCCCCGTAAAAATTAAAAAGTAATGTAATGTTACCCATCCCAAGAAGTGTTAACAATTTATTACTCCAAAAATTGAAAGTGTTTTTACATAGTATTATTTTATTTTTTTAATCGAGAAAAAATTGAGATTTTTCCCATGTAAACGAGAGATTGCTTTCTAAAAAAAAATAGATTTTTTTTCAACTCCAAAAAAATTGAGACTATATATATGTGATCCGGCACATTAAAAGGGACCTAGTAGGTAAAAAATCGATTTTCACTTTTTTGGTGTTCTGAGGTCCACTTACCAAGGTCTATCACCTGAATCACTAAAAACTTCGAAAAAGTCAATATTTTCAATCGGCATGACAAAAGGGACCTAGTAAATCTGTAATCACTGTGGTTTTCGATGTATTTTTCATCTTATGATCACCTATGACACGAAATCTTCATAATTTAGCCTAAAATCAATGTTACACTTGTTATCAGTAAACTTCAAACATTTACTTATCACAAAAAAATTTTCATTTTTTTGGCAACACTGAGTTTGGTCAAATTTCCCTTGCGCCATTATACAAAAATGTTCGCCCATAATTATTTTTTTAATATTGGAAAATATTTCACTTATACCCAGTAACAATTCCCCAAAGTTTTAGATAAATCGGTCTATTCGTTCCAGAGATATTCATTTCCAAAGTTTGTTTTTGCTCTCCTGAAAAATTTGTAAAATACCTACTAGGTCCCTTTTAACGTGCCGGTTCACATATAGTAAGCATTATTTTTTATTTCAATTCAGAAATTCTTTTCTTGAGATATTTTTCTCCAAAAATTTGGGAAATTTTTCTTCTCATCAAGAAACGTTGAAAGATTTTTTCCTAAAAAGAATTGAGACCAAAAATGAAGTCTATTTCTCAAAATACTCGTATTAAGATTTTTTCTGAACATTTTTCAAAAGACGTGCCTAAGAAACTTTAAATAGAAAAAAAATTAATCTTTCAACTTCCAGTATAGGGTCATTCTTGCTAAGTACTAAAAAAGGAACATACAGACGTTTTAGCACCTCTTTGAGCCTTCAACTTGATGATGTGTATTGTAGTACCTCTACCTACCTAAAAACGTCATTTTTTATGTTTAAAAGAAAAGATCAGATTTTTATTTATTGAAATGTTCTTAATTTACTTTTTATTTCGCCCAAAATTACTTATCATTTGTGGCGATTATCATGATTAGCGTATATCCTTCAGAATATAATAAAAACTTATCAAAAATGTAAGAATATATGAAAAATGACGATTCCTGAAAATACAAAGGGTAAAGGTGAAAGTCTTGTATAAAGGTCTTTTTTGACTAAAAATGTGTACTTTGAGCTATTTTGATTGCAATTTTTTTTTTCTTATTTTTAATTTCTTTATTTTTTCCTTCAAAAAACGTAAAGCACGAATAATTTCATGTTCCAAAGAATATAATATAAAGGTGAATATGAAAAATCTAGAAAAATGGCCTTGTTTGATAAAATTAGGTAGGTACCTACTTTAATTATCATTTTCAAGTTTTGATATTTTTTATTGTTTTTCAAAAATGAGACGCTCGTAGGAAGTAGCAACCATTTAAAATTTAGTTATAAGGAAAACATCGGAAAAAAGGGAAATTTCTTTATAAAAAAAAAAAAAAAAAAAAAAACTTCGAGATGTAAGAGCAAAAAAAAGAAATGAAAAAAAAAAACAGAAAATAAAAATGAAGACAACTCCAATCTCCAGGCATTAATAATTCAATCCATCAACTTATATTTACCTACCTACTAAAATATTTGAAATAATTTTTTGACTAACCCTTCACTTCAAAGAAACTGCTTCTCTAAGAAAAATTTTGGATTCTTTTTGGGCATAATAAACATAAGAAAATCCGTACATTTTCTTGACGTGTAGGTTGGCCAACATCTTAATCCGGTGCTGTTTATTCGAATAGATCAAACCATATCGTAAAATGTACCTATCAAATTGAGCAGCCCGAAGTAATTTTTTTTTTAAATTCCGTAATTGGGCGAAAAAAAGGGCCAGAGAAAATATTACAAAGAATGTATAACCAGAGCAGAGTTTGAAAAAATGGCGTGAAATTTTCACGTAGGTAGCCAATTGAAAAAAGGTGATGACCTTGAATGTCGAAGTCATTACAAATAAACTCGCTCATCTTTTGAATTTGGTGGGCATGATAAGATTCGTGTTTTTGAGTGTTTTCTGTTTCGCTGATACCTCTATTCGGAGACGAAAGTGAAAACGTTACTTCGACTTTATTAGGCTTTACTGTGTGTACATGTTTGTATCGCATGTAATGGAGCTTTTCCTTTAGATGACAATTACAAGACGGCTAATAAAATCCTAGAGTAGGAATACGTGACTTTTATGCGCTCTTTTCGCTTTACTTCTTCTATTATGGTGCTTTTTTTCTTTCTTTTTGAAAAACCCGAAAGAATGAACTACATAGCTGGGCTATGATACTTACAACACATTCAAAATGAAATTTTCGACTTGGAGCAAATGAGTATTACTATAAACATAAGCGACGAACGTGTAAATGAGTGTAAGCTCCGATTCAGTGAATCATTAGTGCTAATGTTCCAAGTTGGAATTCTTATATAAACGATACTTGTGCGTGCGTGTATAAATAAATTTGGAGTAGTTACCTAGATCTACTACCTATGTATAAAATAAGGTTTACTCGTGCTGTACAATTCGCCATGTTTCATAAATGTAATAAAATTATTCATTTGTACATTCTGGTAAAAAATGTTTACAATCATGTCGTACATAGTGTACCATGTACACAAAGATATAAACGTATCAAAAAGGTTGCCTGACAATATTGTCACGTTGGGAAACAATAATACACCGCTAGCTTTATTACGATTTTTCCTCTATTGTATTCGAGTCGCTGAGTATCGAAAGGTCAACACAGTCTAGTCGCTTTCTCAACGTATGTGTATCTGAAGAAATCACTCAGCGGTGCAATATGCGTACTGCTGGCACTGAGACTGAGCCTAGCTCATATATCCTTTTTTTCCAGCCCCTTTCGATGAAACACTTTCGATAGAAATTTGATCCAGCTTCCTACGTAAAAATCCCACCGCGTACTTGATCGAATTCGACGAAATTGGACGAGAAAAACCATTCGTAAAATATTCGAGGATGGAAAAAAAATACACAAAAGCGGAAAGAAAAACAATACCAAGCCAGGTGATATCAATTAATGCGTCATCGATAATGTACCTAGCTACTAGTACTTATGTCTGCCTACTGCCTACTGCCTAGTGCGTATGTGTGCGGTACATTAGAAAAAAAAAAACGCGCATTGTTCGTCCTTGAACCATCTTCATTTGTACTGTTATCATCGCCGGTGCAGACGTCAGATGTACATTAATCTAACTAAGTACCGTATACGAAGTCGCTGTGTGATCCTCTTATGTAACCAATTATAAAGCACAATTTATAAATAGAGTCGAAAAATATGTAAGTATTTGAATAAATAGCAGAAAAACCTGAGATAGAATTGATTGAAATTTTGATAATAGCGCACGACATTGAGGAGTCTTTTCGGCTATTCAATGAATGAAAGGGTGAAAATTTTCAGTCCACATTTTTATCATACGTACTTATACTTAAAAAAATGAAATAATTTGGCAAATACATAACTAACAAGGTTTCATTGACCTACGGAATCCACTACTCTGTCTCTGTGCAAAAGGGTAAAATCCGAACGTTCTACAAGCTTCTAAATCTTACAAATTTTTGTCTTTAGACTGTATTACGTATTTTAGGTAGGTAAAATTCTTAGGAATGTATAATTTATATCATAGGTATCAAAATATCTATTTGTATTTTGTCGTTCTGCAAGATGATTTTTTTTTTTTTTTGCATAATTGCTACTTTTTTCAATGGGGCTTTTTCTCGATGTTTTAACAGAAAGTAAATTTTTTTAAAAATGCTTTCCAAATAAATTTTTAAAAAATTCAAGTTTGTACTAAATTTGAAAAATTCTTTCACAATGAAATATTTTCAATACAAGTTTTAAAATTGTTTAGGTACATATTTTTTTTTTAATACCTAAGGAACTATTTTGGATTTTTTTTTTGAAACATTGTGTCTCAACATAAGTTATTGTAATTACTGATTACCTACAATAAAATTGAAAAAATATATTTTTTGATCAAAATTAAAAAAAAAAATCCATCTGACACAGAAAAACTGATTTCTTTCAATAACTTCATAAATGATATTCGTCAAAAAAATTATTTAGATCTTTAAAATCGACTAAAAGCTGAAAATTTGATAAACATTCAAAAATTAAGAGTTTTTTAGTAAAATTTTGAAATTAGAACAATTAAAAAAATTACCTATTTTCAAAGTACAATAAATTAAAGAAGAAATTGTCAAAAATTCTAAATTTGAGAAACTTTAGAAATTTTATAAAAACAAAGCAAGTTACAAATTTTAATAAATTTTTAAAATCAACTTTTTAATTTTTTTTTTAATTTAGCATAATTTTATAAAATTTTAAAACGCCAGTTTTTCATGTGATTTATAGTGATCGCACTCACCCATTATTGGGTGTAGGGAAATCTTTAATTTCAATGGATAATGTAATATGAAAACTATTATCTATTTATATTAAATAATTAAATCATGAAGTTTCTTAACCATGGCATTCATTTGCTTTTTTTAAAAAGTATTTTCCTATAAAATTAAAAAAAAATTAAAATAAAGTAGGTACTTGACAAAATTTTTAAAAGAAAGTAAATATTTAAGCAAAATTTCGTAAAGTTTAAATTTCATGTGGATAAATAAACTGAAAAATTGTTTTTCAATATTGTTTTCAAAGTCATTTTCAAAGGAAATGTTCGAAAAAAATTTCCGCGTGACCTTCTTGAAATATTTTCTTTTTATAGATGAAAAAAAAAAGTTTGAAAAAAGTTTTTGGAAAACGTAGTAGCCATTAGTGATGGCAGAAAATATCGAATAGATTCGATACCTCCCGTGTAGCAATTGTCGACATCGACATTTATGTCGACAAAATTCAGACACATTTTTTTCTCGGTTAACGATGAATTAAAAATGATATTTGAGATTTAAAGTAATGTTCTATGTTAAACATAACTGTTCAATCAAAATTTTTGAATTTTTCTCAGTATTTTCCTATAATTTAGAAAACGTTGTTTTTCTACATAGACAAGTCGATGTAAAAATCGATACTCGATAAACGCATCGACATTTATGTCGACAATTTCTGCCAATTAAATTTACAAATTTTATATCTAAAAAGAACTAAAAACAATTAATAAGAACATTTTAAGCTCAGGAATAAATAATTTTTGAAAGAATCACAAAATTTTCTTATTTTTCAAAGTTTTGAATAATACAACGACTTGTCGAGTTATTGTCGACATAATTGTCGATGGTCGAATAATGCATCGACTTCACTGTCGACAGTGTCGATCAGAGGAATTTTAAGTCGAGATAGTGTCGATGTGATTGTCGAGGGTCGAATAATGCATCGACTTGACTGTCGACGTCTTGAGGGTGATTGTGATACTCGCAGATAAAGTGTGTTGTGAATTAGTACATAAGGTCTAAGAATCATCTCTATGTTAGTTGGACACTCGCATGTGTCCAGCTACAAAGGTGGCCTCAATGCCGCATATTTGACAAAAAATGTCGAAATGTTGGCTTGAACACTATTTTTGGTGTAATTTTAATATATACTTTATATTGAATATTTGAACTTAGCATATTTTTCAAAATCTCACCATTGCAAATGTCGATGTGGATGTCGATATAAATGTCGACACATCGAAATCGGTCACTTTTCGATGTGTCGACATTTATATCGAAATTAGCATCGACGTTGCTACACGGGCTGATAACAGCTTCGATAATAGTGAAAATGAAAAATTGAGAATAAAAAACCAAAAAATCTAAAAGAAATTATTTTTTTACTGATTTTACTTGGAATAATTTGAATTTTCATGTGAAAAATTCAAAAAATTGGTCGGGAAGGGTGAAACTCAAATTTTCTCAACTTTTCCCTGAAATTCTCCATTTTACCCAATTTTTCCAAAATTCCTTTTGCTTGGGGGGGGGGAGGGCAATCCCCAAACTCTTGGTCGTCACGCCTCTGGCATCACTACTGAATGCTTGGCCTTGGATGGTTACAAGTAGGAATTACTGAATTACTATATATTGGTATTTTCACCTTGAAATTACGTTTTTAAAATTAGGTATCGAAGTATTCGATAATTCATACTTCGATACTATTCGATTCTTTTTGGCGAAGTATTCGATACTTATATAGTATCGATTCCAAATTTTCTTCGATACTTGCCCTGACTAGTACCTACCTAATGTGTTAATTTTAACAATATTAATGCCATTTTGAAGATTTTTTTGACGTTTCAGCTGACATATAGAAGTAATTTTCTAATAAACATATTATCAGTGGGGTCAACTTGAAATTTTTTCTAAAGTTTAGTTCGATTTTTTCCAAAAAGAGTGTCCAGTGGATGGGTTTTCTTCAAAAATAATTGATTTTTTTACTTTCTTGAAAATCAGACTTTTTCTCAAAAAAAATTGAGAGACTTCTTACTTAAAAAAAAATTAAAAGTGAAAGATTTTTTTTCTCAGAAAATTGAAGAAAAGTTTTTCCTTGGAAAATTTTGAATTTTTTCTCAGGAAAAAATTGACGATTTTTTTCTCTCTATGTAAGTATACCTAATAATATAAATAAGAGATTTCTTTTTTTTTTAAATCCAAAAAATTGAAAGGATTTTTTCTTCTGAAGAAATTAAATATTTTTTTACTCATTTCTTTACCACCTATTGGAATATTTTTTTTCTCTGAGAAAATTGAATGATTTTTTACTCCAAATAATTAAAGAAAAATATTTTTGACCCAAAAAATTGAAAAATTTTCAAATTTTACGAATATTGAAATTTTTTTAAAAAGAAAAAAAAAATGTTTAAAAATTTAGAAGAAAAAAATGATTTTTTTCACGCTTAGGTAAAAATTAAAAAAATTTTATCTTTAAAAAATTGAAAATTTTTTCATCTCACAAAAATTTTGAAATTTTCTTATTCCTAAAAAATATTTCTTTACGCCAAAAAATCAAAATAAAATTTATTTCAAATTTAAAAAAAAAATCATTCTTAAAAAATATAAATAAGATTTTATTCTTGAAAATATAAAAAATTTTCAGCTCAAACAATTCAATTCTTTGCTTCTTTATTATTAATTTATAATGTTAATTATTTTCCAATTTTTCACTATATATCCGATCTTCCCTTGCCCTAATTAACTCGGGTAATCGAAGTTCTACTGTATTTAAAAATTGATTTTAAAAAATCAACTTCAAAATTTGCATTCAACTCAAAAAATCTGCTGCTTCACGCTGTCAATGTCGTTGCGTAGCTGATAGATAATCTGGCACTGCTTCTTATACAAGCTGTGCTGAAAAGATACCAAAAATCGTAGGCGCTTATACGAGTTGTACCTAAATTATTTCGGGAGGTAATTCCATTACGATTGAAAAAGTTGTAACTACCTACTATTTGCTGGTGTGACGAAATTGCGAGTTTTAAATAAGTAAATATTTATCTATCGGTGGGTATCGGTAATCGTAGGCCTATCAGATGAGGTGGTTCCATAAAGACACGTGTACGCAAAGCGTGGCATAGCTGTGGCTGTAAGAAAACCTCGTTTTGAACATTATCCCAACACTTGGATGATATTTTCCATCCTTTCATTATAGTTTTTCTCCCAAGTATACCTACTTTGTTCGAAAGAAATTACTTACCTTTCAATGACTTGGCCGACCGGCAGAAATTTTTTCTTGAAAAAACGTAGGTCTGAACCTTTCAAGGTAATAAGTTCGTAGACGGGATACTAAAACAGGCTACTGTATTAGAAATAGATAAAACTTGGTAAATTTGTATTGTGGTCGCATTCAAAGTATATATACGATAAGCAAGAAGCATCGCATCTTTTAGATTAAAACACGTGTGTGAATTGGCCCAGCCCCTCATATCCGTTATTACTTTTTAATATGTGATTCCAATTGACGTACATTCTATGCGACCAAACTATAAATAAGCAACGAGATTTCAAGTGCGGCCAAGTTAATCAGGTGAAATAAAAAACACACACATACGAAGTACCGCCACAATATCCGTTGGCGTACGACCACAAAGCAAACAACTGAGGAAAAAATTTACAGAATTAAGTGGTATGGTACTGAGAGTTGAACGGTTCAGAAGGGCCCGCGTATGATTAATTTATGCATCGAGCCAGAGATGACCATATGTTTAGAGGAGCGCATTTTAGCACCTCCGCGACTTCACGTACATGGCGATGATAAATCGGCGAGCACGATATACGTGTATTCCGGTTAAACGCGGAACTATTCTCGTACACGCGGATAATTCAAAACGAATGTGATTCATATTCGTTAACCGAATACGTACGTAAAAATGATAAACGAAAATTTACGTACAGAATCGTATGTACCTTCGAGTGCAGATTGACACGAAGCTCAATATCAACGTGTGAGATTGAATCGAAAAAGCATATCGAGATGATTTAAGGTCGTGCTTATGTGGGTTTTTTTCTCTCTCAAAGAGCTTATCCATGTTGGGAATTAATCAGATTTTCATAAATGAGTCATTACCATTTAGAAAATTTCATCTAGGTGTGTGTTTTTCAAATAACCTATTTCTTTGAGTGACCTTTAACGTATATTGACGAATTGTTTGCTGCTTTCCCAGCATACGCTGATAAGAAGTGATCAAGATGACTCTGGTAGGGCTACATTATATGTACGTACATTACATATAATGACACTTTTTATCAATCGATTACGTCTTAAATTTAAACTCCTATCTGGCGTCTGCGTGTTTATAAACGTGTCTCGTGTGAGTGCGTTAATTATCTCGAAATCGTAATCTTTATTTTCACGTTTTTATCTGCCACTTATTAAAGGGAATACCAAAGTCTTATGGAGCAATCCGTGTGACCACACAAGGCTACTTTAGGTATGGAAAAAATCAATGAGAAATATGTACGTAGATAGGTATATCGTTGCTTCAATAATAGATACAATATATTGATTAAACCTAACACGAAAGCTAATTTCAACATAATTTAGCCAATGTATGTATACTTACTTTTGAGGAAATACAGATATCTACCAGTGACATATTATCCTATATTTGAGCCAATTTTGTAAGACGAGGAACTCCAGGTTAGAGCAAATTTTGAAATTTATTTAAAAAATATATTTTTTCAATTTTTAAAAGGTGACTTACCAACTTATTTCATGTACCTAAACGCAAAATTTCTAAATTAGAGTTTTGATATTTTTTCAAAAGATAATTTTCAAAATTCATACTTGTCTAAAAGACAATTTTTAAGAAATTCACTGTAAAAGAATTATATTATGTTTAAAATAATTTTTTTTATATTCTTGTTAAAGTAAAAAGTTCCAAAAAAAAAAAAAAAAAAAACTATGCGATGGATAGGTATAATTTTACAAAAAATTGTTGGAATGCTGAAAACAAATTGTTCAATGATTTTTGTTTCAACGATTTTTTCAAAAATGATTTTAAAAATCGGAAAGCAAAATTATCTAAAATTTAAAAAAGAACTCGTAGCGGTATGATTTTTTTTTAATTTTAATTTTTCTTTAGAAATAAACAACTTGTTTAAGAAACATTTGAAAAAATTATAATTATGTAGTTATATGCACTAGAAAATTTAATTTTGAAGGAATGTATCATGGAATAGCTAAAAAATTAACTGCAGATTATATACCAAAATGTGCTTTGACACAACACCTACTTTTTCCAGATAAAAAAATCCGGATTTCCATGCAATAAAGATATCTCAAATTTTGAAAGTACGAAGAATGTAGATAAAATCTCAATTTTTCAACAAAAAAAAAGAGATGAAAATTTCCAATGTTTAGGAGTAAGGTACAAAATGTTTCTTAAATTTCCACAATTTCTTCAGTTTTTTCGAGGAAAACAATGTTTCATTTTTATGAAGAAAAAATCTTAAATTTTCGGCTCAATTTTTCGCCCAACTTTTTTGGAGTAAAAATATTTTTCAAATTCTTGAAGAAAAAATTTCTGCATTTTCTTGAGATAAAAAATGATGCTCATCTTGATTTTTTTTGGACTCAGAATGAAAAAAAATTTTTTTTCCAAGTCAAAAAAAGAAAATATTTTGAAATTTTTTAGATGAAATAAGAATCTTTATGTAATTCTTACTTATACCTACTTATGGAATTGATTTTTTTTTTGATTTTTCGGAATGATAAATATTTTTATTTGTTTGGAGTAAAAATTCATTCCATTTTTTAAGAGAAAACTTTTTTAATTTTTTGGAAAAATGTCTAAATTTTCTTGAAATTTCGTAAAAATGTTTTTGTCTCAATACTTTTAAGTAGTCGACGAGATTTTTTTTTTTGAAGTAAAAATAAATTATTATATTTGAAATTTAAAAAAAATTACAAGAGAAACAACCCTATTAATTTTTTGTAGGGAAGATTTTTTTTAGGTTGAAAAAATTAAAACATTTTTGTCTGATTGAAAAAATCAATTTTTATGGAATTGGAAAATTTTTCAAATTTATTTGGATGGGTGGAGTGAAATTGTAGAAAGGGTGAAAACCCTAAATTACTAATAAAGGTTTACTTTACTTTACTAAATGTTTTTAAATCATTCAAATTTCTCGGAGAAAGAATAATATTTCAATTTTTTGGAATCAGCGTAAAAATTTCTCATTTTTTTGAAGTAAACAAATCTTTCAATTTTACGGAGCCTCTCTCGTAATTTATTTTTTTTTGAAAAAATCGTCAATATTTCACCTGATTTTTTTTTTTTTTTTGATAAAATTTTTAAAAATCTTTGAATTATTTATAATTAATTAGAAATTTTTTTAATTTTTTGGGAGTGAAAAATATTTTTAATTGCTTGGAGTAAAAATTCATTCAATTTTCTCAGAGAAAGAATCTTTCAATTTCTTTTTAGTAAAAAAAAAAAAAAACTAAATTTCCTTGCAATTGAAAATAATGCTCGTCTTAATTTTTTGGATTCAGCATAATTATACTTAATATGATTTCCATTCTTTAGGGAAGAAAAATTCTTTCGATTTTTTCAGATTTTTTCAGATTTTTTTTAGAAACAAATCTCTTACTATATCGATATAGAAGGGAGGGGTCTCTTTGTTCTAAGAAGAATCCTATTTTTGTCTGATTTTCTTTTTTTAAAACAAAGTTTTTTAATTTCTTTCAATTGAAGTAAAAAAATTTTCAATTTTCTGGGAGAATACACATTCTTGATTTTTTGGAAAAAATCATCCTCGTATATTTTCAGGGGAGGAGGGATGACAATTGTTTGAAGAAAAAAAATTTCTCAATTTTTTGTAGTAAGAAAAATTATTTTTATATTAACATTTTAAAATTTTCAACTGGACCCCTTGTAGAAAAAATCGAGCTGCACCCTAAAAAATTCCAAGCTGCTGCACCTGAAAGTGGCACAACCTAATGAAAAAGACCTGCAGTTACGCATGCAGAAAGAATGTTTTAATTTTTCTAAAAACACCTTTTAATCGTGTTCAAACCACAATTTTCAACAAAAAAATTGGCTAATTTTTCTTTTCTTTGGAAAATATTAAAATTTTTAAAATTTGTTTTCAGTTTAAAGTATGAATAAAAATTGTCAATACCTAGGTACGTATTTCAAAAAAATTGAACTGTAATGTTGAAGAACAAGTTTTTC
This sequence comes from Balanococcus diminutus, assembly GCA_959613365.1. Lineage (NCBI taxonomy): Eukaryota > Metazoa > Arthropoda > Insecta > Hemiptera > Pseudococcidae > Balanococcus > Balanococcus diminutus. The sequence goes on along the minus strand of OY390715.1, from coordinate 31,854,768 downwards.
AAAAGTTTTTGTAAAATAAATTTTTTAATTCAAATGAAAAATTGGGTAGTCTAAATTTTTTTTTTAATTCTAGAAGTTTTCAGAAAACGTTGTTTTGAAGTGAGAACCTACCTATAAATTCGTTGGTATATTCATCAAAAAAATATCAAAACAATTTTCAAAATTAAAACATCGTAGTTATTTGTAGGGATTTAAAAATTAATTTTGAAGAAATGTATTATGAAAGAATTTCTTTAACAGCTATTTTATGATTTTGTCCGAACCAAAATCTTTTTTTTTACTTAATAGGTAGTTAGGTACAATATAAACTTTTAAAAAAAAAAAATTTTAATTTTTGAATAAGTGTGGTTGAAATGCGCTATTTTTTAAAAATAAGTATGTTTACCCCAAAAATGAAAGATTTCTTGCTTCTCTGGGAAAAATTGAGGTGTTTTTATAATTTTTCTCATAAAAATGATACCTATAAATACTTTTTTGATTGTGGTTTTGTAATTAATGTGATAAAATATAAAATACCTATAGGTATAAAAATAGTCATGTAACAAAAGAAAGTAAAAAGGATGAATTGAAATTACTATTTTTAGTTCTCGTAAAAGAAAACTGAAAATTAATAAAGCATTATTTTTCATACATATGTATAAATCATATACTCCATTACTCCTACATAATTTTTATTAATAAAATCAATCCTCTGTACATGTCCATAAATATAGCCTATGCGTATAAACGTAATGTATCCCCTTCGATAATATTCTCTTTTTTAAGTTTGGTATAAAAATAAAGCCATGGAACCTTACCAGGTGTATTGCACTTGTGACATTGAAACCCGTATTACAAGAATGAAAATGAATATACATACAAAATGTTAAAGTCATATACCTAAGTAATTTATTCTAGTAATGCCAACTATTTTCTCAAAAGAGAGAGCTCTTTGTACTGTAAAGAGCTTTTCTCGGATGACTTCCCTCCCTAAATGTACCAATTATTTTTGATACATGTTATACAAACAGGGTTAAGAATCAATGTATCAATATTTGTTTAATTTTTTGCCAAGAGAATAAAATCATCGTGATAACCCACCGAAATTTTATTGATTCAGATCATCTCTTTTATCGCCATTTCGCATATTATTGAAACTCAATAACTAACAAATTATACACGGCTAAATTTTTAATAATTTATTATCGAAGCGGCGCGGTGAGTACCTATTTTCAACGAGTTGTTTTTTTTTATCCAATACAAACGAGATAAATGATAATCCCTTTTTTTGTCAGTTGAAACTCTCCATCATTTATCGAGAAAATATTTACTCGAGAGTTATAATCTGCAGGCAAAATTATTTATCAAACACGTTTGACAGTTTTCGAAAAAAAAAATCTTTTCCGCAGGTGTTCTCAAATGTGACGACCTTTTTTTAAATTTCTGCAATTTAATATTTACCTGACTAACGTACCTATGATTTTATCAGAGAAAAAAATTATTTTAAGTGTAATCGAATTATCCATAAATTATTCACGCGCGCCTTACAATTGACAAGTTGATAATTTCCTGTATTGAAGAATAATAAACACATAATGAACTCATAATGATCGCTTATTGCATAACTACATAGAACGTACGAGTATAGTGTAACCATTATCCAGTTAACGTGTAAAAATAAATAAATAAAGTCGTTTTATTGAAAACAAAACGCTTGAAATATCCATATCTGTAATGAATTGTGAACTATGAGCATGAATTGTTAATTTTTTTATCAATTTTGTATAAATATAGGCGAAGTGCGACTTTAAAAAATCGCATTATTTTTACGGAAATTGGTATATTTAATCGAGGCGTAGTGACGATAACGTTGCATTGTGATCATTTCATTTTATACTTACAAAAGGATCGAGTTTTTGCTGACAAAAAAAATATAAAGAAAACAAATAGGTACCTACTAATACTCGTATGTTTGAGCGTGTACCTACGATTTTCCAATTAGGTATTTTTTTTTATAAAAATAAATACTATAAAACGTTTTTCTGTATTACAACTTTGAAATGTTTACGTTACACTTTTATTTTGGATCCATGTTTGTGCAACAGTAACAATTTACTTAATCGTGTGTCGATAGTTTGATTGAAAACGGACTTACGATGAGCTTTAAACAGTACGATTGGCGACCATTAAAATGATTAATTTCCGTTTCAGGAATCATTCTCGGTATTTTTTCTCTCCACAAGTGGTATTATTTATGACAATTTCAATTTTTCTACTTTTCGATTCGAAGAATTATTAATGCGAGATGTTGGAAAAAAATCATCTCGTGTAATTATCGCTTTATTAATTGATTTTTCCGATAATCTCTACAAATTGATAATTTATTGTACGTCGACATGATATGAAAAATGTACCAGTGACGTGATTACGGACTGAAAAAATCTTCGATTGTTGCCTTAAACGTATCAGTTACGTGAAATAAAGATAAAAATTTCGCTTGTAATCGGATCGAAGGAAAATTTTCTATTTTTAGCTTGTAACAGATATCTTGGTAAAGCTGAAAACCTGAAAGTGTTCTTATAAGTATCTGTTGGAAAATTTCACAAATTTATTTTCAGATTGGGTAGATAATACGAAATACCTCTCTTCTTTTTTCCCATATTATGTGGGTTTGGTATTTTCGGCTTTCAAGTCTTCTGTTCGTGCATACCTACTACTTTGGTAACATTTATCAAATATTTGAGCACTCCACTTGATAGCTTATGCTCGAAATTGTAAATTTGACGAGGTAGGTACGTGTAGATGATAAGTATCCAAATACATACGTATTCGAACTTGATTGATTTTACAAAAAATTGATTTTTTAAAGAATCGAGCAAATTCAATGAAAAATAATTATTAGGTACAAGTTGGGTTTTCTCCAAAGTCGAGTATTTAATTATGGAAATCTTTTAGAGATTTTTTTTTTCACTTTGATAACCATTTAAAATTTAAAGAGAATGAAATTGTCAAAGTTGACTTTCGAAAATTGATTTAAGTATCCTTCGAAATGAGTACTTAATAACTATAATTCTTTCCTGTTCGTTTCTGTTTCGAATGCAATTTTAAATTATTAGAATAAACTCGAATTGGTGACACTTGAGATTTTTGTCAAGTCATTTCACCTGATTTTTAAAATAATTTTAAATCGTTTCTTTCGCGTTATATATTACGTTTTCAAGGCCGACAGCCAGGGCTCTTATAGGGTGTAATAATTCGTTTTTTCCCAAAGGGTAGAGGTTTAAAAGTTTTTCAATGATAAATTTTTTCTCCAAAAATTAAAAAAAATATTCATAGGTAGCCGAAACATTGAAAAAATTTTACACTCCAAAAAAGCTGAGAAATTTTATTACTTCAATTGCAAAAAAATTAAAGATAGTAGAGTTTACCTTTTCCAAGAAAATTGGGAGTTCTTTCTCAAAAAAATTGATAGATTCTCTCGGCTCCAAAATTTTTTTTTTTCTAGAAACAAACGAACACCCCCTTCCCCTCCTCAAATTGAGATTCTCCCCAAAACAAAAGTTGAGATTTTTTTTAAATAAAAGAGATTTTATTTCTAAAAAAGAGATCGAGATTTTTTTCGAAGAAAAAAAAAATGATTGGAGAAATTTTTAATTCAAAAGAAATTGATAGATTTTTTCAATAATTAAAAAAAACTGAAAGAGAAATCATTTTTCAAAAAAATTGAGACAAAAAATTCATTTTTTCCAACAACAACACAGGACTTAATCCAAGTAATATAGTCTAAAAATTTTTTGTTTGAAAAAATTGAGGTTTTTTTTTTCTAAAAATACGAAATTTTTTAATTTCAAAAATTTTAAATGCGGAGTTAATTCTAAGAAAACTGAATTAAACATTTTTTTTATAATATATTTAATAATTTTTTATCACTCAAAAAATTAAGTTTTATTCCTAAGAATTGCGATTTTTTGTTCAAAAAAGCAGAAACGTATTCCTTCAAAAATTTATACCTGCAAAAAATACGAGAAAATTATTTTTTTCTCCAAAAAATTAGAGTAGGTAGAGGTAACTACCTACCTATTTTTTTCTTTTTGAAAAAAAGTGAAAAAATTTTCAACACCAAAAAATTGAAAAATATTCTTACTGTATTAGGTACAGAAAAATTGAGTCTTTTTCTGAGAAAAACCAAATTTAAAAAAAAATGATAAATTTTTCTACTCATTTTCTTTGTTAAAAAAAATTGCAATTTTTTTTCTCCAAAAAGACACGAGAGATTTTAACAGATATAGTGTGTATTCAATTTTTGCATGCTTCGACTTTTCCAGAGTGTGTAGCTATGGTACCCGAGAAGTTAGTCATGGCGCTGGCGGTTTTAATTTTTTATTATTTCGAAAAAAAAACCACTGATGCCAAACCTAAAGTGTGCCATTTCTTTAGTGAATAATTTCTTTGAACACTTCGAAGCCAAAGTTATAAAATGTTGTAAAATTTTCATTGCGGATTGTTTCTGAATGAAAATAATAATACCTAATAAATACAGCATTTGTTGGTGGATTTAAATTTTTAAAACCACCTACTTACAAAACTGTCTAGACATGGCTGGAATGCGAAAATCTTTCTCGCACCAACGGCAGAAAACTGATTAGTAAAAAAAAACTTTTTTCAGCGCTCGTTCATTAAAGCAAAATTCGGGTAAAGTTTAAGACGGTGAATTTGGAAATTTTCCGAAGAGGATGGAATATCAATGTGGTTGGAGTTTTTGAAAAAATTCCAGGTACGCTTAACAGCCCATTTTTCAATTAACTGACTGAAAATTGAACAAAATTTTCTTAGGCTTTTTATACCTAGTACTTGAGTGTGTTTTTTTTTTAAATGAGTTACTTGTTACTAAGAAAAAAACTTGCAAAATATATGTAGCACGTACAACGAGATTTCGAGGAATCCATTCACTCGAAGAATGATTGTGCCAGGTGTTAGAGGGCGGTAATCATTAATCGAAAGATTTTTTTAGAAATTTAGCTACCTTAATTTGTTTTTTAAGTCAACAGAAGAAAAACATTGGTGTAATTTCTTTGGCTTTTGTTGACCAAGTTCCCATATTAATAATTCCATCTAATTGCATTTCACCTTCAAGGATATTCCGCAAGTGTCCTTTTAGCACGTGGATCAAATGTGGAAATAAATCTCTTCGTAAAACCACATTATCGGACGAATTAGATAAGAGGAGAAGTATAAAAACTGTAAACAAATCAATAGGTGGTGTAATACTCGTAATTCGATAATACGAGGTCCAAAAATAAGCTATAAAATATATACGTTGAAAAAGTTTCCTAAGTTAATTAAAAGAAAAAACGCGATAAAATAATACACTTTATTAATTATTCAGTAGGTGAAAATTTATTATCCTACTAATTATCAAATTAGTAAAATTTTCAACATTTTACGACCCGCTATTCTGTACCGATCAATACTTGTGATGGATTTTTAACTGATAATGCATTTCGATAACATACCTACCTATATCGATTTTTTTTTTTGTGAGATGCAAATACATAGATTTTTTCGTCGAATGATCCAAGAGCACTTTCCCTCTCGCGGCTTTTGTTTTAAACGACTTGCTGATAACCTGCCTACTCTACCTACCTATTCTGTGTTAAATTTTTATCGTAAATATTCCAAGTGCCTCGATTAATTCAGAATTGATTATTCGTTGGCGCGTTGTTTGAGATTTCTACAACGAATATGACACCGATTTGGCAATAATTGTACCCAGCTGATCTATTATGGTTGTTGAAAGAATTTCATTAACCTGTTTTAATTACTCTATGAAATCATTAATTAATTTGTTTTGGTCATTTATCCTTTTTCGGGGGTTGTGAACATTTTACGCGATTCTTTTTTTCGAAGGCTTGAAACTGGTTTTTATTCAGCGTGATATTTGCCAAGTTACTCGGTTACCTATTCTTTTTTTTTCTTTTTTTTTTTTTTTTTTTGCAAAATGGCGTGACAAAAAATTGATCGTTTGGATACACGGTTACTTTTTATAGAAAACTTCACAAGTTTACGTTATTGACATTCTCTTACTTTTAGCACATTGTGTTTTAACTGCAGGTCAAAGATAGTATGGTATTTTAGATAAGGCAGTTAATCGGCTGGTAAACCAAACGTCGAATGAAGCTGCTTTCCTTAATGGAATTTCTCTAAGTGTAAATCAATATTTCGAAATAAGTTTATGACCCTTATTTTCGACACTTGGTGTTTTGCTGGTTTTATTGTCTGATTTGGTATAGTCTTACGTAGTATTTTCGTTTTGTTTTTGGGTCAGTAGTGGATTTAATAAAGTTTGCCATAGGGTCGATTTTATTGCAGAAAACTAGAAAAGAACCAGTTTGAAGAGAAGCCCTTTGATAGCGTATCAGTAAATTTTGTAAGAGTACTTTTTTTGTAGCGTAACATATGTATTGTACGAGTACCTCCAATAATTTTTTTTTAATTTCTTGGAAAAAGTAGAAATAAAAAAAAAGATGAATGATGAGTACAAATCAAAAACTTTTTTGAAAATTAAAAAAAAAACAACAACAACAACTCGAATAAAAGACAAAGGTGTAGTTGTAGGTTATACTAATTGCGCTTTGACAAAACCTACTTTTTCCAAAAACATTCTGAATTTTTTTGAAATGAAGAACATTTCGATTTTTCAAAGTAAAAAAAATAATTATGTGAAAAAATTTCTCAATTTTTAAAGCTTAAAGTACATATTATTTCTAAAATTTTTGTAAAAAAATTCCATTTTTAGGAGAAAAAATAATTTTATTGGAATGAAAAATAATGCTGGGGTATTTTAATATTTTTTGGAGTCAGCTTTAAAAAAAATCAATTTTTCAAAGTTAAAGAATAGGTTAACATTTTTTTTTCTTCTGATTTTTTATTATTATTTTTTTAAAAAGAAATCTTTATTTGTTTATCAATCACTCAATTTGACTGCAGAATAAGAAAATTTCTCAAACTTTTGATTAGGAAACTCTCCCCCCCCCCCCCCTCCAACAAAAAGGATTTTTTTTTTTTTTTTCTCTTGACAAATTGGAAGATTTAAAAATAATAATAATAAATAAATAAAAATAGGATTGTTCTTTCAAAAGAATTTGAGATTTTTTCTCCAGAAAATCAGACACAACCCGAGTTTTTTTTTCAATAAAAATTATGCAGAAAATAAAAGTCTACCTACTTTCAAAATTTTAAAAGAATTGAGTGAAATAATTAAGTATCTTTTTTTTTCTAAAAATACGAAATTTGAATTTCAATTGCAACCGAATTGAAAAAAAAAGTTATTTCAAAAAAGGGGATTTTTCTCAAAAAAAATATTGATAGATTTTTACTCCAAAAAAATCTTTTGTGAGGATTTGAAAAGTTGGTAATGAGCCGGGCTCGGAAATTCTTTCTAAAAAAAGCGAAATATGCGCATAAAAATTCCCTAAAAACCAAAAATTTATATAAAAAGATCAATTTAAAAAAATTGAAGTAAAAAAACGTAATTATAATTAAATGAGAAAAAATTGCCACCAGTGCTGAAAATTTTGCAGCGAAAAATTTAATATTTAAATTTTTTTTTAAAAGGGGAGCTTTTTTTGAAAATTTTACGAAAAATAGTGAAAAAGTAGTTACTTTCAAGAAAAAAAATTCTGTAGACAGCATAAATGCCAGAGATTACTTATTTTTCTTTAAAAAAAAAAATCAAAAATAGTTTCCTCTGAAATTCGAAAATTTTTCGTTTTTTTTCAACTCCAAAAATTTTCTAAAAATCTAAGGAATATTTTTATTAGGTACAGAAAAATTGAAATTACCTACGTACTTGAAATTTTAATTCTTATCAATTTTTATTTAAAAGAAATTGCAAAAAAAATTTCTCCTTATAAATTTTAAAAAATTTTTCGACAGGTAGTGTGTGCTTAATTTTTGCATTTTTTTCAGCTTTGTGAGGTGTAGCTCAAGTGCTTCAGGTACTAGCAGGTTTCTGCAATATATAGCGATTCTAATTTTTTATAAATGCAAAAAGAGAATTTGCTGATGTTATAGTCTGTTTTGTCTTTAAATAATAATTCTTCGAAGCCAAAGTGATGATAATTTTTATATAATTCAGAGGAAATTGAAATAAAATTGATTGATTGTAGGAAAGTTTTCTAAAAATGTGAAAATAATAAAATTTTAGGATTTTTAAAAAATTCTTATCGAGGTACCTACATCATTTTTAATCTATGATTTTTTACAATTTTTTAATTTAATTTACAAATGCATATTGAAGCGAATTTACGTAACTACTACAAAAAAATAAATCACACCGATGCGCGATATCCGCATCGTCATAGATTTCTCGTTCATGAGAAAGATCGACGAACCGCGGTACATTTGCATCCAAATGTACATGACCACGGTTAATGATGTTTAAGCGGGTTCACATGTGGTGAGATCAAGATCTAGTAATCAAGGTTGTCGATAATTTTCAATGTTACAGACTGTAGGAGGAAAATTCTGGGCTGCTTATGCAACTGGCAATACATCCCAGCTTGGTATTTCGCTATTGCCATTGCAACGATAAATTTACCATACTTACATACTTGTACGCCTCCTACATGCGCAATTCGAGTCATAATACTTAATTATTACACGCATTAATCTTTACTAAATAACGGTTTATTTTGGTAAAGCGTCGCGTCGGTATAACGTCGCGTCGAAAGGAAATCATTACTCGACGACGTTACGATCACATGATAAACATGCTGCGTCAGATTGAATTCAAATTTCATTTTTCATCACGATAAAAATAAGACCTCGTGTAAAGACCAGAGGGGAGTGGAATCTTCGATTAAGTGTATATCGATCAAACGGAAACAAGGTCAGTAACTTAATAATAATATAATTTGACACGTGTAAAGCTCGTGTGAATTTTCAGAAAGAATAAAAATTAACTTAGCGCCATCGTTATTAGCTCCTGGTTTATACTGTCAAAATCGAGATCCCTCTGAATTTTTCCAAGTACAAAGCCTAATATTCAAAATTGGATGGTAGGGAGGGTTCCACCGAAATTTTTGTAATAACTAAAATTATCATTTCCAAGATTTCAGGCTACAGTTTGAAAATTTTTTCAATTGGACCCCTCCCTTTCCATCGATTTTGCATAAAACTTTGAAGATAGGTACTAATTAAAAATTGGAGAAGTGAGGGAGGAGGTAGGGGCCAATTGAGAAAATTTTCAAATAAAAAATTGTAGATTAAGATACTTATTAAAAATTATTTTTATAATAGCCACAATTATTTTTAGGATTTTTAATCTACAACTTTTGTTCAAATTTTTTTGTTAATTCAACCCCTACCTCCCTCCCATTTTTCAATAATGAGTGTCTTTCTATACTATAATGCGAAATTAGAAGGGAGGAAAGGGTCCAATCGAAATTCTTATAATAACTAAAATGATGTCTAGAATCTTAATCTACATCTTCATAGCCGGCGGATCATTATTTTCTCAAGTGGTGCTCACATTGTGGGGGCGGAGGGGTGAAAAATGTTGTAAATTTTTTTAAAAAAGAAGACTTCAAATACACTATAAAGTACAACCTCGATTATCCGATGCCCAAAAATCCGGTAAATTTTTTATTATCCGATTTTTCTTCAATTTTGCCCTACGACCAACCTCATATTCATCATGTTTCAAATTTTCTAGAAAAATATGAGAAATCATTTTTTATTTCAAAAAAATAATGCCTATCGAAAAAATGTGGAAAAATTATTTTTTTTTAATGAGAAATTATTTATTTCAAAAAAAAAAAATTAGGAACTTGAAAAATTTTATTCCAAAAAATTAGAAAAAAAATCATCCTAAAAATTTAGAAAATTTTCATCCTAAAAAATTTTTAAAAATTATTTCATTCTAAAAAATTGGAAAAAAATTTCATTCTAAAAAATTAAGAAAATTTTTCATTGAAAAAAAGTGAAAAAAAAATTTATTCTAAAAAATTGAAAAAAATTTATTTTAAAAAAAATTGAAAAAAATGTTTATACTAATTAACCTAAAAAGGGTCTCAAATCTCAAAAAAATTATTATTTTTTATATTTTATTGAGTGAAATTTTTCACACATTGAGTTCAAATTTTTTGCGCAGTTCGATATTTCTCATGTGGTGCTCGAGCACGAGAGCAACTGGGCTAACGCCAGCTATGTACATCTTATGTTTGAAAATTTTTTCAATTCAACCCCTACGTTCCCCAATTTTCAATAATGAGTATCTATGTAATAAAATGAAAAATTAGAGAGGAGGGAAGGTTCCTATTGAAGAAATTTTCAAACAGAAGTTGCAGATTGAAATCTTGGAAATATTTTTGATAATTATAAAAATTTTGATTGGACCCCTCCCTCTATTCATTTTTTGCATATTGGTACAAAGACACTCACTATTAAAAAAATCAGAGGGAGGTAAAAATAATTTATTGAATTTTAAAAAATTTTCAAACAAAAATTGTAGATTATGATCCTAAAAATAATTTTGGATATTATAAAAATTTCGATTGGACCTCTCCCTCCTCTCTAATTTCGTATATTAGGCGTCTATATAGTTTTGTAATCCCGATTTTGGCAGTGAAAAAGTGGTAACTAGGAGCTAATGCCATCACTAGCATGCGTTTGTTCAAGTTAATACAGTTTGATGAAAACAAATCACGAGGATATGGAATTATGGATCTTATATGGAAATATGGATTTATTCTTCGTACATTATGTACGAGAATACGATTTGGCATATGTCCTGCTTCTTCCATTTTCTTTTACGTATTTTTCCGAACTGAGGCTGGGCATTTTTTTATACTAGTGGTTTTCGCCGACAATATTTCACATTTCCGTTGGGACATTCGCGAGAAAGTTATATTCTTGCATTGTTTTCTGCCCCGTCATGTTTGGTATTCGCAAATAAGAATATATTTCAAACATAAATCGAATGTTTTGCCGAGTTAACGCTTTGCTAAGCTTATAAGTGTATTCGCCTTTGAGAAAAAAAAAGATCTCTTGTCGTACTCTTCTTACTCGTGCGTTAAATATCGCTATTTTTTTCAATTTTTTTTTTCAACGACCCGCGTAAGTTTTATCGCATTTGCCTATATCTTGTACGAATTACGCGATGTGAATGTGCTACAGATCTAAAAAATACCGTTTCTTTTCACATTAAGGGAATGTCATGTATAAACTATACAATGTGCAGTGGTAAAATTAGGTTAGTGTTATTGCAAACGTGCTGATGTAAAGAAAGTTGATACTATTTGTTCAAAATGCCATCTTCTTACCGGTCGTATAACGTACTCGGTAGCTTTCAGAAATGGTCGTGGATTAAGCTTGTCTGAAGAAAGGAAAAAAATGAAAAAGAAAAAAGCACATAGAACGAATACGAGAGATAGATATTCGTAGGTATGAAAAAGCACATATACGAAGATGAGGGGTTGCATATGTACTGTACCTTCATATACATGACTAGCAAGTAAATATAAGTTTGGAAAATTCATCGGGGCAAAATGTAGTTCGTGGTTATGTATAATTCAACTGGCTGCTGATTTGTGTTATTTTCACAGACGGTCTCATATTTGGTTCACTCGAGTTGGAACGAAAGCAGCTGCGAAGCATCAGATAGGGCTGAGGAACTTCCAATCATTAGGTAAAGCAAATAATTATTGTATTAAATAATCATTTAGTTTGCTCGATTCTGTTCGTCTGAAGAGGCAAATACTCAAATCCATGCACGAAGGACACCGATGAAAAATGAAAAGCTCTCTATTGTCAATATTATTACAAATGGGTAAAAAATTCTTAAGAACATTTTAACCATTGTATAAAAAAAAGTCCAAATGTAATTATCGTACTTCGAGGAATTCAGAAATTACTTCTTCGGAGTCGAACCTTGAAAGAGAAAATTGTTATGCGGGCTGCTATACCAACTCTTTTGTATAATATAAATAAAAGAAAATTAGCTATTACAATAAGCGAAATTTCATTTCTAACAATTCAAACATTTTGGTAAATTGTAGTTGTAAAAAATTTTAAAGGAACTTTAAAGTCCAATAAGCTTGATATTGTTAGAAAAATGCTTCTTTCAAAAGACTGATACTTTACGAAAGTTCACCCAAACAAATAAAACTCATTGTTATGCTCTCACATTCGCGTAGGCCATTGAAGTGAATAGAAATTTTGAAGAAACAAGTCGAGTATGCTGGTTACATTTCCATTTGGCAGGTATTTCTACGCTTTTGAAGAAGAAAATTGTGCTAATGACGATATAATTTTTTTTCAGCTTTATTACTAAAATAGGCTGGAATTTTGAGATTTTCTTCGTCTTATGAATTCACTTATTTATATGGATTCGTTTTCAAAATTTAATTTTTGTTAAATAAACATTTTCGAAAAACATGCCTAGACCTAACTGAATCGTTGAATATCGATTCTGTTTCAAAAAAAAAATTGCTTGGCTGGAAAATTAAAATTGTAGCTTTATTTTCGGCCCAGTGAATTCATATTTAAACGTAAAGCTTATAAGCCTTGAAAATCATTCGCTAGGAGAAAATTTTTTCTTTAATTAGTTTTGTAGTTTTTTATACTCGTATTTTGTACGATAAGTACAAATTCACCCCGTACAAAAATATATAATGATGAAAATCACGTTTTGTTTAAGAACAGAAAAAGAAATGAGGAAAAAGTGTTTTAAAATGACTTTTTCACTAATAGATGAGCTTCTTTTTTTTTACTTTCGTTTTTTCCCACTCATTATTCGATACTTAAACTTGAAAATCTTTAGGATTCGGTGGACTAATTATACTACAGCCGTTCTTTCTCTCTTTTGTTTTTCTTTCGATAAAAAGAAGTTTAATTTTAATTGAGATGAATCACCTTCATGAGATACGTACCCGTTATGGGGAGGCCCTTATTTTGGAAATTTTGGAAATATTTTTGGAATCGAGCGTCAAATTGGTGACAAATGTGGAGTAAATAATTCCCTATTTTCTATTTTTCCCCACATGTATTTTGAGTCATGCCATGGGGCCTCCAGTTTTGAAAATTTAAAAAAAGTTTCAAGCAAAATGGTCAAATGGTCATAAAATGAGTATTATTATAATATAACCAGACCATGTTTGATGATTTTCCACCTTCAACCCCGTTTTGATGGCACATGGGAAATTGGGAAAACGTAATTTTTTATGTTTTTTAAAGAAACAAAAATTGGTGGAAAAATTGAAAATTGACAAAAATTAATTTTTAATCAGTTTTTTTAAAATAATTTTTTTCAAAAAAAGTTTTAAAAAAAGTTTTTTATACCTACCTATCCCATTACAAAAATTGTTATATATAAAAATTCTCTTATTTTGTTAAAATGAAATATTTTTTGGCACAAAAAAGTTGTTCTGAACAAATTAATAACTAAAAATATTTCAAAAATAATTCGAAAAATAGCTAAAATTTAAATAATTAAATGACTTTATTCTACAAACCATAAAAATATTAGTTTAATATATTTAATTTTTGGATTTTGATCTGGTATAATAGGATTATCTATAAGATTTATTATTCGAATTGAACTAAATTCTAAATTTACACCAGAAATTAATTCTGATTCTCTTTCTAAAAAATCAAAGGGAACCCGATTTAACTCAATTAAATTTACTAAAATTCATAAATAAAAAATAATAAAACTAAACACTTTTGAAAAAACTCACTCCCAAATTTTTTTTTCACGTTTTGAATGAAAATACTCACGTAATTATTTTTTTAAATTCTCCTTTTAAAAAATTCAAAAATTCTATTGAAGTTTTTTTAGAAAAATTTCACAGTAAATCCTTGCGATTTTTTTCTTTTTTTGTCTTTTACCTAAATCAAATTTTCCTGAAAAAAATTGAAAAATTCCAAAAGTTCTATCAATTTTTTTTTTTTAATTGAAAAATATCCTATACAAAGATGCATGTAATGGTAATATACGAGTATTTTAATTTTTTTGACAGAAATAATTGTAAAAAGTTGATGGGTAAAAAAATTCGAAAATATTATTGCAAAATTCTTTTTGTAAATCTCACAATAAAAAATCGTCTAGGCCTAATTAATTTCTTGAAAAAATTGTTTAAAAATCAAAATTTTCCAAAAAAAAAATCAAAAATGCAATCGAAAATTTAACAACAAATTATGAAAAATCCTTTGAATTTTTTTTAGTAAAATAGTTATTTCAAATTTTCCTGAAGAAAATTAAATAATCTTATCAACATTTTTTTAGACAAATTTTAATAACTCGGGTAAAAAATTCGAAAAGAAGAAGTTGAAAATGGGTATTCTCTAAAAAATTTGTGAAATAAGATATTTTAAAATAATGTATTTCTGAAAAAAATCAAAAATTTATCTATAAAATTAAAAAATTGATAGCAGACCAAAAATTTTGAAATTTTACCGAAAATCATGTGGAAAAATGTCACAAATAAATCGTCTGATGTTTTCCCTAAAAAAAATGTTTCAAAGATAAAAAAAAAATTTAAAATACGTAAGGTTGCGATAATTGAATCTAATTTTGAATTTAAAAAAAAAAAATCAAATCACAAAACTGAAAATATGTTGCTCTCAAAAAGTTACACTTGTTTCACATAGAATTTTGCAATTTTCATGTCAGCTAAATTGAATGAATTAATTTCGATAAATCGTAAAATACGTTTTGATGAAGAACGAGAATTTATAGGGTTGAAGATCTGACCTTGGCCATGTGGCCTCTTGAGAAATTCGCCGAGTCACCACAAGCAGTAAATTATGTGTTTCCAATACAGATGTACTTATACGTACGGGAAACAAGGGACAGGGAAATGATAAATCGAACCGAATGATATATTTTTTCAGATGATTTCAGCCCAAACATTAGGTAAATTTTAAATGACCATAGTTTGGAATTTCGAGGGTGTAAATTGCTATACCGATTAAACCTATGGTAAATGCCAAATCGGCATCCTCTTGGAATGGCATCGAACCGCAACGTGAATTATTTGTATATATTTTAGTTTAGGTGTTAAATTTTCAGCAACGGTGACTCAAACCGTCGGCGTCGACTTGTTCGATGGCGACCTAGCCGAAGCCGAATGGCGAATATCCTTTTAATAAATTTAAAATGTTGGAAAATGTCTTCGCGAGTTGTTCTTAGGTACGGATATTTATCGAGGGAGAATTTTTTATGCTAATTCGACTTGGAGTTTATGGAAGTCGAATATCCTCAAGCGTTCGGGTTGTTATTGTTTTCAAAGTGCATTAGGCGTCGCCCCATTTCGCGAGAAATTTTTTTCTTATCGATTAAAATTTTCATTTGGAATGGAAAACACATGTCGAAAAATGTGTACTTACGCTCGAATTAATCGTATTAATGCGGATTGTTTACCGACGCGAACCCACTATTAACCCTAATTTGACGCAAAAGCGTTACAACGTTAAATTATTACATAAACAAATTACAAATAACTCAGCGGTAAGCCACTTAAGTAAATTTCATCGCTCGTTTGTTGTAAAAAGATTTTAAGAAATCGATGAAAAATTAATTTTCACCGACCGTCCACTACGTCGAGGTGACACACAAACCCAACCAGAATAAATTTCAACGAGCAAAATTTTTCAAAGAAAATTAAACTAGTTTCGTACCTACTTATTACGTTTACGACTGTTAAACGAGTAGATACGATGTTTGGGTGTGTTTTTTTTCCTTCGCTGACGAAATAAATTAGGTAGTCTGAGGCCAGTCATTGACTTGTGAGTTTATTAGCCGAGTATCAAATAGTTACTTTACATACTACATACTTACACCGACCGGGTGGTAAGTAGATTTTTATCAAAATACTTGTCACCGTCGTCGGTCGTTAGTTATGGTTTAAAAAAATAAATAAACAAATAAAAAAAAATAAAAACGAATTAAATGTTGTCTGAGTAATAATGAGAATAACAAATACTACGCTCGAGATATTACCGAAGAATTAATGACTCTGTAAATCGTTGCTGTAATTTAACCCTTTCTATATTTAAGTGCGAAATCTCGAAAAAAGAATGATAAACTTTTCGTTTTAACTTTTTTGTTTTTTAAAAGCGTAAACATTTTTTTAAGTATCGTTTTCTTCACATTTTACTCCTTCCTTCTAGCTCAGTGAAATGAAGAAATGAAATCAAGTACCTAGGCACATTTTGGGTTACATGAAATCTCTCGATTTTGAATTAATATTCCTTTCGGTGTCTTGATTAAACACCAGAAGTTACCCCTCGTTGTGTTTCGCTTTCAAAACTCTTCGAATATTCATTTGAACAGAAAAATGGTCATAACTAAAATTAAAATAAATGAAATTTGAAACAAAAAAGGTTATTTTCAATTTTTTCGAAAAGATAATGGGTGGTGCAAATTTGCGTCAAAATATAGGGTGGAAAAATAAAAGTTCTCACATTGATGGGATATGTCAGAAGTTCCAAATTTAGATTGCATTGGATACATTCTTAAAATGTAGTACATACATATTATGGAACTATAATTAGCCTCTTTCCATTTGAAAATTTTTTGTGAATTTTAGAAATTCAAAGTTTTGAGAAAATCGAAAAATTAAAAAAAAATTCAAATTCAAAAGACGATTGAAATTTTTTTTACATACTATCTTATAGAACTCGAAAAAACAAACAAAATTTATTATGACATATTTTGCCTATCTCTAAAATTGAAGGGGCGGGAAAAGAATTGCTTTTGTACTCGATTTTTTAAAATTAGTAATTTTACAACAAAAAAAAAACAATAAAATTTCTTTTTTTTCTAGCCCCTGCCTCTTCAACTTTGGAGATAGGCAAAAATATGTGATAATAATTTTTTTTTCAATTTCTATAAGAAGGTATATTGCAACAAAAAAAATTCAATCGTTTTTTGAATTTTAGCTAATTTTTTTTTTAATTTTTCGATTTTCTCAAAATTCTGAATTTTAAAAATTCACAAAAAATTGTGTAACTAATTATTATCGTTCCTTAACTTGCGTTCAAAGTACTACATTTTGAGCATGTATCCAATGCAGTCTAAATTTAGCACTTCTAGAAAGAAATCTTTTTTGTGAAGATAAAAAATCTCCCTTTTTTGTTTGAAAAACGATGTTAGTAGGTATGTTTTGGGTAAAGAATCTCCAATTTTTTTGGTACAAGAATATTCAATTTCTCAATTTTTTCACTTTTGTTGAAAAAATCTCAATTTTTCGGAGGAAAAAATTCCCAAAATATTTTCAAAAATTTTGTTGGAGTGTAAAAATTTCTCAATTTCTTTTGGAAAAAGAGATCATCCAAATTCTTCTGATTTTAATTTTTTTAAATGTATTTTCTTCGAATAAAAAAAATGTTTTCAAGTTTTTAGTCTAAAAAGTCTTTGTTTTTTAAAAAACAATGTAGATGATATAATTTTTTTGGAGTAAACAATTTTTCATTTATTTGAATAAAAATATTTTTAAAATTTTTAGAGATGAACAGTGATTACCTCAATTTTTAGGTGTGAATTTTCAATTTCTTTCCATTTCTTCAAATAAAAAAAAAAAACTGTTTTTAAGTTTTTGGTGCGAAAAATTTCTTATTTTTTGAGAAACAATCTACAAATTTTTTGGAGTCAGAAATTTCTCATTTATTGGAATAAAAATATTTTTCAAATTTTTAGAGATGAACATAGTAAACACATCAATTTTTAAGAGTGAAAAAATTTTTCAGTTCCTTTTGGAGAAAAAAATCTTTTAATTCTCTTAATTTTGAATTTTTTCACTTTTTGGAATAAAAAAGTTCTTATTTTTTTTGTTTTGTGAAAAAAATCTTAAATTAACTTTTTTGTACTTATCAAAACAAAAATTCACTTTTTTTTTTACTTATTTTAATTTTTTTGGAACCTACCTAATTATACCGACCTAATTTTAAAAACTTTCCGATAATAAAAATTTCACAATTTCTTGCCAAAACTGGACTCGAATAGCTCTTATTAATACAAAAAAATATTTCGAGAGAAAAAATTGAAAAATTTTGGTCTCTATACTTTCAATTTTCATAAAAACCTAAATATAGGTACCATAATTTTATATAATAAAAAAGATTAAAAAAATAAAATAAAAATGAGGCAACCTTGCAACGAAAAATTTTCAAGTTTTTCTCTCGAAATAATTTTTTCATATTAATAGGAGCTATTCAGGTCCAGTTTTGGTACCATGAAGATGGGTATTTTTTCTATCTCGATTATTCAGCGATCTGCAATTTTTCAACCTCCTGGTGTAAGGTCAGAAAGGTGATTTAAAATTTCAAAGTCACCGGTGTAGGGAATAGGGAAGTGTAGAAACTCATAGTCATAGCATTTTTTCAGGATGGCGTCCAAGCTACCACGCAGGTGGCATTACCCAAAAATGGAAAAATATCACATTTATTTTCAAAAGAGACCCCCATACCTTTTATATTTGAAGACTTATATGCAAAAAACGACGAGGAGGTAATGTTGGGTCCGCATTTAAGGGACTTCTCGAGAGGTGAGGTTCGAGGACTGTTTAGTAGTTAATCAGGACACTGAAAGGAACATTTTATACTTGAAAAATTGAATGCAACGCAAAATGTAATTTAGGTACTTCATTTCTTTGATCTACTCATAGTTTTAGCATGGTTTATTCATAATTCGTACGTATCTACATAGCCTACGTAATCACATTTTTTATAGCACGAGCACGAGAGGATTTAAAAAAATGTGTATATATAGTAAATCAGCTTAATAAATTTCAAGAGCGAGGTCAGTTCGTGCACACGTGAGTGTGGTTCTCGAATGATGAATATTTTATTAAAAATTGCGCTGGCCGTCATTCAAACGCCTGGCTCTTTCAACGGTTTAATAGCCCTTTAAATTTAATATCGAGACTAACCATGATTCTTGGCTACGTTTCGTTCGATTGGTCCAATAAACAAGAAGGTGATAAATCATCGATTAAACAAAACAAATATTATTGCTCGTCGATAATTAAATTCGATTGCAAATTTACGCTGACTTTAAAAAAAAAAATACTACGTAGTTGCGTTGAAAAATGCTGCTTTACCTTCGATACGTACGAAAGAGAAATTTTACGCCAACGTGAATTTTTCAGACGTAGTATTTTATCGTAAAAGTACGCGAATAAGGAACACGTGAAAGAACACGAGACGGGAAAAATACACAGATATATATTTCAAGTTTACCGGAAAACCGTAACGTTTCTGATACCTGTGCGATAAAATGACTTCGTACCTAGTCGTTGGAAAAACATCTATTCCGTCAAAAGTGCGAGAAAAAACAATAGATAACTGAGGTGGCAGTTCATACAAGGAGGAGGTAAATCTTCATTGTTCGACGGTCAATATGAGTCATCGGATAAATGAAAAATAAACCATTCGACTAATTGAGCTGCAAGTACCCTCGATAGTGTCTGATGTGTGAGTCTTAGATTGGTGAGGGGTTCGCGTGATGTAATGTTATAGGCTAGAATGGCGAAGGGAAACAAATTACTTCGATACTCTTCTACGAGACTGGCTTTTTATATACATGTGACGGTCTATCTGAAGATTTTATACCTTCAGAAGGTTGTTTTTTTACTCGTCCAAAACAAAGCATCTAGATCGGACAACACCCTTCTTCATTTAATTAACGTCGGAAGCGCAAAAGCGCCATTTCCGCATCGAGTTAACATTTTGTAGCAATATCCTTAACGTCAAATCACAAGTGGTAGGTATTGGGTAGGTGCCCAACTGCCCAGAAGAAAAAACTACCCTCGTAGTTTGACTGTTGAGCCAACATGTTAACGTCTTTTATTATATGAAATTCGCGAATACCTGAAAAACTTTTACCAATTTAATTCATATACGTATGTATACTTATATAAAATTCTGTTAAATAAACTTGCCAAGTTTAAATGTAAACTGTGACAGTAGTTTGGTCGAAGTTTGGCGTGGGCAAATCGCAAACTGAATAACGTCGGGATAATGTTTCCATTTATTGTTTTGCCTGAAAACGGGTCAAATTTTCAACTTTAATTTTTTTCCTGTCGAGAACATCTTTTCTAAAACTTTTATATGTGGGTACGTGTGTGCTACGTTAAACAGAAGTTGAATTTTATAAACAAACTGGGTAGGTAGTAGGTACATGTACCTAGCTACCCAGTACCTACCCACCCATCCTACTTATAGTGTATATATACCTTATAAGAAATTGATGAAGTTTCGTTTCGTTTGTGCATGATGATGAAATTACGTAGTATTGGGTAGTTGGATACTCATATGTGGATACACATTAAATTTTTTATTTCAATTCGTGTCTTATACGGTACTTTTACCTTTTGCGAGAAAAACTTCTAGATTAGAGAACTTGTACTTCTTTGCAGTTTAGCACAATTTCTAAAAGTTTTCTGAATATATTTATTAAAGGAACTTGAAATGAAAAGTATGCTCTTCGCAATCAAGTTTGGACTTTTTGAACAAGCAGCCTTTCGCGTTTTAAAGCTTCGTTGTTGAGTGTTTTTACCTGAAACAAAGAAAAAAAGCAAACATTAGAAATATGATTTTCAAGATAAGATAATATATAAATGAAGTTATGAAAATTATATATTCAAATTTTGCGTGTTGGTTTCGCAAAAAATATAATGGAAATTATTAAATTTTCATATTAGCGGTAAGTATTCTTTTCGGTAGGTGAGGTAAACAGTGCAATACCTATTGCCTACCTGTACCTACTAATTCGGAAAAAACAAGACGTGCCTATAATAAATTCGTAAAATCTGTTGATTTTTAAGCAATTTTTTGCTGAAATTAAACAAAAAATTTCAATATTGTTTTTCAAAAAAGATTTTTTTATGATTGTTTTTTTATAAAAGTATTACCTACCTATTTTTTTCAAATTTCAAAATCAACTATTTAAATTATTTTTCGACCAAAATTTTTGAAAAATTGAATAATTAATTTTTTTGAAATTATTATTTCAACAATTTAAAAAAAAATCAAGTGTAAAAGCCTAAAAGGAATTTAAAAAATTCATGTACATTGTACAATTTAAAAAAAAATGAAATGAAATGAGTAGCACATCCAGACTCCAGAGTAATAATGTCTTTGTAGTTCACTTACAGAATCAGTTCCAAAAATAAGGAAACTTTTAGATATGACATTACTATTACCCTGGATGTGTGAATTAGTTTTTTTTTTCAATTTTCAAAATGATTGTTAAAAAAATATTTCATATATTTTTGAAAATATGTGTTTTCAATAAATTCAGAAAGTAAAAAAAAATAAAACTTTGAAAATAGGTATTTATAAGAGAATTACGGTTTGAATAAAACTTCAAAAATCGATGTTCTTATATTATAGTTCTTTTACAACGTTAAAAAAATAAAAAATGTTTTTAAAGAAAAAATTATAATTTTTTTAAATTGTTTAAACAAAAATATTGAAGAAAATTGTGTTCTAAAACACAATCTTTTTAAGAACGAATGTTTTCCAAATAAATCTGGAAGTTGGAAAAAATTCTCTATTTTTTTTTTTTTTTTTTTTTTTTTTTAATAATAATTAGGTTAGAATACGATTTTGAAAATGCATGTTTTTACTCAATTCTAAAAAATTCACGTTTGATTAAAATTTTGCAAAAAAGGTTTACAGTAAATTTTCCTCTTTTTTTCAATGAAAATATTTTTTTTTAATAATTTACGAATTGTAAGAATTTTTTGACGCTTTGCTTTAAATATCTATTGGTTAAAATATTTTCAAGAAATAAAACCTAACTTCAGATAATGGAATTACCTAGTCAGGACTTTTTTTTTTTTTGAAGTTTGAAGTTTGATTTTAAATTTTTTTGATAAGTGCAAGTTTATTAAACAAAATTTGAAAAATTCCTCAGCAGTAAATTTGTTGGAATGTTGTTTCTTTAAAAAAGTCTATTTTTCGAAAAAAAATTATATAACTATTTTGTTTTTAATCATTAAGTAAAAGAAAAATATAGAAAAGTTGTTTGAATAGAAATTTCAAAAAAATAATTCTGTTTTTAACACATATGGATCAAAATTTCAACTCGTATGATTTTAAGGATTTTTCCAACACTTTAGAATAAATTTTAGAAAAAATGTTTCCAATATTAAATCAGTATAAACTTTAGAAATTCTAAATTCAAAAAAATCAATTTGAACGTGATTTTGAAAATTCTTTTGCAATAAATTTGTTCATTTGAAATCGATTTTGAAATTTTAAATAATTATTTTTTTACAATAATTTTGGAAAATCAGCTCTTCTAACGCATTAACTGCGTTATAGTTTTTTTATATTTAATTCGCCAGCCGCCAAAACATGACTATCGTAATTCGTAATAAAAACGTCAATGTCGTAGGGAGCATGAGCATGTCCTTAAGGTCGATAAACAATAACACGAGACAATGTTCGATGCACGAGTTATTTTAAACCTTTGCTGGTAAGTAGAAAAAAATTCGACGAAGGAATCCAATAATTAAATGTTGCATGCAACGTAAATAAACACTCTACTCGTGTTATTGTGTATCGTGATTTTACGACACAAAACAACTACATAGATATAAAATCAGTTCGAAATTTAATTATTACATTTATTGCTAACATGTGGATATACGGTGCGTGCGAGGAAAAATTTCGGTTCTCAGACAAATTACATACGTAAAATTTAGTATGTACATGTGGATATAGAAATTTTAAACAGCTAAATCTCATTTGGACACGTAGCGTAGTTAAAAAGTACCACTTAGTACTTACAGATCCAAGCCGAACAAATATGTGAAATTATTAGCTTTACGCGTATTTATAAGGGAAACTTGAAAGGCTCTTGGGGAGCGAGTTTAATTTTTTATAAGTTTGTCGAACCAGTTTTTGATTTTTTCAATCTTAAATAGGTATCTATTTACTTCTTGCAATTTTTTTCTTAAAAAATTTTTTACATCAAAAAATATTTTTTAACATTTCCTTTTTGAGAATTTTTTAGAATTTTTTTTTTTAGTTTTTTCAAAATAAATCCGGATTTAGGATTTGGAAGCTGAATCGTTAATTTTTACAAGCCTCTATCTAAAATTCTTTCAAATTTACCTATTTATAAGAACATTTTTCCAACATTTTTTGAAAAAATTTCAAAAAATCCTTTTACGAAAATGTTTTGTACAAAAATTATTTTTAAAACATTTTTTGAAAGATTTTTTTGTAGTACTTGAGGGGTCCTTTGTAAAAACAACCATAGTCAAAAATTATTTTTAAAAAAATTTATTCAATTTTCTAAACTAAAATTTCACGAGAATGACGATGGCGAAAAAAGTTTCTTAAAAAACTTAGCCATCCTCAATTTTTTCAACTTCGAAAGTACGTATTCTAGCTGATTATTTTGTAAAAACAACCATAGTCAACATTTTTAAAGGGAAAGTTGCGTAATTTTTTTCAAAATTTGAAAAAAAAATTATTGCATTTCTTGACATAATGGAAAATTTGATGATCAATTAACACCCTCTGAATCAAATTTTTGCCCTCAAACATGATTTGAACACGTTATTTCAGTCTTCTGAAAAATTTGATTTTTTGACTATGGTTGTTTTTACAAAGGACCCCTCACTTGAAGTACTTATTTAAAAAAATTCAATGAATTTTGAAATCATTTCACAAGTTTTTCTAAACATTCCTATGTATTTTTCATGAATTAAATTCTGGTAAAAAACATTTACGTGGAGAAAATTCTGCAAACGGTATCGGTACCTATAGTAAAAAAAAAAAAAAAAAAAAAAACAATCTGCAACGCTATTAAAAAATTAGGAAAATATATTTTTTGCAAAAACTTCAGGTTAAAATTTTTTATGAACGAATTCATGGAAAAAAATTTTTTTGTACAATAGGTACTTTGAAAATATTCCTAAAATTGCTATCAAAAATTTTTTTTAAATTTTCCTGAAAAAATGCTTTCAAAAAATGATTAATTTTGTGATCGACAACTTGCACCAAACGTTCAGACGCATTTGACATTTGCCCAGTTTGCCCTATGGTTCTTCTTCTTAGAGTGAAGGTACTTTAAGCTGAAAATATGCGCATTTGGCTCAAATTATAGATCCAAAATGTATTTAGTTCAATTATTATGAATCAATTTGAAGTTTGAAAAAAGTGCGAACAAAAAATTTGATGTTGAACATTATTTTCTTGTTTAGGGAAATTCCCTACACAAAAACATTTGTCTGGGACAAAATGTTCAATCCCAATGCAAGCTCACGCCAGTGAATTATTAAACTCGACTGATACAATCTTCTGATACAACGGATCGTAAAAATTAACAATAAAAACCGCGCAAAGACGATAAAATCGTGTAAACCTCGATTAGATGTGTTTTAATTGTGTACCTGTACGCGATTATTACGCACGTATGCTTGGGCGAATCGCACACGTGAGACATCTTACGTTAGCTTTACACACGCGGTTAATGAATTGTCTTTTTATTACACGGGCACTGTTCCGTGTAAGAAGGTTAAATTTGAAAAGGCTCGTCGTAAATTGCACGCATAGCGAGTCAATAATACTTACTTGCGTGCGTTCATTGATACCATCTAGTAGTCGTACAAAGATATCAAGGTATGAAATCGATATCGCAATTGGAATTTGTGATGTTGAAAAATACGCGTATAAGAAAAAAAAAACTATGCGGGGCACACACTAAATACCTACGAAGGTATAAGAATGCAGAGTTGGACAAAATTATTAAAAATGAACAGAAATAGAACTTACGAGAGATGGAAAAAATTTACACGAGAAAGTTTTCGTATTTCAGAAAAAAGTAATAATGATTTTTCATTTTGCCAAATATAGTATCGAGATACCTGCAGGTATATATTTCATTTGTCGCTTGAATTTTCCTACCTTTTTTTTTCAATTGGTAGTAGTTTATGCCATGTTGGGTAAGTATATGTAGAGAAATGTCTCGTCGCCAAAAATGTTCTACACTTGTTTGGCAAATAAGAAAAATTATAAGACAATTTTTATCACCTTTCGGTAGGTATAAGGAACATTTAGTGCTAGTTTATTGTTAGCTTTTTGAATAACTTTTTTTTATTTGATTTTCGTCCGCTATATTATTATAGCGAATTACCAAGCGCCCTTGAAATGAACTCGGCCATTAACCCGATTACGATTATTTCGATGAATTGAATCCGACGATGAAGTGTATCGTGTACTCGAGGAGATATATTCAATTTTCTCTTTTACGCATTTTCCGTCAATACGAGCAGAGCAACACTAACGTCTAGTTTGATAGTTTTGTTTACATTCATGGGGTGCAACTTAGATGAATTTTTACCAAGTCCAGTGCTACATAATACTTTATATTCAAAATTGGAAGAGAGTAAAGGGTCTAATCCAAATTTTTGTAATAACTAAAAGTATTTGTACAACTTCAAGCTACAACTTTTGTTTGAAATTTTTTTTAATCGGGCCCCTTACCTCCTTCCTGTTTTTAAAAATGTATTTGAAGGAGTTGGATTATCCAAAATTGGTGGGGAGGGAGGGGTCCGATTGAAATTTTTGTTATTATCAAAATTATTCCTAGTACTTCAAGCTACAACAACTTTTGTTTGAAAATTTTTTCAATCGGGCCCCTTACCCTCCCCCTGTTTTAAATAATGTATTTGAATGAGTTGGATTATCCAAAATTGGAGAGGAGGGAGGGGTCCAATCGCAATTTTTGTGATAATCAAAAGTATTAGCGAAACTTCAAGCTACAACTTTTTTTTGAAAACTTTTTCAATTGAGCCCCTCTCTCTCCACTTATTTTGCATAACACTCCCAAAATACTAATTAAAAATTGAAGCGGGAAGGGAAAATGGGTCCAATTGAAAAATTTTTGCAACAAACTTGTAGCTCAAAGTTTTAGGAAAAATTTTGGCCATGACAAAAATTGCGATTGGACCCCTCCCTTCCCTCCAATTTTGGATAATCCAACTCATTCAAATACATTATTGAAAACAGGGAGAGGGTAAGGGGCCCGATTGAAAAAATTTTCAAACAAAAATTGTAGCTTGAAGTACTAGGAATAATTTTGGTGATAACAAAAATTTCAATCGGATCCCTCCCTCCCCACCAATTTTGGATAATCCAACTCCTTCAAATACATTTTTAAAAACAGGGGGGAGGTAAGGAGCCCGATTGAAAAAATTTTCAAACAAAAGTTGTAGCTTGAAGTTGTACAAATACTTTTAGTTATTACAAAAATTTCGATTAGACCCCTTCCTCCCTTCCAATTTTGACTATAAAGTATTATGTAGCACTGGACTTGGTAAAAATTTATCGAAGTTGCACCCGATGAATGTAAACAAAACTATCAAACTAGACGTTAGTGCAGAGCAACCTTCATGTGCAGCGAAAAATGTCACATCGCATCATACGAATGTAATCGTAAATAGACTACGTAGTACGTAACGTACTCGTATCATGTTTTTCGTCTTATTTCAAAGGGGTACCTGCGCTTATACCTTGGAGGGCGTCAACACGCGTAAGTAATATTTATCGAAAGAGGGTAAAAAAAAAGTAAAAGCTGTCCATGTCTGAAGTGAAAATCAAACGCATTTTGCCAACAAAATGCACAATTCAGATTATTAGTTTATACGCTTATTCGTATGCTTGACAAAGCAAAAACAGCAATTCGTTACCATGGGTACTAATCAATCCAGACATGATCTAATATACTGAATTGCTATCTCGTTAATTTGCCAAGTACATATTACTCGATCACTTTTTACTCCTGCTGAGCGTTTATTTTCTTCTTCATTTCAGTCAGTTTGAGTACCTGTGCTCACCAGTCACCTGTACCAGACATTGAATATGTTTTGAGATTTATGCAATTTAAATCATTATACCTACCTATTGAAATTTTATAAACGTGGAGTCGTAGAGGAATTTTTTAAAAACTTGGCAACTGGTTGGATTTTTTCATTACGTGTACAACGTACATTCATTCACTGTTGCAAAATTGATCGAGAGCTTCCGTTCGCTTATTCCTGGTACCGCATCATGAATTTTTTTATTAGAGGAACTTCCTCAATCCTCATCTTTGGCTAATATCTATTGAAGTATAACTTCATATTTCACTTGTCGGTATAGGATTTCTATTTTTCGCTGTAAAAAAAGTTGGGAACCTATTCTGATATTTATGATTAGAAAATTTTCACATAACTCCATAAAATGAGAAAAAAAATAACAAAATTTCGAGAAAAAAAATCCCAAAACTTTTATTCAATTTGGAGGAAATTTTCAAAGAATTTTCCACACCGTTTCAAAGAATTAAAAAAATATTATTTTCAAAAAATCTTTTATTAAGTATTAAGAGAGCTTACCTACTCA
Organism: Balanococcus diminutus; assembly: GCA_959613365.1. Classification (NCBI taxonomy): domain Eukaryota; kingdom Metazoa; phylum Arthropoda; class Insecta; order Hemiptera; family Pseudococcidae; genus Balanococcus; species Balanococcus diminutus. The sequence continues at coordinate 31,827,387 of OY390715.1, read as the reverse complement.
TGTGTAATTTCAAAAAAATAAAATATAATGGTATGAAAAAACATAAAAATATTTTACAACATTTTTAGAAAAAAATTTACCAAACTTCAAAAAATTACTTAGGTAGGTAATTTTTTTAATGAATTTGAACAAAATTTTCAGCGATTTTTCAAAAAACTTCAACGACTTTTCTAACATTAATTCCATTCTTTATTATTCATATCTTATCTTAACTTATCTTGGGGCAATAAATTTAAAGTGTTCAAAATCGAACAATGGTCACGTCACAACGTCCTCTTTGTGCTCTGTCGTCTTATCTTTTTTGGGGCAATAAATTTAAAACGTTTAAAATCAAACAATGAGCACGTTACACAATGGGGCATAGCAGGGGTCTTTGTGATCTAGAGCTCAGCAGGCGGTATAAATCAAAAAACGTGTTTGGTGTTTTTAGAAAAATCGGAAATCAGCTCAGGGCAATAAATTCAAATTTTAAAAATCAAACAATGAACCGTGTCTAATTTCATATAATAAAGTAATCAGAATATATAATAATAAATCCAATAGATCATAAAGTAATAGATGAATTAAAAAAAAATTTCCATTTAATAGTTCTTATCTTATCTTTGCTTAGGGGAATAAATTTTAAATTTTCAAAATCGAACAATGGGTCAATTTCAAAGATAAATACCATTGTTCTACTTTTTTTTTCATTCATTGAATAAATTCTCCAATAGAATCGTGAGACAAATAGTAGGTAGGTATCTATCTATTTAAAAGCTACGCACACTGTTAGAGCTGCGCTAGCGCAGGTGTCTAGTTTTTTTTTATAGAACTTCAAAAAATTGAAGAAAGAAATATTTCTGATGATGTTTTCACAAACTAGAAAAAATTCTCAAAGAATTTTCTTTAAAATACAGACTACTAATATAAAAAAAAAAACTTCTAATAAAATTTTTAGATTCTTTCTAAACTTGAATGTTGAATCCATAGAACATTGAAAAAAAATCACATAATTTTGAAAGAATTTTTTCTCAAAAGTTCAAAGAATTTTACCAAACATTAAAAAATAAAAAATGACCCCAAAAGAATTTAGAAAATTTGTAACGAAACTTCGAAAAATTAAAAAAAAAAATCTCGAAATATCAGAGAATTTCTTGCAAACTAAAAAAAAAATCACAGAGAAATACTTCAAAATTTAAAAAAAAACTCACAAGTTTTGAAATTTTTTTTTGCAAAACTCACAAAATTTTCAGTAAATTTTTATTAAAACTTGGGAACTTTTTTCAAAAAATTGCTGTGTAGTTTTCGTTTAAATTGCAGAAGAAGCACAAAATTTTCAGAGAACCTAAATTAAATTTTTAAAAAACGTTTTTGAGATTTTTTTTTGCTAAAGTTTAGAAAATATTAACTCACATCTCAAGCGTGCGTTACACAGCTTCAGAAAAAAACAAATGAAACAATAAAAAACAAAACATTTCAAACAAAATTTCAGATAATTTTTTACAGATTTTTGATGGAAGAAGAAAAACTCACAAAAACTTCAGAAAATTTTAATGTTTTAGAAAGGTTGAAAAATTTTCAATGAATTTTTCTCAATAACTTCTAAACATTTTTTACAAAAGTTTAGAAAATTGTACAGAATTCCAAAATATTTTTCACAAAATTTCAAAATGTTTTTGAAGAAGTAAAATTTTTCACAAAAGTTCATTTCTTATTCCTTACAAGCCAAACATTTTGCAAAACACGACTATTATTTTGCAAACATTTTTTCTTTATTAGATAATTTTTTCTTAATTTTTATTATATCTACCTTGTAATTTTAATTTTTGATTACGAATCTTGATTTTTGGGAAAAAATAATCCTTGTCCCATTATCAGTTCAAATTCGAGTAAGAAAAAAATATTCGAAGAAATTCACTTACCTACTGCCATATAAGCTCACATGTCAGATCAAAAAACCAACACTACCATATTTGTGGCAAGCTATGGCACCAATAATAAGCCCAGGTATAAGCTCTCGGTCTAGCCATACAAAGATTAATTCAAAAAAAAAGAAAGAATACATTTTGGAAGTCTGGTCCATTTCTTGTGGAGGTTTATATACCAAATTGTATTTTCTGTATCGTATTAATCTGTCCACCTACGCATTAGTCAATACAATCAGTCAGCGATAAGACTAAATGTAAGACTACGTACAGACTACAAAGCCGAAAATCTTATCAAAACGACCAATTAGATTAATTTCCGTATTTGTCACGCTGGTGTTCTCTGCGATGTTTGTTAATTTAGCGTATAATAAGGTTTTTTTTCTCTCTTATACCAGCAACATCTCAAGGTCTAAGCCGCCAAAAGTTATCTGATTTAAAATCTTTTTCTCGCGTAATTATTTGTATCCACTCGATAGTTGTTTTAATTTTACTTGATTTGGATTTAGGTAGTTGAAAAAAATTGTATAAAAGTATTGAATTTGTAATTTTGTCATTCGTTTATTCTACCGAGTGCGATTTTAAAAATAACCAGCTGTGAGAGGAAAATTGAACGAAAGGGTATAGCCGGGTAAGATAGGGTGATTTGGACACCAGAGCGAATTTTGAAACCAACTTATGGAAGTTGGTCCTTATGGTCTAAAACCCCCGTGACTAAATTTTTAGGTCGCTACCTCACACCACCCCCTCCCAGGGCGAAAAATGTGATTTTTCGATTATAATTTTTGATTTTGACAGTTTTCAACCGAATTTTTTAAAACTCGGGTAGATGTTAGGTATACTCAAGGGCTATCCATGGAAATTTTTTCAAAATTTTTCGAACCTATCTTCATCGTGAAATGTGCGTTTTAAGTTTTCTAACGGCCATTTCGACAAGTTCTTTCAGAGGTGAAATGATGAAAAAAATATATATTGTACACCTGGTCTGGATGTACAACATATATTTTTTTCAGAATTTTTTATACGGGTGGAAGACCTTCAAAAATGCAAAAAAAATATTTTTTTTCATCATTTTTCGCGCGAAAAACAGTCATTTTTGGTCGAAAAAAATAGTCGTCGTAGTATATCACTAAATACGTAGTTATACACCATCAACCCGAATTTGGATGAAATTCGTTGATTTTTTCTATTTTTTTAAATTTTCATTTAAATCAACTGAGTGACGCCATTTTGGGAACCCCCCCGTGTCCCTCGAGGTGTCTGGAGGGCCTAAAATTCATGTTTGGACATGTCTCAAGTCGATATTTGTCATAAACAGAAATTTTTGCGAAATTGAGAAAATTTGATTTTTTGTCACATTACATAAAATTACACTTTTGACTTCGGAAAATAAATTGTTCTCACAATCTCTCATACCTAGTACCTACATCCCTGATGGTTGAAAAAATGGAATTTTCTCAACTTCACGAAAATTTCTGTTTATGACAAATATCGACTTGAGATATGTCCAAACATGAATTTTAGGCCCTCCAGACCCCTCAAGGGACACTAGGGGTTCCCAAAATGGCGTCACTCAGTTGATTTAAATAAAAATTTAAAAAAACAGAAAAAATCAACGAATTTCATCCAAATTCGGGTTGATGGTGTATAACTACGTATTTAGTGATATACTACGACGACTATTTTTTTCGACCAAAAATGACTGTTTTTCGCGCGAAAAATGATTGAAAAAATCAGTTTTTTGCATTTTTGAAGGTCTTCCAACTATATAAAAAATTCTGAAAAAAATATATTATGTTGTACATCCAGACTAGGTGTACAATATATATTTTTTTCATTATTGCACCTCTGAAATAACTTGTCGAAATGGCCGTTAGAAAACTTAAAACGCGCATTTCACGATGAAGATAGGTTCGAAAAATTTTGAAAAAATTTCCATGGATGGTCCTTGAGTATACCTAACATCTACCCGAGTTTTAAAAAATTCGGTTGAAAACTGTCAAAATCAAAAATTATAATCGAAAAATCACAGTTTTCGCCCTAGGAGGGGGTGGGGGTGAGGTAGCATTTAGTCACGGGGGTTTTAGACCATAAGGACCAACTTCCACAAGTTGGTTTCAAAATTCGCTCTGGGGTCCAAATCACCCTATCTTACCCGGCTATACCATATGAAAATTTTTCCTGTTTGAGTGTTTATTTAAATGATATGATAGTTAATTCATTTCTTAATCTCATATATCACATATTGACCGATCAAATGGTTATTATGTGCAGAGAATTTACATTGTGCATATCTTTACGAAAGTATACTTAGTATGATTGAATTAAAAATAAATTTACCTATATCTATCTTTCGAATTAATCGCATTATTGAAAAATTATATTTACTGTATTGTTTCAGGTAAGCTGTTTCAATGGGATAGTTTTCAATATTCATATGACAAAGAATTAAAAAATTCATTTTTCAAGTACCTACCCAGGTAATTTTCTCTTATCGTATTTTTCTATACTTATACGTAATACCCTAGCTACCTATTCCCAAAGATGGAAATACGCATTTTTAAATTTAAAAAAAAAAAAAAAAAAAAAAAAAAAAAAAACATGAAATCCAAGTTGAAAAATATTCGCTGGTATACAAAAAAAGAACAGGGTAGAACTTTTACTTAATGTTTCGCTGAAGTTTTTTTTTAGTTTAACATTTCAAAGAATTCTGAATATTTCACGAGGTAATCTTATGAAAAAATTAGAAGAAAAACTCGTATTAATTATTTCATTGCGTTGTGCGGAGATTTAGTTACTTTGCATGAAACATACAAGGCTGTACGAATATTATTCGTATACTTACGCCCAACATTTGAAAATTTACTACAGTTTTACTTGGATACTGCAAATAACGAACATGAATGGACGTTTTCATGTACTACACATACGATACGTACGTTACCATTAAGAATTCTGTTAAAGGTTGAAGCTTTTAAAAGTTTTCACACTAGATGTACTCTAAAGCTTTGCAATCTGCGTAGAATAATTGTTATTTGAAGCATTAATGTTGGAACGTTAAAATACGCGGAATGATTAAAGACTACGGTTTTATCGTGTTGCGGTTACTTGGATGTTGATTTTTGAAATGTATGTAATGTACGTATACTAATTTTCCCCATTAAGTGTATTTACATTACGGTATATCCTTGTCCCAAATATGAACGCATCTATAGCTTAAAATACACGTTCAATTTGTTGTCGAGGAAAGCGGAAACGGGTCGCTTTCCGATTCAAAAAGAATAGAAAGAGCACGTGCTCGACCGCCTACGATGCCAAAAGTGATTAAAAATGTGGTCTATGCTCGACAAAAAGATGCAAATTATCGAGTATTAATAGGTAGATATACTAAGGCTAGTAAACAATTGAGATTTGTTTAATTCCATGTTTTATATTCGTAGCCTTGTCTGGGGTTTGCGGTTTCCTGTCCTTAATATTTCAACGCAGACTTTAAAAATAAACTAACCTGCATTTTAACACAATTTTAGCTAAATTTTCTAACCTAGTTAAATCGTAACTCTTTCAATTGGATAATGAATAATGATTTAGTTATTACGATGAGGTCGTTCGGTAATACGGTATCGAAATTCAGTAGCTCCAGAGAGGCAGAGACCAGATACCCTGTATATTATGTGCATTGCATTGCATCGCATCGCACCAATGGTTTTTTTCTCTATGATTTATTATATTTGGCGACGTTCCATTTGTATTATCATTGCTGCGGGTTGGTAATGCAAATAAAAATTTTCTAATACTCGTATCTTTAATCGGATGGTCCTTATAGCGGAGTAATGACACAGACCAACGTACTTTTAGAAAAGTTTGCTGCGAATTTGCTATTTTGACTTTTATACCCGACAAATGGGGTCATTTTGTCTGAGCTTTATTTCACTTCGTTGATAAGCCAGATGTAAATTTAGCTATTATAGGTATAAGACGTGAGATGAGAAAGCAAGAAAAATACCTACTTTCTCACTTTTGCATAAAAGAAATGGTCGTTAGGTATCATTATTTTCAAGTGTTGGATTATGCAAGAAGTGTAGGTACCTGATGGTGGAATTTTAATGAATCGATTTTATTTTTTTTTTCAAAATGGGTCTATAAAAGGGGAACCAAAAATATTCGTTTAAGAAAAATTATTTAGGTTAATACAAATATTTTCTGCGTTTGAATACAAATTTGACATACCTACCTAATTCTTTCACATTTCATGTCATGATCTCAAATTCAAATTTAAATAAATGAGCATACTTTAACAAAGTATTTGTGATACGATCTAGAAAACCCAAGCAGAAGTCGGAATTTTAAAAAAATTGCATTTTCAGATTCTCCGTCATTTTTTTTTTGTCATTTTACTAAAAACCGGAGTGTGCTAGGTGATTTCATTATTTTTAATTTTTTATTTATGATTTTTCAAAGTTTTGAAAACCAAATTTGAATTTTTTATAATTTTTAAGAAAAACGAATTTTCAGACCCTAAACTATCCAAAACTGAAGGAAAAATTTTTTTGGCCAAAATTTAAGAAATCGCCCTTACAAATTTCATTTAATCCGACTTCTGCTTGGGTTTCATAAATCGTATCATTCGTATCACATTCAAACAAAAATAAAAATTAAGGTGCGTAGAAAATTTTAGGTAGAAAGTTTGATAAAAACATAGATCAACTTATAAATAGATAGCCAGTCCTTATTATGAAAAAAATGTCTCGCCCTGCTTTTAGTCAACCTTGAAAAAAATGAAGTTCCTCAGTTTTTTGAAAGAGAGCGTATTAAAGTGAACATGCACGAGTGCGCGATAAGTCTGCGTCCTTCCCCTTCCCACCCTAAAAATGCTGCTACATAACCGCTATCTCTGAAATAGCTCTATAACTAGACGAAAAACCGGCTCTTTTTAACAAAATAAATGAGCGAGGCTTTTTGTTTGCATATTGGGGCTGGCTATCTATTTATAGGTCAAGTTATGATAAAATTGAAAAAAACTCTCCATGCGCAACATGGTCCAGAATAATTACGAATTTTACTCTTGACAAATTAATAGGTACCAATTTTTTTTTTTAGATTTTGAAATTTGTAAACATCTGAAAAAAATTTGAAAATCGGAGTTTTTGCTATTTTTGAATTTTAAGTTTTTGTAGTTGAACTAATTTTTACATTTTTGAAGTTTTGTACCCTAAAACATTGAAGATGGAAGTCCAATTTTTTTCAGTTTCGAGATTTTTATAGTTTATGAACCTACAAGTTCAAAAAACGTAAAAACTTCAAAATTTGAAAAAAAAAAATGTGACTTCCATTTTCGGTGCTTTAGGGTACAGAGTTGAATAAATTTTTGAAATTTGGGAAAAAATTAATGATGTGAATGGACTTGGAATGGTGCAAATGGACCACTAATGTCCCAAATCCTCACAAATGGTTCAAATGACACTTTTGAGCTAATTTTTTAACAAAAAAATCTATCAAAAATATATTTGATTTTTCTACGAATGAAAAACTACTGAAATATCGTACATTTGCTTTTTCTGTGAAAAAAAATTACTAAAAAAATGAGTTCAGTACTTACCTATCTCATTTTTGAGCTCTGAGCTTTTTGAAAAAAATTATTTGTTGAAACTGTAAAAATGGTCGGTCGTCAAATTGGGCAAGGGCATACCTATTTTTATTTATTTTTAATTTTTAAAAAGGGTGACTTTTTAAATGGTCAATTTGCAAAACTATAGAGAACCTACTTACATATTTTAAGATTTATGAAAATTTATTTCAGTCGAATTAGCAGTTGTCTTTTTGGTCAACTTTTTGTGTACAGGGTGTACCGGCTTAGGAGTAAAACCGTGTAAGCCGTAACTATGCAACTTATGGTGAGTCGATGTAAATAAGTTGCCTGACCTCCGGATCGTAGGGGCTGAGTTTGCTCATCGGGAAAAATTGTTTTGGCTGAATGTTTTCAAACTTGCATTTCTCGACAACTATAATAGGTAGAGAGTTGCGCGTTGCGCCGTCGGGCAGATAATTTTGTCTAGAATTTTTTCATAGGATTGGCTATTTTTATAACCTGACAAGGAAGTCTATACCGAGCAAAAAATTTGAAAATAACATGTAAAAAAGTGACAATTTTTCTCATTTTTCTATAATAACTCGAAAAGTAGTTTTATACCAACCTGTTATTATCAACTTTTCCAAGCGAAAAAGGTCTGATCTTTAGAATGGTGCAACCCCCACCCCTCTATCTCACTCAAATCAAACGTTATGAGAAAATCATTTCTTGAAAAACGTCTGAAAAAAATCATAATGAAAATTTTTTTCAAATTATTTTTCTTCGATAATTTTTTGTAGATGTATCATAAGTTATGAGCAGTTTATTTAAAAAAAAAAAAATTATGTATTAAAAAAAATAATTTAAAAAAAAATCATGATTTTTTTCAGACGTTTTTAAAAATTTGTCGTAATTAATTTTTTACTATACTTTCAAGCGCATGTTTTAGCATACATTTTTACATAATTTTGAGGTTTGAAATTCATATTTTCCGCCGCCTTATTTGATGAGTGTTTCCGGTAGCTTCTTTCTCGCCCAGCAAATAAATAAGAAACATACGCGATGAGTAAGCAAAATAAAAAACTAGGTGAGTGATTCAAATTCATGCAGAAAAAGTTTATGTAAACGATACGTATATGAGAGTGAGAGTGCATGTGGTACTATTTTTATCTATTTTAGGTGATCATCTTGTTCAGCACGAATGTTACGTAATGTAATGTACCCTTCGAAAGGACTTTTTGAATTTTTTGATCTACGTAGGTCGTACTTATTTATTAGTAATTTTTCGTGCGCGTATATTAGACATAATGCTCATACACGTTGTTATGCCCGATAGAAAGAAATTCGAATTGACAAGAGCCGTCATCAATTTCGGTGACGGGCATGTTATCATTAGCGTAGGTTTCAGTTTATGGACTTAATGTAACGGATTAAACGCGTTCAAACTTCGTAGGTGAGCGGTGGCGGTTTTGGCGAATTTTTACAGTCGTGCCGTGCCGCCGACCTTCGTACGTCACATATTTACATGTAATATACAATTCAGTGAGTCGAATACGATAATTATTCGTTAATGTAGTGAACTTGGCGTAATTGAAGCTAAAATTAATTAAAAGGGTAGATATTTATTTTAGGAACTTTGAAAGTTTGGCTTTTCCTCGAGACGAAACCGCTTCGTCGGCTTTATTGAAAATTCAAACGTACTCGTATCTTAAATTTCAGCCTAAGAAATGGTAAAGTAAATTTTAGCTGGAGAAAAAATCTCTCTTTCGATGTAATATCGCGTCTACGTATCGTAACATATGTGAACAACGTAATAGAGTTTTCAAAGGAAAACTCTTTCGAGCTAACATATGTTTAGATAAACTACGTACTTTATTTACCATCGTAGTAAGAAAATTTCACGATTTCTCAAAAGCAAAAAAGATTAATAAAAACTTTTCGATATTTCAGTCTGGTAACGCGAACAGCTGCTACTTAACCTAAATATTTGAACAAATTTCTAATTTTCTGATGAATTTAGGTTTTCACTTGAATCGTCTTCTTCGCAGTTCATTATGGTTCAGTCAGTTTAGAGCTTTTATTCGGGCTAATTGCCGGATTTGAAAAAAAAATCTACAGTATAATTTGGGGTAAATAAATTACACGAGTACAGAAAAAAATTTCTTTCGTACCTCTAAAACTTCATTACAAATAAATCATGGCGGTTCAACGTTTTTTAAAACGTGATAACTCGACGAAAAATGATCTGAAAAAATCGAAAAAAATTCTGTAGGTTCCTCTAGTCAACTAGAGTCCATTTTAGAAAGAGCGAAATTTTTACCCTAATTTGGTGAAAATCTAAAAAATGGAGACTAAAAAGCACGTTTTGAGGCCCCAGCCCCAATTGCGCTGGGGGTATAAAATTTCTGTCAAAATTTTTCTTCGTTTCTATCAATATTTTACTAGTGTCTATAGTTTACTCAATTTGTTTACATGGTGGTGGATCGTTGTTGAATTTTATCAGGTATATCCAATACTACATAGATAGTTGATATTCAAAATTGGAAGGGATGGAGGGGTCTAATCGAAACTTTCGTAATAATCAAAATTATTTCTAAGACTTCAAGCTACTACTTTTGTTTGAAAATTTTTTCAATTGGACCCCTCCCTCCCCACCGATTTTGCATAACACTCTGAAGATACTAATTAAAAATTAGAGGAGGGATGTAGAAAAGGACAAGTTGAAAAAAAATTCAAATAAAAGTTGTAGATTAAGATCATAAAAATAATTTTGGTTATTATAAAAATTTCGATCGGATCCCTCCCAGTTACTTTGTCAAAATATGGAGGAGGTGGGTCCCATTGAAAAAAAAAATCATACAAAAGTTGTAGATTGATGAGGTCCTAGAAATAATTTTTGTTTTTATAAAATTTTCGATTTGAACCTTCCCTGCCCTCTAATTTCGCATGATATGACTTAAATACCTATATTATTAAAAACTGGTAGAGGTTGGGGTCCAATTGAAAACATTTTCAAACAAAAGTTGTAGCTTGAAGTCTTAGAAATAATTTTGGTTATTACGAAAATTTCAGTTGGAACCCTCCCTTCCCTCCAATTTTAAGAAAAACTGTATTGTGAACCACATTTTCCACAATTGGGGACGAAGAAAACGTCTGAGGGGTGGAGATGTTTAGTATGTTCAATTTGACATGCTTTTCCACCGATTTTTGTTGCGTGGTTGAAAGATTTTAGAGATGGAATACAAGTAAATTTTTCAAAAAAAAATGAAGGAAGTTATTAGATACGTGAGTGACAGTGCCAGAGGTGAAACATGAGAAATGATGTGGTAGGTTGAACGAAATATTTGAATTTTCTATCTTTAAATCCAAACAAACTGGCAAAAGTGCATCGCATCAGGACTTATGATTAATGTTCGAAGTGTGGTACAATATTACATGAAAGTATGTTGTATATGTTCCTTTTCTATAGACTCGATTAAATAATTAACTTTTTTTGCAGCTTTACATTTTTCACTGATGTACCTACCTAAAACCTACTTGATTAAATTTTGTTTTTATAAATTAAATTCAGGAAAATCTATACGCGTGTCAATTGGTTTAAACACCATGTAAAGTTTAATTTTTATCGTGGTTAATCATGAGCGTAGAAGATAATTCGATTTTTCATTCTTTCTTTCTCAGTCACCCGAGTATACGTATGTTCAGTATTTTTAGATTGTTGCAAATTGCATCAAGTAAACTGCACGTAACGTGGAAGATTCTGTCAAAGACCCCGACAATTTACGCTATAAATACCAATGAATCAAGTCAAACCCACGTTCTCTGAAATATAAATTGATAAAAGTAGATAAACTGAATACCTACATGTTGGGTACCATACTGGAACAAGCGAATCGTAGGTGGAATATTTCAATTTCGGGGACAAGGTCAAAATAATAAAATATAGAACGTAGGTAATTTGAAATATAATTATCGCAGTTACTTAATAATAAGCTATTACTACCTATAAAAAATTGAGAAATTTGAATCTCGATCGCCTAATTAAGCAGTTTCCGCATTTCGTAAAGTTGAATGAATTTTGAAAAATCAATTATAAAGTTATTCGTGGTTTAGGTTTGGGGTTGAGTAACACTTCACTATTAATTACCATATCTAATGATTTTTCTTCCTATCTTTTGTTTCGACGCCGTCTAGGTTAATTTAAAATTCTTTTGAAACATTTCTCCTTTTGTGAGTATGTTATTGAGCTATTGCATAAGAATTAAGGTAGAAAACAAAGAAAATATGATTATGGAACTTTCGATAGGATAGGGTTGTACCTTAAATAATTAAAAATCTAAATTTTCTGGCTGTAAAAAAAAAAATGAAAATTGGAAGAAAAAAATTACAGATGACGACACAACTCATATAATTTATGTACCTGATTTTAAATGTTTAGACATTTTTTATACTTATTTGGAATAAAATTAAAATTTTGCCAAGTTTAAAGTTTTTTCGGAGTTCAGTGTTTTTCTCAAGTTTCAAAATTTTTTAAAATTAACACGTAATGAAATAATTATGTTCCTAAATTAATTTTTTTGACAAAACTCTCAGTTCAGATACCTTAAAATTTTTTTTTCATTTTATTTTTTTTTAGATCTTGTAAATTTTATTTCTTAAAAAATTTACTAGGTACCTAGACCTACCTATATTGAAAAAAAAAATGGAAAAATATTGGTTAAAATTCAACTTTTCTAAAATGATAATGAGTATATTTTTTTGGTTTAAAGAGGTTCTTTATTTGTGAATTTATTGTTAAGCTATAATATTCAAGTAGGTGAGTGAAATAAATAAAAAATAAAAAAATAAAAAAATTCAACTTGAATTTTACTTTTGGAAAAATTGAAAAATATATACACTATAATTATGGCTCTTGGGAAATCAAAAATTTTGGTTTCGGAGAAAATTTGTAAAAAAAAAATTGTTTTCATTATTGTATCAAAATTTTACCTTTAATACCCGTCGTTATAGAGATTTATTTCTCTAAATAGGTATCGTGTTTTGTCAACCTTGTGGGAATAAGGTTTAGAGACCGAAAAATTTAGAAATATTTTCAGAGGTATCGAAGAATATTTTAGATTTATTCAAAAATACGAGGAAAATAACATTCAACTATGAGGTGCCTTTTGGGAATATTTTGAAAGTAGGACAAATTTTCTAAAATTTTGAGAGGTCAGGTTTTCAAGTGTCAAGTTATACTTAGATTTTTGTCAATTTTAAAACATTAGAAAATTTTCAACACATTGATAAAATTTTAAAATTTCTAGTAATTTACAAGAAGTACCTATGATATATTTTCTCCAAAATATGAAAGGTCAATTCTGCTACTGTGATAAGAAATTTTAATTTTTTCCCAGTACAATATTTGGTGATTCTTGAAAATTTTAGAATTTTGATGAATCTCTGAAATTTCCATTAGATATAATAAGTTTTGAAATTTATCCATAATTCTAAAAATTTGGTACTATTTTTAAAAGTTGGTCAAGTTTTTTTCAAATTTTTGAATGATAAATTTTTCAAGTTAGGAAGTATAGGTATGATGCATTTTTCTTATTTTAAAAATCTATGAAAATTTTATGATTATTGATGAAACTTACAAATTTGGTAATTTTGAAATTTTAATGAATTTTTAAAATTATATCGTTGGTCCAAAAATTTTGAGAAAATGATTTTTTAAGTTTAGGTAATAAATTTATACATTAAAAATTTTTAAAAATCTGTAATGATCTTTCATTAGGTAATAAACTCACCAAACACAAAATACTGATTAATGCAGTCAAATAGACAAAATTCATAAAAAATATCGTGTAAACAAGTTTACGAGTTGACGGCGAAAATCTGCAGATGAGAAAATTTTAACCACTTGCAGTAAAGTTCGTTATCCCTGTATTAAATACGCAAGTCTCTCGGGGCTGTTTATTCAAATTTTTCTCGACAGTTACGATATTGTGCTCAGTTGTCACATTACGATGCCACCAGAAATTTAGAAATTTTCGTCTCGACACATTTCAGACGAGTTTCAAACTCGCATTTTTATTCTATTTTTTCGACGCGATTATTTCGCCTAAATAATGGCCTAAAAGCTTTAGAAAAGGGTTACGAGGAGGAAAAATATAAACATGAAATTTTATATCGAATCGAAGAAGAAGGCATTTCGAACACATCATTAAAGTATAACTCGCTACGTATGTATTCCAGAAAGGAAACAAAATGGATGCTTTTTGTTGGCGGAAATGCACTTTAGAAATGGGCAATTATTTCTAAGGTGTCTCGATGGAGTATTTAATCTACGATAAAACGAAGTAATAAACGTTTCAGCGGACGTTTCGTCTTCGACAAATTGTCCTTGAACGGTTTTTAGCTTTTATATGGGAAGACTTTGATGCGAACTGGGACCGCACAAGTTCGACTCATTCATCAAAATGACACAGCTATAGAAAAAAGCCCTTTAGCGAGACGCCCATTTTTGTGGCGATTTTTTTTTCTCGTAATTCTTTCGTAATCGATTGTTCATCTATCATCGATGGAAAAACACTAAACGTCCATATTCACCTACGAAGGTAAATGGGCGAGAAAAATTGTCTTGGAAAAAAATGATAAAATCGATATTTTGTGGAAATATTATACCAAACGTGAGAGAAGTTAATGGTAGGTATCGTCGTATGAATACAGGAATAGTACGTTATTGAATTTTTTTCGTATATTTCGTTATGTAACTAGTGTGTTTTTGTTGAAAAGGTTATTCCATAATGTAGGTATCTAGTACCTACCATCTCATCGTGTAACTGAATGCAACAGATGCGAATCGCAATGACACCTCTACCTCGTAATTCACCTTTTAAAAAGGGGGCTCTCTCGATTTTCAGCACGAGAGATGAGAATGTCGAGCGTGTCGCGTGTTGTAGCAAATTTATAATTAATTTGAAAAAAATTCATCATGTTTCGGACACGATGCAACGATCACGTGATGAAAGGATATTCGCATTAGACTGGTTCGCTTTCGTAGAAAAATGACAGCACTATAGAGCTCACCTCACCTACCTACTCCTACCATTAAAATAATATTAAACGTTTTTAAATTATATTCGGGACATACTATATTTTAATAGAAATAAATGATTAGTTATGACTTACGAGGTGTTATACGATTTCAAAGTCAATGTCACCTTGATGAGGTCGTACTAACAATTTGATTCAAGCGCCGACATAACGAATGCGCTTCTTTTTTCCCAGTATGCCCAGTAATTAGACAATTTGTCATTATAACAACGCGATATTTTTATATAAGTACAGTGAAATAGCGAACGAGCGTTTTAAAGTCTTTCGTCGACAGCCAATGGAAATGCACCGTATAGTGCCCAGCGTATAAATGACATTTAAACACACATTTCAGCCATCCCTTTCTCTTGACTAACATTTATGACCAAACTAACCTACTTTTTAACACCGCTTCGATTTTTCACTTCATAATTCTTTCGTTCTTGAAAATACGACTATAATAGAACATTTTGTTTGGAAACTTTCTCAATTTTCGCATGATCGTTCGTTGAACTTTCCAAGCTATTGTAAATAAGAAAAATTTACCACCGAGTATCGGTTCGTTGATATAATTTTGTTATACTATGTGAATTATTAAAGTCGTAAAAATTAGTATCCCAATCAAGTATTAGGTCTTTCAAAAATTTGATTATTTTTCAATTCGCTTATTCTACATATTTGTAAACTTCCTCTCATTCAAATGAAGAAACTTTAAAGTATCGAGATTGCGATTTGTGTCGTTAAAGTTCATCTCTGAGATTAAAATGTCGTTTAAATTATTAAAAGTGGATTTAGCGTCAAATTTATTTACTATTCAGCCGAAAAATTCACGTATTAAGAACGGGTAGAATTAAGACATTAAGCGATAAAAATTACGGAGTGATTTTCGGCGACAAATTGACTTCTTTCAGGGTGAGAGAAAATGAAAAAGTTGAATACGACAATTAAGTTGAAAAAAACTGAGCCTGCTACCCCGGCTTTCATTTTCGATTTTCGATGTGGGGATGGTGTCACCTAAGTGTGCTCTCATTGTGCAAATTTGTGCAACTAACCTTCTCGAGATCTCGACTTATGATCAATTGAAGTTTGGGGGCTAAAGTAACGCAGCACCACGAACTGAAATTTTGAGTCCTTTCCAAGTTATAAGAGAGTGCGGGTCATTCCCAAGTTGGAATTTCTGATCCAGAGTCAGAGGCGGGAAGATAAAAGGGCGTTTGAATGTCTCACCTTCTCCCCCACGAGCAGAATAAATTTTATGAAAAGTTAAGAAAAGTTGAAAAATTAGGGATAATAAGTTGGGAAGATTTGAGTTTCTCCCCCTCACACTGCGTATCGCTTCGGCACGCCACTGCCCAGGGTTGTGTCAACATTTTTTGCAAAATATTGCAGTGAATTTCTTGTCGCCAAATCTCCCCACCCTGAGATATTGGAAATTTTTTCTGATGCTTGAGCCCCTCTCCAAAATATTGAAATTTTGAGGTCAAAGTGATGCTAATTTTTTTCTCTTAATTGCACAAAGACGCCCATTCGCTTGGATTTTTGAAATTAAGTCGTAGAAGTTGGTCCTTAAGGTCTACCTCTCTTCCAAAAATTTTCAATTTTTTTTTGCGTAAAATACCTACTTCTCAAATTTTACTCGATTTTTTTAAAAATTTTCTTAAATAAAATAAATTCTCAATTTTTTAAAATCATTTTTTTTCAATAGAAAATGTTTTTATGTATACCTACCTCCTACCTACTTAAAAAATTTCTTATTAGAGAAAAAAATCTCAACTATTTTGAAACAAAATATTCTCTGAATTTTTTTAGCCAGCGTAAAAAAATCTCCCTTTTCTTTTGGTAAAAATGCCTACCTATTTTTCATTTTTTTTTTTTTTGAAAAAATCTTGATTTTATAAGAGAGAAAACCTTGGGCTATTAATCTCTGTAGTTTTTCGGAAAGAAAACTCTCTTATTTATACTAGACAGAGAGAGAAAAAGTAACTATGTATTTCTTTTGTAGAGAAGAAATTCTGTATTTTTCTGAATTTTTCAAGATCAAAGTTTCTCTGGATAAAAATATTATTTATTTTTTTGGAGAAAATTTTTTCATCATGTGGAGAGTAAAACAGTTTTTCATTTTTTTTTTTTTTTTTTTTTTTTTTTAAATATAATAAATCTACAAAATTTTTGTAAATAAAAATTCTCAATTTTTTCGAATAATTATTTTTCTAAATTTCTTTGAGGTAGTAAATTTATCAATTTTTTTAAAAATTGTTTCTAAATTAAAAATTACATTTTTCAGAAGTGGGAAAAATATTTCAATTTTGTTTGACCAGGCCTTAACAAATACTTGGATATCTCATTTTTTTCGAGACAGCAAAAAAATCTCTTGTTCTTTCAAAAAAGCAAAAAAATTGAAATCTCAATTTTTTGGAGGAAAAAAATATCTTTCAATTTTGTTGGAAGAGAAATCCGGAGAAACAGTTTTGATTTTTTTTGGAAAAAATCTCAATTTTATCTTGATAAATATTTATGAAAATTTTTTAGTTTTCCGTGCCCAATGAAAATATTCCTCAAATTTTTGAAGAAATTTTTTTTTTTTTTTTTTTTTTTTTTGAAAAAAGTATATTATAGGTATTAAGTAGGTATAGATAGGCACTTAGGCAGGTACATTTTTTTTGAAATTAAAATTTTTAAAGTATTTTTTATGGATGTAAAAAAAAAATTTAATGAAAAATTTGAACTTTTTAAAAATAAAAATTTTGTGAATTTTCTTCAAAAGTAAAAAATTTCCCCTATTTTTTTTTGAAAATTTTTTTAATTTATTCAATCAAAAAAATTCCTCAATTTCACCGGAGTAAACATTTTTCTCAAGTTTTCAGAGCCAAAAGTTTTTCAATTTTTTGGAGTAGATAAACTCACATTTTTTTTTTCAAACTAAAAAAATTTTTAATTGTTTGAAGTGAAAAATTATAATATCTCTGAAATTTTTGGAGAAAAAATTCCAATTTTCTCACAGAATTTTTTTAGCATTTTTTATACAGTTCAAAATTTTTCAATTTTTTTATGTCAACTTTTAAAAATTTAATTTTTCAAAAGAAAAAATGCACAGTTTCTATAAAGAAGAAAATCTTTCAATGTCTTTGGAGTGAATATATTCCTCGAGTTGTGACCCGGCATAATAAAAAAGACAATTTTTTTAGGACTTCAAAAAGAAACGTTGCAAATGAATATCTTTGGAACGAGTGTATCTTTTTTTCTAAAATTTTGGAGAATTGTTACTGAGCATCAGTGAAATATTTTCCAATATTTAAAAAAAAATATGTACGAAATTTTTTTTATAATGACGTAAAGGAAATTTGGCGAAACTCACTGTTGCCCTACTAAACATGAAGGGGTGATAATTTTTGCTTTTGGAGAAAAAATGTCTCAATTTTTTGGAAGGAAATGAATTTTTTTATATTAAAAAATTTCTTCATTTTTTTTGAAGAAAAAAGTTTGTTCTTTCTTTGACTGAATTTTTTTGAAGAAAAATGACTTAATTTATTTTAGTTGGCGCAATATTCTCATCCTCAAAATTGAATATGAGGACAGGTGGTGAAAAAATCCGAATCCGGCAATTATTCGGGATGTATGGTTTGGTGTATCAATGGTTTCAGGTCGCTTAAATTAAAGGAACGTTTGTACTAATTTATTACTTAATTGACGTTACCGTATAGGTATAATAAAATAGTCAAGTTGATAATGAAACAACATTTTTGGGAAAAAATTTCAATAATTTAAATGATAAATTTCATTGTTTGTTGAGTGACTGCAAGAAAATGGCATCAGGTGTGCGATTAAATTAACAACAATTTTGGTAAATCGAATTTCTCTCATTAAAAATTCTCGTTACAATGTTTCCTCAAAACAAGAAAAATAAAAAAAATTGGAAAAAAAATCGCCGCAAAGAAGAATTTTCTGAGTACCTACATGTCATGTATACTGCATAAGTGAATTAGGCTTAAACGAGCTGCTATGCTAATAAGCAAATTTCCATTCCTCGACTATTTCAACCATAACAACGAAACGACCAATACATGGGTTCCATTTGAATATAATGACCAAAAAAACCGGGGAAAAATGAAGAAACCGAAAGTAAAGTTCAAAGTAAATTGCATAAGCTTGTAAATTCTGTTTCAAGGTCGAAAAAGTCTAGACGATGCCCATGAAATCAGATTGCGAAGGAAAAAAATTCGCCAAGATGAATTTTTTAAAGTTCCAAGTTGAATAAAAAAAAGTCGTGAGCTTTTTACTCGTGCTTTTAAATTTTTTGCCATGCTGAAAATGAAAAATGAGAAACCCTTATCTGTATTATTTTTAAACCCTTGTGTGTGTAGTTTATGTATCTGTAAGCTCAAATTGGAATTATCTGCGAACCATCGATCATCTAGATAGGTACCTTTGGTAAAAGTATCATCACCAATGTAAATATTGTACGCTGAAATATTACGAGTTATACTATTTGACCTGGTTTTACTCACTTCCTGTATTTTTTTTCATCTTATCAAATGAAAGCTCGGTTTTCGCACCGCTGAGGTAGAATCTAAATGATGAAGGCGAAATGACCAAATAATAATTACCCTCGTCTTTTCATAATCCTTAGCTTTATCCGGCTCTATTTTCATCTCGGAAGTATGTTTTTGGGGAAATATTTTCCCAGGAAAAGTTCAACGATCTTTGCTGGGCTTGGGCTTACTTATTCACTCATTTTAAAATGTATTAGCTAATTTTTTAATATTCAACTCGAGTGTTAAGAAGCAAAGCGTTAGGATTTCGTTTTTTGTGTTTTTTATACGAATTCAAATGTGTGGAAATGGGTTTCCACGTGTGAAAAGGAAACATTTTCTCGGATACCTGAATGATGATGACGATGATGATTTGAATGTAGTTAATTTTCTTTCAAGAGGTTTGTTTCATTTTGTAACTTGGACGTAATTAGTTGGAATTGTTTAATTGAATTGTATAGTCGAGAGCACCACAAAGCACGATGTCGGCTTAAATTTGTATGATGTTCGAATGTTTGCATATTTTAATATTTATTGGCATAATGCGAGCACGCGATGCCATACTGAATAGTATAAATTGTAGTATAATTTGAAACTGAAATTTTAGAGTCATTTTATTATCACCATGTCAGACGTTAATTACCGACTTAAGACAAGTTTTATAATTATTTTAAAGCCTATGCTAATTTAGCTCGAGCGATTTTAAATTATCAATCATACAAAGAGTGTTAGTTCTTTATAGTGCATAAAATTTTATACCAACTCGTTAAATACGAATAAGTATTGTACGAGATTAGCCCAATCGCCATATAAATAGGCAAAAAATTATCGTTACGTTTTGAAAGGAAAACTTTATTCGCCGACTTTGCAGCGAACTGAACTAATTTTATATTCGATAAAAATCAATTTTCAAACACTTGATAAAATTTCTCAGTAATAATGATTGAATTTTCTTACATTTACTGGCGCTCGTATTTTTCCTCTTTAATGAGGAAAAGAGATTTATCCAGTGCAAATAATTTTACGAATGACGAATTTTTGTACGTATAATTTTTTGCTAGTTTGTAAAAACGATATCTGTAATGGGCGTTTTCTTCGAACTACTTATAAGTATTCAAAGCGACTACACAGAATAGAAAACAAATTCCGGGTTCATTTTTCTAGTTTCCTTTTCGGCTCCGTTCCAACTAGCAACTTGTTTAGAATGTAACTCAGTCAAGATCTAATTTCGGATTTGAAAATAAAATGTACGCTTTTGCGAATTGTATACTAAAAAAATCACGCTCTAAAAAGCATTGTTTTGGTGGTGTTTGCGAAAAAGTTCATGACCCCGGCGATTATCCGAGGTAGGTTTTCTTTACCAAATGAGCGTTTGACAAACGGACCATCGTCAACCAGCAGTGTAGCGGATGCGGCGAATATCCCAGTTGGCAATTTTTCAGCCGTAATCATTGGGAAGAGAAATGTGGAAGACCTTTTTTTTTTTTTTTTTTTTTTTCAAAGTACAAATTAAGCGGTGTGATGAGCGAATTTCAATGAAAGTGTTTTATCATTAAAAGCTTCTAACTGCTTTTAAACCCTGAAAATGTTTCTAATTCGACATTGGATTTTGTTTGTTGTGCTTGCCGATGGCGACGTCGAATTCCAATTTATTATAAAATAAATATTTTTCATTAATGTAAGCTCTTGTTTATGCGCTTTGGAACGAATATTTTGTAGGTTGTCGACGAAAGAGAAGAAGGCTGATTTTGTTTATCATCTAGATATAGGCCTAAGGGAAAGCGAGGATTTTTTTTTGTGATTTAACGCGCCATTTTTATGTTTATACGTACCCACTAATGCAAAAAGCAGAAATTCATTTTGAATTATTTTTTAGTTAAAAAAATAGTTCCGGAGAGAGGCTCAATATTTTTGACCAGAAATGCAAATTGAGATAGTAAAAATGTATTTCATTGCGTATCGTCTATCGATACCGAGTTCCGGATTGAAATGTCTCGTCTGCCGCTCAACATCTGAAAAATGCGTCGCCCTTTATTCGCTCCCCCCCCCCCCATCTTTGACAGAAAAACACAATTTTTAATTCGTGGTTTGAATTAGATTTGTTAAAAATGGATGTTGAAACAAAAGTAATTCTCAATAAGATTTTTCTAAACTGAAAAAAGCTTTCAAAAAAAAAAAAAATCAACAAAAAAATTTTCATACTCATTTTGTTCAAGATTGTGTTTCAACATGAAATGTTTAAAAATCGATCAAATAATAGATAGTTGAAGAAAATTTTGGTACGAACAAATTTTTTAGAGGGGATGTTTTTAAAATTAAAAAAAATGATTGAACAATAAAGTTTGAAAAATTTATTGAACAATATGGGTACATTTCTTTGAAATTTATACAGAAAATTTTTCAATTGTTTTTTTCAACCAAAAAAAACTGCTTTCTCTATAGACAAATTGTATTTCTAAAAAAATTTGTTTTCCAAAAAAAAAAAAAATTAATCAATTTTTTTCAACTTTTAAAAGCATTTGTATTTAAAAAATTCTTTGGAACAGGTTTTTTGAAAATCGTTGGCATTTCAAATAATATAAATTTTCAAAACTATTCTGGAAAAAAGTTCTAAAATAATGGTTTTTTCTCAATTTTTAAAATTGATTTTTTCGAAAAATTAAAACTTGTTGAAATATTTACCAAGGAATTTTACAAAATTTTTATTTTTATGAAAGGTTTCTTCAGCATTTCAAAAAATCACTAGAAAAATAGTAAAATCTTATTTAACGATTCTATCCGACGCTCTAACTGGAAATCAATTTATAAAGCAGTGTTTTCCAATGAAATTGGTGAAGAATTTTGAATGTTTTCCGAAAATTTTGGTATGAACAGATTTTTAAAAATGGTAATTTGACCAAATTTTGAAAAATGCATAATTAGCATAAAATTGAAAAACATTTCTGAACGCTGAGTTCTTTCAAATTTACCCCTAGACATTATTTTTTACCTCCACGAAATTTCAAAATTTTCTTTCAAAAAAAAGAACTGTTTTCTTAAAGTTGTTTTCCAAAAAATATATAAATATATAATATTCACTTAAGTAAGCTAGTTTTTTTTTTTTTTTTTTTTTTGAATTAAAAATTATCTTGAAAATTGTTGGGAGTGTTAACATTTTTATAATAAATTTTCAAACTGTTTTCAACAATAAATTTGAAGTTTAAATTAAAAAAAAATTTTAATAAAAAATTCTTTAGAAAAATGAAAAATTTTCAAAAATTTCTTTTTTAAAATATGAAGGTTTTTAACATTTTGGAATTGAAATATTGCATAAAATTTGTGATAGTATTTCAATGATTGTTTCGATGCTGTACTAGAAATAAATTTTGAAAGAAGTGATTTCTAATGAAATTGGTAAACAATTTGGACTTTTATTGAAAATTTTGGTATGAGCAGAATTTTAAAATAGAGCGTTTTAACTAAATTATTGTATTTTATAATTAGAATAATTAGGTACCTATCTACTATTACATTAGACAAAATTATCTCTCTCTCTCTCTCTCAAAAAAAAAAAAAAAAAAGTTTAAAAAAAATGATAAATACAAAATAAACATCATAAGTAATTTTTTCTAAAAATTCTTATACTTTTTTTCACTTTTATAAGTACCTAAGTAATTTAAGTAGTTTTATGTTGTACTTATAAATATAAATTTTCAATTTTTTTCAAAATGAAACTTCAAAACTGTTTTTTTTTTTTTGTAATTTGAAAAATTATTTAAACAGAGTTTCTAAAATTTTGTCTCTCCACAGAAAGTCGATTTTCGGCAGTCTAATGATTTTTTTTTTTTTTTTTTTGAAAAGTAGTCTCTCAACGTTTAATTAGCTTTTCCATAAATTTAGGGGAAAAAATAATCTACCTATATTTTTATTCTTATCAAATTTTGGGTTGGACAAGCTTTTTTAGGTGGATAATATTTCAAAAAATATCTCTAAACATTTTTTTACTTTAAATTTTTTTGAAATTGAAAAAAAAAAATGAAACTGTTGCGTGTTCAACATTTTTTTCAAATCGTAAATTTTACCATTTGAATGCAATAAATTTTGGTAAATCATCCATTAAATAATTTTAAAAATTACAAAATTTGGAAATAAGTGCTCCAAAAATCTGCTTCTTCGCTTTTTTTTTTTTTCAACGAATGAATAACTTATTAAGCTCGAGTCCGAGATGGAATCGGAGATACGAAGAAAAATGTCAATATACTAAAATTATTTATTGTTACGTTATTATCTTCCTAAAATTGAGCAATTTTTACCAAAAAATTCAAGAGGTTTGATAACCCTTCCCCTAGTAAAAGAGACAATGCACGAAACTATTATACTTGTCTAAAATTAAAATCTTAGTTTGGCTTGATATTAATCTACAAGTAAATTAAGTACCTGCCTACTTTAATGGTTACAAGTACGTATACGGAAACAAGTACATCTTTTACCAACTACTCGGAAAGATTTAACGATGTCTACAGTGTGTATCGTTAATGAAATTTTCGCCGCTTATCACGCAATGGGTACATTTTAGTATTTTTTCATAATTGAATGAAAGTGAATGGAAAATTGAATTTCCAAGGCCACCGACTAATTCGATTGAAATTAATGAATTATTAGCGGGTTTGTAAAAACTTTGTATCTACTCAAATTCATCATTAATGTGCTAATAGACCTCGTTGTGTGAACCAAAAAAATTGACCAAAATAAAGTAAAGTGATGAAGTACATTATATAAAGTTTCTTACAAATGAGCAAAAGTAGCAAAAAAAGAGTCAGGTGAAATACCTGTAATCCTGTATACAATTAATCGTTTTTTTCTCTCATTTTCTTATTAATTACATATTACCAAAAAAAATCCAATTTTGAAAAAAAAAATAGTAGAAAAAAATGTAGGTAATACAAAGCTGTTCTGAAATTTCACAATTTGTGCTGTATAAATCAATCATAAGTGCTTTGAATTGATAAAATATGCCGATTCTAGTCATTGAATTTCAACTCTGGCAGAATTTCTCTCAATAAAATACTTATTACTGCGTTATTGTGGATTACCAGATTTGTTTGGAAATGTCTGAAAACACGTAATTTTTCGATAGTCGAAAAATTCGATTATTCATGTCGTAGGTACGCTTTACTTTACAAAGTAAATATTCAGACGAATTTATTGGCTTTATACTACGAACAATGTAACAGATTAATGCATATTGCGTTCGATTGTAAAATTACATGCTAATTAAGTAAGAAAATTCCGAGTCAACCTAATTACTCGTTAAATAATACGATGCGTGAACTTTTTAGCTTTAATTTAGATCAAAGAAAGCGATAAAAAATACTCGCGCCGTGGAAAATATACGCGCATTTATGTCGAAGAAAATATCTCGTATACGATGAAAAGTTGTTAGTTTGTATTAAATGTGATGGAGAAAATCATAACTTTTTTTTACCATAAAGTTTTCGTTAACGAAATGGAAAAACGAGTGTAAACTTTTACGTTATGTCGCCGTCGCGATATAGAAATTATTTAATAAAGTTGTAGTAAAAACTTTGCCTCTGAGATGAACGTGTGCATGAAAAAAAAAACACCGAAGTTATATTTACCGAAAGTTCATATTACTTAATTAATATCCATATTATTTTTGCATCTATTCGTATAAGGGACCCAAAACTACGACACACAAAATTCAAATAAAGTAGTTTTTTGAACTCGTTATGGTGATATTAAAGTAGAAGGTGCAGGAGTTGAATAATGCATCCGTTGAATTATTTTTTTTTCACCAAACATGAAAAATTTCTTCTTAAAAAACCAAAACAACCAAAAATACAGATTTTTCCGCTTAAAAAGTGAATGATTTTTACTCTAAAAATTTTGGATTCATTCTACAAGACAATAATTTTGATATTTTTTTCCTCCGAAAACATAGAAGATTCGTTGTCCGCTAAAAATGAGAAATTCCTTTTTCAGGGGAGGGGGGGGGGCAGAAATTTTTTCCAGCATAAAATGTTTAAAAATTTCATTCCAAAACATTGAAAAAACCTTTATCTACTCCAATTTTTTTTTTAAATGCCTACTCATTCCAAAAAATTGAACATCTGCAAAAAAAAAAAAAAAAAATGGAAAAATTGATTTAATGAAAACTGAAAAATGTTGATGAAATAAAAATTCAATTTAATAAAAAATAAAAAATTCAACGTTTTATCGGAATTCAAATTTTTTTGAAAACTCTGAATTTTTTATAATTTTTTTTCCAAAAACAAAGATTAAAAAAAAATGATGAATAGTAGGTAAGAATTTTTCACTTTAAAAATTAAAAAATTTCTATGCATAGGTAAAAATATATGCTGAATCTTGAAATTTAGAATATCCTTATTTCAAAAAAAAAAAAAAAAAAAAAAAATTGTGAGATTTTTTTTCTTAAAATAAGCTAAAATATAAAAATTTATTTTTAGAAAAAAAGCGTAAATTTTTAGGTATTTAAAAAAATTAAAATTTTTTATTGCAAAAGAAATTATTTTCTTTGAAAAAAACTCTGACGCATTAATGCGTCAGAAAAACTGATTTTTTAAAATTATTTTTTTATCAATTATTATTATTATTATTTTTCATTTCAAATCAATAATTTTTACCGAAATAATTTTTACTCACATTCTCATTTATCAAAAATAAGTAAAATTTTATTTTTCTTAATAACTTTAATATAATATTATTCAAAATTTTAAAATTTTCCAAAAAAAATAAATAAAAAAATAAATTTCAATTTATTTTTATTTTTTACCTCTTCTTTGTCAATTTTACTCACTTTGATTCAATTATAATTTGAAAAAAAATATATATTTCTAATTTTTTTAATAATTTTTTTTAACCAAAATTTATGCAATTTATTTTCATTTGAAAAACCAAAAAATAACGAAGTTTCGTTTTTCTTTGAACTCCAATAATTATTTTGAAATTAATAATTTTTTTTTTCAATTTATCATTTTCTCATAAATTTTTAAAATGTCTATTTTGTATAATCTAATCTCTCTAAAAATATGATATTTTTTCAATTTTCTCCAATCCATAAACTTTTATTTAATTAAAAATTTTAATCATTTTAAAGTCACCTCTTTCAATAATTTTACCACTTTCTTCATTTTCCTTATTATTAATTATTATAAATAAAAGAGGTGAATTATTTCTTTATGGGCAACACTGATCAGCGTTTAGGTCGAGTGAGTCGAGCTTTTAAAATTTGATGCATTTTTTATAATGCCTAGCAATTTCAATAGATGAAGCGACGTCGATGAAATTCTCTAACGCGCACCTCGACCCTAATAAGAGAAGGGAGACAAATTTCATTTTCTTCAGCCTGAAATAAAATGCTAGGCAAAGCATTTCTTTGAAATATTGGTCCAATTTAATTCCGACCATTTCTTCGTAGTAATGGTCCAAAATTGCCCAAAAACAATAGGGTTCTATTCTACATGGTCCCTGACCTCTCATTAAAATTTGAACTAAATCGGTCCATTAGTACGGCAGTTATCGTCTGGACAAATTTTCGATACATACATACATACATAAAGAAATACCAAAAAATCTGAAATCAAAACTAATAGCTGATTTTAAAAAAATCAGCTAAAATCAAAAATTTCTAAAAAAAAAAAAAATTGTTCAATTTTTTTTTTAAATTGGAAATTTTTATTATTACTTATATAATCGAAAATTTATAAAAATATGCTGAAAATTTTCATTGAAAAAATGAAAATTTTCTTTTACTGAATAAAAAAAAACGACACCAAAATTGACATCATATCATCATTATCATCATCATCGTCATCATCTCGTCGTCATCGTCATCGAAATCATCGATATCCAGAGCTGTATACCCGATTCATATGGATTCAGGTTCAGGTTTTGGTTTTGGGTTTCAAAAACTCGTGGCGCTAGCGCCAGGAGGGGCTTCGCCCCCAGGACCCCCTGATTGGCTCTATTTCCACACTACGTTTGAAAGTATGAAACATAGTATAAATGCTTTTACTCTGTGACAAAATGCCTAAAAGTCACGAATAGTAATTTCCATGGAAATTTAAAAATCTAAAAAGTATAACAAATAAAAATTATTAAAAAATTCCAAGTCAAGTTTCAAAATGTCTGAAAATCATCTTTCTATTCATAAAAAAAATTCCAAATAAGTTTCAAAATATCTGACAAAATGTCTGAATGTCATCTTTATAAAAAATTTATAAGTTTCAAAATGTCTGACATAATGTCTAAAAAATCGAATTTAATCCAAACCTAACCTAATATAACCAAACCTAACCCAACTGTCGGATTTTAGGGCCGGATTTTCCTGTCGGGTTTTGGTCTCGGATTTTGGGATCGTTTTTTTCCATTTTGGTCTCCGTAAAAGCAATATGCTAATAATAATTTTTGAAAAAAAAAAAAATGAAAAAATGAAAATTTTTATTTGAAAATAATTTTTAAAAAGGAAAATTTTCGTTGCAAAAAATACGTGGGCATTGGGCGTACTCATCCCTTGGATAGTTGAGCTTCTCCATGCCAAAATTGCGATTTTTTTTTCAAGAAAAATCATTACTCTTCCCAATAAAAAATTCGATGTCAAAAAAGCTGCATGGAGTGCCAAACTTTGAAAGTGCTCTGAGGCCTCCAAAAGTGGTAGCACGGATTATCCATTTGTTTGAATTAAAGTGCACTGCACTCGAGTAAGTACTACATACTTATATTTGCTAGGATGGTGTGATGCTCGCCATGTAAAATAAATATCATGATATTAAAAATTTTTACCCATTTTGAAACCTGCTCTTCGAGTCGCACGTGTACGATCTCTAAACGAAGATTAAATTTTGCCAAATCGCGTGTGCCAACCAAGTATGTTGTACTCGTACTCACTCGATTAAACAATACACATGTCGCGTCGAGTCGTATCGAAGGCAAAAAATACATGCAGTAACCCAAATTACAAACAAATGGACGAATCGAGATTTAAAATATGGAAATGAGATGCAAATAGCGAAACCGAAATATTCATAGCGATTGAATGGGAAAGTATTTATTCTTCACGTAGCGATACTTGGATATTCTTATTAATTTATGAAAACTATTTCGCTGCTATTGATTTTCTGTAATTACAATTAGAGGTACTTGTACCTACCTAACTAGGAGGTTCCCTTAGAACGATAACTTTTCAAGTACACGAGGTTCAATGTGTTTTGTATTACATTACTGACATAATGAAATGCATCATCGTGAATGATGATGTTATTTAATTAAACTCAAGTCTCAAATTGCATAATATTAATTTCACGTTCGCCCTTACGTTCTACTACATAGGTCCTAGGTATACATAAACTTTTGGTTAATCGGTCTATAACGTAAACTGGAACCATGTCAGCCTTCATTCGAGTTGCAATCTCAGTATGCAAATAAGATCAATTGAAGGCCAAATAAGGAAAGAAATTTTAATCTCATAGTATACATAGAAACTATAATTATATTTTAGCAGCATTACGAACGTATAAGGTAATAATGTGACATTCAAATCTAAAGCTAGAGCAATTTTCAATATCTCGGAGACAGCGTATAAGACTGATAAGAAAATATCGATAATATAAGAAAACCCACTAATAATACATAATTATTTCAATGAGGGATTAATTAAGTAGATTGACCGACGTTAGGTTTATAAATACTCCTACGTTTCTTTGAAATGTGTATAGGTAAGTGTAGGCTATGATTTGAAGGAAAAAAATTATAGGTTAACGAATCCGAACAAATTTTTGACGGTCATTCGTTGGTATTGATTTTTTAACACGAATATTGTCATCTTCGTGTATTTTCCCAATTTTAAAAATCACTATTATTAAAATTTCAAAATCATTCATTAGACGATTATTATATCGAAAGGCACACGAGGATTTAAGTTTTCAATACGCTGTATAACTAATAAAGTCGAAAATTTGCTACCGTATGTAAACATCCATTCGGTAGATATTTTATTTTTGGATGTTTATTGCTCGATACCGTCTGTAATCCAGTAGCAGACTCGACATTTTATCATTAAATTTGTCAGATGTGTTTGGATATTTTGACTATTTGGAACGGCTTTAAAATTCTAAAATAATACCTATCTGTACCTATACTTAAGTATTTTTTGACTTTTTCGGTGTTCATTAATTTTAATGGAATTCAATTTTGAGTTTTTGAAAGAATTACGATAAAAAGAATTTTTACTCTTTTTATGAAAAGTATAAGTCTACCAGCCCAATTTAGGTAAGTACGTTCAGTCACCGAACCGAATTTCATTGTCGGTAAACTGAAAAAAATATTTAAAACTGTGTTTCAATTTATGAAAACAGTTGATAAGTTCAAGGTTCCGATATTTTTTAATTGATTTGAATTATGATACCGACAGAAAGAATTTTCGCAATTAAGTATAGGTGGCAATAAAACTTAAAGTATTTTTCCGTTATTGAAAAACAATTCGAACAAAATAAAGTTGAAAGCTTTTGCGCATGTTTTTACTCTTTTTTTTTCTTTTTTTTTTGAAGAAATGTATGTAGTTACTTGTATTTTTCCAAAACAAAAGATATAAATATGTGCTTACAAGCATTTCTTATTGCATTTCGTAAACTCGTAAAAAACATGGGTGTAAATTTAACGTTGTTTTTTTTTTTTTTTTTTTGTTATCTACGTAGAATTGCAACAACGTTAAGTTTTCTGTTATTGTTTTGTTTTATTTTATGGAATTGCAAAGTAGTAGGTATATGACTATGAAAATAAGAAAAACATTGTATGGCTGTTCAACGATAACGTAGGGAAATTTACACTTCATTTGCATTTCTTCACGTGTTAAGGAAGATTTTCGTTCCGTAGGTCATGAACGAATGAAATGGGTACCTACAAAGTATACGAACAATAATGCGTAGATGCATACAAGAATTATTTCTATGTACCTATGCTCATCTGTGCTGGGGTATTTTTTTACACTTTAGTGATTTTTTTTATTTTATTATTATTTTGATTTTTTTCTCTCACACCTTCCAAAGTTGTCCTATAATGAAAGAATTTTCCCATAGGTATGTAAATTTTGAGGGCTACTCATTAAAATGAAATGAGCATGTATCGCAGTTTTAGCCCCTCTTTAAACTTCTAATTTGATAATTAGTGATATCTTTACCTTCGTACCTGAAAATGTGACATTTTTACGTTTATAAGAAAAAATCGGAATTGAGTATTCCTGCTTCCTATGTAGATGGAAGGGTTTTTTCAGAAACTTTACCTTTTGATGAAAAATAAAACTAAAGAAAATATTTTGAACACCAAATACTTACCTAATTAATATTTGAAAAAACGTCAGTGACAAATGACAACTTATTTAGGTAGAATTTATTTTTTCAAATTTTCAAACTACAAAGCACAGAAATCACAGAATTGTTTTGTGGACAGACAGCAGTATTTGTGATGTGATTTAGGAAACCCAAGAAGAAGTCAGCATTACATTTTTTTTTTTTTTTTTTTTTTTTTTTGATTTTTCGGATTCTTCTTTATTTGTCTTAAACTGTTTTTGAAGTTATTTTTTGTTTGTATTATCACTTCAAAAAAAAAACAAAAAAAAAAAACGGAAAACTTTCAATTTTGTTCTTAGATGTTTTTGAAGTTCTTTTGTAGGTAGAGGTACCTTCTTAGTTTGTACCATTTCTCTTGACTTTGGAGAGTTTTCAAAACTCGAAAAAATTTTCAAATCGAGTAAAAAAAAAAAAAAAATGGAAAAATTAAAATAATAATATTGTAAAAAGAAATTAGAATTTCAGTAGGTATTAGGGTGGAGCAAAAAAAAAAAACATACCTCGGATTTCGACCAAACTCGCTGAGGTGGTTTACTTTGAGTTGAGAACCTCCCCAAAAAAATTTGAGCCCCCTACCTTTCAGGGGAGCGAAGCTAGGGGCTCTCAAAGTAGGGTTACTTTTGAAAAAA
This sequence comes from Balanococcus diminutus, assembly GCA_959613365.1. Classification (NCBI taxonomy): domain Eukaryota; kingdom Metazoa; phylum Arthropoda; class Insecta; order Hemiptera; family Pseudococcidae; genus Balanococcus; species Balanococcus diminutus. The sequence continues at coordinate 31,796,319 of OY390715.1, read as the reverse complement.
AAAAACGCGGTTTTTCGCTATTTTCGGGTAGTTCCGATCGAGTTCCCCCCCCCCCCCCCACCGCACCCCTCTGACAAAGTGCAGTTTGAGTTTCTACATATCCCTGGACCATCGATTTTGAAATTCGATACCACTTATTGCCCTCAACCAGGGGGTTGAAAAGTTGCACTTCACTAAAAAATCGAGAATTTCGAATTACAAAAAACGGAAATATCACCTTTCTGGGCGCCAAAACTGGGATCAAACGGCTCATATTGATGCAAGAAAAATAATTCAATAGAAAAAGTTGAAAATTTTTCATTGCATGTGTGCCAACTTTTGATTTTCTGAAAAAAATCCAAATATCCCAGTTTTTAATGGCAAAAATCCATACATTAAGAAAATAAGAAGTTGGCACACCTGCAATGAAAAATTTTCAACTTTTTCTATCGAATTATTTTTCTTGCATCAATACGAGCCGTTTGATACCCGTTTTGGCGCCCAGAAGGTAATATTTCCGTTTTTTGTAATTCGAAATTCTCGATTTTTTAGTGAAGTGCAACTTTTCAATCCCCTGGTTGAGGGCAATAAGTGGTATCGAATTTCAAAATCGATGGTCCAGGGATGTGTAGAAACTCAAACTGCACTTTGTCAGAGGGGTGCGGTGGGGGGGGGGACTCGATCGGAACTACCCGAAAATAGCGAAAAACCGCGTTTTTTTTTTTCAAAAGTAACCCTGCTTTGAGAGCCCCTAGCTCCGCTCCCCTGAGAGGTAGGGAGCTCAAATTTTTTTTGGGAGGTTCTCAACTCAAAGTAAACCACCTCAGCGAGTTTGGTCGAAATCCGAGGTATGTTTTTTTTTTGCTCCACCCTAGTAGGTATCTAGTAATTTTTGAAATACATTTTTGAAGTAGGATCAATTTTTAAGATAAATTTTCACACCTTTTAAAACTTACCTATTTAAAATAGTCGTATAGGTATTCGAATTTAGAAAAAAATTTAAATTTTTTAAAAATTCAAAAATTTGAAAAAAATTCAAAATTTCATAAAATTTGAAATTTTATGAATAAATGATATTGTCAAACTTTTCATTTTTTTGGAATTTAACATTTTTACCAATCTTGAATTTTTCACCAAATTTTCAAAACTTGATATATTTTTGAAGTTTGGTAAATTTTTAAAGTTTAGTAAATTTTTACAATGTTGAAAATTTAGAAGATTTAGAAAATTTTGTAAATCTTTGACTTTTTCACCTAATATTTTTGATTATTTTTTTCTCATAATTTTTTTCCTTGAATAGCAGAAATATTCATTAGATTTTTAATTTTTGTATGCTTAGTAAAAGTATAGGTTTTTAATATTTTGTTCACTGATTCTAAGGCAGAGTTACCCACGACTTTCCATTTTTATTATTATATTTTCACAAATTACTTTAGAATTGTAGATGTTTTCTCGTTAATTATAAGAGAATGTTACTCTGAACAAAAGGAATTAATGAGGTTGTCACTCAACATTAGGACAAAATACTAAAAAATGATCATGTAAAAAGTCGTGGATTTCCAAAAAAATCCTGTTGGCGGACGTCATGATAAATCATTGATGCCTACATTTTTTGAGATACGAACTTGAAACCGCACCCTCACATGTATCAAAAAATTAGAAAAAAAAATTAAAATTTGATTAGTGAAATTTCAAAATTTAATAAAAATTGAAATTTTAATAATGCCTTATACTGTTAAAATTCTAAACTTACATTTTTATCAATTCTGTTTTTTTTAAAGTGATGAATTTTTACGAATTTTAAAATTTTGAAAGATAAATCTTTGGAAAATTTTGAAATTTGTTTTAAATATTAAAAATGAAAAAATAAGATTTTAATCATTTTAAAATTTTTATAAATTTTTACACCCCGAGCAGCACAATCGACAAATTATCAAAATAAAAAATCGACAGAATATCGAATTCGATAAAGTGTCGCGTTAGTTCCGCCTAAATCGTGAAATTATCTTTCGATATATAGATAGATTATCGACGAATTATAGTTAGCAAAAATTTCGAGATTATAGTAAGATATTTTATCGATAATATATCTATAATATCGAAAGATAATTTCACGATTCAGGCGGAACTTTTGCGACACTTTATCGAATTCGATATTCTGTCGATTTTTTATCGATTTTTTATTCCGATTTTTCGTCTTTTACTAGCTTTTTTCTATAATTAAAAATCATTAATTAGCATAATTAATACATTAAACTATGCCTAAACACATTATTCATGTTGCGGTAAGAGGATCATTTCAGAAAAAGTCAAAAAAAATTATAAAAAATCTGCCACCCGTGGGGCTTGAACCATCTACCTCCTGCATGGTAATCCTCTTCCTTAACCACTATTTTTAAATATCTTCACAAAATCGTTAAAAAATCGAATTCGAGAAATTTCAGATTATTTGTCGATAATATAGTTTCAAATATCGTCACAAAATCGTTAAAAAATCGAAATCGAGAAATTTCATATTACGTGTCGATAATATAGTTTCAAATATCTTCACGCAATCGTTAGAAAATCGAATTCGAGAAATTGCATATTATGTGTCGATAATATAGTTTCAAATATCTTTACAAAATCGGTAAAAAATCGGATTCGATAAATTTAATATAATCTGTCGATAATATAGTTTCAAATGTCGTCAAAAAATCGGTAAAATATCGAAGTCGAGAAATTTCATATAATCTGTCGATAATATAGTTTTAAATATCTTTACAAAATCGTTAAAAAATCGAATTCGATAAATTTAATATTCTTTGTCGATAATGTAGTTTCAAATATCTGCACAAAATCGATGGAAAATCGGAATCGATAAATTTAATATTCTTTGTCGATAGTATCGTTGACGAATATCGTCATAAAATCTTAATAATATCGAATTCGATAGTTTTTAGATTTTTTTGCCTATGAAGTTGTACCGATAAATCTTTATAATATCGTGAGAACATCTATAGATTTTCAAACGATTTTTTATCGATACGTTACATCTTCCGATATTATCGATCGAGTGTGCCGCTCGGGACCTTTTAAAACTTTCAAAATTTAGTAAATATTTGAAATTTTGAATACTTTCAGCATACCATAAAAATTAAAATTCTATTTTAATTTTATACGTAGGTATACGTACCTACTATACTTTCAAAATATTCACCTAATTCTAAAATTCTTTAAGAATTATTTTTGCACGTGGCGATTAAAATATCCAATCGAAAACAAATCAACTACAAATGCATGTAGTAGGTAGGTAGGTAGGGTAGAGGTACATATTTTATAACATGGTATTGTGTGGGTAGTGGTTACTGGGTAGGTACCTATTTTTTCGCATGATCTCACGTATTTGGGATTACACGTTGTTGGCGACACGGTTTCATGTGTCATTCAACTTGAAAGATGTGTTAAGAAATATGATTATATTTATTATTGATGGAAATATCTCAAAAAGGTTGAACCTATTGTGTAGGTACTTAGAAAGTTCGAACCGTAGTGCACCCTCGTACGGTTTACGGATTTTAAATGCTGATAAATTAGAAATCCATGTAATCAAAATCGATGTTGTCTCCATTAAAGAAGTTGTAAGTATAGTAGGAGGTCATAAAGGCATAAGCTGCAGGTGGCATTTTTCAAATAGACTATAGTAAAAGCTTTTGAAACTACCGAAAGACATTTATTATAGTTGAGTTACTTTGTGCGCTATTATTACAACAGTTTGAACGCTTTAGCATTAATGAGCTTAGAAAACACGAAAATACCACAAAAATGTAATAACGCGAAAAAGTTATTACCTTTATCGGTTTTGAAGAATGAACCGCGGTTGGATTATTTTTCTAAATATTCGTTGTAATCTTTATTCGACAACTATGCGAGGAGAAATTCGCTGATAAAATTATCCTGTTAGTGTTAATTTAAACATTTCGCGTGTGTGCGTTTCAACAAAGGCAGTTTTTTTTTTCTAAAATTATTGGTGTGTTGAAAGGATGGAAATGTTGAGTAGTCTGAAATTTGTACGATTGGAATTTATTTTCTTTGTGTAAGTTTTTAATTTTTAGCCCAACGTATGTAGATGTACATTAGGTATTACTCCTTTACCTTTTATTTTCCATGTTTGGTGATTTTTACTAGCATTTACTTGACAGAAGTTTTAATCATTTTTTTAGAAATTAAAATGAATTAAAATATTTAAAAAAATCAGAAATCATAAAAGCAAAAAAAAAAGGTAGTTATCTAGATCTAAAAATAAAAGAAAATAAAATTAAAAAAAACTGAAAAAATTAAATCTTGCAAAAATTGGAAAATTTGGGAAAATTACAAAAATACTTATAATTTAAATACTTATTCAGAAAATTTTGAAAATTTCTAGTTGCATCCCTGCCTGATGGTACCAACTTATACCTTCAACAAATAAAACGAATTCTAGACTATGCTGGTGGTCGGATGCAGTTTTTTCCCTCACGTGATTATGGCTGTTGAATTCGTATTTTTGAATGTACGAGTAACACGACGATGAACAACTCTAAATATAAGTCTACATAGGTAGTTGTTTTATTGCTGTTGATAAATTTATCTTAAAATAAAAGAATGACCGCCTGTGTAGTGAATGAACATCTATTATAGGAACTGGTTTTGCCTATTTTTGGGGGTTAACTATCGTAATATACCCACGGTTATGCATTTTTTTTACCAGTTTTGAATTAAAATCTGATATAGAGCAAGGTCAGTCACACCAAGGGCCAAGTTTGAGAATAAACTGAAAAATATAGCTTACCTACATGACTACTATACTTGATAAGTACATGGTACATACTTATTTTTTGGGTACAAAAAAATGTCATAAAATAACGAATGAGTATTTTAGTGAATAAAATGTCATAAATATTCATACGTTTATAGTCACATTACTCGGTTGTGCCTATTTAAATAAAATGACGTACGTGACGAAACTATCAGTTTACCACTTGAAATTTTAATACCCAGGTGACATTATGTATTTATTTCGTTCGAGGATTAAATATTTTGCCATAGAAAATATCTTACATGAAATTTGAATAATATGTCTTTTCAATTGTTCATTTGTCGAGATTAATTTATTATTTTACTCGTTCGTGAAATTTTAATCATTGATTCCCACTGCGTTTTATGAGCAATTTCGTACGAAAAAATCTGTTTGCGATGGTAAGAAACGCGATAAGTATTCACTCCTACGACGTATTTACACCGTATCTGCGAGTATTGTCTCGTGAAAAATTAATATCTGAGAATTCCCAATTTCACTCTTTCAAAAATACCATAACATTACAAAAGGTTGATTCGGATTCAGCTCGTATTGTGTTGAAAGATTAAAATGTTCATCTTCATTCATACCTAGAGCTGGACGAGTGGGAGGTTACGTTTTAAAAGTAGTTCTCACGATCTAGACTATTATGTTTGAAAAGGATTTTTTTCTCAGCCGAAATGTTTCTATATCTATCCAACGGCTGAGAAAAAAAACAGTAAAATAGTTTGCTTTTTAGTTAGATTGTGCCTTTTAACGCTGTCCGTCCAGTGATTTAGAAGAATTTACCTACGAAGCAGAAAGATAAAGCAGGCTTATTGAATAGGATATTATGAGCCGTTTATTTGCGATTAATTCATTTCCTACGGTGGTAGCCTATAGGTATATGTGTGGTAAGTTTTAGGTGCACAACTAAAAGCCTTTTTTTCTAGACAAGGTTTTTCAAAACTGTTGACAAAATCATTTTTATTGCCACTGAATCTCAGTTGTAGACAATCTCCATCAGGAAATATAGGTAGACTAACGATGTACCTAATTCATCCTTTTGACATAGGGGCATGATTCGAGTATTTTTGTAATTTTGTAACGTTTTGAAAACCTTTTGAAATATCGTGGGAAACACGAGTCCAGAAAAATAACGTTAAAATTGACGTTTATACTGAAAAATTGATATCGTTTTTCCTTTTATTTGGTAATAGGTACGGGAATCGGTAAACAAGGTTTTAAAGAGCATTGAAGGAGATTCAGAATCACCTATGAAAGTTTCGGAGGTTAAAAGATGAACTTTTTTGAGAAAAGCTTAATTTTCAAGAAATACGAAATTCCAAGGATACATCTTAAAAAGCTGAAAAAATTACTGCGAGTAGATATTTTTATATTGAATTCACGAAATGATTTTCGCCATGGGACTTGAGCCTCCAGGGAGACTGGCGCCCCAAAATTTTGATTAAAATTTTAAAAATTCTTGAAGCAAAACATGTAGCATATTGTTTGATACTGTTTTATTAACAGCGCTCATTAGCTCGATTCGAATATTGCCTTACTTTTTTTATAGGGCCCTTTCAAAGCATCCTACAACCTTTCGAAGAGCGTAGCAGAGTTTATAAGGGTGTTTTGGCTCTGAGCAATGAGTTTGAAATTATCTTACAAAGGTTGGTCCTTATGGTCTAAAACCTCCGGGACAAAATTACAAATATTAGCAAGATATCTTACTTTTTGGGGGAAGGGGGCTACATTTCCAGGGGTATTGTAAATTTATTTAGATAGGTATAGGTAAATAATATTTTAGCCAGAATACTTGAAGATAGTAATAAAAAAGGGAGTGGCTAAATCCACAACAAGTAATCACGAAAATGAACGAACGAGAATTCATCTCATATCTCATATTCTTGTTTGAAAAGTCGTTGTTGTGGTCGTGTTTGTCATTGCGAAGTGGACTTATATTTTCTCAATCGAGATTTTCCCACCAAGTTTAAACTTTAATTAATTTTTTTTTTTAAATTGAAATTTTTTCAGGTTTTCTACTCTTCAAATTTTTCATTTTTTTTTCATTTTCAATAATTTTCATTCCATTTTGGAAAAAAAAATCTTGGTGAAATTATTCATCATTCATCAAAAAAATAATTTATACCTATTTTTCTTTTAATTTTTCATTAATTTTTTTCTGTTCGTCATTTAAAAGTTGAAACGGTTGAAGCTTATTTTTTTTCTATTTATTTTTCAATTTTTTCATTCAAACTTGCCAATAATTCTTGCATCAAAATGTAACTAATCTTCATCATATTTTTTAAAATTCATTTTTTAAATTTTATATTATTGTTAATAAAATTTATTTTTAAATTTTCATCTAGATTTTTAAAGATTTTTCATAAAATTTTCTCTTCGAAATAGTTCTAAATCTCTACCATATTTTTTCAAATTTTTCTTTTCAAATTTTTTTCAAGTAAATTTTTCCGACCTTTTTTATTTTTATTTTTTTTCAAGAAAATAATTTTTTATCACCTCCCCCCTCATTTTCCAATAAAATTGTCAATTGATTTCATTCTCAAATTGGTCATCAAAATGTTCCTATTTCGTATTTCATCTCCCAACTGGTAACTTGACTTCTCAAACGGAATTTTTCCAATAAATTTTAATTAACATTTGTCTTCTATGAGTTCTATTTGAGTAATAATTTCCAAAAAATTTTCAAGTAAATTCACTAAATTCCAATTTTTCCTCAAAAATTTTTTTCAATTTTTTTTCCTTCAAATTTACTAAAATTTTAATTTTTTCAAGTACCTAAATTCAAAATATTGAATAAGTAGGTACTTAATTACTCATTGACTTGTTGAAAAAAAATTAAACCATTTAAAACATAAAAAATGATAAATACAGCATCTTACCTAAAATGAAAAAGATTTCAAGTATTTTGTGAAAGAATAGATGTTTTGTTATAAATAAAACATCAACGTTTTCAGAGGAAAACTTGCAAAAAAATTTTTTTGAACTTGGAAAAAAAACTTGTGCAAAAATATAGAAGATGAATAAAAAAGAACGACATCGCCCTTACAATGTGATTACTTATTGTGGATTTAGCCACTCCTGAGGAGAGCGATTTTTCATAGGCTATCGCATGGTAAGATAAGTGATTTGGCCTTTGAAGTCTTTTTCATTTTTTTTTTCAAACAATCTTTTTATAGTGGTAAAAGATAATTTTAGAAGGTATCGTGACATTCCCATCTCCCTTGGGGGGGGGGGTGGTTAGTGCCTCGAAAAACACGACTTTCACTTTTTATGCGTTATCTCAGGCATTTATTAACCGATTGAAGCGAAATTTGGTGGGTATGTAGGTGTTCTTGAGTACCAACGTGCACAATTTTTTCAGATTTTTTCTATTTTTACAATGACCTCGAAACGTGTTTTGAAAAGTTTGACAGCCGTTTAAAAAAAAATGAACGAATTTCTGGAAAAAATTGCAACGTGTTTTTGGGTGTATTATGAACTCCCATGAATTTTTTCGAATGTTTTCGAGTGGTGAAAATTGTCTAAAATATTGAAAAATCGTGTTTTTCAACTTTTTACCTGTGTACGTAAGGTGAAATTGAGTTTTGGCCACATGATTGCACCATTCATTCCAATTTATGAAATAATAATAATTTTGAAATTTCCTTCTTTTTAGGGAGGTGGTATCTCAAAAACCACAATTTTCGTCATTTATAAACATTTTTTAACGAATTCGGGTTTTTCATCAGTTTAACGTGACTAAAATTGCAGTAATCACACTAAATGATCAAATCAAAAAATTATTCACGGATTCGAGTACTGCGGGTCAAACTACCTCGATTTAGTTCCCTTCAGCGATAATTTTGCCCAAAAATTGAAAAAATTTCCATTTTTAATAAAAATTAAACTTGAGGATGAGGGAAAAAATACCTGTAAAAATGCAAATTTTCCTTATTTTGGGAAGAATATTTTGTTGGGAGCCCATAATTGGTTAAGTACGAGTGAAGAGAAAAAAAAGAGTGTGGAAGGAAAGGAGAAAACATTAAGAGAAAGAGAGAATGAGGTAGATATAAAAAAGAAAAGAAAAGAGATTGGGGAAGAGAGAAGGGGGAGCACTCTTACTGCTTTAGGGTTGGAGATCAAGAGGTGATTGTGCTTCTGAAAGGGGTTACGTAAATGGGTGTTGAGAACCTTATTAGTATTTTGAATTTTAAGTAAGCCCCTAGTCGCTTTCATTTTTTAGAAAAATGAAAAAATCTACCGATTTGTAAAATCTTGCCTGTTTTTGATAAAATAACCCATTAAAATTATTGTTCCTTTTTACGAGAATTAATTCCAAATTCTTAATTTTTCCTTAAAGTGTTCCCAAATTTATCAAAAGAAAAGAAAAAAAAACTATAGCATCTAAAGTTGTTCCTTTTTATCAGAGAATATTTCCTGATTTTTATTTTCCCCCTAATTGAATTTTAAATGGTGTCAGCCTCCATTATGAAAATAAAAAACTTTAGGGATAAGATAAAGAAACGAAAGTCCAAAATAAGAGTCCCTCTTAATTCACATAGTATATTCGATTGCTTTTAACTTGAGCTCTGACCAGAATTAAAGAAATGTCCATTAACCAATAGGACATCTTAAAATGCGATTTCAAGACGTCCCATTGACTAGTGGGTATTTGTTTACTTTTGCTCAGAGCTCAGGTGAAAAGAACTAACTGGAGAACCTCGCCAATTCGTCATGTCTGATGGCTCCGATTAAGCTGAAATTTGGCTCACTGAAAGGGCATGTGACGTATACCTCAGAACCAAATTTTTAGCTGCCGAAGTTGATTTTTCGATTTTTGGAGAATTTTTGAAAATAGGGCTACAATACCCCCCCCCCCCCCCCCATATATAAAAATCATTTTTTTTTAACAAAAATTGTAAATTTCAAGATAGAATCCTGAAAATCGGTATATATACTAAAGTCGACTCCCTAACACTAGGATCAAATTTTCAGCTGCCGAAGTTGATTACAGCACTGTCTGGAGTGATTCCAGTGTGCTGGAGAAAAATAAACTTTTTCTGGGACTAGAGAGTAGAGTGGATATGGGCAACCTAGCCCAGGAGTGACCACGAGTTGAAGCGAAAAAAAATTCATGTTTACATTCGCGTTGAATTTTTTCGCTTCGAGAATCGGTGTCACTGGTTGAACCAGTTGATTATAGTGTGTTTTCAATCCACTTGGTTCGCTAGTGGTTTTTTTTGTTTTTTTAATGGTAAATGACAATGATGTTTTTTAGCTAATTAATGAAAGAAATGATATTGATTGATTAGTGATTTTCGTGTTGTGTTTTCTACAAGTTGTGTTTTGTTTATGCTTGGTTTTTAATTTCAATTTTCAAATATGAATTTTAATGATTTAATTTTTGAAAGCAGAATCAATGTTTTTTGCTTGAATTATTATGTGGAAACTGGTATGGATATTAATTTAAATTTTCAACCTATCATAAGAATTACATCTTCAAGAGGAGATCATCTTAATCAAATTTCATTGTCAGCTGATCAGTGGTTCCTATTAATGAAAAGAGAATTCGGATCTTTGTTCAAATTTTTCGAATTGAAAGATTTAGAAGAAGAAAAAAGATCTTCTGTTTCCATTGATAAAAATCTCTCAATTTGTTTTTTATCCGATGAAGTAGTTTTGAAAGAAAACGAATTATCAAAATTGGTTCTAACTAAAGATTTATTCCATGAATTGATTAGGTGGTATGATGCAATTTCAATTAAACTTGAACTTTTGCATAAATATCAATTTTACACAATTTATGTTTATTCGAAGTATGTAAATCATTTTTCAAAAAAAGATAATGAAGATGTTGATAGTTTTATGACGGAAATTAATGGTCTATCCTCCAGTGATTTACCTGAAATTGGAATTATTTTAAATTATAAGGATTTGGATATTGTACTGTGTAAAATAATCCATTCCGAAATTCGAATTTTGGCTAAACAAAAAGTTATGGAACGAGTTGAGTTTGTGAAGCAATTTCACACTAAATCATGGTTAGAAAATAATTATTTAATCTTGTAATATTTTATTTATGTTTTATTCTGTACCTATGTAGGTAAGTATGTACCTATTCTTTCAATAAAGATTCATTGTATTTTGAACGAGTTGAATTTTTCGCTTCGAGAAGCGGTGTACCTGGTGTTTGATAATTCAGTTTTACAAAGTGAACAATGTCTTCATTTTTTTAATTTTTTTCAGATGAATCAACTACAATCTTATTTTTAACAATTCGTCATTTACATATTTCTTCGTCCTTCGATCAATATTCAATGTTCATGCAATTCATTTTTTTTCACATTTACTGACAAAATTAAAAAAATTACAATTATTAATGAAATTTATGAAATATAATATGCCTACCTAATGTAGGTAATAAAATGAGTAATATTTTGAATTTACCATACTTTCTCATCTAAGAGTAGGCGAAGAGCACATCCATTGGTGTTTGTTTCCATTAAAGCAATTATGAGTTCACTGAACGCCGATGGTCCTCTGCGTTGCATCATTAGGTAAAACTCCCAAGTCTTTTGCAATGTACAATTGTACTATTTTTTTGATTTAAAAAAATCTATTAGGTATTGCTTCTTATGATAATTATTCAAAATTTCTATTAAATATAGGTACCTGTTGATAACTACCTACCGTTTTCAAGTATTTCACCATGTGTTGATTTAATACCCTATTGTTTTGTAAAATTTCCATTACTTCATCTAGGTTCTTTGTTCTTTTCATCAACTGATCCATATTTTTATCAATCAATATACGATGATTTTTATCCATTTTAAAAAACAAAAAAAAAAACTGAACACATAAAGAGCAAACTTTTGTTTATTCAGAATAAACTTAAACTGAATCATAATTGATAGGTACAAACGTTACGTAAGTATTATATCTACGGATACAATTTCTTTAATATAATACATATAATATGATGAAGTAACATTTTTAAAACAATGGACACGTGTATGATAGAATGTTAAAAGTTATAATTGGATTTAAAAATGTCCTTATTCGTTCTTAAACAAAATCAGATTTATTAATCCATGAGTTATGTTCTTTTGATAAACCTAACCATTTTACATAGATTTGATTCCCTTTCTTCTTAATGATTTTTTCTACTAAGTATACATCAGGATAGGCTACTTTTTGCAATTCTAGTTCATAAAAACCACCTTTGATATTGTGTCCGTGTTCATCTTCCAACAAATAGGTAACAGGGAGGGTTTTTTTAACTTCAGCTATCTTGAATATTTCATTAGTCCAATTTTGATGATAGGATTTTGAAAAAACTGTTTTGTATTTGCTAATACGAACATGATCTCCAATTTTGAATTTTTCTTTGGTTAATTTTGGTAAAGAAGACCCTGATCCAGTATTTTTAATAATTTTAGAAAGAACTTCTTTTTCATTTTTTTCATTTACATCGATGGGTTTACATTCAATTGTACGGTGAAAAGAATTATTATATTTATTTACAATTTTTTGTAAAATATCAATGTATTTATAATTTCCTCTCAAACTACATTCTTTAAAAATCATTTGTTTCAACGTCCTATTCACTCGTTCCACAATTCCACATTTTATTGGCGAGTATGTACTGTAATGATTAATCTCAAACCTATCATAAAGTTTCTTACAATCTTTATTCCAAAATTCTTTTCCATCATCCGTTTGAAAATTTTTTGGGTACTGCGAATTTTTTTCAAAAATATTTTTCAATGCTTCAGCTACAACTTTTCCTTGTTTCGTTTTTAGTGGTTCAACAAATACCAGTTTTGAAAAGCAATTGATAACCACTAGTAGGTAGTTATAATTTTTATTCATTTTTGCATAGTTTCGCATTTCAATTAAATCAGCTGCAAATAAATCATACAATGATTTGATCTCAACTCGTCTTCTATCAAAATTTCGACGCGATGGAGCATGCAGTTCATTTACAATAATCTCTTTACTACTTCTATTCATTTTGAATTGAATAGGTAAATTTAAGAAATCTATATTATTTTTCGTTCTTCCAACTCTTCAATAATTGATTGTATTTCATTTACAATTTGAGGAGAATCATTACCAGCTAATTGTTCCCCTTTCAACAATTTTAGTCTCTCTATTAATTCATTCACATCATCATAATAAACCATTTGATATTTACTATCACATGGTTTCATTAATTTTTTTTTCAATAATGAGTTTGATTGATTCCTATTTTTTTTTTTTGATCTTTGACTTTTTTTAGATGAATTCTTCGTTTTATTATTTTTTTTCTTACTATTTTTAACTCCTCCTCCTTTCTTACTCTTTAAACGAGAAAAAGACTTATTGATGACTACTGGAGTGAATTCTAAATCTGCATCATTTGAATCCTCATCTGATAGCTTTCTTATACGTTGATTGGGTTGAGATAAAATAGGTTCAATAGTATCTCGTAAAAATCGATACTTATTCCTTTCAGACCACTTCCAAGAATTATCCGCTCGTTTATGAGATTTTGTTGTTTTTAAAATTTCAACATAACTGTTGAGATCATTCGGAGTATATAAACTGTCATTCACTTCATCTTGAGTTAATAAAATATCCAAACCTGAAGTACGAGGGAAATGAATGTTATTAATGGTATAGTAATCTTTTGAAACAACCACTTTTTTATTTCCTATTTTGAAACCATTCTTCTTTGGAGTAACTTTTAAACCATACGTTGTATCATGTAATGGAGGTAGGTTATATTGAGTTAATAAATGTTGCGTTTTTTCTTGATTGTTTTGCTGAGGTATAGAATCTTGTTGAGGTGAATTGGTATTCTCTTCTTTTGATATTTTTGATTCTTCAATTTTCTTGATATCAATCAGAGGTTGGATTATAGGTTGAAATTTTTCATTTATTTCACGGAAGGAGTCCTGTTTGATTTTTCTCAGTTCACTGTATTTGTTTTGAATATTTTTGGCTATTTCTACAATTTCCTGTTTTTGTTTGATTTCATTATTAATATTTGAAATTATATTACCAGACATGATTCTACTATTTTGTATTCTGAACTGAAGGTTTTAAACAAACGTAATGAAGTGGTGAAAAGATGATCGTAACTTTCCTTTATATACAGATTTTTCGGTATCAATTATTAAAAATCCAAAAGGAGTTGACCATGCAAATTTACATAAATTTTGAAATATAGGAAAAGGAAAATCTGAACTCAGATAGTCATCAAACACGTGTCGCATATTCAGCAAATCTTGGTTGAATAAAATGATAAAATTTGCATTGTCTCTAATCAGAGATTTATGTATTCTTGCATAACTCTGACAAAGTAGGAAACAAGAAATACCTTTATGACGAGACATTGAAAAAAATTTTCGCAACTTCTCATTTCCTTCATTTGTTGCTGATATGTCATCAAATATAACAATACTGTTTTCTTTACATTCCTCAGGATTACACATATCACTGCAAGAAGAAAAGCAGTAAAACCCTATTTCAGGTACTAATTTGAAAGCTTCTTGTAGTTTTTCATATTTTGATTGGAATAAACTTTTACTAACCAAATAAACATTTTCATAACGAAGACCATTTGGATGATGGAGGAGAGTGATCATCAAATTAGTTTTTCCGCAACCTGATTTACCTACAATCAGTCCACAAATAGTACTTGGAAATAAGGAACTGTGAATTTGTCGATTATCTTCATTTTCAAATACGGTTTTATCTATAGGTAATTGGAGTTTTTGTTCCTCAATTTTGACATTAGAAGGTAAATTATTCATTTTATAAAACAAATCATAATCCTGCTTGTGACTCTAAAAATGAAATAATGAAAAATTTAATACCAATCTTTGATTTATATACCTATCTAGAATTTTCCTCATCATTAGAAAAAAAAAAAAATTGATACTGATTTGAGAGTATATTATTGCCGACATACTTATGTCTACGTCATAAGGTTAAGAATACAAAAGATAATGAAATACATATAGTAAAATTACAATATCTGATTTACAATACCATCCATTGATTGATATGAAAAAGCTCTATCATATAAAATCAAACAGCGAGCTGTTGTATCAGGAGGAACGTTAAATCTACATGTAAAATCAAATCTAACGTTCAATGGTCCGGCTCCATTACTTGATGAAATAGATTCTTTTTGACGAGAGCAATCCAGCACAATTAATGGAAAATTCTTCAAAAAAGTAGCCATGTTCTGACTGGGTGATTGTACAAATTGCTGATAGAAATTGGGGTAGAATTTAGCAAACATTTCATAAAGTATTGAACATTGATTTTTTTCCATATCCAGGACTGGAGTTTCATATGGAATATAAACTTCATTGAGGAATAATTGAAATGATCGTAATTTTATGTGATCAAACTTTGAAACGGAGACTGAATAATTATTTTTTCTTTTTGTTTGAAAACCAAAAATCACAAAGAGTGGTTTTTTTGTAGAAGTGGTTGTTTTAATAGCCCACGAATGAGAAGTTGATGGAGGTAATGTAGGATACTCATATAACTCCCATGTTCGAAAAGCGATGTATAGTTCTCGATTTTGTTTAATAATATTCAATAATTGAATACGCATTGCATCAGAAACTTTAATATGAGGTATTTTCCATGAAATTTCATCAATTGAAAATTTTGGCGGTATTCCATTTTCTGCTGGTGCATTCCAGACAAAAACATTGCTGTCATCTCTAGCTCGTATTAGAATTATTTCTTGAGATACATTCAAAATGATTTTTCTGAAGTCTTCAAAATAACCCATTGCTTTACTCAAAGGAAAATGAAGTTGAATACGTCCACTGTTCTTATCATAGCTACCTGTATATTGTTCCTCACTAGAACTATCAAAACCCAGCGAATTAAAATAATTTTTTTCTGCTTCGGATATGGATAAGTAAGATTTCATTGTTGTGGTAATTCCTACATCTGTCACATGATCAATTGGAACTCCATTCAGTTCGTAAGTCAAGCTTTTGAATAAATAAGCCAACCCATTATAATCAAATTCAAATGTTCCATTTCCTTTTTCTACTTTTCCACTTATGAACAAATAGGATACGTGTGGTAAAGTAATGATTTCTTTGCTATTGATAGGAATGCGTATTTCATCATTGTAATCAACACTTGATTGATTAAATGGCTTGTATGTATGATATGAAATTGATTCAATGGAGTTGTCATAGGAGATAGGTTGTAAAATATCCAAATTGTCTTCACTAATCATTTTTTTAATTTTTTTTTTTCAAAGTAAAACCTAATGAGGAAAGAAAATTTTTATTATCGCGGGACACTTGATTATCAACCTTCTGTTTTTTATGTACTGAAGGTTTCAAAGAATTGCCTCCTTTTTTATATATTTTCAAACCCGATTTTTTTGTCTTTTTTTGTTTATTTAATTTGTAAAAATCATAAAGAATCATTATTTTTCAATATTACAGAATTGAACTGATTAATTAACAATTTCTCTCAAGTGAAGAATAATGAAAACGTTTTCTTTATTCAAATCAATTAAATTCATATTTTCATCTTCTAATTTCAAATCAATTTCAGAAATATTACATGAGCCGGGGGGGATTGGTAAATAAACTATATTAATAGGTTCTTCCTTAATTATTTCGTTTTGATTGACTATAATGGGAAAAGAATGAATTATGCGAAGATTATGATGATTACTATAGCTGTTAGTAACCAGATTACAATAAATATTTATTAGGCTAGGCAAAGATCGGAGATTATCATCATTTACTTTGTTTATCGCTTCATATGAATGAGTGAATTGATTGGAGGGTAATACTACACTAATCTCAGGTGCTTGTTGATCAGGATATTTATACTGATTGTTTGGAGGGGAAGGAGGATCATTATTTTTTGAAGGAATATTATTATTTACATTTTCCATAGAAGGTAATGTTAATGTCTCATTATTATCAAGTCTTTCATAATTTTGCGTATTTTTTTCAGAAGGTAAACGATAATTTTGATTAGACTCTTTTCCTCTAGTGGATGATTTATTATTATTTGACCAGCTGTATTCAATAACATGATCTGAGATAATATTAGGTACAGGATTAAAATTAAAATTATGAAATTTGTTAAGAGAAGTAAGAAAAGGAGGTACATCATCATTTTTATATTCTTTTGGAAATCCTATCAATTGAAAAATACTGTCTTGTCTGTTGAATTCAATGAGGTTTAATGTATGAATAGTACAATGTTCTGTTTCGGGATTGAATGTCACTTTGAAGTTTTTCAAATCAGTTGCTTCGTTTATTTTTTCAATTAACTCATTTAATTCTAAGTACAGTCCAGGAATGATTGCTGACGTTCTTAGAATTCCATTAAAATCGTAGTAATAAATCTTGTTATTGCTATCAGTTATGTTATTAAAACAATTTTTGGCAGTAAATGAAACACATCCAATTTCAAAATTCTTTTGAGAAGATAGATGTATGGCAGGAAAAATCTGATAGCGAATAATCGATTGATTGCTTCGAACAGAAAAACGATATGAACACATGACAACATTTAAATCACAACTGAATTTTATTGATCAATTACATTCTTATTTATAGTTTTTTTTTATCTTCATAGAATGTAAGAATTTTATACAGAGATGACCACAGTTGACACTTTTCATTTTTTGTTTAGAATAATGGTTGTAATAAACATTACATTTTTTTAAATATTTCAAAACATTTTTTGGTGGAGATACATTTCCAAGCGGATCGAAGTATATAACATTGTCTCCAGTTTTCCAGTATGCTGTCCAATGAGTACCAATTCCATTTTTAGAATCCAAGTTGATAATTCCACTTTCGTTTAAATGAGGAGTTTTTGGTAAGTTGTCTCTACAGAATATTCCTCGAAAATTTGGAATTTGATATTTTTTCACAAAATATGAAATTTGGAAATCATAGAGTGGTTTGTTCTTTGGAGGTAATTTAGTTTTTTTAACCATATTAACTCAAAAAAATTCCAAGACCTTTTTTATGAGGACCTACAGTTAAACCACTACCTATACTTGTCTGAGAAACTGTGTTTTGACTTTTAAACTGATCTTTAATTGCTTTGACTTGTTTAACTCCTTCGACTACAGTACCTATCCCCCCCAGTATAGTTCCAACATGTTTCAGAGCTGATAAAATCGGAATTATAGGAATGGCTCCTCCAGCTTTCGGAATAGGTAGTACCCTTCCTGGTTGATTTTTCACTTTATACTTTTTAATTGCTGCTAAAGTTCGCTTGACTGCAGATTCAACATCCTTAGATTTGTTAAATTTCTTTCCTTTCACCAATTTTTTTGCTTTGCTCAGCAATTGATTGAAAGTTAACCCACTTCCTCTAACTTTTCTTTTTTTTTGACATCTTTTTTTCCGACGATTAACACCAGCTCCTAATTTTCGTTTCAATTTCATGGTGTTTGTCACTAACCACGCAGCTGACTTTTCTCCCAAAGAAGCGTCTTTTGCTTTGACTCTTTCCCAGGCTCGATTTTCCAAAACTTTATCAGCAATATGCCTACTGTTCAAATCTGATGATTGAGAATATGCTATGTCGTGCTGTTTGGCAGCTTCGTCTAGAGGGTTTTTTCCTGGAATATTTTGTTCTAATTTTTCTTGTAATTTTGTTCCTGGACCCAAATATCGATAAGTAGGAACATGTAATTCAAATGGTAATCTATCAATCAACCAATTTACAACTCCTGTACCTTGATAGTTTTTTGAAAAACGATTATCAATTTCTTTATTATGATGAATATACATAATAATACTACCTTCTTGTATGAATCATGATTATGAACTGAGTTGCTGACGTGAATGAATAGATATTTATAGGTTTTTACTAGGACTGATTAATCAATCCTCATCGTGGTCTAGTCGATTAGGTTACAGTTCTCATTTGTATGAAAAATCACAAGTTCAAGTCCACTCTCCATCATCTTCATATGAAACCATGTGCAAAATTATCATGGTTTCGTGTGAAGATGATTTAGAAATGGTCTTCAATCACTTCGAAAGAATGAACCTATCAGATCGCGATGAGATTTTTTTTCAAAAAAGTATAAAATATATATATATAAAAATTATATATTTTTTTTAAGATAGGAAAATATAAAAATTCTCAAGAATTTATAAATAATACATAAGTATTCAAAATAATCTCAAATAGGTATAAAATAAGAAATACAAAGAACTGAATATAGTCAGTTTCATGAGCGAGTAGATGATATAGGTATATAAAAAAATTAATAAAAAAACAAAAAAAAAAAAGAAAACAAAAAAATCAAAAACAAAAAAAAGGGATATATAAAAAAAAACAAAAAAAAAAAACGAGCATACATAAAAAAATACTCAAGTAAGTATTTAGGGAAATAAAAAAAAAAAAAGGTATAATATAATATATATAGATACAGTAAGTATGTAAAAAAATACAAATTCAAAAGACAGATAAAAAAAAAAAACTATGAGCAAGCAAATTCATATTCAAAATGAAAATCAATGAATTCGTTGTTTAAAAATTTAAGGAGTCTTTTTTTAATTTTCATATCGTGATAATCTTTACTTTTATAAACACAATTTTTGATAAAAATAATTTTCAAATTTTGAGTTTTAATTTCTGCATGGATGATTTTAAACATAAAATAAGAATAATATTCGTTTTCAATTAAACAGTTTTCAAAACCTAAAATTTTAATTTTGCTTCTTATTAATAATATATTCAAAAGAGAAGTTATTCCGGTAAAATTTAATTCCAAATTTCGAAAAACAATTTGATTAATTTCAAATCCATTTAAATAATTTCTGAAACCAAAAATTGTTGAAGATAGAGACTTCTGAAATTCGGCTTCTTCAGACTTTATAATTTTTTTTATATCAAATCCTAAATCTGAATGGGGGAACGGTTTTAATTTATCATGAAGAATAAATTTCTCATCAAAAACAAGTTTACTAATTGAAGAACAAAAATATTTTTTCAAAACTTGATTAAAATATTTACAGGATAGTTTGAAATTTATGAGGTCATCTTCATTTTTTATTTTATCGGCAATTTTCAAAATCAATTCAGGAGGTAGGCCACTGAATGTATTCTTCTCTACCTTTTCATTTTCATTTTCAATAACCTCTTCATTCTATAAAAAAGAAATGAAAAAAATAGCTTGAAATTTTAGCAATAAGTAAATACTTTGATGATTTTATTCGAGAATAAAATCATCAATTATTTCCTCGATAATCCTAGTTTTCGAATAAATCGCATGAAATTCTCGCGTTGAAATAAAAGGCGAATTTCTTAGCAAAGAACAATTTGGTTCAATTTTTTCCATTATCAAATCGAATTCATAAATAAATTTCATATTTTCGTCATACTTTTCGAATTTACATTCATTTACAATAATAGTTTCACATAGACTGGTATTAAAAGAACGAAGAAACATTTCATCATATTGTTTGTCTGATGCTAAATCATCTATAGGGAAAAAATTACACTTACTAAATTCCAAAATACCAATTTTTAATGACGAACATCTTAAGAAATAGTTTATTTCTGATATTCCAAACGGGGAAGAATTCATTATTATCATTCTGTCTATACTTTTTTGTGGTAATCTGTCCATTCTTTGATGCAATTTTGTTTTAAATTCAAGCATTGCTTTATTCGACCACCATAGATCTTTTATATACAGATTTCGCATTATTTCCAATAAGTCAGTGATATTTTCTTTTGAGTTATCGAAAAAAAGTGAGCCGTCTTTTAATAAGAGAGTATATTCCGCCTGAAAAAAAAAAAATCAATTTTCAATTTGATAATGACCCCAAGCATAACTATCAGTGGTTGAATAAAAGAAACGTTTGTCACAAGATGAATTTAGACATAATTTTTTTTGTTTAATAGTAGTTATTTGATGGAGACGAGATCTGAATAAAATTTGATCTCTCTCCACGTCTCGATTTTCAAAAAGACAGTCATAATAATCCGAAAATGAAATTTCATTGTTTAAAACATTTTTTTTAACTCCTTTAGCTTTTTTTACATATTTTTGAAAAGAGGTCAAATCTGAAGGGGAATCATCAAAAATTTCGAGAGAGTATACTTTAGGACGTAAAGAAATAAATTTTTGACAATGAAGAGCGCGCAATTCATTTTTAAAATACCCTGGAATTTGTTTTCTCGAGTTGTTAAAGCAAGGGTGGTTTATGGGGTAGTTACTACAATCGAAAATAGGGTTATTCATGTATTTTTCTATGTCATTAGTTTGAACTGATAGAATAAAGGAATCTGTGTCCATATAAAGGAGTTTTGGAATTGGACAATCAGGAAACACGGATCCTAATTTTTCATAGTATGTCTCATACATAAAGTGTCGAGCTAGTTCAAGAATAGTGATACCTACAAAAATTGGTTTATTCAATTTTACTATGCTTTTATGAAAATGAATCCCCAACAGTTCATCACTGAAAATTACAGTTCTTTTAAATGACGATTTTGCTATACTTCTATCATATTGGTCTTCGTTATTTACTAATTTGAAATTTGGTCTGTCCTTTTGGTTCTCTATGAATTTACCAAAACAAGAATTATTGAAAAGTTTGAACAGATCTTTTTCAAAATCATTGTTTGCAGCATTCCTCAATTCAGTATTTTTATCAATATAAGGAGATAAAAAATCAGACTGGAAAAATTTCAGAATTCGATGTATCGATATTAAAATCAACCCATGTTTCAGACAAAGTTGTAAATTTTTTAAATGAATGACATAATTTCTTTTATTTTCTAATGTACATAGTAATTTAATTGACTTTGAATTTGGAGGTTCCTTTTTTTCAACACACATCGGGAAGTCATTATGAGGATCATGTAAATTTTGAGGATAGTCCAAGTCAACTTCAAAAAAATACCCTTCATCACCGTCACTATCTAAAGCTAAAATAAAATCTTTATCAAATCTGACGAATTCACATTCAGGTACCCATTCAAATTTGCCAACTGGTAATTTACATTTCATAGCGTAACCGTATAGATTGTTAACGTCAATGTAAAGAATAGAATTTGGTGTTTTATTTTCATCGTAATTTGGAAGATGAATGTTATTACCTTCGGAGTATTTTCTTATGGTATTTACTATACCTCCCCTTAGCCCCTTCTCAAAAAATAAATATTGATCCATATCAGTGATTAATTCAAATTCAATGGAAGTTTTTTTAAGCATAGCTTGAAATGAAAACCCTGGGATTGAATAACAGTAACACGGGTCAAGTTCATAATTATCCAAACAAAGATTGCGAAAGCTGACAAAACAATCACACAGGAGAAGAACATCAGAAATACAATAAACTACTAAATAGTCCTCCAAAGTTAGACATCCAAATTCATTCCAACAATTTTGTGCGAATGTGTACTCTTCATCTGTCAAATCAGTACCATCTAACTGGTTTCGAAAATGGATTTTTTCTGGCAATGCTCTAAGTTTAAGTTTTTCGAAACTATCAAAAAAATCGTAACAAAAATACCCTTTTTGCGTAATCAAATTTATTAAGTTAGGTTCTTGAAAATGAGCTCTGGTATGCCTTAACTGATCTGATGGTAAATTTTCGACTAATGTCCTCAAACTGGTAGAAAGAAATTTATAAGAATCCACAAATCGAACCCAAAAATTTTCACAGATTTTTATCGAAAAACTAATATAGTTTTCTTCGTTGTGAGGGATTACAGTTATGTTTTGGGTGGGCAAATAACATTGGAAAAGGAAGTGGCTGTCATATCTAGATAGGTTGTGAAAAAAAATGGGTAAAAAATTAGGGGATTTCATTTTAAGGTTACAACTGTTGTGAGCGGGACCAATGAAGCGACCAGAAACATGGTCATGATGTCTCACTTTTCGATTTTTAACATTGGGGTAAATATATTCGTCACAAATACAACAAAATTGATCCGTGTTGTAAGCTTCCCAGTCCTCATGAGTCATAATAATTCGATCTTTGTATTTTTGATATCTTTTTGATATTATTTTAGCAATTTTTTTTAATTTTTTGAAAAAAAAAACGACAGCATTTTCCCCTGTATAAGATATTGGTTGCATAATTTTCGAATTGTTTTTCCCTATCACATACAGACAAAAAGAATTGAAATTCGCGATTTTTTTTGAGTGAAAAAACCCGATTATAAGTACACGTGCACATTTATCTAGGTACCTATTTCAAAATTGAAATTCGCGATTTTTTTTTGAGTGAAAAAACCCGATTATAAGTACACATACACATTTTATCTAGGTACCTATTTCAAAATTGAAATTCGCGATATTTTCGAGTGAAACCCCCGATTATAAGTACACGTACACATTTATCTAGGTACCTATTTCAAAATTGAAATTCGCGAATTTTTAAGTGAAAAAATCGAAAAATTGAAAAAAAAAATGTACTTACTGCAGCTGAGAATCCTGCTTCTTGAACTTGATTATCGTTCTCTGACATGATTTTTTTATCACGAATGAAAATTTTTTTCAAAATAACGAAGTACGCGAAAAAAAATACGTTCTTATTCGCAAGAGAAAATCGGACACAATGAGAATAATGTCATTCGATTTTCGTAGGAAAAAATAATTCACTTACCTTTTGATTTTTTTCTTGCAATTATGCATTTTTTTCTCCGGAAATTAATCATATTTTCGTGTACAAAAAACCAACGGTAAATTTCGGAATAATATCGAATTACACGCACCCGGAAAAAAATTTTTCGTAGGAAAAAATAATTCACTTACCTTTGCTTTTTTTCTTGCAATTATGCATTTTTTTCTCGGGAAATTGATCATATTTTCGTGTACAATAAAAACCAACGGTAAATTTCGGAATAATATCGAATTACATGCCCGCCGAAAAAAATATTCTCAAATTTAAATAGGTAGGTTCCTATCACACGTTGAAACGTGGATGATCATCCTAGCAATAGAGGTTTGCGGGTGTGAAGCGTTGGTTGTTTTGAGGGGAGGTAAACCTGATCATTTTCAAAATATTCCAAATTCAAAAATTAAAAAAATAGGTACCTACCTGTCTCGTAATGAAACGAAGGTATCATCTCAACGATAGACGTATCATCTCAACGATAGACGTTTGCGGGCGTGAAGTGTTGGTCGCTTTCAGGGGAGGTAAAATAAACCAATCAAATCAACTGGTTCAACCAGTGACACCGATTCTCGAAGCGAAAAAATTCAACGCGAATGTAAACATGAATTTTTTTTCGCTTCAACTCGTGGTCACTCCTGGGCTAGGTTGCCCATATCCACTCTACTCTAGAGGCTCCAGATCGCTTCGAAAATGGTCACAATCGACTCCGGGGGTCGACTTTAGTATATAAACCAATTTTCAGGATTCTACCTTGAAATTTACAATTTTTGTTAAAAAATGATTTATGTAAATGGGGGGCTATTTTAGCCCTATTTTCAGAAATTCGCCAAAAAATCGAAAAATCAACTTTGGCAGCTAAAAATTTGGTTCTGAGGTCTAGGTGACATGCTCTTTCAGTGAGCCAAATTTCAGCTCAATCCGATGTAACGAGTTGGCAAGGTTCCCTTGTAAGTATAGTAGCCCTAATTCCTAAAAGTTTGAAATTTTTGCACCACTCACTCTTCCAAAACGATCACAAATCTATAATTTTCAACATTTCAGATCTCATAATCCCAGAAATCCGAAACCAAAATTAGTATGAATTTGTCAGAATGAAATTCGTAATTTTTCTAGACGGGTGAAACCGGTTTCCTCGGAAGCGCATTTTTTGTACCTACTAACACAATGCAAAGTTAACTAGTACATGTACTGTATGGTATGCGCAGGCTACCTGCCCATTGAAGATGATGTTTTCGTTGGTATACAATACCTAAACTTGGATATACCTGAGTATACATATATCAGGTACAGGTTATTAGGAGGTAAAAACTAACCGACGACTGTGATAAACGTTTGCATTTAAATATTTAAACGCGGTTTTGTTTTTTTCATCATTAATAATAATTTGTCCGAGGGTTAATTTGATCTTTTGTTCGTACGAATTTGATCGTAAAACCAGTTCGTTGGTGGTTACGAGACGGGTATAATTTGAAATTCATATCAACTGTCAATCAACGAATAAGATAACCGTTAAATGTACCTGATATCTAAGTCGAAGAATCGATAATTAATCGGTGCAGTTGAACGGTTATGAAACCTGATTCAAGGCGATATACTTCATGACTGGCAACCGTCGGCGTCGCGTCGCGCGTCGCACCGCAATCAAGTCACACCAATAATATTGCACACTGCACGAGTCTATTTAGACGCGATATTTTTACGATATTTAAGTTCGTACGAATCGTTTGCAAGCAAAAAAGAAGCGAGTTTTTCTCAATTTTCGAAAAAGTAGGCAGACTTTTGCGGCTATCGGTCGTACCTCGCGGAGGGTCACTATTCGCGTACGAAATACATAAAAAAACCGCTTTGATATCACATTTTTTAAATCTCAACGCGGCATAAACTTATTACGATGGTGGGCTGTGTAGTCGTAATAATATATCGCGCGCGAGTACTTTTCTATACTGTACTAGCAGCGTGTATAACGGACGAATATACGAGACAAAGCTTCTTTGATTCTCCTCGCCTGCTTCTTGATTCATTCCTTTACCCACAATGCCATTCCAAACGAGTATCCACTCGTTGAATTACCAACATGCTGGAGATCGGAGAATAAAATGCGTTTCCAGAGGTAAGACCAGTATCGTCGGGGTCGCTGTGATGTGGACGTAGAGATGAGTACAAAATGTCTCGAGCTCGAGTGATAAACTCATTGACATAAGTCGTGTAAATCGATGATTTTGGCAATTTAAATTTTTTTTTATATCATTTTGGAAACATTTCAAAATAAATCATCTTTGGCAAATTACAATAATTTAAAAGTAAGATATCCAGGATATAAATCAATTTCATTTTTTCGTTTTGAAAAATACGAATATTTTCAACTTCTCGAGTTTTACTGCATTTTTTCCCTTCAAATTGCGTTATTTAATCAGTCGCGTTATTATTTTATCTCGTTTTTATTTTATCATTATTTTTTTGTTTTATGCGATAGCTGTTGACAGACCATAAAAACCAGTCATTGAATCTCGAGTATTAAGAAGAATGACCCTATGCGTAAAAATGGCGTTTTTTTAATCCAAAATTTTATCGACAAGTTGTAAAAGTCGATTATTGAAGAATTTGTCTCGCTTCGAGTGCCCAATTACTGATATCATTTCATAAATGAAAAAAAATAAGTCGTCCGGTTTGAAGTATGATTTATGAAGTCGAGCTTGAGGCGAGTTGAGGGTGACCTTTGAGTACAAAGAAATTCGAAAATTAAAAATTTCAATTCTTACAAAACCATAAAAAATACATAATTATAATTTGAAAATTGAAATCTTGAATCACTGGATTTAAGAGTTACATTTTACATTACATTGAATTTAAAAACTATTCATATTTTGTACTTGATCAAGAATGAAGCAGACAAAATTATTTACTCTACCACTAGAGCAGCCGAAAGCCACTCTGGCATTTCGGCCTAGTTGTTTCTTTTTATTAGTAAAATAACTCCCTATTTTTTATTTTTCCCCAACTTAATTTCAAGCGGCGCCACCAAGCTCCATTTTGAAAAAAAAATATAGGTAAAAAATTGTCTATTTTAAAAATGGGAGGCAAGTGACACCGCTTCAAATTCAATTAGGGTATAAATAAAAAATAAAGAATTGTTTTCTAATAAAAAGCAACAACATTAAATGTTGGATCCAAATTTTTTGCTCTTTTTGTTTTTTTCTTACCTAATAATATTTTTTTTTTGGAAATTTTTCTGAAAAAAATTCAAAAGTCATCTAGGTATAGTATACTTTTTAAAAATTTCACAAGAAATTTATTAAGATTTTCGATAAATTAAAAAAATGATGTGATTTTTAAATTTTTTTACGAAAGTTTTTAAATATTTCCCTAAAAAAATCGAGGGGTAATAACTTGCAAGTTTGATTAGTAAACTATCATTTAGGTAATGAAAATTGAGTCACTATAAAAATTAAAAACTAAAGTTTCATGCCTGAAAAACTAATTTAAAACAAATATTTTTCTGGCTTGGATTTTTTAAAATTTTTTCTCTGAAATTTCATGTATAGAATTTTGAAAAAATGAAAAGTGGGAAATTAATTCTCATAAAAGAAACAACGTTTGAAAATCGGTTAATTTTTCGTTTTGTATGAGAATGTGGTGTCTTGGGTCCATTTTTAAAGTTCAGTGAAGAAAAAATAATAATTTTATTGGGAATAATTTTTCATGAAAAGGAACTATTTTGGTAGGTTAGAACCAAAAAAATGAAAAAGTTTGATAATTTGATGTTTTTCTGTTTTTATTTCAAAATTGGAGGGGGCTTTATTGGCATCACTTGAAATTCAGTTAGAAGAAAAATTGGGGCGTTTCCAACATCTCCAATAGACAGCATTCTTTGCAGGGAAGAAAACCAATTGAGACCCAATTGGTTATGGTGATGGTGGTTTTGAGAAAATTTTGAAATTACTGGTGGTTCCAATTTGTTTTTGGTTTTTAAAAATTTTCAAAAGGTTTTGGTGCTAAAGTGGATCCATTTAATTTTTATTTTTTTTGATTGGTTCTGGTTCTGGGTTTTTGGTTTTGCTTGATTAATTGGTTGTGATGGTGGTTCTCAAATTAAAAACCATTTCAAATGGTTGTGGTGGTGGTTCTCAAATTAAAAACCATTTCAAATGGTTGTGGTGGTGGTGGTGGTGGTTCCGTTTTGGTTTTTCAATTGGTTTTCATCGAATTGCTTCCATTTCGTAGTATGAAAAATATTTCCCAACATTTAAACCATTTATCTATGGCATTAACCAGATGGAACCATTTTCGTGCTTCCTATTATACCACAAAAGAACTAAAAAAAGATCAGATCTTTGAAATTTGAATAAAAAATTAATTTGCCTACAAGTTACAAACGCAATATTGCAATAAATTTAAATTAAATAATATACATTCAAATAAAAAACAAAAAATAATAATGTTTCCACTTTCCAGAGCGCTGAAAAATCAGAAAAATGAAGAAAACAGTCCACAGGGGGTAGGTAAGGGGCCCAATTAAAAAAAAATTCAAATCAAAGTTGTTGCTTGAAGTTCTAGGAATAAATTTGGTCATAACAAAAATTTTGATTGGACCCCTCCTTCCCTTTCAAATCCACTATTTCTCTTTTTAGAACCAAAAAGAACCAATTCCATTAATTGGTGGTGGTTCTGGTTTTCATTGTAAAGGAAATTGAAAATGGTGGTCGTGGTGATGGTGGTTTTTTATTTTCAAACCACTTTCTTGTGGTTGTTGTTGTGGTTATTTCAGCAAATGATTTTTCGTTGTGGTTCCAAACGGTTCTCTTCCCTACCTTTTCGAAAGGAATTGGTTCTTTTTGGTGGTGGTTCTTGAATGAATTTTTGAAGTTCATTGTAATGGTTCCAAATGGTTTTGAAAACCAATTGAAATATCTGGTGGTGGTGGTTTTACCCGGTTTTGGTTTCAATTGGTTTTCTTCCCTGATTCTTTGCGAAGCAGAAGAAATTCCACTCTCATACCACCATAATATCACCATACTAAATACCCTTCTTCACACTCAATCAAACTCCAACCTTCCTGCTTATAACCAGTGATGCCGGAACGTAACGATAACGGTAACGAAAAACGAAAAATAACGGATTTTTTTTCCGTTACAAGTAACGGAACTGTAACGGAACTTTATTTTTGAACAGAAATTGTGTAACGAAATAATAACGTTACAATAATATGGTCTTTATGTAATGTAACAAATAACGAAAAAATTTCGTTACGTTCCGATACTTTTTTTCGTTATTTTTTTTAAGTTTTTTTTGTATTGCCTGAACTGTCAACCGCAGAAAATATGTTCTTTTGGTTCGTTGTAACTTTAAAAAAATTTTAATTTCACTTACACTTATGTGTAGGTACTCGTACTATGGTACTGCCAAGCCCTTGTAACAATATTTTTTCAAATAACGTTATTTTTTTCGTTCCATTCCGTTTTTTTTTTGTTACAGCATAATTTTTTCAGAAAGTAGGTAGCAACACAACCAAACTTGTATTATTTTCTTCTTAGTTCTTAATGTTTATTTTATTCTATTGGACTTGATAGTTATTAATTTACATTGAAAATTGAAGATAGCAATTTTTTTATGATTTCTGGCTATTTTTGGAAAAAATTACGTTGTAACGAAAAAACCGGAACGAAACGGAAAAAAATAACGTTATTTGAAAAATAGCGTTACAAGGCCCTGGCGGTACCATTTTCGTTCCAAGTAACGTAACTAATAACAAAATTCAGAATTTTTAGTTACAGTAACGGAACGAATACTGTAACGGAAAAAAAATTTCGTTACTGACATCACTGCTTATAACTCTCTTCAGAAATCCCTCATCCAATCACCTTCAGTTATTACCTTGACCCGTCTATCCAACGACCTCCTTTCTTCATTAAACCTGATCCTTCCACCACCATGTCCCTTTTCTGTAGCAACCATTCCTCCTTGGACAAATTTACAAATTCAAATGGACCTCAGTCTAACGCACTTTTCAAAACAAACTACACCAACAGATGTTCTTCTAACCGACTTTAATGATATGATTCTTCAGTATCGAAACTATCGCATTATATATACAGATGGAGCGAAAAACTCTCAAGCTACAGGATGCGGAATTGCTACAACGGACAAAATTCTAGTAAGAGTTGCACTACCAAACTCTTTTTTGGTTTTATCGGCCGAACTTTATGCCATTAAACTTGTAGTAGATGAAATTGTTTCCTCAAACTCTCCTTCACCTTATCTCATATGCACAGACTCACGAAATTCTCTCCATTCGATTTCAAAATTCCACGACAAACGACAACACCCCTTCGCGAAAGAAATCGTCCGTCGTTTAATAGATTCTAATAATCGAATAGTTTTCGCGTGGGTTCCATCTCATGTTGGAATACCTGGTAACCTTTTAGCCGATACCGCCGCGAAAGAGGGTTCGTCCTTTTTTCCAGTGCCGAATATCGCGTCGCCGTTTTCTGATCTTAAGAAACTCGTGAAATATGAAATTCGTCAACAGTGGAAACATCATTGGACAGATCTCCCCCTCACAAATAAATTGAGAAGAATTCGCGATTCTACAGATCCATGGTCCACCAGCATTCGCTCAAACCGCAAGGAAGAAGTCGTGCTTGCTCGTCTCCGCATAGGCCATACCTCTCTCACCCACTCTCATCTTCTAACCAAACAACCTATCCCTCAATGTTCTCTCTGTACCTGTTCGATGACAGTCGAACACATTCTTACACAATGTCCCTTATTTCATTCCATTCGATCTCATTTCCTAAATGAACCTTACACCCTCTCTGA
This sequence comes from Balanococcus diminutus, assembly GCA_959613365.1. Classification (NCBI taxonomy): domain Eukaryota; kingdom Metazoa; phylum Arthropoda; class Insecta; order Hemiptera; family Pseudococcidae; genus Balanococcus; species Balanococcus diminutus. Next base: position 31,766,070 of record OY390715.1, on the reverse strand, counting down.
AATTCTCTCAGATGATCCTCCCAAAATAATTGCACTCCTCCAGTTCCTCAAGCAAACCAACCTCTTCAATAAAATCTAACTCCCTATCTAATCCCGTGCCTCTGGCCATAGCGGCAGTACATGGCACGTGAAACCAACAGGTAACAACAGGTAAGAATATGAAATTATTTTCTAATGAAAAAGAATAACTTTAAAATGATACATACTCAAGTCTATTTCTTTTAAATAGGTACCACTTGAAGTTAAGTTGAGGAGAAAATAAATAATTTGGAATTGATTCATAATTTTCATGAAAAGGAACATTTCAGATGAGCTGTAACCAGAAAAGGACAGATTTTAAAAATTAGTCATTTTTTTCATTATAGAAAAAAAATAGGAGGTGATCAAGGTGCACTTGAAATTCCGTTGGGGGGCGACAAATAAAAAACTATTTTCTCATTTAAAAAAAAGAAAAAAAAAAATTGTTAATGCTTTGAAATCTTGAAACTCGAATAAGTAATATTCTGAAAAAATTGAAAAAATTTTCAGGAGTGTCTGTTGCTGGGGTCTACTATCCCTGCATGTTTGAAAAAATTCGGTTTATAATTGTGGAAAATGAAAATTTTATTTATATCAAAAAATGCATCTGATCTCACTAGAGTGTCGGAGTGAGATAGAGAGACAAAAAAGTTTTCACCGTGTTTTTAGGCCGTGAGGACCAAGTTCCACCACTTATTTTCAAAATCCCATCGTATGACCGATCCACCATTCTTACCCAGGTATACTCGTACTTATGTCATGTGTTCATACTCTTTGAAATTTAACGAAACTTGTTGAAGCATTCGCTAAATTGATAGGGCCAACATATAATTGAATGGTACGTACTACGTACTACCACGTACTACGTAGTACGTACCCGTACTTACATAGACCTAATGGGTGTATTTTTAGGAGAATACACGAATCATAAATTGATAGGTATGTAATGTAGATTTACATATTGTAAGAATATCGTCCATTGTGAAATTATCATTAAAAACGAAAAATAAGCATTAAAAAAATATATTTATGAGTAAATATTTCTTGAATAGAATAAAAAGCTGAATTTTTTATACCCTTAATTATTATAATTTCGCGACATAATTTCATCAATGAAATTCACCTTATTCATTTCTCATAGTTAATATGGAATATTTTGAACATTACTTTTTTTTTACTTAGGTACAATTTTAAATTTTCATCACGTCATATATTGTATTTTTAACGGAGAATTTATGCTAAATTTACATAACAAGACTATTTGGTCAAGTTTATTCTTAATCCAAGTTAAGCCCACAATTTTTATATCATTTATTTATTTATTTCTAAACCGATCAACGATAAAATAAACATGAATAGAAATCGAAAGATATTTGTGGATTGCCATTGAACTTCGTGAATAAACACGTACCTAAGTGATGTACTCGTATTGAACTTATATGCATTCTTTCATTATTCAGACTTTTAGAGAAACCATTGTATGGAGTAGAATTTTATAAATAACTAAATGAATTGAATGTTTTGTTGATACGCAGGTATGGTCGCTAGGATTATAATCAAATACTTAATTACGGATTTAAATATGTTATTTTTATTACAAATGTATTGAGGTGTTTTGTGAGATGACTTTTTTGTTCATTTTAAAATCTAAAAGTAAGTTCAGGTTCCATCAATCCATCTGTTTTCTTTCTGTCTGTCTTTCTTTCTTTTTTTTCCACTAGTAATTTCATGTATCTCGAAATCTGTTTAAATACGTATTTATTTTTGCTCAAATTGTTTAAATTTACTTGTTAGATAAGGTACAACATTTAAATTAAACGAAGTAATTTCATAATATGTATCCAAACAAAAACAAAAAAAAAATGCTGAAAAAATAGTATCAAGCAATGAGTGAAACAACCTTAACTATATCTGCTTCAATGTCATGTATGGTGGATTATTTTTTCTACCGTAAATTCATAATTTTGTCGTATCAACTCAGGTTGTTATTTCGTAAAAAAAAAAAAAAATAAATAAAAAAAAACAATTTGATATAACAATACTACAAAAAAAATCACCTACAGTTGAAGTTTGCGTTGAGCATTAATAATTATTGAATGACTTTAGGTAAAAAAAAGGTAACTATCACTTTTTATTAAATTGAAGAGATATAGAATGTAAAATATACTTGGTCGATGATACCCAAATAAAAATAATAATAAAAAAAAAACAAGTTTCTAATACTAATTTTATTTAGAATTAGTTTGTAAATACGACATTGAGTGACTTATTATGTAATTTTGTACTACACAAGTACACTTATAATTAATAATGGTGAATTTATATCTATTTAACGAAAAAAATGGTTTAATACTTAATAGAAAATAAAATAAGGAAACAAAAACTCTTTCCAATAAGAATTATCCCTCAATTAATTTGACTTATTTAGCTATTCGAGTAAATTCAATTTGTAATACAAATAATAAACTTATTATCTAAATTTAAATGCTTAGGTATATCTTCTACTTCCTATACAAATCTCTCTTAAAATTTAAATGTAAAAAAAAAATGAAATCAAAGGACGCTCTTTTGTTTTAAAACGAAATAACAATAGAATATAGGTATTAATAAGCTAATTAAAAATATTCGACAAAAAATAGAATAAATGATTATAAATGCTTAACAAATTAACAAAATTGTATAAATTATTCTACATAGGTATGAAATGTAATAAAGAAGTGTAAAAACGTTGGTCTCTCATCATATAGTAGATATATGTAATTTTAGACTCAATTTCTTATTACTTAAATAATTTGTACCTATTCAATTAAATGCATCGAAAAATTAAATATTTATTATACCTACGTATCTAGTGGTGTAGAATTACCTACTTACATCGAATACAGAGTTTTATTGAAGTAGTGATAAAGTGAGCAAAATCTCAAACATCTTACTATTCGTAATAAGTGAATAAATATGCGTATTTTTGTAATTATCCGTATTATTAACGGAAGATGTAGTAATAAAACTCTCTTTTTTTCCTCCATTGATTTAACTAAGTTGAATAAGCACCATGAAGTAGGTGACGACAGCTCCCAACACCTAAAATAGATTTTTTTTTAAATAAAAGTTTTCACTGAGCTGACAATTGACACAATCATGCAGAAACATTAGACAATAATAATTTTTTAACAATTTTTTTACCGAAGCAAACAAATCCAGGGATACTGTGAAAAATTTCGCTCCTGTTACTGACAAAGCCTTCTGACATTGTTGACATACAATCTGCACAAAGGTCTTGGCTTCTTCAGATCCATCGTACCAAGAACAACTGTAAGCTGCTTCCATGACCGAAGAACTCTGTTTATAAAAAATAATTCAATGTATTGTGTTTGCAGTTTTTTTTTTTTTTTTTTCTTTCTTCAACAATTAGAATAAGTATATTTTTTACTTCATCAATGAGCTCGTTTCCGTAAATGCAGAAAGTGTAGATTTGTCCCAAAGTGTAAACCAAGTATCCAATAGTACTGAAGGCATAAACATTCACTCCATCAATCTGTAAAGTAATTTTAAAAAAGGAAATTTATTAACAAATGATCTCAAATTAATAAAAATATCCATTGAACTAAAACATACTAAACGTCTTAAGCAATTAAATATGTGATACGATCTAACAAACTCAGGCAGAAGTCAGCATTTTTTTTTTCTTGCATTTTCGGATTCTCCGTCATTTTTTGTCATTTTATGTAATGAAAACCGAAGTTTGCTAGGTGCTTTCATTATTTTTATATAATTTTTCAAAGTTCTGAAAATTAAATTTGAATTTTCAAAAATTTTTGAGAAAAAAAAACGAGTTTTTAAACCCCTAACTATCCAAAAAATGAAGAAAAATTTGAAAAAACGCTCTCCTATAAAATTTTGTTATACTACTTCTACTTGTGTTACATAGATCGCATCACATTATACCTACTTAATATTTAGTTAAAATTATCAATTTTATGTTTCATAAACTAACGAATTGATTTGCAAAAAAAAAAAATAATAATAATAATAAATCTTAAAATGAACTAAAAAATAACTATTACCAAAAGTAAGTACAGCTCAATTATTGATTTTGAATTTTAATTCCAATTTATATAAAGTTTTTTTTTTTTTTTTTTTTTTTGATATACTTACTTTAGTTGCTTGATAAGCCAAAAGGGTAAGTGTGAAAGTGGTGATCAGCATGTGGAATAGTAGAGCCATACCGTACATGTCGCTGAGTGAGGCTACATACCTATAAAATAAAATTTGTTATTTTTTTGTTTAGTAAGTAAAGTACCTAGCTACATGTAGAAATTTTACTAATATTGAGCGAAAAGATATTTTGAATCATCTCATCTTATATCGATTTTTTATTCTATCTCATTTGAACTTAATCGGTATAAAATAAAATAATGAAGATATCGTTTTGTTTTAAAAAATTTCAAGTTCACAAGTATGCAGGTATCTACTATTTTTTTTCAAAATTTAAGATACATTGATATGATATCCAACCAGTTTAAATTTATTGAATTTCCCATCTCAATATCTTAAAAATGATTTTAAAAATACATTTCAATTTTTTTCTGTATTTTCACCGGGGATCATTTGGCGGCGCCAAACAAAGGTACATAAAAAGTTTAAATTGTGGTATTGGTATCGTGAGATTGTAAAACAAAAGGATATGTTTCGTGGCATGTGACTGTCAAACTACCTTTTCGATTACGTGCTTTTATTCAGCACAAGTGCCGCTGATTCGCATTAGGGGAAGATTGTTTTAATTAAATTTCGGTGTTTAGTTTAGGTATATAAAATTATAGTGGGAACTTTCGAACTGTAATTTAACATGGTGCTAAATGAAGACACTTTAAAATAGCTAGACTAACAATAGTCGGTATTAGGATTACGTTTAATGTTATATATTTCACTTTAACGTGTGAACAGTTGAAAGGAAAATTTGTTGTTAATTTATCTTTGGAGAATATATTTTAATGCTTATGTGTTAGGCTTGTATCGCTGCTTTTGACGTTTCAATTCGATCGAGTTATTTATTTTTTTTTAGAATGTTCGAATTTTGTAGATGTAGATAGGGTGGTTCATTATGTTTTGAGATTTCGAATTTTTTTTTTCTTTTTGGTCTCATTCTCAATTTTTTTTTGTTGAGAAAATACAAATAATTCTCAATTTTTTATTTTTCCCCAACTCAATTTTAAGTGGTTCCCTTGAGCATAACTCTCTGGAAAAAAAAATTAAGAAAAGAGCAATTTTTTTTTATCTGGGATCAAAAGTTGTTCCATTTTATTATAAAATAATTCCATTAACCCCCCCCCCCCCCCCCCATTGAATAATAGAGGGTGCGACTCTTTTTAGTTCTAACCTGTAAAAGTTGTCCCTCTTCATGAAAAATTATTTCCAATTTTGTATTGTTCACTTCACCAAATTCCAAATGGTACTTAGACTTACCTACAAGCAGTCCAGCACCCACTTTAAATGCACAAACTTTTCTTATTTTTAGCCTGATCTTTAACAATAGGGAACGCTGTGACAGCTTAGGGCGACAATTTTGTGTGACAGTGGTTTTTATTTATAGTGATGACGACACGACGAGCCGACGACAACAACAATGATGATGATAATGATAATTATTTCCCATAAAAAGGAACAGCTTTGAATTTTCAGGTTAAAAAATGTTTTCCTTTCTTAGTTTTAGTTTTTTTTTCTTTCTTTTGAAAAATTTGAAGCATCCAAAGGTGATATTTAAAAACTGAGTCGGAGAAAAATGAAAAATTGGGAAGTATAGTTCTTATGAAAATAAACAACTTCAATAGATGAAAAAATTTTAAAAATTCAAAAGTTTTAAAATTCTTATTTTTAGTTAGATCAAATTATTTTCTATTAAAAAAGAACAATTATAAAATATAGTTGATCAAAAATTTCACTTAGGTACTTTTACCTCTTCTTCTATCGAATCGTAAGAATTTTAATAAATCGTAAAATTTACATAAATTGAAAAATTCCGTAATCTACAAAAATATTTTGAATCACGAAATTTTTATAAAATTTTGAAATTTGTACAATAAATTTTTTTTGAAATCTTGGAAATGATGCAAATTGTAAAAATTATGCAACCCATGAAAATTGTATAAATGATCGAATTTTAAAAATTTTGAAAAGTCATAGAAATTGTAAAAAATTACGAAATTTTAAGAATTCTGCAAAATTTTAAAAATTGTTTATAATCATGAAATTCAGCGATTATTAAAATTTGCACAAATTGTGAAAATTCTACAACCCATAAAAAAAAGCAGGTAAATCATGAATTTTAGTAGATTCAAAATTTTGACAATTGGATAATGTTTCATTTTCTTTTTTCAAAATGAGGGGCGACTAAGTGCTACTTGAAATTTTTTTTTGGGGGGGGGGGTGGTGAATAATGAAGTCACTTCCTAATAAAGAGGAGCGACTAATTCTCTGTTGAAAAATTTTAACCACTTTTATAGTTGTTGCTTTCTTTTTTGAAAAATTAATATTGATAGATTTTTTGGAAAATGAAAAATTTCAAGTGTCAAAATGGAAGAAAAACGTGATTTTTGCTTAATGCCCCGTTTCATGAGAAACTATGCAACCCACAAGATTTTTCCAAGAATGTTTTTTATTCAGTAGAGTCTGGTCTGTAGTTTGACGTCAGGATTTTTATTTTCCATAAAATCTATCAATTTTTTCTGCAAAATGACACCGTCAAAATGCAAAATGAAAAGAATTTTATTTTTTTGAAAACTCCATGCATTTTATTTTTCAAAAATCAATTTTTTTTTTTTTTTTTTTAAAGCAAGATGAATTTAGTTTCCAATTTTTCCTCAAAACTGCATAGATGAAAAATCAAAATGGAGTCATACATAGGTCTTGGAAAATTCCGCTTTATGACCCCCCCCCCCCCCTTTAAAATAGAGAGTGGCTTGATGGCCCCGCTAAAAATTCATTTAGGGGGGAAATGAAAAATAGGGAATTATTTTTTTGCACAGAAAGAAATAACTTTGGATATTGAGTCCAAAATAAGGATCACTTTCAGGTGTCTAGTTGTAGTAGGTATAACATACCTAGTTGGAAAATATTATCTATGATGTTTCAACAAAAAAAAAAATTAATAGCTGAAAATGAAAAAGTTTTTCTATTACGATGCGTTGCAGATACTTGGGTAATTGATTTTGTTCATCGTATCGAAGCTAATTTCATCTGCAAAAATTGAATAATATTACAAGGCACGGTTTAATGGATAAAATAGAAGTGCATTCGCCAATGACGAACGTTGCAGCTCTGTAATAAATTTCAAAGCGCACCGAAACCGTGAATTTTCGAAAAATTTGCAAAATACGAGTACATCGCGTTTTAGAATAAATTGGGTTGGTAATATCTAGCGAATATTTTACCAGTGCATAATTGCATAAAAGCTCCATCTTCTTTGTCTGCTAAAATAGAAATTAATTATGAAATGTACCCCATACCTCACAAGATGCTTATGCCGTTCGACCCAGTATTTAATTGCAGAGCGGACCAAAATTTCTTGTTTCTTTGATAAACCATTGGGACCTGTTCCACCTCCTCCAGAAATAGTATTCGTAATCATGTTGTTCCTGTAGTTGTTGTAGTTGGTGTTGTAGTCTTCGTTTTCCTCTGGAAAAGAAAAATACGCCAGTAGGTATAGGTAATACGATATAGGTGGTGGAAATTGAATTTTAAAATAAATTTCTGACGAAAGCAGTTGAATAAACGATTACGACGAAGTAAAGGGGAAAAAACTTTGAATTTTATGGCCGGATTAATTTTCAGCAACCTTATAGAAGGATTAAACAATGTTGGTGAAAATTTTTGCAAAGTAGTTTAAAATATTCTGCGAACCTTTCGTCGATGAAGTCGCTATTGTTGGGGAAAAAATTATTTATATTATTGCATATTCAATAGTTGAACGAAATGGCTGACCCAGTTGTCGAAAATCAAAAACGTTTGCCCTACGTTCGTTGTAAATTAGATTTTTTTCCTCCAGCGTTTTACACAACAGTCGTCGTTTTGCTCGTATTTACATAATTTTACTCGTCTTTTGCCGCATCAGATGCCATAGCGATGCGAAAAAAAATCATAATACAAGGCGTATTTACCGTTTTCCACTAATGGCGCTTTAGATCCGGACGAAGGTACTCGGAATAAAGCCTCGGCATTTGGTACTTGTGTATCCAAGGCGGCGCTCAATTCGATTAACGGTCCCATAATTTCTTTCAGGTGTTTCAACTGTTCGCAAGAATGTATCACCAAAGAGCAGAACAACATGTCGCACAAGTTCGCATGAGACATCGTTATGAACAACCAGTAAAACTGTAATCAATACGTCGTATAAACTGTAATGGACTCGGATAAAGTTGGACTTTATAGGATCTCGTACTTATGTCGGCAATGGGGAGTTGGTTTTAAAGTCGTTTAATGTATTATTTAGATAGGTAGATAGAATTGTTCGAGATTTCAATACTCGTATCCGCAAATGTCAATATTGACGTAGTCATCTGCGCTGATTACATATTCGCTTTCGTCTCTAAGCAGGTGTGTTTTTGTAAGATGAAAAAAATAAAAAACGGAGAAAAAAAACCACAGAAGACGAATACCTTGCAACAATGTATATGGGTCATTCTCAAAATACGCCGAACATTCGCTAGTAATTTTTTGGATTTTTCGTCATGAAGTAAATGATTTTTTTTTTTTGAAAAAATATTGTATGATGTAGGAGACAACATCTGTGTAGTTGGACAAGCAGGAAACCCCACGCAGGAGGAGAGGGGTGACTTTTGTCCACGACGGTGGACATTATAGTGAAAATTCCATAATATTACCCCCCCCCCCCCCCCCACTTAGAAAAATCCAAAACTTGTAAAACACAAACTTTACAAGGGGAACAAAATAAAAATGTCAAGCAATTCCAATTATTAAATAAAGTTTCAAAGAACGTCTGCATTAGATTTTTTCGTTACAAGTAATGGAACTGTACCGGAACTTTATTTTTGAACAGAAATTGTGTAACGAAATAATAACGTTACAATAAAATGGTCTTTATGTTACGTAACAAATAACGAAAAAATTTCGTTACGTTCCGTTACTTTTTTTCGTTATTTTTTTCAGTTTTTTTTGTATTGCCTGCACTGCCAACCGCAGAAAATGTTCTTTTGGTTCGTTGTAACTCACTAACGTCTAGTTTGATAGTTTTGTTTACATTCATGGGGTGCAACTTCGATAAATTTTTACCAAGTCCAGTGCTACATAATACTTTATAGTCAAAATTGGAAGGGAGGAAGGGGTCTAATCGAAATTTTTGTAATAACTAAAAGTATTTGTACAACTTCAAGCTACAACTTTTGTTTGAAAATTTTTTCAATCGGGCCCCTTACCTCCCCCCTGTTTTTAAAAATGTATTTGAAGGAATTGGATTATCCAAAATTGGTGGGGAGGGAGGGATCCGATTGAAATTTTTGTTATCACCAAAATTATTCCTAGTACTTCAAGTTACAACTTTTGTTTGAAATTTTTTTCAATCGGGCCCCTTACCCTCCCCCTGTTTTCAATAATGTATTTGAATGAGTTGGATTATCCAAAATTGGAGGGAAGGGAGGGGTCCAATCGCAATTTTTGTCATGGCCAAAATTTTTCCTAAAACTTTGAGCTACAAGTTTGTTGCAAAATTTTTTCAATTGGACCCATTTCCCCTTCCTCCTTCAATTTTTAATTAGTATTTTGGGAGTGTTATGCAAAATAAGTGGAGAGAGAGGGGCTCAATTGAAAAAGTTTTCAAAAAAAAGTTGTAGCTTGAAGTTTCGCTAATACTTTTGGTTATTACAAAAATTGCGATTGGACCCCTCCCTCCCCTCCAGTTTTGGATAATCCAACTCCTTCAAATACATTTTTAAAAACAGGGGGAGATAAGGGGCCCGATTGAAAAAATTTTCAAACAAAAGTTGTAGCTTGAAGTTGTACAAATACTTTTAGTTATTACAAAAATTTCGATTAGACCCCTTACTCTCTTTCAATTTTGAATATAAAGTATTATGTAGCACTGGACTTGGTAAAAATTCATCGAAGTTGCACCCCATGAATGTAAACAAAACTATCAAACTAGACTTTAGTTTGTAACTCTTGAAAAATCTTAATTTCACTTACACTTATGTGTAGGTACTATGGTACTGCCAGGCCCTTGTAACGTTATTTTTTCAATTAACGTTATTTTTTTCGTTCCGTTCCGGGTTTTTTTTTTGTTACAGCGTAATTTTTTCAGAAAGTAGGTAGCAACACCTCCAAACTTGTAATTTTCTTCTTAGTTCTTGATGTTTATTTTATTCTATTGGACTTGATAGTTATTAATTTACATTGAAAAATGAAGATAGCAATTTTTTTATGATTTCTGGCTATTTCGGAAAAAGTTACGTTGTAACGAAAAAACTGGAACGGAACGGAAAAAAATAACGTTATTTGAAAAATAACGTTACAAGGCCCTGGCGGTACCATTTTCGTTCCAAGTAACGTAACTAATAACGAAATTCAGATTTTTTTTAGTTACAGTAACGGAACGAATACCGTAACGGAAAAAAAAATTCGTTACTGACATCACTGGTTGTGGTGTCTATTGTTTTGAAATTAAACCAGCATTTTTGGGCAAAAAAAAAAAATGGTGAAAATCAACATTTAGATCACATTTAGAATGATGGAAGACTGTAGTGAGCAATGCATCTATAGCTGTCCTTAATTTTGGAGAAAAAAAATATATTACGCCACTACGGTGGACAAATATAGTGAAAACAAAATTTTAGAAATTTTCAAATTGTGAGAAATGGATCCGTTCATAGAAAAAACTGAATATCACCTTCCAATCAGGTCCACTTACTTGTTTCAACGCCGCTTAGTTGAAAATAAAACATTCACTCCCGGCCTTAAAATTGGGAGCCATTACGAAGACATGATAGCTGGCCAAATAGAGGTTTTTAAAAGATTTTCCGGTTTCTCAGCTGTGGCATTACTCAAGGATATGAAAATTGCACTGAATATTAATTTTAGGATGGTGAGGTGTCGGTTTGACCGATTGTCGCATTTGAAAGTATTCAATTACCCTCCCCTCCATCAGGTTACAAAATGCCACTACGAAGACAGGAATAACTTGGTTACAAACTTTGAGCTGTTCTGGATGTACCAAAATGATCTTGAAAATGCGTTTGAAATGCTCTAATATTTAATACGCACCTCTGTGTGTACAAATTATAATAAGATGAGAGAAATATGAGTTGCAATGTGGAAGTTGAGGTGGCGACATGCCACTACGGTGGACAATTTACTACTTTTTAATTTTTAGGGCGATGAGTATGTAATTCAAAATTTCTTTTTAATATGGATTGTTATAGCCCAGAGTGTACTCTATCCATACATAACAAGAAATTCATTCTAGTATTAATACTTCGTGAGATATTGAGTGGTAACCTGAATATTCGGCGTATTTTGAGAATGACCCATAAACGCGACTTATTTTTAAAATGCCGAGAAAATGTAAGATGATAAATTTACATGATAGGCTTGTCGTAAATTTATGAAAAATGTCAACTAAATCACGTTTTATAAAAGATATATCACATATACGGAATACTTTTCATCGACCGTGGTGAGGCTTAGTTGAAAGAAGTAGGCCCGAGTACGTATTTTCACCAGCAGACTTCAGTTTTTTACCCAGTAATTGTCTATTTTCTAAGCTTTTCGTCGAGCTTGATGGATATTCGGTCGTCGAACGAGATTATAAGTAATTATTTCTCTCTCGGATAGTTTGTATTTTTACGGTTTGGAAAAAATTGCGAGCATTTTTTTTTTCGTAGTCGTGATGCTCTTTTTTCTCTCTTGAAAAAATTGCTACCTACTTTTTAAAAATTGGTAAGGCGTGGATTCGTGTGAATTTTTGTAGATTTTTTGACGTATCTATAAACATTAAACTTCAAATTCGCTGCATTTCATATCTAACATAAAAGTCGTATTACAAATACTACCTTCTCGGGGTTTCAATTCTCCCTAGAAAATTTTTTCTAGAGAATGTAATGGAAACGCTATTTTTATATATATTTTTTAGCGTATTTTTGATATATATTTTTTTACGAACATTTCTGAGATATTTATACCATGTGCGAATTTAATTCCATTAGATTATTTAAAATTTTATCGAATGAATTTCGGAATTTTTATTCACGAATTTTTTTTCCTTTCATCCTGCGAAGTTCTTTCCAAGACAATTTTTTGTACCGAGCAATATACCTACTTAAATCATTTTTGATTTTTTTTTAAAGAAAATGTTTTAAAGAGAATTTTTGTATTTTTTTAAAATGATTCTTGCATAGTATTTTTTTCATTTTATTTATTTATTTATTTTTTTGAATTCAAGAGACTTGTTTACAGAAAAATATTTGTAGTTTTGATAGTTTATCACAGGGGTTTAAACTTTTTCTTACAAAAATTATTAGAATATTTTCTGAAAATTTATTTTCGTAAGAATTATTGAATTTATATTTTATCTTCTAAAAAATATTAAAGTTCGTTTCTTGTAATTTTTATGGAACGATTTTTATTTTCTATTTTAAAAATAATAATACAAAGAAGACGTAGAAAAAAGATTGTTTGCCATTAAAAAGTAGTTTTTGTAGCTTTTTACAGTATCTAATTTTTAATTTTTACCCACTAAAATTTTCAAATTATTTTCCATTTCTACGAATTTTTCTTATTTTCTTCATTTCTGAAAGGATTTTATAAAATATTTTTTTCAGGGAATTTTTAAAATTTTTTTCAGAAAAATTATTTCAAGTGGATTTTTTGTAATTTTTTGATATGTACGATTTTTGCTTTTTTGAGAATTGATCGCAAGAAAAAGTATTCAAGTAGGTGGTTGTTTAGTTTTTTTTTCACATAAGGTCAGTTGGGGTAACTGGGCCACGTTTTTACAACTCTTAAAAATCTCCATTCAAAAATGCCTCAGTAGCGAAAAATATCCTTAAATCATCAAATGGGACATGTAGAGGAGTGTCATAGAGGTACGCTCACTTGGTGAAGCACATGCCTGAGCTGAAGAACTCCTCACTCTACGAAGAAAATGGTGGCCCAGTTACCCAGAAAAATGGGGTAACTGGGCCACCAATTTTATTTTCTATTAAGGAAGATTTAAGATGTGTAATACACTTACCCCCACCCAAATCTGAGTTTTGGGGTAACTGGGCCATGTCATATTATTTAAATTACAGAGGCCTCCTCAGGGGGAGCTAGGAACCGAATGGTAATTGTTATGGTGGGTTTACGAAGTCAGTGTTACTGTGCAACCAACCATTTACGTCAAGATGATTTTGGAGGAGATACCCCGGTGGCCCAGTTACTCCAACTGACCTTACTTAATTCACATTTTTTCCTACAAAAATTTGTAAAATAATTTCTATTTTTTTGACGAGAATTTTTTTAAATTTTTATGAAAAAAATTCAAGTTGATGCCTTGTAATTTTTTTGTTTCCAAGCATTTTTTTATTCGTTTTGTTTTTTAAATAACTGGTCGAAATTGTTTGCAAATTTTTATCGTGTTTCTCAGAATTTAAAATTATTTTCCTAGGTACCTAATTTTCTAAAATATTTTCTGTCCCAGAATTTTTTTTGGACACTTTTGAGAAGAATCTTCAAATTTTTCTTTAAAATTTTTTTTGGCGGGTTTCTTGTAATTTTTTTGAAACGATTTTTGAATTTATTTTTCAAACAAATTTTAAGAAAATTGTATAAAAAAGCAGTAGTTTCTTACATGATTAAATTTTTTTCCTACAAACATTTCTAGCATAAGTAATTGTTTTCTATCTTTCAAAAATTTCTTTTCAAGAAAAACTTTTGCAGGAATTTTTGAGTGAACGATTTATTTAAAAAAAATTCAAGAGGATAAGTAATTGTTTTTTCAAAAATTTGTTTCATCATGTTTTTTACATAAAGTTTGAGGTCTGATAAAGGGATAGAGATGTTTGCTATTGGAAGGATACGGTGAGCATATTTGGCCGAAGAATCAGCTGCTTCATTACCTTCTATTTGGGCGTGTGAGGTGATCCAGCATAGTATGATAGTGTCATTCTGACTAAGGAGAAGTTTTACAATAGTTTTGATAGTTTTTTACTGGATTTTCAAATTTTTTCATGAACCAATTTTTAAAATAGTTTCTATCTGAGAAATTTTTTCATCAGAATTTTTTGGAAGAACTTTTCAATTATTTTCAGAAAATTAATATCGTTTTAAGTGGATTTTTTAAAACTATTTTTTGAGTTTTTTTTCAAACAAGTTTTAAAATATGTACTTACCTAATTGTTTGAAAAAAAAAATCTAGTTTTTATAGTTTTTTACAGAATTTTATTTTTTCCCACAGCAAATACTTCTAGCATAGGTAAAATGTTTTTTTTTGTAATTTTTTTAATTGTTTGCACAGTTTTTAATTTTTTTTACAGGATTTTGAATTTTTTCAAACTAAAATTTCTAAAATATTTTCTGATTGAGAATTTTTTAATTTTTCTCAAAAAAAATTTCGAAATGGATTTCTTGTATTTTTTTTAACGATTTCTGAATTTTTTCCAAGTAAACACAATTTTCTTTTCACAAGCATTTTTTGTGAAAAGATACTTTTTCTGCCTACTTTTTTAATATGATTCCTGAATTTATTTCTCAATTTTTTAAAAATATCTTCAAGAATTATTTTCTGAGGAGACCGTTTCACATCTACAAATAAATACGTCCCTACAATACCTATTTGAAATATTATGTAGTTTCCCAAAAAATTCCCTTTAGAGAAAAAAAACAGCCTCAGCAAGTAAATTTCACTGCTCTTTTTGTTGTTTTTCAAAATGTCTACATAACATCAAGAAAACAATTTTCTAGAAATTAAGTTCATGTGAAATAAAATTTTTTGTTGAAAGAATTTTTTCTATCGATATAATTTGTACGAGTAAGTTACATCCATTTTTTTAAAAATTGAAGAATTGTAAATTCCTTGAAAAAAAAATTGGTACCTTATCTAAATTTCAATAATATGATAGAATATGAGGGTGATCTACTACTAAATATCACCTATTTGTGCTAAAAATCTGAAGAATTGAAAATTGAACCAATCAAAAGTAAAATCAATTAAAGTAAAATTTTAAAATAAGAAATAGATATGTACTTGAATGAGAAAAATACGTATTATTTTTCTCATCTCGTCGAAGAACAGCATTGCAAAAAATAACAATCGAGATTCCATGTGCATTTTAAACAACACATTCTACTCCCCCTCTTCTCTCTCCGTCATTGTTTGACTATGGAGTAATCTGAGGTACACTGATGTAAATAAGTTTGATGGGTCTGTAGTTTGAAGGGGTCGCTCTTTGTAGCTTTGTTCTTTTCGCTGCTCCAAATTGTTCCGCAGAAAAATTTAGGGCATTTGATTGGTTTTCAAAACACATTGATAACATCAGACCAATCAAATGCCCAAAATTTTACCACAGAATAATTTGGAGCGGTGAAAAGAACAGAGCTATTATTAAAAAATGGAAATTGCAAATTCTCGTTTCTACATATTTTTTAATTATTATTTTCGTGAACAATTTGGAGCGTACGATGGTTTTAAAATACCTAACGAAATCGATGATTTCAATAATAAGATGGCTCGTTTCAAAATCATGGGTATTATGTTTTGTTTGTATTAATATCAAGTAAAAATGGAATGTAGTTCTCTATGAAACCTATAATCTAGTGTCTTTTGTCCTCGTAAAACATTATTTAGTAACGTGTTGAGGATTTATGAGTCAAGAAAAGACGCGTGGTGTTTAGTTTTTCAAGGTCATCGAAGTTCATTTCAAATGAAATCAATAAACAGAATAAGTATCACAATGACGAAAATATTCGATTTTCCAATTCGAAATGGAAATGGAAATATTTTTCAAATGGTTTGTTGAATTTTCGAATAACGACAAAATGTCGATAGAATGAGTGCCTAAGTATAGGTTTTCTTTAAGAATCGTTACAATGGCAGGGTACCTTACCTATACAGTACTTTGAAGACCGCGGTACCTTAGAGTGTGGTTTGTCGTATCTACAAAACGAAAGCTTTGATCGTATAAATTAGTCATTTTCCAATACAAGTAAGTTAATGCTACGAAATTATCGCAACATGGAAGATAAGATCGGATTGAAATAGCACAACAATAAGATTTAGACAGAATTGTGGTACTTTTGTTGAGTATACGAAGGGGGTGACGTTTCACCGTTGGTTAAGCTCTTACGTTTCTCATCGTTACGGGTTAATTTGGTTGATATTAGAAGAAAACTCGTGTCAGATCGAGAGGAAAAGGCGAATAAAATAAAATACGCTTAGGGATTCGAATACAATTAGATAAAATTGAGGAAACCGGTAAAAGTTTTAAGTAAATTAAAGAAACGTGCCAGAAATGATGGAATAAAAGGAGCAACGGTGGCGAGTTTTTATTCGTTTGATTAAGTACTGAAATTCGTTTTGAATTCGTTTTTTCATCTTTTTCTATCGACTGATGCCGTGGCGGAGTATAATTGGCTGAAATTTATTTTACCTGATAAACGAGAACGCCGATGTAGCCGGTTCCTTCGGACGAGTCAAAAGGATATTTTGCCGGTAGCATGACTCGAGTTGCATCAATGATCATTGTTCCATTTTCAGTTTCTGGATCGGGTACTTCGCGTACGCTTTCTCCCATAAATGTAATCACGGTCCAAGATACTGCTGCGAAAATCGTTATCGATCCAACCACCATCAAAAGTTTCCGCATTCTTCCCAGTGAAGTAGCCCTGTGACGTGCGTTCGATTCGGCGAACAGCGGATGAGAGTTTGCATTATTCCAGGAGGCTAAAACGCGATAGAATCCTTCGGTTTTTGTACTGAAGAAAATGAATTTGATCAGGCAATGTGTGAAGAATAGAATGGTCACGGAATGAGTAGCTCTTTGGTCGGCGTTGTATGATTCGGTGAATGCCCATACACACATGAACAAATAATTGGCAAAAACCAAACTGAATACCGTCCATGAGTATATTTTTCGAATTAGGCGCATCAAAGTGCTGTTATCATCGTAGTATTCTGATATAAACAACCCGGAGAGTTGCATTAATCGGATATTAGGCCATAGATCGGCAACCAATCCCTGTTTTCTTATTTTCTGCATTTTGATTCAACGTGACTTGCCTGAAACAGAAATTCAAAATCAATTTTATTAGGTAATAAAATTAATTACAAATACCTAGGTAGATATAGAAGTGCAAAATTGTTGGAGCAATGAGAATATTTAAAAAATTAAAATAGAATGTGAATTGGTAACATTGCTAAATCGCAAAACAACATTGGGCTCCTCTATGACGTCACATTAGTTTTATGTCTGTTTTTCATGATTTTTTCAAAAAACTTTTTTTCATACGTAATGTTATACTTATAGAAGTACTTGGCAATTTTTTTCAAAGCTTTCTAGATGATTTTATTAATTTTTAAAGTTTTCTTTCTGTATCTCTTCAAAAGATTTTAAAAATTGTTTTGATTCCTAAATTTATTTTTTTGGCACACAAATTTAAATTTTCAAATTAAAGAAAAAAAAAAATCGTTAGATTTTTTAGTTTTCTTGATGTTTTTGATTAAAAAACTAAACACTTGATTGGAATACTGATTTTTTTTTAGAAGAATCAAACTTTTTCAAAAAAAAAACATAGGTATTGGTATTGAAAAAAATAAATAGGTAAATACACTTTTGCACGAGATAAGTGTGTACAATTTTTGTGAAAAAAAAAAAAAATACCATACCATTTTAAAAAATTGAGTAAAAATTGAAAAATGAAAAAATTTAATTATTTGTGGGGCACAAATATTAGGTAAGTATACCTACCTACTTGAATTTTTAATAAAATAAAAGGATGATTTTTTTTTAATTTTCAATTTTTTTAAACCAAATTGAAAATTTTAATTAAGGTTTTATTTCATTTATCAAGCTGACTCCAAAATGATTAAAATAATATCACAGACATAGACAATTATTTTGTGTTTCAAGAACATTAAAAAACTTTTTTCTCTAAAAAAAATCGTTTTTTTTTATTACAAAATTTTTAAAAATTTTATTGTTTCGTAAAAAGTTGAAGAATTATTTTTTCAAATGAGGCGAAAAATCGGGATTGAAAATTTTCTCCCGAAGTTGAAAGTTTTTTACTCATTTTAATTTTTTTGGAGCCAGTATGAAAAAATGTAACATGTTTTTGAAGTACCTAAGTATAAAAAAAATTAGTAAAAAACTTTCAACTTCGGGAGAAAATTTTCAATTTTTATGAGAAAAAATTCCCGATTTTTTGAAACAATAATTAAAATTTTTAAAAATTTTGGAATAAAAACAATCGATTTTTATAGAGTAAAAAGTTTTTTAATGTTCTTGAAATATAAAATAATTGTCTATGTCTGTAGTAGGTATTATTTTAATTTTTGTGAAGTCAGCGTAAAAAAGTTTTTTTGGGGGGATTTTTTAAGAAAGAAATCTTGGAAAAATGTCTTTTAATTGTTGTTATTGGGAGAGAGTCCCGTTTTTTAGAAAATTTCTTGAAATACATTAGCGGATTAAATTTTTTTTTTATTTCATTATTATTTCTTTGTGGAGAATAAAATTCATTCTCGCATTTAGCATTTCAGAAATTTTCAACTGGACACCTTTTTCGAAAAAAATCGAACCATACACCCTAGAAAATTCTATTTTGTCATCCACAAAACTGGTAAATAAAAAAAAATGTGATAAAAAATTATCATTTGAAAAAATTTACTAAACAAATAATTATAAAAATAAATCAAGTTCATTTTGAATTTGAACTTGAATTGTAGGAAATCAACACTCCAAAAATTATTTTGAAATTGGAACACAGATTTGTTGCCTAAGAGAAAACCAAAACTAGTAAGAAAATTTTTTCGGACCCTACCTCCTCCCCGAATTGTTTCATTATTCCAAAAATTTACCATTTATCAAATTTTTAATTTTCTCAATTTTCGCAAAACAATTATAACCTTGCCAAAAAATGCGTTTTTTAAAAAATTTTTAACAGGTGAGAATTGTGAATAGTATTTTTAAAAATTAAATACTTTTCTCACGCAAAGATAATTCTAAAAATATTTGACAAAAGTTCATTTTCATTGTTGTTGTTGTTGTTGTTTTTTTCAAGACAGAAATTACGAATAGGTATTTTGCAAACATTTTTTTAAATTTTATTAATTTTTTTAAATACCCAATGCAAGCTCCAAAAAGTGCGAATATTTTAGTTTATTTTTACTTATTATACGAATTTCAAATAAATTTCTGCTGTTTTTTAATTTTTTTTTTTTTTTTTTGAAAAAATTTAATTATCTAGGTAAATAAATCATTTTTAGCCGAATTTTTTTTTAAAAATGATGGCTATTGTGTCCGACCCTAATTTAGAAGGAGGGTGATGCGTTGACCAGCCTACAGCCCAAACCAAAAGACCTAAAAGGTCGAAATTTGGTATGTAGTGTCAGTAGAGGTCACTGATGTGCCTTTTGGGGTTTTCGAGTTTTGAGTCCCATTTGACCCCCGTACAGGGTCAAAAATCAGAAATTTTCACGTTTTAACCCCTTTTTTGGTGTGTGGCCCCCATCTGAGGAGGTGAAAGTGAGGAGGGGCCCAAACCCCCCTCCTGAAGTTAAAACTGATATTGAAACTGAAATACCATGAATGAAAAAGTTTTTAAAGGAGTACACTAACTTGGAAAAAAAAATTCGGCTGTCGCGGAGCATCTTGACTTTTCAAAAAAATGCATGTCTAATGAAATTTTGCACACATTCGCCTTCTTCTGGACGAACGTGCCATTGTCTTAAAATATAGGTACATAGAAATGTCACGGTTTCGATTTTAAAAATTCCAGAATCAAAAATTGAATAAACCAGGGCAAGTGAACTTTCAACAAAAATTTGGCACAATTAATACTTTAAAAAAAATTATTACCTACGAAAGTTCAAAATCGGAGTGATTTTTCAATAGATTGATTCTTACGTGGTACATATAACTGTTCATATATATATATTATTTGTAATATGACGGTCAAGGTACTAAGTAACATGAATAATTTCACGGTGAATATCGAGTAATCTCACGTTTATTGCGCCTTCGCGCATAAAATTTTCATAACAAAAATGTTTTCTTTTCCGTGCACTTAGCAGTTGTGAGAGACGTTCGCTTTAAAGTCACCGGGGGCTACTCTTGTTAAAATGTTGAAACGAAGGATAATTTGACATACGAGTACAAGGTAGGTATGTTGGCAGGTTTGAGGTTTTAATCATTTGATGTTGTCCCATTGTGGTAAATAAGTAGGTATATGTTTTTTTGAGGTACGTAAATCGTTTCTGCATTGTCGTGAAATGAGGAAATATCACGTTCTCTGTAGTTTCATGTTGTTGATTATTTTCATGATTTTTACGAGTGCGTCTCTATTCAACATGTTTACCTACTTGGAGCATATAATAAAAAGGATGAGAAAAATCGTTTCAAATAATTTCTTAGCCTTTGCTTCAGCATTTAGGTAATATTTTACTCGTTAGTGACGGATGAAAAAATTACTTGAACGAGCTAAAAACTCCTCATGTGTTCAAATTTCATTGGATTGCTCAACTTACATTCTCATATTCGCATCTCATAACAGGATAGAAAATTTATAACATGGAGAGGATCAGAGGAAAAATTTTTTGACTAAATTCGTCAGCTTGTTTTCCAAACATGATTACCTATTTGAAAAAATTTTGGACTTACTAACGTAAGAATGAACGTGGTCTCACCTCCTCTCGTATGGCCTGGGTACCAATTCGAGAATAGTATTATTTCCTTTTTTTAAGCGATAGAATTTTGATTATAAGACTTAAACCATGAATAATTATTTGTACAATTGCATATTTACGAAGGGTAACAGTACGTATAATTCGAAATTGGAGAATAGGGAGTGGTCCAATCAAAATTCTTGCAAGGATGAAAATTATTTCGAAGACTTTATTATACCTACAACTTTTGTTTGAAATTTTTTAAAATTAAGGCCTCAGGTAAAGAGATAAAACGATTTTTTGAAAAGTAGGACCCATCCCATTTCCAAAACTGTCCCTATCTCTGTACCTGCGGCCCTAATTGAAGTACTTGCCATACAAAAGTGAAAGTGGCACATTGAGGTTCTTGGAATAATTTTGTTCATCATAAAAATTCTGTTTGGACCACTCGCTCCCCTCCAATATTTCGATTTTTCATTAAGTAACTGAGCTTTATACGTATAATGTAAATTTTGAGGGGAGAGAGTGATCCAATCAAAATTTTTGTGATGACCAAAATTATTCCTGAGATCTAAATGTACAACTTTTGTTTGAAACATTTTTCAATTGGGGCCTTGGAAAATTTTCTCAAACCCAAAAAGCAGAACTTTTGCAGGATTCAGTGAAAATTTTACAAATTTTAAAATCCGCCAAAAAATTAATCCATCTTCAAACGTTCATGGTAAAATTTAAAAATGGGATAATTTTGAGTTTTCAGCGAATTTTTGAATTATTTGAAATTTTTTTTAATAAGTACTTAAATTACAAAATTTTTAAACTTGTAAAAATTTATCACCCTGAAAATTGATCTAATTTAGAAAGTTTATTACAATTTATAAATGACCACAAATTTCGATCTCCGTCATATACAAGATTTCTCCAAAAATGCTGAATTTTTGTAAATTTTTAAAAATATTCCCACTTTTCACAAACATACTAAATTTTGAAAATTATTTATCCTATTTTAAAAAATTGACACAATTTCAAAAATTCAAATAATTATTATTCACCTTTCCGTTTTTATCACATTTTTGAAAATTTCCAGGTTTTGAAATTTGTATCTACTCAAGAAAGATCAAGATTTTTATCTTTATCAAATTTAAAATTTTTGTCAATTTATTATTTACTCATGATAGGTATTTTATTATATTTTATTTTTCAAAACACTTATATTCCCATATTATTATACCTTTTACGTTAAAAAAAAAAAAAATCGTCGTGTATCTAAAAAGACTGACCATCGTTCATAAAATATTAACGTTGAAAAACTTTTTAGTTGGTAAATATAAGTATATTTTTTACAAAGAACTGATGAAGCATTTTCGAGGCAAATTAATATTTAATCGTGCCTTTATTATGTCAAGGGTAGAATTTTTACTAAACTAATTTTCGTCTTGTTTGAAATGTAGAGCATAACTTGTCCGGTATTAATTACGAGCTGTAATTAAACGTGTAAATGATGTTTTTGCTTTTTGTCATAGAGTGTAATTCAATTTGCGACTATTCAAAGTACCAGTTGACAACATTCGGTCCTCGCTAATTAATAATGAAATTAAACAAGCGTGCTTGAGCTGTGTAAAATACCTCTGAAAATGTGCCACATCGAAAGACCTATTTGTGTAGTTTTATTTGTTTTGTAACAAATAACGAAATACCTACGAGCGAAATGCATACTTTCTTCTTTATAGTACTATACCAACTTATTCTTTTCGCTGTCTGACTTTACAGAAGATCATTTAGCAAAAGCCCAAGAGCTGTAATCTACGTCGTTTAAATTTCAAAGTTGTCGTTAGTGCACGGCGCAGATTACATAAATAATGCATTCTGCAGGTGTACCTTCGTCGGTAAGTTGTGAATTTAGGTTATCAAGTTTCCAAGTGAAATCAAAAGAATATCGATGAGAGGCGGTCAGGTTATTTAGGTTTGTTTTTGGGCCTCTTACTGAGAATGAAATGTGTTTGAACAAAAATAAGAGACTTTCGCTAGTTTAAAAATTGAAATAAAAAAAAAATAACACAATACACAAATCAGGAAAACTCATTTAAAAAGAAGAAAAAAAACTAAAACAAAAACTAAAAAAGTTTGTGTTTTCTAATTGGGTCGAATAAAACTAGGTAAATTTTCCAGACAAAATGTAACTGTAAGTCATCTATTAATTGATACAATGACTTGAAATTTTTATGAGAGGTTAGGGGCAAGGGCTATCCAGAAAAAAACCTACAGAATGATTTGAGAGTTGTAGACACATTTTGAAATTTGGCTAAAATAGAGTCCAACAAACAAAAAAATTTATACGTGCACGTATGGTGCCTATCTTAAATCTGAAGAGGCAGTGTTTTTCAAAAATTGCAAAATTCTTTCAAGGTAATTCACGAAAAATGTACAAATTCTCAAGAGGAACAAAAAAAAGTTATTTTGAGAATTTGCCTCTCTTTGAAGATGAAGGTGCTAAGTAATAGAGCTTTTAAAATTAGAATTTCCAAAGTTTGATTTAAAGCACTATAGCACCTTCATTTTCATAGATGAACAAATTTTTTAAATAACGTATTTCGTTTCTTTCAGAAAGTTGCGCTATTTTCATGTACTGTTTTAATGGAATTTTGCAATTTCCTGTTTTCTTATCGCCCCTTAAAAAATCCAGACATGCAATACTTCTGACAAGAGTTTCTTGTTGCTATAACTCCTTTAATTTTAAAGATATGCAACTCAATGTGATTACAGATATTTTTTTGTGTTTTTGAAGTAAAATCATCCAATGGACTAGTCTAGTGTCTAGTTTACTCAATTTGTTTACATGATAGTGGATCATTGTTGAATTTTATCAAGTCTAATACTACGTCGATACTTGATATTGAAATTGGAGGAGTGGGAGGGGTCCAATAGAAATTTTTGTAATGACCAAAATTATTCGTAGAACATCAACATCAAGCTACAACTTTGTTTGAAAATTTTTTCAATTGGACCCCTTCCTCCTCACCAATTTTGAATAACACTCCGAAGACACTAATTCAAAATTAGAGGTGTGAGGGAGGAAGAAGCCAATTGAAAAATTTTTCAAATAAAAGTTGTAGGTAGATTTAAGATTCTAAAAATAATTTTGGTTATTATAAAATTTTCGATGAGACCCTTCCCTCTCGTCCAATTTCGCATAATATGATTTGGGTACTTCTCAATTTATCATTATTAAAAAGTGGGAGATGGGAGTCCAATTTTACTCAAAATTTCATTTTTTTATTTTTTTTTCAACTTTTTAAATTGATTTTTTAATTTAATTTAAAAAAATTATCGATTTGAGACATGCTTTTGTATTTTATCTACAAGGTATCATTATAAATTCAAGATTTTTACTTTTTTGTTATTATTGTTTGTTAAAAATGTTTGTTTTTTTTTGTTGAAATTTCTGTTTTTTTTTTGAGAACATTTTGAGAAGATTTTTCATTAAAGTAGGTATTTGATGTAATTTTTGGTTTTTCATTAAAATATGTTTTTTCCAAAGTTCACAATTAAAAAAAAATTGAACTGTTGCTTTGAAAATAAACATTTTCAAAATTTTAGAAAATTTGACAGAATTATTTTTTTTTTAATTTTAGAGTAGCCAAATTTCAAAATGTTTAAAATTTCTAAAATTTTCTATAATTATTTAGAATTTTTACCAAATTTTTAAAGTTAAATTGAAAACTAAATTCTTGAAATTTAAAAAAAAAAAAAAAAAAAAAAAAAAAATTACTGAATTTTAAAAATTTATCAAAATTTGGAAATTCTCGAATTTTCAATTTTTATCAAATTTTTTAGAAATGATGAATTCGTGGTCGTTGGTATATCGAGTTTTCTGATATCTAAAGAGTCATGTGAACTGATTTTTACTCTGATCGTTAAATTTTACCTTTGCCCATTGTTGTCAAACCAAGTGATTTGTTGAAAAATGTGGTTTTCTCTTCAATTTTGTAACAAAAAAAAATTGAATAAGGAATTTAAAAATATTTGAATGGAATCAATATATGCATCATTGGATGAGTAAAAGTTGGTGACGTGCAAACTGCCACTTTCCGCATTATGACGTGAAAGATGATAAGTATTTTTCGACAATATTACGAGTTATAGGTAAATGACTTCTTGTTTCACCACCGATGTGAATTAAATTGGTTTTTGACAAGCGCTAAAAACTTTTTAAATTCAACTTCGAACAAAAAAAAAAAAAAAAAAAAAATCAAAAATTCTATTACGTGCAGAAAATTGAAATTGAACCGCATTTTGGGATGAGGAAAAAATATAGGTAGCTGAATCTTTGAATGGATATGCGACGGTTAATTAATTTTTTTGATATTTTAAACAGGAATGGCAAAAAACTCGCTAGAAAAAAGAAGTACGATTACCTTTGGCGGATTTTTTCGCAGCTACGGTTGTTCTGCGTTATCGGTCGCTAATGGCGGAAGTGAAATTAAATTCCATCGTAAATTGGCGCACTCGAGAGCAGAAATTATAAAGTCGACGATTTATCAGTTTTCTCGCGGCGTGATGGTTTTTCGAAGAAGGGTAAGTAAATGAAATATTTTTACTTACTTTCAACAGGTCATGGAATATTAGGCGGTGTAAAAATACACGTAGAAAAAACCGTTACATGATTACCGTGTTAAAAGAAGAGCAATCGGTAAAAAACAAACGTATAAGGGACAATGAAGGACACGTTTTGTGAAAATAAGAAAATACCATTTCTACAGACACGTACGTGCCTTATTTTATGACGCAGTTTAACCCTGAATACCCGAAGCCCCGAAAAATATTGAAATATTTATGAAGCATCATAACGTTGTATGGTTTGTTCGTGTATTTAATGATAGGGAATGTTATTCTTCTTATTAAACATTTACGACGTATATTTACTTTGAACTGTAATGAATATGGCTAAAAACTAATTTCATTCTTCGACGACAAAACTGCTCCCAACTTTTGCCTCGATGTTCGTTTTTCTCCCTCTGGTACCTCCCATGCCCTATCGATCACCGAAAATTTCAGAAGTCTATGAAATAATTAGCTATTTTTAAAGGCCGACTTTACCAAAATTACCGATGTTTTGGCTTTTGCAGCCGTATACCTGTAGGTAGATAGGTATGGTATATGTAGATACATAATTCAGCGTGTATCGCAAATTGGCTTACTTTTTAATATCGAGAGGGTTTTGCGTATAGAATTAACGACCCGCGAACGGCAACTTTCTCTTCCCATTAATTTTCGCAGCAGAAGCACACAATGATTTGTGTAAAGGATCTAAACTCTGAAATCCTCTGAAACGTTTCTCTAACTACAAACCTTATTACGCTCGTTTGAATGGTTTTAAATCACGACTTAAGGATTGTTTTGTTTAAATAATGAGATGAATTTGATGGAAATCGACGTTAAAAATACGCCAAATTATCTGCTCGTTAATTGCTTCAGCCAATGTTTAATTTTCTCCAGGCTCCTTCTGCTCTGCTTCCCGCAGGAGCAGGACTAAGCGAATTTCAACTTTGTAAATACCATAATAGGTAAACTCGTTCTTTGTAATTTTTGTACGCTTTTTTTTCTTCCACGTTTGCCTCTAATAATTGGTGCTCCATACGTTCATCGTTCGAGCACCTTATTTTGGTTTCGGATTGCTTTGAATAACTAAGCTGCGACGTGAGGATGAGTGGCAGAGTTTTTGCGATGGAAAATTTTCAAGTTGATTTTTAAAAAACTAATACATAGTACATATTTTATGTAGATTTACTAACAAGGGAACCTTGACAAATCGTCAACGCCGATTGAGGTGAAATTTGGCTCACTGAAAGAGCACGTTACCCGAACCTCAATACCAAATGAAGTTTCTTTTTTGATTTTTGGCGAATGCTCGAAAATGGCAAAAATATGTAGCCCATTGACTTTATTAAATCAATTTTTTTACAAAAAATGTAAATTTTGATTTGAAATTCTGAAAACCGTTTTTTTTTTCATCCTAAAGTCGACCCCGCGAGTCGATTGAAGTCATTTTCGAAGCGATCTGGAGCCTGCAAAAGTTGACTTTGCAAGATTTTCGAGTTCCTTTAAAAAAAATACACGTGTCAACTCTTCTTCTTGGATTTTGGGTTCAATTGTGCTAATAAATTGATGATATCATACTAACTCATGGGATCAAATTTTTAGCTGCTCTTCTGGAGCGATTCCAGTGCACTGGAGAAACGTGAACTGTTTCTGGAAGTTTCAGATTGCTGCTAAAATGGTTGCAGTTGACTACATTTTCGTCATTCTTAAAAATTACCCAAAAATTGAAAAATCAACTACGCCAGCTCAAAATTTGGTTCTCAGATTTGAGTGACTTGCACTTTCAGCGAGCCAAATTTCAGGCAAATTGGAGTCTGACGATTTGCCAAGGTTCCCTTTAAGGTGATTAATAAAAAATATTATCATGTAGGTACAACCAAAAAATTTCATAAGTTGAAATTTTGATTTTTTCAATAAAAATTTATATTTGAAAATTTGAAATACAATTTTTAAAAAAGTTCTTCAAACAATTTTTTTTTTGAAAACTTTAGTAGACGCAATTTTACAAAAGAATGGACAAATTAAGCATGAAAAATTCATTTTATAAAAATTTGTATTCAAACAATTTTCCATTTAGAAAAATCATTTTTAAAATGAAATGAAGTAGGTATAAAAATCATTTTTCGAAAAAATTTCTGATTAAATTAAAAAAAATAAACAAGTTTGAAACTTTTTTGATTAAAAAAAAAAATGCGGTAGACATAGCTTTACTAAAAAAGTGAAAGAATTTATTGTGAAAAAATTTGATTTTTTAAAAACTCTACCGCAACTCTACCGCAGCATCTGCGGTAGACAAGCTGATTTTTTTCGTTTCGCAAATGACCGATTCATTTGAACGATCTTTCGCAAACGACTGAATCATTTTAACGAATCGTTCGCAAACGACTGATTCATTCGAAAGAATCATTCGAAAACGACTGAGTCATTTCAACGAATCGTTCGCAAACGACTGATTCAGATTCATTTCAACGAATCGTTCGCGAACGACTGATTTATTCTAATAAATCACTCGAAAACGACTGATTCATTTCAACGAATCGTTCGCGAACGACTGATTTATTCTAATGAATCATTCGAAAACGACTGATTCATTTCAACGAATCGTTCGCGAACGACTGATTCATTTCAACAAATCGTTCTCGAACTACTGATTCAATTGAACGAATCATCCTCGAACGCCGATTTATTTGATTTGTAACGTTAAAATACCGTTATCGTAACGTTCGTGTAACGTTACATAAAACAGATTATGTGCAAAAATCACGCACCTAGCTTATTTGCGGAGTTATCGAGTTTCGAAAATTTCAATCGCGGATATCTCGCGAACCCGCCAACCGATTTCGCTCAAATTCAATAGGCTTCTATTCCCAATGACCCTCTACCACAGATATAAATTTCAAGTAATTCCATCAATTATAACTTGAGTTATCGCAGTGACAAATTTTAGTACATACATATCATACATACATACATATAGTTATAATTATATAAAGAAATACCAAATCTCGAAATTGGTGTCAATCGTCATATTTTGTCATAAAACGTCGAGAAATATCACTTCCACCTCCCACTCTTACCAACGGGTCAAATTTAATAGCTGATTTTTTTCATTTATGAAAAAATCAGCTAAAAAATTTTGTTCAAACAATTCTTACCCGTAATTTTGAAAAAAAATTTAAAAACTGTAAAAAAACATTTTTTATTTGAATAGATTAAGGGGGGCCATAAATTTTTTTTTTTTATTGAATGCATAGAGTTGACAAGCGGAATTTTCTAAGACCTTTGCATGACGTCCTTTTGATTTTTCATCTATGAAATTTTGAAGAAAAATTGGAAACTAATTTCATCTTGCTTTTTTTTTACGAAATAAATTAATTTTTGATTTTTGAAAAATAAAATGCATGCAGTTTTCAAAAAAAGAAAATTATATTCATTTTGCATTTTGATGATGTCATTTTGTAGAAATTATTGATAAATTTTTTTACAATTTTTAGTGTCAAAATTTGAAGAAAAACGCGACTTTTGCTTAATGCCCCGTTTCCAGGGAAACTATGCAACCCACCAAACTTTTTCTTAGAATGTTTTTTATTCAGTAGAGTCTGGTCTGTAATCTGACGAGAGGGTTTTGGAAAATTCCCCGATTTTATCAAACTTTCTCATAATTTTCTTTCCAATTGACTGGAATACTACGATGAAAATTATGAGAAAGTTTGATATAATCGGGGAATTTTCCAAAACCCTCTCGTCAGATTACAGACCAGACTCTACTGAATAAAAAACATTCTAAGAAAAAGTTTGGTGGGTTGCATAGTTTCCCTGGAAACGGGGCATTAAGCAAAAGTCGCGTTTTTCTTCAAATTTTGACACTAAAAATTGTAAAAAAAATTAATTTTCCAAAAAATTTATCAATAATTTCTACAAAATGACATCATCAAAATGCAAAATGAATATAATTTTCTTTTTTTGAAAACTGCATGCATTTTATTTTTCAAAAATCAAAAATTAACTTATTTCGTAAAAAAAAAAGCAAGATGAAATTAGTTTCAAATTTTTCTTCAAAATTTCATAGATGAAAAATCAAAATGACGTCATGCAAAGGTTTTAGAAAAATCCGCTTGTCAACTCTATGCATTTAACAAAAAAAAAAAATTATGCCCCCCTCCACCTTAAAAACCTATATCTACTTATAATATTTGATTTTTTTTGCTGAAATTCAGAATGGTGCGGGAGCGAAATAAGATACTTTTCAAATTTTCCTGAACAAATATGGAGCCTATCTTTGTATGTAAATGAATTCGGTACAGAGGAATCACATTGAGCTTTCTATCTATAAAATTGTAGGAGTTATAGCAACAAGACATTCTTGTTAGAAGTATTGAATGTCTAGATTTTTAAGGGGCGCTAAGAAGACTCAAAATTCCTTCAAAACAATGCATGGAACTAGTGTAACTTTTTGAGAAAAACAAAAGAAAGTTATTTGAAAAATGTCAATCTTTGAAAATGAAGATGCTACAGTGGTTCATACTTTGGAAATTCCATCTTTGAAAGCTGTGTAGCGCCTTCATCTTCAAAAATAGACAAATTTTCAGAATGACTTTTTTTGTTTCGCTCAAGAAGTTACACGTGTTCAAGAATTTTGTCTTAGAGGAATTTTGAAATTTTTGAAAAACACTGCATCTTCAGAATCAAGTGCAACTTATTATAGGTAAATTTTTTGTTTATTAGATAAAGTATATACCCAACACTCCGGGGCCACCTTGTATTTTTTCAATGATTAAAATTTTTTTTTTGAAATGAAAAAATTGAAACTTTTTTTTTAATTCAACCAGAAAATATCCATGCTTTTAAAAAAATTAAACAAAGTGTAGAAAAATTAATTTCATAAAAATTTCTTCTCCAAGAACTTTTTACGTAAAAATTATTTTTTTAAAAATAAAAACTGATATCTAGGTAGGTAAACATTTTCATTCAAAATGCAATTTTGAAAAATTATTTAAAAAAAAAAAATTCTAACATTAATTTGTCAAATTTCGTTTTAAAGCTCATTTTAAAAGAAAATCAAGCCAAAAATAACAAATTTTGCTTTTTTGAATAAAATTAAAGTGAATTCTCATAAATCGAATAGGAGCGATGGCATGGCACATTTTCCCGAATAATTTAGCAATTTTTCAGATGTTTTCGATCAAAATGTAAAGTTTAGAAATTTGAAAAATTCATGTGAATGATAAAAAAAAGTTCTCCCTCAAATTTGTAAGTACACTTGAACAATTATGTAGAATTCCTACAATCAATTTTTTTTTTTAAATTAAATTAATTGGCACTGTTGATTTTGAGTAATGAACCATCAGAAAAAGTTCGTTTTGTTGCCTAGTTTTTTTTTCTCGCGATTTTCTCCACGAATATACTAGTTTAAAATTTGAGGATGAAAGTACGTATAAAAAAATTCAGCTCCTATGCCAGATATCGGATTCCTTTTCCATTTTTTCTTATGTGTAAAATTCAATATTTTTTTCAAACATACGTATTTATTAAAAGTCGTATAGGTATAAACTTCTTATAACACTCATCACGTCCTTTAAAAAGCGTTCAGCTTTCAAGTGCCTACATTTTTATGCATCGTCATAAGATGAGGAAATTCTTTAAAAATATACTACAACAGCGAGAACATTTCAAATGTACAAAGCAGGAAAGTAGCTTTGTAAACGGAATTTATTCGATATTTTTTAAAGGAAGGAAATGTCAGACCTTTACCGGAAAACGTTCTTTAACGCATTTCTTTTTTACTTTTATTTTCACGGATAAATTGTTGAATGGTGAAACGATATAATTTCTAAAAATTAGCTACCTCTACCTACTACCTACGATCTACATAGGTATCTACTTGAAATGAGTTATATTTTGTAAAAAACACATGGGTTATTAAACGTGAATATTTCTTTTGTACGCGAGTCTTTAGTTCTCAAGTACTGCTCTTCTAATTTTTTTTTTGTGATTAACATTTTGTTGAAAGATTTTATTTCATAGATGAATACCTATTTATTAATTGATGATTTTTTTTTTCAATAGATCAAAGTAAGTACCATACAAGGCAAGAATGTTTTCATAACAAAAAAATACTTTTCAAAATTTTGTTTAATAAATTGATGAGTGGGTTTTAAAATACTATTCACTCATCGTATCGTATATACCTACTTACTATTTATGTTTCGGCTTTTGAATAAAATTATTAAAAAGTTTTACTTACGCGAATACCACTTCCAATGTACAAACAAAACACTCATTTTGTTAAACAAACACTGCCACACCGAACAAATTCGAAAACTTTGGTCTAGTCAAATGATCATTTAGGAGAAAATCACCTATATTTATTCATTTTTACACCAATTTTGTTTCTCATTACAATTTGGGTTTGTTAAAGACCTTGAATAAATGGCATTGAAATTTTTAGTAGTAATGGAAAATTTTTCTCGAGGATAATGGATGAATAAATAGGTATGCTTTTGCGTATCATGGCGAAGTTTTGTCTAATTTTCGGGAATATTTGGGACAAATTTTAGTCGTATTTCATTAATATTATTGTCCTGTGTCAGGCGATTGGAAAAAGTCATTACTTACTCGTGCTGACCAATGTGCTTAAAAATTTGAAATCGTATTAAAGATTACAAGTACCAAAATTTCGATGTTGTACTGAGTATTAATAGGGTGGTCCTTCATTTACTTATGCTTACTTGGTAATTTTTTCAAAAAATTTTGAGCTTATCTCCAAAGTTGTTTTTTTTTTTAATGAAAAATTCCTTATTTTTCATTTTCGCCGTAAATTAATTTTATATCCTTCCAAAATTAAAAAAAAAAAAATAATAAAAAAAACGTTTGTTTGGTTCTAACCCATCAAAAAATTGCCCATTTTCATAATAAATGATTCCTAAATTTTTATTTTCCTCTTATCTGATTATCTGAATTTTAATGATGCCTTGAAGCACCCTCTCCCACAATACACTTTTTAAAAAAAATAAAAAAATAAACTTAAAAAAATACAATAATGATCGTATTAAATTTATTATTCGCGCATTTTACCAAAAAAATTACGAAAAAAAATTTGTATCTTATTTTTGTATACTATTTTTTGAAAAATAGCATAGTTATGTACCAGTAAGTATTTTTTGTACTTAGATATTTAATCGAATGAATTTAAAAGATAAGCCTCATAAAATAAGAAAAAGTTTTGCGATCATGAGAATAAATTTATTTCATAAGGCTTAAAGCGAAAATAGAAAAACGTTGTGTAAATAGATACTTGAAGGGGTGTTGACAATCTATGGGAAGGATGGGTATATGCCATAAGCATTCTTCATTCAGTTTCTCAGCGGGCAACTATTTCCTTTGTGCAGGAAATAGGAATACAAAAACGAATGCTTCTTTTCTAACCGCGAATAGGTAGGTATAGATCAGGATATCCGTTATTTTAAAAATTTTTGAAATTGCCTCTCTTTCATCAACTAAAACTATTTTCAGAATTTTTTCAGATTTTTGAAATAAAATTAAACCGGACCTCTGGAGCCTCGAAGTTTTTCAAAAGTACTATTTGTCGAATGCTTTGTTTCTAAAAAACATCATTATTTGAGATGAACTTGCAGAATTGCAAATTACACGTTTGGGAAGAATATGAAATTCTTTGACAGGGGTTTGAAAAATACCAGAACTACTTACGTACTTACATATTATGAAATAAAAGTTGAAAAACTAAAATTATTTCATACTTACAGATCAGACTTGAACCTATACTTATACAATTTTTTGATAAGAAGCTACAATTTTTTCATTGAAAATTTTCTTAGAAGAAGTCTCAAAAAATCTGTTGAAAATTTATTAGATAGGTAGATTTATGTCATAACTTTTTTTTAAATCTCACATTTTCCGATTTTTCTTTAAAGTTTCCCTTTGGAATTTTAAAAAAAATTTTCATGCCTCTAAAGTTTTTTTTTTCTATTTGTTTGGAAATAAGTAATTCTTTACAAAAATTCTTGAAAAAAAAACAAAACACTTTTTAAATTGTATCATTAAAGTTTTTTTTCTTTAAAAAATCATTTCGAAAAATTCTCTATTTCTCATTAAAAAGTTTTCAATATTTGGAATAAATTTTATTCACGAAAAAAAAATTCGGATTCATAATTATTTTATAAAAATAATTTCTTTTAAAAATTTCTCATTTCTTCAAATTTTTTCTTGTTGCTTTAAAATCAAAAAAAAAAAAAAAAAAAAAAAAACACACACACACACACAATAATCAATTGTAAATTAGAAAACTTTGACCACCCAAACTCATTTCTCAGACTTCAAATAATTATTTATGAACCATACCCTAAGCTATAACTGCACACTAGAATAACGTGTTTATCGCAAAATGTAGGTTATTACTACTTACCTATATTACCCCTGTGAAAATAGTAGGTAACTAAACTAAGTACTTAACTCAAAATGGGAAATTTCGGATACCAAACACTTTGCCTATCACTTGCATAACTTAAAAATTCTTCGTTACGCTTTTGTGAGTTTGGTTTACTCTCTTGTTAAGGTCTGCTAAAGGTAAAATTCATTTAGAATATTTGGTATACCTACACATTTTAATGGATTAAAGTGAAAAACCTTGAATTTTTTGTGTTTTCTAATTAACATTTCTAGCTCCAACGTTTCGATAAAGAAGTTTTCAAATTTGAAACTAAGTATAATATTAAGGTGCTTGTAATTATACCCAACAAGTATACTTTAATATTAGGTTTTCTTGACAATGAGTGACTAAATTATGATTCAATAAAAATTTCAAGTGAAACGCGAGGTTAGTTGTTAGTTGTTACCTTTTTTTCTATAATTTTCAAAAAAAAAAAAATCAAAACTTAGAAATTCGAACTTATATGTACCCACTTGTAGAATAATTTTCAAAATTTGATTCTGTTTTTTGTATGTGCAAGTGCAACACATTTAAATCCAGTTTTTCTTTCTTTTTGAATTCCAGATTTAGAAATAAAATTGATTTTATCTGTACAGAGTGTCAATGTCAGGGTCCGAGCATTTTATCAAACTTGAAATTTAGATACAACTGCTAACAAAAAAATATTGAATAAGTAGGTATACATGGTGCCCAGCTCAAGAATTAAAGGGGCGAGGGAAAATAAAATTATTAAAAACTTAATTTTTGAGTGTGGGTGGAAATACAAAAAAAAATGGTAATACAATACTTATTACTCTTTGAATTTTTAGCCTAAATTTGAAAATGAAGGAACTATAGAGCTTTAAAAGTTGCCTTCTCCGAAGTTAGGGTTCCTTATTACATCAACCTTTTTTGTTTTCTTTTCAAAAAGTTACACTCATTATACGCATTTTCATTATGAAATTGGTTAAACTTTTTTTTACGTTTTTGAAGTGTTATCTACATCCACGACCGCGACCGGTGTCGGAAAATTTTTTGAATACACTGTTGCCAATCGATTTCGCTTGGAAAATACCTCGAAGTTTTGTAGCTCCTTCAATTGTTGAGATAGGCATCATAATTAACCTTTTTTTAAAGTTACGCCTGGTGATATCAAAATCTTCTTTAATCTGAACCTCCACCTCAAAATTCTTCCAATTTGAATTTAATTAAGATGCCATTTTTGAATAATGTCTTTGTAGGTATCTTTACAAGCCAATAGCGTATTATTTTCGTTCAATTTATTTTATAATTCAATGGTCGATAAATTACATAAGGTTGATACGTACGTACGTTCACTATACAGTGACAATTTTTATTAGGTTCGTAGTTTTATGGCACAAAGTATGTTGTCCAGTAACTTGGTTATTTACGAGAAATCATGTGAAAATAACTCTTTTTGCTCTCTTGATATCTGAAATAAAACCGTAGGTACTATACAGGGTGTTGAATAAAGCTTGCGCAATAATTCAACCATAGAAACAACTCAAGTAGAAAAACAAAAAAACCCTGTTTTTATGACTGGTTGCCTATCTCAATCTTGAAGGGGCAGGAAATATAAATATTTCGAAATTTTGTCAAGATGATACTCGTATATGATAAAATAGCTGAAAATTTTTGAGAGGAGCAAAAATACGTATGTAAAAAAAGTTTTCTAACTTCGTATTGCCAAAATTTTATATCTAGAAATTACTGAATCAATAGAAAACAGCGAAAAAATAACACAGTGATTCACATTGGGATTAATCTAGGTACTAATAAAAAATAAATTCTAAATTCTAAATTTTTTAAGATATATTTTTTCAAAATTTGGAATGAGTTTCATTTTTACAAGTTTGAAAAGAAAAAAAATCAATTTTTTGGAATAAAAAAAAAATTCTTATGTACCTATTTCTTTAGAATGAAGAAAACTCAATTTTTTCGGGACAAAAATATTAAACAAAATTTCATTTTAATTTTTTTCCGTGATTTGGTACCTTTAAAAAGAAATGTAGGTAATGTATTTTATTTTCATTTGTTTAAAGTAAACAAAAGTAGCAGTTTAATTTTAATTTGTTTCTTCTGTAACTGAAAAACTAAAAAAAAAATTGAAATACCTAGGTACTAACCTACATATTAAGATTTTTCTAAAAAAATGATTTTTTTTTTTTTTTTTTTAATGAGAAAATAAGAAAATTCTTTCAAAAAATTGGAGAATTTTTAAAAACTATTTTCCCCCAAAAATTTGAGAAATACTTCTATGTCAGAAGAATTGAGAAACATTTTCTTCTCCTGAAATTTTTTTTCTCGAAAATTTGTGATTGATTAAAAAATTGTTTCCGAAAAATGAGAAATTTCAATTCTGAACAAAGATACTTAAGATATTTTTTCTCCAAAAAAATATATGATTATAGGTATTATGTTTTTCAAAAAAGAGGAATTTTTTCTTTGGTATTATCACCCCCCCCCCCTCAAAAAAAGTATAATTATTTAGTTATTCAAAAATTCAACTTTTTTTTCTTTAAAATATATTTAGGAATAATTTTTAAAAATTTCTTAAATTTCTTTCTGCATAAAAATAGTCTTTTTCTTAAAAAATAAAAAATAAAAAATAAAAATTGAGAAATTCCTTTTAAAATTTTGAGGCTAGGTAATCATCAAATTATCTAACTGAAAAAATCAAAGAATTTTATTTCAAATTTTGTTTAAATGGAACATCCCTACCTACTTATATAAATCACGAACCGGAACGAAGATTTTTCAATTTCTTTATGAACCGGAACTTTGTTCCGGCTCTTTCCGGATTAATTCGAGCACTGATTTTTTATGTAAATATTTCGGTTTTTTTCTTTGAATAATAACAGTACGGCGTAATTAACTACATACCTAGTTCGTACCTACGCATATTAATTTGAAATAAAACAGAAATCTGAGCAAAATAATGAATTTTTCCTCCTTTCATTGGACAGTCTATATTCAGCGTTTATTTTGTCGTGAATTTGGAATACGATTTCGTAATGTTAATTGGGTACAAAATGAAAATAAGAATACAAAATAAAATTTCATTTACTCGCTCGTCGTGTTTATTACCTATTGGTATACGAAAGAGAGTTTGAAATCTGAGTAATTTTCATAGCTAATAAAAGAAGGATATTTTTATGTTTTATAGCTACGAAGTTGTAAAAAAACGTTGGAGGGTATTTTTTGGACAGAGAAAATATTAATTCAAGAGAAAAAAAAGATTCTTATAAAAAAAAAAGAAATAGGTTACAATTGGGTCTCAGTGTGAGGGGGAGAAATAACACTAATAATTCGTTGTAAATTAAAAATTTATTATTAAGTTTGATATAGAGTACCCCGTAGGTAGATGAGTAGGTAGGTTGGTAGGCTGGTAGGTTGGTCTTGGTACCTACGCAAAAATGAAGTAAATTAAACGTTCTAGGTTTGGTTATTGTTCAAAAATGAAATATTTGACGTACAAAATCCAACCTTGAGAAGACTGTTTGTCAAAATGCGGACCTAAATTACCTGATGAAATAGGGGTAAGGTGGTATGGCTGTATTTTAAAATTTAAACGAGTTTTCGAGTATTGTTATTAGACAATGTAAAATATTTTAATATGATTTTTGATTGTTAATAAATTCTCGAACGGTCGAATTTTATTATATAAAAATAGTACGAAAATCATAAAAAGTAAAGAAACTTAAACGATTCACGCGGCCAAAGGAAGGAATAGGAGATCGTAAAAAATTTAAGCTTTTAAAAGCTTTTTATAACGTAAATAAAATTCCTAATGTTGGGCTCTTAAAGCGCTATTTCCCCCTTTTTTTTTCCTAGGTACCTACTTTAAATAAACCATGTGAAAATTCGAATCGATATAAAACAATGATCATTTCGTATGTAAACTTTTATTTTATTTAAAACAATAGAGCAAAAATATTATAAAAAATTTCGTCGAGTTAGGTTTTTACACAAAAAAATATAACACTATCGATTGGTAGTTGAGCTGAGAATCTTGAGAATGATAGTCAAATAACGGGTGGTTCCTGGTTACCGAGGGATTTGGAGATGCTGTGTATGTGTGTGTATCCGGGAAACTGTGACTGAGACTCGCAGACACCAACCCCTTTATACGGACTCTCTATCTGTTTGACCTAGTTTTTATCTGGCCGTAACCTACAATTTTTTCAATAATGCCAGAACCAGCACACAGCTCGGCGCAGCCCTTTTTAAAATTCCCAACCTGAAAAACTTTCCCCTAAGATTATTACGAAATCTTCAGCAAGTGTCTCACGACGAAAACTATACGAGTATATTATTTTTCGAGCGATTGTCTTCTTTTTTCATTTTATCGAGTTTCTCGTTTCATCTATCCTACCTGGTAATATTTGTAGCGAGGATTACTTTTTCACAGATCCGATGTAAATACTCATGGAGTGGCTTTTTGTGGCGCACCGGAAAATTGAGAATTGGAAAGGCTTTTGCAGTTACTTGAAGGGCGGTGTGCAGATTTTTCCAGCTCGAAATTTTTTTGAGGGCGTTTTGTTATAGAGGCACGCCAGACGCCACTTCAAAATTTTTTGGAGCCCATTTTGGAATATTTGGCCCTTTTTCAGACTTTTAAAAAATATTTTTGGAAGATAAAAATGCGTAAGAACGTACATAAAATTTCACAAATTTTTGAGGAAAAAAAAGCTTTTATTTCTGTTGAGAAAAAAATCCCAAATATTTAAAAAAATTATCTTAATTTTTTGTCTTAATTTTTTTGGGAAAGAAATCTTTTGATTTTTTTAGAGTAAAATATTTTTCCGACTCGTGTAAAAAAGATCTATTTAAAAAAAAAAATTAAAAAAAATACTACATACTTTTAATTTTTTTGGAGGCACCCGAGCAGCACACTCGACAAATTATCAAAATAAAAAATCGACAGAATATCGAATTCGATAAAGTGTCGCGTTAGTTCCGCATAAATCGACAGTTTATCGATGAATTATAGTTGGCAAAATCCATCAACAGATAAACTTTCGATAAAATCGAACGATTTTTCTTTTAAAAATCTCAAGATTATAGTTAGATACTTCATCGATAACCTATCTATAAATCGAAAGATAATTACACGATTTATGCG
Source organism: Balanococcus diminutus (assembly GCA_959613365.1). Taxonomy (NCBI): domain Eukaryota; kingdom Metazoa; phylum Arthropoda; class Insecta; order Hemiptera; family Pseudococcidae; genus Balanococcus; species Balanococcus diminutus. Next base: position 31,727,025 of record OY390715.1, on the reverse strand, counting down.
GAACTAACGCGACACTTTATCGAATTCGATCTCCTGTCGATTTTTTATTTCGATTTAGTTTTGATATTCTATCGATTTTTTATTTCGATTTAATTTCGATATTCTATCGATTTTGTATTACGATTTTTTGTAGATTATCTAGTTTCGATATTCTATCGATTTTTTGTAGATAATTTAGCATATATGGGTATATGCGCGCGCACATTTTCAAGACCGGCTGGCGAGTTTGAAGTCGTAGTTACGCTTAAGGCTGGCGAATTTCGTTCCAAATACAGCAGTTTCTACCAAAACAAGCGTCTGTTGCGAACATCGGAGTTCGTTCGCATAATACGAATTGGATTATAATATTCAAACATCTTATGCAAAATTGGAGAAGAGGGAGGGGTCCAATTGAAATTTTTATAATAACTAAAATTATTTCTAGGACCTTAATTTACAACTTTTGTTTGAAAATTTTTTCAAATTGGCCCCTTTTTCCTCCGCTCCTCCAATTTTGAATGAGTATCAACGGAGTATTATGCAAAATTGGAGGAGTAGGAGAGGTCCAATTGAAAAAATTTTCAAACAAAAGTTGTAGCTTAAAGTTCTAAGAATAATTTTGGTCATTACAAAATTTTCGATTGGGCGCCTCCCTCCCGTTCAATTTTAAATACTAAGTATTCACATAGTAATCGTAGTATTGAACTTGGTAAAATTTTATTTAAGAACAACGATCTGGTTTCAAGTAAAATACCTAGTAAACCAAAAAAACTAGATAACTTGTTTGAAAATTTTTTCAATTTTGATTTCGCATATTACTGTTACACGTAAGTAGGTAAATGCAAAATAATAGAGGCTAGAGATGAGGTCCAATTGAAAAAACATTTCAAACAAAAGTTGTAGAACAATATTCTGGATTTAATTTTGGTTATTATAAAAATTTCGATTTGGTCCTTTCTTCCCATCCAATTTTGAATATAAGTAGGTATTTTTTGACTAGAAAAAAATCAATATAGTTTCAACAACTATCGTTACAAAATCGTTGAAATATCGAAGTCGATAAATTTCATATAATGTGTCGATAATATAGTTTTAAATATCGTCACAAAATCGTTGAAAAATCGAATTCGAGAAATTTCATATAATCTGTCGATAATACAGTTTTAAATATCTTCACAAAATCTTTAAAAAATCGAATTCGATAAATTTAATATTCTTTTTCGATAGTATAGTTTCAAATATCTTCACAAAATCGTTAACAAATCGAATTCGAGAAATTTCAGATTATTTGTCGACAATATAGTTGTAAATATCTGCACAAAATCGGTGGAAAATCGGATTCGAGAAATTTCAGATTATTTGTCGATAATATAGTTGTAAATATCTTCACAAAATCGTTGAAAAATCGAATTCGAGAAATTTCAGATTACATGTCGATAATATAGTTTCAAATATCTTCACAAAATCGTTAAAAAATCGAATTCGAGAAATTTCAGATTATTTGTCGATAATATAGTTCTAAATATCGTCACAAAATCGTTGAAAAATCGAATTCGAGAAATTTCAGATTACGTGTCGATAATATAGTTTCAAATATATGCACAAAATCGTTGAAAAATCGAATTCGAGAAATTTCAGATTACGTGTCGATAATATAGTTTCAAATATCTTCACAAAATCGTTAAAAAATCGAATTCGAGAAATTTCAGATTATTTGTCTATAATATAGTTTCAAATATCTGCACAAAATCGGTGGAAAATCGGATTCGATAAATTTAATATTCTTTGTCGATAGTATCGTTGACGAATATCGTCCTAAAATCGTAATACTATCGAATTCGATAGTTTTTAGATTTTTTGCCTATAAAATCGTACAACTAAATCTGTATCATATCGTGAGAACATCTTTAGATTTTTAAACGATTTTTTATCGATACGTTTCAACTTTCGATATTATCGATCGAGTGTGCTGCTCGGGCAGCATGAAAAAAATTCATTTTTATAAAGCAAAAATAATAGATGAAATTTTTAATTTTTTGGGAAGAAGTCCCTATTTTATTGCCTGATTGACTTATTGAATTATTTTTTTAATTCATCAATTTTAGTACTAAAAAATATTTTAAAATTTTTTTCAGAAAAAAAAATTTCTGAATTTTTATGAAAAATTGTAAAAATATATACGTAAGGCATACCTTTATTTATTTATTTATTTATTTGGAGTCAGTGTGGTCCAGCGTGAAACCAGTTACTATTTTTTTTGAAGAAATGAAATGGTTATGTTTTTTGGAAAAGAACTTTCAATTTTTGGAGTAAAAAAATATTCCACTTTTCTCAGAGAAAAAATATCTAAATTTTTTTGGAAAAAAATCTCAATTTCACTGCATATTTTTTGAAATGATTTTTTTTTCATTTCTTTGGAATAAAAAAATCTCATTTTTTTTGAAAAACATGTAGGTATCAATCTTTTGAAAAAAATATACCAAATTTCCTTAAAAAAGAAAATTTTGCGTTTTTTTTTTTTTTTTTTTTTTTTTTTGAAGAAAATGGAACTAATTTTTAGGGGGAAATCTCTTGATTACCTTTTTTTTTGAAGAAAAAAATTATAAATTTTTTAGGTTGAACAATTTTCATTTTTTTTAAATAAAAAAAAAATCTTGAAAAATTCTTCTTTTTTCAACAAAAAAAAATATTAGTGAATTTCCTTGAAGAAGAAAATCTTCGTTTTTTTGAAAGTAAAATAAAAAAATCTCATTTATGAATTTCTTCGAGGTTTTTTTTGGGGGGGGGGGGGGAGGAGAATCCTAATTTTTTGAAAAAATTAATGTAGATATTTTTTTGGAAGAAGAGGAAATCTTTGAATGTGACCCGGCATGACAAAATGGACCCCGTAGGTAGTTAAAGAATTTTTCAGGAGAACAAAAAGAAACTTTACAAAATAATGAGTATCTTCAGAATGAATAGACCGATTTTTCTAAAATTTTGAAGAATCGTTACAGGGCATAAGTGAAATATTTTACAATATTAAAAAAAAATTGCTAATTTTTTTTTACTATGATGTAAAGGAAATTTGACCTAATTCAGTATTGCCAAAAAAGGGAAAAAAGTTTGGTGAGTAAATTTTTGAAGTTTACTGATAAAATATGAGATTATTATTAGAATTTCGCGTCATAAGTGGTCATAAGATGAAAAAAAAAAAACATCTAAAAATCATAGAGATTAGATTTTAAGTGAAGTTACTGTGATCAGTGATAATAGTTCTGATTGGAAATATTGATTTTTTTCGAAATTTTGAACGGTTCAGATGATGGACCTTGGTAAGTAGAGCTCAGAACACCAAAAAAGTGAAAATCGATTTTTTTTTACCTACTAGACCCCCTTTGTCATGCCGAGTCACAAATTTTAGTGACACTAAAACAATTTCTCAATTTTTTGGAATATAAAATTCTTCTCTAATCATAGTAAAAATATAATTATAATTACTTTTTATTTTTTGAAAAAAAAAAATCATGTTTAGGTACAATCAACATTTTAACTGGGCACTCCTTCTAAAAAAATTGAAAGGCATGTGTAATTTAAACAAAGGCCACAAAATCGTTTGAGGCACTAGAATACATCTAGACAAATTTGACGCACCAGGAAACGTCCCCGTATCCCGGTAAGGCAATCCGTGAGAGAATGTAATGTTAATGTAGATGGTTAATTGTTCGAGTAAAAAGCTCGAGATGTTTTTCACGACTGAGAAAAAAGCTAAGAGAAACGAAGCGATTGAATTTATGCACCTGTTGTTTTTTCGAAACTGAAATTATACAGGGTGTCCCGTCACCAGTTGACACCCCTTCACCAGCGACATAGTCAACTCAAACTAAGCTCATGTATGCATGTTTGCCGACCCTGTGAATTGAAGGGGCAAAGATATGCTCAACTGAAAATTTTCATTTTTCAGTTTCGTTTCAGATTTTTAACCATGCGCTACTCGACAGCCGAGATAGGTAGAAAGTTGCACTTTGCGGCGTTGGAAAGGAAATTTTGTGTAGAATTTTTTAGTGGGGTTGATCATTGAACTAGGTAATCAGGGGGGTCTGTACTGCACTAATTATCTTGAAAAACGTGTTCAAAAATTGCGATTTTTTTTTTGTTGGAATTTTTGAGGAAATCTCAAAAAAGTTTCATCATTTGGTATTATTATTAAGGTTTCCTTTGGATGAAAAAAGTTTGACCTTTTGAATGCTGCAAACCGGACTCTTCTATCTTTCTCGGTTAAAAAGTTATAGCAATTTCAATTTCAAAATCTTAGCAGAAAAAAAATTAATTTTTTGAAAAAATTTTAAAATTCCTTTTTATGTTATTTTTGAAACTTGATACCTAACATAACTAATGATTTTGAGTGAAACTCGATGTTTAAAATAAAGTAAACAACATTTTAGAAAAAAAAATTTTTTGTTGAATTTTTTCATTTCTTTTTTTTAGACCTGATTTTGAAATTGAAATTGCTATAACTTTTTAACGAAGTGAGATAGAAGGGTCTGGTTTGCGGCATTCAAAAGGTCAAACTTTTTTCATCCAAGGGAAGCCATAATAATAATACCAAATGATGAAACTTTTTTGAGATTTCCCCAAAAATTGCAAAAAAATCGCCAATTTTGAACACTTTTTCAAGATAATTAGTGCAGCACAGACCCCCCTGATTACCTAGTTCAATGATCAACCCCACTAAAAAATTCTACACAAAATTTCCTTTCCAACGCCGCAAAGTGCAACTTTCTACCTATCTCGGTTGTCGAGTAGCGCATGGTTAAAAATCTGAAACGAAACTAAAAAATGAAAATTTTCAGTTGAGCATATCTTTGCCCCTTCAATTCACAGGGTCGGCAAACATGCATACATGAGCTTAGTTTGAGTTGACTATATCGCTGGTGAAGGGGTGTCAACTGGTGACGGGACACCCTGTATAATGTACCTAATGGACGATTCTTAAACTTCGGTGTGTAGATAGATAATTATTTCAACGTTTATTTTATGATTGGTGGGGAAAACATGATTAATGGTTATTGGTAGAGTTTCTAGATTACTCTATCAATTCGCTATTGAGAATAAGTTTTTGGCTGCTAAAAAAGCAATATGAAACGTTAAAAAAATGGTTACTTTCTCAAGGCGAATTTTTTCAGAAATTTTCGATCAAAGGCTTGTAAAGCTCACGAAACGCGAAAAGCGAACGGCGAAAAAAAGAAGAAACATGAAAATAGAATGAAAGAGAAAGGTGGTGGTACCTAGTTAAATAACCCGATGCCCGTATTAACATGGTACGATGGCCAAAATCTTGTAACATTTAAAGCAGCTCTGAGCCAAAGCAGATTGAATGCTGAATGGAGAAGAGTAGGTTTGGCAAAATGCCATTTTTTGATCAAGGAGTTTACTTGTTGGTAAGAGAAGGAAGGACGAAGGACGAAGCCAGGAGAAAAATCAACGTGAGGTGCCAATTTAACGAATGCAATAAATACTTGAAGTGTTGTCGTTTATAGTTTTATCGAGAAAATTCTTCTATATGAATTTCGAGTGATTAATTTAGAAACAATTTGTTGAAAAAGAACGAAATGCCGGCATTATGACTTAATGGACGCGTTGGTGTTTATTATGGAAATGTTTTTAATTTTCGTACGAATATTGCAAAACTATACACTTTCGTTCGATTGTTCGAGGCAATATTGTTATCGAAGCCAAACCAAGTAGAATATTTCGATTCGTCAAACATTAAAATATACTCGTATAAATTTTCTAGCCACGTTTAACAATTGATATTTCAAATGACATTTCCCAAAGTCACATATTGGTTTCTTTTCCAAGTTTTTTTCATTTTATTCTTAGTGTGCGTTTGGAGGTAGGTAGTAGGTACCTACATAAATAACACGTAAATAAGCAGACCAATCGATAAGCCTTTCCTTTCACAAATTATTAAAACTTTGTATTTTATACGCGTCCGCCTCCTATTGGTGTTTTTTTTCGAATATAACCTACTCACGGTTTCGTGGCCGTAAATAGAATTTCAGTAGAAGGCAAGAGGGTCAAGTTTTTTGATGGGTTATTAACGTTAAACTTTATTGAAATTTTCTGAAAAAAAAAAGAAAAGAAAAAAACATTAGGACAACACTTATGGATTTTATATGTACTTTGTTTTGTTATTTAATAACGGAGTCATTTTCATTTGCGATATTACCAGCTTACCACGAATAAGTAAATTTTTTAGGATATAATTTCATTGTCAAGGTTTTTCTAACAAAATTCTGAAAAGTCAGACAAACATATAAAACTTTTATTGTTTTATCAAGTTTGATAAAATGTTTAAAGTCATTTCTTATAAGAAAATAAAACGGCAGGAAAAATAAAGAATTTTAAAGAAAAATTATGAGAGGAGTTGGTGATGAGGTCTGAAAAATTTGGGGGACGAATAGGCGCCACTTTAAAATCAGTTGAGGGAAAATAAAAAAGACGTAGTTATTTTTTACCAAAAAGAACCATTTCAGGTGTTAAGACAAGAAAAAAAACATTTTCTTGTACGGTACCTTTTGAATGATTTTCTCAAAAATTTTTAATAAAAAAGTGTTTTTTGTAGAATTTGTTTCCTCTGGAGAACCTTTTTTCAACTATGTGGACGAAAAAAAACTCGTGTGAACAATTTTGATAAAGTATAATTCTGCTCAGAAAATAATTATACCTATTTTTAGAACTATCCTAAAATACGAAAATTCGGAAATCTCATGAAAAAAAATTTAAAACAATTTCTTTAGAAAAACTACCTAGGTAATTGTCTTGAAAATTTTTTTTTAATGTTTAAAAAATATTTTATAGTAGACATTAATTGAATACTGAAAATTATCTTGAGAAGAAATTCGCAGGAAGTAAAAGTTTGTGCTTTCTGGGGGGAAAAAATTCTTTCAAAAAATTGAAAAAAATTAGAATTTAAAATTTTTTTACATCATTCAAAATTTTTGTTTTTTGATGAAAAATGTTTGGAAAGAAATGGTAGAGACACAAAAGAATTGTTGCAAAAAAGAAACATTTAAAAAAAATTCTTGAAATAATAAGTAAAAATTCTGTGAAAAGTTTGAAAAAAATTACAAGAAAAATTCTCTTTCATTTCCCTACTGATGAGATTACAAATAATTTTTATCAAGAAAAGTGGTTCGTCACTGGAACTGGAGATCAACAAAAAAATTGCAATCAGCATTTTTGTTTTCAAATTTTTGAAAAAAAATATTCGACTATTTGAGGAAAAGAAAAAACTCGGTTTCTTCGAACTTCTTGTTTTGAAGTTGTTTATAAAAAATATAAAATTTATACTCATGAAAAAGAACCGAGTAAATAGATACCTTTACCACTTAAGTGCAGGTACTTCTCGACCCTTTCTTTCATTTTGATTAAATCAGAGTGCTATTTCGAGAGGTTCTTAGTAGTTATTTTCGTAGGAAGAAATATCGACAAAAGATTAGTAAATGGTAGGTAAGTTGTATTTCTTACGTAATACGAGTAGGTACGTCAAAAAAAAGTGCTGAAAAAGAAAGAAAAGTTCAGGAAAAAAAATTAACAAAAATTGAAAAACTAGAAAAAATTTTAACGTAAAAACTTAAATGAAAGAATTGGCCGAGTAAAAGTTTCCGAATGGTTATCATTTTATTGATTGATTTAACCAGTGCCCAGTTCGGCGGTGAATGTTTCTTAAAGGTCGAAAGGACTATATTCCTTTTTTATATTATTTTTAGATACTTATAATTTTTTCGAATCACTCTATTCTATCGTATAAGTTACAAATATGGTTAAAATTTTTAAATACGGGCAGGTAGGTAGGTAAGTACATAACGACTTTGGGTTTTCAAAAATTTATGTGAGTTGTTCCAAAAAACAACTTTCTAATAATTTTGTTTTTTTATCAAATGGTTGAATCTATTTGTGGGGCGTATTTTTTCATAGCACGGCCGCACGTTAGAAAAGAGTAAAAAAATATAGTACCTAGCAACTTTGGCAGTGGCAATGAAAAAATTGATGCAATAATTATGAACAGAAATTTCAAACTTTCAAATTTACATTCATATAGAATTTTTCTCTCCTCTATAAATTGTTTACGAGCATACCATGACGACCGAAGCTCATTTAAAACAAAACAAAAGAAGTCATTAAATTTGAAGAAATTATTTGGGTTAAATCGTCATCAAAAATGTCACATGAGAAATGATGCGAAAAAAGACTATTATTTAGTATAATAATATTGCAATGGGAAAATCAGAAAATAACTTGATGAAATTTTGAAACATAAGAGAAGAAAAACTGAAACAAATCTTCCCTCGTTGTAGCGAAAGATTAATGATATTTTAATCATCTGCTGAGATTTTTTTTTAGTTCATTTGGTATGGTATTTAAATATTTTTTCTCAGACAAGAAGGGTACGTAATTTTTTACAATCTTTCTTTTGCAGCGTTGACTTAATTTTTATTAGTTCAATTTTTCACTAATTAAGTGGTTGATTAAAATGAACATTGACTTTGTTGGAAATTAATTGTTGAAAGTGTTGTAAAATTATTTTCGTAAAAAAAAATAAAGAATTTAGGTAGATGTACCTACTCAACGTTTCACGAACTTTTTCATAGTCGGAGATTCTTTGAAGGAAAATAAGTAAGTAAAAGGGTGTTCGGGGACCACTTAACGAAATTTCAAATTTGGATACAATTACGTACCACTAACAAAAAATGATATAAATGTAGATGTACGTGGTACCTATCTCAAAAATTGAAGGGACAAGAAAATGAAATTGGGAAGAATACTTTTGTGATTGGGCATAATTACTTCAGTGGACCTCGATTATACGTCCTTCGATTATCCGAGCAAAAAATTACAGCCAATTTCTTTCGATTTTCCTATGTTCAAAAGTCGGTTCATTTTTTATCATCCGATTTCCTTCTATTTTTGCACATAAGACCTTATTGTTGCTCCAAAAAAGTTCCGAGATTTTTCTTGAAAATTTTGAAATAAAAAAAAAAATGAAAAAATTCATTTCAAAACATGAACATTTTTTTATTCTAAAACAGGTAGGGCCTTATAGCAATTTTTTTCATTTAAAAAAAAAAGGAATTTGTACTGCGTACCCATTTTTTAAAAAATACTTCAAAAAAATAATCCTAAAAAAATTATACCTAGGTATCTACAGTTTATTCCAAAAAAAAAAATTGAAAATTTTTACCAATTCTTAAAAAATGGAGAATTTTTCGTGGAAAACCAATATAAAATTTGTTGATTCAAAAAAAATATACTTACACCTACCTATTACCTATTGAAAAATGTACGATTTCTTCATCTCAAAAAACTGTGAAGTTTCGTTATTCCAAAAAAAAATTAAATTAAATTTATTATAATTTTTTAAGGTCCTAATAAATCTCGAAAAAAAATATAAATTTTATTCCAAAAAATTTAGAAATTTTTTCATTTAAAAAAATATAAAATCTATTTATTCCAAAAAAATTAAATTTCTTTTATTCGTTTTTAGGTAAAAGTTTCAAATAATTTCATCTTTTAAAAATAGTGAATTTTTTCATCTCAAAAAATTGTAAAATTTTCTTATTTTCAAAAAAACAATTTTTTTGCGTCAAAAAAGTTAAAATAATAAAATTTATTTCAACATTTTTTTTTTATTAAAAAAAAATGTAGGTCTTGAATCCCAAGAAAATTCAAAATTTTAATTTTTGCAAAAAATATTTGATTGTTCAATTTTTTTTCATTCTTAAAAATATACCTAAAATTTTTCCATCTCAAAAAAGTGTGAAATTTCCTTCTTTCAAAAAATATAATTTTTTTACTCCAGAAAAATGAAAATAGATCTTAATCCAAAAAAAATTTGAAAGAAGATCTCAAACAATTGAGAAATTTCTCTCTCGTTTCTTTTTTATTGGTTTTGAATTAATCTGAAAGTCAATTTCATAAAAAAATAATTTCCATGGAAATGTAAAAAATATTAAAATATTTTTTTTCGTCAATTTTGGAATACCCAAAAAATCTTTCGTACAAAATAATTTTTTTTTTTCAAAAATGTCTAAAATTGATACATAACTTTCATTCCTAACAAAAAGGTCCTCTCCCGAATCCGTGTACACGCTGTTCCATATTGGTGAAATGAAAAGACACAATTTCGAGTGCACAATTACGATACTTATTAGCTCAAAATAATGTACTCAAGCTTTAAAATTTTTGTGTAAATTATATGTGTAATGTGGGTTTAAATTTCTTTTAAACTCTTATTATCTAGCGCTTGTGAGGTATCTATTATAAAAAGGGAATGCTCAGCTTTGAAAACGAATTGGAATCTCGGGATGGTAATAGGTAGTGAGCGTGGATATAAGAATGTTGAGCACTAAAACAAATTGAAAGCTTGGGGGATTTTTGTCAACATGGGCTTCAAATCATCTTACTACACGAAAATCTAATAACTATCCGTCTATTTCTTAGAAGACACTGCTTATCACGTTTCTTATAAATGCGATATTTTTCGTCAACGTCTCGCCATACCGCCTTCGTCCAAGTTTCGCTTCTAAAACATATCTAGGTATGCTGCTCTTAATCGAATTTTCGCCACAGAAGCATTCCATAATTGAGTTTGAGTGAGCTTCGATGTGCAAACGTATAATGGTAATTTATCTATATTATTATTATTTGTTTTAAATTCGTTTGTTGGGTTAACGGATACCCGCTCATTGATAGCTTTAATTTTGTTAAACGCCGAGTGCGAAATTTTCGTAGATATTCTATTAACTGCGGTTTCTTCCCAAAGTAACTAAAACTAGGTCAAACTTGACGAATATTATTTTCATGAGTTAATTAGACATTTTCACTTTTTTTTCGATCACCTTTTGAGTATAAAGTCCACGTTGTTTGAATCTATGTATTTTTATTTTTTGCAAAAATTAATACCAATTTTTAAATTAGAGTCAATATAGTCATGACTATGTTCATGCAGATGAACAAAAAAACTAAATACCTAATTTGCGAGTACATGACATAAGCATACGTAGATATACGTATTTATAAAAATCAAATGAAAGGAATTATTTACCATTTTATACGGAAGAGGGAAAAAATGCTACGGAAGATTACATGGTATTAAAGTTTGGAAAATGGAGGAAAAAGAGAACCAACTTTAATGACGATAGATATTACCTATAAGCAGACGTCGCGACATTTTCTAACTCGCATGTGCAGGTCATAAAATCAAAAACTGATTTGGTAACTGTTGCAGAAATATGACATTTTTGAAATTAGTTTTTCTTCGGTACAAACGTAAGAACTATTTGTGAACTGTAAATCAGCGCTACAGTAGGTAGGTACCTATGCGTACAGTGTGTTCCGGAAATGAATTTCCAAGCTAGAGATTTGGAATTACCGAGTAACGCTCACCAAAAACTTTATTGTGTCTATATTTTTGAATGAAGGCGTCGCTAGAGCTTTGAAAATTTATAATTTTAAAACAAAATCGATTAGCTATACTGCATTTAAAAAATTTTCCGGCGAAGACTATGGATAGCACTTCAGAAGCTAGAAGACAGTTCTAATCACATTGCGATGCCCACAATTTTTTTGTCAAAAGTATTGCCTTCCTCAATTTATGAAGGGGCTCTGGTGAGACATGAGTATTGAAAAATTTCCAAGGTGAAAATACAGTGTTAGTAACTTGGAATTTTCTAGGATGTAGCTCGACTTTCTCTAAAACCCCGATGAGGCTGGTATCAGTCTGATACCTCGAAGCTGCCCTTGCGGAAAAGTACAAGTTGTAAATACTCATCAACAAGTAATCCATAGTTGTTAACAAGTTGTATTTTACAAAACAACTTATTTTTCAAGAATAGTTGTAAATGGATTAGTATTCATTTACTTGTAGCAACTCTTCAATGTGAAAACAACTTGTTCTTCAGAAGTTGTTGTCAGTAGATAAGTATTCTACAACTTTGAATACTTTGTAGTTGGAAAATTTTCAATGGACAAGTATTCAACTGAATACTTGGACTTATTGACAAAAGTTTCAGACCATTATTATCTCACTATATTGTATTTTCATACAACTTGAAAAAATTCAGTAACTCGTTTTGTAAAATGATTTTTTTTATAACTGTCCATCACTCTTGGATTATGTAAATCATGATTCATGAAACATACAGGTCTCCAAAGTATTCTTTTAAAAAGTTGAAATTTTAAACATTTTTTAGGATTGTTTTCCACCTCATTTTTTAAAGAAAATTGTACCCTTCTCATGATGGATAACGCCAAATTTATTTTGATAATTCATTAACAGTTGTTTTTTTGCTGCCCCATCGATCATCATGGTCTTAGGCTTCCAGCATGACTGTACAAATAATTTGATTAAAAAATATAATAATATGAAATTTCAATTCGAAATAGAAATAGAAAACTTATCAGTAATTTTCCATCGAAAATGTACCAGAAATGCTTCAAAATTATGATGAATTTTGAGTTTTGCCCCTCCCCCCTCGAAGCCCCTATTGAGAATTTTTCGAAAACGATATCAAAAACGAATTCAGGAAGTAAGAAAACCTTAATTTGTATACCCCACATGTCATTTTTGTTAATTTTGAGTTTTGCTTCTCCCCCCTCGAAGCCCCTATTGAGAATTTGTCAAAATCGATATCAAAAACGGATTCAGCACCTAGGAAAACCTAGATTTACACACCCCACATGCCATTATTGGTAATTTTGAGTTTTGCTCCTCCCCCTGAAGCCACTTTTGGGTCTAGAGTCAAAATAAAATGAAAAGTGGATTCAGCACTGCGAAAAAACCCCACAAGCCGATTTTCACAATTTTGCATGGAGTTGTGAGATTTTTATACATTCAGAAATTTTGAGGGTCATTTTGATACTCGCAGATATAGTGTGTTGTGAATAAGCATGTTATAAATAATCATTTTGTATCTCACATTTTGTGAATACTTGCTGTAATAAGTTGTGAATAGTTATACCATTATGTATTGTTGTGAACATGTTATGTATATCATGTATATGTAGTGAATAGTTATACGTATACCTCAGTTAGTTTGTTACAAGTTAGTTGACACTATCACAACTTGAAGGTATCAACAGTAATCGAAGATTTGTTTTTGGTAATTGTCCTGATTACTTGTATTAGGAATACTTGAGACAACTCATACATAAAATAAGTTGTTACAAGTTGTCATAACACCTTCGAATTTACAACTTATCATAAATTCTACTTGTGACAACTTGTAGTTTTCCGCAAGGGTGGTTTCAGTCTGATATTTTTAAAGAAATTTTGCATAAAAATTGAAGTGTTTCTTTTTTTAAATTGTGAAATTTATTCTCTAAAAATACCTAACCTAAGAGATTTATTTACTTATTTTTTTAAATAATTTTTATCTCTAAAGATTTGAGATTTTTTTAATTTGAAAATTAAAGTTTCTTCATTCCAAAAAAATTTTACTTGAAAAAATAATAAGATGTTTTTCTCAAAATATGACGAGATATTTTTTCTTTAAGAATAAGATTTGTTTCCTTAAAAAAAGATTTCTAAAAAATTATCAGTTTTTTTTTTCAAACAATTAATTTTTACAAGAAAAAATTCAATCGCTTTTCTGAAAAGAAAATGTTAAATTTTTTCTCTTGGAAATAATTTAGATTTCTATCTAAAAAAAGTTTTTCTCCGAAAATTTGAGAAATTTTATTCTCTAAAAAATTGAGAACTTTTCACTCCAAAAAATTGGATTTTTTTTTCTTTTGAAAATAGGTTGTTTTATTTTTGAAATATCTATCATGAAAAAATACTATGTTTTTTTCGTGAGGTTTCTTTTTCTCTAAAAAATAAAAGATTTTCTTTAAAAAAAAAAAAAAAAAAAAAAAAAAAAAAAAAATCGTCAAAAAATTTAAAGATTTTTGATTTTTTTCAATTTTTCACTAGGTAGGTATTCAACAACAAAAAAAAAAAGCTTCGCGCAAAGCGCGAAGCTTTTTCAGCCTTATTTTTTCGATTTTGAATCTTGTAGGTCTGTATACTTTGCCACGAAATTCATAAGTTAGGAAGATAATTTCTGCATTTTTACACCTTCTTGAATTGTTGAAGCTTTGTAATGATTTTTATTATTGACTAGGGGGCTTCGCCCCATGGGCCGCTTCGCGGCCCCAAACCACTTGCTCGTTCCTCGAGCTTCGCCCTCGGAACTTCGCCTTGCAGTTAGCTTAGTGCTTCTACAAGAAATGAAAAAAAGGTTGGAAGGTCAGAATCCCCAAAAGGCACATCTAGGACTTCTACCGAACCTACATGCCAAAGAACAGCCTCCTAGGTCAATTGGGGTGGCCTGTAGCCGTGACGCAAAATTAAACAAGGCAAAAAATAGCAAAAAAATGACCTCAAAATTGCGTTTTTGTGGGTGGAAGGGGGTGAGAAAGGGTTGGAAGGTCGAAACCCCCAAAAGGCACGACCTCTATCAAACCTACATGCCAAAGGACGACCCCCTAGGTCAATTTGGGTGACCTGTAGCCATGACACAAAATTTTTCAAGGTCAAAAAAGTTTCTCCCCTCCTAATTGCTCTAGGAAGCTGATTTTTGAACATGTTGTACAACTTTTCATTCTCTTTCGATTGGTTTTTTGTTTGACATTTTTTGAGGTTTTTTGCTCCCCTCCTCTTCCTTTGAAAAAGTTGACATATCTGAATTTTAGTTCAAGGTCATCCCCACTCCAACCATTCAAATCCGCCGTCAAAGGAACTCTACTGCTCAAATTTGAACTTATTTGGTGCGAAGGGGGCTGAACGAGGGCCTGAAATGCTCGGTAAACAAACCTATATATATATATATAGGTATAGGCTTCCGGACATGTCGGCCACCTTGCGGGTTATTCTTACATTACAAGTCAGCCACCGTACATCTCGGCCATGGTTTGGCGCATACGAGTTTTTCTACATTACAAGTCAGCCATTCTCAGCCACCTCGACTGCAGGGTTTCACAAACTCCGCGCAACCCTTAGAAATCAAGTCACAGGGATGAACGCGGGCTCTACAATTAATGCACAGTGTGTAGAATCACAAGCACTGACCGAGATGTACGGAAATATGCCGAAACTAGATATACACGACCTCAACTTTGACTCATAATTTTTCAGTATTTTATCGACGCACAGAAAAGTTATTGATACCAAAAATTTTAGTACACTGCAGGCTTATACTTAATCTGAAAACCTATTTAAAATTTGAATTAGGTAGCCCAATTTTTTTATTTTTTTCCGCAAACTTCATCCTAAGAGTCTCATTATTTTTTCCAATGCGTATTTCTTGTATATTAGATCGAATATGTGATTGAAATTTTTATAAATTAATTAGAACAGTCAAGAAATTTTTTTTAATTTTGACATTTTTCGTAAATTGGACAAATATATATGAAAAGTGGCCGAGATGTACGGAAACGGGCAAATATATATATATCGATCTAAGGTCAAAGTGACTTCAATTTGTATGTTCGGTAAAATGGCTTCAAACTTGAAATTATCGAAAGTATTATGATTCCCATGGCTTATTATTCAATTTTAGACATCAAAAATCTATTCTACAAAACGATGCAAAAACATCTAAAAAACGATGCCAGTACGACCTTAGACCGAAATTTTATTCTACACTTGTATAAGTGGTAAAGTGGCATCACCAAAATAATCACATTTCTAGCATCCTGGCACCTTGCTGAGTTGACTGGCAAAAGTTGGTAATCTGACTTCAGTAAAATGAAGCCACTTTACCAAAACGAAGCATGATTACCGTTAGACATCTAAAAATGAAGCCACTTTATCCATAGATAAATCTATATGTATAATATATATGTATATATAAACAGACATGGCTGAAAATGGTCAAAATGGACTTCTGGAGTCATGAAACGGATTTTGTACTTACTCCCCCCCTCAACTCCCACATCATGATACAGCGTAATAGCCTTGGTTTTTTTTTTTTGACAAATTGAGAAAAAACAAGGCTAATGAAGTGTTTTTCTTTTTAAAAAATATATACCATTATAGGTAGTTATATATTTTTTCTTTAAAAATGAGGTATTTCTTTCTCTAAAAAAATAAACCAATTTTTTCTCCAAAATTAATGGGTTTTTTTTCTGACGAAATGATAAATAATGGTCGAAATCAGTAGGTACTCGTATAATACAAATAATATAAATAGGTATACAAATGAAGTTTTTCTTTCTTTTCAAAAAAGTTGATTTTTTAGTTGAAGATTTTTTCTCTAAAAATGGGGGGTTTCCATCCGAAAAACTGAGTTCTTGTTCTCAAAATAAGAGTTATTTTACGGAGTTCAAAATGGAAAAAAAAGGACCCAAAAATCCGCCCAAAAATCCGACACCAAAATCCGACACCAATTTTTCTTTACAAAATAGGTATACCTACAGTATTTTAAAAAATTTGTTTTTTCAAAGAAATAGAAATTTTTTCTCCAAAATAATTGAAGATCGAGCAACTGAGCTACTACTAAATTCGAGGCCATTAAACAATACACGAAACAGGTGTAACTTCCCAAGAAGAACAAAATAAACTTGAAAATAGAAGTACGGACCAATATCCATATCTAAAATTTGTTCATTCACTTCTGGAGCACCCTATAATATATCTAGTTGGGGAAATTGTTACCCCGTCGACTGTTTTTTCTAGTGTATATTATTATTTAAAAATCAGGTGGAAAAGCCGCGGATTTAGTATCATATTTCTGCGCACTTTCTCGCCGACGCCGAGTACAGTTTTATTTTGACATAAATATTTTACTACATTTACATTTATGATAGAATGCTCAATGCTGAAAGAACTCAAATGAAAACGAGTGCTTTAATATTTAAACATACCATATAAATAACATTCTTTTCATTTTCATTTCCAGTTCATTGAAAGTTTCAGCGAGCTACCTTTTGATCTTTTACGTTTACGAAATTTTTGGTATTTTGATGTGAGATATAGAGTTACTTACTCTTTTTTGGGGGCTGAATTGCTCGGTATGTATGGCATCCAACTGCTTACGAGGCGTATGATAGGTACCTACCTATATATACTTTTATTTACTTATTGGTGTGAGGTTTGGGAATTATTTTGTTCATTTTTTTTCAATGAAGTATTTAGCCTTTGAAAAGTTTTAGCACTTTCTGCGAATGTAAAAAAATGCCTACCTACCTATTTAATTGCGATATGTATGGGTAGGGTGGTCTTTACATGAGTGAAAAATTTTTTTGCGATTTTTCTCGCGCCCCCTCCCAAAGTTGTCTTCTCTTGTTACGTAGAATATAATTCCCTATTTTTTATTTTCCCCCTCCGCGTGAAAATCCCTTCCTGCGAAGGGCCCTCCATTTTTTCAAAATAAGAAAAAATACAAGTTTTTATCAACATTTTTATTTTATTTTTTAGTGCCAGTGCCTCAGCGTGGCTCCCAATTGCATAAAAATGACTCTCAGAACGATTTTAGCCGCCCACCTCCCTCCCCACAACTGAAAAAACCCTTTTCAAAATAACATAAAATAGCTAATTTTCATTTAAAACCACATTTCGAGATACATTTTTATGAATTTGACTGAACAATTTATTGTAATAACAATAAAATATAGACCTTCCCCCTTCCTCTCACTACAAATTTTTAAACGTAACATGAAAATGAGCTACACCTTAGGAAAGTCCAAAAAAGCAGAAACTAATCACACATTACCAATCGAGATCTCTAACTCTCTCTATATTTTTTAAAAAGAAAAACCTTTCTCAGTATTTTTGGAGCAGAATCAATTTTTTTAAAAATACTATTGGAAGAAAAAATCTGAATCTTCTTTGGATAAAAAAATACTTGGCAGTATTTTTCAAGTTAGGTAGCTTGAAAAGTTCTCAATTTTTTGTAGAAGAAAATATTTTTTCGTGTTTCTTATTTTTTAGAAAAATAGAATCTCATGTACGCATACGAGGTCTGATCAAATAATTCTCGCCCGAGTCCCGTAGCGGCCGAACGGATGTACGTAGAGGGCTGAAATTTTTACCACATGTGGCTCTAACTTCCACAACCCCACAACAAAAATTTCAGCGTGATCGGTCGAGCGGCTTATTTTTCACGCGCGTCACAGCGTGGGTCCAATTGTGCACCCGTTCCCTTTTTTTTTAAAAATCACCAAAAATCAAAAAATGGGTTTATTTTCAAAAAAATCACCAAATTGATTGAAAATAACAATCACTTCATTAATAAAAAAAAAACAATTTTGAAATTTTTGGAGAAAACAAAAGCTACCTAAGTTACGTATTTTGAGGAGAATAACTAACGTCAAATCATTCGAGAAGCAAAAACAAACAGCTGGAAAAAATTCACATCGACCATAAACTACTTCACTCCAATATCAAAAATTTGGTTAAAAATCAAAATGATCTCTCAAAAAAATGTTTTCACCAGTATAGCAGCTATTGAAACCGATCAAGAAATACTAACCGAAAAGAATAAAATTGCTGCAGCTGTAGCGAAATACTTCGGAAAAATGTCATCGAATGAGATATACGACGAAAACTTCATCAATATAAAACAATATGCGGAACAAAATGTCATTGATTCATCCTCCGACAACTCAGAAAATTATAACGCTTCTTTCACTAAAAAAGAACTCGCAAATGAAGTAAAATCAATGAAATCTACTGCCCCGGGTCCGGATTCCATTCATATCGACATGATCAAAAAATTACCAAACGCCGAGGCAGACCATTTACTACAATTCCTCAACATTATTTGGTCTGAAAATCGCATACCAGATTCTTGGAAAACAGCCCACGTCATACCATTACTCAAACCAGGCAAAAATCCATCAATAATTAGCAGTTACAGACCAATTTCTCTTACCAATGTTTTATGCAAAGTACTTGAAAAGATGATGAACAACAGGCTTAAAACTTACTTGGAAGAAAATAATCTACTTGATCCAATGCAATTCGGATTTCGATCAAATAGAAGCACCACAGATCACCTGGTGAAACTACAACAAGAAATATGCGACGGATTCGTCAACGATCAGTCAATGATTCTAATCAGCTTTGACCAAGAGAAAGCCTTCGATCGAATATGGCGCTATTTAATTTTAAAACAACTCGCAAAAATGGGAATAAATAAAGGCAACTTATACAAATTCGTCGAACAACTCATTTCAGACAGATCATTTCAAGTCCGAATCCAGGACATTTTATCACCACCAGTGACTCAAGAAAATGGTACACCGCAAGGATCGAACTTGAGCCCCACCATATTCATCGTCGGAATAACAGAGTTGGCAAACATCATCGAAGCTCCTGTAAAATATGGTATATTTGCTGACAACCTCTACATCTATATTACAACAACAAACATTCACTCCGGCAAACAAATTTTACAAAAAACTACAGACAAACTCACAAGATGGGCTGCTGATCATGGACTTTCTTTCTCCCCAGAAAAAACAGAATACATAATTTTTTCAAACAAAAAAAAGCTTCCTCCCTCCATCGACATCAAGCTAGGAAACATACCGATCAAAGCTTCAGAATCTGTCAAAATACTAGGAATGCAGTTTGACCAGAAAATGAGTTGGAAAAGGCACATAGAAACACTCAAAGCGAAATGTCATAACTCTCTAAACGTCATAAAAATGGTAGCTCATCGAGACTGGGGAGCTGATAGAAAACACTTGAATATGCTGTACGTTTCCTTGGTGCGCTCTAAACTAGACTATGGCTCAATAGTGTACGACAGCGCTAAAAAATCTGAGCTTCAGAAACTAAACGTTATCCAAAACAAAGCTATACGTCTAATTACTGGTACCTTATACACAAGCCCAATACCAAAAGTCTACTCGTCGAAGCCAATATTCAACCTCTAGAACTCAGAAGAATGTACCTCTGCGTAAAATACTTCGTAGGTCTTTCCAATCGAAGACAAGTACCAACCTTTACAAACACCTATAAACCAAGATTTGACGACTTATACGCAAGAAAATCAAAAAAACCCAAACCAGTTGGCATTAGATGTTTGTTATATAACGAAAAACTACACTACACTCCACCTACATACGACCAAAATCATAGAATTTCTCCTAAAATTCAAAAACGTCAACTGAAAAACGAAACAAATATAATCAAAAATCTGATCGAAACCGAGTGGCAGACAGTATGGAGTACCACATATGCCAATAACAAACTACATGAAATAAAACCAAACCTAGGAGATTGGCCAACATCTTACAGATCATCTAGAAAAGAAGAAACCCTACTTGCTAGGCTTAGAATTGGACATTGCATCAACACCCATTCGCACCTACTGAACAACCAACCAGAACCATTCTGTGATCTATGTGAAGAAAGAATAACAGTCAAACACATACTTATAAATTGCAGAAAATATACAGATCAAAGGACAAGAAAATTTGATACAAACTCACAATTACCCGACATACTAGGAGATTCAAACTCTGAGATATTTAATTTCTTAAAAGAATGTAATTTATATCATTTATTGTAATAATTTGTTATATCATAGTAAAAATAGTATCGCGTCGCAAATTACCGTCAGGTAGAGCGACGAAAAATAAATATATTTAAAAAAAACTAAATTTTCTTTAAGGAAAAAAAAACCGTAATATTTTCGGGTTCAGTGTGTAAAAAAAAATTAAAAGTCTATTTGAATACGTCAGTAGAAAAACCCCATAAGTCACACTTTTTGGGGAATTGACATGTTTGCGGATTTATCATGTAAAAAATCTGCCCGATCAAATGACGCTGTCAGAAAAATTTTTTACTAGCGCCATCTATGGTAAACAGCAGCAGTTACGGGAGAAACCCCATTTTGGATAATGTAACTTGAGTGTTAGTTGAAATAAGTTCCATTATGCAAAATTGGTGGGGAGGAAGGGGTCCAATCAAAATTTTTGTTATAACTAAAATTATTTATAAAACTTCAAGCTACAACTTTTGTTTGAAAATTTTTTCAAATGGACCCCTCCCTCCCCACCAATTTTGGGCAATGTAACGCATTTTGACTAACTCGAGTTACATTATTTCATTTCTTTCTTTCTTTTTCTTTTTTTCCCCTGGTTAGTAATCACGCTCCTATTTTGTTACATTTTTTGTAATTCAGCATCATTGGCAACATTTCTACTGCATTTCAGATAGGTTTTACCGCGGTTATTAGAAAAACCCCATAAGTCCAATGACTTTAGACTCATCTCCCTCACTCCCACGAATTTTCTGGAACTAAATTTTTAGGTCGATGAGTGCATCTTGACTAGGAGAATCGAATAAAACTTGTAGCAGCACTCTACGGCTGCATGTCTGCGCTATAGACAGTTTTTTGTGTCTCCTGAAAAATTTTACTTTTTGGACGTATGGGGTTTTTCTAATAACTACATCATTTATTGAAAAAATTAATTTTCTCGATTTTTTTTTTAATTGGCTTGATTTCATAAAAACAAAAACCATTTTGAAAACTTTCATCAGTTCCGTTTTCTCGTGTTATGCAAAATAAAAATTTTAACGTTTTAAACTTATTGATGTGTAAAAATTCAACTCTCTCATAGGTAACCAATTTGTAGTTAAGAAGGGGGAGGGGGTTATATTTTATTGTTATTACAATACATTGTTCAGACAAATTCATAAGAATGTATCCCAAAATAGGTATGATTTTTAATGAAAATTAGCTAATTTATATTATTTTGAGAACGTTTTTTTCAGTGGAGGGGAGGTAGGTGGGGGGTTAAAATCGTTTTGAAAGTCATTTTTATGCAACTGGGAGCCACACTGAGGCACTGGCATTAAAAAAAAAAAATTAATTTTGGAAAATTGGTGGCCCACCGCAGAGAGAGGCTTTCACGGAGGTGGAAAACAAAGAATATGGAATTATTTTCTCACCAGAGAAGACATCTTTGGTGGGGGGGGGGGGGGGTGAGATCAAAAATCCCAAATTCGAAAAATAAGGACCACCCTAATGTACGTATACGTAATGAATTGAATAAAAATACACTTTACTGAAATAGCAATAACGATATATCAGTTTTAATTAAAATATCAGCTTCGATTGATTTAATTGAATTAAATTTTAAAAATAGAAACCAAAAACACGGTTGTAGTTTCCATGTTTACGATTACCTACACTTGAGTGCCCAACTGTCTACTGCCTATATTGTAAAAGTAGGTGTGTTCAACTGTTTACTGGTCGATTTTACAAATGCGTGGTGGTTGAAAAAGATGAGAATTCATTTCATCTCGTAGATAGGTAGGTAGGGTACGTACGAAATATCAAGGTTGATGAAAAAGAATGGTTTTTGAAAAATGATTATCTACCCACGTAGGTTAAGTTATACAAAAGGCAAGGGCTGCTGATGCTGAAAGTTTAACAATTAAAAATTAAATATCGTCGGAGCACTCTTCACCATGCTCTTATACTTTAGTTTACACGAGTAGTAGGTTAGGTATTTTGGTTGCGATAGTGAAAACTTGATGGCAGGACGCTAATTCGTGCACCAGAGAGACATATATATAGTGTACCTAACCTAGCTACATTTGAAATCATTATCCGCTTTTGCATTATTACCTAGCTAGCTTTCTGCGTAACGCTTTGATTTTGTAACTTGTACGTACCCTTTTCAAAGATGTGCCTATTGTTATGGCAAAATTTACATTACAAACAAACAAAGGCTAAATTGTCAAGATTATATACGGTGTTTTCGAATTGAAACTATAGGTATACAGCGAACCAGTAATTAAAAAAAGAATACCTATTTCGAAACGGAATTCGGTAAGTAATAAAAAAAAAGGGGGTGTGCGAGGGTATA
The DNA here is from genome assembly GCA_959613365.1 of Balanococcus diminutus. NCBI lineage: Eukaryota > Metazoa > Arthropoda > Insecta > Hemiptera > Pseudococcidae > Balanococcus > Balanococcus diminutus. The sequence continues at coordinate 31,704,192 of OY390715.1, read as the reverse complement.
AAAGAATTTAATCATCGAGGATTGTTGTAATAAATTTGCAAGAAGCTGGCTTTATGGAGGCCTAGTGTAAAAGGGCGGTTTATATTACGTGTGTAAGAATATTCGCCGGCGTATACACCTTTGTAGAGATATATTTGATTAATATTAACGCAATCGTGGAGTTTGTCGCATTTACAAACATAAAATCTGGCGAATAAATCTTTTTGCATATGTCACTCACAGACATGGGCTAAAACGTAGCAGCGATTCTCCGATATAGTATTGAAATATTAATTTATCACTTATCCGAGTAATAATTGTTTAGGAACTGTGTGGTTGGAAATTGTGCCCCAATTACCGAACGAGAAAGGAAAAGGAAGAGTGCACGAGAGCGAAGGCGTTATGCATGCGTAGTGAAAGCCGTAGCTTCGGGCTAAAATAAGGCGCCAAAACAGGGGCAGCGAATCAGTGCTAACGACATTACGGAGCTGTACCTCAGCATCTTTAGATGCTGATGTACCACTTTGAACGTGGAATTTATCGCCACACTTATGGCCGTATCGCGTAGTGTTTTTTATTTTGAAAAAAATTATCAAAATGTAGTTGGCGTGTTTTTATTAAATTTTATTTTGTAGCAGTTCGTGTGTGTGCTTTTTTCGAAAATACTAAAACACGGCCTCGATAAGGAAGTATCGATTGTTTTGTACATGTTCTGTTGATATTGCGATGAGATCAGCTTATCATGAATTTATAACGCCTATACAAGTTGGTAAGTACGTCTTTTTTCTATCGATTAATCATTATCAATTAATTGCACCTCGCGTGATATTTACGAATTAAAATAAAATTTAAATTTTTACTCTCGAAAAAGGGAGAATACGAGTTGAATTTTTTACAAATAAACGTGAAATAAATCTCGAATACCTACACTTTTTAATTTCAGAATATGACATCAGTCTATTGGAAGATTCGTCTTATCTAAAGGGAAGTTATTCTGACATCGAGTTCTGTTCAGACCCCATGGATGTCGTTAAAATAATATTTCTCGGGGCGCAAGGTGTAGGAAAAACATCGATTATTCAGGTAGAGTTCCACGTTCAATTTTTTCCTTACACATGCATAGATAAGTGTAAACAAAACTGTAGATATAAAAAACTCGCTGCTGTCATTTTTCATCTCACGAAAATGATCAATAGGTTGTGTTAAACTTTCTAAACTCGACTAGCTTTCGAAGGGCCGAATAAAAGACTCCGGTCTCGAAAGAATGACACGTTTTTACGCTCAGCCGAATTATAAGTACCTATAAACAGACTCCAAAAGTGGACTTTTTCTAGTACCAAATTAACCAGTAACACGCTAATGAGCGATATTTAGACGATAATTTTCGTTTTACGTCGAAATTTTGTTTTTCTTTAGAATAACACGTGACGTTTTACCTACTTTATTAAAAATTGAAAACTTTGAGAAAAGTGTTTCGAGTTGATTTGGGAGAAGGGAAATGTTGACTTTTGAAGTTTCTTTAGTTGTTGAAATGGTAAAATAAATATCTCATTTTGAAAAGAATTCAGTTTTTTTTTTTCAAATTCCAATTTCAGAATTTACGTATCCATGCTACGTCGATGCGAATAGGTGAAAAATATTGAAAATTTCTTCACCTTGCAAACTTGTAAGTATAGTTATCCGATTCGTATATTCAATTCTGGGAAAACTTTTGACAAGCGATTATTGAATTTTTTTAAAATTTCAATGTAGAAGGACTTAATTAGGTTCTCGTTTGCTGGTGAATAATTAACATTATTATATTGTGGTAGGTAAGCAGATATTAGATTATTTCTGAAAAATCCATCAAGGTTGAACAAATGACCTTTATCATCATTTTGTTTGGAAAAAATCGTTAGCTATAACATTCGAGGTTAAGTATTTTGAAAGTGAATGGCTGAAAAGGGGTGGTAAAAAAGTGAAATGATGGACCGTTGAAAAGCGGATCACAACGTAATGACGTGCATTTTATTTAGGGAAAATATCGACTCGACGAAGGGTTTGTCGCAAATTTTGTGGTTTCTAATTTCAACTAGCCCGAAAATTTTTTCAATTCATTGTAGAAAATTCTGGATAAAATTTCCAAATTTCGATGAATGGTGTCCAGGGAGGACTTTACAAAATTTCAGATTTTAATACAACCGAGTACTACTTACAAAAATGTTCTGTACACTATGATGCCTATCTCAAAAATTAAAGGAATGGAAGGGAATAAAATTGAGAACAAAATTTGGACTGGGCATAAGAGTATTGTGTAGTAGTAAAAAAATGAAAATTTTCACCCTTGGGATTTTTTTGTCTAAGCAAAATGGATTAGCAACACTAACACTAGGTACATAAAAAAAATTTCCGATACCGCCTTGGGGTAGTACTTCAAAAAAGAGAAAAAAGTTCTAATTACGTTGGAATGTCTATCTTTGTAAATGAAGGACGAGACACCCTCGTGTATACCCATGACTATTATTGGTCAATTATGAGAAGTATTTGCCATTCCAACCCCCCCCCCCCATCCCAACTCAAAAAAATGAATGTAGGCGAGACGTAAAAATTAGCGATGTAACTGTACATATACAGGGTGTTCTGCTAAATTTTAACCACTGAAAGTGGTAGAACTCGAGAAGACGATCAAAAAAACGTTATTACGATAATTGCCTATCTCGAAAATTGAAGGGCCTACAAAGATTTGAAAATTAATATTTTTAAAAGCAAAGTTGATTGGCAACACTGCATTCAAAAAAATTTCCAACATCGCAAGTCGATAACACTTTGAAAACAAAAACATTTGTAATACATTAGAATGCCTATTTTTAAAATTGAAGGAGTTACAGCAAGAAGAAATTCCTAGATCACAAGTATTGAGCTACCTATCTCAAGTTATGGCCAGACTTGAATTCTATTGGAACAATACTCGTGGAGCTGGTGTAACTTTTTGAGAAAAACAAAAAAGTCATATGGGAAAGTGGCCCATTTTTGAAAATTAAGGCGCTACGGAGCCTTTGATTTCGAAAATAGAAATCTTTCAAATGCTTTGTAGCCCCTTCGTTTTCAAAGATAGGCATAGTTCATAGTTTTCACATAACTTTTTTTGTTCTTCTCAAAAAGTTACACCAGCTTCATTTATTGTATTTGGAGAATTTTTAAATTTTTGTTAACAGTGCCCAGTTGCCCCTTCAATGATACACTTACATAAAGTTTTTTCTTACATGGGACATGTTAGAAATGGCAAATTCAGATTGCATTGGATATATGCTTAAAATGTAGTCTTTGAATTTAAGTTAAGGAACGATAATTACATTTACAGGTGCCCGTTTCCATTTAAAAATTTTTGTGAATTTTTGAAATTTGAAATTTTGAGAAAATCTAAAATTTTTTCATTAACTGAGTATTCAAAAAATGAATTAAAACATGAAAAACAAACCAAATTCAATTATTTATTATGACATATTTTTGCCTATCTCTGAAATTGAATGGGCTAAAAAAGAAAATGCCATTTTTAATTCAATTTTTTTGGAAAATCCAAAATAAATTATTAAAAATTAAAAACTCAAAAAACTATTAAAAATTGTTTCTTTACATACCACCTTGTAGAACTTGAGAAAACAAATTAAATTTATCACCACATATTTTTGCCCATCTCTGAAATTGAAGGGTTAAGAAAGCTATTGTAAAATTTAATTTAAAAAATAAAACAAAATAGCATTTCCTTTTCTAGCCCATTCAATTTCAGAGATAGACAAAAATATGTCATAATAATTTTTTTTTTCAAGTTCTATGAAGTGGTATAATAGTTTTTATTTCTTTTTTTGAATTTTCAATTAAAAAAATTTCGATGTTCAAATTTCAAAAATTCATAAAACATTCTGATTTTCATAAAAACCAAAATTTTTCATTTTTTGGCAAAAACTGATGTTTTATAAAAATCGAAATTTGGCAACCCCTGCTATGAAAATTTTTCAACTTTTTATTTCTATCGAAATAATTTTTTTACATCAATAGGAGCCATTTGAGCCCAGTTTTGGTACCAAGCAGAAGTTATTTCCGTTTTTTATCATTTGAAATTCTCGATTTTTTAGCGATCTGCAACTTTTCTGCCCCCTGGTAGAGTGAAAAAATCGATATCAAATTTGGAGGTCAATGGTCTGGGGAGATGTAGAAATTCAAATTGCACTATTCTAGGGGTGCTTTCGAGGTATCATGTAGGTGGCACTACCCAAAAGTGGCAAAATACCATGTGTTTTTTCCAAAAGTGACTCTACTTTGAGTGCCCCTAGTTCCACTCTCCTGAGAGGTAGGAGGCTCAATTTTTTTGGGAGCTAGGTTCTCAACTCAAAGTAAACCACCTCTGCCAGTTTGGTCGAAATCCGAAGTATGTTTTTTTTTCACTCCAAGCTAATAAATATCCAATGAAATTTGACTTTACCACTTCTGACATGTCCCATGTTGGTGGCACTCGGTTATAATCTGTTTACTCAAAGCCGACACACCCTGTTATTTAGCTGTAGGTAATCGGTTATACATAGACGTAAAAATGGCATTCATTCATTTACATACATTTATGTATTTGCAAAAATATTTAGACTAAATAGGAATCTGACTATTCGCCTAGAAATATTTTCATTTCTAAAAATTTCATGATTTAAAAAATCTCAACTTTGGCAAAAAGTTACGAGTATAATATCGAAATGAATGACTCAAACATGCAACAACTTGAAAAAATATCGTGGTTGTATTTTCAAAGCCCAATCTAAGGCAAGAAACACGTTCAAAGTTGCAAAATACCCTCTTGAGAGCGATATGAAAAACGTGTTCAATAATATGCGATTTGGGAGTGCGTACCTAGGTATGAAGTTTATTTGAGAAATTCTCCAGCTTTTTTTCTTCAAAACTTAAGTAGCTGGATAGGTAGTGCTTGTGCCCTTGTACCGGTACTTATTGGATTTTATATATTTTTTATCGGTATAAAATATTTTATTGTACGTACATTTACCTCGCTACCTGAAAAAGAAAATTGACAAAATGTACTCGAGTGTGATTCATTTTAATACCCGATAAACGAACGATTATTGAGTTGTAAACGTTTATCATGTCAGGCAGATAAATTGATATTGAATGAAATGAATGGAAATTATTATGTAGATAGGTAAAATTATATAATATGAAAAATGTATTCATTTTCGAGTGAAATTTGAAGCAGTGATTTTAATACAAAAAAGAATATTGATACCTACTTACACGTAGATACAGGGTGTTCCGGATTGAGAGTAAAGCCTTCCAACCAGTAACTATGCAACTTATGTTGGATCGATGTAAGTATGTTTGCCTAACCTCCGGACTGCAGGGGCTGAGTTATGCTCATCGAAATTTTTTTCTCCGTTTTGGCGGAGAGTGTTTTCAACATTGCGCTTCTCATCAACTACATATGTATAGTAGTTAGACAGTTGCATTTTGCGGCATCGGATGGCAAATTTTGTCTAGAATTTTTTCATGGGACTGGTAATTTTAATACCTGTTCAAGGAAGTCTATACCGAGCAAAATATTTGAAAAAACTTGTAAAAAAGTAACAATTTTTCTCATTTTTCTGTGATAACTCAAAAATTTGTCCTTTGACCAAGGTGCAATTATTAACTTTTCTAGATGAAAAAAGGCTGCTCTTTTTAATGGCGCAATCCCCGCCCTTCTTTCTTACTCCAATAAAAAGTTATGAGCGAATAATTTGTTGAAAAAACGTCTGAAAAAATCATAATTATTTTTTTTTTAATTTTTTTCTCTAAAATATTTTTTTTTTGATGAATCAATAGTTATGAGCAGCTTATTTTTTAAGAAAAACAGCTGAAAAATTATTTAGAAGAAAAATTAATTTAAAAAAAAAATTAATTATGATTTTTTCGGACGTTTTTCAACAAATAAGTTGCATAGTTAATGGTTGGAAGGCTTTACTCTCAATCCGGAACACCCTGTATACGTTAGTTTATTTTATTCTCGTTATCTAATGTAGCGATAAATAGGTACCTGCAAAAGTTAATAAATGCACGTATACCTTTACCTACCTACTTTATACCTTCTTACCTATACTAACAAATATAAATCAATTTTTTGATTGCAGCAATTCGTATGGAATCATTTCAACGAAGAATATGTACCCTCTAAAGCGAAACACGTGTATTATTCATCTGTGATTTTTAACGAACATGTATATCAATTGAAAATAACAGATGTACCAACAATATCGTATTTTCCAGCCAACAGTTTTGTCGAATGGACCGATTTCCGTTTTTATGGTTTAAGAAATGCAAACGCTTATATATTTGTGTTCGATTTGTCGAATTTGGATACATTTCAGTACATCAGGATCATCAGAGATCAGATTGCTGAAAGTCGCGATATAAAAAACGTTCCTATTTTGATTATTGGCAATAAACAAGATTTAATTACCAATCTTCACCGTACACATTTCAGTTATCTTTCAGGGTAAGTAGGTACGAGTATAATAATATTTCACTACGTGGTAACAAACTTTGAGAAATATTTTAAAATTTTTAAATATGTAAAATGAAAGTTTCTCAAGGGTTATTACAATATTTTACTTTGAAATAAAAACTTTCTAATTATACCATCATCGGATAAGTAAAAATTTAACGTTTTAAGCTAATGGAAAAATTTCAAACGTTTTTATAAAACTTTTTAATCGTATTATAGTTTACAATATAACATCGTTTTACTTCTTGCAGGAATAATCATTCGAAAAGTACCGAAGTACAGAAAGAAAAACTCAAAGAGATTGTCAGTCTAATACGTAAACAGTGGAAATGCTCTTATATAGACTGTAGTGCCAAATATAACTGGAAGGTCGTAGCTGTATTTAAAGAAATAATAAAAATCATCGAAAGTATACAACCGAGCAGATCTGCGACATTCGGACATAGAGAAGTAACTTCTTTGGTGATTGAAAATATGCACGGTAATATGGAAAGGACGAAATGCATAATTTTATGAACAACATTTTAGTCGGATATTATTTAAGCGCTTTAATTGACTTCCTACGTAGAAGATTACCACGTCTTTACGACTGATGTAGAAGTATTATAGTGAAGTTAGATGAAAAACGTTGCGGATATTTTAAATAATATTCTTTTAATACTTCAAGGAGATAGAAAGATTCGGGAGATGAACTTTTTTTTGTCGTTTCTAAAATCAAATACATACGCGAATACTGCCATTCAACGAATCGTTGAAATGATATTCTACTATACGTAAGTTTTTATCATGGACTTCTCTCGTAGATTTTTCATTACCTATGTGAATACATTTAAACCCCAAAAACATAATATACTTCGAGTATTATAAATTCAATTGAAAATGTATGTTGTTCTCGGTCAGAGGTAGGCAAACTTGAGATATTTCAGTGCCTAAATTTACCTACCTACCGAGGTTCTTGAAAGGGAACAGGATTACTTCACCGAGTGAGTCAATTTTTTGTGAAAAATTTATCTACGAAATGAATATTATAAAATTTTATTAAATTTTGAAACTTTATAAATTAAAAAATTACGAATTGAAGAAAAAACGAGGATCTGTTTTTTATTCGAATAGATACCTATTTACATACACAGGATATACTCAAATACTCAACCTATACAGGAGTTAAGCTCACCTCTGAATTAGAAGTTTGTTTTACACTGATTAGCAATATATTTTATACTTTTTATTTATTTGTCATTTTTTTTATTGTTGTTTTTTTAATTATTTTTTCACATCGAATCAATTTATTTTGAAAAACCTCAAAGTATAATTGCACGAGTGAAGCAGTTTGTTAAAATAAACGTTTCGGTAATGTTTTTTTAACAAATAAAATAAGGTTGTTACGAAGGGTAATAACGATAATTCAAGGTATATCTTGTGAAATGAATGGAAAGAAAAAAAGAAAATTCGTATATAAGATTTTAATTTCATCTAGGATAGATGTAACCATTTTCATTATATTTTAATTTTATAATAGTTAATCGAATAAGTGTATTAATTCATTCGTATAATACATATTCAACAACCTGGGTAAAAAAATTGCGTACTGTACTATTCGATCACTGCCATACGTGGAAGAATTTGTATCGAAAAATTTTTAAATTCTGCGTGAATTATATTATTGAATTTATCCATAATGGCAAATATAATGTTAAAATATCTGGGTGTTTGAAAATGATTTTTCAAATTACCTACCTACCAAGTTACAAAAAATTAATCGTAGTGAATGCGTTGCTCTCTCAAAATGTATAGATTTATGTGTTAGCATTGTTGTTTTTATTATTGTTGTTACTACCAAAAAATAATATTGTTGTTATGTTATACTTCAGTTATTACGTACTAGAAGTTTTTAGTAATTTTTACAACGTTTTCTTTTCTTTTTTTATTTATTAATAGCGTTATTCTAATGTTTATCTTTAGTGATTCAATATTGAACCATTTTGTAGAATAAATAAAAATTTATTGAAATTAAAGACCACTCTTTGAACATTTATGTTGAAAGCACGATAATGTGACGAGGACGTAGGGAATGATGAACTAAAATTTACATTTGTTTGTAGTAAAATGTGCCTATGAAAATGAGGTTAATTTCAATTAACGCTTGTACTTTGTAAGATATACGTATTGAATCGATTTTTTATTCGATGAAAAACGACGTATTTATTGATAACGTTCTTGTTATCAAGTAGAATAATTTGAGAATTTCTTTTTATGTTTCATAAAATACTTTTTTATCGTGGGTATAAGTAGCAGAAATTTCATCTGCTTGAAATTAACTAATGTAGTAGGTACTTGGAAAGTGAAACTTATTTTTTAAGTCAATTTGAAATAGTTATCGAAGTGGAAAATGATGTAGTTCAGTTGAAACACTGTTGTCATTTTATTGAAACTGGAACTCTGGTGAGTGATACAGGGAAATAGAAACCAAATGATTAATCAATAATAAAATTATTGTCACACACTCATTTTTGTAACCTATAGAAATATTTAATTATTTAGATAGGTAGATTTTTAATTTAAATTCAGATTCAGGAGAATGGGGAAGTGATTTTAGTTTCTTTTGGAGCTCGTATATCTTGTAAAAAGGGATTCTAATTGGATATTTTATCGTAATTACAAAATACAATTAATCAAGTGATGATAATGATGTTGTATTACTTCTAATTTGAAAATAATCAGTGAAGAAATGAATCGTAAATTCGTAAACCGTCGTAATGAATAAAAAATAAAAAATGAACGAAATAACGTTTCACTTTACGAAATCCAGATGTCGTTGATAGTCTGAAAAGAAAATTTTATCGTAAAATTGATAAATTACGGTAAATTACCGGTCACGTTCGCAATTACGGTTGTTATCGTTGAAAAAAAATTGCTGAAACTATTTTCGTATTTCGTGCTGAATGTTTACAACTGGTTTCATTATTTTCGAGTGTTATGTGTTGTGTATCGCTCGTAATTTTCACTATCAACATGTCAAATTTGAAAATATCGGGTTAAGTTGGGCGCGAGTCATGTTTTTTGAAGAATACAGACTGTGTAAACCATCGAGTGAATAGTGCTAAATGCACTCATCGTGATAATTTCAGCTTTGGTGCATCAGGTAACGCCCGCAAAACTCAATAATTATGCAACTGCTTTGTATAAATTTAACATAAAATTGTGCATTTTCGATGCACATATCGGACAAATCGGTATTACGTGATATCTGTTTCGCTGTCGGTCGTCAATTTCCTTTATACAGTGTTCGATTTTTGGTCATGTTATGTAAAGTCGAGCATATTTTGCATACTCAAATTTGTTGTCAAATTTTCAATGTTTACAATACCGCCGAACCGATATGAGCATCTGTAAGAATGCATTTCATTCATAATCATAATATACCGTACGTCAAGTTATTAAAATTCGTGTAATGAATTTAGTAATCAGTTCATTTCTATGATTATGTTACAGTAATGCGAATGGTACGTAGAGTAATTAAATTCTTGGCACTCTTTGAACTTGGAAGATTTTTCCTAAAATGAAATTTTGAAATTGTAGAGTACGACGAGCTAGCGAAGAAGTATTGAAGAGTATGGTAAAGATTCGATGTTGAATAACGATATTGAAGTGTTACGAGTTTAATAACGTACCGCAATGTTCAACCATCGAAGAGATGATGTGTGATGGAAAGAATAAGTTTGATTCAACGAGAGAAGAATGCTCTAACGTATGAAAAGATTGGCTACAGGGCTCGAATTATTTTTCACAACTAGATAATATACATTACATTACAAGGTCATTCATTCTTTCTTGTATGTTTTTTTTTTTTTTTACTATACGGTTACATTCCATCGTGCATGTGTGCCATTGACAAATAATTTACTCGAAATTTAAAATCGGTAAGCGTTGTCAATAAATCTATCGATTACAATGACCCAATAATTATCGATAATTGGGTTGAGTTTTGATTCGAGGAAAGGAAAACAATAAAAATTAAAATCTTAAGAAAATTTTGTATAATATTTGTAAATATTGGCGAAAGTGTTGCGTCTCGTATTAGTAAACCATTCTACAGGTATCTGTTCTAAGTTTCTGACACAGTTAATTGTAAAGTTTCGAATTGTTCGAGTGCATTGGATTTTCGCATAGTAGCATAGTTGATAGTACACTACACTCGTGTCAAACACGAGCGTGTTTTTTTTTCAAATACATGACGCATGACCCTCGTACGTGTTTGACATTTTATTAGATAACTAACTGTTAATGTGTTCCGCAGAATGTTCAGTTTTATTAAGAAAAGTGGAAGTGGTGGCACTAGCGGAAATGGCAGCAGCGCAACGTCCATCGATAAAGAAGAGAAGGAGAGGCGAAAGAAAGAAAAAAAGGAACGAAAAGAAAAAGAGAAGAAAGAAAAAGGTTCTATGACCGCTGATGATTTATTGCGCCTTGATGAGGTACTAATTTACTCAACTTTTATTGCTCTCTGGGTAACGCAATTTAATTATATTAAAAAACTGGTGTTGATTAATACGCCGATTGTTACGATGTTTTTTCACCCAACTTTGCTGGTCTTTTTGGTTATCGGGTATTCCTAAGGAAGATCACTTTGTTAATTGAGAATATAATTGTCATCGTGATGCGATCAGTATCGTTGAACTCGAAATTAATTTCCTCTCGTTGGAAAATAATTTAAAAAACAGCCTTAGCTTGGCCTGTTTACCGTTATTCTTTTACGTAATCCTTTTCTTTTACCGTAATTTACAATTTGTGTTTTTATTTTACGAGTTATTTTTCCTTCAAAATTATGTGGGTCACTCGGTGGGGAACGTTGATTTGAAAATTTATCGATAAATGACGAGCAAAGTGACATTTTCTTGACCCTTTTCCTCATTTTCGCTTACCCATGAGGCCATGAAAATTAGAATTGTGACCTGTCATAAGGAAACCAAGTTTTAGTCCGAAAGACAAATTTTAGTTTTACAGGAGAGCAGTATAAACTATAAAGTTTGAAATTCTCACTTTCCATTCTGTTCATCTGATCCAGCTGGTTTTTAAGTGAACCCAAATTCACTGCTTATATAGGGTGATTGAAATTTTTTTCACAGGCAGTGTTGCCATTCTTAAAACTAAAAAAGTCCAAATTAACTAAAATTTCAAATTTTCAAGTCAGGATAATATACGCTCAAATTTTGAGCAAATCAAAAAACCAAGACTAATACATGACGGGAAATCAAATTTCCAACAAAAAAGGTTCTCTTCTTTTTTTTACTTATCTTCAATATTTCAGGAGTTTACATCTATAATTTTTTTGATTTTCTCAAATAACTCCTAAAATATTGAAGATGGCGAAAAAGTAAAGAGAGCTTTTTTGTTTGAAATTGGATTTCCTACCATGTATTAGTCTTGGTTTTTTGATTCGCTCAAAATTTGAGCCAATACACAAGATAAAAAGGAAGAAGACAAGAGTTAAATTTTCCACTTTTTGCTTATGAAAAATTTCATAAAATTATCACAGACCGCTCAAAACTGACCCGATCAGGCTGTAAATTTGTACGTAGACATCATATTTTGAACTACCCTTCAAGAAAAATTTAAAATAATTTTCTGAATAGAAGTATTGATTTTTCTCTGAATTTTTTACTTTGCTGTGTAATCGAGCAGAATCGTTTGAGAACGTTTTCTTCAGGACCATCGAAATCACTGCTAAAAGTACCACGATTATCAACAAAAAAACGAAAAAAAAAAATTCGGACTGAAGCCTGGTTTTCTTATGACAGGTCACAAGCTATTGCAAAATCTATTTAAAATGTTTACAAAATTTATCTACAAATGTTTCCATACAAGATTATTTTGAGAATTTAAATTAACATCTGTTTCAGGTTCGACGATCTCTGAAACTACGCGGAAAGCGTAAAGATAAAGATAAAGATAAACTGCCCAGTGGAATAACGGCCGACTACAGCGCGAATTTTTTCGGTGACATGAGTCGAAAGCCATTGACGCAAACCACTAATTTAAATGGGTTGAATGCTGCAGTTACACCAGACAGCCCCGTGGATAGCTTCGACAGTAATTTGGGTGGAGCAATCCCTGTACTGCCGATAACCTCGCAGCAATTACAACAACGTGCTCTTCCTCTACCACCTTTACCTCCCAGAGCTCCTAAGAAAATTATCACCAAGTCGAACTTTCGACATAGCATTAGCACCGAAGCTGTTGATCCGAAAAGTGCTTTGGATGTTTCGCCTTATCGTTCGAATTCCTTACGAACGAATTCATCGTCAGCGTTGAACGAAGACGTTGTAGATTTTAAGGCCAATTTTAACGCTGAAAGCGACTCGCATTTAATGCCACCTCCGGTTTACGTTTCTAATTACGATAAATGCGGCGCAAAGTCGCCAAGTATCGAAAGTCTGACTGATTCGACAACTAATAGCAGCTTTGCAACGCCTCCATTCAGTTCTAGTCCTGTTGGCGAGGGCCAAGGATATTATTCCAGATTTTCCACCGTCTTGGTGAATAGCTCGCCGGATGATGCTGTTTCCGAATTCCCGTTACCTGATATCGAACCAGCGCCTTCAACGAAGGATCGAGAAGTTATCATCAAACGACGACCACCTCCCAGGAACGATTTCGGATTTTCGATACGAAGGGTGATGACTGTTTGTAGGCATTCCGGCGGATGCCAGCTAAAATCCGTCATTTTGGCTGAAATGAATTCGGGCGAAAGTAATTTTGAAGAAGTTGGACTTCTTCCTGGTGATCAACTTTTAGAAGTAAATGGAGTATCGGTTGAAGACAAAAGTAGAGAGGAAATAACAGATTTGATCAAAACCTCGGATAACGCCGTTAAAATTAAGGTAATTTTGCATTACGTTCAATAATCGTAACGAGTTTGTTTAAAAATGAGTGCTTTACGAAGTTTATCGTGGCAAGAATTTTTGAACATGGAAATTTGATCGTTAACTAATATTATCGTTTAATTGAAAAGCGTGCATTTATTTCGATTTTATTCGCAAGTATGTATGTTTTGTACGCGGTCTTTTTCCATTTTAAACCTTCTTGAAAAATTTATACTACAAAGTTTACTATTCTACTTACTTTGTAGTCCAGTTCGAATATCGTTTACGTTCGATTGTTCCTATTCTGAAATTAATACAGTTGAGTATTACAATTGTTCTTTTCGAATATGCCTCCATAACACATTTCTTAATTTATTTAAACGCAGTGCACTTATTAAAACAATGAAAACTAATCTTTTTAATTAGCTGATTTCATTGTAATACCCAAACGTTTATTTGAACTGTAAATTACTCGAATTATTATTTTCCCCACTTTTTATTCGATTCTTTTAGATGACGTAACTTTTTGCTCATAAGGCAAATCTAACACCTTAAATGTTGAAACATTATTTGAGCATAGTAAATTTATTCACAGTTTATACAATTATCAAAAAGTGATGATTGTTAAAGAATATTTTCTCACGATAATTTCGGGTAACCAACGCGTTTGCGAACAGATCAATTTTATCTCTTTTCAAATAACCCCTATAATGTTCGGCATAGGCAATTTATTTAACATCTTATTTTTCAATGATTGCTGATCGGTAATACGACTTTTTGGATTAGCTATCATGGCCGCCGGCAACTTTTGTTAGCAGTACTCGAGTGCTCGAGCTGCACCCAAAATTTCAGCAATTAATTGAGCTACACTTTGAAAAAACTTCGAAAATGCAAAAATTACATTACGTGCACTGTTGATTTTCTTTTGAAGAAATTAAAAAAAAATATTCCACTTTTGTGGGAGTAGAAATGCATTTCTCTATCAATTCTTGGAGAAAAAATTCCGAATTTTTTTGAAGTAAAAAAATATATTTAGGTAGGTATCTCATTTTTTTAAATCAAAATTTTCTTCATTTTTGAAAGAAATACATTTTTTTTAAATTTCAAATTTTTTGAGAAAAAATTACTCAATTTTTTCAAAAGAAAATTTTACAAGAGATAATGTCTTTATTTCGCGAGAAAAAATAAATCAACTTTTTTGAGAAAAAAATGTCTCAAGTTTTAAAAAGTTTTTTTTTCAAGAGCAATTTAAAAAAATGCCTAAACTTTTTTAATTTTTTTTTTTTTTTTTTTTTTTTTTTTTTTAGAAAAATGTCAACTTTTTTAAGAGACTATGCCTCAATTTTTTGAAAAAATATCTCTGAAAGTTCTTGAAAAAAATACCTTAATGTTCTTGAAAAAAAATCTCAGTTTTTGAGAAAAAGGTCATTTCTCAAGATAAAAATGACTAAATTAAAAAAAAAAAAAAAAAAAAAAAATTGAAAAATGCCACTTTTTACTAGAGACTATGCCTCAATTATTTGAAAAAAATCTCGAAAGTTCTTGAAAAAATACCTCGGTGTTTTTGAAAAATTTCGTTTTTTTGAGAAAAACATGAATCGGCTCATGCAAAAACAGGTTAAGTTACATTTTTTTGAAAGTTTAGAGGAGACGAAAAAAACGTATGCAATACAATTTTTTTTGCCTCCTGTACATTTTTGATGACATTTTCAAAAATGTGACTTAACTTGTTTTTGCATGAGCCAATTCACATGTCGCGGAGAAGAAATCACTTTTTTGAAGAAAAAAGTCGTTTTTGAGGTAAAAATGTTTGTTTTTTGAGGTAAAAAATAAAAAAGTTTTATTTTGAGAAAAGCGACGGTTTTTTCCAGGCCCGTAATCAGAGAGACTTTGTAGAGGGGGCTGACTAAATATTGGGGGGGGCTCGAACTTTTTTTGGAAATTTTCCTACTAAAATCTGCTTTTTGACGAAATTTTGTAATTTGTTAGGGGGGAGGGCTCAGTCTGGCGCTAGGGGGGCTTAGCGCCTCTAACCCCTTCTAACTACGGGCCTGTATTTTTTCAAGAGAAAATGTTTGAAGTTTTTAAGGAAACAATATCTCAATTTTTTGAGAAAAATGTTCTGATTTTTTGGAGGTAAAAAATGGTTAAAAATAGAGAAAAAAAAATCACTTTTTTCAAGTGGAAATGCCACGATTTTTTGAAAAAACAGATATTTCAAATTTTTTGAAAAAATGTATCCTACCCAACTTCTTGAAAAAAGTCTCAATTTTGTAAGAAGAACAAAATGTTGATTTCTTGAAAATTTTAGTTTTTTCAAGAGGAAATGTCCAAATATTTTGAGGAAAAAATATCTCAATTTTTTGAAGAGAAAGTCGCAATGTATTCAGGAAAACAATAAATATCAAATTTTTTGAAAAATAACTATGTCCCTGAAAAAAGTCAATTTTTCAAATAAAGAGTCAATTATTTCAAGAGGCAAATATGAGTAAATTCTTGACTTTTTTTAACAGTCTCAATTTTTTTAGGAGAAACTGTCTCAATTTATCTGAGGAAAAAATGCCTCAATTAAATAAGAAAAAACTTTCAATTTTTGGTATTGCAAAATCAAAATTTTTTTCTCAAAAAATTGGTGTAAAACTTCTTTAATAATTTTTTTTTGCAAAAATTTCTTAATTCATTTGGAGTACCAAATATTAGTCAATTTTTAGATAAAAAAATGACGTAAACTGAAAAAGAAATTCACTAAACTCATTTACTCTATTGTTGCAGGTCCAATCATTACCCGAACTTAGCGAACTAAGCAGAAGATACCGTAGCGATGGAACATCCGTCGAATTGGACGATACGAATATTAAATGTGGAACATTACGAAGAAGCGGCAGCAAAAGATTCAAGCATTCCAAGGTGAGTAATTCAAAATGACACATTTCAATCGCTAGATAGTGTTTATTAAAAATGAAAAGCAATTACTTCGTGGGCTCATAAAGTTTTGCTAATCGCACCAAATGTAAATATTGATTTCATCGTTTTCATTGAAATAAGTCCGTATAAATATTTAACTTGACTCGGTCCGGATTTGCATATGGCTGCGTACTTGTTAATACTAAAGAATACTTTATTTTCGAGTTTATTCGTCGTAAAAAAATATTTAGCTCTCGACTTTTGCCATATTTGTACCTGTAGTGAAAACCTTGAAATTAAATTTCGAAGCTTTAAAAACGACGAAAGTATAATAATTTAAATAGTTGGGTTTTACATGGTTTGACGTTAAATTGATTTTTAATTGAAAATATAGAAACCAAACCAACATTGTCAAAACTTTCGTTCACGATGTGAGAAAAATTTGCGGAAGTATTACACAAAATGCGTAATTAATAATCGAGAACGTGGCTTTAATCGAATTCTTCAATTTATTATCCTCTAAAAATAATATTTAGCAAGTTCGGCTTCGTATATGAAATTCATTAAAACAACACGTCGGTCATTCAACTTGCACGTTTGAAATTTTCTCTCCAATTTTCTTGCTCAGTTTTATTATTTCGTATGGTAAAAAATTGTACGAATTCGATTCTGGAATGGTGAAGTGTTAAGATAGTAGTGACCTAGTTGAGAGTATTTCATGGTTTATTTAATCGAGCGAGATTTTAGATTTTTGGAAGCCCATTTTGTTTAGTCGAAGTTTAATAGCCTCTGGTAGGAAATAAACAAGAGTTTGTTTATATGTATAAATAAAACGTGTGCAGCTATAAGGATTACAGAATACCTAATACTTACTGTTTTATTTGCAAACCGAACGTTTTTTCGTATTAATTTTGAGTTTTTGCCGGTCAGAAAGGCGCCATTTTCGGAGTGCTATTTTTCTAATCCATGTCAGAGATGGGCAGAGCGCGCTCGAGAATCGAGCGATACGAATCTCGTTCACCTTCCGCTCCTGAGCGAAGAAGAATCGATTCATGAACGTAGTGAACGCAGATTCTTCAACATTCATTTCCCTTGCGTTATAATTGGTTGTGATGTGCGGAGCGTCCGAGAGGGAACCAGTTAGAGAAAGGTGGGAGACGAGCGCACGAGAATTTGCGTTCATTCTCCGCTCTTGGCGCTCTTCGTGAGCGACGTTCTTTTTCGCTCTTTAATTGAATCGATTCAGAACGCATTCAGAATCTGCCCATCTCTGATCCATGTCTAGACTTCGAATCGTCAAAAGTTCCTTTTTTTTGGTAATGTACTATTGAGTTAGGTTTGTCAAAAATGAAAAATCAACTAAGATGATTTGTATTTTGACGAAAGTACACGTTGAGAATTGATTTGAAATTTCTAATAACCCTCGCAGTCAAATTGGCTGTGTTTTGTGCTGGTCATCTGATAAAGCCCCAACGGGAGCTTTCTTTTTGCTCGTGATCAATTTAACATTCACCTTGTATTGTCTTGGAACGTATTAGCAACACGTACAGAGGTCATTGTTATATTATTAATATTGCGGAGAAAATTATACTAGAAATTTTATATACGATATGCATAAAGCAAAGCGACGGAATGAAAGGCGGTAGTGGGACCAGATGAGGTTAATCTGCAAGTGCGACGGCATGGCAGGGCAATGTGTAAGCTAAATTAACGCGTTTATTTATGTCAACAAAAAGTAATACGGGTCTTATTCACGCACGTATTTGTATTTATTAGCATTTTTGTATAGGTATTAGGTACCTCTACCGTCTACCCATATGCACGTGTAGAAATCACCATTGTAGAGTGTAGTGTGGTTGTGTCAACTGTCCAGTGTCCAGCGTATAATTCATTTTCATTTTTTCACTAGCAGCATATCGACCAGCGCGTTATTATTACGTGGATGCATATTTGGTCACAATATGATATGTCAACGCGAATAATGAATACCAATAGATTTTCAAAGTAATTCGTTATAGGTATAATAATATGATGATGTGGAGGATAAAGCGAGCAGTAAATATTGTAGTTTCTTGGAAGTACATATCTTCGGATGTGTGGGTTTTGTGAGGTAAAATAACGACGACCAAAGTACGAGTATTTAGTATTTTTTGCTAAAAGGACTGATTTTTCAAAGTGTCCTGTAATCATAAATTTTTTGTACGTCAAATACATTAAGTAACTAATAGTATTTCAACTATCATTTTAATGGCGACCCATTTTTCAATTTTCAAAAAAAAAAATATATACTTATATTTCTCAAAAATATAGTGAATCTTAAATTTTAAATAATTTGTTTGAAAATTTTGCAAAATTTGAAAAATTGATACCTAGGTACATTATTTTATTTTATTTTTTAAATTAAATTTAAAAATTGCCACCTTTTTTTAATGTTTTAATTTTGATCATGTTGATTTTTTTTTTCAACTTGAAGAGACGACTTAATTTTTAAAAAGTGACCAAATTCAAATGATTGTAAAATTTTTTTTTTTTTTGAAAATTTGGAAAAACATTGTAATCAATACAATTTTTAAAGTTTTATACAATTTTAAAATCATCTAATTTTGCAGTACCTACTTTTAAATTTTTTAAATGTTGAATTTGAAAAAATTGGCCAAATTTTAAAAATAACAAAAATTGATACTTGAATTTTTTTGAAAATTTCGAAAAATTTAATTAGATTATTACTTTGTAACTTCATTGTAAACGTTTTATTAAAAAATTTAATTCCTATAAAATTTCGAAAAAAATTAAATTTTGATCAATCTAAAAAGTTGAAAAATTTACAGAAATCTAAAAAATCATAAAAAATTATGTATTGACAGATTTTTTAGAAAACTAAACAGAAGTACAAAAATAAACTCAACTTTAAAATTTTATGGCAATTTCAAAAATACTAATTTTCAAAATCTATCAAATTTGAAAATTATAAAAATTCTACAAAGTTTAGACATTAATTAAAATGTAAAAATTGAAAATTCGTCAAGTTCTATTGAGAAATTTAAAATTTTGAATTTTGTACAGTTTTTGAAAAATTTAAACTTTAATATTATTTATGTACGTAATTGAATTTTAAAGATTGGGCAAATTTTTAAAATCAGTCTATCGATTTTTTCTTTTTTTTAAAATATAGTATAAAATTCCAAATTTTTTCGAATTAAACAAATTGTTTTGAATTTACAAAACTTGGCCCAAAATTTGCCGAAGTTCTCGAACATGAAATCGCGAAGGGGTAATTCCTATCCCTTATAAGTTTTTGAAATTAAAACTGAAGAAAGTGAACAAATATGTCGAAAAAGTCAAAAATTTTGAAATCGTATTTTATAAAGAAAATTTGAATTTAATTTTTAGAAGTATTTGGACGTAATTTAAAATATGTATTTTGTTTTTAAGTTTGCAAAGTTTCAACAAAAAAAAATTAATTAAAAAAAATGCCTTAAAATTGAATTTGAAAAATAAAATACTTTCGAGTTAAGTTAATAACTTTTTTTCAGACAGAGTTTGAAAAAAATGTTTTTTACATAATTTTTGGGGAAAATAGTGGGTAGATAATTTTTTGCGATTTTATATTGAAATGAAAACTTGAAGGAAAAAAACTGAATTTCGAAAAAAATTTGTTCAAACAAAATTTTCAAAAAATTGGGGAAAAAGTCTGCAAACCTTTAAACAATTGATGAAATGTTTTTTGAGAATTAGAAAAAAAAGTATCTATACAACAAAAATGTTAAAAAGGTTGACGAGGGGGGGGGGGCTTGCAACTCATTATGGAAGAAATAATTGGAAAATTTTGTTCACTTTAGAAGTTTAGATACAATAGATTTCTAAAGGTTTTTTTTGTTTGTTTTTTTTCAAATTTCGTTTTGATGCCTATTAGTTTGTTGAATGTGGCAGATTTAAAAAATTTGAAATTCGCAATTTTTTTAATTAGGAAAAGTTTTTACCATTTTTTGTTTAAAATTTAAAATCTTGCATTCTTAGATCTTAAGCTTCAATATTACAAAAAAAAAAAATGAATTAGGTAATTCTTCAAGTTTAATAAATTTTTGCAATTTTAAAAATTTGAAATATTTCTGAATTCAAAAATTAGTATGTATTTGGAAAATTATTATAATTTGGTGAAATTAAAATCGTTTTCACCAAATTTTGAAGATACACGTTGGATTTAAAAAAATAAATGCTTGAAATCGAGTCAATTTCAAAGTTTGATAAATTTTTTTAGCATTTTCGAATGGGAAAAAAATTAACTTTGAATAGTGAAAATTCAAAGTTTTATTTTTAAAATTTAGAAAATCTTGGAAATGTGAAAAAATTAGGTATTAAAATTTGGAAAAAATTCAATAGGTAAGTATTACTAATTGATAAAAATTGGAATTTTGGCAATTAAATTTTGGTAAATTTTTAAAATCTAATTTTAAAAATTCAGCTAAAAATGTTTTCAAAAAAATTGATAGGTAATAAAATTTGTCAATTTATTGTAATGTTTGATAGATTTTGGTGAGGAAATTGTCAAATTTTATTAATGTGAAAAAATGTTCAACATTTTATCAAATTAGAAATTTGGTCATTTTCAAGCTTCAATAAATCTTAAAAATTTGATAAAATTTGAAAATATTTACGATTTTAAAAATTTGAAAATTAAAAAAAATAGTAAATATTTGAAATTTAGAACATTTTTTATTTAAAAAAAGTCTTATTGAAGGTCCTTCAAAAGTCCTACTTTTTGGTTTTAATATTTTATCAAACTTTCTGGAATACGAATCATCGTATACGAGTGTCAAGTATATATATATGAAACATTTTATTTATTCGGATTTTAAAAGTACAGCCAGGGTAATATTTGCTTACGAGACGACTTGAACTATGCCAATTGCGAACACCGCTATCGATTTCATCACCTTGTAATAACGCTCCAGTCTTGGGCTCTTTGTGCGCCTTCCGGTACTCATTTGCGAGAGCTTTAAATGAAATTTAACTCGAAAAGTTTGCTCGGCTTTAAGCGCGTCTCGTCGAGGGTCTTTCTTTTCTTCGAATACTCTCCGAGAACGTTTATCAGAGCGAGGTATTTTGAAAAAGTATCCGTACAGTCGGAGACGACGGTACCGTGTATTCCGTGAAAGAAAATGTCTCGTGGGAGAAACAAAGTTGCGTCATTAAAAGTGCATAATTCGACGATAAATTCACTCGACGAAGGATTCGGATCGCAAAAGCCCTTCGAATTAACTTCGCCATTGTCTCGGCTCGCGTTAATTTCGCTCATTTGGCAATATGCGGTCGCCGGAGACCGTGCTTGCGGCGCGGAACTCGAAGCAGAGAAAAAAATTCCACCGAATGGCCGAGCCGATGTGATGTTGATTATTAATTCGCGATGACCGACTGTGATGACGATGCAGTCGTAAATTAGAAATTAAAACTAGCGTCTGCGAATTGCAAATATTTGCATCGGCGCTGCTGTCTTTATGCACATAATGCAGATTTAATTCATTAAACGAGCCAGCTCGACGAATACCGACCGAATCGTTGACTTCGGTCGATACTAAAATACATACTTATTCATTATACAAATAAGTACGATAGTAACTTGTTCCCGTCGGCGATAAAATAATTTTCTTTCTCGCTGTCTTTCCTCTACGGTGTAAAAAAATACGAGAAAGTTGAACGAGCTCGCAGTTCGACTTTTATCTTTCCAGACAGAGAGTTTTTTTCAATGACTTTTATTTTTAGATTTGAAAAGTAAAAGCTAAGTGAGCCGACGCGACGATCGTGGAAAAATGTTGTTTTATTTGTACCTGCTCGATTATTAAGATTTTTTTCCTGCTCTTATACTTACCCAATGTAACTGTACGACAATGTTATTTTCTGCCTCATTCTTTGAAAGCAGTTCCAGAATAATTTTTACAGTTATTTAAGAGAATTCATTGGGGATTTTACGTTTGAAAGTTTATCGAAGCCAGGTTTTCGCGTTATATTTTTAAGCATCGGCTAAGGAAAATTTTTTTATCAAAATTTAGTCGATGATTTAATACTTCGTGACCGGGTTTGTAAAATTAGAATTTTTTTCGTATTCTTATCGTACGGTACTAGTTTTATGTGAGTTGTACGTATGGGGAATTTTATTATATTCGAGTCAATTTAGAAGGTTTGAAGGACAAGGATATCGTTTATGACACGAGCCCGATACTAAAGAAAATAAATTGGCTCGGGTTTTTATATTTCCTAGTTAAGACTTTCGTTTTATATAGAGATATTTTGCGAACTTGCAAAAAATTATCTACCTCAAATACTCCTCCTCGTATCGTTCGTACCTGGAAAGAAGAAAAAAACGTGGTGAAAGATGCTGCTTATTATTTGTGTTACGATGTTGTTTAAATAAGGTATATTCTTTATACCGTCATTCTGACATATTTAATTCAACAATGCGGCTAACTCCAAAGAGGAAAGTATTTATATGACGAAACAGGTCAAGTTCGGTTCGAGTTGTATAATAATGTTGGAATTGTTCTCATATATTTACCAAATATGAAATCTCCAGAGACGACTCTACAGTTTTGCAATATTCCCATAGTTTCAAAATACATATCAATATACCTGTCATCGTGTCATCTCGTAACGATCTCGTATGTGTTCGAGTTGATGGTAAAATTCAATTTTCATTCATTTAATGAAAAAAAGTTTGCGAAAAAAATTGTTGCGATTTTTAAAATTATTTTATTAAAATTGAACAGACATTTTTTATATCTGTGACCCGGCACGTTAAAAGGGACCTAGTAGGTATTTTACAAATTTTTCAGGAGAGCAAAAACAAACTTTGGAAATGAATATCTCTGGAACGAATAGACCGATTTTTCTAAAACTCTGGGGAATTGTTACTGGGTATAAGTGAAATATTTTCCAATATTAAAAAAATAATTATGGGCGAACATTTTTGTATAATGGCGCAAGGGAAATTTGACCAAACTCAGTGTTGCCAAAAAAGGAAAAAAATTTTGTGATAAGTAAATTTTTGAAGTTTACTGATAACAAATGTAACATTGATTTTAGGCTAAATTATGAAGATTTCGTGTCATAGGTGATCATAAGATGAAACATACATCGAAAACAACAGTGATTACAGATTTACTAGGTCCCTTTTGTCATGCCGATTGAAAATATTGACTTTTTCGAAGTTTTTAGTGATTCAGGTGATAGACCTTGGTAAGTGGACCTCAGAACACCAAAAAAGTGAAAATCGATTTTTTACCTACTAGGTCCCTTTTAACGTGCCGGGTCACATCTATTAAACGTGCTTACTTTTCAGTATAATCTGGGCATTGCTGAAAGGATGATATGATACTCAGGCCATGATACTAGGGCAACCAAACCCATTTTTTTTTCACATGCCTGTCGTATTTATAAGCCGAAAAGTTACAGCATTTCTCGTTGAATTACATCAGTAGCACCACCTCTTTGAAGTTGATGAAATTAAAAAAAAAATATATTCCCACCTGTATTTTTATCAAAAAAATAATTTATAGTCGCGTAATGACGTTGATAATAATTTTTTTGATATTTCCTGTAGTAAGATCTAAATTTCGAAAAAAAATCAATTGAAAATGTACCTAATTTATTTAAGTAGGTACATTTTATTTGAAAACATTTTCTAAAACAAATAATTTATCAAAGAGTAATTTCTTGAATTTTATACAATTTTTAAAAATTTGCTTCAGCAGTAAAAAAATTTTTTTTTTTTTGAAAATCTGACAAAAAGATAATCTTTGCTTAAATGTTTACAAAAATTCTGAGATTTTGATTAATTTTTTTTTCTTTTTACTTTCTTCGACCAAAATATGTTCTGAATTTTTTTCAAAAGTAGTTTTTTTGAATTTTTATACCTCTAAAAAATGAAATTTTCACTCACAAAAAAAATTGTTTCAAAAGTGGAAAAATGATTTTTTTAAATTTCATCAAAAAGCTTCCTTTAACATTTTGTTTTATTTTATTTTATTATTATTCGCATAGTTTGCTTTTACGGTGTCCAAAATTGTGGAAAACGTTACCAAATTGGTAACAAAATTCCACCAGGAAGTTTCTGAACGAAAGACTTGAATATTTTGTCAAACATCATAAAACGCTGGATTTTTTTTTCAAAATTGGATAACTCATAACTTCAAAATCATTTTTCTCAGTGAATTTTCAAGCTAGAGACCTCCGGTTGGTTTCATACGATGAGTAATGAACCGAATATTATCACCATGGGCATAACTCCATTTCGACCGAATGGGCCCATTACAGTGATAATGACACACATATATATATATATTTTTAAATTTCCCTGACCAAATGTTTCAAATTTTTTTATTTTATTTTTTCCAAAGGAGCGCTTTGATTTTTTAAAAATTGTATTAAAGAGAGTATTATTTTTGTATGGTTTTTGTGCACGTTTTTCAAAAGCAAAATTCCTAAAAGTTTGCTGTAAAATAAAAATAAAAATTAAAAAAAAACTAAATATTGTCACAATAAAGTTTATTTTTAGACATTCGTTTTGATCTTTTTCTGGAATTTTGTTTGATTTTTTTTTCTAAAGTATTATTTTGTCTATGAAATTTCGTGTATTTTTTTTCAACATTTATTTCAAGAGCACTTAAAACAATCAAATCGTGTCAAAAACTTTATTTTTGTAATTTAAAAAAAAAAACTACTGACGTTTTGTTTGAAATTTTTTTCTGACTTTTGTTGATCAAATCTTTGAAAGTTTATTCAAAATCGAATCTCTTGAACATGATTCAAGTGAAATTTTGAAATATCAGATTAAGAAAACTTGAATTTGAAATAAAGAATTAGTCCCACCTTTTTTTATTTTTCAATTGTAAATACCAATTACGCGTTTAAAACACAATAAGTGCCTAATACGAAATACATTTGAGCGATTATTTTTTTTAAATCGTATATTTCCGGACTGTACTGGTGTTGCTGTTGCAAAAAAAAAAAAAAGTAATTTAATGTGAGATAATGTAAAGATATGTACCTGTTCGCTAAAGGTGTGGTCTGCCTCTCTGTATGCAATTGAGCCAGTTTTCTCACAGTTTTGCGGAGGTTGATAAATACGGTCGGATTGTATGACAAATCTCGTTCATTGGTGAGTCCCGACTAGTCGATGTTTTTCACGTGGAAATAGGGTGTTTTTGTTTTGATTTTGAATGGTGTACTTATGGAATTTGCGTCGAATTTTATAGATAATAATTAACCTAGTTCGGACGCTTTGTATACATAATATATGAAGATGAATATATAAGGCGTGAGTGTAGATAGATATATTGTATGTGGCACAGAAACAGATATACCGCAGTGATCAGGTCGAATAATGCTTTCAGTTCTTTTGGTTGATATCGTATCGTTGAAATACGATACCTAAATCTGTATCGTCGATTTAGGCAGGAAAAAAAATAAAATATTGATCAAAAGCCTTTTTGATTGGGCAGATATATGTAATCTCGAAGCATTTGTTTGTGCTTTGGTTAGGTAGGTACTAGGTACTTGGCGAGTGGCGCGGAGATTGTATTAATTATATAGGAAATTTTCGGTCGTTAATGAGTGAAATACTACAATAGACGAAGGAATGTAGGCGTATTGTATAAGCCTAAGCTGAGGAAATACGTAATTAAGCTACAAATTGTTTTTCTAAAAAATAACTATAATTATACGTCGAGTTTTCAAATCGGTAAACGCCCGGATCAAGTGTCAAATTATTATTCTACTAGAGTTTGCGTGTTCCTCGAAAGGATTTTTTACTCTCGGATATACCTAATAGTGGTCTCAGTGGCGGAAGGCGGAGAGGATTAGAAAATATCTCTCGTTTGCTGGATGATGTGGTTGATTTTAAAATTAGAATATCGACCAGATTATTATATTTTTCCTCATTCTTGGCACTTGTCAATGCGACGATGAGCTTTCTAGATATCATAGAATGAGAAACGAAATTGAAAGCTGTAATAAAAATACCTCCTGATTTCCTAGGCGAAATGTTTACGTTTACGTTAATCGTGTATATTGAGATTGTAAATAGCTCGAATTTATCCATTTAGGTCGGATCTTGTGGCGTAGTCAGCGGCAGGTACCAGTTCGAATAAGAACTGGTGAGTGGCGAACCGGGTTTTCTCAATTTTGCGGCGTCGTTCGAGAACGATTCGTGTTGTCGTCGAGACGTTGTTTGTTTATTTATCAAGTCTATACACGCAGAGAGGTGGTAATTGGTCGGCTACGATCTCGTGTACATTCGCTGGGTATATGGCGAGGTTTCTTTCAGTCACTGATAAAGTCGATCGTGTCGATGGTTGGGTTTGTTGGCGTATTTGGTTCGTCGATAAGACGTGTATAATATTGCGCGAAAAATGATTCGAATCGTAATTCTACGTCGTGCCTATTGAGGCGATTTTTTTCAAGTGCAACGATACAATTTCGACGACAAATTACGCGTGTGATGTGTTTTTACTGAATTCGAGCGAAGTAAAAAACCGACCAGACGTGGATTGATTAAAAAATTCTACGAAAGGATGGTTTTTGGATGATATGGAAAGTTCATTTCGGTTCGTGTAATGTATCACGTTCGAGATAAATGGAACATAACGATAAGTGCTTGCTTTTTTTGTGAATGTGTGAAGTGTTCGCGAGGAAGTGTTAAATTTCGCATCTAGCTTCGGTATTTGGAATTCGACGTAGTCGAAAGTGAAAAAATGTTGAAACTTCGAACGCCGGAGAACGTATTCAAAAGTACCCCATCGCCGGCTAAACCTTACGTACCATCGAAGATGACGAATGGCAACGTGGGATACGACGAACCCGACCGAGCTGTTGTGGTAGGCCAGAACCAGAACCAAAATGGGGACGTAAACTCGAACAAGCACAACAGCAGCGATGTGGATAGTGGTCGTGAATCTCTATCGTCGACTAATGCGTTTTTAATGGAAGATGACACGATGCACGATCAACCTAAAGTCAAGGTAGTCGGCGAACTATTGAAAAAGGACGTTAAATCTAGCGATACGGCGGATACAACTTTGGAAGGACCAGCTCTGAACGGAGGCATCGATTTGAGCTCTCTCATCATAGCCAAAGAAATCATCATCGGTAGTTCGCCATTCACGCCAAAAACCGATCCGAAATTATACTCGAAGAAGAAACCCTCGCCTAATGATGCCGCTCGCAAGAAACGTCTCAACGAGCACATCGATAATAAACAAAAACTAACCGGACTTTTGCAGGTCAATAAGAGAACCACCCCAGTGGAGAAATCTGCAGCGGTACCCAAAGATACGAAAATCCCCGCGAAGAAGTCTCCAATATCGCGAAGTAACTCGAAAGATTCGATGATTAGTCCGACAGCTATTCCTGGCGATAAATGCGCGGCTAAGAAGAAATTAATGCCTAAATTTAGCTTAGATTCGAAGACTAAAGAAATCAAGAAATGCGAGCCAGTCAGAAATAGCATCACGAGGACTGATACAGATCGCAAAAAATCATCGAAACCTGTTCCTATTTCTAGTCTGAAAACTAAATCCAATTTGATTAGAAATACTCGTGCTAAAAATGACGCCTCCCTAGAGGGTCTAACTACGTATTCGTACGAATCTTTCAACGAAGCTATGTATAAAAAAAGCAACGACGAAAATGCCACCTATAAAGATTTCTCGACTGTTTTTCCAAATACCTCGGATAGTTCGCCGAACCTTGCGAAAGGATGTATTCAGTCTTGTTTACCAATCTTTCGTCGAAATTCAGATTTGCAGGTATCTATTTGTTTTTCTTTTCCTCCATTACTTATCGGTTATGAATTATGATTCGTGAGTAAAGTTAGTAGAGAGATAGGTGACTAGGTGTTTGATGAAGCTCGATGAAAGGAAAATTAGCTCGATAAACTTTTGAGTGATATGATTGCATTGTGTGTTGGTGTTGGAATTAATGGCGTGAACACAATAATTAATCGGTTGTTATCGGTTTATTTGTGTATCACTTACCTTTCGTATTAAACAATGAATCATTTCTTTATGGTACGATTTGTATGGTTCTTCATGGAACTTCTGTCACCACTGTTGTAAATTTCATTTTTTTAAAATAATTTTGAACCGATTTTAAAGGCCTTTGAAGCTTTGCCCCAAAATCAAAACTCTCAAAAGGCTCTTCAGTGGACTCTACCGAGTGTGTGCAACAAATTTAGACCCCTTCCAAGTTATTTGGTTTGGGCTGACCCTACATCAAGTTCAAAAGAAGTCCAAAGGACGAAACGTACAAAAAGTACTCCAGGGACCATGACTAATCGCACGCTGAAATTTTGGGATCTTAGGTTATTTTTTGGACCTATAGCAATAACCTAGAAATCTGAACTTTGAATATGTAGGAAATTATAGTAATTACTAATTATGGTTCCACATCATGGGTGCAAATTTCAAAATATTTCATGATTTTGGATTCATTCAAGAGTTTCTCAAAAAAAGGGTCTTGCTTCAAATTTGAACCCCGAAGGTGAAAACTCCCTAAGTCTGCGCACAGTCCCTTAGCCCTTAGGTCATTTCTTTTAGACTGTAGGCTGATTAACGTACTGAATAACTACCGAGGGGGGGGGGGGGTGGGGAATATGAAAATTTTCAGTTTTTTACCACACGAAGGTAATAAAGAGTCCAAAAGTTGAAACCCAGAAAGACACTTACAAGAGTATATAAATAATAAAGCTATGAGAAAATTTGTGAACTTCTAAAAATTTCGTCGCTGGGCCTCTGCTGGAGTCCCTACAAAATGAGACTCTATTGCGAATTTCAAGTTAGGACCCCAATAATTTCAGGGTACGTTTTCTATACTTACTCATAGGGGACCTCACACCAAAGTTTGACCTCATTCGATTCAATATACTGCATGCTAGAGGTTCGGTGGGTTAAAAATGTACTTGAACTGTGGGCTTTGTAGGGACCTATTCAACTAAGCCGAAAAAAAATTATTTTTGTCTGAAAACCTGAATTTTCCTCTGTCGGATGAGACCACTTCGGATGGTCCAATAGTTGATTGTTTCCTAAATTAGAACATTTTAAGTTAGTGTTGTTCAAAATTTCCAGGTGGGTAATATGAAAAAATAAGTAAAAACAATAAAGAAATTGCCCCTCCCCCGCCAAATTTTGCAAAACATGGCTATTAATGATAGAAGCAACAAAGTCGATACCTGTAATTAATTTTGAAACCAAAAAAGAATTTTGGTGGATGGGGGCCCTCTCCAATTTCACATACTTAAGTGGCACGAGGAGGGAGCTTTTGAAGTACCAGCTCGGCTTGTGTTACAAAGGTGAACTATTTTGACGTTTTGAGTTTTTGAAGTCGATTGTTAAGGTATATTTCGTCTTCCCCGAACACGAATATGTAATTACTTTTCGGCAGGTTGGTCAGCTGGAACTGCCCTCCTTTCTTCTCATGAGCCAAAGAGCCACACTTTCCACAAATTGATAGGATTTTTCATACATTTTCTACCTACAAATATTTTTATTATTAATACAGATTTTGATGTACGAATACTTGGACCGAGTAAAAAAAAACTAACATTGAAGATGCAATCTTGGAAAGTGAGTTTATACAGTGTTTTTTTTGTATTGCGAAAGAATTTTTTTCAATGGATCTTTCTTGGTTTGTTGGGGGGGGGGGGGGGGGGGGGTAAAAATCTTCCTCTTATTTGGGAAAAAATTCTTTAATTTTTTTCTGCTTTTTGAAGTGAAAAAACTTCTCTTATTTCTTTAAAGAAAAAAATCTTTCAATTTTGCGGGAAGATCTCGAAATTTTTCGAAGTAAGGAATCTCTTGATTTTTACTCAGAAAAAATAATGTTTTTTTTTTCAAAAAAAAGAAAATCACTTTTGAAGAAAAAAATTCTGATTTTTGGTCATAATTTTTGAAAATGAAAATCTTTTTTTTATATTAAAAAAAATCTCCTAATTTTTTGGGAGAAAAATTTGAAAATTCAATTCCTAAATTTTTCAACTTTTTCAAAAAAAAAAATTATACTTGTATTTTCTGTCTTATCCACTTGAAAAAAAAATAAAATAAAAAATAAAAATCTTTCAATTTCGCTGGATAAAATCTGTATTTTTTAAATATTTATTTTTAGAGAAAAAGACCCTTATTTTTTTTAAGAATCTTAGTTTTTTTTGGGGAGAAAAAAATTTTCTAATTTTTTTAGAGAACAAAATTCACACAATTTTTTTAAAAATTGTTTTGGAGTAAAAATCTCTTGATTTTTATGCGAAAAAATCGGTGCCTATCTTTTTTTATTTTGTGGAGATTTTTTTTATTTCTTAGAAAAGGTATGTAATATAAAAATCTCTTGGTCGAACCCTGAGGAAAAATTCGGGCTTGGTGCAAGTGCACCTTTTGCACCCCCTCTCCCCGTCTCCGTCGCTGTTGCCCCAAATTATTTCTTCCTATTTACAAATTTGAGATGATGTCAGTTCAACATAATTTGAAATCTCTGAGTAACAATTTATTGATATTTTTACTGTTAGTTCACAATCGAACTTGGAGGAAAGATAGTGTGACGTTGTGAACCCTATTTGCCCCATTCAAAAAATACCTGTTTAGAAGTTTACTCTTCAAACGAACTTTTAAACTCGTACCTGAGAAAAAAAAATATTTTGTCATCGTCAGCTCTTCACTGTAGGCACGTTAGGTATATAAGTTCAATAAATGCGAAGAAAGATGATTAGTGTGATATATGACAAAAAAGTGAACCGCGTTTTATTGCCACTATAGTAAGGGGTCACGAGAGGAACATTGTTTTGGTATCTTTGACCTAATAACATTTCAGGTAAAGCCTAAGAAGAGACTCGACTCTCGTGCCGTGCCGTCGAAAACGAATATACCGGTCTCGGTTAACGTATTTAGAAGGTCAAGGAAGCAAAGTAAATAAATTAACTAGCGCATTTACGTACGCCGCAGCATCGCATAATTGATATAGTCCATTTTGCCTTTCTTCCGACGAATCAAATGCACGCATTAATCATATGTTGAAGTTTCCCAAAAGAGAAGCGGACAAGGAGCGATGGTTATGAAGAAAAGACGCTGCTTTAGGATTTAATTTTAGATACGCACGTGAACTCTTATATGTATTATATACGATATTCGATGGCTGAATTAGCTCGATAGAGTATTTTTACATACATTTCCGGTCCCTTATGAAAAGAAATACTCCACCTATGGGGATACTTGACAGGGAGCAGAAGAGAGACCAAAGGATCGAGTCGAGTTCATTTTATGAAATAAAAACGAATACGTGAGCTTTCAAACGGTTCGACTCATTAATGTATTAGCCGATTAAACTCGTTATAATACAACTCACATAGAGTACGCAGATAGTAATAAAACTTATTTACGTACATCGAATAGGACTCTCGTCTCGACATTTTGAAATTATTGTCAGTATTCTGATCACATTTGTACGAACTGTGGTGCGATTTATTTACCTATTATTCGTACCCATATGAAGAGTAACCTCTCGTAGGGGTAATTTCTCTCCACATTGGTTAGAATTTTTTTCGAAATTTTTCCTATATATGTACGTAATTAAAAATAAGGTATGCGATGAGTCAATTTTTGAACGGAAATTCAAGACGTGAGCGCGTTTATAAATAATAATTATTATTTATAAACGCGCTCACTTTCGTTCTCATCGTCAAAGATGCGCTGAAAAGTTGAAAATTTTCTGCGAACGTCTTCGTAACAGCGTTAAACAGGTTTTGAATAATTTTCCTTTGATTCACGTTTTCTTATTAAAATCGAAGGCTAATTTCTTACGTACGTATGAGTTTTTCAGCTCGTGATTGTTGAAAATAGCCCTTTCACCGTTTATGTAACGCCATGCTGGGCTGCGTTTTTGTCGGTGTAATACGCCTAAAATTAGACCAACAGATTGTGCAATTGTATGACTCGAGCCGGCAACAGGTGCGATAAAAAATTATCTTAGGGTTATATCATCGTATCGCATTGTTTCCTATCTAGCTAGATACTAAGTATATGTAGTACCAATACCAATACGTATACAGTTTTCAAGTACCTACTACCTACCTGTGTGTTATGTTTTGAACACAAATTTAAACCATATCCATAATGTAATACGTAAAACTAAACATTTATGTACTGTATATGTGGTTGTATATCTAAACACCTTTACCTAGGTGTTTGTTTTTGAAATGGTAAAAAAGATGACGTTAAGTGGAAGGCCATGTTAGAGCATAGATTTTCTTTCTAACTTTTTGTTTCCTTTTTTGGGTAATTGTATTAAAATAACGTTGCACAATAGGCTCCTCGCTAAGTGTAAATTATGGTAATTCGTTGAGGAAATCTTTTACATAGTTGTGCGAATAAACAGGGAAGTGGGGGAGACATCGGTGGCAAAAATGTCAAAGGTTAGAATCAGATAATGGGTTTAATTGGTGATACTTGTGTAGGCGACATGCGGCCTTTGAGAATTACTATAATGATGATTCAATAATCAAGATTTGATTTATTTTAAGAACTACGTTTATTTGCTTAGGTAATATGTTGGGAAATTTTCTAATTACAAGTTATCAAACTGTTACGAAATTTATAAAAAAAAAAATTTTACCTGCTGGTAAAGCGAAGCTTAAAGATGTGTGATGAATGGCCGAGGAGTGTCGTTTGTGATTAGCTGTTCTGTAAATAATTTTTTTTAATGAAATTTGAAGAAAAGTAATTTGATAAATTAATTTGATTAATTTTAGGAAAACCAATTTTGTTGATTTTAGGAAATTTTTTTGTTGAAAAAACGATACCTAATTCTAATTTTTTAAATTCTAGGTTTTAATAATGTAGGTGAAGTAGGTACCCACTTATTTATTACCTACTCGATTAAAAAAAAAATAGTAAGTAAGTAAGTTGATAATTTTGCAAAATAATGTTTTTGAAAAAAAATACCTATACCTAAGTAATAAAAAATAATAAACTTTTAATTTGTACCTATTAGGAAAATTTGACAAAAATATTTCAAATTCGTGTTTTTTGATTGGAAACAATTCGAGGAAAAAAGTTCAGTAATGGTTTAATACGTGACGGTAATTCGCCATTTCATTAAAATTATTTGTACCTATTAAAATTTTTTATCCAATTTTTTTCCAAAACCAGGGCACTGGGCAGGGTGCCTAATATGGTCCTCACTTACTTTTTGAGCTATAAAATACCCCCCTAAGCCCCTACAACCGCAAAAATGGCCCTAATTATAGAGTAGATCATCAACTACAAGTTACTGTATTTACCCCTCCCCCCAACCTGAATTTTAAAAAATTCGATTTTTAGCAAATTTTTGAAAAAATAGAATTTTGTTTAACATTATTTTTTCAAAATTTTTGAAGGTATAGTGGAAAACTCTCAAAAATGTGAAAAACAATTTTTTTCCAAGATACATGTCACTCTCATAACAGTTATTTTTGGTTTATTAATAATTTTGTATCATCACCAAAGATGACTCATGAATGCACCATCAAACGAAATTGGAAACAAATTCGTTATTCCCAGTTTTTTTTTTTTCAATTTTCTTTTAAAATATCCGAATAATTCCATTTTGAAAACTCAAAACCTCCTTGCAGATGTTCTGGAGGTTTTTTTCTTATAGTGCGTACAAAAATGCTTGATTTTTAAAAGTGATCCAAAAAATTTCATTCCAAAATTAAAAATAAAATAAATATGGCAATTTTTTTTAAAAAAGAAAAAATATTCCAAAAAATTGAAAAAATTTTGTCCTTAAAAAATAAATAAGTAAATTAAATAATTGAACAAAAAATCGGAAGATTTCTTGATGTATTGAGAACCTAATCCATATGCTGATCCCAAAAATATAGGATGAGAATTATGTTTTATTCCAAGAAGATTCAAAAAAAAATAAATTATACTGAGATCAATTTTTAATGAAAATGTGAAATTTCCAACTTTTCAATATTTTATGAAATGTAATGAACGATGACCCTTTAGGACCCGAGAAGAACCTGGTGGCAGAATAAAAAAAAATTCGCAACAAAACATATTATACATAATTAGCTCACTAAGATAAATAAATAAAAAAAATTGAGTTGGGATAATTTCTCATTTTAAAATTTGAAGACAAAATCAAAAATACTCCAAGTGATTTTTTTCAATTCCAAAATAAAATGTGCTAAAAATCAAAAAAAAAAAAAAAAAAAAAAAAAATGCATGAAATATTGTTATGTGACCAAAAACAAAACCAACCTTACGTGAAAATTTTTTATACATCTCACTACACCAAAATTTTTTTTGGGTCGAAGATTTTTTTTTTGAGTTACCTGTTTGTATATCAGAAGATGAATTAAGAATTAGACGTCCTTAAATTTTTATTCAATATAATCCTCATTTTGAAATTTGAAGAATTTGAAACTCAAGGTCATTCAAGTTCTTATTAATGTGTCACATCAACAAATTAAAAAATTGATTATCTTTTCAACTTCAAACTGAATACCAGAAGTGAAGAACTTTTAAAATTTTGAAAATTTTCATTTTGGAAAAACATATAATAGGTATATAATTATGATGTTTTTTTTTGTTTTTTTTTGAAAAAAATAACCCAATGAAAATTCTTCAATTTTCCTTTTTTGGAAAGAAAAAGTAGTATTGAATGACGTCATGACATAAATTATATTTTTTAATCTGGTCAAATACCAACGAGGAATTTTTATGAGCTATGGAAATTTGCATAATATGCTGTGGAAGTTCAACTTTTTGGAGAACAACCTACGAGAAAATTTTTCTGAATTTTAATTTTTTCTTTTTGGGACAACACTGTTATTGAATGAGTCGTAACAAAAGTGACATTTTTTTAATGATGAATTTTCACGAACTTTGGAAATTTTCAAATGTATAGTAAATATTGAACTTTTTTGAGAATAGCCTACCAAGAAAATTTTTCAGAATTTTCAATTTTTCTTTTTGGGAGAAAATTAAATTTTTTCAAATTTTCCGATGTTGTAAGTTGGAATTTTTCTAAATTTCTTAAAATTGTGTACAATTTTTTTTAGGGAATCAAAATGTACCTACGTAATTACTCAAATGATTTTTACTATCCCAGAGTGAGTAAAAATGTATGTGCTTATTTTGTGAACACTTGATATTTGGGGTTGAAAAATTTTCGGCTAGCGATCGTTGTTTTGCACTGGTTTAACAACCGTGAAATATTTTTTGACCTTGAAGGTACTCGTTCATATACTTACTTAACGATTATAGTAATAACCGGGTCTCGCAATTAATTATTAAAATCGTTGTGTATATTTTCGATTCGATTTATATCTGTAAGCACTAAGCAGTATATAAGTACCTCTACTACCTAGATCTACCTACATCAAGTACATACTACGTATTCTACTCGGTAGCTCGTAGATTCGAGACGTAGATTGGAAAGTGAAATATTTAAACGAGTTGAATATTTTTTACAACGTAAAAACGGAAATTAATCGAAGCGTATTGCATTTTTGACAGTTGACTTATTTACCTACAGTAGTGAATTTTTCATTGAAATGGAAAAACACCGATGGTGACGGTGAAATTTCTCCGATAAATTTCACCTTTTTTTTTGTCGTTCGGGTATTTCCTCGTCAATGAGTTTCATGTCGTGATTCTGCTCGGGTATCTCTCAATTGGCCAATGAGTTTCATCTCGAGATGACATTGTTTCGAGATGAACGGCAGCGTAATATGGATTACGATCGATGATTTAATTTACTACTTACAGTATATGAATCGAAGCAAGTTTTTACTTCAAGTTCATGGCTGTTTGAATTACGTGAGTGCATGTTGCGCTGTGTCTCGATGCGACAAGTCACTTTGCTCATTGTGATCAAACATCGCTGGTACAGTTATAAAGAAGGCGAGCGAAAAAAAGCAACACGTTTATGCACTTCCTCTTATACAAGCGTCGAGCATACCGGTCGTATAACGTTTGATAAAAGAAATTATTATCGAGATGCTCAATTAGACGCAACAAATTACCCGCAGTCGTTTAGCGCGATGATGAATTTAAAAAATATTCTACGCGGTACCTGCGACTGCGAGAAAGTTGATCGCGAAGACCAAGAAGTATTTTTTCCATCGGACGTGAATATTAACCAGATTGGGTAAAAGTTGATAGTAATTTTTCGTTTCGATGGGTTTTGCGATCAAAATGCTGCACGTCGATGTCGTTCTCGTTATACGTGGAACTAGTTTTCGGCAAGATTTTTTTTTTTTTTTTTTTGATTGTAGAGAAGAGTGTGTGAGGAACGAGGAGTAATTTTTGTCCACGTGAGAAAACATTTAACGAGAGATCGGTATTCGGTGCATTGATGTTGGAAATGTCGTTGTTCGCGTTGATTAAGACGCAGAATTCGAATCGATGCGTAATCACTAATCGGCGTGAGAACTTGATTTTTTGGATCATTTGTCGCGCACGAGAACGCAGCTAGCCGAGCCCCACGTATTATTTATTATATCAAAATCGCATTTAGGAAAAATTTGAAATTCACCATGTAATAAGTACCACTGCTACTTAGGCAAAAATGATTTTTTTTCAAAAATGGGAATAATTGAAAAATTCAGAATTTTTTCATCAGAACCTCTCAGAACCAACCCAAATAATGAAGAAAAAAAAATTTTTGAGCAATTTTTTCAAAGAAATTAAATTTAGAGAAAATTTGAAATTCACCATGTTCAATTGTTCACATGGCAAAAAATAATATTTCCCAAAAATGGAAAGAATTGAAAAATTCAGAATTTTTTCATCAGAACCTCTCAGAACGGACTCGAATGAGGAAAAAAAATTTTGAGCAATTTTTTCACAGAAATTATACTTAAGGATAATTTGAAATTCGCCATGTGATAAATACCACTGGTAGGTATTTA
The DNA here is from genome assembly GCA_959613365.1 of Balanococcus diminutus. Lineage (NCBI taxonomy): Eukaryota > Metazoa > Arthropoda > Insecta > Hemiptera > Pseudococcidae > Balanococcus > Balanococcus diminutus. The sequence continues at coordinate 31,666,994 of OY390715.1, read as the reverse complement.
TTACATGGCAAAAATGATTTTTTTTTTCAAAAATGGGAATAATTGAAAAATTTCGAAATTTTTCATCAGAACCTCTCAGAACCAACCCGAATAATGAGAAAACAAATTTTTTGAGCAATTTTTTCAAAGAAATTACATTTAGGGAAAATTTGAAATTCAACATGTAATAAATATTGTAATAATGGCAAAAAATAATTTTTCCCAAAAATGAAAATAATTTAAAATCAGAACCTCTTAGGACGGACCGGAATAATGAGAAAAAAAATTTTTGAGCGACTTTTTTAAAGAACTTAAATTTATTAGGGAAAATTTGAAATTCATCATAATATGTGGCAAAAATGAATTTTTTTCAAAAATTGGAATGATTGAAAAATTCAGAATTTTTTCATCAAAACCTCTTAGAACGAACCCGAATAATGAGAAAAAAAAATTTTGAGCAATTTTTTAAAAGAAATTATAGTTATTATAACGCTTTTTTATACGTATACGTACGATAATGTTTTTTTTGGCATCAATACTCAAAATTGGAGGGGAGGGAGAGATCCAGTCGAAATTTTTGTATTAACCAAAAATATTCCCAAGAATTCAATCTACAACTTTGGTTTGAAAAATTTTTCAATTGTACTCCTCCCTCCACAACGATTTTGCATAACACTCCGAAGATACTAATTAAAAATTAGAGTAGTGGGGGAGGAAGGGTCCAATTGAAAATTTTTTTCAAATAAAAGTTGTAGACCAAAATCTGTAAAACAATAATTTTGGTTATTATAAAAATTTCGATGGCCCCTCCCTCTCTACCGATTTCACATAACATCGGACAGATACTTTTTCAAAATTGGAAGAGGGTGCAATTGAAAAATTTTTCAAACAGAATTGTAGATTGAAGTGCTAGAAAAAATTTTTGTGATCATAAAATTTCCTCTCCCCTCCAATTTTGCATAATATGACTTAGATATTTCTCAATTTATTATTATTAAAAACTAGTGGTGGTAGGGGTCCAATTGAAAAAATTTGCAAACAAAAGTTGTAGCTTGAAGTTTTGGAAATAATTTTTATAATCACAAAAATTTCGATTTCACCCCTCCCTCCCCTCCAATTTTGAATATCAATTATCTATGTAGAAAACAGTACTGCGACGATCCACTCGTTTTTTTGGTTAATGTGGCCTTTTAATTGATAAAATGATTTTAGAAGTTTCATGTTTCTTTTGCGAAGCCATATGATCGTAAATGTGGGCGCAAGTTTAAAAATACGAGAGAAAATGAAAGGGTTAATTAGGTTAATGTGTAATTAATGTAAATGAACGTTGGAATCGCATTGCAATGCGCTGCTGCCGTTGGCCGGCTGCATCGAGAAGTATCGGTGCTTGGAAGGCGTGTTTTTGATGATCGTCGTGTGGTCAAGCGAATTTTATATTCGGCCTGAGGCGATACCTTTCGCATTTTGAAAAGAAAGCGATGTGATGGGTTTTCTCGAGATGTCTGCATTAATGGCCAATTGACAACGACATTTAAGAATATATACTATAATAACTTTCTCCGCCAATGATTTTCGTTTTCTTTCTGAATATTATTTTCAATTTCAACTGTGTTGTGTTTACGTTTCATCGATGATTTACACCCGTCTTTTATGCCATGCCGGTTCCGATCAACCGCTTACGTTCGCGTAATAGTACCGTTAGATAAGCGCGCTTCTCTATAAGATTGGCTAGGTGATATAATGCAAATATGTAGGATTTTTATATCTACATAGTGTATTCTGCGAGATGAGCCTACATCAGCGGTTTAATAACCCGAGGAGGTGATAAAAGGAGTCACGTGTGGTTGTATTTGTGAGGTGGATAGGATCCGAGTAGGTACGATAGAGGGTATGGTATCTGAAATAAGATTGACGCCCTTGGATCGTACGAAGGCGTCGGAGAACTTTCGTTTTTTTGCTTAATATTTCCTCTTTTTACGACGTATTCAGTTTTTTATTTGTTAATTAGTAGAATGGTCTTCAAGGTTAGTTTGAAGTATTCAATTTTTTTAAAAGTACTTGAGAATTTTTTCCCTTTTAGCCATTCTCTTGAACTTTACCTCTTTCGCTGCGCGTTAATTTGCTTTATTTGCTAGAGATCGAGTGTTTGTTTGGAGTCGAAAGGTCTTGGGACTATGTCTTGTACTTGACGCCGCGGTGTGTCTCTTCGTCATCATGTCGATGAATTTTTACACATAACCTTGTAAAAGAACTTTATGTAGAATATAAAATAATGAAGTTTATTCCCTTTTTTCTGCGTTTTCCTCTTAAACCGCTGCACTTATTTCTCCTCAAATTGGATAGCATAATGTACTCTAATGCAGAGAAGGTTTGAGAAGATTTTTTTTTTAATTCCAAATTAGCTGTAATTAAGCCGTCAGACGTAGGGGGAATGAAAGTAAATGACTTGAGGGATAACGAGATTATCTATTTCCAAAACCAGTAATCATATCATAATAATATGTATGTAAAAAAAAAAAAAATTAAAGACAATGTCGTTTTTTTTTATTCATTTCTTTATTGATTTTTTAAAGCATATTTTCAAGTTTTTCTTCTGAAAATTCTTTGATTCTTTTTTCAATTTAAAAAAAATATATATATATATATATTTTTTTTTTTTTCAAGAAATGGTGTGCTTCTTAGTTATAAGAAAATTTAAAAAATAAAAACAATAAAAAAAAATTAAAATTTTGTTGAAATTGAAAATTAAAATGGAAAGTTTGGAAAATTTAAAATAATTTTGATGAACAATTTTTTTGGAAAAATTTTGAAGAATACTTTGGAAAAAATTTTGATGAAAATTATTGTTACATGTATGTTTTTGAGTCAGTTTCACAGTGACTTGATCACTCTATATACCTATAGGTATCATATTTCACATCTTGGTCACTATTTGGTACAAAAGTCATTAAACGTCACTACTTTGCTCATTTTTCCATGTTAATTTTTTTTTTTCAAAATACCTACCTTTTACTTCAGACAGAAATGATAATTTTTTTTATTATAAAACTTTCATTTAAAAAACAAATTGAATATTCTATCAAAAAATTTCTAAAAATTTTTAAAACAATTTTCCCAAAAAAAGTCCTCTTGAAACTTTTTTTTTTAAATGAAACAGCTGTTTTTCAAAGTTTTTCTTGATTATTTTTTCTAATTTAAGTATGAGGAATTTTCTATATGAAAAGTTTTTAAAATGAAATGCACGATTTATTTTATATATCTACATAATTCCTTTTAAAGGAAAATTCTCAGATAATTTTTCGATGGTTTTTTTGATTTCTTCTCCAAAAAAATTTTTGAAAAAGGTTCACAAAAAATTGTTTCGACAAATTTTTGTTAGTTTTGTTGTTTAGAATTTTTGAATTTTTCCCTCACCGAAAAAATTGAACGATATTTTTTGACGGTTGGAGGGGAGGGGGTTGTTCACTGGCATTTTGATGGTAAGCTCCATTTTCTTAAAAAATATGGCTCAGCATTTTGTCATTATTTTCCCTAAAAAAGGTCACTATGAAGTCGAAATATCATGCATGGAAAAATTTTAAGAAGATAGTTGGAGATATTTTGACTTGAACAATTTTCTTGAAAAAATTTTAATAAAAAAATTATGAGAAATTTTTTAAAAAGTTGTAATATTTGGAAAAAAATTTAAAGAAAAATTTGGAAGAAGTTTAGATGAAATGTTTGGAAAAAAATTCAATAAATTTAGAAAAAAATGAGTGAAAAATGAAACTATAAATTAGAAACGATTGTAAAAATTTAGAAAAATTGAAAATTGAAAAAATTATAAAACGTAAAATAATTCGAAAATCGGGTTTAAAAAAATGAAATGAAATTGAATAGGTGAGAAAAAATGAAAATTTAAATCAGATTAGAATTTCAGCCGAATTTGAAAGGCTTGGAAATTGAAAAAAAAAATGGTAGTTATGTTGAAAGAAAAACAATTAAAGTTCGAAAGAAAAATTGAATTTAAAGACAGAGCCTGTCGTTCATTTCAAATTAAAATTGAAAAAAATGGTATTTTTTTTTAAACGAACAAACTAACGTAAACACATATTTTTACAACAGTTTTTTTTTCTTATTTTGCAAAAGTACCTATGGCCCATATTCTGAAACGTACCTTAACGTCGACTTCGTTAAGGAGTTCCTTAAGGTACATCGCGAGGTACCTTAAGGAACTCCTTAACGAATCACAATCGTCAGATTCGTTCTTCACTAGTTCAGAAGGAACCCTTAAAGTTAAGGTATGTTTCAGAATATGGGCCTATGACTTTTTTTGGGGAGGGGCACCTTTTTACTTACGAAAAAGCTTTTCTAAAAAATGGTCCTATAGAACTTCTGCTGTTCGGATTCAAGACTTTGTTGGATAGACCGAGTGAGATATTATGTGGTAGGAAAAACGAGGAAATTTTTTTCTAAATTGAATGAAAAAATTTTGTGCACGAGAATGGAATGGGGGAAGTGACTGAGTGGTCTAGGAAGCGGAGGCCTTCAGTCCCCCTCAATATTATTTGAAAACACAGGTTACTTGAAATCCTAAAATTTCAAAAATTATAAAATTTTGTACGTTTTTTGGCAGAGAAAATTTTTTGAAATTTGCAAAAAAAAAAAGATCATGGAAATTTTTATTAATTGAAAAAATAATCAATCATCTGCGATACGTAAACCTGAAGTAATATGAAAAATTAACGTAGTTAACGTGCCAGTTTTTGCCTTTAAAAATACATCGATGACCAATGGCCCCACCTCTCATACTGGCGCCTCTTCATGAGACACCTTTTTCAGCAGACACTTGAGGGCGACGCGACGCCGACGTATGTAATCAAGCAGATGCTCTAAAACAGGATAATGAGTAATACACGAACGTACCAAGTCGACTACCAAGTACCTATATCAAATTCTTGAAACTGTGTTAACATTACGAACTCGTTAATTCGAAGAAGGAAAAAATTACATTTGGTATAAGTATTCGTATCTACACGAATCGAGCAAGTTAGACTTTCGTTTGATAGTTTCAACATCCTAATTTGGTATCAATTAAATAAAAATAGCGGGCGGACAATTTCTCCGAAAAAATTACAATTAACACGTGCCTGTTTGACCGTAGATGTAGTATACTGATGTACCGGTGTATTTTTGTTTCTAGGGCAAATCGGACGAGCAACTAAAAAATGAAAAAACCTGGCTGGATTGTGAAAGACTATGGTTAATGCATAAGTCTGGATTCACAGCCGTGCGTTTACTTTCTCGCAGCCATGACTCAGGCAAAGTTGGCATTTGCTTGGAAGCGACCGGAGAGCAAGCGACTGTCGACGAAGATGATGTCGAATTGGTAAGTGATTTGTACGATTATCGGCGAACGTTTCGTTTCGTTTTCATTCAATTCAACCAACTCGCTAATGATGGGATTCATTTTCCATATGGCAATTGGCAACCACATAATCGTAAATTGAACTCGAATTGGTATGTTCGTGTAGGCTAATCCGGCGCAATTTGATCAATGCGAAGATTTAGCTCAGCTCAGGTATCTCAACGAGTCGAGTGCTTTGCATACGCTCAGACAACGTTACGGATCCAATTTAATACATACTTACGCCGGTCCTACGATGATCATCATCAATCCTATGGTTCCTCTAAATATCTATTCGGATAAGGTAATTAAAAAACGTAATTAGGTTGACGAATAAAGGCCAAGAATTTATAACGTTTTTTTTTTTTTTTTTTTTTTTTTACGACGGTGACTCGCAGGTCGCGCAAATGTTTCGCGGTTGTAAACCAGAAGATATGCCGGCACATGTTTTCTCCTTGGCGCAATCCGCGTACAGAGATATGTTAACCAGTCGTCGAGATCATTCCATTGTTTTCATCGGTAGATCGGGTAGCGGAAAAACGACAAATTATAAACACGTTTTGCAATATTTAGTTTTAACCGCCTCCTCATCCAATAAGGTAACTTGTAATATCTCGGATGTGGTCGAAATCGGGAAAACTCGACTAAAAAACCCATATTCACATTGTCTGTGTTTTCTAGATACTTAATTTCGAAAAATTAAACGCAATTTGGACGATTTTAGAAGCGTTCGGTAATGCTAGAACTTCGCTGAATGTGAACGCTACCAGATTTACCCATTTATTCAGCTTGGATTTCGATCACGCTGGACAAATCGTATCGTCATCCATACAAGTGAGTATTTGCATTTTACACGAGTAGACTCTTAAATTAGTCTTGTATAATTTGTATTCATATCGAGTGATCGAGAGAAAGAGGCGACTTATTGCCATGCGAATTGGTTTAATGCCAACGGGTTCGTAGCGATGGAAATGATTTGTCTTACAAACGACAGCACGACGACAGACCACGAAAATACCAAGATTTTTTTATTGATTTTTCACGTATTTTTACCCATATTTTTTTTCAGATCTTCTCGTGCGAAAAATGGAGATTGGTTCGCAGGTCGGATAGCGAACACGCATTCCATATTTTATACAAGTTGTTGGCCGGTGTAGATGGTACATTGAGGAAAGAATTAGCATTGGATCAGATTTCCGCCTCCGATCAGAATATATTTTTTACGCCTCTGCAAAAAGTAAGTTGTGAGTTGTGGTGTACAAATTGTGATAAATTAGGATTTATCGAGTATATTCTTCTCGTTGTTTATTATATTATCGGTCCCAATGTTGGAGGTAGGTCTACGTTTGTATTGGTATTTTTTTTATTATCTTCGTTATCGAGTGTAGAAATTCAAGTCGATACAAGAGGAAAATTAATATTTAAAAAAATAGGGAATGTGTTATTCTTATATAATTTTGTATTTTTTTTACGATTTTTTTTTTTCAATTAGAGGGAAGAAAGTGAGACACGAATGAGATGAGTTTTTATTGCTCTATTAATTTACACTTTTATTTTAATCAATTATTTTTCTTGAAATTTTTTACACTACGAGCACGTACATATGATTTCCATTACTTTTATTTTATTTTTTAATGAGTGAGGAGAAATTGACGATAAAGTATTACGTAGTGGTTGGCGAAGATCTTTACTTATTCGTGACATGATTGTAACAATGCATTTGTATAATGATTTACATTCACCGATTGTTTAAAGAGTGGGGAAGCGAGAGAAGGAAAGGTTGGAAAATTGCAATGATGCTAATTCTTTCATTTTTCGTTATGACGTTTCTCTTGAAAATTTTATGTTTGTACCTACGTTTATTAATTTTCATTTTGAATCTGGCGGTCAAAAGGGAATACTAATTACTCTTTTACATGGTGAGACTATTTCGCTCAAAAGTGACTAAAAGTGAATTTCTCCTTCATTTTTCCTTTTAAAAAATCGTTTCATTTTCTATATTTTCAAAAAAATCAAAAATTGTATACTATCAAATCTTTTTTTTAAAGTTGAAAAAAAATCTGAAATCTTATCAAAATTTTAAACTACTTTTCGGAAAAAATGTCCCATAACTTTTTTTTTTTGAAAGGAAATAATTATGTAGGCCTACTAACTTTTTCTAAAATTTTCTTGAAAAAAAAATACAAGAAATCGTCTGTAAATTTTTTTTCTCCCATAAAATATTTGTTGATTGCCAGTTTCAATTTTATTAAAATTGTCTGATAAAATGTTTCAAAGAGAATTTTTAAAATCATTTGTCAGAAAAAAAAATTATACAATTTTTGAGAAACTTCTATCAAGAAATTTTTTGAATAATTTTTGTGAAAATTGAAGAAAATTTTTTTATGAATTATTTGAAATTTTCAGAAAAATTCTAAAATATTTTCGATCAAAAAAAAATAGACGATTTTTTGTATTTTTTTTCTTCAATATTTTTGGAAGGATTTCTTAAATAAAAATTATGAAAAATTTCTTTTAAAAAATGTTTACTGAGTTACTCATTTCAAATATTTTTTTGACAAGAAAAAAAATAAAACTTTAATAGTTTATCAATATTTTTTCTTTGATTTTGCAAATTTTTATTTATTGAAAATATTCAATCAAAATTTCTTCTTCGCCCATAGAATATTTTTTAATTGTCAATTTTTTAAAAATTGTCTGATAAAATGTTTTTTAGAGAATTTTTAAAATAATTTTTCAGAAATAAATTTATACCTACTAGAATTATTCTTGTGAAACTAAGGAAAATTTCTTAAAATATTTTGATGAGATTTTAAATTTATATCAACAATTTTTTAAATTTTTTTTTTAAAAACAAAAGTTTTTCATAAATATTAAAATTTTTTTTTAATTCTGAAATATTTTTGATTCGGACGATTTTTTTGTACCCAATTTTTTGAAGGATTTTTTAAGATAAAAAAAATTTGATGAGTTACTCTCATTTCAAATATTTTTTTACTAGAAAAAATGAAATTCTTAAATTTTATTAACATTTTTTCTTTGATTTTCCCAAGAAATCTAAAAAAATCGAGAGAATTCAAAATCTCATCGAGATATTTTTTATTAGATGATTTTACAAAAGTCGTCTAAAAATTATTTCAGAAAAATTATGAAAATTTTCGTTTTTAAAAATCTTGGATATTCTTTTTTCAAGTTTGCAAAAAATTGTTCCAAAAATATTTTTTGAGATTGAAAATTTCATTTTTTTTTTTTTTTTGAAAAATTCAGATAGTTATATAGGTAAGAATTATTGTGTTTTTTTTTTTAATCTTAGACATGATTTTCGATTTTTTTCAGAAAATTTTAAAATATTTTCTCTCTCAATTGAATAAATTGATAAATTTTTGGTAATTAGAGGTACTAATTTGTAATTTTGGTCCAACATCAAACTCTCTTTTCTCGTAAATATGGGTCACTAACGTCACTATTACATAGTTTGTCACTTTTTTCCCTAAAAAAAGGGTCACCAAATCACTAAAAAAAAAAATTAAATATACCAGAAAAAATAAAAAGTAGGTATCTAGACACCAACTGCGAAAAAAGTGTATTTTTGTAAATTACGATTTTAGTTGAGCTTTTTTTTAAAATCAAACAATTAGTTCTATTCGATTTTTTTATTCAAAAAATGTTATTTTTTTATCAATTATATTACTTTACATTGGTAAATATTTGTTATTCAATTGAAAAAAAAATCATTTTAAAAATCTAATTTCAGACCGAAGAAAAACAAAAAGCTTTAATGGACTTTAGTCGTATCTGCGCCGCATTCAAAACAGCAGGTATTTCGGAAACGGAGCAAAAAACCATTTTCATGATATTGGCAGCCATCATCCATCTAGGTTACGCCGGAACTTCCAAAGGTGAGATATAAAAATATGGCAACGACCGGCACCGGTGGCTACCGGCTTCGCGTTGGTCGATTTTTTACGACCTTGTTGACATATAATCGCGTACTTAATTCATGCATAAAAGTCATCTCGCGACGGTAAGAAAAATTAAACGCGAATAATTATTCGTCATTTAGTGCGATCGTTTTTCTTTTTTCAAACCAGTTGCGACTATTTTTACGACGATGTATCGTCCACTTTATGCAGCCGAGATGCACTTTGCTTGAAATATATGTACTCACCTGAATACGTAGGTATCTAATGAAAGATCGTTATTTTCTCGCAGTCGGCACGAACAGTCGATGGCAATTCAGTAATCCGGCGGCAGCTCAACGTGCAGCCAAGTGCTTAGGTACGACGGTGGAAGAACTATCCAGAGCTATTTTCACCCAAGGTGTATCGACGCCTACTAGTGTCGTTCGTAACACGTATAGAAATACTTCACCTACCGATAGTACCAAAAGTATGGTATCCGGTGACGAGTTTACCGGATTGGATGCCTTGGAAGGGTTCGTCGTGGGATTATACGTGGAAGTTTTCAACCTAGTTGGGTCTCATATTAATAGGTAATAAGAATTCGAGATGTTGATTTCGTTATGTACGAATTGTTCTAATTAGGAATGTTGTATTTTTTAGGAATATTTCGGCCAATGTGCATACTGTTAGTTCTATCATCGTCCTGGACTGTCCTGGTTTCCAAAATCCGGCGTCTTGTGGGCAACTTCAAGATGGAGCTTCTTTCAGTGATCTTTGTCATAATTACTTTCAAGAACGGTTACAATCGTTGTTTCATTATATGAATTTAGATTTACCTCGCGAACGATACAATCAGGTTATTATCATCGAGAAACTAGAACGTTTGATAGATGCACTTGATATTGATAGTTTTTTTTTTCTGGTTTCCAGGAACACATCGAAGTAACTTTAGATAAATACGAAGAGAGTTCACCCGAACCGATAGTTAGCTTATTAGATAATTCATCAGCTTCATTTATACGTAGTTCGCAATGCGATTTAAGACAATCTCCTTCTACTGATAAACGTGCACCTGGTTTGTTATGGTTATTAGACGATAACTCCTCGCTGCAACCTATAACCGAGCATTACTTCGTGGATAAAGTTTTTTCATTATACGGCGATCGAGGTAAATTAAATTGTTTTCTCAGCTTGGTCGAAAGTTTTAAAATGACTAATATCGTAATGTAATTTTACAGAAGACCAGCAACTAATTAGAAAAGCACCGGGTAATAATCATTTCGTAATTCAACATTGTCAAGGCACCAATCCGGTACTCTATCGTGCCGATGGCTGGTTAAAGCAATGTAAAGAAAATCCTTTCATTAAAGTGGCCATTACCATATTACAAGACTCGAACAAGTGAGAATTTAATTTTTACCCATGTATCGAATAAATACTGAAATTGAAACCTTGATCGCAACTGCACCCATATTATATCGAACCATAGGTACATGTAGGTAGTGTAACAATGTTACACATGTTTCGCAGACTTAGTAAAAAAACGATTTATTTATGAGTGCTATAGAAGAACAGTTATGTACACTGCGATGAATTATGGGCTTATAAAATAGTGCACGCGATTGCGATTCGCACCTTTATTAACTGATTTATAAACTGGTAGGATTTCTCGCGGTGATTTATTACTTGGTGCGATACTAGGGTTTTTTTTCGTGGGATGTGGTTTAGTAGCTTAACGTTTTAATAATTTATGTATCGAAAAATACGTACGTTCTGGGATTTTGATAACTCGAGTAAATAAATTTCAATGAAAAATAACCAAAATCAAAGGCTACTTGATTAATGATTAATATATTTTTTACCTTTTTATTTGCAGCAAAGAAATCGCTAATGCTTTTGCCAGCTGTCGAGGAGTCGGTTTGACCAGCTCTGTGGCTACGTTAGACTGTAGTACTCATTCTCTGCGTCGAGTATCTAGCATTAGAAGAACGTTTAACGCTGGTTTTAAACGAAAATCGGTTTCGCTACAAGTGAAATTCAATATAGTAAGTTTATCTACTCTTCGGTGTATTTACCTTCGAACCATTATTCTGTTTAGATAATGACTCGATAGTTATTTACACCGCTTGTCGTCCGTTGTTGACAAAACAAGGATAAAAATTTACATTAATTAGCAGTTTGCTCTTGTATTGTTATAACTGTCTTAGCTATACGTTGACATTTTTATAACCGTTTGGTTATTTATAACGTCTTGTTTGTGTGTTCTTTTTTAGGACGGTATAATTGAAACTTTAAGAAGAACCAGAGTTAAATTCGCTCATTGCTTTTTACCTCATCACGATGCCGGTCTAATGGATAAATCCGGTAGTAATAGTTTGGTGTCGTCTTCTCTTACGTCGCACGACACAGCGATCAATGTTCCTCTGTTGCGGTCTCAGGTAAAATATTGTTCTGTTCGTGTCCTAATGGGTGTTTTTGTGCTTGACTTATATAGTATATTTTTTTGTACAGTTAAGAGGATCAGAAATTTTGCCGGTGGTTCGGCTAAATAAACAAGGATTTCCAAAATCTATGTCTTTGGCTGAATTTAAACGAAGATTCATGTTGTTGTCTACTCCAGATAGTGCGGCAGCGTCTGCAACTGGTGACGATCAAAGTGTTGTCAAGAATATTTTGGTGGATACCGACGTTGACGAATCATCATATCGTATTGGACTGAGTGAGGTATGTTTTTTTCGATTAGATAATGTTTCATTTATTATTAATTGTACGTAAACTGGGAGTCTGGAACATGAGGCAGTGATGGCAATTTGGCAGAACATCGGGTAGTCGAGCTACACCCAAAATTTTAAGGGTGAAATCAGATATTCTGTAGAAAACTACGAAAATGTAAAAAATTGAACAAACACTAACACTACTTATTAATTTTTTTTATTATTTTTTTTAAGAAAAAAAATCTCAAAATTTTTGGAATAGTACTTCAATTTTTTTTTGAGATTGCTTAGAATTTTTTTTTTGTAAATTAAGTACCTAGGAGAATTTTTTCAGGAAAGTAAAAATACTTCAAATTTTTTTTAATAACAAAAGCAGACCTTTTTAAGTTCCCAAAAACTTTTATCAATTTTTATGATATAAAAGAATTTTAATTTTTTTGAAGAAAAAAAGACTGATGTTTTTCTTTTTGAGAGCAAAAATTTTTTTCAATTTATTGGGATGAAAAAACATTTGAATTTATTTAGATGAGAGTAAAAAATTTCACAATTTATCATCTTGGAATAAAAAATTCCTTGAGTACGGAATAAAAAAATGATTTTTCGATATAAAAAACCTTTAAATTTTTTTTGATTGAAAAATTTTAAATTTTTTAAAAGTAAAAAAATTGCCTTTTTTTTTTTTTTTTTTTTTTGAATAAAAATCTTTTAATTTTTTGAGTTTGAAGAATTTCTCAATAATACCTATGTATTGTATTGGAGTAAAATATTTTCAAAAAAAATTTTTGTGACTAGGTAAGGAATTTTTCCAATTTTTTGAAAGTTGAAAAATCACTGAATTTTATTGGAATAAAAAAATAATTTTTGGAGTAAAAAACTTCTTATTTTTTGGAATAAAAGATTCTTTTGAGTTAGTAAAGTAATTTTTCAATTTTTTTGAGTTTACAGGGACCAATCAATTTTCTCTCTTTTTTGGGTTGGGGGGGGGGGGGTGAAAAAACATCTGAATTTATTTGAATTGAAGTCAAATAAATTTTTCGATTTTATTGAATAAAAAATTCCCCGGTTAGCTATAACAAAAAAAGATTGCTTTTTTAATTAGAGAATTTTCAGTTTTTTGAGGTGATTCCCAGTTTTTTAAAATTGAAAGGATTTCTCTATTTTTTGAGTAAAATAGGTACTTATTGTATTTTTTTTGGATTGTAAAAAATTATTTCAATTTTTTGATGGTAACATTTTTTTTGAATTTTATTGCAATGGCGTAATGAGAAATGATCCATCTTTTTGCGAGTAAAGAAATAAAAGAATCTTGTCTTTTGATGTTTGTGGAGCAAATTTTTCAATTTTTTAAAAATTAAAAGTTATCGGACTTTTTTTGGTGAAAAAATCATCAAAATTTTCTTGAAATAAAAAACCTTTGATTTTTTTTGAATAGGAAATTTTCAATTTTTTGGATTAAATGAATTTACCGATTTTCTTGCTTAAAATTTTTGATTCATCTATCTTCAAATAAAAACATTTCTCAAGTTATTTAAAAAAAATTTGAACGTAAAAAATTTATTAGAATGAAAAATTATAAAAGTTTGAGTGTATTTTTTTTTTTTTTTTATATTATTTTTTGTATTGAAGTATGCACCTCAAAAAGTTCTCAACTTATTAATTAAAGTAAAAAATTGTCCCCATTTTTTGGAATTTTTTTTTTTTCGTTTTTTTTTTGATTATTTGTAATGAAATACATTTTTTTTAATTGAAGTAAAAAAAAATCTCAATTGTTTTGGAATGAAATTTTTTTTCCTGTTTCAAATTGATAAGATTTCTTGACTTTTTTTTGGAGTAAAAGTTTTCAAGTTCTCAATGAGTTAGTAAAGTTTCTCAATTTTTTTGTGTGTGAAAAAGTAGGTAATTTTCAACCAGCTACCCCTTCGAGAATAAGTCCAAGTTTGTCGTCCCTGTTGTCAAACAGTATAGGCAACTATTTCTACTCCGATCTTCATCTGTGTTATATGTATTGCATAATTGAAATATTGTAAGGGTTTGCATGTTGGTGTTATTTGTCGGAATTAATTTTAACAAGTTTATATGGATTGAAAGATAATCATAAGGAGACCCTTAAAATTAGAATACCTTTGAAAATTTTTCTCCACATCCAAATTTTTCTTTCTTTGATTTTTAGTGAACTTTAAAAGAAAGTTTCAAAACCTTTCAAATCGAATTCGAATATGTTTCAATGTTTCATACATCGAGTCGATGAAAACTTCATCTAGTCGATTCACTCGTAATTTTCGAAATTATCGGCTAATTTTTGCCAATTCATGTTTAAACTTGATTTTCACGACGAAGAATAGACACCAATGAACCACTCGTTTTAATTACGACCGTCAAAGCACTGAATAGTTGTAAATAAAATGCAAATGACAACTTCCTCTTTCAGTTGCACTTGTTTACACTAGCTAAAAAATACCTACTTAATTTGTCGCGTTTGTGACGACACTACTGTCAACCTGCGACGATTACTTTGGCCATTATTCCAAGGGAATGCTGGTCATCATTGATTCCACGTCCATAAGCATAAGTACACTGTCCTCAATATATTGGTGTAATTTTTTCTTTAGGGCAGCCGACAGATAATCGGCCAGTTAAATATCTATTTTTTTACTTAATGTCAAAGTGTATAAAACACTGGTATCGAACATTATTCCATATATAGATAGATGCTGACGGCTAAATTACGAGTACATGTGGTAATACGCATGTTTGATTCAGTTGATTTGTATACTCATACCGGTGTCCTCTATGTCGATTAGCGTACCTGTTTTTTTTCCCACCATGCATCGTATATTTCGCTCGGATAGATAGCAAATTATGGACAAACGTCACTATACACTTGACATCTTATACGAATTATTTATGCGTATATAAATTGCACATGGTATAACGAGTATATATTGCAATTTTGTAGTTTACAATGTAGGTAGGTTAGGTATTGATTGCATAAAAAAAACAATTCTCATCCTCGTTGGCATAACGATGATGTAAGAATTTGATGATGGTTTAGCTTCGACACTATGGTGGCTTTGTTTTAATTATGACGTTGCTAGTGTTCTCCTTCTCGTGTTACTTTGAAGTAGAAATGTATTTTTAATATTTTCAATTGGCCGCCTGCGCCTGTGTTTCAAGATGTACTGGCGTTCGTTCAACTTGCACTGTGTGAGATTTATATTCGAATTAGACGATCGAGTTTTCTAATATGAACGTCTGCTCTGTGTGTGCTTTGGAAATAACTATACAAAGATTCCGTCGAATACACGCTTATTCTATGCAAACTGTATTCGTGTTAAGTAATAGTTGACCAGGGATATACGGGTTATACAATAATTATGTACGAGGAGCGATTCGTATAGGTATATATTGTATGCAGTATAGGTCTAGGTATGGTATACTGGATTACAGAGAAATTTCTCTGTGTAATTGTTAAATACGTATCTGATGTACCGGGACCGGTACATTGTTTCTTCTCTGGGTTATTATTTCGTATATTTGTAGGTACGAGCAGCTTATATACGCATTCTCAGCATTTTTCATAACAAATTGTTAGGTACTTTCATCGGTTCGTTTCTCACATTGAAATGCGTTTTGCATATCGCGTACGAGCTGCTTTTATATAGGTATTTTCTTTGCAATTATCGTTAATTCGATTTGATCGAATGGTATTAATAATGAAAGTGTACGACCAAGGCAGGCGATACGCGAAACTGAAAGTTCGTCTGTATTGCGTTGTTCTTATCGTAAGCACTTGCTGTATGGAAAATGATCGATAAAAATGGCAAATATGTAGCGGATCGAAGATTACGTACCGGAGGTATTTCCAATATTCGGAAACGTACGTACAATGTTTACAATCGGAATGAGCGAATTTTTACTTTATAACAGGTGGTGCGATTTTATTACCTATGGTTTTGGAAAATAAATTACCGCTATTCCGGTCTCGAATATGTACTGTTTGGTAGCTCGTAACCGATTTTCATTTTTTCGATTACACGTTCGAATTTATCGGGGGAAATAATAAACATACGTATACGACGAGTATTATTATTTTTGTGCCTAGCGCGATCGAGGACGAATTTGCGTTCGATTCTGGAAGCAGTTTCTGTAAGAGTATGTATAAAGAAATGGAGTTGCACAGTTCATTGCTCTAGCAATAGTAGCCTCGAGCCAGTAACTAGTTTCTAGCTACTGGTCTAGCTGGGGTTTGTCGATGATACGCACATCGAAGTATGGATTTGTAGGTAGCATGAATTTTCAATGAAGCAAGTTGAATTTATTTTTCTTGAAGTGCGTAGTACAACCCTTCTTTTATGTACCTGGCTAAATAAAATCAAAATTGAAGACGGAATTAACTCACTTTGAGGTGTGGAAAAGGGGAAGATATAGGAAGGCTGATGAATTCACTAAAATTTTCCATATTGAAAAATTATTCGGATGGTTGTGACCTGGATTTATTTAAATTTTTTATTTTGATTCAATTCTAATTTTTTTGAATTTTTGTATCATCTGTTTTTAATATACTTTTTTTCAATTCGACAATTTTTCTAATTTTATTCCAATTTTGATATTTATTTTTGGCGTAGTTTCGATTTTTCTGAATTCTTTAATTCCATTTTAATTTTTAATTTATTTTAATTTTTCAATCATTTGAATTTTTGGAGGCTGTTGATAAGTATCATTTTTCGTAACTTTTTAGCTTCCGAACTTTTCATTTTCCATTTTTTTCCAATTTTAATTTTTCTGAAGTTTTCAATTTCAACTTTTTCAACTTTTTTTTTCAATTTAACAATTTCTCTAAATTTTTAATTTCTAGTTTATTTTTCTTTTCTAATTTAACAATTTTCAAAAATTTTATTCAATTTTCAGAATTTTTGATTTTAATTTTAATTTTTGATTTTTCTGAATTTTTTCAATTACCAATTTCTCCAAATTGAAAACGTCATCAATTTTTGTTATAATTTCCAGTTTTCTCGTGTTTTTTTTTTTTCTTAATTCGACTATTTTTCTCGATTTTTAATTTTTATTTCAATTTATTTCAGTTTTCCGTATTTTATTCATTTAATTTTTTTCAATTTTTTAAAAAATTCAACACTTTGTCTCAATTATTGTTTCTTGAATTCATCAATTTTTCTCAATGTTGAATTTTATTTTCAATTTACAGTTTTTTCTTTTTTGTAAATTTCCACTTTTTCAATTTTTTTTTAATTCAACGATTTTGTCCATAATTTTCATTTTTTAATATATTTTTTAAATTCAACAATTTGTCTCAATTTTTATTTTTTAATTCATTAGGTAATTTTTTGCAATTTCAAATTTTTATTTTTTCGATTTCAATTTTTCTGAATTTTTCAATCATTTGAATTTTCGGACTATCGATATATAGGTATCATTTTTCTTAATTTTTTATCTTTCCAACTTTTTATTTCTTTTTTTTTTTTTTTTGTATTCGACAAGTTTTCTCCATTTTTATTTATTTTTTAGCATAAATGGTTTTACGATGACCAAAATGGAAAAAATGACACCAAAATCCGAGACTAAAATCCCAGTTACCAAAATTATTTTCAATTTTAAATTTCTAGGTAGTGTTTTTTTTTCTTATTTTTTAATTCAATATTTAATTTAATTTAATTTTGAATTTTTCTGAATTTTTCAATTTTCAGTTTTTTGAATGACCTATTAATTTTTCCAAATTGAAAATTTCATCAATTTTTGTTTCAATTTCTTGTTTTCTCCTTTTTTTTCGTAATTCAACAATTTTTTCCAATTTTAATTTTTTTTTTCAAGGTCAGAATTTTTTTCATTTCATTTTTTTAAATTATATTTTTTTTATTTTTTAAATTCAACACGAATGTCTCATTTATTTATTTTTTTGAATTCATCATTTTTTCTCAATTTTGAATTTTATCACGTTTTTCAATTATTCATTATTTTTTTTAAATTCGACAATATGTCTCAATTTTTTTGAATTCACTAATTTTTTTCAATTTCAATTTTTTCGGAATTTTTCAATATTCATTTTTGTATATGTATTAGGTACCTGTTCAGTTAACATCTTTACATTTCTCCTTCAATTTTCATGCATTTTTGGTTCCATTTTAATTTTTCTGTCCTCTCTGAGTTTTTTAGTTTCCGATCAATTGTTCAATTTTTTTGAATTCCAAAATTTTTCTCCACTTCTAAATTGACGCGTTCTTGTTTCGGTCTCCGGTTTTTTTTCTTAATTCAACAATTTTTCCAAATTTTTATTTCAATTTTCAGCCATTTTTGATTCTGTTTTAATTTTTTGGAATTGATTAATTTCCAATTTTCAGGTTCTTTTTTAATCTAAGGATTTTTTTATTAATTTTTTGTTGAATATTTTTTCTATACCTAGTTTTTTCATTTTTTTTTTAAATTTGACAATTTTTCCCATTTTTTATTTTATTTTTTTTCGATATTTTCAAATTCAAGAATTCTTCTTGCAAAACTCTTCTAATTCTTGATTTTTTTTTCAAAACTCCAAATATGAACATCCTACCAGCTTTGAGTTTTTTTTTCCAAAATTTTCACAATCTATTTTTCAAATTCCATTCTTTCTTGTACCATCGCTGATACTCGTAATTGTTCGGGAAGAAATGGCGCTACAGATCTCACGACTCATACACGGGGGCTTAATTTGATGGTAATTATTTTAATGACGACGATTAATGAAGACGTTCGTTTTCATAACGGATTGAAAAACTGACCCGATTTCGAGTGTATTTTTGAACGATGTTGATTGGTAAAAATCGACCCAGATATGAATAAAATTGAGACTCAGTTATCGCGCTCCGTGCGTTGTATACCTTTTACAGGTAGTGGAACTGGTTTGGTTATATTTATAACGCGAAGATGTGGTTTTGACATTCCACACGTACGCGCGCGTCTTCAAAAAAATCGTCTATTTTTTGCGCGAGCCCGATAAAACCGCAGAAGAAATTAAAGATTTAAATACGACAGATGAATTATCGTTTTCATTCGATGAAGGGAACAAATCGTATTTACGAAGTCAATTAATTACACATATGCGGTAAATACCGTTAAAATTTCGTATTGTGTTTTTTTTTCGTGCTCAGTGCGCACAAATGCAAATTATCAACGCTGAAGCATTTTCGAGTTTGAATTTATCAAAAATGACGTTTTTAAATGTACGGTTATGATACCGTATGGCAACTTAGTTTAAGTTTGAGTGTTTATAATGTACGTAATTTCGTTATGAATTTATTCCGAGATGAGATTAACTGTTCATGTTACTGGCTGATGATTTGATGCCCACAATGGAAGGGAAAAATGTTACGTAAACTATGGGAAAATGTTATGAATGAAGGTGTCATGTCGTTAAGGCGCGCGTTTTATGACGGGAAACATATCCGAAAATTTTTTCGACGATGGAACATTTTTAAACGAAAAATGGTTCCGGTTCGTGTTTCCTGACCACGAGCGCGAGCTCATGTGGCGCGGCGCCTTTTCGTAAATATTATGCATACGCGAATCTGTGGGAAAAGAGAAGGTCGCGGAGAGCGTTGGAATGATGAAGCAGATGCTCGGATGAGTTAGTTTGAATTATAATATTAAACGTTGGTTTAGCGTTTAATTGTACGAAAATACAAAGCTCTTAGCAGCGTGATTTTCTGGTTAAAAAAATTTCTCAATCTCAAGTCAGTGTTTCTGTAATGCCATGCAGTTCACTTAAAAAATAATAATAAACAGTTATTTAAGAATAAAAACATAAATTCCTAATAGACTTTTTGAGGGGAAAAAATACTTGTGTGAAAAAAATGATGAAAAGAATATCCCAAAAATTTTGGCAGGGGATTCCTTCAGTAAAGGTAAAAAATTGATGAAAAATTATTTTGAGGGAACCATCGGAAGAAAAATCCTGTCAAAAAATGTTTCTGGAAAAGTTTTTTTAAAAAGATTGAAAAAATTATCTTGAAAGAAAATCTCTCAAAAAATTGTCATGGTCAACTCGTATTTAAAAAAATTATCACCAAATAGCTGAATAAGAAGTAGGTACCTACTTAGTTTATTCTTTTAGAAAAAAATTTCCAGACAAATGTTAGTTGTGAAAAATAAAAGAAAAAGTATTGCAAAGTTTTTTTTTCTGGAATGTCTCTTTTTTGCTAAAATTGTTAACTGAAGTATTCTATCAACCATTTTTCTTCAATTTTCTCAAAAAATCTGAAAAAATTTTGAAAGGAGAAATTTCTACATTTTTCTGGAAAAATTTAATAATCCTATCAAAATAATTTCACAAAAAAATCTTAATTTTTTGGAAGGGTAATATTTTACCACAAAAAATTTTAAGAAATATTGAAATAGACTATTTCTCATCAAAGTAAAATTTTTAGAGAATTTTTTGGAAGAATTTTTGACTTTTTCAATAATAAAATTGTTGAGAGATTTTTTTGTGATTCTAAAAAAAAATAAAAAAAATAAAAAAATAATTTTGAATTTTTTTTGGTAAAAATTTCAATATATTTTCACAATTGAAAATGTGGATGATATTTTTGAAATGGGGTAGGGGGTGACTAACTTCATTGCATTTCTGGTCGGTAGGCTCTCTTACTTGAAAATTCAAGTCACTATTTTCCACTTTATTTTTCCTAAAAAAGGTTGATAAAATCAATGGAACAAGAACAACTTAAAACTAAAATATCTTGCATAGGAAATCTGTGTTATAAAACTGAGGGGATTTTCATTTTTCACCATTTTTTCTGCCTTTTAAAGCCTGACAAAATTTTTCTAAAAATTGATCTGTAGAATTTTTAATGAATTACATGTTTTTCAAAATCTAACAAAATATCTAAAGGTCATTACGTATTATCACACAATTTCTTCTTTAACCCTCTAAAGAAATGTAATTATAAATTTTTTAATTTTTCTAATTATACCTTTGGCTTACAGTTACTTTTAAACAATAAATATAATAAACATGTAAATAATCACCTTCTCTTTAAAATTACTACTTTGGCTATTAAAGAAATTGTTAGGTTCTGTTAAAACGTCTATTTCTGGAACACAAAAATTCAACACACCGTATAAACCGTTGGTATCGGTGTGTCAAAATTAGTTAATACTATGATGATAAATTCCCTGCGGAGAATTCCTAGGGTTTGAACCTCCCCTTGGTGAGGTCATCCAAGTGAGTTACCGCTGGGTCTGAGTATTATTAAAAAAAAAAAAAAAAAAAAAAAAAAAGGTAAACCTAATAATCTCATTTCGGAATTTTTCAACGTAATTTTATCCTATTTTCAATTTTTCTTTCATTTTCTTTTTCGACGTTTTAACAAATTTTAATATTCTTGAATTTGTTGTCAATTCATTTTTTAAAAACTTTTCCAATTATTTTTGACTTTTTAAATTTTTCTACACTTTATTTTTTCAAATTATAATATGTGCCTATTTCTTTCTTACGTTTCATTTTTCAGTTTTAAAAAAGTTTTAATGCTAAATTATTTCATATTCTCCGACTTCCTTTTTATTTTACTACTTGATTTTCAATTTTTTTTTGGGGGGGGGGGGGTAAAATATGTTTGAATTTTTGAGATTCGTTATTTTATTTTTTCCACATTTTATGATTTTTTTTTAATTTTAAATTCCACAACGTTGAAAAAAATCAAAGTAGTTCTTACATTATTTTTTCAAAATTTTCTCTTCGAACATTTTGGGTATTTTTTTTTCTAAAATACATAATAATGTCATACCTTTCTTTCTTTTTTAAATATTGTTCAATTTTTAATTACAATAATTACCTCCCTATTTTTTTATATTTCAAAATTATTTTTTTATCTATTTTTTTATTTTTTAAAAATGCATTTAAAATGAAATTTTGAAAGTTCTGGGTGGTTATACTTTTACCTTATTTTTTGACGTTTCTTTTCTTTAATTTAAATTAAATTCAGTGAAAAATTGAACATTGATGAATTTTAGCAGATTTGACCTTTTGAATTATTATTTCTGAATTTGAATACTTCAGTGTTTTATGACATCGATTTCAATTTTTTACGAGACACAGACACTCTTGTAAAATTTTATTTTCTTAGTAGTTACTAGAATTAACAAATTGATAAAAAAATTGTCAAAATGAAATTTAGTTAATCGTTTCTCATATGTGGCGATGAAAAACTTCAACACTCCGACCCGACCTCTTTTTGTTCTCTGCATCTCTAACAAAAACACAGTAATTATTTTTTCCATAAGTCTCTTCAGTACTTATAAAAAACTGAAACTTATTCGTAACTTGGCCGCAATCCACTTGACATTGGAGGAACCTGAACATTTAAATATAAAATGTGTAACTCTTAAACGTTCACATGTGCTCTGTGTCATCATTTACAACGGCTTTTTTTTGAACCATTTAAATTTTAAAAAGAGAAGAAAAAAAGTACGTAGTATTTTTTCTTTTTTGCCTATTACATTGAGTAATGCATCCGTCTGACCTGTTGTAGCTTCGTAAGCATACTCGGTTATATCTAGACAAGATTGCGATTCTTGTTTGGCGATAAATCGACTCGTAAATCTTGAAAGTTCAAACGGTACGTATGCAAGATGTGCATACTGCATATTGCTGTAGAATGTACCGTTTGAAGTAAAAATGTCCTCCTAGTTTCTCGTAATCTATTTCAAAACACCGAGAAGTGGAAAAATTCTCACAAATGCAGTAGGAATAAAATATGTTACGCATAGGCCTGTATCGTACGAATTTCGAGATAGGAATAAAAAATGGTAACTGTAATAATCGTTATAACTAATTCCTAAATAAAGAAAAG
Organism: Balanococcus diminutus; assembly: GCA_959613365.1. Lineage (NCBI taxonomy): Eukaryota > Metazoa > Arthropoda > Insecta > Hemiptera > Pseudococcidae > Balanococcus > Balanococcus diminutus. The sequence goes on along the minus strand of OY390715.1, from coordinate 31,644,181 downwards.
GGTACGCACATGTCTTATAATACTGCGTAAAAAAGACGAGTAAGAAAAATATACATACAACAAATGAGGCAATTCTGTCGAGATGATGAGTATCTTGTTGTAAATTATTCGAGAGTAGTATACAAAATCAGGCTAATTTTTTTCAACATTATTCACTATGTAAACCGATTGTTTACATTTTACGAGATACTACATGACGAGTATGAAATTATCAACATGTAAACAGCCATAGCCGAGCCATGTACGAGAATATGCGGTAATTGAGCTTATTTATACGCAGATATTTAAATGACGGTACTATCTATGTATGCTGGTTCGAGTATATTTAGTATTCGCTATGCAAACGATTGTCTGTCGGCGGCATAGTTATTGTAAAAGTTTTCAACTTGAACGTAGAAAGCCTAAGTTGCGTGGTTTTGTAAGTTTCAAGTCCGAGTATGCGGCTGAATGGAAAAATTAGACTCGTGCTGGATTTTATTACTCTGGCGATAGATTAACGATTTGGTTAATTAAGCGAATCGAACTCGAGACTCGGAGGACGCTGCGAGCTATTCGGATGCGAATCCTATCTTTGTAAGATGCGTACGTATGTATGTATTTCCGGCTTTTAATTGACTGCTTTCTACGTATACGGATTGGTTGCATAAATCGTGCCGCCATTGCCTCGTGTCTATGTTGATGGAATTTTTTTAAACCTTTAGATCTACTGGTGCTTTATGTACTTAACTTACAGAGTAATAATAATGTCATATTTCAAAAAAAACAAATTTTTTGGTGCCATCTTATGTCTAATCAAATCAAAAAAAAAAAAAAAAAAAATGAAAAATATTGGAAATTTTTAATACCTAATTTTTTCAAAATGGTTATTTTTTAATTTTCAAAAAAAAAATCGAAAAAATTTAGGTAGGCCTACCTATTAAGTCACAAAACAACATTTAAAAAGGAAAAAAAAATACTCATTTTCCATCTCACCTACATAAATATAAAGTGAGTCCACTTGTAGTATAAATGTTATAAAATAAAATAAAATAAAAGTACCCCCCCCCCACCCCCCGGTAACTAAGTGTTTTTGGAGTAGGTAAAAAAATGTTCAATTTATTCTAAAAAAAATCGTTAATTTTTTTGAAGCAAAAAATTGCTCAATTTAATAGTTTAATTTTTTCGAGTGAAAAATTGCTTATATAATTTTTTCTGAGAGAAAAATCAAAATTTTCAAGAGAAAAAGTTTCATGTCTTTGAGTAGAAAATTTTGTTCAGTTTCTTGTAATAAAAAAATGCTCAATTTTTGGAATGAAAAATTGAACATTTTTTGGAAAAGAAAAATTCTTAAGTACCTATAGGTTTTAATTTTTTTGAGAAAAAAATGTTCAATTTTTTGGAGTAGAAAATTGTCTAATTTTTTTGTAATAAGAATTTCATGTTTTTGTTCCGAAAAAATTGCTTAATTTTTTTTGGAAGAAAAATTCTTGAAAAAGAAATTGCCCAACTTTTCGTGCTGAAAAAAATGATCAATTTTTTGGAGTAAAAAAATGCTCAATATTTTGAAGCAAATAATTCCTCATTTCTTTTTAAAAAATAATTGTTCATTATTTTTGGAGTAAAAAATTGCTCAATCTTTTGCTTCAAATGAGTTTTTGGGTTGAAAATAGACTAATTTTGTGCTGTAAATTTTTTTTGTTTTTGTTGTGAAAAATTGCTCAATTTTTTTAGAAAAGAAAAATTATTCAGTAATATTTTTTGAGAAAAAAATTGTTCAACTTTTAGTAGTGAACTGAAAAACTGCCTATGTTTTTTTTTGAAAAGAAAAATTCTTGAGAAAGAAATGGTCCAACTTTTCGTGAAAAAAAAATTTTTGGAGTAAAAAAATGCTCAATATTTTAAAGGAAAGAATTGCTCAATTTTTTGAAAAAAAAGTTGTCCAATTTTTGGAGTAAAAAATTGCTCAATCTTTTGCTTATTTTTGGAGTAAATTTTTTTTTGTTTTTGTTGTGAAAAAATTGCTCAATTTTTTTGGAAAAAAATTATTGAGTAAGTACCGTAGAGTGGGGCTACTTTGAACAAAATTTCCACTTTTTTCGTATGTTTTTGCTCGTAACTTTTTTTTGCGTGAAGTTACAAAAAAAAACTTTTCATAGAAAGTTTCGTCATCGAATGCTCTATCTTTTGGTCTTTGTCCCATTTCGTTGAACTTTGTTGCCTTGCCTATGCAATTTTTCAAAATTTTGTTCGAAGTAGTCCCACGAGTGGGGCTACTTTGAACAAAGCCCTTCTGTTGCAGATGGAGTGGTCGCGGGTGGGGGGATCGATGAGGGCTATCCTAAGTATGAATCTTACGAAGTTTTGTTGAAATCGGTTCACAAGAACGGGATCTAGAGACCTCAATACAAAATTTCTTTAAAAAATCGTTATTTCATTAAAATTTTAAGAAAAAAATTGATTTTTTTTGAAAATACGGACTTTTTTTTCATCGAAATGCCTAAAAACTACATTTATGAAGATTACAGACAAAATTCATGCGCGATTACGTTACTTACACTCGTACTTGGCCACCATCAAACAGTTTCTAAGAAAGAAATCACAGTGTTCAAAGTAGCCCCACGACATAAATGTATTTTTCATACGCAGTATTCAAAAGCTAAAATTTTTTAAATGGGTGATTTGTACTCTTCGAACACCATAGAAAGGAATAAAAATGTCACCTAGTGCAATTTCAACCAAATTATATTTTTTCTAGACGCTCCTTTCTAACGTTTTTTTATTTTCGATTTTTTTTAAAGAAAATTTTTTTCATTCGAGCTCGTGGGAAATACAAACTAAAGCTGATAACGATACAAAACACCACGAAGTATAAACTGGGTAGTATACGTGTCCACCTTGCACAGTTGAAATCAAAAAATTTCAATTACAGGCCGCTGGAGCCCTACTTTTAAAGACTCAAACGTGTTTTGTTCAAAGTAGCCCCATATTACGGTAACCTTTTCAAGAAAAAAATATTCAATTTTTTGGAGTGAAAAATCGCCTTATCTTTTGCTCCAAATGCTTCATTTTTGCAGTAAAAAATAGCCTATTTTTTTGTAGTAAGAATTTTATGTTTTTGTAGTGAAAAAAATTGGGCAATTTTTTTAGGAAAGAAAAATTCTTGAGAAAGAAATTGTTCAACTTTTCGTGGTAAAAAAATGCTCTATTTTTTGGAGTAAAAAAATTGCTCATATTCTTTTGCTCCAAATGCTTAGTTTTTGACGTAAAAATGAACTAATTTTTTGGAGTAACAATTTTATGTTGTGAAATTTTTTCAATTTTCTGGAGCAATTTTTTTTTTTAATTTTCTGGAGTAGAAAATTGCTTAATTTTCTAGAGTAAAAAATTGTTCAATGTTTTGTTTAACTTTTTGTGGTGAAAAATTGCTTTACTTTTTTGGAAAATAAAAATTCTCAAGTACCTAGTTGATTTCTCTGTGAAAAAAATTGTTCAATTTTTTGGGAGGAAAATTTACTCAATTTTTGATGAAAAAAGATTCTAAATATTTATGTTTGGGTGAAAAATCTTTCAATTAAAAAAAAAGATCCTAATTTTACTAGAGAATCTTTCAGTTTTTTTGGAAGATAAAAATCTCAATTTTTTGTGTGAAAATTGAGCAAACCCTAGAAAATTTCTCAAAATAAACCAGAATTATTGCACGTTAGAATAGCCTTTGTCCCACGCTCCCCCCTTTATTGGGTCAAATTTTTGGTTAGGTGTTGGGGTTGTAATTTGGTAGTGTAAGTATTAAATTTTTTTTATTGAGATGCGACTATTACTCTCAAATATTTTCAGCACCTCCACTTTGAAGTTTGAGTTATAACATTGGTGATTTTTGGGGGTGATGGGGGGGGGGGGGGGTGATATCCCAAAAAAATATCATTATTTTGGTGATGGAACAAGGAAAGTATTGACGAAAGACAAAAGCACAAAAAATTGAGATAATATGACCTTATTACTCTGGAGGTGCGATATATATAACCTTGAATACGGTAATCGGCTCGCACCTTTTTTTCCTTACGTCCGCACACAGACACAGTCGCAGATCAGGTCACCAATAATGCAGCTAATGCTACCTGTCTTCTTTGCTTTCTATTAACCGCATTTTTTATTATTAAATAATCGGCTTAACGGTCAGACATGTTTTATGGATCAGCTGTAGTGGCGTCGTCCGAGTCCGAGTCGTTTGTGCGTTCTGCACTCGAATGCGTGCTTCATCTCGCTCCATAATCTGGACCGAAGACGAAAATTATCGCATAGATGCGATTTCTGGCCTATAAGAAAAATTCAATTCATCTCGTATTTCCGTTTACGTGATCGGCGACCGACGACGGCCAGCGAGGTGACCGTGTGTTATTTTTTTACAATTCTAATCGACTTATAGTATATACCTACGGGACGAACCTATCCCACCTCCCTTTGTCGCTGTGTCTCTTGCTCCGATGTACTCGCATATATGCGAAAGGTATCAGCAATCGATGTGTAGGACTGTATAGTATGCGTATATGTATATATAATATAGAGATAGAATATAGAAGAAGGCACGCCTTATCCTCGTAACCTTCTCTACTCCCATTCCGAAGTCGTCCAAGTGGTCGAGCATCTCGTCGTAGGAGAGCCTCTGCCTCGTCGATCGTCGCGCCAAAGAAGCCAGCCCAAGAGCAAGAACCACAACCACGCAGCACACATACTCGCTGGATCTGTAGCGTGGTGCGCGGACGCGATCGCGTCGTGTAAACACCTGTTCTGTTCTCTCATCGCTTCGCAAATCAAGAGCGTTCGCGAAATGGCAATTCGCGAATTTGTCTCGGAACTTTCGCGGGCCTCGAGGAGCCCATTTTGACTCGAAATCGCCTTTTTCTCTCTCGATTCGATCTGTCTCGGTGCGGTCAATGTGTCTCGATGTCGTACAAGCTGTACGTCGCGTTAAGCGTATTTTTATTATTTAAATACGACTGGAACGCGTTACTGTGGTGGTGGTGTTCGAGCGAAACCGCACCGGTGGTGGTTTTCGCGTTGCTCTTGTTCGCGTACTCGAAGCTCATCAAAATGCCATCTTTGGCGGTCATCGAGCATTTCCCTTCGACGACCACGGCGCCCGAAGACCATCTCGTCGACGAGTCCAACTCCAAGCTGCCTTACGAGCCAACGAACGGGATCGAAATCGAACGATTTGCGACGATTAGATCGACCAAGAATGGAATCGCCGGAGGTGGCGGTGCCAAATGCGTTAAACCGCCGATCAAATGTAATTACTCCAATATTTGCAATTATTTCAATAACGGGTTCAAGCTAAAACCCAATGCTCGCGTCGAAGAAGTGAAGAAAACCTTCATAAATAAAGAACCCCAACCGCAGCACAACTCCAAACACAACGAACAACTGGAAAACGATAAATCACTGTTTACCCCCGGAAAGGTATCCGAGATAGCTGAAATATTCCAAAAAAATTGCGCCAAGACTACCAAAACACCCCCGAATGGTATCAAGAGCACCTTCGAGAAATCCATCGCAACCCCTGCAGATTCCACAGCGTCATCTCTGGTGCAATGTGACAACGTTGTCGAAGAATTTCAAACCTGCGACGTCTACCAGTCTCATTCGGATAAACTATCTTACTCTTGGGTATTTGGGGAGAACTACAACGAAGGAGGTAAAAGCGATTTGGAAAATATTCTGCCAAATTCCACCACTGATGTTGATTTCCATCTTGGCGAATTGCGATCGTTCAAGAAAAAAGAGGCGAACTCCGGAGAGAATAAAGTAAACGGTATTTTAAAAGAAGTCCTCACTTGTAACGTAATCGATCAAAAAACTTGCGATTGGAGATCAGTGAAAAAAGAATTGAAATCGTTGGATAAACTCAAACCAGTTGCCATCATCGATCCCTTGACTTTGCCTAGTACAAAGTTGAACGGATTCGATCGTATTAAGAATATCGATTCTCCGTGGTATTCGTGCGAGAATATCGACGAGATGAATGGATATAACGCCAAGTTGAACGGTGCTTACGACGAGCCGGACTCGAAATGTAAATACAACTCGGATCAGCATCACTTTATTGATCGAGTAGATTATTTGAACGATTACAACGGATTTCTGAACAATAGTGCAAATATCGACGCAGAACCTATGAAAGATCAGCAATTCGCCTCGAAGACGACGAACGGGTATCGAAATCAGAATGAAAAAGGTCATCAGCGTGGATCTCCAGAGACGACGACGCCGATCAGGCCTTTATCGCCGATACTAGAAATAAGCCAAGAGAACGATAATTACTCGTCGACTGTGTCGTCTTCGTCGTCGATGGACAGGTCTTCTTGTACGAGCGCCGATTTTTATATAGGAACGTATTCGACGGAGCGAGGCGAATCTGGTATGAATTCGTTTTGTATATCGCCCGAAGAGCTATACTCGCATAGGCGTATAAATGGCTCGGCTGCCGACGCCGTCCAAGAAACAGCCATCGAGCAATCCATATCGTTAAATATGCTGCCATCGACGGCGATAAGCATACCTGTGTCGTTGCCATCCAGCAAAATATGTACTTCCGAGTGTCAGGTAATAAATAGAGTAATTTCGGCAGTAAATTAAACCTCTTTATGTCCGAGTAGACTGACCCTCACCCTCTGCCTCTTCATCCATACCTTGCCTTTTTTTAATTTTTTTTTTATTCGTCGAGATCGTCCAGATCGTTTGATAGCTTTACTCTATGAAAATAATACTTATAATGGTGAAGTCGATTATTGCAAAAAGAGTCTGTAATGTGCCGCATGAATTAACATCATTCATTGGTGTTCTTTATGTGCGAATTGTTGTTTACAGAGTAATTCGAAGCGAAATAGGTACTTGGGTGTTGACTTTATTCCACTCGGTTGTGCTTATACCGAGTCAAGATTTATCGAGCTGTGCGAAATCGTATGTACTTACAAGATGAGCAGAGTCCGGCAGTGAACTGTGCTTATGGTAACGATCCTAAGCGATTTGCTTGGACTGCTAGTCCATTCGACGAGGATTTTAAAATTCTAATCTGTCCATAATCGTAGTTATTTTTGTTACTTATGCGATGTGTGTGACTTCTCGATGACGATATTTTTCCACCATGTTTTAATGCTCGGATAAATTTAATTAAAGAGCTTAGAACTTCTATTCGTTTACCCAAGTGTCAAGGTAATTGGGTAACCTTAAAGTTGGAGCTTAAGTTACATATCTTTTGTATTGTAATTTTTATTATTGCGCGTCGTTTATGAAAATATGAATGATGTGTGTGTCGAATGAAAAATATTATGTTTTCTTGGAGGGTTTTTTTTCAAAAGATTTTATGTATTTATTTTTCAAAGTAGTGGTTCATTCCTTGAAAGAACTATTTTTCTAAGAAGACTTTTTTGGAAAATTGTACCTATAGCTACAGACCTGTCGACAGGGGGTGAGAATGAATCCTAACCATGCCCGAATTTCTTTTAAGGACCAGAATTCAAGTAGAAAAATGTATTTTAAAAATAAAGAAAAAATTTCTGAGAAAATTTCAATTAAAAATGTTCAAAGTTTTAATTGAAAATTTTCAAAAATAAGTGTAGGTACATAACTTTTCTTTAAAATGTTGACTGATATATATTTTTTAATTTAGTTGAAAGACAATGAAAAAATGTTCAGCAAAAATTTTTCAAAAATTCTGAATACTTGATAACACTGTTTGAAAAAAAGTAAACAACATTTTCAAAATTTTCAGGGGAAAATTTCGAGAGAAACTTTTCAAGAAAAATTAAATAAAAAAATTTCAAGTGAAAATATCCAAGGCAAAATAATTTAAATTATTGAAAAAAGATTTCCACTGAAATTTCTTTGGATACCTAACCGTTTTTAAAAATTATTTAAAATTAAAAAGGACTTTAAGAAGAACTTTTTTCAATAGTTTCAAAGTATCCATTGAAGACTTTTTTTTGAAAATTTCCAAGAGAAATTTCATGTAGAATTTTCAAAAATTTTGATTAGGTATCAACTTTTTTTTTTAAATAAGTATAAAATTTTTTAAAAGATGTTGAATGAATGTTCTTCAAAATTTTTAAGTCACTTTTTAAAAAATGATTAAAAATTTCATGCGAAAATTTGTTATAATTTTCATTTTAAAACTTCTACAAATTGATATTAAGTAAACATTTATTTTTTTTTAATTTTAGAAAACATATAAAAGGGATTTAAAAAAACTTTCTTCAAGTAATTACCTAATTTCTTTCCCCAAAAAAAATTTCAATTCATTTTTTCAATTTTTTAAAGCATTATTTTTCCAAAAAAAAATTGTTATCATGTTTCATGATCTTTTCTCAGGGGATTTTTTTTGAAAAATTTTCCGATTAAATTTTTTAAAGAAACATTCCAAATCTTTTTTTTGGAAAAAAAATCTTAAAATAATTTTTTGAACAAGATTTTTTTGGAAGAATTTTTCCGAAAGAAACTTTTGAAGATATTCGAGAATTTTTTCCGGATTTCAAAAGAAAATTTACAAAAAAAAAATTTAAAAAAATAAAAAATTTGAGAATTTAAACAAGATTTATGATAATTTCTTTTTTTAAATAATTCAAGAAATTTTGAACAGATTTTTTGAAATTTTTTTCTTGGAAAACTAATAAAAAAAAAATCAAACATTTTTCTCAAAGTAAGACTTTTAAGATTTTTTCAAATTGTTTCCATGATTTCTAAGGAAAATTTACAGAAAAATCGGTATTAAAAAATGTGAGATAACAAAAATTTTAAGAAATTTTTAACTGATTTTCTTCGATTGTTTCAAAGAAATTTTTTAATGAGAAAATTTTAATTCTCGTTAAAAAATTTTAGAGGAAATTTTTCACAGAGGATTCTTCTCAAAATAATTTTCAGTTTGTGTTTTTTTCCTACCTATTTCTTCAAATACCCTTTTTGACTGAAATTTCTTTACGATAAAGGATGAGCTTAATCTTTCACAACTATTTCCTACTTATACAAACTTTTTCATTTTTTTTTTCAAAAAATTTTCTACTAGAAATTTCTTAAAAGTTTTAAATTACTTTTTTCAGTGGTGAAATGTAAATCTTTTGTTGGATTTCTGTTTTACATTTTCCTACTTTTTTATTGGGTTGTTACTCGTTATTTTTGAAGCCATTTTGTAAAAAAATGAAACTTTTATTAGGTACATTTTTTAAGCAAAAATTTAAATTTTTTAAAAAAGTGACAAAATTGTTGTGCGTTCAAGTTTGAAAAAAAAAATCAAAAAATTCATTTGAACAAAATTTTAAATCATTATTTTGTAAAGTTGACTGTAACTCAAATTTTAAAGAATTTTATTTTTTTTTTTTTTAAATTTTTTTTTAAGTCAGTTTGAGCAAAACTGAAAAAAATGACCAAAAATTTAAATAAAAAGGCAAAAATATCGATATATAATGATAATAATGACTAAATAGTGAAAGAAAAAGAAAATGATGATAATGATTGATAGTAATGGTTATTTCTGAGCTCTGATTTTTTTTTGTTTTTTTTTTATCTTATTTAAATTTTTGAGTAAAAAAAAAAATACCGACTATAGTGTTATTTCTCGTAAGTAATTTTTTCGATTGATTTATTCATTAGTGCCGTAAAAGTTGAGTTTTTTCAAATTTTGTGAAAATTGTGTTCAACTTGACAAAGACCTCAATATTTGTCCTCATTCTCGTACTTAAACCTTTGCATTGTTTATTTTATTCGCTACACAATAGCTGACGATTTTCATATTTAATCGTACTTTTTTTGCTCATACATATAATTGATTCAAATTGAATAGAAGTAATCCTTGAAATTAATGAAATGCACGTATCTTAGCTTTACTCCTATTTTCCTTCCAAGCAGTTCACTTTTGAATCAATTTCCACATGCATAATAGAAATACAGTAGGTACTGTCGACTTCCAATGACCAGATAAGACCAACTTGATTTATAATAAAAGACGACTTTGAAATTAACGCCGTAGTATTTAATAATCGTATTTAATAATCACGTAACGGTCGATGAAATAATTACATACACCTCTGGATAAATGCGTTTGGAAAGGTAAACGATGCTTAATAAGTCGTAAAAATGTTGACACGGTGCCATGTACTGCTGGTTACACGTATGTACACAACGATTAAAAACGCGGTCTTAGAATAGCTAATTAAGGCGGTGCTCTACGCTACACAGGGTAGCCTATCCTGCCATCAGGCGCAAATTTTTCAATTTCGTTTTTTTCGTGTTTTATTGCAGATTTTTTTGAAAAAACGAGGTACAATGCTAGCATTCTGAACGGAATTTGACGAAAGGGCCTTCCATGGTAAGATGGTGAAATCGGCCCTTGATCGAAATTGGGTCCAAAGTGGGTCAAAATGTTACTTATGATGTAAAAACACGCCACAAAAATTTTTGACCCCCTCCCCTTTCCGAAAAATCGCGTTATAACGGTCGAAAAATCAAAAAATTCTAACTTTGAAGGGGTGTATGAAAATTTTTGATTTTTTCACAGATTATAGGTATCATGTAGGGGTATATGTGGTAAAACTTTTAAAAAGATCGGTTCACAATTTCTTTGTTTTTTGGCGGGTTGAAATTTTCAAAAAAAAAATTTAAAATTTTTGGGGGGGGGGGTGCCATGGCTGGATTTTTTTTTTAAATCTTCGTAATATGGATAAGTATCACATATATTTTTTTGAGGGTGCCAAAGGGGGGTGGAACATAGTCAAAAAAAATAAAAACTTCGAAAAAACACGCATTTTCAGGGTTTTTTCGTATTTCTCGAGGGTGTTTGAGGCGGGGACTTGAAATGTAAGCAATTACAATCGTAATACATAATATCTGGATGGAGTGGGGTTGATGTGGGAGATTTGTGGTCACACAAGTATGGGACGAATGACAGGGTGTGATAAAAATAAGGAAAAACAAGTGATGTGAGCGCTAGGATGGCTCTTTTGGAATTCGGGTATTTTTAATGTCTTAGCCACCAAATTTTTTTATTTCATGAGAAAATAACTTTTTACTTATCATTTTTGCCCTAACTGAATTTTAAGTGGCAACTAGTCCACCCCCCCCCCCCTTTTCAGAAAAATAATAAAAATTGACTGATTTTCAAAATCGGCGAGGTGAGATGACGCATTCGTCCCTATTCACGCTTATAATTCTGATTCTTTAAATATTTGGGCACATTCAACTATTTTATTCATTTAATCTAACACAATGCTAGCATTGTACCTCGTCTTTTCAAAAAAATCTGCAATAAAACACGAAAAAAACGAAATTGAAAAATTGACGCCTGATGGCAGGATAGGCTACCCTGTGTAGCGTAGAGCACCACCTTAAATGGCGTAGGTAGACGAGTGGCGTACATTACCTACTCAGATGCTCTCTTATCATTAAAGAAAATTTAATTTATTGCGGTCAAACGAAGCGAAGGCCCACCGATGAAGTTATTTTCTCGTTACAGAGGATGACTTTAAGATAGATTTTTTCCTTCGTCAACTAAGTATTTCGGTAGCGAAGCTTGGGCATTGTTGTCGTATTCGATGTATCTATATGGTCACTAAGAGTTATGTAACGACAACTTTCTTGAATTGACCTTCACTTATAGTCTTCTCGTTAAAGAATCTTCTTTAACCAGAGATGGTGCATTAGTCACAGATAATAATGGTGTTAGGTTTGACAGTGCACTTGAAATGTGTATCTGGTTTATTTACTGGTAAAATGACGTAATTATGATCAAAATAAGCGATTGTTTGGGTACAGTCGATTACTCTTTTTTCCTTACTCGACCAAATTGCTCGTGGGTGGCGATGGTTGAGCTGTGGATCGGATGAGGTTGAAAAGTATATCGATGAGATTGGCGGCAATCGTGTATAGTGTTTCTTGTACCGGAAGGAAATCAATACGTAGAAATGCAGCGATTATTTTTCCCTTTGTGGACGAAGCAGCGAAGTGTTTCTTATGGTGGTTTAATATTACCTGTAATGGAATTGGATGCGATTGCGACTAGTTTTTATCTGTGAGAAGTGATGAAGAAGAAGGATGAGGTTATATGGAATGGAATAAATTAATACTATTAAATTATTGACACGCTTGTCCGGCTAGTGGCGCAGGGGGCGGTTTGAAGAGAGGCAGGGAGCAGGGTAAAAACCTATATATGATTGATGTATGACTTATGGAGTTGAAATGAGGTATTTTGGAATAATGTGTACGTCTTATTTGCGGTCACGTAACGATATCGTTCACTAAGCATAGGAATGAAAATAACCGTGACGTGATTTGCGTTTGTGACGCGACGGACGCGACGCGACTCGCGATGCCGCATATTGATCGAATATATCGAAGGGTTTTTGAAAGATTTTTTTTTCGTTGAGCTTCTTCTTATATATCTACCGGATAATAGGATAATATTAACAATGGTCGTGAGATTTCTAAAAGATGTTTTGTGTTACAAGGTTTATAAATGTAGTATATATATATATATAGGCTGCCTCCTGCTTTATAGGATAGGTAAATTATTAGTGGAAGTTTACATACGTAGGTATACGATACGATATTTATACCGTAAATATACCTACTACTACATACGATTATAGACGACACGACCTAATGAACTATACGAGAAACGAGAAATTTCAACGTGCTTTCACGCCTAATGGAGGTTTTAGCCCGTAGGCTAAAATAAGTATACTTGTAGCTACCATGGTTGCCTGCTATACGACTAACGACTTTGCCTTTTTTTGCTTTCAGGTGTTTTTCAGATCTGGAGTGCTAACGCAGTTGGAAGCGTTACGAGATGATAAACTGGCCGATCGTGTTATCAAATTTCAAGCATACTGTCGTGGTTATCTGTCCAGAAAGAGATTGGCCAAATTAAAGGTATTATTTTTAATATCTATAGTTCTATTCGAACCGGTTCTTTTTTCGTTGATTTGGTGCAGTTTTTTGTAGGGCTGTGAAACGGAACGAAACGAAACAAATTACTGGAAAAAATCCCCTCAAAAATTGTTAAAAATGAAACGAAATGAAAATAACAAACACTGAAATGAAAAAATACTAAAAGAAAGGAAAAACAATGTGTTTGAAATTTTTATAATTTCTTTTTTTTGGGTTCTATTTCAATTTCTAACTTTTCCCAATAATGACGCACATTGATCATGAAACAAAATCAATTTTTCGTTGCGTTAATCGAAACCATTTCGTTATATTGGGAATAAGTACTCTTTTGGGCAAGATATAGACTAATATTGTTGGAGTGTTGGTACATAAAAAAACAGATAACTCCAACTTTGGCATGTGAAGGTGAGCTGATAAAAAAAAGAGTCCGTCAACCCCAACTCTTCTTCATCGGAGTTGCAAACTCTCTTTCAACTCAGATTTTAAAACAAATTATAGATCACAGAATTTGTAGGAATGGGCAGAAGGATTTGAAATTTAACCCTAGAACTTCTTTTTCTCAAAAAAAATCTTTGGGAATTTTTCAAAAAATTTTATTTGAAAGTTTTGAAATTTGAAAATAGTTTTCTAATTTTTTTGAAATGTTAGACTTGAAAATTTTTAAGATTTTCTTATTCCAATGGATTTTTTCAAATTTTTCAAATTTAAAATTTTTTCAGAAAGATTTTTTTATTTTAAAAAAGTTAGTAAGGAAAAAAAAATGAAAGCCTCGTCAAGACAATGTTCAGCTAATAAATAGCAGATATATTTGCTACTTTGTCACTAATTCGCTCAAAAGTAATTTTTTACGTCATTTCTCTTCTTGAAAAAAAAGGATGTTTTGGTTTCAAAAAGTTGTGTATTTTTTTTTGAAAAACAAATTTTTCAAAAAATGTACAAGAATTCTCAAAAAACTTTTTTTGAAAGAAATCAGAGTCTCATTAATTGTTTTCAATTTACAAAAAGTTGTTTTAAAAAAAGGATTTTTCGAGGGAAAACGTTTCAAAATTTTCTTTTGAAATACGATTTTTTGTTGAAAAAAAAAATACCTTCTCATTTCAAAATTTTTTTAAATTTTGAAAAAATAAAAAATAAAGCAAAAAATCTTATAAATTTTTTCAAAACTTATGGGTAAAAAAATTATTAAAAATATGATTTGTTAAAAGAAAATGTTTCAAAATTTGTGTAATTTTTTTGGAAAAACAAATTTTTCAAAAAATTTACAAAAGTTCTCAAAAGACTTTTTTTGAAAAAAATCAGAGTCTCATTAATTTTTTTTAATTTACAAAAAGTTGTTTTAAAAAAAAGATTTTTCGAGGGGAAACGTTTCAAAATTTTCTTTTGAAATAAGATTTTTTGTTGAAAAAAAAATACCTACTCATTTCAAAAAATTTTTAAATTTTGAAAAAAAACTCAAAAAATCTTATAAATTTTTTCAAAACTTATGGACCTATAAAAAATTATCGAAAATATGATTTATTGTTGAAAGAAAATGTTTCAAAATTTTCTTTTTAAAAATCCCAGGTAGGTATAGTTTTTTTTCAAATTTAAGTAGGGTAGACGTACATGCAACCAAAGTTGACAAAAGTTCGAAAATAAAGTTATTAAAGCTTGATACTGTTGAATTGACATTTTTAAACGTTGTAGATCGAGCTTTCCCTCAAAATAAACCACCTCTGTAAAAAATTTTCAGTGATTTACTCAGTCATTTGGTTTATTAAAGTTGCAAAATGGTTGCAAACTGGTGTAGTGGAGCAAAAATTTGGGACCCAGTTTGCAACGCCTATCCTTTTTTTTGTTTTCACTCTTATAAATTTTCAAGGTCGCTATTTTTTTCACTTTTGGCAGAGTTAAGTCACTAAAGGACCCTTCTTTGCGAACATTTTAAAAAATTTGAGAAAAAAAATATTTAAGGTAGCGAAAACTGCGACGTTGCAAACCGGTGCAAATCGCAGTTGCAAACTGGTACGGGCGTTGCAAACCGGTGCATCGCGAAATTTTCACTTTTAATTGAAATAGATTAAAATCTTCAAAACAAAAGATCATTTTTATGCGATTTTCAAAAAGTGGAGAGAATAAGGAATCCAAAAATGTATATTTTATTACATTTATACCAATCGATGAACATTTTATGGTGCTTAGAAGTTGAGAATTTGCTTAACACGTTGCAAACTGGTACGTCTACCCTACTTATGTCTAAAAAAAATTTCTTCAATTTTCATAAAGAAGTCTTATATTTTTTTTGTTGGAGAAATTGAAAATCTTATCAAAATATTTTCGAGACGATAACTGTACAAATAATCGTCAAAAAAAAACGTTTTGAAGGAAAATAAGGAAAATTTTTCAAAATTCATGTGAAAAAATTTCTAACGTCTCCATTATTTTTTTTTTCAAATTCTAGTTAGGTACAAAAAAATTTCCGAGTTTTTTTTTTTTTTTTTTTTTTTTGAAACGTTTTAGAATTTTTTTTGTAAAATTTTTTACACATTTCCTTTTAAAAATTTAAAAAAAAATGTTTGATAGAATTTTTGAATTTTTTCCAATAACATTTTGAACTAAGGTATGGTGGGGTACTTTCAAAATTAGGGGCTTGTTGCCCTTGGGTTCAATTTTGGACCCCGATATCAAATAGGGGTTGTAAATGCAAATTTCTAGCACAACATGACACAAAAAACGGATCCAGGCTATCTTCCGGGCGATCTTTGTGACACAAAATTCTTATCACATCCATTTTCAATTTGTCTGTGAAATTTGACACACATTCGGAAAGTTTTTTTTTAAAAATTGCGAAAATTCAGTGAGTTGAATTTTTATAAAGTTGAAAGACCACTCTTTCGGGCGAGTGTATGAATTTAATTTTTTTTATCATTCTTAAGGTCGTCAGGAGTGATTTTGCAAGTACCCCAGCTCCAGGTACCCATGGAATAAACGCTAAAATGAACGAAATTACGATGTTGCAATCACCCCAATTAGCCCCAAATGTCTCAACTAAATTTATAATTATTTTAAACAATGTTTTGGTCACATTTGGAACATTACTCGAGTACTTTTGAATCGATTTGAAATGGTCAAAAAACATCAACTAATAAGTATGTTTTTTACGAATTTCGTGTTGATTTTTTTTCAAAGTTGTGTCATTTCCTAAATTTTCAACATTTTTTAGTACTCTAAGCTTCATAATTTATATAATAGCTTGAGAAACACGACCGCTTAGTCAAAAGTGCCAAAAAGTCATTAGCTGAATTTATGAACCAGGATTTTGCATTTAATGTAATTAGTCGAAAAAAATCTTAGTAAAGTTCACTTGGCAAACATTTTCTCAATAAAGGAAATACTTTTTGAAGAAAATTTTTTTATAGACAAAAATGAGTCATCTCAAAAAATCCTATTGGAAAGAAATCAGCAAAAAAAAATCTGTTGGTTAAAAATCCTCCCTAAAAAAATGTTTCCGTCAATTTCACTGTATTTTACTCATCTACTTCAGCCAGGCTGAAAATTCTACGTTCTTGGAATTATTTTCTAGATTTCGTACGATTACGAGCATAATTTCCTTATGATCCGTGGATATCAAATTTATCTGACATGGGTGTGTCTGTGCCCATGTACATAGATGTACTAATCAGTGTTTATAGCTATCATTTGAACCATGTTAATATTTCTTCACCATTCTACTTCTATTTATTAAAATCATTTCAAAAAAAAAAAAAAAAAACATATATATGTTCTCACAATTCACAATTTCTATCGGAATGCGTAAATGACGACCATCGTAACCCGAAGGGTAAAAAAATGATGTTAAAAACCTCGATTACACGCAATAGAGCCTCGGTTGCCGAAGCGATAGCACCAAATCAACGTGAAAAAAAGTTCACAAAACCGGACTGTGTATGTTAGTGCATCGTCTATACCTCTTGGACGCGTTTAATAATATTTTCGTGCACTTTTTTTTTCACATTATCGTTTACAGATCGAAGATGTGGCCATTCGATGCATACAACGAAACGTTAGAAAATTCATGCTGGTCCGTGACTGGCCTTGGTGGAGGTTGTTAGTTCGTATTACGCCATTATTGAACGTACACAGGACGGAGCAGGAATTAAAAACAAAAACGGTAATATTCGCATACTACATACTTTTCAAGTACCTACTCACACCTATAGTATGTACCTGTACCTACGATAAGTGACGTGATTTTTTTCGCTGTTTATCGTCGAAAGCATGTGTAATACATCTACCTACCTGCGAAGGGAATCGGCAGGTAAAGGGAATTTAACGATCGACGCAAACGTGTGAACTGTTGTTAAAAGAATAATTTGACGTTTTAGTTCTTAATTGAATATTCGATAAGGCGATTATTATGTTAAACGTGTAATTGTATTGTTTTTTCTTTACGAAAACTCTTGTGCAGGAAGAACTCGAGGCTTTGAGAACTCAGTGCAAGAAATTGGAACAAGAACGGAATACGCTGAAGCAAGAAAATGCCAAGTTGGATGCCAAAGTGAGTATTGGAAAATTTTCGTTAGTGTTACGAATTACGATCCCACGAGCTTCGAACATCTGCGTCCTTGCCATGCACGAATTCTAGCACATAAAAAGCGTCTGCTATGACTGGCCCGGGTATTCGATAAGTACGTCCAAGCAGTATACAGGGTGTTGAATAAAGCTTGTGCATGTGCAATTTTAACCATAGATGCAACTCGAGCAGACAAATAGAAAAACGTTATTTTGGTAGTTGCCTATTTCAATTTTGAAGGAATAGAGAGTCATAGGTCATTCCATGTCAATTAGGTCATGTTTTTATCTAGGGTCTTCCAATTTTGTCGAGTGGATCGCCGCAATACTGTTTTTTTGACATAGACGTGAAATTTATCAGGTCCAATACTACATAGATCCTTGATATTCAAAATTGGAGGGGAGGGTGGGGTCCAATCTAAGTTTTTGTTATTGCCGAAATTATTCCTAAGACTTCAAGCTACAACTTTTGTTTGAAAATTTTTTTAATTGCACCCCTCCCTCCCTCCCCACTAATTTTGCATACCACTCCGAAGATACTAATTAAAAATTGAAGGAGTGAGGGCGGAAGGGCCTTAATTGAAAAAAATTTCAAATAAAAGTTGAAGATTAAGATCCTAAAACTAATTTTGGTTATTATGAAAATTTCGATAGGATCTCTCCCTTTCCTCCAATAATTCTACATAACATCAGGTAGATCCTTTTTCAAAATTGGGGGAGGGGTCCAACTGAAAAAATTTTCAAACAAAAGTTGTACATTGAGGTACTACAAATAATTTTTTTTCATTACGAAATTTTCGATTAGACCCTTTCCACCCCCTTACCAAAAAGTTTCCACATCATTGTACCTAAAGCTCCAATTGAAAACTTTTTCAAACAAAAATTGTAGATTGAGGTCCTTGGAATTTTTGTCATCACAAAAATTTCGATTAGACCCCTCCTTCTCCTCCAATTTTGCATACTTTAGTACGTACGAAAATTAATTTTAAATCCAACTTGTGCAGCTAGCAGCCACCTCTATTTAAATTGAGGTTAGGGTACAGCCAAAAGGTGAAAAATAGATTCTGTAAATAGTCGATATCCCCCCCCCCCAAGTCACTCAAGTCACTAAAAATGATTAAATTCTATTTTCTGTAAAATTTTGATTTTTTTCCTATTTTACTTCATTTTTTTTTTGATTTTCAAGATTATTTTATTAAAATTTTAAAATTACATAATATGAATTTTTACATACTCTATATTTTCCCAAAAATTTCAAAGATTACCTAAATTTTAAAATACCTATTTATTAAACTTCAAGAATCATTACAGTCTTAATCATTTTTTCAACTTATAAAAAATTAGTCGTAGCAAATTTTGAAAAACCCATGTTTTTTGAGAAAATTTCAGAAAATTTTTCGAATAAAGTCCTGAAAACCCTACAGTTTTTTCAATTTTTTTAAAAATTTTCTTACAAATTGGTAACGTCTCAAATTTTTTCGTCAATTTTCTCAAAAAAATCTACCGATTTCTTTTTTTTTGGGGGGATTCTAAATTCAAAAACACCTTTTGAAGAAAATTTTTTCAAAAAATAATTTGTTTTTTCAAAATTTGCTGCGGCTAACTTTTTAAAGTTGAAATAATAATTATGTAAATTGTAATGATTGTCGAAGTTGAATAAATATTTTTAAATTTAGGTCCTGTAATCTTTGAAATTTCGGGAAAAGATAAATTTTGTAAAATTTATTAATTTATTAATTCCTCAATTTTTTGTTGCTATAACACCTTCAATTTCTAAGATAAACATCAAAATTTGATTACATATTTTTTTTTTTTTTTTTTTTTGAAATACTTTTCATTAGCAGGACCAAAAAATTGTTTAATGCAGTGTTGCCAAACAATTTTGTTTGGAAAATATCAAATTTCAAACCTTTGTGTAGCCCCTTCAATTTTCGAATTAGGCAACTTATCAAAATAATGGTTTTTATTCGTTTCTACGAGTTCTACAAGTGGTTCACACTATTGCATATGATTCCTGGAACACCCTGTATGGTTTGGTTCGAGAGTCGAGCTCGAGACTGGTTACACGATGACCACAAACGTGACCCGGCATCGGCATACGTTTACGAACCCAAGAACCTTGCCAGATGATGGGTATGGGCGAATTATGGAAGAATGAAATTTTAACGCGAGTTGCTATTACAGTAACCCAAATTGTACGAGTTACGACGTCGACTGATTGAACTCGAGAAGCAGGTTGAATTTGATGCAGTTTGTAAAAATGCCAATGACAGTTTTAAAGCACAGGCATCATGCCAGACAATACCATGTAACTGTTTTCTTGACACGAATTTTTTATTAAGTACTACGATTTGCTTATTACGATTTTTCGTACGTTCACTTACGAAGAAATTGTAATACACGCCCGTGTATGATGTTAACTCATACGTGAAAAATCATTCTCCTCGGAAAGTAGAGGTACTCATAATGTACCTGATATTTATCAAAATTTGTCAACGAAACGAAAATCGCAGAAAAACTCCTCGACGGAAGTACCCTTCAGACTGACAATGAGACGAGTTTCCTCGTGTATTAAAAATAAAATAATTCGACGTTTTGATAATCGACCAAAGCTGTCGCATTAAAGTCGTCGTAAATCACCTCTGCGGATTTGCATCCGACCGATCTGTACATATGTCTACCTAAGCTCCGGTGTAATAGTAAGGTAGAGAATTATTTCTGTCAATTGGCAAAATGCCTTTAGCGTTTAAATAAATGAGTCCATACGCATTTCCATCTTCCGTATTTAACTGCAGCATAATCACTACAGTACTCGGCGTTGGAGTCCTAGAGTTTGAAGATGTAACTCATACTACAGTGTGTAGTTTTTTTTTCATTTTTAATTTTCTACATTGAATTTTGGGTTTTATAAAATAATGTCTACTCGAGAATGTGATTTCGTCTC
Organism: Balanococcus diminutus; assembly: GCA_959613365.1. Lineage (NCBI taxonomy): Eukaryota > Metazoa > Arthropoda > Insecta > Hemiptera > Pseudococcidae > Balanococcus > Balanococcus diminutus. The sequence continues at coordinate 31,623,777 of OY390715.1, read as the reverse complement.
GCGGAGGTAATTTTTGTTTTTTTCATCTGAAGAAAGCCCATTTCGCGAGTTTTGTAGCGCCGCTAGATCCGATGTTAGACGCGTTCGCCATTTATTAAAAATTTTCAATTTTGATAAATATTGTCGCCGTATGAGAATGATAGAAAATTTTAAAATTGATAAAATACGAAAGGTAACCATTGGTGATGTTGTGGATTCAGTGTTCGACCTTTGGTGTTTGGCTATTCTATATGTGTCCAATGGTGTAATAACGACGGTTACTATAGATTGGTAGAGGTTAAATTTGTGAGGTTTGCACCGAATAGAAGTAAGTTTGGTTTGTTTCAAACTGTGGAAAGCGGATTAAAATTTTCCGTCGTAAAATTAAATACCTAATTGTAAGTACCTACCTGTGTCCTGAGCTAATGATCTTTGGTGGTCACCTTGAAAGTGCATGTGCGTATTTGCAGTACAGAAAATTGACTATACGAACATGTAAAATATTTAATTTAGGTTCCAATTGTTTGGCGGATGTTCTTTGAATGTCCCTTGAAAAAAATGGAGTTCTCTTTGTATTGTCTAATTTGGAGATTTTTCCGGCGTTTATTAATTTAAATTTTTTTCGCATTTGAAATATTATGTATTTCGAGTATTTATCAGTTAAGCATATTACCTAAAATTACGCTAAAATGAACCGGTGTCTTGGTAGGTATTTTCTCTTTTTTACATTTCCAATTTGTTTGGAATGATCAGAAATGTGTTTTTAGAGGGTGTTTCGTTATTTTTTTTTCTTTTTTATTTTTTAAAGAGGATTAAATTTTTCCGAAAAATTTCCATTTTTTACCAATTAAGAGAGATTTTTTTTCAACCGCATATTTTGATATTTACCAATTTACCTACCTAATCATTGCCAATGTTTCCAAAATGATTTTCTTTGATTTTCTTTTTTCAAATAGGTATTCAAGAATTTTTTCCAACAGTTTTTTTGTGCAGCAATTTTTTTCAAGGCATGAAATTTTTTGAAAAATATCCATTTCTCTACTTATATATTATGTATTTCTGATAAAATTCCCCTGGAAATTTTTTTTGCCTGATTCTATTATAAAATTGATTTGATTTTTTTTTGACTTTGAACAAATTTTCGAAATTTTTTCAAAAAAAGTTTTTTCATTTGATTCAAATAACTTTTTAAAATTGAAAGCAAAAAAATTAAATTTTGATGATTTTTGAGGCTGAATAAATATTTTAAAATTGAGCTAATCTTTGAAATTTTGAGGGAAAATAAATTTTGTAAAAATTCGCAATTTATTAATTTCTCAATTTAAAAATTTAAAAAAAGTAATAAATGTAAGAAATAAAAAAAAAACAAGTGTGGTAAAAACTCAAAAATTGGAATAAATAAAAATTGTAGTCATTTTTAAATGTTTATAAATATTTTTGAAATTTTTGAAATTTTTAAGAGTTTTATTAATTACAATTATTATACCTTTGAAAATTTGGCAAATTCACGTACAAGATGGTGGGGGGGAGGGTGTCTCGTCTTATCCTCCCTTCGGAATTTAAATTTTTGTAAAAATTTGGAATATCATCGTAAAAGTTGGATAAATTGAGGAAATTTGGGATTAAACATCGCTTTTTCGCGTTACTGTTTGTTTACTTATCTTTAAGACTATAGGAAAAATTCAAAAATTGATTGTTCTATAACAGTGGTTTTCAATAGTTTTGTTCAATTGCTCATGTACCCCTTTTTGAAAACAATTTTTAGCGCGTATCCGGCCCATCAAAAAAATAAATTAGTGATTCGGCGATTCATAATTTTTTTTTTTTAATTTATAAGAAAAATTATTTTTTAAAAATCTTTAAAAATTCTGCATAAAAATTTCCTTTTGATTAAAAATCAACATGAAATATGAAAAAAATCTCGTAGAATAAAATTATTTGGGACATAAAAAAACACATTTTTTTTGCATGAAATTCTTTTGAAAATTAATTTTTTTATCGAAAATGAAGACAAAAAAGGGATTACTTCCAAAAAACGAGAAATTTCATTCTAGAAAAAGAATCAAACACATGTAAAAAATTGAAAAATTTATTATTCCCAAAAAATTGATAATTTTTTTTCCAAACTTCTACCTGCTTTAGAAAAAATTAAAAATACTGTTCATAGTGTTCAATCTAAAAAGCAAAAAATTCTTATTTTAAAAAAAAAACGAGGAATTTTTTAATACCTAAATGAAAAATACTATTTACTTATTTCTAGTTTTTATACCTACCCTCAAAAAATTCGCAATTTTTTCTCAAAAAAAAAAATGATAAATTTTCTGTTTAATGGGAAATTGAAAGATTTTTTTATCCAAAAAATTGGAAGATTTCTTATTCAAAAGAGTTTTCATTTAAACAAAAATCATAAAAAAAATTTAAAAAAATCATTTTATTCAAAAAAATAAAATATTTCTCCTTCCAAAAAATTAGAAATTCTATCTAATAAAAAATTTGAAAAAATATCCAGGAAATTAAAAGATTTTTTATTTTTTTAAAAATGATTTTTTTTTGAAAAAAGATTTTAAAATGTTTTTACATCAGAAACTTTGAAAAAAAATTTCGAAAAAAAAAAAAAATATACTCGTAGTTTTTTAATCACAAAAATTGAAAAATTTTCTCTTCAAGGAAATGAAAATATTTTTTATTCAAAAAAAAGGGGGAAAAATGAAAGATATTTCATTTACAGAAAAAATTGTAATTTAATCAAAAACTATGACTAGATTGCTGCTCAAGCGAAAATTTTAAAATGAATTGGTTTTGAGATTTTCTCAGACATTATGTCTTGAAATCTATTGTTTTGAATAAAATTTTTCAAGTATAAATTTTCCAATTGGTTTCATTTTGCTTGAATAGTCCTAATGGTTCCTTTAAAATTATTTTAAAATACGCGGTCTCCAATGAAACTATAATACTTCAGAATTATTTCGCATTCCACCAACTCTCTAAAGTTTAATGCTCCGAAATAAAAGTTATAATTTTTTTTTTTTAATATGAGGCGGTTCGTTTGTCTAATAATATTTGCTATAAAATTCGTATAGATCGTTGCTCGTTGTATTTGGGTTTGTGGGTCTCGATTTGATGCCTAAATCAAGTGAAATAATCGTATTTCATCGCATTATCGAAACTTTCTATTCAAAACTTACTCGATAGGATTATAGCTCAAGTACATAAGTACTACACCAAAATGGCGTGCTATTATTTGCACACATCGCATAAAAGTATACCTATCTGATGTTTGCTTTGAGTTAGGTAAAATATGTAGTAAAAACAAGAAGCCCAAGTTTAAATCTATAGTTAAAACAATGGTAAATCTCGAGCTATTGTTTTAACGACCATAATACGAGTCTAGGTACAAACTGCGAGTAAATGAGCGCAACCTATTTCATATTTTTTTTTTAAAACTGACGTAGATGCCTTTGGGTGCACCGTTGATCATAGAGCGTACGTACGTCTTAGATACATTGTAATTGAATAGTGCAATAGACTAAATTGGATAATAATGAATGGGAACCAATTAATTATACGTCAGTTGGTCGGTTTTATTTGGAAAATTATAATCGAACGAGCGAGGCGATTATTGATAATTGGATGAGGCGGCGCTACATTACGAAAGTGGAAAAAGAAAAGGATAACCTTGGATTTTTCTTTCTTTCTTACAGCAGAAAACTTGTCGTGTTCGGTTAGATACTTTTAACATGTACAATTTATAAAATTAATTTACCTAGATTTCGTTCGATATGTGCGGTGATCTCGATCTAGCTTGATATACCTAGTTGTGCCTGTAAAAACGCTCTGGGTGGAGCACGTACTCGGACGTCATGTTTACGACTGTTTCGTCGCGTTACGCTGGTGGAGGCGGAGGCGGTGGTGTGATTTACTCGAAAAATTCCATATCGTCATATTCACATTCGCCTTCTTTATCGTCGATAAATAATTCGCGAGCCACGTCCCAAGAATCCGATTTGTATTCGTTTAGTTCATCGACGACGACGGATAAACAATTGCTAAATGGATACAAGAAACACGTGTCACCTGTACGATCGAGCCGCAGCAGTCGGTGCTCGTCGGTCATCTCGGTATCCAACATCAGGTACCCGATGGCTATGTACAAGAAGAGCAAAACGTACAAGAGACTAAATACGGAGAGTATGAACGCGATTAATGCGGCTAATTCGGAGGCTGTGAGCTCGTCTCAGTTGTCCATCAAAATCGCAGAATTCCTCCAGCGTACCGATCACGTATCCGAAGAATGGAAAAAGATCGGAAAAGAGGATAAAAAAAAACAGTACAGCGAAATAGGTACAAAAATCGAACATTATTTTCGCAACTTGAAAAAACAGCCAATGAAGGATAACGTTATAGAGAACGTCGTCGTTGACCAGAGTGAATACGATAACGTGAAATGCATCGAACAGGTTGAAGGTGTTGGTAGACAGAGCCCTGGTGTTGGTAAAGCCGAAGCACCGGACCAAAATAAGGTATTAATCCGGATCGTGTTGTGGACGCGTTATTGTTTTTTGCCTACATAGGTCATAGGTATACTACCAAACCAACCACATAGCTAAGGTACGTGAATGCGAAACAAGTGCGATGAGATGATTAAAATGAGCATGTGGAGTGGGTTATTAGCGCCAGTGTGGGAGGTGACAGTGATATTTTTCACTTAGACTCGACATTTAAAAAAAAAAAAATTTAAAATGTGAAAAGAATTTTTTCTGTGCTTTCAAACTTTTTGCAAATAAATTTAATAGCAAAAAAACTTATTTGAAAGTTTTTTAAAAGAAATTTTGCCTATAAAGCCAGGGTGAAGATTTTTAAAAATAATTAATAAAAATATTTCGTGAAGAATTTTTTTCAATTTTTCAACAAAAAAAAAAACAACATTAACAACAACAATAGGTACCGTTGAGAATTCATTTATAGGTACCTAATTTACTGCATTAAACTAAAAAAACACTCTTTTACAAATCATTTTTTGGATTTTTTGAGGAGGTTTTCTTCAAAATTTTTGGTTGGAAATTCAACAAAAAAAACACCTCCTAATTTTAAAATTTTATGAAAATTTGTTATCTAAAAATAAAAAAATATATTTTTTGTCATACAGATTTATTACAGTACGAAAATTTAAATCTAATTATTACAGAATTGAATTCTGAACAAAATTTTTCCAATATTTTGAGTACCCACATAAGTACTGCTGAAATAACGAAACGAAATAACGAAAAAATTTCGGTTATTAACGTAACGAAGAGTGAAAAATGACAGGAAAACGAAAAACGAAATGAAACGAAATAAGGCTTCGTTTCACAACCCTGAGATATACCTACCTACTTCAATAAGTATGCATTTTTAAAATTCTAAGCATTTAAAGATTTTAGAAAGACGAAAAAAAAAAAAAAAAATAGTGTCCTGAAAATTGAAAAATGAGTAAATATTAATATAACTTGATAAGTTCCTATAATCAAAATATTAAAAAAAAATTGAATAGGTACCTAAATTATTATTAACCTAGCTATCACTGTATTAATAAATCAAAAAAAAGTTAAGAAGGCACGAAATATGAAAATATTAAATAAAAATTGAAAGACTTTTAGAAGAATTACAAATAGGTACTTTATTATAGTTTCCAAAACATTAAAAATTTGATAGAAGTAGAGAGTCATAAAAAAAAAAAAAATTATTAACTATAAATTAGAAAATTTCGAAAAACTGAAAAAATTACATATAAAAATTAAAATGTGAAAATAGAAAGAAATTAAAAACTACAAAAAATAATAAGTTCTTCTGAAAATTAAAAAAATAATTAAAAAATTAAAAAACATAGTGTAAATAAATTATTTGAAAAAATTAAGAAACCACAAAGAAGTAAGTATAAAATCGTTTAAAAAAACTGAAAAATTCAATAAAAGTGGCAATACATCTATAGATATTTAAAATTTCATGACATATAGGTACTTAACTTTAAAATTTTCAATTTAAAAAAAATTGGCATCTTTTGTTTATTTTAAGAAAAAAAATCTGAGTAAGTTACCCAAATAAAAAAATAAAAACAAAAAAAAACAGAAAAAACAGAAAAAGTGAAAAATTAAAAAAAAGATGAACTGAAAAATTTGACAATTGACTGAAGTTAGCTATAGAAAATTAAAACATACAATTTTTTTGCATTTAAAATTTTTTTTTTCAATTTCAACAAAAAAAACTCATAAAAAAATTTTAAAAACCCATGAAAAATAGAAAAATTTGGCAATTGATTGAGGTTTTGAAAATTGAAACATTAAAAAAATGAAATTGTAATTATAATATTAAAAGAATCAAGAAGTTGATTTTGTACAATTTTTATTATTTAAAAAAAAAAAAAAAAAATCTGATGAAATCTTGAAAATGATTGATATACGTAATTTCTATGGAAAATGTAATTAATTAAAAATTATTATTCATAAAAAATTAGAAAAAATAAGAAAAATTGAGAATTTCAAATGCTTTGAAAGTTCAGAACTGAAATTTTTTGAATAGTTAAACAATCAATTAAAACTGAAAATTTACGTAAGCAGATATTCCTTCCGAAATTCAAAAATTCATAAACTTAATTAAAAAACTCAACCTCACAAATAAAATTTAAAAAATTCTTCCGATGGGTGTAATAATCCTGTAATTATAAACACCCAAAAAAAAATAAAAATAAAAATAAAAAAAATATACCCAGGTAAAAATTTGAAAAATTGAGAAGTCATTCAAAACTTCATAAAAAATTGAAAATGTTTAAAAATTCAGATAAATAAAATTTTAAATAAATAGGTAAATGAAATAATATGAAATCAAAATTTTTGGAAATATCTAACATTTAAAAATTGAAATTTTGAAAAATTCAACGAATAAAATATGATCTTTTTTATTATTTTTCGAACATTATGTGAAGTAATTTGTACCTATAAATTATCTGCATTATTTAAAAAGTTTATTTACATTATTTAAATAAGCTATTTCTATTCACAATCTATACTATACCTGGTCTCATTCTTGCGATGTTGGGAAGTCCAATGCTCACAAACAAGGGCAAAATCCGAGTAAATAAATCGCGACAAAAATACTTACCTTCCTACTTAATTACCGTGTAGATCAAATATCATTAAAAATCACGATTCGAAATTAAGGTACGAGTTTTATCTATTTATTTCGGTGGTATAGGACAAAACCAATGTCAAGCCGTAGAAAATCGCATTAAAGCTATTGAAAGTACTCGTACAGATAGCACAAATACGAGTACAAACAAGTACACTTGATAAAGTCAATTGATAGAGACGAACGAGTCATACGAAAGCTCTATTGAGCCTAACATTTGTTATAATTCGATTACTCAGACCAGACAGATATTACAGTGAAAGTTTGAAGGTTTTAAACCAATGCTTTTATAGTTTCAGTTTTTTGAAGAAAAAAAAAAGTGTGTGATAACGTAATTTGATTTTAATTTTTTGTTTCGGGTGATGTAATTAGTAGACATATCGCGTATGTAGATGTACATGGTCAACAATTTAACATGGCAAGAGACAAAATACCTAGAAGCTTGATAAAAAAAAATCTATTTTTCTCTCAATTTCAAAACTAATATTTTAATTAAATGATTAATTTTTCTAGTTGAGCGAATTATCGGTCGATCTTGCAGAAGAACACTCAGCAGCAAACTTGGCCAGCGAACGGTTAGAATTGGAGACTGCCGAAAGAATGCGACTCGAGAAGGAAGTGCATCATTTACAAGTATGTACTACGTACCTTTCTTCCCTCAGTGTTCATTAATCTGAACAATGACCAATTTTTAATATTATTTTTCGAAATCGTAGTCTGAAAAGAAAAAGCTGCAAGAAAGCTCGGAAAAGCTGGAGACTGAATTGTTATGCATGAAAACAGCCGAAGTGAACGGTATCATCGGAATCGAAGACGACGACAGTCTTTCAGTCGGCGACGATTCATCGGGCAGCGGCGGCGTCTACAAGCAGAGATACGAAAGAGCTCTTAAAGAATTAGAATATACCAAACGAAGACTCCAGCAGCAACATCACGACGATCTCGAACAATTAATCGCATTACGAAAGCAACTCGAGAAAAAGGTACGATCGAATCGATAATGCATAAATCTACCAATAATTACTAGGTCGTTATTCTTGTAATTAATCTTTTTGTTTATGTGTAGATTGCTGACGCTTACGAAGAAGTCGAAGAACAACGACAAGTGGTCGCTCAATGGAAACGTAAAGTCCAGAAACTAAACGGCGAAATGAGCGATCTGAGGTTGATGTTGGAAGACAGCAATTCGAGAAATAATTTGCTAGAAAAGAAGCAACGAAAGTACGTAATTTATATTCAAAATTTGCTATAAAAAAAACTAAACTAAACTATACAATCTTCCAAATTGTAGACACTTGAAAATTACAACGAGTAGATATTATTCGTATGTACCCTGATAAATGAACTTGACAAAATTTCTTTTTAAAATTATATTTATTCGACTAAATGGCTCATGGCTCTTCACCCTTCTGTATTTAACTAGTGCCTAGTTTACTCAATTTGTTTATCTTGGGGTAGCTTTTTTCATTGATTAAATGCAATTTCTCATTTTTTGAAATTACTAAAAATAAAAATTTTCACAAATTTGCTTAGGGTAGGATTTTGCATTGGATCAAAAGGTAGCCTTTGTCATTGATTAAATGCAAATTGGTATTTTTTGAAATTTACCAAAAATAAAATTTTTTACAAATTCAGCCAGAGGGGGATTTTGCATGGGAACTTAGGGTAGCTTTTTTCAATGATTAAATGCAATTTATTGAGATTTACTGAAAATATAATTAGGAAAAACTAAAATCACTTAAAAACCTACGAGAACAATCTCATCGAAATACAAATTCGAAAAATAAGTATTTTTATTTTTTTTTTAAAAAGATACCAAAAAACTTGAAGATTTTTTGCTCGGAAAAATTGAGACTATAGGTACCTATAACTATTTTCTAAAAAAAAAAAAATATTGAAAATTTTTTTAAAAATTTTCCAAAACAATTGGGGATTTTTTCCTCTAGAAAAATTGAGTTTCTACTTTCTTTTACTTTAAAAAATTGAAAAAAAAATTGCTTCCTTCAACTCTTTTTGATGTCAACAAGAAATTTTTAACATTTTTGGTAAATCTATTTTGCAGATTCGATTCAGAATTATTGCTGTTACAAGATGAACTTCGTCAAGAGAAACAAAACCGCGAACGTGTTATGAGAGAGAAAGATATCGTATCTTCTGAAAAATATACCCTGGAGCAAAACCTAAGCGTAAGTTGAATATTTTGTATTTTTGCATGATACGTACTTCTCCCACATCATTAATGATGTATCCTTTGTATTATAATTCACGTAACCGGTTACCAATTCCTTTTTTTTCTCTGTGTTTTGAAATTAATACAACAGACGTTAAAAGTCGATATGGAATTGAAAGAGCAGAAATTACTGAATTTAAATCGAGAATTTCAAGAAATCTCGTACGGTGGTAATACCGAAGAGGAGATTAGTAGATTAAGAAAGGTTAAACACGAACTTGAAAACAGGATAGCCGAACAGGTTTGTTAAATGGTTTATTTTTTTCACTTACTGATAATAATGATACCCGGATTCGTATTACAATTTTTTCTCCCTATGTATATAAAATATCCTCCTCTTTGAATGTGCAACATTTTTTTTATAAAAAATAATACAGCAGTGTGGTTAGTAAGGAAATCTAAATAAATCCTTCAACGAGAATACATCCACGTCGACATTCGTCTTGGTATTGGTATTCTTCGTACGGTAAAAATTTTTAGGATATCTCTGCCGATCATGGTTGTAATTTTGCTGATCTTGTTGGTATTCGTAGGAGTAACTTGAAACGATTAAAAAACACAAGAAAATCACTAAAAAATATGGTTTCATTTTTGAAAGAAAATTTTTTCGTAACGCGTAGAAAAGAACGTTTTGCATGAACAAATGACTGCAAAGTAATGCATCTTGAAACGGTCTTACCATTAAGTGCTTGGGTTATCACCTGAAGTGCATTGTTGTCGAAAGTATTTACTAAATTGACCTAATTACATTATTTTTTAAAGTGAAAATTAAAAGTAATTATAGTTTTTTGTTTTGGTAAAATTTGAGGTCACCTTTATCAAAGTTGACTTAATGGCCGAGTTTCTGTTTCTAGAAAGTGACAAATTTTGTAATAATTATTTTGTAAAAAAAACTTTCCCTTTGGCCATATGAAAAAATGCAATGAAAACAGATGGAAATAGTTTTTGATGATCTCACTTAAATATTAATCAAATTGCATTTTTCTATAGGATGAAGAATTGGATGACTTGGCCGGTCAAGTCGAGTTACTTAACCAGGCAAAGCTGAGATTACAAATGGACCTAGAGCAAGTACGTAAAGAACACAAGAAAGAACTGAATCAGCGAGATGACGAAAGCGAAAAAATACGCTTAAATACGACGAAAAAAGTCAAAGGTACCGTCATCGTATCTATTTGATTTTTACCTAATCGATGCAATAATTCTTCTTCTTCGATTAACGATTTTTATTTAACTTCTCCAGCACTAGAATGCCAATTGGAAAATGAACACGAAGAAAGAACCATGTTGCTAAGAGAACGCCACGAATTGGAAAGGAAATTAGCCGAAATCGAAGATCGAGAAAGATGCAATCGTTCTGCCGACATGGAAACGGTCAACAGGCTGAGACGTGATTTGAAAAAGACCAAGATTTTATTACACGATGCTCAGCTAATGCTGCAACAGGCAAAATTAGACGCTCCTAGTAAAGCTATTTTAAGACAGTTGAGAAATCAAGTGAGTTGAAATACAATATGTGCGAGGGTTTTTTGATATTTCGCGTTTATAACGGTTTTTCGTTTCGTTTACAGCTGGAGGATGCGGAATGTTCGAGAAATGCCGCCATTAAAGCCAGACAAATGGCCGAGGCTGATTTAGCTGATATTACGGCCATGTTGGAAGATGTTCAAAAGGCCAAATCGGACGCTGAAGAGAAAGCTACTTTGTACTCTCGAGAAAAATCTCAACTGCAGTCGCAACTCGATGAGAATGAAGAAGAATTAGCCGAGGTATGTTTTCGAGTTTCCAAGACGAAACTGAATGTTTTTACTTATAGGCGGTAACTTGGCAGTATAGTCGGTACTCCATTCAAGTTACATTAAAAATTTCACAAGTGTCATGACTCATGAGCCAAACCCCAGAAATCTTCAAAAAATGTACAAATAAAATACACACAATACCTGTTTTTTTATAGAAAAAAATCTTCAATTTCCTAGGGCAGAAATACCACTCCACTAATTTTTAGAGAAAACTAGTTCAAAATAATTTTTTGGAATTTTGGAATGAGCGTAAAAAAATTTTATACTTTTTTTTGAAGTGAGAAAATAATTTTGAAAAAATTCTCTTGAAAAAAATAACTTTTTTTGGAGAGAAAAGTACTAAAATTTATCTCATTCTAGATTTTAAAAAAATCTAAAAAAAAAACATGAGAAAAAATTATCAGTTTTTGGAAAATAATATCAATTTTTTTGAATAAGTAAAAACGTAGATGAAATAAACTTCAAGTTCTTTGGAGCGAAGTAATTTTCAATTTTTTGGAAATAAAATATGAAGAAAAAGTAAAAAGTATCTCTTGAATATTTTTAGGAAAAAAAAAAACAATTTTTTGGAGAAAAATGATTCTGATTTTTTTTTATTTAAAAAAAAAATATCTCGAAACTCGAATCTTTTTAGAGTGATCATTTTTAAAAATTATTCTTTTCTTAAGCAAGATAGTAGATAGCTTTTTTTAAATGCTCATTGTTTGAAAAAAATAATTTCAACTTTTTAGACGAAAAACCTTCTAAAATTTTGCATTGTAGAAAAATATTAATTTTTTATATTCTTGAACTTTTTGAAGAAAAAATTTCCAAATTTGTTTGAGATAAGTATAAAATTTGTGATTTTTCTTAAAAAGTAATTTTTTATTTTTAAAGAAGCATTTTTTATTTATTTATTTTTTTTTTGTCGAAATATAATTCTGATTTTTGGGAATTGAAAAAAATCATGTTTTTGAATTTCGGGAGTGAGCGCTTAAGAAAAGTTCATCTTTTTTTTTCAAGTAGGAAAATACTTTTTAAATGATTCCCATAAAAAAAATATATAAAAAAATAATCAACAGAAAAAATTCTATTTTTTATTTTTTGATAAAAAATTCTAATTTTTTGAGAAGGTAATTTTTTATTGTTAGAGAAAAAATCTTAATTTTTTGAGTAAAATATCTCAATTTTTTCGGGAAAAAAATTCACAAATCTTTTTGGAAGTAAAAAATATTTTAGGACTGGTAATTTTTTGAAAAAGAAAATTTATAAATAACACTCGTATCTAAATTTTTAGTGAACAAATTTCTGAATTTGCTTGGGATGAAATATATCTCAATGTTATTGAAAGAGAATATTTCTAATTGTTTCAGAAAGAAATCTCTTTTCGAGGGAAGGGGGTGTCACTCAACTGTTTTTGAGAAAAATTTCTTATTGTTTTGAAAAATAAATCTAAAAAATAAAAAATAAAAATAAAAATAAAACTTTGAGAAAAAGTCTCAATTCTTTGAAGTAGAAAATGTTTTTATTTTTTGGGGAAAATAATCTAAATTTTCTTGGAATTAAAAATATCTTGTCTCAGTTTTTTTTTGGAAGGAAATCTCTTATTTTTATAAAAAAAAAAAACTTTTATTTTTAGGAAAAATAAAATCTTACACGTTTGTCTCATTTTTTGAAACAATAATTTTCTTTTCGAAAAAATCTCAATTTTTTGGAGAAAAATGCTTACCTATAAATTTTTTTCATTTTTTTGGAATTATTTTTTTTTAATAGGAAATCTTTATCTTACTCTTGTCTTAATTTTTTTATGTAGGATAACTCTCAAAAAAAAAATTGAAGAAAAAAATCTCAATTTTTTGGAAATATAAAAATTTTTTAATAATCTTTTTGGAGAAAATTAAACAAAATACGGAGGAAAATTCTTGTAAATTTTTTTTGAATTTTTTTGGAGATATTATGTTTTGATTTTTTTATCTCAACTTTTCTAGTCTAAACAACAACCTCACTCTTGTATCAATTTTTTTTCTTCAAAAAATTTCAAAAAAAAAAATGAAGAAAAAATCTCAAATTTTTTGGAGAAAAATGCTTGTAAACACATTTTTTTTTTTTTGGAATTAAATCAAAAATAATATTATTTTTTCAATAGGAAATTTTTTTATTTTTTTAGGGAAGAAAAATCTCAACTCGTTGAGAAAAATATCTTGATGTTTTGTTTCGATTTTTCTCTCAGTTTTTTTAGTCTAAAAAACTCTTTTTAGTTTTTTGGAATAAAATGCCTGCTCATTTGTTATATTTCTGGATTTTTTTAAAAAGAAAAGATCATTCTAACATCCAACACAAATAATTTCAATCCGCCACCCCTTCTGGGAAAAAATCGAGCTGCACCTTAGAAAATCCCAAGTTGCCTGTCTTATTTTCACATTTATTTAAATTTTCAAAAATATCCATTTTTTTGCGCAGGTTTTGAAAAAATACCGCAACACCGTTCAACAATTATCAAACGAACAACTAACCCTACACGAGCAAGCAAACCGTATTGCCGAACTGGAAAGCGAAAGGTCGTCGTTGAAGGATCAACTGGCCGAGGTGACATCTCGACTGGAAAACATCGAAACTCACGGCGACCCTACCTCTTCATTAACGGTGAAACGATTAGAATTAAAAACCAAAGAATTGGAATCAAAATTAGACCTAGAGCAGACGACTAGATCTAGAATGGAGGTAATTATCATCCCGATTTCTCCATCAATCTTCCTCGGTCAGCTGTCATAACTTTTAATCGTATTTTTACGACTTACGTAGGTACAAATTGGAAGACTGAAAGAAGCCGCTGAAAGATTACAGCACGACGCGGACATCGCTCGTAGCAAAGAAGCTTCGGCGCAAGAGAACGTCCGCAAGTTGCAGCGCAGCTTACGCGACGCTCGCGAAGCGCAATCTAACTACGAATCAAAAGAAGCCTCGGAATCGGCTCGAAGGCGAGAATTAGAGAAGAAAGTCGAACAACTGGAGACGGAGTTATCGGCGGCTAAGGCCGATTTGAAATTAGCTCTGCAGAGAGTCGATGACTTACAGTGTGCCATTCAAGGTGATTTAGATGATAATGATGACGATCAGACTGACAGGTAAGGTGTCATTTTAATCGATATCGTAAACGTGATGTGGTTTAATATTCAACTCGAACTTTGTGTCGTGTTTCAGTGATAACGATGATTCGGGTAGCTCGAACGCGTCCCTGCAATCGTTCCTGCTGCAAAGTAACGGCGAAACGTCCATTCACAAATGGTAGGTGACGTTTGAACATGAAGCTGGTACTTTGTATGTCCAAGTCCAATGATCCATTGTGTTATTACGTGTTTTACAGGTTGAATAACGGCGGCGCCGGTTCTGAGAATTCGAAAATATGAACCAATTTCCCATTATAGCTTTAATTTTTATTTTCTTTTATAGTTATAGACTGCGTATACAACGTCGGATTTTTAATTAGCAAAGTTTATTATGTTAACATTGGCTGTTGTTTTGTACTTAGTGTTTGTATAACCTTTTCAAATACGGAAAAAGATTTCAAATTGTAGCATTTATCTAGTAAGAATCCTGTTGGAATGTTATTTTGTGATTTGTATTTTTTTGCGATGCTTGCTTTTAGATTTCATTGATTTTTTTTGTACCCATTATTTTGAATTTTGTTCAGATTGAAGCTATTTTCGTTCGTGTTTTCAATTTGTTTGTGTTTTACCCTCTCTCCTCATCATTGTACCCCGAATTTTCTTTCTTTTTTTTGCCCCTTTGTTTTATATCATGTATCGTTATGTAATCGGTATACTTAAATTGTTCCGCGTTTTAGTATTGAGAGATATTTATCACGGTAATACGTTTTCATTTTACCTATTATAGTACAAATTTTTGTTATACTTAAATATTGATCATGACATTTGTGTGAAATTGTGTATTAATTTGAGATTTTTAAAAAATAGTGTCTGAATACTGAAACGACGAACAAATATTTTTTAATGTAAAGTTACTACTGCGAGTTAATTTATTCAGTGATTGTTTTAATATGTGAAACTTGATTTTCTGTTATTGTTTTGGTTTTTTTTCTTTTTTGTATTGTAAATATAATATACATTTTTTCCCCGTACGATTTATTTAACGTGTCGGTTCTGTTTCCGAGAGAGAACATTCGAGTAAAAATTATGAATAAAAAGAGAAATTTTTTAAATTTTGTCTTAAACTGTTTTTGAAGTTCTTTTGTAGCTCGTGTAATCACTTCAAAAAAACTTTACAAAAGTAGTGTACGTAAGTACTGAATAAAAATTGTGAACTTTTCTATTTTCTATTTTGGAAGTATTCTAAGAAGAAATTTTTGTTTTCTCTTTTTTTTTCAGAGCTCAATTTGGGAACTGTGCTTGGAAGATTTTTTTTTCATCTCTGTGATTTCTCAAAAAACTTCTGAGATTTCTATCCTGGATTTCTTTATTTGAAAATTTTCACAAGAACTGTTTTTCTGAGAAAAACGTGAGAAGAGGATTTGATTGCATTGCATTTGGTTAATAATTTTCCTCAAAATTGGAAAATTTACAAATTTGTCCTGAATCATAATTATTAGTTTTGATGAATTTGAATTTTTCCCCACTCGCCTGGGCTATTTTTTAAAATTTTCGAAAAGTCAACACCAGAGGCCCAGAATCGGGCTTGGGAATCGAATTGAATTTTTTTGTTCATAAAATTAAAAGTTTACCTACTAAAAAATTACGGAAATTTTTTTATTTTAAAGGAAAGGAAAATTCTATTCCAAAACTGAATAGAATTCTTACGCTCGCGCTCCAAAAAATAATTGAAAAATTATTTTTCCCAAAGAATTTAGAAAACTCGACGCTTCGCGCCTCGGCAGGGGGGGCGAAGCCCCCTTGGTTGGCTCTATTTCCACACTACGTTTGAAAGTATGAAACATAGTATATGCTTTTACTCTGTGACAAAATGTCTTAAAGTCACGAATATTAATTTCAAAGGGACAAAAAGATAAGAAAATTTTTCTTTAAAGAAATAAGAAAATTAAAAAATTTGTAAAATTTTTCTTTCTAAATAATTGAAAATTTTTACTCCAAATACTTATTACGAAATTTTTTACTCCATAGAACTGAGACATTTTTCTAAAAAAGTAAACATTTTTTATGCCAAAAAAATTGAAATTGTTTTTTTTTAATTACAAATTTAAGATTTTTTTGCACCAAAATACCAGGAATTTTTATTCCGCAAAATTATTGAAAATTTTTTACTTAAAAAAATTCAGAAATTTTTCTCCAAAAAGAAAGAAACAATAAAAAAGGTAAAAAAAATTTATTCCAAACTAATCAAAAAATTTTCTGTTTGTAGAATATAATTTTCTTCTCAAAAAAAAAAAAAAAAAAAAAAAAATCTAAAATATTCTGAAATTTTTTTGTGTAAGCTAGGCACCTAATTGAGAATGTTTTTCTCACAAAAACGAGATTTTATTTCCTCCATTCTTTTTTGAAGTTACATAACAATTTTTTTTAAATTAACGAATGTTAATGAATAATTTTCGAAAATTTTCGTTTGTAAGTACACAAACCTTACAAAATTTTGTAAAAAAAAACAACATTTTTTTACAAATAAAAGCGAACATTTCCAATTTTTTTGAAAGGTTTTAATCAAAAAAATTTCAAGCTGAAGATGAAAATTTATGGAAGAGGTTAAAAGAAATACCTACAGCATTTTTTTTACGCCGACTCAGAAAAAATTGTGGCATTTTTATTCGAAGAAAATTCAGATTTTTTTACTCCAAATTTTTTTTTTTTATCCCAACACATAACTTTTTTTTATTCCAAAAAGTTAAGAAAATTCCTTGCTCAAAAATTTCGTGCTTTTACACATGAAAAATTATAAAGTTGAAAAAATAAAAGGTGAAAAAAATCATGTTTGCAAATTTTGGACAATGTATCAATTTAACAAAAATTCTGTTTTCTTGAAATTCCTGTAAAAATTTAATTTTAAATTAAAATATTTTTCTGTATAGGTACGTTTACGTACCTACAAAATTTGAAAAAAAGTAAAAAAAGTAATATCAACGAAATTTGGATAATGCAATAATTCAAGCAATTCTTTTTTTTTTCAAACTCCTGAACACCTGTGTATTCAAAATTTTAGAAAAATACAATCATTTAGGAAATCCAGTTTATTGTACCTTACCTACTTTGCAAAAAATTCAATTATTTTCAATTTGAATTTTTTTTGAATGTTTGGATTAAAAAAGAAAAGGAAAATGATAACGAAAAATTTTGAAGAAAAAATCCTCTTGTAGAAGAAATGGAACGAATCAATTAAATAATTCCATACTTTTCGAACCTCTGTCAAAAATTTAATTTTCAACTAGAAAATTTAATTTATTGTGTGAAAATGAATTTTGTATCCTATTTTTTTTTTTTTTTTTAAATAAAGGACTTCTTAATGAATTTTATTGAATCGAATAAAAATTTTATGTAATTTTTTTCTTAACATACCTGCTTAAGTAATTGTAAAATTCAGAAAAGAAAGTCGAGCATGTAGATAGAGGTATTAAGTGTAGGTACCTATCGTTTTAACAATCGCAAATAATTCGTATTCATACAAATGGAACATATTATAGGTATGTTAATTAGTTTTTCAAGCATGGATTACACTAAGATGATCCAAGTACGAGCAATTTGTAACTTCAAAACCGTGAAAAAAAGCAGATGATAGAACAGAGCAACAGAGTCTACAAGGTAACAAGAGTTTCTCGAGGAGAACCGTGTGCTGTTGTACTATGGACACATCGTAAGTTTGAACCTACCTATTAGTAAATTCTCACTCATCAGGAAACATTTTTACATTATACGATTTTTCTTACAAACGAAAACAAAATCCACCTTTGATAGACTGGCGTATGAAGAATTCAACGCGATTTGTCAAAAATACCTACCGAATTACTTTCACACGAGACACGTACTTAGTACTTACCTACGGCACGCTAAATTTTCTTTCAATGATTACCCAGCCGTTGAGTGATTTTTCGTGGCAGACTGCGGACACATAATAGGTAAGCGAGTATATTACTCAAATAAAAATGATTTTCATTACGTTGTCTAGCTGAAATTATCCGCTAGACGGTATAAATGTATACGTAGTCATCAATTAATAAGAATTTTATCAGATGGTGAAAAATATACTTAACCAGGAAACCTGCGAGAATATTAACGGAAACTTACACCGCTAATTACTAAACTAACTAGTGCATAAGTAAAAATGATTTTTAATTATGTTTGTAGTGATAATTTCACATTTCTGTCAATTTTTATAGTGTTCTTTTTAATTAATGGATGAACGTAATGTTAACACTTTCCAAAAGATAAACATTATTTAGAAAATGTAACGTTGTAGGTGGGATTGGTGGTGGAGTACCTAACCTACAGAGTTATTAAATTGTACCTATTGTTAGCTGGAGATCAGAAAAATGATATTGTTCTTATTAGAAATGTTTTTAATAACGTCGATGAACAAATATTAGATGGATAATGATCAACTAATCATGAATGAACCATAGCCCAATTTAGACTGTTTTTTTTTTTTTTTTTTTTTTTTTTTAAGGTAGAGGTATTAGGTAAGTACTATAGGTAGTAGCAGAGGCGTGATGACCAGGGGATGTGGGGGAATTTTTTTGGAAAAACGGAATTTAAAATGGGCCCTAGTCGCCTCCTTTTTTAGAAAATGAAGAAATTTAATTTTCTTCGTTATACGAGCAGCTCATCGGAGTCGTTCCTTTTAATGCGTAGTAATTCTTAGTTTTCTATTTTTTTTCTCAACATAGTTTCAAGTGGCAACTTTAGACGCCCCCAATTGAAAAAAAAGAAGAAGATAAAAATGAGCAAAATTTTTAACGTACCTACCTAGCATCTAAAGTTGTTCCTTTTTATTTGAGAATAATCCCTTATATTTTATTTTTCTCCCAACTGAATTTCAAGTGGTGCTATTAGGGCCCCTTACCGATAAAAAAAATTTAAAAATGAAAAAATATCAAATTTTTAGTTTTTTACTCTTTTTTTTTGGTTCAAATTTTTTCAAAATTGTTCCCTTTCATGAAAAATAATTTTTAGCTTTTTATTTTTTCCCTCGTTGAATTTTAAGTGGCACATAGTGTACAAGTAACCACTTTTTTTTCAAAAAAAAATCAAAATCAAAATCAAAAATTTTCAAGATTTTTGTTCTTTTTATTTCAACTTTGAACTTATCAATCAGAATTTGTTTACTTTCAAGGAAACCTTACGAACTCGTCACCTCTGATTCAGCTGAAATTTGGTTCAGTGAAAGAGCATGTTATCTAGACTTCAGAACCAAATTTTTAGCTACCAAAGTTGATTTTTCAATTCTTGGCGAATTTTTGAAAATTTCGAAAAGAGGTAGTCCAAGTTATATACCTAGTCCGGAATAAATCAATTTTTTTCAAAAATTGCATTTCGAAATAAAATTTTGAAAATTGGTGTACATGTTTAAGTTGACTCCCTGAGTCGATTGCATCCACTTTCTAAGCGATCTGAAGCCTCCAGCAAAAGTTGACTTTTCTACATTAGCAATTTTTGAAAAAAAATGATTTTTCCTACTAGTGAGCTATTTTCGTTATTTTCAAAAATTCGTCAAAAATCAAAAAATCTACTTAGGCCGTTAAAAATGTGGTTCTGAGGTCTGGGTGACATGATATTTCAAGGAGCCAAATTTCAGTTCAATCGGAGGTGACGAGTTGGCAAGATTCCCTTGTTGGTCATTTTTTTTTTGGCCAAAATTAGTTATGCTGAATCATGTGAAGTTGTTCGATCCTTATTACGAGTTACTAGAAAATAATTTTTTAAAAATACGATTCCCTTTTTTCCTCTCAACTGAATTTTAAATGGCGTCACTAACCTCCCCTTTTGATAAATTTTTTTTTAAATCTCTTGTGATTTTAATTTTGACATATTTTTATTTTACGATCATTTGGTGGTTTGAGAAGGAACCATTTTTTCACTATTTCGTAAAAAATTTTGCAAGAAAGAGCATTTCACAAAATAGTTTTTTTTAAACCAAAAATTCATTTTAGGCCAAAAGGGCGAGAAAAAAATTATTTTCAACAAAAAAAAAATATGCAAAAATGATGACTTCCGAGAACTGCCAGGAATAATGAGAAAAAAAAATGAAAATTTTCGTAAATTTCATTCATACAATTTTTGGTTTAATTTAATTTGCGAGTCGAAGTTTTTCATTTTCTTTAGAAATACTTATTTATTTTTTAATAATACATACCTACCTAAGGAATAACACTTTCGATTCCAAATTGAAAAATTTTGTTCATTTTTGTTTTTGAATAATTTTATTGAGGGCTTGTCAAAGTATCACTTGAAACTGAGTTGGAATAATTCACAAATAGAACGTCGTTCTCATGAAAAGCAACAACTTTAATAAGTTAAAAAAATTTAATTTTTAATTTTTTTTTGAAATTAGGGGTTGTGGTGACACTTGAAATTCAGCAAAGGAAAAATTTGAAAGACTTTTCCATAATTATGTAAGTTAGAACGAAAAAAAAAAAATGCAAAAAATGCAATGTTGAAAATTGGATAATTTTTCTTTTTTCAAAATGAGAGGGCCAGTGACACAACTTAAAATTCAGTAGCTAGAGGAAAAATATTTTTTAATTTAAAAAAATGATAAAAAAACATTTTCAGGTGCTGGACCAAAATTTTTTGCAAATTTTTAAAAAAATTGGGTTGCTCTATAATGTGGTACTTAAAAAAAAAAAATCTACTGAGTTTACTCCGTGGGGCATGATTATTGATCATCATAGCTCAATTTTGAAACACATCAATCATCAATACCTTTTGGTCCATGATAGCATTTAACATGAAGTGGGAGAGGATAACAAATTGTAAATTAATTCTCATGAAAAGGAACAATTTTTATAGGTAGGTAATCAAAAAAGGCAGGATTTTGAAAATCATAGTCAATTAGGGGCCATTTAAAATTCATTTAGGCGAAAAATAAATAAAGGAATTTTTTCTCATAAAAAAACATATCTTGTGGGGGTAAGACCAAAAAAATAAATAAATATTTCAGTGGAATGAACATTATTTTCGGTCACTCTATACAGGGTGGCCCGCATGTCACCTGACAAAAAGAAACCACGTATTCTACACATGAATACAAGTTGAAAAGTTATGTACAAAAAATTTGTCAAGTCCTTAGTTGAGGAGATATTCGCTTCTCAAAGTGGAGTTTTTCCCACCTTAATTTCCCTAACTTGGCGTTTGTTTGGAAAATTATATTTTTTTTCTAATAATTTCCTTTGATCACTTATCATTTTAGAAAACGTGTTTGAGCAAAAATTTTTTTGTGAACCGAAATTTTAAAGATGCACTACAGCATCATTTTATAAGCGGCAACGCTGTAAGGGACTTGTACGTTAGTCGCCGTTCAACGTTCCAATACGCAACATTAATTTTGCGAGCGCCGACGCGCGACGTTGCCACTTTTCTACACTCTTCAAATGCCCATATCTCCTCAACTAAGGAATTACGAACTTTTTTGTACATAACTTTTCAACTTGTATTCATGTGTAGAATACGTGGTTCCTTTTTGTCAGGTGACATGCGGGCCACCCTGTATACCTAATAATTACACATTCGCATTTAGTTATTTTCATCTTGCGAATTCCACCTCAAAAGTCGATTTTTTAAAGCACCCCTCGCCCCAATTTCAGAAGCCGATGTCACATTTATTTGTAGATAATTTTTAGACATGAGGTACGTGGTACGTGTACGTAGGCAATAGGTCCTAGGTACCAAGACCTACGCAATTTACGAATAATTAAATACGTAAAATATCTCGATCATTTATATGCAATTATTTCGCAATAAAACGCGTCCAACCCCTACAAAAATCCGAATGCCTACCGAAGCGTAATCGATTATTTAACATATTCATCGCAGTATACCGTTTATCGATCATAAAATTAGCCAGCGTTTACATTTTAATGCCGACTCTATAATGTGAATTGCGTCTGGAACTCTGCATAGTGCATAGCTTCGTCCTACCAATGTACCATCGATTCAGGTCGTTATTACCTGTATTCCACTTTCACTTTCGGTCGGTCATTGCAAATCGCAGGTTAAAATCCAAACTGGCATAAATTTTCGTAGCGCTATCGAGATGAATCATAGATTTTTTGGAGGAGCGGATATATCTACAAAATTTAGTTTGGAAACTTGTTGATCTTTCACGTACCAGTACAATAACGATTGTTGAATAAGCGAATCCATATACATACCTAAATAAAATAAATTCTTGCCATGATATGTAGGTACTTTAATTGGAAGAGTTCAGCTTATCGTTGGGTACGCAGATACCCTTGGGTGTAATTTTTTTCGCCAATGTATGCGGCAGTTGTTTTGTAATTATTGAGTCATCTTGTAACACCTTCTTCAAGTCACAGTTTAAAAGAGTATTTCCTCTTCACTTGAAATATCAGAATAAGTGAAAAATGTATTAAATTCCTATGGAGAGAATTTAATGTAATTTTTCGGTTATACGAGTACATAATTATCTAATACCTATGTTGTACGATTTTATGAGCTGAGAAAAAACTGTCATAAGTGATTGTGACTGGTTATTTTTATAAATTAGAGTTAACTCGTATCAATTTTCGTATGATGAATTCATGAGGGCCAAATTTGAGAGTGTAAAATTTTTGTAATCAGTATGGTTATAAATCTTCTTCACTGCATTGCACCATATTTCAAGAAAGTACTACCTATTTTAAAATTTTAAACGAAATTAGGAAGAAACATCATTTTGAAAATACATTTGGATAGTTTTGAGGAAAAAATTCGAAAAAAAACTTTGAAAATAATGGTAGATTTCCATACCTTTTGAATGAAGTAAGTAGATGATTCTGAAAAAAATCAAAAAAGTTTTTAAAGAAAGATAATAAATTTTTAAAAAATTGAATTTTTGACAGGGGTTTGAAAATTACGGAATTTCTTTAATTATTGCATTACGCAAATTTTGCTGGCATTATTTTGTTTACTTACTTTATTTTTTTCAAAATAATATTGGTTCACAAAAGAAACAATTGAAAAATAAAATAGTTTCAGGATTTGAAAAATACTAAATTAAAAAAAATAATAAATAATGCACCATCCAAATTGTGATGTCATTAATTTTTTTTACCCGTTTCTTCAAGATTTTTGCACCGCAAAAAATAATTTTCCATGTTGAAAAATAAATTTGTGACAATATTTTAAAAACTCGGAATTTTAATAGGTATTATTTTGTTCCTTTTAAAAAAAAGTTCTACAAGTCGATTATCTTTTTCCTCCAAAGTGTCTCAATTTTTTTACTCATTTTTCCAACACAAGTGTTTTTTTTTGTTGAAAAATTCGACTGTTTTGAAATTAGTTTTAACATAATTTGAGGTGGTTTGTATTGATCTCTGCCAATTTTTTCTGTGTAACAGTGTTTTGAAAAAAAAAATAATTACCTAGACAAATGCAAAAGGAAAACGTTTACAAAAAGATGACACTGACAAGAAAATTTTAATATTTTTTTCATGTTATGAGTGGAACACATTATAATTTAATATTCTGTGTTTTTAAACTCCTTTGCTACGAAAATCAAATTTTAAACTTTAATTTTTTTTGAAGAGAAATGTTTGAAAAAAATAGGTAAAGTTTAAAAATTGATATCGATAAATTTTGGAAAATGCTTTAACCCGAGCAGCACACTCGACAAATTATCGAAATAAAAAATCGACAGAATATCGAATTCGATAAAGTGTCGCGTTAGTTCCGCATAAATCGTGAAATTATCTTTCGATATATAGATAGATTATCGACGAATTATAGTTAATAAAAATTTCGAGATTATAGTAAGATATTTTATCGATTATCTATCTATAATATCGAAAGATAATTTCACGATTTAGGCGGAACTTTCGCGACACTTTATCGAATTCGATATTCTGTCGATTTTTTATCGATTTTTTATTCCGATTTTTTGTCTTTTACTAGCTTTTTTCTATAATTAAAAATCATTAATTAGCATAATTAATACATTAAACTATGCCTAAACACATTATTCATGTTACAGTAAGAGGATCATTTCAGAAAAAGTAAAAAAAAAAAATTATAAAAAATCTGCCACCCGTGGGGCTTGAACCATCTACCTCCTGCATGGTAATCCTCTTCCTTAACCACTATGCCATACCTTATCGTTGAGGAATTAGCAATAAAACGCTTATAATAGGCAGTTTAGTACTTCCAGACGTGTTGGACTTAGAAAAATTTTCACCAATTTGGAAATAATTTTAAATATCGTAACAAAATCGTTGAAAAATCGTTCGACAAATTTCAGATTATTTGTCGATAATGTAATTTCAAATATCGCCACAAAATCGTTGAAAAATCGAATTCCAGGAATTTCATATTACGTGTCGATAATATAGTTTCAAATATCGTCATAAAATCGTTGAAAAATCGAATTCGAGAAATTTCATATTACGTGTCGATAATATAGTTTCAAATATCGTTATAACATCGTTGAAAAATCGAATTCGAGAAATTTCATATTACGTGTCGATAATATAGTTTCAAATATCTTCACGCAATCGTTAGAAAATCGAATTCGAGAAATTGCATATTATGTGTCGATAATATAGTTTCAAATATCTTTACAAAATCGGTAAAAAATCGGATTCGATAAATTTAATATAATCTGTCGATAATATAGTTTCAAATGTCGTCAAAAAATCGGTAAAATATCGAAGTCGAGAAATTTCATATAATCTGTCGATAATATAGTTTTAAATATCTTTACAAAATCGTTAAAAAATCGAATTCGATAAATTTAATATTCTTTGTCGATAATGTAGTTTCAAATATCTGCACAAAATCGGTGGAAAATCGGAATCGATAAATTTAATATTCTTTGTCGATAGTATCGTTGACGAATATCGTCATAAAATCTTAATATTATCGAATTCGATAGTTTTTAGATTTTTTGCCTATGAAGTTGTACCGATAAATCTTTATAATATCGTGAGAACATCTATAGATTTTCAAACGATTTTTTATCGATACGTTACATCTTCCGATATTATCGATCGAGTGTGCCGCTCGGGAATAGAGAAAACTCTATATTTTGAACTCCTGCCAAAAATTCAATTCTCAATTTGATTTTGATTTTTAAAGTTTGTATTGAATTTTTTTTTTTTTTAACACATCACATAACTTTTCTAACCCTTGCCAAAACTTGAATTTTCAGCTCAATTTTTGTCAAGAAATTTCAAAAATTCCATCAGAGGAGGATTTTACATTGAAACTACATTAGATTTTTTCATTGATCAAGTGCAAATTTTCACAAAATTAATGAGTTTTGAAATCTTCAAAATTTCTATCAGGGAAGGATTTTGCATTGAAAGTTTCAGTAGCTTTTTTCGTTAATTAAATGAATTTTTGACAAAAACTCTCATTTTCAAACATTACTAAAATTTAAATTTTTTACAAAATTGATGATTTTTGAAATTTTTAAAAATTCTATCAGAGGAAGATTTTGCATTGAACAATTTCTTTGATTAAATGAATTTTTAGAAAAAACTTTCATTTTTAAAAAATTACTGAAATTTCAAATTTTCACAAAATTGATTCCATCAGGGGAGGATTTTGTATTGAAAGTTATAATAGCTTTTTTCATTCATTAAATGAATTTTTGGCAAAAACTCTAATTTTTCAAAATTACTTCCACTTTTCAAACCCCTGTGAAAAATTTTGACTCTATTTTTTGTGTACTTAGTACCTAGACAGCTACTACTTACGTACCAATGTATGAAAAAAGTAAATTAATTAATTTTAATGTTAGCAAAAAAAAATGCATTAAGTAATTTAGAAAATACCTACCATAGGCCTATTTTTCTAAATTCTGCCAAAAATTCAATTTTCGACTTGTAATCATTTTTTTTTTTATTTTTGGATTTAAAAAAGTAAGAAGTAAGGAAAATACTAGCAATGAGGAAAATTATTGAAAAAAATCCATCTATAGCAAAAAAAAAAAATGTTACTCTAGCACAAATAGACTTTTTGGTCATAATTGGCTTACCTATTTCTAACGTAAGCCTGGTCCAAAAAATACCTCCTAGGTCAAGTTACCCCCCCCCCCCCCCCCCCCCCCCCATCGATCAAAGTAACCGGTGATTCCAAGGTATGGTGAAAAAATCCCACAGTACGACTTTTGGATTTTTAGTCATGATTGGATTATTTCTAGGCCTGGTCCAAATTATCTTCTCGGTTGGATCCTCTTCCAAGTGAATTGTTGGCCAAAAACGATGTGATTTTTTTCAACTTGAGTTGAAACACCAGTTCAATTTGGGAACCCTGGCATCTGGCAAAACCCAGGCTCGAGGTCCCTTCTCTCGATGGGCCTGCCTATGGGTAATCTTTATTATTTTTTTTATTAAAACGTGAAATTAATGTAAAAATACCTCCCACACCAAAAGTAAAATTGGATACTCGCTTCTGTGCTCGACACTCTCACCACCTTCCCGCAAGTTCGAGAAAATTAATTATCGTAAGATAGAAAATGTAAAATTTTAAATAAATAATTAATTAACTTATCACTCGGTATTAAATTTAATTGTCGAATAATTAAGTCGATTCGTGTTCTTGTATGGGCTTATCATACAATGAAAAATCTGCAATTTTATTGCGCTGGAATTCTCAACGATTGCGATGGTTTTTAATTTTTATTGTGAGAAAAGCGTACCTATCTAGTGTAGATGCTCATCTCTCACCGTGTATTTTAAATTTAGTCTTCATCTAAGACGAATAAAAATATTGTAGGTATTAATAACATCAAAAAAATTACCCTAGGTCATTGTATGGCATAATCGAACAATAGAATAAAAATGAATGCACTTGTCGTACAATAAGACGAGATCTATTGCACTACCCTCCAGGAAATCTATCATCTCGTCCCTTCTTTTCAGTGCATTTTATTAATCTCATTAATTAAATGCACATTTACGACCATCCTTCACCTTATTCTCTTCCCTTTCGATTAAAACGATTAATTCGGGTCGTTGTACTTGACACTCCTTTGATAACAATATATTCGTCGAATAGAAATAAGATCATAAAAACCGGTGAACTGTAATCCGATCACTTTGACCACAAAGTAGCGTCTCGTTATCACTGCAAAGTTAAGTAAACTCGCTGCCGCTGGAACCCCACTTTTTGTGAAAGTCTCACTTTATTACGATTGAAATAACACGCATTCGACTTGAATATTAGACAAGTTATTATATACGTTGAGTGCTCCTTGCAAGCAAATACGAGTTCGTATTCGACTGGAATGTGCTGTGTCTCTGTCGCGGCTCTGTAATCATCTTCCATTCTTTATTGTTGACTTTTTTATTCGGCGTTTTTCCCGTGTTAGACCAGTTTTTGAGGTAAGTGTGCAATTTTTCAAAAAAATTAATAAATTTTTAACAGCCTCCTTTATTGTTCTTTCGTGATTTGTGTGTGATTAATCAAAGTGACGAATAATTTCGATTTTTTTGTGTAAAATGATCAAAATTTGTGTAGGCACCTATCTGTCAAAGTTTGATGATTTTATTAAGTCAAAGTTATATTTTTCAAATGAACTCCTTTTTTATTAAAAAATATCTCGATGGCAGTGATTTTTTTTCAAAAGTATTTTCCATTTTTTTTTCAACCCTCAAGTGGTGATATGAAACATGACGTTTTTACACGAGGCTGCTTACTTGAGAGTGGTAAAATAAACTCAGAGATTCTTCAACCTGATTGGTTTATCCTCATCATAAACGAGTGAGATTTGCTCAAAATTTGGAATAATGATGATTTGTTCTTCCATCCTCAAGTTGAACTTGATATCTTCATCATAAGGAAGATGTACGCTCTCAAAATTTGATTTTCAAATTTCAAGCCAAGAAATTGGCTCAAATTTTGAGCAAATCAAAAAACTATGACTTCCATATTATAATAAATTAAATTTCCGATCAAAAAGGTTATCTTTACTTTTTACCTATCTTCAATGTTACAGGAGCTAACCGGGGAAATAAATTTGAATTACAAGTACACATTTTTCCTACAAGGAAAAAAGCGTTTTCTTCAATAGCGCCTGAAATATGGTAGGCAAAAAGTGAAAAGAACCTTTTTGACTGGAAATTTGATTTCCTACAATCTTGATTTTCAAGCCGAGACATCGGCTTAAATTTTGAACAAATCAAAAAACTATGACTTTCAGATTATTTTCCTAGGTAAATTAAATTTTTGATCAAAAAAGTTTTCTTCAGTTTTTGCCTATCTTTAATATTACAGGAGCTTTGAATTATAAGTAGATAAGTACACATTTTTCCCCAAGAAAAAATGTTAAAAATTTGATTTCCTACAAATTTGATTTTCAAGCCAAGAAATCGGCTCAAATTTTAAGCAAATCAAAAAACCATGACTTATTTATCTTATAGGAAATTAAATTTTCGATCAAAAAGGTTCTCTTCACTTTTTGCCTATCTTCAATATTACAGGAGACTAGAAAATATATTTGAATTATAAGTACACATTTTTCCTCCAAGGAAAAATGTTTTTCTTCAATAGCGCCTGAAATATCGAAGATAGGCAAAAAAAAAGAGAACCTTTTTGATAGGAAATTTAATTTCCTACAAATCGATGGTCTTTGTTTTTTGATTTCCTCAAAATTTGAGCCAATTTCTTCAATAAAACTTCAACGAAATTTCAATTCATGAATTCAAACGAGACAAAAAAATTGTTTTTCAATTGAATTAGCTTCCTTTAAAAACATCACGTTTGAAACTTTAAAAAGTTGTAAATAGTAGGTACCTTCGTTAGATGGGTGCAGTCTCAGTAAACCACATTGAGTGATTTATTACGATATCTTGGTCAAGTGTTGAGAGTGAAATACACTACTGAGGTAACTGATGAAATAGAAGTAAAAAATCGCATTTGATATATAATTTATTAGATATAAAAAAAAATTATTAGTACACGAGCCTAAGAAAATGGGCTAAATTAATTAGGTGACATAATTATACGTATATAGGTACCTACTCGAACGAAGGTAAACTTTAAAACATGTACTTCGACCATGAAACTTATGAGAAAAATCTTCGTATTAACATCAACACTCTAATTGCGTTAGATTTGCTCTTTTATTGAGTCATCTCCACTCTCGAGTGCATAATAGTCTTTTTTTGTCTTGACGAACTTACACAATTATATAATAATTTTCATTTACTTTTGATGTTAAAATGTTATGGGCATTTTCAACATTACCTGTCCTTGGGAAAAATTCGTAATACGATTATTTTACACTTAACATTGAAATATTCTGCAAATCATCGGTATAGGTACCTACCATTTGATAACTAATATTGTATTTTTCCATTTATCATATTTGACCAAGTTTCCTTTTCATTTGATGAATTTATTACGTCATGTCACGTCATATTATTCGCAATTATTAAAATAATAAGAATACGATGGGTAGGCCTACCACCAGCAATCGATAAATCTAGGATGTGATTTTTTTACGAATAAATTTTCCACACGACTCGTACTGTTTCCATAAAGACGCGAAAAAAAAACTATGAAAAGAGAAAGTACATACGAGATTTGCTGGTGTGTGCAGCAGCACGTTAGTCAGCCTCCAATTTAAAGACACGAATCGAATCGGTCACCTACTTATGTAGTTTTACATTTAATTATATAACACAGCGTCGATTTCAATCTGCCCACTAATTTCAGATGTAACTTTTATTATTTAATAAGTCATGTACATCCGACATTCGGCTATTTTAGCGTATTTTTTTTATCGTCGGCTATCGTTCTCTGTCTTTCTTTACCTTTACCTTACCTACCACTATTGTAAGAATTTACGTAATATTTGCGGCCGCGCTGCGCCGGCGATGGCATGGCATGGCATGGCATAGCATGGCACAAGCACATGTAGAGCGTAACGTGTCTTTCGAGACGTGATTCGGTTCGAATATGTGCAAAAGCGTAACTAGAGAATGGGTTTTTTTTTGCCATCGTCGTTGTCGAAAACCTATTAACGTATAAATACTGTAAAGTCGACGTTGCATTCGTGTTACAGGTAATTTGAAGCAATATGACGTTAGTACAGCCGACTCCAGAACAACAACTACATATTCGAGTTGAACTAAACGAAGACGTCAGCACTAGAGATAGTGACTTGATGCACATCAAGGAATGGCTCATGAGACAACCACATTTGCCAAATTGGGAAGGTAATCAAATACCAATTAGTTTCGTTATTTGCATGATGAATGGGTTCTCTTCTCCGGTGTTGGCTTTGGCTTTTGTTGCTGCATCATTTTCCTTGTGTACTTAAATTCGATTAGAGATGCAGCGGAAGTTGTACTTGGGTTGTTTGATAATGATTTATCGAATAGGTTGATTTTGGAGCCTCCTTCAGAACACCTCAGTGCAAAAAGATAGGTAATGGTAAAGGACGTCAGCCTATACTAACCTACCTTCCTACTTAAAAATTGTTGTGTATCTACACAATATTTCAAATGTCAAGTTTCCTTACCATGCATGAAGTCTCACAATTTCTCCAAAAAGCAAAATCTGAAAAAATAGGCAACATTTTTTCAATTTAGAATTAAATTTTTTTTTGTGAGAAAATAATTCCCAAATTTTTATTTTTTCCCCTACTAAATTTTAAGTGATGCCCACTGCCCAGTCATCCCCATATTTAAAAAAAACTGAGAAAATTGAGGGATATTAAACTTTTTATTTTATTTTTTTGATTCATATAAATTTTTGCTATCCATAAAAAATAATTTTTATTTTTTCCTCATCTGAATTTTATATGGATGGTGCCTTGGAGACTGCCAATATTGTCAAAAAAGCAAACCCTGAACAAAGTAACTAAATTTTCAAGTTTAGAAATTAAACTTACTCTTTTTTGTGAGAAAATAATTCCCAATGTTTCATTTCTTCCCTAAATTAATTTTAAGAAGTGCCTATTAAATCAACCCACCATTTCAAAAATTGACAAAAGATATACTTATGGATAAAGATAAGTACGATTATTTGGCATGTGAAACTACCTCCCATCTACCTCCTGCATGGTAATCCTCTTCCTTAACCACTATGCCATACCTTATCGTTGAGGAATTAGCAATAAAACGCTTATAATAGGCAGTTTAGTACTTCCAGACGTGTTGGACTTAGAAAAATTTTCACCAATTTGGAAATAATTTCAAATATCGTAACAAAATCGTTGAAAAATCGTTCGACAAATTTCAGATTATTTGTCGATAATGTAATTTCAAATATCGCCACAAAATCGTTGAAAAATCGAATTCCAGGAATTTCATATTACGTGTCGATAATATAGTTTCAAATATCGTCATAAAATCGTTGAAAAATCGAATTCGAGAAATTTCATATTACGTGTCGATAATATAGTTTCAAATATCGTTATAAAATCGTTGAAAAATCGAATTCGAGAAATTTCATATTACGTGTCGATAATATAGTTTCAAATATCTTCACGCAATCGTTAGAAAATCGAATTCGAGAAATTGCATATTATGTGTCGATAATATAGTTTCAAATATCTTTACAAAATCGGTAAAAAATCGGATTCGATAAATTTAATATAATCTGTCGATAATATAGTTTCAAATGTCGTCAAAAAATCGGTAAAATATCGAAGTCGAGAAATTTCATATAATCTGTCGATAATATAGTTTTAAATATCTTTACAAAATCGTTAAAAAATCGAATTCGATAAATTTAATATTCTTTGTCGATAGTATCGTTGACGAATACCGTCATAAAATCTTAATAATATCGAATTCGATAGTTTTTAGATTTTTTGCCTATGAAGTTGTACCGATAAATCTTTATAATATCGTGAGAACATCTATAGATTTTCAAACGTTTTTTTATCGATACGTTACATCTTCCGATATTATCGATCGAGTGTGCCGCTCGGGTTATTCAAACGTTCGACTACGACGAGAAGAAATATTGACGAAAATGTTGACTCCTGGCGCAGTTATTCGGAGGCTATTAGGATAAGAGTAAATTGCGTTTTCAGTCTTGATTTTTTGGATTTCCTCCGAATTAATTTCCTGTTTTTTCTAATGACTTTTAATTGATTAGAAAAACCTGAAGATTTTTTTTTTAATCGAGACATTTTTCGTCGAGTTATCTTTAACAACAGAACTTTAAAAATTGGGATTAGTTATGTTTTTTTTATTCCAAGAAAATTATGATTTTTTTTCCTTCAATAAAATTAAGATATTTTCTCCAAAATGTCATCATTTTTCGAGGAAAGTTTTGAAAGTTTTTTGGCTGATTTTTTTCATTTTGAAAAAATCAGCTATTTTAAATACTTAATACCTAGCTTTTTAAATTTTTTTTATAGTCAAGTATAGGTACCTATGTTTATTATAAAAAAATTGATAATAAAAATTATTCCAAAAAATGTAAAATTACCACACCTAGTACTCATTTTTGTTTCAAAAAATTAAAGTTTTTTTTTTCAAAAGGAACGGAAACCTTTTTTTACCCTAAGAATATGGATTTAATTACGCCTATCTCAAAAAATTAAGATATTTTATTCCAAGAAATTTCAGAAATTTTTTCTCCAAAAAATTACTTTTGCTAAAAAAAACACAATTTTTTGAAGAAACTATTGAAATATTTTTTTCCTCAGAAAATGTCGGTTTTTTTCTTAGAAATAGGTTAGCAAAAAAATATTTCAAATGGAATGTTAGTCATATTTGTACCGAAAAATTGTAGTTTTCATGACGGTGTTTTTACAAAAATTTGTGTTACTTTGAATGAATAGAAGATTGTATTCAGTGACCCCCCCCCACCCCGTCTCTCACCACCATTGATCCTCACAAACCATTATGGTTTGACAAAATTATTACCTATCCGTTTTTTTTTAATTTATCAAATAATTTGATAAAAGCATTTTCAGCTTTAGGCCTAATACTTTTTCAACACAATAATTTTTTTACGTTAGATACGTAGATTTTTTTACCAAAAACTTTTTAAGCAGGAAATTTTTAATTTTTTGAAAAAAATATTTATACCTACGAAAAAAAAAATTGTGAGAGTTTTTTGGTGCAAGGAATTTTTTTTTCAAAAAGTTTTTTCCCAAGATTTTACAAATAAAATATTTTCCTCTAAAAAAATTTTCAACGATTTTTTCATAAAACATTTTGTGAAAAAATAAATACTGTTATTAGAGTTTTTTTCTTTGTAGGATTAGGTATTCTTTTAGGCCAAGATTTTTTTCAAAAAAGTTTTATTTTTTTTTCGAAAAGTTTTTTTTTGGTTTGAAGAATTTTTTTAATGTCAATTTTTTTGCGCAATAATCCTAGCAATTAAAAGCGCCAAAAAAATGTCAATTTTTTTCGAGTAGATTTTCTTACTAATAAGGGAATCTTGCCAACTCGTCAACTTTGATTGAGCTGAAATTTGACTAACTGAACAAGTATGCCACTCAGGCTAATACCAAAGAAGTGAATTTTGAGCTGCAAAGTTGATTTTTGGAGAATTTTTGATAATTGAAGCGGTTCCGTGCTGGAGAAAAGTCAACTTTTGCTGGCGGTTCCAGATCGTTTTGAAAATGGTTACATTTGACTCGGAGAGTCTTTTATTATCTCAAAATTTACTATTTTTTTGAAAAAATGAATAAGACCGTGCACCTGTTTTTGTTTTTGTAATTTCAAAAATTCGCCAAAAATCAATTTTGAAGCTCAAAATTTGATTTTGAGGTTTGAGTGACATGCTCTTGATTTTTTTTAAAAATGAACCTTTAAAATGAAAAATGAAAAATCGGGAATTACTTTTCATGAAAAAGAACGACTTTCATGGGATAAAATCAAAAAAAAAAAGCAAAGGTTAAAAAATCTGTATTTTTTTTTTTTTTTTTTTTTTTTGAAATAGGAAACAACTTGAGGGGAGCGGATAAGATCAGAAAAATCTGAAATCTAAAATCAGGACCAGCCACCACTCTGAACACACCCGCCTATATAAGTGATCGCAATCCATCATGAAATTTTGAAACAATTTTTAATTAAGAATGAAAAACTACCTTTCATAACCGCAGACATTTTTACCCAATAAAAAAAGTAGGTACAAGAACCTAATCATTGGTGAACTGTAACGACCACAAACTACACTTCGATATAACATGCAGTCTGCAATTCTAAATTCTTGCAACATATGCACTCAATCAGTGTACCCATAAACCAAACCACTATGAAAACCAAACCATTATGAGATCTAAACGATTTATTCGAGCGTCATTTAGCTAGATAGATAGGTACCCATCCTATCAGGTACTATAATGAAGGATCATGAAAATTATCGCGTGTTTATTAGCCCAGTCGATCTTTTTTAATCACTCGCTCTTTTTAATCGTTATAGTAGAGATAGGTAAGTTATCCAAATGGTTAAAAAAACAGCGACGTGTAAGAATAGGTTTTTTTTTTTTTTTTTTTTTTCGATTTCCCAACATCAGGTTGTTAGTATTTTTAACTCTTTTACTCGCACATGCAAGATGTTCGTGACCCTTATATACAGTATGTTCTAGAGACACGCTATTATTACGTATAGGCACGAATATTACATCGCAAACGTACAAGATGAAGTGGGACATAACGATAAAAAAAAAGGTGGAAAAACGTGACACGTAAAATTACTAGATTTTTTGTCGTATTTTTACGTACGTTTCGAGAAATGATTAACTTATCATCTTGACAAAGTTTTAGCAACCTTGAAATCAAGTTTAGACCTACATACAATCCTTTTGTTTCGATTAAATACGTGTTCCTTTCGGTACATGATCACAATTGAAAAATGAAAAGATCCTCCAGTTGCTGTTGTGATTTAATTAACGCTAATTTTTACGACTAAACTGATGAATCTGAGACAGTTCAAGGTTACAGTGTTGCTCAATTGGACTTACTGTAAATAAAACATTAATTAATTACCGATTTATTTGGTATATTAAAGGACAATTAATATTTTATACCGTTACATCTTTATCGCATGCTCGCCGAGTCATTGAAGCGAAAAATTGTCTCGTTTTGTGGAATCAGTGTCGCAGCATCGATAGAGATTGTTGTTATTAAACAGGAATGTAAATAACCCCGAAAATTATCATAAAATGTGTGAACTCGTAGGTGATTATTAAAAATGCATCAAATTCGTTTTTTCTTCTTTAAAAAAAAAAAAAAGTAGGTACTTATTAATGAATAAATAAATAAATAAGAAAGCACAGATTTCTATTTCCCCCAAGAAAATTCAACGATTTTTTTCCAAATTTTTTTCCTAAAAATGAAAAAAAAAAATCTGTAGGTATAAAAATTAAACGATTTTTCCTCCAAAAAATTTTAAAAAAAACTTCATTTCAAAAAAGGAAAATTTTTCATTTTTTTTAAAAAATGAGAAATTTTTCTCGTCTTGAAAAATCAAAAGTTATTTGTTTCTCTAAAATAAATTGAAACTTTTTTCCTCTAAAAATATTGAGGATTGATTTAATACGTCGATCATAAAAAATTAAGATACCTTGTATTTTTTATTCCAAGAAGACTCATGTTTTTTCTTCAAAAAAATTTGATTTACTTTCTCGAAAAAATTAACAATTTTTTCGAGAAAATTAGGTATTAAAAGATTTTTTTTCTTTAAAAATAGATAATTCTTTGGCAGAAATGATAGAAATTTCTTTCTGGATTTAAATACTTTTGTTGCAATTTTTAAAAAAATATATCGCTTATTCTAAAAAATTGGAGATAAAAATGATCCCAAAAAATTAAAAATTTAACATTTCTTTTCTAAAAAATTAAGAATTTTTCTACTTTCAAAAAATTATTAACTTTTTTTTCTAAAGGAATGAAAAATTTTTTTTACACGACTATCTCAAAAAATTAAGATACCTATTTTTTATTCCAAGAAAATTAGTATTTTTTTTTCAAAAAATTACTTTCGCCAAAAAATCACATTTTTTGGAAGAAAATTACCTATTAAAATAATTTTTTCTCAAAAACATTTTTTTTTTCTTAGAAAATACAGGATTTTATTCCCGGAAATAAGAGAAAATTTTTTCTGCATTAGAATGTTTTTATTGAAAAAAAATATATATATAGGTATATTATATTAATATCAAGTACTTACTCTGCTTATTCTAAAAAAAAAAAAAATGGTGAATAATAATATTCCAAAAAAAGGTAAATTAGGTAGGTAGGTACTCATTTTTGTAACAAAAAATTAAAATACCTAATTTTCTTCAAAAGGAATGAAAACCTTTTTTTACATGTCCCGCCCATCTCAAAAAATTTAGACATTTTTTATTCAAAAAAATTCTGATTTTTTGTTCCAAAAAATTCATATTTTGTATTCCAAAAAAATTCAGATTTGCCAAAAATCACTTTTTTTTGAAGAAAAAAATTGAAATAACTTACCTATTTTTTCTCAAAAAAAAAAAAAAAAAAATCATTTTTTCTCTCTTAGATTTCTTATCCGAAAAAGTAAGATTTTTTTTCTGCATTCAAATATTTTTATTGCAAAAAAAAAGTTACATCAAGTAGATATACTGTTTTAGGTACTCTAAAAAATTGGTGTAAAAATATTCCAAAATAGGTAGGTATGGAAAATTTTTCATTATTGTTCCAGAAAGTGTTTAGTGTTTACTCTAAAAAAGTTGAGATTTCTCACGCTTACCTTCTTATGAAAAAATCAGATATTTTTATTCCACGAAAATTAATAAATTTTTTATACGTATTTACTAAAAAAAAATTTCCCAAGAATTTCAGAAATGTTTTTCAAAAACTGAAGTTTTTTCTCTAAAAAAAAGTTGAAATTTTTTATAACTCAGCTTCACTCCCTAAAATAAAATCTATCCGATGGACCCGATAAGCCTAACAATTAAAAGTGCCCTTGAAAAAATAAAAAAATAAAAATAAGAAATTCTACAGGTATTTTTTCACTTTAAAAAAATGGAATTATAGGTATTTTCGCTGACACCCTGAAAAATTAAAAAAAAAATTCCAAAAGAATTTGAAAGAATTAATGTTTATCAGTCTATTAAAGTCAACTGAAAAATACATATTTTTACTTCAATAAATTTAAATATTGTGTATTTTGTCATAAAAATAATTCGGATTCTTTCTTCAAAAAAAAATTCAAGGTTTTTTTTTCAAAAAGAAATTTATCAGCTACTTAATACTTTTTTCCAAAATAACTTGAGGATCTTTTTATGAAAAAAGTTTGAAAATTTTTGCTAAGTACAAAGAATGGAGTTTTTTTTCTCCAAAAAATGAGTATTTTTTTTCTTCAAAAAGATTGAAAATTAAAAAAAAATTGAGGCAAAAATTTAATAGGTATAGGTATTTATTTCTCTAAAAATAATTAGAAATTATTTTCTCAGAAAAAACAAAAAAGTTCTGCATACCTAATATCTACGTAATTATACCTATTTAAAAATTTTAAAGATTTTTACTTCAAAAAATTGAAAAAATTCAAAGTTAGCCTAAATCTTTTTTTATTCCTTAGAAAATGAGAAAAATTTTCAAATAAAACAATTGGTTAATAGAAGGGCTGGAACAGATAATTGTGTACTCCCTGATTATTCTTCAAAAAAAAAAGAAAAAAAAAAAGAAAGCCAAGGCGCCAAGTATCGAAACCACTCTGAAGCTCCCAAAAGTGGTAACGTGCCATTGACAGGTGCTTATCTGCCTTCGATATGTTTATGCAAAGTTACATCACAGCAACAATGTAACCAAGAGGAACTAACACTAGATAAAAGCGAGAACAAAATAACCTTGCAAGTTCTCCGTAGGTTTATTCACATGACAACTTACAAATTGCACATGGCTTTCAAACTATCTCTACATGAAGTGTAAATATGTAATTCAAATAATATAACTTGAATGAAGATACTAAACGAGTGCTAATGAATACGTACCTAGACCTAGCTGTATATAGTATAGCTTTGGAGCGAAATTACAGAATCTCTATTTTTATAAAGTACCTAGGTATTCTTCAATGGTAACATCGTAATAACGGTCGGTTTGTATAACATGACATTTGCATGTAGGTTAAAAATGTACGTTCAAGGCCGACGAAAAAAATAGAATTAAAAAAGTAAATTTTTTTTATTAAAACGAGATTTGCGACGACGTTTAACATAATCGTAAATGTTGATATTTAGATGATGCAAGAATATTGACCTTCTTGCGTGGTTGCAAATTCTCGCTCGAGAAGACAAAGAGAAAGTTGGATATGTATTTCACAATGCGAGCTGCAGTTCCTGAATTTTTCAGCAACAGAGATCCGACAATTGCAGAAATCAGAGAAGTCATGAGAATAGTGTAAGTATAATCGATGTGATTTTGATATTAGAATTTCAGTATAGCCATAGGTACCTTTATGAGTAGGTACGTGCGAATGTGCAGAGTTTGCAAGATGGTCGAGTCCCAGAAACTTGATAATCTCATTTTAAAATAAAGTACCTAGACCTACCTGTACCTGAAACTGGTAGAATTAGATCCTGGCGCGATGATATCAGCATGTTTTCAATACAGTTATGTTTTTGAATAAATCTTAACCATGACACATATTTTATACGTACATTACCTCTCATCTAAATACTACGAGAGACGACGAGAAGGGATATCATTGTTATATAAGATAAGAAGAATTTCTCGTAACTTAGAGTAGAAAGAATTTACCTAACAAATTGCAACGAAGAGACGAAATTTTTGTACTCAAGCTCGTAACCATTTTGCAGAAACATTCCTCCGTTACCAGGCCTTACAAAAAGTGGTCGACGAGTGGTCATAATGAAAGGAGTTGATATGGAGCACGTTGCAGCAACAGTGGCGGATGCGATGAAGGCCGTTTTGATGATCGGCGACATTCGTTTGAAAGAAGAGCTAATTGGAGTAGCCGGAGACGTTTATATTTTGGACGCTTCGGTCGCCACTCCGACCAATTTCGCCCAACATTTCGCTAAATTTACTCCAGCTTTGCTTAAGAAGTTCTTCATCTGTGTCCAGGTAAGGAGAAAAGTCTCGAGTAAGCTAATCTGATTTGTATTCGATATTTATTCGTGTGCACCTGCTTTATAGGAAGCTTACCCCGTGAAAGTGAAAGAAGTTCATGTCATCAATGTATCACCTTTGGTTGACACCATTATCAACTTCGTGAAACCTATTCTTAAAGAAAAATTACGCGAAAGAGTAAGACATATCTCAGATCTATAATTATTATTTAAACTCGAACAACTCTTCGATAAATTTGAAATAAATTTCTTCCATCAGATTTACGTACACCAAGATCTTCAATCGTTGTACGAAACCGTACCAAAAGAAATCCTCCCAAAAGAATACGGCGGTTTTGCGGGTCCTATAGCCGAAATAAATGGTAAGTTACGGGAAAAATTATTTCTAATCCAAGGCCGGAAATACTAATTTTCCAATCGTCGAACAAATTTTTATAACATGAAGAAAAAAATCCAATTTTCAAAATTACCCTTGAAATAAAAGAATAATGATAATAAAAAATCCTACCTTAACGATTTTTCCTAATGAAAGACGCATTCTTCGTAATTATTTACCTACTTGAAAAATAATAATTTCTGGACATTTTCACGTTTACAGAGCAATGGTACCAGAAAATGTGCAGTTACCGTGACTGGTTCGCAGCTGAAGAGAAAATCAAGGCGGACGAATCGAAACGACCCGGAAAACCCAAGACTCACGATGATCTTTTCGGAATGGAAGGTTCTTTCAAACAATTATCGATCGATTAGATTTCTCGGCACTATTGATACATACGTTAAACGTATAGGTACCTATTTATCTAAAAATTGAATTTTCTTCTTTTTTTTACTCGCATCATTCGATTCCGTATTATAATTAATTTTCTATATTATTTTTAAGCCAAAGAAGTTACTGTATCTGTTTTGTGTATCTCGCAAAATAATTCATATTACCAATAAATGTTATAGTATACTTGAGACATGACTTTACAAGTTTACATTTGAATTAGATTGTACGTATAGGTATAACGTAATGTTGCATTCATCACGACAAATGGAAATTATTCTGAAGATACTAAAATAATTACATGATAGACGATTTTTCCCCGAACGAGTGAGGGGTTAAAATTTTTCTGACGTTGAATGTGAAAATAATTTTCTTTTCTTTTCAAAACAAAAAAAAGAGAGATTTTTTCTTAATACCAATTTGGAGATTTTTTTCTGCAAAAAATCTAGAGATTGTTTTCCAAAAATTTGAAAAATATTTTCACTTCGAAAAACTTGAGAGATCTAGAAAAAATTTACCTACTCCAAGAAATTGATTTTTCCAAAAAAATTAAACATCACCAAAAAATTTAGATAATTTTTCAAAAGAAATTCAAGATTTTTTTTCAAAAAAAATTGGAAAATCTTATCTCCAAAAATTTTATAATATGTACTTAGGTACCAAAATAGTATTTTTTTACCCAAAAAATCAAGTTTTTACGCTATGTTCCAAAAAAATGAATTTATGACGTATTTATCTCAAGAAAATTCAAAAAAAACTTTATCTACCAAAAAATTGATTTTTTACTAAAGAAAATAGACACCCCCTCCAAAACAGAAATTTTTTCTCCAAAAAACTAAAATTTTCTTTTCCAAAAATAAATTGAATTTAAAAAAAAAAAAAATCGAAATTTTCCCCAAAAAATAGAGAATTTTTCCCTCAAAAATTTGAGGAAAATCCATACAAAAATAATAGAGGAATTTTTTTTATGTTAGTGCCAAAAAAACGAGGTAGGTAGGTATTCTAGTTTTCGCCACGATAAAGTTTAGAAAATTATTCCATAAAAAAATTTATTTTATATTCTCCAAAAAATTAAGGATTTCCAAAATTTAGATTTTTTCAAAAAGAGGATTTTTTCCTAAAGAATTTAAGAAAAATCCATACAAAAATAGTATACATGGGTAGGTATAATATATTTTTACTTCGGAAATTATTTTATGTTGAAGTTAAAAAAGTGAGGTAGATATTCTATTTTTTACCACAAGAAAATTCAGAAAATTTTTCCATAAGAAAATTAATTTTTTCTTCAAAAACATAAGTAAAAGATTCCTCCCCCTAAATCAGGGGTTTTCCCAAAATAACTAGAGATCCCTAAAATTCAGATATTTTCCAAAGATGTACTGAGATTTTATATTTCCAAAAAATAAATTGAGATTTTTTCCCCAAAAAATGAGGAATTTTTTCCTAAAAAATTTGGGAAAAATCCATACAAAAATAATTCATACCTATTATATGTTATTTTTTTTAAATTAGGAAATTTTTTCATGTTAGGTGGTGCCAAAAAATAAGGTATATGTAAGTACGCGTCTACTATTTTTTACCACGAAAAAAAAAAATTTCATACAAAATTCATTTTTTTCTTCATCAGGATTTATTCCAAAAAAAAATTATAGATCCCCAAAATTTAGATTTTTTTACAAAGATGAATTGATATTTTTATTTTACCAAAAAGAAGTTGAGATTTGTTCCCAATGCAGAGTTTTTTCCTCTAAAATTTGAGAAAAATTGACTTGAAAAATCTTAGCAAAAAATTATATTTTTTTCTCTTTGGTTTCAAAAAATGAAGATATTTTTTACCTCGAAAAAGTTCAGAAAATTTTCCCCAAAAAAATAAAAGGTTTTCTTCCCAAAAGGAGTTGAAGATTTTTTTCGCAAAAAAAAAATGGAGAGTGTTTTTTTCCGAAATTTAAAAAACCGTAACGTTGCTTTTAATATAAGAAATGTTTTTTTTTTTCAAAAAAATTAAGAAATTTTTCCAAGATGGTTCCAAAAAAATTAAGGTAAATTTTTACCTCGTGAGAATTCATGAAAATGAAAGTAAAAAGATATTTAGGTACCATCTGAAAATTTAGAAATTTTTTCCTCCAATAGAATAAATAAAAATATTTTTCTCTCCAAAAATTATACCTATTTTTATGATGTTTTTTTTTTACTTAGGGACAAAATATTTCAAGAAAACTGAAATTTTTTACTTGTTTTAAAATGAGAAATTTTCCATTTCAATAAAATTTAGAAGTGTTTTTATTTTTAAAAACACGGGAAGAATTTTTTTCCTAAAAAGTAAGTGATTTATTTCTCTTAGTACTTAATTGAGAGATTTTTTCGGAAAAATTTCAAGGTTTTCTTCCAAAAAATTGATGAAAGTAAATATTTTTTTTACACTTACGAAATGCAAATTCAACGGTGATAAAAAAAAGAATAAAGCCAAGTAGGTACAATGTTCAATTGTACATAGGGTTGAAATATCCGGCGTAAAGGTATGCAAATTTATTAACTTTTAAAGCGAAGAAGCAGTCTGCATAATACTCTTAAGGAGGTATATTTTTTATCACGTAAACGCAGGGTACCACTGTACTACTAGGTACTGGTAGTTATTAGATAAACTCATTTTCAAAGCTATCCCAGCAACGACTTTCATCGAAATAATCATTAAATATCAGCTCTAGATGCCAAATGCAACCCAGTCATTCTAAAATTACATTCTAACATGTTCCAACAATGAAAAAAATTAGAATATAAAATAGAAACATTAATTTGAAAAATGATAAGAAAAATCACCAACAATGAAAAACTCTAGGTATTAAAATTGCATCTTTTTATTCTTATCGATTAAACACCCATCATTTAGAACAATAAAGCATAATATGTCGTCCTCGTCACATCGTTTGGATTACCCATTGATTATTAAATTTATCTAACTTACAGACACGGGTAGGTAGATTTTTTTTAACTAGTATGACAAGTTTCGCATACAATCGACTGCTTTTGAAAAAAAAATCAAACATTTCAGACAATGACCTGTCGAATACCTCGGGCATAAAACACAAACGCCTATTGTTACGCGATAACTATCTAAATTAAAAATTTACAGGGGTATGGGTGCGCGGCAAAGTCTGCATGAAGCATGATGTCACCTTTATGAATTTAGAAAAAAAGTACTCACTTGTCTTACTTTCCCCTTTATGTAATAATTTATAGCTTGTGTATGACTAATAAACCTGTTTTATCCAGTTACAGTTTTGTATGCACATAAGTTGTAAGTACCTACTGTAGAAATAAACGCTGGAAAAATTCGTTATACATAAGTATAGAGTTCAATACCTATAAATTGACAATGTAATCCTATATATTTCCAATCAACTGCTCGAAAGTTTTATTATTCAGGGATATAATTCGAACTCCTAAACCAATGACGACAACGTCTTTAAGCGGTACCATTGATTGTTTGTTTTTAAATTCTCAACTCATACTCGCGCATATGTTTCACGATTCATTGATTCCTTCAGCGAAAATTCCATCGTACCTACAATTTAAGAAGATTTTTGTTTACAGGTGACCTTAAAACAATACTAAAATCGAGTCATTGTGCAACAACTGGTTGGAATTATTGCATACTGAGAAATTTACTTGTACGCGTTCATTATCAAATTTTAAGCGCAATTTTTCACACATTTTATTCGAGCCATTCTGCGTACAATAAGTTATGCTTGTACTACGTAGACAATTTCTTAGAAAAAAGTCGAACGAATTTTATAGTTTACAAGCGTCAGTAATCGTCTAAATTACATGTGTTCGAACATTCGACAGGTTTTGATTATCAGAAATCTTCGCACAAGGACGAGTTCATTAATCGACAAAGTCTGGCCTTAATAAATTCGTCACTTTTTTTTTATTCTGAAAAATGATTTTCAAGTGATGATAAGACTACATTATAGATACGTTTTGCTTGGTTTACGATGGCTTATACCAATTACTTACCTTGAAGTTTTTCAAGATTTCATTTTTTTTGAAATGCAATGTCTGGCTCTCTGAAAATGATTTTTTTGGTGTAAAATCAACTGCCTAAAAATTTTTCTTTCTTCAAAAAAATATTTTGAGTGGTGGCGTAAACCCTCTTTCATTTATTAAAAAAAAAAAACAAAAAAAAAACACCCGAGCGGCACACTCGATCGATAATATCGGAAGATGTAA
Source organism: Balanococcus diminutus (assembly GCA_959613365.1). Taxonomy (NCBI): domain Eukaryota; kingdom Metazoa; phylum Arthropoda; class Insecta; order Hemiptera; family Pseudococcidae; genus Balanococcus; species Balanococcus diminutus. The sequence continues at coordinate 31,579,487 of OY390715.1, read as the reverse complement.
CGTATCGATAGAAAATCGTTTGAAAATCTATAGATGTTCTCACGATATTATAAAGATTTATCGGTACAACTTCATAGGCAAAAAATCTAAAAACTATCGAATTCGATATTATTAAGATTTTATGACGATATTCGTCAACGATACTATCGACAAAGAATATTAAATTTATCGAATTCGATTTTCCACCGATTTTGTGCAGATATTTGAAACTACATTATCGACAAAGAATATTAAATTTATCGAATTCGATTTTTTAACGATTTTGTAAAGATATTTAAAACTATATTATCGACAGATTATATGAAATTTCTCGACTTCGATATTTTACCGATTTTTTGACGACATTTGAAACTATATTATCGACAGATTATATTAAATTTATCGAATCCGATCTTTTACCGATTTTGTAAAGATATTTGAAACTATATTATCGACACATAATATGCAATTTCTCGATTTCGATTTTTTAACGATTTTGTGACGATATTTGAAACTATATTATCGACAAATAATCTGAAATTTCTCGAATTCGATTTTTTAACGATTTTGTGAAGATATTTAAAACTTTATTATCGACACGTAATCTGAAATTTCTCGAATTCGATTTTTCAACGATTTTATGACGATATTTGAAACTATATTATCGACACGTAATATGAAATTCCTCGAATTCGATTTTTCAACGATTTTGTGGCGATATTTGAAACTACATTATCGACAAATAATCTGAAATTTGTCGAACGATTTTTCAACGATTTGGTGACGATATTTGAAATTATTTCCAAATTGGTGAAAATTTTTCTAAGTCCAACACGTCTGGAAGTACTGAACTGCCTATTATAAGCGTTTTATTGCTAGTTCCTCAACGATAAGGTATGGCATAGTGGTTAAGGAAGAGGATTACCATGCAGGAGGTAGATGGTTCAAGCCCCACGGGTGGCAGATTTTTTATATAATTTTTTTTGACTTTTTCTGAAATGATCCTCTTACCGTAACATGAATAATGTGTTTAGGCATAGTTTAATGTATTAATTATACTAATTAATGATTTTTAATTATAGAAAGAAGCTAGTAAAAGACAAAAAATCGGAATAAAAAATCGATAAAAAATCGACAGAATATCGAATTCTATAAAGTGTCGCGAAAGTTCCGCCTAAATCGTGAAATTATCTTTCGATATTATAGATATATTATCGATAAAATATCTTACTATAATCTCGAAATTTTTGCTAACTATAATTCGTCGATAATCTATCTATATATCGAAAGATAATTTCACGATTTATGCGGAACTAACGCGACACTTTATCGAATTCGATATTCTGTCGATTTTTTATTTCGATAATTTGTCGAGTGTGCTGCTCGGGCAGGTAGGTAAATAAAAAAATTGGAATTTAAAAAAAAAAATTTAACTAAATGTTCACTAGGTACCATACATAGGTACTTTTACCTAATAAGACAATTTTATGTGATTTTTCATCTTTACTCCCGTTTTTAAGAGGACATAAAAAATAACTTTTTTTACATTTTTTGAAAAATTAAAAAAAAATTAAAAATCAGCTCCAATGAAAAAAATAAATTTTGGATCATAATCGTCTCAATAGGTATACATATTTTTTTTATCGAAAACCCCCATTTATGGCGATTTTTCAACTTTACTTCAATTTCCAGGAACTGCATTATTTCTGAAAAAATGGAGTAGCTCATGCAAATTCCTGAAAATTGAGGTAAAGTGGAAAAATCGCCATAAATGGTTTTTTGAGTAAAAATATCATGTTATTAAGACCACCTTTATCCCCAAAAAAAATTTTCTCACTCTACCTGATTTTTTTTTTTTTTTTTTTCGAAAAATATAAAAGAGGAACGTTTTATTATGTCTCCTTAAAAACAGGGTGAAGATAAAAAATCACTGAGAATTCATGTAGTGACCATCAGTGCTCGAATTCAAGCAAAATTACGAAGTAGAACGAATTTTGATCCAAAATTTTTGCCAAATCATGTCAAAACCAAAAATTGAAAATTGTTCCAATTTATTCAAGTATATATTTCTTTATCCCCCTTGCTCTATTTTTAGTAATTTTATTTAGACTGTTTGGCATTTTATAGCCTTTTAAAAATATACCAAAACTCAAAAAAATTGATTCGATTTTTTTCTTTCAAAAATTTGAAAAATATTTTTTCTGAAATTTTTTTCTCTAAAAATGAGAGGTTTTATCCTATAGGTATAATATTTCTATCAAAAAGTTGGAAACTTCTTTCTCCAAAAATTTGAGAAATAAGAAGGTACCTTTACTTCAGAAAAATCGAGAATTTTTTTTTGAATTTTCTTTTTTAGAAAATTTTATTTTTTCCTAGAAAAAATTGAGATTAATTTTTAAAAATTTCTCTGAAAATGTGAAATTTCATCATGAACAAAAAATAGATTTCTTCTTCAAAAAAATTGTCAATGATCAAGATTATATTTTTCTCAAAAAAATTTGATTTTTTTTTTTTTTATTGTAAACACGAGAAATTTTATTCCAAACAAAAATAAAGAATTTTCTCCCAAAAATGCAAGATTTCTTGTTCTTTCAAAAAGAAAAAAATTGAATTTTTTTCAAAGGAATGATTTTTTTTAGGTATCAAAAAATTTTAGAAATATTTTTACTAAAAAACTAAGAAATTGTTTTCTCCAGAATTTTTTTTTTCAAAAATTGAAAGGTCGTTTTCTTTAAACTTTTGGGAATAGATAATTAGAAAAAAATTATTTGAAATTGAGAGCATTTTTTCTAGATACATAAAAAAGAGACCCTTCTAAAAAAAAATTGAAAAATTTTTCTTTAAAAATTTGAAAATAATTTTCGCTAGGTACCTACAAAGAACTGAAAAAAATCAAATAATTTTTTTTTCAAATTTTAGTGAAATGAAACATAGATAATTAGATTTTTTACGAACCGGACGCAGAATTGTCATATTTCACGATATTCATTTTTATAGGCTTAATCAGAATTTTTTCTGTTTATTTCACTTTCCGTTGCCCCTTCAATTTTTGAGATAGGCATTATCTCTGTATAACATTTTTGTTTCATATGAGTTGCCTAATTCATCCTGTAGATTTATTTCCTTATTTCAGTAGGTTACATTGCAAGAATATTGAAAGATGCGTTAAATTCACACACTTGCCCAAAGTGCTCGAGTCTCGATTTCAAAAAAAAAAAAAAATCGTACCAATAGTGTTCATTCTGATTTAAGTAGGTTTAAAAAAATTAAAAAATTAAAAAAAAGCACCAATAAGGTATTTGAGAATCATGAATCATAACATAAAAATATTCATACCCTGCAAATTTTTTGCTCGTAAAAATTTCGTAGGCCAAAAATTTGATCCCACGTCGGCCACGTCTAATAATTTCACCGTTTCATATAATAATACCCTAGTTGGTCTTGACTGTGCCATGTCGTTAGCTGTCGAGCTGGAAAGAGTTCGGAGGTGTTGAATACAAAGAGGAACGGTTCATCAGGTTCTCATTATGTATGATGCGGTATTAAATCATTATTTCTTAATAGAATCGTGCTTGTTCGCGTATAGTTGGTACCGTCATTACCGCGTGCGATGATCTCAACGTCGTCGCGTTCAGTAAAACGAAAACGAAAGTGATTTTTTACTTACTAAACGATCGGTTGATTTTTCGATAACTTAACTGTACACATTTGTAGTTCATTTTTTGGTAGCGTTGCTGTGATATCAACGTAAATGGGTTCTGGTTCATTTGTAACTACTGTATAAAATTGCCTGGATTTCGTACAATTCGATTAAAGTAAGTACCTTTATATAGATACGTAGTACTGAAATTTTTAGTTTATTCTCCACGTTGATAAGTGTTTATTGTGCCTTTTTTCTTTTTGAAAATGAAGTATTTTGAAAAAATATTTCAAATGCCACAGATATTGAAATTTCATGCATAAGTCAGCAGGTAGGTAAGTGTTTCGAGTTCTTTAAAAAAGTTTAAAAATAAAATTCTTATCGAAGTTACATAATTATACTCGAATTAAAATTAAAATTTGTACCTTAAAAGCATGCAATTTTGATATGAAATCAATCTTATAATCAAACATTGTTCTGATAAAATGTTTTCGAAACTATACCTATTGAATTTAAGGCTCAGTAATCGTTGCCAGCGTGAGTTAGGTATAGGCATTTATAACGAGCTAACGATTTAATCAATTCGTAACTTTATTAAAATATGTAGGTAATGTGCATTTAAAAGTGAATATGAGCAATTATGAGTCTAAGTAGTAAGTACCTCTTAAAAGTTTCCAATAATCTTGTACATACATAAATACATAAAATAACGCATTAACCCGTGTGGATTTTGATACAAGCCAAGAATAGTTTAATTGATAACGTAGAGTCAATAACACAATACCCAGTACGTCTATAATCCGAGGGAATATTTCCCATGTCTACTGAAAAGAATTTACGAGTTCGCCGGAACGATGCCCTATGCTTGTAAAGTGAGTTGTAATTTCACTCGATTACTACATTTACGTCAAAATTTGCCAATAATAAACATACTTAAAGGCGTAAGAGCGTTGATACCTACTTGAGTGCTGAGTCATGCCTAATTTCTGAAAGTAGTTTCACCATATTTGATCATTTGTATATTCGCAAAATAAAAATTAGGACCCACGGGATGTTTTTTTAATTTTTTTTTAATGCAGTTGTGCAACAAGAGTGTAATGAATTTGAAGGCTGATCATTATTGATTGGTTAGTTTAAAAAACAACCTCAATCGAAACTAATCTTGAAGCTTATCATCAAAAAATTTTCATTAAAAAATGGAAGATTCAATATTGCTTATATTTTTAAGCATACTCCACTTCAAGCTTCGCTCATATACCTAACATATGAATCATAATTGTTCTTAAGACAACAAGGCCTTCACTTTTCATTAAACATTAAATAAAACTTTCATCAAATGTCAAGTTCAACTTTCACTATGGTTGTTTTTAGATTAACCCCTCAATTCCTCAATTTTATTGAAACCTCTTTTCTGATGGTATAAGGGGAAAATAAAAATAAAAATTAGTAGGCATGAATTTCTTTTTTTTTTAAATATAAAAAAGAGAAAGAAGTTCTTAATTTTATGAAAATGAGTAAATTTTTTTGAGACGAGAAAATCTTTTTTTTTTTCAAGAAATCTTTCATTTTTGAAGAAAAAATTTCAATTTTGTCTCAATTTTTGAAAAAATAAGAAAAACTTTGAATTTTTTAAAGTAAAACATGATTTTTCTATTTTTTTAAATAATAAAAAAGTGTTCTTAATTTTATGCAAATTGAGTAAAAAAAATTGTTTTTTAAGATTAGAAAATCTGTTTTTTTTTTTTTTTTTTTTTTTTTAAGAAACAACCTTTTATTTTTAGAGAAAAAATCTTAATTTTGTCTCACTTTAAAAAAAACTTCGAATTTTTTAAAGTAGTACCTAAGCATGATTTTTTTAAAAATAAAAACATAAGAGAAAGTCCTCAATTTTATGAGTAAAAAAATACCTAGGTACTTTAATTTTTGGGATGAGAAAATCTGTTTTTTTTTTCAAGAAACTTTTCATTTTTGAAGAAAAAATTTTAATTTGTCTCAATTTTTAAAAAAATAAGAAAAACATCGAATTTTTTAAAGCAATAAAGCATGTTTTTTTTTTTTATAAAAAAAAAGAGAGAAAAGTTCCCAATTTTATGCAAATTGAGTAAAAAAAAAATATTTTTATTTTTCGGGATGAGAAATCTGTTTTTTTTTGGTTGTCTCAATTAAAAAAAAAAAAAAAAAACTTCGAATTTTTTGAAGTTCTTCGTGAGCATGAAAAACTTTTTTTTTCAAAAAAAAAAAAAAACAAGAGAGAAGTTCTTAATTTTATGAGTAAAAAAAATACCTATTTTAATTTTTTGGGATGAGAAAATCATTTTTTTTTTTTCTAAGCCCTTTCATTTTTAGAGAAACCCCTCAATTTTGTCTCAATCTAAAAAAGAAAACGGATTTTTTTAAAAGTAAGTAGGCACCTACTTTAAAAAAATCTTAATTTTTTGATACGATATTCAATAATTTTGAATTTTAGGTTAAAAATATCTTAAAATTGGGTTTTGATTAAGTAGATTCCACATCATTTTTAGGTTCTTACCTACTTCCTTTCTTCCAAGTATTTCAAAAGCACGTGTCAATCACATAATTGAATATTTACTTAGGTAATCACTGAACTGAAACATCATTCGAAGTTCATTACATCATGTGAACACAATTTGCGCAGACGAGGAACTCGATCATCAATAATAATGTTTTGTCGTTTAATTTTTCGAATTTTCTTGGTTAAGGTTGAATAATTAGGTTATCGAAAGATAACACACCCGAATATGTAAATATTTCTCGCGAAAGTTGGTCGATTCTCTAAATTTATCGGTACAAGTGAAACGGAATAGACTCTTTATTGTCAAATTACCAACTTGAATATGTGTTCGAAAAACATGGTAAAGTAATAAATAGCTCAGGCCGGTAGATTTTCTGCGGAGTTCTCATTTAAATTATAGCCTTTGATTTGAGTAAATACAATGTTATTGGATATTCCCAGTTTTACTTACATACTTATCAGTTATCAGTGTTAATTCTTTTCCTTTTTTTCTAATACGTGAAGTTATCACTCTTTTAATTTATGGTGTTGATTCTTTTGTTAGATAATTTACAATTTTTCATTCAACATAACTTCGTGTGTGTTTTACTTATCTGAACAATTCGAGTTCCATTTCCTACAAACAGTTGGATACAAACTAAAAGTAATTAGTACATATACCTAATACTCGGTACAGAATGAATTTATCTTAAAATGTTATAATCTAAAATATATTTAGAGATAGGCATTGTCTTGAATGAAGAAAAAAATTCTTGATTAGGAATTTCGGAAAAAATCGAAAGTAGGTAAACAGAAACAGATTGATTGCAGATAGGTATTACTTTTTATTTTTTTAATTACCTATTCAACCCCGTGGCCAGGCATGATCCTATATTTAAAAAATGGTCGTTTTTTTCACCAACCCTCTTTTCCTTCGAACAAAAAAATTATTAACGCAAAAGTAAGTAGGTAAATTAAGTCTCTCCAAATTCTGCAATAATCTAAAAAAAATTCAAACTATTCAAATGTTTCAATTTTTCGGTACCTAGCAGCACTGACGAAGAAGGTGAAAATAATTAGGCTTCTTCACGTGATAAGCCAAAGACGGAAGTTTTTTCACTTTTTTCCTACCCATATTAGGTGAAAATTTTGTTAATTAATGGAAAATCTGGATGTCAACGTTTCATATTACATTTTTTAAATGCACAATTAATTAATTACTGAATCCCGCTAGCCATGTGTGAGCTAAAGTATTTTACACTTCGGAAGTTCATATTTTTATCAGCAACGTAAGCAATATTTTCGCCGTAGAATGCAGTCTAGTAACGTACGTTTGCTAAATTTCAATATTTAAAATGAATTTTAAATTGAGGAAACACTTTATCGAGCCAACATTTACGTAATTAAACTGCAACCTAATTTATCGTTTAATCAATCCGTATTAAATACCGGTTGGAAGATAAAATCTCAATTCGTAAAATGATGTTAAACGTCGTTGACGTATCTTTTGTTTAAAATTAAATTTTTTTTGTTGATTAAAATCGCTATTGTCGTCAAAGTCGATAATCAAGATTTTACGAATGGCTTGACGTATTTCAATATTTTGTGTCCCGGTGGGCTTCCTCGCTGGCAGAGATAATTAAACGCATCTCTATTGAACTTTTCGACGCATGCATTAGACATACTTTGTAATTTACCAACCAATAATGTACCTATAAATAAAAATAAAAATTAGGTATGTCGATAAAAACTACAGACGTGCTTTACGAGGAAGTTTAGCTTAGCTTAGCCATAAGTACCTGCTTATTTAACGAATACCGATCATTGCTACGCTCTTACATAGGTGATTGCATATAAATTAATGACAAGTATGTTTGGATTTCTTTCTTTTTATTTTTAGATGAAGGATAAAGAAATTTCGACGATAATTTTGACGCTGATATTGGCCTTCGTCAATTTTACGACCGCCAATTACAATTACGATCACGTTTTGCATTTATCTTTGCTGTTTTACGAAGCCCAGAGATCCGGACATTTGCCATCGGATAATCGCATACCATGGAGGGGAGATTCCGCTTTAAATGACCGTGGGTTAAGAGGAGAGGATCTTACGGGCGGATATTATGATGGTGAGTGATTCTAGTGTGTAAATAATGTATATTTAAATACCACTACTCGAGTCTGTTTTCCTTTTGGGATAAGAAAGCAATTAAGAACGACGATGATTTTGTTGTGTAGCCGGTGACTTTGTTAAATTTGGATTCACCATGGCAAGCACGACGACTCTATTGGCTTGGGGATGTTTATCGTACAAACAAGCTTACGTTCAAGCTGGTGAGTATATTTACCTTTTAAAAATCCGCAGCAATGTTTGGATAACCTTTCCGACTCGACTCTGCTTTCGTATTTTACAGGAGAATGGAAAAATATGCTATCGGCCCTGCAATGGGCTTCGGATTATTTCATCAAATGTCACGTCAGCGATTACGAATTTTACGGTCAAGTTGGCGATTTCACTCTAGATCATCAGTTTTGGGGCCGAGCCGAAGACTTGAATATGTCCAGGCCAGCTTTCAAAATAGACGCCCAACATCCAGGTGTAAATATAAACCTTATTAATCGATGAAACAAAGTATCACGTTGAAATTCGCCTGGCTTGCGTTTTCATTAAAGAATTCGCTGATCGAGAAAAAAAAACTCGTCGAGTGTCCCCACTTGAAATTTTCATCCGAGTCTATGACGTACATTTGATTTCATATCCGCGTAATCACTTCAGTTATCGACCTTCAAATGCATCCGCTATATCGTAGATTTATAGATTTACTTCATAGTAATTCTCAAAAATGATATAGTAAAAATCTATAATCGATTATCTTATTTTCGTACGTACGTACTCGTATTGATTACGTAGATGGAAACATTTCAATGGGTGTTTTTATTTCGCCGGTATAACATCCTGTTTGGAAATTTCCAGGTTCCGATTTAGCTGGAGAAACAGCGGCAGCTCTGGCATCTATTTCGATGGTCTATAAAGAAGTAGATTCGCAGTACGCTTCGTTGTGTTTGACCCATGCTAAGAAATTGTATAAATTTGCTACCCAGTACAGAGGACTATACCATGAAGCTATCAAAGGAGCTGCTCAGTATTACGAGTAAGGCTATGCGATCTTTACGTATTTGACCCGTTTGTGTTTAGGCAAATTCATAGGCCTATGCATAAAATTAATTTCTAGTCCAGGGAAATTAGCCAGAAATGTGATGTTGGTTTGGTTGGAACTACGTAATTGGGGAAAATAATTTTTTCACGAAGTTACTCAGAAACGTGAATTTTTTTACATAATTATATCAAATCCGCCAAAATCGGGCTGGTGCTTCACCCCCAAAATCCGCATGTTTGCCCCCAAAATGGCTTTTCACGTTTATCTTGGTTAAAGCTATAGGAAAAAAAATTGAATCAAAAAATGTTTAAAATTTGAATTTTAAACAACCAATGTCATTAGCAATTTTTTGATACAAGCAGTTGAAACCCCACAAAGAATTTTCAAAGTTTTTAAGTGAAGTGCAATTTGGGGTGCAGGGGGGGGTCACTTGGTTTGCCCCAGGAAATCGATTTTGATTACTTATAAATGCCAAAAGATCAACCGCAATGAGAAAAAACTTTGATGAAAATTTCAGACCTCCTGGGCAAGTATTTTGGGAGGAGGGCTAATTTTTTTTCAAATTACCAACTTTATATTTCTTGAATTTTTAGGCAATTTTTGGCCGGTGAGTTACGGCATTTTGATAGTTCAAGCCAATTAGCCAGTTCTATTGTAAGTATAATCAGAAAATTCCTGGCTAATTTTCTTGGACTAAAATTGCCCAAAAATTTTGAAATTTTTTTGGAGGTTCTTCTGACCCCTCAGGATTTGTGGAAAGAAAGAAAAAATTTCATCTTCATTTGACCAAAAAATACAGGGTGTCCCGGTTAAGAATATCAGCCTTCAATCTGGTAAGATGGCAACTCATTTCAACAACGTGTAGGTATGTTTGCATACTCTTATATAGTCTCTTATTATTGACTGTATGGCAAAAAAAAATATTTTTCATTTTTTCACTTGAAATTAAAAATTTATTTTTACTGATGGAGACAGATAGAAAGATGAAACTTATGTGGGAAATAAAGTAAGATAGTTGTTAGTTGCAGTAATGTCTGAAAAATTTTTCATCAAAATCGATGTAATAGGGTGTTCAACAAATTATTTTTGCCAAAAAAATTCGAAATTTTGCAATTTTGAAAAAAAAAATGCAACCTACTTATTTTTTGTCAGCAGATGATTCCCCTCTACTTCCTCTACAAAATGTTCCTCAGCATCATCTTTCTATCTCTTTTAATGTTTGAGTGAAAAATTTATTTATGAGTCGACAATCATGTAGGTTAAAATTTTTTTCAAATTCTCAAAGTCAAATTTTTATGAATTTGTACTCATTAGAAAAGTTTCAACTCAAAAACCAAAAGAGATAGGAAGATGATGCTGAGGAACATTTTGTAGAGGAAGTAGAGGAAAATCATCTGCTAACAAAAAATAACTAGGTTAATGATGTAATTTTTTTTCAAAATTGCAAAATTTCGAATTTTTTATCCGATTTTTTCGGTTAAATAATTCGTTGAACACCCTATTACATCGATTTTGATGAAAAAATTTTCAGACATTACTGCAACTATCCTACTTCATTTCCCACAAATTCCATCGTTCTATCTGTCTCCAATCAGAAAAAATAAATTTTTAATTTCAAGTGAAAAAATTAAAAATAATTTTTTCACCATGCAGTATCTCAGCCCCTTCAATAATAAGGGTATGCAAACATACCTACACGTTGTTGAGATGAATTTCCCTCTTACCAGGTTGAAGGATGTTATTCTTAACCGGGACACCCTGTATATGTTAAAAAGGACACATTTCTGAGTAACTTCGTGAAAAAATCTTTTCCTCCAATTAGTTCCTACCAAAATGTCTAATTTCCCTGGACTGATTTCAGTTCGTTTTTGCAAAAAAATGTTTTCGAGGAAAATTGTAATTTTTAAAATTTTTTTTTACTATAGATCCACAGATTACGGAGACGAACTAACTTGGGCAGCTGCTTGGTTATTTAAAGCGACGAGCGATAGTCAATATTTGGAGGAAGCCGAACACCATTATGAAAATTTCAGATTACGAGAAAGACCAAACGAATTCTTTTACAATAAAAAAGTGGCTGGAGTTCAAGTATGAAATTTTTTTGCATTTTTCCACGTACTTACATCTTACGTATTTAATAACTGCGATTATATTTCTTCGAAAGGTGTTATTAGCGCAACTAACGAATCAATCGGAATACGTCGAAGCAGTCCGTTCATTCTGCGATTTTAGCGTTCACAAGCAAACAAAAACTCCTAAAGGGTTACTTTACATAGAGAAATTCGGTACATTATGTCACGCTGCAAATATCGCTTTTATTTGCTTACAGGTAAATTAGAATAACTTGTACTCGTAAATATTGCATTCGACGATTATTATTCATTGGTCTTGAATAATTATTTTAATTCGCGTGTTTTTAGGCGACTAACCTAGGAATATCGTCAAAAGAATACGTGGATTTTGCAAAACAACAAATTAATTACATGTTAGGAGATTCTGGTCGAAGTTACGTTGTCGGTTTCGGAGAAAATTATCCAAAACAACCGTATCATGCGGAGAGGTATATAATCTGAAATTTATCATCTTTGATATTAAGTGTATAATGTGTATGTTAATGGATGATAGAATATTGAATATCTTAATTTTTTTCTAGTTCGTGCCCCAATAGAACAGAACCCTGTGGCTGGGAGGCATTCCACCGAAATGCCTCGAATCCTCAACTTTTACACGGAGCATTAGTGAGCGGTCCGGACGAAAATGATTATTACATGGATAAAAGAGAAGAATACATTTACAACGAAGTTACACTAGATTACAATGCTGGATTCCAATCGGCAGTGGCTGGGTTGAGATATCTGCAGATACAAGAGCAAGAAAAACTACGAAAGCAAAAAGAGATGGAAGCTCGTCGCCAATCGAATCAAATTACCGTAATTGGTAAAACATATATTTAAGATGTGTGTTACATTAATTGCATGATTTGAAAATTACATTCGAGATGAAAAAGTCAAATGTGCCTTGTGATATATTTATCGTAGGTATTTCGATGTGTAAATTGTGTAAAATATGCTGTGATTCGTGTCGGCTATAAAACATCGCATTTTTAGTTTTCTCGCTTATCATATCATTTTTTGTGTAAAACCAATTCACCGAATAATGTTCGGATGATCGATGTGGGTGGTTGCGTTCTACTTTTTTCTCATTTTTTATCGTATTTTTTTTTTTTTTTTTTTAATATTTTAAAAGACTAAAATATTAAATCGCATTTAAAATTATTTGAATGTACTTTAAGCGTTGAAATTTACTTGCGTACTATTGTTGTGTTTTATCTTTCTCATTTATTTTATTATTATTTTTTTTTGTAATGTTGATTTTTTTTTAATTATCGGAGCATTTAACTAATTCTACATATTACCCAATCAAATCTTTGAAAAATTTTAAGAAAAGTTGTTTTCAGATAGGTACCTACCTACTTCGTATTCGTAAGGAATGAAGTAAAGGTACCTACTTATTCATCTGTAGTGTAATTTGTAGAGAAAACTGTTCCTTGAAGTGAAATGTGATATGTATGTTGACAATATTTTAGTATTAAGTTAATTACTGTTTTGTTCCATTAATTTTGTACGAGAAATTTTTTTTAAATTTGGATTTCAGTGTACCTAATTTGATTTTAATATTTTCAGACGATTTATTTCTTTTATATTTATTTTTATGTTGGAATTCTACATATTTTTGTGAGTAGAATACGCATTACGCAGCTACTTACATAAGCAGATAGACAGTAGACAGAGACACAACGAAATATTGTCAGCTTTTTAATAAGAACAATAATGAGAGGTCTAATATAGATTTTACATTTATGATACGACTGAAAGAGCAAAAAGTTGAGTTTTTTTTTCTAAAAAAGCTTGAGATTTAAAAAAAAGACTGATAGATTTTTTTTCTATGAGAAAATAAAAATATTATTTTCCAAAAAATGGAAACTTCTTTCTTTAACAATAGTATAAGATTTTCTTTCTTTTTTGAAAAAGTGAAACAAAAGACATTTTTTTAAATAAGACTAAAAAATTGTTTCATTTTTTATTCCAAGAAAATTGAGATTTTTTCCAGTTTTTTTCTCCAAAAAGAATTTAAAAAAATTCATCATTTTTTTTAATGTCAAAAAATAAAAAAATTCTTCAAAAATGAGTTTTTGCTCTTAAAAATTGTGATTTTTTTCTTGGAAAAATTTATTTGTTTTTTTCATTGTTTTTCTTCAAAAATAAAATTTCCTTCTTCAAAATAATGAGATTTTTTTCAAGCTGACTTAAAAAAATTAAGATATTTTTACACCAAGAAAATTAAAAGTTTTTCTCCAAATAAATAAATTTGAGTTAAGTATTGTTATAATAAGAAAAGTGAAAAATTTTTCTTTCAGAAAATAAAAAAATGAAAAATCAAATAATGTGTTCTTTTTTTCTTAACATTCCCGAGCAGCACACTCGATCGATAATATCGAAAGTTGAAACGTATCGATAAAAAATCGTTTAAAAATCTAAAGATGTTCTCACGATATGATACAGATTTAGCTGTACGATTTTATAGGCAAAAAATCTAAAAACTATCGAATTCGATAGTATTACGATTTTAGGACGATATTCGTCAACGATACTATCGACAAAGAATATTAAATTTATAGAATCCGATTTTCCACCGATTTTGTGCAGATATTTGAAACTATATTATCGACAAATAATCTGAAATTTCTCGAATTCGATTTTTTAACGATTTTGTGAAGATATTTGAAACTATATTATCGACACGTAATCTGAAATTTCTCGAATTCGATTTTTCAACGATTTTGTGCAGATATTTGAAACTATATTATCGACACGTAATCTGAAATTTCTCGAATTCGATTTTTCAACGATTTTGTGACGATATTTAGAACTATATTATCGACAAATAATCTGAAATTTCTCGAATTCGATTTTTTAACGATTTTGTGAAGATATTTGAAACTATATTATCGACACGTAATCTGAAATTTCTCGAATTCGATTTTTCAACGATTTTGTGACGATATTTACAACTATATTATCGACAAATAATCTGAAATTTCTCGAATTCGATTTGTTAACGATTTTGTGACGATATTTGAAACTATATTATCGACAAATAATCTGAAATTTCTCGAATTCGATTTTTTAACGATTTTGTGAAGATATTTAAAACTTTATTATCGACACGTAATCTGAAATTTCTCGAATTCGATTTTTCAACGATTTTATGACGATATTTGAAACTATATTATCGACACGTGATATGAAATTCCTCGAATTCGATTTTTCAACGATTTTGTGGCGATATTTGAAACTACATTATCGACAAATAATCTGAAATTTGTCGAACGATTTTTCAACGATTTTGTGACGATATTTGAAATTATTTCCAAATTGGTGAAAATTTTTCTAAGTCCAACACGTCTGGAAGTACTAAACTGCCTATTATAAGCGTTTTATTGCTAATTCCTCAACGATAAGGTATGGCATAGTGGTTAAGGAAGAGGATTACCATGCAGGAGGTAGAAGGTTCAAGCCCCACGAGTGGCAGATTTTTTATAATTTTTTTTTGACTTTTTCTGAAATGATCCTCTTACCGTAACATGAATAATGTGTTTTAGGCATAGTTCAATGTATTAATTATGCTAATTAATGAGTTTTAATTATAGAAAAAAGCTAGTAAAAGACGAAAAATCGGAATAAAAAATCGATAAAAAATCGACAGAATATCAAATTCGATAAAGTTCCGCCTAAATCGTGAAATTATCTTTCGATATTATAGATATATTATCGATAAAATATCTTACTATAATCTCGAAATATTTGCTAACTATAATTCGTCGATAATCTATCTATATATCGAAAGATAATTTCACGATTTATGCGGAACTAACGCGACACTTTATCGAATTCGATATTCTGTCGATTTTGTATTTCGATAATTTGTCGAGTGTGCTGCTCGGGTTGTTTTCTTTTTTTATTTTGGAAAAAACAGATATTTTTCCGAATTCTTTTTTTAATAAAAATGTCAACAAAAAAAGTAGGCCTATCCAAAAAATTGAGATATTTTTCTTTTGGAAAAATTACCAATTTTTTTCTTTTAAAAAAATCGCAATTTTTCTACTGGAAGAAAAATTGTTTTTTCGGGGGGGAGGGAGGCAACTGTGAGATTTCTTCTCCGAAATAATTGAATTGATTTTAGCGCAGTACATAATTATATGCTTTTATGGTGCCCAAATTGGCGAAAAACGACTCGAATTTCTAAACGAAATTCCTTTGGGTATTTTGCCAGGCATTTTATAAAACTTGGGAAATGTTTTTCATGATTGTTATAATTATGATTTTTAAACATTTAACAGACATTCTGAAACTTATATTAAGAGTAAAAAAGTATGTGTTCAGTTGGGCAAAAAATGATTTTTTTTTTAATTTTGAGAAAATGTTTTTAAACTGACTCATAAAAGTGAGATATTTTTATGTCAAGAAAATTAGATTTTTTCACGCGATCATTTTTCTGCAAATAAATATGAGAGGTTTCTTTCGTTTCCCAAGAAAATCAACACAAAATGTTCTCAAAATTTTTTTTTTAAATTTAAAATGTCAAAAAATCGAAATAAATGAGTTCTTTTTTTTCAAAAATTGTGTTATAGGTATTTTGAAAAAAGTCAGTTTTTATTAAAATTAGTTCATTTTTTTCAAAAAAAAAAACAAACAAACTTGGAATTAGGTATTCCTTTATTTTTTTGAAAATGAGATTTCTCCGAAAAAGAGAAAGACTTTTTAGAATGAAGTTGAGAAATTTTTTCATGCTGGCGACTCCAATTATTCTCCAATTAAATTTGAGAGAGTATTTTTTCAAGAAAATTCACACAAAAACTTGAGGAATTGTTTCTCCAAAAAAATTGACCCAAAGAATTATTTTTTTAATAAGGTTAAGTCGAAAAAAATTGTTTTCAGAAAAATGAGTTTTTCTCCCAATAATACTGAAAGATTTGCTTATCCAAAAAAATTAAAATATTTTTTCCCCATAAAAATCAAGATTTTTTTCTATAAGAGTAAGATTTTTCAATCTTCTCCGCATAATTGAGAATTTTTTCAATTGCGTGATATGAAAAAATTTAGATGTTTTTCATTTACAGAAAATCGAGTTTTTTCCAGATATTTTTTCTCCAAATTAATTTGGGAGAATGTTTTTTCAAAAAATAAATAAATAAATAAAAATACACAAAAAATTGAGATAGGTACATAATTCCTTTTGCAAAAAAAAAATTGTCCAAGAATATTAAGAGATTGGGTAATTGTTTCCAATCAAATATAGTTCATTTTACTTTTGAAATTTTGGGTGCAGCTCAAACACTGAGCACTTGAGCAGTGACGGCAGTAATCAGTAATCACCCAATGACCCAAGCAATATTTTTTGTAAAACTATACGCCTACAATAAGAGGAATACAACATGATCTCTCGTCGATGTAATACTAGTTGCATAAGCTTCTTACATAAGGAAAACATTTTAGAAAAAATATCATTTTTCGCAATAGTGAATTTTAACACAATATCTTTATCTTAGAATAAAAATAAAAATCATCGACTTTCGTTAATTATAAAATATTTTTCGATTTATTAGCCATTAAAATTTGACTCAATCAGACATGCATGTACACACAATGCTTTTTGAACTTTCACTATAGGTACGTATACCTAATCATTGGTAAAAATTACTTATCAATTCGTACATAACAAATAACTACTTAATAAGAAAAATAATAATAAAGATATCATTCTGTTTAAAAATTAAAACGTCTACCAAGATGTATTAATTTTCGTATTCTAATCAACGCATACATTTATTGGAATAATAGGTATACTCGTACCTATAGATTGGTTCGATGGACAAATAAATCATTTACAGGAGTAGAATAATGAATATTAGAAAATAAATAGGTACCTACACATATTGATGTGTTAATCATCGTTGTCAATTGCATATCGCAGTTTCTACGTCTTGTACGTGTATCTTGTGATTGAAGATACTTACACTTATAGCTGGTAACGCCATCCATGATTTCATAAAGGGAGCCAAAGACAGCAATTTATAGATCAGTGAATACGCGTAACAATATTGCAACTAGGTGATCCAAAATTTTCACCAAATGTTTATTTAAAAAAAAAATCCAAGCGTATAATAAGAACAGAAGATTATTGTACGTAATTTGTGCAGAAATGGAAATGCTCAAAAAAATAATTTAATTAAGTTACGAAGTGGAATTATAACGAAACAAGCTAAGAATACAGCGGTTCATGAAAAGTCAAATGATTATTTACGACACAGGGGCTTTTCTTATACCTAGTTACATGGGTCCAGATAGTTAGCTAACCTAAAAGAACAAATCTCAATTTATAATGTCTCATCAATGATGAATAAATTTGCTATTGTCGGCTGTAGGTACAAATGTAGGTATATGTATTAGAAACACATTGTGCAATGAGTTATAATCATTTTCATTTGTACGAGTGCGAAATTAGTGTGCGATAATTATAAAAATAATTAAATATCACACACTTACCTAGTATAGTACTTACCTATATTATGTTTGTAGATGAAAAAAAATTGGTTTAGTTTCGAAGAGTTCCGGACTAATCAAGTTTGTTATTTTACAGTTGCTAACAGGTTCCAATAATGTAGGGCTACTTTAAAAGCGTGTACATAAATTGATGAAAGTCGAATTTTAGATTACACATGAGGTACTTACTTCGAATGAAAATTGAATTCATGACTCTGTTATCTTAATTTTAAAGTCGAGTTGTGCTTGTACAACTTTTTCACCACATAAAGGCATTTTTCCAAACTCTACTGTAACTTTGTACAAATCCTAACCAAGTACGAGTTTGTTAACCCCTCACTATGGGCAGTCTCTGGTCTCTGCGATGAAGTTTATTACGTCAAAGGTATAACTAACATTAAATTCTAGCTTCGGGCTGCTTCGTTATCGAATTGGTTGAAATAAAAATAGGCAGAATTTGTAGCTACGATTAGTAAACACACGGTTAAAGTAATTGATTTGCGACTACGAGTAATTTCGCATCGCATCGCTCTGGATACACGCACGATACGATATTTTTGATACAATTTAAACTGCACGTTCCACTCGTAAAAACATTCGCGTACTTATTAAAGCAGGAATTCAAACTTTTCTCCAATGATGAGTAATTTACGGTGTTCGAATGTTTCAGAAAGATGGCGATGTTTTACACTAATCCGGTTTTGGTTCGGGAAATTATTCTTTCACGATCACGACCTCTTTTCATTATTTGTCTCTCTATCGTGTGGCTCACTTCCCTTCCCTGGCACCCTGACTTAATACCTCGCGATTTACACTTATTTTGCTATTTTTTCCTCTCCTACAATGATTCTTAAACACGGATCTAACATTCGGGTTATGTAATTGACACTTTAAGCGTCTGTATACAATATCTTTACTGCTTCGTTATATGTAGGTAGGTAGGTACTTGGAAATACGTTGGTTTTTTTTTTTTGCTCAAACTCGTGATATGAACGGAAATACGTGAAAACGTAATTTTAAATGCAGACGATGCAGTTCTTCGTAGGTACTAGGTACCTATTCTCAAACGGTAAAACTCATTGATGGTCTTGAGGATTGCATACTTTCTTTGCCGTACGCCTGGGTTGCTAACAAGGAAGAAACCAGGAACACGGCGCAGAAGTATGCAACCCTAAAGACTGTTTTGCTCTATTGGTGATGTACTGGTATAGCAACAGCCCCCCCCCCTCCCTCCCTCCACAACAAACCGCAAGGTCAATAATTTTGCCCATTTGTTTTTTTAATGTTTTTTTTTTCAGTTTTCTTTTTTTTGACGAATTTTCGAAAAATTAATGTACAAAAAATCTGGACACCACGAATTTTAGCCACGTCAGGTGGGATTCAAAATTCGGTCGCGGTCGCTAAAAAAAAAAAATTAAAGTTTTAACCCATTAAAGTTGTACCTTATCATGAGATTGAATTCCCAAATTTTCATTTTTTCATTTTTTTCCCAACTTAGTAATTTTAAGTGGCACCTTGGGGCGCCCCCAATTTTTCAAAAAAAGCAAAAACGACAAAAATGAAAAAAAATTACATTGCATTTTAAGTTGTTGCATTTCATTAGAAAATAATTCCCTATCTTTCATTTTACCTCTACCTCAATTTTAAGTGGGGCCGCAAGCCCCCTTTTTCAAATTATATAAAAACACCAAATTTTTAAATTTTAGCATTTTTTTGGTTCTAACCTATCAAAGTTGTTTCTTTTAGTGAGAAATGATTCCTCAATTTTTATTTTACCCATAACTCAATTTTAAGTAGGGCCGCAATCCTCATTTTTTCAAGGATTATGAAAAAATAATTTTGGTGTTTTTATATAGTTTTAAAAAGGGGACATTTTTCTGAATTTATTTTCCCTTGCCCCTTCAATTTTTGGAATAGGCAGGCAGCATGTGTAAGTATACATAACATTTTTTTTATGGGTTGTCTGTTCACCCTGTGGAATTTTCTTCATCACAAAAAAGGAACAACCTGGATGCGGTCCAATTTAAAATTACATCAAATCCGCGAAATGGGGGGGGGGGCATCTTCATTTTTTCATCCTGTACTCGTATATTTTAACTCGTGTTTTTGTTTTGTGCCATCCGTTAACTATTTTTTTTTGTTTAAACGCATATTGAATGGGTTTGTGAAATTCGGAATTTTAAGTACCTTCAATATAGGGTGTCCCAAAATTTCATTTTTTTCAAAATGTCAAAGTCTGGTCCTCTAAGAATGATTGTTTTGGTGTAAAGTCAATGCCCTAAAAATTTTTCTTCAACAAAAAAAAATTATTTTCAATCGTGGCACAAGAGCCCATTAAAAAAAAAAAAATCAAAAAATTGTAGTTGAATTTTTTTAAACAAAAATAAATGATCACTACATGTATCCGAAAAAAAGTTACTTTTACGCAACAAGGCCATTCTCGGTGATTTTTCATCTTACCCAAACTTTTAAGGGGATTACGTTTTTTGAAAAAAAAAAAAAAAAAATTAAAAATCAGCTAGAATGAGAAAAAATTTTTGGGTCGAAATGCGGACTTGACGTACATATTATTTTTACCCAAAAAACACCATTTATGACGATTTTTCAACTTTATTTAATTTCAGGAACTGCATCTTTCTGGAAAAATGGCGAGGTTCGTGCTCTTCCTAAAATTTAAGGTAAAGTTAAAAAATTGCCATAATTTTTTTTTTTTTTTTTTGGTAAAAATATGTATTTTAAGCCCACTGGATGGGAGGACTTCTGGTCCCCCAGATCAACGCGAACGAGCAAAAAGAAAAACACCACGAGCAACACACGTCTATATTCATCTAAGTCTCTGTGACAAGAAGTGAAGGACACTATGGTCCACAAGTGAAGTGGTCACCAGGGGAAGCCGGAGAAGCCTCAAAGTGGCCTCCGTCAACAACCACTTTGATCCAATTTTTTTTTTTTTTTCAAATTTAACTTTTCTTTCTTTAACAATAAAACACGAGAAATTTTATCCTAAACAAAAATAGGGATTTCTCCCCCAAAAAATGTGAAATTTATTTTTATTTTTTTTTCAAAAAGAAAAAAAATACCTAAGCATTTTTTTTTCTCAAAAAATTGAATGATTTAACTATTTTAATCCAAAAATTTGAGAAATATTTTTACTTCAGAAAAAACTAAGAAATTGTCTTCTCCAGGAAATGGTCAAAAAAGAGTGTTTTCTTCAAGCATTTAGGAATATTTTTTAAAAAATTCATAAAAAATTGAGGATTCTCTTTCTACATAAAAAAGAGATTTTTTTCAAAAAAATGAAAAAAAATTTCTTTAAAAATTTAACGATAATTTTCGCTTATTACTGATTTTTTTATTTTTTACGAACCGGAACGCGGAATTTTCATTTTTTACGAGGCTCGTTTCGGCTCAATTCGAGCATTGGCTGACCATTTTGTTAAAAAATTTTGAAAAAATTAAATTTCGATTTTTTGTTTTTTTTTTATTTCTTAAAAAAGGCGCTCTGCGCCACCACTCAAAATAATTTTCTTGAAGAAAAATTTTTAGGGAGTTGATATTACACCAAAAGAATCATTTTTAGAGGGCCGAACTTTGACATTTCGAAAAAATGAAATTATGAGACACCCAAACCCTCACTTTCATTTTGGAGAACATCGCTTAAAACATTCCCTAGGATGTCCTCTTTGCAAGAAAAAAACATTTTTCAGAGGATTAGCGGGGGAGGGGTGCAGTACATCAACAATGGCACGTGTCCTACTAATAATTCTTATCCTTCCTTGTCACAGCTTGTCGAGAGGTTTTGCCCTTTGTTATTTTTTAATTTAATTATTTTCAATTTTTTTTTAAATCCTAAATTATCAAGTTCGATAAATTATGTTCGATTTTAACTTTATTACTCGTCATAAATAAATCATAACGCATCCTCAAATTACCGCCTCGGCTGATATGACTTTTTTCTTTGTTTATTTACACACTACGACCTACGACCGAGTGAATAAGTTAAAAAGTAAAAACTTGTTGTGTTTCTTAATTCCTCTACAAAACACAATATAGCTCCATATCGCGAGTTCACGATCGTCATAATTGTGTAAAAAGTGAAAACTAGAACATTTTTCTGCCAGAAACCGTAGGTAAGATAACCTAACCTTGAATTGAAGAAAAAACCCACGAATCATCGGGGTAATTGAGACATTACCAGGATGGTGAGGAAAATTTTGATAAATCTTCGACGATCATTGCTGATCGATCCCAATGGCGATGCCTTGGTCTGCGTCTGGAAGACCAAAGAGAATGCACGTCGCGGCTTCGTACTGTCTGTGTCTGTGTCTGTGTCTGTCTGAGAATCATTGCTCGTATATAAGGTTTCCGCAAGGTGGTAGTGAGGCATAGTATGATAGCATTAGGTACATGCTGGAGAACAGTTACCGCAGTAAATCAACTCGATTGCATCTTTGATTGTTAGTTTTTGCAGTGCGCCCGGTACTCTCACAATTTTCTCATACACTTCTACTCGTAGTTCGCTGATCACGTGTGTTCGTCTCGTAAATATTTTTCGTCGTGTACGCTACCGATAAATCTGCATTTTTATGTACTGTTGTGCGTGATCAATTTGCGGCTGTGATAATACCTATATTTTTTCTAAGTGAAAATTATTTTTGTTAATTGATCGTGTTACCATATAATTCTATAAAACATGCTTGTGTCTGTGTGGAAGTGAGGATTCACCAGTTGAACGCTAGCATCGTCGAGTAAGTAATTGGTTTTGATTTTTTTTTGTGTTTTTTTTGTGAGTAAGGCACCTACTTCCACAACATCTTTTTCTGTTGTCATTATTTATACTCGAGAACAAAGTTCAGATATTTATCGAGAGCTAGGTGATAAAACACGTACACGTATTTTACCATCATAGAGACATACATTCCTCGAACACGTTTTCCTATTCACGTGTTGCTGACTTACTACTGCAAAAACTCGTACTCGTTTTGAGAGAAAAAAAATTGTTTAGGAACTGGACGCTGATAATGATAAAGATTTATTCTTTATTCCTATGACACTTCGACTACAAGACCAACTCTGCAGGATAGAGGGTCAATAATCTAATCTGGGTTCGTTAATTTATTGGCCGACATACTCGATAGTTGAAATGTAGAATAAAAAATAAATAAATAGAAATACGCGAGATTTAGCCAACTAGTTTTCTTATTAGGAAGGTAGGTAGTAGGTACCTACAGATATTCCAAGTACCCGCATTATTACAATTCTAATTTGCCTGCGGATCAAAACGTAAACAATACTAGTTTAATTATTACCACCAACGTAGTTTGGTGAATTTTCGAATCTGAGATTTGGAAACTTTTGAAAGTACCTACCCGAATTGTAAATTCTATACACTTCGGAAGTGTATTACCATTGGTTAGTATAACACTAACAGCCATTACTCAAATTCTGGCACATTTGCGGTTACATAAGATTAACGCGGCATTAAAGTAGTAAATGTTACTTTCTTTGAGGTGTTTGTATATTAAATATACAAAATTGAGCGAATAATCATGAAAAGAGGCGAATATACGATCGGTATAGTGTAAATAAAGAACAACATGCACCTATCTATCTATCGGTATATTACCTAAAGCAAATTAACATCGTTTCCATTCTAATAGCGAAAAAGATTAGACGAGAAGATCGAGTGAAAATTTACATTTCAATAATGCCAGCAAAATACTCCCAACTGATAAGATATTTCGTGACATAGGAATCAAGTTATACGGAAACGTTGATCTTTTTAGTCATAGAAAGCAAAAAAGTCCATCGTTGTTGGTAGCTTTTCGTTTCGAATTAACGATGAAAAGAATTTTAATTACGTAAAAATTGATTATCATGGCGAAGTGTGATCGTATGATCTAGGTATAACAATTATAACCTACCTATATAGAATGATATTTCTCGTTCCAAGAAATCATCGACTTTTTACAAGAATTTCGCCAGTTGGAATGATCTCTCGGATATGTGGAACTATAGAGTAGAAAACGTTTATCCATTGGAATGACAAAAATTACGATTATTATTAGTATCGAATCGAGAAATATTTGGATGATTTTCAGACATCCTGCAGCGGCTGCAGCATTTTGTAACGGTCTCCGAACCGGTAATAATTCGATGTGATTTCGATTTTGACATATCGATGAAAAAAAAATATACCTACCTACATAAATGTATTTACAAAATCAACTTTTTTTTTTCTTTTCTTTTTTTTTTTTTAGGGGAAAATGTGATGAAATTGGGAATGAATACCTGATATATCCTAGTGTTGATTTTAATCTGTAAGATAATTTTGAAACCGAATCAAGTCCAATATTTATAATAATATCGCGGCATAGCGTCTATACTAGTACAAAATAATCTAGGCTATAGAGTATATTAAAACCTTAATAATTTTCGTGAAAACATTGCAAGATCGAAATAACGTTGTAACAATGATGTGAAAAAGTCTAAATTACGTTAATCAATTATGAATACAATAAACAAAGTTTGTACGCAGATACGTCCTAACTATTTCTGTAATGCAATAATCGTCTGTGTTGTTCGTTACAATTATAAC
This sequence comes from Balanococcus diminutus, assembly GCA_959613365.1. NCBI lineage: Eukaryota > Metazoa > Arthropoda > Insecta > Hemiptera > Pseudococcidae > Balanococcus > Balanococcus diminutus. The sequence continues at coordinate 31,554,997 of OY390715.1, read as the reverse complement.
TGAGTTGGCAAATGTAGGTTTATGATAGGTATGGTATAGTATCCAGTGTACATTTTGGTATTGCAAAATCATCTAGAATATTGGAATTAGCGGCGTGTACAAGGGAGGTCTCCTCCAGGGCTAGGTTCTTACTTTCGAAAAATAGGTAATTTGATCCGATTTTTTTTTTCGAGGGATTCACAATTTTTTCTCGTAAGTATAAAAAAACAATAAGTAGATCGCGACAACGTTAAACAAACAAAGAAAAATTAAAAGCAATAAGAAATTATTTAGGTACTCCATAAATTAGGAGATTTTCTTCGCCTAAAAATTTGAAATTTTATTTCAAAAAAATTCAGACAAAAAAATTGAGATTTTTTTTTTCCTGAGAAAGAAAAAACAAACTTATTTCTTCACTTCAAAATAACATAGAGATTTTCTCTGAAAAAATTGAAAATTTTTTGCGCTGACTCCAAAAAAAAATTTCTACTCCAAAAAATTTAAATTTTTTTTCAAATTTGAAACAAAAAAATTGTATTTGTTCTATAAAATTACGAGTTTTTTTTTTGTTTGAGAAAAATTTCAATTCCAAAAAAAATCAATTGCTTAATGATTTTTTTCCTCAAAAATTGATGAAATATTTTGTTCCTTTTTCTTCAAAAAAATTATATGTTTTCTTTTCTCAAATAAAAAAAATAATAATAATATAATAATAAATTTTTTAAAAAACGAAAACTTTGAGATTTTTTTATTCCATAGAAATTAAGAAACTTTCTTTTTCGAAAAATTTGAGAGAAAAGTCAAAATTTCTTCATTTATAAATAAGGGATTTTGTCCTCGAAAGAAAAGAAAAACAAAAAAGATTCTTCTCCTAAAAAACAATTTTTTTTCCTCAAAAAATTTTATTTTATTTTGAAAAATTCATTTTTTTCAAAAAGGTAAAAGATTTTTTTTTAAATGAGACAAAAAATTCAGTTTTTTCTATAAAAAAAAAAAAATCATAAAAAAATTAATTTCCATGGAAAAACAATTTTTTTTTTTAAAAATCAAGAAGTCTGACAAAATAGGTATGTAAAATTTTAAATAAAAATCTGACAAAATATAGAAAATTTTAAATAAAAAAAAATGCAATAAAAAATTTGCTTTTTGAAAAAATGTCTAAATGTGGCATTATTTTGGAAAAGGTCGCACTTTGGTTTTTTCATAGTTTTGAGAAAATCACATTCTTAGGTAAAAATGTTCAAAGTGGGACGTTTTGAGTTATTGATGGATTCAGTAAGTGGAAGGTGTATTATTTCATGTAGACTATGAATTTACTAGCGCAACTCGCGGGAAGTCGGTTAACTAAGGCATTTAAGTTGACCATTCATCAAAATCCATATTACGATAGGTCCAATTTTGACTCAAGGAAAATTTTCAAGACCACCATGTTGAGGAGCATAAAATTTCCTTTCAAATGAGTGGTCAATGCAATTTTTAGCTATAATAGGGGCAATTCTACAGTAATATGAAAAATTAGGGGCAAAATTTTCATTTCCTGAACTTTCAACTTTGAAACGCTGTAAAACGCTCAAAAATTATCAAACAGACTTCGAAAACATCTCATTGGACAGAGAATTTTCTACCCTACAAAGATCCGGTCTTAACTCATTTTGGACCGACAAGTCAAAGTGGGACCTTTTCCAAAATAATGCCACAAATGTAGGTAATAAATAAATAAAACCATGGAAATGTAAGTTTCAGAATATCTGAGAAAAAATGTCTGAAAGTCATAAAATTTTTAAGTTTCAGAATGTCTGAAAAAATGTCTAAAATTCATCAAATTTTTTTTTTAAAAATAAGTTTTTTTATAACATCCAAACCTAATTTAAAAAACAACATGAAAATGTAATTTTCAGAATATTTGAGATGAGAAAAAAAATGTCTGAAAATAATTCTAAAAAATTTTCAAGGTTTAGAATATCTGAAAAAATGTCTAAAAGTAATAAAATTTTTAAAAAATTTTAAAAGTTTTTTCATGTCATCCAAACCTAACCTAACCAAATTTGGTGTCGGAATTTCTTGTCAGAATTTTCTGTCGGATTTTTGCTAGGATTTTTCCATTTTGGTCTCCGTAAAAGCATAAATACTATGCTAACATAGCGATCAAATTTTTTTGCTTCAAAAACTTGGAAAATGTTTTACACTGACTGTAAAAAAATTGATGATTTTTTTTTCTCCAAAAATTAAAAAAATCAATTTTTCAAGAAAATTGAAGGGGAAATCCAGATTTTATTCCCCTCATAATAAGAATTTTTTTCGAAAAAAGTAGATTATAAAGAAGGGTTTTCCTCCTAAAAAATTAAAACACGTTTTCGATTTTTAATAAAAGGAAATTTTTATATATTTTAAAAACGTTGAGAACTGTTTAACATTGTCTCTAAAACAATTGAGATTTTGTCACAAAAATTTTATTTTTTTGCAAAATAGATGAAAGATTTTTTTCTATAAAAATGAAAAGTTGTTTAAAAAAATAGAGAATTTTTTGCTCCAATACGATTTTTTCAAGAAAATTGAGACACAAAATTCAAATAATAATTGTAATCTTCTAAAAGTAAGAGATTTTTTCCTGCGAAAAAGATAAGAGAGGGGTTCTTACACAAAACTGGAACATTTATTTTTTCGAAAAAATTAGGAATTTTTTTTTCTTCAAAAAAACGTTAAGAAATTTTTTTGCACTGTCAAAATAAAGATATTTTTATTTCAAAAAAATTATGAGATAAAAAATTTTGATTTTTTTTCTACAAAATGAGCGTGATCTTTTCCTCGAAAATTTGAGAAAAATTTTTACATCAGAAAAAAATGGTTAAAATGATGAATTTTCAAAAATTTGAAATACATTTTGTACTTCAAAAAAATTGCGAAATAATTTTTTCCATAAAATTAAGTACGAAACAGGAATTTCTTTCCTAAAAAAACAGATATTTTTTCTCTGAAAAATATTTAAACGTTTCTTTCATCAATGAAAAATATAGGAATTTTTTTACCTCAAAAAAGTTGATGATTTTTTGCAATGGCTCCAAAACAATTAGGATATTTTTTATTCCAAATGGATTCAGATTTTTTTTCTCCAAAGGAATTGAGGGATTCTTTTCTTCAAAAAGTTGATTTAGAAATTATGTAAGTATATATTTTCTACTGCAAAAAATTTAAGAGATTTTTTCCCATAACAACACCAAGCAGAAATTTGAATATCTGATTTTCGTATTTTCCTTTCCGTGACCACTTTGAGCCTAACTAAAAAAATCCAGTTACGTCACTGATTGGGAAAATAATTAGTAAGGTGTATATGTTTCGATTTCGATAGTACAGAATACACGTGTATCAGATATATGTATTACGTAGGCCTATCTTATATTTATATGACGATAAAGGTCATTAAATTCTACAAAATGGGAATTTAATAGGACACGTTATTTAAAAATATGTCTGCATCTTTAATTACCATCACTTACAGGATACCTATATGGTCAGTAGCGTGACTGAGTAGTCAATTGGGTATTTAAAAATGTCACCGCTGGTAGGTACGTGTATCAATTACACGCAGGAAATTATTTATCGAATTTCCCATCTGTGACAAATTGCCATCAAAATGATGCTTTGTCTTCGATTTTATTTCGCAGAGAATCCCATATGGAAATTTATATAATTCTTCGAGCAATGGTGTAAAAATCCGTTTTATTTGCGAACTCACGTTCACAATAATTTTGAAATATTGGTTGGTATATTGGTACAACTTGTGCATTCTTAATGCAATGTAAACTGTTCTGGAAAATCCGTCAATCAACATAATAAGCTACACGTACTAATAGAGTACCTGGAAGGTGTAAGATGATTCATTTCTACTGTACGAATCAGGGTCAACGAATCCACTTAATCAACACTCGTATGTTAATTTGACATCGTGTTGAACATGAAGATACACACCATTTATGCTTGTACCTTTGGAGAACGATTATCTGACTTGATAGTTCTTGTCTTTTTATGTCATAAAAACGCACTCGAATTGTGATCTATTTTGCATTTTAATTGTTACCGATTATCGTGCAAATTGTATTACAAAATTATAGTTTTTTTACGTGTCATAAAAAACCATGCAATGGTGACTGGAGCTTTCGAGGTTACCCATTTATTTGATGTACTATGAATTACCTACCTACCTATGTACTTTAATGTATTATATCTCATACGTTAGATTCGTTTTAAATTGCAAAACTATAATTATCGAATTTAAGTTGATTAATGAAGTTGAGAAGGTGAGCACGAGTGTGCCTACTTCGCGAGTAGTTCGTGAATATTCGTAGGTACCTATCGTGCCAAGTTTTATGTTTGAATTTGTTCAGTTCCAGGTGACTTTTTTTATTAAAATAAAATTCAAAACTGGTAAAATCTTGCCGAGTTACTTCAAATCTTCGTGAGTTTGTTATTTGTACCTAGCTACTTAATTACATTTTACCTATTTTTATTACAATTAATATCTGATAGATTATCATTTTAAATTCTGTCGTATCGAATTAAATGAAAAAATTCTACTCCTTTTCACCAAAATATATCTGAACTTGCAGTTGGTGATTTTTCGTGTATTAATTTAGGTAAAGGTCGATGACAGCTACGTACGTTATTTTACAACATTACTAATCAAATTAAAATTGGCCTTCGCCTTAAGCAATTCGTGGAAATATTGCAAAAAAATCATGTCCAACAAGCTATGTATCCATGTTCTTGAAAGTATCGCATTGCTGCTTGGCCACCATTTGATATCAGATTTTGTAACTTTTCATTGTATGGAAATTTTAAAATAAATGCTGAATTTCAAATTCTTGGCAGAAGTAGAGTAATATGTTGAAATTTATAGAACAAGGTATTTTTCAGAGTTGGGACACGGGGTTAGGGGAAAAAACACATTGATAATTTCTCGATTTTAAATTACCAACTCGTACATTATATCAGTTGAACAAAAATTGGAAGGGGACAAATAGATCACCTATTGAAGTAGTAAATAGAAATAGGCACCTATGAAAAACAACAAAATAATTACCCTATTTATAAATAGGTTTTTAATTTTTAATTTAATTTATTTTTTCAAATTACATATAAAGAAAGATGCATAATTCCAATAAAAATTGTTTGTAAAAATGAAATAAGTTAAAAATGTTTTTTTAAATGCAAAAATTTAATAAACTAAAAAACAAAATATATACTAATAAAGAGGGAAATTCTACAAAATGGTATAAATTGATAATTTGTGAAAAATGAATCGAGACAAAATTGGAAAAAATTCCCAAAATCATAAAGACATAAAAAAACTTTGAAAATGTTTCAATAAATTCGATTTTTTATTCGTTTTGTCAGACATTCCGAAACTTGGAAATTTTTTTAGAAATATGACTTTTAGACATTTATTTTTCTACATACTTTGTCAGACATTGTGAAACTTGGAAATTTTTTAGAAATTTAATGACTTTTTAATTTTTACTTTGTTACATTAGGTTAGGTTTGGATGACGTAAAAAACTTAATTTTCAATAAATTCGATTTTTTGAACATTTTGTGAGACATTCTGAAACAAATTTTTTTTTAGAAATTTTATGACTTTTAGACATTTTGTCAGATATTTTTTGAAACTTGAAATTTTTAAAATTTTTATGATTTTTAGACATTTTCTAGACGTTTTGTCAGATATTCTGAAACTTGGAAATTTTTTTAGAATTCCATGGAAATTAATTTTTATGACTTTGAGACATTTTGTCACAGAGTAAATGCATATACTATGTTGCATACTGTCAAACGTAGTGTGGAAATGAAACTAACATTCTTCAAAAATTTAAAAATCAACTTCGACAGCTCAAAATTTAGATCTGAGGTCTAAATGACAAGCTCTTTCAGTGAGCCAAATTTCAATTATCAAAGTTGATGAGTTAGTAAGGTTCCCTTATTAAAAAAAATTGTGCTATAAATTATTTAACTGAAAATTATAATTATTATACCTAAGAAAAATTCTTTTAAAAAAAATTCTAAAAAAATTTAAATCCAAAATCCGTGGAAAAAAATTGTCAAAAAATATTTTTCTTTGTTTTAAATTTTTTTTTTAAATTTAAGAACATCTCAATTTTATAAAATGAGGGATACACTCAAAAATTGACCCCTTTTCACAAAATACAAGAGAACCTTGTCAACTACTTAACTTAGATTGAGGCCAACATTTGAAAGCATGTCATCCAGACTTCAGAACCAAATTTTTAGCTGCCGAAGATTATTTTTCGATTTTTGGCCAATTTTTGAAAATGGCAAAAATAATGCAGTGTGGTAAGGAAATCAATTTTTCAAAAATTGCAAATTTTTAGATAAAAAATCTGAAAATTGGTTTATGCAATTCCAGTGTGCTGGAGAAAAGACAATTTTTGCTGGAGGCTCCAAATCGGTTTAAAAATGGTCGCCGGGGGGGGGGGGATGACTTTAGTATATAAACCGATTTTCAGATTTTTGTCTCGAAATGTGCAATTTTTGAAGAAGAAAAAATTGATTTACCTATTTGCTGTGTTATTTTTTCCATTTTCAAAAATTCGCCAAAAATAAAAAAATTAACTTCGGCAGCTAAAAATTTAGTTCTGAGGTCTGGGTGACATGATCTTTCAGGGAGACAAATTGCAGCTCAATCGGAGGTGACGAGTTGGCAAGATTGAAGATTCCCTTGTTAGTAATTTTTTGGGGTCAAAATTAGTTATGATTATTTTATGTAGCTTGGTCATTTCCATTCAGATCAACATGAAACTTTTTTCTAACCTTCCTCGCAAGTCCATCTCCAAATCCACATAATAACACCGCACATATTATCTACAGTCTTTTTATCACAAAGTCGAGTTATACCTGCGGATATTACATTGGAATGATTGTACTGGCGAACTTGTAAGTAGGTTTTAAAAGGTTGAACTTTTCGATATCATGTAATTCGATCCAACATGATACACGTCGGTTTATGGCTGTAGAGCTGCAATATAACAGTAGATACCTGAGGCTGTGTCACGACCATACTCATTTAGTGCATCGGTATTGCTCGTATTGTTGCTCGCACGGAGTTACAAACGGTTTATCGATTTAATTTGTTATATTGTAAACAATAAGCGAATATTCGAAATGACCTCTTTTTTTTTCAAACTCGATAATTTGCTCCGAGTCATTTAATTGTCGAATTGTAGGTATACGATCAAAACCCAATCGCGATTAGACCATTCAACTATAAGTATTCGATGTTAAGGTGTCATCGTCCCAACAATTACATCACTTTGATCATACCACAATAGTTCATTGGCTAGCATTTTTTCCATTATTAATTTGGTCTAGGTACTTGTCGATGCTGCTAATTGTCCGAGCGTTTCGCATCGTTTATCGGTAATTTTAATTTAACACGGGTTAATCTATGGAAATCTTCGAACTATAAATCGATTAATGTACCGTTAAGGCCGACCTCGTGCTATCGAAACCTTGACTGAAAATTGAACAGTGAAGCGGAAAAATTAGAGAAGACGATACCGATACGATGTTTTCTTTGCGATCGTTTTGCAAAATTGCAAACTCGATGAAATTCCGATGACTTGGCATACTTACCACGAGTGGATCGTCGCAGTAGCTATTGTTTTTTTGGCAGCATTGAAAATTTATCAAGTCCAGTACTATATGGATACTTGATATTCTGAATTGGAAGGGAGGAGAGGGTCCAATCGAAATTTTTGTGATAATTGAAATTATTTCCTGGACTTCAAGCTACAACTTTTGTTTGGATTTTTTTTCAATTGAACCCCTCCCTCCCCACCGATTTTGCATAATACTCTGAAAATAATAATTAAAAATTATAGGAGTGAAGGAGAAAAGGATCAATTGAAAAAATTTTCAAATAAAAGTTTTATATCAAGATCTTGAAAATAATTTTGGTCATCATAAAAATTTCGATTGGATCCCTCCCTCTCCTCCGATTTCACATAACATTAGGTAGATACTTTTTCAAAATTGGGAAGAGGTAAATTGAAAAATTTTTCAAACAGAAGTTGTGGAGTGAGGTCCTAGAAATAATTTTGATTATAACAAAAATTGCGATTGGACCCCCTCCCTTCTTTCCAATTTCGCATAGGATGACATAGATACTTACATTATTAAAAATTGGTGGAGGGAGGGGTACAATTGAAAAAAATTTTAAACAAAAGTTGTAGCTTGAAGTTCTAAAAATAATTTTAGTTATCACAAAAATTGCGATTGGACCCCTCCCTCCCCTCAAATTTTGCATAAAATGACATATATATTTATATAATTGAAAACTGGCGGAGGAAGGGGTCCAATTGAAAAAAATTTCAAATAAAAGTTGTAGCTTGACGTCTTAGAAATAATTTTGGTTATTATAAGAATTTCGATTGGATCCCTCCCTCCTCTCCAATTTTGAAAATCAAGTATCTATGTAGTATTGGACTTGGTAAAATTTTCGATGGAACCAAAAAACAGTACTGCAGTGATCCTGTACATGCACTCGTTACTTATCGTGTCGTTAAAATATCGATTTTTTTCTACATCTACGAGTTAATATGTATAGGTAAAAAGTGCACAGTTTAAGTATCTGTCATAACATATATGAAATAGTTTGAACTAGGAAGAAATTATGTACGTTGATGTAACATATTCGCCTCGTAACTTTAACCGCCACGAAAGTGGAAAAAGTTTGTAGACTGATGTTGTCTTAGGTTAAGTCCGACTCGGATAGCACAGCAATGCTGAAAATTGGCCAAACAAAATTTTATCGCTAGACCTAGTTTCATCCTCCGTTGAGTGGAAATAATTAATAAGTAAATGTAGTCGGTCGTATATTGGTAACCTTGCTATACGTAATTTAAACTCGACCAGACATCTATCAGAAAGATGTATATCTGCTATAAAAACATGCAAAATATTGTAGGTATATGTAATGTGTACGTAGAAAAATGTCCGAAGTAAATCATTAGAGAAGATCGGAAAAACCGGCAGTGCAGGAACATCTAAGAAGAATTCGCGTGTGCAGCAATTTGACACTAATTTGAATATTTCTTTTTACGATTTTGCGATACGAAAATTATTACCTTTATTCGTAATGCCGCGAATAAAATATGGTTAAGTAACCCGACAATATCCGTTATCTCGCATGTGTAGGTATAGGTACCTCTACCCCTCCCCTTCCTCTACCTATCTACTCCTGCGAAGAAAAAGAAAAAAATAGGTACTATCCGCAAGTGTTGGGCAACTGGCGACCATCGTTTATAGACAATACTAAAACAATTACACCTGTTACGATTCACTTGGCTCAGGAAACGGGTAATTTTTTCGAAATACCATATTTTATTACTTAATTGGCCGTCGATTGGAATCGAACTGACCGACGTGTTGCGTAAAAAAGTTTTCAAAAGGTAGGCCTGCCGTCCAATTGGCAATTGCGACGAGTCAGAAAGTTAGACCTTGAAAGAAGAAAAAGGGAAATTGTATGACAAATTTTACAATACAATGAATCATCGAGAAGTCAATATGAAACGAAAACCTATCGAATCTATTCGCACTCGATTACAATTTTAATTGTTATTAAATGTGAAAGCAATTTGTGAAAATGAGAATGAGCGTCGAATTAAATAACGCGTACCTATATTTTCACCGTAATCAAACTCCATAATCTCGAGTGCCAAAATACACGAATGTGATTACGCGGCACCGACAACGAAGACCATATTACCTAGTGCTGCAGCACAATAAGTTGAACTTAACGGTTCCTACGACCTTGGCATTGTTTGGGTGCACTGTCTGGTCTTAACCGTTCATCATTGATACGGTGAAATCTACAACAATTCTATGCAAAATGCGAGTATAACCTCTTTTTGATTTCGAAAAAAAATTGCCACCTAATTAAGAAAACATACCTACCTACCTACCTGGGCTGTATTTCCAAAAATTAGAATTTTAGAATTTTTTTCACTTCAAAAAAACAAAATGAAGCACATTTCAAAATTTTATTCAAAAAAAGCTCCTTTGTCAGTGTAGTCACAGAAAAATTCAAAAATTTAATTTTTTTAAATTCAGAATTCTTTAGAATAAAAGAATCTCATTTTTTAGAATTTTAAAATAATAAAAAATCCCTTTTTTTGGAATGAAAAAATCTCAATTTTTAGAATGGAAAAACTCATTTTTTAGAATGAAAAAAAAGCTCATTTTTTAGAATGAACAAATCTCTTTTTTTTAAATAAAAAAAATCTAATTTTTTAGAATGAAAAAAAAATCTTACTTTTTAGAATGAAAAAATCTCATTTTTTTAAAGTTCAATTTTTTTTTGGGAACCCACAATCTGTCAATCTCCCACTGGTGTTGAAGAGTGGGTATAGGTACGATGTATGTTAGAATTGCTAGACCCAAGATGTTAAATCTTATTTGACATTTTGCAATAATTTATTGGAATATCGTTTTCATTTCAAATCGAAGAGTGTTATTGTTTTAATTATTGACAACCTTGTAATGGTATTTGTATTAAAAATTTTGCCATTGCCAACAAATTCGCGAATAGATATTGTTTTAAATTGTTTATAGAAAGTAAAATGAGATTTATTTTATGTAAATGTAGTAGGCTACCATTTCGATACCTTTTTCACTCTTGATATCTATATCACCGTGAAGCGTACAACCGCCTTAGCGTTAAATTACAATTACCGTAGAGAAGTCTCGTCGGCGTATTTATCAAAATGCTGGATTTATCGTCTTTATAATTACAGAACCGGAAAATCGTTTACCTAGTATTTTCAAGGTTAGCCTTATCGCGCATTTTTTTTGATAATTGGTGATGTTTTAATGATTCTGAGGTATACGGGATGTTTTTGCAATAGTCATTTCTATGGCAGATGCTGGAAAATATTTTTTATATAAATTAATTCCATTATAGTTTTATTTTAAAAAGTCTTTTACATTAGAAAATATCAACTCTTTATCATCTATAGAAAAATTGCTCAATTTTTTTTTTTTTTTTGAAAAAATTCTCAAAAAATTAAATTTTATAAAAAAATGAACATTAATTTTTTTCAAAGTCATATTTTTAAAAACAGTAGAATTTTTATAAATCTCAATTTTTTGGAAAAAAAGAACGAAAAAACAACAGTTTTCAAAAAATTGTGAATAAAATGTAAGCATACTTGAATAAACTGCTGAGTGCTGCTGCTAACAATTTTTTTGAAAAATTTTCAAAATATTTTTACATTTTATGTACCTACCCGGGAAAAAATCTGTTGGATCTAACCATATATGAAGTGGTCAGATCTAACCATATATGAATTTTATACCTATCAAATTTGATCTAATCATATTTAATTTGATCAAATCATATATAATTTGATCAAACTATACACAATTTGATCCAATGATGTATGATGAGATAAAATTAAATATGATTGGATCATATTTGATAGTTACATTTCCCATTTATTATGGTTAGATCTGACTATACCCATCCCAAATTTTTCTCAACGGTCACCCATCCAAGTAGTAACCAAACCCGAAGCTGCTTAACTTTTCCAATCAGATCAATGATGGTGCACTCAACTTGGTACGAACCATTTCATATATAATAAGACAGTTTAATTGTATTTATGTGACACACAATCAAAGATAACAATTACTCAAGGTTGTATAACTAAAAGTATCAGGAAAAATTCCTGTTAGTAGATAATTTCAACTTAAATTCAGAAATGATTTTTGTCGTGATACCTTCAGGACCCCATGGGGGCACTGCGCCCCAAAATTTTTGACCAAATCCAAAAAAAAATGTAAAAAAGCATGTAGCATGTCGTTTGTTACATTTTTAATAGTGCCTACTCCGAATTTTGCCTTACTTTTTTGATGGAACCCTATTCTGGCACTGCTCGTAGCCCCTAAAATTTTGAAATGAATCTGGGTTGACTCATTTTGATTTCACAGATATAACTTGATCCAATAATATCAAATTATATATGAGAGAATCTAATTTGATCCAATTTGATCCATTCGGATATAAGCATTTCTATATAACTGGATTTTCACTGATATGACTTGATCTAGTTGATATGTTTTGATCTATTTTGATATAATCATTTTAGATATCAGTGGATTTTCTCTGATATAACTAGATCCAATTTGACTAAATTTTATCCAATCAGATCAACATTTGGATCAAACTTGATCAAATCTGATCAGATTTTATCCAAATAGATATGACTTGATCCATGAGATTTTTTCCCGGGTAGACCTACCTAATTATCTAAATGAGAAAAAAATACTATAAGGTATTTAAAAAATTTTAAAATAGGTACCTATGAAAATGAGTATAGTTCAAAAAGTTGCTAGAAAATTTATTCAAGTTGAGAAAATTCGAAAATTTAAAAAAAAATCAATAGGTATTTTTAGAAAATCACATTTTATGGATGTATTTTTTTTTTTTTAGAAAATTCCATTGATTTTAAAATCAAAATTAGAAAAAAATTATATGTTGAAAACATGAAGTACAAAATCACAAAAAATAATTGGAAATATATTTTTTAAATATCCATCTATGTAGGTATACCTACTTTTTTGAAAATTCAAAAAAAAAAACTACAATTTTTCAAAAAATTTATGAAAAATTTATTAAAGTTGAAAAAATCAATTTTTTCAACAAAAAAAATCCAGAAGAATAAAAAAAGATCATAATAGGCCTATCTTTACAGATTTGAAGTTTATAAATCCAACTTTTTTTTTTTTTAGAAAATTCCAAAAATTTCAAAATTTTTGAATTGAAAATAATTTTTTAAAAAAATTTAATATTGTAAAACAGGTGCGAATTATTTAATTAATCTCTTCGATTTGAAATAATATTTCAAAAAAGACTGGAAATTATTCAAAAAATTCTCGGAAAAGTTCGAAAAAAATCATCATATTTTTACAAAATCGTAGTAAATTTCAAAAAGGTCAAATTGCTGTGATAAGGCGTTATTAAAAAAAAAAAAAAAAAAAAAGATTCTAACAATGAATATTTTTCAAAAATTTCTCTGATAATTTTTGAAAAAATAATCTCATTATTTTTACAAAATTAAATTTCCTTGATAGATATCCAATTTTTTTTAGATTTGTAATTCAAACTAAAATTTCGAATAAATTGAAATGTTTAAAAAATTTATCAAGTACCAAATCAAAGAATTAAAAATTAAAGAAATCTCAAAATGAGTTTGTTTTCTAAAATTTGATAAAAAATTTCTTTGAATTTAAATAAAAATTTGGAAAAATTGCACTGAAAGTTTTTTTTAAAAGTTTCATAATATTTTTACAAAGTCAATGTACTCACCTACCTACCTAGGAATTTTTTTTTTTGAAAATTATTTCAAAAGTCGAAAATGCGATTCCATAAAAAAGGGGAAAAAAGAAACAATTTCTAAAAAAATCGTAATTTTTTTGCATATCTAGATCTACCTACTCATGATCATAAAAAGTATATATACGTCCATTGCTTTAATAAAAAAAAAACTAAAAACTCGGAAGTTGGTATAGTAAGTTAAAACAAGAGAGACTAACCCTACAAATAAATGAAATCCCCCCAGTTATACCAGATATTCCTTCCGAAATTCAAAAATTCATAAACTTAATTAAAAAACTCAACCTCACAAATAAAATTTAAAAAATTCTTCCGATGGGTGTAATAATCCTGTAATTATAAACACCCAAAAAAAAAAAAAAAAAAAAAACAGTAAGGTACTTTTTGAAAATTTAGTAAAAAATTTCTTTGAAAATTAAAAAAAAAAAAATTAAAATATCAGAAAAGGTATATACAAAAATCACTGGTAAAAATTTCTGAAATTTTCAAAAAGTATTTCTAATTTAACCTATTTGACTAAAAATCTACCTACATGCATGCTTACTTCCACTATTGAAAAATACGAAAATAAGTAAATAGGTACCTAAGAAGTTTCTCCCAGTAGGTTATTTTTTAAATTTTTTTAGAAAATTATAAAAATTTTAAAGTTATGATTTTAAAAAAAATTGATTTTTGATTTTTTTTTTTTTTTTTTGAAATTGAAAAAAATCTAGAAAAAAATTCACTGTAAAAATTTCAAAATATGTAGTTCTCAAGATGGGTAAGAAATATTCCATAATGGTATTTTGTCACTTTTTTGTATTTTGTTGGGTAAACTTTTGTTAGAGGCACATTGTGAGTATTCAAATATGGTAGATGGATTAATTAGTAGGTATAAATAGGTATCCTTTTCGTTTTCGTACACAGTCCGCCAGTGCTACCTCCTACAACTGACGCAGGAGCAGGAATGCAATTGCGGTTTCAAACCAAATTTCATACTTGGTAGGTAGGTACTACATGTCTATGCCTATACATAGATACATAAATATGTTATACACGCACCAAGCAATGTGCCTATATAATCATCCAATTTGTGGCGACCAGGCGATTTATTGAAGCATACTATCGCCTATTAGGAAATGAATATTAAAACCGCACAACACAAATACCATATTAATTATCCAATGCAAACATTGTAAACGTTGATAAGAAGTGAGAAAAAATTGCCTCATAACTATCGCCAGAGTTACCACTATCTACTATAAATCTCGGTATTTATGTAAACTTTTAACGCTTTCTTTCCATATAAGCGACCATTATCCAAAATATCTCGCTTCTAAATCAGTTACAAAATAATAACCAAACGTGGCAGTGTAAACTTTTTTTTTGCTACTCGATTTTCCAACCAGGCACTTTATTGTAAAACTCTGTGAAGATAAGGTGTAAAAGGTTAAAGTACTTCTCTGTTGGATGGAAAAAAGAAGAAAAAAATTAAATTAAAAGAAACACGTCACGCATTTAAATACGTTAACCACTGTGTGATATCTCGATGTTTTATGCGAGCCTTCGTTAGATAAATATCTTTTTAATTAAAATGTCATTCTGGATTACTTTTCTTTGAGGTTATACTTTTTTTTTCATTCATAAGTTTGAATAATTAGTCATGCTTGTGTATCAAAAACAACTGCAATGTTGTTGTGTTTTTTTTTGGCGCAGGGTATTCAAATACGAAAACCTACAAATTGTACTGTTATTTAGAAAGATTTTTTTTCTGGTGAAATTGGACGGAATGTCAGCTTTTAAAAATTATGTTAACGTGTTAACTTGGAAGTAGGTGAGGTGCAACAACGACGCGGTGGAATAGGTTTTGCCAGGTAATAAAAATACGTACCTAGACCTACAAATAAAAACAAACTTTCTGAAATTTTTATTTTTATAATTTGGTTAAGATGTGCATTGCTATACAGGATGTCCGGTGAGTGGTGTGCCAAACTTGAAATTTGGATATAACCGAGTACCACTAACAAAAATCTTCATGTGCACATGGTGCCTATCTCGATTTTGAAGGAGCAATGGTGTACAAAATTTTTCAAATTTCGTGAAAACAATGCACGAACCAGATGTAACTTTTTAAAAGGAACAAAAATAGTTATGTCAAAAATTAGCCTATCTTTGAAAATAAAGGCGCTACAAAACATTGAAAATTGGTATTTTCAAGATTCAAGGCTCCGCAGCGCCTTAATTTTCATAAATAGGCAAAATTTTCACATGACGTTTTTTGTTCCTCTCAAAAAGTTACACCTGTTTCGTGTATTTTTTAACCGAATTTCGCAATTTTCACGTATATTTTATGCACCTTAATAAATTGAGGTAGGCAATATTATTGACTGGGATTTTGCGTTGCTGTAACTCCTTCAATTTCAAAGATAGACAATCCAATGTAATTTCAACTTTTATTGCTTTTTCGAAGATCTATCCACTGCAGGTGTAAAAAAAATTATTAACGCAGTGTTGCCAATCGATTTTGTTAGGTAAAATAGCATTTTCAAACCTTTGTGGCTCCTTCATTTTCAAACTTAGGCAATATGTGTACATGAATTGTTTTGCTAGTCGTACTCGGTTATATCCAAATTTCAAGTTTGACACACCACTCACCGGGCACCCTGCAGAAGAAAAATCAGAGAAAATCACACGACTTATCCGATAAAATTCTGTAAAAACTTGACAAATGTCTCGAATTGTTTTTATCATACATAGGTAGATATCTAGTTATTCTATGGGAACCACTGAATTAGGTAATTTATTCGCCTTGGCGGCGCGTAGTCTTATAACAATTAAAATGGAAATAAAATTACCTAGGTATAGCATCTCTCACCTGTCTATACGAGTAGTTATCTAAATTAATCTGTCGGCGTACATTTACTTCCTAGTATGTAAACTAATTTCGTAAAATAGGTAAATTTCAGTACCAAAGCAACAATTAGGTTGAAAATTGTGTCGTAGATTGTACGGTGTATTATTGAAGCCTTCGCAGCGGTATCTGTGAAAACTATAATTTTTATCATTTCAAAGGTCAATTATGGTTTTATTATTCGTCGACCAATAGCTACCGTTAGACGACGTTTCCTTATGAGTGTATCACTGCAGCGCAACGGTTTCATTATACTTTGTTATAAAAAATTTTCGATTCCATCAATATTTCGTTGTGCGTTGAAATTCTTTCAAGGTTAAAATTTTTATATTCCAGTTTATTCGGAAAGAGTACGAGAAGAGTTGTTGTGTTTAGATGTTCCGATTGGAAGCTAAACAAGTAAACCGGGTTGATTTCAGATGAAAATTTCAGTATATAAGATGCGCGAGTTACGTGCGTTGTTTTTCGCGTTCTAATACCTTTTCTCAAGTTTTTAATATTTTTTTCGGGCTTATTTTGGAACCAATTTCAATATGGAGACGATACCGGATTTTATTAGTAGTGGTCCTAGTACGTATAATTTTTTTCAAGTGCTTATTATTATGATTTTTTTTTTTTGAAAAAAAATCGAGCATCCTGACTCTGGAATTCAACATGAAGTTATAAATATAATAAAGACCTTTCGGGACAAATTTGATGACTGATGAACATCTATTTTCATGTTTGTTACAAATGTCTAATAAAATTTTTAGTAAATAATAAAATGCGTTTTAACATTGAAAACTTTTATCATAGAACCACATGTTCCGTAACATTGAATATGTTGACTTTGAAAGTGTTGGCTCGCGTTAATTGCTGCGTCAGTGGGGAATTTCTAATTTTATTCATCATTTCTTTCTTTTGTGTAGAAATAACTTTGAACTTTGTTTACCTATGAAAGAGAGTGAAAACCCCTGTGTTATTGTTTTTCAATGTAGTAATAATTGGACGCGAAAATATATTTTTACTCATTTTATAAATTATAATTCAACCGAATGGATGCAGCGTACGCTTGACGCGAATTTTTTAAATTTTATTTTGTACTGAATTGGTGAAGTGGGATAAGATGGGGGAGTTGGATTTGCTGTCGTTTTCTCCGAGTAAGTAACAGCACTTTTTTTTGAGTTTGACGAAGTTTTGGTGCTCTTTGTTCTTATTTTGTTTAGTACCTACTCAAAATTAAGTGAATTAGTGGGTAGTCCTGGGTACCTAGTACCTACCTATCTATGAATTTCAAAAAAAATCTACTGCAAATAATTTATCATAATATATTTTGAAACTATACATTTTTTTCTTCCTTTTGGATTTTTAAATCAAATTTACAAGCTTGAAAATATCTATTTAATTCTATTTCATGAAATAATTTCACTGAAAAGTGGAGAAATTATGATTGAAAAAATTCTTCAATGCATAAAAATAAAATTTAAAAACTTTTCTTAATGGGTAGGTATTTTTTAAAATTAAAAAAATATTAGTTAACTTGAAAGAAAACAATCAAACCAGTTTTATTAAAAAAATATTTTTGACAAATATTATGAAAAAGAAAAAAAAATGTTTCAGTGAAAAAAATTGAAAAAATAAGAAAGTATTCCAAAAACTTTTTTGTAAAAAAAAAAAAAATGGAAGAAAAAAGTTGATAAAAAATTTGCTCTAAAGAAATCCTATAGAAAAAAATTACCTATTCCAAAAAAATATCAAAAAATATCAGCTATTAATTTACTAAAAAAAAAAAAAAAAAATCTTCCAGAAAAAATTGTAAAACATTTTTTTATACCAGCTTATTTCTTTGAGTAGAAAAAATCCTCTGGATAAAAATCTTCAAAAGTAAATATTTTTAAAGGAAAAGAAAAAATAAAAAAATCTTAAGAGTTCAAAATTTTTTTGAAGAAATTCTTCCAAACAAGAACCTTTGAACGCTCAGCTTTTTACATTGAAGGCCATATCCTGTCATTTATGGAAAATGGAAATTTTTTGAACTCCAAGTACATAACCACATCTTATGTTTGTAATAACTTTCAAAAAACTTTTCAACCTTAGTGGATCTTCAAAATTTCTTTAGCTCGGTAAATTTTCAAAAATTTCATAAAATTCGAAAACTTTATTAAGTTCTAAAAAGTGGACCAATTTTCAAAGTTTTAATCGTTTTTAAATTTAGGAAATTTTCAAAATCTTTAAAATTTTGGAAAAATTGAAAAATTGAAAAAGTTCGTCAGTTGATAAAATTTGGAATTTGGTCAATTCTTTAATTTTAACAAATTCTCGAAATTGAATCAATTTTTAGAGTTTGATGAATTTTTACAATTTTGGAAACTACGATTTTTTTTTAAATTTAGTAAATGAGTTTATTTTTAAAACTTGGTAGGTAGTAATTAAATTTTAATAAGTACTCAAGTATAATTTTTAAAATTTATTAAATCTTTGAAGTTTGGAAAATGAGTAAAAATTAAGATTTCAAAATTGTGTATATAAAAATTTGAATTTTGGTAATTTTTAAAAATAGGGTTTTGAAATTGTGCAAGTTTTCAAAATTTTCATAATTTATTAAATCTTTGAAATTCGATGAATTGGGAAAAATTGAAATTTAAAACTCAATAAAAATTGGAATTTTGATAATTTTATTGAATTTTTTACTTTAGATCAATTTTTCAAGTAATAGGTATGATAAATTTTTACTTTTTTTTGGTCGCTTGGCTTGAGGCTTGGAAGCATCGAAAATGAATTTAATTCGGCAGGTATTATTTTTGATTAATAGTTGATAATTTCCTAATTTGATCGATTTTTAAAATTTTCAAAATACAATAAACATTATAATTTTGGTAATTTTCATAAATTTTTCATTTTAAATCATTTTTTAAGCTTTGATATAGTTTTACATTTTTGCAAACTCCGAATTTAAAAAAAGTACATAAGTAGGTATCAATCTTTCAATTTAATCATTTTTGAATTTGAATGAATTTCTGAACGTTTTGAAATTTATTAAATCTTTAAAATTTGGATAATTTAGTATAGGCAAAAATTGATTGAAATTGTAATTTTAAAATTAGACCAAACTGGAATTTTGAGAATTTTAGTAAATTTTTATATGTACCTATTTTGCGATTTAAGAAAAATTAAAAAAAAATTTCACTTTACGAAAATACGTAACATCCTAAAAATTCTGTAGGTGTTTAATATTTACATTTTAAAGGTAAATTTTCAAAAAAATTCATAAATTCAATTTATGAAAGAATTTTAAAATTTGACGAAAATTTAAAATTTTCATCTTTTCAAAATTTCATAATAGGTACTTAATACGAAACTATGTAATTTTTTAAATTTAATTCTCATCTACTTTTCCATTATCAAGTTCAAATTCAGTTTTACCATTTTTAAACTTGTTCGAAGAATAAAGTTTAATCTGAGGCTCTGCCTGCATAATTTTATTAAATCCGTTTTTACCCATAAAAATCTAAGTAGGTGTGTGGCAAAACTGCTTATACTAAATACTGAATCAAGTTTTTATGAAATCAACTTTATCTATTCCTACTTTACAATTCAAATCATCGCGATGTGATTTTATTTTTCTGGGAAATGGTAAAAAATAAAAAACCCATTCAAATCAAGAATTTTGTTTATCTGGTTTCTAATAAATTGGCAACATATGTATTTTGTTATTGACAGTTAACTTCTGCTAGTACTTACCTAGATACCTAGACCTACCTACCCGTTGTATTGCTGAAGATAAATTTATGAAATATTTCAAATTACACATCTGTTCCTTTCGAAAACATCTCGAAATTTTTTTAATACTTTAATATACAATTTTTTCGAATATTTAAAATTCTGCAAAAGATATAGGTACCTATGTATTTTTATACCCAATTGAGAAAATACGAGGAAGAGAAAGAGATCATTAAACCACGTATAGGTATCTATTTAAACAAACGAAAAATCGATCATCTATACGATGAGCACTCTCTCGCATACAAAGACACAAAGGTGATCCCATAAACCGAGTATTCTCGCGGGGCCAAGAACCACATTATCGTTTTTACGCACAATCTATGCCAAGAAAGACATAGAAAGAGAGATAGCTGCACATTGAACACGATAATTCGTGATCATTAACGAAGCCATTCGTGATAAGGATGCCCTCCCCAAAAAGAGCGATTTTGTAATTATTTTCATTATAGAAGATGGTTGCGGTCTCACGTTTGGCTGCTCTCGACTCAAACATCATCGTCAACTAATTCAATCATTAAGTGTTCGATGTTATAATTAAACGCGGCGCGTTATAATTTCGCACCGTTCGTACGTACGAAGAGATGCGGTATATCGGTATAGATTTTTTGAAAAATGTCATTTTTTTCGTTCGCAGGAATAAGCATGAATTGCAATTGTCCGGCCACGGAGCCGGGGCCGACTTTAGCCAGTACATGCGGCGGTTCGGCGTTCATGATATTTATGGGATTATTGGAAGTATTCATTAGATCACAATGCGATCTAGAGGATCCATGTAATCGGCCCAAATCTCGTGTAATGATCGACTCCGAATATGATTTTATCGTAATAGGAGGCGGATCTGCCGGCGCTGTCGTTGCTAGTCGACTTTCTGAGGTAATTTTATCAATTTTATATTTCACACAAAGTTCGGTTAAATTAGATCGAAAATTAAAAAGTAAAGGGAAAAAATTGGTAGCAAGTGTGTTTTTTTCCCGCAAAAAACCGTTGAAATACATGATTTTAAGTTTAAAAATTTCACCTGTATAAGTTTTTTAATCGATTTTCATCAAACGTGGCATGTAGGTAGGTACAGGTACGCAAGGGTAGTGTCGGAAAATTTTTTGAGATTTTTCTGAGCCCTGAAATTAGGTTGGAAACGACTTTAAAAATTTCAAACTGCTCTGGGAAGTGCAGTTTATTTTTTCCTTGTTTTCTAAACTATTTTATAATACACAAAATTTTTTCAGATTTTGGTTAGAGGGTGGGAGTGGGGGGGGGGGGGGGGGTCATAATTCAAAACTTCAGAAAACTGATATCAAACGCTCATTTTTTGCCAAAAAATGTTGCTTGCTCGAATTTCACCTAAATTCATTAATTTGTCACGAATTCGATTTTTTCCATTTAGTTGAACGTGATTAAAATTTCAGTGATCGTATGAAATGAACAAATGATCAAATAAAAAAACTATTCTTGGATTCGAGTTCTGTAGGTCAAACTACCCCGATTTGGACCATTTCAGCGACCGTTTAGCCCAAAATTGAAAAATTTGCATTAAATTTTTACAACCTTTTTCATTTTTTAATGTGTAGTTTTTTAGTAAAAATTTGTAATTTTTTAAAATTTTGATCAAAATTTTCGATCAAAAATGAGGGTTTAGTGGTGGAAAAATGTGAAAATTCCACAAAAATATCGGCTTTCTGAAGTTTTAAGTATACCCCCCCCCCCTCCCCCCCAACTAAAATCCGAAAAAATAATAATATATTGGACATGTCAAAAGGGCCAAATTCATATTGCATTGGATATATATGCTTAAAATGTACCTAGTATTATGAATGTACTGGTTACAGCCTACAGGTGCCCGTTTCCATTTGGAAATTTTTCGTATTATTTAGAAATTTTGAGAAAATCAAAACATTTTTGAAAATTTGAAAATTCAAAAGACGATTAAAAATTGTTTCTTTGCCTACCTTTCAGAACTTGAAAAAACAAATAAAATTTATCATGACATATTTTCGCCTATCTCTAAAACTGAACTAAGAATTTAAATTCAATTTTTTTGAAATTAAATTTTGCATTGCATAGATATTCTTTTTTCGCTCTTCCCTTAAATTTCAGAGATAGGCAAAAATATGTCATAATAAATTTCATTTGTTTTTTCAAGTTCTGAAAGGTAAGCAAAGCAACAATTTTTAATCGTCTTTTGAATTTTAAATTTTCTTGAAAAAAAATCGATTTTCTCAAAATTTCAAATTTTAAAAATTCACAACAAAATTTCAAACGGAAACGGGCACCTGTAATCAGGGAATTGACGAAGTGATTTTAATTGGGGGAAGGGAGACTCAAAATTTTTCAACTCATCCCCTTAATTTTCCCAACTAATTTTCTTCAAATTTCGTATTTCTCTCATATTTCTTTAAATTGAATTGACATTAGGCCTACCATTATAGTTTTTTTTTTTTTTTTTTTTTTTTTTTTCAAACATTCCAATTGATGATGTATCTACCTACCTACTAATAAGTTCAGAATTTAAAATTCCCCTCTCTCGAAAATAAACAGGGAATTTTTTTTTAGGAAAAATCGTAGGTAATTGAAAAGAAAACTATACTTATTTTCTTCACAAAGGTGATAAAACGCGATAATTTTTGGATCTAAAAATGATAAGAAGGCTTATGCTGTCTGAGCGAAACAAGGGCAAAATTTTTTGAAAAAATTGTGCTCTAGAATGAAAAATTCTGCATTTTCTGCATGAATTGAAAGAATTTTAAAAACTTGTAATAACGTTAAGAATTTGCGATAAATTTGGAAAAATCGTGATTTTAAATCAAAACACACTGATTTTCTGCACAAATAAAAAAAAAATGAACTGAAAATGTAGAGAACTATCGTGCTACGATGGCGAAATTTTTTGAAAAAATAGCAATTAAATTAAAAACCACGCATTTTCAGCAAAAATTTTGAAAATTTTAAGTGCGATAATTTTTGGATTTGAAAAGATAAAGAAGCACATAGTATGTGGCCCGAGCAAAGCGAGGGCTAAAACTTCTGAAAAAATTGTACTCTCGAAGAAAAAATCACGCATTTATTGCACAAAAATCGGGAAAAATGCTATAATTTTTGGGTTTGAAATTTTATCGAGTATTTTTATGATTTTTCAGAAATAAATTTTCAAAGTTGGGTAAATTGAAAATTTAGCAATTTTTAATTTTTTTCTGTATTTTCAACTTTTTCCATTTTACTCAACTTTTTCAACTTTTGATAGGTTAAAATTTCAAATTTGCAATGAAAATTTCTTTCGAGTATTTTTTGAGAATTTTGAGCCCAAAATTGAGTAATTTTGAATATTTTCACAAACTCATCATATGACCTATCAAAATGGGTTAAAATTTCGCGAAAAAATCAAAAATCGCAATAAAATTTTTCTTCGGACATTATTTGAGCATTTGAGCCTCAAATGAGTCTATTTTTGAATACCTATTCAAAAAAACTATCACTCAACCTATCAATAAAATGGGTTGAAATTTCGCGAAAAAATCTTTATTTGCGAAAAACGAAACAGGGACACTTATCACCCCCCCCCCCCGGGAGAGGTCGCAGACTAGAAGGGGGGCCGAGGGTTTTGTGCGGTGACTATTACACCTCATTCAACAGATTTCCGCAAAAAAAACCATTCGCCAACAATTTTTTCCTTTATTTTTCCTAATTTGATTGGGCTACTAACAGAGTGCGTTTATATGTATCTAAACACTTAATAAATACTCTCGTTTTAAATAGGTTCCTCATTGGAGAGTTTTATTAATCGAAGCCGGATTAGACGAGCCTACCGGGACTCAAGTGCCATCGATGTTCTTAAATTTCTTCGGATCATCGATAGACTGGGGATATAATACAGAACCTGAAGAAATGGCCTGTCTAGATCATCCGGAACACCGTTGTTACTGGCCTCGAGGAAAGGTAAAGTAAATTTAGCGTAAAATTCGCCCACCTAATAGACTAAAATAGCGTTTAATTCGCTAAATTTCGTTGAATTATTACCGATTTACAAAACCGAATTGAGAAACCCCCCTCTCCTCTCTCGTCGTGGTCGTGCGAAATTTCCTCTTGTACACAATGTATCTAGGTACCTACCGTAGTAAGTAACGAAGTACGTACTACGTACCACACGTACGCCGAAGAAGCAATTGCAGCTACCGGTTCTTGCAAATCTAACACCCGCGTACAAGTATTTATTTTATGGACGGTCGAGCGTGAAAATATCCCAATGACCTTTTTCTTACGCTTGGAAAACTAATCTCTATAAGCGTTCGAAGAATGAGAATCAGTCCATCTATAGGCAGTTAGATACACCTTCGATGCCCTCAGGTTATAAGGAACATAAAACAGTGTATATGTATATTCCATGCCTACATGACACGTTCTCTCTTCTCGTGTGTGGCGATTGTGAATAAAAAAAGAATCGAATACTACGAGTATATCATGCGAACTACTTTAATAAAATTTAATACATAAACATATAAATTTAATACATTTGCCGAGAATTATGTAAATAGTAGGTTATACTAATATTGAAGCTCAGCATTCAACAATGTATCACGTTCCACGAAACTCTCTCGCTAAAAGCAAATTTAATAATAAACCGTACAATAATTAACGTCAATCATTACGCTGTAAGTATCAGTGTTTGCGAATTGAAAAATGTTTTTATTCGTAAAAATATTTCATCCGTAGGCTACTATGATATAATACGAATGTAGGTACCTAAATAGGCATACACTTACATGTGTCTATGATCGTCCACGAGATATTATATTGTTAACAAGGTTTCGTTTAATGCTACACTTACTCTTTAAATTTTCCCCTATTTTGGATACATACTGGAGCGTGGTAGAAATCATCTCTCGATATACAAATATGATACACAAAGATATACAAATAGGTGCCTACTAAGTTCACTATAGTACCTTTATACTCGTGGGTTACAATAACTGTAAAACAAGCAGATAATCCGACAAATTCAAATCACACATATTCGAATATAAACTGTGTCGATATTTTGTAAATTTGCATATCGTTAGTGGACGGTGGTATAAGTTACCTATACCATTGCTCTGCAATAATTTGTACAATGATGCCAAAAATCACTCCATTTTATCGCATCAATTTATCACAAAATCGTTATATTACGTCACTTACGCATAACAATACCTAGTCGATTAGAATCAATGTTAAGTGTTACGTAGGCGGGTTATTGGAGCAATTTGCTTGCGTATACACAGGGCCAAATCTTGCCGGAAAAAATTCCCTACTGAGGTCGTTTCGTGAGCATATTATAATGAGATGGTTTAGTACGTGTCGATGTTGCTCGTATACTGCACAGTTTGTGTAAATTTGCCAATTTGATACGTCAACGAAGATTTTTTTAATTTTCGATAGATATATTTATCTGCGTGCTTAGCTTATCGCTACGGGCTACGTATTTTGTAATATTTCCAGAATATTTTTGTAAGCAAGAAAACCCGAGAATGATCATTACTAGAATTAATGGAAAGCTCTAAGGAAGGGGGTACGATAGAAACAGAGTTGATGAGAGTATGACACGTGAGTCGAATAAATAATCTAATTCAAATGCAATCAAAGAGTAATGTTGACATTTCTACGAAACAGGATTTAAAAAAAATATAGATGACGAATTTTTTCGCATACATACCTAGGTACTTACTTCTTTTACAAAAGTGTTTTATTTTCTAAAAAAAAAATTTTAAAAATCAATAGAATTTTCCCTTTTTCGTTGAGGAATGTCTTTAAAATTTTTAAGAGAAAAAATTCGAAATGTTTTTGTTTAATTGTAAGACATATTTTTTCATAGGTGTTCGCGAAAAAAAAATGAAAGCAATTTTAAAAAGAAAACCTAAATTCTCGAGATGAATTTTTTGAAAATTTTGGATAGAACTTTTTCATGAAAATTTCATGTGCATTTTTTTGTGTGAAAAATTAGGGTTTATCAATAAAAATGTGCTGACGAAATTTTTTTGAATTTTCCAAAAGAATTTTTTTTTTTAGTATTTCTGACAAAATAATTTTGAATGGATTTTAAATTTTCATAAAAATCTCTCCGAATAAAATCCCTTGTTTTTTTTTCAAAAATGTGTTGCAGTTTTCTTTTTATATTTTTTCTTGTTACCAAAAAATTTTTTCAAAAAATTTCTCAAAGTTATTTTTTATAATGAGAATATATTTATATTTAAAAATTGGGAGCTTTTATGTTATGAAAATTCTTATGAAAAATTTCTTCAAATGTGTTGCCCAGACAGTTTTTTTCCTGCAAGAATTTCCCTACATTTTTTTTTTTTTTTTTTTTTTTGTTACCTAGGTACCAAAAGATTTTTCTAGTCTTTTTTAAAAATTTTTGGTAGCTTCAATTTTTTGTAGTAATAGTCCGGCATATGGTATAAATGGGGGAACTGCACCCCCCTGCGGATCCTCTGGAACATGTTTTTTCTTGAAGAGGACATGCCAGGGAACATTTTAAGCAATGTTCCCCAAAATGAAAGTTGGCCTCACTAACAAAATGGTGGCCATTTTGATTGACAGACCAGGTCAAATTTGGTATTTTTGAGTGTAACTTGAAAACAAAAGGCTTTACTGAAAAAATTGTAATGACAAAAAATATTGTACGTTAAATTTAGAACATTTTTTGTTATTACGTTATACTCGTGAAACGGCCATGTTTGCGAGATAAACGCGCGAAAAGTTGCAATCGCCCGTGATTTTTTTTCTACCAAACTACGTGGGCCAATTTGGAAAAAAAGAATCGTGCGCAACTGCAACGAACATGGTCGTTTCACGAGTATAACGTAATAACAAAAAATGTTCTAAATTTAACGTACAATATTTTTTGTCATTACAATTTTTTCAGTAAAGCCCTTTGTTTTCAAGTTACACTCAAAAATACCAAATTTGACCGGGTCTGTCAATCAAAATGGCCACCATTTTGTTAGTGAGGCCAACTTTCATTTTGGAGAACATTGCTTAAAATGTTCCCTGGGATGTCCTCTTCAAGAAAAAACATGTTCCAGACGATCCGCTGGGGGTTGCAGTTCCCCCATCTATACCATATGCCGGACTATAATGGAGAATTTTAACAAAATTCTCGAACAACACCACATTACGGTACCTATATTTTTTACAAAAATAGATCTTTTTTATTTCAAAATGGAAAAATAATTTTTTGTGCTACGTACCTAGCTATTAAAATTTTTATAAAAACTCTCAAAATACCTACGTATAATCTTCGCAATTCTTTAAAAATTTTGTTCCTTGGGCATGTAGTAAAATTATTTTTAATTTTGAGAATTTTTCCTATAACGTTTTTGTTATTGTGGAATTTTTCAAGTATTTTCTTCCCCTCATTTTTCAGCAAGTAAATTTTTTACTAGAATTCTTTGAAATTTTTATACTAATTGTTTTCAGAAGATTTTCGGCCAAAGAATTTTTAGTAGATTGAAACTTTTCATATTTACTCAAATAAAATCCATTCAATTTATTTCGCAATAATGAGTTGTATACAATTCTTTTTTATTAGAGGATTATGGCATTTTCCAAAGAACTTATTTCTTTGTTTTAAATTATTTTCTTATTATTGTAAGAATTCTTTAAAAAATAAAAAAATAAAAAAATAAGTACCTACCTAGGAAGATTTTTATTGACACGAAAGTTGTGTACGTTTTTATTGAAATAAACTCCATACTTATTAAGAAAAAAAATTTTGGGCAATTTTTTCAAAGCAATTAAATGGTAAGGAAAATTTGTAATTCACCATGTCGTAATAAATATGTTTCACTAAAATGAAATAAATTTTAGAAATTTAGAATTTTTTAATCATAAACTCTGAGAAGTGGACTCGAATTATTGAGAAAAAAAAATTTGAGCAATTTTTTCAAGGAAATTGAATTTTAAGATAAATGTGAAATTCACCGTGTCATAAGAATAACCGGTGAAACAACCGGTTCTTTTTACATGACAAAATTTAAGTTTTCTCAAAAATGAAAAAAAAATTGAAAATTTAGAATTTTTTCATCATAAACTCTCAGAGTGTACTCGATCATTGAAAAAAAATTTTTTGAGCAATTTTTTCACAGAAAATTAAATTTGAAAGAAAATGTGTAATTTCACTATGCAATAAGTACCAACCGATACTTATCGCATGCTGAAAATGAATTTTTTCCAAAAATAGGAATACTTGAAAAAATTTTCCTACAATTCTTTTTTGGTTAGTTAGCATGAAATTTTTTCAAGATTTTTTTGGGAATTTTCCTTCAGTAAATAGGTATATTTTTTCTATTTTTAGCCGAATTTTAAAAAAAAAATTTAGGCTATTGTGTCCGACCCTAATTTAGAAGGAGGGGGGGTAGAAGAGTTCTGACCCCATTTGTTGACGTTTGGGACCAAAAGATGACAATCTGTCACATGTCACATATTTATATATATATATATTTATTTATATATATATATATTTATTTATATATATATATATATATATATATATATATATATATATATATATATATATTTATTGATAATTTTACCCCTACTTTTGGAACTCTGGGGCCGAGCCTAACAGGTCAAATGAGGTCAAACTTGATATGTAGGGTCCCCTCGGTGTAGGAATGATGCAAAAAAATTTTTGGGGCCCTAACTCAAAATTGGAAATATGACCCCTTTTTGAGGAAGGTGCGGGGGAGCCCCAATATCATGAAATTTTTTGAAACTTGCCCCAGGGATGAGAACTCTAATTACCTACACCATAGTCAAATTTCAGCCCCCTAAGTCATCCCCACCCCATTTTAGGGCCCAAAAAGTGGATTTTGGGGTCATTTTTTTCACGTTGATCAGGCTACAGACCCCCCAAATGGGGCTGGGGGGCCAAAATTTTCATCATGGCTCAAGTTTGTGCCCCTGATGTGCCTTTTGTAGGTTTCAACTTTTGGGCCCCCTTTGACCCCTGTCAAGGATCAAAAATCAAGATTTTTCACAATTTTTCATGTTTTTTCTCGCTTCCCGGTACGTTGATCAGCCTGCAGCCCAAACCAAATGACCTTGGATTCTGAAATTTGGTATTTAGGATAGGTAAGGGTCACTGAGATGCCTTTTGGGGTTTTTGACCTTTGAGCTTCAAAATTGGGGGTGGCCCCTTTTTGAGGGGGGCTCTAAAGAGGTCCCAATTTGACAAAAGTATTTGAAATTTCTACCAACAACAGTGACTTTGATTGTCTCCACTGTATCCAAATTATTTCAGCTTCCCAAGTCATCCCCATCCCATTTTAGGGCCCAAAACGTGGATTTTGAGGTCATTTTTTCACGTTGATCAGGCTACAGACCCCCCAACTGGAGCTGGAGGGCCTAAATTTTTATCATAGATCGAGTTCATACCCCTGATGTGCCTTTTGTAGGTTTTGACCTTTAAACCCCTTTTGACCTCGATACAGGGTCAAAAATCAATATTTTTCAAGTTTTAACCTGTCTTTTCTGACGCGTTGAACAGCCTACAGCCCAAACTAAAAGACCTAAACAATCGAAATTTGGGATATAGGGTCAGTAGAGGTCACTGATGTGCCTTTTGGGGGTTTCGACTTTTGAGCACCATTTGACCCCCGTACAGGGTCAAAAATCAGAAATTTTCACATTTTAACCTCTTTTTTAGGTGTGTTGATCAGCCTATAGCCCAAACCAAATGACCTTGGAAACTAAAATTTGGTATTTAGGATCGGTAAGGATCACTGAGGTGCCTTTTGGGGGTTTTGACTCTTGGGCCCCAAAATTGGGGGGTGGCCCCTTTTTGAGGGGCTCTAAAGGGGCCCCAATGTGACAAAATGATTTTAAATTTCTACCAACAACAATGGTTCTGATTATCTCCACTGTATCCAAATTTCAGCTTCCCAAGTCATCCTCACCCCATTTTAGGGCCCAAAAAGTGGATTTGAGGTAATTTTTTCACGTTGATCACGCTACAGACCGCCCAAATGAGGCTGGGGGGCCTAAATTTTCATCATAGATCGAGTTCATGCTCCTGATGTGCCTTTTGTAGGTTTTGGCCTTCAAACCCCTTTTGACCTTGATACAGGGTCAAAAATCAATATTTTTCAAGTTTTGACCTGTCTTTTCTGATGCGTTGAACAGCCTACAGCCCAAACCAAAAGACTTAAAAGGTCGAAATTTGGGATGTAGGGTCAGTAGAGGTCACTGATGTGCCTTTTGAGGTTTTCAAGTTTTGAGCACCATTTGACCCCGTACAGGGTCAAAAATCAGAAATTTTCACGTTTTAACCCCTTTTTTGGTGTGTTGGCCACTGTCTGAAGAGCTGAAAGTGTGTGGCGAAGCCCCTAATTCCCTCCTACCATGCCCCTATTGGGGGCTTCGCCCTCAATAGGGGCATGGGGGCGGAGCCTGCATTTGAAGAGCTGAAAGTGACGAGGTGGTTGGGCGGAGTCTCAACAGGAGTATGGGGGCGGAGCCCCCATTTGATGATTAAATCTTCAATGCAAACAGGAACTAAAACTGAAGACAAAAACCTGACATTTTTAAACTGAATTAAAAGTTAAAACTGATATTGAAACTGAAATACTACGGATGAAAACGTTTTTAAAGTAGTACACTAACTTGGAAAAAAAAAATTCGGCTGTCGCGGAGCATCTTGACTGCTACGCGTTTTTTTTTTCTGATTTTGACAAAATATAATTTTTTGTCAAATTGAAATAATTTTCATAGAGAATCTTTCAAAATGAAATTTCTTACAATTTTTTAAAAAAATTGGTTGCACAAAAAATTTTTCTTTAGAGTTTTTTCTTCAATTTTTTTTTTTTTTTTTTGTATCTAATTAAGGAATTTTTTCAAAAGATTTTTTCGATTGACCCAAAGTATACAATCTGGGTTCTGTCACTTATCAGAATTTTTTTTTGATTGATCCAAAGCACTCCCATGGATTCTATTATATTTCTGCATTTTTTTTTTTCGATTGTCCCAGAGTACCCTCTCTGAGTTTTGTCAGGGTCCCTTTCGTATCATAGTTACATCCCACAATTTTCATGTCTTCAATTTTTGGTACATATTTGTATTAACCAAAGTCTATTCTTGATTTTAGTTGGAATTTTTCAAATTTTTTAATTAGCTAAGGCCCTTGTTTTGGTTCAAGGTAACTTACCTGAATTTTTATATCTCAGAATTTTTGGGTCCCGTGTGATAGAAAATTTTCATTGGCTCAGAGAGCTCTCTCTGGCGTTTGTCATATTTAAGATTTTTAAAATATTTATTCGGAATATCCCTCTGGATTTGGATTCTTTCATACTTATTTTTGAATATTTTCATCATTAGCTCAGAGCACTTTCTCGGATATTGCCTTAATTCAATTTTTTGAGTGGCGCAGGGTAACTCCAAAAAAATATTGGCGAAGGAATTTTGTTCTTAGAATTGGAATTTTCCTAATATAAATCTCCTTATAATAAATCATAAGAAAATAATCCCTTCGGAAGAAAAAAACCAACAACTAACAAACGTATCTCGCTACCTAGTAAGTTACCTACGTCGATGTATTCGCAAACAGCATAATGAACGATAATTTCAACGATCTAAAACACCACATCGAAACGGGGAGAGATTACTCTTCCGAAACTCACTCAGCCACTTAACCAAAACCGGAAAACAGTTGACTGACGTAATTAAAGTAAATGCATTCGAGTCTATAATTAGCGGGGAAAAAAGAGGCATCGAATGCATTTAATTGTATAAACCGATCATTAGTATAGGTACTCGTCGATTGCCTACCTTTAATTTCCTTGTGGGATGTACACGGCGCTTACGCGTTTGTCGGACGAGATTCCTTCTTAAAGTTTTCTCTCACTTTAAGATATACTGTTAAACTTAAATATAATAATTAACGCACAATTGGTAAATTGACACGAACGCCGAGATAAACGACAGGTACATGACGCGAGTAAGAGGGAGAGGAATCAGTGTATGGGTATGGGATAAATCGTCATAACTACAGCGTCAGCGTGTACCTAATTGTGTATTTTATGGCGTGTTTTACAATCACACCTCGGGCATCTTCGGATGCCTATATACTTATGTTCGATGATATTATGTATAATTATTATTAATTAACTCGAAAGAGATGCTCGATTAGTGACGAATTGATGATTTTGTTGCGCAGGTTTTAGGCGGGACGAGCGTCATGAACGGTATGATGTACATTCGAGGGAGCAAGCTGGACTACGATAATTGGGCCAAGATGGGAAACTACGGCTGGAGTTACCAAGAAGTCTTGCCTTACTTCTTAAAATCCGAAGATAATCTGCAAACCGATATGATGGATCCGGGATACCACGGCGTAGGAGGTCCCCTGACAGTCACTCAGTTCCCATACCATCCGCCATTGTCGCACGCTCTTGTCCAGGCCGGAGCCGAATTGGGTTATCCGACGCGCGATCTCAACGGCAAATACCACACCGGATTCACCATCGCTCAGACAACTTCGAGAAACGGATCGAGATTAAGCACTTCCAAAGCCTTCCTTCGGCCTGCCAAAAGCCGACCTAATTTACACATTTTACTCAATACGACCGCC
Organism: Balanococcus diminutus; assembly: GCA_959613365.1. Lineage (NCBI taxonomy): Eukaryota > Metazoa > Arthropoda > Insecta > Hemiptera > Pseudococcidae > Balanococcus > Balanococcus diminutus. The sequence goes on along the minus strand of OY390715.1, from coordinate 31,522,367 downwards.
ACCAAAGTACTCATCGATCCCAAGACCAAATCTGCCTACGGTGTCGAAATGATCATCAACGGATACACGCAAAAAGCATTGGCCAAAAATGAAGTAATCATAAGCGGAGGAGCTGTGAACAGTCCTCAGTTACTATTGCTGTCCGGAGTTGGCCCGAAAGAAGATCTGAAAGCAGTCAACGTACCAGTGATCCATCATTTACCCGGAGTCGGCCGTAATCTCCACAACCACGTGGCGTTCTTCGTGAAGTTCTTGATCAACGATTCCTCAACCGCTCCTTTGAATTGGGCTACAGCCATGGAATACTTGTTGTTCCGCGACGGTCTCATGTCTGGTACTGGTATCTCCGAAGTTACTGGTTTCGTCAACACCAAATTGAACAATCCTGCTTTGGATCATCCCGACGTGCAATACTTCTTCGGAGGGTACTTGGCGAATTGTGCTAAAACCGGACAAGTCGGCGAGAAAATACCAGACGCTGGTGAATCAGGCTTGAGAAATATAGACATTATACCAGCGGTGCTGCATCCTAAGAGTAGAGGATACCTCAAACTAAAAGACAACAATCCTCTGTCTCATCCGTTAATCTACCCCAAATACTTGTCGCATCCCGATGACGTAACTAGACTAGTGGATGGTATTAAAATCGCCATCCAATTAACAGAAACGAACGCTCTGAAGAAATACGGCTTCCAATTGGATAAGAAACCGGTAAAAGGTTGCGAAAACCTGACTTTCGGCTGTGATGCGTACTGGGAATGCGCTGTGAGGAAAATGACCGGTCCTGAGAACCATCAAGCGGGAAGTTGTCGCATGGGACCTGCCGGAGACCCAGCAGCCGTCGTCGATCCCGAATTGAAGGTTCACGGAATAGATAAATTAAGAGTAATCGATGCTTCGATAATGCCGGCCGTCACTTCCGGCAATACGAACGCGCCGGTTATTATGATCGCTGAAAAAGGAGCCGATATGATAAAACGAAGATGGATCGGACGCAAAGTACCATTCAGTAAGTGGTAGACAAATTGTTCTTTGATGAAGGCGGTGTAATTACGTATGTAATCAAATGGCAATATGAATTTTCATGTGAATCATCAAAACGTGTACTTCATTATTATAACTCGAACCTACCTTTCTTCGGAAATTACCAACTTATTACCTACTCGATGTGTTAACATGACAGTCAACGCCGAAAGTGACTTTATCAATCGATTACTTCTGTACACGTAACTTACGTACCTACCTACACGGTTTCACCGCGTGTGAAGATACCTACCTACCTACCTACCTACCGACCTATTCACTCGATAATGTGGACGCTTTATTAACTCTCAAGTAACTATGCCAAGTATAGATATTATACTTATTACGAAAACGAAATCCGCACCTTATTCGTTTTTCATTTGTAAATATTAAACATTAAGATGTACCTATTTATTCTATTTAATTTTTTCCCTTTAGGTAATTTATATATGTAGCTTTATTTATCGAAATCGATTGATTGGTAATTTTAAACGTCCCGTAACTTTCTAATGGAGATTATTTTACGACTAATAATAGCCAATTTTATCTTTTTATTACATATATACCTAGGTATAGTAAATTTTTTTCAAATTAGCCACCCATTCGTCAAAATCGAATAAGCTAAATTTGTTCGTTCGTCGAATTGAACGTCTATTGATTAATTATTCACTCGTCTAACCCACCTCAGAATCTACGTCAATACCTATTAATTTCTATGTTTAATGTTTATGCAGTCATACAACCAGACAGGCAAGAAGGGGTGGAAGTGGGTAACTGGGTACAATTCTACTAAGTCTGGATTTGTTTTAGTGTGTTTCATAATTCCTTAAAATAAGTAAAACAATTTGAAAATTAAAACGATTTTGAATATTTTCAAGTTGATAAAATTGCAGGAAAAAAATATTGAAATAATCACAAAAATCCATTTGAAATTTTTATACCTTTTTTTTAACAAAATACATTTTTTTTAAAGAAATTTTTGAATTTTTTCTAAAAAGAAAAAAAGAAACGAAGAGGATTTTTTGTCAGTTTTTTTTATGTACAAAAAAAATTGAAGAGAATTTCCTTTTGAAAATTTGTTGATAAGGTTTTGGCATTTATTGCAAGAAAATTTATTTAATGAATAGGTAATTCTTTTGTCGAAGATTTTTTTTACTAAAAAGGTTTTTGAAGAATCTTTTTTTTGATTGAGATTTTCCATAAATCATTTTAAGAAGTTTTTTTAACCATTTCCTTTCTGTGAATTTCTTAACATAAAAAAAAAATGTTTTCTTGTGGCAAGAATTATTTTAATTTTTTTTAAATACGTATTTTGATGAGAATTTTTCAAAAGAAATTTATTGTAAAAAAAAAATATTTCAGGCCATGGCTTTATTTTTTTTTTTGATAGAGATCTTGAATTTATTTCAGTCACTTTTTAAAATCTTTTTTTTCTGCGAATTTTTTTTTCAAGATTTATTTATTTTTTTACTTCCTAAAAAACCCCTTTTTGAAAGAATTTATAGTACCTATATTTATTTTTTCAAAACAAGTATTAACAAATTTTATTTGATTGGTTTTTTGAATTTATTTAGGGAAAATTTCTTCTCAAAAGTTTTCTTTTCACAAAAAAAAAATATTTAGAAAGAATTTTTGATTAAAAAAATGAAAGCTAAAGATATTGAAAAACACTAATTTTTAAAGGAATTTTTTGTTGAAAAAGTTCTGAAAAAATATTTAGGTAATTAGGTTTTTGAATTTATTTCAAGACAACTTATTTAATAAATTTTTTTCTGCAATTTTTTTAAGACAACATTTTTTAAAAGAAATTTGATTTAATTTTTAATGTTTTGAAGATTTTTTTCCAATTTTTTATACAAAGAAAATGTTTAAGAAATCGATTGAAATTTTTTAAATATTTTAATTATTTCTGTGTATTTCTTACAAAGAACTTTTTTACCAAAAAAATATTAAGTATAGCCTATTGAAGAATTTTTGAATTTTTGTCAAAAAAAGAAAACCTTTTTAGAGATGTTTTTTGGTAGGGCCCACATAAAAAAAGTTAAACTTGAAAATAAATTCACAGGGAATTTTAAAAAAAGTAACTGTATTTTTTACAAAAATTAAATTTTCTATAGGGTTTTTGAATTTACTTTCAGGATTTTTCCAACATTAAAAAAAAAAAAATCAAGAGTTTTTTTTTCAACAAAAACAATTTTGAAGGAAGTTTTGATTTTTTTTTCAATTTTTTAAGAAAATTCTTTTTAAAGACATTTTCTGAAGAGAAATTTTCATATTTTTCAGAAAAAGTTGAAATAAAATAATGTAAAAAAATATTAATTTTTTTGATTGGGTTTTTAAATAATAAATAGGTAGGTATATAAGGTATATTTCAGTAAAATGTTCAAATTATATCGGGGATGAGGGTAATAAGCACGAAAAATTCTTCACTGGCCTCCATACAGCCATAGATGATATACCTACCTTGAAAATTTTCTGGTATCTGTACGTACCACCTACTGGTAAATCTGAGAAAAAATTCGCTAGGAAGATTCGAACAAAAATTGATTAATGAACTTAATTATTTTTTCAAAACTCATTATTTTAGTTTATCTATTATTTTGAACACGATGGTACCATTTACAAATTTTTCCAATTCATATTTGCAAATTTCAGTCTCGTGTGAAGTACCTATTTAATTATACCTAATAACTTTGAAATTTTGATATGGGAATGAACGTAACTTACTTTATCAATTTGGAATTACCTACGAAAAATTAAATCCAATTTTTAAATGCTGAATTAGAGATCAATCGATGTTAGAAACAGGTTTTTTATTGCGAGTTTTCTGCCTCAAGTTGAACGTGATTTACATAAAACATTTTTATAATTTATCTTCGAATGGGAACTCTTTGTTACAAAATTAATTACTTAGTATAAAAAAATTAATTTAAAATATATAGGTAATGTAAATTATATAGGTAAGGTACGTACTACGTAGACGTACAAATAGGTACTCGAAGTACGTACTATATTTAGGAGAATCTACATGATTTAAAGAATACACCTAGGTACTTCGATAAACTCCTTCAAAAACTTTCGATGCAGAATCTCTAGTAGAGTCCTGACCTCCACATAAAAATGAAATCAACGCTGCCAAATTCCTACACATCATTTTCTCTTATCAAATATCACCTGCGTTCGTCTTGACATTTCACCCTTACCTATCATATCCGAACGGTTCCAGTTGATTAAGCTTTTCACGGTCAAAAAAAAAACTCGAATCACGTGGAATTTATGAGAATTTTCTTACCCACTGATCTAATATTGACGATGAAGACTTGAAGAGAAATGAAACGTTACGTTTGTCAATATTTATGGCGGTATCTACGAGTAATACGATTGTATTCACTGTTGCGTACGATACGGTATTGGTATCGGTTTCATTCACTCTTTAGAGTGTCAATCACTCATTTAAAAACTCACGGATGACGTTTTTCTTCTCGAGCAGGAAACAATGGTTGTTTTTCGGTATTTATGTTACCGCTGTAGGCATATTTTCGCATGTATGACCGTGGCGGTATAAATACATTTGTGGCAAAAAGGCAAATGTTTTCTCTCTAAATTGTTTTAATTTGATTATCGATTGTACTGCTTGTTGTAACATCCCTATTTATTGCACTTACCTTCCTAACTTTTCTTCAAAAACGAGTACCTAGCTATACCTAGACCTACCTACTGAAAAATGATATATTGTACATATACATGTATTACCTACTCTGTACTTACCCACCCATACTTATATATATGTACTCATTACTTACTATACTTATTGACAACAAAAGTACTTTTTGCGATATGCACATCATCATTTTAATTAAAATAACAACAATAGACATATATTCCAATTGATACCTACCTACGAGTAGATACATACCTACATATAACATCAATCACCAACACACATCAATACCGCACCATCTTACATATGAGATTTTACAATAGGTCATTTTTTTCTTTTTAGATCATTATACGATCTGTATATCGTGTAATGGCATTCTTAAAAGATAGACAATTATTACTTCGTTGATTACATTGTAAAAGGCAAGATGCATCTGAGATTTCCGCCTTTCATTTATTCATTTACCCCTTTTCATTATTTTCATTTATGTTTTCAGACGAGAAAAATCAAACTCAAAACCGGAATACACGTAGAAGCCATTAACAGTATACCAAAGATTTTGAGTTTATTTAGATAAATTAGCCATTGCGATATGTTTCCACGTGGGTTGGAATTATCCTTCGTATTTTTTCTTCTTTTTTTTTCTCATTTTGTACGAAATTTTTTTCTCATGATTTTTATGTTTTCGTAAATTATATTTTGTATTTTTAAGTTGTTAATTTAAATCATGTATGTAAAAAGCTCGTGTGTGTAATTTAATTTAATTATTAGCGAAAAAATCAAAATATTTTATTGCGTAATTTTAAATTAAAATTTTCAATTAAGCGTTCATTTTCTGAATTATTCAATCACTTCGACATGTGTGATAGAAATAGGTAAAAAAATATATTATCTCAAATAAATCGCTACAAAAGGTTTTTTTTTTTTTGGTTTATTCTGCAGGAGAGGTCTACTTCAGTGGCATAACGAGGATTTATTATTTGAATGGGCACTAAATGGTTGGGTACCCCTGACGGAGGGAGTAATTTAGCAGTAGCTGGGGTGCTTAAGCTACGCCCAAAATTTCGAAAGTGAAATGAGCTACACCCTAGAAAACTTCGAAAATGCAAAAGTCAGATATTAAAATTTCTATTTGTGACCCTGCCTCAAGAATAAGGATGCTTCCGCCTAAAATAATGTTTTTCAGAAACAATCAATTCAAGTTTTAAAAGTGCGTAGCTCTGGTTCAGTGGAAGATTTCGTTTTGAATTTTTGAATAATCAATGTTACCACCAAGTGAAATAAAAAAAGTACTTTTGAGATTTTTCATCACCATATCAGTGGTGCCGCAGCGAGGAACAAAAAAATGACTTAAATGAAATTGTGATGGAAAAATTTTTCAACTTGGTGATATATGGGTATTTTGACCTGCCGAATTCGAAAATCACATTTAAAATGACGTACCTAGCTCAAGTGATTCCTTTCCTATGAAGGATAAAAACCATGAAAACTTGATAGAAAAGTACTAAAAAGCATAACGTGATATCTTCAACTGTTCATATTTCACTCAATTTTGAAGATTGAAAGTTGGGACCAATTATTAGAAAGAGGAAGATCTGAAGTGTCCAAAACCATCAAAACCTCAAAATCGAAAGTTCATGCGGAAACATCCTTTCATGAGGCAGGGTCACATTTAGTGTTTTTATTGTGAAAACAAATCGCTCAAACTTTTTTCGAAGAAAGTATTTCAATTTTTTTTGTAGTGGAATATATATACTCCTCGAGAAAAATACCTCAGTTCTATTTGAGAAAAAAATATGTTTTTTTTTTGGAATAAAAATACCATGAATTTTTTTGTCAGAGTGAAAAAATTCTCAACTTTTTGTAGGAAAATAAATTTCCTCTTTTTTTTTGTTAAAGAAAAATGTTTCAATTTTTTAGGAAGAAGAACATTATTTTTAATTTTTCGGAGAAAAAATCTCTTATTTTTAGGAGAGGGGTCTGATTTTTTTGTTTAAAATTTTCTTGAGAAAAAAATCTCTGCTTTTCAAGGGAAGAAATTAGGTAGGTATCTATCAACTCGATTTTTCAAAGAAAAAATTTTCTTGATTTTTTAAAGTAGGTAGGTAAGTAAGAACAGAATATTTTTTAAATTAAAAAAATCATTTGGTTCATTTTTGGGGGTCAAAGACTCAAAGTTTTTCTCAAATTTTTGAGAATAATTTTTTTTGAAGTGCAAAATTTTTTCAACTTTAAAAAAAAATAATTTACAGTAAAACCTCGATTGTCCGAGTGAATTGGGGTGAAGGAAGATCGGATGTCGCAAAAAACCGTATAATAGATGGTAATAACCAGGGTTCGGATTTTCATGCTAGAGCATGTTTTTTTGTTTAATACTAGATCGAGAATTTTCAAGTTATCTTTACGTTTCAGAAAATTCTAAGTAAAATTGACCCAACTTGTTTTTGCATGTTTTTGCATATTTCACCTTTCAGCGCATATAAACGCATATTTTGGGTATTTTTAGGGAATATTTTAGGTTTTTCGAGAATATTTCACGATTTTCGAGTTTTTTCGAGCATATTTTGACAAATTTGCAATTTCTCACCTAAAAATTTGGCCAAACTGATACCGCTATTTTTTTTTCACCCGAATGTGCAACACTGGTGGTACTTTTTTGCATATGCCGGCTTGGCGAGTCAATTTAATTTTCAAACTTACCTACTTATTTTGATAAAATACAATTTCGTTATTTTCTCTGATTTAATTAGAATCAGTAGAATTACCAAATTAGAATTAGAATTAGAACGTTTTTTGCTTTTGAGTAAAAATAAAATTCATTTTTCGTTCTTTTTTGTGTCATTTCTCAATATGTGTTCTGAATACGTCCAATTATGATTCAAAAACATGTAGCTGGCGTTTTCCTCTTTAAATTGACACCCATATCGTTCGAGAATATTTTTAGGTTTTTCGCGCATATTTCGTGTTTTTTTAGGGAATTTTTATGCGCATATTTCGCGTTTTTTCGAGAAAGAAAATCCGAACCCTGGTAATAACTAATAAGAAATAAGGATGAGAAAAATTTTCAACTTTTTGCGATCTTTGAAAAAGTTTGGGAAAAATTTAGTTTTAATTTTTTTAGAGCAAAAAAAATTCAATTTTTTTTGTAATAATAAAATTCCTCAATTTTTTGGAATACCTATCTAAAATTTTATATTTTTTTTATAAAATTTGGAGCATTTAAAAAAATCATAAAAAATTGTAGTAAGGCATTTCAATTTTTTTTTTGATTTCTCGGAATCATTTTTTTTTAATTTTTGTAAAAAAAATTAAACTTTTTCATTATGTATGGTACTCGTAAATAAAGTGAAAGTTGGATGGTGAAAAATTAATCGCTTTTTGGACATTCGGTTGAATTTTTTGCTCGGATAATCGAGAAATCATATAATCGAAAGTCGGATAATCAAGGTTCTACTATACATCATTGATTTATTTTGAGTGAAAAAATCATTATCTGTCTCATTAATATAAAAAAAACTTGAAATTTTTTGGGAAAAAAATTCTCAACTTTCTTTGCATAAAAAATTTCCTAATTTATAATTTTTAAATTATTTTTATTTTTTTATCGTTTTTTTCTTTTTTAAAGAATTCAATCTCTTATTTAAAGTGAAAAAAATCATTTAGTTTTTTCAAGAAGAAATTTTTATTTTTCGTCTCAATTTTTATGAAATGAAAAAATCTTTCATTTTTTGAAAAGTTTCAACTTTTGGTCTTAAATTTGAAAAAAATATTTTTTCCATCATTTGGAGATTGAGAGAAAGAGATAGAGAAATCACTTAATTTTTCTGAAGAAGAAGTACGAAATGTTTTTCAAATTTTTTAAGAAAAAAGTGATCAAGGAATTCAATTTTTTAGAGTGAGAATTTTTCCCCAATTTTTAAAGAAAAATTTGATTTGTCGATTATAGGTATAGAAATTTTCTTATACCTAATAACTTTTCTTTTTTTTTAATCTTTTTCTTGAACTTCGGCTTAAAAAAATAATAATTTCTATTTTGAGGCAAAGGAACCTATTTTTTTTCAAGTGAGAATGAATGAAAATCAATTTTTAGAAGAAGAAATTTCTTGGAATAAATAAACTCTGCTTGCTTTTGATTTCCTGTGTCTTTTTATGTGTGTTAAGTGTTAAAAAGGCGAGATTGCTCATTTTAAATAAATAATTTCATTTTTTAAATAATTGCGAAACTATATTTAAATCAATTACAAAATAAAGATAGACGGATATACCATATAAAATAAAAAATAAATTACGTTTTTACAACTTACGAGCATATTTATGAACTAGATGACGACGGCGAACCCGACGAGGAAGGTGATGATGGCCAGAATCCGCTAGGTGGCTGGAAACCCTGTGGTGGTTGGAAACCTTGCGGTGGTTGGAAACCTTGCGGTGGTTGGAAACCCTGCGGTGGTTGGTAACTGTTGGCTGGTACTGCGGATTCGAATTGTTTTCTACATTTTTCGTACGACTGGAATTGGTTCGAGTAGGGTTCGTAATACTGCGAAAATTGACTGCTGTATTGATCCCACGGGTAAGCATTGTTTTCAGCTTTGGTTCCGGGACTGGTAGCCGCTGAGCCGGAGCTGCTCGATGAGGACGACGATGAAGAGGAACTGGGGATGTATGAATTTTGCATACAGGATTTCATGTATTCTTGGAAATTGGGAATTTGATATTGGGATTGGGATTGAGACTGAGACTGGGAATCTTCCATGCTGTCAGATTGGATGGCGTTGTTCGAGGTGGACTGGCCTTGGAGGTTGAAGTAATCCAAAGCTGATGGGTTCTCTTTCAAATATTCCTGGAATTTTTCGCTGTTGAAGTATTGAGAGAAGTCGAAACCTGATGGGCCATCGGCTCTGTGTTGGATTTTCGGTAGAGCTGTAGAATTAACGGGTGGTTAGATTTTTCTGGAGGGAATTGAACTATTCGAATGAACTAAATTTGAAATTAAGACCAAACTTACCCATAGCGTGAGCTAACAACGTCAAAGCAATAACTTTTCCGAAAAAGGCCATGGTTTTTTTACTGAAAAAAAAATCAACGAAGAAAGTTTTAGTAAAAATTTGAACAAAAAAAACTCAGAAATTATTCTATTATTTTCGTACGTTAAAAAAATACAAATTAATGATGTTTTCAAAGCAAACTCTCGAAAGTACCAAAATTATAAAAAAAATATACTCTTTAGAAATTACAGAAAAAACACTTACTTATTAGACTGTTTTTTCAATAAAACAATTAAACTGACTGATTCTTACAGGTTGAACTTTTTGTATTTATACGAAAAAGTTCCCCTGCTGAAATTTTTGAATTCATTTGCCTATCGAAAGAAAGAAAAAAAAACAGATATGAAAATTAGAGCTGATTTCTTTATTACCGGAACGGCGAATTGTATAATCCAAAAAAATCACTCGAGTAGGTAATAATCATCCATTATTCATTACCGCATAGTTCATGATAAAACAATATTGGAGTAAGTACTTAAGTTTGTGCATAAGTCTCAGTACACGAAGAATTTACATTTTTATCATAGGAAACAATTTCCCTAACGTAGTTCTCACGAAAAATCCATTTAGGAATAGAGCCTATCGTATTTTACAATTGTCCAAAATAAGGGTAATGGGTAATGACACATTCCATTTAATGTACGACTACGTAATCTGATACCGATTTCATGAATTTTTAAACAGCACTATGCAGCTTGTTCCACGAAACACGATTCTAACATAAGTTAATGTCAAAAAATGAAGGTTTGTTTTGAAGTTATTTTAGTATTTTCAATAATTGGTAAGTAAAATTAACGACCTTTCATTAATCTAAAAGAATAGGTACCTACTTATATGGTTTTTCCAGTTGTACCTACATAACTTTACTCGTCATTGCCTGCGCTTTGATTTTTTTTTTTTTAAATTGTCTTGGTGAGTATTAGGGTTTGGTCTAGTCATATGCATTTATGAGCCTAGAAATATTTATTTTTCCTGAAAATATATACTCTTAAAAATGAGGGCATCTGCATCTGTTCTTTTTTTTTACAAAAAAAACCTACCACCCCAATTTTTTCTGGCCAAGACCTATTGGTTTTTTTCTCTCAAGATTTTTTTGCGAAAAATTTTTCAAGAGTCCTAATCTCCTAATTTTCTCAAAAGATTTTTTTTTGAAAAAAAAAAAAAATTTCAAAAATTGTTTCATAAAATACCTTTGATTTTGATTTTTGGAAAGGGAATATTACGAAATTTTCTAATTTTTTAAAATTCAAATCCCATAGGTAAATATTTCTTATAATACCTATATACTTCAAAAAAAAAAATCAAAAATCCTATCAAAATGTTTTTAAAAAATGTTCATAAAGTTTTTTTTTTTGTTTTTTTGTTGTTTTTTTTTGAGAGAGGAAATGTTTAAGTTTTCCTGAAAAAATAAAAATCTTATTAAAAATAATTTTTAAAAATCACTAAAAATCGTTTAAAAATTTTTAAAAAAGGAAATATGTACCTACCTACTTCAAAATTTAAAAAAAAAAATCAAAAATCCTGTCATTTTGTTTAATGCTCATAGAAAAACCAATATTTTTGGAGAAGAAACAGGTACCTACCTACTTCTAATTTATTTAAATCCATCTTTATTTTAAATCATACAATTTTTTAAAATAAAATATTTCCAAAATCTTTCTTTAAAAATAAAATAGGTAGGTATAAATACCTATTTTTTAAAAATCATATAAAATTCTTCTAAACATTAAATTTTAAAAGGAAATCGCTATTTTAAAATGTTCCTGGAACAATTCAAAAATTCTATCAATTCTTTTATAAATTTTCAAAAAATTCAAAAAATGATAATTTTTTATTAAGAAGAATATTTCAACATTCTCTTGAAAAAAAATCAAAAATCTTTTCAAAAACCTTGTTAACAAAAAATCGTTTAGTTTTGTGAAGAAATATTCCAAAATTTTCCTAAAAATAAAATCGAAAATCTTATATTTTTTTTTAAATCACAAGAAATCGTTTCATTTTTTGGAAGGGAATCGTTCAAAACTTTCCTGAAAAAAAATAAAAAATCCTATCAAAAAAATTTCAAAAAATATTCACAAGAAATCTATTACAAAAAACAATTATTTCAATTTATTCCAAAAAAATCAAAAATCTTTTATTTCTAAATTTTCCTAAAAAAAAAACCATCAAAAATGCTTTAAAAAATTCAAAAGCAAAAAAAAAATAAGAAATCGTCTACATTCTTTTTTTACAAAGAATTTATGTCAATGTATTTCTGAATAAGAGTGAAAAAAAATTAAAAATTTCACAAAAAAAATTACAAAATATCTTCCTATTTTTTTCATAAAAGGAAAATATTTCAATAAAAATTCCCAAGTTTTTTCAAAATTTTTGGTTGAAATTTCTTAAGGATATCGTACAATTTTTTTTTAAAGGAAACAAATTCATAGATTTTCTGAAAAAATTCAAAAGTACGTATCATAATTTTTTTCTGATTTTCACAAAAAATGTTTTAAAAATGTTTTTTTTTAAGGGAATATAATTATTATTTCAAAAATTTCTTTAAAAATTTCAAAATCCAATCTTTTTCAATTCCAGAAAAATAAATTTTTCTGAAAAATAAATTTTTCTGAAAAATAAATTTTTCTGAAAAATTTCGAAAATGTTTTTTAAAATATTTTTGAAGGGAATTATTATGCATTTCCAAATTTTTCTTTAAAAATCTAAAACTCCACCTACCTATTAATTTTTTTTTAAAATCACTAAAAATTCTCTAATTTTTTTTAAATTTTCAAAAATTCCATTTAAAAAAATAGGATCCACCAATAAAAATGCATCAAAAAATGCATATTTTGTCCAACTAAAGTGAACATACAAAATTTGGTTTCACATCGACGAAAATGTTCAATTCGATTCGTATCTTTTCGATAGGCTATAGTTTAGTGACCTATACGACTGTGAGTATGAAATACTTAGACGTAGTTAATAAAGAAACGAGACACATTGATACGAATCTCTTTAAAAACTGAATCAAAAACAAAATCACAGTTAAACAAAAAAGTAATGTCACGGTTAAAAAACTCAATTGTCGTATTTCTTTTGATCAACGAATATGACTTAATTATGTTCTACGAATGTTGGCAATTTTTATTTTACATTATGTAATATAAAACCTGGATATGTCTATATTACCTATCGATTCGTACGTCTATTTTCCGTTAAATTTTCACGGTTTGTTATAATTTTCTGAGCACAGATAATGAATTTTTCATAATTTTTCGAATCACTAAACACATACTCTTGATAAAATATCTATTTTTGCAATTTTTAATAGAAATTGAAACGCATGCATTCATCGCGGGCGATTCGGCGAATGTACGAAATTTGCAAGTAAGTTGATCTTATTTTAAACCTAATTATATTTCCCAATTTGGGGTGAAAAATTTGTCGTTGAAATGTATCGAATTGTCTTGTAAATCTGTTCGAAACAAAACAAGAACCCCTTTTCGAGTGCTTCTAATAAAGAGCAATCGAATAAGGAGAGCCCTTTTAGTCAAGAAAATTTAGAACAAATGGGCATGGAAATGGGCCAACAAGCTGCCCAACAAATGCAGCAGTCGGGTATGCAGATGGGTCAACAAGCAGCCCAGCAAATGCAGGAAACTGGCTCGCAGATGGGTCAACAAGCTGTTCAACAGATGCAACAATCGGCTCAGCAGGAATTTTCTCATGGAATACATAAAATTGAGGATAAAATTGATAGACAGACTGATAAATTAATTGATGACATATCCAAACAAGTTCAAAATTCAATGTAAATTTTGCCTATCAACCGTAGTTTTTTTTTGTACCAACAATACAACATTTATCAAATTGATGGTATGAGTTTTTATTTTTTGCATACTTGTAGGTAGGTGGGTAGGTAGGTAGGTAGGTAGGTAGGTAGAGGTAGGTAGAGGGGAACCTTATTTTCTATACTTTATAGGTAAGATGAAATATGGATTTCTTTTTGAAGTCTCCCACTAAAAAATCACTTTACGAAATCTTCTTTATGATTGAATGATTTTTTCAATCAAAGCGATATTTTTATGAGAATTTTTTTAATCAAATTTTTTATCCGAAAAAAAAACTTGAGAAATTCAAAAAAATGAATTTTTTTTTTTTTTTTTTTAAAATAAGAAATTTAATTCTGCCCAAAATTGAAAAAAGAAATCCAAAAACTTCGAAAATTGTTTTATCCATGACCCCAAAAAACCCAGAATTTTTCAATTGACCCAAAAAATTAAAAGATACTAGGTAAGTAAGTACTACAAACTAAAAAAATGAAAAAAAATTATTCAAAAAACAGAATAGAAAAAAATTGAAAACTTTGTTTACTCTACAAAATTTTTAAGATTTTTTATTCCAAAAAGATCGAGAATTTTTTCATCAAAAAAAAAATCAAGAAATTTTTACCTACCTATTTTCATTAGTTACGAAAAAATATAAGATTTTTTTTTCCAATAAAATCAAAAGAATAATTTTTTTAAAAAGTCATTCAAAAAAAAATATTTAAAAAAAATTCCTAAAAAATTCTCCTCAAAAATAACTTTTTCAATGAAAATTCTCCCGAAATTACTAACTTTGAAGAAAAAATGACCCGAAAACTTTTTGATGAAAAATTTTCTTGCATAAAATTCTTTTTGACCCCCTCCCCCCCGCTTAAAAATCACTTTACTAAATTTTATTTTCAATCAAAGTGATATTTTTATAAGAAATTTAAATTAATTGAAAAAAGTTCAAAAAATTTGAAAATTGTTTCATTTTTCCCCCCACTCAAAAAAAATCCAAAATTTTTTCAGTGATCCAAAAAATTAAAACCTTTTACAAAAAAAAATGAAAAAAAATTTATTTAAAAAAAAATTGAAAACATTATTTACCTAATCTAAAAAAAATTAAGATTCTTTATTACAAAAAATAAAAAAAATTTTCACCAAAAAAAAAAAAATGAAAAATAAAAATAAAATTATTCAAAAAAATTCAAGAAATTTTCACTTTAATTATGTAGTTTTTTTAAAAAAAATAAGAAATTTTCTCTTAAACGATATAATAAAATTGTTTCTCTTTCTAATAAATTTGGAAGACTTCTTAAGCGAAATAAATAAAATAACTAATATAGGTAATGGAAATTGCTTTACCTAGCTATTCCAAAAAAAAAACACGTGAATAAAAAAAATAATAATAGGTGGGTATAATTATATTTTTTTCAAAGAAAAATTGAAAAATTTTACCTATATAAAAAGAAAGTGAAATTTTCTCTGTAATAAAATTAAAAGAGAAAAAAATAAAAAATTGCCCTACCTGTGTATTACAAAAAAAAATTTAAAAAAATAAAAAAAATTTCAAGTCTACCAAAAAATTGAAAGATTTCTCATTCCAAAAAAATGAGAATTTGTTTTTTCGAAAAAATGTGGAATAGTACTACCTACTCCAGAAAAACTGAGAAATTTCTCCGGTACCTATATTTCGCCTTAATTATGGTACAACGCAACACATCGAACATGGTCTTGAGCGCATAAACAACACACGTAAACGATGTTTATCGTCATTATATGTATTATTATAACAATAAATTTAAATTTAGTAGGTACAAAGCACTTGCATGAATTTTTATATTTCTGGTTGTTGAACATTCCTTCGTATTTTTTATTTAGCACTTTGGCTAGTTTTTATTTATCAAAATATTAATCTTTTTGAAAAACACTAAAAAAGTATTAACTTATTCGTGGGTGTGCGAATAGGTCTATGTACCTACCTCATTCATTTTTGTATTTTTTTTATCGTTTCCTCATATTACGTTATTTTTTTATTCAGGAAACAAAATCAAGGCAAATTTTATCGCCAGCAGATTTAAATCAGCTGAACAGCGATGGATTATTCGAAGAAAACTATACGTTGGAAACCCCCTTTGACAGTCGTGCAGCATCTTTCAACGAACAGTTCAAAAAAGATTATCAAATTCCAGTGGAACAAACTCTAGAGAAAAATTACTATCCGGACGAAGCATACAGTTCAGTTCAGTTGGCTTCGACTGAAAATTATTTCAATCAACCTAACAACGAAGATAACTACAAACCATTGATATACGAAGATTCCAGAAGTACTGAAACATCGTACGAAATGCTGAAGGCCACATCAGCAAATCCATCGAATAACGCTAATAAACCTCCGACTATGCCTGAATTACCTTTTGGACTGCCCAACGGATACTCTTCTAATTCTCAAGGGTCTCAGACACCCACCTTAATTATGGGTGGATTTTCTATACTGGTGATGCCGATGCCTGGGTTAACCCCTGGTAATATGGCGAATTTATTCCAACCGGGACAACAGCTAGGGCAGGCTTCAGGAACTAACCCATTTTTAGGACCTTATCCAGCATCTGGGTAGTGGATAGGTAAACTCAAACAAGTTGAACTTCGATTACGTATGTAGATGAAAGTTGTATTTTCTCTTAATAATAAACATATTGTGTGTAGATTGCTTAATGGAATTTAAAATATTCAGAATACGATAAACAAAGAAAATTTGTAATTTTTCAAATATTGTAACTCGTTATTTTTTCTTGAGTCCGGCGGTTATTTCAAATCCTATTCCGAATGGTTTAAAGATATTTGACGAAATTGAAAATTTACCGTAGTTGTTACATATTTTGTACGATTCGTCTTCGCCATCGGGGCAATCCTCTTGATCATCACATACCCAGGATCTTGGAATACAGCTGCGACTGAATAGGGATGACGAAGATGACGAAGTTGGTTTTGCTGATTTGTAGCACTGCGGAGGAAACACGTAAATGAGTAGGTTACGTTATGATTATCACCAAGAAATGAAATTAGGTAGGTTGGAATTCTTACCCTAAACTCTGTCGTCGAATCGCAATATCTACTCCAATTTTCGCAAATATTTTCATCCGAACCATCTAAACAATCATCTTCTCCATCGCAAACGTCACGCAAGGCTACACAATCTTTTCCATCCCAGCAACGGAAAGAGTTCCTTCCGCAAGATTTCGAGTTATAATAATCTTTACGGTTTGTATAGCCAGGTCTGAGCTGTTTGAAAGATTCATAACAGTTGTCATCGTCTTCGTCCCACCTAATGAGAGAATATTAGTAGAAACCATTATGATGAATTTTTCATTCGTGATTAAGCAGGTAGATATGAAACAATGATTGTAATTGTATAGGGCCTATAAAAAATTAATTACCCATCTTGACAATCTCTTCGTCCATCACATAACCACGAATTAGGCAGGCAAACGGACTGCCCCTTTGAACGACAGCGGAATTCATATTTGCGACAATTACCTCGATAGTAATAATCATTATCGTAATTGTTACCGGAATGCTTATCGCATTGTAACTCGTCATCGCGACCTATTTGAATAAAAAAGCAATTCGATAAATTTATCAGCGAGTCGACCGGTAGCAGACGAGGTTAAATTTAAAAGGGTTCAATGCCATTCGCTTCTAAAAATGAAATCGATAAAATGAGAAAAATTCACCTCTGCAATCGGTTTCGCCGTCACAAACCCAGTCTAGCGGAATACAAATGTCCGAATTGACACAAGGATATCCATCATAGACTTCATCATCTGAGTAGCATTTCACAGTTTCCGTGCGGTGAAAACCTTAAAAATTACGAAGAAGCGAATAAATATACCTAGAGATACCTACAAATTCCATTCATGGTTCGATGGCAAATAGAAGTTCCGTGAGATCGAATTCTTAAAAGCGACCTTATGATTGATTCGTATTCTAAGGTGTTTTTTTTTTTTTTTTAATGAGCTGGAGCTGGAGTTTCATTTTTCAAAATCTCCTTTCCAAAAAATCTCCTCAGTCAAGACAACAGGGTACATGAAACGGATGTAACTTTTTGAGAGTAACAAAACGACTAATGTTAATAAATTTGTCTATCTCCGAAAATGAAGGCGTTACGCTTACAGAACTTCAAACTTCGAAAATACTACCAATTTTCAAAACATTGTAGTGTCTTCATTTTTCGAAGGAAGGCAAAAAGTGTAAAGAGTAAAATTTTTTAGCAACATTCTAATGCATAACCAAAAATTAATTTTCCTCAGTTTTATTATTTTGCCTGAGGTTGTTCATCGAGAAGAATAGGCTTCTCATAAGGAAGGAGGGAAAAATGCTTCAATATAGGTCAGGTGCCTATTTTAAAAATTGAAGGGGCAAAGGAAAATAAAATTAGAGAAAAGTAATTTTTGGTCAAACATATAAATAATATTAATAATGATTTTTTTTACATTGATTGCCTATCTTTGAAAATGAAGGCGATACAAAGTTTTGAAAATTGCTATTTCCGAAGTTTGAAGCTTCGTAGCCCCTCCATTTTCAAAAATAGGCAAAAAATTAAGAATAATCCCAATGCCTCACCAAGAATTAATATCTCTCATTATTTTGGCCCTTCAACTTTTGAAGTACTCGTAGGTACCGCATGTATCCAAGGTGTTTCATAACTGATGTGAGTATTTCCTTCCTCTAGGTGAATAGGCAACCCATAAGGAACAAAAATGTTACATGTAAGTAGGTACATGGTGCCTATCTTAAAAATTGAAGGAGCAAGGGAAACTAAAAATCTAAAATTGAGAAAAAGTATTTTTGGTTGAACATCGAAAATGAATAAGGCGCTGCAGATCCTCAACTCTCGAAAAAAACATGCTTTTATTATTTTCAAAGCTTTGTAGCACCTTCGGCATTTATTAATTTTCGAAGATTGTGGTGTAGCAAATTTTTCAATAAATGATGTTTAAACAAAATTTTGAAGAAAAAAAATCTTGAAACTTGTGTTTTCAACGAAATTTCAAAAAATGGGGTTTATAAAAAATTTTTAAAATTTGTGTTCGAACAAAATTTCAAAAACGAGGTCCAACAAAATTAATCATAAATAATTCTGTTTTGCCAAAATTTCATTGTGTTTTTTAAAAAAATTGAGAAAATTGTGTTTTAGCAAAACCTAGACAATAATTATTATGAAACTTTGAAAAAAATGTATACCTATAGATTTTTTAGCAAAATTTTGAAATAATCGAATGTTAGTAAAATTTTGCTAAAATGGTGTTTCAACAAAATTTTAAAAAATGTGCTAATAAGAAATTTTGGCTTCACAAAATTTTGTAAAAATTGCGTTTTAACAATTTTTTTTTTTAATTTAAAAGTTTTTAACAAAATTTTTTAAAAATGAGTTTTTGCAAAATTAATGAATTTGTGTTTTATAATTTTTTTTTATAAAATTCTGTTTTAGCAGGATCTTGAAAATTTTTTGTTCTAACAAAATTTTGACAAATATTTGGTTTAACAAAGTTTTGAAAAAATTGCATTTTAGCAAAATCAACAGAATTTCTGAATAAGTTTTCCTAGCAAAATATCGAAGAAATTGTGGTGTAACGAAATTTTGAATTAATTGTGTTGTGTTTTAACAAAATCTTGAAAACTGTGTATACCTACTAACTCACAAAATTTTGAAAAATTGTGTTTCAACAAAATTTAGAACAAATGATCTTTAACAAAATTGAATGCATCTTTGATTGTCTTTTACCAAAACTTTAATGTTTTTATTAAAAGTTTTGAAAAAAAAGTGTTTTAGCAAAATTTTGAAATAATATTATTGCGCTTCAGAAAAATTTTGCTGAAATAATACGTATTTCAACAAAATTTCAAAACATTTGGACAACTTTTTTCGAAATTGTATTTCATAATTATGAATTTTTAAAATTATTTTGTAAAAAAATTGAAAAAGTGTTTTTCAAAAAATTGTTTGAAATTGTTTTTTGCTTCCATTGTTTTAATACTAATTAATCTGTTGGAACCAAATTTTTTTATACCTGGAATAATAAATAACAAATTTGAAAGAAATGCTATAAAAAAAAATCAAAAAATTAATTTCAAAAATGTTTTTTAAAACTTTGTATTACTCAAGATTTTAAAAAAAATCAAATTTGAGCAAAATTTGACAAATTTTTTAAAATATAATTATGTAATTTTCAAAATTTGTTTGCTACAAAAATTATTTTAAAAAAATTGTTTCTCAAAGTAATAAAGCTGAAAATCGTTTTTGTTTCCATTTTTAAAATCTTTTTTTTCAAAATTGAAAATTTTTGTCCAATTACAATTTTTGTAATTATCTAAATTATGTTCCAATCCAATAATCTCAATTATCTACAATTTTTGGGAAGGTGCTGGACTCTAGGAATAAAGGAACATTAAAAAATCGGACCCCATTTTCCTATTGCGTCTGTTCTATGACTGAATAGGAACCTACTAAATTCCGAAATATTCATACCTTTGTAACCGGCCAACGAACTGGAAGCGTTGTGGTGTTTAATCCTTTGGAATGGTTTGAGAAGTAAATCCAAAGACCTGCTAAAATTAGTCATTCCCATTTTGTAAACGCTTCCGGTGAATATATTGATAGTATTAACCGTACTGAAATAAATATCTCCGTCGTCTTCACTTTCGCGAACATTTTTCAACGATACTCGAAGTAATTCGTGGGGCAACTGGTCCGATAAAATTACGTATTTAACCGGAGGTAGTAATTCAATCGTTTGCTCTGGAGCTGATAATACGGAATTATTGCCCTCCGAGTAATATCTCGAGACTTCTATGGTATACCCAAGTTTTTCCAATTTTGGGAACATTAATTTAATATCGATATAATTCACTTTCAGATTTTGAGGTAATTGTTTGAATTTCTTTTCGAGTAATTCTCTCGTTTCCAAGATACTTTTTACTTCGTCATCTGTAATAATAAAATATCGCGAATTAGGCCCTAGGTAGGTATAATAAAATATCCGAATTATGCCTACTTTAATATATTAGAAATGTTTACCTGGCACAATGAAAGGAGTAGTGAGCTCGAATTCTTCCATATTTTTACCGTCGTATTGCTTGCGTATAAAATTCTTCACTTCGTCTTTCTCAGTTAATAATTTAATTTCACCTCGATAAATGCGATCTTGTTCTAGGCTCGAGATCGTATAATAATTTCCAAAATTACCCGCGTTCATAACATGGGATACGAGATTTTTTCCGTCATAAAGTACAAACGACGTTCCAATTTGAGTCACGTTGGAATTTTTGGCAAAATTGAACCAATCCAAGGCTATATTCACCGATCGTATTGATAAAGCTGGGTACAAATCGTCCAAATTTTCTTTAACGGTGGCCCTTCTTTTAATTCTGGTACCATTTGTTTTGTTGGTAGTTATTTTTGTGTCCACTTTGGTGGTATTTTTCACTTTATTATCGGTAACAATTTGAGGCTTGGGCTTAGTTTTATTACCACTGTAAGTTACGTTATTGACTTGACTCTTGATACGATTCAAAGCGGTTAGATTTTTTTTCATTCCAAGCAATCGGTTGTTTAAAAGTTGAGTACTATTTCGGATATTTTGCAAAACATTATGGATATTCTTACCATCGGCTTCGTCGCACAAGATGAAACTCACCGAACACAGGATAATCGACCAGAATAATATTTTCATTTTTAAAATCGCGATTGCGAAGATATTTTCGCTCGATGGGTTATTTCATGTATAAACTATTGAACTCGAATACCGCGTAGAAAAATCCAGTTTCAAAGATACGTGTACTTGGCTAATATCTCGAATCGACTAAGATGCCAATATGATGTTTCAAAAAATCCAGCAGCCAAACCTTATTAAACCATGAAGATTTGACGAACATAATTGACAAAAGAATTACGAAGTTCATTGTTATTATTTTTACATAACAAAACAAGCCATCTTTTGATATCGAACTGTCATTAATACCAATCTCAGCAAGGTTAACGTATAAAGTTTATTGAACTTAATATCTCTTATAATAAGTGCAAATACATTTAATTTGCATCAAAATACGCGCAGCAGCGACTCTATTTCATGCTGAACTAATTATTATCGCGTTGGTTACTTCAATTTATGTACGAGTTCGATGAAATAAAAATAATAAAAAAAATAGGAAATTATAATGACGAAAATCACATCAATGCTTATAACTTAATGAGATACATAAAAAAGAAAATTTACTTTAGTATAAAAATCTCGCACATTACGGTGTCACATCGCGCATAGCACAACATTCGTCAAGAATTAACTCGCAAATTAAACGTTTTTTTAGTGTAAGTATTTTTATTAATTAAAAGTTCTAATACGATTCTTACTGGGCAAACTCGCGAGAAAAATCAATATTGCATCCTTTTGTCAACTTATTTTTTTTTTTCATTCAGACCTACTTTACAGTAGGAGGTTGAGAACTATCGTCAGCTTTACTCTCCAACGAAAACGGAGGAATTCTGCAGTCGAATGTGTACCCATCTTCTCTTTCCATTCTGAAGGTTCCCCTAAAGAGTAAAATAACGTTCAGAAATATTTTCTTTTACATTTTTCTTATTCAAAATAAGCCCATAACGTAAAACTTTTATCGAATACACACCACATATGTCCACTAGGTGCTTGTAAACTGACATGACTACTGTATTGAAATGCTGGAAGTGTTTTCGACAAAACTGGTTCCTGACCGACGACTCCTCGACCTCGTACCGTTTCCAAGGTACCAGAAAGGCTAAAAATACGCCAGTGCCTTTCTCTCAATTGTACCGTTTGATCTCCTAAATTTTCCAAACGGATGCAATATCGCCACTGAAATTTATGATCATTTAATAAAAAATAAAAATATATTCTTGTAAGGTAATTTTAAAATCAGGCATAATATAAACCATACCCAATATACAGAGGAGTTCTGAGACTCGCGACAACCCATGTAGAATGGGATGACTGTAATTCGGACATTTTCAGTAGTTTCTTTATGCACGTCGGATAATTCTAACCACGGATGATTTTTCTTTTGCCACGCTCTAAGGGTTTCTTGAGCGCCAAATGGTGGATCTTTGGAGAAAAAACGAAGGATTTCAGGTCAAGATAAGAAAAATTGGCTATAGCGTGAGTAAAACTAAAGGTACCTTTTTCTGGATAAAACATTAGAAATTTGTCAAATAATTCATGCTGTAAAGGTTGTTTTTCGGTGGTAGTATAAGGCAAAATATCTTCATGCGCGACGTAGTCTAATCCAGGTATGGCATATAAACTTCGACTACTGTCCTGAGTTCCTAAAAAAGTGACTGCTTCGGTTTGGGCTCTCTGTAACAAAACCATGGGTGAAGTATTTCGTACAAAAAATGTACGAAAACGTATATTAATAAAAAAAAAACAACTTACAATAAATGGACAATCTCTAGAATCTATTAACGCTTGATAAAAGGTGTGAATTTTTCCTTTGACTTCTTTCCCAACGACATCATCATCGCTGAAAGATGAAACACTCTCTAAAATTATGTATTTATTCCAAGGTTAAATATAAAATAAGCCATACTGACCTGCTTCTTTTATTCGGTATATCTCTGTCGTAAACACGAGCAAGCCAAGGGAATAAAATTACACCTCTGTATCCAAATACCCGGTGAAGAAACAATTGACCGGTGTCATATTTTCCTTGAAGCTTCGGAGTATCTAAACGACCAACTTCGGCTAATCTGAAATTGAAATTTTTCAATATACAAATTAACTGGAATTAGTAGATAAGTTGTGGGAACAACCGATACATGAGATGTAAAAATATAGTAATAAAGACATAAAAAGGTAATCTTCTGTAAAGAAAATTTTCATAAAAATGTGTGTACTTACTTTGTAGTTGTGTAATTGAGCTGGGAAAGTTTCAACACGTTCAAAGATAGCTTACAAAAATCATGAACTTTTAAAGCCTTACAAGTTAACATTGACATATTTTACACAAAATGAAGCACAATAACACCAAATTTCATAACTTTTCCGCGATACAATATTTCAATTTCGGAATTTGCGTAGTTTTCAAAGTTTTGAAGTTCACGTTCGAACTTTGAAGCTTGAAAGCACTCTTATCACATTGTAATTACAGTGTTGTAATAATTACAGAACATAAAACAGTAGTGAAAAGAATTTTCTGGAAATTTAAAATCATTATTTCAATTTTTGCTAGTGAAACGCCAAGTTTCATCAAAAAGATTGATTTTAAATTAATTTAATTTAAAAATTAAATTTTCTTCGATATAAAATTCCAAAATAAAGGAGCCTGTTGAATTTTTATAATTTTTTTTGCTGTAATGTTCAAAAAAGTTTTTTGTTCAAAGTAAACAACAACACTGTCACGAGTATTTTTATTTTTTTTTTAAATTATTTTTCTTATCATTTTCCATCTTATGATGAATTTTGAATTTTAATTTAATGACGTTGAGTTTTCAAAACGAAAGCAATTTTCAATTTTTACAATTGTTCTCCGAAACATATTGATGTATTCTGCGTAGTTTTGTCTTCAGTTTCAACATTTCTTATTCTCTAAATACTAAATTCTTCCTCGTGATGGAAATCATTCCGCATTCGTGATATTTTACTCCGCTCCTTAATTTCATTTTATCGTGATGTCTATTTTAATTATTTTACTTTTACTTCCTCGGATAGATTGCTTTCAAGATAGGTTACCATTAGTTATAAATACTTGGGCGTTTACCAACGCCAATGCAGAAGGTAATCAAAAATTTGGTGAGTGTGTTTTAATGTACCACATCATACTGAAGCATTGATTTTATCTAGGTATGAAAACACTGAAAAATGGTGGTAGTGTGATAGACGCTGTTGAAGCTGGTTGTTCAGTATGTGAAAGAGAACAATGCGACGGAACTGTTGGATATGGCGGTAGTCCTGATGAATCGGGAGAAACAACTCTAGATGCGATGATAATGGATGGGTAAATTTCACTATATCTCAAAAATATGCCAGCCAACTGAGAAATGAATATTTAAAAACATTGTTTCAGGCATACCATGGATGTCGGTGCGGTAGCAGCCTTACGAAATGTGAAATCTGCTGTGGCAGTTGCTAGAAAAGTTATGGAGCATACAGAGCATACTTTGCTGGTCGGTTCTGAAGCATCAGATTTCGCTTTTCAAATGGGTTTCCCTAAAGAGTCATTAACTACGAATCATTCAACCAAATTATACACAGATTGGCGAAACAAAGACTGTCAACCTAATTTCTGGATTGTTAGTACCTAAGCCTGGTCGAATTTTTTTATCATCAATTTAAGGTAAAATTTTCATTCGTGAATGCATATGAATGATTATTACTTTGTCTTCATTTTTGTAGAACGTTTTACCTGATCCTACCCTATCATGTGGTCCTTACACGCCTGCTAAGCGACAGCAAAAATGTTCTAGAAAGCGTCAAGAATCGCATTATTTGAAAAAGTTGCATCATGATACGATTGGAATGATAGCAGTTGATGAACACCGACATGTCGCCGTAGCTACTTCAACAAATGGGGCTATTCATAAAATTCCAGGGTATGTGGTGTGCTTATACGACGACAATTCGACACAGTTTAGAAAATGACAAATGACAATTGTTTTTAAAATTTACAGACGTGTTGGAGACAGTCCGATTGTAGGATCTGGTGGATATTGTATGCATGCTTTCGGCGGTGCAGTAGCCACCGGAGATGGAGACGTACTAATGCGATTTCTACCGAGGTAAAAAAAAAGAAACAAAAACGTGGACAGCACTACTTCCAATTGAAACTAAATATTACAAAATTGATTTCAGTTTCAAAGCTGTAGACGGTTTAAAAATGGGCTATCATCCTAATGAAGCTGCTATATCTGCTCTTTCGACGATAATCGAATATGTTCAAAATTTTGTCGGAGCAGTGGTTGTTGCACGAGTAGATGGAGCGTATGGTGCTGCGTGCTATGGTATAGAAGAATTTCCCTATTCAATTACTTTTGGTAATTTCACCAAACCGAAAATAGAAACTGTAAAATGTTTGAAACGAGGGAAGAAGATAAATGCTTTTCAAACCAGTCCCTAATTCGAATCTTGCTTAATACGAGAGTAATTCTCGAAAAAAAATTGCGAGATACTTAATTAACTTTCTTCAGCTGTGATGTGATAAATCTAACTTAATAATCTTTTAATCTTTACTGCGCAACGATCTTTGAAATTTCTGTGAAATTACGTTCTACAAACTAGTCTAGAATGTCTGGATATAGTTTGTAATTTCCTAATAAATTTTAACACGTTACCTTTTTTTCATTCTTGCAAAAAAATATTGTCCTCGATTTATTAAAAACGTCCAATAAAAACTTTATTCGTGTCTTATAAAAAATAAATGTTAAAAAAGAAACAATTAAATACATGATTAAAAATAGAAACAGTCTCACTTATAAAATTGTAAAGAGTACGGGTAACTTATACGCCATTATAATTCTGTCGTTAAAGATTTGGGTTCATTATCGTCAGCATTTTGCTGAGAATTGTGACTATTTTCCTGATTTTGTGATTCAACACAAGACTTATTATTGATATCGGTTTCTAACTCGTTCGTTACGACGCTATTTCTTTCCGATTCGTCGCTTTTTTGACTGTTTTCTTCGGTTTCCAGCGACGGCGTAGAGTTATCGGTGGGTAATTTTACAGATGTATGACTATTTTCATTCGATGGTGCTGATGATAACGCTAGTTCCATTTTCTTGTGACATATATTGTCGCCGTTAGCGTTCATCTAGAATTGAAATAAGAATTTCATCAGAGACATGGTTTAGTGAACAAAATTGAGACTGTTTTATGATCCAAATTAGGAAATAGGTATAAATAAAATAAGTACGTACCATCGACTTAGAAACTACTACTGATTTCAAATCGGTCTTCGAAGTCTGCATGTCGCAACAGTAACGTTCGTAACACTCCGGATTTACGCATTTCACCAGACAATCACTATCGTTACTTGAGATCAATTCTATACTATTATCATCCTGTAGTAAAAAAAGAAAAACAACAACAAACGATTAAACAATAATAATTTTCAAAAAAAGAAAGAAAGCATGAAATTTTTAGTAGGTATTAGGTATAAAAATAAAAAATTTCTTTCCGCAAAAATAAGAGATTTTTTCCAAAAAAATGAAAAAAATTTACTCTGAAAAAATTGAAAGATTTTTTTTCTCTGTAGGAATTAAAAGAATTTTCTGCATCAAAAATTGAAAAATACCAACAAAAAAAAATTATTCCGAAAAAATTGAGTAGGTAGGTGACTTTTTTATCCTAAAAAAAGTTTTCCTATCAGCATAAATATTAACAGATTTATTTCTTCAAAAAAAAAAAAAAAAGATTAGGGATTATTTTGTAGGTAGGTATCCCAAGAAAATTCAGAATTTTTTTTATTCGAAAAAATTGAAAATATTTTTTACTCTCAAAGAATTGACAAATTTTCTTATTCCAAAAAAATTGAAAATTAAAAAAAAGGAAACGAGACAAAAAATTGAGGATTTTTCCTCTACAAAGAAATACGATTTTTCTTTTACGCTGAAATATTAAGATAAGCATTATTTTTCACTTCAAGAAAATTCAGAATTTTTTCCACGAAAAATTTAAAAACTAGAGGATTGTATTCTAGAAAAGTTGATTTTTTTAAAACTGAGACAAATACTTTTTTTCAAAAAATTGTGTTTTTTTTTGTTAAGATTCCAAAATATTTTGTACTTTTTAAAATCGAGGGACTTTTTCAAAAAGTTTTTCAGTGTTTTTTTAATTTTAAAAAATTTAAAAAAAATTATCCCACGAGAATTTAGGATTTTTTTGAAAAAAATAAATTGTACGAGAGCACACTTGGCACAATCTGGAGTTACGCTTGTGATTAAAAAGCGATCAAAGTTTGAAAAATAATAATGACTCGGTTTCTTTTACTCTGCTCGTTCAAATAAACCAACATATTTTGTATTTTCAGTATCAATAGGGGAGAAACATACCTTAAAAAATTCGGGTTGAATAGTAACTTTAGCAATTCCTTGGTCATGGAAGAACTTTATTATTTCCTCAGTTATTCTGGCATAAACCTAAGAAAATAACATCACAAAAATTAGATACCCACGACAGAGATACATGTATCAACTACTTATGCAATTACCACCCGAATAAATAAGAAGTAAAGATGTGATTTTAATATGAAAATGACTAAACGTCAGAATAACATCAAATAGGAATATAGAAGAATTTCAAAAATGCACCTAATACACTAGCATACGTTTATGATTGCAGAAGTAACTACCGTACAAGTAAAATAGTAATAGCGATTAGTTTCTAATCGATATTAGTAGTCGATAACAATTCAACGAAGCATTACCTTAGGATTAAGAAATATAATGTGCGCCGTAAAAAATGTTTTTCCCTTAGTAAACTGCCACACGTGTAAATCGTGAACGTTTATAATATCTGGAAATTCTTTCATCAACTGCTTACACAAACAGTCGATATTGATATGGTCAGGAATAGTCTGCAGTAATATTAAACATGACTCTTTCACTGGAAAAGAAATGAATAAGTCATAATGAGTACATAAATAACTTCATAACACGGAATTTTACGAATTATTCAATGAATAAAATAAATGAGTTTATACAGGGTGTCCGGTAAGTGTTCAGTCAAACTTGAAATTTGGATATAACCGCGAGTACGACTAACAAAAAAGTTCATGTACGCACATTGCCTAAGTTTGAAAATAAAGGAGCTACAAAGGTTTGAAAATCGGTATTTTACCTAGCAAAATCAATTGGCAACACTGCGTTTAAAAAAATTGTCGACACCAGAAGTGGATAGATCTTCGAAAAAGCAATAAAAGTTGTAATCATATCGTATTGTCTATCTTTGTAATTGAAGTAGTTACAGCAACGCAAAACCCCAGTCAAAAGTATTGCCTACCTTAATATACATGAAACAGGTATAACTTTTTGAGAGGAACAGGAAACGTTGTATAAAAATTTTGCCTATTTTTGAAAATTAAGGCGCTACGAAGCCTTGAATTTCGAAAATACCAATTTCCAAAGAAAGTTGGACAAATTTTCGATATAACTATTTTTGTTCCTTTTGAAAAGTTACACCTGGTTTGTGCATTGTTTTCACAAAATTTAAAAACGTTTGTACATCGAGATAGGCACTATATGTGTAATTGTGTACACGAAGATTTTTGTTAGTGGTACTAGGATATCCAAATTTCAATTTTGGCAGACCACTCTCGCCGAACACCCTGTATCGGGGTGATTTGGCCTTGGCTCAAAATTTGAAATTACCCAGTGAAAGTTGGTACTTAGGCGACTTCTTACTAGTGTCTAGTTTACTCAATTTGTTTACATGGTGGAGGATCGTTGTTGAATTTTACCATGTCCAATACTACGTAGATACCTGATATTCGAAATTGGAGGAGAGGGAGAGGTCGAATCGAAATTTTTGTAATAACTAAAATTATTCCTAAGACTTCAAGCCACAACTTTTGTTTGAAAATTTTTTCAATTGGACCCCTTTCTCCTCACCAATTTTGCGTAACACTCCGAAGATACTAATTATAAAAATTAGAGGAATGAGGGAGGAAGGGGCCAATTAATTTTTTTTTTCAAATAAATTTATATTAAGATCATAAAAATAATATAATTTTGGTTTTGATAAAAATTTCGATTGGATCCTTCCCTCTCCTCCGATTTAACATAAAATCACGTAGATACTTTCTCAAAATTGGGGGAGAGGTCCAACTGAAAAAATTTTCAAACAAAAGTTGTAGATTGAGGTCCTAGAAATAATTTTGGTTATTATAAAAATTTCGATTGAACGCCTACCTCTCCTCCAATTTTTTTCACACTGAAAAAGTGCTCAATTTTTTTTTATTTTCCATAATTACTTTCCCTGCGAGTTTGAAAAAATTCGGTTGAAAAATGTCAAAAATAGGAATTTTTAACGAAAATCCACATTTATCCCCCCAAGAGCAATAAGGGGTGAGATATCGAGCTAAAAATTTCGTCACGGATGTTTTAGACCTTTTCAAATTCGGTGCTCATGGCCCAATCGCCCACAATAAACGGTGATAAACTCAATGTTGTAATGAAACTTACTATAAGGATAACTTAAAATAAGTAGTAATATGGCCGATATGATGGCCAAAATGGGATCAACATATTTGGCAGATTTGTCGTCTGCAAAATACACGATGGTTGAACAAATCATCACGAAAACACAACCTGCAACAATCCATAAAATAACAATCCATAATCAGATGAAAGTGTAAAATACCAAGATGTCATAATTTACAGTAAGGTATTCGAGACATCATTTTAAACAGAACCCGTTATACCTAAAAATTTAAAATGCCAAAAATCTCGTCTTCGCCATGAATTATTATTCGTTAACGCTCGTGTTTTTATTTTAGATGTACGTATCATACAAAAAGTAGGTAGTATGTAGGTAGGTAGGTACCTACCAACAACGTTTTATTGAAAACAAAAACAAAATCGCACGCGATTAAAAATAAACCTATCGCAATCCGAACATATTACTTACGTCGATAACAAATGAATCACGACGATATATGTAAGAGAATTTTAAAAGCCCAGCATCATTACGCGAATACGATTACATTAGGTTTGCGAATCTCGCAGACGTACGCGTCAATTAACCGTTAAAACCAGATTCAAGAGTAATTCTTTCGCGGAGTAAAACATTAATGACATTGAAATTTCATTTTCAGCTCGACGTAAAACAAAATTATACATTCGTCGGGCTGCCAAGAAAGTGAAAGTTCGACAAAAAAAAAAAGTACAAAATGGAAATATTTAACGCGACAATTACTGCGACGACAACAACGTAATCAGATCCAGTTTTATCGTTATTTCTTTTTTATCTTCAATTCGACGATAATTTTGTAATCTCGCGGCCATTCACTGGAGTTGATAAATTTGGAAACGAGCGTGAAATGTAGCGTTGTTCGAGCATTAATTATTTTCAGTTACCCGTTTCACTTGCCTATGACGTCTCTGAACATCTCCTGAGCTCCTGGAGAAATGAAACTGTACGATGAAGGATGCGATCTCAGATTCAATCGTCTTTCGCCGGTTTGCGTGAATTTGGTCGATAATACGTCTTCTAAGATCACCACTCCGGAAGATGTTACTTTTAGGAAACTACCGTGATGAAATGTATAACCTGTAGACACGCATATTCCATTATAAGTAGGTACATGTCATAAATCATTAATTTTTTGACCATTTTTAATTATTTTTTAATTCGTAATAATATTTTAATGACCATTTATAATACAGAACAAATTATACGCGCGATTAAACGTCGCAGAAATTTTTACATGGCGTCGTATCCGAGTCAGGGATAAGCTACGTACGATTTTTCTCAAGAACATTTTCAATTTATAACGTAATTCATTTTATTGCTATCGTTAAAGTGAAAATAAAACAAAATTAAATTCCAATCAACCTGCAGGCTGCAACGACACAAGTGCGAAACTTTACCCTATACTTTGGGAACCAATTTCAAAAAATATTGTCTTTACGTAGGTATCTATTATCTCTAAGTGCATTATAATCCATAGACCATAGAGCACCTGCACTGAACGTACACGTGCTCTTCTTTTTTTATCATGTTCTTAAGATAAAAGCACTTCAATTAAAAATCGAAGTATATCACCAAAAAAAAAAGTAGGTATACATAAATAGGTAAAAATTCATTTTTGCTTTCGAACTCACCGCCTATTAATAAATAACTTAATCCATTTAAAATCAAGCCAAATGCTCCAACGCAGAATACTGGAATTGGTAAGTGCATTTCGTCGTGATGAGCAATATGCAGAAGTGTTTGGACAGCTTCTATAACTAATGAGAAACATAATGATGCAAAAACAACGCAGCCAATTAACATAACCAATACGTCGATTCTGGCCCAGCCAAATGTGTTCCGCAGTCTTCTCTCAGATGCATTGCGTTTTTGCTGAAAAAAAATTATATAATTAGATTAATTTTTTTTACTCGCATATGACTGATAAACCGTAAGTACAAAGTTGTTTTTTTTTTCATTGAGACGTAACCTATTGAAATTTTGGCGAAGGATGCTTTAAGCATATCGCTAGTTCTTTTGCCCTCCTCATAAATACTTGATACAAATGTGCGGAAGTTCGAAAAAAAAAACAGATGTCAATTTCAATTACTTCGAATTGTCAGATAATTAACTTTGGCAATTCCTTTCACCAAATTTTCATTGAATTCCAATCAAAATAAGGAATAAACAAACACTACGCATTACCTTTATATTAAAGTCATCGACTGATTTTTTTTTTATAGTAAAACAACTCCTGTGTTTGATAGAAATTTTGTAACAAAAAAAACAAACTGTCATTTGAAAAAAATAATTTTGTTTGTAACTCCAACTCCTTCGATTTTAAGTTATGCATAATAGTCCAGTAAAAATAGACAAAAAAAAGGCCTCATAGGGAAAAGTTGCGCGGCAAGCTGAATTTTGGCATACGGGTCCATTTTGATGCCCTAAAAACGAATCCGAGTAGTCCCACCTTGTCCTCCGCGGGCTTCCTCCCCTAATTGTGGATCTTAGCCCCCCAAATTACGTTTTTGGCTCGTATCTGCTAAAATATTGACCGCAGCGTGAAACTGAGGTCTATAAATTTTAATCTACGTCAAATTTCCTATCTAATGACGTATACACGGTTTTCCTAACCCCAAGGGGGGTGGAGCCACAATAGTTCAAAACGAAGGGGTTTTGCATATGCGTCATTATTAACTTTGGGAATGGTTCGTATTACAAATTTTAATGAACTGGAATACTCAAACAGTAATGTTGACCTCGTCCTCAACTTTTGAGTGGACCGCAGAGCTCCACCCTCCCCCTCCCCCACCCTCATACACCATTAATCTACTAGATACGAATCACAAATGGGATAAATAGCACCATAAACAGTATATCTGTCTGAATGAATGTAATTACATGTGCCCAGTGCAATTTATGGCATAACATTAACGATTCTCCCCAAATTGTGGACCCCAGACCCCAATATCAGTTTTATTTTATATCTCCCCCAATATCGCTCCTACGAAAAAAACACATCAGAGTAATGTTGTAGTACTAAAAATTTCCTGCCGACTGAACCCAAAAGCAGTTTTCTCCCCCGAAAGGGGGGTGGAGCAATGAATTTTCAAACAAGAAAATAATACTGTTTTTTTCTGTTGCGAAAGTGAAAAACTACTTTCACGGTCTTTTGGCCTATGCAGTTGAAATTTTTGGGCAGAAAGTTTGTCTTAGGGAATGGAATGAGGGAATAATGGAAGGGAAAATACCCTTATTTCTCCAAATAACTAGGCATGCGGGTGTATTTGCTATCAATTTTTATACATTTAGAACTTCCTGTAAACGAATTTGTGGTTATGTTTCCAGACAGGAACTGAATAACCCTCAATGTTGTAGAATTTATTTCGATTGAAATGGTCAATTTTTACCGATATTAACATAAAATCATGTTTTTTCATTTTCCTTCACTGGAGTATAATTATGCTGAAACAATTGATGGATAAAACCTAGTTCCCGCCTAACTAAAACCTCCTGGGCTCGAATTCTTCATAACATTCCATTGAGGAAATAAAAAACTTCTCACATTAGAAATTTTCAGTAGTTGGTAAATTTTGGTTTGAATTGACAAAAAATAGAATTTCTCACTTCCTAACCCTTATCTCGTACCTTGAGGGGTTTAAAACATTTTATATAACCTTATTTGGGCCTGCCGATTTTGAAATTGTGTGTGATGTATGGATAGTAAGTAAAAAATCGTCACAAACATTGAGCTTTTATAGTGAGAATTCCCCTCTTCCTACTCAGAAATTTATCACGAATTAAAGCATCGAATATGCGAATTACGCAAAAATGAAGCTCTGTACCCAAATTTCTTCAAAATATAATGTATCCGAAATGAAATACTGTGATTTTATTGTGATTTAAACGAAAATTGCGATTTCATGCGACATAAATTCAACAATTGAGAAATGTTTTTGCTTCTTGTCTGAGAACGTACTTTCAAACTCGGTTTCACGAGATTCAAATTATAATGAAATCGTGATCCAACACCAATTGGACAGCACTAAAGGACTCAAAAATGAAATATTGTGATACATATTATATCATCTTTTGCGACACAAATTTTACGATTCTTTCCTTTAAATCAGAAGACTACCAACATATTCGGTGACAAGAGATCCCAAATGTATAAAAAAAATGATATCAAATGTACCCATGCCTCGCTATTTGGAGAAATAAGGGTATTTTCCCTTCCATTATTCCCTCATTCCATTCCCTAAGACAAACTTTCTGCCCAAAAATTTCAATTGCATAGGCCAAAAGACCGTGAAAGTAGTTTTTCACTTTCGCCACAGAAAAAAACAGTATTATTTTCTTGTTTGAAAATTCATAGCTCCTCCTCCCTTTGGGGGAGGAAACTGCTTTTGGGTTCAGTCGGCAGGAAATTTTGAGTACTACAACATTGCTCTGATGTGTTTTTTTCGTAGGAGCGATATTGGGGGAGATATAAAATAAAACTGATATTGGGGGTCTGGGGTCCACAATTTGGGGAGAATCGTTAATGTTATGCCATAAATTGCACTGGGCACATGTAATTACATTCATTCAGACAGATATACTGTTTATGGTGCAATTTATCTCATTTGTGATTCGTATCTAGTAGGTTAATGGTGTAAGAGGGTGGGGGAGGGGGAGGGTAGAGCTCTGCGGTCCACTCAAAAGTTGAGGACGAGGTCAACATTACTGTTTGAGTATTCCAGTTCATTAAAATTTGTAATACGAACCATTCCCAAAGTTAATAATGACACATATGCAAATCCCCCTCCTTTTGAACGATTGTGGCTCCATCCCCCTTAGTGTTAGGAAACCCATATATATGTCATTAGATAAGAAATTTGACGTAGATTAAAATTTATAGACCTCATTTTCATGCTAGGGTCAATACTTTAGCAGATATAAGCCAAAAATGAGATTCAGGGGGCTAAGATCCACAATTAGGGGATGAAGCCCGCGGAGGACAAGGTGGGACTACTCGGATTCGTTTTTAGGGCATCAAAATGGACCCGTATGCCAAAATTCAGCTTGCCGCGCAACTTTTCCCTATGAGGCCTTTTTTTTGTCTAATTTTACTGGACTATAATGTTTCCAGATTTTTTTGCAAAATTGTTGTAGCTACTTGAGCTAAAAATTGCCAACAAATTACCAAAATAACAGTTATCGTGAACTCAACTCAACCTAATCCACAATTCCACATAATTGAAACCCCCGTAAGAAAACGATCACGACTGAACAACTCCGTTTGAAAGCATACTTAATGTACGTAGTACGTACCTATCTGCGTAAGTAGTATATAGAGCAAAATTTATGGCAGTAATTATTAAGGTAGATATATGTATTTGCTTGACATTCTGACGACATTATTAATTTAGCATACTGTATGTATGTACGTACACATTTAATGTATTGTACGCAGTGCCTTCACTTTATAATGCACGTTACTTCGTACCTTACCTATACATCTGACTGTATACACAACACACTGCACCTACATAATTATATAAATTTGTTCAATTTTTTCAACAGTCAGACACATAGCTCATAAATGATCTAAGCGTAAGTAAAGGCAAACAGTATGCTTGGATAAATATTGGTACCAGGGCCAAAAATTTAGAATTTTATAGGATCTAGCTCAAATTTTTTTCTGAAAAGGTGACATCTTGAAAATTTTTGATAGCAGGCTTGAATGTGATAATTTAGTATTTTCCTTTAAAAAAAAAGCGTGGTAAAAATAGAAATTCTTTCCACGAATATTAGTTTTTTTTTGCATCAACTCAATTTTTCTGTCCAAAAAATTTAGAGATTTTTTATTTCCAAAAAATTATAAAAATATAGTTTTATTCCTGAAAAATTGAGAAATATTGCTTCTCCAAAAAAATTGAGAAATATTTTTTTACAAAATGAAAAAAATAGAATTTTTCTCTTCATTAGTACCTAGTACCTACTAACTACCTACTTCATCAAGAGATCTTTTTTCTCAAAAATTTGACATAAATGTTTTTACTCCAAAAAAATTGTAAAATTTCATTTTCCGAAAAAAATGAAACAAAAAAGATGATTCTGTCCTCGAAAAAAAAGAATTTTCTAAATTTTTTCTACCTACTCAATTTTTTCAATTTTCTCTTTGGAAAAATTTCACGATTTTCCTAAAAAAAAGTGGAGATTTTTATCAAAAACTTAAGAAAAATTTTTAATCCGAAAAAATTTAGAAATTTGCTACTCCAAAAAAGTAATGTTATGATTTTTTTTTCCTTAAAAAAAAATAAATAAATAAAATATAATTTTTGTGTTTTGTAATTAATTGAGAGATTTTTAAATTCAAAAATTTAAGATTTATTTGTATTTCGAAATAATTGAGAATTTTTTTCTGCAAAAAAATTGGTAAAAAAAGATTCTTCCTTCAAAAAAAAAATCTAAATTTTTTCATCCCAAAAAAATTTAGAAAATTTTCTTCTCAAATGATCTGATTTTCTCTCCAAACCAAATTTGAAGATTTTTTTTTCTCTTTAAATTAATTGAGAAATTTTTTTATTCAAAAATTTCAGGAATTGATATTTCACTCCGAATAACACCTAGAGAAATTTCCTTTTCCAGAAAAATTGGTTCAAACAAGATACTTCTTTTCTCAAAAAACTATGGAATCTCCCCAATAACATTGAAATTTTTTCTGAATTTCTTCAAAAAATAGGTATAAATATTTTTTTTCTTCAAAAAAGGGATTAATTGTCTTCCCAGAAAAATTCCAAGATTCTTCTTCAAAAAAGTTTGACGACTTTTTTCCTCAAAAATTTGACAAGGAATGAAGGATTTTTACTCAAAAAAAAAATCAGAAATTTTCTCCCTCAAAAAAGTTGAAAATATATATTTTTTTCTCAAAAACGATCAGAAATTTTTTCTTACGAAAATGAATTGAGAATTATTTCTTTTCTAAAAAATGAATTTGTTATTCAAAATTTTGGTAGATATAAGTAAACATATCTGTACTCTAGAAAAATTGAGAAATTGTCTTCACCAAAAAAATGTTTTTTCTTTTGCAAAAAAAATAAATAAATAAATAAAAAATAAAAACCTAAAATAAGAAAAATAAAATTTTGGTATCTAGGAATTAAATAAGTAAGTAGATAAATATGTTTACTTCGAAAAAATTGAGAAATTTTCTTCTCCTAAAAAATGGAAAGATTTATCTCTTCAAAAAAGCAGATCATTTCTCCTCTAAAAAAAAGAATAATAATTGAAGATTTTTTTGTCTTTAAAAATTTGAGGAATACGTAGTAGTTTTTTTCAGAAAATTGAGAATTCTAAAAAATTTCTCAAAAAAATTACGAGAGATGATATTAACAACACTGATAGAAATTCTTCTCAGCAGGGATGATATGATATGATATCGATAATTATCGATATCTAGCCAGATATTGATAATTATCGATAATTATCATGATATAATTTCATTTTTTCGTCACCAGGATCGCGTAAGTTGAATCAACTTATATCTTGTGATAATCAACATAAATTGATGAACTAGGACCTGACATGATAAAAAAGGGCCAAGTGCCATAGGCCCTTAACCCCTTTTTCTTGTGACAATGTTTTTTGAGCAAATTTCAACATTTTGAGAAACCCTTGGGACTTGACACGAGAAAAAGGGGTTTAGCGCCGTAGGCCCTTAACCCTTTTTTCTGGTGACAATGTTTTTTGAGCAAATTTCAACAGTTTGATGGACTAGACACAAAAACGGCATCGTTTCAATCTCTGTTACTTACGCGATCCTCGTGAGAAAAAAATGAAATAGTATCACGATAATATCGATAAGCTATGATTAGTAATGATTATGATATATCATGATTAATCGATAATTTCGAATATCATATCATCCCTGCTTCTCAGTATTTATACATACTTACTATATTGGTAGCTGTATTTTGACTTGAGCATTTTTCTTCAACAGGTACCTTGCTAACGCAGTTAGCGTAACATTGAGACGAACTATCGGTACTTTTAGTGCTACCGTCGCTACTCACACATTCAGAGGGTGTACTTGGTTTATTTTCTACTGCACTGTTCTGTAACAAAAAAATTACGAATTAAAAATACCTAACGTGTTCAAAAATATAAAAACGTACACAAATTGTTACAACCTAAAGGTTTATAGAACGATGCGATGGATCGAGTTTCTTCCATTCTCAGTTAGATCCTAAAGAAAAATGATTTTTTTTTCTGATTTTACTAGCAGAGAACTTTTAAAAAAAATTAATTTCCATTTCAAGTTTTCAGAAGTCGTTAACATTTCGATTCCAATCAATTTTTAATTTTTAAAAATGAAAAAAAAAAAAACAATTTCAAGCACTTTTTTGAAGAAACTATTTTTGAAGAATTTTGAAAAGAATCATCGTGACTTTCTTTTTGTGTAAAATTTCGATTAAATTTGAATTTTTAAAATCTTGCCCATGCCACAATTTTCTAAAAAAAAAATGATTTTTTGAAAAATTTTATTGCAAAGCGTTTCTGTTTTAAATTTAGTTGAAGTTGAAGTGTCGAAAAAATCTTAGAAATTTTATTTCCATAATTTATCAATTGGCTCGTTCAAACCTTAGGTGTGGGATGAAAATAAATTTAAAAGCGCGTAGCGATAAAAATGTAAATCTGTCTCTGACCTCGCGGTCATTTTCAACCTCATTTGTTATTTTCAAATTTCTAAACACGTATTTGCAAGCATCAAGAATTTAGATATTTTTCCCCGGTTCATTAATCGTTGAAATAGCTTCTTGCATAAATTAAATTTGCCCTTCCTAATTGAAAGATATACCTAGTAAGCAAATATTCAATTCGTCACTAAAATAATCGCTTTAATTGTTGAGGAAAACTCGACGACACAAAACTATGTATTAAATTTACGCACGAATAATCGACAAAATTAATTAATTCTTATCTGTAGGTATAACATTTCATCGTACCTAGATAGATTATAGATGTTGGAGAAGTATAGGTTGGTAGGTACTTGTAAGTAGGTGTAGATATCGGTCGATCGAAATGGACAAAAAATTGAGAACAGCAATCATATCAAAGAGAATTCAATATTGATTTCAAATTTCATATGTATTTAATTAACTTCAACTTGGAAATATTTAAATTCAGCAAAAACCTTGAAACAATGCTTTATTTACGCCACACAAGATCACTTCAGCACCTTGACATGCTGTCAATTTTACTTGTTTAAAATGTACGTAGAATATCTCGAATTACATTATTGGTAAACCTTCCCTTGTAAAATATGAGTGAGAAATTAAATTATTCTAGAGATCTAGACGCACGTCTTTTCTCGTCGAATGTACCCGATTTTCTGCAAAGCAGTTCAAGTGCACATCAGATCAGCCCTTTCAAGATGTTTATTTGGAGAGCTGAAATATTTCGAAAAACTTCAAGGTTGAGAAACTAAGTTGAATTATAATAATGCTGGTTTAGTTTTATTTATAGGTAGATTTTATGGCGAACAAAATATTCCATCGAGTGGGATTTGAATTCATTTTTCGACGTTGAAAATAATTAGGCACATGAGGGAGGTAATAGGTAAAGGCATATAACTAAGCTACCTTTTAGAGAGGATATAATAATATAACAGTGTAGCAAACAGCGAACAAGGAATAATAATTTTATAAAAGCGTGAACTTGAAACCTTTTAAATAAATTCGTTATCTTTCCCAGTGATAAAAACCAAGAACTTTATCACATTACAAAAGATACTGAAATGAACCCTCGTATCACTCTAATACCTAGATAGGCCAGCATTTTCCTCGATGACGATGATGATGATAATAATTCAGGTAGTCACTTTAGAAGAAAGAAGGTCTAATTGTCTCCAAACAACCGTGCTTATTATTCCCTCTAATGTAGTATAGGAAGGTAGGTATATTTTGCCACGTTGCCAAATATAATTTTGTACCGGATTAAAAACATGTTTTTTGATTTTGAATATTATATTCCAGTTATTTTGTAGTTCTCGCCTCGCGTTGGTCGAACCATTGAAATTTAAAAGTATACGTATTATAGGTAGTATGAAATCAGTTCAATAACATTGATTTTACGTATAATTTTTTTTCTCTCGAAAACTTGACCTAGCCTATTAATCTACTGTAAGTGAGTAACGAGTAGATATACATATAAGTTACTAATCTAAACGATAAAATATTTGTTCACACCTAGATATAAATTTAACGTGTACTTTGTACTTATTATATTTGAAGCTTTTTGGAAGAATTGAACGCCTAAGATTAAAAATATTGAAAATTTATCATAAAATAAACACATCTTTTCAGTGAGCAACCTCAGGTCTCAGGGTCAAAGTCGTTATTGCCATTGACACTTAATCGTGTTTTCGATGTAGGTATACGTGCAAAGTGATAACTACGCACTCAACACGAAGAATCGATGTTTTGTCGAGTTCATAATGCAAGCGAATTGTTGCAACTAAAAAATAATACTGTATATTGTATGAATTACTCCACCGAAACTCAGTATCACTTCGGTTTTTCATTTATAAAACACATGCCGTAAATAACTTCAAACCAGATTTCAGAGACGTATAGCAACCATAGGAAGACGTTTCCTCCTGATTTTTTAAATAATATGAAAGCTGACACAAGGCGATAATTTGTTCAAAATTTTACGTGTCCATCCCTAATTAAAAGTCCGTTTATAAAAAAAAAAAAAAAAAAAAAAAATCAAGATACGTAATTAATTTAGGAGACCAAAAATAAGTCTGTCTATCTAAGGTTGCACTTATTTTGAACTTTTTGATTTTTTTTGTCTAACAAAATTGTTTTTTTTTCACGAGAAGATAATTTCATATTATACCTATGTAAGTACCTATTTTACTTCTTTCCCAGTTTGAAAATTGACAATTTGAATTTTTAATTGTTTTTCAAAATGAGGCTCAAGTGGCACCATTTGAAATTCATAAAGAGGGAAAATACAAAAATAGGATTAGGTATAAAAAGCAAAAATATTGAATAGGTACTACTTAGGTTGAAAAAAAAAATTTCCAATTTTTTTCGTTTTTGATTTTTTTGAAAAATTGGTAGAGCCCCAAGGTGCTACATGAAATTAGGTAGGGGCACATAAAAAATTGGTAATTAATCCAATAAAAATGAACAACTCTTGTGGGTTATAAATGAGGGTGACCAAAGGTCACTTAAAATTCAGTTCGAGGAAAAATTCAAAATGAGAATTACTTTCTCATAAAAAGAAACGACTTCGGGGTGAGACAAAAAAAAATCGGAAGTTTAGAATAAGGGCCACGATATTCATTTGAAAAGCTGCAAAATGAATAATTAACACGGGCAAAAACTGATTCTGGGATTAGAACAGTTCAGATTCGAATCTAATTGACAAAATTAGAAAATTTTTTCCTATGCCTCATTCAATCATTTACCTAACAATAAAATCAAAATGAATGGGTTTTCTTCGACGAACTCGTTAAATCTCACGACGATTGAGAAGGTTTTGTTCTTATTTATCTATCTTGATTTTGTAACATGGGCATGAGCCTATGAGGTAGGTATAGGTCTAGGTATGCTGAGCCGTTCTTTATGAATGAAGATGTATTATCTATGTATCGTGCACATGTTCAAGAATGTGTGTTTTTTTTTTTACATTGTTGTCAGTTTGGCCGATCACATAGCGGTTCCGGTTTCAGCGGGGAAAATATTTTTTTCAATGTTGGTGATCGAACGCGGAACAGCATTTTTGGCAGAAAATGAGCATTTCTTTAATGAATTTTATATGTATATGTGACCCGGCACGTTAAAAGGGACCTAGTACGTATTTTACAAATTTTTCAGGAGAGCAAAAACAAACTTTGGAAATGAATATCTCTGGAACGAATAGACCGATTTTTCTAAAACTTTGGGAAATTGTTACTGGGTATAAGTGAAGTATTTTCCAATATTAAAAAAATAATTATGGGCGAACATTTTTGTATAATGCCGCAAGGGAAATTTGACCAAACTCAGTGTTGCCAAAAAATGAAAAAAATTTTGTGATAAGTAAATTTTTGAAGTTTACTGATAACAAGTGTAACATTGATTTTAGGCTAAATTATGAAGATTTCGTGTCATAGGTGATCATAAGATGAAAAATACATCGAAAACCACATTGATTACAGATTTACTAGGTCCCTTTTGTCATGCCGATTGAAAATATTGACTTTTTCGAAGTTTTTAGTGATTCAGGTGATAGACCTTCGTAAGTGGACCTCAGAACACCAAAAAAGTGAAAATCGATTTTTTATCTACTAGGTCCCTTTTAACGTGCCGGGTCACAGTGTATTGTGAAATTGATCTGTCCATTTTTTCCTACATAGTATTTTGTTTAAAAGAATCCTAATATCTTTAATATTATTTTCGATGAAAAAAAAAATTGAAACAATCATTTTATGATGGGGATTTTTTCAAATCCACTATTACCTACCAAAATACAATATTTACGTTTATAGAATTTTTTTGAAAACATTTTTCGAGAGATTAGGTAGTCAAAAAATATTTTTCTGAATAAAATTGAAAAAAATCAGGCACTGAGGCGAAATTTGAAAAAAAATAGTCTTATTAAACCTTCTGTAAGTGGTAGGTAATTAGGTATCCGGTATCCACCAAGTATGTGGGCATTGTGAACCCCCATGGGTTGAGTTACAAATCACCCCCGCCTTGCTAACTTTTCCCGCGTATTTTTTGTTCTAAAGCAATTTTTTTTTAAAAGATCAAACCAAAATTTTCCAAAAATCAAGTTCGAAACAAAAAATCGGAATTTATTTTAAAACTGAATTCTTGAAAAAATTCCAAAATCATTTTTCTTCAACTTTTTCCAGATTACGATTTTTTTTCAATTTTGTTCAAAAACTATTTTTTTGAAATTTCGTTAGAAGGTTAGAATATAATTTTATAAGGCATTCAAAAAAAAAAATTTAAATAGGTATAATTTTAAACAGCTGATAGAAATTTTTCAATCTTTTGAAAGTTTACTAATTTTTTTAAAATTATGTTTAAAATAACTTTGTTTGATTAATTTTTTTTTTTAAATTTAGTTCCCCGAGCAGCACACTCGATCGATAATATCGAAAGTTGAAACGTATCGATAAAAAATCGTTTAAAAATCTAAAGATGTTCTCACGATA
This sequence comes from Balanococcus diminutus, assembly GCA_959613365.1. Classification (NCBI taxonomy): domain Eukaryota; kingdom Metazoa; phylum Arthropoda; class Insecta; order Hemiptera; family Pseudococcidae; genus Balanococcus; species Balanococcus diminutus. Next base: position 31,479,450 of record OY390715.1, on the reverse strand, counting down.
TGATACAGATTTAGCTGTACGATTTTATAGGCAAAAAATCTAAAAACTATCGAATTCGATAGTATTACGATTTTAGGACGATATTCGTCAACGATACTATCGACAAAGAATATTAAATTTATAGAATCCGATTTTCCACCGATTTTGTGCAGATATTTGAAACTATATTATCGACAAATAATCTGAAATTTCTCGAATTCGATTTTTTAACGATTTTGTGAAGATATTTGAAACTATATTATCGACAAATAATCTGAAATTTCTCGAATTCGATTTTTTAACGATTTTGTGAAGATATTTACAACTATATTATCGACACGTAATCTGAAATTTCTCGAATTCGATTTTTCAACGATTTTGTGACGATATTTACAACTATATTATCGACAAATAATCTGAAATTTCTCGAATTCGATTTTTTAACGATTTTGTGAAGATATTTACAACTATATTATCGACAAATAATCTGAAATTTCTCGAATCCGATTTTCCACCGATTTTGTGCAGATATTTACAACTATATTATCGACAAATAATCTGAAATTTCTCGAATTCGATTTGTTAACGATTTTGTGACGATATTTGAAACTATATTATCGACAAATAATCTGAAATTTCTCGAATTCGATTTTTTAACGATTTTGTGAAGATATTTAAAACTTTATTATCGACACGTAATCTGAAATTTCTCGAATTCGATTTTTCAACGATTTTATGACGATATTTGAAACTATATTATCGACACGTGATATGAAATTCCTCGAATTCGATTTTTCAACGATTTTGTGGCGATATTTGAAACTACATTATCGACAAATAATCTGAAATTTGTCGAACGATTTTTCAACGATTTGGTGACAATATTTGAAATTATTTCCAAATTGGTGAAAATTTTTCTAAGTCCAACACGTCTGGAAGTACTAAACTGCCTATTATAAGCGTTTTATTGCTAATTCCTCAACGATAAGGTATGGCACAGTGGTTAAGGAAGAGGATTACAATGCAGGAGGTAGAAGGTTCATGCCCCACGGGTGGCAGATTTTTTATAATTTTTTTTGACTTTTTCTTAAATGATCCTCTTACCGTAACATGAATAATGTGTTTAGGCATAGTTTAATGTATTAATTATGCTAATTAATGAGTTTTAATTATAGAAAAAAGCTAGTAAAAGACGAAAAATCGGAATAAAAAATCGATAAAAAATCGACAGAATATCGAATTCGATAAAGTTCCGCCTAAATCGTGAAATTATCTTTCGATATTATAGATATATTATCGATAAAATATCTTACTATAATCTCGAAATTTTTGCTAACTATAATTCGTCGATAATCTATCTATATATCGAAAGATAATTTCACGATTTATGCGGAACTAACGCGACACTTTATCGAATTCGATATTCTGTCGATTTTTTATTTCGATAATTTGTCGAGTGTGCTGCTCGGGTCGAAAGTAATTTTTTCAAATTTAATTTTAAATGCTGTTTTCAATTTTTTTGCCTTTTTGTAGATTTTTTCATTTGCTTAAAAAACAATTTTTCAAATTTCGTTCAAAAAATAATATGTACCAACAAATTTTTAAAATAAAAATGGTACCTATTTTTTTATTATTTTTTTTTAAACATAAAATTTCATTTTTTTGCAGTTTTCCTGATATTTTAAAACAGGATAGAAATACTAATTTTAAATTTTATGCAATTTGATTTTTTAATCTGACTTTTTAAAACTATTTTCAAAGGTAACACTTTGAAATTTCGTCCCAACATAATTATTTATTTCAAATTTTGAGTCTGAATGAAAATAATTTTTTTTTATCATCAATATTTTCAATTTTTTGCATTTTTGTCATTTTAAACAATTTTGTCAGAATGCTTGGAAATGGAGAAATTTCAACTTTTTTCTAATACCCCCGCACTTAGAAATTTGGGACTTTGTGCTTTGAGCAGCGATAACTCAAAGAGTATTTTTGAAGAATCGATTTTTTTTTTTTTGTAAATCGAATTAAAATGGCATTTTCTTTTTAAACCCCTTCAATTTTAGAGATAGGCAAAAATATGCCATTATTTTTTTTTCAAGTTCCATAAGGTGATTTGTTTTTTGAATTACCAATTTTTTCAATTTTTTCAATTTTCTCAAAATTTTCAAATTTCAAAAATTCGCACAAAATTTTCAAATGGAAACGAGCATCAGTAAAACTTACATTCCTAATACAACATTTTAAGCATGCATCCAATAATACAATTTGAATTTAGCAATTCTGACATGTCTCTTGTGAGCAGTGAGCACTGAGCACTGCATTTTCCCAATATGTTATCAGTTTTGAGCCTCAATTTTTTGAGTTACAGGAAAATTCAAAAAAAAAATCCAAATAGCCCCACATACTTTACTTGCTAATTTTTTAAAAACAAAAATTTGTATTTAAAAAAAAAACAAGGGGGAATGGGTAAAAAACTCTGGCATTGTATGGTAATCAAATTTTTCTGCGTGTTCACAGACGATATTCTCAGTCAGTGCCTCACACATGAATATTGTACCCCTTTTTACGAGTATCGGCCATAATTAGGTCATTCTAGTTATTTTTACAAGTTACAAATAATTAATCAAAATGCATATTAAAACATGTTAACCTTATACATGCAGCGAACAACAATTTAGCGTCAACGCTTTTAATGTTACAATTTTTAAACTTTTTCTACGTTGTATACATTTAGATACGTAATAGGTATATAAAAAAGTCTGCATTCCAAGTTTCTGCGCCAATAGTACATTATGTAAGTACATAAGTCCAAGTATCAAGTAAGTATAATATTGTGAATCTTCAGAAGGACATTGAACAAATTACGCATATGCATACAAAATACAATAAGCATGTGTCATGTCACCGGCTACAAATATAATTTCTCGTAGCGAAAGAATTTTTTATACGCGAATACTACGCGTCGCGTCGCGTTACGAGTACAAACAAACGAATACTTCGTGACTTGACTAGCGCCCACGATGATATAAAAATACGCGTGTAACATTGAAAATTACACTAGGTTTGTTTGCCAAACGCCAGTTGGTCGGCTATTGAACTGCAGTCTCCGAGTCCTCTGTACGCGATGATAAGTAGGGCCAGTATTTATATATATTTTCATATTTTCTTTATGCTATATAATAGCGTATATCCAGGTTATCTTTACGATTCATAAAATTTCCAGCCGAATGAGCCCAATATGGTTTTGCATATTTTTCATATTTTGACCAAAATTTCACGTTTTTTTCATATTTTGAGCATTTTCAGCACATATTTCGCATATTTTGCGCATATTTCATCGATTTTCCAATTTTTTCAGCATATTTTCGATTTTTCTATTTTGAGCTAGTTTTAACAATTTTGACTTTCCTAATTTTCCGGTAATTCTCAATTTTCTTCAAAAAAAATTAAATGTGTTTTTCTTATGCTATTTTCAAAAATTAAAAAAACAACAAGTTTTTGTTATTTTTTCATCATTTTTCCTTCAATTTCAGGTTTGCATTCATAAAATAGATCTTTTCAACACAACAGCTGAACTCCATTTTAAAAATCCTTTCTTTTGATACCCATATTATGTTTGCATATTTCTTCATATTTCGAGTTTTTTGAGCATATTTTTTGCATATTTTAACGTTTTGAAATTCATATATATACGCATATTTCGCCCAAAAAAAAATTATATAAATACTTGCCCTAATGATAAGGAACGGCTTCTTCTTCTAAATTTAAACCCTACCCGACCACCTTGACCAATTCCGGTAATTGTATTAGAGATAGTTTGCCACTGGTGGACTATAGGAGACGATTTGAAAAGCGTGAAAAATAATTAGCTAGAAAAAAAGTCGCAACGTTATCGCATAGTTTGAATTTGCAAACTACCTGTAGGTAAAGTTAGGTATACCTAGACCTACCTACTGGTATACCCAATGAATATTATAATTCTCCCATTGACCTCTTCATATTTCACGGTTAATAACGCTTTCTCGACTTGTCGCTTCATTAATGTAATTAATTTGTAATTATTATTTTTTTTTATATTGCTAAAGCTGAAGCCAATCGCTTTATTCTATCGGAGACGAAAGTGATTAGTGAATACTGAATAGCTATTTCGATACGCGTTTTTATTTTGTCCATGCAGTGTACAAACAGATTTGTATTATGGACTGTTTCATGACGACTGACTGTACGAAGCAATACTTCAGAATAAATTCCGAAGATTTTTTTTACCTACCTACATATTAATTCTTCTCTTTTGGTAATAAAATGCAAAATCAAAACTTTGAATGAAATTGAATCAGTATTTCTTTTTATTAGGCAGAAAAAGGCCAAGTGTGCGAGGACGGAGAGGGTCAGCTTAGTAGTAGCTCGAGTTTTCGAATTAGGTACATCCGAAATTTAAAAATTAAAATGAACCACCGTTTCAAAAACTCCGAAAATTGAAAAATCAAGTAAGGATGAATTTCCTTTTTTTTTTTTTTTTTTTTTTTTAAGAAAAATAACCTTCAATTTTTTGCATAAGAACATTACTTATTTTTCTTTGATGTCAGCGTAAGTACAAGAAAATCTCTATTTTCTTGAAGTAAAAAAAAATAAACAGAAAAATGGCTAACTTTTTTGGAAGAAAACCTTTCATTTTTTTTTGCAGAAAAAATTATTAGTTTTTTTGAGGAACCCTTCTGTTTTTCGAGTAAAGAAATCACTACTTTTTTCAAGAAAATAGTTGTTCAATTTTTTTGAAATACAAATTTTCCCAGATTTTTTTTTTCTTAAAGGTATTATCCAGTGAAACGGTCGTTTGACATCCACCCTCCCAACCCCAAAGTCAACATCTGAATTATTTTTCTCACTGTGTCACATTATTTTCATTTTTTTTTTTTTTTTTTTTTGAAAATCTACATTAGGTACAATTTTTTTTTTAGATGGGAAAAAATTTCTAATTTTCTTGAAGTAGAAATTTTTTTCATTTTCTAGAGTAAGTAAGCTTAAAAAAATATTTACCACCTTTTTTTTTTTTTTTTTTTTTTTAGAAAAAATACTTTTTATTTACCTATCCTACCTATTATTTTTATTTTTTGAAAAGAAATCTCAGTTTTTTGTCCCCACTTTATGAAAAATATAGGAAAACGTTATTTTTTAGTATTTTGAAAGAAAAAAAAAAGGAAAAAAGGATTTTAAAAAAATGGTTTTAACATACACAATTTTCTATCATATTGCAGCATCAGTGAGAATTTTTCAAAAACTATCAAAAATTGAAGAAAATACCTATAAAAAATCATGTAGGTAAAATGACGGTTCCCGAAAATGAAGGTAAAAATAATTTGACGGGTGGTCCCGAAAAAGTTTCCAAAATTTCCAAAATACGGCTCGCCCTAGTGAGGATGCATATGGGTCATTCTCAAAATACGCCGAACATTCGCTAGTAATTTTTTGGATTTTTCATCATGCAGCAAATAATTTTTTTTTTTTTGAAAAAATATTGTATGATGTAGGAGACAACATCTGTGTAGGTGGACAAGCAGGAAACCCCACACAGGGGGAGAGGGGGCGACTTTTGACCACGACGGTGGACAATATAGTGAAAATTCCATTATATTACCCCCCCCCCCCCACCTAGAAAAATCCAAAACTTGTAAAACACAATCTTTACAAGGGGAACAAAATAAAAATGTCAAGCAATTCCAATTATTCAATAAAGTTTCAAACAACGTCTGCATTAGACATTTTTTTCATTTTTAAGTTGTGGTATCTATTGTTTTGAAATTAAACCAGCATTTTTGGGCAAAGAAAGGGTCATACAAAAAAAATGGTTAAAATCAACATTTAATTATAGGTAAAGGGCTGAAGGTATCTAACAAGAAAATATGAAATTTTCCAAAGGAAATGTTTACCTAAATTTTTTTTCTAAATAACTAAAAGTTTGCTCAAAAAAGCGAGATTTTTTTTAAATTTAGCTCAATCCTTTTAAAAGTGAAAAATCTCTCCCATTTTTCAAGATACGCGACCTGGAGGCTGAAACCACTTCCATTCAAATCTTGAGAATTTTTTACAGAAGTTTGACCAAAAAAATTGAAATGAGATTTTGATTGCTTGATTGTTATAGGTACCTTTACTCATTACTCACATAATTATGAAGATGCGTTTTTGGTTGCGGGAAGGGGGGTCACCACAATGCAGAATTATTGTGATTGGAAATAGGGAAATTTCGCATAAGAAAAAAATGTTACAAAATATGAATTTGTAATGTTTTGTGAAATTTTTGTGACGTAAGATATGAACTTTATTAAAACATTAGTTATCTGAGATTCTGTGAAAATTTTCTAAGAACTTGGCGACAATTCTCTAAAGTTGTGTTATTTTTTCATTTACATAGGTAGATAGGTACCTACTTATTTTCTTTTAAATTTTTTTTACTTTACCGAAACAATCTCTGAAATTTTCCAGTATGTTCCAAAGTTCTGCAAAAAGTTTTATGAAAATTTTCTATTGTTTGAGGCCAACATGCGAAGTATCAGAAATCCGAAAAAAATCATACAAATGAGTTACTATTTTTATGATAGGTACTCCATAAAAATTTCAAAATTTTCAATCAAAGTTGCGACAAAAAGTACACTTTATGGCATTTTCGTTTTCAGAAGTATTGTTTTAAAAATCTAAAAAAAAATAAATAGTATACCTGTAATACGTACTTACCTACTAAGTAGGTTAGCTGATTAATATAATAGATTTTTAGAGGGTCGAACAGGGGACAATGCACTGCACAAGATCTGAAAATTTTCTCACCAGTTTTTTTTTTATCACTCCATTTTCTACTTGCCAATTTTCATGTAAATTCCAACGGTTCCCAAACTAAAAATTTTTAGTGAAAAATACATAGATTTTCGTGTATGGACACAGAGCTGGTGGAGTGTGAGGTGGAAAATGCGCCCTAAAATTTTTTGAGAACCCTTAGCAATAACTTCTAGAAATAGTTAATTTGAGAAAGTGGCGACAAAGCCATTTCCTCAATATTGTTTCTGATTTCTTTTTTTTATTGAATTTTTTACCTACCAAAAAAAGTTATCCCATTTTTCCAGTATTCATTTTTTTTGACCCAATCCAAAAAAATTATTCCAATCTTTTTCCAAATTTTCGTTTTTTTTTTTTTTTTTTTTTTTTTTTTTTTTTTTGATAAAAATTATGACCATTTTTTGGCAAAAATTGCTAATTCTCCAAAAAAAGAGTAATTTTTTCTCTGGATTGTTATTTCTTCCAGATAAAACAGGAAATGTTTCCACAACTTCTCTTTTAATTTTTTTCTGATATTTTTTTTTTTTTTTTTTTTAATTTCCAGATTCAACATATCAAAAAAATTATCGTATTTTTCGTTTATTCACATTTCTTTTTCTGATTTTAAATTTTATTTGTACCTTATGTCAAAAAAAGTACCTACCTGAATTTTGAAAAATTTTCTACAATTTCGTGGATAATTTTCTGAAAGTTTTGCGAATTTTCTGAAATTTTTTAATAAGCCCTTCAAAGTTTTGTGAAATAATTTTTAAAAAATAACCAACACTTGACAAAAGTTACCTACTTGATAATAACCGAACTTCATGCCTACTTACTACTCAAAACAAGTTCGAAAATTCAACCCCAAAAATTATTTGAACATATGATACGCTACCGCAACAAATGTTGAATCAATTTTTCTATAATAAAAAATTTCCATCAAAAAAAAAAAAAAAGAAAAAAAAAAGGATATTTGGAAGAATTAAATATTACACGAGACTTGCCAAAGTTACCATACTACGAACATACATATAAAATATCAACGAACCACCAAGAATGAAAAAATTCCGATTCATTTATTATGAAAATTTACACATGAATTGATCTAGTTGCTGTATGGTTTACATCTAAATCTGCGACGATTAAGAAAAAAAAAATTAAAAAAATAGCGCAACAGATGAAGCCTGAAATCAAGACACCTTTCATCTTCGCTTGAAATACCACAGACGCAGACGTGTAACTTGGTTAAGAGATCTGCTAAATCACGCTTCGAGTGCTCAATAAAACGTGCGAAAATTGCACCGCAAACCGCGTCGTTTTATTTCGACTTCATTAATACGAATAATTGAATAACTGTGTTAGTAGAGCTTGGTATTCGTAGGGTCTATACACAATTACACATGTATAGGCACAGGCAGAGAATCACCATCAAGGTCGTGAGAACGAGAAAATTTCTATTTCCTTTTCATCGTAATTCACTTGCCAACTAAGTCATTATAACGAGAAATGTTATTCTTTTCGGTTCTTAAGAGTCGTGCCCACATATCCGGATTATATAGGCTTCAAAATCAATTACCAAAATTATAAATTCCCTCGAGGGAAATTGTATCCTTCCCAAATTCACTTTTGAATCTGGCACAAAGCAAGCAATTTATAAAAGCTCTTTCTAGCACCACTCTTAAAAACAATGCTGCGATCTACGATAAATTTGAGAAATTTAAAAAAAAAAATTTATCAATCTTACCTTAACCGTAATGATGCATCCGAATAACGCTATTAAATTACACAGCACCAAATATGAGTCAATGGTCAAGGTCAAAGCATGCGTAATATAACTGACTACCAACTGCAGAAGAAAGTAAAACATGGTCAGTGTCAAGACAATATACAGCGATAGTGGCTGGAATTTCTTCATCCATTGTTTCAGCGCCATCGTCGATCAGTTGCAAGAAACCTGTCGAGAGAAAACGCGATTAATCAATGGCAAACTACGTAGAGAATATCGACGATTGACGTCGACATCGATACTTCGCGCTGTGCGCGCCAGCAAGCGACATCGACAACGGCATAGTCGAAATTAAAAAAAAAAAAAAAAAAAAAAGAGTGGGTAATTCATCTTAGTATAGCCGTGAAAAATTCTCCAGGAGATAAAAAAAAAATTCTCAACTTTTTTTCTGCAATAATTTCCAAATCTTCAGTTTACACGATTGTCGAGATACAACACGCGTTAGATAATTTCACAATGAGTATTTCATTCGAATATTGGCACATCTTTTTTTTTTGTCAAACGTATTTACAAATTTACGGTAATCAGGATCTTGGCGCGATTTCTTTTCAACGAGTGTAGTGCCCTTGCACGTGCTACCCATCCCATCAATATATAAATGTAAACACACCCATGCACATTTAAATAGGTAAATAACTTGAGCACTTGAGCAAATTCGCAAGTTATATCCACTCAGATAGGCAGCTCGTCGTCAATACGAATATGAATCAACAAACAACGTAGTTCATAAAAATCTGCAACTGTGACGAAATACGAGAATTATTCTTCACACGCGAGCGTACGTGAACCTGAATTTTCAAAAGTATAAGGTAAATAAGTACGAGTGAGATTGGAAAATATTTTCATTTTCCCATAATTAACAGCTTGAGAATACTCCATTCAACAAAAAAGTAGGTGTACCTACTGCGTTGAGGATTTATTTGAACGAGAATATGTTTGTCCAGTAAGTGGACCATGGACCAACCATTAATGAATTGTTTCACTGCAGGTAGGTAACACATCAGACTGTTTGACCATCTTCGAAGTCGAACACGATATCTTTCACTCAGTCCTTCTGTATGTACATACAGGGTGTCCCGGTTTAAAATAATCAGACTAGACATATTTTGGGTGTAACCGACTGCCAGACGAGTGGATCGCCGCAGTACTGTTTTTTGGCACCGTCGTCGGCGTCATAAAATTTATTAACAAGTCCAATATTACATAGACATCACCTGATATTCAAAATTGGAGAGGAGGGAGGGATCCAATCGAAATTTTATAATAACCAAAATTATTTCTAGGATCTCAATCTACAATCTACAACTTTTGTTTGAAATTTTTTTCAATTGGGCCCCTCCCCTAATTTCGAAAGGTATCTAACTGATGTTATGTGAAATCAGAGGAGAGGGAGGGATCCGATCGAAATTTTTATAATAACCAAAATTATTTTAGAATCTTAACCTACAACTACTTCTATATTTGAAAATGTTTTCAATTGGCCCTTTCCCCCTCACTTCTCCAAGTTTTAATTAGTATCTTCGAAGAGTTATGCGGAATCGATAAAGAGGGAGGGGTCCTATTGAAAAAAATTTCAAACAAAAGTTGTAGCTTGAAGTCATTGAAATAATTCTGGTTATTACGAAAAAATTTCTGAATGCAGTGAATTTAATTTTTTTACTTTTTTTTTTAAACTTTGTGGTGTAAAAAAAATTTGAATGAGTTTTTGGCAGGGGTTTCAAAAATTTCAAAGTTTTAAAATTAGGTAATGCTTTTTTCAAAAAAAATTTGCTGTGATTTTTTTCCAAGTTTTGTCACGTAAAAAATGTTTAGTTAAGTTGGAAACTGAATTTTGAATAGGGATTCAAAAAATACAATAATTTGAAAATGAACGCAATTTTCAAGTTTGCTAATTTTTCTACGTTTTTTCTCAAAATTTTGGGCAAGAAAAACTGTTAGTTGAAGATCGAATTTTTGCAGTGGTTCAAAAAATACAAAATTTATTCCTTTTATATGAAAAAAATCTCTTCAAATGACGTATATTTTTACCAAAAATTTGTCTCAATTTTTTCACTTTATTTCAGCGCAGGTATCACAAAAAAATTTCCAAAATGAAAATTAAATTTTAGCCAGAAGTTCGAAAAAGTGCAGAATTTTTTAAATCAAATACAGTTTCGTCTACAAAAAATTCAAAATTCTCATTTTTCAATACGTTTTTGCACAGCTGGGAAAAATTAGAAAAATTGCGTATTTTCCAAACTCCTGCCATAACTTCAATTTTCAGCTGACAAAGTTTAGAATTTTCTTTAAATAATTGAAGTCTACAAACTTTTGAAAATGCAACAATTTTTTTTAATTAGTACTTTTTGAAGCCTTTCCAAAAATGTAATTTTCAACTTGAATTTTTTTAGCGTGGCAGGGTTTTGAAAAAAAATTAAAAATTATCAAAAATTTTGTAATAAAAAAATATACCTACCTAGATATATTTTACCAAACACAAAAATGGTATTTATCAACCCCCTGGAAAATCATTAAATTTTCAATTTGAAAATTTTGCTAGCGTGAAAATGTTTATTGCTTTCAAAGTTCAATGCATTTAATAACAAAAAATGAAAAAATTCTCTCGCCAATTTAATCGAATATCTACTGTATTTATATGCTTCAGCCTGGCCCAATCAATCTACCAATTCTACCTATCATCTCGTACTAGATACGAAGCGTGCAAAATAGAAAATTTATCATCATAGCAAAAACATCCTCATTTTTTTTATCTTTGAAAGAAAAAAAATCTTACCTAGATAGGTACTTGAAAAAAAATCAACGAATAACTTCTCATCTCCTGATTTACCATCAAATACGAATAACGAAACGAATATTTTTTTTAGCTCCAATATAAAAAAATCGTCCAATGCATAACGAGGTAGCAATAGGTAATGGCAAGTTATGATTTTTTTTTCGAATGTTTATCAAGTAAACGCCGACGAGTTTATACCCTCGGAGTCTTTTTATTCATCGCTCAGAAAAACAATAAAAGAGAAAAAAACTTCGATGGCTTTCAAAAAAAAATATTAATCATGAAACTTTTATACGAGTAGCTAATAGGGTGGTCCTTGTTTTATACTTGAGTGGTTTTCCCCCCATTTTTTTCTTTTTTCTTTACACCCATCTTATGAAAAGTTGATCCTTATTATACGACAAAATTATTCCTATTTTTATAGTTGCACATGAGTCCCCCTCATTTTCCAAAATTTTAATACCTAGTCCAAATTTTTACTTATAAGTAGATATGCTTCAACATTTGGTAAGGTCATTTTTTGAAACAAAATGCTCTGTACAGAAGTTTTAGCCCCTCATTGATTCTCCAACTTGTTAATAGGTGATATCTAAAAAAAAAAATCACTTTTTTATGTTCAGGAAAAAAACGAATTTTCGAAAATTCGGTTAATAATCGGATTTTTTTTAATGAATTAATTATTTTTATTGCAATAGTCTCACAATAATTTCCTATTTGAAAAAGGAATTTTTTAAATGAAAATTTTTATTGGAATTTTCTCAACTCTCGAGACGATTTTCTTATTTTTACCGCGATGAAAGTATGGAAAATACTTTCTTATTTCATGTTGAGAAGAAATACTTGGGCTGAGACCATTTTGATAGAATTTTTAATTTCCTCAAAAATAGATAGGACTCGGGGGCACTAATTGAAATTAAAATAGAGGAAAAACACACTTTGGGAGGTTGGGCAGTAAGAAAAATCAAAGATTGAAAAGAAGAACCTACTTGTAGGTACTTTGGGGGACCTAACTTACTAACGTAAGAGGCAAATAGGTAAAGCCTACAACTTGAATTATAAATCAAGACCGTGTGATTCGTCTTGCTTATCAAGACGTTTATTAGCCGCGTGTTATCATTTTTCAGTACAAACACATTTTCAGATTTTTGTCATTGTTAATGATAATGAACTTAAACCACATCATTCATAACTGATAATCGAAGATAATCCTAACAACATTCCGCATTGCCACTCGCCACAACATCCGCAATACTATCGATGACCAAATAATATAAATAGTTCTCACTTTCACATAGTCAAACCTCACACAGCCCCTTACTTACGCACTAGAACATTCTTCGGCGATCAATAGAAATTTCATAAAAGTTAAGGCAATAATGAATTTTTCACTTAGGTAATTACGATAACATCCGACAGAGTCTATTACTTCTTTATAAACGCACGTTAACGTTTCAATAAAAGAACAAACAGTTCGAAAAGTGTCGTTGACTTGTGAGTTGTAAACACGAGCCAAGTTTGATCACGTACTCCGATTCAATTTCGTTCATTCGTGATTCGTTTTGAATGGAAATTCTCTCATTAATTAAATCACCCTTTGCATATACGAACTGCCATTAGAATTACCAATTTTTTATGCTTAAATTAAATAAATAAATACGAGTAAATGCAGGAAAACAATCCTATACAGAAAAATCTCAATCATTCATTCATACTTTGGATACCTATTTTATTCTTCTGTAGTTCTCATGATTTGTTTTCAATTTAAAAAATCGCAAGTAACAAAATATAAATAAAACTAATAACCTACAAAGTGCAAAAGTATAAACGTGAATCTGTTTTTTTTTCAAAAGTGGGAATCCACGACTAATAATTTGATTATCCACTATAACTATACACTATACAGAGGTTAATGATCAAGTGATTAAGATAAGCGAACTTATGGTTCAGGGGAAAAATCAAATTACCAACGCCATAAATCAAGATGAAAGAAAACTCGAACTCGTTTACAAACTGCTAAAAAGATTAACTACACCATTTACTTACAATAGCTGCTTGAGACTTTACGAGAGAAAGTTCAAACCTTCAAAAATTATATTATTAATTTCCAATTTTTCGTTTTTTTTTTTCAACTTAATTCCAAGTAGATAGGTAACCTTGGAGAGACCCAATTCAAAAAATTAGAAAATAATTTAAATTTTTCATTTTTCGTTTATACCTAATTGAATTTTAATCGGTGCCACAAAGCCTCCCATTTTGAAAAAAATTACAGATTTTCAAACTGGTAGGGTAATAGGCAATAGCACAGCTTAAAATTCAGTTGGAGGGAAAATAAAAAATATTAATACCCATAAATTATGACACATGTTGTGCAGTACTTATTTTGCAATATCAAATACGAGTATGTATTTGTATAGGTATAATTAAAAAAGAAACTCCACTCGACAACACATAAATTTCAGCGATGCTTTTTTTAAAATACAAACAATTTTTTGGCTTTATAGCAACTTCTGTCACTGACCACAAAGCAACGCCTAGGGCCGACCTAAAATAAATGCGGTACGACGACTAAAATAAAAAAGCTGGAATTTTAAACCGCGAGTAACTGCATAAATGTCTTGTTTATGCCAAAACTTTGACAAGCTTCCAGACCGACATATGTTTCATAAAACGAATTAGCCTAGAAGTAGGTAGGTAAAATAGGTATTAAATAATTCTCCAACTTGGCGAATGTTGATACTTGATTGTAAGAGTTGATTTAATGAAATACAATCAGATAAAAAAGTAACAATATTAAACGTAACCGAGTCATCAATTTTGCCGACGAAAATCCCGTTAACAAGAAAATTCATTTAATTGAACGCCACAAATGAAAACGAGTATTTCAGTGCTCTTATCGGTTAACTAGCTATTTGTTCGAATTACTTGAAACATAATTGCTGAAAATGAAAGATAAAATTAAATCGCATCACTTTCCGTTTCTCGTATAGATATACTTTTGCTGTGTTTGAAACAACAACAACAACAACAACAACAATATTACCTATTGGATGCTTTAATTTTACACAAACTTGTTTATGAGTACTTGCCTAATGCCTACTCCTCGTATGTACCCACGGAATAAAAATAAGAAAGTTACTTTAACACTACCTACATTTGATCAAAATTTTGAACTTATTGAAGTTTATGAAAAAACAAAAATGTAAATTATTTTCTTTCAAAATCATACACGAACCGGTTTCAGTACGTATAAATTGTTATTATTTTTTTGTTTACCTTCGATTAATTTATAAGATACCTACCAATACCTACGTGTTTTTATTTTTAAACTAGTTTCTTCGATGAAGAACATATGTATCTCACAAGCATCTATCTTTTTAAATGAATATTTTGTTTACTTTTTACACAGGCTTTACATTGTGTACGTGTGAAATCTTTACTAATAATAATTTTGATATAGAACAAAAAATTCAACTTATTTTTAATCCAAAAATACATATTTTACGGTTATATTTTTTTCCCAGCATGTTTTCAAAAAAATATACAAGTACGGCTTCTATAGTCCATACTTATCAATCTTTTAAACGAGATTTTTTTTCTAATAAATTCTTATCATGTATCCGCTTCAGATTTTTTCTTACAAGGTTACAAGACAGTTAAAAAATTTTAGACAAGTTTTTTCTTAAAAAAAAATTAATCTTATAGGTAAGACCCTTGAAATTTTTTTTCCAAAAAATTAAAATGTTTTCAGTTTTTAAAAAAATGTTTTTTGCCTCCAAAAAATTGACAAATTTTTTCATTAGGAACAAATTTTTTTTTTAATTTCTTCAAAAATGTGAGAAACATTGGGAAAATTGAGAAATTTTTTACACCGACTTCAAAAAATAGACGATTTGTTTTCTTCAAAAATTTGAAAAATAGTTTAACACCCCTCCCCTCTTCCGAGTTTTGAAAAGTTTTTCACGTCAAAAAATTGTTTTTAGGGAAAAAATTGAGAAGTGTTGACCTTATAAAAATTTATTGAAAATTACATAAAAACATATTATCCGAGCAGCACACTCGACAAATTATCGAAATAAAAAATCGACAGAATATCGAATTCGATAAAGTGTCGCGTTAGTTCCGCATAAATCGTGAAATTATCTTTCGATATATAGATAGATTATCGACGAATTATAGTTAATAAAAATTTCGAGATTATAGTAAGATATTTTATCGATAATCTATCTATAATATCGAAAGATAATTTCACGATTTAGGCGGAACTTTCGCGACACTTTATCGAATTCGATATTCTGTCGATTTTTTATCGATTTTTTATTCCGATTTTTTGTCTTTTACTAGCTTTTTTCTATAATTAAAAATCATTAATTAGCATAATTAATACATTAAACTTTGCCTAAACACATTATTCATGTTACGGTAAGAGGATCATTTCAGAAAAAGTTAAAAAAAAATTATAAAAAATCTGCCACCCGTGGGGCTTGAACCATCTACCTCCTGCATGGTAATCCTCTTCCTTAACCACTATGCCATACCTTATCGTTGAGGAATTAGCAATAAAACGCTTATAATAGGCAGTTTAGTACTTCCAGACGTGTTGGACTTAGAAAAATTTTCACCAATTTGGAAATAATTTTAAATATCGTCACAAAATCGTTGAAAAATCGTTCGACAAATTTCAGATTATTTGTCGATAATGTAGTTTCAAATATCGCCACAAAATCGTTGAAAAATCGAATTCGAGGAATTTCATATTACGTGTCGATAATATAGTTTCAAATATCGTCATAAAATCGTTTAAAAATCGAATTCGAGAAATTTCAGATTACGTGTCGATAATAAAGTTTTAAACATCTTCACAAAATCGTTAAAAAATCGAATTCGAGAAATTTCAGATTATTTGTCGATAATATAGTTTCAAATATCGTCACAAAATCGTTAAAAAATCGAAATCGAGAAATTTCATATTACTTGTCGATAATATAGTTTCAAATATCTTCACGCAATCGTTAGAAAATCGAATTCGAGAAATTGCATATTATGTGTCGATAATATAGTTTCAAATATCTGTACAAAATCGGTAAAAAATCGGATTCGATAAATTTAATATAATCTGTCGATAATATAGTTTCAAATGTCGTCAAAAAATCGGTAAAATATCGAAGTCGAGAAATTTCATATAATCTGTCGATAATATAGTTTTAAATATCTTTATAAAATCGTTAAAAAATCGAATTCGATAAATTTAATATTCTTTGTCGATAGTATCGTTGACGAATATCGTCATAAAATCTTAATAATATCGAATTCGATAGTTTTTAGATTTTTTGCCTATGAAGTTGTACCGATAAATCTTTATAATATCGTGAGAACATCTATAGATTTTCAAACGATTTTTTATCGATACGTTACATCTTCCGATATTATCGATCGAGTGTGCCGCTCGGGTATTTAGGTACCTATTCCAGGAAAATTGAGAAATTTTTCCGTCAATGTTCTCTAAAATTTTTTATTTTTCAAAAAATAATAATTATAAGATTTTTTTCTTACCAAGAAATTGAAAATTTTTAGACTTTTTTTTTCTTTAATAATTATTCAAGAGACTTCAGAAAATTTGATATTTTTTCTCACAAAAAATTGAGATGTTTTCACTTGAAAAAAAAAATGTTTTTCTTCTTCAAAAAATTGATAAATTTTTTCATTACGAAAAAAAAATTTTGCTTCAAAAATGTGAGAAATTTTTTATGCGCAAGACTTCGAAAAATAGACTATTTTATTTCTTAAAAAATTTGAAAAATAGTTTTACCGCCCTCCCCCCGGGGTAGAGAAGTTTTGCACATTAATAATATTTTTTCTCTCAGAAAAAATCGAAAGGTGTTTTACCTTTTGAAAAATTATTGAAAGATTAAAAAGAAATTGAGAACATTTTTTCTACTAAAAAAAATTAAGAAATTTGTTAATCAAAAAAATTAAGAAATTTTTCAATCAAGAAAAATGAGAATTTTTTCTAATTTTGGCACATACCTATTGAATTTTCTAGGATGTAGCTTATTTCACTTTTGAAATTTCGAGTTTAGCTCACTCTAGCACCGGAGCTACTGCCAAGTTGCTGACCACAAATTGGAAGAGGAGAAACGTTGTTTTCTGTCTATTATTTATAACATTCAAATCAACAATGACCGCAGAGGTATTATAGACCAATAACCCATTCAATTAATATCACTAATTTGGCCATAGCTCTCTATACATCCGACCTGCTTAACAGTTCACACGCCAACTAAACACTGTAATTAACTTAAGATACAGCTACGAATAATAACAGTTTAAATTTGACGGAACAAAATAATGTTGGTTTTTTTTTATCGTTTGGTTATACTCGTAAGACCAATAATAACATGCTTATTTTTCAATTCAACTTTTGATCAATTGTCCAGAAAAAATTTAAGAAAAATGTGATAGGTTTAGGTGTTTTATTAAAGTTCAAAATTTTGAACTTTAACAATTAGAAATTCCGTTTCTCAAGTTCATCGAACTCGAAGTACAGATAGTTCGTCTCTCTACATTCTACTGTAAGTAGGTATACAAATAAAAATCGAACAATTTAATCAAGTTAAAAGTTTTAATACTTTTAATTCGGCTATTAAAAACGATAACGCAAAAACGAAATCGGTAACAACACTGATAGCGAGAATTTAGAAGTAGTACTTGTAGTAAGTAGGTACCATATCATAACACTTGATCGATGCGTGCCAGACTCATTACGTGCGAAGACTTTAAATCGTACAACTGCAGCTGAATAAACTGTGAGAAAAATGAAGGCAGATTCGCCTCAGAGGTCCTCGAGGAAAGGAATATAGGTAATATATCCTATAAATTTACATAGTTGCAATTGAATCTTTAACAAACATCGAAAAATGACAATGATAATTTTCAAATTTTGATTAGATGAATGATTTTTGATTTTGACATTACACAAATGAACAAAATTAAAAACCATCTTAGTTACTACATCAACTTCTCAATCATTTCGGTAAAAAAAAAAAAAAAAAAAAAAAAAAAAAAAAATTCATTATTACTTAAGGAACGAAGAATTGATGAAATCTGAAAGCAATTGATTCGACCTTTTTTGTAATTCTCATATTGCGTTTGTGATTTTACATTTTGACTTTTGACGATTCGACGATTCAATAAGAGCTATATAGAATTACGATACCTATTCACACTTCACAGTGGGCAATTCTTTCTGAGTGAATGCGAGTAATTTCCGAGCTCGGCGATGAATTAATTAAGACCATTAAACAAAATACACCGCCGTTTAATTTATGCGTTACAGGGACTAATCATCGCGACATTTAAAAAAAAAATCACTAATCAGATACTTCGAACGCATCGCTGACCTATTGTTATATAAATTATGGTAGGTAACAGGTTGACACGAAGGTACGGAACGGGGATTTTAAAAATCAGTTATGATTGTATCAAACTCATGTTACGGAAGATGAACTTCGCGATAGGCGTATTCGATGGGTAGGTAATGACACGAGATACAAATAGGTATCTATAGTCGACGCCGCGCCATGGCTATGGCTACATTACATTAAGTTACGCTACAAAAAAATAGTATAGTCTATCGAAGTATCTACCTTACCTACTAAACTTCCGTCTACAAAAGTACTACTATTCGTATTACACACTACCATTTCCATAATGTTCCGATGTAATTATTGTTGGCCAGATTCCATACAGCCTATTGTAATGGTAATATATTCTTCCTACATCCCAACACTAATTTTACGTAATACCTCACACACATATATGATTTTTTTTATATAACCGATAACACACTGCTTTTATAAAACCTGGTGTTATTTTACAATTGCAAAATAATCGCCATAATTATAATATATATTACATATTATTATATAGTCGATATACTTGATTACTTGATAGAAAAAAATGCATCCTACCTAATCAGCCCAGTGAATTGAGTAAAAGAAATTGGAATTAATTTAGGGGTAACATGAAATTTTTCAATTTTAAAATGTTCCTTTCGTCATTATTTTTAGCTTACGACTTTTGAGTTTTGAAATAGTCGTTTAAAAAGATAAATGGTCATAACTAAACTATAAAATTAAAGTACCTACATAAAATTTGCTAACATAAAAAATTTGCGAAAATTCAGTGGAATATTTTTTTATAAAGTTAAAAGACCACTCTTTCGGGCGAGTGTATCAATTTTATTTTTATCATAATTTTTAAGGTCGTCAGAAACAGTGCTCGAATTGGACCGGAACGCAGTTCTGATTTGTGAAAAATAAAAGTTCTGCGTTCCGGTTCGTGAAAAATAAAAAATCTTCGTCCGGTTCGTGAAAAATCCTACCAAAGTTTGAAAAAAATTCTTCTGATTTTTTTCAGTTCTTCTGAAGTAGATGGATGAGTTGAAAATTATTTCAAAAATTTAAAGAATTTTTTTTCAATTTATATTTTAAAAAATCTGCAATTTTTTTTGAAAAAAGTCACTTTTTTAATGTAGAATCTCTTATTTTTCAATAAAAATTTTAATTATTCCAAAATACTTTGAAGGCATGAAAAACTTTCAATTTTTAAAAAGAATACAATCTTATGAAGAAGAAAATTTTCATTTTTTTTAGAAGTAGGTAATATTTCTCAAATTTTTAGATAAAAATCGTTCAATTTTTTTGGAAGAAAGGAATGAAGAAAAAAATTTATATTTTTTAGAGAAGAAAAAAAACTGTCATTTTTTGGAGAAAAAAAAACTTCTAGGGTATTTTTGTTTAAAATGAAATCTTTCATTTTTAATGAAAAAATTCTCATTTTTTTGAGAAAAAAAATCTGGCCAACTCTCAATTTTCTCAGAAGGAAAGATATTTTTCAAATTTTTGGAGAAGAAAAAAACTCATTTTTTTGCAAAAGAAAATCTCAAGGACGCTACGGAGCCTTGAATTTTGAAAATACAAATTTCCAAAGCTTTGTAGCGCAGCGCCTTCATTTTCAAAGATAGGCAAATTTTTGAAATAATTATTTTTGTTGCTTTTAAAAAGTTACACCTGGTTCGTGCATTGTTTTCACAAAATTCCGAAATTTTTGTACACCACTGCCCCTTCAAAATCGAGATAGGCAACATATGTAATACTGAGTTTTGGTAGTGGTCCTCGGTTATATCCAAATTCAAGTTTGGCAGATCGCTCGCCGGACACCCTGTATATTTAGACGCTTGTTTTTGCGCGCTACCTAGTTGGATAATATATTTTACGTTACGAGGGAGAAAAAGGCTTCTTTATACCACCGAAAGATCAACGAGAGGTATATAAAGTAGCACTTTATCTGAGCAGAGCCGGTGCGATAGGGGGGTTTGAGGGGGGGGGCCCAATCAGTTATTGTTCGGCAAATTTTCGACAAAATGTTTACAAAATTTGGTAAAGTTTTGAAAATTTTTGAATTACAATTTACAATTCGGTAAATTTTTGGGAAATTCCGAATTTCTGAATCACACATTCGGCAAAACTTTGAAAAATTTAAAATTACAATTCACTCGGCATTTTTGAAAGTTTTTCATTCGGCATTTTAAAAATTTTCATTCGGCATTTTCAATCTACACCCCCCAAAAAAAATTGTTCAAATCGTCTCTGTTTATCTCCCTAGTAACGTAAAAAATAAATTAATACGCGTTTAATTTGATTTTTTTTTTAAGTATCTAAATGAATTTATACGCGCGAATTTTCATATTCCTATTAATTTACCTACTTATCTACAAGGCAGTTTATCTGGAAGCATACGTGTTAGTGTCAAAAAAATAAATCTTTGTAGGTAGGTACTCGTGAATCGAGCCAATGAACGAGTTTTTGCGGATAATTTTTCTCTATAACGACAATGGGTATTTGAAGATGTTTGCCAGAACGACGATAATACTTACATACTCGCGTCGTATGCAATTAAGTTACGAATCATAAATGTACCATATAATTTTTGTTTCCTTTAGATACTTATTTGTTCATACGAAAATGATTATATTTGACAAATTCAAAAAAGGAAATTAAATTAAACTCAATAAAGCAATTTCACTGTGTTGCGAATTGAATACATAAATTTTGCTATAGAAAGTATAGATAGTTGAGCAATTGCTTCACGTGAATATACAGGGTGTTTCTCAAGTGACATAGGAAAATCCAGGGGCAAAGGAAAATCAAATCGACAGAATTTTTTTTATCAAGATTAATAATTATTGCTGGTAGTAAAAAATAACCATTTTTCACTCTTAACATTTTTTTGCTCAAGTTAGAAAATGAAAGAGTTACCAAGGCTTCGAAAATTGGTATTTGTGAAATTTGAGACTTCTCAGGCAAAAAGTGTCTATACTAAAAAAATAATGTTCATTTTTTTAGTACTAGTTACCTCATATCAATGGTTGTTCAAAAAAAATTTGTGCTAATTCAGTTTTCCCTTACCCTTCAATTTTTCAGATAGACACCATGTGAATAAAACATTTTTTGTTTCTTATGGGTGCCTGCTAGAAAATAACCTTAGTCCATGAAAAACTTGGTACTTGTGTTTAAGGATAGACCATCAATAGATTATGAGGATTTTTTTGTGTGTTCAGTTTCAAAAACCATTTGTAAAACAGACTGTCGGGGGGAGTCCCCCAAAAAAATCGCATACAGCACTACTACATAAATATCGATGGTCTATCCTCAAACACAACTACCAAGTTTTTCATGAATTAAGGATTAAGGATACCAATTTTCTTCCAAAGGTCTTCAATTGTTTTAACTTCAACTAAACTTCAAATAACAATTCATTGAATTTAGATTTATCAGCAGCCGGTAATTTTGTATTTATTCGACGATAAGACCTTAGCCTAACAAAAGTTTATCATGCCTAATTCCCCCATTCCTGTTTTCGTTATTCTGTGAAAACCTGGCCAATTAACTTGCAAATGAATGTATTTCAATTTTCAAAACACGAAGAACGAGTCCTTGTTTAAAAGCGGCAGCAATAGGTCTAGGTAATTTGTTTAACCACATAAGGTAGGATAAGGTACCCATTGGAAATGTTCACCTTATCGTTTGCGCACTTTGACATTTCTCCAAAGTGTGAAAAAATTCATAGATAAGTAAATTTGTTAATTATTTTTGTTCCAAAGCAATGGAGCAATGCAAACTACATGTAATCTGCCCATTTGTTTTTGCAGATAGCAAAAGATACACATGTGAACCTTTTTTTTGAAAAATTTGTCGATGCCTCTGTCTAAAGGTTTGTGTGTACTGCATGTTTTCAGACAAAATGTAACGAAAACAAAAACAACGATTTTTCGATCGTAATTTATCATAATTATAGCGTTGGCAAAACGTTATTTTATTGAAAACACAAAATGGAACAAAACGTTATGAGGGATTAAAAATTTTATTTTAAAATGACTGCCCCTGAAACCAAAAATTGAACCCCTACCATAATTTCATCCTAGATATGCCACTACTAAAAACGATAAAAATCGGCAAATTTGAACAAAAATAAAAAATAAATTTTTTTTAAAAAACGTTAAATTAATAAATATATTATTATATTTTTCAAAAAAAAAAACACTTTTCGTTTTGCCAACACCAACACTCAATCCCTACGTATATAGTACGTAACACCACCAAAAATCAGAAACGCATAGAAAAATTATGCAATTCTAAAGAATATTTGAAAAGGTCTGCAACGCAGCTGCATCCAACATTGACATTCCTTTTTCACACTCGTAAAAGATCGACGCAGTTGCCTAAATTCCTCTAAATTCCTTTTGTTCATTAGCATCTTTCCATCTCCCACACATACAGTCTCAAACCTCAATCTCGAAAATGAAAAAATTCAATTTTGAAAAAAGAAGAATAAGAACCTGAAAATCACTCATATTCAAGTTGTTGAATTTAGCAAAATAACAACACTTTTTTTATGAACATACTGATGAATTTTCTACATACGTAGGCACTTTATAAAATGTTGTTCGTCTCATTTTACGTTTGTAGGCGGGTAGGATAGAGGTACATATCTAGAAGAATATCAAATTTCAAAAATTAAAAATTACCTTTTTTGCTGATCTGGATATTCATGAAGCAGGGATCACAAAAGCATTACGATGAAATTACGAAGAGGAAGATTCAACAAAATATGCGAACTTGGAAACATAATGAATCTATCGCCCATCGATTTAATCTACACAAATTGTTTCAAATAAAATGATACGAGGAATACGAACGAAATTATACAGCGAATTAATCGAAATCACCCCAACACGATGTACACGAGATCAAAATAAATTGAAAATGAACTTTTAAAACAGCTGCTTCCCGACATCAACGACAAACAACTGAAAAATGAAAATGAAAATAACTTCGCAGTGTAATGCACCCAACTTATTCAACATATCCGTAACACACCATTCCCACCATGTGACTGCAACCTCTCGTCCGCTGGTCCGCCGTTTAAAAGGATTTCATAGTGGGGATAGGTGTAATTATTTTTGTAAACATTGCTTGTGCTTAATAAGAGTATTATCTTATCACTGTTGATCTGATGCTTATTTCATACGCCACTTACTTATTCGTATACTGTTGTAGGTATAGTTCGAATTAATTTATCGGAGTAATAATTCTTCCTAGTTATAACTTAATTTCACTTAGGTAGTAGCTAAAACTAATAGGTAGTAATTTTCATTATTCATAAAATGTAATTGCACTTCTGTAAGTAGGTACAGGTAGTAGGTACTAGGTACTTACTAGGTAGTAGTGCTGTAAAACATTAGTTTAGTAAATATGTACATTGTTCATGTTGATCCCAAATTCCCTAGGGTAATAATGACTACACTGAGAAAAATATGTATAGTAAATTTTCCCCAATACCTATTCGTTGTATAAAAAAAAAAACTATTTACAAGTACATACATTCGGGTGGAACAAAAATTAAAAATTTTCGATTTTCAAAATTCAATGCCGCGGAAAAATTGCATCCAGATGATACACGAAAAAAAAAGAAAAAAAATTCAAATCGAATAATATCTTCCGATCGCGCAAGAGCCCTCAAATTTTTGAAAATTTGCAAAAAATCAAAATTTGAAAACAATTTCAAAATGCTACAGAATGGGTTTTATGCCTTGGGTTGGCAAGTATTTTCACCGTTATTAATATTTTTTGAAAAAAAAAATCCAGAATTCATTAGATCATCGCATTTATGAGATATTAAAAAAATGTCATATTTTACGTTTTTTTTAAAAAACTGAAAAAAATGGATTAAAAATTGGAAAAAAAATTGGAATTAAAATGGGTTCAACATACACAGTTTCGCCCAAAAAGACAATTTTATTAACGATGATTTTCCATCTTCACTTTTATTTTTAGGAACCATCATTTTGCTCGTGTTTTTCTATTTTTTGTAGTTTTTGAAAAATTCTCAAGGGTAGGTACGAAAAAGATGAAAAATCGCTGTAAATTGTCTTTTTGGACAAAACTGTGTACCTTCCAAAAAATTGTCACGTAATTTTTTTCTTCGTTAAACGCGAAAATTCAGGAAACGTAATTTTCACGAACGCGACAAAATTAATCCAGATTTTTTTTAGGAAAATTGGAAAACCTTGATTAAATTATTTTTTTGAAAAATATACATACGCATTTCACAAAAAGTAATCGTTTATTTCGTCAACACACTTCACTTGTGGTCACTATAACCAGATAGATTTTTATAGCACAACGAATTAAAAATTAATAATTGAAAGTAAAATACGGGCGGTCACTATGACCAGATAAAGAGATTCTTATTTGAGACTATACGCCACGTAGGGAAAATATAGACTAATTTTACGTAATCGAAAGACGATCGATGTAAGCAGCTCGAAAGGACGAAGGATTGACAGGAGAAAAGGGGTGAAGACGGAAATAAAGAAGAAGACGTGATGTAATTGGATGAGAAAGCAGAGAATGGACAAACAGGATGGGAAAGGAAACTGGACCTGAAGGGGAGGGAAAAAAGGTCGAGTTGCCTATACCAAACATTCGATCTGAAAAAAGTACCTAAGATGAATAAAATCCTATAGGCCTCAGATATACCGTTTTAATCTATTTTTTTCAATTTTTTTAAAAAACGTAAAATATGACATTTTTTTAATTTCTCATAAATACGATGATCTGATGAATTCTGGATTTTTTTTTTCTTCAAAAAATATTAATAACGATGATTGTACTTGCCAACCGAAGGCATAAAACCCTTTTTGTAACATTTTGGAATTTTTTTCAAATTTTGATTTTTTGCAAATTTTCAAAAATTTGAGGGCTCTGGCGCGATTGGAAGATATTATTCGATTTGAAATTTTTTTTCTTTTGTTTTTCATGTAAGTATCACGTAGACCGACGCAACTTTTCCGCGGTATTAAATTTTGAAAATCGAAAATTTTTGATTTTCGTTCCAACCTTACATACTTACATATTACATACCTAGAATTTTTATAGTAAATTTTGCAATACATTTTTCTACATTTCTGATTTCTCTCAGTGTAAAATTTTTAGACTTAATTGATACTTAACTATCGATATTTATTATGTTATTAGAGGACATGCTATGACTTCGATATTATTATGTTTTTGGGTTTGATTGGTGATTACGAAAGGTACGTGATAGAGGGTGTCCCGAGAGGACTTGACAAAACTTCAGATTTGGCCGAAATTAGGGGTGTTCATTTTTCCCGTAATTTTTTTGAAAATTTACCAGGAAAAAAAATGAAAAAAACGAGTTGCAAAGAAAACACGTTTAAAATAAATTAACGTGTTTTTTTTGGTTTCAAACGTCGTCTGTTTTTTAGGGTGTTTAAAATATATCAACTCTGTCGTAAAGTGCTCAACTGCTCATCGGACACCTTGATAATATGTTTATTTACATCTCAAATTCCATATACATTTTTAAAAAGTTTATTTCAAAATGGACCCTTTTTTTCATGAAAACTCGATCTAATAAAATAATAGTACGTTGGACGATAATAGGTTGTATGAAATTGTCCAGTTTTTAACTAAGGACGTATTTTCTCAAAATAAAACAAACGGTAGGTAGGTAGGTAGGTAAGTAAGTATTTATTTTATTGTTTATTAAAAATCCAAAGACCTGAAAATTGCATTGTTACAACTTCAAACTTACACAGCAGTTGTTCTTAAGGGAGCTGTATTGAAAGGTTCAAAATCAAATACCCTTAGACCATTTACCTTTTATATATGGACCGCTCGTGTAAATCAGCGGTTTTGAAGAACGAATAAAGTAGTGTGAGTGTGTATGTTACATGATCACTACGTTGTGTGCGTCACCAACACAACGACGTATTGCCTGTAAAATACACACACATGTTTATTTGCGCATGCTCAGAAGCGTTTTATCAAAGTTCGAGAGTTTGCTTAAATTGGACGAGCGGTCCATATATAAAAGGTAAATGGTCTAAGCAAATACCGATGAAAAAAATAATGAAAAAAAAAATATACCTACGTAGCCTGTACGAATACGAACGTACGTGCTTCTTAATAGTCCGATCATCAAGCATGCGAATTTGCACATCAACTTTTTAAAAATATGATTCAATTCTCAAACGAAAGTAGAAATATCTTTACGAAATATTCAACTACTATGAATGAAAATTTGTAGTTTGCTACCTAAGGCATCACTTGCCTACATTCACAGTTTACTAATAATTTACTTTTTGGGTAGGTATCTATTTTTTTCCCACTTTCATTTAATAAAACATCATGATTTGCTATTTGTAATTTAAAATATCTAATTTTAACTCTAATTTAAAATACGAACCTTCAATCTCTTATTGAAATTTTTTCTTTCACTTACTTGTCGTTCGAGGTAGAAAAACACGTAGGCCTAA
This sequence comes from Balanococcus diminutus, assembly GCA_959613365.1. NCBI lineage: Eukaryota > Metazoa > Arthropoda > Insecta > Hemiptera > Pseudococcidae > Balanococcus > Balanococcus diminutus. The sequence continues at coordinate 31,452,207 of OY390715.1, read as the reverse complement.
TAAGTTGATAATTAAATTTTTTGTATAACTCAAAAATTATTGGATGTAAAATACTCGTATTAAGTAACTATTCTTCACATTTTAAAACTTCAAAAACACGACCATTTAAAACTATCAACTGACATTTTTTAAACAAAACTATCTATGGAAAGGCACGATTTTCGTTCACATAAACAGGTATTACGAAACAAATGAAATCAGTCTACACAATAAAATGAAAAGTAGAGCCGTGTGCAGTTGATTTTGAATTAAAATTAATAGCATTCATAAATTTATCTTCTATTTTAAATTGCGATAAATTATGTACCTATCAAGTAATTTTTGATTAAAGTATGGAAATTAGTGTTGGCACATCCAACCGTGAAAAGATTTTGGATATTTTTAAATTTTCAATTTAACATCACTCTTCAATAAATATTTTCTTTTTACATGTGAAACTCAACAGGTGAACTATTGGTTCTGGAATTTTGTTGCAGTTAACATATGAATTTTTTCATGTAGGTACATGAAACGTACTGATTAAGTGTAAATTCAATAGCAATGGTACTAGAATCATTTATTTCAATTTTGGAATTTCTTTCGTTTTAATTTTTCAAACAATAGACGATGCATGAACAAAGGAAGTATTATTATGCGCTTATTTTGGTATTTATTTTATTACCTGCCTACAGTGAAAAAAAAACATTACTGTTTTGCTATTCAACAACCTGATTAATAAGTGATTAACTTCTTCTCTTCTTCATTTTACTATTTAGTATTTACTTCGCTACAAAAAATCTAAAAAAAAAACCAAACAAATTAACAAAAACAAAAAATAATTTTAAAACTGTGGTAGTGTGGTGTTTTTTTTTTTTTTTTTTTTTTTAGTGTTTTCTTTGCAACGTTTTTTACATGAGGCGCGTTTTTCCAAAACGGGCGGCTTAAGTCCACTTTTTTTCGAAATCGATTTTATGGCGCCATTTGGTGAAGAAGGCCTATGTGCATAATCTTACATCATCAACCTACCAAAATATTGCGTTTAACCTGCTCAAAAAGCTAATATTTAAAAAGTAAAAAACAAAGGATGGTGCGAAACAGCCTTCAAATTTGCCTAAAAATTCTTTCAAAATGGCCTCTGTCCATGTACTTGGGTTCACAACTAAAATATTCGAGGACCATCTGCTCTAAAATTGAACCATTACCTCCAAAATAGCATTTTAATATACGATTTTATTACGTTTTTTGCTTCTCCTGTAAAATTTTAAAAAGTGGACTTGAGCCGTTTTGGAAAAACGCGCCTCACATGATGATGTTTTTTTTTCTTTCATTTTTCTCCATTTTTTTTGATAAATTTTTGAAAAAATTGATGGAAAAAGGGACTCTCTAATTTCAACGCGCCAGTTCGGACTCATGACTCTTACTTAAAAGTTAAAATTCGGTCGCTAAAAAAAAAATCAGGGTTGCAAACTGTTTCGAACCACCACCAATAAAATTGTTTTGGTGGTGGTTTTCAAATGGTTTGCACCACCACCACAACCAATTGGAAAATTTGTAAAACCATAACCAAATCAAAACCGTTTGCAAGCAGAAAAAATGGAAAAACCATTTGATAAAACCACAAAAAAGAGCTTTAAAAAGAAAACCACCATCACCACAACCATTTAGATTTGAAAAACCACCAAATCAATTGAATCGGGTTGAAACCGATTCAATTTCAAAGCAGTTAATTTTAAGTTTAAGGTGAAACTAATAGGTGCCATGATATTTCGTTCCTTTGATTTGTGAATTATGATTAATTAATTGATTATTTGATTACTCGTTTCTTTGCCAAATTGGCCATTAAATAAAGGTTTTTTCAATAACTTCTTTATTTTTTAATTCATTTCTTCTCTTTGTATTTGTATTTGATATTTGATTTCTCATCACTTCATCAGTAATTCAGTATTATTGTTGATTATTGAATTAGAATAATAGAATTAAAATTTAAAACATAGGAAATGGTTCCATCTGGTTGTATCAAATCTTCGTTAGTATATTTTTTGCTCCATTTAAAAACATGAAAAATCGATTGAAAACCAAAACCAATTCATTTGGTTTTGGTTTTGAGAACCACCACCAAAACCAATTGAAATGGTTTTGGTTTTTGAGAACCACCACCAAAACCAATTGTAATGGTTTTGGTTTTTGAGAACCACCACCATCACCACCACCAAAATAATAAAAAGTTGAAATAACCGAAACCAAAACCATTTCAAAAAACCAAAACCAAAAACTATTTATTCGAAAATTTTCAAAACCACCACCACCAATTAATTCTCAAACGGTTCGCAACCCTGAAAAAAATTTAAAAATTAAAAAATCAGCTGAAAAAAATTGAATAAACGTCATTAAATTAACACTGTCATAACCAATCAAAAAGCTTAGCTGAAGAAGCACCGAAATTACGAGATCGTAGTGTGAGTGTGTATTTACAATCAACTTACGTTGTGTGCGTTACCAACAAGGCAACAACATAACGACGTATCGTCTGTAAAATACACACACACGTTTGTTTGCGCATGAGCAGAAGCGTTTTATCAAAATAGAACGTCGTGCTTCAAAATCTGGCTGATTTTAACATTGGACGAGCGGTCCATATATAAAAGTAAAATGTCTATGCCGAGATCTACCAAAAGTTCAAGGTACTACTTTTTATCACTTTTTGTTTACCTGTTTATCACTTTGTGCAAAAAATTGCGAAATGCGTTTCAAAATTAAAGTGAAAAAGCCGCATGCAACTTGCAAGTAAAAGAAATAAATTGTGAACGTATTATCTATAAATCTGAGTTTGTCGTGTGTTTTTAAAATGAAAAATTCTATTTCTTTGTTTAAAACTCCACACATTCATCATAATATGAAACTGGTCAGGAGCCTACGATGTAAGTAATAATTCATTTTTGTTCCCATTTTCCGGCATCCTAAACTAATGAATGAAAACCTTTAAGAATCGTCTTTCATTCAAATTTCACTTTTCATTATTACTTATTTTCATATTTCAGGTCAGTTTTGCTCCACTAGTGCGAAGAATGATTTTAAAATATACCAGAACGAATTATTCAATGCCGAACAGAAACGTCGAAGGGAAGAGGTAGGTAGAATTGAGAAAATCGCTGTCACCTACCGTGGTACTCCAAAAGATGTACGATTGATAATGAATAAGAATATTTCAACGCCTTTCAACTGCGCTCAACGTAAGTTACAAGTCACAACTTTGTTGATTTTCTATGGTGGTTGCCTTAATCAGTTTCTTAATACTTTTATAGATATGTTACAAATGTTAATTCGGAGATCAGCGTTAGCGATGGTAGATGGTACCACATTATGGGATATACATCGTCCCTTAGAATCGGATTGCGAATTACAACTGTTGCACTTTCAAGATGAAAACCCTTCTCATGTTAATAAAGCATTTTGGAGAACTTGCTCCTTGATGCTGGGTGCTGTTGCTGAAACTGCTTTCAAAGATGATGTCGAAGTTAAATTACACAGTTTTCCCAAACCCAATGGTAATGTTTAATTTATTGTTGAAAAACGCAATCTTTCAACGTTCACGTACATTTTTATATTTTACAGTACGTAGCGGAAGTTTCGTTTACGACGTGGAAATGCCAAATCTATCCAGTTGGAATCCTACCATAGACGAGCTCAGAATTCTGTCTGCTGAAATGGTTAAATTGTCAAATAAGAACATAGCTATAGAAAGATTAGAAGTAAAAGAAAAATTAGCCTCACAAATTTTTGAGAACAACAAGTATAAACTTGATCAAATACCAGATATCGCAGCACAATCCGCTGGTAATTTTGTTTACCTATTTTACTTGTGTTTCAATTTTAAGTTTCTGTATAAAAATAGATGACTTTTTAAAAGTTGATGATTTGATATTTTTAAGGAATTATTCTTTTTTTGAATATCACACCAAATTTTAATTTCAGATAATAAAGTTGTATTATATCGGATCGACGATCATATAGACATCAGCCGTGGACCAATGGTTGGAAATACTTGGTTTTTAGGACGATGCACAATTTCTGCGGTAAGTGTTCGTGAAACACACGAGCAGTATTTGTTTTGTATATATGGTCAACTGGTAGGGATTGGGGAGAATTTCCTTGAGGTGTAAATTTTTACTAATATAATGTTATGAAGTACGCTGTATTTCGTTGTCAAAATTTACAAGATAGAGAGCATTTATTATATCGTACTTGATGAAAATTATTTCGCAGGTGCATAAACTTGAAACTGATCGTGGAAACTTCTATAGATTTCAGGGAATAGCCTTACCGAAAGGAATAATGGTACATATTTTTTTAAATTAGCAACTTTACTGTTTTGTACAAAATTTCATAAATTTTTGTATGTATCGAATTTTATTTTCAGTTGAATCATTACGCATTTTCCATTTTGGAAAAAAGAACAATGAAATTGGTAAGTACCGTAAAATTGAATCTAAGACTCTTACTAGGTCGTATTTATTATTTTATTTTATTTTTTCATTTTTAATTATGGAAATGGAATAAAATTTGTTTCAGAATAAAGGACTTTTGCCATGGCAATATGAAGCCGACACGTTTCATCCTGAACTACAAAGTGCAGAGGCTACTGTATAGAAATTAGTGGATTACTAGTCTTATACTTGAATTTTTCCATTTTAAGTGATTATAATGAAAATAACAAAACATTGTTGTACGGTTTACAATTTCAATTGAAAATTTGTTATATAGTAATAAATAATATAATTATACTTGAAAAGGTATAAATAAAAAAAATGTTACAATTTTTTTCAAACTTGACGTTACTATGGTCGGTCGGTGGGTAACATACCATCGTTCTCAATAGAAATATTTGGTGTTGAAAGATGATTATTGATTAGCTCTGTACCAATACAGTAATATCAATAACGTCAAAAAAGTAGTAGTAGTAGCAGTTTGAAATTGAAACTATGAAAAACGCATTCAACTTCAATATTGTGTTTTAGACAGGGTAACAGTCTGTAGAGCTTACGATTAGTCCTAGCTTAGTAGTTACTAGTTAGTAACAGGGTCAACCCGTATATAGAGGACAAACGATAGAGACGAATTAAAACTTCAATAATTATTCTACAAAAAAATGCGAAAACGTCTAACGTCTTCATTGTCTTCAATTCATGGTTCATGCAAGAGAATGACAAAATGCACACCAATTTATTCACAGTAATTAAAAAATAATGATCAAGATTGACAATTAAGATCCGTTAAAAAGTGAAAGCGGAAAGCATGAACAGAAAAAAAAAATTAAAAATGAACCTATTTAATTGAAGAGAACCCTACTTTTAAGCAGGGTTGGTCATGATTCACTCAAAACGTGAGACCTATTGACTGGAATGGTCATAAAGCCAAAACGTATTTTATAAAAAAATTTAAAAAATTAACTACACCGACAACGTGCCAACATCGTAGTTCTTCATCATTTCGGAATTTTTAAATTAACATTTCGGATTTAAAATGGTGAGTTAATAACTTATTATGTATTAATTTTATTTAGTATTTCTGTCGTGCATAAATGTAAGGTTCTAGGTTTGCAAACCGTTGTTTGTAGCAGTTTAAATCGTATAACTATGTGATGTCCAAATTGAAGCATCCCTAGATTAGGTAGAGAAACATTGAAAATATGAACACATTATTGATAACTGAACATTTTTGTTTTACAGTCTACCAACAAGAAAAAAACCAGGAAACTAAGAGGCCACGTAAGTCACGGTCATGGAAGAGTCGGTAAGTTGATCTTTCTAATAAACTGTATACGATTGCCATTTTGGATACGAGCAACCTAATCATGGTTCTTTTATTTCAGGCAAACATCGTAAGCATCCTGGTGGCCGAGGAAATGCCGGTGGTATGCACCACCACAGGATAAATTTTGACAAATATCATCCTGGATATTTCGGAAAGGTAAGCTGTTTTATATTTCACTTCATCTCATTGATCGTGTGATCGCTCGCATCGAGGTGCTTCCATATATTATTTATATTATGATGATACTCATGAATGTTTAGCGACAGGCGGTCTGAACCGTATGATGTTTTTCACAATCTGACTTAGTTTAGTTGATGTACAATTTATTTCCTTCGTATGAAGTCATCTTCGGATGTTTCAAACGTAAAATTAGTAATGAACTCTTTATGACAGTAATCTTATCATGATGATATCTTATTGTTTAGCGACAGGCGGTCTGATCCGTGTGATGCCTTCATCTAAATTCTGATGCTTTTTTTTGTTGGATATATTCATATTTTATTATATTTGTCCTGTCTCTCCGCTTAATCCTATTTCATTGTTCTAGGTAGGAATGCGGAATTACCACCTGAGAAGGGGTTCAAATTGGTGTAAGGCTATTAATATTGACCAGCTTTTCACTTTGATACCAGAAGAAACTAGACAGAAGTATGCAAAAAATACGGACAAGGCAGTAGTTATTGATGTCGTTAAAAAAGTGAGTGATTCAGTTGAAAAACTAAACAGAAAAAGTGATTATATTAATAAATAAACGTTCAATTTGCAGGGTTATTACAAAGTTTTAGGTAAAGGATTCCTCCCAAAACAACCTGTTATTGTTAAAGCTAAATTCTTCTCGAAAAGAGCCGAAGAAAAGATAAAACAAGTTGGCGGATGCTGTGTTTTACAAGCGTAATTTCATAATTGTAATTTCATAATTTCGTGTTTGAAAATATATTTTATACATGATGTGCTTTATTTTTTTATTAAATTTTATTAAGCTTTGTGGAAAAATCTCGATGTCCATTGCAGAGGTCCGGACCCTTATGATTTGAGTTCGTGGTTTATGGTTCAGGGTTTTGAAAAACCAACGAAAAGTACGTGGTTATGGGTTAAGTGGTTACGGTCCGACCTTTTTGTTTTAATGGTTAATGGTTACGGGTTACGATCGTCTGAAAATCAATTAAATTACTGGTTCAGTTCCTGGTTACGCTCCTTTTTTTCGAAGTATTCATTTTTTTTCATCCCCCCCCCCCCAATCTTCAGAAAAATTTTCTGTGAAAGCGCGAAAGCAAAATTATGATTTTTTACTTGGGTCCTTATTAGGTCCATAGATCCAACCAAAATGTCACATATTATTTTAATCTCTTTAATTTTACGAAGCCCAGCACTGCATAGATACTGGGTATTCAAAATTGGAGGGGTCCAATAAAATTTTTTGTCATGGTCAAAATTATGCATAGAACTTCAAGCTACAACTTTTTTTTGAAAAATTTTTCAATTATTGAACCCTTCCCTTTCCACCAATTTTGGATAATACGTACAACTTATATAAGTCTAAGTAAGTTACTTTATCCAAAACGGGTGGTGGTGGAGGGGTCCAGTCGAAATTTTTCATATAGCCAAAATTACTCCTGAAACTTCAACTTGTAACTTTTGTTTGAAAATTTTTCAATTGGACCCCTCTGTCCCCACCAAAGTATAATGCAACTTACTTTGGCTAACGTAAGTTGTATTATCCTAAATTGGCGGTGTGGGAGAGGTCCAATTGAAAAAATTTTCAAACAAAAGTTGTAGCTTGAAGTTCTATGAATAATTTTGGTTATAACAAAAATTCTAATTGGACCCCTCCCTCCTCTTCAATTTTGAATATTCACTATCTAGGTATGTGATGCTGGACTTCGTAAAATTCAAAGAGTAATGTGACACTTTGGTTGGATCCGTTGATCCATAGACGCAAGTCGATTACTTTTGTATTTCTAGACATCTAGGCTGCACATCATTGATGGAAATTCAATCAAGATAGTGAAGTAACGGAATCCGTAACGTAACGATAACGATAACAAAAAAAAATTGGTGAACCATAAACCACTTTGAATTTTGGAATTTTTTTTCTGGTTATTGGTTATTGGTTAAGCTCCAAAACCATGTTCAAAAATGAATATGGTTAATAACTGGTTCGGTTCTTTGGTTTTTTTGGGAAAGTGGTTTATAACTGGTTCTGCTCTTTTCAAATTTAGCCAAAATAAGTGGTTAATAACTGGTTACGGGTTTTTGGTTAATGGTTTGGGTCCGGACCTCTGGTCCATTGTCCACAACAACAAGTTTTCAAACAAGAATAAATGTGATCGTCCCAGACAAAACCGACCTTCGGTGCGAAAAAATGTTTTTGAGAAGGACTCGTTTAAATGAATTTTAAGTGAGCGGAGAGTGCGAATCAGGAAAAAATAAGAAAAAAAAATTTTCGCACCGAAGGTCGGTTTTGTCTGGGACGATCACATAATATGATATGAATTCTCCTTCGTTCATTTTGGTGATTACTTGTTGTGGATTTAGCCACTCCTAAGAAACCTGGTTGGTTTCCTAATCGAGTAAGCTTCTTTAGTATTGAAACGAGATTGTAGATAGGGTAAGTCGATTCGAGTCTCGAGGACAACACGAAACCGGTGCAAAAACTTGGCAAAAACCAAAAACAATGCATCTTTGTCACTCGAGTCGATCATTTTATCACTTTTCTCTTAACTCATCAGTCGAAAATTCGAAATTATTAGAATTTAAAAAAGTACTACAAAGTGTTGATTAAATTCATGTTTTTATGGTTTGAAATAACGCTATAAACAGTTATGGATTTTCAAAATAGACCTGGTGGAAAGACAGGCGGCGGTGGAGTTGCATCATGGTCGGAAACAAACAGAGACCGGCGAGAACGTCTTCGCCAACTGGCATTGGAGACTATAGATCTTAATAAAGATCCTTATTTCATGAAAAATCATTTAGGTTTGTACATATCAATCAGTTTCTAACGACTTATTCATAACGTTCTGAATTTAAAATCAAGTTATAAGTTAATGAATGAGGCTCTTCCCGATTCAAATGTCCGACATCAATGTACCTTGATTAATTGATTTCAGGTTCTTACGAATGTAAACTTTGTCTAACGTTGCACAATAACGAAGGAAGTTATTTGGCTCACACTCAGGGTAAGAAACATCAGTCAAACTTGGCCAGACGTGCCGCGAAGGACTCAAAAGATACTCCACTTCAGGTACTACTTGCTTCATGAATCTAATGTTTCTGATGATTGCGTTGTATTTCATAATATTATATTGTAATTTTATGTTCAGCCTGCTCCAGAAAAACCAAGAGTTGAACCTAAAAAATTTGTTAAAATCGGAAGACCTGGATATCGTGTAACAAAACAGCGCGATCCAGAGAACATCCAACAGAGTCTATTATTTCAAATAGATTACCCAGGTGAGCATTTGACTCCGGTGCCTTTCATTTATTTTATTTAGTACTCGACTGCAATTACAAATCATACTAACAAATTCGTACAATTTCATTTGTATTCGTAGAAATTAGGGAAGATGTGCGTCCACGACATCGTTTCATGTCAGCTTACGAACAACGAGTTGAGCCACCGGATCGTAAATGGCAGTATTTATTATTCGCAGCTGAACCTTACGAAACAATCGCATTCAAGGTATTTTTTCGTTCTATCTCTGTTACATTAATGCCTTTTTAGAACTTCTTGGAAACATTAATCGGAAGAATAGGAATTGTTTCAATGTTTTCTGCTGATCTCTCATCAGTATTAGTAATGATTTAGGTCGTCGCAATGTTTCAATTTTCGTTTGAAGTAGCATTCGAAAATACCTGAAAAATTGATGTGGCTAACAATCAGTTTTTATTTCATGTTTCCAAGAATGGTTTTATTTTAATCATAACATTAATTTATATTGAAGTGTTCATCCATTATTTTTGTATTTTTTTATTTTTTCAGGTACCCAGTCGAGAAGTTGATAAATCTGAACAGAAATTTTGGACATATTGGAACGCAGACACCAAACAATTTTTCTTACAATTCGCTTATAAATTGGAGTCGAATAAGCCTATAGTGAATCCAATACCCCCGCCCCCACCCCCACCACCGATATCTCAACTTTCTCAGATGACTGTACGTCCTACCCCTTCGGTAGTGCCACCTCCCCCGCCAGCTTTACATCCTCCGCCTCCTCCTGCCCTATTTAACCCCGTTCCTCCACCCTCTGTTGTGGCCACGAGATAATGAAATAAAATTATCACATCTCACTGTGGTTATATTTTGTTAGTCATTCGGTTCTATGATGAAGAAACTGATTGCCCTATTTTTATCTCTTTTGTGTAATTTCTTACATTGCTGTAAATAATTGAATATATCATCTTTGGTAAAAAGTCCATTTGATTGAGGTTTTTCAAATTTTTCCATCATAATCGTTTAGCCCAAAGTATCAATGTTTTTGAAGATGAAATGATATTAGGTATGGTTTTCTTATCAAAACGATTGTCTTATTTACTCATGGTTGGTCCAACCGTGGTGTATAATCAACGAAATAATCACGTACTTGAGCCGAAGAATTGTTTATCTTATCCTACCCAATATTAAACTATGCTACAATCGACACTTATACTCTACAACGATAATAGACCAATGTCAAATGTTGAAAATTTAGAATAATTTAATCATCAACAGATAAGTAATGAAAAGTCGTCTTGGCTGAGGACACTCGGGAAATTTTCATCGATTTTGCGATTTTCTGTAGGAGACAGAATTTTACAAAAAAAAATGATAAATTACCTAACTCGGCGTTACCAGAATTGTATTTAATAGTACTTGAAATTCTGATAATCATTCACATTCAATTCAATCCAGTTTACATTTTCCGTTTGCATTTTCACGCAACAACCTTGACTCATTTCCGTTGATTTTATGTTTGAGGGAAATTGATCTATAGGTAGATGTACTCGTGTACATATATGTCATAACCCCACCCTTCAGTGTGGCAACAGCATTTTAGCGAAGTTGTTCTAAATTTAATTTATGATTTTTCTATGTTAGAACAATTCGTAAGTTTTGCATGCAAACTGAATACTTTCCGATGAATCATTAATTTTTCTCATTTCTGCTTTATCGGTTCAACGTGACATGACTGTTTAATTGGTATTGAATTACCACTCAATCTACTGATTCAAATTCTATACTCAATTGTTAAAAATCATAAATGCGTATTGTCGATTGTATTTGGTAGGGAGAAAAGAGGAAACAATTTTTGAAAGAAGCGTTCGTGCCTTTGTTTAAAAAAAAATCAGTTACAGGCAGATCTAATGATAGTTCCCACACCGACTCAGCTTTATACTCTTCGTATCTATTTATTTGAAAAAAATACTTCATAAAAAAGAATAATTATACATAGAGAGGTAAGTACTAAGTAGGTATTGTGTATTGTACATTTCCCCGAATTTCTTAAAGTGATGGAAAGAATAAGTGTATAGGATTCAGGACCATTAGGTGCTTTGGGTACAAAATAAATTTACCATTTTCTTAAGGTACATACATGAGTATGGTTTCATATCTACCTACTTTATCCAATTCAAATTGTAGTGGTACTTGAAAAACGCCTTCTTGAAATCTTTCTGACTTGAATAATCACACTATGCAAATATGTGAATCGAAGAAACCAAAGTCATTAGGCTAATATTGGTTTCTCCGTGAAAAAATTCTGAGCCACTATACTCCACTGAAGAAAGATTAAGTACCGAAATTTTCATTAATACGTATACCTAGTTCGTGAAATTCAATTCAATTAATAATTCTCTATTTTTCTCACCTCCTTCACCACTTGCAAAAAAATGAATAGGTACAAAAAGGCGATTATAACAGGACTGTGTTCATCTTTGCAAGTACATTAGATAGTACAAAACTTGTTCCTTTTTAGGATGCATTTCTTTTGATTTTTTTGACACACTATAGAGGTCCCTTTAACCCTTATGAAATACAGGGTCATGGGTACTTACATTACTTAATAGTGAAAATTTGTTTAAAATTCTATACCCTAAAGCACTGAAGAGTGGAAGTCACATTTTTTTCAACTTGAGGTTTTTACGTTTTCTGAATCTATGAACTTGTAGGTTCATAAACCATAAAAATCTCGAAACCGAAAAAATGAGACTTCCATCTTCGATGCTTTAGGGTGCAGACTACAGAATTAGATATTGAATGAGAAGACGTGTAATAAGATAATTTTAAAATCAAATTTGAAAGCTAAAAATTCCATTAAATTAAATGCAGACTAACGTTTACGTAAAAAAAAATGTAGGTTCAGATGTATGTACATTAAAAAATACCTATCTGACCCTGACCGCGAGCAAAAAATTTTTGAAACCGAAAAGTAGGTATTTTTCATAAGCTAACATATTGAATTTCTTTTTAAAAAAACTACGAATTAAGATCTCTGAAAGATTGCTCATTTTAAAAATAGATTAAGGCAGATTATCCATTCATAAAATTAATTACAAATTTTGTTCTTCTGTAGTACCTAATACCTACCTATCCATGCACTACCACTGATGAACCTACCTACCTATACCTGCTAGAGCTCGTTTAGCCTAGTGCTCTACTGGGCTTTACCCGTACCTACGTACCTACTTTCTATCAAAGATGATTTCTTTTCTTACGTATATGCGTATGCAATGTACATATAGTATGTTGTACATACACATACAATGTACATAGTATTTAATTTATCTATATCAGCTTTATCATGTGAACAATATCGCATGCTTTGCGAGAAATCAAACGTTGACGTAAACTGGCTTTTTTTTAGATAGATAATGAAAAATTATGACTAGATGGGATGGGTTATTTATGGGGAATATTTCAAACATCAGCAGTAATTACTTTCGCAACTACTTTCCGCTAAACGAGGTCATCAAAAGTTGTTCGTTTATTTTATAAGAAAAAGATTGATCAAGACGTATCAACTCACAACATTGGTATTTGGAATTTATGAATTACTATTTTCTTTTTTTTTATAACACAAATGAATCATTACGCATCATCGCATGATAATCAGTTGACTACCACTTTTTTTATAAAAATATTTATGAAGGATGCGGAATAATTTGGATGTACGATGAGTCGATGACGCATCGAATGAATTCAAAATTGACGCTAAAAAATATGTGGAGAGAAGGGGAGGGCGGTGAAGTTTCAGTTTTTTGAAATTAATATTTTGCTACACTGTATGGCGTCTATGCAACGAAAAGACGAAACACGAAGAAAATTAATAATTCGTTGCAAATGAACGTAAAGCTGGTTCATAAGATGGATTTTATTCTACTATTATTTCACCTATGAAATTATAAACGGACTGAATCTTAAAACGTTGAAAAACATAGGAAAAAAATTAAAATTAATTCCGTCCGATCCCGATCGACGTGAAAAAAAATGAACAATCGCCAAGCGAAAACACTGAATGGTTGTATTTTTCTTTTTCTATGGATTTTAACCTCTTTGTATAGTTCTTCGAATTCAATGAATAATACGAAGAAGGCGTGCCCTGTGATTCGATTATCATTCACCACGTTTCCAGTAACAAAACGATGGGAAAATCGGGCTGTGCAGGGTGGGGTGCGCGGTATTCGAAGCTCTATTTCCTTATATGGTCATCATTTGCACACTTCGTCACTGGTCTGACTTTACGAGATAGGTGATTCGTCGGTTACGGTTAGTCAGTGTGGATAGAGTATTGTAAAGCTGCTCTCGAACGTTTTCAGTAGTTCAGTTACTTGTTAACGGTTAGTTTGAATTTTTAGTTTTTTTCGGTGTTAAAAAGTTCACAAATCAGGTATGTGTAATTTTTATAATAATTTTCTACTCTATTGCCATTGTTTTAGTGTAAAATTCGTTTGTAATGATAACTGCAGAGCTTCTGAATTTCGAACGCCCAACATGGCCGGCTTTTGAAAACGTGTATCTTGTTTGGAATTTTTACTTAAAAGTATAGTTTAATATGGTGTGATTGTATTTGACTACGATTTCGATTCGTATAAATAACGAATATCCAACTTTGTCGATTAGGCGTCGACTTTTTTTCTATTCGAAAGTTTGGTACACGTACGCCAAATCACTAACGGTTAAATTCCGAACGTTAGGCGACCCGTGTGTATTTCGACCTTTTTCTAATTTTTTTTACCGTCATTTTAATGCCTAACATTTAAATTTCAGATAATTCCAACATGTGTGACGAAGAAGTTGCCGCACTCGTAGTTGATAATGGATCCGGTATGTGCAAGGCCGGTTTCGCTGGAGATGACGCTCCCAGAGCTGTGTTTCCTTCAATCGTCGGTCGTCCCAGACATCAGGTGAGCGATAATATTTCGCAATATTGCTAGTATAATGTTGATAACGGGGAAATTGATTGTAAATTTGTTATCTGTTTTCGTAGGGCGTTATGGTTGGTATGGGTCAAAAGGACAGTTACGTCGGTGACGAAGCCCAATCTAAAAGAGGTATCTTAACGTTGAAATATCCCATTGAACACGGTATCGTTACGAACTGGGATGATATGGAAAAAATTTGGCATCATACTTTCTACAACGAATTGCGAGTTGCCCCCGAAGAACACCCTGTATTGCTTACCGAAGCCCCATTGAACCCGAAAGCTAATCGTGAAAAGATGACGCAGGTATGTTGATTGCACAGTGCGATAATTAACTACCGTATAAGGCATTGTTTTTTTTTACTAATTTCGCTTTCGTTTGTTTACAGATTATGTTCGAAACTTTCAACACTCCTGCTATGTACGTTGCCATTCAAGCTGTACTTTCATTATACGCTTCCGGTCGTACAACTGGTATCGTATTAGATTCCGGTGACGGTGTTTCTCACACTGTACCAATCTACGAAGGTTACGCCTTACCACACGCCATCTTGCGTTTGGATTTAGCTGGTCGCGATTTAACCGACTATTTAATGAAAATCCTCACCGAAAGAGGTTACAGTTTTACCACAACTGCCGAAAGAGAAATCGTACGTGATATTAAAGAAAAATTGTGCTATGTCGCTTTGGACTTCGAACAAGAAATGGCCACCGCTGCGTCATCGAGTTCGTTAGAAAAATCATACGAACTACCCGACGGACAAGTGATCACCATCGGAAACGAAAGATTCCGTTGTCCGGAAGCTCTCTTCCAACCTTCATTCTTAGGAATGGAAGCTTGCGGTATCCACGAAACCACATACAACTCGATCATGAAATGCGACGTTGATATCCGTAAAGACTTGTACGCTAACACCGTCTTATCAGGTGGTACCACCATGTACCCAGGTATTGCCGACCGTATGCAAAAAGAAATCACCTCGCTCGCGCCATCGACGATGAAAATTAAAATCATCGCTCCACCTGAAAGAAAGTACTCTGTATGGATCGGAGGTTCTATTTTGGCTTCGTTGTCGACCTTCCAACAAATGTGGATTTCCAAACAAGAATACGACGAATCTGGTCCATCAATCGTCCACAGAAAATGCTTCTAATTGTATTCCCGGTTTTTTTATTATTATTTTTTTATTTTCTTTTTGAAAAACCCAAAATAGTATGCATTTCCCTGTCTTTTTTAAAATATATAAATTTATATCATTCATTCCTTAACACACACACCTGCATTATTTAAAATTACTCGGTAATTAAAAATATTTTATCTTATTTATTTTTTTTACTGTATTTTAATTTAATTGAAATAATTTTTATGTTTGCGATGTTGAAAACAAATTTATTTACATAGAATGTCCAAGTATGTGGTGGTGTTTTGTAACGTACCAACGTTAAATTTCGTATCATTCCTCTTTGTGTATGTTATGGTTTTTTCCCTTTTCGATTCGTGTTTGTTCACGATATTTCCGCGTAATGTTACATTCCAAATACGAACCTTTTGTAAAGCGTCTTTTTTTTCTATACATATACGCGTATGTGGATTTATATTTTTAACGTATTATAAGATGTTAAATTGAATTTTCGGTTATAAACGTATTTAGCTGTTTTGAATTTTCTGTGTTTTCACCACCGTATAGTTTACCCATTTTCCGATCACTTGTGGTCGATTCATTATTTCATTCCAATAAGTTTATCGCTTTGGAGAATTATCATAGGCTTGAATGTTGCTTTAGCTTAAGGTATGAATTTTTCTACGATATATGTAGCATAAATAGTTTTTTTTTTCTTTTTTTAAATAAACATTTAAAAGTCAAACTATCGTGGTGTTTCATTGGTTCATTTTTCTAGAAGTACAAGCTACTTCCAGTTTAACGAGTAATACTTGTATAAATTCTTGGAATAAATCTTATCTTGGAGTGGTATTTGATTACGTCAAAGTAATAATTATGGTATTAATTTGTCATCGTGTCACCAGCTCTCCACTGTCACCTCGAAAATAAAAAGTCAGTCGAATGTGGTATAGTCAACAGGTGATAAGTGTAGAATTTATCCGCGACTGGAAATCGTCAACAAGATGACGTAGGTTCTAGAGACTTACTATTTTTGGTGGTGCAGTTCATAGTTGGTATCGGGTCTTGTAGAATAATAATGCATTACACTCTTGAATACCAGATAGCCTTCGTAATACGTTTACGTTTACTTACATGGTCATACACACGTTGATGTGCTACTCTTCTAGTATATCTATTAGTTGGATACTTGAAATACGGGAAATAATCAAACTGCATAGGTCTTTATAAAGAGTTCCGGTGCATGAACTTGGGCGTACAAATTTATAAACCTACATTTGTACATATTGAAATAACGAAATAAGTAACAATGTATTCAAATTTCAAAGTAAAACATTTAAATTTAATTTGAAAATGAAATTAAATTACAAATGCGATAAAAAATTCTAAGGCCAAGTTGCTAACCTAAGAAATAACCTAGAAAGATTGCAAATAAAATTATTTGCAGTATTTGTTTACTTCATTAGAATTTCGCGTTTTTTTTGTACCTACGACAGTCCAAATAGGTAATTCTATCACGAGTTACCTACCTACAATTTACAAGTTACAGCAAGTAGGTATAATAGGTATTAAATTATTATTTGATAATGACGATCGATTGACGTCTTCTGGCCACTTGAACATTTCGACAATTACCATCACAATTAGCAATGGATCCTGAAAATTGAAAAAAAAAAATTTTTGAACATTATCAAATCCAAACAGGTTGTTCCATGAAGCGTCCGCAGAGTTATCGCGAGTCTGATCGCAAATCGCAATTGACCTGAGATCAGAAGTGCCTAATTCAAATTGTATTGGATACATGCTTAAACTTAGTAGTCTTATGAATGCAAGACAGTCAAAGAATCATAATTACAGGTACATACCCGATTCCATTTTTGAAAATTTTGTGTGAATTTTCAAAATGTGAAATTTTGAGAAAATCGAAAAAATTTTATAATTCAAAATTCAAAAAACGATTAAAAATGGTTTCTTTGCCTGCCTCCCACAGAACTTCAAAAAATAAACGAAATTTATTATGATATTTTTTTTGCCAAACTCTGAAATTGAAGACGCTAGAAAAGAAAATTCTATTTTAATTCATTTTTTTGAATAATTCATATTACCTATTAAAAATAGAAAATTCAAGAAACGATTAAAAATTGTTTGTTAGCATACCACCTTGTTATAGAACTTGAAAAAATTAAACAAAATTTATTATGACATATTTTTGACTATCTCTGAAACTGAAGGGACGAGAAAAGAAAATGCAACAAAAGTTCCTTTTGAAGAAATCCTTTCATAAAAAATTTCTTTACAAATTTTGCAGGGAAAAATTAATTAAAAATTTTTCTAAACAATTCTTCATAAAAATTACTTATTTTCATTAAAAATTAAATTCCCTCACTCACAGTACAAAATTATTTGAGAGAAAAAATCGCCCGAAACATTTTAAAAATTTTTATAAAAAATTTCTGACATAAAATTCTTTTAAAAATCAAAAAAAAAAACAAAAAAAAAACGCTCTTCAGGATCCCTTTTTTGGTCAGAAGATTTCCAAACAAAGTGATATTTTTATGAGATATATTTTTATACCAGAAAAATTGAGATCTTCTTTATCCGAAAAAAAACAAGAAAACAAATTACTCCCAAGAAATACGAATTTTTTTTTGCAATTTTTTTTTAAATCCAAGAACAATTGAAAATAATTGTTTTATTTTTTTAAAAAAATCGAAATTTTTTTCAAAGGTACCTACCTAACCTACCAAAAAAGTTGAAAAATTTCTAATTCAAAAAAATCGAGAATCATTTTTCAGTTTTTTCAAAAAAAAAAAATTTTTAAAAATAGAAGTATTTTTACTGCAGAAAAAAAATTGAAGAATTTTTTCCACGAAATTGCAAACACTCTTAAATTGTTTAAAAAATTAAAAGATTTCTTAATTCCTGAAAAAATTGTGTTTTTTGTTTTAAGTACATAACTTAAATATGAAAAACATGTATGTTTACTTTTTCAAATGAAAAATTGAGAAATTCTTAGATTTCACTTTTAAAGAAATAAGAACTTTTCTTTTCAACAAAATCGAATGAAAAATATTTAAATTTTCATTCAAAAAATTATGAAAATAAATAAAAAATTTTAATTTTTCATATTTTAAAAAAAGAGAAATTTTTTAAGAAATGAAAATTATTTTTACTCCCTTAAATGATGATACAAATAAATTTTCCTATGCAAAAAAATTGAAAAAAAAAAACTAAAGAAGGTGGGTAATTGAAATTTTTTTTTAATAATTTTTTTTCTTCTGAAAAATAAGAAATGTTGCAATCTATCATCTATGAAACCCAAGCAGGAAGCACTAATAAGCAGAAGTAGAAAAATGAAATTTTACAGCAGAGCGATTTTTCAAATTTTTGTCAATTTTTTTTAAAATTTCTAAATACCTAATTATGGGTAGGTACTAGGTAGGTATAAAAACTCATTTCTTTGTTTTTTCAAAAATTTTGAAAAATTCGAATTTAGTTTTCCTTTTCACTTTTCAGAACTTTTAAAAATTATTTTAAAAGTAATGAACACACGTAGCACATTCCGGGTTGGTTTTTAGTAAAATGGCGAAAAAATGACGAAGAATCCGAAAATGCAAAAAAAAAAAATTAAAATTAATATGCACTTCTGCTTGGGTTCCTAAATCGCATCACAAATACTTCAAACACTCAAAAAATGCAGAAATACTTTTCTCAAAAACAAACACATCTTTTCAAAACACCAAAACCAAAACACACAAGATTTTTCCCCAAAAAAATTAAAACACCCCTCATAATTATTCCAAAATATCGAATGATTTTAAATTCAAAAAAAAGTTGAGAAATGTTTTTCAAAGAAACAAGAAAATTAAATATGAAATAAATTATTATTGTTATACATATTTACATGCTTACTCCCAAAAAAAAATCAGAAATTTTTATCTCCAAAAAATTCAGAAAGTTTTTCCATTCAAAATCAAAAACGCTTGAAGCTACGAGCGGATCCAGCTCTCGGATGAGCCACATCAAAACGCAGTAAACAAGCCGGATTCGTATAGCTTTCTGCGCATGCTCGTGTACTTCGCTGTTTTTAGTGTTTTTTCACTTTTTTTGTTTTATTATTTTTTCTTTCGTTTTACTTTTTATTACAAAATATATTATTAGGTATTTTATTTTCATTTTTTGTAAAAAATTGAATAAAATTAATAATAAATCGACAATGTAATGATTGATTAATGATGAAAAGTTATAATGGCGTGAATTTTGAAAGTTTTAAAATTACATTACCTACTTCATTTTTCTTTCACTTTATTCAATTTCTAAGAAGAAAAAAATAAAAAAACAAGTGAAAAAATAACAATTACGTATTTATCAATTATTTGTACAATGTACATTCCTCTGCCTCTGTTTTAGTTGAAAGAAAGAAAGAAAGAAAATAAGAACAACAACAATTGAATAATATTAATTAATGAATAATGAAACAGGACAAAAATGATTTAATCATTAATCGTAAATTCATAACCTATTATAACAGCTTACTAAGTTTTGATTGTGATCAATGATTTTATTTTGTCACGTCTATGTTCATTTATTATTTTTTACAACTATTATTATTATTTTTTAAATTAAAAAAAAATATATAGGTACTTAGTTTCTTTCTAAAAGACTTCAAATCTTGGAAAAAAGAATGAATTAAGCTTTAAAATTTTCAAAATCCTCACTCAAATTCACGCATTAATTAAAATTTTGAATACCTAACTTTTATTCAACAGAGGTACAGATAGTTATTTTTTCAATTTTTTTTTTTTTCACTTGTTTTTTTTCTTTCTTTCTTAGATTTCGAGCTTTTGCAACTTTTTACTGGTTAGTGCTAGAGCTTTGGGGAAAAAACGAAAATACAGCGGAAGAAATGTAGATCATTTTTCATGTCTCAAACACCCATGTGCTCACTCAAAATTTTGAGATATTCAAGTTCAAAGTTTGAAAAAAATGAAATTTTCAATTTTTTCAACTTTACACTTTGATAACTTTTTATTCGTTAAAGCTACAATTTTGAAACAAAAATGAGGTTGTAGAGGAGAAAAAGTAGATCATCTTACATGTCTCAAACACCTATGTCCTCACTTGAGTTTTTGAGTTATTAAAGAAAAACGCGTTTCCCCCATAAGAAACAATGTAATCAATCGCCTAATCCCATGACGTCACGCGGACTTTTTTCGCCAGTTCTGAGGCCTTTTACATATAGGTGGTGTTGACCCAAGTCCCTGTCCCGTTTAAATTATTCCTGTCCCGGCACATTTCCCCAGTCCCCGTTCTAAAAATCAATGGGGTTTAAAGCCCTGCCTTGAACTTGATAAATCAACCAGTGTTCTCGGCTGGAACAAATCTGAACCTCCCTTCGCGACTGTTGAAATTCAGGTTATGCAATTAATAAAAACAAAAGTTGCAAGTTCCTGGCCGCAGCGGCGTCATCTACCACCACCCTCCCACCTATTAAACCGAATAAGAAGCCGCAACCATCAAGCCAAAAGAAGAAAGAAGACCAACTTGACCAAAATAATCGGATTGAGAACTTTCAGAACTTTAGAGTCTCGTCAAATTGCGAATTTGTATGGTTAATTTTTTACATAATTTTTGATCAACTATCAAGTAATGCTATTGAATTGTGAATTATCAATCGTTTGTTAATACAGAAATGCCATAATTCCTCTTCTCTATTTTTGTTTTGTAGTTTTATCCATTCCCTAAGATTGTGGCGATGGCGACCGAACATGACGCTGCCGCAGATAATATTGAGAAATTGTACAAAAACTTTGGAATACTCGCCGACGCCAACACTAGTGGTAATATCAATCAAGTGAGAATGAACAATATAATATAAAAATTTAAGTATGTCTTTGAACAAAATGCTGACTAAACGTTCCTATTGGTAGCATGAAAAAGAGTATATGGAAATATTAGCCGCTGTGAAAGGTTCGCCTAAAGAAAAAAGACTGGCTTCTCAATTCATTGCCAGATTTTTCAGAAATTTTCCAACGTTAGCGAATCAAGCTCAAGAAGCTCTACTGGATTTATGCGAAGATGATGATGTTTCTGTAAGTAACCGAACTAACCATAGTATTTTTTACTGATTACTGACTAAATTGTTTCATTCTCTCAATTTCTGTTACAGATTCGTAAACAAGCTATAAAAGATTTATCATCTATTTGTAAGGATAATAAAGAGCAAGTTCCTAAAATTGCTGATATTTTGGCTCAACTGTTGCAAGCGGAAGATCTCTCTGAATTGATGACTGTTCAAGAATCTTTGATGTCGCTGTTAAAATTCGACGCCAAAGGTAAAATACAACTCAAATTCTCTTGGAAATTCGGTTTAAAATACCTTTATAGAAATGTTTCATTTTTTTTCTACAACTATCTTATTCTAGGTACTTTGAACGGGATATACTGTCAACTTCTAACTGGAGATGAAACAGTGCGTGAGCGTTGTGTCAAGTTCTTGAGTAAGAAAGTCGTTCCTATTGACCGTAATGTTATTGACAAAGCCGCGGAGGATTTCTTGATTATTGAAACTAAAAAAGTTTTGCAGGTGATCATCTTTGAACGAAATTCTTCAACTTCTGATTTTTTTATTGACCATTTTTTTTTTCGATTTCGTAGGATGTGACTGGTGATGAATTCATTCAACTGATGCATATATTGAGTTGTTCACGACTTCGTAAGACACCTTTGGGACAAAAAGAACTCGTGGATATAATTGCCGATCAAGCTGAACTTGATCATCCATTTGATCCGCAGGATGAGAGTCAAGTTGACAGAATTATTCATTGCACGTATTGCGCCCTTCAATATTTTCATGTATGTAGATCGATGCGGCTAATTTAATGCATTGTTTTCCCAATTGCAACATTGTACATAATGCGTATTCTTACAGGTCATTGATTCTAATAAATTTGTTGCGTTTTTCTTGAACAAAGTTTTGCCTCAATTGGATAAAATTCCAAAAGAAATGAAAAATTTCAAACACGTTCATTTGGAATTGCTGAAAATATTTGCGGAATGTTGTGCTTTTTGTAAAACTTTGCCCAATGCGGAAGATATTATTGAAAAAGCAGTCAATTTATTATACGTAAGTCGGATGCTGTGAAAAATTACCACCGTTACGCATTCGCTATAAATTTAATTCATTTCTTGCTGTAGCGTTACGTCCCTCATCCGCCAACAGATGAAAATACAGAAACTAATTTCGAATTTACTCACGTTGAAGCAGCTATGTTCGCTTTCCATCAGTTGGGTAGAGTGCGTCCAGATGTAATTAAAGTTGATTCTGATTTGTACAAAGAATTGAAATTACGGTAATTTATTCCTTTCCTTTCCAACTTCGATATTTCTAATATTGGTTTTATTTTTCATTTCAATCTTTTTATCATTTTTTAGATTACATTTTCTTGCCTGTCATGTGCAAGGTTACATAAAACCTTTACGCGAAGATATAAAGAACATAAACAAAACAGAATTGAAGTCAGATGCGGAAAGCAAACTGAAGGTTGCAGCTTTGAAAGCAGCTTCAAACATCAGCACTATGATTAAGGATATATTCCATAATCCTCCCAGATATAAGGCTGAAATTGTTCTATCTTGGAAAACATCGCCAGTAGCTGAATCTGTAATTTCATTTTCTTTTTTCGAACCTAATTTTTCGTGTTCATTTATTAAAATACGAATGTTTTTGCAGAAATCGTCGCCTGAAAATTCCAAGGTAATAGAAAAGAAACGAACTAGTAGTAGTAGTTCGTATGGTCACGAGGATGGACAATTATCATCAAAGCAAAGTCGATCAAGTGGTCGAGAACTATACCAGCCTCCTAGTGGAAAATTCAGTACCAAAGTGTCGGGTTACGGTAAATTGAAATTTGAAAATACTTACAGTTAATGGTTAGAACCAATTTCCTATTACAATTTTAATTTTTTTTTCAATGTTTAAAAGGTCCATCAAAAGGTAGTAACTGGAGCAGTAGTCGTGTTCGAGGCAGTCGTAATTTCAGAGGAAGTTCAAGGTGGCGTTATTAGATGGAATGCATTTTAAATTATGAACTTATTTATACATAGACCACATTGTCAACAGTGAATTGGGAATTTTTATAAGTGCAAAATGAATTATAGAATATTAAAATGCACATGTCGTGTTTATCAGATGAATCACAACCAGAATTGAGAAATCATAATATTTATTTTATATTTGCAAGTACATGATTTAAAAAACAAAAAACATTCTGCTGGTTTTGTACAAAAAATTAATTTGTTTATGGCTTATTGTAAAAATAAAAAATATGTAAATTCAGCAACTCTTATATTTATGGGATACTTTCAACTTATTAGGAATGAGCTACACATTTGAAATCAAGTAATAACACCATGGTATGTACACCTTTTCCATTAGATTTTGGGATAAACCATACCATAACATAATAACTTGAAGAATCCTATATAGAAAGTATAAAAATATATTTAACTTTCTATTTGACACAAATTCACGACTACCATTGTCTATTGAGAAAAATAAGGCTCGATTCTAGAATTACGCTGTAGTTAAACATGAGCTAATACACGACCAGAATGATTATTTATTTTTTCAAAACCAAAATGCATTCTTCCTTTTCCTTTATCATGACGAATGTTTTGAGTTTTTCTGAAAAAAAAAAAATCATGATTATTCCTTCATTTTATACAAGGTTATGTTGAGCAGCACAAACTTACGGTTTTCTTTTTTTCTTCTTATTCAACTCCATCGAATCTAATATTTGACACATCAATCGATCTTCTGGAGTACAGCTATCATATTTATCCAACTCTTCAGTTTTTTCAGCATCGCTCTCATCCATAACATCTGTAGCAGCTAAAATTCTCGGATCCAATTCTGAATTGGGAAGCTCATCTGACGCAGTATTTAATATTTCATGCGCCTAAAACATATCAATTAAAAAACAAGAGTTTGAGTCGAATTTCGAAGAGATACATACATTATATGGAGCAAATTTACTAATTTACTTTATTTAAATGCTTCCTGAATCTGACCGCAGTTTCATTACGTTGCCTTTTTTGTAAATCCAACATCACTCGTAACGTTTCCCTGGCTTGATGAGGACGGAACTCATTTAATAAATGGTGAATATGAATGAATAACGTACTGATATCTTCCACTTTTTCAGCGCGTTTTATATCAGGAGAGTACACCAGGAGGTCTAATAAATCCAAGAAGTTGACCAATAACGAGTGATTCAGTTTCTTCAGTTCTCGACGGCGATCAAAATGTTGAGGATACAAGCGTTTAATTTGCTGAATTGTGATATGTTCATTAGTGACTGAATAACAGCAGAATCGTAGCTATAATCATATAAATTACTTGTGATTCAAGAGGTCTTATGATGGGATCATCGGCATTGAAAGTTCTCCCAAACATGCTATAACTGTCTTGAATCAATGGTGGAGGCTTCGGAGCCCGTCCTCGTCGAATATTTTCATCGCTAAATAATGTAATATATTGAACGGGGGGCAGTGGAAGAGAACTCACTTGTTCTTGACCGGTTGCCATCTGCAAAAATTAATTCAGGTGGTAAAATATGAGTTGAATTTATTTGTATATTTAACCTATTAGAATCAAATAAGAATTTGCAGGTTTCTGTGGAAAAACTTCAGAAAAACAATGAAATAGATCAAATGTTTAGCAGTACTTACGGAGCTAAGCGATAATTTAAAACACAGCAAGAACAATTTATCGAAGAACTTAGAACTCTGCAGATTTTTTATTCTATTTTAGAAATTTCAGTTTATTATCACCTTACTTTGCAAAATTTGTAATGTAGTAAACAAGTAAACACATACACAAACACACACAACGGGCACTGACACAAATTTTCATTGAAAAAAAAAGGTCGGGGATCTCATTCAAATCGTTCTTGAACGATGAATCAAACGAAACGTTAGGGTTAAGTTGGGGTATACTTATTAAAACAAACAGGATGGAAGGGGACGCGGAGGAACGCAAACGTCAAACGTGTTTTTATTTTTGCATGATAAGTTTTTTATGCCATTTTTTCAAATTTTTATCCTTTTTCCACAAAGATGTCTTCAATTTTTTCTTTTTGTACAAAATGTTGTGTACAATGTACTATTCATCATTAATATTTCATTTCTTCACATTCTCAGTATCTCATCAAATTTACTTGGTTATCTCCGGCGGTTTGGCAGACTGGCGGTCTCCGGTTCGGTTATCTCTATCACTTCGAGTTAGCGTCTGTTAGCGTACCCGTATATTGAAACATTGAGATGAAGAGAAGTGGTTCTTATTGCTATGGAAGTGAATCTACGAAACTTGAGTGACCATGTCAGAGATAAGCTACTGAAAGGTAAATTTTGTTTTTCAGTATTCGATTATTCCTTTATTTTTCATTTAGTATTTCGAAATTTTTTATAGCTCGTTTAACAACATGTAGTAAAATTCTACAACTGACTGAAAATGAGCTCAGGATGGTTGGAGATTTTACAACTGAAGATGTGAAAAGTATATTTTATCTTGCCTCACAAACAGTAATCAAACCTACTACTCTAAACTCAGGTACGTTTACTTTGTAAATTTTAATTCATGACATTTCGATGTCTCTATCAAAGCATTATTTTTATAGAATTATCAACGATAACCACTGGATGCGAAAGAATCGACGCTGTTTTAGGAGGCGGATTGCGTCGTTCCAGTGGAATAAATGAGATATCCGGGGAAAGTGGTTGCGGTAAAACTCAGCTGTGTCTTCAGCTCACACTAACCACACAGAATCCTGAAATCGTCGGAGGAATAAATAAATGTAAGGATCTAATTTTGAAAATTTTGTATTATTCAATTCGTATTATAAATTTGACGAGTCACTTTTTAGCGGTGATGTATATTTGTACAGAAGATAGTTTTCCTTCCAAAAGACTCGTGCAAATGATGGAAAATATCCCTCCGCCGTTTAAAAATCGTAACGAAATACCGTATGGTGATAGAATTTATATCGAACATATATCAGATGTTGTAAGTAATCTTTTCATTCAAAATTATGTAGGTATGTGATATGTTTCTGTTTTTTCATTCAATTTTTTTTTGTTTTTTCAGAACGGGTTAAAAGAATGTTTATTCAAGCGACTGCCGAATCTTCTCGTTACGGGAAAAGTTGGTTTATTAATAATTGATAGCATTGCAGCACTATTTAGAGCTGATTACACCGCTCAGGAAGGGCTTCAACGTACTAAAGATTTACGTAGTGTCGGCTGTCAATTGCACTCACTTTCGAAAAAGTACAATGTATGCGTTTTATGTATCAATCAGGTACCCATTTAGCTCTGTTTAGAAAATTTGATGTATGTAACTATGCATACCGACTATTAAAATCATATTTTGATTACCTTTTGTAGGTTACATCTAATATTTCCTTAGATGAGAAAGATCCTGTTCCCGCACTGGGACTAGCCTGGGCTAATTTAGTTACAACTCGTATACTAATGAAGAAGTATCAATTTAGAGATCTCAGAATAATTCAATTAGTCTTTTCTCCTCATACGGGACCTGCAACTTGTAGTTTTTCTATAACAGACGTAGGAGTCAGAGGTATCGAAGTGTAAGCTTATACGCGTACCTATCTGTGATAATATCGGTTAAGAATTTATTAATTAATTTATTATTTGCCAAAACCGCCAAAACTCAGTTCTGAACTAAATAAAGAGTTTTACAGAATAATATTATTTTGACGATTATTGTTGATTAATTAATTTTCTTCGATTAATTAAATTTACTAACAACAGTGTTGGCGTTGAAGTTTGAGTTTTAATTAGAAAGTTAAAAAGAACGAAATATTCCCTTCTCAATGTCTATACTATAGACAGTCAAGAGGAAGACGGAAATCTTCGTGCTAGCAAATCCGTACCCAAAGTTGTCCGGTCCATGTAGAGCGCGCTGCTTGTCAAACTCTCCCTCGTACTTCATGCGTTTTATACGCGTTTATATGGGGAAGGATTTGAAAAACACGTAATTTTTCATTTTTTAGGGGTTTAATTTTTTTTTGAGATTTTTTTTTCTTCAAATATATTTTTAATGCAATGTATACTAGCATTTACAGCAGAAAACTCATTAAATATGATTAATTTGTACATCTATATCCGTATTAAACAGTACAATACTACATAGGTAGGTACTTGATATTCAAAATTAGAGATGAAGGACACGTCCTATCTGAATTATTGTGATGACCAAAATTATTCCTACGACTTTAAGCAACAACTTTTGTTTGAAAAGTTTTTTAATTGGACCCTTCCCTCCGCCAATTTTTATTTTTAATAGCATAATATTATAGATAATTAGTATGCATAATCATGTCATATTTGATATTATTAAAATTGGAGGGGAAGGAAGGGTCTAATCGAAAATTTTATAATAACAAAAATTATTTTCAAGACCTTAATCTACAACTTTCGCTTTGAAAAAATTTCAATTGGACCCACCCTGTCTCCCACCACCAATTTTTAATTTGTATCTTCGGTGTGTTGTGCAAAATCAGTGGGGAGGGAGAGCGGGAGAGGTGCAATTGAAAATATTTTCAACCAAAATTTATACGTTGAAGTCCTAGGAATAATTTTGGTCAATATAAAATTTTCGATTAGACCCTTCCTTCCCCTCCAATTTTGATGATAGGCATGACCTTGGATACTTTATATGCTATTTTAAAAAAAAATAAGCGAAGGAAAGGGTCCAATTAAAAAACTTTTCAAACAAAAGTTGTTGCTTGAAGTGCTAGGAATAATTTTGGTCGATGTAAAATTTTCGAGTAGACCCTTCCTTCCCCTCTAATTTTGATGATAGACATGACCTTGGATACTTTATATGCTATTTAAAAAAAAAATAAGCGAAGGAAAGGGTCCAATTGAAAAACTTTTCAAACAAAAGTTGTTGCTTGAAGTGCTAGAAATAATTTTGGTTATTATAAAATTTTGGATTAGGCCCTTCCTTCCCTTCCAATTTTGATAATAGACATGACCTTGGATACTTTATATGCTATTTTTAAAAAAAATAGGCAAAGGAAAGGGTCCAATTAAAAAACTTTTCAAACAAAAGTTGTTGCTTGAAGTCGTAGGAATAATTTTGGTCATCACAATAATTCAGATAGGACATGTCCTTCATCTCTAATTTTGAATATCAAGTACCTACCTATGTAGTATTGTACTGTTTAGTACGGATATAGATGTACAAATTAATCATATTTAATGAGTTTTCTGCTGTAAATGCTAGTATACATTGCATTAAAAATATATTTGAAGAAAAAAAAATCTCAAAAAAAAATTAAACCCCTAAAAAATGAAAAATTACGTGTTTTTCAAATCCTTCCCCATATAAACGCGTATAAAACGCATGAAGTACGAGGGAGAGTTTGACAAGCAGCGCGCTCTACATGGACCGGACAACTTTGGGTACGGAAATCAGTTATTTCTCCCATATAAGATTTCCGTCTTCCTCTTGACTGTCTATAGTCTATACCAACGTCTCTTAGATATTCTACTTTGATAACTTGAATAACACATTTTGATGTGGTGGAATATCACGCATAATTATGCAGTTCTACGCTCGAGACATCCAGTTGATGAAAATTAACATTTTTGTAATATTTTACCCAATTTCTTTCTATTTAAAAATCTAATATTTACTAGCATAAGAGATACAGATGACATGATACTCTAAAAATTAAAACATATTTTTATTAGGTAATTCAAAAAATCACAAGTAGGTACAAAAATGCGACACACACGTACACGGCACATCACCAACCAGGTAAACACTAGATGTTCACATAAACGACATAAATGAGCATGGAAATTCGAAATTCGATATCATATCAATTAGATTATTTATAGATTTATTAATTAGAATCCGAACAACTCACATCGCTACCAGACAACACCTCAAAATCATCGATGTCGTCACCAGAATCCATATATTGGAAAGTCCAAAATGCAGCGGTATCGTACCAGCTGGAAAAGCTGAAGTATTGAATATTTAACGGATAATCATCTTTCCATAACATGAACGGCAATTCATTTCCTCGTTTACCGATTTCAATCAGGCCTTCTGAAGAAATTCGAATCCAAAAATATCGCCACTCGTCACCTGATATAATATTTTTGAATTTTACGAATGATTTGTCATTTTTCAATAGTTGTCTTCGAATAGCACAATGTCTATTATGATTTGCACCCAGAACAATTTCGTAAACCGGCGATGTGTTATCCCAGAGTTTGTCCGTTGGCGAAAATAAGATGTGAGCGTTGCTGTAGGCTTTTACACTGAAATTCAGAGTGACGTCTTCGTTGGTTCTAATGACCGGAAAAAATTGACTGTACTCGTAATGCACAGTTTTCAACATCTGCATCGTCCTGGGTTTGAATTTGAGATTATCTAAGAACAGTGTTACGATTACGATAAGTGATTTGTGTGATTGATTTTCTTCGTGTATAAGTACGTGAAATATACATAAAACTCACTTTTTTCTGATTCGGTATTTGAGCTGGAAACGTTCATTGTGACGTGGAGAAAGAGAGCAGTTGACAGTCGTCGTGGTCGTGGTCAAAATTGAAAAATATACTAGACAGTGGGTATTATAATTATATCGCGTTATTTTTGAACAATGTGGACGTATAACGCAATTTAAAGACACAAACAGATGAGCAAAAGAATCGCAAATTTGTTGCTGTTTTACGTTAATAATGCACCAAACTTGAAACACAATTTAACACGATTTCATTCTTGTTTTGACTTGTAATGACACTTGGTGTAAAGGTAATTTGTGTAAGCTGTAAATAACCTTTTCTTTTTTTATCAAGACATTCCATCAAATCAAACACAAACTACAACATTTCCCCCCTCGTCCTTCCCGCTTATGATACACACAGTAACACAGTCACACACACGTTCTTACTTGTATTCGCCACATAAAATTAAAAAATGCAAGTGTGCAAACTAGACTTCTTCCATCCAATCACAGCTCTTGTTTTTAACATTGCATTGTTTCATTTTTCCAAATCTAATCAGATCATATGTTCGAGTGAGTTTAATTATTGCACTTTTAAGCCATCATTCTTTGTGTTTTCTATTTTGCTAAAGAATGAGCTAACATTTAATTTCATTGAATAGATTTATTCATCTTTATCTAGTTTACTATTCAATTTTATTTTTGATTACATAAAATTCAAATATGACTTCAAGAAGAGCTACTCATTCTGGAAGTTGGTACACGGAATCAAGTGAGGAAATTACAGTTTTTCATTAAGTTTTATCTATTCTATTTTTGAAATACGTATCATATCAAGTGATCAAAATCCCTGCATCTGCCAGGTTTGAGTTTTTGCTCATTACTATTGTGTATCGTGATCATCACACTTCTAGAGTCACTCAAAATAACTTTGATAAGAGACGTGAAATTTTATCAGTTGAAATAGACTGCTGGTATTAAAATATTTTTGTTTTGTTACTTCACTTGCCCTCTAATTAAATGAAAATATTCTCTCGATTAATAATTCTAATCAACTTTACAAATTCTACTCACTATCAAATTGTTACTTTTTCTTACGATAATTGAACCAATTTGACTATCCCCAATTTTTTTACTTCTTTTACAGACAGGGAATTGAATAGGCAATTAGAAAACTGGCTAAATGCTGCTGAACTTCTACATGGACCTGCCAGAGCAATTATTGCTCCGTAATTTGATTTTATTTTTTAATATTATTTTTTGGAAATTTCTTAGATAATTAATTCGTTTTTTCTACTAGGCACGCTGGATATCAATATTGTGGTGCTTGCAGTGCATTCGCGTACAGACAAATTAGTCCTGTTGTCGTGTAAGTAGTGTACGTTTTAAAATACTTGGAATTTTTAGTCCAACATGTATATTTTAGTGCTGTCAAGAAAAAGGTCATACAGCCACAGATGTTGATTGAGAAAAATTAATCTATGCAAAATGCAATCTTCATAGCTTAAAGTCAACGTCTAACTATTTTTGCAATCTGAAAACGTACTAATGAGATTGTTTTATATTACAGCCAGAGAATTTTCATTTTAGGACCTTCTCACCATGTCAGACTATCCGGATGTGCTCTCTCAACTGCAACGAAGTATCGGACTCCTTTATATGATCTCAATATCGATACTCAAGGTATTTTTACGTCGTTCTTTCCCTAAAAGCAGATCACTGCAAATAAATGACATGAATAATGGGCTTTTTCCAGTCTATTCGGAGCTAGAAAGTAGTGGTCCGTTCGAGAAAATGGATATCACTGTGGACGAAGATGAACACAGTATCGAAATGCACCTTCCATTCATTGCCAAAGTTATGGAACAGTACGTACCGCTTTCATTTTACAACGGATATCATTTCTAACTAATATAATTGGGAACATATTTACCAGATACAAAGATTCCTTCACCATTGTTCCTGTATTGGTCGGTTCATTGAACCCAGATAAAGAGGCGATGTACGGTCGAATATTTTCCAAGTATTTGGCAGATCCTCAAAATTTATTTGTGATTTCTTCCGACTTTTGTCATTGGGGTCAACGTTTCCGATACACTTTTTACGATCGTTCCTGGGGAGAAATTTATCAATCTATTCAAACTTTGGATAGAACTGTAGGTTTTCTCTCGATCGTATTTTTTGTTAGAAATAAAGACGTTTTAGTAATACATTGATTTTCTTCCTATAGGCGATGGATGCTATTGAAACATTGAATCCTTCCGCGTTTACTGACTATTTGAAGAAATATTCAAATACTATATGCGGTCGACATCCTATTGGAATTTTGATTCAGGTAAACAAATATGAACACTTTGGTGTGCACGATCGTAATGTAACGGTGTTTTATATAATTTCAATATTAATTTTCAGGCTGCTCATCATTTACAAAAAATGTCTCTGAATGGACATAAAATGACGCTCAAGTTTTTGAAATATGCTCAATCTAGTAAGTGTTCTAATATGAGTGATTCTTCCGTCAGTTACGCTGCCGCCGCCCTTGTATTCGAATAAAGTAATTTCATTATGTGATAATTTGCGGTACCTATAACCGATGCAAAAAAAATACGACGTTTAAAACTTCACGAAAATTGTACTAAAATAGAATTAAGACGTTTAATTTTACGGAAGAAATATTACGTTTTATAAATGCTGTATTATGTGATAAATACGATGCTTCGTAACGTACAGTATGTACTTCATTTAATTATTTTTAAATCGTTAGAGTTACGTAGAATTAAAACGCGGTGGCAATTTACTAAACATTTATGAGCCGCAATTGATTTTTAATTTTTTTTTTTTTTTTTTAGTATTAATTCGCTAGATTCGTAAGCTTTTGTATAAGTCTACTTAAAATTATTGACAAAATTTCTTGTATTATGTATTTCTAAAACAGTTTCCAAAATTTCTTGTTTAGGTAAACATTTTGTATAAAGTTGCCTGTATCAGGCAGACGAAATTTTTTAAGTTTCTTTTTTTATCTTGTTATTGTTATAATAAATGCTGGAAAAAAACTGTTTTATAACAAATAAACATTCGAGTTTATTTTGCGTTTTTCTTTTCAACCTAGGTAATAATTTTTAAATAATGGGTATAGGCTTAGGTACCTCCGTTACGATCCCTAATGAGTGTTGACGTGCTGAGAAGAAGAGCCCATCAAATCAAAATTATACTTGGATTATGACAGACGAAACGAAAAACTTCAAATTTATTATCAGAAATTCTCTGTGGATAAAAATCACTCGCCATTGCAAAATCGATAATGCATGATTTTAAATTTTATTTCGGTGACTTGAGAATTTAATTTGAAAGTTCATGAAAAAAAAATTCGTATCTTACTATCATGTTGAAAATTTAAATTTAAAAAAACAAAATGGTTATTGTAAATTGTATTCATTAATATGTAGGTAGGTAGCAGGTATTCACTTACCTATCCATTATTTTCCACATTTTCTAATTTCTTTTGACGGTGATCGAACCTCAAAATGTAATAAAAACCAGAAAACACAATATTCATGTTTAATTCAACTCAACAAAGTTCAAAAACTTCAAATTTTCTGAAAGATAATAGGTACCTAGCTAATTTCTTTTGGTGTTCACTGTTTGGCGTTTGAAGTTATGGCTGAGGAAAAAATTAAATTATGAAGAAAATTTCACTAAATCAAGACTCCTGTCAAAAGACTTGAGGCCACTTTGCCACAGCATTAAATTCTCAAACATATACACTTCAGTCACCATTTTCAACCATCAACACTAAGTAAGAAGTTATAAATTATAATACCATAAATAAAAAAATAAAAAAATTGCAATCAAACTACAGCCTTGTTAAACATAATTCTCAAATCAAGAGTTTTTCAAGCTGAAAATATAAGTAGGCCTACTATTCTGCGAAAAGGCTCTGAGGCTAGAAAAATACCCTTTATTCCGTTGCATTTGCATCTTACCTGAACGCAGCCGGAATCATAACAAACAGTGGTGGTTGGAGGGTGACTGACTAGTTCCTTTTTTACAAACACGTTACTTTGTTTGAAAATAATGAAACGGTTATCAGAGTTCATGCGGTGAGACTGGTGAGAGTATTAAAGTGGAATGCAGCTGTTATGTACCGCACGCGTTCTTCTCATCTGATCTGATATATTTTATGGAAATGAAAAGTTTTTACAGTTTTTATTGCCTCTTTTGAAGATTTGAAATCATTCGGTAAGTTTGCTTTGTGTTTGTTAACATTTATTATACTTTATAGTACCTAACTGACAAAAAAAAGTCACGCGAACTGGTTTATCAAATTCTACCCATCATTGTTTCAAGTGTGAGATGAAAACATTTTCAACGAGGAACACAAATAATTCTATTGATTATTCATAAAGCTGGACTTGAAGATTTAGGTGTCGGAACTCCCAATTATGCATTAAACTTTGCACTCCAGAATTACCTTAGATTCGCATGCATTTTCTGGAAATTATGTATTATAAATTATGTAATTCTTATCAAATTATCAGTTGAAAAAATGAAATATCCCTCGTCCGACGTCATTGCATTTTTTACGAACATTAATATTCCCACGTTATTTCTCTCTAAATGCATATTTTCCCAGTTCTTCATCACGTAAATTCATACGAAAAGTTGACAATTTTCATATACTCGAGTGAGAGTAGTTTTCCCCATTGACCTTGGCAAACAGTCGTGTATCGCTAACCCGACCGACACCAAAGGTCTACGATCTTCAACAAGTGATTGAAACCGGTAACCAGTTTATATATAGCAGCTTCGTAGACATCACGCTTATAGTTTGATTAAACCGTGATTGAATAATGTTCGATATTATTATTCTCATCCGGTGTAGGTATAGGCGTACAATGATCCGCGAGAGTTCATTGATACGAAATTTGTCTTATATATTTATCCATAAGGCATTGAACTCATCGAAGTATTTTTTATTAATTCAGGCAGTGAAGACAGTCGCAGATGAGGAAACTTTGATGTGTGATATTTAGAAAACACTATCTTGGCGAAAATGTCGGGAAAACAAAAGCCACTTTCAGAATGGAAAAAACGAGCCAGATCGGAGTATATGCGTTTGGTGCAGATTAAGCGGCATAAAAAAGCGGACGAAGTTAAGATCCAATGGGCTGTGAATTCTCAAAAAGTAAACGGTAAGGTATAATAACTTGGGACACCCTGTTTCTTAAACTTATTAATTATATTAAATTTTCCGTATTTGATTTTTTCTGTTTAGATAAATGGCAAGAAAAACATAAAAAATGGGAAGAAAGCTGTAAAGCAATATGGGATGCCAGATTAGATCCTCCATCAAATGTAGTCCGAATTAAAAAGGCCACATCTACTTCACTCGATAACGAAACAATATCGTGTTGTGTTAAAATCATTCACACTGCTATTCCTATCCCTACAATGTACACTTGGGCTCCAATACAGCAAAATTTCATGGTAGCTATTCTGACAAAAAACATATTTTTTTAAATTAACGAGCCCTGATTACATCGGTTTTGTTTTCTATAGGTGGAAGATGAAACAGTCCTACATAACATTCCTTATATGGGCGACGAAGTTCTCGAACAAGAAGGAACTTTTATAGAAGAATTGATCAAAAATTACGACGGAAAAGTACACGGTGACCGAGAAGGTGGATTTATCGACGATTCGACTTTTTTAGAATTGGTCAATTCTCTTATATCGTATCAAATAAAGGATCAGGTACGTTTTTGGGAACTTTGTAACTCGCTGTTTAGCTCATCGAATAAAATAGACTTATTTTATAGGAAGAAGAAAATAAATCATCGGATAAAAAAAATAATAAAAACGAGTCTTCTGCGAGTGTCGAGAAACCATTCCCTTTGCCTGTGATTTTTCAAACAGTGTCGTCTATGTTTCCAGAAAAAGGAAAGCCTGATGAATTGAAAGAAAAGTATAGTAACGAACGTATGCAGATATGAAAATTGTCGATCAAATAATAATTTGATAAATCTTAATAGGTACACTCGACTGACACGAAGTAGTGATCCAAATGCTGTGTCCGAATGTACGCCGAATATAGATGGCCCTGTCGCTGAATCTGTGATGAGAGAACAGACTATGCATTCATTTCGTTCGTTGTTTTGTAGAAGATGTTACAAATACGATTGTTTTCTTCATCGTAAGTTGATCTAACAAAATACAGTAATTCGCTGGGAAATTTGGAATACTTATTAATCGATTTATATTTACAGGTTTAAAGTCTCATCATCCTGGTCCAAATCCTCTAAAACGTAAAGGACCCGATTTGAAATTATTTCCTGATCCGTGTGGTTCCAATTGTTACCTTCTATTGGTACAACTTTTCGTTTAATCGTAATTCAAACTTGAACGAAACGAATTATTATTTTATGTAATTTTTTTTTTATAGGAAGGAATGAAAGAGAAGTTAGCTGCAGCTGCAGCCAAAGCGGAATCAGAAGCGTTCAACGTAAAAGACGAAGAAGATGACGAAGACGACGAGAATTCCATCATTGAACATAATTCTCGCCGCAGACGAAGATCTAGTGACGCTGCCTCTCTTAGTCAATTAGATACGAAACCAGAACTGACTGCAAGAAAATCATCTCATCGTACGCAGAGCTTAGACGACACTTTTAGACCACCCAAGGTTAAAAAACAAATTTCCGTCGATTCGGGAAATGACGCCAGTTCAGAAGACAGCAATGATAGTAAAGGTTCGCGATTCTATACCTAGGCCATTATCTTATTTATATGCGACTCGAAGCTTTATATTGAATTTTTCCTCAGATGGAAATATCGATCCTTCTGAGCAAGATAAACCAGTTTCCACTACAACATCATTTTCGTTGCTCAAAGTACTGGGTTCCGATAGCGAATGGACTGGATCCGATCAATCTCTTTTTAGAACATTGCATAAAGTTTTCTTAAATAATTACTGTGCCATAGCTCAAATTATGCTAACCAAGACTTGCCAACAGGTAATTATTTCAAGTACACCGAAAAACACGAAGATTGGTGAAATTATGATTAACTTTTCTGTTAGGTTTATCAATTCGCTCAACAAGAAGAAGGCGACTTGAAAGCCGAAGATTTTATGAAAGACTTAACTCCCCCAAGGAAGAAAAAGAAGCAGAAACATCGCTTGTGGTCCAATCACTGCCGAAAAATACAACTCAAAAAGGATAATTCTTCCAATCACGTTCATAATTTTACTCCTTGTACGCACCCTCCTACTCAGCCATGCGATCAAAAATGCCCTTGCGTCGAAGCGCAGAACTTTTGCGAAAAGTTCTGTCGTTGTAGTTCCGATTGTTAGTATTCAGTCTGTCTAACTTTTATTTTTCGTGTTCAACTATTAACGAGAAGATTTTTTCAGGTCAGAATAGATTTCCTGGATGCCGTTGCAAAGCGCAATGTAACACGAAGCAGTGCCCGTGCTATTTGGCGGTTCGCGAATGTGATCCGGATCTGTGTCAAGCTTGCGGAGCTCACGAATTCAACGCGAATAAAATCTCTTGTAGGAATGTCAGCGTGCAAAGAGGATTACGTAAGTTTCTTTCGATTTGACTCGTACAAAGAAAATGTTTCCAAGCTGATTTTTTTTCCTTCGCAGAGAAGCATTTATTGATGGCTCCTTCGGATGTAGCCGGTTGGGGTATTTTTTTGAAAGAGTCTGCCCAAAAGAACGAATTTATTTCGGAATATTGCGGAGAAATCATATCGCAAGATGAGGCCGATCGAAGAGGAAAAGTATACGATAAATATATGTGCAGCTTTTTATTCAATTTGAATAACGGTTCGTATTCGTTTTTTTTTCTCTTCTGTGACCCTTCAAAATCAATGTTGATTTTATTAGTTATACGCGATTTGTGATTTTGTTACTCAGATTTTGTTGTTGACGCGACGAGAAAGGGTAATAAAATTAGATTCGCTAATCATTCTATAAATCCAAACTGCTACGCTAAAGTTATGATGGTAAATGGTGATCACAGAATTGGTATTTTTGCAAAACGTCCTATTCAACCTGGAGAAGAATTATTTTTCGATTATAGGTAATTTTTTCAGATATCATGAATTTACGAATACCTAAGTAACGAGTAGGTACAAAATTTAAATTGATTCGATTTTTTTTTACAGATATGGACCTACTGAACAATTGAAATTTGTTGGTATAGAACGTGAAATGGAATTCTTACTATGATCGCTTTTCAATTATATTAGTTCATTACTTTATTTGAAACCGAATTCACACGATCACATACGTATCAATTTGTTGATATTTGTGATATTTTTGAACTAGAATCATTGATAGATAATTTTGTAATTGAGAAATTCTAATAAACGAGAAGTATGAATTTTTTTATCATCAATTTTGTTCTCATTTGTCTTTGAATATTTTCAATTATAAAATCGCAGGATACAGATATTATGATTTTACTTCTCATTAAAAATTTCCATTTTCTAAAATCAATTACATAAAAACTATTTCCACAGTATCGAAATAAATAAATAATGTCTAGTTGTTCGAAACAGTATTAAAAGTTCGTTCTCATCTTGGCACAGTTCTTGTAAACTCGATTCAATTACTAAAGTACGTATCGAGTGTTCCATTAAAAATATCTAGCGTTTCGCCCAATTTTTTTTACAATACAATTAAAATAACGCGTGTAATGAAGCTCAGCAGATTAAACTTTTAAAAGTATAATGATATGTCCGAATAATCAAAAGGGTAACACCTATTACTATCCAATTTTATAACCTTTTCATTAGAACACTCGATAAAAATATAGATGCAACTTATATACTTTTATACGCTACTGAAATACTGTAAATAATCACAGAACATCTATTTTGAAATATTGGTTAATAAATATGTTGTAATTAAATTACCAAACTTAGTCTAACCAGATAAAGATAAACCTGTAATGAGAGTCTTTGACCGCAACACATTTCTTTTTCTTTTTACACAGTCCCTGTACAGAAGTATTTACAACTTTTACAAAAACTTTCAAAATTAGAAAGTATCATGAAACTAATAATTATAGAAAACAATTAAACATTAAAATTCCCAGAAAAAGAAAAAAAAACATAACACATTGATTTTGTACTGTAATTTGTATACTGTTACGGATAAATTTTACATTTTCAATTTAAGCTCACCCTGGTGGTATAAAGAGAGAGACAGAGACAGCGATAGAGGAAAAAACGCTTAAAATTAAATTTCGAACACCAATCAAAGCAGTATCGAATGGACACAAAAACGCTCTAAAAACGAGTACGCGTTGTTAACATCGATAATAGGAAGCTGATTTTTAGGAAACATGAATACTGTATTTTTAGTTAAATTAATTAACTACGCATACGATAAAAATGACTAAATTAAAAATACACTTGTCCAATGATCGATTCGACGATGAAAGTTTATATACATCAAGGCGGATTAAGTTAAAAGATTTCTAAATGGAAAGGAACATCATTCGGCGTGATTCTAATGAAACTGTTCTCTATAGTTTTAAAACTTGCTTTGGTAACCGTTTGATATAAAATATACAAATGGATGGATTTCAAATTAACTCAAGACGGAAACACACTCGAGTATACACATTTTCGTATTAATTTCAACGTGGAAAATTTACACATTTCCCCTAGCGATAACGCTACAAATATCTGGAATGAAGTATCACTGAATTTATACACACAATCTTAGTAATAAAAAATACAAATAAATATCAATACAATAGTATACTACGGTGTAAACAGAGACACTAATTCGACATAAGAATCGTCGATGTACTTTTCCAATAATTATTTTAAAAATGAAATGGACGAAACATTTTTCCATAATATTATGTTTCACTCTTCACTCTTCAATTTTTTTTTTTTTTTTCAATGAGATCTTTGGTTGCGAAATTAAACAAAATACCAGATGAAAAATGCATCTTTGTGCTAGGCAGGTGTAAGACTTGAGTCCATCAAAATGAAAGATGAAAATAATTATAAGTGATTATGTCAACGTTAACCCTATTCAAGACTGGGGGGAGGGGGTCTCATTTACCTATTTGTAGCGCATCAGTACTTAGGAACTGAGGTAAAATAGAACCATTTTCGTAATAGTTAAAGCATCAGAACATACATAGGTATTGGTTTAAAACATGATAAAAATAATAAATCAAACGACGATTAACGCATAAATAAACATCTCGATTATGACATCGTAACGATAAATCGATTAAAACGAAACGCGAAAAATGTAGGAGAAAAACACGTAAACTGAAATTAAATTACAATAGTACATATTTTTGTGACGTATGAACACATTTTCATAATAGTTTTGAGTATTTTTCTTCGGCTCTTTCTTCTTATCAGCTGTAAAAAATTGCTAAACGTTAAGGCGTGTTGGTAAAATCAAAATTATTCGCAGTAATGCGAATGATTTATTCGTCATTACGTAACTCGCGTACGTAGCCATAACATGAAACATGCAACTCGAGCATTCTTTAGTTACAGGTGAACCCTGAGTTCAAAAATGCATAATGAAAAAATATCATACCCGTTAACATTATACGATGCTATATGAATGGATGCGGAGGTATCAAAGTGGTACGACTTCTTCTAAACGATGCCACAGCACCGTCTCCAAGATCCAGCTCCAATTCGGCAGGTCTAGCTCGTACACGAGACATGCTACCGTTAGAGGATAATGATAACTGAGCCAAAGATAAATTAGCGCTCGCCATAGCAACATCTGGCATCATATCTGACAATTGGCCCTCGCTACAAGAACTGCTTCCGACCTAAAGAAAAGTTTACGTTCAGTACTAATCTGTGGATTTTTTTTTATTCACGAATTAGGGATCTACTTAGTACTTACATCATTCATGTAACCACTACCTTCTGGAACAACCGCAGGAAGCCTTTTAGATCTTCGTTGAAATGTTGCGCTAGGGAAGGTCATTGTGTGTTGATTACTCGACATGGAATACGCATCGACCGGTGTATGAGCCAATGAAATATCATTAACCGAAGTTTCTTCGTCGCTGATGGTATTTCCACAGTAGCATTTTGTGCACGCGTTCTA
Source organism: Balanococcus diminutus (assembly GCA_959613365.1). NCBI lineage: Eukaryota > Metazoa > Arthropoda > Insecta > Hemiptera > Pseudococcidae > Balanococcus > Balanococcus diminutus. The sequence continues at coordinate 31,411,238 of OY390715.1, read as the reverse complement.
CGAATGGAAATTATTTCGTAAAGAGCCGAAACTCGATGGCCGAATAATGGAAAAGAAAAATACTAACTTCTAATAAATCCGCCACAGAATCTGGTAAATTGAATTCTCTGACGACGCGTAATCTGATTTGTCGATTTATTTCGTGTCTAGACGAACGACTAAGGCATAAAGCGCGATGGCAACTCGGAGCTGATTTCAATTTTTGTTCTCGTTTGATCATGGCATTCATGGTGGCCGCATCAGGAACTGAAATTTCAAATTCAATACAAATTTTAGAATCATGAATTATTGATTTGATAAAAAATTCAACGAAGTTAATTTACCTGGAACAGAAGACGAGTACAACAGCATATCGTTAATGCTGCCATGAGACGAATACGCTTTTTGTAATTTTGTATCAACGTACAACGTATTAGCTATATCTGGAATATAATGGACTCGTCTAACTTTGAGTAGATCAGCACTGTGTGCCATTTGTTCTTCAACTATCACCTGTAAAACAGACAACAAGCGTTAGAGTAGTTTCAACGATCAAATTAGACCGCTTAGATTAGTCAACTCACTTTGATTTCTTCATAATATGGCATGAAAAGCCTAGGCCTAACAAATAGGCCAGTTTGAGATCTAATCCATGCGTGAACTTTGCTATATTTTTGGTCAGAACTGATCATATGGCTAGGAGGAGTGCTAACCAAACCTCTACGTATGGCTTGATTAAGTAATTCATTATTGGGTGGAATTACATGGTCCATTCTAACATAAGGTAAAAGTTCAGAAAGTATTTCACGCATGTCTACGTCGCTGACATCCCTTTTCCGGACGTTTTTACGATTCACCGATGATGGTGTTTGATTAACAACGCTTGGTTCTATGAAGTAAAAAAAAAAAATCAATGCATAAATAAATTGTTATTTAATAATTACGACGCAATATGACCAGTAATTACCTCTATCTTCCATACGTTTGATTAATTTACTTTCGGCCCAGTTTAAAACAGACTGAAGTACTTCGAGTTCGCTGGCCTGCAAGAAATCGCTTTGCAGACATTCGATTAAATGCGGTTTATCTATTTGTGGTAAAACTGGACTATTTATGAGTTGCGAAAATTCTTCACAAAGAAATTGTTTCGCTTGTCGGTACACCCAAGCCGAACCATGCGGCTGATTACCCCATCTACATAGAAAACATATTGCATTAAATATCGATACTTTTGGTTGAATTAGGACCTTACATTAGTAAAAGAGTTACCTCAACACGGTGGGTAACGTTTCTAAAGTTAACCATTCCAAAATTAAATCTTCACAGCCTTGAGTTACGATTTCGAGTTCTAAGAATCTACCAATTTGATATAACTCCATTACTTCTTCTAAGGGCGTAGGACGAGAACGCCCTGTGTTCGTTAATGCTTCAACCTGCGAATAAACAAATTAGTTTAAATTTTTAAGGAACAAAGTTGCCTGGGTGGGTACCAGATTAGTGTATTCGTACCTCTCCTAGGCTACCAGCTGATGATGTACATCCAGATCCTCTTAGAATTAGAGATAGGTCAACAGTGTCGAGGTAAATCGCGTGCAGTAAAACTTTAGCATATCGTTTGGGGATAACGCTTTCGTCGAGCATAATTCTACAACAAAAAACAAATATCCGATTAAAAATAGACTATTTCAAGGTGGACAATCGATTGACAATATTATTCATACCTGGATTGAATATGAAGCACTCGTTCAGTATGCTCTTCACCGGATCGACTCCTTCTTTGAATAAGATTACGGAAAAATGGCGACCTAGCGCTCAATATAGCTTTATGACAATTAAGCTCTAATTTAGGTCTAAATCCGAATTCCGAATTATTAGATAATCTACGAAAATCTACAACGTTTTCGGAACTGAATACCAATACGGTATCGGAGTAATCTCCAGTATCCAACAAGTATCGTAAATCGTGTTCCAGTTGATTTGGTGTACCTAACTCGTCGCCTAGTTGTCTCAACAAAGCCAAATCAATATCTCCATCCCTTGGTCCAATATCTCCAGTATATAGGTATCTCAGTAACGCCGAGAACATATCGACATCGATACCAGGTGTATCTAAATCGATCCGTATTTGGGCATCGTACGACGGATAGTTCGAAAGTACTTCGCGAAAGTACGCGCAACGAGATGATAATATAGCACGATGTACCGGAAAACACGCCCCACGGAAGATCAAATCTACATCTGTGCAGTACTTAAAGTCGTACAAAGTTGATAAATCCTGTTTATATGTCGCTGCCGGAGGTCTTGCTAGTTCAGCCTGAATTGTAAGATCCTTCAAAGTAGCCAAAGCTTCGTATTCTTCGAGTAACGAACGAGTCTCGTTCGGGCTCCAACTGGATACAAATTCACGGATGACGCGGCCATGATCACAGGACTTCGAGCTTCGTCTTTTTCTTATAAATTTTCGACGTAAAGTGGCAAACCCGGCCATCTTTAGCTTTCTTCTTTCCCTAATAGTAAAAGAAAGATATTAGTAAGCAATCGACTGTTGGCAAAACAGGAGTTGTAATGAAAAGTGAATACGCATACCTTACAGCACCTTGCATAGAAAATTGATCAGAAAACGTTATATTATCTGGATTTATTGGAATCTCATTAGATAAACTAGCGCCCATGATTCTCACTTCATTGTTTTCATTATTAAAGCAAGCGTCAATCCCACATTGCCAAAATAATCTGCATAAATTCATTTCATTCGAAAACTGTAACACACAAAAATGTATCAGTGTTTTTGCATGCAATTGTGTCTACGATCGAAATTAGCTTCAATACTTTTATTAATTCAAAATCTATGTAATTAAAGTACAATTTGTTTCCGAATAATACGAATGTTGCCCCTAAATACGTTAATAGGTGTAGACGTAGCCTACAAGAACTGCTGTATAAATAAGGAGTAACTGTTATCCAACGTACGGTTTTAGGGCAACATACGTGAGTTGGAACTCGGAAATCTATGTTAACGTTATCACATGAGATGACAAATGCTGTTTAATATTTAAACGAAATGAAAAATTATCAGTATCCTAAGATTTTACGGATGTACCCTAAAATAGTCAATATTTTGCAAAGTCGTCAAACCTGTTAGTTTTCATCTTCAATATCACAAAGGTAGCATCTATGAAATAGTTTGAACGCGAACAATACATGAGTATCAAATAACACTACAACATAAGTAATTTGTTAAATAATTACTATAACTTTTGAAACAATAAAAATAATTAGGACACACTTTGAAAATTAATAAACAAATAAGAAGAAAGCAAAATTTCATTCGCAGATGTTACTTTTTGGCATAGAATGCTGAATTCGCGTTTATATTTTGATAACAGCTGATTGATAACGTAATTGTTCAAGTTGCCTCTTCTGAGCTTTTTTTTCTTTGAAATGCTGAGTTGTGATATAATTTTTCGATTTGATATTGAATTCGTTTTCAATGAGAATTGTGGTTCGGATCAGTTCGGATTTAATTAATATTTCAAGTTATTTCTATCATTGTTTAATAAGTTTCAGTTAACCAAGTTTCAAAATGAGTTTACTTAGAAGCGGAATTAACAAATTGAGGCTTGCTCCTTTGATGCAACAGCCAAAACGTAATTTCGCGTATGGTTTCAATCATATAATTGCAGGACCTCCCACGGAACGAGTTCCTTTCGTTGTATGTTATATTTCTTTATTCTTTCATCTACTATTGTAATATATCGTTGATCAGCGATACTAAGATGTTTCTGAAACTGCTTTACTTACAGGAGAAAATGTTTATGGGAACTTTATTCGTCACCGGAATGCTGTCTTACCCGTGTTACATCGTCTATATGATGCCAATTTGGGATGAAATGGATGGAAATTAGTAATAAATTCGCGTATTTTGTGAAATATATGCTTAGTAGCTGTAATGTAAAGAAGTTCTATGTAAGGTTTTGTTATGCGATTTGCCATTTGAGTGGAAATTGAAAAGTAATAAATTTTTAATTCTATCACGTTCATACTTGAAACTTATTTTCCAGCAATGTTATCAAATTTGTAAGATTTTCTAAATTTGTTTTTTATGTATTCACAGTACGTACGGAACTTCGATCTTTTCATCAATGATTGCCTATGATTGCTAATTCTCCATCGTTTTGATTATGTTCTATAATAAATAAAAACCTTTAGGTATTTTGGACATGAAGAGAGTGTGATATGAGTCGTGTTTTCACCATAATTTAACTACCTAGATGTGTTTCCATTTATTCTTTATCAAACTATCCAAATATTTCTGAAATTTAATTCACTTTTCATGGGCATCAGCTTTTTTTTCAAATGTCACTGCAGTCTACATTTCGTTTAAAAAGTAAGATCACTTGGAAAATTTCATATTATTGAACATTGACTTGAAAGTAATTTTTCTCAATATTATCACTTTCATTAATCTAGAGCAGCAATTAGTTTCTTGTGATAGGTAGTCCAGATTATGTGAGCCCAAATTATTTCAACTTGCCCTACTATGATGTACATTACATATATATTATAGGTATATGTAATGAGAAATATTTTATGCAACTTGTTTTGAAATGGTTTATAAAATAATAGTACTCATATTGAACATTTTCATTATCATTAAAACCGATTTCCTTAAGGTTTATGGTGCTCCACAAAGTGAAAATTCGGAAAATTTATGCTGTCCATGTGATAAAAATTCAGGTAAGTACCTACCTATTGAGTGTGAAATGAGATAAATTAAATTATGTTTAGACAAGAGTTTGAAATTTTGTGAATTCTGTTCTTCGGTTGAAATATGGAAATGTTTTCCCTCGTTTTATTGTATAATGTTGGAGATTTCGATAGGTAATTGAAGAATAGACCGTGGAAAGATCTGACAATACAATGAAAGTTTTTGGCAACCTTCAAGTGAAATTTTTCAAGTTGGTAAAAATAGTATACTTATTATGCGAATTATGTTTCTTTATAATTCAAGTTTGAATATAATTAATTTAATTAATTAGGTACCTCTGCAGATATTTGTAATTGAAATCAGTACCAGACAAGTAGGTGGCTAGGTTCCAATTTTTTTAAATAATTATTATTCCTATAACTGTACCTATAACATTGCCTATGCAATTTTAGGGGTACTCACTAGCTGCGTCAGCTTTTTTTAAAGTAATGCTAATAAGTAACAAAATGAATAGGTAATGAACCTATCTATGGTAAAAAAATTGTTGAAAATTTTGTGTTCATCAAAAAATTAAACTCTCGTTGTTCGAAGTTGAAATGAAAATTTTGCAAAGTACAAAATGAAACATCAAAGTTGAACTTATAAAAATGTATTACTTTGTATGTGTATGACGTATTGATCAATATTATGTATCGAGCAGAAATAAATTAGAACTTTTCAAGAGCTATCAATTAATCAAGCAAGTTATTCGACCATTGATGGTACAACTCCACTTACAGCCTACATATTTATTTATGCCAGACGTTCAACTACAACACTAGAACATACCAAGTATAAAATATAGGTGTAGATTTAAAAAGTAATTGCGTACTGGGTGTAGTGAATTTAAAGAATGGCTGAGATAACTTTACCATTGTCCTTGTATGAGTAATATCTAGTTATCTACATGGTTTTCCTCTCTCTATTACTAATAGGTATTTCGCGAGTAAATTTTTTTTTGTTATGTAACAGAAAAACGAGTCAAACTTCAAGTTTAAATTAGTGATTGTGTTCATCAATTCATTTTTTCTTCTGAGTATATATTTTTTATATATCAGCGAAATGGGCGGTAAGCCAAGCAAGAGTAAGATTTTTTAAATATTTTATCAAACACTTCATAATTTTTTTAAAGAGTGATTATAATAATTATATCGATGAATTTTTTTTAAAAATCATACGACCTCTGCATAAATAAAATATAAATCTTTCTTTGTTTCCCTCGGAATGGGAATAAGGATTAGAGGGAAACAAAAAAATATTTGTTTTCGTTTTGTATCACACTTCTCTTATCAATCATTTCAACTTTCGATTTCACTTTCATTTTTCATTCTGAATTCTGCAATGATAACGTATCATTTGGTATCATTTTAAAAAAGTTTTTCACTAAGAACGGTATCATTCATCAAAAACTTTCAAATTCAGTGCTATTTTTTTTTCAAAATCGCAAATTTTTACTATGTACGCAATTAAATAAGTTAGTTACTCGCGGTTATATCAAATCGCTTTATACAGTTGGCAAGTTAGTTCGAAAATCAGATTTCATTTAATTCTGAAGTGAATTTCAAAACAAAGCTATTGATTATTTAATAACCTCTTTATTCCTTATTAGGCGAACGTACGTTCTATATTTTATGATATTTTGTGGCAGTTTAAAGCAGTACAAAAAATAAAGTTTCTTAATTTTTTCTTTCAAAAATTTTAATTTGCAAAAATTGCCATGGATCGTGAGTATTTTGTAAATCACTATTATTTTCTCATTATCAGAAATGTTTTCCCCTTTTCTAAAATCGTTTCTTAAAATTAAGATGAAAATGAATCGAATAAGTACCTTAGTGTTTTAGTCCGAAAATTCAAATACTCATTTACTAATTTCAGACCTACTTCCGGTATGAACAATTCATTTTGAGGGAAATTAAATTTTGTAAATATTTTCAGTTTAGTACTTACATGCTAGTGTCATGTTGAAGTTAATTTCTTTTCGTAATTTATTTTCTACTCGGAGGATAGTTGCGAATTTAGGAATCACAGCTTGTAGAACAATGACCAACGGTGTGTTTAAGTTTTATTTATTTTTTAAATATGTCAAAACTTGGTCAAGATGCGATTTTTCTTCGTATTACTTCCTCGTCAACTAAAAATGTAAGATGATAATTTAGAGATTTCATTCAGCATACCTATTTTTTCTATTTACAGGACAAGAAGTAATTGAAGCTGTGGTATGTAAAGATTCCGATGTACCTGATAATGAGTGAGTATATTCAAATTTCTGATCAATTTTATCGCCGATGAAAATCATGGTTATTAATTCTCCTACTTTTACAGCATGAAAGAATTTGCTCTTGGGCCGGATGGCGATAAAGTCTTATTAGTGAAACAAAAAGGAAAATTATACGGAGTCGGTACAAAATGTTCCCATTATGGAGTTCCGCTGGTGAAAGGAACTTTAGGAAAAGGAAGAATTCGATGTCCCGCTCATGGAGCTTGTTTCAATATATCCACAGGTTGAATATTTTTTATATTCGAGGCCTTTTCAAACTTTATCGATCGAAATGTCTCTCGTTGACCTGATTTCGAACCGACAGTTTTTACATATCAATCAATTTACTGTCTGGTTGGACCTACGTCGAAATTATTTACGGTATGAACTAATATTGATATATTTCAATTAATGGCAATTTTTTCATAATAGGTGACATTGAAGATGCCCCTGGCTTGGATGGAATTTCTTGCTTTAATGTTAAAGTGTTACCAAATGGCGATGTAGTCGTATGCGCCGCCAAATCAGCTCTGAAAACACAGAAAAAAATTAAACCCATGGTACGCAAAAGTTGCAGCTTGAAAGAAACCTACGTAATTATCGGAGCAGGTGAAAAAATTGTACTTCTGTTTAAAAAAAAAAAGAGTTGAAAATTACAAAAAAGATAAATATGTGCTCAGGTGCGTCTGGATCTACTTGCGCTGAAGTTCTACGACAAGAAGGATTCAAAGGTAGAATTGTTGTCCTCGGTGAAGAAAAACATTTGCCCTACGATCGAGTTAAAAGTGATAAAGCCATGGACACGGATATCAGTAAAATTGTACTCAGAGATCAGGAATTTTACGATGTAGGCATAGACCTTTTACTTTTATATATGAACCGCTCGTGTAAATCAGCGGTTTTGAAGCACAAGTAAAGTAGTGTGAGTGTGTATTTACATGATCCTTACGTTGTGTGCGTTACCAACACAACGGCGTATCATCTGTAAAATACACACACGTTTGTTTGCGCATGAGCAGAAGCGTTTTATCAAAAGAGAACGTCGTGCTTCAAAATCTGGCTGATTTTAACATTGGACGAGCGGTCCATATGTAAAAGTTAAATGTCTATGGATGTAGGTATCTTCAGGAGAGATTTACGTCATTCGCTTGAAAATTTGAATTCTTATAAAATTTGGTTATTTTAAAGAGCAACGATATCGAATTGTTGAGGGGAGAAAGAGCTACCAAATTGGACACCAATAGAAAAATCATTTGTACTAGTTCTGGCAAAGAATTTCCATACCATAAGGTTTTCGTTGGTGTCGGAATGAAGTAAGTCCTCGAATACGTACTCGCTAAGCTAAATTCGTCTCAATAAATAATTATGAATTAATTTTCAGATCACGTAAACCGACTTTTATACCAAATCACGAATTGGAAAATATTTACACCATTCGTAACATCGATGATGGTAACGCAATCAGTGCAAAATTGGCACCTTCAAATAAAGTTGTAATAATTGGATCTTCTTTTATTGGTAAATTGGATTATCTCATTCATAATTCATTTGAAATAGGATTATTATTATTGTAATTTTTTTTGTAGCTATGGAATCGGCAGCATATTGCTTGTCCAAGGTAGAAGCAGTTACAATCATAGGTAGAACTGCGGTCCCATTTTCAGAAACTCTTGGATCAGAAGTCGGCGACCGATTTAAAAGATACTTTGAATCAAGAGGAATCACTTATAAGGGCGATTCAAACGTAGTAAGATTCGAGGGCGAAAATAATAAATTAACGCACGTCGTTTTAAGCACCGGTGAAACAATACCAGCTGATATTTGCATCGCTGGTGTCGGATCAGAGTACGATACGGGTTTCTTGAAGGAAACTGGTATTACGTTAACGAAACAGGGTGCAGTTGAAGTCAACGAAGTGAGTTTTAAAATATTTGAAAAAATAGCAGCATTTTGTATTTGTGTATTTTTACGTGTCAATTTTATCCGCAGTATTTACAAACGAACGTCGATGGAATTTTTGCCGGTGGTGACACATGTTATGCTCCTGTTTATGGAACGAAAGATATCAAAGCCAGTATTGGCCATTGGCAATTGGCTCAGCAACATGGTAGAATCGCTGCTCTAAATATGTTAGGAAAACAACAGCCGATTAAATCCGTACCATTCTTTTTCTCGGCCATGTTCTCTCTGAATTTACGATATTCCGGTAAGTTCAAGTTACTTCCCCTCCCCGTTTCAATAGCCTTATTTCTAATAATATTTACAATGATTATCTTTTAGGTTTTGGTCACGGTTTTACCGAAGCAGTCACTGTTGGTGATTTAGAAGAATTCAAATTTGTTACCTATTATTTGAAAAACGACGAAGTAATTGCTGCCGCATCCATCGGAGCTGATCCTATCGTCGCTAAAGTTGCTGAAGTGCTTCGTAATGGCGAAAAAATAGTGAAATCCGAATTACCTGAACATCAGTGGCTTTCAAAATACAACTCGAAAGTGTTCTCGTAACCTGTAATATTATGAGACGTTCGTGTGGTATTTGGAACCGCTTACTTGGATATCAGTAAAGAGCTTTTTTACGTTTATAGTCGATGTACTTAAGGCATTTGCACAGAAACTTGTTAAATTTAAATTTTTATTACCTACTCAAAATATTAAAAACTAATAAAACAAAAAAAAAAAAATGAATTGATTTCATAGGCATTTATCACAAGTTCATCGTCGCTGAATTTTGAACACAATATAGTGGAATCGAGCCACAACAAAATTGAATTAAATCCAACACATTCAATAATGTGGTTTATTTTCATTTTTCAAACAATCAACTTTCTTATATGCAATAACGATAAAAAAGAATATATAAAAAATTACGGTATTTGTTGGAAAATACTTCTTTGAAGTGGTACTTTGCCTCTCGTAGTATTCGCTTGCCCACGAACGAACGTTACCTTTTCTCGAATTTCCGAACGAGAAATATCACCTCGTAAGTTCAACAAACGAGATAAATGATCTTCGGTGATATCTGGAAATTTATCCACCAAAGTGTGTAAATCGAGCGACAAAATCTCCAGATCTTCGCTTTTGAGCACTTCGGCCAAAGCTGAAATCGCGTCTAAGGGAGAATTTACTCGAGTCGTTACGTCCGGAGCGATTTTAACGAAAAATGCTCTCAATTGTTCTACTTCTCGAACGATTTTCGAAGCAGCTTGTCTACGTTCTTCTAACGTGCGAAAGGTGATTTTTTTCTGCAACATGGCGATTATGTATCGTTTCGCTACCAAGTCTTCGGCTTCGAAGATTATGTATTCTAAATTCGGTCCTTTCAGATGAATATAATCCTGTTGAAAAAAAAAACAACGATCAATATAATTTAGAAAATTTCGAGGAACTTCGAAAATATATATATTTACTTGGAAATAATCCTCCAATGTAACGCAAATCGTATCAATCGGTATCGAACTAGAGACCCATTTGGTGGTAATTAAATCTTGAAAATGACTATCCAAGTCCAAGAAAGCTTCTTCAAGTAAATACAGGGCGGCTTCGTTTCTCAAATTTTGGAACGTTTGCAACAAAGAGTCGTAATTAGGAATGGCTAAAACGTGACCTTCTAAATTCCAATAGTGTTTTCTCATTTCTTCCGCTAATTGTTGAAACTGCAGGCAATTGTTAGTGATTGTGATCATGTGATGAGTAAAATACGGAATTAGGCTTCGATCTTCGAAATGTTTCTTTTTCAATTCGACGATAGCTTCGCGATACAGTTTACCGAAGTAATTCACTTGATCCATACCCAAAACCAGAGCTTTCTGCACTAAATCAGGACCAATGGTTCTGGCCACTTGTAAATTCTGATCAATCATTTGGAATATAATGACCGGAGTTGCCGTCTGATAACAACCATCCGGGCTTTCTTCCGGATGTACTTCCGAATGCCAATCTTGTTTCTCGGTTTCCAAAGTTTTTTGCATCCATTCTTTGTAATTTTTGTCCATTCCGTCTAAATAATTCTGTTGCAGTTTGTTTACGACGTGAGGTTTGAGTAACGGTCCGACGGACGAGATGTCGATGTTTAAATCCGGATGTTTCATTAATTCCGGACCGAAGTAAGTGTTTTTAATCCAAGACAATATTGATACGTATTCGTTACCTTCTAGTCCGTTGGAAATGATTTCCTCCAAGTGCGTAGATAAGCTTTGATGATACATATGAACGAATTTATTAACGATATCGTACGAAGGAGGAAAACATGGCCCACAGAGGGTCTTAACGACGCGTAAGTCTTCCAATATGAATTGCCTGGACAGCTCCAAGTACGTAACGAGCCACATTTTGTTGCCAGGTCTTTCGTCTACTTGAGTACCTTCGATACGTTGCGAGACGGATTTTTCTAGCTCTTTGAACGCCATCTCACGCCACTTTTTCGGTCTTCCCGGAGGCAAGAAGCCGCTTTGTCGTTGTCTCTGTAAAGCCACAGCGTCGGATTTCTCTTCCCGTTCGATAATCCTTAATGCTGTAACGATAACCGTAGGTTCTTTCCTGACGATGGTTAATGTACGACCCAGAACCAATTTCAGCTGTTTCTCTAGTAATTGAGATAATGCTTCGACGTCTTCGAAATACGCCTTCAACAGCATCTTATCGGCGACCGACTGATTAGGTAGTTTATGCAATTCGTAGAGTAGATCGTCGCGAGAATTTTCTAAATCGATTAAACACTGATGAGCGTGCAGTAGTTTACCATCGCTGATCCATTGCTTAGTCTTCTCTACGCTTTCGGGTACGGTGAACAAATGTTTAAGGTTTTCGATAGCTGTTACGTATTGCGAATGGCGCATATTTTTGTTTTTTACTTCCTGCAAAGCGTTACCCAATTCGGGAAGTTGCGATAATTCGTCTTGAATCGATCGTATGAACGTTTGGACGTCAGCGACACACTGCAGGAACGTTTGTAATTGATTAATGGCCACGGTAACGTTATCGAGTTGAGCTTGCATGGTTGTTTTTAGCATCGCTTCGGTAGACAGAAATTTCCGAGCTATTCTACGTTTATGTTGTTCTACTTTTTCCAGATGGCCTGTTTTTTGGAACATGTTAGCCGTACGTTTCATCGCTGCTGTTAGGGCGTCTTTTTTCATATCTTCCATGCTTAATTTTTCAGTACCGTTGGAAGTTATTAGAGCTGTTTTCGATAGCTCGGATTTTTTAAGCAAGTGTACGATACGCTTCATGTTGGCAGTTTCTCCGGGTTTTTTCAAACGATCCATGTCCATTCGTCCGGCATTTGAAGTCGTCCTACGTTTAAATTGATCGATTTTTTCGAACTGGCTGGCTGGTTGAAGGAGGGCGTCGTGTTTTGGAGGTGTTTTCTCAGAGTCTTTATCTAGCGTTTCCATCGTCGTCGGTCCTTACGGTGATATTAAAGTAGATTCGGATGTATGAAGAGCAGCACTGGGGCTACATATCTGACTGAGTACGATTTTAATAAGTAGAATGTCGACACAAAGAAACGGATTAAAACATTAAATTTTAAATCAATTTAAGGTGATAGGTGATAACGAAAAAAATTACAAGTTCTGTTGTTGTTTTCAAACTTTACAGTGTTGGAACCAGTGTTGCCAGATTCATAAAGTAACTTATCAAAAGACTTAATGAAAATATTCAAATTTGATTGGTCGATTGACAATGGTTTCAGCGAATCCGATTGAAGACTTGAAGAATGAAGAGTCTCTTTTTTCTTCAAAAAAAAAAGTGATTTTCATTTTTTCCGGTTTTATTTTTAATTTTAAACAATATGTTTTTAATAAAAAACTGACGTGACAAGATTTTTTTTTACCACAAAAATATTATACTTCTTCTTCATTGATAATTCAATTTCACACCAGCGATAATCATATCAAAAATCACGCCTTCATGCCATCAAGAGTAAGTGCTCTACTTCACCAACAGAAAAAATCATAATGAGAAAACTGAATGTCTTCACTTGGGATGTAATTGAGAAAAGGACTGCACGCATTTGTATTTATCTCTATCTTCCGGTGAAAGAGGAGCATTACCTGGTCTTACAGATAAAACGACATCACAGCCGGCCTCGGAAGCAGCATTGGCTTCTGAATAAAAATTTTTTTTTTTAAAAAGTAAAAAAATTACTTGAAGAAGTTTAGGCAACGAAATTTTTTTTTAAAATGTCAATTTTACCTTTTACCACATCAGTAATGAACAAAATATCTTGACAATTACAATTCATTGCTTTGGCAATATTGAGATAACTTTCTTTATCCACTTTGGGACCAACGTTTGTGTCGAAATAATTCGAAAATAACTACGTACGAAAAACAAAATTAGAATTGTTACTCTATCGATATTCGGCAGTAACTTCGTATTCCATTAAAGTTACTTACGGTCAATAAATTTCCATAAATTGAAAATCCAAACAGCAGCTTTTGAGCTTCAACGCTTCCCGAAGAATAAATACTCAAATTTTTATCTTTTTCTTTCCACGATTTCAAAGCCGGCACTACATCTTCGTACAAACTAAGAAAATAGAAAATGTTTCGAGTTACAATTTGTATGTCAACTTTGGATAAATATTGAACTGATACGTACTGGCTTTTCAATTGACCACTATAATATCCATCTTTCCAAATAAAACCTTGTAGTTTTTTTAACGCGAATGTCTTACGATCATTATCCATTTGCCAGTTGACATTTTCGATGATACTCTGAATTTCACTTTCACCCTCTACGATTGGTATCAATCCATCTACATCGCACAGCTTGTCTTCTTCACACTAAAGCATACATATTCGTACTCTGAATGATATGGTTGTAAATTGAAAGCAATTATATTTCGAAGAAATTAATTATTACCTACCTGTTGCTTCAGCAATTTAACTACATCTTGCAGTTCTTCTTTGGACCAATTTTGCTCTATGTACTCTTTGAGATTTCTCCGAGCGTACGGAAATAGAGTGTCCTGAAATGAATAACAACGTATTTTTATTTTGTACATATATCAGAAAAAATATCACCCTCCTCATAGTAGAAACAGAAAACACCACCTTTACAAAACTGATTGACGTTGTTGTCCCCTCTATATCGAGTAATACACTGGGTTGAGAGAATTCAATGATCAGGTTATCCATATTTGTTGAACTTTTTCAGTAATCACTTTTTCGCGAAACAAACTTGGAAACTTTAGTCAAGTCAAAGTTCGATTTTCGCGAATCTTGATAACAGATAAGACATCATCTGACCATCTCTGACTTTTTTGAAAATGCTACGCTTGAGATAGGAACAAAAAGGTAATTTATGGTATTCAATTGTTTAAAATTTAAAATTTGAACGGCAAATTATCTTTAAAAAAAAACAAAAAAGAAAAGATTACAAAATTTTGAAAAAAAAAGAAAAAATTCTTATCATCATTGATAATTTCTGGATACTGCTGCACTCTATAGAAAAAAAAACCTTTCAAATCGTAACTCGTAACTCATTTGGAATGCATAATTTGATACCCGACCCGAACTCGGGCTCCGTAAACAGAGACGTACTCGGAAGCAGGGTTGCTATTACAGAAACGGGAAACGTAGTATTTGGAAGCAAGGTTGGTATTATAGAAACGGGAAACGTAGCCGAGACAAGGTGCGGTGCCGTAGTCGGAGTAAAGGCTCGTTCACAATGCACCTTAACTTTTTACTTTAACTTTAACCAGCTAAAGTTAAAGTAAAAAGTAAAAAGCAAAAAGCAAAAAGCAAAAAACAGTCAAAACTCCTACTAACCAACCATTTTCAAAACGATTTTAAGCATAGAAAAGCTTAAAATTCATTTTGGAAATGGTTGGTTAGTAGGAGTTTTGACTGTTTTTTGCTTTTTGCTTTTTGCTTTTTACTTTTTACTTTAACTTTAGCTGGTTAAAGTTAAAGTAAAAAGTTAAGGTGCATTGTGAACGAGCCTTAAGAATCTAGAAGCGTGGGGCGGGGTTTGGTACGGGAAACGTAGCCGAGACGCGGTGCGGTGTGCGGTGCCGTAGTCCGAGTACGAATCTAGAAGCGGGCGGCGGGGGGTTTGGTACGGGTAGCCGTAGCCGTGGTCGTGGTCGTCGTACGACGACGAGGTTCGGTATTAGGGAAACGCGCGCGGGGAAACGTAGCCGAGACGAGACGCGGTGTCGTAGTCGGAGTCGGTTTTTTTTTCGTTTTTTTTTTGTTTTTTTGTTTTTTTTATAGCGTTTCGTTTCGTCTATTCTTTTTTTTTTTTTGCAATTCTTACACGTTTTTCTTTTGGCTCAAATTTTCAAAAAAAAAAAAATATTATCGTTTTTCAATTTTTACGTTTTTATTTTCGCTCAAATTTTCAAAAAAAAATATTATCGTTTTTTCAATTTATTTTTACGCGTTTTTTTTTTGCTCAAATTTTCAACAAAAAAATATTATCGTATATAAAATAGTATTTAATTCCTCACCACCCAACCCACCCATTATTCGCTTGAAATTTTCCACACACCTCACACGTTATTCGTAATATACCAAATCCCCCCCCCCCTACCATCACCACCTCACCCATTATTCGCTCGAAATTTTGAAATAATTTTTCGATTTTTCACTCCACCATAGACGATTGTTAAAAATTATTACAAAATGCTCATTGCTCGGTAATTATAAATTTAATTATTTTTTAAATCTAAATTAATAAATGAAGAAAAAAAATTTGCAGTTTAAAAAACAACTCCGTTTTCATAATTTAAAGAACATTAAAATTTAAAAAAAAATTGTTTTCCCAATTTTTTCAGATTCACCTCGGAACGGTTCTTTCAACTTTTCAATTTTTTAAAATTTTTCTTTAAAAAAATTCACTCCCCCCCCTCCCACAGCCACCTCACCCATTATTCGCTCGAAATTTTAAAATAATTTTTCGATTTTTTAAAATTTTTCTTTAAAAAAATTCACTACCCCCCCCCCCCCCCCCCCCCACCTCCCATTACCATCTCGCTCATTATTCGCTCGAAATTTTAAAATAATTTTTCGATTTTTCACTCCACCATAGACGATTGTTAAAAATTATTACAAAATGCTCATTGCTCGGTAATTATAAATTTAATTATTTTTTAAATCTAAATTAATAAATGAAGAAAAAAAATTTGCAGTTTAAAAAACAACTCCGTTTTCATAATTTAAAGAACATTAAAATTTAAAAAAAAATTGTTTTCCCAATTTTTTCAGATTCACCTCGGAACGGTTCTTTCAACTTTTCAATTTTTTAAAATTTTTCTTTAAAAAAATTCACTCCCCCCCCTCCCACAGCCACCTCACCCATTATTCGCTCGAAATTTTAAAATAATTTTTCGATTTTTTAAAATTTTTCTTTAAAAAAATCCACTACCCCCCCCCCCCCACCTCCCATTACCATCTCGCTCATTATTCGCTCGAAATTTTAAAATAATTTTTCGATTTTTCACTCCACCACAGACGATTGGTAAAAATAATTACAAATTGCTCCGTACTTATAAATTTAATTATTTTTTAAATCTAAATTAATAAATGAAGGAAAAAAATTTGCAGTTTAAAAAACAACTTCGTTTTCATAATTTTTTTATTTAAAGAACGTTAAAATTAAAAAAAAATTGTTTTCCTCATTTTTTTCAGATTCACCTCGAAACGGTTCTTTCAACTTTTCAATTTTTAAAAATTTTTCTTTAAAAAAAAATTTGAGATATTTTTTCTACGAAAATTGAAAAATATTGTTTTTTTTTAAATTTTTTATTATTATTTTTTTATAATTAACCGTTTTTTAAATTTTCATTTTTTTTTTCAAAAAAAAAAAAAAAAAAAAATTAAAAATTCGCGATCGTCTGGCGGTTATTTCTACGCGCGAAATAATATTATCGAGAATAAAATAAATATTCCAAGTCCAACGAGAAAACCCGAAGTAATCCGACGCGAAGCTCGCCTTCCGTACGACGCGACGCTACTCGAAATAACATTATCGAGAATAAAAAAATTCCAAGTCCAACGAGAAAACCCGAAGTAATCCGACGCGCGAAGCTCGCCTTCGGTACGACGCGCGCGCGCGCTTCTACTCCGAAGTACGGCGAATAGACGCTCGCTCGCTCGCGAAAAAAAAAATATTTTTTCCGAACCGAACGCAGCGTTAAGAAATCGCGCCGACGCGAGACGCGAAGACGACGGTACCTTCGTAGTCGAGGCATCGAGAAAGAGTACCATCGGGAAGAGCCATGTTCAAAAGAGACACAGTATAGTATCAAAATAAGCGATCGTTATCATGATATCATACCCCTTCTCCAATTGAAGGAAGGTGAAGTCCAAGTGAAGTCGGCTCCTTTGTAATCTTTCAATTATATTCTCTACTATTCTCACACCATTTCATCCATGATTGTTTATAATTATTTCATAATCATAAACAAAATTCGTTTTTTCCTCTAGCAGTAATAGTGTGATAACAATTTATTAGAATTTTGTGCGATGCTGTTCATTTTCCGGTAATGCAGCACATGTTCAATAGTATTTCATATGTCAAATTTATTACTTCATTTTTGTGATAGTTTTATCAGGCATGTTTTCAAATGTATCATTATTTTGATGTAACTTGAAAATTATCAAAATGAACAATACCGAAGTAATTGACCATGTTATTGAGTGGGATGATTCTAGTCAACTTCTGGACTCGATACCACATGCGAATGAAAACGGTGATAATGTACAGTCAGACGATGGTAACATCGTTATCGAAGTTATCTCGCACGAATCTATGAATGCCGAAAGTGTGATTTCCAACGCCGGCAGTTCTTCACCACCTGAAATAGTCACTTTCGATTCAACAAACGATGAAGCTTTATCCGAGTTGATCGCAGTCGTTGAGGAAGCACCTTCGCAGCCATCCTCTCCTGAACATGAAAGCACTCCAGAAAAATCGCGTGGTAAAAAAGCTAAACGTGTAGTGAAACCAAAACGTAAAACACTCAAGAAAAAAACCACGCCTAAAACCAACGCCGAAAACAAACCTAAACCAGCTGAATTACCTAGCGTATATTCGAGAAATCAAATCGCTCGGCATACTAAAAGAATGAACAAGTTGAAAGAACTCGAACAGAATGATGAAACCGATAGTGAAGCGAGTAACGAAGATGCAGAAGAGAGTTTGGATCGTGATTTGGATATTAATCTTCGTATATTTGAAGGATCTGCCGAATCAGTTGACAATGTTGTTATCGGTGAAATACAATGCAATATTCTTGACGATAAGTCCACCGCCGAAGTAGTCGATAATTCCAATAAAAATTCCACGAATGTGTTTAAATTATCTGTGAATACCAATTTCGTCGATGTCTGTGATAATAACAAGTCTCCCAGAAACTCCATCGAAAATATATTCATTACCGAAGCAGAAGCCGAAGACGAAATCGACGACCCTCTTGAATTTTCCGATAATGATTCGGATTTGGAAATTTTAGTTTCTAAACCCATTATTAGGTAAGGTTATAGCGACGATTTAAACTTGAGCGTATATTGATGATTTTATTTTTTAGGAAAAGGTCCTCTCAACCCGCGAAAAAAGAAAAACCAACCGAGAAAAAGCAGAAACTTACCATGTATGATTTAATTCACGACAACGTCTGCTTATCTTCGGAGTGAGTTTTTTTTTGTATCAGTTTTAATCCCATATTATTGTAAAATATTCAAATTATTTGTTTTTCCAGTGCAAAAACAGATGAAAGCGAAGGAGAACAAAAAGAAGTCAAGTATGAGCACAACTTTGAATAATTTTTTGAATTTTAATACTAATGAGTGCATCAATTTAATTATCTACTATTTTTTCAGAAATAAAGAATCAAAAAAATCTAAAACTGTCAATAGAAAACCGAAGTAAGTTTTGAAATACTTCTATTGTCCTTATTACTCATTGTTTTTAATACTTGATATTTTCCAAATTGAATATAGGACGAAGAAAGAGGAATCTACGGAGGATGCAAAACAAATTACAGAATCAGAAGAAGAAAAAAACCAAAATTTACCTGTTCCTAAACTGAAAGTCGGCGCAGATGGCGAAGTAATAATTGATATGGATAGTTTGGTAAGGAGTTTATCGTACGCTTCGTAAATTGCAGATTCTAGAAATACGTTTTATATTCCGCGAATGGTTTTTTTCTCAAGGTTATCGAACAAACTGGCGTATCCGAAGCTAGAAACGCTCTAGCTAATTCCGAAGTCGTCGAAGAATGCGGTTTGAGTTTTACGTCCTACAATAAAAGAAACAGTTTTCGCAAACAATGGAGTCCTCATGGTATTTCTTTTTGTTACGAATTAACCAATGTTTTGATTTTACATTTTATTTATATTGGAAAATTGTCGTTTTGCAGAAACGTTGAAGTTTTATAAAGTTTTAAGCACAGTTGGAACAGATTTCACATTGATGGCAACTTTATTTCCTGGTCGAACCAGAAAATGTATGAAACGTAAATTCAAAAAAGAAGAAAAAACCAGCCCAGAATTAATCATGAAAGCGTTATCGTGTAAACAAAATTTTAACATCGATTTACTCGAAAAAGAACTACGTTAGTGAAATTTATCATTGAAACAATTCTGTTGACATCACGCGTGTAATATAATTATATTAACGACTTATTGATTTATACTTGTTTCAGAACTGAAAGACGAGAAAGTAAATCAATTCAAAGAAAATACTAGAAAACAGAAACTGGCGCAGAAAAAAATCGATAGAGAGGCCAATAAAAAGGATAAAGAAAAAGAAAAAATTAAACGAAAAAGTGTGTTAATAGTTAATAACCCTCGATGATAAATTCTAAATTTTTTACCAAAAATTTACCTACAACATGTGTGACATTGTTGCAGGTTTCTTTCAAACCAGTGTGTCACGTTTCCAAAATAGCTGAAGCCGCAATTTCAACGACGGACATGTTTCGGACCTTCATTTTCCTAAAATGAAACACTAGGGGGTTATTTTTAGTTACCTTCGTACAGATATTCGATTAATATTTGGAATGGATTTCTTATTTTTTCCTATTTCGTATAAAAAGTTAATGCTAATCGTTACAATTGTGGAGTTTTGTTGTGTTCATTTTATCGGAGGACTAAAAAATGAATTTATATGTACAATGTACGGTGTCATTTTTTTCTATAAATTGGAACAGCTGTTGAATATTTTTTTCGTTAAAAAATGTGATCCTGATCAACGATGAAAATTTATCTATTTAAACCATGGACCACAAAGGTTTCAAAATACGTTTTTTCAGTCCTACTCGAAATTTCCTTCGCATCACGTATTGAAAACGATGAAACAAACATTAAAAAAAATAAATATATTCATTCTAATATTCGTAGTTAAAACAATTTTAATGATTATAGCATTTTAAGCGCAATCAATCATGTTAAAAATATTACAATAACAATAATGCAATTTTTATACACGTTCCTGCAGTATTCATTAGTACACATACCTACCAGAAAATTTTCTCTATGAAAATATAAATAAATTAATTAAAAGTTTTAAAACACATTCTACATAAAATCGCTTTAAAAGATTAAGTTATCAGTCAAAACTATAGAAACGTTTTAAAGCGCGTACACGATATGTGACCCTATACGAAAGGAAAAAAAGAGAGGAAAAAATACTCGTAGAATCAACTGTAACATAAATTATACAATTATACAACATCGACTGCAAAACAGTATGTCAAAAACACGCATAAAATGACCGTGTAAAAAGCGTTGAGTTCTCAAAAAAAAAAAAGTTACCGATCAATTCAATTGAAAAAATTCACGAACAAGCATTGAATAATAAAAAATAGTAAAACTGTAGACTTCGGCGATGAGCGATAATGATTACGAGTGCATATCGGCGCTGCGCCGCGCCGCATTTATTCGTTGGAATTTTTTTTCTCATTTTCATTTCCGCAAATGCGCGCGTACAACTCACATTTATTTGATTTTTCGAAAATCACACACAAACAAAATTTCCTAAATGATGATTTACGAGAGTAAATCTGTAACGAAAAATATAATTAAATTAGTTCTGGTAATGGGCAAGATCTGTGTTATGTTGTAAGCTAACCCGTAATATCTTGTTCATTTGAATTGTAATTATCTTTTCCCACTGGGATATCTATTATTTGAGAAGAAACCGTTGCACCTGGTATCATGTTCGTATTAATAACGTCAAAATCTGACAAATCTAGTAAATTACTGGTTACGTTTGAGGGCGTCCTGTAATAAAAATGAAATGTTGAAAATGACTCGACCACTGTAACAATGAGAATATAGTCTTTATATTTATACGAGTACGTACACAGAATGAACACCGTTTTGTTTCGAATTCAAGGCATTTGGGGAACCGTTTTCGCCTCGTTCTGATAAAAGAAATTGCTCGTTCGAGTTATTATTAGTGTTATCAAAGATCTCCCTGTTATTAACGCCGTTCACGTTTTCATCAATTATCTCACTATTATTTTCCTGCAATGCGAAAAATCACATATTAGTGTTATCGATATCATAATTATATTATTATTTAAATGGACAATAAAAAACCGCCCTCAACTGCTTATTAGAATGATATTGAATTAACTCTACAAAGTACAAAGGACGTACCTTGGTTGGTGTAGCTTTAGGAGTGCTTCGGTTAGCGCGTGTTCTCGACATAATATCTTCGACGCGTTTTTTTCTGACTAATCTGGCTTCTTCTTCTTTTCTCTGTCTTTCTTCTTTTTCTATTCTTTGTCTATAAAAAAATATTAGAGGCATTGATTAGCCTACTGCCTGAACCAAATAACCTAAAACAGCAACATATCCTACGTAGGGGTTTTGACCTATGGGACACAAATTTGGGGCAAGACTTCTTTTAGAGGCCTCTGAAATGAGTTCAAAATTTTGAAAAATTTCCAAATTCGTACCAGCGATAAGGATCTGCAATTCTGCATCGCCTCCATTATTATTAAAATTATCCCTATTTTTTTTAGACCCCAAAACGTGAATTTTGGAGTCATTTTTGACATCAGTTTTGAAAAGGGTACGAAAAGAATTCGGCTCCCAAGTAACGACCTGACTCGAAGCCATTATAACAATTAATGAAAAATAAAAATTCTGCACATTCAAAAATAGAATAATACCAACTCTCATTAGTCATTACCTTTCTGCTTCTTCCTTGGCTTTTCGTTCAGCTTCTTCTTTTTCCAATTTTGACTTGAGTTCAGCTTCTTTTCGCTGACGTTCTTCTTCTTCGCGTTTTTTAGCTTCCTGTATTCAAAATCATAATAATTTTAGGTTTCAAATAGGTACCACATTCCAATTTCTAATATACAGTGTGTCCGGCGAGTGGTCTGTCAAACTAGGATTGGCTAAATCTCACCACTTGGTTGTATTCCGTAAATTTCACATTTCACATTTTAATTTCATTTTTTTATCCAGACTTCAAAACAATTGAAAAAATTTTCAAACAAAAGTTACAGATTGAGTTCTTGGAAATAATTTTGCTTATTGCAAAAATTTCGATAGAACCCTCCCCTCCCCTCCAATTTTGTCATTTTTGTCTAATGCCACGTAGATACTTAGTATCCAAAATTGGAGGGAAGGGATTAGTCTAAATTGAAAATTTTTTCAAACAAATGTTGTAGATTGAGGTTCTATGAATACTTTTGGTCATTACAAAAATTTCACTTAGACCCCTCCTTCCATCCAGTTTTTCATTATACTGCACTATGGAGAATACTCATTCTGAATTGGCCATTGGCGAGGGAGGGTCCAATCGAAAAAAAATCAAATGAAACTTGAAAGTTGTAGATTGAGACAATGGAAATAATTTTGGTCATTATAAAAATTTTTCCTTCCCTCAATGAAGTATCTACATAGTTTTGGGCAAAATCGGAGAGGAGGGAGGGGACCAATTGAAATTTTTGTAATAGGTATCCCAATGTGATCATAAATTTTTAATTTTTTATTTTGCCAAACGAAAAATTGATTTTTAAAACTTTATATCACCTTCATTTTCAGGCACGATGTGAACATGAAGTTTTTTGTTGATCGTACTCTGTTGCATCAAAATTTCAAGTTAGGTAATAGGTAGACCACTCGCCGGGCACCCTGTATAACGCCTCGTAATCAATATCATACCTCTATAGCCTGACGTAATCTTTCTTCTTCGGCTTTTTTAGCTTCTTCTAGTAATCTTAACTGCTCTTCTTCCATTCGCCTTTGTTCTTCTTCTTCTCTTTTCAATCGTTCTTCTTCAGCTAATCTTTCAGCTTCCTACAATAGGTAAAACATGCATTAGACATCACGAAAAATTCGAATTAAACAGAGCACACTTTTAATTTCAATGCTGGAAAACGTACTAATCGTTGTTGCTCTAATTTAGCTTCTCTTTCGGCTTGCTCTCTAGCTAGTCTTCGACGTTCAGCTAACGCAGCTTTGGCTTCTTCTTCGGTAGTAATTTTTCTAATTTGAGACGACGTCATCGAACCTGCAAATGAAATGATTTGAGTAGAGAATGATGTAGGTACTTATGAAGAAATGGAATTGAATGAAAATAACGACAATTACCGGTCATATCACATTCTGCCAAATCATTACTGCCTTCGGTTTGCGAATCGTCTGTTTTCTGTTCGACGACCGTTTCGCTAACGACGTGATGTCCGAGTTTGTCGGACGAGCTGGTCACACTGATGGTTGTTTCGGTTTTAACGGTAGTCTGAATACGATCACCGGATTCTGACTCGGAGAATGAATTTTCCGTTGATAATTCTACAGTTGGTGAGTGTATCGGAGTTTCTTTGGGCGTCGTGCTTGAAGAACTCTGTTCAAGAAGAAAAATATTCGCCAATAAGTACATTTAGAATTTTGATATACGACTCATTCAAAGGCCATAGGTAAGTAGTAAGTACTGACTTTTGATGACTTGGGTTTATCTGTAGTTTTACGACCAGCGGCAGCATCTCCTTTGGACGAATATTTTTTGGTAACATGCACCTTGGGTACCGGAGGACGATTTTCACACGAAGGTGATTTACCACCACTTCCACCTGTAAATAAAAACATTTATATTTTCTGTAGTTTATAGCGATGATTTTGCACATTAGCGAAACCACAAATAGGTACTTATTTACTTACTCTGTTTGACAGAATCAGCAAAAGAGGTAACACCAGTAACTGCAATGCTATTCGGTCGTGCTTTTCGTGACGGCGCAGTTATTGGACGAGGTCTCACTGGTCCTACACCACTGCTACCACTGTGCTGACTAAGTGCACTTTGAGGTCGTGGAGTCGTTTCTCCGGAACGAGAACCTATTGCAAAAAAGAAAATAGAATGCCAACTTGTTAGAGCATCTCGATTTAATTTTTCTATCACCTTAGCCCATTGTACAGGATCATTTTAAGCTGTGTTACCGGTTAACTATGCCAACGATCCACTTACCAAACTACACCATAGTACTATCGTTAAGGATACCAGGAGCTAAATTCTCTACTAGGTACGTTGATGTAGGTACCAGACCCGCCACCTCAGCGCTACGCCAATATTCTTGTACCGAAGCTAGGTACACCAAATTACCGGGTTGATTCCCTAGGTTTTCATTCTATGACGAATTAAAAAGCTACAGTTCCATAAACCGAGTGCTCGATAGATTGCTTGTTTTTTCTCTCTAAACTACAATAGTGTGTACTAAAAATAAAATGTGCAACATGCAAAAGTGTTTCGGTGTATTGAAATATGAATAAGAGTAGAGGTTTAAAGTAGGTGCCTAATCGTATAAAATCGAGGAAACCGAATGATTTTCAATTGGAAATATAAATTTATATAATTATGTAGAAGTAGATACATCAACATTGCTTCAGTAAAAGCATGGATCATTCTCTTCCTTCCAATAAGTTAATTTGTGGTAATGATTGTAAGACAATAAAAACATCTTCACGTTTAGAAACAAACACAGAAGCTTCAAGTTTCTCACATTAGTCGATTAAATAAAAAGTAAGCGGAAAAATTTGATTTCTGCAAAATAATATTACGCCTGATCCAAAATGGGGGGGGGGGGGGTGGGTGGGTGTCAACAAAATGGAATAGACCAGTAAAATTGGACCAAAAGAAGAAAGAAATTTTTTTTGGTTAGTTCCTTGCAATTTTTAACTTAAAAAGGTTCCTTTTGGTGTCCTGAATAACCACCAAAAAGTTCTCAAACCTCACCACTCGCGGGAATTTTCCCAAAATGTGGACCCAAATAAGTTACTCATTCGTAAAGTTGAATGAATTATTTTCAAGGGTGTAATTCGATTTCTTTTCTAAAAGGTGGATGCTTGAAATTGTTTTCATGTTGTAATGTGAGAGATGTGAGAATGACTTTTTTCCAAAACAAAAAATTTTCACGAAAAAAATTCTCCTAAAAATTTTTTTAAAAACTTTTTCAACATAAAACATTTTTTCTACTTTTTTTTTGTGCCGAAGTTTAGAAAATATTTTATTTATTTATTTTACTACCAAGGAAAAAAATCCCCAAAAAATTGAGTTTTTTTTATTTTAGAAGAATTTTTAAAATTACTTATTGTTCCAAAAAAGATCCCAGATTCTTTTCGAAAATAAAACGAATTTTTTTCTTCACAAAGAAAAAATCAAGAAACTTTTCCACCAAAATTTTAAAAATATCTTCACATGAAAATTTTTTTACACCACTTCCCACCCCCCCCCCCCCCCCAAATATTTTTGGATATTTTTTTATTCCATTTCTTCCTCCGAAAAAATTTATACTCCAGAACATTTGAGATTTTTCTATTTCAAAAAAAAATTGAGTAAATTTTTTTTATTCCAGAACAATTTTTGAACCAAAGAATTCGTTTTTAATTTTTTTTAGGTACCTACATATTTCAAAAAAAGAGAATTTGTTCTCCAAAAAACAGAGACATCCGCCCAAAAAAATAGAAAATTTTATTTTTCGGAAAATTGAAAAAAAAATCCAATTCAATTTTATTTTGGCTATTTTTTAGTTTAAAACCATATCTGAAGAGTTGTAAACGAAAAAAGAAACAATAGGGGGAACATTTCCGAGGACGATATTCGGAGACTTTTTGGTATGGTTAATCAGGACCAGCGTTGCCAACGCTCTTGATTTTTTAGGAGATCTGCTAATTTTTCAAGGCTCTACTGATTTTCTCCTAATCTACTAATTTTCAGCAAGAGCTCCTGGTTTTCAGCCAAAATCTGATTTTTTTCAACAAAAAAAAAACTCCACATTTTTGTAAAATATAAATCAAAAATGGAGGAAACAATTCTGCGACTAATTTTTCACTCAATAGGTATATTTTTACCGTGACAAATGGACCATACATCATGTATCATGATTTTTTTTTTTAAATGAACTCCTGGTTCCTGAAATCGACTACTTTTCTAAGGAAAACTTCAGAAATCTACTAAGTAAACTTTTTTATGGAAAATTCCTGAAATTTATTACTTTTTCACAGAAATTCATTTCTCCTGAATCTCCTGATTTTTTGAGAAAAAATCATCTTCCATTTGGCAACGCTGATCAGGACACCAAAAATTTTACAAAGCTGCTACTTTCACGACTAGCCTCCTCTAAGATGATTAAATGGATATCTGAAGGATGCGTTATAGGATCAAAATGGAATAAATCCATAGAGATTTTGCCCAGAGAAAAGAGACCTTCGCCAATCACCAAATTAGTCGAAAAGAGAATATGTATTAATCGAGAATGACCACAAGATACTCGGACTAGGCCATAAATGAAATACGATTTTCATCTTACCTGACGGACTAGTAGCTTGTCGTTTCGCTGAGGTGGGGGCGTAGGAGGAATTTCCTTCGCGAGCTAATTTACGGAGACGTTCCGCACGCGTCATACGTGGCGGACCTAAATGCACCATACTTTTAGAGGTGGCGCACCGTTTGAGTGGTTTTTCGCCGCTAGTGCCGCCGCCGACGCCGCCACCGCTACGGCCGGCCAAATGCGTCATGCTTTTCGACATATCGGCATTCGCTTCACTCAGCCCTTTTTGCTCCGTTAATATGGTTTTGGGCTTACGAGGCTGCGACAGCTGATCCAAGCGTGTCATCGAAAATGCCCTACCTGGTGAACGACGGGAAGAGCATACGGAGCTATTTCTTGAAACGTACGAGGATTGCGTAGCGTCTCTTGAAGGAACTGTAGGCATTAAATCGGTTTTGCGTCTGGCTGCCGAACGTTGCGTCAAAAGCGTCGCTGCGACTTCCGATGCGTTGTTTTCTTTACCTTCACCTAAAGCCAAAGCTTTGATAATCAAGCCGTTCGTAGCAATAATATTGTTTTTTTTCATTCTCGAGTTTTTCGTTTCTTATCTCTCAAACTCGCAAATAAAAATTACAATGTTTTTTATATAAGGTAACGATAAGTAAATACATATGTAGGTAGGTATTAAAATCGTGAAAACGAATAAAAGCGTACAATATGTAAAGAGTATGTATAGTGATACGATGCGTGTGATTTGATGTCTCTCGTTACATTACTTACTATTGAAATAAATAATCGCTAATTCGATATGAGGCATTAAGTTACCGAATTTTCACGATGATAAATTTACACAATTTTCATTAAAAATTTCAATCAATAAAAAGGCTCAAAAGTATTTGAATAGCGGAAAATATACAGCGTTCGAGGCTCACGTACAGTTCGACAGATCCGAGGAAGACGATTACAATTTACAGCTTATAAAATACCTATCAAGATATAGCGCGGAATAGCGATAGCCTAAGGCATACCTATTTACAATTTTTTCAAAAACATGCAGTTTATTTAGGTATTTTTCACGATGTAAATACCTATAGCAAATATATAGCGAATGGCAAATACGAATGATCAGAGGAAATAGTATTCATGCTCCGATGGTAAACAATTAAGATGATTTGATTTAGAAAATGTCAATTTTGAATTTCCTAGTTTTTCGTGGTAATTATGTTCACCTAAATCACGATCAACGAATTATGTACTGTTTTTTTTTCATCCAAAAAAGAGAAAAAATGTAGGTACTAGGTACCTTATAATAATATATCATATCACTACACACCAGTGTTAGTTGCGTATGAAAAAAAGAGGGGTTAGTCGTGGAATTGTCAATCTTGTCAAACCCACTCACCAAAGATTACAGGATAATGTGATATACCGCAAATCGAGGAATTATTTACATTCGTTATCAAAGATGTAGTTGTGGAATTCAAAGTATAATTGTTGTCCCAACATAGGACTTCGTAAATCGAATCCAAAGGTTTACGATCTGAAAAATGTTCAAGGTGTTATGTGTAATTTTGTATTTTTGTACAACGACACGTCACGACGTGACGTTAAAATTTTCGTTGTTTTCCTCCTACGGGAGATAGTCTGTCTTAAAACCCGAAATAAAAAGCTCTCGCTCATGAATAGTTTAAAAATGCAGTAATCTTGCTTACGATTAAAGTTACAGATTTTCTACCAGAACTTATGCACAGCTGAATCGGCAACGAAATGTAATCTATCGTACAGGATCGGCTACTTGGAATTTTTAAGAGTGTGCTAATGAGCATTGATTTTTCCGGAAGGGGTGGAGGGTTTCTGAATGTGAAGACTGCATTATTTTTTCAAAAAAAAATCGACCCTATGAAAACTTTTTTATAAAAAAAAAATGGAGATTTCTTCCTCAATTTTTTTTTTTTTTTTTTTTTTTTTTTTAAATTCACGAATACCTATTTTTTCAAAAAATTCAAGATTTATTGTTTTTCAAAAAAATTCTTATTTTCAAGGTTTTGAATTTTTTAAAGGGGGTTTTCCACAGAGAATTCAAGATTTTTTCTCAAAATATCGAGAAAAAAATCGAAATTTCAAAACTTTTCCACCAAAAATTCAGAATTTCAAAATTTCAAAAAAATGTTCAAAAAAATTCAAGAGTTTTTTCACAAAAAATTTAAAAAATTTTTCTTTTCTCAAAAAAATTAAGACTTTCATCTCAGAAAATTCAAGATTTATACCTATTAAAAAAAAAAAAAAAAATTCAAGGGGGTTTCCACAGAAAATTCAAGATTTTTTTTCATTTTTTCACATAAAATGTAAAAAAAATTTCTCAGTATTTTTTTAAAACCGCGAATTCTTTCTAAAAAAAAATCAATTTTATCCTTAAAAGTATCGAAATATTTTTCTCAAATATTCAAAATTTCAAGATTTTTTTCCACAAAAAATTCAAAATTTCTTTATCCAAAAATTCAATATTAATTTCAAGAATTCCTTCTCCAAAAATTCCAAGAGTTTTTTCAAAAATAAATTCAAGATTTATTTCAAGGGTTTCATCTCGAAAAAATCAAAATTTTCATCTTCAAACATTCAAAATTTCTTTTGGAAAAAAGAATCAAAAATTCAAGAGCTTTTTCATAAAAAATTTGAATTCTTTTTTTTGGGGGGGGGGGGGGGGGGGTGGGGGTGGGGGAAATTTAAATTTTAAGATTTAAAATTTTTTTTTTTTAAATTCTATAAGAGTTTTTTCACAAAAAATTTGAAATTTTTTTTCTCAAAAAAATTAAGACTTTCATCTCAGAAAATTCAAGATTTATACCTATCTGATATGAAATCAAGATTTTTTTTTCAAAAAAATTCAAGGAGGGTTCCACAGAAAATATTCAAGATTTTTTTTCACATAAAATGTAAAGATTTTTACTAACGGTATTTTTTTAAATCTGCGAATTCTTTCCAAAGAAATCAATTTTATCCTCAAAAAAATCGAAATATTTTTCTCGAAAATTCAAGATTTCAAGATTTTTTTTTCACAAAAAATTCAAAATTTCTTTTTCCAAAAATTCAATATTAATTTCAAGATTTCCTTCTCCAAAAATTTCAAGAGTTTTTTCAAAAATAAATTGTCTTCTCAAGAAATGCTGTTTTTCCCCTTTAAATTCAAGACTTCAAAATTTTGTTTTCAGAAAATTTCAAGATATTTTCTCAAAAGTAAATTTTTTTTCCTCAAAAAATTCATAATAAAATATTTAAAATTTCTTCCTCTGCAAAAGTTTTTTTGCATTAAAGGTTCTTTTCTAAAAAAAATATTATTTTTTCCCAAAAATTTGAAGATATAAATTTAATCTTTACTATTTTTTACTTTTATTTTTTTTTTCTTAAGAAAAGTTGAGATGGATTATGTTTTTATCCTAAGAAAATTCCCAAAAAGAAATGAAAATGAAGGAAATTTTTTCTTTTAAAAATCCATTAAAAAATATCTGATTTGCTCCAAAAAAGGGCAATATTTTTTCTCTCAGGAACAATGATTTCTAGAGATAGCGTATCGTGTGTTTAATTTGTGCATTTGGAGTTTTCTAGGATGCAGCTCATTTTACTTCTGAAATTTCGCATGTAGCTCAAGCACCCGACCAACTCCTAAATTGCCGTCCATGCTATTGTACTCACACACCTAAAATGATGTAGGAAAAAAGCTTGCTAGAAAATGAAACCAAACCCAACCCGAAACCAACACTGCGGAGAAACAGTCACCAAAAAATAATTGGGTATATTTTTCAACGAGACAAAAAAAACACCTTACTTATATTCCGATTACAATCCAAAATCTCCTATATCTGCATTCTCATTAAAAATGTGATAAATGTCTCTCACATGCCGTACATACAACGTACAACATTAACATTTTTTAAAAACCCGCCACACTAACCATAACGCGAATAAAAAATTGAATAGCCAGCAACGACATTTACGCCTACATTGTTTCAAGCATACAAGATCGATTAGTCGACCGTATATAACACTTTACGTGAAAATTCTTCAAATTCTTGCCCTCTTAATTAATATGCGAAACGAGATTTTCACATTTAACCCACACACAATGATAGTATATTTTTTGCCTCCTCAACACTCTACTCGTTCGTACGATTAAAAACGTATACAAGACCTTGAATACGACAACGGAGTCGTCTATAAAAAAAAAAAATTATTCTAAATGAAAATCGAACAGGTGACTGGATCTCGCGTGTGTGTCTATGAAGTGTTAAAAATATAATTCGAGTTTTTAAGAGTTATTTTATAAGTTATGAGAAATGCATTATAGACAAGAAGAACAGGTTTACATATGTAAATGTTGTTATCGCGTGCAAAGTACAAAAAAAAGTTTGTCGTTCGGTTGCTCATTTCGCCATATGATACAAAACTGTATAAATTGAATTGAAAAATTCACCGAATAGCTAAAAATAACACATGGAAAGAACAACAGTGGTCATAAGCACTATTTACACGAAATTTTTACATTCAGAAGCATTCCTAAATTTTTAAAATTGGTGTTCTCTATTCTCTCGCAGTCTCGAATCGAAAATAATTTTTCGTCTGGAGATGATTCAAAAATTAGATTGTGGAGATCGTCCTGACTCTTAAAATTTTGAAAGTGAATATTATCGCCGAACAAAGTGAACATTGACTCGTTCGTATGGTACCGCACATCAGTATTATAGAAAAGTAGTAGTTTCACTTTTTACAGAATTTAAGGTCATTAACCCCTAACCAAAATTACATTCGCCAACACCGCCAACACCATTTCAAAAATTAATAAAAAATTCTTAAAATAAACGAACGAAAGATGAAAAATTACAAATACAAAATAATTGAAAAAATAATAATCGAACAAGGCAGGTAGGTATAAATAGCAACTTGTCATCGACCGCAACAAATCAACTATTTTTTTTCTCGAAAGGTATAGCAAATCGCAGAATCGCACCTACAAATGCATACAACGCAAGCATTCGATCTAACAAGAAACTACGATGAAGGTATCGACCATCGGTAATTTTTTGCGAAATTTGCTCGACACGCAGTGCTCCGATGACATGACGCGAAAGGTGGAGAAAAATGTGTGATGGTCAATTACCGTAGGTCGAATATCCGACGAATGAAAATTCAACATCAAAACACACATGACATAAGACATAATACAGAAAATTGACAACGGATACGAATGACAGGTATTGCGACAAAGTTACAAACAAATCGCCACCAATCGGCGGCTTATACTCACCGTCGTCTTTTCTATCCAATAATCCGCCCGCGGACGTGGCTCTTTTTTTATTACCATTAGCTAATTCTCGTTCGGAGGATCGGCGCGTTAATGGCCCCGGACAAGCAACACTCATACTCATCACATTCGTAGTAGAAGTTGCTCTGTAAACATACGAAAAGAAAAATTACCACGTGAAATACTACATACCTAAGCTTACGTTAGACATAATCCTAATTGGCAGAAAAAAGACAATTTGATACGAAAACGAATCGACGAGTTACACCCCGGAAACTATGTACCTAACGAGCTTTGGAAGAATTCTTTTCTACATATGTATTATTTTGACAAATCTCCGCAAATTTAGAAGGCCACTTTCACACGTATTATTTTTACGTAATACGATATAATGTAACCTTGAACTGGGCAAGTACGAAATACGAATACAAGCGAAAAAGCTTAAACGACGATATGGCAAAGTGTCAGAATTTATCAGCCGGAAACTTATTCACTCATATTATTCAACATACGCTGGGTGCTTATTCCGTGTATTAGTCGAGCCGCGATTTATTTCATTTCACTAGTTAATTTACCGTTAAAGTGTGAATAATTTATGGCAGTTTGATGGGGAAAAAATGTTTTAAAATTTGGCATCAGTAGCTAACATTTTTTTTTCAGAGTAGTTATCGAAACATCATTTCAAACATCGAGTCTACTTAGCCCATTTAAATGATTTCCAAGTTATACGTTGTGATTTTACTTTTTTTCAACTTTGTTTCAATTTACAAATTTTAAACTCCTTCTCAAAATAATTTGAATTAAAGAAAGTATAATTTGTTCACGATTTCTGAATCAAAACAGCATTGATCTGCAAAACCCTCTCTTCGTATCAACAGCTCAATTAACTGCTGGTTAAAATTCATCTACCATAGAGTCTTATTATTAATAAATTAGCAAAATTATAACAGCTTTTCTTGTCACGAGCGTTCGTATGAACTTGAATCATATCCCCAAGTGCTCGACACTTGTTCTGAATCAGCCCAGAGATTTTTATTCTATTACTAACGACGTAGAATGGTCATAAATTACGTAATGCTGACCTTATAAAACACGAACCAGGTAGGTCTAGCTAGGTATTCGTAGTTCGTATGATATTTTTTTGTAAGTACCTATCGTACAAATAAACAATTTCCTTTGAAGATGAGAGAGATTTTTGAAAGAATAATTCTCCGACAGAAGTAGGTACTAGAAAAAGGAAAAAATGCCGCGGTTCGTTTTAAAAATTGATACCATTATCAAATTAACTTCAAACTATTTCAAGGATAACGAGAATCGATACACACGACAAACGAGGACGTGTACGTATGTTTATGTCATAAGGCGCTACTTAAAACACCTAATACCCATGTACCTATGCTACCTATAGTTCAAATTGTAGGAAATATATTTCACTTGGATGAATTCCTTAATACTATTTTGGATAAAAATAATTGTACTAAAATCCATTCACATAAAAACGTACCTGCGACTAGCCCAATAAGTACTACCACTATCACCCGTTGGTTCTAACATTCTAGGAGTTGAACTACCAAATGCAAAAACGATCGAACTTCGTTCCATTTTTCTTTTACTTTCGATTCTAGCTTCTCTTTCCTGCAAACAATATAAAAATACATAATTAGGTATAAAACACAATATTCCCTGTTACACAAATTACACAATTGAAAAAAGTAAGTAAGTCTCGTCAGTTATCACAATAATTAATAAAGTAGGTAACTGAAAATGCCATTGTTTGGCATATGCCATAAGTGACGGACTGTACCCCCCCCCCCCCTCAAAATAGGCTCGATCCAAAAACCACGTATCCATTTGAGTAATTGCAAAACAGCATAAAAAATTTTCTTAGTTTTCTGGAGAAGAAAAATTCAGTTTTTACTTTTTATTTTTTTCGAAAGGAATAGGAACAATTTCATGTTTTGCAGTAAAAATTTTTCTAAAATTTTAGGGGTGAAAATATCACAAATTTTTCAGAGCAAGAAATTATTAATTAAAAAAAAAAAAAAAAAAAAAAAAAAACATTTTCCAGTTATTTTGGAGAAAAAATTCTGAATATTTTTGGAGATGAAAAAATCATTCAATATTTTCTGAGTAAAATATGTTTATAAATACCCAGAATTGATTAACCCTAAAATAGAAGATACTCATGCAAAGTTTCCAAATTCTAGGATAATGAGATAAATCTGTCTGAAAATTAGGTAGGTTCGACACCCCACCCAGTCTTCAGACTTTTCCTGTAAGACTAATGATGATCATCTGAGATTCCTACCATGTTTATAAATACCCAGAGTTGATTATCTCTAAAATAGGTGATACTCATGCAAAATTTCCAAATTCTAGGATAAAAAGAAAAATCTGTACAAAAAATCAGTAGGTTTTATCCTCACCCAATATTTTCTCTGAACCCTTATGCTGGAAGATGATCACCTCACATTCCTACCATGTTTATAAATACCCAGAGTTGATTATCCCTAAAATTGGTGATATTCAGGCATAATTGTCAAATTCTAGGATAATAAATGTTATTCGTTCGAAAAATAAGTAGGCTCTACCTCCGCCTAATATTTTCTCTGAACCCTTATGTCTGAAGATGATCACCTCACCTTCCTACCATGTTTATAATTACCCAGAGTTTATTATCCCTAAAGTAGGCGATACTCATGCGAAATTGTCAAATTCTAGGATAATATGAAAAATCTGATCAAAATTTCAGTAGGTTGTCCATTCCACCCTGTTTTTACTCATACCATATTTGATTGAAGGTGGTCATCTCGTGTTCCTACCATGTTTATGAGTACCCATGCTTGATTACTCTTTAAGGGGGGGGGGCTTGTTTTGGAACATTTTTTGTTGAATACATAGCGTTGATTAGCGGAATTTTCTAAGACCTTTGCATGACGTCATTTTGATTTTTCACCTATGAAGTTTTGAAGAAAAATTGGAAACTAATTTCAAATTGTTTCTTTTTACAAAAAAAATTAATTTTTAATTTTTGAAAAATAAAATGCATAGAGTTCTCAAAAAAAGGAAATTATTTTCATATTGCATTTTGATTGTGTCATTTTGTAGAAAATGTTGGTAGATTTTTTGGAAAATTACAAATTTCAAAATCAAAATTGGAGAAAAACGCGATTTTTACTTTAGGTCCCGTTTCTAGGAAAACTATGCAACCCACAAAACTTTTTCTCAGAATCTTTTTTATTCAGTAGAGTCTTGTCTATAATTTAACGAGAGGATTTTGCAAAACTCGTACTTTCTCTCCTATTTTATGAAACCCTCTCATAGTTTTTCCTCGGAAGTATTCCAGTCGACTCGAAAGAAATAGTTGACAAATTAAAATTTTGCAAAATCCTCTCGTTAAATTATAGACAAGACTCTACTGAATAAAAAAGATTCTAAGAAAAAGTTTTGTGGGTTGCATAGTTTTCCTAGAAACGGTACCTGAAGTAAAAATCGCGTTTTTCTCCAATTTTGACCTTGAAATTTGTAATTTTCCAAAAAATCTACCAACATTTTCTACAAAATGACACAATCAAAATGCAATATGAAAATAATTTCCTTTTTTTGAGAACTCTATGCATTTTATTTTTCAAAAATTAAAAATTAATTTTTTTTGTAAAAAGAAACAATTTGAAATTAGTTTCCAATTTTTCTTCAAAACTTCATAGGTGAAAAATCAAAATGACGTCATGCAAAGGTCTTAGAAAATTCCGCTAATCAACGCTATGTATTCAACAAAAAATGTTCCAAAACAAGCCCCCCCCCTTAAGTAAGTGATACTCATGCCAAATTATCAAATCTGAGGGTAATTGAAACAAATCCCTGGTAAGTTTAGTAGGAGTTTCACTTAACCAACATTGAAAAAGTAGGCACCTCATGTTCCTACTGGGATAACCCATACCTCATCCTTGAAATTTCGGTAGGAACTGAACTATCCCAACTTTTCACATAATTTTCCTATTTTTTTTTTATTCTCATTTTCCTACTATAGTTTTGATTTTTTTGGGGTTTTATCGGTGTATTAGTGCTCATGAATCTTGCCCCTATCATTTTCAAGGATAACTGAAAAGTCGATTTTTTCGTCCAAAAATATTCCTGCTCCCCTTAAATTTAAATATAATGGTGTTTATTCATGTTTAGTGCCTAAAATATTGAAGATAGGCAAAAAGTAAAGAGAACCTTTTTGAAAGGAAATTTAATTTTCTACCATTCAAAGTTAAGTACACATTATTTTCTCTAATTTCAAAAAATTGATAAATTT
Organism: Balanococcus diminutus; assembly: GCA_959613365.1. Lineage (NCBI taxonomy): Eukaryota > Metazoa > Arthropoda > Insecta > Hemiptera > Pseudococcidae > Balanococcus > Balanococcus diminutus. The sequence goes on along the minus strand of OY390715.1, from coordinate 31,374,925 downwards.
TCAAAAATTGACAAAAATGTTTTATCTTTCTCACATAGCTCCTGAAATATTGAAGATATGCGAAAAGTGAAGAGGACCTTTTTGAAAGGAAATTTAATTTTCTACCATTCAAAGTTAAGTACACATTATTTTCTCTAATTTCAAAAAATTGATAAATTTTCAAAAATTGACAAAAATGTTTTATCTGTCTCACATAGCTCCTGAAATATTGAAGATATGCGAAAAGTGAAGAGGACCTTTTTGATTGGAAATTGAATTTACTATAATGTTAAAGTCTTACTTTTTTAATATCCTCAAATTTAGCAAATTTTGCTTGTTTGCGCCATCTTTAGAGCGAATTTTGAACTATTTAGAAATAGATATTGACGTCTTTGATAGGTTCAGATTATGACGGAATGGACATAGTATACCACGATAGCAATAACTCCATTTCGACCAAGATGGCACTTAGCGCCTTTTAAAATTACACCATTCAAGTAGGTATTTATATTGAAATAAAAATTTTTCTGTATTTTTTCGAGGGAATTTTTTTTTTATATTTGTGAGAAAGAATCTCATTCAATTTTATGAAGAACATTTTTTAAAATAATTCCATGAGGTAAATCAACACAACATGATTTTTTTCAGTTTTTCAAAGTGAAAAAATCCATATTTTTCGGGGGGGGGGGGGGGGGGGGATTTTGTGAAGTAAATGAATTATTCAATTTTTTCGTATTACAAAGTGTAAAAAAAAATTGAATCGCATACGGGTACAAAATCAAAATTTCCCAATTTTTTTTTATTTCTTCTGAGAAAATTTAATATATTTTTATTTTTTTAAATATTTTTATTTTTTTTTAAATATTTTTATTTTTTTATAATAATTTTAGTAACTTTTTCTCTTTCGCATTTTCTCTAAAAAAAGAAAAAAAAAACTGAAAATATGACTTTCTTGCTTGCTTTTGTTTTTTTCTTATTTTTTTGCAACCTTTATTGCCATGATTACCTCGTTTTTTGGTTTTTTAAAAATGAAAAAAACTTTAAATACTGATTACTGTTTCAGTAGTGGGGATAAAAAATTTTTGAAAGCAGTTATCGACTATGTGCATTATACCACGAATATAAATGGTGAAAATCCGATCTCATTTTTATTAGATATATTTTTTATTTTTTGAAGACAAAAAATTGGCCTAAATTTGTCGGCTGGTTCGGAAACAAAATTCTTACCTATTTTTTAGGGGGAGAAACAGTAATTTTCTTTCTCAGTTTTTTTGAAATCAAAACGAAAATCTTTCAATTTTTCTGGGTAAAAGTCTTACAATTTTTGGAATTTTTCTATTTGTTCCAAGGAAAAATGTATTTATTTTTTAATTTAAAAATTTCTAATTTTTTTTTTGGAAATAGAAAGTTTCTTTAATGTTTTGGAGTTTACAAATTATTAATCCAAAAGCCCAATTTCAATATTAAAAATTGTGCTGGCCAGAATTTTGTGTATTTACGAGTTTGTATGTATTGGTGAGGGCTCAAGTTAAATTGAATGGGGTATAGAATTTATACATGGTGCCTATCTTAAAAATTGCAAGGGGGAAGAAAAAATAAAATTGTCTGAAAAAAATTTGAACAAGCATTGTGAAATTTGTAGTTTTTGGGCCGATCAGTTAATAGAAAAAACTACCATTTTGTTAATACCCCAAACTTCAATTTAGGGGAACATGCCCTAAAATGTTTTCTAGAATACACTCTTCACGAAAAACCGTGTTTCAAAAGATTAGCTGGAGAAGGGGGTGCAGTACTTTACCTAAGAGTGACATGTCAGACCAATAATTATGCAGTCTTCTAATCAAAATAAATTATACGAGTAGGTATAAAAAATTAAAAAAAAAAAAACAAGAACTAGGGAGATACCCAACTTCGAAAAATAAAACGTGTACGCGAAACGAAAAACGAAACTAAACACAAAATTCTAAACACGTGGTTTATAAAACGTACGTACCATATTTCGTCTAAGTATAGCCTCTCTTCTATCTTTTTCTGCTTCCATAATTAGCCTTTTTCTTTCTTCGACTTGGTGTCTTCTATCATTTTCACGATTGCGGAGATCTTCTATACGTCGTCTTCGCTCTTCTTCGGTTTTCTCTCGAAACTTTTGAGCCGCTAAAGCCTGCAGAAATTAATCCTCAATTAAGATGCATCTCGCGTAAACATATCCATAAAATATGAAGCACATAACGCGTAAACACTCGGCAATCTCCCTAAATAATTAAAAACGTTTCCAAGTTTCGATCTTAGAACATATTTTCAGCTTCCATATCGCTTCACTATCTGTACCAGTTGATTGATTTTCGATTACGAGATATAACAGTATGAGAGGTCTAGATAAGACCGCAGTTGAAAAATATTACGATGGCTTACTTGTTGTTTAAGTTCTTCTAATTTCCTTTGCCTTTCTTCGTTTTGTTTTTCTTTAATTATTCTAAGTCTTTCTTCTCTGTCGATTTGTTGTTGCGACGAGATGTCTTTTGCTGCAATTGAAAAAATTAAAAGTTAGAATAAAATTTTCTACTATGGAATATTTTCATAAACATGCTTTTTGGAGGGAATTTTTACGTCAGATCTGTTAAAATTGTGTAGGACATACGAGTAGGTTTTTTGACATGCTACAAGCTATGTGATTTTTTTTTCATTCGATTAAGAGAATACATGGTATAAGTCAAGCCATCCAATTATTACATATTCACGTAACTATTCAAAGACTACTGAATCAGGCAGAATCAAAATCTAAAAGTGATGAAAATAATTTTCTAGAATAAATAATTTTTTAATCAACTTTTTCTTGTAAGTACCGTATTAAGTCCGCTTCGAGAAATAGGCAAGTTTAGTGAAATTTATAAAAATTGAACGAAAAAAACAGAAAAAAGGGCATTCAACTAAAAAAAAAGTCTTTCTTTATGAAATTTGAGTTTTTTTTCTTTACATTCAATATTTCTCACCTAGTTTTTCATTTATCAACAGTTTTTTCTTCAATTTTCATGAAACCAAGAATCGATACGGTACCCCCAAAAAATCATAAGCTTTCTACTGGAAAGTTGGCACAAAAAAATTAAACAATAGAAGTAGCAAATTTTACGATTGGCGAGTTACGATTCCGGAATTGTAAGGACAATAACACTCGAAACATGTTAATTTAGATAACAAACCGCCCAGCCTGGACAAGTTGATCACTTTTTAAATCCGTAAAAACAAGTAATTCAACTTGGCTATTAACAAACGCATTACTTTCAACTATTCTCGCTGCGCCGATTACACGAACCAAAAATTATGTATTATGTATTCGTAAAAACGTCCTAAAAATACATAAACACACCTTGCAAGGCACATCGCTATTATCACTTCATGGAAAATTGGAATCGCTCGCGCTTTTCTACTCGTAATTTAAGAATCGTAACACTACCTTGATCAAAATACAGGTACAATCATTATGCGAATAATACAACGAAAAACAAACAATATGTTAATAGAACAATAAAATCACGTTAGTCGCATTCCACACAAACGTCAATTCAATTTACCTTCGTAATCTACATCACCACCTTGAGCGAACCAATAAAAATCCGCTGCAATACATATACAAAATTAGCTAGCACGTAATTTTAGACTCTCCTTGATTGATACGAGTAACGAATGCAGCATTTAGCGCTGAAACTTTTTTAATTACTTTCATAACCCTTCCAAAATCTCCTTTCCATTCGATGTGGAACTTTGTTCAAAACAACTCAAAGTGTTTAAAAAATGAAAACGCAAATAACTTACTTCTAGGTGGTTGTGTTTTGGCATTTTGCAAACTAGGATTCTGAGTAGACGATAATTGGCCATTTATTTCGTGATTGCTTCCACCGCCCGCTGCAAAAAAACGACGTAAATTAATATACCTTCAGCATAACCGCGACTTCCATACTAATTATCGTTTAAATTCGCGGTAATCTTATTAGAGATGGTTATAGTGTTTACCTAATATTTCAATCATCGAATTGTATGTAGTATACCAAAATAGTAGGTGTAATTCTGCACCGAAACGAACATTCTATACGTGGCTATAATGTACATGTTTGTGTACGAAAATATACCAACTGACTAGAAATATTCGTTCTATCGTTTTCACATAAGCCTGCCACGAGGGCCAGGCGATTTTAAATCATTAGCCAGAAATTCAACTCCAAGTTATTAGAGCTTAAAATTAACCAAGTCGAAACAGCAACCGGCATGGCAATTATCACGCTGAAGAGTAAGTCAACTATACGAATTCGATATCTGAAATATGTTTCGGTTTCGTTCAATGTTCGTATTGTATCTAGCCTCCTATGTATAGCTACCTTCTTATGATTTAGTTGAATTTTGTGTAAAATCATAAAAAATGAGTCAGTTCGACGCTGTATTTCAATTCATGGTGTCTGTCTACTGGAACGTGAAAGATAAACGTCTGTCGCGAGCAGGGCAGGGCTGGGCTGCGACCCGGAACCTAGAACCCGAAGAACCCGAACAATTTTCATGGATCCCGAACCCAGAGTTTTGGGTCGTGGAACCCGTATCCTGGAACCCTAATCCCATTTTTCAGTAAAGTCACAAAACCCGGAACCCAAAACCTGAAAGAATGATCGCGGATTTTCGGGTTCTATGCAAATTTACACTTTTACTATTATTCAACGTAATTACCATATTTACCATGTATTTTCAAAAAAAAAGGCCAAAAAAGACGACAAAAACAATGAATTCCAAGAACATCTCTTGAAGAATATAAAAAGATAAGAAAAGGTAGGCCTTAAAAGTAGATGCAGAATTGCAGCCATCTCTCCAATTAATCAAAAGCTTTTAGAAAGAGTTAGAACGCTTCTACGGCTCCGTGGATACGGACGAAGAGGACCAACCATCCATAATGGAAATTTGGAACAAACATAAAAAAAAACTTCAAAGAAATTTAAACTTAGTTTCCCGAATAATTTTCTCATTTTCGGCTACACAGGCGTCGGTCGAAAGACTTTTCAGTGTGTTAAAGTACATCGTAATCGGAAGTGATCTCAGATTGTCATTAGGAGATGAGACAATCGACGATATATTATTGTTTGTTCTTATATGAATTATGATTGAATATAATTTAGTTCAGTTCTATGTTCATATACCTAATCAAGTATGTAAAACATTATACATTTTACTATCTACCGTTTTACGAATTTTATAAAATTCGAATAAACTTTTTTTTACTTAATGATTCAATTTATTGCCTTTACTGCTTAATTAAGCTGTTCAATTTCTCAATTTATACTAGAAAAATTAATACAGTGGATCTATTCTTTGAGGTTAAATGTTTCAGTGTTTGAGTAAAAATCTCAGTATTCGCGAGGAAATTAAGTACAATTACTTTTTTTTGAAAACTTTTAGGATACATTCATCTGGATAAATTTTCAAAAATAATAAAAAACTATTTAAAGGACTCATTCACCAAAAAAAAGAATCAAAATAAATAAAATTTTGAAAAATTCTTTCATCAAAAAAAATTCTTGTTCAAAATTCAAATAAAATTCTAAAAAAAATCATGATCAAAAAAGTTAAGGAAAATAATATTTAATTTTACTAGTAAAATACTTTTTGGGTGGGTGACAGTCATGGAGACCTCAGAAGGGTATTGTTTTTACGAAAATTCGGATTCCAGGAACCAAACCCACAAGAACACGATTATTTTTATGGAACCTCGAACCTGATCCCAATCACCTTGGATCCCGATTCGGAACCCACGAACCCAGAGGCTAGAACCCAGTTGAAAGATTTTAGTTCCTAGACCCGGATCCCAAATTCTTCAACCTGAATGCAGCGACAGCCCCTGCCAGCCATGGTATAAAGTACGCTAAGAAAAAAGGTATGGTGCTTTAATGTTTCATTGCAGCTATTCAAGAGTGTGCAGTTGTATTTGGAATAATTATTCATTATGTTTGTAGATTTGATAGAAATGGGCACACGAGTACAAGCCATTCAACAACAAGAAGATATCAAAAAGCAGCATTCGCTAGTTTCATTGAGCGATGACATACCCCTATTGAACTTACCTGTCAGCCAATGTGTGAAGTACACCAAGAAAAAAAGGATGGTATGGTGCCTTAATTTTTCATTGTAACTATAAAAGAGTTTGAGATAGTCTATTAAGAATACTTCATTTCTAGACTTGGTAGATATCATGGCGAAGCAAATCGAGGCTACCGAGCGCCGAACAGAGGCGATCAAGGAGCAGATGAGAGCTATTGAAAAATTCTCCAAATCGTTAATCGCAAGTATTTCCGTTGGTGTTTTATTTTTTCATGGTATATTTGCACGTTTTGTTTAAAATGCTTCCTGATAACGAAATTACACGAGCCTTTATTCAGAAATATAGAGACCTGCCAGAGTTGTGGAATAACAAACTGGCTGAATATAGTGATCGAAGTGAAAAAGCTTCTGCATAGCTTCTGCATATTCTCAACTGGTTGGAATTTTGCAACCATGGTTTCCGGAGTGCAGAACTGGCACACTCAAAGAGGGGATTGATTTCGTGAAGAAGAAAATCAACAGCAGTGTACAAGGGCACAATGTACTGGAGTTTGGTATAGATGCTATGGAGGATGAATCAAATTAGATTTTTTCAAACCATACAAACCACATCCGAATTCCACTAGAAGAAATGATGACAAATTATGTAAATATATACCCTTGCTGGGCAAATCGCAGTGTGGTGTTGTAGGGACCTACTCCCTTTTGAAGCAGCTTCCGGAGAAGGATTTATTGACTTTATGAATGTAAAGGGTCCACACCTTCAAACAATTTGATCATTCGATGACAGAGAGAGCTCTAAAGCCCGGGCCATGACATGAGCGAAAGCGTGAGCGTTGTAATTGATGTAATTTGAGCGTTGAGCGTAAGCAATTCCCATGACCAGGTGAGCGAGAGCGTTGAGCACACAGATGGCAGCCAAATAAAAATCGAATAGTAATAACGTGATAAAAAAAAGTTTTGAAATAATTTTACCACGTTTTTTGAAGTAAGTTCAAAAAGATGACTTCAAAGAGAAGTTTGTCCACAAAAGACACTTTTGATTACAAAACACTAATAAGTGAAGTCCAAAAACAACCTATGTACGTTGTGGAATCACAAGCTCAAAAGCTTCAAAGCTATGAATATATTGTAGTGCTCGGTTTCCAATCGCGTCTATATACGTAGTACTTTGCTACTCGCATATAAACAGCCGAGGAAAACACTATATAACCTCGGGCCAGATCCTTATGTAATAGAAGACCATACGACTTGTAATAAACACAACCTTTTTGATATCTCGTAACTACGTGTTTTTGTCGGTCTACAGTCTTCCTCTAGTGCAGCTCGGTGGCTACGCCTTGCTCCTAGAGTGTTATAGGTAGGCATACAGTCGCACCCGTCGACTTACCCTTCTCACCTACCCATCTTTAGTAGAGACCAGCATCCTACATTGGTAACCTCCGACGTTTAAAACTACCCTTCTGACCCTTTTAAGTATAACCGTATATTGTCCGCGCCGTTCGAAACCAGTTCGCTGTCCGCGAGTATCGATATCTCTCTCCTGCGCTATACCTTTGAAAATACACCGCGTATGCCATTTGACGAGTACCTGTTTGTCAAAATGCGTAACGATAAGGATAACAATAATGACAACGCTGCGTTACGACTCTCGCTAAACAAGCTCGCCGTAAAAGCACCTCCGTTTAATAAGAATGAAGTTCGCCTATGGTTCCAAATAAAGCCACTTTAATTCATCGAAGAAATGCTATCCTTACGTCGTAGAATAAGCCATAGACTAGTTCACTCACCACAAATAATCAAAATTTCACTTTAAAATGAAGCATTAAATAAGCTACAAGTATTACGCTAAATCACAGGCAGTTTCAATGAATCATCCGATACGGACATAATCAGCAATTACTTATCTAATACTCTTACAAAGTACAATTAGAGATTTTTAGTATTCAGGTAGCAGCAGCGCAAAGACTACTCTTTCTGGCAAGTTAGAGCTCTTTCCTCTTTTTCTTAAAAACTACCAGAAACCTAACTATCGCAAAGTACTCGTGACTCTCAACTTAAAAGTCAGTCGCAAAGTTTCTCATAAGCCTCGACACATTGCAGCAAGTATCCGAATTGTAAGACTCGACATACTGAGCAGTAGTAGTGAGCTGACAATGACAATATGAGCCGAGACGCAGCACAACTTCAGATGCGCACTCAAATGCATCACACTCAGCACAACGCAGCGCATCACTCTCAATGCAGCACATCGCTCTCAACGCAACGCATCGCACTCAAGCAAAGCACGGCACTCAACACTGCGCACGCAATTTAACGCTGCTCGACTTAACGCAATTATACTCAAGGGCATAATCCTCACTATGACCAAAATACTCGAAAATTTTGACTAGTGAGTAACGCGCCAATCATGGAAATTTCAAATGTTTCATCATCATCGTCAACTCAATTCAAATTCAACAAATTTTTCATAAAACTTCTTACATAAATTTTGTTCAAATTTTGTCAATTTTTATCATATTGTACACGTATACATACTTGTTTCAATTTTTTTTTTCGAAAATCTTCATCATTTTATTCGTTTTGTTACTTTTTCATCTTTTCTTTTTCATTTTTTTTGGTTCATTTTCTTTTTTCCTTTCTCACATTATTTTAATATTATAGTTACTCTCCGGTGTATTTAGCACGGTGGTGTCGCCTTGCTCCCGGGGGTAACTCATATTTTTATACTTTACTCTTATTTTTACCTATTTTTACCCTCCAGTGCCTGTAGCTCGGTGGTGTCGCCTTGCTCCTGGAGGTAGCTTATATTTTGGTTTTCTTCAAATTTTTGCTTATGTACATAATTATTGTTATTTTTTTTTGCTGTTTCGAAATTTTGCAATTTCTGGCAAGGGGGTGTGTAGTGCTCGGTTTCCAATCGCGTCTATATACGTAGTACTTTGCTACTCGCATATAAACAGCCGAGGAAAACACTATATAACCTCGGGCCAGATCCTTATGTAATAGAAGACCATACGACTTGTAATAAACACAACCTTTTTGATATCTCGTAACTACGTGTTTTTGTCGGTCTACAGTCTTCCTCTAGTGCAGCTCGGTGGCTACGCCTTGCTCCTAGAGTGTTATAGGTAGGCATACAGTCGCACCCGTCGACTTACCCTTCTCACCTACCCATCTTTAGTAGAGACCAGCATCCTACAATATTATATAACTGATCCGTTATCATTATGGACAGCAATTGCTCAAGAAATTGGGATTCCATGTATAGTCGCGCCTCGTAATTTAGGCGGGTGACGCGCGCGCGTTTTTAAAAATTTCTTCAAAACACAGGGGTCCTCCGTTGGCAAAATGTTGTTTGACCGCTTTGGTACCGTGGAATCGGAAAGTGCGGGAAACGTAAATCACTGCATTTTGAGAATATTTGTGAAGACCGATGCGCGCGTAACCCGCCTAAGTTACGCGGCTCGACTATAGAAATAAATGATTCCATTTCATGTTCGTAGATAATCAAGATCAACAATAAGTTGAGGGTGAAGACAGTGAAAATGGTGAAACTGATGTGGATGTCGAAGTTGTCCACCCTTCCTTACAAAAGTAAATCAAAATCGAACATAGAAACGCTGGTCATTTTAGAAAACAAACGCCTAAAGCTCATCAAAAACTGCTTGAACAGCAACAAAAGAAAGCCTGTTATTGAAAACAATCCTGACACTCACTATTTGTTGAGTTTATTACCGTTCCTGAAGAAATGCTCCTCATTAGAAAAACTTCAAGTACGCCGCAGTATCAATATTTTGTTCTTTGAAATATTACAATCACGAACGACTACGACTACATATGGTACAGATACAATTTATATATTAGACCCATACAATTGCAAATGCAAACAGCTCAAAATCATCAATAGATTTTTTTATTTTTCATTTTTTGAAATAAACGAGTGCATAATATTTTCATTTCGCGACACCGATTTTCTATTTTCAATTTTTTAAATGGTCGGTGTTATGTAAAAACAAACCAAGTGAGTTTGAATCGACACAAGACTTGACCTTGTTTTCTTCCGTCAATTCATAACTACACAGTTGTTTCCAAAGAGACCTGTGCAGCAGGTAACGTGGATATTCATTGAAGATGATAATTGATAACTAAGTAAGGTGTAATGAGTATTTTGTATTGTAGGTTCTACATTATGTTTAATATGATCAAGAAATGCATAAAATAATATATTAGATGTTTAAAATATGGGGAACCTAAGTAACGAGTGTTTGACGTTGAAACCTGAAGTTTTAAAGCAGCAAGTTGAAGCATTCCATTTTATAGCTACCTTTGCTGAAAAATTAATATTTGGAAATTATCATTATTTCGATTTTGACTGAACAACTAACTTCATTTTCAATTTTATACAAGTAGGTATATATGGAAAAAATTTCTTTCGATTGTAAACTACGATCCATATGTATTACGACAACGATATTTCTAAAGAAAACTGGACTGTTTGGCCAGATGATGACGCTACTCCGTTAATTATCCCTCCTGTACAGATGGTTGATATCATTCAATATTTCATTCACAAGAAAAGAACCTACACAAATGAGAAGTTCAAAAATACCAAGTGAGTTGAAGCAATGAATTTCCTTGCATCAGCAAAAGTGAAACTTGCATCAAGGAGGCTTATGACTGAGTTATGTATTTTGTCGTTTGTATTGATCGCGCTAGGGTAAAAATACTTTGGTTATTTTGAACGTAGAATTTTTCTTTTTCTTTTCATTATGTTCTCCTGTTGGCAGGTGGAACATTCATATAGCACCCATCTAGAGCCATTAAATGTAAGGATCTCAATTTCAAGAAGAGGTGCTATCAAAACTGGGCACTGAACATGCAAAAAAGCAGGCTTAGGAGAATCGCATTCGCACATGAGCGCAGTATGTTTCCTCCTTGACAGTTTATACAATTGAAGTATCGAATCGTCCTCGGGATACGTCAAACCAATTTGTGGAAGAAAATAACAAACGAAGAAGTGGAAGTACGATCACAGACCCTAATCACCAACTCTCTGTCCGATCAAATTCTAGGCAACGTGATGCACCTCAAGACCACTGCGAAAATATTAGCCCAATTAGATAAATTGTACGGATTGAAATATGTTTGTGTACAGCCAGGTTGATGTCAATTGCAATCAATCATGTTTCATGCAAGAATGTAAGAGAATTTCAGCAGGGTATTACTAATACTTTTTACCTGCATTTTACCATAGGAAAGTCAACTTGTTCTCCCAAAAAAGTCTCTGCAAATCTGTTTTTACCAATTATTTATTCAAATTAAAAATTCATTGGATCATCGCATACACAAGGTTATATTATATTTAAACAAATAAAAATTAATTGAAAAAGTATCACATAGAAACTATGATCAACATAATGTTCAAGAGCAGGTACGTGTTCGTACCGAAACAAACAACTAAATAAGATTAAAATAATTCACAAATAAAATCGAAATAGAAACTATGATCAACATAATGTTCAAGATCAGGTACGTGTTCGTACCGAAACAAACAAATAAATAAGATTAAAATAATTCACAAATAAAATCGAATAAGATTAAAATATTTCATGAATAAAATTAAAACTGTGGTCGTTTGATTCAATCACAAGTAACTAAAGAAAAATTAAAATACAAATCATTTAAAAAATTGTAAAACATTACCCATGAAACAAAATATGGGTGGTACCTTACCCGGTTTCAATCACATCTGGCCACCAATTAAACGTTCAACGCATTCATTTTGCCAAAAAGTTTTGCGAAATTCAGAACTCGCATCCGATAAAATAATCGATATAATTCTATCATCTCTCTCCAGGTTATTCATATCGCGTTGCATTACACTACACATATTATAAATACAACTGCCTCCATTATATTGGAAAGCGAAACGTTTCAATTCTAAAGACGAACTGCTCCAAATGTCAATCAACAAGCTGGTGGACAAATTCATATTTTCTACACGTGTGTCCACCGATCGTTTAATAAATAGCAATAATGTCACGAATTCATCCCCACCGATTATATCTTTTATCAAAGTCCACATCCAATAAACATACTTGGGGTAAGATCGATAAGTAGTATAAATGATCAAAATTTCACGCAATTTTTCTTGTACTACTTTTCGTAGATTGTTTTTATTCAACATTTCTAACCAAGATGTTAGAGTTTTAGGACACAAACAGAGAAAGACATTCTGAAATTGATTCTCGAAGCTGAGGCGATACCAGAAATATCCCACAGCAACAAATTCCCATCTATTGAGAGATCGCAACACTTTAATGTAAATTTCATTTCTCGATAAAGAATCCGGAGAAAAATTTCTAAAATCATTTTGCTTGACACAGTTCCAATACGACATCAAAACATTACTGTTTACAATACGATCGTCTAATACTTCACACGAGTCTTCAGACCAAACATTTTCAAGTTTGTCTTCCATGCAATACATACCCATCACAGCGTATTTTTTGCTGCGATTCAGCTTCGGAAAACTTAATAAATTTACCGCTGTTCTTTCATAATTAATAAAACCATCCGAGTCCCAAACGATGCAAGGCCAGAACAGGACCACATCCCGATTGCAAGTTGGGATGGGATAGTGAGGTGAAGTTATTTCATTAATATGTGAAACCCACGAAGACAGTTCGTCTTCAACAAGATTAATCCATTGCTGAAGTAATGGTACAAGGCAACGTGGTAAATTTAATTCATTTTTTATGAATCTGAATGTTTCCAGTGAAAGGACACCCAGTGAAGTAAGCCATAACGTGTTGTTGCGAAGTGTTTTTTCTGCCTCATGATAATATAATTCTTGAGCTAATTTACAAAGTGATATATCTTTTAAAGATGGTAACAAACTATTTGTCTCCATTGTCAGGCAGAATCTGAAATTTAAAAATAACTTGAATTTAGCCAATAATACGTATTGAAACTTGGGGAAAAAATTAATTGATAAGGATAATTTAAATATATGAACGTTTTCAATAACACGAAAATAAAGTACGTACACAATGATGGTAATTCTACGCTAAAAATTTGCAAAAGTGGAGAAAAATCAGAATTAAAAAACTCGTTCAGCTAATTTATGAAAGTTGAGTCGTTAATAAAAATACATATTTAAAAAAATCACATTGAAGAACTTACCGGCTGATTGAAAAATATGACACTCGAAAAATTCAAACGTTTTAAAAATTTACCGAACAATTCACAATATAAACATTCGTAGGTGCATACATAAGTATATTGATGATAAGGTAAACGCACCAAACGACGAATCAATCAATTTCAACTAATTGATACACACACACGAAAGTTATTTTGATGTCATTTTTTATTTTTTTTACGAGTAGAAAGATGATAAAATATGCACTAATCTTATGTTAGTCAAAAGCACTTACATTTTGACTTTTTGAATAATAGACCATAGACACTAATACCAAAGATTTGTTTGTTTTGGCCAATTTTTCATGTAACGGTTTGAAATCGCGCTTATTTTACTCTGGTTTGGTTTCAGTTTCCTATTTGCTTTTTTCACTTGACGTCACACGCGCGTATTACGGGTTAGCATAACTGATTCGCCGCACTCAACGTAGTGTTATGAAAATTCAAGCTATTACTTTTGGACCTCACCGAACGGGTAACACCGTTCGAAGACCTCCCACCTTACCTAAAATTAAAATCATCGAGCTTGATGAGAATCCTAGGCTGAAATAAAAATGTTTTTGTTGTATCAGGTTAACTGTCGTATCAACACACAGAGATGTTGATCGAATTATTCTCGATTTTATGCAAATAATATTTTGCAAAGTTTTTCAAAGTGTGTAAATAGTTATGCGTTTATATTGGTAAATTTGCGAGATATACGTATACATATCTGATTACTTCGTTACATGGTTCCGGTTTGAAATAAAATATTTTGCAAGGTAACATGTATTATATGATGTATTAATTAGATAGGGTATAGGGTGGGTGATTTGACAGATACTCTGGGGTGAATAGGTCCTATATTTAATGGACGATCTCGGTGGTAGCGTAGGTGATTTTCTTGTATAAATCGATAACGAAAAGTTGATCTAATCAGATCAAAATTTGAGCATGTCCGGAGTAGCAAGCTCACGATTGATCTATCCGGAGGTAGGTAGAATTTGGAAATAAGATCGCTTTAAAATTATACCTCAGTAGGAAAACAATAATAGAATAGATAGTTATGTGATGTGATAGTAATGAATGATAATGGTATTAATTAATTAATATTATTATTATTTAAATAATTATTTAGTGAAGAAATGTTATCCACTTATGCGATTCACTTACAGTTTTGACCAAATGAAGATGTTTTTGTTACCCAGTGAGCTTTCTTCGAATCGAAATGAGTAAGGTTGTGCATTATATAATTTTCGACTTTTTCAATTCTTCCCAAATTGCGGTATATCCAAAAGATCTTTGCGAATCTTGAAATTTCGAGTTGATTGAGAGCCCCATATGTATTTTCATATTTTTGCATATTTTGGCCAAAAATATCAATTTCGTCATATTTTGAGCATATTTTGACAGCGCATATTTTGCCTAAATTCCCCAGAACTACCCATTTTTTCAATTTTTCGCTCGCTAAAAAAAATTGACTAATGAAAATCAATGAAAATAAAATAAATTTATATATAAATCATCGTTTTCATGAATTTTTTCGTCTCCTTTAACAGTGTTGCCCTTTTTTCAATTTAGAATCGCATTCCACTAATTTTACCCTTTAAAACGATACCCATATTGTCATATTTTAAGAGCATATTTTTGGCATATTTTCGACATATTTTATGGCATATTTTAGCCATTTTTAGAGCATATTTGGGAAGAATGAAAACCATATTATGCATAACCCTAGAAATGAGCTTTTACGCAAACAACGTCGCAAACAACGTCGTCTATTTTTAGAAGTGTATCGAACCTGGAAATTAAAATACTGTCCCGATCGAGAACTGTTCTATGCTTATGTGTGTAGAATAGACGATAACAAAAATGCAATAGTAGAAAAACTGTTCAAAAATATGTATACATCACCAACCACCTGCTGTTTGGACAGTGCTTGCTAATTTATTTGGAAACCTTCTAATTGGTAATGGTTTCACAATTCATTGGCCGGCACAGAGCCCGGATCTAGCGCCGAGCAGTTACTTTTTGTGGCCATACATTAAAAATTTCGACGATCGAGACGAACTGATAGAGGCCATCACCGATATTTGCCATAACATTCCTGAAGATTTCATCACAAGAGCCACAAAGTTTTTATGGACGTCTCAGAGCCTGCAGGGCAGCTGAAAGCGGGATTTTTGAAAATTTACTATACGTTACTGTTTTTAATCGTTAAGTACCTCTTGTTTTAGTGGTTCATGTTGAAGTTTACCTTTTTATTTTGTGTGATTCGAAGTTACTCCAAGTTCTTTTTCATCTTTCTGTGATTGTTTCAGTTGTGTTCTTTTGTTTTATTTGTTTCTTTTTTTCATTTTTTCGTGATTGTTTTCGTTTTGTTTTGTGGTTCTGGTTGAGTTTTTGTTTCATTTCTTCAATGTAGTTCGTCTTTTTTTTTTTTTTTTTCCGGGTAAAAGTAACTCGTTTGATTTCATTTGTTCAATTTTCTGTTCGGGTCGGCATCCAGGAGGATTAAATAGTGGAAGTTCCACGAACATTTATCCTTTTTAAAGAACTATATAAAAAATGATTCAGAGACATACACTAATGTTTCTTTACGCCCCCTCCAACTCCTACTCCAACGTTAATACCAATACTGCTGACAGAAAATTATGATACACTCGAAAAAATATTCAGAATTTCAAAATCGTTAATTTCTCTGTGTCACTTGTAGCGCGAGAAGCAAAACTGGTGGCTTTATTCAAAGATATGAATAAAAAAATCAAGTTAAATGAAGAATACAAAATTGTGCCTTCCTCTTCAGAGAAAAATGAGACTGAGAGCCAAGAAAAAGAAAATGATGAAGATCCTAAACCTAAAATAAAGCTTTGGAAACTCATGTAGTTCAATTTCACTGAAATATTAAAAAAAATTCAGATGGAATCACCCTTCACATTCCCTTAGGTGGGATCGATATCCACAAACGACCGATCCTCACTTCCTCAGCCATTTAGATGTGGAGGAAAAGAAATTATACAAAATTAGTACAACAGGCGTTTCAATTCCTGAACACATTATGATAATCATATACTATTTCTCTGGTCCACTCTCTCATTCATATCTAGTGTAACTTTTAAATTTTTGTTACAGCTGCTGCAGCAAGAACCATCGAGCAGCACTAACTCAAAGAAAGACAAATACATATCAGTGGCATAGCAGGGAAAACATGCAAAAACTCTAATCGGTGAATATACCAGACACCTCAAATTGAAGGAGGTAGGCAAATTTAGGTATGTCAGCGAAGTATAAATATTTATTTTTAATTTTTTTAAATTTTTCTTTTATTCCAATGCTAAATCTAACGCTTGCTGCAGTTCCACAATGCAGCAGCAGCAACATGTAGCTATGACTGAAAAATTACTATCATAGTGCAGTGACTAACTGCTTATGTATATCAATTCTTTCCATTACTGTTTTGTTGAACAGGTGTAATGTTAAAATAGGAATCTCTTTACATAAGTTTCCTCAGTACCCAGAAATGTTAAAAAGTGGGCAGTTGCATTGAAACAGGGAAAAGTGAAGAAGCAAGCTAGGGCTTGCAGCGAACATATTTCACCAACTCTGTTCGGTATGATGATATAGAGTCTACATGTACCTTCAACGTCGAAGTCAGTACCTAAACGGGTGGCGGAGGGGCCCCAAAGATAGGGGACATCGTTCTCATTCAGGAAAAATTGTTACCTCGAGGGAAATGGAGGTGTGGTAAAATTTGCGAAATCAAACCGGACAGAGTTGGTGAAATAAGAGCCTATGGAATCCGAAAACAAGCAGATGTGGTTGAATGCAGTTGATACGGAATTAGATTCGATAAAAAAGAACAATGTTTGGACTGAAGTAAATTACGATGAATTGAAAAAACCTATAGAAACGAAATGGGTTTTTAACTTGAAGCCAACTGATGATGGATTCAAAGGAAAAGCAGTCAAATTGGAGAATGGAAATGTGCTCGTACGTCCAATTAATTTACTTCATCCGATAGAAGTGGATGATTAATCGTTATAATATTTCAAGTTTTCTTTTAAATTTTCAGTTTTTATTTTGTTTAAATTTAATTTCCCTCGGTAGTGTCGCGAATCGTTCGCGAACGTTTCATTTTTATTTCATGATTTAAAAGCCAAATAAGAGATAATTAAAATTAAGAAAATTTTGTCAATTTATACACGTTATTATCGAAATAAAAATAACGAATTCAGTAAAAATAAATTTATATTAAATAACGAGAGATGTAAAAGTAATAAGTGAATCTCGTTACAATATCCAAAACAAATCATACCTAATCTAATTTTAATAACTCTTATCTCAACCTTTTTGGGTTTCAACTCAAGACGTTCAGGAGGATTCGCTACACGAAGATTTATGTCACTTTGTATTTGAATCGGCTCATGCAAAAACAGGTTAAGTCACATTTTTTGAAATTTTAGAGAAGACGAAAAAAACATGTGCAATACACTTGATTTTGCCTCCTGTACATTTTCGATGACATTTTCAAAAATGTGACTCAACTTGTTTTTGCATGAGCCGATTCATTTCAAAAATCAAAATGTTATAATTTTTATGAAAAAAAAAAAGTAAAATGAAGTTAATTCCTCAATTTTTTGCAACATTTTATGCATTAAATTGGTCAATATTTAATCATACTTTCATCTTGGCACGATTCGTCGTAATAACGTCGAAGAGCACAGGCAATAGCACGACGTAAAGTTTCTCGGCACAATTCCGAGAACATACTACGTCATGGAAAATTGTAACCATCTTGAATACAGCGATCGCACAATGAGCACTATGACAGGTTTACATTTCAGCCCGATACAAAAAATTAACCAACAATTTTAATCCGCAACTCGGATCCGAACACGATGTTGAAACAACAGTTACGTTTTGAATCCGCGAACAGACCAGAAGTTAGCCAAAATGTTCACCACAACTTTCAGTAGGTACCGCGTGTTAAAAACCTTGGCTCATCGATCATGGCGCAGCAGCGCATAACTTGCAACCTTTTGATATTTTTCCCCCTTCATTCCGCGTCATTATTTTAATTACATAGTTGTTCTAAATTGCATACATATAAGGAAGCTCGAGCAAATCAGACAAGATATTGTATTTAACAAAATCTCAAAACCCAAAAACTACTTTTTCAAAATCAATTTTTTTTTCGAATTTCAAAGAATTACCAAACTGGAATTTTTTTACAAGTTTTTATAATGATTTATTGTAAAAATTTATTGGACTTTCGAATTTCTGGCAATTTTTGAAAAAAAAAATTGAATTGAAAAATTATTAAATTTCAAAATCTTCAAATTTTTATCAAAATGTTGAAAATTTTCTAAATTTTGATTTTCCCCAAATTTTAAAAATCTATCGAACTTTTAAAATTAACCTTTTCTATAATTTTTTAAATTTCATCAAATTTGATAAAATTACAAAAATGATCAAATTGAGATTGTGTGATTCCTTGAATTTCCAAAAACTTATCAACATTGTCGTATAAGTACCTTAAAGCAGATAGCACTGATAGCAGTATTTCTATGAGACTTCTCAGAGACTCGCAGTAAAAGTCCTTCGAATATCCAAGTAAAGAACAGGTCATTTTTCAACCGAATATACCTGCAGAGACGTAAGGAAGATGATTATCTAGAAGGAAATCTTACATTTAAATTCGTTTTCTTTTCTATTCCACGTAAAATTTTGGTATCTGACTTTCCAGTCGAATAAATTGGTTATTAACTTATTTATGTCACCGCGGCAGGTTAACCGTATTACGAAGTATGCGCGCCTTTCACCAGAAAATTTTACATTTGCCCTTTAAAAATCGCCTCTTCCGCCATTTGGCTAATAAGAAAAATTTTCTCCATTTACATGAAAGAGATACGCCGCGCCATAGCACACCACTGAACGACGACGGTATCTTCAGTGTTCAGTGGCAACGACTCACTCGAAAGATATTCCGCTAAAAAAAAAGAACCGCTCAACATCGGTTTTTCATCGTAGTAAACCTTCGGCTCATTAACGCTCGATTAATTAAAAACGAAAATCGTCGTCCATTTGTGCCAATTGTTCGACAAGCCGAAACATCGTTAATCGCATTTTAATCGAACAATATTACAAACTAAACGGTTGTTATTTTCTTTTTCGCCATCATTTATGGATATGGTCGATACCGCGATATAGACTTGGGACAAATAGCTCATGTGTTGATGAGTTATGAATTCCTGGCTGTTGAGATCAAAATACAATCGCATTTACGATCACGAACCACGTAGAAGATTGCATTCGGCGAAAGGTAGAAGTTCAGGTAGATAAACCTTACGAAAGCTAGGCCAATTATAATTACCGACACTTTAATTAAATAAATCTGTCGCTCCGGTTCAACTGTAGAGTGTACAATTAAGTAGACACGTAAGACACATAGAATAACTAACAAATTACAGCCACGCGTCACTTTTTTACTATACGGACGTTCCGACAATGGAATTTCCGCTTTTTTACAAGTTATAGTTCCGGTCTAACTCAAGTAGACGTATGAAAAGTTGTTTTAAAGTAAAACTTTTAATAAGCATGAATCAGTATAGGTATCGAATTCTTGAATTTTGCCTATTTTAGATGAGCCAATTTTCAAAATAACGACACATAAGCCACATAAGGATAAATTCAATCGTAGCAATTTTGACAGCATTTAAACTTGACCCAATTTCAAGCACACATCGATAGAGTTTATAGTAATATCAATACTCTCGAATATAATTCCAGTCGAGTTTGGTATTTTTTTCGCGGCAATTCGCACAAACTGTCGAATACCGCATTTAGAACAAAAGCACTCGTAGTGTGCCAAAGTACCCCTCGTTGTTTCACGTATTGCGGTACATGTACCACAGGCGTATAAAAAACTTCGAATCGAGCTTTCGGAATTCTTGCAAATGACATGATAAACGACACTTAACAAACCATTAACACAACTCTTTTATTCAACGAAGAAAGAAAAAATTTATCGAGAAAATTCAGTATCTACCTACCCTTGTAGAGTGTTTTATTGTTCCTTTCGCGGAATATTTGTTTGAGACCGGAGCGAAGTTGATCTTTTCGACAACATGGCTCTTATTCCTTTAGTAAGTACGAAACTAAGCGCATAAAAATGAGAAATACATACAATTTGCGTACGCAAATAACACACTCACGTGAAAGTGAAACCGCTTCTGTCTTTGATTAAATTTTAACCATGGTTACCGCTCAAACTTCTTCGCGTCATAGTTGGGTATGCCCTCTTCTTAAATAAGCCGAATAATTTCTCTAAATGGCTAATATCATTCATATTTAATTATATACATTTTTGGTTGAGAAAAGGTCCCAATGCAAGTTGACGGACTTCCCTCTGAAGGTCGAATAGGGTATTTGCAATTTACATAAGATTTATCGTCGACATACTAATCAGTTGATTCTGGCGATATCATGCGAATCAAATCGTTGATTGTAGTCCTGTGCTTTTCCAGCAGTTGTCAACGAACTGGTAGCCCCAGTGATTGAATCCACAGCTCAGGTACCCGAACCTGGACGCTTATTATGAACATTCGCTAAGAGTTAAATCCCTTCGTTAACTCGAAGTTAGCGTTCGTTACTTTCCGAGTGGTCGGGACCACTCGTTAACATTCATTAATAATAAAATTCTTCGTGATTTTCATGAATTTGATTTTTGTTGAATGTTCATATGTGCTTCGTTTGTGTTGGTTTCGTTTATTCTGTTATATTTTCGCGATTAATATTAAAAAAATTATCAATTTTCAAAATTTAATATGAGTGAAGACAACCAAAAAAAAAAAAGGTGGCAAAGTAATGCGAGGCAAAAACAAATGCTCATCGAATTCATGGAAGATACTCCTTGTCTAGCCACCGGTCAGCTAACACCGAATTTTACTTTCAGTGACCAACAAAGAGGGTGGAGAACTTTAGCAAATCTATTAAGCTAGGTCCAGATGGTCATATATATTTGACAATATCGGGTTTGCCAATATATGTTGTCAAATATATTGGACCGTCTGGACACACTAATTACTCTTCAAATTGCGATAGTTTGGATTTGAAGAGTATAATTAAATATATTTGACGATTTTCAAGCAGTGTCTGAAAATTTTCGTATATTTAATCAAATGTGATGCAGTGCGCATGCGCAAAGTACTTTATCAGTGCCATTTTTATTATTATCAAGCCGGTAGTTTGGGTTTCTCCATTGTTTTTCCACAGAAAGTACTGATTTTTGTAATCTTGGGCGATTTTTTTTAATTTCGTAATTTACAATTTTCATTTGATGTCTAAAATGAGTACCAATATCAATATGAATGAATGGACTCTGCAATTTATTGCAATATATAGAGCACACGAATGTTTGTGGAAGGTTAAAGTCGCCCGACAATAAGGACAAGAATAAAAAACACGTTGGTTATCTACGTTTATTGGAAAAATTGAAGGAAATTGCAGTATAAAAACTTTTATCACTGATGTTGATAAAGTGGTTTGATGTTTGGTCACTTGTGACATTTGATCCTGTGGACACATGACAGGTGGTGAAATCACCAATCACCATTATTTGACAATCATGATTTGACAAATATATTTGACGTCTGAACCTAGCTTAAAACGTTCATGGCATTGATCAAAGTAAATTGCAAATTAAAAACTCAACTTCCGCCAAAAAATACATTTGGTAACAATGATAACAGAAAATCCACAGAAAATGAACGAAAATTTCATAATACCCTCCAAATTAACGAATCAATTAAACGAATCATAACGAATTCGTTAATTCCTAACGAAATTTCATAATAGGCGTCCTGAAACTCCCAGCACGACAGCCACCTGTTCGCTACTCCTCTTAGGGGGGTGGGGGGGGGGTGGTTATGGTGATTTTGCTAATTTTCAATATTTTGTTCATTTTGAGTTGAAACATCTGCATTTGCATAACAGTTTTTAGCCTCCTAGCAGGGATGGAAAACTGAAATCATTTCAGTTTCAGTTTACAGTTTTCAGTTTTCAAATTTTTCAGTTCCAGTTCCAGTTTTCACTTTTCACTTTTCCAGTTCCAGTTTTCAGTTTTCAGTTTTAGTTTTTTCAGTTACAGTTCCGATTTCAGTTTTCAGTTTTTCTATTTCAGTTCCAGTTAATTTCAGTTTTTAGTTTTCAGTTTCAGTTTTAGTCAAACACAAACTCAAACCCTTTCAGTTCCAGTTTTAGTTTTCAGTTTTCAGTTCTCCATTTTTTAGTTCCAGTTCCAGTTTTCCATCCCTGCCTCCTAGGTCATCGTCGGCCAAAACTGTAGATATTGATGAGTTGAGAGCCCAAATGCGTGAAGAAATCACAATGGAAGTAAACGAAAATCCTTTCTGCACAAATGACTTCAAAGGTTCTGTAGGACGAGAGGTCCTACTAAAAAAAGGGTAGATGAGAAGGGTAAGTCGACGGGTGCGACTGTATGCCTACCTATAACACTCTAGGAGCAAGGCGACGCCACCGAGCTACACTAGAGGAAGACTTTAGACCAACAAAAACACGATTTAGAGATGTACAAAAAGGTTGTGTTTTATTACGAGTTGGATGGTCTTCGATTACATTCGGCTCTGGCTAGGGCTTAAGTACCGGTTTCTCCATAGTTTATATGCGAGTAGCAAAGTACTACGTTTATAGACGCGTTTGGAAACCGATCACTACAGTTCCAAAACCAGCCTTCAACACCCAAGAAGTGAACTCTGTACATCCATCGATCTCTGGTATTTGTAAACACCAAATCATTCCGATAGTGAAAAATTTTTTCTCAAAGATGAGAAACTCAGGTTTGAAATGATTCAGCTTACCTATGATTTTGGATTTATTGTAATCATTTAAATATTTCGTACCTTCATTTTAGTAGATACAAAACGAGGTGACAAATTTTTCGCTAAACGTTGAAAATGACGAAATCATATTATGCTTCTATGATGAAAAAGCTAAAAAGAAGATACGCATCTTCACCTTAATTTCTTTTAAAAAAGAAGAAATGAGAAACTCGCGATGCTTGTAGATTTGAAAAATATTTTGAGACAAGACTTTCTTTGAAACCTAGCACATATCCTTCGATCTTCCTCAAGTGCCTAGCACATCTAAGTAAACATATTATAAAGAAAAAGAAAAGTCCAAAATGCCTAAAACTTGCTGAAGTAAAAGTTTGACCAAGCGACGCAACGAAGTACGAGGCCTGATATTTTTATCGCAAACTTTAAAGAGTTATCCAGTTATCGAAAAGGCAGAATGGCAAAGCAAACGCCCTTAGGGCTATAAACTTTGGACATATCTATCAGACCATTAGAAAAAGAAGAGAAAACAGACGAGGCCCAAAAATTATCAAATGTCACGTAAAGGACAACCAAAACAACAATCCATCACTACAATAGTGTAGTATTAGTCCAAGAACATGGCCATTACCTATAATTATCATTTTATTTGTTTTGTTAATTTTTAGGTACTTTTTTTTGATCATTTTCTCGTTTTTCTTATACTGACTTGTTGTTATTTTAATACAGTCAACCTCCGATAATTCTTAATGAAAGCCGCAACAACATGACAACCCAATCAAAACGTATCCGTATGCACTATTCTTGTAATTTTTCTTATTTTCTTGTTTCTTGCTAACTTTTATTATTAATTTTTTTACAAAGTTCCTTCCGAATTTTTGAAAGGGAGGGTGTGGTGCCTTGACATGCAGTACGCACCTTTTAGATTGACGCGAAACGAGTAGGTTAAACTACTCGCTTGGGAATTCCTATGTTGAATAGGATTTAAGCTCAGACGAATTTATGTACAATTTAGACTCGATTATACGTTCAAATAAACAAATGTAAAGCTAATACTTTTCGTGTAATTCTTTTGAAAGTCTCCTCTCATTACCCTATATCCGTTTCAATATATTCTAGGAATTAATTGAGTTATGTCAACGATCATGTCAGTGCAACCTGTCCTTATAAGCGAGCTGCTGTTGGAAAATTTGAAAGGTACCCTCGAAATTCCGAATTAAAAATCGATCGACGTAATGGAGAAGAAAACCGTAATGTTAGCATCAAGCGAAAGAACAATAATCCCATAACAAACAAGAAATTTAAAAGAATGAAAATGAAGAAAGACCCCAAAAACAAAAATACCGCGATGTTTCTGAACGATTCTGACGATGACATAGGCGAGGAAAGCAATAACGTAGTCTTAAGTATGGATGGAGATGAACGATGACGATGAAAATGTATCGGCGGCGAATTCGGATACTGTTACTTTCATATCCGATGGATGCGCCTATAGACACTGGACCTAACCCAAGATACCCAACTCCGGGTCCCGCGTACCCTGCCGGATACCTGAGTTATTCCAATTTATACCGCTGGGTGCAGATAATGGCGCTGCAGTCGAATTTTTATAAAAACAAACTCCTGAAGTCCAAGATATCATCTAAAGAGTTGCATTTTTTATAACTGATACAATCCAACATTTTGTCATGAGAGGCAGAATATTTTTTTAGTTTTATTTATTAGCTTTGTTTTTTTATGGCGGATTATGCACAATCTGGATTGTGGTTTGTGAAAATCCGACAAAATCTTGTTTTGTTTACAGCATCATAATCAGTTTATGAAAAACTGCGTGTTCGTTTTACCAGATTTTGGACTGGATTAATCCAAATTCTTGAGAATCCATAATCTACTCGATGAGTAGATTATGAAATGAATTACGGATTGTGTTATCAAATTTAAGACTACTGTGGAAGAATTGAAATAGATAGTTGAATACTTTGAAAAAGAAAAGAAAATTATAACGTTCGTTTCATTTTAATATTCATTGGCGTGTAAGTGTAACGTTTCTATTTCTTATCGTACTGTTGTTTGAAATTAAATCATTTTATGATTTTTACGTCCTATTGAAATTTCAAAAGAGTTCGTCTGGAAATAATTCTCCGCTTGAGGTAAAGGTGAGTCTTGTATCATTTAAATCTTCTAGTATTACATATCAATACACAAATATGACATACAAAAATTTCCAATTTGAGGGTTGCATACTTCCTGTTTCTTTTCCATACTTACTTCGGAGTTTCCATCAGGTGAAAGATCTTGAGCAGGGTCAGGGTGAGAATGAGGAAGTATGGCACAGAAATTATAGAGAAAAATTAAAAGTTGCATACAATTTTTGCTTCAGGTTGTAGAAAAAAAACCGAAGAAACGTAAATCACAACCATTCAACTGGAATGCGAATCCTGATAGCACAGATAAGTTTTAAACGCTATACATCAGTATGCAAGAAATGTATGGTTCAAACCTTTCCACTAGCAAGATGTTAGAGCTCATTTCAGAGGAGATGAAGCTTCTTGGGTACGAAGTGACTACGGCTCAGTTGAAAAATCGGCTCGCAATATTACGAGAGAAGTACCAAGAAGTTACAACTCACAATGGTGGTACAGGCAATAACCCGCATCCAAATGAACCACCGTATATGAGGTACTTGTATCTAATCCCATGCACTAGTGATTGAAAACTTTTGAATAGTAATTAAACCTTTTTGTCTCAGATTGCTGACAGATGCATTTATGAAAAAACACAATGCAGTGCCACGATGTCTGAGTAGCAGTGACGTAGGTACAAAAATAAATGCTATTTATGACGCAAGCCAGAGCAAGGATGAGGACGAGGAGTAAGTAAAATCAATTTCTCATTCTAGTTCTTCGAAAATAATTTACCAAGATAGGTAGCTAATGACTGATTCTTTTTAGGTCTTCAGAAGAAACTGTTGACGATCCAGAGCCAAAGTTGGACTACGTTGAAACAGTGAAAAAGGCGAATGATAAACAAGTCGCTAAAGCTAAACGTCTGCGAACTACCAGTTCTACCTCCCCAAAAGTTTTGAGGGAATTGAATTTCAATAAAGAACTGATTGAACGGCGGGACAAATCAATCGCTTTGTTGGAAGCCGACGTGCAAAATGCTGAGAACTATCGCATAAAAACTCTAGAGTTGAAGAAACAAACAAATGTAATCCGTATGAAAAAATTCAAGCTTATGAAATAGCTACTTGAAGAAAAATAATTTATTTTCATTTGAAATTGAGGAATTGATTGTTTTTATTATCAACTTCTCGTTCCTCAATTAGTTACCTCTAGGTTAATTATTTTCTATTAAGTATAAGATCTCAGTTCGATGTACAAATTTCTAATTTCCTAGTTTTTATATTTAATGGCGGGGGCTTGTTTTGGAACATTTTTTGTTGAATGCATAGCGTTGATTAGCGGAATTTTCTAAGACCTTTGCATGACGTCATTTTGATTTTTCAAATATGAAGTTTTGAAGAAAAATTGGAAACTAATTTCAAATTGTTTCTTTTTACAAAAAAAATTAATTTTTGATCTTTGAAAAATAAAATGCATAGAGTTCTCAAAAAAAGAAAATTATTTTCATATTGCATTTTGATTGTGTCATTTTGTAGAAAATGTTGGTAGATTTTTTGGAAAATTACAAATTTCAAGGTCAAAATTGGAGAAAAACGCGATTTTTACTTCATGCCCCGTTTCTAGGAAAACTATGCAACCCACAAAACTTTTTCTTAGAATCTTTTTTATTCAGTGGAGTCTTGTCTATAATTTAACGAGAGGATTTTGCAAAATTTTAATTTGTCGACTATTTCTTTCGAGTCGACCGGAATACTTCCGAGGAAAAACTATGAGAGGGTTTCATAAAATGGGAGAGAAATAGATACGCAAGCATATGCTTTGCTGGACTGATCTTATCTCTGCCTCGAGCTTCTGAAAGGGATAACTATGTATATGAATAGGTACCTACATTGTGGGAATTGTATTAGCAAGATGGCTCGCCTAGAACTTTTTGGTAAATGGGCGACATTTCGAAACGTTTTGTTAATGCGGCAACTTTGATTCTTGGGAATCGGAAATGCATAGTAAAATCGTCGTCTATGTATTTATTGACTACATTGCTAACATAATTTTCAATCCGCGTGTGCCTTTGTATTTCTGATTTCCTCATGTACTTCAAGATTATTTCATCTATGTTTGAAATATGTGTATTTATTACAGCACAATACGTTTTAATTTCCAAAAAAATTTCAATTTGTTGAAATTTTGATACCTACCTTCGTCACAGTTTGCTATGTCGTCATAAATAAAATACGAGATTCCTACCTCATCATCTGACGAATCATCTTCAGATGATGAAGAAAAGAGCTCTTCTATTTGGATTAATTTTCTTTTTCGATTATCCATAATTTTAAAAATTCTCAATTCATAAAAAATGTCTTCACTCTTCAGGTTATTACAAGTCGGAAATTCAAATTTTAAAATGTAAACAAAACATAAACCACAGAAGAAAATCCTTGTTCGTTTTGACTAGATTATGGCAGCCAGATTTTTGTAATCGGATTTTCGAAACTGACAATCTGTTTACAATCTATGCAAAATCCAGTAAACAATCCACAATCCAGATTGTGCATAAACCGCGATAAAAAAACAAAGCTATTGTGAATTTCAATTTAAATTGACAATTTTCACAATAAATAACAGAAATCAAATCACATACAACGTGTTTTTCCGCGTACTTTTTTGTTTATCACTTTGAAAAAACGAAAACAGCGCGCTCATCTGCACCCAGCGGGATAAATTGGAATAACTCAAGATATCAGGCCAATATGGCGGCGGGTTGGGTATCTTGGGTTAGGTCCAGGGTCTATAGATGCGCCGGACAAAATAAAAATTCGTCGATTCTGTGTGTATGATTGCATACTGGTTTCTGAAAGAAGCGCCGGAGAATATCAACGAAATCTGTGTAGTTTTTCCAGTGACCGGACACTCATTCCTCCCACCCGACCACGTTTTTGCCCAGACTGAAAAAATTACGTATTATAATAAAATATTTTTTTGATTTCCAAACTTTTCAATTGGACCCTTTTTGAAGCCAAGTTTTGAAGTCTAGACCTGGACTTTGAAAAAAGAATTAGTAAAAATCAACAGAACACATTGATCGGTGTACTCATTGAGAGAAAGAAAAAAAGTATCATCTTTTGTTCCTTGATGATCAAGAGTACAGACAGTCTATAATCAAGAGCATGACACGAGTGGTGTTTTAATCTATCATTCCGTACTCGGACGGATATTAAAATGGGACCACATTGGTGTTCAATTTGTTCTAGTACCATTAAAGGAAATTTTTATCTACTGCGAATTACTATTGGAGGAAAAAAATTCACGCTGATGGTGGTAATTTAATGTGTGGAAGTACTGACATAAGGCCGATAGTTCCGTGTAAACTGCACATGCGGCAAATATCAAACTTACTAAGCTACTTTTGTAATAGGATATTACAGAGGAATATGCCATCGTTGCTGTATGAAATTTACAACGATATCGTTAATTCTTCATTTACGACCTTTCATTGTCGGGCAATCAACAAAGGAAGCCGTTGATAAGCGCCCCCACGAGCAAACTGGCTACTTGAAATTGCGAAAACGTTTTATTTGAAAAATACATCAACACGATAGAAAAACAAGGTAGCAGAAGTGCAACTCGAACCTACCGTACAAATGGACAATGGTCCTTTACCCAATCACTAGTATTATGAGCACCAACCTTATAATGTCACGTTAGCACGCACACTTTACCAATGCAACCGATCGAATTTTTTTCAAGGCGTGAACTAACGTCGAAAAAATTTCAATTAAATCCCACATCAGTGACCAGTTCAACTACAACCACAACAAAGCAACTCGAAAGGGAAAAAGAACACGAAACATTGTGCAAATTGAACTGCGCTCGTATCCAAATTTAGTCATGACTTGATTATCGTTCAACTACCTAAGTTTACCTTGTTCCACACCGTACTATGAACCTGTAATATTAATTGCGGATTATTTCGCTTTAAATGTCACCGACATTTGATCGTGAAGTAAATTCGATATTAAAAAGGGAAGAAATGGTATCGTCCTAGTTTTAGAATATTACAATATACGGTATGTAAATCCATATAATTAAGTACGTATTATTTTGTAACCAGTAAGTAGTAAGTATTTTGTATTTACCAAAAAAATTATTATCCGATGGCATTCGTTGGCACTCTTTAAAGGTAACTTTACGTCTCGAATGTGCGTAAGACGAGGAGGTAGTGTTTGCGAAAGTAGGCGAATTTTCACGTGATAACGATGATATCAAAATACCTCTAAGGGTATTCAGCGTAGCCGGAGATATACCCCTTTCTTCGTCTAAATCGTTAACAATACTGGATCCCATGTCGATTACACTTCACCTCACATGAAACATAATCGCGATCGAATCACTATACTATGTAGTCGATCTTTGCTCGATCTATCTAGCCCGTATTATTGAATAAAGACGATTTCGCGATCGCGAAGTGTTATCTTGTTACACTATGCGCACTTCACAGAATTATAGACATCAAAACATAAGACACGCCGATAACATTCTGAACGACGACCGACATCGCCTCGTCGAGGTGGGAATAATTAATACGGCAACCGGTTACAACACATACACATACGCGTACACCAAACGAACCAGATATACGCGAATCATTTAAAATATTGTACCTACGTATAAAATGTACATAGAATCCTACGCGCGACCACCGCAAATCATCTCCTGCCCAATCGATTACTACGAATGATATTCACATTCAGGTGTGTCTCGAATGATTCGAGGTTAAGAAAATCACTCGGCGAATGTACAATTACATCACAAATCACTACCTGGTAAACGATGAATCATAACATAGCATCGTAACAATCATAACAACCCACTAGATACACTATAGTTCGCCGCACACAATTCGACACCATTCTCTGTACAAATTACCTATCACTAAAATCGTTTTTAAATTTTTTCCACTTTCGTTAACGATAATGACAATGACCACGATACGTGTGAAAAAACAAACGAATGTATTTTCTCTCTTTTTTTTCAAGTAGTCGAAAAAATTGATTGACCGGTGAACGCTAACTGATGAGTGTTATTTGGTCAGTCCGTTGTGGACATATTGAATAGCCGTTCGTTCGTCGACTCATACCATAATCATTACTAATTCCACGGCTACTCACGCGAACTTTTCGTTATTTTTTTTGTTGTAATGGGTTTATGTTATTATTATCGTACGTAGACGATCGTCATAAGACGCTTATGGATACCATAAATTGCATGCTAACGATCTCTATGAGAATATCATGTGAACAACGCTGAGTTTCAACGTTCACCGACAGACTGCGTAGAAAGTCGCGGTATTTATGAAGTTCATGCTCCATATCTACTTAAATCTTGGCAGGACACAAATCCATAAAAGAAAATGAGGAAAAGGGCGACCAATTCCTCATCTTAGTTTTCTCTAAATATGACTACAGAGTAGGGTGGGCCGAAAATCAAAAATTTTCGATTTTCAAAATGTAAGACCGCGGAAAAGTTGCGTCTTGGTGAGACATGAAAAATAAAAATAAAAATAATTTTCAAATCAAATAATATCTTCCAATCGCGCAAGAGCCCTCAAATTTTTGAAAGGCTGGCAAGTATTATTATCGTTATTATTATTTTTTGAAAAAAAATCCAGAATTCATCAGATCATCGCATTTATGAGACATTCAAAAAATGCCATTTTTTATTTTTTTTCAAAAAAGTTGAAAAAAATACTTGAATTAAAAATTGGAAAAAAAATTGTAGTTAAAATGGGTTTAACATACACAGTTTTGCCCAAAAAGACAATTTACAGTGATTTTTCATCTTTTTCGTACCCTTGAGAATTTTTCAAAAACTACGGAAAATTGAAGAAAATGAGGAAAATGATGGCTCCTGGAAATGAAGGTACAGATGGAAAATTGTCGTAAATTGTCTTTTTGGGCGAAACTGTGTAGGTATATGTTAAACCCATTTTCACTACAAATTTTTTTTCCAATTTTTAATCTAAACGTAATATACAAAACGACATTTTTTAAATGCCTCATAAATGCGATGATCTGATGAATTCTGATTTTAAAAAAATATATATATATTAATAACGATGATAATACTTGCCAACCAAAGGCATAAAACCCATTCTGTAACATTTTGGGATTTTTTTTCAAATTATGATTTTTGCAAATTTTTAAACATTGAAGACTCTTGCGCAATCGGAAGATATTATTTGATTTGATTAATTTTTTTTTTTAAATTTTCATGTCTCACCAAGACGCAACTTTTTCGCGGTCTTACATTTTGAAAAGCGAAAAATTTTGATTTTCGGGCCACCCTACTACAGAGCTGTTGAGGAAATGCTAAATTTCAGAATGGTTTCTGCAAAAATAGTTTTTTGTCGTGTTGTCAATAAGGCATGGTTTATAATGGAAGTGAATTCACTAATTCAGAGTGAACTTTTCTGTGGAAAAGTTGAAACCATGTTTTCACAGTGGTGTTGTTAATAATGAAAGCGAATTTTTCATATGAAATTGGTGAAAAGTTGAATGAAAATGGTGTTTGCTCTGCCCACCTTAATCACACGAACTGATAAGACAGACAATAATTTTCGCCCGTTTAGCAGTGTTAGGTGTAGTGTACCACACCATTTTTCAATAGGTATTGTATCAAATAATAACGTAGTGCACTTCAAATCAAAACTCGAAATCAATCCCTAGTTGCACTGTGGTTCGGCGAATCAGAATATGCTGCCCTATCAGACTGCATTCGGATAATTATAATATTTATTAACATCCGCACTAACAAGCGCTTACAAACACATCTTTGATGATAATATCGTTAACATGGTACTAGAAGACAATCTCATTCCTTCGGCTCAATTTCTTATGTCAGACTGGATAAGGCCGAGTTGGCTTTAGACAAATTTTAGTCTGATGGTTGTTACTTATTCGAAGCTTACGAACACTGGATGGATATGCGGGAATTCTTTAAAGAGAAAAATTGAAATTGTTGAAATCAACGCGGATTTTATGAACTTTGATGGAAGATTCAAAGTTGCCATCACAAACTATCATATTCTTGCAAACACGATGGATCCCAGATTCAAAGGAAAACGATCGTAATGTCGGTGAGTGATAATTTTATCCCTCGTTTTGTCGTTTTTTATTTCATTTTCAATTATTTTTTCACCACCTTTAAAATTATCATATTTTTTTTGAAAATGTACAACGATAATTTAAACGGAGATCGTGAAAACGAAAAGTAAGTTTATAAATTATTATTCACTTATGCACATGAACTTCTTTATCGTAATTTTAATTTCAGGAAGAAAAAAATTACTAAAATTAGAATGGTGATTTCAATTTTTTCAATTTTACATAATTCCAACATTTACAAAGCGAAATGTCTGAGCTTAGTGAGGATGAAAGAAGTGAGATATAGATTGAAAATGTAAAATTTCCCAGTACTTTACAATACCACTCTGGAAGATTATAAAAATAAGAAATTAAAAAATGATATTTAGTCGCAAATTGCGTTGGCCTCCAGTTTGGAGGATGGTAAGTAAAATATTGTAGGAATTATATTAAATCCATTTTATTAAATATGCAAAGCATGAACTATGTACTGCATAAATTCAAGTTCAACTGATAAATTTATATCACATCGCCTTGATCTGATATGATAATACAAACTGCCCAATGAGAGAAGACCATTCAATCAATTACGCTAAAATTAATTAATTAATTGAGAAAATAGCTTAATATGATTGTGTATTTTGGCTGAAAACGAGAAACTAAAAATGCCGACGTGGTTTGTGCCATTTTGTAAATCCGGTTATAAGAAAACCATTAAAGAAAACAAAAAGAACGGAATAACGAACCCGAAATTGTACAAAGCTCCAAAAGTAAGTTTCTATATGATTCTGATAATTCAAGACTAATGTAAATTTGTGACATTTTGTAGAATCCCAAACTGTTGAACAAATGGCAAAAAAGTATACCTCGAGAGCTTAAGTTATTGACTCCAAAAGATTCGGCTTGCGAGAAGCATTTTCTCGAAAGTGATATTATCAAGTAAGTATTTTGTAAAAGTTTCAGCAAGTACTATTATCACTTATTAACCAACTTCAATTTCAGATATTACGAAACCAAGTTACATAATGGTGAAATAAATCTCATTCAACGAGACAAATTCAAATTGGCGAAAGTGTCCGGCGTACCTGTCTCGCAAAACGCAAAAGAGACGTCCCCCAAAGGAACGAGGTCCTGTGCCAAAAAGGAAGGAACGTAAAGCGAAAATTGCAAAGGAACATAAAGGTGAAGGCATCCTTCAGAATGATAATGATGAACTGCTACAAGCTGCTGTGCCAGATAATTATGAAAAAAGTGTAAAAAAATTTTAAAAAACCACGCTTTTATTTAAAGTTGGTCACTTTGTAAAATGTTATTCATAGGGAAAGAGTAATGCCTTAAAAAACAAAAAATAAAATTTACTTGAATACAAAAATGTGTCATGAAAATTTTTTTTTCAAAAATTTTAATGATGAAAATCGTGGTGGGGCGTTAATCGAAAAGGTATTCGTTTGCTCCTCGCACACCCCACCACGCTTTTCATCATTAAAATTTTTGAAAAAAAAATTTTCATGACACATTTTTGTATTCAAGTAAATTTTATTTTTTGTTTTTTAAGGCATTACTCTTTCCCTATGAATAACATTTTACAAAGTGACCAACTTTAAATAAAAGCGTGGTTT
Source organism: Balanococcus diminutus (assembly GCA_959613365.1). Taxonomy (NCBI): domain Eukaryota; kingdom Metazoa; phylum Arthropoda; class Insecta; order Hemiptera; family Pseudococcidae; genus Balanococcus; species Balanococcus diminutus. Next base: position 31,340,951 of record OY390715.1, on the reverse strand, counting down.
TTTAAAATTTTTTTACATTTTTATTTAACTCTTTTTGTCGTTGAAAATATTTTATTTGAAAATTTTCAAAATTGAACCCCCTCATAGGGGCTCAATTTGGGGTCAGGGGTAAATTTGAGTTCGAAAATCGAATTTAGCTACCTCGAAAACCAACATTTTGATATCAATGTTGTGAAGTTTGAAATTTTCAAAATGGAACCCCCTCATAGGGGTCCAATTTGGGGTCAAGGGTAAATTTAAGTCCGAAAATCGAATTCAGCGGCCTCGAAAACCTACATTTCGATACCAATGTTGTGATTTTCTGAAATTTTCAAAACTGAACCCCCTCATAGGGCTCAATTTGGGGTCGGGGGTAAATTTGAGTTCGAAAATCGAATTCAGCTACCTCGAAAACCAACATTTTGATATCAATGTTGTGAATTTTGAAATTTTCAAAATGGAACCCCCTCATAGGGGCTCAATTTGGGGTCGGGGGTAAATTTGAGTTCGAAAATCGAATTCAGCGACCTCGAAAACCTACATTTCGATACCAATGTTGTGATTTTCTGAAATTTTCAAAATTGAACCCCCTCATAGGGGCTCAATTTGGGGTCGGGTGTAAATTTGAGTTCGAAAATCGAATTCAGCGACCTCGAAAACCCCTAATGTGAGCACTATGTTCTTTCAATTCCAGTAAAATATTAAATGAGAGAGGATTGGTTGAAAACATACTTTTGGTTCCATGAGACATACATACATACAAACAAACAAACAAACAAACAAACATACATACCAAGCTAATAAAAGCGTGGTAAAAAACTGAAAAAAGGATATCAATTTGAAAATTTTATATTTTCCCCACTACTAAAAACAGACATTTTCAATTCTGTTGAACTGCGTCGTGGTAATATAACTTTTATAAATTCAACTTTAAGTTTATTAGTTATTTTATCATGTGTTTTGTTATGAAAAGATGAAACAATATAATAAAACCGCAATAATTGTATTTTTTCTCCAAAATTCCTTAAAATTCCCATAATAAGTTATTTAAACCAGGGCACTTTTTACATAATTTTACTGGGCTACTGGCAGAGATAGAAATAATATTATTTCTGATATCAAAGGCCCTATAATGAAAAGCATCTTACATTGGTGATCTGACATCTTTTTCAAGAGGACCTTTTTGCATTTGAATCGATAAAAAGATTGTCAAGGTCCATTTCTCAAATTTGAGAATTCAAACCTAAAGACACAAGTGGCAACTTGGCAGTTGAGTAGCTTGGTTGCTCGAACTACTTACAAATTTCAAAATAAAAATTTAATGTACCCTAGAAAACTCCGAAAACAGATAAATTTTTTTTTTATTCCTTCAGAAACAAAGAAGTCCCGTTTTTTTTTTTTTTTTTTTTGTAAAAAGACTTGTATATTAAAGAAAATATTCTTGAAACTGTTTTGGAAAAGAAAAGTTCAAGTTTCTCATAGTTTTGATGGAAAAAAATTCTTATTTTTTCAACTGAAGAAAAATTTTAATTTTCGTAAAAAAGTTTTTCCAACTAAAAACTAAATAAAAAATTCTCAATTTTTTTAAATGAGAAAACTTCTCAGCTTTTTGGGTAAAGAATATCTATAGGTAGGTGCATATTATTCAGAAATCAGCGTAGAAAAATTTCTAAATTTTTATAGGTATTTTTTTTGGTTTCGTTGTTTTTTTTTAGTAAAGAGATCTCTGTCCCTTTTTTTATTTCTTTTTTTTTTAAAAAAGACGTTTAAATTTTGTTAGGAAAAAAGTCTTGCATTTAAAAAAAAAAATGAAAAACTTCAATCTACCAATTTTTTTGGACAAAAAAGTTCTACAACTCTCAAGATTTTTTTTAGAGAGAGAGAGAGAGAGAGAGAGAGAGAGAGACGACAATTTTATTGGAAAAATCAGTTTAAATTTTTTGTGAGACAAAAAACTTCATTTTTTCTCCGAAAAAATTCTTCGTTTCTTATTCAAAACATTTAATAAATTTTTTTCATGATTGTTCCGTAAATTACACCAGTCATTTCACAGTAAAATAACATATTATTATTATAGAGTAGAATAACGTAGAATAATGTAAAATAACTCGCGTAGAAAAATGAAATTTGTTTCTTCTACGTTATTGTACACTAGGGTGGCCCTTATTTTTCGAATTTTGGAAATGTTGTCGGGACGGGAGGTCAATTGGTGACATATTGGTAGAAAATAATTCCCTATTTTTTATTTTTCCTCTAACTGAATTTTAAGCCGTTTCTCAGGGGCCCCCAAATTTGAAAAAATAAAAAAAATAGAACATTTTGAAAATTTTTAGCAAAATGGTCATAGGGATGGTATTTCTATAAGACAAGACCATTTTCGATGATTACTTATCTTTACCCCCTTTCCATGGGACATGAAAAACGTCATTTTTTACGTTTTTTAAAAAAATTGAAAAAAATGGCTACAAATTATAAAAAAAAAAATTGAATAAAATGGTTTTAACATACATGTTATCACCCAAAAATGTCATTTACGGTGATTTTTCACCACTGCCGTATCAGTGAGAATTTTTCAAAAACTATCAAAAATTGAAAAAAATGAGGTTCCCAAAAATGAAGGTAAGGATGAAAAATCGCCGTAAATGACCTTTTTGGGTGATAACATGTATGCTAAAAACATTTTATTCAAAAAAAATGTTTCTTTAATTTTTAGTCATTTTTTTTCAAATTTTTTAAAAAACGTAAAAAATGACGTTTTTTTTATGTCCCATGAAAAGGGGGGTAAAAATAAGAAATCATCGAAAATGGTCTTGTCTTATAGAAATACCATCCCTATGACCATTTTGCTAAAAATTTTCAAAAATTTTCAAAATGTTCTATTTTTTTTATTTTTTCAAATTTGGGGCCCCTGAGAAACGGCTTAAAATTCAGTTGGAGGAAAAATAAAAAATAGGGAATTATTTTCTACCAATATGTCACCAATTGACGTCCCGACAACATTTCCAAAATTCGAAAAATAAGGGCCACCCTATTGTACACGCGTAGAATAACGCTAATGATGTAGAATTACCCAATTCACTTATTCAAGTATTCTAGATAAATGATAAAGCAACCAAGCTTTAATCTCATGTCTGGCATATCGCCGCGTATTTTTTCTTTACATTAACAACCAATAAATCTTGGCTTGTTGTTACGTGTTGAACATACATGCATCGGAGCGAAATTTGAAAAAATAAAAGTAACTTTAGTAACCTGAATTTTCAAAAAAAGTAACCAAAATTGTGGAAAAAAGTAACCAAAAATTTTCCATTTCCACTTGAATATAATGACTCATAACCCCCTCCCCTCTCCTTGTCCCCGTCTTTCTCATATTTTCGCTAAATTTGACGTTTCACAACTCTTGAAATCAATGGTAAAAATTTTGAAAAAATCAAAATTTTCAATTCAAAAATAATAATTCATACATTTTTTCTTTTTCTATAATTATGACGAATTTTAATAGAATAGTTGGCTTAATAGGTGCTCAATTTTTATATCATAGGAAATTTCAATTCTTGAGAAGCTCACAATAAATAATTTTTGAGTTCCTATCAAATCTTAATTTTTTTTGAACTCAATATTGAAAATTCAAAAAAAAAAAAAATTTTCTTGAAAATACTTGATATCAACTTTTTTAAGTTTTTGAACTCTTATTTGTTTTGAAATAGTTTTCAGTTTTCAAATAATTGTTGATTTCAAAAAACGTGAATTTTAGAAAAATTTTAAATTACAAACAATACTGTCCTTTTTTTAATTTTTTTAATTTTTTTATTTTTATTTTTTTTCGATTTTTTTTATTTTTCAAACAATTTTTAATTTCTAAAAAGTTCTGGATTTCAAAAAAATTAAACTTAAAATTCTCAATTTTTTGATTTTTAAACAATTTATATTTAATTTTTTAAAAATAGCCGTTCCTAAAATTCATGTTTATTCAAATAAAAAATTTCCAATTTATAAAAATTGTAATGCCTAAGAATTTAAAGTCTAAAAAAATCAATTTTTTGATTGGCTTATTGCAAAATGAGTAGATACAAAAAAAATTTAATTTTTGAAAAGTCTTCATTCTGCACAAAAAAACAATTTTTCAACATGTGAAATTCACAACTTTTCAAAAATTTTAAAAGGAAAGTTTTACTCATTTGAGAAATATCAAATTTTTGAAGCATTTTAAGTTCACGAGTTGAAACGATTTTATGTTTCATTTTTGAGGAGTTCTCTATTTTTCAAACATAATTTTCAAATACTTCGAACACATTTTTTTTTTAATTGAAAAAATTACTAGGTATTCTCATTTAAAAAAAAAGTTTTTAATGAGGAGAAATCGGTTTTATTCTTCGACGGCCTCTACTTTTTTTGAAAAGAAATTTTGAGAAAAAATCGTTTATTTGTCGAGAAAAAAACGTTTTTAAAGAAATTTTAAATTTTAATGGCAGCTGTTCGTCAGATTTTTGACGAAATAGTAACCAAAATGAGTCCAAAAGTAACCATAGTAACCAAAATGAGCCCAAAAGTAACTAAAGTAACCTTGCCTTTAAAAAAGTAACCAAGTTACTAAAAAGTAACCGTGTTCCGATGCATGAACATACCATATCTTAAATATTGTAATTCAATTGAGTATTTCAATTAAAATTACCTATTACTCAAATTGACTTTAAAAAGTTCAAATATTACCAGTTGCCCCTATATGAACAGCGTACAACTTTGCTACTGTTATCACTAACGTCTCATCAATGATGACTTCACATTGATCTACGCGATGCAGTTATTTTACGTAAATTTACATTACTTTACGTTTCATATCATTATCTACGTTACTCTACGCATAACATGAAAAAGCTATTTTACGTGTAGATGGAACAACCCTAATTGTTTTTGAATAAGAAAGCTTCTAAACTTTTACGGAGAAAATCTTCTTTTTTTAAAATTAAAAAAATCTAAATTTTTTGTCTCAATATTTTCGAAAAAAAAATCTTTCAATTTTTTGGGAGAAAATGTTCTTTTTATTTTTTCTAAGAAAAAATGTTTTCATTTTTCTTTCGAAAAATTTCTCAACTTTCATGGAGAATTTTTTTTGTTCAACAAAGAAATCCCAAATTTTTCATTTCGTTTTTTTGTAGAAAAATTTTTTGTTGTCTAAAAAATATAATCATTCAATTTGCTTTGGAGAAAGAAAGTTCTCATTAGCACTTAAATCTCTCTCTCTCTCTCTCTCTCTATTTTTAAATAAAAATATTTCTCAACGTTTTGAAGGAAAATCTCTAATTTTTTCAGAGAAATAATTATAATTTCCTAAATTTTCTGCATAAAAAAATTGGTAGAGAAAAGAATTCTCAATTTGTTCGGAATAAATTCAAAAAAAAATATTTTGAAAAATGTATAATAGGTATACCTACCTACCTATAGATATTTTGTGATAAAAACTTGTTATTTCTTCAAGAAAAAAAAAAAATCTTAATTTTTTTATGAAAATTTGGAAGGTTTTTGAATTATTTTTGAGAAGATCCTTCAACTTTTTTTTTTTTTTTAGGGGGAGGGGGAATTATTCTTCAACATTGAACAATTTTCATCCCAACATCCCTTCAACTTTCAAAAGAAAATCAAACTACACATTTGCAAATTCCAAGTTGCCAGCTCTGCCTAAAGTAGTCATCAATAAATCAATTTGAAAATTTAATTTATCACAAATATTTTCCTTATCAATAACATATCACCAAAGACGTTTTCTGTAGGATTGTTTTCTTACAAGAAGATCCGGATCTTGGATCTTGTCTCATCTCTGATAGCAGTACACATAAGTTGAATTACAAGTAATGAAATCTTCTAAGACATTATGATTTTCCTTTTCTTGAAAATGGTCCTACAAAGCAACGAGTGGACATTTACCACCATTCTATTCATAAGACCAGTTTTTATACATAAATAAAGAATTCAAATGTCCAAAATCTTTGGAGGCATATAATTATTTTGTGTCCCGCCTTGTTGGAGATGTGAAAATTATGAGAATAAAAGGAGATTTTGTCACACAATTCTGAGTAAGTAATTTTTATGTATATTGAGAGCATTTCATCATGAAAAAATGTCTCCAAATGAACAAAATTATTATGAATGAATACCTAATCGCTTCTTTACAGGTCGGACATTCACAGCGTACCTATTTTCGTGATTAATATTTAAAAAATTATTAATTTTCGAAATTTCAATATGAGTGAACACAACCAAAAGAAAAGGGGTGGAAGGATGAATGCGAGGCAAAAACAAATGTTCATCGAATTCATGGAAGATAATCCTTGTTTAGCCACCGGTCAGCTAACACACCGAATTTTACTTTCAGTGACCCACAAAGAGTCTGTGACTGATAACATGATAGCCATTTAATTACATAAGTAATTAATCAAAGTAAATTGCAAATTAAAAACTCCCAACTTCCGCCAAAAAATACATTTGATAACAGAAAATCCACAGAAAATTTTATAATACCCTCCAAATTGACGAATCATAACGAATTCGTTAATTCCTAAAGCCGGGTTTACACGATCAGTCAGTTTGCATTTTTTCCATCGACTGAAGGATATTTCTTGAAGGTTTTTTTGTGTTACTGTTATCACAAGTTTTGATAATTTTCATACTACTCTTCTGTACTTTTTAAATTGTTGCTCATTCTTTGCACCTTTTATTTTCGTTAACAAATTAACAATGGATATTCAGAAAACATTGAATAGTGAAAACGAAGTCATGATATGATAAATATCGTGAACACTTTTGCTTGTGGAATACGAAATCGCCGGAATATCCAATGAGGAATTTGAAAGCAGGAGCTTACAACGAACTTTCGTTGGATTCTTTTATGCAAAATATACAAAGCCACAATTTCACGTAATTCAATGTCCATTTTAAGTCGAATAAAAGTTTTTAAAATTGAAATATAAATTTGAAATTGAATTTTGATTAGCATACAACGGTGATAATGTGTTGTGATAAGGGTTGTAGCTTGTTTCTTGTTTATGTCGTGTAAACGAATGACAATTGGTTTGTTCAGTTTGATGGTAGTTTGCACAAACGGACTGATCGTGTAAACCCGGCTTAACGAAATTTCATAATAGGCGTCCTGCGACCAAATATTTCTAGCACTTGAAATCGATGGTGGTTAGTGATGAAAATATTTTTGATTTATCTGATGAGAAAAATGACCTTTTAATAGATTATACTATGAGTATACCTTTAGCCGTCTAATTATACCACATTAGGTATGATGTTAGTTTTTTAGACGCCTCCTTCAAAATTTGAAAAATTCGACGACATTCGTAATATTTTTTTTCAACAATGATTTCATTTTATGTAGCTGATTCACATGAATTTCAATATTCTTCAAATTTTCCATTCGACTATTTTTTTACATATGCTCGGTGCCAACTTCGAGAACCACAATATTCCACCCTTGAACTCTATTTCTTGAAAAACACGCGCGTTTCCATATAAATACAATATGCACGAGTAGGTTTAATAATCTCGTTTACAAACAAATGCTGGCTATCGATTTGAACCAAATTAAAGAGGTACAACTTCACGCACCACCCGGGACAAAAGTAAGTTCAAAGGTGAACGTCCACATTTAATATGGATTTCTTGGCGACATGAACGACACCCTACACTGTCATTACCACAATCATTCTCAAAGCCTAAAAAAGAAAAAAACAATACTGCACGCTTCTATTTTAAATTTTATTCGCGGCTCAGTTTATTAAACCATAACCATACCATAGGAAAATTAGGACAGTGTAATATCTATTTGAATTCTCGTCGTCGTACATTGATATGATGTAGGTATGTAATGTACGTGCTGCGTACGCGTAAGTACGAGTACGTAGCTTTATAGACGTATTAAGACCGCAACTTTATACGTGTGTATAACTAAACTATATTCGTCAATGTGACATGTAATTTGTAGAAAGACCACAACGATCACCTCCAGTATGAGGCAAATCCGAGCAAAACCCTTAAGCTATCAGCGGAGGTGGTTGCCCTTACTTTTGTATAATACTTATTATGGAATTAATTACACGAATACGTTTTACTCACAACCAATTAGCTAAAAAATTGTTCAATTTATTTTAGGTAGGTATCATCTGAAATATGTGGTCGAGAAATAATATTTTAAAATACGCCCAAGTAGTTTGTAACTCCCTAGATATATTTCACATCAAGTACAAACTCATTATTTTTTGTGTTTTACGTATTTCAAATGGATTTTTTTTTTTTTTTTTTACCAAATCAGATGAAAGTTTTCAACGTTGTGTTGAATACAAAAACAGGGCTCCATAATGTACTTTTATTCGTAGATCTAGAAATGGCTTCGGTTTTTTTTTTACAGGCGCACGTACCTCCAATTTTTATCGAAGGTAGGCACTTACATAATTTCACACAAACAAAAAAAAACTCAGTACTTTAGTCTTTAGTAGGTAAGGCAAAAAATTATGAGCGTGTCTTTAAGAGGTATGTCCAGCAATATAATTCAGATACCCTACTTATTGTAGGTACTTATGCTTTTTATTTCAGTGAAAAAATACCACTGTAAATCACGTTTGTAAACGGAAAGGCTCCGTTATAGCTAGAAACGATTCTAATAAGGAAGAGGACACTCCTACGTGTAATTGTAAGATAATTAAAAATTATCAATGCGACATTCTCAAACTATATAAGAAACCTATTTTTTTTACTATCTCGTACGTCACTGCACACCAAACCCCGCTTTTTAAAACGTTGAATAGAAATTTTTTAGTATTTTTTCACCGCGTACATATTATTTTCCCACATATTTCTCCATGAAAAATTAAAAAAAAAAAAAAAAAAAAACACTCGAGGTATACCTAATATACGGTTATCGCGTTGACAATACACATCGCCAAACGTGCTTCAACTGTTCCTGCACTATACGAATTTCTTTCTCATTTTCCCCCTTCCCTTCCTCTCCCTCTTGACTCGTTTTAAACCTGTGCAATACGCGGTGAATACCAATTACACATATAAATAGTATATAGTTGCACATATTTTCATGTATAATATGTAGATACATAAATAGTAGGTCGATGGAGGGGCGAAGGACCAATACGAGTCGGCAAATTTATCACGTGTAGCTGCAGTGAACGAAAAATTGCAGACGTACGTCAGTTTTTTTTCTTTCATCGCGTAATAATGCAACAACGACGGAAGGTTGAGACAAAAAAATTGTAACAAAAGGCATCATTTTAGCAGATCTGTTCTCTGCACCTTTCTAAACTTTCTATAACTTTTCATTTTAGCAATTTCAGACGATTTAAAACATCGCCGTGAAATATAAGTAAATATGGTCGTAAAATAAAATATAAAAATATGTCACATTCTCCGATATTTATAACGGATTGTCATACTCTGGTAATAATACACACGCACACGTATGCACCTAGTAGAGTACCCACTATACCTACCTACATTTCAAATTACATACAATTAGTCTTCTGCTATTTCACAGTGACGAGCACTACGAGCCCCGCTACTTAACGGCGACAAATCCGTCCACAGCGGTACTTTCTAATTAATAAAACCTTATTAATGTAATTATACGTAAATTGCGATTATTTTTATTGACCAATTCTTCTTGAAAAGTGCTCGATTAAAACACAAATGCTTCGTCTATTGAGCATACTATGCTATTACATGATTTTGATTGAAGAAGTCGGTCATTTTACTTGTATGAGACACAAAATGCCCCAAATATGTCTGGAAATGAAAGCTAAACGAGCCGAAAGTTTGAAAGAAAACCTGCATAAATTTTTAAATGATGACCAGATCGCTCATCCGGGAGATGGGGATGAAGTTCCAAAAATTTGGCAGCCAGAAACCATAGTGAAAGCAGTCAAATTACATATTGGATTAGGAGTTCATGGATATATGTTTCTATACAATACAGGTTATCCAACCCCAGGGTACAGCACGATAACGTTTCAATTGGATTTCGGGATTTTCGTAAATTTAGAAGAAGTGATGAAACAAAAAGTCAGAACATTAGATGAGGATGACCGTTTCTGTTTTATGTCCTTAGATTAAATGGAGATTAACGGTCAACCGTGTATTGACAAAAATCGGGGTAAAACTTACGGAGGAATAACGTTATCTTCAACAAAACCCAACCATACCGTTCAATTAATTTCATTTTATCGCAGTTAACAAATTAGGAAAAATTCTAATTATTTGTGGACATTTTTTTATAAATACTAAATATTGGGGAACCTTTTCGCCAATTTATTTATTCGTTTATTTTTTTTAGTAATCCCACCACTCGCGAAAATTCTCAGTAGTCGATTTCAATATGTGATTATGAGCTAGCTGGCACACAAGGGCGAATACTTTGTACTAAAATCATGACCCAACCAACACACATAAGTATAATGTAACACCATCTTGACCCAATGGCAGTTACGTTCCCTTTCACTGCTGAGAGGGTATAAAATCGGGAGCTCTATATGATATCATTGTACTCGTATCATTCGTGAAACCCCAAGGTAATGGTTTAAACGATTAACGAACGCCTTCGGTCAGTAGCACCGTAGCGCATTGACAGCGATACAGGGTGTTCCGGAAGTGAATATCTAACTCCATCACCACTTATGAAGAAATCCCCACCGAAATCACCACTGCATTCCGAGGTAGCCAAAAATCCTCACTTGTGCGGATAAACCATCACAGTTTACAACTCTGTAGTGCGTTTATTTTGCGGGGTTTGCCTTAATAGTGCTGTGTAGGGTCGCGGATGGTTACATCATTGCGGCAGAGGTAATACATGCTTACATTCAGCCGGGGAAAATAAAGTCAATTATATATCTAAAAAAAGAGCTTTCAAATGCCGCCAATCTCGGCGATTCACTTCTCAATTAGTACAAAATGATGGACTCGACCTCAATCAAATTACAAATAATACGGCGATGGTCCCTATCGAGCGAAAATTTCTGTTCAAAATTGGGCGGAATATTCAATCATATGGAACAATTTACATTTTGTATTGATATTGTTACAGAGAAACTTTCCTAGTAACATGGAAAGGCATGTCAAGCGCAAACACAAAAAAGAATTCATTATATTCGAACGTATTAAGGAAGACGAAAAGAAAAAGAAATTAAAAATTGCAGAGAAAGAATCAAAATCGCAAAAAAAAATCGCTGAATTTAGAAACTTAAAGAACTGCAAGGTTTCAATCAAAATGAATATCGATTATTTCGAAGATTCAAGTGTCGCACTGGTAACTGTTGATGGTCAACTAGACGTTGGTACTAACGTGTTCAGATAGAAGACGTTCGTATTGATAACATCAAAATCTTGGTAGTAGCGGATGCTGTACTTCCGGCACCTTGTTTAATTGGTCAAACTTGGAAAGAAAATCCTGCCGTGCCAATAGTGAAATGGCAAAACAAACTCGTTATTAATACTTCAGCCAATGATAATTTGTTTACTGAACTACCTCAATTGTCATACTTTTTCGCACCTTACTTGTTTTAATACAACCAATTTTGGTACGTGATTTATTTTAGATTAATAAAATTTATTTTTCGGTTAAATATGAGTATCCTTTTATAGGCGCATCTCCAAATGCATTGATAACGTTTGACTGTTATCCAAAACAAATTTTGGAGGTCAAGTGCCCCTACTGTCCAGAGGAGGAAGAAAAAAGCATTGCTGACTTGAAGCACATAGATAGCATATTCTAAAAATTACCCACGATAAAAAATTGATGAATTACGAACAGAGTATTCCACTTTTTTTTTCTTCAAATGAATCGCGTCTATGTACAGAATTGAAATTCATTTATGCCGATGAAGCTTTTCAACATCAAGCGTATGACCAAAAGTCATATACACCTCAAAGTTTTCCCCGAAGTATTCAAATTGTTTTGTTTAGTGATGATCATCTCTTCAACAAGTGCTTCTGTGGAAAGAAGTTTTTCGGCTCTAAAAGTTAAAACGAATAAACAATTTCGCAAGAGAGGTTGGCAAATATGACGAATATTTCCATCCAAAAACATTTGTTGACCAACTTGAAGAACTCTGAAAATTTTTATGATCATATCATATTATTATAAAGGTACGGATCCTTAAAAAATCGAATCGTCGATTTCTTTTATAAAAATACCTAAATTAAAAATTCAAAAATTTGTTTTTCAAGTGACCCGTGAAAAATCTTTTACTTTTCATTTTATAAAAATAATTATCGTTGTGTTATTTAGTTACTTTATTTTATATATAATGGAGAATCAAGAAGAAGTACTTGCATTAGTAAATAGAAATGGTGGAGATAAAATAATATCAGTTACTCCCAACTTGAACCATAATGAGATTGATGAATTCTTTGAATCTTATGTGAATATAACAGCAATGAAAATTGTCGAAGCATAAGAACACTTGTAATCAAATAAATGACGAAATGTGGTGTCAAGAGCGCAAAGTGAGTATACCATCAATGATAACATGAGAAATGTGACTTTAGGACTATCTGAACGAAGTAATTTTGAAGTCAGCCGGTTTTTTTAAGTTTACATGAAAGAGAAATGTTGACTACTCGTACATATTACATGCAGCAAGACAATCATAAGAAGTTTTTATAACCGCCACATCACCAGATATTGACAAAACAGTTTGTTAAGTGTTTAATCGCTTGTGGAGAGTGGGGATTTCCCATGTATAAAGACGATTTAATAATAAATTCAATGACGAGAAACCAAAAATCATTTCCATTCGAATGTTACAATTGTCACAAAATTGGTCATCGTAAACCCGAGTGCCGGTGGAAAATGGATTTATTGTCGCTCTCGGTTTTATTTATTTATTTTATATTTTAATTGTTATCTTTTTACTCTTTTTAAATTGTACTTCGTCCGACAAACTGTAAATGGCTCCAAGTGCCAAAATGAAAATGTCTTTTCCAAATTCATTCTTTGTTTTCGTATTGCTACATTAAAGTTCTACTGATTCCTTAATTCTTTTTTGAATTTATTTCAACTGGCAACGAGGATGGGATATGGCAAGTGGTGTCGTATCCCAAGATACTAATAATTTCGAAACTTCTGATTCAGATTCTGAGATTTCTTCTACTTTCGGTTCTTGCTTTTGTGATATGATGACGTTACCACCACCTTTCGAAAAATTCGACTCAAATCATGAAGATTTCAATTCATGGTGGGAACGCCTCGAATGCCACCTTGATTGCTACAACGCTGCTGATTCAAAAAAGGTTCCTATTTAATTGCCAATCTCAGTGCCGATGTTTACGATACCTTGAAGAAATTATGCGTACCTAAAAAACCTGCTGAAGAGACGTATGATAATTTAATTAAATTATTACAAAAACATTTTAATCCGGTTCCTCTTTCAGAAGTGAGTAAGTTCATTTTTCGTCGTCGTATGCAAAGAGAAGGCGAATCGTTTAACTCCTTCTATGCCGACCTAAAAGAGTTAGTACGTCATTGCAAGTACGATACTAAAGCTCGAATAGAGGAAGAATTGAAAGATCAAATTATTCAAGGAGTTCGCGATAAATCTCTCCAAGGTAATTTTCTTGTTATGCAAAATTTAACCCTTCAAACAGTAGTTGACAAAACCATCGCTTCGGAGCAAGCTAATAAAGGTTTGCAAACATTAAATCACGAGATTGCATTCGTAAAAAAGATCAATGCTGCTACAATTTCTTCTGCTGCGAATTCTTCTGCTACGAATTCAAAAGATATTGCTGCTACGAGTACGAGTAATACTGCTGCTACATGTAATACTTCGACTCAACATTCTTGTTCTTGCTACAAAAATGGTAATTTATCTGAATGTGGTTCGGTTAATTGCAAAAACTCGAATTACGATATTCTTATTTGCTATCGTTGCGGGAAAAAAGGCCACAAGGCCAACGTTTGCGATCATATAAATACGAAGTGCGAAAAATGTAATAAAGTCAGTCATTTATCTAAAATTTGCGGTTTATCTAGAAAAGAAATGTTACAATTTTCTGAATCTAGTGTAAATAATGTAGAATTCGTTGAATCGCCTTACGAAGTTCGTGAAAATGTTGATATTTTCTAAGGGGGAAGAGTGCGCTGGCTATTTTATTCTATTTCATTCATATCGAAGTATTTGTTAAAGTATTTATTATTTCAATCAACTATGCGATATTGTGATTTTTGAAAATTATTTATAATGTGTTGAATTTAATTTCTAGGAGGGAAGAGTTGCTATGTACTCATTTCTAACTAGATATAATTGGCTATCATTTTCCTACTTCTCTAATTTCTTGTTTACTTTCTGATGATAAGTCTTTTTCAAATTCATTCTTGTTTTCGTATTGCTACATTAAAGTTCTACTGATTCCTTAATTCTTTTTTGAATTTATTTCAAGAAGGCCAGATGCTGATAATAATGATGAGTCCACAATCTCATTGCCATCAAAGGATGTAAATGCGTCGTCGAGTTCGAGAAATACGTCGAGACCCAAACCTACGTCGTCGAGATCCAAAAAAACGGTGTCGAATTCAAGAAATACGTTGTCTACGTCGAACGATACATCTTCCAGTTCGAGAAATACGTCATCTTCTTTAGTAAATGAGTCGACAAATTCGGAGAATGTTACCAGAAATTTGTCATTCGATTCTGAAAATATTTCAACGTCAACACCAAACAATTCTTCCCAACGGGATGATGCGAATGTTGTCGAAATAATTGCCGAAATGTTGAAGCCATCGCCAGTTAAAAATACAACCGAAGTTAATCAAAGAATTAAACCCACGAACCGATTTAGTTCCTGTTTGACTACGGATGAATACCTACAGAAAGTGAAAGAAGCTAGAGAACAGGCAAACGAAAAACTAAAAAAAAAAAGAAGAACGAGAAAAGAAAAAGGCTGCTGCTGCTGGATCAAAAAAATCCGGTAAAAATGCAGCTAAAAAAAAATCGTGCCGAAATCAGTTTCGAAGATATGGATTCAGAAATTGACGATGACTTGGAAGAGGAAAGCGAGCCCTCAGAAAGAGAAGAAAGGAATGAAAAGCCTAGAAGACAAAGTAAGAAAAGACTGAACTTTGGAAATGACAATTTACGTGAAAAAAATTGACGAGGTAAACGGTTACCCGAAAAAGACCCAGACCAGCTTATTTTCAAAAAGAATGATTATGTGCTCGTCAAACTAACGGCCGAAAAAAAGAAATCAAAATTCCTCAACAATGAATTTGTTGCGCAGATAAAAGAAACGGCTCAAGATGATGACGAGGATGATTTAGAATTGTTTGTTTCGTTTCTAAAAAATCATCCAAGGTACTATAAAAAAATTATTTCATTTCCTCCTTCTCTTTAATAGAGATATTAATTCCTTTTTTTTTTTTTTACAGTTTCCGGATTTGTATATGTTCCCAGATATCGAAGATACCGCTTACATTCCGAGCAAGGACGTCATCAAAATTCTCAAAACGGTCGATTGCACAAAACCAGCGTCTAAGTCTCGCCAAACTCATTACTATAAGTTTTCAAACCTTTTCTAATTTTTTTTTTTTAAGTAACTTAGTTTTAAATTTAAGTGAAACGATGTCTTTTCATTTATTCACCTCTTTAAGTGAAATACTTACTTATTGCTCGTCTTTTTGAATGTTTTTTTATCTCATAAGTAAGTAAGTACTTAAGCTTACTTGGTTGAAGAAAAAAATTTTTCAGTTTTTTTGTGCCAAATGTTGGTCATTTTTTTTTGGTAACAAATGTTGGTCGATCAACATTTGGCATTTTTTTTTGAAATTTTGAACTCTCGTATCTCCGTCAAATTTGAAGATAGGAAGTTTTTTGTGGTTCATTTGCCACCTAGATTTCTTAGATTTTTGATTTTTTTTTTTGGAGGGGTGACCTAATATTGGCACAATGTGCCAATACTTGGTTTTATGGACCCTTTTTCAATCGCTTGGGGGGGGGGGTGATATTTTTTTTTTCAAAACCCCCTGAAATTGTAGACGAAGGATGATATTTTCATATGCATTTCAAATTTTTCCCATTCCGTCACTATGGTGTCACCCAGGGGCCTTTGAAAAACCCCGATCAAGAATTGGCACTTTGCCTTATTTTGAATCATTTTTTTTTTTTTTTCAAATTACTTCTAAGTTTTGATGTAAAATGTTCTCATTATAAAACTTCTACCAAAAAATCATTAATTCACTTTGAAAATGGACTTGGAGAGTTTTACATCTAAAACGTTCAATGTTGTTGGACTTCAACACTTGAAAATTAATATCAAATTTTTGTTCATTCAATGATTGATTTCATTTAAAATTATCATTATTGTAGAAAAATGTCTGAAATCAAAACAAAGAAACAATTAAGATGTCGTAACATTCTCATACTTGAGAAAAATGAATTTCTATGTTGTAGTCTTGGGTGAAAACCATCATAACATTGAAGGTGAAAACTCGTTGAAGGAAGGAAAAAAAGTGATCTATGCGGGGAGGAAGTATTGCACTGGTATGGTACCTCTGAAGAGAAAAAATTCAACCCCCGATAAAGAAAATCGTAGAACACTGAATGACAGTTTCGATGAAGTGTCATCAAACTCACCGCCATATAAATACCAGCGCGGTCTTGAGAGGAACGAGTTAGGAGTGCAGTGACTGATAATGCCAGCAATATGGCTGGGATGCGTACCAAATCACTAAATCAGGACTAAGGAGTAAGTACCCATAAAGACGTAAGAGATGTTTTTACATATGGTTCGATATCCTAGAAAATCAAGCAGTGTTGCCAACTTATTACAACAGACCATGTCTTGAACCAGAGTTAATTGAAGAACTTATATTTTCAAAAACAACTCAAATAAAACATATCAGTTCGCAGCCCTAGAATTTTAGAACTTGGATGCAGCTTCTCAACTTCTAAATTTGGCTTCCAAGAACGCTGCTTCTTGGTGCTCAACATTTTTCGACTTTGGAAGCAGATCTGAAGAAGACATACAAGAATAAGGGTTGTACAACTCAGCTGAATCCTAATTTCATTGAATAACATTTTATTCCACATAAATACGAAAGTTGTACACGGTTTCTCGTACACAGAACAGTAAAAAAAATAACCAGCATACCATCACGATTTGCTATCATCTTGCAATTTCCTATACATCGCAGTAACATTTCATTACAAATAAACAGGTAGGGCTAAAAACGCTGTTCCGAATATGATATAAACAAATATAGCCACTCCAGACAACAGATAATTCCCCCAAAAAAGAAAATGAAGAAGCAGAAGATAAACGAAGGTTACAGCTCTTCTTAGTCTTCATAATACGTAATTTAAATACTGCTGGAGAATAATATTAAAAAAAACTGCCAACGCGAGTTAAAAAACTTCAATTCGTGGTGATTTTCTCGCGAATGCGCATCCCATTCCGAATGATCAGACATTTCATGACCGCTCGAAGGACCCGCGTTTTCGCCTGATATAACCCAAAGAACCTCCAGGCTTTCCGCACCCAATCGTTAATTCGCAGCACGTGAAACTGGAAAACGTAAGAGGGGTAATTTTCGTACACGTTTAGTTATCCTTGGATACAGCGTCAATTACGCAGATCTAATTCGAAATCTTTTGTTTAGCCGTCATCAAGCACGAGCTAAGAATTCGCACGCGTTAAAAACCGATATCATTATTAAAAATCATACACCATGAAAAACCATAAAAATATAAATCCCACTCATTATAAATTTTTTATTCGCAACAATTGCTACGGCCGGTAACTAGTTCTTTTTTCCCTTCATAAAAGGCTGCACATATTTGCAATTTTTTCCGCCTCTACAAACGTATGTATATTTCCAATAATATACACACACGATAAAGAATTTCGTTAGCCTTTTTGCACGCTTTTCCCTTTCCTTATGCCATAAACATAATTTTAAACGATTGTTTTTGGATATGTTTTGTTCGCGAATTAGAACATGCCAGTGGTATTTATTGACATTCCACATTATGAAGTATGGTGTGCTGGTGTATTTTTGTACTTATGCTGTTAATTGGCTCGTTCCTCAAAGACCATCGCAAAGATCAATTTAATTAACCGTTCAACTTTCAACGTTCTAAACTCTCGTCTTGGTTCTTTGTTTGACCAATGCGAATTAGTCGGATAGGTATAGCCTTGCTACCCTACCAAAGTACAAAATATACATCTAACACGACTTCATTCTCCTCTACCCTCCCCCCACTGACTACCTGGGCACGTTCCACATATCCGGTACTTTTTTTTTTCATTTTTACCGTACAATTCATCTAACCCAATTTGCAGAAGAAGGTGAATTTGTACATGATACAAAAAGTGCATTTCCTTCGGTTGCCTTTGATATACAATATTGTGAAAGATGCCGGCCGATAAATCATCTTCAGATACGTGACGGTAAAAAAATGCCAACTGACATAATTTTTCATCACGACTCGAACATTTTGGCCGCTGAGTATACGGACCACGGAAACAATCACCACCAAAATTACCGGATACCTGCTTCTTAACAACGAGCTTAATTACCTTATACTCAATAAAACACCGAACACAATCCGATATCAATATTACGATCGTGATTTGCTATTTCATGTTTTACCTGAATAAACAACTACGCTTCGTTGCGAAGTCTAAATAAAAAAAACAAAAAACAAAAATAACGGCGCATTACGCTGCTATACCGGGTTTATTAACCTATTCGTAAACAAATACCGAAAATTTATATTTATACTCTGGATACCAACGAAAATCTTACCCCGGTCCGTAGGCATGGTTCAAGCACCAGTAATAATCTATTTCGTAATGTAAGACGAACATCCTTTAATTTCGACTCTTTCATACGCTATCACGTATTCCATTTAAAAATTCAACCAAACACGATACATTGTGGCTAGAAATGCGGAGACACCGTAGCTAATCAAACGGTTCAAATATTTGGCCATATTAGTGAACGACGAGAAAAAGCACGTTACTTGGTAGACCCTCCACCTTCCTGCCCTTATGCAAGCTTCATATTTTTATTGAAAATCTTTCCATCGTGTGGCCCATTCTTATTATATGTGTTCTGTTCCTCAAAGTAGTTAAAATGCCTACGGATATCGTCGTGTCTTTGTGTAACACGCGTACAAACGAGTTCATTTCGCAAATTTTCTACACCTAGAAACGAGCCTTCGGGGTTATTGTACCAAGTGCAGTCATTCAGGCGTTGTACTAGCCTCGATACTCGGGTTACGTTCTTAAGGGGCTGACTTATTGCGAAAGATTTCTTAGCAAAGTAAATTTTTTGCAGAGTTATACAAGGAAATAATTAAAAATCAATTTCATCGATCCCATCATCATTTCTCATGGTGTCACAGGAATTCTTTTACCAAAAATGCTGCTTTTTCTAATGCTAGCCATAAAATTTTCAGACCCCCTACCTCGAAAAATTACATAAAATTAACGAACTCCTCAAAAAATTAGCATACTAATTTAGTAAAGAAAAATTTTCAAACAGCAGAAAAAATCTCAATGTTACTAATTAATATGAAGAAATCAAAATAACGAAATTAGTAAAAAAATAGGGCTGGTATGACGAGAAGGAAATTTATTTCATATTTAAAAAAAATCAACGTTCCAATCTCGTTGAAAGCCGATTGCGTTCACAGTCGTTCATGAGTATAAATGCTCAAATATTATATAAAGAAAAAGTAATCTTATTTACGCTCTCATACTTCTCAGCATCTCGAAGAGAAATTGTTGGCGGAATTGGCCAAATTTGAGTTATCAGTTGACGATGTATATTCAATCACTATAGCGATAACGGAGCGAACTTAATCAATTGTATCCAAATACTCTACATAATAATACTGGAAACTCTGTGCTTTTGATTTGACTCCCAAGAAGAGCGCTCTCTAAGCGGCTCGGCATGAAACTAATTCCAGGTTTTCGACGAATCGTCGCGTGATTCGCCCTCTGATTGGTCGAAGACATGACGATCGGTCGAAAGTCTGAGAATAGTTTCATGCCGAGTCGCTAAGAGAGCGCTTTTGTTGGGAGTCACTTGTCCCCATTGGAGTTTCCAGTATTATTACATGTAAAGTATTTGGTGTATCAAAATTTTGAATGACCAAAACGAAATACCTGTAAATCTAGCTAATCCCGAAGCCGATGGTGAAGCTAGCGTGCAAGCTGAAGATGACTATGATATCTATGAAATAGAAGAGATTAAAATGGAAGAATATCATGGTGCTTCGATCGATGATAATGAAGATTACGATTCATTGGCGCTTCAAGTAAGAAATATTTATGAGAAACCGAAGTAACCAGAAAATCCGAGAGTAGAAGAACAAAAAGAGTTTGAACCGGAATCAAAATTATCAGCTGTTGGTAAGTAATGAACAGAAAGTTCAGAGACGAGACTTGGGCAAAAATCTGGGGGTCAAGTAAATGAAAAATTTGACGAATTTCGCTAATTTGAAAAAATATGAATGTGCAGACTTGATTTTTTTTCTGGTTTGTCTTTTTTTCTTCTTTTTTTAGTGAACGAAATTTTCAACTCTGCATCAAATTTTTCATCAACTTTTTATAAATTTTTGGCAAAATTTTAGTGATTGTTCTAAACTTTCAGACAAAATTTTAAAAAAAATTCAATTTCAATTTTTTTTTTTTGTTTTCTAATAAAAGGAGACTCTGTGCCATCAGTGAAAATAATTTCTTCGAAGAAAAATTTTTAGGGAGTTGATTTTACACCAAAAGAATCATTTTTAGAGGGCCAGGACCTGGGAATTTCGAGAAAAAAAAAACGAAATTTTGGGAAACCTGCCTATTTTGTTCATAGATGAAATTGATTTTTCGATTTTTAATTTTGATTTTTTTTCACTGCCTTGTGGACACAATGCTTCCTTTTTTGGCACACATTTTGCAAACAAATTTTTTTATCAATGTGAATGTATTCAAATTTCATAAAAGCCAGCCGATGAAAAAATCAACTTTATCTGGATTTTTAAAATTTTAGCACAGATTGTCTAACCCTTTCTGTTGACATCGTTGAAAGAAATTTACATTAACGACTTTCTCATTCGATGTAGTTTTCCAGAGTGAAAACACAACTAGAAAAAAAATGGGTGAAAATTTACACTTAACATACTTACAAATTCATAAGTTGACTTATACAAAATACGTACATAATATTCATCTATAGACAAGTTATACTACCGACAGCGAGCACTACAGCATCATCAGATTTATTATGAGTATGACTCATAACAGCACACCTTGTACACCGTTCGATGGTTCAAAATTAAATATTCTCGTCTATCAATCCAGGTAGGTAGGTTGGGTACCTGCAGTAAGGAACACTTCGCACCTAGACCCTCCTCTATAGAAAGTATACTATTCACATAAGCGCCCAAGTCGATAAGATGAAAATAATTCTCAGAAAATTCACGGACAGTTGGCAAACTGGATAAACGATTCATTATATTCGCACTGAAAACTGGTTTTACGCACAAGTGCCAAAATCGATAAAAATCTAGCAACCTATATGGGCGAATAATTTTGCAAAATTCACTTTTGCGATGTTGCCATCTCGAACCTGGCATGAATTTTCAATTACAAGAGTATTATCGGTAAGCAGAAAAAATTCAATTCGATCTTTGCCAAGTTATAAGGAAGCCATGTTCTTTTTATAACAATCTCCTTACGTAATAATGTAATTAACGTATAGAACGCGCGTGACATTTATGCTATACATATAGCACATACAAGTGGTTGAAGAATGAGAAAGAAAAATGTATTAAATGAATTTTTTATACGTTATAATATGCATTCGCGGGTAAACGTACTGGCACCTACGAGTCCATCGTTAAAAATTGATTTCATGCTAAAACAAACTTTTGTCCTCATAGAGTTCAAAATTCGTATAGACGAATGGTTGGTTTGGCCAGCGGCGCGAAGGCAACGCGAAACCTGCGAGAAAAACTTGATCTATAAATCTCATCCTCTTTTTTTCACTCATTCGCATCGCATCGGTAGTAGGTACTGTACGAGAGCGATGAATTTACGATTTTATTTGAACAAATGGTCGAACTACTTAATAAGCACGGCGAAGTAACAATATCGTGTTCGAGTTTTTATTCGCCAATCACGAACGCCTAAATGGAAATACGCGTTCATCAAATTAATTAGTTTTACGAGCCGAGAAAATTAACCTTTCGATATATATATATATATTTTTGTAAGATGAACCTAGCTAATAAAATTTTATTCTGTGAGACTAATCGCGAAAAAAAAAATTCGAAGTGGAGAAATCATCCGCAGCTGACATGACCTAAAACTTTAACCAGCCATTTAACAAGTTCCGCGATATTTCAAAGTCATTAGGCGATCGTTTAGATGCGAAAATTTGTACCTTAATGTGGAGGTTCGCTTCTGTACCAAGGTGAGGTGAAAAGTGATCGACGAACTCGTGTCAAAAGTGATGTAAAATTTTCTCAGACAGCATGAGCTTTGAAGGTTGCACAAACGAATGGTTGTCGAAAGAAGACAAATAATGCATGAAAAGAATCGTTCATGCGCTCGATTAGTTTTGACACGTTGACGAGCCCCCAGGCAGTTTATTCGCTGATAAGGTTATTAAAATAATCGAGTATATCTTAAAATTACTCGTAATTTTACGATCTTATAAGGCGTCATGCGAGATGAAATTAATCGTGATTGATTGCGAAACCACAGCTCGTGATTCGTTGACAGCTCGAGTTATTTTTACTTTCCGAACAGCGCGTAGCGTTGTAAGGAAAGTATTGTTTTCGGTGCGAAATGCGTTTTCACGAATATTGCACTTAGACAAATTTCGACTTCGTACAAATTTGTTTTGAACAATTTCCAGATGATGTTCCGTATGTATGTGTGTGTGTATGTGTGTGCAGAAAAATTTGTTAACACGATTCCAACCGCCCTAATTGAGATATCTCGTTGAAATTCGGCGATGAGTAGTGGTTTATATAAGCGAAGGCTACGCAAGAATTTGGGGCCTTTACGTTGAATAGAAAAAATTTTACGAGCGATTTATGCGAAAAATTTGTTAACACGATTCCAACCGCCCTAATTGAGATATCTCGTTGAAATTCGGCGATGAGTAGTGGTTTATATAAGCGAAGGCTACGCAAGAATTTGGGGCCTTTACGTTGAATAGAAAAAATTTTACGAGCGATTTATGCGAAAGATCGTCGAGTTTCACATTTGTCGTGTTTTAGATGTCGATAAAGGGAACGGTTCAAGTGTTTATCTATGTCCGCGGGTGTACCGGTTTGCTCTCCTTTCCCTAACATGCGCATTGCGCAATGCTTTGCATTTTTGTCTTATTCATGATAAGATGTACGGGTATTCGAATGGTTGTTTTGTTTACATCATCATGATATTTTTTCACGATTAATAATAATGGAGCAAGTGTGATTTTGCCGAATATTTTTGTGTCATGTTTAACTTTTTTCAGTGTAATTGCTGACGTTTTAAATACAAAAAATATTTTATAGTCGATTTTTTCACAAATATTCGATAATCAATTTTTTTTACATAATATTCGATGATCGATTTTTACAAATATTTTTTTGTTAATATTTTTTAAAATACTTTTTGATTCGGAAAGTTCGTGATGCTTGCATCACTGTTTATTTTTTTTATTTTGCAGACATTGCGTTAACTATCTTGTGATTTTAAAAAATGCAAGAAATTCTAGATTATGTTCTAGTAGCCATAAAGGAGTCTTTAGAGAAAGAATGAGTCATATATGCTATTTTTTAAAGCCCTACCTTTTTCGAAGACAATATAATAAGTGAATTTATTTCGAGTGGTATATATGTCCATATGATCCGTCAAGAATTCCCCCGAAGCTTTTATACTTTCTGAAGCGTCTCAAAACGGAGCCCCCTCCCATCGCAATGAAAAGACATCAAGAAATATGATTTCAATTGGAATTCAAACCAACGATGACGAAAATTAAAGTAACGATATACTACTCCATATTATTATACACCGCCCAATGAGAATGAAAACAATACAGGTACCTCGTCTCAAACTGAAACAACATTTCGAAAAAGGTAGAAGAATAAATAAAAAAAGCCATGATGCCATGAACTACCGAGCAGTTAGAATTCAAAAAGATCTTTCGCGACTGACAATAAAGAAAACAAGCCGAAAAAAATAATATTTGCGTCGAACAGTCAAAAAAGAAAATTCGAGAGCATAAACTAGTAGAAGAAAAGCCACAAAAAAAAAAAAAAAAATCGAAAACTTTTGTCTGTAAATGAGAGTGGCGAGGGTCCAGTTCAATTCCAATAAGGTGACTTTATAATCACTTACGTAAGTTTTAGCTTTGGCACAAAAAAAGAGATCAAGAAGTTCTATGCTGGAAAATTTTTGAAAATTCGTACTGGAAAAACCAATCTCAGATTTGCGTAGATTTCCTTCGAAAAATGTCTTCAAAAGATGGGATGATTGCATTTTGTTGAATTGCCTCAACAACGTAATCGCAAGAAAGTCATGAAAGAACCAAGAATTCGAAATCCTCCTCACTTTGCTAATTTTTTACCACAACACCAGATTTCTAAACGCAACTACATAACAAAGAGTAGTAGGAAAATTGATAATTTCGCTTCGCCAACTTCCTTGTTCCATACGCACGATGCAATGCGATGGATCATTAAGAAGCCACAAGGTCACCTGAATTTTGGCATTTTGAAAACTACGTCGATATGGCACAAATCTATTCAACACGCATCACTGAATTCAAACTCAATTCATAATCTTCGCATTAAACCACAAACGAGTTTTCAGGCCTTCCAAGTCAAATCACACGAGAAAATGTCCGGTCAATTATATCCGCATTTTCCGGAATACCAAGTTATTTCGCATTAAACGTCGATTTTTAGAAAATTTATAGTAGGAGAACGTCTCTATACCGAGTACTGACTGATTTATTTGCCTACCTACTTTGCTCAAACAATGAACCATAATAGTGTAATTACATAAATGTACGAACGAAATTCATAAAACGTGACCTACGTTAAGGTAAAAGAATTTGTCATAAAGTTTATCTCTGATTCTGGGTGAACAGGTGGACTTTCTCTATTCTTAATTTTATCGCGATGCTCTGATAACTTTCACAAAATCGACTTCTTAAAATTATCGACCTTCAACTTTAGCTTGCCCCTTCGTCAGATAGATATTTATTAGCTACCGAAGACTTCGGCAATTAACGTCAGATGTCGGCGACATTTCAGAAGCAAAAATTCCAGATATTGGAAGCTGGAGTATTTTTATCATGTCTAAGGTTTTTTCTATTGCTTGTAATTTTTATTATGTCGGGAGTATGTTTGGAGACGCGGCACCTTAAACATAAAGTAGGTAAATGTTTGAAGAAAAAATTTACAGACCGCCTCCCTTTCCCAGAAATATATCTCGGATTGGTAGTAAAAGTAATTCGATCACATAATTCAGAAAAAAATTATACAATAAAGCTCATGCTCAAGCAGCGAATTCCACGCTAATTACAGATAATGGAGGTAGCAATGAATTAGCATATCGATAATTTTCATATTTACACCGAAAACGAGATTTATGCAGTGAAAGTGCCCATCCCAATATGCAAAATTCAAACACGTCTTCGAGATTGACCTTTTCAGCAAAACCTGTAGGAATAACATTTTTTTTTCATCGATAATTTTTTTTCTAAACACTCAAACAAGTTTGTATAATTTCAAACATGAAAAAAGGAAAGGAAAGGTCCGATTCGGGAAATGATCGCAATTACCGCATTACACATTTTGCTTCAAAGAAACGAGGTTATACGAATTTCTTTCCACAGCCGAGTATTGAAGAAATGATCGGCACTAATTTGAACGTGAACGCGTCTTTTTTCTTTCTGGCGATTTTCGACGAATCACGCAGACACGCAAATGGTAATTAACCCTCCGCGTTAGGACAACGATGTAAACAGTACATCTGCCAAATTATCCAAGCTGGCATTGCACTGTGCTGTGGTCATCGTCGTATCTAAAAAGCAAAACAATACTACCGCTCGAACAATGTACCAATTATGTATCACCATCATAAATACGCGTATAAATCTCGGTACATCACTGCATCACTCCAATTCATTGGTTCTCATTATTTTCCAACCGGTTTACTGTGTTAAATGTTATCGTAACTACTGATTACAATCATCGGCGAGCTTCAAGTCTCAGCCAGCGCAACGAGGAAGGGAATGGGTCCTCGTAACACTCGCCGGTTTGGATTGGGAAACACTCACTACTCGCGGTCTGTGACGCGATAATAATCGCACGTCAGAAAAACGATTTACATCAAAGCAGAAAATTTATTCAACTAAAATTAATATGTTGGTTCGGTTTCGGTCACACCTTTAGTCGTCAAAATAGAAATAAAAAATATAAAACCGACTAAATTATTCTAATCTAGCATCTGATTTGAATTGTAATGCTGATCGATTCATTGTACAAATAACCATGTTCTATTATGTGACCCAAAGAATCCATTATACAGGCTCATTTTAAAGATCCGATTCATACACTCACACACGTTATGAAATACAAACCAGCCGGATTATACTCGTACAACAGTCATTAATACCATTTAACCCTTCGAAGAATTTCTAAAGCTTTCTTATCATAATGTACTAGCTCGAGTAAAATACTGTAAGTACTATACTGTATGTTAGCAAAGCAGACGTCACATGATATCAGAAACGTCACCTTATTTATACGACCGGAAACTCGAAGCAATTTCGACTGAAAAATACCGCTTTTGATAATAATTTTGAAAAATATGTAGTTAATATTCTCGACAGTACACAAATTCAAATCGCAACTTAACTCAAAACTGCCAAAGATGGCCTCACTCAACAACTGAAGGTACAAGAAAGTTAGCTGAAAACTAATGATATCGATCTATTACAACTTGTCCAACAAATTTCAAATAACAAAAAGCAGGAATTTCGTGCTACCTTTGACAGGGATTTTTTAAAATGAAAAATATCCCCTACTCAAAAAACAGATATTCAAACAAAACCACGAAAAAAATAAAAAATACAAATCCGAAAACATAAAAGATGAAATGAAAGGATTGAAGGAGGCAGTGAGCAATGAAAATTCAATCTTTCGTGAAATTTTAGTTTTCTCGCGTTGTTTTCAAACCTTTCACCTTCTTTCTCCCCTAAGGAAGAAGTAAAATTTGAATGGATATATTTCAAGGAAATTCACTTTTTTAAGATAAGAAAAATCGAAGTACATCCTAGAGAAACTAATTTTTAAAACAATAACAACGAATATAAAAGTTTGCGTTTTCATATCAATAATATATTTTTATAAATAAAAATAACGCGAAAAAAAAATATGGTCATAGTGGAAAGGATTGGAACGGACATTGATCGAATTCAAGATCTTCGTAGAGAAGGGACAGAGATTGGACTAATCGATCTCCATATATCGCAGATTCGACCCTGGAGAATCGTCGAGATCGCAGAATTGGAAGAAGACGATTCCGATGACGATGGAGCCGATGTTGAGGACAACATCGATAAAACGCAACAAAAAAATCGTTACAATAAAAAAACCTCGAGAATTTTGAGCCTGAAATTGAGTCAATTTTTGAATATTCTTTCAAGGTGATATAGCTTTTCATAAAAAAAAAACAACAACAACTCACTCCAAAAAAAAAAAGAAGATTTAATCAAAAATTTCTTTGGATTTTTTTTTTCAATTCAAAATAATTTTACTCAGTTGGCCACCATTTCAAAAATTTACTTTTTCGGAGCTGCTAAGTCCTTTCAATTTTTTTTTTTTTTTTTTTTTTTTTGTTGCTTTGATGTCACTACTTTATTGTCATAACAAAAGTTTACTTTGAATGCAGTGATGGCGAAAAATTTGAAAACTTTTGAAAAAAAAACAAGAACGCAGTTAGCACATAATAATTGAAGACCTTATTATGAAAACAACCATAGTCCAAAAGAACTTGGGACTTGAATTCTAGGATAAATCATTGATGGTGTACGAGCACCTTTTTGTGTGAAAACGGCCATAGTCCCATATTTCAGTTTCAAATTTGCAAATGAGCTGGACTTTGACCATTTTTACACAAAAAAGTCCTCATACACTATCAACGGTTTATCAATAGAACCCAAGTACCAAGTTTCTCTGGACTATGGTTGTTTTCACAATAAGGTCTTCAATTGTAGCCATACGGAGTCATACAAATAGTTATCGAAGTAAAATTTCAAAGATTCAAAATCGACCGCAAAAATTTAATTTAAAATATGAAATTATCAGACTGTAACAACCGCTCATTTGAATGATCAAACCCCAAGGACAAAATTACTCTGTAAACGGCAATCGTCGGACGATTTTGAAAACTAATAATTACACCATTTACACGCTCAACTATGTGTACTCGGTGCATGCTAACTAAGTCCGTATATGTAACGAAACGAAACAAAACTATAAATTACGCGCATACCTACAATGAATTCATCTCAAGTTGAAAATACTTAATTTCCTCAAACTCGTAGGAGTTAATAGAGAGGAAAAAAATGCAGGATGTTACCAAGGTTGGTATAGCAGAGCTTTCATATTATGTTACTTACACAGCCAAACATTTCCGCTCGGAGCAGACTGTAAAAGTTGTACTTTGAAATCCAAAGCTGCTAGGTCTTTTCTTAGCTGCACGCCATCCATGCCGAGAACCCGTTCTGGTAATAAAAACAGATGATCTATACCTTCCTCAGGTCCTTGACTATTTGTCGACGAACAAATGGTAGTTATGGTTCTTATCATCATTTTTCAACGACACCTAGACACACGTTGCAAATTCGCAGCACTGGTTTTGGCGCCCGAAAACACGATACCATACATTTTAATCTATGATCAAACCCGCATCATCATGATCGCACTTCAAAACAAACACCACACAAAATCGCACACCGATCACGCGAATATTAAAACGCCACCGCACAGCACATAACCGGCGTCTGATAAGGTAAGCAAATGGAGAAAAATACTTCGTAGCGTGATTTTACTAATAAAACCTATCGCACAACACCATCGCAATAATAATTGTAAATAACAGACACGCTGAAAGAGAGACCGGCAACGCACAAGTTGTTGCAGCTATTAAAACGACTGAACCAGAGGCGTACCCTTGTACCCCCTTCTTTAACGACAACGTCCAAGCGATACAGCGATATGGGCTAAATACTAAAACGCTAATACGTCTACCACTTCTATAACACTCTTGCTCCGTCGTCGTCGTCTTCGTATTTCTCCAACAAGTCGAAAAGAAAAAATAACCAACTGTCTCGCCGTCGCAGCTACTTTTTCAAATTTTTTTTTTGATCTCGTCGTCGCAACGCCATCGCCAGCACCTCTATGCCCCAACTTAGTCTCGTTTTCCTCTACCTGTAGTCAAATCAACCTCTCTATCTTGGCACATTAAATTTCTAGTACGTATTAGGTTAGCGATAGTAATCAATCACCCAGTTCTAACCGCAGTGAATCCATTATCCATTTAACTTATGCCATTTTATTGTATCAAGTGTTTTACGAACTGATTCTAAAAATACTCTCGATAAATTGATCGTTAATACTGTAACAAAAAATCTAAATCATCGCGTGCCGAGTCTCCTCCCACTCTCCCCTGGACTTGAAAACCAATCGAGGCGTAATTTCGAACGAGTATTAACTCTCATTACCAGACACCAGTATATCTACTCCGAACAGCATAAAAATTCCACCAAAACTTGGTAAGATAACATTCCAATGACCATACTACATCAACACGATGCCAGAAAATAAGCTCGTGGTCGTAATTATACACAAGTCTCGAGATTTTTATCTGCCTTACACTCGTACAACACCGATCCTCTGTTTGTAGAAGATTAAAAATCACCAATATGATCCTACTCCGTGGTAACTTTCAAATTCAAAATGAACATTTTTACCTCGAACACAAACTTTATCGCGTAGATCCCACATACCCGAGTATTTTTTCACGTACACGCGTTTAATTAGTTAATTAGAAGTGGTATTACTATTCGTGACGAAGCGACACGAAAAAATAAAGATTTTTGAGAGGAAAAAAAATCCTCAATTCCTTTATAGTACCAATCTATGTACATATTCCACACCAAGTGCACATTGCATAGCGAAAAATCTCCTTCGAATGCATTTACGTACAAACAGAAAGCTGGAAAGTTGTTATTTGTCACGATTCAAACTTATCTGATACCTAACTGAACTTGTAACCACGATATGCCCTTCTGTGCGCCATGTACGCGAGTTATTTTTGATTTTATGGCGCTTAAAAAAGAAACAAGCGAAAGCGATGTCGATGCGGAAATGCACTCGTGCTGTACCAAATCTAACTACATGGTACTTTTAATTGTGCAACCGAATGGTAAAATATAAGAGAAAATATTTTTCTTCTTCGTCTGCCTTCCTTCAAGTTTATGTCCTCGTTCCTGCCATTGCATTCGTTCGGTATCGCATCGTAAATGTTTCATTAGCCAGCAAAGTGGCTCGTTTACGACCACTTTGGCTTTTTACTTACTGATGATATGAATGTAATTGTCTTTGCCGGTACAAGCCGTATAATACTGGTACCAAGTAGGTAGGAAAGTCTCGTTATAATATTTTGGGGAAACTGAGTCTATCAACAGCTTCGTTGAGAATACTGCTGATAACGCGACTGATAACTAGATAGGAGAAAATAGGTTTGTTCGGGCGACTTTTCTTAATTCCGCAAAATATGGAGGCTCCACAATCTGTGGAACTTTCAAACTCCACACGAATATCAGCATCGCCTGGAATGGTTTTTGTGGAAGTAATGCAACATGTGCTGATTAGAGATCAGTGGAGATCGCCAAAACTTGGATGAATTTAGTCAAGACCTTCTACAGTTAACAGGCTGAAATACTGAAATCTAGCAACGTTGCAATGGAGGCGGGTTTTTGGATTCCCCATAAGCTGTAATGTTAATTCATGTCGCAATAACTTGCAAAATATCATTTTAACAAAAAAAGTGCAAGCGACTGTTTTTTTAGAGAATTAAAAATGGTATATTACAATACAAGGGGCGAAAGTGAGCTCCGAACAACCGTATTTTGGCATTGTTGAAAAATACACCGCGATGAGACCGATTAATGTGGATACAGATCGATTCTTTTTAAGCTGCAGAAACGGAAATGTAACAAGACAAGTGATTGGTAAAAATACATTCTCTTCCACTCCAAGACGTATCGCCTTTTTTTTATAGACTTGAAAATCTTTCGATTCATATAAGAATTTTTGGATTTTATGGAATTACACATCCCAATTGAGTTTGATGGGGAAGCCTGAGGAAGAGAAAATACACTGAAAGATGCGGTTTGGAGGTATATCTTCTCAAACTTATTTTTCTATTGTCTATCATTTCATTTCTTCATGTTCATTTTTTTTCTTATATCATTTCAAGGATTATTTAAGGCAAGATGTTAATGGTAAGGTGGTGCTTATAGCACACGAAAACCATAAATGATTAACTCCTGTTTTGAGAAAAAAGGTAATTCATCTGGTTATAAATAAAGAGCTCGAAATTGATTTCTCCGAGAGCCCAGATGAAAAAACAGTCGATTTCAAGTAAGGTGTTTGGAGGTTTTGTTAATTTTCAAATTTTGATACAAAAAAAAATTGTGTTTCTACTTTTTCTCATGTCTCTTTTTATAGCATTTCTCCGAAAAGGTTTATGCATTTATGGGACGAAATCATGAATCTTTTTCAATCTGAAAAAGATTGAAACCTTTATTATTCGCCGCATTCCTCATTCGTTAATGAAAATGATAAGAACTGTTAGATCAATACAAATATGTGAAAATAAAGTTTGAAAGAAGCAAAAATTCTAATTTGTACTGATGAATCATTGGATGAGAGTGCCATAGAACATGAGGAAGTTCCTCAAAATGAAATTGAACTGAATGGTATAAATTCTATCTAACTATAGTTTTATAAAAATTTCTCTGTAATGGCAGGATGACAAAAGAAACCAATTGACTCCGAACCAATTTTCTTCGAATAAACTCTTGGTATGAAGATTGGCAGGTGCCACATCTTATTCGCTAACTAATTCGGTTTCTTGATTTTTTTTTTTTTTTTTTTTTTTTTTTAAATAAATCTCGAAATTTTGAATTCGATTTCAATTCATTCATCAATTTATTTAGAATACTCAAAATGGTTAGAAGTGCATGTAGTTCATTCTACCTCATTAAAAGACGCCATTCAAGCACTAGAATCATGTTATGAGGAAAAAAGGAACATTTATTCAAAATTCACAATGAAATAGCAACTGATTTAGAACTAGAACTGTTACATTAGGATTTAACTTTAAGAACTGTGTACGAACTGATGTTGATTAAGAACTGATTTGATATTATTTTGATAATGCACCCGTTTTTATAATGAAAATAATGCGTAAATATTACATACCAATCTAAAAATAACCAGAAGTTGCTCCAGTATCGAACAAGGATTAGATTTGTCATTTCGTGGTACAAATCCTCCCCTTTTCATACAATGATACAATTCATATTTCGTACGATTTTGCTCAGGGAGTGCACATTCCATGTAACCCAATGATTTTTTAACGCCTTATAAAGTCTGATTATTTGATATTATGAACAACACTGATAATTGAACATTCATTTCCCTTAAGATTACTTTGGTGTGATTGGATTCAATTCCTAGAACAAGTGCATCTCATACATCTCTTTCTGAGGAAGAAGGAAGTGAAATTGATAGCCAGTTAGATGAGTTTGAAAGTGAAAAGGAAGCAGAGGAAGTGTTATTTTTAAATTAACAAACTGGTAGAGTAGAATTTAAGATTTTTTTTTTAATTTGGTAAAACGTTTTTTTTTTGGATGGTGGTTTTTTTCTACACCTTAGACAAAATAATTATTTCTATTCTATAATTTTATTTTTTTACTTTTCAGTTGTTCAAATTCAAGATGAGAGGAAAAACAGCAGTGCTCCTCCCTCAAATGAGAGGGAAAATAGTAGCTCCAATAGAAGCAAATTAAAATTAGCAATCAAATTTTTTTCAATTTTCATATTTATTGTTATTCTGTTTATACTATTTTTTTAATTTATTATGATTATGTTGTACGGAATATTCAAATGGATGTTCCGTACTTGGGGGCTGCAATGGCCCTCTTGGCGGGGGCTCTTGCAGCCCTCAAGTTCGCATACAAACATTTGAAAAATTATTTCAAGTATTTAACGTAAAAATTCATTACTTTCATTGAATGTATGGAAAAATTTTCTGTACCAACGATAAAAACCAGGTGCAGTCGAAGCAGCACGTAGCTGAAAAGAAACATTCGTTTTACTTTTTAAAGAAACCGTACCCTGCTATCTATCTACACGTGTCAAACACGAGCAATTATTGTTTTCGAGGCAGTAAGCTTATAAAATGATGAAGTTTTAATTGCAACATCGTTTATAGTGTCTGTTTTAAATAACAACATACTTGAAGTCTCCTCCGAGGCAAATTTTGTACTTGTTTTTTGGCGGATTTTCATTCATCGAATGAGGTCAATTGATTTCATCTAACGCGAATTTATTATCCACATACGCAATATGTATTCGAATTCGATCAATTCCCGAATATTTTCCCAAAAAGAAATCAAGCGAGTTGTTTTATTCTCAAAATCTACAATCGACGATGAAAAAAGCGGAAATTAATTTTATAAAATTCTTTCTTTTTGTATAGGCAGGTTAGGTATCAGTTCCTGTACGTACACGTATCTCTACAAAGAATGATTTTCTGTTAACTTCACTTTCACTGGAGAGTTACCAATACAATTTCCATCCGTTCGATTTTTCACGGCAACTATAACATATTTGTTCATAGATACTACCTCGTGGAAATCAATCTACAAACGATGCGATAAAACCATTCGGAATATAGTTAACCGAAAATCATTCACAACCAAATGAAGAAAGAAAAAGTCAGTAAAACTGACCTATATATATATATTTTTTACAACAAAATGAAACACCTTTTAGATTTACCTCACGTATGAGAAAACTCGTCAAAAAATACCATTTTGTCATACTAATTACTTCTGGTAGATAATTACATAAGTTCGTCTATTATACGCGAATTCACATCTCAAAATGTCTCGCACGTATACGTGTACTTAGTAAATCAGCAGATCACTATTTACCCACCTGCCCCTTCGAGTTAGTAATTTATTTGCACGTGTTCGTGTATACAATACGTAAGTGGATCGTAGGCAAATGACGAGGTATAAGATATGGTATCGCGAATACAGATACGTTCTTCGAACCTGTGCCACGATAAGGTCTCAACGTAAAACCATAACGTATAAATCGACTTTTTTCTCGCCATCTTAAACGTAAAAATCAATTACAACGCGGGTCTTGGGGAATGGAATTGGTACGTCGAGCGTTCATCGACTTGACACGCGTTTCATTCATTTCTTAATCTGGCCAATTTTACACACCGCCTCTGACCTAATAATCGTCGTAATTACCACCGCGAAAAATGGGGAAAACTCCCGAATCGTAAAAATCTGCGTTGCTAAAAAGTCGGCGGCGGCACTCGCACGTCTCGACACCTCCACCGCATGCGACAAGCGTCGCCGGCCAATATAAATGCAATTAAAGAAAAAGCGTATCTCATACAAAATCAACCGTGGATAACTCAGCCATGACGGCTTCGTCATAATAAATGAAATACGTACAAGGTGCTCAGTAAAGCGCGTCTCTGGCTGTAATGGCTCGACTGTTAATTCGCCAAGAAAAAGTAAATACGTCGGTATATTCGCAACGTCTCGTCGCGTTGCCATATCCTCGATAGTTAATTATAAAAATTCCCCTATTAGCAGCATCGGCGTCATCTGCAATTGAACAGAATCCCTATCTAGAGGATCTCAATCTCAACCTTCACGAAGACGCGACTCCTTGTAATAGCCCAATAAAGTTCACGTCATCGTACATCGTGCCTCAGCCCGCCCATTTTTTCAAGTTTTTCATCTGACCTTGCATTTATGCAATTCTTTCTTCAAACATAATCCTCTCCTACAAGAGTAAAATGAAAAGTTTTATCGTCGACTGATGTCTTCTGCGAGTAAACAATATATCACCACCCAAGATAGGAAGCAACAACTCCTGGCTCTTGGAAAGTGCATTATTTTTGTTGGCATCAATCACAATGCAGAAATCTGCTTCCATAAGGATCGAGTTTGTATAGAAGGCTGAATGGCTGAACCATAATCTCGTAATCAAAATCATCACCAATTACGAGGTTCCGCGTTTACACCACGCCGCGCCATCGTAATATTCTAAACTATTGTACATGGCCTATCATCAGTCCAAAAGTCACATAGAGAAAGCGCTCGTTTGCTCTTTACGGTAGCCAATGAGCTGGCAATTCAACCTGGACAGGGAAAATTTCAACACGTTGCTGTATCGAAATATACGTACCTACTTAAACTATTATAACGCACAATGAGTCAAATACCAATCGCAATCTATTATGCGTTTCCGCGAAAATAACCAAGATCCTTTCCTCCGGCCAGGTCGAGATTGTATGACCAGGATGTACGCTTTTGGTAACTGTTGGCTGTGGCCGCGACCATCTTTCTCATCGCATCGGCTAACTATGATGTGACGACAATAGGACAAAGACAAAAATTCCTATCGAGGCATCACCTTCTTCGCGATGAGAACAGCTCGATTAGGTTAGATTTTCATCAACTGGGTCCCTACCACCGTCCCACTCGTAATAGGGAAATATTTAACGTTACATACTCGCATAAATTCTTCAAAGAGTGTGCTACTATATCATATGGTATGTACGATAGTGTTGAAAAATAGATCAACTCTAAGGAATTTCATTTATCAAAAATAATTTTTTTTAATGATTTTTTTTGACTATGCTTTACACTTTTTATCACAACCGAAACGAATTTGTTACTTAGAGGCTTG
Organism: Balanococcus diminutus; assembly: GCA_959613365.1. Taxonomy (NCBI): domain Eukaryota; kingdom Metazoa; phylum Arthropoda; class Insecta; order Hemiptera; family Pseudococcidae; genus Balanococcus; species Balanococcus diminutus. Next base: position 31,304,892 of record OY390715.1, on the reverse strand, counting down.
GGGTCGGGTTTAAAATCTTTGGGGTACAAAAATTTGAAAAAAATGAAAAACTCAAAATTCTGTTATAAGGTCGATTCTTGATTAACTTGACGATGCTCACATTCGATAAGTTAGAGAAATAGATGATGATAGTAGTAGAAACCCACCAAATAACTATATTTCGAGAATAATGGTTTTTCATTGATTGATACTTTTTAGCTCTTAAATGGATTTGGAATATACTTGAAACAGAAACTCAGCAAAACGAACCTTATCTCGAACCCTCCAAAAATCGAACTTACAGCCAAGCGCCGAGCGAAAAATGACAAATTACGAAAGATACATTTCAGACAGTACAGGTGTTTTGCCAACGAATCAACAGCATATTGCCAAGTCATCAACGGAATTTTAAAAAAAAATCAACTTAGCGACTATCTCAAAGGAGATGTACTTCCAGTCGATTTCTATCCTCTTGCGTTTTGGAAATTTATGGGCAACCATTAACTTGTATTTTTTTTTTCAATTCTCTGAGTTAATATTTTTATATTTATTCATTTTTTATTCTTGTGTTCAAGGCAATCTTTGATCTTATGAAGAAAAAATCGGAACACATGAGTGGCTCCGAAAGAAGAGGTGGCTCCGAAAGAAGAAGTAACTTCGTGAAGAATTTCTTCTGACTGTCGCTTTATTTACGTATGTAGATAAACTGATTTGATTTTATTATTCATTCAGGTACACTAGTTATAGATGAAATGAAACTCTTTCCAAAGCTATCAACTTGGGTGAATAATGAATATACACCTATTGAACAAAAACATAAGGAAGGTGATTATGCTTTAGTTTTGATTTATCAATTATTCTCTGGGAAATGGATACAATCGATAGCCGCATTTCTCAGCCGTCGTGCCGCTTCTGGTGTAGTTCTTCAAAAAATCATACTAGAGGCAATACTTCTACTAAAAAACTCTAATTTCAAAGTGGACGCTGATGTACGAAGATGCCATAGCTGATAAGAATAACCTGGTATGGAGAAAAGCGATGGAATCCTAAATGAATTCATTACTAGAAAACGATACCTGGGATTTAGTGGAATTACCAAAAGGTGAAAAAGCGATCAAAAGCAAGTGGATTTGCTGTCGTTACTGATGCAGCTAGTTGAAATCGATCACTTTGGACACTAATGGGTATTTGTGAAGAAGAAGTTCAAACTACTAATCCCTACGACTTGAATCGCCGGTTATGGTTTTCAAAAGACTTTCCACATCTTGTTAAAAATATGAGGAAGTGGATTTTCAAACAAAGGTATTCCAAGTAAGTAAAATTCCAACTGTGATTTTTACTCTCTGTCGTCGAAGTTGTTCAAGGTACACCGTGTACACAGGTAAGTGTGTAGAACGCACCTTTAGTACGTTGGATTAATGGATTTTATTTTAAACAAGCGTAGATTACAGTTGTCAGACCAAGCCATGGATATCATGAATCATGATCATCAAATGTAATTGGGATTTAAAACCGAAGTGGCTGACATCTGGTGGCCAAACGTGAAATTAACGAAACAGTGACATTTTGATAATTTCTTATCATCAATAATCATTGATTTATTTGGCGTCTATTCCTGAAAAGAATTTCTTACTTCGGTGCATGCTTCGGTGACTTCATTTTGAATTTTAATTATCAATTTAATGTTATTTCATGTTTTTAATTTTAAAATTCGAAACCATGATCAGTTTGATGCTGGTCGTAACTTCGTAAGACAAGATCATTTTAAGAAGATACAGAATAAATCTCCTAGGAGCAATGCCATTTGCTCGGTATTCGGATATCACAATTGGTATGTAATCAGTTTTACAATACATCAATTCGGAAAGATACTATCATGAATTCATGATGAATGATGGAATGAATTTTCATGTCATAGGGCTTCGAAGTCGAAGAAAATTCTTCTTCATAAGTTTCCACATCCGGAGAAATTCAAGAAGATCCGGATGCGATAGAAAAATGTACTCAAAATGGAAACGATTAAGAAAAGAGCGCATCGCTGTAGTGCTCATTTCACTTGTCACGTGCAAAAAAAATGACTTGTGAAGACTGCAAAAAATGCTAGTCGAAGAAGAATCTCCATCTAATCTTAATGCTGACCATTAGCACTGCCGCCGTCCCCTAGATGATGCCACTACATTTACGAAGTTCAGTTCTTCCAAGCAACATAATGTTCCAGTGCCAGTGCCTATACGTTTACAATTTGAGAACAAGCCCATAGCGGAATGGAAAGATTTCGAATCGTTATTTTCAACGGATTACAAAATCCTTCCAGGTGTGTTTACACAGAAAAAAACACTACTATAAACACTTTTATAGGAAAACGGTAAGAGATTCTCAGACACATTGAACCTTAATCTGTATGATGTGTTTTTGTTTTACGGATTAATCGCAGAAAAAAACGCAACTGACTTGAAAATGGTTGAATTCTGTAAAGAACTGATGAATAAATCTCAAAAAGAAAACGAGGCCTGTCAAAAGGAAATCAATCAGCTAAAAAACAACAATTTAAAAATGATTTCAGACAACGAAAAATTGAAGAAACGTATCGAGAAACTTGAAAATACGATTAAAAATCTAAAGGAACAAAAACGAGTGTTGCAGGAAGAAGGCGTGATGAAAGACACTAAACTTGAAAGACGGAAAATGAAAGTTATACGTTTAAAAAGAAAATTCGAGCAGATTGCTGAGCTTCCGGATCAAATAAAGCGGGCCGCCGATGTAATTGTTGGAAATCTAGCTTTAGAAGAAGTCCCCGAAGGCTCCGGGTCTGAGCTGGAGGAGAATGTAAGTTTTTATGGAAATTTAAAAATTAAAAAATTTAATAAAAATAAAAGTCGCGAATATTAATTTCCATGGAAATTTAAGAATCTAAATAGTCTAATAAAAAAATGTCCAAAAGTCATAAAATTTATTTTAAAAAATTGAAAAGTCTGAAAAAAGTTTCAGATTGTCTGACAAAAATGTATGAAAGTCATCTTTCTAAAAAAATTTCAAAGTTTCAAAATACCATTTCGTTTTCACTCGTAATTCTGCATTTCTGCTGTGCAATGTAAAGAGCTAGCCGGAAGCGAAACGGTTAGTGTTTCCAATTGCATACACTTCGATGAGTTGCTTGTTGCTCTGAGCGCCCAGCTGGCAAAGATCGGGTAGCACTACCCGTAGCAGACGGTAGATTTTCTACCTATTACCACTACAATTACAATAGACGTATTTGTTACAATAAAAGTACAATAGTATTAGTGAGTTTGCGCAAATGTATACTCGAGGTAGAAATACTACCATGTTGCTACAGGGTAGTATAAAGGTAGATTTTCTACCACTGTTGTAACCTTACCAACACATATAATATTATTGTGTATTTTTATTGTGTAGTGTTGGTATGGTATAGTAGTAAAAGGTAGACTTTCTACCAGTATTCTACCCTAACTAACACGTATGACATTATTGTGTATTTTCATTATATAGTGTTGGTCCAGTAGGTAGTAAAAGGTAGATTTTCTACCACTATTCTACCTTTACCAACAGGCATTTTTGTATTATATATGTTCTTGAATCAATTCACTACTTTTGTTGTCTTAATCTCCGGAGATGCCACCACATCACCTACAGTGCGTTTTACATCCCCCATTTCTCCTTAACACATCGGCCTTGACTGTGTCATTATTCCTCCTCCGTTTTCACTTGGTCCTTTCTCTACCTGAAACCTGTTCCTTACTCACCCCGCTTACTGTTACCGTTTCTGCTCCTTAGTGTTAGTTTTTTAAGATGTATATTTCACATTAATACGTAGCATTTGCAGTTTTAGTGCGATTTCAGTGCAGTTGCCGTTGATATGTTCATAGTGCGTTCGTTATTCAATTCTCTGGTTTATTAGTTAATTAAAATTTGATCATTATGGAAATACCTCAGTGCATATCTGCTCATACCAGAAACAAAAGTAAGTGCATTTCTTAAGAAATAATATATTACTATATTAACTTTAATGGTGTGCACTTTGCTTGTGAGATGCATGGATGTAGCCAAGGTGGGGCAGAGGGGGGCACTTGCCCCCCAAGCTCAGAAACTAATAATATTCACTGTAGAGATCTTTAAATTCAGATTTTTTTTATATCGATATTATCGATATTTAAAAAAATCATATCGATATTATCGGTATTTTTTTTACAAAAATTGGCAAATCCTGAAAAAATGAAAAAATTTAAGCATAACTAGATCAAGGTTTTTCTTCTCAAATCTTTTTCTCAAAATTATTTTTAGCAAAACTATCAATTTTTTCCTAACTTTTTTTATAACTTTTAATTTTTCTCATGCAAAATTTGTTTCAAATTTTTTCTAAAAATTGTTGAATAATAAATATCTATCTAATTTTTTTCGATTTTTAAAATATTTCTCTCAATTTTCTCGTAGAATTAATCTATACATTATTTTTCTCAAAAATTATTACAACGAATCTATCGAATTTTCAAAAAATTTTTCCAATTATATCTTTGAAATTGTTTTTTTTTTTTTTTTTTCAATTTTCTTGTAGAATTTATCTATGCAATATTTTTCTTAAATTATTACAACAAATTTATCGATTTTTGTGATTTTTTCCTATTTTTTTTTTCTAATTAGGTATATTTTTGAAATTGATTTTTTTAAAATTTTTTTCTCAAAAATTGTTCAATAAATACCAGAATTCTTTCAATTTTCTGGCCAAATTTTTCTAAACATTACTTTTTTTTTAAATTGTTTCAACAAATTTATGAATTGGTATCTCAAATTTTTTCTTAAAAATTATTCAATAAAAAACTAAATTGTTTTTTCGATCTTTCTTCAATTTTTTCCAATTTTTTTGGTCAAAATTTTTATTATATTTTTTTTGTTTTTTTAACAAATTATCCTTTTTTTTGGAATTTTTTCCTTATATTTTTTAACTTACATTTTGAATTTTTTTTTGTCAAATCTTTCTACAAATTGTTTTCAAAAAGTTGTTCAATAACTTGTCATAGGGAGATGTGGCCCACGCCTCTGGTGTAACACTGTTGGCAATGTGGTAGAGGGAGTAGGTTGGACTGGTTTGTGAGTAGTCCAACCTACGAATAAAATTGGTAGGGCAGTCAAGTTTTAAAAGGTTAGCAAGGCGACGTGTTGTAGTTTTCTACATACGCTAATCCTAATTGTTCAGTTTCAAAGTGTATGAAAGATTAGTCTAGTTTCAAGGTGTAAAAAGTATAACCGTTTCAATGTATATGCGTTTCTGTACGTTTCAATTAATACACGTTTACTAAATCGAACCTGAGTTTTCTGGTAATTGTTTCAAAGGTATGTAGGTATTATATGACCATAGGTACATTACAAACTGCCTAAATTTTTTCGATCTTTTTTTTAATCAAAATTTTCATATTTAAAAAAAAAATTGTTCCAATAAATTCATCATTTAAAAAAAAACTATTGTTATTCTAACTAGGAAGAAAACAGCCTGTTTATGTGGTGAAGAACAAACTTGCCAGTCGATCGACATATTATCGATGTTTGAAGTCATCTTCTAAGTCTGATTCTGATGTAAGTTTCGTTTATTGTTTCAATTTGAAACAGTTAAATATATTATAGTCTCGTGTTCTTCGTAAGACTGAATTTGAAATTTTTTCTCTCAAAATTTTTTTAAAGTCAGCTTTAAAAAGTTATTAAAAAAATATATACTATTTTTTATATTTTCACTGATCAAGAAGATACGTTTAGATATTTTGAATACAGCGCACATATGAAAATACATTTAAAGAACATTTTAAAGCAAATTTGGCATGAACACATAATAAATGCATCAAAATACATATTTTGAAGATTTCAAATGCATACTTTGCAATTTTAAACGCATACTTTCATTTGCCCTATTTATGAGTAAATAATAAGTGGAATGTTTAAAATTTTAGAACGAACGAGACGCATGATTAATCAATTGAATACTACAAGGGCAGGATGCAAGTGTCAGAATAATAATCATTTATTGGAGCAGCAAACTGAAGAACTCCAAACCACATTACCGATCAGTAATATTGAGGAGTTATGTTCAATTGAAGCTCAAATTACTGAGGACCCTGCGCCACTGGTAAACTATAATAATCTTGAATTAATCTACTCTTTACTAACAATTGATATGAATAATATCTATGATTTTATGTTACTTACTTTGTTTCTACAGAAATTTCAAATTCAGTCAATTGCAAAAATGGAGTTCAAAAAAGCGAGCAATGATTATGTAAAAGGATGTCGGGGGCTAATGAAGAGAATTGTGTCGAAGCCACTCCTGGAGTTTTGTGGGTGGGCTGGAGGAGACAAAAAGAAACCCCTGAAAGATACTAGTCTAATGAATATAATATTGGGTAAGTAGGTTTGACCTCTTTCTAATTCACAACATATATTGATAGAGTAAGTAATGTTTTATTTTATTCCATAGACGTAATGGAGGTGCAAACAAGTATGGCCCGACAAAGTTTAAAAAAAACTGTAAGTGCTTGGATCAAAACTTCGAACCTTACTCGTAAGAGGAAGGGTAACATACAGCTACTGCAAAATGAACCAAATAATTCGACGTCAAAACTACCAGATAGCAATAGTACTGAATCAAATTATCATTTGCTGCAGCCTCCAGCAAATGTAAATGATACATCATCATCTCGACTTCATAATTATTTGTCTTTTCTCCATGAATAGTTTATTTTTTAAATCATAGTTATTTTGTTCTTTATTAATTAGGTATTATGTCATATTCTTTTAATCTTAATAAAATTTCTATTTGTATACATGTGCATGTATTCATTTTTAATGGTAGTTAAATACACCCTGTAACCTACTTATCTTTTGAAAAATGTTAGTAGTTTACATGGTAGAATTACTACTATATATCAAGAGTGTATAATGAGTAGACATTTCACCCTGGTAGTTTATAGGGTAGAATTACTTCCTATGCACTACCATTGAAGGGTAGCAAGTAGGTAGCAATTCTACCCTACCTGGGTAGATTATAGGGTAGAATTACTACCTATGCACTACCACTGAAGGGTAGCAAGTAGGTAGAAATCCTACCCTATAAACTACCTGGGTAGGTTATAAGGTAGATGTGCTACCTATGCGCTACCATGAATGAGGGTAGTCAATAGGTAGAAATTCTACCCATAAAACTACCATTCCACTAGGGTATCAAAGTAGTCTCAAAACAGGGTAGCTCTACCCTATTTTCTACCTGGTAGAATTGCTACCTTTTAGTACAAAAAATGGGTAGTTCTTTGCCAGCTGGGGCCTTGAACCAGGTGTCATTCAGCCACCCGGGCTGACGTTACAGAGACAGTGGTATTTGCATAAAAACGTGAGAAATTTGTGTGTTGAGTTCAAAAAAGATAGGTGGTCAATTGGTAATGGACAAGTGTGCAACGATTAAGGTGTTCGGAAGGATTTGAAACTAGTATAAGAACACACCAGTTTCCCTCAGATCCTGTAAGAAGAGCCAAGTGGGTTCATAATATGCGGAGAGATAAGTTGAATCCAAATAAAAATTCTCGTTCATGTGATGTAAGTATAAACAATCACAAATTCTCTCAATTTGATTGACACAAAACTCAACTCACTTCCTTTGTTTCTTTTAGCTGCATTTTGATGAAGATCAGTATAATAAAGAAAGGATTGATTGATACTTCTGGAAAAAAAAATTGTAATTAAAATGGGTTCAACATACATACTTTTGCCCAAAAAAACAATTTACAGCGATTTTTCATATTTTTCGTACCCTTAAGAATTTTTCAAAAACTACGAAAAATTGAAAAAACTGAGGAAAATGATGGTTCCTGAAAATGAAGGTGAAGGTGGAAAATCGTCGTATATTGTTTTTTTGGGCGAAACTGTGTATGTTAAACCCATTTTAATTACAAAAAATTTTTTCCCAATTTTTAATATATTTTTTTCAATTTTTTTAAAAAAACATAAAATATGACATTTTTTTAATGTCTCATAAATGCGATAATCTGATGAATTCTGGATTTTTTTCAAAAAATATTAATAACGATGATAATACTTACCAATCAAAGGCATAAAACCCATTTTGTAACATTTTGGATTTTTTGCAATTTTTCAAAAATTTGAGGGCTCTTGCGCGATCGGAAGATATTATTCGATTTGAAAACTTTTTTTTTGTTTTTCATGTATCCCCAAGACGCAACTTTTCCGCGGTATCAAATTTTGAAAATCGAAAATTTTTGATTTTCGCTCCACCCTAATGAATACTGAGCCCATTCCTGAAGGGAATTTAGACCTTAACTCTGGAAACGAACAACAGGCCACCGTACAATCTCACCATGAAGAATCAATGAGCGTTGAAAATTCGATGAATGCTGATAATTCGATGAATATCGACGATTCCGAAAAAGTCATGTATCTAAATTCGCGAATAACCAATCCAATTTTCTTTCAACCGGTAAGAATTATTTTCACGTGAAATTTGGTGATCGCCTATAATATGATCAAATCGAACTGATCTAATGGCTGATGCGGTTCCTGACTCAAGTAAGTAAATTATCAGTTATAGGAGGCATTTGCGATTTTTGGTTTGATGAGAGAATTAGATCACAATTTCCACTCTTATCGTCGGTGGTCCACTAAATACCTCTTATGTGACAATTTTTCGTAAAATACGTTTTTTGGCTCGTTGGATACAGCTCGTCAAACTGCGTCGAATAAAAAAAAAATTTCCTCTTAGTTCATATTTTCACCTCTGATGAAAAAGTGGTCTTGTATAATATCTCCTATCACCCATGTTGCTGATAATGATGATAAAAATAGTGAAAAAAAACTCGTGTTTTTTTTCTTCATTTTTTTCGTTTTTTATGCAATAATATTGTTTTTATTTTTCAAAATGAAAAACTAAATAAATTAAGATTTGTATTGAATTCCTCTTATGTGACTTATTTTGTACCAAAAAAACCTCTTATGTGTATAAATACCAAAGAAAAAAACTGTTTTATGGCTAAATGAACATAATAATCACTGAAATGAATTAAAATAAGGACTGGGGTAGATGAACATAATTAAAAAAAAAAAAATTCAAGGGTCTATGTTGAAAATTATAATTACTGGGAGGTTTTTATGCGCTCCTGTAAAATTTTATTTTTTGCACATAAGAGGTATTTAGTGGACCACCGACGTTATATACTTTAATGCCGATTATTTTCAGTGCAGTACCCGCAACCCAATGTTCTGCAGTGGAAGGTTCATTTTGTGACTTCGGCTTTATTCTCAATAAATATCGAACTAGATTGGGAACTGGACAACTGAAGTGTGGACGTTTTTTGAAAATCAACTTGAAGCTGATATTTTGGTACCAACTTAAAGATTCAAACATTTAGTTATTACGTTTCCAAACTCACTTCAGATGTACAAATTATGTACATAGTACGTACATTACTTATGGATCAAAAGATACGAGAGGAAAAACAAGACGTGAATTAACACGATGTACACTACTCGTTTTTACACGTATAGGGGCACAATCTACAATACTTCAAAAATATCAGCAATAAATTCCATTTAAGGAACACATCGTATAATATCCGTAGGAGCGGTATCGTTTTATATGAACTTGGTTCCATGTTCCATGCTATCTCGGAAAAAGATATACTTCATATTAGGAAAGTAATGTTCGTTGAAACAAAATATAAAATGAAAAAAAAAACAACATATGGCGATCTCTCAAAAAGAGAAATTACCTCTGAAATATTTTTTCCGTTCGTGCAATTCTTTCAAAATCATCGTCAGCGGTGATATTTTGACGTAATTTATAGATATTATAGTTTTTATAAACACTGACGCGGTGATTTCGCGAGAAAAAAAATTTACGATTTAAAGCGCATTAAGTATTACTTTCACCTCATTTCTAATTTGCAATCAAATTCTAATTAAGATATTTCGAACCTAACCAAACCCAGGATTCCTATTATGAGTAGAAAAAACTATGAGAATAAAACAAAACGACGTATTCGATTCATCTCTTTACATAATATCAAATTAAGTGACAGAAAATAATCTTCTCTGATTGGTAGAACAATCATTGGAAATATGAAATTGAGCACTTCCATGGTCGACCAGACACCTTGGAATTCCTTTTAAAATTTACTTCTCTCCAGTTAAGTCAACGAATTTCTCAAAAAAAAAAAAAAAAAAAAAAAAAAAAAAAAAAAAAAAAGGCGACCAATTACAAGATGATGATATAACGTCATCTTGACCCTTATTTTTCGTATGCATTACTAATAATTATTGTAATTGCTTCTAATTATTCATCACGACGTCTGCAAGTTCACCATAATAAAATATCCGAGTCACCAAAGTGCTCGTTTGGAATGATGTTCATTTCTCAAAAATCAACTCTATTTATGTAGTTACTCTAAAGGGGTATGTAAAATGTAAAATATTTTATGAAAAAAAAAATAATTATGTATTGTTCTACCCATTGCGTGAAATGATATTATTTTTCCTTTTGATATATTTGAATAAAGTTATGAAAATTCATTTTTCATTACCTAGGAAGGTTGATAAATTTTCCTAAAAATCCACTAATCGCGATCGAATCAAGTTGAAAACATAGTTCATTACACTGAAAATGAATATAAATTTTGATAGAATAATAATAATAAGAAATTAACATTTCATTTAGAATTAAACGCTCATTTCGTAATAATTTTTCTCATTAATTTTTCACTTCTTCTTGACTTTTAATTAAACAGCACGAAATGAACTCGCACTAATTTAATAAGTGCTCCGTTAAATTCATATAGAACTAATCTGATCATCCAGTACGAGGTTTGTTTAAATTTTTCCCATTAATACTCCCTTCTCCCACCCTGCCATCTTCTATTGGCATACATAGCCGAAGGCTTGAAAATGAACAACCCGCGACATCTGTCGTGAAGTCGTGAACACGATACACGTGATCTTTCGTATATTACAAGTAACTCAGATGGCGTTAGTTGTTTCGTCGAAAGAGAGAACTCTTCATAGAAATTGCTTTAACCAAGTTGTCGACATGGTCGAGGAAAATTCCATCATGAAACGCATTCGACATCAAAAAATAATAATGATACCTATGTGAAATTTCACGCTTTACCCACACGTAATTTACAAAAAATAAAACGTGCATAGCCTACCTAGGTACTTCTAAGTCATAGTTTATTATGTGATTTGGAATAGAAGAGACAGATATTGGTTCAATGTTTATAAAATTCCTTTAAAAATTGAAACAAAATTTTTAGGTGATCTGAAGTAGTCGAAAATAAAAGATATTATTGGTTTCTTGGATTTTTAGATATGCCCCCCCCACCCCCCCCCCCCCCCTTTGTGGACAAAAGTCTAAAAAAATTCTGAATAGTGTAAAATAGTTTGGAAAACAAGCAAACAACATGCCTGTCTGGCTACGCTACTGCATCAATACACCTGTACAAATGAGAGCTTTAAAGAACGCTGGGGCTAAACTACAAAATATTGATCTCGTGGCTCATCTTTTATTAACGTTACCACCAAGTTATGATGCTTTGATCTCCGCGATGGACAATTTAGAAGTAGAAAAACTCACGTCAGATTATGATGAATCGAGATCATTGGATCATGAACAAAAACGAAATGCCAATGCTATGTCTGAACATAACGAAAGAGCTGAATTCCATAGTATTCGTCGAAATTCGAAAAAGTATAGCTAAGTCGAGCGAACAATTTGAAACAAAACGTCTGCCTGTAATAATAATACGTCTGAGCATAGTGTAACAACAATCGACCGAAATTTTTATCCGTAATGTACTCGAGGACACACGAGTGCTATTAGATCAAAGATAATTTGGCCACAATAGAAGGTCTCACACACAGAGTTATGTTAAGGTCCAGTATCTGATTTAATTTTAGATATCGGTCGATTTTTTCCCAGTATTATGCAATTGCGGTAATGAAAAAAGAAGGAAAAACGCAAAATGTATACCATAGGTACGAACTTCTTTGCCCACAGTACAATAATTTGACTTTATCATTAGTATCCATTTGTGCTACGTACCTTCAATAAAGTACGTTCTCTAGTTACAATGAAATGTACGCGCGATAATTAAAAAGCTAACTAAAAATTAACATAAATCGTCATTCATCTGTCAACATATCTCGTATTCATTTTTCTTTTGCTACAGAGTACAAACAAGAGCATCGAGAGTTCTCATACAATGCTGACAACTCTGAACTCTCACAGTAGCTATGTACTTCTGTTCATCTCCACGCGATTCAAATTTAAAATAAAGGCTTAGTCACGATAAGACCTTACGTAATAGTCAATTTAGTCGCCGTATTGTATTACCGTGACCCACAAAAATCCCATACTTCCTCGGCGTGTTTTCTGATACAAACACAATGCCGAAATAGAAAATATGAAAAATAAAAATATTATCAAACAAATTATTCCTTCCATGACACACGAACACAACTATAAATGTAGATATTTACATTCGTTCTACCCAAGTGAAAAATTTCTCATCGGTTATCAATTCCACTTTATGACTATTTGCGTACTCGTTGAAATGATAAGATAAACTCATTCATCGGGGATCTTACGTTAGCATTTCCGAAACCTCTCAAGATTACATACTTCGCACATTTTCTTCAAGTGCATTATCGGATAAGATACGGATTTTATTACATCATAATAATGTGAATTGATTCATTTTATACCTATACGTAATTTCTCAGTCATTCAAAAGCAAATTAAAAAAGTCATTTTCCAACGTTAAATGAGTCGCCTAATCTACGCCTTGTTCACACTAGTAAAAAAAATCTTAAATATTTGGCGTAAAATAAAAGTAAAAATTATAATAAGATTTTGTATCTAGTCATATTGCTACTTAAATTTTTTGAATTTTGATTACCCATTAAAAAATAGAATCGATGTTATTTATTCAGTATACTGGTATCAAAGGTGAAGTGTTATGGAAGAGCAGAAATCAACGTGAAGCTTCTTCCCACATCCTCTTGGGTATGCCTCAGCGTAAACGGTTTGGGACTTCACCTTGGTTTATTTTCAAATACGTTTTTTTTTTTCAGATTGGCCTACCCTTGGATACTGGGTGTTGTTATTTCCACCTGCCTGGGTGAGTAGTTGCTCGGATTTGTAGTGAATATGAACGAAATTTCTCACACTTCCTACTTCCATCAGTTTAGATTCTGGACTTTATTTCTTTTAATTAGCATTATTTTATACAAAATTGAAGGGGGGAGAGGTCCAATCAAAATTTTTCTAATAATCAAAATTATTTCGAAGACCTCAAGCTACAACTTTTGTTTGAATTTTTTTTTCAATTGGACGTCTATCTTCACCAGTTTTTAATTATAAGTATCTTAAGTCATATTATGCGAAATTGGAGGGCGGAGGTCTAATCAAAAATTTCATAATGACAAAAATTATTTCTAGGACCTCAATCTACGACTTTTGATTGAAATTTTCAATTGGACCCCTTCCCCAATTTTGAAAAAATATCTACCCGATGTTATGTGAAATTGGAAAAGAGGGAGGGATCCAATCGAAATTTTTATAATAACCAAAATTATTTTTAGCGTCTTGATCTACAACTTTTATTTGAAATTTTTTTAAATTGGTTTCTCCCCCCCCCTCATCTAATTTTTAATTAAGGGGGGGGGCTATAAACATTATTTTTTTGTTGAATGCATAGCGTTGACAAGCGGAATTTTCTAAGACCTTTGCGTGACGTCATTTTGATTTTTCATCTATGAAGTTTTGAAGAAAAATTGGAAACTAATTTCATCTCGCTTTTTTTTTGTAAAAAAAAGTGAGATGAAATTAGTTTCCAATTTTTCTTCAAAACTTCATAGATGAAAAATCAAAATGACGTCACGCAAAGGTCTTAGAAAATTCCGCTTGTCAACGCTATGCATTCAACAAAAAAAAAATTATAGCCCCCCCCCCCCCTTAATATCTTCGGAGTGTTATGCGAAATCGGTGGGTAGGGGGGAGGGCCAATTAAAAAAATTTCAAACAAAAGTTATAGCTTGAAGACCTAGGAATAATTTTGGATATTACAAAAATTTCGATTGGACCCCTCCCTCCTCTCCACTTTTTAATCAAATATCTCCCTCCTCTCCACTTCTTAATAAAATATCTAAATGTTAATTGAAATATGAACGAAATATTTCAAGTCCAGATAAAATAGTACATGGATTCGATTTATTCATTTTAATGAACTACTCATCCAGGCTGGTGGAAATAACAACACCCCTTGGATACTACAGGGGAAATATTCATAAAACCAAGGCAAATCACTGTTAATAATCTTTTCCGAAATCAAAAATGAAAGGAAATGAAAATTCGAAGTATTACGGCCATTTTTTCCATCGATTCCAAGTATAAACTTTTAATTAAAAATTACTTCGTAATAAATCATCGTTTTAGACATTCTCCATTACTTAGAAAATCTACTAAATGCGGCGCGATGTGATAAAATGGCAATAAAATTTCACCATCATTAGTGCACAACTTTCGTGAAAGTATAACTTACCAATTACAGAATAAATAGGCGCAATGTGCACGATAACAGTCACGGAATAATGATTGCGATACATGACTCAAACAACATACCTGCAACAGAAAACGAATTTTTGGTTAAAAACCGTGTAATGGAAATTTTCGGTACTGTAAAAATACATACGTTTGTACTTAATACTTATGTTAGTCTCTAGATAAGTTTAATTGGCAGAACATTTTGAGTAATTTCGAGTTGATACACAAATTCCTATTTCATGAGCCTCAGAACTTACGCAAAAGCCTATACAGAAAATTTCATAAAAATGCAAAATTTTCTTCTAAAATACTCTTAGGTATAATTATTATAAGGTTTAAAATTTATGTGGTTTCGTTACAAATTTTTGAATTCTACAATTTTCATCCAAATTTTTTTTCAATTTGCAGGAGACCATACGAAGGGTCATGCTGGAAAATTTTTCAATTTTTTTTTTCAAAAGTTCCTTAGTCCTGAAATTCCAATTTCAAAATTTCAAAGTTTAATACTCGTATGTTGTCGTTGCTTCAGATCTGCCACGAATTGAAAAATCGTATCTAAACTACGAGTATGTAGTATACCCCTATATGTAGGTAAGTAATAGCATTTTTTCAGAACTTTTCAATGCAGTGGAAGACCCTGAAAAATGAAAAAAAAAACTTTTTCACAATTTCTCGTCCTTGAAATGTTATTTTTGACCGAAAATTTGTTTTCTAACAATTTATCACCAAAGATCTCAAAATAGACCACCAATCTGAATTTAAATCAAATTCGTTCATTTTTTCAAAATTTTCTTTAAAATACTCGGATAACGACATTTTGGAAACCTACAGCTTCTTCCCAAAGAAACTGGGGGTTCTGGACATATTTCAACTCGATGTTTGCCAAATATTTCAATACTTTCAATTTCAGAAAATTCAAATTTTTTTTGAACTCTCCCAAAGTAAGAACGTACAATTTTCCCAACTCAAAATTCATGAAAATGAACCAAAAAATATATAAAAATATTCCAATAATTCCTGAAAAAAAAAAATCATCTTAGCATAAAAATCTTCCTACGATTCGCATACGTATAAAAAATCATCCTTGAACTTGAATTGTACAGCCTACAGCGGTCTCCGTGCAACATTGCCTTGCAGTACAGCCGAAATAAAAAAAATAGGTTCTGTTAGCAGTCGATTCGACTAATAATTTGAAGAGACAATCCGATCGAACAATAAGGTGGTGTGCGTGTACCATTTTTTAAATCACCCTTTCTTCGAGGGTGTATCTCCTTTTCTAGGAAGTTCCAAAAATCTGACCCAAGGCCCCTATTGTAAACATTTACGTACTAACAAATGCTGTAGATTGGTAATTGCGAATTTCAGTTATTACACAAAAATTTCGACTGGATAAAAAATTTTACGTCATACGAAAATCTTAGTTATTTTCATACGTATTATGCAAAATTACAGTGGAAGGAGGGGTCAAATTGAAATTTTTATAATAACTGAAATTATTTTTAGCATTTGAATCTACAACTTTTGTTTGAAAATTTTTTCAAATGCGGTGGAGTGGATCCGTAAAAAAAGGCATACGGACTTATTTTTTCCCTCGTAAACTCCAAATTAACCCTTTTCGAACAAGACGGTTTTCACAACATAATGTCAAAAACGACATATGCATGTTAAAAAATTAGCATATATTCGTTTCCACAACATAATGTCAAAAACGACATGTTGGGGAAAAAATTTTCCCACAATATGTCGTTTGTGACATTATGTTGTGGAAATTTTTTTAATTTTCAATATTTTATGTCGTTTTTGACATATGTTGTGCTACAGGTTAAGATCCAGCCACGTTAGAAAAATTTATATTCATCACCAATTTGCTCATCATCGTGCCCTCAGAAATGAAGTAAGCACAAAAAACAATTATTTTTTAGTTTTCGTAGCAAATTTTGATAATAAACGGGACACTGATAAGGTAATTTAATCGAGAAATAATAGTAAACATCTCATTTTTAATTCATCTTTGGTTCCTTTCAAAGGTGCCAGACAGTTCTCTGACCTCATTCGACACCTATCTCTGTAATATGGAAACGGTATAAACACCATCATTCCACAAACTCTGTAAGGGATTACACACACGTACAGGAAACAAGGAACGTGTCGCGAGACCAAAAATAACATGTAGCGTCGTAAGGGAAGTCGTATGCGTATTGCGTATACGTTTAGTCTTCAGTCGTCTCTCAATACATATGCGATAAAAATAGACAATTAAAACGACTTCTGAGTCAATATATTTTTAATCTATAACGTCGTTGCATTAAGAAAATCATTTTAAAAACGTCGGTACCGGTGCACAAAACATATAACGCAGCGTCGGGTCGCTCGTCTTCGGTGCAAGCATTTTTTACTACATATGTGAAAAAATTCAGTGCGCGTGTGGCCTTCACGCGAGTGTGAGAATTAATTATTTAAGCCAAAAATGTCATCTACCTTCTCGTAAACTCACAAGTTTTCTTTGCCAAGCGCCACTAAATCGTTTGAATCATTTCTAATTGATAACAATTTTATACAATTTTTCGATATAGGTACATGAAAATTTTCAATGTTATCAACCTATTAGTATCGGGTTAAAATTACATATATATTTTGTAGATTACTTTGCAAGTTTGTAATGCGTGTTTAAGCAAGATAATTAAATACCAGTACTCGAGCTCTCAACTGTTATTTCTTTTTTTTCCCTAAGCGTGTGTATAATCATATAAATACCAAGTACTTCTTACGCACGCGTCACATAGATGCATTCGTTTTACTTACGCTATTATTTAACCGTTATTTACACACATTTATAACACGGGTTATGTTTCAAATTACGACAAATTTATAACGCCTTGAATAAACACGAAGTAAAGAAAGAATAAGAAAAACCGCACTAATTACGAAATTGAAATTCCCAAACATGAAACAAAATAAAATTAAGCATTTCGACGACGTGGCGAATACTATACGATGAACACCTAACACAATATGTATTAAAACCGAACATGATCTATGCTGTATTTTTCGTCGACAGGAAACAATGCCATTTTAAAAAACTATTGAATAGAGGATAATTCCGGTTCACTCTTTTATAAAGCCTGTATCCGTGTATCACGTCAGATTAGACGTGTCCATCAGCCGACGTGCGTACATACAATTTAATTGTAAAAAATGCAATCGTATAAACAAAATTCTCAGGGGCGACACCTGCGACATTTACTTCAAAGTTGGATTGAAAACTGATTAAAATGCCAAGTTTTTGCAAAGGGCTCCCATGTGATAACATATTATTATTTAGAAGCAATTTTAAGACGGAATCATAACGACATTTTTTCAAGGTTTCACTTTTTTCGAAGGGTCCAGCTCCAGGCCCCTTACTCTTGAAGTAGCCAACAAAAGTTGAAGATTGAAGTCCTTGGATTAATTTTGGTCACACAATAATTTTGACTGAGCGCCTCCCTCCATCCCTCCCTCCTACAATTTTGCATAACACGTGTAAAAATCTCTCTCGAATTTCAATTACAGAGCTTGCAGCCAATTCGGGAAATAAGGAAACTTACATTTTCCAAAACATCGAGACAATTCTTACTTTCAAAAAAATTGAAATAGTTATTAAAATGGAGACAAAAAATTAAGATTTTGCTTTAAAAAGTTGAAACGTTTTTTTTTTACTCTGAAAAATTGAAAAGATTTCCCTTACCATAAAAAAATATATCTAAAAAACATTGAAAAATATATTTTTAAAAAATAAATTGGAACATTTTTTTCAAAAAATCTGAGAATTGAAATACATAAGTATTTTCAACTCCAATGAAAATTCAGAATGTTTTTTCTCCAAAAAGATTCCCCCTAAAAATTATTAATTGTAAAATTTTTTTCTCCAAGATATTTGAAAAAATTACCCTCAGAAATTAAAAAAAAAAATTATTCCTGCAAAAAATTGAGAATAGTTTTTCTCAAAAAAACTATAAACATTTTTTTCTAAAAAAATTGAGATACGTATATGAGTAAGTATTTTTCAATTCCGATGAAAATTCACTTTTTGCCAAAAAAAATTGAGAGCCACCGTTTTCAAAAATTTGACAAATATTTTTACTTAAAAAAAAAACTGAGGTTTTCTTTCGGAAAAAAAATTACAATTTTTGTACTCAGAAAAATTGAAAATAAAATAAACCCCAAATTTTTCAGTTTCAAAAAAAAATTGAGTTTTTATTTTAAAAAATTTGAAAATTTGTTTTCATTTTAGTGATATGAAAAATTGAAAGATTTTTTTTCAAAAATATTGAGACAAAATGTTGAGATTTTTTCTCAAATAAAGTGAGAGATTTTTTCACCAAAAATTTGAGAATCATAATTAGAAACACACTCCATTGGAACTCCAATTCAAGCTAAAACAGAGTGCACTCCAACTCCAGCAACATCCAGAGTCAACTTCTCAACTCCAGAACTCTGGCCGGAGTTTGACCAGCACTGACTGTAATTTGAAAAGACGATTCGATAAAACAATTAATGAGTAGTGGGTATGCCATTTTTTCAAGACTCCTTACTTTTAAGTGAACGTATCCTTTCCTTGGAAATTCTTTATGTCCATCCGTTCCCAAGGTCCCAATTGAAAATTTTTTTAAACAAAAGTTGTAGATTGAGATTCTTGGAATAATTTTGGTCATTACAAAAATTTTGATTGGACCCTTCCTTTTCCAATTTTGCGTAATACGTATGAAATTCAGGGGATTATTTCCGTACGTATTATGCGAAATTGGAAAGGGTGGAGGGATCCAATTTCGCATAATACGTACGGAAATAATCTCCTGAATTTAATACGTATTACGCAAAATTGGAAAAGTAAGGGTCCAATCAAAATTTTTGTAATGACCAAAATTATTCCAAGCATCTAAATCTACAACTTTCATTTGAAAATGTTTTCAAAAGCGATCTTAGGAACGGAGATAGGGCACTTCCAAAGAAGGGAGCTCTACATTCGAAAATTAAAGAGCCCCAAGAAAATGGCATAAATCGACTCATTTTATTATTATTATTTTTTTCGTTATAGACTCAAGATTCCGTTACAAAATTTCTTTCAACAGTAGTCGTATGGAAGTTACTTTTGCTGCTTCTAATAATTATACTGCAACTTGTCCAATAAATTTATAAAACAAACTGAGGTTGACCACGCATTTTATCACAGAATCAGCTAAAAAATTCTTAATAAAATAATAATCATTGAACTCAATATTATTCAATTAATTGCAATCTTCGAAGTTGCTCGCAGTAAAACAACCTGCTGGTTGTTTTGAAGATTCAAAAATTATGCATGCGTATCTATCTTGAGACTGTTTAATATTTATAAGTGATGCGAACGACTGAAAAATTACACAGATGCAATTTTCATTAATTTATTACTCGGTTCGCGAACCTCTGCCATGGGCAGATCAGCACAGAGGAAGCAAAGTTTTTTCGCGTGGTAGCCATAATAGTCACACCAACGCTCAACCTATGAATATGATTTTCGAGTTCGTTAGTACCATTGTCGTTGATGGGGCGAAAAATTGAAAGAACAAATACCACGAAAAAAGTTGGAAACCGAAGTGTCAAGACAACGGAGGAGGAAAACACAGTCATGAAAATTATCAGTTACATTATGTACATGGTCCATAAATAATTCAGTTACCTACTTCAAGAATTATTGTCAAGTTCAAGTACGTGTAACCGGTGTTTTATGACAAATCTAGCAATATTTTTCCAATATATTTTATGTTATTTTCAAATCTCTGAAGTCAACATTTTGTTACGTTAAAAATCTGTTATCTGTTCAATTGGAAAGCAAATTCAGTCTTTGTAAATAAGTAATCTAATTATAGTCTAGTCTTTAAAGGCAAAAAAAGGCGTCCAAGCGATCGAGAGGTTAAAAGCAATTTTATGATTGACTCGTAATCTAGGACATATTTTTTTTTAAAATGAGCCGAGGTTCCATTTTTTTTTAGGTTCACTTTTTCCAGGGTCCACCTTCCTTTCCAAAAAGTTTTCACACCTTTGTACCTAAAGTTCCAATTGAAAAAATTTTCAAACAAAAGTTATAGATTGAGGTCCATGGAATAATTTTGGTAATGACGAAAACTTCGATTGGACCCTTTCCACCTCTCCAATTTTGCATAAAAACGTATGAGAATCACCAGGTCATTTTCATACGTTTTATGCAAAATTGGAGGGGAGAAAGGGGTCTAATCGAAATTTTTGTCATAACCAAAATTATTCCAAGGACATCAATCTACAAATTTTGTTTGAAAATTTTTTCAATTGGAGCTTTATGTACAGAGATAGAAAAAAAATATAAGGGGTGGGCCCAGATTAAAGGGAAAACATGAAAAATGAAATACTCGTTCCCTCTTTCATCCAATTGTTTGGTCGAATTATAATCGAATCGACTATTTACAGAATCCATTTTTCACCACTTGACTCTACCCCAAGTTCAAGTTACAAAGAGGTGACTGCTAGCTGCACAAGTTGGATTTAAAAGTAATTTTCGTACGTACTATGCAAAACTGGAGGAGAAGGAGGGGTCTAATCGAAATTTTTGTTATGACAAAAATTATTCCAAGGATCTCAATCTATAATTTTTGTTGGAAACATTTTTCAATTGGGGCTTTAGGTACAAAGATGTGAAAACTTTTTGGAAAGGGGACGGAGCCTGAGAAATAGGGGGCTTCAAAAAAATGTAACCCAGCTCATTTTTTGAAAATACGTCCAAGATTACGAATCAATCATAAAATCGCTATTCACCTCTCGATCGCACGGAAGTGCCGTTAGAGACTACACTAATAATCTTTTCATCAATCCGAAGAAACCTTTATTCAACTTGAAGATCTCTCGTAGCAAAATAATTTCAAATTGAAAAACCTACCGTAACAACTTCAACATTACAATGTTTTCATCTTCATACAACCAACATTTCGGAACTTATCAAGACGACTAAAAAAACCATGAGGCGAATTCGACAACAAGATTACGTAATCAGACCACGACCAAATGTCAGGTGCACCACTTAAGGCCATTCATTCAGTAAACTCTTCAAAGGTCACCGAAAACAAGCAAGCCTCTTTTTCAAGGTACACCGAGTCATTTCCAATACTAAACTTCCGACCGATTTCAAAGGCTTAATAACGTTAAAACGCAAAGTACAAAAAATTGTTCGGAAAAATCGCGTGTATAATATCAATAAAAAAAAAAAAAAGAATAACCACCGGGAAACCTGACACGTGATGCGTAAAATATAATGAAAACCTAGAAAATGGCATTTATTTGCCTTTCGTATATTAAATTTGGGTACACTCCGTCCTAGACACAGAATTACGAGTAGGTGAGCGAAACTTGCAGGGAGTACACGATTTGGCACATAGAGAATTTTTTTTACACTTCGTGATGCGAGCAGGTTGATTCTTGAGATAATTACGTTCACGTTCTCATTGATATGAAGTACTCTTCACAGCTCTGAGCTGTTTATGTACGTAACAAAAACAAACGAAACGTTGCTGGTTGTATAGTTCCATAATATTATAACAAGTAGTATCAAGTTCATTACCAATGTTTTTACTTATGGTAAAGCCGACTGACGTGTTTCGTTTATAGGATACTAATTTCAATTACCGCCACTTGTCTCTTTCCGCTCGAATCCTCGCGTTAATCGTATTAAAAATTGGTGTATTTTACATTGAAGCTTACAGTCACAAGTAGTACTAGACCAATACGCAATTTGTTTGTCGTATTCTTCATTCGATCAGCTGTGCGATCTATGTCGCCCAATTCGAATGCATTATGTACGAATATAATTTATGTGAAAGTCACGATGTTGCAGTTTCATTCATGAAACAACACCGGTCAAGGAAAAAATATTAAAATATCTATTCGAAGAATACCTATACGGTAGCTAAAAGCGTAACAATAAAGCCTAAGAACATCCGGTACTGTACGTTTTATTTCTGTCATGGCGTATGATTTTAGAATTAATCATACATTTATATACAACTTTATCGCTGGCAACCATATTTCAACTAGATTTTTTTCGCTTTTATGGAACAACAACGTTGCGAGCTTTTTCTATCCGTCTCGTTCTAAAGAATAAACTCGTTCGCGAATTATAACGGTATAAACTTTAACCAGAAACTAACACACTATTACAGAATTTGGAACAAATAAAGTTCATAAATGTACATTTCGAAAATTATTAATTTAAATTAAAAAAAAAAAAAAAAACTACTCAATAAATTTTTTTTGGGGAGGTGCAGGATTCAGAGTATAATTTTTTATCAAAATATTCGAAGATTAGTTGGGCGAATCACGAAATCGTTTAATTTTTCAATCGTCATAGCTGCTTTATCAAAAATAACAACAAATTGACCTATGAACCATCCTGGTGACTCATGGAAACAATAATAAAAGCTTGTTCTACAAAGAAAATACGAATTCCCAACAATGTGCTTCGAAGTCACCTTACTATGGAGTGTGGGTTAATCATGAGGGTACCGGTACCGGTGATTTGAACAACAACAACTTTAGATTCAAAGCATTTTGAAAACTCGACTTTTTGCTTTGTCAAATTCTATATAAAACGTATAATAGAGATGCACCACACCCGTCGGTATGACTACAACGACGTAGTACAATTAATTGAAACCAGTATGAATCATCCATTATCACACTGAAATTAGAACTCGCAACCAAATACAAAAATTAATACGAATTTCTCAAAATTTCAGAGATATATGACATACTTTACTGGGTATATTTCGTATAAATGTAAAAGACCATCGAAATACAGGAAGCAAGTTCAAAATCTAAATACGTCTGCTCGGCTTGGAAACCCCTTTTTTTTTAAATAGAAGGTTCAAGTACATAAACATGTGCTACTGGAATACCACATGTTGGTACTGGATTCCCGTGTTTTTTCTAATAATCAGTTTAACCGAGGAGCGAGGACTACTTTATTCCAGTGCGAGATCGTGTGCCTAATGAGTCACGTATATTGGTTCAAAACGTCAATTGAATAATCTTGCCAATCATTGACCTAAAGACTGAATTACATAATTATTGAGAGCAACGTTAACATACACGATACAGACGTAAGATAATAGCGTTGAAGTCTCTATAATTAGCATGTACAAATTATCGAAAAATATTCTCAACTGTTCGTTCCTTGTAATTATCGATATTTAACGCCGGACGGTAACATCGGAATACGTTAAACGAAAATCTGCTAGTTTATGGGGTGGAAAATTAAAAACCGAGAAACTACGCAAGCAGAAGTGGAATTATGAAAAAAAACTCTCGTTTCGAAAGTTTACAACACAAGGGTACAATTTCAAATTATTGCATTGTATTCTTATATTTGTAAATAGTGAACGTAATTTCTTACTATTTTGTAAGTTCGAAGAATTATGAATGAACCAAATGCGAATAGACTTTTTCTGACAAAGTGGTTGTGCGTTAGGCATAATCAATTTTCAACAGGGTGGTTTTCCGGTGGTTATGTTACGTGAGACACTCGTACTTGAAACGAAAACCCCCAACAAAGAGTGGGTAAAATACGAATTTTCAAACTAAAATCTGGATGTGACAAATAAGAGTATTATATAATTGAATTTATCCGTGTGAAAACATAACATGGATCAAAGTGAACACCGTTGAGGATAGTAATTACAACTTCGATTACGATATCTCTAATCTGAAAAGCTTTAATTGATCGGTTAAAGCGTATGATTGTAATCACACGATACATTAGGAGTACATCATTACTGTTGCTGTAGAGTGTTAATAGAAATACGTAAGCTGTCAAGATAAATAAGACGTAAAACTACGCACCTGGTGAATGATTGTTGGTGATGTATTTATCGGCATCAGACATATTTCCACTAGTAAAAATGATTCACTCCGATCACATAACATTTATTCCCGTTTTTAAATCATTTCCGAGCACTCAGGATTAAGGATTATCACCTACATTCAAATAATTATTGCATTGAAAACCAGAAAACTACACAGCTGAAAAAAATTGCAACCAGTAAACCATTATCAAAATTACCTGCCTCGCCTGGGCAAATTCCAAACATGACCATGCGCTTTATGATGTTGAGAAACCGTTGCAATTGAAAGTGGTAATTGATCGCAAATACGAATTTAAACAATTTAATCGATTAAATCAACTTATTTTCTATCACACCGGGTTGAGATCGCATAAAAAACTACTTGACAGTTGACGAGAGGAACACAAAACGTTAATTTTATGAAATTCCGGAAAAAACATGGAACAATTTTTTTTTTCAAAAAGGTTGTTGTTGTTGTTGTTATCGGTTGGTGAACATCAAAATTCGTCAGGTCGGGTTGTTTGATCGCGAGGTTTCCAAATTCTTGTAGGAGCGCTAGTAAACGTTTTTATTTTTCAAAAAAATTATTGTAATTTACCAACCATTACCGTATTTTACGAATTATTTATTTTTTTGATTTTTGATAGAAGGGGTTGTCATGGCGTTGAGAACTTGTGAAGGGGTAGATAAGGATAAAATAGATAAGGAGATGAGGTGACATTTTCATTAAAATCCTTTTGAAATTGGAATTTTTGAAAGCTATTTCCTAATTTTTGGTGTGATGTGGGTTTCAAAATGAATGAAAGAAATGTGCGGTATTTGTATGACTTGTCGGTAAATCTTCATTCTTTTTCTTTTCAGCTGTGTTTAATTTTTCTTGGTAACAGGTTTTCAAGTTGATTTCTGTGTTCACCTTATCGGCGATCGTAGTAATTTAATTATTTAGGCAATGCGAATCTATATTTGATGCAATTGTATTGTACGTATATCATTGTAATTGACCGCTACATTGTGCATATAGTTTACTAGCTATATTCTATTGTTATCACCACAGCAATGACATCATGTCACACATCTGTAATCAAACTGCGGTTGTCTCGTCGTTTTTCTCGCATCAGCAACATTTCATTTCTCAAGTTGGGGAAAAGAAATCAGAAAAGTGACCTCGCTATGCCGCGTCTCGTGTTGTCTTCACTTCAGTCGGTGATCAACTATCACTCGGGACGATTTTCTATGAGGAATTCGGATCCGACGGACTAACTTTCTCTTTTCAAGCTGTCTACCACCACCGAATTATCTACATTCCGTTGTAAGTTTCGTCAGAAATATTTCAAGTGATGAAGAGGTTACGTGTATGTTGAATATTTTTTTATTTTTGTTCCAATCGAATACTTACTCCAGTAGATAAAATATTTCAAAAATGAGTAATGATATAGTGATAGTATCTGCCGCAAGAACGCCAATAGGTACGTTGAAATTATTTTATAAATTTTATTTTAATATTTTTTAATATTATTAAATAATTCAAAATATAGGCGATTTTAGAGGGGCCCTCTCAGAGCTCAAAGCACATGAATTAGGTGCTGTAGTAATCAAAGAAGTACTAAATCGAGTCAATATTTCACCTGGAGATGTAACAGAAGTCATTTTAGGACAAGTAAGAAACCTTTTAATTTTCTTTTTCAAATTGTGTACACGTGCTTTATTCAATTTTATAATTACTCGTATTAATTCAAAAAATTTCTAGGTGCTCACTGCTGGCCAGGGTCAAAATCCTGCTCGACAAGCTGCCATCAAAGCAGGTCTTCCTGATTCTGTTTCAGCCTATTGCATCAATTTATTATGTGGATCGGGATTACAGTACGTTTCACACTCTTTTCCACAAAATTTTATAATTATTCCTAAAATTACATTTATTAATTTTTGTAGAGCTGTTGCCGATGGATATCTACATATCTTGGGAGGAATATCTAAAATCGTCGTTTGTGGTGGTCAAGAAAGTATGAGTCAAGCTCAACACTCGGGTTATTTACGAGCAGGAATCAAAATAGGGGAGTTTCCTCTGGCTGACACGATGATCCGTGACGGTTTAACCGACGCATTTCATAATTGCCATATGGGAGATACTGGTTCGTATAGTCGTATATTTAATTAGCCTATCTGGAAATCGACATTAATTTTTAAATTTTCATTTTAGCCGAACACATTGCCATAGAATACAAAGTATCACGAGACGAACAAGATGAATTCGCATTAGAATCGCAGCGTAAAGCTGAAAATGCCATAAAAAGTGAAAAATTCAAAAAAGAAATAGTACCAGTTATCATTAAGAAGAGGAAAGAAGAAGTTGTTGTTACCACCGACGAATATCCTAAATTCGGTTGTACCATAAGTACCTTGCAAAAACTGAGACCCGCTTTCAAAGAAGTAAGCTATGCTATTTCGATTACATTAATTAGGAGAATATTCATATTCACGTAAAAAAACAAATAATTGAGCTTTGTGTGATAATTACTAGTGAAATAATTATTTTTCTCACGTTTCTATACGTTGAAGTATACGTAGACATAATTTGCATCAACTTTCCTTTTCGTTTACGAATGTGCATTTGATAAATTTACCAAATTTTAGAATTTAATTATTAAATTATGAATAATGTATATTTTGTTTAGAACGGCACTGTTACCGCTGGAAACGCCTCCGGTATAAATGACGGAGCTGCTGCTGTCATTTTGATGAAAAAATCCGAAGCCGATCGTCGAAATTTGGCTTCTTTGGCTAAAATAGTAGCTGTTACCAAAATTGGAGTGCCGCCGCTTCTTATGGGATTATCTCCTATTAAAGCCATTCAGTCTTTAGTGAGTTGATAATAATTTGGTAGCTAATTTACAAGGCATAATGCGTTCTTTCATTGCAATGTAAATCCAACTCAAAAATTTGCAAAAATCATGTGCTTTTTTAATGCCTAAAATTGATTATCTAACCGGTTTTGATTATGGAATGTCAAGGTGAAATCGTTCACATGGTGTGAAGTGTCATCTTTCGTCTCGTTAACGAACCTAAGTTAATTGGATGAGTCGATGAATTTTATCTTTTTTACTTTTCTAATTACTTATTCGTCTTATTAATTCCGGAAGGTAACGAAGATTTTGGAAATTCGTCATTAATAATTTTTTTATTATGATCATTTTTATTGATTTTTTTTAAAAGTAGGTTAAAGAAAAAAATCGTTTTTTAAAAATTTTTATGCAACTTAGAATATATCATTTTATTGATTATTTAATCACATTTATGTTTTCTGTCGTGTGATGATTATTAAATTTTTAGAAAGTTCCTCATGAGTTATGACTAAAGAAATATAAATGTGTTTTTTTTATTATTCAAGTAATATAAAACAATTAAATAATACCCTATGCCTGTTAAAAAAAAAAAATCAATTAATTTTCAATTATGATTTTTTTATGAATTTGAATCCACTGAGTAATATCTGCGAGTGAAAATTATTCCCATCTTTGAGATAGTGATAGGTCACCAAGTTATCATTTTTGAAAATGCGACCTTTCACATTTAATTTTCGTTAACGACATTTGCATTCGACCAATTAAATCATTAACTTGAATTTTTGATTAAGTAATATATTCGTTTAATTATTATGATTTTTTATTTCAGTTAGCGGAAATCGGATGGAGTAAAGATGAAGTAGATATTTATGAGATTAATGAAGCTTTCGCTTCACAAGCTATTGTTGTATTGAAAGAACTCGACCTTAATCCGGACAAAGTCAACATAAACGGCGGAGCTGTGGCACTCGGTCATCCGATAGGCGCCTCAGGTAATTTTAATCGAAGATAAAATCGACGACTTTATGTATTATGCAATACATGAGAAGATGATCTGTTGAATCATCACTTTGTTGGATGTTCGCCCATAAATATTCAACGTAATAAAGTAAGTTACCTACGTGTTGAAATTTAAAAAGGTATACTTTTTTCAGGTGCACGTGTCTTGGTTACTCTTTTAAGTGCACTGGAGCAAACCGGTGGTAAAAAAGGTATCGCCGCCTTGTGTATTGGAGGCGGACAAGGAATCGCTATGGCCATTGAAAAATTGTGATTTTACTTTTTACAGTTTTAGACTGATTGATTGTTTTTTTTTATTATTGTTTGTGCATAAGTTTAAATAAAATTTCATTACCTCATACCTCAGTACTGTCTTTAGAGTGATGAAAAAACAATTTAATAAAAATATAAAACCGACGAAACATTATATTGAATTAGATATCACATATGATTAAACTTGGCAACTGGGAAATTGAGAAACAATATAACAAAAAAGATAATTGATTATGAAAAACAATTTGGAATAAATTCTTGGTAACCACTAAGGTTATGGTTGTTGTCATGCTCGCCGTTAGGTTGAAATTGAGGATACCGCGTATCAACAGGTTTATCGGCAAACCACGTCAAATCGGAAACGCATATTTTCGCATAATTACGAATCACATTTCCCCACACAGTGTACTTCTCATTCTGTTTGTTATAGAAGAGAGATCCCCATCTCTTTGAAACAAATAAATCATTGTTCTTATTATCGCATTCAGCGGCCAACTCCTTAACCACAGCAACTGTATCGCAGTCTTCTAGTAACGATGGAGTGTACACATCTTGAATTAAGTTATCGCCGATATATACGCACTTCGGGTTAGTTTTTCCAGTGGTTTTGGCTAAAACGTCGGATAAATCTGACCAATTTCCTTGGCTATAACTACCCGGGCACTTGACATCCGAAAGTGGAATTTCAACGTCTTCGTTATCGATTCTACAGAATGGTCTTTTTTGAACGAAAAATCCTGGTTTACGAGCGAAGTAAATTATTACATCGAAATATTGTCTCCAGTCTTGACCCATGGCTTGTTCAGCTACAAATGAACCATATTGCGAATTTGATCCGGTAATAAGATACGTGATTTTACCAGCGTTCTTCAATTCTTTCAGCCACTGCAGTAATTTCGGAGAGCATTTCCTGATGTATTTATCGGGGTTGTACTTGAGCGCCGGATAATATTCGCCTTTGTCAGATGGGAAATGTTCTTTGATGAACATATAGAACAATCCACTAAGTATATCTGGCCACATGTCGTATTTCGCTCGAGGCTTATCCTTCTTATCCACCGAATCGATAACACGACCAAATAACAAAGGTACAGCCACGTCGAAATAGTCGATACTTGATCTTATCTTCTCCGATAATTCTCCATTCCACGTCGCCAAAAGATCCTTGCAATGGTGTGAAGCCAAACACCACTGTTTGGTTTCACCATAAATGGACTTGATCTCAGCATCTGACAGGGATTTGGTACCGTGGCAAGCGCTTAAAACTGTTCCGTCGTCGCCAAGATCTAAAATATTGCCTTTTTCAAGGTCCAATGTCAATCCTTTACGAAGGAAATCTATATCCAATGGACGGATTATTTCTGCATCGTAACCCTTTTTAGTAACCAAATAATTGGACAAAATATCGTATACCAACTGTACGAGCTCCGATTCTCTGTACTCGCAAACGGTGTTGTCAAGATCAAATCCAATACAATCGTAATCGTTAAAGCTGAACATTCTGAATTCTGATGTAAGACAAATTTACTTGTAACGTAATTAAAATATCTTGAAGTAGGTCATACCAAATTTTAAAAATAAACGACAAAAATGACAGAATCAAAACGTTATCAATTATCAACACGACGAAGAACACGAAGACACCGCGAAACTCGAAACCGCGAGACTAAACAAGTGATAAGCAGCTGATAACGTTAACTAAGCACGCGGTACCTTCAATTTTAACACGAATTCTTTTGAGCACGAATTAAATTAATCAAAGTCACTGAAGAAATTAAACTGAAAAGCTCGTATTGTGGTTCACGGTTGTTGAATGTATTATAGATAGATGAAGGACAGAAAACAGAGGTTCAAGTATTTAACAATCACCAGATGACGTTAAGTCAGCAAGTAGCAACGAGTTAATTGTCAACGACTAGATCCGGTAAGCTACGTGCCATATATAAAACTCAACTTTGTCATCAAGCCTATTGGATTGCCTCCATTTACATTGTTCTTGTTCTTGCGTTGAATTTCATAAAATAAATTGGGAATCATCAATGGAAAAATTCATGTCTTATAGAAAATGGAATACGAAAGTAAAAGGGAAACAAATATTGCAATTAATGGACTGGCGTGTTTTGTTCAAGCTCTGAAAGGTAATCGTCTGACCATCGACTTACAAAATGAATCGTCTGTCACCGGTGTCGCCAAAGAAATTGATGGGTAAGATAAGCTACAGAAATTATTGTCCTATATAAGGTAGGTAAAATGAAAATTCTCCTTGAAACACTCGTTCAATGATTATTTTTTAGATATATGAATATTTTGCTGGAAGAAGTAATTTACGAAGATAGCGAAGAAAACTGCTACAATTACGACACTCTTTACGTGAAAGGAAGAAATATTCGCTTTATTCACATCCCAAAGCACGTATGTTTTTCAAAACATTACCTACTTCTTGAATTTTCACTTTTTTACACTACATTTTTTTGAACAGTTATCCGTAAGAGACACTATCTTGACGTACCTTAATAAAATACAAGGTAAAGCAGGGCGTGGAAAAACAAGTGCGTTACAAAGATTCAAAGAAAGTAAACTAATGCAGAGGCAACGCGAAACAGTATTATTGGTTGAAAAAATTAAAAAGGAAAAACAAGAAGCGAGTACCTCAAAGAGTGAATAGGTATCGAAAATTTAGAAAACTGTGATGAGCTACGACGACGAACGAGTACGTATCTCATTCGTAGATAATCCTATTTTGTAACATGAACGTATTTTTTCATGTCATATACATAAATTTTTTAATTAATTATAAAAACTTCCACAACGCAACAGTTTTTAATAATTTCTAACTTTCAAACATCTAAGTTCAAGAACTACACGGAATAAAACTGGACTGATTGGGAAGCTTGCAATTCTATTTGTCCCATTCGAAATTGAAGACGTTGCAACCATTTCAATAAGATAGAATTTGACACGTTTGCGTGTGCTATGGTAACGCTTGAAGGCGGTGGGAAATTTTGGCAATTCTGTAAACGCATCATTAAATGTCCAGGGATCTACGAGTGAATAAAAATTGTCAAGTTTTTATATTGATATCGGAATCGTATCATTTAAATGAACATCATACCTGTGTATTATCTTCGTTCAGAATCGGTCGCCAAATTGGTAATAATTTATTCAAAGATGGTGAACGGCATTCCAATAGAGCTTCGATGACGCTGACAAAGTGCATATTAGCAATTTCTGACATCTGAAAATGACATTAAAAATTACGTTATTTTTTAAAATATCAAAATAATAATCAATGAAAAAATATCAGTGCTAACAAATTTCGAATGCGATATCAACTTCAGTATGGCCGGAGTCACTTTTCCCCAAAAATCAAACAGGATACTTTGAGTTAACGTATACGGTTCTGTATTTGGTTTATGACAAGATGCCACATGTTCTAGATAAATGGTCCATAACTATCGAAAAAGAGAAAAAATTTAAAATAACATTATTAATGCGATAAAAAGTATAATTTTCTTTAAAATGCGAAATTAGGTACTACCAGAAAATTTTTTATGCTACCTTTAGTACAAAACACATTCTTGAGATAATTTCTTTGATGAACGAACAAAAAATATAAAATTGGCAAATAATTTCAAAGCAATGAAGCACTACAATGTAAAAAAAATCATAAAAAAAACACTAAAAATCATATTATGAAGTCGTGAAAAATCTACGAAGCTAGTAACAGAGAAAAATGATCTCTGTACTTACTTGACATAGCACGAATGAATGAAACAAGGCTGACATATGAACAACGCTTATTTTAGCGTGATCAGGATACCCTGTGAGTACGACTTGGACATGATCAGCGATGTAACACGATACTTCTTGAGGCACTGACTGACATAAAGATCCGGATATGCAGTTATTAGTAAGGGTGCCAATTAACAACCAGGAAAGCAATCGAATATGTCCCATACATTCGGCGAATTCCTTTATTCTGAAATTTTTTTATCAATGTAATTTGACGAATTCGTTTGATTCGTACATTTTTAGAAACTTACGTTTGTTGATTAGCTGGTGTATTGCAAAACCAAGGAAAATATCGAGCTAATACTCTGTTATCTCGACTAGTCCCTCGCGTCAATTCCAAAGCTATGTACTGAGAAATACCAGCTTTCAATGTACCTCCTAAAGTATCCTCATTTAAACTGACCAAATTGCATTTGTAATTCGTCTGTAGGATAGAAAAGACGTTAATAGAGGTAGAATTTGAAAATGTTAAATCAATATTTATAAATTACTTTAATTTTTGTCAAACAGTGGAAATCAAGAACAAAATCCAAAGCATCTGTAAAATTTTGTCGCATCACTTCTGCAGCTCCTGTATTCAAAATTGGGCCACATAGATCGACCATTTCACCCATTAAAATACCTTCTGCCGAGCTTGCAGCTGGAAGCATTCCGCCAATGTCCTAAAAATTATATAATTTTATTATAAAAACTGCTATTCGGATAAAATTAACTTTTTGAGAATGAAATCACTTACTTGTAACACAAAACTAATCAAAGTCAGCATGTTTGACTCCAATAAAATAGTTTTTGCTTTCAAAGCTTGCATAAGCTCAAATATCACTACACGAGTCAACATCAACTTGTCTCGTTCCTGAATTAAATTTGTTCGTTATTATTTTTTTCAATTTTTACGCATGTAACGGAAATTTAACTTACTCTGGTGAAAGCTCGATTACAATGGAAGCATACTTCTAATAACATGCGATAATTCAGTTTGAAGTTTTCGATTCCATAGCTTAAAATTTTTGAAAATGGATCAAGTATGCTCTGAAATTTGTAAAAAAAAAAAAAAATTAACAATCAACTAATATCGTTACACTTTATGAAAATGGCTCTTACCTTGAACAATACGATTCCTGGGATTCTCAAAATGCATAAAATATTTTTGAAAAAACATGAGAATCCATCAAAATTGCTCATAATTAACGATACTCGCCGAAAAAATATTTCAGCCTGAGTAATAAATGGTCCCCAAGTGACTGATATATTCTCCATAATGATGCATTCGATGTAACTCGCTATATTATTTAGAATTATCGGAAGTCTGTCTAACGGAAGAGTTTTCTTACTATTCATTACCTGTTGGGAAAAAAATCGTTTTTTATACCTTCTTGAAACGAAATTAAATCTCATAAAAATATACCTACTTCGAATAACATCATTAATGGCGTAATTGGACACAACTCTTTGAAATCTATTAATGACTGCACCACATTCTTGAAAAAATTCACACCACAGCATTCTATTATAAAATTGAAGTCTATTATTCGTTTGTTCCAAAAAAACACTAGATAAAAGCTTAAAAAATCGAATCACCTTGAACTGGAGTACGGAACATTTGAATAAAAACTCCGTTAGGAATCAGTTGTTGGAAAATTACTTTAAGAAATTGTCTTGCTACTCGACATGAACTACCGGGCAGATTAATATTGCTCTCAACTTGCCACGAATACATCGGAATCGCACTCAATCTATGCAAAATACAAGAGTGATAAATTAATTAAAAGACGATTAAAATATTTTTTTAAAGATTATTTACTTCGCAATTATTGAAAGTATTTGGTCCAGTATAGGCGCAGCTAAGGCTGGTTCTCGATGTACAAACGTTCCAATTACTATTATACATAAACCTAGTTCATCGTCGTTGTACTCTTCTTTTATCATACCGCATTCGCTGCACCTAAAAGTACCAACCAATTCGAATATTCAAATTGTATCAATAGAAGTTCTCAATTGAGTGTTCGAACCTTTCAGAAGTACAATCCTCTCCCACTCGATATAAACTTTGCTTTAGACTAGCTGACGCATGACAAGCTTGCTCTAGTCCTGGTTCGATATTACTTCCTCTTTGTAAAGACCCGCTCCTGCAAAAAAAAAAAAAGTTTTAGTATCTTAGTCAAAGTATCGCTTGAGATAGGAATTTTGAGCAAGTATTATCTCACCAAAATCCATGATGTTGCATGTACTCCAATAAGGCATGTGGAGTTGTAGGAATATTGACGAATTTTTTCTTTTGATGAACTTCTTCGGCTTTCAACAATGACAAAAATACAAGTTTTAATTTATATAATAAGTATTAGGAAAATAATGAAAATATTTACACATCATTTTTGTGAACACGTCATCAGAAGGAGATTCTAGTGCCACCTGCTTGGTCAGATGTCTCGGGCTTATACTTCTGCTCCTCTGAATAAATAAAAAAAATTAAAAAAAAGGAATATGAACACGAATAAGAAAAATACCAAAGTTCAAAGTTCTCACAATTTATTAAAACCTTACCCCAGTTCCATCGAGTTTTTCTGTAGTTGTAAATCTATTGGTAGAAGTCGGATCAACGTCGGAATCAGATTTTGCACGTTTATCGTCACTTCTTTTATCTTTTACTGAATTGGTAGACATAATTATGATTTAAAAATTTGAATAGAAACAAAATTAGGCTTCTAATACGCGTACCTTGTAAGGATAAAATAGGCATTTCATCGCACGCTCTGGGAGAAGACTTCCCAACAGGTAATAATCTTTCCGGGACAGGCAATGATAACTCTTTCGAGTTCATGAGGTCAACAGTACTAGTTGTCCACCTTCTGTAACCGCCGTATTCTTTTTCTATAAAAAAATTTTAAATGTTAAAATAAAATCACAAAATAATTTCATAATAATTCGTCATTCAACTACCTTCGGAGTGGATATCCATTCTGGAAAGAGGAGATTCAGGTGAACCGTATACGCTTTTTGTATCTCTTGTATCCCCTAAATACATACAAAAATTCATTATCAAATAGAACTATAATATTGATTAATGTCTGTACGTATTTTTAAGATGAAAATAAAAAATGGGAATTGTAAAATTTACTCTTTGATAAAATTTCAATTAGGTAACTCTACCTACCTGGCGTTGGATAGGTAACTGATCCTTCTTCCGAGTCGGATCTGCAAATAAAATTCAATTTTAAGAAAGTGAAAAATTGAAAAAAAAATCGTACTGAAGGCAATTGGTGTTAAAATTTACTTTGGTGACGATTTCAAAACTGTCATTGAGATTGATTGAGAAGTCGTTGGTTTCAGGTCCTGTGATGAAAAAAAAGAAATGACAATAAGTACGTTCGAATGGAATACTCAAATACATAACATGTAAGTCTAGAGTAATGGATTGTTATACTTGATTATCTTCACTACCGAGGTACCAAACTGGCTTCTTAAAATGACTATTTCTGAACATACTGTCTGACATGTTAGCGTTTCCCTCTTCAAAAGACCCCTATAAAAAATTTGTGTTAATCCAATTTGAATTGTTTATTTCTCTCTTAAAAATTGGCAAAATAATCACCTGTGAACTATCAGGAACTGTACTATCAGATTTATAACGCTCCGAAACATTTGGAAAAGCATTTCCTGAATCTTCGATTTCCAACGAGCTATAAAATAATGGTATTTAAAAACAAGAAAATGAACGCTTTCGTTGCAAACAAGACTCGCAACTTAAACAGGAGCTTGAATGCTCGAACTACACAGAAAACTTCAAAATTGAGTTAAACTACACCCTAGAAAGCTCCGACAATCCAATCTTAGTTTTTTTAGAGTACAAAAATCGGGTTAATACAACAATTTTTTTGAAAAAAAAAAGTTTAGAGAAAAGTGGGAGAAAAGAAAAAAACTCTCAATTCTTTAGGAAAAGAAACTCATTTTTTGGAGTAAAATTATTTATCAAACTTTCAAAGAAACTAGGTAGGTACATTTTTTAAAAAAAATTTGGGGGGGGGGGATTTGAAATTTTTGAAAAAAGTATTTTTTCAATTTTTGGAGAAACCCTGTTTTTTTTTTAAGTAAACCATTTTTCGAACATGTTTTTTAAATTTTTAGAGAAGAAACTCTTTTTAATTTTTTTTTAGAGAAAAAAATCTCAATTTTTTTTTTGAAGGAAAAATCTCAATTTTTTGAAATAAAAAAAAATAATAATGAGAAAAAAATAAAAAATTTCAAGTTGCCGGCCCTGGACCTGAAAACATAATGATAGATTTACTTTGTTTGATCACTTTTCCCGCATACAGGCGTTTCTTCTTCCCAATGTGTTTCCATGCTGGTTGCAGATTTTTTGCACCGAAAGGTATGAGTCAAATTACCAGGAGATTGAGGCGGAGTTTCTCCTCCAATAGAGCGTTGACTTAAATCTGAAACGAAATCACGATTAATAATTGACCTAAAAACCACGTCCCACTAGAATAACCCTTACCTCTGGAATGAGAAGGTTGTGAAGGAGCTGACATAATCACAGTAGGAGGAATTCTATGGCAGACGTGATGTTGAGCGTTCAACGTATTTAAAACGATTCGAATAAGATTCATTACTTGATTGCTCAAAGGTGGCTTTTTATAATTATACTGCAAAATACAAAACAAATGTAATTCTGTTTTCTACAAAAATAAAATTTCAAAAAAAAAAATTTAACATACTTTGTATAGAAACACAAAAACAGACATTATCCAGCACCGCCTGATATGTGGCTCTAAATTCCATAACGAGTACGAGGGATGACTTTGCAAATCCAACATTACACAATGAGGTGAACTAGGACAATATTGAAGAAGCAGCAGAGTCGTTGGAACTATCATTTCTCCTATTTTGAAATTTTGATCTAGTAACTGAGGAAGATTCGATAGAAACGCGTTGAAAACGGCGGAGCTTCTGTAAATTGAATAAATAGCGTTTTTAAGTCATTAGATTGTTCTGATCCAAATTACATCATCTCCTGATATTTTTTTACCTTAAAACTTGAGGCGCAACATGGAAGCTCCTTTCGCTGGAGTTATAGCCTAGTAAAAGGTATAAATGCCTTAAAACAATATTTTGAATTCGAGAGAGGTACTTTTCATCACTGGGAGCCACCTGAAAAAAATTAATAAAATATGGATTGGTCAAAACATCGTAATAATATTGGAAAAACTCAAAGAACAAGAGATAAGAAGTCAAGATAAAAAAGATAAATATAATTAGAATAAGATAACTACTTTCAAATTTATTGAATTTGTAAAATGTTTCTTCCGCAAAAATGAAAAATCATACAATATATTCAACTACATTCTACTTATTTTTAGGTAGGTGACTAGGTGTCTCATTATTTGTATGCTTTATGACCTTATCATAGGGATAATATTAGAGAAAATATCGTGTATATGTTTAAGGATGGCATCTTTTATCAGAAATGGCATTAATTTCCTGTAAGAAAAAGCAAGGCAATGCAAAACTAACATCTAACAGTAAGTGATTGATTTTACGGATATACCATAGAATAAGCACAGTATACGAGTATTTCCAATACCTGATCCGATCGAGAAAGGAACTGTATGAATAAAAATACCAATAAATGGGTAGTTTCGCGATCGCTCTCTTCCAATGCGATAATTCTGTGCAATGTCGCGTAAACATTGCCTTCCTCATTATTACTTGCGTACTGCTGGTTGTAAGCCTCTGAAAATGAAAATATAGGTAGTGAAATTCGTTTGGCGATATTTTATGAAACAAAATTTATAAATTTTATTTTCTTACCTAAACCAAATCGCGAACTTTTTCGTTTTAAAACTGGAGCGGAGAACTGGCGGTTATATACTTTATCTTTTTCTGTAATAAAATTTGAATTTTCACGCATCTGCCGTCAATAACGATAAAAATATGCAAATTCTACACGTTTCATTACCTAGTTTGCTATCTTGCCTGGATAACATCGACGCGGGTGCTGACATTGTTCTTTTATAAGGCCATTTTGTGCCGAAGCTGGCACTGAGGGTTTTTACCAAACTTGAATCTGACGTTTGAGATAAAGCTTCTTGAGCCCTTTGTAATTTTTTCACAAACGTTTCATTTGTTTGATCGCAATCTTTTAAATCTGCAAAATGAATGGTGTTGTAACTTTTCTATAAAAAATTATAGAAATCGGTTCTAGTCTCTATACCTTTGAAATGAGGAATATCTCCAGTTTTTTCTAAATGCAGTTGGGCTTCTATGAACAAGGTATCAAAACGATTCAAAAAGAATTCCCAACTGAGAATTTTACGGTCGCTAAGCGAATTATGTAACTGGTAAAGTGACTGCAAAACCATCGGCCTGTCCACTATTACACAATCGAATTGTGTTTCCAAGCACATACATA
The DNA here is from genome assembly GCA_959613365.1 of Balanococcus diminutus. NCBI lineage: Eukaryota > Metazoa > Arthropoda > Insecta > Hemiptera > Pseudococcidae > Balanococcus > Balanococcus diminutus. The sequence goes on along the minus strand of OY390715.1, from coordinate 31,266,120 downwards.
GAGACTGAAAAGAAAAAAAATTAAAATTGTTCAAGCAAATGAGACGAGTAAAAATGTTTCGTTTCTTATACCTTCATGGCGTAATCGTGTATAGTTCCCAAATAAATAGTGGCACGTTGAGCCACTAATTCATTATAATCATCCATGCTCGAAATTAAGTAACAAAACGCATTCGTGAGGACTGCTTGTAGGTGGTAGTTATTTCTTAACGGGGTTGTCTCCATGAATCTCGCCATTACAGTAACTCTTTCCACTAATCAGAATAAAAGCATGAAAATTTTGCATTTTAAAAACCCTTATATCAGTCAATGCCTACCTGCTACAAAACGAACTCTCCAATCCGAACTATGAAATTCGTCTTGCAAAATTTTCCAAAATACATCCGATCCCGAAGGTAAAGTAACACAATGTAGTAAAATTGGTACACAGACTTCACAAACGTTTGAATATTCTGCATTGCATAATTCCCACATGCTGTAACAAGGGTAGGTAATTAGGTATTCGTTAGTTTTGGTGCTTCAAATTTTTTTTTTCTAAGGGGCTAAAATTTTAAATATGATTACCTACTTTTTAATAATTAAATTCTCTTGACACCAAATAATGAAACCAGCATTATCTTTTAACGACTTCGATAAAATATCGCCATGCAAAATGAATAAGTAAAGAGATCGTAAAATGAAATATAAAACATTTGGATTTTCAACTCTGGCCGATTCCTGTACACACGTGAATAAAAAATAATATATCAGTGATTTATGCCTCACATAGTCTTGAATATTTTTGAAAATTTGAATTACCTTCAATAAAAAATGTAAATACTGTAACTGAGGAGGCAGTTCGTCCAAAGAAAAACGAAATTTTCCTACAGAAGTGTGCCATAAATCTTCTGCATAACTTTCGCCTTCGTTTCCACTGTGCTGCTCCGATGAATCAATGTCACTGAAGATACTTGGACGCGAAACTCTTGATGATCCACCTGCCATAAGAAACGTCAAAATTTTATTGCTGTAGTGTTCAAAATACAACAATAATTCGTACCGATTTCCGAATCCGGCAACGTAACTGCCCGGGCCATATTAGGAATCACTCTTTCGGTTAAAATAATAGGAGCCAGGTCAAGCTGTTCTACAACTGTTTCTACAGTCGCTGTCATAATCTGTAACTGTTTAAAACAAAATGAAAGAATAAAAATTGCCACTAACATATGACGAAAAAATCACAACATTAAAAACCTACGGTATTTATTTCCATAAAAGGCGAATTTAGCGAATCTCCTTTTTGTTCTTTTTTGTCACTGTCGGGTGGACTATTTTTCGACTCATCCGTGGATTCTTCCAGAGGTGGCTAAAATTATAAACAACACGAATAGTACAGATTTAAATAAATAAATAAATGAATTGAAAAAAAAAAATCAAATTACATCAGGAGGATGAGCCAGATCTTCGGGACAAACATATTCCACCAAAATTAAAGCCAGCTGATGCCAAACTATGCAACATTCGCATAATACACAATCTTGTTGCGGCGTACATTCGTGATTCATGAACCAGGATGCTGATGATGTTTTATGCAACAGTCTTGCTATATCCTGAGCCATCACGGAATGAACTCCAATGTAGCGTTCTATATTATGTAGCTCCATCTGAAACCAAAGCTAAGAATAACTTATTTGGAAAAAATATTTCCAAATTTAATGACTAGAATATTGACCTGTTTTAATACGACGTCCAACATTAGCACGCAGCATTGCAATTTTAATTCATTCTCGTTGTAAAAATCACTGCACACATTTCTTCTAGGTTTTTTATTACTACCATCATCATCAGATAGACCAACTGCGATTTCTTCGTAAAAGTCCACAACGGGAGCTGGAAATATTTCTAGAATTAAAAATGGTTCCGATTGAATTTTTTTCTTTTAATTAAATGAAAAGACTTCTAACATATGTTGCTTCTTGGTTGGAAATTCACTGGAGGCATAAATTCGTCGTAATCGTGGATATCCGTTTCGGTTAAACTATTGATACCTTCTTCGAAAAATGAAAATAACATATGAATCGGTAACGTGATATCCAATAAAGTTAAAATCTGAAACGAAAAATATTTTTAGAAATTTTATACGTTATTTTCGAAAATAGGAAAATATGACAAAACGTACTTGTAACCACGATAGCGCCTGTGCTTGAACTTTATCGGAGGTTTTTTTGAACCGTACTGATATAAAATGGTACATTTTTTTCGCATCAAGATTCGTAATTGTGCATTGGTTAATGTCGAGCATTTTACTGAAAAATATTCATCATTCGTAAAAAAATGTAAAACATTAAATGCATCATTAATAAAAGCCCAATACCTGATGGCCATTTTCAATTCGCCTAGTTCTTTCTCAGAAACATCGTGGACGATCGCTTCCAACCAATGAGGCATTATTAAATCCCATACTTCTTGAGTAATTAAATTATATTGCGTTAAACAGTATATCTTATTGAGTCCATTCTTCAAATGAGCGGTTCGAGGTACCATCATTTCCCTAAAATTATTCAGTAAACGATTACTTTGATTTTTTTTCTTTTTTCGTTTAAGAGTGTAAATTCCTACCAATGCCCTCCAACTCTGGCGTAATTTGGAGGATGAGGTAAAAGACACGAAACATAGGTGGAGAAGTGCATGTTGTGGATTTCTAATAATTTTTTACTGATAGTGAATTTCTTTAAATTTTCTAACGAGTATTCTTCTTGATCTGAAATAGACACTCGTTATTATAATGTAGAAAAATAACGGCGGTTGAGGGGTATCTTTGAACGTAGTCTCATCTACAAGTTGAAAGAACTGTGAGACCGAAAAATTAAGATAAAAATGTAGCATACAAATAAATAATTTTTAAGATAAAACTGCGTCCAAAGTACTCTTCAAAACCGCATTAGAAGATAGTAATCATATTTCAATAGGTATATGAAATACACACTATCAAACGTGTACGCTGTAATTCGAAACCAATTGAATAAAATGGAAAGTATTCGACCAATAACTTCGGGCGGAGAGTCTTGCGTCGGCATACACAACCCCACAAGAAGTAGAGCACCAAATCTGCCCATTAACTGTCTTTCTTCTAAAAGTATAGAACTCGATTCACTAACGACATTGAACGCAGCAGCTTTTGCTTGAATATCAGTCATATCTCGAGGGATTTCTGGTGTTACTGGGCGAGCTTCTTTCAACAGACTAAAAAAAAAAAAAAATGGAATAGTTGAATTTTGAAGATATTTGAGAAATAATGTCGAATTATCGTTATTTTTACCTCACAGCCGCATCTATCAAATATGTTCGCATTACAGGATCCATCTCCCAAGCCTGACACAGTTTGGTGTGAAAAATATGGTCATAACCTCGAAGATTATTATGACGCGAATTGTGACACGATTGACAATATCTAATTGGTCGATTTTGATTATAACTCGCGCATTCCATTGAAAAACATATGGACACGACGCTCTTCTCGACACCTCTACAATTCTGAAAAGATGCACTTAGTAAGTAAAATGAAACATTTCAACTGCATAAAATTATTCATAAAATATGTACCTTATAATCGCAAGAATTTGAAGCTTGGTGAACAGGTAATAACACGTCGTGAAAATCTTGATTTGGATGTTCACGATGGATTTCATTAGCACATTCAACGCAAAGATAAAGAGGCGGTGGGATACCATTTGAATATTTGATAGCGAGAAGAATATTATTACAAATTTTTGATGCATTATTACTTCCACCACTGGGACAGCTTTTGCACTGACACGTGTACGCGATCATTTCACCTACAAATATTTGTTTAAGTCAACGTGTTTTTCTATTTTAAAGTGAAATTTTAATGATGTACAATATTTACTTATTTCTGCTGGAGCTGCTCTTCTTTCAAACAAAGCCGTATTGAAAGAGGGCCAGTAATAAAATAAGAGTTTACTGGCGGAAACCTTTGTATAAGAAGGCCCGTATGCGATTATATTCAAAATGTCTTTGGCTACATTCGATTTCAAAGCCATCAAACATTCTAACAAGTGACAATGATGAGCTGTAAAACGGAACGTATTATCAGTGAAATTGACAACTCTTTATAAAACCGTGTTCCTCAAAATTAATTACATACCATTAACGTTAGAACTCTGACACAGCTCTTCTGAATACTGTAATACTGCCATTAAAATCGAAGGTACCGACAACGCGATACAGCTATCTTCGTTAATTTTGGCCGCTATAAAATATCATTGACATTTTAGATTATGGTGTAATGGAAGAAAGTAAGTAACTACTATAAAAATACTTACGAACTGTGAAGGGAAGTATATGATAAATTAAATAATTCATTATATCTTTGTGCATTTCGACAGGAAACGATGTGAGTGAGGATGCAGCTAAGTATGGCAGTGAACTCAAAAGGTCCCGTTCCAGGAATGGTATAAGATATATTAGTGTACAAAACATCGATTGCGCGAATTCTAATATTGAATATTTAAAAGATCAAAATGAAACTATAGTTGTATATCATCTTAATCCAAAAGTCACCGAACTATTACCTTGCAATCCAGTGTGAATTACAGCACCGTCATCAATCAGAAGAACAAGAGCGTTATATAAACCTTTATAATCCATAGCTGGGAAGAGGGAAAGTCTTGATGTATCTTTATCCAAATGTTTTGTCATCTCCAACACGTTAGTTGGCATATCTTTGAGAACAACTGTAATCGAATATAAAATAAGAATATTTCAAGTATCTTTGTAAACTAAGTACATTAATTTAACATTTAAAGAAACTATAACCTTGCAGAGATTGCTTTAAGGAGGATAATGTATTAACGATGTCATAGCCGGTCGGTAATGGAACATTTCCATTTAATAAACGGGAATGGTACTCTTGAAGTGTTTTTATTTTGGCAGCAACTATAACACAAGTTGATAATTAAGTAAGGTGGGAAATCTTTTTGATTTCATCAACCAAAACAACATGAATCAGGTATACTCACATGTAGCTGCAGTGGTATACATATTTAAGAAGAAAAAGATCGAAGTTTTATCCAATCCCTGTTTCAATGAACATCATTCCTCCCAATTATTATTGATTGATAAGATCATGTTAAAGTTCAATCAAATGAACTTCTCAAAATCTTGAAACACCATAATGATTCTATACTTCAGGCCACAATTGAACGTTTCAACTATCTACTGAATTATATTTTATAACGAAAAACACAAGTACAAAAGCTATTTGTCTCCATTATTCACTTTTTTTTACATGATATATTATTTTTTACTATCACTATTTTTTAGTTTGAGTTTGATTTGAATGAACTTTCGCTTCGCGCTCGTTCAATATTTTCATCAGTGCTGTTACTTTGACTGCCATCAAGAATTAATTATTCTTTATGTTTTTTATCGACTACTTGCCTAAACTGAGTATAGATATTTATCGATTTTGCTGCTCTCTGTCTGATTCTACTAGAACTACCGTTTCCGTCGCTGATGAAGTGATGACTTGGCAGAGAGGTGATACGATACAGGTGATTTGCTGACTGTTTACTGATAATAAACGGTGATAAAAAAAAATGAAAAAATTTGATTGAATTGCTTTTGAAAATTGAAAAATTAGAAAAGACGATCATTTATTAATTTATTTCCTCTGATGATAATCATTTGAATAAACTTTTTTTTGTATAAAAAATGGTATGTGTTACGTTTATACATCCAGATTTAGGCATCGGCGGCGCTGAACGGTTAATTGTTGACGCTGCTGTCGCACTCAAAAAGAATAACCACAATGTACACATCGTCACCGCTCATCATGATTCATCTCATTGCTTTCCTGAAACAAAAAATGGATTTTTGCCAGTAACGGTAGTTGGAGACTGGCTTCCTAGGAGTATATTTGGTAAATGCTGTGCTTTATGCGCCTATTTTCGTATGTTATATGCTGCTCTTTACTTGATATTCTTTAGCAGAATTGAAACTGATATTGCGATCTGTGATCAAATTTCGGCGTGTATTCCAGTCCTTCATTTAAGGATTAAAACTGTGATATTTTATTGTCATTTTCCTGATTTACTTCAAAGCAAACCTGGAAGTTCATTGAAGAAGTTTTATCGAACTCCGTTGAATTGGATCGAAGAAGTAACTACCGGCCAAGCTGATATAATTTTAGTCAACAGCGAATTTACCCGGTCAACATTTAAAGACACATTCCAAACCATTAAAACAGTACCGGAAATTTTATACCCATCAGTCAACACAAAATACCTTGATGAAATTGACAGTAATTCTGACGTTGACTTATCTGATTTTGAAGTTATTAAATCTCAATACTTTCTATCAATAAATCGATATGAACGGAAGAAAAATTTAGCTTTAGCTATAGAAGCATTTGCTTGCTTGAAACAAAAAATATCTTCGGAACAGTGGTCCAAATTCAAATTAGTTATAGCCGGAGGATACGACTTGTTGGTAGAAGAAAATATTGAATATTTTGATGAACTTCGGAGCATAGCGAAGCAACTAGAAGTTGACAATAAAATTGTGTTTTTAAAATCTCCGTCTGAAAGTGAGAAAATCACGTTGGTGAAAAATTGCCGCACCGTAATATATACTCCCTCAAATGAGCATTTTGGTATTGTGCCCTTGGAAGCAATGTATTTTGGAAAACCCATCATAGCCGTTTGTAGCGGTGGTCCATTGGAAACTGTATTAAATAAGATAACTGGTTTCTTATGCGCACCAAATGCCGAATCATTTTCAGACGCGATGCAGAAATGTGCTGTCAATGAAGAGCATGTCCATCAAATGGGAGACGCTGCATATAAGAGATTCAAGTCGCATTTCTGCTTTGATAATTTTTCTACTAAATTGAATGAAATAATTTTACAAGTAACCTCGTGAAAATAAATAAGTGTATTTTTATTTCAACTCTTTTTTTATATTCAAAAAATAATACCTTGATTGTTTTCTGTTATTCGTGAATATTTAATTGAACGATAATATGTTTCATTTTTAATATTATTTATACCTGCATAATTACACTACCTACATTGTTGTGATTTCATTATTTTTAAAGATTAGTGGATAAAATATCTTTCTTCTTCCTCTCACAGTACAGCTTTTCGACTTTCCGTCATCAAAGTCGTGGTCTCGCTCTCGTTTTGCAACTTCGTAACGTAGTGGTAGCCGACAGCCGTAACCTCGGCAATCCAACATCGGTCTCTAAACCTCATCGATCAATCACTAGCAAAAATTGACAATTCAGCATTTTTTTCTGCAAAAATCAGAAGCAAGAGCTTCAAATCAGCTGATCATTCAAATCAAATATTTCAAAATTCAAATGAACGAAAACAATACGATAAAGAGTTGGAAATTCCATTGTTAATCAATAGTAAATATCTGTTATCAGCTGATCACATCAACATGGAAAACTACCTAAAACGGAAAAGGCGATCACTTGAAAAATTCGAGGAATGTTTGTTAATTAAGTAGTAAAATGTACCAAAGACTTAGGTATTTTAATTATTGTTGAGGTAATTGGAAATTTAATAGAATGGGTCTTACATATTTTACATTACTGTTTCTCTAGTATTTCGATGGTTATGCCTAAAAAACCGTCTAACAGTAAGAAATTGATAAACACAAAAAATGGTGAGTTGAGAATTTTCAATAATTATTCATTACATTTTTTATTTAATAACATCTTTTCGTAGAACCAGAATCAAAGCCGAACGGTAACGTTTACTGTGATAAAAAGGGCAACGTGATGATCCGTATTTTGGCAAAACCGGGTGCAAAAATCAGCCAAGTAACAGGTAAAGTATGAGATATGAGAAACACCGTAGGGCTGTTCGAGTACCCGGGTACGTGGATTCGGATATTTTTACCTATGGAACCGGGTACCCGAATCCGGACCGGTTCCTTATCTCAATCGATCTTATTCATAAAAAATCGTGATAAATTGTCGAATTGCATAAATGTGGCTAATTTTTTATTTTTTCATAACAATTTTTTTTTTGTCTAAAATTGGTCGAAAACTCAGAAAACTATAAAAAACGCTTCGATTAATAAAGTCGAGGCCAAATTGTATGTAAAACAATAATTAATTTTGATCCGAAAATCAAGCATACCACAGAAAATTTTCAAGAACCGGGTAGGAATCGAGTACCCGGTTCCATTTAAACGCCGAATCCGATTCGGACCGGGTATCCGAACAGCCCTAAGAAACACTATTATTTTGTTTGATTTTCGCTGTGTTGATTAAAATTTTATTTCGTCGCAGGAATAACAGAAGAAGGAATAGGAGTTCAAATCAATGCACCACCAGTTGATGGCGAAGCGAACACGGAATTGATTAAATTTATTTCTTCCGTTTTGAATGTCCGCAAATCCGACATATGTCTAGACAGGGTGAGGATTAGAAAAATAATACATTTAGATCATCAAAATTGTAATAATCACGTATTTCTGATATTTGTTTCCTAAGGGCTCGAAGTCGAGGCAAAAAGTACTGCAGCTGACATCTGGAATCATTAGTGTCGATCAAGTGATGGAAAAATTGAGAAATGCTTCTGATAAATGATCTAATTGAACCAATTATTCGATGATTGTAATTGTAAACCCTCATAATTTCGTGATATTGTTCACTATCTTAATTCCAATTTGCTATATAGCGAGTGCTAATTAATAAAGTATCAAACTTGAAAAATTATCACATTTCATGTAAAAAACAAAATACACGATTCAATAATTACTATTCTCTTTTAATATAAAAATATCACATACAACACATATTTTATGCAAGTATAAAAATAAGACAATTAAATGCACCACACATTATGAGCATATAAAAAATTATCTGTAGGTAGTAAAAATATAAAATCCATTCGAATATCCTGCGAATAATAATTTCGACTATGAAATTAAAATGATCGATCTAGTCCGTGCCGAAATATTTTTGTCCAAAGTGATTCGGCGCCACGACATTAAGTTCCGAAGTTAAAATAGTTAGCTGAAATTTGAAAAAAGAAACAGGTGATTGAAAATTCGACATCGCGAGTAACTTGAACAATAGTCAATATTTACTTTTGGATATACAGTTAAAAGACTTCTAACCGACGCTGGCGTGGAAAAAATGTTGGACAAAATGATGTTATCTTCTTGAACGTTATGTTCTTTCAAAACAGCCACAGCAGTTTTGGCCGTATTACCGGTACCTATTAACACGAATTGGAGAAAAATTAAAAATTTACAAGCTTATAATAACAGAATAACGTAAATGTACTCACTCATGATGGGGTACATCAGAAGGACTTTCCGTTCAGCTATATCAGGTGGGAATTTAGCATATACAACCTTTGCTTCGTGCGTTTCAACATCCGATTCTATCAATATTTTACCAATTCTAATTGATCTACAGCAATCCCGCAGACCCTAAATAAATTCAATATTTTGATTACCAATAATCAGTGATCACTTCTCAAGCTCAATTTGATGTTTCTCACTTGTTCCATTACTTCACCACTGCGTACAATACTGACACCGCAATTTCCTCTTTGATACTTCAACCCATTATATATTTTGCCAGTCGGAGTGGTGACAATTGATTCGGTGAATGGAAGCTGATTCAAACTTTCTTCAATAACTAACCGAATCTGCAAACAGATTTTGTATAATAACCACCAAAGCTAAGCGTACTAATTAAGTAAGTAAGTAAGTGAATACCAATCTATCTGCATAAAATTTGAAGTCGCTCCTCGACGTATTCCTGAAAAATTTATGAAACACATCATGTAAATTACGTCTAATGAAAAATATATAAATACCTATATTTGAAACACTCACTTATCTCTCAATATAGTTTGCAATTCCTTAACCTGATCATTCGTAGGTAACAATTTCAAATTGAGTCCATATTCATCAACATGTGTTTCACACTTTTGTTTGATTAATTTGGGAGTACATCCGTTAATATTAGCCGTACTACCCATATGGTTAATAATTGATAAGGTGGCAAATATATATAAGGTTTGGAGTTCACTTTCTTTCAACACACTCTACTAATCATTAACACTGAAGAGAAATTAACCGCGGCCACGCACGTTTGTCAATGATATTTTAATTACACGAGTACAATAATAAAAATACAAAATTTATTCAAAGATTTTTCACCGAAGGTGTGTTAACTTATTTTTACTTCAACACGAAACTGCGCTTTACGCCGTCACATACAACGTGATCAAAACTGAACTGCGAACGAGACAGAGAAAAGAGAAAGAAAACCATCATGAGGTCATCGTAAATGTTCTATACGCGCTTCCTTCTTTGAATTACACGTAAACGTAGTTTTGGAAAACAAAATAACACAAAAGCCTGTCCTTCCAAAAATCTAGTGCGCAATTACGTTTGTAGGTGTTATGGTTGCTGGAAAAGTTACAAACAAACTTATAAGTATCATTGCACTCCAAATCAATAGAATGTTGGAAATGGGAACATAAAAATAACATTTTCGTACTAACTGAACTGGCATCTGACAATGAGCATCGAGCTATTGAATTTATTGTCTACAGCTGTATTTTTGTAGAACAAGATGCACATTAATTACAATTTCATTTTCATAACTTATTTGGAGCTGTAGCTCTGTAGGTACATAAAAAATGAGTAGGTAAGGAAACCTAATTTCTCAAAATAGGAATTTTGAAAGTTCAACTTACAGCAGTAATGATAGCTCAAATTTTTTTGAAGCTGGAATCTGCGCATTTTACGCTAAAATATACGTAAATATCTTCACAGTGCATTCATAAGAACTGTACGTGTTAGACTATTACCTGTATGATTTAGGCATGTACCTATCTATACATAAAATATGAAAAATTCATAAATCAACAAATCTCTCGTTGACGTTTTTTTGGTCTCATGAATCCAATTATCTACAAATAGGATTAGGAATATTAAAATGTTTCGATTAGGTATGGACTGTTAGATATACTCGAGTAAATGTTTTGACTCTAAACTCTAACAAACCCAATTACTCTACTACACTCATTCAATTAGTGTTTTAGTTCATTTGGTTATGTCTTATGTACTTAATAAAATTTATTGCCTACCTATTGTTATCATTATTCATGTTTTAGTCTATCTACGAGTACACTCATAGTAAATAATTTATGAATTGAAATGATAAAATGAAAATATGAAAATGTATGCGATCAAATTTTAATCGTATAATTTCTTGCTATAAAAAATGATTCATAAAACTGAGGAGTAATCATTTTTTTTGTCAAATTTCAAATATGTAACTTTACCTACTTATGCAGATTGCAGAACTTTTAGTTAGGTAGGTACTCGCAAACTACACGCGCTTAAAAATAATATGTTAATAATAAAACAGCGAATTGTTTGAAGCAATATAATTTTCAAAAGGAACTCTAAGTAAATACATATCATCGTAATACAGAAACTAAAAAAAAGAAGCAGTGCAACATAAAAAAAATGAAAAATAAAAAATCTATTATTAATAATAATATTAATAGAAAGCATATCGAATGCGCAAATGTTGTAATATAAAATTATAAATCAATACAAAGATGAAATGAAAGCATAAAGAAATCATTAGTAACCATATAATGAAGCAAAGAGAGCGCAAAATCTCTTCAGTTCCACATATCACAATCGAATTTATTAAACAATATTACGTTCAATATTAAAAACACAATTGGGAACGATAAGTTTGCTTATGTATTACAATATAAATGCGAAACATGTTTATTTAAAACTTTATAAGATGAAAACTAGACGATTAGTACCTAGGTAATTTAAGCGTGAACACGAGAAGAATTAAACGGTATGAATAAAACCTACCTTAAAGAATTTTTTTTTTCAAAATTTATTGACAAGTTGTAATAGTTTTACGGAAATCGGTTTTACTCTCCGATTTCCACACGAGTCGTATTTTATACGAAAATCCTGTCATTTTAATAGGTAAATATATCGGTAAAGTAAGGTGGAATCTCTAATTTTTCATAAGAGCAAAATTAATAATGGGTACAATATTTTTATGGTAAAATAATAGCTCAAGTTTTGTAATAATTTCATCACAAGTGTATACAATAATGAAACACGTCTGTTATTATTTGATTGTTTTGAAAAACCGTCGCATTGTGCATTATTTTACTAAACATTTCGTAATTTAATACTTCAACATTACTTTCATGAAACATTAAAAAACCTACGAAAAACAATAAGTTGAAAATGAATCTCATAACATTGTATTTGTGCAGCTTTGTTTTTATTTGAGTCTCTCGTGCGTTTTCTTTGCTTATGAAAACTTATAATTCACTTCGTAAAACTGCAGAATTAAATACGAACTGTGAGAATAACTCTAATACAAATATAACTTTACAACCTATACTTTTGTAAATATAAAAATCTTTAATAATTTGTTGACAATAAAAATATGATGTTGTGGAAGACGAAATAGCAAAATGAATTTCGTTTGAAAAGTAATGACTCGAATAAGGAAATTTTTTTTTGATTGTAATGTTTTCGATCTAACGTTCTTAGAAGCGAGATAAGTTTAAATTTGACGTGATCATTACTTATATTGTACATGATTACGTATACTTCGTAAAATTAAATGGAACGGTAAATAATTCAGCTTTCATTCTTCCGTAGAGATGTCTTCTGTGGGACCTTCTGAATGGTCTTTTTCGTCATCTTCATTCTTTACACTTTCATGCTGCAAAAGAAGAAATTAAAAATTAATTTTTTGGTCACCTATCAATAACGAGTGAAATCAAATTAGGTCACACTGTATACTACACGTTAATACATCTTATCAAACAGAAAGTAACATTTAAAATGGGTTAATTTCACTTCAAACCAAGAAGTTAAATCACAATATGAATGCTTTCAAAATTTTTATAACACTTCACCTCATCTAATATTTCATCAGAATCAACAGGGAGAGCATTTTCAATTTCATTTTCGTTTTCTAATGTTACTGCTTCTGTACTGTTGTCATTGACAATATCTAAATTTTCTTCCGTACTATAATAAACAACGGTGGTAAGCAAAGCACAGAGTCGTAAAAGCTATTCCTGTAAGAAGCACTTGAATTTATTTTTTGTATTGATTTCGAGTGGGCAAAACCGGAAATTGGAAAGGATTCAAAGGTAGAGCGATTCACATTTTTCATGCTATGTTGGAGCATTGGGGGGGGGGGGGGGGGGGGGTCTAGCTTGAACGTGCTTCATTAATTGAAATGAAAGTGAGTAAAGTGATTCAGAAATTAGAAAAATACCATCAGTGCATTTACCTTTCGCGTAAATCTTCTTTTACGTTGAATGAATCTTCTTTGCCAAATTCCTAAAAAAAACATATCCATGCGTGAGTGATAGCAGTACTTTTCATGTTGAGCTATTTGAATGACCGTAAAGTTACCGAAGATCCATTAACAACCTCTTTGTCTCCTACATTAGAGTTACTTGAGGTCGTATTCAAAAATTTGTCCAATTCGTCTAATTCGTTGGCCATATCAAATTCTTCATAATCCTATTTCAAAAGAAAACGATGTAATTTAAAAGTGTTGGGTGTTTCACACAATTAATTGTGCAAACTACGTAATATAAATCATTGGAAGGAATTTAGGTGCAAAAATCAACACTTGGTGAAAATACAGAAAGGTAGTGTATCGTACTTCATACATCATACACATACCCCGCAATAACGATCGTCATTAAATATTTGAGGTGGTAACGGATATTTGGAATCTCTTGCTTTGCTGTGTTCTTGCATGAACTCTTTTTCATGTTCTTTGCCTGGTTCGGCGATATCTATCAAGTCGTACTTCACATTTTTACTATCTAGTATCATTGCTACTCTTTGCTGTCTCTTCTTTACCTGAAACAAATTGAATGAGAGCAAAGATACATATTTTTTGAATACAAAGCGAACTATAGTAATTCTAATCACAAAATTGAAAGCAACTTTTTTTAGCAAAGGAAATTGATCATATCTTTAGTATCTATATGTATATTTTGTAGTTTGAATTACAAATAAATGATTATTACCTCTTTGTTGCCGGAAATGCCTGAAATGTATACTCGAACAACCATTGCTACTTCTTCACTGAATCTATCACCATTAATGTGAAAAATTAATTTTTTAATCTTTAAAAATTTCAATAGACGACAGGTAACTACTGTTAACTAGTCAAGATATTATTATCAAAGTAACTGAATCTGCCTGCGCTTGCTATTATGGCCCATAAACCACGTAATCACCATAAGCTGGCTCAAAATAATTTTACTTATCTCTGCATCTCTGCGGTCGCTCTGGGAGTGGCTAAATCCACAACAAGTAATCACCAAAATGAACGAACGAGAATTCATATCATATTCTTGTTTGAAAACTCGTTTTCGTGGACAATGGACATCGAGATTTTTCCACCAGGCACCAAGCTTAATAAAATTTAATAAAAATTAAATATTAAAATTTTTCCAAGATTTATATTCTTCAAATTTTTCATTTTTTTTTTCGTTTTCAATTTTCATTCCATTTTTGAAAAAAAAATTCTTGAAGAAATTATTCATCACTCATCGAATAATTATTTATTCTTATTTTTTCCTCAAATTAAATTTTTCATTAAATATAAATTTTTTCTGTTTGTCGTTTAAAACAACTTAAAACTCATTTTAAAAAAATAATTATATATTTTTTCTATTTTTTCATTCAAACTTGCCAATAATAATTTTTTCATCAAAATGCAACCAATCTTCATTATATTTTTTCAAATTCATTTTTTCAAATTCATTTTATGAAATTTTTAATGAATATTGTTAATTAAATTTAGTTTTAAATTTTCATTTAGATTTTTAAACATTTTTCATAAAAAATGTTCATCAAAAATGCTTCTAAGTTCTAATTCTAATTTCTCTTCTACCATACTTTTTCAAATTTTTCTTTTGAAATTTCTTTCAAGTAAATTTTTTATCAAGTTTATTTTTCCGAAATTTTTTCCGACTTTTTAAATTTTATTTTTTAAAGAAAATTGTTCATACTCCCCTCATTTTCCAATAAAATTTTCAATTGATTTCATTCTCAAATTGGTCATCAGAATGTTCCTATTTCTTCTCCGAACTGGCAACTTGACTTCTCATTCGAATTTTTCCAATAATTTTCATCATTATTTTTTTCTGTCTTCTAATCTAATTCTTATCGAGTAATTTCTAAATTTCTTCAAGTAGATATAAATTCCAATTTTTCTTCAAATTTACTAAAATTTTAATATTCAAAATTGAGTAAGTACCTAAGTAGCTAAGTACTTAACTACTTACTGAGGCTACTGACAGTACAGACTTGTTGAAAAAAAATTGAAAAATTAAAACATAAGAAACCCTAAAAAATACATAGGTAGAATGAAAAATATTTTGAGTATTTTGTGAAAGAATAAATTTGTTCTAAATAAAACATCAAAGTTTTCAGAAAAAAACTTGAAAAAAAGAATAAAAATTAAATTATTTATTTTTTTAATTAACTTTATATATATTTCTATTTAATAAAATTATAAATTTAATTTTTATTCTAATTTTTTAATTAACAATTAAATTAAAATTATTAAATACATTTTCCAATATATTTATTTGTTTGAAAAAAAAAACTTGTACGAAAAAAGAATCATACAAAGAATAAAGAGGAAGAAGATTGAAGATGAATAAAAAAGAACGAGATCGCCCTTACAATGTGATTACTTATTGTGGATTTAGCCACTCCCGGTCGCTCTTTGGTGGAGTAAGATTGGCGGGGTAATTATAAATGGGCGGAGTTTTCGCCGAGTAGCAAAAAGAGGAAAATCGAGGGGGAACGGGGAAACCGAGCCATACCCCATCGGCCCCTCCAACCAATATTTCGTAGTTGAATGTCGAGGCATTTGCATTATGCGAATACAACAGCTCCAAAGGAGTGTTACCACTTTGCCCAATTTTTGCGTTTTTTTGCTCGATACAATTTTTGCAGCCATATTTTTGGTCACACTGTATGTGAATTTTCTTATCAAATTTTCAAAATTTTGGTTGTAGTAGGGTACTATAACTAGTTGTAGTTGTAATGTAAAGATGCTGTAATTTCCTCAAGTTTTATTACTTTTGCCCTACGGTGAAAAGTTGTGCGTAAGCGTTCTGTGGTAATATATTATAGTTATTCTTAAAAATCTCTCAAATTATCCATATTCAGGAGAAATGACCGGCGGTAAACAGAGAAATTCTCTATACGAGCCTGCCTGGAAAATTTATGAGCCTCCGAACGCTGGCGAACCCGTTGCCGAAGATGGATATGTGCCGCGTAACAGATATGCTACACCAGGCCATACGGGTATTGCACCTTCCATAATCGATAGAAATTATCCAGTTTTAAATGATCCTGTCCTAATTAAGAAAAAACAAGAACTGAGAGCTGCTTTGAAAGAGGAGTACATAAAGAATGCGTACAACCCCTACAGACATGCAGCTGCCGCAGGCGGAGTTCCGGTAACGATTAATTTTTTTCTTCTGATGGCAGAGTACCTCAGGCCTCGATATCTGATAGTTATTTTAAATTTTATGTTTCAGTTCGATTCCAGCGTACATCGTTATATCACTATGCTGAGGACACAGTTACAATTTTTTCGTCCTACGTTTAGAACAACATTTTTTGGGGGAATGATGTATTTTGGTGGCCCCATTTTGCTGTTTTTCTATTTAAAGGATCAAAAGGTGACACCCTCATTATTTTTTATGTCATTTTTCTTGTCCTCATCAATTTAATGAACTACAATTTTGTTCATAGGTTAAAGAAGATGCGTTATATCGTTCGGGAGCAGTTGCTTATAAAGATAGACCATATAAATATATGGTTTGATCATTTCAGAACGATTTCATAGTTATTGGCTTTATTAAATTAGTACAGTGTATAAAGTTTATTTGTTCTTCTAAAATACATGTTTTATTGAATTTCACGAGCTGCGTTATTTTCTTCGTCGTAACGATGGTGTTACGACGGTGATCTTTCTTTTCAAATCAATTATTAGGTAAAAGGACTAGAAACATTGCCTTCACCAAATATCACGTAAAGAACGGAAAATAACCTAGGAATAAAGACGTAAAAACTCGAAAGTTGAAACTTTGAAAGCTCGAATTCGAAGGTCGAAATTCTAACTTCTAATGGAGATCAAAACCAACGAACACTTACGAACACACCCGAGACGTTACGAGATAACCTTTTTGTTGTTTTTTTGTTTGAGGACAAAAATTATTGATAACACGAAGAATTTTTTGGCTAAAGTGGTCTTTCGTATCTAAAGTAATTTTTAATTTGGATCATATTTCATATTTATTGAAGTTAACTTGATGTAATTTTACGAAAATAATATTTCAACGCTGTCCATCAATGCAAAAATTTAGGAAATATTTTAATGAGGTATGTGTATGATTGTATTCAAATCATAATTATTATCAAAGTCCCTTATGGTTTTTTGACGTTGATACAAAATTTTATAGTTTCACTATAAATTACTGTTGAAGAAAAAATTTCATGTTTTCTTTCTAATAAAATTTGAAGATAGTTGAAGTTGAGATACCACGTGAAATTTTCGCGAGTTCAATTTTCTGATGGTTGATTGTGTTTCATTTGTGTTAAAAATTTGAAAGTGTTCATTACTTGTGTAACCGGTGTTTATTGACTTATTTCTTTAGTTATTTCCAACTAAATGCGTAATTTCAAAGGTAATATTATTTATTTGCTGCATTTTGCTACATTCACCTTCTAATTCACCTTTATAAGACGTATCGTCGCCAAATTATTAACGTACATACACTCCGTTTTAAGATGAATTAATTATTTTTTATTTTATTTTCTTAAAATTATGACTCTGTATTTTATTGTAATGAATTTTCATTTCTTTTCAGATACCTAGTAAAGTATAGTATTTAGAACAGAACTTCAGATAGTTTTAAACCATTTTAATGATGGGACGAGCATTAAGAATCAGAAAACGGAAAAAGAAAAACAGGAAAAATGAGATTACGTCTTTCAATCATGACGTAGAATATTTAGAATTGATAAAATGGATGAAAGAACACGGTTGGAAGCCTAGCTGTAAATTGGTTTCATCCTATTTTAGCAAAACCGGAAGAGGACTGATGGCAAAAGAAAGAATATTTGCCGGCACTGCCTTGGCGAAAATACCGTATAAATTGTTGATCACTGTGAAAACCGTTCTGCAATCAGACATCAGTTGGATATTCACGAATAAGAACGCCTTCGTTACTCAGCAAGTCTTGTCATCATTTCTTGTTTGGGAACATCACCTTGGAGAATCATCTGCTTGGAACAAATACATAAATTGTTTACCTAAAACATTTTCAAGTCCTGTATTCTGCAGCGATATTGATTGGTTGCCTGAAATTATTCGGGAGAAAGTTCAAGTCATGAAAGACAAAGTTATAAAAACATTTCATTCCATTTTGCAATTTATAGGACAGCAAAAATGTGTTCACTGTGGCGTCGATTTGAGCGATGTTTTCATTTACGATCTATACTTATGGGCATGGTGCGTAGTCAGCACTCGTGCTGTTTATTTATCTCCCGAAATCAATTCTCAAACTTCCATTTTGTTGACGGATGAAAACAATTTAGCTTTAGCTCCGTATATTGATTTATTCAATCATAGTTACGATTCCGAAGTAAAAGCGTATGTAATTGAATCCGAAGGTATATATCAAATTGAAACGCTAATACCGTTTTCAAAAAATGAACAAATTTTCATCAACTACGGACCATTATCCAACGATAGACTATTTGTTGATTATGGGTTTGTAATTCCATCAAACATTCAAGATGATATTACATTCACTTATGATAATGTGCTGTCTGCCACCAATCAGTTGTTCCCTTCTAATAAACCTATCAATGAATTTCGTTTGAAGTTTTTAAAACAGAGAAATTTATTTAGCAAGATTTGTTGCTACGCCGAAGGCTTATCGTGGGACTGTCAAGCTTTGATTTACGTGTTTATATGTTCACCAGGAGTGAATATTGAAGAAATTAAGCAAAATATTTTCTCTGACAAGTTCAGAACAACATGTTCCACTGATATAGCCCGGGTGGCTGAACTAATACTTGATACCAAATATAATGATTATGAGAAGGAACTTGAAGTTCTGAAACAATTCAATTCAAGTCCTAAAATTAGAGAAGATTGCTTTTCTGTAGCTTGTGTATTATACGAGGAACATTTAAGATTGTTAGATAAATGTAAAACTATTATAAAAAATAAATACTTATGAATAAAGTTTTTGTAATCGACTTTTTTTTCCAAAATTTTGAAAAATACTTTCCATCTTTATTTTCATTCCAGCTGTAAGAAAATTTTCGAATTACCTGGGCGTCGTCTAACTTAATGTAAATAAATACGACGAGTAAACCATTTTATATCACTCGAATGAATATATTACGTGTACACTTGAATGTGTTTCTCACTTTAGTTATAGATTAGATATTCCACCTGAAATTGATTTTAAAATCGTCATTAACATTCGATAATTATTTTATTTTTCAGACCCCCTTGATTATTAATTCTCTTAGGAATAGAGCATCATGTCAAGACCAAATTCTCAAAACTATACCGGTTGGATGTTTGTATTGCTCCTGCCCATTGCGATTTAGATCATCGTCTTCTGTACCATTTCGTAAAAATAATCCGCTACTAAGCGCTCTTTCAAAAAGAAATTGTTTTCATCCGGGCGTATCATCAATCGGCAATAATGCTGCTTTCAACGAAGATGGTTCCAAACAGATTACCAGTAAAGATATGCTCAAAGCAATGCTATCATACATTTGGCCAAAAGTGAGTTTAAATAAATTATTTTTAATAGTATGCATTCTATGAATAGGTTTAAAATACCTACCAAGTTTGAAATTGAACCAATACTTAGATAGGTATATATTATTTCCTATGATACAATTTTTTTCGCAGGACGATAAATCAATCAGAAATAGGGTGAGCGTGGCAGTAGGATTACTTGTCGGAGCTAAAGTGTTGAATGTTTCTGTACCTTTTTTATTGAAATTCGCCATCGATGACCTGAATGCTTATCATGCAGCAAAACATGGAGGAGAAGCACTGCTTACTCTGTCAACAGCGCCGGACACAATTGTATCAGTAGCCACGTCTTTATTAATTGGATGTACGTAAATTTGTGCTCACATAACAATATAATATAAAAATATTAACCACCAATTTAATTGTGATGCAATTATAATTTTTTCAGACGGAGTCGCCAGGGCTGGTGCGGCCGGTTTTAACGAATTGAGAAATGCTGTATTTGCCAAAGTTGCTCAGCATTCAATTCGACGAATAGCTAAAAATGTTTTTCTGCACCTTCATAATTTAGATTTAAGTTTTCATCTCAGCAGACAAACTGGAGCGCTTTCAAAAGTTGGTTGCTTACCTATTACTTAAGGTACTGTGCCCAAATAACGCCATGCTAAGCGAGATCATCATTTTTAACAAACCTATCAAACTTAAACAACTTCTGAAGAGTTTTTGTGATGGATCAACTATTCTACTACATTTATAGCCTTAATTTGGATTTTTAGAATTAAAAACAACGAAGTTATGATTTTTTTTTAAATGAAGTCTAAATTGGCGTAATTAGGAACCCGGTCGCCAAATAACGCCAGTGCATAAAATATCCATAAAAATACGTCATAAAATCCAAATCAATGGATAAAAATTCTCAAAAAAAGTAATATAATCACTATTTGGACAAACAAAAGCATCGAGGTCATCTTTGGAACGACCAGGGCATTCCGCAATGTACATAATCTTCATATATCAAACTCATACTAATTATACCATCTCCGCTGTCTCATTGCATACGTAGCAATAAGAAAACCATTAGGTGGCGTAATTAGGGCACTAAGATAAAATTTTCAACAAGTCAAAAATTATGGAAGGAATCATTTTTTTTGGTGATACTCGGATAGATTATGAAGAAAAATGTTGAAATTAATGAGTAATTGCGGAATACTTGCTGAAAACGACGTATTTCGAACCAAATTTGCATTACTTAGGTGAACTTGTCATTTCAAATTTTTTTGAAAAATTTTCAACATTTTTTTTTTTTGGTTTTCAAACATAACCCACTGATGTAATATCGAGGACACGCACCGTAATTGTGTAGAAGAGTAACATATATTTTTATTGGGGCGATAGGTTCGATAGATCTCGAGATATAGGTAGGTGGCGTAATTGGGCAACCTGGCGTAATTTTGGTACAGTACCTTATTTATACTTATAAAAATATTATTTTTTCATTTAAATTAATTGATGAAAAATTGATGGCATTTTAAAATTATATGCGTTTTATTTCAGACCATCGACAGAGGAAGTCGAGGTATCAACTTTGTATTAACAGCAATGGTGTTTAATATTGTACCTACCGTATTTGAACTTGCTTTGGTCAGCACAATTTTGGTATGAATCTTATTAGTTTGTTTCTGTTTTACGTGCCTACTTAAATTCTAATAGGTATCTCTATGTATACCTAATACCATATCGAAATGCAAAATTTTTTTGATTTTTTTCTGTTGATAATCTAGGGGTTGAAATGCGGAGGTTCATTTGCTGTACTTTCTGTAAGTTGTGTCGGTGTATATGCCATTTTCACATTAGCAGTAACACAGTGGCGAACCAAATTTCGTGTTTTTATGAATCGCGCAGAAAACGAAGCTGGCAGTAAAGCTGTCGATTCTTTAATTAACTACGAAACTGTCAAGGTAAAAATAAAATACCTGTAAGAAAAAGGGAAAGTGTAAATTTTGAGAGCTTTAATTAATGTTTAATATCTGCGTTATTTTGTAGTATTTTAACAATGAATTATATGAAGCAGAAAAGTACGATAATGCCTTAAAAAAATATGAAGATGCTTCCCTCAAAACTAGTACTAGTCTTGCATTGCTGAATTTCGGTC
The DNA here is from genome assembly GCA_959613365.1 of Balanococcus diminutus. Taxonomy (NCBI): domain Eukaryota; kingdom Metazoa; phylum Arthropoda; class Insecta; order Hemiptera; family Pseudococcidae; genus Balanococcus; species Balanococcus diminutus. Next base: position 31,244,093 of record OY390715.1, on the reverse strand, counting down.
AGAACGCCATCTTCAGCACTGCCATTAGTGTTGCAATGATACTGGCAGCGCAGCAAATTACTACAGGTATGTTGAAAATTGAAATTTAATCAATTATTCCTCATTCAATGTTTATTCGATTACTAATACCTATAAAATTTTTGTTACAGGTTCATTGTCTGTTGGAGATTTAGTCATGATTAATGGACTACTTTTTCAGTTGTCAGTTCCTTTAGGATTTTTGGGATCCGTTTATAGGGAAGTTAGACAGGCTCTAATTGATATGCAGACAATGTTTACATTAATGACTAGAGACCCGATAATAAAGGTTCATATAGTTATTTGATTGCTCCAAAATTATTTCATTTTCATTTTTTTGAACGACGAAATTTTTATATTTCAGAGTCCATCAAATGCCGAAAATCTAGTTTTAAACAGCGAAAACGCCGAAATAGAATTTAGGAACGTGAACTTCAGTTATGCTCCTGGAAAACAAGTCTTTCAAGGGTTATCTTTCAAAGTACCCGCTGGTAAAAAGGTTGCTATAGTTGGAGGATCAGGAACAGGGTAGGTATTCATGTAGTTTTTACGTTATTGTTGTAAGGTATTATTATTCTTTTTTATACCTCTTGAGCATTGACGTTATCATATTTTCTATAAGTGCACCAAGCGTCTCTTTAAATTTGTATTTTCGTATGTTCTTAGGAAATCGTCGATTGTTCGATTATTATATCGTTTTTTCGAACCTGATTCCGGCGAGATTCTAATAGGCCAAAAAAATATCAAAGATTTAAATTTGGAAACTCTAAGAAACGCCATTTCCATAGTTCCGCAAGTAGGTAAATGTGTTTTCTAAAAAAAAAAATCCATTCGATTAATTGCTGCTATGACAAAAATTGTTTGTAGGATTCTGTATTGTTCCACGACACAATAATTTATAATTTACAATATGGTAATCTTAAAAAATCTGAAGAAGACGTATACAATGCAGCCAAATTAGCCAATTTACACAATTCGATTCTCAAATGGCCAGCTGGTTACCAAACACAAGTATGTAGAACAATGTACCTACTCCAAAAATAATCTTTGTGAGTTTATTTTTACATCGTTGATACAAAATATCTATTTCAGGTTGGCGAACGAGGCCTAAAGTTATCAGGAGGTGAGAAGCAAAGAGTCGCTATAGCTCGAGCTGTTCTAAAAGAGTCGCCAATTTTCGTATTTGACGAAGCCACATCGTCTCTTGATTCTTTAACGGAAATGGTAGGTGTCTCAAAACAAGAAACTTGAGTTATACTCTACTTCGACTAAGTAATATACATTGAGTGAATATTTTTCAGAATATTTTAGAAGCATTGAAACGAGCAATTCAGGGTAAAACCAGCATCTGTATAGCTCATCGTTTATCCACCGTAATGGACGCTGATGAGATTTTGGTTTTGGATAAAGGCACGTTGGCGGAACGAGGAACTCATAAGGAATTTCTTACGAACCCTGATAGTATTTATTATAGAATGTGGCGTATACAACACGATACTCCGGCTTAAACTTCTTGAATGTTGTTATTTATTCAAGTTACCAAGTTGAATATTATTGTAGATAATATTGTATTTATGACTTAACTTATGTACTTATTTGTTTTTTTGCGATTAAAAAAAAATCAAAATTAATGAAAAATCGAGTTTTGGAAGCCTTTTATTACCTAATTTCTCGACTCGAGTGTTGATCAGTTCCACAATTGAAGTACGAGGCATATGAAAAATACCTATCTTTGATCATTTTCCGAAGTGTCGTGTGTAGAAAATTATCCAAAGTACGCGTATGTATATCAAACCTGTACTTGCGTTTAAAGTATGAATAGTGACTTATTCATTCAAGCGTATCAGCATTATTAACCATTATACAGTCCAATGCGTATATCAGTTGTTATGGCTACCATCAAATAATTCCTACTTATTGATTATTTGGTGTTTTAAACGTGGATACTTGATTTTGTAACATTATTATAAACTATGTGAATCGAAAAATATATCATTTGGAAATAAAAACATTCAAATGTAGGTATACCTACTTGAATCAATTGTGATCCAAAATTTTCTCTTCTGGATTTCAGGTCGATAATAAAACTTAAAAAGTGAAACGTGATAATTAGCATAAGTACTTGTGTTAATTTGAATTTTTTTGGACTTAAAATTTCTATTCTTTAATAAGTATACTCGTAGCTAGGTACATTGAGATTGATTTATTCAATTCAAATTCGCAGACTGGATTAGTGGAAATGTGCGCTTAAACCAATGTGTATTATTCATACAAAATGGCTCATACATTAGAGACAAAGATATCATCTCCGAGCACTATTATTAAAATCATAACAGATGTATCGTCGGAGTCAGAAAAAAATCCCAACGTCAATAACACTTCGTAAGTAAAAATTATTTAGAAAGTGAGGAAGTATGAGTACCTAATACCTATATACGCACTATACGTATGTACATAAGTAATTATTATATCTATTGATAACGAATGCTTACGGATAACTTTTTTCTAATATTTCAAACCGGTTAATTGTATAGCAAAGAACTTGAAAAAGGTGATCGTGAACATCAAGAATCCAGTTCAACCCAAACCAGTTCTTCCTCCAGTTTATTGCATAAAAAAAAATCACATTGTTATTATGGTAAAATTTTCACATTACGTAATTTTAAAATTTTATCCAGTCGAATTAGACATTTTTTTTTCTATAATTATTCTTTGCCCATTTCAGTTCATAACAACAGGATTTATAAACCTCCTAACAATTACGCTTATGCATTACTGAATCGACCCAAGAGAAGTACAAATACGACTTCGCAGAAAATCATCTCCGCCAAATTTCTCAGAGTAAAACAGTTACAAAGCGAAATATCTGAAGCTCAAAAGAAAATTTCCGTAAGTGTTACCCAAAACCACCTAGAGATACAAGCCATGAACGTAGAAAGGCAACGTCGCATTTTCGAATAGTAGACGGCCGACTTTCCAATCCGTTTTTTGACGATAACTCGGGAAATATTCATCAAATCGAAATTCTGACAACACTCTAACGAAAGGAAATTTTCTGCTCTACAATTTTGGTTCAGATTAATTTTCACGAAAAATGCTTCGTTCGCTCTGAAAATGAGAATATGTGAAAATTTGCATATCCAAGAAAACATTTTACGCTGAGAAATCGAGGTATTTTCGTCAAATCGAAATTTCAATAATTTAAGGGTGAAAGGATTTTTTTCGCTCTACAATTTTGGTTCGTATCAATTTTCACGAAAATCGCTTCGTTGACCGGGAAAATGGGAAAATTTGGTAGACGGCCAACTTTCAAAATCAGTTTTTCGACGATAACTCAAGAAATATTCGTCAAATCAAAATTCCGACTACACCAAACAAAAGTAAATTTTTTGATCTACAATTGTGGTTTTTATCAATTTTCACAAAAAGGGGTCGTTGACCTCGAAAATGAAAAAATAAATAGTTTTTTGACGATAACTCAAAAAATTGGTCGAATCAAAAATTTTAAAAGCACTATAACTGAATGATTTTTCTGCTCTACAATTTTAGTTCTTATCAATTTTCATGAAAAACGCTTTGTTTATCCGCGAAATAGGAAAATATGAAAATTTGCATATCTGAGAAAACAGTTTTTGCTAATGAATCGAGGTATTTTCGTCGAATCAAAACTTCAATGATTTTAGGATGAAAGGATATTTTTTGCTCTACAATTTTTGTTCTTATCAATTTTTACGAAAATCGCTTCTTTGGCCGGGAAAATAGGGAAAATCTGGTAGACGGCCTATCTTCAAATCAGTTTTTTGACCGTAACTCGAGAAATATTAGTCGAATCAAAATTCCGAATACACTAAACGAAAGTTAATTTTTCCCTCTACAATTTTGGTTCCCACCAATTTTTTCGAAAAACACTTCGTTTGCCCAGAAAACGTATTTTCAATTGCTCAAGTCGGCCGTCTTCGGCAAGGTTGCCAAATTTAACTTCATGGCTTGTAGTGTCTAGGTGGTTTTGGTTACCCGTAAAAATTGTCAAAATGATGCCACTCTGGGAGGGGATAATAATGAAATTATTTGGATAAATCTGAGAATACTCGTATCTTTTAGGACTTGCAAGAGGAAAATCGTACCCTAAGAAATATTCAAATTAGGCAAGACTCAGCGTTGAAAAAATACCAATCTCAAGAATCGCATTTACCTCATTTAATGAAGTCTCACGAAGAAGAGTTACGCGTGCTCACAGTAAAATATAAAAAAGTAAGATTTTCATCTCGAGATTTATAAATTTCTGATCCTCTAGGCAATAGGTAGGTACCTATTAAATTGTTGATGGTATAGCGATCGTGTCTCGTGTCGCTCTTTTGATCTTCACGACCTTGGGCTCAGTAATGTAACGGTACCTGTTTATAGATACTGGACCTATACCAAGATACCCAACCCGCCGCCATATTGGCCTGATATCTTGAGTTATTCCAATTTATCCCGCTGGGTGTAGATGAGCGCGCTGTTCTTGTTTTTTCAAAGTGATAAACAAAAAAGTACGCGGAAAAACACGTTGTATGTGATTTGAATTATTTGATTTCTGTTATTTATTGTGAAAATTGTCAATTCAAATTGAAATTCACAATAAATAAAACTAAAAAAATATTCTGCCTCTCATGACAAAATGTTGGATTGTATCAGTTATAAAAAAATGCAACTCTTTAGATGATATCTTGGACTTCAGGAGTTTGTTTTTATAAAAATTCGACTGAAGCGCCATCATCTACACCCAGCGGGATAAATTGGAATAACTCAGGTATCCGGCAGGGTACGCGGGACCCTCCTACCAGGAGTTGGGTATCTTGGTATAGGTCCAGTATCTATAGATTTGCGAAAATTTTTGTTCAAGATCACGATCAAACTTTTTTTACCACGCTTTTATTAGCTTGGTATGTATGTTTGTCTCATGGAACCAAATGTATGTTTTCGACCAATCCTCTCTCATTTAATATTTTACTGGAATTGAAAGAACATAGTGCTCACATTAGGGGTTTTCGAGGTCGCTGAATTCGATTTTCGAACTCAAATTTACCCCCGACCCCAAATTGAGCCCCTATGAGGAGGTTCAATTTTGAAAATTTCAGAAAATCACAACATTGGTATCGAAATGTAGGTTTTCGAGGTCGCTGAATTCGATTTTCGAACTCAAATTTACCCCGACCCCAAATTGAGCCCCTATGAGGATGTTCAATTTTAGAAATTTCAGAAAATCACAACATTGGTATCGAAATGTAGGTTTTCGAGGTCGCTAAATTCGATTTTCGAACTCAAATTTACCCCGACCCCAAATTGAGCCCCTATGAGGAGGTTCAATTTTGAAAATTTCAGAAAATCACAACATTGGTATCGAAATGTAGGTTTTCGAGGTCGCTGAATTCGATTTTCGGACTTAAATTTACCCTTGACCCCAAATTGAGCCCCTATGAGGGGGTTCCATTTTGAAAATTTCAAAATTTACAACATTGATATCGAAATGTTGGTTTTCGAGGTAGCTGAATTCGATTTTCGAACTCAAATTTACCCCGACCCCAAATTGGACCCCTATGAGGGGGTTCCATTTTGAAAATTTCAAAATTCACAACATTGATATCAAAATGTTGGTTTTCGAGGAGTAAAACTATGAAATTAAAATATTTTCAACGACAAAAAGAGTTTAATAAAAATGTAAAAAAATTTTAAAAAACCACGCTTTTATTTAAAGTTGGTCACTTTGTAAAATGTTATTCATAGGGAAAGAGTAATGCCTTAAAAAACAAAAAATAAAATTTACTTGAATACAAAAATGTGTCATGAAAATTTTTGTATTCAAGTAAATTTTATTTTTTGTTTTTTAAGGCATTACTCTTTCCCTATGAATAACATTTTACAAAGTGACCAACTTTAAATAAAAGCGTGGTTTTTAAAAAAAAAAAATTTATTGCTCATTTGCCCTACATACAATTACTATGGTGACACGAGGACTGTTTTTTTTTTAGTTTTATTAATGCACCTTGTGTAATTAATGAGGAAGTCTGCGTTTTTCACGTTTGATTTTTTTTTGCCAAAAAAATATTTCTGAAAATAATAACTTTTTTGTCAGTTACGAAGCGCTTATAATGAGCTGGAATCACGCCACAAAAAACAGTGTACGGAGTTAATGAACATAAAAGATCGTCATAAACATTTACTCCAAATTTCCCAGGATAAGCATTTACTTCAAAGAGAACAATTGACGAAACAAATTGAAGAAATGAAAACAGTGATAAACGATTTGAAAAATAAAATTAAGGTAGATTTGTATCCTGCAATCAATATCGAATTTATTTCAGATTTTTTTTTTTAATAACAACTAATAATGCTCATCGTGGGATTCCAGTTACAGTCGCGGCGATTAGATTTAGAAGCAAAAAATTTCAAATATCAGCTTTCACTCGAATTTGGTAAACAGAAAAATTTACAAGAACAATTAAAACAGTCTCAAGATACGATACAAAAATTACAAATAGAAATCAAAGTAGGTGTATTTTGTGCTTAGTTATCAAAAGTTGAGCGATACCTATCTACGTACCTACCTACTGTGTTTTTCAACCACCAAAACCATTTTTTCAGGATAAAGATAGGTATATGGCCAACTGCAAAATTAATCAACACATTTCAAATAAAATGAATCAATTACGATTCAAAATACCGGTGAACAGTGGAAAAACCATTTCCAGGTAATTTTTTTTTTTTTTTTTTTTTTTGAGGGAAGGATAGAATGAGGAATCGATTTAATTATTACGTATCTACCTATTAAGCATCTACATCATTAATTTGTAATTACTTATAATTATACCTACTTATATTTTATTTAAAGGCTTTGCTCAACTTATGGAGAAAATCAGAGCAACAGACTTTCAAGTAGTGAGGACAAGGTAAAAATTTATAAATGAGCTTGGACACTGGATAAAATTTAATATTTTTTTCTTCAAAATCCCATGTTTTTATTTTTCTAGCATTTGAACGAAAATTTTTCAAGCGACAGCGCTCATAAAGAATCAACGTTCAAGACATCAGATGATTCGGATGATGATTTAGTATCGAAACCTAATTTCGTCGATCAACCAACCGCTGAAAAAGAAAGAAAACCTTACAGTTTTGAAAACGGGAGCTTACCTTCCATAAATCAAAGTAATTCGTTCTACGCTGATTCTAAATCAAATTCATCCGAAATCAAAAGTCCATTTAATTCGTACTTCGAGTTGGATTATTTACCTAAATCAAATCAAAATTTGAGAAGCATAAGCATTACAAATAAGAATAATTCTGACAATAATAACAACGTTAAACGTCGTTTTTCATTCGATAATGAAACGCCATTAAGGAAATTGTACGAGCAAAAAATACAACTAACTCCTCCAAATATTAATAACGAAATAAATAAATCTACAAATGAATTAGCCAAAGAAGATAATTTTGAGCAAAATGACACGAGTAGTGAGAAAAGCGAAGAACTAAAAGGTTTAGATGAAACTGTATCGTGGTTAGAATTTCACGAAAAATTTAATAATCAGAGCGAGTACGTAGAAACCAAAGTACAGCTGCAAAAAAAAGACGATAGTAAAGGAATCGAGGCTGGAAGTGATGATTCGTTACCATATGACAAAAAATCAGCTTTGTTATCGGCGCTTCGAGAAATTGATTTAGAAAAAAATGATAAAACTCCAAATACTCTGACATCGCCTATAAAATTGAATAACATTGGGGAAAAAGTTGATGCCAAGGCTGTAAAAAATAAAAAATTTGCGTTAAATTCGAAATCTTTGAAAAGCTCAGTTTAACTCCAGTCCAATGTGTAACTTACTTAATTCTCGAAAGGTACCTACATGAATTTGTAAATAATTATACCTACCTATATTAGAATTTTGTCTAATTTTATAAGATAATTTTTATATATTTATATTCATGTGATGAACCATTTTTATCTTTGCAGTAAATAAATAATAACTATTTTTGGGTAATTAATTTTTACAATAATTTACGTACTTTGTCATATTTTCCGAACGTGCCTAACACAATTTTTTCAAAAAATCGATAATTTCAAATACCTAAGAAAAAGCTGAAAATTTCAATAAAAACATGTATTATTTAAAAACTTATTGTAATTAGATAGCATACATGTTAACATATAAAAAGATACTGTGGTAACATAGGTACATCTTTATACTACAAAAATTACATTTTGGAAGTTATTTTTAAAAAAAAATTTCAGCAGTCGTTCTAGGATAACTTTCAAACACGACAAGTTCGATAAAATGTACTAAATTTCTCCCATTGCTACGATAATATTAGACAAAGCGGTTCTCGCATCGCTCTCTTGAAATACTTCTAATACCTCCATAGCTCGTTGAGAGTGTTCTTTTTGTAATTGTTTGGTTAAAATTAAACCTGGCCCACGGGAAACTTGCTCGTGTATCTATAACAACAAATAACACGTATTAGAAATGGTATTGAATAAAATATACAGTATAAATCAGGCGTGTGACGACTTACTTTGCCATAATCGACATTCTGAACGGATTTACGGCCTTTTTCAATTTCTTCGTATAGCGTCGAATCATGTTCTAAATGTAACATCACCGGAGCTGACGTTAAATTGAAGATTTCCCCTGCCGAATATCTCGAACCGGTAGTAAAAGGTTCCAAGTCTAAACAGGCCTAAAAATTTACACAGCTAATTTTAGTCAAAGTGGCAAAAATTACACTAGTCGATGAATTAATTTAAATATGCACCTGAGAAGCTAGCGCTAGATGTTTGCCAAACTCATAAGCGTGTTTTTGGAGTTCCGCATTTTGTCCAGCTAATATCAAAGTTCCTTTGCAAGAGTTACCTAATAAGCTCGCCGCCGATAAGATATTACGGTGTCGCCAATCTTTAACAGCTGAAGATGAAGATAAATGTTGTAACGACAAAGGAGACGATAATGCTGGAAATCTGTCTGGTAAAGGATTATTTTGTAGATCTCTGGGTCCGATGAATTCGCCTTCGGTAAGATCTCTTATAGCACCGCTCATTATTTCAATTAACTGTAACAGAAAGACACTTATAATAGAGTGAGCTTCGAAGGGTAAAAATACCCACGTATAAAAAATTTACATTTTGATTTCGTAAAGCTGCTAATTCAGCGCAACAATTTCCTAGTAAATAATCTCCTCCAAGAAGGGCAATTTTATTACCAAACATCATGTCACTGAGGACTACAGGTTCTGGATATAAACCCGGATAAATATTTACGAGGCCCTTGTGCACCAAATGACTGGTCCTAATCATTTCGGTAACTTCTGCCAAAGCTCTCTGGCTGTAATACAAAAAATTAAGATGACGATTACAAGAAATTGACCAGTTCGCTCATATGGTGTGCAAAATCATACCTATGAAGAACACCAGCGGATTTATCTTCTTCCATTTCATCGACGTTTAAATGGCCTGCGGCTTTCGATATTAATAATACGATTAAGCCCCATGCTTGCATATTATTTCTACCACTATATAATAGGCTTCTGCAAAAAAGTGAAATCATACACCAGACATGTAATACTTATACGTCATAAATACCCATCATTAATTAATAAATAAACGATTGGTCAGTGCTGTTTGTCGCAATTTAGTAATCACTGATAGTTTGCGAGTTAAATACGGACGAAAAGCGGTCCCCATTATTATAAATGGCATGTGCAGATTATATAATTCAACTGGTTATGAAGTCTGCTTTTTTTTACGGAACTGGAATCGATTACGTTACGATTACGAATTTTTAAATCGGACTTCCGGATTACTCATCGTGACAAAATTGAAAAAAATTTCTACATATGGTATAAGTAACTTATACAGATACAGAAAATGATAACTCGGCGCAATTTTTTCTTACTTGGCAGTTTTGAGCAACGGATGGTTAGATCCTACTAATTTCCTTAAGTGTAACGCTACATTGGCAATTTCATCGCTTAACAACCATCTTAAGCTGAGGAACGAAGTAGGATATCCGACAATTTTTTCAGCCTCTGACACAGCTCTATTCCAGTCAGGTTTCTGAGTATTGGACAGCTTTTCATTAACATTATTCGTTCTGTAGTCACGTTTTACACACACCGACAAGGCGAATTTACATTTAGTATAATCATTTTTAGGTAAAGATGTGGCACAACTTAAACGTTTACCAAGAATACAAGAACTTCGAAACGAACTCATCGTTTAGGCAATTAATAAAACAAAATAAAAAATTTTAGAAAAAAAAAAAAGGCAAATACACTCAATTACATTCTTTACAAAAACGTTAAATTAAGTAATTAAAATCGCGTTTATACGGCTAGAAACAGTAAAATAGAAAGTAAAATTATGAAGTAAGAAACCGTGAACGAAATAACTGTGACAGAAAATGTATTCTTCAATAACAACGAACTCAAACGAATAACATTCTCAATCTTACTAGTTCTTTCCGTTTCCAGCTTCATACGTTGGTACGTTCACGACTCCACGACCATCCACGACTCAAAGTTGCCCCTACTTACTAAGTAAGTGAAAGTAAAATACCAGTTGGTCGGCAAACGACAATTATTACTAAATACCTCGCATCATATCGTCGATCACAAATAAATTCATGAAAATAGAATCTGGTGTACTTGGCTGCCCAACAATATTCATTAACAGTTTTACGAGTACGAGTACCTGAGAAAATAAATAAGCTATCAATGAATTTGAATTATACATGACACGTTGGTGAATTAGTATGCTAGGATGCATTCCAAGACGGAAAATAGATGACAGCATACGACCGGAAATTATTGTGTTAGCTAATAAAAGTGATACAAAATAGAGGTACCTACGATTCAAATTAAATCATTTTAAACAACATTGCAATAAAAATACTGAAACAATTAGGAAAAGGAAACTTTAAACTAGATACTCATCAAGTTATAATATTAAACTAATAACCTTTTCGTAAGATTTTTATGTACGCGAATGTGCAAATCGCAATTTCTTTTTTCAAAAAATCAAAGTTTCAACTTTCAAAGTTTTCGTTCGTGTTTGATAACGTTATCATTTTTTGTGTTTTTCTTCTATACTTTTATCCACGACCTTTTGGCAACACTGGTTTTCCTTTTTAGTTTTTTAGTTTTGCTGACTCGACTGTTGTTTGGCCTTTTGCTGATCTTGTATAATTATAATTACCTACCTACATTAAATTTCATTCCGTTTGTAAAAATTAATATTTTACTTAACTTTTACGAGACGAAATAATGATGGTAATTGGTAAGTATAATAAATAAAACCGTACTTACTTTTAAGAGGAATAAAACGATGCAGTTTCTTCGATAATTATGTCATGGCTATAGTATCATTAGGTATTTTCATCTTTTATGACAGCGGAAAGCATCTGTCTTAAAATTTTTCATCATTATGTACAATTAAGTGAAAATGTTCCCGGTAATTCAAATTTTAATTCAGATATACTTAATGTTTGTTATGGTTTTCATATATTTTTTTTTTAATAAGGTCAATGTCACTGTTACTTTTTGGTTCTTTCCGCTTTAAAAATTTTTAATAATGCCTTTTCCCTTCTAGATGCGGGCAGTGACGAACCGCGGATTTTTCTCGGCGGGGGGGGGGGGGGGCACTGAAAATTCCAACTCGAACAGATTAAACTTTCTAACTTTGCTACTACATATACAATAATTATGTATGTACTACTAAAAAATTCTAAATAACATTTCTGCATAAATTTGAGGCCCAACTTAGGTACAAAAACGTCAAATTTACCAACTTTTTGAATGCCAAAGGGAGACAGGCCACCACTGCCACCCTATGGGTTAGTCCCTGGGCACAGGGCACAATTGAGCGCTTTGTTAAAATTTAAAGCCAGATAATACCTAGGTATCTGTATTATTTTTTTATGCTTACCTTGTCTGTTCTTGGGTGGCAGTTATTTTGGAAATGTTGTCGGGACCGGGTGTCAGTTGGTGACATATAGGTAGAAAACTATTCCCTATTTTTTATTTTTCCCCTAACTGAATTTTAAGCCGGCGCTCAGGCCCCCAAAGTTGAAAAAATAGAACATTTTCAAAATGATCATAAGGGTGGTATTTCTATTAGACAAGACCATTTTCGATGATTTCTCATCTTTACTCCCGTTTTCATGAGACATAAAAAAACATAACTTTTTACGTTTTTAAAAAAAAAAATTGAAAAAAACGACTAAAAATTGAAAAACAAGCTTTTTTGAATAAAATGGTTCCAGCATCTACATACTAGTATCGACCAAAAAGGTCATTTACGACAATTTTTCATTCTTATCTCCATTTTTAGGAATCTCATTTTTTTCCAATTTTTCATAATTTTTGAAAAATTCTCACTGATATGGCAGTGGCGAAAAATCGCTGTAAATGGCCTTTTTGGGCGATAATATGTATGTTGAAACCATTTTATTCAAAAAAACTCATTTTTCAATTTTATTGAAAAAAAAAACAGATAATAGAGATTTATAAATTTATTTTTTAGATAGTTACCTGCCTATCACAAAAAAAAAAAAAAAAACACTTGGAAGTAATTACTAACAAAGCTTCGAACAACCTACTTACTAGTAATTTTGACCCCCCCCCCCCCTTCAAGTAGGATATTGAAAATTTTTATTCTAAATTTTTCCTCACGAAATATTATGTCGTATCCAATATTTTCAAGTGTGAAGGGAGAGGCGTGTGAATAGAAAAAACGATGAAAGTTTGGAAAAAAACATAACAATGACATTATCATTTTATGGTAACGTTTTTCAAACTTTCGCTGAAACAAACCTTTTTTTGGAATTTTCTTTGAAACAATTTGTTTTAACGAAAGGATATGGACATTGGACAATAAGGTAAGTGCCTACTAACTCGAATATACAATATGTCCTATAAGAGATATACTTGGATAAAAAAGAATCACTGTGGTAATTTTACCACAAGTATCGAAGATTAAGATCACTCAAGTCGAAAATTCACGTCGCAGTTACAATAATCAATATTAACATTGTCACTGTGGACCAAAGATGCCTATCTATATTACATACATGCAGTAATAGCGATGCTTGCTGTATTGGCGATGTACCAAAAATCGAAAGGAAATTTTCACGTTTCTGACCATACAGATAAAATTAAAAAGGTTTTTGAAGCAGGTTGGTGTACCTATCTAGAGGTATTTTTGTGCATATTTCGGAACTATAAAAAATATGCGATCGAATGCATTACATTGAAAGTATGGTGTATTGACACATGTACCTACATAAATATTTCCGTGAAGATTTCTGATTTTGTTGATTAATAATTGCATGCTGAAAAATATTCTAGTCACCACAATATCAAGTATAAAAAAAATAAGCTAAAAAATTATCCAAACAATGGTCAATGAAGAATACCTACTTAATACTTGATAATTATGTGACGTGATTAAATTTTGTAGGTACCTACGCTTCAAAGACCATCAGAAATTTTAAAAGAAGCAATTTTATATCTACCGTACGTAGCATTGTTTGTTTATTTATGTATTTTATTCAAGGACCGACACATGACAATTGTTTCCTCGCGTTTCATGTGTCATAAAGTGCAAAAATGATTCAGATAAATTTTCGCGGCTAAAATGAATGTCAACGTTTTACACGATGTTTAGATAAAAATGACAACCAAAAAAACTACGTCAGGAATTACAGCGGTCATCAATGTTGGTAGAATCACCGTGAACTTTTATTGTTTGTGTGTAGTTGTGAACAAAATATGTTAAACCTAACGCGTAACAAATTCCATCTCCATCGAACACTAAGGTATTGACCTATAAACACCCGACCTATAAGATTTCGTAATTTGAAGAAAAAAAATCCAAATTACAGAAATGTTCTAGCCTGTATAAATTTTTACAAAGTAATAATTTTAACAATATCTACGATTTAAAAAATATTTCCAATCAAAAGATGCAGTTTAATTTGATTTTTACCAAATTCGTAACAATGCCCAGTGAACCTATTATTATTTCTTACATAATATAATTATCAAATTTCTAGTAATATTTATATAGTGATATTGGCTTGTGTGCGCATTCTCGGCGTAGAAAACGAGTTAGAACGTAGATGTTAAGCAATTCTTGAAGGCCATTATTAATTATTCTACACACACACATAGGTAGGTATAAGAAAGTGTAAGTAAATATACGTTATTTGAATTTTTTAGTTTCTCTTTCCCTCCGTAACCACAACTTCGAGCGAACCGGTTACTAACCATCAAACAGGTGTTCTAAGAATCTGTTTCGATACCTAAGAATTGAGTATTTTTTTGAAGGTGATATAAGAAATGTATTCTATTTGAATGATCATAATGTGCTGGAAAAAAGTGTATTAATAGGTAGGCACAGCCACTAGTACGACACTGACGCAGCTTTTAGCAGACTTGAATATGATAATCACTATGACACTCTGTTGGGTGTTCTAACCTTGAGATATTATTATATATAGGTACACGATAACACGAAAAATGTACAGTCTGATTTACATCCTGGATGTAATTTGCTAACGAAAGTCTAATGGGTACTGAAATGAACATAGAATCATATAAAACATTTATTTAGAAACATAAACAAAAATTGCAATAATAAAGACCAAAAATACAAACATATTGGGTATTATTTCTGTAACTGAATTATTAAGCATTGGTCAGAATTAGTTGCTCGAAAATTAACTCCATCGAGGAGCATTTTATAAAATTTATCACATCACATACATCAACTGAACACAAAAAAAAACTTGGTATATCAACGTAAATATTATCATTTTACAATCAAAAAGCATATTTTTTTATAAGTCAATATAACGATACATCCAACAGAAAAATTTTCCGATTGTAAATATTTTCCTTAAAGGAGAACAAAAAAAAAACACCTAATATATACAGCTGGAAAATAATTCCTTTTCAAACTTTACAACATAAACACACTATATATCATATAGCATAAACATAGGTAACTAAACAGCACATTTAAGTAGATAATAGACAGCTAGTTTAACCAAAAACAAAACCTCAAAAATCCAAAAATTGTAGCTATATAATTTAAGTATTTCATACGAGTATTTATAACAAAAAAACAACAATCTGTTTCAATACATTAAGTAGTCATAGTCATATAAATGTTGAGTTTGGTATTACATCAAATATATGGCAAGCATATTTTCATTAAAAATATCGAAAAATTACGAGCCAGCAGATCAATATCAGACTACCTCGAGACTTAAATCGTATAAAATTGCACTCTTCACATAAACTAATAGAGTACATTTAACTTGTTGTTCGAAAAACAGTAATAAAAAAAAATCACAGCAAAAAAGTAATATGTTTTCGTTAACATATCGCCACTATTTTTATAAGAATCAACAAATGCGATTATATTTTGAATATAAGGGGAATATTTTCTTCAAAAGAACGCGCTCATTTAGGTGTAATATTGCACAAACATGAAAAGCTTTTTGAAAGCTCAGTCATAATTTGACGCCTTGAGATCATTTTAGGATCGCCGAAAGTACATATTTCAAACAGACGAATAAGTATTATAATAAATGCAATACACGACATGTAAAGTAGGTGCATCGTGTTTTGTTGAGAAGGAATAATTGTTCTCATGTCGTATATACATATAATATAGGAAGACTGACTAAACTATTCCTTCGACATGCATCGAGTATATCAAGTGCATCTTTCTCTAGACGTGGGTGGTGCCGATCCTATAAAAATAACATTAAAAGATTAACAAAATACGAAAAATTGTTTCCTCGTGCGTGAAATATTTCCATCATTTCCTTTCCACGGATACGAAAAAATTGAATATGAATACGGATGGTAGCGTCGCTATCATTAAAATTTGTTAAATTTAATTCAACATCCAATGAGATTATAATTGAACGAACGCGTAACTTTTCAATGTTGATCTCGCGACGAGCCTTATTATTACGCTCAAGTGAATACGCAATGTCATACGTACTAAGAGAAGTAAGAATAAAAATTTCAATATTTTTTTCAAATCGATGGTTCGTCACTCAGGCACCGGTTCACTTTAAAATAATATAATGAAAAACAAAATAATAAAATTACATAAAAAAATCATGCATTACCATAATGTGAAACAAGTTCGGTAACAAATATTACAATTCATTAGGCTCGATAGGAACCTGGGAATATGTAGGAAAAGAAGCAGTTTCGACTTTGGGAACAACCTATAAAAAAATATTATTTTATAGTTAATTACTTCGATTAAAAATAATTATTTTCGCATTTACAATTGTAAACGAACTAAAATTTCCCCCAAATGTTACCTTAAACGTAGGATACAGTCCAGTTTTGAATGTCCTTGTATTCGTTCCTTTTGAATAACCATCCCAGTGGTTACCAGCTACGGTTAAAACATCACCAACTGCCAAGTCGATTTCATCGGGACGAGTGGCTCGATGAGCTAGTACTACCGTTTGATACCTCGCCTTTTGGCCACCGTAGTAATAAATGTCATCCAAGGAACGATATCTTTGAGCTGCGTCGTAATGTAAATTATTCATAATTTCATAAGCTACCCGACAAACCTGAAACAAACTCGGTTAATTTTTTTTTTCAAAACTGAAGTAAATACTATGAAGACATACTTGCGAAGAAAACGTGCAAACGAGATAATCAGTCAAAGATAATAAATGTATATCTGTAATGATACCACTTAACGAGTTTTCCGAGTATCTATTATTAACCGCTGCCGATTTTGATATTTTTGAGTCTCCAATAATTTCATAATCAGGATACCTAATGAAAATTCCATTTGATAAGCATTTAGTCTACTAGATCGATAAAAATGAATTATCTAATAATTTGCTTACTTTGATTTAGCTTCTTCAAAAACTTTTGGATCGTCCGTAGCGATATAAACTCTTTTTTGGGTAACGGGTTGAATCATATGTAAAGATTTGTAGTAATCTTCAACTTGAGTCATGTACTCGTCGAGAGTATGAAAAGCGGCTTCTGTGCCTACTTTGTCCGTTCTGCGAATGTGGATTCTAAAAGATAACAAAAGTATGAGATATTTTAGGGATGGTTTCAATATTTATGAGGCTATTCTTACCCAACAATAGGTTTCTTAAACCCTAATTTTTCTTCGTACTCGCCCAACATTTGCCGAATGTTTGGTTGTGGTCGTAATAAATATTTCAAAAATTGGCCAACCCACCACACGATTGGATCTCCATGAATACGAGTAATTCTGGGGGCTAAATCTGCTGGTATACTCAACGGTAAGAATCGTGGTCTAGGCGATAATGAGTCAATAATTGGTAACGATATAACTTGAGCGCTTGAAGGACCTATTTGTTCAACAATAAGATACGAAAGATGTTATTATGAGTTTTCAAGTAAAACTTTCGTTTTTAAGGAAGTTTTATACCTGGCCAAGGTGAATGACTGGCACCATCGGTAGTAGTACAAGTATTACTCACAGGAAGAAATACTTTTTCCCAACCCGGTGGAGAATATCGCCATCCACGAGACTTTAAAATTAAAGTTCTCTCAGTACCGTATGCTACGATAAAACAATACACCAAATGATGTAATTGGCAGCCGTATCCGCAACCCTACAACAAAGTTGCAACTGATCAATAATGCAATTAAATTCAAAAATAAACACTCGACTTGATTCGCATCAAGTTGGTGATGAATAAGACAGAGTGCATTAAAATACTCACCTTGTTCAAATCGCACACCAATTTTTTCGCCGCTTTACAATCTTTGGGATTTTGTAAATAGTGTAATCTTCTTTGAACTAGATTACTCAATTCTTCGTTTTCATTTAATCTCCATTCTTTGTACCCATCGACTTCTCCCAAGTCATTGATGTCTTTAATAATTGACCTATTGAATTAATCGTGATTAAGTATAGTTCAACGGTGTTTGTAAATATTTATTGAAATGTGAATTACCGCTTGTATTCCCCTATCATATCCATGAACGACGTCAGCCTTTTTTTAGCCAGAGAAGATTTTTTCAAGTCTTTAGAAAATTGTGTGGCTTGCGAATTTACATAATACCATAATTCGTGAACGTTATGAAACAGACGCCGCCTTAAAGTTTCATAGTTTGTGTTGGGTTCTGCAAAGTATTTCATACCCATGAAAAAAATATTATTCTCATAAATGGCATCAGTTCAATAATTGCTAACCTGACTGAATATTGTGGTTTTTTGAAATATGCTTCAAACGTTTTAGGAACTTTTCCCGACTGTTTTCCTGCAATCTGTGGAATAGATCGATTATTTTTTTTCTTTCAATTTGAAGTAAAGAAATGAAGATAGTTAGTTACCCATGGCTGAATTCTGTCAATAAATTCACCAATTCTGACTCTCTTCTTTGAAGCAAATTCAATTTGTCCATCGCTTCGGCAATGCGATCAGAAGTGTTGATATCCGGCTCATGTCGAAGAAAACTTATGATTATGAAGGCAAAAATGAACCAAATAAGTGATAAAAGGAACAAGTAACGACACCATCCTATTTGTCGGAAAATCTTCATCATTTCTGTCATGGAAGTCAAGTATTTCACTGTTTTATGGATTCCATACTACATTCGATGGTTATTTTAAGTAGACTGAAGTAATCTTGGACTAGAACTTTGATCGATTTACACACGAATGAGAGAGCTATTTTCTTATCATTATATCAATCATAAATCATTTCAAGCAAACTACATTTAAAGCAATTTAAAGCTTGAATTAAGAAAAAAGAAAACCGAATCCGGTCGACTTTGTCAAACGAATGCTAGAGAGACACGTCAAATTAATAAATTTACTAAGTAACAATAATTCAGGAAGTTACTGTTTGGAATCAAGTACTGAAGTATGAAAGCTCGCTCACAGTCACAACCGCAGAAATTTTTTGGAGCAAGTCCGAGTCTAAAAGTCCAGTCCGTCGCCCGGCCTCCTCCCCGCTTCTTTTCAATCCCCGACCCCCGAGCATTCACTTCAAAAGTTCAAAATTCATCTTTTGACTTTCACGTTTTACATCACAAGATATTTCTTTTTTCAAATTTATTTTATCTAATTTTTAAACTTTGAAGCAGGGCTTTTTAAGATATTATTTTAAAAGTGTAAAAAACAGAAATAATTCAGAATAAGTTTTACTAAAAAATTGTAGTCAAGCTTCAAATTCAAAGAAAAATTTGAAATTCAAAAAAATTCATAAACGGGGTCAACGGGGAGTGTAGTGTAAAGTGTTACCAAAATTTCAAAACCAAATTTCTTAGCTTAATTTTTCTTCGATTTTTTACTCGCCTGAAAAAAATAAAAAAAAGCAAAAATATCGGGATTTGGGATTCGAAAACTTGTTTGATAACTTTATAAAAATGGAAATTTTTGTCTAGAAATTATTGAAATAGTTCCTATTTTCATGAATAATTTTCAGTGTCTCATTCGAACAACCATGTCGTTTTACTTGGTCATCTTCGTGTAGAAAATTCATAAATGTATCACCATATTTCATGTTATTCCAAAGTGATAGAGTAGTGCACTTGACTCGATAATGTCTTTCTTCAAAAAACCTAATCGAAATATTCGAAGAAGAGAAATTGGATCCCAGGATGACGATGTTGATAACAAGGAATCCGAAATTATTAAACCAAAAAGTAAAAGTAGTGGCAGTCAGAATGGGGACTCGGCTTCCAAATCTATCAAACAAACGTTACTCAGTTTTGGTCAAGAATTTGACGAAGGTAAATAAGATTTATATCACTTTTTGAGATTAATTGAAACTGTGACATAGTCATCAATTGTGTTTGATTTGATTCATAGGAGATGACGGTGAAGTGTTTCAAATAAAACGTTCATATCAGAGCAAGAAAATACGTAAACAAATTGATAAAGAAAAAGAAGAAAAACGTCGAAAAGGTTCTCCGAAAACAGAAACACTTGAAAGATCTGAAGATGGAAAAGGCGGAAAAAAGAAAGACAAGATTATTACAACTGATGATCAAGTTACCATTAAAATTAAAAATCCCATAGTAAGTGCAAAAGTTCCGAGGAATGAAAGTAAACCCTGAACTCTAAAACGCTAATAAACTCTTTATTATTCGTTAAAACTTTTAGGCAGGACCGGTGGTGGTACCGGAACGAATCCTGAGTGGCTTGAGTGCTGAAATGGCAGACTATAAAAGCGATTCAGATGAAGAAGATGAAAAGGAAGCGAATTTACGTCATCATAAATTTACTCAACCCGACCACGTTAAAATGCTGTTAAAAAGTGAGGCGTTGAAATTACTCTGTCTTTGCGTAGTGTATGCATATAAATCTGATAATTATTGTTTTCAACTTTTTACGCTTCTTTTTATTTAAAAAATTGAATATTCCTTTAATGAAATTGTTTTTGGTTAAAGGTGGTCGTATTCCTGATGCTGCTCTGATTCATGCTGCTCGAAAACGTAGACAAGAAGCTAGGGAAATGGGAGGCGCAAATTATATACCAATTGAAGATGAAAATGCCAAATTAGAGTAAGTTTATTCATTTTTTATTTATTCTTTTCATTATGCAACTAGAGTGAAAGGATGAGGGCGGAGGGGTTGAAATCAATAAATAATAAATATCACCTTTATTGTATTCTAGGGAAGTGTGGTACTATAATACTTTTATTTGACCCTGATTCTAGTTTTATAATACTCTGACCATTGGTGGTGGAGGCCAATGAACTTCCATCACATTCATTCCTAGCATTATGAATTTTATTAATAATTTAAAGTGTATTATGATTGCTTAGTTGCAGAAAAACGGATGTTGCTAATAAATGTAGTTGTAAAAGTATTATTTTTCATTCCCCTTTAAGGGGAAATGATTATTTTCGAAAGATATTGCTGCTCTTGATTGATTTGCATATTAATATTTTATTTATTGTAGGTCCGAAAATAAATCACGTTTAGTGAGAGAGGATGATAACGACGTAAGCGACGAAGAAGAAAGAATTACCATGTCTGGAATAGTAAGTTTTGCTGCTGATAGGGAAAAACGTAAAGAAGGTTTAGATACATATATTGCTTCAGGTATTCATTTTGATATTTTGGGCAGGCTCCATTACATATCAATTTTATTTTTTATTTTATACGTATATCTTTTAGAATAATTTCTCACCTATATTTAGTAATAATCTATTATTCTTAGAGAAATTCAACTTCAACTCAGTTGGAGTTTTAATTAATTAATTTTTAACTTTATTTAAAAACTTAATAATTTTTCAACAAATTTTAAATTTTTTAAAATTTGATTTTAAAACTGAATGTTCTTTTGTAGATGGTGAAGACGATGAAACAGTTGAAGATGATGAATGGGAAAATCAGCAAATTCGTAAAGCTGTTACCGGTGCTCAGGTAATAATTTCGAAATTTATCTTTTTCATAATTTTATTATTTAAAAGTGTTCATTTTTCATCAATGTTTTTTTTTCTCATTAGTTGGCAGCAGCGCAACAAGAATCGTATTATTACCAGTGTATGAACAATGCAGCAGCAGCAGTCACTTCTACGATTTCAGGAGTGCCTATACCATTAAATTCGCAATTGATTGGCGCGGCTGCTCTTCTGTCTCCGGAATCAGCGATATCGAATGCTGGCACTTCAGTTAGTTCAACAGCGTTTGCATCGTTTCTTACAGACAATTCTACAGAATCAGCTGATCCCGAAACCATCGCAAAGAAATTACAAGAAAGGTAGGAATTATTTCTTGTTTTATTCGTGACCGTTGATCAATATAAAAGGGAATCTTATTACATTTTTTGTAGACTGGACAATCTCGAAGAAATGTACCAACGTCGCGAGAATGAATTAAATAACATCAACCACGAAATAATTACGTTGGAATCTGATTTCGAAAAACGTAAAATAAACGTTCCCGAACTAGCCGAGCGTTTCCAATTTTATCAAGACTTACGCGGGTATGTCACTGATCTGGTAGAATGTCTTGATGAAAAGGTGGGTTTTATCAAGTCCATTTGTGTACGCTTTTAGCGTCACAGTTTTTATTTGACTTTCTTTGAAAGGAATGTTGAATAAATTATTACCTAAACAGAAATTTTTCTAATATCCCAACATTTCTCTCGTAGATTCCAGTTATTAATTCTTTGGAACAGAGGCTAATTACTATGTATCAGAAAAAAAGTAACGAATTGATATCAAGAAGGCGACTCGATGTTAAAGATCAAATGGAGGATCTAACTCCAACCAGTAATTATATTCCTTTTTTTCTATTCTTTTTTTATTGTTTCAACTCGAGTTATTAATATGTGCGTTGTTTTACTTTGCAGAAAATTTAATTGGCGTCAAAAAAGATGAAGAAAGAATAAGACGCACTGCCGAAAGGGAAGGCCGACGGATACGTAGATTGAAAGGTAGAAATTTAGGCACCATTGGATCTCATATTGAGGGAATGTCAAGTGACGATGAAATAACAGAAATGGCTGCTACTACCTATCGAAACCAGAAAGGTAAATCGTCTTGATAATTTTTTTATAAAGCTTTATCGGCGTTTCTTATTTTTATTTATCTATTTATTTTTCAGAAATAATCGAATCGGATGCTCGCCGAGTTTTTGACGATGTTGTTGAAGAATTTGTATCAATTGATGAAATCTTGAAGAGATTTTCAAGTTGGAGAAAATTGGATAAAACTGCCTATGTTGAGGCATACGCGAATCTATGTTTACCTAAAGTCTTGGGACCAATAATTCGTATGGATATGTTGATGTGGAATCCTCTGAATAAAGTACGTATAATGTTATGCATTTTAAAAACCTGGGTATATTTTGTCAACAATTAACAGACATTATTTTATTTTAGGAAGAACAGGATAGTTTAGATGACTTCCATTGGATGAACAGTATATTATTATATTCGGCAGAAAAAACTGATACCGAAGAGTCTCTTCGTAAAGATCCAGATATACAGCTTTTGCCTAATCTGATAGATAAAATTGTCGTTCCTAAATTAGAACGTATGTAACGTGTTCAGTTTGATTTTGCCTATTTTCTTGCTTTCAATTCATAGTTATTGTTTTACATTTGTAGAAATCGTCAAAGTACAATGGGATCCTTTATCTACTTCCGAAACTCTACAATTGGTAACAGTTGTTCGCAGTATCATCGATTATCCATTTATAGCTCCTAAAAGTAAAATATTCACGCAGTTAATTAACACAGTCATTGATAAAATGAAAGATGCTGTAGAAAATGATGTATTCATTCCGATGTTCCCTAAACAGTGAGTATGAAATTTCATCTAAGCTTGAAAAAACAAGTATTATATCAGTCTAGAGTTGATTTATCAAAGAAATTTTTTTTTCAGACTCTTAGATAGTGGAAAACTAAATGTATTCTTCCAAAAGCAGTTTGCAAGCAGCGTTAAATTATTTGGTAATTTATTAAAGTGGCACGAAATCATTAACGAAGAAATTTTAATCGACATTGCCAATTGCGCGTTGCTGAATCGATATCTTTTGATGGCTATTCGAACATTACAACCTTTGGAAGCAGCTGCTAAATGTCAAACGGTAGCCAGTCTTTTTCCTAGATCGTGGCTTAAAGAAAAACCAGAAACTGAGTCACAGCTGACGCAGTTTTTTGGTTTTGTGAAACTACTCATCACTCAAATCGATGGCACTAATCCTCATGGAAGGTTTGTATGCAAAATATGTCTCCGATTCTAATCTTTTGACGTTTAATTAACTTGCGACGACTTGTTACAGAGAAGCGATTGATAAATTAGCCGAGATCATTCGATATGTGTGAAGTTACGCAATGAAGACTGATTGAACATTGGCCGTTTGAGGAAACGCATCCGATTCGGAATTATGAAATGCAATTGATCGATGAATATTGCCTATTTTGAGAAATAATGCAATCATTGTAACACACTTACGAGTTATAATTTATTTTTTTAAAGAATAAAGTATTAATTACATCCATTGCATTTATTTCACCTGTTTGGAACTGACCGTCCTTAACACAGATCAAGGAATTCACGTGAGATACGTTCCTACTCACGTTGGACACGACATCGAAAGTGACGTTTGCTATAAAGAGAATATCGCCCAGCCATGACCGTCTACATTTAACAGGCCGCAGCAGCTGCTAACGGCATCGCCGCATTTTCGCGTTTACCGGGCCCAACAAAACATGTGTTTATTTGAGATTATTCCTTTTTTTCAAGTTTTTCCTCAATTACTTTTTTTATGATGGATTTACGAAAATTTTGGTTGAAATATTTTTTGAAGAGAATCAAATTCTCTTTCGAATGATGTATTCACTTTTGAATTTTATTTTTTTTGTCTGTACGTAAACAAGAAAATTATTTGAAGAAATTTTTGATGTCTTCAGATTATTGGAAATTACTTTGATAATATTGTTTTGAATTATGGAAAACTATATATCGTTGGAAAGAGCATAAAAAATGCTACATTTCGTACGCTTTGAGTATGAAGTTATCTGTTACCGTTTTTAAAATATATTGAACTCAAAATTCGCATTACATTATCTCAAAAACTAAAACAGATACCGGGTTCCTAAGAATATGTTGACCACCTAGATAACGACAACCAATCAGAGCATTGAGATAAGCATTTCTAGTTACCTGATTGGCTGATCCGTAGATCGATGACGTAGGTGGTCAACATATTCTTAGGAACCCGGTAGAATGGCACTCAAAGCGTAGTTTTTTTTGGCGATTTCGCTGGGAAAAGTATTTATTTAAATACCCAAATTGAGTTTTAAAGTATTTTTGACTAATTAGTAAATTTTCATTATATTTCAAGTTTTTTTTTTTTTAATTTCATGTTCTTAATTCTTATGAATATGAGAAATGAAATCTCCAAAAAGTACCCCTACCTACGCAAAAATCGGCCCATTCGCCATGTTGTGACGTCAATTTAGTTTGCTGATATAAAATATAATTGAGTATCAATATCTAAACCAATAGTAAATATATGATGAGCTCATACAATAAATCCTAAAATTCCAATTGAAATTATGGCAAAAATTATATTAATTTTTCTAAAAATTTCTAACTTTCCTCGAATCGGGGATTCGGAATCGGATTCGGCGTTTAAATGGAACCGGGTACTCGATTCCTACCCGGTTCTTGAAAATTTTCTGTGGTATGCTTGATTTTCGAATCAAAATTTATTGTTTTATATACAACTAGATGAAACCCGCCGCGAGATTCGCGACGGCTAGAAAAACAGAAGAGAAATTTTTTTTTCAAATTTTAAAACTAAAAATTTAATAAATAATGATTTTTTTTAAATTTTCAATTTTGATGGAAAAAAGTAATTTAAAAAAAAATTAGAATCATCTTATTTATCAATTTTTTCAAAATGAGAATTTTTCAAAATTTTCTTTAAAAAAAATAATACTGTCTTATACTTACCTCAATAATATAATTTCGGAGTAACCGTTTTCAATGAATTCCATTATTTTAAATTTTCGTTGATTTTTTTGAAACAAAATTTTAAAAAATACATTTTTTTAAAATTTTTAATGTTCAAGTATTAGGAAAATTTTTAAAATCCTGTTTGTTCGATTTAAGAACGTTTAATGATTTTTAATTTTTTTCTTTTCGAAAATTTTACTCAAATAAAATCTTTAAAATTTTAATTTTTTGAATTTTGTTTTCAAAAAATTTATTTCGTTTTAAAAAATGAATACTTTAATTGAAAAATACCATTTAAAAAAAGAAATTGTCCAGAATTATCATATACTTTCCTTCAAGTTTTCATTCTCAATCACACTTCAAAAAAGCATTGATAATTTTTTTTTCAATCTTGGAAAAATAAGAAGACAGAATTTTCTTTAGAATTCAATGCTTGATTTACCTATAAAAAAATTAAATTTCCAGGTATTTTATAAATGTACTTACTCGTATTTTGGAAAAATTGATTTAGAACAAAATTTGGAACAATTCGATTTTCAAGTTTAAAATAGATTTTTGACCTTATATTGAAGAAACGTAAATTATTCTAAACAACTCATTTTTAAAATGGAATTTTTTAACCAAAATTTAAAAAAAGATGAAATAATTTTTTTTTTTTAAATTGATAAAATTTGAAAAAACATAGGTACATATCTATTGAAGTTTTTTGATTTTATTTGATAACAATTTTAAATAAATGCCTGTTTTCAATTGAACTTGAAGTGTAAAAAAATCCATCTTAAAATGTAAAATGCAAAGGTCCAGATCTTGAATCGAAAATTTGGGAAGATGATAATAGGGAATTCTCCCCTGTGGTGTAGCCCCGTCGCCCCGTGCGCTGCACTGGTATGTACTTAAGGGTGACGTGACCCCGTATTTTGAAAATGTTTTGAATATCAGGAGTCAATGGTGACATTTATACTGGAGAAAATAATTCCCCATTTTTCATTTCCTCGTGGTGTAGCCTATAGCTTCCGTCGCCCCGTTTATAGCACTTGTATGTACTGTACCATAATGCACTTGCCTTGCACTATGAAAAAAACCTGAGT
The DNA here is from genome assembly GCA_959613365.1 of Balanococcus diminutus. NCBI lineage: Eukaryota > Metazoa > Arthropoda > Insecta > Hemiptera > Pseudococcidae > Balanococcus > Balanococcus diminutus. Next base: position 31,217,501 of record OY390715.1, on the reverse strand, counting down.
ATAATAATAATAATCACGATTTTCAACAAATAATTTTTAATATATAATAAAATTATTACAGAAAGAAAGGAAATTTGGAAAATTATTATTTAAAAAAATTTGATGAAAAACGATTCTGAATAAAAATTTCAAAAAATGAAAACTTTCTATCAAAATTGAAAAAAAAAATTATAAAATTGAAAAAAAAATCAACCTAATTAGAATTTTTTGAAAACAAAAATAAATATTATGAAATGAATGACTGTCTTGATACTTGATAGATTAGATAATTTTGATTTTTTTACAATAAAAGTTGAAATGAGACATGAGTTGAAAAAAAAAAAAAAAAAAAAATGCTGAAGACCAAAATATTTATTATTAAACTTTGGAATAGAAAATTTATTCGAATAACATTTTTTAGAATAAATACTTATTCAGAATTTTATTATTGAAGATTGTTTTTAAAAAGTTCAACATTTTCAAATTTTATCATTTAATTTTTTTTCAATTTTGGTGGAAAAAAGTAATTTAAAAAAAAAATTAGAATCATCTTTTATCAATTTTTTCAAAATGAGAATTTTTCAAAATTTTCTTTCAAAAAAATTATAATTTTAGAGTTACAGTTCCCAATGAATTCTTTTATTTTAAAATTTCGTTAATGTTTGATTTGAGAACGTTTAATTATTTGATTTTTTTTTCTTAATGCAAATTTTGCTGGTCTTATTTGAGAAAAATTTGAAATAAATGCCCTGAAGTGTTAAAAGATCCATCTTGAAATGTAAAGAACCAGATCTTGAATCGGAAAGGTAATAGGGAGTTCTTCCCCGTGGTGTAGCCCCGTCACCCTGTGTACTGCACTTACTTTTTATAAAATTATTGAAAAAAATGAGGAATTTTAAAAAAAAATCAATGATTTGAAAATAGGTATTAGAATTTTTTGAAAACCAATTGAAACATAAAAACTAAAGATCCATAGATATTTTTAATTTGAAGGATGATAACAGTGAGTTCTTCGCCATAGTTTTGCCCCGTTGCCCCGTGCCCTGTGTACAAACCTGTTATATAACTATTATTAATGAGGAAAAATCAAGCTTGAATTTTGAAATACGTAAAATCATGCAGATCCTGAATCAGGATGATTATGATGTACCTATAACTTAGTGTTGTTATTCCCCGTGGTGTAGCCCCATCGGCCCCGGGTGCTGCACTTACCACTTTACACTATGAAAAACGTGAATTAATGAAATAATAAATCAACTAATCGGTAATGCTGCTCGAGTAGTCGACCAGGGACCATTAACAATCTCGAGTTTTAAAGAAAACTCTCTCGCCTATGGGGAAATTTCCTTTGATGTTCGACCGCTCTCTTTTTATACTAGTGGACCCTTGGAAACAGTACTGGATTTGGAAAAAGTGGAAAACATAAATAAATACCAAAAATAACATGAAAAAATAAGACAAAATTCCAATCAAAAGGTCCAAAAAAATAATAATTTAAAAAAAAATGATGAAATAATTATCTCGAAAACCTCATATTTTTTTTAAATTTAATAAATGTAAAAAAATAAATTTTGGAAAAAACAACATTAAAATTTTTTAATGACAAAATTCAACAGGTTTGAAATAGGAAAAAAAACTATGAAAAATCACGGAAAACTCATGGAAAACAGGATTAGAAAATCGAAAATCCTCACTGAGCTTCATTTCCGAGTATCTTGGATTTTAGCTACAACCCACTGGACAACCCGCGACGATCCATAGGGTACAAAATTATTTTTTTTAAAAATCAAAGAAATTTGCTTGAATCTAAACAAAAAAAAAAATGAAATTTGAAAGTTGAAATTATTATTGCAACGAATTTAACCCTTGAAGTAACTACATACAAAAATATCAAAATAATTTCTTTGAAAAATTCTGAAAACTTGAAAAAGAATTCTTATTAAAAAAATCAGCCCCGGAAATTTGAAAAATTCATTCTTAAAAAATTGAAGCCCCGTCGCCCAATGTACTATACTGGTATTTAAGTATAGCATGCATGTACCTATACCTACTATGAAAAATTGAAAAAACCTTTTCTACTAATAAAAGAAATTCCCTTTCCTCGTGGAGTAGCCTATCACCTTCTGTGACCCAGGTGTGCCCCCCCCCCGGTCGCGCAAAATGACCCAGGTGTGCCCCACCCCCGGTCGTGCAAAATGGGAAAAGCTGTGAGAAGTCACGGAAAACTCATGGAAAAAACGAATGCAAAAACAATTTTCTAAAAAAAATTTCATATAATGTAAAAAAAAATAATTTTGAAAAAAACATGTTAAAATTTTTTAATGACAAAATTCAACAAGTTTTTAAAAAAATGAAAATAGAAAAAAACAATGAAAAATCACGGAAAACCATGGAAAACTCTTGGGAAAAACACAATATTAGAAAATCTTCACTGAGTTTCATTTCCGAGTAGCTTGGATTTTAGCTAAAACCCACTGGACCAGTGGATGACCCGACTACCCGACAACCCATGGACATGGAGTACAAAATTATCCAAAAAAAAATTGAAAAAATTCGCATAATAATCTGAAAAAAAAACTAATGAAAATTTGAACTTGAAGGTTTTTTCTATCTACTATTAAAAAAATCCCCTTCGCATAAATCTAAACAAAAAATTTAAAAAATGAAATTTGAAGGTTTAAATTATTATTGCAACAAATTGAACCCGTGAAGCACAAAAATATCAAAGTACTTAATTTATTTAAAAAATTCTCGAAATTTGAAAAATAATTCTTATTAAGAAAATCTGCCCTGTGAACTCATTCGCTGTACTGGTATGGAAAATTTAGAAAATTCATACTTAAAAAATTCAAGCCCCGTCACCCGATGTACTGTAATGGTACTTATTCAAGTAGCATGCATGTATGTCTACCCACTATGAAAAATTGAAAAAACCTTTTCTACTATTAAAAAAAATGTCCCTTCCCCGTTGAGTAGCCTTTCACCCTCTCTGGCCTCTGTCCAGCTTGAAATGAAATCGTGCAAAAATTTGAATAATGGATGACTCAACAGGACTCAACTCAACCCCCCTCCCTCCCGTCGTAAAAAATGAGAAAAACTGCGAAAAAAGTCACGGAAAACTCATGAAAAAAACACGACGTAAACCCCGTGAAAAACAGTCACGAAAAAGGGAAAACTTAATTGAAAAAAAAAAACAGGACGTCAGAGGAAAAGTCGCGGAAAACTCATGGAAAAAACACGACGTGAACCAAATGGTTTAACTTGTGTTTTAGGTGCAAGGAAATAAAAAAAAATAAAAATCTAATTCCTACCAAAGCTATCCTATATTTTCTTTACGTCATGTTGTTGCAATTGGCGACAACGAAAAGTCAAAAAAAAAACGGTTCCGTTCAAAACGGCGAAGACTAAAAGTCCAAAAAAAACCCTACTTTTCATGGGGAAGAAATCCTTTGATATTCACGGGGACTCTTTTCATATAATAAGATAGATAAAGATTAAGTTGTAATGTGGCTACATAAACTTGTTTGTTAGAATGTTAAAATATATTTCTAATTTTCTATATCCGGCTATAATAATTCGTGATTTAATAATTCAGTGATTTACATCCAAGATTAATATAACTTCAGCAGGTAAATTCTCTTTTAATTCATCACTTGTCTCGTAGCGAGTTTTGTACAATTTAGCAAAAAAATAAATAAAATAAAAAACATTCAAAATTTGCAAGTCGTGCAGAAAACGCTCAAAAGCGCAGCTGGCTTTTGTACATTTTTCTCAACAAACTTTATTTTGATGTGTTCTAAGGTATTCGCATCATTGCAACATATTTTGTTTCCCCTTTCATCAAAAATCTCATTAATCTTGATATTCATCATTTTATGTCGCACATGCGATTTATCATAATTGCATAAATAAGTGCAAATGTTAGTTATCAACTCTATCTGATCGAGAAAATTTTCATTGCTTCACGTGATTTATTAATCTTTTCTGCCTTTTTTTCTTCATTCTTGGTCTGCCACCCACCCACCAATCTCGGAAAACATGTACAGGGTAAAAAGAGTTTCGACCAATTATTTTCCAAAGGACAGATTACATTTTAAATTAATTTTCAAGATTTTTATCAATATTCTAACGAATTCTTGAACATTTGATTTGTAAATTATAATTGATTTTTTTAGAAAATAACTTTGTAATCAGTTTCAACTTTCAAGCGAATAAAATTTTTGAGATTTTTGAAAAATATATATTTTTTTTATTGATTATAACCAGGGCTGGAAAACCGTTAAATTTTTTTTTCTGGTTTTGGTTTTGGTTCTGGTTTCCAAAAGGTATTGGTTTGGTTTTGGTAGTGGTTTTGGTTTTCAAAATGTATCGGTTTTGGTTTGGTTTTGGTTTCGGTTATGTTTTTTTTTTAAATTTCTAATTTCGTAATTTCACTAATTTCTATCATAAAAATGACTTTAAAATCAAAACAAAAGTAACAAAACAAGTAATAAAAATATGAAAATTAAAAATTGAATAAAAATGAGTGAATGTTTGTTTTTTCCTTGTTTATGTTTACAATACAAGTTGAAATACCAAATACGAAGTAAATCTGTCACTTTTTTGGCGGTCTTATCACTTTCCACTAACGTCTAGTTTGATAGTTTTGTTCAGGGTTGAGTACCGGCATTTTTCCGGTATCGGTATTAGTACCGGTATAAATTTCGGTATTTTTCCGGTTTCGGTACCGATACCGGTATCAATTTTGGTAATTTTTTCGGCATTGCTATCGATACCGGTATACATACCGGTATTTTGTCGGTATCGGTACTGGTATTGGTACAAATATCAATAGTTTCGCGGTATCGGTACTGGTATTGGTATACATACCGGTATTTTGTCGGTATTGGTACTGGTATTGGTATTTTTGCGGTATCGGTATTTGTATCGATTGCGGTATTTTTGCGGTATCGGTATTGGTATTTGTATCGATTGCGGTATTTTTGCTGTATCGGTATCGGTATTGGTATCGGTTTCGGTACTTTTGCGGTATCGGTATTGGTATAAATATCAGAGCAAAAATACCGATACCATACCGGTATTTGTATCGGTATGGTACTCGGTAATCAACACTGATCAATACTGGCAAAAACTAAGCTTCCTACGGAAATAAGTGTAATGACCAATTTTGTAGAGCGTGAAATTTTCCATCTAGTTCATGTCCTAAATTTAAATTTGACCTGAAATTACAAAATTTTAGGCGTCGTAATTTTCGCATCCTTTTTATCGTTTATTTTCATTTTATTTTTTAATCACATAATATTGAGTCAGCGTAAAATTTAAGACATGTACTGGGTGGCAAATTTTATGCTCTACAAGATTGGTCATTACACTTTTTTCCATTGAAAGCATAGTTTTTGACTTACGACAAAAAAAACGTTATCACGATTCTATAAAATCGAGGGAGGGGGGAAGGAAGATGGCTTCAAATCGAAAAACCAAATAGAGAGATCGACGCAGAATCTTAAATTGCACCTAGAAACAGACTAACAAGTTTTTTTTGGGGTGGGGGGTTTCGGGGTCAAAATCACAAAAATCCGACTTTTTTCCAAAATGGCCTCTCTTTGAGACCCCATAGCCCCCTCCAGAGTGACCTAGTGGGCTAAAAATTGGTATGTGGAGGTTTCAACTCAAAAGAAACAACATATTAAAAAAATAGCGAAATCAAAGACTATCGATTCTTTTCGCTCCACCCTAATGCGCATGCGCCAAATGGTTGCTCAATCTAAACGGTATTTAATTGGTATACCACTACCGTACCGGTATTTTTGCGGTATCGGTACCGGTACAAATATAGGTATGTCTGCGGTATTGGTATCGGTATTTTTACCGGTATAAAATCGATCATTTTTTCGGTATTGGTACTGGTACTGGTATAGATTTTGTTATTTTTGCAGTATCGGTATCGATATTGATTTCGGTATTTTTGCGGTATCGGTATTGGTATCGATTTCGGTATTTTTGCGGTATTGGTATTGGTATCGATTGCGGTATTTTTGCGGTATCGGTATTGGTATCGATTTCGGTATTTTTGCGGTATTGGTATTTGTATCGATTGCGGTATTTTTGCGGTATCGGTATTGGTATTGATTGCGGTATTTTTGCGGTATCGGTATCGGTATTGGTATAAATATCAGAGCAAAAATACCGATACCATACCGGTATTTGTTTCGGTATGGTACTCGGTAATCAACACTGGTTTTGTTTACATTCATGGGGTGCAACTTTGATGAATTTTTACCAAGTCCAGTGCTACATAATACTTTATATTCAAAATTGGAAGAGAGTAAGGGGTCTAATCGAAATTTTTGTAATAACTAAAAGTATTTGTACAACTTCAAGCTACAACTTTTGTTTGAAAATTTTTTCAATCGGTCCCCTTACCTCCCCCCTGCTTTTAAAAATGTATATGAAGGAGTTGGATTATCCAAAATTGGTGGGGAGGGAGGGGTCCGATTGAAATTTTTGTTATTACCAAAATTATTCCTAGTACTTCAAGCTACAACAACTTTTGTTTGAAAATTTTTTCAATCGGGTCCCTTACCCTCCCCCTGTTTTCAATAATGTATTTGAATGAGTTGGATTATCCAAAATTGGAGGGGAGGGAGGGGTCCAATCGCAATTTTTGTGATAACCAAAAGTATTAGCGAAACTTCAAGCTACAACTTTTTTTTGAAAACTTTTTCAATTGAGCCTCTCTCTCTCTCCACTTATTTTGCATAACACTCCCAAAATACTAATTAAAAATTGAAGGGGGAAGGGGAAATGGGTCCAATTGAAAAATTTTTGCAACAAACTTGTATCTCAAAGTTTTAGGAAAAATTTTGGCCATGACAAAAATTGCGATTGGACCCCTCCCTCCCCTCCAATTTTGGATAATCCAACTCATTCAAATACATTATTGAAAACAGGGGGAGGGTAAGGGTCCCGATTGAAAAAATTTTCAAACAAAAGTTGTAGCTTGAAGTACTGGGAATAATTTTGGTGATAACAAAAATTTCAATCGGATCCCTCCCTCCCCACCAATTTTGGATAATCCAACTCCTTCAAATACATTTTTAAAAACAGGGGGGAGAATTTTAAAAACCACAAAGAAGAAGGTGATTTGAATTTATTAAAAATTTAAAAACTTGAACAAATTATTTAAAACAAAAAGCAGGGAAGAAAACCAATTGAGACCCAATTGGTTATGGTGATGGTGGTTTTGAGAAAATTTTGAAATTACTGGTGGTTCCAATTGGTTTTTGGTTTTTAAAAATTTTCAAAAGGTTTTGGTGCTAAAGTGGTTCCATTTAATTTTTTTTTTTTTGATTGGTTCTGGTTCTGGGTTTTTGGTTTTGCTTGATTAATTGGTTGTGATGGTGGTTCTCAAATTAAAAAACCATTTCAAATGGTTGTGGTGGTGGTTCTCAAATTAAAAACCATTTCAAATGGTTGTGGTGGTGGTTCTCAAATTAAAAACCATTTCAAATGGTTGTGGTGGTGGTGGTTGTGGTTCCGTTTTGGTTTTTCAATTGGTTTTCATCGAATTGCTTCCATTTCGTAGTATGAAAAATATTTCCCAACATTTAAACCATTTATCTATAACATTAACCATCAGAACCAGATGGAACCATTTGCTTCCTATTATAAGTATTATACCACAAAAAAACTAAAAAAAAGATCAGATCTTTGAAATTTGAATAAAAATTCAAAAAGTAAAAAAAAAAAAAAAAAAGAATTTTGCCTATAAGTTACAAACACAATATAACTTATAAGTATCAAAAATATCAAAATGGCGTTTTCTCTTTTTTTTTTTAAATAAAACAATACCCACGAATTTTTCAAAAAGTTTTATTATTTGAAACTAGTTACTACATCAAACATAATAAGAAAAATCACAAAAATTTCATTTGGAATTTGTTACTAAAAAATAATAACATTGGATGTTATCCTTCCTTAAGTATTACGACTACGAGGTAAGTCAAAAACATCACAAATAAAAGGAAACAAAAAGTGAAGATAGGATAAACGATAAAATTGTGCAATGCAACACTTTGGTATTAGTTTAGTTTTATATTTTATAATACTTTGAAAGTAAAAAGTATTTTGTAAATAATTCAAAAAAAAAAAAAAAAAAATAAGAACCACATGAGAAGTAGTTGTACATTCAACTCTAATCCAAAATAGAAATGAAAAAAAATAAAATATCATATAATGAGGTTAAGGTATCGTTATCGAATTAATTTTGGCTTTGCTTCAATTACAATACAAGTGACTCGGCGTTACGATGCTAGAGAGAAAAAAATTCAAAAAACAACTGAAAAATACAAAGAAAGTAATTGCACATTCAACTTTAATCCAAAATAAAACAAAACAAAAATGAAATAAGTATCATAGAAGGAGGTTACCTTATCATATAAAAGACTAAAAAATAAAACAACAAAAATACTAAAAATTGTATCATAGAACGAGGTTACCTTATCAAAGAAAAGACAAATTCGTTGATAATTTGAAAACTAAAATATTAAGAATTGGACTTAGCCATCGCCATCTGATCAATTACCTTCCAGCATAATACGGAATCATTTACGAAAAGGTCCAAATTATAACATAACAGCAGGATGTTCTCAATTGTGACTCCTTGTAGACGATTTCGATTTTTTGTTAGCACCAAGTTGAGAGATGAAAACAGTCTTTTCACGCTCACTTGAGTACCAGGTATTTGGAAAATTGCCGGAATTACTTCGTGGAGCGTTGGATATGCTTGAGTTTTTAATTTGTCGTTCCAAAAATCGAGAATTTTCACTTGGCTACTTTTAAACGGTTCTTTTTCGTCGTAGTTGCTAAGTTCAATCTTGAACTGGTCAACTTCTTCATCTTTTTCTTGGGATGATTGGTCCATTTCGTTAATCGATTGTTGCTCCATCAAAAATTTATCTAAAGGATTCTGTTCCTCTGAAAAAGAAATAATACCTACGTATAACAAAAAAACTCTTGGCCTACATAGAATCGATATTTTAATTCTGAAAAATTCTGAAATCATTACCACAAGAAGGAGATACCGCAGCTGACCTCACTCTCGAACTTGCAGTCTCGGTACGGGTAGTTGTTTCAATACTATCAGCAGCAGGTTTGCTGTTTCCTTTGATTTCTCTAATTTTCTTGAAGACAGCCACAAGGTAAGTTATAGCTCGAGCTTTTTCATCATTCGAAAGCTGCCTTTTGCAAGTCAGGTCTAGAAATAGCGCACCTAAAAAAGCTTCGTTATCAATTAGGTTTCGCAGTCTCCTTTCCACGTAGAATTTCAAGTCCGTAGCATGCGTAGTCTCTGAAATAAAAGCAAATTTCGAATTCGATTTCAGCATACTGAGATTATATATAAATGAGTAAAAGATAAGTAATGATAAGACGACTCACTTAGATCGGTAAGGTGACGAATGTTGTCTTGGAAGGCCAAGAATATTTCACTCAACGTTATTTCAGCGTATTGTAATATTTTCGTAGTTTTAAAACAATGCTCCAGGATCGAAAATATTTTATTTAGTTCAATCCATTCCGCATCCGATAGAATAGCTTTTGGAGGTAATGACTTCAGAGAGGAGATCACATCTTTATGAGCAATAAACGCCTTCATCATCTCAAACTGGGATGTCCATCTGTAAATACAATATGTTATTAATACTAATGAAAGAACACAATGAACAATTTTCTAAAAAAATGTGATATTTTTTCATAATTCTCAAAGGTTTTGTTTTTCTGGAAAATTTAATTTCAATCTTCTCATTATTTTTGGATTTTTTGCAAATTTTTTTAATTTTCCCAAGTGTTTCAATTTTTTCAAAATTTTTGCTTTTCTTGTGATCTCACAATTTGAAATATTCTTGATATTTTCAATTTTAAAAATTTTGATTTCGTAGAAATTTTCAATTTTCTCAAAATTTTTTCATTTATTATTTATTCAAAACACCAAAAAAATAGGTAGTGAATTAAAATTAAATAAGAAATGAAATCATTACCTCGTAATACAATCCAGGGGAAATTTAGCATCTATCCCTAGGGTTTTCTTTTTCTTTGGATCTTTTTTTCCTTTCTTCTTTCTTTGTCGGGTTTGATTCAATACGTCAAGCATATTATCAGGATCGTCTTCCTCGTCGCTACACGAGCCATCATCACGTTCAGGTTCGCTTTCAGCATCAGAATCGTCTTTTCTTCTTCAGTTCCCGTAGACAGCATTTTAAACTAATCGAGGATCGCGAGTTGATAGGTGTGAGCACCACATCTGACCCCTAAATTGGAAAAAAGTAGAATTATTTTGAATGAAATAAAATTTATCGTAGAAAATTTTTTAATTAGTACAGTATGAGTATATTATCTTGAAATGATGTTTCTCAATGAATGAACGATGATGCACAAAATTTTGTGATTTTTTTTGATCGAGTTTTCAAGTTTTTTCATTACTTTTATTATTGAAATTTGAAAAAAAATTTGAATGACAATTAAATTGACACAAAGATAGAATTCAAAATTAGAAATGAAAAATTCAAGATTTTTTTCTTACCTACTAAATTTTGCGATCCATAACCATTATCAGTCAACGCTTGAATCAGTTTTATCACTTCTAATTGGTCGTCGTAAATTTCTCTAACTTCAATACAATCCAAAGAGAAAGACAAATCTCCTTCTGTAGCATCTTCTTCAGAAGAACTCGCAGTGGCACTAACGTTTGAAGATGTTGAGTTGGATGCTGATACATTGTTTATCTCTTTGTTTACATCTTTTGCTGTTTTGATGTAGTTGGCCCCATTATCCGTCGTAATTGTCATCACCGTTTTGGGATTCAAGTCGAAACGCTTCAAACAATTCATGATCTCATCAGTCAAATTTTGTGCAGTTGATGATGTAAACAACTCAATGCAGCCCAAAGTATACGAGTGAAATTCATTTAAATTGGATCCGTTACGGAATTGCACGTTAATTCCGAGAAAGCTACGCTCTTTACAGGTAGCTCCGTCTAGTTTGAGAGAAATTATGTTTCCTATGGCCTTTTCTGCAAGTTCCCGTTTCATTTCGTTCACAAGTGCGTTCATGAATTGAGTCGTATTTGGCTTATTCAGTGCAAACGGAACAACTTTCATAGCATCCAGCAAAGGCGTTTGTATATCTCGGGTAGCCTCGTCCGTGACATATTTAATTGGCCGCTGGTGTTTAATTACTTGTTTTACGTTGCTCATTAGAATATCCTTGAACGATAATTTTACGTTTTGCAAACTGTTTGAGTGGGTGCATGACCGTCTACATTTAACAGGCCAGGAAGGCTAAATTTGGCAACGTCAAGACGTAGGCTGACTTTTTGGTTTTTCCCTAAGATGTAATGCTAATTCAAATTGCAATAAATCGAAAAATATCAATTTTACGAAAAAAGTCCAAGAGACCTTTTTTAAAGAAAATTGAATAAGTTTTCTATTGATATAGAATTTTTTTGGATTTGGTGAAATTTTTAGTGAAAAGTGAAAAATGCCAATTTCGTCAATTTCACTTAAATTCAAAAAATTTATATATGAATGGAAAGCTCTTTTAATTCTCTTTAAAAAAGGCCTCTTTGACTTTTTTTGTAAAATTGATAGTTTTCGAGTTATTGCATTATGAATTAGCATTGTGTCTTATGGAGAATCCAAATAATCAGCCTACGCTAATCAAAAAATGCGACGTTGCCAAGTTAGCCTTCCTGGCCTGTTAAATGTAGACGGTCATGGTGGGTGGTGATAGTGCCGTAGGCAGTTATATCCGCTTGCTTACTTCTTGCAGACGCAGAATTTTGGTGTTCGAGTTGCTTATTGATTCTTTTAAACACTTTTAAGTGATTGCTTTCCAAATAGTTCTTTAGATTTGTGTTGTGGTTTCCCTGCAACAGAAGAAAAAAGTAACAAAATTATCAATTACGTGATCGGTATGATATACGATGTACACAAATTTTCATTATTTTTTTTTCATTTTTTTAAATCTAAATTTCTACGAAGTCATGAAAATGATTAAGTAAGAATTATTATCCTTACCTTTATAAGATTACACGGCTTTTCTTTAATTGAATGTTTGCACACAGATTTGTTGATAACTTGATCAAAATCGAATTCTTCCCTCCATATGTCGTTTGTTTCACGACCCATCATGAAATATTACATAACAAATTATTGTACAAGACTACTAACGTGCACCGGAACCGGAATAATAGCAAAAACTAATAACACAAGAACACAACTATAAATTGGAGGGTAAAATTAAATAAAATACATAACCGTCAGAAAGGGATCACATGTGAAATGATGAGCGAAATACGATTATGCGAATTGCGAATACCGCGAATAGGGATTGCACGATTAGTGATAAGGTAATAACATTGATAATGATAATTGATCACAAATGAATAACAGAAACAGAAAAGAAAGACACCTACTCGGAAATCGTAATCCTAAATTCCTAATCAGTTGGCAACCGAATTTGATTTGAATTTTATTATTTTATTTAATTTACAATTTGAATTTATGAATTTACTATTTTCATTTTATGATTATTGATTATAATATACATTCAAATAGAAAACAAAAAATAATGTTTCCACTTTCCAAGTTTCCAGAATGCTGAAAAATCAGAAAAATGTAGAAAACAGACCACAGGGGGTAGGTAAGGGGCCCAATTAAAAAAATTTTCAAATCAAAGTTGTTGCCTAAAGTTCTAGGAATAAATTTGGTCATAACAAAAATTTTGATTGGACCCCTCCTTCCCTTCCAAATCCACTATTTTTTCTTTTTAGAACCAAAAAGAACCAATTCCATTAATTGGTGGTGGTTCTGGTTATGATTGTAAAGGAAATTGAAAATGGTGGTGATGATGGTGGTTTTTTATTTTCGATCCACTTTCTTGTGGTTGTGGTTATTTATTTTCGATCCACTTTCTTGTGGTTGTGGTTATTTCAGCAAATGATTTTTCGTTGTGGTTCCAAACGGTTCTCTTCCCTGCCTTTTCGAAAGGAATTGGTTCTTTTTGGTGGTGGTTTTTGAATGAATTTTGGAAGTTCATTGTAATGGTTTCAAATGGTTTTGAGAACCAATTGAAATATCTGGTGGTGGTGGTTTTACCTGGTTTTGGTTTCAATTGGTTTTCTTCCCTGACAAAAAGTCAAAAATAATCTACTCGTAGTTCGTTAAAAAAAAAAAAATTGAAAAAAATGTTAAAAATTGAAAAAGCTGGGGTTGGAATACAAAAAATTCAAAAATTCAAAATAAATTGTTAAATTATTCAAGGAGGAGGGGGAGGTGCGTTTTTTTTGGGGCTATTTCTGTTGATTTTCAAGTAAGACACATACTTATGCATTTGAGTATCACCTAAAGGAATTATACTTAATCGGCACCCACCTGTAAAAGTAATCGGCGCTGGGCCCGGATTCCGACTACTTTTCAAATAAATTCACGAGAGTGCGCTTAAGATTTAATAAGTTATAGAATAAATAATATAGGGATATATAATATAGAATTAATAACTCTCCGCCGCAGCCGTCATACTCGGATTCTTCGTATTTATCATCGTTCATCATTGTTATCCACCTCGCAGACCGGAACCTAACGGACATGATAAAACATCCGTCAGTCTCTCTTGAGAGGAGAGATGTGAGCTACAGAGCTAATAGGTACTAGGATAGTTGATCACAGGATTCTAATTATTTATACGCGGCGGAGGTTTGGGTATTGCACTATGGGAAATCTCAGACCAGACTTTAGGCTAAAGGAATAATTTGAAAGGTAACTCACCATTTAATGGTCGCTGCCGTCGCCTCCTCCTGGAGTACCACCGGCACTGAACATCGTAGAACTCAGATTATAATTAAATTTGATAATTTAACTTTATAAGCGAAGCGAGTATAATAATTGAAGTAGCGAGTAATTGAAGTTCATACAAAGTGAAATTGTAGAGACAAATAGGATAAGTGGCCATAGGTTTTTATAATGGATAGGTAATTAGGTAGGTAACTTCGTCGTGATGTGGATGACGTCACGACGAGTCGAAATGTTTTCGACACCACCAGTTCAACGTTCAACTCAAAACTTGGCCAAACTCATCTCACTCGACCTGAGGAGTACATAATTCACCTATTTGTTGAGATTCTTTTTTCAAAGTTAAAACATGTTTTCGTATTATTCGTATCAAAAAAAAAAAACATTTTCATCTCAATTTTCTAGCAATCACCGATGAAAAAAATGACATATTTTTCAAAAGTAGTATCATTCTACTTTTTATTAATTTTTTTTACTAGTTCTCATTGAAAGGATGACGACAGGGTACAAGCAAAAACCAAGTTCTTATGTTCTTCGATCGTACGATAACGTTATGAACTTATGAGTTATGATCTACAAAGATGACAGAGCAGAACTGCGGTAATACGAAAATTGAATGAAACTGACGTCGTGTCAATGTTCTTCAAAACAACTTTTCGTCGTGGTTTTATAATATACGTACATCGATTCGAGTCTCAAATGCGAGCTAAAAGCTAAAACAAGCAGGGAAGAAAACCAATTGAGACCCAATTGGTTATGGTGATGGTGGTTTTGAGAAAATTTTGAAATTACTGGTGGTTCCAATTGGTTTTTGGTTTTTAAAAATTTTCAAAAGGTTGTGGTGCTAAAGTAGTTCCATTTAATTTTTTTTTTTTTTGATTGGTTCTGGTTCTGGGTTTTTGGTTTTGCTTGATTAATTGGTTGTGATGGTGGTTCTCAAATTAAAAAACCATTTCAAATGGTTGTGGTGGTGGTTCTCGAATTAAAAAACCATTTCAAATGGTTGTGGTGGTGGTTCTCAAATTAAAAACCATTTCAAATGGTTGTGGTGGTGGTTCTCAAATTAAAAACCATTTCAAATGGTTGTGGTGGTGGTGGTGGTGGTTCCGTTTTGGTTTTTCAATTGGTTTTCATCGAATTGCTTCCATTTCGTAGTATGAAAAATATTTCCCAACATTTAAACCATTTATCTATGGCATTAACCATCAGAACCAGATGGAACCATTTTCGTGCTTCCTATTATACCACAAAAGAACTAAAAAAATATCAGATCTTTGAAATTTGAATAAAAAATTAATTTGCCTACAAGTTACAAACGCAATATTGCAATAAATTTAAATTAAATAATATACATTCAAATAAAAAACAAAAAATAATAATGTTTCCACTTTCCAGAGCGCTGAAAAATCAGAAAAATGAAGAAAACAGGCCACAGGGGGTAGGTAAGGGGCCCAATTAAAAAAAATTTCAAATCAAAGTTGTTGCTTGAAGTTCTAGGAATAAATTTGGTCATAACAAAAATTTTGATTGGACCCCTCCTTCCCTTTCAAATCCACTATTTCTCTTTTTAGAACCAAAAAGAACCAATTCCATTAATTGGTGGTGGTTCTGGTTTTCATTGTAAAGGAAATTGAAAATGGTGGTGGTGGTGATGGTGGTTTTTTATTTTCAAACCACTTTCTTGTGGTTGTGGTTGTGGTTATTTATTTTCGATCCACTTTCTTGTGGTTGTGGTTGTGGTTATTTATTTTCGATCCACTTTCTTGTGGTTGTGGTTGTGGTTATTTCAGCAAATGATTTTTCGTTGTGGTTTCAAACGGTTCTCTTCCCTGCCTTTTCGAAAAGAATTGGTTCTTTTTGGTGGTGGTTTTTGAGTGAATTTTTGAAGTTCATTGTAATGGTTTCAAATGGTTTTGAGAACCAATTGAAATATCTGGTGGTGGTGGTTTTACCTGGTTGTGGTTTCAATTGGTTTTCTTCCCTGAAAACAAGTACGAAAAGCTGGGTAGATCGCATATCACAGCGAAGACAATATTGTAATGCAAAAAGTAGTGAGAAAATTACTGTCAATAAAAATAATCGCGAATAAACGTAACATTGTCTCCAGGCGTTATCAAAACCCTTTACGCATACGTCGACACCTCGCAGCTTGCATTTCATTTTTTCGATATTTTCGCACGTGAGAAAAAAAGGAAAATAAAAAACACTATTTTTTCGGTTGAGCGCATAAATAGTAATCAAAACGTAACGTAGATCAAATTTACTTTGGGTTAATCGTGTTTTTTACGTACAAGGGGGAAAAAGGAATGAAGACTTACGAAGTATCTACCATCTAGACGCCATAAAATTTCGAAAAAAATGAAGAACTAAAAATAAACAAAATTATCTGAATCGGCGATAATGATTCAATTCGTTTCAACGATGCAATTTTACTCGATATAAATACTAGATATTCAAAATTGGAGGGGGAACGGGGAAGGGGTCCTATCGAAATTTTTTCAATAATCAATATCATTTTCTTCCAAGACTTCTAGCTAAGACTTCTGTTTGAAAAATTTTTCATTTGGACCCCCCCCCCCCCCCAACATAAGTTTTGAATATTTTCTGGGTTATATTATGCGAAATTGGAGGGGAGAGATGGGTCTTATCAAAAATTTTATAGCAACAAAAATTATTTCTAAGACTTCAATCTACAACTTTTGTTCAAAAAAATTTTCAATCCCCCCCCCCATTTTTGAAAGTATCTATTTGATGCTATGTGAAATTGAAGGAGAGGGAGGGATCCAATCGAAATTTTTATAATAACGAAAATTATCTTTAGGATTTTAGTTTACCACTTTTATTTGAAATTTTTTTCATTTGGATCTACCAGCTACCTCTCCACCCTTTTTGAGAAATACAAATTTCTGAGTCATATTATGCAAAATTGGAGGGGAGGGGAGGGTCTTATCGAAAATTTTATAATAACAAAAATTATTTCTAGGACCTCATTCTACAACTTTTGTTTGAAAAAATTTTCAATTGCCCTCCCCCCATTACAGCGAAAAATAAAACTATCTAAAATCTATTCCACAAGTAGAACTACTGTAGAAATTCGCAATTCGCATTGTTCTAACGGAATAAATGAGATCAATCGATCGTACTTCTAGATTCTAGAATCAAGAAGTAAAGATTCAACTCCTTACCACAAATTATACAACACCAACAACACAACAGAACAGTAAACAGTAAACATGAAACACAACAGATCATCAAACTGGTGACCGATTCTTCGATCACGTTCGACGTAAAATGGTAACAACTTACTTACAGCAATTTCAAAGAAAGCCATAAATAATGACTTCGATAAAATAACTAATAACTTCACCTCAGGATCAATTTATCGAACATTTTGGTAAGCAGTTGATATTCGGTAACAGTTGATCAGTTCTCTTCTGGATCTTCGGCATTCTCGAATCTCGTTAGGGCTAATCCTTCCTCGAACAGGACTCGCAGGAGTTGTGGAAGTAATCGCACGAACGGTAATGCATTCCCGACTGGACTGGAATATGGAATTAAAACGATACCTAAAATCCAGGGCGGTGATTTAGAAATCAATCTCAAACTCTCTAAGTGAACACTGGTTCATTTTACTTACACAAAACGAGAAAGAAATCGTTTCTTACTTATTCTAAAGTAAATGTAAACTTGGAAATTTGTGTACGGACATAAGATCGCTGCTGCGAGAATCGAGATAACACGACATGACCACAAGGATACTTACATTTTGATTGCTGACCGTCTGCATGTGAACGTACATTGCTCTACTCGTATTTGTAGCGTTTAGCGTTGGTCGGAGCAATGGCTGGATTGGTATCCTGAAGCACGAAATCATCATTTATTGGATATTAGAAATTCGTGCACTGACATAAGATCGCTGCTTCGAGAATCGAAATAACACGACATGACAAGGATACTTACATTTTACATTATTTTTGATTGTTGGCGGCCATCTGCATGAACTTTCTACGTATGTGTGCTCTACGAAGTACGAACTCATAGCCTAGGTATAGCGTTGGGCGTTGGAAGGAACAATAGCTGGATAAGTATCCTGAAGCACAAACTGGTTCATTTTACTTACACAAAACGAGAAAGAAATCGTTTCTTACTTATTCTAAAGTAAATGTAAACTTGGAAATTTGTGTACGTGACCGTCTGCATGTGAACGTACATTGCTCTACTCCTATTTGTAGCGTTTAGCGTTGGTCGGAGCAATGGCTGGATTGGTATCCTGAAGCAAGAAATCATCATTTATTGGATATTAGAAATTCGTGCACTGACATAAGATCGCTGTTTCGAGAATCGAAATAACACGACATGACGACAAGGATACTTACATTTTACATTATTTTTGATTGTTGGCGGCCATCTGCATGAACTTTCTACGTACGTGTGCTCTACGAAGTACGAACTCATAGCCTAGGTATAGCGTTGGGCGTTGGAAGATCGTAGTTACTCGTATCTTTTTGACACCACAGTGAGGTAAACTTGTTCGAACGAATTTTATTAAAAAAAGCCAACTGCACACGTTCGACAATCGTATTCATGTTCATTGACAGCATCTCAGTAGGTATGTTTTTCTCGAGCATCGCCACTTTAAAAATTCGTAACTTTTCACAAAGTTTGAGGATCGGAATGATTTTTATCTCATTGCAAAGGAGATGAAAAATTCTATAGTATGGTTGAAAAAAAAAATTGGGGTCGTCGCGATGATTTCAAAGTTATCTCATTAAATATTCAATATGTATGGAAAAATCTACTTAACTCAGCTGAGCTTTAGCTTCGTAACTTTGAAATTTCTCGGCGGATAAAAATGATTTTTATATCATTAAAAAGAGCACAAAATTTCCTATAAGACTGTGAAAAAAAATACTATGGTGTCGCGATGAATGTCGTTTGAAAAATAATAAATAAATTTATTATACTTCAAAAACATTTCATTAATATCATTTAAGGCTTTTAGTAATGAAAAAATAATACTAAGCATAAAGTTTAATAAATTAAAACAGTTTATTCGCGCGTATTCAATAATGCGGAAATACTGTCTATCCTCACACCGTTTCGATACCAAACGCAAAACGTGAGGTCGCGCCAACCACTTCACCCGTGAGATAACATTAGGTACAACAGTCCTGAGATTCTGACATACTGTCGAAAATCATACCTTAAGCCTCGTTTACACTACGACAGTCTTTCGCGACAGTAGTTGTGGCGAACTCTCACGAACCATCACCTCTTGTGATAGTTCTATTTACACTAGTGTACAACTATCGTGATAGAATTTTTGTTTACATTGTTAAAATTTTTTGATAATTTTGTTAACACAAGGTTCTCTGTTCTACAAATGTTTTAATACGCTGTACAGTAAGTTTTACTTTTTTGGAACAATTAATAAAATCATTTCAAGTTGTAATGCAATTCTTCATACTTATTTATTTATAGAAATGTCATCGGAAGAAGAAGAAGTATTGGATGCAATCAATGATGTTCTGATAGAAGTTATCAAAGTCCAATT
The DNA here is from genome assembly GCA_959613365.1 of Balanococcus diminutus. Classification (NCBI taxonomy): domain Eukaryota; kingdom Metazoa; phylum Arthropoda; class Insecta; order Hemiptera; family Pseudococcidae; genus Balanococcus; species Balanococcus diminutus. The sequence goes on along the minus strand of OY390715.1, from coordinate 31,198,121 downwards.
AAGTTCTCTGCAAAAGAAAAGAAGAAAAAAGAGAAGTGTGTGGGTGAGAAAATGGATCGCTCGTAGACAGGAACATGGTGCAAGTAATTGCCTATTGAAAGAACTGGTGGTTGAAGATGCGAGCAGCTATTTCAACTTCCTCCGCATCAATTCAGAGATGTTCCAGTGGTTATTGGAAAAGGTTTCTTCGAAATTAATGACCAGTTTACAAATTTCCTTGTGATGTTACTATTTTACCAATCATTACTTTATCATGTCTTCCAGGTTAGTCCAAAAATACAAAAAGAGTACACAGTTCTTCGATATCCAATACCAGCAGAATCAAAGCTACATGTTACACTTCGTTTCTTAGCTACTGGTGATTCATTTAAAACATTGGAGTACCTATTCCGAATTCCTAAATGTACAATTAGCAAGTTCATTCCTGAAACGTTGGATGCTATACATGATGCTTGTAAGGAGTACTTGAAGGTAATACAAATTAGAAAACATAATATGTTGCATTGTACGCTTCCATGTTACCAAGTTGACTATTATTTTTGTGATTAATTAGACGCCAAATACTACGACCGAGTGGCAACGGATCATTAATGGTTTCTTACACAAGTGGAATTTTCCATCATGTATCGGCGCGATTGATGGCAAGCACATTGTAATTAATTGTCCTCCAGCATCGGGAAACAATTATTATAATTATAAAGGAACGTTCAGTGTTGTGCTCTTAGCCTTGGTTGATGATGATTACAATTTCACATGCATCGATGTTGGTGCATACGGCAGTCTTTCTGATGGGGGTATCTTCAACAACTCCAACTTGAAGCGTGCATTAGAAAATAATAAATTAAAAGTACCACATGGTAGTGTAATCTTAGGAGATGAAGCATTTCCATTAAAAACGTATTTGATGAAACCTTTTGCTCGTCGAGTACAGTTGACTAGGGAAGAGAAAATTTTCAATTACCGATTATCGCGCGCGCGCCGCATTGTGGAAAATGCTTTCGGCATTTTAGCCAGTCGCTTCCGCATTTTTAGACACCCGATTCATCTGGATCCAATTACAGTTCCGAATTTGGTACAAACAACTTGTGCTCTACATAATTGGATCAGAAAGTCTTCAAGAACTGCAACTTCCAATCCAATAACTGTTGACATCGAAGATGTTGAAAGCTGTAGGATTATTCCTGGCTCCTGGCGTAATGACCCCGTTGCTACCGTACCATTAGCTGCCACAGATCAACGAAATTACGCCGTAGCTGCTGAAGAAAAACGAGTGCACTTCAAAAACTACTTTGTAACCACAGGTGCAGTTTCGTGGCAAGATGGAATGATAGAGTGATAACTGTAGCTTTCTTCATTTAGGCTTATTTATTTATTATTTTTTCAGCTTTTAAAACTATCCGCCTCTATGAAATGAAGTAAAATAAACAATAGTATGACTAGTACAATAATGAAGTTATTTATTCAAACGCATTAACATTTTAAAATGAAATGAAATAAAAGAAACACAAAATATCAAAAGAAACACAAAATATCAACAATTACAAAAACAAACCAAAACCATCAATCTACTATTTCCGCAGTTTCTTCCGAATTTTCGATCCTGGCTGTTGCAATTAAATTTTGTATTTCCATTTGCAGTTTCAACGCTTTTCTCTTCGGGAGATCCTCCAATTGTTTACCAATCAATTCACCAAACACAGCCCATTCAGATGTTTGTCGTTTTCGTTCGATTCGTGTCTGATTAATACTATCTAAAACTTGCACAGTCTTCAATAGAGCCTGATGAGTTTGCTGTGCTGATGTTTTTGGTGTGTTGTGCTTCTTTCTCGTGCCTGTCTCTATATCGTGTAAACCAATTTCTATCAATTCCTCTTGCTCCTCATCGTCACGTTCGAAGTTATGTTCAACAGGAGCTGGCAGGGCAGAGGTACTCTGGACGGGTGTTGATGTAAACTTCATCCGCTCCAGACCCAGTTCCCATCAAATCTCTAATTTTTTTCACTTCTGCATTGTAAGTACATCTGTAAAGAAGAAAAGCTATAGAATACTCTACAGATCAAACATAATTGTATAATCAGAATCAAAGTAAACTCACCTCAGGCTCCGCAGTTTTTTTCTCAATTCCTTTTTACCGGGAAACTCGAAGTATTCTAACAGATATTCCTCAGCCGAATCACGTTTCACTCTATTTTTATAATCTTCGTGGTTTTTTCCCCACAAGACTGGCAAAGTCTCATACACATTTAAAAAATGAGGGATATCCAATTTCCCATCATCTTTCTTCTCCATTTGATTTTGATTTTCTTCCATTTTTCAGCAACAATATCCGTCGTAAATACACGTGCCAGTCACTTCACTTGCACCAAACTTTCATGCAGACATGAAAGTGTGAAAGTAAAATTATGCTATCACGAAAATGTGTGATAGTTAATTTACACTGTGACAGTGACGTGATAGTTACTTTCGTGAAAGCTACTGTCGCGAAAGACTGTCGTAGTGTAAACGAGGCTTTAATCTTCTGATTTTCGACTCTGCGCACGAAGCGCAGAGCCAGCATTATGGTATGGTTATCCCCTCTTTTCGCTGCCAGGTAAGATTGGCAACGGCGTTGAAAGACCAACATAATTATGTTACCTATTTCATTCGTAGCTGTATGTCGTGTTTGTACCGAGCTCTTTTTGTGCGGGATAAATAATTATTATTTTATTACGTATATTGGATAATTTTGGTCTTTTAAAAGTTTAAAAATTCATCGTATTAAATTGTGTTGCGATGGCTCCGTCTGATGATGATCTCATCCAACCCACAGTGAGTTTTCTTTATTATTTTGCATGATTATATGTTATATTTTATGTGTGGTCAGATTTAAGGCTGGTTTAAGTTCGACTCTCTTCCTCCTCATCTTACCTTCTTATTCGCTCACTTAGTATGATGTACCTATCAATGTACATACTAATCCTCTTTTTCTCTTTTCAGATTCTACGACGTCGTCTGCTACGAAAAGACTTTCTGCTTAGTGTTTTTTGTCGATATTATTTTATACATATTGTTTACTCATTAGTTTTAATATTTTGTCATTTCGTCGTTGTTTCTACTTGTCATTATTTTATAACTACCTATTACTGTTGCCTGCTGTAGCGCTTTACAAAATATTATACTTTATCTTTACATTGCGCACTCTTTATTTTAACTTATTTTTAGGAGCCTATTTTTCCCCCCTTATGTCGCGTTTTTCCCCTAGGTCTCTCTATTAACGGCTTACTTTCGCGACACAGACTACACTTTTTTGGAGAACTTATCACTTTCCAAATTTTCCATCCAGTTTTTAGCTTTTTATAACGTGATTTCCGCTAGCTGCTCCTTTTGCATGTTGTTCGCATTCGCACTCTCACTATTTCAAAGCCTCAACCTCAATGGAAGGAAAAATGGGGGGGGGGAAGAAAAACCAAAACCGCTTTCAATTTTTACTGGTTTTGGTTTGGGTTTTGGTTATGGTTTTCAAACGTTTTGGTTTTGGTTCCGGTTTTTATGATTTTAAGCGGTTTTTTCCCGGTTCCGGTTTTGGTTCCGGTTTCGGTTGCCAGCCCTGGTTTTTTTCCTCGGCTACCCCTACTCTAAAATATCGGCAAAAAATATCGATTTATGAATACATTTTTTTCTGGTGTATCGATATATCGATACGCCAAAATTTCAAATATCGCGATATCGCCCATCACTAGTTCGCGGAGTACGTAAAAAATCGTGACGTCACAATTTTTTTCCTGTCATGAATTGTTACTCGTTCAGCACTAAAGTCTAGTTTGATAGTCTTGTTTACATTCATGAGGAGGACCTTCGATGAATTTTTTATTAAGTCCAGTGCTACATAATACTTTATATTCAAAATTGGAAGGAAGGAAGGGGTCTATTTGAAATTTTTGTAATAACTAAAAGTATTTGTGAAACTTCAAGCTACAACTTTTGTTTGAAATTTTTTTTAATTGGGCCCCTTACCTCCCCACAGTTTTTAACAATGTATTTTGAATGAGTGTGAATAAGTTATATTACTCAAAATTGGTGGGGAAGGAGGGGTCAGATGGAAATTTTTGTTACAACCAAAATTATTCCTAGTTCTTCAAGCTACAATTTTTGTTTGAAAATTTTTTCAATCGGGCCCCTCACCTCCCCCTGTTTTCAATAATGTATTTGAATGAGTTGGATTATCCAAAATTGGAGGGGAGGGAGGGGTCCAATCACAATTTTTGTCATGGCCAAAATTTTTCTAAATGTGGGGGAAAATAGAAAATAGGGAATTATTTACTCCACATTTGTCACCAATTTGACTCTATATTCCAAAAATATTTCCAAAATTTCCAAAATAAGGACCTCCCCAGAACGGGTACGTATCTCATGAAGGTAATTCATCTCAATTAAAATTAAACTTCTTTTTATCGAAAGAAAAACAAAAGAGAGAAAGAACGGCTGTAGTATAATTAGTCCACCGAATCCTAAAAATTTTCAAGTTTAAGTATCGAATGATGAGGGGGAAAAACGAAAGTAAAAAAAAAGAAGCTCATCTATTAGTGAAAAAGTCATTTTAAAACACTTTTTCCTCGTTTATTTTTCTGTTCTTAAACAAAACGTGATTTTCATCATTATATATTTTTGTACGGGGTGAATTTGTACTTATCGTACAAAATACGAGTATAAAAAACTACAAAACTAATTAAAGAAAAAATTTTCTCCTAGCGAATGATTTTCAAGGCTTATAAGCTTTACGTTTAAATATGAATTCACTGGGCCGAAAATAAAGCTACAATTTTAATTTTTCCAGCCAAGCAATTTTTTTTTTTGAAACAGAATCGATATTCAACGATTCAGTTAGGTCTAGGCATGTTTTTCGAAAATGTTTATTTAACAAAAATTAAATTTTGAAAACGAATCCATATAAATAAGTAAATTCATAAGACGAAGAAAATCTCAAAATTCCAGCCTATTTTAGTAATAAAGCTGAAAAAAAAATTAAATCGTCATTAGCACAATAATTTTCTTCTTCAAAAGCGTAGAAATACCTGCCGAATGGAAATGTAACCAGCATACTCGACTTGTTTCTTCAAAATTTCTATTCACTTCAATGGCCTACGCGAATGTGAGAGCATAACAATGAGTTTTATTTGTTCGGGTGAACTTTCATAAAGTATCAGTCTTTTGAAAGAAGCATTTTTCTAACAATGTCAAGCTTATTGGACTTTAAAGTTCCTTTAAAATTTTTTACAACTACAATTTACCAAAATGTTTGAATTGTTAGAAATGAAATTTCGCTTATTGTAATAGCTAATTTTCTTTTAATTTACATAACTCAGAATAATCGATCAATTCGTAAACAACTGTTATCAAATCGGTTCTTCGCCTTTTTCGACCATTTCAATGCTAAAAGAGAAATATTTTATTAGATAATTACTAAGCACTTAAGTATCTTAAAAAAAAGTATCTTAAAAAAACTGAAAAAACTTACAAATTTCTATAGAAAGTAGTCACCATGTTGGTAAAAAACGAATCCATTCGCAATCGTATGGGTTTCGCGAAGCGAAACTTAATAGTAGCGGCATCATATTGTAACTTTATCTCACCATTGGGAATGTTTATTGAACGAATAGCATTGTTTCCGCCGTCCTTTTGGTACTGGAAATAAAGTAACTTATTGATTACATCTGAGTATAACTTTTAGTTGATATTCAAAATGAAAGATTAACCCTTAATGAAACGTAACAAGATCCAAGATGATGAAAAATTACATTCGAATGAGAAATTATGAAAAAATGGTTCAAGAGGAAGACGAATTTAACAAACGCGACAAAGAGAATAGAAGTGGGCGATTTGGTCATGATTTCGATGCACAAACAGTCGGATTCGGCGAAACAATTGACAGGCAAATTATTCCCTAAACGAAAAGGTCCCTACAGAATAGTGGAGAGAATCGCGGAAAACTGCTATTTAGCAGAAACCTATCGTGACTCCATAGAAAAAGACATAAAAATAATTAACTCGAGGCAGATAACACCGTTCCTAAAAAAAGAGATAATCCAAAAACTCTGAAGATGCTGCCTGCTACAAATCGATGTTCGACCAAAGATCATGGAGCGAACGACTCGACAACAGGCGAGCAATACTCGAGAGAAAACGACGAATCAACGAAGAAGAAGGCCCTGACAAATGTTACGATCATCTAAAAGAGGAAGAAAGAAGACCGGTGAAGTTGCAGAACAAGTTGGAGGAAAGAGAAAAAGAAGAAGAGGCCCAACGAACCTTCTTCAAGAACACCGGTAAATGGAAAAGCAAACTCGAGAAACCGAAAATGAAATCAGACGAAATCCAAGACCAATTTAAAAATTTCAAAAAAATCCGGAAAATAATAGAACAGGAAAGATGTGCACAAAAACAACAAACGAAAAACGCGGACGAACAGATCGTGGTATCGAACGAAATTAAAACCATCGCAACAGGGATGCAGATAGATGACGAAAAAGAAATAAGACTATTACAAAAAATATCAAACAAAATTAGCGGGAAAATTTTTCGCGAGCTAGCATTCAAAACTCTGAAGATACACAACAGCGGCGAAGGGGTGAAACGCGAGATTGGGAAAAAAATAAAACAAGCCCTCGAACCGGAAGACTTTGACGAAATATTCAAAAACAGGGAAAAGAAACCAGACAGTCAGAACACGAGAAAAAACAAAAAGCGATGGGGTTTGGTATACGAATTTGCTGCGATTTACGAGTTAAAATAGCTCAATAAAATCAAAGATAGGTAAAAACACGACAAAATATACACACACATACACGCAACAGCACACACAAAAATAATGCAATCAACAAAAACAATAGTAATAATGATAAACCAAATCAGCGAGGAAAAATAATAATATTAATAAATAACCAAATCAAAAAGATACCTCTTTAAAAACACACCAATAATCAAAAAGATACCTCTTTAAAAACACACCAATCAACAAGACAAATAATCTTTAAAAATCAGCAGCTATGTAAGTCGTAACCTTCTTCGGAGCAAATTGTCCCAGGAAATGGTCCACAATTGACAGAAAACCTCCAGCCACAAAATGAAACATCTATGAAAAAAAACCAAAAAATTTATCTGTCAAGCTCCTCGGATCAGAAAAAAGGAAATAAATAATTTTGAAAGTAGAAAATAAATTTTAATGGTGTTGAAATTACACCAATAGAATATAATATTTAGGTTGCTAAGATAAAATAAATAAAACACCACTATTTAAACTTAATTATAAATTAAACAACTCACTGATTGTTGATACACCAGATTTTGATTCCGAGAAAACTTTTATTTTAAATTTTGGATCACTATCACAGAATTATTAAAAATCGAAGTAAATAAATTCAACTCGATCGACTTTAAATTGCAAAAAATTAAAATACACGTTTTAACCAAGAACTTTGAAATACACAAGAATTTATCGAATTACGTTAATTTTGGAATTTTAGAACACAACTGCTCTACTAGAGTTTTGAACCAGAAGTGAGCCCATATTCAAGATTTTTAAAAGTATATATAGGGCTTTTTTCACTTTCTAAAACGGCAAAATCACACGAAGCTCCCGGACGTGCTCGGAATTCTCGCTTTTGGTTATAAAAGTCAAAATTATTAGATGTATATTTCATAATTTTATGACTTTTAATTATAAGGTTTATAGATACAAAATTTTGGAAATGCGGTATGGGGTTAAGGTGAAAGTTGATGTATGGTATTTTGGAGATAGTGGGTGGTTAGGAAATTGATCTAGATTTTCATTCAATTTTTGAAAACCAAACTTACTTAATAGGATCACAATAGCAATGGCGTAAGTGAGATAAAATGCGCCTATCTCAGATGTGTCTATATGTAGTGCTTTCCAAGCGAAAGGTAGAAAACTAATTAAGCCAATAATGGTTAACAGAAATGAAATCAGATAAATTGCTTGAATAACAAGATGCGGTATCATGAAATTTGGTTTCCTCTGTAAGTAAAATATAAATGAGCGCATAAGAAAAATGCTAAAATTTAGATTTAAAAGATATCCACGTACTTTGAAAGTTCCATAAAGTGCGGATATTTCTATTATCACGACAATGACATAACCAATGCAATTTGGCAAACCATAACGTCCAACTGAAATCCAGTAAGAATTAAAACATTAGGAAGGTACCTATTTACACTTGGAGTTTTTCAAACTGTTTGAATAAAAAATACTTACTTGCGAGATAATCTAAAATAGCTGATAATCCTCCAATCTAAAAAGCAAAACGAACAGTTCAGTGAATATCTATAAAGCTCTGTAGTAAATCTACCCATTTATCACTGATAAATTGGGTGCCATTGTCAGTGATGACTTTGCCTGCGTTGACGTTTAAATTTTTAATTTCGTCCAACACAGATGACATGGCTTTTACTACAGAGCCTTTTTTGATATTCATCATTGGTTTGAGCCAATGTTTTCCGGTGAAAATATCTTTTATGACAAGGAGGTATCGTGGTGCTTGGTCTTCATTTACTACAGGGCCAAAGATGTCGACTGATAAGACTTGTCCAATAGCATGGGCTTCGATTCCACCATACTCTAGTACCTTTCCTAAGCCATAATTTTTGTTAACTTTGCATACAATGCATTGATTGGTAATTTCACGAATGTATTTCAATGCATTGGGATGGTAATAAATTCTTTTGAATATCAATTCTAATTTTCCAGACCCGATGTGTCCATAAGCACTATGGAGGTAGTCGATAGTGTCATAAAATAGCACTTTTGGTAAAACTGGTACCGTCATGCCATTTTCATAGGTTCGATAAAGTATTTTTCGTCCATCATTGGTTTTTTCGATCTTGTATTTTTTTCTAAAATTAGCTTGCTTGGTTAATAGATGTTTCTTTTCAATGGAATAGTCTTTAGTGATAGTATCTTTAATTTTTTCACACAATTCGTCTTCTTGTTGAAATATTTCGATATTTTGGAGGTAGTTAACTAGGTCACCAACGTAGCAATCTGCAAACTCAATTGAGTAAGGTTTTATGCTCGTCCATTCGACCGCATTTAAAGTCAATTGTACAGACGTATGTGTGAGTTCAGGAGCTTGTAGGCTAAATAATTTATTCTTCTTAGCTTTTAGGTTATAAGTTAAGTTGAAACCATTAAGCTCAGTAATCCAAGCAGCTGCCTTTCGGTGTGTTTGAATCAAAGATCGAAATTTTTGAATGATAGCTCGCAGGTCACTACGTACGTGAATTTTGACTCCATGTAGCCACATTTTTGATTTTTTTTTACAGTAGTGACTAGCGCCTGCATTTCTTTATCAATAATTGTGTAATTTTTTTGGTGATCTTTAAACAAATAGCTTGAGAACATGACAATGCGCGATCTTCACCATCTATAATTTGATAAAGAACTGCGTTCATCGCATTCTCAGAGACCATCGTTTCAAGATTTAGGTCTAAGTTAGGTTGTGGAGGTAGTAGTTTGAAGTCCTGTAGGTATGCCTCTTCTAATTTTTTAAAGGCATCTTCTTGTTCAGGACCCCATTCCACTGGATTGTCTTTTCTTGTTAATTTGTACAGAGGTGCTACAATTTGTTGATAATTAGGTATGAAATGTCTATACAATCCAGTTAATCCTATGAGTGACAGAATCTCTTTTTCATTTTTTAAACTGAATTTTCCTCTTTTCGTATGTTTTTCTTTGAATTTTTTGAATTTTTCCAACTTGGCATTCTGCTTGCCAATTTCTTGGTGTGCAAGAATGTATCCCAAGTGTTCTGTTTTCGTTTGGAAAAGTTCAGTCTTGTGAGGGTCAAGTTTTAGGCCAGCGTCTGTGATTAATTTTAGAATATCACAGAGCAAGTCGACCATTTCGTCAAGCGTTTCTGTTCTCAGCAGGACGTCGTCAACATATTTTGAAACTCCCTCACGATCTGGTATGACCTTGTGGATCATTTTTATAAATTCAGCTGAGGAAATTTTTAGGCCATAAGGCAGGCATTTAAATAGGTAAACTTGTCCTTCAAACTGAAATCCGGTATATTTTCTCGAATTTTGGTGCAACAACAGTTGCATGAAGCCCCAAACAAAATCGAGAGTTGAAAACCGTTTGGCTTTCCCCGAATCAGTTATGATTTGCTCAAGACAAGCTGCCTCAGTGTAGATGTTTTCTATCTCTGGATTTAATTCATCAGGGTACCGTTTACGAACCGTCGTTACGATATCGCTTCCCATAACGCATTTTCATAACGACGCGATCAAGGAGTGCCTCGTTTACGAACCAGCGATAAAGTTGTTGTTTACAACGTGTTATCAAGTGTTTGTTTACAGTTGAATTTTTGATAACTACTGTTTTTAACTTCAATTAATGAGAATTTCCAATTTATTTTCATAAAATCGTTTGGTTTTACATTTTATATCTTTTGAAAATTTAATAAATGGCGTTTGTATTTGTTCCTTCACAATTCCTTGAAGACAGCCATTTTTATTTTTTTTTTAATTTTAAATAAAAAATTGAAACAATAATTTTAAAAAAATCACATGAACAACAAAAACTTCGTTGAGAAGGAAAATGCAAAGCACATGGCAAAACACATGGACCATTCTAAGATGTAAACATAAAAAATCGTCAATGAACGAGAATGCTCATACAAAACTATGTAATGCATCAAGATCACGTCGTTCACTAAGCGTATCGCAAGCATAACACCACCTCTAGACTCGTAGTTATATATCGCCCAAAGTTATATAGAACAAGATAGTTACCACACTCCCCATAAGAATAATGCATTTCTTTTCTGCCACTCTTACGGCGAGCAAATCGCTCACTATAGAGCGCGCTTGATGAGACGGTTGATACACTCTTATTGTTACGTTACAGTTACGTTATAGTATTCCGTTATAATTAGATAGGTAAGTTGATAGGTTCTAAGCATTCTGGCTCGGCCAGAAAGCCATACGAAGAGTAAATTACGTCTATAAAATATAAATAAGGGTTACGAGTATTAATAAAGAGTTACGTATAATTTCATCTCGTTATTTCGAAAATATAAGTAAATTCTTCGAGCTACAACAATTAAATTGCGATTGGACCCCTCCCCACCCTCCAATTTTGGATAATCCAACTCATTCAAATACATTTTTAAAAACAGGGGGGAGGTAAGGGGCCCGGATTGAAAAAATTTTCAAACAAAAGTTGTAGCTTAAAGTTGTACAAATACTTTTAGTTATTACAAAAATTTCGATTAGACCCCTTCCTCCCTTCCAATTTTGACTATAAAGTATTATGTAGCACTGGACTTAGTAAAAATTTATCAAAGTTGCACCCCATGAATGTAAACAAAACAATCAATCTAGACGTTAGTTGAAAACTATAGCAAAAATGCAAAATTAGTAATTTGCTGAAAGTAAAAATGAAAATTTCGCGGGTAATTCATTCAAATCAAATTTAAAATTGAATCAATCCATTAACTTTCAATATAATTCAATGCATTATATGTATCAACCGTCGAATGCAGCGCTCTCAGTGATGTACTTTGGCGAAATGGGCGTGGCTAACCGGAGTGTGGTAACTATCTTGTTCTATATAACTTTGATATCGCCTCATAATGCATCCATAATGCCAAGTCATGACGTCATGTCGATACGTATCACCGCGTTCGCCTCATAACGACTGTTCGTAAACGGTACCCAGAGTCGGCAGATTCTTATTTCACCTGATTTTTTAATTACAGGTGCTAAGGTATTTATGCAGTTAGTGTCTGCAAGTTCAATAAAATCGAGAAATAATAACGAACGCTACGAATATGTTTTCGTTCACTGGAATTGAACACAACAAAACTTAGGCCTACGTTCATTTGCCTCCGGTGATGAAAAAGCAAAAAAATTATTAAAATTGAAACGAAACCCCGAAACTATCACTATCACAATCTTCGTAGTTACAAAGGGAGAAAAACTTTGGTTGGAAACGTCGTCGTGGTTATCATATAACCAACACACTCGTAGAATGTAAATATTCACACGAATCAAAATCAAAACTAACAAAATAACCAAGTGCTCACCTTCGGTTATGATAGCTGCAACAGTCGAGTAATTTTCGGTATGCCGATGTACGTATCATGATTGTTGATATTCATTTAGCAATCTGATAATAAACAAGACTTCTGGATGCTGCTCCATTCAATTACTATAAACAAAGAGAAAAACAACACATTACTTCTTCGTAAGGAAATTATATGAGTTTTGATCGTCTAACACAGGCTACTTAAATTAATTCGCACAAATAAATCAAAACTGTATCTACTAATGTTTTATCAACTACCAAGAGTCCAGAGTAGATACGAATATGTGCAACAAGTGTCCGAATATAACAACAAGCAAACATAACACAAATGAATTTTCTAGCAGAAAACTACGCGATAGATTAGTAGTAAACAAGGCAATTTTAATCGTATGTGACCGAAATGTAGGTACATTGAACTTGAATGAAAATCATTTGCAATTTGCATAAAATGGCACCTTAGAAAAACGTACAAAATATAGGCAAAAACGATGTTTTGAAAAAATTGGTCGACTAGTTTACTTCACTTCATGAATAAATATGCAGAAAAACTCACTACAGCTATTATTACTCACGTTTAGAAGAATTTCCTGAACACAAAATAGTTACTCTTATTGAAATACTTTTTCATTTTCAAAAATATTCACGACTAGGGTACTAGAAATGGGGGGTAGAATCGACGGTCGCCATGTTGGTTCGGTGAAGTAGTGTGCGTGTGTATTTATAGGACCGTAAATCACACACACAAACGAAGAATTCAGCGTTACACTAGTACACAATACTTCGCCGAACCAACATGGCGACCGTCGATTATACCCCCCCCCCCCCCCATTTCTAGTACCCTATTCACGACAGGTCGTATTTTAAATAACCATCTTGAAAAACTAATCTACTTAGTCACAAAAGAACTTGACGAGAAAAGCGAAGCAGACGCAAAATACCAGCGGTATGACTCACCGCGCCGATTGTGAAAAAGAGCGTCATATCAATTCACGTCAAGTTCTGATTTTTGGATAACATGAGAGGCCATTAGTCGAGAAAATAAAATTTCGCCACAAATAATCCAAACAGAATAAAACTCAACGCGATGAAACGAACTAGCACTAGCAGTAGCAGTAAAACGAATCAATTCAGGGGCATACCTGGTTATTTTGTAGCCAAATGGCTCATGATTGGAAATGGGATTATCTGTTTCAAAGAAGATACCTATGGCTGTCATTGACACAAAATCAGTGCTGCTTAATCACACTGTGTCGTTCGACGAGATTATGCACGTGACTCGTGACTTCGAGGTTTTACCTGCCAACATCATACTTTCTGTTGGGTCAACAGAACTTGAACGTGGCACTCCAGTAGGCATATTTGGTGACATGTTGGATAAATTTGTTGAGTACCTCAGGCTTCGGAGTGTTCAATTTATCATCATTGTTCCTCCAATCGCAATCAAGGCGGCGTTATGGTCCCAATAAGTCGAAATACTCAACTCATTCGAACCTCCAGAGGAAATGAGATACTTATACCTTGGATATCTCGAGGACATTCTTCGTCAACTCTCACCAAAATGTATAAATCTGCAACTCACCTACCCTTACCCTAGCATCAATAAATTTCACCGTCAACTCTTTGCTGAGTTGAGCATGCTGATGGACAAATCCGAGTGAGGGGCACTAGTAGTGTACTCTGAATAATGCTACTCGATAGTCGAAAATTTTTTTTTTTGGTATTCAGAGTATATTTGTAGATAATAATTTATGCTAGTATTTTTCATAGAATTTTTAGCCGAATTTTTTTTTAAAATTTAGGCTATTGTGTCCGACCCTGATTTAGAAGGAGGGGGGGTAGAAGAGTTTTGACCCCATTTGTCGACGTTTGGGACCAAAAGATGACGATCTGTCACATGTCACATATTTATATATATATATATATATATATATATATATATAATATTACCGCTACTTTTGGAACTCTGGGACCGAGCCTAACAGGTCAAATGAGGTCAAACTTGATATGTAGGGTCCCCTCGATGGCGGAATGATGCAAAAAAAAATTTGGGGCCCTAACTCAAAATTGGAGATATGACCCATTTTTGAGGGGGGTGCGGGGGAGCCCCAATATTATGAAATTTTTTGAAACTTGCCCCAGGGATGAGAGCCCTAATTACCTACACCATAGTCAAATTTCAGCCCCCTAAGTCATTCTGGCCTCATTTTAGGGCCCAATCTGGTCATTTTTTCACGTTGATCAGGCTACAGACCCCCAAATGGGGCTGAGGGGCCAAAATTTTCATCATGGATCAAGTTTGTGCCCCTGATGTGTCTTTTGTAGGTTTCAACTTTTGGGCCCCCTTTGACCCCTGTCAAGGGTCAAAAATCAAGATTTTTAACTATTTTTCAAATATTACCGCTACTTTAGGAACTCTGGGGCCGAGCCTAACAGGTCAAATGAGGTTGATATGTAGGGTCCCCTCGGTGTAGGAATGATGCAAAAAAAATTTTGGGGCCCTAACTCAAAATTGGGTATTTTACCCCTTTTTGAAGGGGTGCGGGGGAGCCCCAATATCATGAAATTTTTTGAAACTTGCTCCAGGGATGAGAACTCTAATTACCTACACCATAGTCAAATTTCAGCCTCCTAAGTCATCCCCACCCCATTTTAGGGCCCAAAAAGTGGATTTTGGGGTCATTTTTTTCACGTTGATCAGGCTACAGACCCCCCAAATGGGGCTGGGGGCCAAAATTTTCATCATGGCTCAAGTTTGTGCCTCTGATGTGCCTTTTGTAGGTTTCAACTTTTGGGCCCCCTTTGACCCCTGTCAAGGGTCAAAAATCAAGATTTTTCACAATTTTTCATGTTTTTTCTCGCTTCCCGGTACGTTGATCAGCCTGCAGCCCAAACCAAATGACCTTGGATGCTAAAATTTGGTATTTAGGATAGGTAAGGGTCACTGAGGTGCCTTTTGGGGTTTTTGACCCTCGAGCCCCTAAATTGGGGCTCGCCCTTTTTTGAGAGGGCCTCTAAAGAGGCCCCAATTTGACAAAATGATTTGAAAATTTTACCAACAACAGTGACTCTGATTGTCTCCACTGTATCCAAATTTCAGCTTCCCAAGGCATCCCCACCCAATTTTAGGGCCCAAAAAGTGGATTTTGAGGTCATTTTTTCACGTTGATCAGGCTACAGACCACCCAAATGGAGCTGGGGGGCCTAAATTTTTATCATAGATCGAGTTCATGCCCCTGATGTGCCTTTTGTAGGTTTTGACCTTTAAACCCCTTTTGACCTCGATACAGGGTCAAAAATCAATATTTTTCAAGTTTTAACCTGTCTTTTCTGACGCGTTGAACAGCCTACAGCCCAAACTAAAAGACCTAAACAATCGAAATTTGGGATGTAGGGTCAGTAGAGGTCACTGATGTGCTTTTTGGGGGTTTTGACTTTTGAGCACCATTTGACCCTCGTACAGGGTCAAAAATCAGAAAATTTCACATTTTAACCTCTTTTTTAGGTGTGTTGATCAGCCTATAGCCCATACCAAACGACCTAGAAGGTCAAAATTTGGGATGTGATGTCAGTAAAGGTCACTGATGTACCTTTTGGGGATTTTCGAGTTTAAGCCCGGTCCGCACCTTCAAATAATTTGATCAAATCATGTTTGATCAAATATATTTGAAGGTGTGGACGCGTTAATTCAACACCACCTATTGTTATCCTATTGTCGACACTTTCAAATATATTTGATCAAACGTGATTTGATCAAATTATTTGAAGGTGTGGACCGTGCTTTAGAGCCTCATTTGACCCTCCTACAGAGTCAAAAATCAGAAATTTTCACGTTTCAACCCCTTTTTCTGGTGTGTTGGCCCCCGTCTGCAAAGCCGAAAATAAGGAAGGGGTTGGGGGCAAATCCTGCCATGCCCCTGGGGCATGGGGATTTGAAGAGCTGGAAGTGACGAGGTGGTTGGGGCGAAGCCCCCAACGCGGGGGTATGGGGGCGGAGCCCCCATCCGAAGAGCTGAAAGTGATGAGGAGGTTGGGTAGGAGTCTCAACAGGGGTATGGGGGCGGAGCCCCCATCTGAAGTTGAAATCTTCAATGCAGAGAGGAACTAAAACTGAAGACAAAAACCTGACATTTTTAAACTGAATTTGAAGTTAAAACTGATATTGAAACTGAAATACCATGGATGAAAACGTTTTCAAAGTGGTACACTAACTTGAAAAAAAAAATTCGGCTGTCGCGGAGCATCTTGACTGCTAAGCGTTTTTTTTTTAATGTAAATAATTCAAGCTAGTCTGATTTTTTTTTATCAATAAATTTTTCTCGATTTATTTATTTTCATATTCGAGTATTATTTTGATTTAGTAATGTAATATTTTTTATCCATAAAATTTTGAGTAATTTTCATTTCAAAGATAGTTAACTTAAAAAATTTATTTAAAAAATTTATTTAGATTTTTTTTTTTTTGAATTAATTTTTGTATTTCAAAGATAGTTGATGTAAAAATTTTTTTTATCAATAGTTTCCACTTCGATTTGATTTTCATTTGAGTATCGTGCCATGCAATAATTTTTTTTACCCGGATTTGTGTAATTACGTGTCACATGTTTGCGTCACTTGGAAAGTTTCGTTGTTGATGTTTTGTTTCAGTCACTTCATTATTCGAAATGGTGTCGCCTGATTGGCTGTATGTATCTGTCAGAGCCAAGGTTCAAAATGCAGAATATCAGAGTGTCCGCGGCAATACCACATGGACAGTTTTTCCACCAGTCCAGCTTTGTACAAATTTTCCTCAAGTGACGGCGAGTCGCCGCAAGATCAGATATCACTCTACTGCAGCGTCTGCACTGCGATCGCGATATCAATATTGGTGAATTTGGTAGTATTGGGTAAGATACTGGTTGAAGGTACCAGTCACCTGGGTAAAGGTAAAGGTTATAAGTGTCGATAAATATTTATTTTGATTATTGGTATTTCAATAGATTACCATTGTAAAAAAAAAAAAAAAAAAAAATTAGCAGTCTTCAACTTAATTGACCAAAAAGCAGCTGAAAAAATGAAACAGCATCTGAAATTCTAAATTAAAACTATCCAAGGTGTCAACAACGGGCCTTGTGTATTTGGCTGAACCTTTTCTGATTTTTGTACTTTATCGAAACCCAATTTTGACTCGCGCGTGCGACCTAATGTAATTGCCTTCCCAACTTTGACTCGCGTGTGCGATGTAGATTTCGAATCCTTGCTTTGACAATAACTAATGCTTCTCTGTTCGAATGTCTGTACAGAATTTTTTTATTGTATCCGGGGTGCAATGCCAAAACCAAAGCGGCATACTTCGGGCAACGTTCCGCCAGAGCAAGAGTACTTTCTTTCGAATCTACGCCGACGAGGATTTTTATTGCAATTTCGTCGAGACGTCATGGAATCTTGAGCTGCATTTGAGCTGCATTTTTATCCAACCATCGTTGAATGTTTTTTTTACCATCGTGTCTGCATGGCATCTATGCTCTTACTAATTTCGTCAACGTTTTGCACCTGTGTCAATACTTTTCACTGGCGAGATACTACCGTGCGACAACGTTCGCCTCTGTAATTTTTTTTTTACCATTTTTGCATATCCATATTTTTTACTCTTTGCGTTTGTTATGTAACTTGCAACATTTTTTTACCCGTTGCATTTTTTACTGCGTTTGGCATTTTTTTTCGTACTCGTATTTTTTTTTTGCGGTTCGTATTATCACTTGCATTTTGTATGTTTTATTCATAAGACTTTTTTTTTTGATTCAAAATTATTTTTGCCACCAGACTTGTATGGAAATAGAATGCCTACAAATGGTGTGTGTAAATTATTTCTTCTTCTGGCCTATTCTTTGGATTTAGTTTACTTTTAAAATTTTTTGCTCAGTTTGGGGGATGTCTGAACTGACGCGTAAACGTAGCAAGTATGCCAAATTTATTTTTCTTTTTACCACCCTCTCAGCATGGAAAGGTTTGCCTAGAAAAGAGGGTGAGCATAAATGCTGTTGAGCAATCAATTTCGATTTTTTTTCTTGGTATTAGTTTAGCTTTTGCCTATTGAGATGTTTTTACTATGCAGAGTGGCACTTAATTGCTTAGTTTACTTTACCATGTATCGCCTTTTGCGATGTTTTCTCTCGATTAGATGTATGGTATTTTAGATCTATCGCCCTTTGCGATGTTTTTTACCATGCTGAGTGGCACTTAACTGCCTAGGTTATTTTAGATTTATTGCCTTTTGCGATGTTTGTATTATTTTTATTTTTTTTTCTCCCTCTCGACTGTTTATGGTATTTTTGATATTTTCGATCCATCGTCCTTTACGATGTTTTACGATTAATTAAGATTCGTATTTATTTATTGATTTTTTTTTCTGGCCACAGAGCGTAGCGTCTCTGCGTTGTTGTTTTTGTTTTTGCTCTCACACCGGGTTGTTTAATTCGAGTGATTACGAGATTCTTTCGATCCTTTCATGCTAAATTATTTTTTTTTCCTTTTGCTTTCAATTTTTTTTATTTCAAAATTTACTTTTCAAAATTTTTTGTAGTTTACCCACCACCTACTTTTGATCTTGTGTGGTAGGCGGTTGGTGGATTCTCTTTACCCAGTCGTTTCATGCTCCTTCTACTTTGGACCCTTAGTGAAACTTGCAGTGAATTCTTTAGCTGCAGATGATCTGAGCTGTCTGGGTCTGGGGATGCTTAGGGTGTCTGGGGAGGGGGTTTGCTTTGGTCTGTATGATTTCCTTCGGTTCCTTCACTGAGCTACTGCGGTGTGGATTCGTGGTCTTGTTGAAATGCAATTCCATTGGTTCAGGCTTATGGTGGTCTCATCGGGGCAATTGGGGGAGATGTGCAGTCAAAGCCAATGAGATGAAACCAGCTTCCTACATCTAAAACTACAATGTCACCACCACCCTCTTTAAACCGGAGGGGTCAGGGGATGGGGGCCATGCCGTATTCTTCCTGTGTTTGGACCCATCTTTTGCTCGCGATTTCCTTCGGGCGGCGCCGGGGGGCGTTGCCTCTTAGCAAACCCTGAGGGGGCATATGTGATGGGTACTTATGGCCTTCCTCCCTGTGGTAACATTGTGTACTATTTCCCTATGATAAGGTGGGGGTAACGAGTACAGAGCTACGTGTAGATCTTTATGAGGTTATTCTCGTTGTCCCTTCGTTCTTTGTGAGGGCAACATTAATCAAAGTAAATGTGGCCAGTTAAAGTGGAATATGTTTGTATTTGGTAAATGTGTATGTAATGTCGAGTTTGCGAATAAATAGTCGTTGTCGTAGAACCAGGCTAGTTATTTTGGTGTGTTAATGTGTATGTAATGATGGTGTTATATCTGAGTTGGTCTGGAATTCGTGGGAAATGTATCTCCACGAAAAATCATCAATTTTTTCTACAAAATAATTTTTATCATAAGATTCTCAAAGTGTACTCGATTATTGAGGAAATGAATTTTTGGGTAATTTTTCAGAAGAAATTAAATTTTAAAAAAAGGAGAATAGCCTACCTAATTCACCACGTATACGTAGGTAATAAGAACTTTACTAAACGGATCTTATTACCTATTTATTATATGGCAAAAAAAAATTTATTCTGAAAATGGGGAAAACTGGAAAAATACGAATTTTTTCATCTTGAACTTTCAGAAGCTTTGTTTTTTTATCGCGGATTATGCATAATCTGGATTATGGATTCTAACATTTACTTCTTTAAAAAAGGTTTAGAAATGTTCTGATCAGTTATTCTGAAAGGTTTATCAAAAACAAAACAAAAGAACACAATAAAATCCATAATCCACTTTCAAAATCTACTCATCGAGCAGATTATTAAATGGATTCGCACAAACCCTCACAATCCAAAATCCAGATTGTGCATAATCCGCGATAAAAAAAAACAAAGCTAGAGTATAGGTAAACACGATTATTAAGAAAAAAATTTCTGTGCAATGTTTTCACCAAAATTAAATTTTAGAGGAAAAATGTAATTCACCGCATACTTATGACAGAAATGGATTTATTCTCAAAATGGAAATAAGTTGAAGGATTATCTACATATGAATTTTTTCGTCATAAACTCTCAAAGTAGACTCGAATATTGAGTAAACATTTTTGAGCAATGGTCTCAAATGGCAATGGCTCCTATTAATGCAAAAGAAATATTTCGATATAAAAAGTTGAAAAATGTTCATAGCAGGGATGCCAACTTTCAATTTTCAATTTATTTTTGGTAAAAGTTTATGTTTTATAAAAATTCTAAATAGGCAATCCTGCTATGAAAATTTTTCAACTTTTTCTATCGAAATAATTTTTTGCATCAATAGGAGCCATTTGAGACCAGTTTTGGTCAGGGAAGAAAACCAATTGAAACCACAACCAGGTAAAACCACCACCACCAGATATTTCAATTGGTTCTCAAAACCATTTGAAACCATTACAATGAACTTCAAAAATTCATTCAAAAACCACCACCAAAAAGAACCAATTCTTTTCGAAAAGGCAGGGAAGAGAACCGTTTGAAACCACAACGAAAAATCATTTGCTGAAATAACCACAACCACAACCACAAGAAAGTGGATCGAAAATAAATAACCACAACCACAACCACAAGAAAGTGGATCGAAAATAAATAACCACAACCACAACCACAAGAAAGTGGTTTGAAAATAAAAAACCACCATCACCACCACCACCATTTTCAATTTCCTTTACAATGAAAACCAGAACCACCACCAATTAATGGAATTGGTTCTTTTTGGTTCTAAAAAGAGAAATAGTGGATTTGAAAGGGAAGGAGGGGTCCAATCAAAATTTTTGTTATGACCAAATTTATTCCTAGAACTTCAAGCAACAACTTTGATTTGAAATTTTTTTTAATTGGGCCCCTTACCTACCCCCTGTGGCCTGTTTTCTTCATTTTTCTGATTTTTCAGCGCTCTGGAAAGTGGAAACATTATTATTTTTTGTTTTTTATTTGAATGTATATTATTTCATTTAAATTTATTGCAATATTGCGTTTGTAACTTGTAGGCAAATTAATTTTTTATTCAAATTTCAAAGATCTGATCTTTTTTTAGTTCTTTTGTGGTATAATAGGAAGCACGAAAATGGTTCCATCTGGTTCTGATGGTTAATGCCATAGATAAATGGTTTAAATGTTGGGAAATATTTTCCATACTACGAAATGGAAGCAATTCGATGAAAACCAATTGAAAAACCAAAACGGAACCACCACCACCACCACCACAACCATTTGAAATGGTTTTTAATTTGAGAACCACCACCACAACCATTTGAAATGGTTTTTAATTTGAGAACCACCACCACAACCATTTGAAATGGTTTTTTAATTCGAGAACCACCACCACAACCATTTGAAATGGTTTTTTAATTTGAGAACCACCATCACAACCAATTAATCAAGCAAAACCAAAAACCCAGAACCAGAACCAATCAAAAAAAAAAAAATTAAATGAAACTACTTTAGCACCACAACCTTTTGAAAATTTTTAAAAACCAAAAACCAATTGGAACCACCAGTAATTTCAAAATTTTCTCAAAACCACCATCACCATAACCAATTGGGTCTCAATTGGTTTTCTTCCCTGGTTTTGGTACTAAGCTGATGTTATTTTCGTTTTTTGTAATTCGAAATTTTAGATTTTTCAGCGATCTGCAACTTTTCAACCCCCTGGTAAGGTAAAAAATTCGATATCAAATTTCAAGCCCGATGGTATGGGGAGGTGTAGAATAGGGTGGAGTGAAAATAAAAAATTTTCGATTTTCAAAATTTGGTGCCGCGGAAAAGTTGAGTCTTGGGGATACTTACATAAAAAAAAAAAAAAAGTTTTCAAATCGAATAACATCTTCTGATCGCGCAAGAGCCGTCAAATTTTTAAAAAATTGCAAAAAATCAAAATTTCAAAAAAATTCCAAAATGTTACAGAATGGGTTTTATGCCTTTGATTAGCAAGTATTATCATCGTTATCAAATTATCACATTTATGAGACATTAAAAACATGTCATATTTTACGTTTCTTTAAAAAAAAAATTGAAAAAAATATATAAAAAATTAGAAAAAAAGATTTCGTACCTAATTAAAATGGGTTTAACATCACAGTTTCGCCCAAAAAAAACAATATACGACGATTTCCCATCTTTACCTTCATTTTCAGGAACCAGTGAAAACCATAATTTTCCTCAGTTTTTTCAATTTTTCGTAGTTTTAGAAAAATTCTTAAGGGTGCAAAAAAAATGAAAAATCGCTGTAAATTGTCTTTTTGGGCAAAATTGCGTATGTATATTGAACCCATTTTGACTACAAAATTTTTTTTCCACTTTTTAATGTACCTACATATTTTTTTCAATTTTTTTTTAAAAAAACATAAAAATATGAATTTTTATTTAATGTCTCATAAATGAGATTCTGATAAATTCTGGATTTTTTTTTCAAAAAATATTAATAACGATGATAATACTTGCCAATCAAAGGCATAAAACCCATTCTCTAACATTTTAGATTTTTTTCAAATTTTGATGTTTTCCATTTTTTCACAAATTTGAAGGCTCTTGCGCGATTGGAAGATGTTATTCGATTTGAAAACTTTTTTTTTCTTTTTCATGTATCCCCAAGACGCAACTTTTCCGAGGTATTAAATTTTGAAAATCGAAAATTTTGGATTTTCGCTCCACCCTAGTGTAGAAACTCAAATTGCAACTTTCTAGGGGTGTTTTCGAGTTACCATGTAGGTAACAGGTAGCACTACTCAAAAGTGGCAAAAAGCTGCATTTTTTCAAAAGTGACCCTACTTTGAGAGCCCCCTGCTCCCCTCCGTTTAGAGGTGGGGCTGAAATTTTTTTGGAGAGGTTTTCAACTCAAAATAAATCATCTCTGTGAGTTTGGTCAAAATCTGAGATGTATTTTTTCACTCCACCCTAATAACTACTATACATAGATACCTACGCTTTACGTATTATTTATCAATAAATTCCATACCCAGATCTACTAAGCACATAAAATATATTTAAAATTTATATAGAAATATTGTGTGTTTCTAATAGAGCATGATTCGATTTCTGAAATAGAATATAGGTATTGTTTTTGGTGAATAAATGAGGGTACTTTGCCTACATTTATTTTTGAGTACCTAACAGGGGCTTGTCAGAAGTGCCAGGCACCGATTGAAATGGAAACATGTTCAAATTGTTGTACTACTCGAGTAAGTTACAAAACCAAATTTATAGGTGCCCGTTTCCATATTAGAAAATTTTTTATGAAGTGTAAAATTTTGAGGAAATTGTAAAATTTCAAAAAAATAAGTATTAGGCATGGTGGCCAAGTGAAATTTTGAAATTTTTTAGTTACATTTATTTTCAGCAGAGTACGTTATCAAAAAATCATTTTAGCACTCCAGACAGAATTTCCTTGAAATACCCGCAATTCCATTCAAAAACGACTATTCGAATAAAATCCGGATTTTTTAATATCCGGATTTTATTTGAAGGATCCGGTTATTTGCCGATCCCTATGTTCCGCCTCGTCATCATCTCACCTCCTGACTGCACTGTCTATTGGTCGTGGTGGTGGTTTCATAGGTGATAACTTATTGATAACAGAAATGAATTTTGAATTTTTTTGACAATTTTTAATTTTTGAAACTAATAATAAATTTTTTGTTTTATTCGGTAAATTGACTGTACAATTAATAACAACTTTTACAAAATAGCGTCTCAATATGACAACTTTAAGGCCATTCACTTGCGATGATTTGCTGAAATACAATAATGTGTAAGTATAATGTAGTAATAGCACTGTATTCTTATTTTCAATCGAAATTATGCGACAAACTGACATATTATTCTTTTTGTATTTTCGCAGCAATTTAGATCCTCTAACGGAAACTGTATCCTTTTCTTAATAAAAAATTATTTTTAAGCCTAATCTTCACAGCATGATTGTAATCCTTAACATGAATGTAGTATGGTATAAACTTCTACATGCAGTATTTAGCGCGATGGCCAGAATATTTTCAAGTTGCTGAAGCGCCGAATGGTGAGATTATGGGATATAGTAAGTACTCCGTTATGTTTTTACTCTTGTTGGTTGCTGGAAAATGAGAATCATATCTTTCTGTAGTCATGGGAAAAGCCGAAGGCCACGGAACCAACTGGCATGGCCATGTTACTGCATTAACCGTTGCACCTTGCTATAGAAGACTTGGAGTAGCAGCCTTGCTGATGAATTGGCTCGAAGATGTGTCTGAAAAGTAACGTTACTCTTTTAGAATGAATGCGTAGTGCTCCTGTTCTTCATATACTCATGTATAATGGCTGTAATTTCAGAAAACATACCTATTTTGTGGATTTATTTGTACGTGTTAGTAATAAAGTAGCGATTTCAATGTATCAAGCAATGGGTTATATCGTATATCGAACAGTGCTAGAGTATTATTCTGGTAACCCTGATGAAGACGCTTATGGTAAATGGTGTACCTATGTACTTTTTACGCTATTTTTCAATATCTGGATTTTAAAACAAAATTGTGTATTTTTAGATATGAGGAAAGCATTATCTAGGGATGTGGATAAAGAATCGATAATACCTTTAGATCATCCTGTACGACCTGAGGAAGTCGAATGATGAAAATCATAATTTAAACAGAAGTTCATCAACTTTGTTATTTATTTTTTATGTATATTGAAATTTTGAATGAAGATTTAAATGTGTGAATGATTAAAAGTATTGGAAATTTTTTCGTCACGTCCTAGTGACGTACTTCTTTAAAAAAAGTATTGACAGGAAGTTTTAAAAACGTTTGTTCAAAAAATTAAATGAAAATTTGAAACAATTAGTCGTGTATATTATTTTACTACCAGTGATCATAATATTTCCATGTTTACCTGTTATAAAAATCAAAAATAATGTATTTCGTTTGGAGGTTGTACTTCATTCATTTACATTGATGTCTATTCACAATGATTGTTGTTGAAAAAAGTCAAAATTAAACCTATTTTACATCAACATCGTAACTCAATTAATAAATAACAAGATAAGTACGTAAAAAACATAATATTTATACAAAAAAACAATTCGTCCGTGTTGATACGAAACTAAATAATTAAAAATCAAAATCGTCCGCCTGTTTAGCCCATGATTTGGACTGCGCCAAAATTTTCATATTCTGTTTGGTGGTTTCGTCTTCAGGGAAAACAAAATCAAGTTTCTCTTCCCAACCTTCGTCCTTCTGAAATACGAATAAAATCGATGTTAGTAATCATTCAAACATGGCAAACTACATAAAGAAAAAGTATATACTCCGTCATCAGAAACAAAGTGCACTCGTTTCTTTACTCTTCGTGGCATAATTTTAGTAACTCGTTCCAGAGTTTCCTCATCACCGTGCTCTTTTTCGAATAATTTCCACGCCTGTAGCAACTTGACTCTTTCTTCTTTTTCACCGACGTTTTTCAATGAATTATTCGCCCTTTCGAACACTTTTCTTGCCAATTCTTTGGAATTGTTTTCGTTGCTGTTTGTAATTTCAAACTGGATGTAACTCATCCAAACCTAAAATAGGCATTTCATTAAAATTCGAGGAAAAAAACAACATACATAATTTAACGAAAATTACTTTGAAATGAACAGTTTTCTCTAGTAATCGTTCGTATAATCCTCTCGCGTTGTCCAATTCATTTTGACTGATTTCAAAATCTATATAAGATTTCCATAAGAGATCGGGCATATCTAATTGAGGTTGTTTTACTGCCTCCTCGTATATAACTCGGGCACGGTCGATTTCATCCAAATAAGTTTCAAGTTCAGCGAACTAAAATAAACATTTTGTAAAAACTAACATTGAAGTAGAATCGCATATTCAGCTAACTTGAATATTTACCTGAACCCACGTTGAACAATTTTCCGGATTGAATTCTAAAAATTTTTCATACAGCTTTCGACATCTATTCACTGCTTGTAGCTGTAGTTCTAAATCTATATAACCTTTGAACAGTTTATCTTTGGGACACATTCCAATAGCTTTGCCCTGAAAATATTACGAACAAATTGAAATAAAAACATTACTCAGAATATGATTTAAAGCGGGGGTTTCTTACCAAAGCTTTCCTGGCGGCTGGTAACTTTTTCTGACGAATTTCAAACATGGCGTAATAGAGCCAAATTTTAGCGAAAGTGAATTTTTTATGAGGAATGATTTCTAAACAAGCCAAGTACACTTGACGAGTCCGGTCTATATCTTTAGCGTTCAACTCTTCAAATATCGCGTAATTGATCCACAAATAAATATACCTTCTCCAAAATTGTTTCTCCTAAAATACAATATGATCACTAGAAATATTTCCACTAAAAAATAATTAATTATATCACATGAAACGATACGTTACCTTCACTGGAGGCACATTGGCTATAGCTCTCTCATAAGTATCACGAATTACTTCAAAATTATTTTCATTTTCTATTATTTCCAGGTAGTCGAACCAAGCATCATAGTTCATAGGATTTTCTTTTATTTCCTGAAATTCGTACGTTGTTGTTGTATAGAACTATTACAATGAAATCGTACATCAACGTTACTGATCTTTGTAGCTGTTTCATTTATTTACCTGTTCGTATTGGAACTTCCTTTTATTACTGATGACTTCTTCAATTGTATTTTTATCGCCAAATTTTTTCTCGTATATAGAATAAGCACTGTACAAATTTTGAGCTTTTTCTTTAGGTATGCGGTCTAATGCGTACTTATAAATTACTCGAGCTCGCTCGTACTGTAAAAAAAAGGAATACAAATTAGAAAATATATAAATTAATCTAAGAATAATTGATATAAACAATTTCCTATTTTTCGAGGAGAGAGGTCTTCGACGCCGACATTACTTACTTCTTTATGCCTTTCTTCAAATTTGGCAAACGCTATGTAGAATTCTTCATCCATGTGATCTTCGCCAAAAAATTCATATGCACGGTCGTAAACTTCTCTGGCTCCTTTGATGAAGCCGTGGTTTTCTTCAAATCTAAAAAAAATATTATTACAGGTACAGCATTTTCCTATTTTCAATCGATCGTATAAAGAATAATAATGAAACAAACCTCGCATATTTTATCCAATTTTTAACGGCAGGATGAATAACAACAAAAGTGTTGTATATTTCGCGAGCTCGATCAATTTCTTTATATCTCAATTCAAAATTCACATAGGTCATCCACGCTTGTTCATCAGGTCGCCATTGCATCCATCTATCAAAGACTTGACGGGCTCCTAAAATTTGCAATACATTAGTATTTATACAATTAAATATTTGCCCCTTCAAAAGTTTGTGAAGTTTCACCTGCAATATTTCCAAGTATTTCTTCCATATATGTATACTTGTACCATATTTGATTAGCTCTCGGTAAAATAGTAACGGCTCGATCGTATATATTTCTTGCATGATTCACTTGTCTGTTGTTCATCTCCATCTCTGAATATTTGAACCACAAATTTATGTTTCTGTGGTCCACGTCTAACGCTCTTTCGTAAATGGATCTCGCTCTGGAATGACGGGCATATGTTAAGAATTTCGTATCATGATGAGGTATTCAATAGCTATACTTAAATTTACCTTTGGATTTCTTTCTGACTTTCCTCCCATTTTGCGTATTTTAACCAGTTACTTATATTTCCTCTATTTTTTCTTATATTATCTTCAAACGTTCGACGTTTTCTTCTTTGATAATCCGCTAGTTCTTCAGGGTCGGAGATTTTTTGTTTAGGAGGCTAATAGGAAACATAATTGCGTCAAGTCAATTGTTACCGTTTCGTTAGGTATAGTGGAAAAAAATATATTCATACCGGAGGAACGATTTCTAAATCACGCTCTTTGGCTTCACGAAGGAGCTGTTCAGCAGTAATCTGAATTTCTGCCGGTGCTTTGTTCTTCACCTTTAATAATCAACAAAATATGAAAGAAACGATTAGTGATGAGTTGATACATAATTGAATTCTCAAATCATTAGAATAGTCTTGAATGGTTAGGTTAACCACAACTCATATCAAAACCAAATTGACATTAATTTTTGTTTAATATTAATGAGAATAAAATATGTAAGAAAAAGTAATTGTGTTATGAAGGTACTCACCTTAGCAACTTTGGGTATCTTTTTCTTTTCCATTTTGAAAGCTTACGGAGAAAGCGGAAGTTTCAACACAATATTTTCTGTAATAAAATTCTTGCTGACAATTATCAGTTATTCAAATTTCAGCATAAAAAACGGTAGTTTTCCAAATTTTCATCAAAATTTTACACTGAAGTTTTTTTCTGTTGATAGAGCATTACCGTTTTCGGTTGCATACTCATTTGCCTTAATCGAAAAGAGTACAATGACTAGCCGTTAGCCACCGAAAACTCCGATTTTACTCAGACCAATCATGACCGTCTACATTTAACAGGCCAGGAAGGCTAAATTTGGCAACGTCAAGACGTAGGCTGACTTTTTGGTTTTTCCATAAGATGTAATGCTAATTCAAATTGCAATAAATCGAAAAATATCAATTTTACGAAAAAAGTCCAAGAGACCTTTTTTAAAGAAAATTGAATAAGTTTTCTATTGATATAGAATTTTTTTGGATTTGGTGAAATTTTTAGTGAAAAGTGAAAAATGCCAATTTCGTCAATTTCACTTAAATTCAA
Organism: Balanococcus diminutus; assembly: GCA_959613365.1. Taxonomy (NCBI): domain Eukaryota; kingdom Metazoa; phylum Arthropoda; class Insecta; order Hemiptera; family Pseudococcidae; genus Balanococcus; species Balanococcus diminutus. The sequence continues at coordinate 31,169,335 of OY390715.1, read as the reverse complement.
AAAATTTATATATGAATGGAAAGCTCTTTTAATTCTCTTTAAAAAAGGCCTCTTTGACTTTTTTTGTAAAATTGATAGTTTTCGAGTTATTGCATTATGAATTAGCATTGTGTCTTATGGAGAATCCAAATAATCAGCCTACGCTAATCAAAAAATGCGACGTTGCCAAGTTAGCCTTCCTGGCCTGTTAAATGTAGACGGTCATGGACCAATGAAAACGTGTTTACCATTCCCTTCACACCACCAAAGCGTTGTCTGATGCGGCTGTTGAATTTTTTCTAAGTCTAGTACTACGTTAGATACTAATATTCGAAATTGGATGGGAAGGAAGTGTCTAATCGAAATTTTTGTAATGACAAAAATTATTCCTCATATTTCAGTCTACAACTTTTATATGAAACTTTTTTCAATTGCATCCCTCTCTCTTCACTCATTTCGCATTTATAACAGTAAAATGCAAAATCAGAAGGAGAGGAGGGATCAAATTGAAAACGGTTTCAAATAAAAGTTGTAGACTGAAATATAAGGAATAATTTTTGTCATACAAAAATTTCGATTAGACACTTACTTCCCATCTGACCACATTCGAACGAGATTGAACGAACGATTAAGCAACATAAACAAAGTGATTGGTGATACCCAAAATTGTGGATATGGCCCCTTTTTGAAAGGGTTGCGGGGGAGTCCCAATATAAAATTTTTTGAAACTTGCCCCAGGGATGAGAACCCTAATTACCTACACCATAGTCAAATTTCAGCCCCCTACGTCATCCCCACCCCATTTTAGGGCCCAAAAAGTGGATTTTGGGGTCATTTTTTTCACGTTGATCAGGCTACAGAGCCCCCAAATGTGGCTGGGGGGCCAAAATTTTCATCATGGATCAAGTTTGTGCCCCTGATGTGCCTTTTGTAGGTTTCAACTTTTGGGCCCCCTTTGACCCCTTTCAAGGGTCAAAAATCAAGATTTTTTACAATTTTTCATGTTTTTTCGCTTCCCGGTACGTTGATCAGCCTGCAGCCCAAACCAAATGACCTTGGATGCTAAAATTTGGTATTTAGAATAGGTAAGGGTCACTGAGGTGCCTTTTGGGGTTTTTGACCTTTGAGCCTCAAAATTGGGGTGGCCCTTTTTTGAGGGGGCTTTAAAGAGGCCCCAATTTGACAAAATGATTTGAAATTTTTACCAACAACAGTGACTCTGATTGTCTCCACTGTATCCAAATTTCAGCTTCACAAGTCATCCCCACCACATTTTAGGGCCCAAAAAGTGGATTTTGAGGTCATTTTTCACGTTGATTAGGCTACAGACCCCCCAAATGGAGCTGGAAGGCCTAAATTTTTATTATAGATCGAGTTCATGCCTCTGATGTGCCTTTTGTAAGTTTTGACCTTTAAACCCCTTTTGACCTCGATACAGGGTCAAAAATCAATATGTTTCAAGTTTTAACCTGTCTTTTCTGATGCGTTGAACAGCCTACAGCCCAAACTAAAAGACCTAAACAATCGAAATTTGGGATGTAGGGTCAGTAGAGGTCACTGATGTGCCTTTTGGGGGTTTCGACTTTTGAGCACCATTTGACCCCCGTACCGGTTCAAAAATCATAAATTTTCACGTTTTAACCTCTTTTTTGCAGAGCTGGCGCGACTCACCTCTTTTGGGAGTCGAACTCTTTTAGTTCGACTCTTTGCTAGTTGAGTCGAAGAGTTTTCAATTTGCGACTCTTTACAAATTTGATTAAACTCATGAGTCCGACTCTTTTAATGAACGACTCCTCGCGACTCTTTTTTTCCGACTCCTCGCGACTCTTTTTTCCGACTCCTCGCGACTCTTTTTTCCGACTGCTCGCGACTCTTTTTTTCAATTTATTATTTTTTAATTTTTAATTTTCAAGTAAGTAAAACTTAAAAACTAAACTAACAACACACGAGGTTGCACTACCCATGAATCGCGGAAAAATGGAGTTTGAGAGATGAAAAGAGTCGTGATATGAAGAGTCGTGAACAGTGATGTCAGTAACGAAATTTTTTTTCCGTTACGGTATTCGTTCCGTTACTGTAACTAAAAATCCTGAATTTCGTTATTTGTTACGTTACTTGGAACGAAAATGGTACCGACACGGCCTTGTAACGATATTTTTCAAGTAACGTTATTTTTTTCCGTTCCGTTCCGGTTTTTTCGTTACAACGTAATTTTTTCCGAAATAGCCAGAAATCATAAAAAAATTGCTATCTTCATTTTTCAATGTAAATTAATAACTATCAAGTCCAATAGAATAAAATAAACATCAAGAACTAAGAAGAAAATAATACAAGTTTGGTGGTGTTGCTACCTATTGGACCCCTCCCTCCCCTCCAATTTTGGATAATCGAACTCATTCAAATACATTATTGAAACCAGGGGGAGGGTAAGGGGCCCGATTGAAAAAATTTTCAAATAAAAGTTGTAGCTTGAAGTACTAGGAATAATTTTGGTGATAACAAAAATTTCAATCGGATCCCTCCCTCCCCAAAACAGGGGGGAGGTAAGGGGCCCGATTGAAAAAAATTTCAAACAAAAGTTGTAGCTTGAAGTTGTACAAATACTTTTAGTTATTACAAAAATTTCGATTAGACCCCTTCCTCCCTTCCAATTTTGACTATAAAGTATTATGTAGCACTGGACTTGGTAAAAAATTTTCGAAGTTGCACCCCATGAATGTAAACAAAACAATCAAACTAGACGTTAGTGAACATTTTCTGCGGTTGGCAGTGCAGGCAATGCAAAAAAAATTTAAAAAAATAACGAAAAAAAGTAACGGAACGTAACGAATTTTTTTCGTTATTTGTTACGTAACATAAAGACCATTTTATTGTATCGTTATTATTTCGTTACACAATTTCTGTTCAAAAATAAAGTTCCGTTACTGTTCCATTACTTGTAACGAAAAAAATTCCGTTATTTTTCGTTTTTCGTTACCGTTATCGTTACGTTCCGGCATCACTGGTTGTGAATCAAAAGAGTCGCAAGTAAAAAAAGAGTCGTGAGTAAAAAAGAGTCGCAAATTGAGAAGAGTCGTGAATCAGTTTAATGTTCGACTCTTAGTGATGAGTCGATTTTTTCAAATTTTTTTCGACTCCTTGTGAAAAAGAGTCGAACTCAGAGTCGAACTCAGAGTCGCTCGCATGCGACTCCCGCGACTCACACTCGAAACTCTGAGTCGCGCCAGCTCTGCTTTTTTGGTGTGTTGGCTCTCGTCTGAAGAGCTGAAAGTGTGAAGGGGATTGAGAGCGAAGCCCTCAATCCTCTCCTGCCATGTCCCTATTGAGGGTAAAGCCCCCTAATAGGGGCATGGGGCGGAGCCTCCATCTGAAGAGTTGTAAGTGACGTGGTGGTTGGGGGGAGCCCCCCAACGCGGGGGTATGGGGGCGGAGCCCCCATCTGAAGATGAAATCTTCAATACAGAGAGGAACTAAAACGGGACCCTGGACAACCGTAGAAATTATTTGATCAAATATGGATGTGGCAACGTCGCATTGGCGTTATCACAACCAATGAAGCGACTGGAAATCAGTTGCAGCAACCCTATGCATGGAAGAAAAAGTGTTCCTGCGGGGAAAAATGTCAGTGCGTGTATATTACAAATGTGAAATCTCTCTACCGTGTACTGTAGAGGCGTAGCGATGACGCGGTGAGTGTGGAAATATCTGGTTTTGCTCCTCGTCTAATTTACGTATGGTGATATCTTAACAAGTTAGAGATTTTGCTGTTAGCTCATATGAAAGGAGAGATTTCATACAATCATTCAAGCTTTAGTTAGTGAACTGAGAAGCACAATTTTGAATTTTTGATGCATTTAAATTTAATTCGTTGAATAATAGAATGAATGAATAAAGAAAAAATTGATTTAATTATATTAAATTAATGAATTTAATTATTTAGTAAAAAAGCTAAGATATTTTTAAAAGACAAAATGACCCTAAAAATTTTATATAGGTAATCTTCTATTTATATTTATTTGGGGTAAAAAATTGCAGAAAATTGATTTACGTTGCGTAAAATGCGAAAAAAGTCGGGTTTATATATAGCTAGATAGTTGTTTTTTTTATTGAAAGTTTTTGATGAGTACATTACAAAATTGGTATAAAATAGGGCAACTGTGGTATGGGGATCCCAAATTTAGGTAGGGGGTGCACAAAATTTTCAAAAAGGATTTTTTTTTAAATCGTATTCTTACTACATATTATACAGCCTGTGAATTTCTTTATTCCCATACAGTGATGGGCAGATCCGGACCTAAAAAAGATCATTGGATCTTTAGATCCAAGATCCTGGATCTAAAGATCCGGATCTATGATCTAGATCTTTTGAAATTTTTGGATCTGATCTATGATCTATAGATCCTTTTTTTTCCAAAAAAAAAATATCCAAAAAAGATCCTATAATTTTTTTTATTACATTTTTTACCATAGTGTGTAAATGGATAAAATGATTCGTATACTTCAATATTTCAATTTCTCAATCACGAAAATATAAATAAAATGACACTTCGTATTGGTCACACTAAAATTACTCACAGCCATCTTTTTTTTTTTTTTTTTTTTTTAAAGGGACCCCAATCCCAAAATCAAAACGGGTGGGGCGAGTTTATTCACGCGTTTAAAGGACATTCTTAATTAAATGTACAACTTAGCCCCCAAACCTCTGGTGCCTAGTGGCTTATTCAGAGGAGTGGGGGAACTAACGCGTAAATTAACGAAATAATACTATTGCCTATTAATAAGAAAGGAATCCGACAAGCTCCCATCTGCACCTACTGCAACACAAATATTATGACAATAGTAAAAAAAAAAAAACCTAAAAGAATTGAAAAAATTAACTTAGAAATTTTAAAAATTTGTTTTTGATGTAGTTTGAAAATTTTCAACGTTTTTCTGTAAAACTTATTTTTGGTAAAATTTACAAACATTCATGCCAAAAAAATGTTTACCAATTTTTTTCAAATCAAAAAAGTGTAGGCCTATATTTACTCAAAACTTAAAACTTATGTTAAAAATCTAAAAATATTTTTAAAAAAATACTTTTAAAATTTTTTTAAAATTTTGTTAATTTTAAAATTTTTTTAAAATTTTGTTAATTTTAAAATTTTTTTAAAATTTTGTTAATTTTAAAATTTTAAACTAATTTTTTCAAAATTTATTTTTGATAAAATTCACATTAATATGGGTCAAAAGAATTTCAAGAGTCTAAAAAAACCAAAAAACTCTTAAAATAATTTGGAAAAATTCGTTTTTAATAGGTAGGTAAGTCTTTTATTACTCAGAAAAGCTATTAAATACGAATGTTTCCAAATTCTTTTATAGACATATTTTTTATTTTTTTAGGTTCTTAAAATTCTTTTGAGCCAAATTTTTAATAATTTTTTTTTCAAATTAAAAAATTGTCCAACATTTTACTTAAAATTAAAAAAAAAAGATTTTTTCTTTGAAAAAAAGTCGTAAGATTCGTTTTTCAAAAAAATCAATTTATATTCATTTACAGAAAACTAAGAGATTTTTTCGCTACAATAATAAGAGACTTTTCCTTTAAAAATTGAGATTTTTTCTCAAAAAAATTACTTGGAGGTCTTTTCTTCTGCAAAAATTTCAAAGATTTTTCTTAAATTGAGAATTTTTTTATCAATTGTTTCAATTTCAAAAAAACTAAGAAATTGTTTACGCTAATTCCAAAATGTTGAGATATTTTAAATTTCAAAAAAATACAAAATGGGCAATTTTCCCCCAAAAATATATTCAGAAATGTGAGATGTGTGGCACAAAAAAAAATTGAAGGGTGTCTACCTTCTTTGCTTCAATTTTACAAAGAAATAAATCTCACGACTTTTTTGCAGAAAGAAATCACTCAATTTTTTTTCATTCCTTGGGGATAAACATATTCCCACATTCTTGAAGAAAAATAAAATAATTCTCACAATCAACATTGCAAAATTTTCAATTCGCCTCCCCTTGGAGATAATACCAAGATACCGAAGCAAGTTTTTTAAGTTTCCGGCCATGGTTAAATCAAAACTGCAGTTACCTTTTGCATACCCCCCTGCTCTCCCCATCATTGCTACAAAATTCGATACTTGTATTTTGGGAATGTAAGGAATTTCACAAGTGAAACGAAAATAATTATCAATCATTTTTTCAACTTGCTATTTAAACTTTCAGAAGTGCTCGAAACTATTTTAAAAAATGGGAAAATAAATTTATCACAATTTTTGATTTCTTCGTGAAAGTGTTAACCCATACCAGGTTGCGTCATAAATTTTAGGAAATATCCAAAAATCGAATCATTGTAGGCTTAAAACTCTAAAAATGTTCAAAAAAAAAAATTATTTCGTTTTTTCATTTTTTCGTTAAATAATTAATTTTGACATGTTACCGGATATTTTTTTGAAAATGTTCAAAAATCGACTCGATGTCATGCTCAAAAACTTCAAAAAATGCTCAAAGAAATTTTCATTTCAATTTTTGATTTTCTTGTGAAATTTTAACCCATTTTAATGATCGCATGATATTTTTATGAAAATATTCAAAAATCAACTCAATTTTACGCTTAAAATTTTCAAAAAATGCTCAATAATTTTCTTCACTACAATTTTTGAATTTTTATTGGCCGCAAGGTCACTTTTGAAAAGTTATACGGAAATTCATTTTTCGTAAAATTAGAGGGGTGAGGGGTCTAACTTTAAAATTCGACTGCGGTTCATTGTGCCTAACGTATATGTTATGTATATAGCAAAATTATTATTCGTGTGTACGTATAATGCAAAATTGGAGGGGAGGTAGTGGTCCAATCAAAATTTTTGTAATAACCAAAATTGTTCTAAAGATGTTATTAAACAACTTTTGATTTAAAAATTTTTCAATTGGGGGCTTAGGTACAGAGGTAGGGAGATTTTTGGAAAGGAAGGTAGGCCCACTCTACCCAAAAATCTCTTCAGCTCTGTACCTAAGTCCCCAATTGAAAATTTTTTCCAACAAAAGTTATAATTTTGATTATTACAAAAATTTTGTATAATGCAAAATTGGAGAAGAGGGAGTGGTCCAATCAAAATTTTTGTAATAATCAAAATTATAACTTTTGTTGGAAAAATTTTTCAATTGAAGCCTTAAAAAAGTTTTTATAAAATTTTTATTTTTCAAAAATTTTTAATTTCTCAATGGATTTTCGACGTTTTTTTAAAAAAAAACACGTAGCCCATCATCAAAAAATTCCATTTTTTGTTCAAAACTCAAGAGATATTTTCCGTCATTCAATAATTGAATTTTTGAATTAGCCCACTAATTTGTTCTTTTTTCCATTTTCTATGTTTTTGATAGGATATTTCTCATACCTACCTTTTGGGAATCAAATTTTCTTTTAATTATCATCATTTTTGAATCGGATACACTTCTCGGTCGCCCTGTATCAACACTCACACATAGACACACATGTCGAACGACTTTGGAAAACGAAAAGTTAAATTTGGTAATTTTGCTTAGCATTTTTGAATCGGATACACTTCTCGGTTAACCTGTATTAACTATTAATTCTCACACATAGACACACATGCAAAACAACTTTGCAGCTTTATTACAGCTTAACTAACGAATTTTTTTAAAATGTATTTCGCCATAAACCTACTCGGGAACAGGGCCTTTCATTTGAGACATTTCGCAAAAAAATCCATGTATTGGTTCGAGCGTGATGGAGCCTACTTCACTCATTTATAAAGTAAGATAGGCCAGATGTCGAATCATAGCGCCTAAACTGCTGGGCCAATTTCAGTGAGGAAGGTGTCATTGGAAAGGGTTAGCCTCTAGATGTGCCATCAAAAAATACATTTTCAAAAATGTTGAACCTGAGCTCAAAAATTCAAAAAAATTTTAATGCAACATTCGAGCACAGAGTTGAGCAAAACCACTGCATTACATGGCATATGTTTTGAAAGCGAAGTGGGGTTCTTGCATCGTTGCATTGTTTGAATTTCTTCCGACCACGGCGAAGGCTTTCGTCCTGTATGTTGAATAGTATAATAGCTTTTTTGTGTGTGAAGAGAAGAGAGAATAATACCCCACCCCATGTTACCATGTTATTTTCATGTTTTAGCTGAAACTCTTTTTTTTTTGAATGAGGTGCAATAAAATGTGTAAGGTTACGGAGAGAGCGGGGAAAGCAAAGCACTAATTTCTGGAAAAAGACAGCGTATGGATGAGAGGGAGTCGGAGGTACATGACCGGACACAATAGGATTGTGGTTTCTAAGAATATGTAAAAAAAGGCGAGTGAGAGAATAGCGGCCACGCCGCATATCTAACAGTAAATTGTGAACCTTGAGAAGTAGTTCTAAAAAATATCATGTTAATTTTTTGAGTATGGGTGCAACGGGATAATTTTGCCGAATGAAAAAAATGTCATATAGAAAATTTTAGATCATGAATACAAATTTATTTTATTCGCTACATTGAACGTTATAATGCTAAAAGAAGTTGAAATTTCAAAAAATTCGTTTACTTATTTTTTCCCGAATAAAGAATTGAAATTATGCGGAAAAAATTAAGGTGACGAAGCCTCTCATCATTAAGCTTTTCCGTCATATTTTTTATTCGCAAGAGATTGATTTCTATAAATTTTTCTAGTCCAAAATTTAAAAAATTAATAATATTCTACGTACTCAGAGTGTCAGTGTATTAAATGTTTGGAAAGTTTTCAAAACATTTTTCACTATTAATCATGTATAGCGTTCATTTTTGGGATTTTGAAAATTCTTTTCAGTTTTTTTAGAGAAAATTTGAACTTTGAAGCAGGCTGAATCAAACATTTATAGTAACAAACGTCATTCTTGGTAGGTATCAAATTGACTTAGGGTGAACGGCTGATTGCTGACTACGAATTTTCGCATAGTGGGTGTTGAAAACTTACACCAATGTAAGTAGAAAAAGTATAGAATAGAAAATAATTCGAAATCAACATTTTCAAACCATCTAGTCTTATAGAACTACGTATGCAAAGTTATTCTAGTCATCACATTTTTTTGCAAAAAACGCTTCATCTACTCAATAATTGGCATTATTGAATTTTTGGGATAGGTACGAGGTATAGGATAGAAAAAACTTTGGAATCAGCATTTTAAAACCATTTAGTCTTATAGGATTCAATACGAGGAGTAATTTCAGTTATTATAAATTTTTTCATTCAACGTTATTTTAGGCTTCTAATTAACATTAACAAATTTTTGAAAATTTAAAATCCATAGGCGAACTGCTAAATAAAATTGATTATTGGTAAGAATGGCGTGTTTCTCCTAATTTGAGGTAGTAGAACTTGAATTTTGGATCTGTTTACTCGCAGAATGTAACCCGGTGTTTTTGCACAAAGAAATAGTCCCATCTCCCCTAAAAAAAAATTGAGTGTTAAAAATTCACCAACAGCATTCATCAAGAGTTTATACATCATCATATAAAATTTGAACTCCGTCAGTGGGATAGATTTTCAAAAAATTGATTTTATTCATTCATTTTCAATCGAGCTGTGTTAGAATGAGTTGCTTGAAGTACATATAGTAAGTATGCCTGCATTTTTCAACAAAATCAGACCAACATGCGGGAAATCTAAATTTTTTGATTTTTTTGAATTCTATGATGCTTAAAGAGTTAACATTTTGTGTGATGGTGTATTCACTCTTGACAAATGTTGTCAGTGGATTTTTAACCCGCAATTTTTTTTAGTGGTGATGGGGCTATTTTTTCTGCAAAAACACCAGGTTACATTCTGGGAAGAAACAGACCTAAAATTTGAATTTTACAACCTCAAATTAGAGGAACTCGTCATTCTTACCAATAACCAATTTTATTTAGCAGTTCGTCTATGGACTTGAAATTTTCAAAAATTCGTTAATGTTGATTAGAGGGCTAAAATAACGTTAAGTGAAAAAATTTATAATAACTAAAATTACTCCTCGTATCGAATTCTATAAGACTATGGTTTTAAAATGTCGATTATAAAGCTTTTTCTATCCTATATCACGCACCTATCTCAAAAATTAATTAATTCTGATTATTGAGTTGATAAAACGTTTGTTGCAAAAAAATGTGATAACTAAAATTACTTATTGTATGTTGTTCTATAAGACTAGAGGGTTTGAAAATATTGATTTCGATTTTTTTTTCCTATACTTCTACCTATTTACATTGGTGTACATTTTCAACACTCACTTTGGGAAAATTTGTAATCTGCAATCAGTCGTTCACCCTATGACAATTTGATATCTATCAAGAATGATCTTCGTTACTATACATTTTTTATTCAGCCTGTTTCAAAGTTCCAGAAAAAAAATCAAAAGAAATTTTAAAATTTCAATAAATGAAGGCTATACATGATTAATCGTGAACAATGTTTTGAAAACGTTCCAAACTTCTTTAACATTTCTAATTTTTTGATTAGCATCAGTATTTGGGTGTCCCTTATTTCAACATGGGATTTACCTACTTAGGGATTTTACGGTGAACACTTTAATTCAGAAAAACGGTATTCTAAAATAATTCATAGTTCAGGAATTGAAATATATATTTTGAAAGAAGATGAAATCACAAACATAAACGTTTTTACACACACACACAAATAATAATAAAAAAATTGATTTAAAAATGAATTTTTGTCAGGGGTTTGAAAAATACGGAATTTCGAAGTTGATGTGCTTTATTTTTTCCAATGGTGGAATATCATTTTCTTCCAAAAAATTTTGTTTCATTTTTTAATTTTTTTCCCCCAAACATTATCTTAAACAAAACAGTTTTTGAAATCAAAAATTGAATTTTTGGCGGGGGATTGAAAAACGCGGAATGTTTAAAACTAACACATTTACCAAAATTTGATCGGCTTCAATGTTTAAATTTTTTCTCAACTTTTTCCAGTTGAGAATTTAATCTTTGACCCGAACGTTCAGACGCAGCAATGAAGACAGTGTGACTTTGACTATACTTTAGGAAACAGGGACAAATAATTGTTGAGCAACAAACCAAAATCTGATTTTGTATGTGGTTTTATTTGTAAAAACTTCATTGAAAATGATTATAGAGGTACAACTTAAAGTAGTGCAATTAAAAGTACTGGGTTGTATATGTATAAGTTGCATATTTCTGCATTTAAGGAGAAGACCATATTCATATTATCGTTCTTTCATCCGTCAATGGTATCGTTGAACGCAGGAAAAAATATACTATCTAGTCTTTATGCTGTGTCTACACCATTGCCCCTTTTTAAAATTAAAGGCGCTTCAGTGACACGCTGCGAAGTTCCTAGTCCCTACATTGAAACAAAATATAAAGATAAACGCATAACGCAACAATTGAATGACGTACTTGCCTACACTGAGTAGTGCTTACTAGGAGTCGTAGAAAAATAATAATAAAAAAGGTATATTTTGTATATGAACGCACGCACTGATTTTCTTAATGCGAGAAAGAAGTTTCGTGTTCATTAATTCGATATGTTGGCACTCCATAGCAACATTTCGAGATTCACAGGTTAGGTAATATGAAAACGTTAAATCAGTAAAAATAGTTTCTACGGTTGTCCGTAGAGCCACTAAAACTGAAGACAAAAACCTGACATTTTTAAACTGAATTTGAAGTTAAAACTGATATTGAAACTGAAATACCATGGATGAAAACGTTTTCAAAGTGGTACACTAACATGGAAAAAAAAAAATTCGGCTGTCGCGGAGCAACTTGACTGCCACGCGTTTTTTTTTCTTGGAAATATTTTGGGTATTCCCGGGAACAACACTTCGTTCCCGGGAACTTCACAGCACTGCCTCTTTTAACAGCCAACTGTTTGCAAATTTTAGTAACTTTAATTTTCAATTTTTTATACTATATTGTCAAGTAATTATGCTTTTTATTGATTGAAATGACAATATTATTGAAGGAAGAGAGAAAATTGGTACGTAAAAGATAAAAAACGAAAATTTACTTCAATGAAAATTTTTGATTTTATATAGCAATCCTAGCGTTTTTTTAACAAAACCAAATTTTAAGATGAATAACACGGCCGAAATCATGTTGGTCGCGTGAATGTTCACGAAATATTTGAACTGATAAGGCCATATTTTTAAAAATATTAAAGGTATTTGCAATGTAAATACTTCATTAGAAAGCTGATTTCATGAGCTTTCCACCTACAATTTTTCCATTATTCATAATTTTCATTTTCATGATTAAAAAATCAGTTTAAAAACAGTGAAATTTTAGATATAAGCGAAACGCAAAGAGCTAACGTTGTTTTCAATTTTCTACTGTCCTGGCTGTATGTGTCTTTGTGTGAGTGTGTATCAACATAAACAGTGAATCTTCGTTCGAATATGGTTTAAAAAACTTCATCGGTCGGAGTTGTGCGAGTGGAATTCCGGGAAAACATTAGTGATATTTTGTGACGTTGATTACAAAATAATTATCTAATTTATTCAATTATTGTAGTGAAAATGTCGAACAAAGGAAATAACTCCGTAAATATTAGAAACGATCTCGCTGAGCTTGTAAAAAGGAAAGCAGAGATATCGGTAAAATACTATTCGTCGTGTAATTTTTCGTTCAATTTTATGTACTCACTGCTTATCATCGAGAAAATTTTTTATTTTGTTTCAGGAAACCTTAGCTAATTTAGAGCGTCAAATTTATGCATTTGAAGGAAGCTATCTAGAAGATACACATTTGTACGGCAATATAATTAGAGGATGGGATAGGTACTTGACAAGCAATAAAAGTGCTAACGGAAAAACAGATAAAAGGAATCGTAAATTTAAAGAACAGGAAAGATTATTTTCAAAATCATCCATCACTTCTATGGCGGTTAGTAATTTGTTTTTTCAATTTGAGATGATTTTTATCCATAGATATCCTCATTTAAAATTCACATGCTCTGTTTCAGGCTGTCAGTGGTCTCGTAGAAATGCCTGACAAATGTTAGTAAATTTGACGTTTGATTAATTTTCTTATGGTTTTGTTACAATCGAATATTATGGCTGTTTTTTCTTACCTTTTTCATTACGCTGTCGGGGGGAACATTTGTACTCGCTTTGTCGTTTACTTTGGCATAACATGTATACATTTCTTTTCTTTCTATGCTTTTGAACAATTCAAAGTTCAAGTTTATGCGTAATTTATGTAGTATTTTAATATAGCGTTAGTTCTGTTCTTTTAGTTTTACAAAAGTGGAAATGTAGCGAAGATTTTTTTTCATTTGTTCATTAAATATTGTTATTTATAATTGCTTGCTTTTTTAATTCTTCGACTGTATCCTTGCGGATATAGTTGTTGAAGAGAAGTGCTTTTTACAGGGTTCCAAGTGCTGAATTCAATTTACGTTTAGACTTGTTATTATTGTAGTCTTTTTTGTTTCTATTTGCAATTGAATCGACTTTGCTACGACCGTAAATTTCCCGTACGCTTGATGAACTTGGCTGTTCGCACATCACTGAGTTACCGTTTCTTTTTTGTATCATTCGCATGACAGGATCTTTGTAACGATGCAAATACCTGTGTATTTACAACAATATTACAAAAAAGAACACCGTTCAAACGCTTTTAGTTAATGCATGCTTATTGATCTAAATCAGAAAATTATTAACGTCGTGGTGAAAAGTAGTTATTCGAACAGTAGCTTATGCTCGCAACTTTCTTCTACTTGAATCAGAATTAATCAGTTATTCGTATGATTATTTCAGTGGATCAAAACAGTGAAAGTGAATCTCAAGGATATAGCGGTAGTGAGGATACAATACCCAAAGAAACAGGAAAAGTTAACAGTACGAAATTTAGCTCAACATCTCTAAATACAGATTCTAGTAGCATTACACCCTTAAAATCAGCTTCTCAGAAAACTCAACAAGCTAAGAAATCTTCTAAAAAATTCAGATATAGATAAGGCGAGTGATGAATTTATTTTTATTTCGATAAGATCTCATAATAATTATCGCTGAATCAGTGGTCCTTGAAATGACAATTTCAACCACTAAAATACGAATCATTTTATCCTCTGACAAAGAAAGTCATTCTGGGATTAAAGAGACATAATTATTATAATTTAAATAATTTTATCAGTATTATAATCTCACTTGAAGTGAATCCGTAACATGTACTTTTATAACCAAATACATTACTGTCCGATAAATTAAAACATTAATCTAGGTATAGTCTTTATTAAATTATATGGCTATACTTGAACCAAAAAAAAAAACAGTAGGAGTAAGAAAAATAAGTCACAAAAAGATACCTACAATAAATATAAAATGATGGAAGACGATATAGGAATAAATCAAAATGAATGTTCCTAAAACTGTCTAGTTTTGAAATCAGTTTGGAATGGGTAAATATAATTTTCAACCTAATGACTAGCAAAATGAAATATCAATTTTTGGTAGTTGTAGTAAAAAATGTACCAATAAAAAAAGTGTAGCGAATTGACTTGAAAAAATTATCCGTTGATGCATAATCCACGGCTGTGAGACAATAAAGTTCCAACCGTTGCATAAATTATTACTAATCGTCAGGATTACTGCTTAGTCTACTAAATCTTCCACTCCATCTATTTTCTAAAATCAATTTCAAATTATACAGAAAAATTAGTAACAAAATATTCAATAGACTTGTTTGAAATACTAAAATATTGTACTTACGAGTTGAAATTTCAGGAAAACTAAACGTAGAAAACAGCCATATGAGGAAATAGAAAATAATTGGTAACATACAAACAATTGCGGAAGATACGAGAAACGTGATTTGTGGTTTTTCGCGAATGGCAGAACAATTATATGTTTTACTCCACTCGTATCGTGTGTTGTTTATCTGAAATAACGATCAATCACGTAATTAAAAAAATTAAAAAACGAACTGAATGGTTTAAACAACTCACCATATATATAACATCCATACAGAATTCTCGATGAGAACCATGTTCGCCGTAAAAATTATTTAATTTGCAGTATATATGTTGGCAATTATCACAAAGTGTAGATGAATTATGTTCTTTAGAGTTTTTGAAACAGGTTTCAGTTTCGTTGTAGATCTCAAAAATTCTCAACGTATTGGGATTCACTGTAGATGAATTTTTAACAGATGTAAAGCATTCTGAAAAATAATTTACAAGTGAAAATTCAACGTGTCCGGAGATTGGATTTCAATGAAGTTAGACAGGTAGGTAGGTACTTTCACAGGCTGCTTTTTTCCATTGTTCATTTACAAATTGAAAACTATTTTCAATCAAGTGTAGTCGATCAACATTGAGTAATTCTTTTTGACAGGCTTCACCAGAGTCTTCTTGGAGCTATTCGAAACATCATTAAATTTAAAATAAAAATTACTCGGAGGAAGAAAGAGCGAATGAAAAACGTACTCTCAAGATATTGTCGTGACTTTTAACAACATCGTAAAATTCGTCAACGCATTCTTGGCAAATCATAATGGGTCGAGCGTGTCGAATAAGACATCGGGTGAAGTTTGCAGTTATGGTAGCAAATTGCTCCAACAAAAGTTCACAATTTTCTCCTATACCTATTTTGAGCCTGAAATTAATCAACGTTGTACTTTAAATCAACATAATTATCCCACTATAAATAATAAATTCAATAAAATATAATTACAGTGCATCATCCATCTGAGTCTGAGATTCTGCCCCCATGAAGTGATTCGTTAACACACTCATCAGGTACAAATGAAAACATAATCTCTTATTAAAAACACCAAAAAGTAACGGTATCATTATGAATTTGAACTACAAAATTGTGGCATCACGTCAAAGAATAGAATAAATTGAAATTTATCATTTTCAGATTTCTTTGTTGTAAAAAACTACGTTGTAGTTTGTAGTGTACCAGGGATGCAACTATGTACAAAAAATTATCTAATAAGATTTTGATTGTTAGACTGACTTAGAGTCTTCCTAGATTTATGAACAAAATTCATTGAGATGAAAGTTCACGATGAAAGAAACATGAAACAATTTCGTCAATTTCGTTCGCGTTCGCTTTGATTACCTTATCAATAAAAATTTCCAAGACAAGTCATAGCACAAGGAGCAAAGGCAAAAGCCTGAAAACAGAAAAAGTAAGAACAGGAAGAAGTAGAAGTACATAAATTTTCTTGCAGAGTGCTCCAAAAACATTTTTGTTTGGGACTTAGGACAGAAAATCCAACAAAAACCGGGTGCAAAAATTTTATGAAGCACCAAAGTTCAAATTTCATTTATCATTTCACAACGTGTATATTGTGTTAACGTTGTGAAATTTCAGAAAATTTCTTTTTTCGTGGATTCTTGTGATCCGGTGGACCGGTACGGCACTTAATAGTGATTTAATTACAGGGAGTCTTCCTTAATTCGTGAAGATAATTTTAGCTCCGTAAATTGAATATTTTGTCCATATATTTACGTTCGAACGTATGCAATACGCTGCGTATTTACTGGTTTTAAAATTATTTTTCTACAACCGTTGTAACACTAATCGTTCGCATCTTGTAAGACATATTAATTAGAGGTATGTATAATACTTTATTAATCAACTTCTAGTTTTCGATTGTTGCGTAAACAACTTGTAAACATATTAATGAACATAACTTTGCAGATGCCGCGTAACAGAGCTGCCGAAGAAACTGATAAGTTGATTCGTATTGCTATTGTAAATTCCGATAAATGTAAGCCGAAACGATGCCGGCAGGAATGCAAAAAGTATTGTCCCGTTGTAAGGATGGGTAAACTATGTATCGAAGTCGCTCCTACATCGAAAATAGCTGCAATTTCAGAAGAATTATGTATCGGTTGTGGTATTTGTGTCAAAGTATGTCAGCAGCTCGACTATGGATTCGAATGTTTATGCTTGGTTTTAATATTATATGGTATTCGTAGAAATGTCCATTTGAAGCCATCACTATTATCAATCTACCTAGTAACTTAGAAAAAGATACCACTCATCGGTACTCGAAAAATTCTTTCAAATTGCACAGATTACCCATTCCTAGACCCGGAGAAGTATTGGGACTTGTGGGCACGAACGGTATCGGTAAATCTACTGCCTTGAAAATTTTGGCTGGTAAACAGAAACCTAACCTTGGGCGTTTCACAGTAAGGGATTTAGTTTCATTCTTATTACGACCTAATTGCTGCAAAAATACTTGATCATTTTACTCTGATGGTTCATTAATTTAGAATCCACCCGACTGGACCGAAATATTGAATCATTTCCGAGGCTCCGAATTACAAAATTATTTCACCAAGATATTGGAGGACGATTTAAAGGCTTTGATTAAGCCTCAGTACGTAGATCTAATTCCTAAAGCTGTGAAGGGCACGGTAAGGCAATTATTAGAAAAGAAAAATGAAAAAGATAATGTTGCCGACATATGTAGAATGTTAGGTAAATTCGAAAATTTCACGTACGTACGTTACGCTGTCCATGTGCTGAGCTGTAATGAATTTTCTTCCTTTATAGAATTGGAAAAAATCCTAGATCGATCGATAGAAGATTTATCTGGAGGAGAACTGCAACGATTTGCATGTGCGATGGTGTGCATTCAAAATGGCGATATTTTCATGTTTGACGAACCTTCAAGTTATTTAGATGTTAAGCAACGTCTGAAAGCTGCCGTAACCATTCGTTCTCTTATTCAAGCTGACAAGTATGCAAAGCCTTCTATATTCAATTATTTGCTTTTGTTTTTTTAAGCCATGTTGTTTTTACAGATTCGTCATTGTTGTCGAACACGATCTTTCAGTATTAGATTATCTATCAGATTTCATATGTTGCCTGTATGGTGTGCCTGGTGCATATGGTGTAGTAACAATGCCTTTCTCCGTTCGAGAAGGTAAAGAATTCGATTGAAATCAAATCAGTTTTTGAAATATTGAAATATTTATCATTTTGTAGGGATTAATATATTTTTGGATGGATTCGTGCCCACGGAAAATTTACGTTTCCGTGAAGAAAGTTTGATTTTCAAAGTCGCCGAAAGTGCTACCGAAGAAGAAGTGAAACGAATGACTCATTACGAATACCCCTCGATGACGAAAACCCTGGCTGATTTCCAGTTGACTGTTCGTCAAGGGCAATTCACCGATTCGGAAATTTTAGTTTTGTTAGGAGAAAATGGTACCGGAAAAACAACTTTCATCAAACTTTTAGCCGGACAGTTGACGGCGGATGATGGATCAGGTTAAATACTACCGTCGATAAAATATTAAATTACTAACGAAAAATTATAATTCAATTTGTTTTCTATTTTTTAGGCGAATTACCGAGATTGAATATCAGCTATAAACCTCAAAAAATCAGTCCCAAATCTCAATGTATAGTTAGACATTTATTAGCCGAAAAAATACGAGATGCTTTTCTTCATCCTCAGGTAATATCTTGAATTTAAAAAAATGGCCTAGTTGGTCCATGTCCTTAATTGAATTTTTTAAATCTACTTAGTTTAACTCTGATGTAATAAAACCGTTGAAAATCGATGAAATTGCGGATCAAGAAGTACAGAATTTATCCGGAGGTGAACTTCAACGTGTAGCTTTGACTTTATGCTTAGGGAAACCCGCCGACGTTTATCTTATTGATGAACCTTCCGCGTATTTAGATTCTGAACAACGTATTGTCGCAGCCAAAGTTATCAAGCGGTAAAATATTTTCTAGGTTCAGTAATTTATTTGTTTTATTTTATACTAATTAGTGACGTTTTTTGCATTATCAGTTTCATTTTACACGCCAAGAAGACTGGCTTCGTGGTCGAGCACGATTTCATCATGGCTACTTATCTCGCAGACAGGGTTATTGTGTTTGAAGGTGAACCTTCAGTAAAATCCGTGGCTAACGCTCCACAAACGTTGCTTGCTGGTATGAACAGATTTTTGGAATTGTTGGGAATCACTTTCAGAAGAGACCCGAATAATTTCAGACCAAGAATTAACAAATCCAATTCTGTCAAGGTAATTTTTGACTGCGTTTATTGTGAAATATTATCCTTCGTGAAAATCTGGTGTTTCATTATTTTAAATTTTTCTACAGGATGTCGATCAAAAAAGAGCCGGTCAGTACTTCTTCTTGGAAGATTAATTCTGTAATTGCGCAAGTACAACATTTTTCAGATGGATATGAAAATACCGTTTCTATTCAATGAGTTTTCCCCGTCGTACTATTTATCTGCGTTTTTTCATCAAATATTCGTTAAATTAAACTAATAACTGTTTTTTTACCGATGTTGTCCATCAATGGCGCCAGTTGAAAAATTGCTACCAAATATGAAGCAATCGCCATGGTTAGCTGAAAGCAGTTGAAATACATATATGTTACGAATTGATGAAGTTGTGTGTTTGCGTGTTTTGTTTTACGTTAATTTACGTTCTGTACCGATCCGAGTAATTTTTGATCAACAATAAAAAATCCAGATGCGTTTACATGAACGGGGCGTGAGCGTAGTTGTTGAATGAAGCCGTACCACTGGAAAAATCTGAATGTTGATAAATAATAAATTTATACTCGAATAACTTGAAATCTTACTTGAACTATGAACCTTTCCGGCGCCTTAGTGCTTTGTAGTTTCAACATCCTCGGAACAATATTCATCTACAAAATATAACTATTTTTATATCATTATTTGTATGACATATTTATACCTACTAAGTCATACTCACCGATTCGTATAAACTTTGAGTACACAAAGTAAGAAAGAATAAAACCGATAGGTAAAATGGTAATAAAAAAATCACCACTGGTAGACCGGTACATATCATATAAAAATACAATAGTATTAAATAAAATGTTTGCCCGAAAATTATTACCAAACGAGAACCAAAACATGAATTCATTGCTTCGAGTACATCCGTTAGATGATTGTACAGAGATTTTATATCGTCCATATCTTTGATCATTTGAAAATGTTTGAATACATTATTAACCTTCGATTCTATCTTCCATGTCCATAAATCTTGTAATTTTTTAAATCTTATTTGAATACTATAAAGTAGGTATAAATAGCCTGTTAAAAATAACGCTATAACGCTTCTTTGGAGGGCTCTAGAAAGTGATACTATTAAGGAATAAGTGATATTGCCTGTCATGTATAGAACGCTAAAGAACATACTAAAGCAATCCATGATGAATATAAACAAAGCCAAAGTTACCGTTTTGTTCTTGAAACAAGGTTTCTGTTGAAAAGTCGTTTTTGTGATTCTTTCAAAGGTGTCGTCAAAAGTATCAAATAATTTGAACATTGCTATTAACTGCGTATTATTTCGTATAAACGATAGTGTCCATATTAAAGTAAAAATGGAATCCGCCGCTACTAAAATCCACCCGAAATAATTGTATTTTGATTTAAACCCGCTGAAATATATCTCATTGCCGAGGTACAAAACTATACAACGAAAAGAATCTATCAAATGATGACGATTTTGTGTGAACTTGCGCGCATTGTTGGTGTAAGAAAAAAATCCCAAAATTTGGCAAGCTAAAGTCCAAACTTTGAAGTTTCTGTAAATTATAGAATTTTTAGACATTTCAAATTATTCTCAGAGCTTTCAATTCATAATCATTTGATCACGTTGCACTTTATAAAACTGTACCTGTTTTCAACACAATTTCATTTCATTTTTTCAATAAACGTCAACAGTTAATATATTTAATGGATGCTTTATTAATTCGTTTTGATTAAGTACTGTCGATAAAGTTGAAAGTGCTTGGGCCTATTATGTTATATCGGCTCAAGATCGATACTATCGAATGTAGGCGACTTGATTCAGGGTAAACGTCTCGGGTCTCTCGGAGAAAGCATTTATAGGTATTACCCTATTAGGTAAATTATTTGCTCCGTTGGACCGTTAGAGCAAACACAGCAAAATTAACAGATCCCGATTTTTAAAGGTACTCGTACGTAGCTACCTACCTACATAGTATGTATCCAGCTATCCACTTTATCTAATTAAAGTTAAACCAAGTGTAAGTAGGTACTTATACCGTACACCTATGAGTCATGATGGTCATGATCAAAGTTATAAATGGGTTCATAAGTTCATATAGGTAAATTATTTATTCTCATCGATTGATGAAAAATACCTAAAATACCACATTGTGTGATTCCCCGGAAAACACACGATGTATGTACTTCCCTCCTTCCACCAATTATATAATATTTTTTATGTTAATGTACTTTCGACTTTCTTTCTGCATCTCTTCCCCCTACCCACCCCACTCTACCAATGGAGTGTTTGTTGTTTATCTTCTTATCACTCAGTTTGGATTTGGGAAAATGTGTTGTTTTCCCTATAGTTTTCCGGAAATTTTCATACTTTGGAATTGTTCAAAAAATTTTGGAACAAAGACAAAGTATCAGGTGAGCTGAAATTGTATTTTTCCATATCATGCGTAAATCCAGTTTTAATTGTGAAAACTGAAAATGGAAGAAGAAAAAGAACCTGAAGCTAGTAATGGCACTTCTACGGCCAAGCAAGGAGATGTTGATTTGGAGGTATATATTTTTTTTCACAACTTTCATTTAATTTCACGTACCTATCATTATAAACATACTGTTTTATATTTCTAGTTTTTCGGGAAATATCTCACAAACGAATACGAAATTTTAGAAAGGACTCTTTCCTATCTGAATATCAATGATTTGATTAGTGCTTCTTTTGTGGCAAGGTATATGTTTGAATTGAGTTGACCTTTTTTTGATACAATTTTTAAATGCTTACTTTTTTGTGAATGTATTAATTATTGAAATTTCCTTTTTCCCTGACAGTTCCTGGAAACAGGTTTGCGAACGGTTGCTGGAAAAAAGAATAGATCTACGATGGCATATTCGTAATAAATCCGGCTCGATTCCAGGCCACGACTATAAGAACAACATTAATTTCAAATCAATCTTCGCTCTCGGACTCCAGTTAACCAACTCAAAAACTGAGATTTTGAACGAATTGTTGGAAAAAGATTCATATTGTAAATCATTTTAGTTCTTCGAGGTGGCACTTTTATTTATTTTTTTTGCTACGATGCTTCCTTCTCCAGTGTGTTTCAGTTCAGCAACAGATGATAGGCTCAGAAAAGGATCAAATATTCCAGGTGTACAAGACGCAAATTTGTATATTGTAAATAGTTGCAAATTGGAAGTTCCTTATTACACTGAGAAAAATGAACTGAAATTCTTAGGTAAACAGTCTATTCCGTAAAAATATTTCTTCAAGGAAAATATTACGTTGGTATGATTTATTCTAAATTAACAGATAATGCAGAAGCTGGTATACTTTTTCCTGAATTTGGCGGATTTAAGATATATGTTGAACCTTATTTACCCGAAGAAGTTAGTCCCTTTTCCCGTTAATTGAAGTTGAACAAACCGAAAGAATCTCTAACAAAATATTCTTGCAGGAATGCGAAGAGTTGCATACTTTTTCTCATCCGTCCATCAAAGGAATTCTAGTGTTGAGCACTGACGGAGATCTCGATGCATTTGAAGCGTCATTCAACGAGTAAATTTTTTGTGTTCTACATATTATTTCTGATAAAATTTATCAGAATTTAGGTCAAAAATTCATACGAAATGAATTTCTATGTTGTTCCAGTTTACTCAACCGTTCTACAACTCCTGTTGCAATGGCAGGCGGTATTTTTGATATGGTGAAAAAATTTTCAAAAAAAAAAGAAGTTTGGAAACGAGAGGATAATCTCATAAATGTGTTTTTTTGCGGTGAAAATGTCAGTTGCCATTCAGATGTTTTAATTCAAGGTGATAAGAACCACGTAGATAACTTCATGAAAAAGGTATTAACATCCTCGAGGCAGGCATTTTTAAAAGTAATGTATGTACAGAAATTTTACTTTGTAATACAATTTTACAGATGAAAACAGAAGTGGGTCCTTTCAACTCGAAAAAAGAACGACGAATCGCCATCATCTCGAGATGTGTTGCCAGACCCAATACAAAATATGAAAAATTAATTTTCAAACAATATTTTCCTGACATTCCATCTTTTACGTTATTGGGAAATGGCGAATGCGGTCATCATTCATTTACATGTAAACGTCGTTAAATAACCAACGCCTTTTGAAAAACAATAAAAAATAATTTAATAAATTCATTCATAACATTTTTGTTTCAGTGACTACGGATGAAAATTCAATAAAAAGAAAGAAACCGGAAAATATAGCCATTACGTATAGTTACAGTGTTGCATATTTTTTTGTAACCTTAAAGTTACCATAAAATTATTTATTTTCTCAAATAACATAATGTACATTTAGAAATTCCTGTAAGAGCCTGAAAAAAGTATAAAGTTACACGAATTACTGTACGTAAAAATCAATTATTTCTTTCTTCTATCACAATTCCGTTTTGCTGTACAAGGAATGCCAAATTCACCCTAGGTTTCGTGCAAATCTCTTTTAATCTGTACAATTTCATTCGAATTATGGTCTCAGTAAACGTGAACCATTCCAAACAAAAACCTAAAAATGTAGTTAAGGATAATATGTATTGTGATTTCACTAGAAGATTGCTTGGGATTCGTACGCAATCAGTCTTGTGAATAGCAATTCGTACGATCTAAATAGGCAAAATGATTATTATGACATGCAAAAGTAGTAAAATATTTTTATCATTATTACGTTGAGCTATAAATTATAATTGTAAAGGATACGTCCAAAATAGAACATACGTCTGAAACAATTCTGTCAAGGAAAACATTTACACAAGTCAAATAACTGAAAAACTATAGTAATGATGAAAACAAAAGGATACAAATAAACCACCAAAAAATCCATTAGTTAGTAAATGCATTCTGTTTACGAAATACTTCTCCCAGCTTGGTCCGGCTTTCAATAACAACAAACACTGCGAAAATGATAATTAAAAGATAATTAATATAATAGAAGTTGGTTCACGATTGAAAATGAAAAAAACTAAAACAGTACCCATAATCCAATTACTGCACAGAAATAAAAGGCGAATCCTTGTAAACCAGTAAGACCCATTATGCCTGCTGTACATCCGGAAAGAGCACAAGCTGATGTTCGACAGTATTCAATCATTGCATTGTTATTTCTAAAAGCTACTTCACTGTAAGCAGTGATTTCTGAAATTGATATAAATGAAAGTAATTATATTATGTAACAAAAATATAATATTTTTCATCTAAAATCCCGAAAAATAGAGCTATAATAGAGCAAATCAAAGGACGAATACTTACCGCCCGTTTTGGATACTTTGGTTTTCACCATTTTTATACTAGTTTAATAATAATTGATCCTATTTTACAACAAATTAGATCAATTTAACCAGATTACTTGAATGAAATTTAATTTTACTTTTTCAAAAATGTATGCTACGAGATTGATTAATGATTTTTGATAAGAGATGAATTAGCGGGTGAGAGCGGTGAGAGGGAACACGAAAGCTCTTTACGAAAACAATGTTGACTCTTTTCAGTTTGAAGAAAAAAAAATATCAAAAGATTTTTTTTATTTTTGAAGAGGCGAGTAAAATCACTAAAATCAAATTAATTTCAATTTTAATCCAAGAGATTTAAGTGAAAAATCTTGCTGAATAAACACAAAATTAATTTGAGATATAAAAAATTGAAAAAAAACTTTACAAATTTTTCAAAAGAAGCAAATTTGAGAATTTTAAAAATTTTTGCTGAGACTGGCAATCTTGATAAATCTTGACAATAAAATCAAATCCAAAAAAGTTCAATTTTTGATTGATTATCGATTTTTTTCATTTATTTTTTTCTTTCAAAAAGTTTTCGTAAAAGGTTTTCTCTGCTGTATGTTAGCTTAAAGTGAAAAAGATTGCTGCATTTGTTGTTATTTTTGCATTTTTGAAGAAGTTAAACTCTAAATTTATGACAAAGCCCTAATACACTTTTACAATGGGCGATGAAGAGAAGAAATCTTTACATGCTGGAATACCGCAAGCCGTCTTTGTAGTAAGTGATACCATTCAAATTACTAACATATTCATGTATCTCTACATACACTGACAAATTTTAAAGATCAAACACACTAATCTCAAAGTTGATTATTTTACTTTTAGGAAGACGTTGACAGTTATATGGCTCAACCTGAAAATGGAGGTAACGCCGAAAAGGTTCTCAGAAGGTTGGATGAGCAACACAACAAGTATAAGTTTATGGAACTCAATTTATTGGCGAAAAAGAAGCGGTAAATGAAATATATCTTGTATATTCTTAAAGTACCTAATAGTCATGTACATTCATTTGAATTTCAACCAATTTCATTAATATTTAGTTTGAAAAATCAAATGCCAGATTTAGAGAAATCACTCGATATGATTCATCTTCTCAAAAAGCACAAAGCTGAAGCTAGTGAAGAGAAAATCATGACTGAATTTCTTTTATCCGAGCAGCTGTATTCGAAGGCTGTCATAAAACCTTCTGATACCGTATACCTATGGCTAGGAGTGAGTTGAGCTTTAAATTTTAATTTCATACCCATCTTGTTTATATTTTATTGATGGATTTCTTTTTCAGGCTAATATTATGTTGGAGTATAGTTTGGATGATGCAGCAGAATTACTTACTAAAAATATAGAAACTGCGAAAAAACAAGAAACTAGTGTTGAACAAGATCTAGATTTTTTAAGGCGAGTATTCATCAAAGTAGATCTAAGTAAGCGTTTTCGCTTTTATTAAATACAATCATATTTAATTTTAGGGATCAATTTACTACAACAGAAGTTAATATGGCACGAGTATACAATTGGGACGTTAAAAGAAGGCAAGCCGAAAGTGGAAGTTCATAATTGCTAATTGAGATTTATTGTTATTTCTTTCACCCAGAATTTTTCTATTTATATTTGAAGCAATAGTATATAATTTATAAAATGTAATTTTTTTGGAAATTAACAACTAATCATTATTTTTTATTTTAATATACCATTTTTTCTTTTCGCTTGTACATTCATTGTTGAAATTTTCGAGCAGCTGTACTTATGTATGTATGTATGTATGTACTTCTATTGAAAGACTGCGTAATGTTTTCTCGATGTCGATAATATTACATTACATTTACCATGATTGTTACATTTACAACAATTTCAAAATCATTATCAAGTTTTTTCTGCAATGAATTTTTTATTTATTTTTTCATTTTAATGAGTGTTATTGAGTTGTAGTCACTTGTGACTGTGAGTTTGGAACTTGAGACTGGGGTAGGGTAGGGTAAGGTAATGGTAATGTAGGTGAGCAAATTTGAATAGAGGGATCAGAGATAAAGGATCTCAATTCTCAAACTTGAAAATATCCTTATTCCTCAATCTCAACGAAGTTAAAATTTAAAATGAAAAGAAGAAACATTAAAAATGTCAATTAGCGATCTTAGTGAACATTTTATTCAAATATTGAATTTTACTAGCACTTCTAGTGAGTTTTCAAAGTACGATATAAATTTTGAAAACCAATTTCCATTTCGCAGAACCCCCGTGTCCCCGTTCCTTAACCGTTTCACTTACTGAACCACCCACCATTCTGACGTCTGTTTGAAATTACGTACTTTATTTATTGTGATAAGCTTGTGAATGTGAAGGAAGATTTTACATACTTGGTGACGGAGAAAGTGCCTGATTTTTTGATTGGAACTATTTGAAAAATAATAAATTTGTAAATGACTTCCGATGTTTCTGAAGGTAATTCACACATTAATCGTTATTGCTATTTAGTTTTTATTTTTTGTTATGTTATAGTGAAATATTGTCAAAATGTAACTCATTACCTATTCATTTCTTTGATTTAAACGCTTCCTGTTTTAATTACTCGTAATTGTTCTTGGTTACGTATAAAGATGAATAGCTGTTTACAATTTCGTTTTCAATTCTCCGGCTTACGTTGCCCTTGTTTTGAAGACTTTTGTTTTTTCATGTCTAAAACGTTATCAACGGTACTATACCAAAAGCCATTGAGTCATCGTATTCTACTTTAATAATTATTATCTTAGTGATCTATAAGTAACTGAATTTCATGTTGAAAATTATTTGTGCCATTTAGGTTTAAAAGTGCCCACCCGTCCTGCTCCGCCACCTCCTAAAGTCGATGGTACAAATGGTCATATCAAAAAAAGCGCAGCGTTCATTCCGGCACCAAGTAAAGTTCAGAATGAAAGAAGGTAGGCGTTTTATTCTGTAACCAAATTTCACTTGATTGATTATAATGAGAAATGAGTTGTATTTTTTAGAAGCGATAAATACATATATCAGTCCGTGCCGCGTTCACGTTCAACTTCGGATATCTTCGGGGGAAGAAAGAAGCCACCTCCACCACGACCACCGCCACCTAAAATTCCCCCTATAAGTAATGTGACCAATTCTCTGCAAAAACCACAAGTAAATAACATCTTGGCGATATTTGCGCTGTTGACGTTGATGATAACTTTCATTAATGACATATTTTGATGAATTGCAGAGCATTAAAATAAAATTGCCAGGATTCAAGTCACGTAAAAAGCACAGTAACTCAAAGCCACACGTGCATGTATCTACATGGCGAGCAACGCCAAATAAATCGCATCCCTTGGTCGGATCATTGATTGATTTGCAGTCGCCTGCACAAACAACGGGTTATAACAACGAGTTAGTTAGATACCAATATCATCTAATGTTGCATTGTAGTGGCACACTACTTGATCGTTTATTTAATGTTTTACAGTTCAAGTAGCGATGATTCCAGCGTGGATAGTTTCGATAGCGACGATCCTTCATTGAACGAAAATCAAAACGACTACAACAACGGATGGAATAGTTCTCAAGTTGAAAGTGGATTTGAGGATGATTTCGATCGATTAAGTACACCAAGTAGCTCAGATCCATGGTCAGACACCAGATCTGATCCGTTTTCTCCGCAACGTAGATCCGCTCCTTTACCAGTAAACCAGTTCGATATCAGCAACGACGACCCAAAAGCTAGAAAAATTGTCAATTTCTCCTCTTCTTCGAGCTATAAGCCGACCGTCATTAGGCCCGCGGTTCCAACAAAGAATAGGAAGCCTCCTCCATCTCCTAGCAACGATTTAATCTGCGGATCTCCTCCGATGCCATCTATTCCACCACCACCTCCACCTCCTGAAGTATTCGATTTATTAGCTAATGGCCCTCCTATACCACCTCGTCCCACGAAATCGTTCGTAAGTACATTACCATTTTAAAAATAATTTTCATCGTCATCTGAACCTAGAGCCTTTAAACTATATACTATACTTGATTATATTTTTTTAATAGAAAGCTCCAGACGAATCACAAATACCACACTGTGTAGCGCTATACGATTATTCCGGTGATCATGCTGAAGATTTATCATTCAAAGTAAATTTCATGGTTTTCTACTTTTTTAATCTCAGTTACGCGTGATTACATCATTAAACACTTCCTATTTTACAGGAAAACGATAAGATAATATTGAAACGATTTGTCAATGAAGAATGGCTCGAAGGCGAAGTGAACGGAAAAGCTGGTATTTTTCCAGTATGTTTTGTCAAAGTTGTTGTACCTCCCCCTAAAGATGGGGAAATGTTCTACGGAATTAATACCAAAATGATTACGCTGTTCAACTATCATGCTCAATCCTGGGATGATTTAGAACTGAAAGTAAATACGTATTTCGATATTTTTCGTATAAATAAGTACTTTCCCTCATTCGCGCTAAATCATCGCGATTTAATACATATCTCGCCTCAGAACTCCAACGCAAGTTAATATTTCGTTGTTCGTTCGTTTATTTGCTCAGTTAAATTCGATTATTCATGAAAAATGTCACGCGTAACAAGTTGAATAATTTTATTGTTTTTTATTCATACTTCTGCAACAATGAAATAAGAAATTAAAATTGTTGAAATCGAATGGAACTGATTTCAAGACTGTGGAATGTGCGCTGAAAAACGTTATTCAACAGTAACAAACATTACAAATTCAATTAACGCTTCAATAATTTCGAATATAAATATACCTATGTTTTGTTTTAATACGTATTCTTGACCTAAAAGGATTGATACATGTAGGATTTAAAAAGATATTTGAACCGATCGCATAAATTTTCCAAAGTCGTTAGTAAAAAATATCATAAATGTACGAATAGGTAAGTGTAGGTATGTGTTTTCTGTCCAGAAATGAATGAGTGATTAAGTAAACAATTGCCCCAGCAAACGGATTCTTCCAATATCAATTTTTTACAATACTGCTTGAACAGAAAACTTCTTTCCTCTTAAAGATCTGACCTCGTAAAAAGACTTGAATGCTTCTCCCTTTCTCAAAAAGTCAAAATAGTAGACTTCAGTTCAGCTACATATTTTCTAAAAAAAAAACAAAAAAAAAACTTGTATTCTAATAATATTTATTCATTATTGCAGGAAGGTGATTTAATTCGTATAATTGGGAAAGTCGATGAGAATTGGCTGTATGGCGAATGCAACGGCAAACAGGGTCAATTTCCAGTAACATATGCAGCTGAATACTTACTGGATTAATTTCTATTAAAGTGCAATTACCAATACCGAAATTAGACCTAATTTACCCATAAATAAATATAAGTTTCTCAAATAATTGTATTATTCATCGATATTGTGTTTTATATTTTTTTACTCATGTATACGAATTAGCTTTCGATTTTTCTTAAAGTGTAATTTGTAATTTAACTTTTGAAGGTAAACACCTACGTCTGGATATCTATTGCAGCCCCGTTCAGCGGACTTTATCGCTAGAATTGTTACGTTTACCCATTGTAATCCTTTACATTTACTCAAGTAAAAATTCCCGCACCTACGGTGATAATAAGTTTAACTATTACACACTTTGCCATTTAAAGCGTATATTAAATGTGCGCTATGTGTGATGTATTTTTTAATCTTATATTTTACAATATTTTCTTTTTTTTCTTTCTTTAAAGTAATATTGAATTATAAACTGTTGTAATCTTGTTACGAAGAGCTTAAGTTTATGTATTTTACAGGGTTTGATCAACTTGTGATATTGATTTTTATCGAGTTCTACTTTTTAAATTTATACTTTTATTCTTCTTTCATGTATGTACCTACTATTTCATAATAGAATAAATTATTTTTCACGCAAAAGTTTGAGATTTATAAATAACTGAAGTCTGCAGCAATTTTACTCACATTTAATTGTAATATTATCGCAGCAATGATATAATTATTAAAAACTATACACACATACAAAGCTACAAAGTAGAATAATTAAGTACCTTCTATTTTTATATCACAATATGCTTTAACAGGAATAAAATCAACAAGTTCGTTGGACGTTGTACAATTTTTTCGTATGTTTCACGATATCACGTTAACAGCATTTCAAACGAAAAACACGATTGGAAATAACAAAAGTAGGAAGTTACTAAAGGGAGAAATATTCAGCACAACTTATACAACATAGAAATTGCCTTGGCAAACGTAACGAATATATAAATTTTATCCAAAGTTACAAATATCTTTTAGAATCATATTACAGCAATACGATTATATACACGAGGTATTACAAAGACGAAAGAGCGCCTCAATTTTATACAAAAAATATTTTAAACATCGAGTACTACAATTATTTACAAGTTAAAAAAGAAAGATTTCAAGTGAAGAAATTGAAATTGTTGATATGACGACTACGTATACGTACGGTGAATTTTTTTTCTCAGAAGCATCAAAAATAAGCAGCACATAGTTACACATTTAAAGTCAAACTAAAAATATAAAAATGGCAAGTCACTTATGATAGATTATTTGTAAATTTGAGCTGTATTTAAAATACATATTCCAGTACCATCTGATAACGCTAGAATCTATTACTTTTTTAGTTCTGACTAATCAGGTCGATAAATGGGTATTTTCGGTATGAATTCGACTAATAACACCTGCAAAAAATGTTAAAATTTAGAAAGAATTTCCATCATACCTATTAGTAAATAGATGTCATTTGTCTGTACTTACATATTCCATCATGGAAGACGAATCACAACGTTGTTTAGCCAATCTCCAGTGAAGCCCTAGCTTATGATATAAATGACTATTTTCCCAATCTAAAAGCTTGTTCAACGAGTGCTGGGTCTATAAAAATAAAACAATTGCAAATGATTTCATTTCATAAATGATAATAATTATGTCAATTCTTATTTATGCAAGTTCTTACCCTTTTGCTCAAACAAACAACAGGCCATAGAGAACATCCTAGAGTACAACAACAACACACGCATCCGCAAAATAACCATTTAGCGTTAACTGGTAATGTTTTTTTGAGTACTGAATTGATTCGTCCTATTGTTGCCGAATACTCCTCAGGAGCTACACGTGATACTAGACCATTGGGAAATTCAGTGTCAAACCGATTGCTTAATCCAAATCTGTTGAAATAATCTGTCGTTATCGCTTGTCTTGAGCATTTATGTATATACATATTAAAAACGAAAAATATATAAAATTCAAGTGACAATTTGATGGTTTTTCAATGGATGAAGTCAAGAGGATTGATAAGAGTTTCATATCAATAGGAATAAATTTTAATGGGATGTTTCAAGGAGAACATATTACCAGATCGAAAGTAAAGCAATAGAGCTTGAAATATGAATAAATGAGTCATCTTTACAGGATTAGCTAGGAAATAACTTACACTGTCATGTTTCCTGCTCCTCTGACAACTATAGGATCTGGTACCATTATCATGAAAGACTCTTCAGGAGGCATTTCGTTTTCAAGCTCTTCTTCATAAATAGCATCGAAGTCCGCCATCGTATCGACGAATTTATCAACATTAGCATTAAAACGAAACTTTAATCTTGAATAAGAACCAAATACGTTACTCTAATGGTAAAAATTCATCTTGAATAACAAAGAAATTGCACAAACACATTTTTCCGAAAACATCTTCTGATCGTTTGATAATTCAGAAGAACGAAAAAAATTGCAATTGCAAAACATGCAATCGCGAATTAGAAATCATTGATTTTATTAACAAATCATTAGTGCACTTTCTTCTGTTCTTCAAACTTGTTAACTTTATCCTATCCTCAAAAACAAATAACAAAGAAAACAGAGAAACGAATAAAACGCAGTAGAAGAAAAGTGCAAGGGAATTTTTTATCCAAAGCTTGTTGTGCAAAAATTCAAAGCAAAGATAAAAACTTTATTCAAGGACAGAGTGAGAAGAATCGAGTAAATAATCGAGTTTTCACATTCACTTTTTGTTTACACTAATTTGAAGAATTTTGAAGTTTTCTAGACATTCTTGTTTTGTAAACTTTGTATCGAGTAAGAAGATTGTGGCACAAGGACGTATAATAATTAAAAATGTAACCCAAGTTTCTATCGTATTCCGTATCGACATTTTTTTTTATTATAAATATTGAAATTTCAGAAATTTTGCGAAAATGAAAACTAAATTTTTGATGATTCATCGTTCTGATTTTGAATCGCTTGACCGCACCAGTCACATGATCAGCAATTTTTTATTTTTTGATACGAGAGACTAATAATTTGTGCACTTTTAAATTGTCACAAGAGGAGTAAAAATTTCCAACAAAAAATTGGAAAATGGAAATCACTCATCGACTTTTTTTTTGTAAAAATTTTTTAAACAAAAGTTGTAGACCAAGTTTCTAGGAATAATTTTTGGTAACACAAAAATTTGGATAGGAAGCCTCCCTCTTTTCCAATTTTGCCTTACTTACGTATACATGCATACTAAACTAGGTGACAGTTCAGTGCATGTTCAGTGTAAGACTGTACGTGAACGTGACATACTCGTACACTCGTAGTGTTGCATAATATTCAAAATTGGAGGGGAGGGAGGGATCCAATTGAAGTTTTTTGCGAACAAAAGTTCTGTTATTTCGTACTATCAAACAAGCACGGAAGATGGAAGTCACATTTTATTCGAATCTGAATCCATGGACCTCATCTCATTCATATTGGTATTGATGTCATCCGTGTTTTGCAAAATTATTGGAGCGGAGCGGTGGGAGGGATTCAAGATAAATTTTTATAGAAACTAAAAATTATAGCTACCTAAATTTTTAATTTAGGATTTCAATCTATAAATTTTGTTAAAAATTTTTAAAAATTAGACCCCTCCCTTCACGCAATTTTTGAATATGAAAATTATAAAATTATTCGGTAGGTAGGTATATTATTTTGTAGATGTCCACGTCTACGTCTACCTAGTGGCTAGTACCTACCTACCTACCTACCTACGTTTAGAAATGTTTTGAATATCAGGCATCAATTGGTGACATATATAGAGAAAATAATTCTCTATTTTTATTTTCCTATAACTGCATTTTGAGTTGTGCCGCCGGCCTCCAGTTTTAAAAAAATCAAAAAAATTTAAAAAATTTTGAATTTTTTTTTTTTTTGAAAAATGGTCATAAAGGTGGGTATTAATTATATAAAAAGATTATCTCGATTATTTTTCAATTTTACCTCCGTTTTCATGGAACATAAAATGATAAAAAAAAACGTAATTTTTACGATTTTTGAAAAAATGGTTAAAAATTGAAAAGAAAGTTTTTAATTGATGAATTCGTTTTAACATACACATTACCACCTAAAAAGACCATTTATGGTGATTGATTTTTCATCATAAACGTATCGGTGTTTGATGAGTTTTTTTCAAAAAAGTTGAAAAATTGGCACGACTTTATTAATAAAAAAATTTTTTAACAATTATTTTCAATTTATTTATTTTTTCAAAAATCGTAAAAAATGAAGTTTTCTCATGTCTCATGACAACTAGAGTAAAGATGAAAAATCATCGAAATAACCTTTTTATATAATAATACGTACCTTTTGACCATTTTTCAAAAAAAAAAAACATTCAAAACTTTTAATATTGTCTATTTCTTCAAATTTTTTCAATTTTTTTAATGGAGGCTGGCGGCACGCCTCAAAATGCAATTAGGGAGAAAGTAAAAGTAATAAATAAAAAATTGGGAATTATTTTCTAATTTCTACATACCTATTATGTCACCAATTGACGCCTGATATCCAAAAAATTTTCAAAATAAGTGGGCTAGTACCTACTACTTACATACGTCATGAAATTTGAAAAGTATTAGGCAATGCAAAATTGGAGGGGAGTGATGCGTTCTATCCAAATTTTTGTAATATAATACCTAACTAAAAAACTGTTGTTTAGGAAAATTGGTATAAAACTTCGAGAGATAGAAATCAGGACGTTTTTGCGCGTTTTTGTAAGAAATTTTTATTTTTAAGGAAATTTTTTTTAAAAAACAAAGGAAAATGAAAATCTCAAAGTAGACAAAATAGTTTCTTGTCGCATACGAACGGTGTGCGAACGGTGCGACCGACCGGACCGACCGTCCGTCGAATAAAAATGTTTATCTTGGGTTATCAATTTTTTTTTTTATCACAATCTCATAAAAAGTGTTGACAACGTCAACTGAAGTGCAGAACGCGAATTCGTACGTAGGTTTTCAAGTAATAATTTATTTGAACATAATTTTATGAAAAATTAGATTATTTAATATTATTTGATGGTTCCTTTGTTGTATCGAATATTTTTTGTGCACTCCTAAAATTAGAAAAACTCCATATCCTTTCATATAATGAAACGTTGAATCTTGAAAGAAATTTCCTGGAGTATATTCGTGTAAACTTATTCTAGTAATTGAAACAATGGATACTTCGAAAACAATCACTCAAGAAGAAATTAACAACTTACCTCTCGTAGATGATGATCCGCAAAGTAAGTATTTCCTTTATTGAAACTATCAAGTATCAACATTTATGAATTAATCATACGAGAAATTATGTTTTTTATACAGTTGTAGTACAAGATGACAACGACGTTTCCCAAAGTTCAGATATTCTGCAGAGAAATCACAGCATAGATTCGATACCATCTAGCTTTACGAATGAAAGTAGTAGCCCAAGTCGCAGCAGTAAGCTATTTTTATTTGCTACAACTTCGTTATGATGCAATACCTATATTAAAATCGTTGAAAATTTTG
This sequence comes from Balanococcus diminutus, assembly GCA_959613365.1. Taxonomy (NCBI): domain Eukaryota; kingdom Metazoa; phylum Arthropoda; class Insecta; order Hemiptera; family Pseudococcidae; genus Balanococcus; species Balanococcus diminutus. The sequence goes on along the minus strand of OY390715.1, from coordinate 31,134,325 downwards.
TTTAGATTTCGATTCAGATATCAGTCCAGATGAGCTCGAAGAAAAAGCACGTTTAATAACACAAGTATTGGAATTACAAAACACATTAGATGGTAATTGAATTACATTTTGATGAGGAAATAATTTTAATTATTTGATATTCGTAATACTCGACTGCCTACTTTTTTCACAGATTTATCGCATAGAGTCGATAGCGTTAAAGACGAAACCCTAAGATTACGATCTGAAAATCAAGTGCTGGGACAGTACATCGAAAATTTGATGTCTGCTTCCAGTGTTTTCCAGTCAACGTCGCCTAAACCGAAAAAGAAATAAGGTGGATCGTTTGCCATAGTTCACTTATGTGCTTGAATCGAGTTATCTCGTTAGACTAAATATATAGCCATATGTAAATGCACTGTACAAAGAAATCTGCAACTCCTAAACAAAACAATTCGCAACTTTCTTTGAAAATCTCAAGTATTTTTACCACTTACGTGCCTTCGTTCTATTAAAAGGAAGTCAGTAGGCTTCCTAAAACGAGAAAGCAGTAATCAAAATCACTAAGTAAATTGATTCAAGTGAATTTCTAGTCCCTGTTATTTATAATGTAGCACAATACGTTCCAATGCTTTCATAAACTCGCATTTTATAGAAGTGACGGTTATTTTGTAAAAATATTCAATATTTATACACCGAGATGTAACTTCATTCATTTTATATTCCGATGTAATTTAGCTTTTGTATTCACTTTTGTTTATTTTTACGCAAAATTATATATCTTTATAATGTTAACGATTGATTTGAATTACTATGCATAAGATATACTTACATATAAGCCGGGTGCAATTCTGATTAGCTGATTAATGGAAGAATTACGACATGTGTTTTGGCAACTAGCCGCAGGACTTTTACAATGTTGGGAAATCGTTAAAATATTAAAATATACCTACTTGGGAACTGATTTTGCAAGCTGGATCTGTTTATTTTTTTAAAATAACGTTTTATGTTACCTCGGTCAATTAAGTGTTATTAAAATAGATAAGGTATACTTACAAGCATCGAAGTTATATTTTTCTACTTTCACTGAAAAAAAAATTCCTTTTTTTATCAATTTGTAAACTCTAAAACTGTAATATCATGTTTTTTCACCTTCAAATATTTGTTTTGTACTTTTCACGGTTCAGATAGGTTTGATACCTACACCTAGGTACTCGACCTCCTTGAAAAGTTGGCGAAGTCGGTATTACAAAAAATGAATTTTTCGAGCAATCATTAAAATTGAAAGTATGTAAACTTTATTAAACTAAGGTTGAAGTACGAATTAAAATGTTACAATATTTAAATCTACTCGCAGATTGAAAAACATCGTAGAAAATTAAAAATAAATTAATAATTAGACTATTACCTTAATCTATAAAATGAAAGTTGGATTTATAATTATAAATTTGAAAAAAAAATACAAAATCTAATTAAGTCTACTTTTTGGTTTATGAATAGTTTATTTTTTGAGGCTTAATTTTTGTAAAACATGATTCCTGCTAAAAGAAACCCCCAAAAATTGCAGTTTTTTTTTTCATTCAAGTTGTTACCTACAGACTAGGATGGGCAAAACTTTTTTCTTGTTATGTTGAGTAGATTTGCTAATTATTAACAAATTTTCAGGTTTGAATCAATCTTCTCCTATAAACTAGGTAACCTATTTTTATAACTATTTGTTCTAAACGTTAGATTGTTCTTTCAACTATTCAACTCATCTCTAATGGGTAAAAACTGAATAGCCTTCTGGCCCCATTTCGTTAATGGCCCTCGTTTAATCGTTCCATTTTTCTTGATACCCACGTACCATCCTTTATGGGCGTATTTTTGCGACAGATATGTGCTATATTGACCATATGTTCCTTCTACAAAAACAGTAGCGTAATCACGAGGATTTTCCTGTTGAAAAAAAATTCTCAGTTTTTACGAGCATTCTTTGAATCTTCCGGTGAAAAAAATCAATATAATCATGTACAGTATTAATTACTTCTCCATATAGATTTCCATGTTTATTCATAGCCAAATACAAATTGGCTTGAACGCCTCTAATTCTCACTTCGCCAATGCCAGCCGAACTGAATTCCAAAATTGCTAAAAATTGAGAATCACAAAATACCATCAACTGAACTGAACTGATCACTGATGGAATTTCTTATCAACGTATCAAAGCTCTAGTAGGTAGTTGAAAGCCCAATGCCTACCTGATTGATTATTTCCGTATTCGTCTACGGTGACAATACCACTGGGTAATATAGCCAAGCTGTACCCAGTTCGGGAATGCAGACGTACTCTAGGACCATAGTGTTTGAAACCTTTCGAAATGGGCCCAGGTAATTTCAGAGCGGCAGGAGCCGCAGAAGACCATGCTGCTTGATCAGCATGTACGCTTCTTGGAGACACACTATGAGTAACGGTTTCTGTATATTCTTCACATGTCGTGTGTTCGTAAACCGTACTACTTTGATCGAAACACGACAAAAAATTATAAAACCGATAGTAAAAAAATTTTAAAAAAAATTAGAGCTAACCTAACCTGCTATCCGACTGGTCTTCTTTGTGACGTTCCATTTCACATAACTGAACCCTTTCACTACATTTTATCAACTCTGAAATAATTTTTAAAACAACGTTTCCATATTTTCATATAGTCTACGTTCCGTAGGCGTTTGGTATGGTCTAAACGTGGGCAAGTAGCCAAACGTCTTAGCGGTAATTACCCTTCCCACCGAAGAAAAATATAAAAACGCAACCGTCGTCGGTAATGTTTTTTCTTTCATCTCAAAATAGAGATGGTATATATTGTTTTTACAAATTGGCCAATGAGTACGTTCATTTTCAAGGCGTCTTGGTTTAAATCATAACGAACATAAATCATCGGATTTTAGAACGAGAAACAATTTATTTCACAATTTTTTTTATAACATAATAATAAAGGTGTAATAAGGCACACACGATAATAAAAATAATACATAAAGCTATTTTCAATGATAAAAATACAACAACAGTTTTTAAAAAAAAAACAATCATAAAGAATAAAATACAAAAAGGTATACACCGTTGTAATACTGTGAAAAATTCATTTTTCCTAGTTCGATTTTTTTTACATAAATTATATAAGGTACGAACTACCTAATTAAAAAAAAAAAGATAAAATAATTTATTAACAAAACATCAAAAAAAATTCATATAATTTATTTACAATTTATGCGACGTTTTCTCCATTTTACGCGGAGTATTTACACACAACTGAACTTCAGTCCTGTAACAAAAAATTTAGCGTTCAAAAACAACGAATATTTCATTTTTTAATCCAAATCGAAGAATTTCGCATACCTTCGTCGTTAGAGTAACAGCTATGGCAATGGAGTTTATCGTTCCTGACTCGAACATCGGTACCCATTAAACCATCTCCAAGTTGAACACAGCAAACGCAACATTTGAAGCAATCGATATGATAAAACAGCCTTAAACTTTCAATTATCATTGCAGCTCCCCTTCCTGCAAAAAAATATACATTTAAGAGATTGCAAATCCAGTCTTTCGCATCATTCTTGGTCATTCCATGGCCATTCGATCACATTTTAACCTTGAGCGAAATCAGGTACATGCAGAGGCGTAGCGTAATGATTTTTTGAGGGGGACTCTATACCTTCAAAATGCCAACTTTTCAATTTTTTTCAGTAACATAATACTGAATTTGCCAACTTGAAACTCAAAATTTGCCAACTTTTCGACTTTTTTAAAATCTCCGAGGGGGAAACGTACCCCCAACCCCCTGGTCGCTACGCCCCTGGGTACATGGAATGACCCATCTACTTCGTATCGAAGTCGTTGATGTTACGTACCTAGTTCATCTCCACAATGAGAACATTTTTTCTTGCCACTCACGCTCAGCATTTTTTCTTGTTGATTACTTACAAAATTATCACGTCTGTAAAACGAAGAATTCAGAATTGAGTTTTTCGTACGTAATCAGTTTGTACGTCTTTGACTGAATCGAAAATTCATCAACCTACCTTCTTGGTTTATTGTTATCAGCAATGGACAAACGATTTTGAACCCTTTGAGTGAGCGTTTGAATAACCGAGTCTGGTAATGGTTTGTTGCTTTGAGGTTTATTGTAATTTTTATCATGATATTGGTCGTGATTACGATACGGTAACATTTGAGGATGAGCATACAACGAGCGGTTCTGGTGAGAGCGATTTTCACCATTTGAGATGACGCCTTGTTCGACGTAATCGCTCTGAGTGTTTACGTAATTGCTCTGCACAACGTTTTCATTCCGATGCCTTTGCTGGTATTCGGTGATTCGTCTGTGTTCCGCTTCCTGCAGCGAATAAATAGTGAAAATCGATTAAATCAGTGCTCTTGGTCGTTATTATTTAGGTATGTACCTATTTTATCGGAAATGGAAATATTTACCTGAATAAGCCAATGTTGGTAATTGTACGCTTCTTGCCTAGGTTTCTTTTTTGAAAGAACCCAAGAATCAGTGGCTACTATTTTGGAACGTGGCACAGCACTAAGAGCTTGTAGCGTTTGTTTGGACATTTGCTGAGGACTGGATACTCTGCAAAAATCGCAACCCAAAATGATGAGTCGATCTTTTCGAAAATACAGGTCAGAAAAATTTACAAGGCTTACTTGTTCACAACGGCAGGTTCCCTGAAATGAGTGCTTGGTTTATTGGGCGGTATCGGTGGTGGAACTCTGTGATAATGATTCGCCACCGATAATTCTTGTTGAATATTCGGCATCGAGTTCCTATAAGCGACGCGAGATTTTGGATTGTATTCTTCATTGACAGGAGGTATTTCTTCTTGAGTTATATCTTGTAGAGATCTTCCGGTCCATTGCTGTTGCAGCAAAGCTGAGTCGGTTGATTTGATCGCCTCGTGCGGTACGACGTTATCATTACCGTTATAATGTGGCGGTTCATTGTTCATTGGCGGTTCCTATTTGCAAAAAAAAAAAATAATAAAAAAATTAAGAATAAATTCCGAATTTGAGAAAGAGATGTTCTTTTAATCTTATAGTTAATCCATATAATAATATATGTACCTCGTATGTGATATAATTTTGTTGATTTACGAGGTTACGTTGGTTATTCAAAAGCTCTTGTTCGCGACTTGTCCAACACGATACGGTTTTCTGACGTTCTAATTCTTGCAATCTCAATACGAGTTTTTCTCCCAAATTGTTATATTCGTTTTTCGGTTCAGTCTCATAGTGTCTTTGTTCTTCGAGCTCGAGTATTTCGAGTATTTCGCGTTCTTTTTTGATAATTTCATCTTCTTCCGAGGTAGTGCTTGTGTTAGCGTAAGTCTGAGAAACCAAAATAATAAATAATTAATCAAGTTGACTGGCATATCATTTTCGACATAAACGGATACGATTCCTTACTTCGCTATCTTGCCTATTATGCGTGTTTTCAGGCATCCAAGAATTTTCGTCGATTTGATTCTTATCCAGTTCAACTCCGGAATCGCGCGATTCACCTTGAGTTGAATCGCTTTCTGAGCAGATACTTTGACGATACAGTAACTTCTCTAGCCTCCTTTCTTCTTGCAGAAATGTTGTCATATCTGGAGGCGGTTTGACTGATTCTGTAATTCATTTAAAAATGGTATAAGTTGATTGCTTGATTTTTATCGAGAGGACCGGCAACATGGAATTCTCTGGGGTGTAGCTCGATTTTCTCTTGAGGGGGCGATGAAAATAAATTTTTTAAACGATGAATGTGAAAATAACTTTTTTTCTCCAAAAATTAAAAATTTCACCCAAAGAAATTCTGCAGAAAAATTAAGAGATTTTTAGAGTCAAAAAAATGAAAACGTTTTGATCCCCAAAAAATTGAAAGTTTTTCTAACCTGAAAAAATTAAGAAATATTTTTTCTACTTCAAATTTTTTGCTCTGGATATTTAAAACAAAACGAAAAATTTCTGCTTCAAAATATTAATTAGAAAATTTTCTACTCTAAAAAAATAATAAGAAATGAAAAAAAATGAGATACTTTTTACTATCTACAACAAAATTGAAAAATTTTCTTCTAAAAAAAAAATTGGGATTTTATTTTCTCAAAAAGTTGAGAAAAAATGAGATTAGGTACATATGTATATTTTACTTAGAAAATGAAAAAAATCTACAAAAATTAAAAATTTCGCTTCTCCATATAAAATCGAGGAAAAAATAAGATATTTTTTACTCCATCAATTTTGAGAAATTTTTTACTCTTAATTTTTTTTTAAATCTCAAAAAATCAAAAATTTTAATTTTTTTTCTAAAAAAAAAACAATCATAAAATTGAAAAAATGATGAGGTATTTTTCACTTCAGCAAAGTTGAGTATTTTATTCTTCTTCTCCAAAAAAAAAAATGTTTTTTCCCTCATTTAAAATTTAGAAATTTTCTTCTAAAAAAATAGGGATTCTATTTTCTCAAAAAATCGAGAAAAAAAGTAGATATATTTTACATACTCTGAAATTACAAAAATTTTCTTCTCTTAAAAAATTGGGATTTCGTTTTGTCAAAAAATCGAGGAAAAATTTGATATTTTTTACTCCATCCAAATCGAGAAACTTTCGAAAAAATCTCCAAAAAATTGAAAATTTTTCTTTGTTGAAAAAGAATAGGATTTGATTTTCTCCACAAAATTGAAAAAAATTTTGTTTTGATGAAAAATGAAAAAAAATCTCCAAAAAATGGACACTCCATTTTTTCTAAAATAAATAGTAATTTCTTTTCTCTGAAAAATAGAAATTTTATTTTCTTCAAAAAATTGAGAAAAAATAAGATAAATATTAGTCCAACAAAATTAAGAAATTTTTCACTCTAAAAAAGTTTAAATTGAAAAAAATCCCAAAAATTGAGTTTTTGTTCTCAAAAAAGGGAGGATTTCTTCTTCTGCGAAAAAATGTCAATTTTTCTATTCTAAAAAAAAAAAAAAAATTTTTGAAGCCGACTTCAAATAAATAAATGACCTATTGTTCATTTCAAATCCAACAAAAAATTCTAATATTGTTTCACCAAAAAAAATTTAATTCCTTTCTTCATGAATTATTTTGGAAGAATTTTCATTTCAAAAAAATGAGAGCATTCAACATTTTTCACTTTAAAAATATTTAAAAATGTTCCCGCAAAAATATAGAAAATTTTCTCCAAAAAATTGTTCAGGATTATTCAAGTATTCACCTGGTTCGAGGTAACTATCATCGTCAAACCCTTCAATACCAAGGAAAGAAGATCGCTTTTGGCGCAATTCTTTTTTTATTCTTTTTGTCGAGTCCATTCTACGCAAACAACTCTGGAAAAATTTAAAAATTTCAAGTGTGCATGTTAGAATAGTGATAATAATTTTACACATTTGCAAATTACATCAACTTTCATCACACTTTTACCTTATTCTCATTTACGTCCAATTCATCATCGTTGTTTTCCATAGGTGGAGGTGGAGGTGGCTTTTCTTTTGGTGGCTCAACTGCGGTAGACGATTCGAAAGCAAACAGAGCTGGTTCTTGATTCTGTGACGTGTTCGGAAACTCTCCAATGTACTGAAAAATAATTTATGTGATTTTAATTTATTATAGATCGTAAAATAGACACTTATTCAACGTCTTATAAATCGAGAAAAATTTTGAAACTCTTCCAAAGGGAAAAACACATTTTCACTTACTTGATTATTTCTCATGTATAAATAATCAATACGTTGTTCGGCTATACTTGAGGCAAAATCAGAAGCATATTCGCTGCTATCGGTTTCATAGCAATTTTGATTGCGAGGGACGTCATTTACAAAACCATTGTTCACTTCTACTTCTTCTTCTTCCTCTTCTTCTTCTTTGAAAGAATTTTTCTGTAGAAAAAAAATAATAGAACAACAGATAATATTAAACAATTATGTGCCAACATCAAGACGTAAAAATTAAAAAAAAAAAAAATTAAAAAAAAAATTAGAAAAATATTTACCACACTGTATTCATTCTCGAATCCATTCGGTTTGGTAACATCAGACAAGGTCGAGTCAATGGTGGCTTGTTCGCTGCTGAATTCGCGTTTACCATAAGCCTCTTCTTCGACTGATTTGGCGAACGACGGATCGCATTTATCGTCATCTTTACTTTCATTCACCAACGTGCTTTCATTAAGATCGCTGATATTTTGATTTGTATCGTCGCTGCCGAAGTGATCGACTTGTATGAGATTAGACTCGGCAAACGATTCGCGTTCGGGTTCGGTTCTTTTACCCACATCCAGATCAACCAAGTCGTATACTTCGATCGAGGATCGATCATTTTCGGGCGAGCCGTTTGGAGTATTTTGATTGGCGTTTTTATTATCTAAATTAGACGTATTAGTAGGTTCCAATACGTTATCGTTTTGACTAACGAAATGAAAATCATTATGACTAGATTTATCGGCTTTACTCTCCTCGGCAATGGGAGGCGTCTGTTTGACATCGACATCCATCGACGTATCGGCATGCAAATCAAAATCATCCGCTTGGCTCACGGAGCTCGATACGTCGGCCGTATGGATGCCGCTATCTTCACGATCCGTATCACCACTGAGCACCGAAGCCGGGTAATTACTGCAGCAATCGATACATTCCAAGCTTTGCACTCTTTCGAAGCAAAACCCATTAGGCGAATCGTGTCCTTGTAGGCTGTCCAATGACCTGTGATGGAAATGGTTCGTTTGTACGTGTTCGTAATCCTCGGAACTGGAAGATCGGCCCGAACTATATTCGCGATTAGGCTGCAATGGTACTTCTTGCTTGGTACCGTTGAAGTCCTGGTAAGTTGTCTCCTCTTTAGCGTGATCTTTCGAAGGCGCCCGCTCGCCGGAGCATTTTTCGCTACAAGTCGAATTTTGGCGCATTTTTTCATTTATATGAGACAGCCTGTCTTTGACCGAGATCTCGGTCAATGGTACGTTTTTCGCCTTGTTCGTCGTGTTCTCTTCGACTTGCTTTTCCAACGAGTGTAGTCTTTCTTTGATACTACGCACGGCGGGAAGCTCGTCTTTGAGTTTATTTTTACAAGACTCTTCGGCGCTCATCTTTTCGAACATTTCTTTCCTTTGGAAGATGTTCACTTTCGGTATGTTGATCTGTTTTTTATTATTTTCCGTCAAATCGGTCGTGCTCACCGAGCGATTTTTAATCTTCTCCAGTTCCGATAGTTTTTCTTCGATTTTAGCCGCCGAGCCTCGTCGAGTGTTGTATTTACGCGCTGGTACTTTACCGTTTGATAGGGATTTCATGCGATTTTCGTAACTTTGTATGGCGCTATCGTACGTATCCTCTTTGCTATTTTTATCTTCGCCGTTCTGTTCGCATTTGTCTTGTTCACCGTTTTGCGTGTTCTCGAATTTAGTTTCCTGTAAAAACAGAGAGAGAGAGAAAAAAAATCTTAGTTAGAATCGTTATACTACGTTTGAATCGTTTTCGAGGGCGTTTTTACGAGATTGCGTAGGCGTGGTGCTTTTTAGAGTACTTATGTATCGGTCATGAAACGCGAACGGTTCTTTTTTTAAACCGACAAAACTAGATTTTCATTTTACCAAAATTAAACTCGACATAGATATAGCGAACGTGTACTTCCTCGTATGTACGCGTACTTACGTTTTCTTCTGGTATCGTTGGCGATTTGATTAGGTTTTTGCTTGAACTTATGCCGAGATCGGATAGGTCATCGGATTCGTCTTCCACATACAATGGTAAACTGAGTTTTCTGCCTTTTGAAGTCCTATTAAAATATTAATCGAGATATTAGTATCATCGAATATTCCGTTATTATTTTTATTTCGATCGGTTAATGAAACGATCGAATTGATAAATGCTATCTAACGGGAATTATTCGTAATTAAATAGAAGATGTTTGTTCTCTGAAAAAGTATCAAATAGCACGAACTTTTGCCTACATCGTAATCGAAGGCGTTCCAAACGTGGTCGACAATTTAGCAGTAGCACGAGCTACGCCCAAAAACCCTCAAAAATGCCAAAATTTATTATTATTGTGCCTCTAAGCATAGTACTTGTATATGGCACAATAAATGAATTTAAAAAAAAAAAAAAAAAAAAAAAAAAAAATTAATATTTTATTTAGGTATCTATATATATTATTTTTTAGAAAAAAAAGATTATTTTCTCAATTATTTTTTAGAGAAAAAAAATCCCCTCAATTCGTTCGGAGAGAGAAAATTCTGAATAAATATATTTTTTTTTGAATTAAAAAAAATATATATATACCTAGGTATTTCTTTTTGAAAATCTCAATTTATTTTTTTGTAAGAAAAAACATTTTATTTTTTTAAATATAAATACCACAATTTAAAAAATCCAATTTTTTAGGAATAAGCAGAAAACATTCAATTTTTAGAGAAAAAATCTTTCAATTATTTTCTCCCAAAAAAATCCGGGCCACCTTAAAAAAAAATCCAATAAATTTTGTTTTTTGGGGTGGGGGATCTCTCAACTTATAAATTTTGAGGGAAAAAATTCTCAAGTTCTTTTCTTTGGATTTTTTGGCAGAACAAACGTTCATTTTCTCTTTTTTTATAGAAATTAAAAATCTCTCATTTTTTAAAGAAAAAATTACAATTCCATTCGAAAAAGTTGTCTACAAAAAAATCCTTCGACTTCGTTCTGCAAATTTTTTTTTTCAATTTTGTTCTACATTTGTTTTCAAATTAATTCTACAAAACATTTTTTGAATTTGTTCTGCAAAAAAAATCTTCAACTTTGTCCTATAAAAAAAATTCTTAGAAATTGTTCTACGAAAAAAATCTTCAAATTTGTTCTACTAAAAAAATCTTAATTTTTTTTCTGCAAAAAATCTTTTGTAAATTTTTTAAACAAAAAATTTTCAACTTTCCCCCCCCCCCAAATCTACCCTTTTTTCGGGGAGGGAGAGGGGTAAAAATATTACTCAATTTCCATTTGGAGAAAAAAATTACAATTTCTTTCGAAATGAATCATTCATTTTTTTCAACAAAAACTCTTTCAAACCTTCTCTTCAAAAAATCCTTCAGTTTTTTCTTTAAAAAAAAATCCCATAAGGTGGTATAGTGGGGTAATTACAAAATCGGGGCTTTGTTGCCCTTGGGTTAAATTCAATTTGTTTTTTTTTTAAATTTTTTGAGATGATAAAAAAAAATCAAAAAAAGTTATCAAATTTTGGAAGAAAACAAATTTTTTTGCAAGAAAATCTTCAAATATTTTCTTCTTGACAATCATTCAAATTTTTAAGGGAAACTCACAAAGTACCAATTGGAGAGAAAAAAATTTCAATTTTTTTTCATTCTAATTTTTAGAGAGAACATCACAATTTTTTGAGGAAAAAATTCAGTGAAGTTTTTTGAGAATTATTTTTTGGAATTTTTTGAAGAAAAAACATTTTTTATTTTTTCCCATATTTTTTTGAAAGAAATTTATCAATATTCTTTAGTGGCAAACCTATAATTTTTTTGAGAAAGAATCTCAATTTTTTGAAGAAAAAAAATTTACGACATCAATTGTGTAGAAAATTTTTTCAGTTCTTTTAAAGAAAAAAAAAATCACCTGGATTTTATTTTGAGAAAAACTAATTTCATTTTTTTTGTGGGGGAGCGAAGGAGTTAGATACGAAACAGCGGTGATCAGTCGCTCAAAAATTTGGAAATTTTTGGAAAAATTGATCATTTAGCTAAAAATCGGAAAATTTAGGGTTTTTAGCTGAAATTTTGCATAAAATTTTGAAATGTGCACAAAAAGTCGAAAAATTTCAAAAATGTAAGAAAACTCGACAAATTTTTAGTCTTCCGACACAAAAAAAAAATAGGGATCAAATGGAAAAAAATATTTTCTTTGTCGGCAAATTCGTGATTTTTTTCAAATTTCAGTCGGCAAATTTCTCATTTCTCTCGTCCTCCCATCAGATTTTTGATCAAGTTTCGCCTCTATAAGAAGTTCTGAATTTTCTTCACATAAAGAATAGGTATAAATAATTAAGTATCTTAATTTTTTTTAAGTCGACGCAAACAAAAGAAAATCATTTTAATTTATTTCAATTTTTCGGAGGAAATTTCACTTATTTTTAGTGAAGTAAAGAATTTTTCAATTTCTCTGATGGAGAATAAATCTTTGTTTTAGTGTTTTTTTTTCTTTTTTTAGAAACGAATCTTTCAGTTTTTTAGGTAAAAATCAAATTTTTCATTTTTCATTTTTTTTTTTTTTTTTTGATAATTACTTAAATTATTCTCAAATTCAACAACCCCCTCCAACCTTTCCAGAAAAATTCAGCTATACCCTAGAAAATTAGGAGTTGCAGACCCTGCCTTGAAGGAGGAAATCCTACATACAAAATAGTAGACGTTACTTCGTTGATAAGTTTCAACGTTATGAAATTTTCAACTATTTTTCTCCTCTTTTCGAAAAATTGAAGATACATAATAAATTATATAAAGTCATCTTCAAGCATTTTCTCTAAAAAAAAATCAACTACAATTAATACTAACCTTTCCTCCATCATTTCGCTGAAAGTTTTCGTTCTCTTTTTGTTGCGATCGTGTTCTTCCAATTCTAACTTCTTGACTTCGACCACTCTCTCGATAATATGTTCCTGTTGTTTTCTACGGTTGCATTTCCAGCTATCGAGATTCTATACACGAATACAAAGCAGAAACAAATTTCAGGTTGAAATTACCGTCTCAATATGGCGGGCTAAACACGAACTAGTAAAACCAATTTACCGATTGCCAATCTTCCATTTCATCTTTGACTTCCTTCTTGGGCTTTTTGACTTCGCTAACCTTTTGCAACTGTTGTTGAGCCGAACGATACAGACCGCATGGGCCAATTTTTACGAATTGTAAAGGATTGACTGCCGGTTTGGGTACGGATGTTTTTATCGTTCTGGTGGGAATTATCTCGATGCTCTCATGTCCATTCTGTAATATTAAACGATATAATTATACGCGCTGCGTTACAGACTATACAGTGTACTCTACCTATATAAGTACGAGTAAGTACGTTTCTTCGAAAGCAAAGAATATACCTAAGACGAGGGAAAAAGGGGAAAAACAAGCAACTACGGCGAACTCATTATACGTGTAAGTATACGAGCACGTTGCCGAGCGAGCTGCTACATATAAAATCGACGGACGGGACGAGACGACTCTTTTAATAAAGTGAAATTAAACGTTTTTTATTTAAAATGTAAAATGCCGCCGCGCCGATATTATCAATGAGAGCGATTTCTATCGGCCGATCGTTTTATCGCGCACAACGCATTAACGGTGTAAGTAAACGTGTACACGAGTATAATATAAGGATAATATACCTAAGTATCCGTTTTTATTGTATATTCATCGTCGTACCAAACCGTATCAATGACGGTGAAAAGAAAAGTAGCTATTAAATCTTAATTTGTTCGATCGTTTAGGTTAAATAAAAACATCCCATCGATGAGCGTTTCGCGTGATTATATTGTTTGGCCAAACTGCTCTTCTGCCGTTCGTTCCGAGTACGTAGGTATAATACCGCAGCTTTAAAAACTCGTTAAATCTTCTATCGTGGTAGCGTAATTACTCATCAGTCGCCACCGCCACCGCCTCCGAACCGTAATATAATTTGAATTTATCGACTATAATTTGCAAATTCGTTTGTTTATTTTTATTTTTCACGCCATCGCACTTCGCAGTAACGAGCCATATAATGGTGAGAAGTGGATACACAGACACACTGCATTGCGCTGCATTCAGCGACCATTGCTGTGTAAATGTCTTCGCTTCTCTTCTCTTCTCGCAGACTTTAAACGCTGCGGTGGTAGGCGTTTGAAGGACATGATAATTGGACTTCAAAAAATAATTCTCCGACGACAGTGGTGTAATTGTTTGAGAACCCGAATAGAACGACTGGATACTTTAGAAAAGGCACACTGGCACAGTGGTGGCGTAGTGGAGCTTCGCAAAACATTAAAATTTAAAATTACTAAAAATTATGTAATTTTTTTTTTTTGGTAAATTTAAAAAAAAAAATTGGCAAAATGTTGATAAAACCAGGAGACTAATCCAATACACTAGTAGGTAGCTAGATACCTACTACCTAGGTACTTTATTAACTTTCGGATGTCACAAGAGCAACCAAAAATATTGATAAAAATTAACTAATATTCTTGAAAAATAAGAGCACCTATTATACAGATTTTTTTATTCGAGACATCACTATTGGTGGGTAAGTAAGTATCATCTACCTATTTAAAAGGTTGAAAAATTTTGGTTAAAAAAATGGAAAATAAGGAATGAACTTTTGTGAAAAATTTTCCAAGCTTTTGAAATTTTTTTAAAGAATTTTCTTTGATGAAAAATTTCGGGACAATTTTCTAAAATTTTATGAATTTTATTTTTTCAAATTTGTGACTTTTTTGTATTGTTTTCCAAAGATTAAAAAAAATATTCTCCGAAATTTTTTGAAAATTTATTACAATTTTGTGAGAATTTTTTGAAGTTATGTGAAATTTTTTTTAAAAGTTCACAAATTTTGAGAATATTTTGGAGTAATTTTCTTACCTAATTATTATTGTGATATTTTTTTCAATTTGTGAAAAATTCGTAGAGAATTACACAGAAAATTTTACGAAATTTTGAGAAAATTTTGATGCTTGTGAACATTTTTTTTTTTTTTTGTAAAAACTGTTTTTCCAAAGAAAAAAATTGAAGAACAATTTCCTGGAATTTCGAACTTGTCTCTCTGAAATTTTTTGAAAACGTTCCCAAGGTTTTGTGAAATTTTTTTTAAGTTTTGTAAATTTTCATTTTATTTCTCCGTATTCTTTCCTTTTTTTTTTTTTTTTTTTTGAAAAAGTTCCTCAAAATTTTTTGGGAATTTTCGTTGAAATTAGAAATTTTATAAACATTCTCTGAAGTTCTCTGATTTTTTTTAATCAACGAAAAATTTCCTGAAATTCTTTGAAACGATCTCTACGAATTCTACAATTCTACAAGAATTTTTGAAGTAGGTTTACAAGTATTGCGAAAGTTTTATGACAAAAGTTCTGAAATTTAAAAAAAAAGTTTGGACAATTTTTTGAAATTAATTTTTTTTTTTGAGAACATTTTTTTGAAATTTGCTGAATAACTTTTTAAAACATTTTGTAAGAATTTCCTATATATGTTGTAAAATAATTTCTGAAGTTTGAGAACAATTAATTTTTTTTATTTTATTTTTTTATTTAGGTATTTCTTTTTTTTTCCGGTGAAAACAGTTTTTTAAGGGGTTGAAGAAATATTTTCTGAAATTTTCGTGAAAAATCTCTTTGATATCATACGAGTTCTTTATTCGCGAAAAATTCTTCCAATACTTTTCCAAAATATTGTAAGAATTTTTTGAAGTTTTATGAGAGGTTTTTGTATAATTTTTCAATAATTTTATTAAATCTATATATTTTTTAGTATTCATTACTTCTTTAGTTCTTTTTCTTTTTTTCGGGAGTGAGGGTGGGGGTGGGGTAATGCACAATCACTCAAGTCGATTTTTCAATTTGTGAAAAAAATTGACAACGTTTCTAAAATATTTATGTATTATAAGTGAAAAATATTTTTACCAAGTTTTCTGAACATTTCGTTGGAAATTTTTTGAAATTTTGTAACGTATTATTGTATTTGTATTTTTTTTAATTTTTAAATTTTTTTTTTTTACAAAAAGTATTCGAAGATTTTTGAATAAACAATTTTTAGAACTACGTAAGAATTTTCTGAAGTTTTGCTTACTTGTTTGAAACCATTTGATTCATCAAACGATCCAGAACTTTCGGACCTATTCATTTCGCCACTGAACGACGAATCACGGCTCGAATCATCAACAGATTGCGAACGGTATTCTTTCTGCGACACCACAGTATATGGTGACACTTTAACTTCTTCGGGCATCCTTTTTTTCTTCGGTGATCACGAACTTGGTAAAAATGATTCGCACGATTTCATCGTGAATTTATCTGAAATCATAAAAACAGGTACCTGCGTTAAGAATCTGCGCACAGCAAACGGCCATTTTTCACAATTAATACGAAAAGTTTAATCGAAACTTAGGTATACACGACACGCACGACAGTGATTTTTTCTTTTTATGGTTTCACATTTAAGTATAATTACTTATTGAGCTCACACTCCACTCACAGAGACGCGAACATAAATTCGAATTTTTAGATAAGTATATCGTATCACGGTAGGGTGAAATCACTTTCATAAGAATCCCAAGTCTTCGAGTACCTACCCTGTTATTTTACTAAACCATTCCATAACATCATTTAAAAAAAAAAAAAGATGAACCGCAAGCAACAACCTTGCGCAAGGTCGTCTTTACTACATCGAACAATAGTCAAGAATCGGTTCAAAAACCGCCTATAGGTCTTTAGGTACTCATCAAACCCCAACAGAGCTGCGTACGAGTACATAACATTGAACGAGTAGGCTTCTCTGAATGACAAGCGTCTATAGATCCAACCAATGTGCCACATTTATTCACTTGAATTTTATCATGTCCAGTACTACATAGATACTAGATAGATACTTGATATTCAAAATTGGAGAGGAGAGAGGGGCCAAATCAAAAAAATCTTTATAACCAAAATTATTCATAGAACTTCAAGCTACAACTTTTGCTTGAAAAATTTCTCAATTGAACCTCTTGCCTCCCCTCTATTTTTAATAATGTATCTTAAGTAAGTTGTACTATCCAAAATTGGTGGGGAGGGAAGGGTCCAATCGGAATTTTTCTTATAACCAAAATTGAAACTTCAAGTTGAAACTTTTGTTTGAGAATTTTTTCAACTGAACCCCTCCCTCCCCACCAATTTTGGATAATACAACTTATTTGAGAAGTTGAGATACATTATTAATAATAATGGGGAAAGATGAAGGGTCCAATTGAAAAAATTTTCAAACAAAAGTTGTAGCTTGAAGTTCTATGAATAATTTTGGTTATAAATTTTTTTTTGATTGAACCCCTCCCTCTCCTCCAATTTCGAATATCAAGTATCTATTGCGTACTGGACTTGGTAAAATTCAAGAGAGTAAATATGACACATTGGTTGGGTCTATAGACGCTTGACTCTGAATGCAATATTAAAAATTCGTCGTAAAAAGGCAACGATTTTTAAACGTTTCAAGTTCATATCTACAAACCAAAATTATCTATTAACATTTAATTAAAGTAATCTCCCAATCTAAGCCACACAGATACGAGCATAGGTGTACCTAGCAGCCTCAATCTTAAAATACGTAAGCTATATTAAATTTAAATCGCGTTATCGTTCCAGAACCTCTTACAATTTCTCTTAAATCGAACTCACGAAAAAAACCACTTCATCGGCGGGGTTGAACGTGCGCGGTGGTAGTTTAGGAAACTGGTTGACCTTTAGGGACGGATACCGCGGACGACCTTGGTAATATTTTATCCAGAACGCGGCGTTAATAATTTACTCCGCCTATTTATATTTATTTTTTTACTATAATTTTCACTATTAATTCAACGATTCGAGTAGTAAACCCGGTGCCTGTGCCTGGTTCGCGAGACGAGAGAGAGATGCCCTTTGAATATGCGGGTATCTCTCTGTGTGTAGAGGAGTCATCGTCGCATCGTGTCGTTGTCTCTCTTTTCACGACGTTGGCGGCGAATTTTTCTCCGATATGAAAAACACAAGAATGTGGCATTTACGACGGTAATTATTATTTTTTAAACGTTCGATACACGAAGACAAAAAATTACGTATCTAGTTTTCTCACTCGGTTCATCTCGCGGGAGACTTCCAGTAGCATAGACAAGGAATGAGAATTATCACTTGGAAGAATTTTAACAGCTCTCGATGTCTCGTCGTGATCGAGTCCAAATTTTCATTTCGTAATAAATATCTCCATACGTACAATGCTCGAGTACCTAGTACCTACTTCTACCTACCTCTTTCTTATGATTTACCTATACTATAAAAAAGACCATTATCAGTAACTCGTCTCACAGTTTCCAGTTTCGATTTCAATCGGTGGCAAAACGTACCTACTCGCGAGGTGCACCTACTGCCGAGTATCAGTATACTCGTATTTTATTATTTTCCACTACACTACTTTTATTCTCTCTCATAAATGTACCGTTTTTTCCAAAGATAAAGAAAAAAAAAAATGTACCTAAACGTATTCGAAAAACTAATTCGAATACCGATTAGGCGTGTCGCGCATATTTCTTCCACCACGAACACAGGGAGTTAGGTAGGTATTTTTTCCAATGAAGAAAAAAAATCACCTACTGAGTAACTTATCTACCGACTAAGATCTTAACGAGTGGTCATTTAAGGAGCCGCTATTTTCGATAACGAGATAACCTTCTGAAACCTATTTCGAGACGGTGGTGTCCAGTTATATTCTGCGCTGAAATACCGCTCGATTTACGCGATTACGAAATTTCATGGCCACTAATCGCGCCGCGGCCTGCCTGCTTTTTTCACATTTTGTTTTAAGCCAGTAGGTATATATCAACGATAAATTTGAATAAAATGGACCATGTGTTTTAAATTTGAATACGAATTGCAAGATTTGGCCGTTTGAAGTAGACGTGACTTATGTTCGAATCGAGTGATATATTTCCTATTCGGAATTCAACTATCGGTATAGGTTTGAATTTTTAACATAAAAAACAGAATTATAAAAATAGAAGTTTTCGATGGAATTTTTTTTTCTTCACCGCAACTTGTGGGTGCAGAAGTTTAAAAATGTCGAATTTCAAGATATTTAGCAATATCTACCCACCCAGTGACGGGAAGCTACTGATAATGATAGGTATTAGGAAAATGTGAGTTTTTGAGAAATTTTCGATTTTGTAAAAAAATCTAATTTTATAGAAGAAAAAAAACTCAATTATCTATAAGAAAGAAAATACGACCTTTGAGATAAATTCGTTCTTAAGAATTATTGTCAATTTTTGAAAAATCATCAATTTTGGAGAAATTATGAAGTTTTTTTTTTGGTGGGGGGAGGAGGGTGGAAGAAATCATTTCAAGATTATTACTTTCAAAACTTTTACGGAAATCGTCAGTTTTTGAAAATTGTCAACTTTGAAAAATTATCAATGTTTTGAAGAATTACTTAGTTTTGAAAAATCGTCAGTTTTTGAAGAAAATCATCAACTTTTGAGAATTAGGTAATGAATTTTCGGAAATTATAAAATTTTAAAGATTGCTAATTCTTCAAGAATTTTAAGTCACTTTTTGAGAAATTGATGTTTAAAAAAAATTAGTCCCTGAAAAATTACTGTTTTGAAAAAAATCAGCTGAATTACCAAATTATCAAAAAAATTTCAACCTGTAAAAATTGACAATTTTTGAAAAAATCATCAATTTTCGACTAGGCAGTTGTGAATTTTCGAAAAATTATCAATTTTAGGAGAATTCCTAATTTTTTAAGAATGGACACTTTTTAAAAAATCGTCAATAAAATTTGTAAAAAATAATCAATCTTTGAAAAATTGTCAATTTTCAAAAAATTATCAATCGTTGAAAAATTACCAGTTTTTGAAGAATTATCAATTTTTGAAGAATCGTCACTACGAAAAATCATCAATTGTCAAAAAATTAATCATTTATTTGATTTCTGAATAAAGGATTGCTAATTTTTTTAAAATTTAAGAAATCGTCAATTTTTCATTTTTTTTAAAGATCAATAATTATTATTGATCTGTAAAAAAAGTCATCAATTTTTGAAAAATTAGCAGTTTTTGAATAATAATTAAGTATCAATTTTTGAAGAATCGTCACTTTTTGGTTTTTGAAAAATCATCAAATCTCAAAAAATTAATCATTTTTGGAAAATTATCGAAATCATCCATTTTTTTTATTTCGAAAAATCACCAATTTTTGAGATAGTACCTATGCCATTTGCCCGTGTAGCAATTGTCGACATCGACATTTATGTCGACAAAATTCAGACACATTTTTTTCTCGGTTAACGATGAATTAAAAATGATATTTAAGATTTAAAGTACTGTTCTATGTTAAACATAACTGTTCAATCAAAATTTTTGAATTTTTCTCAGTATTTTCCTGTAATTTAGAAAACATTGTTTTTCTACATAGACAAGTCGATGTAAAAATCGATTTTCGATAAACGCATCGACATTTATGTCGACATTTTTTGCTAATTAAATTTACAAATTTTATATCTAAAAAAAACTAAAAACCATTAATTGGAACATTTTAAGCTCAGGAATAAACAATTTTTGAAAGAATCACAAAATTTTCTCATTTTTTAAAAATTTTGAATAAGACAAGTACTTGTCGAGTTATTGTCGACATAATTGTCGATGGTCGAATAATGCATCGACTTCACTGTCGACAGTATCGACCAGAGGAATTTTAAGTCGAGTTGGTGTCGATGTAATTGTCGAGGGTCGAATAATGCATCGACTTAACTGTCGACCGCAACTCGACCATACCACTGCGTCATGACGTATAATGCGAGCGTTATGTTAGGTTACGATTTATTTCCAAAAGGAAAAAAAATAGAATCTACTGCTTTTTTATGAAAAACTCTTGAAAAAAAAAATAGAATCTACTGATTTTTTTACGAAAAACTCCTGAAATCTACTACTTTTTCGCGGAAATTCAATCTCCCGAATCTCCTGATTTTTTTACGAAAAAATCTACCATTTGGCAACGCTGGTGAGTTTTCTGATAGAAAATTGAATAAAAAAAAATTGAAATATAAGTTTTAAGAAAACAACACGTACGTATAGTACGTACTAATTTGAAGTTAACTCAAATAAGAAACAGTTTTCAAACGAAATTGAGAAAAAAAAATGGCATTCTTCGAATGGCATAACTTACAAACCGCATGCGTTTCAAACACCCCACACATCAATCAACATACCTACAACATGTACCAACCTGCATTCAGTGCATTCCTATAGTCAATATACGAGTCGGTCGATGATCAGGGACACAACACAAGATGCCAGGTAAAGGTCATCGTTTACTACCGCGAAACTAGGTACTACGATTTTCCAAGAAGTCACTATACGAGTAAGTAATAAGTACCTACGGCGAGTGCTCTTACGCGGCATAATATGTACGAAGAACTGGATTATACTTCGATCATCATTGCGGAACCACTACAATGTGTCGATGTCGTTTCAAAACAATGCCACAATAATGAAAAATGAACGCTAATTTCGGAAATTTTTCAAAAAGGAGCAGACCAGGCCACGCGTGAATTATTTTCCATACTTTGTAACATATTCCAAGTACCATTAAACTTATACGTACGAGTAGGTACACTTTCTAAATTGTACTCTACTCGCAATATCATCGAATTGTTCACGAAGGGAAAAAATCGCCACGCCAGTATCGACCTTATTCGCTCTAGGTTGCACAATTTTCTCGGAAGATCGGTATAGATTTCCACCAGAGAGTTCACGAACTATACGTGAGATACCTAGGTACTTTTACGTAAAAACTGGTAGCCATTTGTGGTGTATTTTTCACATTTTTCATGGCTAAGTACACACCAAGCACAGACATACGTGTACGTAGAGGTACCAAGCACCAACACAATCGCGTATACTCGAAGTTTACGAACGTGATGCTATAAAAAAATATATACGAGTGCACTTCGTCGTAGGCCTTGTCGTCGCGAGATGAACTCATGTCGTATCTCCTCGGACTGTAAAGTCGAACAGATATGAGTTCAGTTCGCTCATTTATCACTGGAACGTATGAAAAAAGGCGTTTTCACTATCGCTAGGTGTTAACCATTTATCAACTTCAACTTGCACTATAAGCACAGTCGTAAAAATCTGGGCAGCAGTAGCCAAAGATCTTGTAGTTTTTCAAAAAGCAAAATTAATGAAAGCAACTCAATTAGGCATTTCCAATAACCCACCTACAAATTGGAAAATTCACCTTCCAATATCTCGGCCACGATTGCCACGAAAATCGAAAAGTTCACCAATATCGTAGGAGTAACATCGAACAGAACACATTATCACTTATCAGCCATCTCTTTACATTGTATAGGTAAGTAGGTATACAAACTATACAAAGCATCGAGATACAATCTATTCCGAAAATCACGATTACATAATTACCTCCGCATGTTCAATTTGAGAATGTGATTCGCATTAGATCGCATCTGCGTGCTTGGCCAACGATTTAAATCACATCAGACCTCAGGCTGGCTGCCATCTCGAATGTTTACCTTATTCAATCCGATATTCCGAATCATCATTTTGATTAAATCGTTTAAAATTCGGGTTAAGGAATTCCGGCTTGTACGAGTACTAGTTTTCCCTCCAAGGCTCGTCTGCGTCTTTTTCCCTTACCAGGCATCACAATTACCACGTAATCGTTTACAGATTTGTTGCGTACCAGCGTAGGTGGTACTAATTTAGAAAATTAAGAAAAAAAATTTACATATAAGATATATTTAACGATTTGCAATCTCGGTAATGTATAGATCAGCGCTTGTGTGGAAACGATATCGCGTTATTTATAATCGCCACGGGTTATTGTATGATCTCCTTTGCAAAAACGTTTTCATTTCGATGTTTCAAAAAAAAAATCTAATTTATTTCGGTAAATAAATTTTATAAATTCATTCGATACAAATTGTAACATTGAAAAAAATTTTTTTTGAAATTTTTCGGCAGGAGAGGTTCACTATGTGCTTATTGCTTTAGATAGGTACTGATTTCAGCATGATGTGAGGGTAATTTTTGAACTTTAAAAATATTTTTTTGAAAAAAATTAACTTTTTAATAAGATAATTTTTCAATTTTTTTTCCACGTATTTTTTTTTAGAAATTATTTCTAATTCTATAAAGAATTTTTTCAGAGTTATGATGATACGTTTTCTACAGTAAGACGTAAAAACTGCCGATGATTTTTTTAATTTTTTTATAGAAAGGTTTCATCTCATAGGTAGATAATTTTATTTTTTTGAGAACTTTTTTCAGATTTTTTTGCAAAAATTTTGTATAGACTCCAGAGGATTCATTTTCTCAAGAGAACTTTTTTTGAAAGGACATTTTTTTGGTGAAATGTTCTTTTTTATTGATTTAAAAACAACAACAAAAATGTAGGAATAAGATACAATTTGTTTTTTTAATAAAATAAAAAAAGAGAAGAAATGAATTTTTACGAAAAAAAAACGGGGAAATAACTTTTAAAAATGTGTTTTTTGAAAATGAATTTTTGTTTAATCCAGAATTTTTACTGATCAGACAATAATATTCTAAAAAAAAAATCTAAAAATTTTTTGGTGGAATAAAAAAATTTTTGGGGAAGAATTTTTCGGATTTCGTTCAAGCTGGAATTTTTCACATTTTGTTCAAGCTTGAAGTTTTACTTCTTCAAATCACAGTACCTATTCTAAAATTGTTTTGATTGGAAAAAAATTACATTTTTCAAAAATATTTGCTCAAACAATTTTTAAATTTTGGTAAAAAACAACTTCTGAAATGGACAAAAAAAAACAAAATCGTTTCCTTATTTTTTAAAAACAATTTGAAATATATCGTGCTTAATACCTACTTATATTTTTAAAAATCTATTGCGGAATAATTTTTCAAAATTGGTTTAAACTGAAATTTTAACACTGAAAAAAAATGGATTGTAATGATTCTGGGCAAAACACAGTAATTTTAGGACACGTGGCCAATTTTGGAATCATTCCGGTGAAAAACAGAAAAGATTCAGTTCTATTCTGTTTTTCACCGGAATGATTCTAACACTGGCGACGCGTGTCCTAAAATTACTGTGTTTTACCCAGACTCATTACGGTTTTTGAAAATTCATTTTTTTCAGTGAACCGTTCACACCGAATATTCTAAGTGGGCAGAGGATTTTTAATTTTCTCAGAATTTTCGGAAAAGAAAATTCAAAAATCCTATAAAAACATTTTTAAAAATTTTAAATTTAAAAAAAATTCCCTTTCATTCATTCACTCATTTTTTTTTTTTTTTTTTTGAAAAAAAATCAAAATCATTTTGAAAATTTTTCCAACAATAAGGGAGTAGCTACTACCTTAGCAACTTTGTTAATTCCAATTGAGCTGAAATTCGGATTATTGAAAGAGCATATCACCCACATCTTAGCACTGAATTTTGAACTGTTGAAGGTTATATTTTTTTGATTGGCGAATTTTTAAAAAATGACGGAAATAGTCAAATTATTGATTAATCAATTTTTTATAAAAATCCTAAATTTTGAGATAAAATTCTGAAAATCCTTTCCTTTACTCAATGATCGACCCCCTGAGTCGATCGTGACCAAAAAAATTGATGAATCGAAAAAATATTCAAAAATGTTATCTATTTAAAAACAAAAAATTTCTTCTTGACAATTTTTTGAAAGTAAAAATATAAAAAAATTTGTATGAATGAAGAAATATAGGTACATAGGTTAGGTACCTAATAAAAGAGAAACAAATAAGTCAAAAATTGTTGAAATTCTGAAAAAAATTCTCTTAAATACCTACAGAAACTTTTTAAAAAATTGTCAAAAATAAGTATTTCAAGAAAAGTTTATTTGAAAAAACTTTATAGTTTGAAGACAAAACCAAGAATTTAAAAAATTGAACTTGAAAAAAAAATTATTTCCAGTAATTTGAATTGTTAAAAAAATTGTTGAAATTTTGATCCCAATTTCTCATTTCTGGAAAAAAATAAAATAATGGAAACAAAAAACAACTATTGACTTCTGTTTTAGAAATACATTATTCATTTTTTTCAAAAAAATTTTTTTTTTTTTTTGGAAACCAATTTTGAATTTTTAAAATTTTAAATCATAATTTTGAGAGGATTTGTCCATTTTTTTCTTCAAAATTTGAATTTTTCAATAATCTTGTAGTCCAAATCTGAATTCTCAGAAAAAAAGACGGAGACTTGCATAAAAAAAATATAAAAAATTATTAGTGCCAGAAAGTGCCAAAGGAAACCCAAAACCTAAACCAAAAGTAATAGATTTTGGTTTTGGTTTTGGTTCTTTAAAATAAAGATTCAGGGTGGGTTTTGTTTCGTGCCAAAATTGAAAAATTACGGTTTCGTGTCGGTTTTGTTTCTGCTACCGGTTCAGGTTTTGAAGCTCCACCAAAATCTTGAAAAGTCGACTTTTGTTGGAGGCTTCAGATCGCTTTGAAAATGGTCGCAAACGACTCAGGAGGTCGATTTGAGTAAAGAAACCGATTTTCGGAATTTCCCCTCAAAATTGATCTACCAATTGAGCTATTTTCGTCATTTCTTAAAAATTTGTCAAAAATCGAAAATCAACTTCGTCAACTCAAAATTTGGTTCTGAGATCTGAGCAACATGCCCTTTCAGCGAGCCAAATTTCAACTCATAACCATAGGTGAAGAGCTGCCAACGTACGCTTGTAAGCAAAAATCAAAAATCGTAGCAGAAAATTTTTAAAAATATTTTTTGGTAAAGAAAATTTTTGAAAAATAATTAGATAGTTTTTTGGACACAAAAATTTCTCTACAAATAACTTTTTCTGAAAAGGGAACCTCTTTAACTTTTCCACTCGCCAACTTCGATTGAGCTGAAATTTGGCTCAATAAAAAAGCATGCCACCAACACCTCAGAACCATTTCAAAACTCAGCCTCTCGTTCGCAGTTTCTGATATGTACTACGCTCGCGTTAAAGACCTCTATCTGAAGAAACCTTAACCTGGATACCAGTATCAAAAATGTCATACCTCTTACTCCTACACCCGGCACATACATCATCAAAGGCTACCAGCCATAGGTATACCAGTGAAAGTAAAAAATTCTCCGGTACTTTCTAGTCGGTCGCATTTTTCCAAACTGCACAGAAAATTTTTTTCATCTCGTAAAAAAAAAACTCGTTCACCATAGATGAAATTTTTTCTCTTTGGTACGATTTGTTTGTTAATGTATATAAAAGAAAGTAATACTTAAAATCCGAACCATAATCTACGGTTGCAAACCGGATTACAAAGTGTCATTTTCAAGGTTACCAACGCTGGTCGTTGGCAATATTAGACTTCTTTTGTTTCAAACTACTTTATAAACGCACGCGTGCATTTTCAGCAGTCTTCAGCTCTTCGGGAAGCCGAGTCCAGTGTATAATACGGCTCGATATGGTAAAAAAGTGACGTTCGCATTCTATACGGCACAAAGAAATTACCTACAAGTTGGGAGAACGATCAGCGTACGATGGTCGATGACCGGTAGCGAAATTCAAATATTTCGAAAGTATGTCGCTCAGAATGGAAGACGAAAAAAATAAAAAAATAAACATACTCGCGTGGATACTGCAGAATCTCATTCAGAGATCATATATGTACCATACATTTATACAAAACAACACCGAAAATTGAACCCATAAGTTATATCTACACAAATACCTAAGATATTACGCTTTCGTTCTCGGCCAGCGCATAAGATTTCCACTAATAAAAAAAATTCTCCCATCTTGACAACACAGCTCGATGGCAGTTCACGCATACCACGACCTTATTATACGCGTACCTACTCGAAGCTGTCGTCGTCGTCTTGTTCGTCAATTACACCGACTTTTTGATCTTTATAATTAGCATGGTTAAGAGAGAAAAAGGGGAAAAAAAACGCTCTCTGCCCGTGTTAACCGCATTCAATTCATACCCGGGTATAATTACACGTGTGATTTATAATACCTTCCCATCGCAATGTCCTCATCATCCAATATATCAAACATATACGCGCAAACCGAGTCACCCACATCATCGCCTTACTTCCAAGTTCCAATCCTGTTTACTCTACTACACAACAACGAAAAAAAAAGAAGAAAATCAACGCTTTTCTCGCGTCCATAGCAAATACTATAATTACCCGGTACTCGCCGTGTACTACAAATACACTAAGACCCACCTTCCCCCTCACCGGACAACCTTTGTGTAATTTGTAATCGTATAACGTAGGTATATAGCATCGTAAATAATCCGTACCGACATCCAGTAGACGTATATCGGTAATTTAAAGCACTCAAAATCTAGTTTACATTTAACCACGCTCTCTATTCAGATACAATATCTGGACAACTTTATCAATCGAATTGGTGAGTTAAAATTGCCCACTCTTGCTTTCCGTCTTTGCCTCTTTCTCCGTAATTGAACAAAATGTTCACATCGATATTATCTGTTTCTGCCCAACAAACACAGCCATTACAATGTCTAATCTCTTAATGATGCAATCCAAAATGCGGCTGTTTAAACATACGTGCGAGTATATGAATCGTTTCGCAAAATTCCCAGCTAAATACAGAAATATTGTTTCATATTTACAATATTTATGGGTAAATTTTTCATTCAGCATCCTCTTCCAATTTTCCAAAGATCTTACTCTAGGTGGACTCGACTCTTCTCCACTCCACTCTTGCACATGATCACCTATTGTCCGACCAACATACGGTGGCGTACTCTGCCTGAAACCGCGATTCGAAAAGCCGAAATTTTTTCAAAAAGATCAGTAGTTCCCAAACAATGTTTACATCATACTTTGTAAACAATGCAATATTTTTTCCTCATTAAAATAAAGCAAAAGGCCTCTATGCTTTTATTTTACACATTGACAGGGTGTCTACGTCTACATTAATTTTTTTTTTTTGAAAATTCATGACTTTTTCATGAACAATATTTCAACGTTTTCAGGGGCTCCCTTCCAGCATACGTAAATGTAACTTTTAATGAATATGTGGGGAAATTTTCACATTTTTCCTCTATATTTTGTGGTAAATAGCTATTAAAAAAATTATTGAGGGAGGAGGCAAATGACTCTTGAACCCTCCAAGTTATTCATATGCCTTCCAAGACCCGTGTTTTTTGTAACCAAAAAATCAATACAATTTAAAAAAAAAAGTTAAATGAATACTTGGAATTTTCAAGGGTGTAATTCGATTTCTTCTCTAAAAGGTGAATTCTTAAAATTGTTTTCATGTAGTAGTATGTGAGAATGACTTTTTTCCTGGAAATGTAGTTATGAAAAAATTTTCACGCAAAAACTACTCCTAATAAATTTTCAACAACTTTTTCAACAGAACCCCTTTTTTTTGTCACAAAGATTTAAAAAATATATATGTTAGAGCTTTTTTTTACTTCAGAAGAATTTTTAAAATTATTGTTTGAAAAAATTTCAGTTTTTTTTTTCTTCAAAATTGAACAAATTTTTCTCTTTACAAAGAAAAAATTAAGAAACTTTTCCATTTTCCACAGAAGTTTTAAAAAATATCTTGACATAAGAAAATTTTATAACATTTTTTTAACAAAAAAAAAAAAAAAAAAATATGGATTTTTGGATATTTTTTATTTAAAAAAATCCTGAAAGTAGTGCACTACTTTCTCAAACGGTGTAGTGCACTCACTATCTCGAGCAGTGTAGTGCACTCACCTCAAAAGGAGTGATGCACTCACCTCAAACGATGTAGTGCACTCACTATCTAGAATGGTGTAGTGCACTCACCTCAAACGGTGTAGTGTACTCACCTCAAGCGGTGTAGTGCACTCATCTCAAGCGGTGTATTGCATTCACCTCAAACGGTGTAGTGCACTCACCTCAAGCGGTGTAGTGCACTCACTATCTCGAATGGTGTAGTACACTCACCTAAAACTGTGTAGTGCACTCACTATCTTGAATGGTGTAGTGCACTACACTTTCTCAAACGGATGAAATGCAACTTTTGGAAAATTTCCATTTTTCAGCCATCTGCACTACCCAGAAGTGGCAAAACTCCGCTTTGTTTCAAAAGTGACCCCATTTTGAGCACCTACAGCTCCACCTCCTTTGGTCATGTTTACTTCGATCCTTGAAATTGTCGATTGCCAGTTTGCCACCCCTAGATCTGTTCCTTACCTTTCCACAATGCATGAAATTCCAAACTTTTTAATGCAAAAAAATTCTTGTCAAAAATAAAATTTTGGAATTATTAAATTTATACATTTTACTTTCTCTACAGGCGGATTTTTTTCTTCAAAATTTTTCGTCACAATTTTTTTTCCCTTTCTTATCAAAACTTATAAAAAAAATAATTTAAAAAAAACAAGTTGAAAATTTTCATTTTTGGCATAAGTTCTAAAAATATGGGATTTTTCAAATTAATTAATTTTAAAAAATGGGAACAGGGCTGAAATATTGAAGGTACCAAAATAAAAATAAAAAACGGGAGAAAAAATTGACAGAAATTGTCCTAAGTTGGCCTAAAAGGTTGAATTCAATAGCAAAAACAAAGATTTTAATTTTCTTCAATTTTGCTTGAAAAAAATGTTAAATTTTTACCACGCGTTTATTAGCTTGTTACGTAAATGTGTATGTATGTCTCATGATCCCAATTGTATGTTTTCGCCCAAAGCTCTCGCATTTGATATTTTACGAGAATTGAAAGACCAAAGTGCTCACTATAGGGGTTTTCGAAGCCGCTGAATTCGATTTTCGAACTTCATTTTACCTCCGACCCCAAATTGGGCCTCTAGAAGGGGGTAAATTTTGAAAATTTCAAATTGAATGTTTTCGCTCAATGATCTCGCATTTCATAGTATTACAAGAAATGAAAAGCCAAAGTGCTCGCATTTGGGGTTTTCGAAGTCGCTGAATTCGATTTTTGAGCTTAAATGTACCCTTGACCCCAAATTGGGCCCCTATGAGGGGGTTCAATTTTGAAAATTTCAAAATTCACAACATTGGTATCATTGATGTAGGTTTTCGAGGTCGCTGAATTCGATTTTCGAACTTAATTTCACCTCCGACCCCAAATTGGGCTTCTAGAAGGAGGTCAATTTTGAACATTTCAAAAATTACAACATTTGTATCAAAATGTAGGTTTTTGAGGTCGCTGAATTCGATTTTCGAACTAAAACTTACCTCTGACCCCAAATTGAGCCCCTGAGAAGGGGATCAATTTTGAAAATTTCAAAATTCACAACACTTGATATCAAAATGTAGGTTTTTGAGGTCGCTGAATTCGATTTTCAAATTTGATTTACCTTCGACCCTAAATTAGGTCCTTCCGGGGGGGGGGGGGGGGGGTTAGCTTTGAAATTTTGAAATTCACAATATTGATATCGAAGTGTAGGTTTTCGAGGTCGCTGAATTTGATTTTAAAACTTGAATTTGTCAACGGCAAAAATAGTTGAATAAAAATGTAAAAAAAAATTTTAAAACCACGCTTTCATTTAAAGTGGGTCATATGTTATTCAGGTATAGGACTTAAAAAACGAAAAATAAAATTTACTTGAATTATGATGTGTTGAAAAGAAACTATTTTTTTTTTTAATTTCAACGATGAAAAGGGTGGTGGGGTGTGCATGGAGATAACAATATGTACCTTGTCGAATAACGCCCCACCATGCGTTTCATCGTTAAAATTAAAAAAAAAAAATAGTTTCTTTTCAACACATCATAATTAAAGTAAATTTTATTTTTCGTTTTTTAAGCCCTATACCTGAATAACATATGACCCACTTTAAATGAAAGCGTGGTTTTTTAAATTTTTTTTACATTTTTATTTATTTTGGCATAAACATTTTTAGCTGAACCCTAAAAAGTGAGCCTTTTTTTTCACACGTCATGTCACATCTCACACTCTGCCAGAATGGGACTGATTTACATATACGAGAACATATCGACATAAGTCTCTCAACAATACTTCGTGACCTGGAAAAGAGACGCTGAAAAACCTCCTGTGCGCGCAAGAGCCGTTATATTCGAAAACGTGTTGTCGTGCTTCGCAGAACTAGCTTCCTGACTGGTGTATATTTTTCCTGAACGCAGCCTATAGTGCTACCGATAATTAAATCTTATATCGATAATAAATACTTATACCCGGTCCCGGCCGAGTACTACAAACAAGTACTCGTACAATAATTATCCGGCCGTACAAATGAATTTCTTAAGGCATATTGAATAATGTCGGACAACTTCTTGGTATGTAATGTTATTAACCCAATAATCCTGCCTCGGTATAAATCAAGCCCAAGACGGCCATTTCATCCGATGCATACTCGTATAAGTATACTATATGCTACAACTTAGTTTTATACATACTACTAACTTGTATATGAGTACGTATAAATTCGATCCGTCCTCCGTCGTCTAGTTCGAGCACGCGGGTTACTGTATCATGCATGTATCCCTGAGCCTATCTATTTATATGTTATATATAGTATTTGATGTTCTATTTCTTCAAATACTTTGCACTCATACTCGTAAAGGTATCTATCTTTTTCGAATTGGAGTACGTTCATCATCAAGTAGGTATAAATATAATAGGAATCGTGAATTTTTTTTGTAGGTGTATCTACTCAAAATACTAATTTATACAAATAATAGACAGAGCTAGCTGACCGTAGAGTTACTTCGGTCTGGACCGATCACGAATCAATAATATTGGTTCAGTTCTAGCTCAATTCCATGGTACCTTTTTTTTTCGGGTTTTATACGATTTTGGGCCCAGTTTTTGCCAAAATTTTTCCAAGAAATATTTCCTAAATTTTTTTCATCAACTTGTTTTTGTTTGAAATATTTTGATTTGGAAATTATCTTTTCTATTTTTTCTCAATTTCCATTATTTCGTTCTCAAAATTATTTTTTTCTATTTTTGTAAAAAAAAAAATTAGCAACCCATTTTCGTCTGATAAAAATCACAAATTCAAATTTAACCTTCAATTTATTTTCTCAATGTCGTTTTTATTGAATCATTTTTTAAAAAGTGTCTTTTTTATGTAGAAAGAAAGCTCTCATTTTTAAAGAAAATAAGTTTAATTATTCCCAAATGTTTTGAAGAAAAAAAAAACTCTCAATTTTTGAAAAAAATACAATTTTGGAGGGGGAAGTTTCTCAGTTTTTCTGGAATATAAAAAAAAAATTTTGGATAAAAAATCTTTCAATTTTTTGAAGAAAGAATTTTTTGAAAGAGGGAATCTTGCATTTTTTTGGAGAAAAAAATCTCTATTTTTGTTTACGTAGGATGAAATCTCTGATCTTTAGAGGGAAAAAAGGAAAAAATTATTATTTTTTAAATTTTTATTATTATTTTTTAAAATTTTTTTTTTTGTTGAGAAAATGATGTTGATTATTGTCAATTTTTTTGGAGAAAAAAAATCTCTTTTTCAGTTTAAACAGTTTAAAATGAAATCTCTCATTTTTGGAGAAAATTTTTCAAATTAAGCAATCTTAATTTTTTAAGAAAAAAAAAATTTCTGGAGAAAAAAAAATTTGTAGTAAAAGTATTTTTCTCAAAGTGGAGGGAAAAAATAGTGAAAAAAATCTTCAATTTTTTGAAAGAAAATATAAAATCTCTCATTTTTTGTACTTATTCGCATTCTCATAGGAAAAAAAAAACAATTTTTTCAAATCTTTCAATTTTCTTGAAATAAAAGGTAAAAAGGCACAATCGTAGTTTACTGCGTGGCACTAATTCTCCACTAGGTGACACTAGTGCCACCCGCTTTAAACGAGTGGATCGCCGCAGTACTGTTTTGTTGGTACCATCGAATTCCAATATTACATAGATACTCGGTATTCAAAATTGGAGGGGAGGGGAAGGAGGGGTCCGATTGAAGCTTTTGTAATAACTCAAGGTCATTCCCATTTCCCACCCCTAGATTTTTTAAATTGAAAATCATTCCTGACATTTTAATTTATTTTCATGCTTATTTTTAAAACGATTTTCCCTCGAATAATATTCTTCATTTTTTCTTAAAATCGTTCAAAATAATATTTCGATGCGATGATTTTTTCCTCATTTTTTTCAGTTTTAAATTATTCTATGAAAATTGTTTTTCAATTCTCAATTATTTGTTCCCAAAATCATTATTCTTCAAATTTGTAAAAAAAAAAACTCACAATTTCTTCAGTAATAAGTAAGAATAATTTTTGAACAATTTTTTAAAAATGATTTTAGAAAAAAAAATCGAATAAAGTGTTCCTTTTTAATTCGAAAATAAATAACTTCAAAAATTCCAGACACCACCTTATAAGACGTACAACAATTTTGTTTTTGAAGTTCTCGGTGAATACTTCTGAAACTTAATAAAAAGTTGATCATGTGTTCTGCATGCTGGTTGATTTCGACTCGAGGCAACTTTCTGATTACAATAAGTCATCGATCGTTGAATAAAAGAAATGCATTGAAATTGGTCATACATTTTACTTGCATTACACCGAATTACCGTTTCGATACGAATTTCTCCATTCGAATAAATCTTCGACCATAACCAGCATTATGATTTTAATTACAAAGCCGTGAAAAAACAGCGGGTAGTTCCGAAAGTCGACACATTCTCTATGGCCATCCATCGACGACACTTCGTCGTGTGCGCTTCTTCGCGGCTTAATTTATTCCGCAGTATATAGCGTACGAGTACGTATTATTCCAGATGAATTATTTCTTCTCACACAGCACCACGCTCCACGTCTCAGTCACCGGGCAGCGCCGCGCCGTCTTTCTCTGTCTCTCCCGCGAGTATCTCGGTAATATATTCGTTTACACGAGATAATAACTTGGAAAAATTTTAATCTTTCACCTTTGCGGGTGAACCGGCGGCGGCCGTATTCATGACCGTTAAAGGTCACACAATTATCGTCAATTTATAAGCGTAAATCATTCGTTAACTCTTCGTACCCCTACTTTGTTAATCGCGGGCAACTCGCGCCAGTGCTCCTGCTCCGTATCTTTCGCTATGACATCTTTAACTTTCAAGTTAAACTGCCGACTAATCGACGATCTAGATATGGTACACGCGAATACCCATTACCCATCGACCGTACTCATTTACTCGATCGGTAAGTACGCGATGTTTGCGCGATAATTTCGCCGTCTTTTCAACATCAGCGATGAATTGACGAAATTCTACAATCTACATTTTAGATTTCCAATTGCAGCCGATGCCGATACCTATTCAAACGAGTGACAAACATGACAGAATCTCGTAAGCTAAGTCACTGCATGGTTTGAGCTACCTAGTACTTAGACTTACCTACCAACGTCATGGAATATCGTCGTTTCGAGAATAAACAAAACTAATGCCAACGACCCTTTCAACACTGAATGGCGAACACGACTTAGTCTAAATAAAGATATCCATTACATACTCGAAATAGAAGTCACGGATTCTTCATCGTACGTCGAATGTCGAATTGCATCATCCGCACTACACACTGCACAGCTAAATAATCGACATGTTTCACATTGTACGTACTAGCATAAGTAACTGCTACACGTACGTAGTACTAGGTACCTAGGGAGGGCCTTGTCACTCGAATTGACAGTTTACACCTTCACAACTGCAGCATGTATCATCAATTAACAAAATATTTCCGATTTTTTTTTTTTTTTTTTTTTTTTTTTTTTTTTTTTTTGATCAGGTGTTAATTGCAAATCATCAGAAAATCTTTCAATAACCAATAAAAAAAATAATTAAATCGAACAACCGTCAGTATTATGCAAAAATACTCGTACAACGACAATGTAACGTTAACCCAACGACGCGATACGTCCGTTCTATATATTATTTTTTATTCATTCCTCTTCGTTATCAATCATCACACTGCGCTGTGGTTTTACGATCACCTGATCGGTTACCTAAATACTATTTTTTATTACCCGTGGTACATTTTTTTTTTTTTTTTTTTTGCAAAACAGCAATAATCGTGCATTCACATTTTTCAAGTCTTTACGATGAAAAATAATACTTATACACCCGAGGAACTGAGAATTTTCAACTTTATAAGGCAAATTTAAAATTGAGAAATTTCTTGAGAGAATAAGGCCCGTATTTTAAAAATTTGCTTAAGCAAACATTGACCTTAAGGCCGAGGCGATTTCACACGTATCGTGTCAATTTACATCGAGCAGCCATTTATTTGTATGGAAAAAATAAACAAAACTACTTGGTCTGTGTAAGAACGCTTCGCCTTAAGTATAAGGAAATTTTTAAAATACGGGCCTTTGTATCCTCTTCGCATTGTTTTTAAATCGATGAAATCTATTTCCAAAAAAAAAAATCCGGGAAATGAGTAAGTAAGTACTAGGTAAACACACGATCAAAAAAAAATTACCAACAAAATTTTCTTTAAAACTCAACTGATAATATAGAATTTAAATGGAAACAAAAAATACAGAAATTTTCAAAACACTTTAAAAAGTTTATTTATCAAATTTCGTTGAAACCTTATCTTTTTAAATGATTTTGTAATACACTATTTTATAAAAAAGGAAGATTTTTTCAAAATTTGTTGGAAAATACATTTTTTGTTTAAAATTTTGTACAAACCACTAATTTCTTTAAAAAATGAAGAACTTTCTTAAAATTTAAAAGAAAACGTTGATTTTTTTTTATTTAATTTTTTTTTTGGTAAAGAAAAATAATTTGAAAAAAAATAAAAACTTACATTTTGACAGCTCAAGCCACATAGTTACTAAAGCAATTTTCTGAGATTTCTTTCTGATTTTAAACGACATTTACGATTTACCTATTTGAAGTGATATTTTAAATTTCCCCCTTGTATTCACAACTTTTGCAGAAAGAGGGGCCAATTACAGCTGACACTCCACGAAGCAATTCTGTGCCTCGTATTTTACCTATGTTTCAAAATTTCCAATTTTGAAAATTTTTCAAAAATTAAAAAAAAAAGAATGAGGCATTTTGAACTGTTTTTTTGAAAAAAAAAACAAGTATACAAGTTTTTTTAGCTGAGTTTTTCCTCCATTTTTTTTCAATTTGAGGTGTCTAGTTTTTTCCATCAATTTTTCGAAAATTCACCAAAAAAAAGAGAAAAAAAAAGAAAAAAAACACATAAAAACAAGTTGCAAAAAACACACGTTTAAAACAAAAAAACATTTTCTGTTGTTTTTTTTTGGGGGGGGGGGGGGGGCTTTTTTAAAAAACATACCAATAACTCTGCTTCAGGGGATGGGCCAGCAAAACACATATGTTTTGTGATTTTTCAAATCTAAAATTCTATTTCTACGAGTTTTCAATTAATTGTTTTCAAATTTCGTATGGAAGTGAAAGTAAGTAATCTCTAAAGGAACCACTGTATATTTTTTTCAGGATCTTGAAAGTGACTTTAGTCGATAAATACCTGATGAAAAATGAAAATAATAATTTTCTTAAAAATGGCTGAAAATTAAAAAAAAAACATTGAAATTTATTAAAAACAGCCAAAAAGTATTAAAAATTTAGAAGATAGTTGAATAAAACCAAAATTAAATCAAAAATGGTAAAACATTGGGAAAAAAGGGGGAAAACGATAAAAACAAATTGTAAAGGAGCCAAATCGGCAAGCATATTATTGCCTTTTGCAGAAATTTTTTTCAAATGTTTCAACTTCTATTTTAAAAATTTTAATACCTATAAGACATAATTTTTTAAACTTTATTCAAACCTCATTTTATTTTCAATGGCACATTTTTTCAAAATTTATTAAAGATGGTGTAAGGTAAAAATTGTTTTAACTTCACAAAAACTGTCACAAAACTGCAAAAAAAAAATCACCATGTTGAAATACGATTTTTTAAACATTTCTGTTCAAACAAATTTTGAAAAAATTGAAAATTTTTTAAAGATTTTTTTTTTCAAATTTAAATTTCAATTAAGTATTTAAATCACGATTTTCCAAAAAAAAAAAATTAGATCTCTTTTATGATTCCATTGGAAAACACATATCTGGAGGATTTTTTCAAAATTTTCCATAAAGCTAATTTTTACATTTATTTTTTAATTTATTTTATTGTTGAATCTGTTAAAAAGTTAATGTCACAATTTTTCAAAAAAAGAAAAAATTTGAAATTTGAGGAAATAGTACCCAGTTTGAAAGCCATTTTTTCAGTGTAGATAGGACTTTAAGTTGAAAAACATTTTTCAAAAGTTTCTGTTCAAATAATTTTTCAGTTAAAAAAAAATTATTTAAAAAAAAAAAAAAAAAATCAATAACTACCATAGAATTGTTAACTTTTCTTTTCAAATTCGAATCCATTGTTTAATCAGCTTAAACCTCAATTTCGTAAGTAAATTTAGGAGAATTTCTTAATTTATTGAAAATCACTCATTTTTAAAAAAAATTCTGTTTGAGCAATTTTTAAAATCTCATCAATTCCAAATTGGAAATACTTCAAGTAGCTACAATTTCAAAAAATAAAAAATTTAAAAATTGAGGATTGTTATAATTTTATTCATAAAATCAGGAAGGACAACGCATTTTCCTGCCGTACATTAGCAAATATCTTGCCTCTGTAACGTGCATTAGCGAGATGCATACGTTCAACGAATCACTCCATATCTTGGCACTCCGTCTTACATAACAAAGGTCACATTATCGCGCAAACAATTACGCGATATGTAGAAAAATACGAGCACAAATACCATCCAATAGGAAGTACAATACAAAACAGAAGCGACAGTCGCGTCGTTTTAGTTGTTCCATGAAAAGCACGTCTCGTTTTACTCGCTTTAGCATTCTTCAGCCGATGATAAGAAAGAATAAAGCGCATACATTGTGCAACACTATTAATACTTCTTACGTCTCGCGCTCTATTTTTATTCGACTTTTCGCTTCCCAAGTTTATACCTCCTTTTTCAAAGCGACCGTATGGTAACACCTGCCTTAGCCTAGCCTACTCACTCTACGTTCTGCGGAACGTTAGACAAAAAAAAAATTCATTTCGATACGTTTTTGACCTCAAGCTACGTTTAATTTTCATCTCCTAAAAATACGCATTTGTGTTTTTTTCATCACTCACGAAATCGACGTCGTCGCTCCGCTTCTCCTCCTGATGATGGTTGGAAATAAGTTCGCTCCAAATTCCACAACTTGCCAACAATCATTCTCTTTAGTCTTTATTTCCTCGCCTTATATAAATGCCGACGACATAATGTTCGCATGAATGTGTAATGTCCTACCTGGAACAGAGAAAAAAAAACACACTCGCGGTTAGTTACACAATAATTATCATCACAATGAAGCGCAACGCAAAAAAAAAATATAATTCATTGCATCAACAAACAATAACGTAATACTGGGTTGGACAAATTGACATCGTATGTATAGGTACATAGGTAGGTTGGTATAAGCTACTACGTTTCCTCATACGGTGATACCGGACATTGCGAATTCCATCGGCACCAAATTCACCTGAAAATGGCTCTCTCAGAGTATACAAATGGCAAGAGAAACGAAGGCATACCGTGCACATGGCCATGTTTGGATGGAGGCGAAAAAAGAAATATATAAATACGAGCTTTATTACAAACGACGTCAAAATATTACGAACACGCGAATTTATGGGATGATCTTATGTCTCCGAAGCATTCAACTTTCCGCATACGGGCAATAGCCTGCTATAAGGACTAATTTGTAGGTACAGGATTTACGAGCGTAACATATTCGCATTCTCGTTACACGAGCATTAGCGTAAGCAACTCTTATAATAACCTGGGTCTATATTATCTAGGTATAAACGTACGACATAGACCAACACCGTAGGTCGATTTATGCACCGGTCGTTGTCATGTACCCACCTACTAATACCGATAAATGCAGGTTACATGGCTTTTTCACCTTCGAACTTGCATCCAACAAGTGCACAACTCGACGCAACGTTCGCTCTCATATATCAAAAACCTTAACTAGGCTCTAGCTCTGGCTCTCGAAGCAGCAAAAGCCAATAGTGCTTTCTTCGCCATCGCCGGGCAATTAAAGTCGTAAACAAGCCGTACAGCTTCTGCCAACTTTACACAGTATACTTTTTCGCTCCTCTAGTCCTCTGCACCAACTCTAGACCGCTAATAATTTACCTATAGCCTATTTAACTCGTTCACTTCCGCTATAGGCTAAACTCAACGGTATCCTAAGAATTAACACAGCCGCATGCTCGTTGCCATGCCATCATTTATGGATCGACGTAATCGGCCTTTAAACCGTTCTGCACGCAGCGCAGTTGGGAACCGAACGAACGCGAACGCCAGATTATTAAAATCATATATGCGAACTAGTTCGAATCCGGTCCAATATTGCGCACATGGCGTCGCCGATCAAGCAGTTTGATCGAACACAGCGTGCAAGTGTAAAATACACTCACTCGGTTACCTAACGTAAGAAGAACTCCTACGTCGCGTAATTCTTCATCTTCATTATAGGTAGGTACTAGGTACTCGTAATTTTTAAAACATCACCATCGCCACATGTACGAACATATTCAGAATCATCGCCTAAAAAGAGTTCAAAAACCCTCAACCGAAAAGATGAAGAAAAATTAACCAATAAGCTCGTGTCAGCGTATACCAAACCTTACCATATCCATATCCATATCATACCATGCTATGCCATGCCATGCACAGTGCACACTTCTTTCGATACAACTTTAATTAGCTATTTAACCAGAGCACGATTACACGGCTAAATTATCTACTCCGCGAGGTTTTATAATTAAATTACTCACGCAACCTTGAATATTCATTAACCCGTGTCCATTCATCAAACCTGAACAAAAAAACCTAGGTACCGATAGCGCGACGAGGAGTTGAAAAAACCAAACAATTTTTTGCAAATGGCGTTCGGTCCATTAACTTCTAACAGCGATGGGCCCACTCTTTTTCAAAATAGGTAAGTTGACTCATTTACAATTTCAATTTTTTTGAAAAAAAAAAAGAATTTTTTCATTTCAAAAAGATACTTTAGCATTTTTTCAATTACAAAATAATTGCGTTTTTTTTTTGGTTTCAAAAAATTGAATTCTTATCTTCTTCAGAAATTTTAAAACGTATTTTGTACTTACTTCAAAAAAGTTGAGAATTTTTTAATTCCAAAAGTTATTCCAAAAAATTGAAGATTTAAGTATTCATTTCAAAAAATTGAAATAATTTTTATTCCAAAAATGGATAATTTTTTTATTTAATTTTTTTTTTGAAATTTATTCATTATTTTAAAAAATTGAAAGTTTTTCAATTTCAAAATAATTAAGATTTTGAGAAATTTTTCATTTAAAAATTTGTCTAAAAAATTGGGGATTTTTTTTGGTTCTAAAATTCATTCCGAAATAATTGAAGATGAGAAGTTTATATTGCTTGCCTACCTACTAAAAAAAATAAAATTATTCTAAAAATATGGGAATCTTTTTTGTTGAGACTCTTCTTTAAAAGTCTGAGAAAAATGTTGACTCCAAAGAAATCAAGTTGAATGATTCTCTTCAAAAGTTTGAAAAATATTTTTGTGCCTCAAAAAATTGAAAAAGTTTTCCTTTAAAAAAGGGAGATTTTTTCTCCGAAAAATTAAGAAACTTTTTCATTTAAGTAAGTAGATATTTTTTTAGAGTTGGGAACGCAGCCCTTTATGTATTGATTGATTGAAAATTGTAAATTTTCATTCATTTTTTGTTTTTGCGAATTTTTTTTGAGATTTGATTTATGAAAACTCTTTCAATTCTTTAAAAAAAAACAGTGGAAAAATCCATGATCGTAGCTGGACCTTCACAATTGATTGTGCTAGTTTCAGATGTAGCTTCATCTTTTCTTAAGAGGTGTTCAGTGCATTTTTTTAAACGTTGTCGAGTGTGAGAATGATTTTTTTTTTTTAAAAGAAATTGAAAGATTTTTTTGTGTCAAAAAAGTTGAGAAATTTTTTTATTCTAAAAAATTCATTTTACAAAAACTCAAATTATTAGGTACAAAAAATTTGAAACTTTTTTGCCACAATCAAAAATTGAGAATTTTTTTTTACTACGAAAATTTGAGGAATTTTTTCACTACAAAAATTTTAAAAAATTGTTTACTACAAAAAATTTAAAAAATGATTCACTCCAAAAATTGAGAAATTTTTTCACTACAAAAAATTGAAAATATTTACCCACAAAAAATTGAATTTTTTCTCTAAAGAAATGAGTCTTTTTTCTCATGACAAACTGAAATTTTTTCAAACCTATACCTACATAATTATGTTTACTTCAAAACAATGATAGTATGTAAATGTTCTCATGCTGACTAGAAACAAATATTAAGATAAACATGTTAATTTTATTTCAAGAAAATTCATATTTTTTTCTCTACATAAAAATTTGAAGAAAAAAAATTTACTCCTTTAAAAAGTACCTAAATCTGGGATATATTTTCCAAAAAAGTTTCAAAAAGAAATCGAGAATATCTAATTCCCCCATGATATTTTTTCTATATAAAAATAGTGCCTAGTAAAAAAAAAATGATTTTTCTGTAAAAATTTGTAGGTCTGCTACCTATAAAAAAATGAGGTATTTTTCATTCCAAGAGAATTCTTTCTTTTTTTTTTTTTGGAAAAACGAAGTTGTACCAAGGCGGCAAGCAAACTTGGCACAACCGCGAGTCAGAGTTTAAAAAAACAAAACTCGTGCCCATCCCTTCCTATAGTCTGCACTGCCAAAATCGAGATCTCGCTGCATTTTTCAAGTACAAAACTAAGTACATAGACGTCTAATAAGTATATGAAATTAGGGAGGAAGGAGGGGTCCAATCGAAATTTTTATAATAACCAAAATTATTTTTAGGTTCTTAATCTACAACTTTTGTTTGAAAAATTTTTCAATTGGAACCTTCCCCCTCTCTAATTTTTTGTATTAGTACATGGATACTCATTATTGAAAATATTGGTTAGAAGTAGGGGTTGAATTGAAAACATTTTCAAACAAAAGATGCAGTACAGATTAAGATTCTAAAAATAATTTGAGTTATTAGGTATAAAAATTTCGATTGGGCCCTTTCCTCCCCTCTACTTTTTGCATATTAGTACAAAGCCACTCATTATTTAAAAATGGAAGGGAGAACAGGGAGGGGTTGCATTATATATATTTTTCAAACTTCGGTACCCACCAACCTTGCCACCTCCCCCGGTGGTGGAACGTGCCCCCCCCCCCCCCATGTTTCGTAAATTGACAACGCGGATAAAAACATTCTTCGGAGTAACCTTTAGTGCACGTACGTACCTACCCGATAAACACACCGTGTGCTATTCGTATGCTAAAATAGCAGATACGAAAATCGCGGTCTATTCGCATACGAATAGAATGCGGAATCAACGTGAAAATTGAGGAAAATCTTCTGAGATAAATTCGTATACTATTCGTGAACGAATATCGTGCTAAAATCGCATTTAAAAATACGTACATCTTTCGTACGAAATTAGCGCGATATTCACTTACAAATTGTCTACTAAAATCGCATTGGGAAATGTGCAGATATTTCATACGATATTAGCGCAATATTCGCCTACGATTCGTATGCTAAAATCGCATTGGGGAACGTGCAGATATTTCATACGATATTAGTGCGATATTCGCTTGCGAATCGCATACGATTTTGGCGATAATGTCTTTCAATATTTTTTATGAACGAGAGAAATTATTTTCAAGCATGAACGTGTATACTTGAGATTGTTGCAGTGACTTATTAACAATAAACTGATTATTTTTCTAGTTTTATTCATTTTGTTGAGGGATTTTGTGTTTTGATTGATGTTTTTTCTTCTTTTTAAATAAAAATCCCAATGATTTTATCAAAATGACAAGAATGGAGACGAAGATTGAGTTTCTTGGACGACTTCCACTCAGCAGTAAGTTAATTATTTTGAATGTATATCTATTTGTGATCGTGAATCTGTGTGAAATGAAATTTTATCAAATCGTACAGAAAAATTTTCGACGTCTTATCAGTGTTATAAAATTTTTCAATAAAATTGTTTCTCTGCCTTCTCCTGTTTGAAGCAGTATAAGTACATTATTATGCGAAATTAGAAGGAAAGGAGGAGTCAAATCGAAATTTTTATAACAATCGAAATTATTTCTAGGATTTCAATCTACAACTTTTGTTTGAAAAAAATTTCAGTTGGGCCAGCCCTTCTTCCCTCTCGCAATTGAGAAA
The DNA here is from genome assembly GCA_959613365.1 of Balanococcus diminutus. Classification (NCBI taxonomy): domain Eukaryota; kingdom Metazoa; phylum Arthropoda; class Insecta; order Hemiptera; family Pseudococcidae; genus Balanococcus; species Balanococcus diminutus. The sequence continues at coordinate 31,091,416 of OY390715.1, read as the reverse complement.
TTTTTCAAACAAAAGTTGTAGATTGAATTCTTGGAAATAATTTTGATTTTCATAAAAATTAAGATTGGACCCTTCCCTCCCTTCCTTCTAATTTCATCTAATACTACGTAGATATTTATTATTCAAAATAAAAGAAGGTAGGGTCCATCAAAAAATTTTATGAAAAAAGTTGTAAATTGAAATACCTACGCCCTACTTATTTATCAAGCACCACTACTAGGTAGGTCAAAATCTTTACCATTCGGCATAATTTCATTTTACACAGATTTGCGATCACAAATGAGATGTATTTTCGAAATAATTAACTTACTGCTGAGTGGAAATCGTCAATATATCATTTGGCTGCTTTTTAGAAGTGAATTTCAAACGCTAATCGCCAGCGAATTAACATCGAATAGAACGCTACATTCGCTGCTAATTTCGCGCACTATTAGCGTTCGAAATTAGCCGCTAAAAAAGCGGACATTTTTGATATGCTAATAGTACGCTATTTTCGTATGCTATTCGTATGCGATAGATGCGAATGTAGCATTCTATTAGCACGCGATTCGCATACGGTGTGTTTACCGGGTAGCTACCTTACGTAGTCTATCTCTACATACTCGAACATAAAACGAGAAAAAAATACATAGGTACACGTATGCTTCGACGAATCGACGAAACCGGTTATTAATCACGTGGTAGTAAGATCGCGACATGTAATTAAAAACTTTTCACCTACTTTTAAATGAAATGGCATGGCATGGCATGGCATGGCGCTAGCGCAAGGCGCGGCGGTGGTGTTTTTTGCATTCGCGACCATCGCATCGCATCGCCATCGACGACGTTCCTTTTTAATACGTGTTCATTAAGTTGCATACCGTAGCGCCGCAAATACGAAGTATGCATCCGACTATTATTTTATACCTACATGCGCGTAAGTTTAGGTACAATGTACGTGCGATATGTGCCGGCATGTTAACCGTAGTTTGTAGTTTGTACGAGCGTATTAATTTCTTTCTATAGGTATTTTTTTCCAGGTATCATCGATGTAAAAGTTGACATGTGGGCTAATTGCCAATCGACAATTGGATTTCACTTTTATCAACGGTTTTAGATATTAAATTAATTGTTCTTTTTGCCCATTAGCTATCGTTAATATGTGAAATTCGTTCGTGTACTATTTTCTAATTCGAAATAAACACATATAATATGCATAAAATAATAGCCGTAGAAGATTTTTTTCATTAAAGATTTTCATATTTAGTCACATTTTAATTTTACGTATAGTTATTTGGAACGTTGTCAATTCGTCAACTTTCATTGAGATGAAATTTGGCTCATTGAAAGAGCGAATCACCCAGATCTCAGAAACAAATTTTGATTTTTCAAAATTGATATAAATAACGAATTCGAGGTAAAAAAAACTTGAATTTCAATACCCCACATGCCATTTTTGGTAATTTTGAATTTTTCCCTTTCTCTCACAATTAGAAATCCCTCTTTGGTAATAATAATGATAGTCATAAAAAAATTTCCCAACAGATTTTAAATTTTCTCATTAAAATTTTCAAGAGATTTTCTGAAAACACTTTTTCAAAAAAATTTCTAGGACGACTTTCCGAAGGATATAAGAATTTATAAGTACATAAGAAAATACTTGAAAATATGTAGCTATTTGAAAAATCTCCAGAAAAAAATTCTAAATTTTTTTTTCAAAGAAAATTCTCCTGAAAATTGAAAAAAAAATACATCAACAGTTTTTAGCTTCTTTAAAAAAAAAATTCTAAAAGGTTTTGAATTTTCTCACAAAAATTTTGAAAGAATTTTTCAATTTAATTTTTTCAAAAACTTTCAAGGGTATTTTTTCTGGCAAAAGAAAATCTTGAAATTTTTTTTAATAAAACAATTTTTTGCATATTTTTTTTTTCTTTAAAAAAATAAAAATACCATCAAAATTGCTTAAAATGAATTACATACGCGAAAGTTTTTCATCACCTCTTAACACGATTCCAAAACCTTCGACAGCAATTCAGTAGCACTGGCTTCTGCCCACTAATTCCCTCAATTTAGAAAGTTCACAACATAAAACACATCTGAACTCAACACGTCTTAATTCTCATATTCTCGTTGAATCTAGTGCTTCAACCCATCACATTATAATCTCACATCCACGCCATCCACGAGCTATAGAATTACTTCACTAAATAACCCAATTAGTTCTAAAAAAAACCACTTCACTTTCTCGGTAAACTAATTATTAATCTTCCTTAACGACACTTTTTTGAAACACTTTATACAAACAGTGGTCACTGAATAACCCGATTTAGATCAACAAATGCCCAATTCGGTGAAACGATTTCTTTCAATTTTTTTTCTCCGCAAGTCGTTTACAAGCAGAATCTTCTCTAATTAACTAATAACCTCAATAAACGATTCTGTAATGAAAATTACCATCAGTACGACTGTAATATGTAATTGTTTCGAAATGCGAAGGCGAAACATTCACTTTAAATCATTTTACATATTCCGGATTATTTGTTCGTCACGTTCCATTAACTTTTCCCCACAAAGGTTTCCATTTCATATACGCAAAGACACTTACGCGTTTATGTATCTTAATGTCTGCTACCTTCTACAGCGGTCAATCAACTGTACGTCGATATTACGAAGAAAAATTAAAAAACCACACGATCGTCGAGATGTTGTGTTACAAAAAAAGGAAGAAAAAAAAATACCTACCAACATTTACAACGCTCTCGTAATGATTTCGATTTTGTAAACTAGTTATAATTAATTACGATAAACGTTTAATCGGTGGGTGTTACCCCGAGGACGTTTATCGCGGTGTAAATAGAAATACGCATATGCACGAAATTATATCGAGCTTTATTTACCTGCGAGATCTGTTATTTTAAATACAACAACCGCAAATTATCTACAATGAATTTCATCGTGTAGTGTACCATTCACGCAGATGGTATAAAATAACCGATTTTAATTAATAACTAATTCACGGCGAACCTCCGCGATCGGTCGGTTAATGCCTTCGTCGCGTTCGTCGGCTCCGACGAGTTTCATCTTTCGCAATTCTTAAACGCAATATAGAAAAAATATCCACTCGGTGGGTAGGCTATTATTTTCCAGATATGGGAAAAATATTTCGTTTGATTTAACATATTTTTAGATATTTTAGATATCCCCTCTTGTATATTTCATTTAGCTCATCCTTACAAAAGTTCGAAATTTTTTTGATAATCTTAACTCTTTCAGTAGATATCGCATTGCTATTGCAGACACCTAATTTTTAGGTATTTTCAGAAATTTTCTACGTAGTATCCCAAAATTAAAAACACACCACAAAATCAACAAAATTTCAATAAAATTAAAACTTAAATAAAAGCTGAATTAAAAAATTAACAATGTATTGTAAAAATATTTTTAAAAATAGCCCAAGTTATAAATTGACAAAAAATTAAATTTGGAAAAAACATATAAACATTAAATTACAATTTTTTAAATACAATAAAATCAGGAATTCGAAGATTTTAAAACCACGTTCACTTTCTTCAGTCCACTTTATTTTTCTTAATTTATGTAATTTCTAATTTTTTAGAATTTTTCAAATTATAGAAATAGTATCCACTATCCAGGCGTATTTTTCACAATTTTTATTAGTTTTTATTAAGTTTATTTTTTTTAATTTTCTATTTTTATATTTTCGAGTAAGTATAAGTACCTATACCTAGGTAATGTGTTGTTTTGAACTTGATTTATTTCAAAAATGCAATTATACATTTTTGGAAAAATCGTACATTTTAAATTACAAAAAAAATCAGTAGAAATAAATGAAAAAAATTGAGGAAAAAAAACAAAAAATCAGAATGCCGTATGAAATAAAATTTGGAAATTTTGGAAAAATTGAAAATTGAAAAAAATAGAAAATTAGAAAAAACTGTAAAAATTATAAAAATAGAAATATTGAGTAAAATTTTAAAATTAAAATTTATAAAATTTGAGCAATATAGGAAGCATTAAAAATTTAAGTGATCGGAAAAAATATAAAAAATTGGAGGAAAATACAAAATTGAAAAATTTGGAGAAGAAAAATCACAAGAATTGAAAACTTCCGTATAAGTTTTTAAAAGGCATTTAAAAAGTGAGGAGTATAGGTACCTTATTTGATGTTGAAAAAAATCATTGTTCCATTAAAAATTGAAATTCAAAAAAAAAAAAAATACTTAAAAAAAATTCCAAAGAACTAAGAAAGCAAAAAAAAAAAAATTAAAATTGAAACGAAAAATCAGAGTAGGTAGTTGTTATTTTTCGTAGGCTCAAGCGAGGCAGTGCTGCTCAAGTCATTCAAGTGAGTATTCAACCAATTTCGCACTCTTGCCTCACACCTGAATTTTTCCGAGGAAAATGTGATTAAAAAAAAAATTATTTAAATTCTCTTACCTGCTCTTTTCTTGAAAAAGTGGCTTAATTTTTTTTTCTGCATGAAAATGAATAGACCTTTTGCAGAAATTTTATAGTTTTTTTTTCTATGAGAATTTTTTGATGGCTAAAAATTTTTCAAGAATTTTTTTTTCGATAATTTTTTGCTCAAGGATAAAATAATGTGGAAAGATTCCAAATTTATGAAAAAATCTTTAAAAAAGAAATTCAAAAAAGAAATTGAAAATTCTCCTCTAACAACCTGTCACAATGCAAAGGAAGAGTTCTGTAAAGGCAAAATTGAAAAAATTAATTCTTTGAGAGAAATGGAAAAAATTGAAAGATTTTTTTCTATGAATTGAAACATTTTACAGAATTTTTTCTCAGATATTAAAAAATTACTTCTAAAAATTCTACAACACCTGAAGAGAAAATTCCATGAAAAAAATTGTGAGAAGTGAGAACAATAAAAAACCTGAGATTTTTTTACCTTTTTTTTTTTTGGGGGGGGGGGGCGGGGGAGGTGAGTCTTCTTAGACATTTTTTGCACGAGGTCTTTTTCGAAGTATTTTTTTATTTTTTATTTTTTTCATCGAAACTGAAATTGCTGGGAAAAAATCAGAAACTTACGAAAAAAAAAGAACTCTTGGGATTCTTTTTTTTTAATTCTCCAGAAAAATACCCTAAAAAAAGTGTAAAAACTTACAAGTAAAAAAAAATCATAATTTGAAAAAAACCTAATGTAAATTCCAAATTGAAAAATCGAGAGAAACTAAGAACTTTTTTTGATCTACAAATTAATTTTTTTTTTAAATAATTAAAATATCTGAAGTTGAAATTTTTTGTTCATTTATACGACAATTATGAACATAATCCGTTCACTTTTCGTCTGAGTTATGAAAAATACCCCCCCCCCCCTCTCAAAAAATCAGCTTTTCTAAAGCAATAGCATGCGTTCAGAGCTTTTAATTGGATTCAAGAAAGTCCTAAACGTAATGAATCCTATCAAAAGATCGAATCCGGATCTACAGAATTCGAATCTCTGAAAAAAGGATTCCGAATCGAACGAATTCTGTTTCCAGACTCTGACCAAGTTTGATTCTGGGTCACATCGCACAAATACACAGAGTACTCGGTGCGCACTTGCCATCGAGGTATCTTCAATCTTACTGGCTCGAAAGACACCCTTTACATAGGTATACCTAATATTATTCGCAGACTAAACGATGCATTTGGAAGCACATAGCGTGTATTACGATTATTATTAGTAGGTGTATTACACAGAACGTTACACCTTATTACGAGAGACCAAGAAGCCTTAGGCGTGACGCCGTCCTCGCAACCAAATAACGCTTCCGGCAGTCACGGAAAAAACGCCAAACATGATCTTTTATTTAGCCGATTCGCCATTTACCACCACGTACTCGGTCATCAAACAGTTATATACAGTCTCCCGCGTATAAAATAATACACGTTTTCAAAGATCGATATCGCTGTACGCAGATTAGGCACCTTTCTGATCTTGGTAAATCGGTCGACCGCCGCGTCGATGCCAATTTCTCATAATTTTTTTACTCTTTACTCGGTCTAAAGATAATAGCTATATTTAGATATCTATTTTATTATGAATTTATAGCATCCACTATACATATACGAGTACGTTGATCGGTGTACTCATTCGTCGGGTATGGTACACGAACAGCATTCTTAACCTGTTCCAAATACGACTTTTACCATACGTATACTGTTCTTCCATACACAGCACATACAGTCTGTCAAATTCCGCCTGCCCTCTTCCTCTTCGCAGCCGCGATATTGTATTTGTATCGAATTTAATTGCTATAATGGACACAGGCCTGGATAGCCAGATGATGATCGTTGAAAATCATCTTTGAATTTTTCGATGTCACGATTAATACATTTTATCTGCTATTTTCAAATTACCTATATCGTGATCGAGCTATATACGTGCTACTCTCGGTCTCGGGCCTCGGCTAGACTATTCAATAAACCATCATCGTCGTTCGGCCACAGCTCATAATGCGGAAGTCGAAGTCGATCGTTACATAGGCACACATACGAGAGCGAATTTATGGATTTACCAAACGCGCCTTATTCTTCTATTTTATTGGCTGCCTTAAATGTACCATCGACGAACCTACAATTCCAAACGTTTGCAGCTTTGCTTTTCCAGCGCTAATGCTAATAGAATAATCGATCTTGCGATTATATCATTCTTATATACTGGGACAAATACATATCACCACGCATACAACCTCGTACCACTCTTTCGAATCTCTCGATTGTATTCTTTTTTAATGAAGTACCCAAGCTATAACGTAGCCACAGGCGAATGAAACGCGTTAAGTAATGCTCAGGCAGGCTCAGTTCGGGATTCTAATTTTTTCCTTCTTTTTATCTCGCTTTCAATAGTCGGTTAATAGAAGTACATATGGAAGCGCAGGGCATATTAGTGTTGAAGAAAGTGACGTATCTAATTAGAAAAATCCAACAAATAGCCGCCAGTGTAGAGATATGTGGCCGGTAATGATGTCGAAAGTTATCCCATAAACGACATTTCAAGGGCCACAGCTCTCGTAATATATGGCCTATGTACAGCGTCCATGTGTAATGTCAAACCGCGATAATCTTTTTGAAAAATTCGTAATTCTTGCTCTATACGCAGAGATAAGAAAAACTGTGATCTGACAATGAGAACCGGAGATACTTCTTGGACAGATTTTTATCGATTCGGTTACAGCAGAGTTCAAATGCTCAGATCTACTCTTCGGCTTCACCAAACTATTAGTCCGGCATATGCCATGGGTTATGTACTGCATCACCTCGCCGATCCCCTGAAATATGTACATTTTGATGCTAGATTTTATGCCACCAGTTCACTTTTCAAAAAAAAAAAAATGCACATTTAAAGAGTCGGTTTATTTTCATGACACGGGTGGAATGAAAAAAATATACATCTCAGATTAGATTAAATCTAAGGGGGTCGTTCATTTTGAGTTGGAAGCCCACCATAGGAAATTTTAGACCTCTATCTCAAAGGTTAACGGAGCTAGAGGTCCTCAGAGCAGGGTCACTTTTGAAGAAAAAAAAAGTGTTTTTGGTCACTTTTTTGAGTAGTGCCACTTGTATGGTATTTGATATTCAAAATTGGAGGGGAGGGAGGGGTCCAATCGAAATTTTTATAAGAACCAAAATTATTCCTAGGTTGCATTTTTTTTTAAATTGGACCTCTCCCTCCCTAACAATTACGCATAACACTCCGAAGACACTAATTAAAAATTAAAGGAAGGAGGGAGGAAGGGGCCAATTGAAAATTTTTTCACACAAAAGTTGTAGATTGAGATCCTAGAAATAATTTTTGTTATTATAAAATTTTCGATTAGACCCTTCCCTCCCCTCCAATTTTGTATGGTAGGGGTCCAATTAAAAAAGAAATCAAACAAAAGTTGTAGCTTGAAGTCTTGGGAATAATTTTGGTCATTACAAAAATTTCGATTGGATCTCCCCCCCCCCCCACCAATTTTGAATATCAAGTATCTATGTAGTATTGGACTTGGTAAAATTCAACAACAATCCACGTCCAACGTCCATGTAAACAAATTGAGTAAGTAAACTAAAAACTAATTGTAAGTGACTTGAAGAATTTCTTTTGGCGCAAAATAAAACTACTATTTCGATATAAAAAATTCAAAATTCTCATTTCAGGGTTGCCAACTTTCGATTTTCCAAAAATATCGATTTTCATAATGTACCATAAAAAATTAGGAAATTTTGACTCTTTATGAAAATCGTACAATGAAAATTTTTCAATTTTTTCTATTAAAATATTTTTTTTTGCACCATAGAAGACATTTGAGCCAAGATGTTTTTTTTTTTTTTTTTTTTTGTAAATCGAAGATTCATGATTTTTTATTGATGCACAACTTTTTAACCCCCTTGGTACAGGACTAAAACTTGTATCCAATTTTAAGCTCAATGGTCTAGGGAAGTGTACTGTAAAAACTCAAATTGCACTTCTTAGGCAGGGTGACCAAAGTCCCACGCAAGTGGCACAACCCAAGTGGCCAGAAAGTGGTCCTACTTTGAGAGTCCCTAGCTCTGCTCCTCTTTGAGCTAAGGGTCTAAAAATTTTTATAGTTTGAAATTTTTTAAAATTAGGGGCACGACTAAAAAGTTATTAGCATTTCAAAAAAGTGGTATTCTCAAGTTGAGAAACGTGAGGATGAGGGAGGGTGAGGCACGAGTTTTTTGAGTCAATGGTGACCATCATTCGCATCTGTGCGGGCCACTTCAAAATTATTCCAATTCGCGAAAAAGGAAGGCAATCTTCATCTTTTTCACCCTGTATATTTCAAGTAGTATTTTTGCACCACCCGTTCACTTTTTGAAATAAATTAATATAACATTTTTTTGTTGCAAATTGTATGTATTTCAATTTTGGTTATGAGCATTTTTTCGTTTAAACGCATATTTGAAGAGTTTGTAGAATTTGAAGTTTTTAGACCCACTTCTTAATCAAAATGGTCGTCTTTTTGTCAGTATCCTCAACTTTTATTTTGGAAAATATGGCTTAAAATATCTTTTAAGATACCCCTTCGCAAAAAAACATATTTTAGACAATCGGTAGGAGGGAAGCAATACATCACCGATGGCATATGCCAGACTATGGGGTGCTTCGATCGGCGTGAAAATCCCAAGACATGGGCGTTGACAAGATCTCACACGACTGGGACTATTACTCAAGGTCAATATAGAATTTTTCCATAAACGGGTCATGAACATAATTTACCAACTGATTATGGCGGTAATGCGTGGAAACACGATCGATACATCGTAATTTGCCGACGTTTGGTTCAAAGTTCAATTTATACTTTACACACGTTAGTTTTAAGAATCGCCAATGATCGCCTTCCATGTGTTTTTAACAAGTTTTCCGCTTCAATAGCCGATGACGGAGTGCGTGTGAATTATATACCTACGCGAGTACAACCAAACTGGAGAGAAATTCTCCTAATGGTACATTTAGCTCGGTACCTTAGCTTTAGCGATATAATTATAATTGAAGTTTAATTTACGCCCTTTTCGCCTAAATTTTTTATAGCTAATTTTTCCCTAACATATATCATGCCATACCTACCAACGTGCCAGTTCTAAGAAATTCTTCGTAAACGAAACCCTACCTGACATAGGTGTAGGTACGTAAGTTCAAAGTATAAGGAAGTGGTATCGAGGACCCGAGTTTTGATTTTTTTGTTCTAACGGCGAGTGGAAAAATTCTATAAATTGTCAACGAACAAAAAAGGAAAAAAATTATTAAAAACAATGGTAAAACAATGCACAACAAATACCATCAAAATACATCCTGTTACGACCATTTTACGGTCTAATTATACGCTAAACAGTCAACAAGTCTGATATTTTGTCAACCAAGTAAACGTAAACACAAAACATACGGTACACTGTAGTTCGTTGTATAGACTCCGGCATTCTTCTACGTAAAAAGAGGAAAAAAATACCATCAACTTGATCCTATCCTAAAACTATGTATTATCCCCTGATAACCGAATAACACACAATATCTCGACTTCCGTCCGCTACGAAATTCTTGCATTTTTAATACGCGTAAACGGTCCGACGAACCTTTCAAAAATCACCTTCTAGCTAACTGTCCATCGCTTGGCTATGCTGAGCACGACGATGACCTTAAAGTAAAAGTCAATCACATCGACTGTCAAGTTCAATCGCTCGTTGCGTCTTTTCGAGAGAACCTATGCGTCTATGCAAGATCGTAAAAAAATCTGAATTTCGCCAACGGGGGTAAACGTACCATCGGCACGTTGCAGAGGAAAAAACTTGTTCATCAGCAGCGCGAGCCAGTGCTTCCGGATCTTTATTGATACCACCAACACTGCGTAAACTTTACGTCCTACGTTGTTTCATTAATTTGTTTATATAAATAAAAATTCCTGTCGAGATCGCGTGAGTAGATTAATACGATAAGGTCCTATTTTTACCATATATCGTAAATTTAAACTTTTTTCTGGCACCTATAATTTCTTTTTTTTCACCAGAACAAGGAGAAGAGAAAAATTCATTAAAAATACGCCACCTTATACAGAGAATTTTTGAAGTGAATAGTGAATGTCCAAACTTGCAGATTTCCATCCAATTTTGTTTAAAATATATTTTTTTTTAAATTTTGTTTGAATAAATGTTTTTTTTTTTTAACTTTTATGAATTTTTGAAAAAGTTGACTAATTTTTTCAAAAACTGATCAATTTTTTTTGCGATTTTGCGAATTTTTTTGAAATTTTGTTTAAAAACAATATATTTTTTTTTCTTCTAAATGCAGTTCGAAAGTTTTGTTTTTTCATACCTTATTCAGTTTTTAAATAAATTTTATTTTTTGAAATTTTTGGGAATTTTGTAGAATTTTTTGAAATTTAATTCAAAAGCAATTTTCTTTTAAAATTCAAGTCTTACATACACATTATGATTACTAATTGTCCTAACTTTTTTCAATACGAAATTTTTTGAACTTTTCCCTGAATTTTTCATTTTTCGAATTCCATTTTTTTTTTTTTTGAAAAATATTACAAAAAACTTTATATTGCGAAAATTTTATAGAAATGGCTGAACAAACAGAAAACAGCGAAAAAGTACAAAGTGAATCACGTCGGATTAATTTAAATAAACTAATAAGGAATAGGTGATTAAAAATTTCTCAATTTTTTGAGATCTTTTTTTTTTTTAATCTAGGATAGTTTCATTTTTATTTTATTTTTTTTAAGTGAAAAAGAAATAAATATTTTAGAATGAAAAATTATCATTTTTTTAGAATTAAAAAAAAACTTTAGTCTCTCTAGGTAAGATTTTTTAATTTTTTCAAAATGACTTTTTTGGAAAAATTGTTTTTAATTTTTGTTAGGACTTTTCAGTTATTTACCTAAAACAATTTTTGATTTGTTTTTTTTTTTCAGGAAAAAAATATTTAGGTAGGTAATAGATTGATTTTTTCAAAATATTGCTTGAAATTTTTTTCAATCGAGATATTTCTTTTCTTTCAAGAGGATATTTTGTGTCGAAATTATATTTTTCAAAAAATGTAATCTTCAAATTTTTCTAATAGAAAAAGGTACGTACCTATATAATATTTTTTGCATCAAGTATTTGAAAGTTTTTTGTCTCAATTTTAAAAAATATTTCGCAAAATTTTATTTAAAAAATTTTTGATAGAATTTTTGAATTTTTCAAAGTGGATTCCCAGTGATTTTTTGAATTTTTGAATTTTTCAGGAAACTTAATTATTGGCAAAATATTAAAGGTAAAAAGCGAATTTTCTGAAAAAAATTTAAATAATTTTTAAAATTGTTTCAATAAGTTTTTAAATGATTTAAAAGATATCCTTGATTTTTCAAAATGAGTTAGGTATCTGTAAAAAAAAAAAAAAATAAAATAAAAAAAAATTGATAAGATTTTTGAACATTTTTTTTTTTTAAGAAAAGAAAAAGAAACAAACAAACAAGTGAAAAGATTTTTTACAAAAACACATTTTAAAATTTTCAAAAACAATTTTCATTTCTCACCAAATGCCTTTAATTTATGAAGAGGCGCTAGAATGACGTAAAAAATGCAAGATTTCGTCAAGAAAATACCGAAAATTGGGTGTAGCAAACAAAAAAGTCATGTGAGAAATTTTCTATCTTTGAAAATTTAAGTGCTGCGGAGCTTTAAAATTGAAAAATATAATTTTCCGAAAAGCATCGATTTTCTAATGGCTGCACTTGGTGTATTTTTTTTTCAAAAATGGAAAAATTTTGTAATTGTTGTAATCCACTCCCCTTCCCAAATCAAAAGAGACACTCGGTGTACATGAGATTTTTGCTAGTAGATAATACTCGGTTATTCTATCCAGATCTGAAATTAGTATCATCACTTTCGGAACACCCTGTATACCTAGTTACGTACGTAGGTCTACAGGTAAAATTGCCTAGTATGACAGATAAAATTTAGTTAGACTGTTGAAGAACGGAAACTTAGGACCGGAGGAGGGTTCAACACGTGATATTAATTCGCATAAATGACAAGTAATACGACACTATCTGTTCTTCAGTACCTATAGAAATTATTGCGAACCATTCGCTGTGGTCATCAATTTTTTTCGAGCTAGTTCCTACACCTATATCGATGATTTTATTTAAAAATTAACTACCTAAGTAAGTATAGGTACCTATAATTAGTACTATAGCAACGTGCAAAAAAACACATTTGATGGTATTTTCATCGCAAAAAATTACCCATCGACAAAAAATTCCACCAATACAGACGAATACTTTTCTAGAACATAATTTACTTAAATACCTACACCATTATACGAGCTCGTCAAGATTTGAAGAATGTACGAGTAGAAGGGTTCCGCAGCTGCCTGAATATAAGATAGGTAAATTTCAATTCTAAATTCGCCCTTGGCCCTTAAAATTAAACTAGAATAACGCGTAAAAACTCTAAACTCGACTGCATAATGCACTCGAATCGAACCGCACCCATGTCATGTTCTAGCACAACCCACACGATGTTTACAACTTGATACATTCGTATGATCAAGATCATGCACAAGCACGGTGCAGTTCACCACCCCTCCCCCCTTATGCTCCATTTGATTGGCACTCGATTTCGCGTAAATTCACTTAATACCGTATCTAATCCTTTATCGACATAATCAGCAAATACACAGCGATGTAAATGAGCCCGAAGAGGCACCTAAGCAATAGGTGAAAATTAAATCATCGCCCGACAAGAAGTGGAAAAAAAGACCACCTGAAGCCGAAGGACACCTTCAATTTATTACGTGCATTGGGCGATGTTGAAAAAACTGACACCGTATAAAACAATAAAACCGACACATGATGACTGAACGAATTATGTACATAGTCGTGGCGTTGCATATGTATTTACAATAATACCTACCATAATATAGTACATCCGTTAGGTTATGTACAGTAATAATATCGAACCCGGTAAACATTCGGGCCGCATAGCAATCAAGGACGTATTTTTTTTTAAAGACGCTTCATCTCTCTTCAAAAAAAAACACAAAAAACACACACATAAACATACGCATCAAATCAAAATCAACCTTTGATGAACACCAAACGCCTTGTACAATTTGAAAATTATTACGCCGAGTCGAGTTGCTTCATCGTACAACGTAAGCACAATACACCGTACGAAAGTTACCTTAAACCTTGACTGATTTATATTTGTAATCATTACCCTATAAGGAGTTGATAAATCGGTTAAAACGATTGCCATAGCGCCATTTTATTTCACATAAAGGCTCGTTGATTGAATTAGCATTGAGATAATTCGACGTGAAAATTAATAATAACACGTCGAGAGACCCGCAGAGGAGACGAGACGTAAATATGACATCTCATCTATAGGCGATTTACCATCTCGCAAAGAACAGGTAGTATCTGTATAAATAATTCCGCCGTCGAATATTTTTTCTCCTTTTTTTCCAACGTCATCGTCACCTTAGGAGACGTTTCGTCGCATTTACGTCAATAATAATAATAAACGACATTAAAAAGGTATTTGTTAACAAAGGTAAGTATGCGGCTTGATTACTCGCATATTCGTGTTAAGAAAACAACGCGATTAGCATTGATAGGGCATCTTGAAAATATGTAAGCAATGAACAACCTTGTCAAGTACACTCGAATCTTTCTCCCTTTTTAAACCAACGCATGATTATATATAGGTATAATATTTTACGTTTTTATTGTTCGAGATATCTTCAAATTTGTGCTTAAATTTGTACAAACCTCGAGTAGATACAAGGTGTAAAATTATAAAAAATAAGGAAGTACCTACCTAATGATTTTTTCAAAAAAAAATTGCCAAAAAATCTTAAGAATGAAAAGAAAATCTCGGTTGTGAATTAGAAACGTAAAAATATTAGATATAAAATATACAACTTTTAAAAAAATTAATTCGGTTAGTTAATTCGCCGAGAAAAATTTTTCCGTCAAATTGTGCAATATTTTCACTCCAATGAGTCAGTCACTTCAATTTAATGTTGACATTATACAAAAGATATAATACCCACCTAAGTTGAATTTTTGATGCAGTTAGAACAGAGTCTAGGTAGGTAAATACTCGTAGAATAAGCATGGGAAAAATCCTTATCGTTGCCAGTTACACGTACTTCAAATTTGCCAGACACTTGAAATAATTATCTAATCTAATTAGTAATTAATTATACACGGTTAGATTTAAAATTTTCAACTTTGAAAACACATGATTCGAGACATATTCGTAACGTTCATATTTTTAAAGTATAATTTTGCAAACCGTAAATTAAAATTGTTAATTAATTCAATTTCATATAAAATCTAATGTGGGTAAATTTCCCAGAAATGAAGAAAAAAAATCACAGTTATAAAATACTCATAGGTACTGACGTAGTCAAAAAACTTTAACCCCCAAGGCCTCAACGCTCGAAGTTCCAAAAATAAGTGTGATGCATATACGAATAATCCCCCCCCCCCCCCCAAAAAAAAAAACAGAAAATTTTTTCTCCAAGAAAACAGAGATCTTTTCTTGAAAAAATTCAAGGACATTTTCTTCTTCGAAAAAATGAAGAAATTAACAAAAAAAATCAAAAGATTTTTTTTTTCTTGCAAAAAAGTTAAGATTTTTTTCTCTGAAAAATTTGAAAGATTTTTTTTTTTAAAAAAAAGGGGTAAAATTGAAAAATTTTCTTTAAAAAAAACTGAAGGATTTTTTTCTGTACACTTAAAAATAAGAAACTTCTTTCTCCGAAAAAAACTGAAACAACTTTAAAAAATGGAATTTCTGACATGGACAATTGACCACGTCTAAATCGTGGGAGGGGGGGGGGGGGCTGGACATCCTAAAAAATGAATGCGTTAAGTTTTCCAATACGTTTTGACATGATGTTGAACTAATTAAAACTTGAATAAATCAAGAAAAATTAATCCAATTCACCAATATTTTGCTAGCACAAAAAATAGGAAAAATAAAATAATCCAATAGAACCCTTCTTTGGCATCATACGTATTTTCCATAATTACATCGATGACCTATTGGTTTAATTTAAAATAATTCGTATCAATTACGTACTTACATTTCTTCGGAATTTTTCAGTTAAAATGTTGAAAAAGAGCATTTCAGGAATTTTGAGATGCAACAGACTCAGTAAGTATACGTATAAGTGAACAGTAGAAATTTTCGAACTCACCTAAAACAAAAATAAAAATATAAGATTAATATTTTTAATTAACATGAGGAATCATTCAATTTAAAAAAAATTAAAATTAGTAGATATACATATAATATTATAATAAATATAAGAAGTCAAGTTAATCAAATTAACGCCTTCAAGTTATTCTTTTCGTCATTGTTGCTTCCAGAAAAAAAATTTCTCTCTTAAAGGAAGCACTTTTCGAGGTGAAGTTTGAAATAAAAAATTGAAAAAATTAAGACCAAAAATCAGGAACTTTTCCCACAAAAAAGAATGAGAATTATTTTGGCTTCAAAACAATTAAAATGAGCAATTTTTTCTACAAAAATTTGAGAAATGAGTTACTTTTTTAAATTAATTTTTTAAATTTTTTTTCGTTTTTTCTTTACTTTTTTAATTTAATTTTTTTTTTTTGCTTTCAAACAGTTCTGAAAATTTTTTTATTCCAAAAAATTTAGAAATTTTCTACTTCCAAAAAATTGATTTTTTTTTACTCCCAAGAAATTATCTCAAAAAAATTGAGGCCAAGTTGAGACTTTTTCCTCAGAAAAAACAGGAATTTTTTTTACTTAGTCAAAAATTTTAATAAAGAAGCCAAAAAGACAAAAAAATGTCAGAAAAGAAGTTATAACAAACTTTTGAGCACTGCAATGATGAAATTTCTATCAAATTCGCACATTCGTTACCTATCCCTGTACTTTTTGAAAAAATTATTTTAACTACTCGTAGGTATGTTACTTCTCGCAGGTATGTACAACGAAAAAACGAATAAATAAATAAATAAATGAAGTTTCCGTTTTTGGAATGTTACTCTTACTAATGGAAGGAAGGGGAAAGGTTCCTAGAGCCTCAGTACTTGCTACTATTCCATCTCACATGAGCCAAAACATCTCCACAATTTGATTTAATTCGAACTTCGAACACGTTCATGGAATGGATTTGACTTTGAGCCATCCACTCGAACCGGAAATAATCGAGTTTGAAAAAATATCGAGCAACGCTCTCGATTTCGCGATTACTATTCTAGGAATTCGGCGACGCTACGACTAGCTCGGCGTTTATTAAACAGCGCCGCTAATATTTTACTTTCATACGGCGGCGATCGTATAAATAGTTAAGAGTAGACTATATCCTTTATTTACATTCGAATATACCCATACATATTACCTACCAGGTACAATCATTATAATGAAGAAACGTACTTTTACACGGAGTGGCATTGAACGAAAAAAATTCGATCGTGTGTACGCTATTTGATACCGTAATTTACTCGTAAATGTAACATGATTCGGTTAATTATTACATCGTAATTACTCGCAATAATATGCCCCTTGCGCCGTCTGCGTGAAATTCAAATCCGCCCGACGAAATAAAATATTTATTAGCGTATTCTAAGGAAACGCACTCCGGCGTGCCTTTTTTTTCTACTCTGCGCTAGTTCATACCTATGTATTTTTACATCATTTGATAAAATAACCGAAACAATTACGCAATAAATTCTTTTACTATTGGTATAATTATCCGACGTAGGTACGATTCTTTTTACCTCTTCCCGTTACACGTCTTCATCGGCGTGAGATTTTTATTATTATTGTTGGCGAAATTGAATCAGTTCGATGCCTTTTCTAGGATCAAGGTGCCGGAAGTGCCGCTTATGGTACCAATGTGTAAAGCCGCGTGGCCCATATTTGTGTCGATTGTTTCCCCTTTCAAGAAAGTGATTCGTTACCATTGGATTAGCAATGCTTCCGTTTTTATTTTCTACCATACGTGGCTTCACGTTTTTCGTGTTCTTTTTTATTTTAGAAAGAGGGATTAAGTGAAATAAACATAGTATACATTTCTGAGCTAAAAATATATAAGCTCTCAAACTCTGCTATATGCGCAATCCAACCCAAGAACTTTATTCTAGAATAGTCTACAGGGTGTTCAGGGAGCACCTAACAAAAAAAATTACTCAGTTTTTTGAAACAAGAAAATTACTCAATTTTTTGGAACAAGAAAATTATTACCAACTGTTCTTTGAAACAAAAAAATTCTTTTACTCGATTTTTTGGAACAAAAAAATTTATTCAATTTTTTGGGAAAAATTTACTCAATATTTTGGAACAAAGAAATTCACTCAACTTTTTTTAGAACAAAAAAAAATCACTTGATTTAAAAAAAAAAATTAGGTAACTTAATTTAAAAAAAATTTTAGAACAAAAAAAATCACTTGATTAAAAAAAAAAATTACTCAATTTCTTGAAGCAAGAAATTTACTCGATTTTTTGAAATGAGAAAATAACCCAATTTTTTGGAACAATTTTTTGAAACTAGAAAATTCCACGATTTTTTTGGAACAAGAAAATTACTCACTTTTGTGGAACAAAAAAATTTACTCACTTTTATGAAACAAGAATACTACTCGATTTTGAAACAAGAAAATTTTTTGATTATTTAGAACAAGAAAATTACTCGATATTTTGAAACAAGAAAATCACTCAATTTTTTGAAACAAAAAGTTATTCGCTATTTTGGAACAAAAAAAATCACTTGATTTTTCAAAAAAAAAAAAAAATCATTAATTTTTTGAAACAAGAAAACAACTCGATTTTTTGGAAAAAGAAAATCCCTATTTTTTTGGAACAAGAAAAATTACCCAATTTTTTGAAACCGGAGAATTTCTCGTTTGTTTCTTTTTTTTGGGACATAAAAATTACTCTATTTTTTGAAACTAGAAAATTACTCGCTTTTTTGGAACAGGAAAATTCTTTAATTTCTTTGGAACAAGAAAATTACTCGATTTTTTGGAACAAAAAAATTAACTTAATTTTTTGGAACCAGAAAAGTACTCAATTTTTTGAAACAAAAAAAATACTAGACTTTTTGGAACAAGAAAGTTAGGTACTCGATTTTTCGGAACCAAAAAATGCTTTGATTTTTTTGAAACAAGAAAATTACTCGATTTTTTGGAACAAAAAAATTCTTTGATTTTTTTGAAACAAGAAAATTACTCGATTTTTTGGAACAAAAAAATTCTTTGATTTTTTTTTTTTTTTTTTTTTTTGGAACAAGAAAATGACTGTTTTTTGAAACAAAAAAAAATACTAGACTTTTTGGAACAAAAAAATTATAACTCAATTTTTAGGAACAAAAAAAATTACTCAATTTTTTGAAACAAAAAAAAAATACTCGACTTTTTGGAACAAGAAAATTACTCGATTTTTTGGGACAGGAAAATTCTTTTAATTTTTTTGAAACAAGAAAATTACTCGATTTCTGGGAACAAGAAAATTCCAATTTTTCGATTTTTAGCGCCCTCATTTCTCCTTCAATTTTTGCGTTATGCACGATAGTAGTCCCTTGTTGTATTCAAATCCAAAGTTTCATTTGATCCTCCTTGAATATCCTCAATATATTTGTACACGGGATCGCGTGAAATGGTTCATAAAAAAGTTGTATGATAATTGAAATGGAACCTGTTCGAAAATAGTCACAACATCGTTTTTTCACTCTGATGAACGTTCGTTACCGTTGTTTTTCTTTCGGCGTAGAAACAAAAAATACGATCGTACCATCGCAATCAATCGATTCAGTGGACCGAAAGAAATGTAATTTATTATCATTACACGACGCGACGTCAACACTACTACTATCGAAATCTGACGTATTACAAGTTGTACATGTACAGGCCTTACACGCCGTTTACATATCCTATGCTGTGAGGAAATTCGTTAATTTATCCTGGTAATTTGTATATTTATAATTCTGATACCTGTACGAAACATCTTCCGTTATATTACACCGTTGAATACAGATGATACACCGGCAGTCAGCACGCTCTCCTCAATTGGGCCAAGTGCAGTAGAACGTACGGTTTCTTTGTCGGCCGAGAAATTTTTTCCCTAATTTTTACCCAGTTGTGTTTTACATATATTTGTGTTTGTGTGTAAATATGTAATGTATACGCACAACGTATTACCTACCTACACGTTATAATTATTCCAACGCGGTTATTTGCCTACGAAGCGGCGAGGTGTGGTACACGAAGCATAGCGCAGAGTTAAATCACGCCAGCACTATCGCGCCATTTAGTCTAATCTCACAATTTTTTTTGGCGGATAACTCCTTTAGGATATTATCGTCGCACAAGTCCTAACCCCACCGCGCCCATTTCACTGCTAATCGGACGCTAAACGTGTGAAAAAATGTTTACGTTTACCTCGCCTTACACCTAATAGAGAATTTGTCGACAAGCAAAGCCATAGTTAATCTGGTAAATTTAAAAAATAATCTAGGTTGGCTATTCGCTCTTGTCGTACCATACCATACCACCATACCGCAATGCCGAACAGCTCAACGGTTCCATTCATTTTTCACGTGGTCGCGTGGAAAACCGGGTCAAGACCGGTTGGCAGAATTTTTTTTCGAAATGACAACAAAGGATACGAGTAGGTAACTTTCGATATCTCGTGTGTCGCCTATCGTATATGCGAATAATTTCACTCGGCGAATCGATACACTCTCTTGGTTTTCCTATTTACCATACCCAAACGAGCCAAGTTTTTCTCAGAATAACGCGTATTTCATGCTTGTAAAGCGACAATGCGATTCCAATAACAATGGCAATATTTATTTTGACGCCAAGCCGCCGAATTAATACCATTGTCATGCGAATCATTAATATTGAAAAGACAACAGACGCAGACAGGTCCTCGATTTAAATTTAGTTCATAATCGAAAGTACGTATATAAATTTTTTTCATCCTCTTTATTGATTCGTCGTCTCGTCGATGTATTGTTTTAGGATCGCGAGACTGTGCGCCGCCATACTACCTCAAAAAACAATTCCATTCTATTTCTAGGATGTAATTAATCAGGTTTCCCGGGAGAAAGCATGGTGATGGTAAAAATTTAGCGAGAAAGGCCAATACCGGCGAAGAATAGGTAGGTAGGAAATTTTTTCAAAACATATTTCACTATTTTGATTTGAAAAATCAGGATCTTTACTAAATTTTTATAAAGATTTTTTGGTATAGTAGGTCTAGGTAGGTATTAGGTAGGCAATAGGCACACAAAGAGCACAGTCAGGTAAGTAGAAGTGATTTGGCCTTCAGCAAGAATTTCTAAACTCATCAGTTGAAGTCTCTACCTCCTTCAGGGGGGGGGGGGGGGGGGAAATGTGAATGTTTGTTTTTGGTAGTTTCAGCCAAATTTTTTAAAACTTGGAAAAAACGTAGGCAAATTTTTGAAAATTTCACAATTATTGCCAATTAATTGCCAATAGTTAATTAATTATTTCTTCAAACTTTCTAATTTTCAATTTTTGAAATTTTTTGCCATCCTTTTCAAAACTCTCATTTTCCAAACAATTTTCAATTTCTATAAATTTCAAATCATAAACAATGTTTAATTTTGAAAAAATTTGATTTCTAAAAATTTTCAATTTTTTCAAAAAATAGTTGTTTCTAAAAATATGTTTAGGTATTCAAATAAAAAATTCCAAATTTATAAAAACTATACCTACTTAATGCCTAAAAAAATCATAAATTGAAAAAAATAAATTTTTGTGTGGTTTGAAAAATGATTAGGTAGGTAAAAATTTTTTTTGTTGAAAAGTCTTCATTTTCCAAAAAAAAATCAATTTTTAAATTTGTGAAATTTCACACATTTCAAAATTTTTCAATTTTGGAAAGTTTTTCTAAGGTAGGTAGTTTCAAAATCCAATTTTTGAAGACTTTCAAGCTCACGAGTTCTTTTTTTAAATAAAAAAATTGATGATAAATTCTTATTATTAAAAAAAAAAAAAACTAGTGAGAAATATTTATTAATTCTTTTGAAAAAAATTCAAATTTAAAAAGAAAATAAATTTTGATTTTTTGGAGAAAAAGTCGTCCATTTGTAGAGAAAAGAATCAATCAATTTTTTCAAAAAAATCTTGCCTTTTACGCTACGTACCTACCTACTATTTTTTTGCTAAAATATGCCTCTTTTTTCCTTTTGAGGAAATTACATTTTAAAAGAAGATTTAATACATTTTTAATTAATTTGTTTTTTAAATTAATTTATTTTTAAATAAAATCTTTCAAATTTTTTGGAAAGAAAATAATTACCTAAATTCTTTGCAGCATTTTTCTTTCTTTCTAAGGTTGCAGTGAAATAAGTGGATGCAAGTGGAAAAAAGCCATGAAAATGTAAACCAAAGAGGGGGAGAAATATCTTGAAGCGCAAAAGAACGAAAATTTTCCCTCGCTTTTACATGCTTTTACCAGCATTAAAAATTCTTGAAAATAACACAAGAAAACAGTCAAAAATCAATTAACGTTGAGGATCGACATTTTCTGGAAATTTTTTCTCATGAGGAGACACTATCTGAGGTTATCACTAGATAAATCCGAATTGGGGACAATTTCACCCACTTATTCCGCAACAACGTTAAAAAAAAAAAAAAAAAAAAAAAAAATTGAAAAATTAATTTTTTTGCAATTATTTTACTGTTAAATTTTTACAGAATTTTTTTGTAAAAAAAATTACTTATAATATACCTATAATATTTATTTTTTATATTGGTTTTTAAGAATTTCACAATCATTTTTTCCAATTTTTTTCATTAAAAATTGGAAAAACCCGCCAATTGGTGATGCAAATTTTTGTCATTTTTTAACAGAAAAATATCGTTATGATTCCAGCCCAAAAAATGAGTAAAAACACTTAATCAAATCACATAACTTTTCAAATGAATAATTTTGCTACTCGAAGGATAATTGTGAAGGGAGATGGTCCCATAATTTTGAGGATAGAAATATGATGCTTATGATCAGCACTTTTTTTCTCGCATTGAGTTGCAAATATTTCAATTAGAGAGTAGGGAGATGACGTATATGTTAGATACGAAAAAGATCACCATAATAAAAATCCATTTACGAAATTATAGACAGATTTACCACGCTGAGCAAGCCGATAATATACACTTACATTCGCGTTGGTATAATCAACGAATACAGCAAATTCCATCATCAAATCCGCCAACGCAGCCTCGCCTTTCGACGAACCAGAATTTTTCCAAATTTTCCAAGAACTAATCCATAATACATCTGCGACATACCGATCGATCAACCAGCATCCACCTTCGCGTTTTCACACAATCCAAGAGTACGTCTCGGCCGTTATCTAGGCTGGCAATTTTTTTTCTCTCATTTGCTCGTTTCACTTCATATACAAGTACAAACCACAACCACATTGGCAGAGGACGCGGGCACGCGTAAGTAGTATACCGTCAACTCATCATACATGTTTAGAATAACCTATAATATACCGAGAATCTATAACGGTAAAAAAAATACTTGAAATTGATTTTCATTCTTTGACCAACCATCCACGTACGATTGCGAATAAATAAACCATTTTATTAAGTTATAATTCGTGTTTCTCTTCTCCTCCTCCTCCTCCTCGCTTCTATCTTCTGCATCATCGTCCGCGTCCGTGCAATACAGGTACCAAGTACATATAGAGTAGAATACCACGTGTAAAAAAAAGAACCTCGTTTTTATAATCGTGTATATACGATTGTTTATTTTCTTAATATCGATATTTTTCATCTATAAAGGTCATTTCGAAGGGCGAACTTTGCAACTTACATGAATGCAGCACCTTCCATCTTCGATGCTCCATATACGTACTTGTATATTTTTTTGTATACTTTACAGCTGCTTGCATGTGCAATATGCATGCATATGGGTAATGTTTTGCCACCTTTTTCCCATTCGTACATTTCCATGTGCAGTTAGCACTTCGTGTGGAAGACATGGCACATGGGGTATCATCAACGAGGGATTTGCATCCGCTTTCTCTGGCTCGAGTAGGTAGTATGTTCCATCAACGCACCCTGCTATGGTACTTACAGTTAGCGGAAGTTCAACGTCACCGTTAAAGTACTTTACCTTTACGGTCCTGTGTAATTTTTTTTTTTTTTTTAAATAAAAAATATGTCGTAGTATTAAAAACAACACGACAAAAAACCTCAAACCGAGAGAAACGTCGATATTGCAAAGATGGCAAAGTATACGTATATGTAGCTGTGTACGTTGGTTCTTTCTTCCACCATCGTGCAAACGGTATCAAGTTCACAGGTTACGAAAGTATACTTGTTTTATAACAAAGATATTATCGCGTTCGGATCGATAAAAATTTTTACACATTTTCCTAGCCAAGTTTTTCACTTCCACGTGCGATAAATATTATTCGCTGGCAAAAAAAGCGCCAATTTTTAGGTCATTATCAGTTCCGTTTCAAGACCTGCAGAATCATTGGTGGCGAAATCACAAGTCGTACGGTGCGCAGTGTAAATCTAAATCGACGTGTATTTGTAAATAATAAGAAAGAAAAACATGTTTTCAAATTGGAAAAAACAAAACAAAACAAAAGACGATAACCAGCGTTATTGTATACATTTCTGTAGTAAACCGAAAACATTACACCATCGATGTAATTTTCTCATACCACTTCCAGTGTCAAATTTAATTTCCTAATCGTCGCTGCGCTGTTTCTCATCATACAGTTACAAGTAACATTGTTCCTTCGGCGGGTATTCGGTATTCTATTTTGGTTTACCGCATGTTGAATAAATTCTCGTAGTAGGAATGCTTCTGCACTTGCGGTTTGTTTCCTTTTTATATAATAATCCGCGTTTTGCCTTGATGAAATTTAATCCTTTACTCATACTATCTTGTGACCGAACTATAAGTATGCTCCAAGCTACAAGCTGCTTGTTGTGTTGTATACAGAGTGTCCCGGTTCAGATTACCCAGACTTGAGATTTGGATACAACCGAGTACCATTAACAAAAAACTTTATGTACACATGTTGCCTAAATTTGAAAATGAAAAAGCTACGAAGGTTTGAAAATTTGTATTTTGACAAGCAAAATCGGTTGGCAACACTGCTTTCAAAAAAAATTCTTCTCCAAGAGTGAATAGTACCTACTTTGAAAAAGCAACAAAGTTTCAACTACATTCGGTTGCCTATCTCTGAAATTTAAGGAGTTATAGCCACACGAAATTCCGGTCGAAAATATTGCCTACCTCAATTTATCACGGTGCACTGATGAGACATGAAAATTACAAAAATCCATCAAGATAATAATAATTGGAAAAGGGGTTACTTTTTGAGAGAAACAAAAAAAGTTATGTGAAAAATTTGTCTATCTTTGAAAGTGAAGGCGCTATGGACCCTTGAACTTCAAAACTGCAAAAATAGCCAGGGAAGAAAACCAATTGAGACCCAATTGGTTATGGTGATGGTGGTTTTCAGAAAATTTTGAAATTACTGGTGGTTCCAATTGGTTTTTGGTTTTTAAAAATTTTCAAAAGGTTTTGGTGCCAAAGTGGTTCTATTAATTTTTTTTTTTTTGATTGGTTCTGGTTCTGGGTTTTTGGTTTTGCTTGAATAATTGGTTGTGATGGTGGTTCTCAAATTAAAAACCATTTCAAATGGTTGTGGTGGTGGTTCTCAAATTAAAAACCATTTCAAATGGTTGTGGTGGTGGTGGTGGTTCCGTTTTGGTTTTTCAATTGGTTTTCATCGAATTGCTTCCATTTCGTAGTATGAAAAATATTTCCCAACATTTAAACCATTTATCTATGGCATTAACCATCAGAACCAGATGGAACCATTTTCGTGCTTCCTATTATACCACAAAAGAACTAAAAAAAGATCAGATCTTTGAAATTTGAATAAAAAATTAAAATTCAAAAAGTAAAAAAAAAAAAAAACTATAAAGAATAAAGAATAAAAAATGAATTTTGCCTACAAGTTACAAACACAATATTGCAATAAATTTAAATTAAATAATATACATTCAAATAGAAAACAAAAAATAATAATGTTTCCACTTTCCAGAGCGTTGAAAAATCAGAAAAATGAAGAAAACAGCCCACAGGGGGGTAGGTAAGGGGACCAATTAAAAAAAATTTCAAATCAAAGTTGTTGCTTGAAGTTCTAGGAATAAATTTGGTCATAACAAAAATTTTGATTAGACCCCTCCTTCCCTTTCAAATCCACTATTTCTCTTTTTAGAACCAAAAAGAACCAATTCCATTAATTGGTGGTGGTTCTGGTTTTCATTGTAAAGGAAATTGAAAATGGTGGTGGTGATGGTGGTTTTTTATTTTCAAACCACTTTCTTGTGGTTGTGGTTATTTCAGCAAATGATTTTTCGTTGTGGTTCCAAACGGTTCTCTTCCCTGCCTTTTCGAAAGGAATTGGTTCTTTTTGGTGGTGGTTTTTGAATGAATTTTTGAAGTTCATTGTAATGGTTCCAAATGGTTTTGAAAACCAATTGAAATATCTGGTGGTGGTGGTTTTACCCGGTTTTGGTTTCAATTGGTTTTCTTCCCTGAAAAATACCAATTTCCGAAGTTTTGTAATGAGCGAATCGCCGTAGTAGTTTTTTTTTTTTTTTTTTTTTTTTTTTTTCTGGCACCATCGACAATTTACCAAGTCCGATACTATACAAGGTGTCCGAAAAGTGGTCTGCCAAATTTGAAATTTGGATATAACCGAGGACCACCAACAAAAATCTTCATGTACAAATGGTGTCTTATCTCTATTTTGAAAGAGCAGTGGAGTAGTGGTGTGGAAAATTTTTTTAATTTTGTGAAAAAAAATCACGAACCAGGTGTAACTTTTTAAAAGAAACAAAAATAGTTATGTCAAAAATTTGTCTATCTTTGAAAATGAAGGCGCCACAAAGTTTTAAAAATTAGTATTTTCGAAATTCAAATGTATTGCCACTACACCGTAATAAATTGAGGTATAGGCAATATTTTTGACTGAGATTTTGCGTTGCTGTAACTCCTTCAGTTTCAAAGATAGGCAATTCAATATGATTACAACTTTTATTGCTTTTTCAGAAACCTATCCATTGGTGGTGTTGAAATTTTTTTGAACGCAGTGTTGCCAATCGATTTTGTTAGGTAAAATACCGTATTTCAAACCTTTGTCGCTCCTTCATTTTCAAACTTGGACAATATGTGTACATAAACTTTTTTCTTAGTCGTACTTGGTTATATCCAAATTTCAAGTTTGGCAGACCACTCACCGGACACCGTGTAGAATAGTTACTTGGTATTCAAAATTGGCGGGGAGGGGAGGAAGGGGTCCAATCACAATTTTTGTAAGAATCAAAATTATTTCTAAGACTTCAAGCTACTACGTTTGTTTGAAAATTTTTTCAATTGGACCCATCCTTCAGCAGTTTTCAATAATATAAGTATCTAAGTCGTATTATGAAAAATTGGAAGGGTGGGGAGGGAGGACGGGAGGGTATAATCGAAAATTCTATAATAGCAAAAATTATTTCTAGGACTTCAATCTAAAACTTTTCTTGAAAAAATCTTCAATTAGACCCTTCCCTCAATTTTGAAAAAGTATCTACCTGATGTTATGTGAAATCAGATGAGAGGGAGGGGTCCAATCGAAATTTTTATGATAACCTAAATTATTCCTAGGACTTCAAGCAACAACTTTAGTTTAACAATTTTCCAATTGGCCCCTCCCTCCCTCCCTCCAATCTCTAATTTTTAATTAGTATCCTTGAGTTGAGAGTAGAAAGGATCCAATTGAAAAAATTTTCACACAAAAATTGTAGCTTGAAATCTTAGGAATAATTTGGGTTATTACAAAAACCTCCCTTCCTTCCTTCCTTCCAATTTTGAATATCAATAATCTATTTAGTATCGGACTTGGTAAATTTTCCATGGTGCCAAAAAAACAGTACTGCGGCGATCCACTCGTGCTTTGTAGCCCTTCATTTTCAAAGACAGACAAATTTTTTAAATAACTTTTTTTGTTCCTCATTTATAGCCGACGTATGACGATAGTTTGAAATTTTTATAAGAATACCATTGCCCCTTCAAAATCAAAATAGGCACCTGGTATGCATAAAGTTTTTT
Source organism: Balanococcus diminutus (assembly GCA_959613365.1). Taxonomy (NCBI): domain Eukaryota; kingdom Metazoa; phylum Arthropoda; class Insecta; order Hemiptera; family Pseudococcidae; genus Balanococcus; species Balanococcus diminutus. Next base: position 31,063,777 of record OY390715.1, on the reverse strand, counting down.
GTTCTTGGCAGTCATCAGTTACACCCAAATCTAAAGTCTGGTTACTCTGAACCGGGCCACGCTGTATATGTACCTACGGTTGCGCACGATCCAGACCAAAGAGACACATATTAAAAAATTTTCCTCTCGACACAAAAGACGAGATATGCTGTTGGACATTTCAGTAACGCACATTAGTCACAGATACGGTACACGGATAATTCGCTCCAATCATGGAACAAGGTCTTTCCACCTAACATACTCGTTGTCTCTTCTTATTTACGAATTTTCCAAATTGGTTTTTCTCTCATTTCACGAGTAGACGTTCCTATACCGTACGCACTCCTCGTCTCCTGTTTTTCTTTTTCTTTTGACATAAGTGTATGTGGGAGAAGAGGTATGAAGAGGTTCGCTTATGTATACAGGACAACTCTGCAGACCATTCGGACACACTGCATCGTATGTACAGAACTACAGATGTGCCTTGCATCGCACAGATATTACCTACCTACTGGATTTTCTGCGGCCATGTAGCCGTTACACACCTTATGGTACATCGATGAAATGTACATGGATACGCTCTATGTCAATGACATCTAGCTCAATCTTGACGTAGGTATATATACGCGTAGATATTTGTGGAAAATTTTTTCCATTCGTCAATTATGTCGCGTATCAAAAAGAACCGTATGATAAATCCATCTCTCGAGGAAAACAGTTGAACTGGTCTTTTTTCGGCCTTCCACGTACCACGAGAGGACTTCCATAGCCAGCGGAAAAAAAACTAGCGTATAGATAACGACTTTTTAACACGAATTGACGTATTTCGTGATTGACATGGACACTATGCCGAATACACTTTTATACGTACGTTTGTGTAACTGGAATTGGAAACCACGTACCACAGATATTCGATTCCATATTTTTTATTGTTTTTGCTTATTGACCGATTTATCTTCGGAAAACTAGTTCGTGGTTTCTGGTTCTCGCGAGCTCCTTATGGGTCCACCTTGATTTACAATGTTCGAAGGTATGCTTCAAACGAATGCCATGGTGTTGAAGATTTTTTTCGTCTTTTTTCTTCGTATTTGGGCTACCTACATATACGTATATAATATGTACCTACAATTTTTATGGCAGAGTGCAGCTGAGCAAATTACCGGAGTTTTTTTATACGTGTACGAATACACGAGTAGAAAACGTAGGCAATAGGCATGCGATTTGAAAATTACGCAGTATAATTTTTCGGCAACGATGTGACATTGATAAATTGGCCATCGTTTAATAGATATTTTCCTTCCGCTGATGTACACCTTGTTACCATAGGTTGAATTCAACGCCCGGATGTCACCGTAGTACAATTCAAATGTAATAACGTCAATCGATCGTAAATGAGCGATGTTTTCAAAGCATCGCAATGTCGCGTACCGGCGCCGCGAACCCATGCAGAGTATTCGTCGAACCTGGATACTCGTTATCAATTCATAAATTATATGAACAAATTAGCTACGTGAAAATAAACAGCCCACTCTATTCTATAGGCAATTTAATAACGTAGGTAATCGAAATGCGCTTTGATTAAATTGAAACTACAATTGAGAATTCAAATATAATAACTAATTTTGGTGAAAAAGGCAGAGGTGTGGTGGTGCCTCGCCCCCAAGCAGAATAAATTTTGAGGAAGTTGGGTGAAATGGGAAATTTTTGGAAAATTTGGGGGAATTAGTAAGGAAAATTTGATTTTCGTCCCCCTACGTATTGCTATACGTCACACCGCTGAAAAAGGGCCAATTGATGTAGGCATGCTGTAGAAGTGTAGATATTTTTTTTGAAACTGAAATGTTTTTTTTCTCACATTAGTAAATTTTTTCCCAAGAAAAATGAAAGAACGCGAGAAATATAAGGTACCTACTTGAAAATTTGAAATGATTTCTCAGAGATTTTTTTCGATTTTTTTTTTTCAACTAAAATAATTTTTTTCAGTAAAACTTTTCTGTAGATAATTTTTCATGAAAACTATTTTTTCAACATGGAATTGCGTACAGAAAAAAAAATTAAATTATTTCTGTCAGAATTATTATTTTGACAAGGGAACCTTGTCGACTCCAATTGAGCTGAAAATTTACTCACTGAAATAGCATATCATCCAGATCTCAGGACCAAATTTTGAGCTGCTGAAGTTGATTTCCTAATTTTTGGTATATTTTTGAAGATAACGAAAATAGCCCATTAACAAATTAATTTTTTACAAAAAATAGTAAATTTTGAGATAAAATGCTGAAAATTGGTGTGTAACCCAAATTCGTCCTCTGAAGTCTATTGCAATAATTTTCGAAGCGATCAGGAGCTTCCAGTAAAAGTTGAATTATTTCCATCGAAATGGAATCGCTCCAGAAGGCCTTACAATCAATTTGGGGAAGCTAAAAACTTAATCCGGAGAAAAGCCAATTTTTACTGCAGGCTCAAAATCGTGTCGAAAATGGGATCGCAAATCGACTCAGGGGCAACTTGAAGAAAAAAAATCAATTTTCAGAACTTAATATCAAAATTGACTATTTTTATAAAAAAAAAAATTGAATACTAATGTGCTGCTTTCGTCAGTCACAAAAATTCCACAAAAATCGAAAAATCAACTTCGGTAGCTCAAAATTTGGTTCTGAGGTGCGGGTGACATGCTCTTTTGGGAGAATTTTTCATTGGGGTGATTTTGTCTCATTGGGGAAAATTTTCCCACAATTTTACGGAAAAACTAAAATAACCACAAAACCTACGAGAACAATCTCACCGAAATAAAATTCGAGGAATATTTTTATTCTTGAAAAAAAATGGATTCATCTGCTCTAAAAAAATTGAAGATTTTTTTGCTCCAAAAAATTGAGATTACATATTTTCTAAAAAAAAAAAATAATAAATTAAAATTCTTTTCTCCAAAACAAGTTTAGTTTACCTCAATGCAGTTGTATGGAGTTCATGAACCTCTTATCGAAAACAAAACATTTCTTTTTGGCTGAAACTTTATCAAAATCAAAGATTAAAAAAGTGGTTTTTGTTTATACAGATAACCCATGCGAGACTGGTTATCAATTCCGATATCAAAACACAGAAATGACTTAAACAAAAAAAATCCAATGTTGATTTACACAAACCAAAACATAACGCACTATCGATAGAATATTTTCAAATACATCGCGTACACGTACTTCCAGTTGATCGAAGTTTTCGATACAATGTTTAATATACGAGTACCTACAAACTACCTAGTATAACGTTGAGCTCAATATGTAATCATATAACCCGCACAATGATCTGACCTAGGCATGTAAATATTACTTCAGTTTCAAAATATACATTTTTCGACACTATTCAAAATCACCCTAAAGACAAAAACCGAATTACATAATTTGTCTTTTTTTTATCGACACTTGAAACATGCGAACGAAAATGAAGTACGAGTATAATAAAATTCGTGATACGTTCAAGGACCAAGTATAGGGATTATTTTCACAATCTACGTACGTATATAGGTAAGTATTGAATTGATACTTCCTCGTATATTTTTAATTTATGATTTATTATTTTCGTATCGATCGCTTTTAATGATTTACGATACTTATTATAAGCACATATGTATAAATACCTATTGGACCTAATTTGAGTCATACAGATATCTAATCCAGATAACGTATCGAAGAAATTGAAAAAAAATTGCCTTAAACACGAGGAACTCTCTAGACTTGAGAAAAAAGTTGACGAGGAACCCTTCATCACCAAGGTCAGAAAAAAATCTCTTCCATTGGGTTTTCTCACAGACTTGGGTAGTTTAATTAGGATTGTTCTCTTATATGTACTTTTTCATCGGGGTATTTTTTACCTGAGTCTTTTACTTACAAATTACAAGATCTTAGAACCCAATTAACTAGCATCTTCGCGTGTAATAGTTAGAACTTCCAAGTGTATAGAGATGAAAAAAAAGTATCAAGAAAGGCGTGTAACTACCAACACCGGTTCACTCCGGTATTATAATTCTAGTCGAGTGGTGTTTATACTGCTATAGCTATACGCTTGTGTGTCTACTTCCACCTTACCAATACCTACACGTTGGTCAAGTTGTAGAAGTTTATATACTTAATATAGGGCAGCAGGTTACCTTTGGCCGCGATTATTACTTTAATACGCGGCGAACGTATCTCGGAATGCAGTTTGATGCAAGTTTGACTGACCTGTGACGAGAAGTAGTATCTATTCCTACTAGGTCCATACGAAATTCTGCCCAATAAACAAGGGTAGTAAAATTATATTAAATATAATTCTCGACCGTAAAGATGTTTCACAATTTCTTTTTTCGATTAGTGTCTAGCTGACTTCAATAGATTTACCACTCAATGACTTCACGAGAAGACGCTTCGGGTGATTTTTTCCCCAGTGATGAGCTTATATAGTGTACCTAATTATGGAAATTACAATATACAAACCGTTGTTAGTTGAAATAATTAACCATACACGAAACGTGTAACAAAATATAGTGTAAACATATGACGAAAAAATCATCATCAGGCGGCAATGTGCTGTGGAAGCAGTGTATCACAAATCAATTTTCATTGTACAGTCCGAAACGAGCGCAGGTGAAATCTTTTCTTCGTGATTTCACCGTTAGATACATTGATGAAAATTACCATCAGCGAATCCTTGGGTGTTGAAAATTTTTTCGGAATATTAGATAAAAAAGTCCACGACACGAGTGGATCTGGGGGTGGGGGGGGGGGGGGTCCTGTCGAAGTTTTTGTAATAACCCAAATTATTCATAGAACTTCAAACTACCATTTTTGTTTGAAAATTTTTTCAGTTGGACCCCTCCCTCTCCACCGATTTTGCATAACACTACGAAGATATTAATTAAAAATTGAAGGAGTGAGGAAGGAAGGGGCTAATTGAAAAAAAATTCAAAAAAAAGTTGAATGTAGATTAAGATTCTGAAAATAATTTTGGTCATTATAAAAATTTCGATTGGATCCCTCCCTCTCCTCCGATTTCACATAACATGAGGCAGTTACGTTTTCAAAATTGGGGGAGGGGTACAATTGAAAAATTTTTCAAACAAAAGTTGTAGATTGACGCACTAGAAATAATTTTTGTCATTATAAAATTTTTGATTAGACCTCCCACTCTCTCCAATTTTGCATAATATGACTTAGATACCTACAAATTATTAAAAATTGGTGGAGGTAGGGGTCCAATTGAAAAAAATTTCAAACAAAAGTTGTAGCTTGAAGTCTTAGAAATAATTTTGGTTATTACTAAAATTGCGATTGGACCCCTCCCTCCCTCCCTCCCCCACCCCAATAAGCGGGATTGGACTTGGTAAATTTTCGATAGTGCCAAAAAAACAGTACTGCGGACGATTCACTCGTGTCGACGACATACTCATTAAATTCCGGGCCCAGGGACAAAAAATTAATTTCCTTGTTCAGCAATAAAAAGCTGAAATTGGCTGAATTTTTTTACAATTTTGGGCTCTTAAAACCTCCGGGGCAACTGTCTCACCGTAATTCTCCATCAAGTATAGGGTCTGCCAAAGTCTTATCACGCTTCTTCGAATTCACTTAGTCGAGTACAACTTACACAAAGCGATTTTTCTGACAATCCCAGGCAATAGCCGGTAGCATTTTAATTTAAGAAGACGATCTTGTTAAATGGACATCCATCGAACAAATGTAACGCTTTTTAATTTGCAACAATGTACCCAAGTACGTAGCATAGACTGCCAGCTCCAGTCTGGTCGACAATAAAAAACAAGACCATACGAACATACATCGGGTAAAAAGAATGTTAAACAGCACCGAACAACAAGTAGCAGATCGGTATATCGATATGGCGAGCAGCAATTTAAACAACCATTGTATGTCATTATCCAAGATGGCGTCATCTTCATCATTGTCGGCGACGTTTACCAACATATACCTGCATATCTTTAATCTTACAGCTTACAAAGGCTTCCAACTTCATCTATTTCTATATGTAACGAGAGAGAATGTACGCAGAACGACAATTCACTTTATATATCGCGTGCCCCTTGTCCATCTCATTCTCTTCTCTTTTTTTCTTCTTCTACTTCACCATATCGACGTTCTTGACTCTTCTTTTCAAAGGTAGGTAATACCCTCGACAATACGATACAATTACGTTTTTTCTTCTTCTTCTTCTTCTTGCTCTTGTTCCATGCTTCACAAATTCTTACATCATTGGATCACGTTCTCTACTTATTTTTTAAATCGAGTTCTGCACTATCAAGTTTGATTAACGGTAATTTTCTTTATGGACAAATTGGCTATAATGTCCCCTCGAGAAGTCCGCAGATCTTTTCGAATACTTTGACGAGCAATTCCTAATTACCCGATATCAAATATTTAGTAGGTAGGTCTAAATGTGTACTGCAACCTAGATAGATCTTCGAGACATCAATTAGACAGAACACAGAAGATCCCTCATCGCCTTGAATTTTTTTTTTTTATTTCGTATCATGATTCACGAACTCATCTCATGCTCAGCCAAAAAATCTAGTTCTATTTACCTTGGCTCAGAAGCACCAAGTATTTACCACCATGGTACAAAAAAAGCATTACATAGCTCTACTCGAAAGCGCACTTTTCACCGAGGAAGGTGAAAATTAATTACGATAAATGTAAACATGGAGCGTAACTGCCTCCAACACGTTATGGTCCAATGGCATAGAGGTCACTTTTAACGTATCCGCTGAACTTTTACTATTCCAAAAAGGAAGCTACACTTGTACGCTTTGAGAATCCACTACACACAACTAAGAGTATATCCCCTTGTTCGTAATGTGACCGCGAAGAAATTTTCCATTAATAAATAACCATCTCTTGGCTTGGCGATGGAGTGTTTTTCACAGCACTCTAGTCATCTTCGTCATTCAAATCGTTCATTCTGTTGTGAAAAAAAAACACAAGCCTCGTGTTGTCTCGTACATATAAGTTGAACGAGTATTTAGGTAAGCTATACGTTCAAAGTACGTAAGTGTAGGTGAAGATAGATACCCTTCTCGTCTCGCACACGTATCAAATGAGCTTAATCAATTTTGATTATCTCTAATTACGAGTATTATTAATTTTTTAAATTAAATACAAGGCGTGCGGCGAGTATAAAGTTAGTCGGTTACGTGTGTAAGAATTCATGTTATTCATGATGCGAATTTCGTTGGATTGTAGGAAGTGAAACAAAACCGTTGGTATTTTTACGTACAGCTCCAAAATGAAAGTCTTGAAATAAAAACACGCTTGCGAAAACTGAGTGAATTTTTGGATGGATGATTTTGACACTGTTTCTACGAGTATGATCGGTGAAGTGATCCTAGAGAATAATTCTGTAATGGATAACGTGATCGCAGAACAAAGTGTTCTACGAGTATGTGCTTCAGACGTATGTACCTATGACTAGGTACTTGATACGTTCTTTGACCAGATTCTAATTTAAAGGGGTTTCAAAATAATGCGACGCACTCCGATGAGTCAGGTAGAAAGTTATTTTTTGATACTACATACATGACTTGAGCACTTTTTTAAAGAACTATTTTGAAATAATATTTGAGGTTTTTTGGGGGAGGAGAAAGGTGTTAACGAAAACAATATATTTTAAATTTTTTTTAGATTTCTTTTTAAAGAAAAGATTATTGGAATTTTTTTAAAAGTTGATAATTATTTTAAAATATTTCTATACTCACTGTGGTGAAGGTAGCTTGAGAAATTTCTTTAGTCAATTGAGACGCTTGTTCCGATTGTTGAATATAAGAGTAAACAGCCGCTGCGTCGTCTAATTGAGTTATTAAAAATTTCCACGTATTTTCGTAGTCTGGCGACTTATCTTGCAGCATATATAATTCGGTTGTTTGAGATGTTTTTGTCAAAAAAAAAAAAAAAAAAAAAATTCTACATTTTTGCTCGAAAATTTATTTTTCAAAGATTTTGTTCAGATTTTTTTTCGAGCGAATATTTGTTTTTTTGACATACTCAAATACATAGAAATTCTGAGATGTTTTTGTCAAAAATTATATCAAAAAATTTTTTCAATTTTTTTTGCAATTAAAAAAATATTTTTGTTAATTTTTTTCAAGTGAACACTTCTAAATTATTTTTTCGTTATAAGTAAATTTGAGATTGTTTTGTCAGAAATTTTTTTTTTTATTCTTGAAACATTTTTCGATTTTACATATTACTTCAAGTGAATAATAATTAATTTTGAATGATTTTCTTAAAACACAAGTTTGAGATTTTTAAATTTTTTCCAAGTACATACCTAATAATACAAATTAATAGGTACCTAGTAATTTTTAAATCATTTCCTTTGGCACAATTTTAAGAAATTTTTGTAAAAAAAAATTCTTAAAATAATATTAGGTATTGAATAAAATTTGGATTTTTTCCAAGTGGATAATTCTTATTTAGTTTTGAGCTGTTTAGGTACATCAATCAAATATTCCAGCACAATAGGAACCCTTCAATTTTTTCAGAATACTTTTGAAATACCATCTGTTTGGCACAAAAACTGGGCTCAAATGATGTATTGTTGCAAAAAAATTATTTCGACAGAAAAAATTGAAAAATTTTTATTGCAGCGTTGCCAACTTAAGATCTGAATAAACAGTAAAAATTTTCTAACTTTTTATTTAGTGAAAATTAATTTTCAAGAAAATTGAAAGTTGGTAACCATGGAATGAAAATTTTTTATTTAATTTGATCGAAATCGGAGATACGATTTTTTTCACTCCACCCTAAAGTGCATTGACAATTTTTTTATTAAACTTTTTTGACACAATTAGGTATGATAAATTTTTCAGCTAAAAAGATGATTTTAAATTTTCTTCGGGAAAATTTTTTTTTCAACTTTTTTCCACATTTCTTTTCAAAGAATAAAAAATAAATTTTCAACTGAAAGGATTATTTTCAATTTTTTTTTAAAGAGAATTTTTCTCAAAATAATTTTCTACAATTATTTTATTGTTCAAAGAAGAATTTTTTCAAATTTTTCATGAAAATTTTACAAGTGACTTTTTTGACTTATTTTTTTCAAATAATTTCTTTGGAAGATTTTTTGGGTATTGTAAGCGCGTAAGTAAATTAGATTATTTTTGACGCAATTCTGAGAAATTTTTATCAAAAAAATATTTTTTTAACACAATAAGGAATAATTTTAAATTTTTCAAAGAGAATTTTTTTCAATAGGTATATTTTTAAAGAGAATCATTTTTTAAAGTACTTTTTCAATTTTATTAAAACGATTTCTTTGGAAGAATTTTTCTACATAGACATGATTATTTTTTACATAGGCTAATTTTTTCTTCCAAAAAATCATTGAAGACAATTTTTCTATTCAGTTTCTTCTTTTACTCACTCAATGAATTTTTTACAATAAAAATTTTTCTAAATAAAAATTGCTCATGGGAGGGAGGGAGAGGGGGTATTTCAAAAATGGTTTGAAAATCATTCCTTCATTCTTCTGTCTTCTATGCAGTTCTTTTTCGTAAAATAAAATTTACCAGTCCTTTTTTTTGTAGGTAACCAAAAAATGTATAGATAAACTAAAAATCACAATACCTAATTTAAAAAAAAAAATTAAAAAACGACAAAAATGATCGAAAATTTAAAAAGAGCCTTGAAAGTCGTAAGTAAGCACCGCATCTAACGCATCTTCGAATTTCTAGAAATAAATTTGAAAAACTTCTCGACGCACGCAGCACCATACCATAATGCACTACACTGCACGGAGGAGCCAATTGGCGCGAAGCATATTCACCTTGTTGCACCGTCTTCGGTACCGTCACGTCACATTAATTAACAGAAATTCCATATCTATGTGTTCGTTTGAAAGCGACCGTCTCCGAGTCTCTGCGATACTTGCACGCGTAATTTAAAGAAAAAACCTCTTTCAACTTTTCCAGTAGGCTGGCAAAATTAACCGATGCTTGAACTTCTTTTGTTACCGGTACCTATTATACCAATAAATTCGAACAATCGTTGCGGTGCGCCGGTATTGTTCCATATAGAGACATTTTTTCACGCTGTTAATTACGCCACTATCTGTACGTACGTATACATACAAGTATCGCAGCCAACTCGTGTACTTATACGTTGAAAATTCTCCAAGTATAGTAGGTCTATGTATTAGTTCGAGCCGCTCGTACAGCAACGACACACGAGGCGGTGTTATTTTCACATCTATGAGTAATGTTCGCACTTGACCAGTTAAATTAGCCGACTTGTTTATCATCGTATACTATCTCTGATGTTTTGATGGCTAAACAAAAGCCATTGGTAAATCAAGATGCGTTCGTTATATCGAATGAAATATACGAATTCACTATACACCGCCGCCGTATAATGGGCCTACGAGTAGTACGCCAGTTCCAAGTTATATAAGGATGATTTTAAATTATAGAAAAAAACCACACATTCATAGTACAGAGAGCGTTTGATTTTCTTCCAAGATTTACCACGTTACAACGACGTTGTAAATAGGGTAAAAGTTGAAAAGTAATTTTACCTTATCGTTTGATCGATGAACGCACTTATAACGTGTTACAAAGCGCAGGAATTTAATTAGGATTCGATTAAATCCGAGTACAGAGAGAAAGAGAATCATCTACAACGGTGAGACTGCTAATGAAATACAAAAATCATGTAATATACGATTTCATCGAACATCCTAGTTATAGATAAGTAATTACGTTTTGGAAAAGATTAACGACATAGGTTGCACTCCGAGCTCTATACCTGGTTACCTGTACCTCTGGCTCTAGCTCTAGCTCTGCCTATCTCTACGTACGTCGTACGTCATGTAACCGCGATATTTGTACGCACGATTTAGCGCAAATGATGGCCAAAGGTAGTGATTTGGTCGAGTTATATAACGCAAACGGTGGTAATTTTCTGCTGACCTCGAACAGACTCTCTGTTTTCGTCAATTAGAAAAAAATTCAACTTTGATTGGTCGTGTGCGAGTAATAAGACAATCTAACACTGTCCTTTCGCGGTGACGAGGTACACTCGGTCATTTTTTTCCCTTCCTCAACGGTTCACTCTGCCTAGTCCTGTTGGTCAGGGATGGGTATTGGGTAATTGGGGAAGTGGGGTATACAGTATATAAATTTGACACGCCGCGTTAATGATGTACACATTCCTCGTCAATCTTTTGCCAACCAGTCAGGAAATCAACTTTTATAGACATTAACCTCGATACAAAAAAAAGAAGTGTTTGATATGCGGGTTTTTTGTACGTATGTAGTATGTTTGTACTTACACGTTGCACGCCTGTTGTATTAGTTTGGATATGGAAAAAAAAAGGTACACATGTATGTATGCAAGACGATATTCATAGGAAGTGCCGAGAGTAGTTCAACGTGGTCACGATTTATCGAAACTTTTAAGCTGTGGAAATAATAATAACAGGCCAGCTGAGGACGATAAAGCGGTTTAGCCTTTCGCCTTATTTGTCCGACGACCAATGAATCATTTGCAAATAATTTTTTTCAAGTGTTTGTTCGACTATGCTTCGCGTTCGCGGCCCCGACTGATAGATTCAAACTTGAAAATATAGGTTGATCGAGTGCTTATTCAATGTTCAGGTTGTGCACCTGGTTTGTTTGAGGATTAGAAGTATACAAGATGGTCAAGTACGATGACTATGTTGTTGAGCTAGAACTATATCAACGAATGGAAAACGTTGCACGTAAGTACGAAGTACGAACATGGGTTATTCTAAAATAGGTATGTGTAGTTTTGGGTTGTTTGGGTAGTTCCAAATGATAAGTGGTAGTTCCAAAAATTAGTTTGGGCAGAGGAAAGTTTTTGCTACTTTCAACATTTCTAGTGATGTATTAATGTAAATTTAAATAAATTCACAATTGACAAATTTTGATCAAACAGGCAACTTTCGTGAAGAAAAAGACTAGAGAATTTTTTGAGAATTTTTCTCAATATTTCAAAGGAAAATTCTCAACAGAAGAAATCAAAAACAGAAATTAGAAAAAAAAATTGTAAAAATTTTTTTTACCATCAAAGTTTTGAGAATTCGATTTTCTATAAGAAAATTCTCACTTCTTTGAAAAAAATAATTTCCAAAAAAAAGTCTTTCTGGTGAAAGAATTTTACATAAAATTTCATTTCTAATGTAGAATTTTTTTAAATTTCCAAGAAATAAATTTTCAAATGAAGATCCAAAGAAGAAGAAAAATGAGGGATTTATAAAAAAAAAATGTCAACAAATTTTTTATTGCATAGAGAAGATTTTTGAAGTAATGTTCTCGAGTTTTTAAAATGATTTTATGCAAAAAAAAAAAAAAAAAAAAAAAATCATAATAAATTTTACTCGTAAACTTGAAAGAAAATAATTAATTTTTCATTAAATTTTTTTAATGAAAATTTTTCATCATAATCATCAATGATACCTATTTTTTTTTTATTTATTTTTTTTTCAACAAAAAATTTTCAAAATAAACTTTTCAAGAAAATTGCAAAGAAAACATTATCAAAAAAATATCCAAGAAGTTTTCAACACATTTTTCTGCGATTTTTTTTATTCTTAGGAAAATTTTCTATGAAAAAAAAATTCATGAAGATTTATTTTATTTTATTTTATTTTATTTAGAAGAAGAATAAATCACCAAAACAATTTAATTTTTTACAGTTTCCAAAATTTCTTAGAATACGTCTAAGTATATACTTATTCAGACATCACAACCGAATTCTTCAAAAAAAAAAAAAACAACTTTAGCAACAATTTTTCAAATCTTGTTGCAGAATGAACCACCTATACTTTTCACAAAATCGTACATATTCAACTAAAACGTTAATTATTTTGTTGAAGACTTGAAACACGAAATTTAAAAAAAATGTTCTTCTAGCACAAATTTTGGAAATTTTGTTGAATAGATCCATACTTTTATTCTCAAACATTTTGCTCAAAATCAAATTTGTTTCAACTTCTGTCATTTTGAATACTGATTAAAACCTTTTAAAATTGTAAGGTAGAAAGTTCTTTTTTAATTTTGCATATTTAAAAAAAAACCTAATGTTCAAACGCATATTGAATTATTCTGAATGAAAAAAAAAAAACAGATTTAATCATCACAAATTTTCTCAACTTTTTTTCGAAAACAAATTTTTTCAAAAAATTTTCTTCAAAACATCTTTTACAAATTCTTGAACCTTTTGATTGAGAACATTTTTTTAAAATCAGTATTTTATTTATCTTGAATTTTTTTTAAAGTTTTTATTTAACTATGAGGGCTTTATGAATTATTTCAAAAATTGACTTGGTTTTCCAAATCTTCTAAAATTATTGCAATTCCGGTTTTTTTTTTGGTTCGATTTAGAAATTATGTACAAAAAACATAATTCAATTAACTTTTGGAGAAAACTATAAAAACCAGAAAAGTGATGTCAATATATTTTCCCAAACAGCAAAGCAACATGTTTTTTAATTTTAATTTTTCCGTTCTTTTTGCAGCATTTTCACCAATTTCAAAATCTTAAAATTCCACATCTATACTTCCGCCTATTTGACCATAATGAATACGATTTTTTTTTTAAATTTAAAATTCTACTTGTATAGTAAACGATTCAGAAATTTATTGTTTCAAACAATTTCATGGTTGCAATTCGTTACATAACGACATTATTTCAAAAACAATAATTTTAAAATAATGAAAAAAAAATTCGATATGTGCATTATGCGATGGCCATGCACAAGGTTTCAACATTGGCGCATTGCATTCCGAAGATAACATAATATTCTTTAATCCGATACTTGAAATTTCGTCCAATTTACGAGTAAAGAAAAAAATTTCAAGTATGTTGCATTTTGCTCGGATTTTACAACAGTTACAATTTAAATTGGTATGAGATTAGCACGACTTTATCAATTTGATTGGTTAACGAGTATTATCAAATTTGCCAAGGACTTGAATGTGTATACACTGTAAATACGTACACTGTACGTAGTACCTCACCTCTACCTCCTGCTCCTACCCATACAAAGCTAAATTACCATGCGATATTTGCACAGCATACGAATGGTAATTTGCCAACCCAAGATAACGTATTTTATTACTTACACGTACTTTCTTCGAAATAAAGACAAAATAAAATGACACCAACCTGTAACAGATAAAAAAGAAATGCACACAGTTAATAATATTCGTATTCACCCCATGTTGAGTCACAAAGGTATAGAAAAAAATTTTGCATGAGTAAAAACTAGGTTAATGCACTTATGCAACTGGCAACATCACCTATTTCAATTTCAATCGTTAATTAACGTTTCTGACCCGTCTCGAATACAAAGCAAGATGCATAATGATCTTACATAATTTACTTTTTCCAATTCTTTCACAAAAAAAGAATATATGAAATATTTAACGCCGCGAGATTCACACGAAATGCTTAAAATTATTTCATTATAAATACATTCGCGAGTTCTTTGGTATATAAACACTTACTAAAATATAGGTTTTACCTCGACAATGCGGCTCTAGGAAATCACCTGACCACGAAAACATTTTAGACTGCACAGAAGCCTTTTGTGAACGTAATTCCAAAATTATAAGGTACCCATTAAAAATTCGTGTTTTGTTAAACGGAACTGTGTGTACTCGTAATAGTCGAAGCGTATTATTAATCGAAAGGTAAAAATGGCCACCAATTTACTTACTGATCTTCACTAAACGAATAAATTATCAGTGGAGAGATTCCCTATCATTTTTGGTACATTTTTCGACTAAATTGAATTTTTATCTCGAATTATTGATACCGCGAATCTCAAATGCCTTGGAAAAGAGACTTGAGAATTAATTTTTTTCTCAAAAAATATAAAATTTGTTACATGGAACCAGACTCCTTACAAAAGATACACGAACGTAACAAAACCCTATATGACCATCTGTACGACCTCTTGTACATCTTTATTTACCTGCACAAGCACACTCCAATTAAGTTGTCAATTCGATCTCTTCTGAGATCTGAAGCAGGTAAAGTAAAAGGATCTGCGAACCCTTGAAAGTTCCGACTCGATTGTCGAATCATCTCGATCACGCGATCTCTGCGAATAGAAAAAGAAGGAGGAAAAACAACGCCGCAGTCAAAAGTTAATTACCATTTTGCAGCTCGTTTCCACAGATTCTAATAGAAAATTAAATTTCCAACCAAATCGTTTAATCACGAATTGCTCGATAAATTAGCAATTAAATGTCGATTTTCAAACGTTGTTTGCGCGCTTCTCATCGACATAACGTCGTCGTTGTCTTCTTCTCAGACATTATGTAAGAACCAAAACGCCAATCTGGTAAAAATTTCTTAAATTATAGTTATTTACATTTGCCATCGCATCCCATCGAATCGAACTGGGAAATAGAATACTTGGACGACGATGGTTAAATAAAATTGCGCAACCGTAAGAACCGCACAAACGCGCAATTTTCTTTCATGTCACAAGCACCGGAGCATCGGGCGTAAGTACGATTACGATGCTGCATCGAGCAAAATCTACGAGTACGTTACGACGCGACGTCGACGTTGCGTTGGTTGTTTTCAATGCCAAACATAACGGCCAAAAATAACCGTACTTTCATCTGTAAACGTATATATTTTTGTATTTCCGATACTCTTTCTCTCCGGTAAGTAAGTATATAGTAATTTCCTACGAACAATTCTAAACACCGCCCGAGCTTAAGTAGTTTCCATAAAGAAGACATTAACGAATTACAGACGTTTCAAATGCACACGTAACATGTAAACTCGACTCCGATTATCGCTAACTGATTCGTTTCGTCTGCCTATAAACTTTTGCCAAATGAGAAAACAAAAACGAGAAAAGATCGTATTAATAGCGACTGATGCAGTAGGTAGAGGTACCTTACCTACGACCTACGTGTACGTAATGTGCACGTATATTCTTTCTCTTCAACAAACCAACACACGACTTCACCAGAGCTAGATCGTTCAATAAACAGAACTCATCGCGTACGTACGAAAGAACCTTGAAAATAGCACATAAGATCATTCGTATGTACTATTTTACATTGCATTTTACTCCATACAATATACAATATAACAACATCGTTCGCGTACAATACCACACCCACGTTATGTAAGACCACAACCGAAATATTCCACTAATTGCGCTTAAATTGTCTTAATTATACGAATCGTAGGTTGATTTAGTAGATAACTACTTGTACCACACTCTGAATATACACGATGTCCTTTGAGAGGCTGACTTTGAGGCGGCTATTGTGAAAATTTATGGATCATCAAAATGTACTATAAAAGTTACCTCATAAACGACCTAAATAATCGATGGATTGAAATATGGCGTCGTTTTGTACAAATATTCCTTATTCGCGACGTGTTTTATTACTCGCAAAACAATTTCATGCCAAATACAGCGATATGATGAGGCAGGCTAAAAGGTTTTGGGTGATAGTGATACTCATAGGTATCCAATAAATATTATGAAATACTATACATAACTAACTGTAAGACTGCAAAACCAACAAATATGTTGAAATTTGGTAAGTCACAAGTGTTTGTTTTAACAAAAACTTCAGAAGGACAATTGTTCAGGGTAACAAATTTTTTAGATACAAAAACGTTCAAGCAAAGAGGTTTCAAGCGAGAGGGTTTCCCTAAAATCAAACTATCAACTATTTTCATCACTTTACTCTGATTTCAATGACAATTGATAATGTCTTAATCAATCTAAAACATGAGAATGTTTTGTTTTCAAAAAAAAAAAAAAAAAAAAAAAACAGTTTTTTATTTCAAAAAATTACCTAGTTTTTTTTTAACACTCAAAGACAAATAATTGAGATTTTTTCTCTAAAAATCTGAAAATAAGCAATGCATTTTTCAAAAAATAAAAAGATATTTTTTCTCTAAATTAAAAAAAATCCACTTCAAAAAATGTACCTACAAATAAAAAAATAAAAAATAAAAAAAATAAAAAAATAGACGTTTTTTCCAAAACATTCATTCTTTATTTTCTTCCTCTCTCCTTTTTATTTTTACTTAGGTATCAAAAAAAAAAAAAATTAAAGAATAAAGAAAAATTATCCTGAAGAAAAACTCAGAAGAGAAAAAGTGGATAGAATTGGAAGGGAGGAACGAAAGGAAAGAGGAGCGGAGGATGAGAATGAAATGAGGATTGAAGGGCTAAAGAAGGGAGTAGGAGGAAGTAGGGAAATAAAGAATGAAAGTTTTGAAAAGTAAGTAATTTTCCCCCCATTTTTTACAATTTTTAGCAACAAAAAATTTTAATCAATTTCTAAAAAAAAAAATTCTCTTTCCAAAAACCAATTTTTTTTTATAGAGGATGACTTCAATAATTGAGAAATTTTTCAAACAAAACTTCTGTTGTACTCGTGGATTGAGAACCTTGGGATAATTTCAGTTATGACATAAATTTCAATTGAGCTCCTCCCACTTCTTTAATTTTGCATAATGCATTACATATTTTCACGAGCATTATTCAAATATTGGAGAAGTGTGAGGAGTGCAATTAAAATTTTTGTCACGACCGAAATTATAAATAATATATTAAAAGGAGATCTAAATCCACGCAATTTTTATTTAAAAATTTTTTCAATTGGAGCCTGATAATAATTTTTTTTTTGGCAACTTAATTATGGTAGAAATTTTATTCCTATGGAAAATGGTAAAGTTGCTATCCTGGTTCCAACAAGCTATTAGTTTTTTTTTCATTTTTTTTTTCATTTATAGGTTGGGATATTAAATCGAAAAGTAAGCTTAAGGGGGTAAAATAATCAGACCATCACCTCTACAACTGGATTTTTTCAACTTTTATTTTAAAAATTCTTATATTTTTTTGAAAATTAAAAAAGATTTTAGAAAATTTATTCTGAGTATAAGTATAATTATCTAATTATTTTTATTTAGTATTTTTTTGGGGAAATTTTCTATGCATAGGATTTTTTAGGAGAACTTTTCGGCCAACTTTTTTCTTTCGCCCCAGATTTTTTTTTAATGTTTATACAAGTTTCTTACTTTTTTATCATTTTTTTCACTCATACGAGCTTTTTCACTTTTCTCCGTAAAAAATTTGTAAAAAATTATTTTTTTAAATAGTTTTTTTTTTTCTATTTTTAAAAAATAGAACTGTTTTTGAGAGAATTAAAAAAATAACTTAAAAAAAATTCTTTCAGTATTTTTTTTGGAAGAAAAACTATTAGAATGATTTTTTCTGCAAAGTTTTTACGTAAGTTAGCTTTCACTAAATTTTTTTCCAATTTTTTTAAAACGAAAATTTGAATTAAAATAATAATAATAAAGTGAATATTTTTGAGCGTTGAATTTCATTTAGGTATATAAATTTCTTAAATAGGTACAATTTTTTCAATTTTCTTTTGAAGTGAAGCTTCAGATGATATGAAAAAAACATTAATTTTATTATTATTCACATTTGAGGGAAAATAACTAAAATTTTAGCACGAGAAAGTACAAGTATTCATAATCAACGTTTTTTTTCTACAAAAAATCCACTCACAACTTTGTTTACATTTTCGATTCGATACATGAACACAACTTGATCTTACCAATATGCGTAGGTATCACAAACACATCTTGTATGACATCATTTATGGGCATTATTCTACAATTTTACATCATCAAAATGAAGATGTGCACGATGAAACTCGTCATTTCCTCCGTTTATACATCTCAAAGTTGACTCGCTCGTTGCTCTCTAAATATGGAAACTAGTTAAACCAGACTTAGTCAAAATTCTAACAACGTGCAATTTAGGCGGTCGCAGCCGTCAGCATATTTTTCTTCAAAAATTCACCATCATAACGCCGCCGCGCCGATACCGTTGCAAATAAACTAGTTTCCACTATACTTTTTCAAACAACTCTTCATAAACCATCGAATATTTATTTTATTTACTTGTTTTGATGTAAATCTAATCTAAGTAGGTATACCTGAAATCTGCATGTAGAAAAAAAATCAGAATAATTTTCTCACCGTGTGAACTTTTTACCACAAGTTGATAAAATTCGCTCATTAATTGGCCACTGGTTCGGTAACCATCTCAGTACGTCGACGTTCGAAGACTCCTCCAGACTCGATAATTCATTTATCAAAAATTACCTCTCGCCACCAAGAGCCAGTTTTTTTTTTCACGCGTAGCGTAATATTTTACTACACAGGTACGCGATAATCATATCATACTCTAAGATATGAATACGACGATGGCAGAAAATCTCATTCAAAATTAACCGGTTTATTAGACGTACATATGCTTTGCGGTTGATTTGACGCGTCTTATTGGTCGATTTCAAGTATACACGTACGAATGTAATCCTCTTCAAGTACATACGTTTAAGTATACGCATTACGCACCAACACACGTACAAGTACTTATATCTTTCGTCTCTCTTTATTTCTCCATCACACCTAATAATAAGGTGCAATGAACCGGGCACTGTAATATTACCGCAGGCTAAAACCATATCGGGTACTTTGATGAAAATAATTTCAAATTCGTACCACCAGTGTACGCTACGACCTTCGATTTGCGTCAAATTCATACTTTTGAACGAGTTTGCTGCGATGTTTCAATGTTGCTGGTTTTAGAAAAAAAAAATGCAATAAATTTTAATAATTAGACGAAAAGTGTTTTTGAAAGTTTATTACAAGATCTTCTACTGTAAATATTCATGAGCGTAGCTGAACCATTTCATTAGATTAAAGGTGTTCACTGAATTTTTTTCAATGTTGAGTGTGAGTATGTTTTTTTCTTTCCAAAGAAATTGAAAAAATGTATACCTATTATTGAGAATTTTTCTCCTACAAACAGTTCAAAAAAATTTTACTACGAAAAATTGAAAAATTCTTTACCACTAGAAGTTGAGAAACTTTTTCACTAAAAAAAGTTAAGAATTTTTTTTACTTTACAAAAAATTGGAAAATTTTTTACCAAAAAAAGTTGAGAAATTTTATACTACAAAGAATTGAGAAATTTTTCGCTACAACGAATTGAGAAAATTTTTATCACGAAAGGTTGAGAAATTTTTTTTTTTTTTTTATACAGCAACTAAGGCTAGAGGCGTATCGTATTTTACTACAAAAAATTAAAAAGAAAATTCACGATACAAAATTGAAAAAAATTTTCACGATCAAAAACTGAAATTTTTTTCTATTACAAATTGAGAAATTTTTCACCACAAAATATTAAGAAATGTTTTCACTACAAAAAATTGAGATTTTTTTTTACTACCAAACATTCAGAAATTTTTTAACTACAAAAAGTTGAATTTTTTTTTACTATTAGTACAAAAAATTGAGAAATTTTCTATTACGAAAAATTCGGAACTTTTCTACTACGAAATGCTCAAAAAAAAATTTACTACAAAAAATTGAGAAATTTTTTCACTACAAAATATTGAAAAACTTTTTTACTGTATAAAAAACGAAAAAAATGTTACCACAAAAAGTTGAAAAAATTTTTCACTACAAAAAATTGAGAAACTTTTTTAATTACAAAAAGGTTTAAAAAATTTTATTACAAAAAAATAGGAGTCTTTTTACTAAACAAAAAATTGAAAAAAATTTTTCCACAAAAAGTTGAAAAATTTTTACTGCAAAAAATTAAAAAAAAAATCACGATACAAAATTTTAAAAAAAATTTACAAAAAATTCAGCATTTTTTACCACAAAAAGTTTCGAAACATTTTTCACCACAAAAAATTGAAAAAAAAAGAGATTTTTTTTTACTTCAAAAAATTGACAATTTTTTTACCACAAAAAAGTTAAAAAATTGGGGGGGGGGGAATGTCGAAACAATTTTTTACGAAAAAATAATAATAATTGATTTTTTCAAATTAAAAGAATAAAGTTTTCTTTTTACCTCTTTTTCTACCTCCCTTAAATGAGGACCCTTTTTTTGCAATGACTCTATAAAATCAAGATAAGCCTTATATTGTGTATTCCATGGAAATTCAGAAATTTTTCTCCAAATTTAAAATATTTTCCCACAAAAAATAGGATTTTTCTCCACAAAATTGAGCAGTAATTAAAGAGATTCCAAAAAAAGGTGCAAAAAAAATCGAGAATAATTCCCCCAAAATTGTTATTTTTTCTCCATACAAGTATAGCAAAAAATGATTTATTTAAAAAAATGTGTAAGTCTGCTAAAAAAATTTTTTTTCAAAATTTTTTAAACTCAATTTTGATTTATTTAGTTATTTAGAATTCGTCATTTTTTTTTTTTTTTTGAAAAACAAGGCTGTGTCAAAGTACACTAGGCACAACCTGCAGTTAGGCCAATTTAAATATTTAAGCGAATAAATCTCCTTCACTTCAAGCCAGACGTTTCTCACAAAACGTACAAAAATAATCAAACAATCGAGGAAGTTTCTAATAGGTATACCCATCGACCTACCTACGTCAGAGACTGAGACAACCGAAAAACCCGATCATTACCTAATTACTTCGATGAATCCAGATAAAAGTACGGATAACAATAAGAAAATTATAACGTTTCACAATGGTTATAACAATTCTATCTCGTGGGGCAAACTAAACAAGAATACAATGCATCTGGGATAAATGAAGCCTTTCATGACCGTAAGATATAATTCCGAAGCAGTATTTACGTTTTTAAAAAAATCACGAATTAATACTACGACTAATTCGTCTTTAGAAAATAAATCTTTGTGCATGTAATAAAAATGGCACAAACATCCGAACAGGTTGTTGGCTTGCAAATTGACAATAATTCCATAAAAATTACATAATCGTCGTCTACGTATATCTGGCTCTTCAAAAGGAATCAAATTAATAACGAAGGCGGTCATCAACAATCGCCACCAAAAAACACGAACGAAAATATCATCAGAAGCGAACCGATCTCTCGATATAAAATGCGTAACTTGCACATACGAAGGGATCACACATCACACATCTATACCCCTGTCGTATTTCTAAAAATAAAATTAATGTAGGTGTATTAAAAATGCGCAAAAAAGCTATCAATCATGCTTTAGTAGTTATACGAGTTACGAGTAGGTACTACGATGCGTTAGTTCGAAAGCTGATCAATCGTTATACTCGCGCTATTTTTGGGTTACCCGCTTGTATCCCAAGCTTTTTATCAATTTTGCGTAATTTCACGGCTTGACTTTCACTTTTTCTAATTGTAAAACTCATCGTGGCGAGCTAAAGGTGACACGGTGTATTCCACTACTGCAAACACGCTAACCTCTTTTTTTTCTTATTTGACTTGGCATTGACGATGAAATAGACAAATTGACCATCTCGATCTAGAATACATCATCGAACTTCGATTATAATAAAAATTACATTTCGCCAATTCAATAACCGTGACAAAAGGTTGATTTACGCAGACGCATCGATACATGACTATGACGCCAATACACGTTCTTTCATATCAACACCTTCGTTCGAAATTACCACCCTCTCGTCATCTTCGGTCATCAACACCTTTTGCAATTGAACGAGAAAAAAACCACCAATATCAGCGGGTTTCTAAACCTCGTTCTCGGACGACACCTTTAATAATGGCGGAATGCGGTCCTGCATGATTCGCTTTAAAAATACACACTCGGGCGAACGTAAACGTAACTTCCGGCCGAGAAAATATAGAGAAGCTGATAAACGTTATATCACTGAATTTCAAGAGGCCAGTTCTAGCAAGTAGGTCAATCGAACCGGTCATCGAATGTCAAGAGTTTATGAATCATCAACATTCACCATCCGAGTCTTCTATCGGAAGCTGAATTAAAGGCAGAGGCGAAGATGCTCCAATCTTTTTCGTCATTCATTAAACATCATCTTAGGAGTCAAAACAAACAATACGTCGAGCTTTTTAAAAAGTCATGCTGTACCATGAGATCTGCAGCCAAGTGTACCTACGTACACGTACACATTCAATACGGCAATCTTACCAAATTGGCTACGATTAAATTTGGTAAAGAGATCCGCGCACTCCGCCACCTCCTCCAGTCCCATCATTCACGAGCTACATAATAAGTGAAAATAGTAAACCGAAAGCTAAACAACAATAGAAAGAATCGTGTCCTTATATTAAAAAAAGTAGGTATATCGAGTCTGTGCCTATATATATCCTCGTACCTCGTACGCCAAATAAATTATTATATGGATAAAATTACTGTCGCGTTAATGGTGTCGGTATTTTTCCAATCATTGTCCATCATAAGTGGAATCAAATCGACCATAGAAAAATACTCGATATTTTGTACAATTATTGTTATAAATTCTACGAAAGAAATTTTCCTCTCGAGGATTCAACGCACCTGCCTGTGCCTATCCACGTAAAAAAAAAGATGAATTCTGCATCGCTACGAATTGGTTTTCAATCCTAACTTCCGAAAGACTCGTATAGATTGAAACGTACATACATGACAGACCATAAATTATTACATCTTTTGACTTTTACGAATCGAGAAAAATGATATTTTCAGACAAGATCAATACCACAGACTCTGGCGAGAAAAACACATCGCAATGATTGATTGACTTCTCAAAAAATTGATGTTTTCAAATGTTTCAGTTGCACCAACAAACTCCAGCTCTGGTGGACTCGGACTTTTAACGTAAAACCGATAATTCACTTCGTTAATCACCTTTTGGTTTAATATATTTGAAATTGAAACATTCCAACGGTCGAATTACACGTTACGAAATATCGCACGCTGTAATTAAGATATAACAATCAATCACATAAAGCACGGATTTTTACATCGTCGTCGTCGACGCTGATTACAAAATATTCGCTTTTTTTAATTAACTATAACTTAAAAAGAAGGCTCCCTAATCGAGATAAAAATTCCATTTTCGCAATTGTAATTAAAATATTTGTACCCAAATTGCATTCGCCTATAAAAAAAACTACATCGAGCAGTTTTTCTAGGTCATTAGGAGCCAGCTGTCTATAAGTACTGGATACGTCTAGAGAGCCGCCGGTATATTATTCGTATAAAAATAATGATTAAGAAAAAAAAGAGAGGAGAAGAAAACCAGAAGTAGCAGATTCTTTGAGCATGTGAAATGTGCGAGTGCGAGATAATCTCATTAAAATATATGGTATATTTTTTGAAATGGCTTCTTTTATATATTTTTGCCTCGCTCGATGAACACATCAGCAGCCCGGTCTTTCTTCGAACAACACATTTCACACCGAAAATTATACGGTTTCTTGACTTTCTATGGAGTGTTTTCGACATTGTACGTACGTGTGGTTATACAAATACATATTTTTCTTCGATGCTCGGTGTACGTATTAGGTAAAATTATATTTTTTTTTTGACTTTTGATCTCGAATTACACAGGTCAGACTAGTAGAAATTTTTTAGACATTTTCTATCGATTTTTTGACGAGTTGGGTGCAGAGTATATTTTAACAAAGTTTTACTAAGCTGAACTACAGATAAATCGAACATCCGGAGTAAATAATGTCTTATCTCATAAAAAAAAAAAAATTAAAAAAATTTTATACTCCGAAAGTTTTTTAAAAATTTTCATTTCGAAAAAAATTAAGAAAATTTTGTTTAAAAAAATTGATGAAAATCAATAAATTAATTTTACATCAAAAAAATATAAGTTTTTTATATTTCAAAAAAACCTTGAAAAAATAGGAAATTTTTCTGTAGGTATAAAAAAATAGAGGATTTAAAAAAAGAAAAATATTTTCTTTTCAAAAATTGTAAAAAATTATCACATTTTTTTATTTGAAAAATTGAAAAAAATTAACAATTTCATTTTTTTTGAGTTAAGAAATTTTTCATTATTTTGAAAAAAGTTGGAAAATTTTTCCATTTGAAAAAACTAGGAAATTTTTTATTTAAAAAAAATTTGAGAATTCACAAAAATTGTTTTTTATCATTTCAAGAATTTGTGAAAAATAAACATTTTTTTTTGTTTTATCTAAAAAAAAAAAATTAAAAAAATTAAAAAAGAAGAAGAAGAAATTCCTACTTATTTCAAAAATCGAAAAAAACCAATTGATTTTTTTCTAATTGAAAAATTTTTCAGTTTCGAAAAATTTTAAGTAAATTTTCATTTGCAAAAGAAAAAAAAATCACCCACTCACAAAGCAATTACCTAAATAATTTTTCGGAGTAAAAATTGATTTTTTTTCATTACAATACTTTAATGATTTCTTCATCTGCAAATTGCATTTTTGGAGGTTTCTGTGGTCAGTTTAGCTCATTTTTGAAGGGGGGGGGGAGGAGTGATACAGTACGGTTTTCTGCTGAATTACTGGATCAAGACATATATTGATGGGAAAAGTTTTCCTCACAATCGTTAATTATTATTGAATTCCAAGAGTATTGAAAACTACATCATTCAATGACCTTTGCTTGCCAAAGTATTCAAAGTTCCAGACCAAAGCAACGAAATAGGAGGGTAAAGGCGCAACTCATATTTTTCACTTACTGCAGCTTCGAAGTCTGGCCATTATATAATTGTCATACATACATAGGAAAATCAACTTACCCTTCCCACTATTCAAAATTATCCAACAGAAATATTTTCGATACTACGTAAATTCATCTGGTAAAATTGTATCTCTTACCTGAAACAAACAAAAAAAAAACATAATTAATTCCACATTCAATGATGATGATAATGCTAATTCAGAAAAATTTACCGAGTAAGTAAGTATTATAAGACGAAAGTGAACAAACTCAAGTCAAAAAATTGAATATTATTTTTATCTTTTTTTTTTTTTTTTTTTCCTCAATTAAAACATCAATATTGTTTACAACTTTTTTTTCAATTCAAAAATATAATGCCTAGGGGTAATTTTTCGAAAGTTTTAAAAATTTTACCAAAAAGTTGTCAATCTCAATTTTCAAACATAATTTAGGAACGCCTTTGCTGGGCTTACTGATCGAAATCATTTATTTGTACTGTGAAATTTTTACCACTCACATTATCGTAATTTATATTTGTAATCAGATCAAATTGAGCACTCCTAATGGCTTCAATTTCAGAAGACACCGCATCGTCCCAATTCACTCAATCCATTGTATATCTACACTTCCAACATTATAAACAACCTGAAAAACTCGCGGCACCGTATCAAAATAACCCACGAATCTTACACGATTTGATACAGGAAGTCTCGAGTCAGTCGGCGTCGTATCGCGAACTCATAAATACATCTCACCATGTCCATATATCTAAGAGAATCACATCAACCAAAATCTCACGTCGACGTCATAGATGGAATCGTTACCTACCTGCTGACATTAACAAGCTCCCCGTTGATATTTTATCAAGCAGCACTCTATAAACGTCCAACAATAAGCACGTCTCGCAATCTAACTCATAGGACGTACAATATGTAAATATACAATAAATCAATTAAACCGGCGAATATTCGCCATCAACCTCGAGCCAGGCAACAAAAGTGAAATCTAATCTCTGTGCTTTGCACACGTCGTAGTCCTAAGTACTCTAAAATTATCTCAGCCAGCAGATTATGAAAATTACGAGCACATCTTACGGGGTTTTTGTCTGGGAAACTTGGAAAATAGTACCACACAATGATGGTCATTCGAACGTAGACGGCTATTGACCAACGAAGAGTTGGAAACACAATCTCTTCGTAATTCCTTTTCAAACATTCATAAATGCAAACGACGAGAACAAAATGCATAAAAAATTATCACCCGGTGAATTATTTCTTCCATCGAATAAGTCAATTAAAATCTATTGCTCGGTAAAATGGGAAAAATCCATCATAATTCATATAAGTGTGTGAACCGACGCTCAATCGAGAAAGTCAATAAACCGGTCAAAAAAAAGACCGACAATTAACGCTTCTCAGATAACTCTTGAATTACTAATTAATCGTCGAATGCGCCAATATGCACCAAACCAGAGATCATAGAGAAAAAATCAAACCCATCTACTCTCACTCCATGCATCCATTTCCAAAAAAAAAATAAAAAATCGTCGCGATGCAATTAGAATACTAATTAACGACCGATTGAATTACGATCTGAATAATTTTCGGGCCGAAAAAAACAACTACCAAGGTTAACCTCCCCCTCATCCCAATTTCTCCATAATATCGAAAGGTGAAACAAAAAAAGAACCATCTTCAAATAGAAATCACGAAGGTCAAGTACACTTTTTTCCATCTCTCGCGTTTTTTTTTTATTTACTAGTATTTCTGAAATGATGACAAAACCGGTTACACTTATTTAACTCCGATTACTAGATTTAATGTTTCATGAGCCATAAAATTTCGGTCAAACGTCTTCAATCCGAATGCAAGATTGGCACCTTTAGTGACACATTCGTATGCTTCACTTCTCAAATCGTGCTGGTCAACAGTCGCCATGCTGCGTGCTGCAGTTCCCAGATATTTCTTCCTTTTCTTCGTTTATATACAGGGTGTCCGGTAAGTGGTGTGCCAAACTTGAAATTTGGATATAACCGAGTACCACTAACAAAAATCTCGAATTGAGCAAAATTACGAAGCGGAACGCATTATGATTCAAAATTTTGGCCCAACTCATGTCAAAACTCAAAATTGAAATTTTTTCCAATTTATTAATCTGTTAATAGTTCCCCTCACCATTTTTGGTAAATTTATATTATCTTTTTTACAGCTGGGTATATTCGATATTTTATAGGCTTTTGAAAACAGATGGGTAAAATTTAAAAAATTGATCCAATTTATTAATTTCGTTGCTCTTATGAAAACAAATTTTTATAAATTAATCAATTAAATATTATTTAAGACTTTAGGAAGAGAACAAAAGAAATCAGTTTCATTCATCCAATTTAAACCTTTTTTTGGACAAATTTTTTAAAGGATGATCCTAAAAAAATAGAGATTTTTCCAAGAAAATAAAGATATTATTCTCTAACAAAATTGGAAGATTTTTTTTAATTGTTTTTTTTTTCTTCCTTGAGAATGCGAGATTTTCTTCTACAAAAAATAGTTTTTTCTTCTTCAAAAATTTGAAAAAAATATTTTTCCTTCAAAAAATTGAGAATTGGAAAGATTTTTTTTTTCAAAAAAACTATGAATTTTTTCTTTTAAAATGAAAGATTTCATTTTGAACAGAAAAATAATTTTTTTGCTCCAAAATATTTTAAGAAAAACAAAAAATCATTTTCTCAAAAAAATACACAATTTTTTTCTCTAAAAATAAGAGATTAACAAACTCATTTTAAACAAAAATACACTAGAATTTTTTTGTTCTCCAAATAGGTAATGGAAGATTTTTTTCCCCAAAGTTTTTGGAATAAAATTTTTTCGAAATTATTCCAATTATCAGTGAAAATCTATTAGTTCCTTTTTTTGAGAAAGGAATCTTTCACTAAAAAAAAAGAATATTTGTCCAAATATCATAGAAAATAAAAATCAATTTGTGGAATAGGCAGGAGAATTATTTTTTTGGAAAATATCTTCTTTCAATTTTTCATTTCTCTGTCGGTTTTCAGAAAAACATCGACGCGACGCAAAAACTGGAAAAAAATATAATTTTTTTTCAACCTTTTTTTTTCCAAAAAAAAATGAACGATTTTCATATGAAAATTTGAGAAATATTATTTCTGAAAAAATGGCAACTTTCTTCTTCAAAAAATTGTATTTTTTCCTTGAAAAATTCAAAGTTTTTTCCTTCAAAATATTTCGAAATAATTAAAATTTTATTCTTGAATAATGAGAGCTTCTTTCTGCATAAAAAAGTGACTTTTTTCAAAAAATTAAAGATTTTTCAAAATATACTTAAATAATATTGCAAAAATTTTCTTTAAAATTTTAAAAATAATTTTCAAATAATCTACCTAGACTAGACCTGCCTACTTCAGAAGAACTGAAAAAAATCAGAATATTTTTTTCAAACTTTGGTTGGATTTTTTAAGAACCAGAACGAAATTAGAGCAGCACTGCACATGGTGCATATCTCGATTTTGAAGGGGCAGTGATGTACAAAAATTTCAAAATTTTGTGAAAACAATGCACAAATCAGGTGTAACTTTTCAAAAGGAACAAAAATAGTTATGTCAAAAATTTGCCTATCTTTGAAAATAAAGGCGCTACAAGCTATTGGTATTTTCGAAATTCAAGGCTCATCCGTAGCGCCTAAATTTTCATAGATAGGCAAAAATTTCAAAATGACGTTTTTTGTTCCTTTCAAAAAGTTACACCTGTTTCATGTATTTTTTGATCGAATTTCGCAATTTACATTGGCACACCACTCACCGGACACCCTGTATATTGTATAAGTTTATGGATCGTTAACGGTAATATTTAGAGCTTCAATTAATTGGAGTTGCGGCGACGATGCGACACACGTCGTTGTTATATTGTAAAGGTGCGATTCTATATAATAAGTACGTCGTTAATACGTCACCTATCTTGGAGTATAGGTCGTCTTTATATTTACAATCTAATAAACGTGTTTTGTTTTCTTCTTTTTTCTCCAACACTCGTTGCTGTGCAGTGTGCATACAGTATATCATTGAGATAAAACGACGATGAATCTCGAATACAACCGTACATACGTCTATAGTACACCACCTTTGGTATATTTCAAATGTAAATAATGTACTTAGATATGTCATTAACACGCCTTCTATCATTGCCTCTACCTCTATCTCGATCCATTGACTAGCGGGCAATTTTTATCTACCTAGTTGGACATTTGCGCCTGTAGCGCCAGCACATTTATTGTACGCATTATGTTTATAGTTCGCGCTTATATACCGCAAAGCCCTTCATTTCGCGGTTTAACTTTCGTCATCTATTCGTAAAACTTTCGATTAAATTACTCCTCGTGTAGTTCGAACCATGTCGAACATACGATTTCGCTTTTTTACCATTTTGTAAGCGCCACAAAGCATTTAACTCGAAGGTAACACCAAGCCTGAGGAAATACAAAAGGCTAAGTTCACCAGAGTCAACCATACCAACATAGTTGGATGATTTTCCATCTTTTAAATCGATTCTATGTGTATAGTCTGTACACATGCGAGATTGCATTGCAACAATTTATGAGAAAATATTACCCAGTACTTAGCATTCGTTATCCAACTCGACATATTATTTCAAACACTCGTCGTGTATACCTCCTAGACCTACTCCAACCTCGTCCAAGCTTATTGTTTCAAACAACCGATAATAGGTACTCGTATATAGTAGAAGAAAGACGCGAGAAAAAAAACATTTGAATTTATAATTAAACATGGTAGTAGGTCAGAGTGTGCTTTAATGTATTCGTAATAATAATAATAATAAAATACTTTAATAATTAAAATGAGAACGCGACATTTATTCTACATAAATGTAACATCGTCTCGTCGTCGTCGCATACTCTTTTAAATGAAAATAGCCAAGAAAAAAAAATAACGTGACATTCTTATACTCATACGTACTCGTATCCATCCGCCAACACATCTCTTTTCGTAAATTCGAATTAGCAAAATAAGTAGGTATTAACCTGGTACCTTGGTGTTTTAATCGTATACACAAATTATATCACGGAGCTAGCATTGGTTCCACGTTACACTTTTACAGTATCACATGTACACAACGTAATATGCAAAACAATCGCAAATTCGTATTTAAATTAGATAACCTTCCCACTTAGCCTACGTGTCTGAATTAATTTTCCACTAAATTTTTTATCACTCGTCCCAGTACGTAAGGAAGAAACAATTTTAATAGAGAATTCCAAAAAAGGACTTTTTCAAACACATAAATTGTGAATTTTTTTTCTCATATATATATATATATATATATATATTTTTGGCAATTTTTGAAGAAGTTTCAAGGTTTTTAGAAATTCAAAATGCCGAAAATTGACACAAAATTTTAACCGAAACCTGTAAAAATCATAATAGCAGTTTTGGTTCCCGAAAAAAAGTTTCAAAATATTGCTGTATGACTTGCATCAAAACGTTTTCCGCAAAGCTAGATACTTTTTTTAATTCAGTTCAAACACAGATTTTTCTATTTTTTTTTTTTTTTTTTTTTTTTAGAATTTTGTTGCACAGTCTTGAAAAATATTTTTCAGAAAATTTCTCAAAATTTCGTTCTGTTTCAACTTTCAACAAACGTGGATTTCCCACGTATTTTTTTTTGAAAATTTTTTGAACAATTATTTACCTGAAAGTTTTTTGACGACAAATTATTCAAATTGACTTAGATTTTTTTCAGTTTTTTTTTCAAAATTTAATTTCAATGTAGGCAAGAAACTTTTTTGGATTTGTTTTTTCAAAATTTTCAAATTTTGCCGACACCAATATTTTTAAAATTCTGACTAAACATAATCCTATTTTTTACAAAAGGAAATTATCGAATAAAAAAAAATTACTATTCAGGAAAATGAAGAAAAAAAATGCTTGTAAATAAAAATGTCAACTTTTTCAATTTTGAGCAAAATGATCACTGAAAAGGTCTGAATGGGGGTAGTTAGACACGTATATGTAGAACTCGAATCCACGATTAGTTTTGGATACGAGGCGTATAAATGAGTTTGAAATTTTCAAAGTCGTTTTGAAGGTCATTGTAAGAGTTAGAAAAATCTGAAAAAATTTCCCAGCACTATTTTTGAGTACCTGTACCTAAAAGCCAAGTTTGGTGAAAATCGATAGAAAACTCGCGGAGATGATGGTATTTTTAAGCTTAAAATCATGTATTTCGAGGTACCAATCCCGGACTGACTTCCTAACCGCTCCAGAGCCTTTGAAATTTTTGATTTCTTTCAATTTTTGGTCATTTCCTGAATTTTGTTGGACTTCAATTCCTAATAATTAAATTCTATGTATTGCCCTAATTTCGATTTTATTCCTAATTTCAATTTGATTCCAATAATTTTTTTAAAATTATTGATTTAATCTCCACTTTTGAAAATCTGATTTCTTTCAATATTTCAAGTTTTTCCTATTTTTTATGTGATTTTTTTTGTCATTTTAAATTTTTTCATTTTCACACTTCTTTCAATTTTTACTAATTTCCTGATTTTAGTGTTGTTTCAATAGTTGTTAATTTCTTAATTTTGATTTTATTTTCATTTTTGATTTCAATTTTTTTTCTTTCATTTTATTTTCAATTTTCGATTTTAATTTCATATTTTTTGGAAATTTGATTTTTTGGGATTGGAAAAAAATTAAAACTAAGAAATTTGGAAAAAATCGAAAATTGGAAAAATTGAAGTGACGAGTTGATACGTACGTAGGTATTTGTTTACAACTCGAAAAATCCTGAAAAGTCAACTTTTACTGGAGGCTCCAGATCACTTCGAAAATTGTCGCAACCGACTGTGTAGGTTGACATAGGTTTAAACCGATTTTCAAAATTTTATCTCAATATTTACAATTTTTATAAAAAACTGATTTTCCAAAAGGCTATTTTTACAATTTTCAAAAATTCTCCAAAAATCGAAAATTCAAGTACGGCAGCTCAAAATTTGGTCTTGAAGTCTGTGTGACATGCTCTTTCAGTAACTCAATTTTCAGCTCAATCGGAGTTGACGAGTTGACAATAAGAATCCCTTCTAATTATATCTTTTTCAGCTCCACCCCCCCTCCCCGAGGGCCCGAATAGTCACTAATGAGGAACAAAGTGAATATAAAATGTTACTTTTTAAACAAAAACTTCAATTTTAACCTCAACTCATTTCTAAACCGAAACCAATAACTTTTGAACACCAAAATTGGAACCGAAACTTGTATCATAACGGTTTAACAACCCTGAAAAATTCCATGCAAAATCGAAGACATAACAGCCTTCTGTATTCAAATTTAAGAAAGAGTGTGCCGTTTTCAAATGAACTACAGAGCAAAAATTAGACATAGGAGAGTATCTGAGGTGAAATGTACCCTCAGGGCAGACCATAAAATACACCATCGGGCAACTGGCAAATGCGAAATATTCCTCGATGATAACAATGATAATCTGGTTCATCAACCCAACACATTCCAATAATCACCTCATCGCATCCATACCTTTTACAAATATCAGAAATATCCTCCCACTTAACCATATAAGTACTATAGCACGTATATTAATTTCGAACAAGGCACGTACCAACGTCTAGTTTGCTCATTCATCAAAACCATGCAAATTAACGAGCCAGGCGAAAAAAATTAATTACAAAAAAAACCACCTCGTGTCGAAATGCGCCCTGGAAGTGAACATGGACACGGACGCACTTTTGTAATGGGCTACGTCGAGTCGCCTCGCATACTATTCGGATCTGGGCAACTTAAAACCTCACGATTTTTTTCACTAGCTGCCGGTTATGTATTAGATAAACTTACGATAAGCGTATCTTCAAAACGAGTCCTCTACATAGAATGAAAAAAAAAAAACCTCCGTTTACCTATTTCTAATAAAATATATTAAGGAACTGGCTTGGCTGGCGTCTAGGGCACCGAAGTAAAAACAATATATAAGAAGTACCTACGTACATGCTACATATGCACCGTGATGTCTCGACTCACGTACGTTACACAATAACCATAACAACAAATTATATAATTACCCCGCCGCGCCGGTGATCCGAATACATATTTATTGCCTACTACTCAGCGGGTGGAAATTCGTTATTCTAGCGAAATTACCTCTGAGCTGAGGTACATATTACGCGTGCGACGCGACGTTCCATGCACATTCACCAATCTTCGTTCAACTGCATCGACTATGTAATATGCCCAACCTAACCTACTGTACAGCAACTCCAATTAATTCTCAATTTGCGAAATTTCCTCCTCCGCATCTCGATCGCGATCGGTTAATTAAAACGTTAATTCGTGTCCGGCTACTTCTAGTGTGCAATTAAGGTGCTCCTAGCGTCCCAAGCATCGACGCTTCTGCATAAAGTAAAAGTCATCTTATGCTTATTTACAAATACACGCGGTCATAGCTCTACGAGTACGTGAATTACGAAGCATCATTTCATTGTGTAGGTTGAACCTATATATATTTACATCGTGTACCAACCAGACCATAGTTTTTTCCATAGATCAATTAATATATCTAGGTACTCCTTTTTTTGCTATATTTTTTTCTCTATAGTTATAGTCGAGAAAACAGTAATGAGAAAAAATACGACCCTTTTGTAATACACGAGTTTCTTGTTAGCGTTGTCGAATTCTTGAAACAATGAATAATCAAAATTTCCCGTCGTTGTCGTATCATAATAATCTTCTCATCCTTCACCGTCGTTGTACTATCGCAGGCCTATGGCTTATTCGTGCGACACGTGTATAACTATATCATCATCTTGTGTACGTAAAATATCAATTGCTGTAGCTGAAACGAATTTTAAATCCGTATTTGCGATACAGTTATCGCATAAATTTTCAATATAGTTGGAAATATCATCTGGAATCCGTTATGTTGGCCAGGTACGTTACTATTATCTCTCACACCTTGTCGAGAGCCGAAAGCTTTTGCTCTCTGCAGATTCCATGTTCCGGTATACTTACGCAGCACTATATAGACAAGAGCACAGAGCACAGAGACACACGACACTACTTTCCTCGCGCGCATTCCTCTCGACTTTCTTATTTTGCATTACATTGTCATCATCGTGGCGCAATTGCAATCGAAACCGAATACTTGGACCGTTATTGAAACAATACGTGTAATAGTATACAGCTCTCGATATCCAAGGGTCATCCTCATCGCCCAATTCAATCATCCATGTTTGTACGTAATATTTTGGCATGAACCTGCGTCCTTTTAGTCAGAACTAGGGCCATTAAAAATACATTCCAACGATATCTTCCTCCAGTTCGCTATATAGTTCTCGAGGTACCCGCGTATTATAATGCCAGCCTGTCGTATTATATTTATAATAAGACGTTAAACCAAGAATAATTTCTAAGATGGACCATTGTAAATGAACGCTGCTGCTTTCACTTTTCGTCAAATTATTTCGAAACTGTACGCATATTTCCTAGTGCGATTTGTATCGTTTGGTTTGGTATTTTTTCATCAATTTAAACAAATAATAATACGAGTACCGGCCACCACGGACTGGTGCATTTTTTTCTATCCAAATTCTACGCACACCTTCTGGATCTGAGCACTACGTTTGAGAAATTGTTATCGCTTTCGATTCATATTTTTTTCCTTCCGTCATAATCGATAGACAAATCTTCAATTTGTAGTGTTATCTGAAAAAATCTACATCCGACTTTTTCTAAGTATTAGTTGGGTACGCGAGTGGATTTTCGTATTCGTTTTATAACGGTATGGTCTATAGATTTCACTGTATGTTCTACGTAGTAATTATACGCCAGCGTTGTTATTACAGTTTCGACGACTAATTAAAATTCAATACCATTTTTCACCTTAGTCTTCTTCCTATTCGTATTCGATACGGTTCGGCACCGGTGCCAGAATTTTCACTATTCGAGAACTTCGAAGCGACACGTTGCACCAGAACGATTAGTATACAATATCGTATCGAGTAAAAAATTTCTCATTTAAGCGAGTGAAATTGACGAATTGATTAGGAAAGTACAGTACAGCAATAAGGACTATAAATATAAAGTACCAAAAAATGTCTAATAACTATAATGTTGGCGAAAAATGGTCATTCTCTTCATGAATTCCATATTTTTCAGATTAGGTTTTTTTTTCTTCCATTTTTTTTAGAAAAATTAGTAACCATTTTTATTTAGTCCGCTTTTAAAATACTTTTTTTTTCAAAAATCAAATTTTTACCCAAAAGTAATTTTCCCAAGAAATTTCATTTTTTTTCTTAAATGATTAAAAAAAAAATGATTTTTTATCTACAGATTTTTTGAGGAATTATTTTTTGATAGGTAGATTTTTTTGACACGGTTTTGAATTTATAGGATTTCTTGAAAACGTACCTATAAATTAGGTACAATTTTTTTTTCAAGTCAAGAAATTTTTGTTCCAAAAAAAAATTTGTAACCTATTTCTTAAAAATTTGTTTTACCTACCTAATAAGATTTTTTCCAATTTTTAAATTAAGTAAATAATTGGATTGGAAATTTGCTAAAACGCTAAAGTCCAATTTTGGATATTTTTGGATTTTGATGGTTTATTAGTTATTACTAATTTGACTACCCTTTTGGGCTTGATAGATTTAGCAAATGACCTATTCGATTGGAATAACCAATTTTTATTAGGTATCATCTATGTAACTTGATACGATTTTTTCCATTAATTAATTGCATAAATTATCAAAGTACACTTGAATTGAAATTTTTTTGAGAGAATTTCAAAAAAAAAATTCTCCTTGATATATTTTTTTACAAAAAAAAAAAAAAAAAAAAAAGAACTGGACATGCCAGTATTTTTTTTTGGAAGGAGGGAGAGTGGGAGGAAGAGAGGGGTAAAATTAATTTCTGCACTATTCTGAAAAGTTTTCATGCGAAATAATAAAATCTGAATACCAATTTGAAACGATAGAAAACTACCACAAGCGGTGAAGTGATGGAAAAAAAAATGAAAAAATTACATTCTCAAAAAAGGACTTCATACTTCCGAGCTCTAACATGAATTGGAGAATTCGGCACTGGAATGTATAAAGATCACACTGAAAAACATTTAGTGGAAAAAACTTTCAGAAATAAATTCGCAAAAAATTATACTTATTAATTTTTTTTTTTTTTTTTTGAAAATGAATTCGAAAATTCGATTAGAATAATATCTAAAAAAGGTTGTACCTTCTTCTTTAAAGAGAATTTTCGTTAAAAAATTGAACAGGAAGAAATTCGAAAAAATTTCAAAATATTTTTGAATTAAATTTGTATTTTCTCAAATAGGTAGGAATTTGCAAAACGGACATAAAAATTCCAAAAAATCAAAAATCCTTCAAAAATTGAAAAAAAAAGGCAAAGCTGCCAAGTCACTACCTGAGAGCCAAAAATAACTCCAAAATACACTTTTGGAGCCAAAAAATATGCGAAAATGACCTTTAAAAAAGCTGAAATTTTTATAATTATTTTGCAGATAATAAAAGTCCTTATATATCGCTAGTAAAAAATTTCAAAAATTTCAAAAATTTAGATTCGTTTTAGGGACCATCAAAAGAAGACAATTTCCCTAACTTTGAGCCCCAAAGGTCAAAACGTCCAAAAACACACCAGTGACTTCTACTCACTCTAAGTAGCGTGTATTTTCATTCACTAGACCATTTAGTTTGGGCTGTAATCTGATTAATTTGCCAAAAAAAAATTCGAAAAAATTATCATTTTTGGAAGGAAAAATCACGAAAAAATTTATTTTTCGTAGATTTGAGGATGTTATTCCACCTTATCAAAAAATTCGGAAAAATTGCACTGTGTCACCTCTAAAACTATGCCCAGGATGATTTTTTCATGTGGTCGAAAAATCTGAAAAATTCACATCCCCCCCCCCCCACCGAGTATCTGTACCTTGGAAATGAAATTTTTAAGCTCTCCCAAATATATTTGAGCGATTCTTCAATGCAAAAATTGAAACAAATTATCTTCAAAACAAGTAAAACAAAAAATTGAAATATTTTCTAAAAAAATTCCAAGGAGATTGTGAAAAAAAATTTACTAAAAAATAGAAAAAATTTTAAACACTGGCTTCAAAAAATTGAGAAATTTTTTTGCTTCCAAAAAACTTCACTAGGACCAAATTGAAAATCATGAAAAAAAGTTTGAAATTCGACCGAAGGCCATTTGACCCACTTACTACAACAGAGTCTTTGTAAAGGGAAAATTTCAAGTTTTTCTTACAAAAAAAAAAAAAACACTAAAAATTTTTTATTTTTTTTTTACCAGAAACATGAAAAATATTCTGAAAAAAAATCAAAGATCTCATAAAAAATATGGCTATAGTTTTGTTCATTTTTACGAGATAAGGTTGAATTAACAAAATTTTAAAAAAAACATCTCATGCCCCTCAAAATATGAAACGAATTCCTATTTGATTTCTAATAGGTTTTGCCCAAAATTCGAAACACGACAGACGTTTCGTGAGGCACTCTACATGCATAAAGACGAAAACCCCCAAATTTATCAATTTCGATCAAATCTATATCGACAGTCATTCGACACCTAAAAGCACAAAGGTAAAAACTTTGTACTTGAAATCATAAACAAATCGTACGAGGCAAAAAAAAAATATAGAAAAATATTCTCCGATACATGTATTCGTAGGTACTCGCGGTCAATAATAATAACAACGCTACAAAAACGTAGCTACCGGGTTCAAACACCTGCTTTACCAGATCAACGGTACAGATAAAGAGATGTGACCGGTTCGAGTATAAATACCTCATACTGTATTCGTAGTGGTTCGTACTCGTACACAGATGGCACACAAATCCTATTACAAAAGGTGTAGGCAGGTACATCGCAGATCCACATACCCTGTCTAGTGTCTCTATATAGCGAACCCTAATTCGAGAAATAGTTGATGTAAAATGACGCATTCTTTACCATCGAACACCACGTGAATGTCGAACCTTTTTTTATCATCTCGTCATTTCGAAGATTCTTCGGCTTTTTAAATTGAAAATGGTAAACGAAAAAAAGGGGGAAAAATTCATAAAAATCTTAATAATAATTTATCAATTCGGAATCGAATTACTGATGAATCGCTTCGAGGGCCACTGTAAGGAAGCTACTCGTATTTTTGATTGGAAAATTCAACCTGGAACGTCGATTTCTCGACGTCGATCATCGTGCGAGTACCGTACGCGAGCTTATAATTGGGTACGCAATTCCATCATCCGTTCGTTCAGTATCATTTCCGTAGCTCGCGTACCTCTCTCCGCCATCATCTCCGGTCGACACGTAACGAATAAAAAAGCAACGCAACGGCGAAAATATCACGACAGAAGCGTACCCATAGCATCAGCATCAATCTGATACAAAAACAAACGAACACGACTCATACACCAATATTGTTACGTTACCGGATATCACTGCAGCCTCAGCATCGTCTATGTACCATACCATAGCATACGATAAATATCACAAAAACAACAACAATACACTTTCATTTTCCATACGCTCATGTTTACACACCGTGTACTGCACATCTCTCCTATGCTGTCAACACGATCGCGATTCAACCACGGTTGGGAATTTGAAAACAAAAAAATAAATAAGACATTTCGTAAATCTCGATCCAGAGTCCGAAGATGCACATACTGGCGTTGGAGAGCGCCGGCCGGGTCGCATCGCTGTTGAGATATTTCGGATATCTCAAGTTCTGAACTAATTACCGATTATACCGTTAAAGAACTCGAACCGTTATATGGCGAAAGAAATGATTAATTA
Source organism: Balanococcus diminutus (assembly GCA_959613365.1). Lineage (NCBI taxonomy): Eukaryota > Metazoa > Arthropoda > Insecta > Hemiptera > Pseudococcidae > Balanococcus > Balanococcus diminutus. Next base: position 31,024,460 of record OY390715.1, on the reverse strand, counting down.
TTCGCCGCGCCAACAGACCGTCGTCGTTGCGTCGTGGCGTTCCAAAAAATAATTAACTTGTCAGCGAAATCGACGCGACGGCCGCCCAGGCCCAGCCACACCACGACCAGATGAAAAAACAATAAAATGCAATAGCGCAACGTTTATGCGAAAAAATTTAAATTAAAAAATTCACCGTTGAGTCCTCCTGCGCTGAAAAATCAATTAGGCTTCCTCCGTCGCTCGCTCGTCCGAGATACTGATCTTGAAATCGAATAATTACAGCTATGTCTTAAGCATACATTGTATTCACATACATATATCAACTTTATCTCATGCCTCATGGAGTACCTATTCGTCAGAAGTCATCCGCAGAGAATTAGTACACAGCTGTGGCGATTGTTCTCTCGAGCAAATTTTATAAGTATATTTACGCCATACGTCGAAGAAATGATCCCATTTACCTAATGCTGCTGTTTGTATTATTGTTACGTAAAAATTTACCCACAACAATGATATTCACACTGGCTTCGCTTTTAAGAATCACTGCTGTACCGAAGGCGTTTAGAAAACTTCCACGTACCTTTTTACTTATCCTCTCTAAGAATCTTCCTGTTTACTTCATTACGTATTGGAATACGCACCTATAACGTAGGGATAGGTATACAAATATAGGAAAAATAGTCCTACCAATACTTCATCTCGAAAGTCGATTCTGTACTAAAATATACCGCTGCCTTTCGCGTTTTTTTTTCTGCCTAACCACGCGATCCAGTTTAAAAGAATGCAGTGTACATATTTTAAATTTATATTCATAAAGCTGCGAGCATTACCTCCAACGCTTGACCATTGCATCATTTCAACAGTCCAATTCAAAATACCCCTCTTAAATGCTTTATCCAACCATCTAGCTTTCACCTTTTTGGGAACCGATCAGGATTGAAAATCGCATTTCGAATCTTTCCACAGTTCGGAAGCCACTTTAAAAAGTGAAATTTTCCTTCTTCTTTTTTAGTTCTTCGAGCAGTAGCTCTAGCTACAGAAGCCAAGATACCTCCAGCGTCTAGCCATACCTTGGAAAGATAAAAATTACCACTCTTACCCTACTCTCTAATTTCTTCTTTTGTATTTTCAATCTAACATAAGACAACACTTGACAGAAAAACAATTTTAGAGATTTTGGAAGAACGCTGCAGAATGTGCTTTTTTCGATTATTTTTGAGTATTTTGAAAAGCATCGGTTATTCTGACATCCAAGAAATTTTTAATGATGAGTGTTTTTTTCCTACAGAAAAATCAAAATGCTCATTTTTTAAATTATTTAAATGAGAAAATTTATTCTCTGTTTTTTTTTTATTAAAAAAAAAGTAGGTATTAATTTTTCCTAAAAAATTTTAAGATTTTTTTAAAATCTTTGAATAGGTACACTAAAAGGCTTCCTAAAACAAAATTGAGATTTTTTTCTTTACTTTAAAACAATTGAGAACATTTTTAATGCTGGAAAATCTGAGGCATTCTTTGCGAAAATTGAACTTTTTTTTTCAAAACATTTGAAACAAAAAATTGGAACTTTTCTCAAATTTTTTCCTAAAAATAGGAAAAAATTTCCCAACGAAATTGTGAAAATTTATTTATTTATTTTTTTTATTTTTATTTTTTTTTTTAATTCATTTATTGTGCCATATTACTAATGAATTTTGATTTTTTATACGCTGGCTCAAAAAAATTTAGAAACTTTTTTACTTCCAAAAAAAAAAATTTATACTCGAAAAAATTGAGTTTTTATTTCAAAAAAATTTCTACCAGAAAATTGTGAAATTATTTCCCTGAAACTTTAGGAAAATTTATTCCCTAAAAAATAGAGATATTTTTCATTTTAAGAAAAGGTACTCTTAGATTTTTTACACCAAAAAGTTGAGAATTTTTTCACCCTAAAAAATTGAGATTTAATTTTTTCTTGAAAAAATTGCGATTTTTTTCTCAAAAAAAGATAAATTGAGCATTTTTTGAAAAATTATGGAAAAATTTTTCCCCAGTAAGTTTTACCTATCCCTAAAAATTGAGTATTTTTTTCCCTCCAAAAAATTAAGAAATTAAGTATTTCTCAAAAAAATGTGAAAATTTCTTCTCTAAGTTGAATATTTTTTTACGCTTACCTACGTACAAAAAAATAAGTTTTTTCCCCCAAAAAATAATATTTTTCTCTGAAAAAATGAAGTTTTCCCCCAAAAATTGGGATTTTTTCTATTTTAATGAAAATTGAGTAATTCTTCCCCCTTCCCTCCCTCCCTCTACAAAAAAATGAGAACTTTTTTCACTTCCAAAAAACATCTTATTATCTACTTAATATTTCTATGAAAAAATAAAGAAATTGAGTATTTTTCTAAAAAACTAAGATATTTTTTCTTCCAAAAAAATAAAAAGATTTCTTCCAAAAAAAGGTTTTAATGGGTGTGTGTTCTTAAATTCTATTTTTTTTGGATTTTCTAGGAAAGATTAACTATTTTCACAACCGAGAATTGGGAGTAGCTGATTTTACTTTTGAAATTTTGGGTGTTGCTCGAGCATCCGAGCTTCAGCCATGATAAGGTGTGTTTGGGTAATTCCAAAAATTTCTTATAAAATCTCATGTTTAATGTTTTCTAAAAAAAGCAGAAAGCAACCATGCAAGCTGAAATCTCAATTCGGGGAGAGAAAAACTTGAAGTGTTTTCCCCATCAACGTTCAAGTCCCATTTAAAAAGTGGCTCCTTCGTTGTCAATTTAGAAGTCATTCATATGTGTCCCAGACACCCTTCAAAACTGGTAAATCGCCTTCGATCTGCCACATATCGTATTCTCTTCTCATTTCTCAGAACTCAAAATGGAAAACAATGGACGTGAATTACAAGCAAATGGATACCAGACGACATGAAACTATCATAATATAGTATCTAGATCAGTGACAAAAAATCTAATTGCCAAAACAGCGGCCAATGTGTCAAATGAGGACAATAATTTCGCTCGAATCTTTCGCCATTATATTAGCTCGATCTATGGCCACTGGCCAGTCCTTTTATCGATATTCGCAAACTTTATTCTATTTTGACAACACAATGCTGCGAAACTATACGTCATTTGCATTACAATACGTCGTTTCACACAAATTTCTTATCCGTTAAAGGTCATCCCATACAATAAATAGCAGATTAGCAAGGTAGTATATTAATAAATAAAATTGTAAAACAGCGAAAAACATCGCCTCTTTAAATCTGGTACAAGACCGAAATTTATACCATACGAAAAATCGTGGCCGTCAATAAATTTCATTAACAGAATTGGGTATAGGGTAAGTAAATGAGAAAAGACGGGTGTGCGCGCTGTCCAAGTTGAGCAGCCATCGCCTACGCTATCGGGTATAAGAGGTACATTTTGATTATCGCAAATCTTTAAAATTACATATAAATGCCACGATCGTGGTATTCTTCTTTCATTCAATAATAAATCGAGATTAAATCGAACGAAGGAACAAAATCAATTACCATCGTTCGTGTATATTTCTAAGGCTATAAACGTCCTCGATATTTGACACAGAGAAAGGAGGATAAATATCTTCCCTGGACGCATCATATAAGACTAAGGAGAATTCGCAGATAATCTAGGTATTATTTTTACGCGATTATCGAAACTAAATAGATGTGGAAAATGACAGCGATGATAGATTTGCCAAATAATACGCTATAAAATTATACCTTTTCTTGTCTCCGTCTGACCGGCGTTTTACTAATAGCTGTAATTTTTTATTCCGTCTTTACCTAAATTCCGCCTTGTTGACCGACCTTGTCGAAATTTTTTCGTATTAACCAGAACGCGAACTCGAAAGAAAAAATTATCCGCCAATCCCACACGTACGAAATATTAAACGAGCCGAAAACGCTACCTTTTTTTATTATATATGATTTATGCGGTCATTTTAATGTATCTTCTGTTCGTCATGAATGAAGTATGTATCTGTATCTGAGTTTCTTTATGAACCGCCATCTACGTCTCTCACTTGTGTCAAATATGACAACTTGTACGTATAATTCGCCCAAGGAAGTCGTAATTTTTCACGGATACATGTTGCATCGCATCGTATCGCGTGATTTACACTTTTCTACCGTGTAACACAAAACGTTATTCCAAACGTTGATACGTGTACGAAATTTTTCGCGCTTTATACGTCAAAAAATTACTTTCGTAAGATTCTACATAATTTATATACGTTTAGAATATATATGCATCGGTTGAATATCCGTGAGAATGTGCATCTGATCTGTCATCGTACTGTTAAATATGATAACACTTTCTCGAAATGGATATCGTGGCAGAGGACGTAGCCAAGAATTACGACATTCAAAAAAATTCTTCTAGTCTGGAAATTTTTAGTTGAAGAATTGCGTCATCGTGAATTACTTCACCAAAAGAAATTACCTCAGCAGCATTACGAAAAAAGCATTTAAAGGCCTAAAAACTTAAAAAGTAGCCTAATTGCAAAAAAGCAAATACATCCAAAATTGGTTAGAAACAGGTATGGGCAAAATCCCCACGAAAGATCTTTCAGATCTAGAACCAAGATCTCTGCGGTGATGTGAGATCTTTTTAAAGCCAATTTTTTTTGAACTTCAATATAAAAAAGAATCTTCAAGAATCAGATTTTTCAAAATTCATTTTGCATATGGCAGACTGTCAAAAAAATCTCAAAAGGTCAAAACCAAAAAGCAGGAATTTTGCAGATTTTTTTTTAGTAATTAGCACTTTTCTAAAATGAAAAAGTCTCAGAAATATTTTCTATAACATTTGTAGTTTTCAAAAAATTATAAAAATACGAAAGAAATCAAAAAAACAAAACTTCCATTATTATGTTCAATTTTCACTTGAAATGAATGGCAGAGTTCGTTTCCAAATGTTAAATATGGAGAAGATTCAACCTAATTGGCCAAAAAGCAGGACATTTGCAGGGTATCAGGAGGTTCAAGCAAAAAGTAGGACTTTTGAACAGCCTGAAGTGGTAATTAGAAAGTTATTGTTTTTTGTTGATTTGATGGTCTTTAGTTGGTGTTTGTAAATTTCAGTTTAAGATGGTTATTTTTTATCAAGGTATAAGTACCATTTTCCCTCTACTTCTGCACAACGGCCTTATATTGATGCTCCGAAAAAATTTGAGAAAAAATATATAGGTAATTTTTTTTATTTCAAAAAAATGTAGAAAAAATTCAAAAAAATTAAGTAGGTATTTTTTTAAAAAATAAGAAATTATATTTTACATATTTAAAAAAAAAAAAAATTTTCAGTTCCAGAAAAAAATTCAAATTTTATTCCAAAAAAATTAGAATTTTTTCATTTCTAAAAATATGTTTTACTTGAAAAAAAAAATGAAATCAAAAAAATTGTTTAGAATAATCTTTTTTTTAATTTTCATTCTACGAAAATAAGAGATCTTTGTATTCCAAAAAATTGATTTCTTTTTCACTTTAAAAAAAAAAAAAAAAAAATGAAACCCACTGAAAGAATTTTTGACAAAATCTTGTATAGGTAAACAAAAATTTTGAAAAAATCTTGCCAATTGGATATAATTTTTTTTCAAGTCCAAAATTAAAATTTGAAAAAAAATTCCAACGAAAAATGTCTTAAAAAGTTTGAGAATCAATTTGTATTTTTTTTTTCAAGAAAAAGTCGAACTTTGAACATTCAAACTTGGTTTAAACTTGAAGTTCCGACAAATATACCTGTAATTTAAAAATTGAATTTATGAATAATATTTTCCTCTTCAATAATTATGCGATCCTTCTTCAAAAAAGGGACCCAACGACTAAAGTCGTGTTAAGGAGAAACATTAATTTTAGTAGTGATTGAAATCAGCATTGGGCCGATCCAGATCCTAAAATTTTAAAACTGGATCTTAAGATCCAAAGATCCAAAATTTTGGATCTAGATCAGATCCTTCAACTTTGAAAAGGATCCGATCTGGATTTTTTGCAGATCCATTTACACTAAAGATCTGGATATGGATCCTTTCATTGGTGGATTTGCCCAACTCTAATTGAAGTGAATCATTTTGCTTCAGTGCATGATATTGTGGCCTGTGGATCTCTGATCAAACAATTTCAACACTAAGTGGAACCAAAAAATTTGCAATTGAGACTGTTCATGATCATCACTCCAGGATTGCCACAACAAATTGCAGAAAAAAATGACAAAACTTAATAATATAGGGCAATGCCGATATTGAGGGTTGCTTACTTTCTGAGTCATACTCCTGAGTTACTAACAAGGTAGTGAAGTGAGCAGTTCCTTTCTCATCAAAGGCCTTGCTTCTCACCCCTCTGCCTCGTTAGCAATCCAAAAGTACTCCTGTGGTATGCAACCCTCAAGACTGCCATTGCACTATTGAGTTATTTTGATGTGCTGAATTCGAAAATTACATTTAAAATGAAATAGCTCAAGTGGTTAGTTTACTATGGTAGATTGAAACAAAAATCCTAAAAAAAAGAAGTTCAATTGCCATTATCTCACTGAATTTTGAAGATAGAGATGTGGGATCAATTTTAGATAAGAGAGGAGACGTTGAAGTTTCTGAAACATTCGAGACCCAAAATCGAAAATTCAAGAGGTAAGATCTCTTTCTTGGGGCAAGGCCACATAATTATGATGTTACCAAGGATTTTTTTTGTGAGATCTTTTTTTAATAATATCCTTTTCAAAAAATGATCTTTAGAACGTTTTCAGATTTTAAATTCTTTTGAAAAAGATCTTACTCATCTCCAATTTGGAATATTTTATGAATGGTTCATATTCATTTTCATCTTTCAACTGAGAATCTCCATAAGTACCAATTTGGCATGGACACATGTGAAGATGACTCTGAAGCAAATTTCACCTCGCTGGAATTTGCTCTTCAAACTCCATGTATCACAGAAAATCTCATTCCAAATGCCACGATACATTTACGCGTTTATTACCGAGCGGACATCTTACTCCGTCTCGGCAATATAACTCGATCCGCAGCATTCTAGACGATTTCCATGAAATTCCAATTTATCCGCGCATGCAGAATTCCCACAATCACTTTTTCTACCATATAACATACCTCGACATATGTATTCGCTTGGTAATGACGAATTCGTACATAAAGGCAAAACTAGGCAAGCTTTCCCTTTTCCATGCGTTATTTCGTATTTTAACGCTTGGTGTTTTCAAAACCAGTATCACATCACTAACATACTTTAGATTTGAGAATATATATGCATATGTCGAGTGTAAACATATACATCACACATATTATACCTACATTTATACCTGCACATCGACATCGTTCATGGTAAAGGAGTAAAAAATATCAGCGCTGTGAAAACCAGAAGAACCACGATTGCCAATGGATATTTATGTTGATCACTCTAACACGCGGTACATTGACCTATCGACTTTTTTCACCATAAATTACACACTTTTGCTTTTCGCCCGGTGACAGAACGAGAAAATTCTCAATTTCGCTATCTTCTCTCGGCGACAACTTGCACTTACGTAATCGAGAAAATAACCTCCACCTACATATTCATTGTTATTTCAACCATTTCCGTAAGAGCTTATTTTCAAATTAAACGATATTTTAGTACGTTGTGGCGATCGAGTCGTAAACGCAGTCTCTTAACTTCAATTTAACAGGCACCTACGTACGATTCCCTCTAACGTTGAAAAGATAGACACAGATTCTCTTCGCAGATATGAGCACACAACACAATTTAGAATGGGTTATTGAACTGAATGCATCGAATGGACAATTCCACACATCAATTTTGGTAGGAGAAAAAAACGCGGGAGGTAATTAATAAACTAATGATATAATTCGCCATAACAAGGAGTCCTGCTGAGTTTTCGCTCGAAACTTTACTCCAAAGGCAACATAGGCTTGGTATACTTCTGACATAATCGTCGTATCTTTATTCTTTTCTCGTTACTTTTTTTTATTTGATTCTCTCCATACGTGAAGTATACCTATGTCCATTATTAAACACACTTACACCATCGACATTTCGTCTCTCTTTGTTTTTATTTTCAAACGTTAATTAGGTTATAAAACGCCTAATGCATAAGGCAAACGATAATTAAATTTTTTTCCATTGCATTATATGACTTTTTACTCGCAGGTTGCATTCGAATTTACACAATCTAATCTTTTTAATTCTCATTTGTCTATAAAAGCATCTTTTTTTACGCAAATAAATCCGCATATAAATTAGAATTACCAAATACGAGCAAATACGCGTACCTCTACCTTGCCTCCTACGCTACGCTTTTCACGTTACGGTTATCGTTCGATTTCAAAAGATGCGCGCCAGTTACCAAAGAGAAACCGTTCTTGAATTGATTTATCAAGAAACAAGGCTGAATGTCGTATTACCGAAAAATTCATTTGTATGCTAATTAAATTAAAATCAAATTTTTTTACACTCGGCGCCGCTCCGGCCACACTACTATGCCATCGCTACTACGTAATTTAATTCAAACCGCTTTGTACAGAAAGAATTCAACCAATCTGATAACGTAAAGGTGAAAATAAAATGATTCAACGTGACGCGATAAAATCTCCAGAGAAGTCTTACTCCAGTTTTTTTTTATTCAGTTCGTATATATTTTACCTTCGATTTTTTTTTTGTTGTCACCTAGAAGACATATTTGTCATTTTTTTTTTCAAGGTAAAAGAAGGGCAAGAGAAAGGTCGAAAGGGAGAGACGAGGCGTGTGCGGTTACGATAAACACGATTTTAAAATGATCGATTAATATATCCACACGGATACTGAAGGAAATGAGAATGAGAGATCGAGCAGTAGCACAATTTCTTTGCTATAGGGAGCAGAGGCGAAATTTTGAGAAATATTTGGGCAATTTTTTTTTCTACTTTCTTAAAAAAAATATTTAAAAAATGATGAATAAAAAAACGTAATTTTTCTTATATTCTGTTGTAAAAAATATGTATCAAAAAAAATTATTGGGGGCATCTGCCCCCTTTAGCATAACTTACTGGCTCACGACTTGTTTTAATTGAAACAATTTTTCTTTTTGTTCGATATGTTCTTGAAGTATTCAGAGTATAACATATTTAGATACTCCTTACCCCGTTTCTTTTTTTAGAACTTTTTAAAACTTTGTAAAAAAAATTAGCAGGAAATTGAAGACCTCATTACAGGAAGCCCATGAGATAGACTGTTTAACGAGCTGTACCTGTAAGATGAGGTCTTCATTTTAAGAAAAATTGTCTGAAAACTTACTTATATTTTACAAACATTTTCTATAATTTTGTGGGAAATTCAATGAATATTTTTCAAAAAAAATGTCCTTTTTGGGAATTTTTGAAATTTTATGAAAGAGTTTAGCAGAAGTAAGAGTGGAGGTATCAAAGTTAAGGAATGGAGTCACAGAGTTGAAGTAGAAGAATCGGAGCACGAGGAGTGTGGAGCTTGTATGAAAAAAATCTGAGTTCTTCAACAATCAACTCCAAAAACATTGCAACAAATACGTAAATAAAACGAGTATTTGGAAAATCATAAGTAGTAACCCTCCTTCAGAGACGAACAGGGGGGAGTGCAGTGATCCACCCATACTCAAAAATTTCTGAAAATTCAGCACAATTTTTGGAGAAATTGACCATATTTTGTTTAAAATTTATAAATTTAGTGGTTTTTTATGAAATTATGCCGAAAATTTTGAAAAGTTCACTAAATGTTGCCAAGAAGAGAAAAGTTACGAAAAGTCAGAAAAATTTCAGTCTGCCAATGACAAATACAAAATTTGTTCGCCAAAAAAAAAAAATCAAATGGGAAAAAAATCTTATTTTGTTGGCTAATTTTGTCATTTATTTTTTTCAAACTTCCGACACCCCCCCCCCCCCCCCAACCGAGATTTTTGACCAATTTTGATCTCTGCCCTTCTTCACAATTTTCAGATCTTTTTCAAAACTCTAAAAAGCAGTGATGGGCAAAATCACACATTTGTGATGACCTCACGTCAGATCATTTTTAGGCGATCTTACCTTAATCAAGACCACTTCAAAATTTCAATTTTTCTGCAATGCTAATATTCATTTTTATACATGGTTAGTATTATTTCAGACCAATTTGAAATTTTTTATCTTGGTGATCTTGAATCAATTTTCAAGTTTTTTACCTATCACTTTTCTAAAGTGTATCTTCAATTTTTTTCAAAGTTTGAAAATTTTTTTTACCTAAATTGGAATATTTTTTGGCATTGAATAAATTTTCACAATTTTAAAATTTTATAAAGCATTTCTTATATTCAAAAAATTTTTTAATTTTTTTTTTTATAATTTAGTAGGGCTAAATCTTTTAAATTTTAATAAATTTTGGAATTGAATCCAATTTTATAAATTTAGGTAATTTTTTTAAAAATTCAAAAAATTATGTTTGATGAATTTTGATGAAAATTCACAATCTGAAAATTAAAATTGTGATTTTTTCATTTTTAGATTCAAGAAATCTTCAAAATTTGATCAGTTTAGAAAAGTCTTGTTAAGGTTCTGCAAAAGTTCTGCTTTTTGATTTTGAGATTTCATAAGATATTCTTGATTAGAGTTAATGCAGAAGGAAACCTCATAAACATAAGGTGCTGAGAACCCATAGAATTCATGCTTCTGGCACCACCGATGATGACTATTGCATTTGCAGCTCAATGTTGAAATTGCTCAAAAAATTAAATTTTTTCTGAACCACTATGACTTTCAAAATAGCTACAAATAAAATCGCTGAAAAAAATACTCGCATTACTTCCCATTAAGTAATGGATTTCACTTGAAAATCCATAGCCAGCATCTCGAATATCATGCTCGTTCACAAAAAACACTTTTATACCAGATTTAAAAAAGATTCTCGCCGAATATTTTCAACAATAATAACGCCAACATAACAGTAAAATATTTTCAATTAAATTTTTCCACGTTGCAATACCGTGTAAGATTATTGTAAAACCTTGCATAACGACCTCAACACTCTAGCTAATCGCGTAGGTACCTTTTGTGGAAGTAACGGCATCTGAAGCGACACATTCGCACAATAGAAATAAGTTACATTTCCATAAAATAAATATGGCTTTTTAGTGGCAAAAAGACTTCTGGCGGTTGGCGGCAAATAATTAACCAAAACGGAAGAATATTATCCAAGCATTAGCGACTGATCGCGGAATTACGAATATCATCACGATTTTTCGCCGTTAACTTCCACAATCGTAACATATTCTACGATCTAATCTAACATTACACGAGTGGATCGCCGCAGTAGGTACTTACTTTTTTTTTAGCACCGTCGTAAAATTTACCAAGTCCACTACATAGATACTTCATATTTCAAAAATGGAGGGGAGGAAGTGGTATAATCGAAATTTTTGTAATGACCAAAATTATTTCCAAGACTTCAAGCTACAACTTTTGTATAAAATTTTTTTCAATTGGATCCCTTCCTCCTCACTGATCTTGCATAACACTCCAAAGATGCTAATTAAAAATTAGATGAGTGAATGGGGAAGGGGTCAATTGAAAAAATTTTCAAATGAAAGTTGTAGGTTGAAATCTTAAAAATAAATTTGGTTATTATAAAAATTTCGATTGGATCCTTCCCTCTCCTCCGATTTCGCATAACATGAGGTAGATACTTTTTCAAAATTGGGGGGAGGGGTCTAATCGAAAAAATTTTCAAACAAAAGTTATAGATTGAGAGCCCAGAAATAATTTTTGTAATTATACAATTTTTTGATTAAACTCTTCCCTCTCCTTAAATTTCTCATAATATGGCCAAGATACTTGATTATTGAAAAATTGGCGGATGTAGGGGCCCCATTGAAAACATTTTCAAGCAAAAGTTGTAGCTTGAAGTCCAAGAAATAATTTAGGTTATTACAAAAATTTCGATTGGACCCCTCCCTCCACTCCAATTTTGAATATCAAGTATCTATGAGGTATTGGACTTGGTAAATCTAAATTTTATTAATTTTACAATACCAAAAAAACAGTACTCCCATTCGTCAGAAACACAATAAACGTTTTCTAATACGTTTATATAATTTATATCGCCAAACGTGGAGCACAAAAAAATACTAAAAATATATCCACGTGAAAAAAAAATAATTTTACAAACAATACGAAGACCTTGATCTGTAATTACACTCTGTAACGATATACCTGAATTTTATATCTTAATACGACTAGAAAAAAAATCGTTCCATCGAAGGTAATTACGTGAGTATTTTCAATTCGTATTTCGTACTTCTCTAGCAAGAAAATAAGTGGCTTAGGTGACTAGCCACATGAAAAGGTGGACTTGGACCATATTAATTGATAAATTTTTGAAAGTACGGAGGACTTTTTTCCAGAACATTCAAGGTCCAAAACTATTGCACATTACAAGATAGGAAAATGTGTATACCTATACAGTAAATATCCCGAGGACTTAGCAGGAGTACTTTTTTCCCAAAATGGTAAAACCAAACATAAAACGACGACCATTTCAATTTCACTACCGTAAAAAGTGCACATGTAAACCGGATTAATTAAGTCAGGTCATTGGTCATCAGTCATTTACCACTGGACTGGACACTGGTTTGCCATTCAATTCAATAGATACGTTTAGTAGTTGATGTTGAGTTTTTTTGAAGACTAGTAGGTAATATTATTATTGGTATGGTCGAACGAGTTCATCAAGGACGTTCGCAAACACAATCTAGCAACGGTTTAATCATCAAAACTTTTCAAACAACCACCCACTTAATACAATGTCCTCATACGAGCCTTTATTATTACCTACTGTACAATAGAATTTATAGTATACGTTTAACCTGCCATACACATACAGTACGTTCAAATGATAAACATATTTCCAGATAATGCACTGTGTACCATTGAATAGATATACGTGTGTGAACGTACACCATAACGAATACTTTTAATTTCTGACCAGCTAACAAGACGAAAAAATATCGAATTCTTCATCCCCACGCCACATCGAATTTAATTCGATGGTTCGCTTTTTAACTACAGCTACGGTACTCTTTTCATGGAAAAAAACCTCCACAGTGTGTAGCAATTATACACCGACGTATCTTGACATGTACAATCTTTTAATAAAAGTACGAGTTTATCGTGTTTTATTCATCTCAACTCAACTTTATATACCAACGTGTAATAAAAATAAACCCACCGTAAACAACGATAAGGATTCGCGCTTTTAAATTCTGATACAGCTATGTAATTTGTAAGATTCTCCTCTCCAAGCTTTTCCACGTTGCTGGTTACTTTACTTCTTTTTTTTTAATCACAGCGTATCTTAGAGTCGAGACAAGCGTTCAGGTCTTACAAGAGGTTTCTCGGTTTCAAAAAAATGCTCAAACACGCTATGTTTATTTTTTTAATTGTTAAGATGTAACGTTACGAAGCGAATTATCATTTTTCAGAAGCATTATCAGATTGTGCGATGCAGACTGAAAATTATAAAACTCGGACGCAGCGGCGTCAGAAAAGCTGATTTTTTTTTCTGGTTTTTCTTATTCTTATGAATGTTCCATCAATCATTGTTGTCTTATCCTTCTACTAATATCATTGTAACTCTAATCAAATTTTTAAATTTAGCTCCAATAACTATACCTACTCTAACAAATTGATAATGTTACTGGATTCAATTTTCGTAATAAACTGTTCATTGGAAAATTGTGAAGAATGAATAAAACCAAACACAACAAAAAATCTAAAAAAAATTGAAAAATCTTTTAAAAATATTCTTTTACGAAAGACTGATTCATTCGAACAAATCGTTGGCGAAGGAATGATTCATTTCAACCAATCGTTCGCATACTACTGATTCATTTGTACTAATCGTCCACAAACAACTGATTGCTGATTCATTTGAAATTTGATCGATCAGTTCAATTGAAGTCGTTCGCAAACGACTGATTCATTTGAACAAAACGTTCGCGAACGACTGATTCATTTGAACGAATCGTTCGCGAACGACTAATTCATTTGAACGAATCGTTTGCAAACGACTGATTCATTTGAATCAATCGTTCGCGAACGGCTGATTCATTTGAACTAATTGTTCGCGAACGACTGATTCATTTGAACAAAACGTTCGCGAACGACTGATTCATTTGAACAAAACGTTCGCGAACAACTGATTCATTTGAACAAAACGTTCGCGAACGACTGATTCATTTGAACGAATCGTTCGCAAACGACTAATTCATTTGAACAAAACGTTCGCGAACGACTGATTCATTTGAACAAAACGTTCGCGAACGACTGATTCATTTGAATCAATCGTTCGCGAACGGCTGATTCATTTGAACTAATCGTTTGCGAACGGCTGATTCATTTGAACTAATCGTTCGCGAACGACTGATTCATTTGAACAAAACGTTCGCGAACGACTGATTCATTTGAATGAAATGAAATGTTTGCAAACGACTGATTCATTCGCACTAATCGTTTGCGAACGACAGATTCATTTGAATAAATCGTTTGCGAACGACTGATTCATTTGAACGATTGCATTTTTGAATAAATTTTGATCTCTACTACAGAAAAGGTTATGAACAAATTTCACCCATCTGCCATATTTAAGGAGCTAATGAGCTTTGAAAATTTTGAGTGGATATCTCGCGAACCCGCGAACCGATTTTGCTCAAATTCAATAGGCTTCTATTCCCAATGACCCTCTACCATTGACATAAATTTCAATTAATTCCATCAATTATAACTCGAGTTATCGCACCAACAAATTTTGGTCTTCATACATACATACATATAAATAAATACCAAAATCCGAAATTAGTGCCAATCGTCATATTTTGTCATAAAACGTCGAGAAATATCACTCCCACCCCCCACTGCTACCAACGGGTCAAATTTAATAGCTGATTTTTTCGAAGAAAAAAATCAGCTAAAACGAGTTTTCAAAATAAAAATTGCTGCTAGATGCGAATTTTTCAATAAACTGGTAGCTCAGCCAGTGAACGATTGGATCCCCGCAGTACTGATTTTTTGGCACCATCGAAAATTTGCTAAGTCCAATAATTCGAAGATACGTAAATTTAAAATTGAAGGTCAGGGAGGGGTCCAACAAAATTTTTTATAAAAGCCAAAATTATTCCTAGGCCTTCAAGCTACAACTTTTGTTTGAAATTTTTTTCAATTTGACCCCGCCCTCTCCAAGGATTTTGCATAACATGATAAAAAATTAAATAGTGAGGGAGGAAGGGTCTAGTTTAAAAAAAATTTCACATAAAAATTGTAGCTTGAAGTCTTAGAAATAATTTTGCTTATTACAAAAATTTCGATTGGATCTCTCCCTCCCCTCCTGTTTCACATAACATCAGGTAGATCCATTTTCAAAGTCAACAGAGGGGTTTAATTGAAAAAATTTTCAGACAAAAGTTGTAGATTGAGGTCCTAAAAGTAATTTCAGTTATTATAAAATTTTCAGTTAGACCCTCCCCTCCCCTCAAATTTAGCATAATATGACAAAAATACTTATATTATTGAAAGCTGGTCACTGCTGGTGGAGGTAGGGGTCCGATTGAAAAATATTTCAAATAAAAGTTGTAGTTTGAAGTCTTAAAAATAATTTTGATTGTTACAAAAATTTTGATTGGACCCTTCCCTGCACTTCAATTTTGAATTTACGTATTTACACAGTATTGGACTTGGCAAATTTTCGATGAAATGCATTTTTATCGAGCGTACGGTAGCATGAGTCACGTGACCTGCGAAGGGATCTCAACAAAAATGAAAAATGAGTTGAAATCGTAAAAGAAACATATGGTTTGATGGGACTATCGTGGCAAGAGGAAGCAATATAGCGACGTTTGGAACGTTTCGAAACAAAGGAGATCCATCCGCTTTCGAGTAATCTAAAATTACTCGTACCAATGGGTGAATGGATTTGTACCCAAAACCAGATTTTCAGATGGAAAAAGGTTACCGATTATAACATGCTGGAGATTAACTAGGGGTGTTTGATGAATTGAACCGTTTCCTATAAATCGAACTGACTGAAGGGTTACCAAACATAGAGCTGAAATCCATTTTTCTAGAATAAAAATTGCAGTTCGTATCTATTTTCGAAAATTTCAATTTTTTAGATCATGCTTCGAAGTTATAGAAGAACGTAAATACTTTTAAACGAAGAACGAACGAATGCTTGCGAAAATTTTTCCAAATTTATGAACACAATCGCCAACTAATTAATGCAAAATATGATGAAATTTCAACCTTTTCAAAACTCATACACGTGATTATTAGTTGATTGTACAAACGAACGACGGAAGAACACTCGATAGGATATTCATAATATCGAAAATACATCGACAAAAAAACAGTCTAAAGATATATCCTAATAAAGAGGGAAAAAATAATTACACGCCATTTTCTAAAAACAAGCGAATATACAAAGTTAATTAGTTACCTCATTTGAAGAATCCAATGATGGCAATGCGCACTAAACAAACACAAACCAAGTTTCAATTCAGCACGCACAATACTGAAAACGCGTAAAATAATATTCGAAACAAGTATTCGATAATAAAAAGTTGTAAAAAACACTCCGAGATGCGAAACTTTACAAAAAGTAATTGAAAAAGTTCACGAAAAAAATAAATTCAAGCGTTTTCAACGAAACGTTAATAACAACAACACCAAACAAACGACACCAAACGTGAACGCACAGACAAGAATACCTCAACTTGTAACGATGCACAACAGACCGCGGCAGACATTCCATATCCCCATCATTGTCCCCCTCCCCGCCCGACCGGTGTAGTTGCAGCGAGTCGTTACCCCACTACTCCACTACTTTTAGCGTACATAGGATTCTATACATGCGCAAATTGATTGCATTTATTTGCTCCTGCATTGTTTTTGCCTTATTTAAAAATTAAGTTATTAATTTTATTATTGAATTTGAATTATTTGTAGTAGGATTCTTTTAGTTCCAGGGCATGTGAAATGATATGAGGAGCTAATTTGTGTTTTTTAGGACTGTCGACTGTCGTAAGGACTTTAAGGACACGAAGTAAAATTTACAAATTTCGTTTTCTCATAATGGTGAACGTACTATGATGAAACTTCAAAAATGGGAAATTGAGACGTTTTTTTGTAACAAAACAATTTTTCAAACAAAAGTAGTAGATTCATAAATAAATTCAGATCATTTGAATAACTTTCATTATTACAAAAATTCCGATTGACCCCTCCCTCCCGTCATACGTCCCCTCCAATTTTGTCTATGATTGTATAATAATTACTCAATGTTCAAAATTGGTGGGAAGAGTGGGATCCAACAAAAAAATTTTTTAAACTAAAGATGTAGATTAAAATACTAAAAATAATGATGATTTTTGTTATTACAAATTTTTCAATTGGACTTCCCCTTCTCCTTCAATTTTGAATAATAATTAATAAATAATAAGTATCCACGTAGTGGTATGCCAAGTTAAAGGGGGGGGGGGGTTATAACGAAAAAAGTTATTTTTAGGATCTTAATCTACAACTTTTGTTGGAAAATTTTTTCGATTGGACCACCCACTCCCCCCAATTTTGCCCAATCTGCTATGTAGGTAACTAACTTTCAAATCTGGAAGAGACGGGGAGGTCCCATTGAAAATTATTTCAAACAAAAGTTGTAGATTAAGATCATAGGAATAACTTTGATCGTTAAAAAAATCGATTGCACCCCCCCCCCCGTAATTTGGCATAAGTTATAATCAAAAATGTTGATTGGACACCTCGTTCCCCTCCTATTTTGTCCAATACTACGTAGATACAATTTTCTTTATTGGACGGGAGGGGAGGGAGGGATCAAATTGAAAAAAATTTCAAACAAAAGTCGTAAAGATATTCACTTACTAGAAATAATTCTGAATTTAGGTAACATGGCAAAAGAGAGAAAGAAAAATTACCTACGTATTTCATGAAAAAGGCAAAAAATTTCCACTTTTTTACGATTTGTGTGATATTCAATTAAATGGTAGTTGGTAGGTAAATATCTCAATTTTTTGTCTCAATTAAATACAAAAAAAAAATCAATTTTACTAATTTTTCTCCTGTGTTAAAATAAAAATATTCTATAAATTTTTGGATAAAAAATCAATTATTTGAAGGAAAACTCTACTTTTTTGGATACAAAAATTTGTCAACTTTTTGAGGTTCATTTTTTAGGAGAAAAAAATTTATTTTTTTCTTCAATTTTTTTGAAAAAAACAATCTTTGGTTTTTTGAAGAAGAAGAAAGAAGAACTCTTAATTTTTTTGGAGCAAAAATCTCTTGATTTTGATGCAGATTAGGAAGAAATCTTTTACTTTTAGAGAGAATAAAAATCCTTATTTTTGGTCTCGATTAAAAAAAAAAAAAAAAAAACCTTGTAAGTAAGTAAGTACTTATAATATGTCTTACATAAATTAATAAATTATGTATTTAATTTTTTGCAGTAAAGAAATCTCTCAATTTCTTAGGAGAAAAAAATCTTTAAATTTTTCAGGAAAAAAAAATCTCTAAAATACATAAAATTGACAATTTTTGGAGTACTTTTGCTTACGATAATATTGGCGATAACCCGTGTACAAATTCATCCACTGCTACAATATGATCATCATGAATGCCACATTTGTCTAAATCGTGAAAAAAAGGAAGGAAATTATAGCAAAAATTCAATTTTTTTTTCTGGGAGTACAAAAATATTTCTTTAAAAAAAAAAAATTTCATCTGCTACACATAAAAATGAAAAGATTTTTATTTAAAAAAATTGAAATTTTTTTACTGAAAAATTGAAGGGTTTCATTTTTTTTTTTAATAAATGCTCCAAAAAAAGTGAACGGTTTTCACTTTTCTAGTAGAAAAGAAATTTACTAAAAAAAAAAATTAAAAAAAAAAAAAAAATTTTCTTCTCCAAGAATTTATGGAATATTTTAATTGCAATACTTACAGGAAAAGTATAATATTCTAGCTTTTAAGACAACTACATCTCCAGGAGCCAATAAAATGAACATGATTATTTGTCTAATTTGAATCAAGGGAGAAATAAACTATTACATAAGCTCCATTACCAATCATGAGAGATTAGGATGAGAGTTACAGAGCCCACTTTCCAATTAACAGCTTATGAAAAAAAGGCCACGATTTTATAAAGTAAGTGGTCGATGGGTATCATTTTCATTTACAATTGAATAAAAACATTTACCAATCCCGAATCCTGATCTTCGAGTTCAATGTCACATTTCACATCTACTTTTTATTCTGTGCACACGTCAGATGAGGAGCTGAAGAACATAAATATTCCGTTTATTTACATTTCGATGATATCTGTCTGTCATGGTGTTACAAAAAAAAACACTTTCTCCCACGTCGCGGAAACAACTGTCACCCGTTAATTATATTAATGAGATACTTACTATAGAATTGGAATTCGATGTCCGTGAATTGATATCGCCTTTTTCGAATTCACTGCTTTAATCCTTTGCTCTCTTTCGCTAGTATAAGTACTCACTATACTCACGGTGCATGTGGAATTATTAATTCAACGGTAGTATCTCTACCTACCTAACCCAATGACTCACATTCGCTAAAAAAATTTCAATATTGCCAAACCGAGGGAAATTTTCTAGATACTGGTTCATCGATGAATTTTGGAACGGTGACAAATTGACTATTTCCATCTATCTTGTACTCGTATCTGCGTATTTTGCAACTTTGTTAGATAACAATTTTTTTGTAGGTAATAGCGGTGGCCTGAATGCATAATCTGGGTATGCCGAGGCGTTATACTGATGCTTTCAATTCTCCAATGCACCCTGCATAGATAATTCGTGCATCGATTTATTTTAATATAATATCAATTTGTCATTTGCGAACGTAATAGTGATTTTTTGAAACACATCGTATTTTTTATTTCATTAAATATTTCATCCGCGGTATTACGATGTTATCAGTTAGGTGGTCGGGTCACGTTTTATTTACCTGTAAAAAAAATAGCGACCCATCATGAGAACATCGGTTGAAAAATTTATTACGTGTGCCTACTTAGGAAATTTCGCAATGATTCTAACAGAACGATAATTCATTTTTTTGTGATTTCTGTCTAGACTTCTCCGTGAAAATTATCTGAATTATTTTATTATTTCCTCAAAACTAGACGCAGCCACCTACTTCAACCGTTATTTACACTTATAGTGAATCGGCCAAATAAATTCTGTTCCTTTTAAATTCTACCCATCAAAGCATGGCTCACTTTGGTAATGCTTCAAGGTTTGGGATAAGTACATATTTACAGGGTGTCTGTCTATACATTTCCAGGGACACCCCCCCCCCCGCATAAGTGTCACTTTGGAATAAATATGGGGAGGCAAAATTTTTTTCCTCATTTTCCCCCTATATGGCTATATTTTGTGGTAAATAGCTACCTATTAAAAAAAATTATTGAGGGAGGGGCGAATGCCCCTTAAACTCCCTAAGTTATGCTTAATTGCCTATGCCCGCCGAGACCTCCTTCTTTTTTGTAACTAAAAAAATCTATACAATTTTCAAAAAAAAGTTGAATGAATACTTGGAATTTTCAAGGGTGTAATTCGATTTCTTCCCTAAAAGGGGGATGCTTGAAATTGTTTTCATGCTGTAATGTGAGAATGATTTTTTTCCTGGAAACGAAACAAAAAATTATGCTAAAAAAATTTTCACAACTTTTTCTGTTTTTTTTTTTTTTTTTTTTCGTCACAAAGTTTAAAAAATATTTTATTTATTCATTTTACCATCAAAGAAAAAAAATGATCTCCAAAAAATTGAGATTTTTTTTTAGGTATATATTTCAGAAGAATTTTTAAAATTATTGTTCGAAAAAAAATCCCATATTTTTTTCGAAAATTAAAAAAAAAATTAAAAAACTTTTCCACAGAAATAATTCATTTTAAAAAGTATCTTCCTATCTTCACATAAATTTTTTTTTTATCTAGGTAACATTTTTTTTTTCCAAAAGAAAAGATTTTTGAATAGGTAGGTATTTTTTATCCTAAAAAATTCTGAAATTTCTACTCCAGAAGATTTGAAATTTCTCTATTTAAAAAAAAATGAGCAATTTTTTTTTATTTAAAAACAATAATTTAAAAAAATTTTGAATCAAGAAATTCGTTTCTAATTTTTTTTTCATTCCAAAAAATGAGAATTTTTTTTCTACAAGAAACAGAGACCCTCTTCCAAAAAAAAAAAAAAAATTATTTTTCAGTGAATTGAAAAAAAAAATCTAAAAAAAATGAGATTTTATACTAATGCTAGGGGTGTAAAAATGTTTTCTATTCCAAAACAATTTTATTTTTAAAATTTTTGTACCAAAAAATTCATTTTTTTCATTCTACAGAAATACAAAATTCTTTTTTTTTATTCCACAATTTTTTTTTTCATTCCAAGAAATGGGGATTTTTTTTCCAAAAAATACAGATTTCCCTCCCTCTCTCAAAAAAAAAACTCTCCAAGAAAATTAATTTTCTTCTTCAGAGAAATCACAATTATATTTCATGTTTTTTTTTAGAAAATGCAACAGTTGGAAAAAATTTCACTTTTAAGCGAAAAAATTCATGACTTCAAAGAGTAAAATTCATGACTTTTCTTAATTTAGTGATTGTGATTTTTTTGAAAAATTCATGACCTTTCCATGACTTTCATGACCCATTTTCAAATTTCATGACTTTTTCATGACTTTCATGATTTTCATGACCTTTAGACATCCTGATTTAATAAAGTTAAAGGTTCTAACCCTTGCTTTAAAAAAAACAAAAAAACTGACTTAAAGGAGTAAAATTTGAAACCCTATCACAAGTTCACAATGATCCGTAATAAAATAATATAAAATTTATGAAAATTGGAAAGTGACACCTCAACTTGAATGGCACACGGAAGAAACACACGATGACCAGAGAATACAACACCAATACCATCAATTCCTATAGGTTTTTATGCTTGTCAACGAAATAACGGCTAACCATTTACCCAGATTGAATTAAAACAGAACACTAGGAATGTTTACACTCGGATGGACACATAGTATTCGAATGTGTTGTGTTATCACCAAGTACCTATCGCGAAACCGCTTCACATATCATTGCACGATTTAACACATCGAGCAACGGCAATATTGAAATAAGATATTCACACTCTACTTAATAGAATTATAGTTTACTCGTTGAAATTCACACTATTTCGTGTCATCTTGGACACTATTTTTCAAACGACCCAATCGAAAGCATATCAAATACACTACTTCCTGCTACAATCTTTCTACTCGGATATAATTCGCGTTCGAAGGAATCACGCAAACCGCAATGTTATTAAAATCATTTTATTTAAAACATCAGATTGGTATTCACATACAGAATAGAAATTAAAAAAAAGTGATGTACTACGTACAAACGCCTTACAAACAAATAGGTACACATTTTATGTAATAATTTATATAACAAATATATCATACAGCGGTAACTAAAAAACGCGTATGTGATGCACAAATTTTCATCTCAACTCGACTGTACAATAGTAAATACATCATATTAAAATAATAACAACGTAGAAAAAAAACTTTTCAATTAAAAAAAAAAAATCCAACTATATAAAATTTAATCGAGAATATATTCTGTGGAATATAAAACAGGAACATCGAATGGAAATGTAATTCGTTAAACTGATATGAAGATTAAACCGCGTTTCTTTGGTAAATTAATTTTGTTTTCAATTCAATGCGAATAAATTTCTCATATCGTATTAACTATACGAATACGATCAAAATTTCCAATGCGCAAGATAATAGACTAGAATACATATATCTTCGTTGTTTTACACACAATAATATTATATTTGACTGTATTTCAAATACGTACGATAAAAATGCTAATTGAACAAGAAACCAGTATGTTTCGTTTAAAAACTGGCCGCTTGATTTGATTTTCGATTCGACAAATTTGTGACTAGCTTTTTAAAACAAAAAAAAAATCGTATGTAGTTTAAACGGAATATACCTACGATATTGTGTAAATGCAGAATTAGAAAAAAAATAAAATAAAAAAGTAAGTATAGGGAAGAATAAAACAAATTAAGTCTTTTGGGTCAAATGAAAAAAATATGAAGAATATGGGTACACGTAATAAAACTTATTCGAAATAATGGTAGTAGTAAAATGGGTATTTATAAATTATTGACATTATTTAAAAAGTACTCAAAGCACATTAAAAGTTCACTATACATAATACAGATATCACAAATTAAATTAACAATTAAACATCAATTACATTGAGTCGTTTTTCGTTGACAAAGGCAAAAAAAAAATACAATTTATAAATACAAAATAAACAATAGTCAACATTTTTATAAAAAAAAAATTACACTTTACTTTCTGGTCCTTCGGTCATTCTTTGGAATGAATTACGTATTTTTAATAAATACTGAGCGCATATATGGCCGTAACATTTATTATACCATTCTGAGCCACGACCTCTGAAAATGACAAGCAGGTACCCCCACGATTAGCAATAGTTTTTTTTTCTGATGGACAAAATTTGATCCAAGAACTTACTTAATATCGACTCTGGATAAATGCAGAATACGGGATTTTCCTGATCCACATGGTTCAATAAGATATCTAGAGGCAAGAACTATTCCACGAACACCGCCGGGTATAAGTTCGGCATCGCTGTGCTCAACTGACGTCTCAACAACCATACATCCGCCTTTGGATAAATCGGTTTTCCACGATCTGTGATAAACAACCGTCATTAGAATGATCTCAAAGTGACAATTTATTTCGAAATTAGTCAGGACCGACAACTTGGGATTTTCTAGGATGTGGCATGATTTTTATGTGGCACACAAAAATATTGAACGTGAATGAATATGGATTTTTCATCCCAAAAAAATATTTCTTAAAAATTAAATTTGAAATTTAAAAAAAAAATGAAAAAATTTAGTTTTTTTTAAATGCGACATTTTTTTCTTGAAATACACAAAGGTTTTATTTCATCAAAATTAAGAGATTTTTTCTAAAAAAAAAATTATACTTCCAAAAAAATTCTTTGTAAAAAATAAAAAATTCCTTCTCAAAAAAAATTTGAATAGGTGTGTATTTTTGTTTCTTCAAAAAAAAAAAAAAAAAAAAAAAAAAAAAAAAAAACAGAAAAAATTTCATTATTTATCCTCCCAAAAAAATATTTTGCACACATAAAATTGAAATTTCAAGTTCAACATTTTCTACTTCAAAAAATTAAAATAAGTAGGTAGGTCTAGGTACTAGGTATTAGGTACTAAGTACAATTAATATTCCTTTATTTAAAAAAAAAGAGAAACAGAAATGGAAAAAATTTAGCCATTTTTTAAAAAAAATGGGATATTTCTTTCTAAAAACACAAAAAAATTCAGCATAAAAATTGAGATTTTTTCTCGGGAAAACTTTGGAAATTTTTTACAGACAAAATTAAGAGGTTTTTCTCCATAATTGTTTCCTTTGTCAAAAATAAAACTTCAGTTCCAAAAAAGTTAAGAAATGTTTCGCTCCCAAAAGAAATTGAAAATTTTTTACTTGAAATTTTTTTGACATTTTTTCTCCAAGAATTATTGAGAAATATTTTTATTACTACAAAAAATTGGAAATGTTTTCACTATAAAAATAGACATTTTTTTCACTCCAAGAAGATAAAAAAATTATTTTTTCTCAAAAATTGAGTTTTTTCCCCAAAATGATAGATTTTCTACTGTAATTAAAATCAAGAGATTTTTACTCAAAATTTTTTTTAAAATTGCATATTCTCAGAAAATTAAAAAAAAAATCTATCAAGTAAAAAATTTTAAAAATTTGTACCTACTCAAAAAATTTAGTTCATTTTCTTATTTGAAAATGAAATATTAAAAAAAAAGGATATTTTCTCCGATAAGACTGAGATATTTTTCATGTGTAGTTCGAATAAAGTTGAGAAATGTTTTTGACCCAAAGATGAAAGATAATTTTTCCTTAGAGAAATTGAAAAAAAAATGTCTCCAAAGATTTGAGAAATAGCTAATTTTACTTCAAAAAATTTGGAAATCTTTTCTCTCCAGAAAACCTTCTTTCTATAAGTATAAAAATTAAAAGATATTTAGGTGCTCCAAAAAAATTAAAGAAAATTTTATTCTTAACAAAAATTGGAATTTAAAACAAAAGTGGAAAAAATAGAGACAATTTTTCATATTATTCATTCCAAAAAATGAAAGACTTCAAAACTTTTGAGATTTTGTTCTCCGCGATTTCGAGTAGGTACTCCAATAGAAAATTTTAATCTCTTTCAAAGCAAAAAATTGACATAATTATTATTAATTTTCTGCCTAAAAGTCGCCAGAAAAATGAAAGAATTTCACTCCAAAAAATTTAAAGATTTTGTAACCTACTTTTTTCGTTTAAAAAAAAATAAGAAAATTTTCCTCGCTGACTAAAAAATTAGGATATTTTTCATTTTAAGAATAGAAAATTCAGGAATGTTTTTATCCCCCAAAAAATGAGATTTTTCTCCAAAAATTTGAAAAATATTTTTATCCCAAAAAATTAACTGTTTTTTTTTTCTCTAGTAGAACTGATTTTTTTTCTCACTCTCTCTCTCTTAAGATGAGAGTTTTTTTCTCTAAAAAACAGCGATTTTAGTCAATAATGTGTATTTTTGTATTTTCGGAGTTTTGTAGGGTGCAGCTAATTTCACTTTTAAAATTTTGGATGTAGCCAAGTTGTCGGTCATGAGACTGATCATAAATACGTACCTTATAACGCAAAAATCTTTCGGTGGTAAAGGATCTATATTTTTAGTGACGTATTGGAACAATTCGGCATAAGGTTCAAGTTTCTGAACGATTTTTGATCTGAGTAAATTAGAGTCCCAGACGTGCCTTTCTCGTAGAACTCTGTACAGTAATTCCTTTGGAGGAGCCTCAACTTCCGTACATACTCTCCATAATCTAAGCGGATGACCATCTCTAACTTTTTTATAAGCGATTTCAACATCATCCCAAGTAGAAGAAATTACCCAGCCACGATTTCTGAAAAGAAAAAATCATTCTCATTATTAAACCAGTTTTTTAAAAATTAAGTAGGTATGTATTAATAATTTAAAAACATTAGTTACTTTTCTTTGATTTCTTTTAGCAAAGCGTTCCGGCACATATTCAGATATCCTCTCCAATCTTGCTGCAATTCTTCCCCAAGTTCTTCCAGAGATACTGGCACACTTTCGTCCATATAACTAAAATGACACTGAGTCATGATTTCTTCTGTTACCTAATATTTAAAAAAAAAATCATGAATTTGGCTGAAAATACATGAAAAATATCAACCACAATGTATAATTACCATAAATAAATCTTGGTGATTCTTAATTAAAAAATATAAGCATTCGTGAGCGGCGATATTTTGTCCTAGTTCTTTGACATCGGGAAACGCGTTACTTTTTTGCAGTCTTTTCGGCGACATCGATGAAGACCGTCGGATATGCGAATTATTCGACGTATGCGTCCAGTAGAACAACGACGGTGCCAAGCAAATAGCTAAATTGCTGGCGGACATTTGGTTCGCGTAACTATGCTGGGCAACTTCGTATAAGAAATCGAGCAATATCAACAACGCTTCTCGATGTTCATCCGGTAATAGTATCAAAGCACATTGAACCGCTTCTGTTCGTAGATTATCTGGGACATCTGAAAATAAAATCGTAATCGTTTAAAAATACATACAATTTGGGAAAAAAAAATCCACCTAAATTGATAAACTTACATTGAAAAATAGCCACGAAAGTTTCCGATAATTTATTCGTCAGTAATGCGTCGGGTAACTCTCTGAAATACTGTTTTACCATATCCGCCACATCGTGAGGTTGTTGATTATCGAAATCATTCTTAGATGATCTACTTTCGGCCATCATTTTCAACTTATGTATTCTAGAACGACCGCCGGATTTCCGAAAGATACCAACTTGATCCAGAGCGTTCATTCGTAACCACTCTAGAGCTTCGATTACGAACTCAGGTAGCACGTCACCGTTTTGCTGTACGTTTGCTAAAAGCGGTACACCGAAGACCGATTTATCTGCGAGAAGGTATCAACGTTAGACTAGGTTCTAGTAAACGTTTTATTATTTAAGTAAAGATATAAACATTTATACCTTTATAATCAGGTGTCTTGGCTTTACGAATAAACTTAGGTAATTCCCAATTCCATCCGGTGGTACGATGACTGGGGCAGTATCTTTCCATAATAGCTGTCAGTTTAAGTAACGATAACTTCCTTAATACTAGAATTTGACCAACCGTTAACGAATTAATCGATTGTCCGCGCAATGCACTCGGTCTGACCGAATTTCTTTGGAAGCTGTGCCATCGTGCCACTGTCGTTCTGCAATTTAAAAGTGTTATTAGACAAGTAAATATTAATTCAAAATATCGACGATGAAAATTATTTTTAAAAGAGGTATGTTCGTACGCCTGAAGTCTTCGAAATACCAGTTTATAATGTTCTCCTCTCCTCCTGCTTTATTGAACGAAAAAAAAATTATCAATTTTTTCCGTCATTCTAGGCAATTTTCTAGACTACATTATTTTATAACCTCATACATATAGAAGGGAAGAGAGATTGTTGGATGATTTTTATTTATTCTCCAAACAAATTGAAAATTTTTTCAAAAAGTTGATATTTTTTCCAAAAAAAAAAAAAAATTAAAAAATTTTTCTCCAATGAAATTGAAAAAAATCTCCGGAAATTTTTTTTCTTCGAAAAATTATGATGCAATTAAAGATTTCTTCCGCTAAAAATGAAATATTTTTTTCCAGAAAAAAGTTTGTTCCTCCGAATAAGTTGAAAATTAAAATTTTATTAATTTAACTTTTCAAGTAATAAAAATTTAGTAGGCACCTAAATTTTTATTAATTTTTTTAGAGACAAAAAATTGAGAAATTTTTTTCTGCAAAAGATAATCTTTCTTTTTGAAAAAATTGATGTTTTCCAGCAAAAATTGAGAATAATCTAAAAGTTGAGAGTTAATTTATCCAAAAAAAGGAGATTTTTTCAAATCAAAAAAGTTGAGCACTTGATCAATACTAAAAAATAAAATTAAGAAATTTTTTCCTCCAAGAGAATTGAGAAATTTCTTTAAGCAAAAATTTAAAAAAAATCTCCCTAAAAATGAGATTTTTTTTACAGGTTTTTTCTAAAAAATTTGAGCAATTTTTTTGTCTTAGAAATGAGGATGCATTTCTGCGAAAATTTAGAATTTTCCTCTGCAAAAAATTAAATTTACAAAAACAAAGTTTTCTCCATAAAATTGAGATTTTTTTCAAATTTGAAAAATGAAGAAGTTTTTTCCAAAAGTTGAGCATTCTTAAAATAAAAATTGAGGAATTTTTTCCTTCAATAGAACTCAGAAATTTCTTTATGTTAAAATTGAAATTTAAAAACATTTCTTCGTAAAATTGAGATTTTTTTAATCCGAAAAATAGAGATTTTTCTACGCCAAAAAACTGGTAGATTTTGTTCTACAAAATTTGAGATGCCTTTTTTTCTTTAAAAAAATGAATGAGAATTTTTTTCTGCAAAAACTGAGAATTTTTTCATCTAAAAAATTGAAATTTTTTAATCTAGAAAAAAGGAGAATTTTTTCCAAGAGTTGAGAATTTTTACTCCAGAAGAATCGAGAACATTTTTTCTGCAAATAGAACTTGCTTTGATATCTCTCGCCGAGAAGACGTTCTACTCACACGTATACGAACAGGACACTCTCTTATGACCCATTCTTACTTGCTCAACAAACAACCTCCCCCCATTTGTTCAATATGTAACACTCAAATTTCAATAACACATTTAATTTTTCAGTGTCCAAAATACATAAATGAAAGATCCCTATACCTATCCTCTAATAATCCAAAAGAAGTCCTATCAGATGACCCCATTAAAATTCAAAACTTATTATCCTTTCTATCCAAAACTGGTTTACGATCCCTTCTCTAAGTAATCCTCCTCCGTGACACGCCTCTAGCCTTAGTTGCTGTATATGGCGTTAAAAAAAAAAAAAAAAAAAAAAAAAAAAAAAAAAGGGACTCCATAAAATTGAGGTTTTTTATTCGAAAAAATAAGAAATTATTCTCTTAAAAAATACTTGAAGAAATTTTTTCTCAAAAAAAAGAGAGAACTTCTCATAAAAATTGAGACAAAAATGAAGATATGCCTCTCAAAAAACAAGAGATTTTTTCTAAAAAAAAAAAAATCTAAATAATAAATACTTAGAAATGTTTTTTACTCTAAGACAACTGAAAAATATTTTCACCTTATATATTAGAAAAAAAGAGAAATAGGTACTTCTACTCCAAAAAATTGTAAAGTTTTTTTGAGAAATTATTTTCTTCTCAAAAAAAATTAAACGATGTTTTTATTAAAAGAAAGAAGATTATTTTTTCAATTCTTAGAAAATAAAGATATTTTTAGAAATATTTTTGAAAGTTTTTTACTTTAGAAAAATTGATAAATTTCTCGTTGCAAAAATTAAAGTACAAAAAATTTCCATAAAATTGAGAAATTGCTCTCTTCAAAAAATTGAGAAGTTCTTAAATTGAGACAATAGAGGGTTCCTCTAAAAAAAAAACACACAGATTTATTTTTCTCCAAATGAATTGAGGTTTTTTCTACTTTTATAAAATTCAGCAATTTTTTCGCCAACAAATTGAGAGTGGCTTTCAATAAAATTTGAGAAATATTTTTACTTTGAAAAAATATTTCTACCTACTTCAAAAAATGAAGAAATTTTTATATTTCTTAAAACTAGGAAATTTTTTCTCCAAAAAAACAGAAATTCCGATTTGTAGGGTGAGTTTCATTTCTGCATTTTCGTTGTTTTCTAGGGTGTAGGTGTTGGTATTCAAGCTCCCGATATTACTGCTAAATTTCTGGCCATAATACCTTACACACTTTTAGTACGTTAAACAAGTTGCCACTCATTCGTTTTGAAGGCATTAGTTCGATTTTTATGTACGTTTAGTCTACGTGTTAGTATGTACAATTGTACACCAATAATATCAACAATAAATTATTATAACTTTTCTTACGTTAGTAGAATTTATCACACAATGACTTCAATTTCCAAAATACTTTCTACTTGACATTCCTCCCGATATATGTACCTACTACCTAGACATACGTACATTTGTAGACATTGAAATACCGAAGGCGGAAATTTAGCACGTCAATACTTTGACAAGAACGAAGTTACAATACTGTTTCAGTATTTCTAATGCGAAAATTCTGTCGAACACACATATCATGTATACAGGGTATAGGTAAATACATCACTACTCGATACATTTTCCTCTTACAAGAAGTGTTCTAAATGATAAATACGTCCGTCATATAAGTATTCAGGACAAACGAACCACTAATATTTGCGGTAAAGAACAAAATGAGATGATACATTTGTTGAATTATTTACCCGACTATTTTTCGAATAGATACTTCCAACGGCGATAACTTAAAATCAAAGTGCACAATTCTCGATTGTCTCTGCCTAATAAAGCTATCTGCTTGAAGTTATCGAAACTTATAATCTCAATATGCACCAAGGAGTACACAAGCTATCCAGTTAATTACATCACTTTTCACATCGTACGTATACAGCCTACTCGTACATCTAACCTAACGTTCGACATATCTCAGTATAAGTACATTTCAATCTATTACCCTATACGTTCATGTAAGACTTCATCGTAGAACATAACTCGATTATCAGTTCAATGTCAATAACACATCAATACGCCTGATGTCTACGATTTGCTTGGGGTTTTATCGTGCTACTTACTTTTGTCTCAGCGTCGTATCACCGCCTTCAGTAATTGCAAACGCATCCGGACTTTCATTTTCTATAACAAAATAACGACAATGGTATCAATCTGCGAATAATGTAGGTAGGTATAAGCATACGATATATGCAAGTAGTGATAGTGATACCTACGTTCTACGTTATGATATGTGCACATTATAATAAAGCATAGTATGAGTTTTATTTTACTACATAGGTATACTTATATACTCGTACTACACATTCGTAACAAATACAATTGAACTGGCGTAATCGTCGCGTACGTGTTCATTTTAATAATAACAATGAATAAAAAATTTTCACTTCGACCTTTCTATACGCGCTATCGAGACTAATTACGAACTATATATAAATTACGAGTATAAGTACTTCGATAAGCGGAGACAAAGTACCGCTCGTATGCAGTCATTTATAGAGCCATTATTTTAAATAATACTTTTATACGAATGTTGAACGTAATATACCTAAACGTTTATTAATAACGAACAGAAATCGTTTTAATAACGTCCGTAGAAAAAATTAACGAAATAAATTTCATCGCTTTCATTTGCCATTTCGACGTCGGTCGCGTCGTGTTGCATCGCAGTGTACGAGTAAATATAGCGACAGCGAGCGCTCTTTTTCAAATACGGATATTTCCCTTTAATCGCGTATCCCTCGAATGAGTAATTTATACACTAAAGTAAACGTTTGACCGGGTCACCGGATCTATAAATTTATACTACGAGTATATAGATTATGGAAAAAGTGCTCACTTTTTCGGATTGGCGAGACTATTGCGAAAGTTTGACTATCTTGACTACCGCTTCGCGAGGAGCATTGACTTTGTTTACTCGATACGTCTGATACATCTAGTAGCATCTGAAAAATAATATAAAAACACATTTAGTTGAGTTTATATTCGAGTTATTTCATAATCTATGAATCAATGCACATTAAAATGCCTATTGTTGAAAAAATTAAAAATAATATAGAAAATTTTGTAAAAATGGGCAAATTACGTCATTAATGTTGAAATTTTCATTTTCTTTTTTCCAAGAGAATTTTTTGAGACAAAAAATATTTTTAGTAGAATTTTTGGATTTTTCCAGCTTTAAATTCATTCCAAGAGATTTTTCGTACCAAAAACATTTTCAAACATTCTTCGATAACATTCAGTTTTTTTCTCAAAAAAAAAAAAAAAAAAAAAAAAAAAACATTCCAGAGAATTTTTTGTAAAAAAAACATTCGATTAATTTGATACGTTCATTTATTTTTTATTATTTTTTGTAAATTTCGTTCTTAGAAAATTCTTTGAAACCTTATAATACCTATCAACATATTTCTAAAGCACTTTTAGAAATAATTTTTGACTTTCTCTGAAACAAAAGTTTTGAAAAAATTTCTTGTAAAGAAATATGTTTTAAATTTATCATAGTGTATCTTGTAGCTATAAATTTTTTCAAGCACTTTTTGCAAAAAGTTTTGAATTTTTCGACAAAAAAAATCCAAGAGAATTATTGTACTTAAAATACCTAAGTAAGTATATTATTGATATTTTTAATTATATTTTTTAAAATTTTGATAGATTTTTTGCCTCATTTTTATGATGTAAAAAATTCTCTTTTTACAAATTCAGTAATTACCTATCAATAAATTGTTTCAAGTTTTTTTTAAAAGAATTTTCAAATTTTTTGATTACACTTTGACTGGTTTTATGAAGATTTCAAAATATTATTGTCTTCTTGCATTTTTTTCTAGAAAATTTTTTGTGTATACCAATTTAATATTTTTTTCAAGTATTTAAAATTGAAAAAAAAAACTGATGAAATTTTGAATTTAAAAAAAATCAAAATTATTGTAAATTTATTTTCTAGAAAGTTACTTAAATCTACTCAGATACCTACTAATTTTTTTTAATGCATTTTTTGAAAGGACCTTCTAATTTTTTTTTCATAAAAAATTTTGTTAAAAAAATATTTTTAAAATGTCAGATAGATATTTTTATTTTGAAAATTTATGGTATTTTTTATTCAAACAATTTTTGAAAGAATTTTTGAATTTTTCTCACGAAACATTTTTCAAAAGAATTTTTGTAAAAAATATTTTGAGAATATTTTTAATAGGATTTTGAGTTGTTTTTTACAGAAATTTTGAAAAATTTAATTTTGAAAATTTCATTACTGGAAAACTTGTGTTATTAACTTATCAGCTATTAATTTTTTTCAGGCACTTTTTGAAAGAATTTTAGAATTTTTTCCAATAAAAAAGTCGAGAGAATTTTCGTAATTTTTTTTATAGATGTTTGATGTTTTTTCACAAAGGTTTTTGAAATATTCATTTTTTCTAAATTATTTTCCATGATTACTTTACTCGTATTCCTATTTATCACTAAAATGTTTTGAAGCATTTAACCGTTAGAATTTTTGAATTTTCTGCATAAAACATTTTTCTAGAAAAGGCTATAGCAGGATAAGCATAGGTGAATCGGCCTCAGACGCCCCCGATATAGACCCCTTGCGCGAAAATTTTGCCCAAAATTGAAAAAATTGCATTTTTAAAAAATCGAACATGAAGAGATAAAAATATATTTTTAACTAAAAATGCAATTTTTTCAATTTTGGGCAAAATTTTCGCGCAAGGGGTCTAAATCGGGGTAGTTTGACACGCAGAAACCGAATTCGCGATTAGTTTTCTGATTTGATCATTTCTTGTGATTATTGCAATTTCATGCATGCAAAAGAAGTGAAAAAACCGAATTCGCGAAAAATGAACGAATTGAGCTGAAATTCGGGCTAAAGGTGTACGAGGGAGTGCTTAGTGATGTACTATGAGGAAAAAAAATTTTGACCAAATTTCATTCCGCGTACACGCAAAAAGCGTTGAGAAAACATGTTTTTTTGCCATTTTAGACAATTTTCACCACTTGGAAAAATCTGAAAAAATTCATGGTGATTCAGAATACACCTAAAAACATATGGTAATTTTTTCGAGATGTACGTATATCTTAGTTTTTTTTAAACGGCTGTCAAAGTTTTCAAACCACGTTTTGAGGTCATTTTCAAGGTCAAAAAAAACTGAAAAAATTTGGGGTTATTTCCACTCAGAACCCTCCCCTGTACACCAAATTTCACTTCAATCCGTTGAAAAATATTCGAAAACGATGAAAATCGTGGTTTTTGAGGCACCACCTCCCTAAAAAGGGGCGAAATTTCAAAATACGTCTTGAAATGGTTGTTAATACATGAATTGTACTGCATAATGCGAGCGTACAACCAAAACTCAATTTCACCCTGCGTACATGCGTAAAATGTTGAAAAAACGTAGTTTTTCGCCATTTTAGGCAATTTCCACCACTCGGAAAAATCCAAAAAAATTCACACAGAGGTTCAAAATACACCTAAAAACATATGATAATTTTATCGCGGTATGCGTGTATTTTTGTTTTTTTAAACGGCTGTCAAAGTTTTCAAAACGCATTTCAAGGTCATTTTCAAGGTCAGAAAAATCTGAAAAAAATTGTGCATATTGGTACTCGTAACCCTCTACCATCCACCAAGTTTCACTTCAATCGGCCGAAAAACGGCTGAGATAACGCCGAAAAAGTGAAAATCATGTTTTTCGAGGTACCAGCCCCCTCGAGGGGGATGGGAATTTCACGATACGTTCTAAAATCATCTTTTACCACTACAAAAAGATTTTTTGAAAAAAATTCGAAAATGGCGTCTGAGGCCGATTCACCTATGCTTATCCTGCTATAGCCTTTGGTAAAAAAATATTTAAAAAATTTTTTTGGCAGAAATTTGAATACTTCTATATGAAAATTTTACAAATACCTTATTTCATTTTACAAATAATTTCTTTTCTGGGAAATTTCTGGTATATTGATAAATGATAATATTATTTTTTTAGCACTTTTCAATTTTTTTTCAAATGATGTTATAAATGAATGACTTTTTGTCGAATTTTCTTTTTTCCCTATTTTTTTTTTCAATACCAACCTACAATTTTTTAAATATCAGTTTATAATACGTGTGTCCAAAAAAATATGATTTTCGAAATTAATTCTCTTGAGAAAAGAAATTCTCCAGATTTTTTCCCTCGCAAACAGCGTATCTACATAGAAAAAATCTCTTGAACGTAACTTGCAAGATGAAAAAAAACCTCAAAATTTTTTTAGCCTAAAAACCAATTTTTGTCAAAAAAACGAATATTTTTTTCTATTGAGGTAATGGTACATCCATTTTGGGAGGGGAGGTCGAAAGTACACTTTTGAAAAATAAGACATATTGCTTATTTTTAAAAGCAAAAAGAAAATGAAATTAATTCGCACTCACTTTGGAATTATTATTGCTACTGTCGTGGAAAGACTGTCTGACGGTAATTTCGGAATCAGAAAAAGCAGCAAAATCACTTTCCGGTTTCGATAAGTACCTTCTGACCGGCCTATGGGTTTCCTCTGGAGTAAACGGAGATTCGGGAGGAGTAACATCTACGCAATTCAATTCTTTGATTTTAGCCTCCATCGATGACACATCGACAACCTAGAAACAGACGTAAATCACACCGTAAGTAAATATAAACAGAAAATACCAAACTATTTCTAAAAAAAAATGTAGGTATATTTACTTGAGGTCCGCTGATTATCACTCCTTCGCGATTTTTCTGCTTACGGCGTTTCGATTTCAAACTTTCGACTCTTCTGAGAAAAGCTTTGGCTCCGTCGCGTAATCTTTCGCTACCGGATCGTCGAAACCTCGAAACTGTAATATCGCCTTCGGGCTGCTGCATCGCGAATGGTGGAAGACTACTGTTTCTTAACACTACTGTAACGTTATCGTTATTTTCATCGGCTGAAATTTTTCATAAAATTAGAAAACCATGATTCTCTCTACCTTAGTAAACTGAAACTTTTCGCGATTACGTACTTGTACTGGTCGGTAAAGTAATATGGTGTACATCACAGATTCTGGACCAACGCCTCGATTCAGGTTGAAATAACCAGTTTTCACTGAGAGCGCACTCCGTATCGGAATCCGATTCGTCCTCCTGTGTTAATGAAAATGTTAATTAGATTCGCGTACAAGATGACAAATTCATTTACAATTATTCCATCCATCACTTTCGATAACTAATTACACGCTCGTTTGTTACAAATTATAGCGCGTGCTCGCCTTAAAAATAACCATCTTCGGGTACTTTCTGCACTTAATGCCATAGAAAGCAGATACCAACAGTACCTATACGGTCGCATCGACAGTGCCGCCAGTCTCACGCACGTAGGTACTGGGTAGGTTAGGTATAGGTAGGTACGCGTTTCACTACCCAAAATAGAGTTCGAAAAAAGCCAAACCCACAGCTAGAAAACACTTCTTTTCAACCTCGAACCCTTCAATTAGTTATTCCACGTTTAGAATGAATCCATTCATACGAAATATTCAAACAAAAAAACGTACACTTATTCTTTGTAAATCGTTGATTCGCATCATTAGGTGGCGACGAGGGCTTCGAGTCGCGTCGCCTCGCGTCTCCATAGGCATCATACTCTCTCTTCTTTTTATGGTACCTACTCCATATTTCGTATTTATAAACTAATAAAAACAATACGTCGAATTGTTCTACTAGATGAATAATGCTAACCTAGTAACCCGAATGCCGGATCCGATACTTCACGTTTATTTCATTATCGACCTATACACCTATCATCATCGCGTATAATAACCAAAAGAGGGAAAATAAAAATAAAAATGCGAATCCGGTACCTAGTACTTATAGTTATGCTCGTGTACATCAAAAATGATACACCTCTATTGCACATTTACCTATGTACAGGGTGTCCCGGTTCAGAGTAACCAGACTTGAGATTTGGGTATAACTCACTACCAGTAACAAGAAACGCCTATTTTGATTTTGAAGGGGCAATTGTATACAAAAATTTCAAAATATCGCCAAGACAATAAATGAAGCAGGTGTAATTTTTTGAGAAGAAAAAAAAAGTTATGTAAAAAATTTGCCTTTCTTTTAAAATTACGGGGCTAAAAGCTTCAAAAATTGGTATTTTCGAAGTTCAAGGCTTCATAGCGTTTTCACTTTCAAAGATAGACAAAAAGTTACACCTGTTCCACGTATTGTCCTGACGAAATTTTCCAATTTTCATGTCTCATCAATGCACCGTGATAAATTGAGGTAGGCAATATTTTGGACCGGAATTTCTTGTGACTATAACTCCTTCAATTTCAAAGATAAGCAACCGAATGTATTTAGACCTTTTTTCGCTTTTTCAAAGTACTATACCCACTGTTTAGATTTTTATTATTATTTTTTTTTTGAAAATAGTGTGACCACCGACCAACCGATTTTGCTAAACAAAATACAAGTTTTCAAAGACCAGCTCCTAATTTGCACTGCCAAAATAGGGATCTCGCTGAATTTTTTCAAGTACAAAACTACATAGACACCTAATATACAAAATTAGAGAGGAGGGAGGGGTCCAATCGAAATTTTTATAATAATCAAACTTATTTTTAGGATCTTAATCTACAACTTTTATTGAAATTTTTTTTGATTCAACCCTACTTTCCTCCTCCCATCTTTCAATAATATTAACGAGTGTCTTTGGCGAAAAAAGAGGGGAGGGAGGGGTCCAATCAAAATTTTTATGATGATCAAAAATACTTTCAAGATTTTAATCTGCAACTTTTGTTTGAAAATTTTTTCAATTGGAACCCTCGCTCCTCTTTAATTTTTCATATTAGTACAAGGATACTCATTATTGAAAATTGGGGAGAGGAAGGGATTGAATTGAAAAAATTTTAAAACAAAAGATGTAGATTAAGATTATATTAGTGATTTTGGTTATTATAAGAATGACGATTGGACCCATTCCTCGCCTTTAATTTCGCGTATTAGTACAAAGACACTCATTTTCACGGTGCCTACTAGAATTTGAAAGTCAAGAAGTATGACTTTTGTATGACTTTTTTTTTTTTTTTTTTTTTTTTGGATGAAGGGCTTCATTTTTGAGGACTTATTTTTCGAAATGAGGAGATTATTGGAGCAGGGGGTCTTTTTTTCAATCATAAGTATTTTTTTTGGAGTAAGAAGTTCATTTTTCAGGGGTTTATTTAATCATTTTTGAAGACTTTTTTGTGAGAGTGGTAGTTTGTGGGTGATTTTAAAGAAGGAGGAATTTTTTGAAGCTTTCGACAATCTCGACACGCTGCTTCAGCAAAAAATTTCTCAAGGGTACATTTTTGAAAGACTATAAGGACGAACCAGAAGAAATTTTCCACTCCACAACTGAAAATTTCCGAGAAAATTGAAATTTTGAATGAAAAAATTTGTCATTTTTGCATAAATTTGGGGATGAATAAGGGTCAAGTTTTTCAGAGTTGTTTTTTTTTGTGGAAAGGAGATGATTTTGGGTCAAAAGAGAGGAATTTTTTAGCTAAAATTATGACTTTGCATGATTTGTAAGATTTCATGTGCTAAAGTATGACTTTTGGTATCACCTTTTATAGACACCTTGATTTTATTTAAAATGGGAGGGAGGGAGGGGTTGACTTAAAAAATTTTTCAAACAAAAGTTGTACATTAAGATCCTAAAAATAATTTTGGTTATTATAAAAATTTCGATTCAACCCCTCCCTCCCCTCTAATTTCGTATATTAGGCGTCTATGTAGTTTTGTAAGACATAAAAAAATTCAGCGAGATCCGATTTTGCAAACTAGGAACTAATTTTTCAAAGCTTTTTAGCTCCTTCATTTTTAAATTCAGGCAACATGTGTACATAATGTTTCTTGTAAGTGGTATCTACTCGGTTGTATCCAAATCTCAAGTCTGGTTACTCTGAACGGGGACACCCTGTATATAGCGAACCTATACAGCAGAGAAAGCCCATCTTTGTAATTATGATCGTTAAGAAGTACACAAAACTACGTATTTATAACAATTCGCGAACGTATATTTTCAATACGCTGCCATATCAATCATTATTTCCCACGTTTTCGCATTCGCTCATATCTTCCTTCCGCCTGCACCAGCACCAGCGCCCAGTACGTTTCATTTCCTCGACATAAAAACTCGCAGCGAGCGATAAAAAAAAGTACGTTACGTGAATCTTATATAAAGTTCCTATACAACGAGTAATTAAAGGGGGCGTGTTACTCGTTTACGCATAACAAACATACAAACGTGTAGAGTGTAGATACAAATCTTGTATTTTTTTCAAAGGTATCTTATATTGTTGAAAATGATATCTTTTTGACAGACCTGTAACGCATTTCAGCCCATTTTTAACGGTTGTACTAAGTTCTTTCAAATACTCATCAGGTACAGATATATACCCTGGAGACCTATCTACCTATGGCTAAGTAAATTCGACGACATCTGTGGTTTTTTTCTCACTTCCCACAATACTCGCCAAGTTGGTATTCTAATTTCGTAATTATACGCTTATATAAAGCATTTAGGTGCGTTTCAAAAGTTCTCAGATAAAAATTTCAACGTAGCGTAGGTACCCAGGTAGTCAAGTAAATTTACGTTATACGTACGACGACTAATTCGTCGGAAACAAATTTAAATTTTATCCTGCAGTGAGATAATAAATAAAACGTTAACGTCGACGCGACATCGAGTTTAGCACAAGTCGACGACGCGTCGTTCGCGATTCTCGGCTCTGTATACCTTTGGTTTATGACACCCATAGCATATGGTTCGCCATTTACGAAAACGAAATCGACGTACCTCATTTATAAATTCACGTCACCCATGTCGTTCGTCTAATTTTAAAAAAACCAATAAATCATCTTTAATTAAAAGTCATTTTTCAAAATAACCAAACGCCGCAATACCATTTAACTCGCATGCGAGTTCAGTTCATCGTGTGCTTAGGGTAAGGAAATGGTGCCTAAAATTTAGGTTCGAGTCGATTTCAGAATATTATCAGGGTTTCCGCAAGACCAGACTGGCCAGATTTATTGACTTGAGCCTACAGCCTTCGTAATTCCACCACAATAAGAAAGCAATTTTGGTGAAAAGCACATTTTTTGTGAGTTAGTACTTTTTTTTTTTTTTTTTTTTTTTTTTTTAAATTTCTATGAAACATTTACTTAGAAGTGTGATAATCTTGAAATTACAAATATAAGCACCCCCTCCCCCCAAAGAATCATTTAGAAAGAACTCTAGGTAAATTGAAAAAATTTTGGGAAAAATGAACTCATAAAAAAATTTTAAGAAAAGTGTTTTAAAAAAATAAAATTTCCACAAAAATCATCTGATTCTCACCAGAAGAATATTTCAAAAAATGGAAATAAATCATCAAAGAAATTTCCAAAAAAATTCTAGAAAAATGAAAAATTTCACAAAAATTTACCTTGAAAACCTGTCTAGAAAAAATTTTTGCCAAAAAGAAAATTTTTTGAAAAGAATATATTAAATTTCAACAAAAAAATAAGAAACATTTTCAAGAAAGAATTCGTACAAAAAAAAATTGAAAAACTGTTACAAAAAAAAAATACTAAATGCGTTGAAAATTTTCAGGAAATTTAGAAAAGAATTTCTAAAAAATAAAATTTTTATAAAAAAATCATCATAAAAAACCGCAAGAAATTTTATTACTTCCAGAAAAACTTTTTAGAGAAAATGAAATTTCCTCAAAAAATCACCCCAAAAATTCTAAGAAAAAATCTTCAAAAAGATGTAAAAGAAGAATCCTTTCAAAAAATTGAAAATTTTCAAAAAATAAGTTTCGAGGTAGGAAAAAAACGTTTAGAATTTTTTTTTAGAAAAATCAAATTCCCACAAAAAATCTTCGCCTTTTTTCAGAAAATTTAGAAAGAATTTATAAAAAATTAATTTTAAAATAAAATGGTAAATACATCTTTTAAAAAAAATACTACATTTTTTTTGAGAAAAAAATTTCCAAAAAAGTACTAGGTACAAAAAATTCTCAAAAAAATATAAGTAAAACAAAGTTCTCTTTTAAAAAAATGAAATTGAAAAAAATCTAGAATAAAAGAATTTTCATTTAAAAAAATACACTTTGTTGAAAAAATTTTATAAAGAAAAAACACTTCCAGATTTTTTTTTAAATTAAACTTCCTCAAAAAATTCACAAAAAATATTTTTTGAAAAATTCTCTCAAGTGTATCCTCGTGTAGCAACGTCGATGC
Organism: Balanococcus diminutus; assembly: GCA_959613365.1. Lineage (NCBI taxonomy): Eukaryota > Metazoa > Arthropoda > Insecta > Hemiptera > Pseudococcidae > Balanococcus > Balanococcus diminutus. The sequence continues at coordinate 30,983,415 of OY390715.1, read as the reverse complement.
TAATTTCGATATAAATGTCGACATCCACATCGACATTTGCAATGGTGAGATTTTGAAAAATATGCTAAGGTCAAATATTCAATATAAGTATATATTAAAATTACACCAAAAATAGTGTTCAAGCCAACATTTCGACATTTTTTGTCAAATATGCGGCATTGAGGCCACCTTTGTAGCTGGACACATGCGAGTGTCCAACTAACATAGAGATGATTCTTAGACCTTATGTACTAATTCGCAACACACTTTATCTGCGAGTATCACAATCACTCTCAAGACGTCGACAGTCAAGTCGATGCATTATTCGACCCTCGACAATTAGATCGACATTAACTCGACTTAAAATTCCTCTGGTCAACACTGTCGACAGTTAAGTCGATGCATTATTCGACCCTCGACAATCACATCGACACTATCTCGACTTAAAATTCCTCTGGTCGACACTGTCGACAGTGAAGTCGATGCATTATTCGACCATCGACAATTATGTCGACAATAACTCGACAAGTCGTTGTATTATTCAAAACTTTGAAAAATAAGAAAATTTTGTGATTCTTTCAAAAATTATTTATTCCTGAGCTTAAAATGTTCTTATTAATTGTTTTTAGTTCTTTTTAGATATAAAATTTGTAAATTTAATTGGCAGAAATTGTCGACATAAATGTCGATGCGTTTATCGAGTATCGATTTTTACATCGACTTGTCTATGTAGAAAAACAACGTTTTCTAAATTATAGGAAAATACTGAGAAAAATTCAAAAATTTTGATTGAACAGTTATGTTTAACATAGAACATTACTGTAAATCTCAAATATCATTTTTAATTCATCGTTAACCGAGAAAAAAATGTGTCTGAATTTTGTCGACATAAATGTCGATGTCGACAATTGCTACACGGGTCTCGTATGGAAAATATGGTCCAGAAAAAACTTCCAGGTAAAAATTTCTACAAACGAAAAAAAAATTAAAGACCTTATTGCCTGAAAAAAATACTTATTAAGTAGTTATTACATGAAAGATTTTCTTAAAATTTGGAAAATAATTTCTAAAAAATAGAATTTTAAAAAAATCATTAAAAACTTTTTAAGAAAATAGTGACAAAAAATGATGAGAAATATCTTTAATTTTTTTTTTTTTAAAAACGTTTCAAAATTGCAGATTTTTTTTTTTGAAAACATGAAAATTCTATAAAGAAGGACGTCATAAAAATAGGTACTTACTTGAAAAAATTCTTCAAAAAAGGTAAAAGCGAAATCTCTTGAATTAAAAAAAAAAAAAAAAAAAATCAAGAAAAGAATTTGTACGAAAACTCAAAAAAACTTACGGAAAAAAATTTTGTGGAAAAAAATCCCAGAAAAGGATATTTAGAAAAATCAAATTCACGTAAAAAATTCTTCTCAAGAAGTCTTCTTTGAAAAATGTTACGAAAAAATGACTGGAAGAAATATGTCTTAAAATAAATTTCAGTCGATCAGAAAAACCTTCTAGGAAAGAACTTCTACCAAAATATAAAAAAAATAAAATAATAATAAAATAACTTAAAATTTTTTAATTCAAAAAAGATTGGAATATAAGTACACTCCCACAAATAAAATAAAATGAATAAAATAAAAAAATCAGCCAAAAATGTTACCAAAAAAATAACATGAAAATTTTCATAAAAAATTCAGGAAAGTACGAACTATTTCTAAAAAATGAAAATTTTACAAAATATCATTTTGAACACCATTAGGTATAATTTTTGAGAAAATGTTTGCAAAAAATTATAAAAAATAATTTCTTGAAAAACTAAAAAAAAGAATTAAGAAATAAAATTTCCACAAAAAAAACATCATTCTAAAAAAAATTGTTAATTTTTTTTTTTTTTTTTTAAATTTTAGAGAATTAAGTGTTACATATTATAATGAAGAAAAGAAAAGAAGATGCTCGAGACAAACGTAGGTACATCAACATCACGACACAGCGAGCCAATATTACACCTGCAGTGCAGTAGAAGCCGTATTATTCCAACTATAGTTAATCACTTTACAAACACGTCTGCGTCTTTAAATACTTATTTCAACTCGACAACTTTATAAAATGAAGGATAAAAGCGTGAAAAGATGGGCGATGGGCTGGTGCGAATTTACATTTCGCTGTCTGGTAAATTTAAATACACTGCGAGTAGGTATTTAAGGTTTTTGACAAACACGCTTCTCCTCATCTTAAATATTTGTAAGCTAAGCATTTTCTCTTTCATTTTGTAAAGCTAGGCGCTCGCTCTTTAGATTTTAGGCAAAGGTAGGTATTTTAATATTTTAGTAAAACTATGCAATGCAGGTACGTAAGTATCGGTATACAGGTAGGTTAGGTACACGTCTTTTCATTTTCTTAATGGTAAAGAAGCTTACACAGCTTTTAAGATCCGATTAAATATTAGGTGCCTATGGCTCGACGCTGCGCCGTTTGGCACCAATTTTGAATTTCAACGAAATAACTAACAGATTTAATTAATTACGTATTTCGCGTAAGTATAATCACTCGAAGTGGCCCTCTATTCTGCGTTAGTCTACATTGTGAAAGCATACTCCTAAGTACAGAAATTTTAAAAAGCTTACTTTATTAGCCGGCATAAATTCAACTTTCATATTGGCGCATTTGTTCAAAGCTTGTAGTCTGCGAAACAACGACTGTAAAGCGTCTGGTTCTAAAAATTGATGGTCTTTTTGAACCGAGTTAACATCTATCGGAAACTGCATATCTATAAAAACATAATAATAATAATCGTTATTGTACAACTGTCGTATAAAATCGCGAGTAAAATTATTATTATTATAATCGTCATAATAAAATTATTCGAAATTGGTCTTTTATTTGAATAATATCGTCGCGTCATTCTCACTATCACCAAGTTCTCTCGTAAATCTGCATCATCTGGTGAAAATACCCACCTGTATTGAAGATCAAATTATAGACAACTTTTTGAGATTATCACTCGGAGAAAAATTACGAGAGGAGAATTAATCGAATTTTTTTATGAAAAAAAAAATGCTACAGGTTACAGAACGATGTCAAACGTGATGAAAAAATTTCGTACGAAAAACAGCTAAAACAAAAAGAAATTTCCTTTGTGATTTTTCAAACAGCCTCGACGATGAAATTCGAAAATTTCGCGAATAAATTAATTTCGTTGAAAAGTCGATATATACTCGAAGCTCCAAAGAAATGTAAAATACGTAAAAAGCGACTCGAAAATAAGAGATACGCCGAGGTAACGTCATTTGTCACGATTAAAATGAAGATTTTTCGCTAGAATTATCCAACATAAGTTATATTAGGGGATAAAATGAAAAGCAAATGTTCTCGATGCTGAAAAGCACAATATATGTATAAGACGAAGTCGAATTAAACGAGTACGACTGATATTCTTTATCTCGCTACGTTTGAAGTGAACTAGGTAAATGCGTGCGATACATTAAAAAGCTTCTTATCATTTTTGTTAATGCGATTCGAAATTTCCTCCTTTGAAACTCCCATTGCGCTCTTAAAGTGTAATACGAGATATTATCAAAGGCATGGAAACGAATCAAAAATTGAAGTAAAAATTCAAACCGTTTGCAAATAATTATTCGTCGTAAGAAAAACATGTATCTATAAAGTATTATAAGACAGGATTTCCCAGTACGAGTACTCTTTATGAAAATATAAAGATGTTTTTTTATTCGTGAAAGCAGCTTGTCTCAGCATCGTACACGTATGCAACAATGTAAAACTTTTCTTTTCTCGTTGCAAATATAACGATGTAAACGACCGTAATGTTATTGTTTGGCGTAAAGTGAAGGAAATTTATCACGGAGCTCAATGCTGCACCGTGGTCTCATAAACGAGGGTTTAAGTTGTCTGTGTGGGATGGGAAAAAAATTCAGCGAGAGGAGGTCTTGCACCCATGTTGGCGTCGTTTATCCTCTACTTATTGTTTCGTTTTTACTCTACGTGCAATTTGGATATACGAATAAGGGAAAAAATACGTATCAAGACTTGCGAAGATGCGAAAAGAATGTTGCGGTGAAATTTTACCAATTTTGTTTATAAGGTTCTTACCTACAATCTACATATTCAATTAAACATTTTACCACACGTATGGCACCCACGTGGGAAAAAAGGTAAATACGAGTACAAGAAGACAAAAGTTTGCTGTATTTCTAAAATGTGTATCTACCTACGAGTATTAACGTAGAGAGCTAAAGTAAAATATATATGTACAACTTTTAATAATTTGGGTCGTTGGTCGTTAACCTCGTGTGTTTTTGTAAATTAGTTATTTCGTACGTGTTGTCCTTTTTTAGCAGCTTTTTTGTGTTTTTGTGCTTCGACTTGTGTCAGTTGTTCGTTCCCTTGCCGCAATCATTTCTTGTAGATAATTCCTTTTCAATTGTTGAAAAATTATTCAAACAATAAAAAATTCACGATTGAAATCTTCAATTGAATAAAATTCTAATGAAATGTTTCGAAATGAGAAAATTTTTCAAATTGGAAATTTTAAATGAAAGAAAATCTGAAAACATTTTCTTGACTAGAAAAATTATGGAGTTCGCAATTTTTCTCATTACTTTTTTTTAAGGAATTGAAAAAATTTCAAGACAAATAGGTAACATTTTCATCAATTAATTTGTACGAACTGAAAAAATTAAACATTTAATTCTGTCAAACACGATTTTTTTTTTTTTTTTTTTTTTTTTAGTAAAAATAATAGAAAAAGTAGTGATTCAAATTTTCAAAAAAATAAAGCTTGCGACCAAAATTGCAAGATGATTACCCCTCCCCCTCCGCCCAATCATCACAAAATTGACTAATTTTTTGTAGAAAAAAATTCTTGAAATAAAGCATTCAAAAATCGTATGAAAATTTTTAAAAAAATTGTCTCAATTGTTTTGAAACATTTCTTCTCAAAAAGAAAAAAATATTGGTCAATTTTTTGTGAAATTTCCATTCAAAAAAAAATTGAACGATTTTTTGCAAAATCTACAAAGTATTTTGCTCGGGTTTCGATTTTTTTTCAAAAAAATTTGAAGTAGGGTTTTTTTCATAATTTATTTTAAAATTAGTACTTTTTTTTAGATTTTTTGTGAAAACTGAAGAAAAAACTTTTGATAGGTACAATACTAATTAATTTTTTCAAAAAATACAAAAAATTGGAATACATAGGGGTAACGCCCTGGTTATTTTTACCCCTCCTCCGGTTTATTTTACCCCTTACTTTTAAGATTTTTTAAAAGTATTTACCTATGTTAAAAAATTGATTTCTATGAGAAATGTTCAAGAAAATTATGCTAACTCCAACGGAACTATTTAATTTTTTTCTAACTTCAATAGATTGTGAGTTACATCGGGGTGGGGGTAAAAATCCTGTGGACTAACGATTTTTCGCAAACAATTTTTTTTGGAGGGCAACCTAAAAATGTTGGAAAATTATTTTCTGTGGAAAATAGTCAAAAAAGTTAAGCTGCTTCCAACGAGGTATTAAATTTTTTTCTAGCTTCATTAGATTTAGAGTTATATCGAAAAATATCGAAAAGTAAGCTTAAGGGGGTGAAATAACTGGTTGTTACCCCTACTTCCTCACAAAAAATATTTTTTGGACTTTTGCAAATTAAAAAAAAAAAAACTGATTAGATTTTTAATATTTTTCAAAAAAAAATTTTTTTTGATTGTATTTTTGAATTTTCCAGGAAAATAATTGAAAAATGAATCGATGAGGAAAAAAATGACTTTTGGTGGCTTTTTGGCCACCAACTTAAATTTGGACCGAATTGGACTTATTTTTTTCAACTTTCTTTTGAAATGTTCGAAGGACGCCATTTTGGAAACCAATGACCTCCTTCCAGATGATCTAGGGGTTTGAAATTCTTGTCTCAACATACTTTACCTCGGTATAATTATGTCACATGTCGAAATTTCAGCAGAATCGAAAATTTTTTATTTTCCCGCCATTTTTACAAATAAGTTATTTCTGAATTTGAAAATTTGTACGCAAGATTGGTTGAAAAAAAAAATTAAAATTCTCGATTCTGCTTAAATTCGTGTAAAATATGATGAATATCTCGAAAGAAAATTTTAAAAAATTAAAAAATGAACGAATTTGGTCTAAATTGAAGAAAAATTTCGACCAAAAATGATCGTTTCAAGTACGAAATAAAATTATGGGAAATTTTTTTTTGTCTTCTTGAAGATGTCAGAATTCGAGTTTTTGGTTTCATTTAACGAAAAGTCAGAATTTTTTCACCAAAAAAATTTGAAGATATTTCTCAAAAAAAAAAAAATTTTACACATAGTTATTCCAAAAAAATTAAAGAATATATAGATAGTTGTGCTATATCTATAAACTGAAAGTACATTTAAACAGTGCTCAAAAATTTTTCAAAAAATATCCATAAATTAACCTTGGTTTGGTAGGTACTGTCTACTATTCCTGCAAGTTTAAAAAAAATCGGTTGAAAACTGCCAAAAATAGAAATTTCAAACGAAAATCTACGTTTAACCGCCCCAGAAGGGTAGGGCAGAGGGGTGATATATCGAGCTAAAAATTTTGTCATATGTTAAGTCGAATTAGAGTATATTTTTGGTTACTTAGATGTCAGTCATTTAGGCAAAAGTCGCCAATTTTCGTAAAAAAATTCTCGTCCACCCTTCACCTTCTCCATCTGTTTCCAACAATAAAACTAGATCACCTAGAAACGAGAGAAGACGCAGCATAGCGACGTAGGTAGACTTTTCCAAAAAATAAATGGAAATACGAGACCTCTTCATCGTGTTTGTTGTTCCCGAAACATCATACAACTCTCATCTATGCCATTCATCTTTGACACGTCTCTGACAAAACGTTGCATTTCATCACTTTAGTGAAAAACGCTCTTTTAAACCGTAGAATACGTACATCAGTCAACAGAACACATTACACGCGATGGAACGAGTATGGGTACCGAGAAGGGTATTCGACATGAACCGATAATTCATTCAAGCGTGAAGAACAGTTATGCCTGAATTCTTGTTATCACGTCGCGTCCGACAAATCACGCCATATAAACTGTCGATGCACGTCGTCGACGTCGTACAAAAATATATTACGTGTAACTTGCAGCAGGCAGAAGATGCAACAGCATCGTACAAAAATACGGGCTTTCTTTTATCCCACATTTATTAGTATAATCCGGCGATTAGACTATCTCAAGGTCGCCAAAGAATAATAAAAAATAACCTTCTTACGTTATGGCGTGAAAATAATACTTCATAAAAATAGATGACCCGTTTATCAATCAGTATCTGGTAACAAGCCGTAGCCCTAGACAATTCGTCTCTTTTACAACACGTGCTGCGCTGAGCTGGCACCACGCGATCTATCTTGATTCTCGAGATAAGAAAAACCCCTTCACAATGGTCTTATCAAATCGGTTATTACCTTAATTACGTAAACCGAACCGGTCGATTTGTTTATATTTCGGAAACCGCGCTAATTATTCCACTCTAGGTGCAATAACCTCGTTAAAAAATCATCAAAAGAAAATAGGAGTATGTTTGGGTGATTAGTTAGCTCTATGGGCTTTCGGTTTCGTGGATAAGCCTGTATTGAAATCTCCGTCCTACTTGGAGAAAAAAACCTACATCATTTTTTTTTACCTCTTTCATTGTTGACGTGCAGAGTAGAACCATATTAAGTACGATGCGGTTTTAATGGATGGTAATTTGCATTAAATTGTACGCGTTAACTCGATCATTAAAAACGTTCGATATAGGTATTGTACTCGTTGGTCATTTATACTTACATTCGCCTTACTATACATCGACATTTTATACAATAAGTATACATATGTCGTAACATATCTCACTAACGATCGTATTTACGTATACACACAAACGCAATTACCGCGACGACATACGATCCTTTACTCTGATGTCTTGACATCGAGAACATCGGTAAAAAAAAGAAGAAAAAAAAAAGCGAAAAGCCCTCTAAAATAAATCTCATCGTCGCAATGGAGGCCAAAGTAAATACCGGCGATAATTTTGCAACGGCTTGAACCCGCATATAGCGTTACGGAAAAGGATTTATATTTATACCTACACACAATCTAACGATGAAAAAATAAATACGAGCCGCCGCAGCAATAATCGAAACGGAAACAAACCGCGTACGTGTGGTTTTAACCTGAAATCTATCACGAAAACGTAAAAATACACAAAACCGCGCCGATATTAGACCGTTCGTTTATGGAGCGTAATGAAAAAGTGATAAACGCACGTTTCGTTTAGATAAATAATAATAATATACGAGTACGTACAAAAAGCAAAGAGTTTACGCTACCTCCAAAGTGTGTAATATTTTCTAAACATGAGAGTTGATATACATTGGATATACCCATGTTGGCCATGGTGTACTCGGATGAGTAATAGACCCTATCAAAATTTTTGATAACTGACCAATCTAACCCTATGGTGTAGTAGGTATACGAGCTATGAAACGTGCAGATACAGATTGAGTACACTTTGTACCACTGCTTCACATCCTGCCTATGACGATGACAAGTCACAAATTACCAACGAAAATCGAGACTTTAATCATCACTTCACGCTCTTGACTTGTCAGAAATTCTTCGCACGTATCCGCGTATGGGATGTGCAATCGAAACTGTTGATGGTAATTGAAAATTTTTCTGAAAAAATTAACTCGATGTTTTTCGAATAATATTAAAAATCAGATACTAATTATATTATATTTTTTTCATTCACAAAATTCCAACAAAAAAAATTTTTTTGTGAAGAAGTAGGTACCTACCTATTCCAAAAATTTTCCTGAAAAAATTGAAATATTTTAAAAAGATAATATCTACAATTTTTTCCTTCAATTTTCAAAAAAAAATCTAAAAAAGAATAAATAAAAATTTTAAAAAATGAAAAGAAATCCCTACTTAGATTTTTTTTGAAAAAATTTGAAACTCGATCAAAATACTTGTAGATTTTACAAAAAATCCTTCAATATTTTTTTTTTTTTTTTTTTGAATGGAAATTTTACTAGAAATTGACCAATATTTTGTTCTTTTTGAATGAAACTATTTCAAAGCAATTTAGACGAATGTTTTATACTTACGATTTTTGAATAAAAAAATGAATCAATTTTTAAAAAAATTTCATAAAAAAATTGATTATTTATTTCTTCAATTTTTACATTTTCATTCAAACAAAAAATCCTTCATTTTTTTAAATGGAAAGTCCAATATTTTTTTCTTTTTGAGAGGAACTATTTCAAAACAATTTAGACGATTTCTTTATTAACTTTTTACACGATTTTTGAATGTATTTCAAGAATATTTTTATACAAAAAATTGGTTAATTTTTAGAAAAGTTTTGTAAAAAAATTGATTACTCATTTTTTCAATTTTTTGGCATCTTTCAGACATAAAAAAAATTATAAATTTTCAAAAAAAATTGATAACATTTTGAACATTTTGTCAGACATTTTAAAACTTGGAAAAAATCTATAAATTTTAAAAATTGATTTTTTTCAATTTTTATTTTTCCAACGAAAATTTTTTCCAACTTAAAAATTTTTTCTTATTCAATATATATTTTTTTATAATCTTTAATTTAATATTCATGCTTATTTCCATGAATTTTTTTGTTATTATTTTTTAATGACTTTTATTTTTTTAAAGAATTTTGAAGTACGGGACGGGGCTCATTTACTTCAGGAAATGTCTAATTTTTTTGAAAAACAAATATCTCTTATTTTTAGAAACAAATAAATTTCTAAATTATTTGACATAAAAATCTTGATTTTTTGGAGAAAAAAAACTTTTTTCGAAGTATATAGACCCGAGCAGCACACTCGATCGATAATATCGAAAGTTGAAACGTATCGATAAAAAATCGTTTAAAAATCTAAAGATGTTCTCACGATATGATACAGATTTAGCTGTACGATTTTATAGGCAAAAAATCTAAAAACTATCGAATTCGATAGTATTACGATTTTAGGACGATATTCGTCAACGATACTATCGACAAAGAATATTAAATTTATCGAATCCGATTTTCCACCGATTTTGTGCAGATATTTGAAACTATATTATCGACAAATAATCTGAAATTTCTCGAATTCGATTTTTTAACGATTTTGTGAAGATATTTGAAACTATATTATCGACACGTAATCTGAAATTTCTCGAATTCGATTTTTCAACGATTTTGTGACGATATTTAGAACTATATTATCGACAAATAATCTGAAATTTCTCGAATTCGATTTTTCAACGATTTTGTGACGATATTTACAACTATATTATCGACAAATAATCTGAATTTTCTCGAATTCGATTTTTTAACGATTTTGTGAAGATATTTACAACTATATTATCGACAAATAATCTGAAATTTCTCGAATCCGATTTTCCACCGATTTTGTGCAGATATTTACAACTATATTATCGACAAATAATCTGAAATTTCTCGAATTCGATTTGTTAACGATTTTGTGAAGATATTTGAAACTATACTATCGAAAAAGAATATTAAATTTATCGAATTCGATTTTTAAAGATTTTGTGAAGATATTTAAAACTGTATTATCGACAGATTATATGAAATTTCTCGAATTCGATTTTTCAACGATTTTGTGACGATATTTAAAACTATATTATCGACACATTATATGAAATTTATCGACTTCGATATTTCAACGATTTTGTAACGATAGTTGTTGAAACTATATTGATTTTTTTCTAGTCAAAAAATACCTACTTTATATTCAAAATTGGATGGGAAGAAAGGGCCAAATCGAAATTTTTATAATAACCAAAATTAAATCCAGAATATTATTCTACAACTTTTGTTTGAAATGTTTTTTCAATTGGACCTCATCTCTAGCCTCTATTATTTTGCATTTACCTACTTACGTGTAACAGTAATATGCGAAATCAAAATTGAAAAAATTTTCAAACAAGTTATCTAGTTTTTTTGGTTTACTAGGTATTTTACTTGAAACCAGATCGTTGTTCTTAAATAAAATTTTACCAAGTTCAATACTACGATTACTATGTGAATACTTAGTATTTAAAATTGAACGGGATGGAGGCGCCCAATCGACAATTTTGTAATGACCAAAATTATTCTTAGAACTTTAAGCTACAACTTTTGTTTGAAAATTTTTTCAATTGGACCTCTCCTTCTCCTCCAATTTTGCATAATACTCCGTTGATACTTATTCAAAATTGGAGGAGCGGAGGAAAAAGGGGCCAATTTGAAAAATTTTTCAAACAAAAGTTGTAAATTAAGGTCCTAGAAATAATTTTAGTTATTATAAAAATTTCAATTGGACCCCTCCCTCTTCTCCAATTTTGCATAAGATGTTTGAATATTATAATCCAATTCGTATTATGCGAACGAACTCCGATGTTCACAACAGACGCTTGTTTTGGTAGAAACTGCTGTATTTGGAACGAAATTCGCCAGCCTTAAGCGTAACTACGACTTCAAACTCGCCAGCCGGTCTTGAAAATGTGCGCGCGCATATACCCATATATGCTAAATTATCTACAAAAAATCGATAGAATATCGAAACTAGATAATCTACAAAAAATCGTAATACAAAATCGATAGAATATCGAAATTAAATCGAAATAAAAAATCGATAGAATATCGAAACTAAATCGAAATAAAAAATCGACAGAATATCGAATTCGATAAAGTGTCGCGTTAGTTCCGCATAAATCGTGTAATTATCTTTCGATTTATAGATAGGTTATCGATGAAGTATCTAACTATAATCTTGAGATTTTTAAAAGAAAAATCGTTCAATTTTATCGAAAGTTTATCTGTTGATGGATTTTGCCAACTATAATTCATCGATAATCTGTCGATATATCGAAAGATAATTTCACGATTTATGCGGAACTAACGCGACACTTTATCGAATTCGATATTCTGTCGATTTTTTATTTCGATAATTTGTCGAGTGTGCTGCTCGGGGAGAGAAACTTTTCATTTTCGGAGAAGAAAATCTCTCAATTTTTTTTGGGAAAATAAACATTTTCAACTTGTTTGTTACAATAGGAACATATTTCCTTTCGAGGATTTTTTTTGTTTAAATCACTTCTAAACACCTCCTCCCTCTTGAAGCTATACAAATTTTACAAAATTAAATACTGTCCCTTGAACCCTTTAACTATTAAAAAATGAAATAAAAAGTTCGAACCACCAAACATCAGAAAATCTTTCCAAAAAGGCAGCAAATAATCCATATAATGCATTTTTCGCTGTTTTCCTTCTCATCGTCTCTGATTAAATTATTCCTCAATTTTCTATTTTTTGCCTCAAAATGTAATAGAGTTAACATTGAAGTGTAACTTGAGCTCTCCTATACATAAGAAAATATTTTCAGAATCATTACGACGACAACGATAAAAACAAGAGAGAAGAGATATTTTCATTTGACGTCAAGGGAACACCTTATATTATCATGGCAGCAGAAAACACAAAACACAGCGCACGAGACCAAACTTCTTAATGTGTCGAAGTGTTTACATAACAGTACCTCCTTTTCCGCAAAGTAAAAAAAAGAAAAAAAAGAAAAAAGGTAATATAACCTACACAATTACTACGATTATCGGCGCCGATCTCGATCACGTAAAGGCATACAGACACAGACGCGTTATCTCACCTACACATTTATAACCTACTCACTTCCGAGATAAAATTGGCGATTAGAGGATTGACTATACACCTGCGTTATAATTTGTAGGTAAAAACCACTTACAATTTTCATCAGAGTTAAAGTCATCACTCGGTTAGCTGTTACCATTTGCGAAAAATAGTAAAAACACAAAATACGATTACGCACGCGAGCACCAAGTTGTATGTACACGATGCACAAATCACAATCACATGCACATCTAGACTCTAGACAAACGTTCTGCTTGATCGGATTCAAGAGATGGGCCTTAGCGAACTATGGCAGATTCGTGCACCGAATGCTTTTAGCGCGCTAGACAAAAATAAATTCATATAATATACTTTCTCTTCCGTCGTCATTTCTAAATTTAATACGAAAGACCAAAAACAACTACTACATCGTAATTTAATTACACGCAAAAATGTTTAATCCGCCCGTCGCGACGCGGTCGTAGACTACACGTTTAAAGTTTTCCATCGTCCACGTCCCCTCCGTAACCCTCCCATTTCACTAAAAGGTTTTTCACAGCCAGCATGTCGCCTCACATATATATACATTTATATTGTTAATCGTGCCAAAAGGCGGTTGTTCGCGCTACCATTCCAATTATTTTTTTCCGACTCATGAACTCTAATACACATTCACACTCGTACAACACAAATGGCATGGCGATAGCGTCCTCTACACCACCTCCGGACCAAGTCAACGTCTTCGCAAGAGGTAATATTATATAGCATGCATTTAGCAAAACCATAGCTCAAGTATACGTATAATCAACAAGTTTTTTAATGGCTTCCGCTGATAATGAAATTTATCACCGTAATCAACCAACCAGCTTGGTATAGTTGGTACCTCGAGTCATTGCGAACTTCGCGTCAAATCGAAAGTAAACCGATCAGATCCGCAAATTTCAACCTCTTTCCACTAACAAATCGAAAGCAATTTTTCATCAGTGTCGATAAACGAACAGTCGAACAACCAATGTGTGATTGAACGAATACGGAAATGCTTCGCTCTCTCACGTCTTCTCGCATATTGGAACGTTACCAAAGGACTAGAAACCTAAACAAGAACGAGTAGATACGACTACACTACGCAGATATATAATTAATACGTGTCGTACTTGAACACTCAACTTTTCTATATTGCTTGACAATTCGACTCTTATTGGAATTTTCAGATGTTTCCTGACGAAAGTGCCATAGAACGTAAGACATCTATTCGACAAAGGGTGAGTCAAAAATAAAGAAATTCTCGAGAATATTTTTTGCACTTTCTCAATTCCGTGTTTCTTGACGCGAATTTTCAATATTAAATCAAATGTCTTTTAAAAATCAAGTTTTTCCAAATACGAGCAGTCGAGCTCCTACTTTTTAAAGATTGATTTTCCAGTATTGAAAAAAAGTCGGTCAACTTTAAGAAATTACCTACCAGTTTTTCGAAATATTAAATTTTGATAGAAAATTAATTTCTCAAGAACCAGATAGCTATCAATTTTTGAGAATTATTTTCTGTTTTTAAACATTTTTCTGATTTTTCAAAAAATTTTGATTTTAGAAAAATCAATATGTTTTTTTTAAAAACCTGATAGAAAATTAATTTCTAAAATATTGTTTTTTTTTTCAGAAATGAATTTTCCATTAATTTTTTAAAAAACATGTTGATTTTTCAAAAATCAAAAAAGTTTCAAAATCCTTTGTGGAAAATTTTGAATTTTTGCGAAATTACCCGAGCGGCACACTCGATCGATAATATCGGAAGATGTAACGTATCGATAAAAAATCGTTTGAAAATCTATAGATGTTCTCACGATATTATAAAGATTTATCGGTACAACTTCATAGGCAAAAAATCTAAAAACTATCGAATTCGATATTATTAAGATTTTATGACGATATTCGTCAACGATACTATCGACAAAGAATATTAAATTTATCGATTCCGATTTTCCACCGATTTTGTGCAGATATTTGAAACTACATTATCGACAAAGAATATTAAATTTATCGAATTCGATTTTTTAACGATTTTGTAAAGATATTTAAAACTATATTATCGAAAGATTATATGAAATTTCTCGACTTCGATATTTTACCGATTTTTTGACGACATTTGAAACTATATTATCGACAGATTATATTAAATTTATCGAATCCGATTTTTTGCCGATTTTGTAAAGATATTTGAAACTATATTATCGACACATAATATACAATTTCTCGAATTCGATTTTCTAACGATTGCGTGAAGATATTTGAAACTATATTATCGACAAGTAATATGAAATTTCTCGATTTCGATTTTTTAACGATTTTGTGACGATATTTGAAACTATATTATCGACAAATAATCTGAAATTTCTCGAATTCGATTTTTTAACGATTTTGTGAAAATATTTAAAACTTTATTATCGACACGTAATCTGAAATTTCTCGAATTCGATTTTTCAACGATTTTATGACGATATTTGAAACTATATTATCGACACGTAATATGAAATTCCTCGAATTCGATTTTTCAACGATTTTGTGGCGATATTTGAAACTACATTATCGACAAATAATCTGAAATTTGTCGAACGATTTTTCAACGATTTTGTGACGATATTTAAAATTATTTCCAAATTGGTGAAAATTTTTCTAAGTCCAACACGTCTGGAAGTACTAAACTGCCTATTATAAGCGTTTTATTGCTAATTCCTCAACGATAAGGTATGGCATAGTGGTTAAGGAGGAGAATTACCATGCAGGAGGTAGATGGTTCAAGCCCCACGGGTGGCAGCTTTTTTATAATTTTTTTTTGACTTTTTCTGAAATGATCCTCTTATCGTAACATGAATAATGTGTTTAGGCAAAGTTTAATGTATTAATTATGCTAATTAATGATTTTTAATTATAGAAAAAAGCTAGTAAAAGACAAAAAATCGGAATAAAAAATCGATAAAAAATCGACAGAATATCGAATTCGATAAAGTGTCGCGAAAGTTCCGCCTAAATCGTGAAATTATCTTTCGATATTATAGATAGATTATCGATAAAATATCTTACTATAATCTCGAAATTTTTATTAACTATAATTCGTCGATAATCTATCTATATATCGAAAGATAATTTCACGATTTATGCGGAACTAACGCGACACTTTATCGAATTCGATATTCTGTCGATTTTTTATTTCGATAATTTGTCGAGTGTGCTGCTCGGGTTATTAATTTTTAATTCCCACTACTTTTTGATTAAAAAATTAATTTTATAAAAACTACGATTCTTGATAATTACCAGTAAGTATTTGAAAAACATATATTTCTAAATAATTATCAGTTTTTAGAAAAACTCACCATTTTTTGGTAAAAAATTAAATTCTCAAAAAACAACAATTTTTGAGAATTTTCTGTTTTTGAAAATTTCTGATTTTTAAGAAAATTAATAGGGTTTATGAGAATTCGTCAATTTAGTTTTTAAAAAATCTCATTACCTATTATAAAATAAAAACTATCAATTTTTTGAAATTTCCTGCTTTTAAGAATACCAGTTTTTGAAAAATTATGAATTTTTGAGAAACCACTAGTTTTTGGAAAACTTGATATAAAAATTAAATTTCTCAAAATATCAATTTTTGAAAAAATTTTGGTTCTGACTTCTGACATTGTCCATTTTCGAAAATTATTGATTTTTCAGAAATTATCAGAAAAACCCATAATTTTTTGACGAAAGATTAATTTTTCTAAAACTATCACTTTTTGTGAATTATTGTCAGTTTTTAAAAATTGCAGGTTTTTGAGAAATTATGAGTTTTTGGAAAAACCTATAATTTTCTAGATAAAAAATTGATCTTTTAAAAATGATAAATTTTTGAGAATTTCCTGTTTTTGAAAATTTTTGGATTTTTGAGAAATTAACAGTTTTTGAAAAAAAAAAAAAATACAATAAAAAACTATCGTTAGAATTATCAGTTTTTGAAAAATTATAATTTTAGTAAATATTATGTACCTTGGGTAATTTCAGTTTATTTTTTAAAGGGAAATTAATTTTTTAATTTTTGATGAATTCTTAGATCTCAAATAATTCTCAATTTTATAAGAAATTTTCAGTTTAAAAAAAAATTGATATAACATTTTTAAAACCGCTGTTAGTTGATATCTTGGAAATTTTTAGATTTTTAAAAATTGTCAACTTTTTCAAAATCATTAATAAATTTTTTGGATGCTGTCTTGCCAATTGATTTCGGTTGAACATACAAATTTACAAAGATATGTAGGACCTTCATTTCCAAATTTGAACATATTTTTTAAAAATCTAATTCTCTCCTGTTATTTCATTCTTTGGTATAGCACCATGGGTGTTTACCGGATTGTATGTAAATTTCAATTTTAGTAAAGTGTTCCACTGTCATCCCTTATAGGTACTTCCAGAGATACCTGACTTGTTTCAGATCGTAGAGTACCTAAGGCAACCTAAATTTTATTATATTTACATACAGATAAAAGATTTCAACATTCAACTTTGTACGTAGACAGTATAATTCAAGCAATTATGTTAATTTTAAAAACAGCATCGCTTATTTAAAAATAAAAATTGATCAATTCTCATTTACCTGACTCTTCAACGAAATTCATCGTAATCTAAAGTACCAAGCTGCATATTATAATAGAGAATTTACATCAAACATCACAACGTAAAAGTTTTAAATTAGAATTAGTCTTCTTGCTCGGTTTTTAAAATTCTATTCGAAAACTCGGAACTGAAATAAAAAACTACCATCATCCTACTATACGTAGTAAAAACCCTATACTCGATAAAAAAAAAATACCTCGCTTTTTTACATTTCAAAAATATTTTTTTCATTTGAAAAAAAAACGTAACACGACACTGCTTTTGAGCGAGTAAATTTACGTAATGAAAGTACTATTCGCGACCAGTTTTTGACGATCCTAATTTCATCAAATAAAACCGACGTTTCGAAGTTATTCGATTTCAACGTAAAGTCCCCTTCTCGGTATTTGCATCAACGGTCGAGTAAAAATAGCGATACTGTTTCATAACCCGATCCTAATAATAGATCTATTTTTCTGGGTTATTATAGTTTCATAAATTCCCAACCGTACTGGCATATACCCACGCAAATTACTTAGCGCCATCGTTTCTCGAATTCCACTTTTTTCGGATATAAGATTGATTTCAACAAGACTGAACTTTTCTCGCACTTGGAGACGCGGAGACATGTGTGGTGTCCTTTTTAACGCGATATTTATGTCACGGTTACACTTTTCTCTATTAAGTACTTCGAACGTTTTGTTGTAATACTCGTAGTAATGCTGCTTTTATTATCCAAGGTGAATTGATTAATTTGTTTTATAATGATAGGTGCCTATGAATTATGATCAAGGAATCGATATTGTGCTGGTCAAACGAAATCCAAAACTAATCGCAACTCGAGACTGTAATCTTGAGTCAATTTAGTTAGGTATATCAAATTCATGCTGATGATAGGATAATGTACTTATGAAATTTGTGTGTCTCGACCTTTCAGAAAATTCTCATAGTATGGGAGTAATTCAAGAAACAATCTTAGGTGACATCAATGAGACCAACAAAATAAAAGTTTCCAACATGAATAAATATTAAAATATCTCCCTATTTTTTTTTTTTTTTTTTTTTTGTAAGGTAGGTATGTAACGTACGTAGGCACTTGAATCAAAACGAGGAAAAATTTTCAACCTTTCTGTTGCCGGCGCCACAATTGAAAAAAAATTACCACACCAATGCAACTCATACACAGCGTTTAAAACATATTATAAAATAAGTACCTACAATCCTACATATAACAGCAACAGCTTACACTTGAAACCGCCTCCTCTTACGATGGAATACGTACTCATACATGCGCACAGTATTGTCTATTATCTTATTTATGTATCTGTCTTACCGCCATTACATGCCACTGTTTATAAACTGTTAATGTTTAACGTGTTTTACAATTGTTCGATTACCTATTCGCTTTATTGTTGGAATGTACGAGTATTTGAAGATATCATCAATAGTCGTGTTTAACGCTGTAAAGCACCACATACTATATTTTTTTATACCGTAATTGAATCTCAAACCGAGTACAAGCCAGGACAGTTCGTAATTTTCCCATGTAGCTTTATCTAAAACTTCGATCATTTCGACTAGTCGATATTGATTTCCGACCTGCTAAGAGACAAAATTAAGAAAAAGTATGGTTTCGGTATCACCATCAGACCTGTTGT
This sequence comes from Balanococcus diminutus, assembly GCA_959613365.1. NCBI lineage: Eukaryota > Metazoa > Arthropoda > Insecta > Hemiptera > Pseudococcidae > Balanococcus > Balanococcus diminutus. The sequence goes on along the minus strand of OY390715.1, from coordinate 30,964,465 downwards.
TTAATTAGCGGTGAGGGAGAGATTAAAGAATTTTTCGAATTTTTAAATTCGAAAAACAAAATCAAAAAAGGGTGCTAATTACATAGCAAAAAATTACCTTATAATGGGACAAAGGAAATTAAAATTTAAAAAAAAAATTGCTAGTTAGATTGAGCGTATTATGGATAGAACTACTTTTGAGATTTTTTGCCCACGTTTGAAAGTAAAAGCGTTAAACGCATTGAAATTTAGATTTTCAAAGTTTTATACTCCGTAACTCCTTCACTTTCAAAGAAATGAAAATTTTCCACATAACTCCTTTTCTTTTATTTTCCTCAAATAGTTACACCCATTACAATATTACATGCATTTTCATCAGACTTGGGTAAGTTAAGTTTGCTTTAAATTATCAGAAAACACCTCCGAGATATGAAAATTTCAAAATTCCATCAAAACAGTACAAGAATCAGATGAAACTTCTTGAGAGCAAAAAAAAAGGTTATTATGATAAATTTGCCTATTTTAAAAAATGAAAGCATTGAAAAGCAGGGGTTGGCAAAATCCAGGAAAAATGGATTTCAAATCAAAATCCAAAATTATTGTGATATTTGTATTTAAAATCCAACATCCAAACTCTTTTTACGCCTGGGTTTGAAATCCAAAATTTATCAGTCCTTTTTTTAAAAATTAAAAATAAAAATCTTTCAATTTCTTTAAAAAACAAAAAAAAAATTATTTTGCAGAAAGAATTCCAAATTTTTTTCTGATGATACTTTTCTTAGGTACATACCTATTAATTATTCTTTTTTTTTAGGGGGGGGGAGGAGGGTTCAACGTAATAACATTTATTTATTTATTTTGAAAAAAGTTTCTCAATTTTTTTGAATTACAAAATATTTTTCAAATTTTCGAAGGAAATTTTTTTGAAAAAAAAACATTTAAATTTCCAAAAATCAATTTTTCAAAAAAAAATTGGTTTGATATCAGTTTTTAAAAAATGTTCCAATTTTTTGTTAGAAAAAATTCTGAATTTCTTCAAAATAAAAAAATAAATTTTTCTTGAATCAAGCTGAAGAACTACTCATTTCTTTTGAAAAGATAGGTATCATCTATCAAGTATTTTTTTTTTAGAAAAAACTCCTTATCACCTATCTCAATTTATTTGAAAAATATCAATTGTTGGTCTTTTTTTGAATTTTAGAGAAGTAAATCTCTTAATTTTTTCTGAATTCAATTATTTCTCTATTCTTTTGGAGAAAATAATTTTTATTTCTCAATAAGAATTTTTTTCACTTAATTTTTGGAGAAAAAAAACTAAATTAAAAAAATCTGTTTTTTTTTGACAATAAAAAATGTACCTATTTTATAAATTTTTTTGGAATCAGTACCTAAAGTACATAATTACTTACCTATAGTAAAATTATTAATTTTTTTGAGGGAAAAAATGAGTAAATTTTTTTTTAACTTCATCGGAGGAAAAAATATCTGTTTTGTACTAAGAAGAAATAATTATGTTAATTTTTTTATGAAAAAATTTCTGAGTTTTCTTGGAACAATACAAAATCATTTTTTCTGAAGCATATTTTTAAAAAATCTCATAGAGCTAGTCGCACTCACAACAACCAGTGCAACAACTAAAGCTAACAAAAAAAATGGATGTTGGATTTGAAATCCAAAATCTAAATAATTTTAAGAATTGGATTTAAAATCCAAAATCCAAAGGGGCTTAAAAATCTGAAGTAATTAAAAATCTGCCGAACCCCGCTGAAACGCCTTAAACTGGGCAAATATCCGCAATTTTAAAAGCTTAGTAGCCCCTTCATTTTCAAACATAAGCAAAAAATGTCAAGACTAAACCTATCCAAAATATGCTTGATCAAAAAAAATTCTGTCAATTTTATTTTTCCTGCCCCCTTTAATTTTTTAATTAGACAGCATGTGTAAAGAACATTATTCTTTTAGTGGTACCCGGTTGTATAGTTCCATGAAATTCTCCCGGACACCCGGTATAATCGAACAAATTAAAATTACGAAATAAAATTAATTAATTCATTCGTTGCAAAGTTTTTTCTTTTTTGTCAACGACGGTTTCAAAGACAAGACACGGTTAAAAAAAAAAGTTTGAAATTTTTTTAAGAATTACATTTACTTTGTTCTGCGAGTGTTGCGAGAGAAAAAAACTCAAATCGATACAGGAATTTTCAATACAATGTTGAGAATTCTTTCGCCGATGAGGTTTCGCGAAGATTAATCGTGTTTGAAGATGTTCGGTGGAATTAATTATTTATAAATTTCGAGTTGACATTTTCGCTAGGATTGGATTTTTGAGAAATATTTCCGTTTAATTACGAGAATTTTTTCTCTCTTTCGAGAATTCTACGAAACGTCTAAAGGTTTCTTTCGCGAGAAAAATTTTTACACTCAGACGATTGGTTTGAAAGTTTTCCGATGGCTCGCGAAAGTTTTTTACGCTTTTTCAACGAGTTTCAATGTCTTTTTTTTTCAATATGTAAATGTCGATTTTGAAATAACGAAGTAAGAAACGCATTGGAATTAAATTCAGGATTTTTGTCATTAATTTGGTATTCGTGAGTTATGTAATTGAATTTCATGAAATTTTGAATTGGAAACAAAATCAATAAGTGAAACAGAAAAATATCTCATTTCTAAATGATGAAAAAATTAAGACCAGAAATTTCACGTTTTACGTTTTGACATGAACACGTAGCTTTGCTAAAAATGTCATCGAGTTTCACTTTGAAAAAAAAAAAACTTTCGAATGGAGTTTCGAAAAATAATAAAAATATCATCGTTTTTATAGTAAATACGAGTAATATCGTACAAGAGAAACATATATAAGATAGGTATGCACCTACACCAATAAAATGTATCCACTTCTGTATGTATTTTCGTCCAATGATGTGGGCGAAAAGTTTCATACAACTCGTACCGATAGTTCGTTCACCTGAAAGCCTGAAACTTCATACACTTTTGAAGCGTATTATCGTCAAACAATAAAAAAATCTCGATGAAAAGGTGATATGGTTGTTGATAGCTCAAAACATAACATCGAAATGTGCCCCCATTCACAAATTTTCGTCTTTATTACTAAGCGAAGATATTTCGCAGATTTCATTCGAGAAGAATTCGAGTAAGGTGGAAAGTTTACTGTGAAGAATAAACCAACGTTTTTTCCCATTAATAATCCTCCAGAGGATTACGAACGAAACATTGTTATCGATAATTGTCTACATGGAGCTGCATAAGAAAAAATAGCAGATCGCTATCTTATTTTGGTACACGTTTTTACGAGTCAAATGAGGTATTTCGGGTACGAATGGAGGTACATTTGTACAAGTGAAATGGTTTCAGAGAACCCGACGTGACGTGTAGGTGGCTATAGATACAACACAAGTACCTATACGAGTACGTAGGTATTCTTTGAGAATTGAGAGGTACAGTTCGTGAAGGGCGCAAGGGTAACTGATTTCATTTTTGGCATTTTTTTTCTTTCCTCGTGTAAGTACTTATTGATAGTGGCGATTTTTCAATTCGGCGAAAAATTCAGTTCAATTGGTACAACGTTGCTATATTTAAATATTTCGTCATTTGGTCATCACTTCATCAGAAGCAATATTAGATAAACATAGTATAACAAAATTTTAACCAACGTCAGTTGAACGAGAATTATGAACTATTGACATTGATTCTTCAGCGTATTTTCAATTTTCATCCATCAATGATAAATTTAAATCAAAGAATTTTCGCAGAATTTATATTCCGAATTTTTTAACAAGCGAATGCGATATAATTGATGAATTTAAGTAAACATGCCAAAAAATTCTTAGAAATTTTAATACGTAGGTACAAATCAAACCATCAGAAATGAAAGAAATGAAAAATATTAATTTTGATTTTTAAAATTTGTTCGCTAATTCCCCCAGACAAAAAAAAATGCAAGTAGAAAATGTCTAAAAAATGAGGTCTAGAAAAAGAAAATGGAAGCCAAATTAAAAATTTACTCGCTATTTCGAATTTGAAAAAATCATGAATTGAATTGAACTGAATTTTGTTCGAAAATTTCCAAGATCGACTTTTTTTCGAATATACCTACCTAGTAATTATCTACCTACCTATCTAAATTATTGAAAACGAAATTTTTTGATTTCTTCAAATCTTGGGAAATGGGAAATTTTTTTCTCTAGACAAATTAAGGGATTTTTTTACTCTTCGAAAAAATTGAAAGACTCCTTCTACCAATAAGAATTTCTTTGTACCAAAAAATTACACCCCCCCCCCCCTCAAAGTAAAAAATCATAATTTTTTATTCCAACCCAAAAATTTGAGAGTTATCTCTGCCTTCAAAAAAATGAGACATTTTCTTCTCCATAAGTTGAAAGATATTCCCCCAAAGTATAGAGGTTTTTTTTCTGAAAAAAGTGAAAGGACCTCCCCCCAAAAAAATAAAAAATTCCTTCACTCACGAAGTATTTTCTTGCTTCTAAAAAATGAGACATTTTCTTCTCCATAAGTTGAAAGATATTCCCCCAAAGTATAGAATTTTTTTTTCTGAAAAAAGTGAAAGGACCTCCCCCCAAAAAAATAAAAAAATGAAATATTCCTTCACTCACGAAGTATTTTCTTGCTTCTAAAAAATGAGACATTTTCCGCTGACCTCGTCCCTCCAATCCTGTAATTATAAACACCCAAAAAAAAAAAAAATATATATAAGATGAGTAGGTATAATTTTTTAATGCAAGAAAATTTAATGAATTTCCCTAAAAATTTGAGAAATAATTTTTAGAAAATTTCTCCAAAAAAATTGAAACAATTTCCCTGAATAATGATTGAAAAAATTTTCCTCTAAAAAAATAAAAAGATTTTTTTTTTTCAAAGAAATGACTTTTTCCTCTGAAAAAACGGCAGGATTTTAGCCCAAAAAAAAATTGAAAGACTGTTTTATTCAAAAAAAATTGAAGCTTTATTCTCCCGAAAAATTGAAAAATTCCTTCACCTACTAAGTATTTCTTTGTTTACAAAAAATGAGAAATTTTCCCCAAACCACGTCCTCAGATAAGATACCTAAATATAATTCTTATTTCCAAGGAAATTCAAAGAAATTTCCTAAAAAATTTAAAAAATATTTTTGCTTTTAAAAATTTTTTTTATTGAAATTTTTTCATTGAAAAAACTTTTTTATCAAAAAAATTAAAAGATGATTTTGTAATTTTTTTAACCGAGAAAAATTTTCAAGTAGGTGAACTAAAAAAAAAATAAGATCAGAGAGTGTAAAGATTATGTTTTATGTAGTTAGTTTAAAATTTCACACTTTTTTCTTTTAATGAAAGATTTTTTTCAAAAAAAAATTTAAAATATTTTTTGCGAACAAGTAAGAGTTTTTTTTTCTTAGAAAAAATGAGATTTTTTCATTGAAAAAAAAATGAAAACTTTATTTCCCCTCAAAAATTGAGCCTTTTATTACTTCATAATCATAAATTGAGATACAATTTTTTATTTCAAGGAGATTCAAAATTTTTTCTGGAAAAAGTAGATAGGAAGTGCTAAAGTAAGCTTGGTACAACTTACATTTTTTGACCTGACTAGAGAAATATTGTATTTACTAGAATCCTCAAAAATTATATTTTATTTTATTCGACTAGTCACATAAATTTTTCACTAGAATCCTCAAAAATTATATTTTATTTTATTCGACTATTCACATCAATTTTTCAAGTTTTGGCTGTTTTTGCCAAATTTTCATTTTCATTTTTTTTTTTTTAGTAAAACATGTTAGAACTCGGCCAGTTTAAAAAAAATAGAAACGATTATAAAGGGCACAGAAAATTCATTTTTCAAAGTGTAAGAAAAATTATAAAATTTCATAAATTTTTCGATTTTGTAATTTTTTGTTGTTGATTTTTTTGATTTTTTTTTTTTTTTTACTGAACAGAGGTACGATACTGAATTATAACGAAATATATACTCTTTAAACATTTAAAATGCAAAAATTACAAAATCATTCTCAACATAAAAGAACCATGCAATTTCTTAAAAAAATTTCCTTCATTACATGCCTCCACTCATTTTTACGTATACATTTTCCTCTCTTGAAAAATCATTTAAAAATCGATTAAAACGAGAAATTACATTTTTACTATCCAAGAACTAGGTAATTGAAGTTCATTCTACCGACCTTAAAAATGAGTAATAAGTAGTCAAGTACCGAAGAAATTTCTAAATTCGTATAAGAGAACCCAAAGATGACACCAGAAGCTAGAAGACGTTTAGAAATGATTAGGAAGAAGAAAAGAAATAAATAAATATCGTTTAAAATCCTAATAAAGGCCTCCGTCGCATTATACTCGTATATAGGTACATTTCCTCACGAATAAAATTCGTCCTTTTATTACCTCAATACAGTAACATCAAAAAGCTATAATTCATAACGACTTTCACTTTTGAATGCTAAAATATAAATTCTCCGTTTAATTACCGTAACATATATACGACCGTTGTTAACTGTAAGACTCCTACAATGCGTACCTGCGCAGATACTCGAGCACACACGTATAATTAATCCGGTAGCAGTATCAATATCTTAGCTGCAGCATCGCGGACCCGTCGCATTGTCCAGCATTACAATATAACGAACATATCGCAGTTACACGCGATAAAAAGTAATCAACCTTATCTAAACGTTTCGTTATTCTTCGTAACAAGAAAGCGAAATGTCCGAGATACCTATATGCGTTCAAGAAGACAAAAAAATAAGAGATAAAAGGCCTATAAAGTTTTCAAACGTATACTAACGATGAGCAAACTGACAGCTGCGTTAGATGTGTTTTTATTTTTTTTTATTTAAGACCTTTCTTTTTTCATTAATGATACTCGTAATTTCAATAGACCTGGACAACACCTCAGCTTAGGTACAAGTTCACTAACATTAATCGTAAGTTTTATATTTTGGTGGGCTTCGCACAAGAGGAAAATAAACGAATAAATCTTGACCAATTGCTTTTTTGGATTATAGACCCGGATACAAGGAGACGAACTCTTGGATCTATTGCAGTATGAGGAGTAGAGTGTTCCATTATACATATAACTTTTTTTTCGAAATGTCAGGTCTGGCCCTCTCAAAATAATTCTTTTGGTGTAAAATCAACTTCCTAAAAAATTTTTTCCAAAAAATTATTTTGAGTGGTGGCGCAAAGCCCCTTTTTTTGAGGAAACAAAAAAAATCGAAAAATTAGAATTGATTATTTTTTCGAAACTTTCCTCTTTTTTTTACGTTTTTCGAAAAAAAAAATATAATATTAAAAATCAGCTAGAATGAAAAACAAAATTTTTTGAATCAAAGTTGTCTTAACATAGGCCTACATATTTTTACCTAAAAAAAATAATTTATGTCGATTTTTCAACTTTACTTCAGTTTTCAGGAACTGCATCTAATTCATGTCTAGTTCCTGAAAATTGAAGTAAAGTTAAAAAATCGACATAAATGGTTTTTTTGAGTAGAAATATTTATGTTAAGACCACTCTTGGATCCAAAAAAATATTTTTCATTCTAGCTGATTTTTAATTTTTTTTTCAAAAAACGTAAAAAAAGAAGCTTTTTTTATGTCCCCTTAAAAAAATGGAATAAAGATGAAAAATCACCGAAAATGGTCTTATTGTGTAAAAGTACATATTATGTAATGACCATTTTGTAAAAATTTTTTTTTTTAAATTCCAATTTTTTTAATTTTTTTAATTTTTTCAAAAAAGAGGCTCTGCGCCACCACTTAAAATAATTTTTTTGAAGAAAAATTCTTAGGGAACGATCTTAATGTTCACACCAAAAAATCATTTTTAGAGGGCCAGACCTTGACATTTCGAAAAAAAAATTAAATAGGTCAGAGGAATCACAATATTTTAGGTATGCGTATTCCACTTAAAGGAGCTTTTTTCAAGGGTTTTTTATCAAACACATTTCAAATTCATCGCGAATTTTCTTATTTTTGGCTACATTTAAGAAAAAAAGAATTACTTCAAGTACTTATAATATATTACTAAAATTTTGAAGCAGTCCACAGGTTCTCAAAGGAATTTGAAAAATTTTAAAATGTAAAGGAATTGACTAAATTTGAAAAAAAAGAAATCAACAAAAATTCCAAGAAATTATTCCCTGGACAAAATTTTCAACTTAAGAAAAGTGAAAAAAAATTTACCAAAATTTGAAAAATGATTTTTTTTTACTGAATTTAAAATAAATTGTTCTCAAAGGGATTAGAAAATTTTTTAATATAGGTAAAGGAATTGAATAAATTGGAAAAAAACGTAAATAAAGAAACTACTTGGAAAATTTTTCAATTTAAAAAAGTGAAAAATTCTTTCATTCAAAATTTAAAAAAAAGTGTTTTCACTAACTTCAAAAAAATTCTTCTCAAAGAATTTTGAAAAAATTTTAAATGCAAAGAAATTGCCTAAATTTAAAAAAAAAACACATTTCAAAAAAATTGTTTTTTTTTTAAATTGAAGGGAAATTTGAGAACTTTTTTAAAAAAATTCTTTGCTAAAATTCACAAAAAAAAAAAAAAAATGTTCTCAAAGGAATTTGAAAAGTGATGCAAAAAAGAAAAATTTTAAAACTCGTAAATTTAAAGAAATGGCGAAAAAAAACGTTTAACCGAAATTCAATTTCTTTCTTCGTTTTTTCCCAATTTAGTTGAAAAGAAAATTTTTAAATTCACTTTAAAATAATTTTATTTAATTATTTGTATGCGGTTCTGTGGTCGCGTTGTTTACATTGAGTTGAGAACATGTTCACTGCTCGAATGATATACGAGTAAAATTTAGAATTTTTCATTTGAATTGTTCACTTTTTTTAATGTTATGAAATACTTGACCCCCAAAGAGATTTTTCCATTTTACCTTGAGAGCCCTATGAGGTGAGGGGGAAAATCCGAGTCCTAAGAAAAACTCCGGGTCCAAGACTTGTGTCCCCTCCTCTCACCGGGCCTGCCAACATGTACTCGCAAGATTGATTTTCAGATGCATTAAAATAAACACCAACCTACGTATAAATATATACTATGTAGATCATTTGTGATACTAACCTTCGTACATTTGTGCATATTGAGGGAAACCAGCTGCTCTAAGCCATTTACACGCTTCAGTTGCTTCTATTTCTGAAACAAATTACATAACATGGTTACAATCGACGTATTAACAAAGTCTCATACATTTATCTGCATGAAGAAATCTACACCATAACACCGAAATAACATTACAGCTCTTAAAAGTACGATAAAGTAGATACCACGGTTTCTACAATGGAACCTGTTCTTGTAAAAAAATTCTTTCGAGTTGACCACAGTGTCTAAAAAAGATTGAGAATGGCCGATATAATTAATCCGTGTTCTAGTCTATTTACAAGTACTAATACATCTTCCAAATATCCACAGCAGACAGGAAACAAAGATAAAATGGCTTGTTAGCAATAGACCCGGGTTTAAGATCTAACGGAAATCCACTATCTTCGGTATCAATGCGGTCCCCTTGTATCCCAATAAATACCCATAAGTTGGGCCAATGTTCAAGGTACACGAGTCATGTATTAAGCCACAGGCACCAAACCAAACATGCATCTTTTATTCCAAAACAAACGAATCGACTTCATTATAAAAATAAACGGACCACCCGGCAGAAAAGGCTATTTTTGAATTTTTATTAATAACCGAGAAATTATCCTCGAATCGGGTTAACAGTTGACCGAATTATCAGCTTTTTTTAAACCCATTGCATCGACTCGAATTTGGCTTCTGTCTTTGGATTGATTCGTGTTTCGTATAGTGGAAAGCACGTGGTGTTTTCTTTTTCGACAGAAACACCATAATACTATAGCAGAGGTGTTGCAAAAATTCGACGTGGTGTATACGTACACCACCTTTGCGTGTAACCATTTGGTAAATATTTCGGCATTGATGATTGATACGTGTAAATTTTTATTTCTACGTAATATTTAGGTCATATTAACATTCGGGTTTCTTACCTACACGATCTTCGAAAAAATATTTATAGTATTTTTACACGAAAATAGCAACTTGCTGGGTTATCACCAGAGACCAGACACACGTATGTGGTTATTTAACACTAATCTGCGAATAATGGTGCGTGCAGCTTTTACGCCAGTAAATGGTAAATATAAATTAAAAATTTAAACGAAATCCGCGTTTCGAAGACTTTGCGAAGGTTTCTGCATCGCACGTGTCGTAACATCGACCCGACTGTGATCAATTTGTAAATAAAAAAATTTCGAAAATTGTTTCGTCATGTATTTGAGAGAAAAACTTACGAAAATTATCGACGAAGTAATAAACGATTGGTGACGGTTATTAGCGATAAAAAATTTACAGGGTTTACTTTTAGAACCGGATTACCCTGTTTTGAAGTTTCAAACAATAATTTTTAAAATTTTCAAGTACATAGTTACGTGATTTACAAAGATTTATCGCAGTACAGAATACAAATGAAAATGATTTTTTTTTTTTTGGAAAATGCTTGTAAAAAATAACTTTAAAAATTTATTATTGACATAATTATATCTACTTAATTTTGAAAACAATTATTCAGAATTTTTTTTGTCTTCAAAAACACTTGGTGCTCGAAAATGACTTTATTCAGATATTTTAATGAATTAATGATAAAATGACCAAATCGATCAAAAAGATGACTATATACATATTATAATAATGAGTGTAATGTTGACCCACAAAATTTATGAAAAATGACTATTTTTAAGAGGGAGGGGGGCACTTTTCTTGGAGTTTCATTTATATTTTGAGGAAAAAAAATCATTGAAAAAACAAGAATAGTTGAATACATTTTTTTTTACTTCTAATAAAACGATTTTTTTGACAATATTTTTCGAGGAAATTATTTTTGCTACATTTTTTCACAGGATTGTTTTCTTCAAGAATTTTATAAAGAGATTTTTAAAATACTTTCATTTTCTGAATACTTTATAATTTTAAAAAATAGCCGGAATTTAAGAAAAATTTTAATTTTTTTTAAAACAAAAATTCAGCTTTAAAAAACTAAAAGTGTAATAAAATAAACAAAGTAAATTGAAATGACTACTTCCAAACACAATTTCAAAGAAAATCCAAGATAAGTTTTTAATAACATTTTATTCGTTATTTACGAAATTTAGAAAAAATCGTCTGAATAAAAGTTTGAAAAATTTGTTTTTGAGCAAATTTCAATTGTGTTTAACAAAATTGAGAAAGTATGATTTTTTTAAACTAAAAATTGGAACAAAAAGCCAAAATGACAAAAATAATGATAATAATGTGAGTTCTGCTATTTCTTAAATTCTTGTTCATTTGATCAAATTGAAATTATTATTTTTTAAATGGATTTCATCACAAAATACTTCTTTGAAATATACCTGTCCTATTTTCGGTGAAAAGTGCCAAAGAAAATAGTTAAAATATCACAGAAATTGTTACAGTTAGCAAAAATTATCGTGTGTGAATCGTCGAAAATATCTGTAATTCTTCAATTTCAAAAATCGAAAGAAATTTATGGTGAAAGACTTTTTTATTTATTCGAATATAAATTATTCTTAAAATTTGTTAAAATCTCGTTCAAATCACAATTTCCTGAAAAATTGCTTGCCTGGTAGTTTTTTTTCGATTTTACGGGGGAAAACATGTAAGTAGAAAAACTGTTAGAAAAGCTAATTTTTCACAAACTTTTAAAATGTAGCTACAATCTTTGAAAATTGGAGGAAATTTAAAATTATGATGATTTAGACTTCAACATCAAGTATGATTTTTATTTTTTTTTAAATTGAATTGAAAGGGCAAGTTTTTATAGTTTGATCAATTTTATGATTACTAAAATTTGGTAATTTCAAAAGTTTATTAAATTTTTTTATTTGGTTCAATTTTTAAAATTTGGCTAACTAAAGAAATTCGACAAAATATTGAGAAAAAAATGTAAAAATTCAATTTTTAAATTTAAAAAAATTTTTACCTACCATATTATTTTTGAAAATTTTGAAAATATTTTAAATGCAGTAAATCTTCAATATTTACCTAGTAAATTTTTATTTTATTATTTTTTTTCTTTTAATTTGGAAAGTAATTTTTCAATTTAGTAATATTTTTAGAATTCGAGATTTTTTAAAGCTCGGCTGAATTTTCAAAAAATTTTACATGATCAATTTTCAAAGCTTGATCAATCTTCAAAATTAATTAGAAGTAAAAAATAAAAATTTTCAAAAACAAATTTTTGAGATAAGATCAATTTTTAAAATTTATACTTTTAAAAAATATAATTTTGAACAATTTTTTTTGAATTTCATTCAAACACGAATTAAATATTTTTTCTTTCAAACGCTAATTTAAGAAAAAATATTGTTCAACTCAAAATAAAAAATTTTCCACTCTGGTGAAAAACGAGAGTTCTTAAAATTCCGGACATAAAAATAGGACTGGCTGCATATTTTCCTGACGTGAAGCGACAAATATCTTAATCTGACTCTGCTCACTTAAATTTACTAGGTCAAAATTTCTCGAAATCCATATTTAAATTTTATTGTGTAAATTGATAAGAAGAATTTCTAGGAACAAAGTAACATAATTATTTATCTAGATTATGACAAATTTCAACATTTTAAATGATAAATACGATCGAATACTTTGGCACAGTCGAGTTCTGGTAAATTGGCAAAAATCGCATCACGATGGAATTCGTACTTCTCAGAATCACCGTAAGATTTTTTTCTATTTTTTCTATTCGTAAGACACCTCCTTCAAATAACTAATCTGAATCCACTCGTATACGTTCGTCTGCACTCTGCAAGCACCTAGATCAGGAATCGTCCTCTACAGATTTTTATGATCGTATGATTCATGTCACAGAAATTACAGCCCATTTCATGCGCAATTGGTAAAAAAGGCCAGAATTTTCATCATTCCCTGCACACCAAAAGAAAGGAGAAAAAAAATCTCGAAAATCCTCAGCATTAAAATTTTTTACGCTCACGAAACATTTATCGTCAGAGAGCTATCAGCATCAGCTTCTATTAAACACCAGCATCGAGTACCGTTTTGACTTATACGACACAATAATATAACGGGCCATTAAATATAAAAAGCAATGTTGGCGCTGCGAAACACATTACTCTGTGGAACAGCCAAAGAAGAGCAGACCATTACACCGAGAATGTTTTTTGGCGGCGTGGTACAACACTTTCCAGCTAGAAAAAAAATCATGTATTCGCGAGTATTTTATACAAATAAGCGTAACATGTGATACATAATATTTGAATTAACGAATCCACTTCGCTTCTACGCGCCTTTTTGCCATGTCATAGTGGTTCTCAAACATCGATAGGGTGGACCTTTCATTCGAGTTTACCAAAGCTCTCAATTTTCAAAATCACCTCTATCGCTATTCAAAATACCACTTTGTTTGTTTTGTTCATTTTTTTCGCGATAAAATAAACACTTTTTTACGCATTTAGGAAATGGAGATAACAGCTTTTAGAATTTTCCAGCTTTCAGATTTAATACCGTTCTCTAATGCGAAGATACCCATTTTCTTCTTACTCTTGGGCAAACATCGGACGATACATCCTACAATTAATTTATACGTAACTTTCCACAGTTTCCACCGATGCGATGGCCAAATTCCCAGTGTTATTTTCTAATTTCGATAGTCGCAATCTAACCATTAATTTGCATAGGTAAGGGCAAACGTACCTTTAATTACATCCGTGAAAAGGACTATTGACTGGTATAGAACCCTTTTCAGTACAATTACAACATTGGATCCAACTTCAAATCATCAGTGTGAAAAAAACGAATTGTTAAACGATAACGAAATCATTGATTTATTTATTCTACTCGATAAATGAAATCCAACCTGAGGTAAATACAGGTTCAACGTTTATTTAGTTAGGTCGTCTAAATCTCCACATGGCTTACATGCAACTCGTAACCCTTTTCATTGTATATCCAACAAACACCCTTAAAAACTCTTCGCCTAAATGGACATTTCTTCTGGCTATTTGTATTGCTATTAGGTTTAAAATCTTGGCTTAGTCGTATTTTAGAAATGAAATACAATCTCTTAACGATCTTCGACTGATAAAAGAATCGTTGTAAGAAACCGTTCAGTGATTCTTAACTCTTTACTCGAACCCTTGAAAAAAAAATACGTGAGCTAGGTTTACAATACTTATCCATTCCATGAATGAACTTATGTGTCAATATAGGTTACGTAAGTCGTTAATAGCGTGAATAAGTTCACAGGTCTTAATTCGTGTCCTATTATTTACAAGTTTCATTAACACCACTTTCAACCGTATTGACTTTTTTTAATTTTTAAATCGCCAGAACCAAGGTACGTGTGTCCGCAATAATAAGCAAAACTCTTACGACAAATACACACCCAGCAAGGTTATCCTATTCCGAGCAGACCGACCAATGCCTCGAGAATAATTACAATTGAATTTTTCATCTAGGTTTCCTTCGAATCTGGCATCATCGGGAGAGAAGAAAACACTTTGAAAATCACTGCGTGGGTAACTATTCATGCTTTAAAATGTTCGTTCCAATGCTAGACTGCTTGACGACGACGCACGTTTCACATTCCATCAACGTTTTTTTCCCCTGTTCAGATCTGCTCCACCACACAGCCATTAAATATATGTACAAATACAGATGCGAGTAAGTCGATCAAATTCTATTTTAATCGTTGTTTTTCTTCGTATCCACGACGAGAACGACAACGTAAAAAATTCAATAGTCATTGTTTTATCGTGTACTCAATCATCGTATATACCTACTTAGGTTACACGAAGAATACATTACAAATTGAATATTCATTTGTGTTTTTTTTTTCGCTCGCTTTTTACCCAATAGAATAATACTTGGAAACATTGCAGATTTTGAAATGAATGAAAATATTCGAAAATAAGTATATAAAATGTAATGACCAACTTATAAAAGTAGCTTATTTACAATCGGTATTAAGACGTCGCGTCGAATCGAAGTTTATTTCAGTATATTTTTCCAACTTTGCTCAACTTTCGATATTTAAATAATAACTATCGACGCCGAGAATTATATTTAAAAAAAAATCACTCGAATAGCGTCGACATTTTTTCGAATTATTTTTCTTTTCAGCTTTTAGATTTTTTTCGTTATGTAAAATTCAACTCGTATAAAAATCTTGGAACTTCTTTAAAATGAATACGCGCTCACTAAATGTGGCACTTGTTGGAATATTTCAAAACAAATTTTTAGAGTAACGAATAGTTAGGTAACAATGCAGGGAATTACGAAAATCGACATTGGCATAAAAACAAATCCAAAAAAAAAATCGAGGAAAAGTTGAACGAGAACAAAACGGAAAAGGAAAAAAAGGAATTTTCAGTCAAAAATAATTAAACTTTAGAGACATTGGAAATGCACAAGATTGAAAAAGTTACCTAATTTGAAAAAACATAGAAACACTAATGAGAAAAACTAGCGAAAAGAACAAGAAAAGAATATTTCGTGAATTAAAAGCAATCACTATTGAAAGACAAATGGGTCGAGGAAAAAATACAGCGAAAAATTTCAATAAAGCCTACGAAGTCGAATTTTTTATTTTTTATGAAATGTTGTGTTTTAAAAAAATGATCAAAATTTTGTTAAAACACTTTAGAATCTCATTAAACCCACAATTTTGTGGGGGATAGGGGTTCAATTGTTCAATTTTTTTTTGGAAAAATCTGTAATGCAAGAACTGCTTTAAAAAGTAAGTATAATTAATTCTAAAAATAGCAATTCAGAAAATTGAAAAGAGAATTGTACAAGAATAAACAAAAAAAGAGAAGAATTTTCTAGAGTGTAGCTTAATTTGAATTTTTAAATGATAAATGTGAGAATGATTCTCCGCTCTCTCCCCAAAACCAGTTTTTTGTTTCTCCAATTTTTTTTTTTTTTTTTTTAATTTGAAAAATCCTAAAATAATTAAGATATTTTTTCTGAAAAAAACTAAGAATTTTTTCAATAAAAAAAAAGAAAAAGAAAAAAAGAAAAGAAATAAAAAGAGAATTGAGACAAAATATTGAAATATCCCCCCTCCCCAATAAAAAATAAGAATTTTTTTACCCACTTTTTTACAACAAAAAGGAATTGAGAAATTTTTTTAGGATAACTCCAAAAAAATTAGATATTTTTCTATACTAAAAATTGAAATTCTTTTTTCTCCAGGGAAACATAAATTCTTGAGCAACTTCAAAAAAAATGTGAAGTTTTATTTTTATTCCAGAAATTGTTTTACCTACTTTCCAAAAAGAAAAAAAATGAGACAAGAAACTGAGATTTTTTTCCCCGAAAAAAATAATACATTTTATTACCAACCTATTTACGCCTATTTTTTTAAAACAAAAACGAATTAAGAAATTCATTCACGGTGACTCCAAAAAATTGAGACATTTTTCAAACCAGAAAATTGAGATTTTTTCTTCGGCAGGGAAACAAAAATTTTTTATGTAGGTACTCCGAAAAAATTGTAAAGTATTTTTATTCCGAAAATTGTTTTACTTCCAAAAAAAGCTTGTTCTCCAAAAAAAATTAAGAGATTTTTCACCGAAAATGAAGATTTTTTCAAAAAAAATTGGGACAAAATTATAATTTTGTGCATTTAAAAATTCCAACTTGATCATTTCCACACTACTATTAATGCGATGTAGCTCATTTCACTTCCAAAATTTTGGGTACAGCTCGAGCATCAGAGGCATTGCTAAGTTAGCGGTATGTGTAAACCCGAACACGCTTTTGTAAAAAGGGGGAAAATCATTTTTTCGCATTTTTCAGGAGAGCCGAAAAACGCTTTCATCGCACTTCTATTACGTACATTAAAAGAGGCAAAAATCACAAAAATGATAATTACCTCCTTTTTGCAAAAAAAAAAAAGTTCATTTTCAATATCTTAAAATTTTAGAAATTTGGCACGTACGTAAAAATTGAAAACTGAGCGATTTTTAAATTTCAATATTTTTTTTACTTGAAAGCACTATCAAAATTCAGCTGAATCGAATTTTCAAAAATTTTAAAAGTCAATTTTTAATGTTGGATCAATTTTTACAACTTTAAAAATTTTATAAAATGTTTACTCAATTGATTTTCAAATTTTCAATTTTTTTTCATGTTGAATCAATTTTTAAAATTTAGCCAAAATCTCAATAAAATATTGAGAGTAGGTAGGTAGTTTTTAAAAGCTTGATCAATTTTTATAATTGTCAAAATTTTGTACAAAATTTGAAAATTCAAAAAATTTGTGGGCTTGGGCAAATTTATAAAATTTAACCAAATTTTTAAAAACTTCATGCAGGGACGCTCCGAAAGGGTGGCAAGGGGCAGCTTGCCCCTCCAATATTTGAAAATTTTCTGTTTTAGTTGGGAATTTTCAGTTCGAGTTGAGAAAAGTTGGGAAATTTTGAATTTTGGATGGGTCGAAAGTCAGAAAATCGACAAAAGTTGTAAATTTTCAAGGTTTTGCACCTCCAATATTCCGCGACTTCGGTTCTTCCCTGCTTCAAAGGTCAATTTTCGAATTTTGATAGGGTTTTAAAATTTTTAAATCCATTAAATAAATACATAATCTAATTATATTATCTTTATAGATAGATGAAATTTCAAACTTGAGTAAATATTCAAAATTTGGTAAATAACAAACTCAATTTCTCAATTTTAATAATTTTTTGAAATTTGATTTTCTTTCAAATTTGGCTTATTTTGATGTTCAGCTGAATTAATTTTCAAAAAAATTTCCAAGGTCCATTATCAAAGTTTGAGCAATTTTTACAATTTTCAAAACTTATTAGGTCTAGGTACCTTCCAATAAAAATTGAAAATTGCACTTCGGTATAATTTTTTAATTTCAATGAATAAAATTTTGGAAATTATTCAGATCATTTTTTAAAGTTGACCTAATTTTTCAAATTTTGTTCGAACTTTATTTTTTAAGACATTCATTTTTTGAAAGTATTGCTCAAATCATAACTGAAAAATTATTCCGTAGAGTCTTCATAATTTCGTGCATAAAAACACGAGGGACGGCACTGGATTCGGTCAACTTTTGGAACCACATCGGCCAAGAAAACACAAAACCATTCATACACGCCACCTTTCCTTTTCCAGCACTCATTTCTTAACCCAACAGCCAGCACCGTTTGGTAATCGAAATGGAGAAGAATAGTAGGCTACAAGCAGGCCGGAAATTATTCAAATTAAATCCCCTACACTCGTTAACCAACTGATACGCACGTATGGTTCAACCCCTCTCGAAAACCCATGCACCACGATATTCTCAAAACTAAAGGCGGATGCTGTAACGCTGTAAGTAAATTTCAAAAAAAGGAAAGTTTCTAAGATAATATACGATTATATTATAAATGTATCGTGTTCATTTTTCCGTTTTATGTCCCAAGAAAACCAAACACGCCAGTTTCGGTTCATTAGCATACAATGATGTAATAAAGATTCTACATAATGGTAGGACGACCCCGCGATAATTATTTAAATAGCGCAAAACAATACTAAACGTTGTACGTACGAATGGTTCATTTTTTTTTTTTTTTTTTTTTTTTTTTTGTAGGTAAATAAGTAAGTGCATACGCAGCAAGCAACAAATACTACATTAGTACACTGTATGTTAGGTACATTACCGGAGAAACATACTAACTGGAAATTTTCTCTATCATGTTTGCATATTGTTTAAGGTTAATGAAAGGTTAGATCTTTTCGCTATGTCATTTCCATACAGTGCACAGCTCGACCCGACCATCTTGAATTCGCAATACTTGTGCCATATTTTTACGCTTGTATTCGTTTCACACCTTAGCGGGCAAAAATTGCATTCGACTTAATATTTTACAAGTCAGCATTGTACGAAGTACACGTATTGCAGACATACGATACTTCATTAATAAAATTACACCGCGTTTTGCCTTCCTTTCCGACGATTATGGTGGAAAAAAACAAGCTGAATGCGAAATTATACCCTCTGCTGCGACATCGCATCGACGCTCTATACTCTCAATTAAGTTGCTTTTGTTTTCACGGCGAACATTAATTATTGCGTAAATGTAACTTTCTAATTTTGCATCCAATTACAGCAACGGCGCTGCGACGCCACCGAAATCGAGCATTGTATTTATGTGTACGATTAAGTACGAACCATTTGAACCCACCCACCCTCCGCCCACATAATTCCAAGCTTACATATCATATAGGTAAGTAAAAAAGAAAAATATACAAGAGAGAAGAATACCGCGTGCGAAAGGTATTTCAGGAAATACGTAGAATAATACATGCGGAAAAACGTTCGCCAATTACACACGTATTAACTTTTGAGTAAATCGTACCTGCTTCCGCTCCAATTCGTCTTCATATATTACCTATTATACGAGCGAGATGACTTTATGTCGTCGTCTTACTGCGAATATGTTTTACCTACATATAGAGTGGAATTTGTTTGAAGAAAATTTTTTATATTCGCGTCATCTTGCAATATTTCCCAACAAACGATCGATATCGCAAGACGTAGAAAATTTTCAACTCGCAGACCATCCTTTTTTAATTCAATCAGGCGAGAACATTTGAAATGGTGAGGGCAATCCAAAGTCATTCCAAAATCCAAACTTTTCTGCCTTTAAAACGTACAATTATTTAACACCTGTTGCTGTTGATGAAAATTATTTTGCATTTTTATTTACCGAAACTATGTCATAACACTGTTGTTATCATACCTATAAAGTCTATACCATATCAGGTCTGTTTTTAGTCGGTTTGTTTACTTACTCATGTTTTTTAATAATTGAAAAAAAAATTCTCAACTTTGGCTGCCTCTACCGCCAGAACTAAGCCTCTTGGCGAAAATCTGATGACATAAGATCGATAGAAAATGTTATCCTCTTTAACTTTATTTACAATCATTTTTGACGTACGATGCATCGTTCGCTCGAAAATTCGACTTCTGTGTGAACTAACCTAAATTTCAAAACTTTCAATTTTATGTTAGTTCACACAAAAGTTAAATTTATGGGTGAACGATGCGTTGCACGTCAAAAATGAATATAACCAAAATTAGAGAGGATAAAATTTTCTATCAAGTCATCAGATTTACGTTTTCATGGTATACAGGCAGTCAAACTTGAGATAAATTTTTTTAAATTTAAAAAAAAAATGATGAAGTGAGTTTTGAACACCTCTGTATACACAACGACAGTCTTAAAAGCACACTTTTGATACGGAAATCTGAGAAAAATGAAAAATATCGCGTTAATAGAACAATAAGGAAGTAATAAATTGAATCGACTCGAAACGTTAAATCACCTTTGGAGACGATATGACACTAAAAATATTCATTTCGAGTACAAAATATCATTCCAAGTCAATTCTGTTTCAATGGGAATTGTTAAAATGCATCGCAGCAAAGCCTTAAAAATCCTGATTGGAGAGTTATTGTGATAAGATTCTTCAATTTTACTGCTTCCTTCTTGAGTTTCTCACCTCTTCGTAAAATTTGTAAAGGAAAAGAGGAGTCAAAAGGAAAAATGATAATAACATGTTTTCTGTAAAATTGAGAGAGAAACGACTTTTGTTTAAAATTTTTTTTCATACAAGCAGCAGTTGTCGAGATATTTCGAAAAAATCAACTTTTGAACAGTATTCAGCCCCTGAAAGAGGTAGCATAGGCAACTATTAATTTTCGTGAAAATTGCGCGTTGCTTGTTCTAGTCACAAAACGATGCATTTTACTTTCACAAGTGAAAATGCAAATTTTTTTTTGGTAAGGTCATGTTTTCAGTTTCTTTTTTTTTCTAAGAAAATTTTTTCCAAAATAACTTTTTCAAACCTTTGAAAAAACTTTTAAAAAATGAAAAAATTAATGAAAAATTTTGTGCGGGTATTTTTTTGAATGAATGATTCTTTACTCCCACCTCAGAAAATTATTTTTAAAAACAAAACAAAAACAAAACAACATTTACAAAAAGTAATAGGTATCTAGGTATTTTGTTGTCTTATTTTTTCAAAAAGAGCATCAATTCATAAAAAAATAGAAAATTTTAAAAATAAAATAGAATTATGATCGTGAGATCGTTACTGCACATTTTTTTTGTAGTTAGCTATTTTTTTTCAAAAAATAAATTTTTACAAATTTTGCTCGGTTTTTGTTTAATTTTCAGTTTTGAAATAGAAGAGCAATTTTTTCAATTTTATACAATCTACAGATTTTCAATTTTTTTTTTACCTAATTCTTTAAATTTCTTTCAAACTTAATTTGGTTAAATTTCGAAAATTGAAAATATTCAATTTATTAGAGACAAGATTTTTAAAAAATATTTCAACTTTTTCCAATTTTGATCTGAACAAAAAGTTTTTATACCTACTTCGAAAAAAATTTATATTTTTCATAGAAATTCAATTTTTTAGCCACATGGACACTGACTTTTAAAATTTCCCTAAAAAATCTTCAATATTAGCTTTTCTAGTACAATTTTTTTCATTTATTTTTTAAAATTAAATTTCGTTCAAAAAGGATTTCTTGTTTTTAAATTCAATTAAAAATTTTTTAAAATTACTTTCCAAAAAACAATTTTAAAATTAAAAAAAAAAATTCGAAGAACATATTTTGTTGTTTCTTTTCATTTAATTTTTTTTCAACAATTTGTAAGAGAATTTTTAATTTAAAAAACTTCAGTTTCTAGAAAATTTTTACCCAAAATAAATTGTATTTTTCCAGATTTTTCCCCCCTGAAAATGTTCACATTAGAGTGAAAATAGTCAACCCCACGTCGTCACCAAATAACCATGAAAACGCAAAAATTAAATACGTAGGTAGAGGTACATTACATATCTTTAACTTAAATATTAAAATCTCTTTTTGGAGAAAAAAATTTTACCTACTGGAGAAAAAAAATTTGAATGAATTTTTCAATTTTTTTAATGCGAAAAATGAATGAAAGAATTTCCAACAATTTTTTGGAATACAAAATTTATTTATCTTCTTGGAATAAAAAAAATCACTATTTTTTGGAGTTGTTTTTTTTAGGATAAAAAATAAAAAAACTTGAAATTTTTTCGAAAGAAATATCTCAACTCTCAATTAGAGGAAAAAATTATTTTTATTTTTTTTGTGAGAAAAATGTCTTATCTTTTGAAAATGAAAAAATTCTCAATTTTTCGGAATAGAAAAGCTATTTAAATTTTTTAGACTAACTACTTGCCTTTTCTCAACTTTTATGGAATAAAAGATATAGGTATCATTTTTTTATTATTTTTTTTATTTAGTAGCATGTAAACAATTTGTCGTTCATTTTTGATGTAAATATTATGTTTCAATTTTTAAAAAGTAAGTAGGTACCTTTCATTCATTTCGGAGAAAAAGAATTTCTCAGCTTTTGAAAAAGAGACACCAAATGTGCATAACAAAATTTCAACTACCCAAGCTTATTTTAGAAATTGCCAATTACCATTTTGGAAATACCCAAACAAAGCAAAGATTCACGGTTATAGAATAACCTATGCTTTGGGCACATTACCCATACGTGAAATCGGTCACAGCATCATCATAATTTGAATTTGAGCTTGGAAACCGAAGTTCATTTAATTAAAAGCTCGGGTTGACGTATCGACGACACAACGACAAGGATTCGACGACAAAAAAGAGTAAACTAAGCGTATTTCGACCATAGATACAAAACATTAAATATGCATTCTTTTCAAGCATCATCGTGATTTCATCCGAACACCGTCCGCGTCCTCTCGTGTCAAGTTGAAAAACCCCCCTTTTAATAATATACGTTCAACGCTCGATCGTCATAAAATATGGCCGCGCTTCGCCAAACTAAACGCGCGTACACGCGTGTAAACATATTTAAAACCATAGCGGACACGACCGGTTAATTTATTTACCGCTAATTACAGCCTATTACTGAATCACGTTTTTCATCAAAACTCCTAATATACTCGACATCGAATACGACGTTTATACGTATAAGCGTTATAGTATTTTGGTAACACGGTTATCCATTCCACGGTTTAGGCTATAGACTTCTTCTTCCAAAAACGTGTATAAATCTGTCAAAACATTATATATTCTTTTTTTTGGCAAACCATATGGACATTTGTCTACTTTCCGGGAATTAAAAAATACCATCAAGATCGTAATTCGTTTTGTCTGCAGTATGATAATACGTCATGAGCGAGAAGATGAGGAGAAAAAAGGCCTATACGAGATAGGTACCACGAATAATGCACATCTATTGCGTTTCATTGAACTTCCTACACGTTACCTAGGGTCATTCGGCAAATTCAAACGACTTATTATTTATTTCCTAATTTCCAATACATATACATAGGTACTTTTTGTTTTATATTCATTTTTTCAAATTCAGTTCCGTGTAAATTTCATCGAGATAATCGCTCAACAGGCCGAATATATGTAAGGTTCCCATGAATTTTGATCTATTGTTATTATCATTTTGGACATCTTTATGGATCTCATATGGCACGTTTATTCAACACAATACCAACTTGAAAACCATCTTAAGGCTCATAACCAAAAACTGATTCTATTTTTTATACTTTTGTCTTATTTAAAAAGTGGGTATGCACATAAAGACGAAGTCAATCAATAACAATTCGCCACTAGAAATTCAACGAAACCGAACGCAGAATATATTAGAATTTAGAATCAACAGGTCAAACTAAAACCACAAATACTATGCTACGTCGATGACTCACCGTTGGCCTAAGGAATAAGGAAACTACGACGCGACGAAGCCATAGAAACTAACATCACCGCAGTGATACTTGCGAAGATACAATCAATACCTAGTTATTGTTTTTGTCGTTCAAACAAATCTAAATTTAAATCAGCGGCGCAGCTGGTTATCTCATCTGTAGAAGGCGAGGTGGTAGAAGTTTGATACAAGTTTGAACAATAATAAAAAAACTTAAACAAAAAGAATTAATTGAAAAATCATAATTTTTTTTGTTGGAAAAATCATCTTAAATTTTTTTAATGAGATGGCTCAGAAAAAAACTAAAAAACTTTCTCAAAAAACTCTCTGAAAAATTAACCTTCCATTTTTAAAGAAAAGAAAAAGTGAAATAAAAATCTGAATTTTATTGAAACAGGAAAAAAGAGGAAAAAATTGAAATTTTTTTTTTTAAGTTGGCTGTTGCAAAAAATACTCAATTTTTTTACTGGTGGCGGATCATACTTGATACTTAAAATTGGAGGGGAGTGAAGGGCCCTATCGAAATTTTTGTAATGACCTAAATTATTTCTAAGACTTCAAGCTACAACTTTTGTTTGAAATTTTTTTTCAATTGCACCCCTCCCTCTTCACTAATTTCGCATAACACTCCGAAAATACTAATTAAAAATTAGAGGAGTGAGGGAGGAAGGAGCCAATTAAAATTTTTTTCAAATAAAAGTTGTAGATTAAGATCCTCAAAATAATTTTGGTCATTATAAAAATTTCGATTGCATCTCCCCCCCCTCCATCGATTTCACATAAACATCAGGTAGATACTTTTTCAAAATTGAAGGAGGGGTCCAATTGAAAATTTTTTCAAACAAAAGGTGTAGATTTCGGTCCTAGAAATAGTTTTTGTTAGTATAAAATTTTTGATTAGACCCTTCCCTCCCCTCCAATTTAGCATAATATGATTTGGATACTTATATATTATTAAAAACTGGTGGAGGTAGGGGTCCAATTGAAAAAATTTTCAAACAAAAGTTGTAGCTTGAAGTCTTGGAAATAATTTTGGTTATTACAAAAATTTCGCCCTCACTCCCCTCCAATTTCAAAAATCAAGTACCTACGTAGTATTGGACTTGGTATAATTCAACAACAATAATAATAAAGTTCCACCAACATTAGGGTGGAGTGAAAAAAAAACATACCGCGGATTTCGACCAAACTCACAGAACTAGTTTACTTTGAGTTGAGAACCTCCAGAAAAAATTTCAGCCCCCTACCTGTCAGGAGAGCGGAACTAGGGGCTCTCAAAGTGAGGTCACTTTTGAAAAAAAACGCGGTTTTTCGCTATTTTCGAGCAGTGGCACTCGAGTTACCCCCAACCGCACCCCTCTGAAAAAGTGCAGTTTGAGTTTCTACACCTCCCTGGACCATTGATTTTGAAATTTGAACAACTTTTGGTCCTCGACAGGGGGGTTGAAAAGTTGCAGATCGCTAAAAAATCGATAATTTCGAATTACAAAAAATGGAAATAGCATCTGCTTGGTACCAAAACTGGACTCAAATGGCTCCTATTGATGCAAAAAAATTATTTCGATAGAAAAAGTTGAAAAAATTTCATAGCAGGGTTGTCAACATTCGATTTTTATAAAACATCAAAATTTCCCCCTTTTTTTTTGGTAAAAATGATGTTTTATGAAAATCTGTTGACAACCCTGCTATGAAATTTTTTCAACTTTTTCTATCGAAATAATTTTTTTGCATCAATAGGAGCCATTTTAGTCCAGTTTTGGTACCAAGCAGATGCTATTTCCATTTTTTGTAATTCGAAATTATCGATTTTTTAGCGATCTGCAACTTTTCAACCCCCCTGTCGAGGACCAAAAGTTGTTCAAATTTCAAAATCAATGGTCCAGGGAGGTGTAGAAACTCAAACTGCACTTTTTCAGAGGGGTGCAGTTGGGGGTAACTCGAGTGCCACTGCCCAAAAATAGCGAAAAACCGCGTTTTTTTCAAAAGTGACCCCACTTTGAGAGCCCCTAGCTCCGCTCCCCTGAGAGGTAGCGGGGCTGAATTTTTTTTGGGAGTTTCTCAACTCAAAGTAAACTACCTCTGTGAGTTTGGTCGAAATCCGAGGTATGTTTTTTTTTTCACTCCACCCTAACCAACATGCAAACAAATTGAGTAAACTATAGCCAGTGATTTTCGGTAGCGCTTAGTACGAATATTGTCTCACGTTTTTGATAAGATACTCCCCAAGCCCCTCACAACCTCACAAATTTTAAAGAATACGGAATTACCAACATATTTTCTAATAAAAACCATTTTTTTAAAAATTGAAGCACCCTAAGGTATCATTTGGAGTTATACTGGAGGAAGGGAGGGGGGGGGGGGGGATGGGAATTAATTTCTTATGAAAAGGAACAACTTTGATAGGTTATAAATAACAAAAAAAAAACAAGATTTCGAAAATCAATCAATTTTTTTAATTTTTTAAAAAATGGGAAAGACCAGAGGCCACTCAAAATTTAGTTATGGAAAAAATGAAAAAATAGAAAATTATTTTCTCATAATAAGAAAAAACTTTGAGCAATGAGACAAAAAAAAAATCGGAATTCCAAAATTAGCCCTTGAAATGACCTTTTGGAAAAACTTGTACCACAATTTTTTTTCACCAATTCAAAAAATATACTTAAATTGAGAAAAAATTTAAAAAATCAATTTTGTTATAAAATGACTGCCTCCGAGAATTTTTTAATTTTTATTAGGTATTTTGTTAAAAAGTCAACTTTCAGAAATTACAATTGTAAATTTTGGCGAATTTCAATAGAAATTGGTTCGTCAATTTCTGCTATTTGCACGTAACCATTGGAAAGGAAGTATCACAACACTTGCAGACATCCTGCCCGAACAAAACAATCGAAAGCCAGACCACAATAACAAATTAAAAAGACAAATATTGGAATACACGTGAGTTCTAGTATAACGATAAATCAAGAAATCCGAATACGAAGAACCACAACGTTTCACTTTTTTACATAATAACTAATAAAGCGAAATATTTCGTCTGTTATCAATACAGGAAAAAATTTATATATTCGTGAAAGTAGGTATACCTATACTATATGCAGCCTAGCACCGCAAAAAAAAGAACGAGAAAAAAGGTGAAAGTTGACGAAATTTTTTTATTTTTCTCGCATAATCGGCGTGATCTCGTCTGGTTTTTTTGCAACCCACACAAATACACAATACGAGTACGCAGATTTTGATGATGGTGATGTGACTCGACTGTCGACCAACATCTTTAGCACCGTACCGCAGCTGTATAATCTTGTTGACTAATCCTATCCAAGGCTAACTTCACCATTAAACGATATTTCACCCAACGTTTACAAACGGCGAACCCGATATAAGGAAAATAAACAATAAGATGTTGATGTCGAATGAATATTACACACATCGAGCACAGATTGCGAAACACACGAAGCATACTCGTACTACAATTTAATAAGATAACATGATTTTCCGATAGCGAGCTTTTCTTTACCCCCCTCCCTGCTTCTAGATACAATAGCGTGCTTAAAAGACATTTATTTCGATAAATTTCGACCGTGACTTGTGAACTTGAAATTATTCTAAGCGTTTGTTTCATAATAACTTATAGAATAGGCGAATGTTTCCTCGATTCTATCGCACGTACCAACTCAATACGGTAGTGTGAGAGTAAACGCGTGAATAATTGAAACAAACGTACGTCGTACACCCACACGCCCTTTTTTCAACTTCATAATTTTTCAACACTACGCGAAATCTCGGATCGGTTTAAATTTCGTCTAATTTACTCGTATATACGTACCATAACTTTCTTTCCTCTTCAAACATTAAAACACATCTTTGGTTAATTTCTCCAGCTCGTCGTAGCAAATGCCACAAACAATTATTGCCTAACTTTTGCCGGCATATTGCCTGCGAAATTCATCTCGTTTTATTTTTCGAGACTCGAGTTCATTTAAAAGTTTCAAAACTTGTATCTTCTTGTATAAAGCGTAATTTTTTTCATTTCGGCGAATTTTTTTTTTAATAAATAAAAGTAATGGATAACGTCATGACCGATGCATTGTTACATTGAAGAAAAAACCTAATTCCCGGTGAAAAAATTTAATTTCGAGAAGAGAGATAAACTTTTGTACGTAGAGAGTGCTCGTAAACGTACAAATAGCTGCTCGCTATAATAAACAGATCATAAGATGGAAGATGAAAATTTGAAATTTAATCAAAATGTTATCAGTTGATAAAATACCAACTCCGAGCGTAGATATCATTTTCATTTTTTTAATCACGTTTTTCAAATTGGCGAATTTTTATCTAATTTTTGCATCGTTAAAATATTCGATCGCAGGAATAGGCCTATTTTTTCGTAAGATTTCGAAATTAAGACAGAGTATTAACTTTTTCAAGTTTTTCAGTAACTTTGGTGCAGAGAAGGAAAGCTGAAAAAAGTAAGTAACTTGAGTAACCTAAAATTTTAAAAAAGTAACCAAAATATTTCCAATGCCACTCAAATAATGACTCATAAGCTCCCCTCTCTTCAATTTTTTCCAATATTTACGCTGAATTTGACGTTTCACAATTGCTAAAATCGAGGGCTAAAATTTTGAAAAAATTGAAATTTCGATTTTTGAAATATTCATTTCATGCATAATATTATGGTTTCCATTTTTTTTATTTTACAAAATTTTCAATTTTTACTTTATAGGAAATTTTAAATTTTTAAAAAGATCCCAATTTTCAAATAGGTACCTATCTTATTTTCAATTTGTAAAAAAGTTGAAAAATTGGATTTTCAAAAAAAATCATTTTTTGAAATGTCCGGGTTTCCATGTTTTTGAACTTTGAAAAAATTATTTGTTTTAAAACAGCTTTCAGTTTTCAAATAATTTTTGATTTCAAAAAAAGTCAATTTTTGAAAAATTTTCAATTGCAAACAATGGCTTATTTTTTTTAAATATCTAATTTTCAATTTTTGAATTTTTTTGCTTTTTCGAAGTTTTTATTTTCCAAGCAAGTTTCAATAAAATTTCTATTAATTTCAATTGATGAACAATTTTTTAATTTTTTGTTTTTTAAAAAATTTTCAATTTTTGAAAAATAAGTAGTTGTTTTTTTATTCGAATAAAAAATTCTAAATTTATAAAAATTAGGTAGTTATAATGCCTAAAAAATCATAAATATAAAAAATCAATTTCTGTGTGGTTTGCAAAATGAGACCCTCAAAAACTTCCCCATCCCTTTGCACTCCCAAATTATCTTATAAATGGAAACGTGTAAATCCCAATTGTCAAAAAATTGACAATAAATCTTCAGCGTGCCCTAACTTAAAAAAAGGCCAAGTTAACGTAGGTACTCAAAATTTTCTTTAAAATTGCTTCATTTATTTATTTTGAAGTCTACGGTTTATCACGATCATATATGTACAATGTACATTCAGTATCCATAAAAATTGTAAAAAAATTCATGGAAATTAAAGGCAACTTTCATTTTTTTCACCCTGTAAATTTTGATTCTTGTTTTCGAGTCAACCATTCACTTCTCGAAAAAAATTAATATAAAATTTTATACACTTTAATTTTAGTCATGACCATTTTTCTATTAAGACAATTGAAGAGTTATAAGCGAAAAAGAACAGGACTTCCCGAGAGGCGAGGTTCGGAGACTTTCTGATGATTAATTAAAACACAAAAAAGAACATTTTAAAATTTAAAAAAAAATTTGACCCAAAATGCAATTTACTCTATTTTCATGGTTCAATTTTACTGAGCCAGAAAAATTTTCCATATTATACTATTCTGTAAAAATTCATTAAAAATGTTAAGAAAATTCTACGAACTCTTGTGAAAATTTCTTGGTATTCTGTAAAGTTTTCTGAAGATCTAAAAAAAAATTATTTGAAAATTTTGTGAAAAATTCTCTACAGTTTTGAGAAAAAATTAGTGAAATTTTAGTAAAATTTTTTTATTTTCATTTAAAACAATTTTCTAAATATAATTTAATGGAAAATTCCATAAGAATGTTGTAAATTTTATAAAGTTTTGTAAATTTTTTTTGAAACGATGTCAAAAGTTTTTTGAAGCTTTTTTGTAAAAGATTTTCTGAGATTTTTTAATAAAATTTTCTAACGCTTCGAAAATTTTTTTTGAGATTTTATTATTATTTTTTTTTTTTTGAATTTTTCAAAAACAATATTTTTCAGATTCCCTGAAAAATTTTTACTTGATCTAATCAATAAGACGAAAAAAACATCAACTTACCCATAAAATCTCTTTAATAGTCGAAATTTAGACAGTGTTCGTTTCGAGAACACGAGCTCCATGCACGAGCTTGGAAAAATATTTAATTAACTGGTACACGTCATAGTAACATTTTCGTTCTTATTGATATTAGAAAAGAGAAAAAAAATAACACGGTCACACAGATGCCATTAGAAACGAGTTCGTCATTTCTAATGAACCAAATTATCTCGATGACTCAATTACAACGACAGTTGACGAGTTCAAAGGAGCATTGCTATTTTGAAAACTGTTCAATTAAATTCCATTTTCGAAATTCCAAACCAATTAAAAGCGAATTACTTTTCGATACTTGTTAACCTAATTTTATCCCAGTTATTGGTTTTCGTTTTATGCAAAAAGCTGAACAAGTAGAGTGAAAAAAGCTCCTTCGTTACTAGAAATCTTACCGTAAATGAAAACATTAACGAAAAACATCGGATCGTTGGGAACAGCCAAAAAAATACTCATTACGAAATCGAGTGAAAATTTTTCAAATTGTTAATCGTACTTTTGAGACACACGACGCGAGTAATACAATATGATAGGCCTTTACTGGCTACGAGTTGGACTATTTAAAAAAATACTTATCGTTAACATTGAAATTATTGCTAACGAATAATCAATTCAGAGAGCATGTACGAATAAATGAGCAAGTATTTCAGATACTACGTGACTACACGAGCAAATACCATGCCGAGAGAATGCGAACAAGTTCAAGTGTGTTACACTACACTTGAAAAATCATTCGACATGATATTTCGTACCAAAGCACATAATAAGTTTTGTAACGTCGAATTCTACTGGTAACATTTACCGAGAATAAATATTCCAGATCAGCGAACGCAGCACTGTGATTATTCACCATTTTGGTCGTCGTCATTGATAATCCATTCAAATTTCACAGCCATCAGTTCGGTAGTCTATTACATTTGGTATTACTACGTACACACAACTGTTCACATATTTACTGTACGTACATAGGTAGGTACTCGCTAAACGCAAAAAATGGCAACACAAGGAAAACACCTTCCATCAACCTAGTTCTCCCTTTCATCTTTTAGCCATTAGTTTTGCCACAAAATTTTCATTAGTAGGCACTTAATTTAAAACCACAAACAGAGGAATCCGGCGCACGTAGTTATGTACTTTATTTACATTTATCGCAAGTTTAATATACGAGTATACCAGATACCTAAATCCACATCTCTTCTCTACACGTTTCCTCGAAGCAGAAAAAAAATTCATCAAATATTTAGCAGCACGTCATTACAAAAAAAAAAAAAAAAAACACATCAAGAGGGCGTTTTTTTTAGCCTAAAGACTAATTATATCACGTCGTAAGAATAATCCAACCTAGGATAATTAAGAGTCGAAATTCAATTACTCAAAATACCTTTTTACACGTAGAATAAGAGACGCGATCTTTTATAGATGAAAAAAAAAAAAAAAACTACGACCTGTTCAACTTATAAACGTAGTATCTCGTGTAATTTTCTTTTGTCGAGCAAGTTTTTCATGAAATTGTTAATTAAAAATAAAACCAATTTAACTTTCACTTTTTTCGTAATCAACCCTAATAAAGAGTCTTTAAAAGACAAATAATAAGACGTCGTTTTGATTCGGGTGTTAATTATACGTGTGCGTATGTGCTTTTAAAAAGCGAATAATAATCGACTCGCGTTCGGTCTATACATCATTCTGACATGTCTGACTTCTTTTGTCAAGTCTGACGTTTCAGTTCAAATGAGTCTTAATCTGTTTCTAGTACCATGCAACTTCCGACGTTCAAGAGATTTCTCGTGTGCCGCCACTCAGAATAGGTACGAGATGCCGATGCCGGTGCACGACTGCGCCATTCTTGATTCTGCAGCCAACCGCGGTAGCTCGATGTATGTACAATGCGAAAATCAAAACGTATCCGCAGGCCACTTCAACGTATAGTGCGTAAATCAACATCAATTGTGACAATTGGAAAATCCCGTATCGTAGATTATGAAGGTATGGTGAATTTTAGTCGAATTTTCCGCGTATTTAACTGCGAGGAATTCATCGAATACATTTTTTTTCTACTCTTTTTTTCAAAATCAATTGTTATTTTCATTTAAAGACTTAAAAAAAATTGTTCTAAATTATTTTTTTTAAACTTTGCATACGAGCACTTTTTTAAAATTTTGATGATGAATGATTTTTTTAAAATTGTGTTCATTCAAAAAAGTCACATTTTTCGCTGAAAAGTACTTCACTATGAAAAAATCAAAGTCTCATACTCCCTTATTAAATTTATTAAAATTTTCATATCTAACATGGATTTCTGGCTTAGCAACCCGCCAACCCCCCCCCCCCCCCCCCCGCCAAAAAAATCGACTGTTGGAATTTTATTTATGCACATTTACATACCAATTCAGAAAATTTATAAGTGTTGCTCGATTTTCTCTAACAGGAATGCTTCTAAAATAATAATTGTAAAAAAGATTTTTTCTTTAAAAAAAAAAAAATACACAAAAATTGAAATATTTTATTTCTCTGAAAAAATTGGAACTTCTAACGGGAAAAAAAATTGAGACATTATTTCTGAAAAAAATCTGTTTTATTTTCGATTCAAGAAAATTGAGATTTCCACCACCAGAAAAATTAATTGAGAAATTTTCAAACAAAAAATTTGAGATTTTCCAAACAATTAAGTTGAGAAATTTTCTAAGCAAAAGTAAAAAAAATTTCGAACAAAAAATTGAGAAATTTTTCAAGCAAAAAACTCAGAAATTTTTCAAACAAAAAGTTGAGAAATTTTAAAATTGAGAAAGTTTTCAAACAAAAAAATGAGAATTTTCAAAACAAGAAATTGAAAAAATTTTCAAATAAAAAATTGAGATTTCTCAAACAAAAAGTTGAGAAATTTATCTGAACAAAAATTGAAAAAATTTTCAAATAAAAAATTGACAAATTTTCTAAACAAAAAATTGACAAATTTTTCAAATAAAAGATTGACATTTCTCAAACAAATACCTAGGTGAGAAATTTTTCGAACACAATTGAGAAATTGAGAAATTTTGTTACATGCAAAAAAGAAACTTTTTTTTTTTGCAAAAAATTGAAAGTTTTTTCCTCTAAAAAGAAGATTTTTTGTCTCACAAATAAGCAAAGTTATTTTTCCAAAAAAAAAAAAAAAAAATTCCAAAAAAATGTTTTTGTTCCCCATCCCGTGTAGCAATTGTCGGCATCGACATTTATGTCGACAAAATTCAGACACATTTTTTTCTCGGTTAACGATGAATTAAAAATGATATTTGAGATTTAAAGTGATGTTCTATGTTAAACATAACTGTTCAATCAAAATTTTTGAATTTTTCTCAGTATTTTCCTGTAATTTAGAAAACATTGTTTTTCTACATAGACAAGTCGATGTAAAAATCGATACTCGATAAACGCATCGACATTTATGTCGACATTTTTTGCTAATTAAATTTACAAATTTTATATCTAAAAAAAACTAAAAACCATTAATTGGAACATTTTAAGCGCAGGAATAAACCATTTTTGAAAGAATCACAAAATTTTCTCATTTTTAAAAAATTTTGAATAAGACAAGTACTTACTTGTCGAGTTATTGTCGACATAATTGTCGATGGTCGAATAATGCATCGACTTCACTGTCGACAGTATCGACCAGAGGAATTTTAAGTCGAGTTGGTGTCGATGTAATTGTCGAGGGTCGAATAATGCATCGACTTAACTGTCGACAGTGTCGACCTGAGGAATTTCAAGTCGAGTTGATGTCGATCTAATTGTCGAGGGTCGAATAATGCATTGACTTGACTGTCGACGTCTTGAGGGTGATTTTTGATACTCGCAGATAAAGTGTGTTATAAATTAGTACATAAGGCTCTAAGAATTACCTCTTCGTTAGCTGGACACACACATGTCCAGCTACAAAGGTGATTTCAGAGCCGCATATTTGACGAAATGTCGAAGTGTTGGCTTGAACACTGTTTTTGGTTTAATTTTAAAACATATACCTATATTAAATATTTGAACTTAGCATTTTTTCAACATCTCAGCATTACAAATGTCGATATGGATGTCGATATAAATGTCGACACATCGAAATCGGTCACTTTTCGATCGTACATGTCGACACGATTTTGGATGGTTTGTCGAGCTTATTGTCGACATGTTTGTCGACTATCCAAATATGGCTCGACATGTCGACGGTCGACAAATGTGTCGATAATAACCTCGACAAACCATCCAAAATCGTGTCGACATGTACGATCGAAAAGTGACCGATTTTGATGTGTCGACATTTATATCGAAATTAGCATCGACGTTGCTACACGGGATGAATTTCACTGATTTTTATCAGAAACCAATTGGATTTTTTTTTATTTAAAAAAAAATGAGACAAAAATTTAGGGTTTCTTCCGAAGAAGTTGAAAATTTTTTCACTTATTAAATTTCTTTGGAAAAGCGTTAAATGATTTTTCCCTTCAAAAAACTGAAAGTTTTTCCCCCTTTCTCCCAGATTTCTTCTCCAAAAAATTTGAGAAATCTTCTACATGAAAAAACTCAAAGACTTTTTCTGCAAAAAAATTGAGGTGTTTTTTAATCCAAAAAAACTGAAAAAATTTCAATCCAAAAAATCGAGAAAATTTATTTCTTCCAAAAAAAAAATATCGTTCTTGGCTTAATAAATTTCAGAGAATTTTCCAGAAAAACGTATCTCCCCCCCCCCCCCCCCGAAATTAAGATATTCTACACCGAAAAAATTAAAAGATTTTTTATTCTCTAAAAAAGGATATTTCTTTCACACACACACACACAAAATCCAAAAACAACTGAGAAATTTTCTTCTTGAAACCCGATTTTAAAAAAAGCGTATAAATTTTTTCTCCAAAAAATGGTAGGTATTATTCTTTTTTGAAAAAATTAAAAGATTTTTTCCTTTAAAAAATGAGATTTTTGTGGTTAAAAATACCTTAGAGTTTTCTTTCTTCCCCAAAAGAACTGAAAGGCTGGAAAAAATCCATTTTTTTTTACTTCAAAGCAAATAACCAAGTTCAATTCAGTGAACCAGTTCTCGGAGATGAATGTAATTTTATAGTAATAATACAAAATAAAGTTTTACGAAGTATATCCAAACTGAGGTAGAATTTCTAAAATTTAGATAGGTGACACACACACACAAAAAAAATCATTAAATCGTGAGTTAATAATTCTTGAACCAATTCGAATTTTATAATTCATGTAACACATAATGATTACGTAGACCTCTGGTTACGAATACTACGGGGAAATCATACTACATATAACATTGCACATATACCACCATTCCGTCAGATTCCTATAATAATCCGAAACCTCGAAGGGAGTGGCGCGGTGAGGGAGGATCTACATGAACAGTCCTCGTACAAGATGAAAAAATTATCTACATGTCAATTTGGCTGCGTCCTTCTCGCTGATAAATATGGTGCATGGAAGAACGATGACGAGCCTTTTTTCTCAAATCTCAACGCCACAGAAACACTTGCGAGTAGTTCTCGGGCCAAGTTTTTTAATTGTTCGCGCCATGCACATGGCTCGTTTGCGATAAAAATTTATTTATGACGTCAAACGGACCGCTCGTACGTTCAAGTCTTTCTCCAGCTTTTTCGTTTTGATCCCCGCGGTGTCTTCACGTACAAACTTTACAAACGATAATGCCATTTTAATAATAAACACGAGCTCTACGCGGCCGCGGACGCTTCTAGATGTAAAGTCAATTAACATATGTTCAACTTTTCATTTTTCACTGTACACACATGAGCCAGTATTACACTTTGGAGTATAAAAATCTCACGTCATTTACGATGCGTGTGAATCCGTGTATGTTTTTACTGACGTATGCATCTAGTATTAAGAATACAAACATGATGCCATGTCGAAAACATATGTGTGAGTGTGCTGTGTTGATTAAGGGGGAAAAAGTCAACCCACACATGCATTAATTTCATCAGTTTTTTCAACTTAATATTCTACTTTCGATTACATCTGAAACTGAACTTTTTTTCTCTCCACGTGGGTTTCCACTATAAAAAAATGTTTTTTTTTTGTTTTTTTTTTCAAAATCAGTTTTTCTCAAAATTTATTAAAACCGACGCGACATTTCTGTATAAAAAAAATGAGTGATTTTTTTCACCCCACTTCACCATCCTGCACCGACGACAATTCTATCCATATTTTATTCTAATTCCATATAAATTATCCCATCAATCTTTTGTAACTCGGCGGTACGCTCAAGAAAATACAATCAAAAATGCACTCAGACGACAC
This sequence comes from Balanococcus diminutus, assembly GCA_959613365.1. Classification (NCBI taxonomy): domain Eukaryota; kingdom Metazoa; phylum Arthropoda; class Insecta; order Hemiptera; family Pseudococcidae; genus Balanococcus; species Balanococcus diminutus. The sequence goes on along the minus strand of OY390715.1, from coordinate 30,928,090 downwards.
ATCTTTTAGAAAATGATTTAAACCACAAGTGAAGGAAATGGAGTGATTGTTTATCATCTGTGATATCTGGCGGCGGTTATGTACCCGATGCATTAGGCATTCGAGGCGTACAACACACTAACACGTCCCTGGTTCGTTCACACGAGTGATGTACGTACACTTAATTTTAATATATTTTTTCATTTGTCGCTGATAAAAAAAATAAAAATAAAAAAAACAAGAAGGGGTAAAATATGACGACGAAAATTTATGTGATAAAATATAAAGAACGGTGAGTTGATTTGACGCCATTTGGCCAAGAAATGGTTCTTTTTGTTTTGTTATCACTGGTTAATGGTTATAGTACACAAATGCCACTTCTACCTTTCCCAGGGCATCTTCCCATCCTCGAAATGCTATGACAAGCAACATAAATGCGATGGAAACCCCGCAGGAAGTATATAGCACGTTTTTCTTAATCTTACAATGGGGATGATTTTAAAGTAGCCTTTAGGTGCGATATTAATCAATATTTTTGACAAGGGTGGTCGTCTTGGAAGGCAAAATTTGTATATCTTCTATCAGGGTTTTTTTTCGAAGAAGGTTTTCAAGAAGAATTACAGCTATGCTGTATTAAGTGTGCATCCCCCTTAATCACCCTCAATGTGGATCGTTAGAAAGATGCAGAAGAGTTTTCAAAATTCGGAATTTTTAAAGCAGAACTGCAGCGATTTTTGAAATTAATCGACTCCCCCCCCCCAAATAAATCTCGACTTTTTTCACTTCTCAAAAGTACCTACGTTCGGAATTTGAATATTGAAATTTTAAATAAAAATAAATAATGACCTCCGTTTAGTAGGTACAGAACTTATTTTTTGAAAATTTCAAGACGAAAAAAATGCAGAGTTAAAAAATTCTCAATTCAAAATTTGTGAACAATATGAAACAATATCGCAAACATTTATTTCCAGACAAACTTTTTAAAAATGTGTTTGAAAAAATTCTATGATGATAAAATATAATATAGGCATAATTAAACTTTTAAAAAAATATGCTCGAAGGAAATTTTAAAATTATTATCAAATCAGAGCATAACTTGGAAAAAATTGTTTTTCAAAAATGTATATTTAAAATTGATTTTGAACAAGATTTTAAAAATATAAATATTTCAAAATAGAATTCAGAAAAAACTGTGAAATTTTTCAATTTTGAGCCAAATTTTTGAAATTTAGGCCCGTATTTTAAAAATTTGCTTAAGCAAACATTGACCTTAAGGCGAGGCGATTTCACACGTATCGTGTCAATTTACATCGAGCAGCCATTTATTTGTATGGAAAAAATAAACAAAACTACTTGGCCTGTGTAAGAACGCTTCGCCTTAAGTATAAGGAAATTTTTAAAATACGGGCCTCAGTTTTAAAATTTTAAAAAAAACACTGATAACAAAATCTAAAAAACTGTGTTTTTCAAAAAATTCAAACAAAAATGTTCAAATTTTAAATGAGCAAAATTTTCGAAAATTTGTTCTTTAAATTTTTTTAAACAATAATTCTGTGATACCAACACATATTCGGAAAAATTTGTTTTTAAAAACAAAATTGAAAAAAGTTTTTCAAATAAAATAGGTAGGTTAAAAATTCAATTTTGGGAATTTTTCGTAGAAAATTTGGACTTTAATTTTTTTGTTTTAATTCTGCAAGAATAAAATTTGAAAAAATTCGTTTTTAAAATAATGCTTTTTAAAAATAAAATTCAAAAAAAATTGTTCAATTAGAATTTTTAAAAATTCAATTTTGAAAAAAATTTTGTTGAAATTTTTCTAATATACCTAACTACGTATTTGATAAAATTTTAAAAATTCGTTTTTTAAATCACAATTTCAAAAAAATTGTTCAAATTGAATTTTTCAAAATCTACTTACTTATTTTGAACCTACTTTTAGAAAATTTATGCTCGGAGAAAAATTTTCAAAAAAACTCGAAAAGTTGATCAAAAATGTACTTAATTTGAAAAATTATTAGGTACCAAAAACTTAGAAAAAAATCAACAATATTCAAAAATTAATGATTTGTGTTAGAACATAATTTAAGAAGTAAAAAAAAAATGCTCATAGAAGATGAACAAAATTTTTAAAATTTCTACTAAAATAAAATTTTGCTCCTATACAAATTAAGTTTTTTTAGTTGAACTTTGGGCTTTGATTTAGGGAAAAAACACATTGTACACTATGTACAGGATGGTTCAATTAAATATTCGATATGGTTGTGAAAACTAGAATTTTTTTAATTAAAACCCTAGTTTGGCCAGAACAATGCACTCTGAACAAAATAAAAAATTCTGATCTTTTTCGTTTACAAGATCATGAGCTATTCAATGGGACAGCTCTGTATTCATACTTTTGGTCCATAATTTCTTTGTTTTATTTTCATCTGAGTAAGTATTTCATACTTCTTCGTAAGAGCAAAAAAATAAATATGGGACGTTTGCTCCAGTTCAGTGTGTTATCAGTGTTTAGACTACTTTGAAAATAATAACTTACCCACTTTTCTTTAATGATTTATTCTTACGACGAAAATGTGGTACTTACCTAAAACAAAAAAACAACAAAAAAAAACATTGATTAGTTAAATCATTAATTATTATACTCCATAATTTATTTAAGTACCGAATTTGTTTATTTATATCTACATATAAAAATATCCCTCAATTCCCTTCAACTGGGAAGTTGTAAAAACTGATGAGAAACTCATCCAACGCTCTGGTAGGCAATTATACGCAGAGAATGTGCGATTATTAAATCGAACTGTTGCCGAATACTATTAAGTTGATTTCGCACATCTCATAGGTCAATTACACATCGACTCCGCGTACATCTTTCAATTACAATTAATTAAACGACACTCGGCAAACCTACTGTGATGTTTTTACACCATCGCGTGGAAAACACAAGCCGCCTTACATGTGGAACACGACGATAACGATCTCGTTGAAAATTTCCAAGTGACGAATAAGTCGTAAGGTCGTCGGCACAACTATTTTCTGTTTACGTACGTACTCTTTATTATTCGCGCTGATAAAAAAGAAATGAAAAACGAGAACGGCTTTGATAGGAAAACTAGTCGCAGCCTCGCTGACGTGCAGACGTTTTATTGGCGAAATCGTGAGTATTGTTTTCATTAGTCATTAACATTTCATACGAAGTGGAAGGCACAAAGCGAACGCTCGGACGTTTCAAAATGAAAAGGTGACGCTGACGCGATAGCTGAGCTGAGACTTGGATTCTTTTCACAGATTTACGCTGCTCTCGTGTGTTTACTCGTGAGTGTGTTTTTGTACAACCTTGCACGCCAGAGCAATTCTCCGCGCCCAAGATTCAACTACCTACACTTTTCAAGGCTGCGGTGATTTTCAAAATTTAAGTACTCCAATTTATCAACTTATAGGTATGGCGAGATAGACAAGACAAATGAGGTCGTGATTTGCGAGGTTTTTGAAAAACTACACGAGGTGAATTTCGCCCTCAACAGCTATTATCCGAAAATATCGTTTTTTATATAATACGAGCTAAAACTTTAGGTACGACGCTATGGTCTGAAAAAATTTCGCATAGTTTTGTTCATTCAGGCAAATTTTATTAAAGATTTTGCGCTCTATAGATAGCTTGGCTTGGTTGTAAATACATAAGTAAAGTTTGACGATATTTACGATTCGCTTATATCTGCGTGTGCTACTTTCCAAAGCTCGTATCGTATATAGCGGTACAAAAGCTACCGAATTTTTTAGTTAAGGTTTACGTATGTTGAGAGTAATAACCATTAGTTAGAATCTTTTGGGAAATTAATGCTTCGCGGATCGCGAAATTTCAACTTTTTCAGTTTACTTATTCCACTTGCTACGGGGTCTTTAATTTGCTCGAGACATCGAGCCGACGTTTTAAGTCGACTTTAAGACCCGAGTTACCGCAAAATTCACTGATACTCTTGGAAAAACCCGAAATAGGTACGAAGACGAAACTGTGCCATTTGTTCAATGCAACAACATCTACGAACAAGTTAGAACTAATACAAAATTTCAAAATCTGCTGGAAAGTTTCGCGCGAAATGGAACAGAATGGTGCGATTATTCAACGTGTTAAGATAGCATCGTGCTGAGGTATGCAGGAGTGGAAATTTTTCAAACAAGTCGCTTTTTACTGAGTCTTTTATCTACGTTTTTCTTTTTAGGTTTCGTGACGCCTAAAAAATTTCCACTTAATCTCCCAACATTTCACCCTAATATCTTTTAGCCCAATAAAATTGGAATAAAAAATAGAGCAATTTTCACATTTTGGATCCTTATTAACCACCAAAAAGTCGCTGAACCTCATCCCTCAGAAAATCCCCAAGTGAGGACTCACTAGTTTGAGCAATTTGATCACATGGTGACGAATCGGTTTTGTTAAATTTTACCAAGTCCAGTACTACATAGATACTTGATATTCAAAATTAGACGGGAGAGAGGGGTTCTATCAAAATTTTTGTAATAACCAAAATCATTTCTAAGACTTCAAGCTACAACTTTTGTTTGAAATTTTTTTTAATTGGACCTCTACCTTTACCAAATTTTAATACTTAATAAATAATAAGTATTATAATTATCTAAGTCATATTATGCAAAATTGGAGGGGAGGGGAGGGTCTAATCAAAATTTTATGGAAATAAAAATTATTTCTAAGACCTGAATGTACAACTTTTGTTTGAAATTTTTTTCAATTGAACCCCTCCCCCAATTTTGAAAAAATATTTAACTGTGGTTATGTAAAATTGGAGGAGAAGGAGAGATACAATCGAAATTTTCATTGTAACCAAAATTATTTTCAGAATCTTAATCTACAACTTTTATTTGAAACATTTTTTAATTGGCCCCTTCTCTTTCACTCCTATTTTTTTTTTCAAAAATTGAACGAGTGGCACAAAAACAAGCGTCAAAATACACAAGGTGAAAAAAGAAATAAAAATTACCCCCTAATTTATTTCATACTTTTTAGGGGAGAGGAGGGGTGAGGATTTTTTTTGAATTTGTGCATGTACATATATTCGACCCCTACTGAAATTGTATGTTATTCGTGGAAATGAGGGGGGGGGGTAACGTCATTTGTTTCACCTTGCGTATATTTTGATCCGTGTTTTTGAGCCACCCGTTCACTTTTCGAACAAAATTAATATAATCGTTTTTGTTGGAAATTCTATCTACTTCAATTTTAGACAAGACCATTTTTCTATTGAAACGCATATTTGAAATGTTATAAGCGAAAAACAACGAGTGGGTCGAAAGGAACATTTCAAAATGAAAAAATTTCATGCAAGCCAAAATGCAATCTCAATTTCTTATTTCACAGGTATGTTTGAGCACACATTGGACACATTGAAAGTATGTACATAAAAGTAATGATCTTGTCTGTTGAACGTTTTTTCCAAATTGGTCTCTATTGAGAAAACCCACATTCCAAAGCAGAAAAATGAAGGGACATTTTGCAAAATGTATGTACCTATCGCACAGTCTAACAATTTTTCGTAAAGAAAAAAAAACTAAACATATATGTATACGTAGAAAATATTCTCACTATTTGAAGCATTTAGACAAATTTAATATTTATGCGATTATTTTGGGGAAATATTTGAAAAGAAAATAGTTTTTCATTTCAAATACCTATAACAATCGAATGAAGGCTTCAACGTTATAAAATATATATCGACTATATGGAATATTTCCATCAATAAAGAAAGAAAAGAGAGTCGATTGTATGGAAAGGAACAATCCGCAGCCTTTTTATTTTTTTAAATAAAAAAACATTTTTTCAATTCAAGGTTTCATATGGATTTACATTAATGGGCGGAATATTATGAAAATGTAATCGAGCCCGCAAAACTTATATTCTCGTAAGTATATTATATATTTATAAGTTATCGTAGTGTGTCTATATATGTATAGTATACAATGTATTATTATTATGGAGGTATACTGACGAAGTTTCAAACCAGCATTGTTCACTTTTCGATAATTCAAAACGAATCCAATCTATGTGTTGATAAGAATCTTTTTGAATTCGAGTGCAGGAGTATTATTTCAATAATATCTACATTTTGGTAAATTAAACATGTCATAGTAGAAAAATTGTTGACTAATTTCAGTCGCAACGATCATGTTTATGTGAAAGACCAAAGAATTGATACGAATGGTGATTATATCACGTCCTTAGATTGCTTTATTGGTTATCGATGGTAAATTTATTGTAGTTTATAAAATCACATTCGATCAGTTTCTCTGCGAACATGGTTGCATGCGTAGATTTGTATTCGACATGCTCATTACAATGTTGTCCAACAATATGATTTGTTGATATTTCACAATAAATCAACGAATCGTTCGAATGTTATTTTAATTAACGTATTGCATTGTTTTATATTTCTATTTATTTTAATCGGCAAAACATATTACTCTGTATGAATTTCATTTATGAAACAGTTGAGGACATCGAGGTTGACGACCTATAAGCGACGCAATTGATTTATTCGTATTCGAAACATCTCGATACGAGAGATTTCCTCAAACATGCCAAGATACGTATAGTATGTTTAGAAAACGAAAATGAAAACACCATTGTCGAAATGAAGGGTCTGTATCGATTTTCATTATTCATATGCCCACCAAAAAGTGACAACAAGGAAAGTTGTCATTCGATGGTGAGGTTGAAAAGTTGTTATGGATTTATAGATATATTTACCTATACATTCTAGTCGTGTCATTCATCAAAACTTTCAGTTCAACAGTATCTCGCCAGGGATTTCGGCTTCGGGATATGAGCTGTGGTCTATGGGTTCGTTTGTCGAATTTGACGCTTGAAAAATTTCTCAAGTGTTACGAGTTCGCACCCTGAATCGATTTGAGGTTAAATGATCGTAAACAAATTTTAAAATCATGTAAGTATCTGAAGGCAAAATGACTTGAAATTTGCTCCTCTCTTGTAGAGCATCTTCGATGTATTTTCAATTAGTTTTTTGTTTACCTTTCTCTCGATTTTTTACTGCCTTGTTATACTATCTTCGAGAATAGAATTGGTCCTAAATTATTTTTTCTCACAAAACTTACATCATCAATGAAAATTGAATATACCATCAAGCTGAATTTGGGCCAAATTCTATTATTTCTTCCATTTTTTCCAATTTTCTTTTAAAACAGTCGAATGAAGCCATTTTGGGAACCCACTACCACCTCTCAGATAACCTGGGAGTCTAAAATTCGTGTTTGGGCATGCTTTTTCTCGATATATGTCACTTATCGAAATTTTATCAAAGTCGAGAAACTTCAATTTTTTCTAAAAACTGAAGTATTTCTGACTTTGGAAAACTGTGCATGAGATGAATTGAAATTTTTTTTTAAATTCTCGATTTTTCTGAAATCGCAATATAAATGACTAATATCAAGTTGAAAAACGTCCCTGTTTCCAGGCATGAATTTCAGCCCATCAGGACACTTTGCTGGAGATTTTGAATTCCCAAAAATGGGTCATTCGGGTATTTTAAAAAGAAATTGGGAAAAATGAAAGAATTTGGTCCAAAGTCTGGTTGATGGTGTATTCAGGTTTCTTTGATGATATTTTGAAAGAAAAAAATAATTTGAACTAAAATTACTGTTTTGATGGCGGAAAAATCGCCTTTTGCACCTTCATTTTCAAAGATGAATAGATATCAACTTCTTTGGTACCCTCAAAAAGTTACAACATTGTCTTGATGGAATTTTGCAACTTTCATGCCTCGCTAATACCCCTCCCAATATTCTCGAAAATTTCGGATTTTGTCGGTAATAATGCCATTTTAAGGATTTTGCATTGGATCAAATGGTAGCCTTTCTCATTAATTAAATGCAAATTGTCATTTTTTGAAATTTATTGAAAATGAAAATTTTTAAAATTCCGTCAGAGGAGAATTTTGCATGGGAACTTGGGGTAGATTTTTTGACTGGATAAATGCAATTTTTCAAAAACTCTATTTTTTGAAATTTACCTATTTTTCAGCAAGTTTCCTTCCCTTTTTTCCAACGAAAATTCGAGCCTAGACTATCGAAATAAAAACGTGTATACCTTATCGATGGTCAATTAGAATCCATAAGTTTGAGGTATTCTTACTAAAAAAAAATCAGGTACTTTAAAAAAATAATTAAAAATTCACAAGTTGAATTTTTTTCCAAAAATTAATAAAATTGCAAAATTATGATTTTTTTATCGGAACCTCTCAGAATAGACCCGAATAGGTAATGAGAAAAAAAATTTGGGCAATTTTTCCAAGGAAATTAAAATTTGAGAAGCTGTAAAATTCACCATTGATTCCAAAAAAAAGAAGAAGAAGAAGAAGAAGAAGAAATCAGTAACTTTAAGAGCAAAACTGGCAAGTATTAAAACCATGAGAAAGTAAAATTTCTTTTCCCTTTTGAATTGTCGGAAAAATCATGATTTTTCGTCGGCAAAACAGAACTTCACCCCCCCCCCCCCCCCCTAAATAAGATGCCTTCAATCCGCCACTGCTAATGCCTCTGATGAATCGTGGAAGGTCTTTTTGACAAAGAATTTCTCTTTGCTATAACTGCTCCAATTTCAAAGATAGACACCCTAAGGTGTTTAGAACTTTTCCAGTATTTTTGATGTGCTATCACTACTGTCGATGTAGAATTCATTTTTTTGATTCAGTGTTGCCATAAATTTTTCAATTTTCAAAGCTTTGAACCGCCTTCATTTATGTATGCACAAAGTTTTCTATTCGATCATATTTAAATTCCAAATTTTGACATTCACTTTCGTAACACCCTGTATAGATATCCCCCTTTTGCAATATGAGTTGAACCATTCACTAATCATGTACCTATACTTAACAAGGTCAATAGATCTCAAAAAAAGTCATAAATCCGTTGTAAAATTATAACATCAATGTTATCAAAATCTAACAAATAGCCTCATAAAATGAAGTCTCCTTGGACGACGTCTTTTCAAAAAATTTTCATCAAATTGAAATAAATTAACGCGTCGAATTTTTAATTATGGAAAAATACCACTTCACTCGTATAAGATTATCGATGACGGAAAAACAAGAATTAAAATACGCGCATAAATAGGTAAGTCACCACGCTGAATAATTAAAATCAACAACAATCGCTTTTTCAAGATCAAACATTTCATATTGCCGCACTTTTGATAGAAAAAATTACTAAAATTTTATCACTTTCTTTCTTATTCGATCTCCGCTTACATTGTGGAAAATTCGGCGCAAGGAAACGAACTTTGAAATTTTTAAATCATTACACGACTAAACAAACATCTACTTTCCACTTTTTCATTATTATATGTACTTACTCATTTCCTACACTCGCATTATGCTCACAGGCTCGCACACACGCATCGAAAGTTATTTACTCTTTGATAAAAACGAATAAAAACTCGACTGTAGATCTATTCGAGTTTCGAGAGATAACGTGTACTCGATGATAAAATTGTCAAGTGCAGTTTATCCATTTGGTTGGAAACAACAACCTTTTTCCTACCTACGAACATTACTTCTCGTTACAGGGGTCGTCGTCTAGAAACGTTAGGGAAAACATAACCATTACAGTAATTGCTTCATTATTACCCTATACTTTCCCTGTCTAATCCTTTCATCGTAATGTATGCAACAAGAATGTAAATTAAAGTTGGTAATTCGTAAGTACCAGAAATAAACATATCTTACAACTCGGTAGGTATGGTATACGAGTTGGTAAGTAGGTACTTAATGTCGTTAGAAATGAATCAAGTAGATTTATCCATATGCCTAGTCCTAGACCTACCTATCATCACCATTCAGCACTGTAAAATGATCAGACTCTAACAAAAATATGTAATACCTATTCAAATTTGGACAAGAATTTAATTAGTCGAAACGGATTTAATCTTCAGACATATACGTTCTGTATAATCAACAAATTCGCAGCCAAATGTCTTCCTTTACTCACTCACGTATCATACACACGACAAATGATGAAATGAGAATCCTTTGATAAAGAACTCCTGTGTCAGCACGTCAGCAGATTCCAACGACGCTATTATTTCAACAAAACTGCCCTTTCATTTATGTGTACAAAGAATTTAAATCGAGTACATTTTTCTTCCACAATGAACGAAGACGATGTTAATACGAAGATTATAGGTGGACGGAGTAGATCCAATGCGAGTAGAACCAATACCATAAAAAGCTACTAATACGTTGTTTGAATGGCTCGGGTAAGTATACCCAAAGCGTTACAAATTTTTAAAATTCTATTAACCACATCGCGAGGTGGTAAGTTCATTTACCCAAGTTTTTAACGCGTGAACATTAACTATCTATAAATGGTCTGTTTCTCTTCTAAACGATTCTCTTACAGCAGCCGGTTTCAAGTTCCTGGGTCAAGCTCTTATTGCTATTATGTTACGCAATGGTTTTTTCTTCTTTTTTTCAATTGTAATAAGAACTTTACTATTCGAATGATTGGCATATGATAACGGACGAGAGTTGTCTATATATTCTCATTGTATTGTCATCGAGGTCACTGATAATACGATTGTTCGAAACGTATGTCTATGTACCTCTACCTAGGTACGAGTATTTTCATTTTTGTTTTGTGGGTAATTTCGCTCGCTTGTTTGTTTCATCTTGGCGCACGTCAACGTATTATACGAGTACATTTGCAGATACTCTTTTCCATTTCAAATGTGTAGCTTTCTTATGTAATAATGAAGTTGACTTTGACTCGACAACGTAAATGATTCATGGACTACAGTTCGGTTATCCTTCATTGTCACAGAAAATTCAATCATTGAAAAAAATTAAAATCATCAGTGAAAATTCGCTCGAGTCAAAAAAAATAAAGGTTTGCTATTTATCGTCCTTAAAATGGTTATTTTTGGTCGAAATTTTTTTTTCTTGCGATATGCCGTTAATTACACTCGAATACACCATCAATCTGACTTGGACCAAATTCGTTGATTTTTTCCCCTTTTCTCCCATTTTCTTTTCAAAACAGCTAAGAAGGAATGTTCTGTAAACACTCGAATAAATTGTGTTTTAGCTAGACAATTCAAAAAAAAAAAAAAAAAATTATAATTATAATAATGTCATTTTCAAGGCTGTTTTTGTGAGGGTCCATCCTTGTCCTTGGAAGTTCCTCATATCCGTTCCTAAGGACCCAATTGAATTTTTTTCAAACAAAAGTTGTAGATTGAGATCATTGGAATAATTTTGGTTATTATAAAAATTTCGATTGGACCCCTCCATCCCTCCCTCCCTTCACCACCCTTCCCTCCTTCTTTCTTTCTAATTTCGCATAATACATATGAAAATGAAAAGATGATTTTGATACACACTTAAAATCCCAGCAAAATTGAAGAGAAGGGAGAGGTCCGATCAAAATTTTGAGATGATGAAATCAAAATTATTCCAAAGATCTCAATTTACAATTTTTTTTGATTTTTTTTTTTCAAAAGCAGCCTAATCGTATGAAAGTTACTTTTGCGACTATTTTTATTCATGTACTGCAAATGAGGTAGGTACGATATTTTAGACAAGAGAAAAATGAACATCAAGATATGTGACCGTCCATGAAAAAAGGCACCTAGTGCCACATTTTGGGTGAAATGACTTATGAGCAGATTCGGTATCTCTGAAGTCTTATCTATCGATCAAAACTTCTCCCAAGTCTCTAACTTCAAAAATTACCCCACAAAACCCCGTTTTGTACTCAAAATCTTCATTTTTATTCAATTTTTAAAATCCATGAAAAAAGGGACCTAGTGTCTCGAATTCACACTTTTAGCAATATATGGTCACGAAACTCGCTCACAATATCCTAATAAGTTGAATCTAGTCGAGAATGAAGCTTAATATCATTATCATACGTCAGAATAAATGAAATTTGCACATAAGTTGAAAATTTAGATTTTTTTACACTAGGTCCCTTTTTTCATGGATGACTGAATTTTGGAAAAAACCCGTTATAGCCCCACTAAAATATGTTGAATCTAGCCGAGAATGAAGTTTCATCCCTATTCGTGGGATTAAATTCAATTCGTACATAAGTTAAAACTTTAAACGCGTTTATCTCGAAATGGGATTTTAATACACTAGGTCCCTTTTATCATGGACGGTCACATATATAGGTAAATTGAAAAGAAAATTAGCGCGCAAAAATTCTGAAAATTGACTCCTGGGGGTTTTCAAAGGCGCTGAATCGATTTTTAAGAATATTTTGACTCTAGCTACAAGAGGACTCTAAGGGGATGGATGAGGGACAAAATTCAAAATTACCAAAAATATTATGTGGGGTATGAAAATATACGTTTTCTGACCTCCCAAAACCATTTTTTCAATCGATTTTGAAAAATTTTCAGTAGGGGTCTCAAGGGGGGGGGGGGGGGCAAAACTCAAAATTACCAAAAATTCCATGTGAGGTATGAAAATATACCTAGGTTTTCTTACCTCCCAAATCTGTTTGCGATATCGCATTCAAAAAACAAAAAAAAAAAAAAATCAGGCCAAGTCCTACAATGGCGGAGGCAAACACAAAATTTCAAAAAATTAATGAAATAGAGATTTGAATAAAATTACGAAAAAAGGAAATCCCATCTGCTTAGTACCAAAACTGAGCTTACAGAGTCCCTATTGAGCAAAAAAAAATATTTCAATAGAATTTTCATAGCAGACATGAATTTGAAACTCTTAGAACATCTGGGAGAAGGTTCAGAAGGTTGTGGGTTCCCAAAATAGCGTTATTGTATTTTCCAAAAAAAATTGGAAAAATGAGCGATTTTAGTTTAAATTTAGATCGATGGTGTATTTTTGTGTCTTTGATAAAATAAGTAGAAAACAAATTTTCGATCAAGAATTTCCATTTTAAGGGGGGGGGGGGATTTAATTTTTTGCGTTTTTGAGGGTGTTCCACAACAAAGAAAATTCTAAAAAAAAATATATCCACGTACTATGAATATTGGCATGCCACATAACGTGTACCTAGACCTACCTATTTTAATTTTTTGCATGTCTGAAAGAATATGTCGATAATAGGTACGCGTTGAAATTATAAAATACACATCTTCATTATTATAAATTGGGGAAAATTCTAAAGAAATTGAAAAAGTTTCCAGGAATGACCCTTGATGGGACGGGGAGGGGGGGGGGGTTCATTATCCCTGCAAGTTTGAAAAATTTGGTTAAGAACTGTAGAAAATGAAAATGCATGAAAAAAAAAACCGCATCTGATGTTACTGGAGGGGAAAGTGAAGGGGCAGAGGCCCAACATTTTTACCAGCAAGTTTTCAGACCATAGGGGCCAACTTGCAAGGGGAAGTTCAAAAATACTAACCAAAGGCCCATCCCATTTCATTCATCACCTATTTGTAATATACGAGGGATTTTTGAATGGGCAAAATTTCATTAAATAACATTCATTCAACTATGGGATCTGTAAAGATTTCAAATCTTCAGCTAATTACGTTTTATCGCAACCGAACTCTAATATGTTTTATATCTAGTTATAAAGCCGATAGATTCAATAAATTCATATGATCCCGAATATAACTTTACAAAAATTCCATTTGGAGCGCTTAGAAAAACAGCATTATCTAATCACAAAATATTCCGATGAAATTACTGAGAAAAGCAACAGGTTTCTTCCTAGCTACAGCTACGTGTAGTCTAATATAACAATGCAGAAAATTGGGCCAACTAATGATTCCAAAATAATAACAAATTCGTCAGTTCTCGAGAAATCATGCATAAATTATTTCGAGAAAAGAAAATTGCATAAAATTTTTTCATCGTGATTATTGCCAAATTACAAGTTTCTCTGATTCGAACAACAACATAACAGCTGGTGTATGAAGAAAAACAAAAACTGATCAAATTTTTCCAATTTAATTTACAACTTTCACAAAATGAACAAACTTGGAGCTGAACTTGAAAATTTTCTATTCGATGTTTACCTCTTTGACGTAGTAAGAATCGCTGATTCGGCGCACGAATGCGAAATTAACACGTAATTTTCAAACATACCAACCTCATTAAACTTTTTCCATCAAGTGGCAATAATTTCCAAGTATCGAACGGTCTGCAAAATATTCGTAGACTAAGCTACCACCGCACACCGACCAAATACCTATCTCTTGGAAGGTAAAATTATCAAATCAAATCACACATGCGAAGCATTAGTCTTTGGATGAAGAAAAAAATCCATCAACAAAATGCCATAACACTCGCGAATGCAAAAAGTTTTTGATTCAAATCGACACAAAACCGCAAACGTAATTATTTTCGACAATTGCGAACACGCGTATATCGAACGACACCTCGAACATACAACAATTGCGACAACACAAACGATCCTAATCGATTAACGAACAACCACATATGCGAGCATCTTCGCCTCCTCGGTCTCCTGTGCGAGCCAGTTGCTCACACATTCGCGATCGCGGTGGGGAATGGATCGCGGTGGTGGGAGAATCCCATGGTAAATTTAAATGATCGCTAGAATTCGCGTACGTACATTATACTTACGTATGAATCATTAATCCACGATGACGAACTCATTAACAAAACGAAAAGCACCTCTTTTCAATTTTCTATACTTACCTTTGGATTATAATTAAAACTACGTGGGCATGGGCCAGAAATCCAGAATACGTTATAACCAGTTTCGAAGAAACAGCGCCGTATTCCGGAGAATCGTTTCGTGGAAATTAAATATTCTCGAAAAATAAATTAACTCAAGAAGTGGCGCCAAAACTTTTGCCAAAGTTGCTGACTGGGCCGTTGTGCATTTCTAGCTAAAATTTAGAAATTTCAATTTCATTTAGAGACAGAAATCAACTTAAAAAATACATTTTCGTACACTTCATCGCAAAAAAAAAAAAAAAATTGAGTGAAAACATTCTAGACCATTAAAAATTTACACATTTGAAAAAAAAAATTACTTTTAAACGCACCTGCAAAGAATTACACGAGCAGACTAAATAAAACAGTTTTATAGAAAAATTTCAGCTCGAGTTTGCAGCTCAAAAGCATTCTTATCTTACTACCTAATTGGAAAATCTCACCTTAGTCGACATATCTGATGAATTTATTACGCTACTTAAACTAAAATAATTACGAAAGTATAAATTTCCAACACCGTCTCAATTTACACGTCTGTATAACGTTGCTTTTTAATTTCACTTAATTGCCTTTTTTCACCACCAAGTCACTTTTTTAGCTAAAGATACGACTCGGTTTCATGATTTATACCTTATAATAATTTTTTTTTTTATAGAAAATAACAGAGCAGCGGAACGTTATAAAGTTTAATAACATCACATGTAGGAAAAAACCGAGCGAGTTTGAGATGTGCCAAAATTTTTTTAGAAATTTTATCACCCTCGTGGAAATACGTACCTCAGATTACAGAATACTTTTTTTTTTGTCGCTGCTGTCTTTAGCTAAGGTTGTAAATACGAAATAAGGAAGTTTTACTTATGTAAGGAACTTTAACTTCACAAAGAAACACGAGAAATTGCACAAAGAAAAACACATTGAAAAGTAATATTTTGTGTACCAAGTGGAAATAAAAAATCACAACCATCGTAAATTACGTGAGATTTGATTTATCTTCGGTGACAAAACACTAAACAAAAATTCAAGTATAATATTAGAGACTTTTACGTTGCTAAAACATCGATCTTTGTCAAAAATTCGATTTGTAAGTGAAAAATCGATGTTTTTGTGAAAAAAAAAAAAAAAAAGAGTAAACAACTTTGAACTTCCGTTTCCTTATAGGTTATTCTAAACTGCAGTTTTGTTTGGTTTGTTGGGTTCCTTGGGTAGTTCCAAAGTGGTAATTAGGTAGCTGTTTCAAAAATGAATTTTGCTAAGTTGAAAGTTTTCATATGAAAATGTGTTGATAAATGAGTTTTCTCGAGGATTTTCCTTAAGATTTTGAAAGGAATTAAAAAATAAAATAAATCTGATGAAAAATGAAAGATTTTTAAAAAATCTTAGGAATTATTTTTTACAAAAAAAATCCAAGAATTTTTAGGGAAAACAAAATTTATTCGAAAATGAAATCTCTTACTACAAAATTGTATGTATTCAAAAAAAATTCTTCTAAAAATGTTTTAAAGAACAGACATTTTTTCAAAAAAAATTTCTGGAATTTTTTGAAAGAATTTTTAATGAGAAAATTTCAGTTATTCTTAAGATGATTTCTATAGATTTTTTTCTCAATGTGATTTTTTGAAAAAAAATGGCAAAAAAAATCAAATGGAAAATTTTTAAAAGAGAATCTGAGGTTTCAGAATTTAATTATATTTGTATAGGTAGGTATAAAAAATTATTTTAATAAAATATTTTCCAAAATACTGAATTTTACTCTGCAATAAGATTTTCTCCCGGAGATGAGAAAATTTAATTATTTTCCCGAACAATTTCTTAAAAATAAAATTATTAGAAAGAATTTCAAAAGATGCTTTGAGAAATATACATCAATTTTTTCAAGATTTTAAAGGGAAATTAAGTATATATAAAAAAAGACATTTGAGGACTTTTTTGAGAAAAATATAACAATGAATTTTCCAACAGGTGTTTCTAAAATTATTTCTAACAAGGGAAACTTTTCAACTCGTCAACTCTTATCGAGCTAAAATCTGGCTCACTAATGAGCAAGTCACCCAGACCAGACCACAGAACCAAATTTTGAGCTGCCAAATTGGATTTTTCGATTTTTTGCGAAATTTTGGAAAATGGCAAAAACAGCAAGCAATTGATAAAATAATCAATTTTTCACAAAAATAAAAAAATTTCTGAAAAATCGATTTCTACTCGTATACTGAAGTTATTGCCCACAAGTTGACTAGTTGACGAGGTTCTCTGGTAAGATAATTTCGGAGAAAATTCTTTCCAAAATATTTTTTCAAACAAAATTTTTGAAGATTTTGTAGACATTTTCCTGAGAATTTTGTCAGAAAAAAAAAACTATGCAGCATGTAAGTAACAAAATGTGATAATGATAATTAGATTATCAACATTGAGTACCTAGTTTCTATGTAAGCTGTAATTACCGATAATCTTAGCATAAGCCTCAAAATTACCGTAATAATTTTGCTTTGGGCAGTTCAAAAAATTTCTTAAACTAACATATGCGTTTTCTCGTTACTATTCAACGTGAACAATTTCAAATTTCACCAACAAATTGATTAATCAAATGTGTTGATTTAAAACACTTGATATAATCGACACTTGGTAAATATACAATTTTCGAGAAAAGAATGAATTTTCGATCACTTCGGGCCAAATCATTAATTTTAAGAATTAAGTAGTTCTTGTTCATGCAAATGCTTCGAGATAATATAACCCAACGTTGATTTTCAGGCATTCTATAAATAAAACAACCTGCGCGTACCAGTAGCCAAAAAAAAAAAAAAAAAAAAAAAAATACACCTCTACGAATTTGTGTACACAGTATAACTTAATATCGACAAGATTTACGAGCTCAGGAAAATTCTCAGATTTAATTCATTTTTCGTTTCTCACAAATTCCACATACGTCGCCAAGTTCGTTCGGCTCGCTTTTTTTGGAAGTTGATAAAATGTAAATCAAAAATCCCATCATTGTAGGTGGTTTAATAAACGGAGGGAAAAATTACTATGAAATTTACGACTCCGTCGTCAAATCTTTTCCCAACTGGAAACACGATATATTCGTATCATTCACGACTAGAAATCTAGACCCTTTTGGGCTTTTCATATTTCATTTCAAAAAAATCAAAATAGAAAACGTGAAGAAACATCCACCGAAGATATAGCTTTTTATTCAGCAAATATTTAATAACTCGAGTAACAAAAAAAATCCTGTAACTGTCAAATCGACGAAGAAATGCCTTTCAAAAATAAATATAAGTTTACTTTTACGTACGTGTCTTTTCAATCGAATAACTTCAATCATCCGTGGAACGTTTTTAATTATCGAGTGTTTTCATAGAAAAAATGTGAAGATAGGTTTATTAATTTTTAATCAATAAATAATATTTTTGGAATTTCTCTTCCATTTAGGTAGCAGCTCAATTGAAATATTGAAATAGAATCATAAATAGTATGTAGGATTGTAGACACATATTTATGGCGTAACTTACGGGGGTGCAGCTTTCTTTGTTGAATAAATTCCATCACAATGTATACTGCGTTCTTTAAACAGTGTACATTTTAACATTTACATAGACATACAACAAAAAGTGTATTCTGAAATCTATATCCTTGAACAAATGCATAGGACTAGCTAGATAGAGGTACCAGGTAGGACGGGTACCTGCTGTTTGAAAAATAACCCCGCTACGTGTTTCCTTGTCAACATTTTTTTGGAACGATATAAATATAAGTATTACCAATATTCGTCATTTCATTTACCTACATACAAAATTTATTTATTTTCTAAAAGTGAAATTGGCTCGTACCGACCCCTTCTCCTCATAGAAAATGTCAAGAATACTTCTAGCGCATAGGAACAATATTACCAACCCACTATACTACGTAATACGTATTCGAAACATATTGCTCAAATGTTTAGGTGAATTACCTATATTAGGTATTTGTTAGAAATAAATAAGTTTGTGATTTTTAATTATTTCCGAGCTCGTTTGTACAACAGTGCGTAAGTATCTTCGACTGCGAGATGACTTTTATTGCCCACAAAAATAAACGACCATTGGAATTTATGTCGATTAACCTCGGTTTTTTCCGAGGACCTTCAACCTTATACTCAGTACACTCGGCCAAAATAAAAATACGCTCTTAAGATCGTAAAATTTTTTCCATTGTATTGCGTTGTATTTGAGGGAGCAAATGATGTGTTAGTTATTTCTCTGTATAAAATAGTATGTTATATGTTCGGTTCGAGACCTCGACCTCGTCTGTGTAAATTTCAAGATTAATTGATTCTATTCATCGTTGGTGGGAAAAATTCAAAAGTTAATCCTTTAATTAGGTACTAAATTCAATTTTTTGGTTTTTCAATATTTTGCCGATTCGTTTAGAGTTTTGGGAGATAGATGAATGAATGGTTACACTGGACTATAGTGTTTGTAAGGGGAGATTTAAATCGATCCTATAGATCTAAAATTCAGATCCTGAGATTTTTACATTTTCAAGTTGAGTACGTGATTAGTTGTACAGCAACAATAAAAAAACAAAAATAAAAAAATAATACAGAAAAAATCAAAGAATTATTTTTGGACCTTTTTTCATGGATTCAAAAATTAGAGAAATTTGATTCAGAGGGTACTTATTTTCAATTTTCGATTTTTCATCGCTCTCATTCCCCAAAGCTGTTCTTTTTTACGAGAAGAAAAATCACTATTTTTATATTTCTCCTATAATTGAATTGTAAGTGGTGTGTAAAGGTCTCACCCCACTTGAAAAATTGAATTTTTGAACCATCATTTTTTAAGAAATCCGGAGAGTCTAACGAAATCTCAACACCAAAATTAGGATTTTTTCAGAACTTTCAATAGTACTTTTTCATTCTAATGTGCAGTTCTGGATTCAGGAACTTATCTAGTTCTAAGAAGATAACTGGCAGTTCCAATAAATTTTCGAAGTTTTCCAAGAAATTTTGAAAGATATTAATTTTCAAAATAAAATCTTATAAGAAAAATGAGAAATTTACCTAAACAAAAAATTAATTCAACAAATTTTTTATCTCATATTATTTTGTTTAAAAAAATCCTTCAAACAAAAATGGAATTTTTCAGGTGCATGGTGTCAACTGTCTACCGCACACCCCCCCCCCCCAAATCAAAAGTTTTTTCTTTCTCCACTTTTCAAAACACTTTTAAAATGACTAAAAACTGAGAAGCCACCATCGCCTTTTAAAAAAATGAGTTGGAAGAAACTTTGTGTTGTTTTAACACCAAGTTTTTACTTATTTTTTTTATTTTTTCATCGTTTTTATTGAAATTTTGACAAGATTAACTGATTTTCTCAACTTTTACTAAATACTTACCTCACCGGTAGACACCACGAAGTGGTTTTTTAGAAATTTTTCAACAACTTTTATGCAAGGATTTTTTGTTTAAAAAATTTTCTCGCGAATTTGTAAGTAAGTAAGGTAATTGCACCAGTGGTTGGCCACGACCCAGTGGTTGGTCACTTAGAATGAAAAATGTTTATAATCATGCGAATTTTCAAAATAGCTTCAGAAAATTTCTTTAGGGCAAATCTGGAACATTTCTTCATAGAACCTCATAAAAGTTTTTAACCGATTCTGTTCAAGTAATTAATAATGATCGACTGAAATTTTTTTGTTAGAAGAATTTTCAAAATGATGCCGATTCTAAAGATTTCTGTTAAGCCGAAGTATTATCAAAATATCAATTGCACACTATGATAATGAATGAAACTTTAAATACAACCATTAGGATCTGAATCAGAAGAGTTTGGAGATTCCATTTTTTATTTGAAATTGAAAATATTGCCAAAATTCTATTAAATATGATGGTGACTATCCACTGGAAGAAAAAAATCAATTTTAGCCAGTAGTTGATCATTTTGATCAACTACTGGACTTATGAAATTTTTGTAAAGTTCTAGTGGTTGATCATGCAAAAAATTGGTAAATATTTACGGAAAATGATAGTTTCTCTTTCTCATGGCTAATGAGTGACTATTTTACCGAATACTTATTGATTTTTTAAAAAATTAAATGGTTGAGAGCCGTTGCCATATTCTGATTGACCAACTACTAGGTGATCAACTACTAGCACGTGACCAACTACTGGGTGATCAACTACTAGATTTTCTTGACCAACCACTGGACTTTTCTATTTTTTTACTTAAAATGATCGTAATTTTCAAAGAAATGAACTAAAAAAAAAAAAAAAATGATAGACCATTTTGTAGTAGAATACACAAGGAATCGTTTGGTATATTCACCATTTCGCCAACGTTATTAGTTTTCAAACCAGAACTCATTTTATGAGAGACTTCCACTATTAGGGCCAACCACTGGTGCAACTACCTTACTAATTAATAATTTTTTTCAATAAAAATGGCAAGGGTACCTAATTTTTAAGAAATTTTTTTTTCAAAAAAATATCATTACCTATAAAATATGTATTTTCAAGATATTTGAAATTTTTTCCAAAACTGAAAAAAATTGAAAAAAAATTTGAAAGAAAAATAAGAAAAATTAATGTTCCAAAAATTTATAAAAATAACCTATACTTAGTTCTTAAGATTTATTGAATAAAAATAAATAAAAAGTTTGATCAAAAAAATTTATTCAAGTTGAAAGTGACCATGGAAATCCCCTAAATCTTAAGAGTACACACGATATTTTACATGATTATTGTAACAAATTGATACAATTTCAAAAATTTATTAAAATTTTAAAAATTACGAAAATTTTGAATTTTTTATCAAATTTTGAAAACTTTTAAACTTTTTAAAGAAAGAATATTAAGAATTTCCTACTAAAAAAGGAAATGGTAAAAATTGATACTTACCTTTTCGAATATTAATCAAGAATTTGGCTTTCAAAAAAAATCCATTGTTTAATTTGTCCTTGAATGACAAATATTCAAATTTGAAGAAAAAAAATTTCTTCAGCCTAAGATCAAGATGTTTGTACATAAGACTTTTTGAAAGATCAATATTTTTGGAGAACCACCAGTACCAGCAAAATCGTTTAGGCATTTTAAGATTAAAAAATTTCGAAAAAAAAAATTTTTACGTAGAAAGACTATTCTTTGGTTTATGAGGGATTTTTTTAGCAATAATGAACAACTTTGGTAGATTAAAACAAAAAAATAAATCAAAAAAATAGATAAATAAAATAAAATCACGTACAAAACTGTGGACCACCCTAGTTCTACTCGTATCTAATGGCAATCCGCTATCTTTAAAAAAAAGTTACGTTCACATTCTTGTGAAATTTATCGCATATTTGTATTAATCAATCCGTTCAATTTTTCAAATTAATAAAATATTAGAAAATTATTCTTGAATAAATGAGCATCGCCTTTTCAATTTCGATAAATAATACGCTCGTATATCAACTCGAGTTAAAAATAATAATCGAAAAAATTATCCACTATTTTTTCAACATAGTATAAAACTCAAAGAGTGTAACGTTTGAGCCTATCGGCATCTCATTGCTTTTAGCTTTACCGCGCATATAAAATGTCCAAAAGCAGCGAGTTGAAATTAATTTCTAAATTAAACTAGTTAAAGATTATTTTTATATCGCAGCTCGATTTCGTACGAAAAGAAAACTGGTTTCGTAATGTACTTTGCGTAGCATGGGTAGGCATAATTTTTAATGAAGTCGGCGATTCGATGCCGTTAGATTTATTTATGGTGACTTTTGAGTAGGTTAAAATTGAAGCTGGTACGAATAAAATGAGCTTACGATATGCGCATGTATGTATTAGTTTTCAATACGAAAATGAAAAGCATTTCTGCGACGATACGTATTAATGTCGTAGGCCGTTAGAGCTGGAGACAACATTTTCTAGGCCTGTGAATATAAGAGAATATATACGAAGGCACGTGTTTTAACGAGCACATTTCTTTTGTAAATTAGTTTACGACTACGCGACGAGGAGGTAAATACCTATTTGGAAATATTTTTTATAGGAGGTTTTCAACTCGTGTTGGAAAATTTCATAAGGCTATGGCGAGCGAAAACCTATCCATCGTGATTTTTATCTCTGCTTTGTTTATATACTTCGTACACGTTAATAGGTATGAAGTAAAAGGTATCGAATATTTTACACATTTTATCGCGATAAAGTATATCCCAGTCAGTTTTGAAATTAAGTATTGAAATGCTCGAGTTTGTCATAAAATTAAAAATTAAACTACTTATTATCTACGATCGGATTAATTTGAAATATTGCGAACTCATAATAGCATGATTTAAAGGATTTGGAGTTTGAAATAACAAAAATTATATTTTGATTTGATTTACGTACGAACGCGCTGTTACGTATTTTGTATATTCGGTTGGAATAAATTAATACCTAATGGATCACGGATCATTCCTTTTATTTAATTAGCTTCAATTCTCTAAACCAGAGAAATAATTATGGTTTTCGTGTTAATGATAAATTAAACGACGATTCATTACTCAGGGTAGGATTCTCTACCTATAAGACAATTTACTTCTACACCAGTATACAATCGGTCTTTGAAAATTTTCAATTGGAAAAATCGTTCTATTCGACTGCGGTGATACACGAATTCGGTTAAGAAATTGTAATTAAATTAATGGCGATGTAATTCAATGTAGGTAAAAGTTCACACTATGTATTAATTGCTAGCCCCCTCTGGATACATCGAGCAAGTGAAATTACCGCAGAAATAAGACGGTGTGAATTAAACATCGGATTTAGGGTAAATTTAGTGATTTACGGGTAACCAGCAGCATGAAGACGAATAAGGTGTATTAATATTAGACTACCAGGTTTGAGTTTAAAATTACCATTTAACGCTGAAAGCTATAAAGAGGAAGTAGCCATAGGGTTTGCTTTTACTGAATAATTCTATTGCGGAGTTACACGGTGTGAAAATAATATCGTAGCTTTTCATTAACTAGAAAAAAAATTAACTTCATCATTTTACAGTTTCGACGTAGACACAGCCCTCGGTTAAGTTTCTTTGAGAATTTTATCAAAAAACCACCCTAACCAACCTATACCTATCAGAGTTGTGATGTTATACAACATGATAATTTTACAACCACTGCTGTACCATATTTTCACATAAATTTCACCCCAAATATTTTTATACGCAATGTTCGAAAGGGCTTATATTTTAAGTTGAACTGTGTATCGTGTTACTTTTGATGCAAGTGTAGAATAAGCTTCTACCTAACGCGAATTATAATAACAAAGTCTTTCATTTGGAAGTTTCAACTTTGCAAATGCTATACTTATTTAAAAATAGACTAGGGGTAACAATTTTTCACAGAGAAGCAAATTTTTAAGAATTACCTCTTTCGCATATATCGGAGCGAAATTTGAAGAAAAAAAAGTAACTCAAGTACTTAACCTAAAATTTTAAAAAAGTAACCAAAATTTTTGAATTGCCACATGACTCATATTAACTCTCCTCCTTTGTCATTTTTTTTCAATATTTTCGCTGATTTCGGCGTTTAGCAACTCTTGAAATCGAGAGCCAAAATTTTGAAAAAATTGAAATCTTTAGTGGAAATTAATTGGTTCCTTTTTAATTTTTAAAGTTTTCAATTTTTACTTTATAAGAAATTTCAATCCTTGAAAATTCCCTCATAAAAAAAGTCAACGACGAATTTTAATTTTTTTTTTTTTTTTTTAATTTCCAGTTTCCCAAGTTTTTGAACTTGAAAAAATTAATTCTTTTGAAAAGTTTTCAATTTCAAACAATCGTTTATTTTTTCAGCTTTCTAATTTTCAATTTTTAAAGTTTTTTTGCTTTTTTATTTATTTTTTTTAAATTTTTTTTTCATTTATTGTGCCATGTACAACAACTAAGCTTAGAGGCACATTCTTAAAATTAGGGTATTATTTAAATACTAAGTATGTATATTAGGTACATATTTTCCAAACAATTTTAAATTTCTATTAATTGTCAACTTATGAACAATTCTTGATTTTTAAAAATTTTTCATTTCTAAAAAGTTCAAGATAAAAAAAAAATCAGCTAAAATTTTTTTGAAGTTATCAATTTTCAATTTTCAAAAATTTTGTGTCTAAAAAAAATAATTTACCTATTCAAATAAAAAATTCCAAGTTTATAAAAATTATACCTAATGCCTAAAAAATTATAGGTAAAAATTTTAATTTTTTTTTATTTTCAAAAAAAAAATTAATTTGTGAGATTTTAAAATTTTCAAAATTTTTTTTATTTTAAAAAAATCCAATTTTTGCAGACTTTTGATAATTCTTGACAATTTTGTATTTCGTTTTTGAGGAGTTTTCTATTCTTCAAGTATACATGCATGATAGCAACTATTTTATTTTTTTTAGTGACTTTAGTGACCAAAAATCATTCAAAAAGTGACCAAAAAAATGTGAAAAAGTGGCCAAAAATCCCCCCCCCCCCCCAAAGAAAATTTGAGTCATTCAGATAAGAATCATTTCCAGATTTTTTTCTCAGGGAGCAAACATTGGGTCAAGGCTACGCTACAGGGTACTCAAATTGACCTAGGAGGCTGTTCTTCGGCATGTAGGTTTGGTAGGGGTCCTGAATGTGCCTTTTTGTGGTTTCGACCCGCTAACATTTTCCCACCCACTCCCACCACCAGGCGAGGCAACTTAGAATTTCTTCATGTATTGCTCAAAATTTTTTGCTACTACAGGGGCTCAAAAAATTGATGGGAAAAAATTATCCGAGGAGGGGAGGAATGTAGACAGTTGGGCAGAGCTTTATTTTGGTATTTCGCTTCCCCAAGAACTAAAAAAAAATTAGAGATAGGAGGCAAAATATGTGAAAATGCTGAATTCAACTACCAAAAATTGCTAACTTGACAAAAATGAGGAGAGAAATAATGCCCGAGCGAAGCGAAGGCGAAAATTTTTGAAAAAATTGCGATTTTGAATGATAGAATATGAGTTTTTCAGCATAAATCTGAGTTAGATTTTCATCTTTCCATGGGTTTATTTGAATTTGAAATTATTTCATGTAACGCTGAGCAATACACGAATGAAATTCATGTATTGCTTGAGCTTTCGAGCAATAGGGAAGTTGCTGCCACTGCCCACCTTCAAAAAACAACGTTCTACCAAAATTTTGAAAACTGAAATTTGCGACTTTTTTCAAGATATATTTTTTCCTCTTATAACCTAATTTGAATCAACGAATTCTTCCTCCCTGTACAATTTTTCTTCAGTATGAGGGTTGTTAACTAAATGCAGAATGTCAACGTTGAGGTCTTCAACAAAATAAAATCTCAGAAAGAAAAACATAAACTCTTAATAAAATAAAATCTACGCATCGGATAGGGGAAGGGGTGAAAAGATATTTCCCGGCGATTTCACGTTATTTGTTGCCCAAACGAAGTGGGGGCAAAATTTTTTGAAAAAATTGAGGTTTCGAAAGAAAAACTTCTCATTGCCACCATGAATAAAATTTTTTAAAAAAATCTATGATAGCATTTGGATCTGAAATGGACGGTAATTTTTAAAAAAATTGCATTTTTAAAAGAAAAAACAAAACATTTTTTTGCGAAAATGTTGAAAACAAACGTTATTACTTTTGGAATATAAATAAACAAAAAAGCAACATAATGCCCGAGCGCAGCGAGGGCGGCGAAAATTTTCAGAAAATTGGAATTTTTAAGGAAGAAATAGTCCATTTTTAGTATAAATTTGAATTCTCTCTCTTTAATTTTTTTTCTCTAGTTATTCCCAAAACTTTTCATTTTTTTGTTGTTTTTCAATAAGGTATCGCAAAAAAACTGGAAAAAGTGACTTTAGTGACCATGGGCGAAAAGTGACAAAAAGTGACCAAACTGAAAAAAAGTGATAAAGTCACTAAAAAAGTGACTGAATAACATGCCTGAGTATACCTAATGATTTAATTTTCAATTTTAAAACTATTTTTTATTAAAATATAATATTATTTACTTTGAATTGGTCACTTTTTTTTTTTGAATAAAAAAATTGCTGATAAATTATTATTTTTAGAAAAAAAAAGTTTTAGAGAGAAGAAATATTTTTTATTCTTCGACAAAATAACGGAAATTTTGATTTTTTGGAGAAAAAGACGAAAATTTGTTCATCTGTATAGAGAAAAGAATCTCTCGATGTTTAAAAAAAAATCTCACTGCTTATATGTACCTACTTTTTTTTCAGTAAAACTATGGTTCTTTTTTTAATGTATCTTACATATTTTTAGAGAAGAATACATCTTAATTCTTTGAGAAAAAAATCTCAATTTTTCATCTCAATTTAAAGAAATATAAAAGAACTTTAAATTTTTTTGGAGGAAAAAATTTTTCCCATACAAATATTCCTCGAGTTTGTGAAGAAAAAAATCTCATTTTTAAAAGGTTTAATAAATATCAACTGAGTCGAAGTATGGTATTAACTGATTCCAAAAGTAGTAAGTATTATTAGTTCTTGGCTATAAAAATGTGATTCATTGAAAAGAATGAAAGAAGGTAAATTTTACAGTCAAGTAATGATACTTCAAAAATTCAGAAAAGCTGCATTTTTAGACCCCTCCCCTCTTTTTTTGGCGGATTTTTGAAATTTCTAACCCCCGTGAAAACCAAGAAAATACCAAGAAAAAAAATGAAAAAATTTTCACTCGTACCCCTAGATAGAAAATATTGAACTTTTAAAAAAAATCAACGTTTTAATATTTTCAAAATTGTTTTTCTTCCAATTTTCAAAATCAGTTTTGAAAAATTGTTTAAACAGAAGTTCGAATATGTTCTATTTTGATAATTGTAAGTAAGCATTTATTTTAAATAGGTATAAATTTTAAGAACTGCGTTTTTCAAGAAGAATTTGCTTTCAGGGTTTAAAATCAAGAAAAAATGAAAAAAAAATGTTTGAACAATTTCAAAAAAATTTAAGTCCTAACAAAATTTATTGTAATTGTTTGAACAGAGAAAAATTGATATATTTTAAAAAATTGCAACAATTTTCGTGAGATTTAACGATTTTTTTTTTATACTTTAACTGGAAATAAATTTTCCAAAAATTCTTTCAAAATAAATTCATTGAAAATTTTATTAGGTAGGTAGACATTATCATTGGTAAAAAAAAAAAAAAAAAAAAAAAACACAGTCCCAATTTGTTTAAAGAATTTAAACATTACTGTACAAGAGGGTAAGTATTGTATGTAAGAATCAAAAAACAATTCAGCTAAATCTCCAGACTCGATTACACTACACTTTAATATACTCGCATCTATATTAACCTATATATTTATAAACCGGTGAGATTTTTAGGTAAAGGAACCTTTATTATTTAAAAGACCCTATTTTCGGACACAAACGGTTCAACGAAGAATGGTGGCGACCTTGCGAAGGCCGCCGAAACATTTACTTGGTAGACTTTTGACACCGGATGTCTTAAAATGTCATCATTTATCTTTCGAATCGCATTCCAAAGCCAACAAAGGTCCTACATTCTTCTACCCTTATACTATCCCGCTGCTTAAATTACAATTCGAAGAGCGAACATTTCTTTCCTTGCGTTTGGAACTGGTTTCGGGGATTGTGTAACCTTACGCCATACAATTGGAAGACGCAAACAACCGCAAAAAACATCGCTGATTTTTTACCCCGAGTTTCGAAAACATCGCGAGTATACCTATTTTTTTTTATAAAAGAAAAAAATTCACCGAAAATAACTTTTTTCGACTAAACAGAAATTATTAGATTTCATGGTTTTCGGCGAAAACCCACGCAAAAATTCTTTTCCAAAGCGTATTTCTATGAAAAAAAAAAAAATAAATAAAAAATAGCCTACGTACGTATACGTATCTACCGAATAGCGTAGAATGTTTCATTGAGAATATATCCGCAAATTTACACTTTTTCAACCACGCTATTCTTTCAAAAGAGACCCGAATTTGGCCAAAATTACTATACAAATTGATCACACATACACTTCAGCTACCTGCTTTGAATAAACAATACTTTCTAAAATCGTCAGAAAAAACATTTTTTACCTGTCCCCTTTGCCAGTTAATTGAATTTCGTTGTAAAATCTCAAGCTGGAACTAATAGCAGCAGGCGCCAGTACACTTTTTCTGCTCACCAAGGACGTTATTCGAGTATTCATTCAGATAAGCCGAAATTTTAAACCTTTAGTCTTACACAGTCTGTGTCTTTGTCTGTTTCGTAACCTGCTGCTATTGAGGGTTCCATAAGGCGAAAATTTTACGTTCGGAGAATTATATTTTCGTAAGTTTATCACTCGAATAAATAAGTTTAAATCAGGCGCTTTTTTTGTGTATCTGATGACCCGATCGATTGAGTTTTTTTTTTGCGTAGGTAATAATTATTTGACGTCATTTCTAAACAAATAGTCCCAAATTATACATAAGAAAAAAATCAGCATGTGCGCGTTAATACCAGGAAATAATGAGCGAAAAATTTCACCGCTTTTATTATGGAAAGTCTCGAGAGAATAAAGGAAATCGCCCCAGCCGGACTCAACTCGTCAAATAAATCAGCCAACGCACAATCGTTGTGAAAGAAGTCAGATTTAACTAATCAAAGTCGATCATTTCGATGTTATGATGTCTTCAATTAGCTGCCAATACCTTCAAAGCGTAAATTACGTTTTACATTTTTCAATTATTCGATGCCTTTTATTCTTTTCGTTTTAATTATTCGAATCTATTTAAATTTGAACATTTTTCTCATTTGAACTTGTTCCAAAAAAGTAAAAAAAAAAAAAATCACCGTTGATTTGTTTACTTATAAACGGTGTAAGTCGTTACCGGGTTCGTTGTTCTGTTTACAGTCCTCGAATAAGGAATTAAGCCATCATCGTATCGTCCAAATCATTACAAAATTTTTAATCTACGTCGCATCTTTTTGCAATCGGGAACAGGGGATTTGCAAAATATGTATAGCAACCTTGACCGTGTCTCAACGTCAAGAGAAATATCGTCTGACAGCATCTAACCGTTGAATTAAAAAACATTTGCGATTAGTGCGTACTTATCGGTAACCAAAAAAAAAAAAATTCCCGAGTGTTTTCTCGTCCTAAATGCGGATTAACTAAAATCCTTTTTATCTGACGGAATGAAAAGCTCTTTGGCTTTCACATCCTTGACCTTAAAGAAAAACATCGAAATTCACATCATTGAAAATGACATAAATAATGTCTCACGACTCTTTGGAAATATTGTCGAGTGAAGGGTGCTCTGGAAATGAACGTTAAAACTTGAGATTAACTGAGTAACGTTTTGACAAAAAAATTCGCACACTGAATGAATGTCTATCTTTGTAAATTTTTCCAAGTGAAATCAGCTGTTGTCATAACTAAATTCAAAAATTCAGTTCAAAAACGCAAAAAAAGAAGCAAAACTGAAAACAAAATCAAACTTAGGGAAGTACCTATTAAAAATTGAAACAAATAACCCAACATCGAGAAAATATAAGTAAAATATAAAGAAACCGGAAAATTAAAAAATCTCAAATCGCAAAAATAGAAATAAAATTAAAAATTGAAAAAAATGTAGATGAAATCGAAAATTAAAAAAAAAAAAATAACTAAAATCAAAAATGAGAATCGACATGAAATTGGAAATAAAATAAAAAATCATGAAAAAATATTTAATTATAAACTGAAAGACATTGCAAACTTATTGCAAAAAATTGAAATGAAATCCAAAAAAAAAAACAGTTTTAAAAATTCTGTTAGGATAACCATGTTGAGTGAAGATGACTAGAGACTGGGTGAGGGGGCGATGGTAGTGTTGGTTTATACAAAGTTTGGCCGACGTAGGACATTTTTACAATAATTTTTTTAAATCAGATGGAATTGTTAAGGGTTGAAAAGTGTAAAAATCGATTATGATAAGAACGTTTTTTGAGAATATCGACCATATTCAATCGCCAAAACTGAATACGTAGACGTAAAATGAATCTATATGCAAAAAATACGATTTTAGCATATTTTTAAAAAGTCTTCGAAGTTTGCTACATTTTAAATCCGTTTTTATAGTTATACATTTGAAATAGCCAAAATACATTGAACGAAAGAATAGAAATTGCTCAAAATTCTATCCTTTGTGCATCACTACACTAATACATAGACCGTACCTAAGAATGAAAATTGGGGTACGGGTTCAAAACTTTAAGATTTGTTTTCTAGTACAACTCTTCCTTTTCAAAACAAATTAAGGGTTTTTTGTGAAATTATTTAAAATATTTTGATAGGATTTCCATTTTTATTCATGATTTTTTTTTAAATACCTACCTACTTTCCTACAAAAAACATGACTAATTGGAAGATTTTTTTGAAAAAAAAAATTAAGAAAATTTTTTAAAAGAATAGGTACCTACATACATAGAATTTTTCAAGAAAATTTCAAAATATTTCCTTTCAAAAATTTTTTAAAATAATTTTTAGTAGGTACCTAGGTAATTTTAAAAAAAATTGAATGAATTTTTCATTTTTTTTTCAGAAAAATTTTGAAATATTTTTTCTCGTGAAATTCACCCATCTATTTTTCAGGCAGGATTTCAGGCTAATAATATAAAGGATTTTTCATTTAAAAAAATAAAAATGAATCATGTAAGTAAGTACTTCTATTACTTCATTAAAAAAAAAAAAAAAAAAAAAATACAACAGATTTTTTGAGAAAGTTGATTTTAAAATTTTTGATTGAATTTTTAAATACCTATTTTCCAGAAAAATGTTAAAAAATTTATTGTAAAAAAAAATCACCTATTTTTTGTCAACTTCTTTTTTCCTATTTTAATTTTTTATAATGAGAAATTGTTTCTACTACGTATCTATTTTGAGAAAAATTTGGATGGATTTTTCGAATAAATTTTTTTATCTATAGGTACGAAAAAATATTTTTCACAAAACAATGATTTTTCGAAATATTTTTTGGAACAGTCTTTGAAGAATCAATAAACATTTTTCCAAAAATTGGTTTTTGTAAAAAATTTTTTGCAAATGTCTTACAAGAAAATAAACTTGGAATAGACAGCGTACTTTTTGAAAGAATATGCACATTTTCTCATTTTTAGAGCATTTTTACTCATTTTTGATTACAGATTTTTTCTGAAAGTTGATTGAATTTTTTTTGAATATTTTCCAGAAAAATTTCCTGTCAAAAAATTACTGATTTTTGTCAACTTTTTTTAAATTTCAATTTTGTACGTGTTTGTACATCTATTTTAATAAAAACTTAGATGGATTTTTTCGAAGAATTTTTTTTTCAAAAACAATTATTTTTCCGAGTATTTTTATAACAGTCTTTGAAGAATCAAAAAACATTTTTCCAATTTTTTTTTAAATCTTTCGAAAAAATTTGTTCTCGTAAATTTTTTTTGCATATGTCTCACAAGAAAATAAATATGGAATAAACAGATTACTTTTTGAAAGAATATGCACATTCTCTAATTTTTAAAAGTATTTAATTTTTTGGTCATTTTCAGGAACACAATATTATTGCTACATATTTTGGCAATAAGATAAAATATGCCCAATTATCCTAACCTTAATCACATGCATCGGAGGGAAATTTGAAAAAAAAATAGTAACTTAAGTAACCTAAAATTTTAAAAAAAGTAATCAAAATTATGGAAAAAAGTAACCAAAATTTTTCCATTGCCAGTCAAATAATGACTCATAACCCCCCCCCTACCATTTTTAAAATATTTTTGTTGATTTAGACGATTTGCAACTCCTAAAATCGAGGGCCGAAATTTTGAAAAATTTGATTTCTAAAAAATTTTAATTTTTGAAAACTTTTTAATTTTAAAAAAATAGTTGTTTCTAAAAAAATTAAAAATTCCAGATTTATAAAAATTATAATGCCTAAATCATGAGTTGAAAAAATTTCAATTTTTGTGTGGTTTACAAAATGAGTAGGCACAAAAAATTACCTATTCATTTTTAAAACTATTCAATTTGCAAAAAAAAAAATTAATTAGTAAAATTTTGGAACGTTTTTCTTATTTAAAAAAATCCAATTTATGAAGAACTTCAAGTTTACGAGTTGAAACAATTTTTTTATACTTCGTTTTTGAGAATATATTAATTCTACATAATTTTAAGTAATAACTTTCAATTTTTAAACATTGTTTTCAAATACCTACTTTGGTCACTTTTTTTAAATAAAAAAAAAAAATTGCTGATAAATTCTCATTAAAAAAAAGTTTTTAGTGAGAAGAAATTTTTTTATTATTCTTCGACAAAAAAACTGTCATGGGGAGACTTGGCCCAATTACCTACGTGGTAACACTGAGAAGGTGCGTGATTAGGCTTACGTACGATGTACGTAAGCTCAAAACGTCGTTCTTAGATATTCGAGGCTCAAGCTGGTCGGACGCGACGCAGCTCGATAAATTCATTATCCTAGATCCCAAGTTAATGTGGCAAGTAAAGTGTAAATTTGTTAAATTCCCCCAAAGTAAACGTGTACCTATACCCATTCTGTAAATTTGAGTTAACCAAAATATAGTTCGTTTACGCGTAGTGCGAACCACCGTGTGTTATTTCGTTCCCTAGTAAACTTGGTATGTGAAGACGGAGGAGGTTTGGACCCTGCCAAGATAACCAACGTGGCGGGTTATTCTCCATAGATCTTTACAAAACCTCTAATTCTTCTGAAAAAAATTCCATTTTTTTTTAGTGGAACTTCGATTTTTTGGACAAAAAGTCGTCCATTTGTAGAGAAAGAATCTCTCAATTTAAAAAAAAATCTTATCTCTTACCTAGGTACTTTTTTTTTTAGTAAAAATGTTTTTTTTTTCAAGAAATGTCTCTTATTTTTAGAGAAAAATAAAATCTTAATTCTTAAGGAAAAAAACTCAATTTTAAAATCTCATTTTTAAAAGAAGATGTAGGTAATGAACTTTTTTGTTTATTATTTTTTCAATTTATTAATTTTTAAATGTTCAGGTGTAGTTTGAAATTCCAATTGAAAAATTCTAAATTATCGCTACGAACGTCAAATTCATTCAGCCCTTTTAAATAATAAACACCCGAAAAGTTCACATGAGGTTTTACCAAGTTTGTGCAAAGTTTTCATTGACACACTTGAATAAAGTAAATTTTTAATCGCATTAAATTTTGTAAAAAAAAATAAATAAAAAGTAATTAAAATTTTTTTTTGCATTAAAAAAGTTACATCACCACTGTTCTTATTCTAGAAAATATTTTCTGGCACAAACATGTACTTCGACTCCAACGTCTAAGGTAGGTAGGTACCTACCCATTTCCCCACAAGCAAAATACACTTATCAAAAGTTTCACTCTATATCATGTCATTTGAAAAATGCGAATTTGTACTTTATCGTTCTACGTAGGTTAATTAATTTAAATACGAGCGTATTACATAGAATTTTGCATAACAAAGGCATATAACTTATTATTCATTCTCGCATCTTTAGCTTATATCTATGCACATATTGTAGGTCTACAGAACAAACAAAATGAATTTATGTAAAATGCTGACGTCATATAACGTACACATTTTTCATCGAGTCGTTGTTCAACTAAACTACGCCTGCAAAGAATGCGCATATGCAACTTATACGACCTCGATTTTAACAACATATTGGATGGTTAGCATATTCTTTTTGTATTTTTGAACTTATGCGACGAATTATTCAAGGATCTCTGGATGATGGATGTTTCAATTCGAAATCATTTAGCCACCGAGATGAAGGGAAGATCGAACCGAATAAAGATAAGAAGGATATTGTTTAAATCTTCCCAAGCTATCACTTTTGTCAATGGGAGAACAATATTGTATTAACATAATTATTTATTGTGTCCACTATACGTTTTAGCAGACTGCAACCTAATTAATAAACCTTTTTCATTGGCAATGAAACCGGTTTGTTGCAAATAACCGGCCAGCTGAGTACACTGAGATGTCAAGAGAATCGATATTATTCTACATATCTACCGATCTAGGCGCTTGTAATACCTTTGTACCAGTATCAACGCGTAATGGAAGATAAATTTTCAGACACGTGTAATTTGTATAATAATATAAGATAGAGTTACCGGTATCATTCTTGGAATTGCACTAACGATAGCTAATACAGACATACATATAAATTCTTGGTGACATTTTTATTTCAACTTCAGTATTGATGTTGAGAATTAAGCAATGTTCATAAATTACGTTATCGATACGTTTGATTTTTTAATATTACAATTTGATCTTCGTATCGAAAGCATCGCATCGTAATGAATGATGAGTTTTTTCCATTATATCACATTATAAAATGTCGCAATACGTATTCGATGATTATGAAAAGAGTAAGTAAGTATAATTTATATGAAAAAATCATCTTTTCATTTTTCATCACTTTCTTACCACCCACAATACCTTAAGTCCATCATTTCGCCAATAAATCAAAATAACAATTCGTTTTAAGTACGTTTGTCTTTGTCGAAATTTATTATTCGAAACCGAACACAAAATGAAATCCGAACAATGCGTCAAATAAACCAGTTAGCGGGGAACTCTGTCAAATGAAAATCATTTCTAAAATGGCAAAAACAGTTAAGTACTTACATTATACAAATGTGAATAACCGTAAAATTCGAGACGTAATAAACCATACGCAATAAAAAAAATTTCATCACATGCGAGACAAAATTTAATACAAAGTGTAATCTCGCATTGACGTTGTTTGCCACCTAAACCTATAGCTCCCTATGATTATCAAAAATACTCCTATTTCTCGAAAACCGCGCTTCCATCTATTTTTCCAAGAATACTGAATCTCATAATGACACCGTACGACCAAACAACTAGATCATTTATCTCTGGTACGTTTTACATGACGAGAATGTCTCAACAAATTCGTTAATTCGCTAACGAAAAACTCGACAATTAAGTTGATTGAACTTGTTTATATTATTTAAAATAGTAAACACGTCAAAAATGTAATTAATCTTACCAAACGACCCAGATACTAAAAAGATACTCGTTAGAAAAGAAAAATTGTAACATTTTCAACACCTACTTCGACTCTCTTGAGTTAGTAATCAACGTTTATTTGCAATTTTTATACACCGAAAGCGCGTAATTTCCCCATTTTCACCAGTAAATTCTCTTTTGTTGGAAAAGACAAGTGCAATTAAAAACTACCAAATGCCAGATGTGCATTTTCAAATTAAATCTACATCTTATTGCTTCGGGGGAAAATTTTCAAACGTAATTTTCGAATACCGACTTAAACCTTTTTTACAATGAATTACCGCACTTTTATATTTGAATTTTACTCTTTCTTTGTGATAAGAAAAAATTACTCCATTTTGTAGTGAAATTCACCGAGGGAATTTTTCATTTCACAGAGAAAGTGGAATTTTAGTAAAGTGAGTTTTTGTAACTACGAGTAGGTGAATGCTACAGGTGTCAGATGGCATTCATTTACTTCATTGGGGAAAAAGAAAAATACCTTGAACGAATGAAAAACAAAGACTATTAAGCTGAAAGTATTACAATTTTTTGAAAAATTATTTTTTCCTATTGTTTTAAAGTCTGCAAAGAAAACGTAACGAGTACATTTATGATAGAGTTTTCTCTTATGGAGGAGATACGAGTAGGGGCCAGGAAGGTCGGAATTTCTTATTTTTGTAGAAGTTTCAATAAAAAAATAACTGGACCATTGGAGCAGCCATAAATAAAACTAAGAAATTTTTGCAACTGCCCAAAGTAAAATTATTTTGGTAAGATTGTCATGTACCTAACTGATGAACTTCCTGTCACTAATTTAATCAACATTTTTACTTCTAGTTACTTTCACGTTTCAATTTTTTTTTTTTGATAAAATTTTCCAATAAAAAAATAACATACCTAGGTACAAAACCTCAATGAATTTTTTAAAAAAATTCTTTGAAAAATTCTTTCCAAAAATTATGTTTAAAATATATTTTAAATTTATAATTTTTAACGAGAAATTTCCTAAAAAAATCCCAGAAACATCTGTTGAAAAATTTTCAATTTTTTTTCTCACATTTTTTCTTGGATTTTTGTTTAAATTCGAAATTTTGAAGAAAAAAAATGTCAATACTTATCCATAACGTTCTTAAAGTATTTTTTGAAAAAATTTTGTAATATCAAAT
The DNA here is from genome assembly GCA_959613365.1 of Balanococcus diminutus. Taxonomy (NCBI): domain Eukaryota; kingdom Metazoa; phylum Arthropoda; class Insecta; order Hemiptera; family Pseudococcidae; genus Balanococcus; species Balanococcus diminutus. Next base: position 30,891,276 of record OY390715.1, on the reverse strand, counting down.
TATTTTCAAAAAAGAAATCTACATAAAAAATAGGTAATAATGAGAATTGAAATTTTCTCAAAAAAATATTCTCCCAGAAAATCTCATGTATACCTAGCATTACCTACATATTTTGGAAAAAAATGTTAAGTAGAAATCTTCAACTTTTCCTCCAATTTTCCTTCGAAAATTTCTCTTTTAAAATGTTTTGGAAATTTTCTAGGATATTAAAACATTTCTGTTGAAAAGATTTCTTCATTTTTTACAGCTTTTCAAAAAAACTCTACCACTTTTTTTTTTTACAAAAATTCTCTCCAAAAGCTGAGCTTTACTCATTAAAAATTCTTCAGAAAATTGAAAGAAGATCAATATTATAATGAAATTTTATAATTATGTAAAAAAAGTAATTCTTGAAATTTTGTTTTCGAAAAAGATCTTGGATTTTTTCGTGGAAAATAATTGGGGAGCCCGTTGTAAAAACTACTATAGTTGAAAAATCAAATTTTTCGGGAGACCAAAATAACATACGTAAAATCATGTTTGGTGGTGAAAATTTGTATCAGTGGGTGTTGCTTGTGCGCCAAATTTTCCATATTGCCAAGAAATGTAATAATTTTTTTTTTCAAATTTTGAAAAATCATACAACTTTTCCTTTAAAAATGTTTTCAAACAAATTCAGCTAAAACACAACATACTTCTAAAATTGAAAAAAATTAATGAAGGCTAAGTTTTTTCAAAACACTTATTATCACTATTGTTTGTCTCTTTAAATTTTAATTTAGAAACTGAAATAAGAATAATTTTCAAATTTTTGACTATATGTTGTTTTTACAACGGACCTTTCAATTCTTACGACCTTTTTATTTAAAAATATATTTTCTTTCTCAAAATTTTTTCTCTTAAAAATTTCTCTTTAAAATCGCATCCCTGAGCGGAGTTTTTTCAAAAGTAGTTGAGGGGAGGAGGGGGCTGAAAGAAGGACCGACAATAAAGAAATTCAAAAAATGGACAAGTTTTTTTTTTTTTGCAAAGACGCAGACGTAGGTATTCCCAAAAAATTAAATTTTTTGAAAATTACTCTCAGACAGGCGATGAAAAAATCATTTTGCAAAATTTTTTGGTTTAAATCGCACAGAGAACTGTTAAAAACCTTTCTTCAAAAAAAATCTCAAAAAAATTTAATTTTATAGAAACAAAGTGAACCTGAAAAAAATTTTACGACTAAAAAAAATTAATAAAATTCTTTTTGAAAAAAAAAATTAAAAAAAGAATTATTGCAAAAAATTGCACCAAGCTTTGTACACGATTGTATGTTTTTCCTCAAGCAATGAATACGTCTGGACCTGGGTGTCGAGCACCCATAGTTTTCGAAATTTTTCTATATTATAAATCCAAGGAAGTAAAATATGAGCATCGCCCCCCAATCAGGCCACTAGCAGCTTTTATTTTATTACAAATTTAATTAAACACGCAAAAGCAATTATGAGTACGCTGCACGTTGTACGTATTTGTACAAAGTAGATAGCTAATTGTGCTTTAGAAATTAACTGTCTTCGTGATTACATGATTGGTGCAACTGCAAGGTAAATTATGACGAATTTTTCACTTAATTAGGTACTGACACAGAATAGAGACATCGTAAATGCATTATTACGAAACTTTAATTGCTTTCGTGTGACTTTTAAATAAACTCGTGTCTGTAAAAAAATTATTTATAGTTACCCTAATGACTGAAATAATGAAAAATCTAAAAAAAAAACGAACTGCACTTGAAGAGCATTCGATAAATAAAAACATCAAACCATTGCCAGAGTACACGTTATAAATCAAAATCAAAATAGCGTATTTTTCAAAAAAGAAAAAAGAAGAGGAACAAGGTAAAACTATGCAATAATACAGGAGTATCGATGATCTACTATAAGTGAAGTCTGTACTACTTTACTGTAATGAAAATTCGCGGTTTCTCTTCTGTTTTATGGAAATTGATACATTTTCATAGAAAATTGCAAACAAATGTTTCCATTTTGTGAATATCGATTGCGTATATTTTACGTCAATTTATGCTTATTTCATTTTTCTTCTCGAATCGAATACACATAATATAGCAAAGTACACTACCTAAACCCATACAATATATACGATCATCGAAAGTGTATAATATTTCTCGTCGCAAGAGAAACGATAACGTTTTCAAGAAATATACTTGTATTTCGACAAAACTTGGCTTCTTTCCAGTACAACAATGAGAAATGAGCTTCTTCAAAGTATCGTCGAGAATTAATCTGGACGAGAGCGATGACAGGGCCAAAATATAGAGATCCGCGTCATATCGACAATTAGCACTTAATTGTAACCCGATACGTTTCGAATTGATTTATTTATACAACGTCATAATGACGCGTTCTCTATCGAGTAATTTTTCACAATACATCAAGTAGGTAAATTTAGAATTTAAAAGCGCCCGTTGCATCCGCCCCCGTATTTCAAAGAAAAATTATTCCGCGAGTTCAAAGAGCTCAAACTTGGAAAGTTTTCCAGCTTTTTTGCGCCGTCTTCGTTTCGAAACGTCGCAAGTTTTATATATTTATTAATTTTCGCGAGATGAGAAATTGATATAAATCTTATAATGTTCAGCTCTCTATACTTGGCCTATGCAGTGACCAGAGCCGGTGCGAGAGGGGGGTTTGGGAGTCAGTTTTTGTTCGGCAAATTTTCGACAAATGTTTACAAAATTTGGTAAAGTTTTGAAAATTTTTGAATTACAATTTACAAATTCGGTAAATTTTTGGGAAATTCCGAATTTCCGAATCACAAATTCGGCAAAACTTTGAAAAAATTAAAATTACAATTCACTCGGCATTTTTGAAAGTTTTTCATTCGGCATTTTAAAAATTTTCATTCGGCATTTTCAATCTACACCCCCAAAAAAATGTTGCTCAAATCGTCTCTGGCAGTGACTAATTAATGCTATCGGATAAATGAACCCTTCTATATGAACCGCATCAGAGTTTAAAATATCATCAACTTCGAAGTCACGTTTTCTAAATAAAATTAACGCCACCGCAGCATCTTTCTTTGGCGATAGTTACGTAGCCGAGGTAGCTGGAGGGCTCGACCCCCCCACTTCCCATTATTAAAGAGAAAATGAAAAAATCAAGTTTTGGTATATGCATTTGGCGCAAATTTTAAAAATCATCTCTTGAAAATTTTTGAAAAATCGCACCAAATTTTGAAAATTGCCCCATAAATTGGTAAAGAAGTGTAAGAACGCAATTTCGAAAAATTCAAAATTTAGAATTCAAAATTGATCGAATTCTAAAAACTTATGAGAATTTAAAAATTAACAAATGTATGGTGTAATTTTAAAAGGCGCTAAGTGCCATCCTGGTCAAAATGGAGTTATTGCTATCGTGGTATACTATGTCCAATGCAGGGATGGGACAAATAGGTAGTAGGTACCAAAACCTATTTAAATGGTAAATAGAATAGGTCCCAAAAAAACCCAATTAAATAGGATATTTAAATAGGTCTTCCAAAAACGTATTTAAATATCCTATTTATAAATAGGTTTTTCAAATAGGTTTTACAAATAGGTTTTTAAAAAAAATCACAAACACACAATACAAAAAAAGTAAGTTTCATTCAGAAATATATATGCAAGACTGGTGTGTTCGTTAATAGCAAACGAATCTTTTTATTGATAAACCATAAAAACTGTAAAATTATGAAGACTCATACGCAGATAATGAGAAAACGAAATTTTTCATGAAAATTGAATTATTACTTTGAAAAAAGCGAAAAAAAAAACAACAAAAAAGCTATTTAACTATTTAAAATTGAATTTAAATAGTTAAATAGGTTACAATATGTATTTAAATAGACCATTTAAATAGTATCAGTTGAAGTCTATTTAAATAGCCTATTTACCTATTTAAATAGAATATTTATATTTAAAATCTCGAATAGGTCCCAACCCTGGTCCAATGTCCATGCCATCATAATCTGAACCTATCAAAAACGTCAATATCTATTTCTAAATAGTTCAAAATTCGCTCTAAAGATGGCGCAAATAAGTAAAATTTGCTAAATTTGAGGAAATCAAAAAAGTAAGACGTTTGCATTATAGTAAATTCAATTTCCAATCAAAAAGGTCCCTCTTCACTTTTTGCCTATCTTCAATATTTTAGGCACTAAACAAGAATAAACACTATTATAATCAAATTTAATGCTCAATGCGTCTTTTTGAAAAACCTAAAAATGATTCAGAAATGTTGATATTGGTTCGATTTTTGCTCAAAATGATGATGACGTGTTCAGAGTATGCTATGTACAAACATTTTCACCATTTCAACCTTTCCTATAAATCTCCAAGCTATGCAAATATTTAAACGCGATTATCTCGAAAACAAATGTTTTTGGCACTTAGCGCCTTTTAAAATTACACCATGCAAATATCAAACATTTATCAAAAATATTGAAGTTTTCCAAATTTTGTATGTTTTTCAAGTTTTAAAAACTTTCCTAATTTAAAATACTACTTAACTGAACTTTGATAATTTATAAGTAAAACTTGACAATTGTTTTTCGTTTGGGGGGGGGGGGCTGAATTGGATAAAGTTTCAAACATATCTTTTTAAAATTAATTTTAAAAATTCATCAAAAATTGCCAAACTCCTAAAATTTACAATTTAAATTTTTTTGAAAGTTGACTGAATTTTAATAAAATAATTATCAATTTTTTAAAAATCATTAGAATTTTGAAATTAACAATTTTCAGATTTCAATTAGATTTTTAAATTTCTGCCTAACTTAAAAATTTGTCAAATTTTGAATTTTTATAATTTTATTAAAAATAAGTTAAATTATTTTTTTTTAAATTAAGTAACAAATTTTGAAAATTTTCATTTTACCAATTTTGAAAATTAATCAAATTTCCAATTTTTATTTTTCACCAAAATTATGTATTTTTTTCTATTTTTACCTGATTTCAAAACTTTGAAAATTTGTCAAATTTTGAATTTTCATCTAGCAATTTTTTTGGTTAAATTTAGAATTTTTCGAAAATTTGAAAATCAGATTTGTCAAATCTTCAATTTTATCAAAATTTCAATTTCAATTTAATTTTTTCAAAATGTTAAATTTTGAACTTTTCGAAATTACCTACATATACAAAACTTTGAATTTTACCAAATTTTGAAAATTTGCCTAATTTTTAATTTTTACCAAATTTAAAAATTGTTGAATTTTTTATTTTATTAAAAATGTTCCAAACACAATAATCAAATTTTTCAATTTTTACCAACTTATAAGTTTTGAAAATTTATCCAATTTTGAAAATTCATTCAATTTTGAAAAAAAAATGTGAAATTTTCAATTCTTAACGAATTTGAGAATGTTGTCAAATGTTTAATTCTCATCATTTTTCAAAATCAAAATTTTAAAAAGTTCAATTTATAAAATTTTAAAGATTTACAAGGTTAAAAAAATGAATATTTGCCTTCCTGGCGCAGTAGCTCGTTACAGTTTTTTTTTGTTTTTGTTTGTTTGAAACCTCAACATGGATAAAAATTCCAGCTATGCAACTTTCTCTCAAATTTTTGGATTAGGTATTACTCGTATGTACCCAATTCAATTGGGCTAAATTTTTTTCCAAAAATTGACGAAGTCCAGACAAATGTGTAATTCATACGGTACGGTCAAAAATGGAAAAAAAGAAAAAGAAAGTCGATCGTTTTTCCATTTCCACTCCATTGCGATAATAATCGTACTGAAAAAATCGTCAGATAACATTCAAGGGTACACGCCGGATTCAGATTTTATATACAACACAACGTATCGTATTCGTATCACATTATTAAACTCGAACGAGAATATTAAACCGCATTTTCCGATTCTACGAATATTGTGGTTTTCCATTATTTCGAGTTATTCGTACTTTGAAAACCGCCGCTGCACCGCTTACAACAACAACCGCAAAACGACCAAACTTTCAAATTCGTTCTAATAATTTACCATCTGCGAGTGTACGTGAAAACATTACGTAAAATTGTTTTTTAAAAAAATTATTACGCCGTTCGGTTCGTACCATGGAAGCGAATTTTATCACCGAATAAATAAGCCATTTTTTCACATTTTTTAAAGTCTTAATTAACGCGAAAGGAAATAGCCAAGAAACAACTGCCAGCTCGCAGCATCCAGCAGATCGTAATTTTTAATATCCGTCGATAACCGCGTGACTACGTTAATTTAAAAATTTATTATCCTTTATAAAATGCATTAGGAAAAAAAAATCCAACTTCATAATAACGACACTTTCACTAAATAAAAAAAAAATAGTCGTTAAAAAATACGCATTTTACAATATTAAATATCGAGAGAATTTTTAAAACATCGAATACATCGTAATGTTGATATCGAAGCAAATAATTTTTAATTAAATATTTCCCTCGATGATACCACACTATTAGTTCGGATATAGAAGCACGTTCCAAAACGACGAGCCAACTTTGATTTTTGATTTCTCTCAACGACTCAACGTATTAATTTTATTCTACTTGCAGATTTTTAATAAAATTAAAATTACATGCCAATCTCTTCAGAAGAAAAAAAACACTCTTTTTTATCAACTAAATCAGGATAAAAATGGTTGTTAAGCTAATTGTTGCCTTATCGTTGAATAAATTTCAGCCTTTCGAATAGAAAATCCAACAATCGACACTAATTAAAAAAATTCTACTCTCGAGCGTAAAATTTGCCCTAATCTTTTCAGCCAATATCGTCGACAAAGCAACAAATCGCCAGAAAAACATTCGTTTTAAAAACCGCACACATACCACGTTTATCTTGCCATTCGACAACTCATGAAGTGAATTTTGATTAGGATAATTGAATTTCAAAATCAGTTTCAGTTTCAGATTCAGATAAATTATAATGAATTCTTACCAGCAATTCGTCTTTCGCGTAATTTCCTCCAAAAATATTCTGCTCTTCGAAGCGGCCATCGATATTCGATTTTGGCGCTAAAACTCCGGAAAAATTTGTATTCTTTTTCGTGCGACATTTCTCCTATGAGGGGATCTCGTTACATCATTGATTATCGAACAAATTGCACGTCACATCTTATTCGGTGAAATCGCCTCGATTGATAATTATTTTCGAAAAAAATTCGACGAATGCATCATTCGATCAATTCGTACGATTTCTTCGATTCTGACCGAATTTTGCCACTCGAACGATCATCGAAATCATAACATTTTCCAATTTTCATTTCGAGATCGAAAAACAATCGTGATTGTGTCTATCAAAATATTCTAATTTCACACATGGACGATTCGAAGGCCATTTTCAATCGCAATAATTTCCACATTCTCCAATACGACGCATCTGTACAATTTCCAGCGATAATTTCCTTTTTTGGAAACCGGTTCGTGAACTGATCAGATAACCACACGATAAAAATTCAGCAATAAAATTTCGTCCGTCATTTCGAAACCGTATCAAAAAAATTCAAAGATAAAAACAGAAATTTTACCGACGAAAAAAAAATTACACCGAAATAATGAATCAAAAAACGATTAAATTTTTTTTCCAAATACGTACGTTTTTCTCTCATTTTTAAACACGAGACCGCAAAAGATGTAAATTTTCCAAATCCTTTACGCCTGGAGAAAACATTACGAATACTGTTGATCAAAATGTATGAAACCGTGAAGAGCTTCGTACTCGTATTTTTATCGCGTCTGCGCTTTTTGCGCGGCTGGAATACACACAGCCAGCATTCTTCACTCGTACTCTTATTTCGACACACGACCAAGATTTTCGAAATTTTATCCCATCGTAATTATCTACAGTTTATAACGTTTCGTAATTACGCATCATTTTCAAGTACGTACTTCATCATTTGCGATTATTCGTGCAGTGATTTACCTATTCTACGAGTGAAACGAATATAAATCGCTGACACGAGTGAAAATAACATAATCTTTCCGATAAAACATCACGTCGCAGTGGATAATACGAGTACTACGTTCTACTCTCCTTCGTACCACCAATCATATAACGAAAACGTCTAATCTGTCAAAAGTGTCGCGGATAAGTGTTACCCTGTTATTTTCTTCAACACAGAATGAAACCTGAAAAATTCATCTCGAAAAAGGCAAATTTCTACCAGATTGATTATAAACGCACGTTTCAGATGCAAAATTGCAAACACAACCAGAAACTTTCATTGAATAAAAATATTTAAAAATTTCATCCTTTTTTTCACTCTCGGTTTTCTAAGAATAAAAAGATCTTCAACGTGGTAGTCTCGAAAGCGAAACCGAAAAGGTGGAAATGAAGACATATTTCATGTTTTTTAATACAGGGTGTTCCGGGAATCTCCTGCCAAATTCTAACCATTGGTTGTACTCGGATGGACGAACAAAAAACATCATTATGATAAGTCGCCTATCTCGAAAATTGAAGGGGCTACAGAGTTTGAAAAATTTAAGAGTATTTTCTAAGCAAATTCGATTGGTAACACTGCGTTTAAAATTTTTTTCGACACCGCCAGTAGAAAGCACTGCAAAAATGCAAAAAAAGTTCTGATCACATTGGATTGCCTATGTTTCAAATTGAAAGAGTTACGGGAACAAGAAATTTCTGCCAAACCTATTGCCTACCTTAATTTATTACGGTGCACCAGTGAGACTGTGAGACATGAAAATTGCAAAATTCTGTAAAGACAATGCGTTAAACAGGTGTAATTTTTCAAGAGAAACAAAAAAAGTAATGCGAAAAATTTGCCTATTTTTGAAAATGAAAGCGCTACGGAGGCCCCTTCAATTTTGGAGGTAGGCAACTATCATAATAACGGTTCACTGTCGAAAATTTACCAACTAGTCCAACACTACATAGATACTTGTTATTCGAAATTGGAGAGAAAGGAGGGATTCAATCGAAATTTTTGTCATCAAAATTGGAGGGGAGGGAAGGGTTCAATTGAAAATTTTATAATAACAAAAATTATTTGTAGGACTTCAATCTACAACTTTTGTTTGAAAATTTTTTCAATAGAACCCCTTCGCCAATTTTAAAATACTATCAACCTGATATTATGTGAAATCGGAGGAGAGGGAGGGATCCAATCGAAATTCTTATAATACCCAAAAGTATTTCTAGGATGTGAATCTACAACTTTTATTTGAAAAATTTTTCAATTGGCTTCTTCCTCCCTCCTTCTTCTAATTTTTTATTAGTATCTTCGGAGTATTATGCAAAATCGATGGGGAGGGAGGGGTATAATTAAAAAAAATTTAAAGCAAAAGTTGTACAGTGTACACTGAAGTCCTAGGAATAATTTTTGTTATTACAAAAATTTTGATTGGACCCCCCTCCCTCCCCTCCATTTCCGAATATCAAGTATCTATGTAGTATTAGACTTGGTAAATTTTCGACGGTGCCAGAAAAAAAAAAGTACGACGGGGATCCACTCGTTCGACGAGTACTATTACTTAGTGGTAAAAGTTTGATAGACGATTCACGGAACATCCTGTATGAGTGAATGTACGTACATTATATTTGGAAAAGATGGATTTTTTTTACGAAGGCGTCTTTTTCTCAAGAAATTTATGCGCTCACGAAAAAATTCTCGTACATCGTGAAAAAAAAAATGCCATGCTCGACTGATGAAAAAATTTGAAATCAAAAAAATGGAAAATATCAATCAGAAAATAGCAATAAATATTAATAAACTTTTCATTCAATATTTCATCAAACTCGTATTCGCTCAATAAGTTGCCTAATCAAGGCCACAAGGCAGCTTGACAAACTTCACGCTCGTCGCGACGCAGCTCGAACGAAAACTCTCCCACGGTACTTTTTGGCTCGCAAATCATTTAACTTTCCTATTTAATCAAATTAGCAGCTTGTTTCGAACACGCGTTCGAAAAACAATCAAATTTCTAAAACGAAATAAGAACAAGTAGACGTCGGCAACTTACATGCTGCACACACGTAAACATTGCAAGAAGAAACCGCATACTCGAGAACGCTAATAATGAATCATTTGGAAATCAAAGACCTTGATAACAAAAGGTTAAAATTTTCTCGAATACGTATTGCCAAAGTCACGTCACAACAAATAACCAAATGTTTGATTTCCAAACGCAATTGGTATTTGATTATCGACGTATACGAAAAAATAGAGGACTAGAGGTACAATGACTTCGAATTCGAAAGAGTTTATCTTTTAAGATCGCATACGCGGCTCCTTTCTTTAACCCATCGCACGTTCGCACGTAATGTTGTCCAAAAATATAAATATTTGCACCAATGTGCACTGCAAACTTACCCACTAGTAGTTTTTCCGAATGGAATCGAGACTGTTTCATCTGCAAACAGACAAAAGAAAAAAAACATTAATAAATCTCTTGTTGAATGATGCTCTTTTTTTCAAACAAAGAACGTCGAATATCGATACGATCTCATAAAAGTGCAAACCATCATTAATGACTAATCGCGAGAATTAAATTGGAAAATTTTTCCATGGCCTATACACACGTGGGTATTTTCTTATTAACGTAAAAAGAAAACTTACGAGTAATCTTCTTTCTTTTTTTCCTCAATTAAAAGCATGGCTTCTTATTTAACGCGGTTGTAGTGATGGGTAAAAAATTCGATATAAGCTTTCATTAAGTTAATTATTTTCAAAATTACGTTGCCACGACCCCGAAAATTCCCTAAAAACTATATCAGCAAATAGCAACCGTACAACGTTGTTTTTGAGTGCAGAAAAAAATATACGTACCTACCTAAATACCATTTATTTTTCATAAGTACACCAAATCTTTTTTCTTTTTCGAAAAAACAATTTTTTAAATGACATTTTTTTTTTCGAAAATATTTTAATGATAAAACGAAAAATATTATTCGCAAGTAGACGCATTATAAGTAGGTAGGTATATCAAAGAGGTTTTTTTGGCAAATAAAGAAAAAACAAATGAAGCAAAAACACCAAAATTTATTAAAGAATTTCAAAATACTAAATTGTTTTTTTCTCTGTTTGAAAATTTTCATTTTTTACGAAAAAATTACCACTTTCTTCATTTTGCAAATGACTTTCCGCGCGATCGAAAAGTTGATAGTGAAAATCTCTACAATCGAATCGACTTTTTACACGTAGGAAATTTGAGCATGCTGAGGGAAAAAAATGAGCCTTTTTTTTACAGAGCGAGAGAAATTTTTGGGGGGATGGGCATGGGCACGCTGAACTTGTTTTCCCGTCATTTTTTAAAAATATCACTCCTTGCCCTGGCAAAAGAAGAGGGGGAAAACGATAAAATTTTTAATTTTTACAAAATAAATTTTTTTGTCTAATAAAATACTTTGATAATCAGAAAATTTGTCAACGAAAAAAAAGTGTAATAATTTTGACCCCCCCCCCCCCCCCAAAAAAAAAACGAAAAAAAAGTCAAGAGAATTTTTGTGTCGACTAAAATACAAATGTTTAATTGCAACTTCAAACATTTTTACCTACTTGGAATTTTTTATCAATTTTTTCTTAATTTTTGCAAAGTAAATTTTTACTTCATCTTTTGAAAAAAATTTAAATTTTAAATGAAAATGAACTTGAGAAAATTATAATTCAACTCTTTTAGAAATTTTTAATCAACTTACAAAAATTATGCTCAAAAATTCGGACCAAGGATAGGTATGGTGCACTAGTGTGCATTACTATCAAGTAGGTATTGAAAAGGTGCACCTTTGTTTATTTTTCTTAAAAATAGATGGCTGTGTTGTGATGATTTCCCTAATTTCAACTAATAAAGGTGCCTTTCGTCATGATTTGGTCGTGATCAAGTCGTGATAACATTTGAAAAATTTCAGTGATAAGCAAATTTTTGTTTATGGTCATTTATGGTGCACCTTTTCAAACCTTTTCAGTTTTGCCGATAGAATTCAGCCACTCCGCGCTCGTGGTCCGAATAGATAATCATAATTTTTAGACATTTTTCTTCAACTGTTGTGAAAACATTGGATTGAAAATTGAAATTTGAAAACAAAAATTACTTGAAATTTTCTTTAGAATTCTTAAATACAAAATTCTATAAAAATTCCCACTTAAAATTTTTGAAAATAATGTTGGAAAAATTACTTTGAAGTCGTTTTCAATTTTTATTCTATTTTATTTTCAAATTTTATAAAAAAATATTCATGAAGTTAAAGAAATTTTTTCTCTGCACTTTGTTTTGTTTGAAACTTTTTTCTAATTTTTTTTTTTTTTTTAATTCATTTATTGTGCCATATACAAGTGCTATGCTTAGAGGCACATTCTTAAGATTAGGATAGTATGTAAGTATTAAGTGTATATATTAGAAGTTAATTTAGTTACATGCTTAAAAATTAAGGTAAAGGTAATTATAGAAGTTTGTTTAGATGGGTGATTTTTATGAATTGGAGAAGTTTTTCGATGTTGTTTTGATTATCTGAGAGGATGTTTTGTAGATTTCCGTCGAGGTAGGTGTTTCGGGCTTGGTGATATTTAGGACAATAGATAAGAATATGGGGAATGTTAATAGGAACGTTGCAATTAGTACATATCGGAGGAGGTTGTTTTAGAAAAAGGTGTTGGTGAGTAAGGAGAGAATGACCCGTTCTTAGACGAGTGAGAATTGTTTCTGAGCGTCGGGAAGGTTGTTCGGAAGTATACCATGGGTCAACTGCGTTTTTTATAAATTTTAATTTGTTAGAAATGGGAATAGTTGACCAGAAATTTTGAAATTCATGTTTCATCATGTTTTTTACAAATAGTTTGAGGTCTGATAGAGGAATAGGAATGTTTGCTATGGGAAGGGTACGGTGAGCATGTTTAGCTGAAGAATCGGCTGCTTCGTTGCCTTCTATTTGAGTGTGTGAGGGGATCCAGCAAAGTATGATAGTGTTATTTTGATTAAGGAGAAGATTTATAATTTCTGGTGATATGGGGTGGGCGTATTTTGATTTAAAGTTATTTATAGATAAAAGAGCCGAAAGAGAGTCGGTAAAAATGATACTGTTTTGTAATGAGAAGTCTTTTATGTAAATAATAGCAGTTTTAATTGCATACAGTTCAGCTGATAATATAGAAAAAGTGTGAGGTAAAGCTACTGATATGGTAGTATCATTGTGGATTACTGCACATCCTACAGAATGTTCAGTTTTTGATCCATCTGTATAAAGATGAGAAAAATTGTGGTATTTATGTAATAATTCTTGAAAAAATTTTTTGAAGATTATTTGGTTTGTTTCTTTTTTATTAAATTTAGTCAAGGATAGGTCAATTGTTGGGTTGTATGTTTGCCATGGGGGTATAAGGTTTATTGGATTGTGGTGAATAGATAAGGTATTTGAGTCTACAGATTGAATTAATGTCCTGAGATTTTCTGGGAATGATTGTATAGGTAAAATATGATGAAGTTTTGATTTAAAATTTGGGTTGGCTTTTATGTTGAGGAAGGATAGAGCTGAGATGAAATATCTACGTATATTTAAAGGGCATTCTGTTGCATCGTTAAGAAGGCTGACTGTAGGAGTGTTGGTAGATATTTAATAAAAATGTTTGCTCACTTTTTTTAAACACCTACTAACAATTTTGAGAAATTACTAGTCAACATTTTCTCAGAATTTTTCAATTGAATTTTTGAGAAAATTATTAGTCAAAAATTTCTATGTAAGAAAATTTACTTTACTTGGTTTTGAAAATTTCCAAGAGGATTTTTTTTTAAAACTGGAAGTTGTTTTCTCAAAAGAAAAAAAAATGAAAAAATTTTCCGCTAAATAAAAAAGAAAAAATTGAAATGTGCTTCAATAACATTAAACTAAATTAAATTTTAAAAAGTCTATTTTTTGAAAAATTGAGATTTTTTAAAAAAAATATAGAAATTTCTTTACATAATAAAAATAATAAATATTGTTATACTCGAAACAATCCTATAGTGTTTTCAACATAACCCGTGTAGCAACGTCGATGCTAATTTCGATATAAATGTCGACACATCGAAAAGTGACCGATTTCGATGTGTCGACATTTATATCGACATCCACATCGACATTTGCAATGGTGAGATTTTGAAAAATATGCTAAGTTCAAATATTCAATATAAGTATATATTAAAATTACACCAAAAATAGTGTTCAAGCCAACATTTCGACATTTTTTGTCAAATATGCGGCATTGAGGCCTCCTTTGTAGCTGGACACATGCGAGTGTCCAACTAACATAGAGATGATTCTTAGACCTTATGTACTAATTCACAACACACTTTATCTGCGAGTATCACAATCACCCTCAAGACGTCGACAGTCAAGTCGATGCATTATTCGACCCTCGACAATTAGATCGACATTAACTCGACTTAAAATTCCTCTGGTCAACACTGTCGACAGTTATGTCGATGCATTATTCGACCCTCGTCAATCACATCGACACTATCTCGACTTAAAATTCCTCTGGTCGACACTGTCGACAGTGAAGTCGATGCATTATTCGACCATCGACAATTATGTCGACAATAACTCGACAAGTCGTTGTATTATTCAAAACTTTGAAAAATAAGAAAATTTTGTGATTCTTTCAAAAATTATTTATTCCTGAGCTTAAAATGTTCTTATTAATTGTTTTTAGTTCTTTTTAGATATAAAATTTGTAAATTTAATTGGCAGAAATTGTCGACATAAATGTCGATGCGTTTATCGAGTATCGATTTTTACATCGACTTGTCTATGTAGAAAAACAACGTTTTCTAAATTATAGGAAAATACTGAGAAAAATTCAAAAATTTTGATTGAACAGTTATGTTTAACATAGAACATTACTTTAAATCTCAAATATCATTTTTAATTCATCGTTAACCGAGAAAAAAATGTGTCTGAATTTTGTCGACATAAATGTCGATGTCGACAATTGCTACACGGGAAGTAATATAATAAAATGAATTTTGGGGTCATTTTATTCACGTTGATCGGTCTATTAAGTCTTCCAAATGGGTCCTTCCAAAGCCTCCTGGTCATGATGGTCCTACTTTAGGGCTTGAAGGAGGCTTTGAGAAGTCTCAATTAAAAAAATAGGTGAATATTCAAATTTAGCGCTATCAAAAAATTAGAAACGATATGTAACACCCTTCCGCTTACTTCCTCAATTTTTTTTCTTCAAAATTTTGAGTTTTTATCAAAAAATTTCAACTTTTAAAGGTTATTTTAAATCTCCTTTTAGTGCCCAACATCCTGAAATTCGTACCTAGTATTTGCTCGTATCTCCAAAAAATCAACCCGGAACTCCGAAACTTATTTTAAAATCGTTTGATAAAATTTTCGCCACCATTTTTTCGTACTCATTTTTTTACATACCCCACTTTCAAAGCTCAATACATCGCGAAAAATTCAAATTTCAATGCATCTCGCATTATCAGCTGAATTTTCAAATCATTATTCAACTCGAACCAGAACATGCTCTCGATAGAAAAAATCTCAACAGTGCATTTTTCCACCTCTCATTTTCTAAGCAACCTTTCTAGTACATAAATCTCGAAAAATTTAAGCTACTATAACGACTTTTCTAAAACCTTAAAAAAGCATCGTAATATTAGAACATCTAGAGCACTCGGTGGTTTTTTTCTCTCCTAATTAAATTTCACTACCAAGCAACGTATTCAAGGGGGGGGGGGTGCAAGAACGACACTGTATACATCAGGACCACCTACATTGTAACAATGGCAAAACGGCCTACAAAATCTGCCAAGTTTTTCGTACGTATTACGTTGAAAAAATCTTATCACTCGTGTTATTTTTTATGTATGGAAAAGTTTTATGATTTTGTGTGACGAATTTTTTCAACAAAACTCCCCGAGGACAACGCCTCCATCGGATTCGACTAATTTTAAATTTCTATACGAAACGAGACGTATCTATTATTTCCCCTCTCGGCTGCATTGGGACCCAGACACTGGTGGTCCATTGAGCGAGTTTTTTGGCGGGATTACTTTTTAACGCGAGTGCAATCAAACAGTCATTAAATCATTGCAAAAGATGTAAACAAATCGTCGAAGATGTGGCGATTTCACACACATACGGATATAGTCGCGAATCGTAGATTGATTTTTATCGGTCACAATGGTATCGGCGGCTTCGTCGAACACGCTAATTATTATTTTTGTTTGTGGAACAATGAGCAATGGCCACAGCCTAAGGAAATCTACGACTAAAACGTGAAATAATAGAATAATTCGGTTGCGCACTATCGCACAATTACGCTTTCTTATTATACTACTACGATATAATCTCGCCGCTCTTCTCGCGTCGGGGCTTTGTTTTCTTCGTAATTCAATTGTACTATTGAAACAATACGCTAAAAAACCGGCATCGTTTTTATGTCGCGTAAACCGCATCAAGGTGTTTCTGATGTGTTTATATCACCGCGTTCGCCTTTACTATAGGTACTCGTACGAACGGCAATTACCGCTGAATTTATGGCTGATAGATAAACCAGGCAAGACCACAGCGATGAGCGAAATAGTTTCCAAATGAATAACCAAACTCGACGATAAGTTTTACGTTTTACGATAAATGATGCAGTCATTGAGAGATTCCACAGTATCTATATGTATCTATCCGGTATTCTTTACGTTATTCTAATTGATGCCATGTTATGAATTTTATTGCCTTATTTAGACCAATGCAACGTTGACGTTACGGTGGCTTATTCTTGGCATATTCCGTTTTTTAACAGAAAATAATCCACTGCTGTACTGTAACTACCTAAGTGTCAACATATGATAAGAAAGTACCAGCTCACTCCACTCTTGATTAAAAACATTCAGCGTTCGATTGAAAGATTTTTTTTCAAACAAAAAAGAACATTTTTTCTGAAAAAATGAAATATTTTTTTCTGCCAAAAAACAATCAAGTTTTTCATTCCAAAACATTACTCCAAAAAGGTCAAGAAATTGTTTCTTAGGATTTTTGGATCTTTAGATCCAATTTCCAAATTTTAGGATCCGGATCAAGCCGGACATTCGGAAGTTTTTAGGGTTTTTTTGGCTTCATTTACGGTTTACTTTTCATTCATTTCACAGATTAAATATTGAAAAATTGAAAACACATGAAAAATAATCAATTCACTGAGAAAAAGTGGAGATATTTTTTTCAACTCATAAAACTCAAAATTTTTGTTCCAAAAAATGAAAAGTTCATTTTTTGAAGAAAAGAAAAAAAAAGAAAAAAAAAACTGATTGATACATACGAGTAGATACATTTTTTGTTCCAAAAAATGAGAATTTTTTCTAGTTTCAAAAAAGACGAAAATATTTCTTTGGAAAAATATTTGGTAAAAATTTAAAAAAATTGAAAAATAGTTTTACTCTATGTAGAGAAATTTTTTCAATTCAAAAAAATCATAAAATTTCTTCATTTATTTATTTTCAACTGTCTAAAATAAAAGATCTTTTTTTGGAAAAAATAAAAAAAAAATTGCTAGAAAATTAATAAAAATAAATTTTTCATTCCAAAAATATTTTTAAAATTTTTTATACCTACTGAAGTACATAAAATTCAGTTTTTTTTACTCCAAAAAAGTTGAGAAATTGTTTCTTCGAAAATGTGGAGATTTTTTCCCATAATTTGAAACATTTCTTATTCCAAAAAGTTTTAAGATTTTTCCAACCTAAAAAATTGAGAATGTTGGATTGCAAAAAGTAGGAACTTTTTTTGAAAAAAAGAACTGATACATAGATATTTTTCCCCCAAAAAATTTAGCATTTCAAAAAAGATTTTAAAATGTTTCCTTCGAAAAATTCAAAAGTTCCAAATGAAACAATTTTTTATTCAAAAAAAATCATGTCCTTACTTATTTCAAAAAATTTAGAAACTTTTCTGTTCACAAAAAATGAAAGAATCTTTTTACTCCGTAAAGGCTCGTTCACAATGCTCCTTAACTTTTGTGCTTTTGCTTAACCAGTACATTTATACAAACGTGTAAATACACAAATTTCTGGCCACCAGATTGGTGCAGACAGTAGTGAGTGTTAAGCAAAAAGCAAAAGCAAAAAGTTATGGTGTATTGTGAACGATCCTTAAGAATTGAGTTTTGTTTTCTCATGAAAAAATGAAAAAAATACCTACCTATACTTCTAATTTATTATTCAGATGACCGTAGACTATATTATTACCTAAATAAAATTTGAAAAATTCTTTCGAAATAAATTTCTTCAGGATAGCTTTTCTAAAAATTCAAGTATATTCTAAGAAATAGTTCCATACCATACTCTTTTTTGATATTTTTTCCCTCCATTTTTAAAATTATTTTGCTTTTTTTCAACTAAAAAAATTTGTTTAAACAGAATTTTTTTTTGAAAAATTTGTAGTTACTTGAAAAATTAAAAATTATTCAAGTACTAAGAATTTTTTTCAAAATTTTATTGTTTTCTAAAAAACTATCGCATTAAAAAAATTCACAACTGTTTAAAATCATTTTTTTGCAATTTTCGAAATACTTTTTTGTTGGAAAATTTTGAAAATTTCATGATGTGACATGAGGTTTTGGTAACAATTCATGTGGTATTTTAATAATAAAAAATTTATTCAAACAAGATTTAAAAAATAATAATAAAAAAACATAACTAATTATTATGTTTTATTGTCAAAATTTATTCGCAGTAAATTTTTTCAAACCTATTTGAATAATATTTAAAAAGAATTATACTTTTCAATTTCTAAATTTTTTTTCAATTTTTATAATCATTCCAAGTTGGAAAAATGTGTTCTAAAATTTTTTTTCAAAATGATTCAAGTGCGATGAATTTAATTTAATAATTTTATTTGGTTTTAGAAATCATTTTTTTTTTCAATATGAAAAATTGTTTGAACAGAAATGGTACAGTGGAACAAAGGGTGATTTTGGCCCCAAATGCTTTGAGTTCTACTGCACATATCTTCAGAAGAAAGTTTTTTTTGGGAGAAAATCTTCGAAAGAAAACCCTAGAAAATCATTGTATGCAATTATGTAAATCAGCGATTCGAAAAATTAATTTTTGAAAAAATAAAAATTTTGAAAAACTTTGATGAGGAATGGGGAAATGGCAAATCAAATCTTTTCAAAATAACTTTTACATTTCTTTCTTCGAAAGACAAATCTTGTTTCTCTACGCCATTGTAAATTTGTACTCACACGTTACGTAAGTAAGACAATTTTCCAGTAAAGCATTATGCAAAAGTTTCAGGCAAATAGGTATTCCAAAGTATAGAAACATATATTTATGAGTTCTCTCTTTGCAATGAACTGTCTTTTGAAAAATTTCATTTCAAAATAAAAAAAAAACGCGTAGCAGTCAAGATGCTCCGCGACAGCCGAATTTTTTTTTTCAAGTTAGTGTACCACTTTGAAAACGTTTTCATCCATGGTATTTCAGTTTCAATATCAGTTTTAACTTCAAATTCAGTTTAAAAATGTCAGGTTTTTGTCTTCAGTTTTAGTTCCTCTCTGCATTGAAGATTTCATCTTCAGATGGGGGCTCCGCCCCCATACCCCCGTTGAGGCTCCGACCCAACCCTCTCATCACTTTCGGCTCTTAGGATGGGGGCTCCGCCCCCATACCCCCGCGTTGGGGGCTTCGCCCACAACCATCTCGTCACTTCCAACTCTTCAGATGGGGGCTCCGCCCCCATGCCCCTATTGGGGGGCTTTACCCTCAATAGGGACATGACAGGAGAGGATTGAGGGCTTCGCTCTCAATCCCCTTCACACTTTCAGCTCTTCAGACGAGGGCCAACACACCAAAAAAGAGGTTAAAACGTGAAAATTTATGATTTTTGACCCTGTACGGGGGTCAAATGGTGCTCAAAAGTCGAAACCCCCAAAAGGCACATCAGTGACCTCTACTGACCCTACATCCCAAATTTCGATTGTTTAGGTTTTTAGTTTGGGCTGTAGGCTGTTCAACGCGTCAGAAAAGACAGGTTAAAACTTGAAAAATATTGATTTTTGACCCTGTATTGAGGTCAAAAGGGGTTTAAAGGTCAAACCCTACAAAAGGCACATCAGGGGCATGAACTCGATCTATGATAAAAATTTAGGCACCCCAGCTCCATTTGGGGGGTCTGTAGCTTGATCAACGTGAAAAAATGACCTCAAAATCCACTTTTTGGGCCCTAAAATGGGGTGGGGATGACTTGCGAAGCTGAAATTTGGATACAGCGGAGACAATCAGAGTCACTGTTGTTGGTAAAAATTTTAAATCATTTTGTCAAATTGGGGCTTCTTTTGAGCCCCCCTCAAAAAGGGGTGACCCCCAATTTTGGGGCTCGAGGGTCAAAAAACCCAAAAGGCACCTCAGTGATCCTTACCGATCCTAAATACCAAATTTTAGTTTCCAAGGTCATTTGGTTTGGGCTATAGGCTGATCAACACACCTAAAAAATAGGTTAAAATGTGAAAATTTCTGATTTTTGACCCTGTACGGGGGTCAAATGGTGCTCAAAAGTCGAAACCCCCAAAAGGCACATCAGTGACCTCTACTGACCCTACATCCCAAATTTCGATTGTTTAGATCATTTAGTTTGGGCTGTAGGCTGTTCAACGCGTCAGAAAAGACAGGTTAAAACTTGAAAAATATTGATTTTTGACCCTGTATCGAGGTCAAAAGGAGTTTAAAGGTCAAAACCTACAAAAGGCACATCAGGGGCATAAACTCGATCTATTATAAAAATTTAGGCACCCCAGCTCCATTTGGGGGGTCTGTAGCTTGATCAACGTGAAAAAATGACCTCAAAATCCACTTTTTGAGCCCTAAAATGGGGTGGGGATGACTTGAGAAGCTGAAATTTGGTTACAGTGGAGACAATCAGAGTCACTGTTGTTGGTAAAAATTTCAAATCATTTTGTCAAATTGGGGCTTCTTTTGAGCCCCCCTCAAAAAGGGGTGACCCCCAATTTTGGGGCTCGAGGGTCAAAAACCCCAAAAGGCACCTCAGTGACCCTTACCTATCCTAAATACCAAATTTTAGCATCCAAGGTCATTTGGTTTGGGCTGCAGGCTGATCAACGTACCGGGAAGCGAGAAAAAACATGAAAAATTGTGAAAAATCTTGATTTTTGATCCTTGACAGGGGTCAAAGGGGGCCCAAAAGTTGAAACCTACAAAAGGCACATCAGGGGCACAAACTTGATCCATGATGAAAATTTTGGCCCCCCAGCCCCATTTGGGGGGTCTGTAGCCTGATCAACGTGAAAAAAATGACCCCAAAATCCACTTTTTGGGCCCTAAAATAGGGTGGGGATGACTTAGGGGGCTGAAATTTGACTATGGTGTAGGTAATTAGGGTTCTCATCCCTGGGGCAAGTTTCAAAAAATTTCATGATATTGGGGCTCCCCCGCACCCCCTCAAAAAAGGGTAAAATCCCCAATTTTGAGTTAGGGCCCCAAAATTTTTTTTGCATCATTCCTACACCAAGGGGACCCTACATATCAAGTTTGACCTCATTTGACCTGTTAGGCTCGGCCCCAGAGTTCCAAAAGTAGCGTTAAAATTATATGTACATATATATATATAAATATGTGACATGTGTCAGATCGTCTTCTTTTGGTCCCAAACGTCGAGAAATGGGGTCAGAACTCTTCTACCCCCCCTCCTTCTAAATTAGGGTCGGACACAATAGCCTAAATTTTTTTTTAAAAATTCGGCTAAAAATGGATTACATTTGAAACCCGAATACGCATAAAAATTCAATAGAGAATGTATCGATCTACAGCTCAAGTACTGCATTACTTACGAATAGATATAAATAAATGTACTCGTACCGTACTACATGGGACATGTCAGAAATGCTATAAATTTAAATTTCAACCGAAATCTGCTTAAAAATGTACCTAATATATGATTATAAGTTGTGGAACCATAATAACAGGTGGCCATTTCCATTTGAAGATTTTTTATGAATTTTTTAAATTTAAAAATTTTTGAAAAAATCAAAATTTAAAAACTGTTGAAAATTAGGTATATTTTTGCATTTATTGAAAATGTCATTGTACCTCTCCTGTTTGCACAATTTTTGTAAATTTGTTTAAAAAATTGCCTAACATTCTTTTGTAGGCGCTGCATACGACATACATACTATATTGCCTCCTATAAATCCTAAAATAAGCTATTTTCTAAGCGAATGAAAATTAATACCTACTATTTAATTTCAAAAAAATCCAATTACCTAAATAAATAGCATATTTTTTATTTGTAGCTCGTTCAATTTCAGAGATAGGCAAAAATATGGCATATTGAATTTTGTTTGTTTTTTAAAGTTTTATAATCTGGTAATAATAAACAGTCAAAGCTATTTTTTTCCCCTCAAAAATTTGGTCAAATGAATGCTCAGTATGAATCAATTTCCTCAAAAATGTCAAATTTCCAAAATTTGCCAAAAAAAAAACCACCGAATGGAAACGGGCACCTGTCATCGTGGTTCCTTAACTTACATTCATTATGCCACATTTTAAGCATGTTTCGGTTGCAATCTGTATTTGACACTTCTGACATGTCCATTAGTCAACGATTTCTGCACCTACCCAAGGTGCAACACCTATTTCTAATTTCAAGTCAAACCCATCGCTATTATTCGAATGTTTAACTTTATAGAGACAAAAAATCAATCACGAAAGTCTCGATACAGATACTGGGTTGATAGGTATCCTCGTTAAAGTAAATTGTTACCGGGTAGATTACAACACGATGAAAAACGAGCTAGTAAACAGTAGGTCTAGCCGTTTAGGTATACCAGCAATGGAAATCTATTCAAGTATTAAGACAAATTTCTCTCGTGAAATTCGTTCGAACGTATCTTGAAAATGAAAGATTAATACGTTACCTTTTTCTTAGTGCTGGGGACGGCGGACGAGGCGCTACCGGCGTGCTTCAGTAGTAACGGAGCCGATGAAGATTTGCCGCTCAATTCATGCGCCAGATCTGATGGCTCCATGTGTAGTTTCAGCGACGTAGCCGAAGGTGATGGTAAGGTTTCTCGGGAGCTTTCAGGGCTGAGCGAAGATGCAAACGGTAAACAAGTCGGTCGTTCGGTTCGAAATACTGTTAAATCTGGATCACTGGATGATTCGACCGATATCGACGGGTTTCTAAAACTACTTCGTCGAACGTGCGATTCACTCGTCGACGACTGAGATCCGTTAGTAGCTGATAAATTGATTTTCGAATTATTTTGCCGTTTACGTAATTTTTCCCAAACTTCTTTGCGACGGTACTTCTGTACTCCAGAGGCTATAAAAAAAAGATAAAATTTCGTTAGAATTCTTCGTTTTTTAAGACAGTATAGATTTTGGGCAACCTCCATTTTTCGAATTCGATTCGCGTACAATCTTAAAAATTTAATGAATGCATAGAATCGGCTTCCATTCGACTAACATAAGTTGCAAAACGAATCCAAGTTTTATAAAAAATTCAAGTAACTATTTTGAAATTTTCATAAATTTTATGCTAACTTTCTTTCAAAGTTGAAGGTTCTGTTCACGGTATTTTTACTAAAGCCTTAGCCAGCCATTTTGACAAAAAGAAGCACCTTTCATCGAACCGAGCATTTAAAATCAATTTTTCTCAGGCTCCCAAATTACCACCGATTTGTCACCGTCCGCTGCAATGTGGTGTTGAAAATGAGCCGAAAGGACAAACGAAATTAACTTCTCGATGTAAGTCTTGGGTAAGTTGGTTTTATCAACAAATAAAAAAAGAGAATATCTACGTATGCATCTTTGCAGTTGGTTAATGGATTAATGGTTAATTAGATTTACACGATTAAGCTCCCCGCAATTTGAGAATCTCAACATCGGGTCGATCACGGATCGTCAATTGTGTCCTGAAGTCGCTCTTCGATAATTTTAATTCACACGAAAACTGGGATAACTGAGCTAAAAATACTCTTACATTAATTCCTCGTGATTCCATAGAAATGAAATTATCATTAGTTCTCGAAATAAACCGGAAATTTTAATAACTATCTACGCGCGAATATAACTTTCAAATTACGTACAAATCACGCCTGAAAAAACTTCTTTCCAACTTTGAAATAATTTCGAGATCCGTTGTTTTATTTATCACGAATCATACCTCTTGCAGTCGTTCGAATTAATAAAATTATAATCCTACGTTGTTATAAAATGAATGCGCCAACAAAGTACGAAATTCTACCACTAATTAAGGCTTAAAAATATTAATTTTTCCTAGTTTTCACTATTCACAAAATATTTCGATACCATACAGATACATACAAGTGTATGATAACCTCTACTTTTATAATGTATTGCATGTAATATTATTTCAATGTACGTTGCAGTAACATCATCTATAATAATTACAAAAACCCTACTCTGGCGAGGTATTGTTCGCCTTCCGAATAAAAATATACTACTCATACGACACTGTCTGGAAGTTAACGATTTCATTTCGTCGTTTCTTTTTTTATCATTGGATTTTGAAAACGCGTGGGCTTCACGTTTCGCTGTATACAGTACACCTATGCTACGAATATTAACAATTTATTGGGGGTTGTTTGATACAAATTTCAGCACTTTCATAACCCTGACAACGTGCGTGTCACGTTCAAATGTGTGGGACTTGCAAATTTTTCATTTACCTTACTTCGGATTTTTATGAAATTTTAAATTGAATTTCATCTCTTTCGAATGCCAAATACCTACTCACCTATCTACTCATCCACCCACATGTATTATACAATCAAAGGGTATTCTAGGTTATGAAAGATGATTTTTCGGTCTTCATACTTTCCATATTCAACTATGGGGTATTACTAAGGGGCCTATAAAAATTGGGGTACGTTTTCCTCCTCCCACTGCAATTTACTCTTCTCTTATAGATAATAATCATTCTATTATAAAATTCAATTTTGGAATCGCGTGAGCAATAATTTTGAAATGTATTATGGTGTGGTAAAAAATAAATAAATTGCAAATAATTTATAAAGTTTCAAAATAAATATCTAAAGTCATCCAATTTAAAAAGAAAGAAAAAAGAAATAAGGAAATTTTTATCGGCTTTATTATGTCGTCTTTCGTTCAGAATTTCGTGTGGGAATTTCGTCTCGTTTTTCGCCAGTTTGGTCATCGTAATAGCAGTTTATAATTATGTATTGAACTAGGGAGATAAAATGATTTTCGACGATTTTGAAGGTTTAGTAACGTAATAGTGGATTATTATAGTACCTACCTAAATAAAAATGATCTTTAATATTCCCCTTTTCCTCCAAAAGCGAGAAAATTTTTTAAAAATGGCGAATTATATCCTAAAAATGATTCATAAAGGTAGAATACGAAATTAGAAAAAATAAGGAAATTTATAATTTCTACTAATTAGTAATTTGTAAAAATTTTATTCTGAACAAAATTTTTCAAAATTTGAGGTTGACCAAAATTTCAAATAATTTACCGCCTAAAAAAAAAAATGGGAAAAACACTGCCAGTAAAATTTAGAAAAAAATTCAAATGTTTTCAACGAAATCAAAGAATTGTTCTCGACAACATTTTTAGGAATTGTTTTTTTTTTTTTGAAAACTTGCTATAAGTATTATACAAAAAACATAAAAATATATATGACTTGAAAATTCCCAAAGTTCAAAATTTATTGTTCTTTCTGTCCAAAACTGGTTTAGGATCCCTTCTATAACTAAACCTCCTACGCCACTAGCCTTAGTTGCTGTTTAGTTGCTGTACATGGCGTTATGTTAATAAAACAATAAAAAATTTTAATTCAATTATTTCTCTAAAAATTTATCGAAATTTTGAAACATTTGAACTTGGAAAAAAAATAAGAAACTTGTCTTCAGAATACAATAATTATTTTAAAAGAGATTCTTGAATGAAATTCTAAAAAAAAAAACACTGAAATCATTTTTATTATTTACTAACTACATTTTTCAAAATTCGAGGTTTTACCTACATTAAATATGTATTTTTATGATAAATTTTTTGAAGATTCAATCATACAAAGATTCAAAAAATCAACATTTTGAACAAAGTTTGGAAATGTAATTTCCAATGCATAATTATAGAGTTTTTAAAATTTCCTGTCAAATGTTTGATTATTGTTCGAGTAGACTTTCTAAATTTTGCTGTTTTTTTTGAATTTTCAAAAAATGAGGTACCTACCTACAAAATTTTGTAACAATTTAAAAATGAATTAATAATGAAAAATCCACTTACGTGTTTCCAACTTTCTATACTCCCTCCCCCTCCTAAAAAATTGAATACCACTTACTCCACCCTACCTGTGGATTTAAAAATTGTAGATTATAAAATTATTCTGTAGTTTTTAGAAAATTTGAAACACTTATTCTTGTTAGCTCAAATTTTAGCCAAAAAATATTTGCTGGACAATAAAAATAAAATTTTGATCAAAATTTTCAAAAAAACGTTCATTGCAACCCAAATGGAATTTCAAAAGAAATTCGAAAAATTTGTTTTTTCGAACAGAACATGAAAAAAATGCAGGTAGGTATTTAAAAAATAGGTATACCTATATAAACATATAATTTTAAAAGAAATTTGAAAATATTGTTGTGGGTAGAGTCTTTAAAAATTGATAAATTTTTTAAAATTCATTTTTGACGTGAATTTTCAGAAAAAAAAAATTTCGACGAAAAAAATTCAAAACATACATAACTTGAAAAAAAAACGGAAAAATGCATTCTGAACAGATATTGAAAAACACTATTGACCAAACGTTTTAAAAATCGGTTTCCAAAAAAAAAAAAAAAAAAATGAAAAATAGAAAATCTTTGTCAAAATTATTATTAAAAAGGTACTTTTGAACAAAAATTTTCAAAACTTCAATAAAGTAATTTCAAATAAATCTATTCAAAAACAAAATTCAAAAAAAATTATTTTCAATTCTTTTTTTTTGAAAATTCGTGGAAACTGAGCATTTTTTTTCTAAATTAAAAACTTCACCGAAGTATTGCTGTTTAATAGTGTTTACACTGTTTTAAACAACAATTCATCATATTTACGATTTGCGTTGTAATGCAATGGGCAGTTCTACAATGAAATCTTTGGAAATATTTCACCAAAGTTTGGGTTAAATGACGATGCAAAAAAGAACTTTTGGCATAGGTAGTCATTATGGTGGTCCTTTTCGAAAAGTTATAAAAAAATTTTGAACTGTCCGTCAATTAATTTCATATTTATGAAAAAATAATTTAATAACTTTGGGGCCCCAAATTTAAAATTAAAAAAAAAAAAAAAGTGATAATATTAAAAAAAAATTATAATCTCATGAAAAATGGTCGCAACGTAGGCATTATTACATAGCAGGATCATTTTCGATGATTTCTCATCTTTATCCCTGTTTTTATGGGACTGGGACATATGAAAATGTGATTTTTTCATGTTTTAGTTTTTATTCAAATTAAAACTTGCAAGAACGGTTTTATAATTAAAATTGCTTAAACATACGCATTTTTACCCAAAAATGCCATTCAAGGTGATTTTTTATCACTGCCGTACCCTTAAGAATTTTTCAAAAACTATCAAAAATTGACGAAAATGCGGAAAATGAGAAATCACCATATCAATAATAATTTTGGGTAAAAATGTATAGGTATGTTAAAACCATTTTAGGTACCAGAAACTACCAGAAAATTCGAAATATTTTTTATCCTCCGTCGTTTAGATCTTTAAGAGGTAAAAATCTTTTTTACACAAACCTATTAAAATATTGAACAAACGAAATGGTTCAAGTTCAACATAGAAATCCACGAACCCATAATTTTCATACGAAAGGTATTTTCGAAGTGAATTTCGACGATTATCGGATTTCAAAGTTATTATACATTCCGCAAGATTACCTCCGCAGCCATATTACCGAAAGAGAATATTAATTTACAATGAATACCTAAACCATCAGATATTGGAACTCAAAACATCTCTGTTCGTATGTACTTGTAAATCTTCCAAGTTAAGTTTAGGAATTCCTACGCAATGCGAAATATGGAAAATACTTATTTGTCATTTCGCAATAGAACTACCTTAACGGTAGATATACCTAACCTACGAAGCACTTATCATCTGAAGCATGTGTATAGATACGGCTGAGGTAATTAAAAACTATCATCGAGTCATTGTCCTCATACTGTACTTAGACTAGTGGACATGTACACGGGGGGTCTTGATAAGGATGACGAATTGTAAAAACGATATACCGTTAATGTAGGTAGGTACGTAAACAGATAAGTACAACTCTTCCAATGTGTCTGTGATTATTTGGAAACTACCATTTCATTTATCTACGTATAGGTTTAGGTACGAAGTAATAATACTCACGTTTATTATATCTGCAATGACGAGGCGGTGAAGCAGTTCCAATTCCCGATTCAGGTTCATCTTTAACCGGAGTAGAATCTCCCGAGCTATCACCCAATCGACGAGAGTCCTCGGTCGAAGACGTCGTCGACGAATGGTCATCCTCGGAGCAATCGGAAATCCACGTGAAGCTGGACGATCTAGACTCAGCGGGCGAAGTTTGAGTTCCGGTCTCGGTTACTTGTTGTTTAGATCGACTTTCCAGCTGATTTATGCAACATTCGTACGGCGAGTACGCCTACAACAGAAGCCCGCATTTGAACATGTATTAAATCAATGTTCGCCATCGTGAGCTGGGGAGCTGCTGCAAAAACAACAACGCCATATCGTACATGAGCAGAACACTATAGACAGAGGTACTTACGTGATGACCATTGTGAAACGCATAATCAGATCTTCGAACTTGCGGCAATCTGGCTTGCTCTGTGGGGTATATTTTAACATTAACTAAAACCGGATCGTGTTTATTATGAATGGTGGCAATTTGCGAACGTTGTTTGTTCTTGACGATACGCGATATATACGGCGGCGTACGTCTATTACCGTTACCGGAACTTTCGGACGAATGCTCCGACGTCGACGGCGAGACGGTGGGCGATGCACGATAATCGTTGCGCTTGTTGATCGTATACTTCATCCTCATCGATGTGCAATCCTCCTCATCCGACGAATCGGCGGCTACTTCGTCGTAATCGTCGTCGGCGCTTTCCGCGTTATCCGAAGGTACATAATCGTCTCGGATTATGGTATTGAATTCGGCCAAAAGGCTTTTCGACCACGCATCCAGGTATTTCTCGAAACTCCTGCTCTCGCGTCGAATCGGCAAAGAATACGATTTGAATAAATTCAACTCCGACCCGAAATTATTATTGTTCTCTTGCGGATACTTTTTCTGATGATATTCATTTATCACCGACACCGGCGCCGCTGGCTCTTCTTTACTCTTCCATTTCACCGGCTCTTGGATTCGAGAATTGGCACCCCATTTATCGAACACTTCGCCAATTTCTTCCTGGAAACCGAAATCTTAATTAAAATCTAGACGCAATAATCAAGTAGGGAAAAAATCAATAATTAGATAATATTATGTTACGCTAAATCGTGAAATTGCTTAATTCAGGAAATATAGGGGAAAAAATTTCCTATTTCATGAATTAGGCAGAATTTCCCTGTCTTTTGCCTAATTCATGAAATAGGCAAAAAAAAGGAAAATAATTTGCCTATTTCAAAAATTAGGCAGAAAATTTCCCTTTCATTCACGATTTAGGCAAACGTGATACTGAATTGCAAGTACACAAAAGTGGACGAATTTTTTAATTTTATTTTTTGTATATTTAGGGTTTTTATCTGGACTTGGAATATTTCTTTCAATTAAAATTTATTTTATTCGTGATTGGAGGGGAGGGAGGGGTCCAATCGAAATTTTTGTAATTACCAAAATTATTCCTATGACTTCAAGCTATAACTTTTGTTTGATTTTTTTTTTAATTGAACTCCCCTGGGACCCCACCGATTTCGCATAGTTAACACTTCGAAGATAGTAATTAAAAATTAGGGGAGGGAGGGAGCCAATTAAAATTTTTTTCCAAAAAAGTTATAGATTAATGATACTAAAAATAATTTTGGTTACTATAAAAATTTCGATTGTATCCTTCCTCCCTCCTCCGATTTCACATAACATCGGGTAGATAATTTTTCAAAACTAGGCGGAGGGGTCCAATTGAAAATTTGTTCAAACAAAAGTTATAGATTGAGGTCCTAGAAATAATTTTTTTAATAATAAAATTTTCGACTAGACCCTTCCCTCCCCTCCAATTTCGCACAATATGACACAAGATAATTCATTACTTATATTATTAAAAACTGGTAGACGTAAGCGTCCAATTTAAAAAAATTTCAAACAAAAGTTGTAGCTTGAAGTCTTGAAAATAGTTTTGGTTATTACAAAAATTTCGATTGGACCCCTCCCTCCCTTCCAATTTTGAATAAAATGGATGTTATTGAAAGAAATATTCCAAGTCCAGATAAAATACACATGACTAAGAAAGAAAAAAAACGATCCACGTCCAATGTCCATGTAAACACATTGAGTAAACTAGACACTAATTAAGTTACACTTGAATAAAAGTTTAATGAATATTCATAAAATTACACAAAAAAAATCTGTCAATTTTTTTCTCAGTCAATTACCTTTTTTCAATTTTTTTGGTAATTTTTTTTTGTAATCTTCATTTCTGTCAGAAATTTATTTTATTTTTTATTTATATTTTGTGTGATAATCTTGAAATTATAAACACCACCCCCCCCCCCCCAAAAAAAAAAATAATAATAAGAGTAACTTTTAACAATTTTTCATCTTTAAGCTAGTTTTGCTTATCAAAATCATCATTATTTTGTCGAAGATGGTTTTAGTGATTTTTATTTATTTTTATTTTATTATTATTATTTTTTTGTTAACGTCACTTTCAGATGACAATTTTTCAATAGGTTATTTTTTCACTGGAATTTTCTATCAAATTTTTTCTCAGTCAGTGTTACTTTCCATTTTTTTTTTCGTCAATTTATATGAGTTTTTTTTTTCATGCTATTATCATTTCCGGTCAGAAATTTTTTGAAATTCGTTTCTTTTTGTCCCCACAATTTTTCGTTATTTTTTTTCTTGGTCAAAGTCACTTTTTTCAACTTTTTGAATAAAATTTTTGTGTTTTCTTTTGTCAGCGTTTTTTGGTCATAGTTTTTTTTACCAACGAAATTCGGCCAGATTGACTTATTTCTATCAGTGTTTATTTTGGCATTTTTTTGGCATTTTTGTAGTCAGCATTATATTTTTCTGTCATTTATTTGTATGACAGAATTATTTCTGCTACTTGCCACTTGCTTTTTTCTGTCATAATTACGTACTTTCCCTCGAGAGTTTTTTCTCAGAACCATTTTGTACTGGACACATTTTTAATTTTTTTTTTGAGTAATTTTTTTTTTTTTTTGGTAAAGTTATTTTCTGTCATGATTAGAAATTGTAAAAATTTACTCTTGCAAAAAAAAAAAGAAAATAAACCCCTGAAAGAAAAAAAACATACTAATAAATTACTAAAAAATTTGAAAAAGGTAACTGACTGAGAAAAAAATTGATAGATTTTTTTTGTGTCACCATGAATTTATTAAACTTTTATTCAAGTAACTTACTTCCAAAAAAAAGGGGATTTTTCTGCTTAATTCGTGAAATGGGCAAATTATTTTTTCCTTTTTTTTGGTTGCTTATTTCACGAAATAGGCAGAAGACAGAGAAATTCTGCCTAATTCATGAAATAGACACAATTTTCTTGCCTATTTCACGAATTAGACAGTTTCACAATTCAGGTGTAAGGGTGTAACAGATATACGAATACAGATCTAGGTAGGTCTAGGTACTAGGTACACGATGCTACAAAAGTGCATCTAATTAACTACCAAATATACTTGGATAGAATTCAACGTGGAAAATATTCAAATTACTGGCAATCAACGTGTGCATCTGAAACCTACACCATTGGCACAATGCGTTAACCAAGCCTCAATTACCCATTACATTAACGCGTATAAATACACCAGCGGCCACATCATTACTTCTGAGCTTTACATGTAAGTACCTTAGATTTTTATCCATTTACGGATTTTTTTCCCGATGTAATTTTCTTCTTAAATGGTAATTAGTAAATTTAATACAGGTAAGGTAAAAGTATCGAGGGAGCTCATTTTGAGTCGTATTGAAAACGAAACCAGTTTTTTCTCTCCTATCAACGACAGCCTTGTTTGAATCTTCATTACGCATTATAATTTTTCAAAAGACCCTATCAACCCGTCACTAAAGCCGAACACCCAATAGCTCCAAACTTACGGTGATATTTCATTCAAAATCTCAACATTATACTTTGTGATGAATTACTAGTATTCTTAAAAAACGAAAACCGGTTCTCTCAGTCTCGCAGTGTGTGTATAGTTAGTTTTTGATGATAATTTGGCCGACACAAGGTACTTCGTCATTTATTTAGTTTACTATACGAGTATACATTATACCTAAACAATTAGCGTTAATTTCGCTAATGTATTGGATCAAAGGAGGGTTTCTTTTTTCCATGGAACGTGCTGCGTACATTATACTCGTACTTTACCAATTGCAAACAATAAAGAAGACGAGATCTTCTTATTGAAAAACCATACCGCGATACCATAAAAATTTACACTAATGGGCTATAAACTGACTATCGAATGCTAAAATCGCAAAATGAATAAACGCAGTCATTACTCGTACCCATAAAACCTACCTACCAAGTCTTTGATAATAAATTGGAAAAAAATGTACGACGGATCTCAAAAATAAATTTCAAAAGGCAAATGAAAAAAACCCATAGAATGCGATGTATTTAGAAAATGAATAATGCAACGCTAATAATCTGCATACATACGTTCAGTTTATCGCTGAATAACACATCAACTGTCAGATTTTTATTTTTTACAACCTCATCATTGCACATTTCAAGTACACAGCTAGTCCCGGGGGTCTATTTTTTTGAACTCGCGAGCGAAGAAAAATGAAAATGAATTTGACAACATATCTGTTATCACTTGAGGCGCAGATATTATCAATTAAAATACGCGTCATGGTTGTACTACGGTATCAAAATGTTTCATAATTATTTTTTCAAAAGCGAGTCGATGGCGGCGGAACACAGCTCGGCTGTCGCGCCGACAAAAACCACTTTCTTTTATTAACATTCAGAAAAGGTTTATTGTACGCCGCGTAAAGCAAGAATTAAATTGTCGACACCTTTGACAAACATGCGGAATAATAATATCTACGTTAGGCTTCCTCAGTGCTCCATATATCCTATTATTCGGGCATAAAGAGCCAATGCACACTTAACTAAGAATAATAAACGTAAAAAACAGGTAAACAAACGCGAACGTGAATATTAAAAAAAAAAAAAAAACAGTTCAAATTTTCAACCAGGAATATATTTTGTATTTGAGTACAATTTTATTTCAACAACATTTAGCAGTGTCGTCGTCCTACGAAACATAATGACCAAAGAAAAAATTGAATCGGCTTTAAAACGCAGTTTTTCACTTTGGAGGAAACTTTTAATCATGAGGTAAGTTATTTTCAATTATCCAAATCATGAAAAGTCAGCTAGGTATAAATTTTTGTTTTATACTTACAGCCTGTAAAAATTTTGAACCTCCGGGAAAATTATCAATTTTTGAAGAAAAAAATTATCAAATTATGAAGTTCTACATAGATAAATCAGTTAATTTTTGATAAAATCACCAATGATTGGAAAGTTTCAAGAGATATTGTAAATTTTCAAGACAATATTATGACTTTTTGAAAAAAATTACCAACGATTAAAAAATTGTCAATTTTTGATACATTCTCCGATTTAAAAAAAAAAAAAAAAAAAAACCCACTCGCCACAAGGTCATTTGGCCACCCGTTCACTCAAGCCAACTTTCTTGGCCACTGAACGACTTCAGCACTTGGCCATTTGGCCACTCAGCTTTTTTGATTTGCAATAATGAAAAATTTACTTTTAAAAATATATTCTATTGCTCTCAATCCTTTGAATCTAAACAAAAAATCGTCCAAAAATTTTTTTGAAAAGAAATATTTCAAAATTTTATTGAAAAAAAAAATCAGAAATTCTTTATAAAAATTTATAGTAAAATTTTAAAATTTACCTAATAATACTGTTGAACTTTTTTACAGAAAATTTTGAAAAATTTACCTCAATTTTTTTAAAAAATATTATGGAATTATTAAAAATATTTTGATAGGACTTTGAATTTTTTACCTACTGAAATTTTTTGTATCTTTTTTGAAAATAATTTTTAGGATGTTGAAATCAGTACGAACTGATTCGACTCCAATTAGAATCAATGTACCTATTTGATATTATATAGGTACCTTTTAATAATTAGGAAAATTTAATTTTGAAAAAAAAATAAGCATCTTCATTTAACCTACTACTTGATTCTTTGGCTCAAGCCAACTTACAAAATATTAAAAAATCAAATTACCTAGTTCAGTTTCTCCGAGAAAACACTTGTACTTCATTTCATTACTGTACGTAGATTAAAATTTGTAGAATTGCCTGTAGCAGCAACGCAAAGTAAGTTAAATTGGAATATAAATTAAGAACATTTTA
The DNA here is from genome assembly GCA_959613365.1 of Balanococcus diminutus. Taxonomy (NCBI): domain Eukaryota; kingdom Metazoa; phylum Arthropoda; class Insecta; order Hemiptera; family Pseudococcidae; genus Balanococcus; species Balanococcus diminutus. The sequence continues at coordinate 30,856,733 of OY390715.1, read as the reverse complement.
TAAAATTGCAAACATCTTAAAACAAAAATAAGCGGAAACGCGGAAATAAAAAAACAACAATGACGATACTTTTGTTCCAACTTGAGCAAAAAACTTTATTGTATACACGAAATTATACACAACGATATATACCTACCCAACTTGTACGTATAGAAGTGAAAATTGTTGAAAATTTTCAACATATATTTATAGTTATTATACCGTTAGTTTGGCGTAGTATTATTCCCTAAACGGCTATAACTGCAAAATAATTAAGTAGGGAGGCCAAATTTTAATGAAAATAGCGCCAAACAAAGTAAATTTCTAAACACAAGTTCGTTCCGATGGTAAACAATTTTAAAATTAGGATTTATTTAATTTTTAATTAATTCGCCAAAATCATTTAATTCACTTTTCTTTTGAATTATTTATATCTAGTGCTTGCGGAAATGTACTTTACAAGCCATAGTATTTTCTCGTTTACTAAATGAAATTGCTTTTATGCATTTCGAATTTTCGAGGCATCTTTTAATCAAAAAGTTCAAAAAATACCAGGGTAAACACCATAAAAAAGCCATTCATGATCGTGATACCAGCAATTGTTCCTTAACGAATGAGTAGTTTCCTTTAAAAATTCTTTAACCAAATTTCTCAAAGAAAACAAAACCGGCTATAAAAATGTAAAAAACATTTATACAGTATGAGCACCAGTTCGAATGGATATTTTTTATTATTTCAATAATTTCAATTTAGGACTTGACGTAGGTAAAAATGCAGAGCAAGAGTTCTTCTGAAGGTGAAATATGTATATTGTACTATGAATAGGTATGATGTGACCAATCGTGTGTGATCTTTTTTTATTGAAATTTTTACAATTTAGACTCCTGCGTTGAGAAGTTCTATACATCAGAATTCAGAACCGGTTCACAAATTGGTATTTAAAAAAAATTGCATATACAATGCAGTTTTAATATAATTTAGTATAGTTGCAATGACTGAATAATAATTTTACAAGGCTAAGGAGAGTATATAGAGAAAAGTGAGCCGATATGATTTTTTTTTTATGACACATCTTTTTTGAAGGTCCAGTCACTCCAATCCCCTTCCTTTGGGAATCCTTCATCTCTATATCAAAGCACTTAATTGATAAAATTTTCAAATAAAAATTTTAGTTTGAGATCCTAGAAATAATTTTGGTCCTTATAAAAATTTCTATTGCACCCCTTCCTCCCCTCCAATTTTGCTCAATACATATCTATAAAATCCATCAGAATATTTTTTTATGTATTATGAGAAATTAGCGGGAAGGGAGAGGTTCAATAAAATTTTTTGTAATAACCAAAGTTATTCCAAGTATCTTAATCTCCAACTTCTGTTTGAAATTTTTTTCAATTGGGGCCTTAGGAACGGAAGGAACTTCTAACGAAGGGGCGTGGGCCCTCTACATAGAAAGTATAGAGCCTCCGAAAAATGGCACACCCGCTAAATTGTTTTTCAAATTGTGTGGTTAAATTAAAATCGAATCATTTGTTTACAGAACCTATTTTTCCCTTCTTGGCTGTCCTGCAAGCCAAAGTTGCATTGAGGTACTGCAAACTCTTCAATTAATTCAAGAGTGATTTTTAAACGTATTATATGCAAAATGGAGGGGAGGGAGGAGTTCAATCGAAATTTTTGTAATGATCAAAATTAATGCAAAGATCTTCATTTACATCTTTTGTTTGAATTTTTTTTCAAAAATGGTCTTAGGAACAAAGATAGGGATTTTCTAAAGAAAAGGGGACTAGACACTAGAAAAGAGGCAGCCTAAAAAAATGGCATAGTTACCAATTCATTTTTTCCCACGTCCTTTCGGACCCGTAGAAACCCCATATACGAAGTTTCAAATTTTTGCGATTTTTTTTCACCATTTTGGTCAAGTCAGGTCACCGTGAAAAAAGACTGTAGATTACGATTCAGTCGTAAAATTGCTTCTTTAAACGATGTAATCGCACGGAAGCTAGGTTCCTCTTTGCGATTGCACGAATTCCTCTAAACCAACTAACCAAGCTTTTATAATTTTACTCCATGAGAATAAGAGTTATGGGGGAAGTACCTTATTTATATTTATTTTGCAACTTGTTAATTCAAATTTGAACATCAGCGTTATTTCGATAAAGGTACAAGATTGATGGGCATATAATTTCCAATTTCACCCTTGGATATAACAGAACACCTAACGCTTTCAATAAACTATAACTTAATTTCCCTATCCCTTTTACTGAAAACAAAAAGAGTTATAGGCTTACGCCTATCCTCAATTTACCATCTCATCTTTTGAAAATTCGTTGTATTATATAAATTCAAATTTAATCCAAACCTTTCCCTTTATCATTATTCTAATTCTAACCAAAACAACTGGCCATATACCTGAATAGTGAATATCCAATAAGTAGGTAAATATTTTTTTCAACTTTAAAAAATAAATTCGGCGTGGAAATTTTTTATCTCGCGTGCAATTCGCTGAACTACGCAGAAGGCACTTATCAATTCAGCATATCGAATGAGTACATCTGAAAAGAATTTATTTTCGCAGCACGTCGCTTCAAATTGAACTGATTAGTCGTCTTTCATTCCGCTCAATCGAAATTGTTTATTAAGCACATTCTTTCCAACTTATTCTGCACTGACACACCACGGAGTCATATCGTCTGAAGATTATTTGCTTCTCGTATCAGAATAAGAAAACCCATGACGAGACAAATTTCACTTTCTATCTTCCTCGTTTCTTTGTTAGCTGTGAAAAAAACAATTGTACTGGTGTTCGATGAGTAATGCACATTGCACAGACAGGGTTTCGAATTTCCATAGAATGGAACACAAGTGGTGCAAAATGCAGTCGTCTAATTTGAAGGAGACACGACGCATAAGCGATATTAAAAAAAGCAAAGAGATTCGATAAGTCTTCAATCAAAAACAATTGGTGAAATAATTTTTTTAAAGATTGGAAAAAAATCCGACACTTCACTAAATCCTCAAAATGCGTTAATTCTATCAAATCCCTAATCCCGAGTAAATGCCTCCCTCTCGTGGGATAAATTCTAAAATTATATCTCTATACTTGGCACATGTGGTAAATCCACCTAGAAGCAAAGGGCATAGACATACGAGGTACGAGACGATTCGATTTTCATTTGAATTTTATAGCAGTTTAACCTTGAGTGCGAAATTTTCACGTTTCGTAAAACGTGTTTCTGAAATCGAAAAATGAGTGGGCTATTAATACCTGACGCTGTATTGTTTTAAATCCAGACGTCTCTCTGTTTCGTAGCCTACACCGGGGTTACAATTGATTTGTTTAAATAATGTTCTTATTTTAACTACGGTACATAATATGTAAATTGAATTTCAACGCAATACATTTTTATTGCAGATTAATACCGCGAACATGTTATTAATGTGAAACGAACCGCTCTCGCATTGTAAGATCTTAACCATTGAAAAAACCACTTGAAATTCAACTAACATGAGTAAAACTCTCGTACCTTTTATTTTAACCCTTAAGTACGTACGTACGTACGTTTTAATTCAAAGCGACGCGATACGAGCGGTTTCTCAAAAACAGCTCGTGCTTGAACCATAATTAATCAATGAAAAATCAGCACTCGGTGAACGTCTAAGGCATTTGCATTGTTCACACACGCTCAACTCGTTAGATAATTTGTCATTAATTAGGATGAGGACGCGGAATGACATGGCCATGAGTAACGAGGCCTCACCGGTTCCAAGTTATTAACCTTTTAATACTAGAATACCGTCCAGCATCCCAATTCAACTGGCTAATAAACGATGAAAAATTATTTTTCGAATACACGCGCGCCTTTCAAAACTACTTATTCATGCGTTTCTTTTTAAACACCTTGGCGTGTACTCGCGTACAAAAATGCCGTTTTTCCTCCTCAAAGCTGGCCCGATTTTCACATTTCATCGCTTAAATTATTCCTCCTATAATAAGCACTCTTTCGCCCAAAATAAAGGCGGCCAGTGTCAATGTTAAAACGTGTAAAACGTCGGCAATCGTCGTAGTAATTAAATATTAGAATTATCATAGGTATACGTGGCGCTTCAACACTTCTTTTATATTTTTCACGTCATTATATTAGAAAAAATAACAGGTTGCCGAAGAAACGAATAGGTACCTATAATATAGTTTTAAAGAAAGCTTAATTGCGGATTGTCGTATTCAGTTCGATAAATTAATTTTTAAATACAATTAAACGTCTGCCCAGAAGCGTCGTCGATGAAAGGTACTGTCATCGATTGGCTCCTTTCTTTTATTCGACGATGTGTGCGTTTTCTCGAATCTATACTAGTGAAAGAATTTTAATTGCCATTAGCGTACCTATTCGAAGCTTTTGCAATCCGTTATATTATATCAATGTTGAGATCAACCAAAGATCGCAATATACCTAATGTAAACGAGAGACGAGGAAGAGTAAGGAATCGAAATTAATTCAGAGGTTATTAAAATTTTATCAACATGTGCTAAAGTAATGGAATGAAAGTGGGCAATCGAATGATTTTTTTAATTTTGCAAGTACAGCCTTGACTTTCATGAAAAACATTTTGATGATAAATAGATCCGATCATAAGTCGTAACTAATCGTAACAATAAAACATTTTTAGGGATTGTGGTCAATAATCCAAGGTGAAGTTATCTTTTATAAATTCACAATGGAGTAAAAAAGCACATAAAATGTCTTTTTTCACTTTTAGGTTAACAAATGAAAAAAGTTCGATTAGAGACCCAAAAAACAAAAATGTATACGTGCTCAGAGACGAAATTGATAAATTCGATCTAGCAAACATTTTATGATAAGTAATAGATATGACTGATTTAAGTTTCATATTTACGAGTATCTTAAATAAGTAGATAAACATACGTAATATACACGATATCTCATTTAAAAGCTCAAGAATAACATCACGAAATCAAAATTCAACATTCGACCATCGAGGGTGCCTCATCATTGAATTTTTAATTCGTGCTTCAATTAGTTGAACATTTTATTTCGGGTATTTAAAATTTTTTTACGTAAATTCGACATGAAAAAAGTAATATTTACGTTTTTCGTTAGTATTTCGGTTTATGTATTGTCGATTGAAATCAACGACGAACCGATTGTGGGAGTGCTATCTCAAGAAATACCCCCTCATTATTTACCATTTTTCCCAGCGCATACGAGTTTTATTGCGACATCGTATGTGAAAGCTACCGAAAGTGCTGGAGCCCGAGTTGTGCCCATTGTGACCGGAAAACCCGAATCTTATTACAGGTGAACAATTCAAATTACTGCCCGAGCGGCACACTCGATCGATAATATCGGAAGATGTAACGTATCGATAAAAAATCGTTTGAAAATCTATAGATTTTCTCACGATATTATAAAGATTTATCGGTATAATTTCAAAGGCAAAAAATCTAAAAACTATCGAATTCGATATTATTAAGATTTTATGACGATATTCGTCAACGATACTATCGACAAAGAATATTAAATTTATCGATTCCGATTTTCCACCGATTTTGTGCAGATATTTGAAACTACATTATCGACAAAGAATATTAAATTTATCGAATTCGATTTTTTAACGATTTCGTAAAGATATTTAATACTATATTATCGACAGATTATATGAAATTTCTCGACTTCGATATTTTACCGATTTTTTGACGACATTTGAAACTGTATTATCGACAGATTATATTAAATTTATCGAATCCGATTTTTTACCGATTTTGTAAAGATATTTGAAACTATATTATCGACACATAATATGCAATTTCTCGAATTCGATTTTCTAACGATTGCGTGAAGATATTTGAAACTATATTATCGACACGTAATATGAAATTTCTCGATTTCGATTTTTTAACGATATTTGAAACTATATTATCGACAAATTATCTGAAATTTCTCGAATTCGATTTTTAACGATTTTGTGAAGATATTTAAAACTATATTATCGACACGTAATCTGAAATTTCTCGAATTCGATTTTTCAACGATTTTGTGACGATATTTGAAACTATATTATCGACAAATAATCTGAAATTTGTCGAACGATTTTTCAACGATTTTGTGACGATATTTGAAATTATTTCCAAATTGGTGAAAATTTTTCTAAGTCCAACACGTCTGGAAGTACTAAACTGTCTATTATAAGCGTTTTATTGCTAACTTATTCTCAACGATAATGTATGGCATAGTGGCTAAGGTAGAGGAATATCATGCAGGAGGTAGATAGTTCAAGCCCCACGGGTGGCAGATTTTTTATAATTTTTTTTGACTTTTTCTGAAATGATCCTCTTACCGTAACATGAATAATGTGTTTAGGCATAGTTTAATGTATTAATTATGCTAATTAATGATTTTTAATTATAGAAAAAAGCTAGTAAAAGACGAAAAATCGGAATAAAAAATCGATAAAAAATCGACAGAATATCGAATTCTATAAAGTGTCGCGAAAGTTCCGCCTAAATCGTGAAATTATCTTTCGATATTGTAGATAGATTATCGATAAAATATCTTACTATAATCTCGAAATTTTTACTAACTATAATTCGTCGATAATCTATCTATATATCGAAAGATAATTTCACGATTTAGGCGGAACTTTCGCGACACTTTATCGAATTCGATATTCTGTCGATTTTTTATTTCGATAATTTGTCGATTGTGTGGTTATTTGTGATTTCGTCTAAATTTTTTTTACAGGGTAATTCGGAAATGAATGCTAAAACTTGAGATGTGATATAACCGAACACTTTATATATACACTGAGTATCTATTTTTGTTAATGAAGACGATACAGAGCTTTGGAAATTGCCGATCTTCAAAAGAGAATGCACTAATGAGCCTAAAACCGGAATATCAATTTTCAAAGCTTTGTAGCATCTCCATTTTCACAGATGAGCAAATTTTTCACTTAACATTTTTTTATTGGTTTCAAAAAATGACATCTGTTTTGTTTGTACTTCTTTTAAAATAACTGCCCCTTCAAAATTGGGATAGGCACCCACTCGATATTCATTAGGAAAAATAAGATAAAAAAAATGTAGTTTTCTTTTTCAACAAAAGCAAAACCAAGAATTTTGCAAAAGCATAATTGGGAATTAGATTTTCTGTAAAATTGAATTCTGTTTCAAGAAAATTATTCTTGGTACTCTCTGAACAAAAGAAAAATTTTTCAAGCTGTTTCGGAAGGATTTTTGAAGAATAAAAAAATCAAGTATGCAAAAAGTTTTCTCATAAATGCGATTTTTAAAGAGAATTTTTAATGAGAAAATTTACTTGCTACAAAGAAATTTTACGGAAATCTTTTCTCAGAACATTTCTTTCAAAATAATTTTTTCAGCTAAATTTTTTGAGAAAAGTAAAATTTGAAGGAGGATTTTAAAAGAAATTTTTCGAGAATTTTGAACGATTTTCCAAAAATAAATATTAAAAAGAAATTTCAGAATGAAATCTGAAGAAAAATTGAACAAAAAAATATTTCAACAAATTTTTTTAATAAATATCAGTTAGTTAAAAAAAATCTTTCAAGGGATTTTTTCAAAAGTGTTTAAAAAAAAAAAAAGAATTTAGGTAGGTAATGCAAGAATCTTGTTATGAAAATTTTCTGACGATTTTTTTTCCCAAATAATTAGTTGTATTCTGCAATGATAAGTATTTTTCCGGGAGGATTTTTTAATGAGAAAATTATAATTCTCATTAGAAACTCTTAAAGATTTTTTTTTTAAATAAAATTTTCAAGATACGTATTTGGAATTTGTCCATACAGTTTTAAAAAGAAATTTTGAAAAAATCTGAAGAAAAGTGTGAGATTTTTATCAATCAAAAAAATTTTCAATAGATTTTCTGACATTTTCTGAAGGAAATTTTCTAATAAGAAAATTTCATTTGCAAAAAAGAATTTCGAGAAATTTGAACGATTTTCAAAAATGAATGTTAACAGAAAATTTCAGTGATAAATATCAGTTTGTTAAAAAAAAAATCTTTCAAGTAAAAAATTAGAAATTTTTCTAGAAGTGTTTTTTTATTTATTTATTTTTTTTATTTACCTAAAGAATTTAATGCGAGAATCTTATGAATTTTTTTGACAATTTTTAAAAGGAGAATTTTTTAATGAGAAAATTTTGATTTTCATCAGAAATTTTCATTTACCTATATATATATATATTTTTTTTTTGAAACACCTAAAATTTTCAAGATATTTGAGAATTTGTCCGTACAGTTTTTAAGAGGAAATTTTGAAAAAATCTGAAGGAAAGAGTGAGGTTTTTTAATCTAAAAAATTTTTAATAGATTTTCCTGACATTTTCCGAAGAAAATTTTCTAATAAGGAAATTTTAATTGCAAAAAACAATTTTCTGAAGATTTTAATTCAGAAAATTCTTTTCAAAAATAATTTACAAAACTTTCAATTCTTTTTGTATATTTTACTTTTAGAAACATCTTAAAATCCGTAAATGGACTTGTTCTTCCCGGAGGAGGAGCAAAACATGGCCGGGGTAACCCATACTACGAATCTGTAAGGACCGTATACAGATTAGCCAAAGAAGTAATATCCAAAACACCACCATCTATGTACCAATATCAATTTAAAATTTTATATTTCATAACACCTATGCTTTGTTTACAGTTGAACGACAACGGCACAGTTTTCCCAATACTCGGAGTGTGCTTAGGGTACGAATTTTTAATCGTTGCTGCGAACGAAGACTCGAATTTCCTACGCCAATGTGACGTATACTATGAAAACTACCCGCTCAATTTTACCCAAGAAGCCACGTCGACCGCACTTTTCTCTCGAGTAACACCGGAACAACTGGATACATTGAAGAACCATAAAAGCACGATGAACTGGCACGTGTGAGTATCTAATTTATATTCAAATTTTCAACCATATACGAGTAAGTATTTCAATGTTTTTTTTTTTTTTTTTTTTTTTTTTTTGCAGATGGTGTGCATATGTAAACGATTTTGAAAATTCTTCGTTAAATGATGACTGGATCGTAACTTCTACCAGCACCAGCTCCAACGGTATCGAATTCATTGCCAGCGTCGAGCACAAAAAGTATCCATTCTACGGTGTTCAATTCCACCCTGAAAAACCTGCCTACGAATGGAAACCCGGTCAAAATATTCCTCGTGGAGAGAAAATTGTAATCGCAAACAGATACTTTTACGATCAACTGGTTCACGTAGCGAAATCCAACAATCAAACTTTTGCCAGTCTCAAAGAAGAAACCGATTCGTTAATTTACAACTACCCGGCTCGTTTCGATCGTGATACAAATGGCACAACAAATACCCAAATGTATCTGTTTTAAATAATTTTTTCATTAGGTTATAGGTTACTATTTAGATTAATCACTTGATTGGAGCTTCAAGTATATTTTCAATTGTTTTTTAAAACGTGCTCTGGTCAAAATTTGTAATTTAGATTTAAAATTGAATGAGAATAAAAAATCGACCAAAATCAAATTTGGACACTGCTTATTTAATTTTCATCTTGTGTAGGGAAAAGCTTTAACAATCGGAAACTGTAAAATACTTTTTATAATTAGAGAAGAAATTATGTTATAGGTAAGTACTGTACCTACCTATTGAAAAAAAAGTAGTTACGAATTTATCACAAAGAAATCAAATTTTCTATTTAACCACAAAGGTAAAGAATAATCATCACTTTATCAAATTAAACACATTTCATTGCTTCGCTTTAGTTAATATCAAATAAGTATTATGTTAATCAAGGGCAAAGACCAAGAGATCTATTGTGGAAAACCACGATAAATTGGGAGCTATAAATTTATCACAAATGCACAAATGAATAATTATACGTATCTTTCACTAAAACTACAAAGGTGAATTTGGAAGTCGATAAAGAAATACATTTATTATTACCTAAATATGTTCAGTTTGTACCGAATATTTGTTAATTAATGTCTGCCATATTATTATATCAAGTTCAACTCATAACGAAATTGTATGAACTTCTAAACGCCATGAAAGTTGTGATATTTACGTTTTTCTTTTGCTTTTTGACGCATACGTCGTCATCCTCTGAATTAAATAATGAACCGATTATCGGAATTCTTTCGCAAGAAATATCTCCTTTTCATTTGCAATATTTTCCAGCACATAGTAGCTTCATTGCGGCATCATATGTGAAAGCTGTGGAAAGTTCAGGCGCCAGAGTTGTACCAGTTGTCATCAACAAACCGTATTCCTATTATAGGTAAGCCATTAATGTAAGATATGATATCTATCTATTCTTAGAAGTTAGATGAACTCGTTTCGACGTAATGTACCTTTTTTCACCCACCCCAGTGTGATCTTATTTATGAGTATGTAAAATGTTTAGGGATATAATGAAATCAGTGAACGGATTAGTGCTCCCTGGTGGTGGAGCAAAAAATGGTAGAGGCAACCCTTACTACGAATCAATCAGAACAGTTTTCAACATAGCCAAAGAAGTAATTTCAATACGAATTACCTGCCTAAATGAAAAAATTATTTACCATTCCAGCAAAGTATTGCATCTAACCAAGTGAACATTAAATTCTATTTTTATAGCTCAATGATAATGGGACTATCTTCCCGGTATTGGGAGTTTGCTTAGGATACGAATTTTTAATTACTATAGAAAACAACGATGAAAATATTCTACGTAACTGCAGCTTATTTGACGAGAACTATCCGATCAATTTTACCCAAAGTCCTTCAATGACATCACTTTTCTCTCGGCTTAGTTCAGATCAACGTGATACATTGGAGAATCACAAAAGTACAATGAATTGGCACATGTGAGTCATAATGATCTTCTAAAATAATTTTTTCAAAAATTCATTCACCCTTTGAACGTTTTTTTTTTTGTTTTGCTTTTATAGATGGTGTGCCTACATAGACGATTTCAAAAAATCGTTGTTGAATAATGATTGGGCAATTACGTCGACCACCACTAGCACCCGAGGTATCGAATTCATAGCCAGCATTGAACATAAAAAATATCCATTTTACGGTATACAGTTCCACCCGGAGAAAGTCGCCTTTGAATGGAAAAGCCCACATTTACCACGAGGCGAGAAAATTCTACAAGCGAATCGATACTTTTATGATCATTTGGTTTATGTGGCAAAATCCAATAATCAGACTTTTACTAATGAAAGAGAGAAGAGAGATGCTTTAATATACAATTATCTTCCTCGTTACGATCCCAACCCAAAAGGATCAGGGACATCATACATACAATTGTATTTATTTTAGATGAAGTATTAGGTCGTTTTTTATGTTGATTGTTACACATAAAATAGGAAAATAGGTAATCTTCCATCAAATTAAACATTTTTTTAATAATGTACCTAGAGACCTAGACCTACCAAAAAAATCCAAAAATTTAAATTATGTTTTCTATAATTACGATAATATTTGACAATTTTTACCTCCAAAAATTTGTGAAATTTTTTTTTCTAAAAATATTAAAGGAAGTTTCTTTCAAAAAATTCCCAAAAAATTAAAAGATTTTTCTTTCAAAAAATTGAAAAAATTTTAATACTAAAAAAATCTTTCCATGCCAAAAACGTTTAAATTTTTCTTCACACCAAATTATACCTGAGTACCAAAATTTTAAAAAAATATGATATTTTTTACTTTTAAAAAATTGTAAAATGCTTTTCTCTAAAAATTATGAATTTTTCACGAAAAACTTGATTAAGTACATAGTAGATACGAGTATACCAAAAATTTGTAAAAAATTGAAATAATTTTTATTAAAAAAAAAAAAAAAAAAAAAAACTAACTAATGAAACATACGCTTGGTAAAATTCACCAAGTTCATGTGACCGGGTTCTTCGAGAGGTATTCGAGGACAAGAAGTCGTTTTCGTTTTTTTTTTTAAATTTATTTATTTATTTATTTTATTTTTAAGCAGATCCTTGCACGTAAGTGCAAACTTCAAAATCAAACACAAAGTGAACTTTTCCAAGAATACGATATAATGTTTTTCTCTGAAAATCACAGATTTTTTCTACAATAAAATTGAAAGATGTTTAACCTCAATAAAATTTCAAAAATATTTTTGCTCCAGAAAATTAAAAACAAAAAAATTCCAAAAAGTTGGAAAAAATCATTTTAGAAATTTGAAAAAAAATTTATTCCGAAAAAATTCAGGATTTTTTTCTTTAAGAAGTGGGGATGTTTTTTTTCTCAAAATTTATTGAAAAACTAAAAAGAAGTGTATTTTTTTGCCAAAATGATTATTTTTTTGGACTTACTCCCCTTTCAAAAAAATCAAAAACTGCTAATTCCAACATAATTTTTTAAAATTTTATTTTTAAAATTTTATAGAATAAATTAGAATTTTTTGCTAATAATGAGAAACTTTTTGCTCAAAACAAATTTATAGTTTTATTTTTTTTTATTTTTTTTTTATTTCAAAAAAGCTGAGAATTTTTTACGTTGACTTCAAAATTATGTTCAAATATAAAACATACAACATTTTAAAATTCTGGAAAACTTGAAAAATAAACCATTGAAAAATTATGGCGAGATTTGTGTGAAGAGGAAAAAACAAGAATTATTTTAAAAATTGAGTACCTAATTTTGAAAAAACTTTTGAAAATTGAGTTGGAATAAATTTTTAAATAAGTATTCATTTGCAATTTTTTTTTTTCAGATTTGGACAAAAATGTTTAAAATTCAAGTTTGAGCAAAAGTTGCAAACTTTACTCAAAATAAGACAAGCAAGTATTTCAAAAAATAAATAAATAAATAAATAAATAATAAATAAATAGGTAGGTAATTTTGTTTTAGATCTGAGAGGACGAAAATAAGAATTATTTCAAAAACTGAGTAATTTTCCAATCCTTTTTTTTACCTCCCAGCAGTTTTGTAATAATGCAATTACATATTTTAAAGAAAAAAAATGAACTTATATGAACAGGACTTCTGACACGAAATAAATCAAGTATTTCTCAATTTTTCAAAATTAACTGGAATTTCAACTTTTTGTACTGATTTTTTTCCAACTTGAATAATACCTACCAAGTTACTAAGAAAGTAACAAGTTATGATGCTTGTTCACTCCAATTTACATCTTTTATTCCATATTTAGCGTTCATACCCTGGAGAAATATTACGCTAGCAAATCTAAGAATTTAGGAAAACAAATGATTTTCTCTTAATTGCATTACCACAATCCTACCTAAACCTGGTATAAGCTCGATTCTATCGTTATGAAAAAGCACACAATTACACAAACACGTCGCGTCGCGATAAATCGTTTAATTAAATCCGATATTAATAAATACCAAAACGCAAGCTGGGAGCTTCGTCAAATAATAAAAACTGCGATATCTTCATCGGGAGCGGATTTACGACAAAACGCTTCCGGCAGCAGAGTGCGCGTCTTGTTTATTTTTCGACGAACTGTGCCAAACAACAATGTAACCGCTATTCTTTCATAGTCATACACTGAGAGTAAACTAAACTTCACGCCGCACGATAGAAGGTGTGACATGTAGAATAATCGCGCGGGTATTCAATATAAAAAAAGAAGGAAAAATATGAATGGCGTAAGAATAACCGACGCAAACACCCAGTCAAGAGATGGAGAAAAAACCTCAACAGATTTACTTAATGAATGCGATCGCGTGCTTTACGAATACTTCAGCCTTGCGCACCTTTGCTCGTGTATATATTCACGAGTAAATTACTGCCACTCTTCTATATTTAACACTTTTCGCATCTCTTGTTCACGACTTCTTCTCAAGACTGCGTAGCCCAGAAAGACAGAAAAAATATATTCGCGATGAAGAACGATTGTTTGTCGCCGTCTGTGCGACCGAGATTCGTGTCAACGTATTCGAGTATGTACATTTTTACCATCTACATAAGGTGTAAGGTGACATTACATACCTATTTGTTAGCATAGAGCACATCAACATAGACATAGACCAATGTATAATACATATACAATTTACATATACACTCTCAGACGATTGTTGAGCGAACATTAATCGTCCGATCGTAAATACAGCGTATGAATAAATACAATTTTTTGCATTCGCATTGAGGTAGGTATGGGTAGGTATTTTAACAATAAATGCGAATTGGTTACAATATGTTTATCATTTTTCAAACGCGAACCTACATAATGATATCGCGAAGGCGGATCATTTCATCTGCACATTTACAAAGCATCATTAGCGTGGAAATTTTACATTTTCTAAATCTTCTCAGTTCCCAGTACGATGATCAATGAGACTTGATCACGATACAATCGTCGCTTTCTACTGTGAAACTTTTTACAAAGTAAAATTTTCAATTTGCACCTATTGCTTTCGCGATACCTACCTACTCAAGTCATAAGTGAAAATTTTCTAAATCACACAATGAGATAAATTCGAATCAATTTTTATTTGTTTCCAATCGAATATTAAAGACTATAGGTAAGTCCACACCTATAGATAGGTACAGAAACTACAGATACACGCCTAGTACACTACACAGCATAACACAGATACGTAAACCATGTATCTGTCAAAGATACAATTGCGCTCGTTAATGTTGATCGTTTAGCGTGAATAATGCTCTCAAGCTCATCTCGTGTAATTCGGACAACACTCGTAAGTACCTGATGTCGACATTGACCATGGACCAGTAATGCGGTTAACGTATTAACAAGACTCTTTTTTCACTATGTATGTACTCGTAGTATGCGTGTCGTAATAATCTCATCCGTCCGAAACGCACTAGGCCACGATGCACTGCACTGCTCCACTCCATCCTGAGTGTATTCAATTTCAACTATTTCGTAATCGTGTACGTAAAGTTACACTGGATGCTCGTATACCATACCTAGGACTGTTTTCATTTATTTATTACGTTTTTAAATCAAATTAAACCGTTTTGGGTAGAACTATACCTATGTGTAGGTAATATGCCACGTAACTACTTTAATTCTAATCTGGACGTTTTCGATAAAGTAATGATAAGCTCCGTTGTTTAATTCAAAACACTCCGTTTTACCATGAAAAAACGAACGTTAACGAAATTATTTTTCAAATAAAAACATCCTAATTTATTAAAGACCGCTATTTATTAGGAGAGATAATACCTACCTTCTCTTTTTTAGAACATATTTTTATACGCACATAGGAGTATCAAAATATCAAGATGTAACGGTACAAAGTCTCAGAATTTTAAAACACTCATTCTATTTCTGTGGGTAATAGGAGATTTTTCAAAGTAAGTAATCATACAAAAAAATTTTAATAAACCAAAATGACATTTCAAAAATAAGTTTTTCATCTAATTATTTTTTTCAAATTTTTCATTTCACTTTTTCCCATGATTTTCTTCGATTAAAAAAAATCGTATTCAATTTTTTCCAATTTTTTTTTTACAAATTTTATCCCAGTAAATTTTTGATTGAGTTTATTGCCAAATTTCCCATCAATTTTTTTCTAGATTTTTTCCAAAAAATGATAATTAAATTTTTTTCAAGTTTTTATAAAAAAATTTCCAAGGAAATCGTTTGACAAATTTTTTGTAAAATTTTTCATCCAATAATTTTCTTCAAGTAGGTAAATAGCTACCTAAATTGCTCATCAATTTTTCTTCAATTTTCTATTTTTGAACAAAATTGCAAAATTCTTATTAAAAAAAAAAAAAAAAAAAAAAAAAAAAAAAGTAAAAGTACACAGTAAATTCTCGACTATCTGACTTCTCGATTATCCGAGCAAAAAAAGTTGGTTAATTTTAGCAAAGGTAGTATGTTTTTACCATGACCAAAATGGAAAAAAACGAGACCAAAATCCGTCACGAAATTCAGACACAAAAATTGGGTTAGGTTAGGCTAGGTTAGGTTAAATTAGATTAGATTTTTATTATCCAATTTCCCTTTATTTTATTTTTTTGCACAACTACCTTAGGTATATTATTGAAGCTCAGAAAAAAAAATTGAAGATTTTTTTCTGAAAAAATTCAAAAAATATAATTTTACCTATTTATTTTTCAAAAAAAAAAAAAAAAAAAATTGAAAAATATTTTTAAAAAAGATATTAGGTATTTATTCCAAAATTTAAAAAAAAATTTCAGTTCTAGAAAAAGATTTAAAATTTTATTCCAAAAAATTAGAAATTTTCTTACTTCTAAAAATTTTTTTACTGAATAAAATCAAAATGAAATATATCCCATTTAAAACAAAAAAATCAAAACCCGCAAATTTTTTTTTCAATAATTAAGAATTTTTTACCACCTTTTTTTATTCTGTGAACATAAAAAAAAATTATTAAAAAAAATTGGTTTTTTTTCTCTTCAAAAAAATTAAAAAGACGTCTTGAAAATACTTATTTTTAATAGTTTTAGATTAATCTGAAATGAATCACTGTGTAGTGTGTACCTTTTTCTTTGATTTCTGTTTGTGCAATCATTTCTATAAAGTTTTTGCAATGCGTTTTTTTTGTTGCATTTTTTTCAAAAAAGAAACAAAAATCGATTATATCCGACTTTTCACGACATCCAATCTTCTTTCGCCCTAATTAATTCTGGTGAGTTTCCAAAAATCTTAAAAATTCAAAAAATTATTTTTATTGAAAATGGGTTAAATTGATGACACGAAATTCAAAAATTAATAAATAAAAAATGCTTGTGTTGAAAAAAATTTGCTACAAAGTATTATGATAGCATACTCGTACTTCGTAGAGTGAGTGAATAATTAAGTAATCGCTAATCACAGATCATTCAAAAAATTCACAGAGGAAGTGCAAAAGAGACTAAAAAGGTGTTGTTTTCACAAAAGGGGCTCTTATTTATCAATTTTAAGCATTTTTTAAAAAAAAGTTTCCGAATTTTCAAAAAATCTTGAAACCTTGAGTGACTTGTGGGCCAAATCTAAAAAAAACTTCAGTCCAAAAAATTAAAAAAATTTTTTGCTGACAAAAATTTTTTAAATTTTTCTTTTAATAGAAATGAGGCAGAGAATTTAGGATTTTTTTTCTTAAATTTTTTAAAAAACTTTACTTTCTTTTTCTTCAAAAAATGCGGAATGTTTTCAAGCAGACACCAAAAAAATCAGGATAAGCATTATTATCCATTTCAATAAAATTCAGAAATTTTTTGTCTAAAAATAGCAGAAATATTTTAACTGTAAAAAAGTCAACAGATTTCTTTTCCAAAAAAGTGAGTCAAAAAATTAAGATCAATTTTCGATAAAAATTGAGATTTTTTTCGCTATGAAAACGAAACATTGTTTTACCTCATTTTTTACATATTAGGTATGTATTTTAAATAATTGAGATATTTTTTAATCAAAGAGAATTCAGAATAGTGTTCACAATGAATTTTTATAGCTATCCAAATCATATTTTACAATCATTTTCACTATGGCTTTTTGTCTCACAATGGCGACTTTCCCATTTTCACCCCTCCCCCACAATGACTCTTTCAAAAATCTTTTCAAAAACCATGCTCACAATAACTTTTTTAGAATGGCTTTTGTCTCGCATAATGAATTTTCACGATCATCTAACAATCATTTTTACAATCATTCTGAATCTTTTTTCAAAACCTTAATCCCAAACTCATTTGTCTATAAATGACTTCAAAATCTTGATACGTACTTCAAAACAAATTTTAATCAGGATAAAATGACGTCAGTTTTTCTTTTACTTCAAGAATTTTATCTAGAAAATTTTTGACTTCATTTTCTATATTTCAAAGTTACTTTTCAGTTTTAATTTTTTTTTTAATTTTGATAAAAACGTTTTTTAATAGGTAGGTAGATAGATACATAATTTTTTTTTTTTTTTGGCATTTTCTTCACATAGAATATCATTTAGTAATGTAGGTATACGGTTTTTTGAAAACCAAAACTATGAATAAAAACGGCAAAAATGCAAAAAGCAAAAAAAGGTAATACAAAAAGATGAGAAAAATGAAAAAAAATTGTAAAAAAAGTACACTTTTTAGCCACCCTATTTTGATACGTGTATCTTGTACGTACTGCGTACTTATCAAACAATAAAAAACGAATATTTACCTACTCGAGAAAAAACTCGGTTAAATGTTTCAATAAAAATCAAATTAAAAGAATCGCGCCAGCTTATTACATCCACCTGGGGTATAAAGATTTTACGTCACAACCAAAACCATTCGAACCCACTTATTACCGTCCATACTCCAGGGTCCAGTTTGGCAACAACAAACGCCCGTTATAGCTCTACCGTTCACCGTACATTCCGCCATTCTCACCAAGGAGTATCCTCAAAGGCGGAATTTTTCCAATAAACTTCGAAGATGACACATAAATTCGAATGTATCATTTGGGACCATCTCGAGCTTCTTTAACCTTCACCTCAAACTCAAGCTCAAGCTCGAAGATATTATCAACGTTGAATTTGTTTTCTACTTGGTTTCCTGGAAGTTTCTCGTACTACATGTATAAAACCGCATAATACGTGTATTATGCATAAAAACCAGCCAGTGGACATATTCGCATCGAATTGACACTACTGCAGCACGTGCTTTACCCGGATAAATTCCATTATAAAATTACCATAAATCTCGTTTCAAAGGTATCCAACGTTTACCCTCTGGCTAATTTTTCGAATATTTCAGAATTTTAAGGAATTTTATTCAACCGGGTCCCATAGAAAAAAAAACACCTGTTTATTTACAGCAATCAACGATGCCATAATATTGCACTCGTGCGTTCCTTCTTCGTGTAATTGAAAAATTGTATTCCTTTTCAATATAATTGACGTCATACTACGATACAGAGGCGGCTAATGTTTACCATAGTGAATGAGAGGTCGTTCTGGTATGTTTATAAATTTAGTTTACGAAAATAATGCTGCAAAAAGCGTCTAAAGAGAGGTATCGAGCTAAGTTTAATATCGTGCAAGTGTATTGGCCAACATTAGCGCCCCTATAAGACCTTGATAATTGTGAAAATTACATAAATATTTGGTCGTGATTTCAGGATTGGTCGAATGCAATCAAAATACCTAACAAGATTTTTTCACCACGCTCGTCGTATCGTCATCGTCATGATCATCGATACAACAAATTCGTGTATATTATTTATTTATGAAAAAAAGGATTTATTTTATGAATCGACTCTTACAAAAGGTCAAACATAAGTACTTGAAAAAATTCCCCAATTTATAATGATTTCCAAACACTATCAGAAGGTAATCGCTTCATTAACACTACGTATTATCAAGAGTTGGTGTTTTTTAATTATATTTTTTAGGCATACCTATTACTGATCCAATTAAAACTTCTGAATGAAACTGTTCAACGTTAGTAGGTACACATAATTTCATTCATTTTCGTAAACAAGAAAATTTTTTGTTATCGTTCAGCAGTTATGTACGAGTGATTAACGATTAATTTTTCAACAAAATACGAGTAATTGAACTCTTACCAATTATTCGAAGGCATTTTTATTATAGCACATACACAGATCGTACAAACCAACCGAAAATTTCCAACTTCTCGACACAATTAAACGAATATAAATCGGCGATATAAGCGATGATTGCAAAACGCAACGCATGCATCAGCGATGCACCTGTTTACAAACACTTTCGTTTCGACGCACTGTCACCATTGTAGCCGAATTTCTCACGTGTACGGACTCGTAAGCGAGAAACACATCGAGTGAGACGATTTTCGCGAATTTTCGCACCATAAAATCGCTTGAAAAGCGATAAAAGATCGATAAACCGAAAAATTGTACCAGCTTTGCGATTGAGGTACGTTATTATTTGTGTAGGTTCACCGAAGACACGACACACGCCATCTACTATTTATCTGAAACACGGCAAGTGGGAGACTCACTTACAGCAGACTACGTACTTACTAATGCAATATAGGAGGATAGTTGTCCATTTCCTTTTCTGTCACATAATGATATATCAGTGGTTCCAACCTTCAGTCGGCTACAGGCCGAATGTAATTTTTAAATGATCGTAAACAAATAGTCCGGGCTATTGTATTGCCTAACACTGCACCGTTTAAGTTATTAGCGTTTTCAAGGTGGACTCGAAAAAAATCTCGAATAAAAGACGCCTTTGCCAGGGCAATAAATTAGCCTCGTATTTTGTCTTATAAATTGACCCGCGCTGCATAATAACCATCCACCCAATAACTCCAGACGCAGAGTATGCAATTTTTTCGCATTACGTAATCGATAGAAGATGAGTCTATATTTTATATAACAATGGGCAGGAATATGGTTGTTATTAAATACCTAACCTAATCAATGTAGTTCGAGGGTTTCTTACTTATAAATGAATTTCAACATATTGTAAATTGACTCGTGTTACGATATAATCGTTCAGCTGTCACATCACAGCATCTGGGTAGCGCGAAAGCTGCAGCTCGCCATACAAAATTACGTGCGTGGACCATCAGGATACAACACGAGACAAAAATTATAATTCGAATGTCGAAAATATGGAGTAGGTTGATCGATTTAATTGAAAATTCTAAAAGAAATAATCTGCTAGAAATGGGAAACGCACTACAGTAGTATTATTTGTCCATTAAAGAGAAAATAAATATATTTTACAGCTTTTGTGAATTTAACGGCCTAGCAAGTTGGATGAACTCGAATCAATAATAAAAAATCCAACCATCAACATCACTATATTCTTTTCGCACTTCCTTCCTGTTAAGGTGAAAATGGCTGGAGAGGAGATGAAGGGGAATCGAATTATACGGGTACTAAAATGAAGAATGAATTGAATTCTACTCGAGTATACAAATAATGAAGAAAAATCACTAAATAACTTAACGAGTTTATCGTATCTGAGTTAAGTAATCGTTATCAATAATGACCGAGTCTATGGGAAGGGAGGGACTGACAATCATGCTCCATAAAAATAATGTCATCATCACTTTCAGCATATTTTCACTGATTTTATTGATTTTGATTAAAAATTCAAAATATATACCTACCAAGAAACTTTTGCATTTTAAATCGAATAATTAATTAAGTCATCGATTTGTTTTGAAAATGAAAAAATAAAACATTGCTTCACTCGATCAAAATCGTCGATATTTCAAAATTATTGTTGCACCTTCAACGATAGAAGTAGGCAAACCTTCGTATAATTTGATGAGTGAAACAGTATTCGAAGAGTTAATTTTTATTATAGGCATGTATAGATAAACTGGTTTCGTTACGTTCTTGGCAAAAATATTATACGAGCACAAATACTGGAAGGTATTCGTAGTAATCCCTGATATCATTGAAAATTTTTCATTCACACTGGATACAGGTATTTTTTTGAATTCAAAAGTGAAAAATCCTCAAAAACTCATCATGAATATTTCCAATTCACTTACCTAAAGTTATAGTTTACACAATTATTTGAATTTTTGGAAATACCTACATAGGAGAATTTGCACGAAGCAAAGCAACAATGTAATAATGAACTAATGAAAATGAACGAGGTGCTCAATAATGATGACGTCACATGACAAGTTGAATCTCACTTTGTATTAAGAAATTTACCTCCCATAAGAAAAATGGAAAAAAATTTGTGAGTCGAAAATTATTGATTTTTGTCATTTCTTTTTTTTTGCTAAATCATACCAACTGGGTGCCGCAATTTTCATGGTACCATCATGAAGAGCACTTCAAAACCTACCCCTAGACAATTTTTCAGAAATTTTTTATGCATACCTAGGTGAGAGAGGGGATTTTTTAAAAAGTCAAACTTCGTTGATCTCTTTCTTTTTGGTAAGTCATCAATTTGGTGCCAATAGCAGATGGTGCCATTTTGAAAGACCTGCCCAAGACAAATTTTCAGAATTTTTCCATGCATAAGGAGGGAGAGAAAAAATTCTAAAAATTGATAACTCATCAAATTTATACATTTTTAATAAGTAAACTATTGGATGCCGCAATGCCTATGGTTCCATCTTGAAAAGAACCTGGAGACCTACACTAAGACAAATTTTCAAAAATTTTCTATGAATAGAGGAGGAAGGAAAAAATTTCTAAGTCGAAATTCATTGTTTTTACGATTTCTTTTTTGGCTGAGTCATACCCACCGGGCATCGCAATGTCTATGGTTCCGTTTTAAAGAAGATCTCAGCACCTATCCCAGTATCCCCGGACAAATTTCACAAACTTTCAAGATATAGGAGGGAAGGGGAAATTTTTTTATGGAATTCGGTGATTTTAGAGTCAACGAATTTCAAACTTGAACCCCCCCCCCCCCCCCCTCTAGCGCATATAAAATCTGTGAAAATTTGTCTAGAGATAGGTCTTGCGGGGCTCTTCAAAATTGCATCGTGATAATTGTGGCACCCAGTCGGTAGGAATCAGCAAAAAAATAACACATTAGAAAAGCAGGAATGTGATGATTATGGTGTTTTATAATTTCATTTTTTTGAAATGTGAAGGTCCGACGCTCTAAAAGTCTAGGTACTTTTACCCAACAAGACAATTTGTGGTGACGTGGTGATTTTTCATCTTTACTCCAATTTTTAAGAGGACATAAAAACATTATTTTTTTTACGTTTTTTGAAAAAAGAAAAATTAAAAATTAGCTAGAATGGAGGGAAAAGTGTTGAGGATCAAAGTGACCTTGACATACACATTTCTACCCCCCCCCCCCAAACCACATTTATGTCGATTTTAGGTAAAGTTGAAAAATCGACATCAATGCTTTTTTAGGAGCCGGGGGGGGGGGGGGGGGGGGTAAAATATGTACTTATATGAAGACCACTTCTTGATCCTATTTTTTTTAATTTCAACTGATTTTTAGTTGTGACTGAAAGTTACATTTGGGGGGGGGGGGTGAAAAAAGTGAATTCGCGATTTTTTGCAAATTAATTTTTTCAACATTATTAAAATAATCCTCCTAAGAAAAATTATTTGCAAAAAATCACGAATTCGCAGGTTTTACCCCCCCCCCTCGATGTAACTCCCAACTTGATGAAGCTAGGAAAAAATTAAACCCCTACCGGTCACAAAAGTCTTTCGCTAAAAAAAATTAAATAAAACCTCGCGGGCCGCGGTGGAAGATGCCGCCTCGCGGTCAAATGGGAAAAAATTTCATTCAGTAAATTTGACAAATTTATTATTTTACAACCGAGAATTTTGACATGTTTCGTTTCTGCAAATCTGTCTGACTCAGCAAAAAACAGTTTTTTTCCTCCCCTCATACGAGGAAAATTTATGAATTCAGAGTTGGACTCACAAGGGGGTTTGTCCTATCATGTGTCGTCGTCATTAGTAAACCCCTCCTTCAATTTTCTCGCCTGCTCCATGCATAAATATTCATGCACTACACTTCCAAAGACGACACTACGACTACAACACTTCAGGTACCTACATTAAACATTTTAATTTCTCAATTTTTCCTAAAAAAAGAAATCAAAAAAGGTTTCCTAAAAACCGGTTCGATATACACGTGGAAAACTCTCATACCTATTTGATACAAGTTTAAGAAACACTGGAAAAACTAGCGAGGATAATCCCGATTCAGGGCTAGCATCTACTGTTGGAGAACATGTATCGTACAGGTTACATACTACATAGACAGTTGGACACATTCGCTGCCTGCTATAATAAGATTCAACTACAATGACCCTGGTGGACGGTACTGTC
The DNA here is from genome assembly GCA_959613365.1 of Balanococcus diminutus. NCBI lineage: Eukaryota > Metazoa > Arthropoda > Insecta > Hemiptera > Pseudococcidae > Balanococcus > Balanococcus diminutus. Next base: position 30,833,075 of record OY390715.1, on the reverse strand, counting down.
GCGTCGTATGGGTCGAATTATAGAGAAAAAGTTATCGTCAACCCGTTACATGTCGGACAACCTTTGAATTAAAATATGAATGCGGTCGATATAAAGAATAGAAAAATATGTTAACGTGTAACACGTTGTCGTATACCTCGGTGCTGATCGTTTCTCGAAATGAAGCAGAGGAAAAAAAATTGAACAAAAAATCAATCAAACTTGCTGTTGAACCGGTTTCCGATAATTGAACGTTCTCATTTTCGGGAATAACTAACAACGTGCTAAAAACTACACTCGAACTGGAACACTGAATGAATTTTCCAACGAGTATTTCATTCCTTTTACCCTTTGGATGTTATCAAGACCGGGACATTTTCAAGAACCGGGTCTCAAGTAGAGCTCACGTATTGACAGACGTGTATTTTAATTATTTACGCAAAAAAAACAACAACAATAACACCGATCGGTAACAGTTAGTTATGACATGTAAATGGAAATTTCAAACGACACAAATATAAGTATTCGAAAAGAAAAATAACAACGATGCGATGGTACTACTTTCTCCCATTAGTCATTTATTTATCACTTATACGCACGTTATTGTAAAACAATTTGTTATCTTTTTCTATTGTCGATCTGCACTTTGCTATGCATGTGTTCAACAAGTAAAATCACTTTTAAAAAACCACGCATCAACATCAGCACTTTCCTCGGAGGGTTTTTACAGACGTTTGCTATGAAATATTCTGATAATTTAATTTTTTCTGGAATTACCAATTCAACCTTTCATCCTTTCATAACCACTTTATCATTTTTTTTGTTGCAATTTCACAGATTTAAAAATCAAAATCATAAATGATTAAGATTTCAACATTGGCCTTTCAGCAAATCGTATAGGACAATGGAGAAAACTTCATTTCGCACGTTACTCGGCTGTCAACTGAAACTACACCCATTTTGCTCTTTCATTTATGAATTTTTTCCGCAATCGCGAATATCTACACTGGTACATCTTATTCGTAGCTCGTGCAGAGCGTTATAATCGCAGCTCATTAATTCTCACGAACTTGAACCAGATCTAGACGAGTTGTTATTTTGACATTTGAATTTGCTTGTAAATCCTTGAAAGTGACACAGCGTATACCCGCATATCGCATCATTTCATAACTTTTCCATAGTTTACAATAGTACCTACTTCAAAAAGAGGGGAATTAATTTTAACTCTAATTTGTATAAATTAATTTCAATTCCAAGGAAAGAAAAGAACTACCCGCAACAACCCTGAGAAGCCAGAAGCTGTAGCGCAGAGAGGCTTTAAGATTACAGCCTTGAACCAAACTATTAACATAGAAAAGTAACTCAAAAGCCCCTATTTTGTGGTACTTGGCGTAATTATCGAATACGTTAACTATACAAATCGAAAGCTTATGCCAATACCTACGTCAGAATTTAAATTTTGAAAACAATAAGTAATAAATTAGGTAATCCTTTTCTTAAGATTCGGAGGTGCTAACGTTAATGTTGTACATATGACCATCGATCAGCATATTTTTCCAATCATTTTTAATCAACTATTCTTTCAGCTGTACTTCTATAAATAGGTACTTCGAATTACACGCGAAAAAAAAAAATTCCTAATCAAACCACTAACACACGTTTCGAACCCTTGTAAATAAATTAAACTGTTATCTACCATTCCTAAAAAACAGCTTGAGAAAATTGGAAAAAAACACCCGAAACAATTATTAATTCGCGCCTCACATAAATCTTATGAGAAAGCGTGACAATGGCGATATCGAAATATGCTAATCATATATACCCATCGGGTAACTCTGACGTAATGCATGTCCTTAGCCTAGTGCTGAACTTGAACGATGAAAAAACAAATGCTAAACACCGTTTAATCCGAATGGCTATAATTCTGCCAAATTACTACCGAAAAGCCTCTATTAAATTATTCGCGAAATCCCCTAAAGGTAGCCGATAGTAAAATCATCCGTGTAAACCACATCACTCGTATGGTTATAACGTGTAATTAATTGGACGATCAATTGCTTTGAACAGATAGAAGTATAGGTACAAGTATTGCCTTTGCTATCTTTACTATGAATCAATGAACGAAGCTGGTAGGATATTGCGAAGGGTTAAAATTTATTCTGTTAAAGTTAAAGCTACATAGTACATATTATTATACATTTTACATTCTCTAGTTGCTTTTCAACTACATACTCTACACAGAGTGTCTTACAAAGTCTCAAAATCAAAGAAGAGTTTTTTAAAACCTTCAACAGGACTCCTTAAATATGAAAATTTTCAAAATTTTGAATATTTACTGGATTTTAAAAAAATTTCCAATTCTTGAAATTGTAAAAATTTATAAAATTTTAAAATGGACTCAATTTAAAGAACCTACCTATGGAAACTTGAAAATAACTTATTTTCGAATTTTTACCAAATGTTGAAAATTTTCCAAATTTTAAAAGGCTTTCAACTTTACTTACAAATTGATTTTTTCAATTTTGAAATTTAGGTGATTTTAAAAATTGATAGATGATTTATTAAAATTGAAAATTTACCAAATTTTGAAGAAAGCTACCAAATTTTAAGAATTATAAAAAATTTATAAATTTTAAAAATTTCGAAAATTTCGAAAATTTGAAATTTGTTCTTAATTTTAAAGAGTCATTAAATTTTAAAAAAGCAAACTTTTAAAATTGTGAAAATGATTCATCAAACTTCAAAATTTTACTTAAATCTGAAAATTATCAAACTTTGATTTTTTCCAAATTTCGAAATTTTTATATTTCAAAAATTTCCTTTATTGAAACGTTTTGAAGATTTCTTGAATTGAAAATGTTCTTATCCAGGTGCATACCCATTGGAGGTGTAAAAAACATACCAAAAAACCAAATCAGTTGGAAAATTGTTGGATTTTTTTTTAAATCAATGTGTTTGATAAGGCCTGAGAATTGGCAACTATTAGATAACAAGTATGATATCGACTTTTTACTTTTTTAAATTACTGTAGTGACTTTTAGATGCGACAAAAGTGACCAAAAATCAACATATCTGTATTTCACTGAATTTTCCTAAAAACAAGAACCTAAAATAACTTTGTGACAAATTTTCATGAATTTTGTTAAAGGGGGGGGGGGGGCTACTTTTAAATCGACTTTTTTTTATTACATAGAGTACAAATGTATTGACAGTATAGTTGAATACGCCAAGACCGGACCATCCCCGGCTCCACTGACTCCAAAAAAATAGGAAATTAAAAATTTCAAAAATTCCAGTTGAATATTTTTGAAATTGTGATTTCCTAGATTTCGTAGTAAAAAATGCATAGAGTTTTTGAGACTACAAAATAATTCTGTTTCATTATACTTTGGTCAACAAAATAACAAAAACATATGAATGTATTATTGGAAAATCAAAAAACTCTAATTACCCTTTTTCTGTCCTACCCATTTCACATGAATGCCCCATTATCTCAATAACTAATGGAGGTATCGAGCTCATCTTTTTTTGGAGTTGTAGAAGAAGTTCTCCCCCATATTTTAACGAGAGGATTTTGCAAAATTTTAATTTGTCGACGATTTCTTTCGAGTTGACTGGAATACTTCGATGAGAAACTATGAGAGGGTTTGATAAAATCGGGTAGAAAGTAGGAATTTTGCAAAATCCTCTCGTTAAATTACAGACCAAACTGTACTGAATACAAAACATTCTGAGGAAGAACCTCGTGGGTTGCATAGTTTTTCTGGAAACGGGGCATTAAAAAAAGTCGCATTGTTTTCCAATTTTGACGCTTAAAATTTTTCATTTTCCAAAAAATCTATCAATATTTTTTGCAAAACGACATCATCAAAATGCAATATGAATATAACATTTCGTTTTTGAAAACTCCATGCATTTTATTTTTTAAAAGTCAAAAATTATTTTTTTCTGTAAAAAAATGCAAAATGATTTTTGTTTCCAATTTTTCCTCGATACTTCAGATAAAAAAAATCAAAAATGCATCATATAAAAAAGTCTTAAAAAATTCCGCTTCTCAAAGCTATGCATCAAAAAAACAATCAAATAATTTTTAGCAAAGCTCCTAAAAACTTTCAAGAAATTTCAAATAAAAATTTCAAATCGTTCACAAGACCATCAGAAAACATTCTACAAAGTGCTAGAAAATCAAAATAACAAAAATTACACAAATTTTTGCAGAATTTTATGCAAATATTGAAGAAAAACATTCACACAATTTCAAAAAATCTTTCTAAAATTTTAGAAAATTGCAAAAATTTTCATTAAATTTTTCATAAAATTATATAAAAACTTCAAACAAATTTTTAAAAAAAATCAATAAAAATTTGAAAAAAAATATACGCGAAATAATTTTTTTTTTTCAAAAAAAATAGAGAAATTTTTTACAAAAAAAAAATTGAGAACTTTTGAATTATCTTCAATTTTCATTCAATTTTGATTTTTTTTCTTTCGCGAAATTTTTTTTGTTCCGTTTTAAATTATTTTTCAGTAATTTCTAAAATTTGAATTTTTTCTAAATTTCATTCAATTTCAATTTCTTTCTCTTTCGCAATTTTTCCCCATTTTTTTGTCGAGATTTTCCCTAATTTTTATTCAATATTGATTATTTTCTTTCGCAAGTGTTTTTTAAAAATTCTCTCTCATTCTTTTTTCTTCATTATTTTCCAATTAATAATTTTCAATTTTTAAATTTGAAATCTTTTCATTTTGTAAATTTTTTATTTTCATGTTTTACTTTTATTCTCGAATTTGTACTCAATTTTAATTTTTTTCAAATTTTAGAATGCTTCTGTAATTATAGTAAAATAATCTGGATGAAAATATGAGAAAATTTCAAATTTGAAGATCAAAAAAAAGTTAATGTAGTTTCTTTACTGAAATTTTTTCCATTTTTTTTTTAATTTCCATTTTTGATGATTTTCTAATAACAGCGTTTTTAACCTTAAGGAAGAATTTTTGCAGATTCTGATCATGATTGGTTTCATAAATTCAGAATGAATAAAAAATTTGAAAAGAAGATATTACAGAATAAATTTTCTGGAAAAAAATTTCTTGTTCATTCAAAACAAAACACGGTTATACCGCATAAAACATATGAAAACAAGCTCCACAGGTATATAAACAACAGTATGCATGTGTTCAGTTCGAGGAAAAAAATGTGAAAACTTACGAGTATAACCATTAGGAATAAAATTACACGTTAATATTCTCCATAAACGTACAAATCACCCGAAGAAGAACCAATAGAATGCCATGTTCTGGGTATAAAACTACTACTTTACATATTAGCCTACAGTTATAGGTACGTCGCGTCATTCGAAAGGCAACAAAAATCGTTCATTATTGAATCAATATACGTACAAATCGAAGAAAGATTACACCACCGAGGAGATATTCCATCACGATCAAACAAGTTGACACGCCCGCAATAAAAAGCGTGCCAAAAATCTCTCCAACCTCCAACTTCAGAGCTGACATACCGTACTTACGATTTTCAGTATAAGAGTACATATACAGTGCAAAGTAACGAGAGGAATCAGTACATCCCACCCACACGATCCCCTTGATTAATAATTGCTCTCATTATGAAAAATCTTCTGCATATATAATTTACAATATATGCACTGAATGTTTACATTCCCTAATGGGAATTTGTGACATGACGTTATCTCACGAAGTTCCATATTGAACAGGAAACATTCGTCTCCTCTATGAATTTTTTCTATCCTCCGTTCCAGCAATATTCCTACAACGTGCATTGGAAAAACAAACGTATAATTTAAACCTAGTATATATCACTTATAACTATACGTCTTACGTGCAAATTTCTTCGTACAGCTTATAATGTCTTTTCCGCAATGGAGAAAACTTTGTTGTTCTCTAAAGCATGCGAGTGTGTTGTATATGAAAAACCTATTTCTCAAACTTTCGCAATGGCAAACTGAAATTTTCATCCAAATAAACTTCACCATCACCATGTAAGTACGAAGAAGTTTTCCCTAATGAAAACATGTTTGCTTCGTATCTCTAATTCAACTGTTGCCTGGTGTACCTCTGCCACTGGGTATACAATGTAGGTAGGCCTTTAAGGATGTTTTTCATCATTTAAACGATTTAAAAGAATAAGGGAACCACTCGAACGAAAGGTTGAAAGTTACAAGTTGAATCTTCACCTGAAGTTATTTTTTCGAGCAATGCCCTACAATACGTATGTATGTACGTTTGATACCAAAACTGGACTCAAATGACTCCTATTGATACAAAAAAATTATTTCGATAGAAAAAGTTTAAAAATTTTTATAGCAGGGTTGCCAACTTTCGATTTTCATAAAACATCAATTTTAACAATTCAAAATTCTCGATTTTTTAGCAATCTGCAGTTTTTCAACCCCCTGGTATGGAGAGAAAATCGAAATCAAATTTCAAGGTGAATGGCCTGGGGAGGTGTAGAAACTCAAATTGCACTTTTCTAGGGGTGTGACCGAGATAGCATATAGGTGGCACTATCCAAAAGTGGCAAAAAACTGTGATTTTTTTTCAAAAGTGACCCTACTTTGAGGGCTCTTAGCTCCACATCCCTAAGAGGTAGGGGGCTCAAAAAAAAATTTCGGAGGTTCTCAACTCAAAGTGAACCATCTCTGTGAGTTTGGTCGAAATCCGAAGTATGTTTTTTTTTTTCACTCCACCCTAATGAAGGTATATCTTCTTTGCGGAAACTCGTCACTGATCCGTACAACACGATAATGTTTAATTATTCGGTAGTCATTTCAATAATCGATGATCCGTGATATTTGATAGAAAAGGCAGCGCTCGGCGCGAGAATTCAAGTAAATCAGGAATTGACCAACCTTTCAGGATTGATAACGTTCGTGAGTCGAGTCATGACTTAGGATTTAATCTGTACGCGAGCTCGTGACTTAAATATGAATCTAATGGTGAAAAGTATTCCAATTATATAGTTTTTCTCGAACACGAATTGCATAATGTTAGCTGAGTGTACCAGTTTTACAGTCAACGATCGCTTATTTAGTATAAGTACAAGAGTATCCCTTATACTTCCTCCCATCAAAAATAACCTTATTTTGTGATTCCGTCAATTTATACGAGCCACATCATTCATAACAGGTACCACACATCGACTCGTCAGTCGACTGCATAAAATGAAACATCATACTGATAATAACCGCTTCTCGTAAGTATCAAAATTTCAAAAAGGAAGTCGCGATAGACGTGTAACATGTCGTGCCAAATATCATTTATCTTGTACCATGTTTACTTACTCCCCCGCTATTGAAAGAAATTTCCTGATGCATATCTTGTCTGTTGTCGAGTCGCGATTGTATGTAGAATCAAAATCGACTCGATCAATAATCTAAAATGCTTTCTATGCTTATTCTAAAACACACACTAGTATAATAAGTATAGGAAAACAAACTCACGTTGACTTTTTCGAGATATAATTCCAATTCTCGATAAGGATCCGATCCAGAAATAACACCGGCAGCTCTTTCGTCCGAACACGTGTTGATCATGCTGAAACGTTCCTCCAGGGATGTCATCATCCAATCAAAAAGGTATAACTAAAACAAAACCAAAATGTACCTTATGTTAGTCTTAGTACGAGTACCTAATATATTTTCAACGAAACGTTCTAGTATAATATTCGTGGTTCCTTCCTTTTCCTTTACCATACGAGCATACTGTATGTTGTATTTACAATGTATGATCATCTCACATGGTTTTTTCCCCGCCTGCACCTTCTTCTTCCTATTCTATTCTTTAGTTACCATCCGTCAGATGTACTCGCGTGCATGTAGGTATTAAGAATGCGTTTGTGTATAAATGTGTGAGTAGTGTAAACACGATGAGGGTTATTTCTTCACAGCTTATAGAGTTAATTTTTATGTTCGTTTATACGATTTCTGCTTTTTTTGTCAAGCTCAAGATGTACGGTTGATACTACATACAATATACGTACAACATAATACGAGTACTTCTGTTCTTATGAGGAACCATAAAAGCTAATCGGATAAAGGGTATAGGAAGAATACGTGATGACTAATGAATAAAAAATTCAATTATTTTTTTTAAAACGTATAAAAACCAATGTAGCAGTAAGTAGGCACATTAAAAAATGAGACGCTGGAATCTGGCATACAATTGACTCCATAAAATGAAATGTGAAAAATTGAAATAAAATTTTATACCTATAGTGAAATAGATTCAAAAATCTGTCGTATAAGTTATTGAACGCCCAATCACAGCTCGGAAATAATTTTATTAATGCTGTATCTCGATATAAAAAAATATTTTGAGCAAAAAATAAAAATTTTCAACTTTTAAATTATTAATAAATACGAGAAAAATGTTAAGGACAGCTACAAAAATTTAACAAAATATTAAAATGTTTCCCTAAAAAAAAAAAAAAAAAAAAAAAAAAAAGTGTTGAAAATGTACAAAATCCTCCCAGAAAAAACCTCATACAAAGTTTATAAGAAAATTCATTATGAATGAAAATCAAAAAATTTACCAACTTTCGAAAAAAATTCAATTTTTTGAACATTATGGAGTTTTAAAAAAATTATTTTTTTAAATCGACGAACAAAATACCAGAAAAACTTGAATCCAAATTCTAAAAAAAAAAATACTAAATTTATAAATTTATAAATTGCTTCTTAAATTTTTAAAAACAAAAATGAAAACTAGTTTTCCAGTAACATTTGAAAAAATTACGTTTACACAAAATAACCAATTAAATGAGAATGGATTTTTTTTCAATTTTGAACTTAAATTAAAGAAACAACAAAAACAAAAAAATTTGCTCAAAATATGCGAATGATAAGTATAAGTTTTTAAACACCAGTTTCATAAGGGCAAAGTGATTCGTCGCGATAAATGTTGAAATTTATAAGCTGAGTAGGTAACTTCCAAAAATATGAATGATACGTGAAAAAATACCTACGTATGGCCATTTTTGGCTAAAATAAAAATAAAATATGAATAAATAACAACTAATTTCCGCGAAAAAAAAACATTTTTTTTTGTCGAATTCTATTTGTGAAATTAAGATGAGTTTTTTCTTCTTACATTTCTTTAAAAGAAAGCAAAATTTGGAATTTTTTGGAAAAGAGAATTTTAAAAAATTTAGTGATTTTTGTTAAAACACATACTTAATTACAAAAAAATATTTTTTTCCTAAGGAAATTTTTCTTAAAATTTTTTTTAGACAATTTAGTTTCTATAAACATCATTTCTTTGAAAGTTTTTTGCTTGTAAAAAATTTTGTACATACCAAAAAGAAAATTTTCAATATTTTTTTTTGAGTAGTTAAGTACTAAGTAGGTACTAGGTAGGTAGTAGGAACATGATTATTTTTTAATAAATATTCTGACACAATTTTTTCATTAGAAAATTTCTTTAAGATAATAATTTTATTAACTTTCTCCTTTTATTTACTCAATGATTTTTTTTCAAAAAATAAGTTTTTATTATGATTTTCCATCACTTTTTTTACTTACAAATTTTTTTCATCATCTTATTATTTTTTTTAGATCCTGAAAATGATTTTTTCAACTTTTTAAATAACTTTTTTGAATTTAATAAAGTGAATTGGCAATTCTTCGTAAAACAAAATTAACCAGAGATTGTTTCGTTTCTTTAAAAAATTAAACATACAGCAAAATATTTCTTTAGGTACCTACCTAACATTTTTTTCAAAGGATTTTCATCTTGACAATAATTTTTTTAAACAACGTGTCTCAAACATTTTATTTTCTGAGTTAATTTACGTATAAAGTATTATTTTTTAATGCCTAATAATTTTGATACAATTTTGTCTTCAAAATTTTTTTAGGACAACAAATTTAAATATTTAAAATCATGAAAAATAAGCCTCCTCAGAAAAAAATTAATCCCTCACTACGCTGAGAAAATTTTACGCTCATCAATTTTGATTCTCACCATTTTTTTCATAGGACGTTTGGTTTGTTCAGAAATACACTCTGTACTAAAAAATAAATTATGTCAATTATGTTTTTAAAGAATTTTTTTTATTTTTTATCTTTTATTGCCAAAAATTTTTTTGCAGCAAGACGAACTACAACTAAAAAACAGGAAATTTTGCGCTCTATAATTTCAGTTCCATGCATTTTTCTCATAAAACGCTTCGATAAATCATGAAAATATTTTTTTTAAAATCACCCAACGTTTTTTTTTTTTTTTTTTTTTTTTATCTCAAATTTTAAAGACGTTCTTTAGTTTTTCTGAAAACCATGTTTTTTAATATCTCAACTTTGAAAATTATTTTTCTTTTGAATCTAAATTTTCAAATTTAATCTCATCTTTAAACGAAATTTCGTCCAATTTCACCCAGTATCGTTACCATCTCAATTTTCACAAATCTATAAAAGTGGTCCCTTTTCAAAAATATGTAATTTCAAATTTTCCAATTATTTAACAAAATTTTTTCTTCAGGGCATTTTTTTTAGAACCTCTACATTTTTTCTATTGAATTGTGTTTTATTTACTCTTTTCTTTTCTTCAAGTTTTCAAGATAATTTTATTTATTTTTTATTGACTTATTTTTATTTTCTCAAAAAAATTTCTTATGAATAAAAGAGGGATTTTCACTAGTAAAAAAATTATTGTTTTTTTTTAAGGAAACTGGCTATTATTTAGGAAGATTGTTTCAAAAGAAATACACCTTAAACGATTTTTTTAAAACAGTATTTATCTGACAAATTTCGTAGAATAGTCTTAGTCGTATTGCTCAAATTATGCAGGTTAAGTCACACCTATAATAAGAAATACAAAAAAGATTATAAAAAATTGCCATCTTTAAAATAATTTATAATTCTGGTTTTATCATGACCTTGTGCATTCTTATAATACGAGTAAATACAAGACCTATAGGTATGTTACGGTATCAATTACCATACGTACTTTTTCAAAAAAAAAAAAAAAAAAAAAATCATATTATTAATAAATAGGTAAGTAATATTTTGTGTAAAAAATGAAGATGATAATTCCACGTACTATGGATGAAAAATCAAAAGTTAAATCATTTTCTGTACAGATGATTCTCTTCCTCCTCTTTGCATCATTTTTAAAATTTAACTCTTCTCACTGCGAATCGAAAATTCGAAATACACATCCTATTCACTTCTTGACCACAATAGAAGAAATTCGAGTACAAAATTCTCATCTTTAATGACTACCCTATAGTTTTCCTACCTATGGCTCGCATCGTCATCAAAATAACATACGACACGTAACACAAACCGAGGCACTTGAATGAAAAAAAGAAATTAGATTATCTTTGTAATTTGCACTAACGAAACCAGTACACACGGTAAAGTTCAACCAACTCGTATAGAATCTCGTTAATTTTATCATGTTTCCTGTCGTTTTTTAAAATCGCATTAATAAATTCCGCGCGTTTTTGATACACATACACTCTGCGATGACGTCGACGTCGCGAGTGACTGCGACGCTCAGCTGAGAGCAATTCGGCTCAGAAGATTGCATTTTTTTTTTGCAACAAATTTTGCAAACCGAAAACAATAACAGGGACCATAGGACGAGTACAATCAACGCATACCATTTGATTATTCGTCGCGTTAACGCGGACCTAATTACACAATAAAAATACGAAAATAATGAGTTTTTAAATAGCTCTCGGACACTTCGCGCGACCGCCATGCCATAAACGATGGAAAAACACAAAGGTCTCGTTTACTATAAACATTCATTATGCATTATAATTCGTCGTTGTGTGCTGGACTGGTTCAATTGATCCGTTGATGATATTATATTAAAAGTAGGACATAAATTCCATATAGTAAACCACTGTCATACGTACCGATTCCCACGACAATATTAATAACAATAACCATCATCGACTAGTAAGTACATCAGTACGTCGAGTACGAGGAATCTTCATAAACTATAAGACGCGGCGCCGTGCTGCGTTTAAATGTTAAAAGGATCACTTGGTAAGGTTACTCAAACAATTAACATAATCATAAATTATAGCTTCTTACCAAATCATAATCACTATTTAAATTTTACTATTTCATCACGCGGCGATATTTAATAGCGGCGTGCCTCTTTCATTATCACTTTAAACTATATCCGCATATCTTTCACAATCGAATCGAGCACTCAAAACAGCACAATCCAGATCGTATATTTAGATGGAGAAATGTCGGAAATAGTTTTCAAAAATAAATAAATAAGTCACTACGCGTAGGTGACAAACGTCATTATGTTTTTAAAAATATTAGTGACGTATACGCGTCGCGACGCGACGTACGAAAGATTTAGAAATGTGTCTAAATGCGCGCGCACCTTATTCACCTATTTACTCTCTCTAAAAACGTGTATCATAATGCAAAAATTTACTACGAAAGAGAAAAATTACTAGTTTATTCAACGGCCAAGTTACTTACGGTTAATTACAACCGCGACCTTGTTCAAGGTCAAGCGGATATATTTTCGACACTGGTAAAACGATCGAGCGACGATGGCGTTAACTCTTCCTCGTACCTCGCTAGAGCTTTTGTTTTTAAACCCAGACCGAGAGTTGGGTTCTTGGATGTTGGATTTAATTAATAAATCACGGACACGTTAAATTACACGCGGGAATCGGCAGCACATCGGTATTATGTTTCTTGATGAAGTCGAGCTCGAGCTCCGCCGGAGCGCGGAGCCTTTGCACACATTCGAAAAACTTTCTCATTTCTAATTATCTTGTCATCAAAAGCAAACTTGGCGAGCAAAAAATAAAATAAACAACTTCGATAAACGTAGAACGCCGCGTTACGTGCGCCACTTTGCGCCAAATTACCGCACCGATTGCAACCGAGAATTCTCTATTACAACGTAAATTTACAAACAATACGAGTAAGATGCAACGTGAAATTGATAACGTGTAATTGTATCGGCGCGCTATTAAAGCGTGTAAACTGTATCCTCGAGCGGTGTTGACACAATTGCTACCTATTTTCTATATCATTATTAAATTTATACACAACAATAGTATAAAAGGGATACTGATATTATCGGCATGCAGCTCTTTGATACGAAACGAAATAGGAAGCTTAAGACCACAAATAACTCTAGATGTTCACTTGAGTAAACAAAGTGAGTGAAGTACTAAAGTACCTAATACGTAATACATACCTACTTTTATGTGACATCGACTGAGAAAAGGTACCTCACAATCAGAAAATTGAAATAATTATTACAGGGGAAGCATTTGAAAAAAAAAGAAAACATCAAATTTGAAGACAAATTTATAAAATCTTAAATTTAATTTCATCGCACTAAAATTGAGTACTCGTAACTTCGCGCCAATTTTCAAAACAAGGAAATGGAACTTCTTCCATTCAATTCAAGAGGATTTTTCACATACATTTTTATTCTGTTTTTTTAAAAAAAGGTGAAAATCAAAATTTTTGTAGGTAGGTCCTCTTTTTTGATAAGCCTCACACATCGGTAGAAATATTGAACTTTAAATGAAAAAAAAAAATGAAAAAAATAAAATAACACGAAATACCTAGTTTCTATAAAATTTCCAACACAGCAAGTGCGTTATAAAAGCTAATTTTCTGCTGAAAATTATTGAAATTTTAGAAAATTTTCGTAGTAAAAGTTCGTTATTGGGCAATTTTTCAAAATTTATAGTTACTTACCTATATAATCATAAAATTACCACTAACTTTTCAGGTTGGGTCTTTTTTTAAAATTCATCTATAATCTTACGATAAGAATAATTTAAAAAGTGATATTTCCATTACTACATTTTTATATAATTTAACCACATTTTTAAATCGAACTAAATTATCCAAAAATTTTAAAGAGTAAATTTTTACCCCTCAAAAAATTTATCAAATTTTTTACATTTATTTACTAAATTGTTGAATGATTTGAAAAAAAAATTTAAAGACTGATGAAAATTCAAAATTTGAGAATTTTTCAGAATTTGATAGAAAAAATTGAGTAAAGTAAATCTTTTTCGATGAAAATTTGAATTCGACGAAACTTTGAGATTAGGTAATTTTTAAATTTTAGTTCATTTTTGAAATTTGATTAAATTTTATTGTTTAATAAAATGTCACAATTTTCAACAAAAAAATCGATTTAATCAAAATTTAAAATTGAGAAATTTTTAAAATTTGATGGAACTTCAAGTCTTTTTATAATTATTTTAATAATCTTTAAATTTTCAGCTAGATTACCCAAAAATTTTGAAAACAGCAAAATTACAAAGTACCTAGTTATGGTTTGAAAAATTTTGGAAGATTCAAGAAACATGCAAAACTAGAAAAACTTTAAAAATATCAAATATGAAAGGTAATCTTTAAAATTGTTATCAATGTTCGCGATTGGTTCAATTTTTAAAGTTGTTTTCTAGAGTGTAACTCTACTTTTCGGAGCGGATGTCAAGTTGAAAATTTTTTAATGTTGAATATATTTGTAAGAATGATTTTTCTCTTCCAAAAAATTGAAACTTTTTTTTAAATTACTTTTTTATCAAAAAATTGAGAGATTTTTCCTCAGCAAGAAATTTAAAAAAAAGTTCTCTAAAAATGAATAGGTGCATTTTTTCTCCATATTGAAAAATTTTTTCCCCGAAAAAAATTGAAAGATTGTTAACATACCTACCTATTAACTAGTATATTTTAATTACCTGTTGCATTACTTCGAAAAAACGAGAAATTTTTCTTACGCTGACTATTATTATTCCAAGAAAATTTGAGACTTTTTCTCTGGGAATATTAAAATATTTGTCACGCCAAGAAATTGAAAACCTTTACCGCCTCCTCCACTCCCCACTCAATGAATGAGAAATTCTCTTATTCCGAAAAAATGAAAAAAATAAATAAATATTTATAGTACTTACCCTACCTAAACCTATAGTCCCAAAAATCTGTTTTTTTATTTAGTTTTTGTTTTTTACTCCTAAAGAAATTTGAGACAAAAATAAAATTGAGATTTATTTTCTCCAAGAAATATTCAAAATGATTCCAAGACAATTGTGATTTCTTTTCTAGAAAAAACTGAAGAAATTTTACCCCTCCTTTTTCATCAATAAGAAATTTTCTCATTTCAAGAAAACAAAAAGATTTTTTCGAAAAAAAAATAAACAGAAAAAGAAACTAAAAATGATATTGATTTTTTTCCTAATTAGAGATTTTTTTCTAAAGAATTGAAAAACTCTTCTTTGTTGTCGAAAAAATAAAAGATTTTTCTCACCAAAAATTTGAGAAGCTCATAAGTAGGTACCGTACATATTTTTACTCTGAAAATTTACAATTTTTCCTCAAAAAAAATCGGGACCTTAAAATTAAAAATTTATACCTAAACAAATGATTACGTAAAAAATTGAGAATTTTTCTTCGGAAGAAGTTGAAGTTTTTTTCGTTTGAAAATTGATTTTTTTTTTAGAAAAAATTGATAAGAGTATATTTTTTGTTCCCAGATATATATTTTTTTCTGGAAACAGTAAGTTAGAATAAATTTTTAAAATTTTCAAAATTTGGTTAAAATTTCAAATTTGATGAAACTTTCCGAAATTCATTCTTTTTACATTTTAATAGATTAATGAAATTATATCAAATTTTATGGTTTGATAAAGTTTTCCATTTTCCAAGTAGAAAAGTAATTTGATAAAAATACACAATTCGAGAAATTTTCAACATTTGATTAGAGCTTTGAAATTTAGTTTTAATTTTTAAATTCAAAATTTTTTATTCGAAACTTTTTTTCAAAAACACAATTTTGAAATTTTTTCAAAAGCAATTTTGAATTTTTTTTTTGGAAAAACAGCTTCAAATATTTCAAAATGTCATTTTGATTTTGAAAATATTGTTTTGAATGATTTTTTTTTTAAATTTCTTAATTTTGTTTAGGGCTCTACTTACATTTTAAATTTTTTTAGCATTGGTTCCAAAAAATTCTCGATAAAACAATTTAAAAAAGAAAAAAAATACAATTCTCTTAATTATGTTAAATTATGTGCATTAAAATTGCATACCTTAGACAAAAAACAATCAATGGAAAAAGTTTTGGAAAAATTAAGAAACCTTTACCCAGAAAAAAATCGTTAAACAAAAACAAGTTTGCCTGATGATAAAAATTAAAGGGAAGAAAAAGATGTTATAAAAAAATTTCTACTTCTGCTCAAGCACTTTCTACATTATTCACATCAGTCCTCATTCAATCAATCACATCGCATAAAGAAACCCTCTACAATCTACAATCAGTCTAGCTCTTGCTCGGTTGAATATCAACATCGTAATATCGAACCCTGAAACGAAATAAATTTCTAGTACACTCCTTTCAATACATTTCGACATTCCAAACACGTCATACCTCTACAAAAATTGTCTGACTCGTTGAAGCTGAAACGTTCAAAAATTCATCGCCACGTCGCCGAGACGAGAGTCCAAGTGATGGCAAAATAATGGATAATTTCTTCAATTTCGCGAGTGCAAAAATGAGGTATTTTGTCAGGTGATATGTTGTTGACCTTCCATAGCACACATTGTAAGCATTCTGTTAACTCTGCACCTGGGTACCAGTCCTACAAGAGTTTTTAATCGATCTGAGATCATAATAATAATAAATGACTAAGCACTAGCGATCGACTATGAGATATTCAATTCGCACTACACCTCAAGGTATTAACACTTTCCGCTACGATAATATTTTTATTAATGCCATTATCCTATTTACTACGTCTATCTCAAATTGAGAGAAAGACGTAATTTATACTTTTTCGAAAATTCGATTAAGATTTACACACATAATCGTGTTGTGGTTGGTGACGACCTTAGATATACCTAAAAAACGACGTCGAAAGCGTTGATACTTTTCGATTTTTTTTTTTTTTTAATCTATAATTTATCGAAAATTATGAACCTGGGCGTTTGTTTTTCAGTCTAGTTTTACGAGACACCCGAAACATCTAGGAATAAATCATACCTTATTATCATTACAAATATCGTAAAAACGTTTTAAAAACGAGGACGTGTCGTGCTGGTGCAAAAAAGCATCGCTGTCGTCGCAACCATAGATTACACGACATCGACATCATTAAATGGCTAAATTATTTCTAAATTTGTAACCGAAAATAAATTTCAGCGAAAAATTAAATTTCAAGTCGAAATGACATTTACATTAGCATAACAAATAAAATAGGTAAGTATATGTTTTTTTTTTTTTTTTTTGTTTGTTGTATATCTGTTGAACACTTTAAAGATTCAACGTTCAATTTCCATTTTTGTACGTATCGTGACAGTTTTTTTCTTTTTGTTTTTCGTACCTTTCATAAACAATACGCAGCACAAAGAAAATGTCACATTAAAGATTTTTCTAAACGAGTGATTTTTGATTTAAAAGTCATTCGCCTTCGAGTATTCGTATTCAGCTCGGGGTATTGTACGCGACGAAGTTTGAAACCTGTAATTTCGGGTTTCACGCTTTACTTATCACCACCATATGCTTGTTCTCGCATTATACAGGCATTCATCCCCTAATCCCCCCAATTCCACAAAACTTTCGTTTTCTTTTATTTTAATATTTACTTCGATCGTGTTATACGACTTCTAATATCGCCTTAAATGCCGTCAAACATGTCAATTTGTTGATTGTAAATGAGCTCTGGTAATCTAAGATGTCAGACAAGTTTCTTCACTAACGGCACAATTCGCGGCTCGTTTTACCATAAATGTGTAAACAATTCGAAAAACGTAACAACCTCAGAATGGAGGGACAAGCTCCCGTTTTAGATGCACCATGCAAGTACCTAGTCTGACTTTTCGACCATTGATTCTTACTTACAACTTGAAATTTTCACGTTTAGATTAAAAATGTTCACAGAATTTCGTTTGTTCGAAGTACAAGTAATTTTTCAATTTTTATTCGCATAAGGTACAAGTAAGATGAATTTTATTCAAATTTTAATCAAAATTAAATTTTTTTGCAATGTTTAGTACTCGTGATGAAAGATATCAAAATTTATACACGTGAATAAAATTCATAATTAACGAATACTCGTTTATTGTCGTCAAGTTTTGTAATTTCGACGTGAGCAGTAAATCATCGATAATTACGTTTACGTGATGAATTGTTAATTTTTCTTTTTTTTCTGCCGAATTTTCTACCGCAACCGAATAAAATTTTCGTGTACCTATATACTAACAAATCGCACTATATTCATTCCATCGAACACGATTTCAAATAATTTTTATTTTATTACAACAATAAGATGGAAATAATCATAGGGGTATTTTTGATTTGTTCGCCGTGCGCAACAAATATCCCGCGCCTTGTCTATGAGAACACGACTATTTTTATTCACGCTTTTCCCATTGACAACGTGTAATTTTATCGTATCCGAGTATTCTGTTACAAAGCCGATACAAGAACATTGCAAACAAACTGTTTTGTACGTACAAGCAACAAGTAAACGTAGCCGAGTATCTCTGAGCGTACTCGCACTTTATGCAATTACAATTTTCACTTTTGTAATAATCATTTCCGAGGGGTCTAATTGAGCTGTAAGTATCACATACGAGACAAACGATGACCTGATCTTTGGAAAGATTTCGAAAATTACTATTTTTTACATTGTAGTTACTCGTAACGGATGAGAAATTTTCATCGGTTGTGGAAAAACACGTCACTTTCTTTCAACTGAATAGGTATTTTATAGTGAAGAGGAATGAGAAAAATTTTTACTGACCAAAATTTTGATAAGGTGGAAGTTTCAAAATGACTTTCCAATCAGGCTTCGTTTTAACGTGCTGCTCCACAAAAAAAAGTGTGCAATTCGAAATTACTTTGTGCAGCTCTAAAAATTTAAAAAAAAAATCGTTTTTTTAGTTAGTAGGTAGAAGAAAACGAAAAATGAAACAGACTTCGAACAAGAATAAAAATGAAGACGAATATCTAATCCAGTTTTAACTTAATTGGCATTGAATCATAATTGAAAAGTATTGAAAAAGTTGTTGTCAAAAAATCTTTTAAAAATTTTGATTAAAAAGGTTGAAATTTTCTAACACAAAAACCGTTTTAAAAAATTTTTAAAAATTTTTGTCAAAAATCTAATTGAGGAAAAAAATTTTCTCAACAAAAAAAATCTTTAAAAAAATTTTCTTGAAATAAAATTCTATCAATTTTTTTCCGAAAAAATCTCAAGATAAGAAAAATGCATACTTTTGTCTGAAGATATTTCCTTTCGGAAAAATCTTCTAATAAGAATCTATCGACAAAAATTTTTTCATGAAAATTTATTCGAAGTTCTCTGAAAATATTGTAAAAAATTTTTTATTTGTGACCTTTTGTGAAAAATTTTTCTACAATTTTGTGGAAAATTCTATAAAAAAATTTCGGCAGTTTTCTGATTTTTTTTTTTTCGTGAAAAAATCTTTATCAATTATTTCATGAAAAAGTTTCAATTTTTTTTTAAAGTTTTCTAAAGCTGTAGGGGAGAGTACCCCACAGTGAGACACTTTTTAGTCAAAAATTCATAACTCTGCTATTTATCATCAGAAATGGTTGGTTATGGGATCAAATGCAAACTACATCGTTTACGCTCATAATGCATCCATAAAAACTGAAAAAATATCATTTTAGGACCATCACACAATTTTTCAAAAAAAATTTGACAAGTTGTCTCACTCTGTACACGGGTAGCTCAGAGTGAGACAGATCGTGGTGAACTATGAGACGGTGTCTAAAATGTTAATTAAATGGAAATACGTGCTCTTGACCCAATATAATATTTAATCATAAGTCCAAGATATGCTATAACTTGAAAAATTTACAATAAATGAAAAAGGGGAGCTATAAATTCTTTTTTAAATTTCATAATTTGAGAAAGTTTGCATTGCATGAATTTTTCTTGTTTTGTTCATTTTGCTCTTTCTGTTGTCATTATTGCCATGAGGTGTACATAATTTGGCAGTATTAGGCAGTCTAACATCTAAAAATCAGACGTGGAAATTTTTTGTATGTTATTGCTATTACATTTTTGCCGATATGGTGCACAGTGGGACACTGTCTCACTGTGGTCGACCCACGTTTTTTCTTCTTCTAAAATTCATAACTTTTGATATTTTATACTTAGGATTACGATTCTAACGTTAAAACGTACTTATTTGGTTATATTTCACATCAACCCATAAGGGTATTCTCAAACTCAACAGGAAAAATTAAATTTTCAAAAAAAACCACTTTTTACAAAATTAGGAAAAAAACGTGATTTTTAGAAAAATTGCAATAGCAGGTTTACCATTCAGCGAAACGAAACATTTGTTAGTTCACGTGATGTATATGATTAAAAGCTATATTGTGTCTGAAGGAGCCCAAAAATTAGCAATATTAAGTAGGTAAAAATAGGCTGTTTCACTCTGTCTACCGTCTCACTGTGGGGCACTCTCCCCTAAGTTTACTGAAGATTTTGTGAAAGATAAGCAGAAATTTTGTGATGATTCTCCAAATTTTTTTTTAATTTTCAAAAGTTTTATAAAAATTTCTTTGAAAATGTGGAATAAGGTAAGTATTTTTTGAAATTGTTTGAAAGATTAGGTGTTCGAAATTTTTGAGAAATTCTCTAAAAATTTTGTGATTTTTTTTCTCAAAAGTGTGAAAAAATATCT
The DNA here is from genome assembly GCA_959613365.1 of Balanococcus diminutus. Lineage (NCBI taxonomy): Eukaryota > Metazoa > Arthropoda > Insecta > Hemiptera > Pseudococcidae > Balanococcus > Balanococcus diminutus. Next base: position 30,812,388 of record OY390715.1, on the reverse strand, counting down.
GATATTTTTTTAATTTCATGACGCTCTGTAAAAAGCTTTTTTAAATATTTTTCAGGCAACTGAGATAAGTATGTATTGTATTACATCGGCTCACAAAATTAACTACAAACAAAATAAAAAACTCAAACCTAATCTTCATTCCTGTAACCTTCTCATTTCCAATTTCAATTCCACATTCATAACGTGTTGCTCAACGCTAGCTAGAATTATTGCGAAACGTCGTATGCAAACTCGAATCATCAATCAAATTCAATAAAATTGCGTCGAAATGAAATTTTTCACTACTCGTTTGGTTGCATTACAACTTGAACGTTCGTAACTTCTTTCATAAATACCGCTGCTGTACGTACCTAAGTACAATTATCAATAATAATTTTTGTAAACTTTCAAATAAGTAACCGACAAGCGTATAAGTTTTCATTAATTTTCCGATGACTCAGAGAGATGCATCTGGGTGTATTGTTGTACATTACCTTATGATTGTATCAATAATAATTTCTTTGTTACAATTTGTACTTATTATTCACCAAATGTAAACACTTTTCTTATCAGGTTATCACCTTCTTCGGCTTCACCATCATTGATGATGAGAATAACGATAACTGTACTAAAAACTTTCACACAAATGATTCTCGTATTCAGAATTCCGCTCATTTCTCAACAATACTCGAGACTCGAGTCATTATAGGTAGAGGTACCGTACGTTCAGTAAGACATACATATAAGAAATTCTCTGTTATCGTCACCGTGTATTACATAAACCTTGATGTAGATATCGAGTATGTACCTTAATACCTCGCTCATACAAATACATTCGCGAACAACTGAACACAAAACGAGTGTAATTAGTCTTACTGATATTACCATTATGCCCAAGGACTTGCTCTTGCTCGCTTTATTAGTAAACATTTAACCAATAAAGTAATTTATTATACGATTCGTTTCTTTTTATATACGCTCTTTCCTCTTTCTCGCCTGAATACAACGCGGCGCAAACAACCATCTCCCTAAAATATCCACACTACACGAACTAATCAATTTACTTCAAATTCATATATAAATGAACTCCGCATAGCATGAGCATGCAGATTAATAAAATCGCGCAACTAGGCTGTTAATACGCGAGCTAAAAATATTTTTATGACACCTCATTGCACTTCACGAGCTGTATTATTTTTTCCCTCTCTTTTCCAATAGGAATCTATGTTTCATTCATCGAACAGAAAAACCTGCATTAGTGAAGGTATACAATGGAAGCGTATTTCACAATCAGTAGATATTCGCGTATCAGATACCTACCTATATTTCTAACCTCATACCCGCGTAAATACGTCCACAATAATGAAAAATTATGAACGAGATTGTGTTTAAAAAGTATTATATTAAAATATTGCATAATTATATGGTATTATTTGAATAATGAAAAAATCTATAGAACACTGATTAGATAAAAATGTTTAGTAATTATGATCAGAATTTCTTTTTAATATTTCAACCCCACCCTATTTTGATAACATTTTTTTAACGTGCCATAATTACATAAACGAAGATACCTTGGTTTGGGTTTTATCAGTAATGAGAAAAAATTATCACCTTTTTGTTTTCTAAGCATATTTATTTTTGTATTTTTTTTTAATTCGATAAATTTGTACGACGTAAATGTAACATAACGAATTAAATAATTACCAATGTAGATACGAGAGTTCAGGAGTTTCCCGTAAAACAAGACTTTGGGGTCAAAGTTGGGTACATAGAACTTTTAAAAAGAAAAATTTTAAAAAGGCTGAAGCAGTCCACCACGGAGAGGAAGTGTGGGAGTTTGATAGAATCGATTGAAAAATTTTTATAATAAAATAATTCAAAAAACTTTTAAAAAAATGTCTCGAAAGGAAAATTTTTTTTTTTAATTGACATGGGAATCTTTTCCAGTCATTTTTCAAAAATCAGAGAAATGAAAATAAAAATTTCCCTCTGCTTTTTTGAAAAATTAATCGACATTTTTAAAAATGGAACTTATACAGAATCTGTAGCAAAAATTTTCGTACATCAAGTACTGAGCACTTACTATAAATTTCATTTTATAGTACTTTCCATGAACAAATGATGGAAGGGGTTCGGGTTTCCTTGACTGGATTACTGATTATTCCCGCATAATTTTTCGTAAAAATTAATTAATAATTGTATTCAAATTGAATAAGAATGGTTGTCTCATTTTTGTAAATGAGAAATTTCGGAAAAAGAGGTACAAAGAGCCACAGAGGGAAAATAAAATAATCTAAATAAACGATAAATACGTAAATTCTCCTCGACAAGGAAGCTTTGTACTGTATCCCATGACTATGGACTCGGAGAAAAATCCGTCAATTTTTTTAAAGAAAAAATATTTCAATTTTTTGCACAAAAAAAAATTTAAAAATTTCTCAATAACTATAACAACAAAAACTCATATAATTTTTTAAAAAAGTATCTTAGTTTTTTGGAGAAAAAAATCTCAATTTTTCGTCTCATTTCTTTTGAAAAAAATCTAACAATTTTTTGTAGAAAAAATTTAGAAATTTTTTTAAAGAAAAAATGTTTTGTTTTATGGGACAAAAATTTTTTAATTTTGGTCTCAATTTTTATGAAGTATATTTTCCATTTTTTGGAGGAAAAAAAATCATTCAATTTCTTGGATTAAAATATTTTTCAATTTTTTCGTAATAAAAAAAAATCTGATCTTTTTGGGAAATTTTTTAATTAGAAACAAAAATCGCATATTTTCAAAAAAGTATCTTCGTCTTTTGGAAAAAAATCAACTTTTTGGAGAAAAAAATCATGCAATCTCTTTGAGTAAAAGTTTTGAAATTTTTTTGAAGAAAGAAATCTTTGCTCTTTGTGACAAAAAAAATCTTAATTTTTGGTCCAAATTTTTTTAAAGTAATAATAATGGTAAAAAATTCCAAATTAAAAACAAAAATCTAATTATTAGATTTTTGAAAGATTTTTTTAAAGTAAGCGTTGAAAAATTAGTAAAAAGTTTCTCAATTAGGTAAATATTTAATTTTTTTTTCATTGAGAAAAATCCTTATTTGTTGTCTAAATTTTTCGTCTCGCCTCATTTTTTGGAGTAAAAAAGATATCACATTCTCTTGGCACATAAAATTATTTTCACACTCAACATTAAAAAGCGTTCAACTCTTCAACCGTTCCAGAAAAAATAATTTCGAGTTATGTTCAAGATTTTTTTACTTATTTTACAGAATCGATTACCCAGCAAAATTGACTCTTTTAAAACATACCTACCTACCTACACAGTGCACACGTACATACGTGAAAAGTGATATAGAAAAGAAATTGGTAAAAAGCATTCCACATCTACCTACGTATGCAATAAACCTCGTACCTAAACACTTTTTTAAAGAATAATTTTACTACTGGACGCAATTTTTTAAACAAAAGGTACTGCAGAGTGCAGATACCTTATTTGTTGAGAAGAGCAATCCTACGCTTTCGTATTATGTTGACTGACATTTATGCCCGAATTATATTCTGGAAATCTCTCACTTTTGAGAAATCGTATGCAGTTATACCGAGACCACTATCTTCGATTTTTTCCTAATGAGTCATATACGCATCCCACAATCACACTGCTTGATGACCCTGTTCTCACCAATTCCGCTTTACGAGTAGATTGCATACATCAATTTTTTATCAGTCACTAAGAGGGGAATTTGAAGATTAAAATCTAATTTACGTTCATAATTTTACCAAGAAAATTTTGTTTTCCAATGAATGAAAAAAACACGTGAAAAGCAATGGTTCATAATACGTAAAATATTTTAAAAATTTCGCAGGTAATGATCCATTCATTTTCAATTTTGACAGGAAATGTGTGGAATAAGTCACGTAGTCTATGCGTCTGGTGTACTGCAAAGGTGTACAGAACCACAGACAAACGAGTATAACGCCCTTCAACTATCAGACTGTATGATGAATAATTTAAAAATTCGCACCGATTAACACGAAAAATTTATCTAATCGAGAATCGGCCAAATAAACATGTAAAATGAAATTACCTGTTCAGCTCAGTTTTCTTCTTTCTTTGATGTTTTCCAGGTTGAAAACAATCGTTGCGTAACACTTCTTCATTGTGTCGAAAATCACTTGGGATCTGAAAGAAAAGACATTCGTTAAACAATCACGTTATTATGAAAACACTACGAAAACGATAGACAAAAATCACATTCGAGAATCGCATTCAGATAAAACGTACTACATTATAAAATACAAATTATTTTACAACTTCACTTAAAACGCGACCGACTTGCGTAAATAAAAAACGCGAGTAAAACAAATAATTTTTTTTTAATCCGCCATAAGCGGATGAGTAAACGTTGGAAGTTTTTCAAGTAATAAAAAAAATTACTCCACGTATCAATAAGGAAGTGCGAAGAGGTTCCTTTACTTTGATCGTCTCTTCATTTTATAAGATCGATGCGCATTTCCAACTCAATATGAGAATGTGAGAACGTACATTTAAAAAGTTGAACATTTGTACAAAACAAACGATTCGACTCGACGTTTATTTAAACGAACGCCAGCCATGTAAATTACAGCCCATTATCAAATCGATATAAATCCCAATCTGTCGTCGAATCTTTTAAAAAATAACTGCCGAAAGAAAACATGACATTTTACATCCTCGAAATTTGCGCATCTTCTTATTCACTCGGTATATAAAGATGAAGTCACATCTTTCTGTGTAGTACGCGACAGAAACGTGAAAAAATTTCCGTTTGTAAACATTGTACGCGTTTAGGGAACCACAAACCCGTGAAATTTTGACATATTTCGCTAATTCATTAAGAAAAATTTCTGGCGCGTAGAATATTTTAATTTACTTCTTTCGAATAGAATAATTATGACAAAACAGTTCAAGGCGAGATCGTAAATTGCTGTTTAAGCGTCTAATGACTTAAGGTATGAAATAACTTAGCTAGGTATGCATTGTAAGCTGTTTTTCCAAAAATATATTTGGTTTTACCTCGGGGGTGGTGTGTCCTCGAAAAAATTTCCTTTCAGTCGGAGTCGACAGATTTAATGTTAAAATATCGCATTCGTTGACTAAAATATTAAAAATTTGTTTTCTTCGACCATTTTTAGAATCACCTAGTCATCTCAGCGTTGGTCGTCTTTGCTGAGTCAAGAAATCACAATGCAAACCACCCACACCAACAACAACACCTTAACAGCAATCGTTCGATTATTTCGTTACATAAATTATTAAAATCGACACAATAAAAAATACGTTGAACCGTATTTAATTCATAAACGACTTTGACTTCCGATTCATACGAGTATGTTTTGAACGCTCTCCAATTTGTTCAGTCGTGATTTACTTGCTGCAAAGATCAAACAGGACGAGTGCTGCATGTGTTTTTAAAAATTACTCGTACAATGATATAGCGATGTTCACGTGACGTTTTTCGTTTTCAGCATCGAGGTAAAGCACATATTATTATTATACTACGAGAGTAACACATTATACACATATGTTCATATATTATACCTACACTTTTTATCGCATCGTATCCACTCATCTACCTTTCTTTAACTCTCCCACTTTGTGATTCAAAATTGGAATAAAATTTTATTTTAGATAATAAGTAATTATTGCGGTGGCCGTTTGACAAATGTCATCCGTTTTTCTTTCTTGTGCTCAAGCGACTGCCTATCTTACGTATGAGATACATTCGAAAATCTACTTATCCAAATGACACGTGTATCCGTTTCATAAACGGCGAATGGTCCCAGGCAAAGTAACGTAGCGGTATACAAATTATATGTACAAACAAGCGTGTTTTAAAAGTTACTCGTATGTGAAATGTGCGTAATTTTCATAAAATATGAGATTTTTCCTTTTACTGCGTGTACGAAGACTCTCCAGGCTCGGTTGAGGTTCTCTTTTGAAATGGGATTTGTACCTTGACATACGCGTTTTGGCCCCAAAATGTGAGGATAAATTTCCAACTTATTGTTTGATGAAATAGTATGACGTCATCTTCTTTCTTATAGCATAGCCATTGTGTTGACTTTCTATATTTTTTATTTTGATGAAATTAAATGAAAAATAATTTTGAAAATAAAGGGTGCAATCGAGTAAGAATGATGGTTTGACGGAACCTTTCCCAAAAGTTCAGCCATGATAAGAAAAATTTTGGATAAAGATTTCGGTCTAGTGCTGGCGCAAGGGGAGAGGGACCAAAATATGTTTTTTAGTCTTAATTTTCTCGTTTTTTGTCAAATACAGACGAAAATTTCTGGGTTTTCTTAATGAATTCCAATAAGGGATTGGAGGAACCCCAATTTTTTTTCAATTTTAGGGAAACAACTTTTTAAATTTTTCAAATAATCTTTTCAAACTTGAAAAAAATAGTCAAGCATTATTTTTAATTTTTTTTAAAATTCCAATTTTTTTCAAAAAAATTTCCAGTTTTTTTAAAAATTAATTTTTTTGTTACTGTCCATTGAAAAAAATAAAATTCAATCAATTTTTTAATTTTCTATTTTTTTAGAAACCGAATTTTTGAAAACTTTCTAGAGTTATTTTTTATAAAAATAATTTTATAACTTGTAATTTTTTTGATATATTTTTTTTAGATTTTTCAATAAGAATTTTTCAAAGTTTTTCAATTATATGTGGTAGGTAATTTTTTTAAAACATATTTTCGAATTATATTTTTTATTAAATTTTCCACACATACTTTTTTAAAATAAAGTAGGTAAGTGAGTACGTATATAAAAATATACATTATTAGGAAGACATATATTTTCATTTTCAACAAATGACTTTTCAAGTTCCAATTTTTCTAGCAATTTTTTAGATCAATTTTTTATCTATCTTCTCATAATCACTTTTTAATTTTTTCAATTACAATTTTTTTCTTTTTTCTTTGAAAAATTTTCCATTTCAAAAAACGATTTTTACTCATTGAAAAAAAAAGAAAATTCAACTGAGAAAAAATTGAAAAATAATGATAGATTTTTTAAATAAATACTTTTTCCCTATACGAAAAACAGAAAATAAAAACACTTTGATTGATGGTTAATTGCTTATTTTCAACCGAATAGCTGCCGACAAATCTTTCGCAAGAAATTTTACAAACACTTTACCTAATTACAAAATTGAAAATATATTTTTTTAAATTTTCTCTTGGAATTTTTGCAAAAAATTTTGCAGGGCCACAATTCTGCAGAATACTTTACAATTAAACCTTTTGATTTTCGTAATTTTTCGCAGGGACTATTTCGAGAACACTATGCAAATATTTTATTTTATGATTTATTTTTTTTTAAAGAAAAAATATTTATTTTTCTCTTTTTTTTAACATTTTGGAAGAGAAGTACAAGCCTACAAGACTCAAAATTGCGAATATCAGCTTAATTTATTAGTTTGATTTTATAAAAATTTTGAACGGATTTTTGCTTCTTTCAAACAATTTTTACGATTTTTTACTCGTAATAATTGAAAAAAATATGAAATCACTTCTATAAAAAATTGGGTGCTTCAATAAAATCTAATCTTACAAGGGAACGGTCGAAGTGTCGATCGCCGATCTGTTCGGGGGTTGCCTATGTGTTCACACTTGACGAGGTAACATTCGCACCATGTGCGGTTTTCTTGAAAAATGCCTAGTATTGGCACAGCAGTGTTGCCAACTGTGAACATTTACAGTAGCCCCTTCAAAATGCAGAGTAGGCAAAATTTGTATATAATCTTTTTTGCTCCCCTTCGTGAGTCCCATCACATGGACCAATGAATTTTTTCTTCAAACCAAAATTTTAGATTTATAGAACTTGAAATTTTTTACTAAAAAGTAAAAATGAGAAAATTTCAAAAAATAAAAATTCAAAATTTAAATTAATTTTTTTTTAACTAAACCATGAGATAGTACTCACGAAGGGGAGCAAAAAAAGTTATATACAAATTTTACCTACTCTGCATTTTGAAGGGGCTACGGTATTTCTCAATCACGAAATTTGCACATTTTCACAGTTGGCAACACTGCTGTGCCAATACTAGGCATTTTTCAAGGAAACCGCGCATGGTGCGAATGTTACCTAGTCAAGTGTGAACACATAGGCAACCCCCCGAACAGATCGGCGATCGATACTTCTGACCGTTCCCTGTTTAGTAAAATTGTGCTCATTTGCACTCCCTTCTCGGCGGACTTGGTGACTTGATATGGATGTTTCTTATGACCGATCGGGAGGGGGGGGGGGGGGGGTCATCCTGAAAGTTTGGTCTCATTTTTAGTTCAATTTTTAAACACAATTCTTTTAAAAATTTTTGATTTTTTGTTAGATTTTCTAAAACATAGGAATTTTTATTACTTTTTTTTTAATCAAGTCAATTTTTTTATTTCAATTTTGGTATTTTTTTTAACTTTTCAATACTTTGTTAAAATCTTGAAAAATGAAAACATATTAAATTTTGACAGAGGGGGTTCATATTGTAAACTTTGGCTATTTTTTTTAAAAAATTCCAACTTTTCGATGCATTGCCAAAAACATTATTTTTAATTTTTTCCCAGCTTTTTGAAATTTTGTTAGAATTTTGAAATTTTTTTCACTTTTTGATATCCGGTTAGATTCAGAATGTAAAGAAATTAAATCTAAGAGTTGCGAAGGCCACTCTTTGGTAATACATTACTTATCCATGAGTCATTTTCTATACAAAACTTTTTCAAAAATTATTTTTATAAATTTGTTTGTGCCTACTACTTTTTCTGAATTACCTAATTTAATACCCACAGTTTTTTTCCAGAATCGACTGTTTTCAAACTTTATTTCAATGTTTATTCGTGTATGCTAATTTAAATTGAAATTTTGTCGCAAATCAATTTTTGTGATGTGATCAAACTACCTAAGACTTTTCAGGGGAAAAAATCAACCACCAATAGCAATGACGTAAAATTAAATAGGTGCCTCGTGAATGTAACAATCGATGAAAAAAAAGTTGAAAAGTTGAAATACGTTCTTCGACGATGTTGGAAAATTAAGGTTTTTAATGAAACATTAAAATTCAGCCCAATTAATTTAATATTTTTTCAAAATAAAAAACTCATTTTCACATCAAAAATCCGCTTCAAGACTCGAGATAAACTATGAAAAAAGATGTTCTGATCGTACATCCCTGTCCTATTCTAGCGTTGGTTTCATCTTAATAACCTTATTATTCGGCTATTTACCTACCACATCGGATCACACGATAAGGCATGCACTGTGAAAATGTACTTCTCTTCTGACGACTACTAATTGAACGTGATGCCGCGAAATGAATACATTAATAAAACTAATTAATCGATATTAATATTACATCAAGACGAGTTCGTATCGATAAATTACTCTTTATCAATATGGCTTTCTCCTAATAACTGTCATAAAAAAAATCACAAGTCGCGCCGACATCGAAATATCATTTAGGTCAACACTCGAAGTGGCGAACCGCGCGGGTTTCTACAAAAGGAGACAATTCATTTCCATTTATTTAATCAAAACCTTAACTCAGTGTCCTTTTATCCCTACACCATTTGAAGTCCGCGTATAGTATAACTTCCACACACGTGTTTACATTCTTTTAATGAAATTACCGCCCATAGAGTGTATTGAAAAAAATTACCATAAATCGAGAACAACTCCTTCAAAACGCGCTGTTTTTTCCAAAGAAATTTCACCGCCGCCGAAACCACGATTTTAATGTAAATATTTGACTGTAATGAAGTGTTTATTAATGTATTAAATACGTTTCAATGAGTTTTATTTTATCCTTTAAATAGGTATACTATTATTAGGTACACTATCCGTCTAAATCGAATTTTTTTCCTCCGTTACTTAATTTCTGATCATAGTTATCGGCACAGGATACCCAGGCGTTTTCAGTAGGTACACAGCGAGAGACCTGTTTTTATAAAAGCTGAAGGCGACACTTGAGTTGAATTTCTCTCTATTTCTCAATTTCGTATAATGATTGAAATTTAAACACAACCCTGTTCGGAATATACAATCGATATTACACAACGAGTACGCCTAGATTATAAAACTCTCTGGGGTAAGTCTTATTTAAACACACCAAATAGAAGTAATAACACGTTGGGCAATTTAAACGCCATTGTTAAGTGTAACAACGCCGAATTCAAAAGCTAAAATAAAGAAATAATACAAACTGCGTTCTAAAGTCGCTACCACTTCTAAAGATATGTAACAGTTTTATTCAACGCACTAAGCATTCAGCAGGGTGATCGAGTAGGTAGGTAAATGTAAGACGTAATTTAGCAACTTATCGAAGCCTTGTCAAAAGTAGGTAGCTGATACATTAGGGTGGTCATTTTGCAATTTCGATTTTTTTTTTGTCTCACCCCTTAAAGATATTTTTTTTTTGAGAAAATAATTTTCCCTTTTTCAATTTTGCCTTCATCAACTGAACTTCAAGTGGTCCCTGGCAACCCCATTTTTACAGAAAAATTCAAAAACAGAGGCGTCACTTCGATAAAATATGATGAGCTCAAGGTACCCCCCCCCCCACACCCGATCCACTTTTCAAATCCTTACATTTATCATTCAAAATAACCCAACTTTAACTAATATTAGTCATTTTCAATTTTTACTGATTTTTTTTTTTCAATACCCATAATATTTTACCCAAAAATATTTTTAAAAAGTCCTGAGAAATTTTTTTTCGAATATTTTCACTTAAAATTTTTTCTGAAATTATTTGTGGGATTTTTTTCTTCTTGCTTGTTTTTCTTAAAAATTTTGAGATGTATGCTCACTTTTTAAAAATATTTCTATTCAGAATTTTTTATAAATTTTTACTGAGCATTTTCTTAGAGTTTATCAATTGAACTACAAAAAAAAAAAAAAAAAAAAAATGTAGGCTAACTTGAACGAAAAAAGAAAGGAAAAAAATAATGAATACGTTCGTGCAATCAGAAACAAATGTCTCGCCGAAAAAAAAGAAAATAAATCAATGAAAATATAATTTTTTCAGAAGAAAAACACTGAAGAAAATCGCTTTGAAAAATATTCAAATCGTCAAAAAATGATGATTCTTCCAGAAAACCCTCCAAATTTAATTTAAACTTCCTGAGAAAATTGAGAAAAATTTCTCTGAGTAGGTAAAAATAAAAACATTTTATATAAAATTTCAAGCGAAAATGCGAGGGAAAAATTGCCAAAAACAATTTGCATCAAAATTTCTCAATAGGTACTGTTTGCAAAAAATTATTTAAAAAAAAAAGTGATTAAAAATTAAAAGGGACTTCAAATTACTGAGAATACGAACGTTGCCAATATTAAAAAAAAAAATTCATAAAGGCTAAAGGCTTATTCGATAGAATTCTAGCCATCAATAACATGTTGCTCAGTTGCTTCTTTTCAGGAGAATCAACTCCCAATTTTTTTTTATCTTTTCTTAATAAACTTCAAACGGTGTCACGAGCCTTCCATTTTGAAAATTGACCATTCTTCATTTAAAGGGGGATAGTGGCAGTGGCACCACTGAAATTTAGTCAGGAGAAAAATGAAAAAATTAGAATCATTTTCTAATAATAATAAAATTAATATAAATTCTACCATTAAACATTTTTTTCCTTATTTTCTTCTTTTTTTGGAAATTGGGGACGCTCCTCCAAGGTGCCAGTTGGAATTAAGTAGGGAGGAAAATGAAAAATTGGAAATCATTTCTCACGGAAAGGAACAATTTTGATACGTTGGAAACAAAAAAATTCAAAAGTTCGAAAACTTGGTAATTTTTCATTATAATATTTTAAAACGAGGATGGTGACACCACTTAAAATTAAGCTGAGAGAAAGATAAAAAGTAGGAAATTATTTTTAAATAAAAAGCAATAATACATATTTTAAACTAGTTCAGAAAAACTGTTAATTTTTTTTTGTTTCCCTTTTTTTTGAAAAATTTTAGGTGCCCCAAGTTACCATTTGAAATTAAGTTGAGAGGAAAATTAAAATCTGGAATTGATTCTCATGAAAAGGAACAAATTTGATGAGTAAGATTTTAAAAATCGAATTATTTTTTCATTTTTCTAAAAAAAAAAAAAAATGTCACCAAGGCTCATTTAAAATTCAGTTAGGGGGGAAATAAAAGAAATGGGGATTATTTTCTCATAAAATGAAACAACTTTGGAGAGCGAGATGAAATTTTTTTGAAAATCCAAAATAAGGGCCACCCTAAGGCCAGGACCTGATTACAGAAAAAAATAACCTGTGGCCAAAAAATTAGTGGAGACCTCTTACATTTTTTTTCGATAGGTACTTCGAAGTTGAAACACACATTTTTTATTTCATTTTAGTACTAGCAACTTATTTTTATGCAAATAACAGCAGTCAACTCCACTTGCATGACCATTCAATTACAATGACATGATTACTATCTGAGCCTGTGTAGTTCCATAATTTTTAATTTTTGGGTGATCTGATGGAGGGCTTAGGTTCCCTCTGGCTTTCCTGTATCCTTTTAGGTAAAAACAAATCATTTGATTTTTCGTTAGTCAGTTGACAATATAGAATCTCTACATACTTTATGGGAATTTGATAATTTATCATTTTTTCCTGATTAGTAATACGACCTCCTGCATACTCAGCATTTCCCTACACATCACATAAGTTACTCTCACATCCCAACACCTAATTTTCGAATACCTATTCTGGCTCAACGCGTTCGAAACTACTACAATGCGCTACAAATAAGCATCTAAATGCCTTGGCGGCGTACATTTTCATTTTCAGTGAAACCAAAACACGGCACCGACGACTACCAGATGCTAAGTAACCGCGTGTTCTCAGTCATAATCCGACACTTGCGCATTAATCACCGGTATGATAATAGTGGACTTGGGTGAATATCTCTCGTCCTATACCAATAGTAATACTCTAACAAAGGTAAACCGGTTACTGCAGCAAATAAATTACAAAACGAGGAAAAAAAAATACTTCCAAGCTAAAATAATACTCGATTCGGAAGTCAGCTCGGCGAATAATTCTTCACGGTTTGGCGATTTTACAGCATTTTTTAATTTAAATGTGCAATACACCTAACTACAGTTCTTCAAACGTAGGTATCCATGTAGGCCTACAATTCAATGTAGATATATATGCGTTTACTCATCTACACAGACCAGGTTATACTCTGTTATATACTCTAGACTGCCGAGTAAAATGAAAACATGAATCATCGAATTTTCATACTTCCTATAACCGCATATTACACGCTACATTTATTCAAATTTACTCTGCATTTCTATAAACATAGATCTACCAGTAACACTAAACATGAACGATTCCTTCGAAAGAGAGAAAAAAATTCATATAATACGGGTAATTTAGGTGTGTCATGCGTACACACTGAAAATTTCAACGTCATTTTAATCCACACGAAGAGTGTCGTCGATTACAACGCGCTCAGATTACAAAACAAAAAAATATATTATACGCCTAGAATATGTACTCGATACATCTGTGGTTGTTTTTCGTGCATGAAACCGTTCTTTAATTGATGGACTAGAGTAATCTAGAGGGAATGTAACCGTTAAAAAAACCCTCTGCATGGGGTAATATGCTTAGAAAGAATTATAGTCTCACCGACATGTTGATAAAATCCCTTTGTTCGTTGTTTCACTTTCAATATTCAAATCAACATTTTAAAATCAAGTTACGTGTTCATAAATTCACTATGAAAATTTTCGATATTTTCTGATGAAACAGCTACCACTCTACACACACTTATATTTTCGATGAACACGCCTCATCATTGGGAATTATTTCCAATCAACTAGTTTCGTCCAGCCGGAGATAAGCGATATCATTTCACAAGGTCGCCATCAAAAATATCCTTTAAATCTTGAATTTTTTTCTGGTAATTTAACTATTATTAAATAATCAGCTTATATGTGTTTATTAAAGGATTAAAATCTAAAATGAGAATCTAAACGCGTCTATAGGTATCGTTTTCCAGCACAAAGCTCACGAACGATTTAATTCATCGCGTAGGTATATCAACGAAGATGAATTTTAAAATACCAGATATCGTGTTGAAAATTACACCACGTGAAACAGACCAAAGAAAAATGACCATTTTACTCGTGTAAGCTGTTAAATACGTCTAAATTCGTAAGCTCGAGTTGTTATAATGAGGTCAACTGAATTCCATCGTCATTCTATTATCGAGATTATTATATATAATACCGAGAATTATACCCACCAATAAAATTACCTATCGTGTCTATACAGGTTGACTCGTAAGCGTATTTTTCATAACCCTTTTTGAAGAAATCGACTAGATCTACGAAGATACCTTTCAGAGATTTTGTAAGTGATTAAACCCCAGATTGACTATTTCTACAGCCATGTAATCAAAAATGACGAACGAACGAGAAAAAATCCCCATTCTTAATTGAAAACAGGAGCCTACTAGATTTCAAAATTCTTATGCCCAGTTGGATTACCACTGAACCGTAAAAAAAGGGGAGTTCATTGGTTGAAACCGTAAGTATCTCAATTGACAACGTTGATAACTTGGCACCAGACTTCGGCAAATTCACGAAAAAATTCATTCTCGTTCATTTTGTCAAAATTACAAAATGCAGGGTGTTTCTCGAATGTCGAGTGATTCAGGAAAATTTAAAGGGTAAAAAAGTATAAAATTCTGCAGTGCCTTTATTTTCAATGGTAGGCAAAAAATGTCAAAAAAGTAAAAGCTTTTAAAACATATTGTACCTACGTCGTATTTTGTACTATAGCTACCCATATGCTTGATGAACAATTTTTTTTATATTAATATTTTATTATAAAGATCAAATTTTAAGCGAAACAAAAAAATACAGAATACGAATAAATTCGAAACGTCGCCCAATTTATTCGTATTCTGTATTTTTTTGTTTCGCTTAAAATTTTCGCGAAACTTTTTATGTTTTTGTATTTTTTTCTAATTTTTTTTATGTGCAACACAAGTCTTATTAGGTCATAAACCAAAATAAGAGCAATTTTATTTTTTTTCACGTTCATAAAAGTTTCCACAATTTTTTCATCATAAATTTTATATTTTTTCAATTAGCTGATTTTTTTAGGATTTCAATACTTTTCTCCAACAAATTTTTTCTAGACTTTTTCCAAGTGAACTATATTGATTGAATGCTCAGAAAAATTTTCTTCAAATTTTTTCCAGATGTAGGATACTACATTATTAACTGTCTATTAAAATTTTCTCAATTTTTTATTAAAATTTTGTCAACTTTTTTATTCAGAAATTTTCTAAATTTACATAAGTATTGCACCAAAAATTCAAGATTTCTTTGCTTCAAGATTATCTACTGAGATTTTTTTTGTTCTAAAAATTGTTTTTTTGCCCCCCCCCCCAAAAAAAAATGACATCTTTTTCGGTAAAAAAAGCAAGGAATTTTCACTTCAAATTAAGATCATTTTCTCTCCTAAAAATTGAGTTTTTAGTCTCAAAAAATTGAGATCTTTTCGGTACAAGAAATTGAGGAATTTTTCCCAAAAAAATGGCCTTTCGCCCCAAAAATTCAAGATTTCTTCTCTTCAAGAATACATATTATTAAGATTTTTTCGCTCAACAATTGAGATTGTTTTCGCTTCTAAAAATTGAGGTTTTCGTCTCAAAAAATGCTCCAAGAAGATTGAGGAATTTTTTCCACTCATTTTTATTTTTAAAAAATTTCCATATTTTTTCAAAGTATAAGAAGTGAATTGTTGATAATTTTTTTTTCAAATTTTTTATTCGATTTTTAAAATTTTTAAAAAATGTTCTTCAAAATTTTCTCCAAAATGTAGGGTACATGAACTAGGTATCTATTAAATTTAAAACTTTCTCAATTTTTTTAAATCAATTTTTCATTAAATTTTTGGTCAACTTTTTTCTAAATTTTTTATTTAGAAATTTTCTAAATTTACATAAATTCATTTCCAAATTTTCCCTATCATTTTTATTTTAAAAATGTTTCCATATTTCTTCCAAGTAGGTATATAAGAGGTAAATTGTTGATAATTTTTTTTTTTATCAAACTGTTTATTCGAGTTTTTCTAATTTTTTTCTTCTTCAAAATCTTTTTCAAGTACTTACAGTCTTACATAAATTGCTCATCAAAATTTTGTCAGATTGTTTAATAAGGGGTTTCACGCTCTCTACATTTGCGACTTACTACTTAATAGGTAGGTAATTACAAAGGATATACATACCTATTATCTAAATATTGGAAGAAAATCGAAATATGGAAGTATATGTTATTACTAATTTTATAAATTTAGTTGGGGCATTAGGGGTGGTTGCAAAATCGTAATTTCGTTCATGTATGCATTTAGCTCATGCTGGGTACCTGAAGCTGGGGTAAATGCATAATCGCTCCTAAAGACCTTAAAAATGGCCAAAAAAATAAAATTGATATGTGCTAAATTTCACAGGCAAATTGAAAATGGTTGTCCCGGATCCATTTTTGCGTCTTGTTGAGATGGACATTGTACTGTTGTGGTCCAAAGTTGAACCCGAGGGCAACGATTATGCAATTACCCCAATATACCTTACCTTAGTGACTTTTCCTCTAAAAAATAAGTTTTTTTTTTCTTCTGAAAGATTGATTCGAAAAAAATTATAACATTTTTTATTGCCTACAAGAAATTTAAGATTTTTCTTTACCAAAAGAATTGTAGGTTTTTCTTCCAAAAATTAAATAAAAAATACTTCGACATAAGTAGAAAAAACTGAGATTTTTTTTCTTTGAAAAAGTTAAGAGATTGAAAAAAAAATTAATAGGTAATTTGTATTCATATTATGGCTTTTCCAAAGTTTTCTTGGTGTAGCTCGAGCACCAAAGCTGCTACTACCATTCACACAACCAACACGTAGTTTTTGACTCGACACGTTGACACCACTCTAATAAATTTTTACGAGTAAATAATATGTACCACGTCAGTTCAGACATACAGACAACTCGATGAGTCAATGATGCTAGAATTTGCAAATAAGTCATTTCTCTATAGTAGGTACATTCAGTCTATAATAATAAAACTTTGCGTTGGTAATATTCCAAGAAATACACAAACGAGGAATACCTTTCTTCAACACCTATGGTACCTGTCAAAGCAATATGGAGATGAATTGTGCTCGAGCACAAACTACTACAATGACAGAAGACATTTGAATATATTTTTAGGTACCACCTAACTACGCTACGTATTTTCTCAATCCACTTTTACGACCATTTCCTCCGGTAATTTCTTTCAACCTTGAATTTTCTTCTAAAATGTTACAATTTGTTACCTTCGAAAATTAATTAAAAAATCACGTTAATAATTTTCAAACCGCCTTGTAAAGTACTCATTCTTCTCTCAGTCGAACACTTCTAACCATGATGTTTCTTCATTTGTAAATATTTACTTCTCTGAGAATCGAGAGAAGAGAACCCATACTCTCTTCGTCTCTTCTGTGTATCTACAGTACATTTTGACAAGTTCTTTAGCAGACTTTGAAACTTAAGATACCTATTTTTATCTCTATTTAGAAATCCCATTCGTACCGTATCGAAGAGAAACACCATCGAGGAAACTTGACGTTTAAATAACTATAAAAAACAAGTCTGCGCGCAAGTTCGAATAATACATTATTTCAATGACAGCTTAGCATTGGCCAGGGTGATCTCGAGAGATTAAAATCACATATGATACCAACTCCCAGAGTCCCAGTATAAATGACGCGACTAGCTAGAAAATATTTACGAACGATATAAACTTTTTAAAAATAAGTCACAATCGGATTTAAAATACTGGTAACGCGAGTTATCAGTAATTAAATTTGGTAATATAGATTAAAGCTTTTTTTACTAACCTGGCCGGCGTATGTTATGTTGTAAAAAATAAAATATAATGAAACATAAATCATGATATAAATGAAAAACTTGAAACGAGTTTCACTTGAATATTCGAAACTGAGTAGAACCGAGTGTATAATTTTTTTCAGAGAACTGATGATAAATACACCAGCAGACACTGGACAAAACACCCAAATTTACTGATTGAATTGATTGTTTTTGATCAACAAGTAAAGCTTTCGTACATGAAAATACAATTTCGCAAGTTCCAAGACGCGTTGTCTCTTTTTCAAAGGTAATTTCTTACTCTAAATACACCGAAAACTAAAATTAGCATATCTGACGTGAATTTAACATAAAGAAAACGAAAAATATTTACACTGAAATGGTAAATTTTCCATTTTTTTAAAAGAAACGCACGAAACACTAACAGAACAGAACAGAACAAAACAGGACAAAGTAACGCAACTGTTGCCTGCTGTCATCCCCACTACATTTTCCATGTGCTCGCCAACGAGCGGAAGCAGCCGGTCTGGCGTTCTGCTGATATGTCGAAGTGCTGAACCATTTCTCATTTTTGTTGTAAGAAATATGTAAATAATTTTTTTTTGAACACACAGACACAAATCGAAATGAGATACTTGAAACATCCGTTCATTTTCACTTTTCACTATAACAAGACAAAGCTCGTCCGTTAAACCAGCAACCATTCAACTTTGATTTTTGAGGTTATCTCTTACTCATACGACACCGGCCATTCATCTCAAAACTCAAAAGGTTACAGGTTCACTACTATAAAAAATAATTTGAAAGAAATTTTATCGCCAACTTACTATTAATCAATCAGCTCGTAACTTGACACCTTTAAACAATCGCACATTCATTTTTTTAACTCGCGATAACACCCAAAAACAATTAAACACGAAAAATTCGCGAGCAAACGAACGAAATCGTAAAATCGACGACAGAGGACAGACGCGAAGAAACTGAGGTAAAAAACTCGATAACAAGGTACACAATATTAAACCAATTCGTTCAAATAAACTTTCAACCAAAAACCAAACCGAACTTAACTAACGCACTTGTAAGTACTAGCACGAAATAATTATCGAATAACACTCATTAAAACAGTAACGAACCTTCGTAACCGATGCTACGAATAGCGATAAGAAGCATGAACCAAAACCGAATACATCGTGTCGACCGCGGCAGCCGAAGCAAAGAATGGCCCCACCGCCGCCCCCACCTAAATGACAGAAAACCGTTTTGAACGCAATGCGTGTGCATTTGTGAACAATATTCATTTACTATCACCACTGACATTATGTCATCATCTCTCCGGAACACGCACGTGACTTTTTTTCCTGACGTAATGCTTTAACATTCTTCCCATTCCCGCGCAGAAAATACTAGTTTTCGCGGCAACCGTCAACTAGTTGGAGGAATTATACTAAATCAAATATTTATATAGCGTTTGCAACTTAAGAGTTACGACAAGTGTATGACATTGAATTTTTATTTGTGGTTTACCAAAATTATTTATTTGAAATTCAAATAAACTGTATTGTCTTCTCTATGGGTGATGTGTTGTCTGTTGTTCCATTCCAATGACACATCGTGTCTGTGTACCTTCGTATAAGTAATCTACCATTTGCCTCATATACCTTCATTGCAAATACAATTGATGAATTTGCAATAGATGTCACGTCTTGAGATTTTCAAATTAGGGATTTTGAAAAATACGAACTAAAATTAAAGAGGTGTAGGCAGTGTTGGCAATACTCAGAACGCGCTCAGTAAAGAATCTGAGCTGAACGCGCTCCGAGATTCTTTGGTGAACGCAAACTGAGCAGCGTTCAATTATCACTCTTTATAGGGTAATTTGTTTACAGCGAATTTTTACCAGTTTTACGAAGTTTTTGTCTCAGTTTCATCCTATTCTCTCGATTTTCCTTAAAATTATTAATAATAACATGTTTAGAAGTATAGAAATGAACTTATCAGTGAATAATTAAATTTCTGAAGAGCAATATACCAATCAAAAATTAAGTTTTCATGTTATTTATGTACCAAATAAAAAAATTTCTGCTGGTACCTAATGAAAGAACTAACTCAATTTTATTCGGCACACAATCACGTATACGGCATAGATGACGAAGATTCTTTCAAGTTATCACTGTTGTAGTTTCACAGAGTGAAGCATAATTTTGTTTTAGGTATAATAAAACACTACAAACAGTCATTTAAATTGTTTAAAATCAATTTGTAATAATTTTTTATGATAAACAAATTAAATTTCAACTTATTTGGGTTTATTGTTACAAAGTTTATGTTGAGTAGTTGAATCAGATAGTTGAAAAAATTATTAAAACGAGTTCCAAAAACAGTTTTCACTTCACCGGAATCCTTCAAAATAATTAAAAGTGTTTAATAAAGCATACAAAAATTGAATGAAATTGAGATGAAAACTTCGACAATCGTCATTAGCAAACGAATCGCTAGAAGAGTTTGCGTTCAGTTGCGTTCTGAGTCTGAGCGCGTAAACAATTCAGCCGCTCGGAGTAAATGGTGAGCGGAGCGCGCGCTCACCATTCATGAACGCGTTCTTTCCAACACTGGGTGTAGGTAGCTATTCATTAATCAAGCTGAAAGTTG
This sequence comes from Balanococcus diminutus, assembly GCA_959613365.1. Classification (NCBI taxonomy): domain Eukaryota; kingdom Metazoa; phylum Arthropoda; class Insecta; order Hemiptera; family Pseudococcidae; genus Balanococcus; species Balanococcus diminutus. The sequence continues at coordinate 30,791,858 of OY390715.1, read as the reverse complement.
TTTGTTTCAATTTCAAACAATACTCTCAAAAGTCAAAACAGAACGGGAAAAACATTTTTTCAAAAGTATTTTCGTTGATTAAAAAAGGAGAAGGTAGGCAGCTTATAAAATACGTAATGAGTTGAAGCTGCCTACAAAAACTGCTTCAGGAGTAGAAGAAGTAACTTATTCGATGGCGTATTTGTACCATTTGTGTTATTATCATGTTATTTTTACTTTGACCTATCGCCATGCGTGGATAACCAATAAGGTAAGTTTACGTTTAGTAATTTTTTCAAAGTTCAAAAATAGATCTCAACCTATCACTCCTTCGACGTAGATATTCATTTTCGTAAAAATAATTACGTTTACTCAACAATGACAATATGTATTTAGTATTTACCAATGCAATGAGATCAAATTTTTGCCATAAACTTTCCAGAGGAAAATCACACAAAAAAATTCAACAATAGTTGTTATCACAATGCCTTACACCGTTCAAATCTCGACTAATTTCAAATACATACAAGTAACAGAACTATACGTATTAATAACTTCTAATTTACAAATCTCACAATATTGTACCAGAGTTGGGACATGGAAACATCTCAAACAATGAAACAAAGCACCCAAATGGTAGTCAGAGTCACCCATCAAACAAAATATATCTCCTGGTTAACGCCTTTTTTGGCTTAAATGTGCAATTCAAAAAACGCATTAAAAAATTCATTAAAGAACAATAGAGGAATTTAAACTACCTATATAGAAATTTCGCTACACGATATCTGAAAATATTGTTCAGTATGCCGCCATATTACGAACGAAAAGTTCGCCTATTGAACGGGATCAGAGGTTCAAAGTACTTAGACTTGTCATTAATAAAAATGTTTCTAGAGGACTACCGCAATTTGTTTCTTTGTACATTATAATTACATAATTGTTGCCGTTATTTAGTCAATACTGAACACACGTAAGAAGTTTTTTGATCTCTAGTCGACATTAAATTCCAGTCATCGAAACAGCTAATTAACAGCTAATTAACTCTACTACGTACGTTTAAAGCATGAATTATAATCAACTGTTATACGGTACACTACAGTACACCTAAAAATCGGTAGAGGTAAACGGCAGTATGCTTAACAAAGAAAAATAATAATTGGACTTTTATCAGTATCGAGTAGAATCTTTTGTAAGTTCAGTCAGAATCTTGGTTTAGGCTTTGTTACTAGAATTGACGTTTAGGTGATAGATGATTCCGGCTAGGAGCATACATGGAAACCTTCCTGTATTCTATTGTTATTATGTTAACGTTGTCTACGACAGGTGTGCTTGTTGATATCGTCTATGTCTACTCCTTTATATGCTCATTGTTGTCGTATGGATAACAGTTAGGTAATATGCGTAAAACGAAATCTATAATAGGTGTTAGAAGATCGGTAAAACACATAAAGAAATAAGAAGCCAAGAGGATAGGGGTTTCGTTTTTCATGAATAGCCTCTTCAATAATGATTTTAAAAAAATTCTTTCACTATTTAATAAAAATTCATAACGTATAATAATAAATACTTTTTTTTTTTTTTTTACAGAGAATAATAAAAATATGAATTTAGTAAAAAAGTATAAGACGTGGATCTAAGCACCTTTTTTTTGTGAGTACTTTACCTACTTCATTCGAGTATATCACGATTTTAATTTTTGATCCAAAGTTTCCTTAACAGCAAGCATAAAATCGTCCGTATTTAAGTACATATTTTCTTTTACATTTGCTAAACCATGAATACAAGCAGCTAAATCTTTCGTCGTTTTTCCTGAATCGACGCAATCAACGCAAGCCTCTTCTAACAGCACCGAAAATCTGAAAAATAAAAAAGGTGTTTCTTAATAGTTTATTTATTTTTTCCTTTTTCATAATATTTCATTCAAAATCTTATTTAATGACATTCCTCAAGTGTCAAGACATAAGTATTTCACTTCAAGTGATACATCATTCTTATCAAATATTTTTATTTATTCGGAGTAAAATTAAAAATTTTTTAATGTTCGAAAAGCATGATTTGAACGTTACACTCTGACGTAACTTTATGTTGATACTCAGTATTTTATGTCGCAATAAATTGATTAAGTGGTTCGATAAATACGAGTATTATCATTTCTCCTCTTCTATATAGAAAAAATATATAGGTTTATGGTAAAACAATAGAATAAATTGACTCTATATTTCCCCTACAACAGCAGAAATATGATCGGCGTGTAGTATATTAATTTTGATCAGGGGTTCAGAATGCAGTTCGCTCGTTATGTTTAATACATTCTGATTAAGCAATCAATGATAATTATGAAAATGGTACTGAAGAAAGAAGAGCTAAATTTCATTATAAGTTAACATTTATACTGCATCAAATTGTAAATCAGCAGATTTACTGGTTTCTCACCTTTCTAATTCAGCATTAGAATCTAACGTAGCTCGATGTTTTAATCCTCTGGTCCAAGCAAAAATGGAGGCAATGGGATTAGTAGACGTGTGTAGGCCTTTTTGATATTGTCTGAAAAATTCATATTTATTTAAGTAAGTAAGTATTCATAATTATTCCTCGTAAATAGAAATATTATAAAAATTCACCTATAATGTCTGGTAACTGTTCCATGAGCAGCTTCAGATTCGATAGTTTTACCATCTGGACATATCAATACAGATGTCATCAAACCTAAAGAACCTACGCAAGTAAAAACGAAAAACATACGATCAATACCATAATATTAATTTTGCGGTGCTAGAAAACTTCGAGTACAGAAAATCAGCATACCATATCCTTGAGCTACGATATCAGACTGCACATCACCATCGTAATTTTTACAAGCCCAAACGAAACCTCCGCTACTTTTGAGAGTTTGAGCTACCATATCGTCAATTAATCTATGCTCGTACCATATTTTATTTTCTTCGAATTTACTTTTGTAATGGCTGAAATTAAAAACAAAAAAATGTATCAGGTATTTCAAAAATTCGACATTTAACGAAATCAACAAAAAACAATTATTTAGCTGGTATAGGTAGATAAAAACTAGAACATAGAAACGAAACACGTCTATTTCAAAATGAAAGATGATTTTAAAATGATAACCTTTCGTAAATTTCTTGGAAAATATCCTTGAATCTGCCGTCATATTTTTTCAATATGGTATTCTTAGTTGAAAGATAAAGCGGCCATTTCTTTTGTAATGCCATCTAGATTAGTAATCAGTGTAAAATAAAAACATTGCTAAATTACTTGTAATTCAAAAACATTATTAGGAATTAAAATTAATAAATGTATACTTGAAAGCTCGAATGGGCAAAATCTCTAATTGATTCGTCGGTATTGTACATAGCTAAAGCAACGCCGGATGATTTGAAATCAAAAACTGTAAATCTTTCTTGTTCTCCTGCTTCACTCGTGTACACCAATTCCACCTGTAAAAATAGTAAGTTATAATAAATAATCAATATAGTCCCTAGGATAATTTAATACTCAGTCGAAAATAAGAATACTCACTTTACCAGGTTTTTTTACAACAAAATCTGTAGCTTTATACTGATCTCCATGAGCATGTCTGCCTACAATTATAGCTGACGTCCATCCTGGTACTATTTTAGGAATAGTTTTACATATTATCGGTTCTCTGAACACTGTTCCGCCTAGTATATTTCTAATGGTGCCATTTGGACTAAGCCACATCTTTTTTAAATTAAATTCTGAAATGAAACTTCAACGTTGATGTGTTTTTCTTACTCGTAGCTGTGTTAATTAACAAAAATACCTTTAACTCGAGCTTCATCAGGCGTTATTGTAGCACATTTTATACCAACGTTATGTTCTTTAATAGCCACTGCTGCATCGATTGTCACTTGATCGTTGGTTGAATCTCTATTTGGCAATCCTAAATCATAATATAAAGAGTTCACCTGAAACACAGCCATTCGTTTTAATCTATAATTGAACAATGTGTTTTGTAAAATTTAAGCATCGAGTAGCATTACTTTGACATAGGGGAATATTAACAAGTCTTTTATTTTTGCCCATATGATTCGAGTCATCTCATCACCATCCATTTCAACCACTGAGTTTTGAACAACGATTCTCTTGCTATCAGTTCCATCTGTTCGTAATGAAATAAAGTCAAATAAAGTAATGTTTACTGGTGTAACTAGTATTAGTAAGTATCTACAGGTTAATGAATCCAGTAAGAACACAAATACTCACAGTGTCTAAAGCATTTATTCGGAACATGAAGTGATAGAACTGATGAACTCGACTGAGAAATATTCAATAAATTAGAATCACAGCACGAAAAAAGTCGATTTTGTATAATTTTCAAAGCCATAATGTAAAATTTGATGACACTAGCACAAACTTAAAGGAAAAATTTAGTAAAAATGAATGAACTCACTTCATTTTAAACTTCTTCAGACTTCAGACAACTTTCTTCTGATAACGTTATCACTTATCATCAATTACCAAACCAAGTGCGCGTTACGTCTGCGCGAATTGTGCATGCTTGCTTGCATAAATTTCACTTTTAAGGCAGTGCTCTACGTCTTGCGTTTTTTCATTCTGGCCTACCCGTACAAATCAAGGCGCAGCGTGTAAATTTTCAAAATCAATGTTTTTAAGAGTTTGAAAGCTCTAAACATACAAAACATATAAAATTATGATGAGTTGAAGTTGAATAAAGGAAATAAAACAATTAAAAACAATAAAATCAGTATTAATAAAAATTTTAGCCTTTGACTATATACAATAATGGACTGGTAAAGCACAGGCCGGAACACCTAAGACTTGGCAATACCGCACCAGGCCCAGAAAAGATGCTTTTATAGGAGGATTATCAATTTTTGGCAGTTTATTGTTAATAACTTTTTTTAGGAAGGATTTACGAAAATTTTGGTTGAAATATTTTTTGAAGAGAATTAAATTCTCTTTCGAAAGATGCATTTAATTTTGAATTTTAATCATTTTTTCGGTATGTAAACAAGAAAATTATTTGAAGACATCATGTATGCCTTCAGATTATTGAAAATTACTGTGGTAATATTGTTTTGAACTATAGAAAACTATATATCATTGGAAAGAGCACAAAAAATGCTACATTTCGTTCCCTTTGAGTGACATTCTATCTGTTTTAGTTTTTGAGATAATGTAATGCGAATTTGGTAAAGCCCCATAAGAGCAATGTTAAATTTTTGATCTGATATGCCGGCGTTCCGATTATGCAATTTCATAGGCAGAGTGGAAAAAAATCTTCTGCACATGCGCCAAAACAGTAAAACATCACAGTAGAGAACCGCTGGGCCGCCATATTGTGCTTTGATATTTTTTCAAAATTTTTCAACTCATACCAAATTCAATTTTTTTTTATTGCAATCGAACGGTTTTTCAATTTTATACAAAAAATATCTCTTGACATTTTTTTGCTAAACTCGTATTTTCAGAGTTATGAGCAAATATAAAATTCAATACTACGCAAAATGGCGGACCAGCATACCCGTACTAAAAATTTTTTCCACTCAAGATTTTTGGGGTTTCTGCTAAGGAATTCCAGCTATATTATCAGTCCATTATATAATATAGTCAAAGATTTTAGCGCAATATTTGCGATGACCAAATTCGTGATTTCGCGATGGCTCTTCCAAGAATTTGGCAAAACTATTGAATGGAATTTTATGATTTTTTGATATGTTGTACAGAATAGTACACCTCAGATCACCTCAGAGCCCTTTTTTTGAATTTTTCATTTTTTGAGGTGAAAAAAGAGGGGTGTACTGTAGAATGGTTATATTTCTATTTACACTTGAAAAATGAAAAAAAGGGCTCTGATGTGATCTGAGGTGTACTATTTTGCACAACATATCAAAAAATCATAAAATTCCATTCAATAGTTTTGCCAAATTCTTGGAAGAGCCATCGCGAAATCACGAATTTGGTCATCGCAAATATTGCGCTAAAATTTTTATTAATACCGATTTTATTGTTTTTAATTGTTTTATTTCCTTTATTCAACTTCAACTCATCTTAATTTTATATGTTTTGTATGTTTAGAGCCTTCAAACTCTTAAAAACATTGATTTTGAAAATTTACACGCTGCGCCTTGATTTGTACGGGTAGGCCAGAATGAAAAAACGCAATACGTAGAGCACCGCCTTAAGGCGAAACAAAAAAATGAATCGCTCTTATTTCAATATTTTGTTTTCCCATTATTTTCGAATACGGAATACTTTCGAAATGTCGATACAGTGCGCATCGTGATTATGGAAATACTTTGTAACTTCATGCGATAAAAAATATGTTGCAAGTATCTAATCAAGAAGATTTTTTGTGAGTACTACATAATTTACCTAAATGACATTTTTTATTACTGAAAGTTAGAATTTCAAAATCAAAACGTTGTTCCTTACCTACATAGATATATTTTTTGCTACAAAACATAAAACGAAACCTTGACTTAAAGTACATATCTTACTCTCGAGGAACTTCTGTTAGTAGTGCCTACCTAATTATCTATCTGCTAGTATATCGCTTGCTTTTTAAATTCCCTATCAAGCGTGTTTCACCATATTCTGAAATGACTTCGAATATTACCATACCGTTTGAAAATTCAGAAATTCATGGCAAAGAAGAAATTTCTTGGCATAGACGAAAATATTATGCTTTTTTAGGAATTCCGTATGCTGAACCACCAATTGGGAATTTGAGATTTTTGGTAAGTACCAAATTAATAAAAATTTTCATTCTTATAATACTATTTATTAAACTTGAACTTTCATAATTTGTTCAGCCGCCTGTGCCGTTTAAAAATTATCCAAAACACATTGACGCCACTGAATTTAAAAGCGGTTGTATCCAATATCCTGTTGCACAACCAGATGCTGTGATTGGTAGCGAAGATTGTTTATATCTGAATATCTTCATTCCAAAGGTATGATTATTAGGTTTTTTCTGTTACTTCAGTTAAGATCAAGAAATCGAGTATGTAGGTACCTTCTTCTTGTAGCTTCCCACTCCTGACACTCTATTACCAGTGGCCTTTCTTATTTATGGTGGCAGTCATCAACTTTATTCTTCCAACAGATTCACACCGCTTTTATTAATAGAGTATGATTTTATTATTGTAACATTCGATTATAGGCTGCACGTTCTTGGTGAGTAAAACCCACTTGAGGTATTACATAAATTGATTTGAAGATTACGAATTATTTTGTATTTTTTCTTATTTTAGGCTTCTTGAATTTGGGTTTGCCTGATTGTCCTGGAAATGTTGGCTTAAAAGATCAGTTATGCGCTTTACAATGGGTTAAAAAAAATATTAAATATTTCGGAGGCGATCCTGATAATATCACTTTACATGGAATAAGTTCAGGAGCCTCGTCCGCTCATATGATGCTCATGTCTCCTCTTTTTAATAGTACGTAGGTATACAATTACCTCAGGTCAGGTACCTGTATAAATCCTTATTTTTTCCCTTAAAATTATATTAAGTTCTTCTCAAGAGCTACCCACTCACGTACACATTTTAGTTCTTTGCCTTATTTTTGATTAAATTTAGATTTATGCAACAAGGCAATTCTATGCGGTGGCCATGCACTAAATTGCTGGAATTTTAACCCATCGCCCATAAAATTGGCTTTTAAATTGGGACGAAAATTCGGATATGAAGGCAGCGATAAAGAAACACTTCTAAATTTGCTCAAATCTGTTCCAGCCAATAAGTTGGTAAACGCCTCGAGAATACTTTTTCGAGAAAATTTAGAGGTAAAATAGTATGGAACTGATAAATTGAAAACTCAACTTATTTTGTCCAACGAAAATGAATTTCCCCTCTCTTTTCAATTAACTTTTCGCTGAGAGATTCGAGATTCAACATCCTTATTCAGCAAGTATACATATTATACTTTACATACTTTTTTACTTCATAATTTTTCACAGAGCCCATGTAGTAATTCATTTATACCGTCAATTGAATATATCAAAGAAGGAGCTTTCCTTCCAGATTCACCGAAAAATTTATGGAAAAATGTGAATTCGGTATCGATAATTTATGGTATAAACGAAAACGAAGGAACATATTTTATGAGAAGTTCAGGTACCATAAAAATTGTATTTATTTCAAAATTCGTGTTACCTATTGGTCAATTCGTTTACGTCTTAAATTCGATATTTCGCTTGCAGAATTCCAACCTTTTACTTGTCAATTCGAAAAGCTAAAACTTACTATCGCGGACTTGACCTCTGTGAGAGTAGAATTCTTGGAAAATATGTTCAAAGAAATAATTTCTTTTTATGAGATAACCGAGGAAGATAATCAAGAAAATTTTAACGCGGTAGAAAGAGTAGGGCTGAAAAACATAGAACTTTTCTTTATACTTTTGATCTATATGAATTCTACATGAATTTTTCATATTTCAGCTTCTCACTGATTTGATTCTTAAAGACTACTATACTTCGTTTGATTTTTTACATAAGTTGTCCCACTCATATTCAGTTTTCAAGTATAAATTTATGTATTGCGGAGAAAATAATATAATGAAGAAAAAGTGGGAACCTCGTATCAAGTGGAAAGTTGAAGGTAAATTGAAAAAAATACAGCTGTAAAATTGTTTAATAGCGGATATCTATTTGATATACTTACGTATACCTGAAGGTACACCTGTCGTAAATCATAATCTTCAAACTTTCACAGGAACTTTTCACGCAGACGAATATGGTTATGTATGTGCGAAAAAAGAATACCACTTATCAGAAAGAGATATGAAACTAACTCACGATATTTCCACGTTATGGAGTAATTTCATAAAACATGGGTATTTAACTGCTATACTCATAATATACTACCTACCTAAGTACCTACTATATTAATTTTCTTATTTTTTTCCCATTCCCCTAATTGAATTTCAAGTGTTACCCGAGCCACCATTTTCGAAAAAAAATCAAAAAAAAACATTATACCTAAATAAAGATTAATTTAAAATTTTTAGCAATGTGGTAGCTCCACAGATATTTTTACACAACGAAACACACTCACACACACAAAAAAAAGTTTTGGAGATTTTTGTCCTTACCTATATTTGATTTTTTTTTTTTTTTTGACAAACATAAGAAAAAAATTTAAAAAATAAGAAAAAGTTTTTATGATTAGCTAAATGGTTTTAACGCACACTCCAATCAAAAAATTTAAGGTGATTTTTAATTTCACTTTGATTTTCAGGAATCTTTTTTTTCTACATTTTTTTCACTTTTTGATAATTTTTGAAAAATTCTCAAACGTGCGACAGTAACGGGAAAATCGTTATAGTTTTTTTGAGTGAAATGTGTGTATACTTAATCACTCTGATCACAATTATTTTCGATTTTTTTTCATACCTAAAAATTAAAGAATGATCATTTCTATAGGACCCATAGGAACAAAGTTAGAGATGAAAAATTGTCAAAATTGATCTTGTTGTGTAAAATTAGTAAAAGTACCTACGTTGTGACCATTTTTCCTTGAAATTTTTCAAAATTTTAAATAACTAAGTACGAGTATTTTAGTTTTTCAAATTTTCTGAAAAAGTGGAGAACTCACTCCAATTAGAATTCAGTTGGAAAAAGTGAAAAATATGTATTTATTCTATCAATACCTAATGTGAAACCAGTTGATGGGAGGTCTCTACAAAAATTTGAAAATTTTCAGAATAAGGATCATCGAAATAGATGAATATTACATACTTAGGTACCTAACTATCTACATATTGTACTATTGCACTAATACTGAAAATTATTTCAAAAAATGATTCCAGGAACCCGAATGGAGGAATTTTTGATAATTTGTGGCTTCCTTCAACTAAAAAAACGCCTTGTTATTTGCAAATTGATGAAAATTTATCCATAAGAAATGGATATTTAAATTCGGAACGAGCCAAATTTTGGAATTATTTATCGTCGAAATATTTTTTATAAAAGTACGAGTAATTTGCAATTGCACCAACGACACGTGCGATTTAAAATAACTTCGATACTTACCTACTTATCTATATCTACCAACCAATTGGTTTTTTTTTTACGATAATTATTATCAGTTTACCTTGTCGTCGAATTTTCTATCAAATAAAGCTGCTAGTAATCTGCTTTAGATTTCATACAAAGTTTTTATAAATTCCAAGTATAACGAAGGGCTTTGTATACCTTGGTAAAATTGTTCAAATTTTGCAAACACGATGCCTTCTTATATTACAATTCCATTCAAAGATTCAGAAATTAAAGGAATAGAGCAAAATTCGTTGAATGATAAAAAATACTATTCCTTTTTGGGCATTCCATATGCTGAGCCTCCCGTAGGTAAACTAAGATTCAAGTTAAGTACCTACCTAAATATGTTTATGTACAATTATTACATTCCTGAATGTATTTTTTTCATTTTAAACGCGTGTATAGCATAAGTATACCCCGCTGGTATTCATTCAACTACTATCTCAAACCTGTAATGCCTACCCAGTGGCGTGCTCACGCATATTTCATTCAACAAAATGTTGAGGCCCAAAATTTTAGGGGCCCAAAATTAGAGGGCCAAAAAAAATTAAGGAAAAAATACAAATAAAAATAATTTTTACACAAAGAAGTGAAAGTATTTTTAAGAAGTTAAAACAAGAAAATACATATAATTACACAAAAAAGGAGTTTGCTCATATAGATGATGTATGAAGCTTTAGTAGGTACTTTATTTTATTTTTTTAAATAAACTCTAATTTTCTACTCATTTTTCTTGGTTTAAAAAAAACCTAATTTTTCAAATTAACGAAAACAAAGTAGTTTTTAATTTTAATTTTTTTATTAAAAATTGTGAAATTATTAATTCACCAAACTTTAAAAATTTATTCGAATTTCATACCCAAAAATTATTGAATTTTCCCGATCTTTGTGCGGTAAATGTGTGTTTTTAAATTTGAAAATTGCAATTTAAAAAAAAAATTCGCCCTCGCTACATGTATTATTTCTCTCTCTTTTTACATCCAAAAATCATCGCACTTATCGCACTTTTCCCGGTTTTTGTGCAGTAAATGGGAGTTCTTAAAATTAAAACTGCAATTTTTAAACAATAACATTACTTCTTTCTCTTTTCAAATCTAAAAATAATCGTTTTTTCCAATTTTAGTGCAATAAATGCGCAATTTTTTTTTCAAAGTACAATTTTTTCATGGTTTTCCACATTATCAGTCCAATTTTTTTTTAAATTATGCAACCAAAAATTCAGTGTGTTTTGATTTAAAATTACGATTTTTTCAAATTTTTGAAAGTTCTTAAAGTTATTATAGTAAGTTTTTAAAATTCCTTAAATGCCCGCAGAAAAGGTTTTCAAAATTCAAGAGCACAAATTCTTTCAAAAATTTTCGCCTTTGCTTCAATAAGACAGCATAAGTCTTCTCACAATTTTTAAATCGAAAAAATTACCGCATTTTATTAACTTTGTGAAGGAAATGAGTAGTTTTCTTTTCAAAATTACGATTTTTCCTAAAAAAATTTCGCCCTCGCTTCGCTCGGGCAAAGTTTTGCTACTTTCTTTTTCGAAGAAATAAATTTTAAATTCTGATCCTATTAATATGTCATCATTGGAATGCTGAAAAAAACTAAGCATAATGTAATGTCAATTCAATTTTTAAAAATTTGAAGGAAAGTTGGGAAATTTGAAGAAAATTAGTTAGGAAAATTGAGGAAATAAGTTGAGAAAATTTGAGTCTCACTACCCCCCCCCCCCCCCAATTAAAATTGCTTCGTCACGCCACTGTTTTCGTACCTACATAAGTTGAAAAAATTGCAATTTTACCAACTGAAATTTGCGCTAAAAATGTATAGTTTTTCTGTCAAAAATCATAATATGTTTTTCAAAAGTTTCGCCCTCGCTTCGGTCGGGCATTACTTTTTTTGTTGCTTTTTGATAGCGATTGTATGCTAAAAATGCGGTTTTTTCAAGAATCGAATATTTTTGAAAATTTTTACCCGAGCGAAGCGACGGCAGTATTTTCTTTCAACATTTTTTTGAAAATTAATAGTGCGAATGAAAAAAAAGCATATATTTCCTTCAAGAATATACCTATATTTTTTCAAAATTTTCACCCTCGCTTCGCTCGGGCAATATTTTCTTTAACACTTTTTAATATCGATAGTATGGGTTGGAAATTTTCAGTGATTAAGTTGGAATTTTCAATGATTTTGCCCCCACTCTTGAAGAAAATGTTTCATTTTTTAATTTGAAAATAATTTCATAATTTTTGTATTTTTTTCAATAGGTATTTCATTTTATTTTTTAAAATAAATTTTAATTTTTTACTCATTTTTCTTGGTTTAAAGACCCAAATTTTTCCGAAGCATTTTTAATTTTGAATGTTTCAGTTTTTTAAATAATGCAACTTTCAACTTTTACATTTTTCATTTCTTTTTAATTTTTTTTTTTTTTTTTGTAAAATATTTTGTTAAATGTTTTCAACTTGAATGCTTCAATTTTTAGAAAAATAAAATAATTTTTTTTCTAGATTTTATTATATTTTTTAAAAATTTTTTGTATCATCTATCATCCATTCTTCATGTTTTTCTCTAATTCCAAAAAGTTGGCAAATTTGTGGTTTTTGTACCTACATAAGTTGAAAAAATTGCAACTTTACCAACTCAAATTTATGCTAAAAATGCATTTTTTTTTCTGTCAAAAATTATGTTTTTCAAAATTTTTGCCCTCGCTTCGCTCGGGCAGTATTTTATTTCAACATTTTTTTGATAATTATGAATAGTGAGAATAAGAAAACGCATATTTTTTTTTCAAGAATCGTATATTTTTTTCAAAATTTTCGCGTTTTTAATATCGATAGTATGAGTTGGAAAATTTCAGTGATTAAGTTGGTATTTTCAATGATTTTGCCCCCTAGAAAAATCGCTTCGATTCGTCTCTGGAATTAAAAATGCAAGGGGGCCCAAATTATAAATGCAAAGGGACCCAAATTAAAAATATGTTGAGGCCCTAAAAATTGTGAGCACGCCACTGTGCCTACCGCAATTAAATCAAATTTTTTAAATACTTACATTTTCGGTTCAAATTCATTATTTTTTTCTCTAGAATCCACTACTTTTAGAAAATTTTCCGAAATATCTTGATGCCACCGAACTCAGAAATTGTTGCATTCACTACAATGAACTACAAAAAGGCAAGATAGGGAGTGAAGACTGCTTATACTTGACATCTTTATCACAAAAGTACATGGTTCAATTTTTTTCATACCTACCTACATAACAAACTGAATTTACTAAACATAGAGTCCCTATCGAAATATACAGAGTGTACCAGGTCGAGAGTAAAGCCTTCCAATCAGTAACTAGGCAGCTTATTTTGAGTCGATGCAAGTATGAGCCTTGTCTGGCAACACAATGACTCCTCATTTACTCATCGAATACGATATTATTATCGTCACGTTCAATTACAGACTGCATGCTTTAGGTACAATTATTTATTACCTAAAGTTGAAATTAAAATATCAATAAGTAAGGTGTAGGTGAACTCGAATTCAAATTCATTAAAAATAAAATTTATTATCACAGGATTTCTAGATTTGGGTTTACCCGACTGTCCTGGAAATATGGGCTTAAAAGATCAGCTGTGTGTACTACATTGGTTTAAAAATAATATAAAATATTTCGGTGGGGATGCGGATAACATAACGTTGTACGGAATAAGCTCTGGAGCTGCGAGTGCTCAAATGTTAGTCATGTCTCCATTTAACAAAAGTAGGTACTTACACTTCCTCTTAAGCTTATGTAATTTTTAGGTTTTAAGAATTTACTGAATGACACGATTTATCAAATAAAATGATCTTGGTTGGGGGTAGTGCCTTAAATACGTGGCACGTAAACCCTGCTCCTGAAAAATTTGCCTTTGAATTGGGTCGGAAATTTGGATACGAAGGTGATGACAAAATTACACTGCGGGAATTATTACAATTGGTTTTAGCAGATGAATTATTTGAAGCTGTGTTTTCTTTACATAATGAAAATGTATTGGTAAGGGTTTGAATTTATTTCCTGTTTCAAATTATACTCTATTTTAAAATTGAAGCGTTACTCACGCAATTACCTTGAATGATTTTTTCAGCGGCCAAAAAGTCATTCTTTTCGTCCTACTGTGGAACAAATTAAAAAAGGAGCTTTGTTACCAGATTCACCATTAAATTTATGGAAAAAAGTAAACGTTTTCTCAGAAAACCAAGTAAGCAAATTTACGCATCTACCCGCAAATAATACGTATATTACATGCCTACTTCAGTGTTTCAAAGAATTCACACTTCTTACTTATTCAAAGATTTATGGTAAATTTGAATATGTTTCTAAGAATTTGCTGAATTTATTGTTCGATATGACGCGTTGAAAACTTTCATTTCTGACATGACCTCTGTTGACAAAAGTTTTCTGGAAGATTTGTTAGAAGAGATTGTGTATTATTATGGAATAACTGAAAAAGATGATCAAGAATGTTTCAATGCAAGGATGACTGTAAGCACTCCACTTTTCAAAATTTTACAAAAATACATATAATTACCTATAAGTAGAATAATCCTACTTTACTCGTAATAGCTCTTCACTGATATACTGTTGAAACATTATTATACGGAAACTGATTTTATACGTCCACTTACAAATTCATATTATGCAGTATATAACTATGAATTTACATATTGGGGAGACCATAATTTAATGTCAAATTGGTGGAAGCCCCTAATCAAGTGGAATGTAGAAGGTAGGTTGACGACTGCTGAAATTTTTTAGTTTATTTAGATTATTATTCATTGAAGATTCCCCCCCTTTATTTCTTAGTCACTGTTCATGCAGATGATTTTGGTTACTTGATTGCCGAAAAAAAATGGCACTCGCCAGAAAGGGATAGAAAAACCGCCGACACTGTCTGTACATTATGGACTAATTTTATGAAATATGGGTAGGTCTTATGAATCAAATTCAAAGAACAATTTTGTAAGGCCAAGGCCTGAATGAAATCAATGGAACTTTTTTAGAACGCCGAATGGGGAAATCTTCAACAAGTGGGTCCCTTCAACTAAAGAAATGCCCTGCTATCTACAAATAGGCGAAGATCTAACTATGAAAAATGAAAATTTCAATCTGGATCGAGCTAAATTTTGGCAGTATTTGTACGATAAGTATTCCTTATGACAAATCTGAAGAATTGCCTTATCGTCCAACGACCTATACTGTGTTATGTGTTTTAAAACAATTCGTTCAAGCACCTACTTCAATATGTATATGTTTAAATGGCGTGACGACAAAGCCTTGCATAATTGGAGGGTAAAACACATATCAACTCTCAACTGTCCTTCAAAATTTCCCAACTTTTTTCCAAGTTTTGCAATTTGAAATTCGGTGTAGGTAGTGTTGTAGGTAGTGTAGTAGGTGTTAAGGAGAGTGAAGATAATTCCTACCTAATACACTCCGCACTCAAGTGGACACCCACGAGCGCAAGGAGAGGAGACTGTTCGAATGATCTAACACGACGAGGTTAATATTTACGTACGAGTTTATTCAGACGAAATGTTCTGTTTAGACTAAATTGTACAGATGTCGATTTAGCTTAAATAGTGTTTTGTTACATGACTTAAGTAAGAGAAGTAATCATACGCGAAACTGGTCCGGTAATGCGTAGCTCTGCAGACGCTACAGTAGGTACTAAATTGATAAATACCTACTCTTGAATCTAATAAAAAGAAAGTTACAAAAAATTTATTATTACCTACTATTTTTGGTACCAAATGACATACATATTCAACATTTTTCAATTTTCTGATCGTACTCAACTTTTTGCCAAAATTTTAATTAGTAAGTAGTTATTGAATTTTCTTGGGCGATGAGATACACCATCTCCATTCATCACTCCCTTGTCTTTCCGTAATATCATACTTACCTAGTTTTTAACAATACCTACATAATATCGTATAAAATATTATTACCTACTTTTCATTTTTTGTTAAATTGAGTAAATTTTTTTCTGTACGATGTCTTCGTGAATTATAGTCAAATCAGGGGTTTAGACATCAAAAGAATTAATTAAGAAAATTCGTGGAATTTTGAAAATTATTAAATATTTGATTAATACGTAATTCTTTTTGGGAATTACTCAAATACCTACTTGATTTTTCTCAGACTGCGCATAGTAATTCATTTCATTCTTCCATTTCTTCCACGTCTACATTGACTGAATCCATCAAGGAAGGATCTTTCCTACCAAATTTGCCCAAAGAATTTATGAATTG
Source organism: Balanococcus diminutus (assembly GCA_959613365.1). Lineage (NCBI taxonomy): Eukaryota > Metazoa > Arthropoda > Insecta > Hemiptera > Pseudococcidae > Balanococcus > Balanococcus diminutus. The sequence continues at coordinate 30,775,568 of OY390715.1, read as the reverse complement.
GTTAATGCGAATTCGGCATCGATAATAATTTATGGCTTGGGTGCGACAATATGCCTAGTACCTACCTACTTACCTATATTTACTTATAGTTTTTTTTTGATAATAATTATTATCAGTTGACGTTGGTGTATGTCACGTTAACAATAAGCTGTTGCTAACGAATTTTTTTTTTTCAAACTAACTCAGTTTTTAATAATGCTCAGGAACTGTACCCCTAGTACCTACCTACTTACCTACATTTACTTATAGTTTTTTTTTTGATAATAATTATTATCAGTTGACGTTGGTGTATGTCACGTTAACAATAAGCTGTTGCTAACGAATTTTTTTTTTCAAACTAACTCAGTTTTTAATAATGCTCAGGAACTGTACCTTTTATATTCGATAACATTGTTGAAATTTTGCGGGGGGATGTCTTCCTATGTCACAATTCCATTCAGAGATTCAGAAGTTAAAGGGATTGAGAAAACTTCGCTGAACGATAAAAAATATTATGCCTTTTTAGGCATTCCATATGCAGAGCCTCCTTTAGGTAACCTAAGATTTAAGGTAAGTACTGAATGAATTTTCTTAATTTTAAGTACCTATGTAGGTAGGTAGATATCCACCCAAGCTGTTACTCCGACAGTAGGCTAACTAACGTACGTACCTAACTTGTTATTAAGAAACATGTAGGATTTTGACTTTTTTCAGAGGCTATACATAAGTACCTATGCTTCTACCTAAACATATCTACTCTATCCAAAATCAGCAATTTTCCTTCTATTTTTAGAATCCGCAAGCTATAAGAAACTTTCCAAAACACATTGATGCCACCCAATTTAAAAAAAGTTGTATTCAATTCAATGAACTGCACGAAACTAGGGCTGGATGTGAAGATTGTTTATATTTGAACATCTTTATTCCAAAAGTACGAGGCTCAATTTTTTTATATGTACCTACATAATGAACTGAAGCATCGAATACAAAAAGTACCTATCAAAATATACTTGTGGTCCTTACTTGAAATTTAATCAATTTTACAGCTACCTCCATTTGATTCTCTGCTACCTGTGATGGTTTATTTTCACGGAGGCGCTTATCGGACCTTAGCTGCCAATGCAATGACTCCTCATCTACTCATTGAGTATGATATTATCATCGTCACATTCAACTTCAGACTACACGTTTTAGGTATAGTATTCATCACTATTTGAAATTAAACATTGTGGATGGGTAGTCTCTATGGTAGAAGCTCGGTTATCCAACACTCGATTGTCCGACAGTAAAAATTTTCTTCTGGGTTATCCGACTGCCCGATTATCGGATAATTTTTCGTATTATCCGACAGTGAAACGTGTCAGAAATAGGGAAGTAATCAATATTTATTGTGTCGATAACCGGGCATCTACTGTACTTACCGGTATTCACCAAAAAAAATTCATTACAGGGTTTCTAGATTTGGGTTTACCTGATTGTCCTGGAAACATGGGTCTGAAAGATCAGTTATGTGCAATGCAATGGGTTAAAAATAATATAAAATATTTTGGTGGCGACGCAGATAATATAACGATCCTCGGAATAAGTTCAGGAGCAGCGTGTGCTCAAATGGTGACCATGTCTCCACTGAACAAAGGTAGGCCAGTGCGGTCTAAGCCCTAAGCTTATACGGAGTGTTTCATAATTAATGTAGTCCCTTATTCAACGAGGCGAATAAGCAACCCACAAAGAGAAAAAAGGTGCCATATACACATGGTTCCTATCTCGAAAATTTAGGGGGCAATGAAAAATACAAATAAGATTAGAAATACCTAATTAATTTTTGGTTGGGCAATTGGGCATAAATATGAATAGGACTAAAAAATCCTGCCGATGTACCTCCTTAATTTGAGGCTCCAATGGTCAATGGCCAATGGACACAAGTGAAACATTAAAAATTTAAAACTGCACAATTCCGTCACCACAATGATATGTGAAACAGGTGTAACTTTTTGAGAGGAACAAGAAAAATTATGTTACAAATTTGATTACCTTCAAAAACGAAGGAGCCATGGAGCCACTAATTATTATAGAAATACCTATTTTCAAAATTTTGTGGTGCCTTCTTTTTCAAAGGAAGGCAATAATAACTGTCAAGAATAAAGAGTTTATTTTTTTTAGAACTACATACCTATGTATCCATATTCCATATAATGCCTGACCAAAAATTACTTTTGGTTTCATTTTCTTTCCCCTTCAATTTTCAAGATAGGCACCATGTGTATAACATTTTCTGCTTCCTATGGGTTGCCTATTCACATCATGAAAGGGACCACATCAGCTATGAAACCTTCATGTACATAATATGTACTTTTTGAATAATTAAGTATACTTTTGAAACTTTCTATTGACAGATTTAGCCAATAAAATAATTTTAGTGGGCGGTAATGCTTTAAATACATGGCACGTGAACCCTAGTCCCGAGATAGTGGCTTTTGAACTGGGTCGAAAATTTGGATACGAAGGTGATGACAAAAAAACACTGCTAGAACTTTTAAAATCAGTTTCAGCAGATGAATTATTGGATGCCGTATTAACTTTGTACGATGAGAATTTGTTGGTAAGTAAATATTTCGATTTATTTTTCGTTTTCGAGCTCTGCTATTTAAAACTGAGTGCCATAATCCAACTTAATAATTTTTAAAGCTACCTAGAGGTCGTTCTTTTCGTCCTACGGTAGAACGAATTAAAGAAGGAGCTTTGTTACCAGATTTGCCATTAAATTTATGGAAGAAAGTAAAACACATATCTATCATCAATGGAATAAATGAACACGAAGGCACCTTTTTTCTCAGAGTTCCAAGTAAGCAGGACTAACATAATATACATACATGATGTTTTTTCATATAAATACTTCGCTAGAATAGGTAGGTACCTAGTTATTAAATTCACATATTATTTTATTTAACTCCTTAAATTTGAATGTGTTTGTAAGAGTTTGCTGAACAAGTTGTTCGATTTGACGCATTGAAAGTTTTCATTTCTGACATAACCTCGGTAGAGGAAAATCTTCTAGAAAATATGTTCAAAGAGATTATCTCTTTCTATGGAATAACTGAAAAAGATGGTCAAGAAAGTTATAATGCAAAAATGACCGTAAGGACTCTGACTTTTATGATTTTGTGCTAACCAAAAGCCCATAAATCTAGTACTACCTACACATAAATAAACCGAATTTCAACAGCTTTTCACTGATTTAATGCTGAAACATTATTATGTGGGAACTGATTTCTTACGTCCACCTTCAAATTCATATTCAGTGTACAACTATAAATTTACATATCAAGGAGAACGTAATATAATAACGAATGCGTGGAAAAAACACATCAAGGGGAATTTTAAAGGTAATAGCTGATTGAAAAATTGAAAATTTAAATTATTTATCGAAGTCTATTGCTTTCCCCCTTTTTCAGAAACTTTTCATGGAGATGATGTTGGTTACTTGGTGATTCAAACTAAATGGTACTTACCAGAAAAGGACAAGGCAATTGCCAATACTATCTGCGAATTATGGACTAATTTTATAAAATATGGGTAGGTAGAGGAATCTATACATTTCGTGAATTTCAATTTGCGCGATTCTGTTGAATCTAAATGACAACTTTGGAATTATTCTAGAACACCGAATGGGGAAATCTTCAACAAATGGGCCCCTTCAACGAAAGAAATGCCCTGCTATCTGCAAATAGGTGAAGATCTAAGTATGAAAAATGAAGATTTCAATTTGGATCGAGCCAAATTTTGGAAACATTTGTACGAAAAATATTCTTTATTGTGAAGAATCCAAAAAATTGCATAATAGACTAGACATTGTGACTTGATAAAATATTATGATTTATTCAAGAAAGCGTCAACTTACCTACGTTTAGTTTTTTTTTTTTTTTTTTTTTTTTTTGCATAATACCTACAAAGTATCTATCGTTTACATTCATTTTTGTGACTTCTTCCAATGAAATATGAAAATTTTAATTCAGGGAGGGCCAAATTTTGGAAATATCTGGTGGAAAAGTATTCTGTATAATAATATGGAAAATATTTGTAACTATGAGAGACTGGTAAATCACTGGGAGGAATATTAAATAGATAGGTAATTCAAAAAGTATAAAATTTTATTAATAATTTATTTTACACAAATAGTTTAGTTCAACTGCACATACTTAATATTTTCATGAAAATAAAAAAATGAAATAAAAAACATTTTGAATGCATAGGTAATTAAGAAAAGAAAAAAGCTATTAGGTATTTATAATTTACAAACGCATCAATCATTAGCAACAAGTAAATACCTAACTTAAGTTTTATTTTTTTTCTAAAAGTACATATTTAAATAAAAAATTAACAACATGTTTACATTTTTATTTACAAAACATTTCGTTGCTTTAAAAATACACGGTCAAGTTCATATGCTCTGAACTTTTGCACTCATTCACCAATGGCGTCACACTGACGTCTGGATTCAGTTTCATCGTCTGCAAAAGTATGAACCAGGAAGTATCTAAGTATTTTGTCGCAAAAATCTTATTCAAATGAAACTGCAGCTAACTTACCCCTTTTTGGAAACAATCAGCTTCATCATCCCAACTAAGTTTCTTCACTCGTCTTGGAATAGACCCAATGGACCATAAATCATTTCCGCATTTATTGCTTTGCGGACTAGGAGTTGGTGTCCTCGATGACACAGACGTCTGTTGAGGCGTCGGAGTTCTCGATAAATTAGGAACTTGAGGAGGCGCCGGCGCTATTTTATGATGACGCTGTGGTACTGGTGGAGAAGTCCTCTGAACGCCATTTCTAGCCAAACCATTTCTACTAGAGGTTCCTATAAAATAGTCTTTCTCTAGAAAGTCGGACAAAAAAACCAGCAATTTTACAATTCTATTTACAACATTTTATGTACATTTTCAAAACTAATCTCACTTACTTTTGACAGTGGCTGTGTACAAAGGACTTGGCGATGTGGTAGTGTTTCGAAAATCTGTCGTTCCGTTGAAAACGGGATTTTCAATTTTTCCAAAAGGTGGTAAGCGTTTTGGAGGTGATGTGGTGAAGAAACTGTCTAATTTATTTCCATTGACGTTTTTTGGTTTTTTGCTGCAAAATAAATTTATTTCAGATTGAAGTGTTCAAGAAAAGTAGGTACCTACGTACCTAATAGTCAATCAATTTGCAAACGTACTGTTTTTGTATGTACAAAATAAGCAATACTATGATTAAAGCGAGAACTCCTAGAATACTGATGAACGACACTAATATGGCAAAACTAGTGTTTTGAGGCACCCATTGACTAGCTGACGAGACTACAGCTTCTGGTAAATGCACAATGACGGGAACAGATGCCTAAGAATGGGAAAATCATACGTTCTCATTTAAATAACATTACCTAGTACTTATTTATGGTTTTTAATTATTTTTTTTTCAAAATTGTGGCAACGTACCTGTCTTGGAGGAATTCCAGAATCTGTAGCGACCGCAACAAGATGCACAGTGGAGCTATTCACTTTGCTCAAATCACTTACAGAAATTTCTCCAGAATCATCGATTGAAAATAATCTGAAAAGTGTTTGTAATTCGTTAAAAATCGTAATCCAATTATTAATTTAATTTTTTGAAAAATCATTGCAGATCAAAACCCCAAAAAACAAACCTGGAGTATGGTCCTCTCAACGAAAGAGTAACATGGTCGCCTCGATCACCATCAGCAGCTTCAACTTTTCCTATTACAGTTCCTGGTGTTAATTGATTGGGTGCTACGTCTGGTATGAAGAATTCATACTGTGGGTATCGAAATCTAGGATCCCAATCATTAACATTGAGCACTGAAATATTCACCGAAGCGCTGGTATTCTGCGAATGAAAAATAGATATTTATAGGTACCATCAATACATACATAAGGCGAAAAAAATACGATAAATTCAAAATAGAAGGACATCTTACCACATAACCGTCGGTAGCGATTACTAAAAATCCGTAGTTATCGACGGTTTCGTAATCAATAGGTCTTTTGAGAATTATGTCGCCATTTGGAGTCACGTTAAAAGTATCCGTATAACTACTTAACCAATATTTCAGTCTCTGTAATAGCATAAAAAATTTGTTGAGTAAATTTTGAGTTAAAAAATTGAATAGGTACCTACTAATATTTTTTTCACGTACTTTGTCGCGAGGCTTATTTGTTATTACTGTTAATAATACACTGTTGACCGGAACATTTTCTAATATGGCAGCAAAATAGTGATTATGCAAGAATTGTAAATCGTGCAAAGATGTTCCTGGTCTGCTGATGGTCAGTGTCGCCAAAGCATACCTATCAGCGTTATCGAATTGTGTCGCCTGTGAATAAAATTCGTACACAATTAATACCTACGTACTCGCATTGAATGCAAAAATCATTAAAGGATCTAAAGGAGATTTTGAACTTACTCTTACGACGAGAACCGCTGGTTGAATAAAATCATCATCTGGAATATTCCTTTTGACAAAAATACTTCCGGTGTCTCTGTTGATATCGAAATATCGATAATCTGATCCCTCTGAAATAAAGAATTATACGTATAAACATTGATTGAATCACAATATCCCAATTTTAAAGCCCATTTCTTCTGAAATTAAATAAACACGTAGAAGAATTTCTCACTTTTTTCTGAAAATGGTATCAATTTTTTTATGAGAAATGAATCTCCTTTTGAATCCCCATTTAAAAAAAAAACATAATTTGTTTGAATAAAAATATTTCAATTTTTAGAAAAAGTGAAATTTTTTCTGACAAAAAAATCTTATAAAAAATATCTCCATTTTTATGGAGTCAATGTTTCGAATTTTTTTTTTTAATTTCAAAAAAACCCTTTCAGTTTTTTCGGAGAAAAAAATCCCAAATTTTTTGGAGAAGAAAATTTCTAAATTTTTTTGGAGTGAAAATATTTTTGAAATTTTTGGAGGATAATCATTTGAATTATTGGTCTAAATTTTTAAAAAATTTTGAACAAAAAATTTTTTATACTTTTTTGAAGTAAAAAATTTCCTACTTAATTATTTCGGAGAAAAAAATTCTTAAATTTGTTGAAGTTATAATATCAAATTTTGAAGGAAAAAATCTAAATTTTTTGGAGGGAAAGCTTGTGAGTTACGAGGGATAAGAGGAAAGAACTAGTGGATTGTGAGAGGAAGGGCGAAAAGAGGAAATGAAACACGTTTTCTACTTTTTTCAAATCTTTTTGAAGTAAGAATTTTTTAATTTTTGTAGAAAAAAATTCTCCATTTTTTTGTTTTGCGGAAGTAGAACTCAATTTTTTCGGAGCAAATTATTCAAATTTTTTAGGAAAAATTTCGTTTCTTTAAGTACCTAAATTTTTTTTAGAAAAAATCCAATTCTTTTTGAAGTACCTAAAAATATATTTTTTTAAATTTAAAAAAACATTTTTTGCGCAAAAATTTTCTGAATTCTCTTGAAATGAATTTTTTTAAAATTTATATTATGGAGTCAGTATAAAAAATTTCTCAATTTTTTTCAGGACTGATTTTCAGCTTTTTCAGAGAAAACAATTACAATTTTTGGAGTAGAAAATTCCTGGATTTTTTTTTAGTTTTTGAAGAAAATAAATCTTGAATTTTGTTCTCAATTAAAAAAAATTGGCATTTTTTGAGTAAAAAATAATCACTCAGATTTATTTGAAAAACGAGAAACTTTCAACTTTTTTGGAGTAGAAAAAATGTTTCCAGCTTTTTTGAAATAATTTTTTTGTGGAAAAATTAAAAAAAAATGTTTTGCATAAGAAATTCCTAATTTTGTTAGAGTGGAAATATTTCTGAATTTTTCAAAGTAAAAAGATTTCCCATTTTTTGAGTATTTTTTTCAAATTTTTGAAGGAAAAATCAAAATCATTTTGAGAAAAAAAAAAACGGTTTTTTTGGGGGGGGGGGGGGAGAAAAAAATGCAACATTCAATTTTTATAAATTTCCAACCTGTCACCCTTATGGGGAAAAATGAGCTACGCGCTAGAAAATTCCTAATTCTGGATCCGAAATCAATGAAATAATATTTCCAAAACTTTATAAACTAATTACCTGAATTAAAGCTATAATAGATCGGCGACTTTATTCCCAAATCTTGATCATAAGCTGATATTTCTCTTGGAGAAATGCGTAATCTGGTACCCTAAAATCATATTTGATTATTATACTCATTACACCCGAATCAGAATAGTTGCATATCACATCGAGGAAGGAAAATGTCAATACCTGCGTCGCATGATCAGGCAATGTGGCAACGTATCTGTCATCGACGAATTTTGGATTTTGATCATCTGCGTCGATCACATTTACAAACACAATCGCATCTGAGTATTGAGGTGGATTTCCTTGATCCTAGAATAAACGTATGGCAATGAGTAGGGCTGTTCTTAAAATGTACGAGTGTGAGGGGTGAAATTATGCATTTATTTTTGCCGAAATGTGCACAGATAAGCTCCAATGTGTTAAAAAATATTTTTTGATATAGGAAAATTTCCTTTGAAAAAAATTTACAAAATGTGGAATATTTCAAAAAATTATCAAAAGAATATTTTTGATGAAAACTGTCAAATTTTTTCAAAATATTATTTTTAAAAACATTATCATTTTTTTAAAATCACAAATAATCGTCTAAATTTTTTTTAAGAGAAAATTTTTCAAAATTTTCCTGGAAAAAAATCGAAAAACCTATTGGGTAAAAAATATTTCTTTTAATTCACGATAAATCGTAAAAAAAAATTTTGAAGAAAAAATTGAGAAGTCTTATCATTAAAAAAATTCTATATCGATTTTTTAAAATTTACTATAAATCATTTTAAACAATTTTGAAGGAAAAATTCAGAATTCCTATCATTAAATAAATTCTCTATCATTTTTTTTTTTTTTTTCAAAAAAAGAAAAAAATTAAAAACGGAAATATACACAAAATATACATTTTCTAAATTTCATATGAGATCAGTATAGGTTATAAGAAGCAAATTCGATTAATAAATTTTATGTTGGATGCACCAAAAAAATGTACATAGCCCTATTACAATGGGTAATTATTGACAACTGCACAGTAACCTATTCTGTACCAAGTACGGAAATTAGACAAGAGTCATTAGTTGGTTCAATCAACGAACTATGATCTGATGCTCGTCAGCTCGACCCATAAACAAGCACCACAATACAATTGTTTATCATGCGAGATGCTGTGAAATTACAAATATTCATTTGTTATACCAACCTGAGCTCTAATGGTAATCGTGAAATTAGGTAATGATTCATAATCCAACGGTTTCCTAAGCACCAATGTACCTTCTAGACCATTTACGAATGAGAAATATTCCTAGGAAAATTTAAACGAGATAAATTAATTGAAGACCGTTTGATATGAAATTAGATATTAAAATCAAGAGATCTCTTACCGAGTACAATCCTGGTAGAACCGAATACTGGACTGTAGAAAATGGACCTTGTTGATCAGTATCTACTGCTCGTATACCTTGCAACACTCTGGTACCTACAACAGTCACCTAAAGGAAATGGAAACATTTTATTGACAAATAGAATAATAAGATGAGCTTGTGTAAAGATAAACTTCACATTTATAGTCATTGATGAATTTAAAACGATATAGTAAAACGTGTGCGTTTTGTTTTTATCAATTCCGTAAAAAAAAACCGTTACGATTTTAGATGAACAGTGTAGACTGTAGAGATAAAACGACTTTAAGCAATAAACTGGTATAATTAAATTTTTTATTTTTTTTTCGAGGTTTTTAAAATAATGTCATCTGTTTTATTTATTTTTTTCTTTCTTTAATAAAAAGTGGGAAGTGCCATGCCAGTGAGAACTACAAGAAAGTAGTGCTTAAAAAAAGTATTCAAAGACCTATTGGTTGCCTACTTAAAAATTGAAGGGGCATGCATTTGAAAATTTTATTTGATTTCAATTAACCTCTTTCTGTGAGAAAAAGTGTTTTAATAACCTAATAAATTTTATTAATTTAATTTACTTTAAGTCGATCACAAGCAGAGAATTTATTGTACAGCCGCACCCCACTTGTCCCCACCCATTTTATACCTAATATATTTTTTAACCAACATACCATGTAGACACATTGACGAACTTCTACAAAAATTATTACACATATCGCTTTAAGCTCGACAAGTATGTCACGACGTCAAAATAACATAATATAGACATGTTATAAAATAAATCTATCTTTATTAGCTATTTTAAAGAAATTGCGGTTAAGGTGATAAAACGCTAGCAATATATTAAACTTACTTCCGAAACATTTAATAAATAAGGAGCGTTGATGAATTGCGGAGCATTATCGTTCACATCTGTCACTCGAATATTCACCGGAATTATAAAGCTCTGAAAAGAAAGCACCGTATTAACATCACAATCGACGATTAAAAATGTGAATTCAAACGCAGAACATCACATATCATCCATACCGGGTCTAGGGCTCTTTTTCTGTCGCATATTACATTCACAAATACCGAAGCTGGTCCTTCGATACCCTGAAAAAGCAATAAATCTCAGGTTATTGGCCATAGTCAATTTAAAATCGATCTCTATATAACTAGGTAATAAAATCATTACCTCTTTATCTAGCTGTTTAACGAGAGATAAATTCTTTGTGAATGGTGCGATTGATACCGGACTATCGGTTTCTTTTAGGTGTAATTCTATGTTACCAAATTCTCCTGCATCTCCGATGATTTTTAGAGATCCTATGAAATTCCACAAGTTACGTTGTATTGGTGAACAAAAATAGCTAAGTGAGCAATAATGTGGGTCTAATGGATTTTACAAAATTCTACTTACCCAGGAATGATCCAACCGAGAGATCTTCGCTGACAAAAAAGCTCTCCGCTGATCCTCCATTCTCCAAGTAACATCTGTTATCTGTAAATGAAAAAGAACATCGATACATTAGAAATATTATTGAAATTTGATAATTACCAACATAAAACTTCAAATAATATTGAACCGAGTGTGCCTCTCTACAAATCAAAAGGCTTCTAAAGGGTTGTCTTATTTAAAAAATAAAAAATTCACACCCTAAGGGTTCCAATTTTCAATCAAAGTACTTAAGAATTTTAGAATAGAATTTTCAAAATAGCTTCACTACAGCAAGCCAAAAAATAATAAATTTCAGCATGACTAATAATTCCATAACAGCAGATGTTACAATGAAACTACCGAACCGTTGAAATTCCTAGACAACTCAAGTTTTACACAGAGGAAACTAAAGTCTGAAAATAATAACCGGAAAAAGCGACGAACAGGTGTTGTCTCGATGATTCACGAATTCAATCTTCTGGTACCATTTGCAAATAGGTAGGTATAGTTTTACTCTCGAATCGAATTTATTCTCAATTCATCAACGTAAAATTTCGTATTCTTAATTGTACCAGATTAGTTCAGCTTTTGTGTATCATCAAAGTACCAACTTAAATTTTATGGAGAAATAAATCTACAATTTAGATCAGCTAGGTTTGGTACGAGACAAATGTGATGCTCGAATGATCAAAATGAGCACTCAATTTATTCATTTTAAAATTGAGTAGGTAATTCTACGACGAACGTTTGTATTCTCGTTTGTATTAATGGGTTTTAAATATTTTTATGTAGATGTGTTACCTTGGATACACATTACACACGTGATGGAAATGATTAACCAATTGCGTGACAGCTAAACGTAAATTCTATCTCAATTGCGGAACATCGCGGATAGGGGTTATCTAATCGTAAATCCGACCCTTTAGTCCACTTTATGTATAAAATTAACTCGGTAGGGTGATCATTTATAGCGGATTTGTAATTTTGTACCTATATATTTGGTGAACATAAAAGTTGTCGAGTTATAAATCATACGAAAAATTTTAATGAAATTATTGTTCCTACTGTCATTTTAATTAGGTACTTATTACGAAAGGGTTTCTGCAAAGTAATTTCCTCAAGATTATATCATACCATGAACTTCCATTAAGACAATAAATTTATCCAAATTTTCACGTTGTGCTAGGGTAGTCCCAAAATCATTACGAGTAGTCCATATTATACCTACTTAGTGATTGTTTTTGTCTCACCCTCTTTCTCAAATAAGTTGCTTCTTTTTGTTAGAAAATAATTCCCTATTTTGTACATATTTTTGCCTTGACTGAACTTTAAAATGTGCCTAATCACTTCCCAATTTTTCAAAAATTAAAAAATTAAAAAAAATTGACAGATTTTCAAATTTTTTTTTTTTGGTTTTAATTCATCAAAGTTGTTACTTTTCATGAGAAGTGATTCACAATTTTTCTTTTTTCTTCTAACTGAATTTCAAGTGGTTCACAATTTTAAATTTTTACCCAATTGAATTTTAACGGTGTGAACTGGCCTGTTAATTTTGAAAATTAACAAAATTTCAAACTTTTTTTCACTCTGACCCATCAATGTCGTTCCTCTTCATGAGCAAATACTTAATTATAAATTTTTCATTTTTTAAACTGAATTTTATGTGAAAAGTCAATTTTTAAAACAGAGAACAATAGACACCATTCAAGATTAAGTTATGAGAAAAATTAAAATTGGGAATTGAGTTACTTATTTCTCATAAAAAAGAACAACATTGAATTCTAAACTTGTAAGTTTTGCTTGTTTTTTAATTTTTTGATAAATTAGGGGCTCCAAAGGCACCTCATAACAGGCAGATAGAGAAAAATAAAAAAATTGGGAATTACAATTTCATTTAAAAAATTGAAGGGGTAGAACCAAAAAAAGACAAAATTAAGATACCTCTAAGGCACCACTTAAAATTCAGTTTGAAAAAAAAATATGAAATTTTGAATTATTTTTTCATAGAAAAAAATATGGTTGAGAGGGGGGGAGGGGGGGTAAGACTGAAAAAATCAGAAGTCCAAATTCGTCATTTCAAAAATATACCGGTCATCAAATTTCTCATTTAATATTTTCTCCCCTCTCCCGATTTTTGAACAAGTTTTGTTTTTGTCATTAAATACTTGTTTTCAAAAAAAAAAAAAAAAACAAGCTCACAGTATCACAATTGAATCTCTTGAAAGTAACTAGATAAAATTCCAAATATTTCCATACAAAAAAAATCAAGTTGGAAAGTGAATATTTTTGGCAGGGGCTTAAAAAATACGGAATTTTTAAACTGAAGCGTTTTATTTCTCATACAAGTGAATTTCTTTTTCATAATTTTGTCATAATTTTATTTACTTTTTTTACCCATACTTTGAAAAAAATTCAAGTTGAAAATTTAATTTTTGGAAAGGATTCGAAAAATGAGATTCTTTCAATGAATGAATTTTTCAAAATTTGAAGACATTAATTTTTAGATTTTTATTTTAAAACATTGCTTTGTTACTTTAAAAAAGTATAATTATTATGAATACTGAATTTTTGGTAGGAGTTCAAAAAATACGTAATTTTTACATTGTGTTTTTATAAAAGATATGATTTTTTTATTGATGACATACTTCTATTTTTTTAAAACTCTGTTATACACATAAAAATAAATTGTCAAGTTACAAAAGTAAATTAACTTGAAAAAAACTATTTTTTTGCACAACAAAGTTTGAAAAAAAGTGAAAAAATTCATGACGAAAAATTTTAGGAAATTCGCTAATCTAAAAAAATGTCATAGGCATCTTTAAAACTCCCTTAAAAATATTTTTTCAACTAATTTAATTTTGGTACCATTTCAAAAAAAAATAATAATGGAGATCTTGACATATTACTATTGGTTCATTTTCAAAAGTTAGTCCAAATTACACTCATGCTTGATCGATATGAACCAAAACCAGTACACAAGACACTTCCTACAGGTCACTGATATAATTGCAATTGCAACAAAAAATATATGTATAGCCTATTGGTACTATTTCATTCATATTGTTGTAAGATTTGTACACTGTAGAGCACACTTCATATCGCCAGTTGACATCTTTTGTTACACGGAAACGCAGAAAAACGATGTCGTCTCCGAATCGTGATTTTCTTGTCGTGTTCTACTCGCCAGACTTTAATCGAGATTTATTATTTACTCGCAAATGACACCCGCGTTTTACCAACAGCATCCATACCATACCAAGAAGTTTTCTATTTTTTTCACGTTGCAGTTATTTCTTAACTCATCGTCGTACACCAAACGTGACCGTAAACGAAAATTAATTAGTGCACGTATCAAAGCCCGCCGAAAACGCGTTAATTGTTTACCTACGCCAATTTAACGACAATCCAGATGCAGACATATATACCGTCTATGAGTTTACGTATAGGTACTTTCACGAGACACGCAAGCAGTAAATACATTTAAGTGTTTTTTCGGCCGACAAATTTGCGCACTTTTAATTGGCCGTACAGGCTGAATGTCGCGGCCTAAATATTGAATTCGAGGTAGAACAGTACGCATGGATTTCCCATGAAAAGTGATTTAGATCCGGAGAAGTTTCGGAAATTTGATGTAAGTGTTCACGTAGGTACACTGAGTAAAAACTGTGTGACTGATTGAAAATTGTTAAAAGCAATTCTATGACTGAATCATAATCTAGAGTCTCTAGAGGGGGGGGGGGCTGGTGTGCCATTTTTTAAAGGCTCTCTCTTTCCGAAGGTCCGGTCATCCACCCTGAAAGCTTTGTTCCTAAGGTCACTTTTAAAAAAATTTTCAAACAAAAGTTGTAGATTGAGATCTTAAAATCAATTTTGGTTAGGTATTATAAAAATCCCATTTGGACCATTCCTTTCCCTTCAATTGTCAATAATAGATAGGTACAGGGTGGCGCTTATTTTGCACTTTTTGATTTTTTATGTACTTAGTACCCCACCTCTAGTTTTTTTTGCATGAGAAAATAATTCCTTATTTTTAATTTTGCTCCAACTGAATTTAAAGTTGGTCATACCATCTCTCTTTCAGAGAAAAGAAAGCATGCATCATTTTTTTAAATCTTGCCTTTTTTGGTTTTATACAACTTATTAAAGTTGTTTCTTTTCATGAGAATTAATTCCCAATTTTTTGTTTTCACCCCAACTCAATTTTAAGTGCTACATACTTTAAAACGCCCCCTATTTTAAAAAAAAATAAAAAAATAAAACGAAAAAAGTGACCAAAATTTTTTTACTCAACATTTTAAGTTGTAGGTAGGAATTTGTTGGAAAATAATTACATATTTTTCATTTCTGCCCTACATAAATTTTAGGCGGTGCCGCCAGCTTTTGAAAAAAATCAAAAATAGTTAATTTTCGAAATCGTAGACTAGTGGCACACTGTCACGCTTAAAATTCAGTTAGTGGGGGGAGGGGATACGGAATTGAGGCATCTGGAATCAAAATCCACATTTGTCATCATAAACAATTTTTCAGGAGAAGCAAAAAACTGATATAACATGGAAGCAGATTAGGTACAATACCTCAGTTAGTCTTGAATGAAAGATTAGATGCCCCTGATATGTTTACCCCAAAAAAATTTGTTTTAACGCCATCTGGTATGCTTTGATATTACTTTGAAAAATGGCAAAATGTGAGTTTTGACTCCAATCCTGACTTTGACGAGAGATACTCAGCCTACGTGACCTCTTATCAAAAAAAGTTATAGAATCAAAGTTGCAGAGAATTTTTTTCTCTACAAAATGATAATATTATTTTTTATTCAATTTGAAATTTTTTTCCTAATTTTTTACGAAAAAAATTGATTTTTACCAATTTTTACCCCAAAAATGGTACATTTTTAATCATATTACGATAAAAAAAATTCAGATCAAAAAACTAATTTCACAGGGTTGTAGAGAATTAAATTTCTTATCAGATGAGATAAAAAAAGACATTTTCGAAAATTGTGTCAAATGTGGATTTTGATTCCAGATGCCTCAATTATTTTCAAATACGATGAAACCACTTCAAATAATAAATGAAAAAATTGTGCTGTTTTTCGTTGTTGTTGTTTTTTTTTTTTTTTTGAAAAATTGGGACGTTTCAAGGTACCACTTGAAATTGAGTTGGGTGAAAATAAAAAAAATAGGAATTAATTCTCATAAAAAAAAAAAATTGGAGATTAGGATTTCAGAAAAATTTCAAAGTCCAAAACAAGGGCTACCCTAATAAGGTAAGTTAGTACAGTAGAACCTGGATTAACTATATCCGAATTAATTGGGATGAAAGAAAGTCGGATGTCGTCAAAAGTCGGGTACTTGATTTAAAAAATGCAACAAAAACTTCGTACCTGTTGCAGGAATTTTATAGAAATAACTGAACAAACAGAAAATTACGAAAATTGTCCATAGTGAATCACGGTGGATTAATCTAAAATTAATTTTAAAAAATTATTGATAAAAAAATTCTCAATTTTTTAAAAGATTTTCAAAAAAATTGCGGGGTAAGTTTCATTTTTATTTTTTGCAAGTATTTTTTCTGGAAAAATTTGAGAAATATAATTTTTTTTATTTTAAAAAATAGGGAAAAATTATTTTAAAAAAATAGAAAATATTTACCTTTTTAAAAAAAATTATTTAAAAAATAAAATTTCGCAGATTCGGAAATTTTTTAAAAATTTTATTCCCAAAAATTAGGATTTTTTTGAAGTAAAAAAAAAAAGAGAAATATTATAGATACTTATTCTAAAAGTTTATTTTAAAAAAGTGCAAAATCACCAAAATTTATTTAAGATGAAAAAAAACTGAATTTTTAAAAATAAAATTTTTGAATTTTTTCGAGATTTAAGACCTATCTTGAAATAAAATTTCAAATATTTCATTTTGATTTTTTAGAATAAAGACATCCTAATTTTTAAGGATAAAATTTTAAAGCTTTTTTCGGATCTGATGATTTTTTTCATTTTTTTATTTTTCTAAAATGAGTGATCTTTTATTTTTTTGAAATAATTGTTTCCTCATTTTTTTTTAAATAAAAAAATTACGTGGGTACCTATATATCTCCGATTTTTTTGAGCATCAATAAGGTCGTAATGTGCTAAACTGAAAGGAAATCAGAAAATCGAAAGACATGAGACTCGGAAATATCGAGGTTTCACTGTACGTACATAAAGTATGAAAAGCATCCGGTGGTTTTTAAGAGAATTATGCTGAATTAAAGGGGAGGGGGTCCAATTGGAATTCTGGTGACAACCAAAATTATTTCTGAAATTCCAATCTACAACTTTTGTTTGAAATAATTTTCAAAAGCAGCATTAGTAACGAAAATAGAAGACTTCAAAGAAAGGGGACTGAATCCTCGAAATGAGGTACATAGCTTTTAAAAAATGGCATCCCTGCTCTTTTTCTTTTATAAAATCTAGATTAGGATTCAGCCATAAAATTACTCTTAGCAATCGGAAGCTATTCTTTTCCCCTTTGGGACTATAGGTGCTGTAATGGGATACAAATGTTGATGAATTTTCAATTTTTTCTCAATTATTTCGGATGATTGCAATTTTCAATGTCCATGCCTTTGAAATATTAGTATGTTGTCCCTAAAACTTTCTTTGACACCTCCAACTAAAAACTGATGGTAAACATTTTCAAGACATCAAGGTTCGTCAATCGAAAAAGAAAACACACCGTACAATGTACAAGTACAACCTCGTCTCCATCGAGTATTTCACCAAAGAAGATTCGTCGAAATATGAACAATACCTCTACTAATAAGTATAACGTTATTCAAGAAATTGCACAGGTATCTCGTATAACAAGACCGAGAAGAAAATGGTCTTACAAATAATTTCCGGTGCATTTCTCGTCTCGCAAAATATGACCGACTTCGAGTTCAAGGTGTTACACGTTATAAGATTTTAATTATCGACGAATTAGGTAGGCAGAGGCACTCGAGATCGGCGTGAAAAAAAATCCAAACCGAGATTTTGTCGATTCATAACGATTACTTCATTTTCTCTGGGTAACCTTCTTTCACGACTCAGATCTCTGTACAGGAAACGTGATAATATTTTTAGAAAAAAAAAATCATAAGATATCGATTTTCCACGAAATTTGCATATTTACAATAGATGCGTAGTACGAATTTAACAATTGTTCGGCGATATTACTTAAACCATCACGATCGACCAATTGCAAATGTCGCAATGAAGCAATTAACGTCGAAAAAATGGAATCCGTGGGAGAGACAATAAATATGTACAGAAGCTCCGAGTATATATTATTGTCGTAACATCTTCGCAGATGTTCTTGTTGCAATCAAAACATAACGGAGGACGGAAAACGTCTTTTACAAGAGTAAAAATTTCAATTTAATGCTTATTCCGGCGTTTAACACGTTTTTCTTTTTTCATAGTTCTCGTTTTTTTTCTCTCTACTTTATTTGCACGAATGACCATTGTAACTGTTCATACAACTCGCACACTAGGTACTGGTATTTTTTTCAAAAGAAGTTATCCAGCGTTATATTAAATATCCATAATCCTCATGACTTGGTAGTCTTTCGTATGGATTAGACAGAGATACCTATTTGGCGCTAGTAGGTATTAGCCTGTTTTGATCCAAGGCGCGAGCAATTATGTTGTAGGAACTTTTTTTCTACAATGAGTACGCACGGTGACTTTGCAAAATTGCAGCTCCACGAACGAACGTCTGCAATTTAATACCTATAGATAGCTTTTTGAAAGGTCACAATAATATTGTTAAATTGCACGTCTCATAATCATATTTTGCGTCCCATTTATAGCTCTTAATACATTCCGAATATCTACCTACCTACGTAAAACCGCGTTCAAACTTTTTTTGGGGGCTTCTAACTGTAAATTCATTAATTAAAAAAATCTTTCAATGTAAATGAACCACAACTCATCGCAAATAAGCCGTAACATCGACGAAACGCCATAACGGTTATATAATAATTAGCGATCGTATACCTATAGGTAGTATACATATATATATATATATATATATATATATATAAAGAGCAGCAACCACGCTTGTTAATAATGTATCATCTCGAAATTATTTTTTTTCCTATAACTCGTTGAACAATTATTTCGTCAAATATTCGGCGTAACGATTGACGTTATAATTTTAATATCCGCGCAATTACCAGCCTAGATAATATTCCAATCATTATATAAATTAGCATAATTTTTTATCTGCGACATAAATCAAATCCTTAGACGCGTTTGGCGTTTTATTGTAGGTATCTCGTACCTATAGGTAGTACCTACATAACTTTATCTATGTAGTTACATTTGCCAGTTTCACAGCTCTTCTGATGATTATCGCGCGTGAAAAGTTGTTGAGTAATCTGTTTTTCTGAGTAGGAAGTTTTTACTTCACTTTTCTTATTCTTCTGGAGGTGTGATACGCGTTTGATGCGATTAACCCCTTTTCTACCATGTCTCCTCCAGAAGTTCGAGAAAAAAATTACACTGATCTATAAATAATTGAGAATTACAATGCTCGTAAATAATTTTGCTCACTATGATTTTGATGACAATAATGATTAAATCAATTGAAGAAATAACAAAATAATAATTAGTTTTGGGCAAAAAGAATGTCAAAAATTACTAATTTTGACAAAAAGGGATAATTTCAACGCAAAGAATTTTTTTTTAATTTTGAAGGTAGATAACTCTCCTAAAAATCTTTTTGATTTTTTTTTCCACAACAATTTTGTGATGACTTTAAAATTAGATTCTGACAATTATAGGTATCAAACCTTATTTTTAAGCATGTAACTAAATTAACTTCTAATATATATACTTAATACTTACATACTATCCTAATTTTAAGAATGTGCCTCTAAGCATAGTACTTTGTATATGGCACAATAAATGAATTAAAAAAAAAAAAAAAAAAAAAAAAAGTAAAGAGAACTTTTTTTAAAACAGTTTTTCAAAGAATTTTTTCCAACTAAAAGTTATTTTTTAATTTAATTTTTTTTTAGAAAACATTTTTCTAAATATTTTTAATACCGGCATTTTTTTCAAAATGGTTCACTTCTTTTTTAAATTACTTTTTAAATACATTATTGAAAATGTTTTCCAAAAAAAAATCCAACCTGGGTAAGTATAAGATTTTTAATTTTTTTAAAAGATAGGTAATTCTTTTTAAAACTTTTTTATTTTCATTTTTCAAAACAATTATGTAACAAGTAATTTTCATTTAAAATTGGATTTCATCAAAAAAAAAAATAAATAATAATAAAATGAGTTTTAAAAAAATAGTTTTTGAGAATTTTTTTCAAAAAAAAAACATAAATAATAATCAGAAGCAATTTTTTAAATTTTGTAAAGAGATAACTCTTCTCATATTTGTTTTCAAAATAATTTTGTGATAACTGTAAAATTGGATTTCAATAATTTTTATAAAAAAACTTTTTATAAGCAGTTTTCTGCCTTTGTTTCTTTTTTACCAAAAATAAGGTATAACTAGAATTTTTTTTTTCAATTTCAAAACATTTTTTAGAAATTTTTTAGAAACCACTTCGTGACAACTTTGAGATATTTAATTTCGATAATTATTACCTATTATTATTTTTTCATGAGAACTTTTGGCGAAAACAATTGGTAATGAAATTCTGACATGAAATTTCTGGACGAAAGACTATTGGGTATTTTGTCAGACATTAAATATAAAACTTGGAATTTAAAAAAAAAATTGGATGACTTTTAGACGTTTTGTGAAACACTCTGAAACTTGATTTTTTTAAAGAAAAATTGATGACTTTTAGACATTTTGTCAGATATTCTGAAACCTTTTAAAAGTTTTCTATTAATTAAATTTACATGGAAATTTATTAATTTCTTTCAGACTTTTCAATATTTTTTCGTTAACTATTTTTAAAATCATCTATTGAATTACATTTCCATAGAATTTTTTTTTTCAAAATTTACATTCTCGACTCTAAAAAAAAAATGAATATTATGAAACTGACTTTTAAAACATTTTGTCAAACATTCTAAAATTTTGTAAAAAAATAAATAATTATATTTAAAAAAAAATTCACTTCTATTCTTTTCAAAAGTACTTACCCAAAGAATTTGTGATGATATATTAAATTTGAGATCAATTTCTTTTTTTCAAAGCACTTTTTAACAAAGTTTTTGAGATTTTTTTTTTGTAATATAAAATAAATTTAACATAAAGCAATTTTATTTTAAAATTTTTTTTAAATAACTCTTTTCAAAATTTTTTAAATTTTTATTTCAAACCAGTTTTTTAACAAGTAACTTTTATTTAAAATTTAATTCCGACAGTAATTTTTTGGAAGAGAACATTCGAAAAAGTTCTTGAGAGATATCTTTTTTACTGGCTCTTCTTAAAATTGAAATAGTTAAGTCTTAACAAAATCTTTATTGAATTTTTTTAAAAGGGTTTTAAGGGATTAAGCAAAAAAAAAAAAATTAACAAAAATAAATTTTTAATTTTTTTAATGAAAACTTTTCGCAAAATATTTTTACTCTTATTTTTTTTGAAATAATTACCTATCTACCTACACACTTTGAGATACCTAACTTTTTAAATTGGGATCAATTTTTTTTCAAGGGAATTTTTTAGAAAAAGTTTCTGATAAAATATTTTCAAAAAAGAAAAACTAATTTTGAAACTATTTTTTTTAAAGTTTTGAACTGATAAAACTCTTCTCAATTTTTTTGGTGTTTTTTCGCCAATACTTTGTGATACGTACAAAATTAGATTTGAAGGATTCTATTATTTCATTTTATTGTTTTTAATAAACTGTAGGGAAAAAATATGTTTACGACCAGAAGTATTTTTTGAAAACTGATTACCTGCTTATTTTGTAATAACTTTTTAAATTGGTCTTCGACAATTTTTTTTAAAGAGAATTTTTTTTAAACCAGTTTTTGGGAGATTTTTTAAAAACCAAAACAAATTCTCAAAAAAATTTTGAAGACAACTTTTATCAAAATATTTTTTTGAAAATTAAAAAAATACGAGTATAATATTTTGTCAACCTCAATGTTTTAAAAATTGGTACCTATTTAAATTTTTTTTTAAATATTTTTTGAAACAGTTTTGAGAGTTTTGTTTCAAAAAAATATTTTTTAATCAACATTTTTTTTCTTGTGAACGAAATTTTTTTGTTAAAAAAAAACAAAAAAAAACTAATTAGGTAGGTACTTATAAGAATTTTAGTGTGTCTACGTAATTATTTTTCAACATTTTTTTTTGGCACAGATAATTTATCCTTTGAAAAATGTCTATAAGGATAATTTTTCCTTTAACTTTTTTTTGCACGAAAGAATTTTTTTTTAATTTTTAAATAGATACCTACTTAAATTTAATTTTTTTTGCATTGTAAAATGGTAATTTTTTGAGGTTGAAAAAATTCTCTTTGAGAGATTCTTATTTTTTAAAATAATTTTTTTGGCATTCATTTCAAAAGAGCAAAGAAAATTACAAAAGGTTGAGAAAAAATTTCCATTTTTTTTCAGCAGAAGATTTTTTGTGATCATTTCTTATATTTTTCTTGTAGTTGCTATTGAATTTTTGTACTTAATCAATTTTTTTTTCAATGTAATTTTTTTCCAAGAAGATTTTATTTCTTGTGATATTTTTTTTAAAATTCATTTTTGGAAATATTTCTCAGAATAGCAGGAAAAAATACCGAAAAATGCTCAATTTCATTAAAATTACACACTGCCCGAATTTTCCTATTGCCAACTTAAAATTTTACAATTTTAGTGCCAATTTATCTTGATTTACTTTCTTTTCTATCTACTGATACACCTAAAATGACAAATAATTCTGTTTAACAGCGGTATAAGACAAAGTCATCAAAAACCTCAAGTATCATTTAATTAACTTCATAAACGTTTAACTTCACACGACTCGAATCAAAACAGACGCATATAATAAAGGAACCGAATAAAAGAAATTACATAGGAGGGTACCACAACTCGCAATTATTGAATTAAATCTGAAAGAGTATCCGGCTTTTAAGCCATCGTCCGACTCCTACGTACGTGTTAGCGAGAAAATTAGGCCGCGTTTATAAACCATCTAAAAAAAAGTCATGTAGGTGACAAAGTAGGTAGGTACATTTAAGAAGTACGGTATAAAGATACCACATATAACATGATGATCTCTTCAACGTGTCATCTGTCATATTCAGCGTGTAGGAATAGGTACGTGTACTTCATTAAATCCTCTATGTTCATTGTTCGTATAATTGGCAGATATAGGTACTAGGTAGAGGTACGCTCGACGGCGACAAAATAACTCGGTAAAAAAATTAAAAAATATTATTGCACCGAAACGCATCAAAGCATCTGTCAACCAAGTTGAAGAATGATTAAGAAGGAAAAAACAAGTCGAAAATTCCAAATGGAAAAATGATCAATTACACGGATATTTTATCATAAAAATCTTATTTTTCTCGCGACTTTCGTCCGCAATTCCGCATGCAATACAACATTCTATAATCAATCTTGCAGTCGGTATTCGTGACTCAGTCGTAATTCGAGCCGATGAAAGTGAAATTCCGGTCTAAGTTTGGCACTTGATTGGGCCCATAGTGGTGTAGCGTCAAGTAGGATTAACCTATCCGAGAGTGCGCTACTTGATTTCCATTTTACATGTATACCATTTATTATTTAGTATTTTGTACATTTTTAATATCTACTTTAACCTAAACTGTAATTTTTATTATTTTTATTATAAATAGAACTGAGCTGCCACTGGCAAGCTCAGTCTCTGTTGGTCGTTCGTCGAATAAACACCTCTCTTAAGCTCTCCCTTGTCTCCTTAATTCTCTCAGCGTAGCTTTTGTTACGCTCAGTTTCGACTCACGTCGCCTTGTTGACGTAGTACGAAGCAGGCTCGCACTCACTGTTTCGCTCACGCGTCGCTTTGATGACGCTACGCGAAGCCTAGTTTTGTAGGCACGCACCTTAGACCTACAGTGGCTTCGAGAAAAAAACCCGCTATTTTTGGTTAAATGTGCGAAACTTAAAACTTTCTTCCCAACTTGGCCACAGTATAAGTAGGCATTCGAGTATTGTTAGAATTTGATTTTTATCTCAAAGACGCGTCGAACGGAACGTGTAATTTTGATTATTTCGAGTAATACTATTCGATAAGAAATTTCTCGATTACAACATGATTTTACGTGGATCCTTTTATAAAATAATTGATGTCATCTAAATAGACATTAATAATGTATAAAGACCATCTTTACAGCCGCGCTGCTATATGGTTAGATTAAGAAATAAAATAACAAATGTACATACGCGAGTAGAAAGGCAGGAAATTAACGCATGGCCACCCTTCGGGAACGTACTCTCGTACTTTTCAAAACGCTCTGAATAAATTCGTATTCGCATAGAATACAGGTACCAGGTAGGTACGTCTACGTACGTATCACAGGTGAGTATACGTCTTTTAAAATTGAATTGTTTGGTCAGTACATATAGCATATTTTTTACTCGAGCTAATTGTATAAAATGAGAAATTTTACTCTCTTACTTTTATAACCAAAAGAGTAGATATTATTATTTTTTATACGCAGGCAAAAATTAGGTTATAAGTTACAACTCGCAACGATGCATTAATTACCAACCAGCGACCACTGCGGTTGTCTAATTAAGTGCATTAATCAGCAATTGACCACGATCGCTCAACGAATCAACGATCCGATTTGTAAAAAGGGAAAACTACCTACCTGTTGAAAAGTAAAAACGGAAATTTTCCTAATACCCAAATAGCTGCATCGTCGCTGAACAAAGAAAACCTCTAAAGACACAGGATATAGTATTTATCAAGCGAAAATCCGGTGGTGGAAGGCGGAGCTGGAGTTGGAATTGTTACACCAGTGTGGTGGACCTTACAGCTTAGAATATAGGTACACTAATGTATGATTATATTAAATATTATTCACCCAAGCATTTAGTTCTTCAACCGTTTTCATTGTGAAATAAAATTAACCACTGTGAGTCACTGCAGACAAAGTTACCATAAAATCGTGGTCAAGTTTCAAACTACTCGGGCATCGATTTAAATTCCATATTATGTCTCTTTTTTGTCACGAAATCATCGCGTTACACTTCTTACCGAAGTATGAGTGAACGATGGGAAATATAGTGTATATGAGAATTCAAATATATTCTCTTTTTTTTTGGTTGGAAGGGAGATTTATATCTCAGTTCACATAATTCTAGAAAATTTTCAGTCAATCATTTGAAAAAAATCAGATAATAAAATAGATCCGAGAGGGAGAATTAATTTTAGTTTTGAAATTGGACGATTTACCCTATAGATTTTTCTTTTCCACCTAAAACAATTTTCAGAATTTTTCAGATTTTTAAAATAGTCGAATGTAATAATTTTGTGATTACATACCGCCGCCCCTATCAAACGGTACCCCGCCAAGTCCCCTCAATTTTTTTCGGAAAACATCATTTCAAAATAAACACATAAAAAATTGAGTTAAAACTTGAATTTCTGATAGGGGTTTAAAAAATATCTAATTTTAAAAATTAATTCATTACAAAAATCGTTCGTACTAAATTTTTAATTTTTTTTCCCAAACTTTGCGATGTGAGAAATTTTTTTTGAAGTAAAATATTAAATTTTTACATAATACTTTCAAGGTTGAAAAAAATTTACAAGTGGTTTTTTCTTTTGAAATTAACCTCGTTTTCAATATTTTTACTATTTTTTCAAACTTCGTCACTTGAAAAAAAATTTAAGTTGAAATTTAAATTTCTGGCAGGGGACTGAAAAATAACTACATTTTGTAGCCGGCTTCAATTCCATGCCAAGTATTGAATTAAAAAATCGTATATTAACCGAATTAATTTGAAAATCCCATATTTTTCTAACTTTTACCAAAAATTTAATATTGGACTAGGAAAATTTTTTGGGGTTGATGTTTTTTAAAAAAGCATGGTGAAAAAATCAAGATAAATTTTAGATAAATACGAACCACGTTTAGAATTTTTTGTACTTTTTCGACCCCCCCCCCCCCCCCTCGGGACAAAAAAAAATTATATTTTTAACCTAAGTGAAATAATTTTTTTAAATAATTTTTTTCTTGACAAAGATAGAAAAATTAATATCAACAAATTGTGAGAAAAATGCATCACTCAAGCTTTAAGATCCTGTGGTTTTTCAAATTTTTTAGAGAAAAAAATCTCTAGAAAACTCAATTTTTTGAGGGGAAAAAACTCAATATTTTTTAAGTTAGGAGAAAATATGCAACCTACGTACTTACTGTTTCCCTACGCCACATTTTTTTCCCAAACTTTGTCGAAAAACATATTTTATTTTATTTAAAAAATGAGATTTTTTTCTACAAAAATTTTAAAAATATCTAGATATATTATTTATTTTAAAAAAGCATCATAGAATGATTTCTCTCTAAAATTTTTATATTAAATTTATCAAAATTCAAGATTTTTTCTCAAATAGATTGATTTTATTCTTGAAATTTAAAAAATCTTTTTTTAAATTCAGAAATTAAAAATAGGTACAATAGTTATTTTACTTCAAAGAACTGAAATTTTTTTTTTACGTTGACACCATAAAAATTGTGATTTTTTTTTTTCTCCGGGAAAAATTCTATACTTACTTCTAAAAATAAAATAAGAAAATAAGAAATTATATAGGTATACCCACATGGCATTTCCAAAAATGAAAAAAATTGAAAAATTATGAATTTTTTTCATTAGAACCTCTCAAAATGGAACCGAATAATGAGGAAAAAAATGCTAGGGCAATTTTTCCAAAGAAATTGAATTTGAGAAAAATGCGAAATTCACCATATGGAAAAAATGAATTTTTTCCAAAAATAGGAATTATTGAAAAATTATGAATTTTTTCATCATAACCTCATAGGATGGACCCGATTATTGAGGGGAAAAAAATTGGGAAATTTTTTAAAAGCAATTGGAGTTTAAGGAAAATGTGTAATTCACCATGGCAAAAATGAATTTTTTCCAAAAATGGAAATTATTGAAAAATTATGAATTTTTTCATCGTGGCCTCTCAGAATGGACCCGATTATTGAGATTTTTTTTTCAAAGAAATTGAATTTCAAGGAAAATGTGTAATTCATTGATTTTTGCCAAAAGTAGGAATTATTGAAAAATTATGAATTTTTTCACCATAACCTCTCAGAATGGACCCGACTAATCAGTATAGGTATTCGAGTTTTAAAATTTCGTATTTTTCAATTCCTGTTTCGTATTCATTTTCAACGTGAAATTTTTTATGTGATGAAGGGAAAGATCTACTTTTAAAAAATAGCAACAACCATTTTAAAATACTTGAATAGGTACTTACTTCAAATGTGTTTTCCAAAAAATTAAAAAAAAAAATTTAAAAAAACTGAGTTTTTTCCTCAGAAAAAAATTGAGTAGTTTTTCTATGTATCTAGTTTGAAAATTTTTTACACATACTCTAAAAAATTGAGATTTTTTTTATCTAAGAAAATAGAGAGTTTTTTCTTCAAAAAATTGACATTCTTTTCTCAAAAATGTAGTTATTTTTTTTTTACTTTATGAAACTAAAGAAAAAAATTACGTTCAAGAATTTCAAAAAATAATTTTTTTACAGAAAAACTCTGCCCTTTCCTTCGAAAAATTAAGTTTTTTTTTCCAAAAAATTGAAAAAACTGTTAACTGACCTACATAAAAACAACTGTTTTCTCGAGGCAAATTTGAAAAAAAAATTATACGAAAAAATTGAAAGATTTTTTTTCAAAATAATCGAGACAATTTAAGAAATCAATATTTTACCCATCTCCAAAAAAAATTCTCCAACAAAACATACTTAGATTTCAATAGGTAGTAAGTGTTCAATTTTTGTTTTCTTGGGGTTTCTACTTTCTAGGAAGGGTTGACTATTTTCACATTCAGGTATAGTTCATTTTACTTTTGAAATTTTGGGTGCAGGTCGAACACTCGAGCAACTGCTATGTTCCCAATTACGCATCTTTGAATTGTTCCAAAAATTTCTTAAAATAATCTATGATTAAAATGTGATATTCTGAGAGATTCTTGAATTTTTCAACTTTTGGAGAAACCTGTGATTTATTACTCTAAAAAATTACGATTTTTTTTGCAATTTTTTGTTCAAAAAATGTGTACGTTCCAACTTCAAGTACCCATAACTGAAGCAAAACTTACTTCCTCAGCTCGTGTCACGATAAAAAATTCAAAAATTAAAATGAATCCCACATTTTCACCTGTTTAGTGCAACACATCGTGAAATTGAACGTAGGTGCTCGAAATTATAATAAAATTATCTAACAGTATTGTGACGGTTGAAACCTTCAAATAATAACGTACCGCACATACCTACACCTATCTATTTATACAAAACCGAAACAGAAAGTCTCATCTTCACGTAATTTCGACTTAACCATAGACCACGCGTGAAATGTTTCACTTATTTGAGAGAAGTTCGTGATGAACTTCCTGTTTGTGAAAAATCACGTCCTCGGTACGGCATTTAATAAAAAAGAAATCCTCCCACAAAGAACGGATAAATTTCTGGCAAGAGGAGTCCGGCCCAGTCGCAGCCTGGCGCAGAAGTGGCCAATCGTGCACCAATAATACTGGCGGGTTAAACAATTCAAAACAAATTATTAGTAGCAATTTCCTATCGTATCTCGAACGGGGTGATTATGTCGAAGTCTCTAAGCTCCACGTAACTTTTACTTTTTTAAATATATGCATCGTGATTATGTCCAGGTACCTATGTTTAGCGTAGGTAAGGTACATATAATTTGCAAACACACTCGAGACTTCTTTCAATCAACCGAGTAATCGATGTTTGAAATTTGACTCTGATTTTTCTCGTCGAATGCGGTAAATATTTGCGTAATTTAGCCGCAGGTTTATTTTAAACGAGGCGAACTTAAACAGTGCCATTTCATTCAAAGTGCTCGTTACTTTTTTAATCTGTACAACGAGGATTTCCTCTAAAGTACCCATCTTCCAAGTAGCTATATACACCTATTAATAACTTTTAATATTTAAAAATTACCAAGACTGCCGTATTCTCAGCATGAAACGGTGCCTTATCGATCACATAATATCGCAATACTGTTTTATTTATGTTTATGTTTTCTTAATGAGCCAGACGAAAAGGTTATGACACTTACGTTAGCTTGGCGTAACAACAAAACACGTTGTTGTTAATTAATTTGAGGAGGGATTCACGCGGTGATTTACATTTTTAAATTAGAATTTTTGGTAATATTTCACGCAGGTAGTACGTATAAATTTTAATAAGAAACATAACATTTTTTTCCGCAGTACGAGTCCGTTTTAAAATTGAAAATAAGAAACTAATTAAAGAAATGATTTTTCTAAATGCAACACGTGTGCATCTGCACTTACACAATGTATGATGTATCTATATACCATGGATAGGGTATATAATGACCTATTGTACCCACGACCGTAGAAATTCTGAAAATTTATACAATCGAACTATAGCTACTCATAAATAGGTAGATACCTATTTGAAAATAACGGCGTTATTATATTCGTAATTTTCACTTTGGAAACGAATTTTGTAATTTAGACAACTGTTTTTCTAATAGGTAGGTACCTTAACTAGGTACCAATAAACAAACAGTTGTTCATCTCTTTGCTTTTATAACGATACGATACGATGTACTAATCAAAGGAAACGATCTCATTGAAGGAAAACTTGCACTAACGGGGACTTACCGTTGAACACTTTCGCTATTAGGTGATAATTGAACTGATAATGATTTTATGGAGTTTATAAAACGAGTAATTATATAATTTTGACAATATTTTAATAGATATTGTAACGCTGGATGCTCGGTTAAACGTTGGTCGATTGATTGAATTCGACTCGATGTCGAAAAAGATGGCAGGGTTAATCGAGAATTTCGCGATAACGATAATTGATTTGTAAAGAGAGGCAGCTAAAGATGACTTTTTCAGATGAACACTCGGGCAATATGATACAGTTATGAAATCAATAAATCTTACGTAATGAACCCGTTCAACGAGGTGTTTTATCGCAAAAGAAAACAATGGAAATTAATTTGGCTTTGTGTGTACTATGCGTGCCTAAGTTTTTTGTTCTCCTCTCGTTTTGTTATTAATTTTTCGAGTAATTATGTAGTGTAGGCGTTTGGGTGTTTTAACGGACCATTTAGTCGTATAGAAATTTAAAAAGAAATTCATCGATTAATGTTGCTATCTCCGTTATAAATGATTTCACTTCTGATCTAATGGCAGTGGACATGAAGACATAATGTTTGTAGTTATTGAGATACGTCGAGTTTGTGTGTAGTTTTTGACATGAGTGGAGCGGGGAAGGCGAAGTGGTATGTGTTTTCATTGAAAAGTTTAACTGTTTTACAACAGTGCTCGTTCCACGAGCGACTGCGGCATTGATTGCTCGTGTGTCTCAAAAAATAATTCGATTTTTTTTAAAACCAAAATTTTCAAATTTTACTTTTTTACATATTTTGTTTGAATTTCAAATTGAAAAAAAAAAATTAGTACCTTCAATTTTTATAAAACAATTACCTATATTTTCAATTTTGTCCAAAATCCAAAATTTTAAATTCGATTTCTTAAATAAATACCTACATAATTTAAACGTTGTTTAAAAATTGTACGTATTATCTATACCTTTTAATTTTTTTTTTCTAAAAACAAAAATTGTTGTTTTTTTTAAATAAAAAAACTACAAAATGTGTGAAAACAAAATTGAATCAAAATTCCTTTTTTGTTCAGTTTTTATAAATTATTCTTCAAAGTATATTTTTCATTTTTTAAAACCAATTTTCTCAAAATTATGGATAAAATATATACCTTATATTATTTGGGGTTATTTCTAAAATTTGTGCACATTTTTTGATCATTTTTTTCAACTTTTCAATATGCCTATTTTGTTGAACTTTTGAAAACTTAAATGAATTAGGTTATAAAAAATAATAATTTAAGTAAACATGTTTACTCAAGCTGGCAAAATTTATGGTCCCAACAAGTAAACAATAAATTATACCAACATAAAAAAACAGTGCACCCTTGGAAAAACCTCTCACAATTAAATAGACAAGATGAAATCATTATAACCAGACTAAGAATTGAACACACAAAAATTACTCACAATTATCTTTACCAAAAAACTCCAAAACCTCTATGCCCATTCTGTACTATTGAACTTATATCTATCCAACATATCCTGTTCGAATGCCCCAAGTTAAAACAAGAGAGACTAACCCTACAAATAAATGAAATCCCCCCAGTTATACCAGTTATTCCTTCCGAAATTCAAAAATTCATAAACTTAATTAAAAAACTCAACCTCACAAATAAAATTTAAAAAAAATTCTTCCGATGGGTGTAATAATCCTGTAATTATAAACACCCAAAAAAAAAAAAAAAAAAAAAAAAATGTTTAGGTTTTGGTTTTTGTGATTCAAGAATAGAGCGTTTAGTTTAAATTTCGTTTCTTAATGTTGAAAAAAAATTCTAAAGTTTTTTCATTGTTTTTTTCATTTTATGTAATAAGTAGATATTTTATCAACTTCTGCGATTTTCTTCATTTTTGATGTCTGTATCTATCATATTTTCAATGTGAAAAGGAAATGAAAAGCAATAAAATCATATTATATTTTGATATAATGTATTTATTATTGCTTTTATAGATTTTTTGGTCGGAAATGATTTCCAATTTTTTTATTTTTCGTATAACAGAATTTTCAGAGGCATCTATGTCCCTCTAATTTTTTAGAAAACTGAAAATAAATAAATAAAAAGCAAAAATTGTTGAAAAATGAGTTCTAAGTTATTTTGTTTGAAATGAAAAAAATTTGTAAACGTTAATAAAAAATTGGTTTATTTTCATTTTTTCTTTTAAAATGAAAAAAATAAAAAATAATTCTTGGAAAAATTATTTAAACTGCAAAAAAGAAGGTAGAAAACATTAAAAAATTGTGAGAGTTGATAAAAATTGGTTTGAATTATTTTTTTCAAAACGAAAAAAAAAACAGGAATATTGATGGAAAAATTACAGAAATTAACAGAAAAATTGGTTAATTTTTTCAAAATAAAAAAAATAAATAAAAAACATGAAAAATAATTTTAAAAATGAGCTTGAAACTATTTTTTTTTTCAAAATAAATAAAATATAAAAATTTAAAATTGATTAAAAATTATTCAATTTTTTTCCTGATGATATTTTTTTTTATAAAAATTGATTTAAAAATTGTTGAATGTTATTTTTTCGAAATGAAAAAGTTTTAAAAGTTGATAAGAATAATTTTTTTTTCTTTTTCAAGATTTTCGAAAAAATTATAAATTAAGTAATAAGAAGTGATTTCATATTTTTTCAACTTGGAAAAATCCTGAAAGTCAATGAATTAATAAAAAATTAAAAAATTGAAAGCTGGTGAGAACTGAGACTGATTTTTTTTAAATAATTTTTTTTTTAATACCTACCTACCTATTACCTATTTAGGTAAAAATTAGTTCAAATTGATTTTTTTATAATAAAAAAAGAAGCAAAAATCAACTAAAAATGATTGAGTTTGAAATTATTATTTTGTAGAATGGAAAATGTAGAAAGTTCCATAAAGGGATTAGAGTGTAACTATTATTAGATATTCGTCGTTGCTTTAAAAGCATACTTTTTGTCCATTAATTTTCGTTTTGACATATTTTGAAATAATAAAATTTGAGTCTATACATTGGATTGAAGGCACTAACATCAAAAGTGCCTCTATTGCAACTGAAATACTGCAAATATACCTCTAGGCGCCTCTATATGGAACGCTCCCAATTTTTCAAAAAAGGGCAAAAACTACAAAAATGAGAAAAAAGTTACCTAGCTTTTTAAGTTGTTGTATTTCTTTAGAAAATAATTCCCTATTTTTATTTTTTCTCAAACTCAATTTTAAGTGGGATCACAAGCTTCCTTCTTTACAAATTATGAGGATATATCAAATTTTTAAATTTTTGCATTTTTTTTGCTTCCAACCAATCAATGTTGTTCTTTTTGATGAGAAATGATTTCAAAATTTTTGTTTT
Source organism: Balanococcus diminutus (assembly GCA_959613365.1). NCBI lineage: Eukaryota > Metazoa > Arthropoda > Insecta > Hemiptera > Pseudococcidae > Balanococcus > Balanococcus diminutus. The sequence continues at coordinate 30,742,551 of OY390715.1, read as the reverse complement.
CTCCCTAACCGCATTTTAAATGACACCATAGTAGCCCCCTTTTTTAGAAAACTGAAAAAAAATCTTCGATTCTTAAACTGTTGCCTTTTTTGGTTGTAATCAATCAAAGTTGTTCCTTGTCATGACGTGAAGAGAATGAATTCCTTTTTTTAATTTTCCCCAACCAATAGATCACTTCCAAGTTTTCAAAAAAAAGCAAAAACGAAAAAAAATAAGCAAAATTTTTTTAAACACTTTTCAAGTTGACCCATTTCATTAGAAAATAATTCATCATTATTCTTTTTTTCCGTAATTAAATTTTTAATGATGTAGCTAGCCCCCAACCTCCATTTTGAAAAAGTAAGGGAAATTGTTAATTTTTTAATTTTTCCAATTTTTTGGTTCTAAACCTATGTTTTTTTTTAATTTTCATTTTTTTACAATCTGCAACTTTTCCACCCCCTGATAGGGAAAGAAAAGTAATATCAAATTTCCAGGTTCCCGAGTTATTCCGCAGGTGGCATTACCCAAAATTGAAAAAAAATCTGCGTTTTTCAAAAGTGTACCTCTCACAAATTAATTAGAACTGCATAGAAAGCGAGGTAGGTAGCTAGATACCTAACTAGATTTCGATTTCGTTATTTAATAAAAAAAAAAATCCGCTTATTGTCTCCCATTTTAAAGTAATTACCATGCATAAATTTCTCCTACACTTGCCAATAGAAACACTCGAAGTAGTCGTTTTAATAAAAATCACGCTCGAATTTACGGTTTCATGAATTCTAAGCTCGCAATTATAACTTTTACCAGCTTACATCATGAAAAATTCCACGTCAATAACCAAAAATTATACCACTGGTAGCTCAATGTGTACAGTATTTTTTTGCTTATATGGAGAAAAAAAAGTATACCTAAGGCTTATCGTGTCAAAAGGTGAATTCGTGGACGCGATTCAGTGCGGTAGTTCTTACAAGCAGCGCAATGGTTCGAATAGACTACTTTAGTTTAAAATAAAATTTGTTTGAATAATTATACCATAGAACGTTGATCGTGTTTCGTGGTAAAACTCTTTCGTTTTACCGTTTTCTAAATATGCGAAATTTTGCGGCAAAAGAGTTCATAGCATGGATTTTTGGTGAAAATTTTAATATATCGATATATTATTGACTGATTGGAAATCGTCATATTTCATTATCAACCCATCAACCCATCAAAGTATGGTTAAAGTTCAAGGTCAAATGTACTTCTCTCTCACACTTGTCAACTTTCCAAAAAATCAAACACCAAGGCGAGCAGTCCTGATCTGCCATAACCTTTTCACAGTGGGTAGCTGGCGATTTGTATCACATCACTTGAGAGTTGAGACACGAATCGAACCAAGTAGGCCGTTTACAGTTAAAAATTGTAGGTACAATCGAACAACAAATGAAAATAACCATTTAACAATTCGATCTTCTCGAAATCTATATGAAAGATAAAACAAAGAAATGAATTCGACGCCATAATATAGACTAATCGAATTTAAATTAGTGGAACTAATCGATTAGAACGGATTCGAGAGAAAAAAAACCTTAAACGTTCTGTGGCCCAGTTGCTGAATGACCGTACGCGTTGCTGTAGTCGGTAAATGATGAGCTATGTCGATGTTGCTGGACCATAATGTTTGTATCTGATAATAACCTACTTGGGAAAAAAAAAGTTAACTGGATCGTCTTTCGATACCTATAATTACAAATTGAACTGCTTCGGAAAAATAAAAATAAATTAAAATATATTCGCGCTTTACCTTTACGTACGATTCTTTATAATTAACAACATTTCGGAAATCAGGATATTGATAATGACCTATTCGCGAGCGTGTTATTTACTCCCATAAACCAGTTTACTTTCCGTATTGTTTACATTTTTTGAGGTGAAAAAAAAGTATACGCGACCCGAGAAAAGGCCTGCCTACCTAGTACCTATACATAATGCAGATTAAATAAACTCGATATCGATACGTGTTCTTCTGACGTGAGATACACAATTATCGCCAAATTAACCGAGAATTTATTCACAAAATTGAGCTCATTCATCTTCACACACATCGAGTTTATACCTATCTATTTCTAGCACCTTTTTGACAAAGTCGTTCACTCGTTCAGCTCTTAAAAATACGTCAGATAATACATCTCATGCCAAAAGCGATCGATATTTTATCACAGATCCGCCTACTCTTTAAAGTCAACGATCACCTCATTCCTTTTTAAAATATACGATTTTAGCCCGCGGCCCAGACAGTAAATCCGAGCACGTTGAAAGTTATTATGACAAGAAAATTTTTTGTGAAGTTTCGTTGATCGCTCAATCGTGGTTTTGCTTATTTATAGCCAGAATCTGGCATATTTTTCACCCAAGGGGTGTAGGGCATATTCGTGAAAATATGCCCACGCGTGCTTCAAATGTGCTAAATGATATTTTAATCGACTCTGATTAACACAATTAGGGGTAAATGACGAAAGAAAAATTGGCAGCTGAATAAAACGTGACTTTTTTCTTGACCCTAGACATGTCCTACGTGATCGGCTTCTACTTTGACTAACCGAATTCGATCAAAACGTGGTTAATGTTTTTTGATAGTGGAAGGTTACGGGCATATTTCGTGGTTTGCACATCGTATCGTGTAGATGTGCCCGAGGCAGATATGACTTTGGTAAAATTTCAACAAAATGCAACGTCATGTTATTTTCAATTCAAATGTACTAAGTTTCAAGTCAGTAGGGTGTCTGGTGAGTGGCCTGCCAACTGCCATACTTCAAATTTGCATACATGTAGCAAAAAATGTTAAATACACATGGTGCCTATCTCAAAAGTTGAAGGAGCAAGGGAAAATTAAATTGAGAAAATCAAATTTTCGATTAAGCATATGAATAGTACGAAAATAGTAAATTTGATTTTTTTTTCAACTTTTGACATTTTTGCTCAAGTTTGAAAATAAAGGCGCTATAAAGCATTGAAAATAGGGATTTTCTAAACTAAGTCAAATCAATAGGCAACACTGCATTCAAAAAATTTTCTGACATGAGGAAGGGACGGCAATTCAAAAACGCAAAAATTTTTTAACCATATTGAGATTTTCCATTTCCAAAATTGAAGGAGTTACAAGAAAAATAAGTGCTTGTGAATTTCATTTTGCCTAACCTATTTCGATTTTTTCAGGGGGGGGGGGGGGGTGCCGTTTGATCATTAAAATAAAGTTTTTACTTCAACAATTTTCTGTAAAATTTTTAATTTCGAATTTTAAAAAAAACTTTTTTAAATTAATTTTTTAGAGCAGGTAGAAATATTTCTAAAAATACTCGTACTTATTTCTAAAAATTTTGGAGAAAAAATTCACAACTTTTCGGCAGAACAATTTCTGGTATTTCTCGGGATGAAAATCTCTAAATTCTTTTGGAGAAAAATACTTTTTTCTTGTAATAAAAATATCTAGGTATCTCATTTTTTTTTTAAAGAGATAGAAAAAAGTTTTAAAAAATTTATTCAAAAAATCTTTCAATTTTTTGAAAGAAGAAACCTGTATTTTTTAAAAGAAAATTTTAATATTTTTTAAAATGAAACCTAAATTTGATTGAGGATGAGGGGGAATCTTTCAATTTTTCGAGTAAAAAATTTTTTACGTGAAAAATACGTGAATTATTTGAAAAAAAATCAATGAAAAATTAATTGATGCAAAAAAAAATCCTTAGTGGGTGACTGGGTGTCATACTACTCCCCAACACACACCCATAAGAAAATTGTCAATAGTCGAAAAATCATCATAATACAATAAAAAAAAATCATCAAAATTTGCTGAAAACCCATCAAAATTTACCAAATGAGAGTCACAAACATACATTTGAGCTGAAATTTGGCTCACTGAAAGAGTATGCCACCCAGACCTCAGAACCAAATTTTTAGCTGCCGAAGTTGATTTTTCGTTTTTTGGCGAATTTTTGAAAATGGCAAAAGCCGCCTCCAAAAAAACATTTTTTGAAAAAAAAAAATGTAAATTTCAAGATAGAATTCTGAAAATTGGTTTGTACACTAAAGTCGACCTCTCGAGTCGAATGGCACCCTTTTCGAAGCGATCTGGAGCCTCCAGAAAAAGTTGACTTTTCTCCAGCACACTGGAATCTCTCCAGACAGCAAAAGTCAACATTTTCTGGAGGCTCCAGATCGCTTCGAAAATGGTGTCAATCGACTCGGGGAGGGGGGGGGGTCGACTTTAGGGGGTAGACGAAGTTTCGGGTGATATGCTGGAGAAATTGATTTTTTGAAAATTTTTAAAAAATATACTGAATTTTCAAGTTGTCAAAAAAACACGTGCGAACTCGTCACCTCGGATTTTGCATTCAACTACGTCAATCGATAGATGGCATCATACTAACGCTAGGATTAAATTTTCAGCTGCCGAAGTTAATTATAGCGCCGTCTGGAGCTATTCCAGTGCGCTGGAAAAAAATTTAATTTTTCTTGGAGGCTCCAGATCGCTTCGAAAATGATGTCAATCGACTCGGGAGGTCGACTTTAGTGTACAAACCAATTTTAAGGATTCTATCTTGAAATTTACATTTTTTTTTCTTCAAAAAATGGGTTTTTGGAGGCGGTTTTAGCCATTTTCAAAAATTCGCCAAAAATCGAAAAATCAACTTCGGCAGCTAAAATTCCCTTTTATAAAATGCGCTCGATGAGCTTCTGGGAGAGGTTATCAACAAAATTATGGGATAATTTTTCTTCGATTTATTCTCTTTCTTGACATTTCGGAAGGATGTACCAACCTATTCATCATTTTAGATCAACTACATACACCCACGCTTTCTGCGAAAAATCTGATTGGTATAAAAACTATATTACCCAATTCAACGATCTCAATAAATAAAAAAAAAAAATGAGAATGTGATGACAAACTTATTTACCTAAGTACTTTTGTAGAAATCAAACAATAGATTCGTACACAACGAATCTACGAGTCGGTATACTTTATAACAAGACACTAGGTACAGTACATGCGAATATTAATCAAGTATTATTTTCTGGTTCTACGAAGCATAACGTTAATCTTTACTTAAATCTGTACTTTTTTGGCGAGTGCGTTAACATCAGCACGCTTCACGGTTTAGAGTAATCTCCATTGACCGGTTGTGCATTTGACGTTTTATGGTGGTAATTTCCTGATCCCATACTGACGCAATTTCATAATAGGTACCTAAGTTTTATTTGGACAATAGGCAGTAGGCATCAGAAAACAGACACACACGGATCACCTATTACATTTTTTGGGAAAACTTTATAAGCAAAATAGAAATAGCTATCATTAGGTGCAGCATATGAACACGTGAAAAATACGTAGGTAGTTTTATTTTTATGCATCATTGATTGAGTAACGATCTGTACCATTCGCCATACTGGAAAATCGTTTGGTAAAAGTGCAGATTGTAGGTAGTAGGTACCTATCTATCTAGTAATTAACAAAATCAGTGAATGATTAAATGAAGATTTGAAACGTTTTTACATCCGTTATTTCCATATAACTAATGGACCATTTTATGATTCACGCCTCATGCCATGCCAAGACAATCGGTAAATAACACCCCAGCATGAACAATGGACATTACAGTAATTAATGTCCTATCCTCCTATGTTCTTCGTATATCGAGTATTATACTCGAATCATTCATAAGCAATTACTGAAATTAGACATGTTAAAATATTAACGTTTCAATCTAAATTAGCGTCTTCCAAATGGCAGATTCTTTTTGGTCGGTACATCAATCAGGAAAAGATAAAAATTAGGTGTTTTCGAAGCACTCTGAGCGGCGGCGTCTTCGTTGTTTCGCATCTGCGATAATGGAAAACGTGTACTGTTCATTTATAAAAAAGGAGGTCGTCTCGCTCACGCGTCATCGATCACCGTTGCTCTTCGTGTAAAAGTATAGAATTGATTATTTGAATTCTTAATACGCGCGCCTTTTATGGAATCGAAATTATATCAATTTATTTGATTTCATCTTCCACTATAAAAGTGCTTCCGAAGTATTCTATGTGAATATCGAAACCAAACCATAATATATGAATAGCAGGATCTACGCGAATGTGCGGATATACCTACATATGTTCAAATGTTATGTGATCTTATTCAACTCGATCATCGATGAGCGCGTATCAAAATGTAGTATCATTAGTTCCGGAATCGCGAAAATTCGTGAGATTTTCTAAGAAAGCGGTGCAAGTAATTGAAGTGCTGGAGAAGTTTAGAATCAGATAGGAAAATATAGTGCCAATTTTTTTGGATATGTAGAATGGTAAAAAAGTTTTTACTTCGAAAAAATAAAAGTATTTTACCTACCTATTCTTAAAAAAAAATTTTTTTGGTTTAGAATTTTTTTAAAATTGGGATTTTTTGGAAAGAATTGTAAAAAAAGTTTATCCTTCCGATAGTTGAAACAGGCTTTTTAACTCATTTTTCTTTCTTACAAGGGAACCTCGCCAACTCGTCAACTCCGATTGAGCTGAAATTTGGCTCACTGAAAGAGAATGCCACTCAGACCTCACAACCAAATTTTTAGCTGCCGAAGTTGATTTTTCGATTTTTGGCGAATTTTTGAAAATGGCTAAAACCGCCTCCAAAAAAACATTTTTTGAAGAAAAAAATTGTAAATTTCAAGGTAGAATCCTGAAAATTGGTTTGTACACTAAATTCGACCTCACGAGTCGATTGGCACCATTTTCGAAGCGATCTGGAGCCTCCAAAAAAAGTTGACTTTTCTCCAGCGTACTGGAATAGCTCCAGACGGCGTTGTAATTAACTTCGCCAAATGAAAATATAATTCTCGCTTAGGATGATGCCATCTGTCTATTGACGTAGTTGAATCCAAAAACCGAAGTGACGAGTTCGCACCGCACGTGTTTCTTTTTGACAACTTGAAAATTCTGCATTTTCAAAAAATGTCCAAAAAATCAATTTCTCCAGCATATCACCCGAAACTTCGTCTACCCCCTAAAGTCGACCCCCGGAGTCGATTAGCACCAGTTTCGAAGCGATCTGGAGCCTCCAGAAAATGTTGACTTTTGCCGTCTGGAGAGATTCCAGTGTGATGGAGAAAAGTCAACTTTTTCTGGAGGCTCCAGATCGCTTCGACAATGGTGCCAATCGACTCGTGAGGTCGAATTTAGTGTACAAACCAATTTTTAGGATTCTACCTTGAAATTTACAATTTTTTTCTTCAAAAAATGGTTTTTTGGAGGCGGTTTTAGCCATTTTCAAAAATTCGCCAAAAATCGAAAAATCAACTTCGGCAGCTAAAAATTTGGTTGTGAGGTCTAAGTGGGCATGCTCTTTCAATGAGCCAAATTTCAGCTCAATCGAAGGTGACGAGTTTGAGAGGTTCCCTTATTGTTAGGTAGTCAAGGACTTCAAAAAAAAAAATGAAGGTGTTTCAAGAAATTCTAGAAAATAATGTTTTCCTTTAAAAAGTTCATATTTTGTTCTCCAAAATTTTATAAATATTTTTATTCTAAAAAAATTGAATTAAAATATAATATTTTCTTCTAAAATTGGAGAATTATTTCTTCTTCTTCTTCTTCAAAAAAAAATGAAAGATAAGTATTGATGAATTTTTGCAAATTTTGACACCTTTTTTGTTCAATTTGACGATTTTTTGAATAATTGTGATTATTTTTAAGGTAATTTTTGTTCCTTAAAATAAATATAAATACTTGATCTTTGAGAACTGCACATTTTTTTGTTTTTGTTTTGGAGCTACAAAAAATTGTTTGAGAGTTGTACGTTGAAAAAAGCCATGTGCTAAATAATACAATTTTCTTGAAAAAGTTTCCCTAATTTTTCCAACTTTGAACAAAAAAAGAAATGTCCTGGAGAAACTTCCAAACAAACATCCTGAATTTAATAAAATTTACAAAATAATATTGAAATTTTATTCAAATTAAATTTTACCAAATTTTGTAATTTCAGCAAATTTTGAAAATTTACAGTTTTATAAATTAATTTAGGTACCGAATTTGAGTACGTTCAAAATTGTTCAAATTTTAAAAATTTATTAAAATTTATAAGTTAAGAGATTTTCAATTTTACAAATTTGTTTGAAAATAACCCAAAAACTTTTACATCTATTTAAAAAATTATTTCTTAGGTACCCGAGCAGCACACTCGATCGATAATATCGAAAGTTGAAACGTATCGATAAAAAATCGTTAAAAAATCTAAAGATGTTCTCACGATATGATACAGATTTAGCTGTACGATTTTATAGGCAAAAAATCTAAAAACTATCGAATTCGATAGTATTACGATTTTAGGACGATATTCGTCAACGATACTATCGACAAAGAATATTAAATTTATAGAATCCGATTTTCCACCGATTTTGTGTAGATACCCGTGTAGCAATTGTCGACATCGACATTTATGTCGACAAAATTCAGACACATTTTTTTCTCGGTTAACGATGAATTAAAAATAATATTTAAGATTTAAAGTAATGTTCTATGTTAAACATAACTGTTCAATCAACATTTTTGAATTTTTCTCAGTATTTTCCTATAATTTAGAAAACGTTGTTTTTCTACATAGACAAGTCGATGTAAAAATCGATACTCGATAAACGCATCGACATTTATGTCGACAATTTCTGCCAATTAAATTTACAAATTTTATATCTAAAAAGAACTAAAAACAATTAATAGGAACATTTTAAGCTCAGGAATAAATAATTTTTGAAAGAATCACAAAATTTTCTTATTTTTTAAAGTTTTGAATAATACAACGACTTGTCGAGTTATTGTCGACATAATTGTCGATGGTCGAATAATGCATCGACTTCACTGTCGACAGTGTCGACCAGAGGAATTTTAAGTCGAGATAGTGTCGATGTGATTGTCGAGGGTCGAATAATGCATCGACTTAACTGTCGACAGTGTTGACCAGAGGAATTTTAAGTCGAGTTAATGTCGATCTAATTGTCGAGGGTCGAATAATGCATCGACTTGACTGTCGACGTCTTGAGGGTGCTTGTGATACTCGCAGATAAAGTGTGTTGTGAATTAGTACATAAGGTCTAAGAATCATCTCTATGTTAGTTGGACACTCGCAGGTGTCCAGCTACTAAGGTGGCCTCAATGCCGCATATTTGACAAAAAATGTCGAAATGTTGGCTTGAACACTATTTTTGGTGTAATTTTAATATATACTTATATTGAATATTTGAACTTAGCATATTTTTCAAAATCGCATCATTGCAAATGTCGATGTGGATGTCGATATAAATGTCGACACATCGAAATCGGTCACTTTTCGATCGTACATGTCGACACGATTGTGGATGGTTTGTCGAGCTTATTATCGACATGTTTGTCGACCGTCCAAATATGGCTCGACATGTCGAGCCATATTTGGACGGTCGACAAACATGTCGAAAATAAGCTCGACAAACCATCCACAATCGTGTCGACATGTACGATCGAAAAGTGACCGATTTCGATGTGTCGACATTTATATCGAAATTAGCATCGACGTTGCTACACGGGTATTTGAAACTATATTATCGACAAATAATCTGAAATTTCTCGAATTCGATTTTTTAACGATTTTGTGAAGATATTTGAAACTATATTATCGACACGTAATCTGAAATTTCTCGAATTCGATTTTTCAACGATTTTGTGCAGATATTTGAAACTATATTATCGACACGTAATCTAAAATTTCTCGAATTTGATTTTTCAACGATTTTGTGACGATATTTAGAACTATATTATCGACAAATAATCTGAAATTTCTCGAATTCGATTTTTTAACGATTTTGTGAAGATATTTGAAACTATATTATCGACACGTAATCTGAAATTTCTCGAATTCGATTTTTCAACGATTTTGTGACGATATTTACAACTATATTATCGACAAATAATCTGAAATTTCTCGAATTCGATTTTTTAACGATTTTGTGACGATATTTACAACTATATTATCGACAAATAATCTGAAATTTCTCGAATTCGATTTGTTAACGATTTTGTGACGATATTTGAAACTATATTATCGACAAATAATATGAAATTTCTCGAATTCGATTTTTTAACGATTTTGTGAAGATATTTAAAACTTTATTATCGACACGTAATCTGAAATTTCTCGAATTCGATTTTTCAACGATTTTATGACGATATTTGAAACTATATTATCGACACGTGATATGAAATTCCTCGAATTCGATTTTTCAACGATTTTGTGGCGATATTTGAAACTACATTATCGACAAATAATCTGAAATTTGTCGAACGATTTTTCAACGATTTTGTGACGATATTTGAAATTATTTCCAAATTGGTGAAAATTTTTCTAAGTCCAACACGTCTGGAAGTACTAAACTGCCTATTATAAGCGTTTTATTGCTAATTCCTCAACGATAAGGTATGGCATAGTGGTTAAGGAAGAGGATTACCATGCAGGAGGTAGAAGGTTCAAGCCCCACGGGTGGCAGATTTTTTATAATTTTTTTTGACTTTTTCTGAAATGATCCTCTTACCGTAACATGAATAATGTGTTTAGGCATAGTTTAATGTATTAATTATGCTAATTAATGAGCTTTAATTATAGAAAAAAGCTAGTAAAAGACGAAAAATCGGAATAAAAAATCGATAAAAAATCGACAGAATATCGAATTCGATAAAGTTCCGCCTAAATCGTGAAATTATCTTTCGATATTATAGATATATTATCGATAAAATATCTTACTATAATCTCGAAATATTTGCTAACTATAATTCGTCGATAATCTATCTATATATCGAAAGATAATTTCACGATTTATGCGGAACTAACGCGACACTTTATCGAATTCGATATTCTGTCGATTTTGTATTTCGATAATTTGTCGAGTGTGCTGCTCGGGTACTTACTGCAATTACAACTATCATTTACCATTTTTTTCTTTCTAATTTTTTCGATGTACCTACACCTTTAAAATTTTTTATTTTTTATTTTTTTCAACTCTGTGGCCTATTGATGGTTTTTCAACTTCTAATAATTATTATTCTATTTCAATTTTCATTCTTCACTTATTTTTAATTCCATTTTCAGTGTTCAAAATTTATTGCTTGAATTTAATATTTTTCCATTCAATTTTTTCAATTTTCAATTTTATTTGAATTTTTTTCTCTTCAACTTTCAATTATTTTAACTTTATTAAATTATTAATTTTTTTCCAGATTTGATTTTTCTCGATGTTTCAAGATTTGAATTTTTCCAATTATTTATTTTCACATTACAACTTTGAAGGGAAATAACCAAAAAAAGTCAAGAGTTCGAAAATCAGTAAATTTTCATTTTTCTAAAGAATGGGGGAAGGTGACTAAAATCTCCTTATAAAATTCATTTAGGGGGATATAAAAAAAGAGGAATTATTTTCTCAAAAAAATAAACATCTGGAGGGGGGAGGGGTTAAAATGGCGAGACATTCCCAAAAAATTAATGTCCAAAATAAGGACCACCCCAAATTTTCAATCAATACAAATTTAAAAAAGAAATATGTATAAGGTAGTTGCACCAGTCGTTGGCCACGACCCAGTGGTGGGTCACTTGAGAAGAAAAATGTTTATAATTAAGCGTATTTTTAAAATGGCTTCAGAAATTTTTTTTAGAGCAAACCTGGAACATTTCTGCATAGAACCACATAAAAGTTTTTAATCAATTCTGTTCAAGTAATTAATAATGATCTTCTGAAATTTTTTTGTTAGAACAATTTTCAAAATGATGCCAATTCTAAAGATTTTTGTTAAGCCGAAGTGTCATCGAAATATGAATTTTACACTATTAAGATTAATAAAACTTGAAATATAACCATTTGGACCTGAATCAGAAGAGTTTGGAGATTCCATTTCTTCATTAAAATAAAAAATATTGCCAAAATTCTATCAAATATGGCGGTGACTATCTACTGGAAGGTAAAAATGGTGTTTAGCCAGTAGTTGATCATTTTGATCAAGTACTAGACTTACGAAATTTTTGTAAAGTTTTAGTGGTTGATCATGCAAAAAATTGGTAAATATTTACGAAAAATGATAGTTTCTCTTTCTCATGGCTAATGAGTGACAATTTTACCGAATACTTATTGATTTTTTTAAAATTAAATGGTTGAGAGCCGTTGTCATAATCTGATTGACCAACTACTGGGTGATCAACTACTAGCGCGTGACCAACTATTGGGTGGTCAACTACTAGATTATCTTGACCAACCACTGGACTTTTCTATTTTTTCACTTAAAATGGTCGTAATTTTCAAAGAAATGAAGTAAAATTTAAAAATTATAGCGCATTTTGTTGTATAATACACAAGGAATCGTTTGGTATATTCACCATTTCGCCAACGTTATTAGTTTTTAAACCAGAATGTTTTTTATAAGACACTTCCACTATAAGGGTCCACCACTGGTGCAACTACCTTACTAGATAGGCACTCGTAGCCTCGTAGGTACCTATTTCATTAAAAGCTCAACTTACCTTGCGGTTGCACGTAGGGAAACAACAGCACTATAATTTCTAGGAGTATTTTTTTCACTCCCAGCATTGTCTTTTTCTCGGAATCATGGCGCTAATCCTAAAACAAAAAATATAAATTTCAATCAACGAGACTGCTAAGTATATTTATTTTCAAGTGCCGTGAAATATGGTATGTTTTCAGCGATACGGTCAGTATCACAATATGGGAGATTTGTCGACTACGACACGAATACGGTACGATAAAAGTAATGAGAGCATGTAGTGAAACTCAAGTACCTGAAATTTATACATATACGAAACACCATTGGAGCATTAAGTAAATATATTTTGCGTTTATACATTAATGTTCGCATGTACGTATATTAACCGCACATGTACTGACAATGTTAACTAGTAAAAGTAGGTGAATCTTCATCATGTGTCACTTTGTTTGGAGACCAAGACCAAACACTATAAGCAGAGATCAGAGATGAAAAATGAGGCAAAAAAAATAAAGGATAAAACGTTTAAAAAAGGTAGGTAATCCTACGAAGATCTTACTTAATGGGCATAAACTTGCACATCTTTATAATATGCAAAACCGTCGGTCGTTTCAACAGCTTTCAATACAAGACCCAAGCCATGATTGCAATCGATACTCGCAATCAGCTTACCTAGCATTTCATGCCATGTCCAAACAATGAAACTACGCTTTTAATCCGTTTTCGCATCTCTCTGCTGATATGAAGATCAACGCGCATTAATTACAATTGCTCAAAAATCAGGTTAGCATATTGCTCACGCGTGGCACGCGCATTCGAACATTTAACAACACTGCACTTTCTAAGCGAAGGTAATTATTATAATTTGTTTTTACCAGTAACACAGACCCCATTTATCTATCAATCTAATGAAAAAAACCGCCGCTATTTACCGACCTAGGTACCCATAAGTAAACGCTAACCCGACGCTATGTTACCATTCTTTGATAAAAATTGCCATCACCCTGCCCTGGCTGGAGGCGTTAAACGTTACTGTTCCAGTGCGGTAAATCGTGGCGGTGGGTTTCGATTGGAAATGCCAGCGGAAGTTGGTACTTGTTGGTGAATTATTATCGGGTATTTAAAATTTACTAATTAGATCACGTTGCTTTGTGGAATGATTTTAATTGTTTTGGTCGAACAGTGATCAAACGTTGCATCATTTCGAGGAAAAAACATCTAGGAAACAATATACCTCATCTCGTTTATTAAGGTCAGCGAAAAAAAATCCTCATCTTCCTGCTGCTGTTTTGTGTGTTTGAAGATCGAGCAACAAGTCGAATGACATTCCTATCGAGTTGAAGTCTCGTCCAAGTGCACTTTCGGTGTCTGTACAAAAAAATACGCTGACGCGACGTCTCGCAACATTGAACTTCGTATACGTTGAAATATATTTATTTAAAAATTTCACCTCGTCGACCGCTCGACTGCATTTACAAAAGAGATACCCGGATAAAAATCGCTAAAGAGATCGATTTAACTTATATGCGAACCCTTTGGCAATTTTAGTTTCTTATTGCTATATTTCAAAAAGACCATTAAACCTTTCCTTTGTGTCGTGAATTAGAGTAAGTACATTCGAGCCGAGCACATACAAAAGAAAGAAAAAAAGATCCGTCAGAGTATTATATAAATCACTCCAAATATTGATACATCAAAACGACGAGACCAGCACTCCAGCAGATAATTATAGTATATGTAGTTACCCGACCAGATTTCCCAACTGAACCGCTATTCAATACGAGTTTTATCATTACCCGCAACAATATCACGTAAAGGAAAGCCATTACAATCCGGACACACTCATTTGGTCAAATATAAAATAAATTGATAATAAACCTGCGACTTCTCTTATTTGCTGATATCTTTGTTGTCCTCCCTAATGATGTAATGGGCTTATTTGCATATATGGGCATTGTATCTCGATAAATTAAAAAAGAATCGCTTCGCCGTGACGTGTGTGGCGCAAATACGAGCGATTTTATCGAGTCTACGTATGTTGACTCGTGGGATCACATCGAATACCTCGACTCGTCGCAGACGAACTCTTTACTTATTTGAAAAATTACGAGCATGCGTTCGTCGTAAAAATATGAATTTGCGGCGAAATTCTGATACGTGTGTTGCTTTCGATCTCACTTTAAGTTTTTTCAAGAGTGAAGGTAAATTCTTAGCTAGTGTTTCGTCCTTAGAAAATATTTTGAAATGCGGATTTTTACCTGGAAGTTGATGTTTTCATTGTTTTGTCTATCTTTCAAAAATTAGAGAAAGGAGGAAGTTAACGTTTTGAAATTGAAATATTGAGTGATTTTTTAACTTTTATGTTTCACATTTTTCATGAGTTTTTTTTTTTAATTTCTTTTCTTCAAATATTAGTACCTATTAATTTATTGTAAGGAGGTATTTCTATTTCTATTTTTTTTTCTTGCGAAAAAATTAAAAAAAAAAATTAGTTAAAATTGATATTTTTTGGATTAGGTAAGCCTATATGCTCTGAAAACCAAAAAAATTAAAAATATCCCCAAAAAATTAAGAAAATTCTTGCCCCTAAAAATTAAAAAACATTTTTTTACCAAAATATCGATTTCTTCTTTAGGAAATATCTAGGTACGATTTCTTTGAAGTAAAAATTGACACATTATTTCACTTTGAAAAAATTTAAAAATTTTCCATTATAAATTTAAAAAAAAAAAATCTGACCATAGCAATGTAGGTATTTAGGTGCATACATTGTTTTGCTACATGAAATTTCACAAAAAATAGCTCTTTATTGATTAAAAAAATGAAAATAAAAATATAAATTAACTTCGTGACTTTTACAACGATTTTTGGAACATCGACATGATCTGTTTTTCTTATGTACCTTACTTGGAGAGTGCAGAGAAAATATCTCTTTAATTTGTTGGGTGCAGGTCTAGTATAATTTTTTTAGAAAATAAAATCATTTCTTAAAAAAAAAATCAAACTTATTGAAGAAAACAATGTTCAATTTTTTTGGATAAAAAATTGTTTAGAATAAAAAAATATCAATTTCTACTTGAAAAAAATAAAATTTCATTTATTTTTTTTACACAACAAAAATCAATTTCTGATTATGAAAATGAAAAAATGACACCTTGGTAGCTCAGCTTACAGAACACCCTCATTTCAAAGGATGATGTTTTTTTTTGCTACAAAAATTGAATTTTTTACTTCAAAAAATGTTTTTTTTTACCACAAAAACATTGAGTGTTATTTTTTTTTGGTCCAAATTGCTACAAAAAACGTTTTTTCATGATTCATATTTTTTTTGTTCAAAAAATGTTTTCTTTGATCCAAAAAATGTTTTTTTTTGGTTGAAACGATGTTTTTTTTGTGCAAAAAAGTTTTATTTTGGTTTAAGATGAAGTGTTGTTGTTTTTTTTTTGGTTGAAAAGATGTTTTTTTGGTTCAAAAAACGTTTTTTTATAGTTCAAAAAACTTTTTTTATGGTTCAAAAATTGTTTTCTTGAAAAGATTTTTTTGGTTGAAAAGATGTTTTTTTTCGTTCCAAAAACTTTTTTTTGTTCAAAAATCAAAAAGCGTTTTTTATGGTTGAAAAAATGTTTTCTTTAGTTGAAAAAAAGTTTTATTTTGGTTCAAAAAATGTTTGTTTTTTTTTGGTTGAAAAGATGTTTTTTTGGTTCAAAAAACGTTTTTTTATGGTTCAAAAATTGTTTTCTTGAAAAGATTTTTTTGTTTCAAAAAGTGTTTTTTTTTTGGGGTTGAAAAGATGTTTTTTTCGTTTCAAAAACTTTTCTTTGTTCAAAAAGCGTTTTTTATGGTTCAAAAAATGTTTTCTTTAGTTGAAAAAATGTTTTATTTTGGTTCAAGAAGTGTTTTTTTTTTTGGTGGAAAAGATGTTTTTTTGATTCAAAAAGCGTTTTTTATGGTTCAAAAACTGTTTTCTTTAGTTATAAAAATGTTTTATTTTGGTTCAAAAAATGTTTGTTTTTTTTTGGTGAAAAGATTTTTTTTTGTTCAAAAAACGTTTTTTTTTTATGGTTCAAAAAATCTTTTTTTTTTCAAGAAATGTTAGTTTTTGGTTCAAAAAATTTTGTTTTTTTCAGTTCAAAAAAATGTTCTACCACTTTAGTTAAAAAAAAAAAATTTCAGTTCAAAAAATGTTTTATTTTGGTTAAAAAATGGTTGTTTTTTTTTTGGTTGAAAAAACTGGTTTTTCATGACCCAAAGTACTGAATTTTATTCTATGACAATAAATGATTTTTTACGGAATACCTACAAAAAATTTGACTTTTTCCCTAAAAGAAAAATGAAAAATTGATTTCTTCCTACAAATAATTGATTTTTTTACCTACTATGAAATAAACACCTATCTAATTATTTAATTGATTTCTTACATTCCTACTGTAAATTTCTTTACTGTAAAAAATTTTCTTTTTTTCTTTCCTTTTTTTACGACCTAGCAGTAAAAATGATTTTTGTTAACTAGAAAAAAAATTCTGCAGAAAATTGATTATTTTGCTGCAATTCTTTTTTATTGGGTATAGGGGGACCGTTATAATACATTGTATATTATATTGTTGTATTTCATAAAAAATAAATCTCTATCTCTATCTCAAAAGAATCATTCTTTTACCAAGTACGAAATTTTTTATTTATTTCTAGTGAGACATTGTTTCTGAAGGATAAATAGGTAAATTTTAAAGTTTTTTTTCAAAATTTCAAAAAAAAATTTCTTCTAGTAAAAAATTTAATTTTTCCAAACTATTTTTTTTTTAATTTTGAAGTTATTTTTTTGGAAGTATAGGATTAGGTATGTAATATGTATTTTAAAATTTTTTTAACGATCTTTTTTAGAGAATTTTTTCCTTTTTAAGTAGAAAATTATCTCAATAATGTCTTCAAAAATTTTTTATGGAGAGATTTTTTTGCAATTTTTAAGAGAATTTCTACAAAAAAAAATTCAAAAAAATTTTCAAGAATTTTTTTGCGGAGAAATATTTTGAAAAAATAAATTTCAGAAAAAGTTTTTGGAATTCCTCTTCAAAATAAGTACCTGCTTACTTTTCAAAAGTGAGAATATTAAAAAAAAAAAATTGCAACAGTTTTGAATTTTTAGATTGACTACTTTTTCTACCTATTATTAATTTATTTAATTTTAAATTTTATTGAAAATTTCATTAATGTTTTACCTGAGCAAAAATTTAAAATACAACTATTTAAAAAGACTGAATATTGAAAATAATTTTCAACTGACACGGCTAGGTATATCCGGCAGATTTTACGAAAAAAATCAAACAGTTCCACTAACTGATATAGGTATAGGTAATTTAAATGTCGAAAAAAAAGGGAAACAAAACACAATTTGTGTAGGAAATGATGGTTTATCCTACATGAAAAACATATAACGGATTTGTAGCCTGACAAAGACAAAACATATTTCGGGATCTCGCCACCAAGGAGCAATTTCCTCGATACAGCGACGACGACAATCTGCATGGAAAACCTATGCACAACGAAGCCAACAGGAAAACGTAGTAACGGATTCGTCTAAGAAAAAATTGTTTCTGCACTTGATTAACTGTATCTTTTGTTGGTACAACAAATGATTAACAACTTGTAATTGTACCGCTTGAGTACAATTACTAAGTTGCTCGCAAGCAAGATGTTATAAGAGAAGATACTCGTACAACAGCAACGTGTCCGTAGATTAAGATACTGAATCGTAAGTGTCACCTGTCTTCGTGTGACGAATTGGTTCATTTTTTTTTTTTTTTTTTTTTTTGGTAAATACGTCGAGTTTTTAATGAAAATTTTTATACGGCAAGTTCATCGTCTTCAGGGCAGATGTCTTTGCGATGTTATTGCCCGTTAAATTATCCTTTAAAAGTCATAAGTTCACTTGGTAGGAATTATTTTCGATGATTTACTTACAGTCTTACACGTAAGTATAAAAGTAGGTGTACCAAAGTATAACTGTTCTTTCTTGTATCGTTTAAGAAAATAATAAATTATAAATTTATTGCTTTTTGATTCGGTTTAATGATGCTTATTTCACAGAAGATATTTTACCATTCAAGAGTCGGTGTTGATATCAATTTGTAATGTAGGTAGGCCTATGATTATTTTTTCAATTTTAATCGTCATAAAATTCGTAATAAAACCAGATAAGCTGTGAACAGTGGTTTTTTTACAAGTAGGCACATTATATGCCTACAAATCCATACTATTTCAATTTGGAAGTATACCGTACCACCAAGTACTTCGCTATCTTAAATGACATTACAATTTGAGATTTTTATGCACTTAAATTATTCGTTTGAATCTTTATTGCCCACCGACCCGACCATGCACTCTTAAGAAAGAAAAAGTAACCGCGACATTGATCCACAAGTCAAATCGGTGTACCTTTGTTCTGAAGGCGACATTCGCGAAAGTATGCCAGAATTTATTCATAATTTCGAGCAACGAGAAAGTAAAGAATTAAAACGATTACAAAGTTTGTTTAAGAAAGAACGGAAACGTGAAACATGGAAAATCATCTCACCAAGGCCATGCGACAATCGCAAGAAAGCAGACTCCGAGCGTAATTCGTAGTCAGTCTAATAATTTCAGAGAGATGAAAATGCACTTTAATCTGGATAATCGACGATACCTACCTAAATGTAAGGCTCGGATGATCAGCGCGAATCGCAAGTAAAGCACGACTATTTCCCATTTCGTTCCATTTTGCCGCTTTGATTAATTTAGTAATTTAGTTCACTTCAATTATATACTTTCGGATAGTGATTATAAACCAGTCTACGGAACCAGTTGTTTATCTTCGACTTTTCAACTTTTTTCTTTCCTTTTCGATGATAATTTAATAACCATAGGTTGTACCCCAGCTTTATATAATTATTTTCTAATTTACACGAACTTGAACTGAAATCCAGTGCGGCGGATTTAGATTTCCAGTGCGATGTACTGAATGATAGGTTCTAGGTTGAGAGATGCAAACCCACAGAAGGCCATTAAAGGGTGTGCAATATAAACCATGAAAAGGACTAATTTACAAGATGAAACGTGATAATATGCACCCATAAGTATGTAGAGTTGATACACAGTTAGGATCCAGTTCGATTATATGGAAATATTTCGCTTTTAATTTTTAAAAATATATCCTTAAGTATTAGGAACCTATTTATAAAACACCCTCTCCTCGACTACTTTCTTAATCATTGTACTTATTATTTTTTATTCTATATAAAAGAATGAAAAAAAAAAATTCTCCAAAAAATTGAGATTTTTCACCCAGAAATTAGAGATTTGTTCACAAAAAAATATCAATCAGTTTTTTTTTCACCACAATATTGAAATATTTTTATCCAGACAAGAAATTAAGATTTTTTTCTCAAAAAACAACCCCCCCCCCCCCCCAAAGAAAAAGAAACAAAAAAAAGAGGTCTCTTATTCCAAAAAAATGAGATTATATTTTGATTTTTCGACTTTCGGTAAATAGATTACCTTTTTACAAAAATTGTGAATTCTTACATAAAATTCTGAAAATTGATTTGTCTACAATAAAGTCGACCATCTGAATCAATTCCGTCCATTTTTGAAGTGATCTGAGGTCTTCAGCAAAAGTTGACCTCAGATCATTTCGAAAATGGTGTGAATCGATTTGGGCGGTCGACTTTAGTACACAAACCGGTTTTCAGAATTTTATCTCAGAATTTACATTTTTTGAAAAAACGAATTCACCATTGGACTATTTTATCTTCATTATCAAAAATTCACCAAAAATCGAAAAATCATCTTAGACAGCTCAAAATTTGGTTCTGAAGTCTGAGTAACATCCTAACATGTTTTTTCAGTGAGTCAAATTTCAGCTCAGTCGAAGTCAACGATTTGGCAATTTTCTCTTGTCACTCCGATGGATGTACTTCAATTTTCTTTGTCCCACCTCTGAAAATTTTTCACAACTCTCCATTCTGAATTCTTCGGAATAAAAAAATATTTTAATTTTTTGTAACCAGCGTAAAAAATTGATAAAGAAATTATAATTTTTTCAATTATTTTGATTTTTTGAGGAAAAAATACCAATTTTTTTTGAAAAAAACCGAGTTTTTTGGAGGTCTTTTATAAAGTTATCAATGTTATCATATTTTATTAGAAAAAAAAAATATTTTTTTTAGAAAAAATATTTTATTGTTTGTCTCAATAATTTCGCATTTTTTCAAGGAAAAATCTGTTCTTTTGAAAAAAAAAATTATCAACTTCTTTGGAGAACAAAATTTATAATTCTTTTTTAAAATAAAAATATTTCTCAAATTCTGGAAGATAATAATATTTTTGTTTATTTTGTTTGTTTTTTGAGAAAAAATCACAATTTCTTGTCTCAGTTTTTTGGGAAGAAAATCTTTCAATATTTTGGAGAAAAAAAACCTAATAATTTTTTTCTGTGAAAATACATAGTATATCTCCAATTTCTGAAAAAAATCTCCATTTTTTGGAGTGAAATGATTTTTTTTTCATACCTAGAAAAAAAATCCATTTTATTTATTTTTTTTTTGAAAAAAATCTCAGTTTTTTATCTCATTAAAAAAAATGTTTTTCTTTAGAAAGCAGTTCCTTATTTTTTGAGAAAAAGAATTTCAATATTTTTTGGAAAGGAATCTTAATTTCGTTGAAAATTTTTAAAAATTGTCTTGCACCTACCTACTTGTACAACTTATTTGACATTTTTCCTTGATTTTTATCCATAAAAATCCCTTTTTTCAGTTTTTTTTTTAATATATAATTTCTTTAAAATAAAAATACCTATTCTTCAAAATCTTGGAGAAAAAATCTCACTTTGAAAAATTTAAATTTTTCGGAGAAAAGATCTTCCAATTGTTTTTATAAAATAAATAAATAATTATTTTTGTACGTAGGTAGTGCCCAAAAGAGATTTTCAGCTACAATTTCTTGATTTTATCCCTTAAAAATCCATTTTTTAGGAAAGTATTTCTACTTTATTTGAGAAAAAGAATCTCAATTTTTTAAGAGAAAAAAATTTTCTCATCTCTTTGGAATAAAAATATTCCTCAAATTAATGGAGAAAATCCCTCATTTTTGGAGTAAGAAAACTTGCCATTTTGTCCATAGAAGAAAAATATTTTTTTCTATTAAAGAAGAAGAATCTTAATTTGTGAGATGAAAATCTTTCAAATTTTTTGTAAAGAAAAGAAACTCTAAATTTTTCGGAGAAAAAAATCTCCTAATTTTTTTTGGGAAAAATACGTACTTACCTATTGAGATTTCTTTGCATTAAAGTATTCAAAAAATATTTTCAATTTTTTGCAATAAAATTTCTTGATTTTTGATGCATATATTTTTTTTAAGGAAATGTCTGTAATTTTTACAGAAAAAAAAAAACTGTTTTTGTCTCAACCGCCTAAAAAATTCAAGTTTCCGGCCCTCGTTGAATCAAAATACAGTCGCCGTCTGAACGAAATAAACATCAAAATTTCTATGAAAGATTGAATTTTTTTGGATCCATGTATTTTTTTAAAAAACAAATATATCCAGTAGATTTTTCTCGGGCACTTGAAAAAAATTTGAACACGGTGCAAGTGCACCCTTGGCACCGCCTCTCATCTTTGCTGATTATTGAAATAATTTTCTGTAAGTAAGCGATAATACGTTACTTACAATAAAATATGATATGAGAGAGTATAGCTTGAGCAATTTCCTCCCATCGTCACGGTAATCGCGCCCACCAGCCCATGCATTTGAATACTATAACAATCTTAAAGGGGGTCTCTAGTTTCCCAACACAAACAACCATAACGCGCAGGAAATTAGTAAATTGGCAATCAGTTAGCTTTATCTGAACGATCCATTGTAGAATAATTCGCAAATTATTCATTAATTTTTCATCAGCTCGATATAATACCAAACAATAATAGATATATTTGAGGTTAAACGACAGGAAACCAAAAACACCTGAAAATACACCCGCCTACAACACTCCCTATACATTAATAAAGAATTTATTTCAGTTTTTCTGAGTAACAACCCTTCATTTCCTGCCATACTATTCTATTTAGGATACAGTGCTTAAAAAAGCGTATCGAAAGAATACGAAAAACAAACACCGGTAAATGAACCAGTTTTAAAAATCTTCTCTCCAATTAAATTCACTATCGTAACGCGCATTTATATTTGTAATTATGATACCAGATTATGCATTATCGCTGTATTGCGGCGCGATGTTTTCATTAAATCATTTCAAAACGAGCTCTTAATTAGTCGCTTAGCTGGAGTACTGAACTTTGATGATGGCTTTTTACGTACCAGGATGTTTTAAAAAATCGTATTCTTTGTGAATGTTTGAATCTTCACGTGGTACCTCATAAAAATATAATGTAGGTAGGGTAGGTATGCGGGGTTCGAGTGTACCTGTGGAAATTTTTTGAGGAATATGGCTTTAATCTGGATATTTTTGGGATGACTATCTTTGTAAGCAGTATTTTTCACTGGTTCGAGAAAGGCCCATATTCTGAAACATACCTTAACTTTAAGGGTTCCTTCTGAACTAGTGAAGGGCGAATCTGACGATTGTGATTCGTTAAGGAGTTCCTTAAGGTACCTCGCGAGGTACCTTAAGGAATAGTCGACGTTAAGGTACGTTTCAGAATATGGGCCTTAATCGTCATCACGTAAATAGGATTCAAAATTAACTGAAACACAGTTACCTATCTATTGAAAAATTCAAAGAAATTCAACTCACTGTTAATCATGGGAGGTCAAAACCCGTTCTGCTTCTTGAACTCGAAGTAAAAACAATCCAACATATTCACAAATAAATATTAATCCGATACTAGAGTATCAAACAAGGATATTTGATAAGAAAAAGCACACAGCACGATCACAAAATAATCAAAAAAATCACACTGTTTATTTCCTTTAAATCACGAAAAATTAATCACTACAAGTACATAGTACGCAAACACTGCAAAAAAATACAAGAAATTATGGAAAATTAAAAAATTTAAAAAGTTTTTAAAACGTTTTTTAGAGACTTTACGATAATAAGAGTACGACACAAACCGTTGCTATACAACGTATCACGAACGTAATCGCAGATTGAAAACAACTGTACGTTTGAAACGATACAAACAAATCCTCCAGTTTAACGTGGTTCAACCATTGAATCTTCCTGCCCAAGTGTCGGCGTATCCTCCTACTACACAAGCAGTAATGCAAGGGTGATCATTGTACCATAACCATCGCGTACCATTTTTTGTTACGTTTTTACGAATAGAAATATTTACTTATCTACTTGTACATGAAATTGTACACATTACGATTTTGTTTAGTTGATATTTTCAATTGAATTTTCCATAAAAATATGAGGTTTTCAGACAAGTGCACTTATTTTCAATTTTCAATTGATTTTCTTCCAATAACGTTTAATTTAATTTTATGGCAGGTTCCATTTTTATGAGTTTATGAGGTAGGTAGGTGTCCTGTCTACATATTTTTTGTACCTACAAAAATAGGTAGCACAGTGCAGTTGGACCAAAAAAACAGAGCAAACCGCATTTTGAGCCAACAATGATGTTTTGATCTTAAGAAGTTTCTGTATTCGGTGTTTGAATTAAACACAAAAGACTCCCCAAACCTCACCTCTCGACAAGTCCCTGAAATGAAGATCCATCCTCCTTATAATATAACCCTGCAAAAGGTAGTTCAAATTCATTTATTTCAAAAACTGAGCATTGAAGCGAAATTATATATCTTTGAAAATTAAGTCTATTAAAATTTTGAAAATATACCTACTCAATTTTGAAATTTTCGTATTTAAGTAAAATTCAACGTGTTACATTTTTTAAAAATTGTTCAAAACTCAAAATTTTAAAAGTTCTGATTAAACTTGATAAGTGGTTAAATTATTAATTTTAAATAATTTTTGAGATGAGATCAATTTTTAAAGGTTGTAAAATTTTTACAATTTTAAAAACTTGATAGAATTTTGAAATTTGCCAATTTAAAAATTTTATGTAATCATTTTAAAAATTGCACTAATTTTTATATTTTTCTTCTGACGTAAATTTTCACAATTTTTTAGATTTTAGTAAATTTTCAAAGATTAAAAATATTTTTTAATTGTTCAAAAAATATAAAGGTAGGTATTTTTTATTTTATGGAATAAAATTCTTATTATTGAAGTGTAATAAATTTTCACAGTGAGATTATATTTTTTTATTTTTCAGAATTTTCAAAAAAAAATTAAAAGGTCAATTTAGGGAATTTTTTTTTTAAATTGAAGCGAATCTTTTAATTTAAATCTACGTATCTAGAAATGCCTATTAGAAAATTTCAAAATTTGATTATTTTTGAAACTACCTACCACTTTTTTTTAAATTTAAAAGTTTCGTTTATATAATACTTTAAAAATTTGGCCACTTTTTTAAAATGAAGCGAACTATTTAAAAAAAAAAGCAAAATTATCAGATTTCAATTTATTTTGAAATGATCACTTTTTAAAATTCAGCTAAAACTTATAAAACTTGAAAATAGTGATTATCTCTATTAAAAAATTTCAAAATTGGATTAATTTTTGAAACTATGGTAAATTTTCAAAAAAGATTTATAAGATTGATTTTTTCAACTTTTATATTTTGGCAACTTTTTTTAAAAAATAAAGTGAATCATTTTTTTGAAAATTCCAAATGATCTCATTTCAATTAATTTCAAAATTTGGTCAAATCTTAAACTTCTGATGAAAGTTCAAAAAAATTGAAACAGAACAATTTTTGATATTTTTCAGATGTGGCCAATTTTGAAATTCAAGTCGATCTTTAAAAATTAAAATTTTTTAAATTATTGTTCAAAATTAAAAATCTTCCAAATTTTCAAGAAGTTATTCAATTTTTAACGCAAAGAAAAATTACCCCCCCCCCCCCCGGATTATAGAGGTGATTTGGTCCTGGGCGTCTCCGGTGAAATTTGGTATTTATTGTCTATATCCTCTTGGACAAAATATTTAGCTCGATATCTCACCCCTTACCCCTTCAGGAGGATTACGAGTAAACGTGAACTTTCGTAAAAAATTTCAGTTTTCGGCAGTTTCCAATCGATTTTTTTTCAATTTGCAGGAATAATAGGAAGTACCAAGGGTAATTTATTGAAATTTTTTGAAAAAATTTCGAGCACTTTTTTAAGGTTAGATGGACATATTAAGGTTTGTAACGGTTATTTTGGTAAATCCTTTCAGAGCTAAAATTCTGAAAAAAGTACATAATTGTGTGCGTAATCTGGATGTATTACCTCATATTTTTTAGGATTGCAAATCGTGGATCGCTACCTTCAAAAATGTAAAAAAACTTATTTTCATTTTTCGCCCTTAAGTAAAGTCATTTTTGGTCGAAATTTTTTTACTGTAATCAATTTGGATTAAAGTCGTTAATTTTTTCAATTTTTTTTTTTTTTAACATCCAAAGTAATCCATTTTGAGAACTTATGACCTCCTTCCAGATGACTTAGGAATGTAAAATTCAAGCCTGGACATATCTCAACTCAAAATTTGTCATTTGTAGCGATTTCAGCGAATTAAAAAATTAAAAAAATTTTCTACTAGGTACTTAATCTTGTGTACAAATTTTTCCTAAGTCAAAAATACCTATCTAATTTTGTAAAAATACCTAGACAAAAGATTCAAGTATATCGGGTTGAAGCCGGGTCAGACAAGAATTTTAGAACCCTAGATCATCTTGAAGGAGGTCATGGTTTCCCAAAGTGGCGTCATTCAAATATTTTCAAAAGAAAAATTTTATTTGAACATGCTTCTCCTGTAAAATTTTATTTTTCAGCGTAATTATTTTTCAATATATTCAAATTTTTTATTGTATTTTTATAATATTTTTAAAATTTGATAGGTAGAATTTTGAAATTAAGTAATTTTGAAATTTTAATTCCATAATAAAAATTCTGTTTTGTCCCCAAAAAATTTAAAATATCAGTTTTTAAAAGTTTTAGAATTTGACCAATTTTTGAAGTTTGGATGAAAATTTAAAATTAGTTGAATTTTCAAAAAAATTAAAAACACCAATTTTTACAAGTAACTGAAATTCAAGTTTAGTAGGTATATTTAAGTTTTGGCATCTATGTACTTGATATGAATAGAGATCGCGATGTAGTCTTAAGTAGGTACTTTGGTAGGTACCAAAGAAAAAAACTTAACGATTTTTAAATATTTTTTTTAGACGAGTTTATTTACCTAATATGAACTTATTTATTTATAAAAATGCAATCTTTTATAGTTACAATATTATAATTTAATCATTATACCTAATGAAAGTAAAATTAAAAATTGATTTTCAATGATTTATGAATTCTGTTTAAAGCTCGATCAGTCAAATTTTCTTCGTGTTCGCATATGAATCTGAATCGAATAGAACATTCGGCTCCGTAATAAGAATATATTTTATTCGATCCCGTGTATCCTAACTTTAAACACCTTCCTGATCCACCAATATTATCTTCCGGTAAAGTCGAATTCTTTGGCACTACTGGTCTAGCACTGTTTGACCAAATCCATAATAAACCCGGGTTCAAGCCGCCAGTCCAGTAATCGTGTCCTATAATATCAATTTCGACAATTCGTTAGAATAATTTCAACAAAGAATTTGAATAAGTAAACACTAAACAGCGTGAAATATTTAGATAAGTAAGTAAATATTCTCACCTCGAATGGACGGCTCAGATAAAATATACGTGACCATTTCTACAAATTCTTCTTTACTTTCGAGTTCGAGTAAATTTCCGCCTAGACTTTTACACATAGAATTTGCTGATTTCCAATTGTACTGTCGTTCATTGAAATAATAACAGTTTCGAGCTACTCGAGTGAAATTGGCTGGACAAGGATCTACGGAGAAAAACGTTCGAAATTAATGCCTTGAAAATGTGATAATATACACTTTCTTAAACGTAAGGTAAGAATAGTTGCATGCATTGTATTTTTGAAGGCGTTTAAAAGTTGATAGTTAAAAATTCACGTATTTTTCGTTGAGTAAGAGCAATTCATTGTAATACGAATACGAGGGTATTTCCATTTCGATTTTTTATACCTTGTCTCTTAATATTGCTTCCTTCCATGACATGTTGAATTAACTCTTCAGCTCGTCTTAAACGCTGGTCCATTAAATCCATTCTGTAAACGAGTTTTTCAATGGCACCCAGTAAATATAAATCAGTTTCTGAAACCTAAGCAACATTTTTGATTTTTTTAATACTCAGATTCCGTAAAATACTCTGTCAAGTAAACGCAGCAGGATACCTACTTCTTTTAAAGCCTCTGAACTTGAGCCACTATTGTTGCCCGATGACGTGATACGATTTGGTGGTCGATTCAATACATGAGGGGTGGGGACTGGTAGGTGCATAACCTTCTCTTCTCTGAAAACCAAATCCTCAAGAGAGAAATTTTTCCAGTTGACATTTTCCACTGAAAATTGAAAAAATTTCGGTACATAAAACGAGCACTGGCTAATAATTTTTTTTTTTAATTTTTAATAAAAATTTCTTAAAATGAAAGAATTTGGAATATGGAATTTATGAATTATTTTCTTTGAAAATGTACAAGGAAATTGAAATATTACTATTAAATTTTGTAACCTTACGTAATATGGCATGAAAAAAATTACTTACGCGTTAATTGGTGACCCGAGACATAGGAACAAATCCACAATGTAATCACTAAATTTTCAACTTTATTCATTTTTCTTAAAATAGGAGCATACCTATTTCAATTATTTCCCAAATGAACAAAAAAAAATTTAATCAATTAATGTCTTTACTTGCGAAGATTAAATTGTAAAAAAAATATCCACCTTCGTAGAAAATATTACAATTTACAAAAAAAAGTAATTACAACACAAAACACATCCGTATGATAAAATTTTACACTGTATGAAGGTAAAGATACAGTGTCAAATATCACTTTCCAATGTCTGAATGAATAGACTTCAGTCTACGCGATGTTAAAGGTAGGAGCATCTGTGAAAGTACACTATCTGATCTACCGAATACAATACCGCTAAATCCTAACACATTAACGGTACGAGGACCTTCTTCACATGTCTAATTTCAATCGCGACTGATAAACGTTAGAATGACGTAGTTACCGGATCTATAAGAAATTCAATAATCGTCATCTCCAATAAAAATATTCCATAACAAGTAATTAATTTTTTGTACTTGACCTATTTTATTTAAGTGTTAAAACCAGCATAGACCCGCATTTATTTTACCAATTTCTACGTACCTACCTATAAGTTACGTCATTTGGAAAATACCAACATGAGTAACAACGAGAAATGCGACAAAAAAAGAAAGTACGTTCTTATCATTAAAAAAAACTTTATTTTTCTTTTATCGAAAAAAAAATCTAGACTAATTAAAAGCATACGTTTAAAAGGTATAAACAAATACATACAATAGGTATATTAAAATTATCCTTCGACGATAAATAAGAGAATCTTACTTCATCAACATTTGTCTGCA
This sequence comes from Balanococcus diminutus, assembly GCA_959613365.1. Lineage (NCBI taxonomy): Eukaryota > Metazoa > Arthropoda > Insecta > Hemiptera > Pseudococcidae > Balanococcus > Balanococcus diminutus. The sequence goes on along the minus strand of OY390715.1, from coordinate 30,713,496 downwards.
TATCGCACCGAAATCGATTATATTATAGGCATTGCAATGCAAAACCTCGCTGACTTGATTTTTGAGTCTGCAGCAATTGACGTAAAATGAGGAAGCTCTTTCGATTTTGGTCGGCGACACTTTATTATTTTTTATTTTCATGACAATGAATTCGATATCGAAAAGATGTTCAAAATAACTCAACTGATTGTATAGTTGCGATTCGTCGTACTGTGGAATAAAACAAAAGAAAACATTAGAAAAAAATTAAACAGTAAATAAAGTTGTCGGATGGATAATTACCAGTAGGCAAATTGAACTTACTTCTCTAAGCAACTTATTCTTATTTCCACACGCAGGACAATACGGAATATACTTTTTATTCAAATTAGTGATCACTCTTGTACGATAATTGCAAGTAGGCTCGACGCAGACCATCCAATCCTGTGATTTTTTAAATTAAAAATATGGCGACTAGAAAAATTAAATGCGAGAAAAATCGTACCTGATAATATTTATGAATGAAAGATCGTATCGTTAAAAGTAACTTATTCTGTAAAAATATCACGTCTTCTTCCATCGGATTTCTTGCACAGCTTGGATTCATGCACTTGTCAAGAGTTGGGCAATAATCGTTGTTTTCCTATAAATACAAAAAAAATATAGGTATTTGAAATAAAATCACTAGTATACAGATGATCTGTTGAGACAAATGAAGAAGAGAAAGTATAATTTACCCCTTTAACAACAGGAGATTCCATTACATTAGGGTGTCCACATTTTGTGCAAGCGAATTCGAATCTAAAAAAAAAATCGTAAGTTTACTCATTATAAAAATTATTTTAAAAGTACTTTGAAAAGGGTTACTTTTCGCAATTTTTGAATTTATCCGCTTCATCGATAATCATCTCATCGTTTTCCTCAATTATAGTGTCAACTCTTTTAACATAAGATGATGAGTCGAGACCCAATGATTCAGCAATTTGAACAGCGTCTATCCCTTCGATAGGTTCACATAAACGAGTAACAACAGGATGGACTTGTTGCGAAAGATAATATTTAACGTCAATTTTCAAATCGGAGTTGTTTTTCAATTCATCTACGTGGTAAGCCCTTTGAGTAGCCGCATTAGTGGTACCGTCCTAAATTTATTTTCAATTAGTGAATTTTAAAATAAATTTCAATAAAGTATTCGATGTAATTACCTCGCATATGACGTAAAAAATAGAATCTCCTTGTTTGAATTTTTTAGTCAGGTGTTGATTCACTCTTAAAGCAACCTGTACATGAGGCAAACTCTTTTTATCCGGATAGTCTTCGGGATTTTTGGTCAACTGTTTAGTAATCGCGAGTTCGTTGATCGGGACCGTATTTTGTTCGAGATCGGTTTTTATACGTCGCAGGTTCGAATGAATATTCTCTAATTTGTCTTCTAAATTTTGATCGCAAAGTAATTGATTTAAGACGTATCTGAAAATTATAAAAAATTTGTATAAAAAAAAAAAAAAACAAGAATGAAATGTTGGTGCTCGACGAAGTTATCTTACTTTCCAGCATTGGCCGATAAAGGAGACCAGTCTCTTCTTACAACATCTAAACCTTTAATTTCTTGTTTAGCGACTAATTTATCGTTTATTTTGCTGAGAGTTACTGCGGCATATTTCTTCTTTTTCAATAATAACATGTATTTAAATACGCCATCGATATCCAGTTCAATTTGCTTGTATAGTCTATTAACTTCAACTTTAATCTGCGAAAAATTATTTGTTTCAATTGAAAATTTAAAAAAAAGTACCCAGTACGATGCTCACTTTGTAAGTGATACGACACTTACTTTATGACCAATTTTAAAAACTTCCTCGAAATCGATCGAATTCGTGTTTATCATTAGAGAATCTGTATCGCCATAGATTACGTCGTAATTCAACTTTTGTACCAATTCTCTGGTATTGACTAGGATGTCTCTGCCTTTGGCTAAAAATGAAAAACGAGAGGAAATATAAATTTCTCATCATTTACAGAATTAAACATAATTAATTAATTATTATTTTAAAAAATCATACCAGTAACCATAGCTGCTAACGGCTTGGCATAAAACCTCGAATTTGGAAATCCTAAACAACCGTACATACTATTGGCGGTCAATTTCAAAGCCAGCTGTCGAATATCGTACTAACACACAACAGAAAAAAAGTAAATAAATAAAAATAGGCTGCTTGCCGTCATTAAATATTGATACCTACTTGATGCTTAAGATCCGGTGAAATATCAGGCTTGGCCATTAAAGTTTTTACTGCTCTTCGAGACTCTACTAATTTACGAATTTCAGTCGGTAAAATTCCAGGTTGAGTTACAGAAGGAAGATGGTCGGTCAATAACTTATGTATATCGTCCTACGAACATAATTTTTTTTTAGAATTTTCTCAATTTTAATTATAAGAAAAATTTATTAGGACATTACCTCATCTAGAGCCATTCCTCTGACATTGACGGTAGTGAAACATATATTGTATTCTTGAATAATACTCGGATACAGAGAATTAAAATCCATCAACAAAATATATTTATCGTAGAATCCTTTTTTGGGTTCCAATACCAGACCACCTTCGTACTGGGGCTTTCGTTTTCCTTTGCCAGCAATCGGTTCACCGAGATCGCCAGTTTGCTAAATAACGACCATAATTTTATGAAAGTTTATTTATAGGAATTAGCAGGCAATCTGACCAATGAACGTACCTTTGCACCCTTTTGACCAAAACTTTTATCGGGAACGATGTAATCTTTATGATGAAAAGCGTGTAATAACAAGTATTCGTTTCGTTCTGCTCGTCCTCCCATTAAGGTGCGAGAAAGCACATTACCTGTAAAACGTTTCCAAGAAAATTAGAATATTTCCGGGAGATTTTCTATCATTTTTTAAAAATTACCTACCTGCAATATTGGTGATTTGTAACGATAATGGTATAGCATTCAATTTATACATTATGCGTAGAATATAAGAAGCGTCCAACATTGTGAGTTCAATCAACTTCAAAAGAGAAGGAGTTGTTCTGAAAACCGAAAATCAAAATTATAATCATAATTAAATTTCTCAATTCGAGTCTGGAAATACACTTACTGATACATCGCTCTGACTTCATCAGAGTTCAAATCCTTCCTAGCTCCTTCTGGAATATTAAGCACCTAAAGAGCAATAATTATCGCTAAGTTTCTTGCAAAACCGTCAACTCGTATGACATCGTGCGATATTACCTGCTGACATAATGTATCCAAATCATAACTCCTCGCTTTAATGAGCTCCCTTGCAGATATCGCGATATCGCATAATAAACGACCGCACAGGATATTCTTTTCTGCGAAATTCCGGCCCTAAAATTTTCCAAATTGAAGTAAAAAGCACGTATAAAGTTTTTAGATTCGCTACCGATTCAAAATCGAATCGATTTTAGCACTTACTTTTCCTATATTAGGTGCGGTGGATCGACGTAACCTTCCTATTCGAGACCAATTCATTACTTTATTTTGTATCAGCCTATGAACGAATGTTCCTATGTCAAAACCGCATATATCATGGCCCACGATCAAATCCGGATCTATTTTATGAAACTTGGCTAAAAATAATCCAAGTATTCCACGCTCTGAATTCACTTTATCTAATTTCGTAGCTTTGTAATTATCTAAAGATTCTTTATTGTCGTAAGGCCAAGTAGTCTTTTCTGGTTTGGTGAAGGCTGTGAAAACAAATATTTCCAAATTGAAAGAAACAAACTTTAAATGAATACGTTCAACATGAATGAATTCTCATTACCGCAAAAATGGTGCTCAAATGGTTTACTAGGAGCTTCTTTGTCAGTATGATATTTATTCTGAACTAAACAACTTATCATGGTGATTTGATTTTCGATTGATTTCGGCGGAATCGGAGTTATTCGCATGTTCAAGGTAACAACGACCAACGGCGGTGGAGGACCTCCGTCTCTTACGACCGAAATATTGTTCATGTTATCGCATGTAACCTACGACGAAAAATAAATTTGTACAAAATACAAAATAAAAGGCATGCCCATCACAAATTTTCGTTTACCTCAAATTTACACCAACTGATTAAAGGATTAGATGGAGCTGGGTCAACAATTTCTAACCAACACGGTCCTTTGATTTTTCTTTCGACGAGAAATATTTCTAAAAACGAAGTATTCGTACCGAAAACGCGACTGAATGTTTCACCAGCCTCGTTTGGTTTCAACGCAGGATACTTGGCCTGAAAAGTAGATCGTATAACTGAATGCTACTTTAACCGAAGAATTATTGAAGAAAAAAACTTACTGCGTATCGAACTTCGAGATAATCGCTGGTATCAGGAACGTCAGCTAAATTAAAGGCATACTTTTTGCTGACTGGTTTGGCTAGAAATTCTTGTATAAAAGAATACTTCGACGTAATTTTATTATTCCATTCATCATACACATCATTCAAGAGGACGGGGTTATCAGTTTCTTCATTTTTCACCATATCGAATTTCTAATGCAAAGAGATATCATTAAAAACAAGAAACTTGATTGAACGAATTGCGTACAGAATTTAGCTAACCTTTTCACGAGGCAATAAATATATCCTTCTTTTGATATTCTTAACGGAGATGCAACAACTGGCGTATTCTGAACCTTCCACGCAAACTTTGCCAAACAAATAAATCGTCCCTGTTTTATTAAATACGTCTTCATACGCATCCCAGTAGAAAAATCGGAATACCTAAATATTAAAAAATTACAAAAATTACCGAGTTCATGAAAAAGCATAAATTTCTAAACTTACTTTGGTGCCATCTTCTTTCTCAATTAATGGTAATTTCGAACAATCAATATTAATCGCAGGAGCATTTTCGTTCGCACATGGACTCCAAGTAGCCAAAGTATCAGGTAAAACTGAAGCTGATTTTAAGGGTGTTTTTATACCGACTAATTCAGAGCTAGTACTTTTGATGGTATCATTCTTCGGTAAATTTGAAGTATCGATTTTGACCGTAGGAGTATTTTGACTAAAATGGCCTGAATCACCACTCGTGGAAGTTTCCGAGCTGGTATGATTAGAATTGAGGTTTGATGGAATTTCGGTGTTCGCAAAATCAAAGTCATCCTCAGGAAATTCAAAGGTCTAAAATATTACAGATCACATCAGTTTAAGTTTTTTTTTCTTCAATTTTTAACAGAACAATTCAAAAATTTACTTCTGCTTCAACTTCTTTCTCAACCGATGGAACATTTGTGCTGCTGCAACTTTTTTTGGAAACATTTCCATCCTTCGAAGACGTGGGACAAATTGTATTTTCTTTCAAATCACTTTTCGAGGGAGTTTTAGCAATGAGGCTATCAAAATCGTCATTTGACTGCGTTTTCGAGTAAGTGCTGCCGAAGTTATCGTTGGACGAGAATTGAAAACGTTTGAAATCATCATTTGATGGTATTTTCGTAGTTCTGGAACCGTACGTTCTAAGAGGAGCCGGTTTCACAGTTTCTGAACTAAATTCTTCATCTAAATTTCCCATTAGTTCATCTAGAATATCGTCTTTTCCACTCGTCTAAAAAGTTTAACATTACAAAAACATACACAATGATTTCACATGATTATAAATCCACACTTACAACTCTTTTTTTCTTCGCCGGCATATTAGCTAACATTTTCTGTATGTTGCCTTTCGGTGGTTCCAGCTTCTTATGAATACCTGAATGATCTCTTTTTTTACTTTTACGACCCTTCTGGATACTTTCTTCATCTAAGTCGTCATCAAAGATTTCGCGACCATCTTCAACATAGCCCTCAGCTCCGACTGAAACAATAACATTATTAAGACAGGTCGAAAGTTGAATTACGATACGAATTAATTCATCATACAATCATCAACAATCCAATCATCTTGCTGTCTTTTCAAAACATTTTCAGTATATTCGTCTTCGGTGACTTCTTCGTACACATTTTCCATCGGAGCAATGTCTATTTTATGTTTTCCGCCACCACTTTTCAATTGTTTCAATTTCTCAAACGCCATTGTTTTGCCGGAAGATCCGGTCTTCTGGCGTTTGGGTCGCTCCATTTAGGTTGTGTTTAGAAAGTTCTGTAATTCATATACAAATTTTGAATACATATAAGTTGAAATTGTAATCGTGAAAAATGAAATATCATACTTTTTAGAATCCTGAATAAAATGCACTTTACACATTCAACAAATCAATCACTTGAGAATGATTGAACACTAAGCCATACACTGACTGACTGACATTATTAAATTAAGAAAATAAACGATTACCATGATTCGAACAACTCACAATTCTTATAATTACAGACATTTAATTAATTTAATGTTTAATAATCACATTTTTATGGTCGTCTTACGTCTTTTGATTTCTCTATCATATTTTTCTGGTGGCGGGAAAATTTCAAAATAATAATTAGGTTTTGGGGTTTGTATGCATTGATTTCATCTTCATGATGAATGCGGTTGAAAGTAGTGGTACCTACCTACACAAAAATTTCAAATTTGACAATTTTTTCAGTTAAACACATTCAAAGATCAAGATGCGAAGAAATTCAAACATTACTTAATTTATTGTATTCAATTTTATAAGTTAAATATTCTAGAACTATGGAAAACATTGAAAACAACAACTTTATTAATGAATTTTGATTTTTGTTTGCTATCGCGTATGTAGCGCTTCTATAGCTTCCTCTACGAAAACTAATAATTGTAAAGTCCACCACACCCCGATCTTCAGGTTCGCATCAAAATCTAGCAAATCTAGGATCTCTGCCTGGATGATTCATAAATTCGTTATCAGTTTTCTGCAAATTTTTTCAATATTTTCTAAATTTTGTTCTCGGATTTTTGTGTCCTAATTAATTAAAATTTGCTCAACATGTGTTGAAATTTAGAATACCTATAGTGCTGTATTCCCGCTCAAAGTAAGTATTAATTACAGTCTGTTTTTAGATGATTTATAGTACCATCTTGAGAACAGTAAACACTTCTCACACCTCAAACTGAGAAACTGAGATGATGTCATAGTCTGATGATTCCGTTGCTTTTTTCCATTGTCTAATAGAAAAGTGTTTCATTTTTTTGTTGTTTTGAACTTTCTAGATGTGGAAATCTACGATAGGCGCAAAATTGGATATTTCTTCCAACGCCGATGACGATTGGGAAACAGATCCAGACTTTATCAACGACGTTACTGAAGAAGAACAACGCTGGGGTTCCAAAACCATACCCGGATCTGGGCGTATCGGAGATGCAGTAGAGTACGTCTTCTCATTTCACTGTCTTAATTCCAAGTGGTCATTTTTATTATTTCGAGTACATTTTGTAGCATGAGGAAGCTTCGTGATGAAGTTGCCCAAGCTGATGCTTTGAAGAAAAAGAAAGAAATTGAAAGTGGCCCCAAAGCTGCCTTTGGTTATGGTGGAAAATTCGGGGTTCAATCTGATCGGTAATTTTTCGTTTTATTAATCTCATATTTTCTTTTGCGCGATGGTTAATGTGTAAACATTGTATGACAGAATGGATAGCAGTGCTGTTGGCCACGATTACGTCGCAAATGTTGAAAAACACGGCTCTCAGGTTGATTATAGATCCGGATTTGGAGGTAAATTTGGGGTTCAGTCTGACAGAGTAGACAAGGTAACTTGAAAATGAATACCTATGAAATATAGTTGTTGTTTTAAGATTCTTTCTTATGTAGGCTTTTAATTTTCAGTGTGCTGCGAATTATGATAGCGTAGAAAAGCTTCAAAAACATCCTTCTCAAAAAGATTACGCTGCTGGTTTCGGCGGAAAATATGGTATCCAAAAAGACAGACAAGATAAATGTGCTGTTGGTTGGGATCATAAGGAAAAACTTGAAAAACACGAATCGCAAAAAGGTATTTTTAAATTTTAACGAACTCAGTTGCCAGCTATAAGGATTTTTCTTTAAAAATTTTGATTCGAATAGATTATGCTGTTGGTTTCGGCGGAAAATTTGGAGTTCAGAAAGACCGACAAGACAAATCAGCGGTTGGTTATGATCACGCTGAAAATATTCCAAAACACCATAGTCAAGTTGATCATAAAAAAGTAAATTTACAAGCGTGTACATATAAATTCTTGATATTATAGCACGAATAAATTATTTTCTTTATATTACAGGGCTTCGGAGGACAGTTTGGCGTTGAAAGCGATAGGATTGATAAATCCGCCTCTGACTTTAATGATCAAGCTGAGCAAATAGGCACGAGATACGAAAAAGAGAAACCACTGATAGGTACAATATTTCATCTCATTCCTTATTACAAGATTTCTACACGTTTACTTATCTTGGGATTTTTTTTCAGGTAGTGTAAAACCTTCAAGTCTTCGACAGAAATTTGAAAATTTAGCTAAACAATCGGAAGTAGATGTCGAAAAAAGAAAAGTAGAAGAACGAGAAAGACGACGATCGAGAGATCTCCAAGAAAAGAAAGAAGCCAAAGCTAATGAAGAAGCTAGACTTCAATCGCTCGACGAAAAAGAAAAAGAGGTAAAATTTATTTTTTGTTACTTACTTATCTCAGAATTGATATTAATTCGTTGTTTATACTAAAAGGAACAGAAAAAAATGGCGAATTCTCAACCTAAAAAAGAAGACATCGCTGTGAAAAATGAATCCAGTTTTAAGGTAAATAATTTTCCTTATTTTTTCCCTCTATACGTTGCATAAAAATTTAAAAAATATCAAATCATTTTCAGGATAATATTTTCTTCAAAAAAGACGTCACTTCCAAACACGAAGAGCCACCCAAAGCGCTTCCAAGTCAAACAAAAATAGCATCTAAGCGACTCAACGAAACAGAAAAAAATTTAATGAATAGCATGATGAATTCTCCATTATTAAGCAACGATATCGACGACGACCAGCGATCGGAGCCTTCGAGTGATTTCAACGATGAAGAACCTGCTCCTCAAGTACCCGAGAAACAAATTCAAATTAACGAATCGAATACTAGTAAAATTGCCCCCGAAACTCAGAATCATGTCGAAGAACCTAAAGCTGACGAAATTATTACAAAAGATGACGAACAAGTTTCTGAAGTAGATATCATTGATACTGGTTTTAAGGCTGTGGCCCTTTATGATTACCAAGCTTGTAAGTGTTCCTTGTTTGGATCTAAAAAAAAAAAGTAATAAAGTAATTAATAAAGATTGTTTACATGTGTTTCAGCTGCCGAAGATGAAATTTCTTTTGATCCCGATGATATCATTACGCATATTGATATGGTAAGTTGACGAAACGTAAACTGTATTTTTGTCGTTAGATACTAGTACATTGTATGATAAAAATGGGTGTAATGATTGCAGATTGATGAAGGTTGGTGGCGTGGTTTCTGTAAAGGACAGTATGGCTTATTTCCAGCGAATTACGTTTCACTCCAACAGTAATGTGGTGTTCTAATTTTCATCGTTATTTAACATTATTTTTTATATTTTATATCATTGCTATTTTATTGTACGTATTATTGTTGAAATCAGTGCAATATCTATAATATCTTTTCCATTTTTTATAAAAATCAAAAAATAAGTTAGTAAAAATAGTATAATTATTGTTCATATAAAATATCTTGTTTATATTTTATCATTGTAGTTGAAATTATTGCTCTTGGAAGGAAATTTTTCTAAATCAATCTGAATGAAGGGGTTCAAAGGAAACTGATTCGCGATGTTTTGATCCTTTGATAAATGTTCTGACATGAAATTACAACAAACTATGACCAATTTTTAAAAAAGTTTTTCATGGGAAAAACATGAGTTTTTTTTAAAGGTCATAAATACATAGGTGGAAAAGGTGATGATCATATTTTGAAATTTCCTAAATTTTATTATCTGTAGGTAAATTGCTTCGTATTCGTACTCAGTATCTTTGGTGCAGCATAAATTCAATTTTTTTCACTAGTTTCTGATTCGATTTTTATTCAATTTCATCATCGCGCCTTCTTTCAAATATTTACCTATTAATATTAATACCCACAGGTGCAGGTGTACTGGTGTAGTATTATGTAGATAAAAGTATTCGGTGCATAACGACCAATCTTGTTAACTTGGTACCAAACAAAATAATCAACCATCAAGTGTTGCTCAGCTCAATCAATAATTCAATATTGATGTTTTTTTTTTGGTTCAAGTTTTGATAAAATAGATTTTTTATACGCAATTTCGCTAGTGTTTGATTTGATCATTACACTTTGCAATGAGTAATGAAACTAATGATGGAAGAAGAAATGAAAAAAAAATGAATAGAACTTCGTACACTGAGAAAAAAAATAAAAAGTCTACATCCACAAGTCTACAACATACTAAACTGCTACTACTACTCATTCAATATACACCTGATACTGCACACAAGAAGAACAACGACCACTACCACCACCACATACGAACCTATTTGATTTGACAATGATTGTGCCTGTAGTGGTGCCTGTGCCTGATTGCGGCGTTCGTTAAATCATTCGCAGCTATGTTTTCCAGTATGTGTTGTACGTTGGATGTTTGTGTTCGCGTACTTTCGTTCCCGGTATTTAAACACATGTTGAATTGTTTGTATTTTAGCAGTATTTTTGCTCAATTTTGATATCAATTTGCGCGATTTTTATTCGTCGTGTGTGCGCGGTGTGTATATATTGTTTCAACTATTGTGATCAGTGAAAAAATCTCGATAATTATTGTGCAGTGCTCGCGAAATAATCGTTGATTTTACAAGTGCTAAAGTTGTTGATGCTCCATAGTCATGAATTAAAACATTGATAATGAAATCACGAAATCATTTAATTCGCGGATTGTAAGTTGAATTGGTTATTTTCATTTGCTTGGTGTTGTACAATTCCTTACGAGTCCTCCAAGTGTGGAAAACCCGTAGCTTATGCCAAGTATGTTTCATGTGTTTTGCTTATTTCTTGTATGTTACTTTGCTGCTTTACTCATGTCCATTGTGTATGGTAGAAAATTTGTCACGTTTTGTATGTTGGAAATATTCAACATGTGGTTATCGAGGGTAGAACTCTTGTACAGGCGCTTTAATCGAGGGTTATCGTGGTTACATACTTTATCTAAAGCACCGGTGGAAAGCTCTACTCGAATTATTGTCTTCAGCTTTTCACTTATGCCATCTGAGAGTGCTTTTGCCTTTGGGGAAGCTCGCATTTTACCTTTTGAATTTTTTTTTGTAAAAATGTTCCATAATTTGGGATAATATTTTCCTCGTTTATGTACTTACATAACATTTTTTTTCAGTCGAAAGGTATGGTGATCGTGTAGTTATTACTTACAGTAGACCATAATACGCTTTAATTGATTATGTTTTGCTGTATTATGTTATTTTTTGATTGAAGTTACCGTAATACAAAGAAGAATATACCGGCCCATACTGGGGTTTTATGATCGTCGAGCGTTGATATCATTTATCATCGTCGTTTATTAGTAATTAATAAATTAATTGTAACGATTCAGCTTTAGGTAAACACGAAAAAGATAGGGATCAAGTGTAATCTTTCTTATTGTTAATTGAGAAAGTCAATCAAAATATTTCAAAGATGCATAATTTACGTAACCTTCTTGTTTTCAAATGGTAAATAGATCGAAAAATATTGAAAAACAATCAAAAGTAAAACAACTTTGCATTCAAAAAGAAAGTAAATGGAGAAAAATAATCAAATCTATAACAGCGGCGAATAATAAAATTACACTTTCTACATTATAAATTGAAAATCATAAATTAAAAGCGGATTGGGAAGTAAAAAGATAGAGGTATGAATGATTGTGTGCATATACGTCTATCCATAAGTTCTCAGCATTGAATGAAGAGAAGCTATTTCAGAAGTTGCGGCACGTTGACCTCAATAATTCAACTAATTATGGAAAGTTGTTTGCGAACGAATAAAATTATATAGGAAAGTGTCCCGTTGATGGAATATGAGACTTATAGTTAAATTCGCCATGACCCTGCAAAAATTCGCATACGATAATATGTTGACTTAGTACTAGCACCTTCCAAAAACATTCGGTGTGAAATATTTCCTCAAAATTGGCAAATTCTTTGAGGAGATTTGAGAAATGGAATTTTATTGAAAAACGCGGGGATATGGTTGACTCACGGTCGGAGGAATGGTTTTGATTGTGAATCGGCGGATGTACTAAATGGCGCAGTATGGTTATAGTAGAGGTTGTAATTCGATAGTAACGTTTTAAGGGATTCTACGGCCAGAGACGAAGGGCAGTTCAACGAGTAAGAACCAGTTTGAAGAACTGTATAGGTGGTCAATTGTGGTAAGGGGAGTAATAATTAAGAGCCTAAGGCTAGTCAGCATTCCTCTATACTACGTAAACTCCCCATTTGCCCATCTTACTTTTCCATTTGTTTTTGTACCAAGTTCACTATTTTCTCAACTAACACTCGGAGCCGATTTAAATCTCAAAAATAGATTTACGATTTACTCATTATAAAAAAAATCATTCTTCTCGATAACTTGAAATTAGGTGATATTTTTGTTCCTACTTTTAATTCTAGTGTTTTAAAAGTTTTATCTTTTTTTTTTTTTTTTTTTTTTGTTGCTGCAAAAATTCCTTATTATCTATTGTTTTATCGAATATCGATGTAAGGTAGTTGATTTATGAAAGCGGCTTATCAGTTAATTAGTAAGTGCGATATGCGGGTGGCTATTGAAGAATGTTATGTGCTTAATAGAAGCTTATTAAACTATATTGTATTGTGCACGAATATCGTTTAAATGTGAAATGTGCAGTAATGTGTGTATTTCCGGAGAGCTCTTTGAATGTAAATTATTACTTACTTAGTTGCTTGAAAAATTGAAAGTACATTTTATATTAAATTTTCCGCATAGTTTTGTAGTTGAAATGATTCATTTATAAATTTCATTATTAGTTTGAGGAAATCATTGAGAAAATTGGTAATTTTTTAAAAATTCACCTCTCCCCCCTTCCCGCAGAAGTTCTGTAGCTCGGAATTTTTCAAACTTTGAATATCATCACATCGACGTACGTATTTCTAAAAGCAAAAAATTAATACACGAATGCTTAGTTGAGATAACATTTTTAACAATTTGTAATTACTAATTAGCTGTGAAAGTCGACATGTTACAACATTTTAACATACATTACAATACCTATAGATATGTCTCTGTGGTAGTTGAAACATTAATTTACCATTTATTTACTCGTTTTATGTAGATAAGTATTCCTACCTAGGTGAATTATTGTTTTAGGAAAATTCAAGGTAAATACACAATTTTGTTATAATGTAACCAAGAACTAGTAAAGCACGACAAATATCAGTATCATTATACACTATACAGGGTGTCCGAGGAGGACTATGAAGCTTTATATTGGATATAACCGAGTACCACTAGGTAATAAAAAATGTTCTTGCCTATCTCAAAAATTGATGGGGCATATAAGTAGTGCAAAAAAATATTTCGATTGAAAAAAATTAAAAATTGTTCATTACGGGGTTGCCAAATTTTAATTTTTTCAAAATCAATTTTTCCATAAAAAATTGATTTAAAAAAAATTAAAATCTGGCAACCCCGCATTGAAAAATTTTCAATTTTATTTTTTTAATCGAAATTACCCTACCAGAGCGTTGAAAAGTTGCAGATCGCTGAAAACCCGAGATTTTCGAATTTCAAAAAATGGAAATACCATCTGTTTGATACTAAAACTGGACTTGGATAGCTCCTAATAATGCAAAAAAATATTTCAATACAAAAAATTGATAATTTACCAAGTGATTTTTCATGGAAAAATTGATGTAAAAATATCTAAAAAAATTTCAATTTTTTCTATCGAAATAATTTTTTGCAACTTTAGGAACTATTTAATTCCAATGTTAGTACCAAGCACTACGCAGACGATATTTTCATTTTTTGTAATTGGAAAAATTTTATTTTTCAGTCATCTGTAATAAACCACTGGTAAATAAAGTTAGAAAAGTGATATCAATTTTAAAGGTCAATGATCCAGGCAGGGTTGTGAAACGTAACGAAATGAAAAACGAAAAAATGAAACGAAACAAAATAAGGAAATCTGAAATGAGCAAAAAACGAAAAGAAACTTTAAATTTTAAAAATGATGAAACGAAATAACAAAGAAAATGTCGTATTTTCGTTTTGTTTCAGTTTTTTTTTTTTTTTTTTAATCAATCAAAGAATTGACTTTGTATAAAAAATAAGAATAATGGTAACAACAGCACTGAAAATTTATTTAAAATTTTCTGCATTTTTAAAAAACAATTTCTAGAGAATTTTCTCAAAACTTTTCGTTGGAAATTCAAAAAAATATTTTGTGAAAGAATTTAATTTTTTTTTGTCCTTTCAAAATAAATTTTTAATATTTTGAAAGAAATTTTCCATATAAGGTCAGGGTGTATTTTTTGAAAAAAACTGATATTTTGTGAAGAAATTGTTTTAGTTTTTCAAAAAAAAAAGAAAAAAAAACTATTACAACAACGTTGAAAATTTATTTATAATTATGTACCTAACTTACTGCATTTAAAAAAAAAAAAAAAAAAAAAAAAAAAAAAAAAACAACTTGAAAATCATTTTTTGAATTTTTTGAGAAGGGTTGGTTGGAATCGAAAAAAAAGCTCGCTCAAAATTTCAAAAACTAAAAAATTTATTATTCAAAAATCAAAAAATATTATATTTTGTCATACAGACTTATTCCAGCACAAAAATTAAAATATAATTACAGAATTGAATTCTGGACAAAATTTCCAATATTTTGAGTACTCAGACTCGCATGGGTGCTGCTAAAATAACGAATAATAAACGAAACAAATAAAAAACAGATGACAAAATTACGAAACGAAACGAAAACAAAAACCGCGTTTTTTTCTTCAAAAAGTGATCTTACTTTGAGGACCTCAACTCCCCTCTCCTTTGAGTTGGGAGGCTAAAAATTTTTGGGAGTGATTTTCAACTCAAAATCAACCAACTCTTCGCTTATGATCGAGGTACGAGATATTTTTTTCATTTCATCCTAATGGACACTGAGCAGTAATTAAAAAATTGACATTTTTGACTCCTGAGATTTTTTGTTCAAGTTTGAAAATGAAGACGCATTCAAAGCTTTAAAAATTAATCGATTGGCAACCCTATATTTAAAATTTTTTGTCTGACATTCTAAAACTTGGAAAAATTTTAGAAAAATTTAATATTAATTTAGCTGATTTTTTTTTCAATTTTAGACGTTTTTCAAACATTTTTTTAAATAAAAAAAAAAATCTTAATTATATTCTCCTTTGTCCCTTCAATTTTTGAGGTAATTATGCACCAGGTGTACACAACATTTTTTATTTATGGTAAGCGGTTGTATAACCAAATTTGAAATTGTATAAGGTCCTCCTCTTATATGTAACTACCTAAGTAAGTAGTAAGTACCTAGACCTACTCAATATAAGTCACTTTTTTACGTTAGAATGAAATTTAATTACCTATGTATTTCCGTTAAAGACGCGAAAAATTTTACGGTCAATAAGGTTATCATTATCCATTCTTGCGGTCTGGTTGAGTATTTCTGAAGTGTTAAATTAGACGTCTGCTATATCACTGCGTTGCTCTCTTATATAATTTCGCTGTTAAATACTTCGATAAGGTAATTATCATAATTAATCGAGTATATTGATCGATAACCGGCCAAGTTATAAAGTGTTATCGGTGGCTTTGAGCGCGCGTCGTGATATTGAATTAATTTAAATTTCAATTGATGAAGTTACTCGGCAATTTCTTCGTCGATATATATAATCGTCAGGGGATCCCCCTATATAATGTCGAACATTCAATAAAAAAATCATGAAAAAACGGAAGAGCGACGAATTTAAATACACGTAGAGTAAAAATGCAAGTTGATATACAAGCTACATTTGTGAAATATACAGTTATACCAGAATCAGCGGATGGATTAGTAAATTGATATTATTTATGCTCGATGATAGGTACGGGAATAAAAACGAATCAGCAGATTAAGGCGAATACACGTTCAATTAAGTTGAAATGCAGGGGATAGCTTTACGAGCGACGTATAAGTGTGAATTTCAGTCGCAGACCATCAGAATCCGTTACATCAACTGGTTTGCCACTCCGGTGTATGTACCAAGTTCGGAAATAAATGACTATGTGTGCGCACTGTGCCTACTGCCTACGTTCGTCCAGTTCGTTGGCGAGAAATTTTATCAATGTTTTTGGTTAGCTTCACCGTCATACAAATGAAAATGAATTGTATGAATTGTGAGATTAAAAGGTTTATTATGGCTTCGCGCATTATCGCGTAATTCCTATTAGTTTGTTCAACTTTTTACATCTGTTGGCCAATATGACCTGGTCGCGTTGTAAGGAATTTTTTCCTAATTGTAGCTACGTAAAGTCATTGTTTTCCATTTGTTGTCGTTTCACTTACGAACGAGGCAGTAGAAAAATGTCGAAGTTGAAAGAGAACTGTGTTCGAGATATTTCATTGTTTTGTAGTTGAAAAGTACCTATTGAAATTGTTGATATGAAAATTTTTGAAAAAAATTATATCGATTAGGCGATTTTTAAAAACAGAAAAATTCGCATTAGCTATTTAAAGTAATTCTTGCAGGGTAGATTAGATAATCATTTAAATTGAAACCAGTACAGATTTTACCTAAACATTGAACTTCACCGTTGTATCACATTTTTTCAGTTGTTCACCTTCACTTTTAATTATTCGGTAGCTAAGAATTTCTTGACTTGATCGAGTCAGAATGCCAACTAGTTCCACAATTTGCACCCGAAGTGTGTGATATTTGGAAAAAAAATTAGTAGAAGTTCAGAAATGAAGAGATTGCAAATTTTTATAAATTTTTGAAATAGGTATTTTCAAAGTTTCAAAAAATTCAAACTTTGAAAATTTTTTGAAAATTTGGTAATTTATTACTTATTAATTTTAATAAAAATCTTACAAGATTCGCACATTTTGAAAATTTGGAGAAATTTTTCAAAAATTTTGGAAGTTAAATTTTCAATGCTATGATAACATCTCATAATCATGGTATTTATTTGAGTTTTTTAAAATTCTTATTTCACTGAAAAAATTTGAAATTGAAAAAAAAAACATAAAATCTTTCCGAAGCAGAATTTAAGTAATTTTCAGAAACAATTGTTCTAATTAAAAATTTTCTCAAAATTATTCCAAAGAAAAAAAGCACTTTTTTAAAAAAAATGAAAAAAAATCATGAATTGGTCATGAATGAGATGTACAAAAAAAATATGTATCAAATCGATAAAATTATTTCGAGTGTACAAAAATTTAGGATTTTTTGAATATTTAATGCTCAGAAGTTTTTACCAGAAAGTAAAAAATTCGAAAATTATTTTAAAAGTCAATAGAAAAAAATTCATCTCTCAAATTGATTACCTATTTCTAGTTTACAAAGAACTGATTTTTTAAAATTCATTATGAAAAAAATTTTTTACCAACGAAAAATTGGAATTAAAATTACTTAAATCATTAAAAAAAAATTGAATAAAAATGTGACATTTTTAACGGAAACAGTTCAAAATTTGTAAAAATTATTTCGAAAAAATGAAAAAAAAATTTAAAAGCATACTCTGATCATCTTTGATGAAAAATCTTGAAATTTTCCCAATGAAAAAAAAAGTTTCGAAATAAAGACAGTTTCTCAGCCAAATTATTTTTTGAATAAAATGATTCAAGTCAATGCGATTTTTATTTTACCGAAGTACAAAATGGTACGAATTTTGATTTTTCGATTTCAGTAGAAACCACCAATTTGATGCATAGAGTCGAATAGAGATCACTGACGTGCCATTCAAAACTACCTTTGAGGATCAAGTGCCAAGTATTTTTCTGGTACGATGGCTCTAAAGTGGGTTAAAAGTAGGGTCCGGCGAAATCCAAGAAAAAAGGAATTTAAAATCCAAGATCCAAAATCCTTTTCATGCCTGGATTTGAAATCCAAAATCTAAATTTCTTTGGCCATAACTGGATTTTAAAATCCAAAATCTATTTTTTTTATTTTTCTTTATTCTGACATCTAGCCCATGTTAATTTATGAGTAGATAATCCCTTACTCACCTCCTATTTTTTTCAGAAATCTCAATTTTTTTTGTCCTTTCTTTTTAAAATTAAACATAAAAATCTTTCAGTTTCTCTTCGACCAAAAAAAAATTTTTTTGCATGGGATAAAACATTTTTTATTTATTAATTTTCTTTTTGAGTAAGCGTAATAACATTTATTCATTTCTCTATTTTGAAAAAAACAAACATTTATCAGTGTTTTAGAATTAGGAAAATATATTTTTCAAATTGTCGAAGGAAATTTTTTTGAAAAAAAAAATATTCGGTTTGGTCTCAGTTGAAAAAATGTTCAAATCTTTTTTTTAAAAAATTTCAGAATTTCCTCAAAATAAAAATAAAAAACATTTTTCTCGATCCAAGCTAAAAAACTAGTTACTCAATTTTTTTGAAAAAATCTCTATTTTAGTATTCAAGTATTCGTTTTTGTTTTTTTTTTGCGAAACGACTCCTGAGGTATTTGTCTCTCAATTTGTTTGAAAAATAGCATCTTTTTTATCAAAAATTTTTACGAGAAGAAAATCTTTCAATTTTTTACAATAAGAATTTTTCTTACTTAATTTTTGGAGGAAAAAAACTGAATTCTTTTGCAAAAAAAAAAAAAATGAGATTTCTGAGTTTATTTTTTAAAAATCTCACAGAGCAAGTCGTACTAACAACCAAACCAAACCAAAAAAATAAGTTTTATTTCTTTTGATAACTTGAAAAAATCCAAAATCTTTTCTATTCCAAGGTTTAAAATCCAAAATCTAAATCTGGATTCTGAGAATTTTGTGGATTTGAAATCCTAAGTGATTTAATATCTGTCGAAGTCGAACCACACTCGTGTTATCTCCAACATAATTGTAATTACCTATGTGAATTTTGGAGTAATTTTTTCCACGTTAGTTTTTGAACGAGTATTTTAAAAAATCTGCTCTTATGTGGCGACCTGACTGCTATTACTTTTTTTAAATTTAAAAATCTGGATTCTGTTTATTTCGCAAATATCCGTCCAAAAACTCGAACTTCCTGTCTATGTTGATTTCCCAGCCAAACTGACAATACGCATACGCTTACGTATACTTTAGTATGACGTTGATGCGTTGACATGTACGAAAAAAACCCAACCTCGTCGAAGTTTTATTTCGCACCACGAGAAGCCAGCAAATTTTTCTGAACAATTATACGAAAAAATAAAGAGACCGCATATTTTAGAGTACACAGGCACTTAGGTACGCATATGTGTGAGCACATCAAACACTCGAAATATTTTATCTCCCAGAGTCGAGTCAAAGGGAAATAAAAACGAAGAGCGGAGACCGAAGACCGCGCTAAATCACAACCAGTTAAAAGAGTAAGCAAACGAAAATATTTCGAGATATATTACCGTTAGAGTCTTCGGAGAGAATGGTACCTGCATACTATACAGAACTTGTACAGGTACTCGGCATGTATACGAATGTACATAAATCGATTCCAAAGACATGAACGGCGTTATTCGCTAAATCGGCAACGGCTTATTACTATACGCATGGACATTGCATGCTTATTTCTCAGTGACCATATTGTATTATTATAATAATTTGCTCCTTGCTTGTATCTGTAGTACACGTCGTACAATTTAGACGAGTAAACTACTGGTTGTGTTGTTGCCATAGATGATGCACTTGTGTGCCTCTGCCACTGCCTGTGTATCACTTTATGGTACTGGTACCTTACCTGCATGTTCGTCATTCATATTGACACGAAGAGAAGACGAGATGTTGTAGCCGTTAGCTTATAAAATGTATAAGATAATGACATATTGCGAAAAGAAGAAGACTCTGTATTACGTACTGTGAAATGTTTTTCTCATTATTATTTTTTATTTTTTGAAAATATTGTGAGAAAGATTCGGTAGAAGAGTAATGACAGCGAGTAATGATCATGTGGTCATCGTCACGAAAATATTAAAAGATCGTAGTTCCTCAAGTATTTTTTTTTTTTTTTTTTTTTTTTTTTTGCGAAGAAGTTCTTTGATGGACTTGAGTAGAAAGACCAAGATTGAAGTCTTACAGTGTAGATTTATTTTGTATTCGGTGACCCAATTAAAATCATCAATTTTATATCTTATTATTTTATCATAGCTATAAAATCATTCAAACTTTATTACACCTATTATAAATAATGTTACATTATCAACGTCAACGTACTTCTCTGTATAAGTTTATTTAGGATCTACACATATTCTCCACCTTATGTAAACAAAGTTGAGGCATTTTCTCTCTCGAATAATTTCAATTTGCCGGTGTGAATTCACGTTTGTGTCAGGCACCTATCATAAATATTCAATAATTGACCCCAATTATTGTTATTTTATCTTGTTTCTAAGTCAACCGTAGTAAATATTGATTCGTTTGTACTGATAAGACTTTTATCCGAGATCCGTCCATCTGTACTTCCGCAAAAAGTGCTAACTTGAAGTTTGCTTTCATAATTTGTAGGCAATTACGTATTTTGATCGTTTCAAATATTCAATATTTTTCTCGTTGCGTAAGCTTAATATTCATGTACAAGAGGTATTTAAATTTTTAAATCCGATAAGAACGAAAATTTATTCACTCGATTCATAAGTTTACCTTACCTACGCGTGCAGTCGTAATAATGATCATTATTACATATCATCCCCGTACCATTCTCATTGTCATTGCAGGTTATCTTTATTTTGTAATTTAAGGCAAATAGAATTATCTTGTTTTTTTTGCCTTCTTTATAGATAGTATTTGTATTGAGTTGCTTATCTTTCAAGTGTAGAAATTCTTCTGCGTGTTTTTGAATTTGAATGATTCAAGCAGTGAATACTATCTAAGAATTATGTATTGTTGAAACGAATTTATGCGAGAATGATTAACTATTTTATATTTTTTGAGTGAATGGAGGTTGATAAGCAGCACCAGAACACTATAAATTTGCCATCAATCCGATCAGACCCAATTTCGCGGAATTTAATCCATGTGTTGGGGGAGGGGGGGTTTCCCAATTTTTTGTAGCAAAAATATTTCTGAATTAATTTTTGGAGAAAATGTTTTTCTAGTCAGTTTTTGAAAAATCTTGATTTTTGTAAGTAAAAAAATTGACCAATTTTTCAACAAAAAAAATCGTATTTTTACAAAAAAACGATTTCACTTTATTTTCACTTCTTATGCAGAAATAATTTCTTTTTTTTTTAAATAGGTGGGTACAAAATATTTTGAAGAAAAAAATTATTCGTTATAATCTGTTATTAGAGTTGACATTTTTTTTAAGTTCTCGAAGACAAATTTTTTTTTCGCGTTTTGTGGAGAAAAAATCTGCTTTTCGAAAGAAAGATTTCTCTTTTTTTAAAAGAGATTGATAATACTTTCCAAAATTTTGGAGAAAAAAAATAATTTCATGTAATTTAATCGGAGTAAGAATTTTTGATTTTTTTTTTTTAGAAAAAAATCGTTTAATTTTTGGAGTAAATGGGGTTTTTTCACTTTTTGAGGAAAAATAAAATCTCTCGTCTTTTCAGAAAATGCATAGGTACCTGGGAACAAAATGTTTTACAAATTTTTTGGAGAAAAACATTTGATGTAATTTATTTGGAGTAAAAAAATTTTCAGATTTTTGAAGAAATGAGTCATTCCATTTTGGAAATTGAATCTGTTTTTTCCCTTGTTTTTTTTTGTAAGAAAAATACTTCTAAATTTTTTGGAATTATTATAAGTTTTTTAAGAAAACGATCATTTGCTTATTATTAGGTACCTACTACCTACATACTTATTTTAAAATAAAAATGTTTCTCAAATTTTCAAAAAAAAAAAAAAAAAAAAACAACTTTCAATTTCTTTTACTTCTTGAGATTTTTTTTTTTTTTGAAAAAATATGTACTTATTTTTTTGAAGTACGAAATATTTTTCTAATTTTTGGAGAAAAAAATCGTTGTACTTAATGTGTAATTTTTATTCGAAATAAAAATTTTTTCTAAAATTTTTAGTAAAAAAGATGAGTGAATTTTTGAAAAAAAAAATCAATTTTTCATCTGTTAAAAAAAATGAAAATCTTAGGTATACTTAATAGACATGTTTTAGAATTTTTTTTTCTAAATTTTCTTGAAATAAAAAATATTTCAATTTTTTTTAGATTCAGCGTAAAAATTTTTTGGAAAAGAAATCTTGATCAATTTTTTGAAAAAAAAAAATTTGGAATAAAAATTTTTCAATTTTTTTGCAATAAAACAATCTTGCAATTTTTTTCTGGAGGAATCTAAAGTGAAAAATTCTCATTTTTTGCCACCAAAAAAATGCTCACATTCAACATGAGAAAGCTTTCAATCCATCACCTCTTCGGGAAAAATTGAGCAATTCCCTAAATTAATTCTAAGTTATTAACAGCCCTGCCTGTGTGCATTATAATTTTTTTGTTAGCTACACTCGGTTGTATCAAAATCTTAAATATTCGCCATCGCCACCATTCACCGGACACCCTATATAATGATCAATTGATCACCAACTCTTATAAACGTAGATCTCGAACTACGCACACTTCATGTTCAATTCTGTAGCTACAGAAAAAAAAAAATGAATGAAGAAAATAACCATCTGCATCTTGTAGCACGCGTGCAATGAACTGCATTTGTTTTCCATCATAAACACTGCAGTTTGTTTGGTTTCAGGGGGTGATTTATTTTTTGTGCGACGTCTCTGCCGCACGTGGTCGGGAAGTGGAGTAAAATCAGAGTGCGGTACACGTTTGTTCATTTGATTCAATTTTAATACAACGAAGCAAGTATAAACATTAAACAATTGCTTAGTACGTTTATAATGTTTTCTTACATAAGAACGAAAAGAATCGAGTTGAAAGAATGAGAATTTATGTGAATGGATTTGAAAATGATGAGCTATTCTTTATGGTAGTTGATAAATGAGGAAATACATACAACTACTTTGGTACAAGATTTAATTTCCGTGTTATGAAATTTCGATTCTGAACTGGTTTAGTTTTTTTGGGTCCGAAAGTTCGTAAGATCGAAGACGAAAAAAGGGGCGTAATAGAGACGAGAAAAAAAATCGTATTAATTTTATATCGAATACCTAAGTATTTTCCAATGAGTAGTACGATTTATCAAAAAGTATTCTTATTTTTTATTTAACTTTTACATCGATTACAGTTACTGATTCACAGTTTAATCGCTGGATCAAATCTGGCAAATTATGCTCTTATCATGTGTGTAAATTTTTCCCATTTCATTAATGAACTGAAATCTCGACCGTTATATTTGAATATGCAATAATCGAATCGCCAAGACGAACGTGAACGTTTTATGCGGTGTCGAATCGTTGTATCCTTCAGCATCTTTCTATTTCTAATCTTAGAACATAAAGTTACCTCTTGCTCTTCACCGTATTACCCATTTGACAGACTCTTTGAAAACTATATTTCAGTATGTGAGTTTACATCGTAGACTAAAAATCGAAATTGTACGAATTTAAAATTTTCCATTTCCGTATTTACAGTTGTGATTTATTTCAATATCGATAATATCGCGTTTGAAAAATCGTTCGAATTGTATACGTTATTGTCGATCGATTATTTCGTTGATCGTGATTTTTCAAAATTAACCTTCAAGTGAATATAGTATTTCTGACTTCTGAGCGCTGAATTCTTACCCGTTAGGACAAAATGCATTGGAATTCGCGAGCATCTTATGGAATTACTGCAGAGTAATTACTTCATGCCGACAGTTGGAATTCTCGTACACGATGATAGGGTATTGAATGAGAAAAATTCAACTCTAAGTAGATGGACAGCTTGGACACCTTGCGATTAAGAGCTTTGAACAGGAGTGCTCAAATTACGGTCTGCGAAGCCTTCCAAGTGCTATGGCCTTTTCACGTACTACTTGGACGATTTTTCCCAGTGAATCTGTTTACAAAAGAAATACGCAGTTGTGATTTGAAATTTTGATTTATATTAAAATTGTCGCGTGATTTATCGTTCGACCAAGATATTCTGATGGGTTTTGTGTAAATTGTGTCTGCGTGATCAAGTGTTGGCGCTCCGATGTAAACATGTTTTTCGCCTCAAACGATAATATTAAAAGACATTACGAAAGATTAGTCGAGTTCGGTAAGAAATGAATAATTTTTTAAATGAAAATTAATCATTTTTATTTTTTTTTATTTACGTATATATCTAATTTACCTATCTTCGTTGGGTTTCTCGCGATGATTCGATGAGGCTGCGAGGTGTGTAGTAGTTAATGTAGGTGCTTAATTATTTACGAATAAAAATGGCGTTTATTATTGTTGAAAATGTTTTAACCTGGTGTTGCATAAGAGAACTTCTATCGGTTGAGCACGATTTCGTGTTAATCATTTTGACCAGAACCGAGATTTTATACAATAAATCTAACAAGTGGTGAAATCAGGATTTTATTAATCAAAATTACGTGTTCAGGTGGGAAACGAATAAAGCAAAAGATGTGCTCATATGTTGTCGTCTTGTATTTGGAAACAAATATTTTGTTTTTGACGATTTTATAATTTTTAATTTTTTTTCTGTGTTTGCTATTGCAAATTTTATGGTTTTACATCATCAAATTTTACAAAGAAAAACGAAGTAGGTCTGGGTACGTCAAAAATTTAGGCAATTTTTCCTTTAAAATTGATCTATTTCAACATTCGGCACATCAGCGAGAGAAATTTTCAAAAAAATCATTTACTCTGATCTGTTTATACGTTGATTTGAGAACTGAAAAAAATAATTTATTTGACATAATTTCGAATAATTGGTCTTTTTTCCTCCTCCACAAGTGAATGAATAAATCATTCGGCTATTTCTTCTATGTCTTTTTACTTTCCTCAATTACTTTCTATTTTGTTTTACCCACGTCGGCCACACTACTTTTACAATAGTTTTCATCTTTGGTCTTCATTTCCTCAATTTACTTATTAGTGTACGGTTCCTTCAGGTATTTTAAAGAACCTCTTCGTTAGATTCCACCCATAAATTGCCCACTTGTGTATCTGAAAACACTCGATATGATTCGGCAATAAAAAATAAAATCTTACATATTTTATTTTAGTGCAATATTAACATGTTTCTCTATTCCCATAGATGAACTTTTCATTTACCTGAGGCTACTATGCGTTATCTTCAAAGATGGGAGAGGTCATATATGTCAAAACATATAGTTAATACTACATTGGTACCTACGTTTATTTACCTACTTCGTGATTTTATCTAAATACGTAAGATTTAAAAAATTCACTTCGATAAAACAAATTCATTCAAGTAATTGTATAACGATAACGAGACACTTTACAATCGAAGAACAGAAGAATCTTACAATACATTATTTTATAACTATAAGTACAGAATACAAACACGAATCGCTTGATCCTCTGATCCCAATTATCTGTATATTCTCATTCTGAGACTTCCTTTCGTAATCGTGAATCGCATATGGCTGTGCTGACAAAGAAAAGTAAGCTCGATT
Organism: Balanococcus diminutus; assembly: GCA_959613365.1. Lineage (NCBI taxonomy): Eukaryota > Metazoa > Arthropoda > Insecta > Hemiptera > Pseudococcidae > Balanococcus > Balanococcus diminutus. Next base: position 30,687,901 of record OY390715.1, on the reverse strand, counting down.
GCTATAACCAGAAAATCCACCAATGTGAGAAATTAATCAGTTGATCACAAAGTCACAATTGTGTCGTATTTTAACGTCAGGTACATCTGCATATAAAATTAAACGTAACGCGTAAGAATCAATTAGATTATGTATTCTGTACGGTTTTAATTAAGCCTGCAATAATGACTTCATCGCCTTGAAAGCGACACTAAAATAAAATAATTGGCTAATATTTTTTAACTTAATGATTTTTTAATGTAAGACGATTTTTAACGTGTTATCTTCAGTTTCGTTCATTTCGATATGAATGAGTCGAATTTTACATGCATAAACGTGTATGTAGGTAGACGTACGGTATGGGCACTAGGTGGTCCTTAGTTTGAACTTTCGATTTTTATTTATTTATTTTTGGTTTCAGTAGGTATACCTAAAGTTGTTTCATTTTATTAGAAAATAATTCTCTATTTTTTATTTTTTCTCTCACTGAATTTTTAAGTGGTGCCACTATACCGCGTACCGCCCTCATATTTTAAAAAAAAACTTATTCCCAAATGTCTTACAGAAAAAAACCTTTCAATTTAAAAAAAAAATACAACTCTTTGGAGACGAAAATTTCTTTGAAATAAACATATTACTCAAGTTTTCGGATAAAAATCTTCCAATTTTTTCGGAAAATAATATAATGTTTGTCTGGTTTTTTTTGTTTTTTTTTTTGTTCAGAATGAAATCGCTTTTTTGGGAGTTTTTTTTTTGAGAAAAAAATATCTTCTGTTTAGAATGAAATCTCTCATTCTTGGAGAAAATTTTAATTAATCTAAATATAAAAAAATAAAGGGAAAAGTATTAAATTTTCCGAAAGAAAAAATCTCTTTTTTGTTTAGGATGAAATCTCTCATTTTCAGAAAAAAATCTTAATGGATCTAAATTTTTTTGGAGAAAGAATATTTTTTCAGATCTTTGGAAAGAAAAAAAAAATCTCAATTTTTTTCTTTAAATTTTCTTGAGATAAAAAATACTTTGATTTTTTGGAGCCACCTTTAAAAAAAAAACTCAATTTTTATGATGCAAAAAAAATGACCTTTAAGTATAAAAATATAAGTTTCAGAATGTCTGACAAAATGTATAAAAGTTGTCCAATTTTGAAGAAAAGTTGAAACTTTTTTTCGATTTTCGTATAAAAATAGAACCACTTTTCAGTTCTTCTGGAGTAGGTAGATATTACTTAATTTAAAAATTACTCTCAAATTTGAAAAAAAAAAAAAAAATTTCAAATTGTTATGAAAAATTTTATTTTTTGAGAAAAAGTCTAATTTTTATGCAAAAAGAAAGCTCTCATCTTTTTAGAATAAAATTTTGATTATTCTAAAATATTTTGAAGAAAATCTCTTTCAATTTTTGGAGATTTTTTTTCTATTTTTCTGAAATAAAAGTAATATTGATTTTTTTGAAGAGAGAAATTTTAAAAAAATAAAAAAATGTGCATTTTTTGATAAAATAGATAAAATCTTGATTATTTTTAAAAGAGCAAAAAATCTTTTTTTCTGTTTGGAATGCATTTTTGGGTTTTTTTTTTTCATTTCAATTTCCCGAGAAAAAACCTACAAATTTTTCTAAAGTAAAAGTACCTAGATTGCTCAAATTTTTGGAGAAACAAATAGTGAAAAAAAAATCTTTAATTTTTTGAAAAAAAGTTGATTTGTTTAGGATAAAATTATTCATTTTTTTCTTGGAATAAAAAAGAGCCACATTTTGAAAAATTCTCATATGTCTCATTGCAAAAAAAATGTTTAAATTGGACGAATTGAATTTATTTTTATTTTTTTCTTCTACCCAAGGTCTAAAATAAAATATTTTATTAATTGAATTAATTTATAAAAATTTGTTTTTATAAATCCAACGAAATATTGATAAATTGGATCAATTTTCTTTTATGTTTTGAAAAGCCTATAAAATATCGAAGAACCAGCCAAAAAAAAAAGATCTAAAATTACCAAAAATGGGAGGGGGAATTAACAGAGTTTTGACATGATTTATGTCCAGAATTTTGGATCAAAATGCGTTCCACTTCGTAATTTTACTCAATTCGAGCACTGCGTAATTTTTCTTCTCTTGTATGTTTTGTGGTTTGGGGGGGGGGGGGTGTTACAAGTCACTTTATTAAAAATGTTGTCTGAAATAGTTATTTTTTAAAACTGTTTTTAATCTTTCGATTACGTTTTTTTTTCTTTCGTGCATTCGTATTTCAATTTGTTTTGGTTTCGTCTGGAGACCGCCGACCGGTGTTATAGTAATTGGAGCATCAAATGATGTATAACGAATTTAACAAGTTACCTTCGTGCTAATCGTATAATACTGTCGCTTTTGAAAGTTACTTCCGCGGTTTTGAACAAAAATGAAGGTGTTCGATGATGAAGATTAATTTGTTCGGTCCTTGGTTTCCCTTTTTATTTGATTACTATTCATTCAAAATGACTGAGCTCGTTGCACGCAATTCAAATCGAGACGGGTATCGTTGTTAAATAATTTTTTAATAAAAGTAGAATGCATTATGAATGAGTTTGAGGTGAGGTTTCGTTTCGAAACGTCTCGAGATTCTCCGCGAGAATGAAACCAGTCCATCGAAATCTCACGAACTTCCCATTGAAAAAATAACAAATGATTTAACGCGAATTTTACTGCGACAAATGTACCTACCTATGTAATTTTATAAAAATATTTAGTACTTTTTAGTGTCCAAATTTATGGCTCAGCATTACCTTATGTGTAAAGTATACTTTTCGCATAATCGTAAAAATTCATTTTAGTAACAAGAGCACAACGAGACGCGACAACCAAGGTCACTGAAAATAATTCATTCTCTTACTCTTATAGTGGAGAAAATTTTCATTTTTCAAGGCTCCAGTGCGTATTACACCGATACACATACAGATACAAAAATCTCGACGATAATTTATCGTTCGCAGAGCTCTTGAAATTCACCTGAAACTCAGCGAGTTCGTGATAAAATCGAGTAATAAAATATTAAAATCTATCATGAACGCTCCAGCGTAATTCATCCGACAAACGAACAAATTATAACTTAGCATGCAGGCGGATTAAAAAAATTAATTTTTGTTTTGGTAAATTGTTGTAATATAAAATTATACACTTACTTTTTGTATGCTCGCATCTCGCATGCACGCATACATTTTATCAAGGTAGATGCACGATGTATTGGGATTTTTTTTGCATCGTGTATAATAATTGAGAGGTAACTAGTTTAAAACAAACTCGGTATCAATCGGCGTAAGAGCGAAGATCATTAAACTCGTTTTCCCAACTAATGAAGATTTTATGGAATTTGTTTTGATACTGTCACATGATACCGGAAATCAAATAAATTCCAGTGGCTAGAAATGAGGGAAAAATTCACCGAGCGTATATATGTATTTATAGGAAGCCGCCTCTCAATTAGGGTAGAAGGGTACCAATATAAAGGTAAATGATACGAATCATACGCATGATTAACTACTGGTTTGAATTCTTTCGTAAGAAAATATTTTCATTACAGACTATTTCTATATCCTCGAATAACTGTTCATGACTCGATTTGCGAGTTAAAAAATTACCGTGCTTAAGGACACCTAAAAAGTTGCATGGTTTCTACGAAAAAAATAATTACCTTTTTTGTTTTTCACAATTTGAGTGACAGCTTGTTCGGATGAGTATTTTTCATGGTCATTCGTGTCGTCATTTTACCTATTCAATGCTATTTTTTCTATTATTTAGCTATTTTGATGCATTTTTGTAAAATAAAAATTTACGATGGGAGAATCCGTAATACGTTCATACCTAAGAACTTACGATTTATAAGTACGAATTGGCGTAAGAATTAATTTTGTGTTTTGTATTAAAAGTGGAAAAATTCATTTGGAAATGATTCATTTAGTGGTCCGAGATAGTAAATTAACCATTTTTAATTTAATTATGTTTTTATTTAAAATACGAAACCAGTTTCTAAACCTGTCCCAGTAGTCTGTTTATAAATTGTTTTACATTGTAACAGATTCTTCAAACCCCATCTCATTTTCAGTGATCTGAAATAAGTCATTTTTTTGTCATTTCGTCATTATTCTTTGATCAAATTTAAAATCTATCAAGAAATATTGCCTATTTTTTTCAATTGTCAATTCTTTCCTTGAGAATTTTCAAAACGAAATTATTTAAAAATTTGAAAAAAAATCTTTAAAATCTAATTTTTTGTGGGGAAAAATGAAAAATTGTACCTACGTATCTATAATGACCCCTAACAAAAGTTGTAATTTAAGAATTTAGAAATGATTTTGGAAAATAACAAAAAATTTCAAAATTGGTATTTATTTTTATTTTTGAAAAAATTGCTGGAAAATATTTCTTATTAAGTAAATCCACTTGAAAAAACTTTCAATTTTTCAAAAAAATTAAAAAATATTTTGCATAGGCCTTTTGTAAAAAGAATTGAATATTTCTTATATTATGAAAAAATTAAAAACCAAAATAGAAGTATTTTTTATTGAGAAAGTTTTGTGAAAAATATACTCGACTACAGTCTATTAAAAAAAAAAAAAAAAAAAAAAAAGTTTGACAGAATTAAAAAAAGAGGATTATGGTGATTTTTTAAAAAGATTTTTGATTTTGTAGTCCAAAGTTTTAAACGATTGTTCTCGATGATTTTTCATTTTCATTTTATTTCTTTCCAAGAGATTGAAAAGTTCATTTTCTGTAAAATTGTGACTCACATAATTATTATACATAACAAAAAAAAGGAAAAAATATTTTTTGAATGTAACTGAAGTCATACAGTGAACGAATCAGAAAAAGAAAATCAAGTTCGAATTCTCATGTGACAATTGAGTTGAAATTTAGCTCATCAAAAGAGCCATTCACCCTGCTCGCAGAAACAATTTTTTTTTATCACCATACCTAGTTAGTTGATTTTTTGACTTTTGGTGAATTTTTGAAAATGGCGAAAATAGTCCATTCGTACCTAAGGTATTTATCATTATCACTTTTTTACAACAAAAAAAGATACATTTTGAGATGAAATTTTCGAAAATCTTGGAATGTTAAAGGCTCCAGATTGCTTCGAAAATGGTTGCAGTGGACTCGAAGGGTCGACTTTTAAATATAAACTGATTTTCTGAATTTCATCTCAAAATTCGCTATTTTAAAAAAAAAATATATATGTAATATTTCCCCATATTTTTTAAAAATTCGCCACAAATCGAAATTCTTTCAGAAAAAAAATTCAGATAAATTTTCTCGCATAAATATTTTTTTATAGAAGAAAATCATAGGGAAAAAATGTTGATAAAATAGTTTTCTTGGGGGAAAAAAATACCAAAAAGAATGAGTATTTTATGAAAAATTTTCTTGGAAAAATTGAAAAAATTTCCTTGGTTAAAAACCACATTTGGCCATATTTATATGAAAACTTTTCTTGGAAAAATTGCAACAATTTTTTTAGTTAAAAACTACATTTGTCATTTTTTGGCCAAATTAGTTATTAGTATCATTTGCTATTTTTTGACTTATTTATTCACTAACTGTACCTAATTAAATTTAAAATTACATCATTTCCGAGCACTACATTTTTCGATATCCTATCTGAGGGATCTCTCTACAGAAATACTCCCCATATCTCCATAGAACCTATTCTACGAGTATTTCAAATGCAGTGAATCATGTTTAAAAATAGCTCCCAGAGGTGCTTCCCTTCTTTTTACGGTTTTCGTCAAAACATTTTCCGTTTCCAGTAATGAATTCTGTACGTGTATGTTTCTCCGCTGATGACATTATTTTAGAAGCCAGTAAATAATTAGGAGTCTTGAAGTGTGAACCTTTTAAAAAATAATTTTTTACTTTCTAATTTTTGAGAAAAACTGAATTTGTGGAGACGATCAAAATAAATATGAAAGGTTGAAGATGTACTTCTTAGACAGTGGCGTAGATATTGCGGAAAAGGCTCAGAATCCAAGGTGAAAATTTATCAAAATTTTTCGTTTTTTAGAGAAGGGGAGAGGACTTGCAGTTTGATCGATATCTATGAAAAATTGGGTTTGAAATTTTGAGTTGAACTAAAGTAATATTGTACCTGCCTACCAGGCACCTACCTACCTACTTACCTTGAAACTATCGCGATACCTAATTACACTGTTAATTTTTTTTTCAATATTATATTTTCATTTTCTTCTTGACTACTCAAAAAGTGCAATTTGAATATATACGCCTCCTTAGGTCATTGCCCTTTCAATTTGGTATGGATTTTCTTCACCTACCAAAAGGTTAAAAAGTTGCAGATCCACCTTTAGAATTAAAAAAAATGAAAAACCATCTGCTTGGTACCAAAACTGGACTTGAATGGCTCCTATTGATGCCATAAAATTATCTTGATAGAAAAATTGAAAAAAAATTATTGCAGGGTTGCCAAATATTGGTTTTCTTAAATAATCAATTTTTGCCATAAAAAATTAGGAAATTTTGATTTCTTATTAAAATTAGGCGTTGGCAATCCTGCAATAAAGAAATTTCAATTTTTTCTATCGATACAATTTTCTTGCATCAATATAGGAGCCATTCAAGTCCAATTTTGGTACCAAAGAGATATTTCTATTTTTTGTAATTCGAAACTCTTGATTTTTCAGCTATCTGCAAATTTTTAACCTCCTGGTGGGGTAAGAAAATCGATATCAAATTTAAACTTCAATTAATGGCCTGGGGAGGTGTAGAAACTCAAATTGTACTTCTGGGGCTGTCCAGGGCACCACGCAGGTGGCACTACCCACAAGTGCCAAAAACTGTGTTTTTTCAAAAATTACCCTACTTTAAAGGCCCCTAAGCCTCCCCCCCCCCCCATTTGAGGTAGGAGGCTAAAATTTTTTGGATCGAAATGAACCACCTTGAATGTGGTCAAAATCCGAGATATGATTTTTTCACTCCACCCTACTCATTATTCGTAAAGAACAACTAAACGACTTTAACCTTGAAAATTGAAAATTTTGCATGGAATTTTTTTTGAAACCGCATATAATTTGTTTTAATTAAATACAATTTTTTTGCTTAATTTGAATATCATTCGACATTGCATTTTAGTAAAAAACTGAGCAAAAAGAACACCGTAACGAAATTCATGAATGAACATATGTACGCTCGGTATTAAGAGAATAAAAAAAGGAAGAAGAAATGAACCTTGATCTTGACAGTTGACCTTAAGATTGAATCTAGGAATTTACTACGTAAGAGCAACGCCGAGAGAACCCGTTGAAGTAAATTTTTAACCGGTATTTATCACGGTATGTGTGACACGCGTATGTTGTGGTGTGTTTTTGTGGAAACGCGGAGAGAGAGAGAGATAATGAAAAGACTCGAGCATTTGTGTCGTGTTGTTTTGTATTGAAAGACGCGAGAGACCAGAGATCTGGAGACTGGCGCTGGAGAGCAATGCTGAACAGAAGAGAGGCAGCGTCGTAATATACTTACATATGTTCAAACGAATGTACCTACATCTCTTATTTTTATTCTTTTCACAAAATATCTCGTAAAGGATTATTAGGTCGAGCTCCAGAGCGGTTGTAAAAAATAATAAAATAGTATCGTTCGTTTCTCATAATTAATCCGGTTATCGTTTATTAGTGAAAATGCTACGTATTTGAAAAAGTTTTAAGAGCGAAACTCGTTTAGATTTGAAATGGAGTTGGTGTCGGTTTGAAAACATTCGAAATATTTCAGTCTCCAGTGGCATAAATTTCGATTGTTTGGGTTAATCTAAAAACGAAAATAAACAAAAAATATTGTAAATGTTTCGGGTATCGTGGTGGAATTTTTGCACCGATATGTAAAGTGTAAACGAATCTTAGTACCTACATAATACACCTATTGTATACTTAGGTAGACGTACACACGTTGTAGGTCACCAGGATAGAATTACTCTACGCACGTGTTGATTTTAATCATAACTGAAACTGATGATGAAATTTTTTTCTATGATTTTAGAGTTGCAGTATGAGCAGCGAGGAGGCTACCTGGAAGGACCCCCGGACGAGATGACCCAGCGGGAAGACGTATTGAAATTTGAACAGGGCCGCATTCGAGCTCTGCAGGAGGAACGGTTACACATACAGAAGAAAACATTTACAAAATGGATGAACTCTTTCCTGCAGAAGGTAACCCATTGTTTTACTCATCTTTACATACTTACGATCTCGTCACTGAATTCTAAAAATAATTTTTTGCGCATTATCCATTACGTTTATAATCTTTGCTGGTTCAATCGAAAATTTTATCTTTGTATTTATAACTGCGATCAAAAATTTTTAATTCGAAAAATTACCATTTTACCATCTGCGTAGGATATCTTGTCCATTTTTCGCCAAATTGAAAGCATTTTTTAGTCGAATGTCAACGATGTGCGCAACTTATATTAGTCCCAAAGTAGTAGTCGAGTGTTGAAATAGCCAGTGGTACGTTGACCTCTCAGCTCTCGGGAATGACCACGTTTCAATGACGGAGCTTTAAGAATCTCGTAGTGGAAATTAATTGGTAACAGTTAGTTTTACTCCACTACTAGTTTTAAATATGGAAAAGGGAAACTTATCATTGGTGAAAAAAATTGGCGATAATTAATCAATCGGGTTTCGTTTACTAAACGAATCTGTTTCCATGTGTTTTGAAAAACACTCATTGTATTCGTAAACAACACGTCGAATATTCTACCGGGTATTTTTCCAGTCAACGTATCCGCCGTTATACTTGTATTTGAAGTTGTACAAATAAAACGCAAAAATAGTATCGAAAATAAAGCTCACGTGTGAACCTCATGTTTCACGGTCACGGAAAATAGACTCGCCAGTGGATTTGTTGGTCGTTAAAATTAATGATTTACCATTAATTGCCGACCATAAAGATCAAACAAATTGTTTTTCCTATTGCGAATCAATACACAAGAGAAATTTAAAGCTAACTATATGCAACTCGTACGAGCACAAGCGAGCCGGCTTTATTAAAGGCTAAATAATTGTAGAGTAAATGTTTGGCTTTATGAAGGTTATTCGAGCGAAAGGTGCGAAACTTATGGTAATTTTGTACCGAGAAGTGTCCTAAGCTCGATATAAAATAATTACATGATATGTTTAGAAGTTACTCTTGTTTTATGGTTTTGAAAGTGATCGTCGAGTTGATAAATTTTCTCTTGATTTTTATTTTTTGAGAAATAGGATCAGAAAGGAGTGATCATTTTGATCACTGGGAGGGTGCTACTTCGGTATTAGCCAATTTATTAGTCATTTCTCCAAGATAATGGTAAATTAATTGAAATGTTAAGAAGGAAGCAGTCGAAGGCTGAGGCTGAGGAATCAAACTTGATTTTCTTCAGTTACGTTCAGAAAAAATTCATCGTTTTCTTCTTTTCAAATAGGTAAATATGAGTCACAATTTCATAATAAAATGTGATAAAAATTCAAAATTTGTTACTTTTTAAACTTTTTAATAGGTAAGCAATTTTTATTGTTCAATAAATAATTAAAATTTTCCAAGATAAAACTAAGTTTTCAAAATTTGCCATGTTTCTCAATCTGTGTAAAAATAAATTTTCAAAATCGCACCTCCGGAGTAATACAATGATAACTCAAAGCAATAAAGAAGTTCAATTGTTTTGAGTTATTATTACTCCGAAGGTGCGAAATAAAACGTTTACTTAGTAATTTCTTAAAAATTCAAAATTTGGTGATTTTTAAGTTTTCATAAATAAAATGGGATACATTTTTAAAGTGTGATAAGTTTTGATAAATTTTCAAGATTTTGTTCTGAAATTTTGTTAGACTCGTATTTATGATTTTTTAATTTAAAAAAAAAAAAAAAAATTAATTTGGTCGAACTTTGAAATTTTTTCACAGATTCCGATTTTGTATCGTAAAATATGATTTTAGAGCGAATCAGCGATCACTTACGTCACGCCTTGGGGGCTGGGGCTTCGAAAGTGCGATTTTCAGCTTGAAAATTCCATCTCCTCGTTTTTTCAACCGATTGTCACGAAACTTGGCATGTAGGTACAGGTACCCAAGAGAGGTGTTGTGAATTTTTTTTAGATTTTTTCGACTCCTCTAACGACCTTGAAAACGACTTTTAACACTTCGAATCGCCCTGGACAGTACAGTTATAGAGTGCGCTCGACGGACATTTTTTCCCCCAGTTTTTCACACCCTTTTACACTACCCAGAATTTTTTCGAATTTTTATCGTTGGTGCAATTTCCCCAAAAAATTCAAAAAGTCAATTAGTTGTACTTTTTTCCCCCACTGAAAAAAAAAAATTTCCTCGAGATACATCACTAGATACTTCTTTATACACCTTTTGCCCGAATTTCACCTCAATTCATTCATTTTTCGTGAATTCAGGTTTTTTCATTAATTTTGTGATTAAAATTGAGTAATCACACGAAATGATCAAATGAAAAAACCCTATTTAGACCTTTGCAGCGATCATTTTGCCCAAAATAGAAAAAGTTTACATTTTTACCAAAAATCCAATTTCGGTAAAATGAAACAAATATAGATAAAAGTTGAAATTTCAAAAACATTGTTTTGAAGAAATTTTCGAGTAAAATTTTTGAAAAACAATTTTTTCAAAAGTCAAATGTGTAAGAAAACTACACCAAAAAATTCTCTAAAAAAATCTATAATATCTATAGTAAAAATTCTAAAAATAATTATTTTGAAAAAATCTTTTTGCAAATATTTAAAAACAAGTATACATTTTTTTATTTTGTAAAAAAATCCTCACATGGTAGTGAAAATAATGAACATGATTTCAATTAAGGTAGTGAACAAATAAAAAAGTAATAAAACAATTTCTGTCCAAAAATCAAAAAGTTTTGTCCATACCTATTAAACAAAATTTAAAATAGAGGTTTCCTGCTATTTTACATTTTTTCTGTAATTAATTTGAGTTCTGATTTTTTGAGAAATGGCAAACTTTCTAAATTTTTGAACATTTTGGGGGAGTACTTAGTTCTCTGAAAATTTTTTAAAAGTACTGAAAAAAGGACTTAGTGAAAAAGTGATGAGTGATTTTTGAAAAAAAGACTTCTGTACATACTATGCATGATTCTTGAATTATTTTTTAGACCTGAAAAAATTTTCGATTTTTTTTTTTAAGGAATTAGAAAAAATATACCGTACGTATTAAGTATAAATACATAAATAACAAAAAACGACGACATTGGACAAGTACCAGTGAGCCCTCTTTTTAAAAAATTCCGTTGTACTTTCAATTTTTTTTTAAAAGCATTCCTTTGAAAATTTTTGAGAAAAATTTAAAAACTTTCTGTAATGAAAAATTTTCTTGTTTTTTTTCATTTCTCATTTTTATAAAATAAAAATGCACAGTTTTTTCAAAAATATTATGTACTTTGATGAAATTTTTCAAAAATCTACTGTGTATTAAGTGAGCCACTTTTCAGCACACTTTAGTGAACTAAACCAAATACTTTCCAATTGTTAAGGTCATTTTAAGTCTTTTTTCTGCGCATGCGTTTGTACTTGGTCAGTTTACCAAAAAAAAACAAAGGTTTAGGGTTGCAGAATTTGTGCTTTCTTACTTTCCTCTTCAGACGTCGGTGAAAAGTAGGCACTCGTTGACCAGGAGAGGAAACTTCCAACATGTGTCGATTCGTGGAAATATAAATTTCACATGTTTTCACATCTAAACCGAAAAATAAATTAGCAAAAAAAATACCAACATAAATCCAATTTCGTCTGCCAACTGCCAATCATTCGGCGTATTTGCTAAGATGAAATAAAGGTCTGTAAAATCTTTAAACTAAACGCTTCCGGCTGGTAATAAACCAGAAGCTGGTACAAAGCGTACAAATGCATGGTTAATTAATGATAGCCTGCTCAATGAGGGGTCATCTCGCCGTTTCCGGCATGCATTTGGTTCGTTTCGAAGAATTTCATATGTGCGCTGTATCATATTACACATTGGGTTGGTATACAGCACGCACTAGGGACATTTATCTTTGCACCTTATGAAGCTGCGTGTGACTCTTGTATCGGAACGATTTCCGAAACTTTTTATACCACTCGACAGGTCACTTTTGTGCCGAATCCCGATAATAAACTCGTGCCGAGTATGTACTCTTCAGTCTTCAAGAGTACATACAAGTTCATATGTCGAGTCGAATCGAGTCCAACCACGTGGTGTATGATTTCTTCTTACCAGCCAGGCTTTGTTTCTGAATCCCCATGTGTCGTGGCATGGAGACATATTGGCCGTATCGAATACGATAATTTTTCGCCAAATTTTTACATACATCAGTATCAATTTATTGGTCTGATGGACGACTTGTGAATAGGTTACACGCTGGTTAAGAATTATTTATTGTGTTGCATATTCCACAGGTTTTTGGAGTTTTGTAGGTTGATATCTTTGTGATTCGATTTACGTCTCGTCGTCGAAATTTTTCTTTCATCAGGGAATCGTACCGAAATCTTGCAGCACCTCGAATGATTTCATATTGCAGAGTAATTACGTGTGTGCATCATGTAGGATGATCGAAAGACGAAAGCGCTATTGTGGGCGCTGATGATACTTTCCGAAGGAGTATTACGAGTTTCGCAGAAGTTGACACAATATCTTCCTCGAAATGTAGGAGTTTGAAGTTGCCAAATGTTGAGATTTAGTATGAATGTTCTACAAGCAATTCGAAGCTCGTGATTCATGAAAATATTACGCTTTTTGTGAATTTTCTTGGCACGCCGAAGTTACATAGGAAGTGGATAAATCTCGTACGTGCATTGTTGTATAATATTTTCCGTCGAATGTGATTAATGATCTTGAATACTGGACGAGATCTCATTCTCGATGATTTCGAAACAACACCTTTTCAAGGTTACATCCTAAGAGCCATTGGCGCCACGTTATGATTGGTTAATCGATGTGGTAATTTTCCCTTTCCCGTCAAAATAATCATTACTGATTCGTACGGTGAGTTTACGACGTATTGTCTCAGTTGCATCTTTTTTCAAACTTTTTTAGTCGATTAAAAGTAAAACCGTTTCGGAAGCAGAGCAATGGCTGGCGAGATTCTTTTATGTTTGAAAATTTTATTGAAGTAGTAAAAAAGGGTCATGATGAAGTGGAGTGGTTGGAATTAAAAGAACTGGTAGCTGAAAGAAATACCAAGATGATTCGAGTGAGATGATCAAATGAACGAATTTATATCCCAAGATGTGAGGATTTCTTTTGACGACCTCTTAAAAACATTGAACAAAATGATCGTCATTTCAAAGATATCGTTATCATTTCTGAACCACCCTATACAGGGTGTCCGGCGAGTGGTGTACCAGTCATGAAATTTGGATATAACCGAGTACCTACCACTAACAAAAATCTTCATGTCATCAATTTGTCTATCTTTGAAAATGAAGGCGCTACAAAGCTTTTAAAATTGGTATTTTCGAAATTCAAGGCTCCGTAACGCCTTAATTTTCATAGATAGGCAAAATTTTCAAATGAAGTTTTTTGTTCCTTTCAAAAAGTTACACCTGTTTCATGTATTACTTGACCGAATTTCGCAATTTTCATGTATCACCACTGCACCGTAATAAATTGAGGTAGGCAATATTTTTGACTGGGATTTTGCGTTGCTGAACTCCTTCAATTTCAAAGATAGACAATCCAATATGATCACATCTTTTATTGCTTCTTCGATGATCTACCCACAACCAGTTTCGAAATTTTTTTCGAGCGCAGTGTTGCCAATCCATTTCGCTAGGTAAAATACCGATTTTCAAACCTTTGTAGCTCCTTCATTTTCAAACGTAGGCAATATGTGTACATAAACTTTTTTGTTAGTCGGACTCGGTTATATCCAAATTTCAAATTTGGCACACCACTCACCGGACACCCTGTATAATTACCGGAAATGAACACTACGCGAATAATATTTTTGCAAATGAATTTTAAATAGCAGATCGTGCTCCTGAAACAAAACTCCAGACGATTAGATATTTCAAATAAAGGTTGTTAATTTAAAAATCTATGTGGCGTGATTAAACGACGGTATTATAAATGCTGACATTTCAGCACCTTTAAAGCAGCCATAGCCATTGTTTTTGTTATAGAAATAGCACGTGTGCTTTAATGAAGAAGAAAGAAAAGAAAAAACCACCGACATCGACAGTTGTTTTTAATTAAGCGTCACTCTCGTATAATAAATGATGAGTTTTCTTGGCTAAGTATATACGTGCATGTGTTTAGGGTGTCATGGTTTTTTTTTTAAACATCGTATTCGTATGTGTTAAAATTTTCTCTCGTCAGCGATTAAGTCGGACGCGGTTTTCAAAACGCGTTTTTCACGACTCATTGATTGTGATTAATCAACCAATGAACCGTGCAATTACATTGTTATCAGTAGAATATTTCGCATATTATAATTAAACAGTCGTTCGGCTTCCAGCTTGATTTAATATACGATATTTTATATGCGCAGGTTCGGATGGAAGTGGACGACCTGTTCATGGACCTGGCCGATGGAAAAAAACTACTCAAGTTATTGGAAATCATCTCCGGAGAAAAACTGGGCAAGCCGAACAACGGCAAGATGAGAGTACACAAGGTGGAAAACGTCAACAAGAGCTTAGCTTTCTTACGTACCAAGGTTTGTGATATTTTTGGTAAATATTGCCATTATTTTCGTCTTCCGAGTTGACAGCTTATTGGGTGATAAAAATCGAATCCGTGTTGATGAAAATATTACGTGTTGAGCAAAGATTATAATAATATGTCAAATGGATATTAATGTCACGATATTTTTTCATTACGACTTCAACAAGTTAGTTGGGAGCTCATAGCAATTTTAGAAAATATTTTTGGATTTCAAATCTTCTTAAAGTCATGGATGATTTTTTTTTCTTCTTGAAAGTCTGGCAAGAATAAAATTACACTTATTTATTTCAAAATTAACCAACTGAAGATGGTGTAGAATGTTAGTTTCAAACTGTGGAAAAATAATTTTGAAAAATGGTAGATTTTCGTGAAAAAATAATCACTCCTCGTAGGTATGAGTAAATAATTCCAAAATTTTATAGCAGAGATCAGAGGTCCTATTTTATTTTGTTTCCTTATTCGATCGGGATAGGGTCTATTTGAGATTGTCTGCTTATTTTACCCTCCACCACAGATCCATCAATATAATTATACGTAGTAATTATACGAAATTCAAGATTATCTGTCTGTCCACCTGTTTGTAAGGCTGACATTTTTCAGATAACTATTTTAAATTTTCTTGATATTTTTGGAAAAGTATTAGCTAATAAAATTTCTATTGAAATGTAATAAATTTCTGCCCGCAATGTAATCCTGGAAGATTTCGTTCGTAAAAGTTTCATAAAATCGGACAAAATATCTTGAAGTCAGTTTTTCGAATTTGAAATAAATTTTTATGTCACATGAAGTCGGAAATAATCTTTAACATCAAACTGTATAATTTAAAAATATTTATATTTAAAGTAGAAATTCAATTTCGTTGAAAATGAAGAAAAAAGAAAAAAAAGTAGAAAAGTGGAAAATTGAATGCAATACAAATTGAAAGTAGGTACATAAGATGAAAAAGAAATTTTAAAAAATTAGAGAAGAAAATTATGTAGCATTTGACGAAATTAAAAGTAAAAATTTTGAAAAATTGGAAACTCCTTGAATTAAAAAAAGGAATTTAGATAAAATCGAATTTAAGAAAATAAAAAAAAATTATGAGATAAATTTCGACGACTTGAATGTAAAATTAAAGTTGAATATATTTTAATATTATTTGTTCAATGATTAAAACATTCCAAGGCTGTTCACAATCAGAACATTTCTTGTTGATATACTTTTATTATGAGAACAAATAATAATTTTCATTATGGAAATGATCAAAGAGAAATGAAAATCGAAGAAAATTAGATGAAATTATTTTTAAAAATTGAATCTGATGAAACCTTTAAATTCATTAATAGATTTTCCATGTACCTACTTGAATATAATTAAATTTTTCTTTTGAGCAAAATATTTAAAAATAATTTATCTCGCGTATAACAAAATATTTTAAAAAATTTTAATTTTTAATCCTAGTGATTCACGAAACATCCCCTAGCTGGTGGCCTAATCTTTTATAGTCAATCAGTACCTATAGATAAAGTTTCGTGATTTCTATTTTTTTTTTTTTCAGATATTCAATTTTTTTAGTTTTTGATATTTTGATAATTTTTAAAATTTTTAGATTTTTTGACCTTTTGATTTTTTCAGTTTCAAGACGTCTGAAAAGTATAGTGAAAGTAGTGAAAAAAGTAGTGATTTGAAAAATTAATCACGAAAGTAGTGAAAATGTAGTAAAAGTAGTAAAAAAGTCAAAATTGAAAATCAAAAATCAATTTCGTCGTACCGTAACCAAAGTAAATAGTTAATTTTTTTTCTTATTGACAGGATTGAGATTTTTCCCATCATTTAAAAAAATTTTCTGTAGTAAATTTAGATTCTAATTACATATTTAGATGGAGGTTACCTTTTTGAATGGGGTCCTAATTTTTTTGTTATTTTTGGGGATGGCTTTCTGAAAAGTTTTTGGGTATAATAGTAAAGAAGTGGTGATTTTTTTTGGGGGGGGGGGGGGAGTCCTTAAAGACACCATGAGTTGTTTCTGTTTTTCCAAATGTTTCTTTTTCTCAATTTTTTAATCCGTTCAATTAAACTTTTTGTGATTTCGAAATTCTTTCGAATAAATATTTTTCAAAATTTTAATTAATCAACAATTTTATACTTAAATCTTATGACTAGGTATTGAATTTCAATTTTTTAATATTTTTCTGATTTTTATTTCATTTTTTTCTAATTAAGCAAGTATATTGAAAATTTCACAATGTTTTATTATGATTTTCCAATTCTATCAAATTTTTACCATCTTAAAATTGCTCATTTTTTTAAATACCTACTTACCATCAAATTTTCCACTTCTTGGTAATTTTTAATTTTTTTAAACTTCCAATACCTATTTTAATTGGATATCAATTTTTTTAATTTTCCTAAACATTTTGAATATTCATAATTTTTTATTTTTCAAAATTTTCCAATTTTTTATAACATTTTGATCATTTCAGATTTTTGAATTTTGTAATCACTAAATTTTCCGGTTTTTTTTTATGAATTTCATAAAATTATTAATATTTTGTACTAGTAATTTGAAGGAAAAAAAAATTATACCTATTTCTGAAAATGTATTTCATTAGGTATCAATTCAGGGCCCGGATGAAATGTATGAAAATGCATATTTTTCTGTGTTGATTGAAAAGTGATATTCAAGTTACTTTTACGTTCCAGATCTTTCTGAGCAAAATGCGCCATATTTGTTAGCGCATATTTTTGCATATTTTGGCCATTTTTAGCGCATATTTCCCTATTTTACAGCATATTTCCTCAATTTTCTGATTTTTAGCGCATATTTATGTGATTTTTGATATTTCTTTCCCAAAAAGACAAAAAATTTCACTTTTTTCAATTTTTCACTAGTGCTTGAAAAAAATCTACTACAATCACAAAATTGTTTCGAATGAATTATTTTCAAATTTATTCAGAAAATGTATGAGTTTTCGTTCAAAATCTCTTTTTTTCGAAATTTTCGCCCTCGCTTCGCTCGGGCCGTATTTCGTTATTTTATTTTTTTGATGAAATGAGACAGAAATCTTGAAAAAATACGAGGAATTCAATTTATTTCAATTCTAACCTTACGCATATCCTACGCCTCACGTCGTACTGTGTGAAAAAACTGGGGGAGGAAAATGAAATTATAGAGAATCATTTTGGTTTTTGCATATTTCTTGATGTTAGAGCATATTTTGAGTTTTTTTAGCGCATATATATGCGCATATTTCACCTGTTTTTAGTGCATATATATCCGAGGCCTGGGTATCATATTTAAATTTAATTTTCCTTCACCTTTCCCTTTTAACTGAGCTAAGGTACCTATTTTCTCCAATGCCTCATATTCATAGTTCGTACAATCGATTTTTTCACGTCCCAACTACCCATGCACATAAATTTCTCTTGGCTATTGCCATCACGAAGTGGAAAAAAATTGAAAAAATTGCCAACTCACACGTCGCTGATTGAGGTCCAAGATATGGTATATTTATTTGACATTAGACTACGTGTTTTGAATTTTGAAAACTGTGAAAAGGCAGACCCACATGAAACACTTTCAAACAATTTTTGGCACAGGATAAAATAAATGGTAGTAATAATAAAACAAACGAAGACTCGAGTCGATTACTTGCGGAGGAAATTCCCTGTCAAAGAAGTACACGTGTTTACTCGAGCACGTTGTTGGGTTACGAATGAAAATGAAATCGACAACGTTTCGTTCGGAGTTTTGATTAATAACATTGTTGCTAAACGAGATGAAAAAAGTACTGACTGACTGGTAAAGAAACGATTAATGAACGGAAGACTTGCGTCTCCCTAACCCATATAAACTGGCGGAGAAGATAAACGAAGATAATGATATTTCTTGTGTGAGAATTATGCATTTTGAAGAAGAATAACGTCATTGAATACTGTAACGAGCCGACCTACCGTGAGCTGTGCAGTGTGCACTTTACACAAATGATAATTACTCGTCGTAGATTACGTCGAATGTTAACAAGCTTTTTTCGTAGTATACGATACTACGTTTGTCTATATATCTTGGTACTTCCTTTTGTAAAAATATTGTTGCATTTTAGTACAGGAAGGTCGTCGTCTGCGTACTCATATAATATGTTACGTTTTTAGTATTTGCGTTTATTTTCAATTTCATAGTAAAGAGAGTTGTTTGCCTTGCATTGTTGCACGTTCGCGTTTTAATAAGTCACAGACGAACGTTAGTGTATTTCTTTTGAAAGAATTTTAACTATTTGAGATACCTATACCTAGCATATCCTTGGAGTTTGAGTATTTCGTAATGCACGAATAATACCGGCGAATTTTCACCGCGTATGGAGGTTTTTTTGCTGCCACTCTCTGTGCGTCTGATTCCAAGATGTTGATGACCGGTGCGGTGCCGGTGGTGCACATACGCGTATCAAATACGTGCCATGGCATGGCATGGGCATTGGCATGGGCACTCGAAGAAGGAGCAGGATTGCGGTGGTTAAACTGTGCTAAATTATTTCCGTAATACGGTCTTCGACCGGTTAACGAAGTAGGCACATTTTGCTGGCTAGCGAGTGGCGAACCGGTGGATGGTGGAATATATGTGGCCGCTGATGAGCGCATAATAATATGGTCCGATGATCAAGGTTGCACACACCACGCCTTGTTTTTATTCGCGCAGACGATCGGCGGATCGCTGGATCGGCGCTCGCCGTTCACGCTTGGCGCTTTTAACAGGTAAGCGGTCAGATCCCATTACGGCCTCTCCTTTTTGACCTTGCCTAGATGAAACACAACACAACAATCTTTACAATATGTCATTGTATTGTCAACCTGATCCAGTGTGTACGTAGTACGACGAACCAGCGTTCAAAGGACCAAGAAAAGTGTTTTACATTCCGCTAGCTATTATGACCGACTGATAATACGTGTATGTGTAGTGTGTTGTGTACCACCGTGCATCTCCTGCCCTTGTACCCAACCAGCCTGAGGACATGTTACTTCACACAGATTTGCATGCTGCTCAACCGGTTACCATCCGCTATATGCCTCTTTTAATCGATTCGATATTCCGAAGTGATATCGATTATTCTGAGGTCCAAGTCCAACGGAGGCATTCTTCGATGGCTCATGGCTCGTTCGAGACGCGTTCTTAATGAATAATAATTGTCGGCTTTTAATCGAAAACCTATACGTGTTCTATGAACGATTGTACGCGCATACGTCCATGTGTACCTATAGTATGCAATGTACCAACATTTCATCCACAGGTCGTTACACCGCCTCTATGCCTGCGTATTTACCTTTTCTTTATAGAGACAACGATCGAAAGTACGCTATGTTGCTATTCGAGAGCGTCGTGTGGTCTTTTTTTTTTCAGTGTTGCTGGAGTGATATTGTTGAAGAACTCCGAGGAAAACTTTTTCACTCCAATTTTTCCCCATCCAAGCTCCACTTCTCGTTTACTCTTCATGCTCCAATAATTCCGACTCCAACTCTGACTCCATTCCTAATTAAAACATCGAAAAGTTTCAATTTTTCAAGCTTTAAAAAAAACGAGAAATTTTCTATTCCAAAAAAACTTGGGATTGAGGGAATTCGAAAAAATTGAGATTTTTTTCTACTACTGCAAAAAAAAAAAAAATAGACAGAATTATAGGACGATCATGTTCCAAAAAATAAAAACAAAATTTTCTGCAAAAAATTAATAGACTTTTTTCCCTTGAAATGGGACAAAAATTTGAGATTTTTTTACTAAGAAAAAATAAAACGAAAAATTATCATTTTCTTCCAAAAAATTTTCAAACATTTTTCTCTGAAAAAATTCAAATCTCTTTTTTATTCTAAAATATTGAAAAATTGAGAAAAAATTTTAATTGAAAAATTTTCTATTCAAAAAAATTGAGATTTTTTTCCTACTACCTACTGCATCAAAAAAATTGAACAGAGAATTATAGGACTATCGTCTTCCAAAAAATGAAAACAAAATTTTCTGCAAAAAAATTAATAGACACGAAGAATTAGAATTTTCTTCCAAAAACTTTTCAAAAATGTTTCTCTGAAAACATTCAAAGATCTTTTTTACTCTAGAATATTGAAAAATTAAGAAAATTTTCCAGTTTAAAAAAATTGAAAAATTTTTTATTCCAAAAAAAAGAGATTTCTTCACTCCGAAATGTGATTTTTATTTATTTTTTCCCCCCATAAAAGATTGAGATATTTTTTTACTCCAACATAAGAAAAAATCAGGCAGAGATGAGAGAATTAGAATTTCCCTCCAAAGAAAAATTTTCTTCAAAAAATTAAGAGATTTTTTCACAAAAATTGGTACAGGAAATTAAGATAGTTCCCCCAAAATGCGATATTTTTGAGTAATTTTTTCTTTAAAAAAATTGAGGGATTCATCTATAGTAGAACCTCGATTATCCAAGATGATTTGGGTCGAAAGAAGATCTGATGTCACGGAAAGTCGCAGTCGGGTTCTCGGTTTTTTGTTTCTTTTTTGAAAAAATACAACAAAAAACTTCGTATTGCAGAAATTCTGTAGAAATGATTGAAAACAGAAAACAACAAAAAAAGTACACAGTGAATCACTTCGGATTAATCTAAAACTAATAAAAAATTGAATGATAGAAAAGTTTTCAATTTTTTGAGACATTTAAAAAAAATGGGGTAAGTTTAATTCTTTTTTCAGAAGTATTTTTTCTGGAGAAATTTATGAGAAATAGATATTAATGGCGGAAGCTTATTTTTTAAATGATAAATTATTTATTTCATAAGATAAAAAAATAAAATAATAAATTTCTTCGATTGGGAAAAAAATTTTAAAATTTTATTTCCAAAAATTAGGACTTTAGATTCTTTTTTTTTAATTCAAGAAATCAAAATTAAAATATATTTATTTCCAAATTAAAAAAGAAAAATCCGAATTTTTTAGGATAAAAAAAAAGGTAAAAAATCCTCATTTCTTTAAATTTTAATTGTTTGGTTAAAAAATAGGTATTTTTAAAATGAAAAAATGCAGAATTTCCCGAAATAAAATTTTGGAATTTTTTCCGTGACTTGAATGTATTTTTGAAATATATTTCATTTTGATTTTGATTTTTTTTTTGTGCAAGTAAAAATCCCTATTTTTGAGGATCAAATAATAATAATATTTTTGGGATCTGAGAAGTTTTTAGAAATAGGTACCTAAATACGAGTAACTAATCATTTTTTTCTCATTTTTTTGGAATCATTCCCCCCCCAATTTTTTGAAATGAAAAAATTATTTTTTTTTTCAAATTTTTCTAGAAAAAAATCAGATTTAAAAAAATAATAATCAATAAGGTCTAAAAAAAATCAATTGACTTTTGAACATTAATCGGTTGAAATTTTTTACTCGGATAAGGAAGTCGGATATTCGAGGTTCTACTGTTTTTTTTTTTTTTTTTTTTTTTTTTAATTGAGACAAAGAGTTAGAATTTACCTAAAAAAATATTGAAAAAAATGATGACATTTTTTCTCCAAAAAGTTGAAAGTTTTTTTTTTGTCCTCAGCAAGGAATTGAAAAAAATTATTACGACTTCTCAAGGATCATTTTTGGACTGTCTAATTCGATCCTAACTGATAATCTCGCGGAAACTTCATCCATATGAGTGGAGTATTGCATTTCATTAGGTCTTAGGTCTGATTTTGTGAATTTGAAAATAGCCCCATTGATTTCCAGATAACCCCCTTAACGACATTATGATACTCCGAGACTTCCACTCCAGAGTGTGGGTGCTCCTATATGGTCTAACTGAGTTTACTACGACTCCTTGTAAAACTCCTTCGAAACAATTGCACTCATCCATGCACTCGGTACTCCGACCCATACTCCACTCTATCTACCAACACTGCTTTTTTTAGATCGTGCTCCTGCGTCAGTGATCTGGTTCATTTTAAAAATATAAAAATTATCAAACGATGCGTTTACTAACGAAAAAACAGAATACGTTACTATTTCAATGTCTCTATGTCCAAACCATGCAACGAATAGATCTCTATTCTTGAAATTGTATGTAAATAGAAAACTCATCAAGTTAAAAAGAAGGGAAGCGACGCGAGGGTGCGACGAGGTGGAAAGTTTTAATGGTCATAGGCCTAAGTTGTTATAAAAAGGATGTTGAATTTACTTTTTTTTCGTATACATAGATCTTATATAGACCTGATATATGTTAGGGTTTTTTTCATTTCGATGCGTACAACATCGTAGACACACCCTTCGAAACACATCCTGAATTCTTGCTCAATATACCCTGAGAAATTATGGTTGTCAAATCGATACATTAATTTGAATATATTGGATTAGCGGTGTGTAGCGCAACTGGGAAGCATTTATTAAGTCGGCTATACCTTTTTATTTCCACTCTGGCTATCTAGCTAGCTATAGGTATATTTCGTTGTGGGTGTGAATTTCCTCGTTAATTTGAAAATACTTTTATAACGAACTCATCCATGTAGCAGATGCCCGGTCTCGATCGATGCAGAGCGCTGGAATCCTGCACATTCGAGATTATATTGACGGAGTATTTCGTTTTTTTTTTTTTTCATCTTCTTAGTATTTGAGATGTTCACGCATTAGAAATAGCCCAGGCTTGCGATTGGTATTGCGCTCTTGAATGGTGCTTTGCGTGTATTCTTCGCTTGTGCATTGTACATGCAGGAATGCAAGCATTTACTAATCAGTAATATGCTTTGCTGTTCGGTCGTTTCACTTGTGGCTGTGCTGTGTGCGTATATCGATAACTAGATGATTTGCTGGTTTCGATATTATACCTTATGTGCCTACGTGGAATTCTTCTCCAGCTCCAGAAGTGTTAGGTTTGTGGTTGAGTGATTTGAGTGTACTAGTTGGGCTAAGATTGTTCTGATTGTTGGATCTGATTTGATGATGGGGCTTTGTGGAAAGAGATTTAAATGTAGAGATGAGAAAGGAAAACTCAAATCATTGAAAAAAATGGTAGGGATTCGTTGATTTATGATAAATTCATTTTTTTTCAAAACTGTCCTGGGAAATAGTCATTATTTTCATCATTTGTCATTATCCTATTTCCGCCAATTATTGGAGTTTTTTATTTTACGTTATTTTTTAGTTTAAAAAAAAAAAAAAAAAAAACGATAAATTTTGCAGAAGGTTTTTACAATTTTTTTTTAAATTTCGTTTAAACGCGAATTTTATGAGAATTTTTAAAAGTTTTTTCGAAATTTCTGTTCAAAACACAGGAATTAAAATGTAATCATTTTAAAGTAGGTAACTTTGTGTCAAAAAAAATTAAAAATTACTTGAGATAAAATTTAGGACAACTCGGGAAAAAACGTTGTTCTAATAATTATAAAGTTCGGAAAAATTTTATTTCGAATTAAATTTTGAAAAAATTATGTCAAAAGCGTAAAACAAAATTTTAATATTTTTTTTGATTTTGTTTTCTAGTTCAGTTGGTAAAATTGCATGAAAATTTGAAAAAAATATGTTTGAATTTTTTTCATGAAATTGTTTCAAAAAGAAACTTGCCAAAAAACTTGGAACAAAATTTTAAATTTTTTTAATAAGTGGTAAAAAAAATTAAAACATTTGTTTTGAAATAAAATTTTATTTCAAACTCAAAGTTCAAAAAATTTACGTTTTAGTGAAATTTCCAATATTTACTTTTGAAAATGATTTTTAAATAATCAATAAAATAGCATGAAATTGAAAACAGTGCTATCCAGTATTAAAATGAAAATTTAAAAAAATGAAAGATGTTTGGAAGAAAATTAGGGAAAACTGTTATCTATGCCCTGAAACATTTTGAACATAATTTTTTCAGATTTTGTTTAAAATGAAATTCCTCAAAATTTGGTGCAAGCCCAATTTTTTAAATTTTTTTTTAGATTAATTTTTTGAAATTTTTACCAACCCCCCCCCCTCCCCCCAAAAAATTACTAATATTATTTTTAATTCGGTTCAAAGTCAATTTTTTCTGAATTTTCTTCAAATAAATTTTCTTCAAAATTAAATTCTATACTTATACATTTTTAAAAAGTTTGAAAAAGGTTTTTACAAATTTTTTCATATAAACTAACTTGCATTATTTACAATTCAGTTGAACACAGTTCGTCAAATTTTTTTTTCAATTGTGTACCTGACAACAACTTTTAACAATTTTTTTTTCTTCACAATTCTGTTGAGGCAAAATGACTCTTGAACCATCCTATAAATTTTTTTCTTGAAAAAAAAACAGAAATAAAACACCGAAAAACAAAGAAAAATTCAACAATTTTCGGAGGAAAAATATATTAAAAAAAATTTGTACTGGTAACAACAGTTCGATGAAATAATTGAGTTTATCCTGAAAACTTCTTTAGAAATCCTCTGAAAAAAATATTAAAAATAAGTTTTTTAAAAATAATGTCTTAATTTTCTGATGCAAAATTATTTTTTAAAAATTCTCTCGAAAAAAAATATTTGGGTAGTAAAAAAATAAAATTTATTATGAATAGTTGAAAATAATGGGTTTTGAACAAAATCACTCAAAAAGTAGGTACAAATTTTGAAAAAAATTCTATTAAAAAATTGTTAAGCCAGCTCCAAAAACTTATTACAAGATTCTCACTTACTAAGTTTTTTCATAAAAAATTCTTCTCAACAAACGTGAGAAAAAAAAACAATTTTATAATATGCAGGATTCATCAATAAAGGCTCCTTTTTTGGCCAAAATTGTAGTCATATCATTGGTAATTTTTTTGATTGATTTTTATAATTGCCGTGCCATTGAAATCAGAGTAAAATCATTTCCATGCCCTGAATTTGTAATTAATTTCTAATTTTATACCGGTGTAATTTATTTGAATGGATTTATGATCATATTCTCTTCCCTTTCAATTTTTTCCCCTTCGAGGTATATCGCCAGGTTTAAAAATAACCTTGATTAATTTTTACGAACGTGGTACCTAATATTTTTAGAACAGAGTCAAAATCAATGCAATATGAGACTTTTCTGTTATCAATGTTTCAACACGACTGCGTATTAAATCCTCTGTAGAAAATTTAAACGTTAAAATTACCCAAACTCTAACTACACCAAAAAAAAAATCCATCTCACCTAGAATCTCTATCCAATTGTATTGGTTTCGCTACACGACCTTGAATTGCGATTTTCTACGAATGATTTAAGTAATTTTTTTTCTGGTTATTCAAACAAACCTAATTACCGTTGTCGTGATGCGGTCCTTTCGAAATTTAGATTGTCTGTATTGTTTGACGTCATTTCGGGTGATTAGCTTCTGCAAACAAATCTGAGAAAATATTGTCTAAAAACAAAGAATTCAAATTACGCGGTGTAATTGGTTTGAGAAAAAATGTGTTAATTCAACATCAGTATTTAGGTAGGTATTTCATAGTGCATCGTATTCCGCAACGTTGCATATTATGTCATTTTAACGAACTAATGGTTAATTTAATTTGCTTTCGAACGATGGAAACGTAGCTGTAGGTTCAAGTGCCTTATGGTCTTTGAATAAATCGCAATAAGCGTGTAATTTGAAACAATATACAGAAATTGTGCACTTAGCAAAATTTTAAAATAGGTTTAGTATTTATACGAAGTTGAAATTCACACAAATATTAGCACTTCGATCTATGCATACATGATTAAAATTATTGTCTGCGCGTTAATTTTCGCCAAGTGTTGTGAAAGTGGTCACCTGCATTTAATAAAGCTTATGGGTTGATTTTAATTACCGTGTCGAATTTATAAATATGATTAGAGGGCATAATTTTCGACTTGGTTACATATTAAAACGAATTAATTTCATCTTCAAACTTGCAGCTGTGTAACGACTCGGATGGCGAAAATAATTACCTACTTGGTTGAGGTTAAAATGTTGCTAATTTGTGCGACGTTGTGAGAGAGATTCGATCATAAAGGTTAGAAAATAACAGCTTGTTTGTATTTCGGTGTTTTTTCTCTTTACAGGTACGCTTAGAAAGTATCGGTGCCGAAGACATAGTCGATGGTAATCCACGTTTGATTTTGGGTTTAATTTGGACCATCATCTTGAGATTTCAGATACAAGAAATCGAAATCGACGTTGTGAGTATAATTATTTTACAAATTATCGGAAAATACTATACTTAGATATAGCAACCGTACCAATTATAAATTTTCCTATGTGTTTTAGGACGAAGAAAATGAGAGTAGCGAGAAAAAATCGGCAAAAGATGCTCTATTGTTGTGGTGCCAACGTAAAACCGCCGGTTATTCTGGCGTTAGCATACAAGACTTCACGAGTAAGTTCGTTGACCCTATAGATAAATATTTTCATGTATTGGGAGCCAAAATGCCCAGATTGGTCGGTGTCTGGATGACTCTGCCATATTTTGTAAATATTTGTCATGTACGATTTGGTAATTTTTTTAATATTTGCATTTTTCTTTTGCTTTTTTAGGTTCGTGGAGAAGTGGACTTGGTTTTAATGCTCTCATTCATGCTCATAGGCCGGAACTTATTCATTTTAATTTACTAGCTCCGACTAAACACATTGATAATCTAAATAATGCATTCGACGTTGCCCACAACGAATTAGGAATTCCAAGATTACTCGATGCTGAAGGTAATTCAAAACTCGATGTAATTAATTTAATGACAATTACCTACCCAAAATTCGAGTTGATATGTGTTTTAGAATAATCTACGATATAAATTCAATTTTCTTTGGCGTGAAATTGATCGATAGATTAGATCGGGTAAATATTTCGAACGAGAAACAATAAAACGAAATTTCATTCGGAATAAATTACCAAAGGCACGAACGCTCGTGATTTATTGTAATTTTTACACTTTATTTTACTTTCTCCAATTTGCAAAAAGAGGGTTTTTTTTATGCAGATATACCCAAAGAGCACCACAACGCCCGGTAATGAATCATTTCCTACTTTTTTCGTAAGGGTCAAGGTAGACGTTGTCCTAGTTTAAAGGTGCCGATTGATGTCTCGCCTACGTTTTTCGTTGGTCATTGCACCATTGAAATTGAAATGGTGCCAGTTTTGATACTATCTGATGATGTTGTCCATATCACATGCATTGGTTACCTCAGCAGAATATTTTTTCATCACTCTGAAGTAAAAATCTAATTTCGTTTGTTTAGATGTGGACACCAGCAGACCGGATGAGAAATCGATTATGACTTATGTGGCTTCTTATTATCATACCTTTGCTAGGATGAAAAATGAGCAAAAAAGTGGCAGAAGAATAGCCAATGTAATTTTTCATTCGTTCTCAAAAAATGACATTATCTCGAATAATATTTTTAATCAAATTTATGGTAAATTATTTCGCAGATTGTTGGGCAAATGATGGATGCTGATAAGAAAAAAGTACTCTACGAAAAGCTAACTTCCGATTTACTCAACTGGATTAAACGAAAAATCCAAGAACTCGAAGATAGGAATTTTCCAAACTCTTTAGAAGGTATTCAAAAAGAATTGCTACGTTTCAAACAATACCGAACTGTCGAAAAACCACCAAAGTAAGTAGATATTCTCTCCCCCCCTCCCCCCCCCAAAATAACGTTTTGCAAAACCACTAACTCGGATTTTATTCTATTTTTCGACAGATATAAAGAACGTAGCGAAATCGAAGCTTTATACTTTCACATAAATACTCAGCTGAAATCACTAAACCAGCCAGCATTTACGCCTCAAGACGGACAACTCATTCATGATCTCGAACGAAGTTGGGAAGAGTTGGAAAGAGCCGAACATACCAGAGAAGTTGCCTTAAGGCAAGAACTACTCAGGCAGGAACGCTTAGAACAATTGAATTATAAATTCGAAAAGAAGGTAGGTGTCAAAGGCGAACAGATGTGAGAGTATTTGCGGTTTTTTTTCAAATGCGGTTACGACAATTTTATGGTTTTATTTTATAGAGCGTTTTACGAGAAGGTTACCTTAAAGAAATGATACAAGTATTATCAGATCCCAGATATGGTAGTAATCTGTCTCAAGTCGACGCTACGGTTAAAAAACACGAAGCCATTAGTGTCGATATTATGGCCAGAGTAAGTTTTACATTTTATTCCTCAATTTTCACATTTTCGTCGATTCTCATTTCTATACGCGTCATTGGTATTATAGGAAGAAAGATTTAACGATTTGAATAACATGAGCGAAGAACTAGTCCGAGAACGGTACCATGGCGCTGAAAGGGTAAAAAAACGAGTATCCGAAGTAACCCAAAAATGGCAAGACCTTTTGAAACTGTTGGAGAAACACAGAACCAACTTGAACATGTTATGTACGCTGATGTCGATGTTGCGTGAAATCGATACCGTTCTGTCTACCATTACCGAACTCGAAGGTGCATTCAAGTCCGAAGACGTTGGACCGCATTTGTTGGCCGTTGAGGATTTGCTGCAAAAACATAGCTTGATGGAAATGCAAACTACAGCTTTGGGTGAAAATGTACGTAAATTGGCCAGGCAAGCTCAGCAGTATATTTCAGCCGGTCATAAGGAAGCGCCCCTGTTGCAGAATAAAATCGAACAATTGCATAATGCTTATAATAGGTAAATTTTTTGGAAATAGTTTCTCTCTTAGGACCGAGTATTAAAATATTAATTTTGATTTTAATAGATTATTAGATAGCAGTAAAGATCGTCGAGTACGTCTAGAAGATGCGAGAAATTTTTCGCAATTTATTCAAGATCACGAAGATGAAGAAGCTTGGTTGGTTGAAAAACAATTTATATGCAAAGCTGGAATTTTTGCCAAAGATTTAAGAGCAGTATTAAGCCTTCAACAGAAGCATAAAGTATGCAAAAAAATTGTAAAATATGTTCAGATTCAAAAAAATGCCTACAATGTCCCTAATTAATTTTTTTTTTGAAGACTTTAATTGACGAAATGAAAGCTCGAGAAGCCAAATCAGAACTATTACGTTCCGGAGGAGAACAGCTGATAGCTGCAAAACACCCTTCATCCGATGATATCCAATCTCGAATCAAAAGCTTACAACAGCATTGGAAAGTACTCCGAGAACTAGCCGACAATAGACGTAAACAACTGGAAGAAGCCATGGAAGCTTATCAGGTACCTACTTACCTTCGTCCAACAATTGAAATTGAAAATTTTCGCAGATGAAATAATTTTAAATTTTTTTTTATAGTTCTATGCGGATGCTAATGAAGCAGAATCTTGGCTCAATGAACGATTAACATTGGTCAACTCTAAAGATTACGGCGAAGATGAACCCACCGCTCAATCACTATTGCAAAGACATCGTGATCTTTTCGGTGAATTGAAAGCTTACCAAGGAGATGTTCAATCTTTGAACTCTCAAGCCGAACGACTGATGACTCTCGGCATATCTAGTCTTCAAGTAAATTTACTTTCTTTTTGCACTGTGGCCAAATTCGCCATTCGCCAATGTAAATTTCATTTTTAATATTCTCTTCGATTCGCAGCCAACCGGTGAATCAGCAGTACCTGAGAACTTGGAACCTGTCGAAGAATGGGTGAACGAAACGCAACTAGTACCGCAACAAGTCTGGGAAGAAGAACCGGTCGAACGGATCGAATATAGGACTGTAATGGAAGAAAGACAAGTACCACAAGTCAAAAGCTTATATCCATTTAGTGGCCAAGGCATGCTTATGGTTAAAGGAGAAGTACGTTTTGTCTTGTAATGATCTGTCACGCAACGATATACTACACGAGTAAATGTACTAATGCGATTTTACGTCTAGGTGATGTTTCTCTTGAACAAAACTAATCAAGACTGGTGGAGCGTACGAAAGGCCAATGGTCAAGATGGATTTGTTCCCGCTAATTACGTCCGCGAAATTGAACCCAAAGTTATGCAAGTAGCTGTCCGTAAACCTGAACATATCACTACTACGAAACGCATACTTAAAACAAAACTTGTCAAACAAGTAGTCCCAGTTAAGAAGACTATCACTAGGAAATCAAACAGTGCGTGAATTTTTTTAATTTTATTAAATTAATTTACCTTTTGTAGTAAATTGCATTTTTTTTCTAATAGATAAAAAGAAGCCTGTCGTTGACGACAGTTTGAACGTTGACAAGAGGATTAAAAATATTAACGCTACTTATACTCAGTTGCTAGATTTAGCACAAGTGAGTTTCTATTTTGCCCTCATCTTCTTTGTACATGTACATGCATTCATATAAGATTTGAAATTAATATTATTATTTTTTTCCAACAGAAACGTCATATTCTACTTGAAGACTCGATTCGTTTATTCGGATTTTATCGCGAATGCGAAGATTTCGAAAAATGGATCAAAGACAAAGAAAAATTATTACGATCGGAAGACAAAAATGACTCCGTCGAAACGGCTAAAAGAAAATACGAGGTATGCAATTCACTCGCATTAAATAATTTCGTGCTTCGAAAAATTTACCAAAATATGACCTATTGTCCGCAGAAATTCTTGACTGATTTATCGGCAAGTAATAAACGTATCGAAGCTTTGGATGCAGCAGTCGATGATTTTTCAAAAAGAGGCCATAGTCAATTGGAAAAAGTGAAAGCAAAACAGAAACAAATTCACCAAATGTGGGATCATCTGAATTGGATGAAAGCTCAAAAAGAACGTAATTTGGAAGGTGCCTCGAGGTAAGCGTCATTTTAAAAATTTCTTCAAAATTTCCTAAACATGCTCTTCATATCATTATTTTTTTTTAGCGTCGAGTTCTTCCATCGTACCTGCGACGAAGCAAAAGATTGGATGATCGAAAAAATGAATCAGCTCGACATCGCCGAACTAGGAGCCGACCTGAAAACAGTCCAAGCTTTACAGCGTCGACATCAAAATCTAGAACGAGAATTGGCTCCCGTCGAGGAAAAAGTCAATCGGGTCAATTTACTCGCCAATTCTGTCAAGTCTTCGTACCCGAATGAAAAAGGAAACGTTAACGCGAGACTGAAGGAAATACAAGACTTGTGGGAAAGAGTAAAAACCAAAGCTGTAGAACGTCGGTCACGTTTGGAAAACGCTGTTGGTCATCAGATATTCATGAACAGCTCGAAAAATTTACTGAACTGGGTATCAACTGTAAAAGACGCTCTTAATGCGGATGAAACCGCCAGAGACGTTGTGACTGCAGAATCACTGTTGAAAAAGCATCAAGAATTGTACGACGATATTAACGCTCATCAAGACGAATTCACCGAAGTAGAAAAATTAGGTGCTCAACTTTTGCAAAGAAATCCCGCCTTGAAAGATGTCAAAGAAAGGATTGCTTGGTTGAACGCCGAACAGCAAGCTGTAATGAGAGGCTGGAATGAAAAAGGAGATTGGCTAAAGCAGTGTTTGGATTTACAAATACTTAATAAAGAAGCTGACCATATTGATGCTACCACATCGAGCCATGAGGCGTTTTTGGAATTCACCGATTTAGGGGTAAGTTTGGAAATTTCAATAAGAAATTTTAAAAATGAGATGGTGACTTAATCGATAATTTTTTTAGGGATCCATCGATGACGTCGAGACATTACTTAAAAGGCACGAAGATTTTGAGAACACCTTGTACGCTCAAGACGAGAGATTAAAATTATTTAGCGAAATGGCCGATAAATTAATTTCCGCCGGACATTACGATAGTAAAGGGTAAGCTGAAGTTTGATAAAAAGAGGAAGAGAAAAATGATAATATTATTCAAAAAAATCGTATCGTTTTAGAATCGACGAAAGAAGACTGAACGTGTTAAATAGACGAAAAGCTGTCAAAGAATCAGCAGCGAAAAGGAGAGTTGCTTTGACTGCTTCTCGTAATTTCCAATGCTTCAGAGCTGATGTAGATGATTTGAATTGTTGGCTTGCTGACAAATTGAAGACTGCTGGAGATGAGTCGTATAGAGATTTAAGCAATATTGAAAGGAAACTTCAAAAACATGAAGCTTTCGAAAGAGAACTTAGAGCTAATGAAGGTCAACTCCGATCTATCAACAAAGTACTTAGAGTTCTTCATTCTTCGAAAAAAAAAATTTTTGAGTATATTTTATAATATTCTGTCTAAATTTCAGGCTGGCCAAACTTTAATATCGGAAGGAAATTATAGAAAAGGCGAAGTCAAAGAAATATTGAATGATTTAAATAAAACGTGGAGTAAATTAGTGGATTTATGTATGGAAAAAGGTCGCAGATTGAGACAAGCATCTGCTCAGCACACTTATAATCGTACTTTGGAAGATGCTAAACTGAAATTAGACGAATTCGAAAAGAATTTACAATCTACTCAAGTCGGTACTGATTTGAGACATTGTAAACAACTACTCAAAAAACACCAAGTAAGCGATTAGGTGAATTAATATTTTTACCGCACAAAACTGAATATTTTAAATTAATTTTTTATGGTCAATTTTCAGGTAACAGAAGCTGAAATAAAACAATGGCAGCAGAAAGTCGACGATTTAATGACAGTTGGTCAAGAAATGGCTCAAGAAGGCCACTTCGACGCGAATAATATCTTAAAAGCCAGTAAAGAGTGTCAAGACAAGTACGAAAACTTCGAATAATTTCCAATAATCTTCAAAATTCGAATTATTTCTATTTTTACAAATGACAATTTTTTTTATGTAGATTTACTACTTTGAAAGAACCGTTGAAATTACGACAAGAAGCTCTCCAAGAAGCTTTGCGTTTCCATAAATTTGGTTTCGAATTGGAAACCGAACTCGGATGGATAAGGGAACATTTACCACTGGCATCTTCAGAAGTTCTCGGAAATAATTTATATCAAGCTCAATCGTTACATAAAAAACATAAAAAATTAGAAGCTGAGATACGCGGTCATCAGCAGATGATTGATAAGACACTCGCTTCCGGCGAAGCTCT
The DNA here is from genome assembly GCA_959613365.1 of Balanococcus diminutus. Classification (NCBI taxonomy): domain Eukaryota; kingdom Metazoa; phylum Arthropoda; class Insecta; order Hemiptera; family Pseudococcidae; genus Balanococcus; species Balanococcus diminutus. The sequence continues at coordinate 30,654,384 of OY390715.1, read as the reverse complement.
AATTCATCAGAAACATCCGGAAACCAAACAAGTATACAAAATATGTGTCATAATTCGAATTTAGGTCCTCGATATTGACTGATTTTTTTTTTGAAGGTGACTTCACTATGTACTGGGTTACAAGACGCTTGGCAAGATTTGAAAATGAAAGCTGCAGAACGTAGTCGTAAATTAGATTTGTCACTAAAAGCTCAACAATTTTTCTTCGAAGCTAATGAAGTCGAAAGCTGGCTTACGGAGAAAAACGACATTTTAAAGTCTACCGATTACGGTCGTGATCGGGACGCCGCATCAAAATTGCTAACCAAGCATAAGGTATATATTCTGTGTTATAAAATCAGATATTTTTTTTAGAAATTGCTTAAAAATTGATTTTTTAGGCCTTGGAACTTGAATTGGATACTTATTCCGGAATTATTAATGAAATGGGCCATGTAGCTGGTGCTATGATCAACTCAAAACACCCAGATTGGAAAGCAATTGCTAGTAAACAACAAGCAATCACTCAGCAAATGAAAAATTTGCAGAAATTGGCTGGTACCAGGCAGCAAAATCTTATGGATAGTATTTGCCGGTAAAAAATCGTCCCATTTTTTTCTGTACCTTGAAGATTTTTTTTGTATTAATTCAAAGAAATGTTTTCAGACACGAATATATGAGCGAAAGTGATGAATTAGAACAATGGATCAAAGAAAATATGCAAGTTGCCGCTTCCGAAGATTACGGACAAGATTATGAACATCTTCAGGTGCTCATTTAAAAAAAAAATTAAATTAAATTTTCAACCAGATATAATTTTTTATAATACTTATTAATTTTTTTTTTTTTTTTTCAGTTATTACAAAATAAATTCGATGATTTAAAACATCGTGTCGAAGCTGGCGCAGACAGATTTAATCAATGCGAAGAACTCGCAAAAAAATTAATCGCCAACGAATCACCTCATACTGCAGTTATTGAAAAAAGACAAGAACAACTGAGAGAGTCGTGGAAACAATTATTACATATGCTTGAAAGTCGCGAACAAAGATTGAACGCTGCCGGAGAAATCCACAGATTCCATAGAGATGTCGCCGATGCTTTATCTAGAACTCACGATAAAGATGCGGCCATTTCAGATGACTTGGGTAGAGATTTGAATTCCGTCCTGACGCTGATCCGTAAACATGAAGGGTTCGAGAATGATTTAGTCGCTTTGGAAGCTCAACTTCAGGTATAAATTGTCAAAAAGATCTACTTTAATGAAAGATCTCAACTAGAAGTATTAATTGTACGGAAAATATTTTAGATATTAGTCGAAGATGCTGTGCGATTGCAATCGCTTTATCCTGGTAATAATGCCAGTCACATTGCCAATCAGCAAAATATCGTAGTCAGCAGTTGGACTGCATTGCAAGAACGATCAGCTCATAGAAGAGAAGCGCTACAAGCCAGCTGCGATTTACATAGATTTTTAGCTCAAGTACGTAAAGAACATACGAGTGCATAGTAAAAAAATATATATTCATCATAAATAACACTATACTGATGATTTTTATAGGTGAGAGACCTAATCAACTGGGCAAGTGGCTTGAGAGCTGCTATGATGACTGAAGAGAAGGTTCGTGATGCTGCCAGTGCTCAGATATTAAAAGCCGAACATGAAGCGACCAAAGCTGAAATTGAAGCTCGTGAGAATACCTTCAAATCTGTTATAGAACTAGGAGAAGCTTTGGTTCAAGGAGGACATTACGCTGCTCCCGTAAGTATTCATATTTTACAAGAAATATGGTCGGTTTATTTTTGTAAAAATTTATTTGGAAAATATGTCTGCCTGTGAAGGAAATACAAGAAAAATTCAATCACTTATTGGAAGAAAGACAATCATTACACACTGCATGGCAGCACAAGAAGGTTCATTTAGATCAGCTGATCGATTTACACTTTTTCCTTCGAGATGCCAAACAAATCGATACTCTTTGCGGAGCTCAGGAAGCTGCATTATCGTCGAGCGAATTCGGTACATTAAAATTTATCAAAATAATTTTTACATCAGCGGTTGGTAACAAAAAATTGTTTCTCTCAGGTACCTCAGTCGACGAAGTGTCGGTGCTAGTGAAAAAGCACAGCGATTTTGAAAAATTAATGGCGACTCAGGAAGAAAAAGTGATTCAGTTGCAAGAACATGGTGATAAGTTACTGGCGCAGAATCACTTTGAAAGTCCTCTTATTGCTAAAAGAATGTCAGAAGTGATAGCTCGTCGAGAACATGTGAAAGAATTGTGCCATCTTAGAAAAATAAGACTGGAAGATTCCTTATTACATGCTCAATTTACTAGAGATGTTGCTGAGGTATTAATTTCAATTCTGCGAATATAAATTCCTATTACTTTTTGAATCACTTACTCATCAATTATTTTTTGCAGGCTGTGTCATGGATAGACGAAAAGAGCAAAAAATTAGAAAAAGAAGTTGGTAAAACTGAAGTTACCAGTTTAGAAGATAAAATTAAAAAATTACAAAAACATCAAGCTTTCCAAGCTGAGTTGGTTGCTCATGAAGGAAAAATCAAAAGTATTCAGCAAAATGGTATGATTATTATTTTTTTAGTTTTGAATTCACGATGATAGGTACGATATAAATGGTATAAATTTTTTCATTTAATTTTTTTCAGGCGAAGTACTACTGGCTAAAAAGCACAAAGCTTCTCGAGAAATCAAATCTCAGTTGGATCACTTATTAAGCTTGTGGAAGAATTTATTACAAGAATCTAACAACAGAGGACGTGGACTAGAAGAGGCTCAAGATATATTGGAATTTAATAATCAAGTCGATAAAATTGAATCCTGGATGAGAGACAAAGTACGTTCAAAATTACTGGAAAAAATAATGGTTTTCTATTACTATACTCACTTGAACTTATTTTATTGTTTTACAGGAAGTGATGGTTCAAGCTGGAGACATGGGCCGTGATTACGAACATTGCTTGGCTCTTCAGAAGAAATTGGACGACGTAGATCGCGTTGATGACTCCAGAATAAAAGCCATAAACGCATTAGCTGATAAACTAATTAGACAAGGAAGAAGCGATTCTCGTAGCATTCATCAACGTCGAGAAAATTTCAATACAAAGTTCGTATAGTCAATATTGAACTTGCCTCTCAATTAAATATTCAACTCAAAATTGAATTTTTTTCACCTTCATAGATGGCGAGCTTTACAAGGAGCTTTGAGCGAATACAAAGAACATTTGGCCGGAGCTCAAGAAATTCACGCATTTAACCGAGATATCGATGATACAGCTCAACGAGTCGGTGAAAAAGCCAACGTTTTGTCTTCCGAAGATACCGGACGAGATTTGGCTGCTGTTGAGTCGTTACAAAGAAAACAAGAAGCTCTAGAAAGAGATATGACCGCAATTGAAGGAAAATTAAAGGTAATTAAATTTTTTAAATTTTCGAATTTGTAGAATTACTTGATTTGACTCTGTAAAAATTACAGGAACATGACTTGGAATGTCGCAAACTGGTTCAAAAATATCCAGACATGTCTTCGCCAATCAGAGCTAAATTATCGGAATTACAAGAAGCTTGGAGAAATCTGCAAACTTTGTCAAGAAACCGAAAAGATGCCTTGAATATGGCTCATACCAATCATAAATTTATCGCTGATTTAAAAGAATTGGAAATTTGGGTGGCCGATACCATCAAAAAAATGGACTCTTCCGAATTACCTACTAATATTCCTGAAGCCAAAGCAGCCTTGGAATTACATCACGAACGTAAAGTGAGTGAAGACAAGTTCAATAAAAATCATTGACTGTCTTATTTATTCTTTTAAAAATATTCATCATGTTGATTTTTAATAGGCTGAAATTGACGGTCGCCAAGAATCCTTTAAAATTCTCAAAGAAGCTGGTCTTAAACTAACTCCGGTCCGGAAAGACGAACTAAACCACTTGGAAGAATTACGAAGGACTTTAAATTCTGCTTGGGAAGAACGTAAAACGAAATTAAATCAAGCATTACAGTGGCAGTTATTCAAAGAACAGGCTGAACAAGCGGAAAGTTGGCTCGCTAGTAAAGAAGCCTTCTTGAATAACGATGATCTAGGAGTGAGTATATTCGTACTTTAAAAAAAATCTATTTATATTTACCATCTCATATTGACCATTGGTTTATCTTAGGAATCGTTATCCGGCGTCGAAATTCTGCTCAGGAAACACGAAACTTTTGAAAAAACCGTCACAGCTCAATTGAGTAGAATTGACGATTTGGAAAAATTTGCCATGGAAATTTTAGCAGATCAACATTACAACAGCGCTGGTATCCAGAATAAATTGCAGAGTGTCTGTAGCCGACGAGATAAACTCAAAGAGAGCAGTGCTGCTCGTCGTAAACGCCTGAACGATTCGAAACAATTGCAGCTTTTCCTCCGAAACATGTATGAAGTCGAGGGTTGGCTTATTCAAAAACAACAAATCGCCGGCGATGAAAGTTACCGCGATCCTACCAATTTACAAAGCAAAATTCAAAAACACGCCGCTTTCGAATCCGAACTGATTGCCAATCGAAATAGATTAAACGCAGTTACCGCCGAAGGCGAAAGTTTAATCAGCGCCGGTCATTTCGCCGGTCCGGAAATACGCGCTAGGCTGGATAAATTGGAAACCGAATGGAGAAAGTTGCAAGAAGCCAGTGCTTTGAAAAGAGAAAGGCTTAACGACGCGTATCAGGTAGGAATCGGGTTATGTAAAAGGATATCTCTTGGGTAACTGCGAGTCTATTTTGAGATCTTTTTTTCAGGCAATGGTATTTAGTCGAACTTTGGAAGATCTTGAAGCATGGATCGAAGAAGTCGAAGCTCAACTTCAGTCCGAAGATCATGGCAAAGATTTAGCCAGCGTTGCTAATTTATTGAAAAGGCATTCGTTGTTGGAAAATGATGTACATAGTCATGGCGAAGCTTGCCAGCAGTTGAAAGACACAGCTACGACTTTCCAAACCTCGAATCATTTTATGAAAGACGAAATTCAAGAACGAGCTAATTCTGTTATTCAAAGGTAGGTCGACTCGAACCTTTCGTATTGAATTTTTTCAATATAAATTGCAATAAATCTTCTGAAACTTATTGCATTTTTTTTATGTTGAAACGATGGATTGAATGTGAAACATATTTTTCATTTTTTTTGCGATTCTTATATTGGTTTAATCACAAAATTCTCCAAATTGCGTAATTTAGGTATCACTCGCTCCAAGAACCGATGCAAATCCGTAGAGACAATTTAGAGGATGCTCTTCTCTTGTACCAGTTCTCTCGTGACGTTGAAGATGAACTACAATGGCTTGCTGAAAAAGAACCATTTGCTGCGTCTTCGGATTATGGAACGAGTTTGAATACAGTTCAAAAATTACAGAAGAAACAACAGGTAGCCTCTTGTTTTACGTCTAATCTTGCTTAGAAATAAAATATGATGATTTACATTCATGTATTTTTTTAAATTTTATTACTCAGGCTTTAGAAGCTGAATTACTATCTCACGAACCGGTCATAAATGCTTTATCTAGTCGAGCTCAACAAATGATGCGAAGTGGGCATTTCGCCTCTCAACGAATTGACTCATTGCTAAGTGATGTAATGGAAAAATTCGCTCACATCAAAGAATTAACCAACATAAGAAAACACAAGTTACTCGATGCTTTGGAATCACAAATGGTTAGTTTATTGAATGGATGCTTAATTAAAATTGAGATTTCATTGACTATAATTAATCCAAAAAAATGTTTGAAATTCAGTTCTTTGATGAAGCAAATGAAGCTAAAGTATGGTTGAAAGAAAAACGACCTATAATTACTTCATTAGATTATGGAAAAGATGAAGATTCTGTTCAATCGTTGATTAAAAAATTGGAAGCAGTTGAAAGAGAGCTAAGTGCTTTTCAGCACACTGTTGGACGTTTATCTAGTTTGAGCCAATCGTTAGTTGATAGGTCACATTTCGATAGTAAAAATATTACTAAAATGCAGGTAGGAATTATTACCCCTTTATCTGTACATTTTTTATTTTATTTTTTTTATTTTGGAAAGTTGGAAATTAAATGTGATGAACTTTTTTCAGTCTGAGATTGAAAAAGAATTAAATGAACTTCAAGCATTATGTAAATTGCGAGAAGCCAGATTATTGGAAAGTAGAAAATTGTACAGATTTTTAAGAGAAGCTGAAGAAGTCGCTGAATGGATTAATGACCAAACCGCAGTAGCTGCTTCGGAAGATTATGGTCGAGATGTTGAACACGTCGAGCTTCTTATACAGGTACTTTTTTTTTTGTTTCTTTGTACTTTTTTTTTTGTAAAATTGTAGACATTTTATTAATAATTCAATTTGTTTGTCGCAGGCATTTGATAATTTCTTGGCTGGTTTGAGTGGAAGTGAAGGTCGAGTACTCAGCTGTTTGGAGACTGGAAAAGTTCTGGTAACAGAAGGAAACCGAGAGAAAGAAAAAATCACCATGAAACTGGATGAAATCCAACAATTGTGGGATGACTTGAAAGAACTTTCCCACGCTCGTCAAGAAGTATGTACTCCTTTCTATCATCATTATTCGTTTCAATGAGTTGTATCACTAATTTTTGTCATCTTGAATTTTTCAGGCTTTAGCCGGAGCCAAACAAGTTCACGTATTTGACAGAACAGCTGACGAAACGATCAGTTGGATTCAAGAAAAAGACTCTCTATTGATGGCCGAAGACTACGATAATAATTTAGAAACTATTCAAGGCTTGGTTAGAAAACACGAAGGTTTCCAAGCCGATCTAGCTGCTGTTAAAGAACAGGTATCTATTTTAATATTCTATATCAGTTTTTGTTGAATGTGTATCATAATTCATTATAATGTTTTGATAAACAGGTCGAAGCTGTGGTTGAAGAAGCCGGTCGTTTATCCGGATTATTTCCAGATGCCAGAGACCATATCGAAGTTAAACACGAAGAGACTCTGGAAGCTTGGACGCAACTTCTCGAGCGATCGGAGCAACGAAAAGATAAACTGCATCAGACGGAAAAATTGCAAGCTTACTTCGACGAATATACCGAATTAATGTCAGTACCTTATATCTATAGGTGTTCATAATATTCCAGTAATATTACCAGAAATATAATCAATTCTTCATTTTTTAGGGCTTGGATCAACGAAGTAATGGCCAAAGTGACCTCTGCTGAGTTAGCTCAAGATGTAGACGGAGCTGAGAAATTACTGCAAAGGCACGAAGAACACAGAGCTGAAATCACTAGTCGACAAGATGCTTTCAATAAGTTTTACGCCACTGGAAATGATCTTATTAGAAAAGGTCACTTTTTAGGCAATGATATTCAGGAAAAAATTAAAACTTTGGAGTTACGTTACCATTTACTTAACGAGACTTGGAGGAATAGGAGAGTTTTATACGAACAGAATTTAGATACTCAGGTAACTTCAATTATAATTGATATTTTGTTTCTAAATGGGCACCTGTACTTAATTTTTCGAAAAATGAAAACTTATTTTTTTTTAAATCTTAGATCTTTAAAAGAGAAGCTGAACAACTCGAAAACTGGGTTCTCTCTCGCGAACCAATGCTGCACGATGAGAAATTAGGCGATTCTATTCATCAAGTCGAAGAATTAATTCGTAAACACGATGATTTTGAGAAAACTATCGAAGCTCAAGAAGAAAAGTGCAACGCTTTGAAACGTATTACGATGGTAAATACGAATAAGAAAAATTATTTTAAAATCTCGACACAATTGGTAATTTTGTTTAAACTTTTTGTATGTTTTTACCAGCTCGAAAAAGCATTTGTTAAGCAAAAAGAAATTGAGAAAGTAGCTCGAATCGCTGAAAAAGATCGTTTAGAGAAAGAAAGACTCGAAGCACGAAAGCGAAGAGAAGTTCAACGAATTACTGACGTATGTTCTTTAAATTTCGTACTCAATAATACTCGTAGCATAGAATTATTTTACCAATATTTAATGAAAATCAATTACAGGAGAGACGACGTGAAGACAGAAGACGAGTCGATCCTCGTTCCCTAAAAGAAGACATGAACGGCGAAGATGAATTTGACTCTGATATCAGGTACTTACTACTTATTACGTTTAAGGCTTCGCCAATGGTTATGGAGTGAACATGATTAACTCGCACATAAGCAATATATGCACGTTTAACATATTTTATCGATAATTTTCAATTCATACGATTTTAATTAATGGCTGAAAATTTTTTAATCTTTTTGCATGATTTTATAATACATGCTTAATTTACAATAACGCATTTGCATGATGGCATTCAGCGGTGAAGACTCGTCCAAACATTCTTTAGCTTCGTTTCCATCATTTCGATCCGTAGATAGTGAAACTAACCGAGATGATGGTAGTAGTGAAAGGTAATTATGTAGTTGGTCTTCTTTTGTTCTGTCGCATTTCTTTCATAGCTTTAATACCTTAATTCGGCAGAGAATTGGTTCACATATCTTTGAAGTTATTTATGGTCGGCAACTTATCATTATCATAAGTGCTTGAGCTGCACCCAAAATTTAAAAAGTGAAATGAGCTGCAAAAAAAAAAAACAAAATAATATTAAAATTTCGTTTTTTTTTCTAAAGAAAGATCTTTTAAAATTTTTGGAGAAAAATTTTGAATTTTTTGGCATAGAAATATTCTCAATTTTTTGGCATAGAAAAATTCTCAATTTTTTGTCATGATGAAATTTCTGAATTTTCTTGGAATGAAAAATTTCGAAAATTTTTAGAGCCAGCATATTGGATTATTGGAGGATGTGTTTTTTTTTTGGGGGGGGGGTGATAAAAATTTTACAGTATTTTCGGAGAAAACAGTTTTTAATATTGAAAAATTCGAATTTTTTTCGTATTAAAAAATTTTATTTATCTGGAATAAAAAAATTCTTAATTTTTTTTAGTAAAAAAGTTTAGATTTTTGACATGAGAAAATTCTCAATTTTTGGTACCTATAGAAAAATACTCATTTTTTTTTTAATGAAAAAGTTCTCAATTCTTCTGTTATCACAGAAAATTTTTTGATTTTTAAACATTCATTTTTTTAGAGAAAGAATTTAAAAATTGATAAAATTTTTGAAAGTATCGCATTTGGCCCGAAAGAGCATTTTGGAGAAAAAATTTTCAATTTTTGGAAAAAATTCTTTTTTTTTAGAAAAGAAACATTTTTTGATAAAATGTTTTAATATTTTCGGAGAAAAATTTCAATATTTTTAAATAGTAAAAATGTCTTAATTTTTTTAATGCAAAATACTTAATCCTTTGTATTTTTGTTGTGAGAAGAAATGTTCTAATAATTATTTTTACTTTTGGTGCTAAAAAATGGTTCAATTTTTTGTGAAAGAAATTCTCCGCTTTTCTGGAGAGAAAAAAATCATTATTAAAATCAACATTTTTACCAAATAAAAAATTTAAATTCGTCACCTCCTCGAATTCCACATCAGCCCTTCTTTTTCTAAAACCACATACTATTCTCTGCTGAAGGTGCTTTTATTTTATTTTATAAAACTAAAGATTTCAAAACAGCTAATTAGTTCTTCGTGTATGGTTCTACAGAAATATGAGGGATATGAGTGTTCATGGGTAATTATTAATTCTTTTTATTGTTTCGTTGTAGATTGAATTCGTCAACTTCACCGGTTGCTTATCATAAAGGTGGAGCTATTTCTTCGTTATTCGGAGATAGAATAAGAAAAGGTATGTATTTCGTAAAATATTATATTTTTAGTTTTTATGTTTTTATTTTTTATTCAACGGAACGCCGGAAAAAGACACATTTTAAAAAACGAAAAAAGTTAAGGTCTTGAAAATATATAAATACTTTTTTTTTTTCTTTTTTTTTCGGGAAGTCGTCGAGTGTTTTTATACAACAATTATTATTTTTTTCAATATGTTTATTTAACGTCGTTGAACCTTGAGGTTACTTGTAACGCAAGGAAATAGAATTTACTACATAGGTTTTATTTCTTCACTGTTATATTTTTTCTTCGAAGAGTCGCGGTCATTAAAATATTTACCTGACAGTAATTGCAGGTATCTTATCTATTTTTATTTTTATTTTTTATTTTTCAGATATCAAAAGAGCAGAAAGCATGAAAGCTGACTATAGCAAAAAACCTCGCCGAACACCCAGTTTTACTACCCGAAGAAGAACTCAAAGTTTCAGAAAATTACAAAAACTAGAACAATTAGATCAGTTACCTCCTGTTGAAATTCAAGGTTTACTCGATAGAAAACACGAACTGCAAAGTGGGGGTAAAAAAGCCCCCGTTAGATCTTGGAAAACTTTATATACCGGTAACGATCGCTTACAAGATGATAATCCACGTGCTCGAAACGTATAATTATTTCAATTTACAATTATTTTCGTAGTACTGTGCGGGCAGCTGTTATGCTTCTTCAAAGACCAAGATGATTTCTTGAGCAGTAAAGCCGCCACACCGCCTATAAGTATTTACAAAGCTCAATGTAAGAAAGCCGAAGATTATACTAAACGAAAACACGTGTTCAGGTTGGTATTGGCGAACAAAGCGTATTTCAAAAAATGCAATAAAAAATTATTAATTTGTTAACTTTTAGGTTGTGCTGCGAGGATGGTTCGGAATTCTTATTTTTAGCCAATAGTGAAAAAGAAATGGAAGACTGGGTGAATAAAATACAATTCCACGCTCAGCTCCCTCCTAGTTTGCAATTGCTTAGTTACGATGATACTCAAAAGGTCGAAAATATTTAGTCAATTTTCAATGCTCAAAATATGTGATTTTAGAAAATATCAAAATAACTGGCAATATTTTTTTTCTACAGGAATTGCAATCTAATGTCGAATCAGTCCCCACTGCAGCCCACGACACGTCAAGTTCGAGTCGCGAATCAACTCCAGAAGTGCAACGTCGTAAGAGCGGTCCAACCATGAATCGTGGTAGCATACATGCTAACGATGGGTACCATAATAAAACGGCCATTACTGCCCCTCGTTCGGCGCCTCCTCCTGTGCCAGCTAGAACCTCCTCAGCCGAGGGTCTCTCGGTGACGTTACGAAATAAACAAAATAATGGTAAGAAATCCAATTAATAGAGAAATTAATTCAAAAATCGTGTTCTTCATGAAGTATTTTCGTTGCTTAGATGGAATGGAGCCTTCAGCTAGACCACATTCTTATCAAATACAACAATCTAGAGTTATTCAAAATGGTAATTCTGATTGGAGAAGGAGTAGTGAGAGCACTTACGATCTATCTCCTACTAATCATGGTAAATACTGCAGATAAATTATGGTAACTTGAATTGAACGTTATTTTTGAAATATTTTAAAAATGTATTTCAATGTTTATAGAACCTCCACCACTACCAACCACCGCTCCGCCATTAAGAAATGTACATAATGCCAAAGAAGCTTGGCAAAATGATTATAGGCACAATTCATGTGAGTACATGTTACTTTTTTTTTGAATCAATTGCTTATACAAGGTGTCCGAAAAATCTACTTTTTTGCAGAATAAATTATATTATTTTTGGGGTAAAAATATTTTGAATTTTGAAAACTTTTCCAATTTTTTAGAAAAAAATCTTCATTTTTCAAAATTAACAATATTTTTTTTTTTTTTTTTTTTTTTGAAAAAAAATCTCAAAGTTTTTTTGAATATCTAGTTATCTACATAATATAAAAAAATAATTTTTTGAAAGGAGAGATTTCTCAATTTTTATGGAGTAAGGTATTTCTCATTTTTTCGAGAAAAACAAATCTTAGAGGTGAAATGAAAAATCATTCAATTTTTTGGAACACTAAAAAAAATCTTGTTTTTTTGGAAATACCCAGGTAAAACAATATTTTCCATTAAAAAAAAATAAAAATAAGAAAAATAATTTCTCAATTACTTATTTTATTGCAGAGAAAAATTCTCTTTTTTTTTTGAATAAAAATGCTATCTATTTTTTTGGAAATAAAAATAATTTTTCCTTATTATTGGAGAAAAAAATATTTGTTTGGAAGTGGAAATAAAAATTTCTCAAGTTTTTTTTAAATAGGTATAAAATTTTCCATTTTTTTTTTTTTTTTGGTAAAAAAAAATCTTGATTTTTTTGGAACGAGAGATATCTTTTAATTTGTTGGAATACTCAAAAAATTCTTATACCCCGGGTAGAACAATATTTTCCATTTATTTATTTATTTATTTTGAATGAAAGTTTTTAAATTTTACTAGAAAGAATAAGTAAGAATTTCTCAATTTTATTGCAAAGAATAATTTATTGTCATTTTTTTGAATGAAAAAGTCTTTTAATGTTATTGGAAATAAAAATGGAGAAAAAATTTCTCATCTTTTTGGAAGTCAAAATGAAAATTTCTCAACTTTTTTTAAATATAAAATTTTCCAGGGTTTTTTTCGTGAAAAAATCCCTTCTTCCCTTATATAATTTACGATCCCTTCCATAACTAAACCTCCTTCACGATACGCCTCTAGCCTTAGTTGCTGTATATGGCGTTTAAAAAAATAAATAAATTAAAAAAAATTCTCGATTTTTTTTGAAATAAGAAATCTTTTCTCTAGTTTTAAATTTAAAAATTTTTCATTTTTTTTTAATAAAAAGATTATTCTTGATTTTTTTGTAATAAAAAATATTCCATTTTTTTGTATTTTGAAGTCTTGACTCTTACATCCTCAATTTTTTTTTTTTTTTTTACATTCATACTTGTACTAGTGAAAAATTGGGTCCATGAAAATTTGTTTACGCTTCTGACAGGTTGTGGGCTCTTTCTCAAAAGAGGAAAACATTTTTGAGCCTTTTTGGAGAAAATTTGGGTCCCTTTATAAGTTCTGCAATGAAAACCCTATATTGTGAATAGAATTTCGAATAATTTAATGCATTAAATTTTTTTTTAGCTTACAATGTCGGTGTTATCCCATCGAAGCAATCAATAGTAAGTATTGCACCCTTTAAATTAACAAATTTTTCCAATTGTCTTCTAAACCAACATTTCTCTTGCAGAATAATTCAAATAATGGTAATAATCGCGCATCTACGTTACCGCCATATATCAGTCCTCCAGTAGGAGCCAATATTTATCAAAACGTAGACCCCATTCAAAGACCACCGAGCGAAAGTTCCAGCGAAAGCGAACATCCAGCGTCGATTACACGTAAAGACAAACGATCTAGTGTTTTAACCAGTCTTTTTAGGAAAAAGAAGGCTACTCATTTGTAATATACTCGAAATTTGTGTCATGTTTTCGTTTCCATTTTATTCGTTTATAATATTTATTACTCTTTTTATTATACAAATACGTTAGTTGTATTTGTAGTGTGAATTATGACTTAAGTTGCAGGTTACATTTTTCTTTTTTTTATAGTTATTATATTTATTTTTACGTACGACCGTATGTATTATTTGATTGTTGTTTATTTAAACGTATTGAAAAATAAAATGTTTTTATACGTTCGATTTGTAGATTCAAAGTCTGGTCATTCCATATTTTTGCGAGTTAAAATTATGACATTATTTCAGTTAAAATAAAATAGAATAAATAAAAATGCTTTGGAGTTTTTCAGCAAAAGGTTCTACTAATTAGATAGGTATCCAGTTTTAGGTTTGACGTCAGCGCTTTTCACATATGCAACAGAACCTCCAAATAGACCTCGTATTGGAGGTTTTGAACCTCCTAGATTGAGAACTAAATTCAATGTGAATGATTCCGTCAAAATAAACAACATCACGGCACAAAAAAAAATCACTATTATATGGTATTAATATTTTTTGAAAAAAAAATCCAGAAGTCATCAGATCATCGCATTTACAAGACATTAAAAAAATGTCATATTTTACGTTTTTTTTTTTTTAAATTGAAAAAAATAGATTAAAAATTGGAAAAAAAATTGTAATTAAAATGTGTTTAACATAAACAGTTTCGCCCAAGAACACAATTTACGGCGATTTTCCATTTTTACCTTCATTTTCAGGAACTATCATTTTTCTCATTTTTTTCAATTTTTCGTAGTTTTTGAAAAATTCTCACGGGTATGAAAAAAATAAAAAATCGTTTTAAATTGTCTTTTTGGGCAAAACTGTGTATGTTAAACCCATTTTAATTACAAAATTTTTTTCCCCAACTTTTAATCTATTTTTTTCAATTAAAAAAAACGTAAAATAACGACATTTTTTTAATATCTCTTAAATGCGATGATCTCATGAATTCTGTGTTTTTTTTTTTTTAATATTAATAACGATGATAATACTTGCCAACTAAAGGCATAAAACCGATTCTGTACCTAACATTTTGGAATTTTTTTCGAATTTTGATTTTTTTGCAAATTTTTTAAGATTTGAGGGCTCTTGCGCGATTGGAAGATATTATTCGATTTGAAATTTTTTTTTTGTTTTTCATGTATCCCCAAGACGCAACTTTTCCGCGGTATTAAATTTTGAAAATCGAAAATTTTTGATTTTTGCTTCACCCTAATTAACATGCCCCCCCCCCCCAAAAAAAAAAATCTCACTTTTTTTTTCTTGAAAAAATACTTTTGCCTGAAGATATTACCTTTAGGAAAAATTCTCTTGTCAAAAAAACTTTTTAATACCTACCTATCTATTGACAAAAAAATTTTCATGAAAATTTATTCTGACAAAAAAATCATAATAGGTACCTAACAATTTCTTTAGAAAAATTGCCCAATACATACTTACATTCGATACCACTAGCTCTATGTTTGACGGATTGGAGTGGGGGAATACATAACTTGCAAAGAAAAAATTTTGAATAACATTAAAAAACGAAAAAAGCACGAATTTTCTTTTTTGAAATTTGGAAAATTACCTAAACTCACCAAAAAATTTTATTTTTTCCCTTCGTGAAATGTTTTTTTGCGATAATTTTAACGTGTTTGTCAGAACGAAGTTTCTGAAAAGCCATCACAATTTTACAAGTGACGGTTTCATCCCCTCCACCTTGACCACACACCCATATATCTATATATGGAACATGGCTCTGATGGTGATGGAGCTAAGTTTGTGCAGCTCCAAATTACCCTTATAATAGGCTCTGAGCAACCTTGACAGGTTTAGGAGCAAAAAAAGCATCCTCTTACTCCCCCTCGATGAAAACTTTAATAAAAATTATTGTATTTCTCATTTCATTAGAACTCAAACCATACATTATGCAAGTATACCTACGTATTGAAGCCAGTTTTTAAAAAATGATTACTTAGTGAACAATTTTTTTCAACAAATGAGATATACTCGCACGTTACGTTGCTACCATATGTTTTCATTTAACAAAATTGAGCAAATTTTTCATCAACTCTAGTTTTATTTTACCTCCGCGTAAATTGAAAATTTACCTTCACATGCCACAAAGGTGAACCTAAGGACAAAGTTGAAAAAAATTCAGTCGAGTACTTGAAAAAATACATTGTCGTTTATTATGTTGAAAGATGGTAAGAAAACCAATCACCATGAAAAACATCTCGTTAATCGTGACGTTCGCGATAATTTTTATGGTTTCTTATACTTGGGCAGAATGCACACCGAAATCTGTTGTCAAAGAAAGCAATACATTTCGGGTCACCAACAGTTACCTAAACAGTAGAAACTCCGGTTGGGAAAGATGTAAGTACCTTTATCATTATAACCATCAATTATCATTGGCAAAATTTTAAATACTTAGTTAGTGGAAGAAAAATCTCAAGTACCTATCCAAAAAAATTACATTTCCAATTGCAGTTAAAAACATAATGAAAGGAAGATTGGTAGATCCTATTTGCACATCTAAAGAAGAGGTTATGAATGCTTTATGCGAATGCGTCACTAAAAAACCCAAAGATTCGAAAAAAGGTGAAAACAAAGAAACAAAAGAATCTTGTATCTGGACTGCACTATCAAATCCAGATGGAACCAGTACACTCAAATATGCCAATATGTATCCATGTGGTGACGACGTTTATGTAACGCAAGGATACGCAGCTTATGACGGGGATGTCCACGATGTGTTTGTGGTAGAAGAAAAAAAGGAAAATAAGAGTTCATCGTTTATTTTCAAAGAGGTTGCAAGAGAGATTGATTTTAAAGTTTTCAAGGAAAATAATCATTCTTACGTGAGACAACTGTATTCTCAATTGTTATCTGTCATCCTCAATTTGGATAAGCACATATTTTCCTAAGAACATAATTATTTACGATTTATTTGATGTAAACAGACTTTGAAAAATACAGGTATAGATATAAAATGCGTAATATTTTCACGAATAGGAACTGCCTTCTATTTCAAAAAAAACTGCTTGTTTTTTTTTTTTAAAACAGAACTGAACTGAAAAGTGATGAATTTTTTTTTACCATATCACCGTAAAAATTGTCAGAGCCATAACTTTGAAATTTTCTAGGGTGTAGCACTATAGTTTGATTTCCCCCGAAAAAAATAATTCAAAGAAATGAAGGATTACTTTTCTCCACAAAACGCAGAATTCTTTCTTTAAAAAACTGCACTTACCTATACCTAGATTTTTTTCCAAAAAAAGCTAAGAGAAGTTTTTATTTTTAGTCCAAAAAATAGAAAAAATTTTCACTCCGAATAATTAAGAACCCCTCCCCCCTCACAACAATTTTTCCCCCAGAATAAGAAATTTTTCATTATAAAAATTGTAAAATTCTTATTTCCAACAAATTTAAAATAATTATTTTCTGCTGCCAAAAACTGAGAAATTTTTGCTCCCAGAAAACTGAAACATTTTCTATATCGAAAAAAAAATCCAAAGAAATTGAAGCCTCGTGTTTGATTTCTAAAAATTAAGAAATATTTTCACTCCAAAAATTTTTCTCTATCAAAAAATTGGAAAATTTTTATTTTCAAAAATGAGAAAATTTTATTCAAAAGATAGAGAAATTTTTCTTTTTAATGAAGTTGAGGAATTTTTTTGCTTCATAAAAAATGGAATTATTACCAAAAAAGGTTGATAAATTTCTTATTCCACAAAAAAATAGGGAAATTTTTTATCCCCCCCCCCAAAAAAAATACAAATATTTTTCCCTGCAAATATTTAAATAATATTTTTCTTCAAAAAAATTTTAAAACTTTTTATTCAAAAAAGAATTGAAACATTTTAAATTTCAGCCGAAAGCGCCGGTTTTTTGTTTTGAATTTTTTTGTTTTAATAAATAAATACCTACTGAAATAGGTAAATAAAGATTTTTTTCACCAAAAAAATGAGGAATTTTTTATTTCCAGAAAATTATGATACATTTTTTCTCCACAAAATAAAAAAATGTTTTCAATACAAAATAAATGAAAAAATTTCTTCAATCCAAAAAATGGCGAATTTTTCATACCAAAACCACCGAGAAATGTTTTTATTAAAAAAAATAATAAAAAAAAAATAAAGGTTTTTCTCTCCAAGACTTTGAGAGGAAAAAAACACGTTTACCTACTCCTAAAAATTTTTGAAATTTACTGTACCTATCAAAAAAATAGTGATTACGTATTTTTATATTCTTCAAAAAAATTGGTTCCTTTTTCCAAAAAATTAAAAGTTTCTTATTCAAAAAAAAAAAAAAAATGAATAAATAATTTTAAAAATAATTAAAAAAATTCATTCAACTGAAGCATTCCCCCCAAAAAATGAAAATTTTTCATTAAAAAAAAATTATTTTCAAAAAATAAAAGAAAATTTTTACTTTTAAAACATTAGGTCTAATAAATTAAGTACGCAGGTACTAATCAAAATCAATTGAGAGATTTTTTATTCCAAATGAATTGGATAATTTTCCATTTCCTTAAGATTAAGGATTTATCTCCCGAAAAATTAAGGAATATTTTTACTTTAAAGAACAAACCTTCCCAAAGAATTAAAAAAAATTGTCAGCCCAATAATTATGTTATTTCCAAAAAAAATTAGAACTTTTTGCCCAATAATACGTATACAAAATTTTTCAAAGTCAAAAAATTGTAAAATTTCAATATCAAAAAAAATTGTAGGTAGATTTTTTTTCTTCAAAGAAACTTAGGGGAGAGTACCCCACAGTGAGACACTTTTTAGTCAAAAATTCATAGCTCTACTATTTATCATCAGAAATGGTTGGTTATGAGATCAAATGAAAACTACATCGTTTACGCTCATAATGCATCCATAAAAACTGAAAAAATATCATTTTAGGACCATCACACGATTTTTCAAAAAAAATTTGACAAGTTGTCTCACTCTGTACACGGGTAGCTCAGAGTGAGACAGATCGTGGTGAACTATGAGACGGTGTCTAAAATGTTATAATTAAATGGAAATACGTGCTCTTGACCCAATATAATATTCAATCATTAGCCGAACATATGCTATAACTTGAAAAATTTACAATAAATGAAAAAGGGAAACTATAAATTTTTTTTTAAATTTCATAATTTGAGAAAGTTTGCGTTGCATGAAATTTTCTTGTTTTGTTCATTTTGCTCTTTCTGTTGTCATTATTGCCATGAGGTGTACATACTTTGGCAGTATTAGGCAGTATAACATCTAAAAATCAGACTTGGAAATTTTTTGTATGTTATTGCTATTACATTTTTGCCGATATGGTGCACAATGGGACACTGTCTCACTGTGGTCGACCCACGTTTTTTCTTCTTCTAAAATTCATAACTTTTGATATTTTATACTTAGGATTACGATTTTAACGTTAAAACGTACTTATTTGGTTATATTTCACATCAACCCATAAGGGTATTCTCGAACTCAACAGGAAAAATTAAATTTTCAAAAAAACCCACTTTTCACAAAATTAGGAAAAAAACGTGATTTTTAGAAAAATTGCAATAGCAGGTTTACCATTGAGCGGAACGAAACATTTGTTAGTTTACGTGATGTATATGATTAAAAGCTATATTGTGTCTGAAGGAGCCCAAAAATTAGCAATATTAAGTAGGTAAAAATAGGCTGTTTCACTCTGTCTACCGTCTCACTGTGGGACACTCTCCCCTATTCTTAAAAAATTAAGAAAAATTTTTTACTCTAAAAAAATTACCTAATAAGTGAATATTTCCAATGCAAATAAACCAAAAAAAAATTTTGCCCAAAAAATTGGGGAAAACCACTTCAAAAATTTTTAGATTTTTTTCTTCAAAACAATTCGAAGATTTTTCTCTACAAAAATTCGAGGAATATTTTTACTTTAAAAAAATTGAGAAATTCTTTTCTCCAAAAAAGAGAAATACTTCTCTTTAAAAATTACGAGTTTATATTTTTGTTCCATGAAAATTGAATTTTTTTTGGATGTAGATAAACTGGAGCGACCTTGCTACTGCTAAGTTTCCGGACATTGAAAATGCTCCGTTTTCCAATTAATACTGCATTGCGCGCTTGCCAATTTTGCCCTCATACCATTTCAAGTCTATCACATTGATCTGTTTTAAAAAATAAAATTTTCAATATTGCTCCTTCAAATCGCTCAGTAGGCACATTAACGAGCACATGAAAATCTCACAAATACGAAGCACGACGAATGGATCGCTCTTCACTCTTCAGTCATCAGTACGTTACGAAATTATTGTCACCGAAAATAAATTAGGGACACGCCATATTTTCTTAAACTCGTTTGAAAAAAAATTTCAATTAAGTTGATTTCTAAGTTTTTTAAATAATTTTTTTCCGAACTATTCAATTGAATTTTTTTCCAATAAAATTGCCAATTGATTTTATTCTCAATTTTTCATCAAATTTTTTCTGTTTTTGCTTCCAATTTTTTCGATAATTTTCATCAACACTTTTTTAAAAAATATTTTTCAAGTAAATTACATTTTTTTTTTTCAAATTTTCTATCTGAATTCTGTTTACATTTTTATTTTTATTTATTTTTTCAAATTATTCATTAAAATTTTGATGAAGAAATTTAAAAAAAAGTATTATGGTACCCTCTCCCATTTTTTGGGCGAATTTTTGAAATTTTCAACCCCCGAAAAATTCCGGAAAATACAGGAAAATTTTTTGAAAATTTTTTTATGGCTTAGTTTTTGTGATTCTTGCAGTCTAAGTTCGTATTTGAACATTTCAGACGTAATAAATCTTGATCTTAAGGAATCTACTGATTTGTCAAACTTTGATGTTCCTATCACATGCCGCAGAAAACTTTGTGCAATTTCATTTGGATTCCAAATTATCGCCTAAAACATTCAAAATGCCATAAATACCTGATGTCAAAACGCTTCTGATTTTTTTGGCCAAAAAAATCTGTACCTAGTGTTTCCAATTGTTTTGGCCAGTCTATAGGCTTCTACTGGTATTTCTATGTAATTTGAAAATCACTCGAAAAATGATTTCTTTAAACACGGATTTGAAAATCAAAAACCTCTTTTTAATTTTATTCACCTCGGGGCAGGACTTATGCACAAATTACGTAACATCGAACGAACACAGGTATCGGTCAGCGTCACTTCATAATACCTACGTACGTTTTCTCAATAAACACTAAAATCAAAATGACAACTATGAAATTGACCTAAAAGAAATTCATATCGCGTTTTATAAACCTAAACATGTAACTAAATAGGTTACTTGAACATAGAGCGATTTTTAATTTCATCGTTTTATTCAAAAGTACATTGTTTTTTCGCACAGCTCCGCTTATGTGTAGTATTTTATTGTTAATTAGTTACACGTATACCATTTCATCTTTCATTTCTCAGTAAATTGTAAACGTCTGCGTCAATGACTGGCATAATTCTTTCGAATATATAAAGGTTAGTGATTTTTATGGTCGCTGAACTAATCGTTTTAAATGTCATCAATAGTTTCGGCAGATTTCAATAAGCAAACAAACTATTTTCTGCGTTTGAATTAAGTAATACATAAATATTGTATTCTCAGCTATGTATTTATGTATAATGAACTGTACAAACAAATACATTTTGTACTCCCTCCCTCCCTCCCTCCCATCACGCTGTAGAGACACTGTATGGTTGTCACACTTACATACATTGTATACCAAATGCTCCAGTTATTGCATAGGTAGATACCTATACTTCAAGGTCAATCTATTTACACAAAGTTGGTGAAAAAAATTATCGCTGAAAAGAAAAGGAATTCTTACGCCGCGAATATTTAATTTTTATCGCTCGAATAATTTTTTTAATTCATCTGCCATTATAATTAAGCGTACGTATGAGTTGCTTGGAAGTGAAAATTTGACTAGACTCGTGAGAGTAAAAGTATACGATTTTTTATTTTATTTTGTATGATTTAACGTTAAAACGTGCAACGTACAAATGCAAGAGTGTTGATAAATATTAAATCGAGTAATTATTCTTATTTTTTTTTTCGTCGACTACCGCATAAGAACCGGATACGAATTGCATTCAACGTAGTTGCGGTTTTTTATTATATACATATCATGCAACGCCTTTGACGTACGAGTAGGTATATGTGCGGGTAATTTTTCGCAACCAAACGCGCGTTCGTACCACACCAGACAGTAAATTCATTACATTAACGGTCCATAATTTAAAATCTTTACTACCTTAAATACATAACAAATGAAAACGTCGACATGGTCTGACGAACGAACGAGAAAAAAGCGTGAAATGATGAAACGTGATACAAAAAAGTATCGCATAGTGTTATTTTAAGCATTGACTATTTTTCAGAAAACCTGCATGCTGCATCATTTGCTCTCCTTGAATTTTACCAAGTTCAGTACTATACGTAGATAGTTAATGTTCATAATTAGAGGGGAGGGAGGGGTTCAATCGAAATTTTTGATATTACCAAAATTATTTCTAGGATTTCAAGCTACAACTTTTGTTTGAAAAAATTTCCAATTAAACCTCTTCCTCTTCTCCAATTATGCATAACATTCTGGAGATATTTATTCAAAATTAAAGAAGTGAGGGGAAAGGGGTCAATTGATAAGTTTTCACAACAAAATTGGCAGAATAAGGTCCAAGAAATAATTTTGGTCTTTATAAAAATTTCGATTGGACCCCTCCTTCTCACCCGTTTACACATATCATTCTGTTGGTACTTATTCAAAATTGGCGGAAGGGTCCAATTGAAAAAATTTTCAAACAAAAGTTGCAGGTTGAAGTTCAAGAAATAATTTTGATTATAACAAAAATTTCTATTGAACCCCTTCCTCCCCACCAATTTCGAGACTCATACATTAATATTATTTTTGTTATAAAAACAGGGTGAAAGTAAGGGGTCCAATTGAAAAAAAATTCAAACAAAAGTTGTAGCTTGAAGTTTGAGGAATAATTTTGGTCATGACAAAATTTTTGATTGAACCCCTCCCTCCCCAACAATTTTGGATAATACAACTTAGATACTCTCATTAGGTCATTAAGTCAGTATTAAAAACAGGGGGAGGTTAAGGAACCAATTGAAAAAATTTTCAAACAAAAGTTGAAGCCTAATATTCTACAAATAATTTTGGTTGTTACAAAAAATTTGATCGAACCCCTCCCTCCCCACCAACTTTGGTTAATACAAAACTAGATCCTCACTATTAAAAACGGGAGAGAGGTAAGGGTTCCAACTGAAAAATTAAAAAAAAATTGAACTTTGAAGTTCTAGAAGTAATTTTGGTCTTTGTAAAATTTAAGATTTGACCCCCCCCCCCTTTCCAAGAATTTCGAATAAACAACTTACAAGACAACCTCGCCAACTCGTCACATCCGATTGAGCTGAAATTTGACTCACTGAAAGAGCATGCCACCCAGACCTCACAACCAAATTTTCAGCTACCGAAGTTGATTTTTCAATTTTTGGCGAATTTTTGAAAATGGCTAAAACCGGCTCCAAAAAACCATTTTGTGAAAAAAAAAATGGAAATTTCAAGATAGAGTCCTGAAAATTGGTTTGTATAATGAAGTCGACCTCCCGAGTCGATTGGCACCATTTTCGAAGCGATCTGGAGCCTCAAGAAAAAGTTGACTTTTCTCCAGCGCACTGGAATCTCTCCAGACGGCGTTTTCAAAAAATGTTTTTTTGTAGGCGGTTTTAGCCATTTTCAAAAATTCGCCAAAAATCGAAAAATCAACTTCGGCAGCTGAAAATTTGGTTGTAAGGTCTGGGTGGCATGCTCTTTCAGTGAGCTAAATTTCAGCTCAATCGGAGGTGACGAGTTGGCGAGGCTCCCTTGTTAGATCCTCACTATTACAAACAGGCGAGAGGTTAGGGTTCCAATTGAAAAAATTTTCAAACAAAAGTTGTACCTTGAAGTCTTAAAAATAGTTTTGGTTATAACAAAAATTTCGATTAAACACCTTCCTCTCCTCCAATTTTGAATATTAAGTATCTATGTAGTACTGGTCTTGGGGCGGGCGGGAGGGGGTGTCCGAAGAGAGCAAGTGATGCAGCAGGCAGGTTTTTTGGAAAAATAGCCGATCGGATTATTTTATAACCAAAAAAGTATAATATAAAAAAGTACACGAGTTGTAAAAATAAATTCTATAATTTTTTTTTTAATTGAACAGGTAGGTATACGTAGGTGTACCTTGGAGGCATTCCATTTCGTGTTGATACCTACCGTCTTCAAATTACACAACCGAGCTATAATTTCACTCCGAATAAAAAATATCGTTCTCTATTCATCGTTCGAGGTTATTTTATGCGTTTATTAATGCCTCGCACTAATGTTTTCTGCACACGAGATGCATCTCCATCCATTGTTTATTTGAAGAAGAAAAAAACCAGTGCTGTGATTTTTTTTAGAATACTTTCCAAAGCCCGAGGCTACTCGTATATCGTGTTCCGGGTGCGTCGGTGTAGCGAGAATAAGTGATAAGCGAATTCCGAATTTATACATTTATCAGCGTACTTATTCTCTAGTCGTATAGGTATTCTTGTATCTTGGGGGAATAATCTCAAGTTTCCGAGTTCCTGAACCTCGTGTGTAACAATATTAGAAAGCTTAGAGCGAAAGGGGAAGTTGGAGAAAAAAACGGAAGTAAGTCTAGGGTCGTCCAGACATCGCATTGTAAATTTCAGTTACAAAACGATGCTCTGACAAGAGTTCACTTACACGACTGGTATAAGGTAATCGCATCGCATCGTGATTCGTGTGATGCGGTAATTAATGCATTTGTACATGCGTTATATCGTTAAATGTCAAATCGACGATTATAAATCTTTTGCCAATAATTACATTCTATCCATCATTAGCATAAATTATTTCCTGTACGTGAACATCGGATATATATACCGACAACCAGAAATTGAAAGTAGATTAGCGTTTAGGTATACTTACACTCATACACATCGCACATATTAAACCGGTAATCCGATCCAGAATATTTTTCACGCTTTGCAGGGAAAATACTCGAAAGTATTATAACGAATGTTGCGTATCAAGAATGTCTACTTTTCCACTTACCAGTGACCAGTGACCAAGGGTAATGGCTACAGGAACTTGTGCTCTTGAAATTTCTAGAAATTATCGTCTAATCTTTGTAGAATCTTCTTTTTAATATCATTCGTAATTCGTAATAGACATTATGGAAAATTTACTTATGTAAGATTCTGGCGAGTTTTTAGTATTCTTTGAATTTTTTTAAGGGGTGTGGCTTGCCTAGCCTTATGGTTGGTTGTTCATTGTGAAGGGATGGCGTGTTGAAAATTTTTCAATGTTGAATGTAAGAGTGATTTTTTTCTCCAGACAGATTTTTTATTTCACTCGTGGGGGGGGGGGGGCAAAAACCTTCAGAATATATTCTATTTTTTGTAAAAATAGAAAAAACGAAAGAATTAATTTATCGAAATTTTAGACATTTTGTCAAATATTTTGAAACCTATTTTATTGATTTATTTTTTATTCTAAAAATAAGAAAAAAAAGATAGTGTTTTTTAAATTCTAAAATTAAAATTTTTTCGAAAAAAATCGAGAAAAAAAAATAAGATTTTTTTTTCTCTCTTTCAAAAACTAGTTATGATATTTTTTTCTTCAAAAAATTTCGTGTTTCTTTTTACAAAAAATTACAAATTTTCTTCCAAGTACAAAAAAATTGAGTTGGTATTTTTATTTTACCTACTTGAAAAAAATGTTATAAAAATAATGAGATTTTTCCTCTTAAAAATTGAAAGTTAATTTATTTATCTTTTTTAACTGAGACAGAAAATTGGAATTCCGTTCCAAAAAATTGATGACTTTCTTCTTCGAAAATTGAAGAAATATTTTTATTTCAGAAAAATTGAGATAAAAGTCAAGTTTTTCTTAAAAATACCTATCGAGAAATTTTTTGCTCCTTTAAAAGTAAGATTTTTTCTCCTAAAAATTTGAATTTCTAGCTCAGATTTTTTTCAAAAAAGAAATTAGGCAAAAAATTATGATTTTTTTCCCTTCAAAAATGAAGAAATTATTTATTTCCAAAATTAATAAATTTGTTTTTCTGAAATTGAGAGATTTTTTGCTTCAAAATAATTTAGACCAAAATAAAAAAATTTTGTGTTTTTTTCTCACAGAGATTTTCTTCTACAAAAAAATGGATGTTTTTTTCTCCTTAAAATAATTAGCATTTTCTAATTCCAAAAATATGGAAAACATTCAAAAAAAGAGAGATTTTCTTCTTCAAAAACTTTGAGAAACATTTTATTCTATCAAAATTGAGGCAAAAATAAAAATTTATTCTCAACACTATTCAGATTTTTCACTGAAAAATTTATTTTTTCTACAGAAATTGGAAATTTTTATTTCTCCAAAGAAATTTAAAATTGAAAAAAAAAATCAAAAAATTGAGAAACTGAGTTTTTTGCTGTCTAAAATTTAGAATACCTAGTTTTTTCTCAAAAAAAAGTATATTATCTTTTTTCAAAAATTGAGAAAAATTAGGTATAGTACCTAAAAAAAAATTGGGAGTACAAAAAAACCTCTCCAAAAATAGAATGATAAGTATTCTCCAAAATTCAATTTTTTTCATAAAATTCATTACAGGGTAATCGGAAATATGTACTAATTCGGCTAAAATGTTTTTTTGATCAATCTTGAAATATGAGCAAATCTTTTTAAAAAATCAAAAATATATGCAAATATATTACATACGAGTATTTTTTCAATCTTTAGAAATATACCTACACGTATATTTTTCGATATCGATTGCACCAAGATGTAAAAAAAATTCCTTTTAAAATTCTGATAAATGACTAAAATGGAAACAAATAACAAAAAAAAAGTTGAGTACATAAAATGATGTTCTAAAATCCGTAAAACGATTTTTTTCCACTTATAGGGAACCATTCCAAAAAACCAGTTCAGATGAACCTGGTGGGTTTGACCCAGCAGGTAACGATTAATTTTCAAATTCAAATTTCAATCATAATGATCAACGTGTGGTGCGAGTATCCCTATCACCTGTCAATCGTACGATTACCTATTTCAGACTTTATTCGTAAGTAATTTGACCTTATAAATTATCAAATCAGTTACGGGCAATTTATCTCTTTAAATAAATAATGGATGATAACAATATGAACTGTATCAAAGGACAGATTACTCGTACGTGGTCTGGACACACATATAGAATGCATATATGAAATCAATAATTGATTTCGGCAATTTCCTATTCAACACAACCTTTGAAGTAGGCGACCAACGCCAAATTGTTCACCTTGATCTCATATGTACGTATGCTTTTCATCAACTTCAGCCCATTTTCATATTTGTATCAATAAACTCGGATCAGGGTTAAATATGTTAATGATCATTAAATGTATCGAATTTCTTCATGGATAATTAATACATAGGCCTAAGTATTAAGCCTAAAATGGTCAAATTAAAGGTGAATGAACGATATATGAAGTATCAAATCGAGCACACTAACTCCCTCTTGGTGGTTATTTTTTGAAAAAAAATCCTACCCTAGGTAAGAAAAATGGTGCCAGAATTCGGTTTTTGCAATTTTGAGGATCTTCCACCATATTAAAAAATTCTGAAAAAAATATTTATGCCATTGAAAAACTCAAAACGCGCATTTCACCAAGATAATACGTTGGAAGAATTTTGAAAAAAAAAAATCCATAAATGACCCTTAGTAGCAGTGCTTGAATTGAGCCGGAAACGAGCCGGTTTACCAAAATTTGAAAAAAATCTTTGATTTTTTTTTTTTAGTTCTTTTGAAGTGGTAGATTAAGTAGTAAGTAGGTGAAAATTATTTTCAGATTTCTAATGAAAATTTTTTCAATTTTTTTAAGATTTTTATGAAAAATTTTTTTTCCTTTGTTTATGAATTATTTATTTTTTGTATTATTATTAAAATTATTTTAATAAAAAATTTAATTTAATTTAATTTTATAAAAGTTAATACATCAAAGTTCAATTTATTTAACTTAAATATTATATTAATTAAAAAGAAGAAGAAATTTTTTTAACATTTCTTTTGGGAAAAATTTGTTTAAAAAATTTTGAGAAAAACCCCTTTCATTTTTTTTAAAAACGTGTGTCTTTCTCATATACGAAGAAAGCTCTCATTAAAAAATATAAAATGTATTTAAATGTTTGAGGAAAACCCCATTTCAATTTTTGAGAAAAAATACAATTTTCTGGAGATGACAATAATTCTTCAGTTTTTTTTTTTGGAAACAAATATTTCTTAAATTTTTAGATAAATAAATCATTCAATTTTTTTGAAAAAATAAAAATAAATAAATACCTAATGAAGAAAAAAATTTCTAAAAAGGAAATCTGTCATTTTTTTGGAAGAAAAAATTTCTATTTTTGTTCAGGATGAAATCTCTCATGTTTACAGAAAAAAAGAATTGTTCATTTTTTTGAGAAAAATATTACCTACGTACCTTGATCATTGTCATGTCAATATTTTTGAAAAATAATCTATTTTTTGTTTAGAATGAAATCTCTCATTTTTGGAAACAATTTTTAAAATTTATCTCAAGTATTTGAAAATAAAAAAACAAGAAAATTTTCCGATTTTTCTGAAGTAAGTAAGTGTATATAAGCTATTTCTTTAAGGGGGGGGGGGGGGGTCTTCAATTTTTCGAAAGAAATAATTTTTTTGGGTTTAGAATGAAATCTTTTATTTTTCGAGAAAATTTTTAAACTTCATCTCAAGTAATTTGAAAATTTAAAAAAAAATTTCTAGAGAAGAAAATTTTGCGATTTTTCTGAAGTAAATGTAAGCTATTTCTCTAGGAGAAAAAAAAAATCTTCAATTTTTCTAAAGAAATAATTTTTTTTTTGTTCAGAATAAAAACCTCATTTTTGGAGAAAAATTTTTAAAATTAATTTCCATTTTTTCGAAAAAAAAATCTAGAGAAGAAAATTTTCCGATTTCTCTGAAGTTATTTAACTGGAATATTTTATAGAAATTAGTTTCCACGAGTCTAACGAAATATTGATAAATTGGATTCATTTTTTTTAAATGTGTATGTTTTCAAAAACCTATGAAATATCAAACAGTCAGCCTAAAAAAAATAAATAAATAAAAGTAAGTAAATAAAATGACCAGAAGTATAATTTACGAAATATAAATTTGTGGTTTTGACATGATTTGGCAAAAATTTTGAATCAAAATACACTACGTTAGACCATAAGAAAAACCAACTTCAACTACATAATTGGTTTCAAATTCAAAATTCTTGCTGGGGGCAGCGCCGGATTTAAGCAACAGGCTGACCAGGCTACAGCCTAGGGCGCCAGATTTCAAAGGGCGCAAAATTTTTTTGTGTATATCTTATTTTTCCTAATAACTGATGGAATTTGAAAAAAAAAATGACGAATGTGTTAAGTTATAAAAAAGAACTGAATATTCGTAATTTTCTTGTCCTAACTAATCTAATCCAATCTACTCTAATGTAACATACGTCTTCATCGCTGGGTGGAGGGCGTGTTGTGTTTTGATGTAATTGTAAGTGGAGAACGAAGTATACTATTTGAAGGAGTCTATTATGAAATTTTATTATTTTTTGTCGCGCCTCGGCGACATTTTTCTTTCAGCCTAAGGGCGCCAAAACCCTAAGTCCGGCTCTGGCTGGGGGCCAAACCACCTCTACTTAACCGGTTTAATTCTTTCTGCTACAAATAAACAAATAGATAGATCACCTATCAATATAATCATATCACGTACAAACTTCACATATATTACGACCATAAATCGAGTATTAATAAAGAAGACAAACGAATACCGCAATATTATTGGCACCAAGACGTAATCAACGAATTGGCAGAGATGATGACCTACAGTAGAACATAAGTAGAACTTGAGCGCGGGGACTATTCTTTTTTAACTTTCCCTGGAATTAGAAATGAGTTGATTTCTGGAAGTATACGAGTACATGTAACAAATTGGTGGTAGGAGTCCTCGGGTAGTTCACCATAAACAAGCCTCCATTCAAAGCCGTGAAGGTCGATATAAAAAGCAGACCGCCGACGGGGGATTCATTCAATCCTACCCAGTAAAACCGAACACAACCGTGTTCGGCTGTTTTGTTTATATCTAAGTTTATTTTTTATTTTTCGTTTATTTAGTAACGAGTGTAGTTTTAAATTTATTTTTATAATGTATCCGGTGAGTGTTTATTTTATTTATTTGCCAATTTTTTAATATTTTTATCGGTATTTCATTAATTTTTTTTTTTTTTTCGAATTGTGTTTTTGAAGTGTTTTTTGTTGAGGTTTGGAATCGATTTTTTTTAGTTTTTTCTTCATTGCTCTTTTTTACATTTATTTCCGTTTTTTATGGTAAAAGTGCATTTTATTGTTTTCCCATTTTATTTTCAGTAGTTATTTATCCCATAGAAAAAATTAAAAATTTTTTACATAAAATCCTCGTCTAACTGAATTTTTGAGATTTTTAAAATTGTCGATTTTGTGAAAATTGTCATTTTCGATAATTTTCAAAAAATGAGAAATTGCATTTAACCAATGAAAAAAGCTAGGTACCATCAGATGCAATGCAAAATCCTCCTCTGATAGAATTTTCGGGATTTTTAAAATCACCTAGTGAAACTTGGAAAAAAAAATCGCAAAATTTTTCTGATACCTATTAAAATGGTCAAAATTTCATTTCATGTCATAAATACCTACCAAAATGAAGAATATAAAATTTATTTATCTATCTTGTATCTATCTGCCATTACGTGACCTTTAATTTTAGCTTATATAATTTTTCAAAAATCATCAATTAAATGATCTGCTTCTAATTATCACGATACGCTATAGACAACTATACCTATCTAATTAAAATGTTTTCAATAAAAATGAATGGAAAATTATGCAAACATTAAAATAGATGCGATAATAAAGCACATACAATTACATCAAAATGATAAAAAAGCAAAATCACTCATAGGAAAAATAAGCCAACTACATAAATGGTGATCGCCTAGTTGACTTCTTTAATGATTCTTCAATACGCGTAAACCCCAGTTCTTGATCTAGAAAAGAATCCCATTCTTTAAAAAGACGATTATTGTAAAAACATTGCGAAAACTTTGGCATAATTATTATTGGTTTATTGGTTTCAAGCATGTAAAATTGATTTTAAATGCGGGTCTGCTATTCTTATAAGTATTATAAAAAGTGTAAATAATTAGGTATTACCGCACAATGTTGAGAAAGGATCGCAGAGAAATTTTTTCATTATGAAAAGATTGAAAAATGTTTTGAAATTGATTTTTATCATTTTTTTTTTTCATCGTCTTATCTATTGTTTTTCGTTTTAAATTAATTTTTATAATCGATTTTTTTTTTCGCAGATAACGTTTTTAACGAGTTATTTACTACTAGTATTTTGCCATTTTGGAGCCACAGAACCCCCACCATCTCATGGTGAGTACCTTCTATCATCACAATTAATTTCATAGCATAACTAATCATAATGATATTTTTTTATGGCATTGAATATTCTAAACTTAGATAGGTAATATGTATGTACTTATTTTTGTGATGTTACTCACCTATCTGTAATAACAAGTAGGGATGCATAGGTAGATTTTGAAAATAATTTGTTCACACATTTTGCTTAAAAATTTGCTAACTTGCTACACTAGAGACCAAAATTTTCGAAATTTTCCATAAAAAACATCCTCATTGCAAATTCATAAATGGTCCCTAAAAATGTTTTTTTTTTTTTTTCAATTATTATTCATATTCACGAAAAGGGCAGTAAATAACGACAATACCTACCAAAGTTGGGCAGATCCGGATCCTAAAATTTGAAAACTGGATCTAAAGACCCAAAGATTCAAAATTTTGTATCTGATCTAGATCAGATCCTTCAATTTTAAAAAGGATCTGATGGATCTTTAGATCCTCAAATTTTCGAAAAAACATATCCAAATCCAGAATTTTTTTGTGTTGATTACATTTTTCTCTGTGAATTGAATTTTTCATATGTGTTTTCAATACTTCAATATTTAATTTGTAAAATAAATTAATGAATAAGTTGTTAACCGCAAAGGGAACGAAGAAACCTTAATAAATTCATTCTGTCCGGCTTGATCCGGATCCTAAAATTTAAAA
This sequence comes from Balanococcus diminutus, assembly GCA_959613365.1. Classification (NCBI taxonomy): domain Eukaryota; kingdom Metazoa; phylum Arthropoda; class Insecta; order Hemiptera; family Pseudococcidae; genus Balanococcus; species Balanococcus diminutus. The sequence goes on along the minus strand of OY390715.1, from coordinate 30,622,928 downwards.
ATTGGATCTAAAGATCCAAAGATCCAAAATTTTGGATCTGATCTAAATCAGATCCTTTAATTTTGGAAGGGATCTGATCTGGATCTTTAGATCCTCAAATTTTCGAAAAAAAAAAACAGATTCAAATCCAGAATTTTTTTGTATTTATCACATTTTTCTCTTTGAATTGAATTTTTCATCTGTGTCAGAGTTGGGCAGGTCCGGACCTTAAAATTTGAAAATTGGACCTAAAGATCCAAAGATCCTAAAATTTCAGATCCATCAATTTTGAAAAAGATCTGATCTGGATCTACAGATCCTTAAATTTTCGGAAAAAACAGATCCAGATCCAGATCCAGAAAAAAAATTCTACTATGCATCACATTTTTCTCAGTGAATTGATTATTTTTCATGTGTTTTCAATTTTTCAATGTTTAATCGGTGAAATTAATGAAAAGTAAACTTTTGACTGTCCGGCCCCTAAAATTTGGAAGTTGGGTCTAAAGATCCAAAGATCCAAAATTTTGGATTTGATCTAGATCAGATCCCTCAACTTTGGAAGAGATTCGATCTGGATCTTTTGCAGATCCATCTTGACAAAAGATCTGGACCCTGAATCTAGACCCTTTTATTAGTGGATCTGCCCAGGATTCGGATCTTAAAATTTGAAAATTAGATATAAAGATCCAAAGATATCCAAAATTTTGGTTCTGAGCTAGATCAGATCTTTTAATTTTGGAAAGAATCTGATCTGAATCTTTTGCAGAACGATCCATTTAGATATAACATCTGGATCTGGATCTAGATCTTTTCATCATTGCATCTGCCCTACCAACCTATCCATCTGGTCAAAAACAAAAATTAAGAAAAGTAGATCTCCTTCAAGCATCTCCAAATGCTCCACTTCCCTGAGTGCTCTCTCTTCACCAATCATTTCATTTAACTAATATTGAAAAAAAAATTATTCGATTTTCCTAAAAATTGAAAATTAACCCAAATGTGAAATGAAAGTCCCTATAATATTGATATTACATGCCCATAAACGTGAAAAATATTTTCAAATTTCGAAGCATTTTTTCTGCTTTGTCATCAATATTCATTATTCCTGACTTTTAATTGTTTGGCTTACCATACATGGTTTAATTAGATCTCTACAAAATGTCAATTTTGTCCAATCAAGCATGTTTTGACCCACTGCTGTTCGTGACTTTGTAGATCCAAGAAATCAACGTGTGACATCTACGATCTAATGAATCGTTTCAGCTTACACATGTCTAAGGAACATGTCCAATTCGTAATCTCGAAGCACGTTTCTGAAATTACATTTCCGGTCGGGTTAACGATACGATCTCATAATATGTATCTTCCTGTTTGGAGATATCCTCAGGGTGTCAAATAGCATAACATGTTTGTAAAACTGAACCAAATCACACGACTCGTCCATTCAATCTTATTACTTTCTATCGATTAACTGCACCTTGCAATTTAAATTAATTAGAGATGCATCGCAGTTGATTTTTTTTCCGAAGCTGGGGCAAGTGGTAGGGTGAAGTATGCATATTATAATGCATCCGGTTTTTTTGCTTTTTCAAATCGCATTCACCTGTGTAGCATTAATTTAGCATACGAATTAGCCTCTGTACGGGTATTAGTCGAGATGAGGTAAAGAAAAAAAAAATTCAGCTTATACTCACCTATCTAGCAACGATGTCGATTAGAAACAAATGCTGTTGTGACGAAAAATGATGTATATTTTTACTTTCTAAATGTTTAATTATATGATGGAAGCGTTGAGAACCAGGAGTAATTCTGACATTACACTTTATATATTTACTTATTTAAAAGAGGTTTTTTTTAAATCTCAGACACGTCGGCGCGTCTTCGTCGTCGGTAATTTACGTGAAATTGAGGTATAGGCCTTCGAGACGACCATACACAAATGAAAGTTACCGCCGGTTCGCAGCTTTATTCGTTCACCTATATATAGGGTTCTGCTTTGTTACAACGCGTCTGCAGAGATATTCATATTAATAACATCGTGACGGACAAACGAACGCGAGAGTGTTTAGCTTGCTTGCTCTTTTGCCCGATAATAAAATTCGATATCGTGTGATAACGACGATATGTGAAAGTAAACACGTTTTTTTCTTCTTCTTTTATAGCATCGATGGGCTGCACACGATGGTGCATGTAACCTCGTGTCAATGCTTCATCGTGCAGCCGACAACGAGGAAGTTTCGGAAATTCACTCGCCCTTTTTGGTCTGCGTACAATGACTTTACAATATACCAGTTTTTTTTTTCTTATACACGTATTGAAATTATCTTTCATTAAGATTTAATAAGAGCATGTCGACGATTGTGTCTGCCTCTGCACTTTCGACGTCCACTGACCTATGGTCTCCACTGCGGGGTTTATCTTGGAAAATTTTACCTGGCTGAACCGGATATTGAGAGTGAAGGTTTGAAATTATCGTTGACCCCGGAGTGTCATCCGGAAGTTTGGGGATTTTTTTCAGTATTGGTACGAGACTACGAGTATTTACTCAGTGACCACTTGACCATCTATCTAATTGTTTTGAATTGTATTTACCTATTATGTGAAGATGAAACCAGTTTTTAATTCAAGTTTATACTTTGCTCTTCATCTGAAGCTAGGTACCAATTCAATATCTACAATCACACAATGGAAAAAAGTACTTCGTACGATAGAAAGGTTAAAAGTGATTTTATTACTGATTTGTAATTTAGGACTTTTTAAAAATAAACTGGGCTTCAATTTTTTTAAGACCTCTTAGTTCAGAAGGTCCATCGCATCCTCTTTTCAAAAATCTCCTCATCTTTGTACTTGAGGCTTTAAATTAAAAAATTTTTAAATAAAAGTTGTAGATTAGACTGTGAGGAACGAAACTACCGGAGGTGTGGGGATGGTCTACCCTCTTACTGAAAATTTTTCAAAAAGTCGGCAAATTCCTGAAACTTCGGCAATTTTTGGAAAAATTGGCCATATTTTGTTAAAATTCTGCCATTTTTCTGATTTTTGGTGAAATTTTCAAAAGTCTTAAAAAGTTCACCAAGTACTGCTGAAGAATTTATAAGACAAGTATGCAGAAAGACCAAGTTAGAAGTTTCGGGGGGGAGTGGGGGGGGGCTCGAGCTACATTCAAAATTCCAAAAGTGAAATGAGCTACAGAGCTACACTGTAGAAAAATCCTAAAATGCAAAAATAAAATAATATTATATTAAAAATCTTCATATCTTCAATTCTTTGGAGTAAAAATATTTTTCTATCAATTTTTAGATGAAGAATGGGTATAAAATCCTTTATTTTTTTGGAGAAAAAAACGTAATTTTTTCCCTCAAAGTGAAAACAATAGCCATCATTTTTTAATTAAAAAATTTGGCCAAAAAATTGTTCAATTTGTTTGTAGAAAAAAAATCTCGATTTTTTGGGAAAAGAAAATTTTTTTCCCGTTTTTTTCAAAAAAAGAACATCTAATTTTTTAGAAAAAAAAAAAAATGTTGTATGGTAGGTATAAATGTTTTTCAAATATTTTGAAAAATTCTTCCAACTTATCATATTTTTAGAACAAAAAATTTCTCATTTTCTTGAAGAAAACTAATCACCCAATTTTTTCTCGATTTTTTTTGGTGGGATAATCTTTCCATATTTTTGAAAAATAAATCGTAATTTTAGTCTCAATCATTGTAGAGTAAAAATATTTTTCAAATTTTTGGAAAAGAAAATCATTTCAATTTTAGAGTAAACTTTTTTTATTCCTTGACATGAGAAATTCCTTATCTTGGAGGAAATTTAAAAAAAAAAAAAAACGTAATTTTTGTGTAGTACCTATCTATTGAAGTAATTCTTTGGAAACAATTCTCAAATTTTCGGAAGTAAAATTTCAATTTTTTGATTTTTTTCAAAAATAAATTTGAATTTTTCTTCTTTATTTTTTTGGAATTAAAAATCTACATTTTTGAGAAAAAATCTTATGTTTTGTCGAAATTTTTGTAGAGTCCCTAAAAGGATAGGTATCTCAGACTTTTAAGCGAAGAAAAAATATTCCATTTTTTGGGAGTAAACTTTTTTACATTTTTGGAATGAAAAATATTCAATTTTTTGAAGAAAAAAAATTCACTCAAGTTTTTTTGGAGAAGAAAACTGTTACGAAAAAAGAATTTCAGTTTTTATTTCAATTTTTTGTCAAAATTTTTCTAGAGAAAAAAGTCCTCAATTTCAAGAGAAAAACCTCCTAATTTTGAAAAAAAACTTATAATTTCCCAATTGTTAGAAAAAAGAAATCCTAATTTTTGCCATCTTTTTCGAAAAAAATCAATATCTTTTTTGAGGAAAAAACTTGGTTTCAAAATATTTGAAGAAGAAAAAAATTTCAATATGAGCAAACGATTTTTCAATGTTTTTGAGAAAAAAAAACATTTCACTTTTTGCCTCCATTTTTGTCAACAAAATTTTTTTTTTCAATTAAGTAATTGGAGAAGAAAGCACTTCAAAGATATTTTTTGAAAGGATGTTAAACATTTTTTCATTTTCTCGGAATAAATATGTTTTTATACTTATTTTGGAGTAAGTATAAAATCCTCAATTTTTCAGCAGAAATACCAATTTTTTTCTCCATTGAAAATTAATTCCTCATTGCGGAGGGGGTGGAATTGTCCAATTATTTTGAAAAAAGCAACTATTCGACACTGAAAAATTTTCAACCCGTCACCTCCTTCAGAAAAAATTGAGCTAGCCCTAAAAAATTCCAAGTTGCGTGCCTTTTTAAGCGAATCTGTACCTACTATTAATTAAAATAGGTAGGTATACTTTAAAGTTTAAATAGCAAAAATATTAAATAGTCTACTGGAATACGTAGACACTTATCAATTTTTCTTTTGATTTTGCATGATTTATTATAAGTTGCCAAATATTAAATGATCCAAAATAAATTGACTGAGTCAAAAAAATTTAAACAGTCTAGCACTTACGACAGGCCTTTCTTTGTATACAGTGGTGGAATAAATCATAAAATCTTCAACCTTTAGATCAGACAGAACTTCTATTTGTGACCACACCAATTTTGTATTCTCTCTTTCTCATTTTTTTCGCAGTAATTTACATACACTTGCTTGGAGAAAATGTTTTTATTTTCCAGAAGTAAATTCTCATGAAAACAAAAATCCATAAAACAATAAAATTGAGGAATATAACTGAATTTGAAGTTATACCTATTTATTTTTTAATTACTGGTTGAATGGACATGTCATTATTGTTGAATTTCCCTTTAAAAGTTACTTTCGTGGAAATATTTTAATTAACAATCTTATGTAATTTTCATTTGATAATCTTCATACCGTATGACAAGATGAATTCTCATTAGTGCGGTAAAATTTTCAGTAAAATTGCAAACTTCCGTATTATTAATGAAAGAATTCATGTTTATGAAAGATTAAGTAAACCGCTTTCTTTAATGCGATCACTCGATTATTACTATTTTTCGGTAGGTAGGAAGGTACATATAATAATTACGGTATCATTAGAGCATGCGAATTGCCATTCCCGTTCGCAGAATGTTCATTCAGCATAAAATTTAATATGTAGCCAAGCCAAATTATACATACTCACACATACGTTGATTTTCAGGATACGGCCCACCTTCTCCAGTCGAATTCGGCAGCAATGAAATAGGTTCGCACGAACAATACAGCGCACCAGCTGACTTCGGAAGCTACAACAGTTTCAGTTCAGGATCTCCATCGAGCTATAGCGCACCAAGCTCGGCTTACAAATCAGGACCACCGAGTTTCTCACCTCACTACAGCAGTGGCGGACCAAAATACGGCGGTGGTTTAGGCAGCAAAGGAGGCGTTAGTTCTAGCTACGTTAGCATCGTTCACGGCGCCGGATCTGCCAACGGCCCAGGAAAGCACAGACCTGCCACTTACTCTAGCAAAGGCCCAGCTCCAGTCATTAACTCCTATAACCCACCAAGCTTCGGTGGTAACGCTGCTGCCTTCACCGATGTCAAATCTTTCGGCGGAGCTAGTCCGTACTCGAGCGGAGGAAGCCCATACTCTGGCGGAGCCAGTCCCTACTCTAACGGAGAAGCTTTCGGCAGCAACACCTACAGCAAATTCGGTGGCAATCCTGCCGCATACAGTGCCGGCGGTGCCAGCTACGAATCATTCTCTCCAGGCCCATCAGCCGATTACAATAAAGGCTACGAAAGTGGTGGCGTCAGCGACGAAGTTGCCAGCTACTCCAGTGGCGGGCCGAGTTACGCTACATTTACAGGCAGCTCTAAACTTTCCTATACTCCAAGTTTCAGTCAGGGATCTCGCGGTAATGCTTTCAGCACATCTAATGTTAACGTATTCGGAGGTAAACCCAGCGGACACGGTAACTTCCACCCACCATCGTACACCAGCAATGTTAAACCCAGCAGCGGAGCTAAGGTTTACAGTCGATACAGCGCCCCCAGCAGTTTTGGTCCAAGTTCCAGTAGTTATAGCTCTCCTTCTCTTGGCAGTGGCGAAAGTGGATATAGTAGCAGAGCTTTGAAAGCCGGACATGGTATCGAAAACAGCGAAGATTTCGCTAGCAGCGAAGACTCCAATGTTTTCAGCGGCGGCTTCGGCGATGGAGCTGGATTCAAGGTTCAAAGCAGTTATTCAAGTAATTTTCTTGGATTATTTTCTTAATTTATTTACATTTATTTTTTCACGAGCAAATGTAGATAATTCGAGAAAAGGTTGACTTACAATTGGTACTGATTACCCTTCCCTCAGCCCCTTATTTTATAATTTTATAATTTAAGTCGCGTTTGAAGTAAGTATTTTTAACAAAACTCAAGTGTTCTTCAGCCATAGAATGAGTATAGAGTACACTCAAATTGGACCATTTTTTAATTATTTTTTTATTAAAATGTTTTTATCCACAGAACCAAATTTTTTTGATGAGTCTGCCTAAAAATATTGGCAATTGACAGCACTGCCCTAATCAACCAATATTGCACCAAAGATATACTCCGCTAGTAATGGTCACAAAAGTAATTTCAGTGCAATAATTACATTGTTAAAATCAATTTTATGCATGAATATTAATCTAGAGTCTACAAGAAAAACAATGAACCGATATCTATGTCATTTTTTTGAAGGCTCCTCTTTTTGGAGGGTACAGTGACAGCCTGTTCCTTTGGTAGTCCCTCTCCCTATATCTGCCTCTAAATCTGTTTTTGGAAATTGTTTCAAATAAAAGCAAGACGAATGGCCCTAGCAGATTGCCCATTTGTCTTGCTTCCACAGCTTCTGTAAATCGATGTTTGTAAAACAGGAAAAATGCAGATTGGCCCTTTCGGCTCTAAGCCGTCGATATTTAAAAAGAAAATCAGCGGATTATTAATTTTTCAAACGTATCATGGGAAATTGAAGGAGAGGATGGTCAAACCCAATTTTTTGTAAGAAGCAAAATTATTCTAAGTACCTCAAACTACAACTTTTTCATGAAAAATTTTTCAACCGGGGATTTGGGAACGTATATACAGGGTGTACCGGATTGATGGTAAAGCCTTCAAACCAGTAACTATGCAACTCATGTTGAGTCGATGTAGGTATGTTTGCATAACCTCCGGACTGCAGGGGCTGAGTTATGCTCATCGAAAAAAAAAATTTTCGATGAGCATTTTTTTCACGAGGCTAGTAATTTTTGTAAGTGGACAAGGTAGTCTATACCGAGCAAAACATTCGAAAAAACATGCATAAAAAGTGGCAAATGCCGCAAAGTACAACTTTCTAACTATTATAGTTTTCGAGAAGCGCAAGATTAAAAACATTCTGCCACAACGAAAAAAAAAAGTTTTTTCGATGAGCATAACTCAGCCCCTGCAGTCCGGAGGTTATGCAAACATACCTACATCGACTCAACATGAGTTGCATAGTTACTGGTTTGAAGGCTTTACCATCAATCCGGCACACCCTGTATACGACTTCCAAGGAAAGGGGACGAATCTTAAAAAAAGTTCTTCTTTTTGATGTCCTTCAAGCCAATGTTGCATTGATGACTGCAAACTCTGCAGCAATTATAATTTAAAGGTGATTTTCATACGTATTATGGAAAATTAAACGGAAGGGAGGGCTCCAATCAAAATTTTTGTCATGACAAAAATTATTTAAGAGACTTTTATCTAGAAATTTTGTTTGAAATTTTTTTCAAAAACGGCCTTAGGAACAGAGATAGGAGACTTCCAAAGAAAGGAAGGAGGCGGATCACCCTCAAAAAATGGGACCTTAAAAAAAATGAAATATCTGCTCATTTTTTCTCTTATAGACTCCGAGTTGAAACTAATCAAATTTGGTTCTAAATGGTCAAATTTAAGTGTACATAGGCCTATTTTAATGCAATACCGTGTCACTAATCCGGGTAAAATTGTCCTGTTCTGTTTCAGCTGGTTAATTTGCGGATGAAAAGTAGAATGCAGTGAGGGCTGTGAATAACCAAAAACGAAAATTGAACGTCGATGGTTTTATTAATTTTCTCATCATTCCCGGAAGAAACGATTAAACAGATATTGAAACATTGAAAGGTACCTATCTGGAGCTGTATTCAGAAATTTTGAATGTATTATTTGTCTAGCATGGAATAAATTTTAGATTATAATAATATGGAGTCCTACTTACGTTTTGTGCAGTATGTATGTTAATATTGTTGAATAAATTTTTTTGTTATGGTTTCATTACTATTTTTTATTAAAAACTTCTCTGCAGTTTTTATCGCAGTTACATTAACATTACTAATGGGTTATTATTACCTACTCGTCCTGATAACTCATTCCCATTATTATCTAATTAGATATTTGAATTTTATTGAAGCTACAAAGTAATAAAATAAGAATCTTCTCCAACATTTCGGTCCTCTATATAACCTATTTCTGTTTGAAAACATACATAGGTAATTACATACTATTAGAGCACTTGTCTTGATTTTACTTCCATCGATCTACTTTACTTTGTAATCTTATAAAGTTATAATTCAAACGGAGAGAGGTCCATTTGGTTCCACTTTCAACCGATCGTCGTAATATATTCCTGTTTCAAAATTACCAGCTTGTTCTGTAAAACCAGAATAAATTCCACCTTTAAATTAATGACCTAGAAATTGATTGAAAAAAAAAATGCAATCATAAAGCACATGCCGATCTGCACGCACCCAGACTTGCAGACTATGTCACCTAAAATGGTCAGCTCGCCAATCTTTACCAAAGAATAGAGCATCGTAAAAAAGACCAATGTACCAATAAAAGTAGCCACTTGAAATGAGGTCATTATACGTTCTCGAAAATGTATGAACAACTTGCCGAATACATGACCAAACTGCATATCAAATTTATCCGAAAGTAAAACCGGATAGAATATGCTCATCCCGAAAGATTAATGGTTCTAAGTTCAAGGTTATTAGATTGGAGCCTTATCTGGGATTGTATTGGCTATGATTGTAATATTGGCATAAGATACTTAATGTCGACATTGCTCAAATGAAATAGGTATATCAGATCGAAGTTTGCCAATAATTCCACCGAAACAATATTTTTTCAAAGTAGAAATATTCATAGAATACACATGTACCAGTGTACCTACTTTCACATCTCTCTAAATTCAAAAAAAAACAAACAAAAAAAAAACAAAAAAAACAACTGAATAACCACTGAGCTGGTTGATATTTTATGTTACGGCAGAAAAACAAACATGGGAAGGTAATCAGGTAATGGGGAGGGGTGTTTTACTAAACAATCTGAAACCCTATTGAGTTTCGTAGCTGTTGAATAAGTTGCATAACTTCTGCCGTCATTTCGCGTACCATTGCTATTTTAGGGTGGAACCAATATCATCGTTTTTAGGAATTTTCGCATAATTATTTATAATCCATCAACAACACAAATAAATTAATTAAGTATGATTTTTTTGAAAAGATCCATGTAAATAATTTACCTTCCGCTTCCTATATACGAGTAAGTATGTATTTATACCTATCAACACAATGTAAGAAGTGGCAAAAATAAAATTAATCGCAATAACAAAAGAGGCACTATATAATTCAACCTTACGTGAAATTCAATTCACTTTAAATTGCTATCACTATCATTCTTCTCAATGGTAAAATTGATTCCTTCTTTCTACGTATGCTGATCTCTTGAAGAGCAGTTAATTATAATTGGTTTAAAATTAATTTGATTACATGAAAGTAAACAAATCACTTGGGTATGGGTCCCAGTCATGATCGCAACAATAGCATTGCGGTTACTTCATCAAGTTGAATGGCTTCACTTTTTTAATGAAATTCGAATCATCATCCGTCAAACGGAGACAATCATAATTAACAATGGTCCAAATTAAGGAAGAACTTTCATTGGCAATGGATTTCGTCGTAATAGCCTGAAAATTACGAGCCAATACGTCACCTATAGAGCGTAATACAGTACAATGTGTGAGGCTATTTACAATCGAGGAGTATATTAGGTTATAAATATTGGCATTGGTTGAGTTTCCGGGCTAACGTGAAGCAAAAGTACAATAAGTAATAACGAAGTAGAAATATTTATGAGGATTGATCTAAAAAAAAGCTTAATAAGTATCAAGTATCATGCGGAAGTGATGGGTATAAAAAAGAAAGATCATAAATTTACGTAAGAATCGGCACAACGTAGGTAAAGGTACCTATCTATAACTTATTGTTATGATATAATAGCTTTAGCGTGATCAAAGTGAAATTGTACTACTGGTGGTAAAAAATAGTTGTTTACTTATGAAAGGAAAAATTCTCCGACATTTTAAAAATGAAAGTGAAATTTTAAAACGATGTGAATGCCATGAAGCTAAAAATACATGTTTGGACAATCATGTTTTTACATATGTATTATAAAACCTGAAAAATTTGAAAAATTTTTCATCAGAAAAATGAAATTTTTTATCAAAAAAGAAAAAGTATTTACCTACTCTCAAAAAACGAAACATTTCATTTTTTAAAAAGAATTGAAAAAATACAAAAAAATTAAAAAATTTCTTCTTCCGAAAAAATCGAGAAATTTTTTTCCAAAAAAATGAAAAATGCATAATATACTTTCACTTTGAAAAAATTGAGATTTGAGAAATCTCCTTCGCCCCCAAAATAATTATTTTTTAATAAAAAATATTTCTACCCCCAAAAAATGAGAAATTTTATCACCCAAGAAATTTGAAGAAATACAAAGAAATGGGCAGATTTTTTACTATAAAAAAAAATCGAAAAATTTTTCTGAAAAAAGATTTTAAACTTCGACTAAAAATTCAGGCACATCAAAATTTTGAAAATTAAAATAGAAAAAATTTGAGGATCCTTAACGCCTTCTTTTTATAAAATTGAAAAATTTACTAAGTAGGTAAGTAACTTTTTTGTTGCTCTCAAAAACTGACACTACTCGTGTAGCAATTGTCGACATCGACATTTATGTCGACAAAATTCAGACACATTTTTTTCTTGGTTAACGATGAATTAAAAATGATATATGAGATTTAAGTAATGTTCTATGTTAAACATAACTGTTCAATCAAAATTTTAGAATTTTTCTCAGTATTTTCCTGTAATTCAGAAAATATTGTTTTTCTGCATAGACATGTCGATGTAAAAATCGATACTCGATAAACGAATCGACGTTAATGTCGACATTTCCTGCCAATTAAATACACTAATTTTATATCTAAAAAGAACTAAAAACAATTTTTAAGCTCAGGAATAAACAATTTTTGAAAGAATCACGAAATTTTCTCATTTTTTTAAAATTTTGAATAATACAAGTACTTGTCGAGTTATTGTCGACATAATTGTCGATGGTCGAATAATGCATCGACTTCACTGTCGACAGTGTCGACCAGAGGAATTTTAGGTCGAGTTAGTGTCGATGTAATTGTCGAGGGTCGAATGATGCATCGACCTAACTGTCGACAGGGTCGACCAAAGGAATTTTAAGTCGAGCCAATGTCGACCTAATTGTCGAGGGTCGAATAATGCATCGACTTGACTGTCGACGTCTTGAGGGTGATTTTTGATACTCGCAGATGAAGTGTGTTATGAATTAGTACATAAGACTCTAAGAATTGCCTCTTCGTTAGCTGGGCACACATATGTCCAGCTACAAAGGTGATTTCAGAGCCGCAATTTTGACGAAATGTCGAAGTGTTGGCTTGATCACTATTTTTGGTTTAATTTTAAAACATATACCCATTAAAAATTTTGAACTTGGCATTTTTTTCAACATCTCAGAATTGCAAATGTCGATGTGAATGTCGATATAAATGTCGACACATCGAAATCGGTCACTTTTCGATCGTACATGTATACACGATTGTGGATGGTTTGTCGAGCTTATTATCGACATGTTTGTCGACCGTTCAAATATGGCTCGACATGTCGACGGTCGACAAATGTGTCGATAATAACCTCGACAAACCATCCACAATCGTGTCGACATGTACGATCGAAAAGTGACCGATTTCGATGTGTCGACATTTATATCGAAATTAGCATCGACGTTGCTACACGGGTAATTACATACACTGTCTTGACGAAATTTTGAAATTTTCATGTCTCGAAAAGACATCAAGACTCGAATGGTCAAGGGGCTGTAGGGCACAAGCGAGACATAAAAATTGAAAAAAAATTTATGGCAGTGTATGTCAGTAGTATAACTTTTTGAGAGAAACAAAAAAAGTTATTCGGTAAACAGGGCTGGGTCAAATGCATTATTTATGCCAAAGTGGGAACAAATACAATGCTCTTAAAAATGAAGAAATATTAAGCAATTAAGCATTTTATTTCTTCTTCACATCTTCACTCCCCATATTTTTTCTGCAAGGCCTATGGGCCTACCAATACCTTTTAACTTATAACCATTCTTTTTCAATTTTTTTTTATGAGAACCCGTTTTTTGATTTTTTTAAATTAATTTTTTTTTTTTACAGAAATTTTCTCAATTTTTTAATTTATTTTGTAACTTATTTAATGTTTTAAAAATAGTGGGTACCTAGTACGTACATTAGGGTGGCCGTTATTTTTCGAATTTTGGAAATGTTGTCGGGACGGGGGGTCAATTGGTGACATATTGGTAGAAAATAATTCCCTATTTTTTATTTTTCCTCTAACTGAATTTTAAGCCGTCCCTCAGGGGTCCCAAATTTGAAAAAATCAAAAAAATAGAAAAAATAGAACATTTTGAAAATTTTTGAAAATTTTTAGCAAAATGGTCATAGGGATGGTATTTCTATAAGACAAGACCATTTTCGATGATTTCTTATCTTTACCCCCCTTTTCATGGGACATAAAAAAAACGTCATTTTTTACGTTTTTTAAAAAATTTGAAAAAAATGGCTACAAATTACAAAAAAAAAAAAAAATTAATAAAATGGTTTCAACATACATGTTATTACCCAAAAAGGTCATTTACGGTGATTTTTCACCACTGCCGTATCAGTGAGAATTTTTCAAAAACTATCAAAATTTGAAAAAAATGAGGTTCCCAAAAATGAAGGTAAGGATGAAAAATCGCCGTAAATGACCTTTTTGGGTGATAACATGTATGCTAAAAACAGTTTATTCAAAAAAAAATGTTTCTTTAATTTTTAGTCATTTTTTTCAAATTTTTTAAAAAACGTAAAAAATGACGTTTTTTTTATGTCCCATGAAAAGGGGGGTAAAGATAAGAAATCATCGAAAATGGTCTTGTCTTATAGAAATACCATCCCTATGACCATTTTGCTAAAAATTTTCAAAAATTTTCAAAATGTTCTATTTTTTCTATTTTTTTGATTTTTTCAAATTTGGGGGCCCCTGAGGGACGGCTTAAAATTCAGTTAGAGGAAAAATAAAAAATAGGGAATTATTTTCTACCAATATGTCACCAATTGACCCCCCGTCCCGACAACATTTCCAAAATTCGAAAAATAACGGCCACCCTAACGTACATACATAATATATTTTTAATTTTTGCCAAAAAAAGAAGAAGAAGATTCGAAAAATAGAAAAAAATAAGTTAGGCTGAGGGTATACTTATCAAGAATTTCCTCAAAGAATACTCATTTTTGACAAAGACTTGCAAATTTTTCCAATGATTATTCTGAAAATTTGTTTTAAAAAAATATCTACCAATTTTAAAATTTTTGTGAAAAAATTCAAAATCACTCATAAAATTCTTTTTTTTCAAACATTACAAAAAATGTATAATTTTTTTCGATGAAAAATATTTCAGTTTTCCTAAAAAAATAATTTCACAAAAAATCATCTGAGAATTTTTTCGAAAAAAAATACCTAAGGTATTTCAAAATTTAAAAAAAAAAATCACAAACGATCTCAAAATTTTTTTTGAAAGAAAATATTACTTACCTACAATATAATTTTTTTAAAAAAAATAAAAATTCACAAAAAAATCTCCCAAGATTTTTTTTTTTAGGAAATAGTTAGATATTTAAATGTTCCAGTAAAAACTCGAACATAAGATTCAAATTTTACAAAAAATTATCAGAGACTTTTTTTTTTCAAAATTTTCCTTTAAAAATTCAAAAATCTCATCATTTTTTAAAATTTTTATAAAAAGTCATCTAAGAAAATATAATAGGTATTTTATTTCAAAGGAAATATTTCAAAATTTTCTTGAAAAAAGGGTCAAAACCCATCATTGTGTATTTTTTTTATTTCCCAAGTCAAACACGAATTTGATTCTGTCTTTGTACAAAATATGGGCGTGTCACCTGAACTTTGTGAAACATTTTTTGTAGTTAAGGCACACCACCTGAGGTGTATTAACAGCCAAAAAGCGTCTGGGGCCAACATCACACCCTTATCCGGCTAAACCCTTTATGAAATAACAAAACGTTGGAAATTTGGCGTACAAACTGATCAGAACTATTCGATTTTTATTGAGAAAACGTCACGTCTGTAGAATATTTTTGCTCCTACAAAAGTCAAAGTAGGCAATTTTTTTAACATTTGTACGGTTCGGCTTGTTGTATTGACAGGGCAACCGGCAACCGAAACTTCGGATTTAAAGACGAGCATTACTTCGGATCGCAGGCCTCGATGAAAGAAGCAGATGAAAAATATGATAAATATTTCGATTAAAATTTTTTAATTAATCTTGAAAAATTACCTAAATTGATTATATGTACGTATGTAGATTAGATACTTACGGAACGGCCGAATCAAATTTTCCAATCAATAAAATTGTGTTTATTCCTTCCATGCTTTTTCTATTTGCAAAAGTTTGTGAGAGTTAAGCTTTTCAATTACGAATGTTTTTAATCTTTTTTTTTTAAATCCGTTTCTCAAGTCTCATATAAAATATTGACTATTCTGAGAGAAAGTACGTTTCTCAGATTATAGAAACTATAATAACTCACTCGACTGGGTACTTACTTTAAATAAATCCGAAAACATATTATTATTGTTGTTTATTTTTAAATCACGGATTAACACGCAGCGTATAGTGAGAAATAAATTCCAGTCAAATCCGAGTCATTGTTCTATAAATAATTTTTATATAGATGTCAATAATAGGTCGGTGTTAAAATATCAACGTTTGGTTTAAAATTTGATAAACTTAATGAAAAATAAAAAAAAAATAGGAAAGTAGATAGGTAGCCAAATAGGTAGGTAAAATACTTGAACCGACCGCATTTGATCGATTAAGCTTCTGAACATGTGTTGTGTTTTATTTCAAACGCGCAAGATCTAATCGTTCATCTGAAAAAAATAAAAATAAAAAAACACTCGAAACGTCTGCTTAGCAACGCCAACCACCTCAACTAGAAAATTGTTAGGATTTTTGAACTGTAAAAAAATGCGGTTCTTCACTTCAAGGGTCACGAGACAATATTTATAAAATTAGCCACGTACACTTTAATTTTTCAATTTTTTTTTCATCTCAAATATACCTACCTAAATTGTGATTGTATGCTCACATTGTGATCTCGTCTTTTGAAGTATTCTGTTATCAGAATAAATGCATTACGAACCGACGTCTATTCACGAAAAAAAAAACACGGCCTCCTTATTCGACAAACGGGCCATTGGCCGCTCGAAATGGAACGCGAACGTTGAACGACGAACCAGCGAAATGCCAATAACCTCTCTCTTGAGGTGTTTGAACGCTGTACGATTTTCATGTTAAGAAACTTCTTCAAGGTTATATTTGTTGATATTCAGCATAACGCGGTAATACCTACGTCGTAAATTTAATATCGTAAGATTTTTCCGTGACTGAGGCTTTGCTGAGAAAAATTTTAATTTATAAGCAGGAGTAGATGACCCATAGGTACCTATGGTGGCCCTTATTTTGTACTTTCAATATATTTTTTTTCATCACACTCCACAAAGTTGCTTCTTTTTATGAGATAAATTTTTCCCATTTTTTATTTTTCCCCTTTCTGAATTTTAAGTGGACCCTGGTCATTCCTTTTTGAAAAAATTGGGGACTAGTAGGTGCCATGTCACTTAGAATTCAGTGAGGGGAAAATTAAAAACATCGAATTATTTTCTAATAAAATAGAACACTTTGAATTTCCTTCTTTTTTTTTCTTTTTTTTTTTTGAAAAAATGGAGGGCACTTCAAGGCACCACTTGAAATTGAGTTAGGGGGAAATAAAATATATGGAATTATTTTCTAATAAAATAGAACACTTTGAATTTCCTTCTTTTTTTTTCTTTTTTTTTTTTTGAAAAAATGGAGGGCACTTCAAGGCACCACTTGAAATTGAGTTAGGGGGAAATAAAATATATGGAATTATTTTCTAATAAAAATAAACAACTTTAAATTTTCCTTTTTTTTTTTTTTTGAAAAATAGAGAGCACCTCAAGGTATCACTTGAAATCAAGTTTTGGGGGAAAATAAATGATAATTAAGAATTAATTTTCATGAAAAAACAACTCTGAAGAGTTATAATCAAAAAAGGCAAGATTTTGAAAATTTAGCCAAATTTTTAATTTTTTTAAAAAATGGGAGAGACAACCAGGGGCTATTTAAAATTCAGTGAGAGGAAAAATAAAAAATTGAGGAATCATTCCTCGTCAAAAAAAAAACAATTTTTATATGTTAGAACCAAAAAAATACAGAAATTCGAAAATTTGGTGATTTTATGTTATTTTTAAAAAGACAACTTTAAATTCTATGTAGGTAGGTAAGTAAAAAACTTGGCACATTTTTTTTTTTTTTTTTTTTTGGAAAATTGAGTAACTTTGAAATTAAGTTTGGGGAAAATACAGAATTTGGAATTCATTCTCACGAAAAGGAATATAAAACTCACGAAAACTGATGTATTTTTTCTGAACTGCATCTAATATGAAGCATTGAATTTACACAAGTAGGAAGGGGAATGCATCAAACGTAATACCTACGTAATTATTAAAACTGCATTGCATGTTTGATAAGGAATTCTGTTCCCCCTCTAATGAAATACGCCATTCAATGCCATATCCATGTCACAGAAAATTGAGTATGTACTAGGTACACTACATACACATACCACTGTATTATTCATTATGCGTTGTTTGTCCTCTATTGTTAGAAAAGTGCATAGTATGGTGACTAGTTACACAAATTCACCTGTGTGCACTACTGGCAAAATAATAAATGGCGTAGAAAATAAATTTGCCACTGTAAGAGTATAATAGAATGAAATTTATTCGAATTTTAGAAACAAAATCAACAAACCCACACAGTCCCACACTAGACAAATAAATCATGAATTTATTACACTATTAATTTATTTATAGAAATTCTAAATGATTATTATTGCAGGCAGAAAAGGAAAAAATACTCGAAAAATAACGAAATTTGTACCTAATTAAATCACCTTAAATATTTATTCCATTCGTTACACCACATCACACCTTACGAAAAAAAAAAAAAAAAAAAACTCGAGCTGTTTTTACCAAGCAGAAATATTTTCCGAAAAATGAATCGTATTAATCGTATGACCCCGAATAAAGCACAACTTATCTCCACTAAACCGAAACATTCGACTTATTTCTAAAAACTGACCAAAAAAATGAAAAAAACATTTGCACATTTGTAGAAGAACACTTCAAAAGATAGGAAAACACCACATTACTCACATTTCATGAGTAAAAACACTCAGAACAGCCGAAAACACGTCCACTTTACTCAATGAAACATCTCTTAAAAGTCATATTTTTCCATTACTTTCATTAGGTTTCATTGACACTGAAAACAAAACACATTATCAAAGCGATGAGTTGATAAGAAAAAAGAGTTGAAAATCTCGTGTACCGATGTTTTCTCACATTCTCACATATGCACTCAACTGCAGTTGCACTTAAATGGTAAAATCCAAATCATGGGAACATCGGTGAGTACAACATCCACATCGAAGAGCTTCCTCCCCTACTTTACGTAAGATTCTTAAAGTGGACTCGCTTGCCTTCCATTAAATTCATGACCTACGGTAACATGAAATGTATTACAGCTTCGAACGAGCAAGAGTTCGTAAAATGAGCTCGAAACGGCGAGTATTTTGTGAACGTCTGAAACATTCCATGATGCATTGTTTGTATCGCATTTTCGCTACTTCAAGTATTAGGAGCGTATAACTTGGTTGAGGGTTGTATCCTCTGAATTTCTTGTTTACCGCCAAATCCGTTTCCAGCACTGAGAACCATGGCTCGCGGTGTGCTCGCGGGCCTGTTTGCTGACTGTGAGAAATTACATGTTTGTGGTAATAAACGCTCTCTGTTTAAATTCTAGCGAGTGAAATCAACGAATGTACTTGGCGAATCACATTTTTACTGAAGTATCGGTTGAAATTTGAATTTTTTTGAAGGAAAAAATCAAATTTTATTAGCAGACTCGAAAAGTAAGATAAGGTAATCAAATCATTTGAGGAGTAAAAATTTGAATCACTGGGTGCTGATTCTTCAAAAAAAAAAATCAATGTGATAATTTTTTTAAATTTTGAAAAATAACTCAAGTTTTCGTATAAAAATTCTGGACAAAGATTAATTTCAAAACCAACTCAGTTGAAGTTAAAACTTGAAAGGCCCACTTTTCAAACATTAAAATATGATTTTTATGAATAACTAATGTCAACATCGTTTTTCTCGTGAAGTTTTCTTTCAAAAATGAATTTTTTTTTGACGTCCCATTTTTCTCAGAGTCCATCCCCCTTTCAAAAAATCTCCTTATCTAAGGCCTGAATTGAAAAAATTTTCAAACAAAAGTTGTAGATTGAGATCTCCCAAATAATTTTGATTATCACAAAAATTTCGACTGGACCCCGCCTTCCCCTCCAATTTCGTATAATACGTATGAAAATCGATGCCAAAAGGTAAAACCGGGTTTGGAAATAGTTGATTCCATTGTAATCTGGCGTGAGTGTGAGTCTGACGAGACAATTCAATAAAATACTGAGTGAGCAGTTGTGCACGCCCACTTTTGGAGGCCCCAAATTTTTTTCTAGTCAGCAATTTTTTTATTAGGAGGGGTAATGTTTTCACTGGAAAATACTTGTGAGTTCTCTTATACGAGTATCAAAATTTTTCAAAATTTCTGGGTAATAAAAAAATTACTATTTTTTCAATTTTTCAAAGTAAAAATTGTTTAAGACATTTTGGAGCAAAATCCTTAAAATTTTTAAATCGATAAAAAATAAAAATTTTTGTTTCTTCTGAGGAAGAATATCTCATTTTTAGAAGAAAAATTTGACAAAAATCCTTTAATTTATTTGGAGAAAAACCCTCAATTTTTGAACACTAAAGTTTTTTGAAAAAATTATTTTAATATTTTTATGCAGAAACATATCCTTGAATTTTTTTGGAAAAAGAATTTGAATAATTAAAAAAAAAATTCTTAAAATTTTTGGAGGAGGTAAAAAGTATTAGTCAGCTCATTTTGAGAAAGAACAATTTTATTTCACTTAATTTTGTTGAAGAAAAAAAATTGAATCTGCTCGAAATAAGAATATCTCAAATTTTTGGAGTCAGCCAATCAACGTAAAAAAACAAAAAAAAAAATGCACACTTTTCGGAGAAATACCTAACTTTTTTATTTTTACAAAAAAAATCTCAATTCTTAAAAAATATTTTTGTAAAAAAATATCAGAAATTTTTTGGAAGAAAAACTGAAATTTTTTTCTATTTTTTAGGAATAATTATACATATTTTTCATTTTTTTAGAGTAAAAAAATTGCACTAAAAATATTTTAATGGAAAAAAATATTCGATTTTTTTTCTGAGAAAGGAAATGACAGGTATTTTAGAAAAAAATCTCTAAATCTTTTTTTCTAAAAAATTGAGATTTTTTGAAGGAATTTTTTTAGAGAAAAAATTCTTTCAAATTTTTAAAGGAAAATATTATGGATTTCCTTGAAATAATAAGTATCTTGATTTTTTATGAGTATGGGTAAAAAATTATCAATATTTTAAGAGTAAAAAAAATTTCAACTTTTGTGAAAAAAAAAATAATTTATCGACACAAGAATTATTTCTATATTTTTTTTGGTATAAGAAACTGAAAGTCCCCTTTTTTGGAATACTTTATAAAAAATTTTTTAAAAGAAAATGGTTTTTCAATTTTTCTTAGTAAATTCCTTCTCTTTTTTAGAAAGAATTTTTTTATTTCTAGAAAAAAAGTTCTGATGGATTGTTTAAGTTGTGCACCATTTTTTCAAACATGAGTTTTGGATTGATATCCTAGGAATCATTATATCTATTAAAAAAATTTCGATTGGACCACTTCTATTCGCTGATTTTTTTTACAAAAATTATTTCTAAGATCTTAACCTACTTAACTTCTGCTTGAAATTTTTTTCAATTGGTGTCTTAGATATAGAGAGAGATTTTTCTGAAAGGTAAATGGGCCTAAAGGGAGGTATTAAAAAATAGAACCTAACCTCATCTTCAAAAAAAAACCTGTACCAGTGTGCTATAAAAATATTACACTCACTCACTCATTACAAACTGATTTTTATTGCATTTCTGTAAAAAAAAAAAAAAAAAAAATAGAACAATTTTTTTTCTACATACATTTTCAAATTTCTCCTTATTGTCGTTCTTGCTCAACAAAAAAATTGCGAAAGAAAATTCCATCAGCATACTCCTATGTCGTAGCTTTTCAAGTCTTTTTATCTTCGTCACATGATCGAATCAGTCATCGTCATCGTAATATTTACACGTGTCACCCTCATTATTTAATGCTAATTTTCCGATTATTAATCAACCATCGATACGATCACTTCCCCTAACCTTGGAACTTCTTACAAGGTTATAAGCACTCCAACTTTGTAATTTCCACATCTAATACGAGCTTTGAAACCCGGAGGAAAAAACACCAACTTGTTAGGATTCTCGTATTTTATAAAATTACTATTTATTTCAATCATTTTTCGCATAAAATCCACTTAAAATAAATATTTTTACATTTCTTTGTTTGTTGCCATAATATACATAATATATTTAATGTACACAGTTACTTTGTTAACCTTCACATTGTCCCATTTTACAAGTATTTGAACAACGTGACTCTACTCCAGTTGATCAGCGTCGTGAATTTGCTATCGTGTACTTTATTTTCGTATCATTTGGAAGACACTCGTTTTTTGAAATGGACGATAAAATTTTCAAATAGTTTGCGTAAATTATTTTAAATTTGACACTGGTCAATTTTAAAAAATAAATTATTATCTTAAACAGATTATTTCGAATCTACGCAAATGACTATATTTCATTCTAGCCAAAAAGTTCATTTTTTAAAATCTAAGCACAAAATTACAAATTTAATACCCTAATACCCACCATCGATTGATCATAAATTAGCAAAGGAACTTTTTAACTGGGATTTTGTGAATTAAAAATTTTGCTCGGTAACAAAAAAAAAAAAAAACACGCTTATTACCATCTTAAATAGAAGCTATATTATTAATATTGAAAAATTACATATATAGACTTAACACACAGCTCTTAATAACACAAAAACCACATTAATTATACTCACATTCACAAGAAACATCTAACACAGCGTATAACAGACGTTATTATAAAGAAAGAAGTAAAAAAAAATACAACAAAATTACAAAAAAAAAGTACAAGAATGTTAATCACACGAAAGGGCCAAATTAAATTACATAAATTCAACGTGATTAATTTACATTGGCATTTTAACTGTCAAAAATATCTTAGCAGGAGACTTCGAAGCTATTTCTTACTAAAAAAGCCATACTCGTAATAATCGTAAATATTTCCAAATGAAATACCATTTGAAATAAGAGAAAATTAGAGGAAATATAAAGTAGAAAAAAAATAAATAAAATGGTAACTGTAACTAGTAGTAGTCAGGTGTCGTCTACAACATAGAATAGAATGCTTCAAAAATCCCAAGAAAGTTACATTATCTGTTTTATGTTAAAGAATAACAGTTGACACTTTTCTTTACCGTTAATTTTATTACATACGTTTCAAACGCTTAAGATTTTTAATTTGTTCGGAGACGTAGCGAAGGAGAGAAATCATAAAGGAACGAGCCAATCGAGTGAAAATTATCAATGCTATTACACTTGAAATCAAATGTTACGAATTAGGAAGAAAAAGCAACTCAGCATGCATTCGCAATTCGCATCTTTGAAGAATACCTTGCTCCTTCGCTACGCCACTGAATTCAGTGTTTTAAATTTTTACAAATCTGTAACACAGTTAATATATTATTATATGTACACATATAAAACAACTACTAATTTTAAAAAATAAATAAACGAAGGAGGACATTTATAAACGGATACACTTAAATGAGACATTTGACTTATTTCAACATTTCCAGACGTGAACCAGGTACATTACAACAATACAAAAAAAAAAAAAGAACAGCGAGTTAATTAAAAAATACGGTCACGTCATGCCAACTAATCTACAAGGGGAAACAAAAATACCAAAAAATTCACAATTTCACCAAAACAACTGTAACTATACGTAAAAAAAAATGTATGTATGTCGAATACCGCTAGCAAAGGATAATTTGGCGTAATTTAAAAAATATATACACGTATCACAATTTTTTCATTCGAATTTGCGAAAATGCGCCCACCTCAATTTCGCTCCGCCATAAACAAAAAATTAGATGGAGAAAAAGCAAAACAAATCGCATTTACTGTGCGGTATCTAGCGTCATAAATATAATCGCGCCCATTCAGTACCTACGAGAATATATTACAAATCGAAATCTTGGTAGTCTGTTTTCGAAAAATCAGTGATTCTGTACAAGAGATCCTGTACTTATACTAATCGCTGTGCTACTGCCCAAAGTCGAACCTAAATCTTGATAACTGAATTGTGGAAAGTACGGCTGCGCTTGTTCTAACTCTTCTGCTATACTATTTAGTGGAGGATGTTCAGGGGGCGTTAATTCTACCGATTCGCCGGTAAATTCTTGATCGAAGTACCTCGTATCAGTATCCGATGTTACTTGTGGTTTGAACGAAGGCGTTATCTGATGAATAATTCGAATTAATCAGCGGATACTCGATAAATAAATCATTATGTGTAAATTTATTCGCACGTTGAGTAACGTGGGTGATATATATTTTTTTTAAGTTATGCTTTGCTCTGTTTTTGTATTGTTTTTTTTTTTACGAAAGATTAGTGCACCTCTTTTTCCTTATTTAGTCATTAACCAACTATTAATAACTCGATGCTTCAAATTGATAAAAAATGTCTTGGTTATTTTTTCACAGTTGGAGAGTAAATTGAACAAGTTCCAGTTATTCGTATTCACCACGAATTTCTTTGAAACAATCTATCTTCGTTTCTTAAGACTGTTAACTTTCATTAACAAATTTTACGTTTCGACATTAAAAATTAGAAACGTTTTTTTTAATACCTCGATAGCAAGAAGAAAGACCTTGAAATTTTATTATACAATTTATGTAGAATAGGTCAAAGTTGGTTTATGAAATTTTTTTCTCTCGATTTTTCGACGGTGGTTAGACACGAGTGGATCGCTGCAGTACGGTTTTTTTTTTTTGCACCATCGAAAATTTACCAAGTCCAATACTATATAGATACTTGATATTTAAAATTGGAGGGGAGGGAGGGGTCCAATTGCAACTTTTATAATAACCAAAATTATTTCTAGGACCCCAATCTACAACTTTTGTTTGAAAATTTTTTCAATTGGACCCCTCTCCAAATTTTGAAAAGGTAGCTACCTGCTATTATGTGAAATCAGAGGAGAGGGAGGGATCCAATCAAAATTTTTATAATAACCAAAAGTATTTTTAGGATCTTGATCTACAACTTTAAAAAATTTTTCAATTGGCCTTCTTCCTCTTTCACTCCACTGATTTTTATTCAGTATCTACGGTGTGTTATGCAAAATTGGAGGGGAGGGAGGGGTCCATTTGAGAAAAAGTTCAAACAAAAGTTGTAGCTTGAAGTCCTAGGAATAATTTGGGTTATTATAAAAATTTTGATTGGACCCCTCCCTTCCCTCTAATTTTAAATATCAAGAATCTGAGTAGTATTGGACTTAGTTAATCCACTCGTGGTTAGACTAACATAAGACAAAAATACTATGATGCAATTTTGTTTCATTCATAAGAACGAATTACTAAAAAAAAAAAAATCAAACTAACATATTTCGAATCACCTTAAACAGTAGAATGTCAAAGAGAAAAGGGAGACCTAATCTTTCGTCTACAAGAGCAATGCGAAAAATAATTATCTCAAGTTTAATTACCTTTTTTTGAACTAAATCTGACCAATTAATGCAGTTAAAAAATGGGTGAGACATGATCTCTTTAGCGTCATCGGGACCTCCGCCCAATCTTTTATTTGGATCTTTGATGAGTAATCCACTGAGCAAGCTTTTCGCCTCCGGTGAAATTGTGCGTGGAAATTTCACCTAAAAATAAAAATTCGTAATAACGATGGCTGTTTGACATGGAGCAAATTCCAACGTAGGTCTGTTTAATTCTTACATCTTCCATCAAAATCAATGTAAACAAAACGTCGTGATCTCGATTGTAAAATGGTAAACGTCCACACATCATTTCATACATTACGACTCCGATACCCCACCAATCGACAGCACGTCCATAGTCGTTATCTTCCAAAACCTACAGCGATACGAACGATGATATAATTGGGTTTATGCGAAGTGCGTGCTAACGTAAGATAAGCGTACCTCCGGAGCCAAATATTCAGGGGTTCCACAAAAGGTTTTTGTTGTTCTTCCGTAAGTTATATCTTCTTTACACAATCCGAAATCAGCAATTTTTATATGTCCGTCTTTATCAAGCAATAAATTTTCCAACTAGACAGATAAACAAGATAAATAAATTATTTCGTACTAAAAACCACGCACATAAATCAAAATCTCTAAGGATGATATTAAACACACTATGAAGTATCGTAACTAAAAATAGAAATTTGAAAAATATATCATTTAATGTTATCGTTATAGTTGGGTTATTTATGTAGTACGAAATGACGCTCGACGTTTTCAAATTAAAAATACGATATCTTACTGTGATAAAGAGAAACAAATAAAATTGCCAACCAAGATACCACCAGTGATAATGAATCGATCGATACGCGTTTATTTCAATCAGCTGGTTAGTATTTTGAAAATAATCGTATTTGTCAGCGATTGAGAATAAAAATTAACATTCGAAAAAAAAAACACTACTAGCAACATACGCGCAATGAACCACTGCGCAGTAATCTTACACACGTTCAGAGAGACTTAATTAACGCGCAATAAAAATAAAATAGGTACTTATCGACGTGAAAATTACTTTCTAACGTAGAAATATTTCAAACGCTCACTTTCAAGTCTCTATAAATTATTCCTTCTTCGTGCAGATAACCAAGTGCTGATATGATTTCCGCTCCGTAAAATCTCGTCCTATCTTCGGTGAAAACCCGTTCGCGAGATAGATGGAAAAATAATTCGCCTCCGTTTACATATTCCATTACAAAACACAAACGATCGGCAGTTTGAAAGGAATACTTTAAGGACTGTAAATAAAAATATCAAAATGAATGGTCGCTCGAGATAGCTGTTTCAACAATAGGCCACTTACGATAAGAAAAGGGTGACTAGTAGTTCTTAAAACCCTGTTTTCGGTTATTGTATGAGCGACTTCGTCTTTCTGAATGATTACTTCTTTTTTCAAGATTTTTATAGCGTATAAATGTCCCGTAGCTTTTTCACGGCATAAAATAACTTTGCCGAATGTACCTTTACCCAACACTTTCAAAAATTCGAAATTTTCTAACGTCTGTAAAATAAATGACAAATTAATATTTTCGTTCGTTTCCAATAAATATTGATATAGGTAAATTTTCCCTTTTACTTACCACTTTCCTTTTACCAGAGGTTTTACTAGATGAAGTGCCTTGAAAGGAAAACTTGGCGCCGAATTCGTCTACATTAGAATAAAAATTATCACTAGAGGAACTCGACTGTGACATACTAGCACCCATTTCAACGTCTTCACATTCGGATAATTTATCAGCAACACTTCGTATAGCGGCCATCCATTCTTCCCTAAATGAAAAAACAGAGTTTAAATTAAATGCCCATTTACAGATATGGTGGGAAAAATAAATGAACATACCTTTCTTTTTCCGATTCGACGTGAAATGTCCGTTCAATAACTGTAGTCCATTGTAAACCACGAATAATGAAAGTATAAGGTTTAGGTCTATCTACACTCATAATCTGACATCCTTTAACAGTGAAATTATTCAGCGGGTCGGTAGGAGATCCTTCAGGTTTGTTCTTATATCCAATTAATGATCCGTCAGAAAGTAATAAAAAATATCGTGATCTCCAGTTTCTTATATGTTCGCCTATTGAATGAAAAAATTAATTAGAATGAAAAACTCGATACATATTTGTTAAAATATTCGAAAAATTTACCTCTTTTGAATAACCATCCTTCTTTGATCACTAATGCAGGGGAAAACGAAAGAGGATTCCTCACTGAATGTTGTTGTTCTGCCATTATTCTATCAATACAATAACAATGCTTTCATCTGTAATGTTTACAATAACTGTTAAAAGATAAGCCATAGGAGAGTCATTTATAAGAAATACAATTAGACAAATAGTACATATTGCATATCCTGACGCGTAGAGAAATCTTTTATTCAGCTGTAAAGGTTGATTAAATACCGTTAGAGAATACTTTTTAATCGTATCAGTGCGATTCGAAGTTCATAAAAATGTTTACGAAATAAGTATGAAAACACGTTGAATTTGACTTTAATCGGTCACTTTTCTTCAATGCAATAGGTATCTTGAAAGCGAAATTTTTCAGGTAAAACGAAGATTCGAGTATACTCTAATACCGTCACATTTGTAAATTTGTTATTGTTATGAAACATGCATTCTTCGAAAGGAATTTCAAGACGTTGATTGATTCTCAAAGGCGTGGACTTCGTGTGTGTTGGAGAAAGCATCTTATCAATTTGTAATTAAAAATAATTGAAATGTTTACTTACTAATTTGTCACTAGAAACGACCGAAATTTCATGATTACACACAAAATAATTACGGACAATTTTATTTTCTATCAAAGACGCACATTGCCGTTCCTTTCACCTTAATTATTAATATTTTTCTTGGTGTTTATCGTCATAACCATTTTACCAAAACATCGAAAATTGAAAACAATTCGCTTATCCAGAGATAAATTGTATTAGAAGTATTTCGCAATCCTTGTCATCTTTGCCGGCAGATAACAAAAGCACGATTTCACAAAAAATTATTTCAAATCACTTTCATTTTTTTGTAACTTGATAGGCAAAAACCTACCCATTTTTTATGAAATACGATCCGCAGAAACACATTTTAAATTGAACAAAGTACCTGCACCGTTAGACTTATTTTTACAGACTTTTTGAATTTGATGTATTATCAGTGGTTCGCATGGTAATTCTTATCTTTTTCAATTTTTTGAAATTTGAATGAAGTCGATTTTGAAAAGATTTTTTAAATGCGCGCCATGAATATTAAATCGCTCAACGGAATAAGTATTTACGAATAAATTGATTAATCAGTTTACCTCAAGTTGGAATTCCTCGCATACGCTTTAATGTAAATCAAATTCAACGAAGAAAACCTCTCCTAGTTCCTTCTATTTATATGTGAGTAATCGCTTCATTTCAATCGTAACCGGTAATATGGTTCTCTAACTTTAATCAAAACATTCGTTATTTGTTGGACAGATACTCATTTTTATTATGGCCGAATGCTTGGACGATTTAAATTTACCAACTACTATAATCGCAAGATTGATCAAAGATGCATTACCTCAAGGTGTTAGCGTTACAGCAGAAGCTAAAGCTGCTATCGCCAGAGCAGCTTCCGTATTTGTGCTGTACTTGACCAATATGTCCAATACGTTGGCAAGACAAAACAGTAGGAAAAGAATTATTCCAAAGGATATTTTTGATTCGTTGTGCGAAGTAGATTTTTCTGAATTTGTAGCACCTTTGCAAGATGTATTCGATAGTGAGTATTTATGTTTATTACGCAGGTTCCAGTTTGATATAAGTGCTAAATAAAGTTCATCTTTTTCATTATTTTTCAGAGTATAAACAAGCACAAACTAATAAAAAAACGCAAAAACGCGATAGTACCAATGTAGTAAAGGATGATGAAAACGAAGGTGAAGATGAAGCCGATGAAAATGACAATGAACGAAATGCACACGATAAAAGTGACGATACCGGTGACGCTGCGAAGTAAAGAAGTTCATTAATCGAAATTCCATTTTACGGTTTATATACGCGTTGTGGTCGAATGAAATAAAAAAAATCACGTTTTTAAAAAACCACGTTCTATTTTATCGATAACATTCCTTTGGAGAGGAATCTTGTGTTGATTCTATTTCTTCAAAAAACATAAATTCGTGTTTTTCATAAATATATAATCGATGAAGATTTTAAACCAATATTGTAATTCGTATTATATTTTTCATCGTATTTTTTGTAAATTATCTTTCACTTGTATTAATTTCTAATAAAATTTTAGATAAAATTTTTCGTTGTATAATTTCCCAACCTCTCAACGTCTACGTTAACCAATATGCCACACAAAAAATTGCAACAAACACGTCTTACCGAATACCGAAATGAGATTAAATATATTTCAAAAACTGATTCTATATCTGAAGAAACAATACTTAAAAATTAATATATCTAATCATACGATACAAAATATTCAGACTTTTTTGTTGGAATGTTTTTTTTTTCAAAACAAAGAAACAAAAATAAACGAGATGAATAAAATAAATCTGCAATCGAATTTCGAAATAGTGATTCACTTAGTAAGAAAATTTCCAAATAAAATACGAAAATAGTCTGAAGCACTTAATGAAATAAAAACAAGTACAATTAGTTAACTTATGGTAAATTAAATAAAGATGTTTAGCATCAAAACATGTAATATATGGGTATAAATTGACAAAAGTTGCCAGCGTATTTACTCGTTGTATAATGTAGGGAAACTCAGGAGCATCTCCTCCACTTCAAGAATTTCTTGAACTTCCTCGTCTGTCAAATAAACTAACGACTTCGTATCGCCATGTTTTTCGTCTTCATTAGGATAAAATTCATGGAACTGCCTGACCTCTTCGCTTGCTCTTTGCAGCGCGGTGAGCTTCGCTCTGGCCATCTCTATCAATTCTTCTAATCTTCTGCGGAAGTCTTCCACGCATTCTCTCGTTTGCTGCCGAATAGAAAACTAATATAATTAAATCTGTCTCAACGGGTTTCTAAAAAAAATACTCAAGTTTTAATATTACAATAATATGTTTGTTCTCCAATCGCTGCATATCGAGCATCGTTCCCCCTTTTTGCTTCGTGACGTATTTTTCCATATGTTGGATGTCTGCGAGTTGTTGCAACGCTTGTTCTTGTTCGTTCAAAATATGCTGTCTTTCTATATTCACATCATCCGCTAACTGATCGATGTTGCGATCAAATAATACCGTGCATGACTCTTTTCTAGCTCTTTTTGAGAATTTGTACAGGTTTTCCTGTTGAATAAAGTTGATCGAAAAATTATTAACGATGAGATTTTAAAACGAAATCGATTGTATAAGGGTAATTATTAAATTCACGTACAGACGAATGAGATCTTTTTTTCGACGTTCTGTTGTTATTATTGTTGTTCTGGTGACTAACATTATTGTTGTTCTGGTTGAAAGTTGTATAGTTAGGAAGTTGATTAACAGGATTTCTGCATCGACACGTCAGGTCTCTTTTGGGGTTCGGTATTTGGATGTTTTTCCAACGAGCTCTCACCGCCAAATATCTAAAAAATGAATTATTAGAATAAACGAAAAGACCTGTTTAATAGAAAAATGCATTACCTGTCGTAATCAGTTCCTAAATTCCTCAAATAATCCCATTTAGGATCGTTGTTATCTTTGTTCTCATCAGGATCATCACTATAAAACACTTCCAAATCTTTTACCAAAGGTATCTGCGGTTGATTTTTCTTTTCAGACTTATTGTGTTTTCCTTCATCATCAGATGCAAGTAAGAGGTCCTCATCATCGATATTTATATCGATATCATCGTCTCCCCCTATAATTAAAATTTCGAGATCATTATCTTTTGGAACGTTATCAGTTGGTTTTTGATTATTAGAGACGTCAGATTTGGTAGATTCGTCAGGTGCTTGAGAAGTTTCAGATTTTTTAGATTCAACTACAAATTGGTCGTTTTCAGTCGGTTTTTCATTATTAGAGACGTCGGCTTTTATAGATTCAACAGGTGTTTGAGAAGTTTCAGATTCTTTAGATTCCACTAAAGTTTCGTCGTTTTCAGTTTGACTAGAGTCAATTGTAATCACTAGGGGGGTTTTGGAAACATCTTTAATGGTACTTTCAGTATCCGATATAGTGATAGTTTTATCACGTGCTACGATTGTGGATTGTTCGCTATCGATTTCAATCGTAGACTGATTTACGAAGATCGATGGTTCAACTCCGATATTTTCTTCAGAAAACTTTTCAATAAATTCATCCACTTCTTTGGGAACGTTTTGAAAGCATTCTTCTAAGTTATCGTTTTCTGAGGCGATTTTCGATATCATTTCGTCGTATTTTTTATCATCTTCCGATTGGAAAATATCTAGCATATTGCTATACGAATCTAATTTTGAAGCTGTGTCCGCCGATGTATCACTTAAGACTTGCTTTAAACCAGCCATAGCTTTTTCATACGGATCGTCGCTCGTATCTATTTCGTCGACTTCGCAAACTTCTTCGCTTATAAACGAAGGTTTCCATTTCCTCAAAAATCGTGCTGCCATAGGTTTCGACTCCGGGAAAGGCGTACTAGTTCCGATGTTCGATCTATATTCTGAATTCCCGAAGTCTGATACCACCGTTGCAACAGATGTATTCATTTGATCCTCAACCTCAATCACACTAGTGTCCAGACTTGTACCCGAAGAATCAGCCAGTACACTCCTTAAAGAATCTATCAACTGATTTTTTTTCTCTTTCAATGCATTTAAAGAACTATCAAATTTGCCTGTTTTCAGACTACCCGAAATGCTTCCAGACGAATGACTACCATTAGAGCATAAAGAATTATGTTGTTCTTTTTGTTTCAAGCTCTCTTCTACTTCTTCCACGGTAACAAACTCGTTATCAGTCCCTTGGGTTGTACTCTGTAAAAAAGTACCGGTTTCATAGTCATTCGCTCTTACATCAGTATCAATAGTTTTTGTACATAAAGTGCTTTCACAGGAGTCTTCCTTCGCAGAAATTTCAGAAGAGTGACCAAGTTCGAATATTTGACCATCTCCTTTAGAAAGAATTTTCCTTACTTCCTCTTTACTGACCACACTGGGTGTTATATTACTATCGTCCATTTCCATTATACTTTTAAGTTCGTAATACCATTCAATGTTCGAGAAATCAAATGATAAAAGATTTACCAATTTATGTAAAAATACTTCGAAAATATTATCCTCTTTATCATGGAGAATTTTCAACGTATGTAGCCAACTTCTAGACGCACATAGCAGACAAAACGCACTTTGAACTTGACTTTGAACTGAGAAAAGACAAAAAGTTGTTACGATACAAAACTCCAATGTTGATATAAATGATAAGAAATGAATTAAAAAACCGAAAAAGCTTCGAAAGTTCAACCATGAGTTCAACCCGGCTCAACATCATTCGATCAAAAAAAAAACGATAAAAAAAAATCATACAACGAGTAAACCCCGCGAGTGCACATAAACAATTTCAACCAATCAAATCGCAGTATTTAGTTATTAATTTTCAAATTTTCAAGTAGAGTGCAGTTTGTTTTTCAGAAACTGATAGTGTTATCAGTTATCCATCATTCCCAAAATAAAAATAATAATTTTCTACGATGCAGAAAATACGTTTATGTCGAAATTAATTCAATTTTTGTAAATTTATTCGTTTCTATTCTTTATTTTATCAAAATGAACGAAAGCAGTGAAGGAGATCCTTCAAGTGGAGCTTACGAAACACAAGAAGATCTTCAAAAAAAGTTATATTTTATGAATGAACAATTACAACTCATGGTACAGGATTTACCATCGTAAGTATTATTCTTTGAATAGAATTTCATAATACTGCAAAATAAATGATTAATCAATGATAAATTGTGGTTTAGAAAATACCAGCAACGATTTCCTAACGAATTACTTTGTGGTCTTGCTGAATGTCTTCTGGATAACACAGTTTTTGGAATCGTCGAACATCTGATGGATATACAACATTGTACGGAAAAGCAGCTATTTCGGAAAAGATTAAGGGTTATACACGATCATTGCAGTACGTATTTCATTATATATACATGAGGTAACGTTATAGTGATCCGAACATTTCATAAATAAGGCACTAATAGTTTCGTTTTATTACTTCCTTCCAGATAGAATAAAAACACTCAAGGATTATCCATTACCTAATGAAGTTAAAACTTTGAAGATGCAAGTTATGAATTACAGATATAAGAAAAAACTGAGATCTTGCGATAAAGAAATAATTAAAATATTGGATGTAAAAAGAAAAGATCAACAGAATGTTTTAGTATCAGTCGGAGTCCCAGGATTTCAAGTTACTGATGACCCAAAAAAGATTCAAGTACAAATCAGACTCTTGGATTTCATTTTTCGTTTAAGTCAAATGAAAGGTAAATTATTCTAGTCATATAAAACAGTATACTTCGGGTTTTCAAGTACGTAGTATTTTCTTAATTGTGATAAATATTGTAAATAATTATTTAAATCATATTTTTTCGACGTCATTCCTCGTTTGGTCAAGTTTAGGAACGTTCTCCGTTGTATTTCGTAAATTATTGTGCTTAGTTTAATTTCTCCGCCGAACAAACCCTAAATCTGTATTTAGGTATACAAAGACTGATTTAATGTTGATTAAAAATATTAATTCTATCATGTGTATTCAAATTGATAATTTTTCATAATTATGTATTATATTTAAGACTCGCTATAAATTGGTCTGCAATTGTAGGTATACGTTTGTACATACAATATCCAAATCTGTGTAAAAAAATATAAAATATGTATCGATTGATAAATTATTTCATCCTCAAATTCTGAAAAGTTGCTATAATAGTAATTTGTACATACAACTGAAGAACGAGTACGCATTTACTTTAATGAGATAAACTCTGAACTGAAAAAACGCAAGCGCTTTAGGTTTACATTCCAACGTGGATCGCTTTATTGTTTTGTTACGCTGAAAGGAAACTAACAGTTTGCCTTTTATGAGCGTTGAACGCAGTTCAAGTAACCCGTGTTTCAGTTTTATGTACGTGAATATTACGAAAATAATTCGAAATAAAATCGTCTTCTCATTCTTGATTTATATGTAAGCTCATTTTAATTTTTTTATGAGCATTATTTTTAGACGCTTTGAATCAATTGTACGTTACATTTAGTTTGTTGCTTTATATTTTCTGATTTGTAGTTTCAGAATAATTATTATGTAACAGGTGCTTAAAAAAATTATGCGTAAAACAAAAATGAAAAATTTTATGCTTTGCTTACAATCTTAGGTATGGTAAATTTGTTTTGGTTGAATTAGATATAATTTAAATTGCAATTCGACAGGTTACTTTGAGAGTTATTTAAATATGCTGAAAATTAAAGATAAAAAATTAAATAAGAGAAAAAATGTGGTGCATATTATTTATTATTCATCAGAAGAAATGAAAACATCCATTACGTGCGAAATAAATTGAATTTTGATTTCAATTAGGAGTATTCAATAACGTCAATATTTTTCTATAATATTGTATTCAATTAAAAAAAAAAAAAAAAAAAAAAAAAAAAAAGATCATAAAAATTCTGAAGAAGTGAGACATTCCCTCGAAACCGAATGAACTTTAAAATTGTGGAAGTTCAAGTTGTTGAAAAAAAAAAAAAAAAAAAAAAAAACGATCCTGAATATTTTTTTACTTTGAAATTCGAATATACCTCAGACCGTCAGACCTCATAGATAGATGACAAAAATTTGCTTTTTGATAAAAGCTAATTCACGACAAAAGAAAATTTGAATTTAAAAAAAAAATTATAATTTTCACTGACATTATAATTTCTTTAGAATTAAAATTTCAATTAATTTTTTCAGCTGAAAATTAAATAATTAACTCGACGAAAAAAAGTTCATCCTAAATAATTTGAACTACGAGACGACTTCAAGTTAATTCAATTTAATAATATTTAATTTATTTTGAGACTTACAATTTTTTCCTTCAAATAGGTAGGTACCTAAATAATAAATTTCTTCATTTTGACATAATATTATAAGTATTAGTACAAATTACCCAATTAAATACATACGAATTTGTACTTGAGACTTAGGTATTTTAATATCAAAAATTTTATAGGAATATGGATTAATTTTATTGAGAATAAGTACTAAGTATATTCTTATTATTGTGAATAGCAGTAGTGTTTCGTCAAATGTTTGATTATAAACTCTAAAAAAGGATTATAGAATTATACAGATACCTCCTTAGTGCTGGAGTTTTTTTTTTTTTTTTTTAACTTGAAGCTGTTGATGCTATGGGTGGATATTATAACTACCTGCTTTGCTGCTTCATGTCACAATGAAATTTTAAATAATTAATTTTTGTTACCTAAGTAGTTTAATTTCTTAATGATGTTTAATTTTCCCAAGTTTTTTTTTTGTAAACGTGATCGATCATCTGAAAAAGATTCCCACTTCTCTTCTCTTCTCTTCTCTTCTTTGTTAGTTGCACTAATTTTTCCACTACCTACTAAGTTTCTCTATCCAATTTTTACGTTTTAGGTGTTTATTCATTTTTATTTTATTTATCAAAGTGCCTATTATTTCACGTAGGTACCTACTCATGTGAGCAGAGCTGCTCTAAGTATCAATTGTACATTTCAAAGCAGACCACAAATTTGCATTCTACTTCCACTAACACGTTAATTACTATCCGCGTTGAAATTTTTTTTTTTTTTTTTTGGTTTAGGTAAATTAATTTATAAGGAAAACTATTTGTCATTTTAATTACGATTGGGTCATTTGATGATTTCATTTCAGCGAAGATGAGTAATTCAAACAAAGTTTTAAATGAATAATTAATTAATAAATTTACGCTGCTGAAAAGCGAATTTGAAATGCAACGCTACGATAAAATATTATCGAAATTTTTCGTTTTACATATCAAAATTAAGTAGATAAGAGTTTTCCTGGAATTGTAAAATTTTTCGAAATTTCTCTTTTAGGGGAAGGTAGGTAGGTACGCATAATAAAAATTCCAATTTAATTTTTACGAGATTGGTAGGTTAGATATCTACGATGTAGCATAAATGTATGTGTCTATCTAGTGTCTACCATACATACATGAAATTTCAACGTTTATACGTAGTTACGTACTTATCTTGTAGGTACCTATTTTCCATCACAAAGCCTGATGCAGAACCTGTGCAGAACTTACTTTATATTTTACCCGTATCGTATATTTTATATTATGCTTATAATAAAAATATACTTAAAACACATACAAATACAAAATAACCTCGGTAGAAAAAGTTACATATTTGCATTCTTCACCCTCAAAAGCAGTATTTTTTAGGTAGATTTATGTAGTGTATGTGTTCGTAGTTTTAACGACCCTTATAAATAAATATACATACCCTATTATATTATCTAAGAATAAATTTGACAATTTATTATAAATTCATTCAAATGTAGAGAGAGAGAATCGTATAGTTAGCTAGCTCGCACATTCTTCCAAGGCTCAGTGCAATTTGAGAGAGTGTTGAGATCTGTTGAGATTTTGTGTACATTTTACTGCCGTTATGTCAAAATAAATAATATTACTTGGCACTCTCTCCCCTCCAATCAAATTTCGCAAAATAGGACTTGGATACTACTTATACTTAATTAAAAACTGAGGGAGGTAGGAGTCCAATGGAAAAAAGTTTCAAACAAAAGTTGTATCTTGAAGTCCCAGGAATAAATTTGTTTATTACAAAAATTTCAATTGAACCCCTCCCTCAACTTCAATTTTCAATAACAACGTGCCACTTCCATTCCATGCAAACAAACTAAGCAAACTAGAACTAGACACTACTAATTTACCCAACTAATACCGTATGATTTTAATTGAAATGCGTCCTGTTTCCCTGTTTTAGGTTTCATCTGAGCGGGCTCAAATTATTCAGAACCAAATAGAAAAGTTTCAACGAATCTAAGTGAAAAAAAAAGAAGAAAAAAGATAGCAAAATGATAACAGAAGATCAATTTGAAAAATATCATTTTTTATGAGTTCGGTCGATGTTTTAGAACATTAAAGGTAATTTTTCAAGAAGAAAATCGTTACAATGTTTAAAACTGTCAAAGTTGGCGATACTTCGCTACAATACACGATCGTTTCCCAAACCGAAGACTCGACCAGCAACTGTCCCAGTAGCGTACCTACAACCACTACTCGTAAGAATAAAATTAAACGTAAAACTAGACACAGACATACGGTGATTTTGATTTTGATTACGTTGATTATGGGCTGCGGTATCGTTATTGCTGCCGTATTGGTTCCTATATTAGTGGCTAGTAAGATAGTAGGAAATTTACCAGAATCAGCTAGATTTCAAACATTCGCTATAGCCGCTTCGAGTTTACAAGGTTACGGAAAACATGATCAAAATGGTAATAAATATGTGGAATTATTACCCATTAAGCAAGCGCCTGTTGATTCGGTCATCGAGTTTCAAGATGATATTCCTATTATGGAGGATAACAAATGGAGGACGGATTTTCGATTAAATTTCAACGCTCTGAAATCTCCAAAAGCGCAATTACCCTCGGCGGCCGCCCAACCACCCAATGTTCAAGATAAACCGTCTGTTTCAAATCTCACTCAAGTTACCAATTATCACAACAAAAGCGAAAACGTTACCGCGTTTCCGCAGAGTATTAGTTCAACAATAGAATCTCAATCAACCTGGAGTGGGCTAATCCGATTGTTGAAAACATTCATAGACTTTATGGTAAGTTTTTATTTTGGATATTTTCATCATTATAATAGTTTTTACTTAATCACGATTATTTCTTGCATTCTAACATTCTCATTTCTCCTTCTTGGTACCACACATTATTAGTTTAGTTTAGGTATTACACTTTTCATCTTTTTCATGAATGTATCGGATATCCATTTTAATCCATTCCATTGCCATGCTAGAGATTTAAAGAAAAGGTATGACTCAATAATGACTGGTATGACAAAGACAATATGTTGCACTCCCCCCCCCCATGAAATTTTCCTTACAACTACTGAACTACGTATTCATAACATTTATTTATTATTTATAGAACGTTACAAAATATTTTCCAAGTTGGTAGGTACATGGTACTTGGTGTTGGTACCAAAGGATGTACCAATTACCAATGACCAAACCAAACCAAACCAACTTATAAACAAAATGGCTCTGTGGTGGGGGGGGGGGGTATGTTGTGTACTACTAAATTATTTCAATATTTATTTTTTTAAATTTTGTAACGTACGTATGTACTTGATACTTCAACATCAACTTCTTTGGTACTCACACTTCACAGCTCGCAGCTTTAAACACATTAAACAGTTAATTGAAGATGAATTAAGTACCATCATCTACTAAATTTTAATTTTTTTTCATATTCAGTATTCACTCGACCTCGACTGAAACAAAAAAATTCAAGCATGAGTGAAATTGTCACGAGTTTGAAGTTTGACGTGAGATCTGTACTTCTGTAGACGCCTAGACGGACACAGACTACGAAGTGCGAAATACACATACACTTAAATCTTTCGTAGTGTGTTTGGGTGTGTTCTTGTTGTTTTTTTTATTTCGTCTTCGTGTCGGTGGCGTTTGGCGTATCTGTACGTAGTATCACAGTATTGTCTGTTTGGGTGTGTGTGTGTGTGTGTGTGTGTGCGCGCGTGCTTGCTTGCTTGGTTAGTGATTGGTGATTAATTCTGGGTGGGGGGGGGGGGGGGGGGGGGGTGTGAAAAATAAAAAACCTAAAAATAGGGGAATGATTGCAGTGCTCTGTGTGGTTTGTTTGCAGTGTTGCCAAATCTCATGATGTACCTTGAAATCTCATGAAATTTAAAAATTTCCCAAGATGATCTCATGATCTCAAGAAATCTCATGATATCTCAAGATATTCTCAATTTTCTCAAGATATTCTAAAATATTTTCAAAAAATGATTCAATTTTTACTTGAAATTCTTCATTCAACGGTGTTGCCAACCCTCAGATATCTTGAATTTTTTTCGATTTTCTCAAAATTTTTTAAGAATTTTACTATTTTTTTCAAAATACTTCAATTTTTATCATTATTTTCAAAAGGATTGTATGCTGATTTTAGTGCTTTTCATGGAATTGTTTATTCAATTTATATATGTTTTCCATTAAAAGCAGCATAAAAATCCCTTCAAAATGATACCCATGTCGATATTGAAGTTTACCCCACCGAAAAAAATCTCATGATATTTTAAGAGTTCTAGTTGGCAACGCTGTTTGTTTGTCACTTCGTCCCTTGGCTTGTGTGCGTGTAGTCTGATATTGGTATTATTTTATCTGTTTTGTCAAAACGTGGTCAAAACCGCATTTCGTTTTTTGTTTCACATTCATTTCATTCCTTCATTTGCAATTTCTTAGCATTGCATTGCAGTTGCAGTTCGAGTTCGGGTTCGGGTTCGCATCGTGTTCGCGTCAGTGTCAGTGCTGTTGAAGACTAAAGGGTTTACCACGCGGTTGTCGTTGTCATTCGAATTTCGAATTCGGAGTCGTAGAATTACTGAATTAGTTTGTAATTATGAAAATTGAAATTTGAATTGCAATAGTCGAGCGTTAATCGGTTAGTCGGATCGTAAAATATTGATTTCGCGAATGTTGGATTTGTATAATATCTGTATCGTTTGAATCCACCATATTTATTTGATCGTTTATGTACAGGTAGTCAGGTACATAACAGTGCATCGTTTTTTTGGTTTCATCGAGAACTTCATTCCGGTGAGTTATTTTAAGTTGAGTATTTTATTTTTTCATTTTTTTCTGCGGTTAATGAATGGTACTTGAGAATACGTGTTAGATTATATGGTGTTTGGAGTCGCCGAATGGCTAAACGACGACTCCATCATTTGGACAGGGCAACAGGGTGTTCAAAATGTATTTACTCAATCCCGGATCGATCTTTTTGACCCAACAGACCCAACGAAA
The DNA here is from genome assembly GCA_959613365.1 of Balanococcus diminutus. Lineage (NCBI taxonomy): Eukaryota > Metazoa > Arthropoda > Insecta > Hemiptera > Pseudococcidae > Balanococcus > Balanococcus diminutus. Next base: position 30,583,159 of record OY390715.1, on the reverse strand, counting down.
CATTCATTGTATTTTCTTGTTTAAAATTTACCGCGTTTGTTTTTATTTCATTAACTTGGGCTGTCAAATTTGTATATCGATATTTTCCTCTGTAAAGGAAAGAAATTTAAATCACTAGAAAAATACGTTGCATATTGTCAAACTAAATCTCGTGAACGTTTCTCTTCGTTTCTAACTTAAGTTTAATTTCATTTATGCTCGTTCCAAATTCCAATGAAAAAGAAACTTGACAGAATGAAAAGGCTCCATCATACGGGAAAAGGGTTTCCATTAATGCTTTGCGGAAGCATGTAGTGTAACATATTATGGGTACGTGGTATTTATTTCTATTATTCAAAAATAACAATTTTTCCTTTAACGAGATTATCAAAGATACGCGCGTTGGAGTTCGTGAACGCGTTAAATTTCTATTTCACTCGCGTCACTAAATTTATGCCTAAAGTTGTGTGAGGTGAGAGTTGATATTCGATTGTCGAAGTTAGTCGTTAATTTTGAAAATTTTAAGCCGTGATTTCTCTAAAAAAATGAAAAGATTGAAAATGCGAAAAGAACTATTTTATTTTCAGTTATTTCCAGTTGTTGTTAAAGTTGAGCTAATTTTTCGTTTTTTGTGTCAAAGGCATGGGAAAATGAGAAATCTCTATAGACTTACTTGTTTCTCAATGGTATGATTGTGATTATGTCTCCCCCCCCCCCCCAAACCAAAGTTGTGTATTTTTATGAGAAATTAATTCCAATTTTTTATTCCCTAACTGAATTTTATGAAGTGGTTCCATGAAAAATATGGAAAGAATTCTCATGAAAAAGAACACCTTACTCTGATAGATTATACTCGAAGTCGAAAAAATACGAGAAATTGAAAACTGATCAATTAATTGAATTTTTCCTTTTTTCCTAGAAAATAAGGAGCCTCAGTTCCACTTGTAATTTAGTAAGGGGATAATGGAAATTGTGAATCGCTTTTTCATTTCAATTTTCAATTTTGTTTGATTAATGGTTGGTTAGAGCCAAAATGCAAGGTTTGAAAATTTTGTAATTTTTGTTATTTTTCAAAATGGGAGGGGATAGTGCACCACCTCGAAATGAACCATTTTAGTTTTAGCTATTACCAGTTGCTGACGTTGAGCTGTAATAAAATTTTCCGTTTTTTGTGTAAAGGGCTTTTAAAATTTGAAATCTCTATCGACTTATTTGTTTCTCAACTGTATGATGTACGTCTCCCCTCTCCAACCAAAGTTGTGTATTTTTATGAGAAATTGATCCAAATTCTTTATTTCCCTCCTAACTGAATTTTTAGTGTTTCCATGAAAAATTTGGAAAGAATTTTCATGAAAAAAAAACAACTTTGATAAATAATACTCGAAAAAATACAAGAGATTGAAAACCGGTCAATTTTCCTTCTATAGAAAATGAGGAGCCTTGATTCCACTTTAAATTTAGTAAGGGGAAAAATGGAAATTTTGAATCGCTTTCCCATGGAGAAGAACAATTCTGATACAAAAGGTTAAAGTGGAAGGGGTTAGTGGTACCACTTTGAACGTTTTTGGAACTGTGACACTCTATTGTGAGTGTGTATAGTGTCTCTATCGGAAAAAATTGTCAACTTTTGATGAAAACAAGCATTTTTAAAATTCATCATGATTTTCGACATCGACTTGGTTAAAACGAACGAAAAAAAAGAAAGTAAATGGGAAGAAAAAATCGTCACTTATCTTTTAACCGCAACACCCAACGATTATTCCACGCCACATTCCAAAGCCGAATTGAAAATCTTACCCAAAAAAGAACACTCGTAAAATTATTAAAAGAAGTAGTAGCGAGAAATTGATTTTTTGAAAAGCAATTTCGTAACGAAGCCGTTAAAATTTAGTCATCTTTTTGAAAGAATTAACGTCGAGTGAAAATGTACCTTACCTACTGCCAACAAGGAGCCCAACGTACTATCAGCTTTTCATGTTGATTTTCACCATTATTTTCCACTGTTTCTCTTTATACATCTTCGGTGTAAAATTATTTCAAACGAGAAAACAATGAGCAAAAATATTTGTTTTTGACAAGCACACTGCAGCGTTTGAATGGTGAAAAGAATTTTCACTTACGTATACGTACTATAATCGTCATCTCCAACTATACTGTATTCTCACTGTGTTATACACCTACTTCTTTTTCCCGCATTTTTTGAGAAAAAGAAATAAAACGAGAAACCCTTACAACATTATTTTTGGAACGAGTTTTCATGTAAGTATCTCCACCTTCCCCATCGACGCGACAATAAGTATCGTTTTGACGTATATTTGTTATGTAAGTGTATTTAAAAGCTCTGTTTCCTTCTTTGCCATTCCTTTTCTTTTGTTATTCTTTCTTACGGTTGAAAAATCGCGGATTTCTTTAGCCATTATTTCAAAGTTCTCGACTATGAAAAACCCTCGGTATTATTTTGAATATTATGTACGGCAGTTAATCTGCTGGAATTTAGAAAATACGACAACAACAAACGTTAATGTTGAACTTGTAAGTCGCTAAATACAAACACACGTTTCGTTATAGGTGAATTTTATTGTAACTTATACGAGTGGGAGTAAGTACGTATACATTTTACGTACACTTACCGTCGCCCTAAGCCCTATGAATGGAGCAAAATTATCTTTTACGTGTTGTTACAAGGTAACGTTGTACTGAACTCAAGGTACCCCTACCCTGCTTCTTTTTCTTTAACAAACTCGCAAAAGTCCACGTCGCCGTCGCGTCGTTCATTGGGGTGATTTGCTTAACTAACGCGTGGCTTTAATTATTATGAAATTATGACGATTCTTAGCACCTCTCCTTGCCTGTGACCTTTCAAGATGTGTATTCATTTCTGTTTAGCGTATAAATATTGCATTAAGTAAACTACAACAATGCATATTGTACGGTGATGGAACACCGAGACGAGGGTTTAATTAAATTGAAACAAAACGCGAAAGTTTCTCCGGGCTGTGTTTCCAGAAGTAGGTACGTGAATAGGGATCGCTGCCTTCCATGGGGGTCAGTTGAGTCAGGAGACTGTTCGAACTATTCGATGGAACAGAAACAAAATAGGTGCTTATTTTTATATTGAGTATAATTACGTAGATACGTATTTTATATACAGCTAAGGGTGGTTGGGGTAGTGAAAATTGCATGTACATACGACTTATGTAGGTATTTCTAGGCGTTTCTGCAAAAAAACTTTGGTTTAAAAATTGTACCAAGTCGTAAACTGAAAACACTAACGGGGTGTCTACAGGTCATGGAAGTCATAGAAAAGTCATAAATTTAATTTTCTTGAAGAATTTTTTTCGAGGGAGAGGAATCTATGTTATTATTATTATTTATTATTTTTTTTTTTTGGAAAAAAATCACCATTTCTTGAAATGAAAGATAAATGAATTTATTGGAATAAAAAAAAATTGTGGAATAAAAAAAAAACAATTTTTTGGTACAAAACATTTTTACGCCGGCGTCATTAGCCTTAGGTAGTTGCTGTGCAAGGCGTTAAAAAAATTCTCATTTAAAAAAAAATATAAAATCTGAATTTTATCGTTTTGGAATTGAATTGTTTTGGGGTAAAAATACTTCAAAACAATTCTTACGAGCATAAAATCTATTTTTTTTTCAATTTTCTGAAAAATAAAAAAAATAAAATTTTTTTTTTGGGGGGGGGTCTCTGTTTTTTGGAGAAGAAATTCCCATTTTTGGAATACAAAAATTGAAAACAATTTTTTTTTTTGAAATAGAGAAATTTTAAATCTTCTGGAGTAGATATTTTTTCGAGGAAAGAAATTTCAGGATTTCTTGGAATAAAAAATATCCAAAAATCTTGTTTTTTTGGAGAAATAATGTTATGAAATTTTCTTATGTGACGATATTTTATTTTATAAAATTTCTGTGGAGAGTTTGTCTATCATCGAAAATAAAAGTGCTGCAGAGACTCAAACTTGAAAAATATCATTTTTGAAAATTTTGTCGCGTTATCATTTTCAGAAGTTGGCAAAAAATGCCAAATGTGAAGAGTTCATTTTTTTAGCATGTACTTTCCATAGTATGTATGACCAATTTTTTCCCTCAAATTTTCTAAATTTTTTTGTTTTCAAAATTTCTTATTTTACCCAACTTTTTCAAAAAAAAAAAAATCTGAGGGGATGAGAGACCCCATAACCCCGAGTTGTCACACTTCTTCCGCTATGGGGCGTCTTCGTGCGTTATGTTTGATACGATCTTCGAATTAAAACAACAAATTTGAAGAATTTCTTATAAAAATATTTTGAAAAAATTTTTGGCGGGATTTTTAAATTATTTTTTCTGTAAAGTTTGTACATAGAATTTTTTTTTTCTGCAAACTTTTTTCAAAAAAAATTTGGGAGTATTTTTGTTTGAATTTTATAAGAAAATTTTCTGTAAAAAGTATTTTTCCAATTTTCGAATTTTATAAGAAAATTTTCTGTAAAAAGTATTTTTTCAATTTTCGACAAGATTTTTGATTGTGCTCAATAATTTATAAATTTTGTGTTGATTAAGTTTCATTTTACGTAAAAGTTTGATTGATTTTCAATTCAATTTTGTGTAGGCAAAAATTAGAATTTTTTAAAATTTCCTTTCTCAAAATAGGTAAATTTTAAAGAATTTTTTGTAATAATTTTTAATTCAACGTTCTCATTTTCTTAAAAATTATGAATGGCATAGCCCATACATGATGATTTTGTGCAAAAGTATAGGATCACTCTCGGGTGAAGTTATTGGTTTTTCGCTTTCCTTTGCAAAATGTAGTTTTTCATGCGTCTGCATAATATTTTGGATTTGGAAAGGAGGCGTCAGGTAGTATGTCTATTGCAAGTGGGCGCAGCAGGGTAGCCCTTATTTTGGAAATTTTGGATTGTTGTCGGGATCAGGCGTCATTTAGTGACATATAAGTAAATATAGGTAGAAAATATTTCACTATTTTTTATTTTTCCCCTAACTGAATTTTGAGCCGGCGCTCAGGGCCCCAAATTTGAATAAATTGAAAAAATATAACATTTTTAAAATTTTTGAAATTTTTTAGAAAAATGATCATAGGGGTATGGTATCTCTATAAGACAAGACCATTTTTGATGATTTCTCATCTGTACCTCCGTTTTCATGGGACATAGGAAAACGTCATTTTCCCCAATTTTTTTAAAAAACGTAAGAAATGACGTTTTTCCATATCCTACGCATTGGATTGATTTGACATTATTTACACTTCTCATGTAGGGCGTATTTACTGTCATTTCGGAAAAAAAATCAATAATTAAAAAATTACTTTGTACTCGTATTAATTTTAAAATTCAGATCACGAGCCAATGGTGACACTGACACATGTGGGTCGTTTCCCAATATCAGTCGGGTACCGTGATGGGCGAGAGGATTAGCAGCAAACACTCCATAAAATTTAGCTTATTTTTTAGCACGTGAACTTTCAACAAATGTGCACATAGATATAGGTAGAGGTACTAGTTTTATCCACTTTTCGTTATAAATACGAAGAGTACGCGAGTTTTCGAGGTTTTTTTTTCCACCGTCTTTCGCCGACACCGGCAGCGTTACCCAAACTACACAGTACACACTATAAATTTTCCATATTAAATTTCAACAAAGTAGCTTCCTAAAGGAATACATTATTTCACCGCCTCCGGGGCCAATTTACAATTCTCGAGTATTTTTCGCCTCCCCATAATATAACCGTGCTAAGGTACAGCAAGTATATTTTTTTCTGAATTGATCATAGTATACCTTTTACAAAGTGATGTTGAGTGGATAACTTGCCAAAATGGAAGAATCGATTGCTTTTTATAAAAAGTCACGCGAAATATAGACTTTTAAATCAAAACGTAATTGAAAATTTTCACGTTATTCTATCCCAAATGTAGTTTTTTCAAGTTTTTTTTTTATTTTTTTATTTTTTCCCCCTCCATTTTGAAGATGGAAATTATTTGATTTTAAAAATGAATTCTTCATTCAGTTTCTATCATATTCAACGCGTACGAGTAGTTTGGATAGTTACTCAACTAATACATCAGATTAAAGTAATGACAATTTGATCTTGAATTATGCGACCACATTTGAGTATAGAGAATTGGAAAATGATAAGTTATTCTTGATATAAACGCTTGCGCCAGAATAGGGGTATACTTTTGCACGCCGAGCTATATTTCCCACATATAGTTAGTACGCGTATAACCGATAAATTATCTGGCTTTATTCGTACGTGTATGTACTAGATATGTATTCGCTTTGGCGCGCGGTTCTTGACACGAATCCGTCGCTGGAACTTTTACCACTACCGCCACCATGCCATCGTTGCCAAGACGTCGAGCCATTTTCATCCGCGAAATAATACCACGTATTCCGCCTCCTCCTGGCGCATTTGTCATCGCGCGATTAATTTGCTTTTCTCTTTAAGTAAGAAAAATTACGCGCAGGTAGTTGGTTTACGTCGACTAGGATGCCGGCGATGGTAACAGAATGGTATTGTCGTCTCGCTGCTTACATTTTACTTACGTTCAAATGTTCCCATTATGAGTAGGTACGAAGCGAGTGTGTTATACGGGGTTGAATTTGTTGCCTAACCTACTTAATTTAGCGTGTCAACTCGAATGTCATCTTAGCGATGAAATTTCTTTAATTTATGAGTATAATTCACTCAGCTGAATTAAACACACCTCGCTAACTTCCAAACGAATGTGTTGAATTTGAATAGAAGGAAGGTAGCTTTCCTCCCTGTTCCCGAATGTGTGTCGCAGTCTTGTGGAGAGAATTTTGGAAAATTTGATAAACACAATGAAAAATTAGAAACGTAGTTTTGTTTTTACTTTGAAATCGACAAAATATGATGTTTAAAATTTCTCATTATTTCATCTAATCGACTTCGACTTCACCATATCAACAATGAAATCATTACTGAATTTGTTCTTCATTAATTTAGGAGTATTTTTCATAAAACGAATCATTGTTTTGTTTCCTTTTGTTTGTTACTCGCTCAAGGAGCTTTATAGATTTTGAAGATTTAGTCTGCTTAAACTGATTTCTGTGCAAAAATCAAGTAGGAACAAGGGTAATGATATCCATTTCTTATCGATGATATCGATAAGTCAGCGAGTAAATACCGCAATTACCACTTTGATCATTTCTTTTTTTTGTTTCTCATGTTAGGTTATTTTAATATTATAGTTCCTCTCCAGCGTATATAGCTCGGTGGTGTCGCCTTGCTCCTGGAGGTAACTCATACTTTTAATGTTTACTCTTATTTTTACCCTTTTTTCTTTTATCCTCCAGTGCCTGTAGCTCGGTGGTGTCACCTTGCTCCTGGAGGTAGCTTATATTTTGGTTTTCTTCAACTTTTTTCTTATGTACACAATTATTGTTAATTTTTTTTTGTTGTTTCGAAATTTTGCAATTTCTGGCAAGGGGGTGTGTAGTGCTCGGTTTCCAAACGCGTCTATAAACGTAGTACTTTGCTACTCGCATATAAACTATGGAGAAACCGGCACTTAAGCCCTAGCCAGAGCCAAATGTAATAGAAGACATCCGACTTGTAATAAAACACAACCTTTTTGATATCTCGTAACTACGTGTTTTTTGTTGGTCTACAGTCTTCCTCTAGTGTAGCTCGGTGGCGTCGCCTTGCTCCTAGAGTGTTATAGGTAGGCATGCAGTTGCACCCGTCGACTTACCCTTCTCACCTACCCTTTCTTTAGTAGGACCTCGCATCCTACACCACTTTTTTCAGAAAATTGATTTTATAGTTTTATTCAGTTATTCACTGGCCAGCACCATGCAGAAAAAAAAACGCAGAAGAACTTCGTGATCTTTGTATTTAATAATCATTTGAAAACATTAAATTTCAAAATTTGACCTTTGGCAAAGAAAAAAAAAAAAAAAAGGATCAAAAAGTTATATACTTAATAGAAGTAACTTGATAATTATCGACACTTCGAACAAAAAAACCAAAAAAAAAAAAAATTATACGAAAACGAAACGTAGAAGAAACTAACACTTGGTAATAATTATTGACGTTATGAACGAAAAAACGAAAGAAGAAAACTTACATAGAAGAAACTATATAGGAGTTATACCTTTACCATACTCTAAACTTAGATTCGAATACGTATATTCTGATGCAATGTAATTACTTGATTTGCATGTTCAGGAGATAAACAACTTCGTTTGTCTGTTATTGTATTACTTGCAACTAAGAAAGTAATTGCAGTTTTGAGAAAAGTGTGATGTCACTTTACGAAATTATTTTTGATGTTGATGATGATGATGATGGTAATGAAGAAATGGAAGTGGAGGAAGAAAAGACAGAAGTGTCAGTTCTTAAAAAATTTTTATCGACCATACAGTACTTGAAGCATATTTCCGATTCGACATTCCAGCAGCATTTCAGGTTGGATAGGGGACCATTGAATTGCTGCTGGGAGCGGGAATGATTTCCCAATGGATTCCAACCTCCGTGATCAGTTCTTCAATTTGTTTGCTAGACCATTTGCATCTATTGTATCAATATTGCATTGCAAAATTGTAAATTACTCTCATTTTATTATTGAATGCAAATAAATTTAAAATTCACATTGGGAATGTGGATCCTTTTTGAGTGAAGCTATCGGATTCACTTTCTTCACATTCATCCGTTTTATTTGAGTTTTGGTCTGTAGTAGACCTATCGATTACAATTTGATCATTTGTATCCTGTGTTGTAACAGTAGCAGTAACCCTGTTCAAATTTTGCCGAGGAATAGTTATAAATTAGGTCTAATTTCAAGCTATCATCACTGCTGTTTTCTTTGGATACAGATCTCAATTTGAAGCACTTTTTCGCAGAATGACCTTTCTTATCACAAGGCTGTCATTTTTCAGGAACTCCGGTTGACACAAATGTTTAGAAACTTTCATATCGAATGAAAGTTGAACTTTTGTCTGAAGGTTCTACATGACAATTTTTTTAATTTGCCATTTTTATTTTTGGAAAAAAATTCGAAATGTTTGAGTCATAAATGAAATGTTATAAGGTTGTCTGATAAAGATAGGTACCAAAAGTGAAATTTTATAAACTTTGAAAATTTTCATATTAAGTAGATGGAATACTTAGTTGAACATTTGTCCGAAGATCCTATGAGATGATTTGTCAAAATTTCTTATTTCCTTTTTTGGACAAAAAATTCTCAACGTATGAATCTCAAGTGAAATGTCATAGGTAAATCTAAAAGAATTCCAAAAGAGAAATTTTATGAACTTCGGAAATTTTCATTTCAAATGAAAGTTGAACTTTTGTTTTAGAAATCTTGAAGAAAATTTCACAAAATTTTCCGTTTCATTTTTTGGAGAAATTTTCGAACGTCACAAATTTATCTCAAAGAATTCCAAAAAGGAATTTAATGAACTTTGGAAACTTTCATATTAAACGAAAGACAAACTTTTTGTCTGAAGATCCAATGAGAAAATTAAAATTTATCAAAATTTCTCATTTTCTTTTCTGGAAAAACAATATTCTAAATTCGGGAGTCATGAATGAATTATTGCAGTTCAGTTTCAAGAACCATTTATAAAGTACTTCAAGTATGTACTTGGTTGTGGTTTTGTGGTTATTATTTTGTTCGATTATCGAAAATGGTTAAATTTCATTTTTTTAAAGCTTTTATTGCAAGATTGTAGCAGTCTTTTCATTTGAGCGGCTATCAGCTCCCATTCTTCATCCTTTTTTAAATTTATTTTCTTACTGTAACCCGCTGAGGACATGTTCCATAATATGGGATGGGCCTGGACTAGATCAATGAGTGTACTCCTCACTGCTTCATCAAGTACAGACACAGTTTCAACTATTTCAGTTTTCGAACTTATTTCAAAAATTGATTCGCCAAAAAAAAGTGAAAAAATGCATTTAAACAAAATACTATGTTTTTAAAGTATTGATCATAATTATTTTTTTGAAATTCGTGAGAATTAATACATTTTTTCCAAATCAGAAAATAAATTTTTGACCTTTTAAACTATTTTGTGAGAAGTTACTTCGAATTTTTTGTCAAGTTTTGTTATAATTTATTATCATATTCCTTACAATTACATATTTTTTTCAAGTTTTGCATACTTTTTTGAGTTTTGTTTAAAATTATTTTTTTATTCTTCTAACGGGGAACGGTATGACCTGTCAGATGCCGATCTGTACGAGAGGTTGCCTATTTGTAGGTCTTCAAAGGGTAACACACAAACTATATTCCCGATATTCCGAATACCCAAGATGGATTTTGTTTATGAGATACAGTGTTGCCAACTTCAAAATTAACAATTTTATTGACTTTTTTCAGTTACTACCTCTTCAAATATGAAGTTGAGCACATATGATATCACAGTTTTTACTCTCCACTCCACCCTCCATCACGTAGACTTGTTGATTTTTGATTCACTATCTAAAAATTCTAGGCATTGAAAAATTTGAAAATTGAAAAATTCGAAAACTGAAAAATTTGAGATAATCAAAAATCAACAAGTTCGCGCGATAGAAGGTTGAGAGGAGAGTAAAAATTATGATATTCATATTTTGCCTAACTTCATATTTAAAGGGGCAGTGAAAGAAAGAAGTCGATAAAATTGATCATTTTTGAAGTTGGCAACACTTCATTTCATACACAAGGGCCATCTTGAGTATTCGAAATAATGGTTGGTGTGTTACCCCTTAGAAGACTTACATATAGGCAACCCCTCGTATAGATTGACGTTGGACAGTTCGTATCGTTCCTCGTAAGTTGCGGTTGAAAATCAATTTTTTTTTAAAACTCATGTGTATGTATAAATTTCATTTTATTCTATTTTTTTTTCCTTTCAAAATCAATGTCCGTAGAATTTTATTTAAAAAAGAAATCCAAGGGAATTGAATTAAATTTTTTCTATTTTGTTTGAGACTATTTTTGTTTTCCTTTTTGTAATTTCATCAATTTTATTTTTCCTATTTTTCCAACTTTATTTTGAAATTTGATTTTTCCCATTTCGATATATCCGTACTTGGTCAATTTCGATGACTTCTGAGACTTTTGCAAAATGTAATTGACGAAATTTTCTAATTCGGCAAATGCGCCTGCTGTCAAACCGGAATATCTAACCTCTCTCAGATGAGTGTATTGTGTCACTAACAATTTAACGTAAGGACTACAAAAATCAATTTAATATACTCACCTGGGATAGTAGAATGGAGGCGGATTTGTCCATGAGAAAAAAACTTCATTGTGGAAGAGACTGAAATTTTTTCAAAATTTTTCATTACCTAATGCTTTTTGAGGATGTTGAAATGATTCTACGATTATTAAAAAAATGAATGGGAATTTTTTTTGTGTTACATTACCGTAAATATTTTATTGCTGAAAAGTACTCGAGTAAAGCTCAATAAGTATTCTCATTTTGAGCGTTACTTTTCTTACAAAGACGACGAAGAAATATTTGTAGGTATAAATGACGAAGTTGTGTAAATTTGTCACTCTTTGGTTACGAATGCGATTCGATGAGACTATAGGCATTGGTTGGACGACGTAAGGTAGATTTCTATACTGTTGATGTGGAGATATAAAAGCGGGATGTTGCGAATTTAATAAATATCGAAGTCGTCGCGAATTTCACGGAGAATTTGCTGGTCGTTTATTTTGAATGAAACCTGATAATGTTGGTACTTGAAACAGCTAATGGGCTCGGGTCTCTCTTCCGTGTATTTTGATGGTACATCAGACCTAATTTAATAACGTCTTTGTTTTCCATTGAATAGAATTTAATATCGAACGGAAGGTAATTCAATTACCTTATAAATGTTTTAACAGAGTAACACTATACTGGGAGTGGGATGGCGTCGACGTGGAAAACGCGGGCAAAGTGGTATTTCTCGAATTGTGAATGCGTGTTTTTTTAGCCTTGTTCTTTCTTACTCCGTTACAAATCCCAGACGCCCTAAGACGAATGTATTTTCCTCTTTCGAGGTAATCTCAAACAATTCTAAGTCCGTTCGGTTTGAAATTGGGGTATAACGGATGCCGAAAAATATCACCTTATTTATAACTCGGATTCGGATACTTCGAACGAATCGTCGTAATTGTTAAAGAAACGGTACGCTGTCGAAGCAGCGACAGAGAGGAAAAAATCATCCTCGAAATGAAAAGCGGGCAACGTCTGCTGTTTTTTATTGTATCCCATTGAAAAAAGGGAAAATAATTTACAAAAGATTTGATTTCATTATAATTCCTCTCAAATAGAGGATTTATATCCCTTTACTTTGGAACGGCGACGCGAAGACGTATTTCGCGAATATTCGGTTCTTTTCTAAGTGTTATTTGACAAATGACATTTGCAAAACAGCAGATACCTACCTACCAAAATAACGAGGTTTGTTAAACGTCAAAAATAAATTATTCTCCGATATTGTAGGTACCTACTTTCAAAATTATACCGTCGATTCTCACCTGCCAAATCGTTCTTAATTTTAAAAATAATTTCGCGCGAAATGATTTGAAATGAAAAATTTCCATCATGATCGTGCGACGAAATAAATGGAAAAAGAATTGCAAAAAAAAAAAAACTATAATAAGTAATTAGCACGCCGGAGTAATTATAAAAGCTGCAATTCTCAATGGGAGTGAAAAAAAAAACGAATATTTAAATCAACTTTTCAACGTGTTCTTTTTAAAATTATTTTCTTTTTATTATATTAGGTATAAAAACGACAATGAAAGTTTTACTTCGATATTTTTTTCTCCTACTCCTACGTAAATATATAAAAATTCAAACGTTTGTAAAATTAAAAAGCTTAATTACGCGATAAGCTTAATTTTACTGGTCGCTTTTAAAACAGTAGCCATAGGAAAAAAAGTTGCCAACTTTTTGAAACATTCTTAAAAACTTTTGCGCATTGTAAGTACCTACTTTGTGCGTTATTTTTTCAACTTTGCCAGGCTGCTTGGAAAAACATTTCGAAATAATATAGTTGTTATTAAGATCGTTTGTTATACAGTTTGCAATTAAATTTACCGATTTGTCGGTTATATGTACGTTCCTAAAGTGTCTAGCGTCGCTCGGTATATTGTAAAATAAAAACGAATTGTTATAACACCGTAGAGGTAAAAGTTCTTCGATGATATTGCCACTGCTCGCCTCGCTCGCGATGTTCGAAAATGAATGTGCAATTATTGTAAAATGATTTCGATTAAATTTCAAAATATTTTTGTTAAAACCTTTCGGTATTCTGGGTTCATTAGAAGATTATCGTAGGTGAGAATGTGTATTCCATAGAAGTTTTGCGAGGCGTGAAACGTGCATTTTGCATAGTAATTACGCCTATTGTTGGAAATTTTAACGCGTAAAATTATTCGCAAATTTTTTCAACCGCGGTTACAAATTCATCGACGGTGAGATATGAAATAGGATTTTGCGATATTTGCCTCGAATGAAATTGCTAATAAATGCTAAACAATTTGGCTCGTCTGAAAGAAAATTTGGTTTTGATTAAAATTTTATCGATGAGTTATTTCGCAAATCGGGTATCGCTAATAATACCGCAGAAAGGGACTTATACACTCGATTAATGCACACTTTCTAATAGTCGGGTCAAAATGAAAACGTTGAACCTGATTGTGTTTTCAAGGTCCATAAAACTAATTGTAAGCTTTTCGTGAAAAAGAATTCTTTTCAAGTTGTCCTTTGAGAATATTTCAATTTATTCTCTTACTCGATTACAAAAAATGCGTTTCGATCGACGAGACGTATAAACATACTGCTTATTTCAAGCTTCAAAAATGAATATACTTGGTGGCAGTTAAAATAACTTGACAAAATCTGTCGGATTGAATTATCTACTTATTTGAAGGAAAAAAGTGAAGCTTTTCCGAAAAAAAAGATAAAAAAAATTTTATACTTCTAGAGTGAAAAATATAAAATTATGGCCCATATTCTGAAACATACCTTAACTTTAAGGGTTCCTTTTGAATTAGTGAAGAACGAATCTGACGATTGTGATTCGTTAAGGTACGTTTCAGAATATGGGCCTATGTGTTTTTTGTTTTTTTTTCTTTTCTTATTCTCACATAGAAATCCGGTAAGCCTAACTTATATCGGTAAAGATAAAAAATAAATAAGTAAAAGGTAAACCTTTATTATTAGGTGAAAACTGGAGATATTTTCTTTTTCTCGTAATACTTCGATTTCATATTTTTCAACAGAGTTGGGAGCGAAAATTCCTCGTCATATTCCAATTAATTTTTTCCTCTTTTGTTTGAAATTGGTTTACGCCTGTATAAGACGTTTTTCGAACCAAAAAAAAGGAAAGAAAGGAAAAAATAAATCCATATGTGAAAAATATAGACAATGTATTTTTCGATTTTTCTGAGCTTACGATGAGTAATTCAAAAATTTGAATAATGTCCATTTGAACTTAAAAAGTGCTCAAACTTTAAAAAAAAGTACCTAAATTACCATAATTCGAATTTTTTGAAAAAACGTGGATTCGTTAACCCTTGTTTGATCCACGAAGACGAATTTGCGTAATCATCGCGTTTTAATTCAGCCATTTCCGGTGACAAGTTAGACATTATATTGATCATTATGATGTTTCGCTGGTGCCCATTTGACCATTTGAGCTTCAAATTATGGAGGTACATCAGCAGACCATGGAAATCGTCATGAAAGTCATGAAAAAATCATGAATTTTTCAAAAAAATCACTGGGTCATGAAAAGTCAGGAATTTTTGATAATATTACCCGGGCAAAATTACAAATTTGCTTAAAAGTGAAATTTTTCCAAACTGTTCAATCTTCTCAAAAAAAAAAAAAAAAAAAAAAAAAAAACGCATAAGATTGTGATTTTTCTGAAGAAAGAAAAACATTTTTACGCCACTAGCCTTGCTGTACAAGGCATTGAAAAATATTTTCTCAATTTTTTTGAAGTAAAAATATTTTTCAAACTTTCGCGAAAAAAATCTTATTTTTTTAAATCAAAAATCTGGATTTTATCGTTTTGGAATTGAATTGTTTTGAAGTAAAAATATTTTTCAAACTCTAGAGTATAAAATATCTATTTTTTTTTAAATTTTCTAAAAAATAAAGTATTTTTATTTTTTGGGAGGGAAATCTCTGTTTTTTGAAGAAAAATTCTTATTTTTTGGAATAAAAAAAATTAAAAACAAATTTTTTGGTTTAGATTTTTTTAAAAATTGTTTTGGAATAAAAAAAAATACTTAATTTTTTTGAAATAGAGAAATCTCAAATCTTCTGGAGTAGAAATTTTTTTGAAGGAATAAATTTCAGGATTTTTTAAAATAAAAAATATCCAAAAATCTTTTTTTTTGGTAAAAAAATGTTAGTTATAAATTTTTTTTATGTGAAGATATTTTTTTAAATTTCTGTGGAAAAGTATCTTAATTTTTTCTTTGTAAAGAAAAAAAATCGTTTCATTTTCGAAAAAAAAAACTGAAATTTTTTCGAACAATAATTTAAAAAATTCTTCTGAAATAAAAAAATCTCAATTCTTTGGGGATCAATTTTTTATCTTTGATAGTAAAGTAAATAAATAAAATATTTTCCAAACTTTGAAACGAAAAAAAACAAGATTTTCTGTTGAAAAAGTTGTTAAAAAATTTTTAGGAGAATTTTTTGCGTAAAAATTTTTTGTTTCATTTCCAAAAAAAAAATCATTCTCACATTGCAACATGAAAACAATTTCAAGAATCCACCTTTTTGGGAAGCAATCGAATTATACCTCCAAGTATTCATTTAACTTTTTTTAAAAAGAGGGTCTTGGAGGGCATAGGCATAACTTGGGGGGTTCAAGGGGCATTCGCCCCCTCCCTCAATAATTACAAAATATGGGGAAAAAATCGAAACGTATCGTAACGAAATTACAAAACTCAACGAAAAAAATTTTCATAACAAAACCATTTTTCGCGCTTAAAACAGTCATTTTTGGCCTAAAAATTTTTTTCCTTGCAATATACTATAAAGTACAACTAAATACACCAACTATCCGAATTTGGATGAAATTCGTTGATTTTTTTTCTATTTTTCAATTACTAGTAAGGTCAAATTAGGCAAATTTCGGATCAATCAAAGAAAAAATTCCGGTCAAAGCGGTTTTTTGTGAAATGGGTCTAGAATACCACCCTAATGAACATACTAAAACTCCCCGCTCCTAAGTGTTGAGCTTTCCGAGAAAAGGGGGGTGGACCCTCGAGAAATTCAGTTTTTTGCATTTATCTCGGGGGGAATAGGTTTTGAGTGAAAAATAGTTATGTACAAAATTCATCTACGTTCAATTTCCGACAAAAAAAGTTCCATTCATTTTTCACGTATGACTCATAGTTGCGCCACAAAACCCTCTCAAAGTTGGCCCCTTTTGAATTGTGTTTATAATTACAACTGTTTCAAGAGAACATTGGGTAATTATTCGTAGATATGATGAATTTTTACTATAAATGATCAGTGCCCTTCGCATTTAACTTCACCCCACCCCTCAGCTCACCCCTTACCTTTGATTAGTCCAACTACCGGTAGTCTGAGCAGTTGGCACACAAAAAGTGAAGTATATGAAGTGTACTTCATTCTTTAAACACGAGTTAACATGGAGTTTTTCTTTTAGTATGAACCAAAAGAAAATTTTGGAGAAGGGGAGACATTAAACATTTCCCTTAGGAGGAGAGCAGGAATGGGTTTTAGGTGGGGAAACACCCATATTTTTCTACATAACATGGGAGGGGTGTGTTTAATATCGTTTCCACATAATTCGACCCTCCTGAACTCGAATCGACCATTGGTTTTTCGATTAGAAGTAGAGAAGTGACACAATCGTGGGATTTGTGTGGCGGAATACACTATTTTTTCCTAGAAAATAGGTATTTCGCTCCCATGACGTTATTTTCGGTATTCATTTTCTGTTTTTTGGATAAACACGAAGAGTAGTAGGTAGTATATTTTTAACAAACTGAATCATAAAAGCTTTCTCTTACTCAATTAGAACCTCCTGAACTAGAATTTGTATTCGGTTTCCAGATAGAAAGTAGAGAACTCTCGCAATCGCCAAATTTATGTCTGGTTAAATGCCATTTTTCGCCAATTAGTCCAGGAAAATTATAGATTTTCTTTCTTAGAAATTGATATCAATTTTTTTTTATTTTGAAATAGGTTTTTGCTAGGTTAGTACTCGATGATCTCCACAATATTTTGCAATGTCGTAGGACGCTTGCGTTTCGTGCTGGGGGTGAATATCGGCGTTTTTTACCTTGATTTCCAAAAACACTTTTTTGAAAAAATGATAATAACAAAATATTCAGCATATAATTTTCTATGAAAAACGATTTTAACCATCTTTTTTATGTAATGTACTCAATGCCGCCACT
This sequence comes from Balanococcus diminutus, assembly GCA_959613365.1. Classification (NCBI taxonomy): domain Eukaryota; kingdom Metazoa; phylum Arthropoda; class Insecta; order Hemiptera; family Pseudococcidae; genus Balanococcus; species Balanococcus diminutus. The sequence continues at coordinate 30,565,766 of OY390715.1, read as the reverse complement.
GGAGTGTGCCTATGACTCGTGGAAATGAAGTCACTCCGGTGGCGGGGTCACTTCAGTGGTAGCGTCAGTGTACATTTTACAAACAAATTTTCCTGGACTAATTGGCGAAAAATTCAAGCGCGATTTTATGCTAACTTTGACGAAAATGTGTAACTTTATGCAACTTAAATTCGACGATAGTGCGAGTTCTTCACTTCGTATGCAGAAACTAATAATGAATTCGGGTCCAGGTGGTTCTAATTATATTGCAAACATATTCCATACTCCAATTGGTCACCAATGAGAGGCTTCAAAAATTTAAAAATGTGATTTCACCTCTATTTTCTACGAAAAAAAAAAAATTTCCGCCACATAAATCCCACGATTGTGTCACTTCTCTACTTCTAATCGAAAAATCAATGGTCGATTCGAGTTCAGGAGGGTCGAATTGTGTGGAAACGATACTAAATACACCCCTCCCATGTTATGTAGAAAAATATGGGTGTTTCCCCACCTAAAACCCATTCCTGCTCTCCCCCTAAGGGAAATGTTTAATGTCTCCCTTTCTCCAAAATTTTCTTTTGGTTCATACTAAAAGAAAAACCCCATGTTAACTCGTGTTTAAAGAATGAAGTACACTTCATATACTTCACTTTTTGTGTGCCAACTGCTCAGACTACCGGTAGTTGGACTAATCAAAGGTAAGGGGTGAGCTGAGGGGTGGGGTGGAGTTAAATGCGAAGGGCACTGATCATTTATAGTAAAAATTCATCATATCTACGAATAATTACCCAATTTTCTCTTGAAACAGTTGTAATTATAAACACAATTCAAAAGGGGGCCAACTTTGAGAGGGTTTTGTGACGCAACTATGAGTCATACGTGAAAAATGAATGGAACTTTTTTTGTCGGAAATTGAACGTAGATGAATTTTGTACATAACTATTTTTCACTCAAAACCTATTCCCTCCGAGATAAATGCAAAAAACTGAATTTCTCGAGGGTCCACCCACTCTTCTCGGAAAGCTCAACACTTAGGAGCGGTGAGTTTTAGTATGTTCATTAGGGTGGTATTCTAGACCCATTTCACAAAAAACCGCTTTGACCGGAATTTTTTCTTGGTCAATTCCTAATTTGACCTTACTATACATGAACCGAGTGACGCAATTTTGGGAACTTCCAATGTTCCACGAGGCGCTTCCCAAAATAGTTGTTATATTAGTCTCAATGTACGTATCGAATCTTCGACAACGAACAAACGAACTAAACGTATGCTTGATAAATTATATGTACCATTCGATCGACAACGAATCGAAATTTATATGCCTATTTCAAAAATACGAATACATTCGCAAATCCACACTTGACTTACCTCACAGATGGAAACAAAACTGATGGCAACGAGCCCACAGCTCTATTTCATTTCCTCTTGCCCTTACATTTTTGAGGCAACGCTATTTCTACACGTATATAAACTTTTTTGTTCCCCTCGTGGGAGGAACTACAACAGCTATGAAACACCCTGTATTAAATTCCTTGTAAATAATTTCTCCAAAAAATTGTCGGAAAAATGATAAAAATAGACTAAAGAAATTTTTTGACACAAGTCACAGGAAAATTAATATTTTAAAAAGTTTTCTCTCTCTCAAAATTGTCTCATATGACCAGTTCCATCAAGAAAATAATTATTATAATTAGGTAATTTATAATTTTGGTTTCGTATACCCTCATCATCAGTCGAATGAATCAAATATAGCTATGTTCTTCCAGATAATAATTTTATATCTAATGCTAATTTTCAAAGAATAAATTTCGGTTACGTGGCAATTTTCCGGTACCATAATCCGAACCATGTGGTACTTGGCAACCGAGCTGCTTCAGAAATTAATTGGAAAAACTTACGTTTCAGGAAATTATGAAATTTATTTCACGACGAAAAACAAGTACATAGATGCATATCTAGCTACGTGTGAGTACGTTACTCCATAAATATATGCATACGAATCGAATAACCCCATAGACGAATATTTACATAGAAATATATAGACGAGTTAACGAGCAGATGTGAATGCGATACGCGTAGATGACAAAATAGACGATTAAATTTGCTATCGCGCTTCATTAGTTTTTCCAGATGAAATCCTTTGCTATTCGTCTTTGGTTTTGGGTGCTTTTCTTCCATTCGCGTTCCCGTATTAACCAAATTTGTTTATCGCAACCTCGGTATATGTAAATAATCCCCCGTGGCGGTGAAATTTTCTCTCGTTTTACTTATCATCTCTGGTACAAGTTGTCTGTATATTCTTTTGTTCGCGAGTTTTTTACAGAATTTTTTACATCGTCGGTGGGTCATGCGTTTGTGCATAAATCATTTCTTTCGGGGAAATAAATTCTTCCTTTCTCTTGTATCGTTGTCGTGTCCCAAAAAAGAAGTATATTATTGATATTATAAGAAAACTTATTTACGTTTAAGGTAGATAAAGAAGTAAAATAATGAAACATCGAAAAATGAATTACAAAGAAAATTATTTACTGGGGGATACCTAATTATCTATTTCAGTGTTTTCGGCTTTAGCCATTGCATGTGAATCCACGTCCACCTTTTCAATAACGCCTAGAAAAGTGAGGTCTTTGTTTTCGTCCATTTTCGACACGTAAATATCGTATACTTCATAATTGCATGATTTCTTCTCGTAACCTTTGAAAATGCTACATATATTTTTTTCGGCACTGGTACTGCATATAACAGATGGTACGACGTATAAGGTCGGAAAAATATACAATTGGAAAATTTTTATAGGGAGTGTGAAATCGGAAATTTCTGTTTCTTCTAAAATTTGTTTGAATTTTTTTCTTCCCTCTTCGCTGTTTGCGTTTAAATTTGTATACTTCATTTTGTATATAGCGCACGCGCAGGTTTCTTTTTTATCGTCCGCTATTTCGAATTCGTTTTTCCAGCCCCCACAAAACCTATTCGAGACTGAAATGTATATAATTAAAAATTTTTTATTGAAAAAAATCTAATAGAGTCTCTCCAGGAGGCCAAGAATATGCTTTTACTCTGTGGCAAAATGTCTAAAAGTCATAAAAATTTATATTTGAGAATGTCTGACAAAATCTTTTAGAGCCAGTTTCATAATATTAAAAATTACTTACATTTAAAAAAAAATCCATGAAAATGTAAAAATTAAAAAAGTCTACCTACCTAATAATATATAAAAAAGTTAATGAAACAAATTTCCCAATTTTTCTTGAATAAAAATAGTTTGAAGAAGACAAAAATCATTCGATTCGATTTCCTTGTGCCAAAAATACTTATATTTCAAATTTTGGGAGAGTAAAATCTCATTTTTTGAGGAAGGGAGATCTGATATTTCTTGGAATAAAAATGTTTCGATTTTTTGAAGTAAAAAAATGAGAAAAGTAAGTGAAAAAAACGTTTCTGAGGAACAATTTCCTAATTTTTTCGGAATAAAACATTTTTAATTTTTTTTGTGCAGTTTTCTCAATTTTTTGGAATAGAAATATTTTTCAAATTTTTGGAGAGAAATTGAAGGTTTATTCTTCAAATAGTAATTTTAAGATCAATTTTTCAATTTTTGACGAAAATATTTTATTGTTCCATCTCATGGGAAAACATTGAATAATGAAAAAAAATGTCAAAAATTCAAAAAATTTGCCAAGTTTTTTAATGTTTGACGAAATATTTTATAAGTCATCAAATACAATATAACCTAACATTGTGTCGTTTTTTTTTTTGTTTTTTTTCTATTTTGGTCATCGTAAAAGCATTATAAAAATACTATACTATGCTAATATTTTTTTTTTGCGATACCATATCGTAATTTCTGTTATAACTTTTCCATATTTTATAGACATTTTCAGAATTTCACATATTTTGATTTTTCAAAATTCTTCAAATTAGGTAAAATCTTTTATATTTTTGTCGGATTTTTCAACATTTTGTTAAATATTGTTTTAATTTTTGTAACGTAAATTTCTGTACGCTTTCTTAATATCTGAGTGAAAACATATCCATGCTGAAAAAAAAAGATCTGATAAAATTAAATTTGTGTTTGGTAATAAAAAAAAAAAAATTAAAAGGTCTCTAATTCACCCAAGTTTGTGACCAATTTTTCGAGTTTGTTCATCGTAAAAGCATACTATACTAGACCCCTGCGCCGCCGCGCCACGCCGACGCCGCCGACGAATTTTACAACTTTTTGAACGCCGCCGCCGCCGACAAAATTTTCTTACCACGCCGCCGTCGCCGATTACGCGTCGGCGGCGTGAATCGGCGTCGTTGAGTGTTTTGAGTGTTTTACTTGGTGTAATCCGAGTGAAACTGATGAAACGTAACGTTTAGACTTTAAAAGTACCTTCTTCATACTTCTAAGATACCAAAGTGAGTGGATTGTGATTATTGTTGTTATTATTCTTATTTCTACCTGTTGAAATATTTCGTTTGTTTCAAATTTAAAATCCGTATTATCGAATGCATGATGAAATTTCAAGTCATAAATTGGCAAAATCTGTACAGTCACAAATTTCACTTTTTTGGAAGCAAAAATTTCTTAGTTTTTTTTGGAGGAAAATTTTTTCAATTTTCTTGAATAAAAAATATCTAAATTTTTTGGGTGAAGGGCAGCATAAAAAATAGGGGAAAAAATTTCTCAATTTAAAAAGTAGATTTTGTCGGTAAAAAATCTTGTTTTTTTTTTATTTGAAAAAAAAATAGTTATTATCAATTTTTTTGGAAAAAAACTTCTAATGTTTTTAAATTGCCTTTAATTTTTTGTTGGAAAAATCTTCAAAATTGTTGACTTACTTTTTTCACGCTGGCCTCCTTAGACTCCATAAAAAATTTGAAATTTTTCCCTCCCAATAAATTGAGAGTTTTTCCAAAAAAAAATTGAAAGATTTAAAACGTGTTTCTTTTCTTTCCCAAAAAAATCTTTCATAAAATAAACAAAGATTTTTTCTTTAAAAAAATTGAAAGATTAGGTATTCAAAAAATTCATCAAATTAAAAAGTAATAATTGCCATGGAAATGTAAAAATTAAAAAGTATTAAAATTTTTAAGTCAAAATTTTGTACGAGTTTTGACCTTTTTGACTTTGGAATGGGAGTTTTGATGGATGTTTTTTGTATTTTATATATTTTAAAAACTTGAACTAGGTTTAGTTTCTTTGAGATATGGGTATAAAGTGACAAAAATAAATTTTTAAATTGTAAAAAGTTTCCCACGCCGCCGCCGATCATAAAAATCGGCGTGACGCCGGCGCGCTGCTCACGCCGAATGAAATTTTTCAATGTCGCGCCGCTGACTAAATCCGCCTCAGCGCAGGGGTCTATACTATACTGGTGCTAATAAATATAAATCAACTGAAAATCGACTCACTGAAACTGAAAACAGATTTTTCATTGGAAAATCTCCTTCGTAAACTTTTGTCGGTTCCTCCGATATATTTTTGCTCTAAACATGCTCTTCGTCTTTTCTCAGCCAATGCATGATCACACGTGAAACTCAATAAAAACAGGATTAAATTCGATAACATTTGGATTTTAGAAAAATTTAAACGCATTACGTTAAACTGTTTGAAACCAATGTTGAGAAAAATCAAGATGACGATCGATGCGTGGTTGCCTGGCTGAGTATTGTATTCCTCTAAATTGTAATTTTTCGAAGTAGAAAAAATATGCTGCGCAAGTGTTGAACGATGTTTGCTATACTTTTCGAAAAATTAATTTTTCTAAAATTGATAAAAAATTACGTTGGCAACTTCAAGGTCTCTTGGTAATTTTTCAGTATATCCAGTTGGCACAATATGGTGAAAAACATAGCAATGATGAATTTACACTCCCATATGGTCTTTACGTTACGTGAGCTAATGCCTGTTTTTGAATTAGGTGTAACTGACGTAATTTTTGAATCTGCTGGTGTTGGCGGCTTTCAGAAACACAGCAAGTTTCACAAAGCGTTTGATTTGAGATAAGTAATGAACGAGCTTGCATGTTACATATTTTCGCATATACCAAACGAATCACTTCAACCTAATTATTTATCCGCAAATACCGCATAACTAAATACTATTAATCGTCTAAGTATACTTATGTATCTGGAATTGCGATCGTAATGAAAGATTTCGGGACAAGAGACGTAGGTAGAGGGGGAGAAGCGTTACCACAGCTTCAAACGGTAACCACATACGAGTGTAACGCATCAGCTTGCTTATTTTGTTTAGTCCTGAAATAATAAGTATGGTGATTCAAAGGTTCGCTTAAAATTTTGAAATTTGATCCCGATTTAATAAGTGTGCGAGGAGTGGCTTCTGCGGGTGCAAATCGTTGCATTTTTGTATGCGATCGCATTTATCCTTATTTCAATACCGAGCCAAAGTCTTTATATTGAAGACAAAACAAAATTCCATTCCGCATCGGACGCACGAATCGAGGTTTAATATCGTTAACAAAAAAAAAAGTGTATAAAATTGCCACTCCAAGCACGTATCGTTTTTGAAAGAAAACTGACATTTCGTTTCGTTTTTTAACCCAACCTCTCCATTTTACCCTTTCCAGTGATTTTTAGAAAAATGTATCATCTCGAAAGGAAAATATTGTTATAATTTGACGACCAACTCGTTTCATTCCCAACATGTCTGGAAAAATCTGGAGTCGTATACAGATGCAGAAAAAAATAATAATTGTATGCTAAAGTACACAAGATGCCGGCCAAATGAAGGAGAGTTTTTAATAAATCGTAAAATTTCCATCTCGCAGTTTCTTCTTCCATTTTCAGTACTCGTTGAAAATAAAATGAGCAAATAAGATTTCGCTTTGATGTTTCAGACGTCGTCTCGTAGCTTTAAGTATATTTTGAAAAATTAATTTTCTTACAATCGACTACGATAAAAACGCCACCACTGCACCGAATCACCCGCTTATACGTAGCTCAGAATTTAAAGGAGTGAAAGTAAGCCCGTCATGTAGGTATTTTCGTGGGTAACTTTTCGTTTTGGCAAATACGAGCGGTACAGTATAGGTTAGGTACTTACCTAATACCTATCTATCTGCGTAGCTCTGGCTCTTCGCACGACTCCATTCGGCACTCAACGACGCGCGTCTCATTAATATGTAAATTTCTGAAATTAAGTTGGCGAATGTTCTCAATTTCAAATTAAGCTACGTTTTTCAAAATCGATTTTAATCTCATTCTCTTTTAAAATATTCTCTCGAACCATTGTAATTCCATTCGAATTCCTGGATTAACTCTCCCTTGTATACTCTGTACGATTACGCAACGAGAGAAATACGACTGCTTATTTAGTGTCTATCGTCTGCGTCCATTGCCACCGCTACACAGCAGAAATTAAAATTTTCCAAACGTATTCGAAATGTTTGAACAATATTCCAGGTGTCTAAGAGTCATGAAAAATCATGAAATTTTAAAATGGGTCATGAAAGTCATGGAAAAATCATGAATTTATCAAAAAAATTACTAGGTAAAGAAAAGTCATGAATTTTTGATAATAATTATTTACCCGGAAAAAATTACAAATTCGCTTAAAAGTGAAACTTTTTCAAACTGTTGCATCTTCTCAAAAAAAAATAAATAAATAATATTGTGATTTTTCTGAAGATGAAAATTAATTACGTATCTTGAAGAATTTTTTTTCAAGGGGAGGGAAATCTCTAATTTTTTTTTTGGAAAAAAATCACATTTCTTGGAATGAAAAAAAAAAACTGAATTTTTTGATACAAAAAATTTTAAAAATTGTTTTGGAATGAAAAACATTTTCACTCCACTAGACTTAGGTAGTTGCTGTACAGGGCGTTGAAAAAAATTCTCAATCTTTTGCGAAAAAATTCTAATTTTTTTTTCTTTTTCAGTTTTCTGACAAATAAAAATATTTAATTTTTTTTTTTTTTTTTGAGAGGAGGGTCTCTGTTTTTTTGGAGAAAAATTTTTCATTTTTTGGAATTTAAAAAAATTAAAAAAAAAATTACTCAGTTTTTTTGGAATAGAGAAATCTCAAATCTTCTGGAGTATAAATTTTTTCGCAGGAAGAAATTTCCGGATTTTTGGGAATAAAAAATATCCAAAAATCTTTTTCTTTTCTTTTGAGAAAAAATGTAATAAAATTTCCTTGATTGTGAAGATATTTTTTTTAATTTCTGTGGAACAGTTTCCATTTGTTTCATTTTCAAAAAAAAACTGTGGGATTTTTTTTGAACAATAATTAAAAATTATTCTGAAATAAAAAAAATAATCGCAATTTTTAGGGGATCAATTTTTTTTCTTTGATAGGATGGGGTCTCGGAGGGCATAGGCATAACTTTGGGGGGGGGGGTTCAGGGGGCATTCGCCCTCTCCCTTGATAATTTTTTTAATAGCTATTTACCACAAAATATAGGGGAAAATGAGGGTATTTTTTGCCCCTTCCTCTTATTTCTTCCAAGTTATGCTTAGTTATGCAGGATGGGGGTCCCTGGAAATATAGAAATATTGTTCATGAAAAAAACATATCCCTCGTCATTGTTCGTCCAGCTGGGACTTTTTGAATTATACTAACGAAATTCCAAGATGCCTCCGAAGTCGAAATTCAATTCGAAAAAAGTAGCTAAATTAAAAAGTTTCGACTGTTAAAACTTGAATGAAGCAATTACCCAAGTTCAGTTTTCTTTCTCATTTGAAAGGAAACAAACGACCCGACACCTAAATTACCCACTGCTAGAAAAGCAAATTAACCAAAGGTATAAAATATTAAAAACCTAATTAATGAAAATGAAATGCCTATAAAAGAAAACGAAAAAATATTTCGCGTCTAGATAGTTAGCTGGAAAAAATAATTAGATTTCAACGGTTGAATGTTTTTCAAAGCTTTACAAATGATGCTTTTGACAACGTATTTTTCAAATGAAATTAGGCCCTACTTTGAATTATTTCCAATCGTTAGAATTGGTTTAGAATTCTTCTCACCTGTTGACATTGAGAGTAAAAAAAACATGTCGTTATCGAGTACTCAAATTTCGTTCATATTGGACCCCCTCCCCCAGCTTGAATTTCGCATCCAATATTTGGCGTCTTTCGCTGGAAAAAAGATTTGAAAATAAAAGTACCTAGTAAATTCGAAATTCCTTATAATCCCCTAAAACTTTCAATTTCAAATATGGCAACGTTTTGGTGAAAAGTTTCTCTTTTTTCCAAGACCAAAAGCTAAGTGTAAATGGAATTATCGTATGTTATTAAATTTACTCTATAGAGCAGGGGGTAAAAACGAGCCATTTCAACACTTGAAAGGTTTATAAACTTTATATTTACTCCTTGAACGCTTACGCATACAACAAAAAAATCCAATTTCGGCCCGAATTGGTTACTGGAAAATTTCCCAGCAAATAGTAAAATTGTAACTTTTTTTACGAACGTGATATTCGAATCAAATGCATACGAGCCTTTGCGATCGAATTTTATATAACTCTATATTAAATTTCAACGACGTTATTTTATTGCAAGGGAAATTGCTTAAACATGATTCGAGTACGAATGCACAATTATGGCTAGCATGATATGCCAATATTTATTTTAAATATGCCAGTTTTACTGATGAAAAATTCAATACGAACTCCTTCCACGTTACTCAGCGTACTCGTTAATTACATAATTACGCACGATATTTGTAAATTTGCAATAAATATACCTGTATATCTGGTTCAATTACTTTTAGTCATTGAATTTTACCTATTACCGTTTTTAGGTCGTCTTTTAGGTGGAAAATACCGAATATAATAATCAGCTAGTAAAATAGGTAATCGCTTTTTGTAGATCTACATAATATACAAGAGTGAAAGGTTTAATTTGTGGCTATCCTTGTTGAAAGAGTGTTCAAAAAGGACAATCAGCTCAAAACCAACCCAACACTTGATGTGGATGAATGAAAATGTAATGTGCTAACACCAAAACACCTTGATAGGCCATTCTTCATATATTGTTAAAATTCTATGTACAGCCTTATAAGTTATCATTAAGTATAGGGTTATTTTATTTGTAAAAATATGATTAATTACTGAATCTGCAAACAGATTCGTTATAGGTAGAATTATAAGGCACTATCAGTGCGATAATGTCTCCAATTATGGAAGGATCCGATGAGAGCATTCGCGGCTCCTGTTTCAGCCTCCGTAATCTCCCCTACATTCGTTGGGTCGTAGTCAACGTATTCTGATATCAAGTTGTCGATATCCACTTGATTGACACAGCTCCTCACTCTCCCACCATACCTGTTGAGGGATCTTTCACCCTGTTTTCTGATAAGAAGCTGACTCGAAACATATATCAAATTCTTAAACTGTGTGGACCTCGCAGCCCCTAAGTCTTGACGGAACCCGTAATATGGATCATCGTTAACCGCAGCTATTGCTAGCTCGAAATTTACAAAGTCGTTCGGTATGAGTCTTTTTACAAGCTCCCATGGGAAGTCCTGATGTTTTGAAATTCCCCTCATACAAATCGTGAAACCAGTCAGACCGGCCCCAACTGTCTGACTAATTGTCAAACGAATTCGCATTGCGAATTGCGGAATTAGTTCTAACATTCTTTCCATGATGCTTCGAAATGCACTTGGTGGTATTACACGACCATATGACGTCCATAGGTTCTTTATCAGATCAGAGTCGAATTCTACGTCATACCCTAAATCCGATTGTATGCCGCTAACGATTTTGTTTACAAATTGCTGGGAAAACATAACCTGTTTGCATAATGCTATTATATAGCTGCAAACCCCACGCAATTCATCTACTTGCGAAACTATTGTAGTCGCGTTCGAGAATATGACTAAGATTCTTAGACATTGGTTAGTTGTTAAAGCCTGTAACTCTACTGGAGTGAATGGATAGATGTTTGGTAGGCCAGCCCGATTCCCCCAACCGATCACGTCCCCTATAGGTACCGCCTCCCATCTTTCCGGAGTCATTGCCACCAAATTTTCCCAAATAGGGTCGACAATACCAAATCGAATTACGTTCCGGACATACGTATCGGCGAGTGCAGGCGCCAAGTAGTACTCTCCTGGTAGGTTGAAAGAGATTGTTTCGGCCAATGCAGATGCGTTCTTGACGGGGCTATCAGCAGCTCCTTCCATGGCGAACCTTGCCGCAGTGAATAAGAACCCTCCTGCTACAATACGTTCGAAGTTTGTTACCGCAGGGTTCAAGATTGAGAAAGGTGTACCAGGAATTTGACATAATGAAAGTCCTTTTATCATCCGATCCTGCTTAAAGATGTAGTCGATTAAGGGTTGATTGAACCCGGCTGTCGAGTATGGAGTAAGCTGTGCCGCTGGTATGAGGGGTGGCTGCGGGCGAATAGGCCATTCTGAGTAATTAAAAGTGAGCTGGAGCTCTGGTCATGGCCTATCATCCAGTTTCCTCCGAGGAACCAGTGCTAATAAATTATCCGATTCACTCTGTTAATAACGCTTCCTATTATGTTATAAATCTTTCGGTTTTTTTCTTCACGAGCTTTTACTCTTGGTGAATTAAAAACAACAACTGTTAAAACGTTACGATACAGATAGGAAAAAAGTAGAGATGTTTTAGAATTTGTACCACGTACTTGATAATAAGATATGGAAGGAGGTGAGTAGGTGCAAGGTTATGCACTATGCAGGGTGTACGAGGAACATTGTAATAAGTTAAAGCCCTTTGTGTGAGAAAAGATACGAAAAAATCAGCTATTAAATTTGACCCGTTGGTAGCAGTGGGAGGTGGGAGTGATATTTCTCGACGTTTTATGACAAAATATGACGATTGGCACTAATTTCGCATTTTGGTATTTCTTTATATATAACTATATATTTATCTATGGATAAAGTGGCTTCATTTTTAGATGTCTAACGGTAATCATGCTTCGTTTTGGTAAAGTGGCTTCATTTTACTAAAGTCAGATTACCAACTTTTGCCAGTCAACTCAGCAAGGTGCCAGGATGCTAGAAATGTGGTTATTTTGGTGATGCCACTTTACCACTTATACATATGGAGAATAAAATTTCGGTCCAAGGTCGTACTGGCATCGTTTTTTAGATGTTTATGGATAAACATGCATCGTTTTGTAGAATAGGTTTTTGATGTCTAAAATTGAATAATAAACCATGGGAATCATAATACTTTCGATAATTTCAAGTTTGAAGCCGAACATACAAATTGAAGTCACTTTGACCTTAGATCGATATATATATATATGTATGTATGTATGTATAGACCAAAAATTTGTTGGTGCGATAACTCGAGTTATAATTGATGGAATTAGTTGAAATTTATGTCAATGGTAGAGGGTCATTGGGAATAGAAGCCTATTAGTAACGATATTTTAATGTTTTTGAACTTATGTTATTGTTGTTATGACGTATCCACTATTTGTGTGAGATTTCCATCATTATAACGCTTCATTGACGAAATGTGTTCGATTATTCATTTCTCACAATTTTCTTATGTCCAATAACCTTTATCAATTTATGGGAGTAGGTAATTAAATATTGAAGAAAGGAAATGAATTCCATCATAATTCAGGATCAGGTAATTTTATAATTGAATGAAAGCTACAATGATATGACAGGAGTGAGAGACATTCATAAGAACAAGAAAAATAGAAAAAAATCAGCTTGTCTACCGCAGATGCTGCGGTAGAGTTTTTTTTATTTCAAATTCACGAGAAATATGGTATCCTCGGTAAATCCAACGTCTCAAGAAAAGGATTTCGGTTTTAACGCGAGTAATCTTGTAGTACCCCCTTATAGTACTACATACTCGTGACACTTTATTTTTTGCCTTCAATGAATTCGTTAAGATAACACACACAAAAAATGCAAAAAAGGAGACCCGCAGAATTTCCTCGATAATTTACGCACATATGTATAGCTTAGTTCTGGTATGATGTATTCGTTTTCAAAGCCTTACTCTGAATAGTACAATTTTCAAGTTTACAAGTTCGTGTAAAACTCGTTTTTTTAAGATGTTGAGGAGAAAGATTGATGAATGTATTTTGTTTTTGTAGGCAATTGTAATCTGTTCAAAAGACAGTGGAGGAAGCAGGATTAAGATATTTTTCGCTCCACGTCAGGGAAGCATAATGTCCCTCCTATTTTTATCGTATTTTCCACAGAGAAGAAATTCTTTTTATCTTCGTTGTAATTCTTCAAAAAAAAAAAAATTATAAATCAGTGAATTGATAGTTATTGATTATTTGAAAAACCCCTCGATAAGGTTTAATACTTCTGCGCATTTTTTTATGCAGAAAGAAAGCTCTTATTTAAAAAATCACACCTAATTTATTCCCAAATGTTTTAAAGAAAAAAACCTTTCAATTTAAAAAAAAAAAAAGTCAATTCTTTGGCGAAGAGAATTTTTCAGTTTTTCTGAAATAAAAATATTTCTAAAATTTTTAGATAAAAAATCGTTCAATTTTTTTTGGAAAAAAATTAATGTTTGCTGTTGATGTTGTTGTTGTTTTTAAAAAGAAAATCTTATATTTTTTTACAGAAAGAAATCCCCATTTTTGTTTAGGATGAAATCGCTCATTTTGAAAGAAAGTGAAAAAATCTCACTTTCCGTTCGGAATGAAATCTCTCATTTTCGGAGAAAATTTTTTGAACAGTTTCAATCCCAAAAAAATTATTTAAAAAAAATTTGAAAGAAAGAAATCTCTTCTTTGTCCAGGATAAAATCTCTAATTTTCAGTAAGAAAAATTCTAGTTTTGTCAAAAAAAAAGCTTGATGAATCTCAATTTTTTGAGAAAAATATTTTTTCAAATTTTTGAAAAAAAAATCGTTTTTTTTTCAATATTCTTTAAAGAAATTTTTTAAAATTTTTATGGGAAAAATCTTTTATTTTTTGAGAGAAATTCTATTTTTTTTATGCCGAAAGAAATCTATTATTTTTTTAGAATAAAATCTTGAAACCTTTCAATTTTTGAGGAAAAAATGATATTTTTTTGAAGAAAAAGATTTCTCAGTTTTTCTGAAATAATATTTTTTTAACTTTTGGGAAAACATTTTAATTAATAATAGAAAAAAAAATCTTGAAAAAATCTTGCATTTTTGTAGAGGAAAAATTCCTATTTTTCTCTGGTAGGTACGTATAAAAAAAGTGATTTTGAAAAAATAGACTTTTTCGATTATTGTCGAATATGTATTTTAGAGCAAAAACATTTACATATTTTTCTATTTGGAATGAAATATCTCATTTTTAAAGCATTTCTTTATTCTACAAAAATGAGAATTTTTTTATTCTAAAGAAATTAGAATTTTTTATTCTGAAAAAAAAATTAGCATTTTTTTTCAGCTTTTGTCAGAGCAGCATGAGATTCCACGGCTTTGATTGTCAATTCAGCTGCCTCGTTCAGTTTCATTTCAATCGAATCATTTTCAACTGTGAAAAATGAAACGAAAAAAGTCGTAAAAATTTTAAATTTCATTTAAAAAAATTCAAGTTGACAGTTTTCTTTTCTGTAGAAGAAAATATCAAACTGTTACAGAAAAAGAAGAACAATTTTTGGGATAAATATTTTGAAATACCTAATTGATACCTATACCTAAATAAAAAAAAATAGAAGTGTTGAGAACATTTAAAATTTTATAAAATGAAATGAAGGATCTCGGGAAAATTGAAAATGTAATGAAAATTGTAGGTGATTTTGGAAAAGACGAAGATTTTTATGAAATAAAAAAAATTAAATTTCGACGAAATTGAAATTTTTGTAGAAAAAATTGACATTTTTGAGAAAGGTGAAATTATTAAAAAAATGAAAAAATGATACTTTCCTCGAATTTTCTCAATAGATGATTTTGTAAATTTTTTTTTTTTCAATTTTTAAAATTGATCCTGTTTCAGTTTTGTTTAAAAATGATTTTCTTAAATTTTGATTGAACATTCCAGGAACTTTTCAAAATATTTTTCAAACTTTCAATTTTAAATATTGTGTTAAATCGAATCCGAATTTCTTTGAAACTTTGTCCAAGATTACTTTTATCAAAATTTAGTGTTTTATTTTTCAAATGTTCAAAACTAACTCCTTCAAAATATTGTTGAAAGTTATTGTTTAAAAAAAAAAAAAAATCAACAAAATCAGGAGCTAAGGTATGATTGCAAAAATTGGAAATATTACGATTGTATGCGATGAACATATTTCTGCGCGTATAATTAAACTATGGCTGCATAATTTCTATTTTCTACCTCAAATACCGTGCTCTTGAAGCTAGAAAAACTCACATAGGTAACTACGCAGGTTCTCATTTGAAAAAAAGAGAATACCTTCGCCCAGATTTGTATGTCGACGCTCGCTACACAATTGTTTGAAAATATTCTCAAAAACATTATACACGTAGGCAGGTATAGTCTCTAACTGAGGCTGGTATACTCGTTTAACAAAAACACAACGAAACGATAACACGAAACTTCATTAATGTAGTTTTAATAATGCTTTAAATTACAAACGATAACAAAACGAAACCGTTTAAAAGTTTCGTTTTATTGCTACGACTCTTATTTCGCGATTTCTCTGTGGATATATTTTTTTTCGGTCTGCCTAGCTCTTATTCTTTGTTTTCTACGCACAAATTTATTATTACCTGAATGGATAAGATAAATTAAAACTTTTATTCGCCTAAATTATCTGTTGTTATTTGGTAATAATTTTCTCACCACGGAACAGGCTTTTGAATTTTTTTTTTTTTTTTTCAAATTAAAACCTCCAATCGCTGTTTTTTTCAAAGCTATGTACGTATACAGCAGAATATATAGGGACAATCAAAAAATAATTCTCTCAATTTTGTCAAATTTTCCCATGCATCTTCAATTTTTGAGATAGGCAAAAAAAAAAAAATGTGTATTTTTTCAATACTACCCATAAACCTGACCATAAAATTTTCTCTCAATTTTATTTTTCAAAATTTTCCCTGTCCCTTCAATTTTTAAGATAGGTACAATTTTTTTCTTCATGGTACCCGGTTGTATCTAAATCTGAAGTGTTGTACAATGTTCCGTGGACAACCTGTATAAAGAATGATTTTTTGAATCAGAAACAGACTAAACAGAGGTTTTAGTAACGAATCTCGAATTAGTACTACTTACTTATCTCATCGCAGCTTAACATTAGTCAGATGGAAGCGTGGTAGTATTTTTCGTGGAATTTTTATTATTTATTTACGCGTGAAAGTATTTTCAAATTAAAGCTTAGAATTGTAACGAACATTGTTGTTGTATTTGTTTATTTACGTTACGTATGCGAAGAATTTTCGACCACTTTCTAGTCATTTTTCAAAACTTACTTGATCCAAAGGGTTGAAAATAAATGAAGTATTTTCCTAGCGAGAACGAATTCGAGATTTTCATATCTGCGAGGTATATATTTTCATTTTGGTTCATCGTCGCGTCGCCATTATGATTTTTTGATCGTAAGAAATAATACAAATTTTTAAGCCATAGGTAGGTATCTATAAGTAGGGTTAAAGTAAAAAATAGCTTGAAACATTTAACGTCTTTATTTTTGAAACAAGGAGTACCTCGAAGCAGGTATGAAAAGGAGTGAGGCGGGGGAGGGCTGAGGAACGCTCTTATAATGACATTTAAATCTTCTCGTCATAAATACTTGAAACATCGTTAGTATACGCGTACCGAATAATAAAACGCCACCTCCTATTACATTGTTTGTTTTCACTATGACGTGTTATCGCGACCGGTGAAAGGGTGAGATTTCGTTTGGGTGCGGGGTGAGTGGAAAAGGGTACGCGGTATGCGCCAACTATTCATTCATCCTTATACAGTTACCCTAGTTTGTAAGTAGAGAACGTTACATTATAAATAACCTTCATTTGCTATAGTCCAATTTGACCAGCCACAGTTCATTTTTCATTTCACATTTGGTAATTACCTCGATTAGCTTGTTCACCGCGATGAAATTTGGAAAACATAAATTCGTACCAAAAATACACTCATAACCTCAGAGAGATCGCTTTTCATTGCACGAATTTTTTATTCCCATCAGAACTCACGCTTCTTTATCCTTCGTGCGGTAAATTCACCTAAAATGTATGGAAGTGCTGTTAAATGATCCATAAGGCAATGTTTATGACACACATTGTGAATCTAAGCATCAAATATATGAAACGAACAATTCTTCTTAAGAGTAGTTTTCGATTTAGTACAACGGAGATACAATATTTTCTACCGAGAGAATCGTCGTTTGCGGTAAATAACTTCGTGACAGGGTATTTGTCAAAAATAATTCTCAAACGTTGAAGCGCATATTCACTCTAATCGAAGAGTGTACTCAAAATCATCGAAATTTTCCATTCGTCCTATATTGACCACTCAGTACAAAATAGAATGTACCTATACTATAGATGAGTAGATAAGTTGCGAGTAAAAAAAAAATGGAAAAATAGAAAGGAAACAACAGTCTTACCTACGTACTTATTTCTTTTTCAATTACCTTCATCAATCTGGATTTTCGAGAAAAGCCTCGAATCTTTCATCATAAAACAACATCAATGGTCAGAAAATTTCATATTGAAAAATCCAATTAATTTCTGTATCAATTCTTCAATCGACCTGCACGTAAGAAATGAAATCTAAAACAAGGGTGCCTTTTTATTTCCGGAAAATACGTATACATCTGAGAGCTGGAAAACGTGAGAAAAATCTCGTAAATAAATTGCGGCGAAGATGAAATGGTTGGGTTTTAGTAAAACTACCATAATGGATAGGTAATTGCGTATTCATCGAGTCTGGAGAGTTTTTAATGTGAGAGAGCGCTCAGTTTAAAATGCGGTCGGTCGAAATGTAGTGACGGTTCAAATTATAATTTAGCAAACGTACCATATATAAATGTATACCTATATTATTCGCAAACAACAGTACTAGAGCAAGAGCAAGAGAACTGGCGAGAGAGGTTAAGGGTTTGGGCAACGACCCTGAAGGGTCGGAGGTATTATTGTTATTTATTCTGCTTCGTTAGGATTTATCTTGAAAGTGAGGTTTTCGCGTTTCGTTCATTATATTACGAGTGAATGGATTCGGTTGCAGGAGAGGTTGATGCGTTGAGAAAATTCGCTCATTATAAAATAATGGCGCCCGCGCTCGCCGCGATAATGGTACAATCGCAAAATCGTCAGGAGAAGCCTTTGAGGTGAAAGGCGCGTATACAGAATAATATTTGAAAATACCTACGTCTACGCGTTTGATGCGGTGCGGCGTGTCGGTCTGATGTCGAATAAGGAAAAAGTAGGTACTCGACGATTTATAATTGAACTTCGACGACTGGCACGCGCTGTATTGAAAATGATTCAGATATTTTGTTTGCAAATTGATTGAATTATGGCACATGGAATACACGTACACGACATTACACGGTACCAGTACGTTTGTAATAAGTTGGAAAATTATAACGAACCTTGAAACGTACTGATGGTTTCGCTTCGATGGTATGCTCCCAATATTACATTTCTACTATGCCATTTGTAATAATTCACATGCACCCAATCGACAATTCATAAAGCATTATGTTGGTATTTTGCTAGCATTGCATCGGCATGCTAGCATATTACTAGCATCAGTAGCATTATGCTAGCACGTGTTACGAAAATGCTAGCATTCATGTTGACTTTTTTTGGACCACCTAATAATGCTAGATGCTAGCATTATCAGGTGCTAGCATCATGCTAGTACAATACCAAGTGCTAACAAAATGCTACTAGGATGCTAGCACTAGCATTCAAAGTGGTTCAAAAACAGGCAACTGATGCTAGCATTCTCAAATTTTTTTTCGTCAATAGGGCATTGGCCTTCGTATCTTCGACGTATCACCTTTACAATTCCAATGAAGTGCAGCTCTATAGTGTTCGAGTTGAATATAAAATGGACTCCATTTCAAAAATTTCATAGGACAACTTTAAAATTTTGGACCTCCTTAAGAAAGCTTAAAATAAACGCAGCAATGTCTGTAGAGTGTAGATGATGTCCCAGTGTTATCGAGTCTGATGGCAAAAGTATCTCATAGAAAGCATGATCTTTCTTTACCCGTCCAAACCATAACTTTTCCTTCCTTCAACCCCTTATACAGAGTGTTTCATAACTGACTGATTTCCTTCCACCGGGTAAATAGGCAACCCATAAGGAACAAAAAATGTTATATTAACATGTTGCTTATCATGAAAATTCATGGGGCAAGGGAAAATTGAATTCAGAAAAAATTGATTTCTGATTGGGCCAATGAATAGTACTAAAAAAATTTACTTTTTTTTGTTCTAGACATTTTTTTGTCTATCTTTGAAAATGAAGGCGCAAGGGAGCTTTAAATTTTGAAAAAACCATTTTTTAATTTTTCAATGCTCAGTAGATCCTTCATTTTCGAAGATAAGCAAAGGCAAATTCATCACGTAACGTTTTTTGCTTATCTCAAAGAGTTACACATGTTTCTTGTAACATCTTGACAAATTTTGCAGTTTTCATTTGCCAATGATGTGGAGGTTAGAGCTGTGCGCCGATGAGAATTCGGCGGCGGCGGCGCAAACTCAAAAATTGGTCGGCGGCGGCGGCATAGATGGCGCGCCGCTGACAACTAAATCGGCGGCTGCTCGGCGGCATAGCCGACTGAGTGAGCAATTTTGGGTATTTTTTTCCTTTTTAGAGCTACAGCTTTCAAAGCTACCTCATTGTAAGCTGCTTAAACCTAAAGAACTTAGCTCTAAAGAGCTTGAGAGCTGGTCAGCAATGGTACCGAGTAGTGAGTGTACATTTTTACTTTATTTACAGCCTGTTTACTTTCGATGAACGAGGCGGAGGGGTCAAATTAAGACACGCGCCGGTTCGAGCGGCCGACGATTCATCGGCGGCGGCGGCGCGTCGGCTGATGGAAAATTTGTCGGCGGCGGCGGCTCAACTCGGCGGCGCACAGCTCTAGTGGAGGTGCACTGATAATTTGAAGCTCAAAATTAAGGTGCTCGGGCCAGGCGAAATTGAACGTAGACAGGATTCGTTCGCAGCCATTTTTAACGCACCATGCACAAGAAAAAATGTATATCTGGGCTGCATTTGTGTTTTATGGCCGGTGTATACATATGTATCTCGTTGGCCACTTCTTTTTGACTCGTGTGGTTGAGTAGGTTCGGCATAATGGTGACGTTATATTCGGCGTTCTGGCAAAACACCACCGTAATAGGTTCGCATTTGACGTGCGTTGGTTAAGGCTCGTAAGTGTTGTCTGACGGGTCAATGCCATGGTGAGCAGATTGATCAGTCTTACAAAACAAGATAGGCAACATGTTTATATAACATTTTTTGTTCCCTATGGGCTGCCTATTCACCTAGTGGAAGGAACTCAGTCAGCTATATGAAACACCCTGTATATTTGAAATAAAAACGACAATTATGAAATTCCATCTATGTCACGAAGTCTACAAAGCGGGAACATTTAATCAACCATCTTGTATAAGAAGGTTTTGGGCTACCACAAGGAATGGCGGAAGAAATGTCAAAATACGTGAAAAAACATGTCAAATTTTTAAAATACCCTCGAGATTTCCTCTAAATACAAGAACATTTGTATTTATAGTTGTACGTACACATCACGACTATCATAACTCGTTGTGGTAGACAAAAATACGTTCGAGTGTATGTACATTGCTATGCGAAGTTTCATTTTACTGTTCCCATTTACCTCTGGAATACATTGCTATTTCCACAGCCTGAAAAAATGTAATTTTCAAATTGAGCAATTTATCCTAAACTCTGAATCCCCTGACCGATCAACGTGCAGGAAAATATATCCATAGTGTCGTGCCAAACGGTGCATAACATTCGTCGGAAGAGCCACGAAGAACATTATAAGTACTCGTACGAGTAACTGAACCAGTTTTGCTAATTCAACGTTTGCTGAGTGCACTCCAATGTATGAACTCTTTACTTTAGATGAGAATAGATACTTACTGTAGATCCTTTCAACCACTTTCAAGCAAATGCCACACTTGCGTCTCGCATTTCGGGTTTTCAAATAAAAATTGGCAAATTTGCCAGTTAGACATTTTCGAACGCTCTTAAGGATCGCCGATATGCTCTAAAATCATATTTTATCATCACGAAGCGAAAATCAAAAAATTTGAATTCTGTTCTGGGGCTGATTGATCGCCTTATCACATCAGAGCCTTTCTACGAAATTTTTAAAATAGTAAAAATTTATCTAACTTTGAGTACCTATTTTCTTTTTAAATTAGACAGATTTCAAAAACTAGCCAAATTTTTAAAATTGGTTCATGTTTTAAATAAAAATTTATCAATATTGAAAACGTTTACTTTATACTTTTCAATTTTCTCCTGCAACAATTTCAGAAGAATAAAAAATGAAATCAAAAGGAGACAGATTTTGTACAACATATCAACTTCAAGATTTTGTATTTTTCAAACCATGAAAAAAATTTATTTTCATTTTCAATTTTAATTATCTCTTGCTGAATTGAAGTGCGTATGGTTGACTTTTACCAAATCCGTGAACTTCGCCGCTATATCATCTAACTTCGAAGCGTATTGATATTATATTTTTTTAGCTGGGTTGCGAGCCAAAATTTCGTGCACCTAAGTCGTATCTCAGGTTGTGTTGATTTTTGTGAACTATGGGAGGTAAGGCAATGACCTGCTTTACCCCTTTTTTGTTAGATACAGCTTCCTGTATTTCGGCCTTAGTTCTGTTTTCCTCCATATTTGACGTTCACACCTTTACTAATTTTAACCTGACTTTTTAAATGAAGTGATGAAGGACGTTGACCAAATGAGAAAAGGATTGATGATTGATGCAACGAACACCAAGTCTGAATGATGAAAAACATGGGTATGGTAGTATAACAACGATAAGCACGCGAATTCCTAATATTTATGTCGACAGTATTCAAAATGAAAATATTGTCGTCATACTGAATAGAATTCGTGCATTAAAAAATGCATCACGATATCCACGAGCGCAGTGCAAACCGCCTCAGCATGTATCGCTTGTTATGTGTTAAATTACGTATGAAAAAAGTTATCTGTATTTGCGGAGTGAGACGATTTTTTTCTTGCAGAAATTTCGCCAAACTGCTTACACTTTAATACATCTATTTCTTCAAGTATTTAGTTAGTAAAATAGTACATATTAGGTACACTGCATTGAATTCAAACATTATGCATTCTTATCCCAGTTTCACGACTATACAAATAATTGATTCTCGATAAAATGTCTAGCGAACGAGTGAGGAAGAGAGAGAGAGAAAAACTTTACCATATCCATTAGCAACGTCACTAAACTTTACCGGATTGACTCATTCGACGACTAAAATGATTTTTATATACTTTTTGTGACAACGTATAAAAGTTTACTCGTAAAGTTGGATAATTTCACAGCATTGCTCTCGCTATTTCCTTACTGCACTCTGATATATGCGTATCTCGGGCATTAAAACTTCTCTCTAGCCTCTAGTTTCAGTTCGGTGTCACGTCGAATACGTCTACATTGGGTTGATTTTTTCCACCCAGAAGAGAAGAAAAGGTGTTAGGGCAAAAAATCACGACACGTTTGAACGAACGTCAGTATCGGTGTCGCGCGACCATATAACAAAGTTTTTTAATTCCAAAGCTCGTCACACGTCTGCACATTGTCACGGTCATCAGTTATAAAATATCAACATTACTGTCCGCCTCGCCTTCTTAATCGTTATAGTAGGTACGAAGGAAAAGCGCTTTTCTCAATTTAACATTCTCCTTCGAGTTACTTTCTTATATAAAAAGGTTATCCATTACGTACAGCTAGCGAAAAACAAAGCTGGAAAGAGACCGTACCCCATGCGCTGGTGAAGTTTAATTTTCGACATTCTATTTCCTACTTGATAGATCATCCTGGTGCCAGGACGATGTAAGACCTACCTATCTAAAGACTGAAAAAAAAACTATACCCTATCACCTGTTTTCTTTCTCAACCGATTCGTCGTTTGTATGTTTCTATCTAAACTTATCGAAGTGAAAGTGTGAAAGTTGGGTCACCCCTTGGAATGAAAAAATAATATCACTCATGTCGGCGATGAATACTGCTGAAAAGGAGCTCTCCAAGTAAATAGTTGCGGATGAAAATGTTCTCGATATACGATGAAAATTTCCACCTATAAGTATACTTATTTAGTATATATATGAACACGTTCGCAGCCAACTTTTCCAATCTATACAGAACGCCCGTATTTAAATAATTGCGTTTCGATATTATCTTAGTTAGCTTAAAGCTCGTACAACTCCAATTCCGCCTGCACCAGTATAATTTTCGTTACACCTCTTTTCTCTCATTTTCGCATTGCTGGTGATACAATTACAGATTCACTTCAGCATATATCCCGCGTGCCTTGCCATAGCGTTTCCACGACGAAATTAAATTTCACCATATCTTCGCCCCGATGAAGTTATCCCGACGAGAATAAAATTATACAATTGACTCACGCGCAATTACTTTCTGTACGTGTGGTAGTCTACCCAGTAGAGGGTCTCGATGCTTCGAATGCTGCTATATGAACTAGCAGACGACTATCTCAACCTTTGCACCCTTCTTGTACTCTTTTCTCGACCACGATAGAATTTATTAATTGAAAAATACTTTATGGCGTACTAGACAGACCACAAATAGCCCATTTTACTCGTCCGCTTTACCGCCATCAAAATGCTTCTATCCTTAAATAACGTACAACTACCAAAACTAACCCCGCTGGATGAGATCTAGAATGAAAAACAATTTATACTAACCCTTTCGCTCATACTTTCTAACACTCGTTCAAGCTGACAAAAAACTTTATAATATGGATATTTACGAGTATCTGTGTTGTCGCTTTTGAAATTCGAAGGGGCTTTGCATTATCGCACGATGACAGAATTTTTAATGCAGTTTGAAAAAACATAACGAGACGAGGAAAATTCTGAACAAAACTTTTTATGAAATTTTCACCATAGTAATAAATATTTTTTTGAAGTTCAATTGATGAACTCTGAAAAAATGTTCTGTAGAAATTTTTGAAAAAATCGTGAGTATTTTCAAAAAGTGAGCAATCATTTCAAAATCTTTGGGAAAAGTTTCAAGAGAAAAAATTCCACGAATAATTTCAGAATAAATTTCAATTGAAAATATCCGAGAAAAAATTTCTCGGAACTTCTTTCAAATATTTTTGGGCAAAATATAATGTGGTGTCCTGGTCGGTATTGTAAAAAAAAAAACAAGTAAAAATTGAGAAAATGACTATTATTTAGTAGAGGTAAAGAGTTATTTGAATGAAAAATGTAAGAATTTGAAAAGTGGATAGGGGGGGGGGGGTGTACCCAAAGTCTTTTCCTCAAGGTTTGTCATACACAAGGCGAAATGTTTTTCAGAAGGATTGAATGGTAGCAAGACCAATGAACTATCTCTTAACGGCAATAAGTCTTAGTTCAATAAATACAAGGTGTTCTGGATTGAGAGTAAAGCCTTCCAACCAGTAACTATACAACTTATCTTGAGTCGATGTAGGTATGTTTGCATAACCTCCGGACTGCAGGGGCTTAGTTATGCTCATCGAAAAAATAATTTTTTTCGTTTACGCCGAGTGTTTTCGGCCTTGCGCTTCTCGACAACTACAATAGTCAGAAAGTTGCGCTTTGCGGCATCGGATGGCAAATTTTGTGTAGAATTTTTTCATGGGTCTGGTAATTTTTTTAGGGGGACAAGGAAGTCTATACCGAGCAAAATATTTGAAATAACATGTGAAAAAAGTGACAATTTTTCATGTTTTTCTGTGATAACTCAAAAAGTTTTCCTCTAACCAAGCTGTTATTATTAACTTTTCTGGATGAAAAAATGCTGCTCCTTTCAATGGCGCAAACCCCGCCCCTCTAGCTCACTCCAATCAAAAGTTATGAGCGAATAATTTGTTGAAAAACGTCTGAAAAAAATCATGATTAAATTTTTTGTCAATTTATTTTTCTCAAATAATTTTTTTCGGATGTCTTTCTACAAAAATAAACTGCTCATACCTTTTGATACATGAAAAAAAAATATTTCAGAAAAATAAAAAATAAATAAAAATTGTGATTTTTTTTCAGACTTTTTAAAACAAATTATTCGCTCATAACTTTTGATTGGAGTAAGCTAGAGGGGCGGGGTTTGCGCCATTGAAAAGAGCAGCATTTTTTCATTCAGAAAAGTTGATAATAACAGATTGGTTAGAGGAAAACTTTTTGAGTTATCATAGAAAAACATGAAAAATTGTCACTTTTTTCACATGTTTTTTCAAATATTTTGCTCGGTATAGACTTCCTTGTCCCCCTAAAAAAATTACCAGACCCATGAAAAAATTCCTACACAAAATTTGCCATCCGATGCCGCAGAGCGCAACTTTCTAACTATTGTAGTTGTCGAGAAGCGCAAGGCCGAAAACACTCGGCGTAAACGAAAAAAATTATTTTTTCGATGAGCATAACACAGCCCCTGCAGTCCGGAGGTTATGCAAACATACCTACATCGACTCAAGATGAGTTGTATAGTTACTGGTTGGAAGGCTTTACTCTCAATCCGGAACACCCTGTAGAACAAAATAGGCTGTTTATTATTTAGCCTCATTCATCATCACCGATCGACTGAAAAATTTATTCATTCGTGAAGCAATTTGTTGACCAAAGATCGTTCAACATTTGATTGCTTTCGGTGGCTTGCAGTTGCGGCTGACGAAAGCTTCGAATTACTCATTATCATTGCAGTTTACTTAATAATGAAAGTTTTGCGTACCAGAGAGAAGCTCACGGTCGTATCTTCGGTTTCGTATTATTACACTGGGCATACGAAAAGGCAGTCGTTTCAATTTAAAATTATCCCTCGTAAGTCACAAGAGTAATAGTTATTGAAAATAAAACACGATTCGATCGCCTACTGGTCCCCTTGCGCGCTTTGTTTGGTACATTTTAATGCAAAGACGAGTACTTATTCTTCACAGGTAGTTTAACTTTACGAACAAAACAGTTTCATTACCAAGAATAATGCTTGGGGGGGGGGGAGGGGTGTAATGTCGCTTCCGCGTTTTATACGTACATTAAAGATGAACTTTTCCAACACAATTATGCTGTCTTGAGAAAGTCATCTTCTGCTGGGATATGTTTTCTTTTAACATTCTACATCGCATGGATGCCTTCGAGTGTTTTACTCGCCTCCGTTTTATCCTAATGTTGCGCCTCGAGACGTCGGGGGTGATTGCTTCGCTGTTAGGGTATCTCTCTGTAGTCGTCTTGCACTCTTGAAACCTAGCCAACGGCATGAAAACTTCGCAGGTGTAATTCTTTTCCAAGAACTGTCATCAAACACTTGTAATTGTCGGTTCACCAGATTGGCATGTTGACTCTTTTCGCTAAGAAAATGTACAGCTCCTCATATACATATGCTCGAGATTACAAGAATCCTAATTTGATGATAAACCCACCACCATCCCTTCTGAGTAACACCACCGGATTAATTGATTCGTCTTCACTACTGTTCTCGATTAGGAATTTGAATATTATCGCTTTGCAGAGATTCATTTTAAATTAATTTCAATTTCAATTTCAAAAAGAAAAGTAAAGTTTGAAAGAATTGAGGGAAAATTTTGATTTTTTTTGTTTACTTTTAGACTTTTTGTTGGTTCATTTCAGGCAGATTTCACTTTTTACAGAAACTGTACAGAAAACTACTTGATGTTCTGTGCAGATGATTCTGTACAGAATCTGTAGGCTGCAGAATCCTGTAAAACCTCTAACAAAGCTACTGATTTTTGGAGTTTTGTAGCCCCTTCATTTTCAAAGATAGGAAAATTTTATATAACTTTTTTGAATGTTGTCTATCTCAGAAGGGTACGCCTGTTTTATTTATTGCTTTGGCAATATTTTGAAATTTTTGCAAACTAATGCTCCTTCAAAATCGAGATAGGCACCTGGTGTAAGTACACAACATTTTTTCTCAAAAGAAAAGTAATAATGTCACTGAAAAAAATTAAAGTTGAATGTCATGCTGAAAGAATGGATAAATGTGGGAAAGGAGAAGAGAAGAAAACAAACGGGCATTTGAAGAGGGGTGAAAAAGTATATTGAGGCCCTGAGGGGAAAAATAAAAATGGAAGAAAAAATAAAAAGTCGAGAGAATTACATATTTTTTTCCTCCAAAAATTATTTTTCCAAATAAATCGTTTGAAGAAAAACTTTTGAGCTGGTTTTTTTTTCAGTTGATTTTTTATCGAATTTTCAAAATCATTGAAGAAAAAAACTAGAAAAATTGTTGGAATATAAATTTTTAAATGAGTACAATTTTGTCGGGAGGACAAATATCAAGAAAAACTCAGATGATGTGTCTTTGTTTATTTACATTTTCCGAACGGTTCGGTTAGTTTTCCGTTTTTTCTTTGTTAGCTGATGTGAATTTTTCACACCAACTTTCACATTTGTTGGCCTTGTCGCCAAATTTGAAGTGATAGTAACACAGCTTCCAGTTTGGGTTTCTGGGGCGACTTTGGCTGCGACGGGGAGTGAAACTGCGACCACCACGACCTCCTCTACCGCGACCGCGTTGATGGGATCTACCATAGGAAAAACGGTCCAACGCCTCTACTTCTTGTCCATGACGGTGGTGAAATCAGTATAATTTGGCGTAGCTACAGCTGCGACAGTGTCACTTACTCGTTCAGAATCACAAATCCTATCGGCAGCTATGGAAAGTTCGTCCAAATTCGACGTTGATAAAACCGTCAGAATATCTGCTGCAGAACTTGGCAGCTGGTCTAAGAAAAGTTCTCGCAAGACATCTTCTGTAAC
Source organism: Balanococcus diminutus (assembly GCA_959613365.1). Classification (NCBI taxonomy): domain Eukaryota; kingdom Metazoa; phylum Arthropoda; class Insecta; order Hemiptera; family Pseudococcidae; genus Balanococcus; species Balanococcus diminutus. The sequence continues at coordinate 30,537,931 of OY390715.1, read as the reverse complement.
TTTGTCTTTCGCAAGCTCTTGCATTTCGCGAAAGTATTCGGAGAGTTTACGACCGTTTCGAGAGATGTCCTTTAGGAGTTTTTTGATTCGCTTTGTGTCACTGGGCTCAAACTCACGTATTATTTTATTTTTTAAAGCGGTAAAAGCGTTACTTGACGGTGGGTTGTTAATGATGTCGTATACCTTGCTTGTGATTTCTGCGGGTAAGGAAGCCACCAATGATCGTATTTGTCTTCTTCAGATACTATTTTCGCGAGTTTGAATCGGGTTTCCACTTGTTTGAACCAAGTAGAGATGCCGCCGCAAGTGTCTACTTTGTACTCTGGTATCATGATGTTGAAATACCTCGTTGGTGGAGCTTGGTCGCCGTTGTTGGTCATTTTTAGAAAGAGGAAACTACAAATAATAATCAAATTTATGAATAAAAAAAATCGAGTTTAGAAATAAAAAGAATTCTATCATGAAAACGTCGGGGTCACCAATGTTGGGAGGACAAATCTCAAGAAAAACTCAGATGATGCGTCTCTGTTTATTTACATTTTCCGAATGATCGAATTTCCGAGAGTTTTAACTTACAACAATGATTTCTTGATTAACGGCCGAGTATTTACAATTACGATCGCAAACGAACACGACAGCCGAATATATTTACTAACACCGGAATTTCCCTACAAATTTCAAAAACATTTTTGATCTGAATATTTTCTAAATTTGTTTTTTTAAGTACGTAAAAAATTCCAAAACTGTTTCACAAAGTTTTTGATTCGTATGGATCAAATTATTTAGAATCGCTCATTTAAAGTTTTAAAATTTATTCATGAAAAATTCACTTTGAAATTTACCATCTCCAAAACTTTGCTGTTTTCACATCGTTAGGAAATCTATTCGTGGTAATGGTTTATTACGTTTCATGTAGATGCTTGATAATATCATTTCATGTCATTTACTAATTCTAGTGACGTCTTTCGATAAATTCCTGAAGGCGGGGGGTGTTGCAACCATCTGAGAGTGGAAAATTCATGTGGTATAGTTTCAAAGCAGATACTCAGGTACACTTACCAGCAAACTATTATTTATTGGAGGAAAGCTGCGCTAGCTTTGCGAATTTAATCGAACTTGAAAGATATTCAACGCAGAAATAAGACCACTATGACGAGACAGTAATGCAGCGCGGGATTCTGTATTGTTTTTAGTTTTAAATTAAGCTTCCTCTTATGTACGAGATAATGAGGGACACTACAGGGTGCCTTTAGTGATCCCGTAAAACTGTCGATACGCCGTAATTTTGTTTCAATTTTTTTTTTGTTGTGTATTTGGAAAAACGCCTTCATTAAAATAACATTAGAGAGTAAGTTAAAACGCTTTTACAAAATGTACTTTTTTCGATGGTATGCTGCTGAGTTTGGGTATTTTCTTTCTCTCTCGATCGCTCGTCCAATTTAATCTGATTCCGAAGTGTTTATAGCCGAAGGCGTGACACACGTAAATAATTAAACAAATGCAGGCCGATTGCGGGTACAGCGACGGGATGAAGATGATCGGTCGTAACGCGACGACAATATAAAATGCCACCAACTCGGTCGAGCAAAAAAGCGCGGATACATCGAAGAGCACTCTTTTTTTTAATCCGACTATCAAACGTCGATAAATAAATAATGTAGGGGTACCTATACCAGTAAATGGAATTCTAACAGTACCGTGTGATTCTCCAGCTATAGCGCACGTACACACGTAAACTGGAATCGGTCTAAGCGTCTCACTTATCTAATTTATTAAACGCGTAAAATTTTAATTAAAAACTGCGAAACAATTTTTTTTCCCAATTGTGGAAAAAGTTTTTTGATTAAAGCGTAAATTTTTGCAGACCTAATAAACGCCGTTTTGGCTATATCGGAATGCTTCGCCCATTAATATCTCTCAACTTTCGACCCATACGCATCCCTTCTTGAAATATGTGTGAGTGGGAGATACGTAGACAAGTTATTCTCTATGGCGCGAACTCTCGTCAATGCTGGCTGGCAGCAGGCAGCATTTTTGTAACTCGAATCTCGGCCCCATTAGCGCCAAATGCGCTCCGCACATTACCAAAAATACTATATAGAAATTAACATAACTTTCGTTTTCATTTTATAATTAAATCTTCGTCCAACTTGACGCGAGTCCTGATATGCTTCTGATGCTGCTGTTGGTGAAACGTTTCAGCCATCTGAGCATCGTAAATGTACTACGAGCGACCGAGAGTTTGTACGATGCGCGTTGCTCTAGCTCTTTGGGATTCATCATCGTCGACGATGTCATGTCACTTTTCTCTTAATTTTATACGCTTTTGAGAATAACAGAGGCGTTTCATTTGCCGAATAACCACGTCCAATTTATCACTTAGAAACGGAGACAGAAAACATTGCCTTGAAAGACGAATGTATAATTCTGAATTTTAAAAAAGCAGTAACTGAGATGCCTTAATGTAATCTTAGTAGTGCGTTTCACTAAATCAATATTTAAAGAGACTTTGGTTTCTCCAATTCCGGATAATTTTTTTTCTGAGGTGCCAAATCAGCATTGGCCGCCATCTTTGGAAGTGTACTCGTAATTGAATTAGTCAATTTGCTTTTCATCTTTCTCTTATTGGGTTTGTGATGGTGGGTTTGTATGTCTCTTAATTGAGTGAAGTACAAGCGCATGAAAGAATTTCTGTAATTTTCCAAAATACTTTCAGCCCTTATACTTCCTTCTACGAGAGACTTTCTATTAGAAGGTATCCTGTGTAGATTCACAACTAACGTAAGGGTACTTCCAAAGAGGATCTACCAGGTTTCAACTGTTTCAAGAATGTGATGGGTGTAATAGTTTCTGGTAATTCTTTAGCTGAGACTTGGGTGAGTGGTCTACTATTCACTAAGTCTTCTGCTTCTTTTAGGGCTGTGTTTAATTGAACACAGTCTATCATGACTGGTTCAAGTAGTTTGAGGTATACAGCAGTACGAAGCACCGTTTTAACATTTTAAATTAGTTGTTCGTATACTCCTCCATGTCATGGTGAGTAAGCTGGGATAAAGTACCAGTCGATTTTCTGTTTCTCTGCTTTTGAATCAAAGTCAGGTATCATGTTTCTTTTTGGTGCATTCATCATCTTGTTCACCATGTTTGTACGCGTGCTGGTGAATCTCCTGAACAATGGGAGAAATTGATCACCTGTTAAGTCTTTCAAACAACCATAGACTTCAGCATTGTTACCTTGGTCATTCATAATGTGTAATGGTCCAAAGTAATCAAGCCCTGTGTTGATGAATGGTACAAATCTCTGTCTAGTATATCAACTTGACGTCCCCGAGTCCGACTCTTCACTTCAATGAATCGCGAATGAATCGCAAAAATCCGACTCTTCTTTGAGAGTCGTTCACTTCAAACACGTGCGACTCTTATTTCGCGACTCCTTGCGACTCCTTTTCAAGATCGTGACTCCTTCCCTCGTTTTTTTTTTGTTCATTATCAATAATTCTTACGTTGTTTAATTCATTTTATTTCAAATAATTTTTCTAATTATTGTGATGAGAAAAAAAACAAAAAGCAGCTGCTCATTAACATACTGTAATGACACTGTGGTAAGTAGAAATTACGTGAGGGGGACTCAAAATTTGAAAAAAATTTCAAACAAAATTTGTAGATTGAGATTTTAGAAATAATTTTAGTTATTATAAAAATAATGCTTGGGCCCCTCCCTCCCCTTCAATTTTGAATAATAACCATTTACAACTTACAAGCTGTCTACAGTGTTATCAAAAATTGGAGGAGAGGGAGCCAGGGAGGGACCAAATCGAAAAATATTCAAAAAAAAATTGTAACTTGATTACTTTTAAGTAAATAACAAAATTATCAAAAACAATTTTAAATAGGTTTGGGGGGAAAAGTCGTAATGATCCGTAAAAAGGAGTCGTAAGAAAGTCGGTAAAAGGGAATAGAGTTGTAAGGAACCATAAAAAGGAGTCGCAAGAGAGTCGCAAAAAAGAGTCGTAATAGAGTCGTAAGCCAAAAGAATCCGACTCAGAATCCGATCAACATAGCTTGAGAATCGCGACCAAAGAATCAGACTCTCAGAAGGGGTGAGTCGCCCCAGCTCTGCCGTGAAGGCTATTACGCGGAAATGGAATTTGCTGCATTCCTCACCAGAGTACATGATGGTTTGTAAACAAACACATGTATTTACTCGGTAAACTCGGTAATTTCCTATTAAGTTTCAGAATCCCTTCTGGCAACTCCATGACAATTCTATCGGAAGTTGATTTGTTTACTCGAAATAATCTCTTGAACTCGCTGGTAGGCAGTCTAGATAGATCCTTTTTACGTATTTCTCTCTTCTCCAGATTTAAATTTTGTTTTTTCATTTCTTCTTCCAACTCCATCAAATGATGCTTTTGGAATTGTAAACAACAATAGGCTACAGCATTGTTACTTTGGTCATTCATAATATGCAATGGTCCAAAGTAATCAAGCCATGTGTTGATGAATGGTACAATACTTATATGAGTACCATCTACCATTCCTATTACACCGGGGATTCTGTATTTGCGCATGGCCCTGAAATTGATCAGAACGCTCATCAACATTCAATGCTTTTCACTCTCGATACATCATTCGCGCTGTCATTATGATATATACCACGAATTCGTGATATGATACGTTTGTTTCATTTCCTCATCATTGGGAAGTGTTCATTTCTGCAAAATATGTTGTTAATTACACCTAACACTTCATGAAGAATGTTACTGGCAGGTGGGTTGGAAAACCCCCAATCCTCACCCCCAGTTGATAACTAAACTTACTTTTGTTTCAAAGGGAATGGCATACTTTGTTGTGCCTTGTTCCAGATGTTCTCCTAATTCATTGAGCAATATCTCGAAACAGCCCCGGCTCAAACGAATATGCTCTCTGAAGTCAGCATCATTCAACAATGCAACAGCTTTTATCACATAAATACTGTGTCTTTTTGCTTCATAGAGAGCTTCCATCAAAATTTGAAATGAAGAATTGAAAGTGAAAGCAATTTGAAATTTTCATAACTGTTGCCTCTTCAAAATTTAAGTCAAGCACCATGTTTAAACAAAGTTTCTCTCTCTACATGCTCGCGGTTCGATCTGAATCTAAATTATGCAGATGTTTCATCGGTAACCACACGGGTCGCGTACCTATCACTTTATCACATCTCTGTCAATTGAAATATACCTACATAGAATTTTTTTATTCTTTTTTACACGAAGGGGGAAAATGTATGCGTGAAAATAAGACGTAAAAAATTGAGCCTGTTCAAATGGGCGTAGGTATATATTTTTCTCATATGTAAACACACGTAACATTACGCATTCAGGTCACTGATTTCTTTTATTACATTATATGCCGAGTACCTACTTTTACAAATGTGATACATTTTCGTAGTCTACAAAATGGTGAAAAGTATTTTTATCTCTCGAACATTAGGAACGTGACATTTAGTGTTAGTTTGACAGAATTTTTCTTCCCACGAGATTAAAAGAAGAAGGCGAAGCATAAGTATAATGTTCGCTTGACAGAAGTTTTGACAAAAATTTTCCTCGTGTAGGAGATTTTACACATAGTATCGATACCATACCTGCGGCGCAGCAGTGGGGCTGGTAATATAGAGAAAAGCGTATACATATAGAATATGTGCCAGTATGCATAGATGACGGAATTTAAACACAATATTTTTCTCTTCCTATTTTTTATTCGAATAAATTTCAATAGATATTATGTCTTCTTCATAATGATTATTATAGTCTTGCAGAAGGCTGAAAAAAGAAGCATCATCTAAGTTTTTAAAAAAAATGCACATTGCAGAAGGTGAATAAAAGTAATTAATTATTCGTAAAAAATGGTATTTGCTTTAAAATAATTTTTCGCTATAAACGATCTACCTCAGAGGCTCAGAATTTAGATTGCTTTATCAAGTTGAAATTTGAGAAAAATGTAGGTGTGGGGTATCTGGTAATTTTGGTTTAGGTTTTGGTTCCGTTTAGCTGTTCTTCGAAGTACGTATCTAACGTAAGTCGGAAAAGGTTGGGAAATATAAAATGAATAAAAGTGGAGTCATTTTTCATCCGAGTAATTTCATTATATTAATGCAATTTTCTAGTTGTATTTCCGGCAACATAGTACACCATACGTGGCTCATCCTTGAAGAATAAAAATAATACGAGTATAAACGAAAAAAACATTCGAATGAATTAATTTTTTTTTTGCTTATCTAAACTCGTAAATGATAAAAATGAAAGAAACCGAAAAAAGAAAGAAAAAAAAATCGATAACCGTGTTTATTTTTATTCGATTCTAAAAACCACTCGAAGTGTTGCTTTTATTGTTTCATAAATTCGGGATGGTCGTGTGGTGTTCAAAGTTAGCATGTTTTTTCCACAATTTCCCTGTCGCCCGCCCGTCCTCCTGTTCACATGTGTGACATTACAGATTCACAGTTGAAGGAAATAAATTGTTTTGGGATATTTGGGTTTTGTATTCCCATATGAAATAAAACGCCATTATATTCAATTCCATTACTACAAAATATCAGATGGCAATATTTATACACATTTTTTTTTTCGCGCGCTGTATCAAAAAATACATTTATCATCGATATGTATTGTACTACAACGTGATAAATTTGAAATCTGTAAAAATACTTAAACGTAGTAAATTATTAATAATATTTTTATAGCATAAGGTGCAAAAGTTTTCATGATCAATTTACACAACACATATTGGTACTGTGAAAATTATACCAAACTGATGCTTCAAAGCAGTACATGAATGAAATGTCACAACACAGCCTATAATATACAGGGTGTACTGGATTGAGAGTAAAGCCTTCCGACCAGTAACTATGCAACTTATGATGAGTCGATGTAAGTATGTTTGCCTAACATCTGGACTGCAGGGGCTGAGTTATGCTCATCGATTTTTTTTTTTTTTTTTTGTTCGGTTGAGTGTTTTCACTTTTCAACTTTGCCTTTCTCGACAACTAGAATGGTTGGAAAAGTTGTGCTTTGCGGCATCGGATAGCAAATTTTGTCTAGAATTTTTTCATGGGACTGATAATTTTTATAATTGGACAAGGAAATCTATACCGAGTAAAATATTTGAAAAAAAAACATGTTGAAAAAGTGACAATTTCTCTTATTTTTCTGTGATAACTTGAAAAGCTGCCCTTTGACAAAGCTGTTGTTATCACCTTTTATAGATGGAAAAGGCTGCTCTTGTCAATGGTCCAACTCCCTCTCCCTCTACCGTACTTCAATTAAAAGTTATGAGCGAATAATTTGTTGAAAAAGTCTGAAAAATCATAATTAAATTTTTTTTACAATTTATTATTTTTCTTGATTTTTTTTTTAAATTATTTTTCGTAAACACATTAAAAAATTATTTAATGAAAATAAATTGAAAAAATTTTAATTATAATTTTTTTCCCCAGACATTTTTCAACAAATTATTTGCTCATGAATTTTGATTGGAGTAAGATAGATTATTGGAGGTTGGGACATTGAAATTAGTAGTTGTTTTTCGTCTAGAAAAGTTGATAATTACACCTTAGTCAAAGGACAACTTTTTGATTTATCACACACTCTGCCAAAACAAAACAAAAAATTTTCCATGAGCATAACTCAGTTCCTGCAGTCCTGAGGTTTGGCAAACATATTTACATCGACTCATCATAATTTGAATAATTACTGGTTGGAAGGCTTTACTCTCAATCCGGTACAACCTGCAGTTCTCTGTATATGTCAGTATTCTTATCCTAAGACATGAACAATGAAAAATCCATGAAAAATATTTCTTGGTGTATTTGCATCCTAATTGTGCATCATTTTTCCTTTTTCCCTTTTGGTATGTAAAGAAATATTGTAAAACAAAAAACTCGCTGTATCGCTGCTATTCATTTCTTTTTTTATTGAAATGTTTATTCTTGTGCTGGAAACAATAGGTACACACCTACATTGAAAGACAGGTGGCTTTTTACCTTCATATACAAATACATCTCGTACGAAAATTAGAACTCAATCGTACTAAGTAGCACCTATAGTGAAGTTGGAACTTAAGTAAAAAGGGGTATTTTCGTTATAAAGCTTACTGCCTTTGGTGTGTCGTAAAAGTAAATATTCCAACCAAAGATAAGAGAAAATAATAATAAAGACGATAAAAATACACAAAGGATAATACGCAATTACATCACCTTTTTTTATTTCCAGTGGGGAAATTATTTATTCTTTTCGTAGCAAATTTGGGAACATCTCGGCCATCATTTTGGAAACATAAAAGTAAAATTGTTTTTGTACTCGCTGAATAAGATAAAAAAAAAACAAAAAAAAACACGAAATTATACGTGTAATTGAATAAGTTCTTTTTTTTGCGCGTAATTTTTCATTAGAATCGTTTTTCTTTGATGCAGCGTGTACTTTTCCCTGAAGGGTTTTTTATGTTAACGTCGTAGGTAAAAAAATTCTAACAATTTATAATCGCGAAAGTTGGGATTTACTTTTAATAAAAACAGCAAAGTGTAGAGTGAAATGAAAAATTGGCCGGGTACTTGGGCGATTTAGTTTTAACTTTTCGTACCATGCGATATAGGGATCATAAAAACATAAAAATTACTCTCGTTAGATAATTTAAATACTTTACTACAAAGCTGAGAGTTGAGCTGAAAATGCGTGTGAAAGTGAACTTTATAATCGTAATATCTGTATTATCTAATGTTAGTATAGGCGACTTTCATGCGTGCTTGAGTTCGATTACACGTAGCGTGTATTTTTATAGTAATAAATTGTATAAAATACGAAAAAAAATATAGGTACGTTCTGCGTTTCGCTGATAGTCTTATTCTTGATTTAGAAGTGCAGAAAGAGGAGCACTAGGAAAATATAGACAATTTATATTACATGTTTTCAAATTATATCGAACTACCAAATGTAATCGATTGTAGATTTACGCGATTGCGTGAAATAACCTTTATATGGCGTCGATAAGCCGCACGCAAAGGTTTATCGGTGAAGCCAAAATGTCACACCAACTTGATGATATATTTTTGAAAATTTATCTCATCTAAGGTAGTTGCACCAGTCGTTGGCCACGACCCAGTGGTGGGTCACTTGAGAAGAAAAATGTTTATAATTAAGCGTATTTTTAAAATAGCTTCAGAAAATTTTTTTAGAGCAAACCTGGAACATTTCTGCATAGAACCACATAAAAGTTTTGAATCAATTCTGTTCAAGTAATTAATAATGATCGTCTGAAATTTTTTTGTTAGAACAATTTTCAAAATGATGCCAATTCTAAAGATTTTTGTTAAGCCGAAGTGTTGTCGAAATATGAATTTTACACTATTAAGATTAATAAAACTTGAAATATAACCATTTGGACCTGAATCAGAAGAGTTTGGAGATTCCATTTCTTCATTAAAATAAAAAATATTGCCAAAATTCTATCAAATATGGCGGTGACTATCTACTGGAAGGAAAAAATGGTGTTTAGCCAGTAGTTGATCATTTTGATCAAGTACTAGACTTACGAAATTTTTGTAAAGTTCTAGTGGTTGATCATGCAAAAAATTGGTAAATATTTACGAAAAATGATAGTTTCTCTTTCTCATGGCTAATGAGTGACAATTTTACCTTTTACCGAATACTTATTGATTTTTTAAAAAATTAAATGGTTGAGAGCCGTTGTCATAATCTGATTGACCAACTACTGGGTTATCAACTACTAGCGCGTGACCAACTACTGGGTGGTCAACTACTAGATTATCTTGACCAACTACTGGACTTTTCTATTTTTTCACTTAAAATGGTCGTAATTTTCAAAGAAATGAAGTAAAATTAAAAAATTATAGCGCATTTTGTAGTAGAATACACAAGGAATCGTTTGGTATATTCACCATTTCGCCAACGTTATTAGTTTTTAAACCAGAATGTTTTTTATAAGACACTTCCACTATAAGGGTCCACCACTGGTGCAACTACCTTATTTTGATGGGTAAAATTTGGAAGATTTATTTGAAGAAAAAAATTATAACATTTGAATGACAATTTGATAGGGAAAGAATATCTATCAAGCACAAGCCACAACGAACTATGTGGAAAAATCTGCATCTTTCAGGATTTCATCAAATTCTCTCGATGTGTTGTGGAAAGTTTATTTGGTTTATCGAAAATTGCTCTCGAATATTGGCACAGATTTTACGCAAAATTCACGTTTTAATTTGCAGGACAATTGCTCGAAGCAAAATTTTGCAACTTAGGCATTTTAAAATCAAAATTCCAGTGGATACCTGAAGATGGAATTACTATGAGGAATATATCTTCTCGTAAAGAAGAGAAATTTCCTGCTATCGTAATACGAGAAGGTCTTTGGAAAATATCTAAATATAATTTAATACGGTATTTCGTACGTAATATACGAGAACGAGTACCTAGCCATCTAAATCAAAGAGTTTTTAAAAAGATAAACAAACTTGCAAGAAGGTAATATTTTATAAAAATGGAAACGTTTTAGTTTTTAAATTACACGAGCATAATAATTCAAGGAACACGCGGAAACGGGACGTAATAAAACAAAAATCTAATCGAGAATGAAATCTGATTCATATTTTATTAATGAAACCGTAAAATTATCTGGTTTTCAAGCAAATATAACTTTCTTGCCACGTTCGCGGTCTTAATTACGAATTCTTCACAGGTTCGTCCTAACCATCCCTCAACGTGTATAAAGTCTTTATGCCGTGGAGTTGCCTAATCCTTCATTCATAATTTATTTTAACTTCGTATACGTTACGAGTTTTAATGGCTTGGCCAAAATCTTTGAATGAGTTGGTGTGAATAAAGTTAACGCGAGGAGAATGGTTCTTCGGTACGAGCTTCTCAGCTTTACAAAATAGTTTCGTTGAATTATTTTCGGCTTGTACGGCAGCGGCGGGTACTTTATAGGTACGTGAAGCTGAAATACAAGACAAAACGTGCTGCGACATAGAAATACAGATATCGTATCGTGTTTATTTCGAATTTAAACTTTCGTTCGGTAGTAATACCTAGGCGTTAGTTATTTGAAATTTGTTACCAATTGCGAAGATCAAAATTGAAATAGGAGAAGTGAATTTTCAACTCAATCAAGGTGTAGGTATGAAGGTGTCAGCTAATTTTCTGAAGAGAGGAAAAATCTTGAGAAAAATATCATTGATTAACAAAGCTTTCATACCTTGTAGATCAAATGGTTTCATCATCTCTGTTGAAGGCTTGACTTTGACTCTATGATTGATTGTGCAAATTAGAGAAAAAAAAGGTATCTACTTGAATGGGTTTCGTACGAAGTTCGAAGGCCCCTAAACATCGTTTACTTTGACGTGGGCTTACTCTTTAATGGTATTGCCTGATGAACCATTTGCTAAAGTTATTTTTAGAGGATTTTTAATTTCTTCGAAGGCAATGATCTCAGTTCCATCATTATTCAGATCATGTAATGCGTTTGCTGTTGTTCGGGGATAATCGTCAAAATAGCTCCAATATCGACAGTGACATGAAGTTTATAACCGTTAAAGTTTCGTTATAATCAAACGTCCAGACGATTTCTTAACGACTTGTAGGTTATAAGCTGAGACTCGTTTTTGCTTACTTTGTTTATTAAGAACCAACATCTCAATCTACGACTTTTGTTCAAGAAATTTTTCCGAGATTTGGGATTTTTGGAAAAGGGATGGACCCTCCAAGAGGGGAACCAAGATTTTTGGTAGACATGTTCTTTTTATGATTCTAAACAAGTTTTGTAATATAGAGAAGGGTTGAATTTTGCAAAATTTCGACATAAAATATATAAAATTGAATTTACCATAATTTTAATTAAAACTGTTATTTCCCAAATTAGAGGGGAAGGAGTGGTCCAATCAAAATTTTTATGATAACCTAAATTATTCTTAAGATCTCAATCTACAACTTTTGTTCAGGAAATTTTTCTGAGAAATGAGATTTTTGGAAAGATGGGAGGACCCTTCAAAGGGGGAGAGCTGAAATTTTTGGTAGACATGTTTCTTTCATGATTCTAAACAAGTTTTGTAATATGGAGAAGGGTTGAATTTTTCATAATTTCGACGTAAAACGCAAACAATTGAATTTACAGTCATTTCAGAACGATAATTTCCATTTCCCAAATTGGCGGGGAGGGAGGGTTCCAATCGAAATTTTTATGACAACTAAAATTATTCCTGGGATCTGAATCTACAATATTTGTTTGAAATTTTTTTCAATCGGGGCCTTAGGTTCAGAGATAGAGAGAATTCTTGGAAAGGGGGTGGGCTCTGAGAAGAGAGAAGCCTTAAAAAAATGTAACCCCAGCTCATTTCTTTCAAAATATGTCCTAGATTACGAATCAATCATAGAATTGCTTTTAACCTCTTAATCGCACAGACGACTTTTTTCCCCTTTGCGACTTGACTAAGGACCAATTTCACCATTTTATTAAGGCCCTTTCTCAAGAGCTAAAAATTTCTTGAATATTATTTAATAATTACTTATCTTAAGATTTTCTGTGTGAAAATTCTCTGAAAATTTTGAAAAATTTCTTCGAAGCGTTGCGATTGCGAATTTTATTGTTGAAAATTTTAGTAAAAAAAATTCCATTGTTTTATGAAATGTGATCTGGAGTTTCTTGAAAATCTTGATAATATTCTCGACCTTTCAAAGTTCCACTTTTGTGTGTACTTATAGCTTTCTTAACAAGCTCTGAACATGACCTTTTCGGTTAATTCGATCAGAGATCGTGGTTTGTTACGTTCGGTTCATTTTCCCTTTTTCTAATTCTCAAGGATTATTGTTTCGAGTCGAGTGAGCTCATTTTATACCCTTACTTTTGATCACACACGCTTCCATTCATCGGACGGTGTTTTTCTCATGTTATTTCTTTTTTCAAGTGCCTACCTACCTAATGCTGCTTTCTTAATGGTATTTAAAAGAAAATGTTATTCACCTGTTTGGGGTAAAATTTTCAACGAAAAAAGCGCTCATTATATAAAAATGAAAGTCGCCTTGTAAACGACGATTGTGTGTCGGTGTTTAATTAAAACTTTTTCATCGTTGCTATTCTGCTACGAATAAAGCCACAAAAAAAAACTGGTCCAATTTTTTTTTCATCTCGTATTCGCCAAATAACAGTAGTAACATTCGTTTTTATGTGTTGGCGAATTTCGCTTGTTAAAAAAAAATATTTCAACATTTCAAATGGCTCGCTGGTGAGTATCATTAAATGAAAATAGGGGGAAACGTGCCTTCATTAAGAGCTGGTATCTTGTTTCAGGTTGCTTACCTTTCTTCCTGGCATATCTGAAAAAAATCGTAGTTCCAAAAATACTTGGGTTTTATTTTAGTATTTTTTTTTAGCGATAATGTGTGAAGATGCGTAGGTATCTTTTGTTGGATCAATTTCTTTTTTTTAAAATTTTTTTGCTAGGTAATTTGGTTTATTTTGAACTCTTTTTTTTTGTAGTATTATTTGTTTAAGAAATTATGTGTTTCAGTTTCGGCGTTTATTGCCATTATAATTAATGGAAAAAGGTACCTACGTAACTGATACACATTGTTTTTTTTTGTGTCGTCTGAAGATGTGGTTCGCCAAATCACGAAATATACCTACCTCATTTTTCAAAAGTTTGTGCATATCAGTTGAATTTATCCATTTCATTAATATTTATTTTTGGATTTTTATACGTCGAAAACATATTTATTGGAAATTTTCAAATTTTATACTGCGAATCGTTTGTTATTCAAATTGCATCTTAGGACTATGGTAACTGAAAGCCTCGACTACAGAAACTTCGAAGAAATTTTTTTTCACATAACAAAAATCAATTTATTTCTCGTATCGCCGACTCCTAAAATCTAAAAGAAAGAATCTATTCGTGTGTAAATTTTATCTAAAATATTCACCCTCAATGTTTTTGTTTTATCCGGGTAATTATAATAAGTAATTGAATTTCATTTGTTTGCAGCTCAACTGCATAACATTTATTACACTCGAGAGGGTCTCTTCTATTTTTATTGTCTAATGCTTCAAGATTTTGAAAAACTTCTTTCATAAAAACAATGCTGCTTTTAAAATTAATTTTTTCCCGTATTCTTTACATAATGTAATTTTCTAAAATTTACTTAAACACACAAAGCTATCTATACACGCTTTAAAAACTTTAAAAAGCAGTTTCCGTTAAGAAAGTTTTCAACAATCGAGAAATTTAAATTGAAGAATTAATCCATTTTACTTTGAGCCGTATCCGCGTTTCCCCAGCAATTTAAAATTTTTCTTCAGCCGACATTTCGAAAGGCGGAAAAATTGAAATTTTGCATTCGCCGGTGCAAATAAAAAATGAAAAAGAAAAAAAAAACAGCTGTAGAGGCTGCAAGTGACGTAAAATACTGGATGCGGTTAAGCGGAAACAGGACGAGTTTTAACAACAAGTTGTGTAAAATTCGCAGGAATTATTTATTTTTATACTCCATATAACGGTGTGAACACGAGGCTTATTGCAGTCTGATTTATTGGGCTCTGGTAGAAATTTACAATTTTAAAAATGACACCGCAATCCGCTGTAAAAATTTTTATTACCAAAGGTTTGCAAAGAACGTGGTATTTTTAATGCATGAATTTTGGGTTTTCGAATCGGTCGCCTTGGTGGCTACTTCGGTCATTCGGTCCATAAATCGATGCGGTTTTACAATTGATAAAAAATGAAGTTCATTTTTGCATTTCGTGAAGAATAAATAAGGCAAGATTGCAGCACTTGCAGCAGCTCTGCCTTTTTTTCCCTCAAAACGCCATTCGAAGACAAACTGTGTACGTTATTCGATAACAGAAATTTCAAACGTACGAAAGCTTCGAGTTCAGACAAATTCCTTATTCGAGTTTTAAATTTCATCATACCGTTTCGATGAATCTGCGAGGGAAAAAAGACTAAATTAAAATCCTAACTCGACGTAGTACCAAAAATAGCCCCAAGTTGAAAATTAACGCTTTCAGATGTTTCGGCTACGGTCATTTCGAGGGTAATTTAAATGTTTATACGTTCTATAAAAGGTCGTACCGTTTAATTCATTTAGGACGATTTTCATCTCACCTAGTTAACTTACATATTTACAATTCGCTACCTGCCTTTTTTCTTCTACCGGTCTAATCCCTCGAGATGCGGATACAAAAAAAAAAGAAAGAAAAAAACATCGACGTAATTTCGTTGAAATTCTTTTAATTTGCATTATTCCAATTATTTTCTCTGTTCGTAATCGAGTTTGTTGCGATGGAAAAAAAGGGTTGCCATGTTAATCGTTCGTTTCTTTTCGTCAATTCGAAACGCTAAAATCTATTACGTGATTAAGGTGAAAATTTCGCGACAAAATTTAGCAACTTTGTAATACAGTAGGTGCTACCTCAGGTACGTATTTTTGGCCAAACCGTGCGATTCTATTATATTGGCGAGAAAATATCCCAGATTTTTATATCCAAGGTATATACCTACTCGTACTCGTTCCCTTTATTATCGTAACACAAAAAACACCATCTGACCTTTAAGGTTAGAGAAAGCGAAAGAATTCCAAACAAATCACGACCTGTGGGGAAACGAGGCAGGGCCGAGATAAAAGCAACATTTTTCTCCATGATATTCCAACGTGTAACGGTCAACCATTTCCACGATTGGTATACTTTGTAAGTATACGATTGATATTTCCCCTTAAAGAATTTATCGAGAGAAGAAAAGCTTTGCTAAAATGCAACTTCTTTGCCGGTATTTTTTCCCTCCTTCCTACGCGTGTTTATTTTCATTTTTTGTATGATTACAAAGATACTATATAAACTTCTTGTCGTTGATTTTAATAACAGGGAAACAGATTTACTAATTTTTCTCCCTGTTTTCAACCATCGATAGTACTTGTAAACTTCATTCGCAGCAGTGCGAAGAGAAACATTTGGTTTGTGAATTTTTTTTACACCAAATATGGTTAATCGTTTTGGAGGTTTACGATGGTGAAGTGAAGACGTTAGGTGAAATTTAAATATTTACCGGGCACGAAAGAACCGTACAAGTGGAGTCGAGTATAACAGTATATTTTTATTGCCTTTTTACTCTATGGCATTGAAAGAATTCCAAAAATAGCCTATTCCCAAATTCGAATCATATAATGCCCTATTGTGGTTGAAATTTTATATCAAAATGCGTATCTGTAACAGTATGGCCATTTCACTTCATATTTGCATATGGTATTGATTTTTTTCCTTTCTTTTTTTTGAATGAAATTGAATTTAGTTACATTTATTGCTTTAGACTTTGCAGAAAGGAGACGATCGAAGAAAAATGAGTGTAGTTGCGACGAAAATTATACTTAGTAGGTATTTTAAAGGAACTAGGTATTATATTACTCGGTCCGAGAATTTTTTTTTTAGACTTCATGCCTGCTAAATCATGCCTTATTTATTATACCAGGTGTCTCAGTTGAAAATGTCTCCCTTCAATGTGGTTTATTTTTTCTATTTTTTATTTGTATACAGGATGTTTCATAGCTGACTCGGTTCCTTTCACCAGTTGAATAGGCAACCCATAAGGAACAAAAAATGTTATATATATAAACACGTTGCCTATCTTGAAAATTGAAGGAATAAGGGAAAATTGAATCGAGAAATTTGATTAGGTAAAAATGAATGTACTAAAAAAATTCTTTTGTCATTGACATTTTTTGTACACCTTTGAAAATGAAGGACCGCAGGAGAGCTTTGAATTTTGAAAAAACATTTCAATTGTCAAAGCTCTGTAGCTCCTTTATTTTAAAAAAGTTGGCAATTTTCTTGTCTCATTTGTATACCTATTGATCTAATCATTTAATTGAGCTTCAAAATTCATGACCCATTTCATATTATGCGCTACTGATGAAAAAACTCGTATCGCCGATATCACTGGTGCAAGAGCTTAACATGGACCTTCGCTTTCTTCCATATATCTCAACTCCACCAGTCTGGCTTTTGCCACTAATCCTATTATCAGTGGACGAAATTTTTTTTCTCAATTTAATTTCTCATTGCCCCTTGAATTTTCAAGATAGGCAACATATTTATATAACATTTTTTTTTGTTCCTTGTGGGTTGCCTATTCGCGAATCACGTTCGCTAGGATCGCTGTTGCTGGTGTACGAAAAGGGATACTGTGCAACTGATAAGTGATATCACCGTATCGAGATTGTGATTAACGGTGATTATTGATTAATCATAAAAATTAGAAATGATTCATAAATTTAATGAAGTTTAATTAAATTTTTAAGTAGAAATTATTTTGTGATGCCAATGTTGGAGTTGGAAGACGTTTATCACTATTTTGGTGGCGAGGCAAGTCGAAGGGAGCGCGATTGCTAAAAGTGGGTTTAGAATGTCGAATAGTAAAGAAAGACGAAAAATTCCTTGACATAGTTGCAATGTGCCTCCAGCATTCAGATCTTACTTCTTTTAATGTAATCTGTATCAGAAAAATGCTTTGAACAGATCATCGAATTCTTGGTAATTCTAATAATTAACTCTTCCAGGAAAAAAAATTTGACATGCTTCCCGAGCGGCACACTCGATCGATAATATCGGAAGATGTAACGTATCGATAAAAAAATCGTTTGAAAATCTATAGATGTTCTCACGATATTATAAAGATTTATCGGTACAACTTCATAGGCAAAAAATCTAAAAACTATCGAATTCGATATTATTAAGATTTTATGACGATATTCGTCAACGATACTATCGACAAAGAATATTAAATTTATCGATTCCGATTTTCCACCGATTTTGTGCAGATATTTGAAACTACATTATCGACAAAGAATATTAAATTTATCGAATTCGATTTTTTAACGATTTTGTAAAGATATTTAAAACTATATTATCGACAGATTATATGAAATTTCTCGACTTCGATATTTTATCGATTTTTTGACGACATTTGAAACTATATTATCGACAGATTATATTAAATTTATCGAATCCGATTTTTTACCGATTTTGTAAAGATATTTGAAACTATATTATCGACACATAATATGCAATTTCTCGAATTCGATTTTCTAACGATTGCGTGAAGATATTTGAAACTATATTATCGACACGTAATATGAAATTTATCGAATTCGATTTTTTAACGATTTTGTAAAGATATTTAAAACTATATTATCGACAGATTATATGAAATTTCTCGACTCCGATATTTTACCGATTTTTTGACGATATTTGAAACTATATTATCGACACGTAATATGAAATTTCTCGAATTCGATTTTTCAACGATTTTATGACGATATTTGAAACTATATTATCGACACGTAATATGAAATTCCTGGAATTCGATTTTTCAACGATTTTGTGACGATATTTAAAATTATTTCCAAATTGGTGAAAATTTTTCTAAGTCCAACACGTCTGGAAGTACTAAACCGCCTATTATAAGCGTTTTATTGCTAATTCCTCAACGATAAGGTATGGCATAGTGGTTAAGGAAGAGGATTACCATGCAGGAGGTAGATGGTTCAAGCCCCACGGGTGGTAGATTTTTTATAATTTTTTTTTGACTTTTTCTGAAATGATCCTCTTACCGTAACACGAATAATGTGTTTAGGCATAGTTTAATGTATTAATTATGCTAATTAATGATTTTTAATTATAGAAAAAGCTAGTAAAAGACAAAAAATCGATAAAAAATCGACAGAATATCGAATTCGATAAAGTGTAGCGAAAGTTCCGCCTAAATCGTGAAATTATCTTTCGATGTTATAGATAGATTATCGATAAAATATCTTACTATAATGTCGAAATTTTTATTAACTATAATTCGTCGATAATCTATCTATATATCGAAAGATAATTTCACGATTTATGCGGAACTAACGCGACACTTTATCGAATTCGATATTCTGTCGATTTTTTATTTCGATAATTTGTCGAGTGTGCTGCTCGGGTTTTAGGGTATCCGAATTTTTTGGGAAGTGATGAAGAGAGGTTTTTGGGTATCTAAACTTGATAAAATGTTCAAGATTAATGTAATAAAAATTTAAAATTCAACTTAATCATTATAAAAGAATAAAGAAAAGAACTAACAGATTGCATCTTCTTCTGCACTTTAGGACCCAACATACCTTCTCGTCTATCTGCTGGATAACTATATTATTTTTTCTTCTTATTTGGAACAGAAAATAGTTTCCGACTTGAGAAATTGAAGGGGATATTCGTAACTGACTGAGTCACCCTGTATATTGGCCAATTAAACTCGACACGATGCGTTCAATTATATGGAAATAAATTGTTCACAATGAGTGGAAAAAAATACACTTTTATCGACAGGACACGTATATCCAGACCTACTAGTGGTGCGACGATGAATCGATATACGTATCGGAAAAATGCTGCGTGTGAAAATGGCGCCAAGCACCGTTAAACAATTAAAACCCACTAAGCTACCGGCGACGATCTATTAGCGTACATAAATCAAATACGTTATTACATTAACGACTTAGATTATGAGCGCTTATACATATCCGAGAAAACAGAAAATTAACTGTGTACCCTTTTAATAACCCAGCTCTTCGCCATTTTCACGATGCGATGCGATGGAAGAGCGAGAGTCTGCTGGCCAGATTACGGTTGCGGTGCTATACGGCTGACATAATTACTATTTGAACGTTTTCACGTTACCCTTGCCCCATCTTTGCCACAGTACCATCACTGTGCTCTTGGTGGTATAGGTGGTCGTTGAAATTACGCCCGAATTCTGATCATTGCCTGCTTATCTGCTGCAACTGAATTCAATTAACCCTCGTGTAAGCCTCTTACGACTTGTATGGGTTTGATCTTTGCACATCTACAGACGCGTAATCGCCGATGGAAATTTACCCCTTACCCATCCGCTTCATCATTGGTTTGTGGTTCTCCCTGCGATATATTCGTCAATATCTCGCATGCTAATCGTAGGTACGCGTGCATATATTTCACCTTGGTTAGTGTACCTGGACCTAGTATTGCTTTTGTAAATGTGTACAGAGGTTAACATCCGTGTAGCAATTTACCACCCTTCGTGTACGAGGATGTGTTTTGGGCGAGCTCGCATCGTGTCACGTTTTGTAATTAAAATACCTCCATGGTGTGTCATGTAAGCTACGTATGTACGTGTTCATGGGCAAATGATAGTTTTCCAACTACTTGTGAGAGTTTTCATTTCATCACCTCTGGGTTCATTTTCGTGTTTGCAGAGTTGTTGATTACATTATTGTTGCTGTCAAAGGTGGAATTAAAAATAGCACTGACACTGAGAGCACGATGAGATTAGTTGGCAACACTGCTTTCAAAAAAAAATTCAACACTGTCAAGAAGTGCATACTGCATAGCACTAAAACTATGGAACGGTCTATTTCAACACCGAGGAGATTGTTTGAGACCATACAAGCTTTGGTTCAGACGACAGACACGTTCAGTACCATCGGAGTATCCAATTGGCTGAATGGGAACAGTAAACCACCTTGATCTAAATTCTTTACCAATTGATAGTTTTCTGGTTCGTTTACTTGTACTTGAGCTGTTTTATCAATGATAAAATAATTTGAACAGAGCTCACATTTTTTTTAATGCCACCCTTAGGCAGCTAACAGTTTGTACCCTTTTGTTAACATGTTACAGAAAAGTTATCAATATTATAGCATTCTTACCTAAATAAAAAAAATGACCCATTTACTATTCATATACTCAAAATGTTTATTCAAAAGTAAAAAGTTATAAGTATACTATCCCGAGCAGCACAATCGACAAATTATCGAAATAAAAAATCGACAGAATATCGAATTCGATAAAGTGTCGCAAAAGTTCCGCCTAAATCGTGAAATTATCTTTCGATATATAGATAGATTATCGACGAATTATAGTTAGCAAAAATTTCGAGATTATAGTAAGATATTTTATCGATAATATATCTATAATATCGAAAGATAATTTCACGATTTAGGCGGAACTTTTGCGACACTTTATCAAATTCGATATTCTGTCGATTTTTTATTCCGATTTTTCGTCTTTTACTAGCTTTTTTCTATAATTAAAAATCATTAATTAGCATAATTAATACATTAAACTATGCCTAAACACATTATTCATGTTACGGTAAGAGGATCATTTCAGAAAAAGTCAAAAAAAATTATAAAAAATCTGCCACCCGTGGGGCTTGAACCATCTACCTCCTGCATGGTAATCCCCTTCCTTAACCACTATGCCATACCTTATCGTTGAGGAATTAGCAATAAAACGCTTATAATAGGCAGTTTAGTACTTCCAGACGTGTTGGACTTAGAAAAATTTTCACCAATTTGGAAATAATTTCAAATATCGTCACAAAATCGTTGAAAAATCGTTCGACAAATTTCAGATTATTTGTCGATAATGTAGTTTCAAATATCGCCACAAAATCGTTGAAAAATCGAATTCGAAGAATTTCATATTACGTGTCGATAATATAGTTTCAAATATCGTCATAAAATCGTTGAAAAATCGAAATCGAGAAATTTCATATTACGTGTCGATAATATAGTTTCAAATATCTTCACGCAATCGTTAGAAAATCGGATTCGATAAATTTAATATAATCTGTCGATAATATAGTTTCAAATGTCGTCAAAAAATCGATAAAATATCGAAGTCGAGAAATTTCATATAATCTGTCGATAATATAGTTTTAAATATCTTTACAAAATCGTTAAAAAATCGAATTCGATAAATTTAATATTCTTTGTCGATAATGTAGTTTCAAATATCTGCACAAAATCGGTGGAAAATCGGAATCGATAAATTTAATATTCTTTGTCGATAGTATCGTTGACGAATATCGTCATAAAATCTTAATAATGTCGAATTCGATAGTTTTTAGATTTTTTGCCTATGAAGTTGTACCGATAAATCTTTATAATATCGTGAGAACATCTATAGATTTTCAAACGATTTTTTATCGATACGTTACATCTTCCGATATTATCGATCGAGTGGCGTGCCGCTCGGGTATAAAAGAAAAAACAATAATTTACAGGAGGTAGACGAGGTAGTTCATTAATTAGTATAAAATTATTCGAATTTTTATGAATTGTGGCAAATTCATCCACTACTTTTACATCCAAAGTTTTAGCCAACCACTCCTAAAATATATGTTCATTTATTTCGTTTATACTTTTTTATCAGATCAATTGTTTGGTCATTTGATAGGTGTCGTGTGGCATCCTGAGAAAAAAAATTAAAGACACTGAATTGTAGCAAAAAGGAAGCACTACATAGTAATTGAATGGAATTTCAAAACTTATACTCTTCTGTTTTGTAAAGTGCTTACCTTTTGCTATCACTGGACGCAACTGCTCCACAAAGTCTTGCATCATTGTTAGCATTGTGTGATGCACATCAGTGATGTGCCGACTTACGGTAGTGGGGTCTGGAAGTATTGAAGTTCGCATTCGCTTTGCTGCCTCCCAAATTAATCCAAACTTGGACTAAGGCAGCGGCTAAATGCTTAAACCCCTTCCCATCAACAACTACAAAAGATCTCAAATCTTGCGCCACGAAATTTACGCATTTTTCTTTAATATCTGCGATCGACGGTGGGGAAAACTTTGCTTTCTTAACGCTCTCACTTTCTTCAAAAGTTTTACTTAACTTACAGCACTTATGCCGACGAAGGTTAGTACTGGTGCCACTTTTTGGGTGGTTTAAAACGACCGACATTTATTACGAAACCTGTAACATGTTTTTCATTATCAGCGTCCAATCGAAAAATTTCGTCAAACGTCCGCCATATATCACTTTTCTTTTTACGAGAATCATTTTCACGGATGAATTTACCGCTTTCGAGATTTTTTAAAACTTCACTGTTGCATAACGAAGGTGGAGGCAGGCGTATCCGAATCCGAGGAAAAACTCATTTTCGCGTAATTAAAAATAAATATGTAAATCAAAGCACCCGAGCAGCACAATCGACAAATTATCGAAATAAAAAATCGACAGGATATCGAATTTGATAAAGTGTCGCGTTAGTTCCGCCTAAATCGTGAAATTATCTTTCGATATATAGATAGATTATCGACGAATTATAGTTAGCAAAAATTTCGAGATTATAGTAAGATATTTTATCTATAATATCGAAAGATAATTTCACGATTTAGGCGGAACTTTCGCGACACTTTATCGAATTCGATATTCTGTCGATTTTTTATCGATTTTTTATTCCGATTTTTCGTCTTTTACTAGCTTTTTTCTATAATTAAAAATCCTTAATTAGCATAATTAATACATTAAACTATGCCTAAACACATTATTCATGTTGCGGTAAGAGGATCATTTCAGAAAAAGTCAAAAAAAATTATAAAAAATCTGCCACCCGAGGGGCTTGAACCATCTACCTCCTGCATGGTAATCCTCTTCCTTAACCACTATACCATACCTTATCGTTGAGGAATTAGCAATAAAACGCTTATAATAGGCAGTTTAGTACTTCCAGACGAGTTGGACTTGGAAAAATTTTCACCAATTTTTAAAATTTGGAAATAATTTCAAATATCGTCACAAAATCGTTGAAAAATCGTTCGACAAATTTCAGGATCACGTCGTGAACTTTTACACTGATCCAAAATTTGACTACATAATTTACATAATAAATGGACCGGAGGAGAAGGGTGGAAATGTCAGGGTGGAACGAAAATCAAAAATTTTCGATTTTCAAAATTTAATACCGCGGAAAAGTTGCGTCTAGGTGATACATGAAAAACAAAAAAAAAATTTCAAATCGAATAATATCTTCCGATCGCGCAAGAACCCTCAAATTTTTGAATAGGTATTTGAAAAAAATCAAAATTTAAAAAAAATTCCAATATGTTACAGAATGGGTTTTATGCCTTTGGTTGGCAAGTAATATCATCGTTATTAATATTTTTTGAAAAAATCCAGAATTCATCAGATCATCGCATTTATGAGACATTAAAAAAAATGTCATATTTTACGTTTTTTTTTTTTTTAAAATAGAAGAAAGTAGATAAAAAATTGGAAAAAAAGTTTTTGTAATTAAAATGGGTTTAACATACACAGTTTCGCCTAAAAGGACAATTTACAGCGATTTTTCATCTTTTTCGTACCCTTGAGAATTTTTCAAAAACTAAGTAAGTACGAAAAATTGAAAAAATGAGGGAAACGATGGTTCCTGAAAATGAAGGTAAAGATGGAAAATCGTCGTAAATTGTCTTTTTGGGCGAAACTGTGCATGTTGAACCCATTTTAATTACAAAAAATGTTTTTTAAATTTTGTATCTATTTTTTTCAATTTTTTTTTAAAAACGTAAAAATATGGCATTTTTTAAATGTCTCATAAATTCGATGATCTGATGAATTCTGGATTTTTTTTCAAAAAAAATATTAATAACAATGATTATACTTGCCAACCAAAAGCATAAAACCCAATGTAATATTTTGGAATTTTTTTTTAATTTTGATTTTCTTCAACTATTCAAAAATTTGAGGGCTCTTGTGCGATCGGAAGATATTATTAGATTTGAAATTATTTTATTTCGTTTTTCATGTATCACCTAGACGCAACTTTTCCGCGGTATTAAATTTTGAAAATCGAAAATTTTTTATTTTCGTTCCACCCTAAGGTGCGTGAAGGATACAATTTTATTTCATAATTTCCAAAAAATCGTAAAAATTCAAATTGTGATGTTCTATAGAAGCTCTTAAAATTTCATCAATTTGAGTGCAAGCTTAAAAAGTGTTTCAACTGACGGAAGTATACGTACTTTTGCAACATATAAAGTTGCAGTTAACGCTGTTTTATACTTAACCGTATCGTCTGTGGAAAAGCGATCTGCTTCATAGTTGCCATCTTTTTCATAATCTAAAATGGAATATCATGTATCTTACGTAAAACAGAATCAGCCTGCATATATTAGGCTTCGGGAAAAACCTTGTTCGACGCAGAAACTTCGCAAAGTATAAGTTTCGGCTACCATTGCTCGCCGCCATTCTGTTAAATCAAACAATCGCATTACAATGAAAAATACCACGGTGGAAAACTTTACGTAAGGCCGAGCAAATGTTGTAGACAGCAACGAACTAGAGTCTTCATGTCTCTCGCGAGCTTTTTTCATTTTTCCATTTTATCATTTTTTTTTTTTTTTTTTTCGGTTCAAATCCGGCAGAATTTTTAGTCGAAAAAAAAAGATATATAAGCGGATATGGTAAAAAATTCGTTTCAAGTTAAAGCCTTATTCCCTGTTCAGCTGCGTTTCTTTGGTAATCTAAAATGACGCGTGATAGTTATGTCCATGTGGTGGACATTTAATAAGCGCGATTACTTTCACGTTCTTTTTGCCTTTGCGGCGGTTCGATGCGATGGTTTTGGAGGAGCAATTCTGCGGCGCTATACTCGAGAGGCCGCGTGTGCTGAAATTAATTTATCATCTGTAGTTCGCTCCACTCGTCTCATGGTACCGCAAATTCACGTTAATCGTGGTGCATACGTACCAACGTGACCGAATGTCGGAGCTTTTAGACGACTGTGGTGGGTGAAGTTTGCACGCGAATGCCATTGCCATAGCCGAGTGGAGGAGTGACCGTTTTAGAAGAGGCATGCAAGGCTTAAAACGTTAATCATTTTACGACAAATATATCTGTATTCGTTTAACCTGCGATTTCCGAGCTTTATACGAGCTCGTAAAGTAAAAAAATTTACGCCCGTTTCGTCTCGATAAATCATCACGCTATGCCCACTCAAAAGCTGCGTTCCTTTTGTAAAACAAATATTGATGGGCTTTTTCGGCGATGCCAATCAATTAGGAGGGATCCTTTTTGCCTTTCTTGGCCCCGGGTCGGGCTCGCATATCGTGCAATAAATTTTATTTACACCGTTTTTAATGACCGATGCGGCGAGTTTATGATATTAATTTTGTTATCTTTTCTACCCTCTGTGTTCCGGGTTTGCCTCATCGGTTATCATACGAACTGGGATGCTGAATATGGTTGACTTTTATTCGATATTGTCGAGTATGTTTACGTATGCAATGTTCGCCTATGCGTGAATAAACGTTTCAAATTTAGAGTAAGGTTTGTGCGTTTTTTATCATAGTAGGTATATTATGCTTTTACGATGACCAACCTCAAAAGAAAGAACAAAAAAAAAAAACGATGGGAAAATTCAACATCAAATTAGGTTAGGTTAGGTTCGGTTTGGATGAAAGACTTTTGAGTATTTGTCCGACATTAAAACATTTAGAAAATTGAGTTATCATTGTATTACTCCGGAGGTGCGAAATCAGAATATCTGACAAAATGTCTATAAGTCATAATCTTTTTTTAAATTTCAAGTTTCAGAATGTCTAGAAATTTTTCAAGTTTTTTCACGTTTTCCAAAACTAACCTAATGTAACGAAAATTCAAAAAAAAAATTGAAGACTTTTACCTAGACATTTTGAAACTTGTAAAAAATTTTGATTTTTTTTTGTCAGAGATTCTGAGACTTATAAAATTTTTAAAAATTTGACCACTTTTAGACATTTTTTCAGACATTCTCAAACTTGAACTTTTTAAAAAACATTGATGAATTTTAGACATTTTGAAATTTGTAAAAAATTTTGAATTTTTTTTGGTCAGACATTTTGACTTGAAATTTTTTAAAAGTTTGATGACTTTTAGACATTTTATCGGACATTAAAAAACAATTTTTTTAAATTGATGAATTTTTTGACATTTTTGAAAAATAGGTTTGGATGAAAGACTTTTGGGTATTTTGTCAGACATAAAAAAAATTGATGACTTTTGGACATTTTTTTTATTTTGACTTTTTTTTATTAGACTTTTTAATTTTTGAATTTCCATGGAAATTAATGGAAATTAATTTTTATGGCTTTTAGACATTTTGTTTCAACGTAAAGTAGGTATCCAAAAATTACGGGAAAAAATCGGCGAGAAGGGGGAGCTTCGCCCCCTGGACCCCCAAGTTGGTTCTATATTCACACTGCGTTTGAAAGTATGAAACATAGCATATGCTTTTACTCAGTGACAAAATATCTAAATGTCATAATTTTAAAAATTAGTTTACATGGGAATGTAAAAATTGATAAAAATCAGAATATCTGACAAAATGTCTCAAAGTCATCAAATTTTTTAAAAATTCATCAAGTTTTTTTATGTTATCCAAACCTCGTCTAATGTAACCTAACCTAAAACCTAACCCAATTTGGTGTCAGATTTGGTCTTGGATTATGGTGTCGTTTTCTTCCATTTTAGGCTCCGTAAAAACATATACTACTTTAATTTTTTAGGTAAAGCGTATGAACAGTTGAACACATAATATACTTCGTAGGTATACATAATATATTTTAATAAAACAGAGTTGTTCTTGTCTTGGCGAATTCTTTCTTCTGCAAGCGAGGGAGAAACCCCATTGTTCATTCTTGATTGCGTTTTTTTGCCTTTACTATCGATATTTTTTTGTATTGTTTCTTTTATTTTTTCTTACCGCGTTGGACCGTTTCTTCTCGAAGTTTTTAAATTTATTTTTATTTTAGGAATATATTTAAACGTAGGTGTAGGTAGCGTAAACTTTTTTATCTTTTTTTTCATTGTTTTACAAGTGGGTTTTTTGCACTGCGTAAAATGTTCGAGTTGACGTGGATGTTTTCTTGGTTTCAGCCTTCATAAACAAATGTATGAATCGATCGATATTATAACACGTTGAAATTTTTTCTTGCATTTTAATGAAATCAAAATGTTAAAATTTTGTTCGCTCGAAATGTTCACGATATTATCGAAAATTTACAGTTTTAGCAGTTTGATCACGCGATTTTTTCCTCTAGATGGAATAAAATTTCGCACCTTTTGTATCCTTCAGCAGTTATTTAAAAAGGGGTCAGTTTTCAATTTCGTTTGCTGTTTAATTTTTTTCGTGTAGTTATGACCGTTTTCAGGTATAGACGAAGTTGATTTATATGAAATTGAGTACGTCTAATTGTAAAATTTATTCATTTGCTGTAAAGAAGGACTGTTTAAAATCTAATGTACGAAATCTCTTCGTGAGTGAAATTTACGTGATATCAGCTAACATAAGATCGAAGTAGAACGTAGGTACCTACAGTGCTTAGAAATATGTACCTGTTCCCCCTTTTTAGAGTGCCATGTATTTATCATTTTTTTATTTTCTTTTAGTCGTTATTGTCATTTTTTGGTTTATTAACTTTCTGGTTCAAATTTTTTGTTGAAAAAAAAAACGATGAATAATAATAAAAATTAAAAAAGAGGACACGTGGAAAAAAGGCCCTTACGTCAAAAAATAAAATTTTGAATAAAGTTGAATAGGTACTTTTTTTGACAATTTCATTTTTTTCGTTAAAAATTGAATAACTTCTTCATTTTTAAAAATACAAACCTAAAACTATTTACATTCGATTCCTGTGAACTTTTCACATGAATTTAGCCAAAAACTAAAAATCAAAAATGTTGACGTAGCAGGTCTCTTTTCCCATGGGCTCTCAAATATATTGAATATAAAATTAGAATGAAATCGTTGGCGAGCTTTTAAACATCCAAACCCTTTTCCAACACGAATGTAAAGCATTCAGTATGAAGAAAAAATTTCTAGTCACCAATTATCGTCTGATCTAACGTACTGTACAAAAATAATTAATTTCGACAACATCTATATTCACGGTATTTTGAAGCAACTTTAATGTTGCAGCTCTCCTTACATTATAGGGAATTTCTGCTACCATAAAAAGCTTAACATCGTAGTTCTTGATTAAATTTTGAAAATTTACTTCTAAAGACCGTAATTAACTCGTAAAATTATCATCTTTACCGAGCTCACATTTTGCATTGGTTAAAACACAGCTTCACGACATCAGCATGCTTAATAACGGACAACACGTTTAGAAGCCTTTGATACACCCTCAATGTTGTTAAGAAAATTGCTTTCATTTACAAATAAGAAGCTTCATTCACCTTTTCTTCTTTTTTTTAAAGTCAAAACGAGACGTGATTTTTAAAATCGTGGTACTTTTTTCTCCTTTTTTTTTGTGGTATAATTTATATTCGTAATGTATCAGTCAATCGTACGCAGCTATGAATCGAACACCAAACGTACGTAGCATGTACGAGGATAAATGAAGCTTTTAGAAGGCTTATTTAGACTTAGTATTTTGAAAATCCTCTTTTTCAAATCTTTCATAGGTTACAATTCGCGACGTGTTAAGATGTCAGTTTCATTTTAAGTGGATTTTATTATCAAGCTGTAAATCAAAATTTTCCAACACGTATGTAAAGAGAAGATTTATTACACGTGTGGATGGTGTTTGTCGGCATAATATAGGTATGTCTGTACAATTTACCACCTTTTTTCGAACTCATGTATTACGTTGGGAGTAATAATGTTATACCTGACAAGAATATTGATTTTTATTAAAGAAACTTTCTCCCGATTTTTTTTTTTTTTTTGAAAATTCTTACGCAGCATCATTGTATTAATTTAGAAGTGAAAATTTATGTTTGACTTTAAAAATCAAATTCAAACTGCAATAATCAACTATTCTCTAGCTAATGTTTTTCTTTCGTTTTTAATTATAAAAAAATACCTATAAGCAAAAAATCTTGTTTAAAGAATACCACGTACCATGCCAGACTCGTAGTTATTAATTAAGCGATTTTTCCCCAACACGAGAACCATACAATGTCGATGAAACTTTTCTATACAATTAACGACTAACATTTATGCAACTGTAGAAAAAGTTATACTTACCCATGGCGGTGTGCTGTTGTAACTTTGGATCATACATATACAACACGACCGCATATATCATGAGCATGACTAAATTTTTCTCCTCTTGTTGCCTGAGTTTGTGTAGTAAATGTTAGCGAAGTACGACAGTACCTTTGTTTCAACTGACTACCTCGTTGGAGCATTGCCGAGCCGGTCGGAGACGTGTTAAATGAGTTGACTAATGAATTCGCCGTAAATACGAGCGAGCGAGTTTCCGAAGTGTTCATCTTTTTGCCTATACTCGGTTCGGTGTAAATTTACGCATGCAAGTTTTATTGAATGTATCCATGAAGGGGAAGAACTCAATGGAGAGTTAGTAGTGTTTTAAAGATGTTTGTTATACCTGTACTGTGTACTCGACTACTCGTATCATGAACTTTTAACTAGATTTTGCAATGAAAAGTATGCAAAATTATGGTTAATCGGATTGTTTCATTTTTTCATGTGATGATGGAAAAGGTCAGTACAAAAATTAAAAATTGAAAATTAAAAAAAAAAAACACAATATTCCTGGTTAATTGAGCCTCGTTTACTGAAAATTTTTCCAAATCTGAAAAGCAGTCATATTTTTCGCCAGTTTAGTTTTTTAATCAGTCAAATTTTTAGTTTAAAAAAAACTAGTTTATTGGTAAGTAAATATTTCATTCTGCAAAAACTTTCCAAAAGAGTAGAAAAAGAACTCTCCAGCGAGAAACCTACCAAAAGGTTTTTTTTTTTACGAGAATCTCTCAATGAGTAGGTAAGTTTTTTTGAAAATTCAATCAAAAAATAAAACCCGTCAACTCGAAAAAAATTAAGAAAAAAAACGAAATTAAAATCTAGATAGCGTCATTAAAACTAATCCATTAGATATAAAAAAAAATCATTTTTGTAAAAAAAACCAAAAAAAAACCAGTGAAAACTGAAGACTTTGTTTTAAATAAGAATTGCTAAAACTTAAGACTTTTTTAGAGAGGAATTTAGATTTTTTTGTTTAAGTTGAGAAAGAATTCTTTTGTAAAAATTGTAGGATATCTTTTGTCAAAAACAAGGATTTTTTTGTGAAAATGAAGGATTTCTTGATTGAAGAACGCATCTTTTTTGGAAAAATTGAAAAAATTATTTTGAAAAAAATAAATGATATTTTTTTTGTGAAAATTGAAGACAAATGTTTTGTAAAAATTGATTTCTTTAAAATTGAAAATTAAGAGTTCCACCTTGTACATGGAATCGTTGTAGTTGAAATTCAAAAAAGTGTTCTTTCTTCTGCTAATGCAGCAACAGCCTCCAATTCCATTTTGGGCCCTGGAACTCAATTCTCGTCCAAGATTTTATCTTCTTTTGGGCTGCCGCTGATTTATTTTACAGAAATCAGTGTAGTGTGTTTTATCGTCCCGGATTCAACCCACGATCGAAATAGGTACCGTAACATGGGATTACTTTGGCCCACTTTTTGAGACTTTTTTTTTGAAAATGCATCCTGCTTCTTTCAAAATCGAAGTAAGGGGCCCGGTTTTCACTCTAAACGGCGTCGGACACTTGTAGGAAGCTCTGTAAATTTTTTCAAATTTTTCGTCAAACCTCCTCCCTCTTCCGTGGTTAATCAAAGTCATGGGCCAAAGTTACCCGGCCTTGGGGTTACTTTGGCCCACTTCTTTTTTTCCACAATAAATCTATTTCTATGCATAAAAATACTTCACCAAAGGCATGAAACTTCAAAAAAAGATTTATTCAGTTGAAACCATGTGATCAAACATAGGTATTTTAGAGATTTCCTGACGATGTTTATGCTTGAACTAAAATAACTCCAAAAAACTCTGACGCAGCCTCCGCGTCAGAAAAGCTGATTTTTTTTTCTATTTTTCTTGTTCTTATGAATGTCTTTCACTCTTGTCATATCATTGTAACTTTAAAATTACCAGAATTATGATGGAATTAATTTCCTTTCTTCAAAGCTAAAAATTCCAATTTTTTTTTTTGACGAAAGAAATCTCCATTTTTTGAGAAGAAAAATCTATGTTATTTTCAGAGAAAAAAAAATCGTTCACGAACGACTGATTCATTTAAACGAATCGTCCTCAAATGACTGATTCATTTGAGTCGAACGAAACATTCGGGAATGACCAATTCATTTGAACGATTCTTTTGCAACGATTAATTCATTTGAACGAATCGTTCGCAAACGACTGATTCATTTGAACGAATCGTCCGCGAACGGCTGAATAATTTAAACGAATCGTTCGCAAACGACTGATTCATTTGAACAAATCGTTCGCGAACGACTGATTCATTTGAACGAATCGTTCGCAAACGACTGATTCATTTGAACAAATCGTCTGCGAACGACTGATTCATTTCAACGAATCGTTTGCGAACGACTGTTTCATTTGATTTGTAACGTTAAAATACCGTTATCGTAACGTTACATAAAACAGGTGATGTGCAAAAATCGCATATCTATCCTATTCGCGGAGTTACAGTGTTTTGAAAATTTCGATCACGGATATCTCGCGAACCCGCGAACCAATTTTGCTCAAATTCAATAGGCTTCTATTCCCAATGGTCCTCTATCATTGATATAAATTTCAAGTAATTCCATCAATTATAACTCGACGTCGAGTTATCGCACCAACAAATTTTAGTCTATACATACATACATACTTATATATAGTTATATATAAAGAAATACCAAAATGCGAAATTGGTGCCAATCGTCATATTTTGGCATGAAACGTCGAGAAATTTCACTCCCACCATCGGGTCATGATTTTTTCAAAATGAAAAAAATCAGCTAAAATGGCGAAAAACTGTCCTCTGACGAGTAACTATCTTAAAACCTCTACACCAAACCGGTATTTTCATGATAGATTCTAACTCTACGTTTTTTCGATCGATTTTCATAGGAAATTTTTTTCCCTCGCTTTCTGATGGCGTTTATGCGTGGGCCAAAGTAACCCCAAAAACGGCGAAAACGGTCCTTTGACCAGCAATTTCAATTTATCTCACAACCACTTCACAAAATCGATTTTTCTATACGAGATTCTGAATCTACATAAAATTTTCGATCTGTTTCCATAAGAAAATTTTTTTTTGGACTATTCGTTATACTTCGTCTAAACAAAAGTTTTGGAGGTTAAAAAAACACATGAACAGCGTAATAATTAACAAAAAATCAGGTTTACCAAACTTGCGACACAAAAAAAGTGATAATCACATAGAAGTGAAGTATAAAGGCCCCTCTTTCGTTGACACTCATTACAAACTCCCTCCACTTCATATACATGGTGTCTAACAACCTGCAAAACCTGCAAAAGTCCTGCTTTTTTCTCAAACGTCCTGCAAAAGGCAAAAATCCTGCTTTTTGGCAAAACTAGGTTAAATGTCCTGCTTTTTTGATTTAAAAAAACGGTCATTCATTTCAATTCAAGTGAAAATATGCATTGTTTTTAAATTAAAAATTCAAATTTTCTCAAAATTTTCGCCCTCGCTTCGCTCGGGCAACATGTTACTTTCTTATCTCTTCTTAACCAAAAATTATGTTTTGTTTTCAGAATTTTTACCAAAAAATGTACCTACGCTTTTTCTTTTACAAGTGCAATTTTTTCAAAAATTTTCGCCTTCGCTTCGCTCGGGCAACACGTGTCTTTCTCTTTCAAATCTTTATGCTATCATGAGTTTTTCAATTTTTTTTATTCATGTGGACAGCGAAAAGTATTTCATTCAAAAACTCAATTTTTCAAAAAAAATTCGCCCGCGCTTCGCTCAGGCAACTTTAATGTTCCTGGTTTTTAATCCAATCAAAAATCGATTTTGTTTTATTTTGAAATAATTATTGAATCACCTATTTAATTTTTTATTCAAAATTACTTTTCTCTCAAGTTTTCAATGAAGGGGGATCTGAAATCTGTCAATTCTAAACTTCATATAAAAAACTATTAAAATTAAAAAAGAAAAATTCCCTGATTTTTTTTATGTTTTATTCAATTATTTTTTTTTGGGGGGGGGGGGTGGTCACATTTTAAAAAGACACTGTTGAAAAAAACACCTGCAAAATTCAAACTGAATTCCTGCAAAAGTCCTGCAATTTTGTTTTGAGATTTTGTTAGACACCATGATGATATTTGCGTGTCCAGCCACAGGACACGCAAATATCTTTTTTTCGCAAGTGGGGAAAAGTTACCCCCTAGGGCCAAAGTAACCCCATCTTACGGTATTACTATAAATCCAATCACTTTTCTCATAATTTTTAAGTGAAAAGTACCTATCATTATTTTTTAGGCGAAGAATTTAGACATAATTTTAATCACACTCCAGAATTTCAAAAATAAAAAAATTTAAAATGACAAAATTTTCATCCAATCTATGTAGTTTTTTGTTGGCTCTTCAACTTATAACCACCTGCTTGAAAAAGTTTCCAATATTTCAGTTATATTGTGTACATGACAAGCGTCTATCCAGAATCATTCGTTTTTCATTCGTTTGACTTTTAGAATTTTTATAATTTTTTTCAAAAAAAAAAAAAAAAAAAGATGTAAAAGTTTACTGCGAAATTACAAACGTATTCATAAAAACAAAAACGATGTCGATATCTTTTTTTGTATTTTGACTAAGTATATGTTTTCTTCACCGGAAATATTTCAATACAAGTTACTATAACCGAAACTGATTTTAGGATACTTTTGATTTCCATTAAATTTGTAGTTTTTGAGTACTTCGTTTGAAATTTTATTTGTCTTCTATTTCTTCTACCGTTCCATGATTGTTAAACGTTAAATCTACTTCGTTTTGTTTATAACTTGAAACAAAAAAATTGAAAAAAAAAATGAATTATTTAAAAAAAAATTTTTTGCTAAATAATTTATTATTTGTGAATTTTTTACTCACCTCGAATTTTGAGCTTTTACCCCTATTAATTTATAACTTCTATTCAATTTAAATTTTTTATGTAACTCTTCATTGAAAAAAATTCAAAATAACGCGAAAACAATTTGTAAAAAAATTATCGTACCTAATTCGACGTCGTCGTCGACAGCCGAAACGTCGAATTACGATATTTTTTTACAAATTTTTTTCGCGTTATCTTGATTTATAATTAATAATAATTATATTATTACATAATGTCATTTCAAACTTGTGTATGTTTTCAAAATCATTTTCACCACAATTCAAATTCTGTACACTAAAGCACCGAAGATGGAAGCCACACTTTTTTCAATTTTGAGGTTTTTACGTTTTTTGAATTTTTGGCACTTGTAGGTTCATAAACCACATATAAAAATCTCGAAGTCGAAAAAAAATTGGACTTCCATCTTTGGTGCTTTATAGTGTACAGAATTACTTTCACCATTTTTGTAATTTTTTTCATAAATTCTGCGATCCCGAGCAGCACAATCAACAAATTATCGAAATAAAAAATCGACAGAATATCGAATTCGATAAAGTGCCGCGTTAGTTCCGCATAAATCGTGAAATTATCTTTCGATATATAGATAGATTATCGACGAATTATAGTTAGCAAAAATTTCGAGATTATAGTAAGATATTTTATCGATAATATATCTATAATATCGAAAGATAATGTCACGATTTAGGCGGAACTTTTGCGACACTTTATCGAATTCGATATTCTGTCGATTTTTTATCGATTTTTTATTCCGATTTTTCGTCTTTTACTAGCTTTTTTCTATAACTAAAAATCATTAATTAGCATAATTAATACATTAAACTATGCCTAAACACATTATTCATGTTACGGTAAGTGGATCATTTCAGAAAAAGTCAAAAAAAATTATAAAAAATCTGCCACCCGTGGGGCTTGAACCATCTACATCCTGCATGGTAATCCTCTTCCTTACCCACTATGCCATACCTTATCGTTGAGGAATTAGCAATAAAACGCTTATAATAGGCAGTTTAGTACTTCCAGACGTGTTGGACTTAGAAAAATTTTCACCAATTTGGAAATAATTTTAAATATCGTCACAAAATCGTTGAAAAATCGTTCGACAAATTTCAGATTATTTGTCGATAATGTAGTTTCAAATATCGCCACAAAATCGTTGAAAAATCGAATTCGAGGAATTTCATATTACGTGTCGATAATATAGTTTCAAATATCGTCATAAAATCGTTGAAAAATCGTTCGACAAATTTCAGATTATTTATCGATAATGCAGTTTCAAATATCGCCACAAAATCGTTGAAAAATCGAAATCGAGGAATTTTATATTACGTGTCGATAATATAGTTTCAAATATCGTCATAAAATCGTTGAAAAATCGAATTCGAGAAATTTCAGATTACGTGTCGATAATAAAGTTTTAAATATCTTCACAAAATCGTTAAAAAGTCGAATTCGAGAAATTTCAGATTATTTGTCGATAATATAGTTTAAAATATCGTCACAAAATCGTTAAAAAATCGAAATCGAGAAATTTCATATTACGTGTCGATAATATAGTTTCAAATATCTTCACGCAATCGTTAGAAAATCGAATTCGAGAAATTGCATATTATGTGTCGATAATATAGTTTCAAATATCTTTACAAAATCGGTAAAAAATCGGATTCGATAAATTTAATATAATCTGTCGATAATATAGTTTCAAATGTCGTCAAAAAATCGGTAAAATATCGAAGTCGAGAAATTTCATATAATCTGTCGATAATATAGTTTTAAATATCTTTACAAAATCGTTAAAAAATCGAATTCGATAAATTTAATATTCTTTGTCGATAATGTAGTTTCAAATATCTGCACAAAATCGGTGGAAAATCGGAATCGATAAATTTAATATTCTTTGTCGATAGTATCGTTGACGAATATCGTCATAAAATCTTAATAATATCGAATTCGATAGTTTTTAGATTTTTTGCCTATGAAGTTGTACCGATAAATCTTTATAATATCGTGAGAACATCTATAGATTTTCAAACGATTTTTTATCGATACGTTACATCTTCCGATATTATCGATCGAGTGTGCCGCTCGGGATATATTTTTTACCAAAATATCATTTTCACCACGAATTACAAGCAAAAAATGGCACATGTTCAGTGCGTGTATACCGAAAAGTAATGTTTAGCTCTCTGATACACAAAAACGTCAACCTTATTGTGGCTGTGCTATCGCTCTGTTTACATTTTCAGCCGAAAAACGTACAGTATCATACATAGATACAACAGTTGAATAAACGTTTACTAAGCGGGCAATTTAAAGTTTATTTTACCATCAACGTGATGTTTCTTTTTGCTTTCTAATTTAGAAATAATACCGTCTGCTGCGAACTCGTTTCGTATTTCACGCTATCTTTCCTTTTAACAATATTAATTTTTTTCGACGAAATTGTTTTTATAAACCAAGAGCACGCGTGTTTGCGGATATATGTGTGTTATGGTATGTTTGTCAATGGTGTAATTTGACAAATGATACGCCGCCTTACGCATTTGTTTCCTTTTGGAATCGTATTAAACGAGTGTTCTCTTTGATAAGGTTATAAATTTATCGCGTAAATCGATGTTTTATTATATTTTTACCGATTTGAAACTGCGACAAATACTTGAAAAGAGAAATTTACTGCGAGTGAATTTTTCATTTTTATTGGTTTCTTATAAAGGTATTATATATTTGTCGACAATAAGTAAGTATGGAGTATTGTTTACTATTTTTGGAACGGATTTCAATATTGAAAATTGAAGACGAATTGAGATATGTGAAAATTTATTAAAGGGAGTAGGTACTAGGTAGCAGGATTGAAGAAATAGTATATTACTATACAAGGGTGGGAAGGGAACCTTCACAGTCGAGCGTCCAGATTGTTTGCGGAACGAGCGTAGCGAGTGAAGCAAACACTTTTACGAACGAGCGAAGCGAGTGAAGTAAAAAAAGTTTGCGAACCGAGCCGAAGGCGAGGTGAGCAAAAATAACGCGAGATTGTAAGTTCCCTCCACCCTTGTATAGTAAGATATTTTTCATTATACACTGCACTGAAAATTAGTCAAATTGCAACACAATTTTTTATTCTTCATTCAGAAAGAAAAACAAAACGAATCTTTTATTAATGAACAAAAAGACGTATAATCTAATACCTCCTATCGTAATATCACAATCTATCTGTCTAGATTGAATTAAAATTGCATCAAACAAATTCAACATGATAACATTCCGGTACCTAAATTTTTACATTTTATTTTGAAGTTGTTTCCAAAATTTCGTTTAAATGTAATCACTACAAGAGCTCAAACTAACAACTTCAAAAAGACGTGGGAAAATGCAAATCAGAAAAGGCCGGGAGGGAAATCACAAAAAGCCGGGTGGGAAAAATGCAAATCGCAAATTTCCCTCCCGGCGGGAAAGAAAATAACGTACCACTGAAAAAGTACTCTTCCCTCCCGATTGGCGCGTATGATAAGTTCAATTTTCAGTGCGTGTATAATGAAAAATATATGTAAATTGATTATGAACAGTGCGAACGAAATACTACAAATTATTGAAATTTTTCGTATTCGTTGTATCAGACTTTCTGTCCCTTTTCGCACCCCTTCAAGAGTGAATTTAAATGCCTATGTGCCTATAAAATGGCGATTATCGGAGTACTTAAGTATATTATTATGATAACAGCAAACACGCTGACATTTTAATCTAATTAACTAAAGGAAATTGATGAACGGATTAGAAAAACACATCTCGGCGTATATAAATAAGGAATTCTAGAAGACGAAGTCCTCTGTCGTGTTTTACATCCTCTCCATCGTCTTTATTAATTTATGCCGGTAATTAAATCGAAAAACAAAACATCACTGCGGAAATTAGCCCATAGAAGCTAAAATTTCATTCTTCGCAGTCTTTACCTTTAATCAATCTTGACATGTTTTTAAATTATAATATTTCTCTCATCTGTCTAAAATTTCATCGAGCGGTACGAGAGAGAAGACGATGGGGGAAAAAAGCTTGGAAAAAATCATTACCCAAATTGGCTCGTTGTTAATCAACTTCATTAGCTTTACGGAACTCGCAAGCGCGTAAAATATTCGCCGAGCTTCAAAAGAAAAATATAAAACGTTCAACAAGTACGAGACCGCGCGCCACCGTCGCCGCAGCAAAATATCTGGAAAAATTTGTCCTTCTAAGTAAGCTCCATTAAATTTTATTACGAAAAGATAATAAAAAATCTTAAAAGCGTCGACTATATTTTTATAATGGCTATTAAAATAAATCTGAAAAACGCTAACATTTTTTTTTCGCCTTATGTATGGAGTCTTCGATATGAACGGCGGAAAAAAAATCTCCTAGCTTTTGGAGTAACTATATTTCTCTCTCTCTTTGTCTGTTTGTTGACGAAGGATTTCCAAATTAAAAATTTTATTACCGTTGGCTACACAGGCGTCCGTAAATGTAATGTTACGAGTGATGACTTTTTTTTCACCATGCCAGACTCGCAGCAGTGCCATCTTTATTCGTTTTTTTCAAAAGCCTAGCTCGTTTCGTTCATGGAAATATTTTGTAAGATTTTCTTATAAAGCATTATACGATGATGGTGGTATTCTCGCGGAAAAAAATATGTGTGATGTTTTCAAGTGCGAAATGACGACTTCGTTTGGGTTGTTCTTGTTACGAGTATATACTCGTATTTTTTTATATCATCGTTGAAGTAAACTCGAGTTTAGTTTTTGGTTTTATCGTGGTTAACAAATTTTGTGATCGTGAATTGATATCGTTCAATTTTTTGCACAATTAGGTAGCTATAATATCGGTGAAAATGATTAGTCGAATCCTACATTATGGTAAATTTCGATTTTGTCACCATTTCATTGAATTTTCCCACGATTTTTGCACTAGTCAGTGTCAAGAGAGTTCTTCAATTGGCTAAAATATTTTTGAAGATTTATTTGATACTCGCAGTGTTGTGATTGGATGTATTTCAGTGAGATAAAATTATTAAAATTGTCAAATATAGCTTTAAATCCTTATCGATAAGTATCGATATTTTAGGCCTTCTTATCGATAAGTATCGGTAATTTTCGATTTTTTTTTTGGGGTTATTTTCTAATAAAAATTAAAATTGGAAGAAAACTTTGTTTATATTACTAAAAGAAAATATACTTGTAGAATGGAATATTTTCATGTTTTTTAAAATGCTGGTTACTTTGTTTAAAAAAAGGAACTTGAAAAAACCTATTTTTTCATTAAAAAAATTACTTAACAACATAACAACTTACATGACCTACCTATTTTTGAAAATTGTAATTCCCCCCCCCCCCCCCCTAGAAAAACCAATTTAAAAATTTTTCTTATAAAAAATTTATATTTTTTTCAAAAAAAATATATTCAACAACTCAAACAAAGTAAAATTTTCGTTAAAAAAGAACGAAATTTTAAAAAAACTGAAAAAGATCGATTTATCGATAATTTTGACCTCCTTATCGATAAGTATCGATAAGTTACCGATACTTTGACAGCTCTAGATAAAATCCCACACATAGCCGTTCGTAATCTTTCATTTTTTTCTTGAAGTTCAAAATATTCAAAGGTCTTGCAAACGTGTTCATTGTTCGTGAAGTCTTGTAAAAGTCCTACTTTGTGGGTTATTTGTTTTTTCCTTTTTTTTCTTCTTCTTCTGCTTTTTTGGAACCCTGCACCCTTGTCATTCAAGAAAAAAACTAAGCAATGGAAAACAGACCAAATTACTAAAAAAAATAATTGAAAACTCAAAATCAAGCTTAATTTGATGACAATTGGAAAATTTAAAAATTCGGAAAAAGTTGGAATTCTGATAAAATTTTGAAATTGAATTAATTTTCAAGTTGAGTAAATTTTAATATTATTTCAAGAATTACCTAGTAATTCTTTGGTCTTGGGATAAAAGTTCAAAGTTCGGTATTTTAATAAATTTTTGGAGTTGTGCTCATTTTGAAATTCACTCAAATTTTCCAAAAATTTTAATTGGTAAATTTCAAAAATTTGATAGATTTTGAAAAATTTCAAAATTTGAATTGTGCAGCTCATTCTGGAAAAAATTCAGGGATTCGGAATTTTAAAAAATCCAAGCATCAATATTCGAAAAAAATGAAAAAATAAAGTTTTTTGTTGAAACTTGTTTTGTTTTGAGAGAGCAACGATATCGAGGCTAAAATCTAGGGTGAGCCGACTTCATTTTCCAACCTTAAACCAGGAGATAGCTCACTATCCAGTATTCTTGTATAAAAAGTGCATATGTAAATGCTCAAAACCCCTCAAGGCGAAAATACACAAGTGTACAAAAAAATTTCATGCTCGATAGAAAACTATCATTGTTCGAGAAAAAGTCTTCAAACAAAAATTGTTTCTCGTCCAATTTCCTATCGAAATATTCTCAAACGTTTTTTTGTAATTCTTTACTGGAGAAAGTTATGTTTCATTCAGTATTAAAAAAATTGATACAGAAGCAAACACTAACATAATTTCCTCCAGTAAAAAATTACCTACCAAAAAAATAAGTAGAAGCATTTCGGTAGAAAATTTGATGAGGAACAAGTTTTGTTTGAAGAATTATTCTCTAACGATCATAGTTTTCCTGAAATAATTGAAAATACGTTAACAATTGATGTTTTTCCAGGTTTTGTTGATACCTAATTTTTGATTTTTTTGACTATGTATGGGTACCTATATGAAAAAATGTTTTTAATACAAAGTTCCAATTTTAATTTCCCACAAAAACGTATTCTTTCAATTTTTCTCTCAAACAAATTGTTGTTGAGATTTTTCTATCCAAGTATTTGTCAGACCAACATTTTACAACCGTGTAACTTCTAAAGCTGA
Source organism: Balanococcus diminutus (assembly GCA_959613365.1). NCBI lineage: Eukaryota > Metazoa > Arthropoda > Insecta > Hemiptera > Pseudococcidae > Balanococcus > Balanococcus diminutus. Next base: position 30,496,292 of record OY390715.1, on the reverse strand, counting down.
TATTTTGAGGCACCGTCTCCCGAGGAGAAGCTTGAGGAGCTGATACGTGCTGATACGCACTAAAATCATATTTCACAATTACAGATCCAAGATGTCTAACAGGTCGTGGAAGTCGTAAAAGTCATGTAATTTCGAAAAAGGGTTGTGGAAGTCATGAAATTTCATTCTTTGAAGTCATGGATTTTTGAGTTTTTATTTGAACAAAATTAGCATTTTTTTCCCCATTCAAAATCACAATCCCTCCTTCCAAAATCGCCCTCACTACGTTCAGGCAGTACCGGGCCCAGAATTTTGCCAGGGGGCCCGAATTGAATTTTCCCAGCTTGAGTTGAAAAAATCAAATAGTTTTTGGTCAAAAATTCCCTTGAAAGAGGACCCAAAATACTTTTTGCCTTGGGCTCGCTTCGACTCTCCACGAACCCGGAAATCACCCACGATATTTATTTTTATTTATTTTCAAAAATTATTTTCGAATTGTATGCTTTGTCGTTACTGCGATTAGGATGTTACTTTGACCCCCCCCCCCCCCCCCCCCCAAATGGTATAGTCACTCAAAATGTGTACAAAATGTGGAAAAAAGCATAGAAAGTCATGGATTTCCAAAAAAAATCCAGTTAGACACCATGAAATCGAAATTCTTGAATAATGAAATTCAGCTTTGCTGCTGATCGATCCCCTTACCACACCACAGTCTTTAGAAAAACAAGCAGTTAAAAAAAAGAAAAAAAAAACCTTAACATTTTCAAACAGATGCCAAAAATTTAATCTTGGAAATTTTTTCTGAGTGGCACAATTTGAATAATTTTAACTAGTTCAACGTGAAATCCTTGCGTAAATTGGCTGTTAAACTTTGAAGTACTTGGAGCTCGAATAAATTTATATTTTTAAAATATTTGTGGGCCTCTGGGAACAGACTTAGGTAATGAAGAATACATCTTTAATTCTTGAAGGATCAATCTGCTAATTTCAAATCAAAATCGTTTGAAATAACGTAAGAAAATTCTAATGAATCTGAAAGTTGCGTTGGAAGTATACCCATATCGATCTAATACTTGGTCGATGATGTATATTTTCGATATGAAAAAATTATCGGTCGAATTATAAAGTTTCTTTTCCAGTTTGAAAGCTTGTTTATACTCGTATGTGTACGAAAGCGTTTTAATATGACATACTTCACGCGTACAAAAAGTTAGCTCCTCTACGAACAAAATATACCAAACACAGCAAGTTGTTAAAAAATGTTTTGGTTTTTCGTCTCGGTGCTGGAAAAATAGGGCGAAACGGGTAGTGCACCAACGTTCACAATTTTCTAGCCCGCAACAGATTGAAAACTTCATACCCCCGGTATTAAATCTGCCAAGTTTTTGCCATAAAGTTGATGTACTATGATGGAGTTGTACAGTCGAGCGTAAACGATAGACGTTACGAAGATGGCGTAATTATGACGGTAAATGCCTATATCATGAGCTGTAAGTAGCCTATAGGGTGAATTTTCTCTTGATTTTATTTTTCGGGAGTTTTTCTTTCTTCGAGTTCTACCTATATTTGTTATATTATACAAATGAGCGAGATTCTTTCCTCTATTCTTCAGCTTGTTTTAACCGCAGTTAGAACTTGAGGTAAATAGACGCTTAGGATATTGTACCGTGTGCCAGAATATTTACTTTATGAATTACATCCTATAGGCAACACACTTCTGCCTTATGAGTTATGACCGACTTACTAAACACATCAAACTGTGAAGTTTTTACTTCGGTAAACCATGTGCTTACTTTGTAAAGCGAATTCCCTCTTTGATAACTTGAACGATTTCAATTATGCATGCTAAATTCACAAAAGCAACCATCAACTTTTGAGTTTTCATTTTGGAATACCTTACATAGCAGTCTTAGCTCATCATCGCTAGCTAACACTCATGTCAGACCAAGAATACCAATGGGGAAAAAATCCTGTGTGCAGATTTTCATATAATTATAGCTTTGTTTTTTTCGATTCTTTGTAAATTTTTTGCGTTTTTTATTGTTTGTGGAAATGCTCGATAAATTATTTCTTTTCAAATGGGAAAATTTTTCCGTCCAAAAGTAGAAACAGCTCGAAGGTTAATTTCCATGAGATTACAGCGTGAAATGGGAAATTAAACGAGCTCGTATAAAACTCGGAGAGTTGGGACCAACGAGAGTAAATCCGCGTAGATATTTTTTTACATTATGAAATACGTACATGAGGATAAAAAATGGAAAATTTTTATCTAACGGATTGATGGATTTACATTCGATATGTGAAAGTTTTGTTCTCGTTTTGTGGAAGCTTTCGCTGGTATTTTTGTCGCTTCAAAAATAGGTAATCTATCATAGGACGTGGTGCAACACGTCAAAGACTCGACAACAGTGAATTTCTCAATTTACAAATGAATTCGCATCTCTTATAGTACTTCAGGGTGTTGTGAAATGAACTTTTAAAAAGGTACTTAGCTTTTTCAGACTATAAGTGAATTGTATTGCAGAGTAGACTTCATTGTATACCTCTCAGTAGGCGCTTCTTTTTTTTATTTCATTAATTCCGTCGTATAGAGGCTCAGAGAAGCTTTCAATTTGCTTTTATTTAATACCCTATTTTGCGAGACGATTTCCAAAATGAAAAAAGAAAAACATAACATCGAGAAAAAAATCCTTTAAAAGTTATTCCAGTTAATCGTGGTAATTAAAGTGTATTTTGGTAGCGAAAGGCGAACTATTAAGTGAAGCCAGCTCTGTGTTTTTTTTTTCTTCTTCGTTTTTTTTCGTCTTTTTCTAATTTATAACAACACTAATTGCCCCCGAAACAGAAAGCTTTAACGCCAGATTTCGCCTTCTTTATTTTGAATATTTTATACGAACTTGTTAAGTAACTTTTTCTGTAAGCGGGCTCTCAGTGTACCTAAAATAAAAAAATAAAAATTCCTAGTACTCTCTTATAATGCGAATACTCGTTTTAATTGGCAAACGATTTTTTCTTCTTTGCTCTTTGGCTATATACCTACGCTTACTTTTTTTTCTCTAATTCAATAATAACGTTTTAAAACCTGTTACAGCGATACAGCGACTAATTTTATTTTTTATTTTTTGCTTGTCATGTACTTACGGAAAGGTTTGATTCTTAATAATTGAAATGTTTTTTTCTGTGCCTACACCATTTGATGGTGAATATCCGAGAGTACGCACTGGTGGACTGGATTTTAAAGTTTCAGCTATTCAGTCGTCAACTGTAATTCTGTTCTCTTTTCAATTAATATTTCATTCGTGACATGGCCTATGCTGTTTGTGAAAAGGTTTTCGTAATGTGTTTTCAAATATTTTAACCTTTCCTTGCCAGAAATGTTTTCACTTGAGTCACGTGTTATTAAGGGATCTATATGTAGAGTAGAAGTGTGCTCATCTATGTATTATGTTAACAGAGCAGGCGCTCAAATGCTAAAGGTATAGGTATAACTATATATTGTGTAAGCCATAATATCTATTTTGTGTAACAGAAGCTACATTTCGTTGCACATAACTCGGTTATTTTTGAAGCCCAAAATTTTTTAGATTCGTGTAAAATTCGACGCTCTTACGTCATGACAGTGTCAGAAACTTGTGCCACACTCCATAATTTTTCTGCTTAAAATCCAGGAAAACAGCCCCCTCCCCCCTTTTTGAAAAGAGAGATGCTTAGTTTTAGAAAATTTCGTACTCTTTCCAAAGACGTTCATTCACGAATTAATCGAAATAAAATAATTTTTGATAATCATTTTAAAAATACAAACAAAAACATTTAGCGACCGAATATTTTTCGCGTTTCGCGATATTTCGCCCCCCCCCCCCCCGACCCGAATAAAAAAACCTCCGAATTATCAACGGACACCATCGGTCATTTCTCCAAATTAGAACTGAAGCGTGCGAATCTTACCGAAAAATCTGTACTTTTTGCGACAGGAGTGGAGTCTTTTGAGGAGGAACCATTTTTATGAATGAGAGAAATCTTACCTTCGCCAGTGCCTACATAGTCCTATAAGTATAAATAAAAGGAAACGACAGGCTGGAAGACCATTTCGTAGCCTAATCCCCACTTTTCCCATTTTTAAAAAATCACTTTGGAAATTTTTTTTGGCCAAAAATGAACTTCCGTATCATTTTTCAAAAGTGACCTTGCGACCTATCAAAGTAGGTTTAAATTTCGCAAGAAAATCAAAAATTTCGATTAAATTTTTTTTTGAATATTTTTTGAGAATTTTGAGCCTGAAATTGAGTCGATTTTTCAATATTTTCACAAACATATTACGCGACCCATCAAAGTGAGTTAAAATTTCGCGAGAAATCAAAAATTACGATGAAATTTTTTTTGAGTATTTTTTGAGAATTTTGAGCCTGAAATTGAGTCGATTTTTGAATAAGTATTTTTACAAGCATATCACGCAAGCTATCAAAGTGGGTCAAAATTTCAAGACAAAATCAAAAATCGCTATAAAACTTTCCTTGGGCTTTTTTTTAGCATTTGAGCTTCACACGAGTCTATTTTAACGAAAAAATTTCAAAAAAAGGAAACAAAACGAATAAGAAAATCTAAAAGGCATAAACTATGTCTCAATGGGTGTGGAATGCACCCAAGTTTGCTATAAATTCGTTTTTGATCTCTTGAAAAATTTTCGACGGGGACCCCAAGGCAGGAAGAAAAAGCGAAACTCGAAATTACCAAAAATAGCAAGTGGGGTGTGAAGTTAAAGGTTTTCTTACCTTCCAAATCCATTTTTGGTATCGCTTTTGATCAAATTTGAATACCTACTGTAGCTCAAGTGGTTACCAATACAATGGTAGATGAAAAGAGTTGAATAATAGGGTGGAGAGAAAATCAAAAATTTTCGATTTTCAAAATTTAATACAACGGAAAAGTTGCTTCTTGGGGATAAAAAATATTTTCAAATCGAATAATATCTTCCAATCGCGCAAGAGTCCTCAAATTTTTGAAAATTTGCAAAAAATCAAAATTTGAAAAAACAATCCAAAATGTTACAGAATGGGTTTTATGCTTTTGGTTGGCAAGTATTATCATCGTTATTGATAGTTTGTGAAAAAAATCCAGAATTCATCAGATCATTATTGCATTTTATGAGACATTAAAAAATGTCATATTTTACGTTTTTTTTTTAAATAGAAAAAAAATAGATTAAAAATTGGAAAAAAAAAATTGTAATTAAGATGGGTTTCACATACACAGTTTCGCCCAAAAACACAATTTACGACGATTTTTCATCTTTACCTTCATTTTCAAGAACCATAATTTTCCTCATTTTTTTCAATTTTTCGTAGTTTTTGAAAAATTCTCAAGGGTACGAAAAATATGAAAAATCGCTGTAAATTGTCTTTTTGGGCAACGTGTATATTATATTAAACTCATTTTATTAGGTACAAAAAATTTTTTCTCAATTTTTTAATCAGTTTTTTTCAATTTAAAAAAAAAACGCAAAATATGACATTTATTTAATGTCTCTTAAATGCGATGATCTGATGAATTTTGGATTTTTTCCAAAAAATATTAATAACGATGCTAATACTTGTCAACCAAAAGCATAAAACCCATTCTGTGACATTTTGGAATTTTTTTCAAATTTTGATTTTTTGCAAATTTCCAAAAATTTGAGGGTTCTTGCGCGATTGGAAGGTATTATTCGATTTGAAAATATATTTTTCTTTGTTTTTCATGTATCCCCAAGACGCAACTTTTCCGCGGTATTGAATTTTGAAAATCGAAAGTTTTTGATTTTCGCCCATCCTTTTGAATACGAGTAAATGAGTACACATTTATTAAAAACACGCTTCTGTAAAGTAGAAAATGATCCCAATTCCTTTTCAGAATTTTTGAAGATACACAATTTCAAAAATTCTGAAAAAGAAGAGGAGGGTAATTCTCAGAAAATCGGCAAATTTCACTACTGTAAAAGTTCAGAAATTTGACAGGTTTTTAAAAAATGTTTCTTAAGGTAATTGAAAATATGTATGCCCCCGAGTACTTTTATGGTGTTGGGGTCAATTCATTTCCCAAAAGGGAGGGGGGGAGGACGATTCAAAAAGGGGTATAGCCGGGTAAAATAGGGTGATTTGGCCCCCAGAGCGAATTTTTAAACCAACTAGTGGAAGTTGGTCCTTATGGTCTAAAACCCCCGTGACCAAATTTTTAGGTCGCTACCTCATCCCCACCCCCTCATAGAGCGAAAAATGTGATTTTTCGATTATAATTTTTGATTTTGACAGTTTTTAACCAAATTTTTTCAAACTCGGGTAGATGTTAGGTATACTCAAGGGTCATCCATGGAATTTTTAAAAAAAATTTTCAAACCTATCTTCATTGTGAAATGCGCGTTTTAAGTTTTCTAACGGCTATTTCGACAAGTTCTTTCAGAGGTGCAATAATGGAAAAAATATATATTATACACCTAGTCTGGATGTACAACATATATTTTTTTCAGAATTTTTTATATAGGTGGAAGGCCTTCAAAAATGCAAAAAACTGATTTTTTCATCATTTTTCGCGCAAAAAACAGTCATTTTTGGTCGAAAAAAATTGTCGTCGTAGTATATCACTAAATACGTAGTTATACACCATCAACCCGAGTTTGGATGAAATTCGTTGATTTTTTCTATTTTTTAAAATTTTCATTTAAATTAACTGAGTGACGCCATTTTGGGAACACTCAGTGTCCCTCGAGGTGTCTGGAGAGCCTAAAATTCATGTTTGGACATGTTTCAAACCGATATTTGTCATAAACAGAAATTTTCATGAAATTGAGAAAATTTGATTTTTTGCTCACATCGTCGTGGCTTATCATTCCTCCGGTATAAAATGTCCCATCTTCCTGAAAACTGAGAAAATTTATTCTAATTAGTGAGTATCTTATTATAGCTTATTAATAATTAATAAAATATCAGTAATATAGCTTATAGAATAACTAATTGTCGAATTGTCCATCGTCGTGGCTGTAAAAATTCATCATTGCCACGACGAAAGACAAACACTTGTGATCCACGACGATGGACAATTCGACAATTAGTTATTCTATAAGCTATAATACTGATATTTTATTAATTATTAATAAGCTATAATAGGATACTTACTAATTAGAATAAATTTTCTCAGTTTTCAGGAAGAGTGGACATTTTATACCGGAGGAATGATAAGCCACGACGATGGACACTATTTTTGTAAAAATTGAAATTTTTACAGATGATTACGTAAAAAATCGCTCTGTGCATTGCCATTCGAAATTTCAAATGCGGATAGTATTATTATAAAAGTAACAAATCAGTGTAGCCATTCAGCAGAAAAAAATATTCACTCAGCGAGCCGAGACAAATTTTTAAAAATTATCCACGACGATGGACATAAATCCTTGCTACAGTTTTCAATGATCAGGTGTAGTTGTACTAAACACTTTTTGTGGTCATCATTCACACCAGCCTATACCCTGAACTTCCTAATGACGTGTAAGTACTTACTTTTTTTTCAGAAAAACATGGTGATTTCCATAATTTTTGAAATCTGTTTTCAAAAACATGTTGGGCTACAGGCCACGACGAAGGACATTTTGAGGTTTAGACTAACTTGTACTCAAGGGGAGGGGGGTGGTATTCATTAAATTGGGCATGGTGGATTAAGGACGTTATAATGTACAAATAACCAAAAAATGAAAGTTGTGCATAGTACAGGAGTTGAGAAATCTGTTGGTTACTCAAATTTACCGATTTTCTGAGAATTACCCAGGAGTCATTTGTTACTTTTTAGTGCATTTTAACTACGTATTTCACAGTAGTATGGCTTTACAATTTTTTTAACTTATTTATTCGTTATTTTTTCCTGAAAAAACGTTTTTGAAGATTTTTTTAGTTGATTATTTTTCCTCATTAGTCTGAAGCTTTTTTTCTACTGATTATTTTGCTCGAGTTAATTTGTTTGCCGAAATAATCAATAAAATTATCTTTCCCGCACTGGATAAAACAAGGTAAAACACATTCCATTCAACACGTCACTTTTACACTCGTAGCGAATTTTAGTTAATTCATGTCAAAGTAGTTAAATTAGATTAAAACGTTGTTCATTGCGCGCAGATGAAATAATTGTAAAATCATCGAACGAGAGGGAATGCTGTGTTCAAAATCAATCGTACACACGACACGTATTGGTACTCTTCCTATACATTTGTAAACGTGTGACATACTAGACATATAAAGGCGGTTTTATCAATGTAGTAACAATCTACGTTCGTAAGCCTATCCAGACCCAATACGTATAAAATACGCCAACCAACAAATGGACATACAGGGGCTATAAACGTACATACGTTCGTAGAAAAGTATATACGTACCTATCTACGTATGTCGAAGCATATGAGGTAGGTTTATGTTTACGCGCGGTTGTAAATCGATGCGGCCACAATTTCACCATAGCTTTATGGACAGCAGAGGGACGCAGACTACTGCGGTTCATGGCGATTTTTTTTAATCGCGGTTAAGGTTAATGTTTGAAAACGATTCTGTCGTTGAATATCAAACCACACGTAGACGTATGCTTAGTTACGTAATCGCATTCGCAATACGAACAGTTGCGTTTTTACGGATTATTTCGCATTTTTTTCTCCTGCGACGGTGTTTTGGGGCTGAAAAAAAAAGCTCGTTTACGATTTAGAACACACAGAAGATAAAGGATGTGAGGTTGTGCGGGTGTGGAATTTTAGAGCGTTGTAAAATCGCTACAATCGCATACAGGAAACACGCCGCTGAGAAGGTCGACGCGAAGTTAAAAAGGAACAGCGTTATGTAGTTTTTATTCTGTGACGAGATTTCCTCTGAGAAATCTTTATAAGGTTTAACGAAACGCTTAAGGTTCAGATAAAAACAAACAAAACGTAGAAAATTCGTGGCCTCCTCAGAGTCATATCGCTGCTCGCATTTGATTCAAATTAAAAAGCAGATTTTTTTTCCACCCTCGTGATAATTCCAATTGAAGAGCGTGTTGCCTACTCTAAGGTAATAACGAGTGTGAAAAAAGAAAGTCATCGAGCTGTTTTGCTTTGGCGAGAGAGAAGTAACGTAATTGTGGTATAGTATACATTGAACCGATGAAATAAACCCCTTGTGTGTTGCTCTTTCGCTAAAAGGCTAATATTTTCTTTACGCACAGATGGTTTTCAGACTTTAAGGTTGATGATAAAGGTCTCCCTTTTCAACATTAATAGCCGAGCTCTTTAAATCCTACACATATTTTCATTCGACAATAAGTATGCTTATTTCTGCAGCGTAAAAAATGGCTTAATCTTATAGTTAAAATTTCGCGCAAGATTCGTGGGTCTTAAGGCGTTTACAATGTACACATTCGCGAGTATTTGCGACCGACCAATGTTGATATTATATTTTATGCCCTCGTATAAGGATCTCTTTTACGTTATAATTGTAACGATGAAATTGTTTATGGATATTTGACGCCGTCGTCGTGCCGCGTGCGTGTCGCGTTAATGGTGCGTTCAGCTCATCGTAGAATAGGAACAAGATAAGGAATAATAAAATATCATGTGACGTAGATGGTAATTACCAAACCTCTATTACGTATTTCGATTACAGATACCTAATTATAGGGTCAGATTTCGTGGACCTAGGTGTGAGTTTCAACCAAGGAACCTTAACAATATCTGACATTGTCCATCGCACTGCAAAATGTGTTTACTCTACATTAGAAGAAATCGTTCTTATATACCCCACAAAAAAAGAATATTCTGAAATAAAAAATGAATTTTGGACTCGGTGGAACATGTCGAATTGCGTCGGTGCCATAGATGGCAAGCATATCGCCATCCAAGCCCCTGCGAAATCAGGATCGGGGTATTATAATTACAAGGGATATTTTAGTGTGGTCCTCATCATACTGCTTCACCATGGTTGAAGTGGGGCAGTATGGGAGTGTGAGCGATGGTGGGATTTTCGCTGAAGGAGATCTAGGGACACGAATTTTAAACGAAGAGGCCAATTTGCCGAAATCAACCAGTCCACTTCCGAATTCTGCCAGTCAAACCTCTATTTTTTTTGTAGCCGATCAGGCATTTCCTCTGAGTCACAGAATAATGAGGCCGTATCCCGGAACTGATCTAAGTGATGATCAACTAATTTTTAATTACCGGCTCTCAAGGGCTAGATGCATTATAGAAGATAGTTTTGGCATTTTAGTTAGACGTTTCAAGTTGCTGGAAGGAGCGATCAGATTGCAGAATGTCGACAAGATAAACGTGATCGTAATGGCTACAGTTTGCCTACACAATTTAGTACAGAAACCAGTTGAAACTATAATCAAAATTATCGAGCAAAAGAATAATCCTCATGATGTAGAAGCAGATGCATCTGAAGATCCAGATCTTGGCACACCATGTCCTTGTCCAAATACTCAGAGAGAATCTCTCAGACAGTTTTTCGTTGAAGACCAATCTTGCCCTTGGCAGTGGGATTACATTCAACGAGGTAGGAATCGAGAACTGTAATGTGGGGTGAAGTGGAAAAAATGTAAATAAGCAAAAGGTTGTGTTTTTCCTCAAAAAATGGAAATTTTTTAATTTTCTCACAAAATTGTGATATTTTTCCAGAAAATTATTCGGACCGCGAGCACGGAGTGGCTGAACTCTATCGGCAAATTTGAAAAGGTTTGAAAAGGTGCACCAAAACAATTTTCTTATCAACTCTTGGCTCTTATCACCATGTCATTGATAATTTTCAAACGTTATCAAAATACTAGATATGAAAAAGAGCACCTTTACATATAAATTCGAACTTTTGAAAGTATTTTTGCTCATTGAAATAAAAATTACCTATTTTATAATTTATTTATATTAAAAATGAAAAATAAATCTAAAAAAGGAGTGACAGATGAATACAAAAGCAGAAAGTATTGCAGTGTGTTGTATTGCCAAGAAAGGTTGGTTTAGTTCTATACACCAAAGCTATGAAGATGAAAATCACATATTTTTCAACTTTGAGGTTTTTCCTTTTCCGGATCAAAGATACTTTGATGTAGGTTCTTAAACAAATAAAATCTCTAAGCCGAAAAAAATTTGACTTTTATCTTTTGTGCTTTAGTGTACATATATCAGTTGAACCTCATTTCATAATGATTACTTATCATGTCTCTTCATATAATAGAGCTTCCCTCAAAAAGTCGATCTCGTTGCATTCCTGCCGAGATGAATGGGTATCGATTATTAGATATTTTAAAAGTGCCGAAACAAAATCGAAGTACGTGTGTAGCGAGCATTTTCTTCCTGAAGATTTTTCGAGTAAGTGTACTAACACCTTGACCCAGATTTTTGAATTATACACCAAAAAACAACTTGTAGGAATTTTTTCATCAAATAAGTACCTATTTCAGATTATAATAGCATTAAGCGTAGAGTTAAGAGTATTGGAAAGCCATCCCGTAATTTACCTATTGACGAATGTGATGATGGGATTTCACCTACACAGTTGGAGAAGTTTGTAGGAACTATAGATGAACTTGCTGGTTTATACTAGTAAAGTTTTCTCTTGTAATAAAATTGTCACCATCAAGCAGCAATTTATACTCTTGAGAATTGTAGTAATCAAATATCACAGGTTTTTTTTCTGGAGGTTTATAACAGCAGAATTCGACTAATTTCCTCTTTTTGGTCATCTCTTTTACAACCTCCGCATTTTCCTTCATCCAGGCGCACGGGGTATCTGTTGCAGACCATTCATCCAAGGTTTCAATTTTTAATCTAAAATTTAACAACATAGCAGTAACAAGATGCACAACTAAATAATTTTTGATTTTATGGGTACCTAGACCTACTACTTACGTTGTTAAAATTGACAGCACAGCGACGCTGTGCTTACACTTTCCACTGGCTCCCCCTATACACGTGCAATATCCCTTTATAATTTTATGCCACTGTGATGAATGATCTCGCTGAAGATTCAAATCAACATCATATGGTGTTTCCTCTGGTTTGCAAGAACGTAGAACTATTCCTCGAACATGGACATTTTTGTACAAATCACATGAATTTTGGGAGGATGATGATGCAGTTGGCCGCAACGTCCCAGTTACACCCATTCTCATCACCCTCCCAATCCTATTCATCGCAGCAGCCATTATGAGGGGCTCAACATGATTGTTGACAAATTTTTTTATATCATCGTACAAAATGGACATAATGAAAAATATGACACAAAACAAAAATATAATTCACTCAAAAAAGTCTAGTTTTAAAATCGAGAATTATCATTATCACATGTCACAACACGTAACACTCGAAAAGATTTCATGTGAAATCATCACAACACAGCCATCTGTTTTTAAGGAAGTAAATAAACCAATCATTTTGGTGCACCTTTTCAAATACCTACTTAATAGTAATGCACACTAGCGCGCCATACCTATCCTTGGTCCCAATAGAATCTATTTTCTCAAAAAATTTGAGATTATTCCCCTAAACAATTGTGATTTTTTTTTTTTTTTAAATGCGATATTTTCCCCGAAAATTTAAATTTTTGTTCTCAACAGATTGATATTTTTATTTAAAAAATTGAGATTTTGAATTAAATGTAGATTTTTTCTAAAAAAAATTGATATTATACATTTTCCATCAAAAAGAGATATTTTTCACGAAAAACTACGATGTTTTCTTCTCAAAAAATTGAGTTACCTATTTTTCCAAGAAAATGCCTTTTTCTATCAAAAAATTGAGATTTTGATTCAAGAAATTGACCTTTTTTCCCTCAAAAATATCGATTTTTTTATTTTAAAAAAAGTTACCTATGATTTAATTTTTAATTTCTTTTTTGTATTTATTTTGTAAGATCCATTATTTGTAATATACAATGTACGTAGAAAGGGTGACGCCCTACATTACAATAATGATTCATTAGGTAGGTATTATATTAAAATTGCGAGTTTTTCCCAAAAAAAATTGTGATATTTTTCCCCCCCAAAAAATAGATTTTTTTCTAATGAAAGTAAAACTTTTTTTTTTTGGTTTCAAACAATTGAAATTTTTTTCAAAGAATTGATAACATACCGAATTTTTAATGAAAATAAATTCAAAAAATTTCGACAACAAAGTGAGTCACTAAGTACATGAATAATCAATCTTCTAATAGTAACATTTCAGTGATATTCATCTGTTTCATTTTACGGACTTCGGGTGACAGAGTTTCCAGATACGTAATAATCCATTTTGCAAACGCATCGGTTTCAGTAGCATTTGTGCTCATAGGAGCATCACTCGAGCTCTAGCTAGAGGTTGAATTAGAGGGCGAAGAATCATTCTGTATCTTGAAATTAATATAGCTTGAGAGGGAAGCAGAAAGGGACAGCACCCCATTCGATGACGGATCGGTTGCTTTTCTCTTTACTAGCTTTAAATTTCTTACAACGGATGTAGGATTTCTCAGTGGAGTAACATTCGCAGTAGAAGGAGTTGGAGGCGAATTTTCCTTGTTGTTTGAGGTTGGAATGGTTTGGTGATTGGCCGTGGAAGAGCCTGCGGGAGTTGTTTGAATCGTATGCAAATCATTTCTGCGAGTTGTATTACCTATGGTTCTACAAAAAATGAAAAAAAAAATATTCATCAATAAAAATCAGTTGGATTACCTCTTCGAAAGAAAAGTTGATATTGTACACCCATGTCCTACCTCCTCGTAGCTATGAATTTATCGAAGAATTGCATCTTTTCAAAAAGGTAAAATGGTTTAGCACTTCTGCCACTCCCACTTCCACTTGGCACTTTCCTCTTCTTCCTCTCTATCGTGAAACGTTTTTTGAGAGATTGCCACAATTTTCTTACATCGTCCTCTACAACATGGAAAAGAAGGAATTGAAGAAAACTTTGAATCAAAAAAAAATAATGTTTATCTATTATTTGAACCTACCTGGCATTTTCAAAATTTCTGCAAATTCTTTCCATGACTGTCTGCACTTATCACGGTCGTGGTAGTCCTCATGAAACTTGTTGAACAGGTGAGGGTATTGTTTAATAGTGTCTATTAATTTCTCCTCTTTAACCTGTATGGTCTCTACCATTTCACTTCCAACGTCTGGTTCGTATACGACTGCATTCTCTTCGGGTACAATCATTTCATCCACTTCATCCTCATCTTCCGTGTCGAGAGTATGGAGGGTACTGTACCCCATGTGATCATTCATTTTTCTTTTGCTTGATTTCGCGAATAAAATTTTAGTTAGAAATAGAATAATAATCGGAAAAAATGCTCACGTCAAAAAATGATTACAAGATAACTCAATTCACTCGTAAAATAATAAAAATAAACTCGTCAAAAACACAAAAAACAGCAACCGAATACTTGTTATGAAAAATGGTAAACATGTGTAAAAACGGTAATTACGCAGAGCTCTTATCCGTATGCATCTAGCCATTTGTTACATTGCCTGCGCAACCTCGCTGTTTTCTCGCCTCTGATTGGTCCGTTTTTTATCATCAAATATCCCAGTTGATTTTTTAAATTTTTTTAAGGGCAGAATGCAATTCATTGAAAATCTTTTTATACCAGCGTAATAATTAAATCAAATTAAGACCTATATAATATCGGTTATGATTTTTTTAAATGTTACTTTTTTGCAGTACTCAAAACTTCAAATCAAAAGCATCGCCAATTACCATTATACATTCTATATCATATATTTTCAAATTCCAAATTTTACAAATCAATAAATACACATGCCATAATAATTATATTATTTTAAAAGATTGGAAAACTCAACAAGAATAGCTTAGTACTTATATGTGTGATGTATGAATGTCGTCGCTCATCTGTCATCAATATTGAAAAATATTCAAATCAAAAAGTAACAACTAATTACTAAAACAAAAACGAAAAAATATTAAAACCACATTGGAAAAAAAATTGTAAATAAGAGAAAAATATAAATTCTGATGATTTTTTTATTTGATTACTTTTTAATATTGATGGCAGATTGACAGATAAGCGACGACATTCATACATCACCCAAAGGTATTCTTGTTGAGTTTTCCAATCTTTATAATAATATAATAATTATTATGGCATGTGTATTTATTGATTTGTAAAATTTGGAATTTGAAAATATGTTATACTGTGCAGCAAAGTTAATTAAAATAACACGGAGGATAGAGTGTATAATGGTAATTGGCGATGCTTTTGAAGTTTTGAGTACTGCAAAAAAAAGTATAACATTTAAAAAAATCATAACCTATATTATATAGGTCTTAATTTGATTTAATTATTACGCAGGTATAAAAAGATTTTCAATGAATTGCATTCTGCCCTTAAGGGTATGCTCTCGTTATCGAATTGGATTGCATATTACACGATATGAGCAGCATTGAAATGACCCCCTGCACTTTGCTCAGTCCTAAATCACCATGAATTTTGTTCAAAACTCGAAACTTAGAACCGTCATATTTCCGCGAATATTGAACATTTCTTCAATTTTTTTTCATATTTCGCATCGTCGGAGTAATGCTCGAACAGGACTTATAAGCTTTTTTTCATCCGACCTTTCTAAGTCGCGGAAATAATTCACCCAAAAGTCACCTCTACACTTCAATTTTCTTCCAAAAATAAATACCTTTTTCCAAAATATCTTATAATTCCTGTAATTTTACAGCTTCTACAAAGCACATATCAAAATTTCACAACATTTCGTTGAAAATTCGCAAAAATACAGCGGTTCTAAGTTCGTGTCTTTCGCGTACTGATAAGAAACCGAGAGCATACCCTTAAGCAAATGGAAAAAATCTAATGCGATATTTTTTTGATGATAAAAAACGGACCAATCAAGAGGCGAGAAAACAGCGAGGTTGCGCAGGCAATGTAACAAATGGCTAGATGCTATCCGTATTCTTATTCTTTTTCTACGATGAGCTGAACGCACCATAACGCCATTTTGTTTACTCGACGAATTTTCCTTTTCTATGGCAAAATTAAAATTGAAGCGAGACTAGTTTTATAGCTATACGCTTTCTCAAATGGCAAATGTTTTCACTTTACGACTGCCGAGTTTATTCGATAATTGCTGATTATGAACTTGACAGGTTTCTGTCATTCTACGCATTAGGAAATTGCCCTGGTGAGATGAAAACGAAAATAAATGTTTATTTTTCTTAGTTTAGTCTGCAAAGGAGTCGTTAGCTAGCGGAAAATGTCCTTAAACACTTTTTTAAAACTAACTCTACCTGCAGGTGTGTCAATGAGCTTGCCGAATCTGAAATTTGAAGAGGCAAAATTTCTCAGTGGCTTGTGAGAATTTCAAGTTTTTGCAACTGGAAACAATTTTCTCGTATAAAAATATTACGAAGATTGTACGATAGGCCCAAGTCTGATTCATGCAACTTTTCATTGTGGATAAACTTTTTAAAGAAATTGTTTTGCACAAAATCTTTCAAAAAAAATTTCAAAAAAAAGATTGAAAAAAATATAATTGTGTACGTCCAAGCATAAAGGGACCATTTGGCCGGTATTGAGTTAGGACCAGTTTCAAATACTAGACCAAATTTCGGTTAAAAGGAGCCATAGTGGGGGTCTCTAGCTGGAAAACTCCCTTCTCCAGAGACTTTTGAAAATAAAATTTGAAAAAACATATTTTTGAGAAAAACGCATTTAAAGTTTAGGGTATGAAAAATCGGAAAAAAAGTAAAAAACAGTTGAAGCGAGGGCTTTGGACACTTTTATTGGTAGAACCTCATCAAATAGAATCCCTCCAGTGCATTTTCCAAAAAATTCCAGCCGTTCCAGCTGGAGAAATGTTTACCGACGAGATGGTCCCTTTTCTAAAAAAATCGATTTTTAGCATAACTCTATGGTGTGGAACCTTCCACCGCATGGAAATGAAGAATTTGGATTCTTCCAATGTATTTTTCGAAAAATGTCAGCTGCTCCAGCTGAAGAAATGGTTACCGACAAGATGGTCCCTTTTCTGGAAAATTGATTTTAGTACGAAATGGATAAATTAGATCGCTCAGGTATAATATCGAAAAAATGTTGTAAAGTGGTACAATCAGTATTTCGGATCGATATTATCGATTTTTCAACGATTTTTTGTAAAAAAAAAAACTGAAAAAATTTCAACCGCCAACATGGTCCCTTTTCGTTTTTTTTTCAAACGATGATATCTCGGGTTTGGTGGTTGGTAGGGGGGTGGGGAAAGTGTCAGGCGATAGAGCAGGGTTCACTCTACAAGAAACGTTAAAAATCCCGAAATCGACAATCTTGACTCGAGATCACAAAAACGGCTGTATCTCCTAAACTAAAACCGGCCAAATGGTCCCTTTATGCTTGGACGTACACATATAGAGAAATTCTCTTTTAAACAATGAAATTTGCAAAAATGTGTTCCTTAAAAAATACCTCTTCGAAGAAGAAAATCCTCACTGAAAATCATCTTGAAAAGTTTTCGATGAGCTAGGAGGAGAAGTATATGTTTACAAACGGATGTGTGTGTACCTAATGTTGATACACTAATGGAGTAATAATTATCAGTATTATTTTGAGCATTCGAATACAATTTTCATTGATTCCATGCAAAAAGTGATACTGTTATTTTCTTGAAACCTTATTTAAAATTTCAAAAATCATGAGCTTTCGAAAAAGTTCCAATTTTACAAAATTGATTAAAATCATAGGCGGTAAAACGAATTTCTCACATGTGGAACAAAAAAAAAATGTCTCAAAGAAATAGTCGACTTAAAAAAAAAATTAATATTGACATTTTTTTTTCTTGATTTTTGGTGTTGGTATTTTTTGTTAGGTATATATATGTGGGAGGCTCTGCCCACACTTATGAACCGCATGTGGAGCTTGAGCTCACAAGCCCTACATATTTTGCCGCCAGGGATAAAATAATGGAAAATTCAATATTCTTTGAAAGGATTACGTTTGTCAATTTATCAACATTATTGAAAATTTGGAAATGTGTAAGTATTTAATAAAAATATGAAAATCGTCAATTTTTCAAAATTTATTTATGGAATTTAAAAAGTAACTTCTTATAAAGTTCTATAGGTTTGACCAGATAAGTATTGAAAAGTCAGAATTAAAAATAATATTAAATAGTCATTTTTAAAAGAAAAATACCTTTGAAAGCGAAAAAAAAAGATTCTTCAAAAAATAATACCTTGATATCTACCTAAAATCAAGTTTTTTTTAAAAATGATAGAAAAATAAGGTAGTTGCACCAGTCGTTGGCCACGACCCAGTGGTGGGTCACTTGAGAAGAAAAACGTTTATAATTAAGCGTATTTTTAAAATAGCTTCAGAAATTTTTTTTAGAGCAAACCTGGAACATTTCTGCATAGAACCACATAAAAGTTTTTAATCAATTCTGTTCAAGTAATTAATAATGATCGTCTGAAATTTTTTTGTTAGAACAATTTTCAAAATGATGCCAATTCTAAAGATTTTTGTTAAGCCGAAGTGTTATCGAAATATGAATTTTACACTATTAAGATTAATAAAACTTGAAATATAACCATTTGGACCTGAATCAGAAGAGTTTGGAGATTCCATTTCTTCATTAAAATAAAAAATATTGCCAAAATTCTATCAAATATGGCGGTGACTATCTACTGGAAGGTAAAAATGGTGTTTAGCCAGTAGTTGATCATTTTGATCAAGTACTAGACTTACGAAGTTTTTGTAAAGTTCTAGTGGTTGATCATGCAAAAAATTGGTAAATATTTACGAAAAATGATAGTTTCTCTTTCTCATGGCTAATGAGTGACAATTTTACCGAATACTTATTGATTTTTTTAAAAATTAAATGGTTGAGAGCCGTTGTCATAATCTGATTGACCAACTACTGGGTGATCAACTACTAGCGCGTGACCAACTACTGGGTGGTCAACTACTAGATTATCTTGACCAACCACTGGACTTTTCTATTTTTTCACTTAAAATGGTCGTAATTTTCAAAGAAATGAAGTAAAATTAAAAAATTATAGCGCATTTTGTTGTAGAATACACAAGGAATCGTTTGGTATATTCACCATTTCGCCAACGTTATTAGTTTTTAAACCAGAATGTTTTTTATAAGACACTTCCACTATAAGGGTCCACCACTGGTGCAACTACCTTATGTTAGAAAATTTAAAACGAAAAGAAGACAAAAACTTAAAGGAAAAAAACAGAAAAAAAGAAATCCATTAAAAAAATTGAGAAATGGAAATCCTAAATTTAAGAAATAAAAAAAAGAAAAAAAGAAAAGAAAATGACCCGATCTCCAATACAAGAAACTGTCAAAATGAGGCTTTTGACGATACAAAAACTATTGACGCTTTCTTAGCCAACCAAAGTTCTCCAATTCAAATGTCAACATTTAAAGTGGGTTTGTTAATTTGACACTTTGACAATATTTTTAGTGTTTTTTAATGGGATAATAAGAAAATGGCTGGATCATCTGAATTGTGTGTTCTGATGGTACATAATACTTACACTATTGACGCTCTCTCAGTCAATCATAGTGCTTTATAATCTATTACAAGTGTCAAAATTGTGTCAACATTTGACGTGGTTTTGTTAATTTGACACTTGGAAGGTATATTTTGAAGGTATTTTAATGAAATACCTAGGTACATATTATTTAATTATTTGATTTAAAAAATTGTTGGAACTTCCAAATTGTGTTTTCTCTGATCTCTACAACCTCTTTTAATCCACATTCTCCTTTTTAAATCCAGTTGTTCAACTAAAGAATCCTACCTAATCGGGGCTTGAACTTTGTTACGATTCTATGTTCCTACTTCCTAACAACTCGTATCTAACTGGATATTTAGGCAATTTGTGCCGTATTCATATTTTCTAAGAAGTTGACACGTATCTGGTAGTTAGCACAAAGTTGCCGATGTCAAATGAACGTCAATGCTACACATTAGACGTTTTGACGCTTTTTGGCAATTTTACAAATACACTGTTTAAATTATAGTAGTGTCAAATTTTCACTTCAACATCATTGCTTAGTTAAAGGGACATAGTTTACAAATCGATACTATTTTGGGATGTTGATAGCATCAAAGTGTTCATTTAGCGTCAGTTGTTGACACATGTGTATTAAACGGAGCAGGACATAATATTGATACTATTTTGGCCCATTGGCGGCGTCAAATCGTCAATTGAAAGTTCGCTTTGCTGATCGGGGTCCTTTTAAAAACAAAGAAAGAATAAAATGAATTATTTGAAAAGTAGAAAAAAAATATCACAAAAACAGATAGAAGAGAAGTTTTTGAAAAAAAAAAGAGTAATCAATATGAAATGCATTCAAAAAAGAAAAAAAAAATGGAATCTTGAAAAAAAGGACAATATGGTCCATTGAACGAAAAAAAAATCATAGGTATAAAAAATGAGAGAAATCCTAAAAAAAATGTCATTTTGATAATTAAGGAAAAATAAATGTAATCGAGGAATTTTTACATTTTTTCTGACTTTTTAACATACTTATCTACTGGTTAAACCGTGAGGGAATTACATCCCGCAATTTCCCCACTGGATTCTCTAATGTTTTTCGTCATTGTAAAAACATGCCTGTTATAATACTGTAAATATCTTGAGTTTTTCAAAAATGTTTAAGATTTAAAAATTTCCAATCTATCAAAATTTTGAAAAATTTAAAAACTAGGTACAGAAAATGCTGTTCTGTACGTATTTGTCTGGCTTTTCTTGAGGTGGTAGACCATACATACGATTTTTTGAAGAGCATTCGCTGGCTCTAATTGTAACTTTCTCAAAATTCATGAAAATTGTTGATTTTCTACCATAATTGAATATTTAAAAATCAATAAGTAAATTGAATTCGACGAAAAATTCATATTTTTCGAAATTATTAGAAATTATAAAATTGATGGAAATACAATTACGAAAATTGTTACTTTTTTTGAATTTGATATTGTAAATTTTTCAATTTTTTAGAATTAATTAAAATTGACCAAGTTTTTAAGTACCTACGAAAATAGTCGATTTTTTAGAATTTATGAAAATTGCTCATTTTTTACAATAATTCAAAGTTGGAAAATTGTCTATAAATTATACACTTTGGTAGTTTGGACATGACTAAAAATTCATGTTTTTCAAAATTGGTCAAAATTATGAAATTTATCAAAAATACTGAAAATTGCGAATTTATCAATGATGATTGAAAAAAGCTTGAAATTTCATGTTGAAAATTGTAATTTTTTGGAATCAGTAAAAATTGCTTCATTTGTTTGTGGCTATTACGATTGGGAGCTGCTCAGCCTCCCATTTTATTTACATTTTTCTAAGAAACTAGGAAATAAATACTGAAAATTGCGAATTTATCAATGATGATTGAAAAAAGCTTGAAATTTCATGTTGAAAATTGTAATTTTTTGGGATCAGTAAAAATTGCTTCATTTGTTTGTGGCTATTACGATTGGGAGCTGCTCAGCCTCCCATTTTATTTACATTTTTCTAAGAAACTAGGAAATAAAAAAGATTTAATGATGAAACAAAAACAAAAATGATTTCATCAATTTGTAAAGTATGGATTGCGCATGTAAACAAACTTCTCCAAAATAGCTGATGATCTTACACTATACTACATTGAAACAAGAAATGTATAAACCCAAATTACTCTTTTTTAGTGTGGTTCAATATGGTGCGAAATGAATGATTTTCTTCTTGAAGACCCTTTGGTTCGAAATTTCTTTTACTCCCCAGGCTAAAAATATGAAAAATATTGGGAGCTTTTCAAGTAAAAGTTATAATACCTCAGGAATTCACCCGCCAAGTTTCGTCGAAATACGTAGAATGTGGAGTACTTTTTTTTCGTCGCTCTTTTGTAATACACATCATTGAATTTCCTGATACATATAAAATACCCCTCTCGAGTCCCCCGTCCAATACAAGCAAACTTGTCGCATTCGAAGATGCCACGATATATGTACGAGTGTCGAGTACGTTGCAAGCTTTGTTCGATAACGCTTAGATAATTGCATCGAGGTACCGTCGAAATAAGCTTTTCTTATTGCGACTAAAAAATCGTCAATATTCTAAACACGTTGCACAAACTTGCCACTACAAAAGCTTTCTTCTACTTTTGTATTCGTTTTATCCATCAAAAGTGCAGGTTATTGCGTTTAATGTTTATTTCGACGTCGTTAAACAACATACCATTATCTTGAAAGATGTTGCAAAATTAAAGAGGTCGGTGCAATTTTCAAACTGAAAATGTTGCCCTCTAAACTTGTACTTCCGTGAATGCTCTAATGAATAATTTCGTTAAATTACTCGGCTTTTATATGCGCGACATTATTGTATTATCGTTTGCGCTTTGCATCGTCGTCATTATTAACGTTATTTATTAAGATATTCGCAAAGTTGGACTTGGGTTAGCTGAGGTTTGAATAAGTATTTCTCGTGAAATTTTCCAATTTCAACTTCAACCCCAAGAAATCATTTCAAAAAGGAAAACGTAAAAGTATATTATAAGAGAAAAACACGTGTTATGTGTATTCAAACTAAAATTCGCAGACCACGAAAACTCGAATTTTCTGCTGGAGAAAAACACTACTAACGAGCTTTCTCCCCAGCGATAATTGGAAAGCTCGAGCATTTGAAAGAGGATTACAAGGTACATCGTATGGGTATATCGCCGTCGAAATTCTCCACAGCGATTTTTTTTTTATTCTCGACGATGTTCTTTTAGAAATTACGAGAGTTGGGATTTTGTTTTTCTTAATATTTCGTCAACACGAGAGAGTTCACTTTATTATGTGTACCTTTTTAATGGTGAAATCCGGCCGTAAAAATTTTTACGACTGGCAAAAATGGCTTAGCGAAGGGTTTTACAGTTAACGTTGCGTTGGCGCGCAATTTCTGCGTTTCTTTTTTAATACATGACGAATAGGTGAAATTTATGTAGTACAAGGGTTCAAGTGGAGGTATTCCCTTCCTCTTGTTTGTTTGCGGTTTATAATTCGAAGAATCGAGATCGCAGCGATGGTGGCCTTTTTCAAAATATACGCTAATTGTACTTATTTAGATTGCATTGGATGTACTAGCCCGTTAGTGGCTAATTCTGCTCTCGTTGGTGTTCTGGGCTTGAATTTTCTGTCCACCACATTTTTATTAGGAGCAATTGAAGTATGTAGATGTTGAGGGTTGGTTTGTTGAATGAGATTAAGGCTGCTCATTTTCATCATTTGCTATATTTGAATTTCTAAAAAAAAAAAAAAGTTAGACACCATGAAATGGCGCGAATTTCGGCTCGTCTGCTTGTCGACCGGTAGGAATGTACTACACGACGTTGGAATACGTAAACGCGTAATTAATTTAAGAACAGGGTGGTAAAAAATTGATAAAAATTTACCACCGTTGTAAAACAGGAAAACACTTACACGATAAAGTACATACGTAGGAAGAAGAATGAAGATAAGGGAGGCCTGGTAAAGCAGGGTGATATACCTAGAGTACATTTATAAATTTCAACACGACCGACAATTCATTCGCCATCACATGTATTTCCTGCCGACGTAGTGCGTCGTGCTATAATAAAATTACTATACATTTTCTTTAAAACATAATTCGGCGCGTAATTTATTTTACTCTATTGTTTCGCGGGCGGCGCGGCGTGCCGCGTTGTACGCCATAAACTAATGGATTTTCCGGATTTTTTGTCGGCTACCATGGGTTGCATTAGTGTTATGGGAAAATTCGGCCCGAATAAAAATATACGTTGTTTTGTAAATTTAGGTGACGTGTGTGGCGGCGCGGCGTTTGTGTTATGGAAATTAATGATGTAAATTTACACGACGAGCCTTTTTATTTGACGCTATTGATATTTAACGGCGTGTTTAAAAAGTACTCACGATGTATTCTATCGGCTGGTTAACCACATAATGTACATGGTAACAATTGCCATGCCAATACCGCTGACGCGGTGACAGCTATCATCGAAAACCGTTTTTACGCATCGGTGACGTATTCGAATTGACGTATAATTTGTTGACACGAGTTGAATAAAGACCGACGTATAAGATTCGCACCCCTAACTGTCTTACCGCATCCCGCCTCCAAAAAAAAGCATAATTTATGTATGCAATAATCGGCAGTGATGAGGCAAGTAGGACCTCAGTCTAGTTGAATATGGTATATACGCGAAAAGCCCAATCAAAAAACATGAAGCAAATGGGTACCTAACCTACCTAGTTGAAAATATTTGGAAAATTGAAAAAATTGAGAATTCGTGACAACGGAAATTTATTGATATTGAAAATTTCCTTTAAAAATATGAATGAAGTGTAAAAAATTGTGTAGTTTGGAACGTATGTCCCTTTCATAGGTATAAAATTTTTTATAGAATTCAAAAAATCAAAAAATATTTCAAGCAATTGAAAAACTCAGGGGAAATTGAAAAGTTTGAATGCCATGTCAATTGAAAAAATTAGTAACTACTTACTTAATCACTAATCAGAATAATAATTGAAAAATTAAAGCCTTGAGAAAAATAATTATTTGAAAAATCAGGAAAAAGTGGGAAATTAGAATGCATTAAGAAATTCAGGGGGTAAAGAATTGTGAAAAATCGAAAAAATTTTGAATGGTCTTAAAATTTGGAAAAAGTAAAAAAAAATATATATATTACCAAAATTGAAAATTGGAAAAAATTGAGAAGTGATTGAAATATTCAGAAATCCGTGAAAATTGAACTTTAAAGTACATACATAATTGAAAAATCGAAGAACTTATTCGTAAATAAAAGTTGTGCAGACACAACAAAGGGGAAAAAATTGTTTCCATAAATAGTTGAGCAGATAGGTTTGAAGATTGAATTTGGTGTTGCAAAAACACACGTCAAACAAAACCAAATACTTTACATATATAATACTGGAAACTCTGTGCTTTTGATTTGACTCCCAAGAAGAGCGCTCTCTAAGCGGCTCGGCATGAAACTAATTCCAGGTTTTCGACTAATCGTCGCGTGATTCGCCCTCTGATTGGTCAAAGACATGACGATCGGTCGAAAGTCTGAGAATAGTTTCATGCCGAGCCGCTAAAAGAGCGCTTTTGTTGGGGTCACTTGTCCCCATTGGAGTTTCCAGTATTATATATGTAAAGTATTTGACAAAACATACAGAGTGACACACACCCCCCCCCCCCTCCACAAAGAAGTTGTAATCTCTAGAGGGGCTGCTTGTAGCAAACAGTGACGCAGCATAGATTCCAAAAAAGTCATTCTCACCTGGGCCACCTCTCCCCCAAGTGGCTTTTATAATTACATAGGTAATATTGTAATAAGTATGTTGATTTATGGACACGTGATAAGAATATCCCTTTTCACTTTTTTTTTTTTTTTTTTTTTTTTTTTAATGCCAATCGTTCCTCCAGAAGAGCCCTCAAACCTTTTCATCAAGTTGTGCCAGTTTCAAAGGGTGACAACGTAGAATTTTCTAGAATCCAAAAAACCAAAAATAATTTTTTTCTTAAAAAATTGAGATTCCCTCAAAAAGAAAAACTTTTTTTTTATTCTGGAAAATTGAAAAAATTTTACTTACCCACGAAACATTGAAAGATTTTTTTTTATTCTGAAAAATTGAACGATTGATTTTTTTTTATAGCATAAAATATAGAAAAAATTCCATTTTTTTCAATTAAAAAAATTGAGATGAGCATTACTTTTGTATTCCAAAATGATTCGTAATTTTTTTCCGAAATAACTAATATATTTTAACTTTTTTTGTATTTGAGAAAATTAAAAATATTTTTTATTCCCCTTTTCCAAAAAAAATTGAAAAATTTTTTTGTTCAAAAAAATTACCTACTTAAAACGATTATAAGGGTGACAACTTAGAATTTTCTAGAATGCAAAAAACCAAAAAATTGAGATTTCCCCTCCAAAAAAGAAAAAAAAACATGTATTTTTTTTACTCTGGAAAATTGAAATACATATTTTTTTATTCTGAAAAATTGAAAGATTCTTATTTTTTTCATAAAAATTGGGGAAAATATTCAACTTTTTCCTTTTTGAGAAAATTGAAAATATCTTGTATTCCCCTACCCTCCATAAAAATTGAAAAATTTTCTTGTTCATCAAAAGAATTACTTGAAACAAGAAATTCAAGATTTTCTCTGTCAAAAAAATTGGAAGATTTTTAAAGCCAATTTTTTACTTTGAAAAAAAAAAAAAATTTTAAATGAATAGAATTTCTTTTCTCTTGAAACTTAGCAATTTTTTTTTTTACTTGAAAAAATTGAGTGTTTTTATTTTTTTGCTGTTCATAGTTATACTCAGTCCAAATATTGTGGATTTTTTCAGACTTTTTCAATCATAAAAATGACCTTGGAAGTGACCTTAAAAAATCAAAAATGTCTAAATATAAGATCAACCCAAATTTTTATCAAGTGAGCCTCCACCTCCCCCCAAAAAAACTCGATTCTCATTATACTTGGAAAGTATCCTCGCGACCTATCAAAATGGGTTAAAATTTCGCGAGAAAATCGAAAATCAGAACTAAATTTTTCTTTAAGAATTTTTTGAGTTTTTTGAACGATTACATTCATGGAAATTGAGACGATTCTCATTTTTTCCATCTTCTATACTTCGACTTTTATTTTTGTGCCATGCACAACGAATTGGAATGCCAAGTACTCTAAAATCAGAAAAATCTTTGCTCACTCAGAAATGCAATTAAATTTCCTTTTTTACTACACAAGCATAATTCAAAGATACGTGAATTTGTATAATGCGTAGAATGGCGGAAAAACGGTATTCAAAGTCGTCGCATCAGAGACTCCGCGAACAGAATCGTGTTTTATTGTAATTTTTTTTCTAAAGAATACCATCAAATAACATCTGTTTTTGATTAATTTTTTCCCTCCAACAGATTTTTTTTTTTTTTGTAATGTCATCGTTAGAAAGAAAACAACTTTTTCGATAAAAAAATGAAAAAGAATAAAAAAAATAACCGAACATAATCTGATTACGTGCAAGGGAAAAGTATGCCTGAAATTTTTAGATTTTCTTTTCGAAATCCGTTATCTTTTTCGTTTCTATGCGGCACGGTCTTTCCGAATGTAAAATTTAATTTTAAAAGAAAGCAACATTGGGCAGATTTAACCATGTAATGTTTACGTTAACGAAATTAATTTCTTTAGCTTTGTTTTTTTATAATAAAATTCATACCGATTTAGCCGGCGCATCCGGCGTTATTTTCAGTACGCGGTTTATGGTATCGTTTCCGGAAAAAACAAGCAGACAATATTGAATAGGGTACAGGGTAGATTTTAGTCTTGCCACGCGGTGTCCTCTTCAATTAAGTACTTCTTTCTAGGATCAGCTTCAATTTATTTCCTTGTCAAGTGTGACGTTGACGTTGTTTGAAATTTTTGTTATTTCTTATGGATGGGGAAAAAAAGGAACCTGCAGGAATAAGAAGCCTATTATAAGAATTTTACTAAAAATATCAGTCAAAAAATTAATCAATTCGTTATTCCGAAATTGAATGTATATACCTCTGTATCCTAAATCTAAATTCGACTACAGAAGCTGTCCCTTGAGACAGCTTCACCAAGGTCAGTACTAAAAACCTAAAACATATAGATCGACACAATCAAAAAAAGAAGTCAATCTCGCAAAAATTTCTCATCCAATAAAGAATACCTTCGAGTTTTCCCTCTGGCTACATTATCTTTTGTCGGGCAACAATAAAGTAAAGAAAACGAGGTATGTAAAATTCACGAAAAAAATCTAGCAGTTAATTTAGAAAATAGTTTCCGAGGAAGACGAAAAAAAAATTCTTTTGTATTTCAAATACGACCGGCGGCTATAAAACGAACGATAGCTCGACACGATGCAGCCCAGGTACCCCAAATAACCCTTTTCAAAGTCTAAATTTCGAGTCGCAATAAGATTATTTCCTCCAACAATTCAAAGGGCATCGATAAATTAAAACTCGCGCAAAATGGGAAAAAGATTTGCTCATTTTTGAAACATCCTCAATTTGTTGGTTATTTTTAGTTCGTGGTTCAGTTCGATGGCAATGAAAGCGTTTCGAACTCGAAAGATAAATCGTAACTTTCCATCAAAAAGACGAATTTTACCAATGAAGTAAGCTCGTTCATTTCGAGTCAATTACTTAAGGTTCGATCGTATCGGCCCATATTAGGCGTACGAATCGTAAAAATGACGAAAACTTTTTTACAACTTTTGTAAGCAAGAAAACTTGTTATATTGAACCAGCCGAGGACGTTTGGCTGATTGTTGCAAGTTATACGACGAATTCTGTTATACGATACTAGGGGGCTTCGCCCCCTGGGCCGCTTCGCGGCCCCAACCCCTTTGCTCGTTGCTCGGGCTTCGCCCTCGGAACTTCGCCTTGTAGATAAGTTAGTACTTATAAGTGGTCGTTCCTCGGGCTTCGCCCTCGGAACTTCGCCTACTGAGAGCATTCCATTTTGTGGAAAAATTGGTTTTGTGAAAAAATACTTTTATGGAGGTATTGATGATTAAGTTGACGCTTATTCAAACTGGGAAGTTTATCTATTTGAAATTTTAAAAAAATATCTCAAAAAGATTGAGAAAATTTTCTGTTTTTATCACTTTTCATCAAATCTATTTTTTTTAGTTCTGAATAGGGGAAAAAAAAGTTAATCCTAAAGTAACTTTTCTTTTTTCAAATGAACCCCAATCCCAAAATCATCATGTTTTGAGGTTTCTGTAGGTATACATTTTTCACTGTTTTCTGTTTGTTCAGTCATTTCTATATAGAATTTTTGGAATACGGGCTTCATTTGTTGTACCTATTTATTTCAAAAAAGAAACGAAAAAAATGGATTATCCGACTTTTCACGACATTCTAAATCTTCCTTCACCCTAATTAACACGAATAATGGAGGTACTAACATGTAGATTGTAGAAATTCAAAAGTTTTTCGATCTACACAGCAGGGTGGGCTGAAAATCAAAAATTTTCGATTTTCAAAATGTAATAACTACCGCGGAAAAGTTGCGTCTTGGGAACACATGAAAAACAAAAAAAAAATTTCAAATCGAATAATCTTCCGATCGCGCAAGAGCCCTTAAATTTTTGAAAATTAGCGAAAAATCAAAATTTAAAAAAAAATCCAAAATGTTACAAAATGTGTTTTATGCTTTTGGTTGGCAAGTATTATCATCGTTATTATTATTTTTTGAAAAAAAATCCAGAATTCATCAGATTATCGCATTTATGAGACATTAAAAAAATGTCATATTTTACGGTTTTTTTTTAAACTGAAAAAATAGATTAAAAATTGGAAAAACAATTTTTGTAATTAAAATGGGTTTACCATACACAGTTTTGCCCAAAAAGACAATTTACAGCAAATTTCCATATTTTTTGTACACTTGAGAATTTTTCAAAAGCTGCGAAAAAATAAGAAAAATTGAAGAAAATGAGGAAAATAATGGTTCCTGAAAATGAAGGTAAAGATGGAAAATCGGTGTAAATTGTCTTTTTGGGCAAAACGGTGTATGTTAAATAAACCCATTTTAATTACAATTTTTTTTTCCAATTTTTAATCTATTTTTTTCAATTTAAAAAAAAAACCACGTAAAATGTGACATTTTGTTAATGTCTTATAAATGCGATAATCTGATGAATTCTAAATTTTTTTTTTCAAAAAATATTAATAACGATGATAATACTTGCTAATCAAAGGCATAAAACCCATTCTGTAACATTTTGGAATTTTTTTTAAATTTTGATTTTTTGCAAACAAAAATTTAAGGGCTCTTGCGCGATTAGAAGATAATATGTATTATTTGATTTGAATTTTTTTTTATGTGTCCCCAATACGCAACTTTTCCGCAGTATTACATTTTGAAAATCGAAATTTTTTGATTTTCGACCCACCCTACTACACAGTGAAACAAAAATCCTTCATGAAAACCAGTTGAGAATAGTTCCAATCCACGCGCATGCGCGTTGGACGGTGCGGCGGCAATCACTATTTAGTACATCTACATACGTACATACAATACAACCATCATACAACGAAGCAAAACGTGTTCAAAACGCGGCCGTTTTTCCAAAATGTATCATGTCATTGCGGCGTAATTTATCACCCGATTTTTTTAAAAATTTTACACGAAATGCCTGTTGTGAAGCTACACATCCATTGTTTTTTTTAAAATTGAAATTGGACCATCCGTTCGTAAGATAGAAAAATTTTGTTTTCATCAAGTGCCCCCTCCCCTATGGGGGCAAAAGGGTTCAAAGTTGACCTAGGTAATGTAAGAGTGATATGCCTTAAGGTGTTGTGGTTGAACTTGAGTTATTTTGAAAATTTGGGGCTGGGGGTTCAAACATACCAAAATTTTGGTTTTTTGGGCATATCTCCCTTCCTATGGGGCCAAAAAGGTTCAGATTTTGTATTTACAATTTAATTCAAATTAGAAAGAAAGTAATTTCTCAAAATTTTGTTATCTCAATTTTAGCACCTCCCCTCAAATTTTGGGGCACTCAAATTTGAAATTTTCCCCTCCCTTTAAGTTCTCTATAATTTACTCATCGACAGCTTTCGATTTAAAAAAATCAGCTTCCTAACTATAAAGGGGACTGAGTAAACTCACTCTGAAATTTTGAATATAATTAGCGTTACTGACAAACAAAAAAAGACACGACTTGGATTTTATATACATATTATATGGATGGATGGATGGATACTTACTTACGTTTTTAAAACCAATACCAAGATTAGATGTAGAGTGATGATGTGCGTGTGCCGTATGAGCATCAAACCATTTCTTATTGTGTTTGTGGTTTACGAGAGTGCTTACAATTTTTATACATTTAATGAAAAGAAGAGAAAAATACCAAAGAAATAATGATCGGATTAGGTTCGGAAATATCGATGACGTTTGAAATTGCTAGATAAATCCTTATTCGACCAAATCTCCAAGGTAAGTTTGCAATACCAGTTGCGATAAATTTAAAAAAATGAACGTCGGCGATGGTGGTTTTTTTCTCGACCAAGTCGCCAGCGTATCGTAAATTTTTTTTGGATTTTTTTTTTTTACAGCGAGTACATATAATCATAATTGACCTTCTACATATTTTACAAACTGTGACAAAAAAAAATGCCTGTTGACATATGTAAATCGCGTTTTTAAAACTTGAACACAAACAAAATATGCACCCTTCTATACCCTAATATACAGAGTGTCTTTACAAAAAGTTGTAAAAATCAATTTTGGAAAATTTCAAATTATTTGCAAGTCTTCCATTAAAAAATTTTAAAAACACTCCTTTTATAAAAATTGGTAATTTTAGCATTGGAAAAAAAAATTCAAAACAAAAATGTTGCAAAACACTTAAAAAAATTATTTGCAAAAAATTGTGAATATCGGTTATGAAAAATTCCAAACATTTACTTGCAAATTCCAGCCTTGAATTTTTTTCAAAAGTATGTGTCGTATTGACGTTTAGAAAAACCGTTTGAAATGAAAATTTAGCAGAAAACAAAAAAAAATTTATTTGTGAAAAACAAAGTATAGGTACAATAATGAAAAAGAACAAAAAATGTATTCTTACAACACAAAGATTAGGATGGTCCTTATTTCACAATTTTAGATTTCTTAAAAGTATTTTAACCCTGAAAAATATTTATTTTTTCAAATTTCCTTTTTTAATAGGTAAAATAAACATTCATACCAAAATGAATTTTTAAAATAAAAATAATAAAAACATGAAAAATTCCCAATAACATTACTTTTACTATTGTAAAAATAAATTATTCAAAAAATAATTATAAATTTAAAAAAACCCGTTCTGGAGACATTGAAAGAATAGTAAATTATAAAAAATCACGAGAAAAGAGAAGAATTCAGGTTGAAAAAATTCAGCAAAACTAAAAGATATGAATAAATTAAAATTTCATAAGAAGAGGAAAAATTGATGATTAATTTTAAAATATTGCAAATTAGAAAATGGAAAAAAAAATTACTTGTGTAATTTAAAAAGTTTAAAAATCTCTGAGTAGAGAATTTGGATTCATTAAATTTTTTTATGACGTTAAAAAAAAAAAGTAATTGAATTATTTTCTCATACCTAACTAGAAAAAATGTTGAGAGGAAAGACTATAAAAACAAAAAAACAACTGAAGTAATGGCCACCCTAATGAAGATACAAATAAAACAAATCAGTACATAGAGAAATTTATAGTACATGTTAAATTATTGAAGAATAATTTAAATTGTTTAAAAAAATTTTTCGAAAAGGTTTATTAAAAAATGAAAAAAAAGTTCACGCTTCGAGTGAAAAAATAGCTCAGATTTGGCGCAGTCCAAACATCTCTCGGAACTGGCGCTTGATGCGTGTACTGCCAAGTATTTTTAGCCAGCCCAGAAAGTAGCGGCAACATTGGACTGTTGATCTTCCAAAGCTCTAAAATGGTCTGCTTATCATTGAGAACTGGTAGCTTCTTGTACCTCTCGATTCATTGTTCAACTTTAATGCAAGACTGCTCAAGTCAACTTTTTTATCTTTAAACATATTGAAGTCGACCTTTGGTTCTTCAACTGGCGTTCTATTACCATCATCGCTGAAGGCACTCGCATCTGTGTCATAGTCACTTGGTGACAATGGTGGTGCTTCTGGTGTTGATGACGCTACCGAAGCTGCCGATGGAATTCCGAATTCGGCTCTTATAGCATCAATATATTCTACACGTTCTGCCTCAATTGAGAGAAAGATGAGTTGACGGTAATGGGATGAGAGAAACGATGCGATCTTGTGCGCGGGCCCAAACTTCATCTTACTTTGCAAAAAGGTTTTACAGGGCTTGGCAACATACTTCATTTCTTTGTAGCGTTCGTTGTTGAGAAACTGCTCGATGTGGGCCAAAAGTACATAGTAACTTAATAGATAGGTACATTAGGATGGCCCTAATTTCTAATATTTCGGAAATTTTTTAAATATTAGGCGTCAGTTGGTGACATGGTGACGTACATATTTATGGAGAAAATAATTCCCTATTTTTTATTTTTCCCTTAACTGCATTTCGAGTCGTGCCGCCGGCCTTCAGCTTTAAAAAAACTGAAAAAATAGACGATTTAAAAAATTTTAATTTTTTTTTGGATAGATCATCATAAGGTGGGTATTATTATATAGAAATATAATTTTTGATGATTTTTCATCTTCACCCCCGTTTTCATTGTAGATGAAAAAACGTAATTTTTTACGATTTTTGAAAAAAAAAATTGAAAAAAAATTGTCGAAAAAAGGTTATAAAATTGATAATAATATCGTTTTAAAATACCAAAATCATCTAAGGTGAAGGCTCCTGACATGACCCCTCCTGAAAATTACTGTAAAAATGAAAAACTGGCGTAAATAATCTTTTTGGGTGGTAATGTGTATGTTAAGACGATTTTATCAACTATAACTTATCTCACCAATTTTTAACCATTTTTTTTATGTCTCGTGAAAAACGGGGGTAAAGATGAAAAATAATCGAAAATGGCATTTTTATACAGTAATACCCACCTTATGATAATTTTTCAAAAAAAAAAATTGAAATTTTTTAAATTGTCTTTTTTTTTAAAACTAGCGGACGGTGGCACAACTCCAAATGCAGTTAGGGAAAAAAATAAAAAATGGGGAATTATTTTCTCCATATATGTCCCCAATTGACGCCTGATATTCAAAAGATTTCCAAAATTTCCTAATGAAGAGCCACCCTAAGATATATTGAGAAAAATAAATATAGGCTATAATAACAGAAAATGGTTATGTGGGACAATGCAAGCTCTAATGAAATGACACATGGTTAGCATTCCTCTTAGTTTACAATAGTACAGTTGTCGGAATCGTTGTTTTAGTATTCCAAAAGTGTGCTCTATTTGCACTCTTGATGTGGAGAGTCTTCTATGAGATTGCCAGTATCTTTGTAAGGTACCAAAAGAACGTAGGTAAAAATAATTTACATTCGAACAATATGCTGAAAATTAGAGCTGTGCACCAATGAGAAATTGGTCGGCGGCGGCGGCGTAGATGGCGCGCCGCTGACAACTAAATCGGCGGCTGCTCGGCGGCATAGCCGACTGAGTGACCAATTTTGGGCATTTTTTTTCCTTTTTAGAGCTACAGCTTTCAAAGCTACCTCATTATAAGCTGCTTAAACCTAAAGAACTTAGCTCTAAAGAGCTTGAGAGCTGCTCAGCAATGGTACCGAGTAGTGAGTGTACATTTTTACTTTATTTACAGCCTGTTTACTTTCGATGAACGAGGCGGAGGGGTCAAATTAAGACACGCGCCGGTTCGAGCGGCCGACGATTCATCGGCGGCGGCGGCTGAGCCGTCATTTCAATCGGCGGCGCGTCGGCTGATGGAAAATTTGTCGGCGGCGGCGGCTCGACTCGGCGGCGCACAGCTCTACTGAAAATGAGCAATAATTGAGAGTTAAACGAAAAAATTCTCTCAGTTTTTAGTTCCGACTTCCTCACTTTTTTCTGGCATTATTGTTGATAGGTACTTACTTTTCGAAATTTCTTTGTACTTTTCGGAATTTTCGGCGGCGAATTTATTTTTTTGATATTCAAACTCCTTTCCTCCTTCTTAGTATCGCAAACATCAAATTTTGTTGTACTTTTAATGGCCTCACACATGCAAAGCCAATCTATATTCCAAACAAGTAAAAAATTTACAATGTTTCATTGGCGTTCAACCAGACATTTTCATAGGCCTCTCAATTATTTTAAGAAAAAAAACATCTCAATGTCTTTATGAGAAATTTCAATGCTTTGAAGAAGAAGTGGTTTATCTGTATAGAGAATAAGATCGTCGGAGGTCACGTTGAAACGGAATGGAAGTCTTGGTGGAGTCATGTTGAATTTTGTGACAGTGGGTATAGTTCTTCAAATTCCTTGTAGTACGCTCTCCTAAGGGCCGAAGCACTTCCAAATCCTTCCTCTAATTGTTGAACTGAGCGATCAAAACGTTCAGGAGTAAGCGGAAATCTGGATAGTATCCCCATCATCACCTGCATCCGTCATTCCAACGTTAGTCAGATCAGTTGTTCCTCAACTTCTACCATCCTTGCTCAGCAACTCAACGTTGAATAACCATCTTTTGTAAACAAACTTCTAAATTGGTAGTTAGGTTCATCCCACCCTATTTCAACTTTCTACATGTCTTGAATAAGCAGTTCGAATTCTAGAAGACGATCAGTAGCCAAAAATACGCGGAAATCTTTGTGCCTAGAATTTTCAAAAGTAACTTTTTCAAGTTTTCAAAAAAATATTATAATTTTAAAAATGTAGGGAAAAAATTCAGTAAATGTATGAAATTTTTAAACTATTATTTCATTTTGAATAAAACCTGCTCACGGGGCCGCAAATGTCCTGCTTCTTGATTTTGAGATTTTGTAGACACTTCCACACATTACATCAGAATTTCGTGTCAAGCAACGAGTATTAATGGAGGAATGATTTAATTTTACGAAACGCAAGCGGACAAAAAATAGAGCGTATAGAATTCGGCGCGAAATTTCATTTAGCTATTACATGGAGAAGAAAACAGGAAATACGTCGGAGAAGCGAAAAGCATAAAAAAGTTTGCTCAAGCAAAGAAAAGTAGCATTACACACATCCATACAGACTCCGGCATTTTAGTAATTCGATATACGCCAATTTCGACACAGTAAATACGTTAAAGGGTTGGAGAAAAATAAGAAAGCGAGTGTGGATTGGAGGGGAGGGTATTGAAGGGAAAAAGTATCGGCGATATTTGAAGTTCGCTTGGTATAGCGTTTTTATTTGGCGGAAATTTATTTTTTAGCTTCGTAATTACATTTGAAATAAAAGAACATGTCAAACTGCGTGTAACTTAGCATTAGCAAGTTTTCGGAAATTTTCCAACTTGCAGAGCACTTTTACCACTAAATTCCACTTCCTGGACAGTTCCGCGTCAGTCTCGTCTGCGTTCGTGTATTTTTCACCATACTTGCAAAATTCTACATTTTATTTTGTAATTGTCCCATACATAGTACTAGAGATCGTGATCGGGCAAAGAAGTTAGATACTGGTTTATTTGCGAAAAGTCAAGAAGAAGGAAAAAAATTGAATTAATTTACGCGACATTTTCTTTATTCTTTCTTGAGCAAATATTTATGGTTACTTTGCAGTTTGCATATTTATAACAAAACTGGCTAGATACCTATATTTTCGCAGTTTAAATCTAAAATACGTATAAGAAAAATACTAGCTCGCCCAGCTGCACTTTTGTACTCCCATTATTTGGTATTTGCTTCTGGTGTATTCCTTAATGCAATAATTTTTGATATTTTTGAAGTGATATAAAACCGAGTATTCTTTTTACGTATAGTAGTCTCTCGCTCGTTCTTCCTCTGTGTATTTTCCCATCTTCTCTGTACTTTCTCTTTCTCTACATTTTTTCTTATTTTTATTAAGATTAATGTGTTTTTGTTTCTCGCTTCTATTTTCACACCGAGTAATATTTTTATGACGATGTTTTGCTTTATCGAGAGAAAACTATGGCTCGTAATTTTCCCAATTCTCTACGTACATCTTCATTAATTATAAACCCCACGTTATATGGAACCATTTTTTAATGGTTTACGACAACGTTCACAAAATATCGAAGTCAATTCACAGACTTTTTTCCATGTCGCACATTTTATAGCTATCTGTTCGATACTCGTCCAATTTAAGTGGCATAGCAACCTAATCTTTCAAAGATATAATCTTAAATAAGTAAAAAAAAAAAAATTAAAAATGAACAAAGCAACCTAATATTGATAGAACAGAGAGCAGCATCTTTTCCTTCCCAACTCAACTCCTATTTTAACGCTGAAGGCTGTAGCAATTATTTTAGTTTTAGAAATCAGTTGGCCGAAAAGCTTTTACATCCAGTTGAAACTCAACTTCCGCAACAACTAAAAGATTACCACAATTATCTTACCGATGGCTACTAAGTAGGCACTTTAGGAACCGCGTGTAAAATTTGTGGGATTTGTTTCCTCTCTTAAACTTCATCAGATCTGAAATTAGCTAACCATGAATTTTTTCACATAAAAAATGGAATATTCTTCACTGGAAGGACCAGTGGGGGGAGGGGGTGTCATAAAATTAAGATTTTTTCCCCCTTATACATAGATAGTAGGGCGGAGTGAAAAAAAACATACCTCGGATTTCGACCAAACTCGCAGAGGTGGTTCAATTTGAGCCGAGTACCGCCCAAAAAAATTTTGAGCCCCCTACCTCTCGGGGGAGTGGAGCTAGGGGCCCTCAAAGTAGGGTCACTTTTGAAAAAAACACAGTTTTTTGCCACTTTTGGGTTGTGCCACTTACCAGGTACCTCGGTCACAGAACTAGAAAAGTGCAATTTGAGTTTCTACACCTCCCCATGCTATTGAAATTGAAAATTGATATCGATTTTCCTACCCTACCAGGGGGTTGAAAAGTTGCAGATCGCTAAAAAATCGAGAATTTCAAAAACAAAAAAATGGAAATAACATTTGCTTGGTACCAAAACTGGGCTCAAATGGCTCCTATTGATGCAAAAAAATTATTTTCATAGCAGGGTTGCCAACTTTCAATTTTTATAAAACATCAATTTTTGGGGAGAAATGCTTGACGGAATTTCGGCCCGGTTTTCAAATTCATTTTCAACGCATGAAGGGTGTTTCTTTCTCGTCATTTTCTCTCAACAAAATTCAAGAGCTTTGCTCCTGTTTAATTAAAACACACCATGAAGTGGACACCCGATACAAATTTTGCTTGGCGGTAGTATGATATCAGATTATTTTTTCAGCGTTTTTTTTTTCAATAAAGTAAGATCACATTTTTCAGTTTTTTTTTTGTTTTTTTTAAGCTTGGCGGTTTTTTTAAAAAAAAAATAAGTTTTTGATAATTTACATTTACGAATTATACTCATTTAATCCTGCTTCTCCTTTCTCAAATCATCCAATATTGCGCCAAAAAGATCCAACGCCCTGTCTTGACGCTCCATTCGTTCTTTATGGCGTTTCTCAGCGGCATTTTTTCCGCACAATAGTTTCCGGAGTAATTATACTTGATGCAGATTTTGATACAGCGCAAGAATATTTCAGGTTCTCATAAGATCTTCGAGTGGCTAGGAATCTTAAGGTTGCGCTTAATTTTTCGTGAGTTGAAATCGCTGCCCTCATTGTCATTACTGTGTCTCTTCTTTGAATGTAAGGGTTTTTTTTTATTTACTAATTTCAGATTAATCCCCTGCTAAAATTTTTGCAATACGAAGTCCTGTGCTACATTTCTTCTAAAAAGAAAAAGAAAACTCGGTTATTCGATTTTTCACTAGGCAAATTTGGCTTTAGGAGGTACACTAACGGATCCGGATCCGCTTTGGCAATTTCCTCCCAAATCGACAAAACCATACGATTTTTCCTTTTTTTGGCAACCTGCTCCTTTGTACTCATCTCGTCCAACACCAAGTTACAGATGATTGGTTTTGTTTCACTCTCGAGTAGTCGCTGTCTGAAACCCTTCCAGAAGTTTCACCAATCTTTGAAGAATGTAGTTATTAATCCCTTGGATTCGTTCTAGTTCACCGTGCTGTTCTAGTATATCTTTAATTGTGGGGTAGTTTTTGAAAACTGAGTTCATCATGTCGAACATGGTATTCCACCTGGTTTGACACTCTTGTTTTAACATAGTCGGTAAGCTTTCCTTCTTGGCCGTTTGTTTGAAATTTTCCGCCAATGATTTGGTGTTTTTCACGGTAGCATTGACGCTTCCACTAATTGTGTTGAAGCAGAAATTATATCATTACTGCAGTAAACCATAAAATATACGACAAATGATAATAACTTAGGTAAATCTTCCATTATTTTATAATTTCCTCAATTTCAATCAGTCGAGAAAGTCAGATTAGCAATATATTTTGGCTTGTCCTTTATTCTTAAGCAGTAACGCCTAACGATTCCACAAACACCGATACAATTCCATATAATATGAGTTTTATTTAATTTTTTAATCGTTCAAAAAATTCATTTTTTCTCAAAGTGTGCTGACTAGTCACCATAACCTTGAAAAAATTTATTCAATCACCTTCGAAAATTTCTGCAGTTGCGGATTTAATTTCATAGAAGCAATAACCTTACTACCTATAATTTCAGTCTATTGTTAACAAGGAAACTATATTCTCGAGAGAAATTGTCGTCGTCAGAGGCGTATTATTCTTCATATGAAATATCACTTCGTCCTAGACCTTTTTCCACCCATCGCCGAACACAGACGATACTATATTTTCTGTCAAAACGATATAGTACTGTAGCGTCTGCAGCGCTACCAGCGCTACGCATCACCCGGACCAGTTTCGCGTATGTTTACTTCTCTTACGTAAGCCAGTGAGTAGAACACTATTTAAGCTTAATCGCTATTTGTACTAATTAGTCTAAACAGAACATTTAGTCTGAATAAACTCGTACGTAAATATTAACCTCGTCGTGTTAGATCATTCGAACAGTCTCCTCTCCTTGCGCTCGTGGGTGTCCACTTGAGTGCGGAGTGTATTAGGTAGGACTTCTCTTCACCCTTCTTACCACCTACTACAGTGGTGACCCCCGACGTTCGCAAATATGTAGTTCGTGTGTCCAGACTAAATCCCGACGTTTCGCGATGTGTGCCTCGAACCGCGTTACCCTTCTGATTTTAACTACCGCACTTCCTTCTGACTTTATGACCACTCTACATCATATTGTCATCAGCTCACATGGCAAATAGCACCGAATATCCAGTCAATGTTACCAGTCAGTACAACGCCAATCCACAACTCCAGTGTAACCAGTTCTCGCCACTCATCAATGCAGTTTTCTTATAAATTTGAAATGCCAAACAAAACACTACCTACTCTCAACGAAATATGTACCTACCAAGTTCTCAAGCAACCCAATAACTCAGCACGATGTATACGATATAGATTTTTGGTCTCCAGGTAGCAGCGAATTTTTTCTTTCTGGCAAGATTGAGCGCTAAATGTCTA
This sequence comes from Balanococcus diminutus, assembly GCA_959613365.1. Taxonomy (NCBI): domain Eukaryota; kingdom Metazoa; phylum Arthropoda; class Insecta; order Hemiptera; family Pseudococcidae; genus Balanococcus; species Balanococcus diminutus. The sequence goes on along the minus strand of OY390715.1, from coordinate 30,456,260 downwards.
CCAAAACGTTAAACTATCAACAAAGTATACTACAATCTCAGCTCCGAAAGCCTTCTACATTTTGAGCTAAAATCCGATCTGGCATCGCGTTAATGATGATTGCCTAGACCATGGCAGATTTCTTAGCAAATCAAATGTTAGCAGACTCGACAAGAAAAGAAAAGAACATTTGGAAACAAACTGAAAGTCAATTGCACCAAGGTCTCATCAAACACATTGCGGCAAGTATCCGAACTGTAAGACTCGACCCACTGAGCAGTAGTAGTGAGCCGTCAATGACAAACTTAAGCCAAACCGCAGCACAACTTCAGATGCACCGCTCAAAGGCATCATTCTCAGCGCAATCACCTTACTCAACGCATCATCGCTCTTCACCACACTCAACTCAGGCTGCTCGCACTCAAAACATCACACCAACTCAACAATGCGCACTCAATGTAATGCTGCTCAACCACATGCAACACGACACTCAAAAGGCATAAATTCTCACTATTATCAAATTAATTGAAAATTTTGACTAGTGGATATCGCCGATCAAAATTCCAGATGTTTCCTTTCATCATCACATCATCACTCATCATTCATCAATCATCAGCATTCAGCAACTCAACTCAAATTCAACCAATTTTCTTCAAACTTCTCAATGCATTTTTTGTCACACTCATACTCATACCCATACTTGTACATCTAATTTTAGAAACTTTCAAATTTTTCAATTTTTTCAATAATCTGTCAATTTTTTACGAAATTTTTCCAAATTTCTGGAAAGGGGGTGTGTAGCGTCTGCAGCGCTACCAGCGCTACGCATCACCCGGACCAGTTTCGCGTATGTTTACTTCTCTTACGTAAGCCAGTGAGCAGAACACTATTTAAGCTTAATCGCTATTTGTACTAATTAGTCTAAACAGAACATTTAGTCTGAATAAACTCGTACGTAAATATTAACCTCGTCGTGTTAGATCATTTTTACAGTCTCCTCTCCTTGCGCTCGTGGGTGTCCACTTGAGTGCGGAGTGTATTAGGTAGGAATTCTCTTCACCCTTCTTACCACCTACTACAGTACGTTACGTAGTACCGTGCGTATAGCCAGCCTATAAATAATATACGTGCAATGGCTTTCATCGAATAGAAAATACGTGTACCATTGACGAGAAGTTTGTTCGCGCGGTTTTAATTGCGTCGAAAAGATGTTCGTAGCGTTTTAATTGGATTTTACAAAAGCTCGCGTATTGTTTTGTACTATTGTCATACATGTGTTGAAAGTTTGGTAGCAGAGGTTTCCAAAATTTGGCGAAAAATTTCAGTAATTTTCCTTCCTACATTTTCATTCAAGTTTTGATAAAATGCTCGAGATGTTTGTTATATTATTGTTTCGAGTTGACAGATAATTTAAACATTTTGAACGAGCAAAATTTTTTAAACGTGAAAATGATGAAAAATATCACCACGAAAAAGGTTCCAAGAACAATGTGAAAGATTTTCCATTGCACATATTATATCTGATATATTTACACTACACTGTACAAGGTGATTACGAAATTTCGCACCTTATGTTCCCTTCTTCCTAGTGAATCACACGAATGGGCAACTGATACACTACAAGTTTTTGTACAGGACCATGAAAACTCTATGGAAGTAAATTCTTTTTATATGAGAATGTAATGTAACGTAATGCGATCTAAGAATTGTACTAAATTTCCAGATCACCATGTACCTACAAACCATAAACCACACATACCTATTAAATTGGAGAAAAAAGTTGGTAATTTTTTCCAACCCACGTTGAAGTTTTCTTTTTTCTGCATTTCGGCTACAGAATCTGGGAATTAGATAAACTTGTTATTATGTTGGCGAACGTAGTTACAAAGTTAGTTATAAAGTAGCAGTACACATTCTAGAAAAAGAGAAAAAATAGCATTTTAGTAAGCATGTTTGTATTACTTTAAAATGGACTCGGCTACGTTTGTAACAAGCGTATACATCCCGCATCTTGGTAAAGGAAACCAGCACACTGGGACTAACTCTCGGGCTAGACTGGAATCATAAAAGTGATTAAATTATACAACGCTTTGGCCGTTGAAAACTTGAGCGCTGGCGTTTTCTCGCATCGAAGAACTATCTTCATTTTCACCAAGTCGACGCTGCCATTAAATTACAGAGTTGTACCATGTTTGTGTGGTATATACCTATCACTCAAAAAAACAATTTTTTTCAGTCTATGTACTGCTTAATATTATACTAAGGTAAAAGTCAAAAATGAAAGGTAGTTTTGGATAAACCAATTACCGGCAACGGGACTACCAGGAGGATAGAAATCCTACTCGAGGAGAACATGAAAACATTCTATTGTAGTTTCATAGTTGAAAAGATGATTTTTCTAAAAAATAATCACAAATATTATGACTCCATTTTTTCCACACCTTTTTAGCCGAATTTAAAAAAAAAAATGATGGCTATTGTGTCCGACCCTGATTTAGAAGGAGATGGGTAGGAAAAGTTCTGACCCCATTTGCTGACGTTTGGGACCAAAAGATGACGATCTGTCACATGTCACACACATATATATATATATATATATATATATATATTTATCAGTCTAATAAAAATATTAAATTTCTCCAAAATGGAGGACGAGAATTTGCGAATGCGTCCATTCAATTCAACCCACATAGTTCCCAGTGACTGAACTTTGACCTTGAAATGTAAAGCGTTTGGCACGGGCGTCTGGAGTCTGACGGTACACAAAACGTTTCAGCCAATCACAGCGTATCGTGATGAAGATAAGTTTTTTAAATTTCATTTAAATCTCATTTTGATTGAGATGTCGGTTTAAAAGAAATGCAAATGAGAAGTTCATCGACGAAAATTGTATTTTGAACGAAAATTAATACCAACAATTCAACATTGAACTTTTTTCCACATCAAAAAAAAATTAATAATCGTAACTTTCTTTTTTGTTGAAATTCTACCAAGTCCAATACTACATGGACACTTGATATTCAAAATTAGGGTGGAGGGAGGGGTCCTATCGAAATTTTTGTAATAACCAAAATTATTCTAAATACTTCAATCTACAATTTTTGTTTGAAAATTTTTTCAATTGTATGAACCCCTCCCTCCCACCAATTTCGCACAAAGCTTCCAAGTTACTAATTAAAAATTAGAGGAGAGAAGAAGAAAGGGGGCCTCTTGAAAACTTTTTCAAACAAAAGTTGTAGATTCAAGCCCTAGGAATAGTTTTGTTTATAACAAAAATTTTGATAGGACCCCTCCCTCCCCTCTAATTTTGAATGACAAGTGTCTGTAGCATTGGACTTGGTAGAATTTCAACAAAAACAAAAGTTACGATTTTTAACTTTTTTTAACTTTGGATAAAAGTTCATTGTTGATTGTTGATAAATACAATTATCGCCGATGAACTTCTCATTTACATTTCTTTTAAACCGACATCTCAATCAAAATGAGATTTAAATGAAATTAAAAAACTTATCTTCATCGCGATACGCTGTGATTGGCTGAAACGTTTTGTGTACCGTCAGACTCCAGACGTCCGTCAAATCCACACGTTATCTAACAAACTTTTTCGAGAAACTTTCATTCTGTTTTGTTATGTTAAATTTATTTTATGATTTCAGGTTATTTATTAATAAATTTTTAGCAATAATTACTTTTTTTTCATTTCTTTCATATTATTTTTCCCCCTTGAAAAAATTCTCACGGAGTAGAAGGATCTTTAATTTTTTTTAAATAGAAAAATTTCTAAATTTTTTTTTAAACATACTTCCATATTTTTCAAATTTATTCCAAAAAAAAATTTTTGACATGAAATGTCAAATTTTTTGAAACAAAAAAGTACTTATTTATCAGTTCCTTTTTTTCATAAAACGAAGTTCTTACTTTTCGTAATCCAAAATTCTCAATTTTTGGGGCGGAAAGAATATTTTTTAGAACAAGAAAATATGTTTCAAATTCTGGGGAAAAATCGCCACTGCCTTTTCAAAAAATTAAAAAAAAAAAAAAAAAATTCAACTTTTTGGGAGTTGGAAACAAAATCCTGAATTTTTTGTTCTTGGTAGATATTTTAAAAATATTTTTGGAATGAAAAATTTATTTATTGATTTTCTAGTAATTGAATTTTTTCATTTTTCCAAAAAATTCTTTCATTTCATTTGTGGAAAATAGAAATTTCATTATTTTTTTGGAATGAAAAAGTATCTACCTATCTAACAATGAGTTTTTTTTTGTTTTTTTTTTCAAAAAACGAACTTCCAAATTTTTTGAAACTAAAAATTCTCAGTTTTATGGGTTGAAAAATTTTTTCAATTTTTTTGAAACAAAAAATGTTTCAAATCAACTAAGCATCCTATCCTATTACCTAACAAAAGTCATGCAGTAGATATGTACGTCTTGAAAATTTCACAAGCTTCTGCAGGAACTATAGAAACGCCAGCGCCGGTATCTATTAAAAAAACGAATATTATTTACATTATCATGAACAAATAAACGCTGCCCGAGTCTTTTTCTGTCGGCTGCAGCGTCCATCGACGGCTCAATTAGTTTTCCGATTTTTCTTTTGATTCGGAGACGAATTTCTCGCACCAATTTTTGCATTTATTTCAGGCGCGGCTCGTGGGTTCTTGAAGTAGAGGGGCTGGAAATTAGTAGATTGATGATTTTTTTTTAAAAAGGGGAGGTGTACCACTGTACCTATACCTACTAGAAATATTTTTTTCAATCAAGCACCACAATTTCATTTCTTAAATCTTATGTAAAATTATGAAACTAGATAAATAATTTCAACGTACGAAAAAAAAGTACCCATTATACCCAAGGCAGATTACAATTTTTTCACAAGCGATTTTTAGCTTTCATGACATTCTATCTAGAAAACTGAACTTTTAAAATTTTGAAATACATGTAAATAGTAAGAAAAAATTATTCAATTTTTGAAGGAAAAAAAAGCATAAGCACCTACTTATTTCATTCAGATAACAATTTTTTTTGAAATTTGGAGTATATTATATGTATAGACAACATTCTAGGTAAATGAAAAAATAAATTTTTAAAATTTGGAAATGTTGATGGAGATTGAAGAAACTGGACAGTCAAATCCACGCATAAAAAAATAAATTCGTTGTCGCGTTCGGGCTGGTTGTCGTGCAGCCCCAACGCGGACGATATATGCATGCGCACGCAACCTCGTCTTGCCGCGCTTCCTCCCTGTGGTTGTACCTAAACTCCACAAACAAGAGCTGCACATTGTGCAGCCCATGCCACCGGTTTTTCGCCGGAATTGGACGCGTTCGTTCGGGGTTTACATTGAGAAAAACATTTTTTATGGGGAAATTTCTGTTTGATGACCAGCTTATTATTTAAGAGATCTTTGAATATAAAAAAAAAAATTATGGGGAATTTATCAGGGGGGCTGCAGCCCTGCAGCCCTTATGCACGAGCCGCGCCTGATTTATTTGCTTTATGATTTTTGCAACTTCAGACATTTCCTGTGAGAGTGACCACAAAAACACGTTTGTTTTTTTTTTCAAATAAGAAATTGGTTTTTGTTTCAAGGTACAATTACCGAATAATCATGTTTTCAACGTTTTTTGGAATGAAAAACTTGATAATTTTTTAACAGTAAAAATGTTTGATTTTTTTCAGATTTTTTTTTTGTTTGTTTGGAAAAAAATCGCTCATTTTTTTCGAAACTTCGCAAACTGAAAGTGAACTTGTATAGATTGCTCAATTCTTCTCAAATCTATACTTTTCACACCTGCATCCCTCCACACCCTACTTTTCCCAGGAGGGACGCCAAAGTTAATTATAGACATTGAAATGCCAAAATAGCCTGTTTGAACTTTCAATATTTTCACAAAAGCACAAAATTGTAAAAATAGCTTGGTAAAATAGTAATTTTTATGAAACATGTTAGCACTCGCTTCGATATCTTTTGTATAATTCTAAAATTCCACCATTTGAAATTCTCTCAAATCAACACTCAAGCTCTTCCTGAAATTCAATGCAGAGTGATTTGCACACGCTTACGCTAAAAGAATTTCAAAATTACACGCGTACGCTGGGGTATGAACAAATATACGGGAGGAGAGCAGGGTAAACAGAGACAGAATGAGAATGACAGAGCAACTAAAAATTCGTACTTGTTATTTGGCGAATGACATAAAACGTAGTTTATCGTTACCCCCTCGTACGTTTATTACTAAATTCTTGGTCGCTTTTCTCTCGGTAATAGCTTTTTTGTGGGTTCTACGTCTTTATTAAATTCTTCGCCCAAGGTTGGGGTCCTATAGGAAATTTTTTTCCAAACTCTTTAGGAAGAGGTATTTTTGAAATAATTCGCATCCCTGCTGCATTAGTTCGAACTCGATTGGAGATGTTTGTAGAGGTGGGACAAGATGATATGCCTCGTGTATGGAAATCGATGAAATGTGAATAATAATGCGGCTCCGAGGTGTACTTTTGAACGAGGCGAATACGTGATAATGAATTCGATTTCTTATACATGGAAAGATGGCGGCGTTCTTATATTACGAGGAAATTTCGTCGTTCATTCGAAGACCATGGCAAATTTTTGGTCAAAGGTTGGATGATATTTTATTATATATGGAAAATGACCGAAGACCGATTAGTCCAAGTTCACATACTTACAACTTTTAAAAATTAGTAGTAGGTAATTAGTCTATTTCTGACAATTTTTTTTGAATTTTGTGTTCAATTTTGGTACAAAATTTCGTAGTTTTCACATCAAATTAAACATAAATTTTCTGTTAAAGTACTTGAAATTTAAAACTTGAAAAAAAGTCAAAAATGTTTTATCAAGAAAGTCCATAGATTCCAAATTTACTGTTTATTTTATTTTTTTAGCAAAAGTATACCTACACACCGCAATGAGCGTTTGAATTAGTGTCGAAACTTCGATTTTGTAACTTCAGACTTTCCTGCGAGTGTGACCACAAAAACAAGTTTTTTTCAAATAAGAAATTGGTTTTTGTTTCAAGGTACAACTACCGATTAATCATGTTTTCAACTCAGGCACAAAAAAAGTTCAAAAATTGTCGCCCAGTTTTATATACCTACATAAGAGGAAAGTGGCATGGCGTCTGTAATCCTTACATACACTTTAAATGCGCAGACAACATCATCAATCGTGTTAGGACATATACTAATTCAACAGCTGTTGCCTCATAATACTCGAAACGTGTATTTTGGACATGTTCTTGATTGATTCGAATTTGTGAAAATTTTCGCTCTGTTGAAAACTGGATTATGTATTCAAGCTCGATTTGAAAAGTTTTTAATTTTTTGAGGGTGAAGCGGACAGCGGACATCTAAACTTATTTTTCGAGAAACTATGATCATTCGAAGGCGATCCCATATCTAGGAAGAAAAGCCAAAGCCGGCAAAAATTAATGGAGCAATACGCCGAAACGAATCCCTGTTGCATTGTTGACCGAGTACACGACTAGTTAGTCGGCGGTGTTTTGCGAATTAAAAGCGTTAATTCGAAATACCAACGTACGTTTTGTGATTGGTCGAAGGAAACGAGTAAATTTTCCAAATACTTGTTACGTGTAAACTCGCGGGAAATGCCGCGCCGGCCAGTGCAAAATCGAATCCCCGGAGAAAAGGAAAACATTTTCCGTTCGCTTCGACCAAAAATACATAAATTTAATTTCGCCAACGCCAACGGCGCGATGCCGGCTATGAAATAATTTCAAATTATAACCCGCCACTGTGCTAGGTTATGTTTACAAGCTTGCAGAATTTGGCGGCGTTGCGGCGTGGCCTACCAGGAGTGCAGCTGATTTTTCAAAACTTTCTCACAAACGAGCATTACTGGTGTGTAATTTTATTACTACATACGGCGCATTTGTTCGAAAGTTTATGTGTGGTTTATTTAATATAGTCGAATTTTCGCTACTGTGAAAGATTACCTTTGCCAAAGGGATACTTTCAAGGTTGTACCTGTAATGGGGTGAACTGGAAGGGAATGATGAACGATGCGATGAAACTCATTAGTCATTATTTCTCTGATGATCTGATCAATATTGGGGATAAAAACTATTTCTGACTGGTGCTCAAAGAAGTTTCGATCTTCGCACTCTGTTCCCAAATCTCTCAAATAAAAATGGGAGCAATTTTTTTTATGGACTCTCGAATCAGCTTAAAAGTAGTTTGAAGGAAAGCTAATTTCTGCAATTTTTCATTTTTTAAGATTCGTTTCTGAAATTGACGGAAGCAGGGACGAAACAAGGGGGTCCACTCCACTGAAAATTTTTCAAAAAATCAGCAAATTCCTGAAAATTCGGCAATTTTTGGAAAAATTGACCATATTTTGTCCCCCTCCCCCCATATTTTTACCCAAGTTTCGTCTCTGGACGGAAGTACTGCATGTGATTTTCAGGAATGTGTATGTTGATCGCTTTTTCCCTTCGTAATATGAGACACTGTTTGTAACCTAAAATTATTACTTTTTAAAATAAATATTATTTTTTAATCCAATTTCTGCTTTGCTGGTGAAGCATCTGGCTTCCAAATAAAAGCATTGGCTACTCCACCACACAAGGACTGATTAGCCAACTCATTTTCCGAAAAAAGGTGGCCAGTCCTTCTGCTATCATTTTGAAACGCTTGTTTTGTCTACACGGTGTCTACCAGAAGTGAAAGCAGTGAAAAAGTAGTGATTTTGGAGTAAAAGTAGTGAAGAAATCAAAATTGAAAATCAAAAAATCTATTTCGTCTAGCAACTTTTCAACCGCCCTGTCGAGGACCAAAAGTTGTTCAAATTTCAAAATAAATTATCCAGGGAGGTGTAGAAACTCAAACTGCACTTTATCAGAGAGATGCGCTGGGGTGCCACTGCCCAAAAATAGCGGAAAATCGAGTTTTTTTTTCAAAACTGACCCTTCTTTGGGAGCCCCTAACTCCGCTTCCCTGAGAGGCGGGGAGCTCAATTTTTTTTCGTAGGTTCTCAACTCAAAAAGTAAACCACCTCTGTGAGTTTGGTCGAAATCCGAGGTATGTTGTTTTTTTTTCACTTCATCCTACTGGACAGTGGACCTGGACACGTATCTTCCATTCATTGTAATTTTTCCAATTGAACGGAGTAACGCCTAAATGGCCACTTGCCGTAATCATATTACGTATAAACTTTCGAGTGAATTGACTTCAGCTTTTGGTTTTGATTTCTCGTGGATTATACTGGTGATACATACTTTCGAAACATGACCAGTTTTTTTGCATAAGTCACATTTCAACTTCTATCTATAACAAACCCGAATTCGACTAATTAAGAAAAACTGTAGCCTGACTTGCCCGAGCGGCACACTCGATCGATAATATCGGAAGATGTAACGTATCGATAAAAAATCGTTTGAAAATCTATAGATGTTCTCACGATATTATAAAGATTTATCGGTATAATTTCATAGGCAAAAAATCTAAAAACTATCGAATTCGATATTATTAAGATTTTATGACGATATTTGTCAACGATACTATCGACAAAGAATATTAAATTTATCGATTCCGATTTTCCACCGATTTTGTGACGATATTTGAAACTATATTATCGACAAATAATCTAAAATTTCTCGAATTCGATTTTTTAACGATTTTGTGAAGATATTTAAAACTCTATTATCGACACGTAATCTGAAATTTCTCGAATTCGAGTTTTCAACGATTTTATGACGATATTTGAAACTATATTATCGACACGTAATATGAAATTCCTCGAATTCGATTTTTCAACGATTTTGTGGCGATATTTGAAACTACATTATCGACAAATAATCTGAAATTTGTCGAACGATTTTTCAACGATTTTGTGACGATATTTGAAATTATTTCCAAATTGGTGAAAATTTTTCTAAGTCCAACACGTCTGGAAGTACTAAACTGCCTATTATAAGCGTTTTATTGCTAATTCCGCAACGATAAGGTATGGCATAGTGGTTAAGGAAGAGGATTACCATGCAGGAGGTTGATGGTTCAAGCCCCACGGGTGGCAGATTTTTTATAATTTTTTTTGACTTTTTCTGAAATGATCCTCTTACCGCAACATGAATAATGTGTTTAGGCATAGTTTAATGTATTCGATAAAAAATCGAAATAAAAAATCGACAGAATATCGAATTCGATAAAGTGTCGCGTTAGTTCCGCCTAAATCGTGAAATTATCTTTCGATATTATGGATATATTATCGATAAAATATCTTACTATAATCTCGAAATTTTTGCTAACTATAATTCGTCGATAATCTATCTATATATCGAAAGATAATTTCACGATTTAGGCGGAACTAACGCGACACTTTATCGAATTCGATATTCTGTCGATTTTTTATTTCGATAATTTGTCGATTGTGCTGCTCGGGTGGCCCATAATCATTTATGTTATGAATTTATGGCAAAAATTAAATACTTACATCATACTTTCATAATGAACAGTCAAAGACGAGTACAAAAGTTCGAATGATATACAGTGAAACATTCGATCTGTTGAAAAAATAGGTACGTCTCTCCGTTCACGTTATTAGGTGTATAAGAAACAAAAACTCATGATTTTTTCAAAGCGATGAAAAATTCAATTCATAGCCCCTTTACCATCTCCATTTAGTTGTTATAAAAACTCGAACGTAAAAGCAAGGTGAAAAGTTATTCAAAAGTTGAAGAACTAACTTTGTCGTAGTATGAAAACAACTAACACTCGAGGTGGATAAATGGTTAAACAAGAGGGCGCACATAAGTCGCATCCCTCTTGGCTGATGTGTACTCTTGTATTTATGCGTAAAGTACGTACCTATGTATAAGCATACTACACGTACCTACAGCTATGTATAGAAAAGGCGTGATAAATTAAAATTCGCGTCAGTGCCGCGGTTCTGCTGCAAAAGGTAAGAGGCTAAGGTGACGCCGACACCACGGTTGGAGAGGGGGGGGGGGGTACGAAGAGAAACGCGAGCAAAAGCGAAAGATCAAATTGCAGCATCAACAGTATATCTTTAAAAAGGCTCAGCCGTGTAATTAATTAATCTCGAAACAAATACCCTAAATATTTGTCGTAGAGTGGCGCGTACTTGTGCCATGTGTATACTACACGCCGACAAGGACACGTGCGCATTTCCCTACGAGTACAGCTTACGTCGTCATCGTCGGGGGTAAAACGCGAGTCGATGCGGCGCACTCTAATTAAGTAATTTCAAAAACATACCTACGGGGCAGGTTAGCTGATGGGTGCCCCTCCGCGCGCCCCTTGTTAAACCTTTCGTATAACTAGCAGTCTGTTAAAGAGCACTAACATGTTCCATTTTTTTTTATATCATCAACTAACCTAGTAAGTATATCGTTTCGCCCTTTCATTTAACACGGATAATTAAATCTGAACATCATATTCGAAATTCTTGGCATACAGAAAGCTCTGTGCTTACGTATGGTCTCGGATACCAGAAAAAACACCAGCTTTTTGGATGATTAACGATAAACCAGCGTATACCGTTGTCAAAACTTATCCTATTATAAATGCCTACTTCATTATGTTACCCCTAAATCGTTAAATCGCCTAATTCATAAAAAGTGAACGAATTTTACGCATATGTGAAATGTGATGGACTTGATGTTGAAAGTAAATTACCCCTGAATACAAATTAATGAATTCATGGCTACACCTACAGACAAGAAAAGAATTTTCTGTCAATTTTTTTCCAGTCATTAGGTTTGTTTGGGCGACCTTCATAACTCCACAAATTATGGAGCCTAAAAAAATATATGAAAGTTTCAACTCACAAATTTTTATATTCTTCACAACAATCAGCTTGGCAAATTTGATATTCAGCCTCTTTCTGGTAATTTATCCAAAAACAGGATTTGAATTTTTTTATGTTTACGTTTAATAGGTGTACACAATCTAGTGTATTTATTTTCATTTCGTTTCCACAGTTAGTCACATTAATATTGTACCTCAAGTAATTTATATTGATTTTTATTTTAATTATTTTATTTATTTTTTATTTCAATATTGATTTATTTAATTTCATTTACTTACTCAGTCCGTTCGATAAAAGCAAATCTTGTTTTTTGAAATTTTTTCTATCTTTTTCGAACTCTTCCATATCACCTACTTATGTTATTAATCCTCTAATACAAGCGTTTGCTTTTTCTTCGGTTATCTGTTTTATTTCGAGAAATATTTCTTTGCTAATTAAAATTTCATTTTTGGTTTCTTCTATTTTTACATTTTCAAACAACATAATCTCGTTCTTTTTTGAGTAACTGTAAAAACTACATTTTAATTTTTTTAGGAACTCTCTCTTCCTCTCTGCGCTCGTTGTTGTTCATTTGAGCGCAGGAAAGTAGGTAGACCATGCCTCCGTCCGTCACCACCTATTTCACAATTTTAAATTTACCTACTCCAAAAAAAGAAAAAAAAAAAAAAAAAAAAAAACAGTCAAAATGGTTCATAATTATGCTGCAAATGTTAATATATTTTTATTTTTCCTTACTCGTTCAACTTCATAAACAAGTTCGTAAATGAATACGTTTTTTTCGTTTGAGATTTGCTGTATGTTTCTTTATTGAAACAAACGCCATTAATGAATTCTTCTCCATCTGTGAGAACATACGTAGAACGGTGCCCTTTTTCTTTCCCATCATCCTCTACTTTTGGCCCGTAGCCTTTTTCGTAAAAATTCTTCAATTTTAACATACAAAACTTCTTCGACCTCATGAATTTTATTTTAAGGAGGCTCCACGAAAATTGCCCTAACACTTAATTTAAAGAGTTTTCAACTTCCACAATGACAAAATATAGAGTTATGAAGGTTGCCCCCAACAAACCTAATTAATTACTTTCTTCAACCTTTTTGATAATTTTTTTGTGATTTGTTTTTTTTTCTGTCAGAAGTTCATTAATTTTTTTGTAAGTGTAATTTTTAACAGTTTTGAATCTTTAACCGAGTTTTGTTTTTCAAAATTATCATATTTTGTCATAAGTAGATGATTTCAGTGGTTTTCTTTTTCTTTTTGCTAAAGTCACTTTCAGTTTCAGCTGGCAATTTTTTTGTAATTTTTTTTCTCAGTCAGAGTGATTTTATTTCAATTTTTTAAATAAATTTTTTGCGTTTTCTTTTGTCAGCATTTTTTGGCCATAGTTTTTTCTATGCCAAGGTAATTTGGTCAGAATTAGGTATTGTTTATTAGAGTTATTTTTTTGGCAAAGTTCCTTTTTCGTCATGAACTCATGATTATTGTTTGTTGAAGTTGTTAATATTTGGTTTAAAAGATGAAAAAAGAAAAGAGGAAGGCGCTGACAGGAACTGGCGTTGGCAAGAAAAAAACTCATAAAAATTGACCAAATTACGTTTGTACCTATAGAAAAAACTATGACCAAAAAAGTTTACAAAAGAAAACATAAATAAGTTATTTAAGAAGTTGAAATAAAGTGACTCTGATTAAGGAAAAAAAATGACAAAAATTCTGGTGACCAATATAAACGATGACCAAAAAAAAATACTAAGAGATAGGACGATGATAATAAAAAAAAAAATCCTTAAAATTGACCCAAAAAATGGAAAGTGACTTCGACAAAAAAAAATAAAATAAAAATAACTGAAATCATTTATTACAAAAATAATGATTTTGAAAAACAAAACTCTGTTAAAGATGAAAAATTGTGAAAGTTACCTACTTCTACAAAAAAGTTAATAAATTTCTGACTGAAAAAAAATTTACAAAAGAAATATCAAAAGGTTGAAAAAAGGCAATTGACTGAGAAAAAATTGGCAGAAAATTCATTCTTTTTTGTGTAACCACTAACCATGAAATTCATTAAATTCGTGTTTGCACTTTCTGCCTAATTCATGAAATATGCAAATTATTTTTCCGGTTTTTTTTTGCTTATTTCATGAAATAGGTAATTTTCTTGCCTATTTCATGAATTAAGTTTCACGATTTAGGCGTAACAATTATACAGAATACACTCAGGATGTAGGTAAAATAATTTCGAGGTCTTTTTTCCTGCCTTTTTTTTTGTCAAATATAAAAAAGGTCAACAGTGTATTGTTCGAGCCGAATCAAAATAATATATTCGTTGTTAACGACTCCGCTCTTGCCCACTCTATCCAGCATTTTTATTTTTCGTTTTCGCAGATCGCGTTCGCTTCTCACGAACCTCTTGAAATGTGTTTCTGAAAACTAAACGTAAACGGTGCGGTGGCGATGTTCAATGGAGAAATTTTATTTTTCAATTATTCCCGGGACGAGAAAAGGGTTTATAGCTTATTGGTACACGTACATATTCCACGTTTGTATACATATACAAAAAGCTACCAAAAAGCACGCTTTCGTCCGCGTATAAATAACTTTTTTTTTTTTTTTTTTTTTTTAGTAGCTACAGCGAAAGAGAAACACAAGGAAGATCGTTCGGTTGGCGAAACTCGTACGTAGACTCGTACACGCACATATTTATACGTATTGTTCGAAAAAGAAACATAGCTCTAGTTTCGGATTATAATTTTCCAACGAGCACCCCGTACGTTTCCTCGTCAATCGAATACTCCAACCTTTCGGTGTGGTCGAATTAAATGTAAAATGTAATGCGAAAAAAAAGTATTAAAAAATTTAACAATACGAAAATTACTACTGGTACTATGTTGGCTGGAACGAGACATAAGATTATAATATTTCATCGTATATGTATTTCCATCGCACCGTATTACGTATAGCCGGATAAAAGAGCTTTTTAACGTTAATAAAAATGTTTTTGATCTCGTTAAACTGTTTTACATTAGGTTGTAAATCAGAGATTTATTTTTCATTCTTTCGATATACACTCGGAATTCATATACCATACTATGGCTCGTACTCGTATGTGTACACAAAGGCAAGCACTACTTCGAGTCCGCGAAATTGAGCCTGCAGCTGTATAGGATTTTAACGGGTTAACGATGTCGTCTTTGTTACAAACAGCAAAAAAATAAAAGAACTGGAAAGGCAAATATAAAGATATAATTTCTCATAGCCTATGTCGTGTTATATGTACTCCTACTACTACGTTCTCGTACTATTTTTTTTCTTTCGTTTTATTGCATTTTCGCAATATATAAAGGTCGGTATACGGTGTATGAGATTATATTTATGAAATTTTCTCCTCAACTAGATAAGACTTTTTGATTGTTTCGAATTGAGCAATATTGTATATACGGAGGCTGCAAAACGGCTTTTACGTTTGTGAGAATTCATATTACTTACACGAATCCCGCCTGTCAGATGCGAGCTTTTTCATCGCCGTGTAAATTCAGCCCAGAAGCAAGATATATCGTAAAATACGTACGAGTACGTTGATTGCGAAGCTTTTAATGTATTGGAATACGGTTTAGCAGTGGAAAAAGACTCCAGCGAGTCGTATAAGCGGTGATTTTTCAATTTATTTTCGAGGTTTTGACTCATCTGTGCAATACAGTATTCACGTGTAGACGGATTTATGAAGGATTTAACCAAAATTGAAAAATTGTCTCGATTTATAAAATTGGAGAACTATTGATCCATTTTTGAAGTGAGTTTTAAAAACGTGTCTTTTGAAAATTATAGAATGATCGTTTGTAAAAAAAAATATTCAAAAATATTGAAGTTCAAAATTTGAATATATTTTTTTTCTCAAAGAGATTTAAAATTTTTCAAATGTACTTGCTAACAAAACTATACTTATTCTTATCGTAAAGTTAATTTATACGGGGTGTCCCAAATAAGAATAATTCCCTTCCATCAGGTAAATCTGCAACTTGTTTCAACAAGGTGTGGATATGTTTGCTTGCCCTAGCTATTGAAAGGCTGAGATACAGCCTGTCAGAAAAATCATTTTTTTCATGTCGAGTAGGCGCTTTTTCCAAGTAGGTAGTATGATATGGCGCGTTATCGATCACAAGGGGAGAATTAGCAGCAATATTTGAAAGAAGTTGCTCTGTAAACCATTTCTGAAAAACTTCGCCATTCCTTTCTTGATGATAATCACCTTCTCCTTTTTTCTACTCGAAAATGAGGAGAGAATTTTCGATGAATCCAAACGAATTTCCAGCATGAAGTCTGTCCATGATTTTGATGGCGATTGATTGCAGTTCACCCAGGTTCCATCGAGCCAAATAATGTTGCTCCAATCCTAGAAAACAGAAAAATTAATAAGTACCTACGTATTTTTTAAACTCAAAAACTATGATATTTTCAAAAATTTTACAAATTAGACATTTTTTTTAGAAAATAGAAAAATATGACTAATTTTGCAAAAATATTGAAATTTTGTGCAGTAGAAGTTTAGATGTTGAAAAAACTATAAAATCAGATTCTAGTTTCCCTTTTTTCATCGTTTTTTCAATAACTCACTAGGGAACCTCGCCAACTCGTCACCTCCGACTGAGCTGAAATTTGGCTCAGTGGAAGAGCATGCCACCCAGACCTCACAACCAAATTTTTAGCTGCCGAAGTTGATTGTTCGATTTTTGACGAATTTTTGAAAATGGCTAAAACCGCCTCCAAAAAACCATCTTTTGAAGAAAAAAATTGTAAGTTTCGAGATAGGATTCTGAAAATTGGTTTGTACACTAAAGTTAACCTCCCGAGTCGATTGGCACCATTTTCGAAGCGATCTGGAGTCTTCAGAAATTGTTGACTTTTGCCGTCTGGAGTGATTCCAGTGCGCTGGAGAAAAGGCAACTTTTCCTGGAGGCTGGTCGACTTTAGTGTACAAATCGATTTTCAGGATTCTATCTTGCAATTTACAGGGTTTTTTTTTTCAAAAGATGTTTTTTTGGAGGCGGTTTTTGCCATTTTTCAAAAATTCGCAAAAATCGAAAAATCAAGTTCGGCAGCTAGAAATTTATTTGTGAGGCCTGGGTGGCATGCTCTTTCAGTGAGCCAAATTTCAGCTCAATCGGAGGTGACGAGTTGGCGAAGTTCCCTTGTCAGCTTCTAATGCACAAAATTTCCATATTATTTTTTGTGAAATTAGTCATACTAGTATTTTTTTACTTACCTATTCATTAAAAAAAGGACTATTGTAAAGTTTTTGTAAATGTCATAGTTTACAAGTAAAGTTATAGCATCTACAAATACATCTAGCGTATGGGACCCTGATCCTTGTTTACAAAGTAAACCACACCTTTTAGTACCTTTCAAATATAGAAATATTCGTTTTAACAATAACCAATGCTTTTGTTCAGGATTTGATTTTTCTTGTGATAGAAAATTGACTGCGAAGACAATATTGGGACGAGTTGAATTTGGTACATAAAAATGATGAAACGTTTTGCATCTAATTTACCATTCATTTTATTGTACATATAATAAAAACACAAAAATATCATTCAATCATCGGAATCAGGAGACAAAAATGTTGGTTTCCAAATATTTGTTGGTGATTTCTTTCTGACAATTATTTCGCGAGATGCATCCTTTTTTATTTTGAGTACTTCTGCTTCGCTATGCGTTTTATTCAAGTCTTCATAAAAATGTCACAACACCTGCAGCTAGTTCAATACGATCAAAATTTGTGAATTTTTGATTAAAACGTCGAGGTTTCACTTCTGCGCCAGGAGTTAAGTGTTTCCAAAAATTCCACCCTACTTTTTGATAGATAAGATCTTCAGCGAAGGCACACACCGAAGGGAGGCTGACACGTGACTTTTTGGAACAGGTTTTACTCCATTCTCCCACAAGATAACAATACCTGAAAAAACAATAGTTACATTACATTTTAAAATAATGATCAATTCAAAACATCTAAATGATTTTGTGTAATACTTTGCATTTCACTATATATTTTCATTTCTTTTAATGATAAATGAAGCGATCAATATAATATAATAAATGAAATCTCAATAACCTTGCTTCAGTAATTATCAAAACACTATTCTCAATACATTAATAATATTAATAACGAGTCATTTATATGGAGTAGTCAATGTCAATTTCAATCTCTTCTTCTTTATAATAGTCACTGAGAGGCTCTATGGGCTCGACATCACCTACGGCTTTTTCTTCTGGTTGTTGATTGGTATCATCCGAGTATTGACTTCATTTTCTGAACAAAAAAATTAGTGCACGTTTTTCAAAAAAATTTCCAAACACAAAATTGGTAATTTTCAAATTACAAAATACTTTTTGCACAATACTAGTCACCTGCAACTTTGATCATTTTGTACTACCACGAAACAGTTCCATCAGAGTAAAAATATTTCAACAATTCGTCACGAGTTGCTTTTGCATTTTGAGAATGATTACTGTTTTGGCCATTCATTAAATTGTAAGTTTATGGATTTACCAAAAATCTGAAACCTGTTGGCAAGAATGCCAAAATAATTTTCGATAATATGGCGTGCTCTGGATAGTCTGTAATTGAAAATCCGTCAGGAGGCATTCAGTTCACGTTGATTGAATTGTTTCAAGAAGTCGGGTCTCAAGGAGAATGCTTCATCACCTATGAAAACATAGTTCAGGTGATCTTTTACATCGGCGCTCTCTTCTCCAGTGAGAGTCGGAGTTGGTATACTGAAGGAAAAATTTCGTATTTCTTATCACACCGCCGTCAGATACGCGCTCATTTGTTCCAACATCAATCATTATGAATTCTAGGTTGGCATTCGCAATCACCATCAAAACGATGCTGTGGGATCCCTTATAATTGAAGTAAAAAGATCCGGAATCGAGGTAGGGGAGGAATGATCTTCTCCCTTACATCAGTTAAAAACAGAAGTTCAGAATATGTCTCACATTTGTTTTCAGAAACTCGCCACATGAATAACAGGTTTTTTGAATCAATCTAAATGTGATAGCTCCCGCAATGTACCTAATATAAATTGTTTGATTCTGAATGTCCAAAGTAGACATACATTCTTCGATTGTTGAAATGTTGAATGATTGAACATTGATTCGATCAAACCAATTTGATCAAATAATTGGACTGTGTGGACCGTGCTTATGGGTCGGCGATCAAATCAGTTCCCAGACAATTCTCCGAATTCGCTTTCCCGAATAAGAGATTTCCTGAAAGGCCATTTTCCGGAATGGTGTTTTCCGAAGCACCCTTCTCCCGAATCCCATTTTCCTGTAACAGCATTATTTCGGGACCTTTTTTTTTAAAAATTATTGAAAGTAATGTTATATGATAGTGTTCTAAGGTACTCTAGTTCATTTTCTTCGGTTAAGTACTCTTCCCAGCGGTTAACAATTCCAGAGATTCTGTTCTGCAAAGTCACCCATGTTGTCTTTGGGGCCGCTTTGACACGTTGTCCCATACTCAGTTCCGAAATTGCGATCTCTGTGTCGCCCTGTTCTTTTTGCACTTCTGTCAACACGACTTACAGGTCTGGATGGCTTCTCCCCAGCAGCACGTGGAACCTATTATGCCAGCCTTCGCTGGCATTATTCGTTTTGGCGATGTTCTGAGCTCTCCAACTAGTGTCTTTTGGAACTTGTCTCATTGTCTGGAATAACGTTTAAGTCATCAATTGATTTCGGGTTAGGTGGTAGATTCTTACGTCGCGTTCTTCGGATTGTCTTTCTGATGGCTTCTCTCTCTGGTAATCGACTAAGCACTTCCGGTGGAACCGTCGCGAGCTCTGTCCGCAGTGGCTGCGCTGGTAGTTGCTCAGGGTGATCCGCAGCCTTACGCTTAATACCGCTGATCACCATCTCCGCAGCGCAGTCCTCTTGATTTGGCGCATGGTCATGCGGAGACTGCTCAGGTCCTTTCATCACTACGACTGCCCCGCCAGCAGCTGGTACATTTGTGGTGGCGCGAGCTCGACATTCCTTACTTCTCACCTTACGACAATCCCAATAAATGCGCTCATTCACAGTTCTAAAGTGCAGGTATACATAACCATCGAGAATCAACTTTTTACCTTCTATGGTAGCCATTTTTATGATTTATGAAAGAGTTTAAACAATGCCTTCCCCTCATGAAATTTATCCTTCGGGAATCCGGATCCGGGAAATGTATCAGAATCGACCAAATCACCATACTTATCCTCACATGCCATGTCCTTTCACAATTTTTCCAATTTTTCTTCTTATTCTATAAATGTACAATCCCCCTCTGCCAGACTACAAAAATGTCTAGCTCTGTCCCTGTGATCTTATCACGTGCAAACATATTGCGTTGTTTCATCTCGCATTATGTATGAAAGCCCCAAAAGCCTCAAAGCCTCTTAATAATAATGTCAATTACTTCCACGAAATTACATCGTTTTTTTAAGTGCTCCAAAACCAACTATACGGGTATTCGGCACTGTAATTCGGCAGCGGGTAACTATCAAGTGGCATCAACTTAAAAATTCAATTTCAGCGGCCGGGGTTGCCTTCGGCTGTATACTGTACGCAGACACACCTCTAGGCTCTAGGAAAATCTTCAAACGGTACAAGATCGGAGTCGGTGACGCTGGCGGTACCCAAAAACCCATACAGACCGAATATAAAATGCGACTCTTTATCTACGGTAATATTCGCGAAGAAGAGAGAGAAACGGATTAAACTGCCACCGCCTGTAGTTTTATAGTTATGGCGCGCGCGGCTTTTTAAACGCGAACGAATTTCACAACGCAACGGAACGGTTGAAACATTTCCTATTCCAGCATATTACGCTTTAGGAGATTTTCTTGTACTCGACTCTCGACTATGATACCAATAATTAATTCATCAACCGGCGGCGGCTTAACATCTGAAACGAGAATAATAAACATCCGGCCACGAAAATTCCGCCCATTATGGCGGGCTCTGCCCTAAGTACACTTTAGAACTTTAAAGCAAATTTAAACGGGTTACATCGACGGAATAAGGGCGGAAATTTACTGAAAAATTAAAATCAAATACTCGAGCAGGAATGGATACGGTTTTCTTGATTTTTTTTCCACATTACAGTCTGAAATTATTTCGTTCGATTGTTTCAGTTTATTTTTTTCTCGTTTTATTGAGAGAAAAATGGCGAATTTTCGAATTCGGTGGCAAAAAAATGGAAATTTTTCTCGACAAATGTGGGTGGAATTGTTTTTTAAAAATATGGCGCAGCCGGACACGTACAACAAGCCAACTTTTGTTTAGTATACGTTCGCCTTCTCCTTGGCGTTTGGCGTTTAATCATATGCAGTAGCACACGTCGCTTCGAGTCGTCTATGTAGGAAAACCCATTCGTTTCCAAGGTGTATTCCAACTACGGATTACGGATTTTCAACCCTTTACCACATCATTTCCAGAACTGCTTCTCAAGTCCGAAAAGGAAATCTCATCACTGAACGTCGAGAAATTTCAATTATCGCCTTATTTCCAAGCTTGGAAAAAAATCGAATTAAATTTCTAGCGCTCTTTCAAAAAAAAAAAAAAAATCGAACGTTTATAAAATTGCGTTGGCAAACGAATTACTTACCCGTCAATTCCGCACTTCTCTGCGCAAATTTCGGCAGTCTTTTATTTCAAAAAGCGTACTTTCAATAATTTATAAAGGGTTGCTTTTTAGCAAACAGTTTAATAAATTTCATTTCGTTTTTGGGTGCTATAAAAGGTACCCGGATTCGGAAACAAGAATGGAGAAAAAAATTGCGCAAGAAATAAGGCGAACAAAAGGAATATTAGATTATGCATTGTGAATGATAATAAGCTGTGTACAGTATCATGTTCTTAAAAGAATGAAATGAGAAGTTGATTTTTATTGCTGTAAAGTATTTCTCTTCGTTTGCTCTGCAGCTTATTTCGAATGCACTCGAATGAACGAAAGAGGAAGATAAAAAACCTAAAACAAACTTGTAAATGTTTACCAGTCGTTTGGGTGTAGTTTTATTTTCTGCTTTGAGGCCCGCTCCTCTTTACCTTTAGTACCTTTTAACTAGCTACTAAGTTATTTTTTTAATATCCGTGGTCCTTTGGGAAAAACTGGTAATTTTATCGCTCCTCTCGAGTTGTATTTTTTTTTTACTCTCGGAAGGCAGCACATGATGAAGAAATTTCAAAGATTCCTGGATTCGTTTTTAAAATAAATTTTATTATTATTTTCTAGACTTATTTCTTCGGAAAAAAAAAATAATAAGTATGTACCTAATAAAAAAAATTTAAAAAGCAAAGGGAATATTATTAGGATCTTTTAAAGTTATACACGAATGAAAGTAACCTCGTAATCGCGAATTATTGTTGGTGGATGTTATTTTGGTTGCCTACTTCAGTCTGTATAAGGCGTTGTATGACTCGATGGTTCATTTTTTGTTTGTAATACTTACTACATATGAAGTCAAAAAAATGACCTAAAATTTTCAATATCGATCTTCAGTAGCGTAGCCAGACAGGCATGTAAGGGGGGTCTGACCCCAAAAAAATAGGAAATTTTTGTAAAAAATACCATTAAAAAGCTAAAATTTCGTCATTTTTTCAGCATTTTCTTCGTCAAGGGGGGGGGGTCTGGACCCCCTCGATCATCCCTTTAAATACGCCACTGTCGACCTTCAGAACCTATAAAAGTCGTTTTCACATGTTTTGGAGTCTAGTTTTCAACTTCGTCATGAAAATATGGAAATTGAAGCAGGAAACTTTAGGTTTGTGTAAAATTTTGTGTTTTATTTCGAAAAAAATTGGAAAAAATGTAGGTAATTTTTTGGAGAGGTTTTCGATAGGTTGAAAATCGTCACCGAACTTTATTTATAGGGCTTATGCTCTTTTTACTAGGCAAAAATACTCAAAAAACGAAAGTATGCAAAAATATGCAAATATATAGGTACATAATATGGGTAGGATCAAAATACACCGTATTTAATAATAAACAGCAGTGGTGATACGTATTAAGTAGAAAATTTAATGCAAAGCAGTATTTGATACTTTTATTGGTCTACCTCGTTTACTACAAACTGACAAAAAAATAAAATTTCATCTGAAACCGTTTTCAAATTCGTCATTCTTTTCTTTCAACTTTTCAAGTAATTCGAAACTTCTTTGTTTTCGTAATCTATGGTCTCGTGCTTTTTTTATTTTTGTGGACGAGTACCAATATGAAAAAATTGAAAAAAAAAATTAAACCAGTGTTTTATTTTCTATTGAAATTAGAAATTTGATACAATTAGGAGGGGAATTGAGAATATGATAAGATCTTGTAAATTGGTACTTTTGAAAACAATCGACCAATTATTAATGTGACGTTATTTTTGAATTTCTCGAAAAATTTACAAAAGTACGTCATTTGACACGAAGTATGCTATTTTTGAAAAAAGTATGTAGTACATTTATTTTGCTCATTTTTCTTGAAATTTCGTTGATGATATCTCTTGATGTTTCATATTATCTAAAAAAATAAGGTATAATTGGCATGAACTATACTAACTACCTGATTCTAATTGGATCATCATGTTGGATGAAATTTGTATTTTCATTAACGTACATTTATTTCTTGAATTGACATGAGGGGATGAGGGGATGAGGGGATGACATCTCTCAACTTTTCCTTTCTAAACAAGATACTTGGCTTGTATCTCATAGAAGTCGGTGGCATCGATGTGTTTTTAAAATTGAGCTATGATGATAAAACTCTGCGGAAAATCCTCAGAGTCTGAGCTCACACTAAATTTTTTAAAAAAAGTCTATACACGACATTTTGCATGAATTTTGCCTTAGATTTAAGTATTCATATCGATCCTCAGTGCTGAAAATGTACTAAATTTTAGAAATTGGAAAAATTTGTCGAACTTTGAAAATTAATAAAACTTCAAAATTTTAAAGTTTTATTTAATTTTGAAACTAATTTTCCTTATGTTTTATCATTTATTTTGAATTTTTACATGATTTTGAAAATTTTCGTAATTTTAAAAAATTGCCTAATTGCAGTAGTCTGCTTGGTAAATCCACTACCAAGTGTGTTTCTCGGAGAAAACTATTTTTTCCAGTAAAAAATTCTGGATTTTCTTTGCACAAAATAAATATCTGAATTTTATAGGAGCAAAATTTTTGTTCTTTTTTTTGAGTAAGGATTTTTAAATTTTCTCTGAGAAAGAATCTTTCAATTTTTTTGCAGTGAAAAATATTCCGTTATTCCCGATCTATTTTTATCATAATTTTTTTGGAACCAGCTTGAAAAACATGTGAAAATATCTTTAGATTTTTTTGGAGGAAAAATCTTTCACTTTTTTTTAGAAAAAACTCGTATTTTTTTAGGAAGGGGGAGGTTTTTTGATATTTTTAGAGCACAAAATATCACTTGAATTTTCACTTAGGTACCTCTATTCAATTTTTTGATACTTGACTATTTCTTAATTTTTTGGTGGGGGGAGGGGAATCTTTGAATTTGATTGAAATGAAAAATAATTCTCGTTCTATTTATTTTTATTTTTATTTCTTTGAGCGAACATAAAAATAGTTTCTCAATTTTCTGAAATTAAGAAATTTAGGCAGGTTGGTACTTGAATAAATCTTACAATTTTTTCGATTAATTTTTTTTTTTTTTTAGGCAGAGAGAAATTTATTATTTTGTACTTGAAAGAAAAAAATCTCAGTTTTTGGCCGCCCTTTTTCCAAGACAAACTTTTCAATTTTTTGGAATAATTTTTTCTAATTTTTTAAAATGAAAAAATTGGGGTAGATTTTTCTCAAAACTTGAGAGTAAAAACTATTTACAAGTTGTTACCCTTGATCCGCTCTGTAACGAGCTCACAGGCGTCGTAAATCTTTTTTTACTCCCTTGTTGTAAAATATACTATTTTTTAGGAAAAACTATTTTAATCTCGGAGAAAAAAAATTATTTTTTTATAAAAAAGATTCTCATCTTATGTTTTGGATTTTTTTCTCAATTTAAAAAAAAAAATTTGGAGAAAAATACTATACTCTGTTCAAAATAAGAGTAAAAAAACACATCAGCAGATAGGCGAGAGGGGAAAGGAAAAAATAAGAATTCGACAAGCAAAACAATTCCAAGCAATAGTTGGCTATGTTATTATTTGATTAATTTTGAATTTCCTTGCACAAAAGGGTGTTGATAATCAGTGTTTTTTTTTACTCTTATTTTGAACAGAGTATACTCTTTGTCTCGATTTTTTTTATGAGTAAAAAATATAATTTTCTTTGAATTAAATAAAAAATTCTCATTTTTTTGGAGACGAAAAATCATTCTTACATTGAGACGCATATTAATTGAAATTATAACGTGAACAAGAATTTAAATTACCTTTTTATGAAAATATACGCGACGTTTTGACCTACTTCAAAGCATTATAGCACCTTCATTTTCAAACTGAGGCAATATGTGTACATAAATTTTTTATTTGTTACATCCAAATTTCAATTCATTTAGATATACCTATTCATTTCAAATGTACATATTTATTTGCACGAATCGTTCTCATCGTACTTCATTACGTCCGAGCTTGTTTTATTTCTATTCAAATCATTCTCACATTCAACTTTAGAAAATTTCAAACTTGACAGTATTGCGTTCCTAAAACTGGCACAACTTGATTAAAATGTCCAGTTACGCTTATGTTCATATAAATCCAAAATCCTAATCCTATTATGATCGGGTCTAGATAGAAATATGATTTTTTTTTTCTACATCCCCATCATATTTTATAGAAAATGTAGATTTATTTTGTTTCGTGATTTTTTTTTTCATAATTCTCTCATACAGGGTATTTTTTTTTTTAGGTCCAGAAAAGGATTACGCCAATAATCCAAGCGGCATGCTTTATACTGATCGTTGTAATTGCGATTATAATTATCAAATGTAGAAGACGAAAACGACGAATCGAAAAGGTAATTAAAATGTAATCTGTCCAACTATTGAGTACCTTTATTTATAATATACGTAATACGTAATATGTATATTAGAGTAATATTGTTTTCAAAGCGTAGCTTCGCTTAGTTTTTCGCATCAGTATGTAATGCACATCAAAATATACTCGAACGTATAATATAGGCGCGAGGTATACAAATCGCAGTACTCGCTGGGGAATATATTTGTAGTTTACGAGTTTATCGTATAACCGGAATTTTCAATTACCTTCATACCTATATTCCACCAGAACTTCTAATTTTGCCACACGTTTCGAAAAAAAGTACGCCTCATTCAACAGATTAATGTGTTAGGTACCGCTGTACTCGTATATTCGCCTACGACGGTAATAGCACCTCTCATTTCTTCCTCACCTACAACCGCTGTACTGCGGTTCCTTCTACATGAATTATTCAACGAGACTGGATTCAAAGTTTTTACAAATTTTACCTATGTTGGAAACGATTTGGGAAATTTTTTACGCCCCAAAATGATGTGTTATGTGAGAAGTAATGTCGGTAGTTGAAATGATTTTTGCTTCGCTCTTGTTCGATGGTATATGAAGTCGAAATTGTGTGAAAGTAAAGTTTCAAAACAGTGTAGGTATTGAAAAGTTACGAAACTTTGAGGAATTTTACTTTGATAATGAAAGGCTCGAAATTGTGGGTTTGGATTTTTTTCTAATATTTTTCCACTTTCGCAAATTGGTTGAACATTGACTAATTATTGGGGTGGACCGAAAAACCAAAATTTTCGATTTTCAAAATCCAATAACTACCGCGGAAAAGTTTTGTCTGGGGATACATGAAAAAAAAATTTAAAAAAAAAATAATCAAATAGAATAATATCTTCTGATTGCGCAAGAGCCCTCGAATTTTTGCAAATACCTATGCAAAAAATCAAAATTAAAAAAAAAATCCAATAGGTTATGGAGTGGGTTTTATGATTTTGTTTGGCAAGTATTATGATCGTTTTTAATATTTTTTGAAAAAAAAATCCAGAATTATTCATCAGATCATCGCATTCACGAGAGGGAGACATTAAAGAAGTCATTTTTCATGTTTAAAAAAAATAATTAAAAAATAGATTAAAAATTGGAGAAAAGTTTTTGTAATTAAAATGGGTTTAACATACACGGTTTCGCCCAAAAAGACAATTTACAGCGATTTTTGATCATTTTTGTTCCCTTGAGAATTTTTCAAACACTTATGAAAAATTGAAGAAAATGAATTAACCAAATGATGGTTCCTGAAAAGGAAGATGAAGATGAAAAATCGCCGTAAATTGTCTTTTTGGGTGAAACTGTGTATGTTGAACCCATTTTAATTATAAATTTTTTTCCAATTTTTAATCTATTTTTTTCAATTTATTTAAAAAACATATGCCATTTTTTAATGTCTCATAAATGCGATGATCTGATGAATTCTAGATTTTTTTTCTCGAAAAATATTAATAACGAAGATAATACTTGCCAACCAAATCTATAAAACCCATTCTATAACATATTGAAATTTTTTTCAAAATTTTGATTTTTTGCATAATTATTTGCAAAAATTTGAGGGCTCCTCCGCGATCGGAAGATATTATTCGATTTGATTAATTTTATTTTTATTTTTTATGTCTCCCAAAGACGCTACTTTTCCGCGGTATTGGATTTTGAAAATCGAAAATTTTGGTTTTTCGGCCCATCCTAATAAATATTTTCAAGTAATTACTAGTACCTATTTATATTAAGCTAGAAAGAACAATTGGTCGACGTGGTTGCATATCCTCATTTTTACCCAGGGGCAGCTTGGAAATACTACATAATATAATCAGGGCCGGATTTAGGAAAAAAATGCCCCAGGACCATATAATTACTGAAGGCCCTCTTGCCTCTTTAATCCCCTCCCCCCCATCGCAGTAATTGAAGTACACGTTTTCATTTTATTTCTTAGGTAAATACTAATAAAATCAAACTTAATAATTAATTCTAAATTAAAGACACGCGTCGAGATTTTTTAATAGCGAAACTTTCAATTAGATCGTCAAAGTTTAATTCGCGAAGTATGTCGTTTTCGGAACTCAACATCACCAAATTTTGTATTCCCTCCCCAGAATATTAATCCATACGCCATGTTGGACTGGAATAATCCGTAATATGCTAGCTTCAGTGTTTGTAAATTTACCAAATTTTTTAGTTGCCATAAGAGGAAATTTATTGAAGAAAGTTTTCCAGAAAGTTGGTCCACATGAGTGTTCTAGCCTAATTGAGACTCTATGTGAACCCCTAAAAATTTCAAGCAATTTACTTTTTTGACTGGTACTTGTATATCTAAATTTTGCACCCCTGATCCAAAACACATCATATTTGTTTTACTTACGTTAAGTGTCATTCTATTTGGGAAAGTGTTCATCAACCATTTTTTTAGAAAAAATTTCAATGAAAAGTTTTGAAAAAATTTGGGAGAAAATCAAGATGAACGATTTGAAAAAAATCTAGATGAACGATTTGAAAAAAATCTAATCCGCGATTCACTTGGAAAATCTAGGCATAGAAATGAAATCGATGAAAATTATTAGGAAAGTTTAAATAAAAAATTGAAAAAAAAATCAGAACAATTTCGATGAAAAATCTGAAAATTAATTCAATTAGGTAGAATTTCACAATTTACATGGAAAACTTTTTATACAAGTTTGAAAAAATTGAAAATAGGGATTCATACTGATTTTGAATTTTTTTCGTTTTTTCAACCCGATATAAGGTTTCTAGAGTCATAATTTTGAGAAAAATGTCGTCAATTTGTTGAAATCAAAATTTTATCAGTGGAAAAATTTTATTCAATTAATTTTTGTTCATTTCAAGCTAATTTTGCAATTTTTTTCAATTCTTGCTGACTTTGCATTTTTTTTAAACCCTGCAACTCTAAGGTTTCTCGAGTATTAATTTTGTGAAAAATAGCAATTTTGTGGAAATTTGAATTTATGAGTGAAAACATTTTATTTTATCAATTTTCGTCCAATTCGAGCTAATTTTGCACTTTTTTTTAATTTTTGCGGAATTTGCATTTTTTTGTTTTTTTTACCTGTACAACTTTAGGGTTTCTTGAGTGATAATTTTGAGTTGTGTTAAAAATCACGTAACTTATGCGACGAAAAGTGCGCATGGGTAGATATTCGTATACACGTCTGGCGCCACTCCGATAAAACCGGCGAAAACAGCTGACTGCGTTTGATGCGTGTCGTTTAATTTGAACGAGAGTTATGAAAATCAGTATGAAATATCTTTTCACCATCTGAGCGTTCGTACTTTGCATACCCGCGTAATAACTGTAATTTTCAATTTTTAAGTGATCTGCCGGTAGCCCCTTTTCAGTGAAGGGCCCCTTTTGATGATGGGCCCCAGGGCCATGGCCCCGCTGGCCCCCCCCCCCCCTAAATCTGGGCCTGAATATAATAGTAAAATTAAAATCTGATATCAAAATATAGTGCCTGGCAATTGGCATTCATTTTATGCTTGAAAACCATTTGGTCAAGAAGGTTGCATAGCTCGGTAATACTACATATAATCAGCAGTCAGCACTGATATTTTTATTTACTTTCATTTTTTAAAATAAACTTTAAATTTCAAACTGATATACACTGTGTTCAATTAATTCCGAATGTTCAGCTACAAAATCGTTACTTGGTAACACTGATTCACCCCCGTTTTCGTAGGGTTTTCGTAGTACAATCAGTGTTATCAGATAACGTTTTTTCAATCATTTCCCATAGTAGGGAATTCGGAATCAATTGAACACAGTGTACATACACAATATGTACAATGAAAGAATTTTATTTGAAGACTTGACAACTTCACGAGGTTTTGTTGTAACATTCTACGCAACGTACTAGCCTATGTGCAGCGCTAATTGGTTGTCCGCAAACATCGCGCAATTATCTATTTTTTTCGGTTTCAACCTTCTTTTTGACAAATTCTACATGCGATACCGCCGGTGCTTAGATTCGCGTTATCAAATCTATCTTCGTCTTCGTCGTCGTCGTCGTTTGGATTATGTAAAATATCCTTTATGGCTTCACGAATAATATATCGAACTTTCAAATTATCCATAAGTTCTAACTAGTTCTAACGTTCTAATAAGAGTCATGATAAATTTTCTAAAAAAAAATTAAGAATTTTTTTAATTCAAAATAGGTATGCCGC
Organism: Balanococcus diminutus; assembly: GCA_959613365.1. NCBI lineage: Eukaryota > Metazoa > Arthropoda > Insecta > Hemiptera > Pseudococcidae > Balanococcus > Balanococcus diminutus. The sequence goes on along the minus strand of OY390715.1, from coordinate 30,426,283 downwards.
GTCCCCGGCCACTACCAGCTTGACGTCTGCGACGAGCAACAGGTGGACTTTCTAGAGGCTGCTGTGGTGCCTCCTGAGGCAGTATGACCTCATTCGCTTGTGGTGCCGGCAAATTTTCGAGTATAATACTAGATTAGCATCATCTCCATTGTTGGCATAATAATGATTATTATTAGTTAGTTCGAGCTATAATCTGAATATTGAGGAATGATGCAAATTTATCCAACCCCAATCGATGACTAACTGAATTTCCATACCTATTTATTTTAAAATTAATTTCCTATGAAATAGTCAAAAAAAGTCATCAAAATCGTTTATCAATTTTGCTGAAAAATCATTGGAATTTTGAAATGAAACTGACCCTGTGTTAAATGCTCAAACAATTTTTTATACAGTTTTTCAGGGTAACAATTTTTTTTTTTTTTTTTTGAAAATTTGTTCTGAAATTTTAATCATAATTTTGTTGAAACTTGAATTTTTTAAGGAGAGGGGCCCATAAATTTTTTTTTTTTTTTTTTTTGAATGCATAGCCTTGGCAATCGGAATTTTCTAAGACCTATGCATGACGTCATTTTGATTTTTTATCTATGAAGTTTTGAAGAAAAATTTAAAAATAATTTCATATTGCTTTTTTTTTTTTTTCATTTTGATGTATCATTTTGCAGAAAATATTGATAGATTATTTGGAAAATGAAAAATTTCAAGTGTCAAAATTGAAGAAAAATACGATTTTGGCTTAATGCCCCGTTTCCAGCGAAACTATGCAACTCACAAGATTTTTCTAAGAATGTTTTTTATTCAGTGGAGTCTGGTCTGTAGTCTGACCAGAGGGGTTTGGAAAATTCCTATATACTTTCCCTCCGATTTTATCAAGGTTTCTCATAATTTTCACAGTAGTATTCCAGTCAACTCGAAAGAAGTCGTCAGCAAAGTAAAATTTTGCAAAACCCTCTTGTCAGCCTACAGACCAAACTCTACTGAATAAAAAACCATTCTTAGAAAATTCTTGTGGGTTGCATAGTTTCTCTGGAAACGGAGAATTAAGCAAAAGTCGTGTTTTTCTTCAATTTTGACAACTTGAAATTTTTCATTTTCCAAAAAATCTATCAATATATGATACCATCAAAATGAAAAATGAAAATAATTTTCTTTTTCTGAAAACTCCGTGCATTTTATTTCTCAAAAATCAAAAATTAATTTTTTTGTAAAAAAAAAAGCGAGATGAAATTAGTTTCTAATTTTTCTTCAAAACTTCATAGGTGAAAAATCAAAATGACGTCATGCATAGGTTTTAGAAAATTTCGCTTGTCAACGCTATGCATTCAACAACAAAAAAAAAATGTTGACCCCCCCCCCCCCAAAGGAGACAAAAAATTGAGATTTTTTTTCTTCCAAGTACCTACAAAATAATAAATTTCTCTCTCTCTCTCTAAAAAAAACACATTTTTTTAAATATCTTAATCTAACCACGAATGGGAAATGTTTCTTATATTGAAAAAAATTGAGCATTCCTAAATTTCTGTCTTGAAAATATAGAAGAGCGACACATTTTCATAAAATTTAATTATGCTGACCATAACAATTTGTAGATTTTTTTCAATTTTCGTTAGTTTAAATCAGTTTGAAACTTTTTTCGTACCAAATCCCCGCAATTAAAATTACAAGTTTTCTTATCTTTTTGCACACAACGAGTTTCCACACCACAGAATAATAAGAGTGATACATCATAGGGGAAAATATTTTCGTCGTATGGTCCATATGTTGCCTCCTTTCGTACTACGTAGCACGACATTTTAGTGGGATTAAGCTCACGCACTCTACACACGCACTGGGCTTTTATCTCCGTTCGTAGGCTACATTTTGATATCCAGCCTGGTCGTCGTGGTACGAAAATTTTCTGAAATTTTCCTTTTTTTAATCTAATTTTAACGCTATTCGGAAGATTGATGCGTTACAATTACACTAAATCTACAGCACGTTTCGTATATGGTGCGGATGGAGACAGTAAAGCTGTTAGCTTGTCTTCTGCGATACAAAAAGTTAAGGGTTTGATTTTTAACAAATTTATTCGGTATTACTTTTTTTTTTTTACTCGCAAACATAATATATAATTGGATTTTTCTCGCGTTGCGTTGCGTTTCGAATTCCATCGTTTGTTATATTGCGTCTTTGTTTTGTAATTTTTTTCTTTTTCGATAGCTACGAGTACGAGTACACCAAGAGTTTATTGGAGAGAAATAAAGAGAAGGTTTTTTTCTCGATAAAGAACATTTATGTGCTCGAAGTAAGCATTCCACCAAACAGGCTTCCGACTCGATCAGTGTTATAACTCTTTAGACAATTTCAAATGGAAAGTTTTCTTCGGCACACCTCTTTCGTTTTATGTTTATTGTACGCGTACGACTTCGTCTACGTAAAACGTACGTATAACACGCGTATATTTTAATCTCGAGATGTTTACCTCTCTTCTGCTCCCTCTTAAGGCTCGCGAGAGTGATCGGCGACGTAGAGTGGTAGTGCAAGCAGTGGCAATACTCTTCGTACACAATTGAAAACCACTATTCCAGCCACGAGTGGGGGTTTTTGATAAAGCTCGCCAACTTCGGCATTCATATTTCATTCAATTTTTTTTATCGCCTTCGACATTTTTCTAAATTGCGTTTTACTGTTCGCTATTGATTAGGAAATGTTTTTCTTCCTGCGTATTTTTTTTTCATTGTACTCTGGCAGAACGGCGGGAAAATGTACTCTTCCTCCGACGGTAAAGCTTTGCTGGGCTTTCGTGTTGCTCGAGGATTGCAAAGAGAACGCCAGCGCTGTTCGCAAATGAACAAATATAAACTTTTTTTGTTCGAGTCGTGCACACAATAAACGATACGTCAAAGGTTTATTACCTATAAGCGAGAGATTAATAGAAGATACTTTTTTTCAATACGGCTCTTCTTTGTTTGGGTGCTTTTATTATGAAATATTACTTTCCATCGTTTGGTGTTACCCATTCACATTCGGATGGTCGAGAGAAGGGAATACTCGTTAAAATAACCTTTTGGAATATTCGAATCAGAACCAATGCAATTTCTTATTTTCATTCCAAGGGAATATGGTTGGAATTTCAGGTTTATCTGTAAAGAAATGACAACGACACACTACTGTTGGTTGGAAGTGTTGTTAAAATTACAAATAAATTGAAGTTATAGAAATAAATCAGTTTGAGAGGGTTAAAAATTGCTAAAATGGGTCAAAAGACGTACCTAGTATACCTAATGAATGTAATTGAAATATTATAATTTATAAATATCGTGCGAAACAAATTGAAAAAATGTCAACTTACATTTTTTATTCTTTGTTTTTTTTTCCTCGGCGCATTTCTTTGTGAAGGAAAATATTATTTGAAATTATGTCAAGTGCTTCGAGGTCTCAATGGCACAGGAGCGGTTTAAAATTTGGAAACTGGAAAAGAATATGTTCTGCGAGTACGTCAGCTTATGCGAATTTCTTCAGAAATTCAGTAGATTGCGTTAGTGTTTCGGTGGAAATGAAAGTGCTTTTATGTCATTGTTGTGGAAAATTTCTTTGGATATTGAACTTTCTACTCGTAATTTCATTTTTTTCATTATAAGTATATTTTTTTGAAAATCTTTCAAATTTTTATTTTAAAATCATTTTTTCCAAATTTTGTTCAAAAATAATTTTCTTGAAAATTTTATTACTCAGGTAATAAAATCTAAAAATAAATGTAATTTGTAAATTTGATGAATAGTAAAATTTCCACAAACGTACCTAATCGATTTCTTCTCGTATTTATTGCCGATGGAGTCCTAAATTTGTAGGATTGAATATTGAGAAAAAGTTGTCCCATCTTTATAAAAATTGAATAAAGTTGATTCAAAAAAAAATTCGAAAAAAATTCAGTTTATGAATTTGATGAATATCCAATTTTCCACAAATTTCTTCTTGAATTTATTACACCTGAAGTAGAGCCTTGCGGCGCCGCCGCCGCCGCCGATTTTTTCAGAATTTTTGACGCCGCCGCCGATCAAATAATGGCTCAGCCGCCGCCGCCGCCATCGATAATTTTTGTCGGCTGAGCCCGGCTGACTAACGTTGAAATTACTAAAAATGGGTAAATTTCAAAGGTTTTGGTGCTGCCAAATGCCACTGAATGTGAACAAAATTTCAAAAATTTCAAGTTTTTAGAATATGTAATTGTGAAAGATCCATCTAAATGAATTTTCTGCGGAACTTTAACTTTACAAAACTTGGCATGTAGTAGAAGTACATAGGTATTTTTTTCTCAATTTTTTAGGGAAAATCTCAACTTATTGGCGATTTTTTTTTTTTTTTTTTTTGAAAAAGTCTAGGTTTTTCAGAAACGAAAAAAAACTCTAATTTTCTTGTGATAAGACAAAAGATTTCTTTAATCGTAGTACACAAAAAAAACTTTATTTTTTTAATGAAAGGAGAATATCTGTATTTTATCCAGATTCCATGAGTGAAACCAATTTTCAATTTTTTTCAAATGAAGAAATGATGAAAAAATTTTCAATTTTTTTTAACGATAAAGTAAATGAAGTTTTTTTAAATTTTCTTCTTTCTATACTTTCTTTTTTCTTTACTTTTTTTCAAGAAAAAAACTCTGTTTTTCACACTAAAAAAAAAAATCCACATTTTTTGGGGTATTTCTACTTGAAGCAAATTTTATAAAGTTTGATTTATCGTTAAGCTAAAGCCAGGGATTAAATAAGAAAAAAATTATTACGAACATTCATTGGAAAAAAATTGAATAATTGGTTTTCTGAAATTTTAGGTGACCCTCCCTGTTTCCATAAAAATTTGGAAAAATTCTGAGCGTATATACAGAACATTTTTGAGAACATGAAGATTCCCCCCCCCCTCAGCTTCAGATTGTACCCTGCTGAGGGATTTAAAAGCTACAAAATCGTTTTCAAGATCATTTTCAGGGTCTGAAATATCTGAAAAAACTATACAACAGTACCTTGAATGCCAAATTTTGAAAAAATCAGTAGAAAACTCGCGTAGATGAAATTTCTGAATTTAAGGTCACATACTTCGAGGTGCCACCCCGAGGTAATAATTTATTAAGGAAAAAATAATGGGTACAAAAATATTGTGATCAATATCACTTTTTTCTTGTAGGCTGAAAAAATTGAGAGAAATTCGAAAAAAAAGCTATGGAAATCTCTTGAAAAACACAGTTTTTGAAAAATTGACTAAATTAATATAATTTGCATTAAATTAGCGTAGTTTTGGCGTTTTGCAGCCGGCTGAGCCGCCGCCGCTAAAAAAAATTCAGCCGCCGAAAACGTCGGCTGGAATCAGCTAGCCGCCGGCCGCCGATATATTTGGACTACCAGCCGCCGCCGCCTCCATTTTCATCGGCGCAGGGCTCTACACTTGAAGTATTGTAGTAATAAATATTACGAAAAAATTGTCTGTTTTTAGCCTCCAGAGCATATCATGTCTTGCAACGCAAATTTTTTGATATCTGATATCCATAGTTTAAACATGGTTTGGTTATCCATGTGGAAAAAATTTCTCAAAAACTTTCTTGTTTTTTTTTTGGTTTTTTTTTGAAAACCTAATTGTATTTAATCTTTTTGGTACAAATCGTTATTTTTCTTATCAATACGTCTCATTCTTTTGAAAACTTTAATACAAAATTATTTCAGTTTTTTTCAACGAATAATTTATGTTTTTTATTTTTATCAAAATAACAAGTTCTCTATATTTTCTTAATAAACAATTTTTTTTATAAAAGTTTGTTGGACATTTTTCATTCAACAACTTTTATTATCATTATTTTATTACCTGTTTGGTAGATACTATTATACCTAATCATTTTTTTTTTCTTTTTTCATATTTAAAAAACAAAACCTCTGAATTATACATTAAAAACATGAACAACAAAACATACTTAATCTTCGATAAATCAACACAAATCAATATTGTTACCTTTTATCAATTCGAAATATCATATTTTTAAAATTATCTACCTACTTATTAATATTAATCGTTACGCTGCATTGTTTAAAGACAAATTTTTCTGGTTTTAAACCGGTCACAATTATTCCATCGTCAGAAAGTTCTTCTTCAATAATGTATCTGCCTAATAAATAACTCGTAGTCGCAGAATTTGAAATGTTCTGATCATTATTTGAAAACGATCTTAAATATTTTAATTCAAGAGATTCTTCATCATCGGTTTTTATATAATCTGGAGCATAAAAATTAACCACACATACAGTAAGTATCTAAGAAGTAAATAACAATGTTAATATTCACTTGAAAAATTTGTAAGTATTACCCTGATTGAATTGATTTGCGATACCGTCAGAGTTGTGGTTTATTGCACTTTCACGATTTCCACGATTTCCGCGATTATGAAAACGACCGCGAGACGACCTACCTCGAAATTTCGAATTTTCTACGAAAAAAGTACCTTCACTTGTGTCCATTTTATCATCTCTTTCATCTACATTCTATCTCTCGTACGCTTCCTTCGAATCATTTATATGTTCGATTATCTTCTGCTTAAGTTGATCGATTGTCAGGTTATTGAGCTCATTGCTTTTTTTTTGGCATTATTTCTTTCATTTTCAGTACTAAATTCATCGACGTATTCTCTTTATCTTTTCGTAGGAACTAGATTACTGTCTCGAAAACCTATTACAACGAAATTTACAGTTTATTGCTAAGAATTTGAGAAGTAGATATGAACAATGTTCTTATTTCTGAGCGGAATTTGTTTACCTTGATTTTTACGATTTGAATAGTCAAAATTACGATCAACGTGCGTTATCGTGTTAGGTCTTACATTTTCATGAGAAGCTTTGAGATATTTATCAGATCTTTCTATATTAATTCCATTGTGTTCTTTAAAATCTAATTATACAACAAAATTCAGAGTAAAATGTTACAATTTGGACTCAAAATTAAATTAAATATTCCATCAAGTTTTGTTTACTTTGATCGACTTAATTTCCATAGACAATGTCGGTGTCCAGGTTAATAGATCTCTTATTAGTAGTTCAGTTGGTTTCATAATTAGTGAATGCTTCTTCTTCAAATTCGTTGAAATTAATCTTATCAACTCGATGATTTTTCCCTAACACCGAAAAATTAATAATTTGGTATATGAAATATGATGTTTCTAGAGTAATTACTATTTCTTCATTTTACCTTGGTTTCCGACTCCGTTGATCGCGTTTATCATCATGTTACCAGTTGTCTTTTTGTAGTTTATAAAATAATAATAATAAATTAATAAATAAAAATTGATAGCGAACAATTTTTATTCTTTTTTAAATTCATTTTTTTTGTCGTTGAACAAACGGTCTCCAATTTCCTTTTTCAATGTAGCCCTATAATTTTCATTTTTTTCATCTTATTTTTTTTTTGTGAAATACAAATCTTCTCCAATTCCTTTTTTGACGCTCAACGGACATTTTTCTATTTTTGTCAAAATATATGTATATTCTTTCATTTAAACTTTTTTTTAAAGATTTAATTTTTCAGTTTTTTTCTCTCCAAAATCTTTGAAATAATTTTTTTTATTTTTGGATTCGGCCATCTGAACACACTGATTTTTTTCTCCGTGGTCTTGTAACAGGTTTTTTTATTTTTTGTATTAGTTTTCTCATAATTATTTTTTTTGAGTAATTTACCAAATCAACTGCTCACTTGTATCTAAACTAAAGATTTTTAATTTTTCGAAGTACCTATCAATTTTTTTCGATCAACAAATTATTTAAATTTTTTAAAAAGTTTTTTGAACAAAAGTTTTTCATTTTTTCAATTTCTCGATTTTTTTTTTTTTTTTTTTTTTTGATTGAAGAATTTTAAAATATATTTTCAATTTTTCTATTGAGTATTTTTTTAATATATTTTTTTCGAAGAAACGGTTTCTAATTTTATCTAAGTCAATACTTTTTTCAAGTTTCTGAATAAATGGTCTTCGATTTCTTTTCCATGTTTAACATCTATTTTTACCACGCTTTTATTTTGTACAATCTGCGCGTCTGTAAAAAAATTGAACAAACTTTTTGACCAATAATGATGTAAGTATGTATGTACTTGCCTGTCTTTCTATTTTCTATGTTATTTTTACTATTGGTAATTTTCTGAAAATTCGTAATTAAAATTTAGAGAACTTTGAGCTTTTGAAAAAATCAATTTCGAATGATATGGAACAGTAAGAAAACTAATTTCTCATTGAGTCACATTTAAATTTAGTTAGGTATACCCACTCCGAGTTACAACTTTCAAGTAACATTTTCCAACTTTGGAAAGAAAAACACGAATCACAGTGAACGAATATGACAAAACGTTCGTTATATAACCTGCAGCTAAATTTGGAAACTTTGTGACTGAAAATTTGTGAAATTCGTTTATTACATTCTTGCTCGATGCATATATGCATAAGTTAAATGACCTATTTTCACACTTTACTACCCTAGAGGTGTCTTCCCTACCCTTTTAAATGCACCACTCAACGCAGCGTGTTTACGCGAAAAAAGCCAACAGGTTTATGTACTTCGAATTAATTTTAATTACACGACGAACGTCGACTACCTCCCGTGAACCGTGAAACTAGTACTAATTGTACTTAATTAAAATTACGAAAATTATTTTTCAAAATTTACTCGTCGTTCACCATTTTGCCTACTCGGGCGCCTTTTGCTTGTATGCGGTGGCAAATGAAACAAAATAAAAGAAAAAACGTAGAAAAAGTTAATTTTTGGTCTGAAATTAGAGTCTACATAACGGTGCAAATTGTATTTAAAATTGGTATGCTTATAGAGCTGTTTCTCCGGTGATGAAACTTTTAGAGCTCGCATCGGAGTTATACATATGTATGTAAACTGTGCACCAATGCACCATACTAGATGTTGGTATTTTTTCGTATCTCAAAATTTAGAAAATTTAACGCTTGGTTAAGGTTGTTGTTGGTATCATGTTGATGTTGAAATCTTATAACATCGTCGCTGGTCGTTCGTTTTTCTCTCGATAAAATATGCTGAGTCTCTTTTGAGAAACTCTAATCTGTAGAATGCTTTTCTACAAAATTTTCCATTGTGGGTATAGGACGATAAAGCGAATAAAATGGCGTGTGCGACCGACGATGGCGTTGTTTAGCCAAGAATTTTCAACATATTACGTCGTATGATTGATCTGTTGCGGAATTTGCTTTGTAAACGCAAAATGAAAGCGATACAGATACGATGCGATGGTCTAAAGTGAAATATCGAGTAAGAAAAACAAGAGAGATATGAGAGTTATCGCTTTTGCAAACAATTGTATCATATTTGCGTTCTTCAGATTTCGTTAAATCAGCTTTCAGCTTCAGCTGTGCTTTTGCTTTCGTTTGCTTGATTAAAAATATACCAACGAAGTGATGAATTACATTATATAATTTACGTAGGTTGAAAGCCTCGAACATAAAGCGCAAAGAAAGCAGCTGCTGTCTGCGATTCCAATCGAAGACGACTGAGTTGAAAAAAAAAATCACGCGCGTCATTAAATTATCATCGCGGGAACAATTATATTTTATTCGTCGTCTGAATGATATCATGTCTAATTTTTTTTGTGTTTGTATACCTATATCTAGTTCATTACCGAGTCGATGTATTATTTTGTTTTGTGTTTTTTCCTGTAAGTTTTTTTAATGTTCAATTATCTACGTGGACGTGTTTATAAAATTTGAAATATATTTTAATCCGTTCTGTTTTTTTAAGACGCACATCGATGATACTATTGTATCTTGAGGTTTTTCATAGCATCAGTGGTTTCATTATCTATATTTTAATGTATGTTATATATCAAGATTATGGTAAAAAATTAATTTTTTGTGTTTTTATTGGTTTAATAAATGATCATTGTTGATTTTATTATTCATCATTGATTTACTGTCGAAAAATATATTTGAATGGTATGACGACTTATTCTTAAAAAAATACTCTTTGGGTGAAAAGGTGCTTCCAGTCTGCAGAACTGCAGCAGATATCCAAGCATACATTTATAAATGAAATGAAAATCATAAGCTGAAATTTTTCCACTTGCATTTATTTCATAATAACTGAGTACCTATCAATATTGTAAATATAAATGTAAAGAAATATATAAGTATAAAATAATTATGGTATTAAAATTAAAATTATTCGGTATCTTAATCTGTTGATACAAACAAATACTCACACTCTTCACTTTTTTCCTGAACTAAAATTGCTTCCCTTGTAAAGCGGTACGTATTCGTCTAATTTCTCGAAATTAATCTAGATGACTCTCCCTGATGTAATATTGATTTTGTATTTAAAAAAATTGGAAGACATGATCGATATTCTTGAATGTACATAATCTATTTTAAAAAAGTAGGGGGATTAGCATTTTGTAACAGACGTAGGCTAAAAAATATTTCTCATGTGTGAAGAAGTGGTTTTAAAGAATAATTATTTTTTAAATATTTTGAATAATAAATAGCTATAAATAGAATTGATCTATGTAGATAATCTCAAAATCGTGAAAAAATAAAAAATTGAGTACGTTACTTGGAAATAGGCAATAGACAACAAACTTGATTACTTGACAACTTTTTGTAAAACTATTAGGTAGGTAAACATTTAAAAAGAAGAAAATATTTTAAGAAAAAAAAAATACATTTTATTGTCTAAATTTTAACGTATCTATTCGTCTTTCATACCTACTTACATCGGTAATATGAAAAAATTAAAATATATATAAATTAAATAAATATTTAAATAAATTAATAATAAAAAAAAAACTTCAGTCAAACGACCGCACATTGGTGTTCAACATTTTGGTGAGTAACGATTACATTAACGTAAATAAAATAATGTAAATAATGGAAAAATGAACATATTATCTGTACATCATTTGTTTACATGGCCGGAAACTTGACAATAACTCGGGTACTCGACCAGCATCCAAAATTTTAAAAGTAAATTCAGCTGAATTTCAAAAAATTACGAAAATACAAAAATTAAAATCACATTACTAACTTATTTTAATATTTTTTTGTTAGATAGAAAAAGTCTTAATTTTTCCAGGATAAAAAAATACCTAACTCATTTTTTTGGAGTCAAGCTAAAAAATTGGTGAAAAAACATCAATTTTTTGAAGAAAGTTAATTTTCTTAGAGAAAAAAAATCACGTGATTTTTTTTTCTGAGTGTTAAATATTTTTCAAATTATTGCAAGTCATTTAAGTTAATTATTTTGTAATTACCCTGCAAGTTTTCTAAAATTTTTGAAAAAATCTCATTTTTTTCACATGAAAAAAATCAATTGTTTTTGGTGGGCTTGAAATAATCGGAGAAATTTTTTTTTGTTTCCTTTAGAGAAAATATACCTAGTACAAAATACTACTTAAACTTTTGCAAACAAAATCTAAATCAATTTTTTTCCTTGAATTTTTAGAGTAAACTTTTAATTTTTCTATTCTTTTTTTGGATAAAAACTCAGATTTTTGAGAGCTCAAATAATTTCTGAATTTCGTTGAAATAAAAAAGTCTCAATTTTTTTTTAGAGTCAGCATGAACAAATTTCTCGATTTTTCACATGTGAAAAAGTTGACGAAAAATCTTTTACATTTTTTGCGAATTTTTTTTTTCGAGATAGCCATCTCTCAAATTTTATATGGAGAAAAATTTCAATATATGTTACGGCGCATGGAAAAAGGGACCTCAGGGTCACGACCTCGTGTTTTTTTTTTTTTTTTTGTGAAATTGGGGTAAAATTTATCGAGAATTTGAATGAAACCGGTCCGAGATTCCTGATGTCATTTTTGACAAAGATACAGCCGCTTGAAGTTGGTAAAAAATATCAAAATTTTCCAAAATTTTGGAAAAAATTTCTACCTTACTCACTTCGAGCAGCTGTACTTATATTCGTCAAAAATGACTTCAGGAACCTCAGACCGGTTTCATTCAATTTCTCGATAAATGTTACATTAATTTCAAAAAAAATTAAATTTTGTTTGTTACGTGGATACAGAATTACAAAGAAATAAAAACGTCGAAAATAAATGGTAAAAAACTGCTCTCCTGAACAATTTCACTTTTTACCCTTAGGTCCCTTTCTCCATACCGCCGTCACATATTTTTAAAAACTATTAAAAATTTGAATCTTCGGGGGGGGGGGGGGGATATTTTTTGGAGAAATCAATATAGGTCATTGATAGATAGAAAAATCTCAATTTTTTGGGGGAAAATAACTCCAGTTTTGAAGTAGAATTTTTTTAAGTTTTTTGAATATAAATAATATTTTCTCAGATTTTTGTACTATGAAATTTCTGAGTTCAGTAGGTATACAAAATTATTCAAGTCAAATAGGTAGTTGAAAAATTCATAATTAAAAAAATATGTTTTTGTTTGTGTGTTTTTTTTTTTTTTTTGAAGAAGAAGAAGAAGAAGAAGACGAAAAATAGATATGTATCTGTATTATTATTTGGGGGGGGGGGGGGGGACTCGTACCTAATCGTCTCAATTCTTTTGAAAAAATCAAATTTTTCGAAGAAAAAAAAATATTGATTTTTTTCGAAGAGAAAAATTTTGTTAGGTATATCATTCGAATTTTCAGAAAAGAAATTCTATTTTCTGGGAGGGGAGGAACAATTTTCTATTTACGTATAAAGAGAAAAAATGTCAATTTTGTTGAGAAAAATCTTGATTTTCTTTCAATGTTTTTGGAAGAAAAATGTTATTTTTTCGGAGAGAAGAAAATTTCTGTTTTTGAGAGTAAGAAAATTTTACTACTTTTTTGAAATGAATTTTTTTACTTTTTTAGATCAAACAAATCTTTTGTTTACACAATTTTTTCAATTTTTTATGAGAAAATGAACGTTGAAAAATTTTCAACCAGTCCACTTTCGGGAAAAATCGAGCTTCAAGTATACATAATTATACATACATATAATAACCTCGAAAATTTCAAGTTGCCGGCCCTGTAAATTTAAATAAGTACAATAATTTAATGGAAAAATGCTTCATTATGATAGCAACTTTGTTTTGTATAATTTAAAAAAAATTACTGAACACAAAAATTTGTCTAGTTTCCTATGTTTGGGTGTCAAGTGGGCAGTATGAGGGATAAGTAGAATTGTATAAATATTCCTATCCAGGTATTTGTCATCATTATTAGGTATAATTATTAATTTGTTTTTTACTTTTTTTTTTTTTTTCATTAAAAAGCTGGTAACTGAAATTGGAGTTGTGGGAATCTTGTCATTCGTATCTAGATATATACTGAAAGAAATTGAAGGGTATGGTAACTTAATAGTTTTGGTTATATTTTAAAGAAATCACTTTTGCTATTTGCGCTGGCAATCTGTTAAGTTCTTCGTCCGTGTATTCGAACATGTGCTCGACCACTGTATCGAGACATAATCTAGAACAGATAATCATCGATGATAGATTTGCGTAACCTGGTAGAATTTCTTCCCATTCATACGTTGTATGTTGCTATGTACATGTACATAAATTATTATATTATTTACCTTACTAAGGATTTGGGGCCAAAATTGAAACAAAGTAGACTGTCAGCTTGTACCTAGAAATGGCAAAAAAAAAGTGGTGGTGTTATAAATCGATTGAACGATATGCCCAAGACAAAAGTATCAGAAAAAAATAAAACTCACTTGTAGATTTTGTATTAGAATTGGTGAAGAATAGGTATCGTTTAGAGGAGACACGTGTATAATATGCCCACCCACAACCATAACTTCTTGCTCGGATTTTATGTACTCGGCTTTATGCCAGAATCTTGGCCAGGCTTCTGTCATGTATAATTCTGTCCATGTAACTGAATTTGTACCGTCAAATGTCAATATCCAAACGTCATCTGGAATTATCAAAAAATTATCTTAAGTAGGTACGTTGGTGTTTTAAAAAAAATTTCACCTCCATTTTCTCTAAAAAAATTTTTTTCTGAATTTCATTTTTCATACTCACATCGAACGTTGTTTTGCTCGTCTAAACCTCCGAAAAGCATAAACCTCGAATTACCAATATGGGTTAAAGAATGCCAAGATCTTCTGGCCGGTTTATTACCCTGAATGTAGTCTGTACTGTTCAATTTTATCTCATTGTCAGATACGTTTGGTGGTTGTTTATTGTCGTAGTCTTCGTTGTAATTTTCGTTGGAGTAGCAGTTAATTTTCACGGATATGTTTCTATAATTTTAATATTCCTTAATGGAAAATTCATTAGGCTACGATTTTACACTAGATAGGTAATTACTTACGACGATATCCATTTCATCGTTGGCATATGCAATACATGCAATTCATTATTACGAGTTACGCATCTGCCTCCGAATATGATAACATTACCATTATCATCGATGCAAGCCGCATGCCCTGCACGAGGTGATGGCCCTTCGCCCTGAGTGGGAGGGTATTCCCAAGAATTTGTCGAAGGATCGTAACAAAATAACTGGTTGTTCCATCCTCTCGGTCTGGTTGAGTCGTAAGAACTATCATCTCGGTAGAAGTGAATACTCGTAGTTTCAGGAACTGTCTCAGGTAGGTAACCAAAACCGCCAAAAAAGTATAATCTACGTATTTAGGAATAAAATGATTTTAATGCTGACTTATGAGTTATGACAAGAACCAGGCTTCTATTTCAATTGTACTCATCTACCTACTTATTATTGTAAACCCATCCGGCGAGCTTATCGCAGGGTACGGGAGATAGTCCGGTTGGTTTCATCAAATCCCAAATCATGGTTTTCAAATTCAACTTGTAGAGTAAGTTCATACTATGAGCGACGGAGTGGACAAAACCTGGATAAAATAATACCTACATGAGATAATTTTAATTTTTTCATATTCCTGTTTGTGAAGAATTTGTATTGTCAAAATTATCCTAGATTCAATTAAATATTATGCTCAACATCAGGTTGCTCACCTCCGAAAACATACATGTTAGAGTTGTGTTCTAAAGCACATGATCCTGCTGCAGCTGCTGGAATGTCACCTGTCGTTGATAGAACTTCCCTAGAAAATAGTAATGATTGTGATTTACCTTTTTTTTTAAAAATAATTTAATGAATTAGGAATTTTTACAGTTTGTTGTACTCTAATCCAAACTGGACATGAATTCTGATCGTCTAAAAAAGGCTTCAGAAAATCGGTCCATTTCAGTTGATTTTTGAAAAATCAATAATTGAATTTGATATGGTATGAGTTGGAATGGTCACCCCTCTACCATTAATACATAAGTCTTCTACCAAGAATCCCTGAACTTCAAAATTAATCAAAATACATCGATAATGATATTATGTTTTTCAAAATTGAAAATACAGTAAAAACGCGTTATTGATTTTTTTTAAATGATGATAACTGAATAAAATTATTTCGTAAAAAGTATAGGTACCTGTATGAGAAATATTTTAAGAAAAACATGAAAAATAAAAAACGAAAAAAATTAGTTCACAGATTCAAAAATCCAATTATTGAATGTAGGGAAACATCTTTAGTTTTTAAAAAGCAATGAATTGTCTATAAAGAACCATTTATGGGGTTTTCTGGAAAAAAGAAAAATGGTATCGAAAATAAATAGGTACCACATTATAAATTTTTGGCAATTTTTTTCTCTGAAGTTACGGTCTCAATTGAGAAATTTTTCAAATAAAAGTTATGTATTTAGATATCATAAATAATTTTGGTTACTACAAAAATTTTAATTGGACCCCTCCTTCACCTCCAATTTTGCATTTTATGTATGAAAATCACATAAATACAAAATATATCATGCCAAATTATTGCTCGTATGTGTACGTATAATGTAAAATTGGAGGGAGAAGAGTAGTCCAATAAAAATCTTTGTAATAACCAAAATTGTTCTAAACATTTTGATGCACAAATTTTGTTTGAAAAATGTTTCAAGTTAGGACTCAAGTACAGAAATAGGGAGGTTTTTAAAAAAGGAGGTAGGACCTCTTTTTTAAAAATTTTCATTACATCTATAATAAAGGCCCCGATTGAAGAATTTTTCATATCAAAGTTTTATATTTAAGTCTTGAGAACAGTTTTGATTACCTATAATAAAAATTCTGATTGGACCAGTACTTCAGTACTTTTCTCTAATTTTGCACTATGCGTACGTGATTTTCATATGATTTCCATACTAAGTATGTACGTATAATGTAACAATGGAAGCGAGGGAGTTGTCCAATCAAAATTTTTGTGATAACCAAAATTGTTCCTGAGATCTAATCCAATTACACAACTTTTGTATGAAAATTTTTGAAATTGGGGTCTTTGAAAAGTTTTTATAACATTTTCAATTTTTTAAAAACTTTCAATTTTTCATTGGATTTTAGACATATTTTTTTTCGTTTTTCAAAAAAACCCACATGATCCTTCTGAAATTCCACGTTTTGTTCAAAACTTGAAATATATTTCCCTCTATTAATTAATTAATAAACCTTCGAATTGGAACACTAATTGTTTTTTCTTCAATTTTTTATGTTTTTGATAGGATATTCGTCATACCTACTTGATAAATTTTAAAGTTTGGGAATTCACAGTGAGTATAAATATTGAGGTTGGAGGATCTGAAAATTTTTTTTGAAACCCTAAAAAAAGTTGTAATATTTTATATTATAAAGATACTGAAAAATGATGGTTTAATGTGGGCCAGTTTATCGTAGAGTCCGAAAGGGTTGAAAAATTTTACAAACTTTGAAAATTAAGTTTTTTTTTAGAGATTTTTTTATGGTTTATAATTACTAGATTGTATGAAACCTGTTAGAAGGTGTCTACTAAATTTTCCCAAAATTTTGAAGATTTATTTGGTACACTTGAAATTTTTTCAAACTTTCAAAATTGAGTTTTTTTAATTTTTTTATTGTTTGAAAATTAAGCTGAATTTTAAAATTAGTTGAATTTCAAAAATTGGCCAATTTCAGCAATTATGGCATAATAATGTATACGTAAGAAATGTCGCCTATTTCAACGTTTATATTTTGATTTGTTCAGAATTTCCCTGAGCTGAATAGCATGACACTGATTACCTATCTATATTGATGTTATATTTTATTGTTACTAATTTTTTTTAAATCATTTTTAGGACGCTGTTTTGGAACTTAAAGCTGATTGGTTTCCATGGAAAGATTTTGGTGAGTAAATTTATTCATATTCGTAATTATGATAATAATTACATGTGCTTGTAGAAGGGTACGTATTAAGCAAAATGCTATTTTGCAATTTGACCGGATGCTGACGAAAGCGTTTCCTCAAGTTTATTTCAATAAATATAAAACTCGATCTCATCTTATCAATTCGATTAAAATTTCATCGATAAAAGAAACCTACCAGTATCCGTAAAAGGAGTCTAACCGAATTACTTCGCTTGGAGAATAATAACGGAACTGGTGGAGACGTCGACTTCTCCATGGGGTCTCCTAAAACAACCGAAAATCCCAATAGGTAAAAATCAAATTCGATATTTCACAGATGGTAGCATGATGGTAGTGTTGAAAAATTATTACCACGTTACCTATTTGTATTCAACTACTTCGCGATAAGATCTGCTTTGGGTACTAAATCTACGTATAATATTTGCTGATATACGTACGAGTAGATGCAGTTTTTTTGCGCGAAATATAAGTAAGAAGCGGATAAATCACGTTTTACAAATAATTTCATGCGTCGTATTTATACGACTTGCACTTGACAAATTTTCAATCATGAATAATACTTTTATTCGTTAATATTTTCAAAATGCTACGACTCGATCACGTTTCACTCGCGGTGATTATCAAATATAGCAACATCGTAATGCATTCATGCATTTAAAGCAATTTCTAAAAAGTACTCAAAACTTACACTGTATCCTCCCCAAACGTAAATACTATCTTCGTATAGTATAGAAACGTGACCTGTTCGCTCGTGTAATTTGCTTTTTATTTCTGTTGTCAGTTCAGCATCTACCATTTTTTTTTAAAACAACGAAAATATGAGCATCTTATTTAGCACGCGAACTGTGTATTTCGGAAAACTGGAATAACGTTGGTTTCGTTGTGCTACGTGTAGCCCAGTTTTCGGAAAGTAAAAATCGATGAAAGCGCGAGCGACTTCTACTACGTAGTATGTCAAAATTTTACTATCGTTCTACGTTTCAACTTATAACGCGCAGCAACTTGTTTGCAGGGGTTTATTAAGGGTGGGGAATGTATTTGATTATTTATCGGATGCATCTGGCATATGTGTAAATGTACGTATAATAAGGTACTATCAATTATGTAGGTAATTATTAAAACTGGAGGATTTGGGAAGTGGCGAACTATTTCAGTTTTTTAATCGATGCATTCTTGAGAAGATGAACCCAACTCACTTTTATTATTTTCAATCGCGCATGAATTTAAAAACAAGCAAAAGTAAATAATGACACTTACCTGTTAAAAGATAGAACTCACGTTTACCTACCAATATTCCTCTAGGTTTCAATTTTAAAAATGAATAGGCCTACGTTCGTGAGATTAGTTTGAATTTTTAAATACCTACCTATATATTTCATACCCCAAACCGAATTTGATTAATGATTATCTTTGTAATGCACATTTGAACTTTTACCTATTATGACGATTCACATTATCTAATTTGAATATCAATACCTGACAGAGTCGAAAAGTAACTATGATTTCGCTGTCGCATGGAAAAAATTAAATTAAAATAAATACCTAATGGAAAAGAAAAGTTTACATTTAAAAAAATTTTATTTCAATTTTAGGATCAAAGCACATCAAAGTGTGTAAAAAAAATATTAAGTCATTTTTTTCCGCTTCTACCGCCTCCTCCTCCTTTACCGCCACCATAAGCGGCGTTATTCGGATTTCCCTGATTCGAATGATTATTTAACGCAGCTCTGGAAGTATCTCCCGAGTACCCTTGGCTTCTGCCGGGACCCGACGGCTGATGCGTAGGGTTGCATTGATTCGTTCTATTAGCTTGATTGGAATTCATCGTAGATTTTTCTGTGGACAAAACAATTAATGGAATTTGATTCTAATTAATTTCTAGCAGAATTGATATAAAAGACAAATAATGTAGGTTATGTTTTTTTTGCATATAAATTTTCTGTTCACGATAAAGTTTGCACAGATGAAGTATCTATCTACATTATTTCAATGGAAATCGAATTAGAAAAATTGAACGAAGCATGAAATAAATGACAGGGTATTATACTCCTAGCAAATTGTTCAAAGTTTGAAAAATTTGATCAAATTGTAAAAATTCTCATTTCATATGTATGCTTAAAATTTTCTAGATCGATGTAATACAAAAAATTGATCATTTTCGTGTTATCTTCAAAGCAATATTTTTTCCCGAAGAGAAATACGTACGTATACCTATTAGAAAATTAAGAAATTATGAAATGAAGGTCATGGAAAAAATAATCATAGAATTTAACATGGATTCTGGAGCAATAAATTTGAATATTTTAGTGTAGGTACAGCGGGGAAAAAATTAAAAAAGATGATCAGATTGACAGATTAATGATTTACTTCATTTATTATACATACCTATAGACCTAGTATTTGATAGTACATAGTAAGTAAGTAAGTACTATTATTTTTTTGCAAAAAATAAAAAGAATTGAAAACTTTTTATCGACTTTTCAGAAATTTTAGAAGCGGAATTTTGAAACAGAAGAAAAAATCATTTTTGATCTTGGGAAAAAAATACTCTAAAAAAATTTCATCAAAAATAAATTCAAAAATTCTATAAAAAAATTATTTCGGGGACTTTTTTTGAAAAATTCAAATGTTCTTTCAAAAACGTTTGAAAATTTTAATTTTTTTGAACGAAAAATTATTTTGGAAAGTAATTTGTAGACGGATAAAATTTTATAACTTTTGCAATGATGAATAAAATTGAAAATTCAAATGGCAATTTTCTACGAACAGTTTTAAAAATTTCAGTAGGTATTCTTAGTTCTCTTAAAAGAATATTCGCATTAAAATGAAAATTTTTAAATTAAAAAAAATATTTCATGAAAATTTCTCCAGGTAGAATAAAAAATGTATATTTTTTTTAATTTATCAAAATTGACGTATAAAAATTTTAACAAAATTTTAAATAGTTTTTGGTAATAATTTTTACAATTTTGAAACCACAAAAAAAAATTATTGTTTTATCAACTTGTTGGATAATTTTACAAAAATTCATTGATAGTCTCCAAATTCATTCATTCAAAAAAAGAAAAAACAAAAATGGTATAAGCACCTTATATTGCTCTCTTTCCCCTAAATTTTCATTTTTTTCGATTTTAATAAGAATAGACTATCGACCTCTAAAATAAACGATGAGATTAAAAAAATCTTTCAATTAAAATTGGGTGCGTGTCTAAAAATAACAGGTAGGCAGTGTAAATTTCCTTCGGTTGGAAATTTTCAATAGCTGGAGTTTGCATTTTCATTCACGAAAAAATTCTCATTATTTTTTGTTTTGGAAAATTATGTTTAAATAAATTTTGATTAATAGCTCTGATTTCAAAATGGAAAAAGAAAACCTTAATTTATACCTATTAAACGTAAAGAATTCATAGTTTACTATTACTCCAATTATCAGTTCAGTTCAAGTTTAATTAATTTTTTTTTAATTATTTGAAAAATTTAAGTATCTGTAAATACGTAGGTAAGGTACTCACCAAAATATGTTTTGAAAAGTTGGCACAGTTGATATAACGTTCGCGCAAAAAAATATATTATTAAATTCAAATACCTTGTAAAAGCAACAAAATAATACGTTATTACGAATACGATACAACTTGGCTTAATGAAAAATTTCAGCTTTATTTATACTTTTTCCACCAACTCCCACTGAAGTCACATCAGTTTCCACATGTGTACCAGTCGATCTATGATTGGTTGAAATTTCGAGCATTTCTTACGATAACATCATCAATAGATTCGCCTATCTACGGATGTAGGAGTAGGTAGAGTAGGTATTTAAAAATGAAACCGAAGCTAATTCTGCGATACTCGACAGTTTGTTGTTTTGCTTTCAGGACGATATCGTTTTCTAATTTGAATTCTCAGCTAATACCTCTACTCGTATTTGAGAATGATCACCAATTCGTAATCATGACCTCATTCCAGCTTAGGTATTTTTCATTCAATTTATTCGGCGGTGTCGGTGTAGGAAAATTATGTCCTACTACATAACATTTTATTTTCTTATGCTGAAAGAAGTCAATTAGAAAAAATTATACACATAGGGTGTTTCTCGAGTGGTGTAGGAAAATCCACAAAATGAATAGGTACCCCATAAGGAACAAAAAATTTTATGCGTACATTGTGCCTACCGGAAAAATTGGAGTGGCAGAGGAAAATAAATTGAGCAAGGTGAAAATTTTAGATCGAGCATTTATGGGTACCAAGTATGGAAAATACCAAACCTTAAGGCATAGGCAGTAGTGATTTAAACAGTGAACTTTTTTTTTTTTACCAAAAATGAGCGTGCAGTAGTGATTTAAACAGTGAACTTTTTTTTTACCAAAAATGAGCGTTCAATTGGAGGGGGGACTACGAATACATCGGTTTTCTAAAGTTTTAGATATCGAAAAAAGTCTGAGTGATATACAAAATAAGAAAAAAAAAAAATCGTCCAATGGGTCTCAAAACTGTGCCCCAGGGTGGTTTGAAATTTTCAAAGTTATTTTAAAGGTCATTTTAGGGATTGGAAAACACTGAAAAACTTTCCTAACACAAACCTTGAGTTTCTGTACTTTAAGGTGTCTCATGAGTCATACTTTCATTTTTTTTCGAAATGTCAAGATCTGGCTATCTAAAAATGTTCCTTTTGGTGTAAAATCAACTTCCTAAAAATTTTTCTTCGAAAAAATTATTTTGATTGATGGCAAGAGCCCCGTTTTTTTGAGAGAACGAAAAAAAGATGTAAAAATAATTGGAATCGAATTTTTTAACAAAATGGTCACTAGATACATAAGTACTTTTTCTCTACAAGACCATTCTCGGTGATTTTTCATTTTTACCCCTGTTTTTAAGGGGGCATAAAAAAGATCCGTTCTTACATTATTAAAAAAAAATTAAAAATCGACTAGAATGAAAAAAAAAATGGATCAGAGTGGTATTAACATACCTAAATTTTTTTTCATTCTACCTGATTTTCATTTTTTTTTTTTTTTTTTTTTTTTTTTTTTTGTGTAAAAAAGGAGCATTTTTATGTCCCTTTAAAAACAGAGGTAAATATGAAAAAAATCACCGAGAATAATGTTATTGATGGGTAAAAGTACCTATGTAGTGATCATTTTGTTGAAAATTAAAAAAAAAATCGATTTCAATTTTTTCATTTTTCAAATTTTTTTTACAAAAATCTCTAAATAATTTTTTTGAGAAAAATTTTTAAGGAGTTGATTTTTCATCAAAAGAAACATTTTTAGAGAGCTGAACCTTGAAATTTCGAAAAGAATGAAATTATGAGATACCCTACCATACCTGAAGCTCACCACTTGCACGTTTAGGGAGTGAAATAATTATGTACTTTCCGATTAATGAAAATATGTTCCGGCGAATCTCTGTTTGGCGGGTTAT
Organism: Balanococcus diminutus; assembly: GCA_959613365.1. NCBI lineage: Eukaryota > Metazoa > Arthropoda > Insecta > Hemiptera > Pseudococcidae > Balanococcus > Balanococcus diminutus. The sequence continues at coordinate 30,403,688 of OY390715.1, read as the reverse complement.
GCCAATTTGGGTTCCATCAATGATACCCAATACGTTGGGAAAATTAAATTGATTTAGGAAACTAAAATGATACATTATGGTTATGGATCAATTTATTACCTATTTAACTACCTACAGTGGAAAAATCATGTGCTACGTATATAAATTACGAACTATTCTTGTATTTCTTCGATTTTGCCATTGTTTGGAAATTTTATGTATCTTGCACATATGTGTCGATTAAATACATTGATCACTTCTTTTAGGACCTTACTCACTGTCGGTTGTGCCACACTTACATCGCAATTTAGTCCTACACATTTTTGATAACTTTCGCTTGCACAGAATCGAAGTGTTATTAGTAGCTAATAAAAATGTAATAATTTAGATGTATAAAAGATTCTACCCGAACGACAAATACTTCATTTTTAAAAAAATATGGATTTTTTAAAAATCTTTGTGTTACTTTCCTTTTCGGAGTCAATCTGTTTCTCCAGCGTGAAACTTTAATGTGTGGAGATATCTCCTCCAAAATTACATAAAATGTCTCTTTGGTCATTCTATACACTTTTTTAAATTCGGCATTCGGTATCCTATCAATTTCTCTCGCTCTCATTAAACATATTGCAATTTTCAAATCATTAAAACGATCATCCCTACGTTTCCTTCTTTTTTTAAGGGGGGGGGGGCTATAATTTTTTTTTTTGTTGAATGCATAGAGTTGATAAGCGGAATTTTCTAAGACCTTTGCATGACGTCAATTTGATTTTTCATCTATGAACTTTTGAAGAAAAATTGGAAACTAGTTTCATCTCGCTTTTTTTTTACAAAAAAAATTAATTTTTGATTTTTGAAAAATAAAATGCATGGAGTTTTCAAAAAAAAAAAAAATTATATTCATTTTGCATTTTAATGATGTCATTTTGTAGAAATTATTGATAAATTTTTTGGAAAATCAAAAATTTTAAGCGTTGAAATTGGAGAAAAACACATTTCTTAATGCCCCGTTTCCAGAAAAACTATGCAACCCACGAGGTTTTTCCTCAGAATGTTTTGTATTCAGTACAGTCTGGTCTGTAGTCTGACGAGAGGGTTTCGCGAAATTATAATTTGCCGACGACTTCTTTCGAGTTGAATGGAATACTAAGATAAAATTCATAAGAAAGTTAGATAAAATCAGGGGAAAAAGTAGGAATTTCGCAAAACCCTCTCGTCAGACTACAGACCAGACTGTACTGAATAAAAAACATTCTGAGGAAAAACCTCGTGGGTTGCATAGTTTTTCTGGAAACGGGGCATTAAGAAAAAGTCGTGTTTTTCTCCAATTTCAACGCTTAAAATTTTTGATTTTCCAAAAATTTATCAATAATTTCTACAAAATAACATCATTAAAATGAATATATTTTTTTTTTGAAAACTCCATGCATTTTATTTTTCAAAAATCAAAAATTAATTTTTTTTGTAAAAAAAAGCGAGATGAAATTAGTTTCCAATTTTTCTTCAAAACTTCATAGATGAAAAATCAAATTGACGTCATGCAAAGGTCTTAGAAAATTCCGCTTGTCAACTCTATGCATTCAACAAAAAAAAAAATTATAGCGCCCCCCCCCCCCCTAACAGCTAGGATAAAAAATAGTGGTAGTAAAATACTGGGAGGAAACATTAAATAAAAAATTGTGTATTTTTAAATTATCAATTACAAAAAAACGCAAATTTAAAATAAAAAATAAAAATTTGCCTATTAATTAATTTGAATTTTGAAATTCAAGTTTAATAATTTGTTGGTTTATTTATTTTATTGCTCGTGTGTTTGGTCAAAAAAAATTCCTTCAATGCATTTTCACTTGCCCCTTAAATTTTTGAAATAGGCACCATATTATGTATATGGTACCTACATCATTTTTCGTTTCTTAGGGATTCCCTATTCACCGTGTGAATTTTCCTACATCACTTGAGAATGGAGAAAGAGAAACCAGGGAAGAAAACCAATTGAGACCCAATTGGTTATGGTGATGGTGGTTTTGAGAAAATTTTGAAATTACTGGTGGTTCCAATTGGTTTTTGGTTTTTAAAAATTTTCAAAAGGTTTTGGTGCTAAAGTGGATCCATTTAATTTTTTTTTTTTTTTGATTGGTTCTGGTTCTGGGTTTTTGGTTTTGCTTGATTAATTGGTTGTGATGGTGGTTCTCAAATTAAAAACCATTTCAAATGGTTGTGGTGGTGGTTCCGTTTTGGTTTTTCAATTGGTTTTCATCGAATTGCTTCCATTTCGTAGTATGAAAAATATTTCCCAACATTTAAACCATTTATCTATGGCATTAACCATCAGAACCAGATGGAACCATTTTCGTGCTTCCTATTATACCACAAAAGAACTAAAAAAAGATCAGATCTTTGAAATTTGAATAAAAAATTAATTTGCCTACAAGTTACAAACACAATATTGCAATAAATTTAAATTAAATAATATACATTCAAATAAAAAACAAAAAATAATAATGTTTCCACTTTCCAGAGCGCTGAAAAATCAGAAAAATGAAGAAAACAGGCCACAGGGGGTAGGTAAGGGGCCCAATTAAAAAAAAATTCAAATCAAAGTTGTTGCTTGAAGTTCTAGGAATAAATTTGGTCATAACAAAAATTTTGATTGGACCCCTCCTTCCCTTTCAAATCCACTATTTCTCTTTTTAGAACCAAAAAGAACCAATTCCATTAATTGATGGTGGTTCTGGTTTTCATTGTAAAGGAAATTGAAAATGGTGGTGGTGGTGATGGTGGTTTTTTATTTTCAAACCACTTTCTTGTGGTTGTGGTTGTGGTTATTTCAGCAAATGATTTTTCGTTGTGGTTCCAAACGGTTCTCTTCCCTGCCTTTTCGAAAGGAATTGGTTCTTTTTGGTGGTGGTTCTTGAATGAATTTTTGAAGTTCATTGTAATGGTTCCAAATGGTTTTGAAAACCAATTGAAATATCTGGTGGTGGTGGTTTTACCCGGTTTTGGTTTCAATTGGTTTTCTTCCCTGGGAGAAACACTCTGTAGACGAGCATAGGAATGAGCTCCTACATTACTTACTCTGGCAACTTTGTAGACAAGCGTGTAATTTGAATTGTATAAATCAGTGCGACCTGTTTTGCAACGAACATAATTTCCTGGGTAATTGAATGAACTCGCGATTGTAAATTTAACGTTCAAGTTTGTTCATCATCTCACCAACTAGTCTGATTATCGGTGATAACAAGTTTTAATTATAACACTCCACAAGTATGATTTAATGATTGGGAAGCGTTACCCATGCTCGTTTAAATCCAATACTGATAGGTACGAATTTAACCAGCCAGAGGCGCCATGTTACCATCATTCAATCTGCAGAATTTTTTTTTTTATATTTACTTAATTATCCAAATTTTGTTGAATTTTTGCCCCTATACTTTACAAGTTCGAAATTTAGAATTTTAATTAGGTATCACGTCTCAATGCCACGCGTATCAAACTAAAGAGAAAAAAAGGGTAAATATAGTTGGTAAATAAGATGGAAAAAAATTAATCTCTATAACTACTCGCAAACATTTGGCACGCTTTGCCATCATGATCGTGTGTATCGTATATAGAAGAAACCAATAAACTTTTATATTTTTTTACGTAGAAAACCGGATAAAATTATCAAAATAATGCATCGAGTTACGCTTGATTAAGCACATGCATAAAATCATTTTTCGAAACGAGTGGTAAGAATTGGCTATATTAATATCGAATTATCGCAAAAGTATGCGATTTTTTTCAGTACCTGTCATCAATACACCAAGTATAGAAGTTCGATCTCGTTAAAAGTCGAATGAATATTTTTATTCGAGTGCATGTACCTACTTATTTAGTAAGTGGTACGTATCGAGCTTTATCAAGGCGAATTTCCATTCACAATTCATGACAAAACTGATTTTATGCATTTTTAATTTGCACCTTTTTCACGTGCCTAGGTGTGTAGGTAATATTAACGAGGTCGATTTAGTTAACGAGTTATTTGAAGTATTTAACATTTTAGCGATTGAAATTTGCCCGGCTGTAATTATTTTATCTTAAGCATGGGTTATTTCAAATTTAAATTGGGCGTCAGTTCTTTCACTAGTAGGTATGCGTTCTTTGTACTGGCTCAAGGATGTTCATAAAATGTACCGTAGAGTATTCGTTTTTAGAGTTTTTTTTTGTGTGAATTCCGAATGTACATAGGTAGGAAATTGTTTTTTCAAAGCGTTTTAGTATAGTCGTAAAACTAACTTTTGTGCCATTGTTAAAAATAATTTTATGCTTGAATTTTAATCTACGGAATTAATAAGGAAAACAAATCCGCTGGTAGCTATGCCATTTTTTTAAAGGCTCCCCCTTTTTTTTTGATGATTCAGTCCCCTGGTCTCAAAAAGCTCCTGTCTCCATTCGCAGCGCAACTTTGAAATTTCTTTTAGACAAAAGTTGTATAGTGACATATTAAAAATAAATTCGGTTATTATGAAAATTTCGAAAAAATTGTAAATAACCAATTTTTAGTAAATTCAATCCTTTAAATATTTTGTGCTAAAAACTTTTCAGTAGCTTCATTAGGAACTCAGATTACGTGAATTACTCGAGTAAAAGACTAGTGTCTAAGTTACTCAATTTGTTTACATGGACGTGGATTGTTAATGCTGAATTTTACCAAGTTCAAAACTACATAGATACTTGATATTCAAAATTGGAGGGAAGGGAGGGGTCCACTTAAAATTCTTGTAATGACTAAAATTATTCCTAGAACTTCAAGCTAATACTTTTGTTTAAAAATTTTTAAATAGGATCTTTCTCCCCCCCCCCCCATCGATTTTGCATACCACTTCAAAGATACTAATTAAAATTTGGAGAAGGGAAGGGCCTAATTGAAAAAATTTTCAAATAAAAGTTATAGATTAGGATCCTAAAAATGATTTTTGTCATTATAAAAATTTCGATTAGATCCCTCCCTGTCCTCTGATTTCACATGACATCAGGTTAATGATTTTTCAAAATTAGGGGAGGGGTCCAATTGAAAAAAGTTTCGAAAAAAATTGTAGATTAAGGTCCTAAAAATAATTTTTGTTATTATAAAATTTTCGATTAGACCCTTCCCTCCTTCAATTTTGTATAATTTATGACTTAGATACTTGATCATTAAAAACTGGTGTGGGTCTATTTGAAAAAAATTTCAAACAAAAGTTGTGGCTTGAAGTCTTTAAAATAATTTTCGTTATTACAAAAATTTCGATTGGACCCCTCTCTCCCCTACAATTTTGAATATAATGTATCTGTGTACCTAGTACTGGACTGAGTAAAATTCAACAACGATCCACGTCCATGTAGACATTAGTGCAAAAAAAGTAATCTGGGGGGGGCTGAAATTTAAGGGGTCATGACTCACTCAGATTTTGGCAGATTTTATATAAATGTTAATCTTCTGACCTTCTGTACAACTTTTTTTTGGGAGGGGGGGGGGGGGGTATTTTTCCGTTTTTTTTTTTTTTTTTTTTTTTATTTTTTTTTTTTATCGTCAAGTCCATTTTTTGGCCTAATTTTCAAAATATCAGTGAAGCAGTCTACAAAAACGGTTCCTGTTTAAGTGGAATAATGGTTGAAAATTTTAAGTGATTGAAAAAACATTATCATGATCAGGGTTCGGATTTTCATGCTCGAGCATGTTTTTTTGTTTAATACTAGATCGAGAATTTTCAAGTTATCTTTACGTTTCAGAAAATTCTAAGTAAAATTGACCCAACTTGTTTTTGCATGTTTGAGCATATTTCACCTTTCAGCGCATATAAACGCATATTTTGGGTATTTTTAGGGAATATTTTAGGTTTTTCGAGAATATTTCACGATTTTCGAGTTTTTTCGAGCATATTTTGACAAATTTGCAATTTCTCACCTAAAAATTTAGCAAAACTGATACCGCTATTTTTTTTTCACCCGAATGTGCAACACTGGTGGTACTTTTTTGCATATGCCGGCTTGGCGAGTCGATTTAATTTTCAAACTTACCTACTTATTTTGATAAAATACAATTTCGTTATTTTCTCTGATTTAATTAGAATCAGTAGAATTACCAAATTAGAATTAGAATTAGAACGTTTTTTGCTTTTGAGTAAAAATAAAATTCATTTTTCGTTCTTTTTTGTGTAATTTCTCAATATGTGTTCTAAATACGTCCAATTATGAATCAAAATCATGTAGCTGGCGTTTTCCTCTTTAAATTGACACCCATGTCGTTCGAGAATATTTTTAGGTTTTTCGCGCATATTTCGTGTTTTTTAAGGGAATTTTTATGCGCATATTTCCCGTTTTTTCGAGAAAGAATGTCCGAACCCTGATCATGATTATACATAGACGGATACTCATCAAGGATTCTCATTGTAAAAATGGAATTCAACAAACTCATCCCTCAAAGTTCACCTGCGTTTTATAACCTACTAATCTTCATTCAAATTACCTATACTGTTATTACCTACCTGACATATCGTCGTGATAATTTACAGATTTTTTGGACGCCATTTCAAACAAGCTATCTTTAAGAAATCCAGTCTCATTTCCAATGTGGCCTACTATAAAATGGCTACCCTTACCAGAGGGCTCTGGTATCCCAGTGGACAAACCTTTTTTATGGCATCCGCTTTATTTTTGACCGAATCATCGTATCATTTTTCTGAAGTAGTGTGACCACTATTTACCCATGTCTCATCCAAATAAAATATGTTGTAATTTTGATCTTTATATTATTATGACTGTATCTATTTCTCGAAGATATTTTCTTCGCCATAAGATTATTTCAGGCTTTCCTATCAACATACCCACTTACTGTTTCTTCTCTTTTTTGCGTATCTGAACTGAAGCTTCTTCAGAATTCGAAGTACGGTTGTTTCAGACATTTTTGGCAAAATGTATCATCTTTTGATACCAGGTCCAAAATTTTTTTCACAGTCGGTAATTCTTTTTAAAGTAAAAAGAATGAACTTTGCGTCGAATTGTTTCGTGTTGCATGTCATCCATTTTTTCAAAGAATAAGGATGCCTTCCGTTTTATTTTTCTATATTATGGATTCGTTAGCGTACCTGTTTTCAGGTACTCCCGTATAACCTGTCGAACTTTACTCACTTCCATTCCTAAAGCACCTGATACTGTTGTGTAAGCCTCCATAGTTCCCACCTTTATCATATTTTTTTTAATCGAGGCGAAAAAATTTACAATACTAGTTTTCATACCCTTATCAATTACTTGGCCTCGTCGTTTCTTGATAATTTTGAAATTATTCCAATTGAAAGGGGATTCATCTTCCTCGAGCCACAATTTGATCATTTTCTTTTTCCATTTTCATTTATAAAAACACAATGAAATATCGTAATGTACGTGAAAAAGTCATTTTTTTCCTTCTTCAATTTTCATAAAACACAACTTATGTAATATGTCACTAAATGAAAACATGTTTGAATTGTTGTACTGCTCGAGTAAGTTACAAAACCAAAATTATAGGTGCCCGTTTCCATTAGAAATTTTTTTTATGAGTTTTTAGAACTTAAAATTTTGAGGAAATCAAAAAATTTCAAAATTTCAAAATTTCAAAAAATCATTTAAAACATTTTCTTTGCACACCACTGGGTAGAGCATGAAAAATTAAACATTATTACATATTTTTGCCTATATCTGAAATAGAAGGGGCTAGAGGGGGAAAATTTTATTTTAATTCAATCAAAAAATTTCAAAAAAATATTAAAAATAGGTATTTCCTTGGTTATCCTCTCTGTTGGCACAGTTTAGTTATATGTTCGAAAAATTACATACCACCCTTTCGTAGGCTCTGTATGTAACATACGGAAGGATATACATTACCATAAATTCAAGGAAATAATTTTAAATAATTTTTTGATTTTTTTTTTTTTGAGTGAATTAAAATAAAAATTCTCTCTAGCCCCTTCAATTTCAGAGATAGGCTAAAATATGTAATAATGAATTTTGTTTGTTTTTTCAAGTTCTATCCGGTGGTGTGCAATTTTTTTTTGTTGAAATTTTTTGATTTCCTCAAAATTTTAAGTTTTAAAAATTCGTAAAAAATTTACTAATGGAAACGGGCACCTATAATTTTGATTTTGTAACTTACTCGAGTAGTACAACAATTTAAACATGTTTTCATTTCAATCGGTTGCTGGCACTTCTGACATGTCCCTAAAATCAATCCCTACAGTATTAAAAGTTTGGCCTTGAGTTTTGTTAATCGTTATAGCAAAACATAATTTTATCGGAAATTGGAGTCTTTTAAAATTTATTGATTGTTCTGATGGAATCAAAGGAATTCTTGGAATAAAAACTTTTTCGCCCGCTGCCCTACCGGTTAATATTTCTGCTTCTATTACATCTTATAAATATTAAATTTTTCATTAACTTCTTTACGATTAATCTCGTTCCATTACATAAGGTAGGCGGGTTTATATCAGGGTTGTAAATAACGAAACTTTTTTTCGTTACTTCAGTAACGTTATTATTTCGTTACAGAATTCGTGTGATTTTTCGTTATCGTTTCGTTACGATATTTTGTTATTTTCAATTTTTCGTTACGTTCCGTTATAACGTTACTTCAGATCACCTCAATTTCGTTAATTCTTCAATTTTGTAGTTTTGTTACGTTATAACGAAACTTTGTTCGTTATTTCGTTACGTTTCGTTACGCTTTGTTATGGTCAATTTTTTCGTTATGTTTCGTTATTTCGTTACGTTACGTTTCGTTCCTGCAACCCTGGGCAGTTGGTAGGTGAATAAGTAGGTATTAAATGGTGAATTGATGATCATTTTTATTGCAATGCTAAAAAAATAACGTAACGAAAAAATAACGAAAAAAACGAAATTTTTTCGTTATTTTATTACGTTATTTTTGAAATTTTAATGTTTCGTTTTCGTTTCGTTTTCTTCAAACATTTCGTTTCGTTACAATTTTTTCTCTTGTCAGGTTTCGATATTTCGTTACGTTTCGTTATGGTCAAATTTTTCGTTACGTTTCGTTATTTCGTTACGTTACGTTTCGTTCCAGCAACCCTGGTTTATATTTCTCATCAAGATTATTGGACTTCCGACTTTTATTTTCAATTAATGTAAAGGCAACACTGCACTGAGAGAAATGGATAGTATAAAACACTATCTAGGATAGTCCAAAGGCATGCTACCGGTAAAATCGTATTATTCACTATCCATGTAGTATTAATAACTATCTTCTAGTATAATTCACTTTATTAAATAGTGAATATTACTATTTGTACAGTGAATAAAACGAGCTTAGCGGTAGGATGCCTTTGGACTACCTGGATAGTATTTTTTACTATTAGATAGTGATTTTTACCATCTCGACAGTATTTATTACTATTTGGGCAGTGCTAAGTACTATCTCATAAAAATGGATTTCTCTCAGTGTGGAGGTTTTAAACTATTTAAAAATTCTATTGGATAATTTGTCACTTCCATTGTTTTTGAAATCTTAATCTGAAACTTTTATTTGCAATTTTTTTCAAATCCACCTATACCTCCCTTCCATTTTTCAATAATGAGTGTCTTTGTACTAATATGCGAAATTAGAGGAGAGTGGAAGGGTGCAATCGAAATTCGTATAATAACCAAAATTATTTCTAAGATCCTAATCTACATCTTTTGTTTGAGAATTTTTTCAATTGGAATTCACCCTGCTCTCTAATTTTTCATAATAGTACATGGATACTCTATCAATAGTTAGGGAGAGATAAGGGGCGAATTGAAAAAATTTTCAAACAAAAGATGTAGATTAGAATTCTAGAAGTGATTTTGGTTATTAATTATTATACGAATTTCGGTTGGACCTAACTTTCCTTTAATTTCGCATATTAGTACAAATACACTCACTATTGAAAAATGGGAGGAAGGCAGGGGTTAAATTGAAAAAAATTTCAAACAAAAGTTATAGACTAAGGTTCTACAAATAATTTTAGTTATTATAAAAATTTCGATTAGACCCCTCCCTCATCTCTTAATTTCATAAAAATCTTTAGAACAATTTTGATTATTAAAAATGTTTTGATTGGATCACTCCTTCCTCTCCAATTTTGCATTATGCGTGCGAGATTTTCATGTAATTTCAATACGGATAATTCAACAATGGAGGAGATCGGAAGTGGTAAACTCTCAAATGGCTGATTGCATTTTGAACATTCTGGTCGTGTTTTCATTCAGAACATATACTTCAGCTCTAAGCGAAATGATGCTATTACGTACGAATTGTTCGTGAGCTGAAGCTCGACTTCCAGATGGAACCGAAATTTCGATTGTATCCCTCCAATTCAATTTTGACTTGCGGTACAGCCAAGAGCAAAAAAATAGATTCCATCTAGATTTCATTTTAAATTGACCAGATATTAAGTATATCGATAAATCCGAGGTTGTTTGAGACTGAATGCCCATAACGTCCGTTGGGACCGTTGACCTACAATTTCTGCATTAGAATAAAACATCTTAAATGCAGAATCATTGACGTAAAATTATCAAAGACATGATACCTACCTCTTTGCAAAATTTGTTATTCGAATCTGAATTCTTTCATCATACTTACTACTGGACATAAAGATATAAAACATAAATAAATATATACCTGCTCACTTCCGTGAATTTCTGAACAGATGAAAGAATTATTATGTTAACCCCGTGTACACAAATATGGATGAGAATTAATTTACACCGAAGCGGTGGCGATGGCGATCGCCATCATCGTTGTCGTCTTATATTTACCAGCAGCACTATGCACAAAAAGATATTCGCATAATATAGGTCAATACAGTGGCTCAAGGATGTGAGCCAAATCAGTTTACCAGATCGGCATATGGATACAGAACATACACAGCTATAAACTTGTAAATGAACGCAGACTTTTTATACACTGTACATATTATGAAACAAGATAAACTAGTACCATATACATACAATGTTCATAAATATATAATTATCGTATATGTTGATTCCGGATTCAGCGAAAACAGCCAGCGACCGATAAGTACTGATGCGGTGACAAAATTCTGCCAAGAACCAGAACTTGCGCCTTTTTTCATTCATAAAACGGATGCTCGATGAGAAAAAAGTGGTCAATTTGTGCGGATGAATTCTCGATTTTTCGATATCGATAAGGAATGATTTCTGCTTTTTTGTTTTGAAATTGACTGTATCTACGTAGAAGCCGAACACTTTATTTGGTTTTGATTTTTATCAGATGAAAATAAATGTTGTTCTCAGCAAAAAAGAGCTTGGTGTAATTTTAATCTGCGTCAATTTTTCGATTAGATAAGCTGAGTATGAAATACGTTGTTTTTTTTTCAGTTCCATGCGCAAGTAGAGTGGAACTTTCGAAATATTTTCTATTCTCACGCAATGTGGTTTCTTCTTTTTAATTTGAATTTTATAGAATTCGAAGTAGATCTTTGCAAAATCCATTTTGTCTACATTTCTGTCAATGTGGTAATTTTCTTTAGCTTCGATTTAGTATATTCATCGAAAACTCCGGATCATCTTCCGCAATGAATTTTTCTCTTCAACGCGTATTCGCAGTCATAGATTTATTATGAACGAGAACTTCAACTCGATGACCTTTCTTAATGAAAAAATTAATTATCTCGAAAAAAGTACAAATACGATTTGATTACGACTGAGAGAGTTCGTCAAAACCATAAGTCCTTGACATAAGCTTCAATGCAAAGTACACGCATATTGGCGTAATGTCGTAAATACGTAATGGGTACATCTCTGATATTATGTAGGTACAACAAAATGGCAAAAATAGGTACTTATTATGAAGTAATTTACCAAACTGAACGTAGGCTCTGATACGAAAACAATTTAGCCAAATCTAGGAGCAATAATTGTACATCATTAAGGTTGAGTGAAAAAAAAAACATCTCTGTGGTTCATTTTGAGTTGAAATCAATTCAAAAAAATTTTACGCTCTACCTCAAAGGAGAGGGGTGCTAGGGGTCATCAAAGTATGTTCACGTTTGGGAAAAAAATTATTTCTATAGAAAAAAATGATAGAAAATTTTTCATTGCAGCATCGCTAAATTTTGGTTTTTATAAAAAATCGATTTTTACATTAAAAAATTAAGAAATTTTTATTTCTTATAAAAATCGAAAATTAGCAACCCTGCAATGTAAATTTTTCAATTTTTTCTATAGAAATAATTTTTTTGTATCATTAAGAGTCAGTTAAGTCCAGTTTTCGTACCAATCAGATGGTAGGTCTTTTTTTTGTGATTTGAAAATCTCAGTTTTTTTGTGATGCAACTTTTTAGCCTCGTCGTAGGTAAAGGGAATCGATATCAAATTGAAAGGTCAATACCCTGGTGAGGCGTATGTATTCAAATTGCACTTTTTGAGGAGTGTTCGAAGTCTGCACGCAGGTGGCACCATCCAAAAGTGGCAAAAAACTGTGTTTTTTTCTTCAGAAGTGACCCCTCTTTGGGGGCCTGTGGTAGGGAACTAATTTTTTTTTTGTGTATTACGTTTCAACTCAAAACGAAATACCCTTTTGAATATGGTCAAAATCCAAGTTATGTTTTTTTTTTCACTCGACCCTAATTTGTACATAGGATCATAATTCATAAATGATGTGATAAAATTTTTCAGAGCGACAAAAATTAAACCAACAATGACATTGATAATTCAGTATACCTATGACGTAGGGATTTAAATGATATTCTAATTATCAATACTACATCCTGTTAAATTTCTACCATAACTAGCGATATTCTTTTAATAAGTGATTAACTGATTAGTAAGTGTAGATTTCAATGAAAGTTCTGAATGATTCAATGGATTAAACAATGAATGATCCATGTAGTAACAGAGCCCACCTCATAGAGGTTCCTGGTCAGTTTGCTATATAATAAGTGTAATCGAGGAATCGATCTGTTTCTACGCATCTGAAAAAATTAACTGTATTAATCAATGATCTAAGAGTTTATAGGTTCACTAGTTCACCTTGAATGCATAGTATAAGTCTGTTTTAAAATACGCGAAGGCTAATGAAAACTTATTCGTTGCCACTTTATTTGGAAAAAGACTTTTTTTCTAGCTTTTTTTTTGAAGATAAAAAATTATGGATGTTTTGAGCATGTTGTTTGATGATGAAGAGAGGCGATAAAGGGAGTAAAAATATCTCGACTGGTTGAAAGTCTTGACCAGGGCTCAGCCAAGGCAACCATATATGTACCGAAATTTTTATTCCCCCTCCCCCCTCCCCCTCATAGCCATAAGCTATTCGGATTGCTATTACTCTTAGATTTTTTGATATTTCTCTCGAGAGAAATAAAAGTATGTTTTCCAATGATTTTCGAAAATTTCAAAAAATAATTCCTCTCAAACATTTTATTATCAATAATAATTTATCCATTGTTCCTATTTTTATTTTTATTTTTTATTTTACAAAAGTTGTTCAAGAAAGATCAGAAAGAGTTCTTTAAAAAAAAAGTACCTATGGTATTCTTTTAAAAATTCTTCCTAAAATAATTGTGGGAGAATAATCTCTAAAAATCATTTTGTAAATTTTCTCAAATTATTTATGTACTACAAACAAAGACAAATTTTTCTCACAGAAAAATTTTGATGAAAAATTACTATTTGTCAAAAAAAAAGTAACTGAAAATTTTTTTTAGGAAAATTCTCAAGAATAGTGCTTTATTTTGGAGAAAATTTTTTTTCCTAAAAAATTGTCGAAAAATAATCTCTAAAAAGTGGAAATTTACTTGAAAATTCTCTCAAATTGCGTACCTACTGAAAAATTTACTTAAGTTTCAACACAGAGAAGATTTTCCAGAAAAAACTCTAATTTTTGTCCAAAAAAATTTTTTTTAAATATTCTTCTTTAGAAGAAAAAATTCTTTCAAGTCAAATTACCCACTGGAAAATTAAATTGAAAAAATTTCGCAGAAAAATTTATCTTTAAAAGAAGTTTACCTACCTACTATTTTTTTTTAAATCCGTTTTTATAGAAAATCTAGGAAAATCGTTTCAAAAATATTGAGGAAAAATTATGTATCTTAAAAAGCAAAAATTTCATGTATAGAAATAAATTGTCGTTGGTCGAAAAAAATGGAGGGAAATGATCTATTGATCTCCAATATCTACTAATCTCTGAAAATTGTTAAATTCTTTAATTTTTTTTTCATTTTTCGAGAAAAAGATATATTTTTTAGAGAAAAGAATTACGAAAAAACGTTTAAAAAAAATTGACGAAGAATAACCTCAAAATTTACAAATCGTCTTGAAAATTCTTTCAAATCACTGCAGAAGTGTGTTTTTTTTTTGTTAAGAAATCAATAAAGATTTCCCAATAAATTTTCTGATATATTTTCTTTAGAATTTCTGCATACCTTAATTCATAAATGATATTTTCTAAAAAATGAAAATTTCCTTTGAAAATTCTCTCAAAATTTTTTCTTTTCTTTAGCAAAATATCTGTTTTCTTGAAGAAAAAAATTTCCAACCTGAAAACGTTTCAAAAAACTTCGAGTAGCTACCTACCTGTACTGTACCTACCTAATTTCATTTCGAATAAGTAAGTAGTATCTACCTAACTAATTTTTTTTTTTAATAAAAATGTTTTAGTTCACCTTCAAAAGATATTTGTCAACAAATTTCTAAATAAATTAAAAAATTGAATTTTTTGGTTGCTCAAAAACGTAATTTATATCCATGTTAATATTTTCCAACTCCCGCCGAAAAAAATATTGCGGAAATTTAGCTTATTTGTTTATCAATTACAAAAGAATTGAATATTCATCGGAATTTTTAATTGCATTGTTTATTCAACATTTATAAAACACAATTACCGCATGAAAATTAAATTAGGTAAACTTACCATCATTTATAATTAAAATATTCATCGAGTTTAATATTAATGTTTGAAATGGACTTCCGCGACATCTTTTCTTCGTTTCCGAAGTGCATTCCACCACAGTAATGAAAAAAATTTTCTTCGAAGCAGAAAAAAAAATGAGACAAATAATTACTATTCCGAAACATGTCGTTTTTCTTGTCAACGAAGTGCCTCTTTTTTATGGACATCTAAAATACCCCGACTTGGATTTATGTACCAAAAAGTAAGCTCAGATTTTTCAAACTGTGTCACGTTATGTTTTTCGTAATTCACTTACTTGATTTGATCGAATATATTATTTATTTTATGTAACTTTTGCACAGTTTTGAAAAAATATCAGAATGCGTTGACTGGTGTTTGAAGCTTCAAATTGAAGAAATTACTTTCAGCATGTTCTCCAGTATTGTTTTTAAATTCCCCACTGACGAAATAACCAAAACAATGTCTGCTTTTCGGATTACTTTATTGAACTGGATCGACAGGTAAATGATTGGAATTGAAATATTAATCACGAGAAAGTATGAAAATTAGTTGAAGGATTTTTATTTTTTTATTATTTTCATTATTTTTATTTTTTTGTTCCAAAGTGAAATATTAATTTCTAAAGGGATACGTTTGAACGTTCTCGATTCCTTATCAGAGTTACCTTCAGATATCTGCTACCTGGTTAGAATTCTTCAAGATGTTACCAAAAATAACACGAAATTAAATTTAAATATTTTAATCGGTCACCTAGGTTAGTTTATTGAATAAAAATCGTCGAAGATACCAGGACGATGATTTTAATCAATCGAACATTGCAGGCGAAGTTCATCTCAGAAACGTAGATATGAAGTTCCAGTCTTCTGAATGTAAATCTGAAAAATATATATTTACCAAATGCATTTCCTCTTTTACCAATGAACCTCAATTGATTGTATCGAATTGTACGTACAAAAGATTAACGGATTATTTAATGTGGAAAGTAAATACCATCGTTCACTATCTATTACATTATTCAAAAGTGAAGAATTTCCACTATTTCTTCCTTTTTTTTTTTTTTTGTTGCAAAAATTTTTTTTTTTTCAGACTTCTTCGAGAAACATTTTACACTTTCATAAATCCTGGAGCAGTGTGAAATTCTACCATTTTCTCAGATGTTTACTTTCCTTTCAATTTCATGAAACAAATCGATCAAAACTATAATCTTGGGGGAAAATTTACGACCAGCTAGGTACCTATACTCACTACTAAGGTATTTTAAAAGGTCAAGCTGAATAATATCGATTGAAAACAATTCGTTTTTCAGGGTGTTTGTAATCAAATCAAAACTCCACAAATTATCTAACACAAATGATAGACTGGCGTGGCGTTTTACGTCAAAAGTCACCATAGCTGCACTTTAACCCTATTATTTAATGCTGTTTCAGTTGATAAAAAAGAGATAGATTATAATTTTCATACGTATTTTATTCAATTTTACCGTCTGAATTAACGTATTCAGTCTGGAGTTGAGATAAGGATAACATTTGATCCTTCCTCATTTTACGTAAATAGATATTGATTGAGTTTTTTCTTCAGCTGTGATATGGAATATTTAAAAAAAAATAATACAGAAAGGTCAAGACTATTTCGTTATAAAAAAAAATAATAATAATCTGGTTTTTCTTGTGAAAAAGGATTGTGGTTTTTACAATGAGGCTAAAATTTTCAAATTATCTTATCAATGCTTCATTGAGAAATGATCTACCGCATATGGATCAGTTGATACATAGGTAAATGAAATCTCCGCACCGGTTTATAATACCTGGAACTACTAATATTCGTCAATGTGAATCAAATAAACAGAAAACCCGATGTTATGACTGATGCTTGCCGCATTCGATATTCATATTTTAAATCATGATTCAATCTTTGATCCGCGTATTGCATCACGTATCGTATTAACATATTTTTAAACATTTTGCGATAAAGTTAACGAGTTTTTAATTGTTTAATGTCATTCTTAATTTTACTTTTGATGTTACCGTGACAAAATTTTCCACACCTTTCGGGCGCCCATTCGGTACCTAAATCACCCTTCTACGTAGTTTTATTAGCGTAAAAAATTTGTATTGTGATTTAATCGGTCCGAGTACTTTTTTCTTATACCTACATACGTATTTTTAAACTTCTCGTGTTATTCATTACTTATTTGTTACACAACGTCAACGAAGTTTATCAAAATATCTTCGTAAGGTTCATAAACCCTGAGCTGTAAGTTATCGAACTGAATAAAATTAGAACTTGATTTTGATAAGTGTATTTGATTTGCGAGTAATTAATAGATCCATCGAATTCAAGATCAAATTAAACTAACGGTAGGTACTTGTAGAAAATGAAATACATACGTAATCACAATCAGGGCCGACAACTTGGAATTTTTTAGAGTGCAGCTCGATTTTTTCCCTCAGTTGGAAGTGGGGGAGGGGGGTTAACATTTTTTCATGTTGCATGTGAAATGATATTTTTCTCCAAAAGTTTAAGAAATATTTCTAAACCAAAAAAGGTTTTTTTTTAAATTGTGGTTTTTAATAAGAGATTACTTTTTCGAAAACAGGAAAGGGATTTTTTCCATAAAATGATCAAAGATTTTCTTTTCCGAGAAAAATTGAAAGACTTTTCCAAAAATTTGGAAGATTTTCTTCCCCAAAAAGATGTTTCTCATCCAAAAAGTTGAGATACATAATTTTTTTCTGAAAAAATAAAGATTTATTTGCAGGTAATTTTTTGTTCCAAAAATATTGAGATTATTATTTTATTTTTAAATAAGCAAATTTCAATCAATCAAATTTCCCAAAACACTGAAAAAAATTTTCAAAAAATTGAGATTTATGTAGGTACTTTTTTTAAAACCTATTTTATTCATTTTTTAAATGTGAATTTTTCTCCCACTGACTCCGAAGAAAAGTGATATAACTTGACTATTTTAAAAATTTAGAGATGGGGTTCTCAAAAAAAAAAAAAAAAAAAAAAAAAGGATTTTTTCCAACAGAAATATTGAGATGTTTTTTTTTCAATAATCGAGATTTTTCACCCGAAACAATGAACAAATGAACAATGTCATTCTTCTTTCACGAGTAGGTACCTACATATTATTTTTTCTTCCCAGAATTTTATTGAAAGATGATTTTAGTAAAAGTTTCGATTTTTTCTGCAAAAATAAAAGTTTTCTTTCCAGTAGAAAACGTTTTTTTCTTCTTCGAAAAGGCTGAAAAAAAATTAGATTTTTTTTAAATACCGGCTCTAAAAATATGTAATGTTTTTCAATTCCAAGGAAATTGGGGAGAAATACTTCAAGTTCAAGAATTTGAAAAATATTTGTACTTGCAAGAATTGAGAATTTTTCACTCTTAAGAAATTGAGAAATTTTATTAACAAAAAAATTAAAAGTTTATTCAAAACATGAAGAGATTTTTTCCTCCAAAAAATAGGATTTAACTCTTTGGGGAAATTTTTTGCGTTCGTCTGCATTCATTTCTTCGTAATTTCTTTTTTAGCTGTGGTGGGTATGGCCACTTTTTCAATTCAAAATGGTAATTTATTTGAAAATTTTCGCCATTGCTTCGCTTGGACAGCAAACACTTTTCAGTTTTTGATTAAATTGAAATTTTTTTCCTTGGATGAAAACTCGCAATTTAATTTTTTTTTTCCCTTATAATAAATCTTTCTATTTTTTAAGAATTTTTCAAATTTTTTATATGATAGAATTTCTTATTTTTTGAGAGTAGAAATACTTTTCATTTGAATTTTTTTTTTGGGGGGGGGGGGGTTATCAATTTTTCCAGAGTGAAAGTATATTATGTATTTTTCATTTTTTGAGAAGAATTTCTTGATTTTTTTGAAATTAAAACAAATTTTTATTTTTATTTATTCATTTTTTTGAGAATGAAAAATCTATTGAATAGAGAATCCAACTTTTTGAATAAAGTCTTTCAAATTATTAGAGAGAATATTTAATTTTTTTTTTTTTCTTTTTTGAGAAAAAAATTTTCAACTTTTTGGGAAAAAACTTTCATTAATAAAATTTTTTTCTTTTTTTAAAATTCTTAAAACTTTTTAGATTGTAGAATATTTTTGAATTTTTCTTAGAAAAATGTTATCGTCTTTTTTTCAAGTAAAAAAATTCAATTTTTTCTAAAGAGAAAGTATTTCTGATTTTTTTCAGGAAAAAATTAGTCGATTTTTTTGGAATAAGAAATTATTTAATTTTTTTAATTTTTATTTTCAATTCTTTTTCTAGAATGAAATTTCTTGTTTTTTGAGAGTAACTAATTTTTTTCTGATTTCTCCTTTTTTTTTCTAAATAAAAAATGTCATATATTATTATGAAAAAAAATTCTCAATTTTTCAGGTGTCATGATACTAAACTTATGTAATTCTCATAAAGAGGATTTTCAAATATGGTTTTTTGGATTTTTAAAAGAATTTCTTGCTAAAAAAGTGATTTTTTTTATCCCAAATAATTTTATTCTGACTCTGAGAGATTTTTATCATAATTTCATAATTATGGTGATTTTCAAATTAATCAGAAAGAAGTTTGTATGCAGAATTTTTTAATATTTTTTTTTAGAAGTAGGCAATTATTTTCTGTAAATTAAAAAAAATTATACCCAATTACTAATTTATTTTTTAGGGAAAGTGGGAAACTGTTTTCATAAAAGGGGTACATGAGCAAAACTAATTGAGAACCACTGCTATAAAACAAGAATTTTGGGGATGGAACGACTCGTACTATCTAATTTGACAAGACGTGCCGAAAATATTGAAGAGAAAAGAACCAATCGAATTTTTCTTATCACAAGCTCGTATAAATTTTTAATTAGAAAAAACGTGTCACGAGGTAGTAGTACGCGCTAAACTGGGCGTTTTAATCTTAATTAATGACTCGTGCGAATAATTCGGAAAAAATACAACACAATTTATTCTCATTAATTAAAATTCGAACGAAGAGAAAATTTCAATTTTCCTCAAGAAAGTTCTATGTTACGAATTTTTTTAATTTTTTTTATTCACTTCGAGAAGAATGGAATACGACTAATTCTATATAAGTAGGTAACAATTACGCTGTGAGGAAATGCCTTCTTTCAAGGATATCGTAGGAAATTTGTATGAATTGTACTACAGAGCTGAACAGACTAATGTATTTTTCCAAAACAATTACGAGCCTACAGCCTGTAATGAAATTTATGCAAATTTTATCCAATTAATTACTACTCGCGAATATGCTAAAACTCGTATAAAAATTTGAAATTTATGAACGAGTTTCGTGAAAGTGAAAAATTGTCATCGTGGTGATAATTACAAACTCCCTGTCTCTTCATGGCTCATTTTAACGTCTGATTTCTAACATTCAATTCTAAACTTGTTGATCGTGTCGCGTTCTTGGTTTGTTCCTTGTTGATCATAGTTCGCAGTTCGTAATCCTAATAAATAATCGTGGTACAGGCCCTCTAGCTACGTGAAGCATTCGGTTAACATTGGAACGAGACGGCAACACTGCTCAGGTATTCGCATTCGCTATCAGTTAAAACGAATTTTATGTAGGGCGGTTCGTTGCAAGTTTTTATATGAATTCGTATTTCGTTGCACGGCTGCGGTTTCCGAGTGCGACAACAAGTTGACCATATTTATAATTGAATTTAATGTGCGTATTTTATTTTGTCTTATAATATTCGAGTAATTTTTTTCGTGCATAGACAGTGTTGAGTTTGATTTCGGTAGGTACAGGACGGCGCCGTTAAAATAGGGGAAATTTTACCGGCTGATTACGTTCGTTCGTTGGTTGTTTGCATGAACGTGCTCGTCGTTTAATATTTCACCGCGGTACGTCAATGTATTCAGTGTTCTTGTGTAGTCGTGATGAGAAGTGCGTATCAATAGTAGTGAGATGTTGTAGATTTTTTTTCGATTTGTGAGTGTACGTGTAGTAAACCTCGTGGTGTTCGGTTAGTTTTGCTTGACCGCGTGTCATGTACTCGTATTGTAGTATTATGTTATGTTAGTTCGTTGAATGTGTTCGTTCGTGGTTCGATGATGTGAGTTTTTTCCTATTCTAACTGTCTCGCGTTTTCGTAATATGGGAAAAGTGTTCTTCGGTAGTGCATCGTTATCGTTGACATTTTACGAGCTACGTAAAGATCACGGCGACGATCGAAAATATATCGTTTGGAATTATTTAAAGATAAAGTATAAACGTTAGTGCGCGTTGATCGGATCGTCTGGTGTCGAACAAATGCCAAAAAGTGTACCGGTACAAGGTGAAGAGATGACGAAAAAAGAGCTACCGAAGAAACTCGATCACGTCGATTCGAAGCTGGAAGACGATGCCAAGCATCGTAAAAGGAGATCGGGTATTGTGACCACATCAGGTAACTCGTGTAGGTTTTTATCCGTCGACAGACACGATTTTCAGTTCCCTTCGGTTAAAAAATTAGTCAAAAAATACTCTCTGTTGATTTCGCAACAGCACGACCGACGATGTGTGCGAAATATTCGCGTCAGTGATGACCAACGTATGCACGACGATACGAATACGATAATCGAGGGTGATAATTCTAGTCTACGGTGCTGCGATTCGAACGCTATTTTGGATGAGCACCGATCTGTTTTCAACTTTGATAAAATACCATCGGACGAAGGATGTTTTCTATCGTTACCTAATCACGGTCAATTTAGTGATCTAAACAGTCCGGCTACCAGCGACGATGGATTATGGTTTATGGAACCGCCATCGGTCAAAAGATCCGAATCCGATTCTGCCATCGAAACGTTGCCGGAAAGCGACGACGAAAAATGTTCCTATACGGCTGGTAATTCCAACTCTTCTTCTCGAACTACCACTCGATCGAATTCCAATTTCACCGAAGATGAATTGAACTACAACGATAAATTAGAATTTAATAAATTACCCCTAGAAAGGTTATCGATTAAGAATTTCCATCGTAGACAAACGTGGACTGGACCGTTACTAAATGACGTCGTGAACGATTCCGAAATCAACGAAAATCAAGTTAAACACAGCGTACGAAAAACCTGTAGCTTGGACCAGTCGATTAAAAAATTCAACGAATATCAAAATGGCATCTCGAGATATTTATACAGGCCCAATTATAGAAAAGCTTCGGAATACTCGAGCGAAGATTTCGACGACGAGGAAATGCGCTACAGAAGCGTACGAACACCTTCGGTGGTAATCAGCGATCATTCGGATGATCCGAATTTTGCCTCGTCCACCATTACTCTGGAGGAAATAGAAGAATTTCAAAGCTGTCGGCTGAAAGACCAAATGAACAACGTGTTCGCCGATTCTGGCTCCGATTGCAGTATTAGCAGTACTTGGAGTAATTGCAATAATTGTACGAATATCATCGATAACGAATACGACATCGTCGAATGCGGTAGAAAAATATCCGATTGTAGTTCCTGTAGTAATTTGAGCTGCGAAGATGAGCAAGAATTTACCATCGCCAGAAAGGTAAGATTTTGCACAAGTTACTGCATGGTTAGAGTATAATTTCATCGGTGATGGGTTTTCCTGCTTGGTACTGCAGGCCATTTTCACATATTGATAAGATAAGCCTTTCGTAGAACATGTCCAACAGGAAAATTAATGCCTTGTATTATCTATTCTAACTTTATCGAGTGTCAAATGCCCTGTCTGAATGTGCTCGATTTCGAAAGTATGGTTTTCTTTTATTACTTTATCTCGTTGGTAATGTGAAATAGTGTGGATGTATCTAGTATGTACACCTCTGTTGGTAGTTTTTATAGCATCTATTTTTGCAATTTTGTCTATTTGATGAATTGCTCAATTATCGAGTATGTAGTTTGCCCAATATCTCAGCATGTAGACTGGTGAACTCCACAGGTTGGCTATTTAATTATTAAACGTATCCGGCGTTTGGGAAATTTTTACGTAATTGTATTCTCGAGTAATTTATCGACGCAACTGTAACATAATATTCTACTTGAAGTTCTTTCCGAATTTAATTATCATTTGTGAGACAAAGAAACAATTTGAGAAAAGAAACCACTTTTGGTAGAAAAGTGAAATACCAGAATGAAAATGCAGCAATAAAAGTGGAGGTCTAACTCGGCGCTTCGTGCCTCGCCACCCCCTGGTTGGCTCTATTTGCACACTACGTTTGAAAGTATGAAACAAAGAAACATAGTATATGCTTTTACTCTGTGACAAAATGTCTAAAAGTCACGAATATTAATTTACATGGAAATTTAAAAATCAAAAAAGTATAATAAACTAAACGTAATAAAAATTAATTTCCATGGAAATTAAAAAATTAAAATAGTAATAAAAAAGTCTAAAATTTTTTAATTTTTTCAGAATGTCCAACAAAAAGCTTGAAAATCATAAAATTTTTTTTTTAAATTTCAAGTTTCAAAATGTCCAAAAGTAATAAAATTTATGACAAAATATAAGAAAGTCATCTTTATAAAAAAATTTTCAAGTTTCAGAATGTCTGACAAAATGTCAGAAAGTCATATTTTTAAAAAAATTTGCAAGTTTCAGAATGTCTGACAAAATGTTTAGAAAATGTCTAAAAATCATGAAATTTCAAAAAAATTTACAAGTTTCAAAATGTCTGACATAATGTCTAAAAAATCGAATTTATTAAAAAAAAATTAAGTTTTTTTATGCCTAATGTAACCTAACTTAACCAATTTGTTTTTGGGTCGGATTTTCCATTTTGGTCTCCGTAAAAGCATAATACTATACTAAAAAAAATAGTGATCTTTACTTTTTGAAGAATTATCATAGAGAATTAAACGTTCCTTCTGAAGTCTCGTGATTTTTGGAGTCTAAGTTCTTGCTCTAATATCTTACGTACCATCGGTTTTTAAAGTTATACATTCTAATTGCTAATTTTAAACAAAGGGATGAAAAGAGTTCTCATGATGAAAAATTCCATCATAAGAATTCATACTACACAGTATCTGAAGGTCCTATGAAAAAGACGATGAGTAATTGTAAGCAACTAATTTTTTCCTGAGAAGCTGATTTTTCGTGTATGTAATGCAAATCTTGAACTTCAATTGAGGGATCGTTTGTAAAAAAAATTTAAAATTTAAAAAAATTTCATTTCACAAACTAAAATTTTACGAGAAAGACGATGGTGGTATAAGTTAAAAAAAAAATTAACCATCCTCAATTTTTTTTCAATTTTAAAAGTACATACGTGTTTTAGCTGATTTGTTTTTTAAAAACAACCATAATTATATTCGACATTTTTAAAGGCAAGTCGTAATTATGGAAAATTTGGTGAACAATCAACACACCGTGAATCAAATTTTCGTCCCCCTCCCCCTCTCTACAAACATGATTTGAGTACGTCATTTTGGTCTCTATAAAATTTGATTTTTTGACTATGGTTGTTTTTACGTAAAACGGACTTCGCAATTGTAAATCAAGAAAAAACAACAACAACAACAACAGCAAAGAAAATTCAAAAAATACTTAATTGAAAAATAAAAATAATGAAAATTTGTAAAAAAAATTACAAACCCTAAAAAAATCAGCAAACGAGAACAAGTTGAAAAAAGAACCAAGTTGGAAATTCTTAAAATCACTTCTTACCATTTTTTCCATACGTTTTTAGTTATATTCTTCTGTACACGATACTTTGCATTCCCTTACTTGGTTCGTCTGATTCACATAGAAATTTTCTCAACATAAAAATTAGTTATTATAATTATGTTAGAACTTTATTATTATATATTAAATAAATACTCTTCTTACCATGTTGGAAATAATCGCATCAATTAAAACGATAACGACAAAATATTACCTATTCGAACTTTATTTAGAAAAAGTATTAAACGAAGAACATCGATATAAAAATACGAAAATTAACTGAATAGAATGAACGAACAGTTTTACCATAAACTTAAAACCTAAAAATAACTAAATAAGTGTTGCCAATTTCTTAATATTATAATATAGGGCTGTTCGGATACCCGGTCCGAATCGGGGATTCGGAATCTGATTCGGCGTTTAAATGGAACCGGGTACTCGATTCCTACCCGGTTCTTGAAAATTTTCTGTGTTATGCTTGATTTTCGAATCAAAATTTATTGTTTTAAATACAATTTGGCCTCGACTTTATTAATCGAAGCGTTTTTATAGTTTTCTGAGTTTTCGATCAATTTTAGACAAAAAATAAACAGTGATGCAAGCATCACGAACTTTCCGAATCAATAAGTATTTAAAAAAATATTAACAAAAAAATATTTGTAAAAAAATCGATCATCGAATATTATGTAAAAAAAATTGATTATCGAATATTTTTGAAAAAATCGACTATAAAATATTTTTTGTATTTAAAACGTCAGCAATTACACTGAAAAACGTTAAACATGACACAAAAATATTCGGCAAAATCACACTTGCTCCATTATTATTAATCGTGAAAAAATATCATGATGATGTAAACAAAACAACCATTCGAATACCCGTACATCTTATCATGAATAAGACAAAAATGCAAAGCATTGCGCAATGCGCATGTTAGGGAAAGGAGAGCAAACCGGTACACCCGCGGACGCGGTGAAAGGACCACCATACGAAAAAAAAACAAAAAAACAAATGACGTATTTATTATCGCAAGGGTGAGTTTTTATTACTCGACCGTTGGACTATCACCAACCCATAGACACACATCAACACACATACAGACCAATAAGACAAAAATGCCGAAAAAGATGTCAGGATATAGATAAACAGTTTCCTTATAGATAAACACTTGAACCGTTCCCTTTATCGACATCTAAAACGCGACAAATGTGAAACTCAACGATTTTTCGCATAAATCGCTCGTAAAATTTTTTCTATTCAACGTAAAGGCCCCAAATTCTTGCGTAGCCTTCGTTTATATAAACCACTTCTCATCGCCGAATTTCAACGAGATATCTCAAGTAGGGCGATTGGAATCGTGTTAACAAATTTTTCTGCACACATACACACACACACACATACATACGGAACATCATCTGGAAATTGGTCAAAACAAATTTGTACGAAGTCAAAATTTGTCTAAGTGTAATATTCGTGAAAACGCATTTCGCACCGAAAACAATACTTTCCTTACAACGCTACGCGCTGTTCGGAAAGTAAAAAATTGTTATGAAAAAATAAAAAATTAGCCACATGACAATTTGTCACGATTTTTTATGAATAAGATCGATTAAGATAAGGAACCGGTCCGGATTCGGGTACCCGATTCCATAGCTAAAAATATCCGAATCCACGTACCCGGGTACTCGATCAGCCCTATTATAATACAATAGAAGCATTCAATTAAGGAAAAAAAAATCAAAGAAATAAATAAATGTGTTTTTCTCAAACTACTTTTTCTAAGTCTCAACTTTTGAAAATTCCTAAATTTATGTCTCATAAGACGTTATAAGCCAAATTTTCAAACTTCATCTCATTTTTTCAGAAATTTCGTCCACAGGGTGTCTACAAGGTAGTGAACTGAAAAAGTAGTGATTTTTGGAGTAGAAGTAGTGCAAAAACCAAAATTAGAAAATCACTAGGGTCTAGTTTGCTGAGTTTGTTTACAAAGAACTGGCTCGTTACTAACTTTTACCTAGTCTAATCCTACATTGATGCTCAATATTCAAAATTGAAGGGGAGAAAAGGGTCCAATCGAAATTTTTGATATAACCAAAATTATTCCTAGAATTTCAAGCTACAACTTTTGTTTGAAATTTTTCTCAATTGGACCCGTACTCCCTCGTTTCCCTCGTTTTTAATAATATGTGTTTCTAAGTCGTAATATTTTCAAATCGTTGTGGGCAGAGGTGTCTGATCGAAAATTCTATAATAACCAAAATTATTTCTGGGACCTTAGTCTTCAAATTATATTTGAAAAAGTTTACAATTTGACCTCTCCCCCAATTTTGAATAAATATATCTACGTAGTGTTAGGTGAAATCGCAGGGGAGTGAGGGGTCCAATTGAAATAATTTTCAAACAAAGTTGTAGTTTGAGGTTCTGAGAATAATTTTGGTTATAACAAAAATTTTGATTGGACCCTTCCCTCCCCTTCAATTTTGGATATCAAGCATCTGAGTAGTATTGGACTTGGCAAAAATTAGCAACAACGAGCCACTTCCATGTAAACATACTCAATAAACTAAACATTAGTGGAAAAATTAATTTCGTCCATTAACAAAATGGCTAATTTTTTCTTAGTATTGGAAATATTGAGATTTTTCTTTCTATTTGAAAATTTTTCTTCAGTGAATTTCTTTACTCAAATTTCTGTAATTTTTCTAAAGGGGGTTGTGGGTAGTAGTGAAAAAAAAGAAGTAGAAAAAGTATCGATTATTGGGGGAAAAAATTCTTGAAGATATGATCCACAATGTTTATCTCAATTTTCACAAATTTACTTAAGTGGTCCCTTTTTTTGAATAGCGTTACATTACTGTAATTTTCTCTTTGCTGAAAAAAAAACACAATTTTCCTGATTTCTTTATCATTTTACCATATTATGTGGTTGAAGCCACGTACACGTATATTGTAGACGAGAGAGGAACCCCTATGAATGTTTTTTCGTATAAATTTGCACAGATGTGATTGATGTCATTTATACGGGATGACAACATAGCATGGCAATATTATCTACAATTACAATTTGCTAGTCTCGAAATAGTACTCATAATTACATGGGTTTCCGGCGCAACGCGGAAGATATTTTTTCAATGACAATAACATTTTTCAGCATATTGTGTCACTTTTCAGCGAACTGCCTACTATAAAAATTTTCCAGCCGATCCTCCTCTTTGTGAAAACTTTTCGAGGGAATTGATTCGAAAAAATGTTGCTCTATACGAGTGATACAAAATTTCTCAAAAATATAATGAAAATTGATCCACGTCTGAAGCCGTTGTGGGCGTACATTCTGAGAAAAATTATTCACTGATTCAGTCGATCATGAGCTTTTCTAGCTTGTCCTTGGACACGTGTACCTGCGAGTGTCAACGTACACATTTTATGCATATGGTAACGCTGTTGCTTGTGGTAAGAATGACGTCAATACGCACCTTACCTTTTACCTGCTTTGACCAGCATGGAAGTTTAAGTTATTAATGTACACACATCGATTCGGTGTTAATTGTTGTTCGATACAAATTCGTAATGTGTGCAGGCATGGCATGGTCGAGTGAAATGTATATGTTACTAATTTGCAAGTTTTGAATAATTGCCATATCTATGTACTTTTCATAACCGATCGTCTAGGTCTGTTCTTTTCGGTAACTTCATACGGTACCATGTACTTTGGGTCGAATAAAAATGCGTTTTTCAACGGGCTCAAGGCTCTCGGAAATTGCCCAGACTATATCGAGCATGGTCATCTCCATAGCTGTCGAAATAATGAAAGAAAAAAAAAATCTAAAAATTTACATATAAAGCACAAAAAAATTTCCTTCCATAGAAAAAGCAGTTCCTATCATGAGTATCACTACGAATTTTTACCTAAATTGCCAAGTGTTTTACATTTTTTTTGATTTCCATAGGTATTTTAATTCTGAATTTTTCCCCCAATTTTAAATTCATTTTTAGTCAACTTTTGACTAATTTATTTATTGATCTCGTTTTTTCCAAAATTTTTAATTTTCAATTTTTCCGATTTTGAAACTCTTTAATAATTATTGTAAATTTTTTCAATTTTCTAAAAAAAAATTACCTCTGTTTGAATTTTTATTTTTAATCAATTACTTTTTTCTTTTGATTTTTCCAATTTTAGTATTTTTGATTTTTCTATTTTTTCAGAAACAATTTATGCAATGGTGGAATTTCATTTTTGCCAGGTTATTCTTTCATATCTTTCAGAAGATGTGAGCGTGAAATATCAACGGAGTAAACCCACCCCCTCAAATATTAACCGTATAAGTCAAAATTTGTGATTTTTCAGGGGAGCAAAAATAAGATTTCAAAGCTGAGTGTTTTATGTTATATACTTTTTGAACACTTTTGAAATAGAAATGCAGCGTTACTTGAGTATAATTATACCAGTGTTACCAATATATTATGAGAAAAATCCCTTACTTTGTAGCTTCCCTCTGGTGAGTTCATAATTTCACGCTGAGTTCATTTTTCATCTCCTTACACTTTATTTTTTGAAAGGAAATATTTCAAAATTTTCCTACAAAATTCAAATAATTATTCCATCAAAGTTTTTTCTTTAAATTTTTCACAAAAAAAATTTAAATGTTTTTCCAACCAAATACGATTTTTGTAATTGTGCTATTCTTATTTTGTCGTTTTCATAGTTTTTGTATTTGAAATTATGGCTCTTTTCTGTGTTTTCTATTGATCAATTGTATAGCTGGCGAAATAGTATTTTCGTCTTCGCACGAGGATGATTAACTCGTTGCTTTTGCACGAAAAATTAGATAGGTTTTGGTATTCGATGATTTTTTGAGGGGTTCATTACAGATAGTGTTTTTCTTAGCTCCTTTATAGGCGAGTACTTTTCTTTTTTTTAAACGATTATATTTTGGCAATTTGTAAGTCTTTTTTGGAGATGGGTGCGATTCGCCTTCAGTAAATTCCACACTGTCAGCTAAAAATAATGAGATGACCGAGAACTATAGGATCAACCTTTGAAATACATCCTTGGTAGGGGTTGATGAGCTGCAGTTTTGGTATTCTTTTTTGGAAATATATTTCTCCTGAAAAAATTGAAAACTTGTAAAATGAGTTCTAAGCACCAAAAATTCCTTTAGGCGTCTTTTGATTAGATTTCAGACTAGGTGGTTGTATATGCATACCTTTTACATATGTCGCTTCAGTCACGTCGATGGGTAACGTGGGCGTAGAACGTGTGCCTGTACATATTATTCAAGTGCGTCATAGCTTCCCTCTGCCCTTCAAAAGTTTGAAGCGCGATCACTTTAAAGCTTATGCCTTTTACTGTTTACCCTTGTGTTTTGCTCGTTCTGTCGTCTAAAATTTAATTTACCTTTACGTAGGTAAGTAGATATAAGCACCTCGTTTAACGTACTCCTACGAGTAAATTACTAAAATAAACATTAACCGAATGCGAATTAATTTCTTTACCGATGACGTTAAAATTCATCTTCCAAACGAGTTAACGACGTTCGTATGCGTAACTCTGTCAACTAAAACATATTAAAACACTAATCAAAATTTCAAAAAGGTAATTTTATTGGACTGTGTGCAGTCGCGGTGCCTAAAATGGCATAAGAATTTTAACGTGCCGAAGAGAAAATGCTGGTAAAATATTGTTCAAAGTAAATTTTCACGTATCGTGTGCGATATTACGTATACAGGTGGCGGTGATAGAATGTCTATAGGGATGTTTGAAGTAGGCATAGCGAGCTTGTATACAAGGACGTGTCGAGAATACGAGAAAAGTTTTCAAAAATATACCTCTGCGTGGCGATGGCGTGGAGTTTTCCAAATGGCGAATAAAATGAATTCGCAGAATGGCAGAAATTGTGGGAAAGAAAATTCAATAGTTCACGTGGGAATCGGGTTTTGATTAGAAAATAGTTTATGCGAAGTGTTTGCTAATTGGGAAACTCTTTGATCGAGTAATTTTTTTATTCTAATTGCATTTGTTTTCCCCCCAAAGTAACTAATGATGATTAGTATGAGATCAGTTGTCGTGATGACGCATTCACAGTCAACCATTCGGAACATTTATATTAATGCATACTTTTTCGTCGGGGTGAATGGGTGATTCTTCCCGAATTATGGCTCAAGTAATTTGAAAATGAGAATGCTCTAGGCTGGCCTTATTTTGAAATTTTTTCGAGATCACAAGTTAATTGGTGACACATCTGGAAAAAATAATTCTCTGCTTCTTTTTTGTTGAGTGGTGTTGTAAGGTTGACTCGATAATACTTCTTTTTTGTTGAGTGTTGTTCGGTTCCATCGACTACTCTTTTCTTCATTATGGTGAGAAGACTTCGTACGACAAAGAAGGTCGATGCAATGTCGTCCTCCTAAAAAAACAAAAAGATGAAACATTTTGGAATTAAAATATAAAATGAGTTGACTCGATAACATCAACTATATCATTGTTGGCTGATTTTCATTACATTGGTGACCTCTAGTTTGTGGATCATCTTCGTCTCTAGAATCACTGCATTGAGAAAAAGAGTCAGGATCATCTTCATCCTCAGAATTACTGCACTGTGTATTTCCTTGATTTTCAGATTCCCTGTATGTTACTTTAGTCTGTCAGTCTGCCAGTTCATTTAATAAGTGATCAGGGATGGACGGAAACACGATATCTTTGTATAGATGATTGTTTGATTTCAACCACAGCAGAGCTTTGTATAGTTTGGTAACACTGACCAAACTTTGATTTGTAGGCATTCCTCTCACCATTATATACAATTCTTGATTAGGAATGAGACATTATTCAGGTTTGGGTAATTTCTCCAAAGATTATTGCACTGGTAATGGCAAATGAAAGGTTCTACCAACTACTTTTTGATTCAAAACACTTGTTGGTTAAATCTGACCTGAAACTGTTCCCATTTTCATTACAACTTGAAATGTTTTGGCTCTTTGAATTAATTTAATAATCTTTCATACTGATTCAAAGTCTTGTATCTCTTCTGGAATTTCATCCACAAACAGATTATTCAATAGACATGTAGGTGATAGTTTTCATTTGCGAAAGTGACCCAAACAATAAGTGCATATGTATTCATTAGGTAGCTTTTATACTTGATCTTCTCTAGATTGGCTATCTTTCCATTAAAAAACTTAGTAACAAATGCATTCGCATCACTAAGTACCTACCAAGTTTACTTCCCCAGAATTCTCCTCTAGCTCTCTCAAGATTCTTTCAGAAGATACCTGAATGAATTTTTTCCTCCTCTATCACTCGCATTAAAATATCTTCCATGGTCTTAATGAGTTGCACGTACTAATTGTGTTGATGGTGTTTTCAGTACGTTGTATTCGTTGTAAGTACACCGGGGGAATCAGGGTCCATTTTATCGGCGATTCGAATTTGCTTTTCCGAATAAATTGATTTTTTGGTATTTTCGTGTCATAGATTATTGATATATTTTTCTTCGTGATGATATGTGTTTCATCGTGTAGATCGAATAGGTTCATTCTAAAGAACACATGGGATCATTTAAAATATAGATCGAATTCTTAGCCAGTGTCTGCCTACATGTTTCTTTATTTTTATTTACGTTATACTTTAATGTATGTATACGTGTTTGTCACGATTAACCGTTTCAGATTTTGTTTTTTACTGAGTCTAACGTCGATGTGACCCTTTAACGTGAATATCTATCTGCTCTAAACTAATGAAGTAATGACCAATATGTTATTTAAAATTAATTAAAATAACAATACTCGTTTAATTTTAAATCAAGTTCAGTTAGTTTTTAGAAATTATTCATCTATTTTCCCATAACACGATCGGCGTTGTGAATTTCGTCCTAGGTATTCGTTCTTCTTTATGAGTTGGTAATTATGTGGAAGCAGGTTTGAAAAATGTAACAATTGCTCGCAAATTATCTCGAATAAATCATTCGTCATTTCGAGCTAAATTATGCGAATATCAAAGTTTTGAACCGTTTCTGAATAGTTTTTGAAAATAGAATCGTGATTTGTACGGTTGAAAAATTTCGAAGAAAGACTACGTAGTTCTGTAAAAAACAGCCATGAGTTGAATATAATGGTTCAATGCAATGCTCCATAGTCGAGTGATTGCGGAGGCGTTTCTGGTACTTTTGAGCAATTTATGAAAGCAATTATTTTTCGTTTTGCGAGCTTTATATGCTATGGGCTATTATCTTGCTTTTAATTTTTTTTCGGATAAAAGTTGTCCTAACATACATATTTTTAACCCCCCCCCCCCTCTAAAAACCTTTTATAGTGATTTTTCAACTTTTACCTCAATTTTTTGGAACTACACGAACTGTGCTATTTTTTCAGAAAGATGCATTTCCTAAAAACTGAGGTGAAATTAAAAAATCGCCATAAATGTTGTTTTTTGGGGGGGGGGGGGGTAAAAATATGTATTTTAAGACCAATTTGATCGAAAAAACTTTTTTTTTTTTATTCTGACTGATTTTTGATTTTTTTTTCTTCAAAAAAGTGAAAAATGAGTTTTTTTTATATCCCTTTAAAAACGGCGGTAAAGATGAAAAATCACCGAAAATATATCCATGAGATTGATTCAGCAGCGCCCGTTCCAGATTGCACCTCCCAGAATGGACCCGAATACCTAATGAGAAAAAAAATTTTGGGCAATTTTTTCATAGAAATTAAATTTATGGAAAATGTGAATAAAGTAGTCTCGAAAATTTCTTCACTTCCTCATTAGGACTTCTCCTACTATGAATAAAATAAAAATGATATTTTAAAGAATTAGGTAGTTATATTTATACATTTTTTAAATTAAAGGGAACAATAAAATTTTTACATAGATTTAACCAGATCGTAAGATATTTCTTGGCACTTGTTTTTCGCGCATCGGTTTTGTTAATTCGGCCATTGGCCATATCGGATTCTTAGAAACCATGTTATTATTATGCCACTTTTGAAATTCATTTTTTCGGCGATTTGGATCCACATCAACAACTTTAACATTTTTATGTAAGGGATTCTTTTTTTGCCAAATAGGACTTCTTGATCTTACTTCATCAATTAGAAGTAAAATTAATTTTTCATCAAAATCGTTGCTTTTTGTAACTTCGTCATCCATTTTATTTTAATGCAAAAAAAAAAAAAACACTGGATAAAATATATTTCTCTTTTGGAAAGAAAAAGAAAAAAAAACATTTTTTCAAAAAACACGATGTTTACAAATCTACCAATTAAGTAGGTATTTCACTTTTCGGTCAATATAAGCGGCCAATAACATTTCAAAAACGCGATGTTACGCTTTTTCGTCTCGGTTCTCGTATCGCTTCTCGCCTCGCATTCACTCTGTTTTTTGCCTTAAATTTTGAAGAAATTGTGTTGAAACGAAATATTTTCGAAACATCGATTTTGAAAAATTTCAAGAATTCCATAAAACTGCACACAAAAAAATGAAAAAAAATCTATAATAATCATTTTAAAATGAAAATCGAAAAAAAAATCATTGAACTTGATTTAAAAAAAATTACTTTTCAGCACAACTTTTAAAAAGTCAAAAATTCAACCAATTGATATTTTAAAATTAAATTTAATAAATCCTGTCAAAGTCAAACTCAAAATTAAGAGCCGATTCCGTTTACACGTTTGCCTATCCTGCACCATCTTAACTTCCATAAGACCAATGTTAATCTTAAATCGTTCAGATCTAGAGATCTACCGAACGAAAATTCATGAAATTTTAAATGTAGATTCTATGAAGCATTTAAAAAAAATGGTCTTATCGGATTTTTGATTAATGCAATAGTTTTTGAATAAACTGAAGTTGAAAAATGTTGAAATTTGGACGATTTTTCAATTCTTATTTTTTTCAAAACTATTCAACTAATTGAAAATCTCATACTTTTTTTCTAAGTATTTTCTAGTATCTATATTTAAAATTTCATAAATTTTCGTTCGATAGATTTCTAGATCTGAACGATTTATGATTAACATTGCTCTTATGGAAGTTAAGACGGGACAGGGTAGGCAAAAAAGTAAGCGGAATCGGCCTTTAAAAAAAGGAAGTTTGAATGGAATTAAAAAAAAAAAAGTAATTTTTGAAATACCGCTGAAATTGCACAAGTATAATATTTCAGAAAAAATTACTAGACCTGTTTTACAGCTAAAATTAAGAAGTAAAAGAAAAGAAATTTCAAATTTTGGAGGAATTTATTCGAACAAAATTTATGGAAAAATTGTAGAAAACTGCAAAAAAATTGTTTTGAAAGAGTCGAACCGATCGACATTTGGAAACGAGTTATTATTTTATTTTAAAATGATTTCAAAAATGGCCACGTTGAAATTATTACCCTAGATGTGACTAGGTCTAATCTTTTCGAGTTCCTCTTCGTAAACTTACCATAGAAAATCGCTTGAAATTGAAGTGTAGCCTCTATTAAAGAAAATTTATGTTATGAACCTTCATTTTCAATAGTAAATTTTATTTCTCTAATCATCTTATTCCATGTAACACAAATTTCTTCCAGTTCTCATCTTATTTTTCTCATCTGAATCGTATAGATATTTGATCAAAAATAAGGGCACTACTGTTCCATTACACGAATATCTGATTTTTGGTGTAAAATTTATCAGTTTTTCATGAAATTCATTCTCAATTTTACAATTAGGAATTTTTATTTTTATTCTTTTAATTTCAGAAAATTAATATTTGAGAAATATCCCTGCTATTTATCAATTTTTATGATTTTCGTAATTTCTTTTGTTGAATAATCTAACTCATGGCTGTTCTGTAAACGGTAAAGTAATGATAAAATTCTCTGTTAATTGCACGTTTCGTAGAAATGAAGTTCGCTGCATAACGCCATAGCCAGAATGACCACAGGTCTGGTACTACCACAAGGTAATATAAGTTATTCGTTTATTATCGCTCGCGTAAACGCACTCGGCTTTTCAAGGGCCAACAAATAGTATAAGTTGAAAATTGAAGGACATTCGATCGACGAATTTCTATGTCACGGGTATCGTTGGTAAAATGCTCTCTCTTCTGGGGATTCTTTTCGGATGTGTAATTAGGAATAGATCAAATAAGCGCACTAATATCGTTCTAGAGAGGAACCGGTATTTCTGCTTTCTTTATCGTCGGCAAAACTAATGGTTCGTATTGACGGTTTAAATTTTTACCGCTTTGATATTATGTCTGCGAGAGAAAGAGAGGAAGAGAAGCGTGTGAAACGTATGCGATAGGCAGGCGAGCTTATGTATACAGATATGATATGTATGTAGTGTACTGTATACGTATGCTACGTACGTATTATCAAATTTAGCTGATTTAAAGTTTACCGATAAAACGTTAATTATTTGAACTGCTCGTGTAACCACGAATGACGTCAACAATGATAAATTTGACGTCATAGAGTGAACGTGGATTACATATATTTTGCCTGACCGCCTACTGTCGTCGTCGTGGGTACGACTACGAGTTGACTGAATGGCTTGCATTCCTGGTCGCGGTCGCAGTTGCGTGTGCACCGCCAAGTATATCAATGGTTTGTCGCTGGGCAGTGGCAGTGGTAGTGGCATACAAGCGTAACCAGTTGCATTGTCGTGTGGCCTTTTTGTAATAACTTTAGAATTGCAAATGCAGTTAGAACCAGTGTTGATTACCGGTATTTTTCCGGTATCGGTATTGGTACCGGTATACATTTCGGTATTTTTCCGGTTTTGGTACCGATACCGGTATCAATTTTGGTAATTTTTTTGGTATTGGTATCGATACCGGTATACTTATTGGTACTTTGTATCGGTACTGGTATTGGTACAAATATCAATAGTTTCGCGGTATCGGTACTGGTATTGGTATACATACCGGTATTTTGTCGGTATCGGTATTGGTATCGATTTTGGTATTTTTGCGGTATCGGTATTGGTATCGATTTCGGTATTTTTGCGGTATTGGTATCGGTATTGGTAAAAATATCAGAGCAAAAATACCGATACCATACCGGTATTTGTATCGGTATGGTACTCGGTAATCAATACTGGCGAAAACTAAGCTTCCTACGGAAAAAAGTGTAATGACCAATTTTGTAGAGCGTGAAATTTTCCATCTAGTTCATGTCTTAAATTTAAATTTGACCTGAAATTACAAATTAGGCGTCGTAATTTTCGCATCCTTTTTATCGTTTATTTTCATTTTATTTTTTAATCACGTAATATTGAGTCAGCGTAAAATTTAAGACATGTACTGGGTGGCAAATTTTATGCTCTACAAGATTGTTCATTACGCTTTTTTCCATAGAAAGTATAGTTTTTGACTTAGACGAAAAAAACGTTATCGCGATTCTACAGGGTGTCTCGTCACCAGTTAACACCCCTTCACCAGCGATATAGTCAACTCAAACTAAGCTCATGTATGCATGTTTGCCGACCCTATGAATTGAAGGGGCAAAGATATGCTCAACTGAAAATTTTTCTTTTTCAGTTTCGTTTCAGATTTTTAACCATGCGTTACTCGATAACCGAGATAGGTAGAAAGTTGCGCTTTGCGGCGTTGGAAAGGGAATTTTGTGTAGAATTTTTTAGTAGGGTCGATCATTGTACTAAGTAATCAGGGAGGTCTGTACTGCATTAATTATCTTAAAAAACGTGTTCAAAAATTGTGACATTTTTGCAATTTTTGAGGAAATCTCAAAAAAGTTTCATCATTTGGTATTATTATTATGACTTGTCTCAGATGAAAAAAGTTCGACCTTTTGAATGCCGCAAACCAGACTCTTCTATCTCACTTGGTTGAAAAGTTATAGCAGTTTCAATTTCAAAATCAGGTCTGAAAAAAAATAAATAAAAAAATTCAAAAAAATTTTTTTTTCTGAAATGTGGTTTAATTTATTTTAAACATCGAGTTTCACTCAAATTAATCATTTATGTTAGTTATCAAGTTCCAAAAATAACATAAATAAAAATTTTTAAAAATTTTTAAAAAATTAATTTTTTTTCTGCTAAGATTTTGAAATTGAAACTGCTATAACTTTTCAACCAAGTGAGATAGAAGAGTCTGGTTTGCGGCATTCAAAAGGTCGAACTTTTTTCATCTGAGACAAGTCATAATAATAATACCAAATGATGAAACTTTTTTGAGATTTCCTCAAAAATTGCAAAAATGTCACAATTTTTGAACACGTTTTTTAAGATAATTAATGCAGTACAGACCTCCCTGATTACTTAGTACAATGATCGACCCTACTAAAAAATTCTACACAAAATTCCCTTTCCAACGCCGCAAAGCGCAACTTTCTACCTATCTCGGTTATCGAGTAACGCATGGTTAAAAATCTGAAACGAAACTGAAAAAGAAAAATTTTCAGTTGAGCATATCTTTGCCCCTTCAATTCATAGGGTCGGCAAACATGCATACATGAGTTTAGTTTGAGTTGACTATATCGCTGGTGAAGGGGTGTTAACTGGTGACGAGACACCCTGTATAAAATCGTGGGAGGGGGGAAGGAAGATGGCTTCAAATCGAAAAACCAAATAGAGAGATCGACGCAGAATCTTAAATTGCACCTAGAAACGGACTAACGAGTTTTTTTTGGGGTGGGGGGTTTCGGGGTCAAAATCGCAAAAAAAAAAAAGGCTTTTTTCCAAAATGGCCTCTCTTTGAGACCCCATAGCCCCCTCCAGAGTGACCTAGTGGGCTAAAAATTAGTATGTGGAGGTTTCAACTCAAAAGAAACAACATATTAAAAAAATAGCGAAATCGAAGACTATCGATTTTTTTCGCTCCACCCTAATGCGCATGCGCCAAATGGTTGCTCAATCTAAACTGTATTTAATTGGTATACCACTACCGTACCGGTATTTTTGCGGTATCGGTACCGGTACAAATATCGGTATGTCTGCGGTATTGGTATCGGTATTTTTACCGGTATAAAATCGATCATTTTTTCGGTATTGGTACTGGTACTGGTATAGATTTTGTTATTTTTGCGGTATCGGTATCGATATTGATTTCGGTATTTTTGCGGTATCGGTATTGGTATCGATTTCGGTATTTTTGCGGTATCGGTACCGGTATTGGTATCGATTTCGGTATTTTTGCGGTATCGGTATTGGTATAAATATCAGAGCAAAAATACCGATACCATACCGGTATTTGTATCGGTATGGTACTCGGTAATCAACACTGGTTAGAACCAAGAACTTGGTGCGAGTACAAGGGGAGTAGTGTGGTCCTTATTTTAAAAGTTTTCCAATCTTTTTTAGCGACCATCCGTCGTCAAGTGACTAGATTACAATGTTCAATAAACTTCGAAGAAACATTCGATTTCGCAGAGATCGGATAGACGTTACAGAAGTGGGTACAATCGTCAAGGAACGTAACGAAATAAGATTTACCCTCATAAGAAACGGGCATAATAGGACCCACAACATCCAAATGAACCAAGTCGAGGGGGTCGCCGCTCTATGATCATTATTATGAAAAGGCAGCTTATGCTGCTTACCCTTGATACAAAATTCACATAAATCGTAGGAACTCGAGCAACTATCTTTAATCCTACCCGAATCACATAACAGCTTCACGTCGGCAAAATTCAAATGACCTAATCTAGGGTGCCATAAAGTAGCCTTATTTTCAGATTTTTACTCAATTCAGCGGCTCTTCGGTGCGCTTCCAATAAGTCGTAATACTTTTTCAATAAACGTTTAACACATATGTTACAGTCAGGGTTAGTCAGGGTTTACTTCTAATTCAGACATAACAATCAAAGGCTGGGAAGCTGTACGGAAGCCGAAAAAAAGGTCATTAGAAAAATCTTTCAAAACATTCTGATTTCTTTAGAGACGGGGAGGTAAAACGTGTTGGATAATAATGCAGAAAAAAGACGTACAATTTGTATGATAATTTCCGATTTTTCGAACCGATAATTACGCGTATTTTACAAATATGTATTCGTAATCCTCGTAGTTCACCAGACGCGTAATTATGTAATGAAACGTACACACTTATGTATTAGGTTATATTTCAAATACAAGTGTAAGTACGAGCTACTCGTACTACAATAACGCAACAATAACAATACCTACCGCAAAAAAAAAAAAAAAAAATCGGAGGCGTGAATATCCGTTATTACCTTACAAATTATACCGAGTGCCAATTTCCACACATCTATACGTATTAGTGGGTGCGTTTTATTCACGTTCAATGTTATTTTTAACGTCACGTAGATCGAATTTAAAAACAATTTATACTCTGGTAATGCCAACAGTCAATTTGTAGATTAAAATTCATTCGCCAATATTTATCTAATCTTCGCAAATAAACAAATCACGGCGATTATTAGGTACTTACTTGAGGTGGAACTTAGGAACTTACGTCAAGTGTGGATGTAATTTGGGCAGACGTAGGAGATGCTTTGTTTCGATCGAAGTTCACCATCATGAAAATATACGTAGATACCCTATTTTGCTGAGGGATGTTGAAGATGATCAGTCTTAAAATAGGTACATTAAGGTCAAGAAAAATCATTGTATTTAAGTCAGTTTTGAGGCTGAAGCATTTTTGTACACGTGAATCTACATTGTGTAGTAGTTCGACGAAATTAAGATAAATTTTACACGCTTCATGGGCGTCCTCGGCGACGGGTAGGGTTGCATCGGGGGCTACTTGGACTCTCACAGTGGCAGCCAAGGTCTTAACTTGTGAAGCGGACTGCTTAACAACTGAACTGACTTGGGTGGGGCCATCCTTCTTATAAAAAACATGAAAATAAGTCAAAATAATAGTTGAACAATTGATGATGATCCAAAGTTCAATACATATGAAAGGAACATGTAAAATTTACTTAATTTAAAAAAAAGAAGATTGAAATCGAAAAAAAATAGCACATTTTATATCATAAGCTCCCAGAGTGGACTCCGTTGAATTGGTCAATTTTTCTCTCAATACCATTAGAACAAGTTTGAATTTAAAGCAGGAGGAGATGTCACACAATAAAGGGCAATTTCTCCCTTCAAAAGAAGGATTTTTATTTTTGAAAAATGGCTGAAATCAAAAAAATCATCAAAAGTATAATACCTAATAAGTAATAACCTTTGATTTGCATCTAGTGGAAATAGGTACGAGACTTTATAAACGCGTAGGTTTTTGTATTATGTAAAGTTACTCCTTCGATCTACGGAGTAGGCACCTTATTCGATTTTATTGCAGTTTGTGGTTCATTGAAGGCGTAACGTACTTGCTTACTAACGATTATCAAGAGTTCAAACTATGCTATTCAGACAGTCGTGTTTGCCAGACGAGGTGGCTTCGGCACTCACTCCCACGGAATTTGAGCTATCCGCACATACGCTGCGCCTTCAAGTTACAGCTCTGCAAAATAACTTACGTTTCACGAACTTCAACGAATTCCATCGTATTTTTGAAAAGACTTTTGCGGCTTAGTAAGGATATATTAATTATTGAAAAATAAAATAAAATTAGGTTAATTTTCATTGTCAAAAGTGTATAAAAAAATGAATTAATTGATGGCATAACAAAAGGGACGTAGGCTGCCAAAAAATCACCTTACTATTCAAAATTTCGAAGAAAAAAAAATGACAAAAGGGACCTAATTGCCAATGCAACTGTTTTTTCAAGAATTTAAATAAAATT
The DNA here is from genome assembly GCA_959613365.1 of Balanococcus diminutus. Classification (NCBI taxonomy): domain Eukaryota; kingdom Metazoa; phylum Arthropoda; class Insecta; order Hemiptera; family Pseudococcidae; genus Balanococcus; species Balanococcus diminutus. The sequence goes on along the minus strand of OY390715.1, from coordinate 30,362,513 downwards.
GAATGAAAGTACCGGATGGCCCAGAATATCTGGCCCCTCATGACATTTTGTTCATTTGTTCATAACTTGGTAACATTTGATGTACAAACTTGCCAATGGAGTGTGTTCGGTTCATCTTACTTTATCAATGTTACCAACTGATGAACAAAATGTAATGAGGGGCGCCAGATATCTGGGTCACCCGGTATATTCTTTATTTGTTTTTCAAATAATTTATAATTTTATAATTTCAATAGAAATAATGCAATAATTTTGCGTATTTTTTTGTGTGTTTTGGGGGGGGGGGGTACAGTTACGAGGCTTTTTTCGCCATCTTCTTTTTTTTGGTCTGAATTTTGGACCTGGTTTTACAGCGACATTCTGTCTAATATTGACCACTTATGACGCGAAATGTTCATAATTTAGCCAAAAACCGATTTTATATTATTTTGTTATCAGTAAAATTCGAAAATTTTCTTATCACTCAACTTTTTTCCCTTTTTTGCAACTCGAGTTTGGTCAGATTTTCCAGACTCATATTTGTAGGTTTTTTGCAGAAACAACAATCCCTGTAGAAAGATAAAAAGTACATGATTAGGTACTTGAAACAAAAATAAGGAGCACTCTATTATAAGCTCAAGTTTTTCATATTCAAGTTGAGCAATTCGATCTTCATTCACTTTTCTGACAGTAGGCTCAGATTTCGACTGTTCCTTGGCTACGTAAGCGAGGTTTTCTTTTTCAATAAATTATCAATATATACTCAGACTCACCAATAATTCAGGAGTTTGGGGAGCTTCGTCGATGCCTGTATCGACGTTGGCGTCGCGTCCTTTGCAAAATTCTGGAAAATCAGTTAATGAGTTACATTTATAAACTAGCTGCTTTATTAATGAGAGAAGTATATCTAGAAGTGTAAAAAGTACGTACCTTACCTACATGTAGTCTTACATATTTATTAAATATATAGGCGTTTATGTATGTATGTAGAGGAATAATGAATTATGAAACCATACCGCGATATACTATGCGGCATATGCTACGTATAGAATACCAGCTTCAATTATTTCTCTATGTGTAGTGGTTTTTTACATACATGATACGCGGTATTTGCCGACGACCGACATGTATAAACTAGTTTGTTTTCACGTCCAATGTTCGAATTGGAATTGCTTATTGATGCGACGGGCGGGGGGGCAACGCGGATAAAATCAAATAAAAACCAAGAATAAACCACATCATAATTTAGAAGAAAAAGAGAAAAAAAAGTCGGTTAGCAGCGATGGAACACGCGGATTAGATTTTCATTAGAAAACAAGCGTATAAATTTGCTCGAATATGCGAGTTTTAAGTTGTCTTCGAGTGTTATGCTTTTCTCACGAGTGGAACAGTGCGAGTGTACCTAGGTGTACTTAATGTGGACGAGTTGAAAATACTGTGCAGTCCATTTCATGCACATTTTTTTCTCAGGAAAGAGTTACCAGCACCAAGTGATTTATTATAAGGGTTTACAGAATATACAACTTCAACCCTTGGATAAAGTACTTCCCATCATTACATTCGCTCCGTCTGAGGCGAAGGCTATCATATTTTGTTTGTAGTGGATCTCATAGTCTTAAAACAAAGAGAAGAAACATTTTGGAATCAAAAAATAAAATGAGTTGACTCGATAACATCAACTATATCATTGTTGACTGATTTTCATTACATTGGTGCCCTCTAGTTTGTGGATCATCTTCGTCTCTAGAATCATTGCATCGAGAAATGTAGTCAGGATAATATTCATCATCAGAATTACTGCACTGTGTATTTCCTTGATTTTCAGATTCTCTGTATGTTACTTTAGTCTGTCAGTTCATTTAATCAGTGATCAGGGATGGGCGGAAACACAATATCTTTGTATAGGTGATTGTTTGATTTCAACCACAGCAGAGCTTTGTGTACTTTTGTAACACTGACCAAACTTTCCCACATTTTACGTTGAGTTTTTGGCATTCCTCTCACCATTATATACAATTCTTGATTAGGAATGAAACATTGTTCAGGTTTGGGTAATTTCTCCAAATGGCAAAAGGAACGTTCTATCAACTACTTTTTGATTCAAAACACTTGTTGGTTTATTCTGACTTGAAACTTTTCCCATTTTCACCACAACTAGGAATGCTTTTGCTCTTTGAATTAATAATCTTTTATACTGATTCAAAGTCTTTATCTCTTCTGGAATTTCATCAACAAACAGATTATTCAATAGTCATGTAGGTGGTAGTTTTCCTTTGCGAAAGTAACCCAAAAAATAAGTGCATAAATTATGTATTCACCAGGTAGTTTTTTGCACTTGATCATGTTAATTAGTGCATCCCATGCCAGCCCTTCAATCATAGGCGTAACTTGAGGGGCGAGGGGGGCATTTGCCCCCCCCCCCAATATATTTTTTTTGATAGATATTTACAGCAAAATATAGAAAAAAGTTACTTTTTTGTAAAAAAAAATGAAGAAAAATGTTTTTTGCCCCGCCAATATTTCGCCCAAGTTACGCTTATGCCTTCAATTGGTTTCTTCAATATATGTACAGATGATAGATCACTAGGAGGTTTTAAGCAATCACAGGGCATGCAACTATCGATAGGTAAATTCTTCTGATTTTTATGCATCTCAAGCAAGGTGTTTCCTCAGAGCTCTTAGCTTCGCCGCAAGGTGTTTCATCTGGGCTCTTAGCTCCGTCGCAAGGTATTTAATCAGAGCTCTTGGCTCCACTGCTCTGGATGTCTCATAATTTTACTAGTGCTTTAAATTTACTTACCAGACCTCGGACGCCTCTTGCTGCCATTGAATCATATTACAAAAACAAATTTTACTTTCATAGAATTTTTTCTCGCTTTTTTGTTGTTGTAGGTTTTAGTGTTGAATGTTCTCGTGGTGGCCATTTGAAGTGTGTTTTGGAGGTTTCAGTATAACTGGGTAGCGGAATTTTTTTCCAGAAAAATTAATTAGAGAAGAAATTTATCAGAAGTTGAAAAATTGTTGAAAAATTTTTCTTAAACGTAAATCTGAGAATAAAAAATGAAGGATTTTTACAATAAATTCGCAAAAATCTTGAGAAGTAGGATCAAAAATGGCTGAAGTGAGGGAGAGGTTAGAAGATGAAATGAATTTTTTTTCAGTTAGCACTTACTAAAATTTTTTTGAAGATTAGATAAAGAATATTAACACTGAAAAAAGCTTACCTGCTCAAGCAGTCATATCTTATTCTGAAAAATTATGATATTTTTTCCAAAAAAAAAAAAATAAAAAAAAAAAAATAAATAAATAAAAATGTATTGATCAATTTATTTACCAAAAAGGTAAATCGCCTAGGGTATGAAGTAATGCCAAAGCATGTTGGGGAACAACAGAAAAGGATAGAAAAATTTCTAAAAAAGGTACGAAAAGAAAGATAAAATTGTTTTTAAAAATCTGACAGATATTAAAAAATTTGTTAGACTTCCTTTTCCGGGCTGTTGGAGGTGGGGATCTTGTAGACGTAATTTCTCCATCTCTTCGTTCTGCTTTCTTTTCCCTTCTTCCATAATTTCCAACTGAATGAGTCTATCTTCTTCTTTCCTTCATTCATCCTCTTTTTTCTTTTTCGCCCGAACGATTTCTAGGTAACGTTCGTGTTCTATTCGCTCTCTTTCTTGTCGTCTTTCCATTTCTAGCCGAATTTCTGCTTCTCTTCTTTCATTCCATATATCAAGTCTCAACATTTTGACCGAGAACGATTTGAGGAGTTTCTGTACCAGTGTGGCACCTCCGGAGTAATACAATGATAACTCAAAAAAATAGAACTTCCTTATTTTTGGGTATTTCGTGCTCATGTCTACAAATAAGCATGAAATACTCAAAAATGAAGAAGTTCAATTTTTTTGAGTTATCATATTGTATTACTCCAGAGGTGCGAATTGATTGATAAATTATACCGTTTTATTCCTTGTATGAACTTCCGATTGAAATATCAAAATTAAGGATATTATTTTGTGTATCTAGCCACGTGCTGAATCATGGATTTGATGGAATTTGATTACATCGAAGGAATTTATTTTTGACTCGTCCATCTTCAAATAGTTTCGAAAATCACTAGGACCGTCGAGTAGAAGCTCTTTGAGCAGTTCAACATGAGAAAATTTTGATCGTTTCTTTAAATAACATCTTTAATACGCAACCAAAAACATACCTATATCTATTTGAAACTGGGCCCCTTCCCTCTTGAAATTTCACTTTTATTCTAAGGAGCATTCTATTTTAAACCACAAACCGCGTGTAATTTGAAAAAAAAAATGGTAATTCATGCGAATATGACAGAAATACATGCTACACATTTCCACCCGCGGTTGACCTAATTATCAGACAGATTAATTACCTACGTAGGTAGGTATAACGATATAATAGAAAATTTACATATCGGATGTTTAACATCAGGTAACAATCGCACCGTTGTCATTATCGTTTCAAAATACAAACAAATTACAACGCACGAAGCCCGTTTATAATATTTGAAAAAAAAATATGCAATATTAGTCGGCATTACTAATACTTTAGTAAAGTAAACCATACGAGCGAATGTATAATGAAATTGATAATAATTGTACGACACATGTTAATTTCATATGACAAATATAGACAGTTGACAATTGGCTAAGCCGGTGTAACTTTACCTTTAGATACGCGAAGCGACCTTACGATTTATTATAGAAAGCAACCTAAGGAAAATGAATAGCATTTTCAATGATAACAAACATCTAACATCGTTACGTTTATTAACGAGAGATGATGCGATGTCTTGGACAGCTTCGCATAAAAAGTCCGCCGGCCATTGCTGGGTCGCTTCGTCGTACAGCGGTTGAGAAACCATTTGTGAAGAATATAATATGACATGTTTCTAGAAGCGAATTCAACGTAGGAGATCTTTTGCATTATACCGTTCGAACTTCGATAGGTATACCACTGCACTATCTATAGAAGTAGTGTTATCGTCGTATTCATGTTCGCAACATATATGTGAATAATTTCCATCTTATGTTTTAAAATTACTAATTCGAGTTTCTTTTTTTATACAGAAAACTTGCGATCGAGATGCGAGTAAAGTATAGTATTTAGAGAAATCCTTTTGAAAAAAAAAAAAAAAATGATAAAAAATAAATACCTATGTTGAAAGAAGTGGACTCGAAACAGCTCAAGCGGCTGGAGATCATTAGCAAATCTGCGATCAAATTTGGGTCTCGTGCGTTACGTCATCTTTTTGAAAATCTTCAAAATTCCAAGTGAATGATTAGACGTGGAATCAGTTTTGTCACTGTCTGCACTATACAGGGTGTCCGGGGAGTGGTCTGCCAAACTGAAAATTTGGATATAACCGGGTACCACTAAGAAAAAACTTTATATGAACTAGTTGCCTATTTTGAAAATTGAAGGGGCTAATTCACTTTTTTTTTAAATCTATGTAAAACGAATTTTCAAGTATGGGAATGGGTTATACATCGAAAACTGAGTAAATTTTGTCATGTTCACTTTTTGCCTAACTTCGTAATTGAAGGGGCTACGGCCACATATTCCCCCCCAAAAAATCCTTTAAAAAAACTAATCGCGGAAATGGATAGTACTTTGAAAACTGAACAAATTTTGTTCTGTGCATTTTTTGCCTAACATCAAAAATGAAGGGGCTACGTGGCATATTGAGTAAAAAAAATTTCGAAATATTTTGAAAATAAAATTGAGATTTTATGTTCAAAATATGCTTGTAGCTCCTTCATTTTTGATGTTAGGCAAAAAGTGCACAAAACAAAATTTGTTCAGTTTTCAAAGTACTATCCATTTTCGCGATTAGTTTTTATTAAAGGATTTTTTTGGGGGGGAATATGTGGCCGTAGCCCCTTCAATTACGAAGTTAGGCAAAAAGTGAACATGACAATTTACGCAGTTTTCGATGTATAACCCATTCCCATACTTGAAAATTCGTTTTACATCGATTTTTTTAAGAAGTGAATTAGCCCTTTCAATTCTCAAAATAGGCAACTAGTTCATATAAAGTTTTTTCTTAGTGGTACCCGGTTATATCCAAATTTTCAGTTTGGCAGACTACTCCCGTCCCCGGACACCCTGTATAGTCTGGCGTATCGATGTATAGCGAACATATATCCATTCCAACATCTGCATTTCTGCAATGCAGTGGTTCCCTTTTAATGAAAGTTCCAATTCTAAACGAAAGCAATAATCTTTGGATCTTATTACAGTCGACGAGCACGCTCTGATATTTGAAAGTTTACAAAATCAACTTCGCATATTGAATGGCAGATACAGCTGCGTCAGTTCTATGAGTTGAAATCGGGACGAATGTAAGCGTTTAAATAACAATACGAATTGCTTTTAAGTAGCAGACAAATAACTTACTCATTAAAAACCAACGCAGTTAATTTTTTTTTACAAAAAAAGATAGAAAAACACAGGTGATCTACGCTTACATCTCAACTGTACAGGCAATAGGCCTTTCCATGCTCTGTTGAGATAGAAAAAATAATTTTACATAACGCTATTATACGCGTCCTATCTGCTTATACGCAGAGTAGGAGCAAAAAATGAGATTAAAAAGGGGAAAAAATCCTAAAATAAAAAGTCGAAAAAAAAAACAAAAACTACTTACAATAAAACGAACGGCGCGATAAAACAAGATGATCGTCCACTCGCTTTATATAAAAATTTTCGTTATGTGCTGTCTGTCGGTAACTTCTGACAGCAATATTTGATCCAATTCATTTACACTACTTGGCAACTGAGATCGCTCTAACTGTCTAGTGCGGTACATGGTGGATTGAAGTGAAGAGTATGGTAATGGAGCTGCTGCAGCCAAACTGTTGCCCAGAAATCAAATATTAAGGAATGTAGAAACTAATGAGAAGAAAACAAAAAAAGGTGATAAAAGTTTATCTACTTTGTATGTACTTCGCGGCTGTACAGTGTACAAGGCATTCGGTTGGTCACTGGAAGCCTTCACTGACGTTATTATATTTTCCCTCATCTTTAGTTTATCGATGTATCCGGGCTCCGTCTTGGCCAATGAATTTTGAAACCGTTTCCAATAATACGATTTCCAAATAGATTTTCTAGCACTGACCGAACAGCTGGGGTTCCGTGGGAAGGATGGCCATCCTGTTGAAACCATACATCAAATTTTTTTTTACCAAGTGCTTCCTGCACGCTTGGGCCAACGTGTAGTTCTCCAGCATTTGAATATAGAGATTTTGTTCAAAACGCTGTTGATAGAAGAAATGGCCAATAATTTGACGATTAAAGATGCTAGCCCAAATGTTTATTCTAGCAATTTTCAATCCCCTGTCAAAACTCGCCAATGAAGATACTGCAGAACAGCATTATTCTTATTCTGGCCGACACAATTGTCGGCCCACAGAACAAGTATATCCTTAGGAGGACGACTATCGAAATAATTCTGCAATAAACTAATAGTGGCGTTGGGTCCCTTGCTAATACTATCAGCTTCGTCTATTAGATAGTTGATTTGGATGTTGGTTCTTTCATTCTTTATTCGGAAAATATTACACGCCCTGGGACTGGCGAAATAAGAGGATCCGACTTGTTGAGGACTACATGGATACTTTAAATTCTGGGCGTAATCAAATGAAATCACGTCGAACGTGCCTTTTACGCCGTCGAATTCAATAATTTTATGTTCTTTACAGCTATTCCGCCAATTGTTGTATTCTTCTCGTTGCATATGAGCTTGATCTAGGTGTTCTTTGGCCTCCAGTAACGCTGCAGCTTTCTTGTTTTCGTTCCAGGTTCGTCGATTTAATAATTTCTAAATTATTGCTGCGACATTAAATAAATGAACATGGGAAATAGAGAGAGAGAAGAGAGGAATGTATTTTTCAAATATTATAATTATTGTGGGCGGGTTACCAGTTACCACCCCAACAACATACAAATTTATCAAATTTTCCCGTGTCTATGCGCTTATAGCGCGAACGACGCGGGGCTCTCTTATACTACTTTTAACAAGCAAACACGATAATAGCTAGATAAGGACATAATTAAATAAACATGAAACATATAGGTAGAATAAGGTGCAAGCCTATGAAAAATATAGCAATTATCAAACAGATTTTTTGTGCAAAAAAGCAAATAAACACGTAAGTAGACAAATAAATAAATAAAAACGCTAACAAACAAGTGAATATGTAGACGAGTTAACGGATCAAATATAATCAAGACTGGCACTAAATTAAGCTTACAATATATGGGTACTGGCATAACATCGATTAAATTTTTGGCCAGTTATTTCAACGTCTAAGGAGGTAACCAAAGTTAGCACAAATCACATACAAATAAATAAACAACAATAAATAAACAACAATGAGATATAGAAAAGGACATCGAAAGTAAGGTTTAAACCAGGCAACCGAGGCGAATTTTCAATGGTTTTCAGATTTGGTTGGAATGATGTCAGATCAGATATTTTTCCAGCTTATCTCGAAAAGTTAATTAGTACTTTTAATCTCGTTAGTAATGTCATTGTAGGTGTATCAAGTACCTAAGTTGGGGGCTCTAAAGTGAGCAGCTTTTCTGTGAGTTTTTTCCTAAATCCCTTCCTGAAGTTGATACGCTTGAGCTCTGCAGGAATATTATTATACAAGTATGGCACTTTGTACGTGGCCTGCATACAGGCTATACAGGCTATTTTTACCCAGTTCGTTTTTGAGACTTGTCCGGCAGTGCCTGCAGCTACAACAATTTGGCTAAAGTCATAATAACTATGCAAAAAATTTTTTTATCAAAAATGAGAACAATATTTTATTCATATTTTTTTTTTGGGCAAAACCCGTAAGTACATGAGAGTTAAATTTTATAGTGTGTAATAGAAAAATAAAAATGGAATTCGTTTTCCATAATATACATTGTATCCAGTTTTTTTAATGGTTATCGAAAATATTAAATTAATTCTCGATTAAAACGTGCACTTTGCAAGATTAACATTGCGACTCGCTCAAGGTATAATTAAACCAGGATCTATGACCGGACCGAATGGTGGCTTCGGACTGCGGGCGTGATTTACAATCAGCCAAAACCCAAATTTTCGTTCGATGATTGAGCCATAAAAATGTATATTAATCGCGACTCTGGTTTTAATGTTACATTCGTATCGCAAAGATACGCACACGTATACGTTCAAGTGAAAATCAACCCAAAAGAACAACTAAACCATTCGCGATCGTTTTAATTTAGTTATAAATATATTTAAAAAAATTACTATCGCGTTAAAACACCTTCAATTACCACACCTTCTTCGAGTAGGTAATGGTAATAATACGAAGAGACGCCCCGTACTTACCATAATATCTTCTCGGTAATTTTCTTTCGAGTAATTTGCACCATTTACATGCAAATTAATAATTGATATACTGTTAATGATTTATAGATTAGATTATCAGGGTTGCTTGACTTCAATCATATGACGCCAACATTGCTAATTTTTTTAATTTGCATCGTACAGCTATAAAAATGTATAACAAGAAGAAAGAATTTTTCGTGTTATTTTTCAAGAATGGTGTTAGGTCTGAGCATGTGAATTTTACTATTCCATGTTTGAAAATTTTTTACAATAAATTAGAAAATAATGGAGAGTGAACTGAAAAAAATTACTTACCTACTTGTGAAAAATCGACTGAGACTCTTTTAAAGTTATGGGTTTTTTGTTGTCGGTCTTAAAAGTTTTGATTTTGCAGGATTCTTGCGGAATGGCGAGAATTCGTTTTTTTTTTTTTTTTTTCAATAGTCGACATGGTTACATTTTCCATATTTTCAATGATTGATGTAAGAGTCATTTCTATTAGTTCGATGGTGGAGGTGGACGTATTATCAGGGTTTTCTGTAGTATCTAGAACATCGTAATATTCTACTCACCTGTAAGTCTCGATCTCCAGTCTCTGAATAGCATCTGTCTTGTTAGTTAGTAATTAGAGAAGGTAATTTTCGGCAGTATGTTCATCTTATAAGCCTGCATCCGCTTGACTTTATTTTCTTTTTTCTGTCTGTTTTTATGTTTCGTCGCTTTATCAGAACTACTACTTTGATTCAGTTGCGTTGGATTTGATTCTAGGAATTTTGAAATGCTTTCTGCGATTGATTGAGGAGCAGGTACCATTCGTTCAATTTGTTTTTTCTGGAGACTATCCTGCCTGCTTTTTATATTCTTCTACCAGTTTGGTAGAGAACTCGTCTTCCCACACTGTGGTCTTGCAAGTATTACCTTTTGAGGCTGTCTTACGACCATTTATTCTTTTTTTATCTTTTTTCAACGTTGGACGTGTTATCAGGGTTTTCTGTAGTATCTAGAACATCGTAATATTCTACTCACCTGTAAGTCTCGATCTCCAGTCTCTGAATAGCATCTGTCTTGTTAGTTGGTAATTATAGAAGGTAATTTTTGGCAGTATGTTCATCTTATCAGCCTGCATCCGCTTGACTTTATTTTCTTTTTTTGTCTGTTTTTATTTTTCGTCGCTTTATCAGAACTACTACTTTGATTCTAGGAATTTTGAAATGCTTTCTGCGATTGATTGAGGAGCCGGTACCATTCGTTCAATTTGTTTTTTCTGGAGACGAATTTTTGTAGGACAATTAGGGTTGCCAGTAAGATGTCTAACATTAATTAAATTACATTTTTGGAGGTAGAGGTTAGTTGCAGAACAATCTCTACAGGTACCTTCTTGAAAAGTAATTAACTCAGACTGACAATTTTTTAAAATTCACCTTTGGCAAAAAAAGGTACAATAAACTAACACCGTCTTATAATTATCGACTTCGGCACTTCGAAGGAACAAACGAAAGAATTGAAAGAAAAAAAATTGATAATATATACGAAAATCGAAAACGAATTAAATTATACGAAAACGTGAATTTTAAAATTCACCTTTGGCAAAAAAAAAAGTACAATAAACTAACACTTATGTCGTCTTATAATTATCGACTTCGACACTTCGAAGGAACAAACGAAAGAATTGAAAGAAAAAAAATTGATAATATTATACGAAAACGAAAATGAAACGTACACGTAGAAGAAACGGCCTCCATGCTGCCAGAACTCTGGCTCTCCTTCCAGTTTTTGAAGCAGCGATGATCAGGTGGTCTGTGCCCTGCTCTCTCGGCTTTGGTGCAGATGATACAAAGTTTGTTGCGAACACCTACGTATAACACTTCGTTGGTATCAGCAGCTACAGTCACACCGATACCCGATAGAGAGTTGTAATTGTTTTTATAAGATCGCTTCGACCATGCTCCATCGCATACGACAGGAACTAATGGAATTCCATCCGGGGTGATACTTCCCTTGTCTCTGGCTAGTGGCTACCTGAGCAGCTTTCTCGGCTGATTGACGCATATCCTTCCATGCCAGCTCGTCGATATTGGAAGAAACTTCCTCATGACATTTTGCGTACGTCTAGTTTGACATTGTGAAGGGGGGGGGGGGTAGGTACTCTAAACTGCGGTTCAAAAGTAGGTAGGTTTTGATGTATAGTTATAATTTGTTCAGCGTACTCAGGAGACAAAAAATTTTTAGATTGATGGAAAACATGGCTTGATAAAGCTCATAATAGGTATCTACATATATGTAGGCCAATTTGACTCCATTTTTCTTTTTTATTGTCAGGATAGCCGTCAGTTTAAATGGATAAATTTTGTCTACTTTGAATCACGTTTTCTACCTCTGTCTTCACCTCATTACACGTGTCATCAAGAAGTCGGTTTGGTAGATTTTCTCGGTTGGGAATTTTGAAAGATGGCCTTAATTTGTTGAAAAAGTTCTTAATCGATAAACTTTCAGAAGATTAGATAGGGTGCGTTGCATAGCGTTGACAAGCGGTCAGGGCTTTGATGATTTCATTTTTTTTTTTTCAATTTTTGCAACCATTTTTATCCTTGCAATTTTTATGAGAACGTTTTTGAGAGGTTATGCCTCGTCCACCCCCTATGAAGTGTACCTACTACATCGTTGTTTTTTCTCGTATAGCGTCTAAAATTCAACGTCCCGGGCCTCTGTCCCCAACTGTAGTACGTAAATTTTTCAATTTCCGTTCTTAGATCAACGTTTAACGGGGGCAGACCACGGCGGTCTCGAAAATAGGCAAAAGGTGAAGAAAACCTTTTTAAAAGAAAATTGAATTTTCTATAATTTATGTCAAGTTTACTTCTTTCCATTAACTACTCAAAATCAGATTCCATTCAAGCCACTTTTTGTTTGAAGTTTGACTTTTTACCCTTATTTATTACTTTTATATCATTTTAAAGATTTTGAATCTTGTAGGACGAGCTGGGTGTCGCTACCTGATAATTCTCTGTATCTGTCTCGCCAACTCCATTCCCACTTCGTCTGAAACAGCTATTTTAAAAGCAAAATCTAGTCTTCACTTCCAACTGAATTCTTTGAACGCCAACGATTCCTTGATATAATCGCTTTGACTCATTGATATGTATCTTTTTTCGAGTTCTGAGGTCACATTTTATGTCAATTCCCAAGAAACGTTTAGATTCGCCTAGGTCCTTGAGAAGAAAATTTTTTCTGGTCCTGAAGTTACAAATTCTTTATTGAAAACTGTTCCCAGCATTAAGCTAGGTCCAGACGGTCCAATATATTTGACAACTCGTGATTGTCAAATATATTTGTCAAATATTGGTGATTGGTGATTTGACCACCTGTCATGCGTCCACACCATCAAATGTCCCAAGTGACGAGACTTCAAACCACTTTTTGGTAATATTGGTAGTCACCTCCTCGGCGTTTGCAGTCATATCGAACGAAATGTTGATGAATTACGAAATAAAATAAAACTCGAACAAGATATTACGAAAATAAAACTCGAACAAGATACAAGTACGAGACAACAATCAGTATTCTGGAAGAATATGTAGAAGAAAAATCGCTACCGGCTTGATAATAATGATAAAAATGGCACTGATAAAGAACTTTGCGCATGCGCTCTGCATCACATTTGATGAAATGTACGAACATTTTCTGACACGCTTGAAAATCATCAAATACATTTAATTACTCTTCAAATCCAAACTATCAACATTTGAAGAGTAATTAGTGCGTCCAGACGGTCGAATATATTTGACAACATACATTGGCAACCCCTATATTGTCAAATATATTTGACCGTCTGGACCTAGCTTTATTTGGGCAACGTGATGACGGCATAAAAAAAAAATATAATATATCACGATATAAAAGCTGTTCAAGTAGCAGCGTACACGTTCCGTTTAGGCACCTGGCATTAGATGGGGTTCGTTTTTAGACCAAATGAAACAGACTTAAACCTAAATACAAAATTCACAATTTTGAGTGCCACTGGTGGGAGTTTGAAATGACTTTTCGGATATTTTTTGACGTCTTACATTTTGTGAGACACTATACTACCTCCCACAATCAATTGCTATTTTTTTTTTGCACCAAGCACGTTTTGGAATTGATCTCTTCATACTATATACATATGCCCCATTTACTTCGCATAGTTGAGGCTCATAAGTTCATAAAACGGCGTGATTTCCATCGACTCAAGGGTCATTAGATTACCATTTAAGTACAAGTATGAATGCATATTCTTCAACACCACGTAATTAATTCTAAGGCGTAAGAATGAGGAATTGAAAAAAAAAAAATTGAAAACACGCTGCGCAGTGTAGCGCCTATGTTGAAACTTCGACAATTCCACATGGTTCGCTCATCTATAATATGTACTTATACCTATCCTGTGGACTTACAAGTTATAGGTATGTATCATTTGATATACAAAGCGCGATACAGAAAATACCATAATGAAGTGGTTAAAAAAGTCGACCGTATAAATTAATAAGCACGTGCACAATAAATGACGTTAGAATAACGAATCTTGCCAACAAATACGGCGCAACCGGCTTTACTCTACCGCTCTGCGTCCGCTGCCGAGCTTTGCGTACCGCTGTACAATACTTTACACATCAAATACACTTATGAACGACATTTTAAATGCAAATAATGATATTGAACGGTAATTTAATATTCAAAGCGAAGTGCGAAACGCGGTATATGTATTCTTTCTTTTCACCACCGCCTGCCTACCTGCCATTTTTACACCACAAACCGTATAAATCACGTTGCTCGTCCAGAAAAGGGCAATGCACAAGAGGGAGTAGGCCACGGAAGAAAATTAACAAGTGAAAAAGGCCGAGGAGAGAGAAAAAAAAAACTCGCTATTAAATAACGACGGGTAATTCCCACGAATATGTTCAAAGCGCGCAGCAGCGGTTAATTTGAAAACCTTATTCGTTTGCTCGTGATTGTAATCTGAGTGTGTATTTGAAAGAGGAGAAGCTGGAATGCGTTGGAGCTTTCTTTGACATCCGCTCTGCGCTCTCCCTTTTCTTCTTCGCTCAAAGCCGCTCTAATCGCACGTATATCATTTTAATGTATGTAAATCAAGGTAATCGCGACCAAGTGGCGTTTCGCAGTTTTTTTTACTCGCCCGTGTTTGTCATCAACGAGTATACGTGTAATGCCGCCATCGCCAGTCTGGTCACTAGCGGACGACAACTCTATAAGTGTTAACGAAGCTGAGATTCCGATGGTAGGATTGCGAAAATTATGCAGCCTCTTGTACCCCCTTTTCAATGTACCATTATTTTTTCAGTGGTAGGTCTACGTGAGTAATGTACTCATTTATACAAATACGTTCGTGTTTTTTTTAAATTCAACTTTGACGTTATAATACAACAGATTTACGGCTTGAAAGTAGCTCTCTTTGTCGGGACAAACCAGCAATACTTACCTCAATATTCACTCACCGTATCACGTATTACATCGCGTTTTCATTTTATACGTAAATATGTCCATGCAAATGTCGTCATTATACCATTGTTAGGTCATTTCATCCGACGAGTCAATTATCCTTATGAAGGTTTCTCGTGGAAAATACCAGCACAGTCGAATTTGTATCACTGGATATTTTGCCTCGTACAGAACAAGATTGGAATTTATATTACAATCTTCTGTCTACTTTTCATTTCTCACTCTAGGAATAAATGCTAAATTAACTGGTGTTTTAATTTTGAAAATTCGACTTCAAACTGCACCTGTGAGAGGTTGTCCAATTTTTGGACTGGCAAATGGCGCAATTCGTCGTTGACTCCGCCTCTGCGCAAATTTTGCAATATGCGAGGTGGCCGCAGGGTGCCAAAGCGAAACTTTTCTCACGTGCATGGCACCCTACGCACCGCCTATTTGCAATCAATTTAAAGGATAAAAAGTCCTCGATTTTGGAACGGCACGTAGGGCAGCCTTTTTCACTCATAAATTGAATTAACGCGCATCTCTTACAATATATGTGACCGCAAGGGCACAGGGCGTCGGTGACCTCTTGGTCAAAACATAAACAGCAGCAAGTTTCTGTAATATCAACGCAAAAATGAAAGAAACAAACAAACAAACTTGAAAAGTTAGTAAAGCATCGACCAACTTACCCATTTTAAAATGTTTTTCAATTCAGCAACGTCCGAAATTCCGCAAAGATATTAAATTAACGACAACGCTTTGAAAGAAGTACAAAATATGTAAGTATAGTTGCACTTTCACTGTGTCCATGATCGAATTTTTCCTTCGTTTCGGCATAGAGAAGGCTTTTAATTGCAGCATAATATCTCTTTTTGGGTATTCGCTTCGCATGAAGACTTCGAAAGCCATCGGTAGCACGCTTGTAACACATGAAAAGTACACAATAAGAAATGGGCTTCTAGGAATACAGCACCAAAAAGATTCCTTTCTTGAAAAAAAAATACCTTTTTTCTTCAAATTTCAATATTTTTCTGTAATGAATTTGGATTCTAATTTTTTTAGAAACAGACACCCCTGGGTTTTCAATTTTAAATTTGGTACTCCTGAAAGACGTGATTATTAGGGTGGAGCAAAAATTAATAGTTTTCGATTTTCAAAATGTAATATCGCGGAAAAGTTGCGTCTTTGAGATACATGAAAAACAACAAAAAAAAATTCAAATCGAATAATATCTTCCGATTACGCAAGAGCCCTCAAATTTTTTAAAATTTGCAAAATTAATCAAAATTTGAAAAAAAAAATACAAAATGTTACGGAATCGGTTTTATGCCCTTGGTTGGCAAGTTTTATCAACGTTATTAATATTTTTTGAAAAAAAAATTCAGAATTCATCAGATCATCGCATTTATAAGACATTAAAAAAAGTCATATTTTACGTTGTTGTTGTTGTTGTTTTGAAAAAAAAAATAGATTAAAAAATTGGAAAAAAAATTGTAATTAAAATGGGTATACCATACACAGTTTCGCCCAAAAAGACAATTTACAACGAATTTCCATTTTTACCTTCATTTTCAGGAACCATCATTTTCCTTATTTTTTTCAATTTTTCGTAGTTTTTGAAACATTTTCAAGGGTACTAAAAAGATGAAAAATCGCTGTAAATTGTGTTTTTGGGCAAAACTGTGTATGTTACACTCATTTTAATTACAATTTTTTCCCAATTTTTAATCTATTCTTTCAATTTTTTTAAAAAACCGTATAATATGGTACATATTTTTTTAATGTCTCATAAATGCGATGATCTGATGAATTCTGGATTTTTTTCAAAAATAATAATAGCGATGATAATACTTGCGAACCAAAGGCATAAAACCCATTCTGTAACATTTTGGAATTTTTAAAAATTTTGATTTTTTGCACATCGGAAGATTTATTCGATTTGAAATTTTTTTGTTTTTGTTTTTAATGTATTCCCAAGACACAACTTTTCCGCGGTATTAAATTTTGAAAATCGAAAATTTTTGATTTTCGCTCCACCCTATTGTGTAGTGGTCAATTTTCACCTAAATAGTCAATATGGCTTGAAACTGCTTGCGATCACAGATCGATGAATTGTTTCATTTATAAATATTACTACGATCAGATTTCGATTTATATCTGCGAAAGGGATTCATTGTACAGTCGTTATCTCATGAGGTGTTTGGTGATAAATCGCCGATTTAGTTTTATTTGATAAATTATAAGGTGTATTTTACGATATCACGATTTTGTACTATCGAAAAGGGAAAATCACGAATAAGGCTATACTACTGTGCATATCGAGTACTATTTACCTATGTACGGATATTTATTCATGAAAATAAAAATCCACGTTGGGCGAATGGCGATGGCGAGAGTGTCAATCGAATAGAAAAACGATTTGTTATGTAGCGCGCAACGCGTTATTAAATCGTGTTAAACATTTATCAAATAGTTGGTATCTGATGACTCTGGGCCTTGCATTTAAAACAATATAAACCATAGACCTACCCATCGTTCGCCTTTTTTGTCGATCGTTGGATAGAAACAGATGAACGGAAAAATTCCATTCGTTTGTTTATTAGAAGAAGAAAAAATCTCGAGGGAGATGTTATTTATACAGAATGAGTACTAGCATATATTTTGTACTCGTATTTACCGAAAAATGGTCTTTGTGCTTCATATAGGAAGATAGAATCTCGTTTCTGTTTATGAGAAATGTGATCTAAAGAATATTTTCAGTAAATCGATGAACAGTAAACACCTTGATAGGACCATAAAAAACCGGTATAGTTCCATCCAAGATCTAAATGGCACAATCTTACGTCTTCTATTTTGCTTCTGTTTTAGAAATAATGGCGAGTGCGCGTATACTATCACGTTCGATGTATGGTACTTTCTTATATAGACGTATTCCAGATCGGATATCGACAAGCTGAAAATTTCATTGCGATGTTTCGTGAGATTATCATTCGTCTTTATTGTGTGTAGTTTTCAAAGCTCGAAAGCTTTTTTCTGCAGTGCAGTTTGTTGTCTCGTTCAGATTTGAATGATAAATATCGCGAGTATTTTTCAGCACGTATTGCTATTACGTTTTTATCTGTATAACGGAATGAAACCAGTTCTGTGTATTATTTTTTTAAGTTAATAAGATCAGAATGGTGAGCCCGGTTTGTGAAGTATTAGTTCAAGTCGTCATCGACGATTAATCTCTTCGGTAGCTTTATATTACCTTATTTGTGAAAAAGTATAATTAATTTCGTTTTATTACCTACCCTACTCATACTCCTTTGTGTTGTGCAGTCATGATACCAGAGAGCTGTTTGAAAGTTTGTTTTTGATAGTGCGTTGAATGCCTAAATAATAGAACAAACAATATAGAAAATAATAAAAAATACAAAATAGAAATAATCCACTAATCAAGAGAAAATAATATATTTACAGAGAAAAACCTAAAAAAAAAAAATTGTCGTCGTCTCTCGATGACGATTTCTCTCGTTAGCTAACCCAACCTCACCCTGTTACTCGCGCGTACGCTTGCTGCAGCTCTAACCGCAGATTTTCGACCTGTTGCGTCTCGTTCGTTAACCAAACACCAGTGGAAGTGAGTGCCACTTCTGTTGATACCTCGACCGCCTCGAACTGGCGCAGGACATCATTACAATTCGTACATGTAATATCCTTACTACAAGAAGACACATCACCTTCAAAGTATCGGTCATAGCAACCTTTTCAGCGCTGATCCCTGTACACATCCACTTGCACGTGAGATAGTGTCCTGTGAGCAGAATGATACACCCCTCACAAGGGAACCTCGCCAAGACGCCAACTCGTCACCTCTGATTGAGCTGAAATTTGGCTCACTAAAAGAGCATGTCACCCAGACCTCACAATCAATTTTTTAGCTGCCGAAGTTGATTTTTCGATTTTTGGTGAATTTTTGAAAATTGGTAAAACCACCTCCAGAAAACCATTTTTTTAAAAAGAAATTGTGAATTTCAAGATAGCATCCTGAAAATTGGTTTGTACACTAAAGTCGACCTCTCTACTCACTGGTTTCGCATAACACTCTGAAGATACAAACTGGCATTTTCAACTAGCGCGAAAGGGGGGTTGATTGGATAGTCGTTATCTGGGGCCAGGGCGTAATTGTGGTCGAGGAAATCTTCGTCGGCGACGACATCTCCATTGTTTTCATCGTTTTGCTGAGGTGCTAAAAATGAGTAAACAGTATAATATTAAAATTTTGCAATGAATATGACCAATACAAGAAAGTGCTCCTTTCAAACCGGCAATTTGGTTCGGTCCATTTTCTACTCCTACGTTTTATTGTTCCTCCACCGAATCGGGGTCGTCCTCCGAATCCGAACCATGGTCTCCTTAGTTATTCTGCTGGACTGCGTTATTACCCGGCTCGGCTAAAAATATATAGCAATTGAAGTAATTAAACTTATAAAGTTACCTACTGTAGTAGTTATTTTGCTTTTATGGCTTACGGTGCTCCATGTCGATGGCACAGTAGCCCATGGCTCTGAGAAATTCCGTTGGGGTGTATTCGTTCCTCTGCAAACGCTCCCTTTTCGTTTACGAACGTATTTTTTAAATCGTCTTCTCTTGTGCTTGGCACCGGCCAAGGAGTTGTGGTACAGTTGAGCAGCGTCCCGTTCAACTCTCCGTAGGCCGCCTAATTGGGAGGAGATGGGTTAACAAAAGAAGTAATTCATTTGCGATCATATTATAGGTATAAATGTAGCTTACGATAGAACTGCTACGTCGTTGGCCTGCCTTGGCCACTCGTTCCCTTTCTGGCATGGAGCTGCTTGTGATACACTTCCAAATCGTTGTTGGTACGACGAATGGTCCCGTAGCATGATAATTCGTTCCTTTCTGAAAGAATTTAGATTTTAAGTTTCAATATCGTAAAACTGAGACGTATTTTATGGGGCGGGGGGAGTAAAAAAAGTAGTGGTCTGTGTAGGAATTGCAAATTCATATCAGCGTAAGATTTAATTAGTGCTCTCCCTAATGCAGTTGGTTTCATGTGATTGTCTATGTATTCTACGTAATTTCGCCTCTTCAATGTTTCTCCCAGTGCGCTGGAAAAAATTCAACTTTTCCTGGAGGCTCCAAATCGCTTCGAAAATGATGCCAATCTACTCGGGAGGTCGATTTTAGTGTACTAACCAATTTTTCAGGATTCTTCTTGAAATCTACAATTTTTTTTTCAAAAAATGTTTTTTTGGAGGCAATTTTAGCCATTTTCAAAAATTTGCCAAAAATCGAAAAATCAACTTCGGCAGCTAAAAATTTGGTTGCAAGGTGTGGGTGGCATGCTATTCCAGTGAGCCAAATTTCAGCTCAATCGGAGGTGACGAGTTGGCAAGGTTCCCAAGCAATAAAGAACTCACGATAATTTAACTTTGTTTAAAACTGGTTTAGGATAACATTTCGGACACTTTCCAAGTCGGGTTCTTCAAAGCGCAACCGACACTCGAGGTATAAATTTTCATACTTATCTTCGAGGTTATCACTTCGCTGAAAAATTATTTTGGTTTGTCACGGTTTTACATTCTTCCAAAAAAAATAAACCCTCAAAGGACTGAATTTCTACCTACCATCATCGACTGCCGGATCCGTTTGTGGGTCCGCTTCATGCACTGGCACTTCTGGTGCATGATGCCCCATCCATCGAAGCATCTCTTCTACTTCTACAGTTATTTCACCCGCGCAGTGTTGTGAAAGTTCCCGGGAACGAAGTGTTGTTCCCGGGAATTCCCGGGAACAGGGAATTCCCGGGAATTCCCGGGAATTCTCAAAATTTTCCCACTGAAATTTGATTTTTTCTTCTTAAACGTTTATTTCGTTTTATTACTCATTTTTTAATTGAATTTGAAAGTTGGAAACTACAAAAACAAAAATACTACTAAATAAAAACGGATTAGATACGAATATTGTGTATATTTTTGAAAAATATTTTAAAAAATCACGTGGTAATAACCTGAAGAATTACCTTGAAATTACCATCTAAAAAAATAAAATATGGGATATCGATATCCCTGAATAATTTTATTAATTTCAAGTATTTCTAGGGTATCAATACCAATTTTCATTCAAATTGACATTTCTAAACATCATTACATCACTTAAATCTCGTTTTTGCTTCAAAAAAATAATTTATTTGAAAACGGGAATTCCCGGTTTTGATGAAGGTGGGAACGTTCCCGGGAATTCCCGGGAACAATTCCCATTCCCGCAAAATGGGAATTCCCGTTTCACAACACTGCACCCGCGGCGTATTGGGCCGATGCCCAACATCCTTCTGGAAAAGTGCTGCAAAAAGGTGATGACAAGGTGCTGAACTGTTGATTTTTGATTTGGAATTTTTTTTAGACACCCTGTTAAACC
Organism: Balanococcus diminutus; assembly: GCA_959613365.1. Lineage (NCBI taxonomy): Eukaryota > Metazoa > Arthropoda > Insecta > Hemiptera > Pseudococcidae > Balanococcus > Balanococcus diminutus. Next base: position 30,341,260 of record OY390715.1, on the reverse strand, counting down.
ATTTGAACAGAAATTTTGAACAAGTAATGCAGGATGGTTTGGTAAACTTTTACGTCACCGTAACTACGACGTTCGCATTTTCGCGTCTTATTTTTATGGTCATCTTGGGGAACCATAATTAGCCAACGAAGGATACTAACTTCCCATATATTGAACGACGTAGTCTATAGGGTTACCTACATTGCCGATACTTTTCTCACGATAATTTAAACAACTTTCCATGTAGGAAATAACGTACATATTTTTCAAGTTTGTAACCAAAAGTATTAGGTACATAAGGCGGTTTTGCTTTCTTTCTTCTAATTGGTAATGCAGTTGGATACTGTATCAATTACCTAATGGCCGTCCGAGTAGATACTAATAGGCGACAATCATCACGTTGGTTGAGACGACCACTGAATGCCATATTTCTGGTCTTCGGCTCGCGGTTTGTGTCGCGACAAAATGCGACGTTCGTACGATATATTTTCCTATTTATAGGAGGAAAACGATTTGGATATTTTTTTCTCGAGGTGGCGAGGTGGCACCGAGAATCGTAGAAATTATTAGATATCGATATTAATTTATGACCAGTGCTGAAAATAATTACAAGCCTTGGGGTGCAATCGGGTACGGAACTATCGGTTAAACTGTATCGTGTGGTGGTTCGGTTAAGATGAATGACTGGGCTTAATCGTAAATCAGTTTTGTATATACAGTAATACAAACTACATCTGGCTTAATATGTAATTATTCTAAACAATTTCAGGTCATAGTAATGGATAACATTGGACGTGCTTCTTTTAACACATAAATTAAAAGTCACATCGTATCGTATCGGCAGCTCGATGATTTATTTGCGATAGACTCGGCATAGTATGCTTTTTTCGATTTTACGCGTTTTAAAGATGATGGCATTTTTACTCGCGCCGGTAATTTATTTGCACCCAGCTTGCACCTATTGAATTCTCAAAGCAGCCTGAGAGTGCCTTATAGCGAATTGTGAAAATTTACTAAAACACGTAGAAATCTTCAGGAAACGTCCAAACAAACGATTCGAAGTTACGTAGTTGGTTGTTGCGAAGAGAAAATAAGTGCAGCCAAGACGGAGAGAAGGTACTGCTTGTAGGAAAACAAGACTTTATATTTTTGCCAACTGAGAATGTGAGGCAATATTATGTACTGTGGCGAGAAAGGATATCCTTTGGCTCCGCAGAACCGCACAATCAACACAGACCACCTTGTACTAGCACATTATCAAACGCCTAAGAAAACGAAGAGGTTTGCGCTTAGAGTGCCTGGTTTCTTTAGGCTATTCGCACACCAGGTCGCTTTTAAACACGATGCTCGCAGTGTAATAAATTTCATCGTTTTGAAAATACCACAAAATACACCATTAAATGACTATAAACACGTGAGGTGAAAAATTATCTGGTTGAGGAGTTTGCAGTGTGGCAAAAAATACACGATTGAGTCTATTTTATCAGAACATCGTAATATGGATTTCTCTCTTTTTTTTCAATTTTAAGTTCAATTTATTTTTATTTTGGAAATTTTGTTGAAAAATATTTTTTTCAAGTTCCAGTAAAAATCCATGATCTGCAGCATTTTTTAGGATGGAATCCTTTGAAAAATTCCATTTTTTTCGGGTGAGGATGTTATCTCCCTTGTTAGTAATAATTCGTAGATAAATTCGAAATGAAATTGAGATAGATTCTAAGGGTATAATTCGAAGTAATTTTCTATTTTAATCGTATAAAATCTGTGTACATTACGAATATAAAACGAATGAATTGTAAATTACGTGTACAAAAAAGGTTGGGATTTCGACGAAAAAAAACAACAAAAAATTAGAGAAGAGGACGCGTGTATCAGCCGTATATTTTTGAGTCGCGATGAACGTAAACATCCCTATTCACGTTGCTGCCTCTTGCAGGTTTCAATAACGAATAGGTACACACACATGAGGGAGATTTGTATAAAAAGAAGTGGGTCCGGGTGATCGTTATTTCGTCCACAGATCCTGTTTAATAGAGAAAACACGAATAATCAAAAAATGAAATTTATTTCAATTCAACAAGGAAATAATCGAAATTTCATTCTACAAAATAAACGAATTCAAACATCATCGCTTGGTATTTTACAACAAAAAAAAAATAATTAAATAAAATAACTTAAAGAAAATACACGAAATTTTAGGAAGTATTTGGCTGGGTCCAGGCACATTTCATATCAGTAGAAGAGATAGTGACTTTCTGACTTCTAATTTTGTGTAATAGGTACTTCAAATATGTGAATACTTGTAAGTAACGTCGTGTCGTGTAGGTATGTACCCAAAAACATCCCAAGTGCTAGGTCGATGATGTCTTCCTGTGGGGATGTACGTCTGTAACTCGCCGTGATAAGTTTCAATATTATTGTTCGTACGTTGGGTGGCGCGAAATACGGACAGCTGTAATTGTAAGCAACTGCCCCGACGTGATGACATACCTCCCCATACCCCGCTGTACACCGGCAATGAGTTGTTAAGATTTCACCATTCGCATTGATCAAAACCCATACATCAAGTACTACTTTTGGTTGATACTGGGAATGTTTCACCTTATAAACATTGAAAAAACTGAGAGTAGTAGTGTATGGGTCACTCCAGGGGATGGCCCGAGGTGCGCGAGACTTCCCGCGGTGGCTCGTGGGAATTCCTCGGCGCTCGGGCTTGGTGTAACCCAAGTTGCCTGTTGTGGTTTGGTGGTTCGGTAACCTAAGTAGGCACCTACCTACCTACGTATCTAACGATTTTTTAACCCTAAAAAAAATTACAAAAAAAATTGTCAGGTAGGTTGATAGGTAGGTACCTACTTAGGTTACCAAACGTCATACCTACTTAGGTTAGGTTCAACTTGGGTTACGCCGAGCCCGAGCGCAGAGGAATTCCCACGAGCCACCGCGTGAAAATCTCGCGCGCCTCGGGCTCTCTGTCGGATACAGCGAGCACACGTCGATGTATCTTATTTTCTCCAATACGCCATCGACAACCTTCTTCAACTTGAATGCCTCGCCGAAGAATGCGTCTCTAGGATTAAGAGGTTCGGCAATTTGCTTTGCCTTACTTTTACGATACTCTGCTGTCTTTTTCCAAACGCATTCCCACATCTCAACGACATTGTATCCAGCATTTTTCAGCTTTTCAGTCCTGTTGATAGTTTTTCTATTTTATTTTTTATAGCTTTTTCTCCTCGATGTTTCGTGTATGAGTCAACTTGGCCATTTATTAGTATTTCTCGTATTCTGTTAATGACTTCATCGTGCATGTGATGTATTTCTAATTTGTCCAGGGCTCTTTTCAAGTCTACCGGTAGTGGCTGCTTTGTAAATTGTAATTTGTTGACGTTTATCGTTAGTTCTTCAGGTTGGGGGTCGAAAAATTCTTTTTACCCCTTTTTATAGTATATTCGATGTGAAACGAATTTATTATTGTCAGCCAATATGCTGCCCTGACGTGTACTTAGGCCAGATCCTTCATTTTGCCAATCAGAGTTCGCATGCTTTCTGGTATGTGACTTTTCTACCCATTTAACTACATCTGTGCCTTTTTCAATATACGTTTTTCCATGAGCATATAATTTTTTTGGTGCTTTTTCAACGTAGTACTTATAAACATTACTACATGGTCTTCATTTTCATCGCCTTTTTGGTAAATTACATTACAAATCCAAAGTTACTCCCAGTGATTCTGAATTTATGCAGCTTTGTGTATAGCTCGTTTTTCCACTGTCCGATTGTCATTTCCGCTATTTCCATAATTTCATTTTCGGTGATGTCAATATTTCTGAATTTCGTTTTGAGAAGAAGAAAACTTTAAAAATTAAATGAATTATTAAGTAAGTACTGGAAATTTTTACGAGTCGATCACCTACTTTTTTGACATTCATAGTCAGATGAGGTTCCAAGAATTTCTCAAATTGATGTCATGCTTGCTCAGTGCATATTGAGCACAAACTTCATTAAATCAAGTACATATTTCTAGACACCTTGTATAGTGTATCCAATTTAGCACTGGTTATAATATTTATTCATTTGCACAAAACGTGCACTAATGAATGATTGTTAGCCAGTACTTACTCATTTATTTATTTTTTTTGTTTTTGTTTTTCTCGTTTCATCTTCGAACGTATTTCTTGGCCACACTATGATTTTGACAGGCGTTATTACCCAGCAATTTAATAACTTCATTATGTAAGATGAGGAAGATGAATTACAACTTGGCGGAGCTTACTCGTATATTCAAAACCATTTCCCCACTCACCGTTTATTCATTACACGTTGCATTGTAGCCAACTACGCGCTAATCAGATGAGAAATAATTATTCGAAAAGTGTTGGAAAAATATAGCCCCGTACTTACCCTAAAGGTATCCCATTACGAGAATTTTTTGGCGTGAAAAATTCGACGAAATTAAGAATGCGAATATAATTTCGGTAAATAAATTATGTGCATGGACGACAATATAAGTGATTTTTTTTCAACTCTCGACGTCGAGTGCGTATGTTTTTCGATAATATATTGCCTCGATTTAGTCGAGTGTATTTATACTGATAAGAGTAATGGATTTGTTTATTCGTATATTTATGTCTGTTCATCGCTGAAGGATACCGCCAGCATGTTGCCGAATTAATCATTCATAGAATTTGCGTCGACGTGGAAATTAACACCTCGGCGAATATTTCTTTGATGTAAACGAACGAGCGATGCTTCGGTAGGTTTACTCATTTAGAACTACCACCGCTTATAGAATATCTCGAGGTAGTTTTTTCGAATTATTTGGAAAGGTTTCGGAGGAAAAAATCACATATTAAAGATTGAATTTTGAATTGAAATTTTTAGCGATATATTTAGTAATGTATGCAGATACAAAATATGGCTCGCTTTTGAACTTATATAGATCTTTGCTAATTAGTAATTAAACGTATTTGAAAAAAAAAAACATTCAGGTGCTCCGTAGTTATTTACTTATTTGCACCATAATAAGATTTAAAATACGTTTCATTAATATTCGGCGTGAAACAATTACACACCGTTCGTGTATGTAGGTAGGATCGTGTCTGAGTTTTTTTTTTCTACTTTGTAAAATTACTGTTATCAATAGACGAAAAAAAAATTCAACCGGTTTTCAAAAAGCGCACAATTAAGCGATAAAATAATAACCTTGTTGCTGATCTATCGTTCGCGTTACCAAATTTTACCTCGTGCAAGAAGACGAACTAATCTTTGAGAAAAAAGTACCAAAACCTGCGTATTATGCTCCTCATTGCATAAAGTTAAGTTTAATACAGCGAATATCTTCGACTTTCAGACGATTTAGAGAACAAAAACAGTTTATGCACGTGCAAACATTTTTGTAGTTTTTAATATAGCATTAATTTATGAATCCTATCTCATTCTGTGAAAAGAAAGGCTATCGTGGTTTATTTGACTTTGAAAGGTAAAAATGGCATAATTTCTTACGACTTGAGACTAAATAAAAAAATGATTTCAGTTTTCTACTCCGAGATTTCTATAATAATACCCTGCAAAACTCTTTTTTTTTTTGGTTTTTATTTATGGAATGTATTACTTCCAAAACGAACGCTACATAAATCGACTCCATGTTCTGATTTTCTCGTTTCCTGAAAATTAGTGCTGGGGAAATTAGACAGGGTTGAATTTCTGGTGGAGCTCTTGGAAGGCATTCCCTCCAAAACAGAACTTATATTAAAATTAGGTAGCATCCGAACTGTCCTCAAACGATTGAACATCCCAGGAAAGGGTGGGATGTGTAATAGCCTGCTTTTGGCTAATGAAAAAATAAAAAATAAAACATAGGTAATTTTACCTAACTATGTTGATATTGAAAAGTTGAAATAATAAAAAGGCACGGCAATACATAAATGTGGTTAAGATTCGCTTCTGGAGCTGGTATTGATTTCCAGATGGAACTATTCCTGCTTCCTGAATGTAAAAATGAAAAAAGTTTGAAAAAAAAATTTGAAAATCAGACTTTCTGACAAAATGTTAGTCACCAAATTAAAAAAAAAAAGAACAAGTTGATTTTTTTTTTCTATTATTAGGTACATAAATTATTTATAATTGTTTACAATATTTACAATTTTTTTTTTTGATAAACGGATCGTTTCATATTCTTCTTCGATTCTGCCGATCAAAAAATTACAAATTTCGGTATTTCTTTGTAGGTGGTATCCTGCTTCAGTTTACTTAACAAAGTGGTATCGGGACGAGATTCACGTAATTTCTACAATAATTGACTCTTCTTGAGTTCCTCTGACCACTCATACCATAAAACTGATATGTAAAAAGAATAAAAAGAATAATAATTAGATAATTAAAACTATAAATACAGCTATATTGGAGGGGCAAAATCTAAAATTTCCAACTCGTTTTCAATAATAATTATTCCAACTTCATTTTTTTGTTTGACTTTTTTTCTTCTTTTTTTTTTAGCGAACAAATTTTTTATCAAACACGGGCAAATTGAAGACTTGCCGAATTCCCAACATTTGCCAACACTCCTCCTGCCAGAAAAAAATTTATGAGAGCTCCATTATTTGATTTCGATTTTCATTTTTAAAAAAATGATGTTTCATGAACAAAAAAAACTAAAAAAAAGTATATTTTTATCATTTAAACCCCCCCCCCTTCCCCCCCCCCCCCCAAACAAAAAACAACAAGTACAGTTCAAATTATTTACTAATTCTGATACGTCTATTTCTTAAGTAACGACCATTTCTTCATCAGATCTTTATGCTCCAATCCATCTGTGATGTCTTTTTCGCTTGTAAGCCGCATTAAATTATCCAATCTGTCTTGAGTCATAGTCGTCCTCAACTTGTTTTCGACAAATTGGAGTTTACTAAATTTTTCCAACTCAAGAGTTGAATTTTCTGACCGAAATTATTTTGAGGGATAAATTATTACGTCGTAATTTTCCGAATACAAAATTTTCATGATAGATTTACGATTAAAAATCTGTTTTTTCAGTTGAGAGTTGAGAAAAATTGTCCAAGTACAGTTTATAGCCAATGGTTTATTTAATGGCTCTGTGTTACGAACTATGTAAAATATTATGGTATCAAGCTGATATTGAGCAAAATTGCAAACTATTCAGCTAATAATATAACGCTTGAAGCTGTGATATATTTAGCTTGCAGCTAAAATAATTGAAACTCACAGCTTTGGATAACAAAGTATCATATATGCTTGCTCAGACTGATAGCCGACTTCTATTTAGTTCAACATTTCTGCTCTGGAGCACCTAATCGGTACTTTTAAAAAATACGATGTACGAGTGTTGAGAATGTAGCAATTTTTGTTTCGATGTTTCTCAACCTGGCATATTGTTCATCTTCCTTGCTATTGAGCGGCAATCTGGAAGAACTATGGTCTGACCACGTGTGGTTGTTGGTAAGATAATAATTTTTATACTATGCTGCCTTCAGGGGGTTGCTCTTGCCCAAACCCAGTTGAATGTTATGGTTTTTGTAAACCGCTTTCGTGACAGGAGTACTGCCAAACTTTCGTTTTAACCCCTTAACCGTTTCTGTATACCTACAGCTTGTCTGTGGTGGTGGCTTTACTAATTGTAATCCTCAGATGGGTTGCCCAAATTTTCCAGAGTTGATAGAAAAAAATGAAAAAAGAAAATTCATCCCAAAAACTTGTTTGAGAAAGATACAGAGCAAAAAAAATGTTGAAAAAGTCATCTATTCGCATGTATCAAACAACTTCATATCTTTGTATTTTGATTTTAACTTGTCTGCAGCAGCTAATCGTAAAATTAATACAATGGAACGAAACTTACTAAAGGTACCTAAATCAATCCTGCACCGCTTTTTCACAATCAAATACACTTTAGTCGACGCTTTATATCCTTGCCACTAGACCACACGGGAACGCTTTAACGGTTCTCTTTCTACAGTTCTAATACACATCTGAACATATTCGCTCACCACTTTCTGGGTATGGGGGGATTGTTATTCAAGTGATAAATTTTTACTATTATATTACTGAAAGCAGTTGTTTCATTTGAATAATGAAAAATAAAAAAAATTACCAAAAATTTCGAAAATTTATTGGCGAGAAGAGAGAAAAAGAAAAATAAAAAAAAATACAACAGAATAAAATTTCTAAGGATATTTAAAAAATAATACAGATATGTAGAAAAAAATTAAATTTACGAACGGTACCGTTGTTATCCGCAATCAAAGAACACTCTGTCGATGGGGGGCTGGTGTCCGATGGGAAATTGGATTTCTAGGCGATCACAAAAAATGGCGATTGTGAAAATATTAATATCCAGAGATGGATACCTCAATTTGTCCATGAAAATCCATTTTAACCGGTGGACTGCTCACGTGATAAAATAACCTAATCTTTCAGCATAAAAAAATGAAAAAAAAAATTAAGTATGACTCGATTTCACTTTTGATTTTTCACAGCTTTTCAAGCTCGAACTCCATCCGATTATTAGAATCATGTCGTTAAAAAACTGCATCAGACGGTCAAACACGAATGGTACAAAGACAAACCTCGGACGAAAATACTTCGTAACAATGAAATTTGAAAACCGAGCCATAGTGTGATATTGTAATCTCCAAAAAATTGAAACTTTCATAGAATTTCTTTTTGACAGCAATTTTTTTCAGAATACCCACTCTAAACATTCACAGTGGCAGTGATAGTCTCGGAATTCTCATTTTTCATTTAAAATAAATTTTAACCCGCTGAATAACCCTTCCACATTGCATTGAGTGACCCGAACTGCATAAATGATGTTGGGCAAAGCAAACAAGTCAGGGAACTCTGCTTGGTTTTTCCTCCAGAATTCAATAACAGTTTCTTCTTTACCGATGGACTTATATTGTAGGTACAAACAAATTTCTCTACTTGAAAAAAATGAATAAATAAAAGGAATAACTCCAAGAAATTGTGATTTTTTTTTTTATTATTCAATGAAAATTCAGAACTTTTTCATCAAAAAATTCAGATTTTTTTCACACCAATTTTTCAAATTGAATTGTAAAAAAAAATTCTAAAAAAGTTTCTCAAGTAGGTATTCGAAAAATTAATTGTAAATTCATGTTCTCAAAAGTCTTATCAAAATAGCATATAAAAGTTGAAAAAAGAGACTGACGAAAATTGTTTAAATATTTTCAAGATGACCTCGCAAACCGTAAGATAAATTACGTCAAAAACACGCATATTTTAAATTTATGTTAATTTTCAAAGTAACTTACTAGCTCCTCCATGAATTGTTTCTAGTTTCATGCAGGTCCATGAAATTGACTTCGGCTCTGCTCTTTCCAACATGACATCTTCAAATTTTGATTTTGTCGCCGTTTTCGGATATGTATAAAAAAATTTCATCTTTGCTTATCCACTTGCTACAGATCATAAATAATTCTTCGATTCAGAAGAAACGACCATAAACTGCTTGAACGACATTTTTCTGTGGAAAAAAAACACAAATTAATTAGGTAATGAGAATGAGTAAAATAAAATGAAAACTTATCAAATATGTATATAGAAATTTTATACACAATAATTATCTACCGCACTCTACCCATTCACTCACTTCAATGGAGTAATTTTACGGCGACGAATGAAGGTTTTTCTATTCTTTTGGACGTAAGAATATCACAATTTTTTCTGGGTACCTCTACCTACTTCATTCAAAACTCTCCCCTTCGCTTACCTGCTTAATTACATGTTTATATATTTTGATCAGTGATATTAGTTTATGCATAAACAAAGCTTTCAAACGGAAAAGCTGAAAAATTGTCCAGTTTTCCATTACGTAAAACATCAGCCGGCAAATGCTGAATCGCGTGCAAGTTGTGCGAGATGGAATGCTGACCGTATATTTGAACATATTTCTTTATAAATTTTTGTAAGAGGGACTCGACTTTTTCGATAAGTTCAGTAGCAGCTCCCGGAGATGCGAAAACTCGAATGCAATAAAATTTCAGCATTTGGTACTCCAACTGAAATTAAATATTCATTAATATGAAATACTTGATATAAAAATAAAAAAATTAGTAAGTTTATAAGGAGATTACTTTCATGGGTACCAAGCCCCAAGTAATGCACAATACTATTAACCTCATTGGACGCCTTTCCAAAGCCTTCTCCACCAATAACTAAATTCTGGGCAATTCTTCATAGAAGAATTGAACAAATAAAACAAACATATTATTTTTTTTAAATTTAGGAATAAGATAAAAAAAAAATTTAAAGAATTCAATTGCAATTACAAAACGAACATAATAATTAATGATTAAAAAAAATTAATTGAATGTGAATATTCAACTTTTTTTTGAATGTTTATTATTAAAAAGAATTTGTTCATTTTTCATATGAAATCCAGAATTATTTGCCAAACCCTAATTGGCATTTTATGAAAAACCCATTAACAAACAAAAAGAAAAAATTGAAACTATGAGAAATTTTATGCCAAAGTATTATCTGCAGCAGCAGCCGAAGTTGAATTTACTCGAGAATGAATGGCTAACGAGGAAGTTTAAATCTTCACACGTTTGCCAAAAATTCAAGACAACAAATTTAAATGTATTATTGCAACATGAATACTAAAAAAATAAATAAAAATAAAAGTAGATAAAAATCAAACATACTCGGATTCGTCACGATATAGTTAGGTCAATAGTTGGTAATTCCATCTTTAAATATTTAAAATACTTTGAAATTAAATACTTTAAAATTAATAATTTTACGACATCATTTATATTTTTAAAATTTTCATCAGGCATTATTACCCCCAAATAAAATTTTGATTGACACGTCGCAGATTACATGATAATCTGAGTAACAATCGTGCAATGATAGGCACCTACTGAAATTCCCATAAGTATAGTGTTTCTTTTTGAAGTACAAGATCCCTCCCCCTCCCAACTTCTCGGGCATGTAGGTACATTATACGAAACTATTCTTGTTATTATTTTTTGATTAACTTTCAGCGCTCAATGTTGAGCGTTTACGATCAATGCTCAGCAGTAAGGAATGTTCCACTGATTTGTTAGAGTTTGATTTTGAGTTTCGTTCGCAAAGGTGTGAGTTTTTACTTTGATTATTGGTTTTTCAAACCGCTCTGGCTGTTCTGCACATTCTTGTATGAATTTCTCTTTTAGCTTCTTCCCTTCATCAGGGACATTTTAATGAGAAATTTGCTTTCACATCTGAATCTGGATGCTTTTCCAGATGCAAGGTTGTATAAATCATTTCTATCCAATTTAGGATCAAATGTTTTTCAATCGCAGAATTCGTAGAAATTTTTGAGCAGTCGTCTGTTTTCAACAAATCTAATTCTTCCACTAATGAATGGATAATTTTTGTACGTGCAGTATGAGTGACTGCCCATCGGTTTCGTGCTGACAGAGATGATTGAAAATGGGTCAATCCGGTCAATTTATTTCCAGCGTCAGCGTTGATGATTTATTCGGTCGCCTCCGTTGACAAGAATCGTAGTACGCGTTCTCCTAAAACTATGTCCTGTAAGCAATCAAAAGAACAGTTTCAGAATTAATTTAGTGTTTTACACATCATTTCTTATGTATGGTACGTTCAAGTGTATTTAAAGGCGAGTGAAGCAAACTTTCGCTCGTCATGAAATTGCTCACGACGGTGCTTGTATACAGGTACGGATGACATATCGAACAAATTAAACCTATCCTGTGATTTTCAAAAATGCATACATGATCAAAGTGGATCAAATTCCCGATATAATATACTTACTATTTCATTACTTTTATACCGAAAGTGTTTTCAAACACTGCTAATTTGCAGCACATGAAGTTGAGTTTCATGTTGTCGGTTCTGACTGAAAAGAGATATAGGTACCTGAAAAATTGAATTTATATTATACATTATTATAATACGTATGAAAATAGAAATCATTGCAGTTATCTTGGTCCGGATTTTTCTGGTAACAAATTTGTCTTTAGCGAGAGTAGCACTATTTCGAATTTCTGGTGGTGTACACAACTACACATTGGTTAATCTTCACAAAAATAGCACATTTGAATTTTTTTCCATTGATTTTCGAATTACAACATCACAACCATCCACTTTACAGACCATGTATGTAGATCTAGATATATACCCACTTTTAAGAATTCTATTAAATAATTTTAATAAATATATCAAAGTCACTCTGTTCAAAAATTATTAACTCGAATATTTTATTTCAAAACCAAAATGACAAGGCATACAACGAACTTTCAAATTTGAAAGTTCACCAAGAGACTAACAAGAAACTGTTATTTCCGTCGCCTTCACACTTTACAGCACACGAAAGTTCAGTTAGAGGTTATCATCGTAAAGTTGGAATCACGGCATACCGTTAAATCGCCAACGTTGAAATGAATTCGGATCCTGTCCTTCGGTAAGGACACGTTCATTTTGCATGAACTAGAAGGTATAGATGGGGGAGATGCATCCCCTTGCGGATCCTTTGGAACATGATTTTTTCTTGAAGGGGACATCCCAACGAACATTTTAAACCATGTTCCCCTTAATAAAAGTTGGCCCACTAACAAAATGGTGACCATTCTGACTGACAAGTTAGCACAAATTTGGTATTTTTGAGTATAACGTGGAAACAAAGGGCTGTACTGAAATAGTATATTACTATACAAGGGTGGGAAGGGAACCTTTTACAATCGAGCGCACAGATTGTTTGCGGAACGAGCGCAGCGAGTGAAGTAAAAAATATTTGCGAACCGAGCCGAAGGCGAGGTGAGCAAAGATGACGCGAGATTGTAAATTCCCCCCACCCTCGTATAGTAAGATATTTTTCATTATACACTGCACTGAAAATTAGTAAAGCTGTAACACAATTTTTTATTCTTCGTTTAGAAAGAAAAACGAAACGAATCTTTTATTAATGAACAAAAATACATATACCTAATCTAATATCACAATCTATCCTTCTCTCTAGATTGAACTAAATTGCATCAAACAAATTAAACATTCTTACTACACTTCTTATTTAAACTTTAAAGTTAACTGATAAACTGAACTGAATTAAAGAAAAATTACGAAAATGAGTATTTAAAATACTAAAACGACCGTTGAAGCATTCACTTTTAAAACCAAATTGTTTTAAATAATTCTGTAAGTACTTACTCTTTGAATAATAATTAATCAGTTTTGAAGCTTTTGAAAAATACATTCGCCGAGATCGAATAATAATATTTAAAAAACCAATAAATAAAACAGTCTTCTTATACGAATTTAGAAATAAGTACTCAATGTCAATACTGATTACAAATAGAAATTATAACAAAAACGATTCTATGCCGAATTTTATAAAGATTAAACGATTCATACATTACTTAAAAACGATGGTAAAGTTTGAACAGTTGTTTAATGTTACACGCTTCTGTAGCATGGATTTCGATCTATTTTCAACGTCGAGAACAATAGGTATCTGATTGTAAGTAGTTGTATCGGTGGTTTCTGAATTCACAAAGTTTTGATTTGGATCGGTTAAGTTGACTGCGTTAGGAGCGAGTACTATTTGAGAGTTGATAGTTTCATCTTCGTCAGCTAATGGTAAGTTGAAGGTGTTGTGAAAACGAAATATTTGCGAGGTACAGTTTTCAGAGAGAGAATTTTGATTTTCATCAGTCAGATTCGTAGAGTTGTGAGAACTAGAAGGCTTCGGCTTGCGTTTTTTGGTAGAACCACCTATCGCAGTTTGAATCAAACGCTCAGTGTTTTTCTTGTAATTAACACTATCCGCGATGTATCCTGACGCTACCGTATCTGATTTCCAATTTCCGTGTCTTTTAATGGTTTCTTTAGAGGCACCTGTATTGGCTAATAAGGTGGCCGAAGTATGGCGAAGACTATGACCTATTATAAACAGAATGAAGCAAATTACTATATCACTTTTGTTCTTATATACACGTCATGGTCATTGTTACACAAAAAATAAACTAATCAATACCTGTATACTTTTCCGGATTTTCCAAATGTAAATAACGAGCTACTTCTTGCGGTTTTCCTCCAAAACTGTTTTTGCCGATAACTTGAGCAACACATTTACCATTTGAATATCTTACGAAGAAATTTCTGGATTCTAAATGGGAAAGTCTCAACTTTGATGTATCTGTCGACGATTTCGAAATATGTTCCACTGATGGTGAATGAACGAAATACGTCTGTTTTCGATGTTGGAATTTTCACAAGGAACATCATATCGTTATGGCGAACAACGTTATCAAATTTCAGGTTATATAATTCGTCGTTTCTACACGCTCCAAACATGCCGAAAATTAGACTGACCTGAAGAAACACATATTGAATTCAATTTAGTACCAGCATTGTTAGTTTTGAATAAGTTGATAATTTTAATACTTACTTTTGTTCCTAAATATATTTTGTCTGGGGCTTCGTTTAAGTATTTGGATTTTTCCTAGAAGAAAGTAGTCGTTTTGACATAATTCTCTCTTCATCTTCACAGGAACGTTTCATGGCGGCGGCGGTTTGGTCGTACTGGGCTTTGATTGATTCTAGGGACATGTTTGAGCTGTCGTGCGAGAGGGTGCACTTGACTTCGTACGCACCAACACAAAATCTGTCAAAGTCTCTTTGATGGAGTTTTGCTTTATGAGCCATAACACGCTCTTCATCCGTATAGAGGTCCGGTTCAGGCAGCGATAATGGTTGATGCTCAGGAACCTTTTTAAGCGATGCTTTCGTGATTATATTGGCGGCTTCGCCAATGTAAAGCATACCTCGCTCGATACTCAGCTCGTCTAAATCGACTCTCATCTTGGGTACTTCTTGTTTTAGAGCTTTGATATCTTGTTGTTGGCAATTAGAATGTTCTTTTTCTTCGGACTTTTTTTCTCCATCTTGGCTGCTTCTTCTTTTAGAGCTTTGATATCTTGTTGTTGGCAATTCTATAACATACCAAAGTAATAAATTACAAAATACTCTCATCTTGGCTACTTCTTGTTTTAGAGCTTTGATATCTTGTTGTTGGTAATTAGAATGTTCTTTTTCTTCGGACATTTTTTTCTCCATCTTGGCTACTTCTTCTTTTAGAGCTTTGATATCTTGTTGCCTTTCGAATTTGTTTTTACAAAACCTAACAAGTCGATATATTTAACGAGTGACACGTTGTGCTTCAATTTAAGCATCTTCTTTAGCATTGAATGGATGCTCGAAAGAGTATTAGGACTTTTCGTAGTAGAAAGCTCTTTGAAATATGCAAGTAAAACGGTTTCAGAAAACATATCTTTCGCATTGTTGAGTTCTTGCCATTTTAAAAAATTTACATAGGCATTATGATAACGGTCATTCGACTTTTTTGGAACAGAGGCAGCCTTAGCTTGTTCGGCCAGCTGTCTCAACTCGGGTGGTGTGCACTGAGGTAAATCATCCTCTTCTTCATCTGATGCTTTATCATCATCCAGCACGTAATACTCATCGTAATCTTCATAATCATCATCGGAAATTTCCTGGTCCATATCGTCGATATTATTGTTACACGTATCACTCGTGTCACTCATTATTACACTCCGAATAATAATCAATAATAGAATATAAGTACGTAATTCGAATTATTTCCGATATTTCATTTAAATTTATAATCACAAAAAGAGCTCAAACTAAATCAACTTCTATATAACATGTAAAAATTTGCGGGAACGTTGTTTATTACTAGCGCGTTGTCTAGCCGGGTGGAAAAAATGCAAATCACAAATTTCCCTCCCGGCGGGAGGGAAATTTATGTAACACTGAAAAAGTACTCTTCCCTGCCGATTGGCGCCATGGTAAGTTTAATTTTCAGTGCGTGTATAATGAAAAAGTTGTAATGACAAAAAATGTTGTGCATAAAATTTAGAACATTTTTTTGTCATAATGTTATACTTGTGAAACGGTCAAGTTCGCGAGATAAAACCGCCTGAAATTGCAGTTGCGCGTGATTTTTTTCTATTAATGCTGTTTGGCAGGAAAAAAATCACGCGCTTTTATCTCGTGAACTTGACCGTTTCACTAGTATACCATAATGACAAAAAATGTTTTAAATTTTACGCACAACATTTTTTGTCATTATAATTTTTTCAGTAAAGCCCTTTGTTTCCAAGTTATGCTCAAAATGACCAAATTTGAGCTGACCTGCCAGTCGGAATTGCCACCATTTTGTTAGTAGGGCCAACTTTTATTATTGGGGACATGGCTAAAAATGTTCATTAGGATGTCCTTTTCAAAAAAAAAAAACATGTTCTGGAGGATCCGCAGGGGGTGCACCCCCCTCTCTCACATCTATACCATAAGTACACTAGTCATATGCATCGAACGTGCGAATTTATTGCCTCGAACGCGTTCGTACTACAGCGACTGAGTAGTGAGTACTGACATGGTAGGATAGGGAAGGGAGAAAAGGGTCAGTGAAAAAACTGTACAGTTTGTATTTGAATACATTACATTGGAGAAGCCGCTGTTTGGTCTTATTTATTTATTTAGGTTTTTTTTTCATTTGTTCATATAATCAAGTCATAGACGTCATGAAGTTAAGTGTGCACGTTGATGACGTAAGAATGTATGTACATTTATGTTTATTTAAAACGGGGCTCTTTTGTTGCGGCGCAGGGACGTACGGGCACTACGACGACGACGTATTGCCTACGCGTATTCTGTCAATCCTCTATTCAGATAAATATTACCACAGATAACCTTCATTGTTTAGAATGGGTCAAAATTACAATCGCTTCATTATTCCATTATATTCTCGATATATACGAAATACGCCCCGAAGGGTTAGGTTATGGTACTTTTTTTCGGTTTTTCAAACTCCCAACTCACTCTATGGTGGCGCGCCAACCTCACTTCGCGGTATTATGATCGCGTGTACCGTATTATTTGATTATCTCAACATTACACCTGAAAAACGTGTACCTGGGAACCGACTACGAGTGATCTGGTATCTGTGAAGACTCGCTTTGCGCATGCGTAAATATTGTCGCCGTATAAACTCGTCGTATTACTCTTTTCATTCATTACCGATCTAATCTAATCGACTCAAACTGGCCGGTTTTTTCCGACTTGTTTACAGTGTGTGCGCGTCCTGACGAGCTAACGGTGGTGAAAATGTTCGCGACGATGAGCTTTTTCGCGTGTGCATTATGACGCGAGTTGGTTTCGATCGCGATTTGATCACGTGTGTTTGGTGAATTCGCGATTGGTGTGGTGTATAGTGCTGTGTGGTGTCAGTTTTGGTCTTTTTTGGCATGGTTTTTTAAAAACCTTGATAACTAAGGATCCTTTGAAGTCACGGTAATTTTTTAAAAAGTATTTTGATATGATCGTTCGAGTCAGATTAGGGGCTTTTGAGAATAGAGAAGCGTTTGTGTGTGGTGGAGAAATGGTGATTGAGTGATGGACTCATCGAGTTTTGAATTTATTAAATGTTGGTTTGTGTCAGGGAAGGACTGAAGGAGTCGTGAGGAATATTGAACATCAATTGATCAATTGCTAACGTACGTAAATGAAATAATGAGTACTATGATCAATAATGAGAATTCAAGTTCTAATTTGTTGAATCTTCTATGAATCACGTTGCTAAAAATATTTTTGTCGTTCGAAGCTGATGGAAGCGGATGTAATCGCAGCTCTGAAATTTTCAAACTGATAAGATATATCGAAAGTCATTGAAAACGATAATAATTCAACCTATTCACTGCATTTTGGATTGCATTTTATTTTAATCCATATGATGCAATTTTTAAAAAAAATTGAAAAGTGCAATAATAGATGATCAGACCTTTTCCCTTACTTTACTACCAACATGGGACATGCCAGAAGTGCAAAACTCAGACTATATTAGATACATACTTGAAATGTAGAATTTTGAATGTAAGTCAAGGAACCATATTACAGTTGCCCATCTCTAAAATTGAAGAGAATAGAAAAGAAAATGCACTTTAATTCAATTTTTTTTTTTTTTTTTTTTTTGTAAAATTACCTACTAATTTTTTAGAAATCGATTAAAATTGAAATTTCTTTTCTAGACGGTTCAATTTCAGAGGTAGGCAAAAATTGTCATAACAAATTTTGTTTGTCTTTTCAAGTTCTATAAGATGGTATGCAAAAAAAAAACAATTTTCAATAGTTTTTTAATTTCTCAAAATTTTGAAAAACAAAAATTCACAAAAAATTTTCAAATGGAAACAGGCACCTGTAAATATGATTCCTCAAGTTACATTCATAATACTATATTTTTATCATGTGTACAATGCAATCCGAATTTGGCACTTCTGACAAGTCTCATGTAAGAGTTGTTTCCATTGTCTCCGAAATTTTGAAAAATTCACAGAATAGCTACTTATATTTAAAATTTTTCTCGAAATTATAAGCAAAATGTTGACTGTTGAAGTGACTATTTTGAATCAAATCGTACAAATTTCATCTAAAGCTAATCTGCCAAAAATCAAATACACAATCACTTGCAAAAAGCTACATTATTGATAAATGAATAATCTTGCATTGAAAATTACAAATCTTGGTTATTCGAATTGATTTTAATTTCATCATGGTGTCTCCCAGTGGTAGAAGTATTGAAAAAGTAATGAATCTTATCAAAATTTCAGTAAAAGTGGATGAAAAAAACAAAAAATTAAGAAATCGATGTTGAAAAAATCATCAAACTTCGAGTATTTTTGAGCAAAATTTGAAATAATTTTTTTTCTTCGAACTTGAAAGAAAAAGTCAGTTCAAATTTTTTTGAAAAAGATAATTGGTGACTTTTCAATTTTTGGTAATTTTTGTAGAGATGATTTTCTGAAAATTTTGTGGAAAATAGTGAAAAATGTGATTTTGAAAATGAATTCTGATAAGACATCATAGCCTCATATTAAAAACTAACAATTATTTTACAATAGTTTCCGTCGCATTGTACATACGAATTATAGCATTTCTTTTAATTAACCTCGCTTCTATTTTTACATAATTTTAAAATAACGCATGCGGCAGGAAGAACGAATTAATAACACCTCGAGCCTTACTTATTTATTCCCCAACCTGTTGCTGGGTCCTACTCAGACTCACGCGGTCGCGTATTCTGTGTGTTTGTAGTGCAACCTTTTAATAGATTTAATTCAAAACAACGCTCAATTTGACAGCCAACTATAAGGTTATTAAGAATAATTTATAAATGCTTACACGAATCCAGGCACGTCGACGGTGAAACACTTTAATAATAATCTATGATATATTGTTCGAGTACGGTGGGATTGCATTTTCGGACGTTAATTCATTTATCAACATTAACCGAATTAAATTTCTTTGAAATTCTCCTCTTCATTTATTCATTCGTTCGGCTTTCTTTCGCGGTGGCTTCGACTGGAGTATTTTAATTAAATTCTTTTTTTTTCACCTATGCATTTCTACGAAATCGTATATTGTTTTGCGAATGACCACCTGAATGTAGACTTTTCAGGTGAGAAATTAGTAGACATGAGTCAAGAAAATGACAACTTTTTAATCGAAGGATGAATTTTCAATGTTGAATATAAATTATTTTTTTCAATTCTTTCAACTTGAAAAAAAAGAAAATCTTAAAAATTTCGAGTTTTAAAAATTTAGCACCTAAATTTTGATGATTTTTTAAAATTCAGCCAGATTTTTCAAAAGATTTAAAAGGTGAATTTTTAACCCTTTCATGCCTAAGAAGAAACTGGCTATTACTTTTTCTGCAATTTTGATATAAGAGTACCTACTTACTAGAGTAGTTTCTATACTAAGGTTTTCAAACACAAAAACGTTGAATAAAATTTTGAAATATTTTTGAACCTTTCTTCAAAATTTGAAAATTTTTATAAAATTAGTAAAAATTTAAAATTTAAGGAACTCGATAATATGTTCGATTTGAATTTTTACAATTTTCATAGTTTTGTAAAATAAAAAAATAAAAATTTGGTCATTTTCAAATTTTATGTTGTACGAACCTCCAATGATCAGTTTTTATAACTTTAGTAAATTAATGATTTTGAAAAACATTCTCGCATGGCGAATATATTGTGCGAAATTGATCAGCTGCCCAAAACATGTAAGTAAATACACTTTGTTTTATCGAAAACGAAATGTACGTTAACTGAACATTCGCGTGCGTATACTACACGTAGTGTACTTGAACATACTTGACGAAAACTATTAAAAAATTATTTTCCTGATTCTAAAACGATTATCGCCATTTACGCGCGATCGTTAGTATCATGCACCTAGTCATTTTAATAAAAGATAATTTTTAAATGACATTACAACAGCACACACAATTAATGAAGAATACACTCTGGTGGATAATTGGAAATTTGCTCGTGCTTGAATTCGATTAACAAGCAATATTATAGTTTTTTTCCACTTGGATTTCAAATTTTACATAGATGGGGTCAGGTACAATTGACGTCGATGTATAAACTCGAATCTAGATATTTTTCTCAGAAAAAGAGAAAGAAATGATGCACGTTAATTAGAATAGGACCATACGAAAAGGTATAAGGCGTTTACGTCGATATATAATCCGTTATATACTAACTCGAAAATTGGGACATTTTTATAGATCTGGTGCGGAAATCATACCTATATATAATACCCAAGTCTTCTCGCGTGTTTTAACGATTTATCCAATATACATATAATAAATCGAAATAAAACGATGAAAAAATCTACAATCGAATTTTATTTATATACGCAACCCTATATAATTAGGAGAAATCTGTACGTATCCCTCTCGTAAAAAATTATGACAAAATGATCAAAAATAATTACGCGATTATGAGACGAGAAGTGTAATAAATCCAGACTTATGATATGATTAGGGGCGTCTCGAATCTCAATTTTATAGCAGCAAGATCTCATAACGTTGAAATGCGAATTCGTATACGTATGTGCATATTTTTATGTCGAAAAATACGTATTACGTACGTATGCGAGTGAAAAGTAAATAACACATGTCGATTCGATGGGCCCTCGTTAAACGAGTTCGTACTTTTCAATCAACCAACCTGGTATCATTTTCTCGTTTATATTCGCCCTAACGATGTCTCTTCGAATGCGAACATATAGTTTGTTGTACCTTTGATTCGAGCGTTTTCTAGATCGTAAATCGCATCGCTGGGATTTTTTCAAACGCGAAAAAATTATCAGGGGCGGTTTGCTAATGCTGTTTTCTAAATTAGATACGAATTTACGATCGGAGGAGTATCGATTGTATAAATTTTATCGCTTTAGTGGCCACAGAAAAGGAAGGAAGTGCGGGTAAATTAGTCGTATGATGGATGGAGATGCTGATGGGTTTACGTTCATAAACCCGCCTTCTTACTTCTATCGCGTGGTTCTTTTTTCGCTCTTGATAGAATTGTCTTGAAGTGACGATGTAACGTGCGAGGAGTATCTACGGAAACCAAACTCATCGTCATTTGGCCATTAGGGTTCAACCTCTGTCCTCTCTCCTACGTCTTTTGATAACGGGGGCTGCATCTTACCTACCAGTTAGATAGAAAATTTATGAAATTTTCAATTTTTCAAGAAAAAAAATCAAAAAATTCTTCAAGTACATTTTCTTTTTAATTCTCCAGAGAAGAAAAAGTTGAAACAATGAGTAGATAGTAAAATATATAATAATTTTCTTTTTAAAAAAGTTGGAAAAATTATTTCAGTTGAAAAAAAATGCTTGTTTGACAACAAAAAATATGTGTTAAAAATTATTTCAAAAATGATTACTTAAAAAGAATTCTTATTACGTAGTCATCGCTTGATTCGGGACCACACTGCCTTTAGGGGAATATATAATCGCACGACAAAAAAGAGTCTTAGCACGACAGGCATTTAAACATTAAAAATGTGTAAATAAACGATAGTAATAAGGCGAATGAACGACAAATCAATGCACGACACGAATGTCTATGCAAGCGACAATTAAACATGGCTTTTAACGGCAAGATAAGGCTTTCCCCCGCGAAATAATTCATCAAACGATAAATAATTTCATTCAAGACAAATAATTTCATTCACGACAAAGAAGTTCTCTCCACCATAAAATAGGTTTTTTTAGCAGTTATTATCACTTATGAATTCTGTAGATCTAGAATCCAACAAAAACTTTTGCAAGAAAAATGTTATTCAAAGAAAAAGCAGATTGTTTTTTCCTGAAATATTTCTTTCAGTTTTTTTTTACACTGAACTTGAGAAAACTTGCAAAACTTTTTAACAATTTTTTTATACTAAAATTGATATTTTCCAAAATCAGTCAACTTTTAAGAAGTACAATTTTTTTTTTGATTAAAATATTTGCTAAGGTACCTGGAGAATAAACTTCAACAAAAAATGAGTGCATAATCGTTGTCGTGCAAACGCCCTTTTTTGTCGTACGATTAAATCACACCCCTGCCTTTATACTTTGCATATGGACGCCGGAGATAGGATCGATGAAGTTTTCACTATGATTTACTTGTTCGTGAATGTACTGATTACAAACTTAACAAATTGTTGATACGCTCTTCAACAGTCTGACCAAATTCGGGTACCGGGTAAGACATACCTTTGAATAATAGCGATTAAAGTTTCCGCAGTACGATCAGGAACTATTTGCAGTACAACTAACTTCGGATTCATATCCTTTGTTTTTGTTCTTGATGAACGCAATCACGCTATGATACTCTTTCATGTCGATACCATCTTTGATGTCCAACATACACCTTAACATAGAATAACAGGACCATAGCGTCGGAGGCACGACTTTTTCAGATAATTGATTCATAGACCAGAATTACGTTTTGAGAGATAACTTCAATCTTATTTTCAGTTTTCCACTGTTGAAAGACGTTATAACACTGTTCATACAAATAGAGATAACATCAGTTGAGAAATTGCTTTACTCCAAAAATTGAGCATTTTTTACTGCAAATAAATTTAAAAATACTTCATCCTACAAAGAAATGAAAAAATTTTACTTAAAAAAATTGAGTTTTTCCCCTAAAAATTTAAAAAATATTCTCCAAAAATTGAGACTTTTTTTCTCTTATAAGGTTGTTTATTCCTTCAAATAATACTTTAGTTTTTACAATTGTTTGGAGCAAAGTAGTTTTTTAGTTTTTGGGTGGAAAAATCTTTTTTACTTTTTTTTTTTGGAGTAGAAAAATTCTTATATGCAAAAATGATGATTTCACAATAATTTTACATTTCGAATTCGAGGTAGCTTACTCAATTCCAAATAAGTAATAGCATTTCGGGAACTCCATCTCCAGGATTTTGACATTTGCCGCATCCTTGACACGTATCAATTTCTTCGTTCAGGTAGTGTAAAAGAAATCATCTCCTGCAACCAGAATGCAGGCAATACCATTCCGCATACTCAACGAGAAACGCGAATCTCCTTCATTTCTCTTGAAATTGATTCTTTTGTACTACTTTTATTAGCTGATAGACAAAAATTCATTTGTTTAATAAATTAAGAGTCGATCAATTCAGGTTTAACTTAATATTAGCCAGCTATAATTACAATTATACAACCGCTTCGCTCTATTGACAGATTTTTATTTATTAGAGGAATGTCTTTTGAAGAAAGATGAACATTACCTTATCTACAATATCTTCATCACATTCAGGCCTGTCATAGTGAAGTTCTGATTCAAATATTGGAGCCTCTGCCAACTCTCTTCAAGCGTAGTTCAAAGAAAGCGATATTGGCAAATCATGAGGAATAATTTCTCCAACTTGGAAGATTTTTGGAGACCTAATTCCTTTCTCACTTCAGCATCAAAAAAACGTGGTGCATCAACATGAACAATTGGGGGCTTAGACAGACACTCATTGAACTTGGTTGCGTCTTCAGTTAATACTAGTATTATGATGGGATATAGTCTCACTGTTATTGTAACCTTCTTTTTGCTAGTTGAAGGTTCACTCTCTAATACTGGTCTTTCAGTCACCATCATGGAAGCGCCTATTGCCTCCAAATTCTTGTTTATTTTAACCTTCTTTTCTTCTCCTCCAATACTAATAGTTGATCCTTCTATAACTTTACTTAATTCTAAGTGAAACTTTTCAATTATACTAATAGGCATTTTCAGCAAAATATTAGCTGACACAATCGCCCTGGTAGTTAATTTACCTCTCTCTTCGTTTTTTACATGAGCGCAAAATTCTCTTGCCATGTTCAGCACCTTATCAAATACTTCTTCACCTTTGAATTCCTTCTTGATATATTTCACTTTTTTAGACTTGACAACAAAATATTTCTTTTCTTTCTTGTTGAATTTTCTTTTGTCTACATAAAAGTGTTCTGGCTCAGTCATAACTATGCTAGGTTTTTTCATAAAATCAAAAGTAGATATATTTTATCCATTCTATACAGTTGGAAACTTCTACTCCAAGATTCTCTTTGAAGCATTCATACATTTTATGTATTAGCACTAGAAGTGCTTTTTCTCTTCAGGCAATCCCACGTTTGTCTGCCTTGAGTTAGAACGTCAGAGTTTTGAGACATCTCTTCTTCCATCAC
Source organism: Balanococcus diminutus (assembly GCA_959613365.1). Classification (NCBI taxonomy): domain Eukaryota; kingdom Metazoa; phylum Arthropoda; class Insecta; order Hemiptera; family Pseudococcidae; genus Balanococcus; species Balanococcus diminutus. The sequence continues at coordinate 30,316,704 of OY390715.1, read as the reverse complement.
TTCATTACAAGTCCTTATTATATCAGAGCTATATTTTACTAAGAATTGACTAGACATTAATCTCGTATCGAAAAGACTGAAATTTCCTGACACTTTATCAAAGGGAAACGGTTTGATACTGTCCCACATCACTCACATCAGATTCTCAATTTTGTTATCTACCATCATCATGGTTTTTCATCTTCTCTTCTATTACATTCAAGAGTTCGTGCTAACATTTCAGCTACTTTTGTTGCTGGAGTTCCTGAAGTTGTCGGAAGGAGATCTGTATATATGTACAGTCCGCTTAACGACGACTAGTTGTCTATCTCTAAATATTCGGAAAAAGTCGCAAATTTCAGTTTTCGAAATCTGATTGACAATCTGTAGTTGAATCATAAATCTTCCAACTGGGTGGAAACTCGATAATCATTTCCTCACGAATTTCATTAATGTTTATTTCTTTAAAAATATTTGTACACTCATTTACAGACATAGCTTCGAAGCGTTGAGGTGTAGACGTCATCGAAACGGTAGAGGTTGAGGCACTACTGGTAGTATCTTCTTCTACAAAGCTAATGAGTACTAGGGTGGAGTGAAAAAAAAAAACATATTTCACATTTCGACCGAGCTCGAAGAGGTGGTTTACTTTGCCACCACCTCTCAGGGGAGTGGAGCCAAGGGGCCCTCAAAGTAGGGTCACTTTTGAAAAAAACGCAGTTTTTTTACCACTTTTGGGTAGTGCCACCTACATGGTACCTCGGAAACACTTTTGGAAAGGTGCAGTTTGAGTTTTTACAACTCTCCAGACTATTCACCTTGAAATTTGATATCGATTTTCTCACCCTACCGGGTTGAACAGTTGCAGATCGCTAAAGAATCGAGAATTTCGAATTACAAAAAACGGAAATAACATCTGCTTGGTACCAAAACTGTACTCAAATGGCTCCTATTGATGCAAAAAAATATTTCGATAGAAAAAGTTGAAAAATTTTCATAGCAGGGTTGCCAACTTTAAATTTTCATAAAACATGAATTAAATTAGAAATTTTGATGTTTTATGAAAATTGAAAGTTGGCAACCCTGCTATGAAAATTTTTCAACTTTTTTATCGAAATAATTTTTTTGAATCAATAGGAAATATTCAGTCCAGTTCTGCAACTTTTCAACCCCTTGGTAGGATGAGAAAATTGATATCAAATTTCAAGGTGAATGGTCTGGGGAGGTGTAGAAACTCAAAATGCACTTTTCTAGGGATGTTCCCAAGGTACCATGTAGGTGGCACTACCCAAAAGTGGCAAAAACTGGGTTTTTTCAAAAGTGACTCTACTTTGAGGGCCCCTAGATCCATTCCACTCAGTGGTAGGGGGCTCAAATTTTTTTTGGAGAGGTTCTCAGTACAAGATAAACCACCTCTGTGAGTTTGGTCGAAATCCGAGGTATGTTTTTTTTTCACTCCACCTTAATGAGTAGGTATCCATGTGTCTGAGGAAGAAACTCTGGAAACGATCTTCCTAGCAATTTGTTTATTTACAAACTAAAAATAAAAATCCGTCAAAAGACGACGACGCGAACGTAATACCGATAACCAAGTATTTATTTTTCCCTACACCATGTATTAATATGAAAAATTAGAGAAGAGGGAGAGTTCCAATAAAGCAATTACACATTTTGTTTACATTTTTTTGCCCCGGGAAACGTCATAAATCACGTCAGATTTTCAAAAAACAAACTAAAACAGCCTTTTGATTTGTATTTTGACTCCCTATAAAAGACAGAACCAGCAGCCAACAAATTTTGAATTTTAATTTTCAAAAATTTTTGACTGTCTGTGACCAATTAAAATGATGTTTTGAAAATCTGACGTAATTGATGACGTTTCCCGGGGCAAAAAAATGTAAACAAACAAAAAGTGTAATTGCTCTATTGAAAAAATTTTCCAGCAAAAGTTTTAGATTAAGATCCTAAAAATAATTTTGATTATTATAAAAATTTCGATTTGGCTCCTTCCTCCTCTCTAATTTCGTATATTAGGCGTCGTATGTTGTTTTGTGCTTGAAAAAATTCAGCAAAATCCCGATCTTGGCAATGAAAATTAGGAGCTAGTATGGATACTAAGGCCCGTATTTTAAAAATTTCCTTAAGATTTCCTTATTGTTATTCCTTAAGGTAAGGAATAAAAAAAAATCGGTATTTTAAAAACGATCTTCCCGAGCAGCACAATCGACAAATTATCGAAATAAAAAATCGACAGAATATCGAATTCGATGAAGTGTCGCGTTAGTTCCGCCTAAATCGTGGAATTATCTTTCGATATATAGATAGATTATCGACGAATTATAGTTAGCAAAAATTTCGAGATTATAGTAAGATATTTTATCGATAATATATCTATAATATCGAAAGATAATTTCACGATTTAGGCGGAACTTTTGCGACACTTTATCGAATTCGATATTCTGTCGATTTTTTATTCCGATTTTTCGTCTTTTACTAACTTTTTTCTATAATTAAAAATCATTAATTAGCATAATTAATACATTAAACTATGCCTAAACACATTATTCATGTTACGGTAAGAGGATCATTTCAGAAAACGTCAAAAAAAATTATAAAAAATCTGTCACCGGGGAGGGGGGGACTTGAACCATCTACCTCCTGCATGGTAATCCTCTTCCTTAACCACTATGCCATACCTTATCGTTGAGGAATTAGCAATAAAACGCTTATAATAGGCAGTTTAGTACTTCCAGACGTGTTGGACTTGGAAAAATTTTCACCAATTTGGAAATAATTTCAAATATCGTCACAAAATCGTTGAAAAATCGTTCGACAAATTTCAGATTATTTGTCGATAATGTAGTTTCAAATATCACCACAAAATCGTTGAAAAGTCGAATTCGAGGAATTTCATATTACGTGTCGATAATATAGTTTCAAATATCGTCATAAAATCGTTGAAAAATCGAATTCGAGAAATTTCAGATTACGTGTCGATAATAGAGTTTTAAATATCTTCACAAAATCGTTAAAAAATCGAATTCGAGAAATTTCAGATTATTTGTCGATAATATAGTTTCAAATATCGTCACAAAATCGTTAAAAAATCGGAATCGAGAAATTTCATATTACGTGTCGATAATATAGTTTCAAATGTCGTCAAAAAATCGGTAAAATATAATGAAGTCGAGAAATTTCATATAATCTGTCGATAATATAGTTTTAAATATCTTTACAAAATCGAATTCGATAAATTTAATATTCTTTGTCGATAATGTAGTTTCAAATATCTGCACAAAATTGGTGGAAAATCGGAATCGATAAATTTAATATTCTTTGTCGATAGTATCGTTGACGAATATCGTCATAAAATCTTAATAATATCGAATTCGATAGTTTTTAGATTTTTTGCCTAAGAAGTTGTACCGATAAATCTTTATAATATCGTGAGAACATCTATAGATTTTCAAACGATTTTTTATCGATACGTTACATCTTCAGATATTATCGATCGAGTGTGCCGCTCGGGTTATAATAAGGTTCCTTAAAATGGTATTTTAAAACTATCCTTATCTTATTCATAAGGTTCGTGAAGGTGCATTGTTGCCAAACAGTTTCATCCGAGTTTCGGATATTACAACCAATAGAAATGATGTATTTTTCTAGCATTGGCATATTGCTGGTTTTGCGCGCGTTTTGTGATAACTGATGGTGAAATTCAAATTTCTTTTTTGCGTGATTTTACGTGTTATCAAAGAATTTTTCCCTTTTGCGTGAATTTTTGCTGTAAAGGTCTATAAGTGAACATAGTTTCTCCGCAGAAATACCTCGAAAGAAGCTCGGATTCCTATTTTTTTGGAGTAGAAATATTTTATACCTATTTCTCCAATTTTTAAAATATTAAAAAAAAACTGTTGCTTTTCCTTCAAATGAACATCTCAACTGCGTAAATAATTTGAAATTACTCAATAAGCATGTACAATATTGTATTCACGTTCATAAGCGTCTTTTACCGAAACCGAGTGAGGAAATCATTATCATTGTAATGTTTCAATGGGTTGCTGCGATCTCGCAGAACCCTGGTTGGGAATTTTGCAATTTCATTAAGCATTAACATGTTCATATATCATCCATATTACAAAAAAATAAAAAACTTCACAAAACTTAAAAAAAAATCATTCAAAAGTTCATTCAATTCTGATAAGAATTATCGAAATACAATAAGGTGTCCTTAAGGTACCTCGCGAGGTACCTTATTCATTTCCTTATTCCATTTACCTCATTTCGAAAAAGGAACGTTTTAAAATACTAAAAAATCTTAAGGAACGTCTTAAGGATACCTTATTACTTATATTCGAATAAGGAAATTTTTAAAATATGGGCCTAACTTTCGATTTTTTTCCTCAAAAGATCCTTAGAAAACCAAATTTAATTTTTAAAGTCCCCACTTGAAGTTTAGCTATATAGTTAATGAACACAAAAACAAAGTTCTTCTAGAATTAAAAAATGAAAATTTCATGAATTAAAACATTTCTACAAAAACAAAAAGCACAAATTCACTATTCAAGTAGAAAAAACTAAAGAATAAAATCGAAATGAAAGATTCTTCAAGAAACTGGAATTGGAATCGTACATCGAACATAAATAGTAATAAGCAAATTAAAAATTAGAAGAACAAAAAATTTTTAAAAAATGAAACAAACGAAAGCTGTATAATACCACGAGTACACAATCGGATTGAAAAATCGCACTCCACTCAGAGAGAGTCTTCTCGTAAGTAATAGTTACCGTAGTGAGATTCTGAAGCAATTTCAAACATTCTAGGCCCCCTACGAACTTCCATCCTCGGACTGATGATGTTCATCCGTTACCTAATCAGCATTCGGCTTGGTACCGGTACGTAGACCGGTAATGGTTTTTAATTCGGTATAATTTTATGGGCACGTCATCTTGCCAGAGAAAGGCTTTTATAAACGCGTAATTCATTCGTCGAAGCTGTATAGTTGTGCATGATAATTTAACCGTAATAAAAATTTACCAGTTTTTTGTGTACATATCTATAAAGGTATGTTTTTGCCGTATGTTTAGGGCGTTTAGGCGCTAAAATGCTAAAGGTGTATGTGAATTTATGGCAAAAACAGCGCTCTGTGCTCGCGAGAACAAACTCATATCGTATCGAAATTCAACATCAGCGAGTGCGTAGTAGATACATTTGTGTAACTCGGGTCTATAAAATAAAAAACGATTAGCGATCTAATTGCGTCGTAAAGAAAGAAAGGAAAGGAAGAAATGAATGGAATAATTGCACCGAGGCGTTGAATCACACGAAACCATATATAAGGAGAGTACCTATAGACCTACGAGTCGATCTATACGGTAAAGCTGATTAATATTTATAATATGCAATTTCAACGGCTACTTTGAGCTTTGAAATGATCGAATAGTGTGTGCCAGTGCCTTATTGACGGGGGCGTATTTCTATATTGGAACTTTATCTTGTTTAATTATCATCCGAGTACGATCACGGTTCTTGTTTAAAATACCTATACGCGTGGTTTATCTGATGACCATCTCGAATGCGTTACGACGACCAAACTTCGGTCGCGCGCTCCTCTTGTGCACGTACCTGGTACCACGTACTCGAATCTATTGGTTAATGAACGTGTAATTGAATAAATCCCACCGACCAGGGGAGTCCGATCGATTTTTAATTATTGTAATTATTTTATCAGCTGACTTATTAGCCATATAGTCTCGTTTATGGCCGTACGAGGCGATTACAGTACGGAATTCGTGACCGGCCGGACCAAACGGTGAAAATTTCACTCGAAATGTTTTCGACGATGTCTCAACGTCTCGATGGTTCGTAACCATGGTACCTCCATCCGAGTTCGCGTGATTCTTACGTACAAATACTCGACCAATTTCTCCAAAACAGAAACACGAATTACGTACAAATTATTTCTTATCGCGGTAAACATTCAAAAGAAATAAATAATTAAACTCGAGTATTAATTGTCGAAGCAGACGACGCGATGTAGATGGATACAGGCGCAGTTCAACAAACCTCTCCGATGACCAGTTTTTTCTCTAGCCTACGCTCAGTCTTGAAACAATGTAATCGAAAATTCTTGCGTAAAGATGCATTAGCAGGCCTACATGTGTGTATCCTTTAGAGCCGCCGAATTATTCGGATCCCCCACCATGTTCTCACGTTCTATCTTTATTGCCGTTTAATTATCCTATAATATGCTGCGTATCTCGCTTACGTTAGTCTAGCTACTTGGGTGAATTTTGAAGAATGCGTTAAATTATGGCTGCGGCCGACTCGATGCGAATCTCTAATTAAAAAAAAAAAAAAATACCGATATTATTTGTTATGTTTTGAATCCCAACACGTTAAAAAATCGTTTACGCCGAATAGTTATTTAATAATTGTATGTATGGGTTCCCTCAGTCGAATCCCTTTCTACTGGTTTTGTGTTTATAACTAATACTTTACTAAAAGGAGCATGGTGTTTATTGTTCGAGTGTTTGCCTAAATGGTATCCTTTTATGTGTCCACACTGATACACGCGATCTGATTATAATAATGTTCGCGTACTTCTACATGATAGGTACCCTAATTAGATGGTTTGAATTCATGTAAATTTGTTAATTATCAAATATCGACGATGTTTTCCTTTTCGAAATAGGTATCTTCTTTATGTTTGGTCTACTTATTTCTCGTGTTATTTTTCTCTCTTGCGGTGTTTTGGGAGAATATTTTCATGGGTATGTCCTGTAGACGAATTTACATCTTATGGATTCTTTGGTGGATTGGAATGTGCTTGCAGAGCCGGTGCGAGGGGGGGTTTGGGGTGGTGGAACACCCCCCAGTGATTTTCCATTCGGCAAATTTTTGAAAAATTTTCAACAAATTCGGCAAACTTTCGACAAATTAAATTAGGTATGTTTACAAAATTTGGTAAAGTTTTGAATTTCAAATATGTAAATTTTTTAGAAATTCTAAATCACAAATTCGGCAAATTTTTGAGAAATTCCGAATCATAAATTCGATGAATTTTAGAGAAATTCCGACTCACAAATTCGGTAAATTTCTGAAAAAAATTTTCGCCCTCGCTTCGCTCGGGCAATGTACTTCTATTACTTCATCTTTCTCTCAGAATCAGAATAGGAATCAAAAATCAGCGCATTTGAATTCTTATAACTTATAACGTAAAAAAATGAACATGATCTTTTTGAAAATATTAAAAATTATGTTTAAAGTGCATTATTTTTAATTAAAAATTCCAATTTTTTCAAAATTTTCGCCCTCGCTTCGCTCGGGCAACGTATCGCTTTTTCATCTTTTAAAAAACCAGAAATTATTGTATGTTTTCAAAATTTCTGCAAAAAAAAGTCCATCTTTTCTTTTAGAAGTGCAATTTTTTCAAAAATGTTCGCCCTCGCTTCGCTCGGGCAGCAACAGTCGTTTTGATTCAAATCCTAATGCTACCATAAGTTCTTGAAATTTTTTCTATGAGGATAGTGAGAAGTTCTTCTTTCGAAAACTCACTTTTTTCAAAAAATTCAGCGCAAGGGTCTACTTCCCACTGTTGTACCTATTAATTATCATTCGGCATTTTCGATCTACACCCCCCCCCCAAAAAAAAAATTTGCTCAAACCGTTTCTGTGTGCTTGTCCAGATTTTTTGTTGATACTTATTTCATAGTTTTTAATAAATTAATTTCTATAAACTTCTTTCTCATGATCATTCGATCAACAATTCACCGTATAGTCACAGGATGTCTACAAATCAGGAAAGTCATGAATTTTTCAAAAAAATCACTAGGTCATGAAAAGTCACGAATTTTACTCTTCGAAGTTATGAATTTTTGATAATATTATTCGGGCAAAATTACAATTTGCTTAAAAGTGAAATTTTTTCAAACTGTTGCATCTTCTCAAAAAAAAAAAAAACACCATAAGATATTGTGATTTCTCTGAAGAAGAAAATTAATTTTCTTGAATTTTTTTTTTCGAGGGGATGGAAATCTCTATTTTTTGGAGAAAATTCTATTTCTTGTAATGAAAAAAAAAAATGAATTTTTTGGTAAAAAAAAATTTAAAAATTGTTTCGGAATAAAAAACATTTCGCGAAAAATTCTTATTTTTTTAAAATCAAAAATCTGAATTTCATCGTTTTGGAACTGAATTGTTTTGAAGTAAAAATAATATTTTTCGAAATCTAGAGTATAAAATCACAATTTTTTGGATTTTTTTTCAATTTTCTAAAAACTGGAGGAGGGTCTTTGTTTTTGAAGAAAAAATTCTCATTTTTTGGAATAAAAAAATTGAAAACAAATTTGTTGGTTTAAAATTTTTTAAAAATTGTTTTGGAATAAAAAAAATTACTCAATTTTTTCGAAATAGAGAAATCTCAAATCTTCTGGAGTAGACATTTTTTCGAAGGAAGAAATTTCAGATTTTTTTTGGAATACCTAGGTAAAAAATATCCAAAAATCTTTTTTTCCTTTTTTTTTGGTGAAAAAATGTTATAAAATTTTTTTATGTGAAGGTATTTTTTTAAATTTCTGTGAAAAAGTTTCTTAATTTTTTCTTTTTGAAGAAAAAAATTCGTTTGAGATTTTTTCGAAAAATAATTTTAAAATTTTTTCTGAAATACGAAAATTTCAATTTTTTTTGGGGGGGGGGATTAATTTTTTTTTCTTTGATACCTGGTAAAGTAAATAAATGAAATATTTTTTAAGGCCTGCCGTTCTTAAATTATCCTCTTCATACTAAACACATCTATGAGTTGGCATTGCATGTGCAATAAGACAGTAACGAACTTACCAAGTACGTATTTATTTTGACGAATCTTTTTCCAACAAATTCACAATCACAACACTGGGTGATACACAGTACACGAAATTGTTAATTTCAGCTCTTCTTCTTCGAACATGAATCTACATAATATAATGATATAAATTATAAAATTGTAAATGTTCGCTCGAAATGGAAGAGTACGAAGCAAAAAACTTATCCAATGCTTTCATAGCACGATTTCGATAAACACATTCCAAATTCGTATAATATGCTACTTGTTTGTACTTTAGCAGTCGCAGTGCATCTTTTATGCTTTTTATCTTCACTGTTACTAGCATTTGCAACTTTAATCTGAATTTCTTCAATGGACTGTTTTTTCATACTGTACCATACTCTAGTCTTATTTTGGTTAATTTTGATCTTATTCTACTGTTTTTCGTCATAATTATAGTTGCCAGTTTCTACCATTTCTCATTTTCCGAACTCTGTTACACTCTCAGATAGCATAATTTTGAGCTCGTATTTGTTTAGGATCAAAATTTATTATACTCAAACCGTTGAGGCTGGTGACTCTTGACAATGACTCTTGACAATGCAACATAGGTCTGCCCGCGAACAATTATTTTGTTGCCTACATTAAGAACACGTGATTCTAGACTTGACGCTGTGGGCTCTTATGGACTACAAGTACAAATACATTGTCGCCATCAATGGATGTTCAGTTATTCTTATTACCCTAACAAAAGAACCTCGCCAATTTATCACCTCCGATTGAGCTGAAATTTGGCTCACTGAAAGAGCATGCCAACCAGACCTCATAACCAAATTTTTAGCTGCCGAAGTTGATTTTTCGATTTTTGGCGAATTTTCGAAAATGGCTGAAACTGCCTCCAAAAAAAAAATTGTAGATTTGAAGGTAGAATCCTGAAAATTGGGTCGTACGCTAAAGTCGACCCCCTGAGTCGATTAGCACCATTTTCAAAGCGATCTGGAGCCTCCAGAAAAAGTTTACTGTTCTCCAGCGCACTGGAATCTCTCCAGACTACGCTGTAATTATAACGTTGGCAGCTGGTAATTTGATCCTAACGTTAGTGTGATGCCATCTAATGATTGACGTAGTTTAATCCAAAATCCGAGGTGACGAGTTTGCACGTGTTTTTTGACAACTTGAAAATTTTGCATATGTGACCCGGCACGTTAAAAGGGACCTAGTAGGTAAAAAATCGATTTTCACTTTTTTGGTGTTCTGAGGTCCACTTACTAAGGTCTATCACCTGAATCACCAAAAACTTCGAAAAAGTCAATATTTTCAATCGGCATGACAAAAGGGACCTAGTAAATCTGTAATCACTGTGGTTTTCGATGTATTTTTCATCTTATGATCACCTATGACACGAAATCTTCATAATTTAGCCTAAAATCAATGTTACACTTGTTATCAGTAAACTTCAAAAATTTACTTATCACAAAATTTTTTTCATTTTTTGGCAACACTGAGTTTGGTCAAATTTCCCTTGCGCCATTATACAAAAATGTTCGCCCATAATTACTTTTTTAATATTGGAAAATATTTCACTTATACCCAGTAACAATTCCCCAAAGTTTTAGAAAAATCGGTATATTCGTTCCAGAGATATTCATTTCCAAAGTGTTGTTTTTGCTCTCCTGAAAAATTTGTAAAATACCTTGAACTGCGTAATTTTTCGTGAAGACGAAAATGTCTGTATACGCACCATAAAAAATATATCCAACGAGTTATCCGCCGAATAGTCGAAATTCGCGAAACATTAAAAAAGAACACTTCTCTAAAAAAAAGAATGTTGACGCGATATATTTCATTTCATGTTATATAAAAAAAACGGTAATAAGAAGCAGTTTGCACGAAAATAAGATAATACAATGATCAAGATGTACAATTTACACAATATCGCAACGAAACGAAATTACGTATACGCACCAAAAATAAACAACGAATTACACGAAGAATAATTAACACGAATTTTTATTAAAAAAATGTCAGCTTGATATGCTTCATTTGTTACATTACAGAATAAAACAGATCATCAAATATATCTAATTTGACACAAAAAAAAAATAATCATCATAAAATGGAAGGAAATCAAAATATGAGGTTTAAAGAGTAGATGATGTGTATAAAAAGAAACAGAAACGAAAAAGAATAAGGATCGAATGAAACCCCGGCAAAAACTCACTTCTCTCGATGGCTGCATTTTCATATCCAAAAGATAAGCCCACCCCACCATATTTTTGAGATAAACCAAAACCATTGTATCCACGTGCCATCGAGAGAAGAAACCGGCCAAAAATCAACGAATTTACGTTGCTAGGTACCTACCTACCTTTTGTCTACCCACCAAGATAGGTACCTAGCAAACCTGTTGACTCGAGTTTCGTAAGATCCAAATCTATCTTATCCGCATGAAATATCATGATCGTAGAAGAATACAGTATTTTCAACAGAATAGGCATCAAACCATCGAGGGTTAATTTAATCAAGTTTTTCATTATATTTCTGTTCCAAAAATAGATGCCTATTCAATCGAAAATAACTATATCTAAGATCATGATATTTCACGTGAATAAAATAGATTTGGACCTAATAATTTTACGCACTTGTAGGTGCGTAATTTTGTACGCACTACAACCTACTAGGTCCCTTTTAACGTGCCGGGTCACATAATTATTATTTTAAAAATTTCCAAAAAATCAATTTCTCCAGCTTATCATCCGAAACTTCGTCTACCCCCTAAAGTCGACCCCCGAGTCGATTGGCACCGTTTTCGAAGCGAAATGGAGCTTCCAGAAAATGTTGACTTTTGCAGTCTAGAGAGATTCCAGTGTGCTAGAGAAAAGTCAACTTTTTCTGACGGCTCCAGATCGCTTCGAAAATGGTGCTAATCGACTCAGGGGGTCGACTTTAGTGTACAACCCTATTTTCAGGATTCTATCTTGAAATTTACAAATTTTTTTTCAAAAAATGTTTTTTTTTGGAGGCAGTTTTAGCCATTTTTAAAAATTCGCCAAAAATCGAAAAATCAACTTCGGCAGCTAAAAATTTGGTTCTGAGTTCTGGGTGACATGCTCTCTCAGTGAGCCAAATTTCAGCTCAATCGGAGGTAACGAGTTTTGCGAGGTTCCCTTGTAAGTATTTTTTTTCACTGAGTGTGTGTCCATCGGCGGCGTCGTCGCGAGGTATATCTATGCTCTTAGCGTATCTTCCATCTAGTCGCAGATACATCTAGTATATTGTGAATTCGGCCTACCTCATGGAGAGATAATATTGTTAAACGATATCAAGGCTGTAGGTATTGCATGTCAATAGTATAATTTCGTTTCGCACGAAATATCATCGTATGTGCTCGTACATTTTGGACACCCATTTTACTATTTATAATGGATGTGTACTTACATCGTGCAAAACGTATATGCACGCTGTTCTCGTCCCAAATTTTATCATAATTTAATGATTACGTGAATCCGTTCCATAATTTACGTTTCATTAGCGCACCAATAGGTGTGCCTGTGCCGTCGCCTTGCCGTCTGCGTAATGTTTCTCCTATATCAACAAACACACATTCGTTCGTATTATAGAGGCATACGTACTCGCAGAAACTGTCTGCTAAGTTCAAAATATTTTATACCCGCTATTATGTGCGTCGTTTTGGAAAGAAATATATTCGTAATATCTCGAGTCACGTACGTAATATGCAAGTACGTAAATTTTATCGAAACTAGATTTTTCAAATCGTCCTACGAAAAAAATTCGTTTACTGCGAGGTTATAAAATATCGTAAATTTTGACAGCGCCGAGTTAACTCGTAGCATTGTTTTATACATTCTCACGGTGTCCTCCAATTTTCAAGGTTACCTCGTTTGTAAAGCTATTCGCGAGAAGCTGAGTTTCGAACAAGTAGCGTGCTTTTTCCAACCGTTTCCAATTTGCGTTACTGAAACAACTTACAAAAGTGTGGGGAAGTCACGGTCTGGAAAACAGGAGAAAATTTTCTTCGCATATTTTTTACTTTGGCGTCATGTCATCGTGCGTAATAAATCCGCATATTTTGAATTACCGCGTTAAATGACTAATTAAGTGAGTGTTGGAATGGGGAAATTAACTTCAAAGTAGCCTTCTGTACGAGTACGCTACTCGAAGTACCAAACAAACGAATCCATCAGGTATTAGCAGTCATCGATTTTGGAATTTCGTCAAAGCTGTGATCGAAACAACACACCTAAATTACAAACTGCTGATTTTTCAGAAGCTTTTTTATGTACTCATATATCCACAAAATGATACATTCGCAATGGAATACCACTTCCTATAGTGACTCCGCAGTAACTACCCTTAACGCGATATCACTAACATTATTATAAATAATTCTGTTAAAAATCCTATTAAAATAGGTCTATTTAAATTAAAATATATAATGAAAAATTAAATTAAATATAAATTATCTAAATAATTTATTCTTCCTATACCTACTAAGTTAACCTATTTCTAATTGTTTTATTTTTATTTGTTTGGTAATTGTTGACGAGATATTATGTCGATTGAACGGGGGTTTCTTCATACATTTTAAAATAGGTGAGAGAAGTTGTCGTATGGCAGGAAATTCGGTGAAATACAAGGGAAAGTCGTTTATAGCAATCAGCTCTACTATAATATCTTCCAATTCTTCAACCGTCATGGTGAATTTAATTTCATATCTTAATGAAGTTTGAACTAATTTTTTCTGCTCTTCATTTTGCTTTTTCTTCAGATTTATAGCGTCCACTTCTGCTTAGCACTGACTTTCAAATAGCTTATATCCCTAGATGCATTGACTCGTTATTGAGGCACCGAGTAAAAAAAAAAATCAATTCGATTGTTATTTTTTGATGAAAAATGAATTTCAAAAAGATTTTGACAAAAAAAAAAAAAAAAAAAAATCAGGGCGCAAGGTATCACACAATCATATAACATTCTAAAATAATAGAAACCGTTTCCTTTGTAAATCAGTGATACCTTGCGCCCTCCTTTTTTTTTTTTTTTTTTTTTTTTTTTTAAATTAATTTTCTTCTTCCTCGGCTTCTAATTTCAATTTAAACATATAATAAATTTGAATGAATCGTTTTGGTTAATTCAGTATTTCGGTTCTGAAATTTAAAAATTAGATGAGTTATGATATTAAAAATTATTTTAAAATTTTTAAAAACTTATTGAATCAAATTTCCAAACAAATTTAAAAAGATTTAAAACGTCATGAAAGGTAAACCAGTGATCGGAAGTTTTGGGAAAGGAATATCTGAAAGAAGTTATTTCTGCCATCATATCTTCTTCTTGTAATTCTGATTCTGGTTTGTTTTTGTTATGATAAATACGGTTTTGTGCCTAGAAAATATTTTAAATTTTAAAAATTAGGAAACTTTTATATATATATATATTTTTTTTTTTTTTGGAAAATTAATAGGATTGCAAAATATACGTGTATATTCGTAATCTTTGTAAGTAAAAAATTAGTTATTTTGAAAAACAAGACGTGATTTCTATCAATTGACAAAAAAAGATCTATCGAAGAATTTAGAAAAACTTTACGTTAGGATAAATTTTCATCAAAAATAATTAAAACCAATGATATTTTATTTTATTTTTATGTAAACAAACGAGATTTTTTTTAACCAACAAAGTTTGCGTTATATTTTCGTTCAAGCGCTTTATGTTTATCTTGTTTTTGTTTAAAATTTTAAGAAATTCTTAAATTTTTACTTTTAGAAATAGTTGGCTAGGTTTTAATGACTCTACTTTTAGTAAAATACGGTAAAATATCTTGATTTTCCCCAATTTTCACCAATTTTTTTCTATTTTGAAAAAAAAAAATCAACAATTTTGCTCATAATAGAGTCATAACAACATAGCCATCTATTTCTTAAAAGTGAAAATTTAAGAATTTCTTAAATTTTTAAACAAAAACAAGAAAAACAAAAACGCTTGAACGAACCTATTAATTTATTTACTTACCTTCTATTTTTCTATTCTTTTTTTGAAAAATGACGTTATTAAATTTGAAAACAATTAGGGCAAAAATGTGGATATTTGGGGGTAAAACTCCACTATTATGTTGAGGGGCATTTTATATGTTAATTAGGGCACCTTTATGAGCATCTTTACGAAAAAATTTCTTTCTTCAATTTATTTGGGCAAGGGCCGTTTTTTGGCCTAATTTGACTGGACTAATTTTGCATTTCTTTTTTTTGATGCATGAAAATTTTAAATTTCAACAATAATTTTCGTAGAAGTTTTCTTTTGATTTTTTTCATAGTATTATTATTCAATATCCATATTTTTTTCTGAGTCGTATTTTTCAAAATTCTTCTTCAAAAATTCGGTTAAATTGTTTATTGACACTTCGCATAAGTGAGAAGATAGAAATGCAACACTGATGTTGGATGCTAAAAATTTGTGTTCTCTCAAGTGACACTCCTTGGTTCTTGCCAAGAGTGGTTTTTTTAAACAAACGACACATACGATTGTACTTGTACGTATTTCTACATGAAGCAGTACAGTTCTACAGAATTACAAATCCACCCATTTCGACGATTACAATCTGTCATGTGTAAACAGCACTTCACAGGCCTACTCGTGTACTTAATTCCTTCGCGATCGCTGCAATGACACCGGCGCGGCGTACTGCATGACTATGTACAGCATAAAATGCATTTCCATTTTATGCAAAATCAACCTGTTCTTGCCAGCATTAATCCGGAAATCACGTAAAGATTTTTATAAGATTGAGAACGACAATATCGCTAACGTCGTTGAATAATTTTACAAAAGCTGAGAGTATTATATAGAGTTGTACTTTATGATTGGTGCATTTACCAAGTGCATAGCAGATTGAGGCAAACTGCAGTGTATATCTAATTCGAATAATTTACATACTCGAGTTTGATTTATGTGCGCCGGACATTTTACACGATTTAAATTATTCACGCGAAGAATAACTTGTTTACGCGTGCCAGCTGTACTTTATCAAAGTTATGGAGGTGTGCTCAGTGCTGTGTTCCAGCTCAAAAGTAGGGTTGGCGATTTTTCAAACTTGTAGCTTTGTTCTTTTCGCAATTCAGAAGGTGGCGTGGTAAATTGAATTGGGCTTCATTGTTGTCATTGTTTTGTGTCATCATGGGATAAATCTCAACAAATTCATATAATCATCATCGTGATTTTTAGAAGTAGACCGAATTTCTTCTTCTTCACTTTTTTCCAGTTTTACGTGATTAAAATTCTGGTAGTCACATGAAACGATCGAATCAATAAACTAATCACGAATTTGAGTTCTGCGGGTCAAACTACCCTGATTCACTGATTTAGACTTCTTCAACGATAATTTTACCCAAAGTAGGAAAATTTTCACTTTTACAAGTTTTTCCCCCACGTTTTATTAAAAGTGTGGAGATTTTCGATTTTGGGTAAAATTATCGCTAAAAATGCCTAAATCGGAGTAGTTTGACCAGCAGAACTCGAATTCGCGATTCATTTTTCGATTCGACCATTTCATGTCATTGCTGGAATTTTAATCATATAAAACTGATGAAAACCCCCGAATTTGTGAAAAATGAATGAAGTGAAATTCGGACGAGAGACGTATAAATTAAAATAACATGCATCGAAGCGAGGTTACTCGACTTTACAAATGAATCATGCGTCTTGCCTTTGTCATCAGAAGGTGCAAACATTCCTCCATCTCCACGTGCGAAATCCATCTTTTTGTTAAAGCCACCAGCTTCATCATCATCGTCATGATCATCCTCTTTAATACCCTCAGAAGTTTGAAAAAATTTCATTTCACCACCTGCAAAGTCGATATTTTGTCCAAGAATGCCAATGCCTGCCTACATCACAATTATGTACCACTGAGCAATTCTCATTTTTAATTAGCATCTGGCCAATTTCTTTTTCCGCGTTTTCACTTATGGTATTTATACCTTCGAATGTTACAAAAGGGCCATCATACTCGATCGCATTGTCTTCTTTCACTTCACCTTCTAAACCACCGATATTAATGTGATCAAAACCATCTAAGTTGTGATTCGTGTTCTTGGCGTTTTTGTTGTCGTTTGCAATTAGTAATAATCACCACAATTTGGTAGCACAGAACTTTGAATTTCTTTTTCAGAGATTCTAGGTACCCATTTTTATCAAACTTCCTTGGTATTTCCTTTTCAAATAAATATATTCTCACAACATGCTATTATCTCACTCACAAATCACTTGTAAATTTTGACAGCTTTGTCACAATGTCTGATACCTTCACATAATTCAACGAAAATGCTTCTTTTGATACCAATCCAATACAGGATTTTCTTCAGTGTTCACTTTCTTTACTTTTGCCAAGACAGATCTCATATTTAATAATATTATAATCTGAAATACTTACGGATTCGCCGCGCAAGGTATTAACTTTTCTCATCATAGCGATAATCGGGGTGAAGTTGTCCAACGCTTCTTCGTCAGTTGGTAATATATTATTACTTATAAATTGCTGATGACGATCGATATCGTCATTTCTCTGAAAACAACATATTGTTGTAAAGGTATTTTATTTGAATGAAAAATGATGTAACTTTACTTAGATACTTACGGGACCACGTCCTCCGCGTATACCTCGACCACCGGCACCGCCACCGCCACGAGCTGCCATATTTCGAAAATATAGGTTAATTTATTTTTGCAGCTACAGCGGACAATTTTAATTTTTCATTCTCAACACTTCTCTTCAAATCTTAATAATTATCGTTTGCAAAATCAGGACATTTCTCTTTTGGAACCGTGTTTGGTCATACAGCAGCACTTGTCTCAGAAGGTACAATAGGTTTCACTCGTTTGTTACATTTTCTTTCCGAATGTTGACCATCAGTATACTCTTTTTACCTACGAGACTTCGTCCAGATGTGACTCTTCATTTTTTCTACAATTATGCCAGGAGGAGATTTAATTTCTTTATTCAAGATAAATGATTCTTAGTCTTCTTAAACCATGATTCCACCATGGCATTACTAAGCCAATCAACCTTTAAATCGTGTACATAAAACATTACAGCATCTCATAATGGTAGCAAAGGCAAATGATGATTAATGAAGAACTTTCCAAACTTGGGACAAAACAGACTGTTTTCTTCTTTTTCAGGTGAATTTTGCTCGTCGTTACATAGTTTTGCTTCGCGGGATATAGTTTCATAAATTTTGGAAAAGTCCTTATTGAGGAAAAAGTTTTTCTCAAATGATGCAATTGCCTAAAGCGTTGTTTAAGGATCCCGAAGGTGTGTTCGGCCACGATTCTTGTCGAGCTTAATTGTCTTTAAGATGCTTTCTCTGTAAGTGTGTTTATTTATAATGTTACACAACTTATAGTTCTAACATGAAAATATCATGAAATTACTTCCGCTTTGGTTTTGGTCCAAGTAAGTAAGCAATCGAAGCAGAAAGCATGAAAGCAAAATCGTGGTGAACTCCAAGCACGAATACAACCCAGACAAATTGGACATGTTTCCCTCTTTTTTTGGCTCTGACCCTGAAATATTTAAATATAAAGTTATAAAAACAAAGATAGATAAATTTATTCGTAAGAAAGGAAGCAGATACTTACGTTTTTTCACCACCTCCAACCTACCAGCTTCACTTCTTGTTATTGGAGCCATATCTAATCAGCAATAGTTCTTCAGCTAGAAACAATTTTTTTTTAAAGTAGGTGTGTTCAACAACAATGCAGACAAGGATAAGCTAATATGTATGTCCAACTGTAAGAACAAGATTTTTCAATTTTTATGGGAATACTGAAATCATAGTTTTTTAAAAGTGAAACATTTTAAATTTATCTTAAGTAAAAATTTCTCATTTGTAGGGAACAGAGTACTTGATATTGTCAAGAAGAAAAAATATAAAGTAAACCTTTTATCTTAAAAAAATAATTACCATCGCAAAAGTTTTCCAAGTTGTTGGATACTGGTGATTCTTTGAACACACTCGTGTCGTGCACAGATCCGGGATAGCCCATGAAAAAATCCAAAAATTTGCGATCGTGGTCCACCAGACCTTGCATTTGAATGGAGTGGTACCCTTTCCTGTTGACATATGAATCTCCATCAACCGCAAATGGTGGAAAAAAGAACAACTATGTCGGTTTATTAAAGATTTTTCTCAAGGGACAGCAAAAATTGAGTTATTTGTTTCACTCGTCCAATTTTTGTCTTCTTAGAGTCCGCTTCGTCATAGATAAGTAAAAATTTCTCATTTGTAGGGAACAGAGTACTTAATATTGTCAAGAAGAAAAAATATAAAGTAAACCTTCTATCTTAAAAAAATAATTACCATCGCAAAAGTTTTCCAAGTTGTTGGATATTGGTGATTCTTTGAACACTCTTGCGTCATGCACAAATTGAGTTATTTGTTTCACTAGTCCAATTTTTGTCTCACTTGAGCCCGCTTCGGCATAGATTTGTTTCTAACCTACCTCTCCTCGTATTTATATTACTTATCTCCCTATTATTGTTCATACAAACATACGCATCGTAAGGAGGTTGATTTTATCAAATTTGTATGCGCGATAGATACTCGTAATAATTCCTATCCGAGGTTGAAATTCGGCACCGGGCCACACACGTATCAGATTAATTGGTAGTTTATTATGTAAATTGCTTCCACGATTGGTAATTATAATTACGGGGGGAGATGCGGCTATGCGAGTTAAATAGTTAGCGAAGCTATCACTTGTCAGTGGGATGGCGCGGTTGCTGTGAATTTGCTCATTACAGAGTAGTAAAAGAGCAACCGCTTTGAAATTATTGTTTCACATTAAAGTCAAATACGACTGCCGAATGATAAGAAGGTGGAATTTGTATATATGTAATTTAAACATGATATACGGACCAGTTGAACTTTTTCGATTTTTTTCTTCACGCTTATACAATTGGCATAATGAAAAAATGAAAAAAAAAGAAGCGAGATAGTTGGCCATATCTATAGATCCATGAGTGAAGTAGGTATGTACTATGTACCAAAACGTCGTCATTAATATACACCTCGAAGCAATTGTACAAAGTCATTTGCTTGTAAATTATGCAAACAACATTTTATTAAATCATAAATTAAACGATATTAACGCCATCGCATCACCATCGTATTATCCTAAAGAAAGAACCTAACACAAACAGCCGGCTGTTCATTTTCAATACTCGTTTGCCATTCGTTAGTCTTCGCTATATCTTCCAAAAAACTTTAAAATTTACAGTCCATTATAGAGGTAGGTATATTTTCAGTAACCAAATCTCGTTTAATACGAATCAATCCGCTAGCTCGAAAGTATCACCTTAGCTGCGCGTGTTTGTATGATTTGACGAATTTTTATACGATTTTTTTATTCTCGGTAATCGACATAGCAATCGCTAACTCGTTTGCATCGTATTCAAGTCGAGTAGGTTTTCCTTAGCTCATTTCCAATCATAAATAACAAACGGATTCGGTTTTCATTTCTGGTATTTTATTGTCTCTCGCTTTACGCTTTTACGTCATTCGAGTAAAATTCGACTTCGATGTCTTGACTAGTGAGATGAAATTCGACGCGATAATTTATCTCTGCGTCGCGTCGTCACGATTTCAGTCGACATGACCACTAATTCACTTCGAGGCGAAGGTACTATCTGGTCAAGACCCCGCGAGTACGATTAACCGCATCTTCTTATTAAACGTTCAAATTAATTGTTGTTTTCAATCGAGATTGGCATTTCATCGTTTTCTTTACCGCGGATGATTGAATTGTTCGATAACGAGAGGAAACATACAAGTATGTTCAATGTTTGGTGTACTGCGTTTTTTACTCGTTCATCACTTACTAAGATCTAGGAAGAATTTGTGAAGGTATTTTGAAAATTATCTATCTACCGACATTTTGTCTCGGTTGTTTTTCATTTTTTTTCTTCAATTTTTAAATGATCAGTTTCTTAAATTTAAGATGCGTAGGTAAGTTGAAACAGGAGTTTTACTACTTCAACTCTGATCATCCCTTACTCACTTCCTAATCCTAAAAAATTCAAAATTCTCTTTCATTTTTATGAGAAATATCATTACACCCGAAAAAATCAGAATAAAAAATTAGAAATATTTTTTCTTCCTAAAAAAAATTAGAAATAGAAATTTCATTCTGCAAAAAATTCAACAAAAAAAAATCAAAAAATTATAAAAAGAATTCAAGTGATGAAAGATTGCTTACTCAAAAAAAAAAAAAAAAAAATTGAAAAATATTGTACGAGGGCGGGCTGATAAATAATGCACAGTGGCGATTTACACAAGAACGGTTGGTCGTATCGAAAAGCGGTAAAAAGAAATGAAAAGTACAACTCTTTAGCTTCAAAATGATATATTACTTTTCTACATAATCACCACACAGGCGTACACACTTCTCCCACCGCTAGACAAGTTTTTGCATTCCGTCAGCGTTGTATGATTTCGGCTTACTTTTGATCTAGGATTTTACCGCGTCTTTCAATTTGTCGCTGGAAGTGAAATGACGTCCCTTCAGGTCCCTTTTGAGGTTTGGAAACAAAAAGAAATCGCTAGGCGCCAGATCGGGAGAATAAGCGGGGTGTGGAACAGGTTCGAAATGGTTGTGCGCGAGAACGTCTGCTGTCGCATGTGAAGTGTGGGGTCGCGCGTTGTCATGTTGAAGGATTATCGTTTCTGTGCTTTCGCGTAGGCGACAAACACGTCTTCGAACCTTTCCTGAAGTTTCAATGTATCGCTGAGAATTCACTGTTTTACCTTTTTCTAAATAATCCGTGATAAAAACACCGTCTGCACCCCAAAAAACTGTGAGCATAACTTTCATGGCCGATGGCAGAGCTTTGAATTTTTTGGGGGTCGGGGAGTCATGGTGGCGGTACTCTAGACTTTGTCTTTTTTCTTCAGGATCATAGTGATGAATCCAACTTTCATCTCCCGTAACAATATTGAGGAGAAACTCATCTCCCTCTCGACGAAAGCGAGCCAAAAGAGCTTGACAATCAATCAATCTTTTTTGCTTGTGTTCAGTAGTGAGCTTGCGAGGTACCCACCGCGCGCAGATTTTTCGGTAGCCCAGTAGATTAATAATGAAGCCTACCCGCTCTTTTGAGATGTGAATAGCAGCAGCGATTCGTGATTGAGTGATTCGCCGATCACTTTGAATCAATTGATCAACGAGGAGTCGATGTTTTTCATCCGTACAGGTGATTGAACGCCCGGGTCTGGGTTTATCCGAAATTGAGCTCTCCTCAGGGTTACTTTCACGAAATTTTTTTGCCCACCGACTCACAGTACTACGGTCAACCGTACTCGCACCATAAACTTCTTTTAAACGCGTAAAAATTGCGGTGGGGTTCATGTTTTGACGTGTATAAAATTCTATCACTGCGCGTTGTTTTAACCTGACTGACAAAACGCATGAACCTACCTCCATTGTAATGGTTGTAACTCACGAACGACTTATCGCAAACTAACCAAATTTTTATCGCTTGTACTCAAGACATGTCGCTACTTGAAACTTTTCACCCCATCAATTTATCTATATTTTTACCGAAGTTATGCGCTAGTGTGCATTATTTATCAGCCCGCCCTCGTATATAGTTCCTTCCTTGTGCTCTTCCATGAAGGAGATTAATCTCTGTTTCTATTCGGGGGTTACACGTTCAGAACATTCCTCCCTTTTTTATTTTGCTCCATAATTTTAGCGAAAGACTTAACTAACACTGGGAATCGAAGTGACAAGTTTTGACTGTTCAATGGATTTATCAAGAATGGAGCTGTAATGAAAAAAAAAAAAAAAAAAAAAAAATTAAACTTCGGTAATGATTTGCTCGTTGAATTTTCAACTCAATCTTACATTCTCACATCTACCGAAAGAAAAAGACATGAATTAAGTATTAAAATATTTTCCAAATTAAAGTAAAAAATGAAACAAATTGGCCAATAATTTCGAGAAAAAAAAACCGCGATCAATTATTATTCATTCGGCTGCTCCGGCTCGTCCAACTCATCTGCGTAATACCCTGCTGTTTTAAGGAAGTCTTCCTTCTTCTTTTCATGGGCATCTTAAGTGGAGTCGCAAACTGTAAATTATCGACAGAATACTGCGTAAAATGATAGAAGCATGAAAGTTGGTATGAAGAACATTGAGACCATAACAAAATTTTAGAGAATGGAAACCATCTTCAATTTCTCATAGGGGGAGCGGGGAGGGCTTTTGAGGCACCAGCCCCCTTGTATAACGAGGTTGAACAATGTCGAAGTTTTTGGGATCCATTGGGTACATTTCGACTTCCCTGAACACGAATATGTAATTACTTTAAAGATCCGATGGCGAGAAGTGCCCTAAATTTCAAGTCAAAAATTCCCCCATTTAGTGCAAATTACAAAAAATATGTAAAAATCGAGGTTTTTTGGCTCTACATCGAAAGAAACAGTCAGAATCAAATTTTCACAATACGATATTCGTGTAGTGCTCGTTAGTAAAGATATATTAAAGTATATTTCAGGTCCTTGCCTCTCCTGAATATCCTCAATTTTGGTCAATTTTTGTTCCTTTTGAACTTTTAGTAAAAGTACACATGAATTCGAACTCGAGGTGTTCAAATTATGCTAAAGCGACACCTCAAACTTGTAAATAGGTATTTTTTAAGGGGGGATAATGTGTACCTTATTTGCCCTTCGAAGTCAAAAAATCATCCTCCTCCCCAGAATGGAGGGATAAGAACCTGAATTGTGCGTTAATACCTATATCTTATTTGAAGAGTACTACACGAATATTGCATTTGAAATTCGATTCTGACCGTTCATTTCGATGAAGGAGCAAAAAACCTTGATTTTTATGTATTTTTCTTAATTTGCACTAAATGGGGGAGTTTTTGACTTGAAATTTGAGGCACTTCTCGCGAATGTATCTTGAAAGTAATTACATGTTCGTGTTCAGAGAAGTCGAAATATACACAATTGACCCCAAAAACGTCGAAATTGTTCAACCTCGTTATACAAGGGGCTGGTGTCTAGTAAGCCTCTTCCCGCGCCCCCTGTGAGAAATTGAAGAGGGCTCCCTTCTTTCAAGTTTTGTTTTGGTCTCAACGTTCATTATACCAACTTTCATACTTCTATCATTTATTGCAATATTTTGCAGTTTGCTACTCCACTACATGAGAAATATAAAAAGTTGAACAAGATTTCAACTAATAGGCACAAAAATAAGCGCTGCAGGAGCAAAAATGCAAAAATTGACTTTTGATTGAAGTTTGTATAAAAACCGATTCGCAGATTTTCATCTCAAAACTCAAAATTTTTGTAAAAACTTGATTTAACCTCACTGGGCAATTTTTGCAGTTCAAAAAATTCTCCAAAAATCGAAAAATCAACTTCGAAAGATGAAAATTTGTTTCTGAGATCTGAGTGACATTCTCTTTCAATGAGCCAAATTTCAGCTCAATCGAAGGTGACGAGTTGGCAAGGTTCCCCTGATTTAATTCATCATGACTTCGGTTCAGAACATTTTGTTGAAAATTCACCATTGATATAAACTGGAGCTGATGGTAACCCACATTTGATACAAAATTATTATACAACCCTTGTGGGGTCGAATCGTAGAAAAAAAAAACCGCATACTGTAAAAGGCAACCCGATTCGTGTACTGAATAAATGTAGGTAGGTACTCGAGATCAATAGTCACAACAGGTGCTACCGGTTTTCTTTTACATTTACAACGACGACGACTTGTACCCGCATAAGTACTAAAAAATCGATGATAGGCTGTTATGCAAATTTTATCAATATTGCTGTACAATCGATTTGTATAGTTATCACAGATAACGAACGAGTATGGTAAATATATCTATTTCCGTATATGGTGCATGAAAATTACATTGTTAGTATGCCAAGAATGACAAAATACTCTCGCTTTATGGTAGACCTGTGTAATTCTCCGATACGGGGATAAATTTGGCGGAAAATTTTAAATATCTCGTTTAGACTTTGATCTGCAATATTGTCAAATTGTAAGGGAAGGGGGTTTGATTTAATGAACTTATAAATTCTGTTGATATAGTAAAGCTGCGAGAATAAGCAGTACGTAAAGAGTTTCTTTTAACCTAAAATGACAATATTGGGTAATCTAGGCGCGGATAAGTACGATAAGACTTTTTTCATTGGCTTGTTTAGCTGTAACTTCTGACATGCACTCTACCGATTTGATTTGATTATCGCAACCCGTCAGAATTGCTTGAAAATCGACATCGTCTGAAGCATTCTTAGGGAGATGATCACAAAATACTGGATTGTTACTTTATTATAGTTGTATCGAGTTTCGATAAATAATTCAATATGAACGGACGTTGGCAATGGATGTGGTCAGGAGCGAGCTGAGATGGTCGAGAGAAAATACTCGTACGTCGAAGATATTATACTAAATTACTGTCAAATTTAATTAATGAGATTAGCACAAGGAGAATGGATGCGAAATTGGCGAGAACGAAAAAAAAATCCAGTCTCGGGATGAATGAGCGCGACAAAGAGCTAGACTGCGAGTATTGGTAAATATTGGTCTGGTATATGGAGTACGAAGCCTAATAGGTGAACGATGCAGAATGCAATTAACGCAATTGAAGTGTAAAATAAACGAGTTAAAGAAGTTTTAAAAGTTTATACTATACGTAAGTAGATTTCTCGAGCGATCATGATCATAAATACCATCACACTTTGACAGCGCTTAGGTATCCTCTCGCGTATGTTCCGAGTGGAAGGCAGAGCAAGAGAAGAAATAACATTGTATTACACATTTATCGCGGCACTGTAGTCGTCGGTATAATTATGACGATATAATGGACGGTATTTTAGCTACACCGTAATAGCCGCGAACGTAGTAATTATTTAATTGATTAACGTATACGTTCGGTGAGGTGCTGCGCCTCCTGTGCGGTGCGCGGCACAATGACCGAGGAAACCCATTCAAAACCTAAGGTTGAGGCTGACTCGATGGAGACCTGTTTTAAGGAAAACGTGCCTATGGATCGTAAACCTAAACCGACGCTTTCGCTGAGTATGCCTCAGACTCCGCTCAGCCCTGGGACCGAATTTGACTTTTCCGCGGTGAGCCCCTTCGGCAACCGATCACTATCGCCATGTTTATCGATGTCGTCGCTAAATCAGGAAGAACTCAGCCATACGAGTTCGCTGCCCGGTACTCCAGAGCACAGCGCCGTGCTCAGTCCATCTTTATCCATGTCTAATCTTCAACAGCACGATAGACACAGGAGGTTGTTATCGAAGCACGATCACAAGCATCATTTCTCATTATCACCGTCGTTATCGATGTCTTCGCTGACGCAGAATACAAGACCCAGATCGCTAATGGAGAGCATACTCATATCGAAGATGGAAAAGGCTACCGTCGGTTCGGCAACGTCCTTGATTAACGGATACGTGTCCCCGGGTACCAAAAGCCTCATGAGAACTGATTCATTGGGCTCAACTAGTTCCTTCACGTCTACTTCTTCACTGGGAAGTGACTATTGTAAATGCGACGATTGCTTACTGGGTATCGCCGACCTCAGCATTGACTCTTCGCAACAAGTTCGACGTAAAAAGGTATGCTTTTTTTATATAACACTCGCACGTGGTGGAAGAGGTTTATTAATAAGTCGAACAAACTGGTTTACAGCGGGATGCCTTCGATAGCAGGTTATGCTATTATAAAAGCATCGCTCGTGTTCGCCTGTATAACGAGTATCCCATTGTTAGAAGTACGCGCGTGTATTAAAAATTGCATTTTTTCTGTATTTACGGTGGTGGTCGTGGTGTGGATAATCGTTTCAACTGGTTTCCATTTATTTCTGGCGTTTTCAATTATACGTAATTTATGCCTTCATTTTTCGCTTTATGCATTTTTTTCTCCATTACGATGTAATTCTTCGCTTTTATTAACGTATTAAATTACCTTCATTCTTTCTTGTACCTTTCAATAATTTTTTATATTTGAAAATTTTACTGATTTTTTCCCTTCTTTTTTTCCAGGTGAGTTGATAGAAAATGTTGCTGATAGTTTTGATGTTTTCGTAAGTAGTTTATCGTGCTTACCTCATTTTTAGTCTTACGATTTAGTTATAAAGCATTGGTACATGGTGTTCAATAAATTGTGACGTCCTTATTATATCTTTTGTAAGTTGAAAACATTTATAGACGGTTGAAAAAAGAAAATATGAGAAGGAGTTGACGATTTATTGCAATACATTATGTACCTAATTCGCGAATCCACGCAAAGTGGCTGATATCTGGCGGATTATTATTGCAACTACCAAAAAGGGGTATGTTGTTTTGATACTTATAGCTTCTTCCAAAGTAATGGAAATTTCATGAGGTTTACTATCCAGATCTGAATGTTGGAGGCACAAGGCAAAATTTTGATTCCTTTTTTATACTTGTACATTCCATGATGAATCCAATTTTTGCTATTGCACTGCTATAAAAGAAAGATCGACTTGATGAACCACCACAATAATTGCTCTCATCCTCTCCGATTCCAACATTTAGAACAAATTTTCACAATTTCCGTACTCAAATATTAATTAAATTATGAATTTTAGCTGTAATCAAATTCATCAATACACTGATATTAGTATCCACAGTATCCCCTTTTCACGATGATATTTTCGTTTTGCAATCACGGACTCGTCAATTTGGACGATATGTCCTACGCCACCTATCTTAAAGAGCTCGTCAGTATCGTCGCCTATTACCCGAAGCAACTGGTTAGTTGTAATATCCCGGCAGTACCGCAGTCACTGCATGGTACTGTTTCTTCTACTATCATTCAACTTCATGTGAGATTGGTAGTATCGATCATTCCAATCACCCACTGTTCAGGCACAATCCTACCATGATGATATTTACGTTTTGCAATCACCGACTCGTCAATTTGGACGATATGCCCTACACCACCTTTCATAAAGGACTCATCAGTAGTCGCCTCTTATCCGAAGCAACTGGTTAGTTGTAATATCTCGACAGTACTGCAGTCACTTCATGGTACTATTTTTTCTAATGAAAATCCAACGCTCCCGCAGCATTTCCTTTGAATAGAGTCTGATGATTCTGCAACCAAAGGTCTTCACTTCAAACAGGCTTCAATTTGATCTAGAGTTGTGTTGTATTGTTCGAAAATAAAGTCTTTATCTCCTACAATCTTTCTTAAGAATACCCTTAACAGATTCAACTCCAGCCTCCCACATATCCTCCAAAATGAAGAGAATATGGTGAGAAGAGTGCCAGTTTACAGCATCCTTTCTCAAAATTTGAGAAATAGTATTGTGTGTTCATATCTCTTGCTATTTCCTCCCAAGATTTTGTTTTTGGATGACTTTTCATCTAGAGATTGCTTTTCGATTTAGAGTTGTAGAAACATTGCAGTATTTTCATCATTCCAGACCGCTTTCTTAATCTTCTGTTTCATAGCCACTTCAACCTGAAAAGTCTCGTTCTCCTTTCTACTTAGATTACATTTCCATACCATCGCCGTCTCCGTCGGCTACTTGTTGTTGCCTTCGAGCTCGTATATCTGGGAGCCTTTATTGATACATATGTGCCATCTATTGCACCAATAACGTTATCAATGCCTCGATATTCGGCCAATATGGCGCTGATTTCAATACGTTCTTCTGGTGTGGGCCACCGAATAACTTCTGGAGCTTGTTGGTTCAATGCTTGAACCACTCGATGCAAAGCGGCATCCAGCGTAGACTTGTCGATGTCAAATTTTATTGACACAGAGCTGCGAATAAAAGTGAAATGTTCAAACCAACAATTTGACGAAAACAAAACGAAAGCTCATAACATACTCTAATACACATGCACATGTTTAGCAAATAGTATAGAAAATACAAAAAAGTGGATGGCGGATCGTTGTTGACTTGTTGAGTTTTACTGACAATAAGTCCAATAGTACATAGATACTTGATATTCAAAATTGGAGTGGAGGGAGTGATCCAATCGAAATTTTTGTAACAACGAAAATTATTTCCAAGACTTCAAGTTACAACTTTTGTTTGAAAAATTTTTCAGTTGGACCACCACCACCACCAATTTTTGATAAAATAAGAATCTGTCATATTATGCAAAATTGGATGGGTGGGAAGGGTCTAATCGAAAAATTTATAGTGACAAAAATTATTTCTAGGACCCCAATCTACAACCTTTATTTGAAAAAATTTTCAATTGGACCCCTCCTCCAATTTTGAAAAAGTATCTACCTATCTGATGTTATGTAAAATTGGAGGAGAGGGAGGAATCCAATCGAAATTTTTATAATGACCAAAATTGATTTTAGGATCTCAATCTAGAATTTTTATTTAAAAAATTTTTCAATTTGTCCCTTCCTCCCTCCTACCTCCAATATCTTCGGGCTGTTATGCGAAATCGGTGTGAAGGAAGGGGTCTAATTAAAAAAATTTTCAGAAGAAAGTTATAGCTTGACGTCCTAGGAATAATTTTGGTTATTACAAAAATTTCGATTAGACCCCTCCCTCCCCTCCAATTTTGAAAATATTATATTTTTATGCATCCTCCACTTGATTGCAATATGATGCAAAATTAGACGGGAAGGATAGATCCAATCAGGGTTTTTTAATCAATCAAAATTATTTCATTAAGCTTAATCTACAAATTTGTTCGGAATGTTTTCAAATTGGGGCCTTAGGTACAGTTATTATGGGGATTTTTCGAAAAATGTGGATGGGGCGGACCCCTGGAAAAGAAAACCTTTGAAAAATGACGCCCAGATCATTAAAAAAAATTTCACGTCCGATTATGAGATTTTATATTTGATCTTATTTTTTTTAGCAGAACAAATGTTGATCGCGTATAGACTTCGTATCGTGCTATTAGACATGTCTAATGGGTTGCATATGACCATTTTCAAGGAATAATCAAAATTATGGAATAAGCATTCTTTGCATAATGATATCAGTACGTTATGTTATAAGTTTATATTATGAGAACATGACACTATATAGTATACCTAGTTACCTACACGATAGGAACCCAGAACCACATTCCTAGCGGTGCGTGACTTCTCTTATAATAAACGTCATCAGCGCAGAGCAGATAGTCATTACAAATGAGTTATTGTTACTATATGATCAATAACGGCTATTAAAATATCATATATAAGACAGAAAACCTATAAACAAACGTATGGATTTGAAGAAAAAAAAAAGAAAAAGGCTGGTAGAGTTATTCTTGACAATTGATGTCAGTCGATGAACCCTGTATCTAAGGCCTTACAGTACATGTACTTACTTATCTGTATCCAAAAATAAACTCAGAAACTAACTTATTCGAACGGAAGTTATAAGTTGTCGTACTTGAAGAAAAAAACGTCGCTTCGTCGCCTGATTTAATTACCTAGATTTATAATATTTTGAAATAAAATTTGTTGCATTAGCAAGCAGAAGGAAAGTTTATAAAAAATATCTTGGAACAGATAAAATTTCAAGTGCTTCGGATTTAAGCACTTACTTTAATGCTTTAATTTTCAAACGAATTAAATCAAAAAAGAAAACTGTTCATGAATACCAAAGACCTCGAGCTAATTTCAAATATATTCTTTCTCTTTTCTCGGTGCTCAAATGAAACCGAAACTAAAGAACTTGTTTCGTTTAACACACATGTCAGATGAAGAGGAAATATCTGTCTGCAGATTACACTACATAAAAGGTTAACATTTCAAGCGAGCGACGTACTAGAGGCTATTTTACATTAAGATCCGTCCGAACAATCAAGGACATTGGTAATTTTTTTTTGGCGAAAAATGTACTCGAGAGTACTTAATTGATGCGTTTTTCTTTGTCGATTTTTTTTTTCAAATAGTCGAATCGGTCAAGTGTACAACGTGTAAGGGATTCGAGGTTTTGATAAATTTACCCGTCTCGAGACTAGCATATTTTGCACGAGTCACGTGTGTGGTTTTTATGTAAGAAATCCGAACAGGTTGTTATGATTTAATGTTGCGACGATGATGAGCGTCTTTTGTTTGATAGATGGATATTTCGGCGTTAGTGTTGGATTTGTTAATAGCCGCCGACGTCGAACATCAATTTTTTAACGAAAAATAACTCTCGAGGTTGAAAACACCCGCGTTGATTTGTTTTTTTTTTCTTTTTCTTCAATGAAGAATCCAGCGACGAGAATTCGCAGATATGCATTATGAAATTTTTACTACTGCAGATCCGTGATAAATATTTTAAAGACGTAACGGAATCGTCATTGCTCTTCCTAGTAGATGTGACGTGATGTAGGTAAAAAAAAAAAAAAAACACGTAGAAAAATGTAAATTTCATGCAACGGTAATATAATATATTTTTTGTCAAAAGAATAGCCGCGCGTACGACCATTGACGACAGAACAAGTTCTATGTCAGTCGTGTCATTGATAAGCGAATTCCATAATATTATTAGCATAACGATAATATTCAGGCGAGAGCGATTTCTGGCTGTCTTGAAAAAGATGTTTGCGTCAATTTGATTTTCGCATTATTCGATGAGAAAATTTCATTGTGTGTTGCGGTTATATTGTGCTTGAAGGCATTGATTTTTTTTAAAGTTTGAAACGTTGTCATTAAAGCAAAATTTGAAAAATTGAAATTTTTTGGATGCTCAGGTGATTAATAGGTATTGGAATTGGCAACATAATTTTTACAATTTTTGTAGGAACAGTATTCTTTTTAATTTGGTGAAAATTCAAAACCTTGTAGATACATATTCAAAAATTGAAACAAATTGGAAAAAATACAAAATTAGGTCATTTTTAATTTTTTAAGTAGGTAGGTAATGAATATTGAAAATTGGATCAATTTCATTTATGTAGTTTGACGAATTTTTACATTTTTTTAAATTTGTAAAATTTACTGAGTTGATCAATTTCAAAAGTTTTATGAATTTGTATCATATTTAAATTAAAATAGGTATATTTTCGAAGTTTGATAAATTATAAAAATTTGATAAATCATAGGTAGGTGTATTGAAAAATTTTTAAATGCTACCAAAAATTGTCATTTTTATGGTTCTTAAATTTCAAATAAATTTTTGACGTTATTGAAACAATTTTTAGTTTGACGGGTACTTGCAATTTTAAAAATTTGATAATTCGAAAAAAAATTTGTGAGAATTCAGAATTTTATCATTTTTACAATTTTCGAAGCTGGATTGATTTTTAAAGTTCGATTTTGTTTATTTTTATACCTAATTTAAAAAACTTCAAAATTTTGTAATTTCAGTAAATTTTCGAAATTGAATCATTTTTTTATGTGTAGTAAATTTTTAAAACTTAAATTTTACAAAAAAAATCATCTTTAAAATTTGTAAAAAATTCAAAAATTGAAAAAGTTCCAAAATTTGATGGAAGTTTGAACTGTTGATTTTTGAATTTCAGTACATTTTTGAAGAATTAGATCTGTTTTTAAAGTTTAACAAATTTTTGAAATTTTACAAAATATAGAATATTTTTCATTTTGAAAACAGCTGTTGAGTGTTTTTTTTTGGTCACTCGAGATATTTTTATTTTCAGTTGGAAAATTCAGCAAATTCCTTCTTTCGTATCGTTTTCCAAAAAAAGTCTAGTTTCGTCTTCGAGTTCGTTTAAAATGAATTATTGCTTACTTCCGAAGATTTCTTTTTGATTAATTCAACGTGATGGACAACCTTGAACATCGAAGCATCACATATCTTCATTCAAAAACGGACATACTACCACAATTTTCTAAAACGCGAGGACAATAATGAATCTGGAAACTCGATGTGGTCTGGTTTTATACGTAAGAACGCGTATAAAGGAAGCGTTACCATACACTATAAGACGTAAGAAAATACAGATGTATTAATGGAAATTCGTCTTAATACGTAATAAATTATCATCAAGGTAGCCTGGTTCGATGTAAATTTAAAAATTCTGAGATCGATTTTAGATTTACGTACGCGAGAAAATTTATTTAACGTAATTGTTTGTGGTACGTATACGTAATACGTACGCACAACGTATGAATGGATACGATCAAGTTACTCAAATCCGTTTGAAAATTGTCTGAAAAAATTTCGGTGGTGCGGAAATGCAATATATTCAAGGACAATGTGGAATTTCAATTATTCAAACGAAGTTGTTGTACAATGTTAATGGTACAACTGGTTGTTTGAATTGTAAAGTTCATCGTATTTATAAACATAGTATATACCTAAAGAAGGTATACAAATGTCGTATTTCGTGTATATTTTATAAATAAATTTACCTACTTCGGAGCTGGATTTCATATTTATCCGTTGGTTTAAACTGATTGGTGTGGTAATTACTCGTACATACGTTTGTGATAGGTACGTATTTACCTAATTAACCGAGAGACGTGTTTTTTAAATATTTTTTTTAAAACGTATATTCGCACGTACACATATTTATTCCAATACGAATGGGATCTTTTAAAATTACTCATTTTTTTCTCATCCATAAACACTCGAGGGTTTCACTTTTAATTAATTACAATTTCCAAGTATTCGAAATTTGTTCAATGTAGGAGTATGTAGGTACTAGTTTTCTCGGAATTATGCTATCTTTCGCTTTGAAGCAGTTGGAGTTTATTAATGATATAAAATTTGTCGAAAAATTTGATAAAATTTATGAGAAAGTTTAAAAATAGTGTAATTTCTCGATCGATTACTATCGTAGGTTAGGTAGTTGCTAGAGCAAGGTCGAGATAAGCTAACTAGATGGAAATTTTTTCACATCGTTATATGAGGTATACTTGCAAATACAAATATAGGTAATTGAAGTTTTGTGAATGATTAATCATAAAATTAATTTTCCAAGTGCAGTCGCAAAAATTATTTCCGTGCGATTACATTGTTAAAATCAATTTTATGGCTAAATTTCAATCTGGAGTGTATAAGGAGAAAGATGAGCCGGTATGCCATTTTTTCAAGGCTCCCTCTTTTCGAGAGTCCAGCCCCCTTTCACCGAAAGTCCTCTATCTCCCTACCTAAGACTCAAATTGAAAAAATTTTCAAACAAAAGTTGAAGATTGAGATCCTTGGAATAATTTTGATCATAACAAAAATTTCGATAGGACTCCTCCCTCCCATTCAATTTTGCATAATACGTATCGAAATCAGCGATTTATTTCCATACGTATCATACGAAATTTTTGTGATGATCAAAATTATTCCAAGGATCTCAATCCACAATTCTTGTTTGAAAATTTTTTCCATTGAGGTCTTAGGAACGGAGATAAAAAGATTCTGAGGACGGGGTTGGACTCTCAAGGGGGAATGTCTATCAATTGCTTTTTCTAGTGGTCTGGTCGAATCGCAATCGTCTCGACTGCTTAAAGAACATATTTTTCCCTTCTTGGCTGTACCAGTACAACTCAAAGTTGCATTAAAGCGATTAAAGGCAACAGCAAAATCAGCAATTCAAATTTAAGAGCAATTTTTATACGTATTATGTAAAATTGAAGGGGAAGAAGACGTCCTATTGAAATTTTTGTAATAATCAAAATTATTTCGAGGATCTTTATTTACAACTTTTGTTTGAAAATTTTTTCGATTGGTGCCTTAGGAACGGAGATAGGGGACTTTCGGGGAAGGGGGCTGGACTCTCGAAAAGGAGAGCCCTAAAAAAAATGACATACCTGCTCAATGTTTTCCTTACAGACTCTAGATTAAGATTCAGTCATAAAATCACTTTTAACAGTGTGTATAGTTTTTCCCCGATCAATCATGTTCCATCATTTTGTGTGATATTTTGAATAGGTATTAGATATGAAGACCACACGGAAAGAATGAGGTAAGTCACTTTTTTCGAAAAATGAGTTGATGGTATGGATGGATTCGTCTTGAGGAGTGGAATAACGTAAAATATTTCGATTTTTCAAAAATTAAATTTTTAACCACGAAAACGGTCTAGAAAAAATAGAGGAGGGGAGAAAATCAGTCGAGTCGAAATCGAAAATGCAGAAAAGAAAGAATTAACATCGACAATTATTTTTAGTGCAAAAATTTTCAATTATTTGACGATGGTAATTAGTTTTTTTCAATTTAAAATCATCAAAGAAGGTCAATTTTAGCCATTTTTCTATAGTTTTTTCGTAACAAGAATAACATTTTTGTTCATAAGTTATGTCACAATTGAATTTTTTTCCCACTTATGCTCACACTGTAATTGCGAAGGGTAATGTGATGCATTTTCCATCATTACTTTCATGAACTTAAGGTTCACCATCAAGTGGAGGCATTTTGATGTTTAAAAACGTTATTACACAAAATCGAAAAAAGCGACTTGGCCTCGTTCTTTCCGTGTGGTTTTCATATAGGTACCTGAGTATACTTGATATAGTTTTTGGTCACTGGGTCCATTTCATCATCTATAGAGGGCACATGACCAATTGACACGAGGATTTGTATATTATTTACATACTCGTGGTTATGTATGTATTCTGGACGAGATAGTTTATTTTATGTATTTAACCTCAACTCAGCTACGTATACGTTATCGCCAAGTATGAAATATTCCATTGTTATTATAATATTTAGGATAAGAGGTCCGTAGTTAGGTAACTGTTGACGATATGATCTGTCTTTTTTTTTCATGAAAAAATACCTATCTCAAAGATACCAATACGTATTATTTACGAATATGGCCGAATTAAGTTTGACGATTTATTAATAGCAGAACTATATACAAAATATTATTTATTGTCTTGTACGTGAACTACCTACGTGTGTATTTTTAAGGCAGAAAGAGAGCAAAAAAAATCGCGTCAATAGAAAGAAGAAAAGACGTAATTAACTTGGTAGATTCCCCCTACTTCTCTTCCTCCTTTAGGTTGGAAATATATGTATACTTACTGTACTTACTACTGCGAGTACTACGTCATGCCGTTCAGAACGTGTACATTGACGATATTAAAATAACTACGACTCGATGTCAAAGTAATTTATTTGACAATGTATTAAGGTTTCCAGTTTTTTTTTAAATCGGCGACGCTGCGATGGCGGCGACGACGCGAATGTAGCAATTCTTTTTTTTGCCCATGTAGGTAAAAATATATTACACAGGTTCTTTGCATTGATCTTGTTTCGTCAGAGTTGCAGTTATGGGTTTGATTTCGAGCCAAGGTATGAATTTCTCGCTAGAAAGCAGCATGACTTCTGTGTTTGGAAAGAGGGGTGGGTTTGATGTGAAAATAATTAGTGTAGGAGTGAAGCTTTATATTTCGTATGTACATAGCTATATACCTAGGTAAAGTTTTTTTTTTGTTGAGAAAATTTTTTAACGAGTCATTTTTTTAAATTTTAAAACCCAAATTTTTGATCAGAGTGTAAGTCGAAAATTACGATAAAAAAGTGGCGGTAATTGTCTGTAATCTCTCCTTACTGTTGAAAGGGTACTCTGAAGTACGTAATGGGTAAGCTTGGTCGCCGCCATCTTTGTTATTTTGCGTTTGTTGACATCCCAAAGTTATGTTTGTAATGTCCCTCAAGGTTACAACAACTGCAGCTGGAATTTTGAATGAAACTGTTGAAAATCAAAAAAAGATCAGAAAAAACGCATTCTCAAAACAAGGTGTCTAACAGTCATGAAAAGTCATGAAATTTGAAAATCGGTCCTAAAAGTCATGAAAAAGTCATGAATTTTTCAAAAAAATCACTAGGTCATGAAAAGTCATGAATTTTGTGGCTGGAAGTCATGAAATTTTTATTTATTAGGTTTCGTACTCAAAATTGCAATTTTTTTCAAAAATTTTTGCCCGAGCGAAGCGAGGGCAATATTCCTTTCATCTCATTTGATAAAGTTTCAAATTTTTGGTACTTAAATTTGGTATTTTCAGTAATTCTGCCCTTTTTCCCTGAAAAAGTTCTTTCAGTTCGTCACTGTTCGGGGGTGCGATTTCTTCTCTGCTTAAGGGCGCAAATACCAAAATACATCTCTCTTTGTTTTCTAAGAAAGATGAAAATGTTGATTTCAAAATGACCACCCCAGAAAGTTGAACCCCCTCCCCCCAATATTCATTCCAAGTTATACTCATGCTGGAAAGGGGGTCCTGAAAATGCTGAAATATAGTTCATGAAAAGGTCATGAATTTTCAAAAAAAAATTAATTTAGACACCATGCAAAAGCGCTTTATAGATTTGCCCATTTTTTTCACAAATACCTAGTAATACTCACTTTGCGTTTTATAGGTGGTGAATTTGAATTAGGCATTTTTTTTCGCTTTGAAATAGAACCCCCCCCCCCCCCCCCCCGGGGGCAGGGTTGTTATTTTACATGTAAAATGTGTCAAATACCTAAGTAAAAAAATTTTTGATTTTACCTATATTTTATTTTTGTTATTTCGTTAAATGACTGAAGAATTAATATTTAATAGTAATAATTATAGAATTTTCAATACTCATCACTTCATCAGTATTTTTTTCACGAATTACCGATGAGATTTCAATCTTGTTTCGGCGGTATTTTGGAAAATATTATTACTAATAATATGTTACATTTTGCTATATACTTGCCATCTGATGTAAATATTGAGGTAGAATTATATGTAGTATAAATTAGAAATTATTTCCACAAGAATAGTTTTTTGACGAATAGAATTTTTTCGTGGAAAAAGATGTTCTTTTTTGGAGGATTTTTTCGTTGTAGAGATTTTTTTGCCAATGTAAAGTGAGCTGTTCAGTTTTCTTCGTAGTTTCTCTAAAATTGTAGAATCCGAAGTCAGTCACTGATGCAAACATTATCATGATCCATAACAGGGTCCAAGCCTCTTGAAATCATTTCCATCTTGGCCGACGATGTGATGCAGTGGCAGAATTCATGAGAATATATTTTATTCCAACATTCTGATGGCAAATAGTTAGCTCCGAAACTGAAAGTGAAGTACTTGCTTACGTTAGTTTCCGGGCCATCAGCAGACCGAATAAATTGCACCTCGTAAAATATCTTTCAACACCATAACTAACCTAATTTTGAAAAGTAAACATTGGACAATAAGACGAGCATCCTTCGCACAAATCTCTCAACCATAAAACGCGATGAAAATTCACTAGTCCAGTCGCGAATTCTCGTAGATAGGAGATAGGTAGACTAGGTACGAGTATTTTGGCGCAAATACGGGAAGTATTAATATGTGAAAAGATTAGTGTTAGTGTATGAAAGTGTGCCACGCCATTAAATTATTATCTCTCGGTACTGTTGAATTGAATGACGACCAAGAAGATTATAACAGCGCGAAATTTTAAACCCCCTCTTCCCTTCCTCTGCTGCCATTCTTCGTTCCTATTTTATCGTTTGCCAGATAGCAGAAATTGTGTATGATGTTCCCGTCACGTAGTTTGGTCTGGTCTATGCTATGCAGTGTTGATTACCGGTATTTTTCCGGTATCGGTATTGGTACCGGTATAAATTTCGGTATTTTTCCGGTTTCGGTAACGATACCGGTATCAATTTTGGTAATTTTTTCGGTATTGGTATCGATACCGGTATACTTATTGGTATTTTGTCGGTATCGGTACTGGTATTGGTACAAATATCAATAGTTTCGCGGTATTAGTACTGCTATTGGTATACATACCGGTATTTTGTCGGTATCGGTATCGGTATTGGTATCGATTTCGGTATTTTTGCGGTATTGGTATAAATATCAGAGCAAAAATACCGATACCATACCGGTATTTGTATCGGTATGGTACTCGGTAATCAACACTGGCGAAAACTAAACTTCCTATGGAAAAAAGTGCAATGACCAATTTTGTAGAGCGTAAAATTTTCCATCTAGTTCATGTCTTAAATTTAACTTTGACCTGAAATTACAAAATTTTAGGCGTCGTGTAATTTTCGCATCATTTTTATCGTTTAATTTCATTTTATTTTATAATCACATAATATCGAGTCAGCGTAAAATTTTAGAAATGTACTGGGTGGCAAATTTTATGCTCTACAAAATTGGTCATTACACTTTTTTACATAGAAAGCATAGTTTTTGATTTGGACGAAAAAAACGATATCGTGATTCTATAAAATCGAGGGTGGGGGAAGGAAGATTGCTTCAAATCGAAAAACCAAATAGACAGATCGACGCAGAATCTTAAATTTCATCTAGAAACCGACGTAACGAGTTTTGTTTGGGGGGTTTTCGAGGTCAAAATCGCGAAAACCCGATTTTTTTCGAAAATGACCCCTCTTTGAGACCCCATAGCCCCCTCCAGAGTGACCAAGAGGGCTAAAAATTGGTATGGGGAGGTTTCAACTCAAAAGAAACAACATATTAAAAAAATAGCAAAATCGAAGACTATCGATTTTTTTCGCTCCACCCTAATGCGCATGCGTCAAATGGTTGCTCAATCTAAACGGTATTTAATTGGTATACCACTACCGTACCGGTATTTTTGCGGTATCGGTACCGGTACAAATATCGGTATGTCTGCGGTATTGGTATCGGCATTTTTACCGGTATAAAATCGATTACTGGTATCGATTTTGTTATTTTTGCGGTATCGGTATCGGCATCGATATTGATTTCGGTATTTTTGCGGTATCGGTATTGGTATCGATTTCGGTATTTTTGCGGTATTGGTATTGATTTCGGTATTTTTGCGGTATCGGTATTGGTATAAATATCGGAGCAAAAATACCGATACCATACCGGTATTTGTATCGGTATGGTACTCGGTAATCAACACGGGTGCTATGTGATGTGATGTGACAAACCAGATGAAATAGAGAAAAAATCTCTTGTGGGTTTGTAGTTGTACAGATTGTTGTGACGATCGGGTAAATTTCACCACTTGATTTTATTCGGTACCTTATCTTCACATTTCACATTTTACTTTTTTTTCCAAGTCCATATCCAGACTTTAAAAGAGGGTCCAATTGAAAATTTTTCAAAACAAAAGTTGTAGATTGAGTTCTTATGAATGACTTTGGTTATTACAAAAATTTCGATTGGACCCCTCTTTCCCCTCAAATTTTGCTTAATACTACGTAGGTACTTCATTTTTTCAAATTTGATGGAAGGAAGGGGTACAATCAAAATTTTTATTATGACCAAAATCATTTACAAG
This sequence comes from Balanococcus diminutus, assembly GCA_959613365.1. NCBI lineage: Eukaryota > Metazoa > Arthropoda > Insecta > Hemiptera > Pseudococcidae > Balanococcus > Balanococcus diminutus. Next base: position 30,276,759 of record OY390715.1, on the reverse strand, counting down.
GTCTCAGTCCACAACTTTCATTTGAAATTTATTTTGATTGAATCCTCACTCCTCAATTTTGAGTGATATGTGTTCTCCATTGCGCAGCATTATGAAAAATTAGAGTAGAAGAAGGGGCCTAAGTTAAATTTTTGTAATGACCAACATTATTTCTAGAATCTTAATCTACAACATTTGTTTGAAAAAATTTTCAATTGGACCCATTTTTGAAGCCAAGTTTGGAAGCCTGGATGTAGACTTGAAAAAAAAAGTAGAATGTGAAGTGTGAAGATTGTGGAATGAACATTCAAAAAAAAAAAAAGTAAAATGTGAAAGAAAGAAAATGGTAAAATGTGAAGATTATGGAATGGACTTAAAAGGAGAAAAAATGGTAAAAACGTGAAATGTCAAATGTAAAATTTCACATTTATTTTTACTATTTTTTTTCTTTCACATTTTACTTTTTTTTTGTAATCCATTCCACAATCTTTACAATATTTTCAAATGCAAAGATTGTGGTATGGAATGAACCTGAAAGGGGAAAAATTGGTAAAATGTAAAATAATATGAAGGTTATGAAATGGACTTTCAAAAAAAAAAAAAAAAAAAAAAAAAAAGGTAAAATGTGAAATGTGAAAGAAAGAAAATGGGTAGATTATGAAATGGAGTTGAAAGGAAAGAAAATGGTAAAATGTGAAGATTATGGAATGGACTTGGAAGGGGAAAATGGTAAAATGTAAAATGTAAAAATTACCGAATGGGCTTGTAAAAAAAAAGTGAAATGTGAAGATTATGGAATGGGCTTTCAAAAAATAAAAAAGTGAAATGTGAAAGAAAGAAAATAGTAAATAATGTGAAGATTATGGAATGGACTTAAAAAGGGAAAAAATGGTAAAATGTGAAATGTAAAAATTACGGAATGGACTTTAAAAAAAAAGTGAAATGTGAAAATAATTATGGAATGGACTTGGGGGGAAAATGGTAAAATAAATGTCACATTTCACATTTTACCATTTTCTTTCTTTCACATTTTACTTTTTTATTTTTTTGAAAGTCCATATCTTCACATTTCACATTTTACTTTTTTTTTTTTTTTTTTGAAAGTTCAAAAATGTGAAGATTACAGAAAAATTTGTTACAATTTAAACGTAAAGGACAAGAATTGGTCGAGTATGGATGCGGTGCCGGTCGCCGGTGTGATACCTTCGTATTGTGATACGACCACATTGCAGTCGACGCGATATAATCGTCAGTTATCATGAAATTAATGACGTCGCCGTGTAAAGTTGATGACGTCAGCAGTCGTCCCCTCCAACCGAGCACGTTTCACGTTTTTTTTTTTTTTTTTTTTCAAGTAATGAACGCGGTCGCAGCTGTAAGTGTAGACTTGGTTACGTTTTGAAGTATCGGGGCGCTACACGTACGTGTATACAATTGCTTAAAGTAAAACATCGTTTAAATATTATACAGTTTGTAAACGAAAGAGACCTGTTGATCGACGTACTAGTGAATGCGACCGTATTTCAAATATACGTGTGACTTGTTCGCGATACTCTAAATATCGATCGAGTTCTTCGCTCATCGTGTCGTCGAATTTATCGTGAATTACTCGCCGGTGTGTATGTTTACGCGTGTTGGTAAATTTCCGTACCTATGCGCCAGTTAATAGCAGTGTCGTGTCTTCCAATTTAATGTAAACAACTTTTACTCATTTGTATGATTTTTTTTCTCTCGAAAAGTGATCAAATTTGTGCGTCTTGTGTATGCATGTGCGAATACCTTAGTTACCTACTTACCATTTTGATGTGCTAAACATGATCGAAACACGTGCCTTCGAAATGATAGGCTTATTTCCTTTTTCGTATCCATGATGTGGAATCAGAACGGTTTGTGGCGTCTAATTGGTATTATCAATTTACTCGTGTTTTCTTAATCAAAGATATGGTTCAACCTTTGAGTGCCATACATATTTATATAAATGTGTAGTTGGGTTATGGTTGCATTATCTCATTCTCTCCTTCGAACTCGAGAGCATAAGTCGTAGATGTGCGTTTTCAATATTTCACATGAATGTGAATAACACGAGTCAAGTTCTAGAATTAAGAAAATAGACGATCTCTTTTGTTGCATAGATGTATCTACAATTCTACATACATTAAAATTTTCATTTGCTCGGTTTCTCATACATAGCTCGTAAACAACAGATGTTTCTTCAGAAAATAGTTCAATCGATTTCATAAATTATGTCAAGAAGTAGGAATGAAACTTCTATTTTTATATCTTCCTTGAAGAACGTCAACTTGTTGAAAATACTCTGCTGCGATGAAATTTGAGAATAAAAAATGAAAATCATCTTTCGAATTTGCTCGTCGAGTCAGATCATCTCGAAGTCCACGTTTCGAGGGAAAAAGTTTAACTTAAATTGGTAGATAAGTTTCAAAATTTGACGTTCTTCGATTCAAGTTCTACGTATAAACTTTCTTCGTCAATCGCTTAGTTTTGCGAGAAAAAAAAACACTTCTTGAATGAAAAATTCACGTTTAAATGTTGTAATAATTTTCATTGTCATATTGCCTCAATGGCCAATTCGCCTCGTGGGCAGGGAGCAATTTTTTTAAATAATGAAACATTTTCACATAAATGCCCGTTTTACTTACCAAAATATGCTTAAAATGTTTTTAAAAAACAAAAATATGCTAAACATGATATTGGTATCAAAATACAGCATATTTTGAGACAAATACCAGGGTTAGTAGTTCTGAATTGAAAATACGTTTTTTGTTTGGTTATACTTACTTATTACACAATTTGGCAAAAAGAACTTGTTGGTTTCCTGCTGAATTAAAAAAATTGGCAAAATTGAATAAAATCGAGAAAAAAAATGGTGACTTCATTGAAATTCGTATTTTAGAAAAAAAATTCACATAATACCTATAATACTCACCACTTTTAGAATTTTCGTGAAATGTGCAGAAATATGCTAAAAAAATATATTTAAAAACATGAAATGATAAGTATAATGTTAAGCTATTTAAAAAAAATGAAAAAAGTGCTCGGCTCATTTTTATTTTTTCTTTCAAAAAATAGAAGATTTAATGCTGCAAAAAATTCATTTCCAAAAAATTTTATAATTTTTTCCCACTTAAATTGAAAAAAAAAATTTTCTTTCCCATAAAATTGAAAGATTTTTTATTTGAAAAAGAAATTTAAAAGATGAAAAATTGCTTTCTTTAGCCCTATTCGAAAAAAAAATATAAGAAGATGGTTCTCTTGGATTCATTTCCCAAAACTAAGTATCCAACGTCACTATAAACCATAAAAAATTAGGGCAAATTTCCAACCCTTCACCACACTTCCCTCCCTCCACCATACGTAAAAAACTCACTTTACTAAAAATTTTCATTTCAGAATGGTATGAGCAAAAATTTTGAAATTTAAGTATAGTGTGTATGAGGAGTAGAGGTGGAAAACTCCGACCAAAAAAGAACCAATTCTCAGGTTTTTTTTTCAAAGTGCTAATCGTAGAATTTACAGGAAGGGACCAGGGGTCAGTATGAAACAAGCTCTCATAAAAATTATTGAAATTTTCTTTCTGAATCAAAAATTTTGTTGGAAAATATCTCGGACAAATGAACCTGTTGAAAAATTCTTCAATTAAATGTGAAAAAAATTCACAATTTAATTTTTTTCTAAATTTCACATTTTCCTTCTGTTTTTTTTTTTTTTTTTTTTAATTTCATTTAAAATCATCAAATAACGCCTCAAATGTCTTGAAAAGTTCATTCTTAAAAATTCTTTCATAAAAATTTGGAAAAAATATTTAAAAAAAAAAAATTTTAAAAAATTTTAAAAAATACGAAATGAGAATAGAAATTTTACGTGAGTAAATTTGTTTGAAAAAAATCTCGTAAAATAGAATGATTTTTTTGATTTTTTTTTGAGAAATTATGAAAAATTTCTTGCTCAAAATTATTTCAAAAAAATTCTAAAAATATTTCTTATTATGTCCCTCTTTTAAATATTTAAAAAATGATATGCTTATTCAATTAAAAAAATATGTAGTTGAAATTATTTTTTGTATAGGTACCCATTGAAATTTTGGGATTTTTTTTAAACCTTGAAAAAAAAATCTTTTCAAGCTAAAAGTTTCTTCATTAAAAATTCTCCTAGAAAAAAGTTCAAAACTCACCCCATATTCAAATTTAAAAATTTTCACTTCGACGTCAACTCCCCTCATCTCCAAAACTCCACAGGGAGTTGTCACAGCCCTGGTCATACTTCAAAACTACTCTTCAAATGCGTTTTTTTTTTTTAATTAATTTTAAATTTATTAAATTTTAAAAAGAGGCTCGGAGTTTTTTTTTTTTTTTGGGTGTTTATAATTACAGGATTATTACACCCATCGGAAGATTTTTAAATTTTATTTGTGAGGTTGAGTGTTTTAATTAAGTTTATGAATTTTTGAATTTCGGAAGGAATATCTGGTATAACTGGGGGGATTTCATTTATTTGTAGGGTTAGTCTCTCTTGTTTTAACTTGGGGCATTCGAACAGGATATGTTGGATAGATACAAGTTGAATAGTACAGAATGGGCATAGAGGTTTTGGAGTTTTTTGGTAAAGATAATTGTGAGTAATTTTTGTGTGTCCAATTCTTAGTCTGGTTATAATGATTTCATCTTGTCTATTTAATTGTGAGAGGTTTTTCCAAGGGTGTACTGTTTTTTTATGTTGGTATAATTTATTGTTTACTTGTTGGGACCATAAATTTTGCCAGCTTGAGTAAATTTGTTGGGTTAACAAAGATTTGATGTCATCTGTAGAAAGGGTAGAGAGTGAGGAGGGATTTATGGCAGATTTTGCTAGTGTATCGACAATTTCGTTTCCTTGAATTCCTATATGACTGGGAACGTATGCAAATGGAATAATGAAATTTGAATTTTGTAAATCAAAAAGAATTTTGTGAATGTTTTGTACAATGGGATGATCTGTAAAAATGTTTTGAATTGAAATTAAGGAGCTTAAAGAGTCGCTTTGGATTAGGAAATTTTTGTTGGTTATTTTGGAAGTGAGTATATCTTGGAGGCAATGGTGTATAGCAGAAAGTTCAGCAGTGTAAATAGAAGAGATGTTATGTATCTTATAGTTAGCAACTTGGTTGTTTATAGAAAAAGCATAACCTGTATGAAGTGAGGGAATTTTTGAACCATCAGTGAAACATAAGTTGTAATTATTATATTTTGATGCCATTTCTAAGTAGTGAGTTTTTATTATTGTATTGGAATTTTCTTTTTTTGAATAATTTCTTAGGTTTAAATCCATTTGTGGAATTTTTAGTAACCAGGGGGGGATATGTAATTGGGTTTTGAATAAGATTTTTGATATCAATTTGGATTTCGTTCATAATTAAAATGAAATTTGAAACTGGGTTTTCTATTTGATGATGTTGAAGGTTGTTAAAAGAGAAGGATTTTTGGAGGGGATGAGATGGATTGCTTAGAGCTGATGTGAGAAATTTATTTGTTATTAACGTTTTTCTGAAATCTGTAGGTAGTTCTGCTGCTTCGCAGTAAAGGCTATCTATTGGTGAAGAGTAAAGGGCTCCAATGCAAATTCGTAAAGCGGAATTTTGGATTGTTTTTAGGATATTAGATGTTTTATTTGAGATGTTTGAAAAGCATGGGCTTCCATAGTCGATTTTGCTACGAATTAAAGATTTGTATAGGTGAAGAAGTAGGTTTCTGGATGGATTATATTTTCGATTTTTGACTATTTTTAGTAGATTTATACGTTTTGAGATATCTGTTTAAAAATTTTACTCTCGGAATTTATTTTTTAATTAATACATAATTACCTAATACAAAAAATTATTTTGGAAATTGAAAAAAAAATATTCAAAAAAATTTCTACCTAGAAAATATTATAGTTTTCTTTTCTTTGAAAATTGTGTTTTGGACTTTGAAATATTTTAATGGAATTACTTTTCAAAAAATGTTTCCAATTTTTCTGATTTGATTTTTTTTTTTTAATTTCTGAAAAAAATGAACAGGTAGCTTCTTCTAGACCTTTTTTCAACTTGAAAAAAGTGAAAATATTATTTTTCAAGTTTCGGAATTTTCTTTGAAGAATTTTTCTCTTTCTCTAAATATAATTTTTTTTTCAATTTTTGAAGAAAACCCCCATTTTATTTTTTTTGTAGATAGCACATGAAAAAATTAAAATTAAAAACATGCTCTACTGTAGTTTTAAAGTACTTTAAAATTTTGTACTCCTACTCCGGGCAAAAAACTCAAAAATTCATGTCAACTCCTGTGAAATTCGGAGTTAACTTCAAAACTCCCCCTTGAGTTTCCCCAGACCTGATAAGAAGTGATAAAAAGCTTATGTGAATTTTTTCTGGTTTTTTTTGTCATGCACTCTAGCCAAAAAAAACTTGGAAAGTTCTAAACGGTTTTATTTTGAAACTAATTCAATTTCTGAATCTGAAAATTGATAATTGATTGGATTTTTTGAAAAAGAAATTTATTTCGTTTTGAAACACTAAACACACGTGTTTGCTGGCGAAATCGATGAAATTTTGAAATTTCTCGTACACTTGTTTATTTACGTTCCTATGAAAAAATTTTCAAAGGCCTAGAAGGCAATTTTGTGTTACAAAATAGCGATAGATTCCATTGAAATTTCGTAATATTTATTTACATTGCGGGCGTGTATAAAATCGAGAAAATTAGTAGCTCTCGACAGTCGACAAGAACGTCTTTATTTTTAAACGTTTTTCGCGCCGTTTCGTAGTGCCTACAATCGCAATTAATTACGGGTTTGAAATTCGTAAACGATTCCATATCCATACCGCACCCAGATTCTAGACGCTGTTTCCGTCTTGTCGTGAAATAACGAAGGTAACACTTGTATGTAAAAATTCAAAGTTGCTGCAATGCAAATACGGGTGGAAAATTTTTTTCGCTCGCACTTAAACTAGACCCATTTTTTGCCTCAAATCGACAAACCTCCTTGTCGTTGTACAATGCACTACACATTATCGTCGCGTCGCGGTCATTTAAGTTTACTATAGCGATTTAATTACTTGGGTAATTAGAATAAATGTATAGTGGATGTACGCGATGTAATGTACTCGCGGTTAGGCTGGCAGACGTATTAATTCGCTCGGATGGCCGGTGAGGAATTTGACTTTGCCACTTGGCGTTGGTTATTGTTATTCCTCGTCTTAATTGCCAATTGGTCGTTATCGCTGTGGTATTTATTTACGGCGTCCGCGTCCTCTTTATAAATTACGATGCATAGAGCGTCCGTATTCCGTAGCATACTGGTATACCGTACGTACGAGGCGATTGTGTGTACGATTCGTTGGTCACGAGACTGCACCATGAGGTTGCAATTATATGGCATGTGCTTCGTATAAACTGGGGCGAGTTTTGAGATTAGGCTTATCAAGGTAAATGTACGGAGAGGTATATACAAGGTGTCCCGGAAGTGGTGGGAGTATTTGGGTATAATCGAGTACCACTAACAAAAAACTTTATGTACATATATAGGGTGCCAGCTGGATAAGCGAAGGTGAAGGTGTTACAGTTTTGAAAATTGGCATTTTTTACTTCTAAAAGTTGAAAAAATTTCATGTTCCAAAAAATAAATGAATTATAAATTCTGTTACTTCCAAAAATAATATTGAAAGATTTTCCTTTCCCCACAACTCGAGATTTTTTTCTCCAGAGTGATAATGGAATTTTTTCTGCAAAAAACTAAGATATCCACCTTAAAAATTTGAAAAGATCTATTTCAACCCAAAAAAAATTTGAAAAAAATCTCCAATAAGAAGAAATTTTTTTTCAAAAAATTGAAATTTTCATCTTCCAAAATTTTGAAAAGTTTTTCAAAACATCGGTGAAAAGTGAAAAAAAAATAGATTTTTTTATCCCAAAAAATTAAAAAATCTTCTTACCGGTACTAAAAAAATAAATGAATAAATAAACGTTTGTAAGCGTCGTCGAAATGATTTCGTTACTTCTAAAAGATTAAAACAACAATTTGCTTCAAAATAGAAATAATAATACTTATTAATTCCAAGATAGCAGAAATATTTTTTCTGAAAAAATTGTAAGATTTTTACAATTTGAGAAATGTTTTATCGAAAGATTCTTCTGTCAGCATGGTGTCTAGGTGTCTACGTCTACCTCTAATGCAAGTAGTGAAAAAGTAGTGAATTTTTTCAATATTTCAATGAAAGAAGAAAAATCTAAAAATCGATGACGAAAAACCACAAAGTTTCGTCCATTTAAAATTTTGAGTTTTTCCTGCTGTTTTAAAAATTGATTGACTATAAATTTTAGTTCTATTATTTTTTTATTTTTGGAAGGGGGTTTCCCAAATTTTTGGTCGCTTTTGAGGACACTGTTTTCTGTATATTTTGTGAGAAAAGGTGAAAAAGAAGCGATTTTTGAAGAAAAAGAAATTCTGGGTGAACATCATGAGCGAGAAACCCGGGGGGGGGGGGTATTTTATAAAAATTTCAGTGATTTTTTATTTCAAAACATTCAGAATTTTTCACTTGGGAAAATTGCGAAATTTTTTTATTAAAAAGATGTTTATTCCAAAACAATTTGGAAATTTTTTCCTTCTAAAAAAAATTGAAGAATCTTCGTGTGATACTTTACCTACCAAAAAAATACGAAAATTTTTATTCCTAAAAAATGAGAAATTTTTTTACTTCCAAAAAATTGAAAAATATTCTTACTCCGAAACAACGATTTTTCAATCAATGAAGATTTTTACTTTCGAAAATGAGAAATTTTTTTTTTTTAAAGTTAGAAAAATTGTGTCCATAAAAAAAATGAAAATTTTATTTTCTATAAAAAAATGTAGATTTTCCTCCTAAGAAATTCAGATCTTTTACGTACTCCGAAATAATTACAGTTTTTACCATCTAAAAAATCTATCAAGGAAAATAGGAAAAAAATTATTTCAAAAAATTTCAGATTTTTTTTTACACCTCAAAAAAGTTAAAAGATTTTTCACTTTGGAAAATTTGAGAAATTTTTTCATTTAAAAAAGAGGAAATATTTTTTTAAAAATGAAAAAAAAAATCTTTAAAAAATATAATTTTTCTCAAAAAAGAAGAAAAAAGGACCCCTCCTCCCCGCGGAAAACATTTTTTTTTTCTGATGAAATTAAAAGACTTTCTCTTCCAAAAATTTGAAAAATATTTCTTTCTTTAGAAAATGTGATGAAAAATTGTCTCCTTCAAAAAAAAGAAAATCTGATTTTTTTTTAGGAAACGAGATTTTTTATTTCGAAAAAAATGTGGTTTGTAACATCAGATAAATTATGAAAAAATCAGAGTTTTTTATCTGGAAAAATTCAGAGATTTTTTTTCTTCAGAAAATTTGATAAATTTTTTTCATTTAAAAAATGTTTTTTTTTAAATGACCCCCCCCCCCCCCCCCCCTTAAAACATTTCTTTTCTTATACAATTAAAAGACTTTTACTTCCAAAAATTTGACAAATTAATATTTCTTTCTCCAGAGACGAAAAATTGTTTTCTCTGAAAAAAATGAAAATCTTTATCTTCAAGAAAATGAAATTTTCTATTCCGAAAAAATTATGGGATTTACCATCCAATAAATTATTTTTAAAAATGCTGTCAGCAAAAATTAAAATAACATGCTCGTAATTCCAAAAAATTTCAGAGCTTTGTTTTAATACAAAAAATTCAGAGAATTTCTATTTTGGAAAACTTGAATTTTTTTTATCTACCTAAGTAAAAAATATTCTTTCAAAAATAATTCAAAATAGTACTTTTTCAGTTTCAAAAAATTTTCAAAATTTTTTTGCTTTAATAACAGATTTTTTCTCAAAGGAAAATCCTAAAAAATTGAGATATTTTTCTCTGAAAAATTAATACCTATATCTATTTTATTTTTTATTTTCCATAAAAATAAGTCAATACCTATGTATAAAATTTCACACCTTACAATTTTGGTTCGAAGCATTTTTTTAAAGACCTCAAGTTTGACCAGAAAGACTTTTTTTTTAGAAATTACGTTGAACCGAGAGTAGTAGGTTAAAGAAGATTAAAAACTAAGTGAATAATGAATTAAATTAAATTCGTTAAATTTTGAAAAGATTAACTTTTCAGTAACTTGTTTCCAAAAAATTGTCCAATTAAATTAGCTCCTACCTAGTACCTACGCCACGCCGCATCCAGTAGTCACCATAATTCGTCGAAAATTGTGGAATTGACTCAAAAATGTAATGAAACTGGCTTTTAGCAGTTCGTTAACACGTTCTTCTCATTGTATGCAAAATTTTTTAATTTTACGATCTACGACTTCAGTATAGTTTTCTTTATAAATTGCGACTAGTTTGAAATTGGGAAATTGAACAATTATATTTTATACCTACGTTTTTCGACATGGTGCACTAGTCGCGAATAATTTACTTCTCGAAATCGAATTTCTTCAAGGCCGCTAAGTTCTATCTCGATTCGATAAGTTCGAGTGTATTGTCGATTTGTGCTGAAAAAAAAAGAAAAAAGAAAGAAATATAACTTGTAAACACGTACCTACTTATAATAAGAAAAATAAATTAAACCCGCAAAACTATCTATTAGCGAGTTTGGTCAGTCGAATAATTACGCTGGCAAATTAATGGTCAAACTAGTTTTTACCCCCTTTTCCTTTTTCCTCTCGCTGAAATGCATCGAATAGAGTAAAATTCAATGTTTTCGCGTACCTGAGGATTTGGATTTCGAAAAAAGCTGCATTCGTGGCATACGAGTATATGATTTTCAGCACGACTCGATGTCGATGGTAATGTCGAAGTCGAAGGTTCCACGAGTTAAGAGACGACATCCGAGTGGCGCTGGGGAATTATAAAATGCAAACGGTGTTGTAAATTGGCATTTGTTAAATGTCAGAGGATGTGGGTTGTTACTGCGTGCGTAAGCATATTGAAATATTTAATTAAATGCGCGGAAATGTAATGTCCGGTGTCTTTGTACTCGTTCATTGCGTGCTAATTTCGATAGCTCTCCCGTACAAGATATTTACTTATTCGTAGGTACACGAATCGAACGAGAAATTTTCTTCGGCCTCGAAAGTGCGAGGATTTTACGAAATACACAAGTACGAAGATAGTGTGTAGTTTGTGTTACATTGTAAATAGCATCGAGCCAAGTTCGAGGTTGTGGAAATTAACGGTAAACTGGGAACAAGATTGAGAAATTGATTTGGGTACCGGCGAGTGTGAAAATTTAAAACTTTAACCTCTTTTTAGCGTCGACTCGAAGATGTTTCCGTCGGGTATAAGTGCTGAGGCAGACGTACGAGTATAGGTAACGTGAAAACGTTGAACTTGATTTTTATCTCGTGACATCGATGACGACACAGACGATGCTGTGCGTTCATGACGATTCAGCTGCAGCTGTTTTCCATCTCGACGCGAACGCATCGACTATACTATGGTTAGATTAAAAATTTTCGACCAGCTTAGGTTAGGTACTCGTATAAAAACTAGGTGACCTTAGAACTCGATGAATGCGCGTACACATGGAACGTGAAATTATCTTAACAACGTAATAACTAGTTGTTGTTTGGAAATTTTGAAAAAAAAAATTATCCTTCTATTCGTCTCGACTTGCTACATACGATGTGTGATTCCAGAAGGCGCGAATTTCTGATATAATGGTTATTTTTAGCAGGAAATTCTTCGTGTTTGGCGAATATATAGATATTTATCTATCAAGATGTTGCTACCTAGTACCTGCCCACGTAGGTAGTATTTTTGTAAGTTGAACGTGCTATTAGGTTTATTTGTCATTTTAACGTCTTATCAATAATTGATGTTTATTTTCCCAGCGAAATTAAAGTCATTAAATGGTAAACTAAACTCCAACTGGCATCGTACGTATGTTTTCTAAATCGAATGTCGAGAGTAGTATCTCATTTAAACGAAAATATAAACGCATCTCGGTCATCAAGGACGTCTACCAGTTAGATCCAGCCCACGGCGAGTATTATAATTTGATAGGGAACTGAATCGTGATGTCATAAAGGATGTTGTTGTTGTTGACGATTTCATTGGGTTCTTGAACGAACTTTTGTTTGATCCATTGAAAATAATATAAAATACCCTAATTTTAAACTAATAATGCTCGATAAATTTTGCATGTATTATTGAGAACACAAATTATTTCAAATGAAAACTAAAACCCTTCTACACATCTTATTGTGAAATCAGAAATTTTTGATGATAAACTTCAGAAAAAATTGAAACTAATAATGCTTCAAATTCGTATTTCATGGAGAGAACTTTTGAGGAGACGAGGTCGAAACGATCTAAAAATTCTTCAGTTTTTCATTTTGCAAAAATCTTTCAATTGTAAATGGTTTTTTTTTCACCGAATCTTCGTTACAGAAACATGAGCCTAGTATTCTAAACAAAATTCTCAGGAAGATCTTTAGGTGTGTGTGGGGGGGGGGGGGGGTCAGCAAAAAATATTTTGCGCTCTTCAAAAAAAAATAGGCTCAAGAAAACAATTTTTTGGAAAAAATTCTCTCGGAGATTTTTTTTTACAAAAGATCCCCTCTTATGAGAAAACTCCATTTATCATGAAAAGAAAAAAGAAAAATATTTCTTAAATACCTAAACCTAATCTCACGTGGTTCCTACTCCTAGGAATTAATTTCATTTTGTGATTTTGAGAAAAAACTACTTCAAAAAAATTATAATTTCTGAGATTTTTGACAAAATCTTTCTTACAAAACTTCAAAATTTTTTTAAAAATTCCAAAAATGTCACAGAATTTCTTACAATTTTATTTTTAATCGCAAAATTTTAAAGAAACAAGTTACAAAATTTTAATAGAATTTTCTAAAAAATTATAAAAAAAAAATTGCACAAAATTTGGAAAATTTTCAATGAATTTTTCTTCTCATTTCAGAAAATTCCTCAAATTTTAGAAAATCGTTCTTGAAATGTCAATTTTTTAGGGAATATCTTATTACCAAACTTTAGAAAATTCAACAAAAATTTGAGAAAATTTTTCCCAAATTAGCGGATTTTTTCATAGAATTTCAAGCTTTAGTTTTTCTCAATTATGACCATTTTGTCACTTCTTTGGCACTCATAAATTAGATAAACTTAACTGAAGCAAATTATTGAGCAACAAATACCTACATTGAATGCATAAACTCAAGTAGCCAATACTCGTATTCGAAAGTAAGGTTACGAGACGTAAATAAGTAACTAATCCAAACTTTAAAAATACAAAACTCAACCAAATTAATAAGCAACAAATAAGTATACGTATAAACTCGAGTAACTACGAGTTAAATTTGAAAGTAACGAGATGTAAATGTAAATTAAATCTGAAACATACAAGAATAAAACAAATCAAATATATTAAAATGATTTTCGTCTGGCTTTTAAGCTAGCAAATTTGTCAACTATTTCGGTCTTTTATACCTGATTGGTTAGTGGGTAATTCTCAGAAAATCGGCAAATTTCACTACTGTAAAAGTTCAGAAATTTGACAGGTTTTTAAAAAAAATTTCTTAAGCTAATTGAAAATATATATGCCCCCGAGTACTTTTATGGTGTTGGTGTCAATTCATTTCCCAAAAGGGAGGGGGGAGGACGATTCAAAAAGGGGTATAGCCGGGTAAAATAGGGTGATTTGGCCCCCAGAGCGAATTTTTAAACCAACTAGTGGAAGTTGGTCCTTATGGTCTAAAACCCCCGTGACCAAATTTTTAGGTCGCTACCTCACCCCCACCCCCTCCTAGAGCGAAAAATGTGATTTTTCGATTATAATTTTTGATTTTGACAGTTTTTAACCAAATTTTTTCAAACTCGGGTAGATGTTAGGTATACTCAAGGGTCATCCATGGAAATTTTTTAAAAAAATTTCAAACCTTACTTCATTGTGAAATGCGCGTTTTAAGTTTTCTAACGGCTATTTCGGCAAGTTCGTAATACCATCTACTCCCTCTTCAAATCTCAATTTTTTTCTCTCAAAAAATCAAGATTTTATTATTTTATTTTACTGCAAAAAATTGAGATATTTTATATTCCAAGAAAATTTAGAAATCCAGCTACCCTTCCCAAAATAGAGATTTCCCCCTCTCAAAAAATGTATATTTTTTTACTCCAAAAAAATAGATACCTACGTATTTTTTATTCCAAGGAAATTCAGAAATTCCACCCATTCCAGTCTCCAAATCATTTTTTTTTTTAATGAAAATATCGAATTTTTTTTGGTCATTAAAAAAAAATTACCTACCTACTTGAAAAAATTGAGATATTTTAGCATAGTATATGCTTTTACGGAGACCAAAATAGAAAAAAACGAGACCAAAATCCGACACCAAATTGGGTTAGGTTAGGTCACATTAGGTTAGGTTTGGATGACATAAAAAAACTTTGAAAATTATTAATAAATTCGATTTTTTAGACATTATGTCAGCCATTTTGAAATTTTATGACTTTTAGACATTTTCTAGACTTTTTGTCAGACATTCTGAAACAAAAATTTTTTTAGAAAGATGACTTTCAGACATTTTGTCAGACATTTTCAAACTTGGAAATTTTTTTAGAAATATGACTTTCAGACATTTCGTCAGACATTCTGAAACTTGGAAATTTTATTACACTTTTTAGTTTTTTTGATTTTTTAGACATTATATGTCAGACTTTTTGAAACTTGGAAATTTTTTTAATAATCTTATGACTTTTAGGCTTTTTGTCAGACATTCTGAAAAAATTGAAATTTTTTTATTTCCATTAGGCTTTTTTTTTAAATTCTAATTGAAATTAATTTTTACGACTTTTAGACATTTTGTCACAGAGTAAAAGCATAAACTATGTTTCATACTTTCAAACGTAGTGTGGAAATAGAACCAACCAGGAGGGGTCCAGGGGGGGGGGCGAAGCCCTCCCTGGCGAGGCGCGAAGCGCCGAGTTATTTTTCCAAAAAAATTCAGAAATGATTTTTTCCTCAACATAAACAAGGGGATTTTTTCATATCGAAAAATCTAAAAAAAAATTAGAAATTTTTTCCACTCCAAAAAATAGAGATATTCTTTATTTAAAAAAAAAAAAAAAAATCATCAGAAAAAAGGGGAAATTTTTCCCTTTCAAAAAATTGAAAATTTTCTTAGCCATTTTTTTTCTACAAAAAATAGAGATAATTTTTTATATAAAAAGAACTCCCCCCTTCCAAATCAAGATGTTTTCTCTCAAACTTCAAAAAATCTAAGATTTTTTTAAACGGAAAAAAATACCCCCACACTTTTCCCCTCAACGAGAAACGAGGGATTTTTTCATCTGGAAAAACTGGAAATTTTCCCGGGTATTTTTTTACGTCAAACAAATTGAGTTGAATTTGGAAAATTTTCAGCACTTGATGAAGTTTTGAAATTTTGCTCCAAGTTTGTAGGTATATTTTATTTTCTTATTATTATTTTTTTTAAATTTTGGAATTATTAATAGCTTTGAAAATTTCTGCTTTTTGGTTTCAAGATTTTATCAGATACCCTGAAAATGAAAACTTTTTGGAATATTTTCTTATACAAAGCTTAGAAGAAAAACGTTCTTGATGAAAAAATTTTCTCAATATTAAGTCCTAGCCAATGTTGCTTCTACTCAGGAACGAAACTATCTATGGTGTGAGGATGGTCCATCCCCTCACTAAATTTTTTTTAAAAATTCGGCAAATTCCTAAAATTTCGGCAATTTTTGGAAAAATTGGTCTTATATTTCGTTAAAATTTGGTCTTGTTACCGATTTTTGGCGTAATTTTGTCGAAAATTTCTCACTTGAAACTTTTTTTTGAAAAATAAATCCATCAATGAAGAAAAAAAGTTCTTGGCAAAAAATTCTCCTGCCAACAAATTCTCATTTAAAAAATCTCTCAAAATAAAAACTTGATTAGCAAAAAAATTCTCATTCAAATAATTTCGTGATAATTGCAGAGCTGGTAATAACAGATGACGACAAAAAGTTACGCAGTGTTGATCTGTAAAGGGGCATCTCTCCTAACGAATCGTTTTTTGATTAAAACTTGACCAGTTCAAGTGGAAATATAGATCGAACAAACATATTTTGTATGGAAGCTTAATTGATATTGAAATCGAATGATCGTTCTTGGGGTATTTTTCCAAACACGTTAGTTAAATTACTGACGTCAATGCTCGAAGTGATTTGAAAATGGGGAATTTCATACCTACTTATCTAATATATGTAAGTCGATCGAAAATGAGGGAAGTTTATGTTTTTCCAGTATGACTATTAAAATATTGACTTGTGCAACGGTATCTGCGGTGAATGTGCAACCAGATTAAAGGCTCGTAATTAGTGCATTGTGTACGTTGAAGATGACGATAGAATTGTTAAATTTTGTTACGGTTTTAATAGTAGATAGATATAGATTTCCTATATCTATGAGTTTCGTATTTTTTTATCTCGTGCGTTGGTAAATTTTTGTATTAGATCATGGAACCGATGAAATTATTGCCGATATTAATTTTATTTTGCGTAAGTAACCACTGGAAATTTATTTTTAGTCGCCTGCGGTCTAGAGGCGCAATTAGGTAGGTACCTAGTTTGTAGGAATGTGGGATGTGGGGTTGTCATTAATGTTAGATTCGATGTAAAACACGTATTTACAAACTATCTATTAAACGTTTATTACGTCGTTAATTTATCGTAAAAAGATGGGGTTTCGTTATGGTAAACAATTGCTGCTCAGCTTGTTGGTATATAGCGTGTACTATCGGGTTTTAATTTTTAATTGGAGGTCTATACGGTATGCGTTCGTGACAGCATGATCATTCGAGTCAATTAACGTGTTAAAGAACGCTTCTGTTTTTTATTTTTATTTTTTTCTAAAAATTTTCTAAACGAACATGTACTACACACGCGAACGTATCGTCTTAATTTAGATTACAGTATGGGGTACGAAGTGTGGTGGGAGGGGGATAAAACAAACAAATTAACTGTACGATAAGATACTTAATAAATACGTTGAGCTAAAAACGAGAGGATCGAGACGGAAACCGAATCCAGGACGAAGCTAATTCTACTGATATTGAGGATACCTTGGACATTGCTGATGTGCTCGAGACAGCTCTTCGATGTTGGCTAGCGGATTGTAAAGAGGTTTTTTGAAGCATTCGGTGGATCTGTGTTTGGCGCAATGTCTGGGTGTCGTCATTACCATCGTGGGTGGAATTTTAGTCGGTTCTAGGTCAGAGGTGAAGTCTCCGTAGCACGTCAACTCCTGGCATACGGGCTTAACGTACTGTTTACATAGTTGCTCGGTGATATATATGTCGTCGGTGATGTCGCACAGCTTACACCTTCTGGGGAAAAATGGTTTTCGGCGGCAGTCGGCTCTCTTCTCCAATAACTGTTTGCCCACTTGATCGGTGGTCATTTGGTAAATGCTTTTCCATCTATCGAACATATACGGGTTGCAGGTCAGACGATTATTCAGCTCGTACCAGTAATCGTTTATGCAAACATCCGGGCACGCTTTGCATATATTTTCTGGCACGTTGCAATCGTTTTCGTACAGAACGCAACCGCTGATAGCCGGATTCTGCCTATCGCCGCATTCTTTTCGATTGTTCGGTGGCATACGAGCGGTGGCCGGAGAACAGCCACCGTTGCTGTCGACGTACTGATCCGAGTAGCAATTTCGAAGACCGAGGTGAGGCTGAGGCTGCTGAGGTGGTGGTCTGCGATCCGGTTCCGGATGATGGGTCGGTTCAGCGTGGTAGTATTCTTGGGGCATGAATGGCGGATAAGTCGGGTGAGAGGATTCGTGGTGGTAGTGCGGAGGGTAGTTCATTTTGAATTTTTTGTAGCGACGAGATCGATGTTTTTGAACGGTATGAGACGAGAAGCCGGAGAAGTGTTGTCAGAAGGTGGATTTAAATTGCTTGGCAGGGTGGAAATCGAGTTTTTTCGGTTTTATCAACTCGGTGGGAATTGATAAAGGTGTCATTTTATTATTTTGAGTTTTTTGTAAAGCTTCTCTTTCGAATATGAGAGTAAGAAGTATTCCAAAAAGGAAACCATATTCAGTGTTGTTTCACTTGAATTTTTTGGCATTCTCAAAAACAATACCAGCGCTTGAAAGTAATATTTTCATCGCTTTGGATTTTTGAATCTAATTCAAACTTCACATGCTGAGAGAATCACCCTGTCACCAGAAAAAAATTGAAAAATAATGATATACTGTAGTTGAGAAAAATTCATTAAGAAAAAAAAATCCCCAAGAAATTTTCTATGTGAAATTCGTTTTTAAAAAATTTCCTAGAAAACAAGTTCTTTGGAGCAAAATTCATTGAAAGATTACTTTAAAAAGTTGTTTGAATTTTTTTTAAAACGGGTGTTGAGAAAATGTTTTTCAATTTTTTCAAAAAATCGCCTGTTAACTTGAAGAAAAAAAATCAAAAAAATTATCAAAGAATAAATTATGAAAAATATTCCTGTACACAATTTTATTATTGTTTTGGAAAAAAAGAATGCCGAACGATTAATATTTAGAAAAAAAAATGATTTACTTACTTATTTAAAAATTAGAGAAAATTTTTTACAACGAAACGTTGAATGAAATACTACCTATTTGAATTGGCTATGAAAAAGGAGGTTGAGAAAATGATTTACTTTGAAAACATGTTGAGAAAAATTCTGTTTAAAAAAATAGAAAAAAATCATTTTGCTCGGAAAAATATCTCAGGTTATTTTTAAAAAATTCCCTATAAAGAAATTGCTAATTCACTTCTAAGATGAAAAAAAAATGAAAATTCTTTAAAAATGAGAAAAAAATCAAGTTGTTTGTAAGTATGCGTAAAATGAAACATTGATTGAAAAATTATGCTATAGAAATCTTCTGGAAAAAATTCTGTGTCAAAAAAAAAATAAAAAATAAAAAACTGAAAAATTATGCTTAAGAAATCTTCTAGAAAAAAACTCTTTGTGTCAAAAAAAAAAAAAAAATGATAAAAAAACTATTCCTCGGAAAAAATTATTCTAGAAATAATGTTGAAAAAAATGATTTTATCTCAGAAAATTGTCAAAAAAATCTACGTATTAAGAAAAATTCGTTTGAAAAAATTGAAAAAAATCATTCGAAAACACTCGAAAAAAAGGTCATGAAAATTCTTTATGAAATTAAAAAAAAGTAAGTAGGTATGTGTTTAAAAAGAAATTGATTGAAAAATTACCTAGGTGTGCTAGAACATCTTGATAAAAATATTTTCTGCGTCAAAAATTTACTGAATAAATAAATAAAAATGGAATCAAAATAAAAAAAAAGGTTTAAAACAAATATTCTTTGAAAAGATATTAAAATATCGAAAAAACTAGATCCTGCGTCAAAAATTGCCAAAAAAAATGTTTTGAGAATTTTTTTATGAGTTCGGAAGTGTTCATTCGTTCAAAACCCTTATTTTCTCGGAGTATTTTTTAAAAATAAATCAAAAAAATGACCACTTATTTCACGTAACACAAAATCATGAAAATTATTTTAAAAATTAAAGAAAATCTTTTTTAACCAATTTTTGAAAAAAAAATTGAAAACAAAAGAGAAAAATTGATTGAAAAGTTATGCTAAGGAAATCCTCAAGGGAAAAAAATTGTAAAAATTTTTACAACATAAGGCTTTTAAAAAAAAAAGGTCAATAAAAAATGACAAAAAAATCTCTTGAAAGAAGTTGTCAAAAAAATGGAGGAAAACTATCATAAAAGAAATGAAAAAAATCTTGAGTAAAAAAAAACAAAAAAAAACATACATTTTAGTCATTTTTAAAATATTCTTTTTGCCCAAAACTTGTCATTATTTTTCAGATTTGGTCACTAGAAATATTAAAATTCGAATTATAGATCTTATTTTCGACTGCAATAAAAAATTCTTAGATTTTGGGTTTGTACACAAAAAATTCTGCTGTAATGAATTTGTTGTTCTAATTTTTTTGACAAGGGAGACTTCTCAATTTTAGCTTATTTTTGGGGAGTATTTTCTTAACATTTTGTAAAATGTCGTGAAAAAGTAGTGTTTTTTGAAAAAAAAATTCGTGTCGACACCGAGATTCATTTTCCGCTAAAATATGAAATTCGATTATTTATTATCGATCGTCGAATTAATTTGAAAAATTCTTATACATAAAATTTCAACTTGAACTAAAATCCACGTGAAGATTGAACTTGAACTTAATACAGATACCACGTCCTACATCTATCATCGTCGACTGTGCACTCGACAGAAAGAAAGAAAGAAAGAAAAATAGTGAAAAAATCGCGATCCCGAAGAAAAGAGGCGAAAGTTGATACAATTGACCGAGATATAAGATACCGCGACTGCGGAGATGATGCAACGGTGGAGTTGAAGAGCCACGTTCAAATCACTACGCATATACTTTGACCAGGTCGAGGTGGGTGTAAATGGTTTACACGTCGAAGAGAACATGGCAAGGGCAGCATCACTGCATTTAGACTGAGAATTGAGAAGTGAGAACCAGTAGAGGAAATACGAAGAGTACTCATGGGCAGACCCGGCAGAGAAACACATACAGACGTTGTGGATATGTATTGGTTTAGGTACCTTCTACCTTGCAAGTCTATCTTTCAAGCTGGCCGATTTATTGACATATTATACGCGAGTTGTTGAAGAAATAATTTAACGGCTTATAACGGGACTCAAATATCGATATACCTTCCAGGTATATTAACATAACGCTTGGCTTATGCAGTAGATACCTGTATAAAGTGTAGGTACCTAGACCTGGGTGCACGTACGATGCGATTGAGAGAGGCAGAGGACGCGAGAGTATAATATACGACGTATTTGCTACAACGCTGTACGATGAAATGTCTGCCTGCATGACCATAGTCTCATTATCAATGATGCAGATATAAAAGAAACATGTGCTGGCTGTGGAATTGTGCCATGATTTCCATGCTGTTGTTGTTGTAGTGCACTTGAACTCGAAGATACACGATAGATCGATTTATCGAGTCCCTCGTGGTCTGTTTATTGATTTCAAACTGAACTTGAGAGCTAGGAGCTTAATCGACCACCATGAGCAATTGAGCAGAAAGGCATGAAATTCAGTCATTTTTCGAGTAACTTTGTTACTATTTCGCATATGTTGGTCATTTTTGTCACTAATTGCCCAAAATAGTCGGTAAAGTTACTTTTTCCAGTTTTTTCGTCGACGTCTTTTTGAAAATCAACGGAAGAAAATATGAAAAATTGAAAGATTTTTTCGAAAAAATATTTCTCTCCCTCCGTAAAATATATAATATAATTATATATATTTTTTTCCAATGATATTGGGACAAATAATTATTATTTTTGTGTAAAAGATCCCTTTCTCCAAAAAAAAAAAAAACATATTTTTTTCTGATTTTACTCAGAATAATTAAGAAAATATGATCTTTTTTGTAGTAAAAGACCCCTTTTTCAAAAAAAAAAAAAAAAAAAAAAAAAAAAAAAACATTAAGAAAATTTTTTATTTTTTCATATAAAACAATAAGGGTTTGTACTCCATAAAACTGAAAAAATATTTACTTTGAAAAAATTCAGAGATATTTGTCTGCAAAAAATTGAAAGATTTTTTTACACCAAAGAAATTGAGTTTCTTTTTTTCAAAAATAATGATGACCAAAATTGAAAGATTTTTCTCTAAAAATAAAAAATAAGATTTTTTCTGTTTTGTTTTTGTTTTTTTTTTTTTTTTTTTTTATACTTAAGACAAAAAATGATGGGAAAAAATTCTAAAAAAGAGATGTTTTTCTCAAAGAGATTTTTCCAAAAATTGGAAGATTCCAATATCCACGATTTTTTTTTCATTCTTTTCAAAAACATAAGAAGAGTTTACTCTAAAAAGTTGATAAAAATTACTCTAAAAAAATTAAGAGATTTTTACTCCGATAATATTAAGAGATTTGTGTTCAAAAAAAATTTATACGACTTTTTGCTCCTTTTTTTTTGTTTATAATATTATGAAAAAATTAAGACCAATAATTGAGAATATTTTTCACTAAAAATTGTATTTTTCTTTCTCAAAACACAACAGAACAAAATTTCAAGTAAAAATAAAGAGATTTTCTTGTTGTAATTTTTTTTTTTTCAAAAATTAAAATGAAGCACTTCTGGTCAATTGGTTATATTTTTTTAATGGCTGATAAATTCACCGAGCCCGTCCCCAACAAAAAATTCGCTTGTTAAAAAAATCGTAAATTTATTCTTATTCGACCCTTGGTGGGTTTGACTTTTTTGTCACTTTTTGAGAACAATAGTCCCTAAAAAAATCAAAATAGTTGATTTCATGTCTGAGTAAAAAAAATTGGCTAAAAAAGGTAATTTTCGAAACCAGCTTATGTCTCGTAGGCTCATTGACGACAAAAAATAATTGCACTATTTCCGGTCCGGTGACTTGTGGCGCCCGCCAATAACGTGTTTCGAATAACCACCGAGTGTAATTTTTTCTTCACTTGGCCAAGCCGAGCCGAAGATAGTATCGACGAAAATCGTGGTTTATTCAGTAGGTCCTAAATAGGTCGACATAATCGTAAAATATCATCGTTTTGTCGTTTAAAAAAGGTAAAAAAAACTAGGTTTCTCGCACGTTGCCAATGCTGTTGCTGGTGCAATGCGGTGTGGGTTACATTCAACATCCGAGTACACACGAAGCACATACGACGCGATGTATGTACTTCCACCTACGAGTGTACTTTCTTTGATTTTTTTTTACATCAAAATTTAATATCCTGCTTGCGCTCGTTGAAGGAACTTTTTATCGCTGGCAAAAGACCATTGGCAAATGGGGAATTTGTCCGAATCTAAGTACATAGTACCTACCAAAGCTTTATGGGGAATTTGCTCGAACCTAAGTACCCAGTGCCAAAGCTTCATAGCGTGATTTTATTTATCACTTTAATTCAACTTGCTGAAATGTTTTATGTGTGTTAGTGTCATATATTTGTGGGTTATTATTTTCTTTATCGCGCTTTACATGTCGCAGTGATATCTCTAGAGCCAGTATGGGGATCTGGTGAATCATATGTGCGAGTATTGTCGTTTTATCTGACACGTCTGCGTACCAGTGTAGTACATTAAATGATGTATGAATTAAACTACGTTTATTTGTAATGAAGATTTGTTTATGTGAATGAAATTCCCGCAGAACCGGATGCTAAACCTGGGTCATAGACCGACATTTGTGTTCGACGTTTACGCTTCACGTAATTGTTTTTCATTTTTCCATTAAATGGGATTACCATTAGATTGATATTTCCCATCGAATCAACTGTTTGTACAAAATTTTCATCGCGAATGAAAATTGTATTATTTTGGGGAAATTCGTGGGTAGAACCAAAATTTACAATATTTTTTATCAGAAGGATTTTTCTGAGAAATTATAGGTAAACAGGATTAGGATTTTTGTGCCACGAGATTTTTTTGGGAACTGTTTAGTAAAGAATAAAAATTATGTACATCAACTTTTTTTTTATGCATGATAAATTTGTTTTAGTTGAGAACGTTGTCTGCAAAAAAAAAAATTCCGAAAACTATTTCTTCAAAGAAAACGTTTGAATTTTTTTTGATATTTTTTTGGAGAAAATTATTTTATACAGAAAAAAGACTGCTGCAAAAAATGTAAAAAGATCATTGAAAAAAATTGTGCATACGAATCCTTTAAATCACACCACTTTTAAATTGTTTACGGAGAATACGAAAACGATTTGTTATCCAAAAAAAAAGATTTTTTCATTTCAAAAAAATTGAGACAAAAAAATTTTGATCCTTCTTCAAAAATTTCAGAAATATTTTCATAAAAATTAAGGATTTTGGCTGATCAAAAATTGAAAGATTTTTTGATTCAAACCAACTAGAAGATTTAAATAAAAGATTTTTTCCTCCAAAAAAATTGAGAGATTTTTTCATTCCAAAATATTGACATATTTAGGTATCTAAGTATTTTTTTCACTCTTTTAAAAATCAAGACATAAATTAAAATTCTTCAAAAATTTTAGAAATAGCAATTTTTAAAAAATTTTTTTTTTTAAATAAGAGGTTTTTGTTTTCCCAAAAATCAAGAAATTTCATATACCTACTTACTCAAAAAAACAAAAAAAAAACGAAAGATTTTTTACTTTGAAAAAATTTTAAGATTTTATTTCCCCAAAATATTGAAAAAAATTACCTACCCTAAAAAATCAAAAAAAAATTTCCTCCAAAAAATTGAAAAATCGTTTTCAGATTTTTTTTTCTCCATTCACTCAAGTAGGTAGATAAGAGATTCCTTTGTCTACACCCCCCCCCCCCAAGGAAATATTATTTTAATCTAAGTTTTTTTTAATTGAAAGAAAAATAAAATTTTTGAAGAATGACAAAAAGTACCATGTTACTAACTTCGCAAATTTTCATCCAATTATTGAATGGCGGGAAATGTCTTTCAAGTGTTGAACAAAAAATGGAATTGTCAGTTTGAAGGCCTACGTGTTTTTTTTTTTTTTTTTTTTTTTTTTCTTCTAGAAAAAATGACGTAGAAAATCCATTTTAAATTTTTGACAAAATTTTGAAGAAAAAAAATTTACGGCCCCAATAATTTTTCAAACAAAAGTTGTGTATTTTGATCTCAGGAACAATTTTGGTTATTACAAAAATTTTGATTGGCCCACTCATTTCTCTCCAATTTTTCATTATACGTACGTGACTTTCCATTGTGATTTCCATACGTGTAATGCGTCAATGGAGGGGAAGGAGTGATCCAATCAAAATTTTTGTAATAACCAAAATTATTCCTAAGATCAAAATACACAACTTTTGTTTGAAAATTTTTTCGATTCAAGCCTCGGAAATTTTTTTATAACATATTTATTTTTCAAAAACTTACAATTTTTTAATGGATTTTCGACAAACGTTTTTTGAGCAATTTCCTTCTCTTTTTTAAATTTCTGAAATTATTTTTCGAAAAACCCCAATGATTTCTTTACCTATTGAAAATTTTCATTTTACAAAAGTTATTTTCCTACCTGATTTTTTTGTTTTGTTTTGTTTTGTTAAAACCTGACAGAAAATCTGATTTCCTCGCCCTTCCAAGCAGACATCGTCCCTCGAACGAGATGAAAAACCATTTTGGGATCATGATCATTTACTCCCTCGACAATATTTACAATTTCGACATTTTTCAAACAACACACACGTGTGGTAAATTTTTCTAAAAAATAAAATTTTGAGCACTTCTGATTGTTTTTTCCGCTCTAGACGACCGTACTAATAAAATACGTTCTCGTATTTTCGATAACGTCATAGTTTCCAATTTTTAGGTGTATTCGCGATAACGTACAAGTATTTTGTGTACAATTTGATAAACGATGATGTGATAAATCAACAAAAGGATTTCCCTGCCTTGGACGATGCGAACATTGACGTATATACGAGTAGTTGTTGAATTCGAAACCCCTGCGTAGTATGATCTAATTTACTATGGCGTGATCTACGAGAAAGAGGGAATTTACCTATAATTATTGATTCACATTAACGAGTAAACTGTCTTATCGACAGGATGAGTGTTAATCAGTACGATGGTTTTTACTTTTCTACGACTACGAGTAAAAAGTGAATGAATTGAGATATACGCATACCTAGGAGTATTTTTACCGTCACGCAGCTGACGTGAGTATATTTATATGGTAAAGATGGAGAAAACTCTGGCTCATTACTCTATCCTCTTTCGTAGGTAGGTCTAGGTAGAGGTACGTTGAAGAGCAGTATATTTGTAAAATTACACGCTAATAGATTATTGTACAAGGTGGGCATTAATTGGATTAATTTTAAAAATTAGCCATTGGCGACATCTGTGGTACTTTGCTGGCGTACTTGTATACTTACTTTGTTCACGTCTGTGTAATTATATAGACGTTTAACGCGGATTTCATCGCCACACCGGGCAGATTATTTCTTTTCGCCATCGAGAACTGGTCTTTCTTTGGGCGGCCAAGTCGAGCCGAGTTGGGCCGGCGAGCGGCGATGTTTTGATTATTTAATTGTTGCTGGACGTTTGTTGTGGGCATCAGACAACCTTAAAAGTGGCATGTGGCCAGATGGGATTACGGGGAGCTTGGTAGGTGTTGGTTATCGGTCGACGAAAAAAAATAATAGCCATCGCATCGCTGCAGCGTTCATTGATGAATTTCGAGCTGCTTAAGAAAGGAGGTTAAAAAAATAAATCTCGTTCGAAGGTTTTGCTTTTCTCCAACTCTGGCTTACGATTCTGGTACGAGGAAGATGAATTTAATCGTCGGTAGTACGACGAATTTGCAAATAAATACCGAAATACGACAATATAGTTGAAAAATAAATTGAATAAAAAAATTATTAAATCTTCTTTATATAAAAAATCAGATTCTTCTGCACATAGTCGAGGAATATTTCTATGTAAATTAAAACGCAAAAGAAAAATTTTTTCCCCAAAAAAATAGAATTTTCTAAAAATTGGATGAAAAATTGAGATTTTTTTTCTCGTAGAATTAAGATGTATTCTTCTCTGAAAATAGGTAAGAGACATTTCTTTGAAAAGAAAAAATGAAGGAAAAAAGAAACATATTTTTAATGAAAAAAAAAAAAAATGAAAAAAAAAGTTGCGTTCAGTTTGGAAATACTTATAAACAAATTTTATTATTCGCCAATCAGATTTTCACTGGCAATGTCCATTTCATCGTCATTTTCAGCAACTGCAACATCTTCGACTGTAGCAGCATCAGCCAGCGTATTCTCACTCATCTGTTTCTTCTTTTTTTTCTTTGCATTCAACGCCATCAAATTGTGTCGTATATAAACCAATTTCGACGTGTTTACTAATCCGAATCATTAACGTTATTAATGGATTTATGTCGTTCAAAATATCGTCATCTTCGAGAAAGTTTTTCTTCTTGTATTTGATATGAGTTTCGTCTTCGTCGCATATCTGAAAAAAGAAAAACAAATTAGATGAAAGAGGTGATTAAGGAATGACCGGAGAATCTCCGGTTGGCTATTTTTTTTCTAAAAACCAACGAACTAGTTGGTTTTTCATGTTTCGTCAATCGACTTCGTTTCTTTGTCTGAACTAGGGAAAATTATTTAAATGATCGCTCAGTAGCTGCTGTTAATGGTGGACACGATAAAATTGAAGCCGCAATAGGAACTAATTTGGTTGAAAAATTCAGACCACGCACCAGTTAACAGGATCCATCTCAGTTCCATCAGATTTTTTTCCCAACGCAGTCCCACAAGAAAGAGTTCTCCCAATGTCCAGATTTTGCTTTTAATCCTGCCAACTGTGAAAGAATATCAACCTCACTGATTCCCAATGATTTTGCGGATTTCACTAAAAATTTTACTTATAAGGCATTATTCCCCCAAAAAAAACAAAAAAAAATTGTTAGTTATTGGTTTTGTCTTTTTTTTTTTTTTTTTTTTTTTTTTTACAATTATCTTTCAGATTTTGGTTATTAGTTTTTGATTTCATGTCTCAAATCTTGAAATACTTGGTTATATTTCGGTTACCTGGTTTTTGGTTATTGATTAATTTTTGATTTGGTTACCTGCCCTGATTGTAGGTTACTTATGTTATTTTTCAAATTTCGCTCCTATTTATGTATTACGCAAAATTAGAGGAGAGGGAAAGGTCTTATCGAAAATTTTATGATAGCCAAAATTACTTCTAGGACCTCAATCTACAACTTTTGTTTGAAAAATTTTTCAATTGGACCCTTCCCCTAATTTTGAAAAAGTATTTCCGGATGTTATGTGAAATCTGAGGTGAGGGAGGGATCCAATCGAAATTTTTGTAATAACCAAAATCATTCCTACTACTTCAAGCTACAACTTTTGTTTGAAAATTTTTTCAATTAGCCCCTTCCTCCCTCACCTTTTCAATTTTTAATTAGTATCTTTGGAGTGTTATGCTAACTCAGTGGGGAGAGAGGGGTCCGATTGAAAAAAATTTCGAACAAAAGTTGTAGCTTGAAGTCCCAGGAATAATTTTGGATATTACAAAAATTTCGATTGGACCCTTCCCTCCTCTCCATTTTTGAATATCAAGTGGTAAATTTTGGTAGAACAAAAATGTTCGAGTGATTCCAGCTCATGAGCTGAAACGTTGTAGCTTACGTCATTACAGCTGTGTACTAATCGCTAATTAAATCGAACAAATTGAAGTTAACAAGCAATGAACTTGCATGCGCGACACTGCGAGAGGAAATAAGCTGAATACGACGTGTTGATTTACGAAGCTGACGTCAGTGCGTGTGCGATGGAGAGAGAGAAAAAAAAACGCAAACGAGATTTTAACGAGGTCTATATTGGTCGCGCGACGTGCGCCATGCCGCAGCATCTTTTTCCCTTATTCAGTTAAATTGCACATCTGGCCGGACAAATGGTTAATGCGTTTGTACGCACGCTTCGTCCACATATATGCAGATTCGCATTGTCATTCGTAGGTCATCTACGTCGTCGTCGAGTGGTCGAGTCCGCAAACATGAGTCCTCGGATGGACTTACTTTGATACGATATGTGGCTCTGGTCGAGATCCAGGTGTCGAAATGAGTGAAAATATTTTCGTCTCGGTCGAGTCTTTTACCGGTTGAGAAAATGGGAAAAACGAGTTTAATTGGAATGCCTATAAATTGAGACGTCCACATTATTCGAATATCTCCATCAGTTTAGGGTCATTTTTATATACTTACGAGTTACGACCAATTGGCTGGAGTAAAAATGTCGATTATTTTAATACTTACCTTATTTGCGTTCGCCAATACGTGAGAGGTATGCTTGACGTAGGTAAATTTTAGTCGTCGTGAATAACCTTAGCGGAGGATTTGTGACCGGGTTAGTATCTCTTATGGATATAGAATTACCCACGTAATTTAGGAACATTGGTTTTCGAAAAAGTTCCACAGAAGTGTCGAGCTAATGATATGGCAACCTTTGATTTTTCTATTTAAAATTTTCGACGTCTTATCGTCGAAGGTCTTTTTTTAAAGGTATGGCATTCTTTCTCGACTGCATTTTCAAATTACTTCTTTAATCGTTTAAACGAACTGATTAATTTCGGCTTTTAAATCGTCGATAATTAGTCAAGAGTGCATAATACATATAAATAATGTTTAAAAACGTTCATTTAAATAAAAATAATTATACCCGCGTAAAATTAATTACCTGTACGATAATTAATCAAAATAAAAAAAATAATTCAGTTTCCCATGTAGCCTGTCAGGTATACATGGTGTCCCCGTTCTGAGTAACCAGACTTGAGATTTGGATATAATTGAGTACCACTAACAAGAAACTTTATGTCTGCCTATCTCGATTTTTAAGGGACAATGGTTTAGAAAAATTTTAAAATTTTTGTTGGGATTATTTAATGCAACAGGTACATATGTGACTAGGCATACGAAAACGAGGTTAGTGTCCAAACTGAGTTTTACCCAAAAACAACTTGATTTTCTTTGATTTAAATGGTTTCCGAATCAAAATAATAAAATTATATTGATTTGTTCATTACTTTATTTCAATAAACGTAACTTAAATTATAATTCACATTGAAAATCGATTTACTTATAATTAAAATTGATTTCTTGTAATGTCCGCGATTTGGAATTCTCGAATGGACACTAACCTCGTTTTCGTATGCCTAGTCACATATAATTTTTTGAGAGAAACAAAAAAAAATCTCAGTTTTGAAGAAGCAGTGGTTCACAAAATTTACAAAATTCTATCAAGGAAATACATGAAAGAGGTTCAACTTTTTGTGAGGAATAAAAAAAGTTATGTAAAAAATTTGCCTATCTATGAAAACGAAGGGACTACGAAGCTTAGGAAATTGGTGTTTTCGAAGATAAAGGCTCCATGATTCGAAGTTGGAGGAGAGGGAAGGGTCCAATCGAAATTTTCGTTATAACCAAAATTATTAATAGAACTTCGAGCTACAACTTTTGTCATGAAAAATTTTTCAAATAAAAGTTGTAGGTTGACGTCTTAGTTAGAAATAATTTTCGTTATTATAAATAAAAATTTCGATTGGATCCCTCCCTCTCCTTCAATGTAAAATTTTATAACAACGATCCACCTACATGTAAATAAACTCGTCAAACTAGACTCTAAATTTGCAGAGTGATGTAGGAAAATCCACTGGGTGAATAAGCCAGGTGCCTACCTCGAAAATTGAAGGCATAAGAAAAAATAAAATTGGTAGGAAATATTTTCTGATCTTTATCGAAAGTACTAAAAAAATGAAAAAATTTTACTTTTGACATTTTTTGCCTACCTTTGAAAATAAAGGTGCTAAAAACCCTTTTTAAACTTGAAAAAACTGGTTTCCCAATTTTTTATTTTCAAGGCTCCAAAACGCCTTCATTTTCGGGGATAGACAAATTGTTCACATAATTTTTTTGTTCCTTGTAAAAATTGGCAGAAATTTCATGTTGGTATAATTACTTCAACTTCAGAGATAGGCACTCAATGTGCTTAGATTTTTTTGCTTTTGCAAAATGCTATCTACTGCCCTTGTTGGAAATTTTTTTGAACGCAGTGTTGCCAACCAAGTTTGTTGAACAAATGCCAATTTTTGAAGCTTTGTGCGCCTTAATTTTCATATTTAGGCACTTGGTTGCATCCAAAAATCTGAAATCTAGTTGCTCTTGTCTGGGACACACTGTATAGTCACAGTCAGTCATTTTTTCGAATCTGTCGACTCTCCTCCCTCCAATTTTCTGTTCAAAGTCGAAGGTTCATTACTGATTCGTTATCGCGTCCTATCGATA
Source organism: Balanococcus diminutus (assembly GCA_959613365.1). Taxonomy (NCBI): domain Eukaryota; kingdom Metazoa; phylum Arthropoda; class Insecta; order Hemiptera; family Pseudococcidae; genus Balanococcus; species Balanococcus diminutus. The sequence goes on along the minus strand of OY390715.1, from coordinate 30,245,943 downwards.
ATTAACTCGTATCATTATCATCACACTATCGAAATAAATCGAAATCTAAAAGTGCATCTACATATGTGTATGTTTGTCTTCTACGTCTATTGTATACAAATAAAGAGTGCTTTCTATTATAAATATCAACAAATAGAAATAATGAAAAAGGTAAAGAGAATTGAACTATGGTATGATGTACCTTGGTAGAATTATCGTGAATTATTCTTTTCACGTAATGAATTTTAATAATGCAGTAACGCACATCTACGCTGCTTCGACGCTTTGTTGAACATTTAAACAACTCCGTGTATCCACATTATTTACTGTTTCTATAATTCTGCATAATGACGCATTCTACTGTAGGTGTAGTATAAATCAGTAGAAATTTTACTTAACTATTCAAACAGCATATCAGTGGATATGCACTCGGATATTAGGGCAGGTCAAGTTTTTTTTCCCTCCAAAATTTATGATACGTGGCTTGAAGTTGAAAGCTCAATTTTTATCGTAGGAAGGATGACATTTATTTGTCGAATTCATTGTCTCTATATTCACTCCTGGCTCTATATAAACTTACTTGCTCAACAATACTTATATTTCAATAGGTCTGAAATATAAATTGATTCTTTAAATATGTGTTTTAAATCTATTGCGTACTGAGTAACTGACTTGGAGCAATTTTACATTTTTTTTTGAATCGTCCATTTTTGATTTTTTCAAAATTTTTTCAATTTTTATAATTTTTTAATTCGCTGAAATTTTTTAGTGTAATTTTTTTTTTCAATTAAGTAGGTATTTACCTATTTCTCAACAAAGTTTGATGTTTTCCATTTTCTCAATTTTATTAAATTTCGAAATTTTCCATTTTTGAAGAAATATATTTCCATTTCTAAATTTTCCAACTATTTTTCAATTTTATGGAATTCTGCATTTATTTTATTTTTTATCAAGTTTTCAATTTTATGAAAATTAAATTTTCTTGTTACCTTTGAATTGTTTATTTCTGAATTTTTAAAAAAAGTTCAAAATCTTCAACTTTTGATTTTTTTCAAGAATTTTTCAACTTTATAAAAATTTATGATTTTCCATCTACTTACTTACTTATTTTCAAAAACTTGAAACTTAATTCCTTTTTACATTTTTACATTTTTCTTCAAACTTGACTTTTTTGTGAATTTTGTTCATTGTGGGTCATAATCCGATTCCGGCGATTCCGTCTTCTTTTTTCCAACCGAATTATCTGATTGTGGCAGGTCTTCTACTTTCTTTTTCAAAAAGAGCGAAATTATAGACGCATGCACGTTTTACAACGACGCACAAATTTATCGAGGATAAAAATTCAACCGATAGTACGATCGAATGACTATAAAAAATTCTCATTTTCCCTCTGTACAGATACGAAGGTCACCTTTTGGGGAACGAGAAAATTTACGCGATCATGTTGGAGCGTCTATGACGCGTATCAGAATTACGACCCGAGAGTGGACAGCTGACTATTATTACATCTCGTTTATCGAACAGGCGAAAAATCTTAATGGTTTTTTAATCGATCCGCGAGTCGGTATAATTAATAAATCACGCAGAACGTAACACTCTGCGCAGTGAATTGACGTTGGAGGAATATTTCACGGGTATGATTTACGTAAATAAACGACAGCGCGATCAGCTTCGATAAATTCTTATGCGATCGCCTACGTGAGTAGAATAAAAGACTCGAGGAGAGCAGTACAACTCCAAAAAACCATCGTAAAAACTCTACTGTCTGAATCGAAAATGCGATTGATCGATTTCTGCGACGAAATGGACCCCCCTGGCATTCGCAGACGATTTACTCATCTTCGTTGAATTATGTAGACTCGTATAAAATGTAGATACATAAATCGTTTTCCACCAACAATGGATCAATCGAAAAGATCGAATCATACGAGCAACGATACGACGCATCGTTACAGTCGACACAGACATCATTTCAACGCGACTCCCAGCAAGAGTCGATCACCTTCTCCTCGCATTGGTAACGGAAGCTCGGTCAAGCAACTTGTACTAAGTTCGACTTCGGCGTCCGGTATCCTTTTGGCAGCTCCTGGTTACGAACAGTACCAAAAATCTTTACTAGAAGTTCCTCTGCATCATGCCGAATATGGCGAAGCGTCTAGCGACGATTTAAGCTCCGAATGGGATTCCGATGTTCCTGAACCGCCTAGAAATAACGCCAAGGTATTGTAGATATTGATCGTAGATATATTTAACCCTTTCGGACCCAAGGCCGAACTAGCCCAGATTGAAGCATATCTTCTAGTATCTGTATGGCATAAAATATTCCAAGACGCCTGGAACTTTTTCAGCCCCCCCCCCCCCCTCCTGACAATACTTATACCGAGAATGTCTTTCAAGTATTGAAAAAGAAATGGAATTGTCTGAAGTACGTGCGTTTTTTTTAGAAAAACGAAAAAATGGTGTCGAAAATCCATTTTGGATTTTTGACACGTTTTTGAAAAAAATTTACGGGTCTGATTGAAAAAATTTTTAAACAAAAGTTGTGTATTTTGATCTCAGGAACAATTTTGGTTATTACAAAAATTTTAATTGGACCACTCCTTCCCCTCCAATTTTGCATTTTTTGGAGGGGAATGAGTGGCCCAATCAAATTTTTTGTGATAACTAAAATTGTTCTAGGGACTTTATTGTAAAACTTTTGTTTAAAAATTTTTTCAATTGAGGGTTCATAGGTACACAGATAGAAAGATTTTTGAAGAGGAAGGTAGGTAAACGCCTCTTTTCCAAAAAAATCTCTATACAGGGTGTTCGGTGAGATGGTCTGCCAAACTCAAAATTGGGATATAACCGAGTACGACTGACAAAAAGGTTTATGTACATACTTAATATATTGCCTAAGTTTGAAAATGAAGGAGCTACAAAGGTTTCAAAATCGATATTTTACCTAGCAAAATCGTTTGGCAACACTGCGTTCAAAAAAATTTCGACACCGGCAGTGGATGGATGAGATGGATCTTCGAAAAAGCAATAAAAATTGTAATCATACTAGATGCTTATCTTTGAAATTGAAGGAGTCACAGCAACGCAAAATCCCATTCCAAAATATTGCCTACCTCAATTTATTACGATGCAGTGGTGATACATGAAAAAAAAAAACATGAAACAGGTGTACCTTTTTGAGAAGAACAAAACACGTCATGTGAAAATTTTGCCTATCTTTGAAAATTAAGGCGCTACGGAGCCTCCAATTTCAAAAATACCAATTTTCAAAGCATTGTAGCGCGCCTTCATTTTTAAAGATAGGCAAATTTTTGACATGGCTATTTTGGTTTCTTTTAAAAAATTACACCTGATTCGTGCATTGTTTTTACAAAATTTTGAAATTTTTGTACACCACTGCCCCTTCAAAATCGAGATAGGCACCATGTGTTCATTAATTAAGATTTTTGTTAGTGATACTCATGTCCAAATTTCAAATTTGGCAGACCCCCCTCCGCAATTTTGCAATTTGTTCTATATACCTAATAATTTTTCATTAAACTTACGCGATTTTCCATGTGTTTTTCATGCGTATAATGCAAAAATGGAAGGGAAGGTGTGATCCAATCAAAATTTTTGTAATAACCAAAATTATTCCTGAGATCAAAATGCACAACTTTTGTTTGAAATTTTTTTCAAATGGGGCCTTGGAAAACTTTTTATAACACATTTATTTTTCAAAAGCTTTCAATTTTTCAATGGATTTTCGACACCATTTTTTCGTTTTTTCAAAAAAAGCCAGGTAGGTCTTTAGAAAATTTCATTTTTTGTTCAAAATTTGAAAGACATTTCCCGCCATTCAATAATTTGTTTTTTGAATAGGTTCTCTAATTTGACATTTTTTTCATTTTTTATGTTTTTGATAGGATATTTTCTCATCCCTACTTTTTGGGAATCAAATTTTCTTTCAGTTATCATCATTTAAAAAAGTAAATATCACACTTCTGCCACATTTTTTATTTGAAAAATCATATACCTTGTTATATCGAGAATGCATTTTGATAAATTTTAAAGTTTGGGGATTCTCGGTATGCGTTTGACCGGGGGGGGGGGGGCTGAAAAAATCAGGAGTCTTGGAATATTTTATGTCATACAGATACTAAAAGATGATGCTCTAATCTGTTCCAGATTAGCCTCGGGTCCGAAAGGGTTAAAAGCATAATATCGTAGGTTGATGAGACGATCGTATTCGGTTGCTGCGCTTGAGTGCATCTCTCATCTCTCTTTCTCAACTTGTTTCATGTCCTATGTGTGCTCGTAAGTCGTAGGTATATCGCCAGCCTCTATTATTAGAAGTGTATTAAGACGAAGGTGATTATACCATTTTTGTCGCAGAATTGGCTTATTTTAATAATACCGGTCGTCGATATGGCTATGGATGTACAATTCGTTATACCGCGTAGTGATTTTTTTTCTATAGTGACGTTAATACAGCGTACACTTGGGCGAAGTTATATACGCAATTTTTGTTTACTCGATGGTGCGACGGGTTTACAAAATATTATTAATTGTACATCACGAATCGGTATATTTTAAAACTCTTTGTTTTTAATACGCGTCTGTGTCATCTTCGAAAATGAAGGAAAAATTACCTATTCCATTTCATCATGTGCAGCTTGTAAGGTATCATCACGGCATTGATGAGTCATTAGAAAAATAATATAATCGACGTGACAGCGTAGCACTCGTGTATACCTGTTGAGCTACCTATAACGTTAAAATACGATCACCGTAAACACTTACGACGTAGATAATGTATGTATTTAAATTGGTAATAATGAGCAAAAATTCTGATGATGAGCAGTGCTAAATTGAGCAACCATTCCAATTTCTATGCCCTTTGTAAAAAATTTATTTTCCAACACTGAGCTATTTTCATCATTTTCAAAAATTAGCCAAAAATCGAAAAATCAACTTGGGAAATTAAAAATTTGGTTCTGAGGTCTGGATGACATGCTATTTCAGTGAGCCAAATTTCAGCTGAACTAGAATGTGACGAGTTGGCATACGTTTTGGAATTTTCGAACAATTTGAAAAACTGACAAAAATTTGGCACTCTCGAAGCATACCCAAGCGTTACTGAAACTTTTCGTTAGGTTGTGGCAGTTCCAGGGATGTGAACTTGAAATTTTGTACGGTGTAGCTTGATTTTTTCTGAGGGAGTGTAGAGTAGAAAAGTTTTTAATGTTGAATGATTCTTTTTCTTCTTCCTCTTCTTTAGAGAAATGGAGACAAAAATTGAGAAGTAAGAGATTTTTTCTAGGTACTAAATATTGAGGGGTCCTTTGTAAAAACGACCATTGTCAGAACTTTGAATTTTTTTAATCCCAGTTCCTCAATTTAAATTTTACGAGAAAAACTTTTTTTTTTTTTTAAAGTTTAGCTTTCATCATTTTTAAAAAAAAATTATTTTAGAAGTACGTGTTTTAGCTGAGTTTGTTTTATACGAGTAAAAATAAGCATATTCGACATTTTTAAAGGAAAAATTGTACAGTTTTTCTAAATTTGAAAAAAATATGTATTTTGTTTCTACAACGGATCCCTCAATTATTATAATTTTTTTTCTGCAGAGAAAAAAATGAGAAAAATATTTCTATAGCTGGTGTCTACCGGTAGTGAAAGTAGAGAAAAAGTAGTGAATTTTGTCGAAATACGAGTTTAAAAAAAAATCGAAAAAAATCAGATAAAAAAAGTACCTATAGATATTTTTTCTCAAAAAATTGAGTTTTTCCTCTGGAAATTAGGGTTAGGGATTTCTTCATAAAAAATGATGAAGTTTGATCTATACGACAGGTGGGTAATTCTCAAAAAAACTCCGAATATTCAGGTTACCACTCAATATCTCACGAAGTATTAATACTAGAATGAATTTCTTGTTATGTATGGATAGAGTACACTCTAGGCTATAACAATCCATATTAAAAAGAAATTTTGAATTATATACTCATCGCCCTAAAAATTAAATAGTGGAGAAATGTCCACTGTCGTGGCGCGTTACCACTCAACTTCTACATAATAAATTGTATTTCTCTGATCTCATTATAGCTTGTTGATTTAATTATCACACTGATACAACACCCAGAGATGTGTATTAAATATTAAAGCATTTCAAACGAATTTTCAAGATCATTTTGGTACATCCAGAACAGCGCAAAGTTTGTAACCCAGTTATTCCTGTCTTCGTCGTGGCAGTTTGTAACGTGATGGAGGGGAGGGTAATTGAATACTTTCAAATGCGAAAATCGGTCAAACCGACACCTCACCATCCTAAAATTAATATTCAGTGCAATTTTCATATCCTTGAGTAAGGTGAGTGCTGAGAAACCGGAAAATCTTTTAAAAACCTCTATTTGGCCAGCTATCATGTCTTCGTAATGGCTCCCAATTTTGAGGCCGGGAGTGAATATTTTATTTTCAACTAAGCGGCGTTGAAACAAGTAAGTGGGCTTGATTGGAACGTGATATTCAGTTTTTTCTATGAACGGATCCATCTCTCACAATTTGAAAATTTTTAAAATTTTGTTTTCACTATATTTGTCCACCGTCGTGGCGTAATATTTTTTTTTCTTCCAAAATTAAAGACAGCTATAGATGCATTGCTCACTATTCTAAATGTGATCTAAATGTTGATTTTAACCATTTTTTTTTGTATGCCCCTTCCTTTGCCCAAAAATGCTGGTTTAATTTCAAACAATAGACACCACAACTTAAAAATGAAAAAAATGTCTAAATGCAGACTTTATTTGAAACTTTATTGAATAATTGGAATTCTTGACATTTTTATTTTGTTCTCCTTGTAAAGTTTGTGTTCTACAAGTTTTGGATTTTTCTAAGTGAGGGGGGGGGGGGTAATATTATGGAATTTTCACTATAATGTCCACCGTCGTGGACAAAAGTCGCCCCCTCTCCCCCTGTGTGGGGTTTTCTGCTTGTCCAACTATACAGATGTTGTCTCCTACATCATACAATATTTTTTCAAAAAAAAAAAAATTATTTACTGCATGATGAAAAATCCAAAAAATCACTAGCGAATGTTCGGCGTATTTTGAGAATGACCCAGGTATACGTTCGATTTCAGGTCGAGACGGTTGAGGTACGATTACAGGTTGCTGTGAGATTTCAGGTTTTGGAGGAAACGATAGGTTGATATTTCTGCGATCTGATGATTCCATATTTGACACACTAGTTCTCCGAATTTGATCAATGTGCCTTTTTTCGGACTCATCGGCAGTTTTGAGGGAGTGGCTAAATCCACAATAAGTAATCACATTGTAAGGGCGATCTCGTTCTTTTTTATTCATCTTCATTCTTCTTTATTATTTGTATGATTTTTTTTTCAAGTTTTTTTTTCTGAAAACTTTGATGTTTTATTTAAAACAAATTTATTCTTTCACAAAATACTCAAAATATTTTTCATTCTACCTAGGTATTTTTTATGTTTTATTTTTTCAATTTTTTTTCAACAAGTCTGTACTGTCAGTAGCCTCAGTAAGTAGTTAAGTACTTAGCTACTTAGGTACTTACTCAATTTTGAATATTAAAATTTTAGTAAATTTGAAGAAAAATTGGAATTTATATCTACTTGAAGAAATTTAGAAATTACTCGATTAGAAATTACTCGATAAGAATTAGAAGACAAAAAAATAATGATGAAAATTATTGGAAAAATTCGAATGAGAAGTCAAGTTGCCAGTTCGGAAAAGAAATAGGAACATTCTGATGACCAATTTGAGAATGAAATCAATTGGAAATTTTATTGGAAAATGAGGGGAGTATGAACAATTTTCTTGAAAAAATAAAATTAAAAAAGTCGGAAAAATAAACTTGATAAAAAATTTACTTGAAAGAAATTTCAAAAGAAAAATTTGAAAAAGTATGGTAGAATTAGAACTTAGAAGTATTTTTGATGAAAAATGTTTAAAAATCTAAATGAAAATTTAAAACTAAATTTAATTAACAATATTCATTAAAAATTTCATAAAATGAATTTGAAAAAATATAATGAAGATTGGTTGCATTTTGATGAAAAAATTATTATTGGCAAGTTTGAATGAAAAAATAGAAAAAATATATAATTATTTTTTTAAAATGAGTTTTAAGTTGTTTTAAACGACAAACAGAAAAAAATTATATTTAATGAAAAATTTAATTTGAGGAAAAAATAAGAATAAATAATTATTCGATGAGTGATGAATAATTTCTACAAGAATTTTTTTTTTCAAAAATGGAATGAAAATTGAAAACGAAAAAAAAAATGAAAAATTTGAAGAATATAAAACTTGGAAAAATTTTAAATGTTTTATTAAATTTTATTATTTTTATTTCAATACGATCGATATTGAACTTTGTCTCCGATTTGAAATTTTCTGATTTTTTCCGATATTGTACAGGTTTCATTTTTCATATTCTGTTTTTCGTTGAGACTTTCTCTTAAAATTACGAGTTGAGTTCTCATTGGTGTTCCGAACATTTTTTCAGTTTTTTCTCTTTCAATTTTTTTTCTTCTATTTCCATTTTTTAAAACTTTTAATGATCAATTATAAATGTTGATTAAAAATTCAATTTTTTACGATTTTTTCCACCTAAGTATTTTCATTTTCTTTTTCAAGTCAAGGTTTTTTTTTCAGATTACAAGAAAAAATTATTCTATTAGATGTCATTTCAACACTTCGGACTTCCAAAAATTATTACATTTACGAATATTTTAATTGCCGCGTGGAGAGATTATTAACGATTTTAATTTTAAATCAATTTTCCTATTTTGAAATCTTGATTTTTACCAGGCATTATTAAATAAATTGTATTTTTATTAAAATTTTATATCAATGATTTTCATGGTTTTCGACTTTTTTTTCTTCATTTTAATTAATTTTACAATTCTATTTCCACTTTTGATTCAAATTTTTTAGTTACATTCAATTCAATTTGTTTACAATTTTTGATCATTTTTGATTCTGTGCGATTATTCCAAAGAGTTTTTGAAAAAAGTTATCTTGAAAAAATTGTTCAAGTAGTAGATACAATCTCAAAATATTAATTTATAATTTTTTTTATCTATTTTTTTTTCTTAATTTATTGTCTAAGGAAATGTAAGAAAAAAATTCAAATTCACAAAACAAAAGATTAATTTTAAAAATAATATTTTTTCCCCGCCAAAATGAGTCATTAATTCATTATTTTTGATGTTTTGACTCATTCAGTCGTTAATTCATTATTTCCATTAATAAAATCAGAGTAAAATCATTTTCGAGTTCTTAAGTTGAAATTTTTCGAAAAGTGTGGAAAATTTTAGAAAATTTTATACCCCTGAATAATTGGTTTTAACATTATGTCCTCAAAAACCGAACCTTCCACGTCGTAACTGAAACTTTCGAGAGGAAGGGTGCTCAGAATTCATAGGGTACTAACTAGACAAATAGTAATGTATGGCGATAAGCGATAATCCTAGTGTAGATGATCGAACTTCTACGTCCATAGAAGGAGTTTATCCTCAATAAAAAAAATAAACAGATTTCGGTTCTTATACGCGTGTGTGTAGTGTACAGAGAGAAACTCGTAAAGAAGAAATTATAAGCTATTAAATTAATTTGAAAAGCTCCATTAATTTTCAAAAAGAACTGATAAGTTGTAATAAGTGTCTGCTGTACTGACGTCTACGAAGTAAAAATATCAAAAAAAGATAAATACGGTAATCAATATGTTTCTTTCGAACGTCATCGGTATATCGCATCGTACCTATATATTTGATTAGAAGAACGAGTGACGATATAGCGAAGAAAAATCTATTACATGTACGAGTATCTACACGTAAGTGTATTGCTTTCAATACGATAGGTACTTCAGACTTCAGAGCTAAAAAGCATCACGTTCTCTAGATCTACTGTGTATTCAAAAATCAACCCATTGCAATACCTATCTACTCGTATGTTTCTGAAAAATAATTCCAAGTTAGGATTATCGATAATCGGAGTAGGCCTTTCTAGTACCTACGTCCTACACTTTGATTAAAAATGTTAAAAAAATGTATCGAAGGTGTACCTAGCTAGCTAGGTACAATATAGGTAGGTACATATACATATACCTACCTCTCTATATTTATTTTGTACTACTTGGTTCAATGGCAGCTAGCTGCTATTTTTAATTTTTAATGTCGATTATATAAATTGCGTATATCGCGAATTTACTACACATTGATAAGATTACTACCAACCTACTCACCCATACATCTATTATAACGATGTGTTATATTGCATGATAACAAAATATTATGTTATTTTATCCGTAACGTAATACCTATTTTGTTTTGTTTTTTTCGCAGCCTTCCGGATGGCGTAAATTACGTAATATTGTACAATGGACGCCGTTTTTTCAAACATACAAGAAACAGAGGTATCCATGGGTGCAGTTAGCAGGACACCAGGGTAACTTTCGAGCCGGACCTGAGCCTGGTACCATACTGAAAAAATTATGTCCAAAGGAACAGATGTGCTTTCAAGTATTGATGAAGGATGCTTTAAGACCTTTCGTACCCGAATACAAAGGATATATTACGACAGACGATGGAGAACGTACGTATTATTTGAATTTACACTGATGATAGGTGGTGTAGGAGAGAAGAGATGTTCATTTTGAAATTCAAATATTCAAATTTCAATCAATATTGTCTGAACTAAATGAGTTGAGCAGAAAATCTCGTTGACAGGATTACCCCACCATAAAGTGCTTTTTCGTCTGGCACAAATTTATTTATTATTTTTTTTTTCATAATTATAAAAAATCGTAAAAATTGTTTGAATGTTCTACTGATTTTAATTTCTTTCAATTTGATAAAATAGCAGGAATTGAAAATGAAATTGTGAAAAAGTATTTTTACAAAATATTTACAATTATTCTCGTCTTTCATTTTTTTTTAAATTCAAAATATGTATTTGCAATTTTGTCATTTTAAATTTTTTTTGAAGTAACTTTTTTGTAAAATATTCTCAAAATTGTTCCAGCAAAAAATAAAAAATATCAATTTTTTCACAAAAATGACAAAATGTTAACAATTTTTGTCTTGATTTTTTTTTTTAATATTTTGAAAATTGTGCTTTAGAAAAATTGAGAAAATTTGGCACTTACAAAATAATGATAAATTTCTGCAGTACGAGTATAAAATATCTTGGAAGGTGAAGGGGAATAGCATCGAAAATTTATTTTTCTCTTGATGGTCTGCCTCAACGTCAACACTCCAGAAACATCCTCTGTAGTATGCTTGAAGATTTTTTTTCTTACTTTATTACTTTTTTTACAGTTTACCTCCAGCTACAAGATTTACTAAGCGAGTTTTCGTCGCCTTGTGTAATGGATTGTAAAATAGGAGTTCGTACGTATCTTGAAGAGGAATTAGCTAAAGCAAAAGAAAAACCGAAACTCAGAAAAGTGAGTAAGTTAATTTTACTAAGATTTTTTTTGTACCAACAAAGAGGTACAAGAGTTGTGAAACGTTCAAGATTTGTTGAAATTTTGGTATGTACTTTGGGGAATTTGGCTGAATTTTAAATTTTTTTGAAACGGTTATAAACAGTTGACAAATCTCAAAAAAAAATCAAGATTTTGCTAAATTTTAAAAATTGTTCATCTGTTTCTTTTGTCCACTCTGTATATTTTGACGCTTGTTTTTGCGCCACCCGTTCACTTTTTGAAAAAAATACTTTTTTGTTGCAAGTTTTATTTTCTTTAATTTTTGTTATGATCATTATTGTTTGTTTAAATTCATATTTGTAGAGTTACAAGGGAATAACAATACAGGGGTCATTTTGGAATCCATTGGGAACATTAATCGAGGGATTAAGCTTGTTAACTGAACTTTTTCATAGGTTGTGTTAGTTTCATGAGAGACAACTTGAAATTTTCCAGGGAATAGCTCGATTTTGAAATTTTTTTTATAATTATGTTGAAATAATTATTGTGAGAATGATTTTTCTTCTCCTAAATATTTAAAAGAGTTTTTTATTCCAAAAAATTAGGAGATTTCTTTGCTTTTAAAAAATTTTATTGAACGATTTTTTTCCTCCGAGAAAATTTGAAGATTTGTTTGCTCCAAAATTTTTTTTAAATGTTTAAATTTTTAAAAAATTTCTAATTTGAAAAAATTGAAAGATTTTTGGTTTAAAAAAAAAAGTAAACAATACAGAATTATTTTTTCAAAAAAAATGAGAGTTTCTTAATTACAGGATACAGAGATTTTTAAAAATTTTTTTTTTGTAAAAGTTTTTGGATTTCTTTATCATTTTTTCATTTTGAAAAAAAATGAAGAACCACTTTTACGCCAACTCCAAAAAAATTAAAACAAGCACCATTTTTCATGCCACAAAAATTCAATTTTTTTTTCTTCAAAAAATTGAGAGATTTATTCTCCAAAAATTTAGGAACCATTTTATACAGTAAAAAAAAAAATTCCTGCAAAAATTGAAATTTTTTTTCTTCAAAAAAAATTAGAAGATTTTTTCACTCAGATTTTGTGTATTTCTAAATAGAAAAAATAGAATGTACTTTAAACAAATAAGATAAACTTTTTTTTTCTTTGAAAAAATTGATAGATTTTTTTGAGGGAAAATTAAAAAAAGATTTTCATCCCCAAAAAATGTTTTAAAATCCCCCCCCCCCCAAAAATTGATTTTTTTCAACCTAAATACCTATATTTTTATTACTTGAATAAATCAGACTTTTTTATCTCAAGAGAATACACAATTTTTTTCTGGAAAAAATCGGTGTGCCAAAGTACATTAATTTAGGACAACCTGCAGTTATGCCTGAGATGAGGTTTGGGGGCTTTTCGTATATTAACTACAGCATTGAAACGAACATTTTAAAATGAAAAAAATCTTTGTTCACCCAAAAAGCAATATTTATTCTATTTTTATGTTCCTCATTTTCTGGGCCTGCGTTAATCATCTTATTTTTTTGCAGGATATGTACGAAAAAATGATACAAATCGATACGAGCGCCCCTACAGAAGAAGAACATCGTCTAAAAGGAGTTACGAAACCAAGGTACGACAACATTGTGTAAAAATTGTGCCCTTTGTTCAAATTTTTTTATTTTTTTTCATTTTAAAAAAAATACATTAATAATAAAGTTGGAAAAGAGTAAATTCTACAGATGAAATTTGAGTTTTGAGAATGTTTAACATGCTCTTTTTACCTTTCCAAATTGAATTTAATTTCGTGAAAATTCTTTTCAAAAATTATATAGTCGATCGAGGCATATTCAATTTGAATTCGAGTTTGCACGAATTAGGTGTACTGTTCGATATCATAGGCAAAACGTAGGTCGAGTATGGTGTTTCAAACTGTTCAAATAAATATTTATAGCGAAAGCTTTGGAGTTGATGATACGGCAAATTTGACAGAAGTGTGTAAGTGTGTATACGATTTAAAACAATATTTGAAGGTGAAAGTGCATATCTACATAATACGTACCTGTGTAATGAAGTTAGTAATTCTAACGATAGATTTACGACTACTTGACTAGATATTTTTCATTTTGAAAACTCGAAAGGAGAATAAAAAAATTGAGACGATATCGATAGTCCCATTATTGATATTTCGTGTAAGCCATGTCAATTACTCTCCTCGAGACGACCGGATAATAAAAATACATTATTGTGTCGCGTCGAAGCCGCTCCGCTCCGGTACAGTGCAGTAAATTTTATACGCATAAGTGCCTATTAACGCGTGCACATAACATTTTTTATGAATACGTAGGTAGGTAGATTTTTACCACGATCGTGATACCTGTATTAGCGTTTTCTAATAACAATGAAAATGTAAATGACGAACGTGACGTCAATCGATTATTTTTTGGCATTAATCGCGTATAAATTCCTTACTTAATGTTAGCTAAACACGATGCAAATTCTCATCACATCGGTCGAGTATTAAAAATTAATTAACAAATGTACCTATTTTATTCGCAGGTATATGGTTTGGCGTGAAACTATTTCTTCGACGGCCACGCTCGGTTTCCGAATTGAAGGCATTAGGAAAAGCGATGGCAAATCTAGTAAGGATTTCAAAACCACCAAAACCAGAGAACAGATTATAGAAGCTTTTCAAGATTTCACCGATGAATTCCCTTATGTTATCGTGAGTATTTTAAAAATTGTTTTGTTTATTGTTGAAAATTTTACAGTTCGTTAATTCATTTTTTCTTCATCAGGATAAATATATTCAAAGGCTAAAAGACATCAGGAATATATTACAAGTTTCAAAATTCTTCGCCACTCACGAAGTACGTATCATTTAGTGGGATCAAATTTTAATTATTGATATTATAATTATATTTTATTCTTATTTTTGTTGTTTGTCGAATTTAAAAAAAAATCGTGGCTATTGATCAAAAATTTTATTTAAAGAAATTAACATAATAATTCTATAAAATAATCAAATTAAAAATCGTTCGATCCTAATTCAGGAGTAGGAAAGCGAGATGACGTATTATGATCGTATTTATCTTTCTATACACAGGGTGTCCGAGGAAGACCTTGTGAAAGTTCAGATTAGAATTTCACCCTCTAAACTGTATAGTGTATAATAACCAAAAATGTTTTAGGTGCCTATCTCAAAAATTGAAGGCGAAAGAGAAAATAAAATTGAGAAAAAAAAGATTGGGCAATTTTTGAGATATGCATCATGTTACTCGAGCCCGAGCCTAGTTTGATAAATTTGTTTCCATGGAAGTGGATAGTTGTTGTTTAATTTAATGAGGGGCCCATCAATTTTTTTGTAATTTCCAATTGGAAAATTTTTCAAACAAAAGTTGTAAATTAAGATCCCAGAAATAATTTTGGTTACTATAAAAATTTTGATTAGACCCTTCCCTCCCTTCCTTTTAATTTTGCATATTACTACGTAGATACTTATCAAAAATTGGGGGTTCAATTGAAAAAATTTTCAACCAAAATGTGTAGGTTGGAATTCTAGGAATAATTTTGTTCATTAAAAAAATTTCGATTGAACCTCTCTCTACGCTCCACTTTTGAATTTCAAGTATCTAAGTAGTATTAACTTGTTGAGTCTCTAATCTAAAATCTTCGTTAGTGCTCTTTTTTGTGAAAAATCCAGCAAAAGCCCAAAGAGACGAATTTTTTTGAATAATTTTCACCACTGAGGGGGAGTCACATTACCTACAACACATCGAAATTTCAGCTTCCTAGGTAATCCTAATTCCATTAAAGTTCCCAAAAAGTGAATTTTCAATTTTGGTACCAACTTTCCTTGTTTATCAACTTTTTTTGTAAGAATTGCAGCAAAAATCTAAAATGAAAAATTTAGTTTTCGATCTCAATTATTTTGAAAAAAATCCCTCAAATATACAGGGTGTCTCGGCACCAGTTAACACCCCTTCACCAGCGATATAGTCAACTCAAACTAAGCTCATGTATGCATGTTTGCCGACCCTGTGAATTGAAGGGGCAAAGATATGCTCAACTGAAAAAATTTTTTTTTCAATTTCGTTTCAGATTTTTAACCACGCGTGACTCGACAACCGAGATAGGTAGAAAGTTGCGCTTTGCGGCGTTGGAAAGGAAATTTTATGTAGAATTTTTTAGTGGGGTTGATCATTGTACTAGATGATCAGGGGGGCCTGTACACTATCAATTATGTAAAAAAAAACGTGTTCAAAAATTGGGATTTTTTTTTCAATTTTTGAAAAAATCTCAAAAAAGTTTCCTCATAAGATATTGTTTTTATGACTTACTCTAGATGAGTAAAGTTTGACCTTTCAAATGACGCAAACCGGACTCTTCTATCTCACTTAGTTAAAAAGTTATAGCCATTTCAATTTCAAAATCTTAGCAGAAAAAAAATTAATTTTTTGAAAAAATTTTAAAATTCCTTTTTATGTTATTTTTGAAACTTGATACCTAACATAACTAATGATTTTGAGTGAAACTCGATGTTTAAAATAAAGTAAACAACATTTTAGAAAAAAAATTTTTTTGAATTTTTTCATTTCTTTTTTTTAGATCTGATTTTGAAATTGAAATTGCTATAACTTTTTAACGAAGTGAGATAGAAGGGTCTGGTTTGCGGCATTCAAAAGGTCAAACTTTTTTCATCCAAGGGAAGCCATAATAATAATACCAAATGATGAAACTTTTTTGAGATTTCCCCAAAAATTGCAAAAAAATCGCCAATTTTGAACACGTTTTTCAAGATAATTAGTGCAGCACAGACCCCCCTGATTATCTAGTTCAATGATCAACCCCACTAAAGAATTCTACACAAAATTTTCTTTCCAACGCCGCAAAGTGCAACTTTCTACCTATCTCGGTTGTCGAGTAGCGCATGGTTAAAAATCTGAAACGAAACTAAAAAATGAAAATTTTCAGTTCAGCATATCTTTGCCCCTTCAATTCACAGGGTCGGCAAACATGCACACATGAGCTTAGTTTGAGTTGACTATATCGCTGGTGAAGGGGTGTTAACTGGTGCCGAGACACCCTGTATATATTCGGAGAAAAAAAAATTTTAGAGGTAAAAAATTTCTCAGTTTTTCTGTGGAATTTTTTAAAAATTGTCTTTTAATGAAAATATCTTATTTTTTTCTTTTCGGCGTAAAAAAAATTCTATGGAGGAAAAAATTTAATTAATGAAAAATATTTTTTGTTGTAATTTTTCAATATTTTTACATAAGTAAGTATGTTGAGAACTTTTTAATTTGTATTGGGTAAAAAATGTCTTTGTACTTGAGTGGGGAGAGTAAGTTTTCATTGAGAAAAAAATCTCAATTTTTTAAAATGAAAAAATAATACCTATGTAAAAACATTACTGACTTAACATTAATTTTTTTTGAAGGGAGGGGTAGGTAAATCTCTTATTTTTGTAGAAAAATTAATTTAAAATTCTTTGGAGAAATAGTGAACATTTTTTCTATTGTTTTGTAGTAAAAAAAAAAAACAACAACAAAAAAAATGGATAAAAAAATTATTTTTTGTTGAAAAAGTATAAATATTTTAATTTTTTCGGAGGAAAAAATCTCTCAACTTTTTGGAATGAAATTAATGAAAAATTCTCAATTTTTTATTCAATTTTACCTTTTTTTTTTTTTGGAGCAGAGGAACAAATCTCAATTTTTTTTGGATATCAACTTCTTTTTATTCTTTCTTTAAAAAAAAAAAAAAAAAAATGAAGAAAAATTTTTTATTTTTTGGGGAGAAAAATTGTGTTGATAAATGGGCACCCGCATTACCTTCATCGAGCGCAAATTTCATTTTCCTAGGTCATCAGCACATTTAGAGTCATTTTTTCAATGTTAGTTTTTAAGAGCATATTAAAAAAATTCGGCTCCCAAGTAGTTGATCGACTGCTACGCCTTTTCTTTTCATAATAAAAATTTCGATAAGTAATCGAACTCGTATCACTTGGTAAAATTTCCACTTCCACATTGATATGAAATTATCTAAATCGGAAGACGTTGGTAGTGATTTTAAAAAAGATAATAAAACGTCTTCGGCAATTAACACGTTTATAATGTACCAATATTAAAGTTACTTAGCTCGATTGGCAATTTTATATTATAGTTTATGTGCGATAGGGCATGGGCAGGCGGCGAACAATGTGAAAAAACTGGTTTCAAATAAGCCCTTAGAAATAATAACCCAGTTTGATTTTATCGCCGGTAATAATATAGCTTCAAGTGTAGACAAGTGAATTGTATAAAATATGCCTATGATTAATGGGCGTGAAAGCGTTTTATTAAAATTGAAAAAAAAAATTGCAATTGAACCAGGTACACATAAATAAGTATTAGCGATGAAATATGTACCAATAATAGGTTGGAAAAAAGTTTTATACCAAATATGGAAAAGCGTATTTTTTTTATTTTATTACATTCGAAGTAATAACGATCACTTTATTTTAATATTTTTCCAGGTTATAGGAAGTTCGCTACTGTTCGTACACGATGAAAACAACGCCTCTGTGTGGTTGATCGATTTCGCCAAAACCATCATTTTACCCAGCGACGTGAAAATCAACCACGCTTCCGAATGGATCGTCGGTAATCACGAAGATGGCTATTTAATCGGCATCAATAATTTAATCGACGTATTTACCGAAATGTCTAAAATGAGGCCATCGACCAAGATCGAAGTCACAGCGCCACCGAACGACGAAGTGACGTGATGTAAAAAACAAGAAAGAAAATCGGGTCAAGAAATTAATTTGTTTGTACCTTAATCGTTTTTCAATTCTTTCTTTTTCAAATGTGTTTTTGTTCTTCTTCAAAATATATATCACTTACGACATTTCGTGTACATGCTGATGACGATTAATGTTTCGTTTAAGTATTCGTTGAAAAGTATTACGGATTTTGTTTGATGTTTTTTTTCGTACGTATACCTAACTTGGGTACAAATTTGTGCCAGATTGTGGCCCGGTTAATCGAAGGTGGGGTTTTCCACAGGTGGATGAAAGTAGACTGGGTAATGACGATGTGTGAAATAGGGTGCTGATATACGCTGTGATTTCTCTTCTTTTTTGTACCTAGAATTGATACTCTATGATTCACATAAGATAGGAAATGACATTTGAATAATATTTTTCTATTTTGAACTGACTACATTATTTATTAATAATTTATTTTATTTGTTACTGCATTTTTTTCATTATCATAATGTAAAATATAAATTTTGTTGTATTGTTAATTGTGTAATAAAGAATGCGATTATGTACCTTTTTTAATTTATTTTTTTGATTTCCAATGATTCAAAAAAAGTATAAAATAATGATTTGTATTTTTAAAAAATTTAATTTTTTTAATTAATTTCCCGAGCAGCACACTCGACAAATTATCGAAATAAAAAATCGACAGAATATCGAATTCGATAAAGTGTCGCGTTAGTTCCGCATAAATCGTGAAATTATCTTTCGATATATAGATAGATTATCGACGAATTATAGTTAGCAAAAATTTCGAGATTATAGTAAGATATTTTATCGATAATATATCTATAATATCGAAAGATAATTTCACGATTTAGGCGGAACTTTTGCGACACTTTATCGAATTCGATATTCTGTCGATTTTTTATCGATTTTTTATTCCGATTTTTCGTCTTTTACTAGCTTCTTTCTATAATTAAAAATCATTAATTAGCATAATTAATACATTAAACTATGCCTAAACACATTATTCATGTTACGGTAAGAGGATCATTTCAGAAAAAGTCAAAAAAAATTATAAAAAATCTGCCACCCGTGGGGCTTGAACCTTCTACCTCCTGCATGGTAATCCTCTTCCTTAACCACTATGCCATACTTTATCGTTGAGGAATGAGCAATAAAACGCTTATAATAGGCAGTTTAGTACTTCCAGACGTGTTGGACTTAGAAAAATTTTCACCAATTTGGAAATAATTTCAAATATCGTCACAAAATCGTTGAAAAATCGTTCGACAAATTTCAGATTATTTGTCGATAATGTAGTTTCAAATATCGCCACAAAATCGTTGAAAAATCGAATTCGAGGAATTTCATATCACGTGTCGATAATATAGTTTCAAATATCGTCATAAAATCGTTGAAAAATCGAATTCGAGAAATTTCAGATTACGTGTCGATAATAAAGTTTTAAATATCTTCACAGAATCGTTAAAAAATCGAATTCGAGAAATTTCAGATTATTTGTCGATAATACAGTTTCAAATATCGTCACAAAATCGTTAAAAAATCGAAATCAAAAAATTTCATATTACGTGTCGATAATATAGTTTCAAATATCTTTACAAAATCGGTAAAAAATCGGATTCGATAAATTTAATATAATCTGTCGATAATATAGTTTTAAATGTCGTCAAAAAATCGGTAAAATATCAAAGTCGAGAAATTTCATATAATCTGTCGATAATATAGTTTTAAATATCTTTACAAAATCGTTAAAAAATCGAATTCGATAAATTTAATATTCTTTGTCGATAATGTAGTTTCAAATATCGGTGTAAAATCGGAATCGATAAATTTAATATTCTTTGTCGATAGTATCGTTGACGAATATCGTCATAAAATCTTAATAATATCGAATTCGATAGTTTTTAGATTTTTTGCCTATGAAGTTGTACCGATAAATCTTTATAATATCGTGAGAACATCTATAGATTTTCAAACGATTTTTTATCGATACGTTACATCTTCCGATATTATCGATCGAGTGTGCCGCTCGGGTTTTTTCAATTTTTGAAATAAGATTTTTAATTTTTTTTAGGTAGAAAAAATTCCTAATTTTTTTAAAATAATGTTTTCTTCACTTTTTTTTAAATTTTGCAATGTGCCAAAATTGTATAAGTTATCTAAATCATCTTAGTAAAATAATTATTCGATTTTTCAAAAATCGAACGAATTATCCAATTGAAATCAAAGAATTTTTCAAAAAATTACCAATTCACTGAAATTTTAAAATTAGGTATCTATCATTTGAATGATTAGTGAAAACATGAAAAAGGATCAAATCAACGAAATCAAAGAATTTTTTTTAAATGTGATCAATTTTCCGGAATTGACTGATTTATAATGAAGAAATGGTGATTTATTGAAATTGTAAAATTATCAAAGTTGAAAGATTCGACAAATTTTTAAAACATCAAAAAAATGATCAAATCATTAAAATCAAAGAATTTTTTCAAAATTTCCATCAATTTTCCAAAATGAACGGATTTTTAAAAATGGAAAAATAATCAAAATAATGAAATCAATGAATAAAAATTGATCGATGTACAAAAATGAATGAATGGTGATATTTGATCAAAATTAAAGAATTGATCAATTTTAATAAAAAAAAAAATGATAAAATCAACAAAATCGGGATTTTTCAAAAATGTCAACCAAAAAAATCCTCAGAAAAAAGATCATTCAACTTTTTTAGGAAAAATATTTTTTTGGAGCGAAAATATCAGTTTATTTTTTTGGAAAATAAAAATTTTTAAATTTTTAAAATGAAAATATTTTTGAAAATTTTGATAAATTTTTTTTGATTTATTTTCAAAATTGTGGTTTCTATTGGTCTTTTGGCATTCATTTGGTAATGGAAAAATTTTGCAATGTACAAAATTTCAAAAATTATCCAATTTCGTAAATTATTCGATTTTTTTAAAATCAAAAAAATTATCAATAAAACTTCAAAAGATTACCAATTTATTGGAATTGTAAAATTATCAAAATTAAAAGATAGGTCAAATTTTCAAAACATCAAAAAAATTATCAAATTAACAAAATCAAAGATTTAAAAAAAAAATTACCAATTCATTGAAATCGTAAATTTTTTTAAATTATCAAAATTGAAAAATTGGTCAAATTTTCAATACATCAAAAAATAATAAAATCAACAAAATCAACGATTTTTTTCAATTTGTTCGATTCATAAAAATGGAACAATGGCTGATTCGTCAATCTGTGTTTTAAAAATGCCATCATTCGTCAAAATGGAAATGTGTTTCCTTCGACGAACAGACGTACCTCTACCTACTTCCTACGTTTAACGAAAATAACCAATTTTTTTTTGCGGATGTGATTTTTCGTAGATGAATTTTTAATTTTTTTAATTGAAGATAATATTTCAGTTCTTGTAGACAATTTTTCCAAAAGTAGGTTTTGAATATTTTTGAAATATTCCCAAAATGCTATTGACGAAATATTTTTTTTTCTACCTCAAAAAAAATCCATCTCACAAATTTTTCACTGTTTCGAAAAAAAAAACTGAAAATACGAGAGAATTTTTGAAAATAATGTGTTTTCTGATATTCTTTGAATGAATTCTAAGGGAGATTTTTTCAAAAAAATGTTAAAGAGCTTTTTAATGAAAAAGTTTAATTTCTGATCAGAAGTTTTCAAAAAAAAAAAAAAAATCATGATATTTGAGAATTTGTCTCAAGATTTTGATGGGAAATTTTGTAGAAAAAAGAAGGAAAATGAGATTCTTTTAAAAATTTTATAATAAGGTAAGTAGCTTTTTTAGTTTAAAAAAAAAGACGAAGAAGAAAAAAAAGAAGTAGGTAATTTTATTTTTATCAGGTTTCATCATTTTTTTGAGATTTTTTCCGAGATAATTTTTTTATTTTGAATTTTGTTTTCAAATAATTTCCATGAAAAGAACAGTTTGACACATAGCAAGATGAGCAAAAATGACGTAAATATGCAAAATCGGTCGTAACGAAAAAATTAAACAAGAAACATTCAAATAATTTTTTTTCAATCACTACATAGAAAACTTACAATTAGGTAAATAAATTTTAATAAAATTGAACACCGGTATGTATACAAAATTGGGTAATTAAAATCGTTTGTACTTATTATTTTAAAAACAAGTGATGGTTCTGGTTATATTTAAAAAAATAATAATCAGTCTACGAGTTGCGTAATATTTCAATAACACGCATCAAAAATAACAAAATAAAAAACAAATTGAAACAGAGGTTACTTACACTACAAATTAATATGAAAGATAGGTACGCGCTTTTTCATTTGCATTTATAATATTTACGACTCATGCTGCGCTGAACTTTTTCAAATAGGTAACTTATTTATCGATACGTAACGACTCCAAGGGTGAAACTTCGACTTGAACTTGAACATCGTTCGGATTAACTTTATCGCAGCTTTCATCTACGACAATTTCAGGCATCGTTGGCCCCAATGAAACTGGCTTAACTGAAAACCTTCGAATTTTGCGACTTCTCAAGGTGGTCGTCGTAGTCGGTGGTTCGAACTGATCTCTTCTTGTGGATTCGGACCGAATACGTCTGATTTGAGGAATCGACAGGGCAGGATTGGAATACGTTCTAGTTTTCGGATACGCCGATGGCGATACTTTGGAAACATTCGTAGAGAATGATTTATTTCTCGATATGTTAAAACGACCAGGAGCAGGAGGAGCTAAAGAGTATCTTCGCTGAGTAACAGTGGCGGATGATTTCTCGTCGGTATCCGAGGGTTTAGGTTCATTTTGAAAGAGTGTCCATAAGGGAGACGTCTGAGGACGAGTTTCAGCCGCGGCTGTCGTATAATATTCGGACGTGCTGTGGAGGGAATTAACAACTCGCAGGAAATCGCCGATGCTGGTTTGTTCGAGAACAGGACTAATGGTGGATGAATTTTCCAAATTACCGATTTGATTTTTGAGTATGTTTATAATATTGCTTTCTTTCATTTTAGTCTGAGTGAAATAATTTATGTGCTGGCACATCGAGTCGTATTCCATGTTGCAAAGCGAGTATCTTTTTTTGGTGTTTTTACGAGGGCAGACTGTTCTACCGGTTCGGCGAGTTTTGCTGTCTTTGCTGAGGTCGGCATCTTTCTCGATGTCTTTAGAAGTAGCCATTTTGCCAGTTAGTTTGGAATACGATAAGAAGTTCAATGCGGCTAATGACATTCTACGTATACTCTGGACACCTGGTATTTGAATATTGGGTCCTTTTGATGTTGCATCTTGAGGTATCGAATGCAATCTGTAAATATAATAAATACGTGTAAGAACAGGTTACCTATCTAGAAAAATAACGAGTGTGGAAGTAGGTAGGTACCTATATCAAAGCGGGTATACATTTATTATACATACCTTTGATCACTTCTGTTCATAAAAGAAGAAGGGTTCTTTTTGATTGTGCTCTCGGAATTTGGCCAAGTCCACTGTTCCGAATAAGGAGGAGCTTTTTGATTGAAAGTTGAATGATGATTCACATTATCCCATTCGTTACTGTTTGGCTCGTACGATTCGCTCGAAAGTATTTCTTCGTTTGAGAAACCGCTGATTCCTTGCAGTTCTTTTTCGAATTTCGAAGTCTGTAATGAAATGAAATATTTTATGTCTTAAGAAATGGATTTATTGAGGCGATAAACTGTGTAACCATTTTGATTTTTTTTTTGCGATATTATCTCATTTCGAAATTGTTTTGAAAAAATTCAAAAATCTCTTCAAAAAATTTTCACAAAAAATCTACATTTTTAAAAGGAAATATTTCATAAAATTTTTGAAGAAAATTCAAAAATCGTATCAAATCTTAAAATATTTTGAAAAAATCTTTAAAATGTTTTTTGAAAGAAAATGTTTTTAAATTTTTCTGAAAAGAAACAAAAATGTATCAATCTTTTTTAATTTTCACCAAAAAACCTCTAAAAAACAGAGAGCAAATATTTTTTAACATTTTTCTGAAAAAAAAAATCAAAAATTCAAAAAATAATTCTTTTTAATACCTATGCCTACAATATTATTGTTCTATTTTTTTTTAGGGTTATATTTCAAAAATTTTCTTTAAAAAAAAGATGAATCTCATCAAAAAAGGAGGAAATGATCACAAAATCATTCATTTTTTTATTATTATTTTTTTTTTTTATGAGGAAACCCAATTGACAAAATTTTCAACAAAAATGCTTGTTTTCAACTAGCAGGCGAAGCAAGCATTTCGCTAACTGGGTAGCGTGATTTTGGGTCTTTTTGCTAGCATTTTTTACCAATTTTCACGCTGGCAATCGTCTAGCAAAACGCTTGGCGTATTGCTCGCGTAATAATCTGTAAAAACGCTAGCAAAAAGTCCCAAAATAACGCTAATGCTTGTTTCGCCTACTAGCTGATTGCTCGCTTCAAATTACTAAATATTGACAGTTAGAGCTAGATGAAAGCTACTGATAACGTTTATTCATAGCCGATGTGATGACGAATAATTTTTTTTTTGCTGCCGCCGGGATTCGAACTCGGTACCTCTCGGAATGAAGATCTGCTGCGCTATCGACCAGGCTAGGAAGTTATAGGTTCAGGGCATGATATAGCCATAAGAACGATGTGTGTTGGAAAATGATTATGAATTTAAGTTTTATTTATTAATTAATGTTTAAGTTGAAGCCGTGTTGGTCTTGAGGTATTATTTTCTCATCAGAAGGATTGCATTTAGTTGATGACAAAATTATCCATGCAAGGAGAGTTCATTTTTAAAATTTTTTTTTTTTTTACTTTTTTCCTGATTTTTTCCTTCCTTGATTGAAATTAAAAATCTCATTAGAATGTGGTAGATACCTAAAAATGATCAAAATTTACAACAAATGAAAAATTGAGCAATTTCTCCAGGTATATTTTCAAATAAGTAGGTACCTATTTTAATCCACAGGATATACTTTTTTCAATTTTTATGGCAATTTTTAAAATTTTGATTTCCCAGAACTTCATGCAGTTTTCTGGATTTTTAAATTACAATTTTAATCAATTATTTTTGTATTTTTTTTTCTGAATCAATCAAATTTTCAATTTCAAATTTTTTTTACTATTACTAAATCTTCGTAATTGTTCATTTTTTCAAAAGTGAAATTTTTCAACATTTTTATGAAGTATTAATTTTGATAAAAAACTATTAAAATAAAAATTTTAATAAAAATAATTTTAAAAAATAATATAAAAACTAAAAAATAATTACCTAATAAATAATGGGGGGAAAAATTCACAAAAAAATTCATAATAGTGTCGATTTGAAAACGAACTTATCATTTGCAGATACTCGTATAGTTTTTCAAAATTTATTTTTGCTAAAGATTTTAAAATAATTTTTCATTTTAAAAAAATTCAACTGTTTTGTTTTCTTCAAATTTTTGTGCATGTTTTGAAAAAAAAATTAATTTAAAAAAATAAGAGGAAAAAAATTGCATTTTGAGATGAAATTTGTTCAAAATTTTACACGATTATAATTTTGAGAAATTTCCCTAAATTCGCTGACTGTTACATTTCTTTCTTTTAAATTACAAATTTTCCAACAAACTATCGATTTTTTTTTCTTTATGGTTGCATTTTTATTAGGCATTAGTTCACTGTAAATAATTCGAAAATAATCTCAGCAAAATCACATCTCATCTTGAAACTCCAGCTCTGCTGGTTATTTCTTGGTCTAAAAATAGAACAATATTTCTCGGAAAATCAGTCGGTCGGTCACTCTGGTTATCTGTTTGCTAGAGTTTTATTAAACTTTTTTAAAAGAGATTAGCTAGCAATTTTTTGGCAGACTACAACTAGCTTCTTACTGATAATTTTGTTTGCGTCAAAATGCTCGTTTCATTAGCGAATTTATAGCTAGAATTTTACTAACCATGAATTCGTCGATTGAAGCGAGCGGCCTCACCGCCAGAAAAAAGCAAGTTGCATTCTAGGAAAAAATTACCTCGCTGATAATACGCGAAATAAAAGAAAGTAAAACGTGAGTGAGCGAGAGAAATGCTAGCCATGCTAGTAAAATGCTTGAGATTTTGTCAATTGGGAACATTTCAAATTTTTTCTTAAAATACTCGTAATTCCATTTAAAAACTTTTTCCAAAGAAAAGTAATACCATTTCAATATTTTCTGAAAGAAAAATCATACACTTCATACCAGTAATTTGTTTCATTTATTTTACAAAATATTTTTCGAAATGAATGGAAATGTTTTAAAAATTTTCTGAAAAAATTCAAAAATATCATTTTTGAAAAAATGTTTACATAAAAAGTTTTCTGATTTTTTTTTTTTGAAAGGAAATAGGTATGAAACTTTTCTTTAAGAAATTTCAAAAAAATGTTCACTAAAAAATTTTAAAAATCTTTTTTTTTTTTTTTTTTTTTTTTTTTTTGAGGAAATATAATATAGGTATTTAATTTCAATTTTTTTTTTTTTTGGAAATACAATTCTCTCAATTCTTTTTAGTTTATCAACAATTAAAAATTCTCCTAGAGGGGAAATATTTCAGAATTTTCCTAAAATGATCAAAAATACCATCAAAAATTTGGTATAAATCATAAAAAATAGTGTACTTTTTTTAATTTTTCCCTTTTTTTTAGAGTAAACATTTAAAAGTTTTCCTGAAAAAAAAATTCAAAAATACAATCAATTTTTTCCCCATTTGCACAAAGACACCTCAAAAAATATTTTTTTTAAAGAAATTTTTTCAAAATTTTCCTGAATAATTATTTTAAAATATTTTTTAAGGGATAGTTATTCAAAAATTTTCTGAAATGATAAGTAATTAAAAACCTCGGACCTAATTTACTATTTTAAACTTCACAAAAAATTCTCTAGAAATTTTTTTTGAAAGGAAATACATAACTTGTCAGATGAAGTCCAAAACTATGTAAGTTAAAAAATTTGAAAAATCGTTTCTCTCTTGATTTGGCATAAGGACTGGTGGATTAGTTTAGCCACTTTTCATGCCATAAAATATGAATTTGACTGTACAAATCTCACTTTTTAAAAAATTCAAGTCCAAAAACGACTAAGTAATAATATTTTTTAATTTTTAAGACTTAGCAAGTTTTTGATTTAATGGCCGGGGGGGGGGGGTGAAGAAAAAAATCATAACCATTCATTTTTCCAAGGTCAATAAATTATTAATTCAACCATTAAAACTGAATAATTTCTAAATTCAAAAAATTTAATCAACTTTTTTAAAAAGGAAAAATTGACGGGAAAAAATTTCATTTTTTTTTTAAATTCAAAAATCTTACCAAAACTGAAAAAAAAAAATCAAAAATTGCATCAAAAATTTTTTTGAAGGAGGGCAGTTCAGAATTACGAAACTTTTTCAGAATTTTTCTAAAAAAAATCAAAAATCCAATTAAAAAATTTTCAAAACAACTTTATTCACAAGAAATTTCCCAATTCAATAATAATAGGAAAAAAACTTATTTCAAATTAAAAAAAAGAAAAAAATAGAAATCTATCCGTCTGAAAAAATCATTTTTTAAGAGGAAACATTACAAAACTTTCCTGAAAAAATCAAAAATCATAGGTATCAATTAAATTCAGAAAAAAGTTGTCTAAAAACTCTACTTTGAAAATATTTCAAAAATGCTCTGAATTTTTTATATAAAAAATCAATTAATATTCTATCATTTTTTTTAGAATTAAAATAGGTAGATAATATTGACTAAAAATTTTTTTGTGAAAAAATGTTCCAAAATTTCGCGAAAAAATAAAAATTTTTATCAAAATTTTCTTTTAAAATCACAAAAAGTAATCTGAACAAAAATAAAAAATTCTATCAATTTTTTAAAAAACCTTAAGAAAATATTTCAAAATTTTTCTGAAAAAAATCAAAATCTTATCAAAACATTTTTAAAAATCAATGACAAAAAATGCTGAAAAAAATTGAAAAATTTTTGAAAATAGAAAAAAATAAAACTTATTTCAAATTTAAAAAAAAATAAAAAAATAGAAATCTATCGATTTCTTCCTAGATTTACAAAAAATCGTCTGAAAAACTACAAAACATCGTAAGTATAATTAGCCTTCAAAATACCGCATATGCAACTAATACAACGAAATCGCTAGCGAATTCACGGCTTACCTTTCTCAACGGCGGTTCTTCGTCTTCGTCGTCTTCTGAAAGATCGAGCGAAGACGACGATGTCGATCTGCTATAAGTAGTTTCGAAGGCATCTACGACCCTAGCAAGTAACTCGGTTCTTTCAACATTGTTAATATTATTAAACGTAGCGGCTTTATCGATCTTACTAAGATCGCTGTCGGATCTAACCCTCAGTAAGCTGTGCTTGAATAAATTCTCATGCAGAGCCCTACGTCTCCTCAATCTGACTCTTTCAAACTGAGCCAAAGTCTGTTGCTCGTCATCAGACGACGAAGGTTCCACTGGTTTGACTATCCTGACTAAAACAGGCCACTCGGATAAATTTGGAGCGCTTCTACTTCGACTTTGTCGAGCCAATATGCTTTCGGATTTCTCATTTTGATACACCGGCTATGTGAAAAAAAAATCGAAAGAAGTCAATTAATATGATCGGACGCGTAACAGATTCGACATTGCGCACGAATGCAGGTAGTTCAAGGCAGAGGTGTGATTTTTAATACAAATACTTGCTTTGAATTTCAACAGGTATACTTCGTTTAACATTCTTCTTAAGTAGCTGAAATCGCGTGTGAATTCGTTCCAAACTTTTTCCACGAGTTTACGCTCCAAACGAGCCATTTTTTTGCACTGCATCGCTTGTGATATGAAACCTAGTATCATGACCAAGTATCCTAAGCCGAACATGATCCAAATAAATAGTCCTATTTTGTACAGGAAAAACCAAACCACGTTTTTTGTCTGTTGACCTGAAATTAAATTTAGCAAATATCAAGTTAAGATGGGTCGGGTTTACATAAAAATACGTAAAAAGAAATTCAATGCTGAATTATTCCAATTTTTTTCAAAAATTTAAAAATGTTCAAACTGAATTTTAAAAATTGAAAAAAAAAACAATTTTATTCCAAAACATTTTTAAATATTAATTTTAAAAAAATCGAAAATTTATATTTAAAATGAGAGTTTAGAAAAATCGATGTGAAAGAATCTTTAAATTTTGTTCAAATTGTATTTTTTTTATATTTTGTTAAAACATGTATTTTTGAAATCTTGTTATGTTTTTTTTTGTTGAAAAATTATGTTTTTAATGGGGAACTTGTAAAAACATCTCCAGTTGCAGCATTGAAAAAATCGTTGAAAACATCGTGTGTTGAAATATTTTTCAATTTTGAAAAAATTTGAGCAAAATAATTTTGAATTACTCATTTAAAAAACAAAATAATTACCTATCAAAAAATATTTTTGAAAAACATGACTTATCAAAAAAAAATTCTTTGGGAAAACTTGGTATTTTGAGGATAAAAAATAGGAGGAGTGGTACATTTCCCTGTCTTGAAGTGCCAAATAGGTATTTTAATCCAGCACTGACCAAATTCTATTGATTATACTTTACCAGCAACGTAATCGCCATATCCAATAGTCGTTAAACTAACATAGGCGAAGTAAACACTCTCTTCGAAAGACCATCCTTCGAAATAGACGAAAAATCCTGACGGTAAAAATACAAAAAGCAGGATACCCGGAATTAAGTACATGGCTATGTCTACCAGGAGCATAAACCTGGTCTCGAACCTTTTACCTTTATAGCGCTGATGTACTCTCAAGAACTGTAAAATGATAAAAAATAAATAAACGATTATCGTCTGAAGAGCTTTTTTATGTAGGTAGTGTACTTAGAAATGATACACGCATACTATACATAAAACATGATGTATGTACTCGAATGGAAAAAAATCTACTCGTATACCCAGGTAGGTATAGGTAATGGTACGAAGTATTGACGCAAGTTCTTAATTTTTTCCAATTAATGGTCGCCCATCAAATAAACATCGAACTCTCGGATTTTTTATCAATTAAGATAAAGCTTATCGAGAATTTCAGCCGTTGTAAGTAATTATTATTTTTAGAGTGGAATGTGACCGAATGAAAGGGAGGAAACTTGGTTAGATGTAGGTAGACAGTGAATTTAATCAGGTACCTATAGGTATTTTTTGTATTTGGTCGAGTACTCGATCGAGTTATGTTAAAAATTTACTAAATTTGCGCAATCTCAATAATGTGGCTTAAGTAGGTAACCGAATAATATTTTTTATGATTTCATATCGTTAGTATACAATAATGTAGAATTACAAAAAAAAAGTTAACTTTCTAAAATTGTATTTATTTTTCATTTCTTTTTTTTTTTTTTTGTTGAAAATTTATAGAATTTTAAAAATTTATTAACTACGTAGCTAATTGAGATTTCAAAATTCTACCCAAATTTTGAAAAATTATAAAAAATTCAAAGAACTTCTAAGATTGATCTATTTTAAACACAGATAGAAATTTAAAAATTAGGTATATAAACAATTTTAAAGTTCTATTAAATTTTTTAATTTTGAAAAATTAAAAAAATATTAAAACGTGAAAAATTTATTGAATTTTGAAAAACTGGACAAATCTTAAAAATTAGAAAAATTGATATTTTAAAAATTACTAAAAATTTCGCATCATTTCAAAAATTGGCTCAATTTTAAAAATAAATCAAAATTTACAAACCAGCAAATTTTTAACTTCTATCAAATTTTTAAAATTTTGAGCGAAGCTTGAATAATTTTTTATCTTTAAAGATTAACTTATGTGAAATTGGTCAAATCTTTAAAAATTCAATTTTTTTTTTTGTTGAAAAATATGTACCTATAATTTTAAAAATTGAACCCATTTCAAAAATAAATTGAAATTTATAACTACTAAACTTTCAATGTTATGAATAATTTTTATCAATTTTTTATTTTTTTAAACTTCAATGAACTTGATTATTAAAAAGTGGTAAAGTTGTAAAAAATCAAACTTCAAATTTCAAAATAACAAAATTTTTAAATTCCACCAAATTTCAACAATTTTCAATTTTGAACTATTTTTTTTTTAATTTAAAAGTTTGGACATCAGCGATTTACTTGTATTTAAAAAACGACCAAATCTTAAAAATTGCAAAAATTGATAGGTGTATTTTAATTTTTATTATTACCCTTTTTTTCTTTTTATTTTTCCTTTTTCCTTTTTTTTTTTTTTGTAAAAAATTAATCTTAAAAATTCTTTTTATTTTTAAAAATAATTAAAATTTTATTAGAATTCTATTAAATTTCAAAAAATTGAAAAAATTAAAAATATTTTCAAAGGTACAGTAGAATCTCGATTATACGAGTTGATTGGACGAGAGAACTAGAGAAGATTGGATGTTGTGAAAAGTCGAATAATCTGTTAAGTATTCGCTTCTTTTTGAAAAAATGCAAAAAAAACTTCTTAGGTATTGCAAAAATTTTATAGAAATGACTGAACAAAAAAGAAAAGAACGATAAAAAAACAATAAAAATCACTTGGGATTCATCTAAAATTAATAAAATGGAAAAAAATAAGCGTTGAAAAAATTCTCATTTTTTTGAGGAATGGTATTTTAAAATTTTTAAAATTATGTACGTTTGTTTTGTTATTTTGAATTGAAAAAAAAAAAACAATTTTTTGGAATAAAAATATTTCTTATTTTTTAAATTTGAAAAAACAGAATTAAAAAATTCAAAATTTTTCTGAATTTTTTTTGGCGATTTTTTACGTGATGTGGCATATTTTTAAAAAATTTCCTATTTCTTTATAGAAAAAAAATCCTAATTTATTGGAATGAAATTATTGACATTTTTTTCTGGAACTGAAAATTTTTAATTTTTTTTTTTAATTAATAATTTCTTATTTTTCAACATTTTTTTGAAATAAAAAAATAACATTTCTTTGATTTTTCCAGAAATTTTTTTTAAATCAATAAAACTTCAAAAATTATTAAATTTCAAAATTCTATCAATTTTTGAATATTGTAATAAATCTACAAACTTTATAAATAATTGATCCAATTTATAAAATTGATCAAAATTTAACAATAATTAAAAAATTATCACATTCAAATTCTATCAAAAGTTTTAAAATTTTGAAACTTTTTAAATTTATAAATTTGGTCATAGGTAGGTATTTTAAAAACAATATTGTAAAATTTATTCTTTTATTTAATTATTTTACTATCTATTCATTTATTTAGTTAGGTCCAATCAAAATTTTTCTAATGACCAAAATTATTCCAAAAATCTCAATAATTTACAACTTTTGTTTGAAAATTTTTTCCATTGAGGCTTTAGGTACAGAGGTTAGGGGGGGGGGGGGTTAAAGAATAAAAACCAAACTAACTTTTTTTTTAGAAATACGTCCCAAAAAAATACCTACATGTTCGCAAACGATAAAAGAGGTAAAGGAGGAGTGGAAAAAAAGTGAAAAATTATACTCAGTTTCATATTATTCAAATTTAAATTTAATATGCGGTGAACATTTTAGATATCGATTGCTTTGATACACCTATAATCATTAGCGCTTATTACGCATGTAAATTCAATAATCATACTCACCGTTAGAAAATCCACTCGATGCGGCATGTTCGAAAAAAGAATCAATTTTAAACGACACGTATGGAAATTTACCAAACGTACGGATTACACATAGGTAGGTATATTAGGTATATGTTGGTTAAACATCTTTTTTCCTGTATCGTCGTACAATTCGATAGAAGATATCTTTACCTGTAGATTTACTTATCATCGGTACATTATTTACCGATGTATTTTTTCCTTTTTGTCGATTTACAAATAGCTAATCCACATTTATGTAGGTAGACCCAAATTGATATACTTAGTCTCTATTTGAAATACTGGGCAGAGAATTTGTAAACAAAAGACATATCCTAGAGACCTTGAGTGTAAATAGGACCAATTCGCGTATCCGGTTTACCGAGATAATTTTTGCGAAATGATAAAAAGGCGCACGACGTGCTTTACTTACCGTAGACGAGAAAAGTTTCGCCAGCTGAGTTAAAACTATACCATTCAGAGGTATACCAATCAACGTGTAAACTATGAGCAGCATTCTTCCGACAGTGGTTGTTGGGTGGAGATTACCATATCCTGCGCAAGGTAATAACCATCGGGTGAAATTAGCTTCACAGTAAAGTCCAATTAAACTCGACAATAGAATCATTCATACGATTTAGTACTCTTATGAAATTCGTGTAACCTCGTACGATTGGTACCTATGGTATTTTTTTTTTTTTTTTTGAAACTTCTTTTAAATTAATCGTAATGCTTTTATGTGGTAAATTTTCAATTACGTAAAAGCACGCCTGCCTCTTTTCTCTAGTAATAAAAAAAATAGATATGTAGGACTAGGTACGTACGTGAACTGACCGATAGTGCTAAGTGTGGTTAGTGCGAAAAAATACGCATTATGGAATGTCCAGTCGAACGGTTCTTCCATTTCTTCGATTTCTTCGACCATTTTTATGCCCTCCAGAGAAAATAACGAATTGTTGCAGTACTGTCTGAGTTTCAATAACAGTAATTTGTGAGCTTTTTGACTGGAGCAGGTGTAATACCGCATTAGTAATTCTGTAAAACATATTTTCGTATTAATTTTGCAAATAAAATTATGTACGATTAGGTATACGCAAGGTGGGCCCTCGATGTCATAGGGTACTGCCCAATGATATTGACGTATGTAAAGGAAATTCGTTTGGTTGAATGACAATCCTTTTTTTGTACAGTGATTGAGGTCACTTTGAGCATTCAATTTGTAAATAAACTAATACGTAAGTTGCCATAAATTATGTTTAACAAAAAAAGTAACTGACTGGCCATTTAGCAGTGATCATATTTAAATTGATGTTCATTGGGGTTCCCTTCCTTGCAATAAAGTTATAATCCTTGGTACTGTTTTGAATTTAAAACATTTTTCGAATTATAGTTAGGTATTTTTACTTAATCAACGCAGAAGGGACCTATTTGAAATTTTAAATAGAAATTGTTAAATTTTAATTTTTTTCGTTTTTTTTTTCAAAATAATTTTTCATATTTTTTGAGCAAATTTATTTTTTTCTAATCATGTTAAAAAATCGATTCTCGAAATACCTACATTGATTTTCAAAATTTTCTGAATACTTTAATTATTAATAACTGTACAATTTTCCATTCTATAAAATTTTTAATGACATTTAATTTTTTCATTTTCTTCGGGTTTTATTCATTTTTTTAGATAATTTAAAAATTTTCGATTCTTTATGACTCCTCAATCTTCTCAAATTTTTCAATTCATTCAAATTTCCCACTTCTTCGTGATTACTCAATTTTTTCAAATTCATTTTTCTATCTTTCGATTTTTTCTATGAGTCACGGTATGTTAATTAATTAGGTAATAAGTAGAGCTATCATTTTTTCAATTATTGCAACATTTTAATTTTTTTTATTTTTTATTGAATTTTTTGATTAGGTATGTATCAATCTAAAATTTCTCAGTTTTTTTTTAATGATTTTAAGTATAGTTTTATTAAAAAAATTTGATATTTCGGAAAACGCTAATTTTTTTAAATTTGTAATTTTTCTGAAATTTTCAATTTTGATGTCTTTCCATTTTTCAGGGTTTTTTTTTTCTTGAATTTATCAAATTTTTTGTTTATTTACCTAACTGAAATTTTCCGATTTTTCATACCTAATTTTATAATTTTATAAAAATTTTATCCGGAAATTGCACAATTTTTTTTAATTTCAATTTTTCTGAATAATTTTTTCAATTATTTTAATACCATAAAATATCCCACTTTTTGGGGATTTCTTAATTTTTTGAGTACCGATTCAATTTTTCAAATTTTACCAAGCATTTTAATAATTATTATTAATGCTTCACTTCTTCAAATTTTTCAATTTTCATGTCCTACATTTTTTTCAACAGTTTTTCTAAATTTTTCAGTAATTATACTTTTATGCCTTATTTTTTTTAGTTTTTCTGCATTTCTCAGTTACTTGAAAATTTCCTTTTTTTAATGATTTATTTTTTGGGAATTGCACATTTTTTAAGTTTGTATCATTTTCGAATGTATCAATTTCCTTTAATACCTACCTTTAAATTCTTCAATTCAATTCTATGATGGTTTCTTTTTGTCTTTCTTTTTTCTTTTTTTAAAAATATTAGTTTTAATTTTTTCAAATTTTTATGGCTGTTAATTTCAATTTTTTCTGATTTCTTGGTGGTGAAATCCAAATATCCTCAACTAAAGCTATAGCAGAATAAGCATAGGTGAATCGGCCTCAGACGCCATTTTCGAATTTTTTTCAAAAAATCTTTTTGTAGTGGTAAAATATGATTTTAAAACGTATCGTGAAATTCCCATCCCCCTCGAGGGGGCTGGTACCTCGAAAAACATGGTTTTCACTTTTTCGGCATTATCTCAGCCGTATTTCGGCCGATGGAAGTGAAACTTGGTGGATGGTAGAGGGTTACGAGTACCAATATGCACAATTTTTTTCAGATTTTTCTGACCTTTAAAATGACCTTGAAATGCGTTTTGAAAACTTTGACAGCCGTTTTAAAAAAAACCAAAAATACACGCATACCGCGATTAAAATTACCATATGTTTTTAGGTGTATTTTGAACCTCTGTGAATTTTTTTTGATTTTTCCGAGTGGTGGAAATTGCCTAAAATGGCGAAAAACCTCGTTTTTTCAACATTTTACACATGTACGCAGGGTGAAATTGAGTTTTGGTTGTACGCTCACATTATGCAGTACAATTCATGTATTAACAACCATTTCAAGACGTATTTTGAAATTTCGCCCCTTTTTAGGGAGTGGTGCCTCAAAAACCACGATTTTCATCGTTTTCGAATATTTTTCAACCGATTGAAGTGAAATTTGGTGTACAGGGGAGGCTTCTGAGTGGAAACAACCCCAAATTTTTTCAGATTTTTTTGACCTTAAAAACGACCTCAAAACGTGGTTTGAAAACTTTGACAGCCGTTTTAAAAAAAACTAAGATACACGTACATCTCGAAAAAATTACCATATATTTTTAGGTGTATTCTGAATCACCATGAATTTTTTCAGATTTTTTCAAGTGGTGGAAATTGTCTAAAATGGAAAAAACATGTTTTTTCAACGTTTTTTGCGTGTACGCATGGTGAAATTTGGTCACAAAATTTTTTCCTCATAGTACATCACTAAGCACTCCCTCGTACACCTTTAGCCCGAATTTCAGCTCAATTCGTTCATTTTTCGCAAATTCGGGTTTTTTCACTTCTTTTGCATGCATGAAATTGCAATAATCACAAGAAATGATCAAATCAAAAAACTAATCGCGAATTCGGTTTCTGCGTGTCAAACTACCTCGATTTAGACCCCTTGCGCGAAAATTTTGCCCAAAATTGAAAAAATTGCATTTTTAAAAAATCGAACATGAAGAGAAAAAAATATATTTTAAACTAAAATTGCAATTTTTTAAATTTTTGCCCAAGGGGTCTAAATCGGGGTAGGATAACTTTTCTGAGTGGTTTCGGTTTCTTGATTTTTTTCAGATTTCAATAATTTATCATTGTTTTTGTTAAATTTTAATTTTTTTTGTTTTATTTCGTATTTTTTAATCAAATACTTACTTGAAAATACCTCGAGGCTTTTTTTCGATATTTTAATTTCAATTAGTTGTCACTTTTTCATTTTTTAAAAACATTTCTGATTATTTATACCTAACTGTTTTGAATTTTAAATTTTTATGACTTTATGTCATTCAAAATTTTATCGCATTGAACTATCATTTTTCGATTGCTTAGGATTTTCTAATTTTATCAATTTTTAAATATTATTTTCCAAAATTGTTCAATTTTTTCAATTTGTAATTTTTTCGAATTTTTCGATTCTTTTAATAAATTTAAACTTCATTTTAAATACTTACCTAATCAATTTATTTATTATTTTTTTAATGTTTTTATTTTTTAATATTTACATTGGTTATTAATTTTTTCAATTTTATAACATTTATGTTAATTTTTCAGTTTTTCTGAATTTTAAATGATTTTTCAACTACGTTAAGTTTTCGATATTTCTTACTAGAACAACAATTTAAGTAGGATTTTTAGGTCCCGCATTTTGTTTACAATTTAAATATTGCTGATAATCAGATTCAAGGAATTTAGATTTTAAGAAAATTTATAACTTTTTTTGTAGGTAGGTAGGTATATGAAAAAAAAATTGGAAAATTCTCCGTATTTGTTCGAATTATGACAATAATCTTCCGGCACTTCGTAAAAGGAAAATCATCGCCAATCGTACTATCAAGTGTAAACAACATAATCGTTATATTACAAGATAATTAATAAATGTCTGGCGGAAAAGAGGAGAGCTCATTCTTGACACAATAAAGCCCTCAGATAGGTAATAAAAAATACAAAAAATAAAGTCAGTTCAATAACGAGTAAGTATTATTTTATTAGGTAGGTAGTTCATCAATTTCAAAAGCTCTACGATAGATTTTGAAATCACCCAGCAAGATAAGAACAAGTCGAAAATGAGACAAATGTGTGAAGTACGAACAATTAAAATTTCGAAAATTTTTCTGAAAATCATACTGGACAGTAGGCAGGTAAACCCAATTGTCCAATACCTATCTATGTACCTATTATTTAAATTATCAAAAACAAATCTTTCTTGCGAAAGTGAAATGAAATTACCTTCGACGCTCAATTTAGAAGGATCTTCCATCCTGCGATTTTCTTCGTGTCTACTTTCGATAATATAGAACAGGCAGGCTCCCAGTAGTAAATAGCTGAGAAAAACCATCCACAGCATTACCCACTGATTGGCGGGCATCATCTTGAAGAAATTATATGGTGTATTACGTGATCACCGACGTATAAATTTCTAGCTTCAAGTCACCATCACGAGTACATCTATACTGCATCCATTAATTATTCATTTTCTGCGATAAAAATGCCACACACGTTACAAACCAGTCGTTCATTTTTAAATCAGTTGGCTTAATTTTAGGTACAAATTTACCCATACAGCATTTCACACCCGAAACCATAATATTCGGATGGCTAACAAAATAACCGATTATTGACGTAATATTTTCCATTAACATAATTAACGCAAACGTTAAACTTTCAGTGTTACTTAAAGTCATACACGCAGGTACAACTTATACTCAGGTTGATAAAAAATAAAAATGAATAAACAAGTCGAAAAGTTCGTCTTGAACGTTTTTTTTTTTTCTCAACTGCATAATGTGACCCATCAATTTGTAAGGAGATCTTGACCTAAAAAACCCAACGTCACGAAGAAGATATAGACTATATAAGGTGCGATCTAACACGGTGGTCATATTTTTGGGATATTTAAAGGCGAGCAACAAAGGTGCCTATAAAACAGGCAGCTAATTAGAATTGCTAAAATTATCAATTTTCTCGACAACTCAACCAGAGAGGTGATTTGTGATTAGAAACATATGCATTGTAACTTATGGTAAACTTTTAGCTATATAGGTATGTTAACACGAGAATGTAAAATATTACAATTTTAAACGTTGCTAATTGCATAAATATACAGTGGCGTTAATATGGAGTGTTAAGTGCGTCAGTAATTATGAAAAATTTTCAAATTAATTCCTCTTTAGACGTTTCAATGTGAATTTTAACGTGATGTTCAGTTCGAGGTTTATTGTGCTGGTAGGTAACCATTGCAGTTGTTATTTTCAAAATACACTGATAAGGTAAATTTATTGTCGAAAGGATGGTATTTTTCATTTTTCATTTGTACAAAATATCTATTTAGAGGTGCTAAACCTACTTTGATTATTTTTAGTTGAAAAATTACGTTGTAGACTTCTTCAAAAAAAAAAATTTATGTGATTTGCCAACAACAGTTTGTCACAAATTTTAAAATTCAAAAATGGAAAGGAAAGGAAAATAAATCAGACTGGTAAGAGAACATTTTTCAAAATTAACATAAAAAAACAACATTTATGATGAAAAGTTAGATGAACCCATTTTGAAGAAAAATTTCAGCAACTTTACAACTCTCATCAAACTCTTTTCAGTTTTGGTTTTCCCTATGTCAGATCTGAATTAAGTATTTCCAAAAAAAAACAAAAAAAAAAAAACAAAAAAAAAAACGGGTAAAAGTGAAGCAATTCTAAAATTTCTTCGTAGGAAATGTGTTTTTTTTTTTTTTTTAAAGAAATTTTTATTTTACTTTAGGTATTTGTCTGAATCACAGATCAATAATTATTTTTGATTCAAACGCACTCCCCTGACGCGCGATCGCCCAAGTAGCACAAAAACTCGTTGGCTGAATTATTTTCGTAAATGTACTTTTTTTTGAAACCTTTTTTTTTTTTTTTTTTTTCAAAATGGAATAAGGAAGTAGGACGTTTTTAGTATTGAGCATTTTAAGGTAGCTCCTTATTTTGGAAACTTTGGAATTGTTTTCGGGACGGGGCGTCTTAATTGGTGAAAAATATGGAGAAAATAATTCCCTATTTTTTTCATTTTCCCTCAACTGAGTTTTGAGTCATAGCCGAGATCTCCAATTTTTTTTTAAATTTCAAAAAATAGAACTTTTTAAAAATGAAAAAGATTTTTTTTTTAAATTGCAAAAAATATAATTTTTTTAAAAATTGCAAAAAGTAGGAATTTTTAAAATTTTTTTTAGCAAAATGATCATTAAGGTTGGAATTTTTATACCACAAGGCGATTTTTGATAATTTCTTATCTTTACTCCCATTTTTCGTTGGACATTGAAAAACGTCATTTTAATTACCTTTTTTGAAAAAAATTTAAATAAAATCGTTTCAAAATACATATTGATAGGTATTATCATCCAAAAAGACTGTTCACGGTTATTTTTATCTTTGCCTTTATTTTCAGTAACAGTCATTTTTGATTTTTTCATATTTTCTTCAATTTTTAATAATTTTTGAAAAATTATCATTTATGGCAATGGTAAAAAATCGAAGTAAGATAGTATTTCTGGGCGATAATGTGTATGTTACAACAATTTTATTCAAAAAAACTTTTTTTTTAATTTTTAATTTTTTTCTAATTTTGAAAAATCATGGGAAAAGGTGATGTTATAACTTAAAAAAATATCATCCTTATGATCAGTTTGCTTGAAATTTTTTTAAATTTTGAAAATTTCAATTTTTCAATTTTCTGAAAGTTGGAGCCTCGGCTTCGGCCATGACTCAAAATTCAGTTAAGGGAAAAATAAAAAATAGAGAATTATTTTTTTCAATAAGGTAGTGCCACCAATTGACGCCTGGTCCCGAAAACTTTCCAAAAATTTCGGAAATAAGAGCCACCCTATTGAGCATAATTATACAAATTTCGTTTGAAAATTTTTCAATCGGACCCCTCCACGAAATATCAAGTAATTAAATACTAATAAAATTGAAGGGGAGGGAGTGGTGCAATAGAAGTTTTTGTAATAGCCAAAAATATTCCTAAAATTTCAATCTCTAACTTTTATTTAAATTTTTTTCAATTGGCCCCTCCCGGCCCTCCCTTCACAATTGTGAATATCAAGAATCTTAATCTACGTCTTATTAGACAAAATTGAAGGAGAGTGAAGGAATCAATCAAAGATTTCAATCTACCACTTTTGTTTTAAATTTTTTTCAAATGGAACTCTCCCCTGCCCTTCAATTTTGAATATTGAATTGAATTTACGTGGTATTAGACAAAATTGGAGGGAAGTGAGGGGCCCCATTGAAATTTTTGTAATAACCAAAATTATTTCTAAGATCTCAAATTTCACAACCTTTGTTTGAAATTTTTTTCAGTTTGGCCCCTTTCTGCCCTCCAGTTGTGAACATCATGAATCCACGTGGTATTACACAAAATTGGAGGAGAGTGAGGGGGCCCAATTGAAATTTTTGTAATAACTAAAATTATTTCTAGGATCTCAATTCACAACTTTTGTTTGAACATTTTTTCAATTGGACTACTTATTCCTATCCTATTGGAGGGGGTGGAGAGGTCCATTCGAAATTTTTGAAATAATCAAAATTATTTCCAGAATTTCAATTTACAACTTTAAAAAAATTTCAGTTGGACCCTCTCACCTCAAATCTTGAATAATAGGAATGCATAATTATGGTATTAGGCAAAGTTGAAGGAGAGGGGAACTTTTTGTAATCTTCGATCTGCAACTTTTGTTTGAAAAAAATTTCAATTAGACCCCTCGCTCTCCTTCAAATTTGAATATCACTAGGAACTCATAATCAACAACTCAACAACTTTTGTTTGAAAAATTTGTACAAAATGACCGATTTTCCATTTTTGAATCTTTCTTCATACCACATTCGCTGTGAAAACACGAAGTCAAATAACCAAGCAAGTGGTTCAGCATTCAGCCAGCAAATTTTATGTTGAATAGGAGATCGTTCCTATTCTTCATCAATTTT
This sequence comes from Balanococcus diminutus, assembly GCA_959613365.1. Classification (NCBI taxonomy): domain Eukaryota; kingdom Metazoa; phylum Arthropoda; class Insecta; order Hemiptera; family Pseudococcidae; genus Balanococcus; species Balanococcus diminutus. The sequence continues at coordinate 30,204,282 of OY390715.1, read as the reverse complement.
TTTCGAAATCCTTCTTTTTAAAAAGTCCCACTCGCTTTCCACGCTCAACTTCAAAATATGACGAATACAAACAAAATGAGCAACTAAGCCTAATTTCAATTTACAGTGGTAATTTGAGTATAATTATACCTAATGTTTGTTGAATAGCAAACTGCCTACAATAAACCATAAATTGACGAGTGACATTTACTTATCTGCTTGACTTGAGAAAAAAAAATGAAAACTGGTGTGAAATTATTACACGATTTAACATCAGCACGAATACGAAGCTTCGAAATGAGAATGAAATTCATAAATTTACCTCTTTATCACGCGTTCCAATCCAAATCATATCATTGCTGTAGTGGGTAAGTATGTATGAGTAATCGAGTATGAAATTTCACCGAAATCAGAGTGCAAATTTTCGCGAAAAACAACTCAAGATGGAACTTACTGAGCACAGATAATCACACACGTTTCGAGAAGTAATTAATTAAATTAACAATTGGAAAATTATCGGATATGTGTAAAAATGAGATAACAACGATAGGAGTGATATTTACACAACAAATAATAGGTAAAATCACTCGAAGCCGAATATGTATCGAAATTTACGCGAAAAAAAAAATCAAATCGACCAACGTTTTGAAAATTTGTATCCTTTTTTTAAAAATAAATTCATAAATTTCGTGGCTCTCCAATTTACGATCTATGATCGATAATTGTTCGGGCGAAGAAGATCATTTGAATGTGTCGACGCTAAATAAACATTTCTAGCTGAATCAAACGTGCAAAAGTAAACACACAATTTGTACGATGTGGTAACGCGCGGACACTAGAACCGTTTATGAAGCATTAACTGCCTGTCCTACGTGTTATCAATTAAATCGAATTGATACTACCCGATGACGGTACGCAAGTTTGTACATTTATAAGAATAAGTATCTTCGTATCAGTGGTTTATATTTTGCAGTTTGCGAAATACCTGCATTTTTCATCATTTACCCCTTCTTTACCTACCTATTAGTATTTTCGACGTTATCTTTGATTTTCCTAATACTCACGAGTAAAATATTGGTTTAAGGATAGGTACGTCTAGGTATGCTAATAATTCGTATTTTTTCCCATCAAATTACAATACACGCTTCAAATTCAACTAAAGTAAAGATAGGTGGTACTTGAGAACTACACGCATTGAAATTGTTTTGGTAAACATTGACAAATTCCCAATTCAAACGTCAGAAATAATTTGCACAAGATATAGGTACCTACCTACTTGTAAATGAAAGCATCGTGAAAAATTTTCCTTCGAATGGATTGAAGATTTCGTTCATGTGGATAAGGTATCTACATAGGAAACTCTGTCTTGAAAAAAATATCTCGAAATACATAGGTACATTACAAACGTACCAGAGTTGGGCATATCCGGATCCTAAAATTTTAAAACTGGATCTAAAGATCCAAAGATCCAAAATTTTGGATCTGATCTAGATCAGATTTTTTAATTGTGGAAAGTATCTGATTTGGATCTTTATAGATCCTCAAATTTTCAACAAAAAAAAAACAGATCCAGATCCAAAAACCTTTTTTTTCTTCAGTTCATCGTTTTTTCTCTGTAAAATGAATTTTTCATTGGTGCTTTCAATTATTCTCCAATAATCAATGAAATAAATGAAAAAGAACCAAAAAAAACCTCAAATTTGGGATTTTTGGTTTATTTTCATTAATTTTGCAGATTAAACGTTGCAAAATTGAGAACTTAAATGAAACTTTTTCAGGGCTAAAAATTTCAAATTGTTCGACTCTTCGACTTGTAAAAAATTAAATTCGAATGAAATTTCAAAGTTCCGAACTGTATTAATCAATAATATTAAGTAAGATAATTAATTAAAAATTTGAGAGAAGGTAAAGGTGAATATTTTTAAAATTTCTGTGAATTGGCGTCATAGAAATAATTTCGGTTATTATAGAAATATTAATTGAACCAAAATCTTGAAGTTGATTTTGTCTGTTATCGATTTCATTATATACTTTACAGACAACAAAGAAATGAAAGAACTAAATCCCCCATATATCCCTCATAAAAGGATTTGTATCTGGATTTTTTGCAGATCCAATGAGGCAAAAGATCTGGATCTAAATCTAGATAATTTCACTAATGTATCTGCCCATCTTTGATACGTACGTTGTAATCGATGCCTATTTGCTCCATTTTTACCACGCTTTTATTATTTAATGTTGCAACTCCAAAAATCTGACAAACTAACCCCTAAATTACAGGTATACATATTTTATTTGATATAATTAAATAAGTATTTCAAATATCGTTTAATTGAAAGTTAGAACATTGAAAAATACCCAGGTAGTCTACTTTTCTTGAGCAGTCAGTTGGTTCAATTCTACTGCATCAGCTTGTAAAGGTTGCATTAACTCATTTTAGTTTAGTTGAATTGGTTGGCATTTTTTTCGGTAAGTATTTATCCAAGCAACGTTACCGGTAAGTGAAGTACCTTTTTCATTTCAAAAATTTTCTTTACAAAATAAGGTGCATCGACCTCGTAGATGAAATACCGATCACAAGTTCACAGAACAAAAATAGATTACCTACCTACTTACTCTTTTCTAAATTTCAGTTGTCCTGGTGTTCAGTGTTCACTCAAAAAATTTTAATTTGATAGAATTAAATTCGTTCATTTTTACATATTTTTATTAAATTTTCAAAATGAGATTATTTTTTATCCTTCGAAATTTCCAAAAAAATATTTCAAGATCGATTTTCGAAATTTTTCAGATGATTTGTTGTAAATTCAAAATTTTTGGAACTTGATAATTTTTGGTGATTTTCGGATTTTTAAACAATTTCATGCATTTTTTTTTGTTGAAAATTCGATGAACTTGAAAATTTTGGTTTATTTTTAAAAGTGGACAATTTTTCAAATTCTGTCAAATTTTTAAAGAGTTTTGAAATACTTACAAATTTTACCTATCGATTTTTGTGATTTCCAAGATTTTAGTAATTTTTCAAAATCCAAATACGTACATCTTTGATGTTTGGATTTTTTTTTCAAATGTTGACTATTCGAAATTTTTAAAATTTTATAAAACATGAAAATTTGTTAATTTCCTAATTTCTGTTCATTTTAAAAATGGGATCAATTTTAGAAAATTTTCAGATTTTTACAATTTTTAAAATTGGGATATTTCGAAATGGACTGCCCATTTTTTAAAATGCTCTCTAAATTTTAAAGAAAAAAAGTCATAAGTATGCAGAAATTTTTACAATGGCATAGATTTCAGTAAATTTTTAAGTCATAAAATTGTGTTAAAATTGTTTAAAAAATTTGATGGAATTTAAAATCGCTCATGTTCAGATTTTAATTAATTTTCAAAATGAGATTATTTTCTTTTAACACTGTTGAAATCCCCCCCCCCCCAAAAAAAAAATTTTGAACGATCGATTTTTGCCATTTTTATGGTTTGTACAATTTTTTGAAATGAGGTTGAATGTATAAATTTGTTATATTCATTAGATATTTTTTTTTTAGAATTCAAACTTTTTTAAAGATTAACTCAACTTTTAAAATTTGATCACTTTTAAAAAATTAAGAGCAGGTAGATAAATCATAAAAGTTGTAAAAAATTCAGTATGATTGGAAATTCAAAATTCAAAAAACCAAAATAATTAAAATTTTTAGCTCATTTTCAAAACATTAATTTTTTATACCCATTGGAAGAAAAAAAAATGAATTTTCAGTCAATTTTTGTGTCTAAAATGTTTTAAATCGCTTACCTTATTTTCTAAAAAAATTATAATTTTTGATCACTTTCCAAAAATTTCCCAGCTGATTTTCAAAATATGATATTTTCAATAAATTTTTATCAAATTTAATTTTCTTATCGTTTTGTAAAACATCGAATTCCTAATTCGTTCACCAAAAATTTAATTTGTAATAGATTCAGTTAATTTTCAAAAAATCGGGTTTTTATCTGTTTGAAAAAAATTAATTTTCAGTTGGTAGTCAAAATTTTGAATTTTTGATGGATTTCACTTTCATCATAATAATTTCAGGTAATATTTTCAGAAAATCGATTTTTGTCGGTTCGAAAAAAAATTTATTATACTATATGTTTCATACTTTTAAACGTAGTGTGGAAATACAACTTTGGTTTGAAAATTTTTTCAATTGAAGCCTCACCCAGTTACCCCAATTTTAAAATTTAAGTAGAACCTAAGTACATACTATTATTCGAAATTGGAAGCGGGGGAGGGGTCCAATCGAAATTTTTATAATAGACAAAATTATTTCTAGAACCTCAATCCACAACTTTTGTTTGAAAATTTTTTCATTTGGACTCCCCCCTCCCCTTCTTCTTTCTTCCAATTATGAAAATATTGAAAAAATTTTCAGGAAAAAGTTGTAGATAGAAATCTTGGGAATAATTTTGGTTATTACAAAAATTTCGATTGGACCCTTCCCTCCCCTCGAATTTTGCATATTAGTACGAAGACACTCAATATATTGAAAAATGGGGGAAGGAGGGATTCAATTAAAAAAGTTTTCAAACAAAAGTTGTAGAATAAGATCCTAAAAATAAGTTTGGTTATTATAAAAATTTCAATTGGACCCCTCTCTTCTCTCTAAATTCGTATATTACGTTTATATAGTTTCGGACTTGAAAAAATTCAGCTCAATCACTAACGTCGCAGTGCAAATGAAGCGAAGTGCTGCATAAAACTGGCAACGTTGCGTTACAAATCTCCTCAAATTGGTCGCCGATCTAAATAATAGCCATTTGGAAACTTAGAAATTTTTTTAGAAATGACTTTTAGGCTTTTCGGGATTTTTGCTTCAAAATATTATTTTATTTTCTCAAAAAATAAAATACCTAGATTTTTCTCCAAAGAAATTAAGATTCTATTTCTTTCTTTTTTTCAAAAAAGAGATTGAAAGATTTTTTATTCAAAAATTTATGAAATATATTTATTTTAGAAAAACTCAGAAATTTTCTTCTCCAAATTTTTTCCCCTCAAAAATTTGAAGTTTTTTTTTCTTTTTTAAAATATATATTTTAGGAATAATTAGAGCTTTCTTCCTACATAAAAAATGGATTTTTCTCAAAAAAATGAAAAATGAAATAATTAGGTATAGGTACCTACTACTATGTATATTTTTTAAAATAAAAATTGAAAATTTTTTATTTTTTGACAGAGTTGTAACGAAAATTCGATGTTTCGAATATAAATACCTATTTTCGAATAAAAAATACCTATTTTATATCTGTATTCGAAATAACTTTTCAACCTATTTATATCTTCTATTTTCGAATACTTCTGTGAAAAAACATATTCGATTTTTTTCAAATATCTATTCGAAGTGACTTCGAATACATGTACTTTTATATTTTTTCGGTAATTTTGCTTTTGATTCAAATTTGATTAGCTAAATTTAAAGTTCCAGTTCCCAAATGGCCAATAGTTCGAACTATAGACAGTCAAGAGGAAGACGGAAATCTTATATGGGAGAAATAACTGATTTCCGTACCCAAAGTTGTCCGGTCCATGTAGAGCGCGCTGCTTGTCAAACTCTCCCTCGTACTTCATGCGTTTTATACGCGTTTATATGGGGAAGGATTTGAAAAACACGTAATTTTTCATTTTTTAGGGGTTTAATTTTTTTTTGAGATTTTTTTTTCTTCAAATATATTTTTAATGCAATGTATACTAGCATTTACAGCAGAAAACTCATTAAATATGATTAATTTGTACATCTATATCCGTACTAAACAGTACAATACTACATAGGTAGGTACTTGATATTCAAAATTAGAGATGAAGGACATGTCCTATCTGAATTATTGTGATGACCAAAATTATTCCTACGACTTCAAGCAACAACTTTTGTTTGAAAAGTTTTTTAATTGGACCCTTTCCTTTGTCTATTTTTAAAAAAAATAGCATATAAAGTATCCAAGGTCATGTCTATTATCAAAATTGGAAGGGAAGGAAGGGCCTAATCCAAAATTTTATAATAACCAAAATGATTTTTAGCACTTCAAGCAACAACTTTTGTTTGAAAAGTTTTTCAATTGGACCCTTTCCTTTGCCTATTTTTTTTAAAAATAGCATATAAAGTATCCAAGGTCATGTCTATTATCAAAATTGGAGGGGAAGGAAGGGTCTACTCGAAAATTTTACATCGACCAAAATTATTCCTAGCACTTCAAGCAACAACTTTTGTTTGAAAAGTTTTTTAATTGGACCCTTTCCTTCGCTTATTTTTTTTTAAATAGCATATAAAGTATCCAAGGTCATGCCCAGGGTTCGGACATTCTTTCTCGAAAAAACGGGAAATATGCGCATAAAAATTCCCTTAAAAAACACGAAATATGCGCGAAAAACCTAAAAATATTCTCGAACGATATGGGTGTCAATTTAAAGAGGAAAACGCCAGCTACATGAATTTGATTCATAATTGGACGTATTTAGAACACATATTGAGAAATTACACAAAAAAGAACGAAAAATGAATTTTATTTTTACTCAAAAGCAAAAAACGTTCTAATTCTAATTCTAATTTGGTAATTCTACTGATTCTAATTAAATCAGAGAAAATAACGAAATTGTATTTTATCAAAATAAGTAGGTAAGTTTGAAAATTAAATCGACTCGCCAAGCCGGCATATGCAAAAAAGTACCACCAGTGTTGCACATTCGGGTGAAAAAAAAATATCGGTATCAGTTTTGCTAAATTTTTAGGTGAGAAATTGCAAATTTGTCAAAATATGCTCGAAAAAACTCGAAAATTGTGAAATATTCTCGAAAAACCTAAAATATTCCCTAAAAATACCCAAAATATGCTTTTATATGCGCTGAAAGGTGAAATATGCTCAAACATGCAAAAACAAGTTGGGTTTATTTTACTTCGAATTTTCTGAAACGTAAAGATAACTTGAAAATTCTCGATCTAGTATTAAACAAAAAAACATGCTTGAGCATGAAAATCCGAACCCTGGTCATGCCTATCATCAAAATTGGAGGGGAAGGAAGGGTCTAATCGAAAATTTTATATTGACCAAAATTATTCCTAGGACTTCAACGTATAAATTTTGGTTGAAAATATTTTCAATTGCACCTCTCCCGCTCTCCCGCCTCACTGATTCTGCACAACACACCGAAGATACAAATTAAAAATTGGTGGTGGGAGACAGGGTGGGTCCAATTGAAATTTTTTCAAAGCGAAAGTTGTAGATTAAGGTCTTGAAAATAATTTTTGTTATTATAAAATTTTCGATTAGACCCTTCCTTCCCCTCCAATTTTAATAATATCAAATATGACATGATTATGCATACTAATTATCTATAATATTATGCTATTAAAAATAAAAATTGGCGGAGGGAAGGGTCCAATTAAAAAACTTTTCAAACAAAAGTTGTTGCTTAAAGTCGTAGGAATAATTTTGGTCATCACAATAATTCAGATAGGACATGTCCTTCATCTCTAATTTTGAATATCAAGTACCTACCTATGTAGTATTGTACTGTTTAATACGGATATAGATGTACAAATTAATCATATTTAATGAGTTTTCTGCTGTAAATGCTAGTATACATTGCATTAAAAATATATTTGAAGAAAAAAAAATCTCAAAAAAAAATTAAACCCCTAAAAAATGAAAAATTACGTGTTTTTCAAATCCTTCCCCATATAAACGCGTATAAAACGCATGAAGTACGAGGGAGAGTTTGACAAGCAGCGCGCTCTACATGGACCGGACAACTTTGGGTACGGATTTGCTAGCACGAAGATTTCCGTCTTCCTCTTGACTGTCTATAGTTCGAACATTCTTCAAAAAATACTTGAATAGTTGAGCTATTCTTGTTTGAATTCAATGCAGCTTGGATGTAACTAAAAAAAAAGTATTTTGATTTTGTATTCGAATATACCTATTTTGAAAATAGGTATTTATATTCGATATTCTAAGATACCTTTTCAGAGGTATTTATATCTGTATTTTGAAAATACCTTTAGAAATCACCTATCTTGTATTTTGTATTCGAAATAGGTTTGAAAGGTATCTTTTACAACTCTGTTTTTTGAGAATAATTTTTGATTTTTCTACTCAAATTTTGGTAAAATGGAACATAGATTTTTCACGAACCGGGACGATTTTTTTCATTTTTCACGAACCGGACTTTCGTTCCGGCTTGAATCGAGCCCTGAGAATTATAATTTCTTTCGAAACCTCATTATTATTTAAAAAATTGGCAAAGTGGTTTGGTTTATTTAATTCAAATGCAATATGTACCATTCCATCGTACCTAATGTATACGTGATTGGGTTTCTTCTACACATCTCGTATAATGTACCTAATCTAATGTACCTCATGAAATTTAGTCTAGAGTTGTATGTACCTATTTCAAATCAGACGATAATTTTTGGTAATTATTAACTGGTGAAGTGATGAGATTATGAACGATGAAGGTCATCAACTTGGTTGACAATCAGATTTCATAAACGAAACTAGGTACTCGCTCTTTGGTGTGGTCAATAACTCACTGCAACGTGATTAATTATCGCTTTGAATAAAAATTCGGGCTTGAAATGGCAATACTTTCACTTCCCATTGCTTACTCCTTGTCAAATATTCAATTAATGGGTAGGTAGGTCTAGGTACCCATGCCATAAATGCAATCTACTATGCTCAAATTAATGTATGTACATTATAAGCTGGTATCTACTCTGCCTTTGTATCACCGAATTCAATTAATTTTTTTACAGATGCAAATAAAAAATCACATACTCGATTGGGAACGTTTATTTCACTTCTAGAGTGAATACACTGCATAATATAAAAAGGTCATCAGAGAAAACAAGAATTACTTACAATGAAAAACAAATCTTGTACCAAGTCATAAATTGGTTGTACATAAAGATTTCTATTACGAATAAAATACACTATCATTATCAACGAATCAAAATTAAAATGCAAATGTCGTTCAAAAAAAAAAAGAAGAAAAAACAAATAGATCTATTAGTCGATGAAATCAACAACTCCGCTATTTATTTTCCATATCAACCACACAGTGCTCCAAGTGATTTTTTTCTTCAAAACCCCATATTTACATAGTACGATCATATTATAACGAAACTCTCTCTCTCTCTCTCTCTCTCTCAACAACTTAGGAGAAAGGAAACGGTAAGGTGATTAGAGAACAATGTAGGATCATTGAATAAAGATAGGAGCAGCATTCATGCTGCAATTACAATAAATACGCTCTTGGTAACATAGTACGCAATTGTACTTAGCGTTTCTTACTCGCAGAGTAATACAATTCGCAAAATGTATCATATTTTACTACGATTGGAAAATCAATACATACAACGTATGTTTGATGACCATCTTGGGTGATGTTCAAGTAAATACATCGGACCACCTTGGCCCTTATATCAGTAAAGTGTACAGCAAACGAGGATGGAAATAGAATTACGAGTACAGTGTTTGAACAAGTTTCGAGGAAAAAGTTCATCAGTGGGAAAGATAACAAAATTTAAGGATGTGTCGAGAGCTTTTTACATGAATACATTTTTTTTTTAAATATAACTTTAAATTTAAAGGTAAAATACGAATAAAAACTTATTTAAACAATTTTGTTTTCTAATTTTTTTCTTTCAATTTTTTTTTTCAAAGTTCTAAATTAAAATTGGAGCACGATAAAAACCAGATATCCACAAAAAACCAACCTAATCGGAGACACGTTCGCGTTAATTTCATCGACCACTATTCTGAAAATTTGCAGCGATCTGCTTCAAAGAAGTATCCTATTAAAATACGATTCAACTATCATAGTACATAATTATTAAACATATTAACAAAATAAAGTACATTCAAAACGAGAAAACTTTTTTAAAACCCTGTCAAATGTTCGGTAAAAGATATCTTATTTTTAAATTATTAAATTATTTATACCGTATATCGTTTCTGAACAAAAAATTTTGGAATAAAATCGCCGAAATACCTAACGAGAATATTTTTTTCAACGAGAGGAAAAGTAACCAACATACTTTAAGTCGAAAAAAAAATGAAAAAAAAAACAATCTTCGAAATTTGAAAAAAATACTCTTTTGATATACCGCAATTAATTTTCATTTTCAAAAATGGAATAAGGGGAGGAGGGGTAGAAAAGACCGAACATGATGAAGTACCATGGAAATTAAATTATAACCATAACTAACATTAAATATTATACAATAATAACAAGAGACCAATTATACATCCTGAAGATAAAACCACACTTAATCTTGAAGTTTTCGTTGCATATAATTTCCAATTTTATGTTCACTTTTCATTTGAAAAAAGCTTCGGCTGGTATTTTACCCATTTTATGAAATTCGGTAAATGCGTGAAAGGCGGCGTTGAAATCCCATTTCGTTTCATCGAGACATCTGAAAACAAATTAAATATGTACTTTAAAAAATGCCAATTTTTAAAAAAAATTTAAAATTGATATTTTTCATTCTAAGTAGTTGAGAAATATTCATTTCTAAAATTATTCCTAAAAAATTGAGCAAGTTTTTACTACGGGAAAACTAAAGAATTTTTTATTCGAAGAAAGCTGAGAAATTTCTTACTCGAAAAACTAGGATTTTTTCCAAAAAATTGAAAAAAATTGAATGAAGATTTTACGCCGAATCTAAAAAAATATACCTTTTTTTATTCAATAAAAATTCAGAATTTTTTCTCCAAAATCCAAGATTTTTTAGTTCAAACAAATTGAAAAATGTTCACTTCTAGTTCCAATTTAAAAACTACCCTTAAAAACTGAAGAACATTTTTATTCGAATGAAAATGAAAAATGTTCTGCTGAAAATTTGAACTTTTTTTTCACAAAAAATATTTATAATTTTTTATTATATGAGAATTCAAAAAAATTTTCTTAAAAAAAAATTTTTTCCTCCAAAAATTACTCCAAAGAAACTGAGAATATTTTCTACAAAAAATTGAGAAAGTTTTTACTTTGGAAAAATTGAAAGATTTCTCATTCGAAGAAAGCGGAGAAATCTTCAACAAATCTACATACTCAAAAAAGTTTAGGTTATTTTCTCCAAAAAACTGATGAATTTATTTGCCCCAAAAAATTTTTTCTGACCTTACAAAATTTAATTTTCTTCAAAAAATCGAATTTCTTATAATTGAGAATGATATTTTTTCATTCCGAGAAAATTTAGTTACTTAGAATTTTGTACATAAAAAAAAAAAAAAATTGAAAAACATTATTTTTTTCTCCACAAAAATTGTGAAATTTTTTATTCAAATTTTTTACTCAAAAAACAAAGACTTTTTCATCTTTAAATTTTTTTGAAAAAAAAGCAGAAATTGAATTCTTTCTAATTAAAATATTTTTTATCGCAAGGAAATTCAAAATTTTTCTACAAAAAAATAAATAAATTTTCTACTCCGAGAAAATGGTAGAATTTTTTATTTGAAGAAAACTGAACAAAATTTTTTACTTAAAAAAATGTTAATTATTTTTTTCTTTCTAAAAATTGAGATTTTTTTCCAGAAAATAATTATAGATTTTTTTACTACAAAAAATTCAGAATTTTTCATCCAAAAAAAAAAAAAAAAAAAAAAAAAAAAGAGGAAAAAAGACTGAAAAATTGAAGTTGAAGAATTTATTCATTTACATACTAAAAAAAAACTGATTTTTTTCATCTACTTCAGAAGATATGAAAATTTTTTCCAAATTAAAAGATTTCTTGAAAGAAATAATTTTTTCTAAAATGAGATATTTTTTATTCCAAGAAAATTCTGAATTTTCTTTCTCAAAAAAATTATCTTTTACATAAAAATACTAAAAATCTTCCTAAAAAAAATGAAAGTCCCCCCTCCCGAAAAACGGAAATTTTAATAGGAATTTTGTATTTAATTGTTGCATTTTCTGCGTTTTTGGTGTAACTCGCTTTATTTTTGAAATTTTGGGCGAAGCACGAGCACCCAAACCACTGCCAAGTTGCCAGCCATAGAATCTTCAAAAAATTACACGTAGTTTCAAAACTTACTTTTCAGACCATGCTAGATTCATTCCCGTTTGCTTAGCCAAGGTAAGGACCATTTCACGCTTCATATCAATTTCTTGAGGACTTGCCACTGGAGTTACGTTTTGAATTGGAACACTGATAGGGGTGGTATTTAACGAGCTCGATGTTGCTTGACTGGTCGATGACGAATTTGCTACGAATGCACTCTGTGAAAAGTGAATAAACATTTTTTTAATGATTCATTTTCGTTATGACTTGGAAAAATTTGTTTTTTTCATCAGTTCTAGACTTAAGGTTTTAGACCTGTAATTTTGTTTACTTACTGAAGCTAGTTCCTTCGATGCTTCGGTGATGGATAACACATCGTTAACTATATTAAATCCAGTTCCAGTGGAAACTAACGTAAACGCTCGACTGAATGCTTTGATTGTTTTAGTATCTGATTCTTTGAATACTCCGGTGAGACACAACGATATTAACGCAGGCTGTAACAAAACATTCGATTAGGTACATGAAAAAATTCAAATGTTCAAATAACAAATCTGATAATCTCAAATAAAAGTTCTATTCGCAATTTAGTTTTTTTTTTATGAGCTGGGGTTCCATTTTTTGAGGGACTCACGCCCGGAAATTTTTTCAAACAAACGTTGTAGATTGAGACCATTGAAATAATTTCGGTCATTATAAAAATTTTGATTGGACCTCTCTTTCTCCTCAAATGTCGCATAATACTTATAATTTATAAAATCACCTGATGATTTGCATACATTATGTAAATTATTATACAAAATTGAAGGGAAGAGAATGACCAAATCGAAATTTTTTTGTATAATCGAAATCATTCCAAATATTTCAATCTACCTACCTATAACTTTTGTTTGAAAATTTTTTCATTTGGGACCTCACATGTAAGATAACAAAAATAATGAAATTTTTGGAAAGGAGGATTTGCCTTCGTAAAAAGGGAGCTTAAAAGTCTCAATTTTTCAATACTGCGTCCTAGATTACGAATCAATCATAAAAACCGGTTCAAACTTATCAACCGCACGAACGACCTCAATACTTTGCTTTTGTACTAAAAAACGAAAAAACTTCATTAGCAGAAACTTACCGTATACATCAAGAGATCGACGGTAAAGGTAGGTAAGTCATGTTGCGTTTTAGGCAACGTATTTAAAAATCTCACTATTTCTTGTTTGCCAACATGTAAAAGTTTGGTTCTTCTTTCGAAATTGTTGACTTTCTTTAAATTACGACTTTCCGTGATATATTTGTTCAGATTCGAGCCTCTGAAAACAGGAAAAAACATCGTCGTAGATAAACATTACATAACCAAACAAACTCGAAACTCGCTATTCCTTACCCGCAAAGATTAAAAGCACTCATGGAAAATTGAGCAGTATCGGCGTACGCCTCGCTCAGTCCATCTCTACCGGCCGCGCTATCGTACATGGCGAAATACTGCTCTAAAAACTGTCGAGTAAAATCTCTACCTTCGACACTGCATAAAAAGTTTCCCTGACTGTTTGGCATCTTAGTTTGAACTTCTTCGAGATCGAACGTGACCGGTGGCGGTAAATCAACGGTGTCCTGTTAAAATACAAATAATCACAGCATTCGTCTACATACCTCAGTACCTGAGTACGGGTATAACAGCAAAAAATTGGCCGAAATAACACGTATTATTAAAGAATTTTCTGCTTAAAATTTCTCTAAAGACGAATGCTTTTAAATTAAAAATATTCGCATATGATATGCAGATTAAACGGATTTCTTACCAATGTGAGCAGCGCTTTAAATATCTTACGAACTTCCCTGTAAACAGAAATACAGCCGCGCAAATACGCAAATTCGTAAATTACAATATATCATTAAATTAGTTTATTATTTTTAAAACAAATTTTGTTTTTTTCCCCATTTCTCACATTTAGTTAACTAATGAAACTAATGAAATGCATTTTTAATCCTTGCAATTATTATGATTTAGGATACAGGTTCGATTTGAGAAATCGATCGCGATATGAGATGGTTTATTTTGGTTCTTAATGACTGTTTGTTGTGTCAAGGAAGTTATCGACCATTGTTTCAATGGGAAATGAAGCAAAATATAAGATTATGTAAATTACTCTTTTTCAAATTGAAAAAACAACCTGACTTGTTTTTCAAACGAATAAATAAAATTAGGAAGATTTTTTTTCTCTAAAAATTTAAGAAATATTTTTACTCAAAAAAAAAAAAAAAAAAAAAAAATAGAATTGATAAACTTTATTTATTCAGAAAAAATTGAGAAAAAAAATTCTTCGAAATTTTTTTTTTAGAAAATATATTTAGTTGAAAAAAATTAAACATAATTTTTCCTCAGTTTTCTTTTTTGTTCCAAGAAAATATATATTTTTTGTTCCAAGAAAATATATATTTTTTGTTCCAAGAAAATTTACACCCCCCCCCCCCCCAAATTAGTGAAGTATTCTTCCTCTAAAGAGATAATCGATATTATTCTTTTCCTGAAAAAATTTGAGAAATATTTTTACTCCAAAAAATTAAGAGATTTTTTTCTGCGAAAATTTGGAAATATTTTTTTCCCTCAATTAAATTGAGTATTTTTTTTCAAAAAAATTGGAATTTTTTCATTTTTTTCGAAAAAAGTAAAAGCTTTTTCTAATTGAGGCATTTTTTAAACGAAAAAATTGAGATCCCCCCCCCCCCATGATAAATATTCTTCTCCAAAAACTGATTGAGAAATATTTTACCCAAAAAAATTGAATTTTTTTTCTTCTCATTTTTTTAAAATTTTATTTTATTTAATTAAATAGACAAGAAAATAATTGAGATTTTTTTTTCTTCGAAAAAAGTGAAGGCGTTTATTCTCGTAAAAAATTAAATCATTCTTTTCCTTCAAATGAATCAATGGATTTCGTCTCCAAAGAAATTGAACAATTTTTTTCTTCAAAAACTTGAGAAATATTTTTACCGACCTACTAAAAAAAAAAAAATTCAATGAATTTTTTTCTTCCGACCTTGGTAGGTAATTAAGTATTTTTTTCGTTTTTTTATTCTTCAAAAAGTAGAGATTCTTTTAATCTTAAAAATTTGAGAATTTTTTCTTCGAAAAAAGTGTAGGCGTTTTTTCTCGTAAAAATTGAGATTTTTTTACTCTAAGAAAATTTACATTTTTTCCCTTCAAAAGAATCAATGGATTTCGTCTACAAAAAAATTTAAAACTTTTTATTTTCTTCAAAAATTTGAGAAATATTTTTAATCCAAAAAAATTGAACAATTTCTTCCCTCCAATTGAATCGAGTATTTTTTTGATCACAAAATATTGAAAGTTTTTTACTTTTTTTTCCAAAAAATAGGTAGATAGAGGTACAAAAATTGAACTCTTTTCTCTAAAAAATTGAGATAATATTTTTTTATACCAAGGAAATTCACAGTTTTCCCTTCAAAAAATTTGGAAAATATTTTCATCTCAAAAAATATTGTTTTTTTCTCAAAAATTTGAGAAATAGTTTTAGTCCAAAAAAATTAACGATTTTTCATTCAATAAAATTGAGTAATTTTTTCTTCGCAAAAAATTTCATTTTTTAAATTTTGGCTGTAGTCGAATTCGAAACCCCCGAACTACTGCCATGCTGTCAACCATGCGTTAGGAGCAAATTCGATCGAATATTTTTTTACGTCTCAAATAAAAAATGAACTCGAAACATGGAATATTTGACGAAATCATTATCTACTAAATTTTCAACATCTTCATGCATTTTTTTCACTTCCGTTCGTGAAATTTTCGACACATCGTTTCCAATTTCTGATAAGACATCATCGATAGTAATAATTAACAAACACGTCGAAAAGAATCTCAAATGAATGATGAAGCATAATCTCTACTCTTCTTGATTAGAGACGAAAGAGAACTTGAACAATTCTCGTGTTTTTATCAATTCGCATACGTACGAATATGAAAGATGAAAAGCTACATGATTTTAGATAAAGATTATGATTAATTTTTTGTTCTTTTGGAAAGTTACTCAAATAGAAGTAAAACATCGAGGCCAGAGAATGTTTCAGGGTTAAAAAACATTCGATTTAGACGAAATACTTTCGAGAATCCTTTTGAAACTGTCTACACGAATAATTTTTGATCATCAGCGATTCAGTGAAGGAGGTAAAATGACTATTAACTTGTAAATAGTTTGCAATAATATCTCTACTACTTTGTTGAAACAGGTGTTGATAAACCATATCAATGCATATTCAACAGTCAACTTCATCCATATGTACGAAATTACGTATCTTTTTTTTTTTCAATGGTTTACAATGGAATAAACTGGACTTTGAAATTCTATGTAAGTGTAGCGCTCAACTAATACCCCTATATTTCCCATCCTGTAATATTCATTTAAGATATGGATACGTGATGCGACGAGCTAATTAGGAACAAGTTCCATAGCAGTATGACAGTAGGCTTAGGTTCATATTTATCTTTAATGAACCCAATTTGAACTTTCCTACTGTACACCTGGTTCAGATGCCATAAATGTTAACAATATGTTTCATTATACGTCATTTTTTTTTTACAAGTGTATTACACACGAATTGTTGACAATAACAGTCGAACAATTTTTTTTTTTCAATTTTTTTTTCTATGTGAAACAACAAAACAAAAATTCACATCGGAACTTGTCTCGATGTTCCAAATACATCTTTCGTCATAACATGAGGATTCAAACTTGAAACTTCGAATATCTACTCATCTTCCCAATCTACCCGATAAAAATTTTCAGACAACAAAGTCTTCATTTCGAGATATTATTGCCTTCAGAAGAAGAACAAATTACGAGCCAAGTCAATTTTACTACCTTAATGCGAATCTAAAGTGCACCAGTTCTTTGTTCCATCAGTTTTTAAAAATTTTCAGCGCACATGGCATGATTTTTTCATTTCATTATCAGTTGGTAAATGTATCAAATTCTATTAAAGTTGAATTTCATTTTTTCCCCTTTTTTAAAATTCACTTTACGCGTTAAACAGCTTCTTTCTCAGGGAATCAGGGAATTGATATCAAAATTTCAAGAACCCAGGTTTCATCCAAAATGATTATTTTTTTAGGTCAAAACAAAGAAGAAATGTTCGTCAGTAAATAAATAGTGAAACATTCTTTGTTCTACAGAAAAACAGACGTTATACTTCGAAATGACACCATCTGCTGCGACTCATAATCGAAACGACGACATAAAATGATTAATTCCGAATATTTTTTCGATTTTATAGGTGGTTAGAACGATGTTACTATTTTCATCAAAATTCATCGTGCGTTCGAAAACCAAGTTACGATTGAGTGAATGATTTTCGTCACATCAAAGCAAAAATTTTGTTCACTTGACAAAAACTATGCAAATTTAAAATAAGTACAGTTCGCTTAGAATTCGATTTTGGCAGTAGTAAGGGGAACCCTTTATGAAAATATCATTCAACAATATTGGTTCAACGAAATTACCCCATGGAATACCACATAAAATGACGTATTAACTTTTTTCTCACTCGTATACCAAGCCTATCTCTGAAAATCGCGACTCGTTCTCAAAACAAGGATTAAAAAGCATAAGCACACAATGACGAGCATATCGAAGAAGAAAACGCCACCAAGCCAGCGAGCATTTGTAGAAGGGTAGCACTGACGATAGGCCACCGTTTCTCACATATACTACGACAATAAAACCATCAAAATGCGTATTTCAATGGCACACGTAAAAAGGAAAGCCGGACAAACAGCTCACGCTGTTGATGAGTGCCACAGCCGAAATCTTCCAATATCAAAATCCACTTTTACTCTTGCATGTTACCTCACATATGTTGTTTGGTCTTGGTATTTATCGCATAACGGATTTTGATCCAGTATCAATGATTCGAGTTTTAATCCTTCTAGACATTTTAGTTCGCTGAGATCTCTTATCTGAAACGTACAATGACTCGAGTATGAAAGTCTGGACCCAAACATTGAATTCTGATCGATCACTCTGAACGTACTCGATTTTTACACAAATTCAACGATTTCAGATCGCTGGCGTGTTTTTTCAACATGGAAAAATTTTGTGCGGTGAAAATCTTGTTGTCTGATAAGTCCAGCGATCTTAGATTCGGAACGCTTTCGGCAATTATTTGAAATACCGCTAATATAATGTTCTGTCTGTTCAAGGGAACGAATATGTCGTTTTTCAAGAATTCTGTAAAATTCGAAAGTCTTATAAACACTAGAAATCAAAATTTATCCTTCAATAATAATAAACTATTTACCATCATTAGCGTAAAATCTAGATAAATCCAGGTGATGCATAGTAGGGTTATACTGAGAAGACATTACTTGTCTGATTTTCTCTTTAAGAGTCGGGTTCAAGTCAACAGAAGGCATTTCTGGTTTCACTTTAATTTGGACCTGTAAGTTAACGTATTCTATCATTTCTAGGCTAGGAAACATGCGTAATTTGCAATACGTTGCATGCGTACCTTCCATCCGTCTGCCATTTGTAAACGAAAGTTGGCCGAATTTATCGAATTAGCTGTTTTTGAATTATCGACATAAAACGTCATATCGTCATCTTCAAACTTGACCTGAAAATTATACGAAAGTTTATAATTCATTCAAGTAACAGAGATACCAACTTGATACAAAAATACTTACACCTATTGGTATGAAGGGCACAGGCTGAATGAAAGTTTGTAATTTTTTCATAAGATCTTGTCGATTATATTTTTTGGCGTGAGAAATCTATAAGACAGATGTAATTTTAGAGGAAAAACTCATTGGCCTATGTACGATGAGAAAAATATGGTAGCCATTGCAAACTTACAGTAACTTTAAACCAATCTGATGGACCTTCTTGTACTTTTCCTTTGAAATTTCCACCGCCTCGACCAGAACCGCCACCGCCTCCTCTAGGAGATCCACTCGCGCCCTGCCTTCTATTCAAAGGATTACTGAAATGATAAAATTATTAAAATCTTTCTAATCATAACAGAGTACCAACAAAAAAACAAACCAGATCACTTACAATCTAAGATTGGAGCGTTTTCTCACATTAATTGTCATATCTACGTCGCCACCATCTTCGATATATTTACGTAATTTATTATCGAATCCCTGCTGACGAGATGTATTCTTAAATGACACACGTCTCGGGTGAAAATTGCTAGAACTACGATCATCATGATCTGAAATAAATGAAAGTGAATTATTTGAAATGCAAATAAGGGTAAAGAAAGAAATATTGTCCAAGCTAAGGAACAGAGTGAGCTACAAAGCAGTTGATAACATCGTAACAATACGCAGAATAAATTCCATTGGGCTAAAACTTTCATCGCAGAGTGAAAAGCAACAAGTATCGATATTGTAAAATATCATTTAGTAATGCAGGTATTTTGCTTACGGTAAAAATTGCTGTCTCCTCTGGATTTTCTACTAAACGATGACATTATGAAATGAACTGCGATACAAATAATTAAAACTTCGAACTTGACGAATGACTTGAAGAGTGTTCACACGAATAACAACAGTCAACACTTGCGGTACATCACAACATGCAGGTTTTATAACAATAACAATTTTTCAATTTTAAGCCATCTCGATCTCGATTTACGTTTAACAAAAAATTACTTTTATTTCGATGAGAATCTACTCGGATATTTTCACTTTTTTTCTCAATTTTCTTCACGTTGTTCGTTCATAATAAAACGCAAACGAAATAAACGAATAACGACATTCGCATTTTGCTGGATCGACGATCGAGTGTTGATGGAGGTTGATGGTTGAAAAGGACGAGGACTTGACCGTCTGGTGTTTCGTTGAACCACGACCCCCTTCATTTAACAGGCCAGGAAGGCTCACTTGACAACGCTGTAATATCTCGACGGCGTAGGCTGACTTTTTGGATTCTCCATAAGACACAATGCTAATTCATAATGCAATAACTCGAAAACTATCAATTTTACAAAAAAAAAGTCAAAGAGACCTTTTTTTAAAGAGAATTAAAAGAGTTTTCCATTCATATATTATAAATTTTTTGAATTTGAGTGAAATTGAAATTTTTCACTTTTCACTAAAAATTTCACTAAATCCAAAAAAATTCTAAATCAATAGAAAGCTTATTCAATTCTCTTTAAAAAAGGTCTCTTGGACTTTTTTCGTAAAATTGATATTTTTCGATTTATTGCAATTTGAATTAGCATTACATCTTAAAAAAGTCAGCCCACGTTGCGACGTTGTCAATTCTAGCCTTCCTGGCCTGTGGTTGAACGCTAGCGCTACCCCCACTAACCCCCACCCAATCGTGTTATCAAAGTCATGATCAAGAATTTTATTCAAGATGATGTCATATTTTTTTGTGTATTTTTTATTTTTTTAATATTTTCAAAAAAAATTAATTTAATTTTTATAATTTGACCTTCGACCACATAATATATAAAAATAATCTTTGACTATGTAGCTCTTGAGCTCTACCTGTACCTACATAGTCAAAGACTATAACTTTTTTATTAATGCTTACAATGCCGAATGAATACCACCCACACTGCACAGAGCTTTATACTTCTTCTCGAACTTTAAAAATTAGATTAGATTAGATTATTGAATTAACAGACTCAAGAAATAAATAATAAAAACAACAAAAGAGAAAAATTAACCTTTGTTTCTTAATTCAAATTTCAAATTAACGAAAAAAATGACCAACGATAGAAAAAACATTGGTAAAAAATAAAACTAAATAAATGAAACATTATGAATTATGATTTTAGAAAATCATAATTCCAAGGAAATCAATACACTTAGTAAAATAAAATAAAATAAAAGTCTTCATAAACGAAAGTAAAAAAGTATCAAAAAACAAAAACATGGCAACCATCATTTCGACAATCACATAATGTTAAGTATGAACGTATGAACCTAACAAATAATAATAGGTAATAATATTCTTAAGTAAAAATTATGAGTAACTTTCTGGAAAATAGGTAAAAAAATTATCGAGATAACGAAAATAAATCGAACAGTATTATTTATAAATCACAAAAACTAAACCAGAAAAATAATGTCTTTATAAAAGTAAAAAAATATAAATCTAAAAACAAAACAGTCGTGGAATTGATTATTTGAATAGTCAATGCTACCAGAGTAAAATACTTCACTCTTGTTTAATAAACGCTTCATTCGGTATTTGATTCGATTTGTGGAACTTATTAAAGGCGTACAATGCGTTATTAAAATTCCAATCCGTATCAACGAGACACCTACGAACACCAAGAGAAATTACTTTTCTGGTAAAAAATGACAGCAAAAATTCCAGTCAGAAAACTTACTTTTCAGACCACGTAAAATTCATGCCAGTCTGCATCGATAACGCAGCGACCATTTCACGTTTTTTAACCAATTCGAAATCCTGCGAACTATTCATCGCTCCATTTTGTTTACTCGTGCTGGCCATCTCAGATTTTACATTCAATTCTACCTGCTGCGAATTGGTAGTGAGCGGGAAGATAGGTGGTTTTATTGCACTCTGAAAAATATGATAGATAAATCTCACGTGACACAGTACTCGACTTGTCTTCGTTTACTCAACGATTGATTTTTACTTACTATTGCAACTTCCTTACAGGCATCAGTGATTGATACCATATCATTAATGATATTGAATCCAGAACCGACAGGGACCAAGGTAAATTCCCTACTAAATGCTCTCATTGGCGATGTATTTTCTACTTCGTGAAACACTCCACAGATGCATAACGATATCATTTCAGGCTATACAGGGTAAAACAATTAATTAGCAATGATTTTAATTCGCTGACATTATTACACGTGGATTGATTAGATATAGATGATGATGATTTACCTTGCAGATTAATAGATCGATGGTAAAAGTGGATAGATCGTGTTGTGTTTTAGGTAAAGTATTTAAAAATCTCACGATTTCTTCCCTTCCAACATGTAGAAGTTTGGTTCTATGTTCGAACTTGGTCACTCTTTTCAGATTACGACTATTGAATATGTACTTCTGCATGGTCACGCTGCAACAGATGTCATTAACTTTATTCGTAATGTAAAATCATAAGAATGATTGACATTTCATTTCTAATTACCCGTTAACGTTGAAACAACTCATGGAAAATTGAGCCGCACTTGCGTAAGCTTCACTCAGAGCGTCTCTACTTTGTCTGTCGTCGTACATAGCAAAAAACTGTTCTACAAACTGTTGAGTGAACTCTCGCCCGCCGATGTTACACAAGAAACTTCCCAGACTTTTCGGTATCTCACTTTGGTTTTCTTCGATGTCAAATGAAAGTGGCGGGGGTAATTCGAGCCCATCCTATGAAATTCAGATCACAGTAGATTAAAATAATGATTCGAATAATTGTGGCGGTAATTGAAATATGAATTAATTCTTACCAGTAACATTACAGTCTTGAAGATTTTACGAACTTCCCTGCAAACAATATAAAACAATACAATTATTACTCAGACATATTCACGAATCAAGTTGGTTCAATTTGACGAATTTATAGTTATTTTACTATGGCTAGTTACTTTACGTAAGTAGTTTGATCTTCAAATTTATCACACAACGGATTATTTTCCAAATTGAGATTTTCGATCTTCATGCCTTGAAGGAAAGATAAATCTCTCAAATTATTAATCTGTAAAAAAATGAAATTGAATCAATCTCAGTATGTTGTGTTTTTGAAAAATATAATTGTACTTACTTTATTATCCCTTAAGCTGAGCGCTTTCAATTTATTGGCGAATTTTTTCAGTATGGATAAATGTTCAGTCGAAATTATTTTGTTACTCGATAAATCCAAGGTAACAACGTCAGGAACACTTTCACCAATTATTTCGAGTACGGTTTGAAAAACATTCAGACAATTCAAAGGAGCGAAAATGCCATCCACATTTAAACCTGAAGTAACACAAAAATGTAAAAATACTGTCTGAGAGTTTTGGTTTGACAGCTGAACACTTACTTTCTTTGGCGTAAAACTTGGATAAGTCCAAATGGCGTGTTTTTACGTCATAATGAAAAGACATCACTTGTTTAATTTTCTCTTTCAAAGCAGGAGTGACATCGATGTACGGCATGTGCGCACTGACTTTGATTTGAATCTGCGGATTTCAAGTTACATTGGATATGTCAGAAAAATACGACTTGCCCATGTATTTGTAGTGTATCTAATTTACACCTTACCTTCCAACCATCTCTCATTGAAAAACGTAAATTAGCCTTACAAATTTCGGAGGCAGCAGAATAATTATCGATAAAAAACGTTAAATCGTCTTCCTCCAATTTAACCTGTAAATATAAATTAATCATAAAAAATGTTCCATTTTCAAAATGATGACAATGAAATTGAAATACGTACAGCTATAGGAACGAAATTTACGGGATGGATGAAATTCTGTAATGCCTTAAGAATTTCAAGTCTGCTGTATTTCCTTCCGTTACATAACTGTCAACATAAACCATTCATTTGTAGCCTTTAAAATGAACCGATAATGCGGTAAAATAATTACTCGAACTACTTACAGTGACTTTATACCACGAAAAAGGACTCTCTTGCAATACCCTTCCTCTGAAACTAAAATTGCCTTCTCCGTTTCTAGAGTTGGTGTTATGACCACCTCTTCTTGCTTGCATAGGATTACTGTAATTTAATGACGTTAGTATATATTAAGGAAATACGCAAGACTTGAAATAAATTAATCATATTACAATCTCGCGACAAGACGTTTTCCATCAGTAACCGGCATATTGACATTCCCTCTATGACCATGTTGTCCATGTTTTCCTTGTTCAAAACATTCGATTATCTTGTTAACCCATCCCATTGGATGAGATTGAGCTTTGAACGACACACGCTTGGAATAAAAATTGCCCGGAGGACGTTCATCTTTATCTGAAAAGAAATAAATTGTACCTGTTGGAAGCGAATCATACCAGTAAGTTTTTGATTTACTTACGATAGTAATTGTTGTTGTTGTTGTAATCGTCGTTGTTTTTTTTCCTAAATGGCGGCATTTTTATTCTAAACAAAACAATTTACACAGTCATTTAAACTATTAAACTCGAATAACGCTCCCTTGAAAATTTTAAAATTGACGATTGACGAAGTTGAAACGTCGAAACGAGAATCACATGTTGGATTGTTGATATCTGCATTTTTCAATTTGGACTGCGCGCGCATCTTCCATCGATAACATGAACTTTGAACTGATAACAAGCAATGGAATGGAAAATGTAGGAAAATGTTCAAATTGAAATTGAGATGAAAAGTGAGAAGAACTGTGGAATTTTAATTTAATTTAAGCTTTAATTTTCCTGTCAAACAATATAATTTTGAAGTCACCATGGAGTTTACACGATATGTTTCAATCCTTTGTCGATTTCCTTCTCGTTCGGCTTTTAGATGCATCCATTCTCAGTAAGATAATTTTCAATTTTTTGGAAAAACGTATATTTTTTATTTCATTTCATAATTGCAAAATGAACTTCTCGATTTTGTTCTGCTTAGGTGTGTATTAATGGAAAAATCAAATGCATTGGACGGTAAAGTCAATTTTGAACTTGAAAAACACTCAGAAGCAGCTGATTTTTGGTGGAGCCGCAAAAATCCTCTACACGATTTAAATAAAGTTCGGTAAGTAAACAGTTTGCCATTTTTATGATTTTTCTGAAACACTCGTAGTTATTTACATGTTTGATCGTTGATTATAGAGTTCCTTTCATTCGGAATGGCATTCACTCCACAGGAATGCAAACTTCGTCCGGAAATATTGATATAGCTCCGATGGAAGGTGTTAAAATTCTTGATGTTGGATGCGGGGGTGGTATTCTTTCTGAAGTAATTATAAATTGATATTTAAAAAAAAATTGATTGTAAAAATGTTTTGATTAATTGTATTTTATTTCAATTTTGAAGGCTTTGGCCAGGTTAGGAGCAGATGTTACCGGACTCGATATCAATGGCGAATTAATAAAAGTTGCAAAGGAGCATCAAACGTTGGATCGTTCCATAAAAGATAATTTAAGGTAGAAATAATATTTTTTGCTTGTAGTTTGTAAGTTCAAATCATATCGTTTCGTAATATTATGCGTTTGATTTTTAGATACGTGCGTACATCTATTCCCGAACACGAAAAAGATAACTTGGAAAAATATCACGCAGTTGTAGTTTCAGAAGTAATCGAACATGTTAGCAATAAAGCAAAATTTCTAACAAGCTGTATCAACACACTTCAAGTAAAACA
Source organism: Balanococcus diminutus (assembly GCA_959613365.1). Classification (NCBI taxonomy): domain Eukaryota; kingdom Metazoa; phylum Arthropoda; class Insecta; order Hemiptera; family Pseudococcidae; genus Balanococcus; species Balanococcus diminutus. The sequence continues at coordinate 30,178,977 of OY390715.1, read as the reverse complement.
CGTTTCTTTCTCGTAGAGAACTGTCTGAATATTAGTATACGTTTAGCATTATATTTTCCAGCCTGGAGGATCGTTATTCGTCACTTGTCCTAATAAGACTAAGTTTGCTAAAATATTTGCTGTACAATTGGCAGAATTGTTGAATATTGTTCCTAAAGGCACTCATGATTTTGAGAAATTCATTGCTCCGGAAGAATTGACTAAAATGATCAAAAATAGTAAGTTATCTATTGCCAAGAGGGTGCATTTTTCCACATTCCACGATTTTAATTGATGAATTTTTTGATTTTTTTTTCAATTACAGGAAACTGTATTATTAGAAGCGTCGAAGGAATTTTTTACAATCCAATAACCGGAGAATTTTCAATGAGTCGGTTAAAAGTTTTCATGTATGCAGTTCACGCCTGGAAAATGAGCGATTCAAAACCACTATTAGATGGGCCAAAACCTAAACAAATTCATTTATGATTTATTAATCTCAGTGCAGGTACCTAATTAAAATCGCGTGTTTTTGCTTATACTTAGAGTTTGTGTTGTTATTAAAAAAAAGAAATAGGGAATTTTTTATTTTTATTATTGCGTCATAAATATCTTGATACATGATTCAGCACGTTCCTTCTAAATTCGTTTCACGGTTATGCATAATATAAAAAAAAAATCTCAACGAAACATTCATTTTTTTTTTATTTTAAAAGTTTAAAATAATTTAAACAAAATTCGTATTCATACGCACAACGTTAAATTTTCATTTGGGAGGTTGAGTGGTGGGTTTTTTATGACGCGTATCTTCATCTTCAACAATAGTACCCTCGTCGATGGTATCCATACCGCAGTCACTGTATTCTAATTCAAGTTCGGCTAAATCCTCCCTGGCATTTAGGAATTCCTCGTCGTCCATGCCTTCGCTAAGATACCAATGAATGTAGGCTCTTTTGGCGTACATTAGATCGAATTGATAGTCGATTCTTGCCCATGCTTCTGAAATTGCGGTGGTATTGGCGAGCATACATAATGACTCGCTCGACTCGACTATCTCACTGTGCGGTACGTGGGCAGCTGATTGGTAATTAATGCCTACTTTGAATCCGGTCGGACACCAGTTGACGAATGTTATAAGATCTCTTTCTTTTATCATGTTTATAGATGCTGATATTTCTTTAGGTGCTATCAAACCTCTATAAAGTAGACAACACGACATGTACTTTCCAAATCGCGGATCGCATTTTACGAGTTGATTGTGAGGCTTGAAACACTCCAGCGTGATATCTTGAATACTATTTTCTCGCATTGATTTACTTTGCTTGGTTAAAAGCGGCGAGTACGATATTACCGGATAATGTATCCTAGGATATGGTACTAAGTTGGTCTGAAATTCACGTAAATCGACGTTTATCGAACCACCAAATCGTAACGAAGCGGTGACGCTTGAAATAACGGTGGCACTTAAACGATTAACATGTACATATGTTGGTTTATTTATTGATAAATCCTTGGTGCAAATTTGGTACGTTGCTTCGTTATCTATTAGGAATGCACAATCGGTGACTTCCAACGTGTGATGAGTAGCCAAAACGGTATTATAAGGTTCTACTATTGATGTACTGAGCTGCGAACGTAAAATGAAATCCAAGATTATTCGTATATTCATTTCGATTCGATACCTATCAACATTTTCAAGTACCTTGGGTGAGGGATATATGATAAATTCAATTTTGCTCTTTCTAGGATATTCGTCGCTCAGGTGTTCCATAATTAAAGATGTTAATCCGGATCCAGTGCCACCTCCGAATGAATGAAATACCATAAAACCAGCCAAAGATGGGCTGCTGTCTAGAAGTTTAGTTATTTTTTCTTCGACCGTGTAAGATAACTCCCTACCAAGCGTGTGATATCCTCTCCCGAAATTATTAGCTGCATCTTCGGTTCCGCTGACTAAAAACTCCGAATTGAATAATTCTTTGTATTGATTGTAACGTATTTCATCTGCGCGTAAAAATACCAATATTTTAATGAGAGGTGAATAAAATCATGCCTATTCAGCTGATTTCAGTTTGGTGAATAAACAAAAAACACTTCAGCGTAATACTTAAGATAGGTATCAGTTCCATCTAAGCTAATTACATAATAATTTTTGTTTTAAATTTTATCAACCTATTGCTGATGGCTCTAAATCTACCATCAACGACCTAGGTACGTATCTGCCGTTGGGAACTGCGTTGAAAAATGTTTGAAATGTTTCGCCATCGCCGCACGGTTCTAATTCTGGATTTAAAGTGCCATCCGGGTTAATGCCATGCTCGATTGTGTAACGCTCCCAACAAGCGCTGCCTATCTGTATACCGGCTTGCCCGACATGTATTGATAGCACTTCTCGCTGAAAATATCAAGATACAGATTGCTAAAAAAATTTACTGTTTAGGTAGGTACATTCTTATTTGTATAGAAACATCATTGTATATATTGCTGAGGTTCGATTAATGCTTCGTTAGCTTCGTGGAAATGACAGAAGAAATCTTGAACACATAATATACTTAACACTAAAGCACTAAAACAATCATGTGGATAGGTACATCTAATGTCAGCAATATAGTGATGTACAAATTAATTTTTAATAACACATTTTAACCATTGCTAATGCATTTATAAGTTTCGAATATCAAGTTCTACATTTGTGATAGCTATAAACCAAAATTTAAAGAAAACAATAGGTATATAACTTATTTGTTTACCATTTTTCAAGCGGATACTTCACATAGAAACGTCATTCTTTCTCGCATTCACATTTAAATTTCTTTTTTTTAAGCGAAATATTGCCTAAGATATTCACACACTTACCATTGCAACCGAATTACAATAAATTTATGGTATTTAAATAATTTTGAAAGAATCATCGATACATAATTTAATACTACTGTCTTAAAAAGCATTGAAAATCGACGAAAATTTCTGTTGTTATCTAAAAACTGATTATAACAACCACTAATTTTCAAAAAATTTATTAAATTAACAAAAAAAATAAAATAAAATAAACATTTTCTCCCAACTATCGATTGTTTAATGTTTTTCCGAGTTTCGATATAATATCGTCTTTAATGCATTGCAATTGGCTAATCCAAAAATCGAGTCACGAACATCGAAATCGAAATTTTGTCATCGTTCTACTCGAAATTCTGAAAAAAATAAAGTAGAAATTTCAAGTCGGAATTGAATGAAGTGAAGTGATTTTTCGCATTTTCGCCTACGTGAATTGTGATTTTAAACGTAATGCGAAGTGATCAATAAGCTGTTATTGTTGTTTCTTTGTAATCGTTTCGTTATAAAATAGAATAAGCTCTAAATATGGCGGATAGAGACAGTGCTAGCGAGAGCGATTCGTCGTCGATTGATGGTGGCCCAATAATGATGCCACCGTCCCCTATTACCAGAGAACAGTTACAGAAAAGAATTGATTCTCTACAACAACAAAATCGAGTCTTGAAAGTGGAATTAGATACCTATAAATTGAGGGTAAAAGCTCTCCAAGAAGAAAATCGTAGTTTGAGACAGGCTTCGGTGATCATAGTAAGTGTCCGAAGCTGTACCACCATGAGGTGTGTGAATTCCAGCTTTCATTGTTATTTTGTATATTTATTCGTGTATTCTTATTCTTTTCAGCAAGCTAAAGCTGAACAAGAAGAAGAATTTATTAGTAATACGTTGCTGAAGAAAATTCAAGCTCTTAAAAAAGAAAAAGAAACCTTAGCCCATCATTACGAACAAGAGGAAGAATGCTTGACCAATGATCTATCGCGTAAATTAATGCAGGTATATTCAACATTTTCGATAGTGCTAATCTTCAGTTTGCTAAACAGTCTACTTACTTTATTACTATTTTTTTCGATTATTATAGCTACGCCAAGAAAAATGTAAACTAGAACAGACTTTGGAACAAGAACAAGAATGTTTGGTTAATAAATTAATGCGTAAAATAGAAAAACTGGAAGCTGAGACATCTGCTAAACAATCAAATCTTGAGCAGCTACGTAGAGAAAAAGTTGAACTCGAAAATACGTTAGAACAAGAACAAGAAGCTTTAGTTAATCGTTTATGGAAACGTATGGATAAGTTGGAAGCTGAAAAACGGTAATGAGAATTAAATTTAAATTTGCGATTGATATAAGATTGCATTTCATAACCTTCGTGTTTATGTTCTAGTTCATTACAAATTAAATTAGATCAACCGGTTTCCGATCCAGCTTCTCCGAGAGAAATTAGTAACGGCGAAGATACAGCTTCTCATATAAGTTCCCATATTCAAGTATTAAGAAGTGAAGTTATGCGTTTGCGTAATCAATTAGACGTCGCTCAAAAAGAAAGTTCGTATATTTGAATATAATCGTATCGTTGTAACTTGAAATTTAAATATCTCGTCGTTCTTCTCAGATTCGAAAAAACTGGAAAAATATGCTAAAGAAGAGAGACAAATAAGAGAAGAAAATGTACGCTTACAAAAAAAGTTGCAAATAGAAGTTGAAAGACGAGCCGCCTTATGTAGACATTTATCAGAATCTGAAAGCAGGTAAATGTCTTGAATTTTTCTTCCTACAGAATCGAAACCAGGAAATGAAACTCTGGATATTTTTCAATATTAGTTTAGAAATGGATGATAGTCAATTTTGCGAAGTAGCTAGTGGTTCTAATTCAACGCCGAGACCAATGTCAGGATCTAGCCCATCACCGCATTACGCTGCTCCATCTCCATCAACATCACGACCACTTAGTCCCGGAGGTAAGCATATTTATTTTTTTCTTAAATCTTCAACATACTCTCGAGCGTTTGAAAATCTTGTTTCAAAATCGAATTCCGAATTTGGTAAGCTTTATTATAATTTTCGAATTGATAAACACCTTTGGTGATATTGTTTGCGTATGCGAGATCAGATCGTTCAAAGAAATCATCGGAAGACTCTGTAGTAGAGGACGTTAATCGAGTAATAAATTTAAAGCGAAAAAGAGGTAACTCTGGCAGCGAATTACTTTAGTTATCTCTATCGTCAGGTCGAATATAGCGGTCCTTAAAGCGCGAACATTAATACGGTTAAATTTAATGCATACACAATGAATTATTCATATTTGATTATTTTATTGTTCCATATTTTCTAACTATAAGCATTGTGACGGTTCCTTTTTCATTATCGTTTACTTTTTAAAGGTAATTAAATCTTCTCTGTTCGTGTCATGTTTTATTGTTTGTTGTACGTTTATTCGTTACTCTTTTTTACGTTGTAAGGGACGAAAAAAACATTTCCATTTGTTGGCAAACTTCTTATTGTTTGTAAAACTCGTCGTAATCTTCGGTTCTTTAAAATTATAAAAATTCTAGCATTGTAAATTTTTCGAGTTATGAAGGATAAAGTAGGTACAGTGGATCTTGGAAAAGGTGTCAACATAAGGATCAAATTTCTGAGATAAACGAAACTAAAAGAAATTCAGAAGTTGTTTACGAGGTATTTTGAAAAAAATACCAATAAAATGGTAATTTTTCAATATTCGAAAAAAAATGAAAATTTAAACCAGCGTAGTATTTTGAAAAACTGGAACCAACGCTAGAGTGTCCAGAAAATCTCGAGTTTTTTAAAAACTAATTCGTACTTATCTTGAATATCAAATGTTGCAGAACTTTTTCCACGTAGTGTGCCTTTTTTTCATTTTGACTAATGCATTTTTTGTATTGTTTTGGTAGGTTTGAGCGGCGGATCTTCGTCCAGAGACGGTGGTTATTTTAGTTCGTGTTCTGGTGGCGGTATCATCGGTGGACGTTGCTGCGTTTGTGGCCAACTCACTACATCAGCTCAAGTATCTGCATTCCATTCGACAACCAACCCTACTCATTCTTCATTCGGTTCAAATGTAAGATATTTAGTTCCTCTGCACAGACAATTGCTCTTTCGCTCTTATGCTAATAATTTCACATTTTTGTAGATACAGTTCGGTAAATCGTTGCAAAAACAAGGTGACAAATTCATCAAACCGTTGAGTCCGATGCCTTCAGTGGGAGGCGGCGGTTTACCACCTGTCGCCCAAGTACCATCGCCTAATCCTCCGGTAGAACAGACTTTTCCATCGAGTCCAGCAACGCCTCTGGATTCAGAAAAATGTTAATACGCACATATTTACCATCATCGAATTAAAAAAATTCATATTGCCAAAAGTAACTATAATTCATACGATAAACTAAATATTCATACTTTCTAGATTCGCCTTTCTCCTTTTCACTGTAGCTTTACACCTAGATTTTTTTATTTCGTTAGTGCTTCTTTTTTTTGCATCGGGTTCCCTCTTTCATTTGAGAAAAAGCATTTACTTTTATTTTCAATTTAGGGGTTTCTGGTCATTAAATTGTGAATTTTATTTTGCCTCTTATTCTGAACCTAATGCATGAATGAACTGCAGGGAGAAAAAATTTACTGCCTTATTCCGATTACCTAGTAAATTAGATATGATCCCTTTGAGGATTCTCACTTCTCATATTCGCTTATTTGGGCTGTGAGGAAGATGAAAAGTTATACTTATTCAAGTTTATATCATAATATTACGACTTTACGAAATATGTAAAAGATATTGTAATAAAATACTGTGATAATGGTGTGGATTGTGTTTTATTGCATGCGAGTTTTTTTTTTTTTTTTTAATATTATGACGACTAAGTATTTGATAATTCTGTTTCAGTTCGTGAAAAGTTACCATTCGATGAGTGAGGTCTACGTATTTCTTGTCTAGCTGTTTTTTATTCAGCGTCATCGAGTATTATACAGATTCAGATGCGGTCAGGTTTGGGAGAAAAATTTAGAATAGTTTTTAGTTTTGTGTTCGTGAACGTTTGGATTTTCACGTGCGGATAGGGATGTGCTGGTATTGAAATTTTGTGTAATAGCAGTGTATAGATTATTAATTTAAGTTAGTTTCGTAATGCGATGTGTTAGTATGATCAATTGATCACATATCGAGCTCAGTTGAGCTGTAATGAAAATCTCTCGATTATTAATTTGAAAAAGGAATTATTTTTTATTTTACTTCTTCTTGGTCATTATTTTGTACTATTTGTCAATTTTTTCCAAAACAGTTTCAACGTTTGATGATCTGGATCTTCCATTCGTTCGATTTTAGTTTTAAGATTTCATTCAAATAATTATGTACTTTTCACGAATCGAGTGCTTAGTTCATCAGTCAAAGTTTCTGGAAAAAATTATAATTATGATTTATTTTACGAGGAGATAATTTTTAGAAGTTTATTTTCTTTGTTGTCAGACTTTATAGATTTTATTTATAATTAAAAAGAGATTGTGATTTCTACTTCATAGTCCGTTTCTCGAGATTTATATACTAAGTATCACAACGTCAAAATATTATAAATCAGCGTTGAAAGTGAAAAAATTGTACGAAACCCAGCGCACAGCCCACTCGCACGTATTCTTATTGAGAAAAAAAACTCGTCGCTATTGAATTATTTGCATGTTCGTAATGTAAATGTTGACTTATTGTAGCTGGAAAATGATTTTTACTCGTTTATTTTCAATATGTGTTGATTGTATGCTTTTCCGATTAATTACAAGAAAAATTTACAAATAAGACAAATTTAATTATTTTGTAAATTATTTTTTTTATTTTTATTTTTTTTAAATTGTGATTTCATGATTATAGTTTGTATCCGTCAACAGGAGTCATCGAATTTCCATGAGCATTTTTAATTTTCATCTAGAAGTTAAAAATACTTCGTACGGTGCTCAGGGCTAATTTCTAACAATCATAGTGAAAATGAGATTTTTGAACAAATGCTAACGACATCTTCGAATTGTTTTATCAAAATATGATACATACAAATTATTTAAGTATGAAGGTATATATTAATTGAAATAACCTTGACCTATAATATTTCGATTTCTTAGATCTGCGTTGAATGCTAAAAGTAATAATTTAGGGCATTTTTCCCTGAAATTTTTTGGGATACCTACTCTGATAATATTTTGGACTGAATTTAAAAGTAATACCTACCAAATACCAATAGTTCTCCAGCGTCGCCTGCGTATATAAGTATGCCTCGTATTTTGTAAACCGTTTCTAAGAATACCGAAACGATATTTTGCTTGGTGCTTTCTGCCTTGAAATTGTTTACCATTTCCAGATTTTTTCAACTCGCTCGGCAGCTGACAGCTACATCCAATCCGCACAAAAATTAAAATTGATGAAACGACTTCCTTTCAGGTACCTATCTTACATAATGTGGGTTCATTCTCTATTCGTTCATGCTAACAATATAAAATACCCATTAGACTCTTAATTATCCGACTCTCAATTATTCGATGTTCGAAAGTCGATTTTTGTATCATCCGATGTTCCCTTATTTTTCCACCAAATGAACATGGAACGAGTATAAATGGTTCAGAGATTATTTCTTATCGAGAAATTTGATAAACATAATTTTTATACTTATTTCAAAAAAATAAATAATGAAAATTTTCCTTTCAAAAAATTTCAAAAACACTTGAAAAAACGTGAAATTCTTTTATTAAAAAGAAAGAATGTTTCCATTTCAAAATAAGTAATGAGAAGTTCCAGGAAACCAGAAAGCTATATCAAAAAATGAAAAAAGTTCATTTCTGTAGCCTAAACCTAAAGCATTGAAGATGGAAGTCACATTTTTTTTCAACTTTGAGGTATTTACGTTTTCTGAATTTATGACACTCTTGTAGGTTCATAAACTATAAAAATCTCGAAAACGAAAAAATGGGGCTTCCATCTTCGTCGCTTTAGGGTAGGTACAGATTTCCAAAAAATTTAATTATTTTTTTGCTTTAATTTAATTTAAAAAATAGGAACTTTTTCCTCTCAAAAAAAAGTAAAATTTATTCCATATCGGTAATTTTTACAAAGAAATATGCCAAAAAATGAAAAAATTCAAAATTGCGATGCTAGAGAGCCCTACCCTAGCGATGCTTGGGTCATCCAGATACTACCCGCCTCTCCTCCATTCTTCTTAAATGAGAGAACATCAGTTCTGTATTTTTTTCAATTTTTCGTAATTTTTGAAAAATTCTCAAGGGTATGAAAAAGATGAAAAATCGCTGTAAATTGTCTTTTAGGTCAAAACTGTGTATGTTAAACCTATTTTAGTTCCAATTTTTTTTTCCAATTTTTAATCTATTTTTTTTTCAATTAAAAAAAAAAAAAAAAAACGTAAAATAGGTATGACTTTTTTTAATGTCTCATAATCATAAATTAATGCGATGATCTGATGAATTTCGTTTTTTTTTTTTTGTTTTTTTTCGATAATACTTGCGAACCAAAGGCATAAAAACCATTCTGTAACATTTTGGAATTTTTTGCAAATTTTCAAAAATTTGAGGGCTTTTGCGCAATCGGATGCAACTCTGAAAAGCGCAATTTTTCAAATTTTTGTATTTTTAGGGAAGGTAAGTACATGCCTGATTGATGCTACATTGCCACATAAGCATAAATTTGAAATTGTGACAATTTTTGCCATTTCTTTTGATAATCACTTTTAAAACAACAACGAAAAAAGGTTCAAATTTTAAAATAACCCTTTACCATACCTATCGCATGATTCAAACATGTTCAGGCATGAAACATGAATGTTTTTTTCTTTTTTTCAAGGTCGCCGAATGAATCAGAGTATTTAATGGACGCATCCGGTTCTTCTACTATATTCATTAATGATAGACGCTTCGTCCAAATACTCTACATAATAATACTGGAAACTCTGTGCTTTTGATTTGACTCCCAACAAGAGCGCTCTCTAAGCGGCTCGGCATGAAACTACTTTCAAATTTTCGACTAATCGTCGCGTGATTCGCCCACTGATTGGTCGAAAACACAACGATCCGTCGAAAGTCTGAGTATAGTTTCATGCCGAGCCGCTAAGAGCGCGCTTTTGTCGGGAGTCACTTGTCCCCATTGGAGTTTCCAGCGTTTCCAGTATTATTACATGTAAAGTATTTGCTTCGTCCGAACTTTCTTGGTGTGTTGGTTACGTTGTTCGTTTTTGTTTTTATTCGGTGTTTTTTGATCAGATCGAGCAGACATAGTTTAACTTGAATTTGGCAGCAGGTGGAATTATCTAATAAAGGTATGTCATTTAACTTATGGTTATTTTATTTCGCTTTCGTAAATTGTTTTTTCCATATTATAAATTATAATGGGTTTGACATGATTTTAAAAGTACATAGAATCTGGTCGGCATGAACTGAAGTTTCTTTGTTGTAAAATTAGACATGAACATAAATGAATGTTATGCTCACACCGCAATTATTGGTGATCTCGAACCTCGCATTCACATTTTACTTTGATAAATTATAGGTATATCGTTGGTGTATGTAAGTGTAAGTATTCGGAAGTAGGATGAGGTATAGGTACCTATATCATTCAATTTTGGCTTATTGTGATTTAATCTTACATTAGTACTTGCACAAGACTGCATAATTGCTCACTGGGTACTGGGTAGACAGACACGTAATAATTGGTTCACCGGCAACACAATTTGTACAAAAAGTAGTTCTAGTTTTCGTTTGCTTACTGAATTATTATTTTTGATTTTCGGTATTGGTAAAAATAAAAACGAATTCGTGAGTTGAATATACCCTTCAACTACCCAACTCTCTTTTTTGGTTGAAATTTCGTTTCTTGCGTATCTAGCTAGCACCTAGACCTACCTATACCTACAAAAAATATTTTCAAGATTAAATAACATTCCGCTGTTTTTATCTATTATTTAAAGCTACCGTATAATTAAAATACTGATATCGCTGTTTTTATGGCATTTCCTCACATTACTCAATATTTTGTACTTATTTTACAGAAATATGACTACCTACAAATTAACGTATTTTTCGTTTAAAGCCCGTGGAGAACCTATCCGATTTTTGTTGAGTTATGGAGGCGTGGACTTCATCGATGATAGATTAGACCGCAATGACTGGCCAAAGTTTAAAAAAGGTAAATTTTCCTATGCACTTGGTGATTTTAGGTATAGAACTATACAGATACTTGATGATTTTATTTAGAAAATAGATAGTGCTTTACGCATATTCCCATATGCTACACCCGCTGTACATTTACATTCTCTAAATCGCTGAGCAAAATCGTTCTTTTCGTGATGTACCTATTACTTCATTGCGCCAAATTACGAAAATATTTTTTTATTTTTTGGAGTCTCCTATCTCGTTTCATTTTTATTCTTATTAAAATTAGATATTAGACTATTGATTTAAAATAACTAGAGAAGAGATTATTGATGAATTAATGATTGATTGATTAATTTGATTAGCTGCTAGCGGTAACTTGAGGATTTTTTTGACTCGTAACATAGTTTAACAATTATGAATTTAGAGATTTTCTGGGGGAAAACATTACAATATTGAAAAAATTTTCAAACGAAAGTTGTAGATTGACTGATTGAGATCTTGGAAATAAGTTTGGTTATTACAAAAATTTTAATTTGACCCCCCCCCCCCCTCCTTTGAGTTTTCAAAATGAAACATAGAAACTTATTATTGAAATGTGACCTGTCATAAAGAAACCAGGTTCTGGTCAGGGAAATTCGTTTTTTTTGTTTTTTTGTTGATATTCGTGGTACTTTTGTTGGGGATTTCACTGGTCATTTAGATGACGTTCTCAAACGATTCTGTTCGAGCACACAGCAAAGTAAAAAATCCAGAGAAAAATTAATTCTTCTATTCAGAAAATTGTTTTCAATTTTTGTTGGAGGGTTAGTCAAATGGTGTATACGTACAAATTTACAGCCTGATCGGGTCAGTTTTGAACAGGGAAGAAAACCAATTGAAACCAAAACCGGGTAAAACAACCACCACCAGATATTTCAATTGGTTTTCAAAACCATTTGGAACCATTACAATGAACTTCAAAAATTCATTCAAGAACCACCACCAAAAAGAACCAATTCCTTTCGAAAAGGCAGGGAAGAGAACCGTTTGGAACCACAACGAAAAATCATTTGCTGAAATAACCACAACCACAACCACAAGAAAGTGGTTTGAAAATAAAAAATCACCACCACCACCATTTTCAATTTCCTTTACAATGAAAACCAGAACCACCACCAATTAATGGAATTGGTTCTTTTTGGTTCTAAAAAGAGAAATAGTGGATTTGAAAGGGAAGGAGGGGTCCAATCAAAATTTTTGTTATGACCAAATTTATTCCTAGAACTTCAAGCAACATCTTTGATTTGAAATTTTTTTTAATTGGGCCCCTTACCTACCCCCTGTGGCCTGTTTTCTTCATTTTTCTGATTTTTCAGCGCTCTGGAAAGTGGAAACATTATTATTTTTTGTTTTTTATTTGAATGTATATTATTTAATTTAAATTTATTGCAATATTGCGTTTGTAACTTGTAGGCAAATTAATTTTTTATTCAAATTTCAAAGATCTGATCTTTTTTTAGTTCTTTTGTGGTATAATAGGAAGCACGAAAATGGTTCCATCTGGTTCTGATGGTTAATGCCATTGATAAATGGTTTAAATGTTGGGAAATATTTTTCATACTACGAAATGGAAGCAATTCGATGAAAACCAATTAAAAAACCAAAACGGAACCACCACCACCACCACAACCATTTGAAATGGTTTTTAATTTGAGAACCACCACCACAACCATTTGAAATGGTTTTTAATTTGAGAACCACCATCACAACCAATTAATCAAGCAAAACCAAAAACCCAGAACCAGAACCAATCAAAAAAAATAATAATTAAATGGATCCACTTTAGCACCAAAACCATTTGAAAATTTTTAAAAACCAAAAACCAATTGGAACCACCAGTAATTTCAAAATTTTCTCAAAACCACCATCACCATAACCAATTGGGTCTCAATTGGTTTTCTTCCCTGGTTTTGAATTGTCTGTGACAATTTTATGAAATTTTTTATTAGCAAAAAGCAGGGTTGTAAATAACGAAACTTTTTTTCGTTATTTCAGTAACGTTATTATTTCGGTACTGAATTCATGTGATTTTTCGTTATCGTTTCGTTACGGTATTTTGTTATTTTCAATTTTTCGTTACGTTCCGTTATAATGTTACTCAGATCACCAAAATTTCTTTAATTCTTCAGTTTTGTAATTTTGTTACGTTATAACGAAACTTTTTCGTTATTTCGTTACTATATACATGGGTATTCAAAATTTGAGAAATTTCACCCCAAATACACTTTTCTAGCTTGTTGGGAAATTGAACCAATACCAATAGCAAAAATAACGAAATTAAGAAAAAAATAAAGTAAAAACTTTGTATGAAATCAATTCTACTGCATATCAACTGGCTTCAACATAAATATCAATAGGTTTTGTACCGAAATAATAACGTTACTGAAATAACGAAAAAAAGTTTCGTTATTTACAACCCTGGTAGGTACCCGTGTAGCAATTGTCGACATCGACATTTATGTCGACAAAATTCAGACACATTTTTTTCTCGGTTAACGATGAATTAAAAATGATATTTGAGATTTAAAGTAATGTTCTATGTTAAACATAACTGTTCAATCAAAATTTTTGAATTTTTCTCAGTATTTTCCTATAATTTAGAAAACGTTGTTTTTCTACATAGACAAGTCGATGTAAAAATCGATACTCGATAAACGCATCGACATTTATGTCGACAATTTCTGCCAATTAAATTTACAACTTTTATATCTAAAAAGAACTAAAAACAATTAATAAGAACATTTTAAGCTCAGGAATAAATAATTTTTGAAAGAATCACAAAATTTTCTTATTTTTCAAAGTTTTGAATAATACAACGACTTGTCGAGTTATTGTTGACATAATTGTCGATGGTCGAATAATGCATCGACTTCACTGTCGACAGTGTCGACCAGAGGAATTTTAAGTCGAGATAGTGTCGATGTGATTGTCGAGGGTCGAATAATGCATCGACTTAACTGTCGACAGTGTTGACCAGAGGAATTTTAAGTCGAGTTAATGTCGATCTAATTGTCGAGGTTCGAATAATGCATCGACTTGACTGTCGACGTCTTGAGGGTGATTGTGATACTCGCAGATAAAGTGTGTTGTGAATTAGTACATAAGGTCTAAGAATCATCTCTATGTTAGTTGGACACTCGCATGTGTCCAGCTACAAAGGTGGCCTCAATGCCGCATATTTGACAAAAAATGTCGAAATGTTGGCTTGAACACTATTTTTGGTGTAATTTTAATATATACTTATATTGAATATTTGAACTTAGCATATTTTTCAAAATCTCACCATTGCAAATGTCGATGTGGATGTCGATATAAATGTCGACACATCGAAATCGGTCACTTTTCGATCGTACATGTCGACACGATTGTGGATGGTTTGTCGAGCTTATTATCGACATGTTTGTCGACCGTCCAAATATGGCTCCAAATATGGCTCGACATGTCGAGCCATATTTGGACGGTCGACAAACATGTCGATAATAAGCTCGACAAACCATCCACAATCGTGTCGACATGTACGATCGAAAAGTGACCGATTTCGATGTGTCGACATTTATATCGAAATTAGCATCGACGTTGCTACACGGGTAGTATTAGTAATCATGATTTTTTTTTTTTTTTTTTTTTTTTGAACAGAACAATCTACATACATAAATTGCAATGCTAAAAAAATAACGTAACGAAAAAATATCGAAAAAAACGAAATTTTTTCGTTATTTTGTTACGTTATTTTTAAAATTTTAATGTTACGTTTTCGTTTCGTTTTCTTCAAACATTTTGTTCCATTATTTCATTTCGTTACAATTTTTCCTCTAGTCAGATTTCGATATTTCGTTACGTTTTGTTACAGACAAATTTTTCGTTATGTTTCGTTATTTCGTTACGTTAAGTTCCGTTCCAGCAACCCTGGCAAAAAGTGGAAAATTTAACTCTTTTCACTTCTCATCTCGTATACTGGCTGAAATTTTGAGAAAATCAAAAAACCAAGACTAATATATGGTAGGAAATCAAATTTCCACCAAAAAAGGTTCTCTTCACTTTTTGCCTATCTTCAATATTTCAGGAGTTATTTGAGAAAATCAAAAATAATTATAGATGTTTTTTCAATCACTCTAAGCAATCAATTTGAGTTCACTTGGAGTGGCTAAATTATGCCCCAAAAATCAGCTGGATCAGATGAACAGAATGGACTGTGAGAATTTTAAAATTTGTACTGCTCTTCTGTAAAATTTGTCTTTCGGATCAGAACCTGGTTTCTTTGTGACAGGTCACAAATTTGGATGGGAAGGAGGATTCAATCGAAATTTTTGTCAGGATCAAAATCATTCTTTGGACTTCAATCTACAACTTTTGTTTGAAAAATTTTTCAATTGGACTTCATCCCTCCCATTCAATTTTACATAACACGTCAACACCACATATTTTTTCATACAAAAGTTGTAGATTGAGACTCTAGAAATCATTCCAGTTATTATAAAAATTCAAATTGGACCCTCCCTTCTATCGCTTCCCTCTAATTTTTCTTAGTAATAAAACTTATAAATTATCCAAAATTGGGGGGCGGTATTGGGCCCAATTGAAAAAAATTTCAAACAAAAGTTGTGTATTAAAATCTTAGGAATAATTTTGGTTATTTCAAAAATTTCGATTGGACCCCTCCTTCCCCTTCAAAAATTTTAAATTAAGTATGCAATGTGTTATTTTATACTACCTATATAATTATTATATTCGCATTTCGTAAAATTTTTTTCATAATACAAAACGTAACGTCGTCAAAAATGAATTAAATTTTATTTTAAAATCATTAAATAATTGAAATTACGTTTGGTTTAGATAATATGTACTTTTGGTAGGTACTTGACATTTATTCGTAACAAATATAAAATTTCCAAGTCAAGAATCAGATCCAACTGAATTGACGTTCGTTCACTTGGTAGGGTATGGGAATATGCAACGGCACCTACTTATGTACGTTGTGCCGAGAATACGTAGCACACCTCATTCCACACAGTGAGCCATGCACAGACCACTTGAAAACGTCTGAAATTCGAAAAAAATGAATGTTTATTGATTACCTGTTTATTTTAGATACACCTTTTGGCCAAATACCCGTACTCGAAGTAAACGGTAAAAAAATCTGGCAATCGATCGCGATCTGCCGTTATCTTGCCAAACAATTCGGTCTCGATGGAAAAGACGACTGGGAAAATCTTGAAATCGACGCCATTGTTGATACAATTCAAGACCTTCGTGCGAGTAAGTTTTCTACATTTTACCAACCTAGATGTATTTTTCCATTGGTAATCTATTAAACATATTGTTCGGTCTTCTGTACAGAAATCGCCGCTCATCACTACGAAAACAATGCCGAAATCAAAGCTAAGAAACTCGAAGTGTCCAAAGAACTCGTACCATTCTACATTGAACGTTTGGACCAGCAAGTGAAGAAAAACGGCGGATACTTTGTCGGTGGCAAGTTAACCTGGGCTGATATCGTTTTCGTTGCGATTTTGGATTATCTTAATGCCATGCAGAAATGCGATATTATCGAAAAATCCAAAAATTTGAAAGCTTTGAAAGAGAAAGTATTAGCTGTACCTAAAATCAAAGCATGGGTTGATAAACGTCCGGTGACCGAGTTTTAAAATGATTTTTCGTTTATATCTATGTATATCATGATTTAAAGTACAAATTTGTTATTATCATTTCCTTCATTTAATAATTGAGTAGGTACGTCGTAAAGTGATTAGGAAGCCTGGTCACAAATCGTTATTTTTAAATTCTATTTTTCTCAATTGCTCACGTTTCTATCAAAATTAAATTATACCTGTGAGAACAATCTCGTCGAAATGTCATTTTGACTTGTGAGAAACGTTCAAATACATAACGCACACAATGCCATAGGTTAAGAAGGACTGAACTAATCAACTTTGGATTTTTTCAAACATGAAAAAAATTATGTTTTAAACGTGACTTTTCATTTTTTTTTTTAAAACAAAAAAAAAGCGTTTTAAACGTTTTTCAACCAATATCTTTCTCTTGAGTTTCATTTTTGTGACCGGATTTTGAGTGAGGCACTGGCGCGCAAAAATTAGAAGAGTCAAATTTTTTGAAAATTTATCAAAAAAAAAAAAAAAAAAAAAAAGAATGAGAATGAGGATGAAAGCTAAAGCTATACAGGGTGTCCGGGGAGCACTGTACAAAATTTCAGATTTAGATACAATCCGCGGATACCACTAACAAAAAGTATCGATCTCAAAAATTGAAGGGGCAAAGGGAAAAAAAAAAAAAAAAATGAGATTTTTTTTTGATAGGCCATATGGGTAGCACTAGAAAAATTAAACATATTTAATTCTCAAGATTTTTTGTCTATGTTCGAAAATTTTCAAATTTTGATGCACCGCAGCTCCTTCATTTTCAAAGATTGACAAATTTCTCACATAACAGTTTTGGTTTCTCTCAAAGAGTTACACCCATAACATACGTTGTCATAATGAAATTGTTAATTGTTTCGATTTTTATGCCTTGCTGGTATGCTGGTTCCCCTTAATAATTTTGAGGAAGGCGATACCTTTGACGTGAGTTTCTTTTTGCAATAACTTCTTCGGTTTCAAAGATATAGACATCCAGATGTAATCATAACTTTTTTTCTTTTTTGGAGTACTATTTCTTGGTGGTGTCGGAAATTTTTTTGGATGCAGGTTTGTCAATCGAATTTGCTAAGAAAGTTCTGTAGTGCCTTCATTTTCAAAGATAGGCAAAAAATTACAAGAATGAAAAATGTTTACTTTTCAAAAACTACCCATATGCTCAATCAAAAAAAATTGTCAGTTTTATTTTACCTTGTCCCTTCAATTCTTGAGATAGGCACCATATAAAACTTGGTACACACGTACTGGCAATAACGGGTAGGTATTTTACACAAAAAATAAGTTCTTAAATGCGGAGAAATATTCAATATTGTAATTTGCTTGAAATTTTTTCTTCAGTGGAGTATGAAAGATCAGCAAATAAAATCACAATAAAATGCAATTTTAATCGAGTGCTTTAAAAATTTTTTCAACCCCTCCCTTTTTCTCGAGCTCGTCGAATGAACCCGAGTACTAACGGACATGTCTGACTCTTTTAGGTATACTGTCTTAATTATTATCGATAGATGCTTAAGGTTTATGAATTATTATCGTCATAACTTTCTTGGTGAGTTGTTGGCAGTTGTTTAATTTGTCGGTGCTTTTGATTTGATCGTGTGGACACAGTTTAATCCAAACCTAGCCGTAAGTTCTAAAACCTCCTATTTATATTTGATTTTAATAAATATAGGTTTATTGGGTTTTGTGTAAATAGGTATATAATTTCAGAACCTATTTTTTACCCTCTTAGTTATATCTAGGTTCCTACTTTTTTATTGCATGCCAAAGTTGCATTGAGGTGACTACAAGTTGTGGAATTCAAATTTAGGAATGATTCTCATACGTAGGTATTTTGCAAAATTGAAGGCGAGGGAAGGATGCAATAGACAATTTTTGTAATAAGCAAAATTATTATAATTACAGAAGTTTTATTGTACAATTTTTTTTTGAAAATCAAAAAATCGTTTTTAAACTTTCGATCGTATGAACGACTTTTTTTCTTCATTATAACGTTTATAATCAATAAAAATTTTAGAGCGAACATATCAAGTAATTATTGCTAGATATAAATTTTTAATAGGTATAGATTTTTCTGGAATATTTCTCATGAAGAAAAAAACACCCCCTTCTATCTACCAATAGCTCAGAATAATGAAAAAGTAATCTTATTAGTAATTACCTACTTAGTATCCTAGAACTCCTTATCAATATGAAATTAGACTGTAATAAATAATCAGATAAGGTTACCTAATTATATTGATCAACTGATATGAAAACTTTTTCACAGAGAAATGCCCTCCAAAAAAATGACCCATTTCCCCGTAAAGGCCCTCGTCCAAGTATTTTTTTGGTTCCAATTTCATCTCCTGTGTATACGTGCCATTTCAAGTCCAACGTAATACTTATACGTGAAATAAAATGTTTTCAAGATTAGATAGAACTACCCCTGTTCATATCTACATAATTATATTATTTAAAGCTGCTATGTAATGAAATTACCTAATCGCTAATTTTATAATATTCCTGACATTACGCAATATTTTACAGAAATACCACTACAAATATGAGTTTCTCTTCCTACAAATTAACGTATTTTCCGATTAAAGGCCATGCAGAACCTATTCGATTTTTGTTGAGTTACGGAGGAGTCGAGTTCATTGATGATAGAATTGACTCTAAAGAATGGCCACAGATCAAAAAAGGTAAATTTTCATACCCACCTTGTGCGGTGTTACGTACCTACTTGATGATTTTATTTAGAAAATAGATATGTAGGTACCTATTTTCATGCTCAGATTTACTCTAAAAAAATGGGGGGGGGGGGGAATTTACCACGTTTTACACCAAAAAATTTAGAGATCTATTTCACCAAAAAAATTATTTTGATTCTTTCTTCAAAAAAATAATTTTTTCACAAAAAAATTAAGTACCTAGGTATTTTTTCTCCACACTTTTTCTCCAAAAAGATTGAAAGATTTTTTCCCCAAAAAAAGTGAGATTTTTTTTCTTCAAAAATTGGTGAGAAATTCCTTATTCAGTGAAAAAAAAAACAAGGAAAATAAAATTTTAAAAATTTTGTTCTCCAAAGAATTAGGAACTTTTCCTTCGAGAAAATTCAGACTCTTTCTTCAAAAAAATTAGATATTTTTTCTCCAGAAAGATTAAAAGATTTTTATGTCAAAAAAGTGAAATTTTTTCAAAAAAGTGAGATCATTTTTCCTCCAAGAATTGATAATGAATTCCTTTCTAAGGAAAAAACAGAAATTTTTTCTGCATAATAATTAAACCCTCAAGTGCCTATTCATAAAAAATTAAGATCAGTCTTTTTACTGTAAGAAAATTTAAAAATTTTGTTCTCCGAAGAATTGGGAGATTTTTCCTTCGTGATAATTCAGATTCTTTCTCAAAAAAATGAAGACTTTTTTCTTCACATTTTTCTCCGAATTGATTGAAAAATTTTTCCCAAAAAATTGTGGTGTTTTTCCTTAAAAATAAAAAATTCCTTTCTCAGAAGAAACAGATTTTTTTTTTTTGTATTAAAGTAGGTAGTGTATTTTTGCTGCAATTTTTTTTCAAATGTTCAGATACTTAAAAAAATTGGAAAAAATTTATTTCGTAAAAGCAGTAGTTGTTATTTTTCACTCGTGTTCCAAAAGAATTGAGACATTTTTCTACTCTTAATTAAAACAGACTTTTTCTCTTAAATTTTTTTATATTTTCAGAAAATTGAGAATTTCCTTACGTTTATGCCCATTAAAAATGTTATGTTTTTTATTCCAAGAAAGAGTTTTTTTCATAAGAAATATTTTTATTCCGAAAAATACATAAATAAACGTAGATTTTTTTCCTTAGAAAAAATTAGTTTTTTTTTTTCAAAAAAAGTGCCATAAATTTTTTAAATTTTTGTAGGTATTATTTCTCAAAAAACTGAGATTTTATTTACTTTATTTAAAAAAGAGAGAGATTTTGTGTGCAAAAATTAAAAGATTCAAATATTTGAGTTTTTTTTTAAATTAAGGAATTTTTTTCACTACATACTCATTCTAAAATTTTGAGATATGTGAGGCGCTCTGTGAAAAGGTACGCGAAAAAATCGATTTTTCACTTTTTGATTGGATTCTCAAAAAAATACTTTTGGCGCAATTTCGGAGCGTTTTTTTTCAATCATCCGTTTTCCATGTGAGAACTTCAAAGTGGTATATCTCGGTCAATTTTCAAGCAATTTTTGATTTTTTTTTGTTTTATATTACGCAGGAAGGAATTCTCTTTCAGATAAGCTAGAAAAATCAAGATCGATTTTTCCGAGTTTATTAGGTACCTTTTTACAGAGCGCCTCACATATTCTTATCCCAAGAACATTCAAAAATTTTTTCTCCAAAATAGATGACAATTTTTTTTCCTTCTAAAATTGACTAAAAAATATTTATATCTATGTATTCCAAAAATTTTAGAAATTTTTTTCATAAAAATAATTCAGTGTTTTTTCCAGTGATGCCGGAACGTAACGATAACGGTAACGAAAAACGAAAAATAACGGAATTTTTTTCGTTACAAGTAATGGAACTGTAACGGAACTTTATTTTTGAACAGAAATTGTGTAACGAAATAATAACGTTACAATAAAATGGTCTTTGTGTTACGTAACAAATAACGAAAAAATTTCGTTACGTTCCGTTACTTTTTTTCGTAATTTTTTTCAGTTTTTTTTGTATTGCCTGCACTGCCAACCGCAGAAAATGTTCTTTTGGTTCGTTGTAACTCACTAACGTCTAGTTTGATAGTTTTGTTTACATTCATGGAGGGCAACTTCGATAAATTTTTACCAAGTCCAGTGCTACATAATACTTTATAGTCAAAATTGGAAGGGAGGAAGGGGTCTAATCGAAATTTTTGTAATAACTAAAAGTATTTGTACAACTTCAAGCTACAACTTTTGTTTGAAAATTTTTTCAATCGGGCCCCTTACCTCCCCCCTGTTTTTAAAAATGTATTTGAAGGAATTGGATTATCCAAAATTGGTGGGGAGGGAGGGATCCGATTGAAATTTTTGTTATTACCAAAATTATTTCTAGTACTTCAAGCTACAACTTTTGTTTGAAAATTTTTTCAATCGGGCCCCCTACCCTCCCCCTGTTTTCAATAATGTATTTGAATGAGTTGGATTATCCAAAATTGGAGGGAAGGGAGGGGTCCAATCGCAATTTTTGTCATGGCCAAAATTTTTCCTAAAACTTTGAGCTACAAGTTGGTTGCAAAAATTTTTCAATTGGACCCATTTCCCCTTCCTCCTTCAATTTTTAATTAGTATTTTGGGAGTGTTATGCAAAATAAGTGGAGAGAGAGGGGCTCAATTGAAAAAGTTTTCAAAAAAAAGTTGTAGCTTGAAGTTTCGCTAATACTTTTGGTTATTACAAAAATTGCGATTGGACCCCTCCCTCCCCTCCAATTTTGGATAATCCAACTCCTTCAAATACATTTTTAAAAACAGGGGGGAGGTAAGGGGCCCGATTGAAAAAATTTTCAAACAAAAGTTGTAGCTTGAAGTTGTACAAATACTTTTAGTTATTACAAAAATTTCGATTAGACCCCTTACTCTCTTCCAATTTTGAATATAAAGTATTATGTAGCACTGGACTTGGTAAAAATTCATCGAAGTTGCACACCATGAATGTAAACAAAACTATCAAACTAGACGTTAGTTTGTAACTCTTGAAAAATCTTAATTTCACTTACACTTATGTGTAGGTACTATGGTACTGCCAGGCCCTTGTAACGTTATTTTTTCAATTAACGTTATTTTTTTCGTTCCGTTCCGGTTTTTTTTTTTGTTACAGCGTAATTTTTTCAGAAAGTAGGTAGCAACACCTCCAAACTTGTATTATTTTCTTCTTAGTTCTTGATGTTTATTTTATTCTATTGGACTTGATAGTTATTAATTTACATTGAAAAATGAAGATAGCAATTTTTTTATGATTTCTGGCTATTTCGGAAAAAATTACGTTGTAACGAAAAAACCGGAACGGAATGGAAAAAAATAACGTTATTTGAAAAATAACGTTACAAGGCCCTGGCGGTACCATTTTCGTTCCAAGTAACGTAACTAATAACGAAATTCAGAATTTTTAGTTACAGTAACGGAACGAATACCGTAACGGAAAAAAAAATTTCGTTACTGACATCACTGGTTTTTTCTAGAAAAAAATGAAACTCTTTTTGAGAAAAAAATTTTAAAAACTAAAAACATGATATTTTTTCTTGAAAAATGAAAAATTCCTTTCTTGGAAAAAAATAAATTTTTCCCACATTAAAATCTGAAGATTTCCCCTCAAAAAATTGAAAAAAATGATTCTAAAATTTGTTCTTCGATGGATTTTTTTTTTGAAAATATTTTCATTCATACCTATTTAAAAAAAATTAATGTTTGATTAGTTAAGCTTTGATTATTTCAGCCTGAAAACTGAAACGAAAACGTTTCCAATCACCGACTTTATATATGTATTAGATATGTGTTTTCAAGTATTTGTACTTATTTATTTTAGACACACCTTTCGGCCAAGTTCCTGTACTCGAAATAAAGGATAAAAAAGTCTGTCAATATGAAGCCATCTGTCGTTATCTAGCTAGTCTATTCGGTCTTGTTGGAAAAGATGAGTGGGAAAATCTTGAAATCGACTCCACTGTTAATACAATTGACGACGTCCGTGCAAGTAGGTTTTCCGCATTTTTATCAACATAGGTACCTATATCGGCTTTCGATTGGTACCTACCTAACCTATTTAACATTTTATTCTGTACAGAAATCGCCGCTCATCACTACGAAGACAATGCCGAAATCAAAGCTAAGAAACTCGAAGTGTCCAAAGAACTCGTACCATTCTACATCGGACGTTTGGACGAGCAAGTGAAGAAAAACGGCGGATACTTTGTCGGTGGCAAGTTGACCTGGGCTGATATTGTTTTCGTTGCGACTTTGGATTATCTTAATGCCATGCAGAAATGCGATATTATCGAAAAAGCCGAAAATTTGAAGGCTTTGAAAGAAAAAGTTTTGGCTGTGCCCGAAATCAAAGCTTGGGTTAATAAACGTCCGGTGACAGAGTTCTAAAATAATTTTCATGTAAATTTCAATACTTATTTGCTCCATTCAATCATTAAGTAGGTCTAAGGTGTAGTCAATTATTTGTACCAGTAAATTAAATTAAGAAGACGTGATTTTATTTAAAGCTGTTTAATATTAAGAATCATCCGAAGTGGTCTGATAACAGAAGTATAAAATTAGATAGGTACTGCAGGCAATCTTAAAATATAGGTACTCGTAATTAAGAGGCCTCATCATCTGTATGTAGAGATACAGTCATATTGGCAAATCGTAATTTCTAAATTCTATTTCATTTAAAAGCGAGAAATTACCAATTAAAAATAGGAAGGTTTCCTTATACGAGATTTTATCGACATATTATACCCGTTCAAGATATCTATCACAACTCCCTTGTTCAGTACAATATCGTCCATTGTCATACTTGTGTGGAAACTGAATTTTCGTAAAAATGTTGACAATATCAGTTTCATTTCGAATATAGCGAAATTTGCTCCTAAAAAATAATACCAATAAAAGGTTAAAAACTGTTGGTTCGAAGTGTCATACACAGTCATATTAGTTAGGTAGGTGTATATTTTAATTATAACTACCTATGCAATTTCTAGCTCCTACACTGAATGGAATATACGCGAGTTTAGGCCGATTGTGTATAGCTTCGGGACTGAAATTATCGGGATTAAATTTCCAAGGATCTGGGTAATACTCGGGATGAAAATGAACAGCACCTATAGAAACCATCACAACGGAGCCTTTGGGAAATATTCGGTCTCCTGAAAAATGCAAGTGCAAATTAAATATTCGGACTGGTCCAGAGGACGGTTATAGTTGGAGTTGGTACAGATCATCTCACCTATTTTACTATCTTCTTGTACATCTCTCATAACAAATGGAACTAATGGAAATCTACGTAATGTCTCTTTTAATACTTGATCCAAGTATGGTAATCTTTTAATATCATCAAACTCCGAGTCACGATCACTATCGCCGAATATTTCGTAAAGTTCATCGTATATTTTAACCTGTGTAATGTTTAAGTTGATTAAGAATGACTCATTTTTTCAAATTTTTCCATATACTTAGCTCTAATTCAACCAACCTGAATATCCTGATGAATTGCCACAGCTAATAAAAAGAAGCATAACACGCTGGCGCTTGTATTTGTGCCCTGAAAATATTAATATTTAATTTAATTTTTCCCAAGTAAACAAAAGTCGTTCGATTTAGTATGAATAATTTGGTACCTGGTTAAATAAGTATCTAACCTACCCCCGAAATTATATTGATTATTTCATCGTGGACGACGTGCTCGTCATATCCTTCATTGAGTAATTCATAGGCATTTGTCAAAAACGATTTAGGCTGTATTTCGTCCACTGGTATTCCATCTGGGTTTTCTTTATGAAGTAAAATTTCACTCTTTATGGAACTCAATTTGTCACTCAATATCTAATGTATTAAAAGACATGAGAAGGAAGATGATTAGATCTTGTGCAATATTGAAAAAATTTTCGAAGATTTTGAACTATATGATTTAATCATTAGATAGGTACCTACTTTTTTAGAAAATCCTAATATTTTTGATCTCACTTCTCTACTTTGCTTCTTGTAATAGAAGTCACTTAAAAATTTCATATGGAACCAAGGTATACACATTCTTTCGTAACTAATTTGCAATCCTCTGAAATAAAATAGACGGATACCATTTCAATTGCTGATTAGTGATTAGGCTAAAAATACCAATTATGAACTGGAATCGCAACTTACTTCGTCATACTTTGGTGAAATTGTGTTGCTAATGGGTTTTCCCAGCCGAGTTCAGCATTTAACATTAGTTCTACAATAAGTAAGTATTGAAAAAGATTAAAATACCAATTACCTACACATACCTGTGTTTTGAGTCTAGTGGTGTACCTATATCTACATACATTTTTTTTTTAAACAAGCAATTGAATTTTTATTCAACATTGACCCATTCAGAGCACTTCCAAGGTAGTAGGTCTAGGTATATTATTGCAACATTTTCCAAAAAGATAATTCTCCCAAAAAACATTTTTTAAATTTTATTTGAAAACAATATAAAAATTGTTAAAAATCAATTTTTACATTTTTAGAATTTGTTCGAAAAACATAAACTTTTAAAGTTTTTGTAAAATAACAAAATTCTTATTTTTGTTGCAAATCCAATTTTTAATCTAAGAATAGTTATTTATTTTGATTTTTGAATTTTTGTTTTAAAAAAATTAAATTTTTGAATTCTTGTCAAGAAATGAAATTTTCAAATTTTGTTCATTTAAAAAAAAATTGTCAAAAAAAAAGAATTTTTTAATTTTTTCATAATTTTTTTAAATTTTTTTATTTTTAAATTTTTTGTTTTGAATTTTTCTTAAAATTTTTTTTTATTTTTTTTTATTGATAGGTAAAAAAATATTACCTAGTTTTGTTTAAAAATTATATTTTTGAATTTTTGTTAAATAAATCAAATTTAGATATGAATTTTTGATATGAAAAATCGAATTTTTCCAGATTTGTTTTGTTAAAAATCAAATCTTAAACATTTTGTAGAAAACAAAATTTTAAAATTTTTATTGGAAATTTTAAAAAAATATATTTAAAAAAAACAACCTATTCTAAATTTTTAATTTTTTTTCGAAGAAAATAAATCTTTTGATTTAAAAAAAAAAAGATGTTCAATTTTTACTGAAACCCCAAATTTTTAAGTTTTTATTGAAAGCACATTTTTTAAACAATATACTTAGGTACTTAATTTTTAAATACCTAAGTACTCTTTAAGTTTTAAATTTTTGATAAAAAAAATCAAAGATTTAAAATTTTGTTCAATAAATTAAATTTTCTAAATAGTGTGTTGCAAATTTTTTAAAAATTTGTATCTGAAATTTTTTCAAAATATTTTTTGCTTAGGTAGATTCTTGAATTACCTATTCCTAAAATTTTTCATTTAAAGAACTAGGTACCTAAATTCTTGTTTTTTTTTTGGTAATAAAAAACCAAATAGGCTACAACTTAGAGGAAAAAATAATGTTTTTTGAAAGACAATTTTTTTTTCTTCTTTCGTAAAAAATATTTTCAATTTTTGTTCAAAAACAAAATTAAAATATTTTGGTGAAAAAATCAAATTTTTGAGGTTTTATTAAAACTATTTTTTTAGATTTAAAAAAAAACAGAATTTCAAATTCTTTGAAAAACCCTGATTTTTAAAACTTTGAAAAATTCCAATTTTTATTATTTTTTTAGAATAAATTTTTTTTAAAACTTTTTTTGGAAACCAAATTTTAAATTTGAATAAAGATTGAACATTTATTAAAAAACAAAACTTGGAACATTTTTTTTGTTGAAAAAGTTAAAAATATCAAAATTTTGAAGTTTTGTTGAAAATCTTATTTTTATTTTTATTTTTTATTTTTTCTTTAAAAAATTATTTTTAGGTTAAAACAGAATTTTTGTAGACGCCTACAAAGTTTTTTTTTTTGAATTTTTGTTCAAATTTTACCTTATTATCTTTTGTGGGTATTTTTTAAAATTTAGCCTACCTACTTCAACTTACAAACAGGAATCTTCTCTCCCCCCCCCCCCCCCTCCCCATCAAACAACAAACAGATGAGGTATTTTATTTATCTAAGCATAGTGATGTAAGCCTCAGCCTCAGTAGATCTAAGGCAAAATGAGCAAACTTTAAATTAATACCAAAATTGAATGTTTTCATTACTTGATATAATATCGAATGATAAATTAGATGCGTAGCTCCAAAAATTGGATTCTGGTCCATCAACTTGTTTTTCAATAATTTGAACTGCGTTTCGAGTTTTCTCGATTATGGGAACTGTGTATCGTTGGAATCGATTATTTCCAAATGTAGGCGTGAGTTTTTTTCTATTCTTTTTCCAAATGTCCACTGAAAATCGAAACATGATTAATTTGCGTTAGAAATATTAGGCTCTTCAAAATCATAGTCAATTTTGAAGGCCATACCAGATGCTGTGAATAGTCCATCACCCCAAAAATCGTGAAAAGGTGTAAACATTTCTGGTTTACCCAACATCTTTGAGCTCATAAAAACTACCTGCAAAATTTCAATGAAATAAACGTTAGTTTTTATGGATCAATAATTACAATTCTATTGTAAATAAAACGTAGAATTTTACTTCTATATCTTCCAATTTTGATAACCCTATGACAAGATGTTTACCAAACCATAATTTATATATGTGTCCATATTTCTTAAGATATTCCGTAGATTTTGTCAGCGAATCTGCAAGAAAATCATATACTTATCAAGCTAGATTTAAAGAAATTTTTAATCATTTGTACAAGTCAGAAAAAAATTCTAGTCCACCTTTTCCATAGACGAAATCTTCAAAACTACCAAATATGGAAGATTCTGGAGGACCTGGTATCGTTTCAGCAAATTTTTTCAATCTTGGATCTCTTCGGTATGTTTTAACGAGGTATTTAAAAATAAATGCGATAAATGCTACTAATAATAAAAAGTACAACATAACCGTGAATTGAAATGTTGAAAAAATGGGAGATATCTGCATCTATGGAATAAAAAATAAATATAAATAAATAGGTTATTTTACTGAAAATTGATTATTTATTTATTGGTCTACTAAATAGGTAACTAGGTATTCCCGAATTAATTTTTATTATATACTTAATTAATTTTTTACAGTAATCTAATTTCTTACCTTTATGAAACAACACAAAGTAACTTATTGCGAATTAATTACAATTGACATTGAAAGCGTGAATATTTCTTATCCCTAGCTTTTATTATTAGGAATGTATAATACAGCCTCCTCCTTCCCAATTACAATAGAATAGCGGATTTTATCAAACGTTTTCATGCGAAACCATTTTCAAATCATTCATTATTGATTATCTGCCCACAAAAATACATGCAAAAGATAAATTATTTTGCATGTATTAGAAAATAATTTTATACTAAGTTTATACCCAACCATTGGTGCTCAAAGAAAGATCAAATTCAACGCACTTCCTTACCACGTGAAAATGTTATCATTAGACGATAAACTCAAAAAAGAAATATACGTAAGCATACCTAGATACTTTTTACACAAATTAAAATGGGTAACTCGGGTAAAGTCAGTAAGTAGATACATTATCAATCCGATTTATGCAACATTAAGTAATAAATTGATCAAGAAGTAAACTTCATACTGATAAGATTGCTTTCTAATTTGAGATTTAATTGACAAGTTAAGAGTGTCACTGCGTGTCCAGAAATCCCATGTTCATTTTTAAATCATTCATTGACATAGTCATTGAGGTGTAAAAACTAATTTGGGGGGGGGGGTGCAAAATTTGCACTTGCACCAAGCCCAAATTTTTCCCCAGGGTCCGAGTCAGAAATTTTTATATTATGTTTTCTGAGAAAAAAATTCTCCAAAAAAATAATTTTTATACATAGGTAAGTACTCCACAAATTGAGACCAAAATTTGATATTTTTTTCCTCAAAGTAAAAAATTTATTTATCAAAAATAAAGAAAGAAAGAAAACAGAAACACATTTTTTTTGCATAAAAATTAAGAGATGTTTACCTACTCCAAAAAAATTAAAGATTCTTTTAAAAAATTAAGGGAATTTTCCTTTAAAAATAAAATAATTAAAAGAAATTACAGATTTTTTCTCGCAAAATTGAAAGATTTTATTTTATTTTTTTAAATTGATAAGACGAATAATAATTGATTTTTCTTCAAAAAAGTGAGTATTTTTTTAATTCAAAAAAATGAACAATTTAGGAATTTTTTCTTCAGAAAAATTAGGAGATTTTTTTTTCTTTGAAGTAAATAAACTTCATTTCTTTAAAGAAAAAAATCTTTCAATTTCTCTGAAAAATTTCTAAATTTCTTGAATTATGAAATCTCTTGATTGTTACTTGTAAAAAAGTATTTTTCAGAAAAAATATTTTCAATTTTAGACAGAGAAAAGAAATCATGTTTTTAGATCATATTTTTTTGGAAAATAAGAATCTTTTTTTTTTTTACTAAAAAAAAATCTCTTAATTTTTTCCCAAATAAGTGCCAATAAAGTTGAGAGATTTTTTGGCTCCTTCCCCCCAAAAAATTAAAAGATCTCTTTTATCAAAAAAATGATTTCTTTCACAAAACAAACAGAATTCTGCATCCCAAAAAATAAAAAACTCTTTTTTTCAAATAAAACTGGGAATAAAATCGTGATTTATTTTCTCTATAATACCTAAAGTTAATCTTTTTTTTAATAATAATATTTTTTTTTTTAAATAACAAAAAACAAACTAACAAAATAAAAGTCAATAGATTTTTACTTTTAAACAAATTAATTCTTTTAGGTACTCCAAAAATTTGTATGTATTGAAATCCCCTCCCCTCTCCTCCTCAAAAAATTGAATGGTCTAATTTCAAAAATAATAAGAAATAAGAAGAAAAAGAATGAAAATATGAGAAAAATTGAGATTTTTTTCAAGTTGATTTTTTACTCCTACAATTTAGAGATTTCTTCTGTTAAAGAAATGGGATTTTTTCTATACAAGAATTTATCAATTTAAGGAGTATTTTTATTACAACACAAGAGAAAAATTTTTCACTTCAAGAAAATTTTAATTTCAATTCAAACAAAAAATTGATGGTTGTTTTTCTCTAAAAATAAAAGGGATATTTTTAACATTTTTTACTCCAAAAATTGTTAATAAATTCTTTTTTTTTTACAAAAATATATTCCAATTTTTTGAGAGAAAATTGTAATACATTCCCTAAAAATGTATAATTTTTGCATCAAAACTGAGCGTTTAATGGCGAAAAACACCTCGAATTAATCGTATTTCTAAAATTTTAAATATTACCTACTCTCCTCTAAACTAAAATAATAAAAAAAAAATTCAATTTGTATAAAACAGTTTAGAAAATGAAAAAAAAAGTTTATCTTTGTCA
Organism: Balanococcus diminutus; assembly: GCA_959613365.1. Classification (NCBI taxonomy): domain Eukaryota; kingdom Metazoa; phylum Arthropoda; class Insecta; order Hemiptera; family Pseudococcidae; genus Balanococcus; species Balanococcus diminutus. The sequence goes on along the minus strand of OY390715.1, from coordinate 30,148,303 downwards.
TTATTTTCCAAAATTGCTTTGATAATTGAGTAGGTACCTGCATGAATTACCTATTCATTCCAGTGAGTTGAATATAAATGATTTTGTAGGACTATTTTATTTACGTAGGTATCTATTTATTCATTACAATTTTGTATTCGAAATAGTCCGATGACAGGATTATAAACTTGGTAAGCAGTCGAAAATTTATTAAGAGAAACCTAATCAATTAATAATCTATGTAAGTGTGCTGTACAGAAATAGGTATATATATTTATATTTAACTCGTTATTACTAAATTCTATTTCCCTTAATACTGAGAAATTATCAATCACAAATAGGAGGGCTTTCTTATGCGAGATTTTATCGACATATTATACCCATTTAGGATATCTATTACGAATCCCTTGTTCAGTTCAATATCATCCATTGTCATACTTGTATGGAAACTGAATTTTCGTAATAATGTGGATATTATTAGTTTCATTTCGTACACAGCGTAATTTGCACCTAAAAAATAATACCAATAAAAATAGTTTTAGTTTGACGTGGTGCCTCAGCCTCACACACATTCATTACATTAGGTATAGAGAAATAACGGTAGGTATTTAAGTATGTACCTATGCAATTTCTAGCTCCCACGCTGAATGGAATATACGCGAGTTTAGGCCGATTATGTACAGCTTCGGCACTGAAATTATCCGGATTAAACTTGTAAGGATCTGGGTAGTACTCGGGATTAAAATGAACAGCACCTATAGAAACCATAACAACGGTGCCTTTGGGAAATACGCGGTCTCCTGAAATATACAAGAAAAAATTACATCTTCGAACTGGTCCAGCACTAGTAGTTGATAAAGGTCATCTGTCATCTCACCTATTTTACAGTCTTCTTGTACATCTCTCATAATAAATGGAATTAATGGAAATCTACGTAATGTCTCTTTCAATACTTGATCCAAGTATGATAATCTTGTAATATCTTCTTGCTCTGGGTCGCGATCGCTGTCCCCGAATATTTCGTAAAGTTCGTCGTATATTTTAACCTACATAATGATTGAGTTTATTAAAAGTTTTTTTTATTTTTTTAATTTTCCAAAAAGCTTTAACCTAATTAACCTGAATATCTTGATGAATTGCCACAGCCAGTAAAAAGAAGCATATCGCTCTTGCACTTGAATTTGTGCCCTGAAAATATTAATATTTAATTTAATTTTTGGCATGTAAAGAAAAGTTATTCTATTTGTATTTAGCTGTATGAACACATCTTGGTAACTAGTTAAATAGGTGAGCTAACCTACCCCCGAAATTATACCCATTATTTCATCGTGGACGACAAGTTCGTCATAACCTTGCTCTTCGATTAACTCATAGGCACATGTCAGATATGATTTAGGTGGTATTTCGTCCACTGGTATTCCATCTGGGTTTTCTTTATGAAGTAAGATTTCGTTTTTTATGTAACTCAGTTTGTCATTAAATATCTGTTGAAAGTCAGAATGAAAAATCATTAGATTGTGTTTATATGCAAATATTGAAAAATCCCTTAAAGTTGTGAGCTTAAGACTGTCATTAAATAGGTACCTACTTTTTTAGTAAATTCTAATGTTTTTGTTCTCAACTCTGTAGTTTGCTTCTTGTAATAGAAGTCATTCAGAAATTTCATATGGAACCAAGGTATACACATTCTTTCGTAACCTACTTTCATTGCTCTAAAATAAAATATATATGAAGTCAGAATTGTACCTATTACTCACATTACTCACCTTCTGTTATATACTTAAAATTTTTAACGAATTTTTAAAAAGAATCCTGAACATCTTGTGACTCAACCCCGCATGTTTTTAGACTATTTTAATCACTGATTGGGCTAATAATATTACTCAACATGAATTGGAATGCTAACTTACTTCGCCATACTTTGATGAAATTGCGTTGCCAGTTAGGGTTCCCAGCCGAGTTCAACATTTAACAACAATTCTGCAACAAATATGTAAGAGAAATATAATACCTATACGTATACTTGTAACTTGGTTTCAACTCCAGTGGCTTATACAAAATTTTTCTTAAAAAGAGGATTTTTGAATTTTTTTCTAAAAAATATTTGTACCTAATTTTTTACTGAAAACACATTTCTTAAGTTTTTTCAAAATTTTTAACGTTTTATTGATTTAAAAAAATCAGTTTTATTGAAAAACAAAATTTTTATACCTATGTTTGTTGATTTGATTTAAGAACCAAAGTTTTTGGTGTTTTTATTGAAAAATCAATTTTTTGAAATTTTTTTAGAAGCGAAATTTTAATTTTTGTTAACAAATAAATTTTAAAACCAATATTTTTGAAAAAAAATTCTTTTGGAAAGAAGAAAAATTTTTAAAGGTCGTAAAACTTACTTCAAATCTGAATAAAAATTGAACATTAATTTAAATAAACAAAACTTAAAACTTTTTTTGAAATACAAAACTTTTGAATTTTTAGCAAAAAACAACATTTTTAGATTTTTATTGGAAACAAAATGCTAATTTAGGTATGTAGGTATATTAAAAATCGAATTGAAAAATTTTTAGTAGGTAACCCGGTAAACACACCGTATGCGAATCGCGTGCTAATAGAATGCTACATTCGCATCTATCGCATACGAATAGCATACGAAAATAGCGTACTATTAGCATATCAAAAATGTCCGCTTTTTTGGCCCAACTGAAATTTTTTTCAAACAAAAGTTGTAGATTGAAATCCTAGAAATAATTTTGATTATCATAAAAATTTCGATTTGACTCCTCCTTTCCTTCTAATTTCGCATAATAATGTACTTATACTGCTTCAAACAGGAGAAGGCAGAGAAACAATTTTATTGAAAAATTTTATAACACTGATAAGACGTCGAAAATTTTTCTGTACGATTTGATAAAATTTCATTTCACACAGATTCACGATCACAAATAGATATACATTCAAAATAATTAACTTACTGCTGAGTGGAAGTCGTCCAAGAAACTCAATCTTCGTCTCCATTCTTGTCATTTTGATCAAATCATTGGGATTTTTATTTAAAAAGAAGAAAATACATCAATCAAAACACAAAATCCCCCAACAAAATCAATAAAACTAGAAAAATATTCAGCTTATAGTTAATAAGTCACTGCAACAATCTCAAGTATACACGTTCATGCTTGAAAATGATTTCTCTCGTTCATAAAAAATATTGAAAGACATTGTCGCCAAAATCGTATGCGATTCGCAAGCGAATATCGCACTAATATTGCATGAAATATCTGCACGTGACCCAATGCGATTTTAGCATTGGATTCATAGGCGAATATCGCCCTAATATCGTATGAAATATCTGCACATAGCGTTTTTTTTATAGTTTTCTGAGTTTTCGACCAATTTTAGACAAAAAAAAAAAATTGTTATAAAAAAATAAAAAATTAGCCACATTTATGCAATTCGACAATTTGTCACGATTTTTTATGAATAAGATCGATTAAGATAAGGAACCGGTCCGGATTCGGGTACCCGGTTCCATAGACAAAAATATCCGAATCCACGTACCCGGGTACTCGAACAGCCCTAATCCAGACCAGGTGTATAACATATATTTTTTCAATTATTGCACCTCTGAAAGAACTTGTTGAAATGGCCGTTAGAAAACTTAAAACGCGCATTTCACAGTGAAGATAGGTTTGAAAATTTAGACAGAATTTTCTTTAGAATTCAATGCTTGATTTACCTATAAAAAAATAAAATTTCCAGGTATTTTAGAAATGTACTTACTCGTATTTTGGAAAAATTGATTTAGAACAAAATTTGGAACAATTCAATTTTTAAGTTTAAAATAGATTTTTGACCTTATATTGAAGAAACGTAAATTATTCTAAACAATTCATTTTTAAAATGGAATTTTTTAACCAAAATTTAAAAAAAAGATGAAATAAAATTTAAAAAAAAAACTGATAAAATTTGAAAAAACATAGGCACCTATCTATTGAAGTTTTTTGATTTTATTTGATAAAAATTGTAAATAAATGCCTGTTTTCAGTTGAACTTGAAGTGTAAAAAAATCCATCTTAAAATATAAAATGCAAAGGTCCAGATCTTGAATCGGAAATTTGGGAAGATGATAATAGGGAATTCTCCCCTGTGGTGTTGCCCCGTCGCCCTGTGCACTGCACTGGTATGTACTTAAGGGTGACGTGACCCCGCATTTTGAAAATGTTTTGAATATCAGGAGTCAATGGTGACATTTATACCGGATAAAATAATTCCCTATTTTTTATTTCCTCGTGGTGTAGCCTGTAGCTTCCGTCGCCCCGTTTATAGCACTTGTATGTACTGTACCATAATGTACTTGCCTTGCACTATGAAAAAAACTTGAGTATAATAATAATAATAATTTTTAATATATAATAAAATTATTAAAGTAAGAAAGGAAATTTGGAAAATTATTATTTAAAAAAATTTGATGAAAACCCGATTCTGAATAAAAATTTCAAAAAATGAAAACTTTCTATCAAAATTGAAAAAAAAAAATTATAAAATTGAAAAAAAATCAACTTACAAAATTTGAAAATAGCCATTAGAATTTTTTGAAAACAAAAATAAATATTATGAAATGAATGACTGTCTTGATACTTGATAGATTAGATAATTTTGATTTTTTTACAATAAAAGTTGAAATGAGACATGAGTTGACAAAAAAAAAAAAAAAAAAAAAAAAATGCTGAAGACCAAAATATTTATTATTAAACTTTGGAATAGAAAATTTATTTGAATAACATTTTTTAGAATAAATACTTATTCAGAACTTTATTATTGAAGATTGTTTTTAAAAAGTTCAACATTTTCAAATTTTATCATTTAAATTTTTTTTCAATTTTGGTGGATTTCAAAATGAGAATTTTTCAAAATTTTCTTTCAAAAAAATTATAATTTTAGAGTTACAGTTCCCAATGAATTCTTTTATTTTAAAATTTCGTTAATGTTTGATTTGAGAACGTTTAATTATTTGAATTTTTTTTCTTAATGCAAATTTTGCTGGTCTTCTTATTTGAGAAAAATTTGAAATAAATGCCCTGAAGTGTTAAAAAATCCCAGTGATGCCGGAACGTAACGATAACGGTAACGAAAAACGAAAAATAACGGAATTTTTTTCGTTACAAGTAATGGAACAGTAACGGAACTTTATTTTTGAACAGAAATTGTGTAACGAAATAATAACGTTACAATAAAATGGTCTTTATGTTACGTAACAAATAACGAAAAAAATTCGTTACGTTCCGTTACTTTTTTTCGTTATTTTTTTCAGTTTTTTGCATTGCCTGCACTGCCAACCGCAGAAAATGTTCACTAACGTCTAGTTTGATTGTTTTGTTTACATTCATGGGTGCAACTTCGAAAATTTTTTACCAAGTCCAGTGCTACATAATACTTTATAGTCAAAATTGGAAGGGAGGAAGGGGTCTAATCGAAATTTTTGTAATAACTAAAAGTATTTGTAATACTTCAAGCTACAACTTTTGTTTGAAAATTTTTTCAATCGGGCCCCTTACCTCCCCCCTGTTTTTAAAAATGTATTTGAAGGAGTTGGATTATCCAAAATTGGTGGGGAGGGAGGGATCCGATTGAAATTTTTGTTATCACCAAAATTATTCCTAGTACTTCAAGCTACAACTTTTATTTGAAAATTTTTTCAATCGGGCCCCTTACCCTCCCCCTGTTTTCAATAATGTATTTGAATGAGTTGGATTATCCAAAATTGGAGGGGAGGGAGGGGTCCAATAGGTAGCAACACCACCAAACTTGTATTATTTTCTTCTTAGTTCTTGATGTTTATTTTATTCTATTGGACTTGATAGTTATTAATTTACATTGAAAAATGAAGATAGCAATTTTTTTATGATTTTTGGCTATTTCGGAAAAAATTACGTTGTAACGAAAAAACCGGAACGGAACGGAAAAAAATAACGTTACTTGAAAAATAACGTTACAAGGCCCTGTCGGTACCATTTTCGTTCCAAGTAACGTAACAAATAACGAAATTCAGGATTTTTAGTTACAGTAACGGAACGAATACCGTAACGGAAAAAAAAATTTCGTTACTGACATCACTGAAAAATCCATCTTGAAATGTAAAGAACCAGATCTTGAATCGGAAAGGTAATAGGGAGTTCTTTCCCGTGGTGTAGCCCCGTCGCCCTGTGTACTGCACTTACTTTTTATAAAATTATTGAAAAAAATGATAAATTAAAAAAAAAATCAATTATTTGAAAATAGGTAGATATTATAATTTTTTGAAAACCAATTGAAACATTATAAAAACTAAAGATCCATAGATATTTTGAATCTGAAGGATGATAACAGTGAGTTCTTCGCCATAGTTTTGCTCCGTTGCTCCATGCCCCGTGTACAAACCTGTTATATAACTATAACTATTACGATTTTCAAAAATTGAGGAAAAATCCAGCTTGAATTTTGAAATACGTAAAATCATGCAGATCCTGAATCAGGATGATTATGATGTACCTATAACTTATTTGTTATTCCCCGTGGTGTAGCCCCATCGGCCCCGGGTGCTGCACTTACCACTTTACACTATGAAAAACGTGAATTAATGAAATAATAAATCAATAATATTTGATTATTTTGATGATAATAAAAACAACGAAAAAACCATGAGAAAAGTAGAAAACTAACTGAAGACTAAACAAATCGCTTTTAACGAATACCGATTTCATTTACAATGCGGTATTAAGAGCTTAAAAATAAATAAAAACACGATAAAACATGCGAAAAACATCAAAAAATTCAAAAACACGCAAAACTTGGCCGGGCTCCGTTTTCGAGCCGCTTGCGTTTTAGCTGCGCGGTAGTTTTTGTTTGCCTACCAAGTTACCTACTAATCGGTAATGCTGCTCGAGTAGTCGACCACGGACCATTAACAATCTCGAGTATTAATGAAAACTCCCTCGCCTATGGGGAAATTTCCTTTTTATATAATAAGAATATAATAAGAATAATAAGATTCAGTGTTTTTTGCTCAGATCGAGCGGACATAGTTTAACTTGAATTTGGCAGCAGGTGTTGAATTTAGAATTATCTAATAAAGGTATGTCATTTAACTTATGGTATTTTATTTCGCTTTCGTACATTGTTTTTTCCATATTATAAATTATAATGGGTTTGACATGATTTTAAAAGTACATAGAATCTGGTCGGCATGAACTGAAGTTTCTTTGTTGTAAAATTAGACATGAACATAAATGAATGTTATGCTCACACCCCAAATATTGGTGATCTCGAACCTCGCATTCACATTTTACTTTGATAAATTATAGGTATATCGTTGGTGTATGTAAGTGTAAGTATTCGGAAGTAGGATGAGGTATAGGTACCTATATTTCCAATTTTGGCTTAATGTGATTTAATCTTACATTAGTACTTGCACAAGACTGCATAATTGCTCACTGGGTACTGGGTAGACGGACACGTAATAATCGGTTCACCGGCAACACAATTTGTACAAAAAGTAGTTCTAGTTTTCGTCTGCTTACTGAATTATTATTTTTGATTTTCGGTATTGGTAAAAATAAAAACGAATTCGTGAGTTGAATATACCCTTCAACTAACCAACTCCATTTTTTGGTTGAAATTTCGTTTCTTGCATATCTACCTAGCACCTAGACCTACCTATACCTACAAAAATATTTTCAAGATTAGATAACATTCCGCTGTTTTTATCTATTATTTAAAGCTACCATATAATTAAAATACTGATATCGCTGTTTTTATGGCATTTCCTCACATTACTCAATATTTTGTACTTATTTTACAGAAATATGACTACCTACAAATTAACGTATTTTCCGGTTAAAGCCCTTGGAGAACCTATCCGATTTTTGTTGAGTTATGGAGGCGTGGACTTCATCGATGATAGATTTGACCGAAATGACTGGCCAAAGCTAAAAAAAAGTAAATTTTCCTATGCACTTGGTGATTTTAGGTATAGAACTATACAGATACTTGATGATTTTATTTAGAAAATGGATAGTGCTTTACGCATATTCCCATATGCTACACCCGCTGTACATTTACATTCTCTAAAACGCTGAGCAAAATCGTTCTTTTCGTGATGTTCCTATTACTTCATTGCGCCAAATTACGAAAATATTTTTTTATTTTTTGGAGTCTCCTATCTCGTTTCATTTTTATTCTTATTAAAATTAGATATTAGACTATTGATTTAAAATAACTAGAGAAGAGATTATTGATGAATTAATGATTGATTGATTAATTTGATTAGCTGCTAGCGGTAACTTGAAGATTTTTTTACTCGTAACGTAGTTTAACAATTTTGAATTTAGAGATTTTCTGGGGGAAAACATTACAATATTGAAAAAATTTTCAAATGAAAGTTGTAGATTGACTGATTGAGATCTTGGAAATAAGTTTAGTTATTACAAAAATTTTAATTTGACCCCCTCCCTCCTTTGAGTTTTCAAAATGAAACATAGAAACTTATTATTCAAATGTGACCTGTCATAAAGAAACCATTTTCTGGTCCGGAAAATCGTTTTTAGCCGATTTTTTTTTTAAATTTAGGCTATTGTGTCCGACCCTGATTTAGAAGGAGGGAGGGTAGAAGAGTTCTGACCCCATTTGTTGACGTTTGGGACCAAAAGATGACGATCTGTCACATGTCACATATTTATATACAGGGTGTCCCGTCACCAGTTAACACCCCTTCACCAGCGATATAGTCAACTCAAACTAAGCACATGTACGCATGTTTGCCGACCCTGTGAATTGAAGGGGCAGAGATATGCTGAACTGAAAATTTTTTATTTTCAGTTTTGTTTCAGATTTTTAACCATGCGTCACTCGACAATCGAGATAGGTAGAAAGTTGCACTTTGCGGCGTTGAAAAGGAAATTTTTTGTAGAATTTTTTAGTGGGGTTGATAATTGTATTAGGTGATCAGGGGGGTCTGTACTGTATTGAATATCTAAAAAAACGTGTCCAAAAATTGAGATTTTTTTGCAATTTTTGAGGAAATCTCAAAAAAGTTTCATCATTTGGTATTATTATTATGATTTGCCTTACATGAAAAAAATTCGACCTTTCGAATGCCGCAAATCGGACTCTTCTATCTCACTTGGTTAAAAAGTTATAGCCATTTCAATTTCAAAATCAAGACTGAAAAATTCTGTCTCGATTTCAAAATTGAAATTGCTATAACTTTTTAACACTTTTTCGTTATTTCATTACTATATAAGTGGGTATTCAAAATTTGAGAAATTTCACCCCAAATACACTTTTCTAGCTTGTTGGGAAATTGAACCAATACCAATAGCAAAAATAACGAAATTAAGAAAAAAATAAAGTAAAAACTTTGTATGAAATCAATTCTACTGCATATCAACTGGCTTCAACATAAATATCAATAGGTTTTGTACCGAAATAATAACGTTACTGAAATAACGAAAAAAAGTTTCGTTATTTACAACCCTGGTAGGTAGTATTAGTAATCATGATTTTTTTTTTTTTTTTTTTTTTTTTTGAACAGAACAATCTACATACATAAATTGCAATGCTAAAAAAATAACGTAACGAAAAAATATCGAAAAAAACGAAATTTTTTCGTTATTTTGTTACGTTATTTTTAAAATTTTAATGTTACGTTTTCGTTTCGTTTTCTTCAAACATTTTGTTCCATTATTTCATTTCGTTACAATTTTTCCTCTAGTCAGATTTCGATATTTCGTTACGTTTTGTTACAGACAAATTTTTCGTTATGTTTCGTTATTTTGTTACGTTAAGTTCCGTTCCAGCAACCCTGGCAAAAAGTGGAAAATTTAACTCTTTTCACTTCTCATCTCGTATACTGGCTGAAATTTTGAGAAAATCAAAAAACCAAGACTAATATATGGTAGGAAATCAAATTTCCACCAAAAAAGGTTCTCTTCACTTTTTGCCTATCTTCAATATTTCAGGAGTTATTTGAGAAAATCAAAAATAATTATAGATGTTTTTTCAATCACTCTAAGCAATCAATTTGAGTTCACTTGGAGTGGCTAAATTATGCCCCAAAAATCAGCTGGATCAGATGAACAGAATGGACTGTGAGAATTTTAAAATTTGTACTGCTCTTCTGTAAAATTTGTCTTTCGGATCAGAACCTGGTTTCTTTGTGACAGGTCACAAATTTGGATGGGAAGGAGGATTCAATCGAAATTTTTGTCAGGATCAAAATCATTCTTTGGACTTCAATCTACAACTTTTGTTTGAAAAATTTTTCAATTGGACTTCATCCCTCCCCTTCAATTTTACATAACACGTCAACACCACATATTTTTTCATACAAAAGTTGTAGATTGAGACTCTAGAAATCATTCCAGTTATTATAAAAATTCAAATTGGACCCTCCCTTCTATCGCTTCCCTCTAATTTTTCTTAGTAATAAAACTTATAAATTATCCAAAATTGGGGGGCGGTATTGGGTCCAATTGAAAAAAATTTCAAACAAAAGTTGTGTATTAAAATCTTAGGAATAATTTTGGTTATTTCAAAAATTTCGATTGGACCCCTCCTTTCCCGTCAAAAATTTTAAATTAAGTATGTAATGTGTTATTTTATACTACCTATATAATTATTATATTCGCATTTCGTAAAATTTTTTTCATAATACGAAACGTAACGTCGTCAAAAATGAATAAAATTTTATTTTAAAGTCATTAAATAATTGAAATTACGTTTGGTTTAGATAATATGTACTTTTGGTATGTACTTGACATTTATTCGTAACAAATATAAAATTTCCAAGTCAAGAATCAGATCCAACTGAATTGACGTTCGTTCACTTGGTAGGGTATGGGAATATGCAACGGCACATACTTATGTACGGTGTGCCGAGAATACGTAGCACACCTCATTCCACACAGTGAGCCATGCACAGACCACTTGAAAACGTCTGAAATTCGAAAAAAATGAATGTTTATTGATTACTTGTTTATTTTAGATACACCTTTTGGCCAAGTACCCGTACTCGAAGTAAACGGTAAAAAAATCTGGCAATCGACTGCGATTTGCCGTTATCTTGCCAAACAATTCGGTCTCGATGGAAAAGACGACTGGGAAAAGCTTGAAATCGACGCCATTGTTGATACAATTCACGACCTTCGTGCGAGTAAGTTTTCTACATTTTACCAACCTAGATGTATTTTTCCATTGGTAATCTATTAAACATATTGTTCGGTCTTCGGTGCAGAAATCGGCGCTCATAATTACGAAGATAATGCCGAAGCCAAAGCTGAAAAATTTGAAGAGTCCAAAGAACTCGTACCATTCTACATTGAACGTTTAGACCAGCAAGTGAAGAAAAACGGCGGATACTTTGTCGGTGGCAAGTTAACCTGGGCTGATATCGTTTTCGTTGCGATTTTGGATTATCTTAATGCCATGCAGAAATGCGATATTATCGAAAAATCCAAAAATTTGAAGGCTTTGAAAGAGAAAGTATTAGCTGTACCTAAAATCAAAGCATGGGTTGATAAACGTCCGGTGACCGAGTTTTAAAATGATTTTTCGTTTATACCTATGTATATCATGATTTAAAGTACAAATTTGTTATTATCATTTCCTTCATTTAATAATTGAGTAGGTACGTCAATTATTTTATACCAGTAAAGAAAATTAAATATAAAATTATTTTCCCAATTTCGTTAAGTGTCCTACATGACTGTATTTTATAAACTTGTGTAGGTATAGTCGTAAAGTGATTAGGAAGCCTGGTCACAAATCGTTATTTTTAAATTCTATTTTTCTCAATTGCTTACGTTTCTATCAAAATTAAATTATACCTGTGAGAACAATCTCGTCGAAATGTCATTTTGACTTGTGAGAAACGTTCAAATACATACAGCACACAATGCCATAGGTTAAGAAGGACTGAACTAATCAACTTTGGATTTTTTCAAACAATGGAAAAAATTATTTTTTAAACGTGACTTTTCATTCTTTTTTTTAAAACAAAAAAAAAACGTTTTAAACGTTTTTCAACCAATATTTTTCTCTTGAGTTTCATTTTTGTGACCGGATTTTGAGTGAGGCACTGGCGCGCAAAAATTAGAATAGTCAAATTTTTTGAAAAATTATCAAAAAAAAAAAAAAAAAAAAAAAAAAGAGTGAGAATGAGGATGAAAGCTAAAGCTATACAGGGTGTCCGGGGAGCACTGTACAAAATTTCAGATTTAGATACAATCCGCGGATACCACTAACAAAAAGTATCGATATCAAAAATTGAAGGGGCAAAGGAAAAAAAAAATGAGATTTTTTTTTTAAGGCCATATGGGTAGCACTAGAAAAATTAAACATATTTAATTCTCAAGATTTTTTGTCTATGTTTGAAAATTTTCAAATTTTGATGCACCGCAGCTCCTTCATTTTCAAAGATAGACAGATTTCTCACATAACAGTTTTGGTTTCTCTCAAAGAGTTACACCCATAACATACGTTGTCATAATGAAATTGTTAATTGTTTCGATTTTTATGCCTTGCTGGTATGCTGGTTCCCCTTAATAATTTTGAGGAAGGCGATACCTTTGACGTGAGTTTCTTTTTGCAATAACTTCTTCGGTTTCAAAGATATAGACATCCAGATGTAATCATAACTTTTTTTTTCTTTTTTGGAGTACTATTTCTTGGTGGTGTCGGAAATTTTTTTGGATGCAGGTTTGTCAATCGAATTTGCTAAGAAAGTTCTGTAGTGCCTTCATTTTCAAAGATAGGCAAAAAATTACAAGAATGGAAAATGTTTACTTTTCAAAAACTACCCATATGCTCAATCAAAAAAAATTGTCAGTTTTATTTTACCTTGTCCCTTCAATTCTTGAGATAGGCACCATACATATAAAACTTGGTACACACGTACTGGCAATAACGGGTAGGTATTTTGTACAAAAAATAAGTTCTTAAATGCGGAGAAATATTCAATATTGTAATTTGCTTGAAATTTTTTCTTCAGTGGAGTATGAAAGATCAGCAAATAAAATCGCAATAAAATACAATTTTAATCGAGTGCTTTAAAAAAAATTTCAACCCCTCCCTTTTTCTCGAGTTCGTCGAATGAGCCCGAGTACTAACGGACATGTCTGACTCTTTTAAGTATACTGTCTTAATTATTATCGATAGACGCTTACGGTTTATGAATTATTATCGTTATAACTTTCTTGGTGAGTTGTTGGCAGTTGTTTAATTTGTCGGTGTTTTTGATTTGATCGTGTGGACACAGTTTAATCCAAACCTAGCCGTAAGTTCTAAAACCTCCTATTTATATTTGATTTTAATAAATATAGGTTTATTGGGTTTTGTGTAAATAGGTATATAATTTCAGAACCTATTTTTTACCCTCTTAGTTATATCTAGGTTTCTACTTTTTTATTGCATGCCAAAGTTGCATTGAGGTGACTACAAGTTGTGGAATTCAAATTTAGGGATGATTCTCATACGTAGGTATTTTGCAAAATTGAAGGCGAGGGAAGGATGCAATAGACAATTTTTGTAATAAGCAAAATTATTAATTACAGAAATTTTATTGTACAACTTTTTTTTGAAAATCTTTTCAATTTGAGGTTTTTGGGAAAAATGAGTGAATATTTGAGAAAGGGTAGCACTAAAAAAATGCAACCCTCACTCATTGAAAAAATATATTTATATAGGTACTTGGTATTCAATCAAAAAATCGTTTTTAAACTTTCGATCGTATGAACGACTTTTTTTCTTCATTATAACGTTTATAATCAATAAAAATTTTAGAGCGAACATATTAAGTAATTATTGCTAGATACATATAAATTTTTAATAGGTATAAATTTTTCTGGAATATTTCTCATGAAGAAAAAAACACCCCCTTCTATCTACCAATAGCTCAGAATAATGAAGAAGTAACCTTATTAGTAATTACCTTCTTAGTATCCTAGAACTCCTTATCAATATGAAATTAGACTGTAATAAATAATCAGATAAGGTTACCTAATTATATTGATCAACTGGTATGAAAACTTTTTCACAAAGAAATGCCCTCCAAAAAAATGACCCATTTCCCTGTAAAGGCCCTCGTCCAAGTATTTTTTGGTTCCAATTTCATCTCCTGAGTATACGTGCCATTTCAAGTCCAACGTAATACTTATACGTAAAATAAAATGTTTTCAAGATTAGATAGAACTACCCCTGTTCATATCTACATAATTATATTATTTAAAGCTGCTATGTAATGAAATTACCTAATCGCTAATTTTATAATATTCCTGACATTACGCAATATTTTACAGAAATACCACTACAAATATGAGTTCCTCTTCCTACAAATTAACGTATTTTCCGATTAAAGGCAGTGCAGAACCTATTCGATTTTTGTTGAGTTATGGAGGCGTGGACTTCATCGATGATAGATTTGACGAAAATGACTGGCCAAAGCTTAAAAAAGGTAAATTTTCCTATGCACTTGGTGATTTTAGGTATAGAACTATACAGATACTTGATGATTTTATTTAGAAAATAGATAGTGCTTTACGCATATTCCCATATGCTACACACGCTGTACATTTACATTCTCTAAAACGCTGAGCAAAATCGTTCTTTTCGTGATGTACCTATTACTTCATTGCGCCAAATTACGAAAATATTTTTTTATTTTTTGGAGTCTCCTATCTCGTTTCATTTTTATTCTTATTAAAATTAGATATTAGACTATTGATTTAAAATAACTAGAGAAGAGATTATTGATGAATTAATGATTGATTGATAAATTTGATTAGCTGCTAGCGGTAACTTGAGGATTTTTTTGACTCGTAACGTAGTTTAACAATTTTGAATTTAGAGATTTTGGGGTGGGGGGGGGAGGGAAACATTACAATATTGAAAAATTTTTCAAACGAAAGTTGTAGATTGACTGATTGAGATCTTGGAAATAAGTTTAGTTATTACAAAAATTTCAATTTGACCCCCCCCCCCCCTCCTTTGAGTTTTCAAAATGAAACATAGAAACTTATTATTCAAATGTGACCTGTCATAAAGAAACCAGAGAAAAATTAATTCTTCTATTCAGAAAATTGTTTTCAATTTTTCTTGGAGGGTTAGTCAAATGGTGTATACGTACAAATTTACAGCCTGATCGGGTCAGTTTTGAATTGTCTGTGACAATTTTATGAAATTTTTTATTAGCAAAAAGCAGGGTTGTAAATAACGAAACTTTTTTTCGTTATTTCAGTAACGTTATTATTTCGGTACTGAATTCATGTGATTTTTCGTTATCGTTTCGTTACGGTATTTTGTTATTTTCAATTTTTCGTTACGTTCCGTTATAATGTTACTCAGATCACCAAAATTTCTTTAATTCTTCAGTTTTGTAATTTTGTTACGTTGTTATTTCGTTACTATATACGTGGGTATTCAAAATTTGAGAAATTTCACCCCAAATACACTTTTCTAGCTTGTTGGGAAATTGAACCAATACCAATAGCAAAAATTACGAAATTAAGAAAAAAATAAAGTAAAAACTTTGTATGAAATCAATTCTACTGCATATCAACTGGCTTCAACATAAATATCAATAGGTTTTGTACCGAAATAATAACGTTACTGAAATAACGAAAAAAAGTTTCGTTATTTACAACCCTGGTAGGTAGTATTAGTAATCATGATTTTTTTTTTTTTTTTTTTTTTTTGAACAGAACAATCTACATACATAAATTGCAATGCTAAAAAAATAACGTAACGAAAAAATATCGAAAAAAACGAATTTTTTTCATTATTTTGTTACGTTATTTTTAAAATTTTAATGTTATGTTTTCGTTTCGTTTTCTTCAAACATTTTGTTCCATTATTTCATTTCGTTACAATTTTTCCTCTAGTCAGATTTCGATATTTCGTTACGTTTCGTTACAGACAAATTTTTCGTTACGTTTCGTTATTTCGTTACGTTTCGTTATTTCGTTACGTTAAGTTCCGTTCCAGCAACCCTGGCAAAAAGTGGAAAATTTAACTCTTTTCACTTCTCATCTCGTATACTGGCTGAAATTTTGAGAAAATCAAAAAACCAAGACTAATATATGGTAGGAAATCAAATTTCCACCAAAAAAGGTTCTCTTCACTTTTTGCCTATCGTCAATATTTCAGGAGTTATTTGAGAAAATCAAAAATAATTATAGATGAAAACTCCTGAAATATTGAAGATAGGCAAAAAGTGAAGAGAACCTTTTTCGTTGGAAATTTGATTTCCTACCATGTATTAGTCTTGGTTTTTTGATTTGCTCAAAATTTCAGCCGATATCATGATTCAAAAATTTGAAATTTCATTCAAAATTTAGAATTTTTTGTTTCAAGAATGGCAACACTGTCTGTAAAAAAAAATTTCAATCACTCTAAGCAATCAATTTGAGTTCACTTGGAGTGGCTAAATTATGCCCCAAAAATCAGCTGGATCAGATGAACAGAATGGACTGTGAGAATTTTAAAATTTGTACTGCTCTCCTGTAAAATTTGTCTTTCGGATCAGAACCTGGTTTCTTTGTGACAGGTCACAAATTTGGATGGGAAGGAGGATTCAATCGAAATTTTTGTCAGGATCAAAATCATTCTTTGGACTTCAATCTACAACTTTTGTTTGAAAAATTTTTCAATTGGACTTCATCCCTCCCCTTCAATTTTACATAACACGTCAACACCACATATTTTTTCATACAAAAGTTGTAGATTGAGACTCTAGAAATCATTCCAGTTATTATAAAAATTCAAATTGGACCCTCCCTTCTATCGCTTCCCTCTAATTTTTCTTAGTAATAAAACTTATAAATTATCCAAAATTGGGGGGCGGTATTGGGTCCAATTGAAAAAAATTTCAAACAAAAGTTGTGTATTAAAATCATAGGAATAATTTTGGTTATTTCAAAAATTTCGATTGGACCCCTCCTTTCCCGTCAAAAATTTTAAATTAAGTATGTAATGTGTTATTTTATACTACCTATATAATTATTATATTCGCATTTCGTAAAAATTTTTTCATAATACAAAACGTAACGTCGTCAAAAATGAATAAAATTTTATTTTAAAGTCATTAAATAATTGAAATTACGTTTGGTTTAGATAATAAGTATGTACTTTTGGTAGGTACTTGACATTTATTCGTAACAAATATAAAATTTCCAAGTCAAGAATCAGATCCAACTGAATTGACGTTCGTTCACTTGGTAGGGTATGGGAATATGCAACGGCACATACTTATGTACGTTGTGCCGAGAATACGTAGCACACCTCATGCCACACAGTGAGCCATGCACAGACCACTTGAAAACGTCTGAAATTCGAAAAAAATGAATGTTTATTGATTACCTGTTTATTTTAGATACACCTTTTGGCCAAGTACCCGTACTCGAAGTAAACGGTAAAAAAATCTGGCAATCGACTGCGATTAGCCGTTATCTTGCCAAACAATTCCGTCTCGATGGAAAAGACGACTGGGAAAATCTTGAAATCGACGCCATTGTTGATACAATTCACGACCTTCGTGCGAGTAAGTTTTCTACATTTTACCAACCTAGATGTATTTTTCCCATTGGTAATCTATTAAACATATTGTTCGGTCTTCGGTACAGAAATCAGCGCTCATAATTACGAAGATAATGCCGAAGCCAAAGCTGAAAAATTTGAAGAGTCCAAAGAACTCGTACCATTCTACATTGAACGTTTGGACCAGCAAGTGAAGAAAAACGGCGGATACTTTGTCGGTGGCAAGTTAACCTGGGCTGATATCGTTTTCGTTGCGATTTTGGATTATCTTAATGCCATGCAGAAATGCGATATTATCGAAAAAGCCAAAAATTTGAAAGCTTTGAAAGAGAAAGTATTAGCTGTACCTAAAATCAAAGCATGGGTTGATAAACGTCCGGTGACCGAGTGTTAAAATGATTTTTCGTTTATACCTATGTATATCATGATTTAAAGTACAAATTTGTTATTATCATTTCCTTCATTTAATAATTGAGTAGGTACGTCAATTATTTTATACCAGTAAAGAAAATTAGGTATAAAATTATTTTCCCAATTTCGTTACGTGTCCTACATGACTGTATTTTATAAACTTGTGTAGGTATAGTCGTAAAGTGATTAGGAAGCCTGGTCACAAATCGTTATTTTTAAATTCTATTTTTCTCAATTGCTTACGTTTCTATCAAAATTAAATTATACCTGTGAGAACAATCTCGTCGAAATGTCATTTTGACTTGTGAGAAACGTTCAAATACATACAGCACACAATGCCATAGGTTAAGAAGGACTGAACTAATCAACTTTGGATTTTTTCAAACAATGGAAAAAATTATTTTTTAAACGTGACTTTTCATTCTTTTTTTTAAAACAAAAAAAAAACGTTTTAAACGTTTTTCAACCAATATTTTTCTCTTGAGTTTCATTTTTGTGACCGGATTTTGAGTGAGGCACTGGCGCGCAAAAATTAGAATAGTCAAATTTTTTGAAAAATTATCAAAAAAAAAAAAAAAAAAAAAAAAAAGAGTGAGAATGAGGATGAAAGCTAAAGCTATACAGGGTGTCCGGGGAGCACTGTACAAAATTTCAGATTTAGATACAATCCGCGGATACCACTAACAAAAAGTATCGATATCAAAAATTGAAGGGGCAAAGGAAAAAAAAAATGAGATTTTTTTTTTAAGGCCATATGGGTAGCACTAGAAAAATTAAACATATTTAATTCTCAAGATTTTTTGTCTATGTTTGAAAATTTTCAAATTTTGATGCACCGCAGCTCCTTCATTTTCAAAGATAGACAGATTTCTCACATAACAGTTTTGGTTTCTCTCAAAGAGTTACACCCATAACATACGTTGTCATAATGAAATTGTTAATTGTTTCGATTTTTATGCCTTGCTGGTATGCTGGTTCCCCTTAATAATTTTGAGGAAGGCGATACCTTTGACGTGAGTTTCTTTTTGCAATAACTTCTTCGGTTTCAAAGATATAGACATCCAGATGTAATCATAACTTTTTTTTTCTTTTTTGGAGTACTATTTCTTGGTGGTGTCGGAAATTTTTTTGGATGCAGGTTTGTCAATCGAATTTGCTAAGAAAGTTCTGTAGTGCCTTCATTTTCAAAGATAGGCAAAAAATTACAAGAATGGAAAATGTTTACTTTTCAAAAACTACCCATATGCTCAATCAAAAAAAATTGTCAGTTTTATTTTACCTTGTCCCTTCAATTCTTGAGATAGGCACCATACATATAAAACTTGGTACACACGTACTGGCAATAACGGGTAGGTATTTTGTACAAAAAATAAGTTCTTAAATGCGGAGAAATATTCAATATTGTAATTTGCTTGAAATTTTTTCTTCAGTGGAGTATGAAAGATCAGCAAATAAAATCGCAATAAAATACAATTTTAATCGAGTGCTTTAAAAAAAATTTCAACCCCTCCCTTTTTCTCGAGTTCGTCGAATGAGCCCGAGTACTAACGGACATGTCTGACTCTTTTAAGTATACTGTCTTAATTATTATCGATAGACGCTTACGGTTTATGAATTATTATCGTTATAACTTTCTTGGTGAGTTGTTGGCAGTTGTTTAATTTGTCGGTGTTTTTGATTTGATCGTGTGGACACAGTTTAATCCAAACCTAGCCGTAAGTTCTAAAACCTCCTATTTATATTTGATTTTAATAAATATAGGTTTATTGGGTTTTGTGTAAATAGGTATATAATTTCAGAACCTATTTTTTACCCTCTTAGTTATATCTAGGTTTCTACTTTTTTATTGCATGCCAAAGTTGCATTGAGGTGACTACAAGTTGTGGAATTCAAATTTAGGGATGATTCTCATACGTAGGTATTTTGCAAAATTGAAGGCGAGGGAAGGATGCAATAGACAATTTTTGTAATAAGCAAAATTATTAATTACAGAAATTTTATTGTACAACTTTTTTTTGAAAATCTTTTCAATTTGAGGTTTTTGGGAAAAATGAGTGAATATTTGAGAAAGGGTAGCACTAAAAAAATGCAACCCTCACTCATTGAAAAAATATATTTATATAGGTACTTGGTATTCAATCAAAAAATCGTTTTTAAACTTTCGATCGTATGAACGACTTTTTTTCTTCATTATAACGTTTATAATCAATAAAAATTTTAGAGCGAACATATTAAGTAATTATTGCTAGATACATATAAATTTTTAATAGGTATAAATTTTTCTGGAATATTTCTCATGAAGAAAAAAACACCCCCTTCTATCTACCAATAGCTCAGAATAATGAAGAAGTAACCTTATTAGTAATTACCTTCTTAGTATCCTAGAACTCCTTATCAATATGAAATTAGACTGTAATAAATAATCAGATAAGGTTACCTAATTATATTGATCAACTGGTATGAAAACTTTTTCACAAAGAAATGCCCTCCAAAAAAATGACCCATTTCCCTGTAAAGGCCCTCGTCCAAGTATTTTTTGGTTCCAATTTCATCTCCTGAGTATACGTGCCATTTCAAGTCCAACGTAATACTTATACGTAAAATAAAATGTTTTCAAGATTAGATAGAACTACCCCTGTTCATATCTACATAATTATATTATTTAAAGCTGCTATGTAATGAAATTACCTAATCGCTAATTTTATAATATTCCTGACATTACGCAATATTTTACAGAAATACCACTACAAATATGAGTTCCTCTTCCTACAAATTAACGTATTTTCCGATTAAAGGCAGTGCAGAACCTATTCGATTTTTGTTGAGTTATGGAGGCGTGGACTTCATCGATGATAGATTTGACGAAAATGACTGGCCAAAGCTTAAAAAAGGTAAATTTTCCTATGCACTTGGTGATTTTAGGTATAGAACTATACAGATACTTGATGATTTTATTTAGAAAATAGATAGTGCTTTACGCATATTCCCATATGCTACACACGCTGTACATTTACATTCTCTAAAACGCTGAGCAAAATCGTTCTTTTCGTGATGTACCTATTACTTCATTGCGCCAAATTACGAAAATATTTTTTTATTTTTTGGAGTCTCCTATCTCGTTTCATTTTTATTCTTATTAAAATTAGATATTAGACTATTGATTTAAAATAACTAGAGAAGAGATTATTGATGAATTAATGATTGATTGATAAATTTGATTAGCTGCTAGCGGTAACTTGAGGATTTTTTTGACTCGTAACGTAGTTTAACAATTTTGAATTTAGAGATTTTGGGGTGGGGGGGGGGGGGAGGGAAACATTACAATATTGAAAAATTTTTCAAACGAAAGTTGTAGATTGACTGATTGAGATCTTGGAAATAAGTTTAGTTATTACAAAAATTTCAATTTGACCCCCCCCCCCTCCTTTGAGTTTTCAAAATGAAACATAGAAACTTATTATTCAAATGTGACCTGTCATAAAGAAACCAGAGAAAAATTAATTCTTCTATTCAGAAAATTGTTTTCAATTTTTCTTGGAGGGTTAGTCAAATGGTGTATACGTACAAATTTACAGCCTGATCGGGTCAGTTTTGAATTGTCTGTGACAATTTTATGAAATTTTTTATTAGCAAAAAGCAGGGTTGTAAATAACGAAACTTTTTTTCGTTATTTCAGTAACGTTATTATTTCGTACTGAATTCATGTGATTTTTCGTTATCGTTTCGTTACGGTATTTTGTTATTTTCAATTTTTCGTTACGTTCCGTTATAATGTTACTCAGATCACCAAAATTTCTTTAATTCTTCAGTTTTGTAATTTTGTTACGTTGTTATTTCGTTACTATATACGTGGGTATTCAAAATTTGAGAAATTTCACCCCAAATACACTTTTCTAGCTTGTTGGGAAATTGAACCAATACCAATAGCAAAAATTACGAAATTAAGAAAAAAATAAAGTAAAAACTTTGTATGAAATCAATTCTACTGCATATCAACTGGCTTCAACATAAATATCAATAGGTTTTGTACCGAAATAATAACGTTACTGAAATAACGAAAAAAAGTTTCGTTATTTACAACCCTGGTAGGTAGTATTAGTAATCATGATTTTTTTTTTTTTTTTTTTTTTTTGAACAGAACAATCTACATACATAAATTGCAATGCTAAAAAAATAACGTAACGAAAAAATATAGAAAAAAACGAATTTTTTTCATTATTTTGTTACGTTATTTTTAAAATTTTAATGTTATGTTTTCGTTTCGTTTTCTTCAAACATTTTGTTCCATTATTTCATTTCGTTACAATTTTTCCTCTAGTCAGATTTCGATATTTCGTTACGTTTCGTTACAGACAAATTTTTCGTTACGTTTCGTTATTTCGTTACGTTTCGTTATTTCGTTACGTTAAGTTCCGTTCCAGCAACCCTGGCAAAAAGTGGAAAATTTAACTCTTTTCACTTCTCATCTCGTATACTGGCTGAAATTTTGAGAAAATCAAAAAACCAAGACTAATATATGGTAGGAAATCAAATTTCCACCAAAAAAGGTTCTCTTCACTTTTTGCCTATCGTCAATATTTCAGGAGTTATTTGAGAAAATCAAAAATAATTATAGATGAAAACTCCTGAAATATTGAAGATAGGCAAAAAGTGAAGAGAACCTTTTTCGTTGGAAATTTGATTTCCTACCATGTATTAGTCTTGGTTTTTTGATTTGCTCAAAATTTCAGCCGATATCATGATTCAAAAATTTGAAATTTCATTCAAAATTTAGAATTTTTTGTTTCAAGAATGGCAACACTGTCTGTAAAAAAAAATTTCAATCACTCTAAGCAATCAATTTGAGTTCACTTGGAGTGGCTAAATTATGCCCCAAAAATCAGCTGGATCAGATGAACAGAATGGACTGTGAGAATTTTAAAATTTGTACTGCTCTCCTGTAAAATTTGTCTTTCGGATCAGAACCTGGTTTCTTTGTGACAGGTCACAAATTTGGATGGGAAGGAGGATTCAATCGAAATTTTTGTCAGGATCAAAATCATTCTTTGGACTTCAATCTACAACTTTTGTTTGAAAAATTTTTCAATTGGACTTCATCCCTCCCCTTCAATTTTACATAACACGTCAACACCACATATTTTTTCATACAAAAGTTGTAGATTGAGACTCTAGAAATCATTCCAGTTATTATAAAAATTCAAATTGGACCCTCCCTTCTATCGCTTCCCTCTAATTTTTCTTAGTAATAAAACTTATAAATTATCCAAAATTGGGGGGCGGTATTGGGTCCAATTGAAAAAAATTTCAAACAAAAGTTGTGTATTAAAATCATAGGAATAATTTTGGTTATTTCAAAAATTTCGATTGGACCCCTCCTTTCCCGTCAAAAATTTTAAATTAAGTATGTAATGTGTTATTTTATACTACCTATATAATTATTATATTCGCATTTCGTAAAAATTTTTTCATAATACAAAACGTAACGTCGTCAAAAATGAATAAAATTTTATTTTAAAGTCATTAAATAATTGAAATTACGTTTGGTTTAGATAATAAGTATGTACTTTTGGTAGGTACTTGACATTTATTCGTAACAAATATAAAATTTCCAAGTCAAGAATCAGATCCAACTGAATTGACGTTCGTTCACTTGGTAGGGTATGGGAATATGCAACGGCACATACTTATGTACGTTGTGCCGAGAATACGTAGCACACCTCATGCCACACAGTGAGCCATGCACAGACCACTTGAAAACGTCTGAAATTCGAAAAAAATGAATGTTTATTGATTACCTGTTTATTTTAGATACACCTTTTGGCCAAGTACCCGTACTCGAAGTAAACGGTAAAAAAATCTGGCAATCGACTGCGATTAGCCGTTATCTTGCCAAACAATTCCGTCTCGATGGAAAAGACGACTGGGAAAATCTTGAAATCGACGCCATTGTTGATACAATTCACGACCTTCGTGCGAGTAAGTTTTCTACATTTTACCAACCTAGATGTATTTTTCCCATTGGTAATCTATTAAACATATTGTTCGGTCTTCGGTACAGAAATCAGCGCTCATAATTACGAAGATAATGCCGAAGCCAAAGCTGAAAAATTTGAAGAGTCCAAAGAACTCGTACCATTCTACATTGAACGTTTGGACCAGCAAGTGAAGAAAAACGGCGGATACTTTGTCGGTGGCAAGTTAACCTGGGCTGATATCGTTTTCGTTGCGATTTTGGATTATCTTAATGCCATGCAGAAATGCGATATTATCGAAAAAGCCAAAAATTTGAAAGCTTTGAAAGAGAAAGTATTAGCTGTACCTAAAATCAAAGCATGGGTTGATAAACGTCCGGTGACCGAGTGTTAAAATGATTTTTCGTTTATACCTATGTATATCATGATTTAAAGTACAAATTTGTTATTATCATTTCCTTCATTTAATAATTGAGTAGGTACGTCAATTATTTTATACCAGTAAAGAAAATTAGGTATAAAATTATTTTCCCAATTTCGTTACGTGTCCTACATGACTGTATTTTATAAACTTGTGTAGGTATAGTCGTAAAGTGATTAGGAAGCCTGGTCACAAATCGTTATTTTTAAATTCTATTTTTCTCAATTGCTTACGTTTCTATCAAAATTAAATTATACCTGTGAGAACAATCTCGTCGAAATGTCATTTTGACTTGTGAGAAACGTTCAAATACATACGGCACACAATGCCATAGGTTAAGAAGGACGGAACTAATCAACTTTGGATTTTTTCAAACAATGGAAAAAATCTATTTGATTTTTGTTGAGTTACGGAGGAGTCGAGTTCATTGATGATAGAATTGACCCTAAAGAATGGCCACAGATCAAAAAAGGTAAATTTTGATACCCATCTTGTGCGGTGTTACGTACCTACTTGATGATTTTATTTAGAAAATAGATATGTAGGTACCTATTTTCATGCTCAGATTTACTCTAAAAAAATTGGGGAAAAATTTACCACATTTTACACCAAAAAATTTAGAGATCTATTTCACCAAAAAAATAATTTTTATTCATTGTCCAAAAAAATAATTTTTATACATAGGTATATAAGTACTTCACAAATTGAAACCAAAATTTGTTATTTTTTTTCTCAAAGTAAAAAATTTATTTACCAAAAATAAAGAAAGAAAGAAAACAGAAACACATTTTTTGCATAAAAATTAAGGGATGTTTACCTACTCCAAAAAAATTGAAGATTCTTTAAAAAAATTAATGGAATTTTCCTTTAAAAATAAAATAATTTAAAAAAATTACAGATTTTTTTCTCGCAAAATTGAAAGATTTTATTTTATTTTTTTAAATTGATAAGACGAATAATAATTGATTTTTCTTCAAAAAAGTGAGTATTTTTTTATTCAAAAAAACGAACAATTTAGGAATTTTTTCTTCAGAAAAATTAGGAGATTTTTTTTTCTTTGAAGTAAATAAACTTCATTTCTTTGAAGAAAAAATCTTTCAATTTCCCTGAAAAATTTCTAAATTTCTTGAATTATGAAATCTCTTGATTGTTACTTGTAAAAAAGTATTTTTCAGAAAAAATATTTTCAATTTTAGACAGAGAAAAAAAATCATGATTTTAGATCATATTTTTTTGGAAAATAAGAATCTTTTTTTTTTTGACTAAAAAAAAAATCTCTTAATTTTTTCCCAAATAAGTGCCAATAAAGTTGAGAGATTTTTTGGCTCCTTCCTCCCAAAAAATTAAAAGATCTCTTTTATCAAAAAAATGATTTCTTTCACAAAACAAACAGAATTTTGCATCCCAAAAAATAAAAAACTATTTTTTTCTAAATAAAACTGGGAATAAAATCGTGAATTATTTTCTCTATAATACCTAAAGTTAATCTTTTTTTAATAATAATAATTTTTTTTAAAAATAACAAAAAACAAACTAACAAAATAAAAGTCAATAGATTTTTACTTTTAAACAAATTAATTCTTTTAGGTACTCCAAAAATTTGTATGTATTGAAATCCCCTCCCCTCTCCTCCTCAAAAAATTGAATGGTCTAATTTCAAAAATAATAAGAAATAAGAAGAAAAAGAATGAAAATATGAGAAAAATTGAGATTTTTTTCAAGTTGATTTTTTACTCCTACAATTTAGAGATTTCTTCTGTTAAAGAAATGGGATTTTTTCTATACAAGAATTTATCAATTTAAGGAGTATTTTTATTACAACACAAGAGAAAAATTTTTCACTTCAAGAAAATTTTAATTTCAATTCAAACAAAAAATTGATGGTTGTTTTTCTCTAAAAATAAAAGGGATATTTTTAACATTTTTTACTCCAAAAAATTGTTAATAAATTCTTTTTTTTTTTAGAAAAATATATTCCAATTTTTTGAGAGAAAATTGGAATACATTCCCTAAAAATTTATAATTTTTGCATCGAAACTGAGCGTTTAATGGCGAAAAACACCTCGAATTAACTGTATTTCTAAAATTTTAAATATTACGTACTCTCCTCTAAACTGAAATAATAAAAAAAAAATCCAATTTGTATAAAACAGTTTAGAAAATGAAAAAAAAAGTTTATCTTTGTCATTATTTTCCAAAATTGCTTTGATAATTGAGTAGGTACCTGCATGAATTACCTATTCATTCCAGTGAGTTGAATATAAATGATTTTGTAGGACTATTTTATTTACGTAGGTATCTATTTATTCATTACAATTTTGTATTCGAAATAGTCCGATGACAGGATTATAAACTTGGTAAGCAGTCGAAAATTTATTAAGAGAAACCTAATCAATTAATAATCTATGTAAGTGTGCTGTACAGAAATAGGTATATATATTTATATTTAACTCGTTATTACTAAATTCTATTTCCCTTAATACTGAGAAATTATCAATCACAAATAGGAGGGCTTTCTTATGCGAGATTTTATCGACATATTATACCCATTTAGGATATCTATTACGAATCCCTTGTTCAGTTCAATATCATCCATTGTCATACTTGTATGGAAACTGAATTTTCGTAATAATGTGGATATTATTAGTTTCATTTCGTACACAGCGTAATTTGCACCTAAAAAATAATACCAATAAAAATAGTTTTAGTTTGACGTGGTGCCTCAGCCTCACACACATTCATTACATTAGGTATAGAGAAATAACGGTAGGTATTTAAGTATGTACCTATGCAATTTCTAGCTCCCACGCTGAATGGAATATACGCGAGTTTAGGCCGATTATGTACAGCTTCGGCACTGAAATTATCCGGATTAAACTTGTAAGGATCTGGGTAGTACTCGGGATTAAAATGAACAGCACCTATAGAAACCATAACAACGGTGCCTTTGGGAAATACGCGGTCTCCTGAAATATACAAGAAAAAATTACATCTTCGAACTGGTCCAGCAGTAGTAGTTGATAAAGGTCATCTGTCATCTCACCTATTTTACAGTCTTCTTGTACATCTCTCATAATAAATGGAATTAATGGAAATCTACGTAATGTCTCTTTCAATACTTGATCCAAGTATGATAATCTTGTAATATCTTCTTGCTCTGGGTCGCGATCGCTGTCCCCGAATATTTCGTAAAGTTCGTCGTATATTTTAACCTACATAATGATTGAGTTTATTAAAAGTTTTTTAATTTTTTTTTATTTTCCAAAAAGCTTTAACCTAATTAACCTGAATATCTTGATGAATTGCCACAGCCAGTAAAAAGAAGCATATCGCGCTTGCACTTGAATTTGTGCCCTGAAAATATTATTATTTAATTAAATTTTTGGCATGTAAAGAAAAGTCATTTTATTTGTATTTAGCTGTATGAACACATCTTGGTACCTAGTTAAATAGGTGAGCTAACCTACCCCCGAAATTATACCCATTATTTCATCGTGGACGACAAGTTCGTCATAACCTTGCTCTTCGATTAACTCATAGGCACATGTCAGATACGATTTAGGTGGTATTTCGTCCACTGGTATTCCATCTGGGTTTTCTTTATGTAGTAAGATTTCGTTTTTTATGTAACTCAGTTTGTCATTAAATATCTGTTGAAAGTCAGAATGAAAAATCATTAGATCGTGTTTATATGCAAATATTGAAAAATCCCTTAAAGTTGTGAACTTAAGACTGAATCATTAAATAGGTACCTACTTTTGTAGTAAATTCTAATGTTTTTGTTCTCAACTCTGTAGTTTGCTTCTTGTAATAGAAGTCATTCAGAAATTTCATATGGAACCAAGGTATACACATTCTTTCGTAACCTACTTTCATTGCTCTAAAATAAAATATATATGAAGTCAGAATTGTACCTATTACTCACATTACTCACCTTCTGTTATATACTTAAAATTTTTAACGAATTTTTAAAAAGAATCCTGAACATCTTGTGACTCAACCCCGCATGTTTTTAGACTATTTTAATCACTGATTGGGCTAATAATATTACTCAACATGAATTGGAATGCTAACTTACTTCGCCATACTTTGATGAAATTGCGTTGCCAGTGGGTGTTCCCAGCCGAGTTCAACATTTAACAACAATTCTGCAACAAATATGTAAGAGAAATATAATACCTATACGTATACTTGTAACTTGGTTTCAACTCCAGTGGCTTATACAAAATTTTTCTTGAAAATAATTTTTTTCTAAAGAATATTTGTACCTAATTTTTTACTGAAAACACATTTCTTAAGTTTTTTCAAAATTTTTAACGTTTTATTGATTTAAAAAAATCAGTTTTATTGAAAAACAAAATTTTTATACCTATGTTTGTTGATTTGATTTAAGAACCAAAATTTTTGGTGTTTTTATTGAAAAATCAATTTTTTGAAATTTTTTTAGAAGCGAAATTTTAATTTTTGTTAACAAATAAATTTTAAAACCAATATTTTTGAAAAAAAATTCTTTTCGAAAGAAGAAAAATTTTTAAAGGTCGTAAAACTTACTTCAAATCTGAATAAAAATTGAACATTAATTTAAATAAACAAAACTTAAAACTTTTTTTGAAATACAAAACTTTTGAATTTTTAGCAAAAAAGAACATTTTTAGATTTTTATTGGAAACAAAATGCTAATTTAGGTATGTAGGTACATTAAAAATCGAATTGAAAATTTGTTAGTAGGTAACCCGGTAAACACACCGTATGCGAATCGCGTGCTAATAGAATGCTACATTCGCATCTATCGCATACGAATAGCATACGAAAATAGCGTACTATTAGCATATCAAAAATGTCCGCTTTTTTAGCGGCTAATTTCGAACGCTAATAGTGCGCGAAATTAGCAGCGAATGTAGCGTTCTATTCGCTATTAATTCGCTGGCGATTAGCGTTCGAAATTCGCTTCTAAAAATCAGCCAAATGATATATTGACGATTTCCACTCGGCAATAAGTTAATTATTTCGAAAATACATCTCATTTGTGATCGCAAATCTGTGTAAAATGAAATTATGCCGAATGGTAAAGATTTAGACCTACCTAGTAGTGGTGTTTGATAAATAAGTAGGGCGTAGGTATTTCAATTTACAACTTTTTTCATAAAATTTTTTGATGGACTCTATACCTTCTTCTATTTCGAATAATAAATATCTACGTAGTATTAGATGAAATTAGACAGAAGGGAGGGGGGGGGGGTCCAATCTTAATTTTTATGAAAATCAAAATTATTTCCAAGAATTCAATCTACAACTTTTGTTTGAAAAATTTCTCAATTGCGAGAGGGAAGAAGGGCTAGCCTAACTGAAATTTTTTTCAAACAAAAGTTGTAGATTGAAATCCTAGAAATAATTTCGATTATCATAAAAATTTCGATTTGACTCCTCCTTTCCTTCTAATTTCGCATAATAATGTACTTATACTGCTTCAAACAGGAGAAGGCAGAGAAACAATTTTATTGAAAAATTTTATAACACTGATAAGACGTCGAAAATTTTTCTGTACGATTTGATAAAATTTCATTTCACACAGATTCACGATCACAAATAGATATACATTCAAAATAATTAACTTACTGCTGAGTGGAAGTCGTCCAAGAAACTCAATCTTCGTCTCCATTCTTGTCATTTTGATCAAATCATTGGGATTTTTATTTAAAAAGAAGAAAATACATCAATCAAAACACAAAATCCCCCAACAAAATCAATAAAACTAGAAAAATATTCAGTTTATAGTTAATAAGTCACTGCAACAATCTCAAGTATACACGTTCATGCTTGAAAATGATTTCTCTCGTTCATAAAAAATATTGAAAGACATTGTCGCCAAAATCGTATGTGATTCGCAAGCGAATATCGCACTAATATTGCATGAAATATCTGCACGTTACCCAATGCGATTTTAGCATACGATTCGTAGGCGAATATCGCTCTAATATCGTATGAAATATCTGCACATTTTCTAATGCGATTTTAGTATACAATTCGCAAGCGAATATCGCGCTAATTTCGTACGAAAGATGTACGTATTTTTAAATGTGATTTTAGCACGATATTCGTTCACGAATAGTATACGAATTTATCTCAGAAGATTTTCCTCGATTTTTGCGTTGATTCCGCATTCTATTCGTATGCGAATAGACCGCGATTTTCGTATCTGCTATTTTAGCATACGAATAGCACACGGTGTGTTTATCGGGTAAGTAACTAGAAAATTTTAAAGTTTATTTTGAATTTTTTTATTGAAAAATCAAATTTCTAATGTAATAGGTACCTATTGTTGAATATAATACCTGTTTTAAAATTTTTCTGAAGATTTTTTTGGTTTTTCCTTTAAAAACGATTTCAAATTGTATTAAATTACAAAATTTTGATTTTGTTATTAAAAACAAAATTTTTAAATTAAAAATTTTTGTTCAAAAATTGATTTTTAAAATTTTTGTTCAAAAATCACATTTTTAAATTTTTGTTCAAAAATCACATTTTTAAATGTTTGTTTAAAAATCAAATTTTTTAATTTTTGTTCAAATATAATTTTTTTTTTTTTTCAAAAATTGATTTTTAAATTTTTTTTTAAATAAAATTTTTAAATTTTGGTCAAAAAACAAAATTTCTTTTTTTGTTTAAACTTTTCAAATTGAACAAATCATTAAAAATGTTCCAAAAAACTATTTCATGAAATTTTGTTGAAATTGTTTTTCTTAAGGATAATTTTTTTGATTTTATGAAAATTTATTTTATAGTTCAATTTAGCATACCTTCTATTTCGAATGCCATTTCATAAGTTGCAACGCATAACACCCCCCCCCCCCCCCCCCCCCGTTCATCAAACTAACAAACAGGCGAGGCATGCCTATTGCATAAGTCGATGTGAAATATTGAGCTAATTTTAAAATTATACCAAAGTTGAATGTTTTCATTACTTGATATAATATCGAAGGATAAATTAGATGCATAACTCCAAAAATTGGATTCTGGCTTATCAACTTGTTTTTCAATGATTTTAATTGCGTTTCGAGTTTTCTCATTTATGGGAGCTGTGTATAGTTTCAATCGATTATTTCCAAATGCAGACGTAAGTTTTCTTCTATTCGTTTTCCAAACATCCACTGAAAATTAATACATGATTAATTACGCTGAAAATATTAGGCCCGGTACATAGACATACTAAGATATTTTTTTCAAGTTCGGGAGTTGAAGAACCTAAATTTCTTCATCAATCAAATAAACATACCAGATGCTGTGAATAGTGAATCACCCCAAAAATCGTGAAACGGTGCAAACATTTCAGGTTTTCCCAACATCTTCGAACTCATAAAAACTACCTGCAGAATTTTCGACGAAATTAACATCGATTTTTATGCGAAAATTTTCATTTTGTTGTATACCTATAAGAATTAATATAAAAATGTAGAATTTTACTTCTATATCTTCCACTTTGGATAACCCAATAACAAGATGTCTACCGAACCAGAATTTATACATGTGTCCATATTTCTTAAAATATTGGCCAGATTTTGTCAGCAAATCTAAATGAAAATCATTTATACCGAGCTAGATTTGATGAAATTTTTAATGATTTGTACGAGTCAAAAAAAAAACTATGGTTAACCTTCTCCATAGATGAAATCTTCGTAACTACCAAATATGGAAGATTCTGGCGGACCTGGTATTGTTTCAGCAAATTTGACCAATCTTGGATCTCTTCGGTATGTTTTAACGAGGTATTTATAAATATATGCGATCAATGCTACTAATAATAAAACGTACAACATGATCGCGAAATCAGATGAGAATGAATTCGGAGATATCATCTATGAAATGAAAATATAGGTAGGTTATTTTACTGAAAAATAATTATTTATTGGCATAGGTAACTATGACTTATATAATTCATTATTTACATAAATTTCTTACCTTTTTGAAAACAAAACAAAATTACTTATTGCGAATTAGGTGCGATAGACATGGAGCACGTATATACTTCTTATCCGAACTTTTATTATAAAGTAGGTAGCTAGGTACCTAAAGCAGTTCCCTCGTCCCAATTACAATGCAATAAATACCTACTGGATTTTATCAAACGTATTCATGCAAAACCGATTACGGATCATTAGCATTAGTTACCCTATCTCCACAAAAATACTTAGATATGGTCAAAGTGCATTTCAATTTGCATTTTTGGTAAAATGATTTCAAATTCGAAATTATTTAAAGTATGATAATTCTTGGAGTTTATTATTCAACTTAAACATGAGAAAACTATTTTACAAAATGATGCCACATATATCCATAATCATCTAAAAAAGGTGCCAGTAAGCAGGGTTCGACAGATTTTAAATCCACAAAATTCTCTAAAGGGTATAGCCGGGTTAAGATAGGCGATTTGGCCCACCATACGGATTTTGAAACCAACTAGTGGAAGTTGGTCCCCATGGTCTAAAACCCCCGTGACCAAATTTTTGAGTCGCTACCTCACCCCCTCACCCTCCTAGGGCAAAAAATGCGATTTTTCGATTATAATTTTTGATTTTGGCTGTTTTCAACCGATTTTTTTCAAACTCGGGTAGATACTAGGTATCCTCAAGGGTCATTTATGGAAATTTTTTTAAAATTTTCAAACCTATCTTCACTGTGAAATGCGCGTTTTAAGTTTTCTAACGGCCATTTCGACAAGTTCTTTCAGAGGTGCAATAATTGAAAAAATATATGTTATACACCTAGTCTGGATGTACAACATATATTTTTTTCAGAATTTTCTATATAGGTGGAAGACTTTTAAAAATGCAAAAAACTGATTTTTTTCATCATTTTTCGCGTCAAATGGTCGAAAAAAATTGTCGTCGTAGTATATCACAAAATACACCTAAATACACCATCAACCCAAATTTGGATGAAATTCGTTGATTTTTTCTACTTTTTCTAATTTTTATTTAAATTGACTAAGTGACGCCATTTTGGGAACCCCCGTGTCGCATATATTTTTTCAATTATTGCACCTCTGAGAGAACTTGTCGAAATGGTCGTTAGAAAACTTAAAACGCGCATTTCACAGTGAAGATAGGTTTGAAAATTTTTTTTAAATTTCCATAAATGACCCTTGATGATACCTAGCATCTACCCGAGTATGAAAAAAATCGGTTGAAAACAGCCAAAATCAAAAATTATAATCGAAAAATCGCATTTTCGCCCTAGGAGGGAGAGGGGGTGAGGTAGCGACTCAAAAATTTGGTCACTGGGGTTTTAGACCATGGGGACCAACTTCCACTAGTTGGTTTCAAAATCCGTATGGTGGGCCAAATCGCCTATCTTAACCCGGCTATACCCTTTTGAAGTAGAAAAGATTTTGGGGTTTTTCAATTTATCAAAAGGAATTAAAATCCATATTCCTTTTTTTTTTTTTTTTGCTTGGTTTGGTTTGGTTATTATGATTGCGACTTTTTCTATGAGGTTTTTTATAAAAAAATTTACGTATTTTTTTCTTACTAAAAACAGATACTTCTCCGATAAAGTTGAAAAAAATTTTACTTTTTTTTTTACTTCGAAAAAATTGAAAACTTTGCTATAGGTACTGACTCAAAAAAAATATACATAAGTATAATATATAAAGACATTTTATATTGTAAAAAAATTATTTATTCTAAATAATGGTTAAATCATTAAATTCGGAAAAAATTGAGAAATTTTCTTCTCCAAAAAATTTTTAATTAAAAAAAAAATAAAAAATTTCTGTTGTTCAAACTAATTGAGAGACGGACAGGGAGTTTTCTCAAAAAAAAAAAAAATTCTTACTAATACGCACTTTCTTAATAAAGATCTTTTCTAAAAAATTGAGTAGTTTTTTTAACTTAGCTCGAGAAAAACAATTTTTTTATTTCGAGGAAATTCAAAAATTTGAAAAAAAAAATTTTATTGAGACGAAATCAAAAAAAAAAAATTCGCTTGGAAGATTTCAAAAATATTTTGTAATTCAAAAAAATAAAATTGAGAAACTTTTTTTCGAAATAAATGAATAAAATTTGCTGACTCCGAAAAATAAAATAATAATAAATGTTTTACCTATTTGAAGAAAAATTAGAATTCATTCTGCAAAAGAATTCGTTTTTTTTTCGAAATTAAATTGAAAGATTTTTATTTTCAATTTTAAAAAGAAAGGGCTAAAAATTTGAGCTTTTTGCTCAAAGGCGGATCATATTCAACTCACTTTCTCACCACGTAAGTGAAAATTTTATGATAAATTCAAAAAAATAAAAAAATAAAAACATGTTGTTATTCATTTAATTAGATAAAATAGATAATTTCTTATTTGACTAAAGTCAGTACTATAGTAGAGCGATAAGAAGCAAGAAGTACAAAGGTCTTTTATTTCCCCCTAACTGAATTTAAGTCGGCCCTGGCCACCACCTTTTTTATTGATCAATTTTCAAAATCTTGCCTATTTTTGGTCATAACCTATAGGTATTAATGTTTTTCTTCTTCATGAAAATAAATTCCCAATTTAATCAATTTTTCAAAAAGAACAAAAACGAAAAAAATGAGAAATTTTTTTGTGCCTATAGAATTTGAAGTTTTTATTAGAAAATAATTATGTTATTTATGTTGCTCCATTTTTTTTTTTCGTTTAAATTATGTTGTTTTTTTTTTGAGATATCAGCATCTACGAAATAAAAATATAGGAAGGTTATTTTACTGAAAATTAACTGTTTATTGGTACACTAGATAGGTACTAACTAGATATAGGTATAGGTATCCGAATTAATTTTTATATAATTTATTATTGTTCATTATTTATAGTAAGTGTATTTCTTACCTTTTTGAAACAACACACAACTATGTACTTATTGCGAATTAACTAAGTTATTCGATTGACATAGAGCACGTACACATAATTATATACTTATCCCAGCTTTTATTATAAAGTTGATACCTATAAAGCAGTTCCCTCAATGGATTTTATCGCACTTCTTCGTGTGAAACAATTTTTAAATCATTCATTACTGATTATCTGTCCACCAAAGTACATGCAAACGATAAATTCATTTCACATGTAGGTATACAATAAACATAGACGTAACTCAGACGTAAATTGTATACATTTATTTTTAGACCCAGCTATCGGTGCTCAAAAGAAGGATCAAATTTAGTACATTTCCCTATCCTACCACGTAAAAATGCCATAATTTGATGATAAATTCAAAAAAGAATAAACATAGATAGGTAATTATTTTTCACTTGAATAATTAAAAAAATAGGTAAGTCGTATACAGGGTACCTAATGTAAAATTCGATTCATGATTGTTTCCTAATTCGAGGTTTAATTGACAACTTAAGAGCGTTACTGCGAGTCACAGATCCCATGTTAAATTTGATGTCATTCATTGTCATTGTGGTATGGAAACTAAAATTTCTCAGTAAACAACTTAGTATCAATTTGAATTCCAGCATGGCAAAATTTTGTGCTATAAAATAACATTGTATGATCAAAATAGATGCATGTACCTACCTACCTATCTACCTACCTACGTGTAATCTCCAATACCTACAAAATGTAGGTACTTTCAAAGTTATGTAGATTCGTATTTCGTAATACCTACCAATACAATTTCGAGAAGATGCACTGAATGGTAAAAAAGTTAGTTTATGTCGGTTTTTTACAGCTTCGGAATTGAAATGTTCGGGATCAAAGTCCATAGGATTGGGATAATATTCGTGATTAAAATTCACAGCTTCGATAGAGACTAAAATTACTGTACCTGCTGGAAATAAACGATCTCCTGCAAAAATTTGATTTACTTAGTACGTGTAGTATTAATGAATGTAGAAATTATATCTACCTGCCTATTTTACTATCTTCCTGAACTTCTCTAAGTATAAACGGAGCGACGACGGTGAACCTTCGTAAAGATTCTTTCAATACTTGATCGAGATATGGCAACCTTTTCACATCTTCTTGCTCAGCATCACGATCACTATCACCAAATACGTCATAAATTTCGTCGTACAGTTTATTCTGCAAAGGAGATGAATAAGTATAGGTATAAGTTGCATTTAGAGGATGTTAATTTCTACTTTTTTCTTCTTTATTAGGAGTAAAAATTTTTATTTTTAACTAACCTGTATATCTTGATGAATAGCGATGGCGATTAGGAAAAAGGAAAGAGCACTGGCGTTAGTATTTGTACCCTAGGATGTTAAATAGATAGGTAAGTATATAATTTGAAGAAAAAAATTTTCAACTTTGATGTTGAAAAGTTACCCCAGATACCACATTGAATATTTCATCACATATAACTTTTTCATCGTATTTTTCTTCGAGCATTTGACATGCAATTTTACGAAATGATTTGATTGAATCTGTAGATAGGTACGTCCAGTCCAGGTATGCCAAAAAATAAAAATAAAAATTTTAAATAGCTATTTTCTATTGATTAAAGAACAATTTTACAAAAATAATAGGTACGAGGTAAATACCTAGCAAGCAAGATGTAGCAGATAAGAAGGTATACAAAATACTTGATTTGATCGTATCTTTAGCTTTACCTGTGGACTCATTTCCTCCATCTTTGTCGCAAAGTGTTTGATTTGTTTCGTGTTTTATATCATTTATTACCTGTTTTATATATTAAAAGCAAAGTAAATAAAAAATGAATTATGATACCTAGGTACCCCTAATAGTAAATTTAATGTGGGAATGTTTTGGTTGTAATATGTCTTCTTTTTCAATCTCACAAAATTAAAAAAAAATATTCATGGAAATAATTTTTTTTAATTTTACCTACATACATAAGCATTTTTGTTTTGTATAAAACATTGTCTCTTTTCCTTTTCCTCTTTTTTGGGGTGAGGGGAGGGGAGGGGATAAAATGTCAAAATATGTATTTGTGCTAAAAATTTATTTATTTTTCAAAAGAAAAGTTCGGAAAAGCGTTTTTTAAAAATGTTATTGATTTTTTTTTAAACAAATAAACTTAGTCATAAAAATTACTTATCTCTTGAAAAATTTAAAAAATATTTGTTTTCATTTTTGTAAGAAACTTTTATCTATCTGATTTTTAATTTTATTTCACAAAATTTTTAAAGATTTGTGTTCGAACATAAACTTGAATTTGAACATTTTTTTTTTTCTTTTTCTTAAATTAAAAATTTTTATTCAACCCAATTTTTTTTTTACGTAGGTAAAGAAAAAATTTGAAGATATTTTTTTTGGATTCAGTCTACTTTGTCCTAATGGATTATATCCTAATTCCCTTTTTCCCACAAAAAGGGAAAAATAGTGGATTATATCCTAAAAAATTTTATAGCGAGTAAAATTTCCCTCAAACAGGGAAAGTCCACAAATTTTATCAGTAGGGCTAGGATATTCTTTCTCCAAAAAAGGCGAAATATGCGCTTAAAAATTTCCTTAAAAACATGAAATATTCCCTTGAAAGACGTTGAGAATGTTTTTTAAAATATCACACAGAATCTATTTTACTTAAATGAAGAAGAAAACTGACAGATTAAAAAAAGTGAAAAATTGTCTTTCAAAATATCCGAGAATTTTTCGAGACAATTTTCTGACGTACACGAACACAAAAATTTTAATGAATTTTTTTTTCTTTCAATCCAGATTTTTTTTGAAAATAGATAGCAGTGTCATAGAATTCATCAATTTTTCTCCTATAAAAAATTCCTAAAAATCAGTAACTTGGTTGAAACTAAAAAATTTTAAATTAACAATTTTGTTGTTGCATTCGTCTTCTGTTCACTTAAATCATAATCTTCTTTAAAAGTGTACAATAGATATTTAAGTAGGTAGGTGTTCTATGTACGAGAAACGTTTAGGACATAATCCACTGTTTTTCCCTGTAAGAGGGAAATTTTATAGGGAGTAAAATTTTTAGGATATAATCCACTGGTTTTCCCTGTTTGAGGGAAATTTTACTCGCCATTAAATTTTTTAGGATATAATCCACTCTTTTTCCCTTTTTGGGGAATTAGGATATAATCCATTAGGACAAAGTAGACATCACCTTTTTTTTGTTTGTCTTGCTTTGTGTTTGTTTTTTCATTATTTTTATTTATTTATTTATTTTTTTTTTTTTAAACAAAAATTGGACATTTTTTAAAAACAAAGATTATAAAATTTTTAATCTATTATTTATTTATCTACTTTTCAAAAAAAAAATTGAAATTTGATTTTTCTCAATTTGTCTTACACAAGCATTTCAACAACAATTTTAATGAATTATTTTTAGAAAGAATTTAAAAATTGAATTTTCTAACAAATTACAAAAAAATTATTGTAACACCCAAACTTCTATAACACATTTACTTTTTCAGTGTCCCAAATATCAAAACGAAAGATCCCTATACCTATCCTCCAATAGTACGAAAGAAGTCCTAACTGATGACCTCAATAAAATTCAAAACTTATTATCCTTTCTATCCAAAACTGGTTTACGATCCCTTCTATAACTAATCCTCCTCCGTGACACGCCACTAGCCTTAATTGCTGTACAATGCGTTTAAAGAAAAAAAAAAATGTTCTCAAGGCGACCTCAAATTGGGCTTATTCATAGAAATTTTTTCAAAGAGAATATTTCAAAATTTTGTTTTAAATAAAAATTCAAATAGAAACTTTAAAAAAATTGTTTGTTTATTATTTAGGAAAAAATCAGAAAATTTGTTCTTCAATAAGGGTGGAAAATTTCGGGTTTCAACAAAAATGCATTTTTTTAAAAAGAATATTTCAAGTTTTTTTTTCAACTAAAATTTGAATTTTTCAAATTTGATTTTTTTAATTTAATAAATTTTTTGAGAAAAAATTTGAAAAATTTTGTAAGAAATATTTAAAAATTCAAGTTCTATTTCTCAAGAAAATCTCAAAAATGTATGTTTTTAAACAAAAATTTAAACATTTTTATTTTCGAAAAAAATTTAAATACCTAGCTAGGTATAGAATATAGATAATTATATTTTTAAAATATAGGTATTTGTTAAGGAAAAATTCTAAAAAAAGTTTTAAACAAAAATTTTGATTTTTTAAAAATCAAAATCAAAAAATTTCGTGGTGGGGAAATTTTTTGATTTTTTAACAGGATTCCAAAGTAAATGTAATTGAGCCAAAATTAGAAAAATTGGAACTCATAAATTTAAAAATTGAGTTTTTTGAAGTTGAAAACTCGTTTTATGGAATAACTACATATAAAAATGCGAACAACACAGCTATCGACTTCAAACTTCGTATACTGACTCTCACAAACCTACCAAACACATGGTTCAAGTTTCAGCGTTCCAGTGTTACCACAAGCGCAGCTATAAAAGTTGTGATGTTACTTTTCAAATACCCCTGTACTGTACAGCCTACGCATTTAAGTATGTGTACTTATTAAATTTATTTTCGAGGTGAACAATTTTTATAATTTTCGTTAGAAGTGTTGACCTTAAAATTTCACAGATAAAATTGAAGATTATTTTATTACAGTAAACTTGTACCTAAATCAGTGGGTATGGATCGTATTTAGACCTACTTATAACATTGAAATGAGAAGATTATAATTTGTAAATAATTGAAGATAAAACATGTTACAGTTGCCAAGAAATGGATTTACAGGTGCTTACGATAAAGATACCTATGCCTATTTGGCTTTGCCAAAATGTAAACTTGGGGGTTATAAGAGGGGAAATCACTTGATCATCACATGATGGTATTTTCCTTTTGAAAAGTAAATGGGTAGGTAACAATAAAATAAGTAGGTTCAAGTAGGTATTCCAAACACAGTTGCGGTCATTATCTTAATAATTATACTTTGAGCCAATTACAGATAAGAAGGTTGGTTTAATTGATATTTTATAACCACCGTTCATCTGTATGTCTTTCATTTTGATAGTAGTTGTATAGAAATTAGAAACTAAAATTTCTCAAAAGTGGGATCAACACCAGTTTCAATTCTACCATGGCGTAATTTTGTTCTATAAAACACGATTGTAAATTAATAGGTACCTGTCTAATTCTGCCAAAACTCACTTTTTTAAAAAAAGAAAAAAAAACTGATTTCTCAAAGAAAAAAAAATCGTTTTTTAGAAGAAAAAAAAACTACCATTTTCTAAAGAAAGAAATCTCATTTTTTTAAGAAATTTTTTTTTTTTAAATCTCTCATTTTAAAAAAAAATTAAATAAAAAATATATTAAAAAAAATTTAAAAATCTATTTAAAAAAAAAATAAAAAATCTAGGTATTAATAAAATCCATTTTTTTAAAAATAAAAAAATATATTTTAAAAAAATCTCTCATTTTTTGAAAGAAAAAAACTCTTACTTTTTTTTAAAGAAAGAAATCTCATTTTTTTCAATGGAAAAATCTAATCTTTTTAAAAGAAAAAAAACTCATTTATTAAGAAAAACATCTTTTTTTTAAAAGAAACAAAAAATTCATGTTTCTAAATTTTTTTTTTCCAAGTGAAAAAATTTCCCCAATTTTTTGCATTGCGTAAAATTTTGGAATAAAAAATTCTCATTTCCCATAATTTTTTTTTTATAGGTACCTATCTTTAAATTTGGAGAATCAGTTTTTCTTCACGTGACTGAAAACAATATTTTCATTTTTAAAATTGACTAACAAAAATGTTGACAAATGGTCATAACAATAAAATATGCAACAAAAACTGCAATATAATAAAAAATTTAATATTTAAAAGCACAAGTGGGTATACACAACACACTTGATAATTATAAAATTATACTTTCGTGCAAATTACAAATAAGACGGCTTTTTGATTCTTTCTTTAATTGATATTTTATACCCATCGGGGCTGGTCATTATGAAACCCATATTCATTCGTATGTCTTCCATCTTGACCGTTGAATGGAAACTAAAATGTCTCAATAGAGCGATCAACGTCAGTTTCATTTCCAACATGGCGTAATTTTGTCCTAAAACACGATTGCAAATTAATATAAGTCTGCCATAGATAGGTATGGACAATATAACCTGCATCAATTCAAACTAACCGATACAATTTCTTGCTCCAACACTGAAAGGTAAAAATGTCATTTTATGGCGCTTTTCAGCAATTTCGGGATTGAAATTTTCTGGATTGAATTTATAAGGATCTGGGTAATACTCTGGGTTGAAATGAACACCTATGATGGATATTATAAGAGACACTCCAGCTGGGAATACACGATCACCTGTTTAAAAAATAAAAATAAAATTACACGAGTAGATATAATTCATTACTCAAATGCTAGGTACTGCAATATAATTTTTACCTATTTTTCCATCTTCTTCTACGTCTCTAAATATAATTGGAACTAAAGTGAATCTTCTTAATGTCTCTTTGAGTACTTGATCAAGGTAGGGTAATCGTTTGATATCATCATGGTCGGCGTATCGATCGCTGTCACCAAATACTTCAAAAATTTCATCGTATAACTTGGCCTGAAAATAAGTAGGTAATGCAAAAAATTGGTTAGGTAGCTCACTGGTACTTCGATTACTTTCTTATGATATGTTGAATTATTTCTTGACCTGTATATCTTGATGGATAGCAATAGCTAATAAAAAGAATGAATTGGTAATTGCTGTGGTGTCTGTGCCCTGCAATCAAAATATTATACGTGTAAACACTAACAACTTCCTTATCAGCAATACTAATGCAATAAACAGCTTAAAAAGATCACAAACGCAATAACCTACTCCTGTAATCATTGTGATAATTTCGTCGTGCATTAGTGTTTCATTGTTTGCCTCTTCTTGTAATTCATACGCAGTTGTTAAGAATGACTTTAACGATATAACTAAGTACAAAGTTTTTTGATTAGGAAAATAAATTCTAAAAAAATTATCGCCAATGAATAATTAGAATGTTTACCTTCATCTGGTGACTGATTTACTACATTCTTACGACAACGAATATCGTATTTGATTTCATTCAATTTATCTCGTACAGTCTTCGAAAAAGTACACGAACGGATTAGATTGATTATTTACGGCGTTAAAATAGGCATTTTTATTAACACGATAATATATTGCCTATCAAACGCCTTACAACGTTGCTCTCGTTGCAACTACGACTGACGTCGGAGTTATAATTTAATTTGTAATTCTTGAAAATAATTTTACTTGTTTGGAAAACTTCATCATACTTCCTCTAACTTCTTCAACTTGTTTTTTGTAAAATAAATCTCTGATCCAGTTGATGTGTAACCATGGTCTGACCATTTTCAGAAAACTAGTTTCCATACCCCTAGATTAAAAAAAAAAACTGTAATATTTTTCACGTTTTATCCAGTTTACTCAAAGATGGGTTATTAGGATGGTCCGTATTTGAGTGGACCTTGGTGGCTTTCCACTTTAAAAAAAATTAATAATCTAGCCAACTTTCAAACTCATGCCTTTTTTGGCTATACTTGAATTAATAGAATTTGTTCGTTTTCGAAAGTAATTTTAATTTCAAATTTTATTTTCTTCTCAACTCGTGTAATAATCTTGAAATTAAAAACACTTGGTAAAATGAAAAATTGGTGATTATTTCTTATGAAAAGGAAAAACTTTGATCCATTTTACCAAAAAGAAGCAAAAGTTTGATAGTCATTCAATTTTTTCATAAAAAAAAAATGAGGTCGTTAGGGACGAGTGAATCGCCGCAGTACTGCCTATTTGGCTCAGTAAAATTTACCAAGTCCAATACTACATAAATACTTGATATTCAAAATTTGAGGGGAGGGGGATCTAATAGAAATTTTTGTAATAACCGAAATTATTTTCAAGACTTCAAGCTACAACTTTTGTTTGAAAATTTTTTCAATTAGACCCATCTTTCCCCGCCTATTTTGCATCCGAAATTACCAATTAAAAATTATAAGAGTGAGGAAGGAAGGGACCAATTGAAAATTTTTTGAAATAAAAGTTGTAGATTAAAATCCTAAAAATAATTTTTGTCATTTTTAAAATTTCGATTGGATCTCTCCCTCTCCTCCAATTTCACATACCTAACATCAGATTGATATTTTTCAAAATGGGGGGAGGGGGTCCAATTGAAAATTTTTCAGACAAAAGTTGTAGATTGAGGTCCTAGAAATAATTTTTGTTTATAAAAAATTTTCCATTAGACCCTTTCCTCCCCTCCTATTTCGCATAATATGACTTACATATTTATTCTATTAAAAACTGGTAGAAGTAGGGGTCCAATTGAAAAAATTTTCAAACAAAACTTGTAGCCTAAAGTCTTAAAAATAATTTTGGTTATTACAAAAATTTCGATTAGAACCCT
This sequence comes from Balanococcus diminutus, assembly GCA_959613365.1. Lineage (NCBI taxonomy): Eukaryota > Metazoa > Arthropoda > Insecta > Hemiptera > Pseudococcidae > Balanococcus > Balanococcus diminutus. The sequence goes on along the minus strand of OY390715.1, from coordinate 30,104,663 downwards.
ACCTCCCCTCCAATTTTTAATATCAAGTATTCATGTAAATAAAGGAAGAATAAAAAATAAAGAATTATTTCCTGATAAAATAAAACAATTTCGGGTGCTGAGACAAAACAAAATCGAAAGTCCAAATTAAGGACCACCTTAATGTAGAATGCTATTATAAAAATTAGTTATTACTCGTACGTACGTTTTGACACATTCGTGAAATTGTAATACGGTCTTATCGTGGGAGTCCAATTCAACGTTTAAAGAGGTTTCTAAAAGGAAGAATTGTTATTTTGAAAATTTTTATCGTCTGGCAGGGAACGAAACATTGATGTGAATCAGGATTTTAAAATTTCCTTACTTGTAATTACATCAAAGGATAAATAAGGTAAATAATCCCAAGCGTCGAATTCTGATCCATTTATCAATTTTTTCATGGCGTTAACAGTTGAGTAAATTTTATCGTTGAACTCGGGCGTATAAAGACCCATTATGTTGTTACCAAAAATGGGCTGAAACCTTTTTCTGTTCTTTTTCCAAATATGCACTGAGAATTTAAATTGAGTGCAACAAATTAGGTAGGTACACGAAGGATGTCGAGTATACCTAATATCATAATTAAGTACATACTTACAATATACATACCTAAGAACAAAAATAATTAGCTGATTATTCAACTTGAACTACCTACTAATTTTTTTTTTCCTAATACTATTACGTTTAAAAAATATAATTACATTAATTACAAATATCATTCTATTGATAATTTTTTGATATCAATATTAAATTATTAATTATTTTGGGTTCTTGTAAAAAAAATTTAATTACTTTTTAAAATGAGTTTTGCTAAAGGTAAAAGTAAATAAAATAATTCACTCGTAATCAATTAATTATTTAGTTATAAATATCTAGAATCATGCAATTAACCTAATTAAAATTATACCTACTTACATATTGTGAGTTGGTAGGTTGGTACCTATCATGTGATATTTTTGAACTCAAATTTTTTTTTACAGTAAATATGAAATTGTAGGTATCTTCCTACGTAAACATGATTGTGGTAATCTTACTTGGGCCTGTAAATAGTCCGTCACCCCAAAAATCTTGAAATGACCTGAATAGTTCTGGTTTTCCCAACATTTTTGAATTCATGAAAACGTCCTTCAACATACATATTTTTTATTTAAAACGTATGTACTTATCTCATGATTTTTAAATTTTTCTATCTTAGAATAACGAACCTCCAAATCTTCAGCTTTTGATAGGCCAACAAGTAAGTGTTTGCCAAACCATAGTCTGTACATATGACCATACTTCTCCGAATACTGCATTAATTTTTCCATTGCATCTGAATACATGTTTCAATTAGGTAATCATTTCTTATTTAATAAATTAGCGAATAATTTATTTATGTATTTGATTATTTGTTAGTAGTATACGCACGTGTTCCTCCACGATAGAAATCCAAGCCATTGCCTATTAGAGGTAAACAAGGTGGGCCTGGCAATTCTTCGGCAAATTTAATATGCCTCGGGTCTTTTTTAAAAGCTTCGATAAAATACTTGAGTAGTAATAGTAGAAAAATAACCAGGAGACTAATTAAAACTGCTACATGGTTCGATACAATGATTTCTAGCAATTTAGACATCTTTAACCACCTGATGCAGAGATGAAAATAAATTGAACAATGTAGGTATAAACTCAATTTGTAAAGCAGCTTAATTAAAAATTTTTGTACACTTACCTTTTAAGAAAAAATACGGAGTTCTTAATGCTAGTATTCGAAGAATATTCGTTGAATTAAAACTAAACGCAAATTATTGAGAAGTTCGCGAGACGAAGAGTATCTGTTAAATGGTAAAGTTTCAAAGGTTATTCACACTACTTACTTCATTTTATCAAGTTATACAAATATATGATCCAAATCCAAGAGGTCAATACATCAATAGTGCAATATTTGCGATAAGATTTGGAAATGATGTCGACTTTGATTTTCCATTTCAATCTAAAAATAATTTTACCCAGTTTGAAAAAGAAAGTATGTATAGGATATGTACATTGTACGTTTAATTTTAATCACGTATCTAATACTCGTATAAAATATTATATTGTATCTGATGAATCAGAACATAAAAAAAAACTCAAGTCTAAACTAAAGTTCATTGACGGCATCAGCGTAGGCAGTTTTATCAACACGACGCAACGTTAGGTATAGGTAGCCTTTTGAAGTATTTAGTGAAGTACTTTCTTCTTTCTCTCTACAGGGTGTCAGCAAGGTGAATAGGCACCCACAAGAAACAAAAAATGGTATGTGCACGATCAAAAAAAATACTTTCCATAATTAAATTTGAAAATCCAAAATCCAAAAAAAAATTACTCTCACATCTGGCCCATATCAATTTTCGAGTAGATAACTCATCTTTTAATTTTTTTCAGGAATCTCAATTTTTTGTCCTTTCTTTTTAAAATTAAAAATAAAAATCTTTCAATTTCTTTCCAAAAAAAAAAAACAATTCAATTCCAATTTTTCCTGGGATGAAGCATCTTTTAAAACTAATTTTTTTTTTTTGGAGTCGGTGTAATAAAAATTTTAATTAATTAATTAATTTAAAAAAAGTTACTCAATTTTTTTAAAATTGCAAAATAATATAATTATGAAAAATCTGATTTTTTTTTGCCATAAAAATATGTCTTCGTAGGTACATTTTTTTTTTTTTTTTTTTTTTTTTTTGAGAAAAACTCTCGTCTGTATTTTTCAAATTTTTAAGAGAAAATTTTTTGAAAAAAAAACTTTTAAATTTCAAAAAAAAATCGAAAAACTTTTTTGGTTTGGTGTATGTTTTTTAAAAAAATCTTTCAATTTTTAGTTAAATAAATTTCTGAATTTCCTCGAAATAAAAAAATCGATTTTTTTCGATCCAATCCAACCTAAAATAACTACTCAATTTTTTCGAAAAGATTATAATTAGTAAAAACATTGTTGTTTTTTTTTAAAGAAAAAAACTCCATATCAGTCTTTCAATTTTTTTTTTGAAAAATAACTATTTTTGTTTTTTTTAAATTAAAAATTTTTTGGAGAAGAAAATCTCCTACTTTTTTTGAATTTAATTTCTTTATTTTTTTGGAGTAAATACTTTTTTTTGCAATAAGAATTTTTCTCACTTAATTTTTGGAGGAAAAACTGATTTCTTTTTACTATAAAAATGTCTTATAATTTATTTTTGAGTAAGTACCTATAGTAAAATTTTCAATTTTTTTGAAGTAGAAAAATGAGTAATTTTTTTTTAAAAACTTTATCGGAGAAAAAAAATCTGTTTTTAGTATGAAAAAATTTCTGAGTCATCTGGATCTGGAACAATACAAAATCAATTGTTTGTAGCCTAATTTTTAAAAAATCTCATCAAGTCGCACTCACAACAACCAAACCAAACAAAAAAAATTTTGGATTTCAATTCCTTTTGAATGCTTTTGACAACTTGAAAAAAATCCAAAATCTTTTCTATTCCAAAATTTAAAATCCAAAATCCAAATCCGGATTTTGTGGATTTAAAATCTTCTGAACACCGAATAAAAATGTAACTTGGTCGCTTTTGGAATAACTCACACTCTGTCCCAGTTATCATCCTTTCAAGACAGGAAAATAGTAACTTTTTGAAAGCAACAAAAATGTAAGTTCATCATCCATTATGAATTTGCCTATTTAAAAAAATGAACGCACTAAGGAACCTCAAACTTCGTAAATACCAGTCTTCGAACCTTGGTAACCCTTTATTTTCATACTTAGGCAAAAAAAAGGTCAATGATAAAAAACTAAAAAAACTTTCATTTTTATTCTCCCTTGCTGCGTCAATTTTTGAGATAATATGCAACATATGTTGCATCATTTTATTCACCCTGTCGATTTTCATAGCTGCAACACTTGAGAAACACCCCGAGTCAAAGACAAAACCACACGATTTGGATTCTATATCTAATTCAAAACAAATAAATTAAAACCGTTGAAAAAAACTTTAATTAAAAAAATCTCATCAAAGACAACAGTCTTCTGGCAAATGATTACAAAGAAAAACCTGCAATATTCCACTGAATGAAAAAAATAATCTATAATAACTGTTCATTTACGTTTGCTGACATATCTAATAATTTCCAAGCAGCTCTAGGATTCAATTCACTGGTATCTCGACAAAGCGCCCACACGTAATTCACCCTGAGAATTTTTTCTGGATCTCCTTCAACGACTGCGCCATTTCGGTCTTTCATACATATAATTTGTTGAGCTTGAAAAGAAATAATTAATACCGGCCCGTGTTCCATCATTTTACCCATTAGCAAGTCAGTTTTATCGATATCTAAAACTTTAGAGTTGAATATTAATCCGTTCTGAAGAGCCTCCTTTAGAGGAGTGGAAATTACGTTGAATGGCGCTTCGTGACACCAATCTTTCAAAATTTCTAGATCCCCTCTGACTATAGCTTCTAATATATTTGGTATTATATCTCGTTCACATAGTTTTAGAAATTCTTCTTTATCGAAATTCGGATCTAATTTGCAAATTTCCGTTAACACTTCTGATAGTTCGGTTTTTTGAAACAGGCCGCCAACTATATCGGTAACTTTATCGGTAACGAAACGTGATGCCCTGACGACAGGATTGTCACTTTCGTCATATTGAATTTTCCAGTCTAATATTTTATTTATCGTAGTATTATTATTCTTAAAATTCTGCCAACTTTGATAGAATCTGTGAAAAGGAAAAAATAGATCAGTATTTACGAAGCATTCAATCTCGATATTATTCGAGAGAAGTGTAGCCTACTTGGAATCTTTATGTAATTCAACACCGGTGGCTTCTTCATTAGGAGCGATATTAGCAGGGTCTGTAGTTGCATCTACTCTTTTCCTCAGCTTAGTAGGAGGTTGATAAACATTACCAGCAAAAGATGAATCGTCGATTTCTTTTTTAACGGCTTCGGCTGTTTGTGAGATCGTACGGAAAGCGCTAGTTTTACCAAATTTAGAACTGCTTTCTGAAATAGATTCCGCTGCTTTTCCTGCAGTTTTACTAAATTCTTGTTTTAATTGTTCTGAAAAACAAATAACAAAAAACTAAATAAGTAAACTTGTTTTCAATTTAGGTGTACACTACTGAATGCGGTAATAACCTGCTTTTTTAGCTAAATCTGATTTTGCAGCTTCTTCAATCACGTCATGAACTTTATGTTTAATCGAACCAAATTTTTCACCAATTTTTGAGGCTTCACTTTCTACTGTTTCGTATTTCTGCCTAAAATATACATCGTATATAATGTAATCTATAATTTAATTTGCGGCCAAGTTTAGACGTATGAGTTACCTGGCTTTTTTCAGCGCTTCTGAATGTTCTAGTTTATGTGCTTCTTCTCTAAATTTTTTCAGGTTTTCTTTCATTTCCTTATTTTTAGAAAATTCTTGTTTAATATTGTCGAAAAGTTTACCAATAAATCCAGGCTGCTTCTGTGGTTGCGAGGAATATGTATTGTGCTGAAATGTGAAAAAACACATTAGAAACACATCACCAAAGTTTAGTGAATTAAGACAACTTTCCCAGACGAGTCACTCTTTGGTCAAGCCTTCGTCCGATTTTAGATTTCAGGTATAAGTAAAAAATGGTCAAAACAAGCTTACCTGATCAATTCTATGATTCAGAGTTTGACTGAGGACATGATTAGATATTCTGACCGAGGATAGTCGTCGAGATATTTGCATATCAATAAGGTTCACTGTAATTCGTAACATTGTGATGAATATTTCTGATAAGATGACTAAATGACTAAAACATATTGCTTTAACGTTTAAAGATGAAACTTGTGTACTGTACGGTAGTTTACAAAATTCGATTATTATGATGAAGCGAATTCAACGAGTGATGAATATTTACAGAAATCTGTCATCATTTTAAAAAAATAATTAAAAAATACATTACATATCCTTCGGTCATAAGTACAAGTACAAGTACAAAACGTTTTAAATTGATTTCGGTATTGCGGTGAAAAGAAATTTCATTATGGAATTACATTCAGTATGCTGTTATCACAAATTTTTTCAAATTTTCGGTTTTTTGAAGTTACAAAAAAAAATTCACATGCAAGTTGAGCTTTTTTTGGGGTTGTGATTTTGTCTTTTTGAGCAAATAAGAGGTTGATTCTTTCTTCTTCAGCGACTAGCGTTAATGTAACGCTGAATTAGAATCATACCCCTTGAAATTTTTTTGAAAAAATTTCAAAAAAATTCTTATCAAAAAATTGAAAATTTGAAAAATTGATTGATAAAATTATTGAAGAAAAATCGGAAAAATCAATGAAATAATTAATAATTGATATTTCTTAAATGTAAATTTACTTGTTTAAATTTTAAATGTAATTTGATTTACCGGTGTGCAAGTAATTTATAAAAATACCTTATAAATGTTCGAGTGTGATTTGAGTTAACTGCAGTAAATTATGAAGAAGAATAAAATAAATAAAAAGGCTTGCACCAACTGCGGATTAGAGGTAATTAGACATAATTTTGCAAATATGCTCGTTTTCATGTCACGTCGTTCAAAAGTGACCCATTTCTTTCATATTTAGAACGAAATTTATAAATTTATTGCTTCTTTACAGGCGGCTGTTGCAAGAAAAGTATGTTCTGGTTGTAATACACCATTTTACTCAAAAAGACCGACCTATTTTTACGAAAGTAAAGATGCCGAATTGGCTGAGAAAGCGAGATTAGCGGGGCTCGGAGCATCTGGCTCAAATACTGCAGGGGGTTCCGGCGAAGAAGGAAATCGAAGACGTACCGAAAGAGTGAAAAGGGAGAAACCTCATTTTTACGATGCTTCGGAATTTCAAAATAAAAACAAGAAGGTATACACAGTTCTGCTTTACTGTACAATTTCAGAAATTCTATACTCATACTTACCGGTTTAATTTGCAGAAAAAAAACGACAAGAATAATCCCAAAGGTTTAGCTGCCAAACAAAGTAAATCCTTAGCAGCTCAGTTAAATAAAAAAGAGAAGAAACGGCTGAAAGAAATAAAACTTCGTGAGTCTTTAGCAGAAGTCGAGGACGAGAGAATTTACGAGCATATTATGACTCCTGAGAAAGCTAATCAGCTAGCTGTTATTTTAGAAGAACTTAATAATAAAATGGTCATATCTGCTTGGAAACCGACTTAAAATTTTGAATAAATAATCAAATTCGGAGTACTGTGAGAAATATGTATCCTTCGGTGTTCGTAATAACGATTTTTAATTTATTCTGTGCATGTGTCTAAATTATTCAAGTTTACTTTGTGATATAATTTATTAAGGTGTGTAATATTTAAATTTCATTCTAAATTTAGTATCAAAATGACTGGTAGACAGTTGTACAGTATTCTTTTTGTAGGCATGCTAAAATTATCGAGTAAATTTGGCATCCAAAATATTATTGTTTTTTTTTTTAATTTATTTATTTACGTAATTTATTATCGTGGTATATATCGTGTTTGTATGTAAATCCAATCGATTTTTACGATAATTTTAAAAAATTGAGTTACTTTGCATAACAGATTATTCTTTTTATTTTAAAGTTCAATTCAACAAACAACAGGTATATGTGTACGTCCAAGCATAAAGGGACCATTTGGCCGGTATTGAGTTAGGACCAGTTTCAAATACTAGACCAAATTCCGGTTAAAATGAGCCATAGTGGGGGTCTCTAGCTGGAAAACTCTCTTCTCCAGAGACTTTTGAAAATAAAATTCGAAAAAACATAGTTTTGAGAAAAACGCATTTAAAGTTTAGGGTATGAAAAATCGAGAGAAAAGTTTTAAAAAGTTGAAGCGAGGGCTTTGGACACTTTTATTAGTAGAACCTCATCAAATGGAATCCCTCCAGTGCATTTTCCTAAAAATTCCAGCCGCTCCAGCTGGAGAAATGGTTACCGACGAGATGGTCCCTTTTCTAAAAAATCAATTTTTAGCATAACTCTATGGTGTGGAACCTTCCACCGCTTGGAAATGAAGAATTTGGATTCTTCTAATGTATTTTTCGAAAAATGTCAGCTGGAGAAATGGTTACCGACAAGATGGTCCCTTTTCTGGAAAATTGATTTTAGTACGAAATGGATAAATTAGATCGCTCAGGTATATCAAAAAAATATTGTAAAATGGTAAAATCAGTATTTCAGATCGATATTACCGATTTTTCAACGATTTTTTGTAAAAAAAAAAACTGAAAAAAATTTCAACCGCCAACATGGTCCCTTTTCGTTTTTTTTCAAACGAAGATATCTCGGGTTTGCAGGTAGGTAGGGGGATGGGGAAAGTGTCAGGAGATAGAGCAGGGTTCACTCTACAAGAAACGCTAAAAATCCCGAAATCGACAATCTTGACTCGAGATCACAAAAACGGCGGTTATCTCCTAAACTAAAACCGGCCAAATGGTCCCTTTATGCTTGGACGTACACATATTTAGTATGGTAAACTGAATTAATATTTTTATTTATATAAAATTTTGTATGGATTTCTAAATTACATAACATAACAATAATAATTTACATTTCGTCAAGTTACATAATACATAAAGTAGGTAACACAAAAAAGGGAAAACGTTGAAGTAAATGTACTTCAAAACACTTCTAATTTTGTTGATATGTTACTGAGATTTTTTTGCATCGAATTCGAATGCAATTAATTTGGTAACTTCGGTTACGTTGATTCCGTTTTCTAGTATAGGTAATTAAAAATACAATTCAGACATTTTTCGGAACAGCCATTCAAAAATAATAATAGGGTAGGTAACCTACTTCATAAGACGATTGTAAGATTGAGGAAAATTATTATAAGGAACTAAATTGATTCGCTAACGTTTACAAACTGAGATGACCAGTTTAAAAAAAATTAGTAGGTATTTCGTTACAGATAAACAGCATGAAAAATGATAAAACAACAATTAACTGGAATTGTTTTACAAACTATTCTCCTTCGAAGACAAAAAGGGTAAAATAATCCAAACGCTCGCTCCAAATATTATAGTTGTGCCTAAACCACTTATTATAGCACCGAATGAGTTGAACTTTGTGTGAATAGCTCCACAAATTGGAGGTCCCACCAATTGTAAAACTCCATTAACAAATAACGACAAAGTGTACGAAGTGGCTAATTTCTCTTCACCCAACATTTCTACCATGGTAACTACGGTTATTCCTGTATAAGTTCCTGAAGATAATCCAAACGTTGCGCATGCAATACATAATGTCGTATACGTATTCACTAGTGGTAGTACTACTAAAGATATACCAGATACCATTAAACCGAAAATAAAGTAATATTTTTTATGTATAGGTAAAATATCAGATATAGTTGAGCCTCCAATTCTACCAATTAAATCAAAAAAAGCAACAATTGACAACAAATAGGAAGAAATCGTTTTATCGTAATTTAGTGAAATGGCGTAGTATGGTAAAAATATAGCGAAATTCGTATACCCAATTGCGGTTGTAGCATTCGATATCATTATAATGACAAACGTAGGATTTTTTAACAAATCTAAGAAATGTGTCTGTTTCTCAGGTTTGGTTTCAATTTTTGATACAATAGAAGGTTTTTTAAACGATTCCAAAGATTTTAAAGTTAGTTGAGAAACACTTTCTGGTAATCTTCCTAATGTACCTTCGCTGGAACCTGCAAATTTCACCGACGAGATGGATAAATAACTCGAATTTCTTCGTAATGAATTCCGGCTTCCTCTGATCGATTGGTTCAAATACATTTTTTTAGGATTGAAAAGAAGGTTCGAGTTTGCGGTGATATTTTTTTCTGAAGCTGTAGAAAATAAATTTATTGTTTCGTTTTTATCGTCTGTTCTGGTCACACGAATGTAGTGCTTTTTTTCAGCTAAATCTGTATCGGAAACTATCATTTGAGGTAATTCGGTTTTTTCGTCGAAGACTATAACATCGCATGATACAGGAACTTTTTTCATGTGCCAGCTGACTGGGTGATAGAATAATGCGCCAACCCATACGTTCATTGAAATAGCTCCCATAATCAATACAGCTCCACTGAAAATAAATTTCTATAAATAATACATATCTATTTTTATAAAAATGTCTCTCTTCCATCGCTGTTACAATGTACTCGTGTAGGTACCTACTTATGAAAAAAATGCGAAACTTACTTGACGCCATAGTTTTCCACTAAATATCTCAGCAAAGGTGGTAAAATCATTGAACCGAAAGCACTGCCTGAGATAGCGATTCCATTTGCAAAACCTCGATACTTTTGAAAATATGAAGTAACAATGAAAATACCCGGAGGAAATGATAATCCAGCTCCAACTCCAAATAAAAATCCAAAGCTGAAAAAATGAAGTCATTTCATAATTTAGTGATTAATCTTTAAAATAAAGAAGTTAGGATGAGGAAATACTGGGATAACTTACGTAATACATAAGTGCAAAACTGATGTAGCAAAAAAGCTAGTAATCATTCCAAGGGACGCGATGGTTCCACCAATCAGTGTAATAGTCCGATAAGAAAATTTGTTCGTTAAATAACTGGTTAAAGGACCTACAAATTGAATTTTAAATTATCAAGTTACCAACAAATATTTTTATACGTTTCAATTCTTCGAAGATGAAATCATCTTACCTAAGGAACAATAAAGGAAGTAGCACAGCGCTGGAATCCATGAAGCAGCTATTTCAGAGAATTCAAAAATTTCTAAAAATTCTACGAATAAAACACCAAAGGACTTGATTGTTCCAGGAATTAACAAATTGATTAAGGTACAACCAAACAAGACTAGCCAACCCCACCCACCATCTGGGGGTACCAGCTCATATTTCTCACTGAGATCGCCTGAAAAATAATTATACGTAATTAATCGCGATTACCTAAAAAAAATGGTGAATTTTTATTACTTACTCTCATCCATAACATCTCCAGCACGTGACTTTTAATTGTTATTCTGTGGTAACTACATCACTGTGGGTTAAATTTTTAGAAATATTTTATGTTAAGGTATAAGCTGAGTCCGAAAAATAGTAATAGTTTGTTTTATCCGAATGCGAAAGCGTCTAATCATTTCTATAAGGTGATTTAAGTCATAGAGTGTTTGAAAAGGTGCTATGAAAAATCAATCGATAAAAACAGCGCACGCGAAAAATATGACATTCTTGCGCATACGCTAAATAATGGGTACATTGACGACGAAAAATGATTAATAAAACTTATTTATTTATATCTTTATAATGACTAACCACAGTATATTTTACATTCAGTCCACAACGTAAGTTTAGAAAATTGGAAAGAAGAATTTTTTAAACAAAAGTCAACAGTTTTTATACATAAGCACTACGCAACTTTTGTAATTTATTGTCCTGGTAATTTTTGAGAAGCTGCTAGTGCATTTTCGTTAACCACCATTTGATATTCTTGGAATCGTTGAGATATTCGTTGACTCATTTTTAAATATTTTTCCATACAGTTCAAAGCGCAGGATTCCTTTCAGAAATACGAATCCGTTAGAAACACACATTCAAACAATATACTAATTAAATTCGTTCATTTACGAAACTAGATTTACCTCTTGTTTCTTGACTTGACGTTGCGTAAAATCGAATGCACATGCATCAAAACAAATTTCGGACAATTTGTTGTAGGATAATAAGAAATCTTTAAACTGAAACAAAAGTTTCGGAAATTAATTAATTGCTTGAAACTCCAAAACCAAACGAAGGCTTAAGGAAAAATATAACTGACCGATTTGATTTGATCTTCTGAAATAGATCCATCCAACTGAGCTGCTGCCATTTTGAAAAGTTTACCTAGACAGAAAAATGAATATATTGATTATGAGAAAAAGTAACTACGTATTCGTACTTTCAAAGCAGTAATTTTCCAAAATCTGATTCGCAAAACAAATAAATTACCAGGGATTCATAGTATTATCGAACATATCCAAAACATTTTTAATATCTTTGATATTTTGAGACAAAGCATTTAACGGTTCGGCAGTTTTACTTAATTCTTCACATTTTGCCATCAATTGATACATTAATTTAATGTTGTAATCGATAGCGTCGCAAGTTTTACATATACAATTACGATATGTTTCCAAACAATCCAAAGTTAATGCCGAAATGCTTCTTAAAATTCCGGTAAGATTTTCAGTCAAATCGTCAACAGAAGCTGCTATTCTATTCGCTTCAACTTCCATTTCATTCAGTAACTCTAAATTTAAAGACGAAGAACAAGATTTTGAGCCACTGGCCGAAGATATCGAAAAAGACTCATTTTTAACAGAATCTGTTTTTAAGGAATCCGAATCTTGACGATTAAGCGAATTTAAAGATAAATTGGATAAATCGTTTGCATCATCCGGTTGACTGTCGGGTTTAGATTTATCATCTACGGTGTTTTCTAATTTGAAATGAGATGTCGATGGTTCGTTATTTTCCATTCTTCGTCACCTAAAATAGTATAAGTAACGCATCGGTATTTACGTTTGAAAAAGTTAGTACTATTATAGTAGAGAAATCGATAATAAATTCAATAAATTTCCAAGGCATTACTATTTTACGTCTTACTTTTACAAAAACGTGAAGTGTAATGGAATCAGTTCTGGAAAATTACTCTACATAAATGATGAAATCAAATTGAAGAATACTCACTATGATTGTTTAATGAAAAGTTCACAATTTAAAACATTTCTGTTTGAAACTAACACAATACAAATGAAATTCAGTTTGTATTATTATATGAAATTTCAACTGAAAATGAACGACGAACTTAATAAAAAACCATTAAATCACCATTCTCTTTTATTATCAATTTTATCACTCATCACACGCGACGTAGTAGCGACGTTACAATTTGCTACCTTGAACAATTCTGTGATAAGTTTTTGTGGTGAGGTACTGCGAAACAAGAATTTTACCATTACCATCCTATCTTCATGACTTCATTCTTCTTGCACTTGTTGGCACTTCTTCAGTTTTACCTCTACCTGCTAATAAGGTTTTAAATTCAATGACTTCAAGTTCAAACTTTTCCATGATGGTATTATTAGCACCTTATGCGTTGACAAAAATACTATGTAGAACTTCTATACCTACCACTACAGGAAATAAGAAAGCAGATAAACAGAAAATTAAGTCAGTTCAACACCTTTCTTCAATAATTTCTTCGTTGACATTTTCATTACTCAAATCGTTCTGATGCCCAAGAGATCTCAACATTTTAATAACACTACACAAATGAATTATTCATAAAAAATATATTTACACAATGAAAAAAACCAAGATGATACATACGAAAGGAAAGCGACTTCAAAATGAATACAAAAACCATAAACATTCTCGAATGAGACTTTCCAACATCATATACAATACAAAATCAACATACATGCAATTACAGAACAATTTAATAATTAATATCTATTATATAGGTAACGATATGGTGGAGCAGTTCCATCATGACTAGGTGGTGGATTCATCGGTATTACTGGCGGTGGAACAGTGAATAATTGTGGTGGCGGCGGTGGAGGTGCCACTGTCGAACTTGGTACATATATATTATTCATGGTGCTCACATTCGGAATAGGATTACCTAACGGAGGAGGCAACGTCGGTGGTAATGGGGCTATAGGTTCGACAGATGGAGGAGGAGGTTGAATTACAACTGAAACGAAAATGAAATCAGTCATTAGGTACAAGTAGATTATTCTAACACGAAGCGATAGGTTCTAAATCAATATCTTACCAGGTTTTGGTGGAGGTATCGAAGGTTTTGGATGTGGAGGAGGAGGCACGCTGTGATTATTACTTGGAGCAGTAGACGTTGCAGAAGTATTATTTCCCGGTGCCGAGGACGCCGAACTTGCAGCTCTTTTTTGAGAATATAAGTCTAATACTTGATGGCATATATCTGTAAGATTCGAAATACATTAAAATTAATGTTATAATTATAAGGTAAATTAAACTTATACTATCTGTAATACTAACCTTCAAGGAGATCGAGTGTGACTCCATTAACAAACATTTCCCACCATTTCGTTTGACTTGCAGTTTTCCCGACCCAATTATTTATATCGTATTTACTAAGTTTTGCAGCTAAATATAACATCGCAACGGCTATCACTTCTGGTTCCCATTGTAAACACAGAGTTGTACACAAACTGAGGAGAAATTGAAACAAAAAATCATTACGAGAAAAATAACACGATAACGAGTAATACGTTTTCAAACACGTACCTATCATTAACGAAAGTCCAGGCCATTTGTAATACATCCTGCATTTTCTGTCGTTCGCTAGTCACACCTGAATTGGAAACGATTAGTAAAAATGCAATTCAAATTAATGAAAACCGTACAGAATCGTAAAATTATACCTTTCAGTGATTTGGCATATTTTAATAAGAAAGCATAAGGGTGATCTACTTGGAGATCAAATTTTATCGACTGAAGAAGAATCCTTTCCAAAATCAGTAATTCTTCCTGAAATTATACTCATATCAGTACAATATTCCCTCAAAATTTTACAAATAAATCTTTACCTTAGGATCTTCACCAAATTCTGCAAATTCCGCAGGTGGTAAACACTTCTCAGCCATTTTAATAATGTCTTTGGCTTTTTTCGGAGTTTCTTCAACTTTACCAGCCAGAAATAGGGCACAACAAGCTGTCAACTGAAAGTGAACAAATTTTTTGAAAACTTTGAACTAGTTTTAGATGAACTATTACATTACAAATTATGTTACAAACTTTTTTTGGAAATGCCGCGAAGGAATGGACCATATAGAACCTATGAAAGTATACAACTCCCGTTGCCATAGTATTGTAACCAAGATCCATTTTATTACCAGTTTCTATAATGAATCGAGCGCCTTCTCTACGATATTGACATTCCAGGTCATAATCTATACCGTCTCTTGAAGAAGGCGTAGTCCTCAATTCTTTCTTATCATAATACCACCAAGGCATCTTTAGGCAGTTCGCACTTCAGTCTAGAAAAATAATAAAGAAACAACACTTCAGAAATTGTAAAGGTAAACATTGTGAAAAATTCCAACATCTTACCTGTCGGCCGTCGAGCAATCAGTAATGGAATTGGAAGTGTTTTATGATACTCGATCACTCGATCCAGAACACGAATTTAAATAAATGAAATCACCAAAATGATAAGAACCATTATAAAGAATATAAAGCAAATGAAAAGTAAAACATTATTCAATTAATTAGAACACACTAGCAATAAAAACAATTAATTAATTTAAATTTTTTAAAAATAAAATCGTCTCTTCTCTCAATAAAATATAAAATAATTATCAAAAACCAAAAAGGAAGAAGGATGGAGTGGAGTGTGGAGTGAAGAACACCAAAGTATAGAAAAAGAAAAAATCAAAACAAATGGGGAAAATCACAAATAAAAACAAACAGAACACGTCCTGCTGATAAAAAAAAATAAAAATTGAAACGAAAACCGCAACCGTAACGGAAACGGAAACGAATTATCACATGTGACCGCGCCTAGGGAAAGGGTATTAGTGTCCAACGACGCGGCACAACGAAACACGGTTCGCGTCATCAGGGAACTGACTATGCTTCGTTGTGCCGCGTCGTTGGACACTAATACCCTTTCCCTAGGCGCGGTCACACATAAATAATTATGGTGTTCTTGGAGGAGGTGAGGAGGAGGGTATTTTCATTTCAATTCAATCAATAATTATTCATGTTGAATCTTGATTTTCTTCGACTACGACTACGTAATTTTTTGAATATTCTAGAGAAGCAACCAGAGAAGAGCTTTCGTATAAGAATTGTATAAGGTATGATACTCCAAATTGTTCAGTAATCGTGTATAGTTACTCAACGTAATGATTTATACGTTTTCATTTTGGTTTTCATATTCAGCAGAAGCAGAAGTCAGAACAGAACTGCCTATAATAACAACGTATGCAGAGCATGGTATCTGTAATGTTGGATTCTCTGGCAAATCAAAATGAAAATGATATATAGCAGTTCAAAAGAAGCCATGCTACTCGAAGAAAGTACTCAAAGTCTCCGCATTTCAAGGTAATAAACTTCATAAATGATAAACTATACTTGAATTCTCGTGGCCAGGGTTGGCGTGTAATGAAGTAAAATTAATAATACACGTGTTATTTCCATATTCAATCCAGTAGTTGGGCAAATGGTAAGAAAGGCATTTCGAAACACCCGAGCCAATTTGTTGGAGATCAACAGCTCACTCGTGGATCCGCACCAATACCTTTGATTTTGATAAAAGTTTTCATGTACCAGTTATTCAGAAGCTTAGCATATGTACATTCTTTTGGTATATGCCATCGAAACGTGAAATTGGACAATTTATTAGTGGATCAACAATCTGGTGTCTTGAAACTATGTGCATTTGGTGGTGTCAAGCCTAAACATTTAATTGAGCAAGAATCCAATATTTCGTACATGTACTCTAGAAATTATCTAGCTCCAGAATTGATCCTCGGCTCCGAAGATTATACTACTAAAATTGATATGTGGTCTGCTGGTTGTGTGTTAGCAGAGTTATTACTAGGCAATCCTATATTTTCAAGAAAATCCGGTGTTGATTATCTTGTCGAAATTGTTAAAACTTGCGGAACACCAACATCGGAAGACGTGCGTGAAATGAATCCAAAATTCCCAATGGAGGGACGTTGGCCTCAGATCAAACCATATCCGTGGCAACACGCTTTTCCTACTACTTGCACAGCAGAAGCGATCGATGTAGTTTCACGTTTAATTGTATATGCTCCATCGTCTCGTTTATCTCCTCTCGAAGCATGTGCGCAACCTTTTTTTAATGAATTGAGAGATCCAAGAGCACGGTTACCTAATGGTAATGTTTTGCCAGCATTGTTCAATTTCACTGAATACGAACTTAACATTCAGCCGTCATTGAATAATTTTCTGTTGCCTCGTTATTTGACAGAACGTGCAAACCATATCGTATCAACATACCAGAATTCAGAAGTCTCTATTGAAAAAAATATATTTAAAAAACAAATTGATAGGGATATTATTCGGAAGTGAGTCTGTTATGTATTTAATTTGAGGTTTACTCACCTACCTTATTCTTGCTTATTTATTTTAAAAAGTTGTAGTTTCATGTTAAAAAGTTTGCAACTGATTGTTTCACTTATCACTTTTATAGGTACCTACCTCATAATTCTTACTGTTCATATATATAAAAAAAAATGTTTTATTAATACCTATTAAGTGATCGATTTGTTTTATGTAATAATGTACTTCGTGATTTCATTTATACGTATTTTTATTTTTTATCAATTTTGTAATGCTGGTAATTATTATTGAATTGAGTCATTACTTGTGCGTTTTTTTTTTCAATCTTTGTTATTTGCTGCAAAGTTTTTTTTATTTATTTTTTTTATTTGCCTCACTCAAAGTGTGTTATAAATTAGAATTTTATTTGAAACGACATAGATTAGATAATTATAAATACCGCTGTACTGCGTGATCCGCTGTGATCTATTTTAATTTTCGTCAACTTTAATTTTTACTTGTTCGTTGAAATAGAAATAAAACATTGAAATTGTGTTCAGTTCAATTAATACGAGTTGATCTGTTTACTCAATTTGAATCGAGGTTATAAGAGTGTGCTCTGGGGCTGTTATCAGTAAAAAATTTAGTGACGTGATTTCTCGGCGAATACTGAACGAAATGTCATGAAATTTTTATATTATGCTTTTTTATAACAATATCCAGGTGAGTTATTTTCAATATTTTGGAAAATTTGTACGTAACTAGAAAATATTAGAATTTTACAAAAATACTCACAGAGTTGTAAAAGATACCTTTCAAACCTATTTCGAATACAAAACACAAGATAGGTGATTTCTAAAGGTATTTTCAAAATACAGATATAAATACCTCTGAAAAGGTATCTTCGAATATCGAATATAAATACCTATTTTCAAAATAGGTATTATTCGAATGTAAAATCGAATACTTTTTTTTAGTTACCCACCCAAGCGGCATTGAATTCAAACAAGAATAGTTCAACTATTCAAGTATTTTTTGAAGAATGTTCGAATTATTCGCCATTTAGGAACTAGAATTTCAATTTTAGCGAATCAAATTTGAATCAAAAGCAAAATTACCGAAAAAAATATAAAAGTACATGTATTTGAAGTCACTTCGAATAGATATTTGAAAAAAATCGAATATGTTTTTTCGTAAAAGTATTTGAAAATAGAAGATATAAATAGGTTGAAAAGTGATTTCGAATACAGATACAAAATACAAATTTTCTATTCGAAAATAGGTATTTATATTCGATACATCGAATAATCGTTACAACGTTACAACTCTGAATTGAAAGTAAAAAATTTTGAAAAAAAATAATTATTAACTAAAGTGAAAAAATTTAGGAAAATTCATTGATTTTAAAAATTTAATATTTATTTTTTTAAACTTTTACCGAAAATTTAAACTGAACACTTTGGAAAAAATGGTGACATGGACAGTACCTAGAAACTGTTGGAGTCCGGATATGACTCATTTTTTGTTATTTGACGAGAATCGATACATTGGCACTTCAAAAATATTTTCATGGATCATAAAATTTGTTCTGGCGATTTCCAGGAACCTGGCTATTAAACACCCATCGTACATAAAAGTCCACGACTTCTTTTGCTTGTCAAGATGGAGAGAGTGTAAATTAATAGTTTCACCAAGCGAAATTTTTAAATGACAAAATTAATTGCATTTTCGTATTCCCCAAAACAAAAGGTTGAAAAAATCATCAATAGGGAAAATATTTAGACAGACTTGACAAGACTTGAAAAAAACATAATAGAACTGAATTCACCGCCCTTTTCATGCTACAGGGTAAAACGTAATTTTTTACTCCAGAAAAAAAAATAACCTCACCTCATAAATGCGTGCCTTACGAGTGGTTTTTTGAATAAGGACAAAGGAGAAAGGACAAGAGGTGATGCAAGATGGAAAAGAAAAGAATCTCAGGATAACAGACATAGGAGTGTACTGTGATCTTTTAATGCAGTCTCGTCTCCCCTGTACCTACATAAAAAACGAAGGCAATGTGGATGACCAAGGTCAAGGACAGCACGGAGAAAAGTATCATTAATGTATTGGGATGTGTTCAAATTTCGTAGAAAAAGGCTATTCAAATAGGCGTCTTGGCGAAGAAAGTAAAAAAAAATCCATTGTTATGTACCTATATGAAACACAATACAATTGCGATGTATTAGATACACATCCTGGCAATGGCAAATAAACTCGATGACTTCACCAAGCAGAAATATTTTCTGCAGAACATGTTAAAATGGAATCAATAAAATCTGCACTCTTGTATAGTAGGGTGGAGCGAAAATCCAAAATTTTCGATTTTCAAAATTTAATACCGCGGAAAAGTTGTGTCTTGGGGTGGGGATACATGAGAAACAAAAAAAAAAAATTTTCAAATCGAATAATATCTTCCGATCGCGCAAGAGCACTCAAATTTTTAAAAATTTGCGAAAAATCAAAATTTGAAAAAAAAATCCAAATGTTACAGAATGGGTTTTATGCCTTTGGTTGGCATGTATTATCATCGTTATTAATATTTTTTGAAAAAAAAAAAATCCAAAATTCATCAGATCATCGCATTTTTGAAACACTAAAAAAATGTCATATGTTTTTATTGAAAAAAATGGATTAAAAATTGGGAAACATTTTTTTGTAATTAAAATGGGTTTAACATACGCAGTTTCGCCCAAAAAGACAATTTACGATGATTTTCCATCTTTACCTTCATTTTTAAGAACCATCACTTTCCTAATTTTTTTTCAATTTTTCGTAGTTTTTGGAAAATTCTCAAGGGTACGAAAAAGATGGAAAATCGCTGAAAATTGTTTTTTTGGGCAAAACTGTGTATGTTAAATGCATTTTAATTACAAATAAAAAATTCCCAATTTTTAATCCATTTTTTTTCGATTTAAAAAAAAAAAACCTCTAACGCAGTTAACGCGTTAGAAAAGCTGATTTTCTATTATTTTATTTTATTTTATTATTTTTTTTTTTCAAAATTTACGTAAATTAAAATTATCTTTATGTACTTAGTGATAAAACGTTCATCAATTGATAATTTTAAAATGATTTAAAAAATTATGCAATTTACAGCCAGCAATTTTTGATAAATAACAACTTTTGATAAGTTTTAAACCAATAAGAAACGACATCATCATGAAAAGTAGGCAGTTAGATAGGCATTGCAAAAGTTTTCAATTTTTAATTTGTTTTCATTGTTTTGAAAATATTTCGCTGGACGAACATTACCAATGTTTTTTGGATCGTCCGGCACCAGCAGTTGCCTCTGTCGTACAAAGGAGAGTCGTTGGCGAGTGATTTTTGCAGTTTAGCGAGTCGTGTGTGGTTGATAACGAATTCTCGAAATGAAAAAAAAAATCTTTTGAAAAGACGATAACGAAACGTTTGAAATTCCGATACGCTGGCGGGTTGTCTTTATTATATAAAAATTTTTTCTCTTTGATATTTATTTATATAAATACGTTTGTACGTGTATGTGTGTGTTATAATGGCGATGATGATTTCATCTCTCAATTGATTTTGTTTTATATGTTGTTCGATGATTTATGTTAGCTAAATCGCTTTAAATTTACGCTAAAAATTGTGTCTTTTGGTGAGGAGTTGCGGAAGGTTGTCGAAGCGATCCTCCCCCTACTCCCCCCACCTTATTTCCTTGTGTTATTTATGTTCTCCTCGTCCATTTTTTTCTACTGAAACAATTGCCAAACGTGTGTATTTTTTTGAATTTTTTTTTTACGCTAAAATGTACATAATTTTCGATGTATTTTCTCAGGGGTTTACGTATTGAAATTTTGGTGTCGTCGGTGTGTGAGGAGAATTTCGCTCAGAATGGTGACTTCGGATTCGAAAAATTATTCGCGTATTTTCGGCCATTTACGTCGCGTTCCACCAGACGGAAAGTATGAAAGTAACGAGTGAAATTTCGCAAAGTTCTACGAACCTGTCTGTGATTTATGATTCTGGGGGGTTTTGGGAAAAGGACGGTAATTACCGCGTAATTTACCTATGGTTCTTTGTCAGAAGATTGGGGCTCAGTTACGAGGTATTGGAAAAAATTATGAGAAAATTTTCAAATTATGGAAACTTTTCGACGTTCTCATAATTTCAGAATTTTCTGGAAATTCTCGCGCGGTTCGGGTAATTACCGTAATTACCTGCAGGAAATGATCAGCCCCTAGTACCAAAAACATGACGTTTTCCTTGCTCCCAATTTTTTTTCTCCTTTCGAAATCAAATTCACGATTGGGCAACACCCCCCCCCCCCCCCCCACTCGAACGTTCCATCGATGAATTAGGTATCCTTCATAGGGATCGTGGTTGAAGTTCTATGACGTAATCACTCGCTCGTTGTCGTCCGTGGTTGATCAAAATTATGGACCCCTTTTGACTGAATGGAAAACAGAAGCGAATTACTCGTATGATAATGGCTGAGGTACAAAGAAATCTGCGTTTTCGGGCCGACATTTTTTGGTGCGTTGTAAAAGACAAATTTTTTTTTCAAGGAAATTAGCGTGTAATTATTTATTTTATTTTTTTCTCTATTCATAAGGTTTTGTTTAATATAAGTACAAAAAAAGATGATGGTAACGTTATGTTATTAAATTTATTATCGCGTTAATTAGCATTATATTGGTTCTCCTATGCATGTAAAAAAAATGAAGAAAAAAAATACCCATGGAAAAGTGTTTTTTTTTTTTTTTTGATAAGACGATTTTCGAGGTACCTATCGAAAGTTGAAAACGTGTTTCGTTGAAGAACAAAGAAATTGTTCTACCCCTTCTTTTTTTTTTGGATTTTATTTTTTGAACGAAGATTACTACGTTTATAGTGTAAGGAGTTATTATAAAATTGAAAATTTCATTGTATATAATAACAGTTACTATGTTTTACATGTATATGATTAACGGATAAAGAGTTATTTATGTGATAATTTTTTATATATGCAGAATTATTATATATACATATGTGTCTTAAGCTGTAAGAGAATAGCATTAAAAATATCAATAAATTGAAAATTCATTTTAGTCTCGTCATTTTTATTTATTTATTTTTTTATGTTTTATTTGTTCACTTTTCTCTTTTGATGGTGGTGGGGCTTGACGTACAGTTAGATTTGGTTAGATTCACGTAAAGAAGGTTCAACCAACACCTCACAAAACTGAATTTAAGAGTATTTTTTCAGTTCTTTCCGCCAATGCCTTACTTTTTGAAAAACACCTAAAAAATGAAATTTTTTTTGAAAAATATCTAGAAAATTAAAAATGTGTATTTTTTTTCAATGTTGTCATTTTGTTAAGTAAAAATTTTCTTTTATTGGCTAACAAATTCAACAATCCCGTCTTTGACAAAAAATTTGCTCGCTAAAAAAATCGTAAAATTTTTTCTCCGAGTTCAGTAAAATCCAGAAAAAAAAAACCGGATTTGAAATAAAAATCGAAAATTATTGTGATATTTGTATTTGAAACCCAAGATGCAAAATCCTTTTCAAGCCTGGATTTGAAACCGAAAATCCTTTCCATAATTGGATTTATAAGTCCAAAATCCATTGTTTTTCTTTTACTTAGACATTTGGCTCATGTTAATTTTCGAATAGATAATCCCTCAACTCATCTTACAATTTTTTCCAGAAATCTCAATTTTTTGTCCTTTTTAAAATAAATTGAAAATAAAAATCTTTCAATTTTTTTTTCTCGAAAAACCCCTAATTCTTTTGCAGAAAGAATTCCAATTAATTTTTCTTCTGATAAAATATTTAAATAATTTTTTTTTTGATAAAATTTATTTAGGTATTTATTTATTCATTTTGAAAAAAAAATTCTCAACTTTTTGATTTCCTAAATATTTTTCAAATTTTCGGAGGAAATTTAAAAAAAAACCTTTCAATTTCCCAAAAAAAACATTTTTTTTTCGAAAAAAATTTGATTTGGTCTCAGTCATCTCAATTTAAAAATTTTCAAATTTTTTGTTGAAAAAATTTATGAATTTCCTCGAAATAAAAAAAAAAAAGTTTTTTCTCGAGTCGAGCTAAAAAAAACTACTCATTTTATTTTTTGAAAAATTGCAATTTTCGTTTTTTTTCTCAATTTTTCTGCAGTTAATCATTTTCACTTTTTTTTTTGAGTAAATAAATTTTTCTTTTTGCATTAAGTTTAAGAATTCTTCTCACTAAAAAACTGAATGCTTTTGCAAAAAATCTGATTTTTGTACAATAAAAAATGAATAAATTTTTTTTTTGGAGTCAGTAACATTTTCAATTTTTTTGATGTAAGAAAAAATGAGTAAAAAAATTCTGCCAGTTCTCGCGCCTGAAATATAATTTTAAATCAATTTTCCAAGAATATCATCTTTGAACAATTTCCAAGAAAATATGACGTTTTTGATTTTTATGTATAAAATTTAATTTTTCAATGGTTTGTAAAATGTTGAATTCTCAATTCGTTCCCAAAATTTTAATTTTCGATTAATTTTATCATCATTAAGTTTTCATCTACTTTTCAAAAAAACAATTTTTCATATTTTTGAAAAAAATTGGATTTTCAGTTGATTGTCAAAGTTTGAATTTTTGATTGATTTTACTTTCATCATAATTCCAGGTAATTTTCAAAAAATAATTATATTAGGTATCATTTTGAAAAAAAATCATTTGCCTAAAATTTAATTATCAATTGATTTTCCTAAAATTTAATTTCTAAATGATTTTCCAAAAATATAATACCTACGGTAGGTAGGTATATTACAGAATTTCAAGAATTTTGAAATCACCTAATATTTTTTTTCAATTAATTTTTCAAAATATTGCCTAATTTTTAATTTTAAAAAAATTTCCCAAAAATGAAATGTTGGGTAGATTTATTTCACCAAATTTTCAGCCCATTCTCAAAATTCAAAAATGAAATAATTTTTTAAAATTTTGTATTACTTTTTTGATTTTGATTGAAATTTACTTGAAAAAAAAAAACAGAAAAATATGTTGAGAAATTTCTATTTTTTTTTTTGAAAAAAAATTCTATGATTTTTTTATTTTTATTTTTTTATTTGTATTTTTTCCGAAAATTACTCCTTGAAATTTTGAAAAAAAAATTGAGAAGTTCTTGAAAAAAAAGTTCTTTATAAAAATGTCTGATGGAAGTTGAATTTTTTCTTCAAAAAATAAAACAATTCGAATGAATAATAATTTTTGAGCAAATCGTGCATTTTTTTTCTTCAGTCTCACCCCCCCCCCCCACCCAAAAAAAACTTCCGAAAAATTGAATACATTTTCTAAATACATTTTCTTTGAATGAGATGAAAAAAAATCAATAAATACAAATAATTATTGAGTTTTTGTAAAAATTCCATATTTTTCTTCAGATTTTCCTTTTAAAAATTTACCTGAAAAAGTTCTTTAATTTCTTTTTGTTTCTCGAAAAAATCCCAGATATTTTAATATTTTTATTAATTTCTGAAAAATATGGATCAGTATCAACTTTTTCAATTCTGACAATTTTTCAAAAAAATTCAATATTATTACATTTCCTCAATTTGGTGAAATTCATGTTCAGATCATTTAAGATCTTACCACTGATCAAATTTTTCCCAAGCCCGTTCAATTTTTAGAAATTTAATCTGATCGAGCAGGTAAAAAAGTGCTAAGCAAAATTAAAAGGAATCCCTTATTATTTTGTTAAAATTTGGGGATATTTTAGGAACGTTTTAACACCTCCGGACTCAACTTAAAAAATACTCCAAATTTCGAGAAAATTATAAAGATAAGAATTCTGCATAAGATTCTATGAATTGATATGAACTCGAATCTTTAGACATAATAAAGCTCAGAAAAAAGTACGTATCTCTGCTTTGATCTATGAATACTTTAACTAGAAATATTTCGACTGTTCTATTTTTTTTTTACTTATTTTTTGTTACCTACTTTTAATTGAGGAATTTTTTTAAGAAAAAATTTTTTCAATTTGTTTTGAAGGAAATATGCAGTATTTTTTTTAGAACAGAAATAAAAAAATCTTTGTTTTTTGAGTGAGCTTTTTCAAAAATGTACTTATTGAAGAAAAAAAATTGCTGAAAAATTTTCTCAATGCAGTAAAAATATTCTTTATTTTGGGGAACCTCGACTTTTTGAAAGGGGGGGAGGGCACATTTTCACATCCAACGTTGAGAATTTGTTTTTCAAACACTTGATAGTAAACAACTCAGCACAGTCAAAAAAAAATTGGCATCGAATTCGAAACATAAAACTAACATCGATTAAACAATAGTTTTTAAAAAAAATAAAACATATTGAAAATACCTTCAAATAAATATTTAATTTTATTTTGAACTCAATACAACGAAGGTAAATCAAACGAGAAATAAAAAATTGAAAAAAAATTACACTACATACAGAAGATCTATTAACAATAGCAACGAAAAAGAAAATAAATTAATCAACAATTTTTCGTCGTTAACTAATGACTTTCGCTACTAGAAGAAACGCGAATGAAAAAATTAGATAAACTAGAATCCAAAGTATCAAATTGTAAATTTTTATCGTTGGCTAATTGCAGTATTGCGTTGAATAACAATGGAACAGATAATTCGGTTTTTGCATCGGTAATAATTTCTTGACAAATATCGCTAAATTGGAGTTCACTGGGATGCTCTTCGGTTTTCTGGAACAAAATTTTATTTGATAATAAAATACTCGTTCAGTAAAAAAAAAAAATTAAAAAAATGAAATAATACGAATAAAAGATCTGATCATTTTTCACAAATTTCGGAGCAATCAAAAAATTTTCATTTTGGTATTTTTCCAGGAAAAAAACACTGCATTCTTGGAAGTTACATTTTAGGTTCTGTTCTTGATCTGGATTTGAATTTTTATAGAAATATTTAGCAAATTACCTCTTTTTCTGTACATTCTATTTTGTTCCAAATTTTAGACTTGAGCTCTTTCATATCAACTGATTTATCTTTGACCATGTACGGAAGTTGTATTTTAGCAACCTGAAAAAAATAAACGAATACTTCTGCATAAGAATCGCAATCGAATTGCATTTAAAAAAATTAAATTTCACTCACTTTATTTGGAATTTCGAGTAAATTATCTCCTTGGAAAGCACTTTTATCTATCGCCTCGTGTACATCGTTGACTACCCCTTCTTCGAAATTCTCATCTGCGTAATCGTCCTGTAACGAAACACGTAAGTATATTAATTATTATAGATCATCTCATTAGAAGCAATAAGAAAAATGAGGAAAAATTAAAATCTACTCGTACTTCGTATTGTTCCGGAATAAAATTCTGACTATCGTTTGGATTATTATAATTGTAATCGTTGATGGTTTCTTCTAAATCGGAGGGCTGCTCTTCGTTCGAAGGTTTTGGCACTACGAACATTTCTCGACAGGTTTTTAACCTAGAAAATTAAAAGCAGAGGTTAGAAATATTTATAAATTCGCTAAACTTGATTCAATTCGGACATACGAACCGGAAAAATTCTTTAAAATTAAAATGAGTAATAGGAGTAATAATAAATTTATCCGAATTTGCGGCAGAGATAACTGTAATGGGCATTTTGGCTTCGTCTTCGAACACCTTGAAGTCATTCTCGCCAAAAAAGTCTATCAAGTCTTTCTTTTGAGTACGTGGCTTGGAGATTGTTTCTCCTGCGAAGAAAGCAAGCTATTTAGACACACAATCACAGGTTGAATTTTTCTATCTCAAGTGCTCACTTTTTTTCATGAATGGGTTCCAATGACCCATGCTTTTCAAGCTCCATTTCTTCTTCAACAGTTGAGTATTAAAATAGCAATATTCGGATGTCTCGGAAGCGATCAATCGCGATAAATCGGACGCGAAATTCGAAGATGAAATTACTTTGGACAAGCACGAAGTTTCCGATATGTTACTCGGTCTGTTTTCGATTTCGGGCTCGATATCGTGAGAATTGTCCATAAAGGGTGCTACAGAGTGATCTAAGAACACAATACGTGCATTAAAACGTTGCTACGACTTACACGAGTGTTTTTCAATTTAGATACCGTCGAAAATATCATCATCAGCAGGCTCGTGAGTAGGCGGTTCGAAATCGTACTCGTGGGTTAATTTTTCTTTCAATGAAATATCGTGATAGTTTGTTTCTCCCTTGAAGTTAAAATCCTTAAACGAAGGGCAGATGATTTCGTCTGATATGTCTATAAAAATGAAAAAAAACACGAATGAAAAATCGAACCTAAACAAATCCCAAGTAAGTTCGTAATTTACCAGGTAATTCTATCGAAACTTCGGTCGTCGATGGTGTTGGCTTAGGATGATAATTATCTTTCCAAAAATTCGAATTTGTCACTAAATGCAAGCACATTTTGGTACTATCGAAAGTAGCACTATTTGTGATATAGTCTTCTGTATTCAATAATCCGCAAGATACTCCGAATTGATCATCGGTTTCTTTACGATTAATTTGATCTAAGTTGCTGGCTCGGACGTTTTTATGTGTCTGAAATTCAAAATCGAATCGTGAAATTATTACAAAAGTAGGACAACGATTCACTGATGAAATTATCGATTACTTTTTTCGTATTTTTTTTCTTCTTGGCAACTTCACCTTCGATCGATCCGTTTGCTTCTGCATCGTTTTCGGCATCCGTATTTTTCTTATTCGTTACCGAGCAAATTGTTGTAGCCATTTTCATCGTATCTGAATGAACGTTGTCGACTCGATACGAATAAATTTTCACTCCCGCATCTAACGAATAAGTTACTTCCTATTTACGAACAGAATAGATTACTCTAACGAATTTTTAGCACATTCACGAAATAGAATATTCGTACGTACTGTGAAATCGTGTATTTGTTTCTTTTTGCTCAACATCGTATGGAGCAAATCTATCAATTTAAAATTGAAAGCATTCTTTGCGTTGATTTTCTGCACCAAAAAAATGACAAGATTATCTCGAATGAAGTAAGAAATGGGAGCAAAAACCCACCATACGTACATTTTCCGCCGCTAATTGAATACAACTGTGGAAATGCTCGGAGAGACTCTTCTCCGTCGCTGATAATCGCTTTTCGTGAATCGAATGGTGACGCACATCGTTTTCCAGCTGTTTTCGATTCCGGCTACGTTCTTCTTCGTCGTCATTGAGTTCTTCGGGAGGAATATTTTCATCTTCCTGAAAGTTCGTTCGTTTGTAGCAAAGGAACACTAAAAATGAGAAAATTTTCAGCGGATTTACTTACGTTATCAACCGGCCCAATTCGGCGAGATCTTCTTTCAACTATTGGACTTATGGTGTCCATTTTCCTAGACAACTTTGGAATCAATTCAAATCTAAACTATCGAAATTTAAAGGTAAAAATCACCGGTATTCGAAAAATGGATACCAATGAAATTATCAAAAGTTTTTTATGACGGAAAAATAAAATAAATTTTTGATTTTTGGAAATGGCGGGTTAGCGTGTTTTTTTATTGGCTTTCAAACAAAATTAAAATGAAAAAAATATTTTTTTTTAGAATTTGAGGGACTATACAACTAGTTCCACCATTTCAATCCAGTCATGACCATCTACCAAAGTTATATAGAACAAGATAGTTACCACACTCCCCATAACCCGCCGACCCTGTCATGCCATTTGGCAACACTGATACCACAGATGTACAACTCAGGACTGGACAATTTCGGAACACCAAGTACAAGCCCCACTTTTTTCCATAGGGGACGCTGTGCACAGATGAAAAGTATGAGAATCCCCACATAAAATAGAAAATAAAAAAAGTTCAGGAAAACCAAGTCGATTCTGAAAGTGCCCAAAGAGCTGAGCAAAATGGCGTATTGATTGATTTTCCCCGACCCCCCATTTCCTCTCCCATCGTGGTATCAATTTTCACATTTCTGTAAACAATCCAAAAAAATGAAAAATTCAAAAATAGCCAAGTCGATATTGATTGTACTCCACAAGGTGAGAAAAATGCCGCAAGCAAAATTTTCCTAACCCTCCCCAATTCCTCTCCCATCCCACTCTTATTTCAATACTCATGAACCTAGAGGGGAGGGGGAAAAATGAAAAAATTGATTGAAACCAAGACGATATGGAATCTGCTCGGTAAGGAGAGTAAAATGCCGCAAACAAAATTTTCCTGCCCCTCTCCATTCCTTCTCCCATTTTTAATTCCGATTTTAGGCAATTTTACACGAGGGGAAATGGCCGAAATGGGTCCCAGGTGGGAGAGGAAATGGAGAGGGGTAGGAAAATTTTATTTGCGGCATTTTACTCTCCTTACCGAGTAGATTCAATATCGACTTGGTCCCCATCAATTTTTTCATTTTTCTCCCCTCCCCTCTAGGTTCATGAGTCATGAACCTAGAGGGGAGGGGAGAAAAATGAAAAAATTGATGGGGACCAAGTCGATATTGAATCTACTCAGTAAGGAGAGTAAAATGCCGCAAATAAAATTTTCCTACCCCTCTCCATTTCCTCTCCCACCTGGGACCCATTTCGGCCATTTCCCCTCGTGTAAAATTGCCTAAAATCGGAATTAAAAATGGGAGAAGGAATGGAGAGGGGCAGGAAAATTTTGTTTGCGGCATTTTACTCTCCTTACCGAGCAGATTCCATATCGTCTTGGTTTCAATCAATTTTTTCATTTTTCCCCCTCCCCTCTAGGTTCATGAGTATTGAAATAAGAGTGGGATGGGAGAGGAATTGGGGAGGGTTAGGAAAATTTTGCTTGCGGCATTTTTCTCACCTTGTGGAGTACAATCAATATCGACTTGGCTATTTTTGAATTTTTCATTTTTTTGGATTGTTTACAGAAATGTGAAAATTGATACCACGATGGGAGAGGAAATGGGGGGTCGGGGAAAATCAATCAATACGCCATTTTGCTCAGCTCTTTGGGCACTTTCAGAATCGACTTGGTTTTCCTGAACTTTTTTTATTTTCTATTTTATGTGGGGATTCTCATACTTTTCATCTGTGCACAGCGTCCCCTATGGAAAAAAGTGGGGCTTGTACTTGGTGTTCCGAAATTGTCCAGTCCTGTGTTGTACATCTGTGGTATCAGTGTTGCCAAATGGCATGACAGGGTCGGCGGGATAAGAATAATGCATTTCTTTTCTGCCACTCTTACGGCGAGCAAATCGCTCACTATAGAGCGCGCTTGATGCGACGGTTGATACACTCTTATCAAATCATCATATGAAATGTGAAGTGATTAACCATGATCAACTGTTGCATGTGAAATGTTTTAATGTGAATTGAAACATTTATAATGATTTAAATATTTAGTTATTGATAAAATGGCCTATTGTTGTGTTCCTAATTGTAAGACTGGGTATAAAAACAGCAGCAAGCGAGATAAAAATGGGGAAAAGCTACACTCATTCTATGTTCCAAAGGTAAGATTTTTCAAAGTTTCATTACTTCACAAAAATTGGAAGGGAGGAAGGGGTCTAATCGAAATTTTTGTAATAACTAAAAGTATTTGTACAACTTCAAGCTACAACTTTTGTTTGAAAATTTTTTCAATCGGGCCCCTTACCTCCCCCCTGTTTTTAAAAATGTATTTGAAGGAGTTGGATTATCCAAAATTGGTGGGGAGGGAGGGATCCGATTGAAATTTTTGTTATCACCAAAATTATTCCTAGTACTTCAAGCTACAACTTTTGTTTGAAAATTTTTTCAATCGGGCCCCTTACCCTCCCCCTGTTTTCAATAATGTATTTGAATGAGTTGGATTATCCAAAATTGGAGGGGAGGGAGGGGTCCAATCGCAATTTTTGTGATAACCAAAAGTATTAGCGAAACTTCAAGCTACAACTTTTTTTTGAAAACTTTTTCAATTGAGCCCCTTTCTCTCCACTTATTTTGCATAACACTCCCAAAATACTAATTAAAAATTGAAGGGGGAAGGGGAAATGGGTCCAATTGAAAAAAATTTGCAACAAACTTGTAGCTCAAAGTTTTAGGAAAAATTTTGGCCATGACAAAAATTGCGATTGGACCTCTCCCTTCCCTCCAATTTTGGATAATCCAACTCATTCAATACATTATTGAAAACAGGGGGAGGGTAAGGGGCCCGATTGAAAAAATTTTCAAACAAAAGTTGTAGCTTGAAGTACTAGGAATAATTTTGGTAATAACAAAAATTTCAATCGGATCCCTCCCTCCCCACCAATTTTGGATAATCCAATTCCTTCAAATACATTTTTAAAAACAGGGGGGAGGTAAGGGGCCCGATTGAAAAAATTTTCAAACAAAAGTTGTAGCTTAAAGTTGTACAAATACTTTTAGTTATTACAAAAATTTCGATTAGACCCCTTCCTCCTTTCCAATTTTGACTATAAAGTATTATGTAGCACTGGACTTAGTAAAAATTTATCAAAGTTGCACCCCATGAATGTAAACAAAACAATCAATCTAGACGTTAGTTGAAAACTATAGCAAAAATGCAAAATTAGTAATTTGCTGAAAGTAAAAATGAAAATTTCGCGGGTAATTCATTCAAATCAAATTTAAAATTGAATCAATCCATTAACTTTCAATATAATTCAATGCATTATATGTATCAACCGTCGAATGCAGCGCTCTCAGTGATGTACTTTGGCGAAATGGGCGTGGCTAACCGGAGTGTGGTAACTATCTTGTTCTATATAACTTTGCCATCTACATTTAACAGGCCAGGAAGGCTAGAATTGACAACGCCGCAACGTAGGCTGACTTTTTGGTTTTTCCATAAGATGTAATGCTAATTCAAATTGCAATAAATCGAAAAATATCAATTTTACGAAAAAAGTCCAAGAGACCTTTTTTAAAGAGAATTGAATAAGCTTTCTATTGATATAGAATTTTTTTGGATTTGGTGAAATTTTTAGTGAAAAGTGAAAAATGCCAATTTCGTCAATTTCACTCAAATTCAAAAAATTTATATATGAATGGAAAGCTCTTTTAATTCTCTTTAAAAAAGGTCTCTTTGACTTTTTTTGTAAAATTGATAGTTTTCGAGTTATTGCATTATGAATTAGCATTGTGTCTTATGGAGAATCCAAAAAGTCAGCCTACGCCGTCGAGATATTACAGCGTTGTCAAGTGAGCCTTCCTGGCCTGTTAAATGTAGACGGTCATGATCCAGTCTAATCTAGTATATTGTGTAGATCTACGCGTTACAAAACGTGACAGTGGTATGTAAACAAGTCATGAAAAGTAGTGTATTTTCATGAATTGCTCTCATTTCTCAAAATAAAATTCAAATTTTGGTATGAGTATTCAGACTCTGAATACTCATACCAAAATTTGAATTTTATTTTGAGAAATGAGAGCAATTCATGAAAATACACTACTTTTCATGACTTGTTTACATACCACTGTCACGTTTTGTAACGCGTAGAATTGAAAATACACTACTTTTCATGACTTGTTTACATACCGCTGTCACGTTTTGTAACACGTAGATCTACACTATAGACCAGTGTTGTGAAACGGGAATTCCCATTTTGCGGGAATGGGAATTGTTCCCGGGAATTCCCGGGAACGTTCCCACCTTCATCAAAACCGGGAATTCCCGTTTTCAAATAAATTATTTTTTTGAAGCAAAAACGAGATTTAAGTGATGTAATGATGTTTAGAAATGTCAATTTGAATGAAAATTGGTATTGATACCCTAGAAATACTTGAAATTAATAAAATTATTCAGGGATATCGATATCCCATATTTTATTTTTTTAGATGGTAATTTCAAGGTAATTCTTCAGGTTATTACCACGTGATTTTTTAAAATATTTTTCAAAAATATACACAATATTCGTATCTAATCCGTTTTTATTTAGTAGTATTTTTGTTTTTGTAGTTTCCAACTTTCAAATTCAATTAAAAAATGAGTAATAAAACGAAATCAACGTTTAAGAAGAAAAAATCAAATTTCAGTGGGAAAATTTTGAGAATTCCCGGGAATTCCCTGTTCCCGGGAATTCCCTGTTCCCGGGAATTCCCTGTTCCCGGGAATTCCCGGCAACAACACTTCGTTCCCGGGAACTTTCACAACACTGATATAAACGCGTATAAAACCAAGACCTTCTACACTTAACAGGCCCAAGTACGAAATCTGGCAACATTGCATTTGGAGGCTGGTTTTTTGAATTCTCCTTAAGATGTAATGTTAATTTAATTCATGTCGCAATAACTGGAAAAATATGAACTTGACCAAAAAAGTGTAAGAGACCTTTTTTGTAGAGAATTAAAAGAGCTTTCGAGTCTTTAAAGAATTTTTGAATTTTATGGAAAATTTGGAAATTTTTTAAAAAATTTGAAAATTTGTACATCTTTATAAAATCCAAAAATTCTTATATGAATCGAAAGCTCTTTTAATTCTCTACAAAAAAGGTCTCCTACACTTTTTTTGTCAAGTTCATATTTTTCAAGTTATTGCGACATGAATTAACTTGGAATTAACATTATGTCTTATGGAGAATCCGGAAAACCAGCCTTCAATGATAAAAGAATGCGGCGATGCCAGGTTTCGTACTTGGGCCTGTTAAGTGTAGAAGGTCGTGATAAAACGCATGAAGTACGAGGGAGAGTTTGACAAGCAGCGCGCTCTACATGGACGGGACAACTTTGGGTACGGATTTGCTAGCACGAAGATTTCCGTCTTCCTCTTGACTGTCTATAATCTACACAATCATACTAGATTAGACTGGATTGAAATGGTGGAACTAGTTGTATAGTCCCTAATTCTACTGCTTGCAAAACTTGAAAAGTTCAAAAAATTTTGCTGATAATTTTTTTTTGGAAAAATCGCTTTGTTTACAAAAAATAAAAACATCATCGTTTTGTTTTTCAATCAAACAGAAGAAAACTGATTATTTTGCGCATTTTATGTCGTGTTTACCTCGTTCCGAGTCTCCTCGGTGCTGTTTCTTTTGCAAAATTATGTACGGGTTAAATTTAACTTCTAATAATCTTTTACGTGCCAGTTTCACGAGTAATTTCTGTGATTAGATTTCCAGGAACTTCCGTTGGAAGTAGAGCCCATTTCGGTGGACTCCTCGTTTTCTTGCATATTTCATCGTGTACGGTGCATTGCGATTCAGGTGACTACTTTATTACAGAAATGATAATTTCCTTATGTAATGAGCCTCGTGTCATTAATGACATTGTTTGTTTGCAGACTATTTTGGAACGATCTCAGTAACCAACTAGTGATTGGATGTCTTCTAACGCTCGTGAGTCTACAGAAAATTCCATCTTCATGAAGCTCTTCTTCTGAGATTGATGGAGCAGTAATATTCAATTTTAATCGTCTATTAATTGTTCAATCGAACGCCGTATTTCTGACAACATATGCTCGAATGTTCCATCATGAACATCCAGAATGTAGCTTGTACTGTGGATGAACTAAGTCAATTTTTCTTCGGTCAGTTGAAATGTATAAAATGTAAGAAACGAGTAACATTTTCCAACGACCTATTGACTCAACATTTGAAAAATTGTTCGGAAAACCTGCCGGAATCATCGGTTAAAACCAAAGACTCGAATAGTTCAGAAATTATCGATCAATTTCGAGGGTATTTAAGCTCGCATTCCAGCGATGGTTCGCTATCAAATCTCGCGAATACGCCCTCGGCGATAAATGTCGATATATTGAAAAAGTTGAAACAGTCGGTCAAGCTATTCCGATGTTTGTTTTGTAATTCGTCTGGAAATATTGAAGATTGGGAACGACATGTATTGGATTGTTATCGCGCTACTGGATCATCTTTATGGTGTATGTGCCTGTCATGTGAGACATTGTTGTACGGCGAACAAAAAGCAGTCACCGATCATGCACATTTCAAAAAAGACGCGAGTTTTTTTTCACTCAGTCATTTCCCTTGCATCGTCGACGTATTGAAAAACAAATCGACCAACTATTATCTATTCGAGCGGAAAGTTTTACGTAATACTCCGAAATTGGGATTTTACTGCGCAGCTTGTGATCTGTATCTGTTCACCAAGGTAGATAAACATTTCAGTTCGTACGATCATAGTAAGAATGCAATCATAACTTGCGATCTATTTTACTGTAGTACATGCTTTGTTGTTATTTACGGCGACGATAGATTATTTCAAAGTCATATTCTATCCAAAAACCACGCAACTATGAAGACTAATACGGAACCATCGCTTCCTATTAAACCGGAAAATATTCAACACAGGGTCGCGTTGATGTCGGTAAAGGCGACGATGGAAAAAAATTTATGGAACAATTGCACCAGTCAGTCGTACTATTGCGATTTATGTTCCTTCACCGCAACCGCTAATGAAATCTGGACACAACATTTATCATGCGTCGATCATCATCAGAAGGCGCTCAGCGAAACTCATCGCATTACTAACGACGAAATTAAACCGTTCGAGTACGTCTGTGTTCATTGCAATTTATCAATATTCGGTACTATTTTTACACACGTCATGCATTGTACTTCTCTCGGACACGAAACTGTCAAAAATGTACTTATCAGTTATCATAACAAAGCAAACATGAAAGCGGTAATGGAAACAGAAACACTGCGCAGCATTCTCATTCCTTCCGGGTCGTCTGATTCGAAAAATTATAGCCAACTTAACGGAAATACAGCTAAAACTGTGCCGCTAGTTACTGCGTCGTACAATCAACCTAATTCCAATCAAGATAATTCAATCGAAGGGAAATTTCCGATGAAAGACGCACCTGTTTCTGATGCACAATTTATGCACGCGAGAAGCTTGGACACGAAGAATTCTCTTAAAATGTTTGAAAATCTTCGTATCTTTTTACGAGAAACTTGGGACAAATTGAACGTACAAGAATGTAAAACAAATTGCGCATATTGTAACGATTTTTCATCGAATGATTCAACATGGTGGACTCATTTAGGCTCGCAGCCTCATATTGATAAAATGAATCAACACTTTACAACTACCAAATCGTCCAAAGCGATCATTTTGTTTTGTCACTGTTGTAATATTGCCATTTTAGGACCGCCATCGATCGAAAAAAGGCATCCTACGAGAGCCCAGCATAAGAAAAAAGCTGACCAGTTCGCGCAATTTTTAATTTCTCACGAAGGAACACCGAATGCATCCGAATCTTCGAGCGACCCCGAAGTCAAACCTACTTCGAATGAAATCATCCTAGGCGATACTACTTCGCAGTTTCCCGAAAGTTTTCGAACAAACGTCGAATTCCTCGAGGATCTCAAAGTGTCTCAAAAAAATAACGAAGTTGAATTCTTTCGTACTCAATCGATGTCATCGAATGCAAGTTCGAAGAACGATAATGACGATAAAAGCGAAGATGAAGGTGACGTTGTGTCCTATGTTTTACTCAATGGTGCAGACGATGGAGGAGAAAAGATCAGCGATCACGAAATAGACGATTATTTACGAGACGAAGCATCTACGTCGACGCCTAAGGATCTGAATACGTCGCAAGAAGACGACAGTACCGTTGATGATGGAAGTGCGGAATTTATTAAACATCTCATCATTGCTAAAGGTAAAGGCGAATGCATCGAAAATTCCAAGTTGGACGTTAATTATCGAGTTGAGCGATTTTCTCATGGTAGTTTTTTCTGATTATAGGTATACCGCCCCAGATAATCGAAAATAAACGAATTTGCCTAGACACATTCAGAAGGTATGGAAATATTAAGCGAATATTTACGAAAAAAAATAAACCCGATTGGTTATACTTGATGGTATTGACAGAGTAAGTTGATTGTTCATTTACTCGTATGATAAAAATGTTCATTTATCGATAGAATTGCGCGTTTTGCAATTTATCTATAAATTCTTGAATAGTTTCCGCGTTATTTATTTTCTCAGAATTATCGCTATAAATTCATATTCCTATTGTTTGTCTCATTATCGACACGGTTGTATACTCGTGATTATCGTTTATAAAGTAAACTTTGTCTAATCGACTTCCTTGCATGTTTCAGGCCAGAAGAAGTATTCAATCGCCTACACCAGAATATTAAAACTCTGAAAGTTACATTGGGAACAGACGAATTAAGCATTGAATATGATAAACGAAACACCGATCAAACTGGTTAGTTAGAAATTGGTATCTGCCTACTTGTTGATTAATTTTTCAGTTGTGCATTTAATTGACTAGGTATCTTATTGAATTACAATACGTAGGTACTATCTATTAATACTAAACGTCCATTAAGTAATCAAACAGTAATTGCTTGTGATCAGCAATGAGCAATATGGCTTCTATTTTCATTCAATACTTATGGTTATTTTCAATTTTTTTTTTTTCATATCAATAGGTATAAAGAAAAGCTTGACAAACGATGTTAGAGATCTGTTTTCCAACATCAATTCTCTGAACGAGGCTGTCCAAAATTCGATGCGACTTTACGAAGAAGAAAGTAATTCGAACGAATCGAAAGTGAAGGTTAGAAAACTTGAAAACACCGTCCTGGAATTGGCACAAAGGTGTTACGGATCCAATATGCCAGTTAGAGTATTCACTTTCGGCTCCAGAGTTACCGGATTGGCTACTAAAAACAGCGACGTTGATATATATCTACAAATTGGTTCGTAAGATATATTTTATGTTTGAAGATTTCTTTTGATTGCTAATTTAATAAATTGAAATAATTATCTCTCGACAGATCATTCGTTCGGAGGTGGAGTTCATGAGAATGTTGCGTTACAGCAGCAGCTGGTTCTATATTTTTCAAATAAAATGAAACAATTGCCCGGCGATTTTCGCAACATCGTTTCTATACCTTTCGCTCGAGTACCAATTATCAAGTTTACTCATGCCAAGTCCAATTTGAATTGCGATTTATCGTTTAAAAGTGGTCTCAGTACTATGAATAGTATACTAGTAAAGTATGTCCACGATTATCTGTTATTTTTATGCATTATATTTTTTATACCTATGCAATGGTTTTTTTACAGGACATATTTAGAGCTGGACGACAGAATTAAGTATTTGGTTTGCGCTGTAAAATTATGGATGAAAAAGAATGACTTGGCTGATCGTAATTTGTTCACTACCTATGCTCAAATTTGGATGGTGCTGTTCTTTTTGATGCAACCGGAGTATGCTGTTGTTCCTACGGTTTTGAATTTGAGAAGAGAACTGCCACCGATGCAACAAATTGTTTTAGTAGAAGGTAAGCAAAAAAAGGTCGTATTAGTCGAGTCAAAACCCGTTGAGTGGATCGCCGCAGTACTGCTTTTTTGGCACCTTCAAAAATTTGCCAAGTCCAATACTGGCAATACTACATTGACACTTGATATTCAAAATGGAGGGGAAGGGAGGGCCCAACCGAAATTTTTGTAATAACCAAACTTATTCCTAGGATTTCAAGCTACCACTTTTGTTTGAAATTTTTTTTCCAATTGGACCCCGTCCCTCCCCACCAATTTTTCATAACACACCGAAAATACGAATTAAAAATTAGTCGAGTGAGGGAGGGAGGAGTTAATTGAAAATTTTTTCAAACAAAAGCATTAGCTTGAAGTCCGAGGAATAATTTTGGTTATTACAAAAAATTCGATTGGATCCCTCCCTCTCCTCCGATTTCACATAACATCAGGTAGGTACTTTTACTCAAAATTGGGGGAGGATCCAATTGAAATTTTTTTAGACAAAAGTTGTAGATTGAAAACCTAAAAGTAATTTTAGTTATTAAATTTTTAATTAGACCCTCCCCTTCCCTCAATTTTGCATAATATGACTTAGATACTTACATTAATAAAAAATGGTGGAGGGAGGGGTCCAATTGAAAAAATTTTCAAACAAAAGTTGTAGCTTGAAGTCTTGGAAATGATTTCGATTATTACAAAAATTGTGATTTGACCCCTCTCTCCCCTCCAATTTTAAATTCAAGTATCTATATAGTATTAAATTTGAAAAAAATTTCAATGGTGCCAAAAAATCAATACTGCGGCGATCCACTGGTAAAATTTGTTTATGTACTTCAATCGTTGATCGCAAATTTGAATTTACAGGTTGGAACTGTGCTTTTCCCAAAGCCCAGAATATCGTATGGAGAAGCAACTGTTCACTTAGCAAAGAAGAACTGCTATTGAAATTTTTCCAATTTTATAGTCAAGAGAATTTACAAAATTACGTGATGTGTACTTTAACAGGCATTAAAATGCCAAAGAAATATTTCCACGAGATGTTCCTCAAGTTGCCTTCGACCTTCGATGAATATAAACGTAAACTGAGAAGAGATAATGCGCTGTTTTATAAAGTCGTCGATGACTTTGACGGTCTGTGTATTCAAGATCCATTCGATCACTGTCATAACCTAACCAAAACCATCGGCGTTCGCAAGTTCCTCAGCTTCATCAACTTATGTCAACAAACCGTAGATGTGATGAAAGCGAATTTGATAACGACGTAAACGTTATCGCAGAAGTATTATTTTTGATTTCTTCGTATCATGTATCGAGATGATAAATTTGTTTAATTTAGTTTTTTCGGTTTTACGCGTATCGCCAATTAGGACGAAATTAACGTTTTTTGAGATCTGCAAGCACATCAGTGTTTGTGAATTATTTTCTTTGCTGAAAATTGTAAGATTTTACGAAGTTTTTATCCTATTACATGTCTTTAGTATAATCTGAATTTTACGTGTGAATCATTATTATTTTTCTTTTTAGAAATGATGTGATTTTCTCATGTTTTTTTTCTCCTTATATGTTCTCATCTCTAAGGAGTTTATTTTTAATGTGGAATATTTTACAGTAAAGCTTACATTGGCATGGCATTAAATTCAAAGCATTCGTGTTGTATCAGTCATTCAACGTATGTAGTTTTTAAACGATGTCGATGTAATATCATCTTATACACAACATATTGTTAACGTTTGTATGTAAAAGAAAAATATACGTTTTGTTTTTTTATACTTTATTGTAAAATCATTCAATCAAATCTTGTTTCCACAAAAATTCTTTTTTATAGGCGGGGCCGAAGTCGCAACTATTTTTACACGTGTAGATAGCCAGGGTACCCCAATCGAAGACTCCTGCAGCACTTTTTTTGTCTTTGTCTAAATTCAGGTAATTTAAAAGTTGAGGAAGGATCTACGAATAAAATAGAAATTAAAAGCATACTGTTTTGATTTTCAATAAGTGATCAAAATAAAATGTAAGCTACCTGAAATTCAAATTCTCTCTCAGTACCGCAGTACTCGCAAGGTGGTATTTCTGAGTCCTGTGGAATGAATTTAGACGATAGCCATAATGGTTTTGTGCCTCTAGCGTAACGTATAACTTGTTCAGGATTTTCCATAATGCGAGATTTGAAGTTGAAGAAATACTTGTCGAGGATATTTTCACTGCATTGACTGAAGTACCGTTCCACTGATGGGTCATCTATAAACAATATTTTTATGAGTATTCGTGTACTAAGATAAGTTGAAAGAACGAAGAATATATACCTTGAGCGGTAGCTATTTTACTAATTTGCGAGAAATCAGGTACATCGACATTTCCTTTACTATCCGCATCTGATTTTGTATCTTCGTTTTCGCTACACGATCCATCCGAGTAATCATCTTCTGGCTCGATAACTATGCCAAATTCTGGAAGCGAGCAAGCGTTTTCTTTTGAAATTGTTTTATTCGATTCATAACCTTTAGAGATGTTTTGATGCGCTGTTGAGCAGAACGTTCCAGTCTTTTC
Organism: Balanococcus diminutus; assembly: GCA_959613365.1. Lineage (NCBI taxonomy): Eukaryota > Metazoa > Arthropoda > Insecta > Hemiptera > Pseudococcidae > Balanococcus > Balanococcus diminutus. The sequence goes on along the minus strand of OY390715.1, from coordinate 30,063,910 downwards.
ACTGTTCACTTCTTCAGAGCTCCTAAATCCACAAATTTTGCATAACTTTACACCGAATTTACTGCAGTTAATGTCCGGACGCCAAGATAAATCTTCGGTTGGTGGTTGAGCAGGATAATAAGAATTTTCTCTAGGTAACTGGTTTCGAAACACAACGAAATTTCGGTTCGAGTTTGCTTGAAAACAATTTTTGGACATGCATAGAAAAATGAACAAGGTTCTATGAAAACCGGTATCCTTTTCGTTGAAAGGACAGTAAATTTGGCATAGGAAGAATCGAGGCTGATGACATATATCACATATTATGTCTTTTGCTTCTGGTATGTGTTCTAAATCAAGCCAGGATGGTTTACCTCCTACTTTGCTGGGGAAAAAGCGGCTCTCTAGGAGCTTACAAGATTTGTCCACAAAACCCAAATCGACAGACATTTTCTTCGCGAATGAAAATACAAATTTATAACACTTTCGAACAATCGTTTCTCCCGTATGCAATCATTTAACAAGTTACTCAAAAAATTCAATTCACGTGCTCTAAATTTTGACGTCTAAACTATACACTGATATGACTAATCCGATTTTTAGAGAGTAACACTTGAATTTTCTACTGTCACCTACGTTTCTTAATTCCACGAAATTACTGTGGAAATTTGAGGCGAAATTTAAACTATTTCACTATTTTTTTCAATTAAACCCACACTAATTTCATAAAATAATAAAAAATTGAAATTGCTTAATTTTCTTGCTCACTTTCAAAAAAAATGAAGTGATAACAAACCAATCTTTGTTTACGCTATCTATATAAAAAGTTTAGAACTATGATCATTAAACCTGTTTGTATGATCCAGGCATCTCTTCAGTTCAATGAACTTGTCAATGAGTTTTTGTTTTGAATTATTTTTTGATTAGATCATTGAAAATCATAGATTTTATTCCAATTCTGTCGATTTCCATAATTTTTTCCGATTTAGATTCAATGATTTGAAGAGAATTTCATTTGCCGGCTAAACCTGAGACTGAGATAAGTTGTTAATAATTATCATTAGTGCAATCCAATACTAGTCTGTGAACGTTTACCTCTTATTACCGAGGTGTTTTAAATCTTCAATCAGTGATCAGTTTAACATTTTTAGTCAATCCCTTTATAGTTTATATCATAATTCATAATGTCATCTTGGAGTGATAATATCAATATAAATTCGTGTATCTGGTTCGAAAGCGAAGATAAAAGGAACACAACTGCGGCCATACTAGCTGGTATTTTCGTAAGTACTCGTATCACCTCACTGAAAACACCTTACATGCAATCAAGATTAATAACTTGAGTGATTTGTTTTAGTTTTCTGTCGGATGGTGGTTGATGATCGATGCAAATTCAGTGTACCCCAACGCAGTTAGTAGTGGTTATTATGTATGCGGCATCGTAGGAACGATATCACTGATTATGTAAGTATACCATTGTCATGTACTTTGAACTCGTACGTTGTTCAACATTTGATTCTTGGTTTCCGTAGGGTGAATTTAATTTCTCAGTCTCAAATTCGTGGAGACTACGCCGGAGGATACTTCGGACCGAATGGAGCTCGAGCATGGTTATTTGTCGGTTTCGTGTTAGGATTCGCCTCAGTTTTTGCTTCGTTTTGGATATTTTTCGCCGATTTTTTCCCAAAGTCTGATAATAAAGGTAAACAATGGCAGCTAGCTGCGTGTTTCACTATTTTGATTATTTAATTAGTGTTTTATTCGGATTTTCTTCGTTTCACAGTACCTGGAGTCGAATTACTCATGCAGAATGTTTTCATTTTCGTTAGCTCTTTAATTTACAAATTCGGAAGAGTCGAAGAAAATACATGGTAAATTGATCAATCGATGGTAAATATAAGTTGACAAATTTTTTATATACATATGTATTTTTCATTGGCTATAGATTTATTATTTTTAAGATATGTTCCTTGATTTCACGTATTGTAGTATATTTTCTGTTCTATTTCTATACATATTGTAATAAAAATGTACTTTCAATTAACAGTTTTACGATAAAAAATGATGTTTTATAATTTTATTTTGCATTAGTATATCTTATTCGAATTTTTGTGTTGTGCTTTTTTGTCCTGATGAATTAAGTAATACTCCTTTATGGAGTATAGTTTGTACATAATTATAGTTTATGAATTCAACCAAAGCAGTGTCCATTCACCAACACATACAAAACAATGAATACACAAAATTCATTAGAGCTGTATTTAATTTACTCTTATCATGGGATTTTACGTGCTATGATGAGTATGATTGCGTGTCCATGATCGAGTTTAACAAAGCAATTTATTGCACTTAGTATAATTATTTTTTATTTTTTTATTTAGCTGTACGCTGTACTTCTTTATTGCAATGCAAATTATTTTTTTGGTGATACTTATACCTGCCAAATGGAGTTGAGATTCTTAGGATTAGTTCAGTAAGGTATCTTCATTTTATTCAGTCTTTTCTTTTGTCACTTTACTGGGTATGGGTATTTTACACACCAGTCCAAACGTGTAATCTTGTATAAACTCAAAAAATTTTTAAGATCTCTATTCCCCAATTCAACTTAGCTGCTTCTTGAAAAGTAATTTCAAAAAATGCCTATTATAGGTTAAAAAACGAAAAAAGGTGCAAGCAACCAAGCGTTTTATTTTGTGCAAGCTATGCTACAGACTGTGCCTGACTATGCACATTTTGAACCTACCTACCAAATTCATTTACCACTTTTAACACTCGTCGCGCTGCTAAATATCGTGTCCCAATGAAATTTTTCATGGCATATGGGCCTATGGAAAAAATCTACGTCTACTCTACGTCAAAAGAATTCCAAAGTGACCTTATGATTTCTTATGACTGATAAACGTTGATAACTAGCCGAACAACACGCGCTGCGAAATCCTGTAAAACTTCGAATCATAAATGTTCGCCACAGTTCTTCGCCTCACTCCGTAGTAAGCAACTAAATCCGTCGCACACAGGTGTAGTGGTCGAATTGTGCTTCTGAACCGGTTCGTTTGATAAGTTTTTTTACCTAAGTAAGTGTTTTTTTGAAATTTTCTTCCGTTAAATTCATGTTTTAATGTACTTATTCTAGCTTGAATTGTGTTACTATTTTTCGGTGTATTCATGTATTTCTGTTGGTCTTTTTTCATTACTGTTACAATTTAACCACGAAAATGATGTACCCATAATTTCGAATTAATTATCTTATAAATCAGTTAGTTTTTCTTATCATTATAATCGAAATGAGACGGTTTCATCGATTCATACAGTAGATAGCTGCATGTATGGAATTTCCTAATCGTATTCTTCTATCAGTTACGCTTCGTTAGCAAAAATTTTAATAATTGATTTCGAACAATTTTTCCAATGTGCACCGACAAAATCCAAGCACGTGTTTGTTCGTTTTTTTTTTCTTTCATGATGTGCTGTTGACTTAAAAATTTGACAAAATTACGTGAAGCTATTATAATCGTGTTGAATTTCGTATTTTTGGACCTGTTCCACGGTTTTATTGTAGCCACACCGAACGTATGTACATAATTGTTAAATTCGAAAACACGTTTATGGACTGATACTTGCATTTTTGAGTGGTGCTACTTTTCAGCACATGACCGAATTTTTAATTCTAAAAATTTACGTCACAGGACTTTTTCACTTACGAGTTTTTCCAGTTACTGTTCCATAAATACTTGATAACTTATTTGCTGTTCTACCTATAATGTATGCTGAATAATATTATAATCGAGTAGTTAGCTATAGATAATCCGAAAGAAAATTGTTACATTGGTGAACATTTTTTGAAAATAATACGAATACGAATTGAATAAGTAATATCTCTATAGTAACCGCATCGTTATCAAATGGTGGAAATGGGTTAAAGTTTACGTTTGGTCATGAAAAGTAGAGAAGCGAAAATTACTCATTAATTGGAGATTCAGATTACATTTCAGAAATGTTATCATTTAAAGGCACCTTGATCGTGAAAAGTATAGGTCATTGATACCTTCATCATCACCTTTCTTCTTTTTCGTCGGTCGTTTTATCGCCTTTCATAGATTTAAACGATCACGTCTTATGAGACCTATTTTTCGGATCAGTTTTCAGCCATATCTATGAATGAAATAGCATCGTACCTACTTAAGTATAGGTATATTTTTCGTGCAAAAGATTAATTTTTGGCAAAAGTTTGTTTTACCTCTTTTATCACAATTCCAAATTAAGGGTGACCTTGAAATTAATTAATCAACTTATTTAATGAAACCAGTTTCATATTTATCGGCTTGTAACCGTGGTTATGTTCAAGTTAAAGCTCTCCTTGACGTTGAGGAAATTTAACAAGTTGAAATCTCTGTGGAAAGCACCGTAAGTGGAGGCAGAATCAGCATAATTTTCTAGTTTTCTGAAAAAGTTTTTTTTTCAAAAGCCTAAAAAACTAGATTCTTATACCATTGGTTAACTTCCAAATTACTTTTTTCGTCGAACTTATTTTTTCAAAATTTTAAGAGTTTTATGATCATTGTAGATTTTTGAAGTTGTTCAAACCACAAATTCGTCGCGTGATAATTTTTTGTACTTACGTATTTGTATTTACGTTCTCAAGTTACGAATTGTACCAAAAATGTATGAAGAGATTAGAGAAATGTAAACTTGAGGATTGCCAGAGTGTGCACATATTAGTTTTAGTGCCTATATAGATTTTTGTTATCACATACTTACATACGTACCGAAAGTCGAAAGTTGGTAATTTTCCTACCATTCTTATATAAAATGGAAGTTGGAGGAAATTTCAAGTGGATAAATAAATAGGTATGATCATTCAATCATAATACCTACACTTGAATTGAAGCGCGAAAAATATGATAAAATGTTCTAACAAGTCTGATTACGGTGATATCACGAGGTCCTAATTCTTCTTAAATTCGAGTTTTTTTTTAGTTTTTTTTTTTTATAAAACTGCTAATAACTGAATTGCTCTGTTTTGAAGAAAATAATGTCGATACACTTCACTTCTGCTGGTTTTCTCTTCAGAGTTATTTTCGGTGTATCTGACAGACTCACTCTGGTGCCAAAAAAGTCAAATTAATGAATCTAAATCATATTGATGAACGGTTTCGCTGGAAAATTAACCCTATTTTGTTACAGTTTTTTTTTTATATTATGAAAAATCGATGATTCGTGCATGCATGTAAAAAAAGTCCATGGTTGCAGGCTACCTGGAATTTTCTATTCAACGGTTATTTCGCCTTTCGCGTGTTTACCTAATCTTTTTTTTTTTTTTTTTTTTTTTTCATTTAATTAGTTCAAATACAACTTGTGGGCTCAATATTGAATTGCTACCTCGTGGTTCAAATTCAATTTTGATTTCATTCATTTATTTAAATTAAGATTATCATCATTTTAAACGGCGTAAATTTACATTTTGAATACTTAAGACCTTAAGAGATAAAAGTAGATAGGTGCGTATTACATACGCATGTATCTTGAATTTCTTATTTAAACTCGTACATGTAGATATACGCAGTTACGCAAACATATCTACTCAAAAATATTTTAATGAGTTTTTGTAAAAAAAAAAAAAAAAAAAAAATTATAAACAAATGTAGGTAGGTAAGTAAACTAACTTAACGTAGAACGCTGAAAGAAAAAAAATTACTTACCTACAAGGTAAAAACGCAAGAATGAAAGTTGAAAATTATCATTGAAAAGGTCGAATAATATTTATCTCTACGTATGCTATGGTACGGCAGTACGATGGGATATGTATAACCTGAGAAGGTCATTATTCACACAAATCAACTTAAAATAATCAAAATTTGAAGGGATTTACGAGTATTCGCACGTGCTTACATATCTATTCTTCATCCGAGTAACATCTTCTAGAAATAGGCACCTTACCTACCTAATTATCTATGTGTGTTTCCATGTTGTCAACCAGGAAGAAAATACCAAAATACGTATTAATCGAATCGTCGATGCAAACGTGCACTTTACCTACCTAAATCAAGTCCCAAAATAATTATTTATACCTAATTCGTGGTTTCCTCGATATTCGATATTATTTACTCTCATAAACCCGTTAAATCGTGTTACCATTTGCGCGCCAAACTGAAGATAGTGCGTGTGACGGTAGCCAACTGGGTTAATCATGTCGAGGATAATGTGGGAAATATGGTACAGGGGTTTCTTTTCTGCACACACGTGGAGTAAATGAAGTTTATTGTTGTAGGTCTCGTGATTAGAGCTCTGCGCTGACGATGAATCGGCGGCGGCGGCTGGAATGGTGAAGCTTGTCGGCGGCGGCGGCGCAGCCGACGAGCCGCTGATGATAAAATCGGCGGCGGCTCAGCCGGCTGCAGCACATCATTTTCGAATTTTTATTCCTTTCAATGGTCAAAATTTTTCTTGAAACTATAATTTTTTTCAAAATTTTACCTCAAACTCAAAACTTTTGAAAATTCAATTTTTCCAAGATTTTCTTGAAACCAAAATCTTTTTATTTTTACAACGAACGCCGATTCGAGCCGCTGGCAATTCATCGGCGGCGGCGGCGGCTCAGCCGTGATTTTAGCAACCGGTGGCGGCTCAATCGGCGGCCGACAATTCGTCGGCGGCGGCGGCTCGACTCGGCGGCGCAGAGCTCTACTCGTGATGTGTATGTCGAATCTTGAATGGGAAAACAACGAATGAATGAAAATAGGAAAATTTTGTAAAACCAAATTACAAAATTCTGATTTCTGAAAACTAACTTTCTTGTCAAAAGATTGTTTGTAAACCAAAAGAGAACTAGAGGCAACCAAAAAATTCCTAAACCTCGTTCCTTGACAAATATCAATCCTAGGATGGTCCTTATTTTGGACTTTTGAATTTTTTCATGTCTCCCCCCCCCCCCCCCATCTCATCCAAAAGTTTTTTCTTTTTATGAGAAAATAATTCCTTTTTTTTTTATTTTTGCCACAACTGAATTTTTAAGTGGGCCCTACTCACTCCCCTTTTTTTTGGAAAAATGAAAAAAATTACCGATTATCAAAATTTTGCTTTTATGATTATAACTCATCAAAGTTGTTCCTTTTCATGAGAATGAATCCTCAATTTTTTAATTTCCCCTCGACAAGTGGTATGAGCAAAAAAAATTTAATCAGCATTTTTAGTTGTTGTATTTTATTAGAAAATAATTCTCTATTTTTCATTTACCTATCCTCTGACTGAATTGTAGGTAGTGTCTCCCTCCAGCTTGTTTCTTTTCACGAGAAAAAATATTCCCCTAAAAGAATTTTGAATGGCCTCTGATCACCTCATTTTTTTTAGAAAAAGCTCGATAAACCAGTTGACCACCGATTTGACGTCGATTTGCAGTTAGTAAAAAGTTTTCCCAATTTTCGACTCAGTATTGACCAATTTCCAATTTTCACAGTCTATTCTCAGTCTATTTTCCGGCATTCTAGACTCATTTTCGACATCAAATTTGGGTAAAAATTTGGTCGATTTTAATTGATCTTTCTCAAGTCATTATCACTCTTAAATCGACCTATTTTCGATGTGCTTTTAAAGTCGATTAAAGGTATTCAAAATTCAAAAGGTCCAAGTCGATAAAGAAGGATATTCGCTTCGTAATAGACTTTTTTTCGACGTCAATTTGGAGTCATATTCGGGTCTATAAAAAAATTAAATTATGTAAAAACCCCACAATCATCTCTGGTCGATATTTTGAATTATTAGACCCAACTTTGATGTCAAATTTACGTCTATTGATGAATACATTTTATCGACGAAATTAAGACGTCTATTTTAGGTAGATTTTTGTTTTTTTTGTGAATAAGTTTTCAAGTAACTAATCGACCTATATTCGACGTCGATTTTTAGCGAAATTTTAGTTTTCTCAGGAATCGACCAACCTTTGACGTCGATTTTTGATTTTCAAGATTTTTTTCATTTATATTCTAATTAGTGTTCTGTTTACCGTTGAAGACTGATAGACGTGTGGTTAGTTATAAGGATTCCCAAGCAGCAGGTCATGGAATCGAACCCCAGTGAGGTAAGGCTTGAGGAATTTTAGTTGTAAAGTTTGGTTTCGATAGTTAGATTTGGTGAATAGGAAAACAATTAGGGCAAAAAAAATTCAATTCGGTCATGCCAACACACTTTTAAATAAATAAATAAATAAATTAAATTTTATGACAATGGAAGCCTAAAAACTGACTTTTGATCGACATCGAAAATTAGTCGAATTTAACTCAATATCGACCAATTTTCGACGTCGATTTCATATCACGAATGAGTCAAAATATGGTCGAAATGGGCAGAACTAATTCGACTTTGAATCGACGTCGATTTCAGTACGGAAAATGGTGAAAATCGGGTCGATTTCAGTACGGAAAATGGTGAAAATCGGGTCGATTTCAGGTATGTTTTGACGTGATTTCGACGGTCGATTTTTGGTTTTTTGGTTTATCGGGAGGGGGATAAATTATTATTGATTTTCAAAATCTGGCCGATTTTTGGTTATAACCCATTAAAGTTTTTTTTTTTTTTTATCAGAATGAACTCCTATTTGTTTATTTTCATCCCAACTCAATTTCAAGTGGCATCCTGGACTCCTGGAGCATCCCCAATTTTTCAAAAAAAAAAAATTCACTCAGCATTGCATTTAAATTAAGTGAGTAGTTTTATTGTATTATAAAATATTTTCTCAATTCCAAATTTTTTATTTTCCCTCTATAACTGGATTTTAAGTATTTTTTTATGGAGTTTAAGGTCAGCGCTTAATTAAAAATTGCTCATTTTTTCTTTTTTTTTGTTGAAAAATTAGGGTGCTTAATAATTTCTTCGTTTGAACGCATATTTAAGCGAAAAACAAAGAATGGGTCATTTTTTGATCCATACGTCTAAAGGACTTGTCGAGAAGTGAGGTTCGGGGACTGTTTGGTGGTTAATTATAGGACACCGAAAGGAACATTTCAAAATTTAAAAATCTTTATTGGCTCAAAATGCAATTTGCTGGATTTTTTTAGTTTAATTTTCCTGCGTCATTACCAAGAAAGTGAATAAGAAATCTAGGTGAATGAAATGACGAGCTAAACTCATTTCGTAAACTGCGAAACGTACGTAAATGCAGTGGGAGTTAATTGAGTACTTTTGAATCAATTCCAAATTCGAAATATTATCGAAGTTCGAATAAGTATCCAAAATGTAAAATCACTCTACCATAATTAATTTTCGAATATTTACTGTTTCAAATCAAACATTTCACCGCCAAATTCAAGTAGTACGTAATTACAGCTGATGTGTAGGTCTTAGGTACCGATTGAAAAAACTTGCACGATTGATTAAAGTGAGATAGAATACATTATTGGTTATAAGCTAATGAATTTGATTAGAAAATGTGCCTTTGTCTTTACACATTACATTGCATAAATCGACACATTACCTATATGTACAGTCGTGTAGGTACGCTTATTGAATAATGACCCACAGCAATATGAATCTTATCCCCTTTAATGTTTCAATTCATTCCGTAATTAATTCAATCAGCGATACCTAATTAATTTAAAAGAGCAAATATTTGATTATAATCAATCAGTCGATAGCATTCAATCCGTCAGATAAATTTTTAATACTCGTAGTAATAAATGAAACGAATGTAGGTAAGTAGGTATGCTGCCCATATAGATAAAATTTAGACCCAGCAGGAATTTTTTTGATGTCCTAACAAACTCCCTTCATTACTTTATTTTTCTAAAATTTATTATTCATCGTGTCAAATTTTCATCATTTTTCGCATCCGGATGATTTTAGAAAATCACAAATATTCTGTCCTATTCTTAGTTCTCAAGGATAATTTTGAGAATATTTTGCAAAAACTTAATTTCGAAATTGAAAAAAAAAGTGAAATTTCCAATATTTAAATTTTTTCAATTCAAGCGTTTGCAAAAATCCTTGTAAGGTCAAAATTACGAATATTTTACCAAAAGAGCTTTCTTGCTTTTACAATGTTTTGCAATGAGCAATTTTGAAAATACTTATTTCACTAAAGTAAATTTTGTTTGAAAGTTTTTTTAAAATTTTTAAAAAAAAAATTTCAAGGGTGAAATTGCAAATATTTTTCAATTTTTTTTTTGCTGACAAAATTTTTTCAAATTTCTGCAAGTTAAAATTGCGAATACGTTACAAAAACTTTATGATTTTTACAATTATTTTTCGTATGGTATATTTCAAGAATACGCATTTTACAAAAATTGTATTCAGGAATTGAAAAAAAATGCGAATATTTTTCAAATAAATAATTGTGAATATTTTATTGTTTGGCAAAAAAATTATTTCGAAATCTTTCGCGAAGCAAGTTTTCGCAAAGACAGCATATTTTATAAAAACAGAATTTCAAACTATTTTTTTTTTCTTTTCTTTAGAGCGAGCCAAAAAGGCGAATATTTTGCAAAAATAATTATAATTATTATTTTTTTATACTGTCTGAATTTCTCCATAAATTTTTGCAAGTTCGAAATTGGGAATAAGTACACTTCAAAAAACACTCAGATTTTTACATGGACGATTCCTGGAATATTATTTACAAAAATTCTACCAGTATCTTAAAGTGTGTGTTTTTTAAATTTTTTTTTTATTTTTAGCAAAGCTGCGAATATTTTACGAATTATTAGTTATTATTAGGTACTTGAATGTTTCTAATATTTTTGGGAAGGTGAGGATTGTAAATACATAATTATTTTGTTTAAAAAATAAAATTGAATTTTGAAATTTATTTGCGAAAGATGTTCTGAAAATATTTCACTAAGTTTATTATTTTTTTGTTCTCTTTAGATTTCTGTGAAAAATCTTATAAGTTCAAAATTGAAGATATTTTACAATTTTTTTTTTTGATTTTTACATTTTGGGAATTTTGCAAACATTTTGTTAAAGTTGAAAAAAAAAATATGACAAAAATTTTAAGGAATTATTTTTTAAAATAATATTGTACATACCTAAATTTGAAAGTTTTAGCAAACATTTTTGCATTTTCAAGATTGAGAATATTTTACAAAAATACTTCATTATTTTCATAATTTTTCGCATAGACGGTTTCGAGAATAATTCACCAAAATTTCATTTCTCAATCTATTTCTTGTTCTTTTTAAATTCCTGCAAAAATTTTGCAAGTTCAAAATTTAGAATTTAACACAATTTTATTTCAAAGTTTTTTTTATAGGTAGCCTACCTACTTTATTTTTTAAAGACAAAATTGCCAAAATTTTGTAATACAACTACCTGCGTATTTTTCTATTTAAATTTTTCCCAAAATTTTTGCAAGTTCGGAGTATACCCGTGTAGCAATTGTCGACATCGACATTTATGTCGACAAAATTCAGACACATTTTTTTCTCGGTTAACGATGAATTAAAAATGATATTTGAGATTTAAAGTAATGTTCTATGTTAAACATAACTGTTCAATCAAAATTTTTGAATTTTTCTCAGTATTTTCCTATAATTTAGAAAACGTTGTTTTTCTACATAGACAAGTCGATGTAAAAATCGATACTCGATAAACGCATCGACATTTATGTCGACAATTTCTGCCAATTAAATTTACAAATTTTATATCTAAAAAGAACTAAAAACAATTAATAAGAACATTTTAAGCTCAGGAATAAATAATTTTTGAAAGAATCACAAAATTTTCTTATTTTTCAAAGTTTTGAATAATACAACGACTTGTCGAGTTATTGTCGACATAATTGTCGATGGTCGAATAATGCATCGACTTCACTGTCGACAGTGTCGACCAGAGGAATTTTAAGTCGAGATAGTGTCGATGTGATTGTCGAGGGTCGAATAATGCATCGACTTGACTGTCGACGTCTTGAGGGTGATTGTGATACTCGCAGATAAAGTGTGTTGTGAATTAGTACATAAGGTCTAAGAATCATCTCTATGTTAGTTGGACACTCGCATGTGTCCAGCTACAAAGGTGGCCTCAATGCCGCATATTTGACAAAAAATGTCGAAATGTTGGCTTGAACACTATTTTTGGTGTAATTTTAATATATACTTATATTGAATATTTGAACTTAGCATATTTTTCAAAATCTCACCATTGCAAATGTCGATGTGGATGTCGATATAAATGTCGACACATCGAAATCGGTCACTTTTCGATCGTACATGTCGACACGATTGTGGATGGTTTGTCGAGCTTATTATCGACATGTTTGTCGACCGTCCAAATATGGCTCGACATGTCGAGCCATATTTAGACGGTCGACAAACATGTCGATAATAAGCTCGACAAACCATCCACAATCGTGTCGACATGTACGATCGAAAAGTGACCGATTTCGATGTGTCGACATTTATATCGAAATTAGCATCGACGTTGCTACACGGGTATGTTTAAAAAAAAGTTCTAAATTTTCAAAAATTTTCACAAGAAAAACTTCATGATAATAATTTGTAGGTAATTTTTTAAAAACACGTTTGAAAAAAAAACGCTGACCACGAAATGGAAAATATTTTTAGTTTATTTTTATAAAAATTTCAAACATATTTTTTTAATGTTTTTTATACCTACTTATTTTATACCTACAATAAATTCTTTTGCAATTTTATCAACTTTGAAACAATCAAAATCATTTTAGAATTTTTTTATAATTCTAAAAAAATTATGACATAATTTCTTTAAAAATCGGGGTTTGGTGAAATTGTATCCACCTTCACCCCCTCTTGGCGGACCTTAAAATAACTCACCAGAAAAAGCAAAATTTAGAAAATCCTTTTTCCAAGTATCGAAGTCTAGGGCTGTTATTTAATTTACTTCTTCCTAAGGTTTCGATTGAATTGAAAAGTTGTCGGGTGTAGATACCATATAAAGTGACGCTTTTATATCGACGCTTCTAAAACAAATTAAAAACAGTAAATTATACCGGTTGATATCGCGAATGATTTATCGTGTAAACTAAGCGAGCTAGACAATTGTGATTGTTCTTTGAGCATGGCATAGCATAGCGTAACGTCTAAATTATAATTGCTTTCAGATACTTTACGTGATGTTAAACTATTGGCAACAATCGAAGTAATAAAAATTCGTCGTGAAAAATAGGAAGGGAATGTATGTGAGAACAGAAAGGAGCTTCGAAGGTGCATAAGGTGCATTTCATTGCACTTTAAAAGTTTTTACAAATTTATGATTTTTTTTTCCTTCAAAATAGTAGGCATGTAATATGCATACTTAACCCGGTAAACACACTGTATGCGAATCGCGTACTAATAGAGCGCTAAATTCGCATTTATCGTATACGAATAGCATGCGAAAATAGCGTACTATTAGCATATCAAAAATGTCCGCTTTTTTAGCGGCTAATTTCGAACGCTAATAGTACGCGAAATTAGCAGCGAATGTAGCGTTCTATTCGCTGTTAATTCGCTTGCGATTAGCGTTCGGAATTCGCCTCTAAAAAGTAGGCAAATGATTTTTGACGATTTCCACTCAGCAGTAAATTAATTATTCGAAAATATATCATATTTGTGATCGCAGATCTGTGGAAAATGAAATTATGCCGAATCGTAAAGTTTTAGGAGTACCTATCAGTGGCATTTGATAAAGTAATTTTTAGGAAAATCAAAATTACTACCAAGATTTCAATCTACAACTTTTGTTTGAAAAATTTCTCAATTTGAGCCCCCCTCCCCTCCCCGTGTAGCAACGTCGATGCTAATTTCGATATAAATGTCGACACATCGAAATCGGTCACTTTTCGATCGTACATGTCGACACGATTGTGGATGGTTTGTCGAGCTTATTATCGACATGTTTGTCGACCGTTCAAATAGGGCTCGACATGTCGAGCCCTATTTGGACGGTCGACAAACATGTCGATAATAAGCTCGACAAACCATCCACAATCGTGTCGACATGTACGATCGAAAAGTGACCGATTTCGATGTGTCGACATTTATATCGACATCCACATCGACATTTGCAATGGTGAAATTTTGAAAAATATGCTAAGTTCAAATATTCAATATAAGTATATATTAAAATTACACCAAAAATAGTGTTCAAGCCAACATTTCGACATTTTTTGCTAATTCACAACACACTTTATCTGCGAGTATCACAACCACCCTCAAGACGTCGACAGTCAAGTCGATGCATTATTCGACCCTCGACAATTAGATCGACATTAACTCGACTTAAAATTCCTCTGGTCAACACTGTCGACAGTTAAGTCGATGCATTATTCGACCCTCGACAATCACATCGACACTATCTCGACTTAAAATTCCTCTGGTCGACACTGTCGACAGTGAAGTCGATGCATTATTCGACCATCGACAATTATGTCGACAATAACTCGACAAGTCGTTGTATTATTCAAAACTTTAAAAAATAAGAAAATTTTGTGATTCTTTCAAAAATTATTTATTCCTGAGCTTAAAATGTTCCTATTAATTGTTTTTAGTTCTTTTTAGATATAAAATTTGTAAATTTAATTGGCAGAAATTGTCGACATAAATGTCGATGCATTTATCGAGTATCGATTTTTACATCGACTTGTCTACGTAGAAAAACAACGTTTTCTAAATTATAGGAAAATACTGAGAAAAATTCAAAAATTTTGATTGAACAGTTATGTTTAACATAGAACATTACTTTAAATCTCAAATATCATTTTTAATTCATCGTTAACCGAGAAAAAAATGTGTCTGAATTTTGTCGACATAAATGTCGATGTCGACAATTGCTACACGGGTCTAATTATGCCCAATACTACGTAGATAGATAGATAGATAGATAGATTAGATAGGTATAAAAACGTATATTTATTACTCTGAATTGTGAGAGGGGAGAAGGGCTGTCCCGCAGTCCCAAATGAAAATTTTTTCAAACAAAAGTTTTAGATTGAAATCTTAGAAATAATTTCGATTATTACAAAAATTTCGATTTGACTCTTGCTTTCCTTATAATTTCGCATAATACTGCGTTCAAATTGGAGAAGGAAGAGGAACAATTGAAAAATTTTATAGCACTGATAAGACGTCTAAAATTTTTACGATTTGATAAAATTTAATTTCACACAGATTCACGCGATCACAAATAAGATATAAATTCAAAATAATTAACTTACTGTGAGTGGAAATCGTCCAAGAAATTCTGCCTTCGTCTCCATTCTTATCAATTGGCGTTTTTACTTAAAAATAAGAAAAAACATCAAACAAAACACAAAATTCCCCAACAAAATCAAAAAACCCAGAAAAACCTTTATTTTATTGTTTAAATGTCACTGAAATACATTCAAGTACACGTTCATGTTTGAAACTGACTTCTCTCATTTGTAAAACGTATTGAAAGAAGTTGTAGTGAAAATCGCATGCTATTCGCTAGCGAATATTGCGCTAATATCGTAAGAAATATCTGCACGTTTTCCACTGCGATTTTAGCATACGATTCGTATGCGAATATTGTGCTAGTATCGTAAGAAATATTTGCACGTTTTCCACTGCGATTTTAGCATACGATTCTTATGCGAATATCGCGCTAATATCGTACGAACTTTTTGCCTGTTTTCAATGTGATTTCAGGCATGCGATACGCAAGCGAATATCGCGCTAATATCCCACAAAACATCTACAGGTTTTTAAATACGATTTTAGCATGATATTCGCTCACGAATAGTATACGAATTTATCTGAGAAAATTTTCTTCGATTTTTGCTTTGATTTCGCATTCTATTCGTATGCGAATAGACCGCGATTTTCGTCTCTGTGATTTTAGCATACGAATAGCAGGCGGTGTGTTTACCGGGAATGATCGAATGCCAATTACTGTGAACGAACAAAAAAAAAAAAGTGTTTTCCATTTGATATGCTATACTCACACATTGTGTTATATCATCGTCAAGAGTCAGATTGTGATTACATTGGCATTGGATGTAAATCTTTTGACTACCTATTTTTCTTCAGAATTTCCGGCTGTTCGGACTATTGACACTATTGTTTTCATTATATGTATGAGACATACTGTGTATGTATGTATCATAGTACGAGCATATGGTGGGTAAGCGCCAACTTATTTGAAAAATGACAATTGCAAAAAACACGTGCGACGTGAAATTTCTCACGTTATTGCTTGACAGCTCCATCAGCTGATTCAAGGTCGTCGGTGAATAGTTCATTCTACGAGTGGTTAATTAATGCCAAACCGCAGCCGCACAGTACGATATAAGTTTAGACACCAGTAGGTAATGGTATTACTTTGCATACTGTATACATGCTTCGAAAGTATCGGAATTACTTTCTGTGGGCTCAAAGAGGTAAAACGCAAGTATGCGGGTATTTATTCAAGGTCCTGCTCCTGAAAAGCCTTAACGAAAAAATCACGCTGCGAAATTTCGAACACGAAAAATTGTCGAGTCTTGTAACGCATATTTGTAAAAGTAGAGGTGGTAAGAGTATAATTTTCAATAACCTAGTGAGTACTATACTTTTGTAAACATGTTTACAACAGAACTCGCGAATTACTGAAACATGTTCACCTTTAATTAAAGCAAACCCTGACGTTTATTAATCGGAATTTAATAAAATCAGGTCATTGACACACGAGCTCTGTAGCCTGCGACTAGCTAACTTGAGCTGAAAAATTAAAATTATACCATTTTCAATCGCTTCGTTTTGAAAACTTTTTATATTGCAAGTAGTAATGGAAATTGATTGATATGGACACTTTCGTACTCTTCATTTCAATTAAACTGCTAAGACTTCATGTTTAAAAATAGCAGATGGATTTTCTCTTTCACTCGAGGTTAATGTAATTTATTCAACTTCGTGTTCGAATTTCGCAGTGTTCCCTTATCAAAAATTGATATTGACTGCGAGTGAGTTGTCATAGTTCTTCGAGGTACTTACCTGAAGAAAAAATGATTGACATTGTTGTTTTGTTATCACATTAACATTGGTTTCACTTCGTATTCAAGTTGAAACGAGTATAGGTATACCCCAAATATACGTAACCTTTCAATATAAATGTTGGTATTTATAATTAGGTAGGTAGTAGGTACAGGTACAGGTAGATCTGTAGACAATGTTTTTGTATACAAATATTCATAACCTTTCACCAATATCGTAATTAATGTGAAATCTTTTCATATTGGTGTACGAAAAATAATATGGTTTGTTTGATGAACTATCTTTGTATTGGCCTTCACCGTACATACGTTTCATACACCTACGAAGTAGGTAGGTAAGGTACGTCGTGTTTGATGGCATTGACTTCCCAGTTCGTATACTTGAAAATTATACGTTTAAAACGATTTATTAGTATTTTGTATAACCTACCTCGGAAGTGTTCCGTTTCGTGATGAAAAATTTATGGTTATAATTTTATGAAGGTATAAAAGTGATGGCGAGTTAAGGTTTCGTTTGGAGAGGTTTTTATGGGCGATTTTCGTAAACTGTCGTTAGGTTGGTTACTCGAAAAGATCAATTTTAAACGATTTATGGAGTGAATCCCATTTTGCCAATTGATAGACATGAATTGGATTGAATTTTGAAGTACAAAAATTTATTCGAAATTGGCTGGGAGTTACTGAATTAATTTTTAAAAATCCTACTTACTATACGTAAGATGGGCAGTTGTGTTTTAGTTTGGGTGTAGGTACTTCTAAAATAGTCCTTGAATCAAAAATCAATTTGGGTATTTATTTTCAACAGAAGAGATCGCGAGAAAAATGAGAAATTAAAAAAAAAATCGAGAATTTTTTTCAATAAAATTTTGAGAGTTTGTTTTGCTATAAAATTTTGTTTCTTTGTGAAATAAATTCATAGCTAGGTATATTATTTTTATGAAAAATATTTCTTGATAGGTAAACGTTTTCTAAAATTAGAGAAAAAAATGATGTAGAAAATTTCTCTCATAAATGAGATTTTTTTCAATCATTTCTACTTTAAAAAATTCAAGTTTTCGAATGAATTTTTTTTCTTCAAAATAATTCATTTATGTTCGTTGAAAAAATTCAAAAAAATGAAATAATTTAAAAGCAAAAATCAAGATTCTTAAGATGATTATTTTTTATTTTTTATTTTTTTTTATTTTGAAGGGGAAATTAAAAAAAAATCTGAAGAAAAATGAGAGAATTGCTGATGCAAAAAGTTGTTGCCAAAATTTTTTTATTAATGAGATAAAAAAGAAAGAATTTCCAAGTGTTTTTTTGAGATTTCTTAAAAGAATTTTTTGCGAGAAATTTTTTTGGAAATTTCATTTTCCAAGATGATTTGATTCTGCGAGGAGATTTTTTTCGAAATTTTTTTTAATGAGATACCTAATTTTAATTCTTATTGAGATTTTTTTTAATATATTTTTTTTTCTATAAAGTATCAATAGAAATTTCTTGAAGGAATCTTTTCAACATACTTAGGTATTTAGGCATTTTTTCTAAGATTTCAAAAGAAAGTTTTCTAAGAAAATAAAACTGAAGAAAAATGTGAAATTGAAAAATCGTGGCTGGAATTAGGAATTGTAGGTCCCAGAGTCAATTTTGACAAAGGTCTTTTTTTCCAACTAAGGGATTGTTGACCAGCTACCATCTACTTACAAATTTGAAAAATATTTTTTTAGTCATTTCAATGTAAAAAAAATTGACAGAAGCCCTGTGTGCAAAAAAAAATCAGTGAGGCCCTATCTACCCCCCCCCCCCCCCCCAAAATCCGCCCCTGACCGGAGTCTAATTATTTTTAACAGATTTTTTCGAGATTTTTTTTACGTTAGATATTTGAATTTTTTCATGAAATAATTTTTAGTTCTCATTAGGAAGATGAAAATTTTTGAAGAAAATTTGTTTGAAAATAATATTTCCCAACAAAGGTCATGTTTGCGTACATTGATTTTAAAAAAAAGTATTTTGAAAACTTATTTTTAAAAAAATTTGGGAAATTGAAACCCCCCCCCCCCCCCCCAAAAAAAATAGACACCTGCGCTAGCGCAGCTCTAACAGTGTGCGTAGCTTTTAAATAGATAGATACCTACTACTTGTCTCACGATTCTATTGGAAAATTTATTCAGTGAATGAAAAAAAAATAGAACAATATTGACCCATTGTTCGATTTTGAACATTTTAAATTTTTTGCCCCGAAAAAAGATAAGACTGCAGACCACAAGTCCGACCCATTGTTTGACTTTGAACACTCAAAATTTATTGCCCTAAGCAAAGATAAGATAACAACTAGACACTGACCAAAAACTTGAATTTATTGCCCTTAGTTGAGACGTAATTTCCGATTTTTCTAAAAACAACGAACATGTTTTTGATTTATACCACCTGCTGATACCTCATGCTGAGCCCTAAATCACAAAGACCCCTGCTGTGCCCCATTGTGTGAAGTGCTCATTGTTTGATTTTGAGCATTTTGAATTTATTGCCCCAAAAAAGATAAGACTGCAGAGCACAAAGAGGACGTTGTGACGTGACCATTGTTCGATTTTGAACATTTAAAATTTATTGCCCTAACCAAAGATAAGATAAGAACTAGACACTGACCATTGTTTGATTTTGAAAATTTGAATTTATTGCCCTGAGCCTGAGACGTGATATCTGATTTTTTACCACCTGCTGTGCTGAAATTTTTTTTACAGCCTGCTGAGCCCTAGATTACAAAGTTTGATTTTGAACATTTTAAATTTATTGCCCCAATAAAGATAAAACGGCAGAGCACAAAGAGTACGTTGCGTTGTGACGTGACCATTGTTCGATTTTGAACACTTTAAATTTATTGCCCCAAGATAAGATAAGATATGAATAATAGAAAAGTTCCCTTTTCCCTTTTTTATTCAAGTGAAAATTGCAATTATCTCGATAATTACTCATTAGATTCACACACAAATCTCATTGGCCCTCCGCCTTCATAAACTCTACATTCCTTGAAAATTTGAACCAAATCCATCCCATCATTAGTGAGTTAACCGATAAATCTATTTCAACATTTTATATTTCAAGACTGAAACCAATAGTGTGCTTACGCACACTAAAAAGAAAAGAAAAAGTTTGTTAGCACTTCTTTCAAAACCGGTTTAAGAATTTTTCAACAATGAGATGATTTCAATTCTCATCGTCGTTAGTCATCAAGTAAATTTTTTGAGTGCAATTTTTTTGAAAATAATTTTTTCCAACAAAATTTACATATTTCTTAGGAAATAATGTTTGATATTTTCCAAAATTTCAGAAGAAAAATTCGAAAAAAAATCAAAAGAAAAATGTTAGGTAGATAAAAAATATCACGAAAATTTTTTAAAAAATCATTTAAAAATTTCTCAACAAATTAAAAAAAAAATTATCTACGAAAATTTTATAATGAAAAATTTCAATTCTTATAAACTAATTTCATGGATTTTTTTGGAAAAATTCTTCTCAAAAATTGAAGTTTTTTATAACTTCTAAATTTTAATAAACTTTTGAAATTGAATAAATTTTTAGTCTGTGTGTGATTACCCGTGTAGCAACGTCGATGCTAATTTCGATATAAATGTCGACACATCGATATCGGTCACTTTTCGATCGTACATGTCGACACGATTGTGGATGGTTTGTCGAGCTTATTATCGACATGTTTGTCGACCGTCCAAATATGGCTCGACATGTCGAGCCATATTTGGACGGTCGACAAACATGTCGATAATAAGCTCGACAAACCATCCACAATCGTGTCGACATGTACGATCGAAAAGTGACCGATTTCGATGTGTCGACATTTATATCGACATCCACATCGACATTTGCAATGGTGAGATTTTGAAAAATATGCTAAGTTCAAATATTCAATATAAGTATATATTAAAATTACACCAAAAATAGTGTTCAAGCCAACATTTCGACATTTTTTGTCAAATATGCGGCATTGAGGCCACCTTTGTAGCTGGACACATGCGAGTGTCCAACTAACATAGAGATGATTCTTAGACCTTATGTACTAATTCACAACACACTTTATCTGCGAGTATCACAATCACCCTCAAGACGTCGACAGTCAAGTCGATGCATTATTCGACCCTCGACAATTAGATCGACATTAACTCGACTTAAAATTCCTCTGGTCAACACTGTCGACAGTTAAGTCGATGCATTATTCGACCCTCGACAATCACATCGACACTATCTCGACTTACAATTCCTCTGGTCGACACTGTCGACAGTGAAGTCGATGCATTATTCGACCATCGACAATTATGTCGACAATAACTCGACAAGTCGTTGTATTATTCAAAACTTTGAAAAATAAGAAAATTTTGTGATTCTTTCAAAAATTATTTATTCCTGAGCTTAAAATGTTCTTATTAATTGTTTTTAGTTCTTTTTAGATATAAAATTTGTAAATTTAATTGGCAGAAATTGTCGACATAAATGTCGATGCGTTTATCGAGTATCGATTTTTACATCGACTTGTCTATGTAGAAAAACAACGTTTTCTAAATTATAGGAAAATACTGAGAAAAATTCAAAAATTTTGATTGAACAGTTATGTTTAACATAGAACATTACTTTAAATCTCAAATATCATTTTTAATTCATCGTTAACCGAGAAAAAAATGTGTCTGAATTTTGTCGACATAAATGTCGATGTCGACAATTGCTACACGGGTATAAGGGTTCAAAATTTGATGACAATTGAAATTTCAGACTTTTTTTTGATGAATTTTCGAAATTGAGTCAATTTTTTGAGGAAAATTTGAAATTAGATCATTTTTAAATTTGAATAAATTTGAAAATTTGATAAGGACAAGAATTTTGGTCATTTTTAGATTTCAATAAGTTTTTGAAATTGGATCAAATTTCTGAGGTTTGATAATTATTTTAATATTTTTTACAATTTACTAACTTGTATTAGACATGATTTATTCAGAAAATTTTCAAATTTTAATATTTTCAAGGGTGTGTAATTTTTTTGAAATTGAACTAAAATTTCCGAAAAGTCAAAAATTTGGTACACACATAAAATTTTACATATTTTTTTTAATTAGGTAAAAATTGAAATTTTGGTAGATTTCCGACGAAATTACCATAATACATAGAAAAATTATCAATTGTACGAATTTTTTATTGGAGAAAATTTTGAAAAATTATTTACAAATCAACAAAATTTTATAATGTGGCTTTCAGAAAAAAAATTGAAAAATACCGAAAAAAAACACGTAAAAAAAGAAAAAAAATACTTCTGGGGAAAAAAATCGAAAAATGACATTTTATACAAAAAATAATGAAAATTAAAAGTATCTAGAGTTCTCGACTTTGAAAAAATTGGTTTTCAGTAAAACTACAAAAATAACAAAAAATACCTATTTATTTTTTTGAAATATGTAATTATAATTTTTTGCTTGAAATAACTCTTGTGAAAATATGTGTTTTAAAATTTCATCAGGTTGTCATAAAATGGTAATTATGTGAAAAAATTCGTTTGATTAGTGATTACCTTACCCATGACCTACCAACTCTCTGAAATTTACTTATTTATTTCAATTTTTATCATTGATGAAGAGGTACAGTGGCTCCAGAAGGAATCTCTTAGGATGGAAAAAAATTGAAAGTTACGAACTCAACATTTCGAAAAGTAAACAATGGGTAGGCTACTGATGAAAGTGCGGTATCATGTAGTCAAAGTAAACAGCTTTCGGTGAATTTTAATTAACATGGTATAATTTTTTAACCTTGAATATTTAAATCATACATAGTTTAATATTGAAACGTGTATAGGTTGTAGATACATATTGGTGATTTAAACTTCCTGACGCTTGATGTATTAGCTACGTACAACTTTTTGAGCCAATATTATTATTTATTGTAAAAATAAATATTAAAAAATAAAAAAATATTTTATACATATTGATAGAGTTTACTACCGCAATGAAATTACTCACTTTTTATTAAACTGAATTTTATAGTCTTAACGGAGTAAAACGATGATAAGAATTTATAATTATTACTTTTTGAGGAATGTATGGATGGGTGTGTATGTTTAATACGATAGGTAACTGACGAATGAATACAAGTAGGTACACTTACCTACTTTACTAAGGTACCTTATCTTGAAAATGAATTTGAATGATTACTCATGTTGGTTCAATATGAATTGATAAATACTTTTCGCTGCTAATTTTCACACTCGATATCGATTATTCAATGTGCATGAGTTTACTCTGTGTCGTCTAATTTTCCTCTTTCATTTTGTGGGTGTTTTTTTCATTTCACGAAAATTTGAGAAAATGTTATTATATTCAATATTTTGTACGTCAGATTTATTTGATAGGAGCATCTTTCATAATGTCTACTTAATCAATCATAACGAAACAATCTCTAAAAATGTATATATTTTTGTGCGGCTTTGTAAACTTATTAGATTACCTGGGCTTGATATTTCAAGTCCAAAGATTCTTATTGCATTATTGAACAAATATTTCTACGAGATAAAACTGAAGTAAATGCTCATTTGCTCGATACATTCGAACATTTTTTTCCATTGTAAGCTCGGTTCATGGTCATTTTGAAATATAAATAAATTTAGAGTAGATATTGAGTGAAAAAAAAAACAATGCTCAACATGTTTTTAGTATTAAGTTCAAAAATTATTTTCTGTATTTATTTACATGTACCATGATATTTGCTTGCAGATTAAATTGTGAACACAGCGACGATGATTACCAGAGGCGTTACCAGTAGTATTAGATCTCAAGTTAAGAAACAATTTATTTATTTGTCGTTAGCCAGGCAACAATCAAACACCGCAAATGTCAACTATAAACAAGTTCAAGTTGATTATAAACCAATCCGGAGTGTTTTGGTGGCTAATCGAGGTAAAAATTATGCTGGCTCATTTTTACCTATATTTTTACGACGACATGATTTGGTTTAAAATTAGTATCGACAGTTTTTAGTCTCTAAATCAGCAATGGGGTTTTCCATTTTATTATTATCACGCGAGTGAACTGGTTTGAGTTTTTTATTTACATTATTTGATGATCTAATCGCATCACAAGTCTGTAATCAAATGGTGGGTGATTTTTTTGATTTTTTCGTCGCTTTTGAGAATATTAAATTTAATAAAAAGTAATAAAGTTCTTATCTATTTGATACGCAATTATCTCAATGAATTTCACTGAAATTTTCCATGCGATAACATCATACGATACAATTTGATTCACGATAGGTGCATTAGGTGGGCCTTATTTTGGACTTTGGAATTTTTTTTTTTGCCTCATTCTCCCAAAGTTCTTTTTTTTATGAGAAAATAAATACAATTTTTTTTATTTTTTCACTAATTGAATTCGCAAAATTTTTCGATCTAGCATTTAAAATTGTTTCTTTTTATTTGAAAAATAAAATTTTTCATTTTTCATCAAACTGAATTTTGGGTAGTGCCTCAAGGTACCTACCAATTAAAATTAAGCAAGGGGACAATGAAAGGTACAACTTCGATGGGTTATAACTAAAAAAGGGTTAGAGCTTAAAAATCTATTAATTTGTTCATTTTTCTGATTTTTCTAAAAAATTTGAGTGACTTGGGTCCACTTGAAATTCAGCGAGAGGAAACTAAAAAATTGGGAATCACTCCTTAGATCCTTACGAAAACTAGCAATAATTTTGATAGGTTGGAAACGAAAAAATGCAAAGGTTCGAAAGTTTATCAAGTTTTCATCATTTAGAATGGGGGGGGGGGGGGTGGCACCATCTACAATTTACTTAAAAGACAAATGAAAATATGAAAAAAAAATAATAATAAAAAAATAGGGAATCATTTTCTAAATAAAAAGGAACAACTTTTAAGGATGAACGATTTTTTTTTGATTTTTTTTTTTTTTTAAGAATTGGGGTGCTTTAACGCAGACACGCATTTGAGTAGATTTTTTAGGTGTAGATTGAAAATTCCGAAAATTCCGAATGAAAATTTCAATTTTTTCCAGCAAAAACCTTCAGTGAAATTATTTTTAAAAATCAATTTTTTTCAGACAATTTTACTTTTTATTTTTTTGAATCAAATTTTCACAATGTTTCATAGAAAAGATATTGTATTTTTTTACTTAGAAAAATATATTAAACATTTTGAAATTTTGTTGAAAATGATAAATAAATGTGAACAAATTTTTACTCAACCATTTGGAAAATTTTTAATGAACAATTTTGATACACACTAGGTACAAAAATTTTAAAGAAAAATTACTCGTAAAGACTGTGACAAAAAATTCGTAAAAAAAATCAGCATTCGGACGAAATTTAAAAGACAAATTTTGATGAGAATTATTGAGGAAATTTAAAATTTTTAGAATAATCACTGACGGGTTTGGAAAAAAATGTAAAAAAAAAATAATTAAGCAATAATCCAGAAGAAGAATAGAAAAATTTTGATGAAAATTATTGGAAAAATTTGGAAAATAATTTTTGAAAAATGTAGATGGAAAATATTTTTTAAATTAAATTTTATGCTTATTTTTCATATTTTAACCGCTTGACACAGGCGCTTATTTTTCTATTTTAAGCGCATAAAAATCCGGGCCCTAATAATGAAAAAAAAAAATCACAATTTTTTTTTCAATTTCTGAGTGGTTTAGATTTTTTGCATATAGGTATAAGCATTTTAGTTTAGGTATAATTTGAATTTATTGTCTATTTTGTCTTCAATGATCCCTAAACAATTTATGATTGAAGTTTATTTATGAAATGACGATACGTTGAAAAAAAATCAAGTATTACTCGTAAGCTCAAAGTCAGCGAAACGACGTTAATTTGTGTGACAAATTTTAATTTTTAATGAATTCACAGCGTGGAAAATCGTCGCCAGGTGTTTTTGATTTTAAACAATGGAGAATTTAAAATGCTAATTTTTTACTCAGAAATATTATTAATTTTTATTGGAAAATTATTTATTTTCACTAGAGGAAACGTAAATGATACCTACACTAAAATTATAGAAATTACTTACCTTGATGTAGGTAAGGTAAAAGTACCTACACCTACACATATTTTGATAAAATTACTTATGCCGAGATGATTTTTCAGGTGAAATCGCCATTCGTGTATTTCGAGCATGTACGGAATTAGGAATCAAATCAGTGGCCATTTATTCGGAACAAGACAAGATGCACATGCATCGTCAAAAAGCCGATGAATCTTATCTAGTCGGAAAAGGCCTACCCCCGGTCGAAGCCTATTTAAATATTCCAGAAATTATTCGCGTTGCTAAGGTAGGTACAGGTACTCGGTTTACCTATTTATTTTAATTATACAAAATATTCGTGAAATAGTACCTTAATGAAGGATTTCATTTCGTAGGAGAATGACGTAGATGCCATTCATCCTGGTTATGGATTCTTATCAGAAAGATCGGATTTCGCCCAAGCTGTCGTCGACGCCGGCATCCGATTCATTGGTCCTTCTCCTCACGTCGTTCAACAAATGGGTGACAAAGTTGCCGCCAGACTAGCAGCTATTGATGCCGGTGTACCAATTGTGGCCGGTACCCCCGGACCTGTCACCACGACCGATGAAGCTATGGAATTCTGTCTTAAGCACGGTCTTCCTGTTATCTTCAAAGCTGCCTATGGTGGTGGTGGAAGGGGTATGAGAGTTGTTCGGAAAATGGAGGTTAGTTTTCAATTTTTAAGAAGACCGAATCGTGGAAAATTTTCATTTAATTTACATATATGCTCATACTCATCTTAGGAGGTAAAAGAAAATTTCGAACGAGCCAGTTCAGAAGCTAAAGCTGCCTTTGGAAACGGTGCCATGTTTATTGAAAAATTCGTCGAAAGACCACGACATATTGAAGTTCAATTATTGGGTGATAAAGCTGGCAATGTTGTTCATCTTTACGAAAGAGATTGCTCCGTTCAACGTAGACATCAGAAGGTTGTCGAAATTGCTCCAGCACCTCATCTCGACCCTAAGGTAGGTACTTGATGAAAAAAAAAATTAGACTAGCTTCTAGTTTGCACTGTCAAAAGATCGGGATTTCGCAGAATTTTTCCAAGTACAAAATTACATAGACGCCTAATATACGAAATTAGAGAGGAGGGAGGGGCCCTATCGACATTTTTATAATAACCAAAATTATTTTTAGGATAATAATCTACAACTTTTGTTTGAAAAGTTTTAAAATTCAACCCTTCCCTCCCACCCATTTTTCAATAATAAAGATTTCCTTTGTAATAATAGGCAAAATTTGAGGGCAATGAGTGGTTCAATCGAAATTTTTGTCATCATGAGAAAATTTTTAAAGATTTTATTATACTACTTTTGTTTATAAAAAATTTTCAATTGGGGCCTTATAAACAGATATAAAGAGGTTTTTTGAAAAAGAGGGCTCATCTTCCTCTCCAAAAATATCTTTATCTCTGTACCTAAGCCTTGAATTGAAAAATCTTTCAAACAAAAAATGTAGATTAAGATCCTAAAAATAATTTTGGTTATTATAAAAATTTCGATTGGGCCCCTCCCTCTTCTCTAATTTCTTAAATTATGCGTCTATGTAGTTTTGTACTTGGAAAAATTCTGCGAAATTCCGATCTTGGCAGTGCAAACAAGGAGCTAGCCAATTTTGGTGTCTGCATTATTCATCATTTTTTCATCCTTTGTCCAGGTCAGAGACCGAATGACTGAGTATGCTGTAAAATTGGCTAAACACGTTGGTTATTCGAACGCCGGAACTGTCGAATTTTTGTGCGACGAACAAGGTCACTTTTACTTCATCGAAGTGAACGCTCGATTGCAAGTAGAGCACACCGTAACCGAAGAAATCACCGGGTAAGCTTGAAATCGTGATTTTGTTTACCTCATTTTGAGATTCTCGACCTCACTTTCCTTTTTTCCTCTCATAGAATCGATTTAGTACAATCTCAAATTCGAGTCGCCGAAGGTGTCACTTTACCAGAATTAGGCATTACCCAAGAAATAATCAAACCCCAAGGGTACGCTATCCAATGCCGAGTCACCACCGAAGATCCAGCTAAAAACTTTCAACCCGATACTGGAAGAATTGAAGTACGCTTAAAAGTTTCTTTATTCACTCCAGCATTCACATTCCATATGTTTATCTTACACTTCGTATATTTTCTTAGGTATTCAGAAGCGGAGAAGGTATGGGAATCCGCCTCGATGGAGCTTCAGCTTTCGCCGGAGCCATCATTTCCCCTTACTACGACTCTTTGTTAGTCAAAGTCATCGCTCACGCCGCCGATTTGCCAGCCAGTTGTTCCAAGATGAGCAGAGCATTGAGAGAATTCCGTGTTCGTGGAGTTAAGGTAATATTGGTTGCATAGCCTGCGCCGCATTTTTCAACCCGCTTGTACACTTTTGTAATTTTTCTGATTGCCCTACAGACTAACATTCCATTCTTATTGAATGTTTTGGAAAACCAAAAATTCATCAATGGCTCCGTAGATACCTACTTTATCGATGAAAATCCCCAATTGTTTACCCTCCAACCGTCTAAAAACAGAGCACAAAAATTATTGAATTATTTGGGACAAGTTCTAGTTAACGGACCATCGACACCATTGGCAACTAGCTTGAAACCAGCCGAAGTTAATCCACTAGTGCCGGAAATTTCAATTGGTAAAGTTCAACTTTTTAAATTTTTTATCACTTTTTTTGCTTATTAACACGAAGTACGTAGATAGTTTGAAGAGTAATTTTTCTCTTCATCGAGAGTCATTTTTTTTTACGTGAGAGCTTACGTAATTTTTATACGCTTTTTTATGAACTGGAAAATATTTTTTGGAGTTATGTAGATAGTGTTTTTTTCAGCTTTTATTTGTGGTATAAAGTTACTTATAGGTATAAATTATTTGTGACACATTTCATTCGAAACTTTTTTTTGAATTCGGAGCAAAGAATTTGTTTTAGTGGTGGAATGGACACGCGCTATAGCTTCACACTTCACCTACTTTTTTGAAAAATTTGTTCAGTTTTTTGTAGTGACATTGATGTTTTTTTTGTTCTGAATTTTTCACGCTTTATTTTTTTTAAATTGCGGATTCGTCAGAATTTTTTCATTGATTTAAAAAATATCTTTTACCAACATTAGAAGTTATAATTTTTTTTTTTATTTTAAAAAAATGATAGCAAAAGTTGATATTAACATTTTTCAAAATATCTATTTATTTTTTGAAAAAAAAAATAATGACAAAAAATTTTTATGCTAAAAAATTATCAATCATTATACATTTTTTACGCTTGGTAATATCATTGTATAGCACATTTTTTTTTTATAAATTCTACTTGTGTAGATTACAGTCGTAAAAAGGCCGCCGAAGAAGCTGGAGAAGAGGTATCAGGTGAGACATGGCTTTCTTCATTTTAAAATTTGCTTTTCTTATCGATTATCACTTACATAACACCGCCGACAATGACCGCTAATTAATTCGCAAGCTGCTTTTTGTGTGATTTTATTCTTAAAATTTTAGTGTTTTTAATACCTAATAACTATACACGCAAAGCACAGACCAAGTGCATGGTTAGTTGTATTATTATCACTGTATGTCAATTAAATGTTTTTATAAGCGATAAAGAAGTTGAAAGTTGTTAAAAATTTATCCTACCGAATCGTCTAGATATAGAAATAAATAAATTCAAGGTCGCAGTGTGTTTCTGTATGATCTTGAGTCTGGACGATTGGTCGACTGGTCGTGTCAGGCTATCGGCGAATGTATTGATAAATTATTTTTGAGATTTTTTTTCAACTTCAAAAAAATTGAAAGCTCGGATGATCAAAAGGTTGAAAGCAATTTTATCATTGATTTTTAATTTGGCCTATAGGACGTATTTTTCAATAGAATGAGCTGATGTTCGATTTTTAAGGCATTCATTTCTCGAGGGTCCAATTTTTTCCAAAAATTTCTCTGTTTCTATGGGTAAAGCCTCAATTGATAAAAATTTTCAAACAGTTATAGATTGAGATCATAGTAAAAATTTTGATTGGACTTTCCCGTTCCCTTCAATTTTGCATAATACATTTGAAAACACCCTTATACTTCATTTTCTTCCTAAAAAAACGAATGATTTTTTCTCCGTAGAAATTAAGATTTTTACTCCAAAAATTGTTTTTTTTACCATCTTTTCAACTTTAAAGGAACTTTGTCAAAAACATTTTGGATTTTTTGAAACTTTTTTTTTATACCAAAATAAAAAAAAATTTCAATTCCAAAAAATTTAAAATTAAAGGATTTAAAAAAAATAAAATAAAAAAAATAACCAAAAATAATTGAAAAATTGTTTTACAAATTCCAAAAAAAAATGAAAAAAAAAATGAAAAAAATTTTGAAATGGAAATTTTTTTTTGATTCTTTTAAATTAAAAAATCTAAGTTTTATGGTATAATTTTTTTTTAACTTTTTGAGAAAAAAATCTCAGTTCAAGTATTTTGAAAAAATCTTTCGATTTCTCAGGATGTCGAGATAAAAATCTATGAAATACTTGAACTGAGACGATTTTTTCTCAAAAAGCTAAAAAAAAAAGTTCAAAAAATTGAGAATTTTTTATTCCAAAAGAAATAGGTAGGTAAAATTTTTTTTCCATCCCAAAAAATTGAATATTTTTTTTTTTGGAATAGGTAGAACAATTTTCTCAATTAGGTAGGTATTTTTTTCACTTTAGAAATATATTCTAAAAAAAATGAAACATTAATTTTTTTATTTAAAAAAATTCGTAGATAAATTATTTCATTCTTAAGAAAAGAGGAATTGTAAAAATTTTCAAAAAGCATTGGAAAAAAATATACCTAGGTAGGTAGGTACTTATAAAATATACTGAGATTTTCTTCGAAAAAATTGAAAGATTTTCAAAAAATTACAAATTTTATAGGAATTCTTTCACATTTTGAAGGAATTAAGAATTTTTTTACGCTGACTCCAAAAATTTGAGGTACTCTTATCTCATGAACAGTTGAAATTTTTTTCTCTAGAAGAATTTGGAAAAATTTTTCTCCTAAAATTGGCTGAAGAATATTTTTAGTCCAAACAATTTACGGTTTTTTTCTTGAGAATAATAAAATTTAGATTCGTCCTCCGAAAAAAATTCAAGTATTTTTTTTCTCCAAAAAATTAAAATTTTTCATTTGAAAAATTTCAAGATTTTTTTTTCACTCAAGTAGTTTTTTCTGTGATTTTTTCAACAAAAAAAAAATAATTGAGATATTTTTCTTTGCAAAATGAGAAATTCCTTTCTTGGAAAAAAACATGAATTTTTTTCTGTACAAAAATAAAAGATTTTTACTAAAAAAAAAAAAAAAATGAAAATTTGGATTCCATAAAATTAAAAAAAAAAATTAATTTTAATTTTTTTTATTATAGACAATAAAATCATCTCTGATGAATTCTAAAAGAAAAATTTTAAGGGGAGAGGGGTTCGAAATGGTTCCAAGATAATCTCAATCTACACTATACTCTTCTTTGAAAAAGTTTGTAATTTGCGCCTTACTCGTAAGTACAAAAATAGGGACCAAGGGGATTTTTAGGAAAGAATGAAGCCATTAGAAAAGAGAGCCTTAAAAAGAGTGAAACCCCAGCTTATTTTTCGGAATAATGTCTTAGATTTCAAATCAATCATAAAGTAGATTTTAAGCTTTCGATCGCATAAAATCCCCATGTGTAAATAGTAGGTATATTTTTAGTACCTAAACCTATTTATCGTAAAAAATTAATATTTATGGAGATTATTTCAAATGATGCATAGAATTACAAATGTATTTTGCATGAAATTATTCTAGAACCTATTAACCCATGTGTATGTCGATTGAAACGCGTTAAACCATGTAAATGCGCAACTTGTGAAACTGTAAATTGTGACGTCCATATTTATTTAATGGATAGTGCTATTACCTTAGAACTGATAATTTTTTTCTTTAATAGGACCCGAACCACCGAAAGGATTCCGCGATATTTTGAAAAAAGAAGGGCCAGCTGCATTCGCCAAAGCTGTCCGTAACCATAAAGGATTGCTATTGATGGACACCACTTTCAGAGACGCTCATCAATCATTACTCGCTACCCGAGTCCGATCTCACGATTTACTGAAAATTTCTCCTTTCGTGTCGTACAAATTCAACGACTTGTACGCCTTGGAGAACTGGGGAGGTGCCACATTCGACGTTGCTTTGAGATTCTTGCACGAATGTCCTTGGGAAAGATTAGAAGATATGAGGAAATTGATCCCTAATATTCCATTCCAAATGTTATTGAGAGGTGCTAACGGAGTCGGTTATACCAATTATCCTGATAATGTTGTTTTCAAGTGAGTTATTGTAAAACTGAATGTGAGATTGACGATGCTCTGTGCAGATTTAATTTTACCTGCCTACTTGTTTTTGCAGATTCTGCGAATTGGCTGTGCAATGTGGTATGGATGTATTCCGTGTTTTCGATTCGTTGAACTACCTACCTAATTTGATCGTTGGTATGGAAGCTGCTGGTAAAGCTGGCGGTGTCGTTGAAGCAGCTATTTCGTACTCTGGCGATGTATCCGATCCCACGAGAACTAAATACGATCTGAAATACTATCTTAACTTGGCCGACGAACTTGTCAAAGCTGGCACCCACGTTTTATCTATTAAAGTAAGTCGACGATTCTGTCAAAGTCATCAGAACCATCGCTCGATAATTTTCTACGAATTTATCAACTATTTTTTTTAGGACATGGCTGGTTTATTGAAACCTCGTGCTGCCACCTTATTGGTATCCGCCTTGAGAGATAAATACCCCGATTTACCCATCCATATCCATACCCACGACACCAGTGGAAATGGTGTAGCTTCGATGTTAGCTTGTGCCCAAGCTGGTGCTGATGTTGTTGATGTCGCCGTTGATGCCATGAGTGGAATGACCTCTCAGCCCAGTATGGGAGCTATTGTGGCCGCTTTACAAGGATCCGAACTCGATACGAGTACGTAGTTTTCGAATATACTATGTCTCAACTCTCAAGTACCCAATTACGTACTCGTATCATTACTAACCTGATTTTTGGTCATTTAGACATGGATTTGAAAAACGTATCCGCCTACAGTGCTTACTGGGAACAAACCAGAACGCTTTATGCTCCTTTCGAATGCACCACCACAATGAAATCTGGTAATGCTGACGTATACTTGAATGAAATTCCCGGAGGACAATATACCAACTTGCAATTCCAAGCTTACTCTTTGGGTCTTGGAGATTTCTTCGAAGATGTAAAAAAAGCCTACAGAGAAGCCAATTTATTATTAGGAGATATAATTAAGGTAGGTACCTCGCTACCTACCTATTCATTTTTTGAAATTCGCATTTAAAATTGATTCTTAAAATAATTGCTCATTTTTTGGTGATTTTTTTTCTCAGGTAACGCCCTCTTCCAAAGTTGTCGGTGACTTGGCCCAATTCATGGTACAAAACAAACTTACCGCTGATCAAGTTAGAGAAAGAGCGGAAGAATTGAGTTTCCCCAAATCCGTCGTAGAATTTTTACAAGGATCTATCGGTGAACCTTACCAAGGTTTCCCTGAACCATTCAGATCCAAAGTATGGAATTATTTTGAATATTTTCCTGTTTTTTTCCGCTTCAGTGAATTTAACTTTGATATTTTCTTTAGGTTCTTAAAGATATGCCCAGAGTTGAAGGAAGACCTGGCCAGAGTTTACCGCCGTTTGATTTTAACAAATTGAAATCCGATTTAGCCGAACGTTTCTCAGATGTTACCGATAAGGATGTAATGAGCGCAGCTATGTACCCGCAAGTCACCGAAGAATATTTAACCTTCCGCGAACAGTTCGGACCCGTTGATAAATTAGATACGAGAATTTTCTTAGTCGGACCTAAAGTCGGAGAAGAATTCGAAGTAGGTTCTCTTAAAAATGTGACCGAAAGGATTTTGAAAATTTATTAATAATTTTTTAATGCGTTTTTTTTTTTTTTTTTTTTTTTTTTTCTTAAAGGTTACCATTGAAAAAGGAAAAACGTTGGGATTCAAAACTCTCGCTTTAGCCGAAGATTTGACGCCAAACGGTGAAAAAGAAGTATTCTTCGAACTCAACGGACAATTACGTTCAGTTTTCATCAAAGATAAAGAAGCATCAAAGGTAAATTCTTTTCATCCAGAAAAATTTTATTCACCCGGGCTGGCAAAATAAGACACTGATTTCCTTTAAAAAAAACAACCCTTCCCCCCAAAAAAAAAATTCTAAAAAAGAAAAATTCCATTTTTCCCTAAAATATTGAAACAGAAAAATGACAGTAATTTTTTTTATAAAAAAATAAGAGATTTTTTTCTTCCAAAAATAAAGGAAATTATTTATTTGAAAACATACTTAGTAAAAAAATGTTGATTCCTAAAAAACGAAAATATGAAATTAACTCCGAAAAAACTTGAAAATTATGTGTTTAAAAAAACTTGAAAATTTTACCCCAAGAAATTGAGACTCCTCTTCAAATTCGATAATATTTTTTGTCAGAAAATAAAACATTTTTTCCCCAAGAAATGAAATATTTCTTCTTTTTTTCAATAAAAGTAAGACAAAAAATTGAGAGTTCCCCCAAAATAATTTTTTATAGTTATTAAATTTAATAAAAATTAAGAAATCTTTAGATTCCACCCCCCCCCCCCCAAAAAAAATCCTAAAATGTTCTCAAAAAACTAAGATTTTTTTTTCAACAAAAAGAATCGAGATTCGAAAAAAAATTAAGAAAATTTTCCCTCAAAACATTAAGAATTTTTCCCCCTTTAACAAATGAGAATTTTTTAAACGAATATTGAGGATATTATTTCTTTAAAAAAATTGATAATTTCTTCTGTCAAAAAACTGAGAATTTTTTTCAACAAAAAAGGAAAAAAATATTTACCTACTTTAAAGAAATATATTTTTTTTCTTCAAAAAAATAAAGAATTTTTTTATGTCAAAAAAAAATTGAGATACCCCCATCAATGAGTATTCCACATCCCAAAAATTTGAGAATTTTTGTTCTCCAATTTCTTTTTCGAAAAAATTGAGAAAAAAATTGATAATAATTTTTTCTCAAAAAAAAATAAAATTTTTGTTTACAAAAATTTAAAAAAAATCTGATTCCATAAGTAAAAATTTGAGAAATTTTTTGTTTTTAAAATTAGGCTGAGAATTCTTTCCTCAAAAAATTTCAATATTTTCCATCAAAAACTTGAGTTTTTCCATTACAACAAGCGAGAATTTTATTTCATCAAAAACTAAAGATTTTATTTCTTCAAAAAATTTAGAAGTTTTTTCCAAAAAAAAAATTTCCCGAAAATTAGGGATTTTTTTTTTCCTAAAAAATTGAAATTTTTTCTTCCAGGAAAGATAAACATTTCAATTCAAAAACAGAATTTTTTCCTTCCAAAAAAACAAAACAAATAATCGCGAATAAAAAAATGTTTTATTTTCAAAAAATGAAAAATTCTTCAGTTTCAAAGAATTGAGAATCCCCCCCCCCCAAATGAGAATTCCTCCCTTAAATTCGAGATTTGTTCTACAAAAAATCGAGGATTTTCTTATTTTTTTTCCTTCAAAAAAATACCCAGGTAAAATTTTCTAATTCCGAAAAGAATATCCCCAAAAAATGAAAATTTTTTTTGTTTAAAAAATTGAGGATTCTCCCACCATAAATTTTAGAATTACAACTTTCATTTAAAATAAAAGACATTTTTTTCTTTAAAAAAATTGGAACGAAAAATTTAGAATTTTGTTTTCTTCTTTAAAAAAAATGTTTACTTATCCCCAAAAAACAATTTTTTTTTATTTAAAAAAAAATGAGACCGCTCCCGGTCCCTCGCCTAAAAAACTGAAAATATTTCGTTGAAATATTGTGAATTAAATAATTAATTTTCCTACAAAAACACTAATAATTTTTTCCATTAAAAAAAATCGAGAATTTGTCTTTGAAAAATGATTTTTTTGCAAAAAAATTGAGACGAAAAATTCGAAATGACTTTCTATTTGAAAATAAGAAATTTTTTCTCTAAAAAAGCAAAGAAATTTGTAGATTCCAAAAGAATCAGAAAAAGTAGAATTATTTCTCAAAAATTGAGGATTTTTTTCCCTAATGAATTAAATAATTTTTGCTTTTTAAATGTTCCGAAAAATTGAATGATTTTTTTCTCTCCAAAAAACAGAGATTTCAATAGGTACCTACTATGCATTCAATTTTTACATTTTCGGAATTTCTAAAGGTGTCGCTCAAGTTCTTGACCTGCTGCTAAGTCGCCGGTTTTAGTTTACTTTTCATTTTCGAATTATTCCTATGTTTACAACTTTTTTCTGTTTTCTACTAGGAAATGCACATTCATCCTAAAGCTTCGAAGAGCGACAAAAACCAAGTAGGCGCTCCCATGCCCGGATCCGTGATGGAAGTCAGAGTGAAACCCGGTGACAAGGTAGAAAAAGGCGCACCTCTAGTCGTATTATCTGCCATGAAAATGGAAATGGTTGTACAAGCTCCTAAAG
Source organism: Balanococcus diminutus (assembly GCA_959613365.1). Classification (NCBI taxonomy): domain Eukaryota; kingdom Metazoa; phylum Arthropoda; class Insecta; order Hemiptera; family Pseudococcidae; genus Balanococcus; species Balanococcus diminutus. Next base: position 30,027,451 of record OY390715.1, on the reverse strand, counting down.
CCGGCGTAGTTAAATCCGTCGATGTATCAGTTGGCATGAAATTAGAAGGAGATGATTTATTGCTAACGGTCGAATAATTCATTCCTCATTCGCAACACCAGCTTGAATTCGTATCAACGATGAAAACCTAGTCATGGAATTTTCGAAATTAAGAACAACACTCGTTTTTATATAAGATCAAAACAGCCGAATTTTTTCAATGTGCCTATTACGCTGCGTTGTTTGCCGCTTCGTATTTTTGTTTTCTTTCTTAAATTTATGTATGTACATTCCATTTTAATTCTTACAATTTTTACGAACAATTGTATTCTATATAATGTCTTCTTTTACGTGCGCGAGCAATCGTTCAATTTTGCTATTTTCCTTCGTTAATCGTGATCGAGTAATTGCAAATGCTTCCTTAATGTTTAATTTTATTTACGCATTTTTAAGTCATACAATCGCGCTTGAGCGTGAAAAAAACGTTAATTTTATTTTTTCAACCAAACGTTGGTTACCTTAAATTTAAAAAGCTACGTTTATTTGCAATAGTTACCAAAATTTTCATTACCTTATTAATGTCGAGTTACCATAATTATGTCGGAGTAACATAAGTTTACTTTTTTGAATGAATTTAGTCGACGTGAACTCTCATGTTGTCGGTACATGATTCTGTGATATGCACCGAAATTAATACACTTGTATATTTTGTAAAAAAAACAACAAAAAAAAACAATAATTTATTACGATTGAAGAAAATCTCATAATGACACCAATTTCTAATGCGCTTATTTTAAGATACCTATCGTTAAGTCGAGAATAATTAATTATGGTGGCTAGAGCCGGGGTTTTCAGTAAGTTTATCAACGCGGTAACAATTAATGCATTTTTTAAAATATCTTTTTCTTTTCAATTCCAAAATTTTGTTTATATCAACAGTTTGAACAAAAACTTTCTGTGATAATTTTTTTTTAATTTTTGCTTTGTTTTCAACATGGGCACTATTGAAAAAGCCTACCTATGCATAAATTTTTTTGGGGTTCTGTAAGTAATTTTAAGAATTTTAATGTATTGGTTACCTCTTTATCGCATATACTTACCATGTCGGTAGATTTTAAACGTTTTATGTGTATAATTGGTGATTAATTTCAGATTTTCTAATAAGATGTAAATAAATATGTAGATTTACTCGAGCGATGTTATTGTGGTTACCAAAAATTAAACTTTTCGTTTTTCGTTTATTAAGCAGGTGTCTGTTTGTGGTATAGAAAATTCGAGAAATTTTGGAATATTAGAAAAAACGTAAAGAAAAAACATGGTTGTAATTTACGAGTTGTAATCACTCGTTTATTTATGATTTGCGATATTAGGATTTTCCTCTAATTTTTGTCAAGATATCTTCGAAATTAGTCACAAATGCTAACTGATGGACATTATTTTATTGTAAAATGTGGCTGTGGGGAAAATTATTGGACAATAAATTACGATTACGAGGTTAGTAGGTGACAAAGTACGCGATCTTGAAAGCTACCTACTTGTTTCTTGGCTGTAAACAAAATGTAGGTAATTAATAATTAAGTTTATGGATTTTGCATTGGCCCCAATCGTAACCTTTGGCATTGATTATATTTAAATAGTCATTTTTGGAAATTTACTGAATTTTGTTTTTTCTCAAATTCAGCCAGAGGAAGACTTTGCATTGGATCGTAGGGTAGCTTTTTTCATTGATTAAATGCAATTTCTCATTTTTTGAAATTTTTACAAATCCAGTCAGAGTAGGATTTTACAGTGGATCAAATGGTAGTCTTTGTCATTGATTAAAATGCAATTTCTCATTTTTTGAAAGGGTAGCTTTTTTCATTGATTAGATGCAATTTCTCATTTTTTGAAACTTACTGAAAATAAAATTTTTCACAAATTCAGTTAGGAGAGGATTTTATATTGAATCAAATGGCAGCCTTTGTCATTGATTAAATGTACTTTCTCATTTTTTGAAAATTACAGAAAATTGAAATTTTTATTAATTCATCAGGGTAGAATTTTTTCGGGGCCGTTGTCATTGACGAAATGCAATTTCTAATTTTTTGAAATTTACTGCAAATAAAAAAATTTTAAAACTCAGTAAGGGTAGGATTTTGCATTGGACCAAATTAAATTCAAATTGACATTTTTTGAAATTTACTGAAAATGAAAATTTTCTCATTTTCAGTAAGGGTAGGATTTTGCTTTGACCCAAAAAGTAGCCTTTGTCATTGATTAAATTTACCCCCAAAGTTTTTCCATTTCATGAGAAAATAATTTCCTATTTTTTATTTTTCCTATAACTGAATTTTAAGTGGTGTTTCGAGTTGACCCCTCTTTTTTTATAAAAATGAAAAAATCATCGATTTTTAAAATATTGTCCTTCTCGTGTCATAAACCATCAAAGTTATTTTTTGTCATGAGAATGACTTCTCAATTTTTAATTTCCCCTAAACTTAATTTTAAATGGTACCTTGGGGGTGCCTCCAATTTTTGAAAAAAAAACAAAAATGAAAAAAATGAGGAAATTGTTTCACCCAGCATTTTAAGTTGTTAAATTTCATTAGAAATAATTCCTTATTTTTTTATTTTTTCCCTAGCTCAATTTCAAGTGACACCTAGTCGCCCCTCGATCGCCACTTTTTTAATTTTCTGAAAAATGTGGAGGGGCGATCAGATGACATTCGAAATTCAGTTGGAGGAAAAATAAAGAATTGGTAATCATTTTTTTATCAAAAGAACAATTTTTAGAGGTAAGGACCAAAAAATGTAAAAATTCATACGTATTTTCAAAATGGGTGGACGGACTAGCTACTTCAGTAAAAATAAGGGGGAAAATAAAAAATAGGGAATTATTTTTTAATGAAATGTAACAACTTAAAATTCTAGGTGAAAAATTTTTGCTTATAATTTTTTTCGTTTTGGCTTTTTTTGAAAAATTGGAAGCGCCCCCAGGTACCACTTGAAATTATACAAAGTTGAGGAAAAATAAAAAATTGGGAATTTATTCTCTCAAGGCAAGGAACAACTTTGATTGTTTATAACCAAAAAAGGAAAAATTTTAAAAATGGGTAATGTTTTTTCATTTTTCTAAAAATTTAGGCGATTCATCACCACTTAAAATCCAGTTGGGGAAAAAAATTAAAATTAAAAAACTTTGTGGTAAGATATTCAAAAAATCCAAAAGTCCAAAATATTATGGAAAAAATAATGTATGTACATATTGGACCTCTACCATACTGGTTTTCCTTTTTTTTCCTATTGACGTGAGTCTACTTTACATATCCTGCATTATTATTTTTGTTTTTACAGTTTTTATCAAGACGTGTACTTATAGTTACTTCGATACTGAAAAATGAGTCAAACCTCAATGCCATCGTTATCGTTAAATATGAGTAAAAAGCCGAAGTTCACATTCAAGAAGTAAAAGTTGCGCTTTGGTTGAAACACTTTCAAAACCGACAACTGTGATTTGTGAAAATGAAATTTGTAATTTTTTTAATGATTTGTTTAATTGCCGGGGAAGCTCTAGGTACCCCTACTCCTCCGGGATTTGTTAACGGCAAAGCAGATACAAGTGAGCTATCCCTTTTCTAAATCAGTGCTTAGTTGAAAAAAATACCTATCTAATTCATCCGTGTGTTTCATATAATTTCCAGTGATGTCTATGGATTCAGTTACTTGTACCGATGGAGACTGTATAAAAAAAGAAGAAAAATGCGCGAATATGAAATGCACTGAAAAAGCTGTGCCTTTTAAGAATGGAAATAAGTAAAAGAATTATCATTTTTTTCTTGAAAGCTTACACTTTATATTAAGTATAAAAATAATAATCTGTAGTTGCTTTTTATTTTCACCAATTAATAATTTGTAATTGCCCACACTACCTATTTAATACAAATAGAATGCTTTAATTTTTGTATACCAATAGCTATCTTTTTGTTCAATTTTTCATTTGGATTTCTCAAGGCCTGTGACTAGAGATTTTCATCACCAAAAAAATTATAGATTTTTTTTCACAAGAATTTCAAACATTATCTTACTAAAAATTGACAATTTTTTGTCTCCAAAAAAAAAAGGGATCTTTATCCCTTTTTATTCAAAAAAAGAAGAAATATTTTGATTCCAAAAAATTAATTCCGCCCCTCAACCCCCAAAATATTACCAATTTTTTTCATTAAAAGATTGAGAATTTTTTCATTTTGAAAAATTAAAAATTTGTTTCATTTTGAAAAATTGAAAAATTTTAATTTTAAAAAATTGAGAATTTCCTCACCTTGGAAAATTGGGCATTTTTTCATTTTAAAAAATTGAATTTTTTTTATTTTAAAAAATCAATTTTTTTTGTTTTGAAAAATTGACAATTTTTTTCAAAAAATTAAAAAAATTAATTTTTAAAAGAATTTACGACAAAAAATTGGAATCAATTTTTTTTCTTTCTGTAAAAAATATGAGATTTTTTTCCTAAAAAAAATTGAAAATTTTGGTTTTAAAATGAATTGAGGACCTTCCCTCTCCCCTCAAAAAACCCTGAGAATTGTTTCCCTCAAAAATTATAAATTTCTTTCCTACAAAAAATCGAGAATTTTTCTATCCAAAAACGTAGAGATTTTTTTTTCTCCAAATCACAGAAATTTCAATGTGGAGTGTGTATTATGGTGAAGTGGAAGAAAAATCTCGAATTTTGACCATATAATTATGCAAGGATGTTGTTTGTTTCAACTTGAAACTCACCCACTATTTTGGTTTTTCTTCTAGTTTCTCTCAAGGTACCAACGAAATTTGTCAGAAATGGAACCGAACTAGGTAATTAATGGTCATTATTTATCGTAAAATTCGCGGAAAATTATTACACGATAAATTACGAGGTTAGTAGGTGACTTAGTGCGCAATGTGGAAAGCTACCTATCTATTTCTTGGCAGTAAACAAAGTCTGTAATAAAGTTTGATCTCTCACTGAAAAAATACCAATTTATAAATAAATAAATTTGGTACCTAATTATTTGAAAATTAAAGTACATACATTGGACCTCTACGATATTGGTTTTCCCCTTTTTCTCCTTTTGATGCGTTTGTTTTTACACTTTTTATCAAGTCTAGATAGTTACTTCGACATTGAAAAATGAGTCAATGCCACATTGTTATCGTTATAAATATGAGTGAAGACGAACATGACACTTAATGAGTAAAAGTTGAGCTTAAAACACGTTCAAACTGCAAATTCTAGTTTTGTTTTTATTCGTAAAAGTGTTCGTAAAGTCCATACACCGACAACTGTGAATTGTGATTTGTAAAAATGAAATTTGTAATTTTTTTAATGATTTGTTTAATTGCTGGAGAAGCACTGGCAGCTCCCTTACTACTTCTTGCCAATGAAACACATTCAAGTGAGCTAATCTGTGTTTTCTTTTTTGTTTTGTTTTTATTACCACCGCTACAGTTGAAACAAATTATTCCAATCAACGCGTTTTTTTATTATTTCCAGAGTATTCTTCGACTTCGATTAATTGTATAAATGGAATTTGTAAAGGGCTTGAAGAGATTAAAATATGCAAGAATGGAGAGTGCACCGAGGAAAAAAACCCCTTAGACAACGCAATCTTGAAAGAGTCAGGAATTAAAGAACCCATTAAACTGTGGCAATGAAAAAATTGTTTCTTTAAATTTTACTTTTATATTATGTATTATAAAATGATTAAGTTGTTTTTTCTCTCACCGATCAATATTTTGTAACCATCAGCACCATTTACCACAAAAGAATGCCTTAATTTTTTATGTTTTTTTTTCAACTTTTCAATCATCACACACATGGTAACTTTATCATACACACAGTCAATTCTCAATGGGAAATATTTTTTTATACCTTGGAAACCTACCTAGTTTTTTTTTTTTTTTTTTTTTTTTTTACAAATTTAAAAACTGTTATTATTTTGAAAAAGTGGAAAAGTTATTTTCACCTAAAATTTTGGCATTTTTTTTACTTGTTTTCTCTGAAAAATATTTTTATCTCAAAATTAAGGATTTTTTTCTGATGAAAAACTCCGAAAATTTTTTTCCGCCAAAAATTTAAGATATATTCACCTACTTACCTAGTTTGAAAAAATGAGCTATTACTTAAATAAAAAATTGAAAGATTATTTCTACAGGAAATATATTTTCGCTCCAAAGTTTTTTCTTTTAAAAAATATTGAAAGACTATTTTCTGCAAAAATTAAAAAAATATTTTCACTTCCAAAATAAAAATATCCAATTCAAAAAATAAGAATTTTTATATTTCCGAAAAATTGAATGATTTTTTTTTCTTAAATAATGTTGGAAAATTTTATGCTCCAAAAAATTTGAAGATTTTTCATTATCAAAAAAAAAATCCTTTACTTCCTCCCTCCGCCCACCCCAAAAAACTAACATTTATTCTACAAAAATTTTAAAAACAATTTTATTTCAAAAAATAAAGAAAATATATTTTTTTACGATAGGTAGAAAGTTTATGGATATTTTTAACCAAAAATTTGAAAAATATTTTTCTATGAAAATTTTTAATCGAAAAAAAAAATAAAAAATTTCTTTTAAAAAAAATGAGAACTTTTTTAGGTACCTACCTACTTGAAAGAATTGAAAATTTTTCTTCTACAAAAATTTGAAAAAAATGCCTATAAAAGTTGATGATGTTTGACGCCAAAAATTTGAGAAATAGTTTCATTTCAATAGATTTTTTCTAAAAAAATTGTAAAATAACCAAATACCTACCTACTTTTTACTAAAAAAAATTGAGATTTTTTCCCAAAAAATTTGGGAGATAATTTACGAATATTTGAAAATGTTCGTGAGATGTATACCTACCTACAGAGCGTTTTAGGCTTCTATTGGTCAACTCGCATGCCACGCTGAATAGTTGAACTTCAGCAAATTGGATGAAATTCATGAAATTTCATTTTTTTTAAATCCCGTCAACTGCTAAGGTAGGCAATCAATGTTGCATCGCGATGAAAAGGTTTGTATATTTTTGTCACTCGGCGATGAACTATCCGTTAATCTGTTTTCGCTCTAAAAATTGAAAATGAAATTAGTCGTATCAAAGCACCATCCGCCGGATGTAATTTTTGGCGAACTTTTTGTGCTTATCATAAAACACCGACGTAATTAATGCAGTCGGGTGGTGATTGATCTTTAGTAGGTATTTATCGCATGGTTTCAAGTAAATTAGGTGTAACTTACAATTAGTATTAGTAGCCTAGATAATCCTCACGGTCAGCTCTGAACATGCTTGATAGCTCATCTAAATAAATTGAATCAACTGTGTGACATGCGAGAAAGAGGGAAATCTACGAATACTAAGTAGGTCTAGGTATACCTAGTATTATCTTTTTGAACTGCCCGAGCAGCACACTCGACAAATTATCGAAATAAAAAATCGACAGAATATCGAATTCGATAAAGTGTCGCGTTAGTTCCGCATAAATCGTGAAATTATCTTTCGATATATCGACAGATTATCGATGAATTATAGTTGGCAAAATCCATCAACAGATAAACTTTCGATAAAATCGAACGATTTTTCTTTTAAAAATCTCAAGATTATAGTTAGATACTTCATCGATAACCTATCTATAAATCAAAAGATAATTACACGATTTATGCGGAACTAACGCGACACTTTATCGAATTCGATATTCTGTCGATTTTTTATTTCGATTTAGTTTCGATATTCTATCGATTTTTTATTTCGATTTAATTTCGATATTCTATCGATTTTGTATTACGATTTTTTGTAGATTATCTAGTTTCGATATTCTATCGATTTTTTGTAGATAATTTAGCATATATGGGTATATGCGCGCGCACATTTTCAAGACCGGCTGGCGAGTTTGAAGTCGTAGTTACGCTTAAGGCTGGCGAATTTCGTTCCAAATACAGCAGTTTCTACCAAAACAAGCGTCTGTTGCGAACATCGGAGTTCGTTCGCATAATACGAATTGGATTATAATATTCAAACATCTTATGCAAAATTGGAGAAGAGGGAGGGGTCCAATTGAAATTTTTATAATAACTAAAATTATTTCTAGTACCTTAATTTACAACTTTTGTTTGAAAATTTTTTCAAATTGGCCCCTTTTTCCTCCGCTCCTCCAATTTTGAATAAGTATCAACGGAGTATTATGCAAAATTGGAGGAGAAGGAGAGGTCCAATTGAAAAAATTTTCAAACAAAAGTTGTAGCTTAAAGTTCTAAGAATAATTTTGGTCATTACAAAATTGTCGATTGGGCGCCTCCCTCCCGTTCAATTTTAAATACTAAGTATTCACATAGTAATCGTAGTATTGAACTTGGTAAAATTTTATTTAAGAACAACGATCTGGTTTCAAGTAAAATACCTAGTAAACCAAAAAAACTAGATAACTTGTTTGAAAATTTTTTCAATTTTGATTTCGCATATTACTGTTACACGTAAGTAGGTAAATGCAAAATAATAGAGGCTAGAGATGAGGTCCAATTGAAAAACATTTCAAACAAAAGTTGTAGAATAATATTCTGGATTTAATTTTGGTTATTATAAAAATTTCGATTTGGCCCTTTCTTCCCATCCAATTTTGAATATAAAGTAGGTATTTTTTGACTAGAAAAAAATCAATATAGTTTCAACAACTATCGTTACAAAATCGTTGAAATATCGAAGTCGATAAATTTCATATAATGTGTCGATAATATAGTTTTAAATATCGTCACAAAATCGTTGAAAAATCGAATTCGAGAAATTTCATATAATCTGTCGATAATACAGTTTCAAATATCTTCACAAAATCGTTAACAAATCGAATTCGAGAAATTTCAGATTATTTGTCGATAATATAGTTGTAAATATCTGCACAAAATCGGTGGAAAATCGGATTCGAGAAATTTCAGATTATTTGTCGATAATATAGTTGTAAATATCTGCACAAAATCGGTGGAAAATCGGATTCGAGAAATTTCAGATTATTTGTCGATAATATAGTTGTAAATATCGTCACAAAATCGTTGAAAAATCGAATTCGAGAAATTTCAGATTACGTGTCGATAATATAGTTTCAAATATCTTCACAAAATCGTTAAAAAATCGAATTCGAGAAATTTCAGATTATTTGTCGATAATATAGTTCTAAATATCGTCACAAAATCGTTGAAAAATCGAATTCGAGAAATTTCAGATTACGTGTCGATAATATAGTTTCAAATATCTGCACAAAATCGTTGAAAAATCGAATTCGAGAAATTTCAGATTACGTGTCGATAATATAGTTTTAAATATCTTCACAAAATCGTTAAAAAATAGAATTCGAGAAATTTCAGATTATTTGTCGATAATATAGTTTCAAATATCTGCACAAAATCGGTGGAAAATCGGATTCGATAAATTTAATATTCTTTGTCGATAGTATCGTTGACGAATATCGTCCTAAAATCGTAATACTATCGAATTCGATAGTTTTTAGATTTTCTGCCTATAAAATCGTACAGCTAAATCTGTATCATATCGTGAGAACATCTTTAGATTTTTTAACGATTTTTTATCGATACGTTTCAACTTTCGATATTATTGATCGAGTGTGCTGCTCGGGTGTTTCGTACTTGATGCATAAGAAAGGTTATCAGATCACGATAACTTTACATTCGGTCAAAAAATAATTAAAATAAAAATAAAATTTTATTTATCTTTCGTTATTCGTTAAACATTAAAAATCGAAAATTATCAGTAGACAGGTAAGAAAATTCTAGAACAGAGTCAAAACGACGTTAGAATTAGTTCCCCCCCCCCTTGGGTATAATTCAACGATGCTCTATATTTTATCATTTTGCACTCTATATCAAAATAATTCGACATTTAAATAAAGTATACTTCATAAATCACCTAAAAAACCTTTGAAAAAATGTAAGTACCTAGTAATCTTCTTCAACCTAGTAAGTAATATTTATAACTAATCAAGTCTGAATTTTGATTTTATCAATTATCGGGGTACCTACTACCTACCTACGTACCTACTAAATATGTATTACCTGTGTTACGTACCTACAAACTTTTTTAATTTTTTTTTTTTTTTTAAGAGCATTGTTTTTTCACTAGGCTTACTAGTGGGTAAAAAAAAGAAAGAAAGAAAGAATCATCTTGATGCTGATGTCTTTCAACCTATATTATTAATCAAGCAGTCCGGTCGCGGACTGCCCCGCCAAGGTAAAAAAAATAAATAAATAAATAAAAATAATAAAAAAATGATTTAGATAATTTCACAATTATGTGTATCCAAGAGTAAAATAGGTATAAGCCTAAATATAAGTAGGTACTAGTTTCTTTCACTTATTGATATAATATTTCCACTAGCATTGCCTAAAACGAAAAAGAATTTCAGTTTAATATCTTCTTTTTTCATCGCAGTATGTATACGATATTTTCTCAAGATTGTACTGCATATTATTTTCATCTCATGCCAAGCGTACGCTTTACCTAAAACCAATGTCAATGTTAAATTGAAAATTTTCCGCTTGACCCTTTGACCTCAATATTGTATTTTAAGTACAAAAAATTCAACAGATGATAAAACACCGATAACAAACCAACCTATGCAATTCCTCGGTCCAATAACGAACGGCAAGAAGCATCCTTTTGGTAAGTGTTTAGTTCGCTCTTCAGAGAACCGTTCCGGATCAAATATCTCAGGATTAGGGAAACATTGCGTATTATTATGTATTGAGATTACGTCGAAAATTAATTCTGTTCCTGCAGCTATGTTCAGATCACCTAGATACATTATTAACCACGATATCCAAGCATTTAGGTAGGAGAGTTCAAACTCAAAAATTCATTACCTATTTGGTTTTATTAGCATACAAACCTAACTTTGTATCTTCCGTGGCAGTTCGAAAAAGAAATGGAACCAATGGAAATAAGCGCATTCCTTCTTTTAAGACTTGTTCCAAGTAAGTCATTTGTTTAATGTCGTCCAATGTCACGTCTCTATCAATGTCGTTTCCGAAAATACCTTTCAGTTCTTCGTATACTTTGTCCTTATTAATACAACGAAAAGGAAGGTAAATTGCAATTAAAGTACTAGGTAAGTGAATTATCTTCATTGACCCTTTAAATATATTTTTTTCACAAGTACCTGAACTTCGTGGTGCATTCCTAACATAAGTAAAACGAAAGACATAGTGACGGATAAGGTTTCAGATCCCTGACCATAAAACAGAAAAAAAAAATATATATATCAATCAATAGGTAGGTATACATCCAACAGAGATAGGCAGATCCGGATTCTAAACTTTTGAAAAGCATCTTTTGATCCAAATATCCTTCATTTTTGGATCTGATCAGGCTCCAAAGATCCTCCAGTGTTTGAAAAAAATACGTACTTACAGATCCACAAAAATAATTTTCCTTCAATTCTTCATTTTTTTTCTCCAAGTTTTTCTTATAAAACTGGTTATTTTCATTTTTGTTTCATCAAATGTCAAAAGCCTTAGAGACTATATTAATTTGAAAAAAGAGATCTGGATGTGGATCTTTTAAAAATCAGGAAATTAACAAAAAAAATTAAAGACTAGGATTTTGAAAAGTACACCTAATAGATTTTGCCATACAAAGAATAATTTGTAATGAAATTATCTATTGGGAAAATTGATGAAATGATTTGAGAAAAATTTTGGACGATATTTTTTTTTCATTTGACTAGGAATGCCGCTTTCATATAAATACTTACACAAGAAATCATTCTTACAAAATCTTCGAACAGCTTTAATTAAAGATTTTGTTTATATACCTACTTACACCAACGGAATACGTCATAATTTCAGCTTTCCTGTCTTCATCAGAGAAAGCTTCATCGAGCAGATATTCGATAAATTTTTCATTCGACTGATCTGAAATTTTAACAAATTACAAAAAAAAACAACCTGGTGGGGATAGATGGGCAAAAAGAAATTGAAATTAGCTTACTAGTCTTGACGTCTATTCGTTTGCCATTCAATTTTCCTTCGACGATTGCCTACAAAAAACAGGCAAAAAATAAATACCTACCTTTAAAAATATTTGAACTTTTCAAAAAAATTGAATTACAACAAACTACATTTTCGAGCAGTTTGATCTACAAAGGTATAAATAAAATTACTTTTACTAACTCTTCGATACGTCAATTCTATCTTGGTAATCAGGTTTTCACATTTTTTACCATCAAAAATTTTAAAAACTTTTCTGACTGATTTTGGTTGAAACATTGTATAGAAGGAGTCTTCGAGGAATCTGTCAAAATCAAAATAAGTAATACAACTTACAATAACATCGCCGATAATATGGAAAATTCCTTATTAACATACCTACCCGGCTGATGCTTCTCTAAAGATAAGATGATCTTCATTGGATATCAATTCTTCAAAATTGAACAACGTTCCTAAAATACGAATAGGTAAAATCTCATAATAACTACATAATTACTCGTAGATAGGTAATCCATTTATATAGGTACATTCAATCGCAACAATCACACAGTATGGAGTTGAAAACTTACTACAAATTATATTGAAGGTTGCAGGTGCAATGTAATCTAGTACATCAAAGGTTTCAGAGGTATTTGCCCTCAATTGGAGATTTGTTACGATCTTTATAGCTTCTTCATTCATAACCTGAGTATAGTTATCCAGTATGTTGGTTTTCAATGGGTGCTGAAGAATTTTTCGACTTTTCTTCCAATTTGCTCCTGGACAGAAAGAAAGTAGGTAAATGAGTAAAATAATAAAATTATCTAATCTGATTTTTTTATGCCAACTCGATAATTGAATGAGGGTTTTTTGAGCATAAAAAATAAGGGGAAGATTAACAGAAGAATTAAATAAAAAAAATAATAAAAAAATTACAACTTAATCATTACTTACCTTCGGCAGAAAATGTCCCATTTTTGAAAGCTCTACCAAATAAATTGTGAAAATCATCTCCTTTGTTTAGAAATTTACTACTCATTAGAGCATCCTGAAAATTTGAGCACATACCTATCGATTAATACGCAATCAGCTTGGTCAATACAATACGTAAAAAATCGCATTTCCTGAATAAAAACTAAATAATATACACAAACCTCTGCGTCCTTTGGATTAGCAATCACAATGTCAAGTTTTTGTCCTATCCACAGACGATACCTTGATCCAAATTTTTTAGAGTAATTTATCAACGTTGTAGCTATCTCTAAAATAAGTATAAAATTTAGGTTTATGAAGTACTTTTAGTTCTCGTCTTATTTCTTTGTAAAATAAATGAAAATGGCAGATACCAGATACCTACTTACCCTCTGGGTGTAGAATGAAATTCAAGGAATTTCCAAAAAATGGAATTGTTTTTGGTCCATTACGTATAGAAATAAATTCTTCACGTTTGGATGTTTCCTTACTGTATTTCACGTAGTAGATAAATAATGTAAATATAAGTGCAACGAATAAATGTATGGTATTAAAATTAAATACGTTAAACATATTTTGAAAATCCATTATTGAAACTTTGGTTTAAAAACACTAGTGTTAATCGTTAATGAGAAAAAAATAAAATAAAATCTTGAATGTACACTTTGGGTGCGTTTAAAAGTTAAAACTACAACAGTGGTATTTTAGGTAGAATAACAATTGGCAAAAATAATAATCAAATTAGAAGTAAAACGCTATGTCAACAGAAAAACGCTCGTTTGTCACATCGTTGGTCTAATCTACGTATATAAACTTAGTTACAACGCTCAACAACTATACCTAATAATTGGTAATTGCATACAAAAAGTAGATAAGTATATTCTGGTTCTCACATTCATATCTAAACTAATATAAATTTAATTTGAAAACAATTATCGCTGAAATTCTTTAGAAATAAGAACGTGGGGAAGGGATAGGAGCTAGAAGCTTCTGCAAGCTACCTATTTGATAAGGTTATCAATCAAAGAATGAACAGAGGGGGATATATTGTATTGTTTCGAATCAATTGGTTTAATGGTTTATCCTACATTGCACTTTTTCTAAAAATTCGCACACATAGAAAACTGTTGAAGGGTTCTTTACGGATTCACATCCTTTTCGAACTCCCTTTTTGGCCTTTTAAAAATTTGAATCACAACGTAATATCATACATAAAATTATTGTAATAACCTATAGATACAAATTTTAAAGTATTTTACTCCCTTCTTTGATAAGTTAAGTGTAATTTCTATACTTCTTGCATTTTAAATGTCATCCTCAAATTCATTTCGTGTTTAGGAGTTTCTTTTTTCATTTTATAACTTAGTCAACATGAGCAAAGATAGTCAAAGAAAAAGAGTAAGTATACTCTACTTGTAGTCTCGTACCTAGATAAATGCTGACATTGCTCCGATTCAATTCAAGAGTGGTCTGATTTTTTGCAGATTTTGGACGATAACGAAAAATGTGAAATATTAAGTTCTTCAATTTCTAAAATGATTTCCACTAGTGAAAATCTTGCATTTATCAACGATTGTCATCGTATACTTCAAGTAAGAAAATCATCGTTCGGCTACATGTAGGCAATTTAATTAGCTATAATCTGAGAATACCGATTTGCCAACTTTCATTTTACAGACCGAAAACAAAAATCAAATGAAGAATACTTTGAAGGACAAGTTTATGGAAGCAGTTACTAATAAAAAGTCAGAGAACTCTTCGTTCTCGAATAGCCAAGAATTGGACGATTCATTGAATGCTTTTTTACAAGTTTGTGTTTTATTCTTTATACGTTTGCACTCGAGTTCGAGGTCATGACCTCTCATAAGAAACCCTGTCTTCTATCTTAAATTTGTCAAATTTCACATGAAGATGAAAATGTGCATGATAAGAACAACGAATAAGTGAATTCTCGAGAACTAGCTTTCATACATTTTTTTAATGTAGGGTCATATTTTCGATTTACTTCACTCAATAAGTGACCTACGGACAAGTACTCATAAAAAAAATTTAAAAAACATTAAAAACGGAGTATGTATTAAAAAAAAAAAAAACAATAAAAATGAATTTCGCTTTATACATGCTGTTTCTGATTTAATCATTCATATGGTATGAAGCAGAGAGAAAAGACTACAAAAGCACTACACCATATCAGTTGATTCAATTCTACTGGTTTCGATTTAAACGGTGCATTGTTTCCATGATAGTATCTAGAACATGCAAAAAAAAAAATTAAAGATGAGAACGTAGCTTTGTTATTGAGTAGTAAATTCTATTTTAGTCAAAGAAAAAGACAGAAGATGTATAATGCATTTTTTTTTTGCAGAGCGCCGGAAACATATTTGCATATGAAGATGAACTAGAAGGATTCGCAGATTGGGACGGACTGTAGTATAAAAATTAATATTAAAATAAAATATTTCGTACTTTTCATTTCGGTTTAACTTCTTCTGGTTGCCCGGTTGCTTTCGATTGTATTCCAACTTGAGCTAAAGTTTTGACTAAGTCTCCTGTTTGGTGCATTTTCAACAAGATATCACAGCCTCCGATGAATTCACCGTTGATGAATACTTGAGGTATGGTAGGCCAGCCAGTGTAATCTTTGATACCTTTGAGAAGAAAAGATAATTTGAGTGTTTCGTACATGTTGCATGAGTGAATCTATGTAACAAAAATTTACCTTGTCTAAGAGGTTCTTTAGCTAATACATTGTAGGCATCGAATGGAACACCATGCATGCGAAGAATTTGAACAACAGCGTTGCTGAATCCACATTGGGGTTCTTCTGGAATACCTTTCATAAACACAACTACTTTACTTTTTTTCACTAGTCCTTCGATTTCCTCTTTGGGAGCAGTTTCAGAAGTAGAAGCATTTCGCGTTTTCGACAAAAATTGTACCGGTATTGGTTTCAACAATTCGAAGGATTTTTCAGTGGCACGAACAAGACTGAGAACTCTCATGTTGGAAATTGAATTAGCTGGTCGATAAAATAAAAACAAATGATTGAAGTTCTACACAACAATTATTAAAAATTAGACAAAATTCGAGAGCATTTTCTTCCAAAATTATTACGAAATGAGGAAAATTATTTTATCAGAAGCAAATTTTTTAGTGATAAGAATCCAAAAAGCGGTACCTACTAATTTACCCTAGAAGTAGGCATTCAAAGCCGATTTGATTGGTTATAAAACACATTACGTACCACAAAAAAGCTCACTTTCTTTAGGTAAAAAAATTGTGAAAACTGAAAAGCTCTGCTTTTTTTACTCTTGATGACTTGAATTCAGAATTCTTAATAAATCTACATAAATAATAACATGTATTAAGGTTGAATTACAAACCTGCGATTATAGAAAACACTGCAACAAGCGAATTCATATTCTGTTTGAAATTATTTCAATTCAACTCTGTATGAGCGTCGAATTCACATCAGTTCAGCGTAAGTAAAATTAATTATTCAAACTGTTTGGTTGAGAATTTAATTTAAAGGTATCTATGTTGAAATAATTAAGATTTTTTTCGATGAATTTATCCCTCCATGTTCTCCTTTCAGCTTCATTTACAGCGAAAGCCTACAGTCCCACTTAAAAGATTATCAATCTTGATTATCATAAAAAATCACATTCAATAATCGCAGCATTTCAAAACTATAATTTTCTGCACATCTGCATAACTTCGTTAATCAAATTACGATCATTAGTTAACAACTACACCAAAAAGATTTACAATCACAAATAAAAATTGAAAATAACATTTTATTTACAGGACAATAGGATTTCCCATAAGCAAGAAAATAGTACGATAGACAAATAATTTTGCACTTTAGTTACAATTTCGTGGTACTTAAAATTTAATTTTAAATTAGTACACATCAATATAAGAATAAATAACGAATTATATTAAAATTTAGATCGCTAAAATTACATACTTTCTGATAAAGTAAACATAATATCAATCTAAGTCGATAAAATAAGTTAATAACAATGCCCTGGCAAATTCAATAAATAATAATATGTAAGTCATGACTCGTTTTAACTTATATAATTTTTTTTTTAAATAGTTCATTCTCTGCCATTTTTACCGACCATGTTCCAACTTAACAACTTTTAATATATTGTGGTCTTCTAAAACGTCCACGTTTTTCGGAATCTAAATTTGGGAGGAAAAATTAAATTACTCTAAAAAATCAGTCATATTTTTAAAAAAAATCGCCAATCAATATCTAACTTACGATTCAATTTACCAGAAGCAACTTTACGTAACTCTTCTTCCAAATACTGAGATAAACATGTACCAGGAGGATTAAAATCCATACTACTATTTGTAACTTTGGTCAGTCGAATGTCATGAGGTTCTGTATTATAACCTGAAAAAATTGACGATTAGTAACCAATTTTCAATTCAAAATCAAGAAATATTATCGACGTCGAACTTACTAATTGAATTCAGTCTATAATAATGAGCAATTCCATGCAACATCATTCTTTCGTAACTAGAAAGTGGTTCGGATACGTATGTCCCTGTCGGATCGTTTTGGAAGAACGAAAACACGCAAGAGTCCAAATAATGCACCATTCCCTGTTGAAAAAAACAACACAAAAACGTTCAAAAACAAGAAATTATTTAAATACCACTATTCGCCAGAAACGTTAATCTGTGATGTGATTTTACTAGTAGTGAATGTACCTTCTACAGCGAAAAAATTTACCTAGACTTATGGTACTTGTAACTTCGATAGAAGTAAAAATTTTACCATAGGTAAGTTACGTCTCTTGAAGAAGGTCTTCTCCGACGAATCGAGGTTATTAAATGCAGCACTGGCTGTTATCTTTTTATCTTTTTGACTAGATGAATTTTTTCTTTTATGAGTGGTTTTTCTCGGAACACTGTCTTCGTCATTTGCATTAATAGATGGATTCAATATCTGAAATTAGATCATTGCCTCAAATTTTCAAATACTTTGACAGTATTTTTTTTTCGCACATGCGCTGCGTTTATCGTAGATCGAGGGTGGATATTTTTCAAAAAAAAAAAAACCACCTTATTTGTGAGGTCGCTATCTTCGAGAATTTGCGAAAAACGGAATGTGCAATTGAAAGGCATCAAATCGTCTATGCCACAATCGTCAGTATCGGCGTTACCGATCAGGAGGTCAAGTTGTCGTGCTGAAAGTAAACAATCAACATGAATATTTACATTTTAAGAAACTATAATAGGTACCTATTTGGAATTAATAAATACCGTTTTCGTAACGCCTAGCTTTCCTCTTGCCCAAATTAGTTTTACTTTTGACAGAAATATTTTTGAATTTTTTGAGGAAATTGCTTTGCAATTTATCAACATCGTTTACATCAATTCCTGGAGCATGAGGTTGCTGCGGAGCATCTAAATTGATGATGACTAACATATCCATGTCACTTTGGGAATCATTAATGTAATTGATGGATTCATCAAGAAAATCATTCGATTCGTTGAGCCAGTTCAAATCTTCGATGAGGTTATCATCATCTTCGCCTAGAGATGGCATATAATCGTCAATTGCTTCACTGATACTCGCGGTATCACTCGAAGTATCCGAGTAAATAACAGGGAAATCATCTTCATCGTTGATTTCATCATCAAACGAGTCACATCTGTAGAAAAAATGAAGAAAAATTTAATAGTATAATGCTAGAGCTGGAAATTATTTATATTACATATTTTTTTTTATCATTCAAGGTAAAGACTAAAGTACAGAGCGTATGTAATATGAAAACCAGAAAGCTACACTGATGACATGTTACGACGTTAGTCTACATGTAACGTAATGTTTGTTTATCAACACTGAATTCGTCTTCGTTGTCTTTGAAGTTGAAACTGTTGCGAAATTATAGAAGCCTCTAAACATTTTACTATCTAATACCAATCATAGTAGGTTCAAATATTTGTTCGTTAGCACTACACTTTGTATCATGTATGTTTGCAGCATTCAAATAAAATTTGGGGTGAAACAAAAACGTTTGGATGACGGTTTTCAGAACATAATAGACAGAATAACTAAAGTTCTAGTCTAGACTATTGTTGAATGTTGACTAAAAAACTCATCAAGGTTCTTATCAATTAAGGTGGATTTGTTATGAGATTTTTGTTAATGCGTTAATGCATTCGAAATAAATATTAAAATGAAAGCAAGATGAACTTGAATGTAGGATATTATTAGATAATATGAGAAATAATGAAAAATTTTACTATACTAACACAGGGAGATCTTGTTCGCCATTTTCAATAATGTCTTGAATACCCATATTGGATTATTGATTTTTAATTGATAAAATTTTATCAATTAAAACGAGTTAAATTGCAAAATGAGATTTGCAAGTTACACAATCAAAAAACGAATTAAAAATAGATAACAACAAAAGAGTTCACAAAACGAAACAACACGAAAAGAAGAAAACGAAACGGCAACGACCGTAAAATTTTAACTGCGCAATTCGCAATTTTTTACAGTGTTTGTTTGCAAGTTTGCGTGTGTATGTGTGGTATGTGTTAGTTTAGTATGTGTAAATGAAGTCAAGGTGCGGGATACGGGGGTATTCCTAAATCCTTCCTACTTCAGAACTTCTACTCTCTCCCTTCAACAACTCTCACCATGCTTGGCCGCTATTATTTTCATCGCGCTATCTGCACGTAGTGTAGGTAAGTAAGAAATTTAGCCTAGCTAGGCCTCGAACTTTTGAGATTTTCGCCTATATTTTGTATCTTCAAATTCCAAAAAACACCGAGATTGTTGTTTTTTCCAAAATTTTGAATTTTGAAAATCGCTAGTCGAGCTCGCTGAAATTGAAAAGTGAAAGTATTTTTATCGGTAATAGTTTAATAATTTGATTTTTGATTGATCATAAATCACTTACTTTCATCAGTATAGAACGCAGTACTAATCCTACACTTTGTACGTGGTTGTGTTTGTCTGTTTGAACCCGTTTTCCGTCGATACTTCCAGACTTCCAGCGATTTGAAACACGATGAATTCGCAAGATGATAACGTTCATTCCATCAATGATCCTGACAATTCAAAGAACATTATGAAAATTCAGCAACTTTCGGAACTAGGATTGGAATTCTTCGACACTGAACTGGATAATGACACGCTTACTTTAAATTTACTAAATCAGGATTCATTATCCTCGATAAACGAGCCTAACTCTTCAAAAGATGCAGTAACGGTCGATTTCAGTAATTTGAATGATTTAGTTTCTGAAGGAATCATAAACACCTTGTCACCTGAACAAGACCACGTGCCAATCATAACAGTATTACCGGTTAGTGAACATGTATTGGTACAAGCTGAAGATCATACACCGGTAAACATCGACGAGACAGACTACGAAGGTGCTGCTTCGAGTGATAGTCTGTCTTCAAATAGAAATATATTGCCAAGTGTTTCAGATGAAAAAATCATCAATGGTACTAGCGCAGATAAACGCGTTAATAAGCCTCTATCTAATGTCATCTTTACTGTCCTCGATGATTCAGTTGAGCCTAGTAAGAAAATCAAAGTTAAGCCTAAAAGTATACCCGAAGGTACTAAATCTACTTTAGTATTCAAGAACGATTCGAATAATTTTTTCATTCCTAGTAGTGAAAAAATCACAGCAGAACGATCGAAAAATAACTTATTTATGAATGATTTAGCCGATTGTTCCGATTTAGACAATAAAATCAACGATACTTTATTGGATATGTTGCAAGATAAAATCATCGGAAAAAATACCAGTTCGGTGAATTCTTTTCGGTATGTAGTCCTACGTAAAACCTATATTCGTACTCCAGTCTTTATAAAAATGCACGTTTGCCGTTTACGATTACTTTTTCTGTTACAGTACCGTTAATAAATCATTGGAACGGCCTCCCGAAAAAGAAATTTCCAAATTTATAACCATATTTCCGTCTAAATGTACAAATAAAGTGATCAATTTAATGGTAAAAGGAAAAACTTGCCGAAGGTGAGAAAAGTAATTGAAACCTATAGTTTTATATTCGAGTTTTACATATTGATGATTTAATTTTTTAGTAAACAACCACTGACGGATACCGAGCTGCGAATAGTAACGAGAATTCTGAATCAAGAAAACGCATTGCAAAGTAAAGACAGCGTGTACAAAAACGTTTTTTACGATACAGAAAGCGACTCCAATATAAGATACGAGTAAGTATTCGATTCTCAACTCCGTACGAGCTATTTTTCTTCAAAAATAAGTCGTTATAATTTTGTAGAGTGAGACGTGACGTCACACCAGAAGAAAATAATCTTCGTTCTGATATAAATCTTATAAAAAATAAAAAAGTGAAGTCTAAAAATAGCCATGGCTCTGAAGAAACCAACCAAGATGCTTCGAAAAGTGATGTAAATAATATTGATTTGATTACGTTTGAGTAGAATGTGCAAGTTTTTATTTATTTTTGTTCAAGTATAACTTTCGTTGATATTCGTATTTTGCTGCAGGAAAAATACGTGTTGAAAAGCGTAGCGCGAACTCGCTGCGGTCGAGTTTCTCGACCTCCTAGGCATGTTATTAGGGATTACAAGCGCCTGAAACATTTGACTGCTCATGCCAGCGATGTTGAAGATGAAAACGAGAACACTGGAGGATATGCCGATTATCAGTTGGTCGACGATCCAAATAAACAAAATGTTGTTAATGAGAAACAGAAAGAAACTGAGAGCTTGTTGTATGGTAAGGCTTTGTCGAGAAATAATCTTGAGAGTGAATTACGAAATATATCTAATGAACAAATGTTTTATTATTTTATTTCAGGACCTTTGGAGCCAAATAAACGTCAGTTTTCTTCTTTGTCGCTATGTCCTACTTGCGGTAAAGTGTATTTGGGTTATCGTCGAATGGCTATACACTTTCAAAAATACCCGGAACATAAAAACGAAGAATTATTAAGAAGGCTTCTGGAAGCTAAAAAGAAATCATTTGATGACAGTTTGCTGTCAGACAGTTCTGAGATTAATACAAGTAAATTCACAATACAGATGTGTTTTATTTTCCCATCAATAAAATTGATAATAGTTTGATGTTTGAATTATTTTTTCATAGATGAGGAAGTTCTCGTTAATGGGTCAGCTAGTCGGACAAATGGTGTCAATAACCGGACTAATTGCGCCGTTAAAAGAAAACGTAAATTGTGTCGTAAAATCAAAATGCCTCTGAAAAATAATGGAATTTCTTTAAAAGAGGTAACTGAGTGCAGACGTTGAAATTTCCTCCTACTTAAAATGCATAATATACAACTGTTTATTAAATTTTATTACAGCTTCTCTCAGTTTGCGATGTAGACGAGATAATAAAATATGCGGCTCCAGTTGTAGCAGGTTTTTTGAGCTCTTGGGAGTATTTATTAATTCGATCTCAAAAATTGAAAAGCGCGAACGAAACTTTAGCTTCATTAGTGCTCAAAGAAATCACCTCAGTTTTAAAGCAGATTCGTAGCTTATCGCAATGTTTATTAAAACCACATGCAGAAGATAAAGAAAACAAAGCGAATAAATTTGTGGTAAATGTACTTAAATGCATAAGCTGTGCATAGTTGCTTTTATTTCCATTTGATCTCATATAATATTTGTTTTATTTTAAAGATTGAAGAAGAAGATGTGCTTCGACATGTTCTCGGAATCAAACCTGGAACTTATGTGGCATCAGAAAATGACACCTGGACTAAAGAATTTTATCGTTTTACTACTTGTTTTCAAAATAGCGAATCTAATCTCGAAAATGCTTCTTCAAGTGATACCGTCACTACTGAAAGCACCAATCAAACATCTTCAGAATACGTTCAAAATTCGAGTTCAAACCGTACAGTAATTGATGACTCGGATCAACAATTTTACCACGATACCGGATTAAACTTTCCTTCGTTGGAATTTTCAACACAATCGCATAATCTATCATCTGATTTGGACTTGTCGAATAGTACGCTCAACTGTATCGTCGATGTAGATTCGACTGCCAATGGTCTTTCGAATTACGACAAAAATACGAATTCTGACAAGTCAATCGAGTTATTTAAAAATTTATCCGAAGCTAGTTACGATGATACATCAACGCAGTTAGATCCAACCATGGCGATAAATTCTATCATCGATCCAAAAAGTAAATTAATCAACGAGGACTCCAACTCTGGAACTTATAACTCCGATGCCCTGAATTTCGATTCGTTTGTAAATAACGAAGTAGATATGATGAACGATTTTCCTATAAGTCTACCTTTACTGTCAGACAATTCATCGGACAGTAAAGATTGTTTGCATTTGTTACAAACATCTTCGGCAGATGACCTTTTGAATTCGTTGAAAACCATGGAAAATAGCAACGAATCTGTCATTGCAGAATTAAACAATGCAATATCGTCCAATTTACCGCTATCAAACACTCACGCTGATGATCTGAGTTCGACGTTTGAGGAAAACGTGAATGCAAATTCCTCGCCGTGCATTTTAGATTTTGAATCAATTAGTTCAAATTTTAATTGCGATGACTGATTGTACAAAAAGTTTTATTAATTTATTGAAATATACAATTTTTATAAAATTTATTATCGTTGTTCGTTACCAATAATGTATCACAGTTGAATAGGGCTCTGTATAGAGCCTTAGTTTTATTCTTAGGTCAGATTTTGTACGCTGGAAGGTTTATCGTAAATTGAAGGATGACCTACTTCTTTAAGCATGGCTTCGAAGTTTAAATTAACCGATTTTTCGATGTACGGCTGTTGGAACCAAGCAGTGGAATAAAACGTTATTGTAGGTTTATCTGTACAAAAACACAGTTCGTTTTTGATAGAAATTTTTAGCTCCATTTCTTTCCGAAACATTTCGTAAATATTTTGACTCGTTTCAACTGAAAATGCATAACATAAGTCGAGAGGAAATTTTCAAATATTATGTAAACTTCAATAGAATTACCAAATTTAGAAATCGGCCATGTGAGGAATATTGGGTAGGTTTTACGTTGCATATCTTCGAGTCTTTGAATGGATAAAATAGAAGTGCTCTTTTGACCCAACTTTTCAACGATCAATTCCTAAAATTCAGAAAACAATTATTACCTATTTTTGGAGAATTTAAAGAATTTCTCGACTCAATAGGTACAATAATAATGTATGTATATACCATTCTTTCGCAAATTTGATTCAAAGTTGTGCTCAAAGTTTGTAATTGGGCTGAATGTGGAAAATCCAGATTATTTTTCTTCTGAGCATCGCTAATGGTGGGTAAAAAACATGTCGTATTACGAAATGTATACATACTATTTTTCAGAAGAGAAGGTATAAAGATACTTGCATTCTGTCGAACATATAACGTTTAATTTCCGATATTATCGCAACACCTTCCATAAGATCTTTATTCCATTGATAAATTAGTTCGCATATATCAGCAACATGATCTCGTAAGACTCGAACGTTTCCAGTCAAGTTCCCTTTTTGTTTGATGCTGGATACAGGACTTTGTTGAACTGTAAGGATTATATTACAAATTTGAATACACTCAATGAAAAATCAGAAATGAACGTCATAACCTACCGAACACTTCATCTTTTCCTATACTTGTTCTTTTATTGGACATAATTCTTCTTTAGAAGATTCATTAGGTACAAAACTTTATTTTTAATTACTCAAATTACGTGTCTCACATTTCTTTGAAATTTAAAATCAAAAACAAAAATTAAATTTTTTTTTCAAAATAACAAAATTCACTCGGCAGATGATAAGATTTTATCATAACTTCGGATCATTCGAGTATTTTCGGTAGAGTTTGGCTAAATTCGTGTTTTTTCGGAAAAAGTTCGACTTTATTTCGTAGACAGTCGCTGGTGATAACAAACAACATGGAATCACTTTTTCAAAAATTGAATTTGATAATTTGATATAATTCATTAAAAAAAGTAATTGGAAAGTTTAATTTCAATGTGAATAGACTATTAGTGAATGTATTGATGAAATGATGTCATTTCCTTCAAACACCAAAATCCTATTCAGCAATCCGTCACTTACACTCCTGAAACTAAATGTTCCAACACTCATACAAACCAGAACCCTGGTGGAATTGCCGATAGAATGGAAAAGACCCGTAAAAGTTCCATGGTATGATGCAAAGCAAACTGGAGATGGAGTTTTGAAACTCGAAGTAGATATGACTAAAACTCCCATGTTGGTAGAAAAGTCCAAAGAACTTGAAACGTAAGTTATACATTATTAATTTGCTGTGAAAATCAAAACACCGGATAATGATTTTTTCTGCACTCATTTCAGGGCCAATCAATATGTCAAGAGCTTATTCACTTTTAATTTTTTGGGTAGAAAATACGCAATGAAGAGAGCTCAAGAAGAAATGGTGAATTTAGTGAAAAACCATAACTATGATACGTCGTCTTTGGAAGTCATAAGTGAATTGCCGTTCCATATTGTTATGAATAATTCTTTACTCGACAAGATGATATAATTTGCTTGTGTTATGTTTTTCAGTCGCTGCAAAAACCGCAACGGTTAGAAATTTGATGGAACATTTCCATAATAATCCTCTGGATAGAACAAGTAAAATTTTTCTCAAAGAATTAATCGAATCGAGAAATCGGAAACTAGGAGACTTGAGAAAATACGATTATAAAAAATTTGAATGGATTTTGGATAAATTGGACCTTAGGTTCAAACCTAAACCGTGAGTGTTTATTATGTTGCCATTCTCATTTTACAAATGGCATCTAGAGCATTAACATTTCACTTCTTTCGTTTTTCAGTGAAGTTATGGATAGAGTTGAAAGGAAGAAATCTATTCGAAAATTGACGGAGCGTTATTGTGATGAGTTCAAAGAACGAAAACTAGTTGAATATAGAAACTCTTTGGAAAGTCAGAAATTAGGCTTTCTTCAGGATAAAATTACCACGCTGGAATGGATGAGAAAAGAAGAAATCGAATGCGGAGTTAAACCAACTGTAACTGAAGCCGATATAGAAAACGCTAAAATACAACTTTCTGATTACATCAAGTCTTTGGAAACGCTCGAAAGAAAGAAAGAAGATAATATTCTACAAGATATTAATTAGAGACAAGTTGAATATTATGCTTATTTAATAGAAGAATGTTATTTTTTGAATAAAACACGTGTTAAATAATATTCGAGTGATTTATTTCTCAATTAACTACATGACGGAGATCCCAATTTTGTTACTGACTTCTTTCCAAGTATTAGTAGCGATGTTAGAAGCTTTCTGGGCCCCTTCTGATAAAACAGATGTTAAATATTGTCGCTCATTTAAGAGAGTGGTAATTTTATTTTGAATTGGTTTGAGTGTTTCAATTAGAGCATCAGCGACGATCATTTTATATCTGCAAAAAAAAAAAATCATAGAATTTAAAACTCACTTAATAAACACTTAGTTGAAAATTGAGTAGGTATATAGTATACTTACTCTCCGGTGTTCAGATTTTTTACATTTTCACAAATTTTATTCGCGTTTGTTTCAGTCAACAAAGAGTGAATGTCAATAAGATTTGATACTCCAGGCCTATTCACCGGATCGTATGTGACCTGTGCGGTACTATCTGTAACAGTCTTCTTTATCTTTTCTCTAATCAAGTCAGGTGGATCGGTAATTTCTATGCGACTTTTACTATTTTCGTGCGATTTTGACATTTTTTTAAGTGGTTCTCTTAAATTTTTGATTCTGGCAGCAGTGTTTGCTGAAACAGAAAATCAAGTATACATAATCTCCTTTATTTATTATTAAATAAAAAATTTCAAATACCATAAATTAGCGGCTTTGGTGCAGGAAACGTTTCTCCATATTTCTTATTAAATTTTCGGGCCAAAAAACTAGACAATTGAAGATGTTGTAATTGATCTTCACCCACCGGTACCTTGGTAGCTCTGGGAACCAGATTAAAATCATTTTGAGATAACTAGCTGCTTTAAATGACACCGTACAACGTACTTATAGAGTAGTATATCAGCTGCTTGTAAAACTGGATATAAATATAATCCTAATGGAATTTCTTTCAGTTTTTCTGATTTCTCCTTATATTGCGGAAGTTGGGCTAATTTAGGTAACGTTGTTAAACAGCCAAGAACCCAACATAACTGAGTATGCTCGGGAACCTGAAAATCAAAATTCAAGAAATTACCCAAGACTGTAGTGAATATTTTAAATATGATTATGAAGTACAAAATTGCCCACTTGTGATTGCAGAAATAAAATACTTTTGTTCGGATCAATACCACAGGCCAACAAGCCCGCAGTCATCAATAAAATATTGTCCGGCAATTCTTTTAGGTTCTGTAAGCAGTGAAAAATGAATTAAAATCGAGTGATTATAAATAATACCACCGTAGAAATGATACATGGAGAACTTGCATAAGGCAGAGTTAAGGCGTGTAAATCCACAATACTGCAAAATACATTGGAATTACTATTCTGTAGTTCAACCCAATTTTTCACAGCTCCAAAATAATTTCCTATATGAAGGATGCCAGTTGGCTGGATTCCGGATAGAATTCTTTCGGGCCATTTATCCTCCTGGATACGATCAAAGCATTTTATATGAATTTTTCTAGAATTTGTACCGTATTCTCATTTTTATAATATGATCTTACCACTAATGTAGTGTTGGAGTAATGCCTAAATTTCATCACATTTTTGTTGCAAAGTCTACGGAGTAGCATCTTCTGGTTGACTAGATTCTTAATTCAGATTTCAATGCTTCATCCTACACAAAAATTAATCAAACATCATAAAACTGACGGGAAATTTTCAAAAATCAGTTTTGAATTGAAGTTTACAATCAAAATTTGTCTTCCTCTCTCCTTACGTCTCACACGTGTGTTTGTTATCACCACAAGCTCAAAACCTTGAAGGTGATTGGCTAAAAAATGCTTATTAAAAAAGTAGGCGTCGTCATTTTCAATATCAATTCAATTCTTTATCACTCTTTGTTTCTAGGAACTTTGCATTCGAGATGACAAAATAAATTGTCTATCTTTCAATCACTAGTATGTTACGCAGTTATGAATTAGTCACCATTCAGAATTATCGATAAAATGTAATCTGACCTTTGAAATACATACGCGACTAGTGTTCGTTAAATTATAATTCTGGCAAATTTCAACCATGGCTGAAGCAAGAACAGAAGGATCCATAAATAACGAACGAAATTCGGTACGTAGACATAATAACCATTCTATGAGTATGCATTATACAAATAAAATATATTTGTTTTCATTGTTACATATAAATCTACAATATCTTAGTGGCGGAGAACTTCCAGCAATGGGTCTCGTCGTCGGAGAATAATCCAAGACCCAGAAGTTGCTTCTATGAATGTTATATCAGCCAATTATGAAGTAAGATTTCTAGTGTTTTATGTCCATAAAAAACACTTTTAAAAAATGATTTTCATTTTCAGAGCTTGGATTACGACAATAGCGAGAACTATATATTTCTTAGAGAAGAACGTTTGAAAGGATTAGGTTTTATTATGAGAAAAAATGTTTGTCGATGGGTGATATTTTTATGTATTGGTATTGTTACCGCATTTGTTGGAATATTTATCGATGTAGCTATCGAAGAAATGGCCGCGAGGAAATACTCGCGGTTAAAATCTTGTAAGTTGTAACGTTTCATTCAAATTGATCATTTTTTGCTGGTTTTTAATTTTCTTTTTATCTACAGATTTAGATGACGCTGTTATGCACAATAGTTTATACATTCCCTACGGAATTTGGCTTGCATTCAATATTTTGCCAGTGCTTATCGGGTCGCTAATGGTCGTTTATGTTGAAGTATGTAGATCATAAACTTAATTTCCTATACTATTTAGGAGAATTCTCATTTCAGTACTTGTCTGTTTTAGCCTATGGCGCTTGGTAGCGGAATACCTCAAGTGAAATGCTATTTAAATGGTGTTAAAATCCCCAGAGTTGTACGTCTTAAAACTTTACTCGTCAAAACTGTTGGAGTAATTACAACGGTTGTTGGAGGTCTAGCCGGAGGAAAAGTACGTAATTTTTATACAAGATTTTATTACTTGTTTTTAGGCATATTTAACCAGAATGGAATATTTCACAGGAAGGTCCCATGATTCACTCAGGAGCAGTTGTAGCTGCTGGTTTATCGCAAGGAAAAAGTACTTCGTTGAATATAGATCTGGGTATTTTGAAACACTTTCGAGATGACCGCGAAAAACGTGATTTTGTATCCGGTGGTGCAGCTGCTGGAGTTGCGGCTGCTTTTGGAGCCCCTGTTGGTAAGTATATAATTGATCGTAGCATCACAATGAAAATACAATTGACTAATTTCTGTTTGATTATAGGTGGTGTATTGTTCAGTTTGGAGGAAGGTGCTAGTTTTTGGAATCAAAGTTTAACATGGAGGATTTTTTTCGCGTCCATGGTATCTACATTCACCTTGAATATTGTTTTAAGCGCTTATCATGGTTATCCAGGTGATTACATTTTTTTTTAAATTCTACGAGTAAGCTGTGGCAAAAGTCGTAAAAAATATAATTCATTTCAGGTCATTTATCATTTCCTGGATTGTTAAATTTTGGTCAATTTACGAATTTGTCGTATGAACTTTTTGAGTTGGCAATTTTCATTGGAATCGGTGCAATTGGAGGTTTAGCTGGAGCGTTGTTCAATTATATTAATTATAGATTAACTTTATTTCGCATGAGGTATTAACGACTCGTTTTAGATTTATGATACGAATTGGTACCCGTGTATCCTTTAATGCAATCACGTTTAATTTTTGACAGGTACATGAAAAAGAGATATTTAAAGGTACTGGAAGCTTTAGTTGTAGCTGCTGTGAGTTGTACAGTTGCCATTTTAATGATTTATTTTTCCGGCGATTGTAAACCGTTTGGAGATGATCCCACAAAGTACCCTGTTCAGGTTCGTTTTTTGAGTCCTACGTGTTAAATTAAAAAAAAAAAGTTGATACATTTTCTAATGTTTTCATTACAGATGTTCTGTCCAGATGGACAATTCAATACTGCAGCAGCATTATGGTTACAAGTTCCGGAAGCAAGTGTGCGATCATTTTTCCACGACAGCTTAGGTTAGCATATTTTTTTATAGAAATGATTCGAATTATGAAATTTCTGATTTTTATGTAAATTGAATGCTCATCAGAATCGATCGATGTATCTACGATGATTGTTTTCGCTCTTGTTTACTACTTTTTATCCATTTGGACCTACGGCATCAGCGTTTCCGCTGGTTTATTTATTCCCAACTTATTGATCGGATCTGCGTGGGGGCGATTAATTGGCGTAACGTTACAGAGTGTTTTCCCGGGACAGGTTTGTAAACGAATACAAATTATTTTTAATAACACGTAGGCAGTCGAGTCATTAATTTGTTATCTGTTTCTAGGAATGGACGAGTAACGTTGGGAAATACGCGTTAGCTGGTGCAGCAGCTCAGCTCGGTGGTGTTGTACGAATGACCATTAGTTTAACAGCTATTTTAATCGAAGCAACTGGCAATATTACTTTTGGGCTACCGCTTATGTTGATTTTACTGACTGCGAAATGGGTTGGCGACTTCTTTAACGAAGTAGGTTCTTTTTTTTTTGGTATGCCCGGTACCTACTATTATTTCAATCATTAATTGTTTTTTATGCGGGTATTTTTAGGGTTTATACGACATACATATTCAACTGAATGGAATCCCTCTATTGCCGTGGGAACCTCCGCCCTTATCTTCAAATATTTACGCCAATGAAGTCATGAGTCACCCTGTAATTACTTTCAAAGTAGCGGAAAATGTTGGTCATATCGTAGATACTTTGAAAAAAGAATCTTACCACGGATTCGTAGTCGTTGATCCAAACGAAAGGCAAACGGTTTGTAGAAAAACCTGTACCGAAAAAAATTATGTTATTTACATTTTCTAAACAATATTTTCCCTATTAGGATGACGACAGTAATGAACCAAGATCCAACGGCCGTTTGAGAGGGTTAATTTTAAGACATCAACTCATCATTCTTTTGAAAAATAAAGTTTTCAACGAAGTAGCATGGGATTTTAATGAATTGTCTGTGGATATATTCCGAAAACAATACCCTCGGTATCCTACTATTGATGTAAGAGCTTAAAAATTTTACGTATCGATTTTCTTCTTGAGATGAAATTTATTTCATAAAATTTTTTTTAGGATGTGTTTGTCACCCAAGAAGAACGTAAATATACCATTGACTTGAGCCCTTTCATGAATCCGTCTCCATACGTCGTTCAACATGTACGTTTAATTTGCTTATATGAATGAAACATTTCAGTATACTGATTAATATTTTACCTATTTTCAAATTTGTAACTTACAGATGACATCGTTACCAAGAGTTTTTCGCCTCTTTCGCGCTTTAGGTCTGCGCCATGTAATTGTGATCAACGATACTAACGAAGTGAGTGATATTTTCATCAACGAGCTTATTCGAAGAAAATTGAAATTACGTAATTGGCAAATGTCATTGTTTTAGGTCGTTGGAATCATTTCCAGAATTGATTTAGCTCGATATCGAGTCCACAGACATTTGGGAAAAATTTCCGTCGAAGAGTTGAAAATTTCTTCGAATCTATAAAGTCATATCAACCCTAATCGCACAGTGGCCTAACCTATATCGAAAAATATTGTGATATTAGATAATTTTTAATTTATTACTGTTTTTTTGACTATTTCGTAGTTTTTATGTTTTACTTATTTACCTACCTTGTAATATTCATAGACTTTTCTCGATTTCTTAATGATATTTTTTATACTTTTATTTTGTGATTTTTTTTCTATACCTATTTCTAGCAGAATATTTTAATGTTTGTCGTGAACGCGGAAAGTGTTGCGTTGATACTAAGTTTTATGGAGTCTTTCATAACTGAAGTTAAATTATTGATTAAATTATGAAATATTTTTAAAAGAAGAGTGAATTAGTCATGTGTGTACTGTAGTATACTAGAATTTTTCAAATACCCACTCATTTAGTTTCGGGTTTTCTTAATGAAATAAAATTAATAAAATTCTGCAAAGTTTTACCTTTCTTGGTTAGTTGGTGTAGTATTTTTCAGTTCAACATTGAGTCATTAATTTAATGATTAATTACAGCGATGTTTCAACTACTTTCAAATTTATATTTTGTTTTGTGCAAAACTGCAATGCAAAAGAGAAGCCAGAAATGAAAAAGAAGAGGGCAAGGGAAATGGGGAAACAAATTGAGATCGTTGATCAGTTTGCTGTCGTAGTCTGTCGTACTCGTAGTAGGCCTCTGACCTCTTATCATTTTTCTGCCAAAATTGGGGGAAAAAAAAAATTAAAAATTGATTTTTCGTTACAAAAGTTTTCTAGCGCTCAAAAATAAAAATGGAAAAACATGAAACTAACGTTGATAAAAATAGTGTTGTTAACGGTGTATATTCTTTGCGTACTGGTTTTTCTCTGATTTTCTACACGTTTTGCTTCGTTGTTTCTGAATGAAGTAATCACGAACGTTGCGTGAACAATTTCGTAGATGAAGTTGCTTGCGTGAAGCTTCTTGCTGATCTGGTGCGGTACTTTACTGTAGTTTTGGTGATCATAACGGTATTTCATGAATTGTGAATAATTTGTTGTAATTAATTATTAATTTTTATTAAATTTTAAGAACATGGGGTGTAAGTATTCTTTTAACTCTACAATTAATACTTTGTGCTTAATAATCTGACGATTATCTTCATACTAATAGACCTCCAAAATTGACTCTTCAATTCCTACGTATTCAATATTTAAATGCTTTAGATGTAATTAAAGTACATTTATTATTCTTAGAATTTCCATAACTTTATTTTCTTCTCAGCCTTTCCCTTAAACTACCTAAACGTATCACTTGAAACCTTTCAAATCCGATGAGCTTATTCTTTCAATACCTCCTATATCATACTATGTGGCATTTATCAATTCGGTTCTAATGGAGTGTTTTTCTTTTTACTTTCAGTCAAGTTCCTGGAAATTATAAAACCTTTTTGCAGTATACTGCCCGAAATAGCTAAACCGGAACGTAAAGTAAGATACACTTTTCTCTCATGTATAATACATTATAAAACTTGGTGACGTTTAATGTTCGATTTGTTTTCTTCAACAGATTCAGTTTCGTGAAAAAGTACTATGGACGGCCATTACTTTATTTATTTTCTTAGTATGTTGTCAAGTAAGTACTCGATTAATTCCAAGTCCGTGACACAATTTATTCCAGATGGCTTTGTATTGATTTGAGATTTATCTTACAGATTCCACTTTTCGGTATCATGTCATCCGATTCAGCCGACCCTTTTTATTGGATTCGAGTCATTTTAGCCTCAAATCGAGGAACATTGATGGAACTGGGTATTTCCCCAATCGTCACCTCGGGGCTGATTATGCAGTTGTTAGCCGGAGCTAAAATCATCGAAGTAGGCGATACACCCAAAGATAGGGCACTTTTTAATGGAGCACAGAAACGTAAGTGTTTGAAAATCTTTTTTTATTTAACCCTCGCACGTTCCTTAATCCCAACTATTTTATTCGTAGTGTTTGGTATGGTCATTACCGTCGGACAAGCTATTGTTTACGTCATGACCGGTATGTACGGAGACCCGTCGGAAATCGGAGCTGGTGTTTGTTTATTGATCATCATTCAATTATTCGTCGCCGGTTTGATCGTTTTGCTTCTTGACGAATTGTTACAAAAAGGATACGGTCTCGGATCTGGTATTTCCCTCTTCATTGCTACCAATATTTGCGAAACTATTGTATGGAAAGCGTTCAGTCCTGCTACGATGAATACTGGTTAGTATCGACACGGATCTAAAGTGTAAGGGGGTGTATTTAACTATGAAATTAATGTTTTATTCGATGTGTAGGTCGTGGTACTGAATTCGAAGGAGCTGTGATTGCCTTATTCCATTTACTAGCTACAAGACAAGATAAAGTGAGAGCTTTACGTGAAGCTTTCTATCGACAGAATTTGCCTAATTTGATGAATTTATTAGCTACTGTACTCGTTTTTGCCATCGTGATCTACTTCCAAGTAATATATCGTTTTGTATGAGAATATTTTACTATCAAATAGCGAATTGAATTAATTCGAATTTTTGTACAGGGTTTCAGAGTAGATTTACCAATCAAATCGGCGAGGTACCGAGGACAGCATTCCAGCTACCCGATTAAACTGTTCTACACGTCGAATATTCCGATTATCTTACAGTCGGCTTTAGTTTCTAATTTATACGTCATCTCTCAAGTAAATACTCGACCATTTTAAATACTACTTACGTTCTTTCGAAACCACCAGCCCTAAATATAAATTCGAAATTTTATTACAGATGTTAGCTGTGAAATTCCAAGGTAACTTTATAGTAAATTTGTTGGGCGTTTGGGCTGATGTTGGAGGCGGTGGCCCGGCTAGAGCGTATCCAGTCGGTGGTCTCTGTTATTACTTATCTCCTCCTGAGAATTTGGGCCATATTTTGGAGGATCCTATCCACGCCATTTTATACATTATTTTCATGCTCGGATCTTGTGCATTTTTCTCAAAAACTTGGATCGAAGTTAGCGGATCGTCAGCCAAAGATGTACGTATGATTATAGAGCTACTTACGAGCTATTAAAAATGGTTTTGTGTTGTTGATCGATTACCTAGTATTTGAAGTATGGTGTGTTGAAGTTACTGAGATTTAATTTTTTCAAAAAACGATTTTAATCTATTTCTTGACGTCATCTTATCAAAGTTGGAAATTGAAGCCTGAAAAATACCAAAGGCCTAAGTGATGAATCAAAAAAATAGAATTTTTATTGATTTTTTCGTTCAGTTGTAAAATACAAATGAAAACAATTCTTTCAAACGTTTTATTTTGAGATTAAATTTTTATTCATTATTGAAAAATACCTACTTGATAATTTGTATGTTAATTCGACTTTATTTCTTTTCCAGGTCGCCAAACAACTTAAAGAACAACAAATGGTGATGTGCGGCCATAGAGATAACTCGATGATCCACGAACTGAATCGTTACGTACCGACCGCAGCTGCGTTTGGAGGTTTATGTATCGGAGCATTATCGGTATTGGCCGATTTCATGGGCGCCATCGGATCTGGTACCGGAATTTTACTAGCTGTAACTATTATATACCAGTATTTCGAAATATTTGTAAAAGAACAAAGCGAAATGGGCGGAATGAGTACATTACTATTCTAAAGAGATTTCTTTTTTGTTTGGTAATTTGAAACCACCCTTGTGAAAAGCAAGGGTGAATGTACGTGTACGATGTATTTGTGTATATGCTCTTTTCCCCCTCTCCTTCTTTCCCTTTCCCTTTCAATTTCGTGAAACACGGATGCGAATTTCCGTTTTTCAGACACCCGAAAATCGGTATTTTTTGTTATTAGTGTATTGTATATACATGTGTAGTGTATTAGAAAAAAAAAACTTTCCGATCGAATTTTTCACGGATGAATTTTGAAATTATTTTTCAATGTGGCAATCGAGTTACAGTTAATGTTTTTCTATTCAAAAAAAAAAAACTTTTCTCCCTAGACTTTCTTTTCATTCGTTCTTTCCTTCTTTCTTTCTATTTTTTATTTTTTTTTAATAGTGGAAAATAAGAACTAAAATGTTTGTGTTGTTCGTTGTAAGAAATATAAAAAAAAAGAAAAAAAGAGATACGAGTATAAACGCTACAGTTCGATAAAAGGATTTTTTCTTTGTATAAGTGAGCGAATTATATGACTAATCTGTGTTATATATTTTTTGTCGTGATTGTTTCCTTATGCGGTCTTTTCTCTTTTTCCCATTTCTGCCAGAAATGAACCAGCTTTATGTGGATTTCACTCTTTTGTGTATCGTAAAGCGTTCTTCTAAATTGAAATTTCTCAAATATTTCTTTTAAAAAGAAATATCGTTGATGATGTTGAGTATCTATGTTGAGATTTTCTTTCGTTTTTTCTTAATTTATATTTCTTTCCTTTTTCGTGTTTATTTATTATTAAATGTTAGACTTCTTTTTTTTGCAAATCTCGATCGAAAAACAGTAGGTACATAATTGGTTTCGAGTAAATTTTCTTAATAATATTTCAAATACTAGATTTGTTTTTTCTACATTTTTTTTTTGTTATAATTTGTATAATTGTTTTTCTTTTTAAAAAAAAAAAAACTTATTTATTTAAGTTACAAAATTGAAAATTTGACGTAATGAATGCATTGTTGTACGATGTAATTATACGAATTGCCCTAAGATGATCTGTATTAAGGTGAAATAAAATATTTTATAATTTTTGTTTTAAAATACGTGTTTTACGTACAATTTGTAGGAAAAAGTACAATATTACCGATACCACCGCAACCGCGATACGAATTTAATGAGACGGAACCGAGAACACTCGTCAACTGGTGGTTGCCTTGTTTACGTTTGGGTTGTGTTTAACAGGCAGAAGAAGCAGAAAGAAAGGAAAAAAGCATGGATTTTATGCCAGCTGAGCATAACGAGTAAAATGTTGGCTGATTTTGGTAAACGGATTTAGGCTTTGATTTATGATGCGATTGGTAACGTAATACTGTTTGATGTGCTGCGTCAACGTCGAATGATAGGGGTCTATTGGTGGTTTGGATGAATGAAAAAAGGAAAAAGATAGCGAAAGTACAATGACATGTATAGGCCTATACCTTTCTACGTGTACTATTTTGAATTTGATTGCAATTTTTCCGCCTATGAACTCGAACAGCAGAAAGCGATATTTCAAAACGAAGTGGTTTCGTAAAAAAAAAGTCTACGCGTTAGAATTACGTATAGGTATCTAACTAACTAAAAAGACAAAGTGATACCTACATTTTGCAAAAAAATGTCCACTTAACAGAAAAAAGAAAAACTGGGTATTTTGCAACAAATAACGAAAGTATATACAGAAACGCCCTTGCAACCGAACCTTCTACCCCTGCTCCTCTTCGTTTGTCTTCATTAACGTCGTTTTGTACGAATTCTTCTTTACTTTGCGAGAAAATCTCGACTCGATGCGAGGATTGTTACGCAAAATGCCCAAACCCGGAAGTTTCAGCTGATTTCGATGAAAACTGTCAAGGTTTTCAAACACTTATCCGTGTGGTTCTCGTTGTGGTGTTCTCCTGCGTTGATGTTTTCCTTACTAAAAATTTCGTCAATTTCTTTATTATCGTTCGAATTTCAAACATTTTTTCTCGATTCAAGTTTTATTTTTTTTTTTCAAATGTACAACATTTTGATTTTTTGATACCTTATTCAGCTATAATTTTTTTCAAATTGTACTGAACATTTCGATTATTTCTAATTTTATGTCTAAAAAATAAAAGTCATCAAATTAAAAAAAAAAAATGCAGTGTTGCGAGAGTGGAGTGGGAGCGGGCAGAGTAAGGAGCGGAGCGGAGTGCAATTTTTCGAGGAGTATTACAAGGAGTGAGAGTAGACTCTACAGAACCACAGAAGGAAGAATAAGCACTCCAAGGAGTGGAGTATTCTTGAAAGGACTGAAAGGAGTAAGGAGCGGAGTGGGAGTACCAAAATTTCAATACTCCTTACTCCCATTTTTTTACAATATTTGAAAAAATTGTCAAATTTTGAAAAATTTTTCTATTTCGAAAAAATCTTGTGAATAATAAAAAAAATTTTAAATTTCGAAAATTTGTTAAAAATTTTGAAGAAATTGTAAAATTTTGAAATAATTGCACCTAAAATTTTGAAGAAATTGTAAAATTTTGAAATAATTGCACCTAAAATTTTGAAGAAATTGTAAAATTTTGAAAAAATTGATAAATTTCAAGAAGAAACTCAAATTTAAAAAAACTTTGGTGAAATTGTCTTTGAAAAAATTTTTAAATTATAAAAATATTTTCAATCTATGAAAAATTTTTAAATTTTGAAAAAATCTTCAAATTATGACTAAATTCACAAATTATAAAAAAAAAATTAATTTCGAAAAAATTTTCAAATTATGAATTTTTTTTGAATTTTTGAAATTTGAAAAATTATAAAATTTTTAAAAAATTGTAAAACTACAAAAAAAATGTAAAATTTTGAAAAAATTGATAAAGGCTCTGGTGGGATAAGGGGGTCAATCGGCCCCCGGCCGAACTTAGAAATTTTTTCACAGATTCCGATTTTGTATCGTAAAAGATGATTTTAGAGCGAATCAGCGATCACTTACCTCACGCCTCGGGGGCTGGGGTCTCAAAAATGCGGTTTTTAGCTTAAAAATTCCATCTCCGCGAGTTTTGAACCGATTTTCACCAAACTTGGCATGTAGGTACAGGTACCCAAGGGGGATGTTGTGAAATTTTTTCAGATTTTTTCGACTCCTATAACGACCTTGAAAACGATTTTTAATACTTTGAATCACCCTGTAGAGTACAGTTTTAGAGTGCACACGGCGGATTTTTTTTTCCAGTTTTTCACACCTTCCTACACTACCCAGAATTTTTAAAAAAATTTATCGTTGGTGCAACTTCTCCAAAATATTCAAAAAGCCAATTATAGTCGTGCTTTTTTCCCCTCACTGAACGTTCATTTTTCATCAAAAAATTTTTTCTTCGAGGTACATCACTACCCGGTGAACACACTGTATGCGAATCGCGTACTAATAGAGCGCTAAATTCGCATTTATCGTATACGAATAGCATGCGAAAATAGCGTACTATTAGCATATCAAAAATGTCCGCTTTTTTAGCGGCTAATTTCGAACGCTAATAGTACGCGAAATTAGCAGCGAATGTAGCGTTCTATTCGCTGTTAATTCGCTTGCGATTAGCGTTCGGAATTCGCCTCTAAAAAGTAGGCAAATGATTTTTGACGATTTCCACTCAGCAGTAAATTAATTATTCGAAAATATATCATATTTGTGATCGCAGATCTGTGGAAAATGAAATTATGCCGAATCGTAAAGTTTTTGGAGTACCTATCAGTGGAATTTGATAAAGTAATTTTTAGGAAAATCAAAATTACTAACAAGATTTCAATCTACAACTTTTGTTTGAAAAATTTCTCAATTTGTGCCCCCCTCCCCTCTAATTATGCCCAATACTACGTAGATAGATAGATAGATAGATAGATTAGATAGGTATAAAAACGTATATTTATTACTCTGAATTGTGAGAGGGGAGAAGGGATGTCCCGCAGTCCCAAATGAAAATTTTTTCAAACAAAAGTTGTAGATTGAAATCTTAGAAATAATTTCGATTATTACAAAAATTTCGATTTGACTCTTCCTTTCCTTATAATTTCGCATAATACTGCGTTCAAATTGGAGAAGGAAGAGGAACAATTGAAAAATTTTATAGCACTGATAAGACGTCTAAAATTTTTACGATTTGATAAAATTTAATTTCACACAGATTCACGCGATCACAAATAAGATATAAATTCAAAATAATTAACTTACTGTGAGTGGAAATCGTCCAAGAAATTCTGCCTTCGTCTCCATTCTTATCAATTGGCGTTTTTACTTAAAAATAAGAAAAAACATCAAACAAAACACAAAATTCCCCAACAAAATCAAAAAACCCAGAAAAACCTTTATTTTATTGTTTAAATGTCACTGCAATATTTTCAAGTACACGTTCATGTTTGAAACTGACTTCTCTCATTTGTAAAACGTATTGAAAGAAGTTGTAGTGAGAATCGCATGCTATTCGCTAGCGAATATTGCGCTAATATCGTAAGAAATATCTGCACGTTTTCCACTGCGATTTTAGCATACGATTCGTATGCGAATATTGTGCTAGTATCGTAAGAAATATTTGCACGTTTTCCACTGCGATTTTAGCATACGATTCTTATGCGAATATCGCGCTAATATCGTACGAACTTTTTGCCTGTTTTCAATGTGATTTCAGGCATGCGATACGCAAGCGAATATCGCGCTAATATCCCACAAAACATCTACAGGGTTTTAAATACGATTTTAGCATGATATTCGCTCACGAATAGTATACGAATTTATCTGAGAAAATTTTCTTCGATTTTTGCTTTGATTTCGCATTCTATTCGTATGCGAATAGACCGCGATTTTCGTCTCTGTGATTTTAGCAGACGAATAGTAGGCGGTGTGTTTACCGGGTAGATACTCCTTTATACACCTTTTGCCCGAATTTCACTCATTTCTTTGATTTTTCGTGAATTGAGGTTTTTTCATTAATTTATGTGATTAAAATTGAGTAATCACACGAAATGCTCAAATGAAAAAACTAATCGCGGATTCGAGTTCCGCAGGTCAAACTACCCCGGTTTAGACTCTTACAGCGATTATTTAAATAATCGCTGTAAGAGTCTATTTCAAATTTTCTAATGTTGAAAAATGTTTGAAAAATTGTTGAATTTTGAAATAAATTGCCAAATTTTGAAACAATTTTCAAATTATGAAAAAAATTTCAAGTTTTGCATTTATTTTTTGCCGTAATTTCGTTACACTTTTTTCCACTTTGATCATCGTAAATGCATAATACGATTAAAAAAATCGATATATACCCCAGCCATCATTGACATAATTTTGTTACTCGACTCAAAAGCCCGCATATTGCACCATTCAGCCGGACTCGGCCAACAATTACCGCATTCTAGTCTGACATAATAAACAGCAAAAAAGGTACAGACTTTTAGTACACAGTATAAAGAATAAATCATACGTACTGTCGGTAGTACCTAGACCTACGGCTGCGGTACCGGCTCACACACACAGTGCAAAAGAGACAAGATCTCGAACGCTAGCCGGAGTCGGACTTTGAGTGCACGCGGATTTTGCGTCATATCACGTGCGTCTAGCGCAGCAAAGCCATTAACTCTAGCCGGCTGATGGCGCGGCATAGCATGGCGGGTCAGGCACCGGCAGCAGGCGAAAACCAGCGCCTTATCTCATACTACGGCTTGGCTACACGGCTGCAGAGTATAGCAGATCAGGCCGCGCTGTGCCGGTACACACGCTCGCTGTACCCGGCAAACGTTTCACGTTTCACGCCGGTGCGGTCCGGACTACGGTATGGTAGGTATGCAGCGGGCTCGCGCTCTCGCTACCATGTACATATACAATGTAACTCTTACGCGAGCAGTGCAAATCGAGGCCAGAAAATTCCCGCCAAATGCACGCTGTCAGTTGGATGAGAGAGAGGCGTGCGAATTGCTTTGGCGAACCCGAACCCAGGCCATACAGTGTGTTTGGACACGACCCCCTACACTTTAACAGGCCAGGAAGGCTAGAATTGACAACGTCGCAACGTGGGCTGACTTTTTGGGTTTTCCATAAGATGTAATGCTAATTCAAATTGCAATAAATCGAAAAATATCAATTTTACGAAAAAAGTCCAAGAGACCTTTTTTAAAGAGAATTGAATAAGCTTTCTATTGATATAGAATTTTTTTTGGATTTGGTGAAATTTTTAGTGAAAAGTGAAAAATGCCAATTTCGTCAATTTCACTCAAATTCAAAAAATGAATGAAAAACTCTTTTAATTCTCTTTAAAAAAGGTCTCTTTGACTTTTTTTGTAAAATTGATAGTTTTCGAGTTATTGCATTATGAATTAGCATTGTGTCTTATGGAGAATCCAAAAAGTCAGCCTACGCCGTCGAGATATTACAGCGTTGTCAAGTGAGCCTTCCTGGCCTGTTAAGTGAAGGGGGTCGTGGTTTGGATCGTTTAAAAGTAAACATCAATTACATTAAAACGATCGACAGCGACGGCAGCCTCATCGGCCGCCGATCTTCTTGTGTATGTAATGTACGCGGCAAAGGGCAACATTCTTATAAAACGAAAAATACTTGGCGAATTTCCAGCGTACGAGGAGCTCTTTTTTCGCAAACAAAAAAAAAAAAAGGTACATTTCGGCGTTAACTAATTGTATTGATTGCGTGTATTACACACAGGGCCAAAAACTCGGCAGCGCGAGCTGCTGCCTCAGCCTCACTCTCGCTCTACACCAGTCGTCATGGTTACCACTCCGCGACTCTCGCGTTCCTCTACACTCAACGTGTGCGGAGGAAAATCTTGGCTTGGCGGAAAATGCGGCACCCGGCACGCCCAATACTACGTTTTTCTTTCAGGGGTATCATCTTTTTAACCCCACCCAAACAAGGCTACAAAACTGAACATCTGATTTTCATCGCAGCCGAGTCGTTCGGCTTGCGAAACGCGATGCTGCTAACTTCTCTCTGCAGTTGTACTGTACATTGCCCCATTTACGCGCCAACGTTGTTTTTGCACCGGCATCCGCACAAAAAACCCGTGCTGGAGAAAAAACTGCATCCTTATCGTATCTATACCAGTACGTCTCTGTCGTGCCATACACGTATGCGATTGCCTTGCCTTTGCCTTTGCCTTTGCCTTTGCCTTTGCCATCCATTTATCGCGATGTTTACACGTAACGCAAGTCAACCACATTGGCTGTTCAAATTGTGATACGGTGTGATATCTTACGACGAATCGTTATCTAATTTATTTTTTATAAAAAATTTTACACGACCTACGATTTTTTTTGCTCCAGTGTAGTACTCGTTCTTCGGGTTCTTCACTTGCTCGTAGCTTTTTTCACTGGGTTAGCTCCTCGTCTGCGTCTGTCGCGAGTTATAATCGCCACATGTGTGCAAATTTCATCGTTTCATAAGTGAGCTGTCACCTTCTTACCCGCCCTCTTTAAAAAGACATCTCTAAATAAAATGTACGTAATTTTTTAAATTATTATAATAATATTTGGTTTAAATAATTACATACCTAATTTTATACGTAATGTACGAGCTAAAACACCACATAACCAATAATTGCCCCATCATATTCCCCAATCGCAATGCGACCTTATCACCGTAAAAGCCGGCTTACGCTTATCATTTGATAAATAATAAACTCTGCGTCGCGCACCTCCTTGCCAGAGTCACGCTGTAAACTGTAATTCAAACCATTTACCTCATTCTCACGCCACCGTTCCGGTAAATTATTACCCCAGCTTCTTCATGCCCCAAATCTACAGGAGTGCTCCCATCCATCGACTCCTCAGGGAAATATAAACGCCATCGGTTGATATTTTTCCACTCTCACTCTCAGTGATAAAATTCTCTCCATTGGTGATCATCCCGATCGAGTATACATTTTGAAATTTCCATTCCAACTTGCTGATCCAGAACCATAGACGATATTTTCACTCTCAGATACCTACTGGAGCTGCGCGTTGCGAGATTCTGCAAAGTGCTATACTAAATGTGTACAATCTAGCACAGCATATCACGTGCTTCTGGTTATTTCTTTATCAGCGCGATTATTATATACTTTAGCGAGAGGTATAAGCTATACACAAGTATACATGCCAGAGCGTATTTTCATTGACCTGGAAAATTAATTAGATATATTCCGACCCGACCGCCGCCCCGCTCCGCGGTCTCCGTGTCTGTGGTCTTGTAACCATATATACGTATTATATGGCATAATATCTCGGTAACGATGCCGCTGATCAATT
Source organism: Balanococcus diminutus (assembly GCA_959613365.1). Classification (NCBI taxonomy): domain Eukaryota; kingdom Metazoa; phylum Arthropoda; class Insecta; order Hemiptera; family Pseudococcidae; genus Balanococcus; species Balanococcus diminutus. The sequence continues at coordinate 29,983,991 of OY390715.1, read as the reverse complement.
GTATGATGTACGTTCGCGTTCGGTTCGGTTCGGGGGTGGTTTTTTTTCCTCGATTGTTGCAAAGAATGTTGGCGGGTTTACAGGCAAATGGGGATTTGGAAATTTATCGGGAAATAAGAGTCGATGCAGCGCAGATTTCATACTAAGTTGTTGACCTCTTTTCCTCCTTTTTTTTTCTCTCTCTCTGTCTTTCTCTATTTTAAAGCCTGAAGGGATTGGATTTTTTTATGGATTAGCGACGTGAACTTTGATGAGAGAGTGGATCGAAGTACCGCCTCAAATATTTTATCGCTGTTTTTTTTTTTTTTTTAGTTGAGTCGTAGTCTTGAGTTGACTCTGGTAATTTAAAGCATAAGTGTGATGTGTTGTGGGATTTGGAGGCGTAAGGTGAAAATTAAATTTTTTAGGAGAGTTGAAAAACGGAAACCAGATGAATCTTGACGGAAATGAATTCTAGACAACCTACAATGTATGGTACATAGGTACATTATCTATCAAGCGTGTTATCAAACTTCTGAATCAGCATTTTTTTTGTTGGCACTCATGTCAGCAAAAAAAAAAAAATCAAGTAAAAATTATCTATTTTCACAGTCACATTTTTATTGGAACTGGTTCTAGACAAACGGAACTATGGATTCGAGTGGCGCCCAGAGATTTAAAACATACTATTTCAGAACCAACTTATAAATGAGTCCAATTTTTTTTTCCTCTCTTGAAAAAAAAACACAAACTGTCAGGAATGTAAAAAAAATTCTTGGAGCCATTTTTTCACCCTACCTATCAAAATTTATCTACTAAACCGTGCTGCATAGGCGTAAATTGAAGTGAGGCACGGGGGCATACGCCCCCAATAATTTTTTTGATAGATATTTACAGCAAAATATAGGAAAAAATTACGTTTTTTTTACCGAAATTAGAAATCCTCCCAATATTTTTTCCAAGTTACGCCCATGCCGTACTTATTTTACTCCCCCCCCCCCTCCAAAGAATTTATTGCACTCATTTTTTCAATAATCCAAATCATTGAATTTATTCATAATTTTATTTCAATTTTGCAACATAAAAAAATATTTTTAAAAAAATTCCTGAAAAATTTTCTTCAAAAACTACTTTTTTATAAAAAAATAAAAATTTCTCCTGAAAAAATCTCCTCATTGAACAAAATTATTTTGAAGAAAAAATAATCTGAAAAATTTTCTACCATAATTTTTTTTAACCCGCCCCCCCCCCCTACCGCCCCCAAAAACACTTTTCGAAATCTTTTTTTGATTGATTGAAGAATTTTTTCAATCAAGGTGATATTTTTATGAGAATTTTTTATCAAAAAAAACAACGAAATTTCATTCTACAAAAAAATGAAAAAAATTAAAATTGTTTTACCCCCCTCCACCAAACACAGATTTTTTTCAAGTGATCCAAAAAATAAAAAAAAACTGCTCAAGTACCTATCCAAAATAAAAAATTGAAATTGAAAAAATTGAAAACATTCTTTAATCCAAAAAAATTAAAATATTTCTTATCCCTAAATATCAAGAATTTTTTTACACAAAAAAATATTAATTCTTAAAAAAATACCGGTCTTAATCTCTGGTTAAAAAAAAGACCAATTTGAAAAAATCTTTACCTATTTGAAAAGAAAAAAAATAATCCTTTAGTTCTTTGAGAAGAAATATTCATTTTTTCCAAACAAAAACTTCAATGTTTTCCAAAAAAAAAACTTCATTTTGTTTCTTCATTTTTTCAAAAATCTTTGATCAAGTATTCTAAAAAATTCTTCAAATCTTAAAAAAAAATTCAATTCGTTTTTAAAAATCACAATTTTCAAAAAATGATTGGATTAAAAAAAAATCATTATTCTGAAATTTTTTTAGTTTTCCCAAAAAATATAAATTTTTTCCGATTTTTTTTTAGCTTTTTCAATAGGAAAATCTTCAGGTTTTCCTCTTAAATTTTTATTTTTTTTATTTTTTTCAAATAATTTGTATTCAATTTTTCAAAAATTCTTCAATCAGGTATAGGTAGGACCTGGTAGGTATATGAAAAAATCTTTACTTCCTTTTTAAAAAATTATGATTTTCAGAACTCTAGAGTTGAAAAAAAAATGTCAATAATTCCTGTTAGATAATTTTTCAATTATTTTTTCCAATTTTCGATTTTTCAAAAAGTCTCGAATGTTCTTCAAAAAAAATAATTTTTCGAATAATTTTTGAAATTTTCAATAATTTAAAAAGAATAGATTATAATTCCAGACGAGAGAATACCCTTAATAAATGGAATTTGATTTTTTGTCATAGCATCACGGCCCGTCGAGGCAACGACTGGGCAGAACTTCGGGGAATTTTGGCAAAACGTTTCTCACCAGTGTGTAGAGGTAGACTGTACTTTGCCAATAGTAGGTATTTCTTCTTATTTCCTGTAAGAGTTTATTGAAGTACTATTCTGGTCCTTGACATATGAGACTCTTTATGTTATCAATATGTGCGCTTAGTTTTTTAATGCTACTTCATATTGGCAGTCTTTTTACGCGTCATTTTCCACCATACCCTTCCTTTTCTTCTTATATTACTCCGTATATTTTATGCACTACATACCTACTACTTACGTATACGTACAGGTGCACCTATCGAGTTCGTATAGGTACATCATACGTACAGTCGTACATCAATATAACACAAAATCTTTGATCGAATAATATATTTGTAGTATTTTCTTTTCAAAAATGCTTCATCGAGATACGTATACAAAAATATTTGACTATTTATAGGTAACTATCCTGATCGTGAAATTAGATTCCAATTTGCTACCCATTAATTTCGAGATTTTACCACGAGTCTTTGTTAATGGGTTATCGCTTACCAACGAAGCTTAGCTTTTAAATTCGATATTGTTATTTTATACAAAGTTATGTCAAACTCAAACCTGTCAAAGATTTTTTCACCTTTTGAGCATTCCTAATCAGCTAACTAGATAGGTACACATCCAATATTTTTTTATGCTTTGCTTTGCTTTGCCTTACACGTATCGTGTCAAAAGATATCCAATTTCTCAAGTCTTAATCAAAACTTGTGTCTTTATGGTCAGTTCTGATTCTAGTAATGAAACCATTGTTTCCTTCGAAGATGAGAAATTTGATAGGTAACGTATTGATTGAGATTAATTTTGGAAAAATAGACTGTCGAGGTACTGCTTCAAATGCGTCTGTATCTAGAACTCTGGTACTTATACAGGGTGTTCCGGGACCAGTGCACCGCCTTCGAACCTATGATGCGTCTACCCAAACTACACAAGTGTATGCCTGTTTGCCGACCCTGACATTTGAAGGGGCAAAGTTATACACTCGTGATGGTAATTTCTTCAGTACGTCATAACTTTGCAAATAATGTAGATAGACAAAATTTGCTCCAGGTTTTTTTGTAGAACTTTCCAAGTCCTACAAAATCGGTTATATTCATGTTTTGCCTAGCTCCAAAATTGAAGGAGCTACAGCGATGTGAAAATTTGTACGGTCAATAACTCCTACAATTTTCAAGTTAGGCAAAATTTGTAAGAGTAATTTTTTCTTCATTTTTTTGTGTTCTACAAAATGAGCTATGAATGTTTTGCCTAACTCGAAAATTGAAGGAACTACAAACATTCAAAAAATGAAAAGAAGGGCAATTTCCTTAAAATTTTACTCAAATTTGAAGGAAATTGCCTCTCTTTTCATTTTTTGAAAATTGTAGTTCCTTCAATTTTCGAGTTAGGCAAAACATTCATAGCTCATTTTGTAGAACACAAAAAAATGAAGAAAAAATTACTCTTACAAATTTTGCCTAACTTGAAAATTGTAGGAGTTATTGACCGTACAAATTTTCACATCGCTGTAGCTCCTTCAATTTTGGAGCTAGGCAAAACATGAATATAACCGATTTTGTAGGACTTGGAAAGTTCTACAAAAAAACCTGGAGCAAATTTTGTCTATCTACATTATTTGCAAAGTTATGACGTACTGAAGAAATTACCATCACGAGTGTATAACTTTGCCCCTTCAAATGTCAGGGTCGGCAAACATGCATACACTTGTGTAGTTTGGGTAGACGCATCATAGGTTCGAAGGCGGTGCACTGGTCCCGGAACACCCTGTACTTATGCAAAATATTGGAAAAATTTTCTAATAGCTACATACAATCCTGTTGATTTATTTTCTTCCCTGGAAAAATTTCCCATTTAGGTACAAAAAATTAAATAATCAATCGTGCAATCAAAAATTATTCATTTTCCAATTTTTTGTCAAAAAAGTTCTTAAAAAAAATAATTTTAAAAAATATGTCAAATGTCAATCTCCACAAAAAAATTAACACTACAGAAGTAATTTTTATATTGATTTTTATATTTTTCAATCATAGAATTACCAAAAAAACTCGACTCGACTAGGTTGAAAAACATTGAAAATTTGCAATATTTATTCTTTTTTTTTTTGATAAAATTTCTCACAAAGAAACTGAAAAATTGTAAAGATTTGAAAATTTGGAAATTTTTAGAGAAAATGTGAGATTTTGTGATTTTGAAATTTGAATAAGAAGCGAATGAATTAGCTACCTACTCATCGGGACATCATACATTTTTAAAACTGGCGGAAATTCAAAGTTATGTAATTTTCAAATGTGGATAAATATTTGAAGTTGCAACGAAAGTATTTTCAAAAAACTAAAAAAATTTAAGTTGATTCAATTTTTACAGTTTTAAAGTTATTTTTATATTAGGTATTTTTTTTTCGTTTAATCACGCCGCGTACAGCCATTGGCTAGAGGCTGTTTCAAGGTTTGATAAAATTCAAATTTTAGCCAGTTTTAAATTTGAATAAATTTTCAAAAAATTGTAAAAAATTAATTTTCAAGAACAACTTGACTTTTCACAATTTGACAAATTTGGTATAGGTAATTAAAATGATTCATTGAAGAATTTATTCAATAAAATAGGCAAAATTTCTTCAAAAAAAATTTTCAAATCTTTTTTTGCTGTAAAAATTTAATTGCAAAAATTTTGAAAATACAAAAAAAAAAAATGAATTCTTTTCACAAATTCTTTTTCTTGAATTTCCAACGAAAAGTTTTGAAGAAATTCTCTACAATTTTTTTTAAATGCAGTAAATTTTTAATAAATTTTCAATGCTGTTGTTGTCATTGTGTGGGTGTATGTGTGTGTTTTTAAATTTTTTTTCAAACAAAGCCAATTCTTTGAATTTTTAAAACCTAAAACAAAACCGAAAAAAAGTGTTTTCTTTTTTTATTTTATTTCGTTTGATTAGGTATTTTCAAAATTTAAACTTTCATTTCGTTTTTTTTTTTAATTTCATTTTTTCGTTTTTAGTTTTGTTTAATTTTTCGCTCATTTTAGATTTCCTTATTTGGTTTCGTTTTTAATTTTTTTTTCGGATTCTAGACAATTGATTGATTTTTTTTTTCACGGCGTTCATCATTTTTGAGACTCCGGTGACATGAATTTAAAATTAGGCAGTGTGACCTTCCCATTCACTTGAATTGAACTTTAAAAAAAAAACATATTCGTTTTCAATTATGTCCCCTCAATTATATAAAAAAAAAAAAAAATTAATTAAAAAAATACTTACCCAAAAATAAATAAAAACCAAAAGATAAAACAAACGCAAATCGCTGCTTTACCGAGTTCCCAAGAATATGTTGAACACCTAGATAACAACAACGAATCAGAGCAATGAGATAACTATTTCTCGTTACCTGATTGGCTGATCCGTAGATCGATGACGTAGGTGGTCAACATATTCTTGGGAACCCGGTATGGTTCAACTGATAAGAAACATCACCCCGTGAGACTTCTCGGAGCCAAATAGTCTACCGTTAATAGAGAGCTTGATGAACGATTTAAAAAAAAAATATCTACACCATTCGAGGTAGGTATTATTTTACAGCCAGTGTAGAATTGTTGCCAAAAATGGGCTTATCTCTAATAAATAATGAAGGCTCATCGTTTGATTATCGCAGCTATACTTTAATTCGACGAATTCGTTATCCTTTTTCTATTCCTTTCTGATCATAGTAAAGTAAATTACTGCAGAATGCGGTATGTCTTTTTTCATGTGTTTCTTTTTTCAACTCGGAGATAATATTTCATTTATATGTATCTTTATGGGTACCTACCCAAGTTGATCTGCCTGCATCGAGAACTTTCCATCTTACAGCAAGAAATATTCATTAAAAAAAGAAAAAGATTTCTATAATGTTAATTTAGGTATATTCGCTCTTTAGAAAACGTCCACAAAAAAGCTCACCTACTTAATAAGCATATCTCGTTCATTTCATTGGATCATTTTGGCGAACGCGAATCCCAAAGCACTCTATGTTCATACAACGATAAAATGAAACAATTAGTTGTTAAATTTGAAAACCAGACTAACTTGAATGCACTCGAATGGTACATATACTCGTATTTATCGTATTCATTTCATACAAGTACGTGCGGGTGGGTTTTGCTGTCATTTTTTCCCCTAGCTCCGAGTTCAAGCTTAATGAACTATGCTGGTCGACGAATTCCAGCGAATAATTCGAAAAGCTGTGTTTTTCTTTGTACGAATGCTTTTAGCTTCGGTCGTTTAACCATTCGGTCATGTATGGAGTATATTATCCGCTGTCCTATCAAATTATCCTACATGGCTGGCTAGTTAAAATAATTTTCCAACGTAAATACAAATTTTGACGGCTTTATGAATTAATTAGCGTCAACGTTCGAGGTCCTATAGGTAACTAATCATACGTATATCTACACATATTAATTCGTCCATCTCGTTATCTACACATACCTATTCCAGATACACACAGACGTACCTACCTATTTTTCTACTCGATTGTTAAAAAGAATTTATAAGTGTCACGGGATCTCTCTTTAATCGACGCTTTATTTTCTCTTCAACTTTCAAATAAATACTCGCACAGTACAAATCGAACAAATAAACCTTTTAAACGCTCTTGTAAAGATTTCAATTTCGACGTAAGAACGCGAACGAGGTGCCGAGTATTTCGCTTTGAATTTACACAAACCGCATCAACGTGAATTTTTATTAGACGTTTCGTTTACTCGTACGCAATAGGTACCAGACTTTATGCTAATACCCTTTGCAGGTTTTGCATTCAAATGGTTACTTCGCCAGCAAATCGTAGTATACGATTTCTTCCCTCAAATGCTTAAACAATACGAATAAACTGACCGCAACTTTCTGACGTAATTCTTTGATCTTTCGTGGGTTAAAATGTAAGATGAATATTAAAACATCTTGCCTTATTCGTATCTCGAAAACCATCCGACGTTCAATTTGTCGTGTAATAAATCATTTTGATTCAAAAGGAAAGTATAGTGGAATAAAAATAACAATGTAATGAAAACGTTTTAGGTATGTAACTAAAATCTAACAGTAAAATGAGAAAAAAGAGACGACGAAGCAAAGAGAATCGAAAAAAATTCATCAGTAGGTGCATTGAAAATCTGGTCTATATAGAACGTGTACTTTTTTAGCCTATTAACAAATACTTTACATTAATAATACTGGAAACTCCAATGGGGAAAAGTGACCCCGACAAAAGCGCTCTTTTAGCGGCTCGGCATGAAACTATTCTCAGACTTTCGACCGATCGTCATGTCTTCGACCAATCAGAGGGCGAATCACGCGACGATTAGTCGAAAACCTGGAATTAGTTTCATGCCGAGCCGCTTAGAGAGCGCTCTTCTTGGGAGTCAAATCAAAAGCATTGAGTTTCCAGTATTATTAATGTAAAGTATTTGCTATTAATTTCGGATTTTCTCTATTTTTGGATTAAAAAATTAATTCAAGGTACCCATGTAAATGTAAAAAAAAATGAAAAAAAAAAAAAAAATGAAAAATACGTTAGAAAGAATTGAAAAACAAAAAAGTTTTCTTAACAGTTTTCTAATAGAAAACAAAATAATGTTATTAGGTATTATTGAAAAAAAAAACTGTAAGTAAAGAAAATTTTTAAAATGAAATTTCTTGATTTTTTTTTTTGAAAACAAAGTTTTACGAACAAAAAATTCAAAAAAAATATACTTATTGGAAAAAGTTTTGAAAAATTGAAAAAAAAAAAAATCAAAGTTTTTTTTTTTCGAAATTAATGTAAGAATTGCACTGAAAAATAAAAAATAAAATAAATATGATCTCTTGAAAAGATTTCTGAAAAAACTACGCTGGATTTTTTTTTTCAAGGAAAATAATTGTCTCAATAAAATTTTTCGAATGAAATTTCTCAATTTTTTTAGAAACGATTATTTTCTTCGAAAAAAAGTAGGAAAAATTCTCTAGAATTTCTGGAGTTTTAAAATATTTTTGAGGAGATGAAAATTTAATAAAAGAAAAAAAATTGCGTGGGTAAGAATTCACTTGCAAATTTTAGAAAAAACATATTTTATTTATTTTTTTAAAATGTAAGTCTTTTTTAAAAAGTTTAAAAAATACAAAAAACTGCTCGAGAGGTATTTAAAATGTAATGCTTTTAGAAACAAATTAAGAAATAAAATTGCTGCAGACAAATTGAGCATCCCGAGCAGCACACTCGACAAATTATCGAAATACAAAATCGACAGAATATCGAATTCGATAAAGTGTCGCGTTAGTTCCGCATAAATCGTGAAATTATCTTTCGATATATAGATAGATTATCGACGAATTATAGTTAGCAAATATTTCGAGATTATAGTAAGATATTTTATCGATAATATATCTATAATATCGAAAGATAATTTCACGATTTAGGCGGAACTTTATCGAATTCGATATTCTGTCGATTTTTTATCGATTTTTTATTCCGATTTTTCGTCTTTTACTAGCTTTTTTCTATAATTAAAACTCATTAATTAGCATAATTAATACATTAAACTATGCCTAAACACATTATTCATGTTACGGTAAGAGGATCATTTCAGAAAAAGTAAAAAAAAATTATAAAAAATCTGCCACCCGTGGGGCTTGAACCTTCTACCTCCTGCATGGTAATCCTCTTCCTTAACCACTATGCCATACCTTATCGTTGAGGAATTAGCAATAAAACGCTTATAATAGGCAGTTTAATACTTCCAGACGTGTTGGACTTAGAAAAATTTTCACCAATTTGGAAATAATTTCAAATATCGTCACAAAATCGTTGAAAAATCGTTCGACAAATTTCAGATTATTTGTCGATAATATAGTTTCAAATATCGTCACAAAATCGTTAACAAATCGAATTCGAGAAATTTCAGATTATTTGTCGATAATATAGTTGTAAATATCTGCACAAAATCGGTGGAAAATCGGATTCGAGAAATTTCAGATTATTTGTCGATAATATAGTTGTAAATATCTTCACAAAATCGTTAAAAAATCGAATTCGAGAAATTTCAGATTATTTGTCGATAATATAGTTGTAAATATCGTCACAAAATCGTTGAAAAATCGAATTCGAGAAATTTCAGATTATTTGTCGATAATATAGTTCTAAATATCGTCACAAAATCGTTGAAAAATCGAATTCGAGAAATTTCAGATTACGTGTCGATAATATAGTTTCAAATATCTGCACAAAATCGTTGAAAAATCGAATTCGAGAAATTTCAGATTACGTGTCGATAATATAGTTTCAAATATCTTCACAAAATCGTTAAAAAATCGAATTCGAGAAATTTCAGATTATTTGTCGATAATATAGTTTCAAATATCTGCACAAAATCGGTGGAAAATCGGATTCTATAAATTTAATATTCTTTGTCGATAGTATCGTTGACGAATATCGTCCTAAAATCGTAATACTATCGAATTCGATAGTTTTTAGATTTTTTGCCTATAAAATCGTACAGCTAAATCTGTATCATATCGTGAGAACATCTTTAGATTTTTAAACGATTTTTTTATCGATACGTTTCAACTTTCGATATTATCGATCGAGTGTGCTGCTCGGGATAATGCTCTTGAAATTTTTTTAGGATAATTTTGAAATATATTTCAATTGAAGATGAAACGTTGATTTCCAAGTAAGTACATAAGAACTCTCGTAAAAAATTATGAAAAAATCATTTTCAAAATTGAAAAACATCCGCATGAGCAATTTCTCAAGAAAAAAAAACTACGAGTAATTTTTTTCAGAAAAAGATGCCTCAAGAAAAATTTTTAATTCAGGAAAGAAATAATTATTTGTTAATTATTAATATGAGAATTCTCGTGAAAAGTCAAGAAAAAATTACTTTAAAGAACCCTCACGAGCAAGTTTTGCAAGAAAAAAAGAAACTACGAGTAATTTTTTTCAGAAAAAACTGCCTCAAGAAAAAATTTTTGAAACACATTTTTAGGAAATAAATAAATATTGATAAACAAAATTTAAAAAAATTTCTGCAGAGTTTTGTAAAATTTCATGAAAATTTAATTTTGAGAAAAATTACAAACTTACGAATATCTTCTTAAAACGTACTTATTCCCTTGCAAAATTGAAAAAAATCGTTTATAAATTCTGAAGAAATTGAAATATTATTCCTGAAAAGTTTTCTAAAAAAGCAATGCTTTATTTTTATTTCATTTATTTATTTTTAGAAAAAATTGAAATAAAAATTAAAATAAAAATTAAAATAAAAATATTGGAAAAAATTAGATATTAGGTAGGTAAATTAGGTATTGAAACAGATAAAAATTCTCCTAAAATTTTTCTGAAAAGTTTAAAGATATTTTTTCAATGGAAAGTTAAATTCATCAATGCAGTACTGCATAAAAATTTTCTCGAAAAATGAGAAAAAGATCAGACAACTGAAAAAACAAAACAAAAAAAAAAACAAAAAAAAACCAGCTATTTACTAAAAAAAAGGAAGTATATCCATCATCCAATTATTACCTAATTTAATTTTTTTTTAAGAAAATTTTTTCTTATTTTCTAAATTCAATTCCTTGTAGATAGGTAGTTATAGATTTTTTTAGAAGCAAATTTTCAAGAACCAAAACTCGATAAATATTTTTAGAAAAATTGATTTAAAAAAATCATGAAAAAATTGACAAGAAAACTTTTGAAAAAATTTCTAAAAAAAACATTTTGAAATTTGTTTTAAAAGAAAATAGAACTTTAGCTAATTAAAAAAAAAAAAAATAAAAGTGAGAATTCTTTTACAAAAATATAAAAAAAATCGTTCTAAAAATTGGAAAATTTTGCAAAAATCATCTTTAAAAAAATTCTGTTCAAAACTTATTCGTGAAATATTTTAAATAATTTTAATCGAAAAACAATTTTTGTTAGGTTAAATCTCTGTTTGCCTTCTTTCTTCTTTTTTACCAACCTTCCTTCATGAGTCACACAATTTCGTAACGGAAATTTCCGATTGACCCAGCCCAAAAACGTTTCCAAATTATTCACGTTGACATTTTTTCGAAAGAACATTTTAAGATAAAAACAAAAAAATCCTCTAAAAATAATTACTTTGATACAATTTTTTTATGTAAAAACATTTAAAAAATTTCATACCTTTACCTTAAAAAAGTTTTAAAAATTTTGAATTGAGAATTGTCGAGAAAATTTCATGCTGAAATTTTTTTTGAGAAAATTATTTTGGAAAAAAGTTTTGAATAAATATTTTACATAAAAAATACTCTAAATTAAAAAAGAACTTTCAAGTTTTCCACGTAATAAAGCAAAATATATTTTTCAAAAAAATCTTTGTTCGATTTCTTTAGAAATTTGTATCCATCCGCATGAAAGTACTAGACGATGAAACCAATCGAATTCAATCTCAATGATTGCATATTCCAACGCCGTAAATACGTACGTACGGTTTACACGGCAGAAGAATATGCAAATTTATTAACTCGACGTTTCTGTTTCGAGCGACACTGAACGCGGTTTCTCCTTTTTCGTTGCGGTGAAAAATAACGACACCTCAACGGTTGGGAAGGTGGGTGGGGGAAATTATTTTTTAATTTTTGTAAAACACCGAGTGGAATAATAAAAATACATAGATACCCGAAGATATATTTTATTGGCTGGAATTGTACGAGTACATAGTAAAAATTGACAAGCTTCGTTTCATGTATACGTATAGTAGGTAAATCGTAATGGCTAATACATTTAAAAAGTACTTTGAAAAATTTATCGCTCGTACTTCCTAATTGTAATAGTATTAAATTTTTTCGCCGGTGCTATAAAACGTTGGCCGTATTATGTAACTTTTACGTATATAATATAGCAGCTTAAAATTTATGAACATTATCGAGTTAAATCTTGCGAAAAATATTTCAAAATGTGAAATGGAAAAAAATTCGCAGCATTAATTTGAGTTATTTATCAATAAGACGATGCTGCTCCGCTACGAAAACGTTCGGTTCAGTTTTACGAGCTTCTGGCTCGTAAAAATTGATGTTGTCTAAAACTCGTCGTTAATTTCGCCGCCGCCTTCGACTGATTAATTATACGTTATTAAGTCGCGTACTACTTCGATAGGTTTAGAGGTACATACCCAAGTTCAGAGAGGAAAATCAGACAGAGACGCGGAATGAGAGAGAAAGCCAGAGCTAGAGCTTTCCAATTGTAATCATTTTTACAGCGTAGACATGCTCGCTATATATCGAATATTCCAGTTCGTTAAATAGATATACAGTTACATATAGGTTAAGTGTATAGTATAGACGAGAGCTCGACTTATGGAAAACTTCTCTTTAAACAAGTTTTTCGCCTGTTTTGTTCTCTACGTTACCAATGATTTGGCAGCGGCAGCGGCAGCGAAGACGATGGCGGTGCAAATTTCATATGAGAGCTCTACGACTTTATCTATATTATTATGAAGAAAAATAACACAATTTCGGGATATATTTTATATTATACTTACGAGTGTGTAGAGTACTCTTATCTATGGAACAGGCCAGCCATGAAAACACTCAGTTGAATATTTTTTTGCTTCGTCAAATTTAATAGAAAAATTTATTCGATGATTGACTTGAAAAGAAATTCCTAACGTAGGTGTATAGGGAGGGTAAGGGGGGATGAGTTTGGTGATTTGGGCAAGGAGCCCGATTTTAGTCAAATCTACTCGAAAAGGTCGACTACGATGAGAAAATATTTTGACAAAAATTATTTTTTCCCAAAAAGATTATTCTTCTAAAAAATTTCATTTACAGAGTTTTTTCTTCAAATAAAGGATTTTCTATGGAGGAATATTTTTACAAGATTTTTTTCAGCCAAAATTTTGTAGAATAGACTGTTTTGATCAATTTTTCCATGTCATGGAAATATTTTTATGTCAAGATTTTTTTTTTCAAAAACGTTTTTTGATTTCGAAAAGTTATTTGAGCTAAAAATTTAGAGAACCCTGGCAACGCATAAATTTCGATTAAGCTGAAATTTGGTTCAGAGAAAGAGTATATTACCCAAACCTCAGAACCCAATTTTGAGCTGTCGTAGTTCATTTTTCAATTTTTGGCGAATTTTTGAAAATTGCGAAAATAGCCCAAGCGTACATAGAACCCTATAGATGCAAAATCCGCCAAGTCCACTTTTTTTCGAAATTCACTTTTTTCGCGATTCGTATACTAAGTACCATCCTCCATCGACCCATAACAAGAAAATCCGCCAAGTCCAGTTTTTACACAAGTAATCGGCCATCAAAGATCGCTCTTCCATTCGAAAACAGCCAGTTTTGGAAGGTTTCTGATTCAGTTACGAAACGTTTCTGTGACCAGACATCTTACCCGGCACTACTGCCTACAACATATACTCAATGCGTAAATAACAACCCATTTATAATATGAAGTCAAATTTCCAAAAATCAAAATCTCAAATTTACGTTTTTCGCCTCCCCTCAAAAATTTCAAAAAGTGGACTTGGCGGATTTTGCATCTATACGGTTCAATTATTATCAATTTTTTTAATTGAAAATGGCCTTAATCGACTCTGTGGTTTGATTTTGATATGTAAACCAATTTTCAGAATTTTATCATGAAATTGAATATTTTTGTAGAAAATTAATTTACTAATTGGCTATTTGGCCATTTTTAAAAATTCACCAAAAATTGAAAAAATCAACTTTGGCAGCTCCAACTTTAGTTCTGATGTCTGGTTGACATGCTCATCCAGTTAGCCAAATTCCAGCTCAATCGGAGTTGAATAGTTGCCAGTGTTCCCCTGTAAAAATATTATTTTCCAAATAAATTCTCTGTTTTTTTTTGCATGTTGTGAGGATTTTTCCAAGAAATTTTATACAGCAGAGAATTTTTTTCTAAAAAAAAAAATGAATAAAAATTTTCATTTCATCAATAAAATTCAATTTTGATGCCTTGGATACAAGAAATAGCGTGTAAGTTTATTAGGTTGCCTACTTGGTTTTCCGTAAATATGACGATACCATGAAGTATGTTAATTTGCCTACTCAGTTTGCCGTATATACGTATGAATAATTTGATGAAATGATAAAAAAACCTCATACCCCCTCGTAGGTTCTATTTTTCCCACATACGTTTGAAAGTATGGAACATAGTAGGTAGGCACCTACATGTATATTATATTTTTTTACTCTGTGACAAAATGTTTAAAAGCCATAAAAAATTATTCTTCCAAAGTATGTCTAGTTGAAGTTTTTCAAATTTTAAAATGTAAAAATTCTTTTTCTTCTCAAAATAAATAAATAAATAAAGATATTGTTTTCCAAAATAATAGCGATCGTTTCTCAACAAAAAAATCTCTATAAAAATGATTTTTTTTTGCGCAAAATAAGTAGGTAAGTAAAGTATCTACCTATTAAAAGGGATTTTTGCTTTCCAAAAAAATTAGCGATTTCTTTTCCAAAAGAATAATTTGTAAGATTTGTTCTCCAAGAAAATAAAAACATTTTTTCACTCCGGAAAAATTTTAATAAAAAATTTTTGGCTCAAGAAATTAATAAGTTTTTCATTCCAAAAAAAGAAATATTTTTTTCTTCAAAACAAAACGAAAAAATGAATTGTAATTTCATTTTTGGCAAAGCAAATTTTCTAAGATTTTTTTTTTCAAAGAAAACTGAACGCTATATTTTACCTACTTACTTTAAAAAACTGAAAAACAATTTATTCCAAAAAATTGTAATATTTCTTCTTCAAAAAAAAAATTAAATAAATACCTAAATAAAAAATAAAATAAAATAAAGTAATAGGTACCTGGGTATCTAAAATCTAAAACAAATTGAATATAAAGACTAAAATTGAGAAAATTGTGTTGTACCTACTTTTTTACGTCCTTCATTTAAGAAACTTTCACTCCGAAAAATTTAGAATTTTCTAATTCCAAAAAAATTAAAAAATTATTTAAATTAAAAAAATGTAAACTCAAAAAATATAAATTTTTTATGCCGACTCCAAAAACATTGAGAAAAAATTATTTTTTACTCTGAGAAAATTCAGATTTCTTCTTCGAAAAATTTAATTCAGAATTTATTTTCTTTTGAAAAAACTCAATTGTGCTAAAATACACTAAACAGAAACACAACCTACGTTTACGCATGTGGGTCTAAATCAAAGTACTCTGTGAAGCGTCATTCTTTCCAGAATGATCTGTGGTGACCCAAGGGGATGGGGGAGTCACAGAATACAATTTCTGATTAACGGAAATGACCAACTGATTTATAAAGATGATCAACACCAGTCTTTTTTCAATTGATGATGCTACTGTGCAATATGTCAAACAATATAATATATGCATATTTTTGATGCACCTGCCATCAATTGTTTTTTCTGTCTTTTTTTTTAAATGATTTTGCCCATTTGAAATTTTTCGAAAATTTTTACATAATCATTTAGGATATATGATACGTTTTCTATTTCTGTGAAAAGTTGGTGGCTGTCACGCTGAAACTTCATTACAAAACAGTGATTCGAAGTTTTTGGAATTCCATAACTCAGCGAAAAACTATCTGAAATTAAAAAAAATCAATTAGTTGCTCTAACTAACAAAAATTCCATAAAGAAAATACGAAATTTCTAACTCAATTTAGTGAAAATCCAAAAAATCGAAAAAAAATTTCGTCATTTTTTCTCACCATAGTCGACGTTTTGAGGTAGGTTTGAATCAACTCGATTTTCTAGCCCAAATCGCCACACTTGTTCCCTCGCATCGCCTTTCATTTGGAATCATTTTTCTTCATTTATGTTCCATCGGAGACTGTGCGTTATTTCTTTGCACGTGGTGTACACGTTTTGATTTAGTGCCCCGTAAAAACGTGTCCGGGGAGATGGGATAATATTTTCTTTATATACCGTTTCTTTTTCTTTCTCTTTTTCTTCTTCTTCATCGTTCGTACCTCGCGTCTCGCACGTGTCAAGAATGAGCCCGAACACGCGCCTCTGTCGTAATTAAAAATACTAAAATTAATCATTTCAAAAAATACTAAACGTAACTGTAAAGTTTTTCCACTTCCGGGAGTTGCTTTTTATTAATAAATCCGCTGCCGCCTCGTCTAACATCTATTTCGCGCCCACCACCGCCGCACCACACCTACGACCAGCGTATATCTAGTCGCGAGTTTTATATTGTACAGAAATATGTCGAAAATAGCTAAAAGTTATCGAACTGCCGAAGTGCCGCGATCTCGCTAGTTAAAAACATTATCGGTTAATGATGGTCAAAAAAGTGGCGAAATCTAGCGTGAAGGTGTTAAATTACAGATGGCAGTTGTCGATTTTTGCGGCAGCTTCCCATCTCCTGCGTTTTCTCGGGGGTTAAAAAGCTGCGCGCGTGATCCTACGTTACCGTTTATCATAAACGGGCGTAGTTCATCTTGTGTATACCATCGCGATAAATTCATATTACAGTTTCATCTCGTTAAATAATCTTCAATATTAATTTCACGACGCATTTCAACCCGTACATATTGATTTCACATCGCGTTTTTCCTATCTAATCTTAGAAAGTTTTTATTTTTTTTCAACCGAAAAATGGGTGCCAAATCTTCATCTATACAGAGAAGACACAGCGATTACGGGCAACGAAACGCCAGCACCAGAAGCCAGGTAAACAAATTTACCCTTTTTCAAACCCCGCGTGAATTTTTTCCTTCTATACATTTCACTTTTCTATCGTGGCGTAAAATTTCCGCCAATTTTTCCAATTTCCCGACGTCTTTTTTATCGGCGTACTTGTCCAAGATTTTCGCTCACCTATCTATGTACGCAGGTGCTCGCATATGCTGCAAAAACCCAGCTCTACCTCTTTCCACTATAAATATTTCATGAAGACGAGATAGCTTTTCCAACTTTTTTTTGCAACACCCAAAACCGATGATTATTTTATTAATTTTTACCGCCAGTTTGCCTCTATTTTTTAATAATCGCGTACTTAGCTCGCAGCCAATAACCTATCTCCTTATCTCGACGATGAAAAATTCATCATTTCAGACCAAACATCGCCCTAAGTGCAACTATCTGGCTCGATCTTGAATGGTGTTTTTCTGAAAATTATGAAAATAATGTGTTTTATCGATTTTTAATTCTGGTTTAAAAATATGCTTCGAATATGTGGCTTTCCAAGTACTGGAATTTTCATTTCGAGTGAATTTTCATCATTCAAATAGCCACTAAAGATGTGCAGAATTCTACGTTGTTATCTTAGAATTCTCATAAAACGAGAAAAAGGTCTGAAACAAGCCAACACTTGCTATACTGTTTTGGTCGGCGAATAAAAATCAATAGAATCAACCGCAGCATCCTTATCGTTCCAACATTAGCATTTTACATAGCACCGGATCCAAAAAAATAACCCCAAGGTTCTCTTCGAGTAATCAAGTAACTCGTTACAAATAAAATAAACATTTAGCTCAATCCAAGTTACTAATTTTAATCGAAAAATTTCCTACAAAATCGAAAGGAATTACTTATCAAAATAAGAATCCCACGTGGCGCCAGTTCGTTCCTAAAATCCAGCATTAACTCAGAAAATAACTCGACAATGTATAATTTCTCAATACGTTGGGTCCTTGCGGTAAAATCTGACGATCACGTTGACGAAAATCCGGCGAAAAAATTCCATTTCGTATCGATACTTTATTGCGCACGCGCTCCAGCCTATGTACAGAGCGCAAGCAAGGCAGAAAAATTCAAATTTCTACTCCTTATTGGGTAAAATTAAGTAAATTTTCAATTTGATGGAAATTACGGCGACTATTCTTGTGTTTTTTTCACGTATCCCGCTCGCCCCACGTGCCCCGATGTGGTAAACTGGCTGAGGCTGAACGTGAACGCGAACGTGAAGATGAAGGATGCAATCTGTAGTTACCTTTCAATTTAGGTTTATCGTTTTAAACCACTCGAGTGAACCCGGTGTGATCTATAATTTCGAAAAGAACGCTGGTATACGCTTTGTAATTGGTATATATTTTCCACTTGAAAATGAATTTAGATGAAGCAATTGAAATTCTCGCGTTAGGGCCGCTGATGCCTTCAATTCTCGTGAATATTTAATACTAGGATATTTTTACATTCAGCTTTCATCAACCGTCTTTTTTTCCTTTACAAATAAATTTTTATGCTCGCAACTGTTGATTTTTTAAATTTCCATTTCACCGCGAAGAGAAGAAGAAAAAACAGCCGCTTTCGTTCCATGTTCCGCAGCGAGCGCCAGAACGCGTATTTAACGAAGCCCAAAAATAATAAAGGTCTATGGAAATTTATTCCGATGGAAATTTTTTTCAATGCCGATGCTATAAGTGAAGAAATTACCGATATTCAGTCGGTGACCTTATTTTAGGAACTGGAAGACGCGAAATCGATTCCCGGTGAAAACGACATCGCGGTTTTCCAAAACTACCTTTGTGTCAGTGGTTTACAAATAAATTTCTCTAGCTGTCTTATCACAACAAACCATTCGTTTAAAAATTAAACAAACGTTTAATATCGAGCGCAATTATTTGTGTATAATTATTTCACACCCCGATGAAGTCGGCAATTTTAATTAAGTTTTGGTTCGGTTGGCGCAGATTTTACGGACGCGTAACGAAGGGTGCGTTTTTTTCTCACTCTCTCTCTGCTTTTTGCACATACCACCGTGTCTCGATTTTCGTATCCAAAGTGAAACTCTATACAAGGTGTGTAAGGAAGGGTAATAATTTAGAGAGCTAACTCGTCAATGATTCATTGAAAGTAGTTAGTAGGTAAGTAAGGGTTTGAGAATTGATATGGGTTCTTTTTGACTTGAATTATTTGGAGGGGTGCTGGAAATGAAGGTCCAAAATTGGGATCTGGATATAGCAGATTCGAAGTTTCACTAACAAAAAACCTCATGTACATACTCAGGTGCTTATCTCAATGTGAAGGGGCATTGGCTCACAAAATGTCCAGAATTTTGTCAAAGTAACGCATGAAACAGGTTCAGATTTTTGCGAGGAACAAAAATGTTATTTGGAAAATCTGCCTATCTTTGAAAATGAAGGCGCTACAAAGCTTTGAAAATCGATGTTTTCAAAAAAAAAACTGTTGGCTGTTGTATTTTTCAAAGTATGAAGCTCTAGCTGTAGCGCCTTCATTTTCAAAGATAGACAAATTTTTCAAAGAACTTTTTTTGCTCCCCGTAAAAAGTTCAACCGATTTCATGTATTACCTACCTATCTTGACGGAATTTTGCGATTTTCATTGTACGGCGATCCCTTTATTAAGCTGAAGAAGACCATACTGTTGCTGAAGAATTTCTTGTTACTAACGCTTTCAATTTCAAAGATAGACATTATAATGTACTTAAACTTTTTTGCTTTATTTAGTGCTATTCACTGCTTTCATCTGAAAAGTTTTTCAATGCAATGTTGCCAATCGATTTTACTTAGAAAATAACTTGACAATTTTCAAAGATTTGTAACGTCTTCATTGGCACCATGCATGTGCACATCAATTTTTTAGTTGCCGCTATTCGTTTGCATCCAAATCTTAGGTTTGGACATTCACTTTTAGAACACCCTGTATTACCTTGGCTATCTATGTACGGGATGGCTTAATTTCATGGACAACGGTTTTGAAAATGAAAACAAAGTAATGCCTCACCATTCTTGAAAATTTTTCCTGACCCTCCTGATAACGATACAGGTCTGACCAATATACGTAGAATTGTCAATGCATAGCAACTATAGAGGGATTGGAATTTTTTCACCCCTCAAATGAGGTTAAGAAGGGAATCCATGTCTAGTCATATTTCCCACCACAGGGATGAAATTCCGCGTTGGCTCCCTGGACAGAGCTCTACTCATAAAATTCAAGGCCTGGAGACAGAAAATTTTCTTTTCCATTTTTCCCCCTTGTTCCGCTATTAAAAGCCAAAATTTGCTTAATTTTTGACAGTTTCGGGCTCCTAAAATCCCGGGGCCCAGGGAAAGAAGAGTGGCAAGTACCTATTAAGGGTAGAAGTTCAGATCGCCTTGAAGAACCAATAGCATTAGTCAAAATCTGCTCGGCTCTTTGCACATTGAAACACATTGCTTTGGCCTGAGGGAGACCTTCTACAAACAAAATGTCATGATATTGAATGCAATGAAAAAAATGACAAGGTAGGAGCAATGTGTTTTTGTTCCAAGACTCCAGCTGATTTTGACTCATGCTGTTAATACTTGAAAGATGATCTGGACTTACTTGCAAACCTTCAAGGCTTCAAGTGACAAATCACTGAGTCAATATTGATTTCAAGAGTTAATAGGGACAAAAGTGACAAAACTCACTTTCCTACATACATTAGTCTCAGTGTTATCAATTTTATTTTTTTGGAAGTCCTAAATTCACCAACTGTTTTTTCATTTATTTTTGATTTGTACCTGCTATTGAAGTAAGGGGCAATTTTGATTGTGTAAAGGTGCAAATCCGGATAGGTTCCCATTTCCCTCCCCTTTCATAGAGATTTCGAGGGGTGCGGAATATTCTCAAAAACTTAATTTCTCCCTCAACCTCATTATGTGACCAATCTGAAAAATGTAAATGACAAACCACCAAACAATGCTTTGCTTACCTACAGAATTTTTACCTGCACTTCACACAAAAATCACTTTCCTACCTATATTAATGCCAGTGTGACCACTTATTTTGTGACAGTGTAAAAAAATAATCAAGCATCATTCAAGTTTTATTTAGATTAAAGAAAAAGTATTGTTGATGTTGGGGAAGGGGGAGGGGGATTATTTTGGTGGTGTATCATTATGGCAAATACATGTACGAAATCAGATATGTCCCAATTTCCCAATAACCCTCCCCTGACCCTCCTCTCCTAGATATTGCAGGTGTAGTATATTTTCGACGCGGCATATTCCCTCAAATTACTTTATTTATTTTAGTGTCTTTTTGGCCAAACTAAGGGGCCTGCGTTAAAAATGTTCAGAATAAAAATTGTAGATTGTGGAATTTTCTTTTTAAAATGAACGTCAATTTTTTTCTAATACAATTGCTTCTCGTCATTTTTGTAAATGAATTCCGAAATTCGACTGCAAAAATCACAAGAATCATTCCCATTAGAAAATAATTAACCATTCCCGTAGAAAGGAAATTTTACGGTCCAAAAATTTAATTTCTATTTCTAGCATTTTTTTTGTTGGACATTTATAGTTCATTCATAAAAACCTTATGTAAATTACTTTGCCCGAGCAGCACAATCGACAAATTATCGAAATAAAAAATCGACAGAATATCGAATTCGATAAAGTGTCGCGTTAGTTCCGCATAAATCGTGAAATTATCTTTCGATATATAGATAGATTATCGACGAATTATAGTTAGCAAAAATTTCGAGATTATAGTAAGATATTTTATCGATAATATATCTATAATATGGAAAGATAATGTCACGATTTAGGCGGAACTTTTGCGACACTTTATCGAATTCGATATTCTGTCGATTTTTTATCGATTTTTTTATTCCGATTTTTCGTCTTTTACTAGCTTTTTTCTATAACTAAAAATCATTAATTAGCATAATTAATACATTAAACTATGCATAAACACATTATTCATGTTACGGTAAGTGGATCATTTCAGAAAAAGTCAAAAAAAATTATAAAAAATCTGCCACCCGTGGGTCTTGAACCATCTACATCCTGCATGGTAATCCTCTTCCCTAACCACTATGCCATACCTTATCGTTGAGGAATTAGCAATAAAACGCTTATAATAGGCAGTTTAGTACTTCCAGATGTGTTGGACTTAGAAAAATTTTCACCAATTTGGAAATAATTTCAAATATCGTCACAAAATCGTTGAAAAATCGTTCGACAAATTTCAGATTATTTGTCGATAATGTAGTTTCAAATATCGCCACAAAATCGTTGAAAAATCGAAATCGAGGAATTTCATATTACGTGTCGATAATATAGTTTCAAATATCGTCATAAAATCGTTGAAAAATCGAATTCGAGAAATTTCAGATTACGTGTCGATAATAAAGTTTTAAATATCTTCACAAAATCGTTAAAAAATCGAATTCGAGAAATTTCAGATTATTTGTCGATAATATAGTTTCAAATATCGTCACAAAATCGTTAAAAAATCGAAATCGAGAAATTTCATATTACGTGTCGATAATATAGTTTCAAATATCTTTACAAAATCGGTAAAAAATCGGATTCGATAAATTTAATATAATCTGTCGATAATATAGTTTCAAATGTCGTCAAAAAATCGGTAAAATATCGAAGTCGAGAAATTTCATATAATCTGTCGATAATATAGTTTTAAATATCTTTACAAAATCGTTAAAAAATCGAATTCGATAAATTTAATATTCTTTGTCGATAATGTAGTTTCAAATATCTGCACAAAATCGGTGGAAAATCGGAATCGATAAATTTAATATTCTTTGTCGATAGTATCGTTGACGAATATCGTCATAAAATCTTAATAATATCGAATTCGATAGTTTTTAGATTTTTTGCCTATGAAGTTGTACCGATAAATCTTTATAATATCGTGAGAACATCTATAGATTTTCAAACGATTTTTTATCGATACGTTAAATCTTCCGATATTATCGATCGAGTGTGCCGCTCGGGTGTTTTCATTTTCAAAATCATCGACCATTTAATTGAACTATCTTTCATACGTTGTAGCATATTTTTAGAAACACGTATGAATTTTCTTCACAGGAAGCAAGAAGAAACGAACGCTGGTTAGTTTTCGTGCACCTTTCACGTACCCAAGTCCCTTTTTAAGCTACCAAACTGTTTTTAAATCACTTCACAACATTTGGAGTGAAATTAAACTCCTTCTGTGATGTATGTCGCCAATCTAAATGACATCCGGTGACATACATAGCAGATTGATGAAGCTATAAACCCATACAGACGCTCGTAAGGTGGAAAAAATCCACCAAGTAGTTAGCTCTCAATCCCTTCGATGATGTTGGTTACAGGATCATGACGTGATGTAAAATGAATTGCCTATTCATTACATCGAAGGTACTGAATCATTTTTGAATCACCCTGTACGCACGAAGCGAAGGTGTTATCCAATCAATCTAAATTTCAAAAATTGACAAAATTTTACTCTATTCCATTCGTAATATTAATTCTACATAGAAAGTGAGTGTTTTACCCAACCTAACCTAACCCTTCTCATAGTATTTTTTCTCGTTCAATCACAGTTGAAACCTTGAAGTGAGCGAAAAAAAAATATATGAAAATTTCAAATTCTTAGTATTTTTTCCACTGCGAGAGAGCAAAAAAAAAGCTATTTGATCGTTTATTTTTAATCAAGGTCGTTCGCAGAAGGCGTTCGTTGTTATGAAAAAGAAATATTAATTATCGAGACCTTTTCATCTGACGTCATCAAATCCATAGAAAAAAAATTTGCTACAAATTGAATACGAAGAAATTTCGCCGCTTTTTTTAATTGCTCAACAGCGAAATTTCCACATAGAATTCGAGCCATCGAGAAATTCGCAGACTATAGAAACCAGCTTTATTTTACTCCGTCTTAGCGAAAAGTCCGCCAAATATTTATACCAAATTTAAAATTTTCGTCACGTCAAAATTTTCAACAATTTGATTCTGACAAACGATATACAAATTTCACGTTTATTATATACGAACATTTTCGCGCAAACAAGTCGATGCCCACGTGAAAATGGATATTTTTACATCGTAAAAAGGCAGTACGTACGTTCAAGTTTTCAACTTAAATTGGTTATTTTATTAGAAAAATTTTACCGCAAAAAATTTCCTGCTTGATATGGCGAGGTAGTAAAAACGCATACTTTGGTGTTGTTTTTGTTCTTTTTTTTATTACATTTACCAGACAATTTTTCCATTCCACTAGCCTCATCTTGTTCTATACGAGCCGAATCAAAAGTAATAAATTTCCGTTTAAAATTGCGGCAAAATTAAAAAAATATATTCTTTGAAAAGTTCGCAAGGCTTATAAACTCTATCTGCGTAAAAAAAAAAACACATTACAACGAAAAAAAAACAACAAAAAAACTATAACGTTTAAATTTTTCATTAATGTTTTATCAATTCAATAATACGCGACGATATAAAAAATTACACGGAAAAGCCTTTTAAAAACGGCTCGTGTAACAGCGTTTATTTTATCTTCGCGCTTTTACAAACATAAAAATGTCGATAATTGTGAAACACGAAAAAGTTTTTAAATAATTTTCACAATTACCCTCTAAAAGAAGACTCCCCAGCTTTTCCCTTCTCCCCTCTACCTCGAAACATAATTCACGTGATTTTTTTTCATTTTTAAATACAACTTTTTGCTCTGGTTAAATGACTCGATAAGATTTTCCAACGTGATAATAATACCTCTGACTCGGTATGTTTGCGAAAAACTACGTAAAAAAAAAGAAACAAACAAACAACCGAAATACTAATTAATGCTGCGAGGGCGTACATTTTCTCCAAAGCAATGTTCAGGTTCATTCTTATCTGCTTACACAATGGTATTGTCATGCAAATTTCATATAATTTTACTAACTTACTCTTTGTCTAGAGAAATTGAAAATTTTCCGCTATATTTTTACTCCACGTAGGTACTAGGTATATGTACGCTTAAATGATGCTAGAGTACGTTGAAGGCGTGTAACCGCGGTAAGGGGAACGTTTTGAAGAAGCGAAATTTAACTCCATTTTGGGCTTTTTCACTCGCTCCCCTTCGTCGTCGACGGTGTTCTTTTAACGAATCAATAGAGTTGTACAAAAAGCTACTCATCGGGAATTAAATGAATAAAAGTGTTCTCGACTGGGCGAACTAAATTATAT
The DNA here is from genome assembly GCA_959613365.1 of Balanococcus diminutus. Lineage (NCBI taxonomy): Eukaryota > Metazoa > Arthropoda > Insecta > Hemiptera > Pseudococcidae > Balanococcus > Balanococcus diminutus. The sequence continues at coordinate 29,958,782 of OY390715.1, read as the reverse complement.
TAGTTTTGCTTTGCTTATATACGTATTCGTTGAATTAAAAGAAAGCGCCCAAATTACCCGATGATTTCGTTTCGAATGACAGCTCGCTTACCCTTTTATGCTACAATTAATGAACTTACCAACCGCACGATTTTCGTGTTCGATTCTAAGTAGCAGGCAAGGCAGGTATACGACGAATAAACTGTTGATTGGATTTAGAAAATTCAAACTACCGTTTTCAATATCCCTCCCTCGAGTCGCACTAAGGCTTATAAGTATCTTGTAAATCGTTAGGGAAATATACCTACACTTCCTAAAACAGATTTTAAACTATGGTTTAAAGGGTACCAGCGCAGCGACGTTCTATTTGTAACCTTATCCGAACGTTGAGTAGATGTTTTCATTTTCATACTTATGATTTCCCGTTTATTAAGATAGCCGTATCTTTTTTCTATCCGTATCGTAATTGTGTAGCTATGTAAATATTTTTTCCATGTTGGTTAATTTTTCAGTAAAGATTGACGTTTGATATTGATTCAGGAAATTTGTTGTTTTCGCCATTAGTGAGCTTTAGCAGCGTTTTGATAAAAGCGTATGTTGATTTTGAAGTGAAAACACAATTCTTCATTAAATCGACAGGTCAATTTACCCGTGTAGCAATTGTCGACATCGACATTTATGTCGACAAAATTCAGACACATTTTTTTCTCGGTTAACGATGAATTAAAAATGATATTTGAGATTTAAAGTAATGTTCTATGTTAAACATAACTGTTCAATCAAAATTTTTGAATTTTTCTCAGTATTTTCCTATAATTTAGAAAACGTTGTTTTTCTACATAGACAAGTCGATGTAAAAATCGATACTCGATAAACGCATCGACATTTATGTCGACAATTTCTGCCAATTAAATTTACAAATTTTATATCTAAAAAGAACTAAAAACAATTAATAAGAACATTTTAAGCTCAGGAATAAATAATTTTTGAAAGAATCACAAAATTTTCTTATTTTTCAATGTTTTGAATAATACAACGACTTGTCGAGTTATTGTCGACATAATTGTCGATGGTCGAATAATGCATCGACTTCACTGTCGACAGTGTCGACCAGAGGAATTTTAAGTCGAGATAGTGTCGATGTGATTGTCGAGGGTCGAATAATGCATCGACTTGACTGCCGACGTCTTGAGGGTGATTGTGATACTCGCAGATAAAGTGTGTTGTGAATTAGTACATAAGGTCTAAGAATCATCTCTATGTTAGTTGGACACTCGCATGTGTCCAGCTACAAAGGTGGCCTCAATGCCGCATATTTGACAAAAAATGTCGAAATGTTGGCTTGAACACTATTTTTGGTGTAATTTTAATATATACTTATATTGAATATTTGAACTTAACATATTTTTCAAAATCTCACCATTGCAAATGTCGATGTGGATGTCGATATAAATGTCGACATGTACGATCGAAAAGTGACCGATTTCGATGTGTCGACATTTATATCGAAATTAGCATCGACGTTGCTACACGGGTAGTTGATACGTAATTTGATGATTTTTTTCCCCTGGCAAATACATATTTTGCTATTTCTGCTATTTATAATTTTTTTCTTCCAAGATATCTGCGATGCAAATTTTTATAACCATTCAACACTTTTTACTTTAGTGAAACACTTCGGTGACTTTCGAGGTAACTGCGCGGTATAATAATTCATTGAAAAAATCAGATTTTCCATTGCAAAACTGCAGTCGATTTTTTTTGTTGCAAAAATAGGTAATTTTTGCACAGTGAATTTTTTCGAAATGCGTTTTTGGTCAATTATCTACTTTTCAAAAGATTATTTTCAGAAAATCCTTTTCGAAAGAATTTAAAACCGAAAAAAGTATCTGTACGATTTCTTACATTTTTCAGAAATTCTTTTCAAGAGAAGCTTTTCAGAAAAAATTTCCAACAAGAACTCTTGCAAGTAAACAGTTGAAGTTTTTTAGGAGATTTTTCTTAGGTTCCCTAATGAAATTCGTTTCAACAAAAATTTTGTAATATTTTCTTTCTTTTTCAAATTTTGGATTAATTTTCTTTGTAAAACCAAAAAAATAAATAATTGCGTACAAGATGTTTTCGAAGTTTTTTCTAGAATTATTTTTCAACAAAATTCCAAACAAGAATTTTTGAAAGAAATGTGTTCAAAACATTTTTAAAAAATATTTTTATCTTAAGAAAATTATTTTCACGATTTTTTTCCGACTTTTTTTTTCTTTTGTACCTACACTAAGAGAAATTTTTAAAAAAATGTACACAATTTTTTCAAAATTTTCAAAAATTTTTTTTTCTTATTTTTAAAAAAATAAAATTATTATTCGACACGAACTTTTTTGAGAAAAATGTTCTCAATTTTTTTCCAGATTTTCAAAAAGAAAATACTGTCAAGGATTTTGAGATTTTTTATTATACTTACCTACTCAAAATTTTCTCCAATTGTTTTTTCCAATTTCAGATAACTAATTTTTTTTTAAGAATTAGGCACATATTTAACAAAAACTTTTGCAAAAAAAAGTTCTTAAATTTTTTCTATTTTTTTTAAAAGAATTTTTTATAAAAGAATTTTAGAAATTTCAGTAGGTAAGAAATTTTTATTCTTGGATTTTTGATTTTTTTTCATTGTGAACTTGAGTTATGTGATTCAAAAAAAAGTTCCGAAACAATTTTTTTTAAAAATATTTTCCCCCAGGGATTCCTCCCCCTCCCCCAAAATAGCCAGCAGCGTCCTTAAGAGCTTCTACCAGAAACTGTGTCTTTAAAAATTTTTCAAGATGTTAGTTTTCTTAATGAAATAATTTTCAAAACAGTTTCTGTAAAAAATATTTTTCTGGATTTTTTTTGTACTTAGCTAAACCTAAAAGAATTTTGCAAAAAGATTGTGTCTGATTTTTTCAATTTTTTCAGAGATTTTTCTTTCAAAAAATTATCCAACAAGAAAATTTGCGAAAAAAATGTTCTTAAAAAGAAATTTTAGCAATTTTTTTTTGAAGTGATTTTTTTCATTTTCTTCTTCACAGCAAACTCGAAGAAAATTTTTCAAAAAATGTTTACGATTTTGTTCCAAAATTTTGAATAATTTCATTTTTTAAATATTTTTTTCCCAGAAATTTTTTTTCCAGAAAAGCTTTTTCTCCAATAAAAACGTTGTAAAAAATGTTGTTTTTAAAAAAAAAAAAAAAACAGGTGATTATTTCTTTTTCTCTAAATTATCTTTCTTGCAAAAGTTCTTTCAGTTTTTTTTATGAGTATAAAAATGAGTGTTTTATTTTTTTTTGTGGATTTCTGATTTTTTTCCTTCCTTAATTCAAGCGAATTTTTCAAAAACATTTTAAATATTTTTTTTCTTAAAAAAACTAGAAATCTCGCTCTGCTTGTGGTCAATCTTCAAAAAAATAAAATAAAATAAAATAAAAAGTTTAAGTTTTGTGAAAGAGGGGGCGTCGTAAAGTTAACGTACCTAATGCACAGTACGTGATAAACAGCTCCAACTAGACGAAAAACCATCTCTTCTTTAACATAATTAGCGAGACTTTTTTTACGCATAGGCTGGCTATCTATTAGGCAGATATGTTTAAAAACTTTTTTCAAGAACTTTTTTTAAAAAATTTTTAAACCCAAAATAATAGGTACCTTACCTATTATGGGAAAAATGTTATCCACACGATTTTGTTCAATTTTTCTTTTCAATTTTTTAACAAGAACTTTTAGGTACAAGAAAAATTTTCTTAAAAATTTCATTTTAAGAATTTTTCTTGTTAGGAGAAGGGCATGCTATCTAGAAAAATTTTCTTAAAAATTTTATTTGAAGAATTTTTTTTAGAAGAATTATTTTCTTCAAAAAATATAATTTTTGTTCTTGAGAGCAATTTTCTTGCTACGATTTTTTTCACAGAAACATAATTTCTTTATCAACATAAAAATTCTTTTAGGTTTTCTCTCTTAGAAATTCTCATAAAAATCCGGTTTGGAAAATTTTTTCATAATAAGTCCTTTGACTTTCAGTGCAGGAGATTAGCTCATGTTGCAATCAGATAAAAATTAAAGCACTTGCAAAATTCTCCAATTCGAGATAATGTCCTTGCATACACAATACATTCGCTCAAATAAACCGTTTAGGTAAGCATAAATAATTTTGCGAAATGGCATCCTACTGATAACTCGAGTCCACGTTCATAAAAATGAAAAATTCACTTTCATAACTTTCTCGTCTTTGCAGCGGTAAAAAAAACTGCGTAGGTAAAATTTACTCGTCTCGTAGACTTGACAACAATGTACGTAGGTACACGCTTATATTACGAATTTAAGTCAGGCCGAGTAGGTTTATAACTACTCGAAGGCTTATACTTTTAGCGTAAAGAAAAGCGATACTTTTAGCCCATTTGATGGCATAAAAAAATAAGCTAAAAGTGTATCACATAACGATACGTGTTCGCGAATACGAAGGCAGAAAACTATAACAGCTTTTTCCATACGGCGAAACTTATTACCGAAGAAACAAAATAATTTAAATGTACCTACGCTGCGTTTTTATCGACTTGGGAATTTTTTCGGGCCAAAAGTAAAAGTTGGCGTTTTGCAAAACTGGATACGACAAGTTGTCATCGTAAATTTGATTTCAAATACTGTCGCTAGATTTTTTGTTGGCCTTTTAAAAATATACACACCGATGCGACGTGCGACGTTTGGCATGGCATGGATTGCGAAACGCGACTATACACATAGCGAGTTATTCAACAATTTATTTATTCTATTTTACAAAGTCGACTCAAATTCATCGGCTATTAAGCGACCTACGAACATCTCGCGGGAGTAGCTTTTTCACGTACGTGGGATCAACAATCTCATTTTGCATCGAAAATTTATTTTAGCTCGGACTCGACTATGGTACGGTTGCTGCGCGTAGGTGTGTATAGTGTTTTTTTTTTTTTTTTTTTTTTTTTTTTTCATTTTAAATTTCGTACCATATAAACCATTACTCATGTAAGTCTCTTAACGCCATATTTACCAAAATAACGAATTGCATTTACATTTAAAGCGACGACAGGTACTTGCACTTTTTAACCAACCGCGTAGTGAAGTGATTAATGTATAGTCGAATTAATATCTCATCACTTTTTATACAATGACGCTAAGATTTTCCAACAATCTTTTATTTGTCGACACTTTTTCAAAGCATCGAAAAGGGAACCTGTTGTTGAATCATGTCATTCGGTCGGATTGGCTTTTAAGGTGTCTTTTTTTCCTCTTTCAAAGTATTTCCTCCGTGTAGCCGAGAAAAGCACACACATTAACAATACTCAATGATGGATTGCTTCCCCGTATTAATATTATAAGGTAAATAATAGGGTCACGGTTGCGTCATATAAGGTATGATTAATTGTTTAAAAACCTACCTCGACCAAAGTTCAAGGTCTTTATTGTTTGTATGGGGGAGCTGTCTTCTGTATAGACGTAAACCGATCTGTTTAGATTGTTCTAGTCTATTTACGCATCGAAACGTTACGTCGACTTTTTGTTCTTTTGCGTTATGCCTTTGCGTATTTCTTTGCAGTTTTTATTTAAAATGCTTTACTCGGGTGTTGTTATTTCCACCAGCCTGGGTGAGTAGTTGCTCGGATTTGTAGTGAACATGAACGAAATTACTCACACTTCCTACTTCCATCAGTTCAGATGGACTTATATTTCTTTCAATTAACATGTGTTTCATTCGAAATTGAATGGAAGGGATGGGTCCAATCGAAATTTTTATAACAACTAAAATTATTTTCAAGACTTCAAGCTACAACTTTTGTTTGAAAATTTTTTCAATTGGACCTCTACCTCTACCAGTTTTTAATAATATAAGTATCTAAGCCATATTATGCAAAATTGGAGGGGAGGGAAGGGTCTAATCGAAAATGTTATAATAACAAAAATTATTTCTTGGACTTCAATCTACAACTTTTGTTTGAAAAAATTTTCAATTGGACCCCACCGCCAAATTTTGAAAAAGTATCTACCTGATGTAATGTGAAATCGGAGGAGCAATCGAAATTTTTATAATAACCAAAATTATTTTTTGGATCTTAATTTACCACTTTTAGCTGCGAATTTTTTCAACTGACCCCTTCCTCTACCACTCCTCTAATTTTTAATCATTATCTACGGAGTGTTACGCAAAATTGGTAGGGAGGGAAGGGTTCAACTGAAAAAAAAAAATTATCAAACAAAAGTTGTAGCTTGAAGACCTAGGAATAATTTTGGATGAGAAAAAATCATGAAAAAAATTAAGCAGAAAATCCTGAAAAAAATGTTGAAAGAATTGAATTTTAAACAAAACTTGAATAAATTTAGGTTTTAAAAATAAAATTTTCTGAAAAATATAAAAACTATTGAAGAGAATTCTTGAAGAAATTGATTTAAAAAAAATTTGTATCTATGTAAAAAAAAAAAATTGGTTCTAGAGATAAGAAAATTAAAATTTTGAGGGAAATTTTTGATGATTAGAGAAATAATTGAAAAATTGGATTTTATAGAAAAAAATTTAGGTTAAAAAAATACGAAAATTTGACACGTGTATGTTTTTAAAAAAAGTTTTTTACTTCAAGTTTGAAGGAAACTTTGAAGTAGGCCTAAATTTATTTTACAAAATGATTTTTTTTTTGAAAATTTAATTAAGAAAAAAATTTGAAAAATTGAATTTTTGAAAAAAAACATGACAATTTTAAGTGAAAAATTCAGGAAAAAACTTGATTTCAAGAAAACTTAAAAAATTAAATTTTCAAAGAAAATTTGAACTAAATTCATTTTAGAAATTTAAAAAAAAAAAAAACTGTGTTTTGAAGGAAATTTTTGAAAAACTGATTTAGGTAAATAGAGGAAAATCTGAAAAAAGCTGGATTGTGAAAAAAAAAATCATACCTAAGAATTAAATTTTTATGGAAATTTAATAAATAGAAAAAATTAAAAAGTTTAATTATTAGGTATTCAAGTCGTAAATTTTTTTTTTAATTTTCATGTTCGAGAAAGTCAGACAAAATGTCTGGAAGTCATAAAAAAAAGTAATCTTTGTCGGAATTAAGAAAAACCTCGGTTTGAAAGTATGAAACTTAGTACAGGTAATTAGGTACATGCTTCTACTCTGTACCTATGTTAAGTCTATTTTTTTAAAAGTTGGTTATATTTAATTTTTTATGAATTTCAGAATGTCTGAAAAAATTTCTAAGAGTCAGTTTTATAATACAGTGGAACCTGCTAAGTGAACTTCAAAAACTCGAATTCATAGATAACTTGAACCATTTTTTTGCCCTTTTTTATGCAAAAATATTCCAACGTAGCAAGGAGTACGTATCGTCAATCGTCATCACCTATCGGTCCAACTCCATTTTCTCTATTCTATTTTACGTTTCAATGTCACTTTTATTAAGTCGCACAAAAATATTCGTCATTCGTCGCGCAGTTATTTGCAAAAAAAATATCTACGAGTAATAATAATGACAAAAAAAAGGAGGGAGAGGATAAAAAAGGAATAATAAAATATAGCAAAAGGACCTTCGGTCTTAATAGCGCGTTGGCGAATAGAAATACACTCCAGCTTGATCTGCTATACGAGTATAAGGCACCTTTTCACAGCGCAGCTCGTATTTATAAAGAATACTTTCTTAGCAGACCGTGGGATCATCACCTACGAATTTTTTCTCTCTCTCAAAAAAATAGACGACCAGTGTAAAAAAGATATTCGGAATTTTAGATATAATAGCTCCAAGTCGGAAAGGTTTTTACTGAGGTATTTAGTCGCAGAAGTATTTTCTACGTCTTTTTTATTATTCAGAATATCCTAAATTCAACAAAATATTCGATATTTTGTAAATCTATAAAAGACAAAGAGAAATGGGTGGGAAGAAGCAGGGCAGAGGTGTTTTGTATCGTGTGAACAATTGCGAGCAATCTTTTCGTCGATTGTGAAATTGGGGTGTTTTTTTCCCTTTTGCATGGGTATTTTTTTTGAACGCGAAGAAAACGATGGAGAATTTCTTTTTATAGAAATAAAGTCGACGAGTTTTCTCGAAAATTGAACAATATTTATATTTTTACAAATAATATTTATAAGTTTCAGAATGCGAGACAAAATGGCTAAAAGTCAGTTTCATAATATTAAAATCTTTTTCAACTCTACAAAACAAATTGTGTTTGAACAGAATTATTGTAATAAAATTGATGAAATAAAAAATTAGATAAAAAAAGTTCTTTAAAAAACACCTGATTTTTTTTCTTTAGATTTCAAACTGACAAAAAAATTTTAAATTGAATTTTTTTAAAAATTCAATTCAAAATAAAATTTTTAAAGGCTAAATTTTTAAAGGAAAAAAAAACTCGAAAAAAGTTAAGGTAAACGGCGAGGCAAAAGTAAAACGAATTGAATTACAAAATTTTGATAAAAAAAATTTGTAAAACCTGTTTTTTTTACTTTGAAAGAAAGTTTGAACTAAATTAAATTCTTTTTTTTTTTCTTCTTCAAAAAATCAAAAAAAATATACATTTATAAAAAATTTAGGCCAGGAAACTTTGAAAAAAAAAGTGAAAAGACTTTGATTTGAAATAAAATTTCAACGAATTTTGGTGTTGAAAAAAAGGCGTTCTTTTGAAAAAATTTAAAAATTGATTTTGAATAATATTTAAAAAAAATTAGAGACGAGAAAATTTATGTTTCAGAATGTTTGACAAAAAATCAAAAAGTCATCCAATTTTGAAAAAAATTAAAGTTTTAAAATGTCTGAAAAATAGGGGGGGGGGGGAATGTCTTACATGTAATCCAATTTTATCTAAAAGTTATCCTCGAAATTCCTAAAAGTGATTCAATTTTTTTTTTAATTTCAAGTTTCAAACTATCTGACCCAAAATGTCGAAAATTCTTTCGTGACGGATTTTTCACCAAGTTTTTCGCGAGTTTGGTCATCTTAAAAGCATATACTATGCTAAAAACGCTTTTGACCTCACGTCAGGGGGTGAGGGGGCAGGGCAGGGCATAAAAATTTTCATCAATTTTCCAAATTCTAAGAACCACCAGCAATTAATTTCAAAATCCCAATCAAAAGAGTCGATTCGCCATTTCCCCCCGAGATGCCCTTCCCACGAAAAATGCGACGAAAAAAAAAATCAAAATTAACGAAACAAAAACGCGTCGACGGATAAATCCGGAATGCTGCGGAGAATTTTCGTAGTCTCTTTTATGGTTTTTATCATCACAAACGAAGAGGCAATAAAGGCGAAATCTAAGAACGTAATTCCGGTGATTATTTGCATTTGTGTGTTAGCTAGAGTGTCTCTCGCTCTCTCATGGTCGAGATATGTACTCGTCGTAGAAGGAAGGCGAGGGTAAAAATTAAAATTTTCGACAATCGTCGTTGGAAAGAACGCGTCAAAAGATTGCGTCGAAGGAGAGTGGCTGGCGAGGTGGCGATGTGAGGGTAGGCTAGGAGGCCCTATTTCATATGTATGTATATTATAAAAGGCAAACGAAGCGAAAGGCGAAAACATAATAATACACACAATCCAACAGAAATACCACTCCATACGTTTGAAGCATTTTCAGAGGCGGCCAAAGTCTAATTTATCACTGCGAACTGAACTTACTTCAGAACTAGTCATATGGTATTAGTTGTCATGGAAACCGTTCTACTGTAATACCATTATCTTGTGCGAAATGTGTTTATTCGTTCATTCATTCAACCATTCATTAATTTTAAGCCTTAGTGTAAAATCGTCAATTTTCCATTATAATTTTACTTTGTTTTCGTTGTTTCGTGTAATTAGAAGTAGGTCTTAATGCAACGTTGCAATTGACGTTGATAAATAAGTAAATCGTTCGAGCCAAGTTATTCGAGACGAGAGTGGCCCGGCGCACACACAGTGGAAAAAATCACACATGAAGCCGCCCGCGCCCGCGCCCGCGCCCCAACCACTCGCCCGCCCTTCCTTCGCATTTCAAACCTCACTAGCATGCGAACAAGACGAAGAATTACTCGTCGTAAACACACGAACCCTACAACGAGATGAGGAATCCCTCTTTCGTATAACTCATCTTTTTCAATTTGTCCGTAAACCGGAAAATGTTTGTTTTTTAATTAAAATCACGTCGACGCGTATTCGCGATATTTTCATTTCAACTCGAGCGTCAATAATACGGCTTATAACCCTTCGGAAAATCTTTCTTACAAATTCAAAATCGCTAGGTACCGAAATGTTTTTCCTCTTTTTTTTTTTTTTTTTAAGCGCAATGATTTCACAGGTTTGCTGCCTTTAAGAAACGATACGACGATGCGAGTTAATAGTGAAGAGTTTAACCTTTGCGGTCATGTAGGAATTTTTTTGAACGTTGAAAATTCAGATTATTTTAGGAGTGTGATCGATTACACGCCTTTGTTTTTGTAGTGAATACCCGAATGATTTTTTTTTCGATAATATTCGACGAATTGTGACGAATGTTCTTATTTTTATATCAGAACTTTTTAGTTAATTTCACCAAGTCGAAAAATAGACTATCAGTGACTTGGAATATTTTTCAAAATTAAAAAAAAAGTTGTTTGGAAGCAATTTTTTCCTCAAAACCCTTATACTCCTATTTTTTTTTCAAATACAATTATTTCAGGGTGTTTAAAGGTCATGAAAATCATGAAAGTCAAGAAAAAAGTTATAAAATTTGAAATGGGTCATGAAAGTCATGAATTTACTCTTTAAAGTCATAAATTTTTGATAATATTACCCGAGAAAAATTACAAATTCACTTAAAAGTTTTTTCAAATTGTTGCATCTTCTGAAAAAAAAAACATAAAATATTCTGATTTCTCTGAAGAAAATTCATTTTCTTGAAGAATTTTTTTTTAGAGGGGGATGGAAATCTCTATTTTGTTTGGAAAAAACACTCATTTCTTGGAATATGAAGAAAAAGAAAGAATTTTGTGGAGTGAAAAAAAAAATTTTGGTACAAAAAATTGAAAAAAAAAATTTGGAATAAAAAACATTTTCACGTCACGTCACTACCTTAGTTAGTTGCTGTACAAGGCGTTTAAAAAGAAATTCTCAGTTTTTTTGAAGTAAAAATATTGTAATTAAACTTTCGCGAAAAAATTCCAATTTTAAAAAATCTATTGTTTTGGAATTGAATTTTTTACAAGTAAAAATACTTTTCAAACTCTATAGAGTATAAAATCTCAATTTTTTGGATTTTTTTTTCAATTTTTTGAAAAATAAAATATTTTTATTTTTATGGGAGTAGGATATCTCTATTTTTTGAAATTCTCATTTTTTGAACTAAAAAAAATTAGAAACAAATTTTCAAAAAAATTTTAAAATTGTTTTGGAATAAAAAAACTCATTTTTTTTTTTTTTTGAAATTGAGAATTTTCCGGAATAGAAATTTTTCGGAGAAAGAAATTTCAAGATTTTTGGAAATAAAAAATATCCAAAAATCATTCTTTTTTTTAGAAAAAAAATGTTATAAAATTTTCTTATGTGAAGATATTTTTTAAAATTCCTGTGGAAAAGTTGCTTTAATTTTTCCTTTGTGAAGAAAAAAATTCATTTCCTATAAAAAAGTAGTGAATTTAAAAAAATAAATAAATAAATAAAATAAAAGCTACCTAATAATAATAAAGTTGGACACCCTGATTTTTTAAAATTTTTTCTATATTTTCTAAAATAAAAATTCTTAAATCTCTTAAATAAAGAATGAAATTTTTACATCACCATATTTTCTAATTTCATAATCCATAATTTCCCTCATTTTTTTTCGGGTGGGGGGGGGGAGGGCTTTTCTTTGTCCTTGAGATACAATTCTTAAAAATCAATTTTTTTTAAATCCACTTTTTTCTGATTTCTCTTCAGAATCCAAGTTTAAATATTGTCAAAAAATATCATAATTTTATTTAAAACTCAAATTCATTGAAATTTTGTATGAAATCCTATTTTTTTGAGTTTTTTCACAATTTTTACCCTTGAATTTTTAATAATTTTTTTCTCTCTTCAAGACACGTGTTTTACATCTTTTTTAAAAATATAATTTTTACTAGGTTAGGGTTAGGTTACCTATGTTGGACGAAAATGTGTAGAATATTTTGACAGACATAGACATTCTGAAACTTGAAAATTTAAAAAAAAATTGATGACTTCAACTATAGTCATTTTTAAAAAATTAAAAAAAATGTTTATATATTTTTGATTTATATGTTTTATTTTCATTTTTGGTATAGTAAGTATACGTTTTCACGATGACCAAACTCGAAAAAACGATTTTCAGACATTCTGAAACTTGGAAATACTTTCAAAATTTGATGATTTTTTAGAAATTTTGTCAGATTACTCTAAAACAAAAAATTTCAGAAAAATTGATGATTTAATATTTTATTCATTTTGATTTAATCTCATTTTTTTTTAAATTCGGTTCTAAAGAAATTGTAGGTATTTTATTTTAAAACTTGACTTTTTTTTAAAAGTTTACAAAAACTTTTTGTTCAATTTTATTTAAAAGCAATTTTTTTAAATGTTCGTTTGAATAGAATTTTTTTCAAGGTCAAGTCCAATTTTTTCATTTATTCCTTTTTTTAAAATCCAATTTGTCCAATTGTGATTGTAAGTAATATTGCTCAAAAATTAGTTTTAAAAAAAAGTTTTTTAAAGTTGTAAGTATTTTTTTTTCAAATTTTTGCAATTTATTCATTGATTTTGCAACTTTCCAAGTTTTTATCAAAAAAACTGATTTTTAATAATAAGTTCCAATTTTTTCATGATCTCCAAATTTCTGTAGTAGGTACACAACTTATAGCAGTTTTTGCAAATTTTTTCAAATTTTGCCTAAAAAAAATCTTCCAAATTTATTTATTTATTTTTTTAATTTTTACTTTAAAACAGAATTACAATTTTTGTAATTTATGAAATTTTACTATTTTTTAAAAATTATTTTTAAAAGTAACTTTTTAAAATTTAGATTGAACATAAGAATATAATATATTTTTTTTAATTATGAGTTTGAACGAAAATGTTAAAAATGTCATTTAAGAAGAAATATTTCATTTTTTTTTTCATTTTCACAATTCTTTAAATACAATTTTTTTTTTGTGTTAGGGCATGTTGAGAAGAAATTATTGCAGTCATCGCATATACATACTTATTTGCCGTGGTCCGATAGAAAATTTCGCAGACCAAAGTTTCCAATTAGAACGAATGTTGAATCGAAAAAATGTCACCGTAGATACATCATTCAACCATTCATTCGTTCTATGAAATAATTTAATTTTTTCTTTCAGATTTGATAAGTTTGAAAAATGACGTTAAAATAACGACACCATTTCGCTTCTTCTTTCACTACGTCATTTGACAAAAATCTCGATTCGAAGTTGTCAAATATGTCATCTCGATATACAAATTACAAAGAAGAATTTAATAAGACAAAATCGAGCAACTTTGTTCACCCTAAGAAAGAAATTCTCATTCAGAAGGATCGTAAGTCATAAAACTAAATTAACCAAAATTGCAAATTTTATCAGCTAAAATGATCGAACAGCTTTGAAATCCGGCTGAAAAAAATTTCCACTCCGGCGTCCATAATCTTTGCACTTTGGTACGCGTCATTTCTTGTTTTCATTTGAATTAAAATCTCGTCCGATAATTTGGCGCATTTATTGTGCGTCACGTTCACCGAGTTCTTGGAAAGGCGTCAAAATGTGAAAATCAAGGCGGAAATTTCGTTTCGCGTTGTACAAAGTGCGAAATAATCATTTTTTTAAGAGCGGTTTTTCGCAACATTTTTTCTATAGGATACGGTGGCTAGAAAGTCGTGCTTTTTTTGCATAATTCTATCGATGAAGCACGCTTTTATATTTAAAGTATCCTCTCGAGAGAAGCATTTTATTCGCGTAATTTTTAATGTATAACGATTACCTATACATATAAAAAAAGATGATCGGTTCTTTGTTGTTTTTTTCCTTTTTTTTTAGCAATGACAAGTGTTTTTCTAGCTATTTTCCTGTATTGTGAGTATTCTCAGCGTTACAGAGTAGAATTTTCATCTTGACTAGGTTATATTATACAGTCATACGCCATGTTAAAAATAATCCTGCATATTTCTCGAATTAAATACCGTTTTTGGAACGATGTAAAAATTGTTTCGGTTTTTAAGAACGGAATATGTGCCAAGTTGCCAGTGAAATGGCCACTTGCACGAGTACTTTTTATTCGTCTTTCTTTTCTTTTTTTTTTCTAAGTAAGATTTCTAGTTCAAAGGAAGAACTTAATAATGTGGAAATAGCTAAGTAATCTAAAATATACAACTTTTTCTCCCTACGTGCTCGTGCTCGCTCGTTGTTTTTCTACGTCGACGTTCATTTTACGATAGTGATGCATGAATTGTTTTTACTCTTTTGGTTTAGTTTTTCTTCCTTCGAGGTATGCAATTTTGTCACAGTATGCTCGAATACAGCTCAAAATATAGATATACTATATCTTATTAGTGTATGCAAGGGTTCTAGGGAGCAATCTACCTTATGAAAAAATTCAAATTTGAATGTAACCCAGATTGAGTGACATTAAAATTTTTTTACATAATATGGTGTTCTTCTCAAAAATTAAAGAGATGTGCGGTAAATCGAGTGCTCCCAACTCTCCCCTTCCTCGATATAATATGTGGCGTTTCTCTCTGAGACTGACACCCCTCCCCCCAATTTGAAATTTCGAGTTCAAAGTGAAGCCAACTTTTTTTCTCCAAATGTTTTTGTTATTCTATATCCTGAAATAAAAAGAATTGGGTTAGTCTCATTTCAAAAAAAAAAAAAAAAAAAAAAAAAAGGGCTGTTCTTAAATTTTTTTCTTAATGTACCTACTCATTTTTGAACAGGCTGGAAAATATTTTCAAAACGGAAAAAATATCTATTCAGTATTAATAATTATATCAGAAAAAATCATCGGGATTAAATTTCTTGAACGAAATATCTATGTTTGATGTTGCTCACTCGTTTTTGTGCAAACTTGAAAAAAAGACAATCAATAGAATGTTACTCTTGCAAAATGTTTCAATTTTTTTTACGATTAGGTACAAAGTTGCAAAGTTCTGCTGAAGTTGTTCGTTTGTACGTAATATCCCACTGGATTTCAATGTTTTAAAAATTAAAAATGTCTTATTTTCAGGAAAATTTTAAAATAAAAATCAATTTCAGAAATTTTGATAAAAAATTAATTTTTAAAACTAAAAAATCATTATTTCAAAAATTAGAAAAAAATTACTTATATAGGTATTTAAAATTAAAAAAAATTATTTAAAAAATTTGAAAAAAATCTAAAAAATTTCAATTTTAAAAAAACCCGATAAACCAAAAATCCGAAAATCGACCGTCGATATCAGGTCAGAATACAGGCGAACAACCTCAAATCGATGTCGATGTATCGTCGATTTAGTTCCGCCCATTTCGACCACCTTTCGACTTATTCATGACATGAAATCGACGTTGAATCTTGATCAATCTGAAGCTCATAAAGTTATTGGAACCTTATAATCGAATTTTAGACGATTATGCTTTTACGATGACTAAAATGGGAAAAAACCACACGAAAATCCGACACGAAATTGAGTTAGGTTAGGTTAGGTTAGGTTAGGTTACTTTAGGTTAGGTTTGGATGACATAAAAAAACTTAGAAATTTTTTAGAAATTTTGAAACTTATATTTTGATTTTCTTTTTGTTGAATTTTTGACATTTTATCAGATATTCTGATTTTTTTAA
The DNA here is from genome assembly GCA_959613365.1 of Balanococcus diminutus. NCBI lineage: Eukaryota > Metazoa > Arthropoda > Insecta > Hemiptera > Pseudococcidae > Balanococcus > Balanococcus diminutus. The sequence continues at coordinate 29,943,014 of OY390715.1, read as the reverse complement.
AATTTCATGACTTTTGGATATTTTGTCAGGCATTCTGATTTTCGAAATTTTTACTTACATCCCTTTTCAATTTTTAGATTTTTTCATTTCCTTTTAAATCTTTTCAATTTTTACATTTCCATAGACTTTTTTTTAATTTGATGAATTTTAGAAATTTTGTCAGACATTCTTATTTTCGGAATTTTTACAACTTGGTACTCAAAGAGAGAACTATGAATTCGGTCCTTAAGCTAGTACACTTGGCAAAGTATTACTTAGTACTTGAGTAACGTCTATGAATTCGGCCCTTAATCGACATAATGTTGACATCGATTTTAGGGCAACAATTTTTTACCACGGCACGGGTAACAATTTTTTTACCGCGGCCCGGGTAATAATTTTTACCAATTGTTCATTGAAAAAAAAAAAAAAATGAATACAAAAAATTCTTAAAAATAGTTTGAAACTTGAATTTTGAAAACTCTTGGCAATTTTTACAAATAATATAATATGACCTTTGATCAATTTGAAAAAAAAAATGAACCTCAAAAATTTTTACTCAATTTTGAAAAAATTGAATTCATAAAAAATAAATTCAAGCAAATTTCCAGTTTTTCCAAAATATCAAAATTTTTGTCTATTTTAGAATACGACTTCTAATTGACGTCGAAAAAAAGTCGATTTTGAAGCAAAATCTCACGAAGAATTTTGGGATTTTTATACCTGAAATCGACTTTAAAAATACATCGAAAAATTGTTGATTATTCACATCAAATAGATCAACTAAATTCGACTAAAATTTTACCCACATTCGACGTCGAAAATAAGTCAAGAATTCAGAAAACAGACCAAAAAGAGACTGAGTCGAGATGGGCGGAACTAAATCGACATAATGTTCACATCGATTTTAAGTCGATCTGGTGGTTTTCCAAAAATCGACATCTAAATTTCTAATTACCAAAAAAAGAAACCATTGATACCTAGGTAAATGTCACTTTTTAAATAAATATTTTAAAAAGTTTTTTTCCATATCATATTCTCCCTTTTTTGATTTTCATTTCTCATTAAAAAAAAAAATCAAAAATGGCGAGGGGCTCAGCGAGGTCACTGACATTCAGTTGGAGAAAAAAATAAAAAATCGGTAATTATTTTCTCCATATTTGTAACCAGCTAATGATGGATTCAGAAAGCAATTCGAAAATGTTCAAAATAAGGACTTTTTCCTATAGGAATTTTATAAAAATCTAAGGTTTGGTAAATTGCTCCCTGGACATCCTGGGTATAATTTTTCTACAATTCCTAGGTAGGTTAACTAGAGGTGATTTAAAAAAAAAGTCCTTTTCATGTATCCGAGTTTTATTTGTAAAAACAAAAAACTGATGGTTACAAAAGTGAACCCCCTTTATAGTCAGTCAGGACAACGAGCTAATGCTCGATGTCAATTTTCACCAATCAAAATGTACCTATTGACTAAAACAGAAACACTTCAAAGTATCAAAAATTGAATAAAAACACCAAGAGATGTACACGATTTTCCATTACGAGTCACCCCAAATGCAATAATTCTATTAAACACTTTCCTGATTAAACAAATCTACCACCTCACAAACAAGTTAAAAAGGCCGTATAATCATTCGAATTTAGATGGGATCTTTAAATACCTGTAAAAAGGTAATTATGCAATTTCCCATTCGCAGCCGGCTAACATTTTATAGATAGGATGATTTGTGAATAGTTCGCGTTAAAAAACAAGAATATGCAACTTGACGTACTCGCCGGCGAACAGCTTGCTATACATCTCAATGCAGGAGCAATTATGCACACTATCTGGCAAAAGGTTATACAATTTAATGTTCAAGAATGTAGAATAAGTTGCGTAACGATCTTGTTGCAGGCATAATTATCGACTGAAATAAGTCAGAATGCAATTATACATTCGCCGAGGTAGTATGAGTTGCGTGGTAATTTTTCGCAGGCGTTTCCAGCAGATTGTTATGCGGTAATACGTTCACGTGCGTTAAATGAATTGCACAGTTGGTTTTTTGCAGGCGTTAGAGTATCGTCGCTGGAGTTTTTATAACCGTTAAACAGTTTTTACTCACTAACAAGGTGGTGTATTAAAATTCTCGAATGGGGATGATATTTGCTCGAATTTGAAACCATTATTGCGCTTATAACTGCGCCATACACTTTCGTAAGGTTCTTTTTTCTATTATTCTTCTTCTTCTTCTTGCGCTTTTTACACGTTATCGAATAGAGGTAGCAATTTGCGCGCAATAACGAGACTTGACGGTATTAAATTTCGATGAAACTCGGTACTTTGACGGAGCGTATTGTACTGGCGTTCGCATAGAAGCGTACAAGTGTGCCGACGCGATGTTTCACATCATTTGATGATAAAGCCTCTCTATTCAACGATTAAGTGCCGAGTTTTTTTTCTCGCTTCTCCCCGATGCTACGTATAGGTATATCGTACGCAGATACCTATATATGTATATGAGAAATAAGTTAAAAATGGTAATCGCACATATCGTGTGCCTGCAGTAGTATGCTGTACCAGCGAATATACTCTTTGAAATTTAGTATTCGACATCGTTGCCGTCCGTTACAAACCATTGAATAACTTTACTTAACAGACGGCAAACCCGCCCTCTTTCGTTTTCTACCTTTCTTCTTGTATGTACACGGCGCGTTTCCACAGAATGTAATCGATCGTGGACCTGTGACGTCACATAACAGCCTCCTAAATTTTAGCATCGCTTTTCATCTTTTTTCGATAGAACACACTTTACATAATACACGTGAAACTCGGCGGTGGGATTTTCGAAATTTGTGTACAATCGCGAAATTTAGGTACCAATCTTGGGAATCTTTCGCTCTGAAAGGTACGATTCGCAGGGCGTTGATAGTCTCCTCGTCTCAGAATTCAGATACCGTTTTTTTACTCGATGTCGCGAAAAATTGGCTGACAAAAAAATTCACTCGGTACAAAAAACCGGCTGTAAAATTACGATCAAAAATTCAGAAATGAAGGAAAAAACGCTTACTTACAATTTTTTTTCTCTCACAGAAATGTGTTGAATGTGGTCCCAGTAGTCACCACACAAAACTCTCGGTACCCACCTGGCTTGCCACCTCCCCTAGGGGGCAGAACGTGCCTCCAACTTCCGTTTTTAGCGAATTACACGAGATGTTGGTGAGATAGCGTAAAATAGCTGGTATAATAAAAAATTCTACATAAAGTTTCCTATCAAACGATACCTTACATTGCAGCCCAGTATTCAATGCAAGCCCCATTAGGGGATGTGACAAATCAAACAATTTTTATAAAGGAACAATTTTTCATAAAAAACTCGAAAATTTTCACAAAAATGAAAAATTAGTATAGAACAGAACATTTTTCCCATAAACTTTCCTGTAGAATGATATAACTTCAATTTAGCACCTGCTCTCTCACCCCATTTGACCATCTGAAAATGAAATGGTACAGAAAAAAGTTTCAAATAAAAGTTGTCCACATTTCAATTCTAGATAATAACAGTTATTACCACTTTTTCATTTTAATCATTATTTTCTCAGAAAACTTACCTAAAGCTGCGGCATTTACTCCCAAAAATTGAAAATTTTCGAGCTTGTTCCAAAATTCTTTAGTTTTCACTGAATAACTTGAAAAATATCAGGAATTTGAAAAATATAGTCTGAAAGAACGTTGTTCCCTATACGATTCTGTAGAGAATGGTGTCATAGTTTGCCCCTTTACCACAATACAAGGGTTACAATAGGGGGACGAACCGTAAAAAAACTTGAAAAAACGTATTTTTTGTAAATAGGCACTTAATTCAGAAAACTTTAGAAATTGAAAAGAATAGTATAGAACAAAAAATGTTCGTCGTAAAATTTCCTACATAATTATTATGATGCTTGACTAACGGGACATGTCAGAAGTGTCAGAAATTGATTGAATGAAAACATGTTCAAATAATTGTTGTACTCTTACAAAACCAAAATTAGATAGATAGATTTATTTAAAGACGCCCGGCGTCGAGGCCATTAGCGAACCAAAATTATAGATACCATTCCCATTAGAAATTTTTATACGAATTTTTGAAATGTAAAATTTTGAGAAAATCAAAAAATTCAAAAAAAAAAAATCAAGAATTCAAAAAATTATTTAAAAAATCATCTTTGCACACCACCTGATAGAACCTGAAATATCTGTAATTACATATTTTTGCCTATCTCTAAAATTGAAGAAACTAGGGGGAGAATTTTATTTTAATTCATTCAAAAAAAAAAAATAATAATAATAATATTTAAATAAAAAAAAATAAATAAAAAAAAAAATAAAAAATTACTTCTTTGAATTTATGGTAGGTAATGTGCATCCTTTTTATATGTTACATGCAGCACCTACGAAATGCTGATAGGCAAATTTCACACATTACCTTAAATTCAAAGAAATGATTTTTAATGTTTTCCTCAATTTTTTTTTTTGAATGAAATGCAATGAAATTTTTCCAGTCCCTTCAGTTTCAGAGATAAGCAAAAATATAAAATGTATAATTTTGTTTGTTTTTTCATTTTCTATAAATAAAAGTGATGGGAAAAAAATTTTAAATAATTTTTTAAAGTTTTGATTTTTTTAAATTTTTTGATTTTCTCAAAATTTAAAATTTCAAAAATTCATAAAAAAATTTCTAATCATAACACTGTAACAGGCACCTATAAATTTGGTTTTGTGACTTACTCGAGTAGTACAACAATTTAAACATGTTTTCATTTCTATGGGTTTCTGACATTTCTGACATGTCCCTGTAAGAGACATTTTGCTGTTCTGCGTATTGCCCACTTTGCCCCATGCAATTTATTCTTTCTTATCGTTTTTTCTAAATAACTTGAGATAGAAGTAATTTGGAACCTTTATCGTGATAAATTGTTTTAAAAAGGATGAAATTAGCTTTCAGATGATGTAGTTAAGTTCTACTTTAAACAATTTTCTGATTTGTTGAATTTTTGAGACAAAAACGAGATGATTCATAAAATTGAACAAAATTGTAGGTACATCTTCTGAAAGCTGATATACCGCAGCTTTAGGTAAAGTTTTCTGAGGAAGTAATGATTAAAATGAAAAAGTGGTTGTAACTGTTATTATCTAAAATTGGGAGGTGAACAACTTTTGTTTGAAACTTTTTTCTGTACCATTTCATTTTTAGGTAGTCAAATGGGGTGAGGGGGCAGATGCTAAATAGAAGTTGTATTATTCTACAGGGAATATTTTTGTTCTATACCATTTTTTTTTTTTTTTTGTGAAAATTTTGAGTTATTTATGAAAACTATTCCTTTTTAAAAATTGTTTGATTTGTCACATCCCCTTTTGAAGCTCGCATTGAAGGGTGGGGTGCAATGTATGGTATCGTTTGATAGGAAATTTTATGTAAAATTTTTTATTATACCAGCTATTTTACGCTATCTTACCAACATCTCGTGTAATTCGCTAAAAACGGAAGTTGGAGGCACGTTCTGCCCCCTAGGGGAGGTGGCAAGCCAGGTGGGTACCGAGAGTTTTGTGTGGTGACTACTGGGATCACATTTAACACATTTCTGTGGAAAAAAAATTGTAAGCATTTTTTCCCTATATTTTTCCTAATTTTACTGGACTATACAGCTTCATCAAAATGATATTCGCCACTATTAACGAGATAGAGTTCAACCCATCGGATCGGTGAATTTTTCGTCTACGTCGTAAATTTTGCAAAACATTGATTTATAACGTCGAATGAAAAACGAACCGGCGATCAGTTAACACGAGTAACTATACGAATTCGCGTCGGTGGCCACGGCGTGGCGCGGCAGCGACAGCAGCAGCAGCACCGTACGCGCTCTATAAAAAATGATGTGTGCAAAATTTCTCAATTTTGATAAACTCGCTAGCACTTTTACTTTCAACGGTTCATTTCAACTTGAACAAAAGCAGTTTCGCCAACTTTCCTCGTAAATAAATCATACATTCTATGACTTTAACAGAATACAAACTTTATTACACGTTTTTATCATCTTCGCTTGCCTCTAATTTAGAAGAAATTCTCTAAGGGAAATTTTCATTAGTGGAGTGAAAGGGCTCACCTCGTTCGTGTTTTTTTTTTCGCTCTATCTACGCGTCGTCGCCCCCTCCCAGCCCGACAAATTTTCATCCTTTTTTACATACTATACGTGTGCGAGTTTTTTGATCGCCGGCGTGTGCGAAGGGTTTTAACGCGTCTAATTAAAAGGGCTAATTTATTTCCAGCCTGTTTTTCTGCAGACTTTTTCCCCTTCACCGAAGACCGCCGCCGCTGACGAGCTAAAAAAAAGAATGCATGTAACCTCGAAACCTATATTCAATTCGAAAAAAGCTTTTTTAAATGATTGTCCATGTTTGCGGCGATACGTCGAATCGAAGGGTTTTTCTTTCTTTTTCCACTTGTAATGTGCACCGGGTTCAGATCGTATCGCAGATGTCATTTTACAAACGAGAAGTTTCCTCGGTAACCTCAAAACACATCAAGATGAACGTTTACAAATAATTTGCACCGTTCGTACGACGACGCAGACGTCGCTCGCTCGGCCAGTTAACAACCTAAATTTTAAATCAATCGTAAATTTTGCTTTTATCGTTGACGTTTTTGTATATTTATTTTCATTGTTCAACAACATCGACGGCGTATAGTTGTGTTCGTTTCTTATCGCGGCGTACGTGACATACCGCCCTTATTGCCTTCTTTTTTTCCTACCCCCAAACTACTCGTATACCTACCTACCTACGTATGTTTGCGCGCTTATTTCCTACATACAGTTTACGCGTTTCTTTTCAAACACATACCAATACGAAGCTGGAAAATTTATCAATTTTTCATCGGTTACCGTATGTTGCACACCGTAACACGCGCCCTTTTTCTTGAGGGCGATTTTTTGAAATATCGCAAATTACCTACCTACTACCGTACTTTTTTGTTTATTTTTACGTTTAGGCTGCGTTGTAGAATATGGACGCAGATTTTATTAGGCGAATTCTACGCATATGTGTATGGGGTGTTGGCGAGAAATTTAAAATGTTTACCTACTTATGCGGTGAGCAGTAAGTTGGGAAAGTAGTTTTGTCGGAGCAGGTTGCTACAGTAGACTCATCCATGTACTATTGAAGTTATTCTCAAGCAGCCAATGAACACTTCTTAAACGTTGGACCATGTGGACATTGTGGACCACTGAGAAAAAAAAAAAAAAATTGAAAATGAGTGTTTTTCGAAATTTTTATTAATTTTTTTAACAAATTTCCCATCATTTTTGCCCCCTAAAACAGCCATGACACCCCCAAAATGATTACTATTTTTTATTTTTTTTGAAATTTCAAAACATGCCAAAAAGTATCCAAAAAATACCTAAAGAAAATAAAAACCGATCTTTTTCATACGTAATTTTTCCACATAATATACTTACCTCTGCGAAGTATGTATAATCTGAGAAAAATCAAACTTTTCCACTCACCTACTCCAGAGTAAGAATTTTTAATTTTTTCAACACTTATAGTGGGATTTTCCAGAGAGGAATGGGGTGAGGGGGTCAAAATTTTTGGGAGTAACATTTTGACCCACTTTGGACCCATTTCGATCAAGAGCTGATTTCACCATCTTACCAAGGAAGACCTATGGGAAAAATTTGAAAAAATTAAATCTCTAAAAATATTTAAGACATTTTTTTAAAAACTTGAAAAATTCTAAAAACGCGAAATAAAAAATGAATAATTCCAAAAATCTGAGTTTGGGAAAATTTTGAAAAAATTATAATCAAAAAAATTTTAAAAAAGCTTTGAAATTGAAAAAAAAATATATTAAATTGATTTCTTAAAAAAATAAAATTTGAAAATTTTCATTTTTAAACTTGATTTTTAAACATTCAAAGTTTGAAAATTGAAAGATTATAACAAGCTAGTTTATTTCGAGAGGGTTGCGTTATTTCTTTCTTTTCCGCCTTTTTTTCAAAAAAGATTAAAATTTAGTTTTAATAAAGAATTTATTTTTAGTTTTTGTTACATAAAATTAAGCAATTTACAGAGATTTTTCTTTCTTCGGCAGTTTCCTATTTTTTTGGTTGAATTAATTTATAAAAAAATAAGTCATTTCTTAATCTGTGTGTTTTTTTTTTGAATCAAAGATTTTTTCAACAAAATATTACAAGCATAGATAGGTATGCTTTTTTAAAAATATATTATTGTTGGAGGGGGCCCCGGGTGTCGAAATATATGTTACAAAAATTGTGACCAATGTCCAACAAAATATTGCAAAAACCTGAAAAAATCTATAATTATGTAGGTATATTATGTAGAATTTTCAATAGGTACCAGATTTCATCAATTCATATTTACGGCAAACTGAGTAGGCAAATTAATATACATCATAACGTAGCATTTACGGCAAACCGAGTAGACAACTTATTATACTTACTTACATATTTTTAGATAGTTACAGTACAGTTAGTCAAGTCGACCTGAATACTGAGTAACTTTAACTAGCCAACTTAAAGGCTTGCATATGGATTGTTTTTATTGATTTAAAAAATTGCTAAAACAGGATTTTCTACAAAAAAAAAAAAAAAAAAAAAAGATAGTTAATCCGAATTTTGAACCCATTTCATTTGAAATTCAATTTCAAATTTCTGTAAACTGTAAATTTGATTTTTTTAAAACAAAATTTTCCTCCTTTTTTTCAATTTTGTGTCAAGTTTACATATTTTTATTTTTTCTTATTCATTTCATTTATTTTTTATTATTTCCTATTTTTTATTTATTTTTAATTGTAAATTCTTACAATTGGAATTGTAACATGGTATACTTACTTTTTTCTAAATGGAAATTTTTTTTGATAAAAAGAATTCAATCTTTTTGAATCAAAGTTTCTCCACTTCATGGAACAACATTGAAGAAGAATTACTGAATTAGTTTGAGTCAACCGTGAATTCGAGTTATCAATGCTCACTTAGCGAGGTTTGATGGTATTTTAAAATATACAGACTTTTAGATATTTTGTCGAACTTGATAAAACAAATTGTATCTCGCCAAGAGTCAAGATTTCCCTTCTTAAGCACGTTGTACAAGTTTTCAAAAGTCAAACAAGCTGTTGAAACTTTCCGGACCTTCATTATGTTCCACGTTTTTTTACGCAAATTTAATAAAATAACCATTAAAAATTTAAATATTTTGATTGTTAAAAATTAGCAGGGAAATGAAAATATTAGAAACTGAGAAAATTTATAAAACAGGAAGAATTAATGAAATCAGAAATCAAGAAATTAACAATGGGTTTCAACTTTTCATTGAAAATAATCATTCAAAACTGTCATTAAAAATACCTAATAAATTTTTTACTGAAAAAATTATCACTTGAAAATTTTAAATTTCGTCACTAAAAATTATTACAGTACTGAAGGTTAAGGACCGAATTCATAGACGTTTTTTGAACGTAGTGCTAGTGTTAGTTAGTAGACTTGAGTAAGTACAAGTACAAGAAATCCTGTACTAGCCCTTAAGTATGACTTGACACTTACTTAAGTAACACTTGGTGACTATGAAACGAAATTTTAACGAATTTTCTTTGTTTTTATAAGTGTCACTTGGCCCTAACTTATCCAAGTGTTACTTGGTACTCAAAGAGAGAACTATGAATTCGGTCCTTAAGCTAGTACACTTGGCAAAGTATTACTTAGTACTTGAGTAACGTCTATGAATTCGGCCCTAACCCTTTTTTTTATACTAAAAAATTACCACTAAAAAATGTTTCTTAAAAGTTAAAAATTTTTTGCTGAACATGATTATTTTACTATAATAAATTTTTAAAACAGCAAAAATTTGAATATTTGCAGCATCTAAATAAAATTCAGATTACTTTTTCACTAATGAAAAACCATAAACACTGACCCTCTTCCTGCCACCATATCTTTCTTGTTAGCAATCAACATTATTATTTTATACAGAAATTCACGAAATACATAATTGGCGACTTTTTGAAAGGTTTGCGAAGCAACTTCACCTTATTGTAGACGGATATCCGGGATTACTTAACAATATGTCTTAGGTAAACTAACCTTTAATGGGTTTAAATAATGTAATCTCGTGCCAGAGTTGAAACTGCGCTCGATCCGTACCGGTAGTATTAATTGGTGGGTTTCGCTTTCGCACCAAATGTTTGGTCTGATTTAGCGCAATGTGACCTGAAAACTTTAATTAGCGAGATGTTAAACTCTATCGTCGTAACGAACATGGACGATTTGTTCGTCTGAATACGAAATTAGCTTATTTTTAATGCAGTGTGTCCGTCGTTGTAGCTATCGATGTACTTATTATTATTTAGAGAATCTAAGAAATCAATCTAATCTTATATTGGTTTGTTTATTTTTGTTACAGGGAAGTATGATGGGTTCCGGTGCAAAAATGTGGGGTAGTGCGAGAGGGTGACCAGAGGTGTTGCCTCTGGGCACGGAAGCAACAATGGGTAATAAGTTGAGTACCTGCTCCTGCGGCCCTCTCATTCGAAAAGCTTATCGTTACGAAGACTCCCCATGGCAAAATTGCAAAAGAAGAGACGGACATTTATTAAGGTATATGCTGGCTTCAATCTGTCCTAACAACCTTTTTTAATATCTACCTACCTGGGGAGCGACGAGTTCTAAAACTTTTGAAAAATATATCTAGATTATGGGCCGAAGTATTTCACGTAAGTGCAAGCGGCACCGGAACTATAAAATGGGCACAAGTTTCCGAAGATTTGGTTCCAGTAAATATTACCTGTATACAGGATCATCCGGAGTGTGTTTTTCATATAACAGCTTACAATAGCCAGGTGGATAAAATTCTCGATGTACGACTCGTGCAACCAGGTAATTTATCTTTTGGCGTTTTTATCGAATAGTCACGTGCTGTGTAAGATGAGCCAACTGAATACCTTCCAATACTAACCTACTCGTGTGTATAAATTTTCAGGGACCAGAATCGGACAAGCGTCTGAATGCTTTGTTTATTGGAAAGATCCTTTAACCAATGATACTTGGGGCCTTAATTTCACATCTCCCATCGATGCTAAACAGTTCAGAGAATGTTGCGTAAGTATTGCAGTGAAATGTACTTCAAGGAGATAGGCATGCTGAATGTAGGCATAGGTATGATTTTGAAAACGTACTTTTTTGCTTGCAGTCACCCTCTTTCAAGTTTTCTCGCAAAGCCTCGTCTTCCTATTCTTTAAAACTGGAACCTCCGAATAAACAAAGTAAAGTTAAAACTAAGCGAAAACCATTATCAACACCAGCATCACCAAGTAGATCGAGAGAACCTCAATGTACATGCATGACTGCAGATCAGTACGCAAGGCTTAAAGCTCAAGATCCAAGATTTAGAGGTAATTCATTCAATCACCAATCTCCCAATTTACTATTGATATTGTTCTAACGAAAAATAATATTTCAGGATCTTCCACATTACCTCGCACGCAATCTAAATCAGAAAACTGTACAGATGTTTCTGGTTCCAATACGTTACCGAGTAGAGATAAGGCTACAACTGGTACCTCGAGTGGTTCATTATACGATACCGTTGGTTCGGATAAGAGTAAATCAACAGGTTCGATTAAACAAATGAAAGATCGCGAAACAGCCACACCAGGTGGGAAAATATCCTCTCATATCACCGCAAATGCTCAAACACCTCATGCTACCACCAGCACCAGTACAAGCACATCACAAACTGATGATGTAAGATTTGTAAACTATTCAACTCTCATTTCTCATCTTCTTAATACCATTCTCTCCCTTTGTATTCTCAAATCCATAGACCGAAGGGACTTGCAAAAGCGAAGGAGTCCAGGCAGGTATCCATAAAACGTCTACGGGCACTTGTACTCCACGTTTATCAGTTTCTGGTAAAGATTACATGGATGATCCCAATATTATCATTAACCATATTTCATCGTCGAATGTTGGTCACGGTAGAAACATTAGAAGCAATACTATGAATAAATATATGAGAGATGATCTCAGAAGAGGTAACTGTCATAGTATTCATTTAAATCTAGACATACCTCAGATTCTTTTTACCTATGACTTTATATCATCACAGGAAATGGAATGAACGTTGATTCGAATACATTAAAACGGATGCTGAAACCAATGCCATCTTTGGAAAGTCCTGTAACCAGTCCAGAGATGTCTCGCAGACGCTACCATTACTACCCTCTGAATGCTGCACAAGGAGGTGGTTACTACCATCATATGAACGACAGTGCTAGAGATGGTGCTCTATCAGAACCTGAAACACATTCGCGTCACAGACCATCGAGAATATCTGGTATAGTTTCATAGCTAAGTAGACATGCAGACTATTCTGTGAGTAGTGAACACCACTTGGAATTTAGATACAACCAATTCCAAGAGATTAAAATCCTTATGCACATAAATATCAGATGCCTAATTTTGAAGATGAATACAAGCTACCTACTGAGCTTTTAAAATTGGAATTTGCAAAGCAAAATCAATTCGAAACACCACATTTAAAAACATGTCTAATGCTGGGAGTGGAAAGCACTTCTAGAATACATAAAAGTTGGGGATGTCTATCTTTGAAATTGCAGGGGTGGCAACAGGAAATTCTCTGTCAAAAGTTTTATCTGGGGCATTAGCGAGACATGAAAATTGCAATATTCCATCAAGACAATATTGATTCAACTTTTTGTGAGGAATAGAAGATGTGTGAAAAATTGAAAATGAAGGTGCTACAGAGCTCCAAGCATTGAAAAATACTGTTTTTTGTTGTTGTTTTTTTTTGTTTGTTTGAAAAATATTCACTTTCAAATCTCTGTTGCTAGGTACTTCATTTTCAAAAATCGACAATAACTATTTTTGTTCTTCACAAATAGTTAAACCTTTTTTACGTATGGCTATGACGAAATTCTGAAATGTTTGTTATCCATTGCCTCTTCAAAATCAAGAGACCCCCCTGTGCACATGGATGTTTTTAAAAAAGCTAGATCCAATTATAAATCCTTATGTCCACTACTCACCAAACACTCTGTATTTATATCTTATTCTAGAATCTAGATCTTGATATATTTTAAAAAACTTTCTAATTTTTACTCCAGGTTCGAGATCAACCCATGATATCAGTCGAGAGCGAGATTACGCCACAAATCGTCTATACTTGGATCTAGATCGAGACGGCATTGGTAGAGGGCACGGAGACTTCGAAGACACATCACCACCATCCGATAACGATCTATTCGATAACCAGTGTTACGCCACCACACCTAGCTCAAGCAATGGTAATTCAGACTTAGACCAGCCGTCACATACTGTAGGAGGTGATGTAGTTTACATAATAAAGGTAGACGGATAGTGTGATTGGTATTTTAGCCGTCGATTGCAGAGTGATCTCGTCCTTTTTTGTTGTTGTTTGTATGTGTAAATATTGTATTCGTACCTGTGATGCCAGGTCCAGCTGCATGTCTTCAGATGCGAAAACCCCAATCTCCGATTTTCGAACATCAAAGTCGTATTCGCAAATTGGATACAGTTTAGAGGAGTTTTGTATAAAGCTTTTTTGATTACCTTTGCTTTGTATTTCGAAAATTTTACGATAATTAACTGAGTTTTGAAACGTACATATTTTTATTTTTATTTTGGAATTGCTTTCTAAATATAGATTGTTTTGTAATCTAGGTTTCCATTCAGGAAAGTAGATATTGAATAAAATTAGGTCCCACTATTTCTGTTTCCTTTGTATTTCGCATGCTAAATGTTCGTCAGTATTAACCCAATTCTTTGTTATTTTACTGACATTTTTTTATTATTAAAATAGGTAGGTACCTACCTAACTAGTTTACTCTGAGTAATTTACCATTATTAAAAAAATCAATTAAAAATATGTGCAATTCCTGACAGAAAAATTGAAATTATTAGAACATGCCACTGGTCAATAATGTAACGAATAACCATAAAAACAAATTTTCTTCAGTAATTCTTTTCACAATATACTTAATCCTTTAAAAAAAAAAAAACTCGTCCCTGCTTTCTATACCAACCCACTAACCATCTCACATTCTTCTTTCTTCTATCTTTTTTGGTTACTACATCATAATTTGATTTTATAAATGTGACGGGAAGATTCCGTTCACCTTTGTAATATTCCACATTCACTATTTCATAATTAATTATTGATATTTTTTAGGTCGAGTGAATGCGGAAAATGCAACCGTTAGTACACCGAGTTCACCGACTAGTAGATTATTACTCGAGTACGAGATGCATTTACGAAACACGTTGGCACGTGGTATGGATGCGGAGAGTTATAGTTTGCATACCTTTGAAGCGTTACTTACTCAAAGTATGGAAAATTTAGGTAAATGAAGCAACTTTTATTATGATTCTAATCTTTCAACTGAAGAAGTGTTTTTATGGGTTAAAATCATCAACTGATGGATTTGATCTTCATTGTGGAATTTAAAAAAAAAAGTCAAAACTTCTGGATTGAATAATATTATTGTTCCCTAAACTAAGAACAGCAACTAAATTTAGATTTTTTTATGAAATTGATTCTCACTAAATTGCAGGCATAAGATACTTTATAAAAATTTTGTTCAGCAACTTGAATAGATCATCTTATTCAAAACTTATCCTACTTTAAGGACTTGAAGAAAAAAGTTTTTTGGGATTATGAGTTGAATGTAACACACATTTATAAGTATTTATAAAAACTTTTCAAATTAGCTAATTATATATTTTTTTCTTACAGAATTTGCCGAAAAGTTACCTCAAATAAATACCAGGAGCCCGCACATCAGTAGGCGCAGTAAGCCTCACAACATATTTACAACCATACCTAATATACCCAGCGTTCTATTTCATGATCATACTAATAAAATGACACTTCACAGGGCAAATGGGAACGAATAGCAGCAATAAAACTGCAACATTACCTCATCGTCTTAGTTTAGACCGAGCAAATAGTACAAGCCGAGATAGAGAAGGGTACTATAGCGATAGAAACGAATTAGCTAGAGAACGAGATAGGGATCGTGGTTACCTTAGTGATAGAGAACAACGAGATCGCGGTTACCTTAGCGATCATAATATTTCATCGTTAGTATCGACTTATTGTCTATTTTTGAATTTCGAACCTCAATCGAACGCTAACTTTTGCAATTGCCTGCGACAGAAACCGATGCAACTCGTGCTTAGGCGGTTCCTCGCGTAGTCAGTGGTTCCGTCACAGCGACGGTTGGCGTTCCGGTACATCAACCATGAGCAGCATGAGTAGTGCTGGGTATGGTGGTTTAGGCTCTTCATTCCAAAACGATGTTCCTTTAAATACAAAACGATCCGCGTGGGAATCTTTACCTTCGCTTCGACACGAGGGCAGCATTTCTGACGCTGGTTATAAATTAGGAAGATCAGATTCTCTCGAAAGAAGGTAAATAAATACTTACTTATACAGATTTATTTAACAGTAAAAATGTATTTGGTTATTCAAATCTCATTTTTTGACTCGATTTTTATTCTTTTTCAGAGCATTACGCGATAGACACGATCCGTACCGGTACGATCGTGACGGAATGTTATCTCATCAGACATCAGTGGAGAGCACGGATTCCAAATTATGTTATTTAACATCTTCAGAGGTCAGATCATTTGTACAATTTATTTTCGTAGTTTGCTTTTCACTGTAACAGTGTGCTATAATTTAGAAAGCTTTTTCGATTGTTGTTTTGAATTTGGTAGTTTTATTCGCTTACTCTTCATGTCTAATTTGTTTTAATTCATTAACGTTTCTCGTTTCATGAGCAGGTACACCGATTCAAGATAACAGTCGTGTGAAATATTTCTTCCAATTTTCCAGATTGTCGATGTTGAAAATTCAGCCAATTGGTGTAATTAGCAGTTTGAAAGGGAACTGAAATACAGGGCGTCTCCTGAGCAATGTAGAAAAATCCATCAGATGAATAGGCGACTCATAAGAAATAAAAAATGTCATATATGTGCACACAGGGTGTCCCGAACGTGAAGCATACTTTTTCAAACATAGATAGAACCAAACTAATGAAAAACTTTACATATTGTGCCTATCTTTGTAAATGAAGGCGCTACAGAGGTTGGAAAATAGGAATTTTTTCTTGATAAAATGGACTGGCGACACTGCATTTCAAAAAAAAAATATTTCGATAAAGTCAAAAAGTTGTGATCACACTGATGTGCATATCTTTGGAATTGAACGAGTTATAAATTCAGCAACTAATTCTTGCCGAAAGTATTGCATGTCCATATTTTTTGAGGAGCGCTAAAAAGACGTGAAAATGCAAAATTTTGCGAAACAAATGGAACTGGTATGACTTTTTGGGAGGAATAAAAAAAGTTATAGGTACAAAGAATTTGTCTGCCTTTGAAAATGAAGGTGAAACACGACTTCAAACATGAAAAATTCTTATTTTCGAAGTTTTGTTGCACCTTTATTTCCAAAGATAGGAAAAATTTTTCACGTAACTTTTTTGTTTCTCTCAAAAAGTTATGCCAGTTTAATTGTATTATTTTCACGGAGTTTTGAAATTTTTGAAAAGCACTGCCCCTTCAAAATCGAGAAAAGTACCGTGTGTATGTAAAGTTTTTCGTTTATTGGATTCTGTTCCTTTCAAATTTTTGAAAATTCCCATCATTTCCCGGTCATCCTGTGTGGCGTTCTTCGCAAAAATTGAAAGAGCAAGGGAAAAATGGTGATTTTTTTTAATCAAAAATTTTAGGGGACTAAAATTTTTTTTTTTTACTTTTGATGTTTTTGCCCAATTCTAAAAATGAAGGTATTACAGAGCTATAAAATTTAAAAAATACCTAATGGTTTTCTATTTTTCAAAGCTCTGTGGCAATTTTATTTCTGAAGAAAGGCAAATTCAAAAGGAATTTTTTTTTGTTCCTCTCAAAAAGTTGCACTCATCGCAGTATTGTCATAAAGGAATTGATCATTTGTAAGCAAAGGACATCTCGTGCAAGCTACGAAAATTTCAAAATTACATTAAAACATTTACCTATCTACATCAAACGGGTGTAACTTTGTGAGAGAAACAAAAAAGCAATTTGAAATTTGCCCATTTTCAAGGAACCTTGAACTTCGGAAATACTAATTTTCAAAGTTTTTTAGCACCTTTATTTTCATACTTGGGCAGAAAATGTGAATGGTAAAAATCGTTTATTTTTTTAAAGCCAAGTTTGATCAAAAAGTGTGCTCCTATTTTTATTTTTATTCACTCCTTCAATTTTTGAGATAAGCACCACGTTTATACAATGATTCTTGTTTTATATGAGTTGCCTGTTCAATCTTGAATTTCCCTACACCTCTCAAGGAACACCCTATTGTATTTCGATTCCTGTAATCGGAAAGTTATGCAAATCATTTCACACGAATGATACCTTGACTGCTGTACCTGTCTTTGAAAGTATCATATTAAACAACAAAACACCCTGTACACGGTTCCTTTATTATTTTGAACACAATTTTCATCTCATTTTAATTATTATTTTTTGTTGTTGCTCGCAATAAATTTACATCGATTTATGTTTTCATTTGGAGGGAGAAAGTATTGAGAAGTGTTTTATTTATATCAGCATACCGTACTCAGGCGTGTGCATCGAGTAAAAACTACACATACGTACCGACTAGTATCAAAAATTGATAAATTTACGTGTTACATCAACTCTTTCAGACTATTAAGATTGTTGGGTACTTTCAAAATTTTCAGATAAATCAATATTTTCAGATAAAAATATCTATCTATCAAGTGGAACAGTCTGCAGCTAAGTAGGTACGTGGTAAAAAGTTCAAGTAGGAATGAAAAAATTTGCACACGCCATTAAACGCTTTGATGCGGCCCGAAAGTTTTTTTTTTACTTACCATGTAAAGGTAGATATCTCCTTCAAATCAAAGGGTAAATCCTCTGGGATAATTCAAATCATATAAATCATTAAAAAAACGAAGATAGTTTTTCAAAAAATTGAAATGACCATGAAAAAGTTCCAACCTAAACGCTACAGGGTGTCCAAAAATGATCTCTTCGCGTTTTATTGCCATAAAAATACGTACCTACTCAATCCCTCTAAAAAAATATGCCTCTCTAAATTATCCATCTAACTTGCTTCGTTGTAAAGGTTGCATTTTGGAAAATAATTCCAGTTTAAAAAACCAGAGGTAATTGCGCTCTCGGGGACTAGGAAAACGTTTGTGTTTGGTTTGTTCTTATAACGCTTGTTAAGGAATTAAATCAGGTTAGCGGTTTAATTTATTAGCTTCATTCGCAGGAACTCCTGGTAGCTATTTAGTTGATTTTGAAGTAACCCAAAGATGTTTTTTATTATTTTTATAATACATATTATTATATACGAATGCGTAATAGTAGCTCGCGCGGATTCGATGATACTGGTAATTTGCGCCGCGTAATAGCGAACTCGAAATGGTTATTTGGGACAAAGCGTTATTTTTTATACGCTTTACGATGCCGCCACATTGCTACAGTTGCGTGTGTATATATTTTCGTGTACCTACTACAGTACTTACTGAAACAAATTGACTTTTTTTTCTCTCTCTATAGTCTAGTCTACTATACAGTCTACAATACAAATTAGGGGAAAAACTACATCCTCTCTCGTGATCATTTTATTCGAGTATATAAAATTTTTAATCATAAAGTCACACAGCCTTTTCAACACACAATAAATTCTCTCTCCAATTCACATTATAGAAATTGCGATGCGTGAGCCATTAATTGATTAAATTTTTTTTGTATTTAATTTTATACCTAAATCTATAATTATGGGAATGATTTTCCCATATCTATAGCGTAGTCATGTAATTAATTATATAAAATCAAAATCCCATTAGCTCATTTGTAGTAACAGAGCTCTCGTTTTTGCCATTTAGATGCGTTTTTAAGATTTTGGCACAAATGGGAACTGAGAGAGTAGCGCAAAACATTACCAGATCAATTATATCCGCCAGTGCTACACACGTATCGATCACAAAGGACCAAACTTTTACACTTTTTCGGGGAACGCAGCTGTCAGCATTTCAATTTCTATATGATTTGGAGAGAATCGTGTTTGTAATAGCTGCTCTATTTAAAACCTTCTCTACTTTTTCACCTCAATTTTTCTGCATATCGTTTATCTCGCACCTTTTTTTTCCAAAAAACATTTAAAAAAAAGAAAAAATAAACGTTAATTTCAAGTGTTATAATTTTTTCGTTAAAATCAGCCGTATAGCTTTCGTCTCGCATAATCAGACGCTCTCGATCGTAGATCGTAGACTTAAATTTATAGCGTAGTCGATTCGAGTATATCGATTAATTATATTATATACTTGAAATTACCTACCTAACTTAGATGTATCTATAGTTTACCTACTATTTTTATTTTTCTATTTTACATATCACCAGCGTAGGTGTGATAGTCGAATAGAACTTGTTTTAGAAAACATGTTAATAATTTTTGCATATCTCGAATACGTCGAGTAGGTATAAACTAACGTGCCTTTGTTCCAACGCCTATGGATAATTTATCTAAAGTTAAGGGTGATATGGAATTTATACAAGTAAGTATTTTACAATAGGTACCTATCTAAAATATCCAACTAATGAATTAATATCGAAGAAAAGATCAACTCGGCGTTAAACAACTTAAAGCAACTCATCCTGCAATCTGGCATTATTCAAAGTAAACTTTAAAATAACAACATATTTTCGTGATTAATGTGCTTCGAGGAAATATACAATATTTTACAGACGCGATACACATCTAAGCAGTTTATATAACGCTTGATAATATAACATTAGTTAAGTTTTTAAGCAACAGGTGCGTTTTATAAATTACGAAAACGCCGTTACTTACGCGTCTGACGTATGTACTTCCTAGGTACCTTACCTACGTCTTATATCCGCTTATACTACTTTTTTACACCTTTCCTGGACATTAACTCGATGGGTACGTGTTATTGTACATTTACCAGACAATGATGCCTTAGTCTTCAGTTTTTGTTTCGTAATTGTCCAGTAAAGATATTATGCAAGAAATTGACGATTTTTTGATGAAGTGAGCTGAAAAAAAAAGAAAGAAAGATTCTATCGTTAATACCTTTAGCGCTGACTAATGGTTTTATATGCGAGTACGTTTTACTCACAATATTATAATTTAGTAATTTTGTTTCAACATAGAGAGCGTTGCACTAAAGTCCTAATGAAGTTGTCAAAAACTATTAATTCATTAAAGCATTTCTCATAATATTCAAAAGTCACATAGCCCGTGTAGCAAGGTCGATGCTAATTTCGATATAAATGTCGACACATCGAAATCGGTCACTTTTCGATCGTACATGTCGACACGATTGTGGATGGTTTGTCGAGCTTATTATCGACATGTTTGTCGACCGTCCAAATATGGCTCGACATGTCGAGCCATATTTGGACGGTCGACAAACATGTCGATAATAAGCTCGACAAACCATCCACAATCGTGTCGACATGTACGATCGAAAAGTGACCGATTTCGATGTGTCGACATTTATATCGACATCCACATCGACATTTGCAATGGTGAGATTTTGAAAAATATGCCAAGTTCAAATATTCAGTATAAGTATATATTAAAATTACACCAAAAATAGTGTTCAAGCCAACATTTCGACATTTTTTGTCAAATATGCGGCATTGAGGCCACCTTTGTAGCTGGACACATGCGAGTGTCCAACTAACATAGAGATGATTCTTAGACCTTATGTACTAATTCGCAACACACTTTATCTGCGAGTATCACAATCACCCTCAAGACGTCGACAGTCAAGTCGATGCATTATTCGACCCTCGACAATTAGATCGACATTAACTCGACTTAAAATTCCTCTGGTCAACACTGTCGACAGTTAAGTCGATGCATTATTCGACCCTCGACAATCACATCGACACTATCTCGACTTAAAATTCCTCTGGTCGACACTGTCGACAGTGAAGTCGATGCATTATTCGACCATCGACAATTATGTCGACAATAACTCGACAAGTCGTTGTATTATTCAAAACTTTGAAAAATAAGAAAATTTTGTGATTCTTTCAAAAATTATTTATTCCTGAGCTTAAAATGTTCTTATTAATTGTTTTTACATATAAAATTTGTAAATTTAATTGGCAGAAATTTTCGACATAAATGTCGATGCGTTTATCGAGTATCGATTTTTACATCGACTTGTCTATGTAGAAAAACAACGTTTTCTAAATTATAGGAAAATACTGAGAAAAATTCAAAAATTTTGATTGAACAGTTATGTTTAACATAGAACATTACTTTAAATCTCAAATATCATTTTTAATTCATCGTTAACCGAGAAAAAAATGTGTCTGAATTTTGTCGACATAAATGTCGATGTCGACAATTGCTACACGGGAGGTATTGATAAATTTGAGAATGGGCCATGGGGACATTGATTCGTTTGTGGCTAGTTCCTATTATTGTTCGGTGTTCAAAAATCAAAATCAAGAAATAAGTACTAGTTAGTAGTTACAAGCTTTGATAATTTATTTCCTAAAATTCATTTTTTTTAAATGAGTAAACGTTTTTTGCAACTTTTATTTCATCTATTCTTTCCTATTGGTTAATTTTTCCTCTACAATGCATTTTTTATTTATTTATTTGGTTATTTATTTTCAATTCCAAAAATTAGAAAACATTTTATGGATTTTTTTTTTTTTTTTAAATCCAAAAACAGATTTAATATCATATCGATAAAAAATGTCAAAAAAGGAATAGAATGTTTTTCAAAAATAGAGAAAAAGTGGAGCAAAAAATTTTTCATTACCCTACGAAACTTTTTTTCGAAAAGTTGAAAAATTAGGAAAACTATCAATAAAAAATGATTTTAAAATTAATTGAAAATTTTGGAACAAAAATTTCCTGGAAAATTCAATTAAAAATTTCAAAAAAATGAAGAAAAAATAAGTTGAAAATTGAAAAAAAAAAAAAAAAAAAAATGAAAAAAAAACTTTTTAAAGAAATAGTTTAAAAATTTTAATTCAATTTTTAAGGGGACAAAATGAAGAGAAAAAACTGGGATTGGACAAGTTTTCAATAGAAGCGTTGAGGAAATGTTTCCAAAAATTCAAAAAGTTGAAAAAAGTAGAGGAATAAATGTTGATTTTGCGGAAAAGTGTACCTATATAATAACGCACGAGAAAAGTTCTTCAAACATTTGCAGAATTGAAAAATATGTTGAAAGAAGGAAAATTTTGAAATTGTAAAAATTAATGAATACCTAATGAATAAAAAAATGAAATAAAAAATTTAGTGCAAGTAAGGATTTAAAAAAAAAAAAAAAAAAAAAAATAGAGAAGTAGCGAAAAATTTTGATTAAAAGGCAAAATTTAGGAACTTGAAAAATAAATCCAATATATAGATAATTAAAGAAAAAAGTGAGGGAAAAATGTCAGCCAAGGGAAAAAGTTTACAAAAGAATGAATTAAAAAATGAGTTTTAGGAATTAAAAATGAATAAATTCAAAAATTCAAGTTAGAAAAAAAAAAGTTGAATCAAACGAAAAAGTTTACAAGAGAAACCACAATCTTTATCAAAAATCTGAAATATTAAGAAAAATGTTGATAAAAAGCATTTAAAAAATGCGAAGATTAATTGCAGAGAAGAAATTAGGGGAAAAATCGGGGAAAATTTTGGTTTAGCCGAAAAGTTATTATAACTTTTAAAAAAAAATGAGAAGTTGACAACAAGAAATGGATGGAAAAATTTTTCTCACGAAAATGTTTTCAAAAATTGAAAAAATACGTTTTAATGAAGAAGTGAGAAAAATTTAGAAAACGAGTTCTAAAAAAAATATGCAAAATAGATAACAAAAAAATAGGTGGCGGGTTCTGCGCCAGGTGAGAAAAGTTTGTTTTCTTTCATTGAATTGTTTCCAATTACACATGTGAAAAAAATCGGCAACAAAAGAGATAAAAAAAAATTTACGCACGAGAATGCTTTCAAAAATTGAAGAAAAAAACGTACGTTTTAATGAGAATATGAGAAAAATTTAGGGAATAAGTTTTAAAAAAGTATAAGAAACAACAAAAAATGAGTGGCGGGTTCTGCGCCAGGCGAACAAAAATTCGTTCTCATTCATTGATTTGTTTTCAATTACCCACACAAAAATCGGTAAAAAAATTTAATAACGAGAAAAAATGAAAAAAATTTTACTTACGAAAATATTTTCAAAAATTGAAAAAAATATTTTGATGAGAAAATGAGAACAATTTTGGTAATGAGTTCTAAAAAAAATGTATATAATACGTAATAAAAAAAGAGTGACAGGTTCTGCGCCAGGTGAACAAAAATTCGTTCTCATTCCTTTTTTTTTCTCGCATCATGCCCAACACCAAATAACTTCAATTATTACTACCAACTAATTTCTTTCTTCGCATACGCAAAATACCTTAATCTCGCCACACGATTACAAATTCGTATAGTAAAAACCGTCGAAGAATTTAATTTGCACTGTTTAATTATATGACACCGTTGAAGCGACGGTTGGCTGGTTGGTGGAATTTATAGCATTCATGTTACAGCATCCACTCAACCGACACCTCACAAAGTAAACTTCTAAGCTCTAAATCGAAGGAAATGAGACTGGTAATCAGTTTATTTAAACGATGTATCCCTCTTAAAAGGAGAAAATAAATGTACTTCGGTAACGGTAAATCGCTATTTTACTTTAAACGTTTTCGTAGCTTTTATCAAAACCTCGCGAGTCGATAAATTAAAACGAACAAGTGAAAATGTCTCCATAAAGCGAATAAATTGTTGGAATTTATTTTATTAAGTACGCGAATGTGTTCCCTTTCTTGTGTTAATTGAGATTCTACGAGCTTTCCGAAGTGAGTAGAAGGTGCGTGTTGTGAAAATCGTAAGTACACGTATCTGGAATTTACGTATGTTTGAAAAAATTCTTACTTCTAGGTACCTACTTGCGGTATGTTTTTTAAAGACGTGTATATTGTAATATGGACTTGCCTTCGTCGAGATTCGAGAACTTTGGAAAGTAAAAAACTCGTATGGATGCGGAATATAGTTTCCACTTCGTTGACGTAAATAATGAAAAACTTCCACCGTTATATTTTTTTATCTGCCGTCATCTCGACAAAATTAATCTCAATATTGTAAAAATTTAAAAAAATGAGAATCTCGACGAAACGTAACAAACAAAATGTACCTTTCGATGTATTAAAGTAGACCTTGTGAAGTACGTAGCCCAATCTCGCACTATCAGCTAAGCTGAAAAAAGGTGCGAGAATAGTCGAGTATCTCGGTTCATTTCTCAAATCTTTCGCCTCATTAATTTCAAACAAATCTGCGTACATTTTAGGTAGGTACCTACGATGATAGGCCGTATAACGGATTATACGTTATACTTTATCTCGTTTTAAGGCATATTATTAAAGGTGACGAGTCTGTCTATGTTTATTAAAAAGGATGAACTATTCAAATGATTTTAACATTATTTTAAAACGACTTGGCGTGCGAAACTCGTCGCGTCCTTTAGCCGCAGCTAAATCATTGTCGAGGGTTGTTATTCACTGTCACCGTTAATTTCTCACTTCCTTCCATAGAACGAGAGATACATTTTCGTATTTAATTTATTCCTCGCCCTTTGATATTTTTTTATTATATTTCTCATAATTAACTTCTGGTGACGTTAAATGCAATTTTCATTATGTCAGATGTAAATTATCTTCGGAAAATATTTCACCTTATTGATGACTTCTTTTTTTCCTCCTTCTTCTTCGTACCCCCGGCACAATGTTTTTCCTCTACCAAATTGATCGCTCGTTCGGGTTCGTTACACGTGATTTTTTTCTGCGAATTTTTTCCTTTTCCAAAGACATAACGCGTTTAGTTGAAATTAACATTTTAATTTACAACAGGAATTAATATCAAATTATAATTCGGCAGAAAGGCAAAATCAACGCAACCGTGAATGCAAAGATGTAAATCCCTCGTATAATCAAGTTAGCTGTGAATATTTAAAACTTATAAAACGAGAAGAAAAATTTAATTACATTAAAAAAATACGAGAATTTTCGCAACGCTCTGTAGCGAAAACACCATTGCTTTGTTTGTACGCTCAAGTCGCTGACCTGTAAATCAAACTGGAACTTTCCACGCGTTCCAGTTTGTTTATTTTTAAAGAATGTCACGTTAAAATTAAATACAACCCTTGTATAACCGTCGTGTCGTCGACGGCTCATTTCTCAGATTTCCACCCTCTCGTCATCCAATCAACACTCAATGTGATGATTCGGTATGTTCGAGGAGCTTTGAATTTATTTTCTCAACAGACATATTGAAAAAAAAAAGTCATCTCGAGAGTTCAAAAGCATACCCAACGTAAATAAAATAAATTACTTTTTTTTTAGGTTTCGTCATTTTGTAGGTACTAGGTAGAGATACCCACATACTTACTTTTTATCTATGCACCGAGTTGAATTATTTTTAGACGAATTTCGTTTCAGATAGATTAGTATTGAGAGATAATTATACCCACATCAAAGGATATAAGGAAGATATCTAGGAATAATAAATCGCATCCGGAGTTCAATCGGGATAATATTTTATTAGGATAATAGGTAGGTATCAACAAGAAACGTCATGTCAGTGACCAATGTTTAATACCCTTCGCATCCTTGCTTTTGAAAAATTAATTTTTAATTGAAAAATAGATAAACAAATTTATTCGTACAGTATTTGACCAATTTCATTGAAAATTTAGTACCTATGTTGAATAATATCATCACTCTCTCCAAACGCCATTTTCTAAATTTATTTTTCTAGTTTACCTACGATAATGATTAGGGACCCTAGGATAATTTTGAATTTTGCAAGAATTTACACTCGAGTGCCTATTACATCTTCCAATGATTTTCAAAACATTCAGTCTGTCCTTTTTCTCAAAAATTGTTGAAATCTACTTTTATAATTTAAGCGAACTGTTGAAATTTTTTTGAAAAGCGGTGTTCTCAATTCTTTTTAGAAACTAAATTCTTTCAATTAAAAAAAAAAACACATTTGTGAATTTTTTGAAACCCCTTTTTTCTGTTTTTTTTTTAAATGTACTTTTTTGAGTAGAAAGCAACGTGGTTTTTAATTTCAAAAAATTTTGCTATATCTAAAGAAGCATTAATTGCCGAATAACTATTTTTTTAATAATTAAAAAAAATTCAATTCATTTTTTTCATGAAAAAAAAAAAAAAAAAATTTCTTTCAATTTTCTTCAAAAACTATATAGGTACCAAGTACAATTTTTGAATTTTGAAAAACGTATTTTTGAATTTTTTGGAAAATAGGATTTTCTACTTTCTTAAAAAAAATCTTACTTTATTTATTTTTATACTTGAAGAAAAAAAACGATCAAATATATTTATTTTTCAATTCTTTGAAAAACTATTTGTTTTGTTTCATTTGAATAGGAAAAAACATTATTTGAGATTTTTTAAAATCTTGCTTCAAAACGATATTGTTGAAAAACTATTTTTTAATTTTTTTAATCTGAATTTTTTCAAATTCTTGAATTTTTGAAAAACAATTTTTTTCTTCAACTTTTTAAAAGAATAATACACTTTGAATTTTCTAATACTTTGGATTCCAAAGAACTACGTTTTGAATTTCTTAAAATTTTGTTTCAAAAAAGTAATGTTGAAAAACGATTTTTTTTTTTAAATTTTAATACTCGTAATAGGTATGATTTTTTTTTTCAACAAACACTATAAACAAAAATTATCATGACTTAAAAAAAATTAAATGTGCTTTAAAAAATATAGCTAATAATTTTTTTAAAGCTGGGTAAGTAGGTATAAGATTTCTTTTTCACTAAAAAACATACAGCTAAGCTAAATTTTTAATTATTTCAAAATTAATTTATTTTTATAAAGAAAATACCTAATTTTTCATACACTATACACTAATGTTTTTGAATTTTTTGAAAAACAAATTTATCAAATTTTCTAGAAAAACAAACTAGGGGAGGATTTTACATTGAATCAAATGGTAGCCTTTGTCATTGATTAAATGCTATTATTTTTCATTATTTTTAAATTACTGAAAATGAAAATTTTTACAAATTCAGCCAGGGTAGGATTTTGCATTGAATTTATTCGGAGCCTTTGTCATTTATTAAATGCAATTTCTCATTTTTTGAAAATTATTGAACATTAAAATTTTTACAAATTCAGCCAGGGTAAGACTTTTCATTGAATTCTTTCGGAGCCTTTGTCATTGATTTTTAAATGCAATTTCTCATTTTAGAAAATTACTTACTGAAAATTAAAATTTTTACAAATTCAGCCAGGGTAGGATATTTCATTGAATTTTTTCAGAGCCTTTGTCATTGGTCAAATACAATTTCTCAATTTTTGAAATGTAGTGAAAATAAAAATTTTCACAAATTCAGTTAGGGAGGAGTTTACATTGGGTTAAATAGTAGCCTTAGTCACTGAATAAATGCAATTTCTCATTATTTTTCATTCTACATATATAAATCGTAAATAATTAATCAAGTAAATTATCTAACAAGGGAACCTCGCCAAATCATCATTTCCGATTGAGCTGAAATTTGGCTCAATGAAAGAGGCATCATGCCACCTAGACCTCAAAACCAAATTTTTAGCTGCCGAAGTTGATTTTTCGATTTTTGGCGAATTTTTGAAAATGGCTAAAACCGCCTCCAAAAAACCATTTTTTGAAAAAAAAATTGTAAATTTTAAGACAGAATCCTGAAAATTGGTTTGTATATTAAAGTTGACCCCCAAGTCGATTGACACCATTTTCAAAGCGATCTGGAGCCTCCGGGGAAAGTTGACTTTTCTCCAGCGAATTGGAATAGCCCCAAGACGTACACGGCGCTGTAATTAACTTCGGCAGCTGAAACTTTAATCCTAGCGTTAGTATGATGCCACCCGGTAAACACACTGTATGCGAATCGCGTACTAATAGAGCGCTAAATTCGCATTTATCGTATACGAATAGCATGCGAAAATAGCGTACTATTAGCATATCAAAAATGTCCGCTTTTTTAGCGGCTAATTTCGAACGCTAATAGTACGCGAAATTAGCAGCGAATGTAGCGTTCTATTCGCTGTTAATTCGCTTGCGATTAGCGTTCGGAATTCGCCTCTAAAAAGTAGACAAATGATTTTTGACGATTTCCACTCAGCAGTAAATTAATTATTCGAAAATATATCATATTTGTGATCGCAGATCTGTAGAAAATGAAATTATGCCGAATCGTAAAGTTTTTGGAGTACCTATCAGTGGCAGTTGATAAAGTAATTTTTAGGAAAATCAAAATTACTACCAAGATTTCAATCTACAACTTTTGTTTGAAAAATTTCTCAATTTGACCCCCCCCCCTCCCCACCAATTATGCCCAATACTACGTAGATAGATAGATAGATAGATTAGATAGGTATAAAAACGTATATTTATTACTCTGAATTGTGAGAGGGAAGAAGGGCTGTCCCGCAGTCCCAAATGAAAATTTTTCAAACAAAAGTTGTAGATTGAAATCTTAGAAATAATTCCGATTATTACAAAAATTTCGATTTGACTCTTCCTTTCCTTATAATTTCGCATAATACTGAGTTCAAATTGGGGAAGGAAGAGGAACAATTAAAAAATTTTATAGCACTGATAAGACGTCTAAAATTTTTACGATTTGATAAAATTTAATTTCACACAGATTCACGCGATCACAAATAAGATTTAAATTCAAAATAATTAACTTACCGTGAGTGGAAATCGTCCAAGAAATTCTGCCTTCGTCTCCATTCTTATCACTTTGAAATCAAATCATTGGCGTTTTTACTTAAAAAGAAGAAAAAACATCAAACAAAACACAAAATTCCCCAACAAAATCAAAAAACCCAGAAAAACCTTTATTTTATTGTTTAAATGTCACTGCAATACATTCAATTACACGTTCATGTTTGAAACTGACTTCTCTCATTTGTAAAACGTATTGAAAGAAGTTGTAGTGAAAATTGCATGCTATTCGCTAGCGAATATTGCGCTAATATCGTAAGAAATATCTGCACGTTTTCCACTGCGATTTTAGCATTCGATTCGTATGCGAATATTGTGCTAGTATCGTAAGAAATATTTGCACGTTTTCCACTGCGATTTTAGCATACGATTCTTATGCGAATATCGCGCTAATATCGTACGAACTTTTTGCCTGTTTTCAATGTGATTTCAGGCATGCGATACGCAAGCGAATATCGCGCTAATATCCCACAAAACATCTACAGGTTTTTAAATACGATTTTAGCATGATATTCGCTCACGAATAGTATACGAATTTATCTGAGAAAATTTTCTTTGATTTTTGCTTTGATTTCGCATTCTATTCGTATGCGAATAGACCGCGATTTTCGTCTCTGTGATTTTAGCATACGAATAGCAGGCGGTGTGTTTACCGGGCATCTATCGATTGACGTAGTTGAATCCAAATAAAAATTCTGCATTTTTTAAAAATTTCCAAAAAATCAATTTCTTCAGCATATCTCCCGAAACTTCGTCTACCCCCTAAAGTCGACCCCCGAGTCGATTGGCACCATTTTCGAAGCGATCTGAAGCCTCCAGAAAATAAATGTTGACTTTTGCCATCTGGAGAGATTCCAATATGTACTGGAGAAAACTCAACTTTCCCCGGAGGCTTCAGATCGCTTCGAAAATGGTGCCAATCAACTCGGGGGTCGACTTTAGTGTAAAACCCAATTTTCAGGATTCTATCTTGAAATTTACAATTTTCTTTTCAAAAAACTTTTTTTGGAGGCGGTTTTAGCCATTTTCAAAAATTTGCCAAAAATCGAAAAAATCAAATTCGGCAGCTAAAAATTTGGTTGTGAGGTCTGGGTGCCATGCTCTTTCAGTGAGCCAAATTTCAGCTCAATCGGAGGTGACGAGTTGGCGAGGTTCCCTTGTAAGTAAATAAAATTTATTGATTAAATATTGTCAAATCTTTAATTTTATTAGATATTTCCTATCGAAAATATCAGGGAAGTAGGTATCAGAAGTGGAGTTGGAAAATGAAAATCAATCTTTCTTTTTCAAAAAGAAATCCACTCTGTTTTTTTCTCCCGTATAAAATAGGTAATTTTTTGATAAAAAATTCGCCCATTTCTTTGCGACCTACTGTGACATAATTTTTTTCCTCGCATTTTCGATACCTACCTTTACATTACACGTTTATGATAACATTAGATATACTCACTACGGTTGTACGATTTGGTATTTTCAATAGAATTAGGTTTTTACCTACCGAAGTACTTTGATTTGTTTCTTTTTTGACGACACAAACATGTGTAGTGAGGTTTGAGATAGTAATCTATATGTTAATTTTCTCTTTTTCTCAACTCGAATATCTCTTTTGGCACTTTTTTCTCGAATGCGTTCCTTTATACTTACATATCCACCCTAGTTCACTATTTCAATTATCCCATTTCGAAATCATCTCTCGGATCTGATACGTCTATGCTACGTGCACGACGGTGATGCTTATTTGATTTTGATTTTCAGCAACTCCAAGGTAGGGTAATGGTATGTAGCGAACTTCGGTAATTAAATTTTTTGAAAGTATACGAAATACGCGCAAAATTCGCCTTCATAGCCGTCAAAGAGTAACACGTTTTAATACCGTCGGCGGAGGCTGCAAACATCCTTTAAACTTATTGATTTCACGACCTAATGACGCCGCTGAAAAATTCAGCCATCTCGAATTTAATTAATTAGCGAACATTACCCGCAGATGATTCAAAAGGTATATCAAAAGCAAACTCTACCAAAACTTTGCCGATTTTTACAAATTAAAAATGTCGAAAAAAAAACAAAAGCAAAAATTTATGTTGCGTGAATTAAGGTTATACCGAAAATTACGCCACATAGGGAGAGGCAAAAAAGAAGCTCTATAGTTTTTGTATTTAGTAGGTCGTGTTATAAATTTTTCTAAATTATTATATAGGTATACGATGCGTATTCGGATGACAAATAAAATTGGTTCGAATAAATATATATCCTCCGTCGTTGGCGTATCGCCAGATTTTCAAATGCGATTGAAGGTTTTACATGGAGAAATCGCGGCTATTCACCAGCCAAGCAACGCCAATGTAAACTATTTTTCCGCGATAAGCGCCCGAATATATATACGTCACCTCGACTGCTACTGACGTTTTACCAAAGTATAAAATCACTGCTTTTTTATATTCTTTAACGGCTTTTTGATAAGCGTGTTCTTCGTATACACGTTCAATTACATCCCAGAACAGGTTAGGTAGTAGTTTTTGGTTTTAACAATTTATTCGATATCGCATCAACCCAAGTCGTTAAGAGAAAAGTTCAACGCCAGAATAAGGCGACGACATTTTCTACATAAATGTAAGAATAAGGCTATGGTTACCGTACCGGTTACCACTATTTTTGCAAATTTTACTTACGTTTCACTCGTTTTATGTACCTACTTGTTTGTTTTTTGAATGAAAATAAAATTCATAAAGCTCGACAACTTTCGGATATATTTCGTCTTCTCGTGTCAAATAACACGCGAAAGATGAGGTTTTATTTCCGGATTACACTTCGCAGGAAATATTCTGAGATTATAGAGTTGGAAGATTTGACATTTCCCAGTAATACGAATGTTTGTCATTTTAATTGTAGCATGGCGTAGTTGAGCTTTGAACGTGAATTTTTCTCTTATGAAATAAAGCTTCAGCGAATTAGTGTCGGATTACTCCACAGAAATCTTGCAAAAAATTTCTCAAGTTCTACTGCGGAAGAAATTATTTTATTTTGTGAAAATTTCATTGAAAATGTTATAAATGGAAAATGATACATTTCTGGCGAATCTATGAAAAATTTTGGGATACCATCCTATTTCTAAAATTTTTCAAAAAATTTCCTCTTGTTTTTTATTTTTCGACGCTCTGGTAGAAAAAGATGCATGTAGAACTTTCTGAATTTTTTTTGAAGCGTTATCAGAATTTTTTGAAAAAATCAGTAGCAATGAAATCGAGAACGTATGAATTTTTATCGTTAAAATAATAAAAATATTAAAAATTTTATGTAAAATATCGGCGTCATTTTCGTTACGATGAGAATTTTTTCACTTTAAATTTTTATAAAATCATTTTTTTTTCAAAAAAAAAGTTGGAATTTATTCCAAAATTAAAAAAAAAATGAATCCCTCAAAAATTATAATCATTATTCATTACAAAATAATAATAATAATAATTGAAAAACTTCAGTTCCAAAAAAATGTTTCAAAGATTTTCATTTCAAAAAATTGAGAAATTATTTTATTTAAAAAAAATTAAAATAGAATGTATTCCAAAATTTTTCATTTGCAAAATTAAAAAAAATCCAGATTCCAAAAAAAGTGTATGGAATTTTATTCCAATTTTTTTTAATGATTCCAAAAAATGTTCTATTGGCCAGAAAATCGAAACTAGACACCTGCGCTAGCGCAGCTCCAACAGTGTGCGTAGCTTTTAAATAGAT
Organism: Balanococcus diminutus; assembly: GCA_959613365.1. Taxonomy (NCBI): domain Eukaryota; kingdom Metazoa; phylum Arthropoda; class Insecta; order Hemiptera; family Pseudococcidae; genus Balanococcus; species Balanococcus diminutus. The sequence goes on along the minus strand of OY390715.1, from coordinate 29,910,409 downwards.
AGATACCTACTATTTGTCTCACGATTCTATTGGAAAATTTATTCAGTGAATGAAAAAAAAAAAAAAAAATAGAACAATGGTATTTATCTTTGAAATTGACCCATTGTTCGATTTTGAACATTTTAAATTTTTTGCCCCGAAAAAAGATAAGACTGCAGACCACAAGTCCGACCCATTGTTTGACTTTGAACACTCAAAATTTATTGCCCTAAGCAAAGATAAGATAACAACTAGACACGGACCAAAAACTTGAATTTATTGCCCTTAGTTGAGACGTAATTTCCGATTTTTCTAAAAACAACCAACATGTTTTTGATTTATACCACCTGCTGATACCTCATGCTGAGCCCTAAATCACAAAGACCCCTGCTGTGCCCCATTGTGTGAAGTGCTCATTGTTTGATTTTGAGCATTTTGAATTTATTGCCCCAAAAAAGATAAGACGGCAGAGCACAAAGAGGACGTTGTGACGTGACCATTGTTCGATTTTGAACATTTAAAATTTATTGCCCTAACCAAAGATAAGATAAGAACTAGACACTGACCATTGTTTGATTTTGAAAATTTGAATTTATTGCCCTGAGCCTGAGACGTGATATCTGATTTTTTTACCACCTGCTGTGCTGAAATTTTTTTTACAGCCTGCTGTGCTGATACCGCCTGCTGAGCCCTAGATTACAAAGTTTGATTTTGAACATTTTAAATTTATTGCCCCAATAAAGATAAAACGGCAGAGCACAAAGAGGACGTTGCGTTGTGACGTGACCATTGTTCGATTTTGAACACTTTAAATTTATTGCCCCAAGATAAGATAAGATATGAATAATAGAAAAGTTCCCTTTTCCCTTTTTTATTCAAGTGAAAATTGAAATTATCTCGATAATTACTCATTAGATTCACACACAAATCTCATTGGCCCTCCGCCTTCATGAACTCAGCATTCCTTGAAAATTTGAACCAAATCCATCCCATCATTAGTGAGTTAACCTCGATAAACCTATTTCAACATTTTATATTTCAAGACTGAAGCCAATAGTGTGCTTACGCACACTAAAAACTTTCAGTGCACACCGAGGGTGAGCGCACTACACAGGTCGAGTGTGAGTGCAGTACATCAATCGAGGGTGAGTGCACTACCCCAAGGGCGAGTGCACTACACCAATCGAGGGTGAGTGTAGTACACAGATTGAAAGTGAGTGCATTACACTAATCGAAGGCGAGTGCACTACACCTGAGGTGAGTGCACTCATCTTCGATTGGTGTAGTGCACTCACTGTCGGTGTACTGCACTCACCATCGGTGTGCCCTCAAAGCTTTTTCAATTTTCTGGCCAAGAGGGGACAAAGTTGAAAATTTCTAATGAAAACAAAGGCTAGGGGTGAGATAACGAGCTAAAAATTTTGTCACGGGGGTTTTAGACCATAAAGGCCAATTTCCACTAGAAAATTCAAAAATCGGTGCTCAGGGCCAAATCACCCCCAAACACCCGGCTAGACTCTTTTGTGTCCCTTTTTTTATTGAATTTTTCATGGAAATTTTTCAATTTTGCGAATTTTGTATCCTTTCACAAAGATTTTTTCACATTTCAAAATTTCAAAATTTTTTAAAATTTTATTAGATAAGCTTCCTGTTTTCTAAAGGTTTCTATTTCCTGAATTTTTTTCTAAATAACAAATTTTTTCACATGCCTCTAAGCTTTGTTCTTTGTATATGGCACGCACAATAAATACTAAATAAAATTTTTTCACATAAAAAAATTTCTCCGAAAGTAATTTTCAAACACATAATAAGAGATTTTTCACAAAAAATGTTACCAGTTTTCAAAAAAAAAAAAAAAAAATTTTCAAAACTGTAATTATAGTGTTTTGAGTATTTTTTTTTTCTTTTTTGAGAAAATTGACTTCAAGAAATGTTTTATTTGGAAAAAATTTTACCACGTACCGAACAATATCTTTAAAATAATTTTTTTGTGCAAAAAACATTTCGCATAAAAAAATTGAATAAAAATGTAAAAAAATTTTTAAAAACCACGCTTTTATTTAAAGTTGGTCACTTTGTAAAATGTTATTCATAAGGAAAGAGTAATGCCTTAAAAAACAAAAAATAAAATTTACTTGAATACAAAAATGTATCATGAAAATTTTTTTTTCAAAAATTTTAATGATGAAAATCGTGGTGGGGCGTTAATCGAAAAGGTATTCGTTTGCTCCTCACACACCCCACCACGCTTTTCATCATTAAAATTTTTGAAAAAAAAATTCTCATGACACATTTTTGTATTCAAGTAAATTTTATTTTTTGTTTTTTAAGGCATTACTCTTTCCCTATGAATAACATTTTACAAAGTGACCAACTTTAAATAAAAGCGTGGTTTTTAAAAATTTTTTTACATTTTTATTTAACTCTTTTTGTCGTTGAAAATATTTTAATTTCATAGTTTTACTCCTCGAAAACTAACATTTTGATATCAATGTTGTGAATTTTGAAATTTTCAAAATGGAACCCCTCATAGGGGTCCAATTTGGGGTCAAGGGTAAATTTAAGTCCGAAAATCGAATTCAGCGGCCTCGAAAACCTACATTTCGATACCAATGTTGTGATTTTCTGAAATTTTCAAAACTGAACCCCCTCATAGAGGCTCAATTTGGGGTCGGGGTAAATTTGAGTTCGAAAATCGAATTCAGCTACCTCGAAAACCAACATTTTGATATCAATGTTGTGAATTTTGAAATTTTCAAAATGGAACCCCCTCATAGGGGCTCAATTTGGGGTCAAGGGTAAATTTAAGTCCGAAAATCGAATTCAGCGACCTCGAAAACCTACATTTCAATACCAATGTTGTGATTTTCTGAAATTTTCAAAATTGAACCCCTCATAGGGGCTCAATTTGGGGTCGGGGTAAATTTGAGTTCGAAAATCGAATTCAGCTACCTCGAAAACCAACATTTTGATATCAATGTTGTGAATTTTGAAATTTTCAAAATGGAACCCCCTCATAGGGGCTCAATTTGGGGTCAAGGGTAAATTTAAGTCCGAAAATCGAATTCAGCGACCTCGAAAACCTACATTTCGATACCAATGTTGTGATTTTCTGAAATTTTCAAAATTGAACCCCTCATAGGGGCTCAATTTGGGGTCGGGGTAAATTTGAGTTCGAAAATCGAATTCAGCGACCTCGAAAACCCCTAATGTGAGCACTATGTTCTTTCAATTCCAGTAAAATATTAAATGAGAGAGGATTGGTCGAAAACATACTCTTGGTTCCATGAGACATATACATACATACATACCAAGTATATAAAAGCGTGGTAAAAAGGAATTAAGATGAGCGATCCTGAGTAATACTTCTGTTTTAAAGTTGACTTTCTCTTTAGCTCATCTATCACCCGTTTAATAAATTCGCATACGTATCTTCTCGTATAGGTGTACTTAGTCAACATGGGTGGGGGGGGGGGGGGGGAGGTAAAATGTCGTCCCAGTAAACACTGGCAACACTTTGTTCAACATGTTATGCATTATGAATCATTGTAAATTTCGTGTTTTGAATTGAAAACACATTATCTAGCTTCTTGAAAAGATGAAAGCCTTTGACATGGTACTTTACGTTTTACTATATCACATTCGTGATCATTCTGGCATATAAATTGTCGAGAACGAGTTGATAAGTGACAGAAGTTTTTCGTCATTAAAACAGGGAAATACTACACAGTTGCTTGTGTAGCGTGCATGACTATACAAGCTGACACAGTGGAATGTATTTTATATATTTTAATGACGGTTTTCGACAACGAAAAATTTCAACAACATAATGTGTTTCAAAAACAACAAAAAAATTATACCTACGAGTTTTTTACTTTCATTAAAAAAAATTTCAACGAGGATGTTACCTAAATATTTTTTCAAAATACGTCTAAAAATAGATTTACAACTTGAGAAAAATTACTACTTGTACGATTCTCGCAAGCTGTTATCTAAACATTTGCTTCGAAGATATGAGCGAGAAAAATATCTGGAAAATTTTCCCAGTGTCCAGTTTGTAAAATATTTTACACCTTTCAACTCGATGACGTGCCACAATAATCTAAAGCTATAAAAACCTCGTTTCGCCGAAATTCTCCTCTGCGAAACTATCAATTACATGGAACAACTTGCGGATAAATTTGATCCATACCGCAAAAACTTTTAACCTCTGGTATACTCGTACGTACCTACGTACCTACGTACCTACGTACGAACAAATCATTCGTAAACGAATCCGTACCGGCACTATTTATTTGCTGACTTAAACTTAATAAAAGATCGCGTCGAAATACCATTTGAGAGAATGATTTTCGTTTTCAATTTGTGTCAGTTTTATCGTACAATTCTGCTTTTAATTAGTTTACATTCACGGCGGAAATTACATCGGCGATGCCTTTAAAAGGTGTCTAAAAATTTCTGCCGAGTTCCACACAGACCAATATTCCACTCGCCTTTACGTACCTTTACCAGTAGGTACCAATTTTGTGTGCGTGCGGTACGTTTTTTTTTCTCCTTCATTTTTAAATTAAATTAACCTCCTTTTCTTCATCGCTCGAGTAAAACTCGAAGCTGGATTCGTTTAAAAAAACCACACAAGTTCGTATTCGAATTCGACTTACATATTTCGACACTATCGACGCGACGAACTCGTCTAGTAGAAATTCTTTTGTTCTACGAATTTATAATATTCCGGCCATCGACAGTCCTATCCTATTATAGGTCATTCGAAAGTTTACCCCTGCACGTACTCGAATTGACTTTTCCAAATTACCTGCATTATTTTTCTAAAAAGCCAAATAGCGCGCGAAACGTGAATAAAATATGAAATTATGCATTTCCAATACTACAGACGCAGACTTCTAAAAGCTAGCAAATAACCAGATGCACTTCAGCGAATACACTTCCATACTTGCAAAGCAAAATATTAACATATTCTCTGTGAACCGAGTTCGATCACATGAATACTTCTTAACCTCTTATACGTACTCCACTCGTAGATAACCGTACTATGCAACTAACACTGTGCCATGTGACGTCATACAACCATACAAACGTACACAACGTTGACGTCATTTCAACGAAAATTTTCACCTGCGTTCAGCCATTATCCCTTAATATAGCTGGCTTTTTCTTTCCATTTTTCGAATTTCATCTTATGCGGGTAACCTTTCTATAAATTGCTATCTATTGTTTGGATTTATCGAATATTCTTACTTCATCCTTTGAAGCTAAAGTACGCATTTAGTTAGATAATAAAAGTAATACGAAAATACAATATTAGGGTTTCATTTGAACGAAATTTCAAATTGGAAAAATATTTAAAAGAATTATACTCGAGGCAGTGGCAGATTTTTTTTAGCAGAATATTGTAAAGATGCTTTAATGGAAAATAATTTTTGAATTTTTTACATAAATAAGACAGTGATTTACGAAAATTTGTTGCATAAAATTCTAAAAAAAAAGTTTAATTTTTTTTTTTGATTTTATTGAAAAACATTAATTTAAAAAAAAATAGTTTTAGATGAAGCTTCAAAAAATATTAGGAACAAAAATTGTTGGACTTATGCAAAAAATCGCTAGTGTTGAAGAAGTTGCATCACGTAAAACCAATTTCCCAAAAGTTTCTGCCCAAACTATTTCTTAATATTGAAAAAAAATACCTCCTCCCCACCAAAAAGAAACTTGAAAAAACTTTTTAGAAAACAATTTTTCATCTGTTCAAATAACAAGGACTTGATTGAAAATATATTTTAAAAAAATTGAGAAATAATTTGAAAATAATTTTGGAATTTTTCAAAAAAAATAATAATTTAACTCAAAAATAAGTTATTTTTTTTTTAGTAAAAATTTTCAATTTTTTTGTTCAAAATACAATTTTAAGAAAGTTTATTCCAATTTTTTTTTCATACGTGAATTTTTGTTTAGTAAATTTGAACAAAATATCGAACACACAAATTTTAATCGACTTGGCAACTCAAAATCATCGAAAAATTAAGAAGTATAATAAGTTGCCTACTTAGTTTGCCGTAAATATGCTATAATGTAAGTATGTAAATTTGCCTACCCAATTTTCCGTGAATATGAATGGATCTACGCAAATGAAAACGTTCAACTTTCAAGAGAATAATATTGATGTTCACTTCAACATTAATTTTGAAGGAAATAATTTTTTGTTTGCTTTTACATTTCAACTTTGTTAACATTTTTTAGAAAATTCCCAATACTTAAGTTTATTTTATTTTTTTTCGGAGTGAAAAATGATCAAATTCATTTTAGAAATCAACTGAAACATGCTATGTCTATTTCCCTTCTTTTCTTCTCATTTTCTCTCTACTTTCTTCTTTTCAATCGTTTTCATTTTTATATCTTTTGCTATCCATTTATGAAAATGTCTTTTAAGATTTTATCAAATTCGATAAAACTAGTCAAATTTTTAAAACAATTTTCAGACTTTTGCAATATTTTGTTGAGCATTGTCACAATTTTTACGGAGAACAAAATGGAAAAAAACGACACCAAAATCCGACAGATTTTTCCGACACCAAATTGGGTTAGGTTAGGTTTGGATGACATAAAAAACTTGGAACTAAAAAAAAAAAAAATTGTTAAAGAAAAATCTTTTCATGTTTTAGTTGATTTATTATTTTTAAACTATTATTTTTAATGGAATCGCTCAAAAAATATTAAAAAACTTTCACGAAAAAAACTCCTCAGATAATTTCATTTCACAAAAAAAATGAAATAAAAAGAATGCATTTTTCAATGATGTTTTTCAAAAACAAAATTTAAATTAAAATCTCAATCTTTTCGAATTTTAATTTCCTTCTCTTCAAACAATAATTATTCTTCATTTTAAAAAAAATTATTTCAAAACTCCTCAATAAAATTAGAAACCTGGAAAAACAATTTTTCATTTTTATTTTTTTGAAAAACTCTCATTTTTCTTTCCGTTTATACAATTGTTTGTTTGGTTTTTTGTTTCTTTTTAAAAAAATGACCTTGCAAATTGAAAAAAAAATGCTTTTAGAAATTCTAAATTTTTTTCACAAAAACAATTACCTATTTGATTCGAATATCATTCCGAATACTTTTTTGAGGAAAAATAATTTAAGAAATTCTATGTTAAAAATACAATTTATAATAAAATTCTCTACCAAATTTTTTTTTATGTTACTCAAAAATTCCTCTTTAATAAACAAAATTTTAGGTATCGTAAAAAAATTATTTTAAAAACTGAGAAAGAAATTTAAAAAACCTTTTGGAAATTCGTCTTGAATATTTTCTTTTTGAAAAACACGATTCTTTCTTTCGGTTCAAACAATTTTCAGTTTTATTTTTCATTTCATTTCATTTTTTTAACAAAATAGGTATCTTCTATCTTCCTATATTTCTTAAAATCATGACAAAAAGGAATTTGAGAACTAATTTGATTTTTTGACGAAATTCAATCTAAAGCAATTAAGTATTCAATAGAGTTAAAATTTAAAAAAATGGAAAGAAATTTAGTCAATATAACAATACGAAAATTATGAAATGGTAATTAGGGCAAAACTACACCTACCTACCTACGAATTCTGCGATTAATTTTTATGACTTTTTTTTTCTGACAAAATGCGCGGAGTGAAAAATTGTTGGAAGCGAAGCAAAAAATTTGTTTGAAAGAGAAAAATGTCTTGGCAAGGCACTGCATGAACTTGATTTTTGCTGAATTTTTACTTCTCACAGAGATTTACACACTTAAGTACAGAAATAAGAAGGTAAAAATTTGAAATTGTTCAATTATTGTACATTTTTACTATTTGGAATAAGTATTTTATAAATAGGAAAGCATTTTTTCAGAGTAAGATACTTCATTTTTTTTTTTTTTTTTTTTTTTTGAGAAAATTCGTCCTCAAAAATGCTATCCTTAGAGTGAAAAAATCAGCTAAAAACATTTCCATTAAAAATTTAAATAGTTCGTCTTTTGAGAAAAAAATTATAATGTTAATTATTTCAAATATGTACCTAGACTAAACAAAAAAAAAAAAAAAAAAAAAAAAGTCCAGTAGAGAAAAATCGCTTGGATTTCTTTTGGAGCCAATTTTCATATCCTATGGATAACTTTATGCAATAGAAATAGCTGAAACAAAATATGTCTTATTGATTGTTTATTGAAAATTATGGAAGCATAATAACTCATCTTTCATAAGCAAATAAAACACCATGCCATAATTTTTAATTTCGAGTAAAAATGGTTTGATTAAAACGACACGCTGCGTTGTGGAAACAGTGTAGCTTTTCTGTTCGATCTGATGTTTGATAGGAAAACCGAAATCTAATTTATATTTTTCACCGTTCAAAAACCGAAAACAAAAAGCTGTTCATTTTAATCCAGAAATAATAATTGAGCTTTTGTCTGTTGAAGCATTTCGGTGCCTATTTAATCCAATTGAAATTATTGCGAAACCTTGGCGTTTCATTTAGAATTTGCGAAAGATTTGGGTTTGAACGCGACCCATCTCTCTTGCTGGGTGTTTCGTAAATTAAAATTTAATTAAACGGAAAACGACGGTATAAAACACGTGATTTGTTCTCATTAATAATAATATTATCAGATGTTACTCTTCCAGTTTGTTTTATTAATCGAACAACGTTTTCAATATTTCATACATTTCGTAGGTACCTGCATTGATAATTCGATATAAATAACAAGTTAGATGCATTTTTAGTAGAATTTTAACTCGTGTTTGTACAATTCGATTGCACTACTCATATTAGCCTCTTTTATAAATTTCGTTTTATTTGAAAATTCAATTCGATTCGATGCGACATTTTGTCCTTATATAGTTATAAGGCAAAAAGTAGGTACATATAGATAGACAAACATGCGTAATGTGAAGCACGTAATGCAATACCATTGCGTACATGATTAATGATATTGGCTCCCATGGAAACTTGTCTGTTTTAGAAATTTTTCCAACTACCAATGTGTAAGCTGGCATTAATTTCATTCTTTGACGTAAACTGAAACTGAGAATGTAAACTGACGTGTCGCTAGGAATTTATCCCTCTTTGTGTCACATTAATTTAGATGTTAAGATGAGAATTCATCATATTTGCTATTCTTTCGCCAATTTACGAATTAATCCGGTCTTCTATAGCCATGTACGTACGTACGTATGTTGCGGTTAACCTTCTCTTAACATATTTTTCATCTTTTACTTACACTAGTAAAACAAGCAGAATTTTCGCTAGTATAAATTTCTTTATTTTTCCGCATTTACCGGCGCAAGTACTTAAAGAACGTATCGCTTCTCTTATTACAAATTCTAGTCTCATTTTTTCCCCTCTAATTCATTTTTCATTCGCGAATCTTTCTCGTCGGTGTCCATACCGGAAGGTATTTGTTAGCTAGGATATTTTCGTCATATTTCTCATCATCATCATCCAATGGATTCTCTTTTTTTTCTATAACGTTCCTAATTTCGTAGCGTTACTTCGACCGCAGTTCGAGTTTGTGATTGTTGGGCAATGGTTTGGAATAGAATTCGCTGCAGAGAAAGTAGATCAAATTTAAAAAGTACGCCTTTTCCTACATGAAAATTTTATTGAAGAAGGGATAAATCAAGATAAGAATTTGCTCCTCTAGGCCAGATAAATATGCCGCTCTTCTCAGCATTACGCCTAAAATTTATCAGTACATTTAATTTTCTTCAGAGGAGGAAATTTTTACTACCTGTAGATTTCAATAATTTAAAGAAGTCATACACGATGTAACAACCAAGTCATTTTGAATATAAATTGACTAATACTATTTGAAAAATGAATCTCTTGGTATATTTTAACAAATTGAAAATATTCAAAAAAAATCAAAACATTGATTTTTGAATCTTTATCATCAATTTATACCTAATATTTTTTTTTAAATCTGAAACTCTAGAACGTTATCGAAATTGAAGAAATACAAAAAATAATAATCAATTTTTACGCTTAAAATCATACAAATTTGCCCACTTTAAGAAATCTGTACGATTCCTAAAATTTCAAATAAAAAAAAAAAATCTTCAAAAAATCTTCAAATTTTTTGAAAATTCTATGCACACGGAAATTATTAAAATTGACTTGATAACACAGCAGAAGATAATTATTTACCAACTGAAATTTTCCAATGTTTCGAAAGTTCTAGTCTTATTGAGAAATAATGAAGAAAGAAGAAATTTTCTCAAAATTTCATTTTGAACATGGTACTTCAAAAGTTTTTCCCAGACGAATTATTGTTTTCTAAAAAAAAAAGTTTCATTTTCCGAAACAGTTTTGAAATTGTGTTTTTCAATTTTCAAGATTAAATTGAGTTGTTATCAATTGTATACCTACACTTAACTACTAGTACATACTAAGTATGTAGAAAAAAAAACACTGGAACCTATTTTATTGCAAAAAATACAACAAAGAATTAGAAAAAAATTCACAACAAAAAACTACAAGACATTAACTAGAAAATGTTTCACTCCGACATTCCAAATAAACTACAAAAAAATCAGAAAAACTTTTTACTACAAAAAAACTACACAATATTGGAAAGTTCACTATGAAATTTTTTTAAAAAAATGGAAATTTTCCACTCCAAAAAAAGAAGGAAATTTCTATATTACTTGAAAAGTGCTATTTATTTTACCTACCGAAAAAACTACAAAAAATAGAAAAAAATTTAAATCCAAAAAACTGCAAAACATTTGAAATATTCAACTAAAAAGAAAACCTACAAAAAATTGGAAAAATTTTTTACAACAAAAGAACCTACGTAAGGTTATTTCACCTAATAAGGCACCCAACGACTTTTTGCCTATAAAAGTCAATTAGTTCATATCACTCGATTTTCCAAACTACAAATTGATGTATTCAAACCCCTTTGTGACACCGTATCTCCCTTCCCATTTTCACCGAAAATCATGTTTTGCCATAGGCGAAAATAGGTGTATTTTAATAAAGCCCGATCTACAAAATGAAGAAACAATAGGTACGAATCGGGGTTCATTTAATTTTTTAAACTTTATTAGAATTTTACCCGAGTGCCACTTTTTTAGACTGTTTTTTTTTAAATTTTATTTAAAATTTTTTTTTTATTAATATTGAACCAGACATTCCAAAGTGTCTCGTCTCTGGTCATGTCATGTTTCAGAATTTTTTTGACTGGGCTATGTCAGGTTTGAGTAATTTTAGACTAATCCAGAGTACCTTGCCTGGGCGTTGTCATACGTATTTCAGAATTTTTATTCGATTGATTCAAACTACTCCTTCTGGGCTCTGTATGTATTTCAATTTTTCCTTCAATGGACCTAGGTGCCCCTATTGTAGATATTCTGCCATGGATGTTTTTCTCAAATTAGATTTTCTTAGGCCCGTATTTTAAAAATTTCCTTAAGATTTCCTTATTCTTATTCCTTAAGGTAAGGAATAAGGAAAATCGGTATTTTAAAAACGATCTTATATTAAGGTTCCTTAAAATGGTATTTTAAAACTATCCTTATCTTATTCGTAAGGTTTGTGAAGGTGCATTGTTGCCAAACAGTTTCATCCGAGTTTCGGATATTACAACCAATAGAAATGCTGTATTTTTCTAGCATTGGCATATTGCTGGTTTTGCGCGCGTTTTGTGATAACTGATGGTGAAATTCTAATTTCTTTTTTGCGTGATTTTACGTGTTATCAAAGAATTTTTCCCTTTTGCGTGAATTTTTGCTGTAAAGGTCTATAAGTGAACATAATTTCTCCGCAGAAATACCTCAAAAGAAGCTCGGATTCCTAATTTTTTGGAGTAGAAATATTTTATACCTATTTCTCCAATTTTTAAAATAAAAAAAACTTGTTGCTTTTCCTTCAAATGAACATCTCAACTGCGTAAATAATTTGAAATTACTCAATAAGTATGTACAATTATTCACGTTCATAAGTGTCTTTTACCGAAACCGAGTGAGGAAATCATTATCATTGTAATGTTTCAATGGGTTGCTGCGATCTCGCAGAACCCTGGTTTGGAATTTTGCAATTTCATTAAGCATTAAAATGTTTATTAGATCATCCATATTGAAAAAAAACTATTCTGAACTTCTCAAAAAAATAAAAACTTTACAAAACTTAAAAAAAAATAATTCAAAAGTTCATTCAATTCTGATAAGAATTATCGAAATACTATAAGGTGTCCTTAAGGTACCTCGCGAGGTACCTTATTCATTTCCTTATTCCATTTACTTCATTTCGAAAAAGGAACGTTTTAAAATACCAAAAAATCTTAAGGAACGTCTTAAGGATACCTTATTACTTATATTCGAATAAGGAAATTTTTAAAATACGGGCCTTAATTTTGTTCTAGAAATTGACGATTTCATTTCATAATTCCAGTCCCAAATGCTACTTACTTTTTTTCATACTTTTTAAAAAAATTAGAACATCTTTGAATTTTGAAATTCACTATAATTAAGTAAGTATTAAAAGCCCCTGTACTTATAGTCTGAGTGCCTACGATATTTTTTCAAAAGTAAATTGACTGCCTAATGTGGAACTTAAAGTAGTGACCTATCAAAGTGAAAAATGAGGAAACTAGGTAGGTACTTTTAATGGAACTCTCGCACAAAAAAGACTTTTCATTGATTACGTTAAAGGATTACTAAAACACCGTGAGATGAGATACTCTCCTCAATCAGCTTTTACAATTCAAGTCAAGTACATTAACTATAGAAGAATCAAGTATGGCATACTGCATTAGAATACTTTATAGCAGACACACAGGTACGATATCCATGTAGGTAAAAAGGGATAAGGCGTAACCCGGGCCAGCTTACTGATGGACACGGTATTATAGAGAGGATAGTTGGAATAACTAATATTAAATTATCACACAACCTTGCCTCTTACCTATAGTAAATATAACAAACTACAGCCCATTTGAAGTTTGATAACTTCATTAGTGAAGCGCCGGAATCGATACATCTCTATAATATAGTAAATTATACGAGAGAAGTCCGCTTTTCCAAGTAATTAATACTCCGTAACTGGATCGCTCATTAATACGATTTATTTACAAATTATCCCATTTTATTCCTATCGTCGCTATTAATAATGGTACGAGCAAAGTGAATGAAAAAATGCCACATTTTACCGCAAAAACTCCGCCTTTTGAAAATACGAGTATCTATCTATGGTCCAGCTAAACCCAGATACGAATCGAATTTTTAGATTTGAAACGAAACACATACGTTAGAAATAAGTTTCCATTACATGAACGCTAGAATTTTTTGCGCTCTTTTTTTTAGCCTGTACTGTTTCAAGAATAGCACATTGTTTATGTGGATGGATTTGATTATTTATAGTACACTGGCATCCTTATAGTCCTTATGTACTTATGTCATTTAATGAACTGATAAAAGCATTTTCGAATAAATAATCCCAATATATACTTATTGAGAATCTATTCGAATCTTTTAGGTAACGCCCTTAGAAAACTAACTACCGTACGATTAATTATCGAATAAATTCGTGTGTTTTGTTGGTTTTTCCCGCAGGATTTTTTTCGCCATATTTTCATTCAATTTCAGACTTGAGCCAGCGTTGAAAGTTATCGTGCGTGTAATTCGGCTTGTATTGGCGTTCGCGGTAGAAATATTCTGGCAAAAATAATTTATATTTAGAAGATTAAAAACGTGAACAGAAATACGTAAAAATATTCTTAAGAAAATTTATGTTTATCGTTTATACGTGTTTTTTGCACGAACATATATCACGTGACGAATGAAAATATACCGAATGTAGCACCTTTTTCCCCTTGATAAAATGACGCTGTGTAGATGTTGCCGAACATTCAAAAGGTCGGACACGCTGTTACCTTACCAAAAAAAAAAAAAAAAAACGAAAATACATAAACATGATAATACTAGTGTCTGTTTTTCTTTTTCTACGTTAAATTCAAGAAAAATAGCTTTCTGCTTTTCACGAGTACTTTGTTCCTTTTTTTTTCCTTCCTTCGTTCTTTCTGAAACTCGACTATGCTTGCCGGAGAATAGCTATTTTTACGTTTTGTAGTGCTGCTGGTCGGAAATTCACGTGTTACAAGAATTTATCTGCTAGCCGCGGTAAGTGTCATTTGAACCTTCCCACTCGTAAATGGGATTTCTGATGAATAGTTATAAGCGTGTTACCAAATTGCTCGCGAAAACGTTTTTATACGTGTTTTTTGCTCTATATGCCGGCGAACTCAACTCGTTTCAAAATTAAAGGGTTTAAGGTGCTATGGTGGGAATATCACCGGTGATGTTAATGATTGTTAACCTTTGGTAATTATTTCTCTTTTTTTGCGCCTCGTAGGTACCTTCGTCTCCCAAAGAGATCCCAAACGTATGGAGATTTCACGAGCTTTATTTTTTCGCCGAGATAATTAAGCGAGCACGAGTTTTTTTCAATTTGACCGTGCATTGTTGGTCCATTTTCATTTCACCGATACAAGTTTGAATTTAGTGCATCGATAGAGCTCGTGCTGTATCCGATGTATGGGGAGAATTTCAAAGTTACTCTAATATGTCATCTTAAGTTTATTTTTTTACCGTTTAATCCGAGATAAATGTGATTTTTCCTCCAGCACAGTTTACAGAAGTGACGCAGTCAAAAAGGATACCCCCTTGATTGACCCCTCAAGTGAAAAATTTTAAACTACAGTTGACATATTTGGATTGTTTGAAGTTTCACTTGTGAGCTTTACGATTTTATTGAATTATATTTCGCGACGTCTTTTCGTTTTTATTCTTCGTTTGTATTTTTTTATTTTTCGTAATAATATTACTGAAGATGCACGCCGCGCCGGCTCGAGGGTTCTAATACTTTTGTTTCAGCTCATAGAATATTAAGTGTCAGAAGGACAACTGAGTTTTGCTAACGTTGTTCTGTAGGTTTATCAGATACACAAGTCATTTTTCACAACGTCTTCGCAAACGAGTGTGTTTTCATATAGGGTGAATCGAAACGTATGCAATATGCTAATATATACTCTTTACTTATGCAGAGTATACAGGGTGTCCGATGAGTTGTCTGCCAAAATTGAAATTTAGATATAACCGAGAATGACTAACAAAAAAGTTCATGTACCCATATCCTCTAAGTTTGAAAATGAAGGAGCTACAAAGGTTTGAAATTCTGTATTTTACAGAGCAAAATCGATTGGCAACACTGCGTTTAAAATTTTGTTCAACATCAGCAGTGGATAGATCTTCGAAAAAGGAATAAAACTTGGCATCGTATTGGATTGTCTATCTTTGAAATTGAAGGAGTTACAGCAACGCAAAATCCCAGTTAAAAATATTGCCTACCTCAATTTATTACGGTGCAGTGGTGATGCATGAAAATGGCAAAATTCGGTCGAAAAATTCATAAAACAGCTGTAACTTTTTGAGAGGAACAAAAAATGTCATGTGAAAAAGTTGCCTATCTACAAAAATTGAGGCGCTACGGAGCTTTGAATTTCGAAAATAGCAATTTTCAAAGCTTTGTAGCGCCTTAATTTTCAAAGAAATGCAAATTTTTGACATAACTACTTTGTTCCTTTTAAAAAGTTACTCCTGGTTCAAGCATTGTTTTTACAAAATTAAAAAAAATTTTGTAAACCACATCTCCTTCAAAATCGAGATAGGCATCTTGTGTACATGAAGATTTTCTGTTAGTAGTACTCGGTTGTATACAAATTTCAAGTTTGGCAGACCTCTCGCTGGACACCCTGTATAGTCAAATAAGAATGGTGAATATGCCTTTGGCTAGGATTTTGAAATCAAGTTATGGAAGTTGGTTCGTAGGATCATGTAGGATCTAAAAACTGGAACACAATATTTAACCCCCCCCCCCCCAACTTCAAATTTTTTTATTGCGGTGAGGTCAAATGTGTTTTTTCATTATAAATCTTCATCTTCTACAATTTTGAACTGAATTTTTTCAACATTGCAGGTATAATGGAATATGTATTATGAAATTTCATTCCTGTAAATTGAAAAAAATAATTAGAATGTTCTGTACCTATCTGTAGTGCCTTCACTACCCCACACGTCACAAACCCAGTTTTGTGTATATTATACTTCTCTTAGATAACCACTGTCGTGATATAGTACTTAAGCTCAGCGTATTTCTGTATAATTAAGACTAAAGCAGAAAATATCTTCGATTGAATAAACATAATCATATGGAAACGGAAACCTTAACTGTTTTGTGCAGGTAATTTTTTGATCAGTCTCCACTCTTCGAAGTGAATTACGTAAGATCTCTCTCTCTTCTCCTTTATTTCAAAAGGAAATGGGAAAAATTGGATAAAATTAACGAATTTTATCCAAATTCAGGTTGTGTCTTTGATGAAAAATTGTAAGCAATTACAACGTTGACCAAAAAATGACTATTCTGAGTGCAAAAAATTGTTTTAAAAAATTGGGATTTTCCTTTTTTTGAACGGCTTCCAACCTAATACCTAACAAATTCTGAAAAAAAGTATGAAGGAACGTATGAAAAAAATTTTAAAAAATTTCTGGGGTGACACTTGGCGCGCTCCTTCTCTCATGCAAGTTTGAAAAAATTCTGTTGAGAGTTGCAGAATTCAAAAATCTATAATGAAAACTCACATTTTGGGGCATATTCAGGGAGCTACTGGTGAGGTAGGGATCAACATTTTTACCAGCGAGCTTTTAGGTCATAGAAACCATATTTCCATTGGATAGTTTGAAAATCCAGCCAAAGAGTAATTCACTATTCATACCTGGCTCCATTCTCTATAGCAAAAAAAAAAAAGGAAAAAAGGCATTTAACCTCATTGGAGCAATGGGAGTGAGGTAGAGGGCTAGAAATTTCATCACAGACTTCTTAGACCCTAAATACCGACCTCCACCACTTAATTTCAAAATTCTGGTTATGCTCTTACTCTCGAATCACCCTGTATTCTTTAAAATAAGATAACTGCAGAATATAAGTATATGTTTCTTATCTCGCAATGGATGTTAAATCACCGCCCACACTGAGAGTACACAAGCAAATTCTTCATGTTTATATTATCATCTTTATAGAATAAATATTTACCAATGTACCATGGTACATCGGTAGGTACAGTGTACATTGGTATATACGAGATAAGCTTAAAGGAAACTTCATAACTGTGTATATAAAAAAAACTATTCGCGTATAGAACATGTGGGGTAAAAATTGGGAAACCCTTTCTTAAGAAATATTCTTTACTGAGAAGACCTTTATTTTGGCCCCAGCCACCATTAAGCTCTACAGCGTATATAAATACGAGGAAAGGTTGCTTCCTTCCTTTTAGCTTCCTCTATACCCTCGCAGCTATATAGTAACCTTCTTCAGGATATATTGTTTAAACAATGGATACGCATTTCAAAGACGAAAGCATCATTACGCCTTTATATCCAGTAACAGTAGACCTTGCTCTAGCCCAACCATAAACCATTTCCATCTTCGGTTTAAGGTATTACAAGACGGGAAACGATTTTAACTAAAACCGCGCTAACAAGAGTTGTCTTAGTTCTACACTTCTACGCAGCTTTTTATAATCCTCCATAACTTTTGTATCCTTCAAACTGACTAGCCTTTTAAATTGCCCCGCTACAATTGTAATAAGTTTATTTTCTTCGTTTACAATTAGGTTTGTTTGTTAACCTCTAGATATTAATTGCGGCTAATGAGCTACACACGTAGTATCTGTTTGGTGCCGGTTTCCGGTTAAGGTCCCGCTGTCTGCAAAAAACCACACCGAACGCCGATCGTTTTCTAATGTTGCCGAGAGGGTTTTTGCTGCGAGTGGTACTCGAGGTTTTACCCTCGTTCTGCAGGGATAACAAATCTGGAAAATACACCGACATCCCTTTTTGGCATTGAATGTAATGATAATCAAAATTGTATTATGTTGCTGATGTGTTTTTTTGAACAATATTTTATTTGATTTTAACTGATTTTTTATTTTGAGACCATCGATTGGTAAAATTGATCTGCAAGAGGGTCAAAAGAATTGGGTATTAACTTTGAGGTTTGGACATCTGATATTTGAATGCGGGCAAAATGCGACACACCAGTTTATTTCGTCGAAGTGGGTGGGAAATAAGTGACACAGCGAATGCTTTGTCCTTTGAGTGACTATCTTACAAGCTGAATCATTGAAGGCAGGTTGCTCAGCACCAGACCGAAAGAAATTTTTACGCTCTAAAATTTTGATTTTCGTAATTTTTTTCACAGGATCTTTAGTTTGTTCAGAAATAATTGATAGTCACTCAAAAGACAGCTAATTCGCTGACTAAGTAGCTGAAATTGAAATTTTTACCAGAGCTGCTTTCCTCAATCATTAGCTCAGCATGCCCAAAATTTCAGCTCGATCGGGTACTTGCCAGGCCATGTTCTTCAGACGAATATTACTTAAATTAATAAGGTTCATGTAGCAATTACAGGATTGAAGAAAAAATCAATAAAAACTTCACTATCTATACCCACACATTTGTTTTTTTTTTATCTTTTCAAGTTCCTACATTCATCAAAAATCTAAATTTAATCAAATTAGTTCTACAATGATCAGTGGTACAGGACTCGAGCAGGAAAAAAATTAATTACCTAACAAGATGCAAAAATTATAAGTTTACAAAATTATTCAAAAAAAAAACACCACTTCCCACCAGGCAAATTACCCCTTTTTCCTTCACAAAAAAAAAAACGTGGAATATTAGTCAGCTGAAACTAAAATAAGGTCGAAATTTACACGTACTTATAAACACGCTGAAAAAAAAGAAAAAATGATTCGACGACTGGAGGATTATGAAAGAGTCCAATAACATTTTACGAATTTGAAATTAATTCTGTAAAAAATGAGGACGCCGAAATTTTCGGCATAAAATACGAAAATCTCGAAGTAAACAAACTCGGCAGGCTTTGAAATTAATTATTTATTGAAACGTGAAATTATACGAGCGAGCGAAAACGTTACCGTTAAAAATTTCCCCCGGTAACATTCGTGACAACTGTAAAAAAGATTCGACTTTGGAGAATTTTTTCGATTTGGTATTTCCGCTTAGGTAAGGTTGCGGGCGCGAAGACGAGTGAAAAGCGTGGAGAAAAAGCAAGGTAAAAAAGGGTATACGTGAAAAGAACGAAACGAAGACATCCAGATAAAAAGAGCGTTAATAAAGTGCAGAATTCAGAACACGTTTGCGTGCCCATTTTTGAATGTTATCTGCGCTACTGTCTGCTCGCTCACCTGTCAGTAACCTTCTTTCATTAAGTTGCTCCCTCATGGCACAATTGATCTTTTACTTTTAACTTTACCCGTCTTACTCTCCATTCTTCATCTTGATTAACTAATAACTATCGACTCGTTCTGTATGGCGTAGTTTGTTATTGTGTCACAATTTTCGTTCATGGGCCTTGGCTCACCGTGAAACAGATTTCTCTCGATTCTTCAAAATTGAAACAATTTCCGGACAAATTACGAAACAGGTACCGTCAAACGTCCGTGATTAGATTTATTTGCGGCAGATTGCACTCCCCCTTTGCAAGGTTAGGATACAATCGGGTACCATCAGCAAAAAATTTATATACACTAGGTGTCTATCTTAAAAACTGGAGGGGCAAGGGAAAATAAAATAGAGAAATTTTTTCTTCAACCAAATCTGTACGCTAAAGCACCGAAAATGTAAGTGGAAGTGGAAGTCACATTTTTTTCAACTTTGAGGTTAGCAAGTTTTCATCTATGACATTTGTAGGTTCATAAACTACACAAATTTCAAAACCAAAAATAATGGGACTTCCACCTTTGGTGGTTTAGGGTACATAAATAATATATGATAGGTACTGAAAAATGAATACTTTTTAATTTTTACTCTTGAAATTTTTTGTCTACAGTTCAAAATGAAGGCAATACAGAAGTTCGAAATTGGGATTTACAAAGTTTCCCTTCACTTTTAAAGATGAACAAATTTTTCAATTGACTCTTTGTTTCTCTTAAAGAGTTACACTCATTACAGGCATTGTCAGAATAGAATTTGCTTCGATTTCCATCCTTAAAAAATAATAGTCACGAGTAAAAATAAACTATTAGTGATTAATAGTATTTTGGACACCATTAGTACCACAATGTATTCAATGATCATGATTATCAGTGACTAGTAGTATTAATAGTGTCGAAAATACCATTAATCACTAATAGGTAGTTCATATTTACTCGTGAACACTAATTTTTTTTGTATATGGGTCACCACTAAGAACAGCAGTGATTATTATTACTTTGAGAGCCTGAACGCGGGCGTCAACACAAATTCATCTTTTAGCTTATATACATTTTGCACGACAGTTTACCTGCGAGTATTAAACTATTGATTAGTACTTACCATTAATCACTATTAGTCATTATCATTCAATTAGTAAGTAGTTATCACTAGTCACTTCCTCATAACTATCAATTATTAGCTACTACTAATCAATACTTACCTTTTAACAAAGTAACTATTAATCACTATTAAATTTTTAATAGTGATTAATGATAACTAATAGTATTGCTACGAGTATAACTTCTTCAATTTCAAAGATAGACGTTTTAAAGTAAAATTAAAACTTTATTTTTCTTTTTGGAAGCACCATCCACTGGTGGGGTCGGAAAAATTTTCAAATTCAGCTTTTCCAATTGATTTTGCGTGGGAAGCTTTGTAGCACCTTCATTTTCAAACATAGGCAAAAACTTTCAAGAGTAAAAAATGTTAATTTTCTTCAGTGCTACCCATATGCTCAATCAAAAAAATCTCAAATTTTATATTCTCTAGCCCCTTTACTTTTTGAGATGAGCACCATATGTATAGAATATTTTTAGTTAGTGATATCAGGACGTTGTATATAAATCTGAAGTTTCATAAGGTCCTTCCTGACCACCCTGCATAGCAAATTAATGCTATATCATGAATGATAAGTTGACTAGGATTTACAATCATTAAAATGACGCGGTGCAAAGTTTCGCTCGGTGATTTGTAACGGTAGCGGCGCGGTGCGAAGGCGCGGTAACGAGTTGTAAAATTTATCACTTGAGTGAAAAACTTTCGCCATTGTTGAATAACATTTAAAAGCTCATTACACCACTTGAAATTCCAAATCGATAAGTTTACACAAAGGTACACAACATGAAAGCATTCAAGATTGAATACTTGTAAATGAAAGGTGTTTTCAAAGCTACCGTAACGTAACGTGTAAGTTTAAAGCTTTGTTTTTGACTTGATTTTAATAATCGTTTATATGCTGCTGAAGCGAGGCGAGCAATTTCAAGTTCGATATTCGCGATATGATGTGCTCTTCAGCAGTTTTCCAATCCGATTTGATGAAATTTCAGGTTGTTAATTACGTCAAATAATGTCGCAATATGTCTTACCTATCTATCTTTAGGAAGTACCTACTTTAATACAGAAGATAGGTCTGGTACCTTCTCGACGATGACGCGCAAAATCAGAAGAAAGATACGAGTATTTGCATATCTACCATTCAGGGGTGAAAATGTCAAGCAGTCGTGGATTTACAAAACTCATTATACACGGAAAATATCGAATCGAATTTGTCGCGTAAAATTGATAATTAATGTTAAAAATGCAAGACCAGGAGATAAAGTAATGATTTTTTTGCTCGTTGAAACGGCACGATGCGATGAAAAAAATCGAGCTTAAATTATGATAAATTATGCACCAAATAATGAAGCATTTTAAAAATATGCATACTGATGGAGTCGTGCATATTTGTGATAACTGTATGAAACATGGCTTGATTCGTTATACGTTGTGTAAGGGTGCAAATTAGCCAAATTAATATTCCAATTTATATTTAACGAGATATTATAACACCGCGTGCTCCATTTGCTGCTTAATGTTTCGTCTGAACTTATCGATCTGGCCAGTTCTTTTTTATGGTCACATATGATAAAAAATTTTATGTATGCGTTTTTTTTTATTTGTTTTTGTTTTTACTGTCGGCGCCTTCGTATGATTCATACGCGATAAAACAATAACGTCAAAGTTGCGGGAAAAAAGTTCACTATTCGAAGGGCTTAAAAGTGCAATATTTTTATTACACGTAGAAGTACATACCTATCCTAGCTACCTTCGCATATCTATGTGTAGGATAGGTACATACAATAATTTATACCTGGGATTATTTATGAATATCATTGGACTCATAAATTTTTAGAATTTTTTTGTTTTGTTTATGGCTTGATTGGATTAAAGGTATAATTATATAATTTCAGTTTTTTCCCATTTTTTTTTCCAAATTTCCGATGAACTATAAAGTTCAGAATATCTTGAGAACTGGTTCAAAAAAGTTAAATTAATTTTTAATCAATTGCCTATTAAATTTTTGGAAATTTTAGGGATCCTAACTTTGGAAATTTTATAAATTCTGAAAATTTTAAGGAAGTTTTAATTTTCAACAAAGGGTATAGCCGGGTTAAGATAGGCGATTTGGCCCACCATACGGATTTTGAAACCAACTAGTGGAAGTTGGTCCCCATGGTCTAAAACTCTCGTGACCAAATTTTTGAGTCGCTACCTCACCCCCTCCCCCTCCCCCTCCTAGAGCGAAAAATGTGATTTTTCGATTATAATTTTTTGATTTTGGCTGTTTTCAACCGATTTGTTTCAAACTCGGGTAGATGCTAGGTATCATCAAGGGTCATTTATGTAAATTTTTTCAAAAATTTTCAAATCTATCTTCACTGTGAAATGCGCGTTATAAGTTTTCTAACGGCCATTTCGACAAGTTCTTTCAGAGGTGCAATAATTGAAAAAATATATGTTGTACACCTAGTCTGGATGTACAACATTTATATTTTTTTCAGTATTTTCTATATAGGTGGAAGACCTTCAAAAATGCAAAAAAATGATTTTTTTCGTCATTTTTCGCGCCAAAAATGGTCATTTTAGGTCGAAAAAAATTGTCGTAGTATATCACATAAATACACCTAAATACACCACCGAATTTGGATGAAATTCGTTGATTTTTTCTATTTTTTCTAATTTTCATTTAAATTGACCAAGTGACGCAATTTTGGGAACCCCGGTGCCCCACGAGGTGTCCGGAGGGCCTAGAATTCATGTTTGGACATGTTTCAAGTCGTTATTTTTCATAAACAGAATTTTTCGCGAAACTGAAAAAATTTCATTTTTTTCAACAATCAGGTAAGGTGAGATTGTGAGAATAATTTTCCGAAGTCAAAAATGTGTAATTTTATGAATGTGGGCAAAAAAATCAAATTTTCTCGATTTCACTAAAATTGCAATATATGACAAATATTGACTTGAAAAATGTTCAAACATGAATTCTAGGCCCTCCAGACACCTCGTGGGACACCGGGGTTCCCAAAATGGCGTCACTTGGTCAATTTAAATGAAAATTAGAAAAAATAGAAAAAATCAACGAATTTCATTCAAATTCGGGTTGATGGTGTATTTAGGTGTATTTTGTGATATACTACGACGACAATTTTTTTCGACCTAAAATGACCATTTTTGGCGCGAAAAATGACGAAAAAAATCATTTTTTTTGCATTTTTGAAGGGCTTCCACCTATATAGAAAATTCTGAAAAAAATATATGTTGTACATCCAGACTAGGTGTACAACATATATTTTTTCAATTATTGCACCTCTGAAAGAACTTGTCGAAATGGCCGTTAGAAAACTTAAAACGCGCATTTCACAGTGAAGATAGGTTTGAAAATTTTTGAATAAATTTCCATAAATGACCCTTGATGACAGTGATGGAAGAACAATGAGAATTGTTCTCGGTTCTTCGTTCTTTTGTTCTCAGAACCAATCAAAGTATGTTCGTTCGTTCGTTCGTTCGTTCGTTCTTTTCTTTTGAAAATTCTTGTAATCTTGTTCCTGTTCTGTTCTCTGTTCTTTCCCAAAACAGTGTTCTTTGTTCTTGTTCTTTCTGTTCTTTTGTTCTTTTCCAAATTTTCGTCAAAATTTAAAGAAAAAATACGGGAGGCGTATGGAAAGACAGATAGTAACCTCAAATGCAATAAAACGTATTTTTTCCAATAGTTTTTAGGTTCAGTAAGGAATATTGGTCTATTTTCAAACAAAAAGGTCACAAAGATTGCTATTTTAATTCCAATATTTTGAAATACTGATAAATTGGAAAAAATTTGAATTTTTTTCAACGAATAAGAAATAAAATGACTCAAACGACTAGGAAGAACAAAGTTTTTTAAAAATTTTCATTTGATTTTTATGCAAAAAGTGAGAAAGAACAAGAACAAAGAACAAGCTGAAAAATTGGTGAGAACAGTTCTTGTTCTTTTGTTCTTCAGAGCGGAGTAAAAAAAAATGTTTTCTGTTCTCAATGTTCTTCTATGTTATTTTTTTCCATGTTCGTTCTTTCGTTCGTTCGTTCTTCAAAAAAAAAAGGCCGTTCTTTTGTTCTTGTTCTTTGTTCGTTCTTCCATCACTGCTTGATGATACCTAGCATCTACCCGAGTTTGAAACAAATCGGTTGAAAACAGCCAAAATCAAAAATTATAATCGAAAAATCACATTTTTCGCCCTGCGAGGGGAGGGGGTGAGGTAGCGACTCAAAAATTTGGTCACGGGGGTTTTAGACCATGGGGACCAACTTCCACTAGTTGGTTTCAAAATCCGTATGGTGGGCCAAATCGCCTATCTTTACCCGGCTATACCTTTTTAAAATTTTAAAATACATACTTTACCAGAGCATAGCACGATGCCAACATTTGTCATCGCTACTCGCCTCGCGTCAAACGCGAGGCGAGTATAATCGTACTCGCAACGACGAGAGATCGCGCGATGCCTGCGATGCCGAATAGTGGGGGGCGAGTAGCGATCTTACGCGCGAGTCTCGCATTCGTAATCGCCTTACGTAAAGGCTCTACAATTACAGACGTACCCTCACGCATGATTTTATATTTTAACTCGGCAATAACTTGAGACTGAGTCAAGTTAGAGATTTCGTTGTTGGCTCATTCGAAAGAGGATAAAATTTTACGCATTTGCCTCGCTTACACCACCTATCTAGGACTTATAGTTTTTCCGTTATTTTAATGTCAACTTTATTTTTCTTTACATTAAAATATGAAAAAAACTAATGATCGTAGATATGTAGTGTAAACGAGGAGCGAGGCAAATGTGTGAAATCTTATCCTCTTTCACATGAGCTAACAACGAAATCTCTAACTTGTCTCAATCTCAAGTTATAACCTTAAACGCAACGCGTAGAATAGTGCTCTAATACTGTACTCGCCATACTCGTCGGTACTAGGCGCGATGCCATAATCGCAGGTATCGCGATCGCAGGGAGCGATACATTTACTCGCTTTTTAAGATCGTACTCGCAAAAATGCGAGGCGAGTATGATGTCTCGCGCTCAGAGAGCGGCATCGCGCTACGCTCTGATACTTACCTACTTCAATTATTCTTACCAAATTATTATTTTTCATTTTTTTAAAAATAAATTTTAGATTTTCCCAAATTTTAAGAACTTTTAACATTTCTAACTTTACTAAATTTTAGAAATTTCCCAAAATTGGAATTTTGGCCAGTTTTTAAAAAATTTCCAACATTATTTTGTTCCAAAAAAAGAGAAGAATTCAAAAGTAATTATAAAGTATAGGAAATACAAAGGGAAAAATTTTTACTCACCCGATAATTTCCTATACCTACCCGAGCAGCACACTCGACAAATTATCGAAATAAAAAATCGACAGAATATCGAATTCGATAAAGTGTCGCGTTAGTTCCGCATAAATCGTGAAATTATCTTTCGATATATAGATAGATTATCGACGAATTATAGTTAATAAAAATTTCGAGATTATAGTAAGATATTTTATCGATAATCTATCTATAATATCGAAAGATAATTTCACGATTTAGGCAGAACTTTCGCGACACTTTATCGAATTCGATATTCTGTCGATTTTTTATCGATTTTTTTATTCCGATTTTTTGTCTTTTACTAGCTTTTTTCTATAATTAAAAATCATTAATTAGCATAATTATTACATTAAACTTTGCCTAAACACATTATTCATGTTACGGTAAGAGGATCATTTCAGAAAAAGTCAAAAAAAAATTATAAAAAATCTGCCACCCGTGGGGCTTGAACCATCTACCTCCTGCATGGTAATCCTCTTCCTTAACCACTATGCCATACCTTATCGTTGAGGAATTAGCAATAAAACGCTTATATTAGGCAGTTTAGTACTTCCAGACGTGTTGGACTTAGAAAAATGTTCACCAATTTGGAAATAATTTTAAATATCGTCACAAAATCGTTGAAAAATCGTTCGACAAATTTCAGATTATTTGTCGATAATGTAGTTTCAAATATCGCCACAAAATCGTTGAAAAATCGAATTCGAGGAATTTCATATTACGTGTCGATAATATAGTTTCAAATATCGTCATAAAATCGTTTAAAAATCGAATTCGAGAAATTTCAGATTACGTGTCGATAATAAAGTTTTAAATATCTTCACAAAATCGTTAAAAAATCGAATTCGAGAAATTTCAGATTATTTGTCGATAATATAGTTTCAAATATCGTCACAAAATCGTTAAAAAATCGAAATCGAGAAATTTCATATTACTTGTCGATAATATAGTTTCAAATATCTTCACGCAATCGTTAGAAAATCGAATTCGAGAAATTGCATATTCTTTGTCGATAATGTAGTTTCAAATATCTGCACAAAATCGGTGGAAAATCGGAATCGATAAATTTAATATTCTTTGTCGATAGTATCGTTGACGAATATCGTCATAAAATCTTAATAATATCGAATTCGATAGTTTTTAGATTTTTTGCCTATGAAGTTGTACCGATAAATCTTTATAATATCGTGAGAACATCTATAGATTTTCAAACGATTTTTTATCGATACATTACATCTTCCGATATTATCGATCGAGTGTGCCGCTCGGGTACCTATACCTATTTTTTATTTTTCAAGTTTAGACTTTTCATACACTATAAAATAAACTTTCAATCGTCATTTAACGAAAAATTTCCCTACTCAGGAAGTTACACGACGGTATTATTTTTTAAACCTGATATACAAGTGGTGCTGTTGAAGCGATTTTAAAACACACGCGGCGCGGCGGATCGAATTAACAACATTATTCAATCTTTTGAAAATAAATCACGATATCATTTATGTTTTGAAATTTTAGTGTTAAATCTAAATTGAAAGCTACGAGCGTTTTTGGCTGTGTTGTTGATTTATTCGCGTAAACTTTTGCAACGAAGATAAGCGAACGAGTTTTCTCTTTTTTGAAATCTTTCGACGTACTATTTCACATTTCTTTTCAATTTTCAAGGCTGGATAGTACTTTTCAACTTTACACTTTTCCTTTATTTTCAAAAATTTTGTTTGAAAATTAGTAACTTATGGTAGAACAAAAATATCTAGAAATTTTAAGACCGAAATTATGTCATTGTAAAAAGGTGCCAAAATAAATTAATTTTTTCAGTCACTCCAGGCGAAAATTCTCATTTGTTTTGATATTCCCAAAAACGATATACCTACCTATACCTACCGATCTAGTGTTTTTGGAATTTGTAATTTCTTCTTAAACTTTTCTGGTTGATTTTTGTATTTTCAACGAAAGACAGGTCGAAATGGACCAAACTCTAATGTTGTCGTCGAAACTAAAGTTTTTGTATAATTTAAGCAAGAAGATAAAGCAAAACCAATTAAAACTTTACAGAATACTTTAGAATGAGCGAAAAAAACCCTCTTAAAATTGCTAATAAATCTTTAAGAGTCATTTTTGGTTTAAAAAAAAAAAAAAACTCATTACAGATGAATTTGTCTGAAGAAAAAAGTTTCACGAAGTACATGCGGATAGAGTTGATACTTTTTCCTCATTTTGTAAAACCCGTATGAGAGAAAAATTTGAAATTTCATGACTGAAATGTCGTGTGTATTAAATCGCAAATTTCATTAATCTCGGTGAAAATATTTTTGAATAACCGTAAACCGGCCCTGTCCCTTACTCGGTGCTGATTAAATTTGATGCTATGTAACATCTCACGGTTCACCTCTAGGGGGCTTTAAAATTGAAGCAAACTTTTTAAATTAAGCTTGACGGTTATTTAACGAAAGTTGTTTTTTACACCAGACTGATTTCGAGGTATGATTTAACAAGGAAAATTTTCCAAATATTTTTATTGTTTTGACCTTGGTAAACGTTTGAATTCGAGAGTACAGTGTGCGAATTCCGCAAATATTTCTATTTATAAAATTTTCGCTTTTACGGGAATCTGCTTACGGCTCAGATAACGTAGAAATGCGAACGATTGAGTACCACCGGTGTCTTAAAATATTTTAAAGTGATCTTTTAACCTACGTTATGGGTTTATCCCCGGGGGCATCGGTGTTTCGTTAATATACACTCGTTGGTTTTCATACCAGACATAACTTCTTCTATGTACTAGACAAATTTACCAAAGGCTCAAATCAGTGTGCATGGTAAAACATTAGGTACCTTTGGTGAAAATACCTAGTTATAAAATTTTTAATTAATACCTATTTCGTTGTATTCTCACTTGATTGTGGGATTTTAAAAAAAAATTTTAATGTACGTAAAAAAATCAGCTGCGGTTACATTTTTTGAGACGTCACTTTTTCTGAAAGTCTTAAGTATTTTTCTTTACAAAAAAAACTCTATTATGTTTTTACCTAAGGCGCCGATTGAAAATTTTTTTAAACAAAAGTTGCATGTACGTTAAGATTCTTAGAATAATTTTGGTGATTACGAAGATTTCATTTTCATTAGGATTCTCGTTCCACTAAAATTTTGCATAATGTAGATCAACCTATGTGATCTGGGATTTTTTCTGAGCATAAAAATATTTTTCAGAGTGGCATGTTCAACATCCCTATTTTTTTATTTCCAATTGAAAACCGTGAAAAATGGCATTTAAATCGAGTTTCTTGGATGTGAAAGGCGGTGGAAGGAAGCTGAGAATTTGAACCCCCCCCCCCCCAAAAAAAAACATTTAAGGCTTTTGCTTAATCTGCATGCCAAAGAAATGACCTTCTAGGTCAATCCAAGAGATTTTTACAAATATATTATTTTTTCTGAGAAAAAGATATCCAAAAAGTAATTAGGTATTGTAATACACGAATTGAGACCAAAATTCGATTTTATTGGATTTTTACTCCAAAATAATTTTTAAAATTATTTATTCTTTTAAAACTTTGTGAATTTTTTTTCCTCTAAAAATTAAGAAAATTTTAAGATTCTTTAAAAAAAAACAAAAAAAAAACCTACCTAATAATAATAATAATACGGCATGAACAGACACAACGAGGAATGAATATACTCAATGAGTCATGAAAGCACTCAACGAGGCATGGACGTACTCGAGGGGGCATAAAAGCACTCAATGGGACATGAACAGACTCAAGGGGGCATGAACAAAAATAATTTTTCTTCAAAAAAGTGAGAAGTTTTTTATAATTATATGTATACATACAAATAGTAAAAAAATTTAAGAATTTTTTCTCCAAAAAAATTGGGAGATTTTTTTGGTGACCAAAAATCATGATTTTTTCTCTCCAAAAGTGGAAATATTTTTTTTGAAAAAAACAACAGAACAGATTTTTTCTAAGTAAAAATTTTATTAAGAGATTTCATTGTTCAAAAAATTCAGAAATTTTCCCAGAAAAATGAAAGATTATTTTCTTCAAAGAAATAAGAGAAGTAAGTAGGTATATTCACTTTAAAAAGCTGAAAATTATTTACTCTAAAAAAATTGACGAACTTTTTCCTAAATAAGTGAGAGATTCTTTCTTTAATATAGTTGAGAATTTTTCCACCTTCATCCCCCCCCCCCCCAAAAAAAAGAACAATTAAAAGATCTTTTTTCAAAAAACAAAAAATCTTTCACAAAACAAAACAAATAAAAGTAAATATTTTTTAATTTAAAAAAACAACAACAACAAAATAAAAGTCAATAGATTTTTATCAAAAAATAAAAAAACGAATTCTTCTGCTTACTCCAAAAAATTTATAAATAGAGATCCTCGGCCCCCCCCCAAAAAAAAATAAATGGTCCAATTTCAGAAATAAAATGAAATAAAAAGAAGAGAAAAAAAATAAAAACATAATACAAAATTGAATTTTTTTTTCAAAAAAATTAAAAGTTTTTATAAATTGATTTTTTACTCCCAAAATTTGGCGATTTCTTCCTCCAAAGAAATGAGATTTTTTTCTACAAGAATTTAAGAAGTATGTTTAATACAACACAATTAAGTAAAACATTTTTTACTTAATGAAAATTTTAATTTTAATTTTAATTTTAACGAAAAATTGAGGTTTGTTTTTCTCTAAAAATAAGGGATATCATTTTACCTAAACAAAGATTTTTCAATCCAAAAAATTGTTATTATTTTTTTTAGGGAAACATATATTATATTATATATATTTTTATAGAAAATTAGAATACATTTCTCTAAAAATTTTAATTTTTTTGAAAAATGAGACATTTTTAGAAAATTATGAAATTGAAAAATGTAGGGTTTGAAAATTTTTCAGCAGTGTCACAAAAAGATCTAATGACTCTTCATCAGAGGAAGTTCAAATCTGAGTAAATGGGGGTCCACAAAATTATTACACTGAAGCTCCACTCGGCTCCACCTTTCACTCGGTAGGATCATTACAAAAATTTCGATTGGACCGCTCTCTCTCCTTCAATTTTACATAATAGATTAATATAATTTGGTGATTTTAATACGTATAATACAAAATTGGAGGGGAAGGAGGGGTCCAATCGAAATCTTTGTAATGACTAAAATTAGTTCAAGTAATTCTTCAGCTCATTAAAAAAAAAAAAAAAACATCAATCGAGTGAAATTTGCCAAAACTAAAAATATAGTACATACAATGCGGTGTGATTTCAGTAAAAGAACGATTTCTTTATTACTGAAAACCTCGTCAATCGAATAACATCTGTTGGTTTCTCTTCTTCTTAGCTCCTTAAACCACCAAGTTGAGAAAGTACCTGCACTTGAGGAATACTTTTAAACGGTTAATCAAATAATATTTGAGTTTTTGACAACGGTTGTGTACGTACACTGCCGAACGTAACCAATTTATTATGTAACTTTTCCAACGTGAAAAAACTTTCCACTTTTGTAAAACTTGGCAGATTTTTTTTCCTTCAAATTTTTCATTTTGATTAAAAAAAAAAAAAAACTTGTTATTCGATGGTAACTACGTCGATTATAATCAAAGTTTACTTTTTCACTTGATTTCGTTGCAATTTAATTTGTTCCAAGTAAGACGAATAGTTTGTAACCATTATATGAAAATTATTTAAGAGCAGTTGAAAGGAAACGAATTGATTTTCTGCATCAACTTTTCAATAAACTTTTTACAAAACTTTAAATTTATTAACGATTGCCGAAGCAATTCTTAGTTAATTTTTCAATTGTTTTTTTTTCTTTTTTTTTTTGCTCCTACAACAAAATACACGTTCGAGTATTTGATAAGCGATACGTTTTTCAGACTTTTGTATGCAAAACTTATCATAAAAAAACGTACTTATATGAAACTTACAATACCTTCTTACAAAACGTCGACTTTCTCCAAAACATCTAAATCTACTCGACGAAAATACGTATTTTCTCCTTCGTAGGTCTAATTAAGTCGCCTAAAATGTACGTCAAGTCTAAATCCGCTCTTTCAATTGCGAACTTAAGCCTGGCCGAATTTATATTTGCCATATATCTCTCGGAGAAACTACTTGAGCCTAGAAATAGACTGTCAGATTACAGATATATCGAATTTTCCAACAAATAACAAAAACCAATGGTTTACGCGGCGTGTTTCAAAATATTTCGAGCTCCGAAATTTTTCTAAAAGAATCAAAACTCAATAAAGATGTAAGAAATTGATAAAGCAAAATATATCTTATTAAAAGTAAAAATGAAGTATTTTTCGACAACGTTTTCAAAACATCCCACGACAATGAAAATTAATTAAATTGCGAATAATTCCACGTGTAGGTAGTTCTTTTGACCAATATAAGGTGATTCGAGTCTCCTTCGATAAAAATGTAGGCAACCTATTTCTCATCTGTGATGACTTGAAAGTACCAAATTAGTTTATAAAAATGTATGATGGGTATTTACTTTCAGCTGATTTAATATTGCGTAACATTATAAATGTTGATAAAAAATTACCTATCGATAGTAATGATTAGCTTTGAAATACGAAATATAGCTTTTATTTATTTTAAATTAGGTACCATTTTCTTGAAAAATGAATAAATGAATTAAAAATTGTAAGGTCTGTTCAAAAAAAAGTAAACATTATAAAAAATGTATTTCGATAAAAAAAAAATTATATTGCAAACGTAAACAATTTTTTCTGCAAGTTTAATCCTTCGATACAAAATTGCTCAATTTTACGGTTCCGTAAAAAAAGAGAGAGAAAAAAGTATCTTCTCAACGGTTCATAAATTCTCGCGAACGTGTTACTTGAAAAATACGTATCAAAGATGGAACGCGGAACAAGGTAGAATTACAAATTAAAGCTTGTATACGACTGTGATACATTTAAAGTCGAAAATAGTGATAAAATTTAAAACCGCAGCAAACGACGAATTAAAATGGTGCAATAACCGCAGGCAATTTAAACTTAAAAAGAGATAAATTCTTAACCCCTATTTCATTTAGGTATCATTTCGTTTTGGTATAAATGACTCGGAAAAACATTTCGCCAGAGGATTATGAACAAAATTATTTATCACCCAGACTAGGTAGCTCAATTTTCCGCATGCAGTCTGTTTAAAAATGCAGCCATTTCGAGTTTCCCTCCCCCACTCGTTCCCATTCTGTTCGCTTTTTTGTGATAAAAATATACTCGGACCAATTCGTCTCGTGTATTTTTTACGAGATTACTTTTGTAATACGATGTAACTACACGTACTACATACGAAAATATCCGGGTTAATTTTATCTCTGTTCTTCTTCAGGTCACTTGACCATATTTTTTTCGAGTCGAAAAGAATTATTGGACCGAAAACATCAACTGCTCATGAGAAATAGTGAAGAGTCGATAAACTATATCGATTCGCACGAAATACGATACCCACAAATTTTTTCGATCTTTTCTGCTCAAATTTCTTCATGTAGGCACCAATAATAATTATTTATAATTATTTGTGCGAAAATTATTTTTCTGGTTATTTTATTTTAGAATGTGCAATTTTAGAGTTTTCCGATATGGCTCTTGAAAATTAAAATATTTCTTTCATTACTTAATTACCCAGGTATTTTTTTTGGTTGTGATTTTTCGTTGAAAAAATCTGTTGTAGTCAAACACCACACAATTTCATAGCAAACCCTTTATTTACCACATTTTTTTCTCTAGAATGTAATTTTTAAACCTTTTTTTATTTTTTTAAATTTATTTTTATTTTTTATACCTATATTTTAATTAACAAATTTTATGAAATAAATTAGGTTAAGTATGAATTTTTTTAATTTTTTAATTTTTAAAGAGTACGACAAAAAGTTTTCAAAAAAAATAATTATAGATTTCGAAAATAAAAATTCGGAAAATTATAGGATGTTACCGGTTCCGAAAGGGGATGTCCAAACATGAAATCAGGATAATTATAAGTAATCGCGTGTACCACTAACAAAAAACTGCATGAAATACTGTCTTCTCATTTTTTGTAAATAATGATCAATTTTTCGAATGCAAGATTAAGTATCACATTTTTAAGATTTGCAAGATTATCAACTTTTTAAATTTGTGTAATATTGTCATTTTTTTAAATACGTAAAATTAGCAATTTTTCTAAAATTTATAAAATTGCCAATTCTTAAAATTTACAAAAATACCAATTTTTAAAATTTTGAAAATTGCAATTTTTTTAAATGGGAAAAATTATAAACTCTTGTAAGATTAGCAAAATTATTCATTTTTTAAGAACTTAAAAAAATTTGCAAAAATATCAATTTTGTTGAAAGTTTGTAGCGTTTTTTATTTTATTTTTTTAAATTTGCAAAACTGTTATTTTTTTACAATTATCAAAATCACCTTTAATTTTTTCTTTAATTTCTGAAATTTATACCTAGGTGGCTTAAAATTCAAAAAGTTTTCTATTTTTTAAAAATTCTCGAAATTTTCAATTTCTTATCCAATAATAAAATTACAAAATTGTTTGGTGATTTTAAAAAATCGCAATATATCCATAGACAAGTTTTTCATTACTGTAACACGAGCAATTTTGTAAAAAGTTGTGAAATCGCAAATTCTTCAAAAAATTGTTTTCCTATGCATTTTTTTTAATACCTAAGTATTATAAAATTTCTAGTCCTCGTCGTCGTTGGGGTTGATTTCTCGCGCATCTGAACGTACCTATCAGGCAGATTTTTTCATCCAAATTCGATGAGTGATTTCGTGGTCATCAGCTCAGATCATTCTTCTTCCTTCGATGGGCTTTTCTTGAATTTGTCCTGGTACTGGAGCATTTATAATCCATTTCTGTCAATTTTCAACAAAAAAAAAAAATGTAAAATTGTCGATTTTCCTAAAAATTGTAAAATTGACAATTTTCAACAAAATTGTGAAATTGTCAATTTAAAAAAAAAATTGTGAAATACTCAATTTTCAAAAAAAAATGAGGAGTGGTATGTAAAAACGGCCTCCTTCCCATAAGAATTACATAGGACGGAGGTCGTTTTTACATATTACTCCTCAATTGTAAAATGGTCAATTTAAAAAAAAAAATATAAAATTGTCCATTTAAAAAAAAATTGTAAAATTAACATTCCCAAAAAAATCAAATTGTCAATCTTTAAAAAAAATTGTAAAATTGTTAATTTTTCAAAAAAATGGTAAAATTGTTAATTTTCAAAAAATTTTAAATTGCCAATTTACAAAAAATGTAAAATTGTCAATTTAAAAAAAAATTGTCAATCTTTAAAAAAATTGTAAAATTGTCAATTTGAAAAAAATTTTGTAACTGTAGCTAGGTATAATTTTTAAAAATTCGAAAAATTGTAAATTTTTGAAAATATCAAGAATCATCCGTTTTCAAAAGATTTGAAGCATTTGTAAATTCTTACAATTTTCGAAATTACTCATTTTTTTAAATTTCTACAATTGTCGATTTTTTAAAAATTTAGCAAGTTGATAATTTTTAAAATTTACAAAATTTTCACTTTTCTTCAAGAATTTGAAAATTTTTCAATTTCTTTACAGGGTAAAAAATTGTCCGCACTGAAAGAAAATAGGTAGATAAGTATATATATTAATATATATTTTCACAAAATTATGGAATTTTTGATCTTCAAAAATTTGAAGAAATAGGTATTATTTTCCAAAAAGTTTATACCATTGTAAATTTTGTAAAAATTTCTATGATTGCGAAATTTTCAAAAATTTGAAAAATTGCAAATAGGTAGGTATTCAAAATTTACAAAATTTTTCCCATTTTAGAAATTTTCAAAATTTACTATCTTTTAAAAATGTGTAAAATTGAAAGAATGCCAAATCTTTGAGATTATGATTTTATAAAGTGTCCAATCTTTTTTAAAAATTTGCAAAATTATCAAATTTTAGCTTTTAAAAATCAACATTTCCTTAGAAAAATCAATTGGAAACACGTCACGCGAAACAAAAAAAATTGACGCCGGCATGGCAGTCGAAAACATTTCGAAAACACAAAAAAATTCAAACCAAAAAATGGGGATGTCTCTCTTTAAAACTGAAATATAGTTATAGCAACAAAAAAAATTTCGTCCGAAGTATTGTCCTCCTTGAATTATTCAGGGGCACTAGCTTGACATGAAAATTTCAAAATTCCCTCAAGATGATAACATAAAATTTTTATACCTTTTTGATACCTACAAAAATAAAAAATGTGGAGTAACAATTTTTCTCATCTGTGAAAATGAAGGCCCCACAAAGTTTTCAACTCTGAAAAATACCAAGTACGACTATAAAATGTACAATACACGGATTTCTGGAAATTTTGTAGTGTCTTCATTTTCAAAAATAGGCAAATTTTTCACATTTTTTGTTTTTCTTAAGAGGTTAAACATGTTTCATGAATGGTTTTCAAAGGATTTTGAAATTTTTCTAATCCACTGTCCCTTTTCAAAACCATAATAGTTTAAAAACAAAAACCAGAAATTAAATTTAAATTGATTTTTTTTTGAAACGAGTAGGTATCTACCTACTTAGGAAATTTATCAAAAATATCTTAATCAAATTTTTTTATCGAGTTAATATTATTATCATAATCAGCGAAAAAAAGGGTCAATTTAAAATTCTGTTAGAAGGATAAAGGTGGATTGTTTTTATCGACGAATAAATCCTCGCATAGAGCAAAGGCATAAGCCACCTCGAACTCGAAGAGAGTGTAACCTTATCAAACGAATATATTAGATGACTATAATTTATGCATATCACTCGGAATGTTTGAGAATAATATTATAGTTCGATTGAATAAAATGTAAATGACCCCATAAATGTGTAACAGATTTATGCTAATTTCATTTTCAAGCCGTAACCTTACGCTATTTCATTTTAATAATATTTTGAATAATTTTACGATTGTTTTGGTTATCATGCGATTCCATAATTCTACCACACAATCGTACACTATATACGTACACAATCGAGGCAAAAATTCCAAAACGTTCGATTTTTCAATCGCGTATAAAACGTTCAATCATGATATGTGCCGCGCCGCGCCGCATTCGATATGACGGCGGGCCAGCTAAATCTACGCCATTATCTTGCCAAAGTATCGTACTAAACTTTTTAGCCGCTTCTTCAAAAACTCTCATCGAATGTAATTTCGGCCGGTTTGTTTGCCTGCGGATACTACGCAGAATACTAAGCGAGATGTTTCAGCTTTGAGTGCTGTTAATTGCGAACTAGTAGCTGAAAATGGGAAATTTTTGGCTCCGCTAGGCTTACCTCGAAATTAAGCCGTTACCAGTGCCTCCCACCGTATGTCCATACTAAAACCTAGCCCTGCCACGTCTACTGTGAATTATACCCTGTCGTAATCGTCTACCCTACTTTTCGTCGTCTCTTTTTAACCACCTAACAAAAAATACTAATCTCAAAATAACGCCATTTCTAGATATTTTTTCAACGCCACGCCGCGTACAACTACCCCCGACAATTCGTCGTCAAAGCTATAAAAACTATCTTATACGATCGATCTCTTCGAATTCTCTATTTTTTATCGCACCTTTGCTGCGAATTTGGTAATAAACGCCGCGCCGGTCGTACGTATTTCTAAAATGAGAAATTCCACCTTTTACATCAGCACGTTAGATTCGTTCGTTGCCATCAAATACCTATAATAATGAATTATTTACCATTTCTAATCACTCGCCCGCTCGTTCATTTCTTTCGACCGAACTGAAACACATTCGAACTGGAATTAGATTTCATCGTCGTGATAAAAATCACGTCACAAAACCTCTTCGCCCATTAACATGACAAATCGACTATAAGAAATTACAAACACGTTTTGTATTTACGGCGAATCGAGTATGCAATACTATTAACATGAATGGTACTCAACGAGCAACCGAGTAAGTGCTCCGCGAAATTATTACCATGTGTTGGTTTTACGATGCATTTTCGCCAATAAATATACATGACACGTGGACGTATGAAAATACACTCGTTTAATGTGGAATTCATTTTTTATGTTACAGGTGAGTACTGGCTCGAGTATTATATCGATCGTGATGGCGGTTTCGGATAAGTATGAATTTATTTTTTAAAGATTTAGTTAGGTATTTAAAAAATAACATTAGAGAAACAAGCATAAATACAGGTTGTGTCACGAGTTCCCGGGCATAACTTACTTTTTACAGAAAAAATTCTAACTGAATTTTCTTGGAATAAAAAATTTCTCAAATTTTGAATTAAAAAAAAAATACTAACCTGGCTGAAGAAATTCTCAATTTTTTAGAGTAAAGATTTTTAAATTTTCTCAAATGATAAACCATTCAGTTTTTTTTCGAAGGAAAAATTTCCGAATTTTCTTGAAAAAAAAAATAATACTCATCTTAATTTTTTGTAGTTCGTGCTTTTAAAAAATTTTCAATATTTTTGAAGTAAAAAAATAGGAAAAAATATTTTCCAATTTTCTAGAAGAAAAAATCCTTTTACCATGTTCAGAGAAAAAAAAACAATTTTTTACCTATTTTATTTTTTGGACAGGAACATTTTTTAATTTTTTTAAAAAACAAACTATTTCTCAAATTTTGTGGAGAAAAAATCGCAATTTATTCAATACAAAAATTTCTGATCTTCGTCATTTTTTTCAAGTCAACAGAAAAATTTTTTCTCTTTTTTTTTGGAGTATAGAAATAAGCAAAGATGTTTTTCAGTTTTTTCCAGAAAAAAAAAAGATAATCGAAAGAACTTTTTGATCTTCATCATTTTTTTTTTGAGTCAGCAGAAAAATGTTTCCTCATTTTTTTGGAGTAGTTACCTAAAGAAAATATTTCAGTTTTTTTGAGAAGAAAAAAATCGAAAGAAAATCTCTCAACTGTTTTGAGAAAGATCCTAATCTTTTGTCTGAATTTCTCTAGTGAATACAAAATTCTTTCAAGTTTTTGAAGCAAACAATTTTTGTTTAAATTTTCAACATGAAAAAATTTCGGGAAATTTTAAAAAAATTCTTCAAAAATAAAATCAAAAGAAACATTGGAAGGGGGAAATTTTTTTAATTAAACAGGGAAACGTATTTTCCAGAAGTAAAATCACCGAAAAAAAATTAATATTTTTTCAAGACAAATCAAAGAGGAAATATTTTCAGGAGAAAGATTCGTAGGTAATCTAATATGTTTTAATCAAAGGAAAAATAATTTTTGTAAAAGTTAAATAGAGGAAAAAGTTTTTGCGAAAAAAAAAAGGAATGAAAATCAAACAAGATGTGTTTTTAGGAGAAAACTCAAAAAGAAAATATACTGCTTAAAAAAAGGAAGTCAAAAGAAAGATATACCTACTTATTTTAGGAGAAACATTGCTGGGAAGAAAATTTTCAAAACAAAAGTCAGAGGTAAAAATATATATTTTTTAAATCAGAGGTACCTAGGATATTTTTTAGAAAAGGAAAAAAACGCAGGGAAAGCAAATAAAAATTGTATAAAAAAATTAATGAAAAGAGACATTTAAAAAAAAATTCAAGAAATTGGAAGGAAAATTGGTGGAAAAAAATATCAATCGAAGAATAAAATTATCAATTTTTAAAGAAATAGTAGGAAAGTCAAAAAAGGAACTATGTACTTGTACATTAAAAAAAAAAAAAAACAGCAGAAGAGGGAAATTACAAAAAAAAAAAAAAAAAAAAAATAGAACGATAATCAGAACCCGGGAAAAAATCTGTTGGATCTAACCATATATGAAGTGGTCAGATCTAACCATATATGAATTTTATACCTATCAAATTTGATCTAATCATATTTAATTTGATCAAATCAGGCCCAGATTTAGGGGGGCCAGCGGGGCCATGGCCCTGGGGCCCATCATCAAAAGGGGCCCTTCACTGAAAAGGGGCTACCGGCAGATCACTTAAAAATTGAAAATTACAGTTATTACGCGGGTATGCAAAGTACGGACGCTCAGATGGTGAAAAGATATTTCATACTGATTTTCATAACTCTCGTTCAAATTAAACGACACGCATCAAACGCAGTCAGCTGTTTTCGCCGGTTTTATCGGAGTGGCGCCAGACGTGTATACGAATATCTACCCATGCGCACTTTTCGTCGCATAAGTTACGTGA
The DNA here is from genome assembly GCA_959613365.1 of Balanococcus diminutus. NCBI lineage: Eukaryota > Metazoa > Arthropoda > Insecta > Hemiptera > Pseudococcidae > Balanococcus > Balanococcus diminutus. Next base: position 29,870,558 of record OY390715.1, on the reverse strand, counting down.
TTTTTAACACAACTCAAAATTATCACTCAAGAAACCCTAAAGTTGTACAGGTAAAAAAAACAAAAAAAATGCAAATTCCGCAAAAATTAAAAAAAAAGTGCAAAATTAGCTCGAATTGGACGAAAATTGATAAAATAAAATGTTTTCACTCATAAATTCAAATTTCCACAAAATTGCTATTTTTCACAAAATTAATACTCGAGAAACCTTAGAGTTGCAGGGTTTTAAAAAAATGCAAAGTCAGCAAGAATTGAAAAAAATTGCAAAATTAGCTTGAAATGAACAAAAATTAATTGAATAAAATTTTTCCACTGATAAAATTTTGATTTCAACAAATTGACGACATTTTTCTCAAAATTATGACTCTAGAAACCTTATATCGGGTTGAAAAAACGAAAAAAATTCAAAATCAGTATGAATCCCTATTTTCAATTTTTTCAAACTTGTATAAAAAGTTTTCCATGTAAATTGTGAAATTCTACCTAATTGAATTAATTTTCAGATTTTTCATCGAAATTGTTCTGATTTTTTTTTCAATTTTTTATTTAAACTTTCCTAATAATTTTCATCGATTTCATTTCTATGCCTAGATTTTCCAAGTGAATCGCGGATTAGATTTTTTTCAAATCGTTCATCTTGATTTTCTCCCAAATTTTTTCAAAACTTTTCATTGAAATTTTTTCTAAAAAAATGGTTGATGAACACTTTCCCAAATAGAATGACACTTAACGTAAGTAAAACAAATATGATGTGTTTTGGATCAGGGGTGCAAAATTTATATATACAAGTACCAGTCAAAAAAGTAAATTGCTTGAAATTTTTAGGGGTTCACATAGAGTCTCAATTAGGCTAGAACACTCATGTGGACCAACTTTCTGGAAAACTTTCTTCAATAAATTTCCTCTTATGGCAACTAAAAAATTTGGTAAATTTACAAACACTGAAGCTAGCATATTACGGATTATTCCAGTCCAACATGGCGTATGGATTAATATTCTGGGGAGGGAATACAAAATTTGGTGATGTTGAGTTCCGAAAACGACATACTTCGCGAATTAAACTTTGACGATCTAATTGAAAGTTTCGCTATTAAAAAATCTCGACGCGTGTCTTTAATTTAGAATTAATTATTAAGTTTGATTTTATTAGTATTTACCTAAGAAATAAAATGAAAACGTGTACTTCAATTACTGCGATGGGGGGGGGGGGGATTAAAGAGGCAAGAGGGCCTTCAGTAATTATATGGTCCTGGGGCATTTTTTTCCTAAATCCGGCCCTGGATCAAATCATATATAATTTGATCAAACTATACACAATTTGATCCAATGATGTATGATGAGATAAAATTAAATATCAAGGATCATATTTGATAGGTACATTTCCCATTTATTATGGTTAGATCTGACCATACCCATCCCAAATTTTTCTCAACGGTCACCCATCCAAGTAGTAACCAAACCCGAAGCTGCTTAACTTTTCCAATCAGATCAATGATGGTGCACTCAACTTGGTACGAACCATTTCATATATAATAAGATAAGTTTAATTGTATTTATGTGACACACAATCAAAGATAACAACTACTCAAGGTTGTATAACTAAAAGTATCAGGAAAAATTCCTGTGAGTAGATAATTTCAACTTAAATTCAGAAATGATTTTTGTCGTGATACTTTCAGGACCCCATGGGGGCACTGCGCCCCAAAATTTTTGACCAAATCCAAAAAAAAATGTAAAAAAGCATGTAGCATGTCGTTTGTTACATTTTTAATAGTGCCTACTCCGAATTTTGCCTTACTTTTTTGATGGAACCCTATTCTGGCACTGCTCGTAGCCCCTAAAATTTTGAAATGAATCTGGGTTGACTCATTTTGATTTAACAGATATAACTTGATCCAATAATATCAAATTATATATGAGAGAATCTAATTTGATCCAATTTGATCCATTCGGATCTAACCATTTCTATATAACTGGATTTTCATATGATTTGATCTATTTTGATACAACCATTTCGGATAAAACTGGAGTTTTACAGATTCAACTTGATCCAATAATATCAAATTATATATGAGAGAATCTAATTTGATCCAATTTGATCCATTCGGATATAAGCATTTCTATATAACTGGATTTTCACTGATATGACTTGATCTAGTTGATATGTTTTGATCTATTTTGATATAATCATTTTAGATATCAGTGGATTTTCTCTGATATAACTAGATCCAATTTGACTAAATTTTATCCAATCAGATCAACATTTGGATCAAACCTGATCAGATTTTATCCAAATAGATATGACTTGATCCATGAGATTTTTTCCCGGGAAGGAAAACCGTAAGAAAAATATTCATCAGAAAAATAAAAATTATTGGTTCCGACAATCATTTTTCATAAAATTAAAATTTTTTAAAAATGGCGAAAAATAATTTTTTTATGAAATCAAAGTAAGGAGCGTTCAATATTCATTCTGAAACTTTAATTTTTTCATAATTTCATCAGTTCACATTTGCGGCAAACTGAGTAGGCAAATTTACATACATCGTATAATCATATTTACGGCAAACCAAGTATGCAACTTCTTGCAAGGTTACGTATTTTTTCGATAGGTTTGGTTTGGCAAGTCAGTTGACTGGAATGCTCAGTAGGCAATATGTATGGGTAACACCTTTTCTCGAATTTAAGAACGTAATAGGGATTTTTTTTGTCTTTTTGCGTGAAAATAGAGTGCACAAATTTTGATCAAAAAATATTAATTTTTACACTTTGTATCAATTTTTTTTTCAACATAGTAAATATATTTTTTTTAATTTTGTAACATCGATTAAACTCATTTTCCATAATTATAAATTTTTATTTTTTATTTTTTGAATTTTTTAAAACTTAAAATGAGTTACGGAATATGAGAAAATTCGCATTTTTTGACCAAAATTTGTGCCCTTTATTTTCACCCAAGAAGAAAAAAACTTTCCTATTACGTCTTCGAATTTGAAAAAATAAATTTTTCCTCAATTTTTTTCCCATTTAAAATAATTTTATTGAAGGTACTAATTCAGTATGGTTAATATCTAGGTATTATTTTTCAAGTTATTAAAGTAATTGTTAGTGAATCTCTCATCGACGTGTTCATTTGGAAAAAAAAATGACCTAATAAAAACGTATTTCAAGACCATCCGAATCCACCCATGCGAAATACCAAATCATAAATTTCGATGGCCAAAAATACGAAATTTAATCGTCAACATTTATTTACTGTGAACAAAAATCAAACACGTACGCGTACGCAATAAAATACCATATACAAACACAAGGCCGAATAAGTTTATCACATAAATAATCAAAATAGCTATTGCCAAAGAAAATACCAGCGAAATTGCCTTATACCGCTAGAAAATTCATATATTGGATAAACATCTGTACTCTCAAATAACTGTCGCACAGTTAACTTGTAAGCCTATCAAGTGAACATTAAAAACCTCTCAGAGCTCATTAATTTTTTAAACGGAATTCCCTGGCGGAAATTCGAATTTGTAGCATTGAACTTTACATATATTTCCTTTCTTTCTTTATATCTTTTTTTTATTTTTACTTTTTCGATCCCATGCAAATGGTACTACGGCATCTCGAATGGTTTTTTTTTTTTTTTCGCTTTGAAACGAGCCGGAAATGTTTTTCAGTGTTGTGCAGGGTATAAATTAGTTTATTTTATTACCTTTTTTTTTCTATCCTGTGGAAGAAAATCGATACTTTATTGATAAAGGTCCGAAGGTCGATATTTAAATTTGTCAAAATTTTCCGCAACTCTATTGGAAAATATTTTTGAAAAAAATTCCACCAATAATGAGCCATAAATCGAGCGATAAATATCCTCTTAGCCATAACCCTCGACCCTGGATGGAAAAATTGAAACAAATAAATCAGATCGGAATCGACCCAACCTTGAAAAACGCTCGGTCTCTTTTCGAGTAAATTTCAATTACTAAAATCGAATAAAAATAATTTCGTCGAGGCTGCTATTTTAAAAATATTCCACATACCAGTGAAAACGTCGCGAGTATTAAATATGTAATATGTCAAATCCCCTTAGGCTTATGAGAACGCAACCCCGCAGGTATTCGTAAATTAATTTCACGCTAATGTTATTTTTCCTACCTTCGTCGAGCCTGCCATGGTCGAATTTGTCCTCAGAATTTTTTTTACTCTTCTTCGAAACAATTATTGGGCGAAATTTATCAACACCCGAATTAATAGTAAAATTATGGTAATTTTTTTACGCATATGCGCGCGCAACGCATCGTCGCTCCTACAGAGCCTCGTCATTTTATACGCAAGTACGAAAATCTCTCACCGACGAGGATGAACTCGTTCGAGAGAATTAAGTCAGTTGGTTGTTTCGGCGAAATTGCGTCTGTTCGAGTTTTCTACTTACTGTTTCGTGGCCGGAGTCGTAATTTTTTTTTATCATCGAGTGAAATTTCGAATCGTTTAAAATGTTCGCGAACGTGCGACCAAGTTTGTGAATTGTTTCGTGTGCCTTGATACGAGTTGGTTTATTTTACCAATATTACGTAGAATTTTTTACAAAAATTATTTTAGTGCGATGCGTTGCTCATTTGTACGATGTTGGTTTCATATTTACTCCGGAGATGATTCGATGATGATTTTAGAACAAATTTAGATCCATGTGATTTTTTTTTTACCTATTATTCACTCAGCTCGTTGCTTTTTTTTATCGCAAAAAACCAAGACCAATTTAGTTCCTCGAGTTGGGATGTAAATTCACGTTTCTTTATCTAAATTTGATATTAGACTACAAAGTGACGTAAAATTTAGCTTTCGGTGCGTTTGCATTCTTCCCCCCTCTGCTCCTCTCTATGAACCATATGGCGCAGATTTTAATAGTAAAAAGGTTACACGTTGTTTGCACGTAAAACGATAAAGAAAAGCGGATTGCTAATAGAGGAAGGTAATTTTAGGGTCGTTTGTTACATTTCAAAAAGAGTAATTGAATTAACAAAGCTTCGTCTAAAAATTATATGTACTTTTTTCTTGCCCATTATGTGTGATACCTTTTAAAGGGTTTAGAGCGAGTCGGCGCCGCGCCATCGCCTCATTCCGTTACTATTTCATCTCACGTAATTATAGTGGATGCGAAAATGCTACGAGCCGATGACTCGAAAATTCAATACGTCGTTTAAATTAATATCACACACTACCTACAACTATTTCCAACCATTTGCAGCTATAAGAGTCGCCATGATTAAATTACCTATACAACGACTGTAATGTTGGAAAAATTTCCGCTCGTATGAGAATATTATGTTTACCCGAATACCGTTTCCTTTTGTTATTTACTTACTGTAATTACCAGTTTTCCCGTAGGAGGCGTCGCGATGCTACGTATTCGACTGTGTTATGACGTCTGTTATATATGTATACGAATATTTATTATGAGCTTGTTGCCTTTTTAAATATTTCATATGGAATGTAGAGACCAGAGGTAGATGATTCTTCAAGAGGGGTTTTTATTTTTCAGAAATACTCCGTAGGTACCTCACGTGTATTTTTTCCTTTTGCAGATCTATACCATGACAGCTCAAATTTTGCCCTATTTTTTGTCTAGGTACTTTTTTGATTCGAATTAAAAATGAATTATTCGTTGTATTCGATCGATTCACTGATGAATTTCCTCATACAATTTTTTCAAGAAATTTCGAAAATTTAGTACCTGTCCCAGTTGTTTTCAAACTGTGGTCGACACTCACTAAGGGATAGCAACTCAATCAAAGACCTTTACTTTGAAAAATTAATTCAAAAAAATTCAAGTATCACAATCAATTAGAAATTTGAAAAAAAGTTTTCTTATCTTAACATTGAAAACAAAACAGAATTTTATATTTAAAAATTTAGAATCTTAATTTTTTAAACACAATTTTGGAAAATTTTAAATGCAGAATAGAATGGGTACTGTCAAAAAGTGCAACTTGAGACAGACGTGTAACTTGGACCATCACTAAAGTTTTGAGAAAATTAAAAACTCAAGAGTGGCACTGTGAGGAAAATCAAATTTCCAATCAAGTTAGTTCTTTTCACTTTTGAGCTATCTTCAATATTTCAGGCGCCATTCGAGACAAAAAATTGAAATGGTTTCCAATTTTTTTTTCTCGAATAACTCCTGAAATATTGAAGATAGGCAACAAGAGAAAAGAAACTTTTTGGTTGGAAAATCGATTTCCTGGATTTTCTCAGAGTTCTAGCCAATATCTTGATTTGAAAAACTGAACTTGGAAAATTGTGAAATTTTTCGTTTTGAGTTTGGCAAAACTGCTTTTAATTTTTTTCATTGAATTAGGTGTCCCATGCTGCTGCACAAAGCATTTCACTTGTGTGGAAGGGAAGGGAAGGGAAGGAGTCAACAATAATGATTTCCCTAAAGTTGGATTTTCTCCCTCAAAAATTGAGAAAATACATAATACTACATAATAGGTACCTACTTAACCATAAAAAATTAAAAAAATTAGAAACGAAAAAAAACTTCAAAAACATAAAGTTCTTTTGAAAAAAATTTTACAATGAAAACTGAAACATATTATTGCTCTTTCTTTTAGTTGAAAAAAAAAACATTTAATAAAGCTACAAGATTTTTTTTTTTTTCAAAAAAATTTTTTTTTTTTTTTAAATTTTAATTGGCAAAAATTTGAAAAAAATCTTGAAAAAAATCTTCAAACATTTCGAAAAAAGTAGAAATAATTTCATATTTCAACATTCTTTTATGAAAATTTCAAAGAATTACTCTCCCTCATCTCAAAAAAAAAATTAAAAAAAATTAATTCAATTTTTGAAGAAAAAAATCCAAGTAGGTACCTTGTGTCAATTTTCAACTTTTTTGTCCCATCTTTGCAAATTCTACGATTTTCAATTAAAAAAAAAAAAAATTAAGAAATAGTCTGAATTGAAAAAGACTTTTAAACTTCGATACAAGAAGGAGTTGAAGTTGACTCTTGTGTTGGCGGAGTTAAGATAGCTTTGTGCCCTCCAAAGTTTTTCTGCTTGAATCAACAAATTTTATTCATTACCTTAGTTAAAAGTTATTGCCTCTCAAAAATGATAACACTAAGAACTGCCCTAAATTGCACCTTTTGATCACCTGAAAAGCCCATAAGTGCAAAATAAATAGGATATTGAAGTGAATTTTCAAAAAATATTCAAAGTGCTCTTTTATGAATAGGTAAGTTTTTATAGGGGTTTCGATGATTTTATTTTTTCCCCCTTTCAAGTTAGCACTATACATTATACAAGGTGTTAAAAATTGAATAAATTCAGAAAATGAAAATGAAAAAAAAAAAAAAAAAAAAATGGAAAAAATAATAATGAAATGAACAAAAAAAAATTACCTAATTTTTAAAAAAATTGAGAAATCTCGAAGAAGTGCAGGATATTTGAATAACGTTGAAAAATTTATAAAATTATTAACTAATCATTTTAAAAAAAATCAAAAAACTTGAAAATTTAGATAACTGATTTTTTAAAAATAAAAATGCATAAATTTGGAAATATAAAAATTGATAAGATTGTATAGGAAAATGAAATAATTAAGCTCCGAATGTTTACCATCATGAATATTATGTGGTAAAAATTCCCAAATATAACATATTGTAATAAAATCAATGTTACCAATACGTTTTATCTCGGTACACATAATTTCCCAATAGAAGTACCAGAATTAATTGGACGCAATGAATTTTTGTTTTGCTTGAAATTGAGTCTTCGTACAAACAAGTTTGAAAACCACTGATCTACCATCTCAGTTATGGTATCCTAGTTTTTAATCTCGAATTGCAAAAACCTGAGAAGAGGGGGAGCCTCTAACTGAAAAAAACTCCTCGTGTTTATCCCAATTCAACAAAACGAGCGTATACTAAACACTCGAAAAAAAGTAAACCTCTTTTTTTCTATAGTAAGTACCTAAAGAGCCTGTCGAACTAGCTATTTCAATAAACTTAATTGAGCTTATTAACATGATCAGCATTCTTTACGGATATTGTTCTTGTTGTATGCAAATTACTACTTATGGTGTACCGCCATTTGTAAAATATCTTTTGGCCATAACACGAATATTAAGTTGTAGAGTCGACGAAGGTGGCGCGAACTTCCAACCCCTTTAATTTTACCCGTGTAAAAAATTTTATCTGAATAAAAAAGACAAAGAGAAGATGAAGAAATGAGAGGAGCTAGTTGCGTCGTTCGCGTGGTATGAAAAAATCTAAATTTTAAATTATGCTCGCGATCTCGACGATGTCTAAATTATCACATAAAATTGCCAAACGTACAATTTTTACCTTGATAATAAATTTATCAACGCCGAAGGGCTAATCACTTTTTTAGACTCATAATTTAGCTTGTTTTTTTTTTCAAATAATGGCGCGTGAAAAATTAGTTATTAAAGTTGAGGAATTATCGAGCCTTAAAATTTGTAAGTTTTGTGCTAACTTCCAACTATAACAATTAGGAGTTCTGCCTGAACGCTTCAATAATAAAAACTTTACGATGGCAAAAAGCGTCTAGATGAATTTCACTTTTACAGTTTACTCTACTTCCTTCAAGGCTTACGTATGGGTAATTTAGCAGCCTTTGCAGTTTACTAGTTGAAAATTTTTCCACTTTGTCTTACCAGCCGAAGCAACGTTATAATTAAATTGATGGCAAAAGTGCTCGTACTCTTACAGTTTCAAAAATGATGTACGAGTTGGCATTTTTGTTCCTTTCATTTTTCGTCAAACATGCTAAATTGATAAGAATCCCAGTCGTGTAACTCTAACCATGGCGTATTTGCAATTTTGACATGCGAATCGATGTTGTAATCGTCGTTTTTACGATTTCGTTCGCCAGCCAAGAGAAAAAAGTGTCAGTTATGTTGAACATATGACATTTTGGTACTATACATATATCGTGCATCCGTGTATTTTCGCATCTTTATAAATTCATTTGTACGGAGCTCGAACGAGAAAATAATTCGATGTGGAATTTTTTTACAGCTTTTCTTTGTGCATGGTATGGAAATAAAAAAGTTATCTAACAAGTTTTCAATTTGCGGGAAAATGTGGAAAAATTTATGTACCTGGAATAATCTATTATACCGAGTCAGTGGTTCAAAATCTATCAAGTTTCAGACCTCGCAAAATTCTTTTAAAAATTTACAGCGTGTTTTGGAAGACGTGGCCAAAACTAAAAAATTCGCCCATAACTGAGTGTCAATAAAAAAAAAAAATGTCATGTATACCAGATGCCTATCTCGATTTTGAAGGGGAAGGGAGTTGCAAAAAGCCTAAAACAGATGTCGTTTGTCAAGAGGAACAAAAAAAGTTATATGAAAAATTTGTCTATCATTGAAAATAAAGGCTCTGTACAACTTTGAAAATCGGTGTTCCACCAGAAACCAACAATATTTTTAAAAATTTAAGGATTTCTAGTCTCGTCGTAGCATTTTCATTTTCAAAGACAGCTAAATTTTTCATATGACTTGTTTTATTGCAGTTAAAAAGTTACACCTGTTTCATGAGTTGTTGCCACAAAATTTTGAAATTTTCATGTCTCGAGAGTGCATTTTAATAAACTGAGGGAGGCAATACTTTTGACAAGAATTTCTTGTTCCTATAATTCCTTCAATTTTAAATATATGCGTCCAAAGGTGATTAGATATTCTTTAGAGTTTCTTTTTTAGTGTTTCTAAAATGCTGCCTTTTTCTGGTGTGGGAAAATTTTTAAATGAAGTATTACCAATCGATTTTACTTGGAAGATATGAGTTTTCAAAACTCTCCAGGGTGTCCGGTGAGTGGCCAAACTTGAAATTTTGGATATAACCGATTACGACTGACAAAAAAGTTTATGTGCACATATTGCTTAAGTTTGAAAATCAAGGAGCTACAAAGGTTTGAAAATCGATATTTTACCCAGCAAAATCGATGGCAACACTGCGTTCAAAAAAATTTTCGACACCAGCAGTAGTTAGATCTTTAAAAAAGCAATAAAAGTTGTCATCATATTGGATTGCCTATCTTTGAAATTGAAGGAATTACAGCAATGTAAAATCCCAGTCAGAAGTTTTGCCCACCTCAATTTATTAAGGCGCAGTAGTGATACATGAAAATTGCGAAATTCGGTCCAAAAACTACACGAAACAGGTGTAACTTTTTGAGAGGAACAAAAAATTTCATGTGAAATTTTTGCCTATCTATGAAAATTAAGGCGCTACGGAGCCTTGAATTTCGAAAATACTTACCTACTACCTAATTTTCATAGCTGTGTAGCGCCTCTATGCATTATTTTCACAAAATTTTGAAATTTTTGTACATCACTGCCCCTTTAACATCGAGATATGCATCATGTGTACCTGAAGATATTTGTTAGTGGACCTCGGTTATATCCAAATTTCAAGTTTTGCGCACCACTCAACGGACACCTTGTATAGTGACTTTTTTTTTTTACAAAGATGGGCATTGGGCACGTGGAAAACTTTAGAAATTTTCATTTTTTTGCTAGTTCCCCTTGATGAATTAGGGAAGGCAATATTTTTACAAGAATTTTTTGTTGTCATAACTCCTTCATTTTCGAAGATAAAACATCCTAATGTGATTAGCATCTTTTCAAAATCAGAGCTGTATACCCGATTCATGGTTTTGAGTTTCAAAACTACATGTTTTGGATCATACTGGTTTTGGGCAAGAACAAGGCTTGATAATTTTTTTGTTTTTATCGCATAGCGCCTGAAATATTGAAGATAGGAAAAAAGTGAAGAGGACCTTTTTGTCAGGAAATTGAATTTGCTATAGGGTTTGAAAGTTACTCAGCTAACTTACTCAAAATTAAGCGCACTCAGACAACTCTCAGTCCAAAAAGTTGACAAATTTTTCGTTTTTTTTTTGTTTTTTTTTGTAACAAAATGATAAAAGGGAATGAAAAATGAGAACGGCCAAAAAACGGTTTTGGACCTTCAAAAATAGGTTTAGTGCCGGTTTTGGCTCTGGACCAAAACAAAATTTAGTGGGTTTGAGCCTGTTTTAGTCCAGGTTCCAGTTTTAGGTATACAGCTCTGTTCAAAATGCTATCAATGCCAGTGTTGGAGCTTAGATAAACTTTCAAATACAGTGTTACCAATCGATTTCACTTAAAAATTATCAAATTTTCAAAGCTCCCCACAGACTTAATTTACAAAGATAGGCAACCAGTGTACATAAAATTTTTTGTTAGTGGCACTCGATTGTATCCGAAGCTGAAGTTTTGACATTCACTTTCGGCACACACTGTATTTTATTTCTCAAATAAATCATCAAATTACTCTTCGCCCACCTTCAGATGCTCGTTTTTCGAATTAATTGCTCGGTCTTCGTGTAATATGAAATGTAGCAAAACCCACAATCGTACAAATGTCCAACGCAGTCGAGATGATATGACGTATGTAGTTAAAATGCCACTTCGGCATTGCTCATACGTACGCTCTAAACAAGACCACACATTTGCAATACAGGTGATGAAACACGGCGGTTTATCGATGGAGAGGTGAAAATAAAAAGCAAATCCGCATCGAATAAAAGGGCAAATCGATAATGAACCGAACGTTATGATGGTACGACAACGGAACACATTCATTTAGAAGACGAAGATGAAATTTAAACAATAAAACAACAGACGACGACGAAGAAGAGAAAGAAGACGGCGACGGCGAGAGTTAGCGATCGAGCTTGGCGAAGACGGTGCTGATAGAGGGACTGAGAAAGCGGCGGAGAAAGGGGGGAAAGAGAAGAAAGCACACCTCGCGCAGTAACCGAGAAAATGAAAAATAAAGTAAAAACTCGAAACGAATCTCACTGTAATACATTTCATTTCATCCACCGACCGACAATTTTGTTGATGAGTTTTTTCAAACTAAGTGTAAGCGAGCAGCGATCTTTTCGCCGGCTAAATTGGATATCGGCGACGGTACCTTGGTGCAAGGTGAAGGACGCCGTACAAATTTCAAACACCTCGATGAGCCGAGCGGTTTTCTAAAAAGCTGCGGTTCTCGCAAATGCTGGCAAAACGGATAAGCTAAGTAAAATGGTAGAATCGACGGCGTCAAAATGCGGATCCAAAATTCGTCGAATCGTCGACAAATCCGGTGGCAGTGGCACGTCGAAGACCACCGCTACGAAAAGTAACGAAGAGACGAGGGTAGAGAGGCGCGGCGGCGGCGGCGGCGGCGGCGAGCGTGAACGGGGACGCGACCGCGAACGAGGTGTCGGCGACAATGCGATACTGCTGTCGCGACGACGTCGCCATAAAACCGTCCATTTCACCGAGAGCCCGGTAAACGAATTCGCGACCAGGCACGACGATCGGCGTTCGGCCTCGTGCTGTCGCGACGACGGCCGAGGCAGTGTCGTCAGTCTACCGGACGAGTTCGACAATCACGTTCAACAACTATTTACTTTTATCGGAACCGTACTTAGCGCATGGGATACCAGCAGCGATCACGACGACGAAGGGACCTGCAAAACCACCACCACCTCTACGACGTCCGTTTCGATATCAGTCAACCGAACCGCCACAACTACCACGACCAGAGGCGCTACCTCTGCCTCCGCATCCACATCCGCATCCATCAGCACAGCCCGTATTAAAAAACGCCAACGAGATGTTTTGCATTTCCTTCTCTATAGCAGTCAGTCTAGATTAAATATTGACGAAAATGTCGGATGTCAGGTTTATAGACATAGACATTGGAAAATTGCGTCCGGAACATGCAACGCTTTGTTTCTTAAAAAGGTTTGTATACGTATAACTTTGTTTCCTAACTGTTTTCTCCACTCGTACCTCTACTTTCTATTTTATTTTATGGTTTGTATTGTTGTTGTTGATGATGGTGTTTTTTTGCAATATTACATATCCTCGAAAAAAACTCTTCAAAAAAGAATTAAACACCGCCCTCCCCAGGCTCCTAAGAAAACGTCTCTTTAAAAAAAATATCTCTTTCAAAAAAAAACCTTTTTAAAATATTGAGTTATGGTATGAAATGAAATATTGTGAAATTTAACTCGTAAAGTAATTAAATATACTGATATCATGAAAAATCCGCCTTTTTCGATTTCAGACCAATTTTCATTGTACAGTAAAACTCATATAATCATTTAAATTAATTCACTGTCAAATAAGAACAAACCACTCTGATATCATTAAAAAAAAGAGAGAGCGAGAGTGAGAGAGAGAAAGAGAGAGAAAAATAAGGGCGGGAGCAGTCCCTCCTATTTACTTAAGAAATAAGGTTTCAAGGAAGAAACGTAGTTTTCATGCAAAGATACTGCTCCCGCCCCTATTTTTCTCTCTCTTTCTCTCTCTCTCTCGCTCTCTTTTTTTTTAATGATATCAGAGTGGTTTGTTCTTATTTGACAGTGAATTAATTTAAATGATTATATGAGTTTTACTGTACAATGAAAATTGGTCTGAAATCGAAAAAGGCGGATTTTTCATGATATCAGTATATTTAATTACTTTACGAGTTAAATTTCACAATATTTCATTTCATACCATAACTCAATATTTTAAAAAGGTTTTTTTTTGAAAGAGATATTTTTTTTAAAGAGACGTTTTCTTAGGAGCCTGGGGAGGGCGGTGTTTAATTCTTTTTTGAAGAGTTTTTTTCGAGGATATCAGCTAATTTTTCTTGGACGTTGTTTTTTGTGTTTGTTGGAATGAATTTTTTCCAGTGATTTTTCTTTACTTACAGATGCTTTTCGTATTCATTTTTGTCTAGTTTGATAGTTTTGTTTACATTCATGTGGAGGACCTTCGATGAATTTTTTACCAAGTCTAGTGCTACATAATACTTTATATTCAAAATTGGTAAGGAGGAAGGGGTCTAATCGAATTTTTTTTAATAACTAAAAGTATTTGTAAAACTTTAGGCTAAAACTTTTGTTTGAAAATTTTTTCAATTGGGCCCCCTACCTTCCCACAGTTTTTAATAATGTATTTTGAATGAGTGTGAATAAGTTATATTGCTCAAAATTGGTGGGGAAGGAGGGATCCGATTGAAATTTTTGTTATAACCAAAATTATTCCCAGAACTTTTATCTACAACTTTTGTTTGGGAATTTTTTCAATCGGGCCCCTTAACTATCCCCTGTTGTCAATAATGTATTTCTTCACTCGTTCTTCGTTTACAATAATCGTAACTTGCCGATTCACTTTGGTTGTTCACAATTTATTACGGAATTTTCGATTTCGATCTTTCTTATCGCTATTGGTTCTATAGCGATATTGATCACTTTTCAGATCATATTTTTCATAATTATTTACAATCATCCTTCGTCCATTTCGAAGTTCAAGGTGGATCTTGATTGAGACAAATCACAGAATTCGTTCCAACTAGCCGAAATGTCGCTAATGCGTGTAGTAAGATAAACAGTTGATTATTCAACATTCAACTCATCATTTCATTAATAATTTTATTCTAGAGTGATTATTTTAATGATTATTAACCTCCGGTGTGTAATGTTCTTATCATTTTTGTTTACATATTTTTAAAAATTACAAAGTAGAACTGAGTGGTAACACTGCACTGCAGGTAACGCTGTAACAACTTTCATTTTCTTACCGCTAGGATCGCGACATTATCATTTGATAAACGTTAAATTCAAATTCATTTCAATACTTCTTAATTGAACTTTCATTGAACGGCTCTGCAGACTCTTGTAAACATCTGATTGAGCTCAAATTATGTGTACATATAGTTAAAAACACGCAGATGTGCCTTTTGCTATCGGTTTTAATGAACGGATAACCATTTTGATACATTTGATGTCTAAAGTGAGGTTAAATCTCAAAATTTCAAAATCTTTGACCTCCTTTATCTGCGGTTATAATTATCCGATTGAGCTCATTTTTGGTATACACATGCATTTTGATGTGTAAATGAGCTTTTAAGGGCAATTTTGAATTTTTTCGAAATTTCGGGGCTCAAAAAGGGGGGTGAAGGGGCAATTTTTGGGAAATTTCAAATTTCGTTGTACGGTTTGCTAAAACTCAATACATTGAACCCAATTTTAAAATTTGGTGAAAATCCATTCAGTAGTTTGCCGTATAGTAGAATTGTAATCTAACAAGAATTTTAGCAAAATGACAAAAAGCAGCCGATTCATATCTTCCTCAAATTCCATCGTACAAATTTCGTTCTTAACTTTTCTGAAAGCTTTTTGAAAAATAAAATCAATTTCATTCATGCAAAATTTCGATAAAGTGCATAGTTTCGGTGGAAAATGCGTTAGCGGCATCGCAAATAACAAAGGCGAGTTATGTACAGAATTATACTCTGCACTAGAAGCCTGGGTAGGGCGGGTGGGCGGCACTAGCGCGCCGCCTGATTGGGCCATAGCATGCCCATTGCCCATTAGGGTGGAGTGAAAAATAAAACATACCTCGGATTTTGACCAAACTCACAGAGATGGTTCACTTTGAGTTGAGAACCTCCCAAAAAAATTTGAGCCCCCTACCTCTCAGGGGAGTGGAGCTAGGGGTTTTTCAAAAACTCACCGCACCAGGAATAGGATTCGTTCAATCCAAACGATCCGAGCAGCAATAATAATTGCTTTTATGGTTCCGATTAAACTCACAACCACTGCGTGTTTTTTCCTCCTTGCAACGACTTTTTTAATCAGCTAAATCTCTAATATAGGTATGTTAGATCCATTGTAGCGTTAATTTAAATTTTTTCCCACCCAATACGAGTAGCTGACTAGCTGTTTCGACTAAATGGCGCGCAATTTTTCCTCCAATTAGAATAGATAACGAACACTCACATTTCCCTTCACCTCCTATCGCGCTTCCAGTTCAACTCACCCGGACAGAATAAATTTCGTTGCATAGTCCGGCGAATTTTTTTTTAATTTTGACGCCTCATTTACCTTTGTTTTTTGTTTTACAAACCATGTCCGACGCGAAAATTTATATCATCGTGATGCTTCTGCGTCGTCTGATAAAAACCATAAAAAATAAAGTTGAGGAAACAAGGGCGAAATTTATTACCTAATGAAGGAAATGAATATAGAAGTTGCGAAATGGCCTTCATCATCGTAGCGCGATATACTTATGTACGTATAGGAAATATATTTATAGGAAACCAATAAAGGGGAAAAAATTCATACCATATTGAAAACAACTCCTAACTCGTTTTCGGATCATGTCGATGGTAATTCTTAAAAGCCGGCTGGGCCACAGTGCCGTACGCCTTTGCGTCGTGCCGAAAATTGAATTGTCAATTCTTTACGTTTAATACGTTGAAAATTGTATTTCCGCGTATAGCAATGACGTCATAACTCTCATTGGCAACGACGTCGTCTTTATATTTCCGTTAGGTAGCGACGATAAATGAAAGCCTTAGTTTTTTCCAATTCCATTCATTTGGTACAAATTCTTTTTCAATAAAAACCTCCTGCGAAGAATATTTTTACAAGGCTTTTTTTAATGAGCGATTCGACGAAAAATACACGGAAACCGTATACCTTACGTATGATTTTTTTTTTCGAATTTTCAAAAACAAATTCTTGGCAATTTTTTATTCATTTTTTTTATTCGTAGGTAAACTGAACAGATACCTACCGGCACCGCACCCAACGACCTACTTTATTTGTAAACCATTGACGCGAATTCCTCTGAATTTAAAACTAACAAGCTTCCACGTGCTATCTTTTACGGGTTTGTCACTCAAATAAGCTCTCAATAGAGTTGACATGTCTAAGTCATTTTAACGAATCCAATAATACAATGGGTTTAGAATTTTATCGAAAATTCGCCGCCAAGTTCGATACACACGTAGATTTCCTTTTCGTTTTACGTTTCGAATTAAATATATCTCATTGTTTCCTATAAACTAACTGGTTCCCATTATAATAACGCTCGTATAGTTTGGCAACGGAATTGAATACACAGAGCCTATTTTAATGAGCAGTAGGACGTATAAAGTTATTGTATAGTTTCAAAGTATATTACTGTATAGATTCAAAACAAAAATAACATCACATTTTGCTGCCTATATACAGTATTATTTTAAGTTTATTTTTAAGAAAGTCAGTAAAATAATTTTTGGGATCATTGAAACATCGTTTTGTTTAGATTTAAAAATGATTTTTTTCAACTTTCATTCAGAAAGACTTCATTGAAAATTTTATTTAAAAAAAAATAATAACAAACATGAATATGTATTTGAGTTGAGGATGATCCAAAATTTTCGTTTATTGTGAGAATTCCGAATCAAACGTTCAAAATTCGGGAGTAAAACATAAAATAGGATCATTACGATAAAATATGGAAAGCCATTTTTGATTTAAAAAAAAAAAAAAAAAAATACAGAAATAAACGAGAGGAAAACAACAGGAAATGAAATCAAAAATTGAGAAAATATAATTGAAATGCCTATAACATCAAAAATAAAAAAATAAACATTGATGACAGCAATTAAGAAATAAAAAAATGAGAAATTGAATGAATTCTCAAGTTTTATTAAAAATGAAAAAAACCCTAAACCTCAGCAACTTCTTCAAATTATAATTTTTCCACTTCGTGAGAAAATATTGAAATGTGAATATATCGCCACAATTCTTAAAATGTTCTCACTAAAAAATAATTAATTTTTTTCTCATTAAATACCTAATTATTAATTTTTCACAAAATTTTTTATTATAAAATGTAATTTTTTCTCTGATTTTCCCTGAGAAGTTACCCAATGAGAATTAGCACTAAAAATAACTTCGAAAAGTTTTTCAATTTTGTCACGAAACATTGTCAATGAAAAAAATTTCAATTCTTCCACTAAATAGGATAACTAAAAAATAACTAATTTTTCATTTCAAAACCCAATCTCTTAAATTTTTTCAATTTCACCTCTAAAAATTGAGACTGGAAAATTATAAATTTTTTAATGACAAAAAAATAGCACGAAAAACAATCGTTTAAAAAAATTTACTTCAGTCACTAAGCATTATCATTAAAAAATCATCAACTTCTTCACAAAACTAAAAATGATTACTAAAATTTTAAAAAATTTTTCACTAAAAATGATCTTACTAGAAAAAATATGAATTTTTCATATCAAAAAATTAACACTATATTTTTGGTTTAGTTTTGTCACTAAAAATGATCAATTTAGCACTATTTAAAAATAGTTTTAAAAAGTCAAGGCTATCATAAAAAATTATGACTAAAAAAATCATCAATTTTTTCAAAAAAAAGAATTGTTACTAAAAATTATGATTTTACTGAAAATTATCAATCCCTTGCAAAAAATCAAGAATTTTCTACTTAAAAAATATTGAATGATTTTTTATTTATTTATTTTATTCTGTCACTAATTAATCACTGAAAAGTGACGAATTCACCGAAAAGAATTCTGTACACTGAAGCACCGAAGATGGAAGTCCAAATTTTTTGACTTCGAGATTTTTATAGTTTATGAAGCTACGAGTGTCAAAAATTTTAAAAACGTAAAAACTTCAAAGTTGAAAAAAATGTGACTTCCATCTTCGGTGCTTTAGTGTACAGAATTGTCACTATATACTTAATAATCATTTTACTAAAAATTGTTACCAGGAAATTAGCAACTTTTCACTCGAAAAATAGCCACTAATTTTTATTAAAGTTTGTTGCTAATTTACCACTGAAAAATTAACATAATTTTTTTAAATTAAAGCATTGTCACTAAGAAATTATAATTTCACTAAAAATTATTATCATTAATGACCCATTTTCGCCAAGGGCAAGAATTAACACAAGAAAATGATAAATTTTTGCATGAAAAATAGTCACTAAAATGTTATTCATTGTTACCTATTGATTCACTAACAAGAATTAGCACTGTAAATAATCACCAACAATCTTTTAATTTTGTCACTGAAAATTGTCAATAAAAAATTACCAATTTTTCGTCAAAAATTAAAATGATTTCATTTTTTTCACATCGAAAAAAATTCACCAAAATTTTTTGAATTTTGTCACCAAAAATTGTCAAATTTTTTCACTAAAAATTATGATCAAATTTTTCACTTAAAATTATGACTAAATTTTTTCACTAAAAAATTATGACCAAATTTTTTCACCACAAATTATGACCAATAATCTTTTTCACTAAAAAATAATTATGACCAAATTTTTTAAATAAAACTTACGACCAAATTTTTCAAAAATATTTAACTTAAGTTGACTATGAAAATTTGTCAATTTTTCATTAAAAATACTAAATCATAGAAAAATATCAACTTTTCACTTGAAATTTAACTGAATAAATAATTACTAAAAAAGTTCAATATCAATAGTTTTTCAACTGTTCACTTTTTACTTTTCTTTTTTAAAATGTTCAAAATTGTTTCCAAATTTTTTTAAAAAGCAATCGATTTCTTAAAAGTTTCTATTATTTTTTTTTTGTTGAAATTTTTAAGAAAAAAAATCCCGAATGATCTTTTAAAAAAACCTTGAACAAATACATATAATTAGGTATTTTTTAAATTTTTCGAACAGAATATATCCACACTTTGTCTACTACTAATTAATAAATAAAATATTATTTGTACCTAAAAATAAAAATAACATGATTTTTTTACCTTTCCTTTCCAAGTAATGGAATAGGCAACCAAACCACCAAACCAGAAACAATTTGCATAAACCTGAAAAAAAACGAGCTCACGTAAATAAAAACAAAATACCTGTACTTTCCATCAAAAACCCATCATAATTCAAATTTCCATTTGGCAAAATCCCTCTATTACCTATTACCATTGGCATTCACAAAGGTAACAAATTAGAAAAAAAAAAAACATCGGTACTGTGGTAGTTGGCAGAATGGCTAGAAGAGCTTGTCGGAGGGGGGGGGGGCGAGTGGTTGAAAAACACAATAATGTTTAAAATACACGAACATAGTACAAAGGTAAAAATTGCGTTTGTGATAACTGTACCTAATTCTGATCGGCCAGTATTAAGTTTAAAGCTTGCGGTTTTGCCATCGCAAACTATACCCAAAAAATATAAATCAAGTCCCCGCTGCTCAAAGCTTATTCAGCCAACAACGCTTTGAAGGTTTTCACAATATACGATCGGAATGTACTATAGTATGTGCGCATTCCTCAGGGATATATCTGTCTTTTTACTTCCTCCGATGTTTCTAATAAACTTATTTCACAGATTGACCGAGTAAAATTCGTGTCGTAACTATCACCGATGCGATGGTTTTATATAGAGAAGAATGCCTTTTTTTTTACTACCTACGTCACTTCCATCGATGTCGTTTAAATTGCTATTTAGTACCTTTTTACGTTAAATAGTCACGTCATCCGTAGATAATTTTCCATTTGATCGAATTTCTTCTCTCGGGCCTTACATCTATATTCATGTTTTGCGTATAAATGTATTTTAAACTCTTTCGTATAGTACGTAGTGCGTCCTCCCACTTAACGCCTCCTTAACATTTCACCAGGGTCTCTTTTAAAATATTCCTCCAAATGAATTAGCGTATTAAAAAGCAACGACGAACGAATTTCAAGTGCTAAAATAATACGATTTTACTACATTGTCATCAGTTCGTTGTTCGTCGGTGTAAAAGATGAAACTAAAAGTAACATAAGAATAATTAAAACGGTGAAATAATTCAATATGAAAACTGTAGGTAGGTAAATTAAGTCTGAAATTCAACGAGACTTAATCTATATTCGCTGTAAAACGTTAATGTCAAACGAATTAACATACAACAAGTTTGAACTTCGCGTTACGCTTTAATAATCATTTTTCTTACCCAGGTACGATGTTTTCTTTTCCTTTTTCTTTTCTTATTTCGCCGCTTAGGGATGAACATTCCGCTAAGGAATTTAATTGCGTCTGAAATAATCATTTTAAAACATTAATTTAAACATTTATAAATAAAAAAGCTAACTTTTTTCCAGATAAGAAATAAAAATTACCGTAACGTTTAATTACATGATAATTAAAAGTTTCATTCGGTGTTTCGTTCTGCACCTTTCTTTTTCTCCCTTTTATTTTATTCTTTACTCGTTTCGATAGTTCTGTTTTTATTTCTTATTTTTTGCTCTCGTTTTTTTCTCTCTCGTAGTTTCTTCTTTAATGGCGTTAGAGATAACGTCAGGTATTTTTAGGCTAAAAAACTCTTAGCAGATATTTCTCTTTTTTAAAACGTGCACCAAATCGTCGACATACTTCGGTTTATTTTGATTTTCATTATAAAACCTTTGTAACACGGATTTGTAATATTTTACAAGAATTTTTTTTTATTCGTTTATTGCGTGCGGAATGAAATAACGACGCGTTGGGGAGCTCGTAAAAATATTAAAAAAATCATCGCTTTGTACCGAGGTGATCTTTTTTACCACCGAATCAGTGTGATTTTAAATTACACCATTTTTATAAAGTGAAATTTCTCAAGAAGAGGAACCTATAAGTCGTAACGGTTTTCCTGTTCAAAATTCCTAATAAATTTTTACGTTTTAAAATTATTGATCAATAAAAAAAATAAGAATTTCCGTTTTAATGCCATTTTTTATCGTATAACCAATCAGCTTCAATATTACAGGTTTTCACTGTATAAAAAAAAAAAAAAAAAAAAAATTCTAGCACGAAAGACAAAATGTTATTTGCGGTAAACCCTACTAGATATGAGGTACTTTTCGTGTACCATTTATTGGGTAATTTTCTGCGAACACACGATGAAGTTGGGAAATATTTCTTACAATTTTTGTGTATTATTTTTATCGGGGTAAACGTATGTGACATGAATAACAAACTGGTAATACATTTTGCAATGCTTCACAATATTTCCATGTTAGATTATATTAACCTTCGTTGCGTCGACTTGTTATATTGATATTTTTTTAGAGCTTTTCTCAATTGAAATAATATCTCGACGAACAAAATCCGTATCAGCATGTTGTTGGGCTTGTAAATCATCTGATCGTTGAGGTTCGCTATGAAATGTTAGTGATTTGAAATTGCGTGGCAGTTGTATTATTATTTCATTTTTCTTCGTCTAAATAGATATACACAGGGTGTCTCGGTTCGAGTGCATCACCTTCTAATGGTATGTTCAGCAACTCAACTCACAAACATGCCAGAGAGTTTGCAGACACTTGGAATTGAAGGAGTAGAGATATGCCATTTATAAAATTAATGTTTTGGTTCAACTCCGATTTTTTTTTTGCCAATGGATTGTGATAGATATAAATAATTATGGGATTCACTTCAAAAAGTAGAAATAAAAAATTGAGGTTTTCGCCTTAAGCATAAAGATATTTATAGCAAAACTTATTTGTAGAGAAAATTAAAAGATTTTTTAGCATAATATATTGATGTACAATCGTACACCTTAAAAATGATGTACGATCGTACACCTCAAAAATAATGTACGATCGTATGCCTCAAAAAATGATGTACGATCGTACACCTCAGAAATGATTTTCGATCAGGGATGGGAACGAATAACGCCTTCATCATTCGAATAGCGAATAACGGATAGCCTAGGTTTAGGGTTATCCGAATAACGAATGAATAACCATTTGAATATAATCATTCGAATTACGGATAATTTTTTAGCGATTTTTTTTGTCATTATTCGAATAACGAATAAATAACGAATAACGGATAAAAATAAAAAATAAAAAAGTTTCAAATTGCAAGAAAATAATTTTGAGTTGATGTAAAAATTTTTTATTTCATTTCTTTTTTTTTCTTTTTTAATGTTGAAGAAATTCTTTAAAAACAGAAATTGAAAAAAAAATGTAGGTATGCCTTGAATCATTTTTTTTTTTTTTTGTTGAGTTTCAAGATCTACTTAAAATGTACCTACCTATATTCTTTCAATTTTTTCTTTCCAATTAAAAAAAAATAATAATACCTAAAATAAAATAAAAAAATAATTTAAGAAAAAAATAAAAAATCAAACCAAAAGAATTGAATCTTTTGCGAAAAATTAGGTAAAAATATTAATGCAAGAATTTTTCCGAAAAAAAAAAAAAAAAACAGTACTCTTATGGAAAATCTCAAAATTTTCTCCATTGGAAAAAACAAAAGAAAGATCATCAACTCATAATAAATGAGATTTATGAGTGAAGAAAAAATTGTTTTATGGTTATGAAAATTTTTAGTCAAGTGATTTATTTCATTTTTTTTAAATTTTAATGTTTGAAGGAATTTTTAAAAAATCAGAAATTATGAAGAATAAAAAAATGCAGAAAAAATTAATGCCTCAAATCAAGTTTTTTGAGTTTTTCAAAGATCTAAAATACTTTGGAGTTCTTTTTATATTCTTAGTGCAACATTTTTTCTTTCCAATGAAAAAATAAAAATATAGAGTAATTCGAGATGAATATAATTTAATATCTAATAATTACCTACTCTGATAAAAAAGTCTCAAAATTTTTTCCATAACCAAAAAAAAAAAAAAAAAAAAAGAAAGAAAGAAATGAAGGAAAAATCTCAAATTTTGATAAAATGATTTGCATTTTCAATTTCATAATTTTCTCATTTTGAAAAATTACCTAGAAGAAAATTGAAAATTGAATAAAGAATTTTTTAACATGCAAAATTTAAAAAAAAATGAAAACATTGAATGTTGAAAAATAATCAAATGAGAAGAATTAGAAAATTCTAAGAGCTTCAAAAAATGAACCTCTGAAACATCAAAAAAAAAAAAGAAAAAAAAAAAGGAAAATGTGAACGAAAAAAAAATGAGAACCTGCAATTAATAAAAAGTTATGTTTTATTCATTTTTTTTTTTTTGAAAATTTTTTTCATTTGTTACCCGTAACTTTACAGATGAATTTATTCGAATAATGAATAACCAATTTTGGAGTTGTATGTATTCGAATAACGAATAACGGATAACTGTTCCTAACGTTATTCGAATAGCGGATAATTTTATCCGAAAAATCATCCGTTTATTCGTTATCCGAATAATTTCATTCGAATAATTCCCATCCCTGTGCACGATTGTACACCTCAGAAAATGATGTACGATCGTACACGTCAAAAACTGATGCTCGATCTTACACCTCAAAAACGTCAAAAAAATGATGCAACACCTCAAAAATGTCAAAAAATAATTTAAGATCGTACACCTCGAAAAATGAGGTATGATCGTACACCTCAAAAAATGATGTACGATCGTACACTTCAAAAAATGATGTGCGATCGTACACGCAAAAAAATTATGTACGATTGTACACGTCAAAAAATGATGTATGATCATACACCTCAGAAAATGATGTACGATCGTACACGTCAAAAAATGATGTACGATCGTACACCTCAGAAAATGATGTACGACCATACACCTCAAAAATGATGTATGATCGTGCACCTCAGAAAAAATGATGATACACGTCAAAAAATGACTCGAAAAATGTTTCTCATCATTTTTTGAGAATAAGTTGTACGTACCTAGGAGGAGTTGGAAAAATTTCTATACCCAATATTTCCAATTGATTTTGCGTTGAAAATACGAGTTTTCAAAACTCCGTAGCGACTTCATATAAAGTTTTTTATTTTTGGTACTCGATTATATCCGAATCTCAAGTTTTGACATTCACTTCCGGAGTACCCTGTATAGGCAACTAAAAATCTGCGTCATCTTCTCTTATGAAAGAGGCAATTTATCCTTTTCGCGCCTTCAAAGAAGACCAAATAACGTAACGCAACCTTACAAGCAACTTTCAACATTTATCTTTGTAAATTAACCGTACAAAAAGGGTATTACAACGAAATTGCCACTTTTCTCGCAAAATGCTCACCTGAGCAGAGTATGGTAGCCGAGATGCAATATTTGTTTCAAACCGAGCAAATGAAATTTTCAAAATGGTCAGGAAAAAATCGCTAGAAAGTAATGAAAGTAAAGGTACCTACTTGAAAGATGTCTAAAGATTTTGAAAAGTCACAATTCCAACTGTTTAGGTATATACATTTTTTTTTTTTTCAAAAAAAAAAGTGTTTACAAACACGTCAATACCGTTATTATTGAGGAAAAAAATAATGATTGTTTTTTCGCATTTCAAAAAATTACACTTTTTTCAGAGAAACGTTGCGAGTGACTGGTTTGATTTTTTCCTCCATTTTTCCAACTGCGAAAGTTATTTGGATTGGGATTTTTCGCAAGATACTCATTTGCTTTTTTACTCGAAATTCTTTTTCTTTTCAAACCGATAACCTAAAAAAAGTTTTCCTCTTCTTGAATTTTTTCCCAGGTTTTATAAACATTTTGAAATTTATCTGCGATACGAAACTGCGGAAAAAAGATACGAAACGAATGCTCCTCGCGGTATCAAAGATCGCCCATCGTATGAACTGAAATACGACCCGAATATTATCGTGGAGAAATTAAAACTTGCCGTTGCTTCGTGTAACGGTGACGTTTCTTTGCCAGAATATCAAATTACTCGGTTACGCATCCGCACTTCATCTTTGTATGAGATACCATCGCCAAACATCCACATTGTAACTTAATTACACTACGTTTCGGTACATGTAGCTCTACAAAACCTATAGTAATTAGCCGAATCCATTTTATGCTTGTTTCTCAACATTTAAGTAAGTAATACGAGCAGCAATGAAATTTTACGAGGCTTAATTGAAATCTAATGAGGGATTATTTAAAATCAACGATGACGCCAGACGTTTTATTATAGAAAAACCAAAAGCTAATGAGATTTGAGGCGAGTGATATTATTCGTATAAATAAATTAAACCCCGGGGATCAAATTTATTTTTCGTAATTCAAATCGTGGTTTGGTTTTTGTTTTTAAAATATTTATCTTTTTTTATTAAGTATCTATTTAAAAAAAAAAAAAAAATTTCGTTGCAAAAAATTATTGTATGAAAAATATCTTTCGAATACAAATACATCAAGTATATTTGTACGGTTGGGTACGTCGACTAAATAGTATTATTTATCACTTGAAATATGTTATATCGTCGCTTCGGGCATAAAAGGACCAAGAGCAGCATAATTCGTTATAAACTGAAAATAAACGAACAATCCGTTAATTACCGTTTTGATAATTTGAAGCTTTAGCCAGTACCGTATACGCTTGAAATTGTAATTATTTTTCCATTAATTGAGGAAATTAGGAATCTACGGTTTAAATCGATTTTGATATAGGAAGATCTCGCTAATTCAACGTGAAATGAAATAAATTACGATATTTTTCCAATCACTATCGCCTTAGGGGAATCGAATGAACTTTTTCCCTCGTACTTATTACTCTGCGGATGATTAAAAATATGATAATTTTATCACGTCAGTAGAACCAAGTTATAAAACAGATGTATCGTCGTTATACAACATTGTCAACCATTTCGGCGAAAATATCGCCACATCAAGCCAATCCCAGCGGAACTTTTTCCTCACGTTGGCGTCATCTTACTCGAGCACAGCGCACAACGTTTTCATTACACTTTACGATTATCTCTTCGACATGATTTACTTTTTGCACCTTACAAATTATGCCATGTTATGGCAACACGAAGAATGGAAGCGCGTACTCGTACCTTTAGTTCGCTCACTATGGACGAATGTACACGATGAGACCAATATGGCGCTGGCGCTTCTATAAATGTAAGTCACAACACGTAAACCCTTTTAATCTAAATCCTCATCACGTTTCAGCTAATTTTCTTACATCCGATTTTCGTACAATCCTTACAGTCCCCTCGCCAATATGCTTTCACATCCGTAACGTTTTGCTCTACTTTTTTTTTCTCTTCTTCGCCATCGCCATCGCCATTGCCATTTCGTCGTTTTATCAGTTCATCTATTGTTCGCGGTGGTAAAAAGTTTCGAGAATTTTAATAAGGATTACCGCACCAGTCTGCCAAGCCTCAACAATCTACAACTCAATCCAAATGCCATGTACTCGATGATTTATCGTATTTTTATCGCGTCTATAAATAAGCTTTTATTTGTCATTCCGAGCAATTCGAATCTTGCCCTTATCCGATGATCGAGTGATTTTTTCCCCCCACTTGTATAGTTGTTTCTCTCGTCGAGCTTTGGTTTGTCCAATTTCAGCTTTTCCAAAATTAACTGCTATACCTTTACGTAGTCGATTTTTTCTCATTCTATAAAATGCACCGGCACCGTTCATTTGTAAACTCGACCTTTACACCTATTGCGAGCAAAAGAGATGAATGAAGCGGACGCATACGTGGCTGCTTAGGATCGTAATAATTTATCGCCGTTGACAGCAAAAGCGCCAATAAAAAAGAAATAAAGTTTCCCACTCTCAGGTATAATGTGTTAAAAATAGACTTCAAAGCATATCATCGTTCTTTTACCTCAACTAGTCTGACGAAGAAAAAATTTATGGGGTTTTTATGATTACAGAATTTTAAAAACAACAATAAAAAAGTAGGTGAAGCGTAATACAATATACCTACTTAAAAGTACTCAACTCAGCACATGGACCATTATTTTAATTAACAACGTCGCTTGCACATTTGAAAAATAAAAAATAAACATAAATTATGAAAATTTTATAAAACGGACAATTTTGCGAATTAAAAAAAAAATTGAAAATTTTTTGAAACACTTACCTATTGACGATTTTGAAAAAAAATTTAAACTGGCAGTTTCGTAAATTTTTAACAATTCTTCAAATTTTCAAAAATTCATCATTTTGCAAATTTTAAAGATATAGACAATTCAATTAATTTTAGAAAAATTGGCAACAGAAAAAACTTTAAAAAATTGTAAATTTTTAAAATTTTATTGCAAAAAATAACAGTAGGTACCTACTGAAAATTTTCTAAAAAAGTGTACCTACTTAATTTTGTAAATTTTCAAAAAAAATTCATGTCACCAATTTTTAAAGATGAATATTAGTGCAATTTTGAAGAATTAACAATTTTGTAAAATTTTCAAAAATTGGCAATATTCCAAATTTATATAAAATCAATAATTCAAAAAAATGCAAATAAATAACAATTCTTCTAATTTTCGAAAAAATTTTGTGACTTTTTTAAAAATTGGCAATTGAATAGGTTCCTACTTTTTGTATTTTACTCTAAAAAATTTAGGAATTTCCCCCCTTAAAAAACAGAGATTTTTTTAAACGAAGAAATATGACAGTTGCATCATCTAACAAAAAATTTTGATATTAAATAGTATTTATTTTAAAAAATTGGCATTATGTGTTTATATATATATATTTTTTTTTTTTTTGCAGTAAAATTATAAGAAATTTTTCATTTTAAAATATTTTAAAACTTTTGTTACCGCTGAAACATTGACAACTTATCAATTTATTATTCAACGCCGACTCCAAAAAATTGATATTTGTATTTTTCCAAAAATATTTAGAAATTTTTTCTCCAACTGAAATTAAAACTTTTTGATACCAAAATGATTGAAATTTCGTATTAAAAAAAAATGGAGATTCTAATAGTTAGGTAAGTATAGTTTTTCTTTAGATTTTTGAATTTTTTGAGTGTTTTTAGAAAAGTAGGTAGGGACTTATTTTCAAAGTTTTGAAGTTTTGGGTCCAGCTCGAGCACTCGATTTTGATATCCCGACTTCTCATTAAAATTTTCTCTCCGGAATTTCCATTTCGATAATTTACAGCACCTTCCCAATTCTCCATTTTAAAAATATACTTACTATACGTAGGTATAGTATTTTTCAATTCAAAAATGAATGAAAATTTTAGATCATTGAAAACTAATAGGTAATAATTACATTGATTTGTGTTAATTTTTTTCTGATTCTTGATTTTGCTTTTTTTTAAGACATTTTGTTTATATTGGGAAAAGTTTTTGAATTTTCATCAGAGTAAGTACTTAATACTTTTGAAAATTTGTTTTCACTTTTCAAAAAATTATTCTTGTAGGTAGTAATTTTATTTGAATTTTCATTTTTTCATAATATGAAATAATACATAAATATAAAAATTTGCTCCAACTTCTAAAATAAAATTTAAAATTGCAATTTCATAGTTTCATGAAATTTTGAATTTCTGACAATTTTTTTTTAACAGTAAAAATTTGTGAGATTTTGAAAATCAGCCTTGTAAATTTTTTAGAAAATCCAGATGAATTAGAAAATTTTATTAAAATCAAAAGTTTATCAAAATTTGAAGATTCTCGATTTTTGAATTTTTAATGAATTCTCAGTTCTCAACCAATCATAAAAATATAATAAATTAAGAAAATATATCATATAAAGTTGGTTTTTTCTGACGCAATTGGTGCGTCAAAGTTTTAAAAAAATAATATTGACTGATTTTGGAACCACTGCCATACTTTCTAGCCATACAAGATTAAGTATATTGCTTTCACGTCAAGATACTCCCTGGAACATTAGGTTCACATCTCTATCAGTTTACCTTCCAATTCACTAACCATACGAGTTTGTTTGTACCTATAATATAAAATATTTCGCAACATATTGGAAATTCGACATTAACCGAGATCAACGTGTGACCCTGCAACCTACAAATGTTCCGACGATGTGAAAATGACTGCGTAGAAATCGAGTATAAGTTGATATGGAAAAACGACTGTACAAAAGACCAGAATTAATCTACGTACATACAACGGGTTATTTATTTTCAATTTTTTTCCACCCTTAAAGTTTTTGATGGAACGTCGCATCGAGCCGAATTCAACATCAAATCGAAGAAACATTTTGCCTCGTTCTTTGCATTTAAATACATCCCATACAGAGAGAATCGCATGACTGCGAAAGCATTTCCAAACACAAATAAGTTGCAAACAAATTTTGCCTTTTCCATTAAAAAGGAATGTATTCTTTCAAAATGCATTATTAGGTTTAGTTTGCGTTGAAAAAGCTTTACTGGCAACCCTCATCGGTTTTAAAGTTTTGTCCGAAAAAGGTCAATCCTATATTTTTCTTTTCATAAGAAGCTTATGCTATGTTTACCTCTTATATCTCTTCTTATAATACTCAAGTACGTATAGAAAGTAACTTCTTTTATTTTCTATTTAAATGGTTACTTAGACAGGTTTCAGCTTTTTTTAAATTTCCACTCATCGAGTGAAATTATTTTTCGCGTTGCTTTCTCGTGCCCTCTTATTTTACAATTTTGTTTTTTTTTGTATGTGTGTTTTTTTTTACCATCTTAACGTTGATAAAACTTCAATCGTATTAACCAAAGTGTATTAAATGTACTCGAGTATATGATCTCTTAGCGTGAAATTTCATTAACTCGGGTTTTTTCTTCTCCTTTTTAAAGGATAAACGAACAGCTTTTTGTGAATTGCGCCGTAAAACACAACTTACCACATTAATCCAAAGATATCGGTTGATAAGTCAATAAAATTTTACATTTTATCGAGACTACAGCTGACCTAGCGTTTTCCTAAGAACCTACCGTCGTTACAAATGAACTATTTTATCGAGTTCTCTTTATCGCTGGTACATTATTTATAGGGATTTTCTTCGTTATCAGTGTCTAAAGAATAAATAGCTCTGATTTTTGTTTAGCTAGGTGAATAGGAAGGACTACCCGTATACAAAAAACAGTAATAATTACTATCAATTATCTTTAGTTATTTTATTATTTTTTATACTCGCAGGTAAACTGCCGTGCAAAATGTATATAACTTAAAAGATGAATTTGTGTCGACACCCTCATTAGGGCTCTCAGTCACCACAGAGAATTATATAGATACTACTAATTACTACTACGATGATTACTACTTAATTGAAGAATAATGATTATAGTGATTAATGGTAACTATCAATCAATTGATATAGTTTCATACTCGCAGGTAAACTGCTGTGCAAAATTTATAAAACTCAAAAGATGAATTTGTGTCTTCGCCCACATAAGAGCTCAGTCACCAGTCCTCACCACAGAGATTGATAGTACATACATAGATACTATTAATCACTTCTGCGATGATAACTACTAATTGAAGGATAATGACTTTAGTGATTAATGGTAACTACCAGTGGTGGGAAGATCACCAAAAAAAAAAACCTGATTACCGAATTGTTAGGCAGATCACATCAAAGATCAGATCAAGCAAAAGATAAGATCACAATCTTTTTAAAAAAAAATCAATAAAATTTAAAAAAAAATCAAATTATATAATAATATATTTTAAAAATAGATGATCCTTATGTGAAATTTAGCGCTGATTCCTGAAATAAATTTCGTTTTTTTTTCTATCAAATAAAGATTTTTTGAAAAATCAAAATTTCTCTTCCAAAATACGTTGAAAAATGTATGTACTGAAAACTGAAAAAACGCATTTTCTCGATTTTTTTCTATTTTATTTTTTTGTTGTTTAATAATAGATACTTATTGCTATTCCTTTATTCTTTCTAAATAGCGTTTTTAATCCAAAATTGAATGCTGATTGTCCCGAGCGGCACACTCGATCGATAATATCGGAAGATGTAACGTATCGATAAAAAATCGTTTGAAAATCTATAGATGTTCTCACGATATTATAAAGATTTATCGGTACAACTTCATAGGCAAAAATCTAAAAACTATCGAATTCGATATTATTAAGATTTTATGACGATATTCGTCAACGATACTATCGACAAAGAATATTAAATTTATCGATTCCGATTTTCCACCGATTTTGTGCAGATATTTGAAACTACATTATCGACAAAGAATATTAAATTTATCGAATTCGATTTTTTAACGATTTTGTAAAGATATTTAAAACTATATTATCGAAAGATTATATGAAATTTCTCGACTTCGATATTTTACCGATTTTTTGACGACATTTGAAACTATATTATCGACAGATTATATTAAATTTATCAAATCCGATTTTTTACCGATTTTGTGACGATATTTGAAACTATATTATCGACACATAATATGCAATTTCTCGAATTCGATTTTCTAACGATTGCGTGAAGATATTTAAAACTTTATTATCGACACGTAATCTGAAATTTCTCGAATTCGATTTTTCAACGATTTTATGACGATATTTGAAACTATATTATCGACACGTAATATGAAATTCCTCAAATTCGATTTTTCAACGATTTTGTGGCGATATTTGAAACTACATTATCGACAAATAATCTGAAATTTGTCGAACGATTTTTCAACGATTTTGTGACGATATTTAAAATTATTTCCAAATTGGTGAAAATTTTTCTAAGTCCAACACGTCTGGAAGTACTAAACTGCCTATTATAAGCGTTTTATTGCTAATTCCTCAACGATAAGGTATGGCATAGTGGTTAAGGAAGAGGATTACCATGCAGGAGGTAGATGGTTCAAGCCCCGCGGGTGGCAGATTTTTTATAATTTTTTTTGACTTTTTCTGAAATGATCCTCTTACCGTAACATGAATAATGTGTTTAGGCAAAGTTTAATGTATTAATTATGCTAATTAATGATTTTTAATTATAGAAAAAAGCTAGTAAAAGACAAAAAATCGGAATAAAAAAATCGATAAAAAATCGACAGAATATCGAATTCGATAAAGTGTCGCGAAAGTTCTGCCTAAATCGTGAAATTATCTTTCGATATTATAGATAGATTATCGATAAAATATCTTACTATAATCTCGAAATTTTTATTAACTATAATTCGTCGATAATCTATCTATATATCGAAAGATAATTTCACGATTTATGCGGAACTAACGCGACACTTTATCGAATTCGATATTCTGTCGATTTTTTATTTCGATAATTTGTCGAGTGTGCTGCTCGGGGTGATTTCAATCTATCATATGTGACCCGACACGTTAAAAGGGACCTAGTAGGTATTTTACAAATTTTTCAGGAGAGCAAAAACAAACTTTGGAAATGAATATCTCTGGAACGAATAGACCGATTTTTCTAACACTTTGGGGAATTGTTACTGGGTATAAGTGAAATATTTTCCAATATTAAAAAAATAATTATGGGCGAACATTTTTGTATAATTGCGCAAGGGAAATTTGAACAAACTCAGTGTTGCCAAAAAGGGAAAAATTTTTTGTGATAAGTAAATTTTTGAAGTTTACTTATAACAAATGTAACATTGATTTTAGGCTAAATTATGAAGATTTCGTTTCATAGGTGATCATAAGATAAAAAATACATCGAAAACCACAGTGATTACAGATTTACT
The DNA here is from genome assembly GCA_959613365.1 of Balanococcus diminutus. Lineage (NCBI taxonomy): Eukaryota > Metazoa > Arthropoda > Insecta > Hemiptera > Pseudococcidae > Balanococcus > Balanococcus diminutus. The sequence continues at coordinate 29,837,421 of OY390715.1, read as the reverse complement.
AGGTCCCTTTTGTCATGCCGATTGAAAATATTGACTTTTTCGAAGTTTTTAGTGATTCAGGTGATAGGCCTTGGTAAGTGGACCTCAGAACACCAAAAAAGTAAACATCGATTTTTTACCTACTAGGTCCCTTTTAACGTGCCGGGTCACATATTATGTTTATGACTACCCACGTTGTGTTTTTTTTATATGATCAAAATTTCTCTTTGAAAAACATTCCTATTTCTAATTTTCTACATCATCTACTATTCTTAAAAACAATTATTTTTGTTAAAAAAAAAAAAAAAAAAAAAAAAAATAGAAAATTGATCTTTTTTGTGATCTTTTTATTACAAAAAAGATCGGATCAGAGAATTTTTAACCAAATCATTTACAAGATCAGATCAAAGATCGTAATCTTGATCTGTTTTTTCCAGATCTGATCCTTTTTTTTTATGATATGCCCATGTTGCCCATCACTGGTAACCTTACTAATAAATTTATATAGTTTCATACTCGCAGGTAAACTGCCGTGCAAAATGTATATAACTTGAAAGAATAATTTGTTTTGATGCCTGCCTTAGGGCTCTCAGTCACCACATAGATTGATTTTTACCTAGGTACTAAGTATTAATCACTACTATTCTGAGTGGTACCCATTAGTAGGTAGGTAGTGATTAATAGTGTTTTTGACACTATTTATCACTAGTAGTAGTAGAACTACTAGTCACTAACAATCATCATCAGTGATAGTGTCGAAAATACGATTAATCGCTATTAGTTTGGTTTTTTTAGTCGTGACTATCAATTTTTTTGTATATGGTAGAATGGTTTTGTTTTTATTATAAATTTTCAATTATGTCAAAGTAGTTGGATCAAAAAAAGTTTTTGAAAAATTTAAAAAATCGAAATTAATGATTAGTAATTTATAAACCTAATTTTAAAAAAGTCTATTAAATTGTCTCCGTTGTGAAATTTCGTGACGTGCTATCTGCAGGCGAAATTAAAAATCAGCAAAACTGATCCCCTATTTTGACAGCATTTGATAAAAAAACTAAGCTCCAAAGGTTTGATGAAAAAACGTGCTCGTCGCAAGTCATTACAAGGCTATCGATATTAATTTAATTTTTATATTATAGGAACAATACGTATTTCCTTTTTGTTTTACAAAGGACAAATTTTTTAGCCGGAATTTTTGACAGAATGATTTAGTTATGAAATGAAATTACGTCAAAACGAGAAGCGAAGAGCGAGGGTGTAAAAAGAACAAGAGAAAAACGCGCCAAGAATTTTTATTAATGGAAAACAACAAACATTATTTCGAAAGGATTTTTGTTTTATAGATGGCATTATTTTTAGCGCGTCCAATTTTCGGTTGAAAATACAAGAAATCGTTTACTCTCTGAATGGCGTTATTTTTTTAAGTTTGAAAAGAGTAGGGGCCGGGTTGCGCCGATATTTCACATTTATATAAATCAATTTTCTCGCCGAAAATAATACGCCAAAGAGAGGAAAAAATTTTACATTACTTTTGCGGATTACGAAGTCCGACATCAGCGTTCAACTTTTACCCCTCTTTCGACTCGAACTCGACGAAAGATGGCTGAATTCGATTTGACGTCAGCGTGTCCTATTTAATTGTATGTCCGTTTTTAACGACATCGTTTAACGCTCGTCGAACCATAGTTGACAATTTTTAAAAACCTTGATAAGTCTTCGTTGCGTTCGGTTCTTTTCTGGCCTCGGTCGTTTTACCGCCGCCGCAGCAGCAGCAGCCACCCTTGTGGGATCTTGGAGCAGACGGCGATTTTAGTTTGATTAAATTTACACAGCCGAGTACTTCGTATAAAAGCTTATATGACAAGAGAGCGTTTTGTTTTGATTTCAGATTCGACTCTACCAATCTCATTACTACTTTGGTAATTCTAACTGATTAATGAACATAAACCGTAATACGCCCTGGCTAAATTATTCCTCCTCTAGTCAAAAAGCCATTTAAACTAATCTCATAAATGAAAAGCTAATCACTTTGGTAACTGCTGGTCCTCGTGTTCGTATGGTAAACATTTAATCAGTCAACCTTGATAATGTGTTTGAAATTTCGATGATATTGCCTACAATATGAGGATTATACTATATCCTGTTAATATTCTACGCAATAATCGACTTTCTATCGTGCTTGTATATGCGCTAATACCATAATATTTTTCATACTAAGACCCATGACTCGTAGGTAGGTAAACTGCACTGTGTACATACTAGTTTCGAGTAACGACCGATCGCGATGGCATAACTGGTAATTGAGAAATTTCCTGTTGGTATAAGGGATTCGTATTCGGTGCTGATCGCTACATTTACCTATTTGAGCCACATTTCTCTCGCGAATTGCATTTTCCTCCAGAACGTAAGTTTATGCATGTTAATTTTTCATCAAGTTTTCAAAAAGTTGCAAAATTATCAATTCGTCGAAAACTTATACCTACGGAATATTCATTGTTTTTTTTTAATTTTGCAAAATTATCAAACTTCATAAAAATTTACAAAATTGTCTATTTTTCAAAAATTAGTAATATTTCCATATTTTTAAAAAGTTTTACACAAATTATCAGATTTTCAAAAACTTTCTCGAAATTAAATTTTTCAAAAATTGGCGTGAATCATTTATTTTTGTAAAATGAGTAAAAATCTACAACTTTTCTAGATTTGTGAAAATGGCCATTCGGGTGGTTCATAATTTAATTTTTCTTAAATATGAAGAGTTGGCCCACTAAAAATGATTTTTTGTTGTAAAATAACCCCCTAAAAATTTTTCTTCAAAAAATGATTATGATCAATGACGCTTGAGAAAATTAAAAAAATTTAAAAAAAATGGAATTATTTTTGTTTTCAAAGTTTTTTTTTTAAACAAAATAGTCACTACATAGGTACTTTTACCCAATAAGATCATTTTCGATGATTTTTCATTCTTATCTCTGTTTTTAAAAGGAGACATAAAAAATTCTTATTTTTACGTTTTATGAAAAAAATTAATAAATAATTAGCTAGAATGAAAAAACATTTTTTTATATCAAAGTTATCTTAACACACATATTTTTACCCAAAAAAAAACTTTTATGGTGATTTTTCAACTTCACCTCAATTTTCAGGAACTGCATGAACTGCGCAATTTTTCCTTTTATGTCGCCTTAAAAACAGTGGTAAAGAAGAAAAATCACCGAAAATGGTCTTTTTGGGTAGAAATGCTATGTGGTGACTATATTGTGGAAAAATTTAAAAAGAAAAAATTAAAATCCAATTTTTTTAATTTTTTTTTCAAGTGGCTCTAAGAGAGCACTCAAAATAATTTTTTTTAAGAAAATTTTTTAGGGAGTTGATTTTTATTTTAGAGGGCTAACCGTTAATATTTAGAAAATAATGAAATTATGACCCTCCCCCTGTATTATCCATCTTTCACAATTTGCAAAGTTATCATCTGTGTAAGAGTTTACAAAATTTCTCAAATTTTAAATTTTTAAATAATTTGCAAAATAAGCCTCCAAGCAATCTGTGATAAAACAAAAACGTGGTAAGAAAAAAATGAAAGAAAACTGATGGTCTACAATAATCGACATATCCACAATGTTAAAATAGGCAACCCACAAGAAACCAAAAAGTTTCTTCCTTTATTTATTAATTACCTATTTACTCGTATTTTTTATATTATTTTTAAAATTATATATACACACATGGTGCCTATCTCAAAAATTGAAAAGGAAAGGGGAAAAAATTGATATAACATCTTGTGTTCTTGACATTTATTGCCTACCTTGAAAAATGAAGGGACTGCAGAGCTTAAAAGTTTGAAAAGAAATAGGCTCCACAAAGTCTTTAACGAAACAGGTGTAACCATTTGAGAACAGCAAAAAATGTTCCGAAATAAATTTGTTCATTTTCAAAAATGAAGTCACCAAGGATCCTCGAACTTCGAAAAGAGCAATTTTTGAAGCTTTGTGCCTCCTTCACTTTCAAACTTGGACAAAAAATTTCGACTCGATCCTAATTATTTTTCAGCAATTTTATTTTCCCCGTGCCCCTTTAATTTTTGAGTTGTTTCATATCGGCTACCTATTCACCCTGTAGATTTTCTTACATCACTTAAGAAGCACCCAGGTCACAAAACATTTATTTTTGGGAGAAAAAATTTCTCAAATAGTCCCGCTACAAAGACCTTGAATAACTTCGATTCTGATAGAGATATCGATGTGAATAAAAAATGAGCACGCAGGCCATACTATTATTGTACAAACCATAAATATTTCATATTCCAGGCACTCGCCATTTTTTAGGTACACTTGGAAGTTTCAGTTTGAAGGTTATAAAAAAAAACCTACTTTTTAGAAAAAAAATAAATAAAACGATAAAAAGATCGTTTGTAGAAGGGGTAAAAAGTTCATCTATGGACTGTCTGCTTCAATTCTATATAGGTGTCTGTTTTTCAAAAAGTTGTCAAATTGTCATTTTTTTAATTTGCAAAATTATCAATTTGACAATAGGTATGTACTTTTTAAAATTCTCAATTTTTCAAAATTTTTACATAAATGCGTCGGTTTTTCAAAATTTTACAAATTGTGATTTTTTCAGAAATTTGCAAAATTATACATTTTTTAAAAATTAACATAAATCAAAAAATTTCAAAATCTGTGAATTTGTTTATCTTCAAAAATTTGCAAAATTATTAATAGGTATTTTTGAGAAAAAATTTCTTCAAAGTTTTGAATAAAAATGAAAAAAAAAAAAAAATCAATATTTCTTTTGTAAAATGATTTTTTCGAAGTCAGCGTAAAAAACAACATTTTTCCTGAAGGAAAATATATTTTTTTTTAAAGAAAAAATTTATTTTTATGGGAGAAATATATTTTCAATTTTTTTAATTTTTGGAGAAAAATTACTTATTTCAATTTTTTGGGACTATAACAAAAATTCTTAATTTATTTAGAATAATATGATTTTTTTTAAAAATGTATTCCAATTCGATTTTTTTTTCTTAAATATAAAATTGACATGATCCATTTATTTCGAATCACCCTGTATATTATGAATTAACGTCTGAATGGCAACTGTAACTTTCCTAAAAGCTCATAGTTTTTAACAGCGTGTGGGTAAATAGAATACAATTATGACGTTAGACTGGAGGCTAGATAACGCGAATAAAACTCTTAGCCCAATATTTGTACGGTTGTTTGGCGGGTATAAGGCGCTTCTTGCTTGTAAACAATTCATTAAATAAGTACTTCGCGACGTGTATTTCCTACGCTGTAACAAAAATCACGCAAACTAGTTAAAATTCAAACGCCGCCGCAAAAACCCATACAATTTTGTCGCATGAGGGTTCGATATTTCAACGCTGCGAAAGGGCGAAAACTTTTACACAGTCATAGAAGTTTTCGTGCAGCCTTTCGCCCCGCTGCCTTCGCTGTTTATGATACATTTTCAAGTAAGACGTGTACGTGACACGAGCTGGGCTGCGAAATACGTACGCTAATTCAAAATTCAGCTTATTACAAAAAGGTGATATGGAAAAGTCAAAAATGTCTTTATAAAAGTTACCCTACGTTTCGCATATTTAACGCAGCTTGCGACTATTACCATCGTAACTACCTTTCGTTTTATGCAAACCATTGCGTCTGTTACTCTTTGCAGTTTGTTTCATTCTACAAAGGCAAAAAAAAAAACAATCGTCCTTGAACAATCTTCAAAAATATGTACCTTGAAATTTTACTTTACTTATCGAGAACTTTCACTCGAGTTAGTATTCAACACATGGTGGTAATAATTCTTTTTTTTGTGTGTGTTTTTTTTCACCCTACCAACACCAACGTGCCTGTAATTTTGTATAATCGCCAGCACCGAAACAAAAAGTAATAAATCTTATAAAATATTCCTACATTTTTCAAATTTGTCTCCTCGAAATCGGCCGAATAAATTAAAATTATAAAAAGTTATTATGTTAAGTGGAGACTTTTATCTCTGTTTTTCCCTCTCCGGGTCCTTTTTTTTAAACTGTTATTTCGAAAGCACCAACATAAAAATTACACCAGTTTGATGTTGTTAGATGAATTTTTTCATACGTGGTATGGAAATTTTTCTATTTTTAAATACCTAACCCTTCGTATATCAAGTTAGACCTAGTATTCTAGTCACATATGCGGTGATGTGGTAAAACCGTATACGAATGTATTATTTGGAAGTTTTTAAAATTAAAAAATATATATATTTAAATTTAAAAAATACCCTTTTTCGAGGGGAAAAAAACCAAACAACGACGAGCTGTATTTTTTTCTCCATAAAAAATTCAACCAAAATGAGGTTTCAAGTTTGAAATCAATTGGAAAAACTTCTTCCGCAGAACTATTATTTTTGCAAATCAAATTCAATTCGATTGGTGGTTTACATTTTGAAACATATTTTATAAATTTACCTCTTAATTTGATCCAATTCAAAGTCCTCGATGGGGATTGTAAAATAAATATACAGCGTAATCAGCATGAAGTGAACCCCTGCCGATTTAAATCAGGCAATCTTCTTTAACAGATGACGCCGAAAAATAGCACACCTTTCGTTCGAAACGGCAAGATAATTTTCATTTCGAAAATTCGAGTTCTTAATTTTATTTCGTTATTTTTCAAAAAAAAAAAAAAAAAAAGATTTTATTAGTTCGCTTATGTCAAAGAAAAAATACCAACGACATTATTTTGGTCTTAAAAAAGCATTCATTACTCACACTTATTTACATTAAGTACCTATTTCTTCATGTACCGCCGAAGTTCAACGGTAAAATGGAGATTTAGCTCTGAGCTATAATTTTAAAGCAGAAAATTATTTCCTTAAAATAACAATTTTACGTAGGTACGTACTTATTTCGAAATACTCATAAAGATAAGTTCAAAAATAGCATGTTTCCGTGTTTTTAATTTTCATTTATTTATTTTGTTTCAGGTGAGTGAAAAAATATACATCACACTAACTAATTTCGCTTCAGGTAACTCGTATTTTTTCTTAAATTATGCTCGATGCAACATTGTTGAAATTATACAAAAACATGGATAAACAAGATATCTCATATTTCGAAGATATAGAAAGAGTGGTTAAAATAAATAATACCATTCTTGGTGTTTGAATTATTCTTATAGGATTTTTTGTTATAACCTACTTTTTTCACTTTCACTCAAAATGACCATATTTCCGAGAAACACCAGTTTACCAAGACCGAGTAGCTATTCTTACCGCAAAATTTTTTTCCAACCTGCGATTAAAATAGAAATTAATTTTTCAACGCAAAAAATCCGATAAGATTAACTTTTTCAATATGTACAAAGATTATCAATTCAGTACTAATTATGAATATGAATAAAAAATAAGCACTGTAGAAAGCTTTTTCTCCACAAAAGAACCAAGTTATGACGATGGTCGCATTAGACAAAAGTGTAGTTTCCTGTTAAGAAATTTAAATTTTTAAGTAAGCCTACCCTGCTCGAAATTCATACTACACCGGAAACTTCAAATTACCCGGGAAAAAATCTGTTGGATCTAACCATATATGAAGTGGTCAGATCTAACCATATATGAATTTTATACCTATCAAATTTGATCTAATCATATTTAATTTGATCAAATCATATATAATTTGATCAAACTATACACAATTTGATCCAATGATGTATGATGAGATAAAATTAAATATGATTGGATCATATTTGATAGGTATATTTCCCATTTATTATGGTTAGATATGACCATACCCATCCCAAATTTTTCTCAACGGTCACCCATCCAAGTAGTAACCAAACCCGAAGCTGCTTAACTGTTCCAATCAGATCAATGATGGTGCACTCAACTTGGTACGAACCATTTCATATATAATAAGACAGTTTAATTGTATTTATGTGACACACAATCAAAGATAACAATTACTCAAGGTTGTATAACTAAAAGTATCAGGAAAAATTCCTGTGAGTAGATAATTTCAACTTAAATTCAGAAATGATTTTTGTCGTGATACCTTCAGGACCCCATGGGGGCACTGCGCCCCAAAATTTTTGACCAAATCCAAAAAAAAATGTAAAAAAGCATGTAGCATGTCGTTTGTTACATTTTTAATAGTGCCTACTCCGAATTTTGCCTTACTTTTTTGATGGAACCCTATTCTGGCACTGCTCGTAGCCCCTAAAATTTTGAAATGAATCTGGGTTGACTCATTTTGATTTCACAGAAATATAACTTGATCCAATAATATCAAATTATAAATGAGAGAATCTAATTTGATCCAATTTGATCCATTCGGATCTAACCATTTCTATATAACTGAATTTTCACTGATATGACTTGATCTAATTATATCAAAGTAGATATGAGGAGATCTGGTTGATATGATTTGATCTATTTTGATACAACCATTTTGGATAAAACTGTAGTTTTACAGATTCAACTTGATCCAATAATATCAAATTATATATGAGAGAATCTAATTTGATCCAATTTGATCCATTCGGATATAAGCATTTCTATATAACTGGATTTTCACTGATATGACTTGATCTAGTTGATATGTTTTGATCTATTTTGATATAATCATTTTAGATATCAGTGGATTTCCTCTTGTATAACTAGATCCAATTTGACTAAATTTTATCCAATCAGATCAACATTTGGATCAAATCTGATCAGATTTTATCCAAATAGATATGACTTGATCCATGAGATTTTTTCCCGGGTAACTATCAATTTTTTGAATGTGAATTTCAGTCAGCCCTTTTATGATGAAAAAAGTACAAAATTTTTTTTTTTTTTTTTTTAAGAACAAAAAGAAACGTGTAGGTAACTGTGTAATTATTTTTAAAGGGTTTCAAAATGTTTTTAGGATTTAAAAAAATCAAAATACCTATTTCATTTTTTCAATTTTTTTCAAGAAAATTTTTGTACCAAGAAATATCTTTAAAACATTTTTTTGAAAGAATTTTTAAAATTTATTCAAAAAAGCATTTTCCAATAAATTTCTCGAAAAAATGGTAGGAACTTTGAATTTAAAAAAACATACCTACGAGTATACATAAAAATGTTTAATTTTCTGTGTATTTTTTCAAAAAAAAATTATTCATAAATTTTACTCAAGTATTTTTGAATTTTTTAGAAAAATTTTAGGTAGATTTTTTAAAATAGGTATAATTTCTTAGTTGAAAAATATTTTCATGAAAAATTAACTTGCGAATTTTCCCAAAAACATTTCCAAATAGATTTTTTTCACTTTTTTTTTGTTCCTAAAAATTATTAAAACATTTTTTCAAAAATAATATTTTGGTAGAATTGTTTGTTAGGGTTTTTGAGTTGTTCAGGAAATTTTCCAAATATTTCCTTGCTACAACTGCTTTTGTCAAGAGATTTCATGTACATACCCAAATTTTTTTTTTTTTAAATTCGTAATTTTTTTTACAATAACAACAACAAAAAAAAAAACCAAATTTTTTATAAAAAATGCTAAGGGTACCTATTTATTATATTTTGAATTTTTTAAGTGGGATTTTTGTGCCAATAAATATTTTAAAAACATTTTAAAGAATTCTTCACATGAACTTTCTCCTGCGAATTTTTTTCTATTTTTGATGGGATTTTGAATATTTTCAGAAAAACTTTTAAAATGTCATAATTCTGCAAAAAAAAATATATATATATTGATAATTTTTATACCTATACCTACCAAAAAGATAGGTATTTAATATTTCAATCAAAAAAAATTTAATAATTTTTAAATTTTCATAAAACTGTTTCTAGATGAATTTTTTCTAATTTTTTCTATAGATAGCTAATAAGATTGTCGAATTTTTAAAAGTTCTGCAATTTTTTCCTAGAGAATTTTTACGCCCAAAAATATTTTATAAACATTTTTTCAACGAATTAAACTTTTTTTGATGAATTTTTTAATTTTCTAAGCAAATTAAAAAAATAGTTTCTGCAACTGTTTTGGTCAAGAGAATTTGGCCAAAAATATTTTTTAAATTTTTAAAATTAATTCAAAAAAGAAATAAATAAAAAAGAGGTGTGAATAAGTACCTTCCTCGGATTCCTTCTGAAATAAATACAAATTCGATATGATTTTTAATTTTTTTAAGTAAAAATTTGAAAAACTATAAGTATTATTTTTATCCAGAGAATTTTTGCACCAAAAATAAATGTATTTCTTGAACACTTTGGGCAGAATTTTTGAATTTTATTCAAAAAAAACTTTGATAGGGTTTTGTGACTGAATTTCATTGAAGAAAATTTTCAAAATATTTCTTTTCTACGATTTTTTCTCAATAATTTCGGCACCAAAAATGTTTTTAAAAATTTTTTCAAAGAATTTTTGATTTTCTTAAGAAAAATTTTTCAAGGAATTTTTTATAGGATTACTGATTTTTTTTTAAAGAAAAAAAAGTATTTCCTTTGAAAATAATTTTTATTTTTCAACTGTAAGGTTAAAGTAACTTCTAGGAAATAATCTAAAAAGAGTCAAGAAGAATTTTCCCTGGAAGCAAATTTTTCTGTCGAGAAAACAATACCAACACATGTCTGGTTGATTGAGAGCACATTTTTGAAGAAAAAAAATAGTGCAATTTTCAAGAGCTACATGACATAAATGCACACCAACTTCACTCCTCATGAATGCATAACTATTTTTCCCAACCTTAAATGACCAGATATTCTGAGGAATTGATAAAGATACGATTGAACTAAATCATAATACAATGGTCATAATTCAAATTAGAAAAATTCTACCTTTTCTTGCGGTAATAAATAACCTCGCAAACCAGAGTTAATTTACTAAATTAATTTTTTCATTGACGTATAGAAATATCTCTCATTCTTAACAACTCCGCACGATATTCGTACCTATTGTATTTTATATTCGCCACGACTGAAACGCCGCAATAGCGTCTATGGCGCGGGGCGAGGACAGAGAGAAAACTACGAGTAAAAGTAAAAACGAAACAGCGAGTTATCTTGAAAGGAAATTTTAAGTGGAAATTTTTAATTTCGAGTTTTCAGTTTCTTTTTTTTTACGATTTTCGTTTGCATTTTTAAAAGATCATTTCTTTTTGCCGTACAGTTGAAAGTATTTAATGGAAATTTGAAAAAATATTTTCAACTTTTTTTCTCGTCGCTAATTTAGCTCGTTTTTTAAATTCTTTTTGTAAATTATGTAAAATAGAAGGTACAAATCTTAGATTTACTTTAAACTTTTAGACGTTAAATTTTTTATTTACATTTTTTCGTTGGCGCAGCTATAAAGTAGGTAGTGGATTTGAGTGTGATTTAGCAGCGACGTGTTAGTGGCTGCAAACCGTCGAGTTAATTTACTTCTGCGACGCAGGAAAAAAAAAACGATTTTGCTTAATGAATTTTTATTCACTTTAACGACTCGGTTTCACACAATAAAACGGTAGTATTTCAACACCCAAACATAAAAGTGAAAAAATACACGAGCTCGGATGTAATTAGAAATTCGAATCGAGTACGGTCGAAATTATTATACTCGTGGCATGGGTAACATAAACTTGTGCACTGAATCTTCGCAGAGAGGAAAAAAAACACATAAATTCATTTAAAGACGATTGAGCAAATCAAATTATATCTGATTACAGCCGGAGAATATTTTTTAAAAGCTACAGTTTCAGCGTTAATTATTAAATATACAGCAGCGAATTACACCGTCGTGTGTTTTAGTCACGACACGAATTTCATTTTATGCGGCTGAGTCCAGACCACGATGAAAATTTCCTTTTCACAAAAAAAAAAAACCAACGCTTTGCGACGAACGAGGTTCGCGCAAAGGCGAAATTTCAACAATCGTTTGATCTCGACCACATTCATCTCCGCAGCGAGAATGTTCTTTTATTTAATTGCAACAGTTTGCCAACTTCAAAGAATCCCACTTTGTAGGAAGTTTCTTTCATAGACTTTGCACAATTTACAAATCCTGAATACGTTTCGTTTTAAGGCGTAAAAAATTTCCGGTATGCGAAACTTCTGCCTCGTCTGTGAATTGTACGAAAACTAACACGTTTTTAATTTTAAAAACTTGGCGATATAGGTGGCACAGAAAGTGTACGCGATAATGTGATAAATTAAAATGTCACACGGTCCTAGTGCTTTTCTTTTTTCTCTCACCTTTTTTTTAAGTAAGTATATTTATTTTTAATCCCACGTTAGTGAAAGAATCGAGTTGTGGGGTTGCTTTCTCGAAACGACCCGTAATTTATTATAACTGTAGCGAATTTATTTAGTCTGATTGTCGACGAATTAAACTTTTACCAAGATATAGCGGATTTAAAACTATATATTTATTATTTTGATTCGCAACCTGGGAAAAATTTTCTTAGATCTATAGAAAATTTACTTCTATGGTCGTCTTTAGTCAAAGTGCCTTCAATTTGTATGTTCGCTAAAACGGCATTCAAATTCGAAATTAACGAAAGTATAATCTTGGAGTTTCTTATTCGACTTTAAACATGAGAAAACAATTTTACAAAATGATTTCATTAAAAAAGTGCCTAAATTTTAAAATGGAGGAGCAACATACAATGCTTTGAAAATAGGTAAGTATTTTGTCAAGCAATTTAGTTGGCAACACTGTTTTGAAAAATTTTTCGACCACAGTAGTGGATAGCACTGTGAAAAAACCAAAAAAGTTATAAGCACCTTCAGTTGCTTATCTCTGAACTTGAAGGAGTTATAACCAAAATTTATCACAGTGCATTGATTAGACATGGAAGTTGCAAAATTCCATCACCAGCAATACATGAAACAGTAGCCGAATTTTCTATAAAATTCGGACTTATGTATTCGTTTTGGGATTTTAGAAAACATTATTTTGAATGTTCTCTGTAACCGTAGAATGTAGAATAATGAAATTTTCGGTGTGGACTTGATTTTTCATGTAGCAAGGGACGTCAGTATTATTTTTTCTAAAAATGCAATAATTACGGAGTAATTAGTAATTGAGATTAGGGGAAGCGGGAAAAAAGTATAGTGGATGCGAAGTTGGTAATGGTGATGGAGAGAAGAAAGTAGGGGAAATTTCCGGTTTGTTGTTGTTTACTTTGGTCTCAGTATGATTTTGATGGTCGAGGCGACCAGTTCTCATCAACTAACGTAAAGTATACTCTATATCGCGTTAGTGCTGCTTTGTGTTTTTACTATTGTTTTTTTTCGTGTTGTTTTTTGTTTGTAGTTTCGTGTTTTTAATTACATTCTTATCTCCTTAGTGCGGTTCCGCGTTTCTATAATTTTTTCGTGGTGTTTTTCGTTTGCAGTTTCGCGTTTTTAATTACATAATTATTATCGGGTTAATTATTTTTCGCGTTTTCATTTGTTGTTTTTTTTTTTCGTTTTTTTTTAAATTATACAACTAGTGTGGTTTCGCATTTCAATTTTTTTTGCGGTGTTTTTTTGTTTGAAGTTTCGCGTTTTTAATTAATTACATGGGAATGGTGTTAGTGCATTTCTGCGTTTTGATTATTTTTTGGTGGTGTTTTTTGTTTCGCGTTTTCATTATTTTTTTTCGTCGTGTTTCTTGTTAGAAGTTTAGCGTTTTAATTAATTACAAAGGTATTGTGTTAGTGCATTTTCTCGTTTTTACTTTTTTTGTGTTGTTTCTTGTTTCGCGTTTTTATTCTTTTTTTCTTGGTGTTTTTCGTTTGGAGTTTCGCGTTTTTTTTAAATGTGATTTTTCTGTGCGATATCGATATATCCCGTTTGAGGTGTTTACTTCTTCAGATAATATGGTGAGTGAAATTTATTTTATTAATTTATTCAGGTGGTAATTTTTGTTTCTACCTATATCTGTTTTTTCTGATTTTTTTCCATTATAGTGCGGCGTTAATTTTTTTCTTTTTCAATAATTGTTTCTAGTGGTGTTTTTTTGTTAAGAGTTTTGGATTTTCAATTGCATTTATCGCGTTAGTGCTTTTTGGTGTTTTTTTTTTGTTCTTTTCTCGTTCCCATTTTTTTCATAGTGTTTTTTGTTTGAATTTTCACATTTCAGATTTTATTCTTTCTTTTTGAAATGAAGATTTTTTCAATTTAGTGGTAACTTTGTTTTTTGTTTCCACCCTTCTTCCCCAATTTTTTTGTTTTTGGATTTTTTTTTGGTGTTTCGTGTTTTTTTAAATTTTTTTTTATTCATTCCAATTCGAAAATAAATGAGTAACACTTATTTCTTAAAATTCGAACAAATGGGAAATCTTGACCTGTAAAATTTAAAGAAGGAATTTGGAAAAATCACGAATAAAAACAAAAATACGCGTAGGTAGGTACTCAAGTTTTTCAAAATTAAAAAAATTGAAACATTTGTAATTTTTTTTTAATCAATAACTTTTTTAGTTGGTACGAATTTTCAAAAAATTGATAGCGATTTTTAAGAATTGACAAATTAAAAAAATATATTAATTAAAAAAAATCATGAATTGTCAGAAAATGAACGAATTTTCAACAAAAAAAAAATGATACACTTTCAAAGAGTTGAGAATTTTTTTATAATAAATGATAACTATGATAAGTTTTCAAATAAACGAAAAATTTTCAAAATATTGTATTTTCACAAAGTTGATGAATTAGTAAAAATTGATGATTTTTGGAAGAAATAAGTATCAAACTTTTTTTTGATATTTTTTCAAAAAATCATAAATTTGTCTTTTTGACAATAATTTTTAATGGATATTCAAAAATTTACAAATTTTTAAAATTTTCAAAAATTATCAATTTTTCCAAACTCGACAAATTAAAATTTTCAAAAAATTGATAAATTTTCAAAAAAATGATTTTTCAAAAAATAGTAAATTTTCTCTTTTAATGAAACTCTTACAATGAAACTTGAAAATTCGGCAATGCCCGCGGGCAACTTATTTTTACTTTTTTTTGTTATTTTTAAAAAGTTACACCCGCTTTATTTATTTTCTTAACAGTAGTTCGAAATTTTTGTGAACCATTGCCCCTTCAAAATCAATAGAGGCACCTGGTGTAAACAGGATGTCCGGCGAGTGATCTGCCAAACTTGAAATTTGAATCCAACCAAGTATTACCTACTAACAAAAATCTTCATGTACATATGGTGCATATCTTGATTTTGAAGAGGCAGTGGTGTGCCAAATTTTGTACACCACTGCCGCACGAACCAGGTGTAACTTTTGAAAAGGAACAAAAATAGTTATGTCAAAAATTTGCCTTTGTTTGAAAATAAAGGCGCTACAAAGCTTTGAAAATGGGTATTTTTGAAATTCGAGGCTACGTAGCACCTTAATTTTCAAAGACAGGAAAAATTTTCATATGACGTTTTTTGTATCTCAAAAAGTTACACCTGTTTCATGTATTTTTTGACAGAATTTCGCAATTTTCATTTTTCATGCATCACCACTGCACCGTAATGAATTGAGGTAGGCAATATTTTTGACTGGGATTTTGCGTTGCTGTAATTCCTTGAATTTCAAAGATAGACAATCCAAAATGATTACAACTTTTAATGCTTTTTCGAAGATCTATCCAAGTAGGTATCCACTGCCGGTGTTAGAAAAAAAATTTAAACGCAGTGTTGCCAATCGATTTTGTCAAGTAAAATACGATTTTCAAATCTTTGTAGCTCCGTAATTTTAAAATTTAGGCAATATGCATTCATAATCTTTTTTATTTGTCGTACCAGTTATATCCCAATTTCAAGTTTGGCAGACCACTCACTGGACACCCTGTATAACTTTTTTGTTAGTGGCGGTCGATACGAAAATTTCAAGTCTGGTTACTCTGAAGCGGGACACCCATTCTCAATGCTTCTTGACTTTTATAATTTAGTGCAAATAACGTGCAATATTACATTTTTTATTCGACACAATTACCGACTATGCCGGAGTCATTCCATTTTTAATTCAGCCACGTTTTGACCTCATGTCTTCGAATTTCGCTCAAAATTGTATACAAGCTACTTCCTCCCAAAAGGTCGAAAACCCGCCGTTGTTTTGTCCCTAACCTCTGTTTTTTTTATGGGGCGGGCTTTGTTATTTTTCCATTTCGAAGAGTTTTTGTTATACATGTTCAACTTCGGCGAAGTGTACATCAATATTTGTAATACGTTGCGAAAATTGGTAAACGGGGTCTTGACGAGCGTTGAAAGGAGATTTAGAATCATCTATGAAAGTTTCGAAAGTTGAAAGATAAACTTTTTTGCGAAAAGCTCAACTTTCAAGAATATACCAAATTCCAGGTCTATACTTGAAATATCTGGGAAAATTCCTGCAAGTAGATAATTTCAACTTACATTCACGGAAATAATTTTTTTGTGGGATCTCAAGAAACCTGGAGGGCACGGTATCCAAAAAATGTTCACCAAATTAAAAAAAAATGCTAAAAAAACATAATAGCACATCGTTTGTTTTATTGTTGGTAGCGCTTAGTCTGCGTTCCAAAAAAAATTTGACACCGACAGTGGATAGATCATCGAAAAAGCAATAGACGTTGTGATCATATTTGATTGCCTATCTTTGAAATTGAAGGAGTTACAGCAACGCAAAATCCCAGTTGAAAGTATTGCCTAACTCAATTTAATACAATGCAGTAGAAATACATCAATATTGCGAAATTCGATCCAAAAAGTACATGAAACAGGTGTAAGTTTTTAAGAGGAACAAAAAACGTCATGTGAAAATTTTGCCTATTTTTGGCATAACTTTAATTTTGTTCTTTTCAAAAATTTACACCTAATTCATGCAGTGTTTTCACAAAAATTTGAAATTTTTGTACACCACTGCCCCTTTAAAATCGAGATAGGCAAAATGTGTACTTGAAGATTTCTGTTAGTGGTCCTCGGTTATATCCAAATTTCAAGTTTGACAGACCACTCGCCGGACACCCTGTATAAACAGAAGAACTAAAAAAATTATAAACAAAACTCTGAAAAAAAATATGAAAAAAATGAATTTTTAAAGTATTCTCAATTATTTCAAGAAAACTATCATCGTCAGAGAAAAATTTTTCAAACAAAAATTGTTCCCCATTAAATTTTCTATCAAAATGCTTCTGCTAATTTTTTGTAACTTTCCACAGGAGAAAGTTATGCTTCGTTCAATATCAATTTTTTTAAAGAAAAAAATTCTTAAAATTTTTTTGATACCAAATGAAACATAACTTTCTACAGTGAAGAATCACAAAAAAGTGTATGGAAACATTTCAATAGAAAATTAAACGGGGAACAATTTTTGCTTCAAGAATTTTTCTTCAACAGTGATATTTTTCTATGGAGATCTAAAAGAAATTTTTACACCTGTGCAATCTTCCACCTTGGGCAGTTTTGCACATTCACATTATTATGAACTTTTTATACACGGATACCGAGCTATCTATAGATATACTGGTTTAAGGTCGGAAACAAAGTTTGCTCACCAATGGAATCTATATTGATCTGATTTGATCCATTTTGATATTATAACCATTTCAGATATACGTAAGTATGCATCTAATTACAAAAAAATTAGCAGAAGAATTTTGATAGAAAATTTAATGGGGAATAATTTTTGTTTGAAAAATTTTTCTCTGACGATGATAGTTTTCTTGAAATAATTGAGAATACGTTTAAATTTTTTTTTTTTTTTTTTTTTCAGAGTTTTGTTTATAATTTAAATTTTAAATAACCATTTTAGATATACGTGAATTCTCTCTATAACTAGACACAATTGGATCAAATCTGATTTACTTATTCGAATCAACATGTTGATCCAAATAGATCAGACTTAATCTACAAAATTTGTCCTGGGAATATAAGTCGTACATTGAAACAGTCTCATTACCAAGAAAGCTCATGTAAGTTGCTTTGATGAATTTACAACGCGAATAACAATGTAGCAGAAGATATTTCGCGAACAAAATTCCCAAGTGTGTTGGTGTTAGATAAAGAGAGAGGGAAAAAATTCGCTACGTAATGATGTGCTTTAAGAGGATGTCGAATACATCAACGATACGTCATTATATTAATGACGTATCGCGGCTTGAGATAAAATTAAAATTAATTTCACCGATGTGTTTCGCGTTCGCCTTTCGTTCGTTGATACCGAGTAAGTTAGGTAGGTATGGCGTAGATAGGTAGGTAAGCGGTAGGCTTCATGATACATCGACGGCATTACTTCTTTACCTTATACTACGAGTATACCTACCGGATAAAAGATACGAAATGTTTACAAATGAGTCGCTGATGGATAATGTAAAGCCTTATGTAAATGAACAACACTACCAAATGAATAACAAGTGTAGGTCGCCGCACTACTCCATCGTGCCACATTTTCCTCGCAGATATGGTTAATATCTAAGCCGTAGTCTCGAAACGTGTAACAATCGCAAGATATTCGCGTCATCGACTCTTTCATTAAACTCTTACACCAGAATTTATTCAAACTTTCTTATCGGAACCACTACATTTGCCGGGTATAGCCCGCAGGGGACCGTATGTTTTCTCAAATTACAGGTGTTTGTTTTAATTGACCTGCTTTGTAAGGTATTTTCCATGTTCAATGGAATACGCATATTTGAATTTCGATCCTAATCAAGCCACTGATTACAAAGGTGAATTTCTCCCGTGGTATTTCCAGGCCTCAATTGTAATGTCGGCGGCTGTGGATGAATGGCTTTTTTCCCTTTTGAGTAATTATTTTCCTAACGCCGAAACTGGTAACATTGGCACGTGCTACCTACATTTACAAATAATATATATTTGCGGTCCTAGACTAATGATTAGGGCTAGGATTTTTATGCAATTGCATAATTTTTGCTGTCGTACTAGATAGTGCATTTCGAAGTTTCTTTTGCGAATCCTGAAATTCTGAATCGAATGGTGAAATTTTATAGCGCATAATTTTGCATAATTTGGACATAAATGCATAATTTTACCCAAAAAGTGCGTTCTTAGCGCATAATAAGCGCATAATTTGATCGTTAGCGCATAATTTGAAAAAAATGACCGAAATGTACAATAATTGGGGTATATTTTTGACCAAAAAGTACGATTTTTTTTAACACAAAAAAGTAAAAATTTTTTGTACTTTTCACAAAAAAAAAAAAAAAAAAAACATGGAAAAAATGTATCTGTGATTTCATGATTTGAAAAGATGTTTTACCTACCTACGCCAAAAATTATTAAATTACTCGATTTAACTTCCGTTTGTTCTAAATTTATGAATTTCAAATGTATTAATCAACATTAATGAATGTTTTTTGAAGTCTTGATCGTTTTATTGATTGTTTTGTGTCACACACAGGTGCAGTTTGAAAAATCCTGCATTTTGATGCCCCTCTTGATGGGGTTTTATTGCGCATTTTCGAGCTTTTTAGCGCATAATTTTGCATAATTTAGATTTTTAAGCGCATTCTTAATGCGCATTAAACCATTTTGTAAGCGCATAATAATCCTAGCCCTACTAATGATGTTTTTCAAAAAAAAAAAAATCTTGAAAAACATTCTCCTACAAAATATTTTTATAGAATGAATTTTCATCTTGAAGAAAGTTCTGCTGAAGAGAGAAAAACATCATCGTGATGGTATAGGTATTCACAATGAATTCTTCTCCGCCAATATATTCCAACAAATAATTTTTTTCAAAAAATTTTGAAAAAAATTGCAAAAAAATCGAGGAATTTAGAAAATTTCAAGTAAATTGTCGTGAAAATTTATCAAGAAATTTCAACTTTGAAAGAAAGTTCTGTCCAAAAAACACATTTTACTAGGTTAAATCAAGCATGATATTTCTGCGCCAGGAGCAATTCCCATTGATGAAAAACTTGAATATCTTCAATATTTATGATATTCTCGAAATTACAACATCTCAATTGTAATTTCTGATTCAAATATCAGAAATAAGGTCAAGTCAAGTATGAAGAGTTCTGCGCCAGGAGCGATTTCTATTGACCTTGAATCTGGAGATCTTCAATTTTTATGAAGTTTCCAAAATTACACAATCTCAGTTGTAGTTCACGATTCGAATATCGGATACAAAAATAAAGAAGATTGCAATAAAATTGCTCTTTTAAAAAACATCTCAAAAAAAATTGCGAGAAAAATTATTTTGAAAATTTTCAAATGAATTGTCGTGAAAATTGAGGAGAAAAGTAATCTTAAAAATAAATTTTGTCAAAAAAACGCACATTTCACAAGATTGAATCATACTCAAATAAGTATAAAGTTTTTTGCGCTCGAAGTTAATTCCACTAACTTTATAAATATCATGAAAAAATTTGCAGAAATTTTTGAGAAAAATCATTTTTAAATAAAGGTTCGTGAAAATTTTCGAAAAAATTTATTATTGAAAAAATTCTTTAAAAAAACAAAAACACATTTAATAGGATTGAATCGAGCATGGGTTTTTCTGCGCCAGGAGCACATTTTTATTTATTTTTTAAATCCAAGAATACTTGCTAGATTTTCACGAAGTATCCAAAATTAAATAATCTCATTAAAAGTTTACGATTTTAATATCCAAAAAAAGGACTTCTTAACGAATTACTCTTAAAAAAAACCTAAGATCTCCACATTGTTGGGAACAAATTCTGTTTAAAAAAAAACACCATTGGATTTATTTAGTATCTTAATTTCTGCACCAGGAGCACATTTTCACTGGCTTGAAAATGTAAAGATCTTCGATTTTTACCAAGGTTTCAAAATTAAATAATCTCATTTGTACTCGTAGTACATGATTCGAATGTGAAAATGAAAAAAAAAATAATATTAAATTGCGAGTAATCAAAGATGAAAATTTCACCACGATGGAGCTATAGTCGATTAATTATTTGTAGCAGTTTTTGAAAATACGCCAAAGCAGGAAAAACAAATATAAAAATGCTCGACCGACGAGCTGCTTTTGTACAGCATACCTTTAATAAAAATTTCTCTTCGTCTGTTTCGTTTAATCAAACCTTTAAGAATTACCGAAAACGACGGAATAGAAAATCCCCAAATACCCGGATGGAATTCGTATTCCAAACACGTCGCCGTTATTGATAATATTTTTATTCGATAGCGATACCGTTTATTAATAATTTCTGAAATTTGTTTGTATTCGAATAGAACGCTTTGGCCTTTATCGTTTATTTTATATTTTTTATACGTTACGAGTAGCTCTCACACCCTATTTTGGTTAAAACGAAACAACTAGATTTTCCATCATAGAAATCATTTAAAAGAGTAATTTTTTCTCCGCTCGAAAACATACCGGCGCTTCTTTTTTTTTTTTTTTTTAATAAATATACCTACGCAAAACGATGCTTACGATTATGCAAATTTCCACTTTCATAGCTGGATGCGTATTTTACTATAAGAATTACCTATACATAGCCTAAAACCGATCTAGCTTTAATGTACGCTTTTGAATAATTTTTCCCCAACTCGATCCGCTGCGCTGGAAGCGCACCTTGTTTATATAAATGAGTTCATGAAAATATAATACCTTCCTTTTTCATTGAATAAAGCATAAGCGCTCGAGATGGTGATTTTGCTTTTGTACAGCCGGCTTCAGCTTCAGCTTCGGGAAACCACGTAAAACTTTTCCACCGATTGTACAATATTATTGTGCGCCTATGAAAATGAGAGCATTAACCGAACACGTTTTCCAAGCCGTCGTTCCCAATTCTTGTAATTCTGGATAGATTATTTATCTGGTGAAATATTTCTTCGTGCTTTTCATTTTTTATTTAGGTACCTACCTGCGTGCTTAGATGTTTTTTTGTTTCTGTGTTCGTCCCTTCCTTCTCGATCCTAAAATCAACATATTGTCATAGTACGAATTTTAGGTATCAGATTTTTACTTATCTTCTTCCTAGTAAAATAAGGACTTTTCCTGTACTCTTCGTTAAATCGAAATGCTTTCTGACAATAGTTGGAAATGTGTTCACAAATCATGATTTTTTTTTTACAAGATCGAGATTCCATAGAGCTTGGAGCTAAATGAATTAAGAAAACATAATACCGAAGAATGAAAATACCCTCTATGGGAAGTCTTGCCCAGGGCACGTTTTAATATCACTGTTCATTTGAATACCATATTGTCAAAAAATCCAGCGCTGAAGTTGATAGCTTGGTTAAAAGAGAGACGATTTAATTGACATAAAATAGACAGTTCATAGAACTCAAACAATAACCTTCGTTACCCTTTGGCTCGCAAATAAGTTGCTGGATGTTCCAGTTGAATAAGCGATTTTCAGTACGTTCGAAAAGCCAAGGTTTTAGCCGAGTGATTTTATAGTGTCGTAAAGTCTTCGGGTTATGGTCAGTTTGAAAACAGTTACCAACTTTGAATAAGTTGTCGATATTTTTTTTCTTCTTACTCGTAACTTACTATGGTCGTTCGTAGTACAATAACGATGTTGTAAACTCGTTTACTATACGCTTAAAATTTACGTACGAAGCGAGAAAAGAAAAAAAAATAAGAAAATTTTTTCAATCGACTTTTGCCTACGTGTTTTCCGTACGTAGACTTTTATTAGATTTGCTTGTAAAAGCGCGAAATGATGAAACGTCGTCTTAGTATAAGAGTGAGAACCACCTCTCCGAGTGCTAGATACGCTTTATAGTAATAAATCTTCGGCGAACTTGGAAATGAACGAAATAAAATGAAAAATCCGATTAACAGCAACGTTTGCAACAAGTTATATATCATTGAGAATATAACGTGTGTGCCTTTATTTTTTTTTTTTTAGTAATCTTCTTTGTCTACGATTTCGCCAAGGAAGGACATCTATTTTGTACTTATTTGTTTGTGGATGTGTTTCTTGTTCGCAGATGTTTTTTAAAAAAAAATAAATGGTCTATTTTCTAAGCCATAAGTATATACCTACCACATTTACTTTAGAAAAGTATAATACTTATGAGTCGTCATCTGAATTGTTACCAAAACGAGCTTTGGTTTCAAAGAATATATAAATAAAGAATGAATAAAATCCTAAACATATCGAGAATTTTCCATTAATATCTATAAATCCTTCCTCAACAAACGTCCTACCAACAAGAATTTAACAATATGTGGGAAATTTTAAATTAAAAAGTTTTTTTGTGAGTAGAGTGAAGATGTTAAGGTGCCTATTCAAGTCGTTTTTATTCGAGCGTCTGGCATAAAAGTTCCGTAATAAATCATGACAAGTTTTTCCATATTATGAACATTGAACATGGTCAGGTGTATGGATTATTTTTACTTTTAATAAAGTACCGTACTAATGAACTCGTATATTTCAAAGAAACCCTTTTTCTAAATGAAAAGGTGAAAAAGTACTTAAGTATTCTTAATTTTCAAAGAGGATGGCACTTGAAGTACTGAGGTTGTGACGTTGTCATAGCATTCGCCAAATAATTTGAAGAGGAGGAATTATATTCAATAAATAGGAAATCAAAATCACAAAAATTTAAAACACACTGGATGATTTTGGAAGAATTTATGAAAATCATTTGATACAGTGTAAGTATACATATTTAAAAAACCTGTGGTTTTGAATTCTTTCAATATTATTTGAGTATAGATAGGTAATCATATGATGTTTTACATTCCTATGACTTTACATTCTTGTGATTCTGAATTCCTGCGAAGTCATTAACTTTTTAATGTACCTAAGTATTTTAAAATCACTACCATCACAAGGCAGAGAAATCGTTAGGAATTGTTTGAAAGCTTGTCAAACCTTAACAAAAGTGAAAGGCCATGTGGCTTATTACACTGGCGTTAGTCAAAGAACCATTAGCAGAATTCGAGACAAAGCGAAGGAATTAAATCTATCAAAAAAATTGATTACCCCAAATCAAAAATAGGAAGAAACGTAAAACCTATTGATTTTGACCACATCGACGCTGGTTTCTTGAGAAGAATCGTTCAAGAGTTTTATATAGTATAGAAGGAGATTCCTACAGTGAGAAAAATTCAACTTACTCTACAAGATCGAGGATTACCTATTCCAGGAAAAGAAACTTTAAGGAAAATATTAAAAGCGAATGGCTTCCGCTGGAAGAAGTGTTAAGTATTTCAAAATCACTATGATTACAAGGTGGATAAATCGTTAGGAAAAGCTTGGAAGCTTGTCAAACGGAGAAAAATGATGATAAAGTAACAAAAACTTCAACAAAAGTGATAGACCGTGTGGCTCATTACACTTGGGTTAGTCAAAAGACCATTTGCAGAGTTTGAGACGAAGTGAAGGAATTAAAAAGTCCATCAAAAAAATTAATTACCCCAAATCAAAATTAGGAAGAAATGTAAAACCTATTGATTTTGACGACATCGACGCTGGTGTCTTGAGGAGAATCGTTCAAGAGTTTTATGTAGTAAAGAAGGTGTCACTCTAATAAAGAGTTACTTATCAAAACTCTCACTGTTGTCGCTGCTAGAGGAAAGTACCTACCTCAAAAAAAATACAAGAATGTAGGAGCAAAGATAGAAAATTAGTTTACCTTGATGAAACATGGGTAGACTCCAATTTGACCTATGATAAGTGTTGGCAGCATAGCCAAGTCGACTCGCCTTTTCTAGAGTACAGCTCAAAGTACAGAATCATGGTCGTCGATGTGTGTACTGCTGAAGGTTTCATTCCAAACACAAGTTTAGTGTATCGAGCAGAGACCGTTACTGGCGATTATCATGGAAACATGAATGGTGAACCATTTCTGAAATGGGTCAATGAGAAACTTCTTCCAAATCTTCTTTTGAGGTCTGTTATAGTTATGGACAACACGAGTTATCAGACTCCGTATTACAAGAAAAACTTCCGACGAATTCCTCCACAAAAATTACAATGATGGAATGGCTCAGAAAAAAAGCAAACAGCAGGTGAAGTTTAAGAATCACTAACTTGTTGCCTATTCTTGTATTGCAAAAAATTGCTATCCTATATTGGGCGGGCAATAAGAGCCCAAATGCGGACGTCAACACAAATTCAGCTTTTAGTTTATACACATTTTGCACAACAGTTAACCTGCGAGTATTAAACAGTATCAATTGGTTAGTAGTTACCATTATTCACTATAATTCATTATCCTTCAAATAGTAGTTATCAATAATGATACTTAATAGTAATTAATTCGAGGCTAATAACGGATACCTTTTTTTCAACTATCTCTTTCTTCAACTAATCTACTGAATTGAGTAATTTTCTTGACTGATTTCCTTCAATAATATTCTCAAGTTTTTACTTACTTACTCAAATTTCCTCGCTCAACTTTCTCAACTAAAATATAAATTCCAAAGAAACTATATTCTGAAAAGTGACTATCAATACATACCCAAGGCAAAATACAAAATACCCGATCAATAGAAATTGCCAGACTACGCTCGTAAACACGTAGAATAAACGTAGAATTCAAATTAGAGATGGTGAAATTACTTTTTCAGCACAAAAAGATTCGTCTCGTTTGGTTAAAAATCTAACGTATACGTATCATCTAGATTTTTCATACGTATTGAAAATCTTAAGGGTAAGTATCTTTGAAAAGCTCATTTACGCTGAAAACTCGAGTAAATCCTATCCTTTAATCTTTTAACCGTTTGATTTGCGAATATACGCGTAAGAAGCGCCAAGTTCACGGTGAATATTCATTTCTTTGTTGGTACACCACATATACAGGTTAAATTATAATGAGCTCATTTGTCATACGACGACGCTATAACATCGAGGAATCATTTATTTACCGTATTACCACCTTTTACTTTGAAATACGACGTTTTCTCCCTCAAATAAATACGCCATCGGTAATTTTAATTCAAAGATGTTCGTTTACAAAAGCCACTATTTTGATCCCCTGGGCCGTATACACGAGTATCTTCCTCTAACCTGCGAAAATTTTATATTAGAAAACCTCAACGCGGGCATCGATTTTGATTAGTTACATTCATCGAGTTCATTTTCACTTGTATGAATTTCTCGGTGCAAAAAAAAACCGCAAACGGAGTTTTGGAATTGACCTTGAAAACGTGTATTGGGTAGGTACATTTTGCATCATTCCAAATTTCTGAGACGAGATTTTTTTCTCTCGCACGTCGTAAAAATACCTACTATAATAATTGCGAACACACGAGCGAAATATTTTTTACGCTAGTGTTGTAAAACTACATTAGGTGTGTAACTATAAGAAAAAATAGGAATGGTTTTTATTCTATCTAATGTTACAATCTAAGTTGATCATCGCAAAAATTTCTTCTTTTCGATGTTGCTTATTTTTTTGGTTTAGGTATTTTTCAAAGTTTTATTTGTGATTGAAAATTTAACTCGTTTTAAAAAAAATACCCAAGAGACCAACCGGATTCATTCTCCTTTTGGGGAGGGGGGTATTTATTCCATACGGGATCAGTTCAAGTAAGATAACTGGCGTAAGCGTATGTTTATTGATTTACTTATTAGAATAATCGAATGATTCTTCGGTCATAAGTGCCATACTAAGTATTTGATGATGCATGAAAATTCTATCAAAAAGAATTGGAAGAATTACTATGTTTGAATAATAACTCTTCTTTTTGATGAAGTCGTTTATTATTCAGCAAAATTTTTCGAGCACCAAGTGCTCATCTCCGTTTTCAAGTCACAAATGACTAGCTTAGTCACCAACACGAGATCCAAAAACTAGAGTGTGTTATAAACTAGAGGGAGGTGGTGACAAACCAAATACCTTATACCCCTCCCTAGTTTATAAAGCACTCTGAGAGGGAGGCGATGAGTGCTGACCTCAGTCATGTAGGTGTGTCCTTTAGAGCATTTGGTTCGTCACGTCCTCTAGTTTATAACCCACTCTAGTTTTTGATCTCGTGTTAACTAAGTTAGTCATTTGTGACTTGAAAACAGAGATGAGCAATTGAGCACTTGGGTGCTCGAAAATCTTTGCTGAATAATAAAAAGAGATATTATTTCAAACCTTGAACAATAAACACCTGTGTATGTCTAATGTCTATGCATGCCCTGCCTTTCTTAGTTTTTTCTATTTTGCTGACAAACAGTAGGTATATCGACAAAACAAAAATTGCTGGGTAGTTCTTACCAAAATAAAGTGATACAGATCCCTAATACCTACCCACCCCATAATGAATAAAATTAAAACCTATTGTTGCATCTTTAAAAGAAAAGAACCAAGAAGTTCTATGTAGGTATGTAAGTACTTTATTTTAAAGAAATGTCACTCCATTGTGGAGGAGAACAATCTTCTCGTATGAGTACACAGTAGATAGGTACATAATGTACGCATAAGACAAAAAAAATATACAAACACCCATTGTAAGTTTATTATTTTTAAAGCATCTACAAATTCCTTCATTTCGAAGGCAAAATTTTCAATATACGTTAAAAGAAAATTTATTAAAACTCGAATATTAATTCCTACGATAATTTGCAACGTTAAAAAACCTCATTTATTATTTCATGTAATTCATTCTTGGCAAAAAAGAAATCTAACTCCGGAAGAAATGAACGTAAACTGTACAAGGTATTTACATTAAACGAAATACAAACAAACGGAAACTACGTAAAAGCAAATTCCAAAATTAATGAAAAGAGAATAAGGTATACCTATAAGGTTTGAAGATTACACAAAATCTTTATAAGGAAATTACAGCAGGAAAACTGTAAATATATTGCTCCCTTTAAAATAGTTTCCCGACAATATTTTAATGCACTTTCAACGCTCTTGTCACCAAGAAAAAGAGCGAAATCTCACACCTTTAAATGAAGTTTTCATAGAGATGGATCACTTCACGAGTCGCCATGTGTAATCGGATACTTAATTCACAAGTTATCAATCTTTGGTTAGTTTGGGATTGTAGCAGTTTCATACGAGTATTCAAAGAATGTAACCATAGGATTAAAAAAAAATTTAATTTTTTTAGATTTGTAACGAAATCAATTAAAATGTTTACATACGAAAAATGTAAAACATATATTTCTTTTTATTCTATTCGCTTCGCTTTTTTGAAAATTAGAACCGACTATACTTACCTACACTATACCTACTTCGTTACTATCTCCGACCCAACGCACATTGATGAGATTCAAAGAGAGACATAGGGAAAAAACGATTTTACGAATTTACTCTTAAAATATTTACTCATATACCGTACCTAATACTGTAATAGTATCTTTCTGCAGTATTTTACATTTTTTATACAGTTTTTCCGCAGAATAAAAAAAAGGCTCAGGTACTTCTAACTAAAACCATGTGTAGCTAGGCATTTCTCTATGTACCGACGCTTTCCAAAACAAACAGAATTCATCTATTTCATTGAAAAATTTCACACAGCACTACAGCAGGAAGAAAACCTTAATTGAAATCTGATATAAAATTGTCATTATAAAACGGTGACATGGACCAATGAAATCCAATTAGAATATTGATTTCTGGACTTGAATTAGGTACGTGACTCGGATGTAATTTTAACATTTTCCTCTTTTACTTTATAATGTTATACATTTTAATTTTATAACATAAAAGGTTTCCGAGGCTCATTTAAAAAGAAGATTGAATCGTATAAACGGAATTCATATGCGTACGTTTATTCAAAGAGGCAAAAAGTCTTGAACCACTTGGCAAACGTTGGAAGTTATTTTTCGTCGAAGGAAGAAAACGTTTGGAGAAAATAAATCGCTTCGATGAATCTACGCTAGTATGTTATTTTACGTAATCCCAAAAAACTTTCTTATAAACCTGGTACATAGCGTAAAAACATGCCTTAGATTTTGCTAAAATCTACTCCACATGATCGAAAAATCTTGTATGAACTTTAAACCTTTTAATCCGCTCGCAGCCTAAGCTAAAATAGGCGCCAAAATAAAGTATTAATTGAGAAATCTCATACGAGCGAAATTCCGACATCGAAAATTTTTTCAAATAAATCTTAGGAAAATAAGGGAAAACGATTACCTCAAGGAGGTAAAAAAATTAATAATTTCGAGTGTTTTGAAGCATTATTTGCACCCGTCATGTTCACATCTGACCCAGATAGTTTTTCCCTTCATTGTTATCTTTGCCGATGAAAGCATCGGTCGTAGTGTCATCTAAGTTTTGACCAAACGACGAGTTTTTCTTGTGACTGCTTTTTAATCGTCTCCAGATCAATATTCATTGTGATTTGTTACGCTCTAAATAGTTTTATGTTTCGTTGACACGTCGGATAAATCTTGGACGGGCTTCTTTTCTTACGCTGCTTGAAAATTCACACTTATATCGCGTTTTGTTAAAGTTTCGCCGTAGGGGGGATTTATCTAACGTAGAAAGATGAATAGTCTCATCCGAGACCCGCGGGAGTTTTAATAGGTTTTCGAAAATGTTTTCACGTTTTCAAATTTGCTAAAAAGAAAGTTGACAAATTTTGATTCGCTTAACGAGTCTTCCATTTTTTCAGTGGTGAAATTATTTAATTTTATGATTTGACCTGATTGTGGAACCAGTTAGGATTAAGTGTATTTGGTGCTGCGCGACAGGAACATTTTCTTATTATTAATTTGTCAAAATTTTTAATTTAGGATTTGAATATGATTTTTTTAATAGTGCTTGAACAGAATTATTATACCCACTTAAATTCTTTTACCAAAATTTTATTCCATCATGAATTATTTCACCTTGGGTGAGTACTTCTCAGCTCTCCTGGGCGAATTCTTCTCATCCTGGGAAATTTCTTTTATTTGTGAAAATTATTTTTGCCCTGCCCTGGGTGATTCATTTTTGCCCCGAACAAATTCTTTTTCATCCTGGGCGCATTATTTTGGCCCAAAGATGAATTCTTTTCACCCTAGTCAGTAGCCCTATACTCTTCAGTGGTGTCATGGCGACTTTACACGAGGCTATTACCAACATGTAGCATGGATCGCGGCGATCACAATGCACTATACACATAACCTTCTATATCTCCATTGAAAGAAGACATGTTTACGCGAAGTTGGGTTTTTCGAGTCAAGATATGGGCTGAGAAAATCAAAATACTGAGGCTGCTGTCTTGTTGTAAATTAAATTTCCGATCAAAAAGGTTCTTTTCACTTTTTGCCTATCTTCAATAATAAAGGAGCTACGCAAGGCAATTACACTTCGTTCCTCGCGAAAACTAAAACAGGTGTTTTCTCAATAGCGCCTGAAATATTGAAGATAAACAAGAAGTAAAGAGAACCTTTTTGATCGGAAATTTAATTTACTATAAGATAGCAGTCTCAGTTTTTGATTTTCTTAAAATTTCAGTCAATATCTTGACTCGAAAAACCAAACTTTGGGTAAACATATCTTCATTCAAGAAATGGAGGGTCATGTGCACGGTGTGTTGTGAATGTTGTGATCACCTCAACCCCAGCTACATGTTGGAACCTTGAGCGGGGATTCCCTTGATTTCACGACTCAAGGGCCAGGATATTATTTTGGCTCTGGACGAATTATTTTTCATCCTGAGCAAATTCCTTTTACCCCTGGCAAATTATTTTTCACTGTTAAATTCTTTTGAACTCCTGTAACACGGAAACTTCAAAATTTACTAGAGTAAGTGATTATTATAAATTCAATTGTCCTCTAGTTAAATGGATCACATGATTTAGAAAAAAATTCATAATTTTAACGCACGAAAATCAATGCAAATAATTATGGTTTTTTCCCTTCAATGTGAAAAATATCGCAATGCAGGAACGAGTATTTACAATGAACAGTTTTTAAGAATACATTGACCGATCGTGTCTCTTTTTTTGAATGCTTCGTTATGAGGGTATTTTTTACACTATTTTTTTTATTTTTTTTTTTAGCGTTAACAATCTAACAACTCTGCATGGAAAGTTTGAATTGAACCATTACCCGTTTTACTGATACCTATGGTATATTTTCAAAAAGCCATTCGTCGTTGTTAGCAAAAGGTATAAAATTTAAAATTTTTATCGTCATGATACTCGGATGTAATAGTTTACGTTGTTTTCGCTTCGATGAATCGAAAAAGTTATCTTGTTGCGTTGGTGTGTACATGTGAGTGTAGGTATAAGAGTTATCGTTGTTTTCTTTCTTTCTAGCGTAAATACTGTAATTTGGTAAATTAATTTTTTAATATACACCCTTGGCCTGTTTATTCGAGCGTAAAAATAGTTCGATTCGAATACTCCAATTTCAAGTTGATCACAATTATGAGTGCTTGAATGATACCAAAGCGTCATCTATACATCTTCGTGTTTTTTTGCCTTCCTACTACTAATTGGATGGTACATATGTAAATGTTTACCTGTATCATTTGTGTCAATAGCTGAGACTAGTTCGTTGCTTTTGTAAATTTCAAAGTATGGTGTATTCTCGATGAAATGACGTAAGAATAAAAAGTTTATTTATTGTAATGAAAATGGTAACGCGCCATAAGCAAGGTGATAGCGTAAGAAAAAGAATACCTATTCTTCAGTGGAAGAAGAATGATGCGTTAAATCTATCAGATACATACAATGCAATGCTATGTAAGTACGTATACGAAGAGGTGTGTGAAATATGTTTGCAATAAATTAATTTTTATATCTTTTGTAGCAATGATATTACCAGCGGTATCGATTTCTGAAAAGCAATAGTATACGGCATAGGCGCGTTACTATTTATTAGCGAGCGGCTCTGCTAAGCCGCTTATTCCGTTATCAGCGACCAAAAAATCCGAAATTGAGTCAACACTAAATCTTATTATATTCACCCAAAAAGCAACGAATTTCGATATATCAGATTGTTATCTTGAACGTAGTACTAGCGAAAAGGGTATAAAATGTTTTCAAATATAATTTTATACGTGGATGCCGTTTTATATTTTGTAGGTAACTGCCTTAATAATTTACTTGAGTGAATTTCTCGCTGAAAAGTATTGAAATCTGATAGTATAAAGTAGCGTATCTTGTTACGTACTCGATTATCGAAGGAATTTGCGTAAAAGTGAGGGATTTCGTGCAAGATCCATCAAGCTGGCAAACTATATTCTACGTAATTAGGAGTATAATTGAATATTTGCCTAATGCCTACCGTAAAAGTTAAAAGGGCACTGTTTTTTTTTTTTTTTTTGAAAATTTTTCACAAAATAAGTACAATGTTTTTACATAGATTGACTGAAAGCCAAAAGATAAAGCTTGAACTTTCAGCTTAAACTTTTGACCTTGAAACATGAAGCTTTGGATTTGGCTTTTTGAATTCAGCTTTTGATACACAAACTTTTAGCTGGCTTTTAACTTTCAACTTTCAGCTTTTCGCTTTTTGCATTTGGCTTATCGTTTTTGGCATACAATTTTTGGCTTTTGATCTATGTTTTAAACTGTAATTTGTAAAGCATTGAAATTCGAAAATTCACAAAAAACAAAAAGTCACAAATGAAGAAATTTAAAAAAAAAATTATTTTCACATTTCAATAAAAGAAAAATCATGTAAAAACGTGAAACTGTAAAAAAAATATAGAGATTTCTATAAAAATAAGGGAAGTTAAAAGCCTTCAAAATAATAAAGCTTTCGGCTTCGCTTTTAGCTTCTGGAAATCTCTAAAAGCTTTCAACTTTTAGCTTTTAGCTTTCCAAAAATATGGCTTAATACAGCTTAAGCTTTCGGCTTTTAGCTGGCTTTCAGTCCCTGTTTTAAAGCCTGAGGTAGCTGAGATTATTATTAAAAAAAAAAAAAAAAAAAAAAATGAAGGTAAAAAAAAAATAAAAACTTTGTAACAAAAAAGCTCATATTTATTTTTTTTCCAAAAGTGAATGGGTCAAAATATATTAAATAAAAATAACTCATCTCCCCAATTTATATGAATGAGGACAATTTCGGATGATATCGCATGAGTATTAAATATACATGTGTAAATTATGATTATGACACACCATAAATTCCAAAAAAAAACTTTACTCCTCTCTCCCCATTGAAAAGTCTCATATATTGATGGAGTATGGTTGTTTTCAGTTTTCACAATAAGGTCTTCAATTGTCGATCTATTTGACGAAGTGATAAAGCTTTATGTACTAATTCATAACACACTTTATCTGCGAGTATCAAAACCTCCCTCGTCAAATGGGATAAAAATTGATTGAATAAAAAATCTTATCAGTTACCTACTTGAATGTTTTCCTTTTTCCCGAAAGGAACTCCAATTTAGTAGCATCAAGATCAAAAAAATTCTTTGCCATAAATTACGAATATTTTATTCGGTCTTATGATAAAATTTGACCCAGATAATTTCAATGGCCGATTCCTTTAGATATCATCTTGTCCCGTCAGAGCCCTTTTATCGAAAATTCATGTGTCTTCGTTGCAACAAAAGTAAATAGAACCATTAAGAAGTTACTTTTCTATACCCTACACGCTTTTAGTAAACTGTAACGTGAAACCTGTTACGTACCTATATTTTTCGAGCTTTTCATATTTCATCTCACAGATCATGAAACAATATCGATAGATATGTTTGAAGAGTAGAAAATGAAAAAGAAGCTTGGTTTTCTTTCAAACCATCTCATTTCTTGGCTCCGTTCTAATTAGTCGACCAGTCTGGATAATTCGTTCAGTAAACAATGTACAGTTTCATTAAGCTGGAACTAATAAAAGAACGACGATTGGTGAAATTCCGTTATCAAGTTAAAGTAAGAAATAGACAAAAACGCATTTTGATACTAAATAACTTTCATTTGTGTTTGTTTTTGGTTTCGAACTGTACGGAATATGTTCGTTACGTTTGTACAGTCAGATTATTCATTGGTGGTTTGGTTCGGCATTGGTGGTTACTTTGCTTCGTCTTTGGTCGAGTATGAATGCGGTATTTGAATAATTTTCATGAACCTTATACAGACAGATTATTTTTAATGATGGATGCGCCAGTAGTGACGAACTCACCAGGACTATAATCTTTATTGAATTTGAATTGATCGCATCGCAGTCGCTTGCGTGCTGTTTTCTCTCTTGTCATCGTATATCAGTATAGAGGCAGGCGTGAGTGCAATTTCAACCTTATTCGTCAATGGGTAGGATTAAATGAAGATGTTTGTTGGAATGAAAATAAAACCTATCAATTCGAATAATTTAAGGTTTACTTTTTATGGCCAAGACTGTGATTGTAATTACGTATTAAGTTCTTATGGGGAAATTCGACTAATGTAAGGTGTCAAAAGAGAGGTTAATAAATTAAAAATCACTTGTCCTTTTTTCGAATGTTTGACAAAGTTCAAGTACCTAATCAGCAGAAAAAATATGATCTGGTATATCACTAAAAATTTTAAAAAAAATAATCATCTGCTTAGTATGTTGCAACACTGCATTCAAAAAAAAATTCGACCCTGCCAATGAAAATCTGTAATTACACAAGAGTGTCTATCTTTGAAATTGAAGGAGTTATAGCACAAGAAATTCTTGTCAAAGTATTGCATATCTATATTTGTTGAAGGTTGTTAAAAAGATGCTGAAATGCAAAAATCGAAACACCCTATGTAATCTTATTTAATTCGTGAATGATTCAATCATTTGAAAAATCTGTCTAAAAATAAGTAAGTATACCTAAGCACTTACACCAACGGATTTTTTTTTTTTAAATAGGTACTTACATAATTATTTCTGCCTTTTTATATAGGACGATTTATTAAACACCACCGTTACTCAAACTAATCGCACATTTTCAACGTAATTACAAAGGTCATAAAACTTGAGCATTCCGCCCTAACTTCTCATATTCCCTTTAAAATGTTACCATCTCCCGACCAAAGACCGACGCAAAAGACTAAAAAATAAAAAGTGTAAATTAAACGTTACAAAAAAAGTGAATCTTTTATCGCGACAAAATCGAAAACAACCTTTAAAACAGCAACAATGAAAAATGATGGGTGAGGCGTTAAATAATTAAAATTGTAGCTTTGCATTTAATGAAGGCTCGTTACGGATTGTGATTGTTAAAGGCATCGTTTCGACTTTCTCCATAACCTACGCTGCGTTTAAAAAAAGACTCCAAAATAAGAGAAAGTCTATGTTCAAAAGAAATTTTAATTTGATAAGACTTAAAAAACGCTCTTTTGAATTATTTTCTTTCAATTTTATATTATTTCTTTTTTGCGCGTCGAATCTATTTTGCATAATTTTACCTTAGTTTAATGTTTTAAAACATTTGGAATTTAAAAAAAAAAAAAAAAAAATTACGCGATGTAATTTGAAAGTTTTTTTTTGAAAAACAATTTTTCTTTGATACGAAGAATAATTAATTCTTTTTTCAAACCTACGCCTCGTTCAACTTCCTGCACGTTTGCTTACTGATTGAAAAGAGGAATTATAAAAATGTCATCGTCGTAAAAATTTGCAACTTTTGCAAACGCAGGTATAACATCGAAAGATGAAATTATAGCAATGCAAATGACAAAGACTGTCAATATCGTGATACATTTTCTTCATTTCATTCGTGTGGACAACTGGATATTAATTCCTGTTGAAGGAATGTTGTGCATTTTTTCCGATTTGATTTTTATTGTAGAAGTCAAGTTGGGAGCCCTATATAGGTACCATATGAAATCAAATGGAGCGGCAAAAAAAAAATTAGAAATTAAGTAACTAATTCTCATGTGGAAAAGAACAACTTTGATGAGTAACAACCAAAAAAAGTCGACATTTTGAAAATCAGCTAATTTTTTCAAGAAAAGTGGGATGACTCAGGACCGGAAAAATGAAAAAAAACAAACTGTGAATTATTTTACCATAAAAAAGAAACATCGTTGCAAGGGGATGAGCGAAAAAATATTCCGAAGTCTAAACTAAGGGCCACCCCAACGTACATGAACAGAATCATTGAAAGCCTTTTAAAAACGTTTGAATTTTACACAAAACATAAATCGCATCTTCTTGGCCTTCCGATTAAATTTCGCAAATCGAGAAAAAACATACCCCTTTTCGATAATTAAATAAAGTGCTCGAAATGAAGAAATCGTTCGTCTCTTAACAAATGAAACATATCCGGAGTTAAAAGAATTATCGTTACAAGAAATAGTGAAATTATAGCTAACATCGTTAAAAACTTCTTTTATACAGAAGTTGGTAATTTAATTAAAACCGGAACGTATTTCGAAACGGATGAATTTACCGCACTTTTACACAATTCGCAGGCGTGATCGTTTTATTACACCAGATGAAAAATTTTTACAAGTTTTTTCTTTTATAATATTTTTATGGGTCACGTATGTTTTGCAGCTTTGTGATTTCCACACAAATCTATGGCAACAGTTCTTTTCTTCATTTTTTTCTTTTACTGTCGCTGTTCGCTTTCCACTTGTGCGGTAGCGAACAAATTCATATATTTTTTGC
This sequence comes from Balanococcus diminutus, assembly GCA_959613365.1. Lineage (NCBI taxonomy): Eukaryota > Metazoa > Arthropoda > Insecta > Hemiptera > Pseudococcidae > Balanococcus > Balanococcus diminutus. Next base: position 29,801,159 of record OY390715.1, on the reverse strand, counting down.
AAAATAAAAATTCCGTTGTAGATTTAGCCACATTGTTATATTTTATGATTGACCAATCGAATCGTTCTTCGCCATTTTTTTTTTTTGTCTTCTTTTTTAAACATTTTGTAGGAAAACGTAATTAATGAAAGATTAAAACGGAAGAAAATACTTTAATCGCACTTTAAATAGAGCAATACAATACAGGGTGTACTGGGTTAGGAGTAAAGCCCTCAAACCAGTAACTATGCAACTTATGGTGAGCCGATGTGAATATGTTTGCCTGACCTCCAAACCGCAAGGGCCGAGTTATGCTTTAAAAAAGTAGATTTTTTGTTTTTATTGGATGTTTTCAAACTTACGTTTCTCGACAACTATATATCATGATCAATTTTTTTTTCACATAATTTCTGTTGAATGATCATTTTCAGATGTACCATAAGTTATGAGCTGTTCATTTTTAAAAAAAAAATCTAAATAAAAAATTATTGTTTAAGAAAAAAATTTAAAAAAATTTTTATCATGATTTTTTAAAACTTTTTCAACAAATTATTTGCTTATGACTTTTGATTGGTGTTAGGTAAACGGGTGGGGATTGCGCCCTTGTAAATAGCAGAATTTTTTCATCTGAAAAAATTAATAACAGCTTGATCAAAATACAACTTTTTGAGTTATCACAGAAAAATGAGAAAAGCTGTTACTTTTTTTTACATGTTTTTTCAAAATATTTCCCTCGGCCTTGGTATACATAGAATTCCTTGCCAAGCTATAAAAATGACAAATTCCATGACAAAATTCTAGACAAAAATTTGCTGACTGATGCCGCAACACGCATCTCTCTGCCTACATATATTATGAAGTTGTCCAGAAACGAAAGTTTGAAAACACTTATTTAAAACAACAGAAAAAAATTGATGAGCATAACGCAGCCCCTGCGGTTCGGAGGTTAGGTAATCATATTCACATCGACTCACCATAAGTTGCATAGTTACTGGTTTGAAGGCATTACTACTAAGATGGTTTACCCTGTATACAATATAACAAAACTGAACTCCATTCAACGATGAGAAAAGCTAGGTATAATCTATGATAATACTTTAAAGTTCTTCAGTGTTACCAACTTAAATTATGATACCGGAAATTTGATATTTACAACAGAAAATATTGATGGCTGGAGGGAATGGATAAGCCTCATTAAAATTGCTCATTCCATGTAGGTATAGAGGATTCTTTCTGAGTAAAGGACGATGTAGAAACTCATCAGGATATACCACTAACTCTTCGTCAACAGTGTTATGAAAATCTTCCCTAATCAAACTGCGCAGCTCGAAGCTCGCTTTATGCGCACACCAGTGAGCTTATGATTTAGAACTAAATAGCACGGTAATAAGTTGAATAACAGTCATAGCATAACTACAAGACGTAAGTTTAAATGAAACACTTTAGCATGTTTTTTGCCATGTCATCTAGTATATTTCTTTTCTTGTTGGTGAAAACATTTCTCAACGAGTTTCTGTCACTTTAAAATGGTTTTAATGATGTCATTAGAAGCGGCTTAAATAGCAAATACTTGTGTCTAGATTTAGATTAGTTTGAAATACCTCATTACTATGCGAAACAATTGCGAACTTTAAACTCAAGTTCACATTACAGAGTAAACTTCTCCATCGTATCAAAGGTATCTATGGGGATGTTACAAAAACAATTCCTACGTTCGAAGAATTCCTAACACATTTTTAGCCATTTGTTTCTCGAACGCGAGAAATCTGAAATCAAATTTTCATTTAAAATCGCAGGTATTCTTATACGAGTATCTTAGGTATCATTTTTTTTTCTCCACACACTTTTTATGATGAATTTTTTTCCTGATTTGATTTTCTTTCCCTCAAAGAGCCCTCGTACTACGACTAGTTTCGTAAACGAAAATTTCATCGTTACTTTAATCATCGAATATATATTACGCTTTGTTGGATAATTAATGATATTGAACCCGACGGCAGAATTTGGTCGTGTACAAAATCTCAACTATTTTGTAATAAGTATGAACTTTCTCTGTTCGTTGTTGTAGTGTTATAAACACGACGACGCGACGACGGAAATTGTTCCATCTGGCGAATAAACCTCTCCATCGAGAGAGGCATCGACGCAGATTAAACCAAAACGTTCAAATTTGTGTATCGAGACGTCGAAATTTCATAATCAAAGAGGAATTACTACGTTGGATATACTATATTCTAATTTCTTCACCGTTTACGCAGTTTTTACAACTGCGAAATTATGTTTTCGCGTGCGATATTTATATTAATAAGTCCATTACAAAAAATTAACGGTCAATTTTCGAGTTATCTATATAGCTGGGAAATTTATTACCAAAGTTTCGATATATATAGGAAAGTAACCCTTACACAGGAGAAATATCGTTAAATTGTGCGCCAGTATCATAATTTATACTTGTACGTATAACTTCATCATAAACATTTAATTACCTTCATATTGCCTTCATTCGTCCTCTAGCTCAGTATTTTACATTCAAACTATGGTAAAACTTTCTTCGCGAAATTTGGAAATATAAAATTAAAAAAAACCTCATAATTCAAAGATAATAAAATTTCACCATTTAGAAAAAATATCGCCTCGTTTCGAATTTCATATTCGAATTTTGGCGAAAAATAAGCCATTCGAACAAATTCATCAATTTCGAGTCGAGCTATAAGGAAACAACTCGCATATAAGTAATCGAGTAAGTTGATGGAAAATATCACGGATTGGATTTTTTTCTACTTTGTAATTACGAGCGAATTTCACATCCAAGAGTAAACTACCCGGGTTGCTTACCACGTTCAACATAGGCGAGCTTTTAACATGACGGAAATGTCAATCGCAAAAATTGCTCGACTATTTTAAACCGTTCAGGGCCCATATTGTACGCGTAAAGCGTGATAAAATCTCATAAGCTGGGATTAAGAAAAATGGGCTGCGTTTTTACGGTGGCATGAAATGTCATACGCGAGATTAATTGATATCTGTAGCGCCGCCATAGTTCACTCACCCAACCTAGTATACTGGGATACGAGATAGTACTTAATTTTTAACCACCCAATATAATTTTTATTGAGTTTTTCATTTTTACGCATTTTATCATTTTTTTTCAAATTCATCTCTCGTTTTGTAATAGTTTTTGTGTGTGAAATGGGGTGTTTTTTTAAATTTTGACTTTGAACAATTTTACCTTTCATTCATCCAGAACATAATTTTGGAAACATTGCTGATAAGAAAATGAGTTGACTTTTTTACGTCATCTTGAGAGAGAAAAAATAAGTTATAAGATCAAAGTTTTACACCAAACTTCCTACTTCTTTATCTGAGCCATAATTTTAAAAAGTTTAGAAAGAAAAGTTGTAGATTATTGAATTCTAGTTATTACAAAAAGTACGGTTATAGACCCTCCCCACCCTCAAATTTAAAAAAATACTTATGAAGATCATCTTCCAGCGTTAATTTTACAACTTGCATTGCAATCACTTTGGTGCAACTTGATGCAATTTTGGCTTACAATGCAGTTAAAAGAAAGGGAAATTTTTTGTTTTTGTAAAAAAAATCAATTCGAATCGATAAAAGAATCAGCAGGTATGCCATTTTTTAAAGAGTACTCTTTTTCGTGGTCCCGAGGGCTCAACACTTTTTCCCTTTGAAAGGCCCTCTGGAGTGAAACAACCATCGGTCAAATTTCGAATTTTTTTCATGGTTTTCTGTTTGTGATAGTAAAATATGATTTTGCAGCATTTATCAGCGATCACTTTGGAGCTGGAGTCTAAAAATACGTGATTTTTGCTTTGAAATTCTATCTCAGCAAATTTTTAATAGATTTCACTGATTGATTAATAGTCACTATTACTTACTTAATTGATTAATAGATACGATGAAGTTACTAATAATACCTACTTTAATCAACTGATGTAGTTTCATACTCGCAGGTAAACTGTCACGCAAAATGTATATAAGTTAAAACTTTAAAATACACCTTATAGTGTCGAAATACCCATCCCCCCGAAATTTTTTTTATATATTGGATCATTTATGATCAGACTGTTGAAGAGGCCACACTACATCCTTATAATATGATTATACATTATGATCATACATGATTTGACTTGGTCATAAATTATGAAAATTTAAAATTTTTCAGTGTATGGCATTGTTTAATTTTTGCACGACCTAGAATATGTAAAATGTTTGTAATAAAATGAACGAAAAGTATGTTCATTTTTCGATTAAATGTTCGAAACGAACATAACAATTTGGCAATCGACATTTATGTCGACAAAATTCAGACACATTTTTTTCTCGGTTAACGATGAATTAAAAATGATATTTGAGATTTAAAGTAATGTTCTATGTTAAACATAACTGTTCAATCAAAATTTTTGAATTTTTCTCAGTATTTTCCTATAATTTAGAAAACGTTGTTTTTCTACGTAGACAAGTCGATGTAAAAATCGATACTCGATAAACGCATCGACATTTATGTCGACAATTTCTGCCAATTAAATTTACAAATTTTATATCTAAAAAGAACTAAAAACAATTAATAGGAACATTTTAAGCTCAGGAATAAATAATTTTTGAAAGAATCACAAAATTTTTTTATTTTTTAAAGTTTTGAATAATACAACCACTTGTCGAGTTATTGTCGACATAATTGTCGATGGTCGAATAATGCATCGACTTCACTGTCGACAGTGTCGACCAGAGGAATTTTAAGTCGAGATAGTGTCGATGTGATTGTCGAGGGTCGAATAATGCATCGACTTAACTGTCGACAGTGTTGACCAGAGGAATTTTAACTCGAGTTAATGTCGATCTAATTGTCGAGGGTCGAATAATGCATCGACTTGACTGTCGACGTCTTGAGGGTAATTGTGATACTCGCAGATAAAGTGTGTTGTGAATTAGTACATAAGGTCTAAGAATCATCTCTTATGTTAGTTGGACACTCGCATGTGTCCAGCTACAAATGCGGCCTCAATGCCGCATATTTGACAAAAAATGTCGAAATGTTGGCTTGAACACTATTTTTGGTGTAATTTTAATATATACTTATATTGAATATTTGAACTTAGCATATTTTTCAAAATCTCATTATTGCAAATGTCAATGTGGATATCGATATAAATGTCGACACATCGAAATCGGTCACTTTTCGATGTGTCGACATTTATATCGAAATTAGCATCGACGTTGCTACACGGGCAGTGACTGATCAATCATTTCGACGATCTGGTCGTGTAAGGAAACTTCCAAATCGACTCAATTTGCAATGTTATTCGATTATATGTTAGTTAATAATTATGTTCATAATAAAATGAATGAAAAGTACGTTTATTTTTCAAATAAATGATTTATACGAACATAACATCCTCCTCTCCATTTATTAGATGAGGGATATCTAAAAACTACTGATGTGAGAAAAATTTTCCGCTTATGTACTATTTCACAACATACTTTATCTAAGAGTAGTAAAACGTTTGCAAATAAACACCTCTGAAATTATGACCATAATATTATATGACCCAATCTGGTCATATATAATTATTCATCATACTTACTCAATGTGGTGATTGAGAATCCAAATGTGGGTATCAACACAAATTAATCTTTTATATGCATAGCTTCAACTTATATACATTTTGCACGACAGTTTACCTGCGAGTATGAAACTATATAAATATCAATTGATAAGTAGTTATCATTGGAGACTTCGTCATAACATCATAACTATCATAACTATTAATCAATTATTAGCTATTATTAGTCAATACCTACCTTTACAAAGTAACTACCTATTACTCCATTAAATTTTTTTTAATAGGTAGTGATTAATAATAACTAAAAGGGAGGTACTTACACTTAGTAATGAATAGTAATTATTTATTTTTTTCTAATGGGTGATAAGCTTTAAAATCATATTTTACCTCCACAAGCCGGAAACAAAAATTGATCGATGGCCATTTGACCTCTCCCCTGTCACACCAGAGCATTTTGAAAATTTTCAAACTTTAAGCCCCTGAGAAATTCTTACAAAAAAGACCTTATCAACAATTTCAAATTTGGGCTCCAAAAATTTCAGAGTACATTATTTTACTTCTCTGAGAGGATCAAAAATGGCAAGTTTGATCAGTGATCACATTTAATCCATTAGTCTAGGCGCTGGTAGCCCAGAAGTAGCAAGAATATAATGTAAAAAAAATTAAAGAATGCGCTGAACAGAAACATTAAAATTTTTTAAAATTTTTCTTCTGAATAGCTTTTGAATTGTATGACCATTCATAATTTTGCTTTTGCTGAAAATTCAGGAAAATTCATCTCGATCTAGTGAAAATTGAACGCATAGGGAAGAGGAAAGTTGTCGACAAAATTAAAAATTTGAATTTATACCTTCCCGAACAATAAATAGGGATCGATAAAACAAATCCGAGGCAAGTTCTTTCATCGAAAGATACTTTTGTTACCATTTATTCGTATATTTCGACGACATATTTGCTAATCCGCGATACGAGGTGTAGGCATCGGCGTATTTTCGCGAGTAAATATTTAAATTGCACCAAAGAAGCGGTAAAAGCGTCAAATATGCTGGGAAATGCGTTAATCCTCGACGGTATCGTTTCGATACAAAACTTCATCTAATATGCGAGAAAATAGTCGTATAAAAAAAAAGAGACTGAGAAATCAAGCGAAGGAAATTCGAATCTCGTACCTATCTAATATTAACGAAATATTCTTCATAGACCGATGAATACTCTCGCCACGTATCGATACCAATACTATAATATTTTGGAAGCGAAAAACCGATATCTAGGCCTAAAGAGTCGCGGAATCGACACTTATTACTGTAACACTATTATAAATGTAGGTTTATACAAAATACATGTAAGGAAATTTCGGAGACTGCAATAGTCTCGACACGTATTTACATAAACAAATCTCATTAAATAGTACACACAAAAGAAGCGAGTTTTAAAACAGTCCTGCGGGATACCAATAATCGAGAACTTCGCATACGCATATACAACTTATTTAAAACTTTTACAAGACATTTGAGCGAGAAAATAAACTCGTTTAAAACATTAGCTGCAAAGCTGAACATCTTTTAAATGTGTATAAAACTACGTGTACGTATGTTGGTGTGAAAAAATTTTCAACATCAGGAGAAAAGACCATTCCGTCATTATTCTCATTTTATTATCCGTTAACTTGCAGGGTGAGTAGGTATTTAAAAAGTTTTTATACTATACGGTCCCTTCGTGGTTCAACGAACTCCATACCATGCACGTTTAAAGAGCTTTTTCGACAAAACAATACAAGGCAAAAAGTACCTCAAACTCGTTGCAGCCAAAATAAAACGAGAATGCGAAATTGTACTAAAAACCACACAAAATGGCAGTATTGTAACGAGAGAGGTGTTACGTAAAATACTCAATGTCGAACATGGCTACGTACTATACGTACCCCCAAAGTGTACTAAGACTAAGTATCAACGACTACGTAGAAGACTCGAAGAAAAAGGGAAAAAGAAAAAAAAAACACAAATTTCAACTCGAGTAAAATATCCGACGAAGAGTCGAATTAAACGACGAGTTTTTCTTTTCAACCGGATGACAAAATATTTTCCAATCGTAGCGACTAATCTGAGGGGATTTACTCGTGATCCGAACATATTTAAGAATTGGATACGATCGCAGCGTCATTATAAAGTTCGCCAACCAACGTCGAACACAAAAAGTCAATGCTAATAAAGTTAAAAGTTCGCGCCTCGTACTAGTTAAAACTATAAGGCAAAAGCGAACACTACAATACGCTTTACCGAGTATAAATTTAAAACAACCGTTCTGAACGGTTTTTACTATACGAGCGAACTCGATCGTCGCGTCGTTTTCGCCCTAAAAGAAATTTTATGCGTTGATTTTTCGTATACCAGGCTGCGATAGTGATGCGCCATTCCTATGAGAGCATCCAGCCAGCATCACTTTCTTCTTAAGCGTTACAACTATACGAGTATATCCACTTAAGTCAACCTCACGTTGTGTTGGATTTTGTAAATTCCGAAACAGCGGTAAATTTTTCAACAGCTTGGCATCCCTTTGTTTATAAGACTACATTTTGACACTTCAAACAAGCCGTGTCAATTTTTGGCCCAATTTTCAACGTCAATGCGATGCTGTTCATCTTCATAGCTGATTTAGTGTGGGTACGGATACGTGAAAAAATTTCCATTGAATTTGTCGCATTTTCATTTTCAATCGAGAATTTTTTGTTGTATTTTCGTTGAGTGAAAATGTCACCAAAATTAAACGAATATGTACTTAAAACCACCTCTAGATAGGTATTGAGAATATTTCAATTTTGCCCATCGCCCAAAAAGGTTTTCATTAGGTAAAAATGTTTATTTTTTTATAACCTTTTAATTTTTTTAAAACATTTTTGGCTCGCGGGCATCTCTCATCTTTCGCGTTTGAAAAAAATGGGATTATTTTCTCTAAAAATGAACAATTTTCAGCAGTGCGGGATTAAAATACGTATTTTTCGCTCCGCGACAGGACAATGTGTTACCCCATCTATTTTTTGTATGGAATTAGAAAAAAAGAAGAAATTTTTCCCGGGGAAACAAAATTTTTTATTTGTTAGTTAAACACGAATTTTTCAAAAAAACGGATTTGGAAATCAAAACCTAAGTATACAATTTTATGCCATTGATTTTTATAATAATTATTAAAATTTTTCGTTATATTATGCACTTCTTTTCAAAACGATTTTTTTTTTTCAAGTGAAACTTCTTTAGACACATTTTATGCAACTTCACGTGGGCGTAGAATCGTTCCAAAAATCACTCCCATGACCTCCTTCCTGCTGATCTGAGGGTCTAAAATTCTTCTCTGGACATGCTTAACCTTGATATGTATCACATGTCAAAATTCCAGAAAAATCGAATAATTTACTCGATTCTAGTTTGCTGAATTTGTTTAAATGATACTTATTATGCGAAATTAGAAATCAGAGGAGAGGGAGGGGGTCCAATCGAAATTTGTGTGATAATCCAAAATATTTCTAGGATTTCAGTCTACAACTGTTGTTTGAAAAAATTTTCAATTGAACCTCTTACGCCCCCCCCCCCCGGGTGGTCCTTATTTCAAACATTTTCGAAATTCTTGAGGGACCCGCTGTCAGTTACTTACATTATAAAGAAAAAATTACCTACTATTGTTATTTTTACTCAAACTGAATTTTTGTGGTATCCCAAGGGCCTCTGTTTTTGAAAAAAAAAAGATGTCAAAAAATCAAAATTAAAAATTTGAAAAAAAAATTGAACAAAATGGTCACTGCAGAGGTACTTTTACCCAACAAGACCATTTTCGGTGATTTTTCATCTTTATCTCCTGTTCTGAGGGGACATATAAAATGTCTCTTTTTGAAATCTAAAATAATTAATTAAAAATCAGCCTAAAATGAGAATTTTTTGGATCAAAATCGTCTTAACATACACATATTCGCCCAAAAACGTCATTTTCATCTATTTTTCAACTATATTTCAAATTTTTAGAGGCTTTTATTTATGTGAAAAATGGCGGTCACTAAAGATTTTGTATTTTTGGAAGGCAATGTGAAGGTCAAAATGATATTATTACTATTTTAATAAAAAAAAAAAAAATGATCCCATTTTGGCTAAAATGTAATTTTTTTTAAATACGAGTACATATAAAAAAAAGGTATTTTTAATGCCCCCTTAGAAAACACAGTAAAATGTATGAAAAATAACCGAAAATGGTCTTCTTAGATGAAATTACCTCTGTACTGACCACTTTGTTCAATTTTTTATTTTTTCAATTTTTCAATTTTTTAAAAAAGGGGGCCCTGCGAGACCACAAGAATTCAGTTAGAGTGAAAATAGAAAATAATTTTTTTTTCTTCAATTTGCAACGAATTGACAGGGGGGGTCCCGCAAGAATTTTGAAAACTTCCAAAATAAGAACCGCCCTAACCGCCACACACGTTTTTAATATGTATATAATTATATGTATAGTAAGCATCTGTGCAGTGTTATGTAATATTAGAGCTGTGGAAGGGGTCCAAAATTTTTATAATTCAAAAACATTTCTAGGATTTCAAGTTACAAATTTCGTTCGATTTTTTTTCAATTAGACCCCTCCCTCTCCTCTAATTTTGCATATTTCAAAGCACATAAATACTCATTATTGAAAATTAGGAGATAGGGGTTTAATTGAAAAAAATTTCAAACAAAAGTTGTAATTTAAGAATTTAGAAATAATTTTGGTTATTATAAAAATTTAGATTAAACCCTTCCCTCTCCTTTAATTTCGAATATTATGGATATCTGTGTAGTATTGAACATGGTCCCCTTGCCATATTGAAAAAAGTTCAATCAAAATCGAACTCTGTGGAATTTTTTATTTATAAAAAAAAATGTAAAGTTTTATTTGGCCACAAAGCTCCAGCTATAGAGATGATTCGATTAAAAGCACTTTAGAAGAAGGGTACAGTTGAAAAGACAATAATTGTTTGACGCGTTGTAAACTTTCACAATGACGGAAATTTTTTATATTTGACCATGTAACGTAGAGAGCGACGTTACACGAGTACAATTGCAAAGCATTGTATGGCGCGTTCAAACGAAAAATACCGCATTATTATTTGCGGCAAAAATGGACGGATTCGAAGCAACGATATTCCGGTTATTTTACCATCGCATCGCATGGAATGAGCTTTTCAGTTATTTTGTGTCGACGAAAGGGCTATTCACAATTTCACACAGGATATGTCAACTTTATACGATTTTAATTATACGTTAAATGCGCGACAAATGGCAGCGATAAAGCTGATGTGAAATTTGCGCATGGAAAAAGTTTCAACCGAGCGAGTTAAATATATACGTTGCAGATATGTGCCATCAAAGGGTAGGAAAAAAATGCATGAACTCTGGTATTGTGTATTTGAGTGTTGATGAACTATATCAATTTTAAATATTGGCTTTATTATAAGCCACTCGAGATAACCTCGTTCGTATCAACAAAGTTAATAAATACAAAAGTACGAGAAGTATTTCCCAGTTTCAATGATCATCTTAGGTGGAAGTTGAAAAGACCTAAGACTACAGTCAATATAGAGTGTGAAGTTTGTGGTAAAAGGCGAACTACTCTTTGTGATTTTTTTATTTTACAAGTGTCCTTTAGATAGGTATAGCCATGGCTTTGGTTTGCATTGCGGTAGATATAAATACGCCAGAGAAGAGCGTTATTGCGGAATTTTATTTTTATCTTTCTAATATAGTTTTTTTTTATATATATTTTTATTTTACCATCACCGAAGCTTATTTTACGCGAGTATTAGATGAAAAAAATCTTTATTGTGGCAACGCCGCCGGTAAGTGTTGATTTCATGTGGCAGATTCGATTGCGATGGTTGAAAACGCTTTAAACAAGATGCAGATAATGAGATCTTTCCGATACTGCTATGAAAATAAACAGTTCCTTTTTGATGAAAATTTAACACGCGCTCAGTAAAAAACAAAAAAGTATTTTTTGGTGGTTTCAAATTAACCTACGTACAAGTCAGGTCACAAGTAAAACGAGCAGTTGCCAAAACCAGATGTAATTCGCTGTTTATATTTCTTTGGGCCTCCTCACCCGGAGTCTTCACAATAAAGGGTTCGCTCCAAATTCGAGTCCCAAAGGTTAAAACCCTCAAAAGGCGTATCAATGACCCCTATTCACACTACAACTATTGAAGACTGAAGTTTGATCGCCTTGGTCAGGGCTCCATTGTTGAAGTAAATTTTTAAAAAATTCGTCTGTTTGACTTCTGCTGGAGTTCCCACATAAAGGCCTTATTCGAATGTCACGTTGAAGGCCCAAAAATTTCTTAATAGGTTTCTTACATTTGAGGAATCTCACGCACCAAGGTTGACCTTACGATTACATGACTCATTAGACTCGGTGCTAGAGGCACAAGTAGCAGCTAGACATCTTTTAAACAGACTGAAATTGTGACAACCCGGGAAAAAATCTGTTGGATCTAACCATATATGAAGTGGTCAGATCTAACCATATATGAATTTTATACCTATCAAATTTGATCAAATCATATATAATTTGATCAAACTATACACAATTTGATCCAATGATGTATGATGAGATAAAATTAAATATGATTGGATCATATTTGATAGGTACATTTCCCATTTATTATGGTTAGATCTGACCATACCCATCCCAAATTTTTCTCAACGGTCACCCATCCAAGTAGTAACCAAACCCGAAGCTGCTTAACTTTTCCAATCAGATCAATGATGGTGCACTCAACTTGGTACGAACCATTTCATATATAATAAGACAGTTTAATTGTATTTATGTGACACACAATCAAAGATAACAATTACTCAAGGTTGTATAACTAAAAGTATCAGGAAAAATTCCTGTGAGTAGATAATTTCAACTTAAATTCAGAAATGATTTTTGTCGTGATACCTTCAGGACCCCATGGGGGCACTGCGCCCCAAAATTTTTGACCAAATCCAAAAAAAAAATGTAAAAAAGCATGTAGCATGTCGTTTGTTACATTTTTAATAGTGCCTACTCCGAATTTTGCCTTACTTTTTTGATGGAACCCTATTCTGGCACTGCTCGTAGCCCCTAAAATTTTGAAATGAATCTGGGTTGGCTCATTTTGATTTCACAGATATAACTTGATCCAATAATATCAAATTATATATGAGAGAATCTAATTTGATCCAATTTGATCCATTCGGATCTAACCATTTCTATATAACTGGATTTTCACTGATATGACTTGATCTAATTATATCAAAGTTGATATGAGGAGATCTGGTTGATATGATTTGATCTATTTTGATACAACCATTTTGGATAAAACTGGAGTTTTACAGATTCAACTTGATCCAATAATATCAAATTATATATGAGAGAATCTAATTTGATCCAATTTGATCCATTCGGATATAAGCATTTCTATATAACTGGATTTTCACTGATATGACTTGATCTAGATGATATGTTTTGATCTATTTTGATATAATCATTTTAGATATCAGTGGATTTTCTCTGATATAACTAGATCCAATTTGACTAAATTTTATCCAATCAGATCAACATTTGGATCAAACTTGATCAAATCTGATCAGATTTTATCCAAATAGATATGACTTGATCCATGAGATTTTTTCCCGGGAATGATTAAATCATGTTTTTTATGGCCCAGGAGTCCTAAAATGTTGACGGAAGTCATCCCATTCCCCTGACTTTCAAATCAGGATTGAACACTAAGCATTATATTTTTTTTAAATGTCCTAAAAATTAGGTAGGTAAGTAGGTACAAATTGTTGTTCGAATGTAACTAGATTTGGGGGTAGGCAGCGTACTTTGACAACACCTCCGGTAAAAGAAAAAGCATAAGCGCTGATCAAATGATCAACATAACGTCGCCTCCCAACGAAAAAAACGTTGATTTATAGATTTGGCAGCATTTCTCAAAGTTGCTGTTTTGATTTTCACTACATAACGTTTGTTTGAGCGTTAGGTACACAGTAATTATGTGAATGTAGAATTTCCTTCTACTGGCCTTCGTTTAGTTTAGGTTTGAAATAAGAGGTGCACCTTATTTTAAACCAAACAGATTCTTTATTTTAAGGTCTAAACAAACATTACACAAACTCTCTGTTTGCTAACACCTTAAAAAAATCTGATTGGTACAAAATCAGGGGAGCCTTTATTTCAAGCCCAAACTGAACGCATCCCTGTGAAAACATAGCAGAAGCAAAATCTGAAAAAGTGCATCCAAAAAAAGGATAAAAAAAAAATTAGTTAAGCCTATTTTATGCAGCAAGATTTGAATACTGCTGAAACCCTGTGAAAGTAGATATAGGCCTAGAGTTTAAAAATAAATGCTGAGTTCCAATCTGTGAAACTAGAAATCAATTGATGACGTGTACCTATTTTACTTTTGTCAAATTATTTTTTATTTAAAGGGTAAGTAAATTGATTGATTCAATTTTGGATTTCACTACACCTTGTGCCCCTAATTATGAAAAAAATAAAAATCAAGAAAGACGTATACTTTTTTCCTAATTTTTTCGAAATTAAGGTACCATCTTATTTTTCGAACCTGGGCCATTTTTTGTTAGCTCAAGAAAGATTACAGAAGCGTGAAATTTATACACCGACGTGTCAAACGTTACAAGACAACGATTAAACATACCTCCTAGCTTGGTTTCATATCTTACGATAAATTAATTTTCGTTGCTAAATCTTACGCCTTGACTTTCGGAATTAGCTACGTACGCGTTATACCCGTTGTTATTGACTTTTACAGCATAACAGGTGCTCTGGCGTGAATTTCATTCCAGTATTTAATCTTTAACGTAATTATGTTTGGTTGTTTAACGTTAAGCTACAAAATCCAGACGGTTTTTCTTTGATCTTAAAATTTATTGCAGATGGAATGGCTCGTTAAGCATCCCTAGGCGTAAAAACTAGCTACGTAGGAAACATCCTAATGCAAATTCCACCCTCGGCCTCCTAGCTTTGTTAACTGTGTATCTACCTTATATGAGAAGGTATCTTATATCTCACCTGCGCAGGTATAGCTTTTTCCTTAATTTTTGAGACATAGAAGATGATAAATGCAATCGTCGACGTTCGGTTTGTTGACATCTTAATCTAATTTTCTAGGTTTATTTTTCAAATGACCGCGCCAACGGAGGCACTACTTTTGCTTCAACTTGTGTGTTTAACTTATAACTACAATGAAAAGTTGAAAGCGAGTTTGGGATTCTGTGCACCATAAATAAACCTCTAATATTTAATTCTCGTTTTGTCCTTTTACAAAACTTCTATCCCTTTCAAGTATTTCACTTCTACTAAATTTCTATGAGTGGCGAGTTGGTATATGTACAAAGTACAATCAAAATAGTGCAACCAGTTCTAATCAACTTTAGTTCAAAATTTGCTGCTCAAGAGCAATGTATAAAATATGTAGGC
This sequence comes from Balanococcus diminutus, assembly GCA_959613365.1. Taxonomy (NCBI): domain Eukaryota; kingdom Metazoa; phylum Arthropoda; class Insecta; order Hemiptera; family Pseudococcidae; genus Balanococcus; species Balanococcus diminutus. Next base: position 29,786,115 of record OY390715.1, on the reverse strand, counting down.
GCGTAAGTTTCAGTTGGAAATTCAAAACGAATAATAAACTTAATGAAAATGACATCTCAATTTTTCGGATTACTCAAAACTTATAAAAGTTTGAGTAGGTAGCCAGTTATGGGTACCTACGCTTAAAATTGCATTTAAATTACATATCTATCCCGGTAAGATTTCTGTAACAAAAAATAGTTATCTTCACTCGCCATTTGCATTTTTATATTTTAATTGGATTCGAGAAAGTGGTACTTTAAATAAAATTATGCCGACTAAGTAAACAGGTATATATCTACATTTTCGTTTTCATGAATAAATGAAATATACCTATTTTACCTGAGCATCTCGTAATGAAAATTTTTATTCTTTAGATAAGTATATTTCAAAAGTTATATTTTTCAGCAAATTGCATATTGTTGAAGTTTATGTAGGTAGAATATTTTTTTTAGCTGTTTCTATTTTTAGTTGGTCGAGAAATTTTAAATAAGTAGGCATTTGTTTAAAATGTTGAAATTTTTTCTGAATACAAAATTTAGGACTTCATTCTATTATTTGTACATATTTTTGTTAAATATTATTTATTAATTAATTTATTTATTTATTATTTTATTTATTTATTTATTTATTCATTCATTCATTCATTCATTCATTCATTCGTTCATTTTTTTATGGAGCATACCTGGATAAAAATTATAAAATTGACCCTGTAGTGCCTCGAATACCCACATTCACGCGAGTTATGAGTAGATTCAACTACTCGCTGACGAACTTCTCCGTAAAGTAATATTTAAGCTATAGCACTAGATTATACTGAAGGAATCAACAAACCAACGATAATAGTTTTGTTTTTGTCAGCTACTCTCTCTACTCATTTGTGATGTGACATTTATTTACTCGGAGTAAGAAATTCGCGTTCTTTATCATTTTAGAATTTACTCTAGACTAGAGAGTAACCCTGAAAACTGTGCAAACAGAGTAACAAAAGTGCTACTCCTTCTGAATTTTTCTACTATTGGTGTTAAGGAGGAGTATAAAAGTAGAGTTGAGGGGAAAATGAACGAATTGGAAATTATTGAATTGAATTTTATTTTATTTAATGACGCCCGGCGTCTAGGCCATCAACGTCAGCTATAATAGGTTTACAATTTATGCTACGTAGAAAATAATTTTAAACAGAATAACACTATTACTAGGTAAATTATTTTCTCACAAAAAGAGGAAGAACTTCGATGGTTTAAATCAAAAGAGTTTAAATGTTTGAAAATCCATTTTTTTTTTTTTTTTTTTCAATGAAAGTGACTGAAGACTTCACTAAAAATTCAGTTTGACATAATACTTATGAAAAATTGATAAATATTTTCTTATACAAAAGAACACCTTTGAATTGTGAATTTGGAAAATTTGCTCCATTTTTTGAGCTTCTGTTTGTTTGTTTGTTTTTTTTAGAGAAATTTCGGAGATTTAATGGCACCATTTGAATTTCAAATGAGGAACAGAAAATATACTTCTCGTGAAAATGAACAATTTTGATTAAATGAAATAAAAAAGATAAAAAGTTTGAAAAATTTGCCTTTTTTAATTTAAAAAAAAATAGTGACCCGAGCAGCACACTCGACAAATTATCAAAATAAAAAATCGACAGAATATCGAATTCGATAAAGTGTCGCGTTAGTTCCGCATAAATCGTGAAATTATCTTTCGATATATAGATAAATTATCGACGAATTATAGTTAGCAAAAATTTCGAGATTATAGTAAGATATTTTATCGATAATATATCTATAATATCGAAAGATAATTTCACGATTTAGGCGGAACTAACGCGACACTTTATCGAATTCGATATTCTGTCGATTTTTTATCGATTTTTTATTCCGATTTTTCGTCTTTTACTAGCTTCTTTCTATAATTAAAAATCATTAATTAGCATAATTAATACATTAAACTATGCATAAACACATTATTCATGTTACGGTAAGAGGATCATTTCAGAAAAAGTCAAAAAAAATTATAAAAAATCTGCCACCCGTGGGGCTTGAACCTTCTACCTCCTGCATAGTAATCCTCTTCCTTAACCACTATGCCATACCTTATCGTTGAGGAATTAGCAATAAAACGCTTATAATAGGCAGTTTAGTACTTCCAGACGTGTTGGACGTAGAAAAATTTTCACCAATTTGGAAATAATTTCAAATATCGTCACAAAATCGTTGAAAAATCGTTCGACAAATTTCAGATTATTTGTCGATAATGTAGTTTCAAATATCGCCACAAAATCGTTGAAAAATCGAATTCGAGGAATTTCATATCACGTGTCGATAATATAGTTTCAAATATCGTCATAAAATCGTTGAAAAATCGAATTCGAGAAATTTCAGATTACGTGTCGATAATAAAGTTTTAAATATCTTCACAAAATCGTTAAAAAATCGAATTCGAGAAATTTCAGATTATTCGTCGATAATATAGTTTCAAATATCGTCACAAAATCGTTAAAAATCGAAATCGAGAAATTTCATATTACGTGTCGATAATATAGTTTCAAATATCTTTACAAAATCGGTAAAAAATCGGTAAAAAATCGGATTCGATAAATTTAATATAATCTGTCGATAATATAGTTTCAAATGTCGTCAAAAAATCGGTAAAATATCGAAGTCGAGAAATTTCATATAATCTGTCGATAATATATTTTTAAATATCTTTACAAAATCGTTAAAAAATCGAATTCGATAAATTTAATATTCTTTGTCGATAATGTAGTTTCAAATATCTGCACAAAATCGGTGGAAAATCGGAATCGATAAATTTAATATTCTTTGTCGATAGTATCGTTGACGAATATCGTCACAAAATCTTAATAATATCGAATTCGATAGTTTTTAGATTTTTTGCCTATGAAGTTGTACCGATAAATCTTTATAATATCGTGAGAACATCTATAGATTTTCAAACGATTTTTTATCGATACGTTACATCTTCCGATATTATCGATCGAGTGTGCCGCTCGGGGATGACTGAATTCTGCAAGAAAAATTTTAAAAATAATTTTTCCATAAAAAAAATAACTCTGAAGAAAAAACTAAGAAAAAAGTTAAGATTCAATGAACACGAAATAAGGATAACCTGCCCTAACCTCAACAAAATAATCATATTTTAATTATCAAGGTTAGATTAAATAAGGCTCATCATAAAGACGTTCATGTCAAATTTATACGCTCACACAGTTATTTAATTTCCTAACAGTTGCTGCTTACACTGTATACTTACCTGTGATACAATCTAGCATATTATTTCGCTTCACAGATGGTAAGTTTTTTGAATGATTCATTGTTGTTTTGGGGTAAAAACTGAGCAAGGCAACATCGGCGAATGCTTAATTACCGCGAGATATTCCTTCGAGGGTGTAAATAACCCGTTGTTGTTTTAAATTCAAAATGTATTAATATGTTCGACTTGAACTCGCGAAGAATTGTAGTATTTAAAGGGTTACATAGTCTCATAAATTTCGCATTAATTATTTAGTAATCTTTTACGCTCGTGAGTTGAGAATTTTCGTTCATTAGATCGCGGTAGAGGAGAATTCATATAACTAAATGAGTATAGATATCACGACTCAACGGTTTATTTCACTTAAAACACAATTTTTCTTGTAAAATTAATTTCTATAATGAAATGCCAAAACTGATACAAAGAAATATTGCTGCCAAACGAACGAGTGACATGCAAAAATATGTACCTATCTAAAAAGTAATACGTACGAGTATGTAACTTTTATCCCAACTCTTACGATCTAGATTTTGAAACCAAAAACTGAGCCATATTTTTCAATAAACTTTTCAATGTAACAATTTACTCATACTAACGTTAGCTAAACATTTTCAGACTACTGTGACTGGGAGTAGGGTAAAAGGGATGTATACGTCCACGTACCTAGCAATCTGTACTAATACTCTAAATGCATCTCACAATTTTTTCCTTTCTTTACGAGCTTACTCGTTATTATATTTATACGATTGATGAATAATTTATGTACAAATACGTAGATACCCATTCGCGAATATAGACCATTAATTCATTCCGAAAATTATGAAAATTGGAATGAAGTGTTATCGACACCTCTTTATTATCATTATGAAAAATTAACAAACGATCAATTGTTCTATCCAGCGAATACGACCTATTCTAATTATTATTTCATCTTAATCCTATGCAGCAGATACTCGTATCTAGCTGTACTAAAATTTACACTAAAAATGGCTCATTTTACCAACTCTATGACAGGTTCATTTGAATATTTCATCTTATAACCGCATTCGTGTTTTAATTAACTTACATTTGATAAGATTAATCTGCAAGAAAAGCACAGAAACCGTGCAATGCGCAGAATAAATTTTAGACACGTCAACGTCTAACCTTATTTAATCATTCTTTTGTACATTAATAGATGAAAGTAAAGATGTAAAATTTTATTAAAACACGAGTCAATTAAGATTTTAAAAATTATTAGAGAATTTATTTCGGTGCTGGCTAAATCAAAAGCTGAATTTAAAAAAATAAAAAAAGAAGTAAAAAAATTCAAAAAAATATACCAGGTAGGTAGATATAAATAAAAAGGATAGGTATTTCAAAAATTCTTTAAAAAAATTCGAAAAAAAATCGAAAATAAGAAGAAATGTAATTTATACCTATAAAAAAAGAAATGTAGAAAAGTACTTATTGGAGTGAATGAAATGCGACGGAGAAGTGTTCTCTTCAGAAAAACTTTCCTGTGAGATACCAATTTCGAGAATTTATTTCAGTATTCTTTAAAAGAATGCTAAAAAAATTTAAAACTTATTTTAAAAACTCAAGAAACAAAATAACTTTTTAAGACCAAATACTTTAGAAAATTTGTTTTAAAAATTACAAAAAATCTTCTTTTAGAATGATTTCTTGTTATGAAAATAGAAAAAATGAAAACGTCATGGAAAAATAATAAGTTGGAAAGAAACGAAATAAAAATGTTGTATCCTTCATTAAAAATACTTTTTGATTGTCTAAGTATGTACCTGACAAATATTTTGTAGATTTATTGCAATGTTGCCAAATCAAAAGCTAAGAAATTTTTAAAAACTGACTTAAAAATTTGAAAAATCTTCGAAAAATTTTACAAGAACGTTAAATTTTTTTGAAAATTGAAAAAATGTATGAAATTAAATTTTTGATCAAATCATTACATTCACTTCTTGCCTATCTTCAACATTTTTGGTGCTATGCGAGAAAAACAAAGCATTATTCAAAGTTTTTTTACTCGGAGAAAATAAAGTGTCATTACTAGACTTCGTTTTTTTCTCATGACGCCTGAAATATTGAAGATAGGCAACAAATAAATAGAACCTTTTTTATTGGAAATTAAATTTCCTACAAAGTACTATTCTCGCTTTTTTAAATTGCTCAAAATTTAAGCAAGATCAAAGGATGGAAATTAAACTGATCTTTTAAAACTTCAAACAATTGAAAAAAAAAAAAATCAAGGGATAAAATCCTGTTGAATTTTATTTATATTATTAGGTAGGTATTTTATCATATTTTTTTTTATGTATTTCTTTTTTGAAAAAATCTACAAAACTTTTTAGAATACCTACTACCTACCTATTTTTTTGGAAAAATATTTTTCTAAAAATTGAAAAAAAAAGTAGAAAATTATTCAAATTCAAAAAAAAAGCAAGAACCACCCATGTCCTGAGACGAAAAAAGATCACCCAAAATTGAACACCATTGGAAATAGAACAAGTAACAAGTATGTACCTCACATCGAACTAAACTCAATTCAAACTTGGCAGCTTTTGAAAACGGTTACATGCACGTTGAAAATAAATTATTGTAATATATAAAAGGCGAAAACGATAATTTCTTACAATCGAATTGCTCTGGAGAAGTAAATTGTTACGGATTCTTTAAACATATTTTCTTTTAGTCTGGTAAAAAATCCATGCCAATACAGTTTTATGTTTGTAAATAATTTAAACAACGAAGAAGACAAGTTCGTAGTTATAAAAATATACTTCAATATTTCACGTCAGTTCAAAGAAATCTGTTCTCATATCTCGAATTGAGTAAACCATGCTCATGTACGCGTACAACAGAAAACCAGTAGGAAAAAAAGCTTCCAATTCGAGCGTTTTTCGGGCGAATCTATACAAAATGAAGTGAATCGTTTATTTTATAAATCTAGCGCAGTCGTAAATATATTCTAGTTGTTTTTTCGCCTTCGTGTATAATATTACAGCGATACGAATTTTCTTAAGTAAATTATACGTAAAGAGGTAACCGAGCGAATGGCATAATAAAGGTACCGCCTGTGTTACGTTTTCAAACCATTTCACTTTTTTCCAGGGAAAGGGGAATTTGTTTTAATTTATTCTAAAAGGCGTAGTTCAAATATTTATATTATAATGTAATAATTTTTATGCAAAAGTTTTATATACCTAGATGGGTAGGTAGGTATTTTTTTCAACTTTAAAATTCAGCTTTTTTACCAAAAAAATTTCCAACGAGGAAATATTCTTTTTAATTTTAAACAAAGGGTTCGAAAAATATTCCTCGTTTCCGCTCCGACACTTTTGGATTGGAAAATTAGCTAACTTGCTTATGCATATATTTCAACAAAACTTGAACTGTTCGTCCTTATAATAAGAGGATTTAATACTAAAAGCGTATTCTTCCCCTTGGTTCTTGAATACCTATAACTTTGTAAGAATGACAATAAATCGAAAAAACAAATTTTTAGGCTTTTTTTTTGTGCCTACTTTTTATTATAAGGATACTTTCGAGGAAACTGTTGACTCGTGTAAAAGGATTAAGATTTTTTTTTTTTTTAGTATTATACTTTTTATGATTCGTTTACTTTGTATGCCAATTAAAAAAAAATTGGGGCTAATTTATTCGTAAAAAAGAAAGTATCATCACGCTGTTTTATTATCTAACATAAAGCTGGCTAGAACAATGAAAAAAATACAACAAAACATTCGTTAATTTACGTTATTACCTGTTATTAAATTTATACTTTCAAGGTTGTTTTTTTCGTTTTTTTTTTCGCAGGCATGAAAAAAAGTTTTCTCAAAGTAGAATATTAACGTCGAGTTGTGAAAATTGTTTAATAAAAATGGTCTTTTATTTTTTTATGTTTTTAATCGAGGTTTTTTTTTACGAATGAAAACGTATATTGTTTTGATACCTAAGCTAAAAAAAACTCCAACTCAACATGTACAATGAAAATGAACCAGTAAATTAAATTCCACGAAATTGAAATTATCGGTAATTTATCGGCGACAAGAGCAATTAACTGCAAGATCAGTACTTTGAAATTTATCGTATCCGTATACTGCAATGAGTAAAAAAAAAAAATGAAAAAAATTAGAATGTGTTATGTTCCATGACGCGAAGAATCGTTTTTGTTAAAGCGTTTCGCCCGCGCCACGAGCATTATTAAATTTTCCGCTCCAAGAATTCGCAATGTAATAAATTTTTTGCTGAAATTTACTAAAAATTATTCGTTATTGTGTTACAGATGTCTGATGATGATCGTATGTCGTTGACGACCGCTATAAGCGATGATGAAGATATAGACGAAAGTTTACAGAATTCACCTTACAGTAGAGCTAGAAAGGCTAATTCCGCATCGTTTAATTGCACCGGAGCTGTACGCAAAGCTGGGTAAGATTTGTTTTTCTTTTGTAAAAAAAAACAAACATTATTTTAAGCGTTTGATTGATTAGATTGAGAACGATGTGAGAGCTAGAGCTAAAAAGCAATTACTTCGAGGATAATTTTTTTTTTCAGTTTTGAAGAAGATTTTTCATAGCAACATAACTTTTTTTCATAATTTTTCACACAAAATTATTTTCTTTTACAGAATTTTTAAAAATAACTTTGATCGAAAAAAATGGAAAGTCCATGTCCAAACTTCAAAATAGGGTCCACTTGAATTTTTTTTCAAACAAAAGTTGTAGATCGAGTTCTTGTGAATAATTTTGGTTATTACAAAAACTTCGATAGGACCCCTCGCCTCCCTCCTCTCCTATTTTGTCTAATATCACTTAGATAATCAATATTCAAAATTGGAGCGAAGAGATGGATCTGATTGAAAATTTTTTCAAACAGATGTTGTAAATTGAGATACTAGAAATAATTTTGGTTATTACAAAAATTTCACTTGGACCCTTCCTTCCCCTCCAATTTATCATTACACTGCATCATGGAAAATACGTATCATTCAAAATTGAGGAGGGAGGGTCCAATCGAAAAAAAATCAAATGAAAGTTCTAGATTGAGACCATGGAAATAATTTTGATTTTAATAAAAATTTGGCTTGGACCCCTCCCTTCCCTCAAATTTGGAATCCAATGAAGTATCCACGTAGTTTTGGCAAACACTGGAGGGGAGTGAGGGGTCCAACCGAATTTTTTGTAATAAATAAAATTATTCCTAAGAACTCGATCTAAAATATTTGTTTGAAAAAAATTTCAATTGGACCCTCCTCTGAAGCTAAGTTTTGAAGGAACACGTAATATCACGTAAATGTGAAGATTACATAGAAAGTGGAAATTAAGCCAATCGATCATATGCTTGATCAAAATTTGATTTTCCTAAATTTTATTTTCCATTGCTTGTTCAATTTTTAAAATGAGCATCGTGTTTATGCAACATTTTCTATTTTTTATGGATTTTCCAATATCTCTCAAGGAAGGTCATCTATTGCCTTCCTAAATTTATTAAGGACGCTGAAGTGATAAGGGATACAAATTGCAAAATTGTGTTAAATAGGTATAACTTCTTATAAGAATAAAAAAAATTATCTGAAAAATTTATCTATCTTCGAAAATGAAGGCGTTACTAAGCTTTGTAATTGTAGTACCTTCATTTTCAAAGATGGGCAAATTTTTCATATAACTTTTTTTGTTCCTCTCAAGATGTTATACCTTATACCTTTTTTTTTATAATTATGTTGTTTTGACTTTTTACAAAATTTTACAATTTTCGTATATCTCCACTCCTTCAAGATTGAAATGGGCACTTTTTGTGCATAACATTTTTTGTTAGTTGAATTAGCCTAAATCAGAGTCTGAAAAATTTGTCATTCTGTATACTTGATGAATTCCTTTTTTTCTCTCTGCTCCCATCCTCCAAAGTTGTTCTCCATTAGGCATGATAAAATAATTCTAGTTGTCATATTTTTCATAACAATTAATTTCAAATGAAGTCTGATGATGGTCCTAAAATCCTTCATAAATAGAAGAATAGTTAAAAGATCTCAAATTTTTAAAATTTTAAAAGGTTTTTTGTTCCAGCATCTACTGGTCATTTTTTAAAGAATGAAATGAGCACACAGAAATTTTAGCCTCCTTTCAAGACTCCAAACTTGATAGTAAATTATACCAAAATAATTTAATTTTTCATTAAAAAAAAAAAAATTAAAATCAGATTTTTGTGAAAATTTTTATTGAAATGGTTTTGAAAATATGAAAAAAACTGACGCAAAGACGCAGCAACGGCATCAGAAAAGCCGATTTTTATCATCATCTTCATAATACCTAATATAGTCAACAATTTTTTACAGTCTTCAAAATTTTGTCAGTTTTGAAAAAGTGAAGTGAACATTCAAAATTTTGAAGCAATTTTAAACTTTAATAAGTTTTTGAAGTAAGTGAGATAAATTTTTTTAAATTTGAAAACGTCTATTTATAGCTTATTTCAAGAATTTAAAAACATTTACCATTCAATTTTTCAAATTATAAGTATACCTATCGATCGAAGGTCAAAGTGACTTCAATTTGTATGTTCGGTAAAATGGCTTCAAACTTGAAATTATCGAAAGTATTATGATTCCCATGGCCTATTATTCAATTTTAGACATCAAAAAGCTATTCAACAAAACGATGCAAGTTTATCCGTAAACATCTAAAAAACGATGCCAGTACGACCTTGGACCGAAATTTTATTCTACACTTGTATAAGTGGTAAAGTGGCATCACCAAAATAACCACATTTCTAGCATCCTGGCACCTTGCTGAGTTGACTGGCAAAAGTTGGTAATCTGACTTCAGTAAAATGAAGCCACTTTACCAAAACGAAGCATGATTACCGTTAGACATCTAAAAATGAAGCCACTTTATCCCTATCTGTATTTTTACCACGCTTCTATTAACTTGCTTAGTTTGTAATGTCTCGAGACCAATTATGCGCCCTTAGGGACAATGCGTTATAAAATGAAAACTAAGCGCTCCAAAATTATGAAAATTGACTTCCGGGGGTTTTCGATGGCGCTGAATCCATTTTTTATGTTATTTTGACTCTAGATCCAAATGGGGCTCCAAGGGGGAGGGGCAAAACTCAAAATTTCCAAAAATGACGTTTGGGGTATGAATATCTAGGTTTTTATACCTCCAGAATCCGCTGTTGATAATGTTTTCGACAAATTCTCAACGGGGGCCTCGAGGGGTAGGCGCAAAACTCAAAATTTCCCAAAATGACGTGTGGGGTATGAAAATCTAGGTTTTTATACCTCCGGAATCCATTTTTGGCAATGTTTTTGACAAATTCTCAACGGGAGCCTCCAGGGGGGAGGAGCAAAACTCAAAATTTTCAAAAATGACGTGTGGGGTATGAATATCTAGGTTTTTATACCTCCAGAATCCGTTTTTGATATTGTTTTCGACAAATTCTCAACGGGGGCCTCGAGGGAGAGGGGCAAAACTCAAAATTTCCAAAAATGACGTCTGGGGAATGAAAATCTAGGTTTTCTGGCCGCTCAAATCCGTTTTTGATATTGCTTTTGAAAAATTCTCAAAAAGCGACTCAGTAGGGCAAAACTCAAAATTATCAAAAATGTCATATGTGGTATGGAAATCTTGGGGTTCTTTCCTTCCAAATCTGTTTTTGGTATCACTTTTGATTGAATTTAAATACTACAGTTCATGTGGTTACTATACAATATCAGATAAAAAGAGTTGAATAAATAAGTAAAAAAAATTTAAAAACCACGCTTCTGTGAAATAGTAAAAATGCACTAAAAAGTAGAAAATAATCCCTATTGCTTTTCAGAGTTTTTGAAATTTGTGTAAGATATACAATTTCTTAGTTTGTATTTTTTTCAAAGTTGATTTAACTCATTTATGAAAAAGCGTGGTGAGCCGAATTTAACAACACATGTCAACATCTCACCACGCATTTTCATTAATGAGTTGAATCAACTTTGAAAAAAATACAAACTAAGAAATTGTATATCTTACACAAATTTCAAAAACTCTGAAAAGCAATAGGGATTATTTTCTACTTTTTAGTGCATTTTTACTATATTCACAGAAGCGTGGTTTTTAAATTTTTTTTTACTTATTTATTAAAAATTCAGTTGGTAAATTTTTCTAATTTTCAAAATTTTCAAAATTTAACTGAACTCTTAAAATTTAGTAATTTTCAAATTTAAGTTTTATACATTTAAAATTTTATAAATCATCATTTTCAGTAGCGAAACCTTCAAAAATTGGCGAAAATTCTATTGCAAGTTGCATTGGATTTTTTAAAATTTAGCTCAAGTTTCGAAAAATCTCAAAACACCGGAGACATTACTTAAAGTTAAGTTAGAAGAATAATTTTAAAATGTTGAATTATTCTTCTATTTTAAAAAAAACACACAAAGAGAGGTGGAAGTAAAAAAAAAAAAAAGTTGAAAATATATACTTAAGCCCCGTGTGCTCTAGACTGAACATAATAAGTATTACTTATAAGAAACGCTGTTGGTTGTAAATCAGATGACTTTTACGATGGTCCCATAAACTGTAATTCGTCTTCTACAAGGAAGAAAACTACAGGTGTAATTGGAATATTTACATTGACGTAGGTCAATAAGAATGTTTTTGCTATAAATAAATACCGAGATGCTTTAGCAGAAGCGCTTTCCAAGTACCTATAACAGCTTTGGTAAGTAAACTTGAAGTATCCATGATTTACGAGTACCTATTTCTATGGCATCAGACATTTGAAAAGTTTTCCGAAAACGAAGGAAGGTAGGGTTATTGAACGAAACGCGACAATTTACTTGGAAACTCCTGGTACTTACGAAACTATTAGTAAAGGGTACCAAAAACATAGTACACCTTTTGTAGTTGTGATGTTCGCAGAGAGAGAAAATGACATTGCAAGGTTTGATTTTTATTTAATTCAATTTGTCGGTTTTCGTAATGGTCTGCATTGTTGAATTTTATTTAATTATTACGCCTCGACAAACCGTACCCGTATTAATTTAACAAAGATGAAAATCCATTACCTCGCACTTAACGACCATAATTTTTTCATCATTAGATAGTAAAATTTGGTGAAAATTCATGCAGAAGCCATTTACTCGAATTATTTCTTAAAATGTTTATTGCGCTAGTTTCAAAAGAAAAAGCATAGCCTGAGAAAATGAAAAAAAGCCACCGTTGAGAAATTCAAGCCTGCATAAGATAGAGCGAGAAAAATTGTATATTTACGAGCCAACAAGGATTTGCAATTCAACATTACCGAAAAACTTTTGCACTGTCATTACCAGAAAATGAGAATTTGATACGGCGTATTCTTTTAACAGGCAAAATTTGTAAAATAGTAATTGGTTAAATGGCAAATGTCTACGATCGAGCCCTGCTCACAGATAAAATCGTGAAAAAAGGTGAAATTCCTTCTTAAACGTTTATAAATATTCGTAAAAGTTATCGTGAAATTATCCTAAGACGAAAAAAATCCAATATTTCAATAAATAATTTTCCCTAAATGATTTAAGCAAATCGGGTTTTCGTTCTTCGAGTATGAAAAAAGAAGAAAAAAACGCCTATGAATAAGTCTATAAAAAGAAAACTCATTTCTTTACATAAAACTCAAAAATCCTTCGATATCCGTTAGGAAACTCGTTTATGGGCGATATTGAATTCTCTGGTAACGGGTATTGTGATGTAAACGGAATCTCTGCTTCATCATTTTTACTTCTTTCTTGTCAATTTCAACGAAAATAAATAAGTTGGTTTTTTTTTAGCTCTTTCTATTAAAAATCGGAATAAAAAAACGCTCTTTCATTGGTTATTTTTCTTCTCGATATTACTCGATTTTTTACGAGTGTTGTCAAAATCAGGTAATATACTTTTCCCTGTATTTTTCCCCCAACGAAGAGCAACTCGGCGCAAACCGAGATTATTAATTATAGCTCATTTTATCGCGCGGTAAAAGCTTTTCGAACGTTTTGTATTATTTGTGAAAAATTTTGTAGTAAAATGAATTTTTAAATGGGTTGAATTGGCAGTTACCGACGGATGTAAAAAAAAACCTCCGAAATACCAAACTTGAAAGAATTTTTTTCAATGAGACCATTCTAATTTAAGGAATTTTAATGAATAATTTTTTCCCCCAACGAAAGTTACCATAGCAATTAATACTCGACAAATTCAATTTAATGTAATTAATTAACCGAATAATAATAAATGAATGGTTTTCGTTAGAATGCCCTTTAATCAGCTTTTAAAACTACTCTTTAATTTTTCTCTTGGCTACGAAAACGTTAATAAATTTCGACGAATGGAAGCAGGTTTTTTTTTTACCCCAATGTTGGCAAATACCTCCTCGATCTTATGACTATTGAATACGCTTTGAAAACGACTGAAAGAATTGGTCATTGGATTGTCGAATGTGGTTTACAGCAAAGTTCTAATTTCGGACCGAATGACCACTAATAGGATAACAGTGTTGTTCGAGCGAACCTATAAAGCTGGTGAAGTTGACGCGAAACCACAACGCCGACGTTGAGTCACTGCCTGGTATTTTTTATTACCTATGTTAGTAAACTGAAATGCGTCAAGGTTAGAAGAGCTTTACATCTGAGGTATTTTTTTCCATTTCAACTCGGTTTTATTTGTTTCTGATTTTCAGCGGTTTGAATTGGATTGAATCTGGGTACCGTGAAGTAAAAGCTGGATTTGATCGTAGCCACGAATTAATATCCTACCTTTGGGTAGTTTTCCAGGTTTATTCTAATCGGTTATGAGACGGGTAGAAGATTTGTTAGGTCGGTCGTTTCGAATGTTATTAACGAGTGAGGATTATGTTGAATTTGACAACTAATTCTCGACACAAAAGAGATGAAGTTTGAACATTGAATACGCGATTTATAGAAATGTGAATTTCATATGTTTCGTTAAGGTTTACCTCAAATATTCGCAAAATATATACCTTATTTCAGAATCGTCCAAAAAAATTACGCTATGTACGTATTTTAAATCAATTGTTTAAAACTGTCACTTTTGGATGCACTGAAGCAAGGGGTATCAGACTGACGGCTAGATTTATACGGATATGATTCAGGCACCAAATTCAAAAGTATTGTGAACGACTGAATCATTCATTTTGTTTGATTCCGAGACTTCTGGAATGCTTGAAAAAATTTATTGATGAGTTTTTGATAATTTTTACAAAACTTTCTAAAATGTTTTCTTCCTACAAATTCCATTTCAAGATGACTTTTTCCACCAATTAAACATACGTAAAAAAAAAATTAAAATTTTTTCACAAAATTTTGCCCAAGAATTTTTTACAAAAAAAAAAAAAATTATTTCTTGATAAGATGTTCAATTTTTTTTCAGCTAAAATTTTTAATATTTCCTCTCAGTAAATTTAATTTTAAGAAAACTTCTTGTACCAATCAAAGAAAATTTAAAAAAAAAAAATTTGAAAGCATTTTTCATTACCTATTTCTCAAACATTTTTTTTATAGAAAAATTTTGGTAAAAGACCATTCTTTTAATTTTTTGATAAGATTTCTTACTTTTTCGAAATATACATACAGGGTGGCCCGTATGTCACCCAAAATATAAAAAAACACGTATTCTACACATGAATACAAGTTGAAAAGTTATGTACAAAAAAGTTCGTAAGTCCCTAGTTGAGGAGATATGGGCATTTAAGGAGTTCAGAAAAGTGGCAACGTTGCGCGTCGGCGCTCGCAAAATTAACGTTGCATTTTGGAACGTTGAACGGTGACTAACGCACAAGTCCCTTATAGCGTTGCCGCTTATAAAATGATGCTGTAGTGCATCTTCAAATTTTCGGTTCACAAAAATAATTTTACACAGACCTGTTTTCTGAAATGATAAGTGATCAAGAAAAATGAATAGAAAAAATTAATTTTCCAAACAGACGCCAAGATAGGGAAATTAAGGTGGGAAAAACTCCATCTTGAGGAGCGAATATCTCCTCAACTAAGGACTTACGAACTTTTTTGTACATAACTTTTCAACTTGTATTCATGTGTAGAATACGTGGTTCTTTTATTTTGGGTGACATACGGGCCACCCTGTATAAGTTGGTCCTATGCATTTTTTTTTTTTACAAATTTCATTCTAAGAATTTTTTGTACCTATCAAAAATACTAAAATATTTGTTCAAGAATTTTTGAAAAGAATATTTTCTCAAAAAAAATCACTAAAAGAATCTTTTTCATGTTTTGATATCTAAGATTTTTAATTAAAATAATTTTTAATTTTTTTTTTCTTCAAAGAACGAAAAAATGATGTTTTTCATGTCCAATAACAAGAGTAAAGATGAAAAATCATCGAAAGTGGTCGTGTTAAGTATATTCTAAAAATACCAACTTTATGACTATTTCGTTAAAAATGTTTAAAAATTTGGAAAATTTCCCATTTTTTTTAAATGAAAGGACGCACCCAGGAATTTAATGAAGATTTTAATAAAGGTGAAAAATAAAAATTAATTCAAAATTATTATTCAAGAAATCAAAGTTGAACAAAACGTTTATATTTTCATCATTTTATCAAATCATATTTACGGCAAACCGAGTAGGCAAATTAGCATACATCATAATTGGTATCGTCATATTTACGGCAAACAAAGTAGGCAACTTAATAAACGTATGTACTCACACACTATTTTTTCTATCCAAGGGTCAATATTGGATTTTCATTACGAGTAATTTGAAAAATTGATGAAATGAGAATTCCTTAAAAAAAATCATAATTCTTATCATCTGGATTTTTTTTAAATTTTGAATTAAAATGTTCTCTCAATTTTTTCTTTTTTTAAAACTCAAGAGTCGATTTAGATTAAATTCTTCAGACTTTTAGATACTTTGTCAAACTTTACGAGACAAAAATTTACTTTAAAATAGAAAAATTTGATTTCCATTATATTTCGTCAAATTTCATGTTTTTTTTTTTGTTTTTTTTTTCAAACCTACAATTTTTCATACAAAATATTTATAATTTCCAACATCACAAAGCGTTTCATTTTTTGTAACGTAAATTTTCCAATATCCAAAGCAAAAATGTTTATTTAAAAACTGTCATGACGCAGTTGACGCGTAGGATAACACTTATCATTGAGCCTGTTCCTAAAATAGTTTTAAAATAATTACAGTTGATTTTATTAAAAAAAAAAAATTAAAAAAAAAAAAATGAGTAGGA
Organism: Balanococcus diminutus; assembly: GCA_959613365.1. Taxonomy (NCBI): domain Eukaryota; kingdom Metazoa; phylum Arthropoda; class Insecta; order Hemiptera; family Pseudococcidae; genus Balanococcus; species Balanococcus diminutus. The sequence goes on along the minus strand of OY390715.1, from coordinate 29,769,649 downwards.
AAAAATTGAAAGATGAAAACATTTACGAAATTCAAACGAATTCAGCATTGAAAAATTAAAACAAAGCAAAACACTTTTCCTCTTATAATAAAATAATACACGTGCAAATTGAACTAGCTCCATATATCGTGTGTAGACATAACAAAGCCTCGTGATACAGGAGGAAAAGCGTAGCACTTAATTAATCTTACATTGTTCATAATTTACTGTAGCGATATCCACACCAACATCGACGACAAAAACACCTGCTGGTTCGCACAACCCACATACTTAATACAATTAACAGACTCTGAGAAGGAGTGCGCCACACAATTTCTCAGTTTAAACGCCAGATATACCACGAGACAGACATAGGTACAGCTAAATCGTTTTCAGAAAAATAATATGAAAGAAACCTCAAAATCTGCAGAAGACATCCGTGTTTCTTTTCAGTCTTATTTGTGTATCATCCGCGATACTGTGAAGTGGAGCGCGGAGTGGTTCTTTTCACTTTTTGCCTATCGCCATTATTTTTCAGGCACTATACGAGAAAAAAGAAAAATCCTTATATAATAATAATAATCCTTATATATTAAAAAAATCTTGGTGTAAACCTGTCAGACTCCGCCAGCCTCTCCTAATGGACCGATTTTGACCATTTTTTTTTTCATAATGTTTCTTTCGACGCGTAGGCGTGTCATTAAAAATCAAAATCCAAAAATTTTCAAATTTAGGGCCCTAAAAATTAAAATTTCACCGTTTTTGTGCAAAAAAACACCTTCAGACAGTTCGCCAGCCTTGCCTATCGAGCCGATTTTTTCCATTTTTGCTTTCAAGTGTTCCTTTTGACCTGTAGATATGTCATCAAGAAAAAAAAATCCGAAAATTTAACTTCTAAGGGCCCAAAAATCAAATTTTACATTCCAAAAATGTGTAAACTGGTGTGGATATTTCGGGTATTGCGGGTGTCAGGGGCGTGGAACTGCGTTTAGAAGCGAGCCGGTTCGCGTTGGTGTTACGAAGTTGGCAGGGCTGCCATAGTGTCCAACTGCAATGTGTTTTGCGTAGCAATCCGTAGAAGCAGTGGACAGTGTTACCAAGGTAGTACATCTGAAATTTTTTTTACTCAATGTTTTGGCCTTTCGGGTAGTTTAGCACCTTTTATTTATTTATTCATTCATTTATTTTTAACAGACTTAATACTTGATTTTTACAGGGTTTTTTTTTTTTTTCATTATTATTATTTTTTACTCAAAATGTCTGTATTGTGTGAGGGCCGATTTCGATAATTTTTTCTTAAGCAAAAATAAATTAAAGTTCAACATGAAATACAAAAAAAAATCTAATTTCAAAAAATTGTCAACTATGGAAGGCGATTAGCCTGCAACGAGCAAGGATTGCATTTGGAGCAGACGAATTTGTGTTGGAAGTATTTTTATTTGGTCAAAACTTCAATAATTTTATTGTTTCAAAACATAGCATGAATTTCGAACAAAATTTTAAGTCTTCAAAAAGTTCATAAAATTTGGTAGGTAGAAGTAAATTTATGTGCCTTAATAATCAGTACAATCTGCGGAAAAAAATTGAGAGTAATTTTTCATTTTATAATTTGTATTTTTATTTATTAAAAATCGTAATCAAGTCAGATAGTAAAAATCATGGAAATAAACTCCTTTGGTAAAAACTGCTCAATTTGAAATGAAGTTTCAATGAAGATTTGAAGCCCTTGATTATGAATTCAAGGTTTGAAGCTATGCACCCAAAAAGAGAAGTTCTAATAGTCAAACGCAAGGAATGAGGTGGTGAGTGATGGTGAGCAAAGCGAACCATCATTATCGATCTTTCAAAAATAGTTATTTTAATTTTTTCCATCATTCACATTTTTTTTGAGTACTTTGGTGAAAAATTCACAATACCAGGACCTCTATAAAAGTAATATTCTCACGAAACAAATTTTCCCTCAAAACGGAATTTCCTCAGCAGGCGAAGTTCCGAGGGCGAAGCCCGAGGAACGAGCAAGTATAAGCACCAATTTACCTAGACGAGGCGAAGTTCCGAGGGCGAAGCCCGAGGAACCAGCAAGGAGGTTGAGGCCGAGGAGCGGCCTAGGGGGCGGAGCCTCCTAGTTTACTTTTAAATTTTAAAAATCGCGGTTTTAAAAACAGGAAGAAATGATATGCACTCAATTTTGAGTGAGTAAATCAAAAAACTAAGACTATTACGTGATAGGAAATTGAATTTTCAATTTAAAAAGTCACCTTCACTTTTTGCCTATCTTAAATATTTTAGGCGCTATGCGAGAAAAACATAAATAATTTAGTAAGTAGTAGGTAGGTACATAAATTTTATTTCCACAAGTTGGATAAACTGATAAATTTTTTGTTACTCTTGCATAGCGCCTGAAATATTGAAGATAGGCAAACAGTGAAGAAGACTTTTTTGATTGGAAATTCAATTTCCTATCGCGTGATGGTCTCACTTTTTTGATTTACTCAAAATTAAAACAGTATATTTCATTTTCTCCCAATTCGGAAAACTTGATCAATTAAAAATTTTCAAGTTTTTGTTTTTCTTGCAGGCATAGCGCCTAGTCAAAAAGTGAAGAGGACCTTCTTGATTGGAAATTTGATTTCTTATCACGTGATGGTCTTAATTTTTTGATTTACTCAAAATTGAGACAGTATATCTCATTTCCTTCCAAATCTGAAAACTAGATTAATTAAAAATTTTTAAGTTTTTGTTTTCCTTGCAGGCATAGCGCCTGAAACATTACAGATAGGCTACAAGTGAAAGCAGATTTTTGATCAGAAATTTGATTTTCTACCATATAAGGTATCAGTCTAATCTTTCTGATTTACTCAAAGTTAGGTGCATTTTGTTTCCTCCTATTCCTAAAAACTTGAAATTTTTTTTATTATTTTAAAGTAAATTTTTGTTATTTTCGCATATCGCCTGAAATACTGAAGATAGGCAAAAAGTGAAGAGAACCTTTTCGATCGTAAATTCAATTTTCTATCATTAACAGCTCCAGTTTTTCGATTTCCTCAAAATTTGAGTGAATATCTGAACTTGAAACATAATCTTTCGGTATACATTTCTTTCTTTGACTTTGGTTCCTCTGTACATACAATCAAAAAAATGTTCAGATTTGTGACACTTACCGTTTTGGAGGCACACCTGAAAGTTTGGAGGATCAGGATCGTATAAAAAGGGGGGGGGGGGGGAGGACGCCATCGAATCGAAGATCATCGTTGAGCTGTCTACTTCGACCCGGTATACAAAAAAATTAATAGTCACGAGAAAAAAATAATAATTGTGATTAATAGCATTTTTGACATTATTAGTGACTATTAATACTACCAGTCACTAATAATGATCATTAGTGACTAGTAGTTCTACAGTGATTAATAGTACTATATAATAATCACTACTAAACGCAGTAGTGATGAGTGATTAATAGTAGTATCGACATATACTATCAATCTCTGTGGTGAGGTGGTGGCTGAGAGCAGAGCCCCAATGCGGACGTTAATACAATACATCTTTTAGCTTATATACATTTTGCACGGCAGTTTACTTGTGAGTATTAAACTATACCAATTGATAAGTAGTTACCATTAATCACTATAGTCATTATCCTTCAATTGGTACTTATCATTAGTCATTTCATCATAACTATTGACCATTGATAGTGACTATTAATCAATTATTCGCTACTATTAGTCATTAGGTACTCAACTTTACAAAGTAACTATTAATCACTGTTAAATTATTGATAATGATTAATAATAAGAATAATTTATTAATTAATAGTGATTATTGTTTTTTTGGTATAAAGGAATCCTAATTAATAATACTTACCACAGAAACCCCATCCATGAATGAAGTAATTTGCATTATTAAGTTGATCCTCTTTCTTGTATTCCCGAATAGCCCTTTTTTATGGAACCTGAAATTTTTAATAATTAATAATAATTGAAACCGAGCAGAATTTCGAAACAAATTAAGTCATTAGAGAGATTTCATCAATCTTATATACTATAACGTCACCCTAAGTTTCTAAAAATAAACAATACACAACACGCCAGTAACGGAAATCAGCCGGTAATTACGCGCCAATTACCATATTTAACGACTAACCGGACCTGGCAGGAAAATGTTAAGGAAAATATCACGTCTGGCACGCACTGCGTTAAAAAGAGTCGCAGTCGCCATTGTATAAAGCAGCATTTAATTAAATGACCATTTCCGTTACGATGCTAGCGCAAAACGTTTATGTAAATCGGAAACGTTTATAATTTGCGTCTCTCACACACGATCTCGTTTCTTTTTAGGGTTAGCTAGAAAAACTTGAGGCAGAAAACCCCCTTAACGATGAAAAAGCGACAAAAGATTATTGGTATCGTTTATATTACAACGTAGGTAAATTTAGCGGTAGCTCTTTCCTACTCACCTACACATGATGCTCATTACGGATCTACTTTGTTGCTGGTATAACGCGAGGTACCACCATCGAAATTATATTATCACCCATAACGAGCTTTTGGTTATGTATAAAGCCGGCAACGACTAATAAATTATATCATCACCACCAAACTAGAAGGCTTTATGTACCTAATCTTGTACCAAGGCGTACGCAAGCCAAAGTCCGAGGCCGAGGTGAGAACACCTCTCGCCACATAAATGAGTATAAAATTACCCACACGTTAGCTCTTTAGGTATAGCTGGTATAGGTACAAACTGCAGCACAATGAAACTTTAATTAGTTACTAGAAATAATACGCTTTATCGTATTTCGAACTTGACAGGAAAAAAATTCAATTTCTTTTATCGGGGCAACCTTTGAAAAACCTAGTCACCGAGAATCTCTAAGTTTTCTTTTTAATTTATAAAATAAAAAAGCCGCCAACATGAAGAAAAACTACCACTACGGCTAATAAAGAAAGTAAAAAAAAGAAGAAGAAAAAAAAATGGAAAATCGTAAATATAAGTGCGTTCATCGATATAAAAACCAGGCCATTGTTAATGCTCGAACGAAGAAAGAAAAAATCGACAAAAATGAAGCGAAGAAAAAAAAACCACCAACCAAATCTATCTGTAAGTAGCTTATCAAAAAAACTTCCATACAAAAGAGGTTTCAGGTGGAAAAATTTTGTAAACTTTTCCAATAACACGATGAACTGATAGTTAAGTGAAAATTTTTATAAAAAAAAATATCCATAATTTATCGATTGATCGTATTGATTACATTTTCATCTTATCGCCATACAAAAACGAGTACGACGAGTACATTAAAAAAGGCAATAATGAAATTTTCATCCATTTCGAACGGTAAATATTTACGTATATTTTCTTCAAGCTCAGGTGCACTGTAAGAAAAGCAAAACCTTTGAAAAATTTCAAGTAATTCGGTTAGCTACCTTGTACCTCCTTATTTCTCGTCTGTTGTATGCTAACTTCTTCTTTTTTCTCTTTATATTCGTAACATACATAATATTTTCTACCACAGTCGAATTGATATTTTCCATTTGCTGAAGTGTTCGCCGCGCTGCGTTATTCGTGTATATCAAAAAGTAAATATTAAAATAGTACTCCTGTGCGCCATACAAAAAGCTCTTTTTCCCTGCACAATTGGGTACTTTTAAGGTACAATTTTCATAAAAACGAATTACAACTCGAAAAATTCAATATCATCTGTCTTCTGTCATAATGTTTTAAATCAAAATCACTGCCTTTATTATTTCCAACAATTACACGAGGTGTTTCTCCGAGACACGTGGTTCCTTCAAAACACAGCGCAGACAATCCTATTTCAGATTTGAAAAATTACCGCAGATTTACAAATTGAAAAGATGCTTCGTGAAAGATTTCTCTCTAAAATTTTATACGTTTAAGGGTTTGATTTGATTTTTCCCTTTTCAAACTATCGCGTTCAATCAAAGTTTAAATAAAATTGATACGAGTGATTTTTTTGACAAACAGTTTTTTGAATAATTCACTTATTACGTTTCTAGACATTGATTGGATTTTTTCCAAGGGTTTTTCGGAAGAAATAGCTATTATAAGCGATGCTTCACTTACTGATGTGTATTTCATCCTATCTTCAATTTCTCGTAATTTAGTTCGATTCAACTTTTACGAATTCATTTGGCTTTATCGTTCATTTTATTTTTTCGTCTCCTTCAGAAAAGCTTTTCCGGAGTTTTATTTCTTTACACTTTCACTTGTTTAAGAAAAATAATGCAGGCATTGAATATAGTAATTTTAGAAAAGAAAATACAGAGAGCAAATCATTATGGAAAAAATTAAAAGTTCAAGCCAGAACCGGAATTGGAACCATGTAACCAAAAAAAAGTTTAGATTCCAAAACTGCATCAGAACCTTTCATTTTTCCAAATTTTTCAATTTCTATGACAAGTAATAAGTATTAAATTTGTCAGTATTTTCATTTCCTTATCAATATTTCAACTAATTATCAAAAATTATAAAAGGTTTTTACACTACATACCCAAAATTTTCTAATTTTATAAGTGTTTTTCATTTTATGGAATTTCTAATATTTCCTCAGAATAGTCAATTTTTTTAATTTGGAATTATTCAAAATCTTATATTTCTTGAATTCTGGACTCTTTTCAAGACTTCGGTTTTTTAATGTTACAATTTGTTGATATTCAAGTTAGATAATTATGTATTAATTTTTCAACTTTTTGGCAATTTATTTTTCTGGAATTTCTCAGCAGTTTTTTCATTTTTTTTTTTTTTTTTTGAATTTTCAATTTACCTATCAAATTGACAAAAATTTTCAACGCATTTATAAATTGTGATAAAAATTCCAAAATTGGTCAAATTCTCATTTTAATAAATTTTAAAAGTTGAAATAATTTTTTAAAATTATCAAAATGACAATTTTTTAAGTGGTAGGTATATAATTACATTTTTTTTGATCATTATTAAACTCTTCCAACTTTTTTTTTGGTCAGGTACAATGCTGATTGATTCTTCTTTTAAAAATTTTATCGGTGAAAAAATATATTATATTAAAATTGTTTCAATAAAAAGGCCTTTCAAAATCGTTCCAATGGGAAATAAATGGAAAAAAATCAAAAAAATCAAAGACAGTTTCAGCAAACAAATGAAAATCAGATAAAAATCATTAAATCACGAATTATTGATAAGAGCAAATAAAAAATTCATGATTCAAATCGAGATCTAAAATTTTATTTTTCATGCAAAAGTTTTTCATATCCGAAAAAAAATTAATTTTGAAAAATCGAGAAGAATAAGGATTAAAAACAAACCAAAAAATGAAATTTTGAGCGAAAATTTAAAAAAAAAAATGTAAGAATTATTTTAACAAAACTGGAAACATTCGAACACTGAGATTAAATATTTTCATTAAATTTCCAGTGCTCAAAAATGGTTTTGTTCTAATTTTAATGATAATTAATAATGAGTAAATTGGTTTTTAAAAAATTGCAAATGGTGACTAATTTTGGACAAAAAGAGACAATCCTTCTATATTACCTATGTATTCTTCACTTTTTGAAATTTTTGTCCTTTATTAAAAAAAAAAAAAAAAAAAACGCAATTGACACAATTTTTTTTCAAGAAAATTATTTTTACAAATTTTTTCAGAGTGCTTTTGTACAGAAAATATTTTTCAAAATACTTTTTTCTGAAACCTATTTTTTTTTTTTTTTTTTTTTTTTTTTTTGTTAATAAGTTTTTTTCAGACGAAACTTCATATATTTAAAAGGTTTTTTCAACTCATACAAATTGTTTATTTCTTTTACAAAAAATTTGTTGAGAAGACCTTTTTTTAGTTCTCAAGTTACTTTTTTTTTAAGATGAGCTATCAATTTTTTTAATTTTTTTTTCAAATGACCCATTTAGAGATTTTTAAATTTCCTTTATTTACTCGTATTCATTATTTGTTTTTCTATTTTTTTAGTCAGATGTTCGAAAATTTCTTCTTAATTTTTCTGTATCATTTTTATGTACTCGTAGAATAGCAGTTATCAATTTTTTTGAAGAAAAAATTGAATGGCGAACGAAAGAAGCAAAATATGTATAGACAAAATTGTACAAAGAGTTCAAGTTTGAGAAAAATTTTAAAAATTATGTTTGAAATTATTTCTAGAAAATTTATGTTTGAACGAAATTTTGAAACATTTACTCGTACAATATTCAGAAAAAATTCTCTCTGAACCGAATTTTTAAGGAATTTTATTCTGAACAATAAAACTTTTTTTCATGTCTCTGAACGAAATTTCAAAAAATTGAGTTGAAACAAAATTACGTGAAATCTGTTTAAATTAAATGTCAAAATATGTCGTATGAAAAGATTTCGAATAAAATTTAAAAAATGATTCCAACATGATTGTGTCTCGACATAATCTTGGAAAAATCGTCAAAACCCAATTTTGAAAAAATCGTTATTAAACAAAATTTTAAAAAACCTTTCAACAGTTTCATCTGTTTTTTTTTTTTGGTTTTTTTCAACTCGGAAATTTAAATAAAAGGCCATAAGATCAAAAGTGATAAGACTCAATAAAGTAAAATAACACGACAAAATAACGGCTAAATTCCAAACTCCGAATTTCTTACCTACTTATTAAACATTTTTTTTTTTTTCGAATACAATTTTAAAAATGAAATAGAGCTTCAATCATCAAAATTAAATATTTTATGAAACTTAAAAAAGTTGAAAAAAATTCCAATGAATAAAAACCCGAAAATTCGTTGGATTCATAAAATCATACAACTATTCAAAAAAAGAAGCACAATTTCACAAAGATGGAAATTAATATCGATACATCGAAATTACATATTCGAAATCGAAAAACTTACCGATTTATCAAGCCCGAACAGCGAACAGCTCGAACTGCTTCTACTCCTTCTAACCGCTCTCACGCTTCTGCGAATGATGACTATAATTATTTCATAGTAAATTGCCACCATCTCACTGGCTAGAACGAAGTTGTCTCATCCGTGGCATGGCTATGGCTTTTTCACAGTTCATTAAAAAATCAAAATGAAAATTCACCAATAAATCATCGGAGTTCGGCGAACAGTATAAAAGGCGTAATTTCGTAATTTTTTCAACGCTACCAGCATCATTTCTGCAAAAAAAAAAAAAAAAAAAAATGAACTCGTTACAACCATCAAGTTTTTAATTTCATCCTTGAAAAATCTATCCGTTTATAACGTCGGCAAAATAAATTCGACTGGAGAAAAAAAGCCAGCAACGGGCCAGGCCAGCACTGAATGAAATCGCGCAATAACGAAACGGGTTGACCATTGAAAAAAATACCATTTTCACGCCGTTTTCTAGTTTCGTTGGCGAATACAAATTGTACTCTTAACCTCGACATTATAATTAAAAAACACTTACAAAATAAAACAAAAGATTGAAAACATTTTTTGGGTAAATAAAAAAAAAAGAAAGGAGCAGCAGAACTGAAGCGTTGCGCTGAGTGAATATGCGAAAGCGATCTTCTGGCACACAAAAAAAACCTTTTTAATGAAAACGTTCGCCTTGCAGGTCGTCCATTATTGTGGCGTTTATTTTTCTGTAGAAAAATCTCGATTTAATTGTAATTTTCATTTTTTTCCTCGTCTGTTTCGTTGCACGTGTGAATGTTATATAAGGTTCGGTGTACGTACTATAAACAGTCGTCTTACTATAGTAAGTGCAGTATTTCAGATAACTCAGAATATTCTCGCCCGATAAAGCGAAAAGTTGGGTAAAACTTGAAACTTCCTAACGTGCAAGCTTCGAGCCAAAATTCTAAAACATTGCGCTAACTTTAAATGTAACCCAGTCGCAATCACACATTTCACTAACACTTTTCCCCATAGATTTTCCATTTTTCGTGCAAAACGTAAATAACACGTCCAATTCGGCTAAAATCGCGCCATTTTGTTTTAAAATCATTTCATATTACGCTCGTTTTCGTCCTCGATATTTATATAAACCTATATACGCGCCCGCAAAGGTGGAACTGCAAGTTACGCGTATAAAAATTTCATTATGAGAAAGCACTCTCTTCCTTCAACTTAATCTCATGATGCGTTTGATATGAGAAACTTGCCACATATAAGTATTCTTCTTTTTTTCTCCCCTATGGCTCTTCTTCGTCGTACTGTTTATCATATCTTCGTGAGCTAAACAGTCGCTATATATGAATGATAGCGAGCATTTTATGAATGCTAAATACGCGTGAGTATTTAGCAGCGATTGCTCAAATTATAATTTTCTAAAAAGCAACTCTCTTTTGTCTTCAAACATGGAGTTGGTGTTTCAATATCGTTAAATTCATTTCACCATCTCGTAATATTACTTTTAATCTTCTGTCTTAATTTACACAGATTATTTACGTAGGTATAAACCGTAAATTCTTCATCAACGAGTAATACCAACTCGAATCACTTTCCCTCTCTCTTTGTTGTATTTGTACCTAAGTAATGTCCCCTGGTTAGCTCTATTTTCACAATACGTTTGAAAATTAGAAACATATAGTACATAATTATATGTGTGTTTTTACTCTGTGACAAAATGTCTAAAAGTCGTCAAAATAATATAAAAGCCAATTTCCATGAAAATATGGAAACTAAATTAATCCTTGAAATTGAATAAATGAAAAAAAAATTAAAAAGTTGAAAAATCCATAGAAAAATAAAATTGAAAAAATTAATTTTTCAAAGTTTTTCCAACTTTTAGAATGTTTGACAAAAAGTCTAAAAGTCATAAAATTTTCAAAAAAAATGTTTTTAATGTCTAAAAAATACCTACCAAAAAGTCTTTCTTTTCACATCTAACCTAACGTAACGTAATCTAAATTTCCATAAAAATGTAAAAATTGAACATCAATTTTTTTCAAAATTTTTTCCAAGTTTAAGAATGTCTGACAAATTACCTATGTCTAAAAATCGTCAAATTTTGAAAAAAAAACTGCACGATGAAAATTTTTTATTGCCTAATAAAATTATATTTTTTGATTTTAAAAAATTTCTACAGGTAGAAATTTTTAGCCATCCAATTTTGAAAATAGAAGCCATTCAATATCTAAAATAAAAAATGAATGAAAATCATCAAATTTTAAAAAATTTAATAATGTCTCTAAAATGTCTAAAAATGATCAATTTTTAAAAATTATTCAAAGTTTAGAATGTCTGATAAAAAGCCTAAAGTCTTCAATTTTAAATTTTTTTTTTTTTTTTTCAATATCTGAAGAATATTAAGAAGTCTATCGTTCTACACCTAACCTAATCGTGTCGGAATTTCGTTAGAGAAAATGTTGGAAAAAGTCAATTTCAATAAGATTTGGTATTTTTTTTTATAATAATTTCTATGAAAATGTAAAAATTTAAAGAAATACTTATGTTTTATTGTTTTAGATAAAATGTTTAAAATTCATCTAATTTCCAAAAAAAAAAATCCATGGAAATATGAAAATTAATATAGTCTAACAAAATGAAGAAATTAATTTCTGTAAAAATGTAAAAATTGAAAAAATATGAAAATTAAAAAAGTCTAACAAGAAATAAATCTTAGAATTGAAAAAAGATCAATTTTTTAAAATTAAGAGTTATTTTTTCTAACAAAATGAGATAGTTTTGCTTCAAAAATATTTGAAAGATTTTCTGAGATTTTTTTTCAAAAAAATAAGTTTTTTTAGAAAAATGATTTCATACCTAAGTAACTGACTGATTTTCAAAATTTTGCATTTTTAAAATTAGGAACCACCAGAATAGGTTTTTTTTATGAGGATTAATTCCCCATTTATTTTTCGCTCAACTTGATTTCCAATGATATCTTGAAACGTCCCGATTTTTCAGAAAAAAGAAGAAAAAAAAACTCAAGTTGAAATTTACCTATTATAAAAATTGATTCATTTTTACCATTTTCAAAAATTCATCAAAAAACGAAAAGTTAACTAAGGCAGCCAAGAATTTGGTTCTGAGGTCAGGGTGACATGCTTTTTAAGTGAGCCAACAACTGATTAAAAAAGGTTTTTGAAAGAAAGCTTAAAATTTGCAAAATTGAGAAAAGTTTTGATAAAACACCCAAAAATTACAACAGTAAATTGAAGAGAAAATCAAAAGTTTAGGCAAAAAAAAAAAGGCTGAGCCAAAAAGTTTTGACAAAAAATAATGTTGAGAAATGTCAAAAAAGGAGTAGAAGGTTTTAAAAAATAGAGAAAAAGTGGAGCAAATAAGTCCTCCCTAGTCTACCAAACTTTTTTTCAAAAAAATTAAAAATTGAGTAAATTGTCTCGATAAAAAATGATCTCACAATTTTTTGAAAAACTTGTTACAGAAATTTCCTGAAAAATTCAATTCAAAATTCAAAAAAAAAGAATGAATAAAATTTTTTCAAAAGAAGCATAGAGCAATTTTCTGGTCAAATTAGGGGTCCTACGAAAAAAATTCCAAGTATCAAAATTGTAGAGCATAAAATTTCTTTTCTATATAAAGCTATTAGCTTTTTTTCTAAGAGGCTTAGTTGTAGTGAGTTTTTCAGTTTGAAGTTCGTGACTGAAAAAATTCAAATTAAATTTTTAATTTCAACCGCAAAAATTACGAAAACAAAGCCTCTTATAAAAAAATTAATAGCCTAATGCAGAATGGAAATTTCATGCTCTACAATTTTATTTCTTAGCTATTTTTCGTAGGACCCTTAGTTTGTCCAAAAAGCATTCTCTATTGAATAAAAAAAAAATGAAAAATTGCACGATTCTTTTTAGTGTTGATATATATATTTTTTCGTTATAAGCTTCGACTGCAAAAATCACCAGAACTGAGCCTTCTTGAAAAAAACTAATGTTGTACTATGATAGAAAATTTCACGCTCTACAATTTTGATTATTAGCATTTTTTTTGTAGGACCCTTGGTTCGGCCAGAATGACTCTCTGTAGAGGTATTTGAAAAAAAAAACTCGGGTGATTTTTTTTTCTGTTCAAAATCATTAAATTTATAAATGAGTAATCCGGTACAATAAAGGTGAGCATTTTTGTGAAGCATAACCTAAACAAAACCTTGAACTTTCTACTTTTTAATGGTTTTTGTTTCATTCAAATCGGTCAATTCGTTTTCGAGTTACGAATTTTTGAAATGTGCTCGGTTCCTCTGACGGACCCTGCATTCTTTCAGCGAGTCAAATTTCAGCTCAATCGCAGCTGGCGAGTTGGCAACGTTCCCTTGTAAGTTTAAAGAGAATTTCTATTGTACCGGGTAATTCAGTAAATTAGGACATGGTTGCTAGTTTGCTGTATGCAATGCAGGTACATCGAGGGTAAAATCAAACCAACAAAATGATCATGAAGTGTGGTTACACTCATAAAATACGCAAAGGGCTACTTCAATTACCACGTTAAAAGTATTCGTCATTGTGCACGACCAGGCCAGCACCATCGCCATCGTCATCGTCGAGCTCGAGCTCGAAGAGAGGAACAACTATAGGGTAGAGCTGTTCGCGCTTATATAAACTATAAATATTTCATGACATTCGAAGCGTGTCGCAATTTTCCAGCGTAGACAAGAAAGAGCAAACAAATGACTGAAATTACAATAATTCCGGTCCAATTCATGCAGTCTGTAAATTACTGTAAACATTAGGTAAGGATCGGTGGCGTGAAGAGAGGGCGTGGAAGGGAGGTACACGCCGGCGGAGTCGCGTCGCGAAATAAACGGACGGTAGGCCTTATAACGTGACGCGTTTGCCGATGTAATTAGAGGAGCATAAATTTCGGCCGTTATAAAAGTTCGTTAAAAGTGGACTATTTCCGTTGTCTGCTGACGTCAGCAAAAATACGAGCATAACGTGGCGCTTTTGCCTCGTTATACCAGGAGACAAATATAGTGTAACACAAAATCTACGTTTACAATTGACGGCGACCTCTTGTTATATCAGCTGTTACCGACCGCTCACCCCCGATCACCTTTTTAGCTCTGGAAACCCTTTCGCACATCCGCACTTTTTCTTGCAAGCTCTTCGGAGCGTGTGCCACGCCGCTCTTCCGTTTATTTATTTTTTTGCTCTTCTTCACAATTTCCGGGGTTCTATAAATGTGACGCTTCTTATTATTATTTTTCTTCTCCTCCTCCTGCTCCTCCTTTTTTTTTTTTTTTTTTTTTTGTTCGAAAGGCATGAAAAATTCTCGACTAAATTTAAAAACCTTTTTCACTTTGATCACATCTTCATAAGAAAGCGAGTTTTTAGCATGATTTGCGTTGAAATTCTCTAAGCCGAATACATTCTATAGTATCTCGCATTGATCATTAAATTTTCCAGCTTTTATTTGGCTACTTTTCGAGTATTTCTCTTTATCGTGTCTTCGTTATCCGATTTAGCCCGAGACTTCACTTTCAACGTGGACTAATTTTTACGTTTGTATCTTCAAAAACGATGCATTTATAATACTGTACTACGCTATTAATGCGTAAATATACGCTCTGTTTTCGACGAAATTCCGAATTTCTGTGAGATATGAGATTCGTCATTGAGATATTTCAAAAGAAAACACCATATCGTGAAATGGAGTCGAGTTTTATTCAGAATATTTTCCAAAATATATATTACCGCCTAAGGCTAATTTGTTCGCTATAGGTCTATCGAAATAAATAACTTTGGGTTTCTCAACAAATATAGGTCTATAAAGATTATTCCATTAATTTATCGAATCGATACGAATATACCAAACATGAGAATGCAATTGAACTTTGTTTCGTTGAGATGTCAATACTTTAATAACTAATTATTATCTAAAACTTTTCATAAAATATTATAAAAGCATCGCTATATCATTCTAGTGAAATTTTTTAAATCTTATGAATTTTCCATCTTTATTTATTAGGTACCTAGGTAGCACATAAAATGAGAAAAATAAGTGAAATACTCATAATTTGATAAAAAAAAATTAACTGCTTCAATTTATTTTTAGTAAAAATTTTAAAACGTACTTTCTTTTTTTCAAAGAAATTTTCAAGCTACCCGAGCAGCACAATCGACAAATTATCGAAATAAAAAATCGTCAGAATATCGAATTCGATAAAGTGTTGCGTTAGTTCCGCCTAAATCGTGAAATTATCTTTCGATATAAATAGATAGATTATCGACGAATTATAGTTAGCAAAAATTTCGAGATTATAGTAAGATATTTTATCGATAATATATCTATAATATCGAAAGATAATTTCACGATTTAGGCGGAACTTTTGTGACACTTTATCGAATTCGATATTCTGTCGATTTTTTATCGATTTTTTATTCCGATTTTTCGTCTTTTACTAACTTTTTTCTATAATTAAAAATTCTTAATTAGCATAATTAATACATTAAACTATGCCTAAACACATTATTCATGTTACGGTAAGAGGATCATTTCAGAAAAAGTCAAAAAAAATTATAAAAAATCTGCCACCCGGTGGGGCTTGAACCATCTACCTCCTGCATGGTAACCCTCTTCCTTAACCACTATGCCATACCTTATCTTTGAACAATTAGCAATAAAACGCTTATAATAGGCAGTTTAGTACTTCCAGACGAGTTGGACTTAAAAAAATTTTCACCAATTTTTAAAATTTGGAAATAATTTCAAATATCGTCACAAAATCGTTGAAAAATCGTTCGACAAATTTCAGATTATTTGTCGATAATGTAGTTTCAAATATCGCCACAAAATCGTTGAAAAATCTAATTCGAGGAATTTAATATTACGTGTCGATAATATAGTTTCAAATATCGTCATAAAATCGTTGAAAAATCTAATTCGAGAAATTTCAGATTACGTGTCGATAATAAAGTGTTAAATATCTTCACAAAATCGTTAAAAAATCAAATTCGAGAAATTTCAGATTATTTGTCGATAATATAGTTTCAAATATCGTCACAAAATCGTAAAAAAATCGAAATAGAGAAATTTCATATTACGTGTCGATAATATAGTTTCAAATATCTTCACGCAATCGTTAGGAAATCGAATTCGAGAAATTGCATATTATATGCCGATAATATAGTTTCAAATATCTTTACAAAATCGGTAAAAAATTGGATTCGATAAATTTAATATAATCTGTCGATAATATAGTTTCAAATATCGTCGAAAAATCGTTAAAATATCGGAGTCGAGAAATTTCATATAATCTGTCGATAATATAGTTTTAAATATCTTTACAAAATCGTTAAAAAATCGAATTCGATAAATTTAATATTCTTTGTCGATAATGTAGTTTCAAATATCTGCCCAAAATCGGTGGAAAATCGGAATCGATAAATTTAATATTCTTTGTCGATAGTATCGTTGACAAATATCGTCATAAAATCTTAATAATATCGAATTCGATAGTTTTTAGATTTTTTGCCTATGAAATTGTACCGATAAATCTTTATAATATCGTGAGAACATCTATAGATTTTCAAACGATTTTGTATCGATACGTTACTGCTCGGGTATTTTCAAAATTTTACGTAACTCCAGTGAAAAATCCGGACACGTGTTATGAAAAAACGGAAAAAACGATCCAAAGAAAAAAATCAGAAACAAAATTGATTTCATTTTTGTATTTTAATTTAATACGTATATTTTTGTAATTTTGATAGGTACGTATTAAAATTTGACAAAATAAGATCATTAAGAATTGAAAAATTTAATCAAATTAATGAAAGTGAAAAATAAAAATTTTAAAAATGGGTACTTAGGTATAACAAAAAATATTGGCAAATTAAAAAAAAATAAGTATTACAACTTCTCAAAAATGTTTGAAAATTTTGAAAAATTTATACCCAACAAATTGGCATTTTTAAAGATGGGAATGGCGAATTTTTGAAGAAAAAAAATAAGAAAATCACAAAAAAAAATTAAATTTTATTGTATCATGTATATAAAACTTTGTGAGTGATTGCAATTTTAAAAAATTTAAATTATTAAAAAAATTAATAACTTATTACCTAATTACTTATTGGTTACTCAAAAATGTGCGATTCGGCTGAAATTCTTTTTATAAACCTTGAAATTCGTGCAAATATTTTTTTGGATCTTGAAATATGTACAAGGTTTGCAAATATTGGGGGAGGGGGGAGAGATAACCATGAGATCATCATCTACATAAGTATTCATATGATGAATTGCCTACTCGGTTTTCCTGAAACAATTTGGTATGGCGTATGTTAATTTGCCTACTCAGTTTGCCGTAAATATGAATTAATGAAATTACAAAAAATATATTAAGTTTTTGTAAAAATGAAAAGTATTGACGTTTAGTTCAATTTTTATTCTTAATAAATATTTTGAACTTTTTATTTTCCACTTTTATTGTAATTTTCAGTAAATTCATAATTTTTAATTTCATTTCCTTTCATTTTTTTTCTAGTTATTCTAGTAATTTAAAAATACCTTAAAACATTTTACTTCAATGATCATTTTTTTCATTCTAATTGAAGTTCAAAAAATGTATTTCACAATTCTTTTTTTTAAATTTATTACCAAAAAATTTTAATTATTTTTACTCTAAAAGAAATTTTTAAAAATGTCTTTCAAAACTTTTCAAAATAAAACTCAGAAACATTATCTTAAAATAAAATTCGAAAAAAAAAATTTTCTGGCTCGAAAATGTCAACATTGGTAATAGTTTTTTCAAAATTTCACAAGTTTAATCTAGGTGTGATGTGATTTTTCCAGAAATGTTCAGCCAACTAGTTGACAAAATGATACCTATGAGAAAAAATACATTTGAAGGTGACAATGTTGTTTAAAAAATATTGATAGGTACCTATATAGAAACATTGAATAATTGAATATTTGAAAAAAAAATTAATAAGCCACGAACAAGTAAAGATCCAAACGAATTGAAAAGTTGACATTTTTTTTAAAAATCGTTAAAAATCAAAAATTTAGAAAATATTTTTAGAAAGTGAAATTAGTGGATTGTGAAATTGGGAAAAATGAAAAAATAAGACTAGAGCTACTTATTGAAAATATTTGAAAAAATAATAAAATTGAATGTTTAAAAAAATTATTAAAAAATCGAGAGAAAGTGGAAATTTTTATGACATTTAAAAAATTGAAAAATCCTGAAAAATTAAAAGATATGGACATAATGTAGGAAAAATAAGAAAACTTAGGAAATAGTACCTACCTATAACTGTGAACAAATAAAAAATACAAGAAAATGAGGGGAAAAATAGATACTTCCTATTAAAAAGAAAAATCAGATCTTTGAAAGTAAAAAAATGCCGATTTTCTGGATTAAGAAAACTTTTACGTAAATACATAAAAAAAAATGTTTGATGATTTTTTCAGTATTTCTGGAGAGAAAAAAATCTCAATTTCCTTTATATGAAAAATTAATACATTGTTTCGAAATTAAAGGAATCAAGGTGTACAAGTTGAACAGAAATCATATATTTTAGGATTCATTTTTCAAGTAAATGTATTTTTATTCACACAGTAAACAACGTCTCAATAATCTATCAACATCAAACAGTTCAAATAACGATTGCCAAGATAGCTAATGCATTAAAATAAAAAACTGTAGCAACCGTATTCAAATTTAGTAGGTACCTTCAATTTCAAAATTCAAAATACGGATTGTTTTCGTATGTAATAATATGAAAATGAAATGATTTTTAATCACGAAACCCATTTACGATATTTAATTTTAAAAATAGCTACCTACCTATGTACAACTTTTGTAACTGCAAAAAGGATTAATTTCTTGATACCCTGCGGCAGCTTCATTCATTGCAGTCCGTATAACTAACGTAAGTAAAACGAATACCAAATCAAAGGCTTTTGCAAAAATGAAAACGCGTTAAAAACATCAAAACGAAACGTGATAATGTTTAAAATTGAAACTGAGTAAGTATTACATATAAATTTTCAAAACATAAATACGACTTTATTATACGAAATGTCAGAAAAACTTTCATATTCTATTTAATATAGCTTTCTCTAAAGTATACAACATATAGAAACTCGTCATTTTAATTCACTACTTATGCCGAAGCATACTCGTACACTTATAATGCATTCACAAAATGACGTCATCGTCATTGAAATAAACAGGCCCGTAGTCAGAGGGGGGCTAGAGGGGGCTAAGCCCCCTCTAGCGTCAGACTGAGCCCCCTCTAAAAAATTACAAAATTTGGTCAAAAAGTAGATTTTAGTAGGAAAAATTCGCAAAAAAAAGGTTCAAGCCCCCTCTAATATTTAGTCAGCCTACAAAGTCACTCTGACTACGGGCCTGGAAATAAAACAAAACCCTCGAGTTGCGTCGAGATATGTGTAGTGTACGTTGAAAATACTACGAGTACAACTACATTATACGAGCATACTTGGGTAGATATTTGTAATACATTCACATATCTATGTATCCTAGACGTGAGTGGGTTGCTCTAAGATGAGAGAACGAGACGAAAACACGGTTTAAAGTTAATTAATTCTCGTCGTCTTAATGATAAACAATTGAAAATTCACTTAGGGATGACATACCACGGAGGCAATGAGGTCGTATACCGAACATATGGTATCATGTCGTACGTACGTCTACGTATGGCGTATAGTCGTCTAAAAGTATATCAGGAGCAGCGAATTGTATAGAAGCTTGAAGTTTTTCCACCTATACAGACAAATTGGTTAAAATCACGAATGATAAATGGATATTAGCAGTAAGCTTGAATACTAATAACATGTGGCTGAAACGATCGATCATTCGAAATGTTCTTCGAGGAGAAATACGATTGAATCGCAAGTGACAGGTGAACACGTTTGATATTAATGATGAGAAGAATTTTCTAAACCCGACTCGATCTTTCACGCATAATCGACTCAATTGACAGCGGCCTTTTTGCTTCGGTGAAATTTTAATACACACATAGTTCTCGTACATAAAGTCTAGTAAAGTAAGACTACAAAGAAGACTATAAAAACAGGGGTAATCATACGACAAAATAAGTCAGAGGAACCACATAGTTGATTCTAATAAAGTTTTTGGAAATGACGTATCCACAGATAGGACTTGAGTGTGGCTCTAGTGTTCGGGCTACACCCAAAACTTTAGAAGTGAAATGAACTGCCCCCCCCCCCCCCTAAAAAAACCCACTAAAATCACAGTTCAATTTTTTGGAGAAAAAAATGTAAATTATTTTTTAAAAGAGAAAATTCAATTCTTTTTTCAAGTAAAAAAATACCTACCTGGTTGAGAAGTTTCTCAAATTTTTGGAAGAAAAATCCTAATTTTGGTATCATTTTTTTTGAAAATTATCTTTTAACTTTATCAGATAATTATACCTCAAATGTTTATTAACTTTCTTGAAATAAAAAAATTCTCAATTGTTTGGAAGTAAAAAAATAAATGAATAAACATTTGTAAAGACAGAGGATTATTTGAAAAGCAGGAGAGGAAAAAGGCTAAAAAGCTGATGTACCTATGTAGATCTCCCTTATTTTACGTAACACTTAACCCCTACGTATAACCGAAATGATTAACGTATATCCAGTTTCAAACACTTTATTAATGAACACTTTAACTTTACAAAACACGGCATGTTAACTCGCGAGGCTAAATATATACAAAAACATTGACAATTAGACTGTTAATTTAACTACAGCCGAATATATACAGCTGAACTCACCTTACAGCTCAAACATTCAGACGTTATTAAACCACCAGCCTTTCTTACATTACCTATGTTCTCGTACGTCGAAAAGCTTATCTCTTTAGTCAGTTTAACCATCTAGGTAATTGGACCATACCTAGCTGCCTATTACAAATGAAATCTTTCGAATGACTTAATCTTTTGGAGAAAGATATGTTTTAGTTTTTTCGAAAAAAGCTTATTTTCAAGAGGAAAAACTAATTTTTTTAAGCACCCCGAGCGGCACACTCGATCAATAATATCGGAAGATGTAACGTATCGATAAAAAATCGTTTGAAAATCTATAGATGTTCTCACGATATTATAAAGATTTATCAATACAACTTCATAGGCAAAAAATCTAAAAACTATCGAATTCGATATTATTAAGATTTTATGACGATATTCGTCAACGATACTATCGACAAAGAATATTAAATTTATCAATTCCGATTTTCCACCGATTTTGTGCAGATATTTGAAACAACATTATCGACAAAGAATATTAAATTTATCGAATTCGATTTTTTAACGATTTTGTAAAGATATTTAAAACTATATTATCGAAAGATTATATGAAATTTCTCGAATTCGATATTTTACCGATTTTTTGACGACATTTGAAACTATATTATCGACAGATTATATTAAATTTATCGAATCCGATTTTTTACCGATTTTGTAAAGATATTTGAAACTATATTATCGACACATAATACGCAATTTCTCGAATTCGATTTTCTAACGATTGCGTGACGATATTTGAAACTATATTATCGACAAATAATCTGAAATTTCTCGTATTCGATTTTTTAACGATTTTGTGAAAATATTTAAAACTATATTATCGACACGTAATATGAAATTCCTCGAATTCGATTTTTCAACGATTTTGTGGCGATATTTGAAACTACATTATCGACAAATAATCTGAAATTTGTCGAACGATTTTTCAACGATTTTGTGACGATATTTAAAATTATTTCCAAATTGGTGAAAATTTTTCTAACACCAACACGTCTGGAAGTACTAAACTGCCTATTATAAGCGTTTTATTGCTAATTCCTCAACGATAAGGTATGACATAGTGGTTAAGGAAGAGGATTACCATGCAGGAGGTGGTTCAAGCCCCACGGGTGGCAGATTTTTTATAATTTTTTTTTTGACTTTTTCTGAAATAATCCTCTTACCGTAACATGAATAATGTGTTTAGGCAAAGTTTAATGTATTAATTATGCTAATTAATGATTTTTAATTTTAGAAAAAAGCTAGTAAAAGACAAAAAATCGACAGAATATCGAATTCGATAAAGTGTCGCGAAAGTTCCGCCTAAATCGTGAAATTATCTTTCGATATTATAGATAGATTATCGATAAAATATCTTACTATAATCTCGAAATTTTTATTAACTATAATTCGTCGATAATCTATCTATATATCGAAAGATAATTTCACGATTTATGTGGAACTAACGCGACACTTTATCGAATTCGATATTCTGTCGATTTTTTATTTCGATAATTTGTCGAGTGTGCTGCTCGGGACAGTAAAGTAAGTATTTATTTTTCAAAAAACTTTTGAATTTCTTTTTGGAGAAAAACTCTCTGGTTCTTTTGAGAAAAAAATCTCTTTTCCACACAAAAACATACCCATCCAATTTTTTTGGAGAATTTTTCAATTGATTTGGAGAAAAAAGTATTGAAATAATTTGGAGAGTTCTTTAGAAGTAAAAAAAAAGTCAATTTTCTGGATTAAAAAAGTCCTAAATTTTTTTGGATGATTTTTTTTCAGTTTTTCTGGAGAAAGAAAATCACAATTTTCTTCAAATGAAAATTTTCTAAATAGTTTCGAGGTTAAAAGAATCGCCTTTTTTGGGTGGGGGAGGGGTTAAAGATAAAATATCTCATTTTACTTTCAATTTTGCCCGATTTTTTTCTTTTAATTTTTCTGAAAAAGAAGTTTCATACTATTTCGGATCAATTTATTTTATTTTATTAATTTTTTTATTTGTATTTATTTTATTTTTTTTTTTTGAGAAAGAAATTTAGCCTTTTTTAGTAAGAAAAAAAAATATATACCTATATATATATATTGAATATTAATTTTTATTTTTATATTGAAAAAAAACTCGGTTGAATAAAAGTCATTCAATTTTGAAGGAAAGTTGAAAAAATAAATAAACAAAAAAAGTGGATTTTTATAAAAAATAAAAAGTCAAAAGTCATCAATTTTTCCAAAAAATTTCCAAGTTTCAAAATGTTAAACAAAATAATATCTAAAAATCATTTTTTTTTCCAAGTCTAACGAAATAACCCGTGTAGCAACGTCGATGCTAATTTCGATATAAATGTCGACACATCGAAATCGGTCACTTTTCGATCGTACATGTCGACACGATTGTGGATGGTTTGTCGAGCTTATTATCGACATGTTTGTCGACCGTCCAAATATGACTCGACATGTCGAGCCATATTTGGACGGTCGACAAACATGTCGATAATAAGCTCGACAAACCATCCACAATCGTGTCGACATGTACGATCGAAAAGTGACCGATTTCGATGTGTCGACATTTATATCGACATCAACATCGACATTTGCAATGGTGAGATTTTGAAAAATATGCTAAGTTCAAATATTCAATATAAGTATATATTAAAATTACACCAAAAATAGTGTTCAAGCCAACATTTCGACATTTTTTGTCAAATATGCGGCATTGAGGCCACCTTTGTAGCTGGACACATGCGAGTGTCCAACTAACATAGAGATGATTCTTAGACCTTATGTACTAATTCACAACACACTTTATCTGCGAGTATCACAATCACCCTCAAGACGTCGACAGTCAAGTCGATGCATTATTCGACCCTCGACAATTAGATCGACATTAACTCGACTTAAAATTCCTCTGGTCAACACTGTCGACAGTTAAGTCGATGCATTATTAGACCCTCGACAATCACATCGACACTATCTCGACTTAAAATTTCTCTGGTCGACACTGTCGACAGTGAAGTCGATGCATTATTCGACCATCGACAATTATGTCGACAATAACTCGACAAGTCGTTGTATTATTCAAAACTTTGAAAAATAAGAAAATTTTGTGATTCTTTCAAAAATTATTTATTCCTGAGCTTAAAATGTTCTTATTAATTGTTATTAGTACTTTTTAGATATAAAATTTGTAAATTTAATTGGCAGAAATTGTCGACATAAATGTCGATGCGTTTATCGAGTATCGATTTTTACATCGACTTGTCTATGTAGAAAAACAACGTTTTCTAAATTATAGGAAAATACTGAGAAAAATTCAAAAATTTTGATTGAACAGTTATGTTTAACATAGAACATTACTTTAAATCTCAAATATCATTTTTAATTCATCGTTAACCGAGAAAAAAATGTGTCTGAATTTTGTCGACATAAATGTCGATGTCGACAATTGCTACACGGGAAGCATCTAAAAGTCTATCGTCCAGAAGTTTCATGATAGAATTTCGTAGAAATTTTGTTACCTTTTTTTCCCATTTTAGTCATAAAAATATAATTTAATAGGAAAATATTTCAATTTGTTTGGAAAAAAATCTCTAAATTTTTTTGGAGTATTTTTTTTTTAATTTTTGGGGGAAAATCTGTTTTTTTTTTAATAATTTCAATTTCTTTTTTCAAAAAACTAATTTCACAATTTTTGGTGTAAAATTTTTTAGAGCAAAGAATTTCTCAGCTAAAAAATGAACCTTACAGTTTCTTCGAAGAAAAAATCTCAGTTTTCAACATAAAAATATTTTTCAATTTTTTTCCCCATATAAAAGGTCTGTTTTACATTTATTACTTAAAATTTTTTAGTTCGTTGCCTTTTCGGGAAAAATCAAACCATACCCGGTAAACACACCGTATGCGAATCGCGTTCTAATAGAATGCTACATTCGCATCTATCGCATACGAATAGCATGCGAAAATAGCGTACTATTAGCATATCAAAAATGTCCGCTTTTTTAGCGGCTAATTTCGAACGCTAATAGTGAGCGAAATTAGCAGCGAATGTAGCGTTCTATTCGCTGTTAATTCGCTGGCGATTAGCGTTCGAAATTCGCTTCTAAAAAGCAGCCAAATGATATATTGACGATTTCCACTCAGCAGTAAGTTAATTATTTCGAAAATACTTCTTATTTGTGATCGCAAATCTGTGTAAAATGAAATTATACCGAATGGTAAAGATTTTGACCTACCTAGTAGTGGTGTTTGATAAATGAGTAGGGCGTAGGTATTTCAATTTACAACTTTTTTCATACTGCTTCGAACAGGAGAAGGTAGAGAAACAATTGAAAAATTTTATAACACTGATAAGACGTCGAAAATTTTTACGTACGATTTGATAAAATTTCATTTCACACAGATTCACGATCACAAATAGATATACATTCAAAATAATTAACTTACTGCTGAGTGGAAATCGTCCAAGAAACTATATATCTTCGTCTCCATTCTTGTCATTTTGATCAAATCATTCGGATTTTTATTTAAAAAGAAGAAAAAACATCAATCAAAACACAAAATCCCCCAACAAAATCAATAAAACTAGAAAAATATTCAGTTTATTGTTAATAAGACACTGCAACAATCTCAAGTATACACGTTCATGCTTGAAAATGATTTCTCTCGTTCATAAAAAATATTGAAATACATTGTCGCCAAAATCGAATGCGAATCGCAAGCGAATATCGCACTAATATTGCATGAAATATCTGCACGTTACCCAATGCGATTTTAGCATACAATTCGCAAGCGAATATCGCGCTAATTTCGTACGAAAGATGTACGTATTTTTAAATGCGATTTTAGCACGATATTCGTTCACGAATAGTATACGAATTTATCTCAGAAGATTTTCCTCGATTTTCACGTTGATTTCGCATTCTATTCGTATGCGAATAGACCGCGATTTTCTTATCTGCTATTTTAGCATACGAATAGCACACGGTGTGTTTATCGGGTATTTACCCTTAAAAAGATCTACATAAGTATGTCACCAGCTCTGCAAATATAAAAATTTTTGTCTACGATTGACATGCAGTTGCATAAAAAAAATTCCAACCACCTCAACTTATTTCTGTAACCACCAATTACAACTTTTGAGCTACTCAAACAAATCACAACTGCACGTCATAATAACCTATGCGGTGCCCTCTGGACCATAAGACGACCGATCTCCATAAAAATTTCTTATAGAAGCACTTCTCTCGGTCAATATTTTAATTCACGTATTTAAAAATGAATACGTTCGTCGACAAGATGAAAAGCAACGTTTAATTACGCTCGCCTCGGTGCACAATTCATCAAGTTATAGTCTTAGTGAGCCTGGCGGTATATCTAGTATGAATATTATACGCGAAACCCTTAGTCTCGGCGTTTTCATTTAATGAAAGATATTATTTCTGAAAGATAAACGCGAATGTACAAAAAGCTTACATTAAGACCAAAGTCGGCGTGCGGCGTAAATTCCGCTCAAACGAATCAAACAATAGGCACGAGAATTTTTAACTCATTTCGCTTTTGTTTCTTCTAATGTGGTTTTTGAAAGATCGATAAATGCTCAGCTCCGGCCAACGTTTCAAAAGTAAAAATATAGGCCAAATTAATGGTGGACTCGCGGTGTTAATTTCACGTCTCGTCGTAGTTGCGGATAGTAAACCTACGATGCGTCACGAGTTTTCATTATATCGCTAAGATTAAGGTACATACTATAATAAACGTGAAAATTGTTCAATTCGAAAAAAGTAGAAAAAAAGTTCCCCTAAGATACCTACCTCTTGTTAACTCGGTCGCGAGCAGCAATCCACGAGGGTATGGTAACTTAACGTTGGTAGATTTACAACGGTCTCCGGAGAACAGAAATATAACTTTTTTTTTCTCGTCAAAAAGTCGCCTCTTGTAAAAATTTTACGCTCTCTAGATAATCTTTTATCACTTTTATTGGCGCGCTTTTGCAAAATTAATTGATCTTACGGTATCATTCTCTCGGGCAAATATAGCCAGCAGGTTGCATCACTCTAGATAAAAAACCACGACCACGGCCACGGTGCGTCGACCGCGAGAAAATCTGCGTACCCACATTAAACTTATGAAATATTCTACGTTAACGTCGCTATAGTTGCTACTTTGGATGAATCACTTTTACCTAATGTTTGTTTTGAACGTTTGTAAGCCAAAATACCAGTATAGTCTTGTACCTACCATGGGTGGGTGATTACGTTTAATAGTAATTACCGACTTTGTCGGTGTCTTCAATGGGCACTAAAACCCCCACACGGGTGGTAAATAAACGAGCTTGTTATCGTCACTTTTTATTTTCACCTAACGATTATTCATGTTCTCATCTAAACTTTTTGTTTCAACTTTCACTCGAGTATCTACTGCTTTGAATTTTTAACCAAGTGGAGGAGGGGCTTTCTTACAAAATCTCAAGATTTTCATCTAGATAATAAATACCCACTCATTATGTTTTGTTGAAATCAAAAATTAGGAACATTGAAAACATACAAGAAGAGAGGGATGCTACATAAATTACAATGAAAGAAAAATTAGCTTGACTTCATTTTCATCCTCAAATTCATCGTGATTCTTTTTTTTTTTCTTGAACTGCCTGCTTAATATGCTTATGAGTCAAAAGTCAAATGCATCAAATGCATCAGAAGACGAGTAAAACGCGTGAAACGAGTCAAAACATGTGTAAAATGCATTAAATGCGTCAGAACACGAGTAAAACACGTCAAATGCGTCAGAATACGTGTGAAACGCGCCAAATGCGTCAGAAAACGTGTGAAACAGGTCAAATGCGTCAGAACACGTGTGAAACGCGCCAAATGCATCACAACACGTGTAAAACATGTCAAACGCGTTAGAACAAGAGTAAAATGTGTCAGAACATAATCATACATCATACATGTCATCTTTAAATTTATTTTTTGACAACTAAGTATGTGTTACTTTAATCTAGGGTATTTTCAAAATTAATAAAAATTCATTCATGATTCGATATTTCCTTAGACTTTGATTTGTTGAAAATAACGTGTTTAACTCAATAACGTTCGATTTTACAACTTTTCCCATTGCAATTTCACTCAACTCAGTAACGCAGTAAACTCTGTCATTTTTCGTACCAACAAATTACCAAGTACGATGTATTTTTCATCACTTAAAAAAATAACCGCCGAGTTCGAATAAGTCAGCTCGTAAAAATAATTCATCAACTGGTATAATAACGAGTTCTCAACTAAGGCGAAAAAATTACGGCTGGCGATTTGCGGAACATTAAGTTTTTTTGCAGTTTAAAGTCGAATAAAAATGAACGTAAAAAGAGGCAGAACGTTTTTTAAGTCTAACATAAAAACTGGCTAAATTATTTTTCTAAAACAATGAACGCTACAAGTCTTATTTCCAATATCGAACACGATATTGAGAGAGCGCGAATTGAAATAACGAACGATATTTACACTTACCTTAACGATTGATAAGTTTTTTCCTATATTTTTTTTTTGCCGTTTTCACTCGTAAAACTCGAAAGAAACTTTTTTATACTCAATTTATCACCATTCATGTTATCGGCTCTTTCCACATAGCTTGTGTTCGAGAGGAAGAGTCAAACAAAATGGGTCTAAATCATGACACAATTATTCTTTCGATTATTTTCGTGAGCGCCAATGCCGCGTAATTAAATATATATAATTATATAACATTTTTAGGGTCTTTTTGTCTTTTAAAATTAATTTAACTTTTTAATTAAAAAATTAAATTCATTATTTTAATTTAATAAAATAAATTTTTTATTTATTCATTCATTCTATTATTCAATTAAAATACAAATTATTATGCTACCTTTGTACAACCTTACGTCTCTCGTTAAACGTTGAAAATAAATAAGCGTACTTAGATCAATTTTATTGTAAAATCACGAGCTGATTCCATTCAATGACTACGTATGTAGATATTTACACCTAATTAAGGATAGTTTTGGGTAACAAATTTAGTGGGTGACTTTTTTGGAAAGAAAGTAGGTACATGCCTTTTAGTCCTTTTATGTAGTGAAAAAAAATAGATTTTATTTGGTCTTAGGCCCCTAGGGGTTTCTTTATTTAGTGTGGTCTCAAATGAATGATCTGTGGGGTCGAAAGGTTGAAAATCGAATATCGATTTTATTATTGATAATCTAAGACTTCTTTCAAGAAAATTGAGCTGGAGTTGTGTTTTTTCAAAGACCCATTTTCTCAGGACTCCCTCATCTACAAAAAATCCTATCCCTGTTTACAAGACCTCGATTGAAAAAAGTTGTAAACAAAAATCATACACATTTCTGTGAATATTTTTGTTCATAAAAAAATTTCGATCCGACCCCTCTCTTTCCTTCAATTTTGCATAATACATGTGAAAGTAAATCTTGAACTTCAGTTGTACAGCTTGCAGTCATCTCTTGAAACGTTATTGTTTATTTTGCCTTGCCCCTTCAATTTTGAGAAAATTTGATTCAAACCTGAAATTTTGTAAGGTGATCCCTGGACACTCTGAAGAGTAATCTTATACGGAAAATTGCAAGTTGTAACGAGTATTTTGTTTCAACTACTCATCTATGATAAGTTCAAAGTTGTAAATTCGAAGGTGCTATGACAACTTGTTACAACGTATCACATATGGGTAGTTTCAACTGTTCCTAAAAACTTGCACAAGTAATCAGGACAACTACTGAACAAGAATCTTTGATTACTATACATACAACTTATCACAGTTTCAACTACTTGTCACAACTATTCAAGACCAGCACTACAAAATAAGAATCATTAGGTATATACTTCTTCACAACACACTTTACCTGTGAGTATCGAAATGATCCTCAAAATTTCTGAATGGATAAGAATTCCACAACTTTGATTGCCGTTTTAAAGAGATGATTTTCTGAAATTGGTAGCATTTTGAGACGTACCTACTCTTTTCAATCTATGTAGGTATCATCATTATTTTTATGACTAGAAATCCAATATTCATACACAAATCAAAACAATGTATTTTGGAATTTCTTCATCCATACTCTATAAACTTTGGAATAACTACTATTCTGGGCTCCTTATCACATAAACCACCCAAGTGACTGAATTTAATTATCACGCGGACTTAGGGAATTTCACTACTTGTTGTGAAAGTATCTACTTTTTCATTCTCTACAATAGTATAGATAGTGTCCAAGTATTCAAAGTTGTTGCATTCTTATCCATTCACAACAACTTCTGAAGAACAAGTAGTTTATCATATTGAAGAATCATTGCAAGTAAATGAATACTTTTCCATTTCTTGTTGAAGAACAAGTTATTTTCCAAATTTACAGCTTGTTAACAACTACTGATAACTTTGTGATGACTATTCACTACGTGTAATTTTCCGTAAAGGTGACTTGTAAGATTTCTTTTTGTATATTTAAGACTTTGTCACACAAAATAAAAAATAAAACCCACTTTGGGTGATAAAACCTGAAAAAAATCGAAAATAAAGATCATCCCAAGATTCCTATACTTGGGTATTTCAAAGGTGAGCATTAATTTTCGCAAATACTAGATTCCAGCAATGTAAACTAGGATTGTAGGTGCATCAAAGGGTTCTTCGTACATTAAATACGTATGGTGCTCACACATCATCGAACTTCTTTAATGCTTTGCATCACGAAAGGTATTCTTTCGGTGGAAAAAAGTTTTCATTTTGTACCAAAGTATAGCTAGATCTGGGTTTATGTGCCTAACACGCCTTAGAAGGTAAAAAGAATAATTCAAGCGATAAGTTCACAAGGATATAAGACAATGAAAATGCATTCGAATACATCTTAAACAACAAAAGAGAATCGGGTATACATGCGACATTTACATAAATAAACGAGCATTGATACAGATTCCTATTTAAAACTATTCAACGTTGGAATTGTAATAGGGAAACTCGGGCGTTGTTTGTATACTACACGAAGAGTTCACACAGCGTGTTTTTCACGAGCCTAAAAACAATCATTAAACGAGCTCGGCGAGATGCTGTTTCGTTTTCAATTTACAGCTAGTTTTTTTTTTTTTCAAACACCCCTTCGCCTTCACGTCCACGTATATGAATACCTCTTTTAGCTCTCGGGGTGATAACGAGGCGAATAATAATTTATTAAAAAAAGCTTTTGATCATAGTCAGCAGATATATTATCTTCTCCGGTCGAGCTTATATACTGAATACATTCGAAAGTTTGGAAATCTGCCCGAA
Source organism: Balanococcus diminutus (assembly GCA_959613365.1). Classification (NCBI taxonomy): domain Eukaryota; kingdom Metazoa; phylum Arthropoda; class Insecta; order Hemiptera; family Pseudococcidae; genus Balanococcus; species Balanococcus diminutus. The sequence continues at coordinate 29,738,747 of OY390715.1, read as the reverse complement.
ATACTAAGACGTCGACGACGTCGTCGTTCAACTTGCCGGCATTTGATTTAATCTTGTACCAGCCAGTAAATTCGAACCGAGTTGCCTTCGGATACCGCCATTTATCACGCCAAAAGTAGGCGGTCTTTAATTAATCGTTTAACGCGGTTCAATGCGCGTTATTCATAATCGCCGCTAATTAACATCAAGTGTCACCGTTACTTGTAAACTTTTAAACCACCGTTCGAGATGATGTCACCCTCCTAGGAAGGTATTAGCACTTGACAAACTCAATGAGTACAGTTTAGAATACCGAATCGGGTAACTCGTATAATGTTTAAAAAACTTCTTATACAATACTGACGACGCTGGTTCGAAAGAGCAGCCTGAACGAGGATTAAAACTGAAAAGGGAAATTCGCAATAAGAAACGAAATACGAAAAATAGTAATAAAATATGTAACAGCAAAGTGGCCATCTTTCAAGTTGAAAAAAACGAAACCGATAAGGCTGTAAGACGCACATGTCCAAATCTCATTCTCAGATTTCAAACCCGAATACAAAATCATTTCTTATTCAAAAAATATATCAGTGTCATTTGACGCAATCGTTATAAACTAATGGTCTGTCAAAGTTGAAGCTTTCTTTTCTCATATTTAAAAAAATACCGAAAATCCAAAAACGTATAACGTAAGAGTCGGGGACAATTCGTTCATGATAAATGTCTTTCGCACGACGAAACAAAACCCACCCAAAATAAATAAATAATATCTTATTCAAAACGAAATTAAAACCAGCGCCACGAGCGGTTCGACATATCGAAGAATAATTTGCGGACTTCATTTCGAACATACGAGAGTAAGTACTCTCGACGTGTTGAAAAATTCCTAATGATGAGAGTAAACGCTCGACGATGAATCTGCAGCATTAATATGTGCTTTGATGTGGTACATATCGATTTTTAAATACTTATGCCACGCTAAAGATGGAACGAAGCTTCGAGGTGGAATTAATGGGAAAAAATATAACGAAATGAAAAATTGTCTAGACGTTAGGTAGGCCAAGTGGAAAAACGCCGCTTGATTGCGGTATTGTGTGACACGATACGATATAACAGATTTTTTTTTTAATGTTTAGTTTGCTCCTCGTCGAATGAGTGTGTTAGAGAAATACATCATTTCTCTCGCCAGTTTTTTAAGGTGTGATTCGTTAAGTATAACATTGGAGATTTTTTAGGTCGTCGGAATTGAAGTAATGCGATTTGGAAAGAATTCCGGAGAAATTGCCTAAATGGTTGAAATTCTATATTAAATTGAACAAAAAATGAAAAAGTTGTGGATTTCGTTTTTCCATTTTCCAAAAAGTGAGGCTGCCGGCTGGTTGTTAATTTACGAAATCTTATGTAGGTATTTACAATGCCAAAATTTAACGAATCAATTTACAAAACTGTATAAATTGAAAAAAGCTTCAAAATTCAATAAGAAAACAGATCCGAAAAATTTATTAAAATTTATTGAAACAATATTTCGTAGAAAGTTTGATAAATCACAAAAAAATAGGTAGGTAATTAAAATAATTTAAAAAAAAATAAAAAACCAAAAATTCTTCCAATTAGGTTGAATTACTAAATTTTTAAAAATTCAATAAATTCGAAAAAATTAAAATTTATAGATTTAACAAATGGATGAATCTTCTGAAATTCTGCAATTGAATGAAAAAGTTTCTTAAAATGTATTAAATTGAAAATTTGTAAAAAATTCAACATATTAAAAAAGTTCTCCTACATATTTTCATAAATTTAAAAAAAAATCAAAATTCATCAAATTGAAAAATTTATAAATTTGATAAATTCAAAACAAGAAAATTTATAGAAATTTATTAAATTAAAAAAAAAAAAATCAAAATGAGTCAAAAATTTACGAAGACTGAATAGACTGAAAAAATCTCTTAAATTAAAACAATTAGAAAATTCTTCAGAATTTATTAACATAAAATCTGTGAAAAATTCAATAAACTCTGAAAAAATTGAATAAAAATAAAAATTCATTAAAACATACCAAATTGAAAAAAAAACTTTTTAAAAAGATAGATACCTACCTAATTATTAAAATTTAAAAAAAAATGAAAATTTACAAAAATTCGACAAATTGAAAATTCTCCAAAATTTAATGAATCAAATTAACTATTTCAAACCCGATGAAAATTCGTAAAAATTCAACGAATTAAAAAATTTTCAAAGTTTCATAAATCAAAAAGAGCCTTCAAAATTCATTAAATTCAATAGTGTAATAAATTTTTTAAAATAAGTATTGAAAAATTTGTAGGTAGTCAAAATTTCATAAGTCAAAAATAGACAAAAAATGAATTTATACCTACCTATCGAAAGAAATTTTGAATATTTGTTGAATAATTTATCTTTTTTTCAGAATTTATCAAGTACCTACCTACAAAAATTGAACAGTTTAAAAATTCTTTAAAATTTATAAAAAATTTAATCAATTTAAAAATTTAAAAATTTAAGAACTGAAAATTTTCAAAAATTCAAAAAAATAGGATTATTTTAAAGATTATTCTTTAGTTTTTGAAGAAAATTTTTTCATTTCTTTGAAAAAGAGAAATATAGATTTTGTAAAAAAAAAAGGAAAAATTTTCTTAGTTCTAAGCTCTTTTAAAAAAGAGGAATTCTAAATTTTTGAAAAATAAAAATGTATTATTTTTATAGAAAACATATTCTCAATTCTTTTAAAAACAATTTAAAAATTTTGGTCTCCATTTTTTTTCTTGAAAAATGCGTACCTAGTACCCGCGTAGGTAAACCTTTCAATTTCCGGAAGAAAAAAATCATAAATCAGAAAAAATATCAAAATTCATTCAATTGAAAATTTGTGAAAAATTGAATAAATTGAAGAAATTTACAAAAAAAAAGTACCCACCTTATTTAAAAATAAAAATTAATATAGGCCTAAATTTTAAAAATTTCGGAAAATAGACAGTCAAGATTTCATAAATAAAAACTTACAAAAACTGAATAAATGGGAAGAAAATTCCAATATTTGAACAATCAAAAAATTCTTCAAACTTGTAAAACACCTGCGAAATTTATGAAGAATTCAATAAATTCAAAAGAGTAAAAAAAATCAAAATTCTTTAAAATAATTTTATTAAATCAGAACTTTCTTGAAACATTTATCAAATTGGAAATTTTTAATTAAGTAATGAATTTATGAAAATTCAAAAAATTAGCCAAAATTAATAAATTGAAAATTTATATAAAAAATTGAACCAAAAATCTGAAAAAAACTGAATTAGAGAAAAAACTTGAAAACTTAATAAGTCGACGAATTTCTCAAAATTCATTACTCACGTTACAAGAATTTGTAAAAAATTGCACCACTCGACGTTGAAGAAATTTCCAAATCGTAGAAATGCAATAAGTTTGAAAATATTAAAATATTAAACATTATTAGATTGAAATTTTTTCTAAAATGTAATGATTAAAATTTATTAAAAATTCTATAAATTGAATTAAGTTAATAAATCCTTCATAGATTGAAAAATTTTACAAACTTTGTTAGGTATAGGTTTTGAAAATTAGTAAAAAAATTAAGAGAGTGGAAATTGGAAAAATTTTGTAAATCGCAAAAATATAAGAAAATCAGAAATTCGTAAAAATTGAAAAATTAAAAAAAATATATATAAAAAAAATCAGCTAAAAAATTAGGCATTTAGATAAGCACTTAAAATTTAAAAATTGTCAAAAATTTATTAAATTAATTTTTTTTTTTTGAAATTTGGTAAAAAGAAAACATGTGAAAAAATTCAATGAGTTGAATAATTTGAAAAAACCAGAACTTCCATAATTTTGGAAAATCACCAAAAGTACGAAAAAATACAATCATTCAGAAATGAGTTTCAAAATAAATGGTAGGTGGGTAATTGGGTATTTATATTTAAACAGACTAGATTTACTCATTTGTAGGTAAATTACGTATTTCAAGTACATCATCGCCACGAACTATTATTATTTATTATTATTCATTTATTTTCTTGCCATGATACTAGGACCGATAATGATGTACTCATTTCAATTATTTATAAAAAGTAAACATCGGAGGTCATCTTTTTTAAGACAAAATTTTTTGCGGTCACATAAGAGTTTGCCAAAAGTTACCAAATAGCTTCACTTCACAGTTAGAATTATTTTAGCATTTAATACATAACACTTCTATTTTTCTTTCGAAAATTCCAAGCTTTTTCGAAACATCTCGATAAATTAGGAACCTAATGTTAAATAATTTACAACGCCGATCGGTTTTATTTCCATAAAACGAGAATAAATCTCGGAGTAATTTCCACTTCTTTCTATAAACGCTAATGGCATTGCAGATGAACCGAAGGCCAACACACGAGCAATTTTTGCTGGTAAAATTCCAAAATATTGTACCAACATTGCCTCATCCTGCAAATCATATGAATTTTTCATCACTTTTCCAATATAAAATAAAAAGGAAAAAACCACGACGCGACACATTTAGGTACTAACACAAAAGACGCGGATGAGAGAAAAAAAAGGCAAAAAAAACTTTTTTATATTTAAACGACTCGGTAAAAAAAAGGTGTAAAAAATACGACATTTAAGTCGCATAAGCGAGACTTCAAGACGAAAAAAAAAATCCTAAATTTAACCGCTATATCTACGTAAATTTACAAGGGCAAAAAAAGTTACCAGCACGTTGTATGTTAAATGTAGTAAAAAAAAATACGCGAATTCAAATATGTCTGAGTTTTCGCGTTACCCGAGTGTAATGCAATATATGAAGATCAAACCGATGGAAAAAGTGAAAATAGAAAAAAATGAAATATACAAAATTACAGAGCAAAAAGAGTCTGTGGAAACGAGTCTCGAACATATGTGGTAAAAAGCGCGAGCATACAAAGAGAGAGAAACGTACGGAGAGAGAGAGAATAAATAGAAATATCGGAAATTGAAGCTAAAAGCTTTACAGTTATAAAATTATGAAGCTGGCTGTAATGGGAGTGCGAGCGGCATTGCGCTTGCATTTTTAGCTTAAAAGTAAGTAATGATTTGTGCGGTTAACCTGTCAGTATATGTGCGGGAAACATATTTAAGAATTTATTCTTAAACTGCGAAAGGGCCGGGAGTTCGTTTAAAAATGTTTATTTGCAGTCGGCGATGGCGGAGGGCCAGGATAGGAATGATAGTATCGTTTCCTTTCGCTCGCCGCTAACTAAAGATTTATTGACTACGGAGTTTCCATGGATACATTTTGCCCAAATGTTTTCGTTTCGCATCTATCCCAGCTCACGACTCGCAGGAGCCGTCTCACCCTGGCATTTTACAAAAAGCAAAAAACCTGCCCTCCCGTTACACAATTTCCTCACATATGTCTTTATAAGTTTTCCGCCTTATTAGAAACACACTAAAGAAACACTTTCACCGGTTATACTCTCGTATATGTATTTTGATTCGATGCATCTTCGCAGACTCCAGTACCTACTCACTTTTTATCACTCGTACACACCTACATATTCGTCCCGCCTCACTCTCCTACCATTTCAAGTACGAAATGAAAGCCTTTCGGCCAAAGTACGACTCACTTTTCCTGCTACTTTTTCGACTTTTCCCCCAACATCTCGTAAGGCAGCCTAGACAGGAGTTTATTCAAATTTAAAACCTTCTCCGATTGGTTACAGAATATCGAAAATGTTTAATATTTTTATATCTGCTCAAAAAACGTTCAACTCGTATTTCTAACATCATGATAAAAATCGCCGCCGACATTTCCAACGATTACTTGGAAATTCGGTTTATATAAAGTACACGAAAGTTACGGTTTCGGTTTTTTTTTTCAGTTCTTCATCTCCTCATCGTGTAATATATTTATATGTGTATATATTATATTAGGTTACTTCTATGAGGTTTATCTCGGCTTCTCGCCTTCCTGCCTCAAGTATATCCTAACATTTCGAGATTCGGTTTTACATGCAAATTATTATTTTTTTCCTCGTGTAAATAAACATTAGTAAAATTGAAATATGAATCGAACGACGCCTTTTTTTTTCTTTTTTTTTCAAATCAAATATACAACGACTTATGGTATTTATTTATATCTGCACTATATGAGTTGCATGAATATATGCATAGGCAACGTATCGGAAACACGATTCACTTAGATAGGAGACAATCGAGAAAATGTTGAGTATCTTTTTAAAACGCAATGCAATGTACGATTAAAAAGCAGTCTAGAGAATGCAGAATTATCGCGTATTCTTTGTCACATCGAGGGGGAAAAATTCCAATCTATTTTACGTGCATTTAAATGCAGTATTTTAAAAAATTTCAAACAAAGCAAAATGTTTTAATTTAAAATTGAAATTAGTGTGGTGGGGTAGGAGAGGTCAGGCCAGTCTAGAAAAATTTCCAGCAATATGTACTTACCAATAGGGAAAAATTCCTGAAGACTCGAATAGATTCATGTAGGCAGTTCAGATGGTGCTTCCAACCAATAAATTGATTCCTAGAACAATAAAAAAAAAAATCATAATGTAGAAAAATAAAACAAATGGAATACAGTGATTAATTCATTCAATTTTGTGGGCGAGGGGATTTCTTCCCTGCAAAAATAATTTTATTTGAGAATTTTTTCTGCAACTTTTTTCATTTTTAGGGAAAAATCTACTCTCAAAAATACTCTCAGAAAATCGCTCAAAATTCATCTTTGAAAAATTTTCCAACACAAAAATTAACCTTGAAAATCAACTTCTTTAAAAAATAAATTTAAAAAAAAAATGGGAAAAAATTTTCATTAAAAAAAATCAAACTTGGAGGATGTACCATATTTTTTTGTTCAACGCAATTCTGAATCGATTAAACCAAAATTGTTGGGGCATAATTTTACAAATTTTACTTTATCAAAAGAATGGGGTATAAGAGATTAAAACAGTTTTGTATGCTTTAAATTGGTTTTCATTTTGGATATTTGGATTTTTTTTGTGATCTCACCCCCATGTTTTTTAACTTCATCATCGAAAATAATCCTTGTTTTTCATTTTTTTCCCCAACTGAATTTTAAGTATACCTCAGTCACCCTTCTTTATTCAGAAAAAATAAAAAAGTGACAGATTTTCAAAACTTTTTCTTTTTTTTTTGATCAAGTATCACTCATCAAAATTGCTCCATTTCAGGAGAATGAATTTTCAATTTTTTATTTTCCTCCACGTAAATTTTAAGTAGTACCTTGAGGTACCACCAATCTTTCAAAAAAAAAAAAAAAATTGAAAATAATTCCATTTTTTCATATTCCTCTATAAAATGAATTTTAAGTGTTGCCACTTTTATAGGTAGGAAATCAAATGCAACTAGGTATGTATTTCATAATTATGACGAGTAAAAAATTTTTGCTTTTTTTTTTTTTGATAATAGGAGTCTCAAGGTACCACCTGAGATAAAGTTGTGAAAAAAATAAAAAATTTTAGGGTGGAGTGAAAAAAATCGATGGCCTTTGATTTTGCTCATTTTTGTATAACATGTTGTTCATTTTGAGTTGAAAACTATTCATGACATTTTTAGCCCCTACGTTACTCAGGAGAGGGTCAAGGGGGATTATTTTCGAAGAGAAACGCAATTTCAGATTCTGCATCGACCTGAATAGTTGTTTTTTCGATTTGAAGCCATATTCTTTTCTACAACCTGGATTTTCTGTTTTTCAAAATCATTTTTTTTTGCCTAACTTAAAAATTATGCTTTCTATGAAATAAAGTATAATGACCATTCTAGTAGAGCATAAAATTTGTCACCCAGTGCATATCTTAAATTTTTACGTTGACTCGATATTACGAGAGAAAAAAAATAAAATGTACTTGCTTTTTTTTTTCGTTTTATTTTCTTCTTTTTTTTCTCTTTCTCTTGTAATATCGAGTGAACGTAAAATTTAAGACATGCACTGGCTGGCAAATTTTACACTCTACAAGATTGGTTATTACACTTTTTTTCAGAGAAACCATGGTTTTTACGTTAGGCGAAAAAATTGATTTTGAGATGCTTTAAAAACACAGATCTTCAAACATAAAATCGATGATGGGGGGGAGGATTAGATTGCTTAAAATCGAAAAAACAACTATTCAGGTAAAAGCAGAATTTCAAATTGCTTCTAAAAACTCGCGTTACAGATTTGGTTTGGAGGAGGGGTTGGGGTCAAAAACGCAAAAAAACACGTTTTTTTCTCTCTCGAAAATGGGTCCTCTTTGAGACGACATGGCTCCTCTCTAGAGTGAGCTAGGGAACAAAAAGTTGGTATGGAGAGTTCTCAACACAACATTTATTCAAAGATGAGCAAAATCGAGGACCATCGATTTTTTTCACTCCACCCAAGTGACTTTGGGCTCCACTTGAAATTAATTTAAAGCAAAAAGTAAAAAATATGGAATTATTTTCTCAAGAAATAAAAAAACCTTGGAGGGGCAAGACTTTGAAAAAATACAAAAGTTCAAAATAAGAGCCACCTTTATCATATGCTCCATCAGGAGTTACTTTCAATTTTTATCTCCCTTGCCCCTTCACTTTTCAAGATAGTCACCGTGTGCATATATACAATCTTTTGTTCGTTATGGGTTGCCTATTCACCTCGTGGACGGAACTACATCGGCTATGAAACACCCTATATACTTAAAGACAAAATGTACCAAAACGCGAATCGCAAATTGAGTATCACTTTCTTTTAAAACCAAAACCTTTAAAGTATTATGGCGTCGTGAAAAACGACGTAGTTAAATTTTTCATTTTTTAATATCTTTCTCGGTATAATATAACAATGCATGAAGCATTTTTCGGTGTTAATATCGTGTAAATTTTTTTCACCATTTTATGCTTTTAAAAGCTACGAATCTAGTCCACTTTTAGGCACCGTATTTGTAATAAAATTTAATTTAACAAATGCCACATCCGCACGTCGCGTCGTCGGGTCGTAAAACCAACCGGCGAATTCTCATCCTATGGTTGGTACCTGCGTTGAATTCATAGAATAGAAATGGCACCCGGGGATGTCCTCTAGAAGATATTCGCCGTGTGGTAAAAACTCACCTTAAAAATGATTTTTATCCGGGAGCGAGGCCTTATGCAGGGGTAATGTTTTGAAAATATGGTACATGGTAAATACATAAAATAAGTTGCAAAGAGGTGGTACTTGGGTGCCAATTTGGTAGAAAATAAAATTTATTTATTTCAATCGCACTTCTCTATACTTACTTGTATCGCACGCCCACCCACACTCTTATTACCATCAAATGTCGCAATTTATTCTCTTTTCACCTCCTACATATGCCATTTAAAAATAAATTCGTGTTTTTACAAACGTGAAAGGAGAAAAAAAACACTCGGGCCTGTTTTTTTTCCCCTTCTTCAACCGCAGTAAAAATTACTCCACCACATTGAGAGAACATTCTAATAAAGCACCGTTTTGTCCAGAGATTTGATTTAAACGGAAGTAAATTTCCGCCCTTTGCTTCGTGTTGGCGGATATGTAAACTCTTTTTATTTTCTTTATCAAATTTGTTTGCCTTGCCACCGCACGCTCGCGCTCATAGGCCCGATGTTTATTTCCAAGAGTTCGCTTTAAGGTATTCTGCTGTTTTCCACTCTTGCAGACTCGTATCACCGCATTACTTCTGCAACAATTACGCCCTGACGTCAGTACCGTCGTGAGGCGGATTTTATATCTAATATCCGTATGAACCTTTACCATAAAATATATCTACTCATTTCATTTTAATAATTTAATTCTGAAAGGATGGATTTTTTTGCAGAAACCCCGTACACCTGGACTGCGTTTTGTTTACTCGTACTAACTTTCCTCAGGCGTCTGTCAGATTTTCTGTGTAAAAAAATAGTTATTTATTTTTTCTAACTTTCATTTAATTCTACCAAATTATAATTGATATGTTAGGGAACTGTTGGTGCATTTTACCAGTTTTTCGTGTTTTCATTTCAATTGTAGGTATCATAATTCAAGTGTAAGGATATTTATATGTATGTGTAATGTGTATATACGAGTGCTAAAAAAAATGATTCCAGTTCTTGTACCAAAAATTTGCTATAATATATACAGAGTGTACCAAATTGAGAGTAAAGCCTTCAAACCAGAAACTATGCAACTTATGGTGAGTGAATGTAAATATATTTGCCTAACATTCGGAATGTAGGGTCTGAGTTATGCTCATTAAAAAAAAAAAAACTTTTCCAGTAGAAAGTTATGAGCAAATAACTTGTTGAAAAATTGCTGAAAAAAGTCATATTTAAAATTATATTGAAGTTATTTTTCTTGAATAATTTTTTTCAACCGTTTTTCTGAAAAAAGTGCTTATGTAACTCTTCATATGCATCTTAAAAAAATTCATTCAAGAAAAAAAAATTGAAAAAAAATTAATTACGATTTTTTTGTATGTTTTTCAACAAATTATTTGCTCATAAGTTTTGATTGGATTAAGATAGAAGGATGTGGGTTGCATCATTATGAAGAGCAGATTTTTTCGTTCTGAAAAGTCGATAATGACAGCTTGGCCATAGGACAACTTTATGAGTTATTACAGAAAAATAAGAAAAATTGTCACTTTTTTTAGATACGAGGTCTGGCTACGAAGTAATGATACTGATTTTTTTGCCGCGCTTGTGGTAACACTGCGAACCCAAAACTTCGCAAGCGTGATCCTCTATCCCCTCTTTATCGATAGACACATTGGAGACCTTCGTGGCATCATTTGTTCTCCAGAACTTTTGCGTTTTGTAAGAACATGACAGTGGTGCTCGTTACAAAAATGAGTCTAGGTAATTTCGAAAAATTGATCTAGGTAATTTCAAATTGCTGTGCGGGTAATTTTCAAAGCAAAAAATTGGTAAAAATGGTTTGTGATGAAGTCTTGAGTCATACTCGGATATTCCAAAAACATAAAAATTTTAAAAACGATCGAAAAAGCACCTTAGAGTGAGCCGCGAAGTGACAATCCGTATAAACTTCAAACAAACAAGAATGCGCAGCGCGTGCGCACTCTTATTCACCAAGATTGGTGCCTAACCAGTTCGTATCACCAGGGTAGACGTGACCAACCCATTTCCACCCCAAAGTGCTCGACTAGGGGTCCTGAAAGTCCCTCCAGACGTTGTGAACACTTGGATCCTCCATCACAATAATGCACCTTGCCCTCCTGCCTTCTACTCGACACAATTTTTGACCTCCAGAGACGTTCCTATGGCACTCCAACCCCCCAACCCCCTCAATCTATCATTCTGTGACTTTTTTCTATTCCTTCGGTTCGAATAAGTCGTAAAAGGAACATATTTTCTGGGCGCGACAGTCGTTCAAAAATTTGTAACGAGGCAGCTTGAGGGGGTATCACTTTAGGCGCTCCAGAGGGGTTAATAAAACTGGAAAATCCACAAAAATTTGTGTGTAGTTGTAGAAGGGTACTACTTATAAGGTGATAACATCAAAGTTGATTAAATTTCCAAAATCTATTTTTTATGAATTTTGTATCATTACTTCGTAGCCAGACCTCGTACATGTTTTTCCAAATATTTCGCTCCTTGTCAACTTATAAAAATGGACAATCCCATGAAAAAATTCAAGACAAAATTTTCCATCCGATGCCGCAACGCACAACTCTCTAACAACTATTGTAGTTCTTGTGAAATGCAAGGTTGAAAACACTCAGCCAAAATGAGAAAAAAAAACCGATGAGCATAACAACCCCTGCATTCCTGAGGTTAGGCAAACGTACCTACATTGACTCGCCATAAGTTGCATGGTTACTGGTTTGAAGGATTTACTCCCAATCCGGTACACTCTGTAGTTTTTTTCAAGGTGTTGGTATTTTGAAATATTTTTTTAAATATTAGTACTTCAAGAAAAATTTTAAAAATACATCTCTTGGAGAAAATTCAGACGAAAAATTTTCTGAGAAAAAAGTTGAACATTTTGCTTTAAAAAATCTAGGAAACAGAAAAATTTTGATGAAAAATTTGATCAACAATTAACTTCCCTGGATTTTTTTTTTTTTTAGCCGAATTTTTTTTTTTTAATTTAGGCTATTGTGTCCGACCCTAATTTAGAAGGAGGGGGGGTAGAAGAGTTCTGACCCCATTTCTCGACGTTTGGGACCAAAAGAAGACGATCTGACACATGTCACATATTTTTTTTTTTTTTATTTGGAAAAAATTGATGAAGATCAAAAAAACAACTTTGCGGATAATAAGAGAAAAAATGGAAATAAAAAACAGTAAAAATCAATTTCTTGCTTTTAGCATTTTTTGCTTAGATCTTTGAAAATTAAGATGATATAGGGCTTTTTCAAAACTGGTTATTAAATTTTCTAAGATTTTCGAAGATAGGCAAACAAATCACAGAATTTATTTTGCTTCTCTCAAAAATAAAACTCATTATATGTATTGTCATAACATAATTTTGCAATTCTCAAGTCTCACTTGTGACCATTCACTGACACTCAAATTTTGAAGGAACATCAATGAGACATGAAAATTGCATGATTTCGTGAAAACAATACTTACATGAAACAAAATAATGAAAATTTTTGAGAGTAACAAAGAAAGTTATATTTTATAATAAATTGTAAAACTTTGAAAACGCCAATTTTCAAAAAAAAAAAAAAAAATTATGGTTTTAATTTTCAAGGGAAGATAAAAAATGCCAAAAGTAAAAAAAAGTTCATTTTGTTTAGTACTACCCATAATATTCAAATTATTTTCCTTACCCCATTAATTTTTAACATAGGCAATATGTGTATTGTTTATATTACATCTTTTTGTTCCTTATGAGTTGCCTAATCACCTCGTAGAAGGAACTACATCAGCTATGGAACACCCTGTATAATCGAAACCCTTCATTCAGCCATTCAATTTGGCAGTATACTTAAATGAGTCAAAAATACAGGTGTTGAAAGTTTTCATTCTTCTGACTCGTTCCTATACGTGCTGTTACAACCATTATGAAATAGTTTGACACGCGTACCTACCTACGTGGATCGCGTACCGTTTTCAGTAGAACCAATTACCATAATTCTTTCGAAGCGGGCAAACTTCATTTCCTTATCAAATCGAATAATTACGTCAAATTACTATTTGGACGAAGGTGTTTCGTCGACTGTAATTCTATTTCGAATTTTCACGATACTCGGAATGTTAAACGTTACGAAGGTGGCATCGTTAGTAATAATTTCTTTATCGATGTATCGTCAGTGTTTTTTTTCTCTCAAGCAAATATTTCATTAACCTTAATTTAATTCATTTACTTCGACATTATGTTTTATATCGGAAAATTTCATCCTGAAAGAATTTTTCTTTTGAAAATCTCGATTCGTTTATTTATATTTATTTTTCGAATCGAACCCCAACGAGAGGATTTGTTTTTGAAATATAATTTCATTCGAGAAATACATTTTTAATGAAACGAACGCTGAAACATTAAACTTTTTAATAATTATTTCAAAGTGTATTTTTCATTTGGAAAATGTAAAATTCCAATGGCGGAAGAGTTTACTCAATTAAGGTAGTTTTCAGCAAAACAGATCGAAATATGTTAATTTTTCCTCCAAAAAATAAACACAATTGTAATATTTTAAATACATTTTTTGAAAATTTTCCAACAAACTAGACTCATTAACATATTCTATTTGGGTAGCAAATTGACTTCGTTCTAAATAAGGAAATTGTTATGTCCTATTTTTCGTTGTCCTGCGCTTATTCGATGAAAATTATTCGATAAGTATGTTTACTCAGATTAGGAAATTGTAATTTGCCTGCGGAGATTTGAGAAAAACTTCGTTATTTTAAATGTTTAATCGTAAAACTCAAATTAGGGGAAATGTTGGAAGGTGAGTAGAAAATCATATTTTTTGAAAGTCAACTGAATGGGAAAAATTCAGCCATTAATCCTTTCGTGTCTGGAAAGAAACTGGATTTTTTTTTTCAATTTTCATACTTACATATTTTAACATAACCTTCATTGTGTATTTTCAAAAAAAAAAAAAAAAAAAAAAATCAGGTATCAGTGCAAAATATCAGAAATTGTCCAAATCTCAAGTCTGATCACCCTAAAAACTCAAAAAATAGATATTTGAATGAGGAAATAGATACAATTTTGTAACAAACTCATAAAACTTCAAAAATTAATTAAGTAGGTAAATTTTAAAAATTTTAATTGAAGATTTCAAAAAAACTTCAAATTTTAAAGATTTATCAACCTCAAAATTTTTTTAACAAATTTTTCCAATCTCTGAAATGACCTTAAAATTGACTTTGAAATTTTCAAATCGTCCTGGGAGGCACAGTTAGGGAGCCGACAAGCTGGAATTTTTTTTCTTGTTTTTCGAATTATTTAACACTACTCAGAATTTTTCAGATTTTTGTCATTTTTTGGGAAGGGGCTGGCATGACGGTCGCATAACAAGAAATTCAGGAAATCAATAATATATGCCATTTTCCATTCTTAAAACTATCGGAAATGACATAGTATATTATTCGTTTCTTGGATTTTTAGGGACCCCCCCCCCCCCAAAAAAAAAAAAAAAAAATCTGAAAAAATTCTGTGTAGTGTAAGACAGTTTTGAATCCAAGGAATATTTGTTTCAGCTTATCAGCTCCCAAACTGTGCCTCCAAGTACAATTTTAAAATTTCCAAAGTCATTTCCTAGGTCATTTCAGGAACTGGAAAAATCTGAAAAAATTTCTTAACATTTCCCTTGGGTAGGTACTTGTTCCTATACATGCCAAGTTTGAGAATCAATAAAAAAAATCCGCGAAGCTGGCATTTTTAAGATTAAAATTACGTATTTAAAGGTACCAGCCCCCAGAAGTGAAGTTCGGGATCGCCGATACGCTCTGAAATCATATTTTACCACCACAAATCGGGTGAAAAAATTGAAATGGTCTGGGGACGATTGACCCTCCTTTTCACAGCAAAGCCTTTAAAGTTTTATTCTAAGTAATTTTAAAAACTAATCAAGTGATCAAACGTAAAAAATCTGCTTTTTAAATTTTTTTTGAAAATTTTTAAAAATTAAATTTTCTGCAAATCGCAGCATGGAGTTCTCGTTCACACATAATTTGTTGAAAATTAACCGTCAGTTTTTTCTTAGGACTAGGAACAAAAGAGGTAAATTTGCATTTTACCAGATTATGACCACAGAAATCATTAAATATTGAAACTAGGTCAACGTCCTGCCTGGAAAAATGGTTATAGAATGTTAATCATACAATAAATTATGGCACTCATATAGGTTAATTTATTGTCTTCCTAGTTCATTGTAAATCAATTATACAGCTTCGGAAAAAAAAACACGAAACAAAACTATAAATTAAGCTAGATTGGGGTTAAACCATAAGAATCTATTTTACCCATCGGAAATAAAAATACTGCGTGATATAAGACGCTATGAAAAATTATCTTCACATAATATTTTCTCTGTTTAGGACTGGAATTGTTATCCAGTCTGCGTATGCTTTGAATAACAATAAGCCACAATAATTGCCTATCTGGTTCGCCGTATATATCACAATACACCATTCGTACAACGTTGAAGAGTAAGATAGCCTAGAACACAGTTGATACTCGTTATGGTGGCAAGATTAAAATCTAAATTTAAATTTTCAATGAAACCGGACGGATTTATTGCGTATTCGTTAACGCCTAACGAAAATGAGCGAGGCAAAAAAAAAAAAAAGGACGTGTTCGAAATTCGAAAAACTTCTCGTATCAGTGAAATCACGTATTAGAAAACATGAACGTGGCGCGACGGGAGCAGCCCGGGGGGGGGGGGGTGCAAATATCGGTCATTTTTCTCCGAAGTGCAACGAAAAATAAGTTAAATTAGCGCTATTTATTTAATAATTACGCTCGTAGTAGGAGAAAAACTATGGCGAACTTTATCGGCATTCTGTTTGGGCTAATTCAAACTGTAACGTCCCAGTATCACGTACGTGAAACATTGAAATTCTGCGGGGAACACGTTTTAAATAGGGCATTAGAATTACACGACCATTGCTCGTAATATAATATAATTATTAAGCTTTTTCTACGCTCTAATCCCGCCTGCGTAATTTTCCATATACGTGTTTTCTTCGAATAGAATTTATACAATTTTTTTTTCTCCCTCGCTAACAATATATCATCTACCCGTCGGATACGTAAACGTAGACGACGCGATTTAGTTAGGGAAAAAAATACGCGTATTTGACCGAATAGGGTCGGCTCACACGTATCTGTCACTTATTGCGGGTAAATTTTTGTTTGCAGATTTTTAAGCGTGAAAAAGTGGCTGCTGAGGAAAAAGAAACAAATAGAATTAGCGAGAAAACGAGGCTGGAAAGGTTACTGGGTCTGTCTGAAAGGCACGACGCTGTTATTTTATCCGTGCGACTCAAGAGAAAGACATTCGCCGGATGCCGCTCCGAAGCATTTAATCATTGTGGATGGCGCCATAATGCAACCGATTCCTGAACACCCGAAAAGAGATTATATATTTTGCCTGAGCACCGCTTTCGGAGACGCTTATTTGTTTCAGGTAATTTAACTTTTCACATTTTGGACAATTCATAATGGTAATACTTAATTACCGTTGGCGTTTAGTTGTACGTTACCGTTTTCTTTCCACCGGTGCCACGGTTGAATCGTATATACCATACAAATGGATTTTAATTGTCGCCTGATATGATAAGTCGACACATTTTATAAGCATATTTTTCTTCGTGATGCGAAGACGGAAGTACACAGCTGCGGATTTATTTTTTCCTATTTTATATTTCGAAATTCGAGTCGAATCTTATTACACTGCTTATAATACTGCACACATTTGTGAAAAATTTCTTCATACAGGGTATTTCAGTAAAGAGCATGCCACTTGCAATATAGAGAGTCGGCAACTTTTCGAACATTTGTATATGTATTTGCCTAACTTAATTACTGAAGGTGATGTGAAAAAATTACAATATCACAGAGTATTAATATTCGAAATTGGAGGGGAGGGAGCGGTCCGATCAAAATTTTTGTAATAAGAAAATTCATTCCTAGGACGTCAAGCTCCAACTTTTGTTTGAAAATTTTTTCAATTGGACCACTTCCTCTCTTCCAATTTTGTAAAACACTCCGTAGATGCTTTTTCAAAATCATTATAGTGACGAAGTGAAGGCAGAAGGGGCCAGTTAATTTTTTTTTTTTTCAAACAAAACGTATAAATTAAGGTCCTAAAAATAATTTTGGTAGGACTCCTCCTTCATACTTTTATAAATTTGGGACTTGGGAGGGGTCCAATTGAAAAATTTTTCAAACAAAAATTGTTCATTGAGGTCCTATAAAAAATAATTTTTGTTTTTATAGAATTTTTATCTACCCTCTTCCAATTTTATGTACATAATACTGCTTGGTTTATTTTATCAATAAAACCCTGGTGGAGGAAGGGGTCCAATTGAAAAAATTTTCTTTCAAAAAATTATTGTAACTTGAAGTCCTAGGAAAAATTTTGGTCATCACAAAAATCTCAATTGAACCCCTCCCTCCAATTTGAATATCAAAGCATCTATGTAGTATTGGACTTGGTAAAATTTAACAATGATCCACTTCCATGCAAACTAAGCACAAACCCAGCCGTTTGGACTGTGTGTAGTTTACTCAATTTGTTAACATGGATGTGAATCGTTGTTGATGAATTTTTACCAAGTCCAATACTACATAGATAGTTGATATTCAAAATTGGAGGAGAGCGAGGGGTCCAATCGAAATTTTTGTAATGCCCAAAATTATACCTAGGACCTTAAGCTACAACTTTTGTTCGAAAAAATTTTCAATTTGACCCTGCCCTCTCCACCAATTTCACATGACACTCGGAAAATAATAAATTTCAAAATTAGAAGAATGAGGGGGGAAGGGATCTATTGAAAAAATTTTCAACCAAAAGTTGTAGATTAAAAGATCCTAAAAATATTACTCAATGCAGTTGTGGCACCATTTCACATACCTGTTGTATGTTCAGGCACCAAATTTTTCATTGTGGCACCAAGAAATGATGACACAATGTTTCAATGCTAAAGACATGACGTGAGGAGGTGTGTTACAACACCGCGAGGAGTCTACAGGCAAATTTTTGTGATGGTGCCACAACGACACTTCTTTCATATTTTTATACAAAAGTATAAATATTTGAAAATAGAACCCAGGGGCGAATCCTCCTGGCAAGTTCAATTTTTTTTTTCTTCAAAAAACGTAAAAAAATAGCATTTTTCAATGTCTTATAAATGTGATGATCTGATGAATTCTGCAATTTTTTTTTCTCAAAAATTATTTTGAATAACAATGATAACAGCAGCGTTGCCAATGCTCCCGATTTTCTACTTTTTCAAGATATTGCTGATTTTCTTCAGATCTACTGACTTTCAGCAAAGATTCCTTGATTTTCAGCAGAAATCTCCTGACTTTTTCAAAAAAGTTTCAAAGTTTTATAAAATGTTATCTAAAAAATAGGGGAGCAATTTTTTTTTTAATTTCATCAACTTGAATTTTGGTGATTTTGTTCTCTTTAGACTTCAGTTTATTCATTAGTAGGTATTATTTAAAATTCAATATAAAATTTGAGTTTGTTAGACTTTTATTTATTCGTTTCTCTCAAAATAAGAAATAAAAAACACCTAAATCTACTACATACTTTCTATCTTTTTTTTTTTTTTTTTTTTTTAATGGAAACTCCTGAATTCTACTACTTTATCACGAAAATTAATTTCTCCTGCATCTCCGGATTTTTTCGAATTTTCATTTGGCAACGCTGAATAAAACTTATTTGTCAACTTAAGTCCAAAAAAACCGTGCTATAACAAAGTTTATTTTTTTCAAATTTTGATTTTTATATATTTGCACAAATTTGAGTGGTCTTGAGCGATCGAAAGAGTTTATTCGACTCGATTTAATTTTTTTCCTTTCATTTTGCATGTCTCTCCAAGAATTAACTTTTTCGCAGTATTGTTATTAAAAGAAAACTAATTTTTGGTATTTTGGCCCACCCTAATATACAAACGAAGTTAGGTATAGGTACTTTGATCATAGACTTGATAAAATCCATAAATATACTTTGATGATGTAACACAAATTTTCAAATGGAAATTCGAATTATTGGTGTTGATTTTTATGCAGGTATTTTTCTGCTATACAAACACCAAGCAGGTACATTTTTATTACCAATCATCGAACGAATTATAGCATTTACATCGGTTTTTCCTCTTTTTAAATTTTTTTTTTATTCATTTTTTCATCCAACCAACGCAACGGCTCGAAATTAAATTCGAAATGTCTCCCCCGTGCGAAAAATGCATCAACTATTTCATTACGCGCGTAATTTTTTTCGCATTTCTAAATTGATTCAAACTGTGAAAATATAATTTTTTATTTGAACGACGTCGAATTTAACTTATTATTCGCTATTACGCTGCAAAGTTAAATCTTAATTTTATTTTTTAAATCGCCACTTGGCAACAAACGAGAAGTCCTGCAGATAAGAATGCCTTGAACAGAGCTAGTAAAAAGCTGAAAAATCTTCTGAGTAAAAACACAAACGATACCTTCGAAAATTATCTGCAGAACATAACAGCCACTGATAGCACGGAATATTCATTATGGAAGGCTACCAAGCACCTGAAACAACCATTTTTGCCAGTGCCTGCCCTATGTGGCGCAGATGGGAATTGGGCAAGATCAGATCTCCAGAAAGCCGAGTTGTTTGCAGAACATCTCTCCGAAGTGTTTACGCCTAATGCCAGTATTAGGATTGTAGAATGTTTAGGTTAATGAGAGGGTACCCAATGGGGTACACCTCTCTCACAAAGTCATCGTGTTATATTTTACTCGTCGCGCTTATAGTCAATTTTGTAGACTGATTGTGCTGAAATAAATAATTTAAAAAAAATTTAAAAATTTAAAAAATCGCCACTTGGACTTTTTTTTTTTTTTTTTACATCGTACCTATTCACGTATAGGTAGGTACCTACATAAAACCATTTTCCATAATATTTGCTCAATTAAATTTAAAAATTTACATTATAAAAGGTTTGGACGAGTTTTCATTCATTTTTAAAACAACAAGAGACAAAATTTTGAATATTTACTTTTTTTTGGTACACAGATCTCTGATGTTCAATATGGAAAAAAAATTAATAGAACTTCGCCAAACACCTAAATCCATTTCGGTACGACCTTAAGTATATTTTGGTTTAAAAGTGGCGAAAATTGTGTCGCTCATGCATAAATCTAATGAAAAGTTACATCCTATCAGACGTTATTCGTTTAACTATTAAAAATTTCCAACCGCGAAAATTTATACGTTTTAATATACTTCATTAAACATCAATCTTCCAGTCATTAGGTTTCTTGTATTCGCGAGCTTTTTAATACCTACTTTGAGAGACCTAAATTTAGAGAGACTCCTTTCTATATCGACACTGCACATTTACAAAATTCCTGAGGTATTTGGCGAAAACCTGCTTCACCGTACCTAAGGATTAACACTTTCATCAATGGTCTGGAGCGCGATGAAAACCGAATTTTATTGGCTTTTAAGAGGGAAAAGCTCTTTTCGTAAAAATACACTCGCGAATAACAAGCTGTTTTGTTTATTTTCAGTCGAACTTGAAAATTCGCTGATTACGTAGAGTATACTTTTGAAAGATATTTGTCTAATTTGTCGCAATTTCCAGCAGCTTCGTTAAATTTTATCGACTTGTTAGTTCGGAAACAATAACAGTTTTCTTTCTTTTGCAACTGGAAGGATTTTCGCAAGTTTTTTCCATCGCCCTTCTGACTCGTTAACGTTGTTACGTTTATTCTGTGATAATAAGGTAAACGAATACGTAGAACTGGCGAAAATCGTGTACAAAATTTTCACTGGACTTGAAAAATGCTATTTGGACAAACATTTCACGTTTCTCGACATTGTTTACATTAACGAGAAAATTTAATTTCGTAAATTTACGAATACGACATAGAATTTTCCTCAGAAAGGTTTGTTCCTGGAATTGAATTTTTTTCATAGCAAGCCAGTTTTTCTCGCCTTTCTTTCTTCTTTTTTTTTTGAATAAATAATACGCTGCGAATAAATTATTCGATAAAAGTGAAATGTCTATGAATTATTTGGTCGTAAACAAAAAAGTGAAACTTGAAATAAACAAAAGCGCAAAAAAAATACGCGCCGGAGTCGAAAAATGTGCGCCATAAAAAGAAAAGCTTTTTTGCGGACATTTTTTCGGCGAAAAGTTTACGACAAAGGTTTCCTTCTTTTTTGCTCAGCATAAACTTTTGCCGTTGTAAATTTACTATTGGACTTGATTCAAGAAATTTACATTTCGTAAAATGCATAGCTTTCTTCGGCGTTCGCCCGGAATACTAAATTAATTACCAAAAGTGGACTTTATCCGTCAACGAATTTTTTCACACAAAGCAACTGTTACTTATCCGTTGAATAATCTAAATGCAAGATCGTCCAATTGAAGATATCGATTCACCGGAGAACCGTTTTACCAAATTGAATTAACGAGTTGCGAAACGACATCGATGGCGGATTTTATTTACAAAATATGCACAGAAAAAGGGGCGAAATCAGTCGACAAAATAATAGAATTATAAATTTCTCATAACCAATGCACATGTTTCTTTTTCACTAAACTTTTCCTCGTTCTTCCGGAAGTGGAACTTTTTCAAAGAGAACAAGCTGTAACGCGAGTAATTTTTAAACACTTATATGAAGTCAAAATTCAAACTTACTCTTTGTATGGTGAGTTAAGCCAGAAAAAAATTTACCAAGTTTTTTTCTTTTTTCAACAAAATGTTATTCTCAAAGGCGTACTTTGAAACAGTCAAAAGTACAACATCGAAGTTCCGTTAAGATACTATCGCTATATCAATGTACAAAAAAAAAAAATAAGCAGGCATGAAAACGCCTCAAGAGCGAAATTTGATGCAAAGAATTCACCTTCAATTTGTGAATGAAACACTCGAAAATTCGTAAGCTCGAAGATTTAATTTAATTTTAGTTTTTTTCTCTTCAAAAAAAAAAAAAAAAAAAAAAAAAAAAAGCTCGTACCTATCTTTAATTTTTCTACATAACTTAATTTTTCTTTGAAAGAATTGCTAAAAGAATGAAATATTTTCAGTATTTTTTTTTCCAATAAGTTCAAGAGAATCATTCGTACCTTAGGTACGTTTTAAACGCGAATTTCATTCAATTCTGATGACAATTAGATAGACACGTTGTCTACTTTTACAACTGAAAAGGGATGGTTCCCCTTGAAGAAAATATCCATATCAATTTTTGGACCTTGAAATAGAGTAAGTAGTACGTCTGCATAAAAAATTTCTATGGCCCGTGGTTTAAGAAGACTTCCACCAAACAAACTCACTTCAGGAGGTATTTTTAGGGAGGGGCAGCTTATTGCATGGTAAAGTACATTTATCAACACTTTTCAAACATTCCTGAAAAATTTCTTAAAAATTGTTTTTCATTATTCTTTGTAAATTATAATTTTTTTGATAATTTTTTAATTTGGTTTTTTTTTTTGAATTTTTTGAACAATTTTATTGCTTGAAAATAATTATACCTACCTACTTTACTCACACTGTTATGAAAAATTTTGAAAAAAATTAACAATTTTTTCAGAAAATTTTTTAAAAATTGTTCACAATAAAAAATTTTAAAAATATTAACAGGAAATGTTTTGAACTCCTTTTCATAATCGTTCACACTCATTTTCCTAAATCTTTCACAATCATTAACTACTATTTATTTATTTATTTTATTTTATTTTTTTCAAAATCTTCGGAAATCATTTTTCACAATTGGGTATCTCTAGTATTTTTTACAGATGTATCTCACAATCGTAGAATAGTTTCTCACAATTCACTATTTTGCTTCTTATACAATATTTTTTCTGAATTCTTCACAACAATTTTTCATAATCAGTGACAATTTTATTTCACAAACCATTGAATCATTTTTTCAGTCTGGCATTTTTTCATGATTTTTCTCAATCTTTCACAATTGTTCCAGAACTCTTCAAAACTTATTTCACATTTCTTTGCAATCAACCCATTGAAATCTTTCAAAACTACATCTCACAATCATTTTTCACAATTTTTCATAACCATTTTAATACCTACCTAATCATTCACAATATTATTTCACAATTATTTCTCACAATCATGAACAATTATTTTTCACAATAATTATTCTTCACAATATATTTTTTTTACAATCGTTCACAAACTTTTTCCCATAATGAAAATTAAAATAGAAAACAAACATTTTTCTTGATATTTTTCCCAATTATTTCTCACAATCCTTTGCAATTTTTCCACGACTTCTCTTGCTATTTCGCAGTCATTTTTCACAATTTTTTGCAGGTTTTTTTTTCACAAACTTTCACAAGTGTTTAATAATTATTCAGAACCCTTCTTCACAGTCTTTCACAATTCTTCACAACATTTTTTCCACCAAATAAAAATAGAAAAAAAACTTAAAAATAAAGTAAAAGTTGAAAATTCATAATAAATTTTGTTTTGATGCTTTTTCCAGTCATAGACCAAACCGGATAAAAGACTCGATAATTGTACGTTGAAAACTAAATAATACACAAAATTGATTTTCAACAAAACCATAATCGATTCTGCAACTTGGATGCTTTGACGAGATACATTTTTAAAAACCCTTTTCGGGGAATGCTTACTGAAAAGCCAACACCAAGTAACCCGGTCGAATTTCCTGCTAGGTTCCAATTAATTTTTCCAATTATAATTGAAATTTGAAACTGGAAAATTATCAGTTCGATTAACAAGCGATTTAATTACGACCGAAAGAAGATCTGTTCCGAGCATATGGTTATCTCGAAGCCGATAGCCTTTCGTTAATGCTAAAGCCAAAGCTGCAGTTGCTAAATTGAAATTACAAATAATTTTATTATTAGAATCGGTATCGGTGTTGCTAAATGGAAAATCGTGGCCCGGTTCTGACCCCTCTTTGAAAACTACGCATTAAATTAATTTCAAAGAGCTATTACGTAGGCACGTTGTCTCTTTGATAGTCGGTCTTAAGGTGTCTGTTTGTGTGATTGATCCACCAACGCAAAGGTCCTTTTACGGTGCCATTTACTACCTCTCTCGACATCTTCTCACCCGTCCAGTTCTGATTCGAATGGAAATTTCGCACAATGCTTCGGCGAATGACGTAAAAATGCTCACCACCGATCAATGTATTATTACATTCGAGTGTGTTTAATGATCAACGTTATTTTTGTGTTTGTTTTTGGTAACCGACAGTTTTGTACATTTCATAATCTAATAAGACTATGTTGAAAATAATAATGGAAAATGAAATTCCATCGTTATCGTCTATTTTTACTACATTGTTGAACGCTTGTTGAATGCCTGCGAAACGTCGTTAGGCTATGGTTATAAAAGCACTCAAACGCTAAACCCAAAGAATCCATGTTTATAAAAATTCATAAAAAATACACCCTTCGTACCGATATAAGTAAAACGGGCAGGAACAAAACAAGGGGCTCCATGGGAATGGGAGAAAAATTTCCAAATTAATAAACACATAATCGAAGAAATCGAGCAACCGAGTCGTAAATAATGACTTAAGCAGCCATACAGAATTATCTCAATTTTCAACCGACAACCACACACACCAAGACGGCTACAATGTAGTAAAATATTATTACATTGATGGTAGTAATTTGTTTTAGAGAACAGTTAACGAGTTATAGCGAAACGATGGTCGTCATTTTTAGGATTACATAAATCCCCCGAAGGTTTAAGTAATTTCTCTCTCGATAATCTACGAATCTTGTACGTTACACAGGCTACCACCGTCGTACATTACTCGTGTATTAGCTAGTCGTACAACGAATCGTTCTCGTAAATGTTTTATCCAAAGTCTTCGTCGCCCTCGCCTATAGGCCGCCAAAACGTATTGAAATTTTATAACCCCTTTCCGCGTACACAGATGTACAAATACTATAATGCTTCGTACAACGCCTAATGTGCCTATTAATGGACTACGAAAACATCAAAAACAAACTCACAGTCGAAATCGTATCAATAGAAGCACGCCTATACGAAATTATCTGCATAATGTAAATCGCAAATACTCCACTGCCAGTATCATCTTGATGAATCACTATTTCGACGTGTCCCCGAGTATTCGAGTCGCAAATTTTACCAAAAATACTACATCGGATGAGAACTGGTTTTACGATCTACTTCACTACTGTTTTATTACTTTTTTTGCCGTAAACTCGATTGATGACAAAAGCAGATAAGAAAAGTCGTTGAGAACATAGATTTACGGCTTTGCCTTCTCCATTGTTTAAATTATGGATTCGCAAAAGCCTACAAAAATTTCATTGGTACTTGAAACATATCGAGGTCAGTTTTATTAGTACAAAATTAGGGAGATAATACATTTAAGAAATTTCGCATCTATTCACAAGAAAATAAGAGGCCTAGGTACCTATATCGAAGAAACTTTGAATATGTTGCTTACAATTCGTGAAAGCGATTCTTGAAATTTTGAAAATTCTCAAAAAACACTCATTGGTAACTCGCTTTTCGCGAGAATGACCCAAAATATTAAAAAATGTTTATCACTTGCAGGACACCCTGTGTACTTCGTGATCATGATTCAAAATAATTACTGATTTATTAGGTATATTAGACGACAAAACAAAACTCTTTCAAAAGCACATACTTAATAATTATCAAAATCAATATACAGGGTGTTCCTCGAGTGATGTAGGAAAATCCGCAGGGTGATTAGGCAACCCATAAGGAACAAAAAAATTTATATACACATGGTGCCTATCTCGAAAATTGAAGGGGCAGAGGAATTGAAAATTAAGGGGAAAAATTTTCGGGAAAAATTTTCTGATCAAGTATCTGAGTAGTACTCAAAAAAATAAACATTTTTTATTCTTGACATTTTTTGCCTATCTTAGAAAATGAAGGAGCGATCGTTCAAGTAACGTACTCTTGCTCCGTCTTCGTGCAAATACCCTTAAATAGATAAGATTTCGATATTGGATTTGTCACTCGTGTCAATTTTCTATTAAGGAGTTTTAATATGGAATACTTTACTGGCAGCTTTTATCAGACCTTTTCCCGAAACTAATCCAATAATCAATGATACCTGGTTAATTTCATCTTGATACAAAGGATTTTCGTGTATAAAAGCATCCTGCACGGTTTTCGGTTTGGAAACTACACAAAATATCACTCCGGGCTCTCTATCCCATACCTATAACAGATCAGGATCAAAAATATCGACTGAAAAGTAATTTCTGCACTGCTCATCAAGTAACAAATGGTGCAAAACTCCTCTCCCCACAATTACCCTATTGAAGGTCATCACTTTTGGGTCATAATTTTTGGTGGTAAGTGGAAATTTTTCAAAAATTTTCAAATTTCTTCACTTGATGGTATTTTTATAGACACTTAAAAAGATCAATGAAGATTAATAAAATTGTCTTACGTAAAATTTATTATGAACCAGAACCAATTCTCTTGCTGGAACTTTTTTCAAACAGTCCACCAGTTTTTGGCTATTCGTTGTAGGACATCCAGTCAATGTGCCCAGGGTAAAAGCTCTTTCGCGAGCCAATTTCGAAGGAATATGGGCGCATGCTGCTAAAGCACTTCCACTTTGACAAATTGCTCGATGGAAAAGCCCTAAAAAATAGACGTGCAACTGTGCAAGGATTTCATCCAACTCTTGCATCTCTCATCCATTACCTTTACTTAAAGGCGAATGCATGTGTAAATGGACACTAACACCACCGGAACTTCCTCCAGCTATGGTTACTTGGCTCGGATTACCACCAAAAGCTGCGATATTTTTTTGAATCCATTTCAAAGCCATTACTTGATCTTTCATCCCGTTATTTCCTGGTAAAACGTGGTCCACAGTGCTCAAGAAACCTGTATTTGTTCCAATATTTTAGTACCTATAAATTGAAATCGAACTCGACTAGATTTGTTCTCAGGCAATTTATACCCGCTTTACCTAATATATTTAGTCTATACTGTATCGTCACTACAACTATATCGAGATCCATAAAATATACCGGGTCATACATGTTACTACTTCCGTCAATGAAAGCTCCACCATGTATCCAAACCATTACAGGTAACAGATGGGAAGTAGACTATTCACATAATGTTGAAGATATTCATTCAATATTGAAATCTGCCATATTGTTATCGATCTATTCTATAGTTTAATTCCCACTCACTTTAGCTGGTGTGTACACATTCAAATATAAACAATCTTCGTCTCCTTCGACATCTGAAGTTTCACTATACCACGTGAAGGCATCTTTCTGAACGCAAACAGAAGGTGGTTGGGTAGCATTTCTCAAACCATTCCAAGGATTGGGAGGTTGTGGTGGCTGAAACCGAACATTAATATATTGTAAGGTACCGGCGGGTAATATGGGACACTTTTTTCAAAACGCTCCTACACACTGAAATTTGATTCTTTTTGAAAAACTAAAAATTGCATCTTGTAGAGAATTTTATCCTCTTTCAGAATATCTACTTGAAAGTCTCAAAATTCGGCCCCTTCATGTCCAAAAAGTCCATTGAAAAAAAGTTAAAAATGGTCCATATTACCCTACCGGTAGGGTAATATGGGACACATGCATTTTTTAAAATTTAAAGCACCAAAAAGTTGGAAAAATAACTCAATTTTTTCACAAGAAATTCAATTTTCACGAAAATTTATTCAGGGGGCGTGCTGTATCCACATATAAAATTTCAGCGGAATTGGATAAAAAAAAAGTCGTTCTATAGCGATTTTTTTGATTTTCACAAGGAAAATTCGACTCTTTTCCACCTAAAATAGGTTCTATGGGCCGGATCTGGCTCATTTTTGGTATATACATTCATGGGGACCTAACACACTCTCATACCAAAAACGAGCCGGATCCGGCCCATAGAGCCTATTTCAAGTGAAAAAGAGTTGAATTTTCCTTGTAAAAATTGAAAAATTTTATCCAATTCGGCTAAAATTTTATAAATGTGAATACAGTACGCCTCATATGTTCCTTCGATTTCATTTCAATTTATGACAATTTATTTTTTCAGAATTATTTTAGATAAATTTTTGTTTTTTCGAAGTAAATGTAACTATTAGTATGTAAGTTGCGTAAAAATTCAACTTTAATTTTTTTTCTACTTACCTACTCTTTTTTGTTGATTTGTTTCAATTTCCGGAGTACTTAGTAATAAGTTCTTATTCAATTTCAATTTTTTAAATTTACGATCTCTCCCAAATTTCCAAGTTGAATTTTTTTCCTCAATTTGCCTGAAAAATCAAATTTCCAGAAACGAAAATAAAATCAAAAATAGAAAAAAATGAAGTTGAAATTTTTCAAGAAAATTGTTTCAATTTCCTTTTACCTATCCAATCCTTACCTTTCCTAGGAATCTCGAGAGATGTGGTGCATTACATCTCTGAATCGACATCTTCCTATAAATTACTTCATGTTGCCAAACTAAAAACTATAATTGACAAACCTTCAAAGCAATGATAATAATCTTCTCTCCTAAAGAAATCAAAAGTATAGCAATTCCTCCAAATTACCTTAAAAATTTGTAAGCCCCTCAAACACACGAATAAAAATGAAAATTCGCCAAAAATGGTCTCTTTTGGAAAAATCAAAATCAGAAAATAATTTTACGTGGAAATAAAAACACTCGTTTTTAATGTGAAAGAAAAACTTGCCTTTGTTACTCTCTATACCTAAAAAAAAATCCATCTCGAAAATAATGTATGGCTGACTTCGCTTTGGACGAATGCAAAAAAATATGTAAAGAGAGATACCAATGCCTATGAGAAAGACGAGCAGAAAAATCAAGCAATATAAATATTAAAAAGAGAAATAAAACTCGAGTCAAGACTATATATCGATTTAGAAACACGTGAAAAACTGCGAGTCGAACTTGTAAAAAAGTTTTCGGGCTAAAATGAAGATGAAAAAAGTGTTATTAAAAATTACGCCTCGAAGGTAAGCCTTATAAATTACAAAGTTTCAAAATGATCTAACGATATATTTTCCATGTAAAAATTTTTTCTTCCATTTAAACAAAACATCCTCCTAATACCTTTCCGTTTGAAGCGTTCGTTCGTAGGCGCGAAAATACTCGCTTGATTTATTGAAGAAATTTTTGCCGAGGGAATACAACGAATAACTTACGTCTGTAATATTTCATTTGTGATAGTGTTAATTACACGAGTGTTATAAGCGAAAAGTTGAACACGGCAAACATTTGTTTTCCAACATGTAAAATTCAAAAATAATTCGCACTTCATTTAAAGGAATTAACATAACGAGCGTTAAATACGAACAGAGGAAAGTGTTTTGTTTTTGTTTTTTTTTCATTCTCGTGGGGTATACTCGGCCCCGACACTATACTACTCCTAGATAAGAGTACAATATTTTAAAGAAAATTTGAAAAGTAAACTTTTGGTACAGGGTGATGGACAAGTATTTATACACAAAGGCTAATTTATTAATGCTTTGAAGACGGTTCGTGTCAAAAAGGAATTTATTTTTCATTGAGCACCATGCTCGATATAACCCTTCCTCTTTCAATCAACAGTTTTCGCCATGTATATTATTGCTTTATATTTTTCGATAATTTTCCTCATATTTTACGTATACCTCGTTTGAAAGCAGCTATTCTAGATTCTTCAGATTATAAGCGGTAAATTATTTTAAAAGTTTATTAACTACCGAGTATTTTGCAAACATGCTAAACGAATTAATGTTTTTCTTCATCGGTATTTCGTCGTTTGATTGATGGACGTTTTGTTTTCATAAGTGGGACCCTTCCTTTTTTTGTCAGATTTTCACCCCCGAGACTGTTAGATATTGTTTGCTTAATTTTTTACCCCAAAATGTGATTTAAAAGAGACGCAAAATTAATTACAGATTTTCATCGAATCAGCCATTTCGATTGTATTGGTTTAATTAAGCGTAGCTTTTGATACGCCTAAACAATGACTCCCTCGAACCATTCGGCATGAAAATTTTTCCATTACAGCGCCCAACTTGTTATTTGAAACGAGAAATTAATTTTTAAGAAAGAACTTATAAATCGAGTTGATTTTTAAAATTAAATTATTCATTATGCACCGAGTACCTAAATCTGTACTTCAATGAGAATTATAGCATTAGCTAACTAAATAAATGTGCTTTAAACTCAACTTCTAAAATATCCCCAGATATACTTGAAACTTTTTAAGGCCCGATGTGAAAAATATCCTACGTCAACGCGTTGAAAAGTGACATTTGAAAGTGTATTTTTCAAACAATCCGGCCCTGCCTAAGGAAAATAAACTAAGAACGTATTTAAATATTTCACAAGTATTTAAAATTTGGACACTTCGCAGACTGCTTTGTTGCCAACTTTTAGACGAGAAATAATTTAGATTTGATTTAATAATTTCGAATTCACGTTACAAAAATTCAGAATATTTCACACGTATAAATGATTTATGCGTTTGGGTGGAAATTTTCTTATAAAAAAGGGGTTTCGTAGCAGTTTTATATAAAAGAAATACGCGTACGAATATGTGTCTTGTATCGAATTTGGTAGATATTATTTTCCCAGCAAAAAGTTCAATTTTCAAAGGTGTTAAATTAAAAATTTATTCGTCTCGATGCGTTTTTGAAAAGTAGGCTATGTGGGTTCGAAACTTCTATTTCCGACAGTTGTCGTTGAACAGTCTTGCTTAGGCTGTTCCTCTAATTTTCGTCGATATTAATTTATATCGAACGTTTGTTCGTGGTATGCCAATTTTCTGGGTTTCTTATTAAATTTCAAGCTATTTCTAATTCAAAATGGGCACATTTAAGATTCAAAATTTAAAGTTTGTAGTTTCAAGACGAGAAGTTTATAGATAATTTAAAGAGAATAATTTGACAAGAGAAACTACCTATTAAAAATTCTCTTGTTCATAAATTTATTCTTGTTCAACATTTTCTTCATCATTCAAAAAAAAATTCTCCTGAAAAAATCTTCTAATAATTGGGACCAAGGATAGGTATGGCGCGCTAGTGTACATTACGATCAAGTAGGTATTGAAAAGGTGCACCTTTGTTTATTTTTTCTTAAAAACAGATGGCTGTGTTGTGATGATTTCGCTAATAAGGTGCATTTTGTGTTGATTTTGTCATGATTTGGTCGTGATAACATTTGTAAAATTTCAGTGATAAGCAAATTTTTGTTTATGGTGCACCTTTTCAGACCTTTTCATTTTTGCCGATAGAATTCAGCCACTCCGCGCTCGTGGTCCGAATTAGTACCTAATATAAAAAAATTCTCATTTGAAAAAAAAGCATTCATGTGAAAAACCTATCTTTTTTGAAATTTTTTGAAAGTCCTCTCTTCTCATCTAAAAATGATTTTTCCATAAAAAAATAAAACCTTAATTGTTCATTTTTAAAACTCGCCTCGCCTCGATTTTTTTTTTTTTTTTAATTTTTACTTATCCATTTATTTTTTTATGAGAATATATTTTTAGAAGATTTTTCATTAAAATACTAAATAGTTACGTACTTGATATTATTCTTGATTTTGACATTTTAATTTTTTAAGAATATTTTTTCTCTCGTATTTCGTACCACAAGAAATGAAAAAAACCTATAAAAAATTCAGAAAGACAGTGTTCTTAATTATTTGTCACTAGGTATTTAAAAATTGTCCTCTAGGTCATTTAAAAAAAAATCTCTAAAATTTTTAAAATTTTAATAAACTTGAAAATTACCAAAAAAAAGTCAATCTTTCAGAATTAGGTTTTCAAATTTTTTTAAAAATTCAGGTGTATCTTAAAAATTGACCCAACTTCAAAAGAAATTATTAAAATCATAAATTTTGGAATTTTGTTAAATAAGTTTTAAAAAGTTGACAAATTTTGAGTTCTTTCCAAATTTCCAAGTCTACAAACGCTAACAAAGTTTAGACAAAAGGAGACCTGAGGTCAAAAATTTTCACTCCGATTATTTTTTTCTCTTTTTAAAATCGAAAAAAAAGAACTGAAAATTTAAGAAATTATTTTAAATTACCTATTATTTTTTTTTTAATTTAAGAAAAAGCTTTTATAATATTTTATCGTATTTTTTTTTAATATGCGTAGGTACCTTAAAATTTGTTTATGAGCTTTTTTCTAATGGAAATCTTTTTCAAGAATTATAAAAAAAAATCATTTCTTCTCAATTCCTGAAAGAATTGCTGTCACGTTTTTTTGCCCCTGCGAAATTGGAAGTATGTGATTCCTCCTACATAGGAGACCTAAGATTAGCAGGTATTTTGATTTCGAACAAAAATAATAATAATAATAATATCAAATCAATCAAATCAAAGTTTATTTTATATGAGATCCCTATGCGCAATGCGCGAACGGGCTCATAGATTATTGAAAGAACAACATAAGAAAATAATTAATTGAACTTTACAAACTTAAGCTAACAATATAAAAACAAAACAATACAAAATACAAAAACAACAATTAGGTAATTTTATTCCTTTTTTACTTGGAAATTTTGCAGTAATTTTTTTACAATTTTTGTTCTTCACAAAGTAATTTTTTTAGTGAATTCTTGAAAGATTTTAGGGATATTTTATTTTTAACATTTTCAGGAAGTTCATTAAATAAACTTGGGCCTACAAAAGCACACTGCTGTCTAGAATGGGTTTTATACCAATCAGGTACCAGTGCAACTTGGGTTTTTGCTGAGCGAGTTTTTCCCTCCTTTCTTCCAATTTTAAATTTCTATATAATAATAATAATAATAATAATAATAATAATAAATTTAGAATTTAAACCTGTCTCTCTTTTTATCCGAAAATAATTCCTAATTTTTTATTTTTCTCCTTACTGAATTCCAAGTGGAACCTACTAGTCCATAATTTGAAACTTCCACATTTTATTTTTGGTTCCAACTTGAGAAAGTTGTTCCTTTTCATGAGAGATAATTAATTTTCTGTTTATCCCATGATTGAATTTCAAGTGCCATAAATTTATCAATGGGAGGGGGCAAAAAATTAAGGGTTTCAAATTTTAAGCTTTTCTTTCGTTCCAACTCATTAATGTTGTCCCACTAGCCCTCCAATTTTTGACAAATTTTCAAATATTATCCTTTGTTTTGTTTCAACTCGTCAAATCTGTTCAAAGTTCATGAAATTTTAAAATTTCTCCTCGTGTCAATTTCAAGTAGAAAGAGGAAAAATTCAAAAAATATAAAATTCTTTTTTTTATAAAAAGTAAGTAACAACTTTAAACTATATAGATAGATTAAAAAAAAATTGCACATTTTTCTACTTTTTATTTTATTTTTATACTTATTTTTAAAGAATTGGTACTGCCTCACATAATACCTCTAAAAATTTAGTTGGAGGAAAAATAAAAAATTGGGAATTAGTTCTCATAAAAAAGAACAACTTTGTTAGGTTATAACCAAAAAAAGGCAAGAGTTGGAAAATCAGTCAATTTTTGAAAAAATTTCCGAAAAAAGAGGAGGTATCTAGGCATCACTTAGAATTCAGTTAAGGAAAGAATAAAAATAGGGAAACGAAACCGAAAGTTGAAAATATGGCTCACCCTAGTGTGGATATTATTTAAAAAGAACACCCTATACTTTGAGAAAAAAAAATATAAAGAGGTACCTATATCAAAGGAGTAAAAAACAGATACCAAAAGTACACAACTGCCGGGCCTTAAATTCTCCAACCATCCGTGGAATTAGCTCCCATACATCACAAAAGTTGACCCACTTAGGTACATACGATGAAATATTAACCGAATATTTTACAGTTGCAAATTTCGAGAATAAATTCATCATAAAACGTTTTACAACGACCATAGGTAAATATTTGTAGGTCGGAACACGGTTTTATAATATACGTACGAATAAATCTATCGAACAAATAGTAAAAATGATTAGGGTAAAGGATTCATTTAGGGACTGATAAAGGGACACCAGGTTATTATGATAATATTGCGGTGCATTTTCGCGCCTCGTATAATTTTCTCAAATAAATTAGAGCGAAATTGAAAAGGATTTCGTTTAATATAGAAAAGCATCTAATAAAATTACCAAGTTTTGTACATAATCTCGGTATCGTTGATAAATTTCGTGCGTACTTAGTAACAATTAATAAGAATTATGTTGGGTAAAGGGGAAATTGAATTTTAAATGAGTGTTTCTCGCTGGGTAGTACATTCATTAGAATTCACCTGACGAGGCGCAGAGCATCGTCGTCGTCGTCGTTTTCGTGACGGCGTTACCTCGTCGAATTTTGATAATTAATATTTTCTTAAGTAGTATAAAACAACGGTAAATAATTAATGAACTCGCTAAAGAATGAGATGATTTAAAATATACTATAATATCTTATTGTGCAAAGGTATCTATACTTTACTGTAAAGCGACAAGTAGAAAGCCTGTATGCGACGAGAGGGAGTTGGAGGGGGGGGGGAGGGTTATTGACGAAGATGATTCTCGGCAACGAACGGATTAATTTAATGTTTTTTGAGACACATAGAAGGCGCGAGTGGCAACACGCCGAAGGGTTATTTCTTTCAATTTTCGAGCACAAGAGTGAGAAAGTTATCGAGACAGAGCCGGCGAGATAGCTGTCAAGAAGTACGATGATTTATGGTAGCTTTATCGACTCGAGGAAAATGTATCGTGAGGGAATCACTCGGCTTGAGAGAGTAGGCGAGTATTGTGGTGTCAAAAGCATCGGCTTTTTGCCATTGTAATTAATACAATTCCGAGTGTAACGTATGTTGCGTTGCTGGTCTCGGGCGTTCGACGTTTTTAACGCTTACTCGTCAAAATCTGACGTCGAAATTGATTGCGATGTGTTTGATAGATATATGAGGATATTTCAACACCAAGATTTAAGAAAAGATTGCGCCCGTATAAGGGCCGACCATTTAATGGCGGAAAATCAAGAAAAACGTTTATCGCGTCTCGTAAATCCGGCCACGATCAAAGGCCTGTCCGCGTCCTTGTTAACCCTTTACCCCCTATTTTTTTCACCAGCACCAGCGGCTGGGTGACTTTAATGTATTCGCTATAAAGTGTGTCCGGGCAGCACCTTATGAGACTTCAGATTTGGATACAACCGGGTATCATAAAAATAAACGTTCTATTTTATACACATGACGCATATCTAAAGAATTGAAGGGGCTAGGGAAAATTAAATTGAGAATTTTTTTGATTGGGCATATGGATACAGGCCTAGTACAAAAAAATTATAATTTTTCATTCCTGAAATATTTTGCCCATGCATAGTTTAAAATGAAGGCTGAACAAAGCCTTGAAAAATATACTCATTATAGTATGTAGAATTGGCAACATTGCATTCAAAAATTCTTACATCCTCAGTATAGAAAATACTTCCAAAAAAAAAGTTTTGAAATTACAATTGGGATGAATATCTCGAAAATTGAAGGAGTTACAGAAAGAAGAAGTTCACGTTAAAGTTATTGCCTATCTCAAAATTTATTAAGGGGTACTCGCGACTCGCGAGGCATAAAAATCACACAAGTCCATTATAACAACGATCGGATATTTTTCCGAAAACCCGTCTTCTGCATCACTTGCTCTACTTGAAGTTTATCAAGTGCAGTATACTTCATAGATACTTGCTATTCAAAATTGGAGAGGAGGCGTGAGAGGTCCAATAGTAATTTTTGTGTTAACGAGGGGTCCAATCAAAATTTCTGTTATAACGAAAATTATTCCTAAAATTTAAAGCTACCAGTTTTGTTAAAAAAAATTTCAGTTGGACCCTTACCTCGCGACCCACTGTTTTAAATAATGTAAGTATCTGACATAGCCGGCGGATCATTATTTTCTCAAGTGGTGCTCACATGGCGGGGGGGGGGGGGGGGGGTTGAAGAATTTTGAAAATTTTTTCACAAAAAAAAAGACTTCATAATTATACATTATAAAGTAAAACCTCGCTTATCCGATGCCCAAAAATCGGTCAATTTTTTATTACCTTCCCGATTTCTCTTCAATTTTTCCCTACGACCGACCTCATATTGATATTTCAAATTCTCTAGAAAAATTTGAGAAATCATTTTTTTGTTTCAAAAAAATAATAATTATTGAAAAAATGTGGATTTTTTTTTTAGTGAGAAATCATTTATTTATTTTTTTTAAAAATAGGAACTTGAAAAATTTTATTTCAAAAAAATTATAGAATTTTATTTATCCTAAAACATTAAAAAAAAAAAACATTTTAAAAAATTGGAAAAAATTTTTATTCTAAAAAATATTTTAAAAAAATCATTTTAAAAAATTGGGGAAAAAATTCATCCCAAAAAATTAAAGAAAAAAATAGTTCTAAAAAAAATTTAAAAATTTTTTAGGTATTCTAAAAAATTTAATAAAAAGGTCCCAACCTCAAAAAAATATATAATTTTTTTTTATTGAGTGAAATTTTTACGCATTGAGTTACCCGTGCGGTGGTAATATTTCATATTCAAAATTTGAGGGCGAGGGAGGGGTCCAATCGCAATTGTTGTCATGATCAAAATTATTCCTAAAACTTTAGGCTACAACTTTTGACTGAAAATTTTTCAATTTGGCCCCTCCCTTTCCTCCAAAATTTGCCAATAATTTGTAGATACCTAAGATAATTACTAATTTTGAGACAACATTTTGAAAATCGGTTTACCTATATGGTAAAATCGAGGGCCTGAGTCGATTCCGATCATTTAAGAAGTGATCTGATGCCACGAGAAAGAGTTGACTTTTCACCAGCGCATTAGAGTTCTTTTCTCCGCGAAATTTTTGTCTTGTAAAATTTTTAGCTATCGAAGTCGATTACAACGCTCTCTGGAGCAATTCTTGTGTGCTAGAGAAGTCAACTTTCACTCAAGACTTCAGATCACTTCGAAAGTAATCGAAATGGACTCGGACCGGGGGGGGGGGGGTCAATTTTAGTATAAATACCTATTTTCAAAATTTTATCTCAAAAATTTACAATTTTTGTAAAACATTAATTTACCAATGGGCTATTTTCGTATTTTTTTTTTAAATTCGCCGCAAATCGAAAAATCTGGTTCTGAAGCCTGTACAACATGTTCTTTTATTGAGCTAAATTTCAGCCCAGTGTGACCAATCAGTTTTTCTTGAAGAAATTCCTATTTGCAAAGCAAATTACAGCTGCTTTATTTGCAAAAGGCACCATGTGTTGATTAAGTTTTTTGTCGGCAGAGCTTGGTTGTATCCAAATCTCAACCATGATTTTTCACAATCGGGACACCCTGTATATTCAACGCATGGAAGAAAAATATGGATATCAGAGCTGACAAAATAATAATTATATATAACTCTCAAACACCCCCATTAACACGCTTGTTTTAAAATATGCGCAAACTTATGTAATTGTAAACGAGTTTTTCAACTCGAGAATTCGATTATTTATCCTTCGTGTTTATTTTTTGCTGCGAAAAACACACGTTAACGTTCATCAACCATGATTAAGAATCACGAAAAAGGATTTAGAAAAATTTAACCTTTCACATGTAGCGTGGCTGCTTTTTTCACATTATGCATAACAGATGACTTTTTTAAACGGTGCGGTGGATTTTTTCCTCTCGGCGAGCTCGCGAAATAATATTTTGAACGATAAAAAATCCCCTCGACGTATTTATTAAGATAATAAAGTATTTTTTATTGGTCGTGTGCAACGTTTAAAAGACATATACGATATTTCGTGTCATAATTTTTTCGCCTTTCTTAACATCTCTTCCGATTCTATACGGTGTAGTTTCATCTGCGGCTTTAAATTTTTTCCACCAAAAAGAAAAAGAAACCCGGACGAACGTATATGTACCCGTAGTTTAAAATATTTTGAGACGCCAGCTCCGAGGAGAATTTTGCAACTTATGTGAATGGTACAACATTGAAAAAATTTCTCAAAAAGTTTCAACCTTAGGTTATCGTATAAGTAAGAAATTTTCTCGTTAATTTACTACCGAAAAGTTTTACGCTAATGGCGGTTTAAATGGCCTACACAAATCCGGATAACATTGATAAGCATCTGATAAATACGTGCCTCGAAGGTCGACCTTATAGTTCATTAAGATGGCATTTTGTTTTTGTTTCTCCTTCAATTTTTTCTCCAGTGTTTGTCGCCAACGTGGCCAATATTTTCGTGAAATGGTAGTTTTATTCGATTTATTTGTGAAAAAAGAGAGCTTTTGTAGGTTTCAAAACCGAAGGAAGTATGAATTGTTGAAGGTAGTACTACAGAGTAGACCATCGGGTTACTAAATAGAAGCATAAATGTGGGTTTCAAATTAACATTAAATTTAATACGACAACTTCTGCGAGTTGAACGAGCCGAAAGAGTAGTTCGAGTAGTCGAATTGAAAATGTCTTTTGTTCGCCAAGCACCAACTTTAAAGTCGTACCTTGGGGCTCACTTTATCGACCTGTGTGGCAAATCATGATTTTTATACGATACCTACGTATTCTGTTTGATGCAATTTTACCATAAGCCAACGTTTGTTCCGCAAACCATTATTTATCGAGGTATAAATTTCAATCTTTAATTTCTGGCTCACTTGAAAAGCACGAAATAATTTCGGAGTAAGTACACGTAGATCTAATTCGAATAGAATTGGAGAGAATTTTTGTGTGATACACATTTTTAAACGAGATTTTTTTCTAAAAAAAAAAAATCATTCAAAAGAATTACCGTTTCGGTCAATTTTGAGAAATTTTTTTTTTTTTTTTTTTTTTTTATTCTTAAGTCTTTTTAAAATGTTTTAATAAAGTAATATCTTCAAAAAAAAGTACAAAAAAAATTTCAAACTATTCCAGAAAACTTCTTTATAAAAATGTCTTCCAAAAAAAGTCTTTAAAGAAATCATTCCTGAAAATCCTTCCAAAATTTTTTCAGGAAAAAATGTATGTATTTTTTTAACAAGTTGAGTAAGTGGAAAAAAATTTTTAATCATGCAAAACTAACTGTGAAAAAGAGGTCTTTAAAAATACATTTTCTAGGATGAACAACACGTAAAATTTGGAATCTCCTCCCCCTGGGAGGATTTTTTGATGAAAATCGAGAAAAAACTCCATAAATTAATAGCTAACTTTTTCACACTGAAAAAATCAGCTTAAAAGTTTTGTTTAATAAAATTACAGAAAACTCCCAAAAAAAAATTCTTTGAAAAATACTTACTTAAATGGGAAATATCGCACATATTATAAAAAAAAAATTCCAAGATAATTTTTTTCAAACAGAATTTTTTCAAACCAAATTTTCTCCACTTACTCAACTTGTTAATAAAAATACAGGCATTTTTTCCTGAAAAAATTTTGAAAGAATTTTCAGGAATGATTTCTTTAAAGATTTTTTTTAAAATCAAAGGATTTCGTTTCAAATAATTTCGGTTGAAAATATTTGAAAAAAATTAAAATTAAATACTAGGTACCTAATGAAATTTCTTTTTTCAAAAAACACTTCAATGCTTATTCAATCAATAGAAACTCCTTGCAAAAAATTTCAATAAGAAATAATGTGGAGAAAATCGAAAAAAAATTGAAGAAAACTCGTTGACAAAAAATTTTGAAGAATTTCTTACATTTTTTCAATTTTTTGAAAGAGAATTACTCAATGTAAACTTTTGTTTTCATAAAATGTACAAGAGAAAAAATTAAAGACATTTTTCATCAAGAAATTTTTTTGGTAGGATTTTTGAATATTATTATTACGTTTAAGAGCAAGTTTTTTTCGAGTCAACAAAATTTTTAAAAAGAGTTGCGTTAAAAATATACACTTAGGTAGGAAAAAATAACAATTTGAATTAAATAAAATCATAATTTCCTCAAAAAATTCTTTTGAAAAATATAAATGATGGAAATTGAATAAAATTGATAAAAAACTAAAAAATAATAAAACTAAAACTTAAAAAAGGAGAAATTCCAATTTAAAAAAATTTAATTCAAAAAATTTTCAACAGATTTTTTCAAAAAAAAAAAAAAAAAATCAACGAGAAAATTTTAAATTTTATCAAGATTTTTTTAATAAACTTTATTATTACCTATCAATTAAAAATTGAAAAAAAATTGGATTTACATAGATTAAAAAATTTTAAAATAACTTATTCTTGCAGATTTTTTCTTAGAAAGTTTTTTAGTTACAATGTTTCAATTCTTATCAAAAAAAAATTGAGAATTTAGGTTTTTCAACTTGAAAAATTGAGAAATTTTTATAACAGATTTTTTCCACGAAAATTCCTCAGTGAGAAAATTTTAAATTATATCAAGAAATTTTGCTTTAAATTACTCACTAAAAATTAAGAAAAAATAAAAACTTGGATTTTTATAATTTTTATAAAATCCAATTCAACTTTTTCAACAGATCTTTTTCAAGGAAAATTTCAATCCTTAACTAAAGAATTTTTTAAATGGAAAGATAGGAAATTTAATTTTTAGGTTTTTTCAATTTTTTTTTTCAATTCAAGAATTTTTCAACAGTTTTTTTCTAAGATGTATAGGCTTTGCAACCCCTGGATCTCATTTCTTTAAATTATATCAATTTTTAAAAATTCTGTACAAAGTTTTCAAACGTCTAAACAAATTGAATTACTCTTCATTTTATTTTTACTTTTATAAATTTTTAATGAGAAAACAAAATACTACTGATAAGTTGAAGTAGTGAACAAAAAAACTTTAGCAAAAAATTGCATAAAAAATACTTACACAGAGATTTTCGAATTATTCTCCAGCCTTATAGAATAAATTCTTGTCAAAATTCTCCCCCTATTTTTTTTTTTGAAGAAAATATGTATTTTCTTGAAGAAATTTTGTAGTTTAAACTAGTAAATTTTGAATTTTTTACTTTTCTGCATTATCACGTTTTATAAAAATATTTTTAAAAGTATCTAAGATGGTCAGGCGAGGAGTTGAAAAATTCGAAGTGGTTTTTATTCAAAAAGTGATATTATATTGTGCTCAGACTTTTTTCGTACACAGAATTGAACTCGTGCAAACCAAAGTACTCAAATGTAGTACTATACAAGATAATATTTCTTTATAATTCCATCTACGTTAGTCATAAAAGGCGTAGCTGTTACACTCGAACTGTCAAAAAAACCCACTCGGATTGTAAAAAAAGTGTCATAAAAGTTTCATCTTGAGAAAAGTACACCTTTACTTCACCGATCCTTATCGATATAATTTCACCATTCGCGTTATCTTTTTCTTCTTCTTCTTTCTTTTGAAACTGTACCATTTGGACCATTTAATCGACGCCGAGTATAAGGGCACGATTGGTGGCAGTATTTGTTAGATGACACTATAGAATACATTTATGTAACTGCGGTATCGGAAAATACGCGAGTAAAAATAACTGGTAAGTTGACTTGTTTTTCGCAGGCTCCTTGTCAAGTTGAATTGGAAAACTGGATAAACAGCATTCATTCGGCTTGTGCAGCAGCATTCGCAAGACATCGCGGAAAAACTGGAACGTTTCATTTGTTATCTGAAGAAGTGTTTAAAGTCGAAAAAGCTCTAGAATCGGTAAGTGTTTTTTCGATGTGTACACTTAAACCGTTCTCGGCCGAGCTGTCGTTAATCTATTGTTCTGCTCGGTAGCGAATTGTTTTCGATGCTTTTTTGAATTAGTTTCCGCCATCGAGAAATGTTTACATAAAAAACGTCGTTTTGTTATTCGTGCCAGCGTTTTGGACTGATTCGGCTTGTATGATGGTGGCGATAACGATTAGGTTAGGGTTTTTTTTTCTCGCCAACTAAATTACTTATTTTGGCGAAACGGCTAAATGAAAAGTTTCTCATTCGATGATAACAATTTGAAGTTTGGTATAGGTTTTTTTTTAACTCAATCAAATACAGAAATAAAATTTCATTTTGGCGGGTTAGTTGCATCAAATTTTTTGATTTTGAAATGTTCATATCAGTGTCCTGATTAACCGCCAAAAAGTCTTTGAACCTCAATCCGCAGTAAGTCCCAAAATGTGAATTCGAAGAAATCCCCTCGTCGTTTTTCGCTTATAACTCTTCAAATATGCATTTAAACCGAACAATAGGCATAATTAAGATTAAAGTGAATGAAATTTTCAACAAAAAAAAGTTAGACTTATTCATTTTTTTTCGAAAAAAGAACGGGTGACATAAAAACGCACGTCAAAAAAATTATTTTCTATTTTAACTTTTTAAAAAATTGCCAAAAAATTCTCCCTAAAAATTACTTTGTCATCAAAAATTCTCCTGCAAAAAATATCCTCACAGAATGAAATTGTTTGCATAAAATTCTTTTTAAAAGCCCCCACATTTTTTTAAAATCTCTTTTTTTGAATGAAAGATTTTTTAAATCAAAGTGATATTTTCTTGAAATTTTTTTTTATTAAAAAAAAAAACACTTGAGAAATTTTTTTTACAAAAAAATGAGAAATTTCATTCTGCAAAAATTTTTTAAAAAATCCAAAAAGTTGGAAAGTGTTTTATTTACCCCCAATAAATCCAGATTTTTTAAAAAGTGATCCAAAAAATTGAAAG
This sequence comes from Balanococcus diminutus, assembly GCA_959613365.1. Lineage (NCBI taxonomy): Eukaryota > Metazoa > Arthropoda > Insecta > Hemiptera > Pseudococcidae > Balanococcus > Balanococcus diminutus. The sequence goes on along the minus strand of OY390715.1, from coordinate 29,696,102 downwards.
AGTGCTTACTGCAAGAAAAAATAAATAAAAGCTTTCTTATTCCAAAATAATCAAGAATTTTTTTCAAAAAAAATAAAAAAATATAAAAGTTTTTTTCTCTAAAAAGTTGAGAAATTTTCTCTCTAATAATATTGATATTTTTTCCCCTTTCTAATAAAACTGAAGGAATTTTCATTCAAATGAAAAATTTTTCATTTAAATAAGTAAATGAAATAGGTAGCTAATGAAAAATTTATTTACCTTACCAAGGTATTCCAAAAACGAGATTTATAAAAAAATTAAGGAAGATTTATTGTTCACAAAAGAAAATAAGAAATTTTCTCTGCAATAAAACTGAAAAATTTTTTATAAAAAAAAAAATAAAAAAAAACGAGAATTGTTTTCGAATGTTCCAAAAAATTTAATAATTTCTCATTCAAAAAAAAAATGAGAAAATTTTTTCAAAAAAATATAGAATAAGTATACTTGACTATACCTTAGAAAAATTGAGAAGTCCCCTCCCCACTACAGAATTAATATTGTTTTTTAGGTAGATCTGTTATTCCAAAAATATATTTAAAAAACAGTGTTTTTCAAAAAAAAAAATATATATATATTATTATTCTCGAGAAAATAAAGAAATTTTTTTCTCTAAAATCCGGGAAAATTTTTCAAAATTCAAAATACCTAATTATTTTTACTCTCAAAAAATGAAAGATTTCTTTTTGCAAAAAACTAGATTTTTTATTCAAAAAATTGCTTTGAATGGATACTTTTTCATTAATTATCATTTTGGCATAATTATTTGAAATAATAAAATTTGAGTCCTCTACTTGGATTTAGGGTCCTATCTTAAAATAGGCCGAGTAAGAGATTTTGAGAGACCCCAATCAAAAAATATTAAATATTCCAATTCAGTACTATCAAAAACATAACAAAGGATATCTCACATCAATCAATACTGTTGTCCTCGCTCATGTTTTTCAAAATTTGAGGGGTCCTGGGGGCTTTAGGAGAGTCCTATCAAAAAAATAAGGTAACATTCGAGTTTAGCGGTATCAAAAATAAATGACAAATCATATGCCACATAAGTTTTTTGATTTGTGTCACTTTTTCTCCGAATTTGACGGTAGTGGGAGGCTTGAGAAGGGTCCTATCAAAAAACTAAGGTGATATTTGTACTCAGCACCACCAAAAATGTAACAAACAATATGCCACTCATTTTTTTTTTAATTTTCTTGAATTTGGGTCAAAATTTTGGGGAGTCAGTCGTGTCATACGTGCAAACAATCTAGACTTTTCGGGGGAGTGGAGGGTTCGGGACTTTTGGGGGAGGGGTCTGTGGTGTGTTTTTATTCGCATATAACATACAAATACATTCGAGACATGATTGGCGTCTTCACTTTTTCCACCCTGTATATTTAGACGCGTGTTTTTGCACCACCCGTTCACTTTTCAAAAAAAATGAATAAAACTCTTTCTGTTGAAAATTGTATCCACTTTAATTTTAGTTATTACCATTGTTCTATTTAAACGCATATTTGAAGAGTTATAAGCGAAAAACAACAAGCTGGTAACTTTGGGTCCATATTTGGGGACTTCCCAAGGGGTCAGGTTTGGGAAATTTTTGGTGGTTAATCAGGTCACCGATAGAAACATTTTAAAATCAAAAAGAGATCATTCAACTCTAAATTCAATTTCCTGAATTTCATTGATCTAATAACTGGGCTACTTCTACTGCCTGCTCATCCTCTCCCCACACTTCCGTTCGTATCTGGTAAGAATTACAGTTCTGCGAGTCGTTTTGTGGTGTGATAAATCGCGCGTGTAACGTTTTCGACGAGAGCGAAATGACATTATTAATTAATTTATGAATTGGGCGAATTATGTAGTATAGTTTGTAGAATAATCTGAAATTTGTGTAATCTTAAGTTTGCGGTTTGGAAAATTGTTGCGAGAAACTAAAGTAATTATCGTTAAGGGAGTAATTTACCTCGACTTTGCGAGAGCAAAACGCATATGTTCACCTTGACCAAAATTACACCTTTTTTTTTTACATTAATCGAACGCGTAAAAGCCTCGGTAATTATTTCCTACGTACCCGTAGATATTTTACGAGCAGTGAAATTTCATCGCCTTAAGTTATTAAACGAGAAGTTTAAAAATATAATTTCACACCAAAGTACGCGACAAAAAAGACCACGCCAAAATGAAGATTACAAAAATTCAAAAACGCTCTCGCTTTATTTACGACTTAAGGTTTTCGTGAAAAAAATTTTTACGAAAAAAAAGGCGAAAGTTTGAATGGTAAAGTTTTGTCTGCGACTAATATTGCCTATCACAAATTTGTAAAGTTTCATTCCAGTTTTCTCGTATTTATTTGCATTTAGGCGGTTCGAGAGAACAGTAGCACATGAAATTTAAGCGAAAAAATTTGCCAACATTCTCCATCTTCACTTTTTAATTTGAAAAGTTTTCTGATTTTTCACTGAAATGTCATTAGTTTGTACGTAAATAGAAAAGCCCTTTTAAGTAATTTAATTTGTGGCCTTTTTCTCAAACCACCCGTGTTCATAATATTAACAATTTTCAACCCCCCGCCCTTCCCCACCCCAAACTTGAAGTAGGTAAATGACGACAGTAGTAGGTGCGTTCGATTTTCTAGCACGTAGTTAACGTAAAATATACCATCAATGTATTCTTTTTACCGGCAAACGAGCGAATTCTCGTGTAATTAACCAGCTATAGTAAAATGATCACTTTGACCGAATTCGAATGCGAGCAATTACCAAGAAGACATTAAGGGTGATATTTAGTGGTAAATATGGCGTTATATATTTGCGGCGAATATAGAATTGTTTGTGACGTGAAATTGTTGATTAGTTTTTGGTATTGACAGGTACACTGTATGCGAGCAACGTGTGTGTAAAAAATCGTTCGACTCGAATACTTCTCAAGTTCTTTAAAAAAATTGCCGAAGACCTTGTTTATGCGTAGGCGTATTGTAAAAACCAACTGCGTATGACATTTTAGCGAATTTTTTCTCCTCTTTTTTCCTTCTTCTTTTGCTTTCCCAAGCGCCAGCTCATTTCTCTGTGAGCTTATGTCACGTAGACTTGTAGGTAATTGATTAATCAACGAGGCTTTCTCCACTCTTCTCTCGCTCTCTTGAGAAAAAAAATGAATTGAATGAGTCGTCGATGTTCGAGTTGTTTTTAATCAATCCGTAGGGGTTTTTTTCGATTCCATCATTTTTCATAACACATAAGCGATTTATAAATGTATGAGGAAAGAAAATGTTAGAGGAATTTCCGTAGTGAAATCAGTGCCAGATTACCCTGTAAGTCAACTATGACATAAAGTGGAGAAGCAGATTATTAAGAAGGCAAATTTTGAGGTTGATTTTTCTGTAAATAAAGCATGCGAAAGTAAACCTTTAAAATTAGGTAGCAATTTCATTTTTTTTTTTTAAATAACAATTATTTTAAAATTTAAACAGGTATTATCAGAATAGAATTTTAAAAAGATTATACTTAATGTAAAAGAGTTGAAAAATTTTGTTCAAGATAAAACTCAAAACAAGACAGTCTATTTTTTATAATCTTGTTCAAACCACGCTTTAAAAAAAAAAAAAAAAAATGGAAAACATTTCTGACTTGATTGGAAAACACTTCCTGTCACTTCCTATAAAAATTTCCAGTTATGCGGCGAAAAAAATGGTCGAAAAAATATTGTAAGAATTGAAAAAAAATCAGAAAATTCATTGATAAAAAATTTTGTTAAAATTCATATAGGTACAGTTTTTCATTTTTTTTTAATTTTTTTTTTTAGATAAATTACTCAAAATTTTTTTTTTGAAAATTTTCTCAAAACTTGAATTTGAAAAATAAAAATTAAATAGAAAAATAGAAATTTTGTCCATCGCAACTTTCTAAAACATTTCAATTTTTCACAAAAAAAAACTTGTATGTGAAGATGCATTTTGAAATATTATACGTATGCACATCAATTTTTTTTTACTGAATGAATTTACTGTGGAAATTTCTTATTTAAATTTTTATAAAAGTCTCTAAAATTCCGTTCAACGACGATTTTCTAAAAAATTCCAATTGGTCAAATTGAAATAAAAAATAAAAATAAAAAATAAAAATAAAAAAAAAACATTTTAAAAAGTTTTTTGACTAAAAAAAGGTTTTATCTCTCCCACCCCTCCCCTCAGGTAGTCTCATATGTGAACACGTGTGAATCTTTTTTTATTTTATTTTTTATGCTGATAGTTCTAATAACTTTTGCTTGAATTTTGTTAAAACTGCAATTTTTTAAAAACACCAATGTTATGAAATCTCGTTCAAATAAGTAGGTAATAATTTCCTAAAAAATTTCAATTTTTCAATGAACCTTTATTTTAAAAAAAATGAAATTTCGTTTACATCACAATAGGTATTAATTTCTAGGAAAAATTAATTTTACAAATTGAAAAAAAAATTAAAATAGAGAAAAAATATATTTTAAAAAGGTTTTTCGAAAAAATGACTTTTTGTTTTAAATTCAAGTGATTTTAGATGGAATTAAACTCAAGAAAGAAATTTTTTCAAATTTTGTCAACATTATGTTTTACTTTACTTTAGGTACTTTACTTTACTATTAAAAAAACTAAAATCGCATTGATAAAATCACAATTTATAGTGGGTAGATTAAAAGAAGAAAAATCGTTTAAAAAAAATTTAACGTTCTTTGGAAACAATTCCAGGATTTTGAAAAATAATGGTAAAAAACCTGAACAGATTTACTGTAAAAAATTTTAAAAATTTTCAAACTCAAGTCACGACTTTCTGAAAAAAATATATTCTAGTAAACTCCACCGCAACTCTTTCTTTTGTCGGAAAAAATTCTCTTTGCCTTTATTTTTAGTTAAAAAGATAAAAATCATCGTCGAAATGTCGAAAAAAAATTAACAAAAAAAGTTGAGAAAGAAAACGTGCTTCGAAAAGTATTTAAAAACAAATTTTGACAATTTTTCTCAGAATTTTCAAATAAATAAGTACGATTTTGAATAAATTTATTGTGAAAAAATTATTTCTTAAAACTAGATAGTTCAAATTGGATTTTTTTAAATTTCGTTTAGACCACAATTTTTTTTAAATCGAAATTTTAAAGAAATTATTCGAAAATTGTTTTAAAAAAATATTTTCCGTTGAAGCTTTATAAAATGGTTAATGTATCGCAAAACTTGTTACAATTTTTCAAAAATTTCTGTCAATTGATGTTTAAACTATCCCATACTTTTCCATGAAAAAATTGAATTTTCATGGAATAAAAAAAATGTCTCAATTTAATTTTAAAAATAGGCAGGTAACAAAATTTCTCATTTTTTGGAGAAAAAAACTTTAATTTTTTTGAAGTGGATGGAGCGGATGAGTACAAATAATTTTTTAATTTTTGAAGAAAAAAAATCACTCAATTTTTTTAGAGGAAAGCCCTCTCATTTTTATTATGAAAAAAATCTGAATTCTCTTGGAACAAAAAATAATGCTTATCGCAATCTTTTTGGAGGCATCAGCTAGAAAAAATTCCTAATTTTTTTTAATGTAGGTACCAAAAAAAATAAGAACACCTAATTCCCATTCGAGTACACCGAATCGAACAACACCCCACCCCCCTCCAAAAAAATATTTAAATTCTTCACATTCACTTCATCCAAACTACAGGTGAATGTAACTGGAAAAGGCTATAGCAGGATAAGCATAGGTGAATCGGCCTCAGACGCCATTTTCGAATTTTTTTCAAAAAATCTTTTTGTAGTGAGTAAAAGATGATTTTAGAACGTATCGTGAAATTCCCATCCCCCTCGAGGGGGCTGGTACCTCGAAAAACAAGGTTTTCACTTTTTCGGCGTTATCTCAGCCGTTTTTCGGACGATTGAAGTGAAACTTGGTGGATGGTTGAGGGTTACGAGTACCAATATGCACAATTTTTTTCCGATTTTTCTGACCTTGAAAATGACCTTGCAATGCGTTTTGAAAACTTTGACAGCCGTTTAAAAAAAAACAAAAATACACGCATACCGCGATAAAATTACCATATGTTTTCAGGTGTATTTTGAACCTCTGTGAATTTTTTTGGATTTTTCCGAGTGGTGGAAATTGCCTAAAATGGCATAAAACCATGTTTTTTCAACATTTTACGCATGTACGCAGGGTGAAATTGAGTTTTGGTTGTACGCTCGCATTATGCAGTACAATTCATACATTAACAACCATTTCAAGACGTATTTTGAAATTTCGCCCCTTTTTAGGGAGGTGGTGCCTCAAAAACCACGATTTTCATCGTTTTCGAATATTTTTCAACCGATTGAAGTGAAATTTGGTGTACAGGGAAGGGTTCTGAGTGGAAACAACCCCAAATTTTTTCAGATTTTTTTGACCTTGAAAATGACCTTGAAATGCGTTTTGAAAACTTTGACAGCCGTTAAAAAAAAAAATACACGCATACCGCGATAAAATTACCATATGTTTTTAGATGTATTCTGAATCACAATGAATTTTTTCAGATTTTTCCAAGTGGTGGAAATTGCCTAAAATGGCAAAAAACCATGTTTTTTCAACGTTTTTCGCGTGTACGCAGAATGAAATTTGGTCAAAATTTTTTTTACTCATAGTACATGACTGAGCACTCCCTCGTACACCTTTAGCCCGACTTTCAGCTCAATTCGTTCATTTTTCACGAATTCGGTTTTGTCACTTCTTTTGCATGCATGAAATTGCATTAATCACAAGAAATGATCATATCAAAAAACTAATCGCGAATTCGGTTTCTGCGTGTCAAACTACCCCGATTTAGACCCCTTGCGCGAAAATTTTGCCCAAAATTTAAAAAATTGCCTTTTTATTTCAAATTTTTTTTTTCTCTTCATGTTCGATTTTTAAAAAATGCAATTTTTTAAATTTTGGGCAAAATTTTCGCGCAAGGGGTCTAAATCGGGGTAGTTTGACACGCAGAAACCGAATTCGCGATTAGTTTTTTGATTTGATCATTTCTTGTGATTAATGCAATTTCATGCATGCAAAAGAAGTGACAAAACCGAATTCGTGAAAAACGAACGAATTGAGCTGAAATTCGGGCTAAAGGTGTACGAGGGAGTGCTCAGTCATGTACTATGAGTAAAAAAAATTTTGACCAAATTTCATTCTGCGTACACGCGAAAAACGTTGAAAAAACATGGTTTTATGCCATTTTAGGCAATTTCCACCACTCGGAAAAATCCAAAAAAATTCACAGAGGTTCAAAATACACCTGAAAACATATGGTAATTTTATCGCGGTATGCGTGTATTTTTGTTTTTTTTTAAACGGCTGTCAAAGTTTTCAAAACGCATTGCAAGGTCATTTTCAAGGTCAGAAAAATCGGAAAAAAATTGTGCATATTGGTACTCGTAACCCTCAACCATCCACCAAGTTTCACTTCAATCGTCCGAAAAACGGCTGAGATAAAGCCGAAAAAGTGAAAACCTTGTTTTTCGAGGTACCAGCCCCCTCGAGGGGGATGGGAATTTCACGATACGTTCTAAAATCATCTTTTACTCACTACAAAAATATTTTTTGAAAAAAATTCGAAAATGGCGTCTGAGGCCGATTCACCTATGCTTATCCTGCTATAGCCTTTACAAGGTTTTTGGTAGACTCTAAGTACTAAAATAAAATGACGCGAATTTTTCATCTACATCACAAAACGAAGTCAAAAGAACTGCATTATCGGTACTAATTTCGCTCGGAGAATTACAAAAGAGGAGAAAAATGCGCTCTTAACTAAAGCTGTCAGCGAATAATTGGAATTTAAGTATTTTAGAAGGCGGGAAAAGTTTCGACTAATTTTCGCTTAGGATAAAAGTTTGCGGCGCATTTGGAAGAGCGATTTTGCGAGAAACTTATCATTTAAAGGAATCTAATACAATTAAATACGAAAATGAATGATATCGACATTAATTTTATTTCGTCGCTGCAGGAGACGGATTAGATAAATTCGCATTGAAATAACAGAGTGGAAAAGTTCATGAAAAATGCGAGGTGTGCTGGAGGCGTTACGAACCGAATACTTTCGCTATGGCATCGAAAATAACCTCATTATTTGTCTAACAGAAAGGCGAAAGGGTGAAAAGGGGGAAAAAATTCTCGGGCAAAGGGATCGGGTATGAATTTAAAATATTATTCGGGCTATTTGCTCGCGCATTCGAATTGTAAACACGCATTTCCTTGGTTTTTTCTTCTTTCTTTCGTTCTCCTACGAAGCCTAAAAAAGGAAAACTTATATTAAGCAGTTTATAAATTTAAGAAAAAAGAAAGAAAGAGGGGAAAAAATGAAATACATAAACAGAAGGAAAAAGTCGATAAACGAAAAAGAAGCGAAAGTTTTCACGTAAACTAAAATGTCGAAAAGATATATGGAAATTTCTGCATGGTAAGTTACGACGAAGAATTTATGAATAAAACATGGTTTTATAGGATCACAAAATGAAGCACATGGCAGAATTACAACTAAGTGTCGTTTCCGATCCGGATATGAAACAGCAGTTAAGCAACCAAATTATGCAATACGAGGAAAACATGGAAAGATTATATTGCGAACAGTTCCGATTAAGATGTTACATTTCCAGCCTTCAAAATGGAGAATTACCCAATCCGAAAGTAAGTACACGTTTGTTTAGTTTTGTTAATTATCCAACTTTCGCGCCCGCCAACACCAACACGAACCCGCTAAACGTGCTGTTATGAGCGAACCCCAGTGCGAATATTTTTTAGCCTCCATGTACTACGTACTCGTACGACTACGTATATTATGGGCGACGATGGAGCTTTTTTCCCTTCGGCGAGTTTCACGAAGTTGAATGAATTTTGTAATTTTCTCGTCTCTGCGGTACCTGCCTGCACACACTCTCACTCGAGTCGTCGAATCCAGGTGCAGAATTATATCGTAAATCTCGCCCCGTACTACAAACCGGAATGAAAAAATTATTGGATTTTTCCACTAGCGTGACGTGATTTTAATATGTATGATTTATATCGAGTAAAAACGACCGTTTCTAGTTTGCAGTTTGGCTTCTTAACCTAAACACCATCTATGGACGAATCATAAGCTACGATTTGTGGAATAATTTATAATGTTGGATTTTGGTGTTAGCAGCTCAAAATAAAATCGTGTCTCTAATTTTTTTCTCTATCTGAATTTTAGTTTTTTCAAGAGAAAATGAAAAATACCTTTTTTCTTTACGGTTTTTGAAGGGAAAAAAATCAAAAATCAGAGAAAATGAGAAAAAAAAATTGAATTAAAATGGTCCCAACATACACATATTTTTACCAAGTAAGACCCTTGAAGCGATTTTTCAATTTCACCTCAATTTTTGTGAAATGGCAGTTCCTAAAAATTGAGGCCAAGTTGGAGAATCGCCCAGAAGTGGTTTTTGAGGCAAAATGTGTATGTTGAGACAATTTTAATTCAATTTTTTTCTCATTTTTTTTTATTTTTAACTTTTTTTTTTCTTCAAAAAACGTCAATAAGGGGAGTTTTGTGTCTTATTAAAAAAAGGGGATAAATATAAAAAATCACCGGAAAATTCAAAAAAAAAAAAAAAATGAAAAATTAGAAGAACTAAAAGCTGTAAAATGTCACACTTAAGAATTGAAAAAATAATCATTAATGAAAATACTCAAAAATAGAAAGTTTTAAAAAACGAACGTTTAAATGAATGAAATCATGAAAAAATGGAAAACTTGCAATTTTTTTAAAGATGGAAAAATTGTGAAAAATGATAAAAAATCAGAAAAATCTTGAATAAGTAGGTATACTTACTCAATCTGAGAATAACTGGAAAGAATTTAATTGGCATTAAAATTGAAAAATTTGGAAAAATACAATAAAATAAAAAAATGAATAAAACGTAAGTAGGGGTAACGGCCCAGTTATTTGACCCCCTTAAGATTACTTTTCGATGTATAACTCCCTATGTAATGAAGGTAGGAAAAAACTGAATAGCTTGTTGAAATCAGCGTAACTTTCTTGACCATTTGCCGTAAAAATCAATTTTTTATCATAACTAGATAGCCCAAAATAAATTATTTTCTGCGAAAAATCGAGTCCGCAGTTTTTTTTACCCCATCCGCTATTTTTTTTACCCCCTAATTTTTTCGCATGTTTGCGATAAAAATGAGAACATTATTTGTTCTGAAGTGAAATTCATCAATTAATTGTAAAAAAAAAGAAAAGAAATAATTTCTAATGCTCCCCTTTTTCAAGGGTCCATCTCCCTCGGAAATCTTTCTATCTCTGTACTTGAGACCCTAATCAAAAAAGTTTTCAAATAAAAGTTGTAGATTGCGACCTTTGAAATAATTTTGATTGTTATAAAAATTTTGATAGCACCTCTCCCCACCCTCCAATTTTTAGTAATACATGTAAAAATCATATAATATGCAAAATTGGTGGGGTGGGAGGGGCCCAATCGAAATTTTTGTCATAACAAAAATTATTCCAAGGATCTTGTTCTACAACTTTTGTTTGAAGTTTTTTTCAATTGGAGACTTACGTATCGAGATAAAAAGATTTTTCGAAAATGGGGCTTGAAAAATTAAATCTTCGGCTCCTTTCTTTGAAAATGCGTCTTACATAATGAGTCGATCGTAAAATCACTTTTTATCTTTCGATCGCAAGAAATTTGAGGGGAAAAAGGGGGGTAAAAAAATTAGAAGACTCTCATAAATTGTAGTTCGCTAATTTTTTTACCGGTTAAAAAATACTGAAACTGTGTAATAAAATGTCCGCTAATCTTTTTACCACCTTAATTCAATCTCTAAAAATGTTTTGATGAAAATCAACTACACCATCAGATAGCTTAGAGACCATAGAATTGTTTGATGTTGAGTTTAGGTATTTGAATTTTTCAGGAAAGTTTTAAAATGTTTCCTTCAAAAAAAAAAAAAAAGTTTTTTTTTGTGAAAATTGAAATAGAACTTTTGACAAGATTTTTGATTTTAAATAATTTCTCACAAAAAAATGACAAATTTTTGATAAATTTTGAAAACTGATGTGATTTTCAATTTCTTTTTTAAATTCAGGACGACATTTTGTACCTAAACGTAAAAACATAGGATTTAATAATTCAATGGATTTTCTTTAAAAATATACATAAATAAATTGTGAAATTCAAGAAGATAGAACTGTGATAGTTCATTTGAATTTTTCAGGAAACTTTTAAAATGTTTCCTTCAAAAAAAAAAAAAAAAAATTGTGAAGATTGACGAAGAACTTTTGACAGGATTCTTGATTTTAAATAATTTATAAAAAAAAATAACGATTTTTTTTATGAATTTTAAAAAATGTGATTTTTAATTTTTTGTGAAAGTTGTTTGAAAAATTTTGGAAAATTGATTTCAAAAAAATTACAAAGCTATATTTTGTAAACGTGAAAAAAATTGATAAGATTAAATCGTTCAATGGATTTCCTTAGAAACAAAATGAATTTGTAGTTGCCAAGAAGGTGACCAAGATGACAGGCCTGAATCTAAAATAGCTTCCATCTTTTCTTTTCAATTCACTCTGCACGATCCAGTTTTTTTCTTTCTCTAAATTAGATCATTTTAATAAAATAGATTTTCAAACAACGTCACCAAAAAAAAAATTGCAAGGAAAAAAATTTCAAAAGACGAGTGTTCAGTTTTTTTCAGATGAAACGATTGGAATTTCTTAAAAATCACAAGCTTCAAATTTTTCCAAGAAAATTTTCAACTATACTACCAACAAAAATTATCAAAGTTGAGAAGCTCCCCCCCCCCCTTCCTAAAAAAAATTGGTGCTCAAATTTATTAATTAGGTAACAGAAAAATTTTCAGATAGCATGTAAATTTTTTTCAATAAAGGACGAAACTTGGTGATTTTTCAGGGTCGAACTTTCATTGATACTTGACAAAATTCACCCATTTTTCACTTCTTATAATGCTCTTATCATAATAGTGTGTCGAATTTGATTTCGAGTCTTTGTTCTGAACTTTGAAATTTTCTTTCTCTCTTTGTGAAAAACTTCTCATTAGTGACCTATTAAATAGCCAATAGGTAATCAAATTTTCAATCTACTTATATGCGAGTAGAGATTGCGATAAAAGCCAATAAAACAGATAAAAGATTAATAGTATTAGTAGGTAATTTTTTTATCGCTAAAAAATCGTTGTGCTTTAGCAGAAATAACTCACAGCTCATAAATTGTTTTCTTCCAACACCATCTTGCGATGAGCAAGTACCTCATCCTTCGTATTTTGATTTAAATCGGAACTGCACGTGGTTTTTTTCGCGAGACATTTTTTTCCTCCAAAATCTGTGCGTGTTAACTCGCTCGTGTAAGGTTTCGGTTGCTTTAAGCCTTGTTGAAAGTATCGTAGCCAAATCGCGTCGCACGTTTAAAATAATAATCTCGTTCCAGAGTACTTTGTCCGCACATGATAAAGTTGAGACTTTTATTTCTTGTTAGCGAGCCAAGTTTTCCCTTGACTATTAAATTCGAGAACACTTACACAATGATAAAGAGGTACATGTACTTTGAGCGCTTGGTTTAGCAAGGAGTAACTATTCCAGTCTTTTGCAAAATTACGGTTTAACTCGATGTCGTAAATATTACACATTTTTACTCAAAAACCACACCAAGTTTTCGTTCTCTGATTAGAGCATTCGGCGAGTAGTTTATTTTTGAATTGCGCCAGCGAGATTAATACATATAGTTTGAATGAAGGGTGAAACATTATTTGAAATTTGCTGCTGTTTTTCAGTAAGTATAGTGTACGAGAAATATTATTGGGAATGCCTCGACATGAGCTTTCTTTTCATCAAGAATGGAGAACTCGAGAGGGCTTGCATTTTCATTCCAAGTGTTGGTCGCCTTGTTACTAGAGTATGTACTTGGGGTATACGTATAGTACACGTGAAAAGGTATATACACGAAGCTTTGTAAAAAAAAAACCACACACACCGACACAGCGAGTAATTGAGAAAACGAATGAAATTACATATCGTGGTGGAATTCTATATTCGTACTTTAAATGAATAAAACTTTCGGAAAATAGGTTTCGTAATTTTTTTTCCTCGAGTGCGAATTTTAAGTAAAATTTCCTTTACAATGAAAACTTACTTAATTGCTTTTAGAATTTTTCGCTCCTTTTTTTTTTCGAAGTTGAATGTTTCAAAAGACCGGAATCTGACATTAACTATAAATTTTACCAGCTCGTTTGAAAATTTTTCAAGCGATGAAGAATGTTGAAAAGTTTTACTATTCTCATATTTTCTCCTCTCGTATTTCCTCTTCGTCCATATTACGAATTCAACATATTGTCTCATTATTGCGCTTTTAACAATCGCTTTAGAGAAACCAGCAAGCCATTCAAATAGAATTGTAATGGATGAAATGCTACCTAACTATACCTACTCGCTTTTCGAGGTGTTAATTAAATATTCGAAATAATGCTGAAATATTTTGTCGAACGAAAACTGCCTACACTTAGTGAAATAAAAGCTCGGTGAAAAATATTTTAAGCGTTTTTCAAAACAGCGAAAATTAAATTTTTTGAATTTCTTAAAAATTGTGTTCAACATTGAAACGAAATTTTAAAAGTTTTCTCTTAAAGGGAGGGAAACCTGTTCCAAGGGGCAATGTTTTCAACAAAGCCTGAAAAAAAAATCGATCACATCTATGGAAAACATTTAAAAGTTTGGTTTCAAAAAATCTAAAATTCTCTTTAAAAACAAAATTACTTCATTAATCGTCTTTAAATAAAACTAGAAAAAAATTGTCTCATTAAAATTTGGAAACGTAGACTCATAAACCAAATTCTAAAAAAAAAAAAAAATGATTAATTAAAATTTAGAAACTATTTAGTGCAAAATTGTCAAAATTTGCAGAGTTCAGCAAAATCCAGGAAAAAAAGAATTTAAAATCAAAATCCAAAATTATTAATATATATGTGATCAAAATCCCAGATAAAATTTTTTTTTTTTTTTTTTCAGTCAGTGTAATAAAACTCATGTATTTCTTTATTGTGAAAAAATACTCATTTTTTTAAATTACAAAATATTTTTCAAATTTTGGAAGGAAATTTCTATGAATTTTTTTTTCGAATTCTCAAAAAAAATCAACTTTTCGAAAAAAACCTACTTAATTATTTGGCTTGGTCTCGGTTAAAAAAAAAATCTTTCAATTTTTTGTTTGAAAATTTTTTTGAATTTCTCCGAAATAAAAAAAAAGATGAAAACTACTTAATTTTTTAAAAAACCTGTAGGTATTAAAGTACCTTAGCTACTTTTTTTAGCATAGTATATGCTTTTACAGAGACCAAAATGGAAAAAAACGACACCAAAATCCGACAGTAAAATCCGACAGTTGGGTTAGGTTAGGTTAGGTTTGGATGACATAAAAAAACTTGGAAAATTTTTAATAAATTCGATTTTTCAAACGTCAGACATTTTGAAACGTAAATTTTTTTGAAATTTTATGACTTTTAGACATTTTCTAGACATTTTGTCAGACATTCTGAAACTTGAAAATTTGTTTAGAAAGATGAATTTCTGACATTTTGAAACTTGCGAGGCGCGAAGCGCAGAGTTTTTTTTAAATTTTTATTTTTAAATTTCCATGGAAATTAATATTTTAATAAATTTTATGAATTTTAGGTTTTTTTTAGAAAGATGACTTTCTGACATTTTGTCAGACATTCTGAAACTTGGATTTTTTTTTAGAAAAATGACTTTCATACATTTTAAAAATTTTTAATAAATTTTATGACTTTTAGGTTTTTTTTTTTAGAAAGACGACTTTCTGACATTTTGTCAGACATTCTGAAACTTGGATTTTTTTTTAGAAAAATGACTTTCAGACATTTTGAAAATTTTTAAAATTATTCTTGATTTAATTTTAAATTTCCATGGAAATTAATTTTGATGACTTTTAGATATTTTGTCACAGAGTAAAAGCATTTATACTATGTTTCATACTTTCAAACGTAGTGTTTTTTTTTGTTGTTTTTTTTGTTTTGGAAAAAGCTCTCAGATATTTGTTTCTTAATTTGTTTGAAAACAACTTTTAGGCCCGTATTTTAAAAATTTGCTTAAGCAAACATTGACCTTAAGGCGAGGCGATTTCACACGTATCGTGTCAATTTACATCGAGCAGCCATTTATTTGTATGGAAAAAATAAACAAAACTACTTGGTCTGTGTAAGAACGCTTCGCCTTAAGTATAAGGAAATTTTTAAAATACGGGCTTTAGGCCCGTATTTTAAAAATTTCCTTATACTTAAGGCGAAGCGTTCTTACACACACCAAGTGGTTTTGTTTATTTTATCCATACAAATAAATGGCTGCTCGATGTAAATTGACACGATACGTGTGAAATCGCCTCGCCTTAAGGACAATGTTTGCTTAAGCAAATTTTTAAAATACGGGCCTTAGTCTTTTTTTTCTCAATTAAATTCTTTTTACACAAGAAAATCTCATAATTTTTTCTGAATTCAATGAATCATCTATTTTTCTTGGAGTATAAATATTTTTTTTTTGCAAAAATAATTTTTCTCACTCAATTTTTGGAGAAAAAGGAAATTTCCAAAAAAATCTGATTTTTTTACAATAAAAAATGTCTTTATAATTTTTTTGGAGTCTGTAACTAGGTATAGTAAAATTTTCAATTTTTTTGAAGTAAAAGAATTAGTAGATAATTTTTTTTAAAACTTTATACCTATATGGGGGCAAAATATCTGTCTTAAGTAAGAAAAAATAATTAGGTATGTTAATTTTTTGATGAGAAATTTTTTTTTCTTGCAACGATACGAAATCAATTTTTTTAAATCCTAGGTACCTAATTTTGAAAAATCTCATAAAGCAAGCCGCACTCAGAACAACCAGTGCAACCACCAAACCAAACCAAAAAAAAAAAGATTTTGGATTTCAATTTTTTTTTTTTTGATGCCATGAAAGATCAAAAATATTTTTTATTCCAAGATTTGAAATCATAAATCCGAGTATTTTTAAGAATTGGACTTAAAATCTAAAATCCAAATCTGGATTTTGAGGAATTAAAATTCGAAGTGATTTTAAAATCTGTTAAATTCTGAAAATTTGTAGATATTTGAAAAAAATGTTTTTAAACGAAAATAGTACTCCACCTTTTTTCATTTTAAAATTTTTGTGTTTCGATAAAACTTGAAGAATTCATCCTACTCATAGTGTGAAATTTTTCGACATCATAAAAATTCTTAATGATGAAATTTTTAGGAAAAATATTTCCAAAAAAATTAAAACTTCTTCACGAAAAAAAATTAACCAAAATTACTCCACAGCATTATCCGCAAAACTTCTCTCCCTGCGGGAAACACTTTCGAATAAAATTAATTTATAAAATAGTATCTTGGTCCAAAAAGTCCAACGCACATTTGAGCATCCTAAACAATGCCATCCTTTGGGTAATTACACTAATTTATCGATATTTTCAAGCTGTATATCTTAAATCCGGAAACTCCCACTCGATATAAATTATCTGCGGTATAGAACAGGCCACCACTTGATGCAACCATATAATATACACGTTTCGGCAGTTCAAGACATAAATTAGCATTAAGCTTAATAAATAGTATAATCGAGCAGCCGATTCCGGTGTCAAAATAGCGTAACAATTTGCTAATGTGTCCCCGATGAGATAACTACAATTAAGCCAACCCGTGTAATGTAATTGTTACATACGTGAACATCGGTGCGGTGGATCTATTAAGCGAAGAATATCCGTCATGTTGAAAGCATTTTCATTACAATTGACTCGATTTTTCAACACGTGTTTTGCTGGTAATTCGACGCGAACTTGTAGTGGAAAATTTTCACTTTTATCGGTCCGGGTTGCTTCATTATCTGTAATTAATACAATCTTTTTAATTACATTTATACATAACAGAACTTATCGTCGCGGAGTTAATGCACTTAGATAGGTATTCCATTCGAGAAAACCGTCTGGGTGTGTTCGTTTCATGTCTAGACGTACCTACTACCTACCCAGTTATTAACAAGTGATTTCTTCGCTGTTACCGAGGGAGTTCAATTTTATCCTCATATATTTCGAATAACGTAAATTTAACGGTAAAATTCAATTCCAAGAGGAAATAAAGCAGGTTTTTTTTCACTTTTGAATCTTACCTTTTTAGTATGTGGGAAAAAATTCTTGTATGTAATTCTAATAACGTAAGTACGCGGAGGGAATTTCAAAGCAATATTTGGTAAGGTGGCTAAACGAGAAAAAAATTTACAAGAGCTGACCAAGACGATTTAGAAAAAAAAAAAAAAAGATATAAGGGAGCTGGAAGTTTGAACTCCCAAAAAGGCAAATCTAGGACCACCACTATAAATCCGCATGCAAAAAATGGCCTTCTAGATCAATAAGGTTGGCTTGCAGCCATGACAGAAAATTGAAAACAGCGAAAAATTACACTAAAAATCTAATTTTTTGAAGATGAAAGGAAGTGAGAAGAGGCTGAAAAGTCCAAACCCCCAAAAAAGACATAAAAAAGGCACCCAATAAAAAGAACCTCCTAGGTCAATTTGAATGACCTACGGCCATGACATAACATTGGAAACATCGAAAAATGACCTTAAAAATTGAGTTTTCTCGAGGTGGAGGGAAGGTTGGAACCCCAAAAGACACATATAAAATCAACACTAAACATAGACGCCAAAAAGACCACATGAAGTGAAAAAAAATTTTCATTCAAAATTCAAAAAAAAAATGTTTTTCATTGAATTTCCAAAAAATGGTTCTCAAAGAAATTTGAAAAAATTTGAAATGCAAATGAATTGCACGAATTAAAAAAAGAACTGCTTTTTAAATCAATTTTTTTGAGAAAAAAAATTTGAAAAAATTGAAGGGAAATTTAAAAACTCTTCAAAAAAATTCTTTGCTAATAAATTACCTACCAAAAAAAGTTCTTAAAGGAATTTGAAAATTTTCTAAATAAAAAGATGATGCAAAAAAGAAATCTTCAAAAAAATGACTTGCAGAAATTTTTAAAAATCGGAAATTAATTGTGAAAAAAACTTTCAGCCGAAATTCAATCTCTTTCTTGATTTTTTCCGATTGTGTTGAGAAGAACGCGGTTCATCGCCTCTATAGCCAAATGGATGTACATGGCGTTACTAAATAAAAAAAATTAAAAAATTAAATTTTAAATTCACTTCAAAATAATTTTCTTTAATTATGTGGTTCTGTGGTTGCATGAATTTTTTCATCATAACCTCTGAGAATGGACCCGAATAATGAAAAAAAAAAAACGTTTTTTTGCAATTTTTCCAAAAAAATTGAATTTTGGGAAAATGTGAAATTCCCCATGTAAGAAGTACCACTGGACCTTATTACATTGCAGAAATTATTATTTTTTTTTCAAAAATGGGAATAATTGAAAAATCGTGAATTTTTTCATAATATCCTCTCAGAATGGACCCGAATAATGAGAAAAAAAAATTTGGCAATTTTTTCTAAGGAATTGAATTTTGGGAATTCTCCATGCAAAAATGATTTTTTTTTTTAAAAATGGGAATAATTGAAAAGTCATGAATTTTTTCACCATAACCTCTCAATGTCAGAATGGACCCGAATAATGAGAAATTTTTTTGGCAATTTTTCCAAAGAAATTGAATTTAGGAAAATGGGAAATTCCATGTACTTAAACATTGCAAACATGAGTTTTTCCAAAAATGGAAGTAATTGAAAAATCGTGAATTTTTCCATCATAACCTCTTAGAATGGACCCGAATAATGAGAAAAAAATTTTTGGCAATTTTTCCAAAGAAATTTAATTTTGGAAAAATGGTAAATTCCCCATGTAAACATTACAAAAATGAGTTTTTTCCAAAAATGGGAATTATTGAAAAATCAAGAATTTTTTCATCATAATAACCTCTCAAAATGTACCCGAATAATGAGAAAAATTTTATTTTCGCAATTTTTCCAAAGAAATTGAATTTTGGGAAAATGGAAAATTCCCCATACCACTGGTATTATGATTATATTTCAGAAATGAATTTTTTTCAAAAATGGAAATAAATAACCTCTCAGAATGGACCCGAGTAATGAGAAATTTTTTTTTGGCAATTTTTCCAGAGAAATTGAATTTGGGAAAATGGAAAATTCTCCATGTAAACATTGCAAAAATGGGAGTGATTGAAAAATCACAAATTTTTTCATCATAACTTTTCAGAATGGACCCGAATAATGAAAAAAAAATTATTATTTTCGCAATTTTTCCAAAGAAATTGAATTTTGAGGAAATGCGAAATTCTCCATGTAATAAGTAAATACCACTGGTACTTGTTAAATAAGTGAGTGTTTTTTATAAGTAACCCGAAAAATATGTCACTCTCAGACCTCAGGGGCTTCAGCTTCAATTTCAGGACTCCACAACTCCACTCCTATGGTTCGTACAAGAAAATGTATAAGAACAAAGTTGTAGGAAATTTAATATACTTAGAATAATTTACTTTCATATTTTCCCCCCAAAAAAGTTGAATGCGGCCGAAATAAATGCAAAAAACTTGTTTCGAGTGGGGTGAGGTATCAAAAAAACTCACTTTTAGAGGAGGCAGAATGAAGCAGAATTTTTTTTTCATGTGATAGAGTAGACCTTCTCCTACTTAGTAAACCAAAAAAAAAACTTCCCGTAGCAATTTGTCTGACCTCAAAGTGTAATTTGACTGTGCACTAAATAGCCTTGATTTTTTTCGACAAAATGAGAAGGGTAAAAAAAAACAAGGCTAAAAATTAACAACTCGGGGGTGAACCGAAGAATTGAATTTATAGCTATTTTGAGGTCAAATAAAGGCTTTAATAGGAAACCATATCAACGGATGCGAATACTGGCGGTACAATCGTGTTTAGAGGATTCTTGGCAAAAAAGCCTCTACAGCGAAATTTGGTTTTTGAAACGAAACGAAAAACATCGAGTAGAGTTTTCGCGTATTATGGCGAATTCTATTTTGATAATTTATTGAAGAGCCGCGCCTCCTCCGTCAAATGTAGGTGTTGGAAAACGATGTCGTTTAATTTTCACTAAATAGGTTGGCTTTTCAGAAACGGCGATGGCGCGTGGTGCGAAAGTGAAAAGAAGAAAAAAAGCGTACGTAGGAAATCTTACAGAGCAAGATTCAAGTTGTTGGTCGAGTTTTTGAAGAATATTATTGTACGAGTACGGTCATTAATCATTTTGGCAGTGTATTTGTCTGCGTATAGTGGCTGGTACACGTCGTTATTTGAGTTTTTGAAAGAAAGCTCTCTGGAGGCAATCGATTCATCAATCTGGTGAGATTAGGTTTTTGCCTAAGAAAGAAAAAGAGTTGGAAAATAATTGCGCGCATTTTGTATTGGATTTCAATTGCGAAATTTAGATGTACTTTTTGGCTCGTACCACCTCCATAAATATCGTAAAAAGTGAAAAAGATAACGTCGCTTTTAAATTGATTTTTTTCAAATATATCAACTTATTGAAAAAAAATTTCTCGTAACATCAAAAAACTACACAATGCTGGGGAATTAGTTTCACTTCGGTTATCACAGCTCGAAATCGCAAAAGCTACCATGAAAACTTGTTAGCCCACGGTGCGGTCGTGCCGTTTCACCGAGTTATGCTGGCGCGAATTGGTACAGTGCCAAACTCGAGTTGGTCATTTTCTGCGTTTTACGGTCTTCCGTCCAGTTGACTTTTATACCATTGGATACTCGAATTTATCGTCGCTTTTTATAAATTATAGCGATTTTTTTCTCCTTCTTTTCTTCCAATCATAATGATGCAAATTTAATGTTTAAATTCGTACACGTACAAAATACTCGTACATAAGCGGTAATCTTCTATCACCTTATTTCCCCATCATTGGGAAAATTTTCCAGTAATGGAAATGAAAAGAAAAAAAATTACCGAGTGGATTTTTTTTCTTTCTTCGAAATACATGGAAATGGTTTTACAGACGTATACATTTTGGATGTTGTCATTTTTGCCGCATCGCATCGAGTTAAAGGAAATTTTCTCTTCGACGAAATGAGAAAATACACTTTGTTATTAGCGTTTTCAAAGATTTGAAAATTTCTACCGGCTTTAAACGTATCACTAGTCGAGCGTAATTATGTAAATTCGTGTTTTACAAATTGAGTTTCCTTTTGTGAGCCATCTTCGTAATGTACCTACTTGAATTTTACTTTGATGGAGATTTCACAACGGGCTTTTTACTTTGCATTTTTAAGAGACTTGGGGGAAAATACTGTATTTTATACCGAATGGTTTTTCGCGATTGAGATGATTTTTTTTTACCCTCGAATAATTAACGTATCTGAAAATATACCTAAATCGACTCGGAAGAAATGCGAGGGATTAAGGAAATAGTGACGATTGAATACGTTTTATTTCATTTACTCGTTGAAATTATGTTTTTTGTGAGATAATACAGGTGCCTACGAAGGATTTATTTTCATACCTTGGGGAGCAACTAGTTCGCATTGACATCGATAGGTATAAACAATTAAACATTCCCATCTCTTTAATGCATCAAAAAGTACTTACAATTAAAAAATATCAATTTTTGAAGAATTTTATCTTTTTTTTCTTCAAATTAAATATCACTGTTGAATTTTTATTGAATTATATTTCAAAAGCTACAACTTTTGTTTGAAAATATTTTCAACTGGACTTCTTCCACCGCCAGTTTTTAATAATTAGAGTACCCAAGTCGTATTATCCAAAAATGGTGGAGAGGGAGGGGCCGAATCGAAATTTTTGTGCTGATAAAAATTATTTCTAGGAGTTCAAGCTACAACTTTTGTTTGAAAATTTTTTCAATTGAACCCCTACCTCCACCATTTTTCAATAATTTTTGGGGTTGCTTAAAGCAAAAGTAAGGTAATTTTAATAATTATCGTTTGGTAATTTCCTGTCTATCACCCATCTCATTATCATCCTATGTTAATAATAAGAATTGATTTTTTTTATACAAAAAATTTCAGCTGAAAAATCATGAAAAATCAATTTTAGGTACCTCAGTTCATCCCACAGTTTCTTTTCTAAAATTTTCAAAAAAATTCTTCCATTAAAAACTTTTTTAGAAGTTTTGTTGGAAAAATTACTTTTTGAAAAATTCTTAATAGAAATTCTGAATTAAAAATTTATATTTTCTCATCAAAAAATTTTCTCTGAAAAAGTCCGTGAAAAAATTGTTAGTTTTTTTTCAATTCTCAAACACTTGAAATAGTTTCTTCGGAAAAAATCTTTTAAAAACAAGTAGATGTATTTACAATTTTGTTGGCAGAAATTGATCTAAAAAAAATTCTTTGAAAAATTCTCCACCATAAGTTAGAATTGAAGAATTCTCATCAAAAAATTCTTTCATAATAAATCTTATTGTGGAAATAATTTTTTATTTCTTGAAAACATCAAAATTTGTTAAAATTATTTCTTGTGCAAATTTCTCATTTTTTTTCAAACTGCCTTTTAAAAATTTTTCGTTATGAAATTTCAGTGATAATTTTTCAAAAATCTTAAACAATTTCTTTTGAAAAAAAAATTATTAAAATAATACCTAAGAACTAAGTAACAGGTAAGAAAAATTTCCCATTTACCTACATCCATTTCTATTAAAAAATCCCAGAAAATGTTTGAAAAAAAAAAAAAATTTTTTTCTTCAATTCTCTCTTTGTTTTTCAGGAGAAAAGTTGTCTTATTTTCTCTTTACATGAAAGTTGATTAAATTAAAATTTAATATTCATGAAGAAACTCATTTTTTGGCATGCCAATTTCCAATTGGGAACTGCCCACACACCACAGCACTGCACATAAGAAAACCCTATGCTACCATTAATAAAATACATGGTAGTTACTTTATATATTATGTATATGTAGACAGACTGCTTATCATCTCCGTCTTCGTGAACTTAATGTAACCTTTTGAAAAGGAAAAAAAAACAAAACATTTTTTGTTAAGAAAAGTAACTTTTTTTGAAAAACTGCAGATTTTTATTAACCTTATCAACTTCATAATAATTCTTCAAAAAATTTTAGAATTTCCAAAATTAAATTAATTTTTTTAGATACCTATTGAAAATTTGAAGAAAAAAAACTCAAAATTTATTTTTAAATGTGGTCATTTTTGAATTTTTTGAATTAAATTTTGAAAAATGTAGATAGACTATATTTTTTTTTATTTTTTTTTTTTTTTGGGTGTTTATAATTACAGGATTATTACACCCATCGGAAGAATTTTTTTAATTTTATTTGTGAGGTTGAGTTTTTTAATTAAGTTTATGAATTTTTGAATTTCGGAAGGAATATCTGGTATAACTGGGGGGATTTCATTTATTTGTATGGTTAATCTCTCTTGTTTTAACTTGGGGCATTCGAACAGGATATGTTGGATAGATATAAGTTGAATAGTACAGAAAGGGCATAGAGGTTTTGGAGTTTTTTGGTAAAGATAATTGTGAGTAATTTTTGTGTGTCCAATTGGTTATAATGATTTCATCTTGTCTATTTAATTGTGAGAGGTTTTTCCAAGGATGCACTCTTTTTTTATGTTGGTATAATTTATTGTTTACTTGTTGGGACCATAAGTTTTGCCAGCTTGAGTAAATTTGTTTGGTTAAAAAAGATTTGATGTCATCTGTGGAAAGGGTAGAGAGTGGGGAGGGATTTATGGCAGATTTTGCTAGTGTATCGACAATTTCGTTTCCTTGAATTCCTATATGACTGGGAACGTATGCAAATTGAATAATGAAATTTGAATTTTGTAAATCAAAAAGAATTTTGTGAATGTTTTGTACGATGGGATGATCTGTAAAAATGTTTTGAATTGAAATTAAGGAGCTTAAAGTGTCGCTTTGGATTAGGAAATTTTTGTTGGTTATTTTGGAAGTGAGTATATCTTGAAGGCAGTGGTGTATAGCAGAAAGTTCAGCATTGTAAATAGGAGAGATGTTATGTATCTTATAGTTAGCAACTTGGTCGTTTATTGAAAAAGCATAGCCTGTATGAAGTGAGGGAATTTTTAATTTAAAGCATTTTCAAAATTTTCCCCAAGAAAAAGAAATTTTCAAAAGCATGAAGTACAGATTTAGAAACATGCCATAAACAAAATCAGCCAACAATGCTCGAGATTTAACCATACTACGATCTCAAAACACGTAAAATTACTCCTGTGAAATTGAGAGTATGTGATTTCTGCTACATGGACGACCCAAGAAAAGCCTATTTTATTATTTGGTATCAAACAACTGGAGGAGATATAAGACGATAATATTTCAAAAATTCCAAAAATTAGGTTTTTAAAACGAAAAGAAAATTTTCAAAGCAATTCAAAGGCAGGCATGCACCATGTTGGTCGATCATTTTTTTCTTGCACGTATAACGTACCTACTTAAAAAAAACTCTTCAAAGATCTTGAAAAAAAAAAAAAAAAACTTGTTGAAAAAATTTGCAATGGTTATTACGCCACTCATTAAATTTTCAAAATTCTGATCCAAGAATTGAAATACATAAAATATTATGAAGTTCACATCTCCGCAATACGTACCAAGTATACCGACGAGTACATTCGAAAAGGACTGAATAATGAACGATACTCGTGCCGTTGCATACATGATGTACTCGTCGGAACATCTTCGCAGATACATATTGGCAAATATTTACACAAAATTATTAAACATTATGCACACGTTAGGATGATCATTACCCATGTACGAAGAATTACATATACTTACTACTCGTACATCGTCGCGTCGATTAGAACCCAAACATTTAGTACATTTTCGTGCGTAGGTACATATATTGTAATCGACGAGGGAGCAAAAAAAAAAGGAGAAGGTAGAAAAGCTTTCAATATTTTCGCATAAGCAGAACTTACATGTCAACGGTTCGAGTAACGAAGACGCATGTGTAAATATTTAAAATGCGTCAATACAACGATAAGGGAGTATATGACGAACACGATTTCAAAAAGTTCGAGATCGCGAAACGTTTTCGAGAGCAGATTTTTTCCCCTATAAGGAGTTCGAGGGATGTTGACGAAATATGTACATACATATAATAAAGTCTACCATAGCTGTAGCACCAGCACGAAGTATACCGAAAATGTATTTACGTTGTCGTTTAACCTTTGTTGCAGAATCTTCTGACTCACGTGTCTAGACCCACGAAGCACGCGCTTAACAAGCTCGGAGTGTTCACAGTGTCCTCTTTCCATGCTTACATATGCTCTAGATCGCCTTCCTTATTGAATAACTTATTAGCTGGTAGAGGTTCGACGAAACGCAGAGCTCCCATGTTGTCACGTTCAAATAGCGCCTCCAGTAGACGTTCTTTATCCATGTCTTCCAGAGATGAAGAAAGAACAGTTAAAGTTAGTCTTCCAGATAATCAGGTAAAGTATAAATATCCTTTGATTAAGAATAATTTGTATAACATCGTCAACGAATCTACACGAAGATATTTTTACAAAATAATGAGAAATAAAATAGAGGACATCTCGATATGGTGAATTATTCAGGATGCGACGGCTGTGAATTGATGATTTTTTTTCGAAATAATAAAATTACTCGAGAAACTCTACAGTTGTAGGGTTAAAAAAACAAAGAATTGCCAAAACTGCTGGGATTCAAAAAAAATGTTAAATTAGCTTGAATTGAATGAAAATTGATTGAAAAAAATTTTTTCGACTCATAAATTCAAATTTTCAAATATTGATGATTTTTTTCGAAATAATAATTACCTACTCGAGAAATCCTACAACTGTATAGGGTTGAAAAAAAACGAAAAAATTGCCAAAATTGCTGGAATTGAAAAAATTGCCAAATCTACTTGAATTAGACGAAAATTGATTGAAAAATTTTTTTCGACTCAAAAATTCTAATTTTCAAAAAATTGATGATTTTTTTCGCAATAACTAATTATTTGAGAAATCCTACAGTTGTAGGGTTGAAAAAAACGGAAAAATTGCAAAAATTGCTGGAATTGAAAAAAATTGCCAAATCCGCTTGAATTAGAGGAAAATTTATTGAAATTTTTTTTTTTTGACTAATAAATTCAAATTTTCAAAAAATTGATGATTTTTTTCGAAATATATAATTACTCGAGAAATCCTTCAGTTGTAGGGTTGAAAAAAAACGAAAAAATTGCCAAAATTGCTGGAATTGAAAAAAATTGAAAAAATCCGCTTGAATTAGACGAAAAAATTTTTTTGACTCAAATTCAAATTTTCAAACAATTGATGATTTTTTTCGCAATAATTACTCGAGAAATCCTACGGTTGTAGGGTTGAAAAAAAAGCGAAAAAATTGCCAAAATTGCTGGAATTGAAAAAAACTGCCAAATCTGCTTGAATTAGACGAAAATTGATTTTAAAAAAAATAAATCGACTCATAATTTCAAATTTTCACAAAATTGATGATTTTTTTCAAAATAAAATACTTACTCGAGAAATCATTTACAAAAATTTCGATTAAGATAATCAAATTTTTCAAATGACTTTTTCTGTTCCTCCCAAAAATTACATCTGCTGTTTCATGGCTTTTTCAGACAGAATTTTAAAAATTTCGATGTCTCACCAGTGCACCGTAACAAATTAAGATAGGCAATACTTTTTGACATGAGTTTCATGTTTCTATAACTCCTTCAATTTTAGAGTTAGGCTACTCAATGTGCTAAGTGCTATCCATTGCTGGGATTGGGATATTTTTTGAACTCAATGTTGCCAACTGATTTTGCTCAGCAAATACCAATTTTTAAAATCTTATAGCTCTTTTATTTTCAAATTTAGGTGCTCTGCGTACATTGAGTTGTTTTTTTTTGGAGATATTTGGTCTGATTCAAATCTCTATTCACAACTGGGACACCTCGTATGTATATTCCATAACAATGTAAATGCTATAGCGATAGCCATATTCAAAAACCTACCAAACTGTTAGCTTACCGGTGCAACGATAAATTACGAACATAAAACTGCTCCATGCATTGTTTAATTTCTCATTGCCTGTACTAAACATTGAAAAAAAAAAAAAAAAAAAAAAGGATAACAGTATATAGATCATAATGTCTAGTCGTACACGAAAATCAGGTCAAATTATAACCGGATGTCCACTTAAAGAGTATGCGAAAATCGCTGCAACAAAAACTATGACGTCATAACGCCGGTAATTTATTCATAAACGAGATCATACTACCACCAAACCGACCTCTGATGCTGAAGAAAAATTTAATCTATGCGGGAAAATTTGTGTATTTTTTATTTATATTTTGCACTTTATCGCCTCGACTCACTCTCTCTCTCTCTCTCTCTCTCTCTCTACGTCGAGTTATATTAGCCGGTATAAATTTATGCGATACCGTGTTGACCTAAATCAATATAATGTATTGCAAAAACAATAGCGTAAAAAATGTCCTTATATTGGAGAGTTCATCCATATACAAGTACCTAATACGCGTCCAATTTTTCAATAAGATTTTTCTTCTTATATTTAGTTTAAAATTTTTCTTTGTCTCATCAATCACGCTTAAAATGATCGAAATATAATATTGAAAAATTCGCTTCTAGCCAGTAAAAAAAAAAAAAATCGTTTAATTGGATTTGGACTTTTTGATTTTTTTTATAACAGTAATTACATCGAGTTTTTCTAAGGCTTCGGGTGCCACCACCCAATTTTCATACAAATCGAATTCGTTCAAAATTGAAGATTAATACTTACTGTGGAGCTTTCTGTAAAAAAAAATTATCCTCGAGAACCCTTTATAAGGATTCTCGAGAAAATATAAATTCTCAAGTAACATCGTGCCTGTGTTGAAGCCTTGTAACTTTTTTCTAAAATTATCGTTGAAAAAATAGGTAATAATACGCAATTACCTAGTTAGGTATACCTACGTACTTTAAAGTGCAGTTAAAAAATGTGATTTTGAAAATGATAACAAATTCCTTAAAATTTTATTCAAAATAAATTTACGTAGAAAAATATTTTTTTTTCGATTTTGTTTGAATTTATTTTTATTTTGTTGTCGTCAATTTTTTTAATTCTCATTTTAAAATTTTGTTGAAATTAATTTTATAAAATGTTATTCAAAAACATTTTATTTTAATTTTAAAAAATTGAAAATTTATTAAAATTCTGTGTAAACCAATTCTTAGGTTTTTTAAATGTTTGACTTTTGAAAAAAAAATGAAGCATTTTTAAATTTCGTTCAAAAGCGAATTCATTAAAGTTTTATACCAAAAAAAAATCTCAAAATTTTGTAACCCAAGAAAAATTTTCAACCTTTTAATGAAATAAAATCTTTGAAATTTTACCGTAAGCTAATCAATCTTTTGAAATCTTTATAAAAAATTTTGTTGAAACAATTTTTTTTAAATGTTCCTAATTTTTTTTTTCTAATTTTGCCAGTATTATTTTTTGAAAAATTTGTTGAAATACAATTTTATTTTATTTTACGTATGCAAAAAAAAATTATTCTCGATTTTGAAAGATTTTTTAAATTTGGTTTAGATTTTTATTCAAAATAGCATATCAACTTTACATCATATTAGGTATTAATTAAAATTAATTTTAAAATTTTTGCAAAAAAAATTGATAGGTAACAAATTAAAGAATAAAAATTTTGATGAAAATATGGATTTTCAAACTTTGTTAAAAATGAAACTAATGAAAATTCTAATCGAAGCTTATACGCAAAAGAAATCCTTAAATATTGTCGAGAACAAATTTTTAGATCTTAAAACCATTTTTAAACTTTTGTTCAAAAATTGTGATTTTTACCAAAATGCTCTCAAAATTTGTTTATTAAATTTTGTTCAAAACTTTTTTGAAATTTTTTTTGAAAAATCTTTTTTGAAATTTTTGAAAATATTTTTGAAAAAAAAGTAAGTGAAATAAGGATTTGAAATTTTGTTAGAAAGTATAATATTTACATATCAAATTTCATTCAAATCTATTCTAAATAATCTAAAATTATTGTAAGAAATATTTTTTTTATCCTTGTTAATTTATTTTTTTAATATTTCCTTTTAAATTATTTTATTAGGATTTTTTTTTTTTTTTTGAAATAGGTATACCTACTTACCTATCTACCTATTTCTTTTTAATTTTGATAAAAATTCGAGTTTTTTTCAAATTTTACGAAAAAATTGTTTTCGATTTGTTGAAAATAACTTCTCAATTTTTTGAAGAAAAAAAAACGAAAATTCTGAATTTTTAATTAACCTAGTTTTAAATTCTATTGCAAAGCAAATTCATTAAAATTCTATACAAAATAATCCTAAAATTTTGTCAAGAATAATTTTTCAAATTTTTTTAAAAACAATTTTTTCAAATTATGTTACTTTTTTTTTTTTTAATTTTGTTGACTACAATTTTTTTCTGTTTTAAATTTTTTTCAAAAATTCGATTAAAATAATTTTTTTAAAATTAGGAATTTTATCAGAAAATGTCACTTTTTAAATTTTGTTTGAAAGAAAAATTTAAAAAATGTTATTCGGAACACTTTTTCTGTTTCAAACAATTTTTGAATAATATTCTAATTTAAAATGTTGAAAATACCCTTGAAAAAAATGAAACAAGGATTCCAGTTTTCGTTAGAAAATAGATTAAATACTTTTTTAATTTCATTTAGATACCTAAAAGCAAAATTCATTAAAATGATAAATTGTCAAAAGTTTTTTTTCAAATTTTGCTGTTATTTCTTCTTATAATTTCGATTTTTGTTCAAAATAATACTGAAAAAAAAAGTTCAAAACAAAGATTCAAAATTTCATTAGAAAAAAATTACTTTCTAGAATATTTTGTTCAAAAGAAAATTCTTCGAAATTTCAAGTATAAAAAAAGAACATCTCAAAGTTTTGCCAAAAGTATTTTTTCAACAATTTTATTAAAAACTTTTCACTTTTTTAAACATTTTTTTTTTTAAATTTTGTTTCAAACAGTTTTTTTATTTGATCTAAAAACTATTTTTTTATTTTTTAAAAATTTTCCAAGAAATATTTTTGAACAAAAACATTAAAATTTTGTTTGATTTTTTTTTGGTCAATTTAATTTGAGGGGAAATTTTTTTAAATGCTACACAAAAAAATCTTTTGTTTGATATTGAAGCTAGATTTTTCAATTTTTCTTTCGATGTTTATTAGTCTAAAAAATTTTTTGCATGCCAAAGCCACTATTTGAGCAAAAAAAATTAATTATTTTGTAAAATTTCAAAAAATCTTTGTATGTAAAAGATCTTGATTGTGTTGGTGTGAATCAAATCTCTGTAGATTTGTTGCTGCCCAGCGTTCTTATTCAAATTAAGTATCACTCGTACTAACGATACTTCGAACTATAATTTTCAGACAACTCAGATACACTTAAAAGATGCAATGACCGTAGAAGAATACATAGCTAGCGCCTGCTTACGTAAAAATCTAAATCCAATGCAGCATTTCGTTCGTGTGAAAAAACGAAAAGACATGGAAGATCATAATTATTTCGTACCTCATAGGTCGGATCTGATTGAAACATACGTAAGTACCATTCTCAATCATACTAGATAGTAGGTACCTACTACCTACATTGTATGTAGTATATTTTAGCCCTGCGTGATTAAATTCATACCGGTATACAGAACACGTACGATAAATCTAACGAAATAAAAATATCTTTCAGTTAAACACACACGAAATAGTGGAAATATGCGTGAAAGTACTATATCAAGTGGAACTGGTACGTAGTAGCGTGGATCACATGTGGGGTTTTTCCGTGGAAGCAGAACTGATTGAAAACACTGACAGGCAAGATGAATTGTGCGTTTGGGTTAGCAGAGTAGAAGACAAGGGAACAGCTGTGCTTAATGGTGAGCATTTACGAAATAACATTCGTTAAATTTACAGGTCCGGGTACCAGGCTCGTAGAGCTGTTTTGAAAAACTGACCATTTTTATCGTTTACATACGCTGCGCAAATGTCTACTAAAACTATTTTTCTCATTTTTTTTTGCCCACTAAAATTATAAATACGAGTACATCACACAATGCACGTTTTCCCTTCCTCATCGAATTCGCCAGCTCTTCTTGCGAGAGTATCTCAAAATTTAATTCCATCGCTAGAATTTTTTTAATCGTCGAATTACGTTACGTACAACAATGTTTCCTCATTTCCAACATTGACGTAATAAACGTTCATTTTATAGTCTGAAATTTTATCGCTTTTACGACGACGACAAAATATATTCACTATTGTGTTAATGAAATGGAAAATTCAACGTAAGAAATGACAAATTGCTTTTATATCGTGATAGGAAAGAAAAAAAGCCCTACTACCATATTCGCTTTCGACGTGATTTTCAAAAATACGGTGAAAAATCTGTCTGCCTACGTAGAGTTAACTATGGCACGAACATGTCTTTATACGTTTTTTTGACATTTTTTTCGACATATCGTATCATCGATGGAGAATCACTTCCAATATTTTACAACTAGCGTGTTGTAAAATATAAAATAAAATTTCACCCCAAAAAAAAGCTACTTTGATGAGAAGAGAAATTTGCCGAGAATTTCCTATCCAATATAAGTTCACTTTGACCAGGAATTCTTTGCTTTTTAAAATAAAATTCCGCGGATGTGATCAAAAGCCTGAAATTAAATTATTAGAGGTATGAAAATAGAACCTCTGGTAACGAGCAATTTAGTCCCTTCAGAAATGTGAGTAGGCAGCCATTTCTATTGGAACGTTTTAAAGGTGGCGTTTCAAAGAACCTCGATAAATAAAATAAAACCGGAAAAATAATTTATAATTTTTCTAACCGATTTTTCTACTTTTTTCTTGCATGGATGTAAATAAGCAGTAGCTCGAAAGCTTGAGCTCTAGCTTAAATGTCAAAAGTGAAATGAGCAATACCACAGAAAACACTAAAAACGCGAAAATTAAATACATAGAACTACATATTTACCTTTTTTTTTTACAGAACAAATTTTTCAATTTTTTTGAAAAAAAATATTAATTTTCTCAAGCGGAAAATGAATTCATTTTTTCTGGATTTATTTTTAAACTTTATTTCGAGAAAAATATTATTTGATTTTTTCTTCCGAAAAAATCTCTCTTAATTTTTTAAAACTTTTTTAGAATAAAAAAATTTCTTCATTTTTTGGAATAATTTTTTGAAAATTTTTTTTGATTTCTTTTCAGGTAGAACTCCATAAAATTTTTTGAGAAAAACATTCAAAATTTTCTTTGGATAAAAATATCAATATCAATTTATTGTACTACCTAATACATCATAAAAAATTCAAAAAACATCACCAATTTCTTGAAAGAAAACAATTTCTTCATTTTTCTGAAATAGAAGGGGTTCTCATACTTTTGGAGAAACATCTTCTCAGTTTTTTCTTATTTTTTTCGGACAAAAAACTCCTAATTTTTCGTTGCACTTTTTCAAGAGCGAGAAGTCTTTGAAATTTTTTTCGAGCAAAATTGCTAAATTTTTAAAAAGGAAAATTTTTTTTATTTTTTTATGTAAGTAAACAAATCGATTTTTTTAAAAAGGAAAAACTCTCTCTATTCCTTTAGAGAAAATAGTTCTGAATTTTCACTTTGGATAAAAAATAATTCCTTGCAAGAAAAATCCTCAATTTAGGGAGGGGAGGATTTCTCAATTTTTCTTGACTGACTAAAAATGTTCCTAAAATTTTTTTAGAAGACTCCTTTCATTTTTTTTTGAAGAAAAATATCAAATCATCTAATTTTTCGTTTTAATTTTTTTTGGAGCTGAAAAATGACAAAAAACCTACATTTTTTTTTAATAAAAAAAGAGAATCTTTTAGTTTTATTTGTGGAAAACACACTCGATTCCTTAAAAGGAAAAATTATAAAATTTCTTGAAATGAGCAAAATGATTTTTGTAGTAAAATTATAGGAACAAAATTTCTCATCTGTTTGAAAAATGCTTCAATTTCTGGCATGAAAAAATTTATTTTTTTGAAAAAACATTTTAAAAATTTCTCAGTTGAAAAGAAATTTTTCAATTTTTTGTAGATGAATTTTTTTCATTTTTATAGAGAATAAACACTTGGTTTCTTTCTCAATTTCTACGTAGCGAAAATTTTAAAAAATTTTATGTGGTTCACAAACTTCTCAATTCTTTGGATCTGCAAACTTTTTTGGCGAAAAAGCCTTCTTATTTTTAGAATAAAAATCTTGCAGTTTTTTGATAATTTTTTTTAGATTCTTTGTAGACAACCCTTCTTAATTTTGAAGGGAAACCTCCCTAAACTCATTTGCAGAAAAAAATTCTGAAATTTCTTGGATTCAATTTTTTTGAATGTTTTAATTCCTTGAATGAAAAATCTCTTAATTTTATTTTTATGCGTAAAAAAATATATATTTACCTATACCTATTTTTTTAAAACTTGAATTTTCTCAATTTTTTTGGAGTGAAAAATTTGAAAAAAAAACACTTCTAGAGTGAGTTATTACCTAAAAAAAATCCCCCTAATTCCTTTTTAAGTAAAAATCTTTCAACTTTTTTTATAGAAAAGCTTTCCTTTTTTTAAATAAAAATATCTCAGCTCTTCAATTTTTTGGATTAAACCCCTCCAATTTTTCGAAGAAAAAATTCACTAAATTCTTTTGGAAAAAAATTCTGAATTTTTTTGGATTAAAAAAATCTATCTCAATTTTTTATGGGAAAATTATAACAAGTACGTAAAATTTTCATTTTGTAGAAGAAAAAAATTTTTTTTTGAGGGGAGGGGGTCAGCTTTTTTGGAAATTTTTGATAACAAACATTCAGAGAAGGAAATTCTTTAATGTTGTAAAATGAATAATCTCAGATTTTTTTTCAATTTTTTTGAAATAAGTACAAATACTCTTCAAATTTTCTGAAAAAAGAATCTCTCATCTTTTTCGAAGAAAAAAATGTCAATTATTTTGAAAATAAGACCTCTTAATCTTTTGTCCTTCGTTTTTTGAAAGTGAACATTTTTCAATTTTTTGGAATAAATTGGGAATGAAAAATTTCTACATTTTTATTGGTATTCTCACATCAAACAACTTCCCGCTCCTTCTGAAAAAAATCGAGATACACTCTAGAAAATTCCAACTTGCCGTCTCTGTTCTTTTGAAGATAAGTTCTGTACATGCGACTACCAATTTTTTCTCGAATGAATTTTTTACATCAAAGGCTTGGCAATTTCTAAAAATAATTCTATAGAGAATAATGGAATAAAATCGCCGAATTTATATTGATTACAAATAATATGAAATCTTAAATTTATTATATTAAATCATCAGTTTGTATTTCAGGAATAATTAAAGGAGACGAAATAATGGTGATCAACAGCTCAATCGTGAGCGATTTAGACATGATGTACATAGAATCAGTACTCCAAGAGGAACTTTGCTTATGCATGATGATGCGATCATCACGTATTGAGCCTCCTAGTGTAGCAACTACAGCAAGTATCTTACGCAATACAGACGACATAGAATCATTAGTTTGCCCACCTCCACCAACTGATCCGCCTGTGATATCCGAAGAAATGATTTCCGGTCTAATAGTGCCGGCTCCTTGTTACAGTATGAATATTTTTCACTCAATTCAATTTAAAATTCGCTCATAAAATAATGACTAAAAATTTTTTGTAAAAATTTCTACAGCTAAAGATCAGCAGACTGAAGCAGTAGAGCCTCATCCTAGACATTCGAAGAAGTTACCAATACCTCGTGAAAACGCCAACACAGTTTCATCCCAAACAACTGCAATTCCTTATACGCATAGTGAAGGTGGAAAACAACCATCGCGTGCTAGTTCATTAGAAATTGAGAATTTAGTCAAGGTGAATAAGCATGAACTTAGTTATCGATAGAGTAGGTACCCAATGAAACTTTGGTATTTATACGTATTTTTGGGTTTAGAGCGCTGGAGAAGTGACAGGATTCTGTCGATCACCTGTGGAAACCGAAAGGTCTAGTCCGACTGGTAGTGTGCTCAGTAGTCAGTCTCAACTTCACACATCTACTACTCCGAATAAAGTATTAACCGATGCGGAGAAACTAAGGAAGGTTATTTTAGAACTGATAGAAACCGAAAGAACATACGTCAAGGTAGATGATTTTTTAAATAGCTACACCCATCAAGTCCTCGAATAGTAATTAAAATCGATGTTCGTTTCCAGCACTTGAATAATTTATTAGAAAATTATCTAGAACCGTTGAAAAAAGAGACATTCTTGACGACAGCCGAAATCAGCGTATTATTTGGTAATATTTTAGAGATTATTAATTTCCAACATCAATTCTTGGAAAACCTCAACGAAGCTCTGGCGGCTGAAGTACATTTTCACGAATTCGATCATCCTAGTCAATTCAAGGTAACCGTTGTTCTTAAATTATTACCTACCAAGCTTCGATTTGTACTT
The DNA here is from genome assembly GCA_959613365.1 of Balanococcus diminutus. Classification (NCBI taxonomy): domain Eukaryota; kingdom Metazoa; phylum Arthropoda; class Insecta; order Hemiptera; family Pseudococcidae; genus Balanococcus; species Balanococcus diminutus. The sequence goes on along the minus strand of OY390715.1, from coordinate 29,660,667 downwards.
ACTTATTAATTAACACGATTTGAATTTCTGCAGAATATTTTGTTTTCAATTGGAAGCGCATTTTTATACTACGTAGATCATTTTAAATTATATAGTTCATTCTGTGCTAGTCATTCCAAAGCTCAAAAAATTCTAAATCCTAGTAAGTTTTCTAAATACATCTTTAACGAGTCTAAAAAATGGAAAAATTCAAATCAAATTAATTTTTTGCAGACGAGGGTAATTACGCTTTACAAGAGTTCCTTGCTGCACGAAATCCACGCCAGCAACATTCTTCTACTTTAGAATCATATCTAATTAAGCCAATTCAAAGGATATTGAAATACCCGTTGCTTTTACAGCAATTGAGAAATTTGACTGATCCAAATACCGACGAACATTTACATTTAGTTGGTTAGTTGCATCATTAGCCTACATAATCCAGTGCCAAAATTAAGATAGAATATTAACGAAACATTTCCCCTTTACAGAGGCTCTAAAAGGTATGGAAAAAGTAGCAGAGCATATAAACGAAATGCAAAGGATACACGAAGAATATGGAGCAATATTTGATCACTTGTTCAGACAACACCAAAAAGTAAAAAAAATAATTATCTCTAAAATTTAACGAGATGGAAAAATTTCAATTTCATAATTTTTCATTTTCCAGCCTATTGATCTCAGTCCTGGTGACTTATTGTATTACGGTGGAGTGGAATGGATTAATATTTCGGATTTCATTGGAAAAATTAAAAAAGGCTTAGAACTGCATGCCATGTGCTTTGTTTTTAAATCAGCTGTAGTCTTCCTGTGCAAAGAACGTATCAGGCAAAAGAAAAAATTAATGGTATGCAATCAAAATTTGCATCCAACTATTAACTAAAGCTTACGGAGTAATTTGGTTCATTTTTTCTACTCGCAGAGTGTATCTACGAATAAAGGAGGAGACGTGGAGATCATTCGATACCAGGTTCTCATACCAGTCACAGATGTACAAGTTAGAACCATAGCTAAAGAAGGTGAAGATCATTTCTTGTGGGAATTAGTTCATATGAGGTGTCACCCTCAGAGACGATCAGAACGTGTTTATTTACTTTCAAATAGGTAAATGCCTACTCGTAGAACATTCAAATCATCGGAGCATCGAAAAATACTCATCAATTGCTCAATTTTCATTTTTGCAGCACTAATGATTTCCGAAACGCATTCATCAAAACAATACGACAAACAATTAGAGAAAGTGTACGTAATATGAATATTCCAGGTAACAAGGCACCTCAACTACCAAAACTTCCGATAAACGTAATGACTCCTAGGACACCGATGTCAGCACAACCTGGTAATTTTTTTTTATAATCTATCCCTATATTGATAATACGAGAAAGAGGGCGAGTGAAAATTTTTTAAATAATTAATTTTTGTTTTGGTGTAGTTGAAAAACCTTTGGAGAAAATGCTACCTTCTGAGAATCTTGCAACAAAGATGACTGACAGTGGTACCCATACCGCTCATAATCCACCTGTCAAGCCTAAAAAGATACCACCAAAACCTCCTCAGAGACGTTCATCTACTGTTACTACTGAGCATAGTGAAAGCAACGCTGAAAGTAAGTAAAATATAAATTGTGCATAAATCTAGGTTAATTATGATATGAAATCTCAAGTCTTCACTTATACAGATTCTGAATTAAATATTTTGATAGCAAAGCTTTAGGGTCCTAAATTTGGACACTATTTTGGTCCTTTACGTCATCAATATTCAAATTACAATTTTTTATCCAATTAAGTATTCAACTTGAATTTTTTACATTTTCAACGTCTAAAACTTTCTCCTAATTTTTTTTTAATTTTTTATTTTTTTTAATTTTTAGGAATTTTTAAATGAAGTGATTTTCTCGATTCTTAATTCTTTCATATTTTTAAATTTTAGATGATTATTTTTTCAATTGAATCTCATTTGATGATTTTTTCAGCTTTTAACTAATCTTTCAAATAAATTGTAAAATATTTACACTTTTTTCATTTTATTTTTTTTCGAGACCCCTCTTGTTTCCATATTTCCTAGATTTTTTAAATCGTTAACCATCAATTCCTCTGTTTTTCGAGAATCTCAATCACATGAAAGTTTACTAAATTTTCGATTTTTTCATGTTCCTTTTTTTTAATTTTTAATAATTATTCCCGAGCGGCACACTCGATCGATAATATCGGAAGATGTAACGTATCGATAAAAAATCGTTTGAAAATCTATAGATGTTCTCACGATATTATAAAGATTTATCGGTACAACTTCATAGGCAAAAAATTTAAAAACTATCGAATTCGATATTATTAAGATTTTATGACGATATTTGTCAACGATACTATCGACAAAGAATATTAAATTTATCGATTCCGATTTTCCACCGATTTTGTGCAGATATTTGAAACTACATTATCGACAAAGAATATTAAATTTATCGAATTCGATTTTTTAACGATTTTGTAAAGATATTTAAAACTATATTATCGACAGATTATATGAAATTTCTCGACTTCGATATTTTACCGATTTTTTGACGACATTTGAAACCATATTATCGACAGATTATATTAAATTTATCGATTTCGATTTTTTAACGATTTTGTGACGATATTTGAAACTATATTATCGACAAATAATCTGAAATTTCTCGAATTCGATTTTTTAACGATTTTGTGAAGATATTTAAAACTTTATTATCGACACGTAATATGAAATTCCTCGAATTCGATTTTTCAACGATTTTGTGGCGATATTTGAAACTACATTATCGACAAATAATCTGAAATTTGTCGAACGATTTTTCAACGATTTTGTGACGATATTTGAAATTATTTCCAAATTGGTGAAAATTTTTCTAAGTCCAACACGTCTGGAAGTACTAAACTGCCTATTATAAGCGTTTTATTGCTAATTCCTCAACGATAAGGTATGGCATAGTGGTTAAGGAAGAGGATTACCACGCAGGAGGTAGATGGTTCAAGCCCCACGGGTGGCAGATTTTTTATAATTTTTTTTGACTTTTTCTGAAATGATCCTCTTACCGTAACATGAATAATGTGTTTAGGCATAGTTTAATGTATTGATTATGCTAATTAATGATTTTTAATTAAAGAAAAAAGCTAGTATAAGACGAAAAATCGGAATAAAAAATCGATAAAAAATCGACAGAATATCGAATTCGATAAAGTGTCGCGTTAGTTCCGCCTAAATCGTGAAATTATCTTTCGATATATAGATAGATTATCGACGAATTATAGTTAGCAGAAATTTCGAGATTATAGTAAGATTGTTTATCGATAATATATCTATAATATCGAAAGATAATTTCACGATTTAGGCGGAACTAACGCGACACTTTATCGAATTCGATATTCTGTCGATTTTTTATTTCGATAATTTGTCGATTGTGCTGCTCGGGTTTATTTTGATAAAAATATTACACACTACCAATCTTATTAAACACTTTCCAGTTTTTAAGAATAAAGAAATTTTCTATTTTTTTGGAGCAGAAAAATTGACGAAAAATTTTCTAATTTATTCGAAGAAAAATAATTAGTTATAATCTATTCGGAGAATTTTTTTTCAAATTCTGTTGGCTTGGGGTAAGAAATTTCCCAATTTTTTAGGGTGAGAAAAAATTCTAAATTTCTTTTGGAACGAAGAATTCTTAATTTTATATAGAATCAAAAAATTCTAAACTCAGTTTTTTGGCATAAAAATTCCAATTTTTTGAAATTTATAAAATTCTCATTTTTGGTACAAACGGATTTCTTGGTTTAAAAAAAATGCTCAATTTTTTTGTAAACCCTAACATATTTTAAATTTTTTGCCATTAAAAAAAAAAAAAAAAAAAAAAAAACAGTTTTCTTCATAAAAAACAATTCTCACTTTTTTTGTGAAAATTCTATATTATTCTCTTTTTTTTTTGGCATAAAAATTTCAATTTTTTGACATTGAAAAATTCCATTTTGGATATAAAAAAAAAAAAAATCCTGGTAATAAAGAGCAAATTAATTTTTCTTTTTAAATTCTCAAATTATTGAAAAAATTTACAACATAGGTAGGATTTACATGAATTTAAAGAAAATTTTCCAAAGATTTAAAAATGTTTTTTGCATATTTTTTTTGATTGGGTGAATTTTTGGAGAAAACCTTCAAGATAATTATTGAAAATTTTTAGAAATACCTACTTTTTGTGATTTAAAAAAAGAAAAGAAAATTAAGAAATTTTTTCTAGTCGTGTTATAATTTTACCTGCTCCAATTTTAAAAACAATTTTTAAAAAATTTCTTTAGCTGATTTTTACAAAATAGAAATGATTTTATTTTTCATTTCTTTATTTTTTTTTATCTAATGAATTTTTTAAGAAGACATTGTGAGAACATGATATTACATCTTTCAACAATCTTCGTCAGGAAAAAAACTGAATCAGAGAAAATTTCTAGATTTTTTACATTTTCTGAATTTTTGAAAAAAAAAATAAAAACATAGGTACCTATTTGGCGATTGAAAGAAAAATTTTTCAAATTATTTTTAGATGGCTCAAGAGTATATTTCTATCGAAAAATGAAATTCATTCTCAAGCGAGATTTTCAAACAAATGAAATTTATTAATAATTTTTGATAGAAGTTTTCCATAGTTACAAATCATCGAATAATCAAATTCTCATTCGAATTTTTTCAGAACCACCGAAATCAAAATCCGATTGTGATCCGGGAACCAAATCCGAAGGTGAAGACGATAGTCAATGTTCCACAATTCGAGAACGAAATAAAACACTTGGAAAAACGCCGAATCATCTAACTCTAAGCACAGCTTCAACCTTATCCACTGGCAGCACTGGTAGCCAAGCTCGTCTCATACAGTCTTCTCAACACCCAGAACACTACCAGCCTCCAATCGTAAAAGACCTAGGTACACTTTGATCACCTCATAATTCTCAAAAAATAAGTACTCCAAATTTCAAATGGTAGTTACTCAACCTAAAATCGAAATTTTTACAGGATCGCCAGTTTGGAAACCTCGAGACATGGGTGAAAGTTTAACTCTACCGAGGAAAAACAAAACACCCAGCACATCGGTGGAAAGTCGAACGCTGGTTAGGAAACCGAATTCGAAGAAAGAAAAATTATAAACAGAAAAAAAATCCAATTACCTTTTAAATAGGTGATATGCGTTAACTGAATTTACCTACATAGTTCGCGAATCGTATAAAATTTGTTCAATGATACCAGCATATCACCGCGAGTTGAATATAAAACGGCGAAGTGTTTTATATATTTCATTATACTTGTATCACTTAAACTACTCTATAAGTGTTTTCTGCGTTGCTCAACTTAATCGTTGTAGTTCGGTTTATATTTTTGTCATTTTTTTTTAATAATTGAAAGAAAGAAAAAAAATTGAAAAAAATAACGCTTCTTAGGATTATTTTTAGTAATTTTTTTTTCGTTTGTATTTTGCACATTCGACATCAAAATAATGAAAAACCACCCCGCGATAACGATTTGCGATTGTAAATTAATGTAGAAAAGAATATTAAGAGGATGGGTTACCGTTTAGGTATAGTAGATAATCGCAAATACCTACTTTTCTCTGTATATCGGATATTGTACAAAACCGTATAATGTATTATATGTACCTTCTTCTTGTTTTATGTTTAGGTCTTTATGCTTTCCCGTTACATCAACTACGAACGAACGTGTTTCAATATTTTTTTTTTTTTTTTTTTGAGCTTACGATGTAAATTGAGTTATAAAAAATTCGTGTGGTAAATAAATTTAAAATGATAGCCTAAATGGCTTTTAATGTTTTTAATAAGTTTACGAAGTCTTTGCTATAAAATGTGTGTTGATAGGTACGAGTAACCGGTAATGATTGTTTTCCAGTCGTTTACGATATTAAATTCATCTTTTTACTCCAAATATCGATGTAAAATTTATACCCAACTGCCTACTCGTGTAGTGTATACGAAGGTGCCGAAGAAAAACTTTAAAATTCATCGATAGGTAAACCTACTATAAGAAAAGACGAGTCATATGATTCGAATCTGGCCACTGGAAAACCTAAAATTAATTTGTAAGTAACATAAACGAGTGATAAATGTAATGCTACCAATAAAATAATAAAATAAAATAAAAAAAGTTAAAAAAGGACGATACTCGACAAAGAAATCCATTAACCGAGTTTCAATGGGAACACTTCGAAAATGGTAAAATTTATTTTTCTATTTCAGCGTGAAATATAGTGCTGTGATTTCACAAAGAAATTATACCTATGTATTAAGATATTGCAATTACCAACGTGGTATAGCGTTCCGTTAAAACATATTTTGTGATAAGTAAAATATTTAAAAAATTCGTATTAAAATGAAGATATTTTTCAACTATTATGGCGTGACAGGCCACTAAATACGAATTTCGATCGTATCCTTAGCTTGAATATATTTTCTGGTGTAATCTATATCCACCTACCTATATGTACCTATAACCCGGTTTGAAAAAAAAAATTCCAGAATCTATTCTTTAAAAAATTTCACGTTTCAACACGTTAGTGAATGTAGTAATTACGCTGCACTGTTACCTTAGTTTATTTCCCATTTTAAATCTTAACGTATTTAGTTACTATTAATTGTTATTGATCTGTTACTATATTTTAACCGAATAAATATAGAAGATGGATATCGAATATTATGTTACTATTAAAATTAAATTCTTACGGAGATACTATATTGAAAAAAATTGTATTAAATAAAAAAAAATTAGAAAAATATTGTCGGTTGTACTCCCCTTATACATGTTTGTACACCAACACTCGTGTATATATGAAGTTATACAACAATCATATGTATTACGGATTATGTAAGCTTTAATAATTTTTGATTACATTCGTTATTATCATTAAATACTTTATTATGAAAAAAGAAATATACTATGTTTGTTTTGCGTGTTTCATACTCTAATGCAATAATTGACGATAATAGTATACCAACCAACCTACAGATATTCCAGGGCTGCGAACAGTTTTTTTTTCTTCAATTAATTGTAGTTAGTGAAAACGTGGTGAAAACATCTCGATAATATTGGCTTTTGGTTTCTAGTTTTAGTTATTCATATTTTTTTTTTTTTTTTTTTTTGGTTTTGGTTTTCAATTTTTTCTTGGTTTTTTCCAAAAAATTTCAATTTTTTGAATTTTTTATTCATTTTTATCGTTATATTCTCCACTTAAAATTTAGTCAATAATAAATAAATAAATAAATAAATAAATAAATACTGAAATGAATAACTAGACAAAAAAAAAAAAAAAAAAAAAAGAAACAAATTGTTATTGGTTCTTTTTTTGATTTTCTAATTACCTTTCAGATTTTGGTTTTTGGTTTCAAGTCTCAAATCCTGAAATACTTAGTTAATTTCGGTTTTTTGGTTAACGGTTATTGGTCAATTGTCTATTTTTTTAACACGACGCTATACGTATATCAGCAGGTATGAATGAGGGAGGAGAGGTGAACTAATAGGTATTATCATGGTGCATCCAACGATTCAAAATTTTGATTAAGAAGGCTTTCATTAATGAGATTCATTTGTACTTCATCTCAATGATACGAATGCCGGATAAAGTACTCGGTTATAACCGAGTATTATCCGCGTAAAAATAACCGAAGAATTTATCCGAGTACTCCTTTTCGGTTACTCGGATACAAAAATAACCGAGTATATCCGAGTATCGGATTATCCGTGCTCATCTCTGGTATGTAGGTACTTCAAAAAAATAAAAATGAAACTTATCTCCAATTTATTTTTGAAGATCTCTCAAAAATTTGAGAATTTTTGTATCACTAATTTTTTTTATTGGTTTTAGATTAATCTGAAGTAATTCACTGTTGACTGTGGGTTTATTCGTCGTTTTCTGTTTGTTCAGTTATTTCTATAAAATTTCCTTCAGAAATTTACTACATACTTTTGTTATGGAAAACCCCTGAACCCTATTACTTTTTCACGGAAATTCGTTTCTCCTGAATCTCCTGATTTCCGAGGGGAAAAAAAATCACCCAATTTTTTCGAATTTCCACTTGGCAACGCTGCAAATAATGCAAGACGAGTTGCGATGGCAAAATAAATATTGACAATGTTCTATGCTCTGGTATCTACCAAAAGACCCGGTAATTAACATGTGTGGATTCGATTGTAAGCATGGTTTAGTATTCAATAGTATGGTCTTGAGTAAATAAATTTCATTTCAATTACTACGGCAAATAATTTATCATTGTTTTAGTGTACGTAATATTGTAGTTTTGTATAGGTTGTTTCACTAATTGATTACTTGTGATCATAATGCTGTCCACTAGAATCAGTACAATTCGTGTAAATCGTTATTACGCGGTATGTATAGACCTAAGATAATTTTCAAAAATTAATTTTACGTAAAATAATTCGCAGTGTAACGTAATTTTTTTTTTCAGCTTTTGCACTTCCTTTGCTTTTTTTCTCTACACATATACGATGTGAAATCACAAATCTACAAATATCCTGCAGATTATTCTAGTCAGTTATGTGAAAACACAAATGTGCCTTTCCACTTCATTATTGCTGGCGCAGGTACCGCCGGATCGACGCTGGCGACAAGGTTAAGTGAGAAACCATCGTGGAATATATTGCTTCTGGAGCGAGGTACCGATCACATAGATAATAAAACCGAAATACCTTTTCTTTGGAACACCAATTTAAAAACCGAATTGGACTACAATTACTTGGGAGAACCGGATGAAAATTTTTACAAAGGATTGGATGGTCAAGTTAGTTCAATATCAGGTGGTAAATTGAGCGGAGGCGGTTCGTCAATTAACGCTCAAATATTCTTACGAGGGTCACGTAAAGACTTCGACGAATGGAAAGCCTCCGGTTGCGAAGGCTGGGGTTACGAATCCGTTAAGCCATACTTTTTAAAAATGGAGGATTATCGAAGTAAGAACTACAACCCATTTTATCATCATAAAAGAGGCCCTATGACTTGTTCCCCATTTCATATGGCCGATCCGGCGGTATCTGTGTTTGAAAAAGCTTTCGCTGATACGAACCTCGACTTCGTACCGGATTTTAATTCAGAATTCAGAACAGGATATGGGATCCCCGATAGTACAACTAGAGATGGTCGACGTTGCAGCACATTCAAAGCTTATGTATCGACAGCAACGTCCAGAAAGAATTTTTTTTTCGCGCGAAATGTTTTGGTACGTAAGGTAGTCATCGATGAGCAGACCAAAACAGCCATAGGTGTCGAGATCTCTTTAGCCAATGGAAAGACGTGCGTTGTTAAAGCTCTAAATGAAATAATATTATCATTAGGTACAATCGCTTCACCACAGATATTGATGTTGTCTGGTATAGGCCCGAAAACCCATTTAGAATCGATGAAAATTCCAGTAATAGCAGATTTACCGGTAGGGCAAAATTACCACGACCATGGGGCTTTTATGGGTCTCATCGCTACCGATAATTTGCATCGTTCGATCACAGAGATAAAAAAACAATCGGATAAAATCACTCAAGATACTTTGCACTTGATAGATCAGAATTTGTCAACGATAGGTATAATGTTGATGGCATTTATTAACAGTCGTAACGATGGTGATCTCAATCCTGATCTTGAAATTATATTCACCCGCTTACCGTATAAATCATTCACAAATACATACAACGGGCGGAATGTACTGTATAATCTTTTCGGTTTCTCCAACGAAACTTCTAATTTATTTACCGAATGGAACAATAAAGCTGATACTCTAACCGTATCGTTGATCGTATGCAAAGGAAATTCCAGAGGCTCTGTCCAGTTGAAATCAACAAACCCGCAGGATTATCCGAAAATAATACCTAATGTTTTAGGAAGCCAAGAAGATGTGAATAAGTTACTTCGTGGAGTACGATACATACAAAAGCTATTCAAAACCAAGCCAGTCACCGATGCTCAAATTGAATTGCAATACATAAATTACCCAGCATGTCAGCAATATCAAAGGGATAGTGACGATTATTGGACATGCGCTTTTCATCAAATCGCCACTGGATTCTATCATCCAGCTGGTAGCGTGAAAATGGGTGCAAAATGTGATTCTACCGCGGTATTAGATCCTCGTTTGAGAGTTAAAAATATAAAAAATCTTCGCGTCTGTGATGCCAGCATAATGCCACATATTGTTTCCGTTAATATAAACCCAACAGTAATTATGATTGCTGAAAAAGCTGCTGATATGATCAAACAAGATCATGGAAAACTCAATTTGTAAATGAATTTTTTTGCCTACTCTACATAATTTATATTTCAACTTTTTTTTTGCGAATTTTTATTTGACAGATACTTTTTGGATACCTAATTACCGAACTCCGAACTTATATCTAATTATATGAAGTTTATTGTTTGATAACGTCTGAACTAGCTTATTTATGCATTGTAGTAAGGAATTAAAAGTAGACTTGAAGTTACGACTTTTTTTTTTAGAAAACTTATAGTTTCACATTTTTTTGAAAAGTTCGTTTTTCATATCTCTAAAAACCACAATTTTCTGAAAAATAATTTTAAAATTTTTTCCTGATTTGTCTGGTTTGGAAATATGTAAGTATATTGTATAGGTAGGTATATTTTTTTCTTTCTAGTCAAATAACCAAAAAATTGTTAACATAAACAGATCTATTCCAAAAATTGTTGCACCATCGTTAAATTATTGTGAAGTAAAAAATTACCTTCTATTTTGATATACCAATTCTTGAAAAATTTTCCAAAAATTTTTGATAATTATAAAACAAAAATTTAAAAAAAAACACAAATATCATCACGTAACAAATTTGTATAAAAAAAATCAGAAAACAAAATCTGACAAAATTGTTATTATTACCTACAAAATTGAAAAAACATAATTTCTTTTAGAAAAACACTTTTTTATAAAACAAACAAGAAAAAGTAAGTATTTGAAAATATAAAAAAATCTCAAACTCATTTTAACAAAATAGTTCTCGAACAAAATTCTAGAAAAAAATTCTTTAAACATTTAAAAAATTGAATCAAATGTTTTGAACAAAATTTTTAGAAGAAAGTGTTTCTAAAATTGGCAAGAACGTCTTTTGAACGGAATTTCTCAAAAAATAGTGTTTGAATAAAATTTGTTCGAGGGAAATTTCATAAAAATTGTATGTGAATAAATTTAGGAAAAAACTATTTAAACAAAACCATAAAAAATGTATTTAAGAAAATTATAAAAATTGTTTTGGAACATAATTTTAATAAAAATTATAGTGACATTTCGTTTAATTAAATTGAAAAAATTAAAATTAAAGGTGTGGTATTCTCACCAAATTGGACTTTGAAAAATTGATTTTGATTTGATTTTGATTTTTTTTTGAACAAATAATTAATTGTTGATATTTGAGAATTTCATAAAAATTGGATAGGATTTTGTAATGCTGTCAAAACAATTTTTTTCAAATTAAAAATTGAAAAAAAATATCAAAAAAACTACAAACAGTTTTGCAAAAAAAATATCTACATGTAAGTAAGTAAATACATATAAATTAATGACAAAAAAAATTGCAAACGACAGTTTCCTGAAAAAATTAAGGATTTTTTTCTGATTTCATGAGAAATTACTTTTTTCGATTTACTTTCGTTTAAATCTTCAAAAAACAACAAAAAAAAAAAAAAAAAAAAAAAACTTTAAAATAACAGGTGCTTTAGGAAATTTTTTTTTCAAAAATTTGTTTTCAAAGAACTCCAAAAAACATTTTAGAAGCAATTTCAGAATTATATTTAAAATACAATTTGAAAAAAAATGTAGATATTGTAAAATTATTTCGACTTTTCTTCAAACTTGAATTTTTCAAAATTTGTTGAAACAACCTTATTTTAAAATCTGGTTCAAGCTAAAATTTTCTAACAAAAAATTCAAAAAGTTTATTTCATTGGAAACCATATTCAAAAAATTTTATTACAAAAATTGTTGCAATTTTGGAAAAAAAAATTGCACGATGAAAACAATAATGAATTTTTTAATAGAAATAATTTTGAACTTTTATACTCATTCAAAATAGTTAATACAATCTATTTTTTTAAAAATTTGAATCATTAGAAAATTTCTGTTGAAAGACATATTTTTTAAAAATACGAGATTTTTCGTCATAGGAAAATAGATAGGGACGTTAAATTTTTCACTTCCGGCAAATATCTTAATCGGAGGCTAAAAATAAATACCAATATTCTAACTCCCTTTCAGTATCTTTTAATAGTAAATTTAATTTTGCCAATAATTAGTAGGTAAGTACAATATGAACAAAATGTAGGCACAACTAGACATTGTTCTTCTTACCTGTCTGCCTAATTGACAAAAATACCGATTTAAAAACGTAATTTGACCTTTTCCGTTATTAATAAATGAAGTTCATTGAATACTTACATTTATATACGTATCTACTTATTCGATTCTCTACGAATAAATTAATTTTTGATTATGCAAGTAGGTACGCACCAAAGTGTAAATCTTCGATCAAATGTCGAATGACGTTTTAATGGGGAATTAATACTCCGTAGTGAAAGCATTCGCCTAATTCTCGTAATTTTTTACTCTTCAATAATGTGACATTTATAATTATTTTTTTTTTAAATTGTGAAATTTTCATGGTGTGATCATATGGAAAACGCAACTCACCCGAATACAGTTTTACTTGGATATCATTCGCATCTAGAGATTTTCAAACGAATTCCCTTGATTACAAGTAGGTCAATTATTACGCTTATTGAGACAATTGGATATTAGCTAATTACTAAAATTTACTTAGCCAATTTTCCTTTTCTTATCCTTAGTGACTACTTAGTACCTACCTACCTATATACATACCAAATTACTTATCTATCTAAATGAGATAAAATTAGATAGGTAGTTAGGTACACAGGTTAAAGAAACATGATAAATTCACGAATACATTCAATAGTAGATGTAAATAGCGAAACCTGATTTAAAATTACCTATTTTCTTTATTGATGCAATTATACTTGAACCTTGACTGCAATGCATACAGATAACCAACAAGTGCATGCGCATTGCCCAAGAAAATAATTAATTTCAAGTTGCTTTATGTCGCTACCTTAATTGCACCGAATTCATTCTTTTAGTCACTAAGTTAATGCCAGGAAAATCGGTACAATATACCATTCTGAGCACATATAAAAATGAAAGCTCGTGTAACGTAAACTCAATTATGAACTTTTACGTATACTTAAGCATAATTTTGATCAAAGTTTTGAAATATTTCTAGTTGCTGAATTTTCCTAATACTTGAAAGATCCCGACGAAAAATATTCCAAAATGGTACGTATTCTTTTTTCATTCAAGTCAAGTTCACTTTTAACTAATTTTCTACCTAATGAATTCAAAAATTATATTTTTTGTGATTCCAGTTCTCGCATTTATTTTACATTTGCTGTTTCTTGGCATACAGCGTGAACTCACAAGCTACAAACTATCCTCCGGATTTCTCGCCAAATTTGTGCAAGAACGACATTCCCTTCCATTTCATTGTGGTAGGTGCCGGAAGTGCAGGGTCCACATTAGCGGTCAGGTTAAGCGAGGTGACATCCTGGAATGTACTACTCCTCGAAAGAGGTTTAGACCAGATCGGCGATCACACCGACATACCTTCGAATTGGTTTCAAAATATAAAAACCGAACTAGACTACGATTACCAATCAGAACCGGATGAAAACTTATACAAAGGATTGGAAAACGAAGTTAGTTCAATAGCGAGAGGTAAAGCGAGTGGCGGGAGTTCATCAATCAACGCTCTAATATTTTTACGGGGGGCCAAAAAAGATTACAATGATTGGAAAGACATGGGTTGCCAAGGTTGGGATTACGAATCAGTTCTACCTTATTTCAAAAAAATGGAAGATTATCGCGGTAGATCCTACAATCCTACTTATCATAACAGAGGAGGACCCCTCACAGTGTCAACGTTACATTCCGCCGATCCTACTTTCCCCGTTCTTCTACAAGCTTTTAGCGAAACCAACTTGACCTATGTACCTGATCTAAATGGCGACTTTAGAGCTGGTTTCGGATTCCCAGATAGTAGCACGAGGAATGGTAGACGTTGTAGTACATTCAAGGCCTATATACCCTTGGCCAAATCCAGAAATAATTTCTTTTTCGCCAGGAATGTCTTGGTAAGGAAAGTGATAATCGATGAGAAAACCAAGACAGCTATAGGCGTCGAGGTTTCTTTACCAGATGGGAAAAAATGCACCGTTAATGCCCTCAAAGAAGTCATCTTATCAGCTGGTACAATAGTATCACCCCAGATACTTATGCTTTCGGGAATAGGTCCAAAAACTCATCTCGAATCTCTGGGTATACCCGTAATTGCTGATTTACCAGTAGGGCAAAACTACCACGACCATCCTGTTTTCACCGGCATGGTATTAACTGACCGTATAAATCGTTCTATCGCACAAATCCAAGCCGAATCTTTGAAAATTATCAACGATGTGAAAGATCTAACCGAACAAAAATTAGGTACCATAGGGGCCTCTACTCCGCAAGCATTTATTAACACACTAAATGACGATTCACCTCATCCTGATATTCAATTAGTTGTTATTCGACTGCCTTATAAATCTTTATACCAAACGACGAATAAAAAAAGTGTCCTTCACAATTTATACGGATTTTCCGAAAAAACTTCAGATTTATTCGCCGAATGGAACAACAAAACTGATGTTATAATAACGATATTGGTAATGTGCCAAGGTAAAAGTAGGGGATACTTGGAATTGAAATCGACCGACCCCGAAGATAGACCTAAAATTCATCCTAATTTATTAGGAACTCGAGAAGATATTGATAAGATGCTCAGAGGTGTTCATTATGGTCAAAAACTTGCCAAGACTGAAGCTTTCATAAATGCTGGTTTGGAATTACAACGCATCGATTACGAAGCTTGTCGAGAATATTCTTTCGAAAGTGACGACTATTGGGAGTGCGCCTTTAATCAAATTGTCACAGGATTCTACCATCCTGTGGGTACTGTGAAAATGGGAGCCGAAGAGGATCCTTCTGCGGTATTGAACTCTCGTCTAAAAGTGAAACAGGTGAATAATTTGCGAGTTGTGGATGGAAGTTCGATACCTCAGATTGTTTCTGTTAATATAAATCCTAGTATAATAATGTTGGCCGAAAAAGCTGCTGATATTATTAAAGAAGATTATGGAAAAATTGAAAATACTTGTTCGAAAGATTCCTGTGATCAATAATTGTTTAGGCTTAAGATGCAAATTTATATTTTATAATTTTTTTTTTCGAAAGTAAATGCGATATGTTTTTCTAACAATGCTAACTCTTTCTTCTCTCAAGTTCAAGGTTACCTAGATACCTACCTATACTGCGTACAGTCGTACACGTACGAACCTATTTCTAACTAATTATTGGATCGACTAACCTCCATAATTGAACTTGAATTCGGTCAACACTTTACTGAATCGATGAACGATACCGAAATTTGAGTTGCAGTGCAAGGTCGGTCACAAATTAATTATTTTATCAAATGCACGAATGCTCGTCTGGTTTAACATAATGTACGTAATGCCTACTTTATAGCATCATCATCAACGCTAATCATTTGTTTATTTTTCGGGTTTAAAATACTATACGATAAGTATATGACGTCGATTCTAAATCAATCTCAATATTTTTCCTTTTCCTCTATTGAATGGAATGTTTTTTCAACGACTCGAAGCTATACATACAATTAAAACATATATTGCTTTAATTTAATTGATGCGAAAACTTGGGAGCGGGAAATTTGTGTGGAAGAATTAATTAAGTAATTTTTGCACAAAACAGGTTATTTATGTTAACGATTTAATGCGGTGACAGGTACATGAAGATGATGTTTATACAGTGTACCTTGTCTAAGTTGAAAAATAAAAACTGAACACCTAATCACGTATAATTTTCAAATGAATGATGGTACACGTATGTGGATGGTAGTTTTTCATAGTTCGCGGGATAAGTAAAATTTACGTCAAATATGAAGCCAATTTTTTAATGAAATGGTGAGTACAAAAGTATTAAAATTGTATAGATATTTAAAATGCTGGGTGGTTTGTTAAAAAATGCAAATAAATTGGTTAAATCCTTTAACAATCTGGCTAAAAATGGAAGTTGTGCGCAATCAGTGATGTTAGAAGCATTCAGAGGTGTAGCCAGGATCAGGGTTGTAATAACGAAACATAATGTAACGAAAAATAACGAAACGTAACGAAAAAAATTTTCATAACGAAACGTAAGAAAACATCTAAACCTAAAAAGAGAAGAAATAAAAATAGGTAACGAAAGAAAATGTTTGAAAAAAAAAAAAAAAACGTAAACGAAACATTAAAATTTTAGAAATAACGTAACAAAATAACGAAATAATTTCGTTATTTCTGTTTCGTTACTTTTTTCAACATTTTTCAGACAATTTTTTTAAAAATCAAAAATATGGGGATGGGGTGCCAAAATTTCAAAAATTTTGGTTTTTGGGGCATATCTCCCCTCCTTCCATTTGAGTACCCGTCCACACATGCAATAACGAAAATTTATAAAATAACGTACATTATGAAAAAACGAAAAAAAAAAAGTGAAAAATATTTTACTTCCAAAATTGAATAGATTTTTTTTTACTCCTTTGCTCAAAAAAATGGAAAAATTTTATTACTTCAAAATTAAAGAATTTTTCATTTCTTCTTACAAAAAAATTTAAAAAATAGATTCTAAAAATTGGAATATTTTTTATTCCAAAAATAATGAAAAAAAATTTACTGTTGAAAAAATTGAAAATTTCTTTACTTCCAAAACAATAAAATTATAGAAATTTCATTATTTCAAAACCTTTCAAAGAGTTTTTTTTTTTTACCTACCAAAAAAACGAAAAGAAAATTATCAGGCATGAATTGGAAAAAAATAATTTAAAAAAAAATAAAATTATATAGGAACTTTTTTGCGGTAATTTACAGAATATAACAAAAAAGACACAGTGAATAACTTCGGATTACTTTTGATCTAAAACTAATGAAAAATAAATGATAGAAAAATTCTCAATTTTTTAAGCTATTTTTAAAAAAATGAAATTATTTTTATTTTTATTTTTTTGACCTTAAAAAGAATTAAACTTTTTGAAATAAAAAGAAAATCATATTTTTTCGGAATAGATATACGTCTTACATTGATTTTTTTTCAATTTTGAACTTTTCAGTTTTTTGGGATATAATAGGTATACATTTTTTTAAATTTAAAAATTGATAAAATTGATATCTGATGGGAAAAAATTAATAAACTCAGAATCGAGAAAATGAACATCAATGACATTGAATAAAAAATTTAACTTTTATCACTACCTATTCTGATTTTTTTAAATTAAATATTTTCAATGGTAAAATTTTAAAAAAATGTACCAAGTGATGAGATTTTTTGAAAAATTCTGAAAAATTAATGATAATTTTTGCTTTAAAAAATTTTGGTAGCCATTAAAAAAAATTTATTGATATATTTCTTGATGAAAAAAATCGATAATGAAATTTATGAAATAGGCAGCCGGAGCACTGTAGGTACTCAATTTTTGATTTCTCATCTGTAATTTTTTCTTTAAAAATATTCAATTTTTTTTAGGTAGGTTGGTGACTTTTGATAATATATTACTTTTTTTGGATTGAAATTTCTGATTTTCTGATGATTGAAATTTTTGAAAAATCATTATAATTTACATAAAATGGTTTGGAAAATTCCGATAGTGAAAGTTGGCCCCAACCACTTGCTTAGTAAAGAATGTTAAAATATACGTACCTAATAAGATAAAAATTTTCAAATAGAGCTTAAAATTATATTTTTTAAAAAGTGACTCAATTTTTTTTTCTAAAATAAAATCAATGAGAAGTTCAGTTTTGTGGAAAATTCAGTTTCAAGGCCTTTTCAAATTGATAAAAAATTTCTCCACGCCATGAAAAACGATAAAATGTGTGAATGAGGAACCCTATTTATGCAGTATTGAATGTTTAACCGTGTATTTTGAAAATTGTAAAAATTTTAGAATTTAAAAAAAATTGAAAATGGAAAAAAGATTCTATTAAAACAATACCTAATACATTTTTCTTAATTTTAAAATTGAAGTGAATTATTATTTATTAGGAATAAAAATAAACTAAAAAAAAAAGTTGGTCTACCTAACTGAAAAAAATAAAATAATTAAAGTAAAAATTGCTAAGCAGAAGAAGTTTTGGAAAAAAACTGGGTAAAATGGGGAATTCTGGAGAAAAATTGTGAAAATTTTAGAAATTGGGGGAAATTAGTTGAGAAAATTTGAGTCCCCTCCCCACTGTGTATTACTTATTTACACTACTGTTCACATTTGATGCCCAATCCTCTCTTCAAAAAGCTCCAGCTACACCCCTGAGTAGATACATTGAATTTTGAAATCTATTACGTTCAATTGATTCACCTCTTTTCAATTGTCAAAATTCTCTAATTTTCCAATAATTATCTTAGATACAAATTTAATGTGTTTTCTCAACTTTTAAATAATTCTATTACCAGAAAATGTGATTATCATTTTGCAGCTTTTGTCCGTCGTAATATTGCTCTGGCTAACGAAATTATCAACTTGCCTCGACTATTCAGACTACCCACCAGATTATGGTCAAGAAATTTGTGAAAGTTCCGTCGCATTCGATTTCATCGTAGCTGGGGCTGGTAGCGGAGGATCGACCTTGGCCAGTCGTCTCAGCGAAAAATCTTCTTGGAATATTTTACTCATCGAGAAAGGTCAAGACCCACCTCCTTTCAGCGAAACACCGCTCCTATGGGGAAGTTCATTAAAATCCGACATAGATTACAAATACGTATCTCAACCAGATGAGATACTTTACAAAGGTCTCGAAGGTAACGTATCGTCAATTCCTAGAGGTAAAGTATCCGGGGGATGTTCCTCGATCAACGTTGCCATCTACCTACGAGGTCATAGAAAAGATTACGACGATTGGGAAAAACTCGGTTGCGAGGGTTGGAATTACGACTCAGTGTTGCCTTATTTTTTGAAATCCGAAGATTACAGAGGGAATTCGGTTGAAACATCTTTTCATCATGCTGGGGGACCATTGACAGTATCTGCGTACGAAGCTCCTGATCCGGCCATAAAAGTATTTAGCGATGGATTCGCCGAAATGAACGTACCGCAGGTTACCGATTTCAATGGACCGGTTTCTGTAGGTTATGGGTTCGCTGACAGTACGACAAGAGATGGTAAAAGATGCAGCACGTATAAAGCGTTTATTTCAATAACTAAACCTCGTAAGAATTTTTATTTTGCACGTAATGTGACCGTTCAAAGAGTTATTTTTGACGATACGCGAAAAAGAGCTATTGGCGTAGAAGTTATGGATCCTAATGGTAAAATCTGTGTGGTTAAAGCCACGAAAGAGGTGATTTTATCGCTAGGAGTGATCGGATCGGCGCAGGTATTAATGTTATCCGGTATTGGCCCAAAGAAACATTTAGACGATATGAAAATTCCATTAATCGCTGATTTGCCCGTTGGTCAAAATTATCAAGATCACCCCTGCTACATTGGATTAGTCTTCACCGATCGCAAGAATCGCTCACCCGATGAAATCAAGGCCGAATCGATGCAAGTTATCAAAGATACATTTGCATTGTATCAAAAAGATATAGCCACAATGGGTTTAACCAAACTAATGGCTTTTCTCAATACAAAAGATGACGGCACATCTTATCCTGACATACAACTTATGACGATGCGCATATCTTATCAAACCATGTGGAGTACTGTAAACAAACGACATAAACTATACAATATGTTTGGCCTATCCGAAGAGTCGGCTAGTTTTTTCACCGATCTCAACAACCAGTCTGATTCAATATTCATAATATTAATTCTCTCCGAAAGCAAAAGCCACGGGTATTTGGAATTGAACTCCGTCGATCCTCTGGATTACCCAAAAATATACCCTAATTTTTTACGACACGAAGACGACTTAAAATCATTACTCAATGGGGCCCGATTTGTAGAAAAGTTTTCTCAAACCGAAGCCCTGAAAAATTACGGGTTCGAGTTTGAATACATCGATTACCCACTTTGCAGAAATTTCGAAAAAGCTAGCGACGAGTATTGGAAATGCGCATTTGAACAAATTCTCTCCGGATTTTACCATCCGGCTGGTACGAATAAAATGGGCAGCGAAAATGATCCCAAGACAGTGCTGAATCCTCGAATGAAAGTCAAACATATAGAAAATTTACGAGTCGTTGATGCTTCAGCCATGCCCAAATTAGTATCAGTTAATCCTAACGCCGCTGTTATAATGATGGCAGAAAAAGCAGCTGATATGATCAAGGAAGACCATCGTAAGGAGAGGAGAACCCAAAGGAAACGTGGCATGAGACGTAAGTCGCAACCATCATGGCTCCGCAGCATCAGAAATTTGCCAGCAGTCCAAAAAATAGGTGACTTTTACAGAGCAGTGAAACAGCGTGTGCTGCGCACATAAATTCTTTGTCAAATTATTTTACAGCAATTTTTCCGAATAAAAAATTAATAATTTGATCAACCGAATCTAAAAACATGAAAATTAATTGAAAGTAAGATTTTTTTATAGCACTTTCCAATGAATAAATCTTATTAAATATGCGTTTTTTTTTGTACTCGTAAAAAGTCCCATCAAGGGAAAATTTCGAGTCGTGGGAAAATTTTCCAGTGCCCACCCTTCAATTATATTATAATCGAAAAATTTATCATTACTTTTTATCGAACGTCCAATTTTTACATTTTTTTGTAAGTATAAGACAAGTATAAACGTATACTTGAAAATATTTTCAAAAATTTTGCTTCGAAAATTTTTTCAAAAGTCCCAAATTGTGAATTGAAAAAAAAAATTTGTTATTTAATGAGCGTAGCCGCTTATTTATTCAGCCCTTTTCAGAAGTGCAATTCCGAAAAATAAATAAATAAATAAATAGGTAAGTACATAGAAAGAACTTAGTCTAGATGTACATTATACAACCTCATATTTTTTTTAGAATTTTATACACTGAAAGAAATTAGTATAGTAAAATACAGGATCCAAATTACTTTACTTTTACAGTAAAAATTACTATACTGGATAGTATTTTTTACTATACAGAATAGTAAAAACCACTATTTTGCTGCATTTTGCAGCATTTTTTACTATACTGTATAGTAAAAAATACTGCACAGTATAGTAATTTTTATCATTTTTTTTACTGTACTTCCATACAGGATCCAAATTACTGCAATTATAGGATCCATGACCATATTATAGTACAAAATATTGATTTTATGCTATAATATACTGCATTTTTAGTAAAAAATACATTATTTGTACAGTACCCAGTACTTTCTCGTTCTCTCAGTGTAGACGGTATCAAGGTGCGTCATTAGCGATGGAGAAAGGGGGCCCAGAGATTTCTATTTTACTTAATCTTCAAAAAAATAATTTTTCTATGCCACAAATTGAGACTTAAACTTGATATTTTCTCTCTAAAAGTTTAAGATTTCTTTATCAAAAAACAGGGGGAAAAAAAACTGAAAGAGATTTTTTCGCATAAAAATTAAAGAGATTTTTATTACAAAACAAATTTTTATATTATTTATTCCTAAATGATTCTTCTAAAGAAAATGGATTCTTTTCTCTAAAAGTAATTACATAATTTAAAATCGATTTTTTTTAATGGATAAAAAAGTGAGAAATTTTTCTAACACAAAAAGTTTGAAAATTCAGAAATTTTTTCTCCAAAAAATTAGGAGATTTTTTCAATTTGAAAAAATTAAAGATTCGTATTTTCAAAAAAAAAATTACTTTATGACCAAAAATAATGATTTTTTTTTCCAAAAGTAAAAAGATTTTTTCCGAAAGAAAAAAAAAACAATTTTTTTCTGAGTAAAAATCAAGAGATTTCTTACGTCAAAAAATTTAGAGATTTTTTCGCAAAATTATCTATTTTTTCTTCAAAGAAATAAAAGAAATTTTTTCATTACAAAAAGCTCAAAAAAAATTTACTCCGAAAAAATTTACGGATTTTTCCTCAAATAAGTGAGAGAAGATTCTTTCTACAATGAAGTTCAGAGATTTTTTACCCCACCCTCCAAAAACAATCAAAAGATCTTTTTCAACAAAAAAAATTCGTTTACCTCTCCCCAAAAAATTATATAGAGACCGCCCCCCCCCCCACCACCACAAAAAAATTGAACAGTCTAATTTCAAAAATGAAAATGGAAGAAGAAGAAGAAAAAGAAGAATAAGAATAAAAATTATATAAAAAATTGAAACGTTTTTTCAAGTTGATTTTTTACTTCAAAAAATTGTTATTAAAATTTTCTTCTAAAAAATTGGAATACATTATTTTTTCTGAAATTTAAAAAAAAAAATTTAGCAAATTGTGGAACTGAAAAATGTAGATGATGAAAATTTTCAGACGTGTCACAAAAAAATTGAATGAATTTTTAAAATTATTTTTGATTTCTTTAATCCAACATTTCTTTCGACACACTAAATTACTTCTACGTATGTGCCTATAATTTTTTATGAAATTTCAACTGAATTTGATCGTACTTTACTCCTATAGCTCTACAGATCGAATTCAATTCCGGCTTTTGATCGATTTCAATAATCGAATAAGTATTCAACTAAAGTTTTATCCTGATCATTGGCAAAATAATCAACTGGGATAATCGACAGCACCATGAATTACCAAGTGCAGAGTTCAAGTTGGAACATCAAACGTTTAAAAACAACCCTTGTAAAATTACCACCACAAAGAATCGTTCACTCGAAACGAAAGGAATTCATTTGAAATGTTTTTGTTTACGAATTTAAAAACTACTCGCAGAAATTTAGTAAATAATGAAATAAGGGTACCAAACCCGAAAAGAACGGATAAAGTGCAAAGTTTACATCAAACATTTAAAAAACAACCCTTGTAAAATGAATACTTACAAAAAAGATCATTAATTCTAAACCGCAGAAATTCTCTTCAAATATTGACGACATTAAAAACCATTCACAAAACAACCTGACCTTTGGTCCCACTTCCAACTTTCAGTATCACTTTCTCATCAGTCATTGTATTCACCTGCACGTTGTTCTTCTCAAGCACGCCAATCCTTTTCAATGAGTCATGCAGTATGCATATGAAACGGGCTACTCGCGCAGGTACGTACTTGTACCGTTCTTTTTTGACAAAACAATCAGTTCATCTGTGACAATAAGTGCGTCTGCTATGATTCACTGTTTTGCAAATAGGTAGGTAGGTGGTTACAATCTATAAAAGGTCGCATTTCCTTACAATGTTCATTCCATTTTTTAAACTCGTCGAAGAACGTTCAGCAGTTTGTGCGTACATAAAGTTATTTTCGCGTGTTTTAGTTGATTTGTTTTTTAATAGATACCTAAAAGTTTGTTCAATTTATTTGAAATGACCAACAACGTAACAATGGTAAGAAATTATACTATATTTTCATTCACCAAAGTGCTTTCCTAATTTCAATCGCTTTTAATTTTACGTAAACGAGTTATTAAATAATTTTCGGGCAAAAGAAAAAGTATGGATACTGGTTAGAAAATTCATATCAAAAATCACTGTGATTTATTCAGAGATCGATAAACGTGCATTTTTTTTTTTTTTTTTAACTTACTTCTTTTACTTGAGATTTTTTCAAAATATGAAATTCGTTGTAAAAATATTCGCGAGAGGTAAATAAATCTCGACAATCTCCATCGTTCATTCACCGTTTTTGGAAACGAAAACGATAAGGAAAAAAATCATGTTAGACTATCTTCTTGTATTGTGAATCGTGTAGGCAAAAATTTCAACTTTCAAAATTTTTGTGAAAATTTTTTCTAATTTAAAAATGATTTGTAAAGCTTACAGTACATATATTTGTTGAATTGGTCGTAGGATACGTGGAACAATTTCTTCGAATTATCGTTTTCTTCACCTAAAAAAAAATAAACGAATGGGGTTAAACGTACATGCATAACCTACAAGTATTTTGTATCTGGGTTTTTACTTCTAAATTTTTCTTAACGAATTTTTAGTTATTTCCTTAAAAACTATTTTTTAAATTATTTTCTCAGCAAATTCCTAATCATTTTTAAAAAAATGAATATTTTTTTTCAAACTCAAACGGTTTATTTTTTCCGAAACAATTTTTTCAAGAGAATCTAAAAAAAACATTCAATTTTATCTGATATATGAAAAATTACGAAAATAAATCAAAATATACGATGAACGGTCTAAAATTCATAAAATAAATTCAATTTCACAAAATCAGTAAAAACATTTTTCTTTAAAAATATCTTGAAAATTGATTTTTTTCTAAGTGAATGAAATTTAATTTTGAATAGTAGAGAAAAAAAATGTCCGAAACATGAGAAATAAGTAGGTACGTATGTTCTCAAAAAATTCCATGTTTTTTTTTCAACTTTAAAATAAATTTTAAAATGTTGTTCAGAAATTTTAAAAATTAATTTTAAAACTTCCAAAATTCTTGATGTTTTCAAAAATAAAAAATAAAATAAAACCTGTCTAACAAAAAATTGAAAAAAATCAATTTTGAATAGTACCTATAGAGAAAAAAATTGGTTAAAACATGGAGAATAAGTTCTCGAAAAATTCCACGTGTCTTTAAATAAAACTCACGAAAAAAAAAAAAAAAATAATCTCAAAAATTTGTTTCACAAAAATTTTAAATTCCAAATTTTAAAAAATGTAGTTGAAAAATTTTAAAAATTAATTTTAAATTCTCCAAAATTCTTGATGCTTAAAAAATAAACTAATTTTGAAAAATTGAGGAAAAATGGTAAATTTTCTCGAAAGATTTCAAAACTTGTTTTCTAAACATTTATAAATTTCATTTTTGACAATGTTTTAACAAAAGGAATTCAATTCTAAAAAACTGAGAAAAACATATCGTTTAAAAAAAATGAAAAATTGCTTCCAAAATGATATCTCTCAGAACATTATAAATTTCATTTCTGAAAATTGAAAAAATCATTTTCTCAAAAATTTGGCTTCTAAATATTTTAACAAAATAGGTAAATTAATTTTTTTGAAATTGAGAAAAATTTGAATTTTTTTTTTTTTAAATAAGTACATATTAAGAAAAAAACTTAATCGTACCTAGGTGTTTGAAAAAAGTTGTTTAAAAAAATCCAAATTGCCCCCGCCTTCCAAAAAAACTGAAAGGCGTTTTTTGGAAAATTTCTGACTTGACTGAATAGGTAATTCTTTAAAAATAACCAAAAATATGATTTTTTTTCCTCGAAAATTCGTTAAAATTTTTCATGTAGTAGTCATAAAACCACTTATACGAATAGAACGAGTACTGATAAGGATAAAATTGTGCCTGCGCGCCTCAAAAGTTTTCTTAGAATAGGCGCTGAATTTTGTACGACTTGAAGAATAACGTTGCAATCGATTCTAAAGTTACTTTCTATTTTACAGAATACCAGTTATGTGATTCCGACACGTAAATGGAGAAAACGACGAAACCAAAATTTTGGATCTGTGGTAATTGCTTAATAAATTTTACATATAGGTTGTAGTTACTTATTAATCGTTAATTTTTTTTTTTTTTTCATTTCATCAACCAGATGTTAGCACTGAACCACATCAGAGAGCAGTTTTACAAAAGATCAACCCTAATGAAACAATCACACGACAAATTACAAGCATCCAAAAAAGAACTATCCGAAATAATCAAAGAAGTTCGAAAGCTAGAAAAATCAGTAAAAATTGACAAAGACCGTTGCAAAGAAAGCATTGGGCTACTTAAAGAAGAAGTTGATCAAGCCGAAGTATTCTGTAGGAATTCTTCTAATCATTCAGGAATGAATACTTTACAAACCTGGGCCAAAGTTGAAATCATCACGGCTCGTAAAAAAATTGGAGAAACTGAATTTGAATTAAATTCACGGGTAAGTTTCACGCCTGAAGAAAAAATTTAAACGCTAATAATGTTATTTCATTTTCACTTTTGTTACATTTTTTTGATACAGAATTCGATTGTTCTTAAGAATAATAATTCGGATGAGCGTCCGAGTACAACGTTTATAGCTCCAATAACCATAGATCTTTCCGACATAGATCAACTTGGCAAAATGACGAAGGTATTTTTCGACTTTTTTAAATGCTTAAAAACACATTTAATACGAGGTACAGATTATTAATGATTGTTTTAAAATCATTTTTAGGGTGAGTCTATCAAGATTGATTATTCACGAAAATGCTGCATTTGCCTGGAAAGGGATATCGACTGCATTTTCTATTTATGCGCTCACCAATGTTGTTGCTCCACTTGCGCCAGTGATATTAAGAAAAATAAAAACTCAAAATGTCCAGTATGCCGTAGAAATATTAAGAAAGTGATTAAAACCTACTATGTTTGATACTGAAAGTTCGTTTTACTTTATTATTATGATTTTTTTTTTTTCGTCAAGATGTAAACTAATGTTTTTATTTGAGTTTTAAACTATAATACTTTCAAGTAGATATAAGAGAATGTTCATCTTTTAGTTTTAAATTTTTTTGTTTAGATCTAGATCTTTCTACCTACTAGATTTTAACTAATTAACTATAGACTACCGGTTATTTTTTTTTATTTTTACGAGTATGACTTAAAACAATACAAAATTAGTACTCACTGCATTCAACTTATGTTATTGTACATATTTCATTCTCAATGATTCTCAGACAACTTTTTTATTTTTTGATACGTCAGGAGAATAATGTTGATGGAAAAAAATATTAATTAGGTAATTAGGTAGAGTTGATAGGTAAAGGTATCCAGATAATTTGATGCCTCGTATAAGTGAAAATTAATGCACGTCTCATTTATTAAAATAATATTTATGTACTTATCAATATGTTGGAAAATTGAATCTAAACTAAACCAAACTCCTTTACTTTTTAATAACAATCATTTAATTTCAAATTCTTTAGGGTATGTTTGATTTTTTTCTTTCTTTTTTATGTTTATGCCAATTTAATCCATTTTTTTCAAGATTTAACTTAGAGAGGAAAAAATATGAAATATTGAAATTAATCGAAGATTGTAATTACAGTAAATTTTTCCAATTATTCCAATTTTTCAAACCATTATTGATAAATATAGTTACCAAAAAATTAGGGAAAAGTCTATATATTTTCAATCCAACTTTTTTCCCTACTTTTTTCCATATTTCAGTTTACATTTTTAATTTTTTTAAACTCAAGAATTAAAAAAAAAAAAAAATTGTATCTTTTTTTCATTTTAATTTTACTAGGTACTAAGTTTTATCAAATTCTTCCCAGTTTGCTTCATTTTTTTCTGAAATTAAATTGATTGAAAAAAAAAAATTCAATAAAATTTCTGCAATTCACATGGAAAAACCAGGAAAAACAAACATCTGATGGATATGTTTTTGACTGTCTACAACACATTACTGCATAAGCCCATTTCAATATTTTCCCATGAACAGGGGATTTTTTTTATCAATGTTGGAGTTTTTACAAAAAAATCATGCCTTGCACCATTACAAAGAAAAAAAAATTGAATCCCTTTATAAAACGATTTTTAAAAGGTTATTAAAAATTCATTTGACCAATTTTTTATTTTTTATTATTATTTTAGCTGCCTTCGATATTCATTTTCACAATTGATCATATATATTTTCTTCATTTCCAATTTTTTCAGAATTTTTAAAGTTTCGATAATTATTCAAATTTTTGATTTTTTTTATACTTTTAATGGTTTTGTTTTTAACTTTTTTTTTCAATTCATTTACCTTTATTACATTTTTTTTGCATATTTCTAATAATTTAATTTTCCTCCGCATCTCTATTTTTCTACTTTTTCTCTATTCGAAACTTTAAAAGCCACGTGGAACAAGTCAGTCTGTTTCTTTTTCTCTTTTTCTCCTTCTTTTGTTTTTCTTTTTTTTAAACTTAAAATCCTCTTCATTCTTTCTTTAATTCCCATTTTTTACATCATCTTTATTTTTTTGCCTTCTAAAAAAATACTTTCATAATTTTATAAATCTCAATACAACTCAAGAAAATTTTATTTTATGGTATATTTACATCTCATTATTTTCAATAATTTTGTTGAGACATTTTCAAAATTCTGAGAAAAAAAAAATTAACTGATTTCTAGCTCAAAATCATATCCTATTCCCACATTATCTTAATTGAAAAAATAATTATTTTTATACAAATTGCAACATTTCTCAGAGAAAATAATTAGTATAGTCGCATTTTTGAACCTAAAAAATGATATGGGTACCAGGTAGGTACCTCTACCTACATATCTACAATATTTTTTGTTGTTTTTGTAACTAAAAAATTCAATGTAAAAAAATTAATCTCATTTTTTTTGTAAAAATAATTTAGTTCTTTTTTTTCAATTTTACTAAATAACAAAATTTTTAAATTTCATTTTTTGAAAAATAAGACAATAAATGTTTTAAAAATCAAGTCAAGATTTTTTTTTTTGAAATTTTATTTGAAATTTTTTCTGGAGTTTTGTTCAAATTTTTAATAGATCTATTTGTCGTAGAAATTTCTTGAACTAATTTTATTGAAGATTTAAAAAAAATACTTGATGCATATTTTTTTTCTATTTTTTCTGAAAGCAATATTTAAAAATTTTGTTCAGTAGGATTTGCAGTTGATTTTTCAAAATTTTCTCCAATAAAACATTAGTATAAAATTTTGTATTTTTTCTATTTTTTGTTAATTTTCTTCATATCGAGTTACAGCACCAAAAAAAAAAAATGAACTTTTGAGATATCCATTCGAAAAAAACATGAATAAGTATTTCAAGATTTATAAAAAATATTTCAGCTAAATTAGCACATATTTTTGGTTATCCCAGTCTTGCTTTATCAATTTTAATTAGGTTGATTGCTTATAATAGTATCTTTACTTATTTGGAATGTTAATCAAAACTAATTGATACAATTAAGGGATAGAACACCAAAATTTATGTCATGTACTCGAAACCGTATGCAGATTACTTTAGAAGTGTAGATAGGTATCAAGCCATTGTCATCTCAAGCAATCAAATTTAAAAGTTTAAGGGAGTGGCAGAAAACATAATGAAATGTCTCGAACTTGGATAGAACAATGTTTTAAAAATAACAACGTAGATAGCGATACTCTGACAAAGCATCGTTCGAAGGCTTTGTAGTAAAACACCGGTCATAAGCTCACTTCAGTTTTAGTGTTGGTTTCTTACCAATTTCATGATAGTTATAACTTCATTAAACTCAAATGTGATATGTAACTATAACGGAAGAGTTCATTTTTGTACAAAAGTTTTGCAACCGCGAAAAAAAGTTTACGAGTAAAATGATTGATTTTTAAAATAAAATTAAAATTAAAAATTAAAAAAACATATTCAAAATCCTCTTCATTGTCGATAGAACATGCAACATGAAAAAATTATTGGTAAGTAGAGATAGAAGTACCTATAAGATGAATACATATTATGCTTTTTGTATAATTATTTCGATTCTATCAGAATTTTCAATTCAATTTAAATTATTTTTTCCCTAAAAGTTATTCTGGACACTGGTTAATATCGTCGTGTTCGCCGAATGCTATTTTTGTTACACTTCTGAACCGGAATTTCACTATTTGAGGAATATGTTGGGGGTTGGTATACTTTTTTTAAAATAATATGTGCTTCACTATTTAGAAAAAAAAAAAAATTAATCAAAAATTCAATTCAGGTCGGTTTATTTCTTTCGCGAGGAGCTGCTTCTGTTTTGAATCTCAACTGCTGTTTGATACTGCTACCGGTATGTCGTCTCGTGAATTCTTACATTCATTTGACTTTCGGTTTAATTAATCGAAATTTATTGAAATATTGGCTTTACAATGTGCAAAATATTCACGTCACAATGGCTATAATGATCCTGATAGCGTCTCGTAAGTACGAATAGTTAGCTTTTCAGCTACGTACTTAGGTACTTAGCTCTCGGTTTGAGATTATTTGAACCGAGGTGAGTCAATAGTTACATCTCGTAAAAAAATATGTTTGCAGTTATTCATACTATTGGTCACGTTTTAAACGCTGTTAACGCTTCGATATATTACAATCACCGATACCCAACGCTCAATTGGGCTTTTTACCAATACGAGGTACCTAGGTTTAAAATTTTACGACCCCTGCTCCCTCCACTTTAATATTGTAATATTACTGACATCATTGTTTCGTTGTACAGAATCCTTTCATCATGATAACGCGAACCAGTAAGTGGACTGCACACACATAACCATACGAATAATGACAAATTGAAATTCGATTCTCCATACCTATTCATACAAAAAGTAATAAACAGTTTCAGGAGCGAGCGGATTACTCATGGTTTTATTTTTAATCACAATGAGTATATTTTCAATACCATATTCCAGGAACAAAGATTACGTTTTGTTTTCTGCTGCTCACTACTTATTTCTACCATTCGTCGTTTTATATCTGATTCATCCTATGAGGTAGGAGAAATCATTTTTTCATAATTTTATTCAGTTTTTATTTGCTCGTTCATTTTTCAGTAAGGTACTAAAAGAACAAATAAATTTGACCGAACATGTACCTGGTTGTGAATCGAAAAATTGCACCACAGAACCCGTTTTCATTCCAATTCCTATACAAGTTCGTATTCAAAATATTTTTACTAAAATTAAATAAGTCCTGGAGTAGATATAAATCTCGTGGGTTTTTTTTTCAAGAGTTGGAAATGGATCTTGCCATCTATGGGAGTTTACTTCTTTGATATAATTTATCGTATCTTTACACGCAACCGACTGTTCTTTAAATTAAAAAAAATTGAAAAATTACCCGGAGATGTTTACGAATTGACATTGACAGGACATGCCAACATCAGCATAAGTCCAGCTCAAGTAAATATAAATATTTCGTGTACTGTTCATACCCTTAGGCAAACTCACGATTTACAAAAAAAAAAAAAAATGAAAATTATGATTTTATATTTTTACAGTACGTTTTATTACAATGTCCGAAAATTTCATCCATAGAGTGGCACCCATTCACAGTAGTTTCGGTAAGATATCGATCCTTTATGCTCGTAAAAAAGCTAAAAATAGTAAGCCCTTGTAACTGGTTCATGGTTAATGTTTTATAGTCCTATAACGGAGAGAAAAAGCAAACAGATATTACTATAATGATGAGGGCATGCGGTGATTGGACTAGTACGTAATACGTAATGAAGTTTTTTCTTCATTCATCTTTGCCGCCTTCGCGCTGCCCTAAACAATTTATGTATTTCTGTTGTTTAATTTGCCTCGTTTTAGAATGCTTGGTGCGATATTTAAACAGTGGAGATATCAATACTATCGAATGTCAATCGAATAATAAACGAAATAACGTCAATGTCAGAAATAGGTACGTTACGATGATATTGATTAACCAGTCGTTATTCTATTTAAAGCAATTTTAAAAAAAAAATCACTATTAGGTATTATAAAAACTACGGTATTTTAAAGTTTTAAAATTGTTTTCCAAAAAGATTAAAAAAATTGCCACTGCCTTTAAAAAATTTAATATTTGAGATAAACATGTATAAAAAATTTTTAAATCAATTTTTAAAATAATTTTTGTAAAAACAGAAAAATTGTTAAAATTTTCAATAAAAATATACCTATTAATAGGTACAAAATTATAAAAAGCCAATTTTTTGTTCATGGTGTTAACAAGATTTTTAAAATTGACAATTCTTTTACAATTTTTAAAATAATTTTCATCATAATGGATTTTTTTAAATTCGTATTTTAACAAAAAATAATGAAACATTAATTTTTAGTATAGAAGCGAATATTTTTGTTTCTGGTGTAAATAGAATTTAAAAAAAAAATGAATGTTATTTTTTTTATAATTATTGTCTTCTAAAAATGCTGTATTTGTTTGTTTTTTTAATGTAAAAAATTGAAAATTATTTTTGAAAACGTTGAAAATTTTTTGAAAGTAAATTTTTGAAAAATTTGTCTTTCAACGTAACATTATGGTCTTTGCAATTTAAAAAAAAAAATTTTAATCCAATAGTTCTCAAATTTTGATGTTTTTTTCGACTTTTTAACCAGAAGTGAATTCTCAAATGAGTGTTTTCAACTGAAATTACAATTTTTTTTTTTTTTGAAAATTCAATTTGACAAACCAGAATCCTTTTAATTTTGTTTTCACAAAACGGCGTAGAATTTTATGACGTTTCAAAATCCGGCGCTCAGTTCCGGCTTAATTTAGGTCTCATAAATTTGTACAAAAAGCAACGCAGCTTTCTAAAAATGAGAAATTAAATGTTTAGATTGTTGATTGATGGTGCTTTCTTCAGTCCCTTGAGCGATATTTTAAATACTAAAATTGCCTTTTACATCGCCAATGGAATTGGAATCACTCCTATGGTATCGATATTGACGTATTTACGGTAAAATATTTTTCTACTAATTATATTATTTCATGTTTAAATTGCACATAATTGAATTATTCACATTTAAAAAAAAAATTACAGTGAATTTTGGGATAGTTGCGAGTATCCTTACAGAATACATTTAATATGGGTGGTACCATACGTAGATTATTTATCATGGATTGACAACCTCCTGATTGACATTCATAATAAGGTGATTTTATTCAATTTACCTACATTTTTTCATATTTTACATAATTTTTTTAAAATCAGTTTTTTCTTATCAAGAATTGGATGTGCAACAAGCCTGATCGTTTCAACTTCAAACTGTTCATAACCAAAGAAAATGATAACTCCAAAATAAAGGTGAAATACGAAGTAAAATTAATATATCTATAAATGTGTAAATAGGGCCAAGTGTAGATCTAGGAAGGAATTTATACCAAAGTGCATAAAATGAAAATTTTTAGTACATTACATACATACCATAGGACTCAATTGACCTACAGCCACAAATATTAATGAAATAATGAGGCACAACAGGCACACGAAATTTCTCATTTCATTCTGTCAGACTTGGAAGGTTAGGCTAGAACAAGTTGTGAAAAAATACAATTTTTAAAAATAATTTCAACAATTTGAATGTCTTTCAAGAGAAATTTTATATTTTTATAAAAAATTTTAGTTTTCAAAATAGTTTATTATTTTCAAAAAATATAATTTTCAAAAGTAAAGTTTTTAAGAACTGTATCTACCTACTTTATCATCAGTCATTTAAAAAAAAATTAAAATAAATAATAATTTCAATTTTTTTTCAAAAAACTTATGCCTACCTACTAGTAATTTTAAAAAATTTATTATAGTTCAATACATAATATGTATTTTTAGCAATTTGATGGTTTGTTTGAATTGATGTAAGGAAGTATCGTTTTCAAAATTTTGATTTTAAAATGTTTTCAACATTATTTAGAAGTTTTTAAAAATCTACATTTTTCAATAATAGGTGGATAATTATTATTCATTTGAAGTCATATTTCTTTTTAAATAGAATTTTAACTGAGTTCAGTTTTTTATACTTGAGTAATTTCAATAATTAATTACAAAAATTCAACATTTTACATAAAAATTTGTAATTAAAATTTTCAAATTATTTTTCCTAATTTCATGTGTTTGTAACCTTGAAATTTCACATACTTTGAGCGGACTTTTAAAACGTTGCGTTGGTCGGACATTTGGTAGGTCCGAACAACGTTTACACCCAAAATCAGGCAGTAGGAATAGTTTTACGAACGTGGAAAACATCGAGACCAGTGGCGTATATAGGGAGGGGGTTCCAGGTCAGAACCCCCATGGACAAAATAATTTTTTTTTTTTTTTTTTGTAAATAGGTATTCGAAAAAATCCAAACTTTAATAACTCAAATTTATGCAGAAAATGCATATTTTCTTGCTCAAAATTGCAATTTTTTTCAAAAATTTTGCCCGAGCGAACATCCCATTTGGTAAAATTTAAAATTTTTGGTACTTAGATTTGGTATTTTCATTAATTATTCTGCTCCTTTTCTCTGAAAAATTCTTTCAGTTCGTTCCTGTTAGTAGGTATTGTTTATATTGTTTACTTGTTTTTGAAGAAAAAATGAAATTTTTTGTTTCAAAATGACCACCCCGGAAAGTTGAACTCCCTCCATGATTTCATCCTAGCTACCCCACTGATCGATACAGTTGTATTTCATATGAGTCCAATCAACGTTGTATTCGTAAGAAATCCTATACACCCACAGAAACTGAGATAAATAATGACAAGTTTTAAATACGTTCTTCTGACTCAAATCGATGTTAGGTGCGACACTCGCTGTTCGGACATTTCAGTATAATTCTCCAAGTTGCAATGAACCAAAAAACAAAAAGTTGATGACAACAGCCCTGTTTTCGTTTCAATTTTTAATTGCCCAAGTACGCTGTAATGACATTATGCTCAAAATTTTAAGCAATATTGCCACACGTTCAGATTAATCTAGAAGATGTTATTTTTATTTTTATTTGAGGTCCGAACAACGTAGTCTACAGCCTTATGGATGTGTAGGTAGTCCTATTTTTTTTTTAGCAATTTTATGATTTTTAATTCATATAGGTAGTTAATTTATAAAAAATTCAATTATTACAATTATTGAAAAAATTCTAGTTTTGAAAACCTGTCCATAAATTCTTTTTACGCATTTTATTATTCAAGTTAATATTTTAAAAAATGAAATAAAATTCATCATTTTTTTTTTTTTATTATTATTTTCAAAAATATGAACATTTTTCAAAAAAAATTTTAGTAATGTTAAAAATTTTGGCACTTTCCACAATTTTGTATTTTTAGCAAATTACGCGATTTCTCGAATCGTATAATTTCCAAAAATATAATATTTTGTCATTCAACTAATCCAACTAGGAAAAAAAAGAATCGTCTTTGTGTGCTTGTGGCAGCATTCTTTATTATATGCTTTTGGTTTTGATCTCATGATCTCTAATATTAACGATTGAGATTTTTGCAGAGTGTCATTGAAAATGAAATTTTCAGAAACAGGATATCACTAGGAAGGCCGAATTGGATTAATGTTCTACGGTCGTGGCATTCACTATATTTGAAGTAAGACAAATTGGCGATAATTGGAATAAAATTAATATTTCATAAAAATATTTCAACTCTTTTTAATATTTAGCTCTTCCTATTCACTTTATATTTGCGGCTCGAAACAACTTTCTAGGAATGTGAAAAAAGCAGCAGTCGAATTAGCCTCGCAGGGTATCACATTTAACCTCATACAAGAAGCATTTACCTAATTTTTAATTCCTAAAAGAATCCTCATATACTGTCATACAAATACACAAGATAGATGATAGATATTTCCATTAAGTAATTAAATTTTTTCATGAAAAAAAATTCATAAATTTCAGAATGTCCGACAAAATATCTAATAATGTCAATAATTATTTTTATGCTCTAGACATTGATTAAAAAATTATTCAAGCAACACATTTCGAACCTTATTTCGATTTTAATACCTGTAGTGAATTAATAAACGAAATTAATTAATACCAATGTCATAATTTCTAACAGTCATATACACGTATACGTAAGTAAGTAGGTATTACTCATAGAATTTACTTCAGTTATTTTCTGATTTACAGCACAACGTTTTACAAGGCTATACTTAGTATTTGAAGAAGAATTGTAAATTCTGATAATTTTATTGTATTTTTGAAAAAATGAAAAACGTTTCAATGCCAATATTTGCCTTCTTAATTTTTTCTTTATTCGCGGGTTCCCATTCTGATTTATCAACTCCGTAAGTACTTAATTAATACTTGTAAGTACATGTAGTATAAGTATATTTCTATGATCATCAAATTATAATGCCTAATCCTATCACAGATGGGTGTTTTTGCCTATGTACAATCATTATAATTTCTCTACATTAAGAAAATCTTCTAAATTTAATAAGTGCATAAAAATGTTTCTAAAATAGTACTGGCCCAATCGCTATTTCCGATTTGTTCCGTTACGTTTGCAAATGTCAAAAAGCTGGGTGTTCCACCTACGATGTTGATAGAATTGTGAAAAGGTTCCTCCGACCTGACCAAGTTTCATTCTCCCTTACATATGGTTGCTATGGAGCGGATCCATCTCAAAGTAGAGATACATCTAATCAAGGCGGACAATGTACATGTGACATACAAAGGGTGAAGCGAGGAACTCCACTAGCAGGTTGCATTAATTGTACAATTACGACTACGACTACCAGATGATTCCAGTATCAAATTTAAAATTTTAGATTATGCTAAAATTTAGAGATGCAATAAACTGTTGTCTCTAATCTTCAGATTGAATATTTAAGAATTCAGAATAATAATATTGATAAGTATTAAAAAAATAAACATCACATATTACGCATTTATCATTGGTATGACATGCAAATAAAAAATCCCGAGCGGCACACTCAATAGATAATATCGGAAGATGTAACGTATCGATAAAACATCGTTTGAAAATCTATAGATGTTCTCACGATAATATAAAGATTTATCGGTACAATTTCATAGGCAAAAAATCTAAAAACTATCGAGTTCGATATTATTAAGATTTTATGAAGATATTTGTCAACGATACTATCGACAAAGAATATTAAATTTATCGATTCCGATTTTCCACCGATTTTGTGCAGATATTTGAAACTACATTACCGACAAAGAATATTAAATTTATCGAATTCGATTTTTTAACGATTTTGTAAAGATATTTAAAACTATATTATCGACAGATTATATGAAATTTTTCGACTTCGATATTTTACCGATTTTTTGACGATATTTGAAACTATATTATCGACAGATTATATTAAATTTATCGAATCCGATTTTTTACCGATTTTGTAAAGATATTTGAAACTATATTATCGGCACATAATATGCAATTTCTCGAATTCGATTTTCTAACGATTGGGTGAAGATACTTGAAACTATATTATCGACACGTAATATAAAATTTCTCGATTTCGATTTTTTAACGATTTTGTGAAGATATTTAAAACTTTATTATCGACACGTAATCTGAAATTTCTCGAATTCGATTTTTCAACGATTTTATGACCATATTTGAAACTATATTATCGACACGTAATATGAAATTCCTCGAATTCGATTTTTCAACGATTTTGTGTCGATATTTGAAACTACATTATCGACAAATAATCTGAAATTTGTCGAACGATTTTTCAACGATTTTGTGACGATATTTGAAATTATTTCCAAATTGGTGAAAATTTTTCTAAGTCCAACACGTCTGGAAGTACTAAACTGCCTATTATAAGCGTTTTATTGCTAATTCCTCAACTATAAGGTATGGCATAGTGGTTAAGGAAGAGGATTACCATGCAGGAGGTAGATGGTTCAAGCCCCACGGGTGGCAGATTTTTTATAATTTTTTTTGACTTTTTCTGAAATGATCCTCTTACCGCAACATGAATAATGTGTTAAGGCATAGTTTAATGTATTAATTATGCTAATTAAGAATTATAGAAAAAAGCTAGTAAAAGACGAAAAATCGGAATAAAAAATCGATAAAAAATCGACAGAATATCGAATTCGATAAAGTGTCGCAAAAGTTTCGCCTAAATCGTGAAATTATCTTTCGATATTATAGATATATTATCGATAAAATATCTTACTATAATCTCGAAATTTTTGCTAACTATAGTTCGTCGATAATCTATCTATATATCGAAAGATAATTTCACGATTTAGGCGGAACTAACGCGACACTTTATCGAATTCGATATTCTGTCGATTTTTTATTTCGATAATTTGTCGATTGTGCTGCTCGGGATTATATTGATTTGTTTTGTCAGGTAAAAACTTCATGGAAACACCTATTTAATGGTAGGAATTTTGTTCTGAATTATTCTGAAATGGTCGCAATCAACAGGAGGGAGAGGGGCTTTACTTTAGTAAATAAACCGATTTTCAGAATTTTATTTTGCAATTAACCAGACATTTTTCGTAAAAAATTGATACACCTTTGGAGTTGGAGTATTGTTGCTATTTCAAAAATTAGCCAAAAATCTAAAAATTAACTAGGGTATGTGTCAAGTAGACCCCTGCGCTGAGGCGACAATAGTCAACGGCGTGATATTGAGCATTTTCAGTCGGCGTGAGCGGCGCGCCGGCATCACGCCGATTGCGATGATCGGCGGCGGCTCGGCGGCGTTAGACAGCGTGATTTTTTTCCCATCAATTTTATGTTCCTTTTTTTTTACATCATAACAGTTTGAATTCATTGATTCTTGATTACAATTTTGATTCTGAGAGGAAAAGAAAATTGTGGAAGAATATTGCCCGAGCGAAGCGAGGACGAAAATTTTTTGGGAAATTTTTTATTTCGAATGGAAAAAAATCCATTTTTTGCATAAATTTGTGTTTTTAAATTTAATTTGACCCTCTTGACGCCGCCGGTTCACGCCGACGTTTCATAGGCGGCGGCGGCGGTGGCGCGCCGGGAAGTCACTGTCATCAGCGGCGACGTTCAAAAAGCGGTAAAATTTCTCGGCGGCGGCGGCGGCGCGGCGCGGCAGCGCAGGGGGTCTAGTATCAAGGTATTCGGATTCATTTGAAACTTTCACAAAATGTGGTCCAATCACTGTCCAATGTACTAAAAACCACTTCAAAAAAAAATTTCGAAAATACCTCAAACAACATT
This sequence comes from Balanococcus diminutus, assembly GCA_959613365.1. NCBI lineage: Eukaryota > Metazoa > Arthropoda > Insecta > Hemiptera > Pseudococcidae > Balanococcus > Balanococcus diminutus. The sequence continues at coordinate 29,621,909 of OY390715.1, read as the reverse complement.
TTTTATATGTGATTGAATGATGTAGTCACTAAAATCAGACCCTACGCCTCTAGCCTTAGTTGCTGTATATGGCGTTAAAAAAAAATAATAAAAAATAAAAATAAGACCCTCGCGGAACGCACTGTAGCCGTGACGTCAGGAGTTTGTAAAACGACGAACTCGAGTGAACGCGTCACGCGTTAAGATTGTAAACCCGTAACGTGGCAGAACGCGGCAGTTTTTTGCAAATGTATCAAGTGATTGCAGGGCTATTTATGACCCGGTTTTTTTTTAAATTTTCACACCATTTATTTGTTATGGCCTTGAAGGCTTGAACCCAATTTTGAAAAAAAAAATTAATCGCATCACGGGGTCATTTTTGGTTTTTAATAAATACCCCTTCCCCTATGGGAGCTGAAGGGCTCAAAATTGACCTAGGTGATAGAGGAGTGATATTAAATAAGATGCTGTGCCTGAAATTGACTTCTCAAAAAATTTCGGGGAGGGGGTACAAAAATATCAAAATTTTGGGTTTTGGGGCGTACCTCCTCCCCTATGGGTGAAAAAAGTTTTCTGTATTCTGATTCAAAATATGATTTTTTTAAAATTAATTTTTCAAATTTCTTATACCTCGATTGCAGCACCCTCCGCTCAATTTTGGCACCCCTTTCCCCCAAATTTGACCCCCTTGAAATCAAAATGTACCCCTGAAGATAATTTTCAATTCATGTACTCAACAAGAGCTTTCGATTAAAAAAAAATAAAAAAAATCACCTCCTTACCTGTAATAGGGGCTGAATTATAATTGGATAAACATTTTTATGTGATTATTCTATATTTCAATCCGGTTTCCTGCGAACTATTGACGTCATACAATGTGTTCACGCGAGAACGCTACGATTTTTAGATGGCCGCATTTTCATGACTTTGGGAATTTATTTCTCGGCTTATAATTATCGTATCGCGCTCGGAGTGGTCTCAATTTTTTTCTCTCGACGAGGACTATAACATATTTTTTTTCTTCAAAAAATTGATATTACATTTATTCCCTATTTAACATGTCGTTCTGAGGTATGTGAGTCATTGCTTTTTCGATAGGCCAAATTTCAGCTCAAAATCTGAGTTTGCGAGTTGACAAGGTTCCCTCGTAAGTATCCCATTTCTTTTCTTCAATTTTTTTCATTTTAAATTTAAGTGAAACCGGCAAGTAACTTTTTGTAATGAACTAATGATTATTGACTGTCGATAAAAGACCTGTAATAGGTAAATAATTTTACTCAAGGTCGTAAATCGTTGACGATACTTATACCTAATTATAATTTTCGGTCATTTATTTTATTCAATAAAAAACGATATAAATTTGATACTGGAACATTGAAGCAAGACAGAAAGAAATCTTGAGGAGGGGGAGGGTAAGTAATTAGTTTATAATTTTGTTAAATGCATTTAATTAGAAAGTTTACAAGCTGGAACTAATGAAAATGATTTTTCCGATTCATTGTGAGGTATAATCATTTTCAATAAAATAATTTTGAATTTTTTATTTCTTAGTAAAAAAAATTAGGAATTTAATTACTTCAAGGTAAGTCGCAGGTTTTGCGAAATAACATCCCAAATACGTTTACCTAGATCGTGTATTTTAAAACTAGTATCATTTTTATTAAATCTTGATATTTTTTGTAAATTTTCAAGAAAAGTGATAATGGAAATTGTTTTTCATTTAGTATTTTTTTCATTTATAATTACTACATGTCATGGATTCGGAGATAATTGGGTTTTAAAAAAGTAAGCAATAAGACATCATGAATAAGAAACAATTTTTTTTAAATAATGTTTTTTGAATTATCATTTTGTACAGACAAGAAGGCTTCTTTATAACATACTCTCAGTTATTTTGGTATTACACTTGTTCTTGCCCCCCTACTATCCGACTAGAATCTGCACAGATCGTAGCGTTGAATGATGAAGGATATGGAAAACCTCAGTATGAAGAAAGAACGATTGGGTGCGTGTGCAAAAGAAGTTTGACACCCAAAGGTTCATCACACGCATGTACAGGATGTGAACCTATGTAAGGAAGTGTTATAATATTCATTGCTATTTATCTAAAACTAAACAATACCTACAACTGCATGAATTTTCAACTCGATAAAAATATGTAGGTTAAGTTGTGAAATGAAATCTTTAACATTGAATATGATTTGTATCAACGCAGGTATCAATATAGCGGTCAGAACAGATACATCTTCTTCCATTCGTGCTATTGCAAAGGGAAAAAATGTACGGATGCAGATTCTAAGTCAGCATTAGATTACATGATGACGTTGAACGGCACAGAAAAAGAGCAGTTTAATGTTGCGTGCGTCTCCGGAAAAAGTAGCGAAGATTCGTTTTGCCAATGTGAAACGTATTCTGCGCGGAAAGGATCAGAACTAGTGGGCTGTACTCGAGATAAAGGATGGTTCCCTTGTCCTCAAACGATCCAGGATTACGAAGATTACTACAAGTCACAGATTGATATTTACTACAAGGGAAATGACCAACCACTTACTAATGAAATGAAACCAGAACTAAGCCGCCGACGACGCTGACATTTACCCATAGTTTTTTTCAACGTCATTTTTGATATAAATGCTTATCAATAAAATGATTGTTTTGGATTATCCATTTTTTTTTGCAAAAAGCTTGATTATTTTTTAAAGATTTTCTATTCCAAAAAAATAGGTATTTTTTTAGTGAAAAATTTCTTCCTTAAAAAATCAAATGAACAATAAAAAAAAACAAAAAAAAAAACAGAAAAACAGAAATAGGTGAGTTTCTAAAAAAAAAAAAAAAAAAAAAAATGAAGAACGCATTTTTCTCCAAATAATCAAAAACAAAAAAAGTTGAATTTGTTTTTTATTTTTATTTTATTTTATTTTTTATTTCAAGAAAATTAAGAAATTGTGAGCATATCAAATCTCTAGTAAGTATGCTTTTACGATGGCCAAACTAGAAAAAAAGCAACACCAAATTGGGTTAGGACAAGTTAGGTCTGGATGACACACTTTTAGGTATTTTATAAGACATTAAAAAACTTGGAAATTTTTTTAAGATTTGATGATATTCATTATTATCACTTTAACTTGAAATTCTGTCACAAAATTCCGACATGAAATCGGGTTTGTTTAGGTTACATTAGATAAGGTTTGGATGAAAACATTATTTTTTTTTTAGCCGAATTTTTTTTTTTAAATTTAGGCTATTGTGTCCGACCCTAATTTAGAAGGAGGGGGGTAGAAGAGTTCTGACTCCATTTCTCGACGTTTGGGACCAAAAGATGACGATCTGTCACATGTCACATATTTATATATATATAATTTTACCGTTACTTTTGGAACTCTGGGGCCGAGCCTAACAGGTCAAATGAGGTCAAACTTGATATGTAGGGTCCCCTCGGTGGCGGAATGATGCAAAAAAAATTTTGAGGCCCTAACTCAAAATTGGGGATATGACCGCTTTTTGAGGGGGGTGCGGGGGAGCCCCAATATCATGAAATTTTTTAAAACTTGCCCCAGGGATGAGAGCCTTAATTACCTACACCATAGTCAAATTTCAGCCCCCTAAGTCATCCCCGCCCCATTTTAGGGCCCAATGGGGTCATTTTTTTTACGTTGATCAGGCTACAGACCCCCCAAATGGGGCTGGGAGGCCAAAATTTTCATCATGGATCAAGTTTATGCCCCTGATGCGCCATTTGTAGGTTTCAACTTTTGGGCTCCCTTTGACCCTTGTCAAGGGTCAAAAATCAAGATTTTTCACTATTTTTCAAATATTACTGCTACTTTAGGAACTCTGGGGCCGAGCCTAACAAGTCAAATGAGGTCAAACTTGATATGCAAGGTCCCCTCGGTGTAGGAATGATATAAAAAAAATTTTGGGGCCCCAACTCAAAATTGGGGATTTGACCCCTTTTTGAAAGGGTGCGAGGGGGCCCCAATATCATGAAATTTTTTGAAACTTGCCCCAGGGATGAGAACCCTAATTACCTACACCATAGTCAAATTTCAGCCCCCTAAGTCATCCCCACCCCATTTTAGGGCCCAAAAAGTGGATTTTGGGGTCATTTTTTTCACGTTGATCAGGCTACAGACCCCCCTAATGGGGCTGGGGGCCAAAATTTTCATCATGGATCAAGTTTGTGCCCCTGATGTGCCTTTTGTAGGTTTCAACTTTTGGGCCCCCTTTGACCCCTGTCAAGGGTCAAAAATCAAGATTTTTCACAATTTTTCATGTTTTTCTTTCGCTTCCCGGTACGTTGATCAGCCTGCAGCCCAAACCAAATGACCTTGGATGCTACAATTTGGTATTTATGATCGGTAAGGGTCACTGAGGTGCCTTTTGGGGGTTTTGACCTTTGAGCTCCAAAATTGGGGGGTAGGTTTTTTTTGTGGGCGGCTCTAAAGGGGCCCTAATGCGAAAAAATGATTTGAAATTTCTACCAACAACAGTTACTCTGATTGTCTCTACTATATTCAAATTTCAGCATTCCAAGTCATCCCCACCCATTTTAGAGCCCAAAAAATAGATTTTGGGGTCATTTTTTTCAAGTTGATTGAGCTACAGTCCCTCCAAATGTAGGTAGGGAGTCCGAAATTTAATAGTAGTTTGAATTCATGCCGCTGATGTGCCTTTTGTAGGTCTTGACCTTTAAACCACTTTTGACCTTGTTTATAGTGCATTGAATAGGGTTTTGTTCAAACTAAATGATTTTGAAGGCCTAAATGGGGTAATTAGCGTTGGTTGGGGTCACTGATGTACCTTTTGGCGATTTTCGAGTTTAAGCCCGGTCCACACCTTCAAATAATTTGATCAAATCACGTTTGATCAACAACAATTAGAAGAGCTGGAAGTGACGAGGTGGTTGGGGGCGAAGCCCCCAACGCGGGGGTATGGGGGCGGAGCCCCCATCCTAAGAGCTGAAAGTGATAAGGAGGTTGGGTAGGAGCCTCAACGGGGGTATGGGGGCGGAGCCCCCATCTGAAGTTGAAATCTTCAATGCAGAGAGGAACTAAAACTGAAGACAAAAACCTGACATTTTTAAACTGAATTTGAAGTTAAAACTGATATTGAAACTGAAATACCATGGATGAAAACGTTTTCAAAGTGGTACACTAACTTGAAAAAAAAAATTCGGCTGTCGCGGAGCATCTTGACTGCTACGCGTTTTTTTTTAATTTGAAGACTTTTAGACATTATTTGAAACATATTAAAGTTTTTGATTTTTTTTTCGGCACATTCTGAAACTTGAAAGAAATTTTTGAATTTTTTGGACAACTTTTAGACATTTTTATTTTAAATTTTCAGTATTTTATTAATTTTTTTTCATTTTTATACTTCCATGAAAATTATTTTTTATGACTTTTTAACATTTTGCCACAGAGTAAAAGCATAGAGGTAGCCTAGGTAGGTACTTTTGTTTCATACTTTCAAACGTAGTGTGGAAATAGAACCAACGAGGGAGTCTCCCGAAGTTTTTTTACCTTCCTTTTAATTTTATGGTAACTTCAAGCAAATTGAGGTTTTTTATTTCCTGAGAACTAAGAATTTTTCTTTAAATTGAGAAAATTTTGGGTAAACACGTATCTTTCTACTTGATTCGAGAAAAAAAAATTAGAAATTTTTTCAATTATTTACTCCAAAAAAAAAAAAAAAAAAAAAAATCATCTCAGATTTGAGAAACATTTTTACTTCAAAAAATTCAATTTTTTTGTACTTCAATACGAGATGTATTTTTTCTCCAAAAAGTTGAAATTTGGGTCTACTGTCAAGTTGGCTGTCATGCCTCATTGAAAAGTAGGTATACCTATTTACTTCGAGAGTTACTTTAAATTTTCTACGTAGTACATTTCAATTCCTTTTTTTACGTTCAATACTTCGCTAAAAAATTATTCAAGTAATTTGAATTTTATTTCGTTTTTAAAAGCTAGCGAGTTAATTTCGAAAACTAATTAATACCAATGGCTGACATAGGTATCAAACATAGCTTCTAGTTCTACTCTTATTAATTACACAAAGTACCTATTGAAAAAATTTAATTTCAAGATAATTTCTTCGTATACTATAAATAATGAAGAAAATTACTATTTTAATATTTACATTCTTCATTTTTTCTTTAATCCCCGGTTCCCATTCGTAAGTATATCTGTCCAGCCTATCACATTAGGTATACCTAGGTAGAGTAGGACGTAATGTATACTTTTAAAGACACCATTTTTTAAGTATAAACTTAATTTTTTTGTAAATAGGGAGTACACCTACGAGAACAAAACCGCTAGATCCGATTTATTCCGATACGTTTGCAAATGTACAAAAAATACGTGCACCGACTCGGACGTTGAAAGAATAGTGAAAACCTACCTCCGACCAGAAGCAGTAGTATATCCAATTAAAAAAACCTGCGGTGCAAAAGATCCTATTACACATGCTACTGGAATATGTGAGTGTGATACAGAAAGGATACAGCGTGGATCATTTGCGGCAGGTTGCAATTGTGAGGTGGTGAGGTAATTCGGGTATCGAATTGAAAAATTGAAAATTAAAGTTGAGATTTAGGTCAAACATTATAGCTACGAACATATAACCGATTATAAAAGAAATCGGGTTATACTAATTATTATGATATTTTATAGAAAAATTCAACATTATATATTTCGCATCAATAAAACTTTTACAAAATTTTGTAAAAAATTCATTTTTTTTCTGAGTTTCTTCTAAATATTAAGTAGGTATAATAAGTATGTATCTAGCTACGTTTTTCATAAAAAATGAAATTTCATTTTATCCCAAAGAGGGTAGCCGGGAAAAAAGGACGAATCAGTCCTTGTCTGGGATTTTAGAACTATATGGTGAAAGTTGATCCTTATGGGGGGGAAAAACTCGTTAATAACTATTTTGGCCCATCACTTTAGTACTAGCCCCCTCAATTTGCCCAAAATGTGGGGATTGGTTTTGAATTTTTGAAATCTGCAATTCTCAATTAAATTATTTTAAACTTGCAGGGATGATGGACCATACCAAGGGTAATCCGTTGAAATATTTAATTTTTTTGCAATACTCCTTGTACCGAAATTAAGTTTCAAGATTTTAAAGCGCATTAGTTATCAACAACCAGTCCTAGGTAAGTATATAATTATCATATATTCATATTTCATTAGGAATTTTTTTAATGAAGTAAAATTCATTACAAAATAAAAAAATTAAAAAAAATTTCCTCCATTTTTCATTTTTTCGCCCTTAGCACAGTCGTAACATTTTCTTTCTTCCAAAATATCATCAATTTTTTTCTTCTTCAAAATATCAGAATAACACCATTTTAGAAACCAACAATCTCCTTCCAGATGACTTAGGGGTCTAAAATTCATATCTTGATATATTTCTACTCGATATTTATCGTATTGAAATTGGGGAAAAATTACAAAAAAATTTGAATGTATAGAGTAGACACCTAAATTATCCGAGAGGAGGAATGTGGGTTCTTAAAATAACTTCATTTTAATATTTTAAAAGAAAATTAGAAAAAATAAACGAATTTGGTCCGAATTGAAGTTGGTGGCGTGTTTAAAATTGAAATAAACAATCTCCAAAATAAGGGTTTCCCTGATGTACTGAAGTATTTATTTTTTGAAATCTCACTCACAGTGGTAGGTAATTTATTCCCAATGAAGTAATGACTTTTAGAAGACGATGCAGAAGCTAAAACGAGACGAAATAAGAGTTAGGTAAACAATAATTAGGCCGGCTGTATAATTAAAAAGTTTATAAGCTGGAACCAATCAAAATATACCTTTTCTGATTAATTACATATTACCTAGCTGTACGATTAATTTTTAATCAATGGATTGAAAATTTTTATTTCTCAAGCGAAGGTTTTATAAAATAACAACCACTACGAATGTAAAAAAAATTGCATTATCTCTGTTAAGTTTCTTATTTTTCCAGTTGTCTAAAGAAATGAGTATCTAATGGAGAATTCTTTCAAGTTTTTAATTTTTTCAATATTTATTACAGCATGTCGTGGATTTTCGAACGATATTATCAGGAGGTAAACGAAAGTAGATTTTGAATTTTTTCTATTTTTAAGGTTAAATTTTTATTTTGCACAGCGACGACAAGCACTTTGTTAAATACTCCCAAGTGCTGTGGTATTACGATTGCATCTGCCCCCCTCAGGCCACCGAAGTGGAGTTATACAGAATAACAGAGAATAATGATGGTTATGGGAAACCCCAGTATAAGGAGGACAGCACTAACTGTGAATGCACCAGACATTTGGCACCCAAGGGCACAGAACAGGCATGTGAAGGATGTGAAACAGAGTAAGAAACCCCTATTACTTTAACGGCAGTGCCACCTAAATACACTTTATCTGCTCATGTATTATGAAGTTGATTTTATGATTTCCAAATGTATGAATTAGAGTAACATAAAGTCCTTCATTAGGACACTAGTGTCATAATGAAATCATTATGCCACTGCTTTTTCATTATGACACTCAAATTTGAAAAAAGAGTTGCATAATGGATTTCATTATGCAACTCTTTTTTCATTATGCCACTCAAATCGCAGATAAAATTTTGTATGCAACTCGTATCATAAATTGATCAATATGATCAACTTTATGATACTAGTTGCATAAATAACTATTATTTGTACAATAAATACGATCAATTTTCAACCTAACAACTACCAGTATTGGTTATATCGTGAAATGAAATCATTAAGTAGATAATTTGTGTACTCAGGTATCCAAACACCGGAGAAAATCGATTTTTCTTTGTTAATTCGTGCTACTGCGAAAAATGTTCGCAAAGTGAAGCCCAAGAAGCAATGAACCAGATGATGCTGAGAAAAGACAGTCCCGATGATTTTCATTACGGATGCGAACCGTACCGTGGTCAAAAAGGTCACTGCCTTTGTGTCACATACTCGGGGCGAAGAGGAAGCGAACTAGCAGGCTGTACACGAGACCTAGGATGGTACCCATGTCCTTACGATTTACGCGATTACGAAATTTACGAAGAGGTTCAAGATCTAGGAGATGATTATCCGTTAGAAATGGACAAAGATATACATCGCCGCTGATAAATAAAACTTTACATAATATACGTCTTATATGATCTTCAAGAGTAACTATATTTAAGATAAAAATAACATTTAAATAGATAATTTATGTGCCAGTGCTCCAAGTTTACAATTTGTACAATTCTTTCAAACCATCTAGAAACATGAATGCCTAATTCAAAACTCACGTGTAGCAGGGATGCGATTTAATTCAAAATTGAATAATCATTCGGTCAACAGGTCAAGCTTGTCAAAAAATTACGACTTGATAGTAGCGCATAACAAACACCGATGAAAATAGAGATACACATCACATCTTCTGGACTTCTCAAGTTCATCACCGAGAGCTAAAGACGTATGTAGGAGGTAGTTAAAAAAGTACTTACTCAATGTACACCAGCACACTACGACCAAACGATTGAATAAAATTCAAGAATTAATAAATTATAAGCTTCATTATAACACTTCGTAAAACAAAGAACTTAGAACTCCATCAGTTATCACCACCATCTCCAGTTCAGGAAAGAGAAAGACATCTGACATCTTACTGATAAGTAGAATCGTCGTCGTTATTGTTGTTGTTATTGTTATTGTTGTAGTTGTGTAGTCGTCGTTTCGTTTGTCTAGTGATGTGAAGGAAAGCAGCAGATGTTAAAATTTTATCAATCTTGTGAATCTTCATTATTTTTTACTTACATAGTTATTTCGTTAAAAATGAAAATTTCCTAAACTTGAAAAACATTTAACAAAGTATTTTTTGTTTATATTTTATTAAGTTTTGCGACCAGTAGTTTGGTTCGTAGGCTACTGACGTGAGTATCGCAGTTACGCGTGGTTCCAATAAAAAGATGAATGCTGCTGAAATTTAAAGATCTACCATCTACCAGAAGTCCAGAACAGACCGGAACAGAATTCTGACCGTTCAGTGAGTACATTTTATCTAATGCTCATGTCATATTTCATTACTTTTAACCTTGTAAAGTATCTAGGTGTCGAAAATTCCGAACAGAACCGGAAATACTATACGCTACCTAATACTAAGATGAAAATTTTAAATCAATTGCAAATTCAACAGAAAACGAGTTGGAATTTGAGCTAAAAGCTTTTTCTATTATTACTATTAACAAAGTTGTACTCTAGAAAAATCCACAATTGCGATACAGTATAGAGATACCAAGTAAAGCTATTTTATCGGGGTGTAGTATCCACATCCTTTACAAGCTCCTCCTGAACTTTTTATTAGTTTTTTCCAACGGCAAGGACATTTAGTTTCTTTCTGCATACTTGAAGAATTACATGTAGCCTCGAAAACATCACCAATACGAGAAGGAAGATGTAAGTTTTCATTCAATATTTGACTTCTCATATCTGTTTTGGAACAATCTTTAGTACATTGGCATTGGAAAGTCCACAAATCGCTTCTCAGTTCGAAATCGAATACAGTTTGTTCTTCACCTTCGCTAAATTTGACAAATTATTATTTTTAATTCGTTTGGTTCTATATGCAGGTAGCTTAAATGTTAATTATATCATCTACTTCCATCTTACCCTTGGTAAACGACTGTAGCGTTTGAAAACTTCAGGTCTAAATAAGATAACAAAACTATGACAGTTACAAGTAGTATAAAAAATTTCTCCATTTCAAAACGAACACAAGAAATACCCACTATCATTTAAAAAGTTTTTGTAAAGTGATCTCGAATCACATACAGAATATTACAAGTGTTTCGCAAAGTTATTTCTGGGTCGAAAATTAATTACCGACACGTACATATTTTAAAAATTTGTTATTACCGGAGTCCTTGGGTATGAAGTCTTGTTATTAATTTCAAATTGAATTTTAAAATTTGATTTACCTAGTTCATTTAGAACGTTGAGTTCGATCTAATATAGTGAATATAACCGAAAACCGAAGCATCCAAGTATCTACTTTTAGATAATTAGAATGATCTTAAAATGTTTTTTTTTTTTTTTTTTTTTTTTTTTAAATATTTTTCAACGGTATTATTTCAAGTTTAAAACCCATAAATTCATTCTATTTATGAGACCTTTAGTAACTATCGACTATCGTTTTATTTTTTTGCAATGTTTTTATTTATGAGTAATATTAGTAAAGAGAAAAAAAACACTTCAATTATTGGTTTGAGGTAACCTTTTAAGATATGGGAGATTTAAAAAATCACAAAATGCAGTTTGAAAAATCAGGTCTCTAAAATCTAAATATTAGAAACTATTCGTGAAATGAATTTAAAATTAATGGAGATTATAAAACCACGATAAAACCTAGAATCCCAGATTATAGGGAAAATACTGGTATCTCAATTTTCTTGATTAATAATCCATGTACGTATAGTAAATACGAACAATTGGGTAGATATTTTTGAATCAAAAACAACGTTAAATCATTCGAAAACTCGCATTTACTACTACTAAAACAAAGTTCGCAAGTGGTAAATATAAGTACATTTATAAACATTTGTATACAAAAAGTACAGTATAAAAGTACGTAGGTATGTATGTACAGAGAAACAGGTACATGTAAAATTTTAAATTTACAATAGAGAACAAAGAAAAATTATAAATTTTTTTACAGCCATGGTCCTAATTCTTTTTCGAGTATCGATGCCGCGTCATTTCGTCCCATTATTCGAAATATATTGAGTAATTCGGTTATGGCAGTTGGTTCTCGATGTCTTGCTTCCCAAATATCTAATATATGGTCGGTGGGACTTGGTTTGGTAGCGAAGTAATTGATATATCTGAAAACAGAAAGGTATTGTTTAAATTTTTCGTTGAAATCAGTTTTGTTCTGAAAAAATTAGCGTCGTGTTGCTTCGTAACTTACCTATCTATGTTTAATTTTTGGGCAAGCATTCTCCAGTCGTTACATCTAGCATTTGGAGGGTCTAAGCATTGACACAATTGTTTTCTCAATGGCTTACTAAATCTGTAATGTGAAAAGATACGTTGAAAGACATCATCTCTGAATATCTGTATCATAAATTAGATAATTTTTAGGAATATTATTCTATTTTTACCTAAATGGTAATTGATCACATGTTGTTACACTTGATCCACAGCCGCTACTACTAGTCACTGTTCTAGTTGGTCTACTAGTTACACTCAACACCGGACTATTAGGAACCTTAAAAAAAAAAAAAAAATAAGAAGTGTTGATTAGACGTTACAATTAGGTGGATGGGTGAGGGGGTATCGTTATTTTGAACAGCAAATAAAATGTTTTTTTCCTCCTTAATTTCTAAGTAAAAAACACTGTAAACGTTCGAGTTGGAAAAAAGTGCATTTTCAAGTTAACATAGGTACTTTATTTTTTAATAAATATTCTCAATTACCAACGACGAAGACGATGAAGAAGAATCACTTAAAACGTCTGCATTCACCCTAAACATTTGTCTATGAGTTTGACAGCCTTTTTGTAAAGCTAATATTCTAAATGCGACTAAACTGGCATTTCTATCTATTCTCTCTAGAGTGAATGAACAGTGTAGATTATTCTGCGTCGAATTCCATATATGATGAAATGGTATTTCCTGTAAAAGTCAAAACGAATATGGGTTAATGTCATTCTATTTATACCTTATGTGTAGTCAAATATGTAGTAAACGTCTTTTTCGATAACTTACTTGATAATCAGATTGAGGTTTACATCTCCAACCGTAAGATACGTCTTCAATATTTAGGCAGAGGTTTGCTCCCCCATCTTGAAATAGTAGACCTTTTGGCTTATCTACCAGGGTACCACCCAGTTTGCGTTCAGTTTGTATTACTCCCTAAAAATAAATAAATAAATAAAATAAATGTTCAACATTATTTTATTTAAACGTACCTATCAAAAAAATAATTATTTTTGTAGAATTTTGTAAATCATTATAATTTTTGTAATCGATCAAAATGTGAATTCAATATTATATCGTTATGAAAAAATTATTATTGTCTGTTTAAAACATTTCGCACACCTTCGCTCCCTCTAAATTCTTTCATTTGTAATCGATCTTAAAATAAAGAATAAACAAATGAACAGATCCTTCAAGTTCAATGTTCATCAGTGATTTTTTTTTGTGTAAATTTTGTAATTATTGCAATCCAGCTGCTACTACTTTTCATACAAATAATAAACAAAATAATGAGAAAAATTCTTTGGATCTGAGCTTCTTTAATACGTAAGAGTATGTAGCTAACTAGCTGTGTACTAATAAAAATCTTTCTTAATTTCTTGAGGAAAACGTTTTTGAATTTATTTGGAATGAATGAAATATAATTATCTAATTTTTTTTTGCTAAGCAAGTGTATGAAAATTTCTTAATTTTTAAAAAATCTTCCACTTTTTGGAAAAAATACCTACTTGTAATCTCTTATTTAAAAAAATTTGATCTTCAGAGAAATCAAACATATTTCTCTATTCGAAAAATCTCCTCTTTTTTTTTGATAAAATATATTAATCTTTCAATTATTTCTTTTTAAGAAAAAAAGAATCTTTAAACTTTTTTTAAGTAAAAGACTGTTGTTTTTTTTGTGACGAAACTTGATAAAAAATTACGGTAGAGGGGGGTGAAATCAAAAATTTACCAACCGATATTGAAAAAATAATACCCAAATAGCAGACTAAATACGATTTTTGGCTCATTTCAGTTTCTTTGTTTTTTAAATTTTTATTTTTAATTAACGAATTTTGTGACTGGCACTATAACTCTACAAATTTTCCGAATTTTTATTTGCTTTGCCTATTATGGGAATGGAGTGAGTCATCTGACAAACCCTCTACTTTCGGTCCTATTTTTTTTAATTTTTTTTAATTTTTTTTTTTTTTGTGAAAAATTTCTCACATTTTGAAATAAAAATACCTATTTGTTAGATTCTTGAAGCAAAAATCTCAATTCCTTTAATGAAAAAGAATTTTGAATGATCATGGGATAAAAAATATCTCAAAGTAACTGTTTTAACTTTTTTTTTTTTTTTTTTTTTTTTTGAAAAAAAATTCTCAATTTTTTCATTGAAATTTTTTATGATTATTTTTTTAAAAATTTTTGGTAAAAAACCTTCAATTAAAAAAAATGAAGGAAAAACTTCATTTTATTATTTTATTATGTTTTGCTTAGAGAAAGAAATCTCTTGTTTTAATGTAAATGATACGTAATTAAATCTCATTTTTTTGTTTCAATATTATTGTGGAGAAGAAAGTCTGTTTTTGGAGTAAAAAAGTGGAACTTTTGAGAGTAAATTATTTCTAAAATTTTGATTTTTTCTCTTTTTTTGAAGTAGATAAAATTCCTCATTTTTAGAAGAAAAAACAAAACTTTTTTCTCATTTTTTTTTTTTTTTTTTTTTTGGAAAAAAACATACTTAATTTTTTGTCAGTTTTTTTTGGAAAAAGCTTTCTCAATTTTTTGAAAGCAAAAATTTTAAAAAATTTCTTGTGATAAAAAGTATTGCAATTTTTTCGAACTCGATATACGACATAAGAAAATCTTATTTTTTAAGAAGTAAAAGAAATTGTCATTTTATTTAAAGAAAATAAAGTTTTTGTTTTTAATTTTTTTTTTTTTTTTTGAGAAGAAAATAATATCAATTTTTTTATCTAGGTATTTATTTATTTTTTGAGTAAACAATTTTCATTTTTTTTGACTGTAAAATCATTTTCACACTCAACCCCCACTAACTTTTTGAAAAAAAATCATACCGCATCCTAGAAAATTCCGTGATGCCAACCCTAGTGTACTTAGGTACGTTAACTAAAAAATTCTGTATTATTACATTTTTTTTATTCGAACTTCGTTTCATCAGCACAGGTTGGGCAAAAATACATAAGCTTAGGTACACATATGAGAAAAAAATTCATACTACAATCAGTGCGATTGATATAATACCTCCAAAGATGGTTTCGTATCCTCTATAACGTAAACTCGAACGCTGTATTCCAATAAATTAGACGATTGCGTCGGTGATACGCCGAAAACTGCCAATCTCAGATGTTTGACTGGCTTGGTAATTAAAGGTGTAGCTGCTTCTCCCACTAATACAAATCGTGTGAATGTTTCCGTTACTAAAAACACTTCGTTATGATCGACTTGCGTAAATACAGGCGTGTTTATCGTCTCTTCTCCCAAAGTAACGACTTTCTGTTGATGAAGCGATAAAATACGAAATTATTTATTAGATATGAAATTAAACCATGCGTACTTAATGACGGAGGGTAATTTCAATTAAGAACTTGAGAACGTACCTGCCAGATTGGAGCGGTATTTTCGACGGGGCAATCACTTTTTAGTACAGAGATATTCCATGGTCCGTATTTGAGGCTGGCGCAATGTTGAAAACTGAGGATTACTGGTCGCTTGAAAATGTATCCGGTTGGGCTGCACATTACGATTGGACTTAGTTGCGTTTGCTTGTCTGAAATTGGTTTCAAAAATTTATTACAAGAAGTGAAATTCATTATTGGAAAAAAAAGTAAGATATTCGACCCTTCTATAAAATGAATTTCAAAATTGAACAGATCAAAACCATTTTCTCAATTCTGTGCCCCCCTTGAGGAATCATTGTTTCTGAAAATATTCCATAAGTAAAAATATCTAGTAAGAATTTACCAGATAATCGAGGCCGATGTTTATCCTCTTGTAAAACAGACAACATCATTTCTTGTTTATATCCACGACCAATGGCACCTTCGGGTATTGTGAGAAAGACGTTTAAATCAGGTAATGCGAGTCGACCGCCGGAACTTGAGACCGTACTGCTGACTGAAAAATTGCCATATTCTACGTTCTCGCAATGATACGGGTACTGAGTATGCGCCATCGAACAGCTTTTACTACTGTTTGATAAATCGTAGCATGAATCTTGCCGGGAAGGAGCTGAAATCCAAAACACAACCACAATTATTTTGCACTCTTCATAAACTCGTAGTCTCCCCTTTTTTAGAATCTCCTCCCGAAGCATCAACTCTGGCTGTCATCTTGACAAACCGTCATACGTATTTTTTTCTCAGCAATTTAACTAAAAGTCTTTTAGTTCCCTCGTTTAGTCTCATGAGAGAGTGTATCGAATATAACACGAAAATGACATTCCGTCAAAGATGATTGCCAGTTTATCTTAAGCCTACTAAGTACTACTAACACGAACACGTAAAACTGCTGAGGCTGCGGTTTGATTCGGATGATTTGGACGTGGTATGAGTATCCGCTTGAACAGACGCTGTCGACGAGGTGGTCGGCGAATTACCGGTAACATTGTTTAAGTATGGCACGTCGTAGTGATGCTCGCTGCAAGTCTTCGCCAAATTGTATTTGTTTTGGTCGCAGAAAGGGTATTCGTAGCAGGACGGCATCGACAAAGGTACGACGACTGTGTGATTCACGTTGGTGGCTTGATGGTCTGGAGTATGTTGTTGCAAGCAGTGGTAACTTTTTTTATCGTCTTCTGTGAAAAATTCCGGATGGAAATCTGTCAGCCGATAAAATACTCGCGTTTAGAGAGGTTACGTACTTTAAATATGTTATCGCCTCGTTAATGAGGACAAATTCGCTTTAATAAGACGTGTGTTTCGTATCTAATTTACGTCATATTGCATGAGACAAAAAAAAAAGAATAAAAACCATCATGTTATATTGGGCGAAACGTAACGTATTCAAACGACGTCGCGTAGTTATACGCGAGAAATTATTACGTACTTTTTACTTCAAAGTAAATCCGGACGCATAAATAATTCAAAGACAATTACTTACATTACGTGGCGAATATTATTTATTTGATAATTTAAATATTTTTCTTTATCCACGTCGAACAAGTCTCCTACTGTAAGCTGAACCCTTACCTATCTACGTTTCTTTATCTAGTTATCTTTTTTCAGTGCACGATTTTAAAATATTTGCCACTCCACGACAGAAAAATGTGTCTCCTCTCTTATTTTTATTCCAGAAATTATGAGAAATCCTAATTTCCTCAAGAGAAGTAAAATTTTAATTTGTGGTGAGGAAAAATTTAGTTCGGGGGTATTTCGAAAATTTTCATTGGTATAATTCGCCTGAGGCCCATTTTGAATAAAGTTCATCAGATTTCAATTTTTGATTTAAAATTTAGTCAAAAATTGATCAATTTTTCAATTATTTTTGAAGACTATCGAGTGTTGAGCAATTATCATAGAGTTTGAAATTAAAACAAAAATTTGAATAAATATGGTCGCATTTACAATTTCCTTATAAGAGCTAGGAACTCATTTCTGAACATTTTTAAATCGTCGTAGGCTCGAGGTTTACCTGAGTTTCAAATATTTTTAACAAAGGTGTATAGAGTCTCTTTTTTAAATCATTCAATGAGACTTTCTTTTTGTCAAGTCGAGAATCACAAACCTGATGACATGTGCAAATTTTGGTTTAGGGCTTAGGGCTTGCCAAAGCCAGGCTTTAAAAAAATGTTTTTTACCAAAAAACTACAAAAAAATTTAGAATTTTTTTCTTGCAAAAAAATTATACCTAAGAGCTATTAAATTAACTCCAAAAAAATGGAAAGATTTTTTACTTCAAAAAATTGATAAATTTTTTATTCCAAGAAATGGAAATTATCTTCACCAAAATATTTGATTTTCTTAAAAAAAAAAAAAAAAAGAGTAGCAAATAAAATATTCTCACAAATTATTGGAATTTTTTCAAAAATTAATATTTTCTGTGATGATTTCAAAAAATTGAGTTTTTGTTATTCCAACAAAATTCAAAATTATTCTTTTTCAAAAAATTAATATTTTTTCAATTTTTTAGAGTGAGACAAAAAATGATTGTTTCTATACGAGTAGGTAGGTAATAAATTTTTTTCTTCGAAAATTTGAAAAGAGTTTTGCTTAAAAAAAATCAAATTAAATACTTATTTTCTTCAAAAATTTAAAAATATTTTATAAGTGGTTAAAATTTTTTTAGAATAAAATTGGGAATTTTTTTCTCTCAAAATTAAATAGATTTTTTTTATCCAAAATAAATTGAAAAATTTTCTTCTGCCAAAAAAATATCATGGATTTTTCCTCAAAAAACTAGGATTTTAGTACGAGTATTTATTTGAGTTTTGCATTCTCGGAATTTTCTAGTGATGTACTTGCGTGTATACTTCTGGAATTTGAAGTGCAGCTCAAACGTTCGAGCTACTAGCTACTGCTAAGTGCCTCCCTCCCCGGAATATTCAGCTCTTTTGTACACAACCAAAAAGATAATTTATTTACGCCATTGTTTGTTTCAGAATTTTTTTTAGTAATTTTCCTCAAGAAGTTGTAAAAAAAATTTCAAAACAATTTTTTTCTAAAAAAAAATTTTATGAAAATATTGCTTTTTAAAAAATAATATGTACTTATAAAAATTCAAGCTTGAATAAAATTTAAAAAATTATTTCGAAAAACTTTTTTTAAAAATTAGATAAACTCGTACTCATTTCAAAAATATACCAATTTTCAAAATTATTGTTTTCGAAAATTTTTCAAGATTGTTTTCTAAAAAATAAAAAAAAAAAAAAATAATAATAGGTTTTTGGGAAATGAAGTCAAAAAAATAGGTTTTTGGGAAATAAGGTCAAAATTGTTTGAACAGAAATTCTGAAAAATTTGTTTCCTCTTCCGAAAACAAGCACATGGTTTTTTCGACATTCCTTTTTTTCTTTTTTCTTTTTTTTGATGCTTCAACTGGAGATTTAACAAACTTTTAAAAAATTCAAGTTTGAATAAAATTTGAAAAATTCTATCAACTTACCAATAATTTTTTTTTAATGATTTTTTCTGTTTCTAAATCTTTTTTTTTTTTTTTTTTTAATTTGAAAAATCTTTTAAGCAAAAATTTAATAGAAAGTTATATTTGGAGTTTTAAATATTCCAACGATTTTGTACATGTTTCTGAAAATACTTAATTACTTACCTACATTAAAATATAATTTTTTTTTTAAATTTTAGGATCCCATCTTTAAAAAAAAAACATGAAAAATTGTGGCAACAGAAAAATTTAAAAAAATTCGAGTGTTAATATTCGGGATTTTCAACGTTTCGACGACTTCTTGCAAAACTTTAACAATTTGTCAAAAGGAGATATAATTTAAAAAAGAAAGTGTTTTACTTTCCCTTCATACCTACTTGAAAAGTTTATCTAACTCTGTTTCATCTTTGTTTTCATCTTTATTTATAATTAAAATTAGGCTTACACTTATGCAAATATACTCACCAGAATTAGCCATATTATACATGCTGTGATCTCTATCCTTCCTCTTCAACAATCTGATAACTAGGGCAATAACAACGGTGAACATAGAAAAGGCTACAGCCAAACCGACATACAGTGGAATATTAGATCGAACGTCGGATCTGGAAGCTGCAACAGGAGGGGAAAAAACACACGCGAAAACTTTAATAAATAAATCTAAAAATGACTCGATACGAAACTAATAATAAATTAAGTTCGTCGAAAAATTACGTCACAAAATAGCTCGCTCGGATAAAGCAACCCAACGACTCTTATACTTAAGCAAAAAAATATATTTACGACGCGCCCGGGACTAGAAAGACGGTATTTTCCAAGTGTAATGGGGTTTGGAAGTCCTCAAATTCGACGCATATTTTATGATTTATTAGCGAATATTTCAAACGTGTTTCATTTTCGAAACGTAGGTAGGAACCACCTTACCTATCCAGTACAACAGTCATGTACGAGGTAAAAAAGAGCCTAACCTAGTTTCCAAGCTCAGTTTCGACTCTCTACTTTGAAAAGAAATTTCAATTTAAAACCCAAAGTCTAGGTTTGAACTTTTTAATGCGTTAGAAATTTTCATGCCTCGGGTTTCGTTCATTTTATTTGTATAAAGTGCAAGGGCTCTTCGATTGACCACATTGTGAGGTGGTCTTGTGTGTACACAATAAAACGCCACGTTGTGCTTAAAGTTACGCATCGAGCATCGGGCATCGAGTTGTAGGTAATTTAAAGAAAAAGGAAAAATCGCCAAATACCTTATTCTCGAAACGTTTCCCATTTCTTATCGTATTTATCGTGATCAAACACCATAATTCTTCATTCTTACGCGCTCGTATACCAAAGGTGTTTAAAAACTACCATTCATTCGCACCGCGCACCGCCCCTCCTCCCAAACGTCACCGTCCTAGCTATGCTTTCTCGTTTCTAAAGTAAGTTTTAACATGCGAACACCTCTCCTCGTCACCACTTCACCCATGCATCAACGGAGGCTTGTGTTTTTAAGTGTTATCAACCAACATTAAACATTTACATTGTAAACTTTTCCTCTTTCTATGATTAATTTATATTTCATTCAACACCTAACAAATTTTAACACGAAAAAAGGCCTTTTTATTATCTCGACGTAATCAAAGCGCCAAAGACACGATTCGTACATCTTGTTTTACATACACGTAAACATCCTTTCGATTAATCGACTCGGTAATTTATTAGTTCCAGAGATGGCCAAAAATATCACCTCCTTTGTGATGAGTTTTACATTTTCAATGCAACTTTTGTATTTAGAGAAAGTTTGAAGTACGATTTTCATTTTCATTTTTAAAAAATTTTTTTTTTAGAGAACATCTCATTATACATAAGTAACTATCTTAAGAGTATTTGAACTTTTTTCAAA
The DNA here is from genome assembly GCA_959613365.1 of Balanococcus diminutus. Taxonomy (NCBI): domain Eukaryota; kingdom Metazoa; phylum Arthropoda; class Insecta; order Hemiptera; family Pseudococcidae; genus Balanococcus; species Balanococcus diminutus. The sequence continues at coordinate 29,601,206 of OY390715.1, read as the reverse complement.
TTTATCTCATTAATTTGCACTGAAAGAAATTAAATATTGTAGAAATTTAAACCATTTTGCTCCCTACGTCATTCCAGGTCAATTGGTGAACGTTGAAATGTCTTCGTTAATGTTTTTCAGCACATATTCGTACCTCTCTCTACCTATTATCCCAAAAGAAGAGGTTAATTTCTGATTCTTTCATTTACTCTTTTTATAGCTGCATTTATTTCTCGATTAAACTTACGATGCGGACTCGAGTAGTGTTCAAAATATAGGTGAATGGTTGGAATTAAATTATCGGTCGAGGTAATATCGGGCCAAAGTTGGTTAACGGTGTGGCGATTAGAGAACGTTAACCCTCCATTAAATTTGAGCGTTGTTTAGAACATAATTTAGGTAGTCGATTAAAGGCTATTTGCGAGCTAACACGTGTGTGTTTAATACCATACGTTAAACCACTACGAAAACCTCCAAAAACGCATTATTCTATTTTTTGAAATTTCTCCAATATTTTGTGCATGAGTTGAGTACTTCTCGTTTTATGGCATGGAACTGCAGTGCCGGATTACCATGTATTTCTGCTAGGCCATAGCGTACGAAGCAGAAAATATGAAGTTTATTACCTATTTAGGTAAAAAAAATAAGAAGTGAAATTTTCAAGCAAGCATTATTTTTATAAAACTCACGATTTTAAATTTTTTAATTTTTATTATGAAAGAATTTTTAAAATTTTATTTAAACCATAAGTCTTTTTCTATATTTTTTTCTCTAATTTTATTAGGAAACATTTCTCTTCAAAATTTATTTCCAAATGAAGCAACGACAATTTTGGAATAATTCAAACAATTTTTCGAATTTATTTTAAAAATTCTGCTAATTCTTTTTTTTTTAACAATTTCAACATTTTTAATATTTTTGAAAAGTTTTTTTTTGACAAAACAATTTAGACCTTCTTAAAAATATGGAATGGAAAAGTTATGAAAAAATTTTGATTTTATGGAATTATTTTTATTTTTTTTTGGTAAACGATGTAAACATTTTAAAAAAATCATTTAAAAAGGTGAATTTCACTTTTTCTTTAGAGGCAACAATTTTCATATTTTTTCAATTTTCTTTTACCAATTTTTTTTTTTTTTTTTTTTTTTTTGAAAAGTGATTATGAATGTTTTCTAAAATAGGTAGATAGCAATAATTTTTTGAATTTCAAACCTTTGCAGCGATCATTTTGCCCAAAATTGAAAAAGTTTAATTTTTACCAAAAAATCCAATTTCGGTAAAATGAAAAAAATATAGATAAAAGTTGAACTTTTTCAATTTTGGGCAAAATGATCGCTGCAAAAGTCTAAATCGGGGTAGTTTGACCTGCTGAACTCGAATCCGCGATTAGTTTTTTCATTTGATCATTTCGTGTGATTACTCAATTTTAATCACATAAAATTAATGAAAAAACCTGAATTCGCGAAAAATGAATGAAATGAGGTGAAATTTAGGCAAATGGTGTAAAATGAGTATCTGTACCTCGAGGAAAATTTTTTTTGATGAAAAATAAGCGTTCAGTGGGGGGGGGGGGGGAGCACGACTATTTGGCTTTTTGAATATTTTGGGGAAGTTGCACCAACGATAAAAATTCGAAAAAATTCTGGGTAGTGTAGAAGGATGTGAAAAACTTGAAAAAAAAATTTCCTCTTAGCGCGCTCTGATGTACACTCGACGGCGATTCGAAGTGTTAAAAGTTGGTTTCAAGGTCGTTAGAGGAGTCGAAAAAATCTGAAAAAATTTCTCAACATTCCCCTTGGGTACCTGTCCCTACATGCCAAGTTTAGTGAAAATCGGTTGAAAACTCGCGGAGATGGAATTTTCAACCTACAAATCGCATTTTCAATGCCCCAGCCCCCGGGGCGTGAGGTAAGTGATCGCTGATTCGCTCTAAAATCATCTTTTACGATACGAAATCGGAATCTGTGAAAAAAAATTCGAAGTTCGACCGGGTGCCGATTGACCCCCTTATCCCACCGGAGCCTTTGAAAAAAAAATTAACTTTTGTTACATCAAGTACCACTTTATTTTTGTCAAATCTTGTTCAACCACAAATAAAAAATTTGCGTTTTCGATCTGTGGAAAAGTAAGGTTCTTATAATTTCAGCACACTCAGCCTTAAAACAGTGAGCCGCGGGGTAAAACAGGAAATAGTTCGATCCGGCACTGCTTGTCAGTAAAAAATTACTCTTTAATAAGAATTTTTCCAGATTCTCTTTTTTGTGGCAGTCTGAATTTCTAAGCAATCTGACGAGCTTAAAAATAATTATTTTTTCAATTGCATTGTTTTTATTTTTTCTCGCGCACTTTTTGGTTAGATACCCACTTTCGAACATTTATTATATAAAAATTCAGGAAATGAAAGAGATGAAGGAAAAAATGAAAAGGTTTCCATAAATACAAATAGTTAACGTCTTCGAAGCGATTAATCCATCACGACGAGTTCGTATTAACGAAAAGCTCCAAATATCCGAATTTAACCTCCCTCCTCTCCGCCAAAAAAACTCGCACGTCATTAATCTTATACACGTTTAAAAAATGAACCCTCGAAAGACGAAGAGAAAAAAATTTCCACGTAAAAATTTCTTCCAATTTATCGACCTAGTCAAGTTTCTAGTTATTTCTTAAGAACAATTTATTCGCTTGAAAACGGTCTCGTTAATCATAAAAGGTGTTGAATTTACTTGTCAAAATATGGCTTTAGCAAAATATCCTCGTATGTCGGTCAAAGTTATATTCTCATGAATAATGAAAGTTATTAATCCGCCTTCTGCGGAAATACGTATCTATATATGCCTAGTGTTTTATTATTAAAATTAATAAAACTTCCAAAGAACCACGGAGGCTCGAATGGAAAAAAGTGAAGTGGTGGCGTTTTTTTTTCATTTATTATTATTCTGTTTGTTCAAAGTATTTCCACTTTAACGCCTCCTATTCATTTTAATTTTTTCGCAGTATTTTAAAAATAAATAAACCGCAAGACAAACGCATATTTTCTTGCTTTTATTTTAGAAATATTTTATCTTACCTCTGACAGTGTTTTTTCATCTGGGATGCTTCTGCCAGAAAGTAAGATACGTAGAAGGAGCGTTTCGTTTTTTTTTTCTTATTTATTTTTTTTAATGGCGACGATTATTCATTTCTTTAATTGTTTTTCGGCGGATAGAAAAGAGAAAAACGTCTTAACAGCCGTCGAAGGGGTATAATTTCATAAAATGTTTCACCCTTCATTTTTCTTAATAAAGGTTTTCTTCTTAGACAAGGGAGAGGATTACATCGATCCCGTTAATTAAAATTCAAACCACTATCTAACGCGATTTACCGACTAAATTTAAATGGATCTTTTCTCGTTTCATGGGCAAAACTTGCATCTGTTTTAGACTTGAAATGAATGCGATGTGGCCACGCTGTTTGTGCTTCTGCCTGCATTTCTCGAGGGAGGTGCGAAGCTGTACGCATTAAACCGCAGGTTAATTGTAAATTTGGTACGAGCTATGAAAAAGTGGGATGTGTAAATTTTTTCATACGTATAATACGAGATACGAGTACACATTGTGGTGAAAAAAGACGAGAAAAAAGTGTACAATAAAAAAGCATGCACGTGAACGAGGAGAGCGATGACTCTTAGGGAAAATTTTATTTCGTGAGTTTTATTATAAAAGCCGGATTCCTCTGATTTCCGGCTTTATTTGTAACTTTCTTCTGTCGGTTAGGTATTTTTCGGTGTATAGAAATTTAAATAGCGATGGTATAATTTTGCTTTGTAAAAAAGAAAAAGTTTTTTAGGTACGACGACAACGTTGTCGTTGTCGACGATTTTATTCGTACGGGGCTCTCGTACATGTAGGTGATTCTTTATGTGATATTCTATCCCGCCTTGTGAAGATTATCTGAAATACGACGCTCGGCTGGTTTAATTTTCATTAATTAAGAACAAAAGGACATTAAAATGTTTTAGAGCGTTTTCTCATCGTCGTCGGTTTCGTTCGTTATTATCATCATTTTATTCGCATTTTGTTTTTCCTATTCGCTACCCTGCCTTTGCCTCTTGATGACGACTGTTGGAAAATATTCGCGCTCGTTTGCACGCCAACGATGAAATTATAATCCACATCGAAAAACTTGTACGAATTAGCGTATCGACTGTGTAAAGCGTAGAAATTTCAGTACTGGGTGAAGGTACGAGTGGAGGTGTAGGATTGACTGATGCTTTGTATTTTGAGATTTTTCATTTGCGTGAAATGGCGAGAAATAATGCGGTCGTTTTAGCGTGTTAAATTCGAGGTATTGTCGCGAATAGCGATTTGGCGTGACATTATAGGGTAGAAGTTTAAATTTATGAAATGAATCTTTATTCAGAATACACCTTGGGCATGGATCAAGTTTTCGTTTTTAGAATTCGGGATTAATCGAAAGGTATAAAAATAGTTTTCTTCATGTTAGACTAGTTCCAACATAATTTGACAGTGATTTAATAAGTAACTTACCTATAAGGTGATGTGCTATTTATATATTTTTTTGAATTTTTGACATGTGTGCATTTTTGATCTGGAGGAATAGAAGTATTAGCTAGTAGCATGTTCCCATTTTAAGGCCTCAAGAGAGGAATGTGAGAAACAATTGTAAAAGATTGTGAAAATGAATTGTGAAGGTCTGTGAAAAAAATTTAAAGGGATTCAGAAAAGAAACCATGAAGTTTGTGAGGAGTTGTAAATTGTGAAAGAAAAGTAAGAGATTGTGAATGGGAGGTTGCGAAAAATAATTGTGAGTGAAGGATTTAGAAAAATAATTTTTGTGAGGGCTTGTGAAAAGAAATTGTGAACGATTTTGAAAAACAATCACAACAGATTGTGAAAGACTATGAATAATGAATGCGAATAATTGAGAAAAAAATTGTGAAATGAAAGATTCAGAAAACTGTGAAAGAATATTGTGAAGGGGTGTGAAAAATAATTGAGGAGGATTGAGGGAAAACATTGGAGAGGCTGTGAAAAATAATTGTGAAGGATTCTGAGAAATCACTGTAAATCATCGTGAAAAAAGGTTGTGAGATTGTACAGAGAGAGGATCTTTGAGAATATGAGGATTTGGATTTGGTATTCAAGTACCTAAGTAAGCAAAAAATGAACGCAAGAGAGAAAAATCACTCTCTCACAACTCTCACAAAATATGCAGTATTCCATCGTTAATTTTTGTTTTGCTCGCGAGACGATAATTTTTATAAGATTTAAATTGCAAATGCGTTAATGCGGTGGAAAATAATGAATATTTCTATTTCACCGGTACACGCATATTATGCGATTCGTAAAATTAATTGGAAATTGCTGCAACTTGGCGCGACAGACGCTTACAAGAGCATATTTTTCAGGATGTGGTGCACTGTTTCTGCACCCGCGACGACGTCTTCATTTCTACTGAATTTGTTAACATTGTATACTTTTTAATATTCTCATCTTGAATGCGTCATTTATGCCGGGTTTGATTATTCGAGAAGTATTTGCGGAAAATTCGAGACGATATTTCATTTCAAAATGATAAAGAATTTGTATTATATTGTTGTTGTTCGATAAAAGATGTTTTTTAAAAAAAAAATGCGTATACGGTGAGCTGAAGATTCTCTTCTTCCCGTATATGAATATTTGTTATGTCATGTTCGAGTGTAGCTCGTATATCTCTTATATATATTTTTTCTTTCCATTATATTTCTATGGTAGATATACGATGTAGAGAGATTGAATGGCGCAGTAGTGCTCATCTTAGCTTGATTGTTGTACAGCATTTCGTGTATTTATTATCAGACAGTAATTGCCTGTTTTTTACTTGCTTCTTTTTTTGGTCGGTTCTTGCAGTGACATTTGCAGTCTTTAGGCGAAACCCTGTTCGAGATGTCATTTTATTTCTTTTTACGCTATTTCCTCGCGAATAATTCATTGGAGCTGGTTTACGTTCGCATTCCACTATACGTTTTCCACATCCCTTTAAACTGCATATAAAAGGAAGGGAGTTTGGGAATAAAAAACCTTTGGTCGGATACGTCGCGTCGTTTTTCGTCGAAAGGGCGAAAGTTTTCACTCATGCCATGTTAATACTACGGTATAGAGAAGTCACTCGCGTCTTTTCAGTGTGGTATATAAGTTGTTGGCAAAACGCGAACGCGGCCTGTTTCACAAAAGAAGATGCGAAGAAGAGAGAGAAACGCCACAACGAAAATTCTTGTTTTGGGAAATCTCCCTCATATATACTTACACAGAAAGAAGAGCTGTATAGAGGAAGAGAAGTACAGTACCAACGTAACATGAAGAAAGAGAGCAACGTGTCGTATATATTATGTTTATTATCAAAAGTTGGCCTGAAAAAGATATCTTTAAGTTATGGCATCTTTAATTCATCTTTTGTATGATATTATGGCTTGCTAAGGTGAGCACGCTGCGGCGAAAAAGTGGAACCGCTTTTAAAAACAAATCGCTACCATGAAGTTGAAAGCGTCGTCGTTGTCGTTGTGCTTTTAAGCAGCCGATGCCAACGTAGACGTGTTCTAAAAAACCATCTATTTTCATTGCGTCGCGGAGCGGAGTAAAAAGAAAAAAGGGCGTTATTTTCCTAAATATTAATCTTGGAAAACGAATTGATTTATGATCGCAAGCAGTTTTCAACGCATTCTTAAGTGATTTTCACTGTCTTTTCGATAGCACACGTTCCGAATAATTTTTTACTCTAACGCGCATCTACCCCCTGTAACCCCTTAGTCACTTATTTTTATCGTCGTTTAATGTCGTGTGTCTGCGTTTAATAGATTTATCCTTGAGTTGAAAGTGCTCGAAGGATTGGTGTCGTAGTGTCGACCAATTTCCATAAGTTATGGTTTAATTAATTAGGTATTTGCTTTGATGTCAATATTTTAGTACAATGTTTTGTGTTCTATTCTAAGTTGATTGATATTGATGCTGATTTTTCTGTCGTCCAAAATCCAAAAAATATTTCATAAATAAACAAGATCCTGTTAAAAAATTACAGTACTTGATCTTCCACTACATAACAGTTTACATTTCTTGGAAAAAGAGAAGATGGTTCATTGTAACTTCCAAACAGTTAAGAAAGGGACATTTCATTCATTCAATAGATCATGTACTGAGGTTATCATGTAATGAATCCATTAGGTCATCAAGTGCAGATGTTCTCATGTCATGAAGCTAAAGTCATCTTGGAACAATTTTCTCATCACATAACTGAAAGCCTCATATGCTAAGGTTGTTTTTGTGCAATAATCTCTAAGGTCATTATTTGCTGAGGTTAATGGATCCATAAGGCCATCAAGTTTCAAGGTTATCATGTCAAAAAAGTGAGGTCATCATAATAGATCCTCAAGGTCGTCAAGTCCCAAAATGATTATGTCAAAAATTTAAGGGCATCGTGTGTTCAGGTTATCATGCAATGGATCCAAAGGTCATCAGGTGCCGAGGTCATCTTGTCTTAAAACTAAGGTCATCATGGAACAATTATCACATCATAAAAGTAGGATCATCATGTGCTAAGGTTGTTATTATCATACAATGTATTCCTAAGTGATCATGTGGTTAGGTTTTTACTATGCAATGGATCCTTATTGCGCTGATGTTATCATGAAGCAATTATCATATCAGAAAAATAAGTTCCTCCCTGAGGTTGTTATTGTGTAATGAATCCCTGAGAGGTTAGCATACAACAAATCCTAAGGCCAACGTGTGCTGAAGTAATGGGGACAGCTTCCATGCAGAGGCATAGAGTAATGATTTTTTGAGGGGGGAATATACCTTCAAAATGCCAACAACATACTACTGAATTTGCCAACTTGAAACTCAAAATTGCCAACTTTTCGACTTTTTTAAAATCTCCGAGGGAGAAACGTCCCCCAGCCCCCTGGTCGCTACGCCCCTGCTTCCATGTCATAAATTTGAGGTTATCATGCAGCTAAGGTTCTCGTTTGCTGAAAAGTGCGCTTTTTGAGGGGCGGGAGGGTACATTTTCCATTCTGTCGAAAAAAAGTTTAGGTCATCACTTCTATCCTGCTTAAAATTATATTTTTGTGAATTCCCAATTTTAAAATTTGGTATCATCAATAAAAATCTATGTCAGGTTTACAATGTGGCTGAATATTGTTTGCATCGCAAGTTAAGCGATGAATCAGTTATACTTTAGTGGATTATTTTGGCAAAAATATAAGAATCACTCTTTTTCAAAGATCTCATGACCCCGAAGTTCCTAATCACCGAGTCACAGCTAATATCCAAGTTGGAAAAAAGTATTCAATTCCTTAGTAATTTCCGTATGCCATTTAAGGTGTCGTTTTATGCCATTGGCGGTTAATACCGGAGCAAAGGCAAAGCCTGAAAGTGCTTTATATTCAAATCAGGTCATTATACGAATTGTAGGAGGATCCGACATAGACTTATATTGCCTTATGCGGAATTACTCGTACTCGCGTATATAATTCCACGTTGCAAGTGCATCATCTCTCTCACTGCAGTCTTTCGCGTAAACGATTATTAGATTATACGACTTCGTCAGATGGCACAATGAGAAAAATGTCTAGTTTGTAGGAGCTACCAAGCGCACTTTTACGCTTCGAGAGTTTCCAATAAGGTTTACAAGCTCGTGATGGTGTTGAGAGCGCGACCGGAAGCTGCAGTCAAGAGGATTGTGATTCGCATGACGCAAGATCTCCCTGTTCCATTGTGGTAATAGGGGTTTTTCGTGTAGCAGTTTTTCCGTATCATTGTGTGATTCATCTGGTTACTGCATCGGATAAGATTTTTTCTGGCTTGTTTGATATTGATTCGAGGAAATTTACGATTCATGTAAATTCGCTTTGTAGGGTGTAGTTGAAAATATCAGTGGGTACCTTCAAGACCTTGAATCATTGTTGGAGCTTTTGGTCACAGTTGAAATTAAAGAAATTGTTGAATTTTCTGTTCAAGTTGCTAAAAATTATTAATTGAGGCAGGCCACTTTTTTTTTTTTTTTTTTTTTGAAAAAAAAAACTCATTTTCCTGAGTAAGAAATTACTACGACTCAATGAAGTTTTTGTTACTTTTCTCTCCTCCATACGAGGTACTAGACCCGTTTAATTGGAACTGCATTTTTTTTTTTGCGAACCTTTCTTTTTTTATAGATAATTTATTTGCGAGGCGTATCCGACCCATCGACCAAATTCATTTTCGTATTTGCATTCGCTCTCATATACGTTCGCAGTGAAACGTTAATTAAACCTAGTAACCGACCCCTAAATAAGATCTCGAAGCAGTCAATGCTGCAGGGAAAAAACCAAACATCCTACTGTACCCAAACCCATTCTGTAATATATGCGTCAATAAGTCATCGGAAGCATAAAGCATGGTACATAGCAATCCGAGCTCCACTGATCTTTATTCCCTGCATAGAAATTTCTTCACGCGTTCGCTAAATTATCACCGTTCTTAATATTCGAGCTGGCATTAAAATTCATATCGAATATTTGGAATAAATTTTAATCCAGAATAGACGTCAGTTCTCTGGTTACTGCCGCATGCCGCGAACTCAATCACAACATGGTACGCTTGCCCCCGCTGCACCTGTGCCGATTTCTATGCAATATACAATTGGCATGGCGCGAAAGCGAATCTACTAAAAAACACCGTTCGCCGCGTTCTTCTAGAATTTCTCGCGTACAAATCTAATAAAATTTTCAACGCGCAAAAGTAGGAAGAAAAAAACCAAATGCGTGAGAAAATGTTGGAAAAAGGGTTGAAGAACGCCGAGAAGATTTTCTCATTATTTAAATGGATATTAAAGCCGCGCTACCTACCACGTTGAGTTTTTCAAGAGCAGGAAATCAAAGACTATCTGGTTATGCGTTCGGAATAACAAATAGCACCCGAGTGTTTCAGACTTATATATATATTAATAAAAGAGGGCGCTCGAGTGCCTTTCAAATTGCACCTATGCAACCCTCATCTGCCGGCATATAAGCACGCAGTTATCTGCTCGTCTGTCTATTATTCTATACCACCATATCCACTACCCACCACTTTCACCAAAACTTTACTCTTTATCAGTCAAATCGAGCAAATCGTGGAAATTTTTTCATGTGCGAATTCTTTCATATTTTTTTCATCAAAAAAGGCATAAAAACGTAGGTATTTTTCTTCAGATAATGCCATGAAAAAATTTTTTATAATAATATTTTCAAATATTTACCTTCGTCTTGCGAGTCACGATCGTAGAAATCGTTTCGTCCTCCTCCTGAAATATTAAAAAAAATAATAATGAAATTTTTTTCAATAAATTCTCATAAAGAAATAAGTAATTGGATTTGAACAAAGAAAGGAAAAGAGCACGAAAATGGATACGGATGAAAGCAGAAGGTATCTAGAGAAACCCAACCGAGCCATATTTTCCAACACCTGTCTTGTAACGTGAGAAGTTTGCAACTTTGACGTATGAAATTCGTAATCAAGCGAATAATTGAGCTAACCTCGTACAAGCTAGTCCACATCTGGTATTCGTTATACACTACCCTAATTACCGCGTCAGCGTAACCCTAAGAACTCTCTGGTCAAAACTGCTAAGCCATGTTTCGCTCTTTCAGCGAGTTCCAATATTAATGAAGGTAATTACCGGTCGCACTTTACCTCATTATATATCCATTACACACATTCGGACTGACATTCGATTACACGCTTATTTATACGTGCAAGTTGCAAAAGGTGTACGTCAGTTCTGGTTCCTCGTACGAGTCAAATGAAAATCGATACAGTTGGAAAATGTTGCTAAGCAGAGCACCTTCGGTAGTCAATTATAATTACAAAGTGAATAGGAAACCGTATACGTACGTAGGTAATGTACCCATTAACGTACATTTAAAGGTAATTGAAAGGTAGTTAAATTGGTGATTATACATATACGTACCGGGTAAACTGCAGTATCCTCCGGAGCAACTAGCAGTTTGAATATCTTTACCAGAACAATTACTGCCGCCATTAGAAGGGCTCGGATTGTCGCAGGTACGTCTCTTGTAACGTTTACAATCCGAGTCACATTCGGACCATTCGGACCAAGCTGACCAGCGACCGTCGACGGCTGTAAAAATATAAATTTCTTAAGATGCTTGTCGCCTGCGCGTCCATAAAATGTAAATATACTTATTGGGGATGCCTTTTCAGATTTTTATCTCGATTTTGTACGTTTCTCAAGTCGCGAATAAAAGAATTTTTCCGCAGCGATATGACGCTCGTAAAAATATATGTAGGTTTTTCCACTTGTCCCCTTCGAAGTCGTCGTTGCGAATTAACACTACTAGCGTTCTTACGCTTGCAAGTTTCGTTTTATTGTATTTCATTTCATTTAAGACTGTGAAGAGATGGAGTTTTTGACAACTACTTAGAACTGAATCTCATTTTTTCTAAAAATGTTAACTTAGGGGGCGATGTCAGCTGACGTCACGTTGTTTGTGGCAGAGTGTGGGTATCTATAGGAGCTCGTGAATTTCTTACGATTTCTTGAAAGTAGCCATTATCAGTGTAAATGAAGTTCTTGCATAGTTTGTAGTAGATAATGAAAGAACTTTTGTGAATGAAAGCATCAGTAGGATTTTGCAATGTTTTTTGAGACTGGTTTCAAGTGATAATCTCTTTAAAAAAATTTTATGAGAAATTTTTTTTTCAATTTTTTTGGATGCTGAATTGCTGGTGGGCCGCTTTGGTTTTTTTTTTGTTTTAAAGAAATTGTTGATGAAATATTTGTATGAATGAGAGCATCTAAGGGATCTTTATAAATAAAATAATTTTTGATGAAATTTTTTTTAATAATGATAGGTAGGATTTTTTCAAATTGTTTTGAGCTTCAATATTATTATTTTTGCATCCCATTTACTTGAATTTTCTGCACATCTGCATAAATGTTTATTTTTCAGCCCAAAAAGCAATGCTTCAATACTTCAACTCCCTTTCTTTTTAGCCTATCAATCTTAATATTTCGCAATTACACCTACCCTTAGTTTCATCCTATTATATACCTATCTCAAACCACTGTACAGTAGTTCACTTCACACAGAACCTATTAAATTTTCAAATACCAACTTTTGCCCTCGCGTAAAAAAACACAATACATAAAAAAACCCTCGTCGACGTTTAAATTCAAAGCCGGGTATCTGTGCCATTCCCTTGAGACTGCGGCACCGGCATCCACACACAAGACCAGTCACGTACCTACGACGATAATTTGACAGATAATCGTCTCATCTGCGGAGACCGATTAGTCTTCTTGTACCAAAATGCAACATCTCCGATCAAACGGCATCCCATTAAACGATTATGGTACTTTGCAAAGCCTATAGGAATATATTTTTTCGACGATTGCTGGTTTGTTTTCGCGACTCTCTGAAATACCGGACATGCACTATTAACGTGTAGTCGTGTACTCACATTATTAAATCATTCGTCCCTTTCCTTCCTGTTATAAGTACTAAGTAGGCACATTTTAGAATGAAATATACAGTCAGAAGGGGGATCAATTCAACGACATGATATTCGGGTATAAATTACCCCTTATGAAATATTTCAGGAGGTTGTATTCAACGTAAGGTAAATATTTGCCAGCCCAGGAAAAATAAGGTGATAATTTTCACGAAAAGTAATTACCTACGCTATGCGGTTCACCGGGTGTAAATTCTTTTCTCGAAGATTTCGTCTAGATAAAGAAAAGATCTTTACAAATTGTTGGATACATCAGCTGGTTATTAAAATACTTATGCAAGCTCGAAAGAGGAAATTTTCAATAGACGCCGGAAAATCTTATCGGGATCGAGTTGTTGGAGGAAAAAAACCAGGGCCTAGTTCGCGAGACCGCAACTAAACGTACGGTAAACCAAAAGAGGGCTCCTAAGATCGCAATCAAAGCCGAACCAACTATAAACTATTTAAAAACTAATTTATATCCAACTATAAATCACTTGAAAGGTTCGCGAAAATAGTGCCACAAGGGGAGTATTGTTTTATTGTTTTACGCGCGTACCGAGAAATACTTATAACCCTCATTTGAGTTAAACACTAGAAGCAGCAAACCATAATAACGGTAAATGATGAATCGGTGCAATCTGGAATGGTTATTGTTGCTAAAAGCAAATTCTCTCCAGTAACGAATAATCACTTTTCCGCACTGTACTAGCGCGTACACTACACACGGTAAACCATAAGCGACCAAATAGTTTGTTCTTTTACGAGTACCACGTCGAAAATATAGCCAGCCTTTAATCATTAGGCCTCTAACTACCCGCCTCTTACAACGCACTATTCTTACGCAGCGAGCTTAAATGCTCTTCTATTTTTAATTAATACACTTGTTATCGACAACATACGAGCATTTTTCTGTTCCACCCTTCCTCGTGCGCCTGCAGCCTAAGGCTAAATTATCGCCTGTTTGTATTGCCATCGTCACCGCGAACACATTGTGTCGACGGCATGCCGCCATCTTTCGCGTGTAGCGTAACGTAAGCGTAGAGTAATATTTTATTTATTATAAAATACCAACAACGTGCGGTTTCCAGCTAATACGAGTACGTCCACAAATTTGTCGTCGAGTTAGTACCACTCTCTTTATCGTTTTATGAGTTACGACCGCGATTTATTAGATACGTAAACAAAGGTGAAAATACTTCGCAGTGCCGTGTTTTTCCACAGACATTGTCCTTAGATTACGGCTCCTTGAATGGATTTAATTAGCGAGGTGTCCCTTGCGCAGGGATTTTTCTCGCGTAATTAAAAGAAGAAATTACCATAAATGAAGAAAAATGTATTGTGGTGCCTGAGAAATTAGTACATTGTGTCTCAAGACTCGAGAGTTTTGAATATTTTTTTCAATTTTGGCTTTCATTTTCTGTGATTTAATTTTTTTTTTGTGAGTCAGCCCCTGTAAAAGTAAGAGTAGGAGTAGGTACGAAATATTTCTCGTCAAATTTTCAACATTGATGTTGGGCAAATATTAGGATGTCATCAGTTATTTCAAAAAATTTAGAAATTGAGCAATTGATTCTCTTAATTTTTGTTTCATCAACTACAACACTATTCTCCACATTTTTTACACCCTTGAGCCAGCCTCAAAGTTGAGCACTAGGGTGGCCCTTTTTTTTTAATTTTTTTTTTATGTTTTTATATTTTTTTTTATTTTTTTAATTTTTTGTTCCCTTACCCATGGCCTATTTTGTAGATCAGAGAGTTACTTATTATTCGAATATTATTGAGCCATGTAAATTTATTAAAAGGGTAGGTATTTGCTGGAAAATTTATGGAAACTTGATTTTATTAATTTTTGAAATTTTTATGGGATGTTTTGACAATTTTTTTTTTTGGTTTTGAAAGTTTTATGGAGTTTTTATGGAATTTATGGCGCGGTAGCTCTACTTTCTCTTGGAAGAAGAATAGGATTTGTAACTTCCCATGGAAACTTGGCAAACGCTAAACAACCTCGACAACAAATAATTCGATCTTCATCTAGGAATAATCCCACATCCCAGATTGTTGAGCGGACGACCACCTTTTTTGAGAATAATTATTAAGCTATTTTTCGAATTTTGGAAATGTTGTCGGGACGGGGGGTCAATTGGTGACATATTGGTAGAAAATAATTCCCTATTTTTTATTTTTCCTCTAACTGAATTTTAAGCCGTTTCTCAGGGGCCCCCAAATTTGAAAAAATCAAAAAAATAGAAAAAATAGAACATTTTGAAAATTTTTGAAAATTTTTAGCAAAATGGTCATAGGGATGGTATTTCTATAAGACAAGACCATTTTCGATGATTCCTTATCTTTTTCCCCCTTTTCATGGGACATGAAAAAACGTCATTTTTTACGTTTTTTAAAAAATTTGAAAAAAATAGCTACAAATTTAAAAAAAAAAAAAAATTAATAAAATGGTTTCAACATACATGTTATCACCCAAAAAGGTCATTTACGGTGATTTTTCACCACTGCCGTATCAGTGAGAATTTTTCAAAAACTATCAAAAATTGAAAAAAAATGAGGTTCCCAAAAATGAAGGTAAAGATGAAAAATCGCTGTAAATGACCTTTTTGGGTGATAACATGTATGCTAAAAACATTTTATTCAAAAAAAAAATGTTTCTTTAATTTTTAGTCATTTTTTTCAAATTTTTTAAAAAACGTAAAAAACGACGTTTTTTTATGTCCCATGAAAAGGGGGGTAAAGATAAGAAATCATCGAAAATGGTCTTGTCTTATATAAATACCATCCCTATGACCATTTTGCTAAAAATTTTCAAAAATTTTCAAAATGTTCTATTTTTTCTTTTTTTTTGATTTTTTCAAATTTGGGGCCCCTAAGAAACGGCTTAAAATTCGGTTAGAGGAAAAATAAAAAATAGGGAATTATTTTCTACCAATATGTCACCAATTGACCCCCCGTCCCGACAACATTTCCAAAATTCGAAAAATAAGGGCCACCCTATTGAGCACCCACCTGGAAAACAAAATTTTGAAGTAAATTTATAGTAACAAGATTGAATTTTTTGGAATCTGGGATGGGCAAAATCATTTTTCTTTATGATTTTGAATGAAAATGATGAAAATATCAAAATTCTGAAATGAATGGTGTAATATTAAAAGGCGCTAAGTGCCATCTTGGTCGAAATGAAGTTATTGCTATCGTGGTATACTATGTCCATGCCGTCATAATCTGAACCTATCAAAGACGTCAATATCTATTTCCAAATAGTTCAAAATTCGCTCTAAAGATGGCGCAAATAAGCAAAATTTGTCTAATTTGAGGAAATCAAAAAAGTAAGATTTTAACATTATAGTAAATTCAATTTCCAATCAAAAAGATCCTCTTCACTTTTCGCATATCTCCAATATTTCAGGAGCTATGCGAGAAAGAAGAAACATTTTTGTCAATTTTTGAAAATTTATCAATTTTTTGAAATTAAAGAAAATAATGTATACTTAACTTTGAATGAATAAAAAATAGACCTATCATGTAGAAAATTAAATTTCCTTTCAAAAAGGTTCTCTTTACTTTTTGCCTATCTTCAATATTTTAGGCACTAAACAAGAATAAACACTATTATATTTAAATTTAATGCTCAATGCGTTTTTTTTGAAAAACCTAAAAATGATTCAGAAATGCTGATATTGGTTTGATTTTTGCTCAAAATGATGATGACGTGTTCAAAGTATGCTATGTACCAACATTTTCACCATTTCAACCTCTCCTATAAATCTCCAAGCTATGCAAACATTTAAACGCGATTATCTCGAAAATATGTTTTTGGCACTTAGCTCCTTTTAAAATGACACCATTCAAATCATGATTATTTTTAGGTAGGTACAACAAAGTATTGAAATTTGGATCATGTGAACTTTTATGCATAAATTAAATTTAAATGACTGAAGTAAAAATTTATACTTATTTTGAAAAATAAATTAAGGGCTTTCAATAGATGAAGAAAGTGGAGAAAAAATTTAAAGTGACTGAAAGCACAAGTGAGTACAAAATTGAAAAAAAAAAACAAAAAAAAACAGTGATGGCAAAGATCACTAATTGAAAGTTGATCTCATATCACCGCTCAGACCACTGCCAAAAAATTGATCCATGATCGCCACCATCAAGATCAGATTGATCTGGTATCACCAACAATATCTCTAGATCCAAGATTAAAATCAAGATAGCTAAAATCACTTAAAAATTATCTGAGATCATCATCAAAATCTCTGTTGAAAAATTGATCTGAGATCACCTCAAAGATAGTGATCTTTGTGATTTTATTGGTACTTCAAATCACTAAGATCATCATGATCTTTCCCATCTCTAAAAAAAAATGCATAAATTGCAGAAAATTATCAAAAAACAGAAGTAGAATTTTGAAAATAGCTGAAGACAAAGCAGAAAGAATAACAGAAAACTAGTGAACCTAATCAAAGGCATTTTCGGATATACAAAAAAAAAATTAATTGTTGCCACGCTGTCGAAAAAATTCGAATCCGCCTTCAAACGGTTTTACGAGTATCTCTGAAGTAGATAATTATCAATTTGTTAGACGCTGTCTGGACCGATTAATTCATCTGCTTAATTAAAGCCTAGAAGAATAAACAGGCCATTATTTGTGGGTGCTATAGTTTGAAAAACCTAGAGAAAAAATATTTTCTATATTTTGGGCGAAATTTTTGACCATAAAGACGGCAATAAAATGCGAATAAAATTTCCATCAACGCGGTACTCTTTATGGGCTATCATTAAGGCAAAAAATTATCTCGCTATGAAAAATGACCATAATTCAAACAGAATACGAAATAACGATAGCTACCGCGAGGGCTGCGGAGTCGGATTGGAAATTTTTTTCAAAATTAACGCCTGCTTTTTGTATCGCCTCACGCAATTATACTGACCCAGTTATGAATTAGCGGTAATATTTTACCCAGCAGAATTGAGAAGCAATGGTGGTGTGGATATGCTTATCTGATGTAGCTGGGGTTGTTTTTTTTCGCCTCTCTTAGTTTTAGTAAGGCGTTAAAAGGTGCGAAGTAATGAACTTCGCGAGAGTCTGATAGACTTTGGTAATAGGATGGAGAATGTATAAAGTTGCGAAATAGCCGACATCAGTCATTGCGCCCAAACTACCCGTAACAACTTATGAATTATTCAATCGAGTTTCAAACGATTTCGCGTATATAAAACAACTGTGTTAGAATAGGTGTAAAATAAATAGAATTTTCTGGTTGCGTAAAATGAAATCTTATCGATGTGCCATTTTCTCTACCTGTGTGATTTTTCTCTACAGTAGCTAAGTTTGTATTCTTATGGTACAAGGTGTTCGGGAAATGAATATCAAAATTTAGAGGTATGAATGCAAATGATATTACGTACAATAACACTTCCTTCAGGATGTTTCTCGAATGATGTAAGAAAATCTACAGGATGAAATGTGAATAGGAAAACCTTGGAAATTTAAAAAAATTATACGCATGCACGCCTATCTCGAAAATTGAAGGGACTTGAGGAATTAAAATTGGCAGATTAAAAAAAATCATGTACGTATATGGACTGGTAGTGCTAAAAAATAAACATTATTTGCTCTTGAAGCTGG
The DNA here is from genome assembly GCA_959613365.1 of Balanococcus diminutus. Taxonomy (NCBI): domain Eukaryota; kingdom Metazoa; phylum Arthropoda; class Insecta; order Hemiptera; family Pseudococcidae; genus Balanococcus; species Balanococcus diminutus. The sequence continues at coordinate 29,583,080 of OY390715.1, read as the reverse complement.
TGGTGTAGAGAAGAGAGAAGGATTAGGTACTTTCCTACGCGGTCAGAGAGGGGAAAAGAGAAATTCTACCTAATACATTCTGATCTCGAATGGACAACCAAGAGCTTAGGAGTAGAGACTTTGAAAGAATATCACGAAACAGTCACGGTTTACATAATATGTTTATTCGAAAGTTTCAGGCTAGTCTAGTTTTAATTATATGTAGAGAAATACACTGATCTTAAGTACTACATCTCTACAGTGGTTACTTAAGAGAAGTGAAATATACACAAACTGGGTTGGTATTTATCACAAAACACTTTTTGTTGCTATCAGTATTGCCTTGATGCAATTTTGAAATTTTCATGTTTCGAAGGTGTCCCATGATAATTGAAGGCTCAAATGGCAAAAATTGCAAAATTCCGTTATGACTTTGGGTGGAACAAAAAGAAGTGATAAATTTACCTATCTTTGAAAATGAAGATGCTACAGGGCTTTAAAATCAGGTATTTTTTTTGGAAAATCATAGAGTTTTCAAAGTTTAATGCTCTGTAGCGCCTTCATTTTCAACAATGGACAAATTTTTTACTCTACTTTTTTTTCCTCCCAAAAGTTTCCACTTTGTTCCTGAATTGTCTTAAGCAAATTTTGCAATTTTAATGTCTCTTTGGTTACACTGGTTAAGTAGAGGAAGGCAATGGGTACTTTTGGCAAGAATTTATTTTTTCTATAATAATTCCTTCAATTTCGAAGATAGACATCCCAATTCAGTGTTACCAATGGATTTTTCTCAGAAAAATAGCGATTTTCAAAGCTCTATAGTGCCTTTATTTACAATAATAGGCTCTTGGCGAAGATGACGTTTTTCGTTTCTGGTATTTTTTTGTTAAATTTAATACCTACTCAAGTTAGGACGTTTATTTTCGGGCCATCCTTCATACATTTTTCAGCATGTTTTTATCTCTTATACGAGTAATAATAACCAACTTTCTAGGTATTTTGAGTTTGTGGAAAATTCATCAAGTTTGAAACATACGAACGAACGAATATCGCTGAGACGAAATTTAATATCTCTGACTGGGTAAACGATAATTTCAACTTATATTTCCGGTCGTATGAATCGCACAGCAGATAAACGTGTGCCTACTTTCGATACCAATTCGTAGGTAGATACAACGTGACGCGATGTTGCAATTCAAAAGCGGCGTTATTTCCGCCAGTTTGCAGTTGCGAAAATACAAACACCAAATAGAAACACGTATTTACGCTCCAAGGTTTGAAATTCGTAACTGGAGTAAAAGTGAGAGAACATCGGTAAAAAAGTATAGGTACTTCTAGCACATATCTAAGCGCCGTATTTTCTCCGAAATTTATAACGATTTTTATTTCCTTCTATATAGTCATTTTATGTGTTTACGATTGTAGAAAACAACAGATAAACGTAACCCCATTAGCCGAAATGATATTCGAACTTCCGCTGAATTAATTTACCCTCCTCGAATATACCACTCAGAAAAATCTCGTATTGTATCGCGTTCGTTTCGCAACGTTGGGATTTTTATATAAAACGAAGACGATTCCGTAAAGTGTCACTGACACTGCCACATTATCTTGATAAAATCAGTTTGGAAATTTTGTAATGTCGACGAATGAATGGATATTTCCTCGAACGTTATAAAAAATATAAAAAATTCACAAAGGTACATACTACATAATACCCACGTCGATCGATTTAAACCTTCGAATTAATCCTCTCTCCAAGACTATATTATAATAATCTCTTCGAAATGTATACTCTACCATAAGCACATCGAGAGAAAAAATAGAGAAAAAAGAAAACGTTAAAAAATTACTACATCACAAAAAAAAGAAAAAAAACTCAACTTCGAGTCCATAAACTGCTTTAAAATTACGATTCAAACAGAAAGCATAAAAAAAGGCAACATTAAAGGCTTAAAACTTTTTAAGCAAACGGGATATCCTGTTTTTTATATAGAATAAGAATACTTCGTAAATAACTTCTTGCTTTAGATGTTAATGAGCTAAAGAAAATGTAAAGAACTCAAAGCAACGAGAATCTTTCTGGTAAATAACAATAAATATTCTTTGAAAAATAACCGTGTACAGTGGATGCGAAAAATTTACAAGTTCTTTTTTTTCACCCTTTATTCATACCAGTCTTGTAAAAAAATCGAGAAGTAACGGTTCAGGAAAAAAATTCACTTACATTCATCACAGCGCAATTCAGTTTTTCATAAAAAATTCCCACTTTGGTGAAAAAAAGATATATTTTTAGCGGTTCGCGCTATATACTCTTGCGTGTGTGTGTACTATGTATCCATAAAATAAGTTGCTGTTTGAGAATGTATCGGTCGAAATGCCCGCAAAAACAAAAGGACACCATTTATTTTCAACGTTGAAAACGATAAAACGTGTAAAATTCTTTTATTTCCAACAGATGGTTCAAATTTAAAGCCAGTTCTCGTCTATTATCTTTCTTCTCTATTTCGCTCTTTTTTTTCATTTTTATTATTTTGTTTGTTTGAAATTTATCTTGCCGAGTAATGTATTTGAAAATGATTGTTTGAAGTAAGATATTCATCCCGAGGTGAATTTTTTTTAGAAATATTCTCAACATGTGTGAAATATTATTTGAAAAGGAAAAAAATGCAACTGAATCGTGCGGGCATTTTTTTTCCTTCGTTAAATTTATTGTATTCGATTTTTTTCCATAAATTTTATACGTTTGAAAAAAGAATTTTTACGGTATTTTATTACCACGTAGAATCGTTTATAGATCATATTCGATTTATATCCGTGAAGTGTCGTTTTTATGGCCATATTTTGGGCGAAATTACTTGTATCGAAAAATATAGGAGTTTTAAAATTTATAAATTTGAAGAGAAACAATCGCATTTTCATTTTCATGATTCATTAACTGAAATTACCGTAAGGTATATGCTCGTAATTACCGTAAATCATGGACGCTGTTCTGTTAATTCTCCATTTATTAGAGAGTAAAATCAGGAAACCAAATTGCAATTTTGAGTGAGCAAGGATTTTTTGATTTTAAAATGTTGCCTTCTATGTCCTAATTAATCACAAATAAGTCCTAGATTCGCTTTTCTCAAATATGAGTTCAAAAAAAAAAAATCCTGAAAAATGATCGAGTGGCCCAAGAAAACGTCAAAATAAGCTAGGCAGAGTGAAAAAGATATGAAAATTTCCTTCCATTTTTGTGGAATTCAGATTTTAACAAAATTTATAAAAATTTGTTTTGAAATTTAAAATGAAAAAAAAAAATGATAAAATTCTATGATTTTAAACGAACCTTGAAAAAAAATATCTAATAAAATTATACAAAAATTGAATTTGCAAAAAAAATAAAAAATTTTATTTTGATAAAAGTATTTCAACCAAAAGTTGGAAAAAATTATAACCACTCAAACAAAAGTTAAGAAAACTGATGTGAAAAAATAAAAAAAAGTAAATTTATTCAAATTCTAAATGAAATTATTTTGAACCATACCATTTCAAAAATATTTTGAAACAAAACTGAAAAAATCGATTTGAAAAAAAAAGATTTGGAAAAATAGAATTTAAAAAAAAATTAAAAACTGGTTTTTATTAAAAACTTGAAAAAAATCAATTCCAAACAAAGTTTGAAAAATTGAATGTAATAAAATTCCAAATGGAATGACTTTGATCAGCCTCTTTTCCAAAAAATCAACCAAAATTGGAAAAGATGTAGAGTATAGAATGAACTTCAAAAAAATTCGTATTTCGGACAAAACTTCAAAAAAATTAAATTAAAAAATATTTCAAATTGGACTTTAAAAAATATGGATTTTATGAATAAAATTTTCAAAAAATTGTTTTAAATACAATTTCTTGGAAATAAAAAAAAATTACGACAACTGATTTTGAAAAAACTGAAGCATTGAATTTTAATAATATTCTGAAAAATTATTTTGTTTAATTTTTTGGGAAAAGGGTAGTTCAAAATAATTTCATTGGAAATTTTATTAGATAAATTAAATTTTTATTGTTTTAAAAAAGTTTGAAAATTAAATCTAATAAAATTCCTAATGAAATGATTTTGAATACCCCTCAAAAAATTGATCAAATTATTATTTTTTTAAAATTTTTATTGAAATTTCATTTTTTTATCAATTATTATTTAGGTAGTAGGTACCTTATTAGAATTCATTTTAAAACTTCAAAAAAAAATCAAAAAGTTTTTGTTTACACTTGATCAGTTTTTCAGAATTTTATTAAAATTCAATGCTTCATTTTTTTCAAATAAATTTTCGTAGAATTTTTTTTATTCCCAAAAAATTATTCAATGTTTCAACTTCTTAAAAAAATAATTATTATTTTCAAAAAAAAAGTTAAAAATTAAATTTAATAAAATTCAACTTTGAAAAATTTTTAAATTATAGTTTAAAAAAAAAATCAAAAACTTAACTTTGAAAAATACTTATTTAAGAATAAAGTTCGAAAAAATTGATTTCAAACAACATGACTTTTAAAAATAAAAATCTACAAGCGATTTAAAAACAAAATGATAATGAAGAAACCAAAGAAGGGAAAATTAAATTCCTTAGCTTGTTGCAAAATTTTTGTACCTAATCCTTTTTCAGTTGTGACCATGGAAGAAGGGAGTTCATTTTCCAAATTAAAAAAATCAAATAGGTACCTATGAGAGAATTTAAAAAAAAAAAAAGTGGTAGCATTTTTTTTGAATTTTCTATAAAAATAATTTATTGATTTTTAAAAATTGAAATAAATTACTTTGATTTTTTTTTCAACTGTGCACATAAAAAATAAAAATTACTGATTGTTGAAATTTTTAGTTGCCACAAATCCAATTGCCTAGTACAATAATTTTCAAAAAATTCGTGAATGCGGAGTTTACTCACATTTTGTGTTTTTTCCCTCTATTTTCATGGAATGCATTTTTCAATAATGAACTCTTCATCAGAGACGCAATTACAGTCATTTACGTGAAAGTTTAAAGGAAAAAAAATGGGTAGTTATTTCATTTTGTTGGCAACCTGCCATTGTTCGAATGATCATCGAGCTGCAATTATCTCGTAACTTTTTTCCTCCGACGGTTCATAATTATTGGAATATATTTTCCATACTAGTGTAAAGTATCTTTACATGGAAACTTTCCCGTCAAAAAAAAACTCTAAATGGTCGAACACTAGATAAAATTTACGAATAAAATTGTTACGAGTGCGAAAGTACAAAAAACGTCCAAATAGTCATTACACATTCGTCATTTGTTCCATTAGTAAACTAGGGAATAGGAAAAAAATTACAATAGCCAAACCTGCTGTAAAAAAAAAAACTATTCGGTGCTCGAGTCACGATTATTAAAACCTATATACTTGAACCCATTAAGCGACAGTTTTTTTTCACGTGTAGAAAAAAAAGCTAACGAAAATGCCACGCTTGATAAAAGGATACGCAATTTTATGTACTTTAATTTCTCTTTCACGAACGTAGTACTTCAACTTTCGGGCTCGGTAAGGTTTTGCGCGAGGCGGCGTTGGCGTTTCGATTGTTAAAATAATTTGCAGCTATGGTTGATATCACCCTTTGGTGCCAAAGAGAGAAGAAGTCGTTCGCACGGAGCAGAAAGCAATAATTTACGCCGTTTTAGTTGTGTGTGCCAGTTCCATGCGATATCATTGAAACTGGCGCTCAGTGGTCAGCGTTCGAGGCAAGGGTCGAGGTGGCATCCCCTTATTCAATGACCCTAGCGGTGTTTTTATGCATATCGCATACAAACGTTCTCGTTTTACTTCTTCTCAATAATTAATATGCGAACGATAAAAATCTACAAAAGCGTGAATTTCGTTTTGCGCTGCGGAAGGGTTGACGTTACGTCGTGTGCCTGGTAAAAGGTTAAACAAAGGCTATATACGTTTAACCAACATTTCTGATTTATGTTGAACGTAGTGTACTAATGAGTGCATCAGATATACTAATGATCATTCCCCTGTCCAGATTCAATTAATTGGATTTTCATTTTGCGGTTTCTCTCCCCAAAAAAAAAGAAAAAAAGAAAAACCGAGCTAGCTACTGAACTGAAATTGTTTCCAGTATTGCAAGTTCGCACGCGCCTGTGAATCACTTTTTACCAGTAAAATGCATTCCAATTACTATAGCTGGAGCTTTTTATAGAGTGAAATATTCCTCTAACGCCTTCGCTTGTTACCCTTATAGCTCGCTACAGCCAGGGTAGATTTTTCCATTAATTATTTCGCAACTATACGACTATATATACCGTGTACGCGTGCGAGCTGGCGTGCGGGTTCCGATGTATGGTAGAAAATCAGCCACATATGGCAGCCTTATTCGTAAAAGGCAACAAGCTAATAAAGGTAAACTAATTGCCGAGACTAGTTAATTTCAAGAGAAAATACAACTACGCGACGTCAAATATGTGTACAATTGTTTGCGGTTTGTTGGAATCTTAAAGCGTCTCCCTTTTCGAATTCTTGCACCATAATTACATTCTTCACTCGTACCATTTATCACACCGTGATCCGGAGAATTCATCTTTTGCGCGACGCAAAGCCGACGACGTGTATTGTAACGCAAATACACGTGCGAAACAACATGCAACCCAAGAAAAGACTCCAGCTTTGGCACTTTTACAAATGGAAAACTAATCCTTGGTTTAGGTTTTTCTTCTTTCCAAACAAGTATCAATAAAGGGTGGTCCGGGAGTGGTGGACACTTTTTTATGCATTTATAGTGCCTATTAAATTTTTTCATTTTTTTTTCACGCTGTATATTTTGACTCGTGTTTTTGCGCCACTCGTTCACTTTTTGAAAAAAATCAATATGAGGTTTTTTGTTGCAAATTTCATCTACTTTAATTTTAGTTATTATTATTTTTTTGTTTAAACGCATATTTACATAGTTATGAGCGAAAAACAACGAGGAAGTCAATTTGGGTTCACATTTAGGGAACATCATTGAGCGGTAAGGTTAGGGGACTTTTTGGTGGTTAATCTTGCTATTGAAAGTAACTTTTAAAAATCAGATGTCATTTCATTTCGTAATTTCACTGGGCGTGACTGGGCTTGGGCTATAACTCCTTCAGTTTCAAAGGATGGCACCTTAGTGATTATAATTATTTTTTATTTTTTTGAAGCAGTATCCATACTCGAGCTTACGTTAGTTTGATAGATTTGTTTACATGAAGTCCAATACTACATAGATACTTAATATTCAAAATTGGTGGAGAGGTAAGGGTCCGATCGAAATTTTTGTGATAACCAAAATTATTTCCAGGACTTCAAGATACAACTTTTGTTTGAAAATGTTTTCAATTGAACCCTTCCCTCCCCTTCGATTTCGCATAACACTATAGACCAGTGTTTCTCAATGTACCCTTAAATTCAAAACGAGAACTTATTTGAAAATTTTCGCCCTCGCTTCGCTTGGACATCAATCACTTTTAACTTTTTGATTAAATTATATTTTTTTCTTTGGATGAAAAATCTTTCATTTTATTATTATTACTAGGTAAGTATTTAATTTTCTTAATGTTTCGAAATTTTTTTTGTAAGAAATCTTTTAATTTTCTGGATATTTTTTCAAATTTTTTGTTGAATAGAAATTTCTTATTTTCTGGGAGTAGAAATATTATTTTTCATTAAAAAAGAATCATTTTGCGGTAGAAGGTGGGGGGGGGGGGGGGTCCTCAATTTTTCCTGAGTGGAAATATTTACGAATTTTTTATTTTTTCCATTAATTTTTTTTTAATTTCTTGGAATAGGTAAAACAATTTTTTAGCTGATTTTTCATTTATGAAAAAATCAGCTATTAAATTTGACCCGTTGGTAAGAGTGGGATGTATGAGTGATATTTCTCGACGTTTTATGACGAAATATGACGATTGACACCAATTTCGCGATTTGGTATTTCTTTATATATAACTGTATGTATGTATGTACTAAAATTTGTCACTGCGATAACTCGAGTTATAATTGATGGAATTTGTTGCAATTTATATCAGTGATAGAGGATCATTGGGAATAGAAGCCTATTGAATTTGTGCGGAATCGGTTCGCGGGTTCGCGAGATATCCGCGATCGAAATTTTCAAAACTGTGTAACGCGTACTCCGCGAATAAGGTAGATATGCGATTTTTGCACATCACCTGTTTTATGTAACGTTACGATAACGGTATTTTAACGTTTCAAATCAAATGAATCAGCGTTCGAGGATGATTCATTCAATTGAATCAGTTGTTCGCGAACGATTTGTTCAAATGAATCAGTCGTTTGCGAACGATTCGTTCAAATGAATCAGTCGTTCGCGAACGATTCGTTCAAATGAATCAGTTGTTTGTGAATGATTCGTCCGAATGAATCAGTCGTTCGCGAACGATTCGTTCAAATGAATCAGTCGTTTGCGAACGATTCGTTCAAATGAATCAGTTGTTTGTGAATGATTCGTCCGAATGTATCGGTAGTTCGCGAAACAAATGAAAAATCAGCTTTTCTACCGCAGATGCTGCGGTAGAGTTTTTATTTTCCTTTTTTTGTTTTTTATCATTTTTTTTTTAATTAAAAAAAAGATACCAGAGTTTGAATTTTCACGTTTGAAATATTTATTCAATTTTTTTGAAATATCTTATTTGTTGACCCGACTTAACTTTTTCTTAAATTTTTAATTCTCACAGAGTTCCAAAATAATGTCGACATTATTTCCATTTATTGATGCAGTTTCATTTTTTCAAAAATTTTCAAATTTCCTAATTTTTAACAAATTGCGAATTTCTGCAATGTTTTTATTTTTTGAGATAGAATACTCATTTTTTGTGGAATTTTCAGTTTTCTCGAAATTTTTAATTTTTATCAAAGTTATTTGCAGTTTCAGAACTTTTTTCATACGTAAATTTTTCATATTACCTACTAAATTTTTAAATAAGGTATTGTTTTAATTTAGGTATAATTTTTTTCAACGTTTATTTTGATTTAGCATTTTTTTCTCAATTTATTCAAAAATTCACGAATTATTTACGTACAACTAATCGGGACTATACTCCTTGGTAGATGAATGCAATAATGCATTGTTAATTAGTACCTATCTCAAATTTGACCAAAACTTCATGAAACTTGAAATATCGCAAACTTAAGTATAAATTATAATTCATTTCAATAAAACGTAGGTATAAATTTTTTATACATGACAACGCATACAAAAGCGAGGTAAAATATTAAAATTTATTCCCGTTCCTTTTCTTCTCAAGTTCGATCGTGACTTCGAACAGTTCCAAGCAAAATACACCTTATGTTAAAAGTTTTCGAAAGACAGAAGACCTCCGAAGTTCTCTTCAACGTAACCATTTCCGTTGTCGTGCCCGAGAACCGAACAAATCTTTTACGAGAACAAAATTCAAATGGCATCATTGGAAAATGGATACAAGTGCGAAGGTCCGGGCGATTTTTATATATTTTTTTTTTGAAAAATAGCTCGTTATTATTTTATACAACGAGAAAATGCATTACGGTAGTAATAAATTACCGGAGCTTAGTGTTTTTTTCTCCTATTTTTAATATTATAAACGGTAATAAAACGTTAACAGTCGTACCGGAAGGGAGTTGGCGATTCCGTAGTAGGATACGTAGATATTCCCCTAGTTTGGAAATGACGAAAAGGACCAGGGGCCGAGCAGCGGTAATGGCCATTTCATAAAATGTAAAACAAATGTATCGATATATAACCCACAAATGACGTTTATATCGTCAAATAAAAAATTGTTGAAATCTGAAAATGAAAGCTGTTCTGTAAAAACCGTATATACGTATTTGTATTGTGTTGGTTTCTACGAAATGCAGCACATTGCCATTGGCAGGAGTACCATCTCTTCGGGTATGATATATAAAATCTTATACATCCATAAATTGATTGCATATGTCGGTTCTTATTTCTGGTGACATTTTGCAAACGTTTTTCTCCTTATCGCTGGCTCGTTGGTCGTCCTGTCTCGTGTTTCCGTGTATCATCAATCATGTTGCGAATAGCCGTATACAAGAGAATGGTGCTAGTCTGCTCGTGTAGAAAGGAAAATATGATTATACGATTTGTTGTGTGATTGGTAGTGTTATGAAATCGCGCAAAGGCTCTTCTATTAATTGTTTCTAACCATACAGGGTGGTCCAGAAGTGGTGGACGCTTTTTCAAATGTGATGGATACGTACCTACTTGAATAGAACCGAGTGCAACTAATAAAAAACGTCATTTTCCACATTTTCTTTTTTGTAAATGAAGGCACTACAAAAGTTGGAGATTGGAATTTTCTTAGCGAAATTTATCAGCAACACTGGATAATTATTCGAGTCTAGTTTGATAGATTTGTTTACATGGAAGTCGATCGTTGTTAAATTGTACAAAGTCTAATATACTAAATAGATACACTTGATATTCAAAATTGAAGGAGAGGAATAAGTCCAATCCAAATTTTTGCAATAACTAAACATATTTCTAAGACTTCAAGCTACGACTTTTGTTCGAAAATTTTTTCAATTGAACCTTTACCTCCACCACTTTTCAATTATATCTATGTAAGTCGTATTATGCAAAATTGAAGGGGAGGGAGGGACCTAATCGAAAATTTTATAATAACCAAAATTATTTCTAGAATCACCACCTACAAGTTTCGTTTGAAAAATTTTTCAATCGGACCCCTCCTCCAATTTTGAAAAAGTACATATCTACATAACGTTCTGGCCAAATCGAAATTTTTATTATAATCTAAATTATTTACCTACCTATAGAACTTCACTGTTTCACAACTTTTTTTTGAAAAATTTTTCAATTGAACCCTTCCAGCCTCACTCCTCTAATTTTGAATAAGTATCTAAAGCAGTGGTTCTCAATTAAAACATATATATTTTTTCAACTTTTTTTGGCAACTTAGTGAATAGGTACGTAATTCTTGTTACCAGAAATTTTTATTCGAATATTTTTCACCTTTCTTGAAAAAATTCGTTGTGAATTTGTCAAAGTCTTCAATTTTTACTAGAGGTAATTTTAAAAAAAAATTTTCTACAATTTTTTCAGACTGATTTTTTTCTCTTTAAAAGCATGATATATTAGGTATTAAAAAAATTTTAGTAAAAAATTTCTTTCTTCATGAAGATTTTTTTAAAATAAATTAATTTTATCTCTACCTACGTAAATGAACACTTTTGCAAAACCAGTTCTTTCGAGTAAAAAAGTTCTCTTAAAAAAACCTGTAGAATGAAAAAATAAAAATATGGCAATTCTCCAAACCGAACAATGACAATTGACCAAAAATTTTCCATCTTAAAAAATCCACAGAAATGGTTCACGAAAAAAAGTCGAAATGAAAAATACCCATCTGAGAATACTAGTAAATTCCAATTATGGTAAAATATAGCTACATTTTTTTGTCGTTTAAATTGCATTTTTTAATACGTCAAAAATATACAAGGGTAAAGAAATTCCTCTTTTTTTTGGAACGCAACTCCAGCCTATCTTTTTTAAGGCTTTCCACATTCTGTTAAAATTAAAAGAAATAAATTAAATTTGCGATTTATATAGAAAAATGTCATCTTCCTTTTGGCATTCGTCGAAATTGTAACCCAGCAAGTGGGTTAAATTGGTGGTTAAGGTTTTACCACCACGGTTTACGAACGGTTTCGTATAAACGAACGAAAAACACGCGAATTAAGCAATGGAAAAATGCGTAGGTGGTGGAGAAAAAAAACCGCTTTCAAATATTAATTAAAGTTTTTCGAAACATTATCAAAAAAGCGAAGAAAAACGTTTATCACGAGGGAAAACAGGCAAAGTTGGTGAAAGTTCGATGACGGTGAGGTTAAAACTATAATTTAAATGTACTTTAATTAACGACGAACGAGAGAGGGTGTCGCGAGGGTGAGGTAAAATTGAAATACTCCGCATCGATAAAACTTTTTCTATTTATTAAATGGCCACGTTAAAAATGACGTCGTCGGTTCGATACGCACGATGGAGGTGGGTGGAGGCGAGGTGGAGGTACTTGGTACGCGTCCTGTATGCCAGAGAGATGCGAAAAATCAAAACTATAACGAGCGAATGAATGAGGATTCTTATTCGGCGTATTTTTTTCACTCTTTCTTTCTTGTCAGTCCATTAAAAGCGGCAGTTTAAATATCAAGTTTATAGTGGCGGAAAAGCGAAAGTTTTCTGATATAGGGGTACCTTTTGTCGCATTAAAACAATAACTTCAAACGACAACTTTTGCTGGTTTTATGATAGCAGCGTTTTATATGTTATGGTATGCGCGCGCGAAGGGCGAAGGGCAGGGCGCCTTTTGGCATTAGAGGGTGTAACAATGATAATGTATTATGTTCGCAACATTAAATATAATACAAACCGTAATGTAGTTGTTACCACCCGCAGGCTCCGCGGGTGCCAAGAACTCACTCGCCGTCCGATAAACGTTCGAACTCGAGTATCGTTTCGGTTTCAGGTTTTCAACATTCGAAGGGTGGTTGTGATTCGGTTTTGATCGTTTGCCAAACTGCTAAACGCGGATACCCTACTTTATGGAGACTAAATTCGCGCGATGACGGCCCTTAATCTCTCCAACAGCAGAAAAAAGATAGTTCACGTTTACGATATACGAGGATTATCAATGTTAACCGATATCCACGTTCGAGTGGAAATTAATTATCGTTTTTCGATTATTTTCCCCCAAGATCCGCACATCCTCCCTTGGTCGTTTTAATTAGCTGGTCTCTTTGGTACATATAAAGGTCGCCGATCGTCGTTAGTTTATTGAAATCTATACACGAGCTTACGAATTATACTACACTACGTACACATCGCGTATAGTTACTCGCACCCTCATATTTTTACACTGCATACTCGCGCCAAAAATGTATAATTTGAAAATTACATTTCTACTGTATCGAATGTACGTCGAGCCTAACTCGTTTCGTCGACTTTGGCTTCGGGAATTTAGAAAATAAGAGACGACGCGCGACGAACCTCCGCGTAACCCTCCGTCGCATCCTCCTCCTGTGAAGGGTTTCTTGTCCTATTTGTTAGCGTATTTGTCGACTATGATCTCTTGGGAACCAGTCGCTAAAGAAAACGCCTCTCTATTCGTGTGTATTATCGTTATGAAATTTCTATATACATGTTTATTGATTTTTATCGAACAGAGGAATGATTAACTGCAGGGAGGCGATGACTTAATGAAGAAGGAATCCGGTACTGGAATTGTATCCCATGTATCCCGCACCGATTGGGCTCTTTAATATATTCTGTAGATTTTCGTACGTAGGTACGATGTTTGTAAATTTAGAATTGGAAATTCTGCTGAAAATGAAGTTGGCTTGTTATTGAAAAATTCTATCACAGAGCACTAGAAAAATTAATTTTCTCGAGAACTATAAAGCGATGTTCTTATAGTTTCCATTACGAATATTTCGAGAACCGGTTCATCGAGGTGCACGAGTTTTCTTCTTGTTCGTTTCAAAATCTACAATGGTCGAGAGCTGATTCACAGAAATTAAATGAATGAATAATCATTATTTTTTAGAATATTTTCAAGTCCTATGAGCCGCAACCAAAGAGAGAAAAAAAGGAATTTTTCAAGTGCTTTGGTAAAATTTAATGAAATCTTGCTGAATTTTTTCAAAAAAAAAATCACATTTTAAATTCCTGTAAGTAAAAATATAATTTTAAAGTCTGCAAAATTTCTACAAAATTTAAAATTTTTTAAAAATTTTTAAAATCTGTAAATATTATTTTTACTTCTTTTGAATTTTAATTATTACAACATTTTTATGGTTTTTGGAAAACGTTTACAAAATTTTTGATTTTGGTAAAACTTTTTAAATAGAATTAGGTACTACATTTCTTATAAAATTCTTATTGCCTTGAACTACGAATATTTATATTTTCAGTGAAAATGTTCAATTTTTACGATTATTTTTCATTTTTTACAAAATTTTAGATTTTTTACGACTTCAATTTTTGCAAAATTTTCAATTATTGAATTTTTGAGGGGGGGGGGGTGTTTTTAATATCAAGATTATTAATTTCCAAGTCTTATAAAAAATTTTCTTTCACATCTTTAATTTTCACAAAATTTCCAATTTGTGTAATATTTTAGTTTGTTTCATATGTAGTACTTCCCGTGTAGCAACGTCGATGCTAATTTCGATATAAATGTCGACACATCGAAATCGGTCACTTTTCGATCGTACATGTCGACACGATTGTAGATGGTTTGTCGAGCTTATTATCGACACGTTTGTCGACCGTCCAAATATGGCTCGACATGATGTGTCGACATTTATATCGACATCCACATCGACATTTGCAATGATGCGATTTTGAAAAATATGCTAAGTTCAAATATTCAATATAAGTATATATTAAAATTACACCAAAAATAGTGTTCAAGCCAACATTTCGACATTTTTTGTCAAATATGCGGCATTGAGGCCACTTTTGTAGCTGGACACATGCGAGTGTCCAACTAACATAGAGATGATTCTTAGACCTTATGTACTAATTCACAACACACTTTATCTGCGAGTATCACAAGCACCCTCAAAACGTCGACAGTCAAGTCGATGCATTATTCGACTCTCGACAATTAGATCGACATTAACTCGACTTAAAATTCCTCTGGTCAACACTGTCGACAGTTAAGTCGATGCATTATTCGACCCTCGACAATCACATCGACACTATCTCGACTTAAAATTCCTCTGGTCGACACTGTCGACAGTGAAGTCGATGCATTATTCGATCATCGACAATTATGTCGACAATAACTCGACAAGTGGTTGTATTATTCAAAACTTTAAAAAATAAGAAAATTTTGTGATTCTTTCAAAAATTATTTATTCCTGAGCTTAAAATGTTCCTATTAATTGTTTTTAGTTCTTTTTAGATATAAAATTTGTAAATTTAATTGGCAGAAATTGTCGACATAAATGTCGATGCGTTTATCGAGTATCGATTTTTACATCGACTTGTCTATGTAGAAAAACAACGTTTTATAAATTATAGGAAAATACTGAGAAAAATTCAAAAATTTTGATTGAACAGTTATGTTTAACATAGAACATTACTTTAAATCTTAAATATCATTTTTAATTCATCGTTAACCGAGAAAAAAATGTGTCTGAATTTTGTCGACATAAATGTCGATGTCGACAATTGCTACACGGGTTACGTTTTCAAAATTTTTATTTTTCACAAATTTTTCAATTTTTGCAATAATTACCCTACAGTAAAAATCGGTTAACTTTCAAAGAAAGTTTTTGGAAAAAAATCCTTTGAATTTTTATTTTTAATCTTCTTAAAAATTAATTATTTAAAAAAAAGTTTTTAGGAAAAAAATCTGTCATTGAAAAAATTTTAAAAAATTCATTCATTTTTTTTAATTGACTTGAGAAAAAAATAAATAAAATTGACATTGAAAATTTTCCGATGCAAAATTAATTTTTTTTTTTTTTTGAGAGAGAGATGTTTATTTGAGGTTCAGCGGGCTTGCCACTATGCACTCATCGTTAACAAAATATATAAAATAATAACATATAAATTATATGCTTGAAAAAATCCAAAAAAATTATATAAAAAAATATTTACAAATAAAAGACAAAAAAATCTACTTGAAATTTAAAAAAATGAATATTATAGAAGAAAATCTTGCAAAAAAAATCAGGATAAAAAAAATCTTTCAAAAATTAAAAAAACATATTATAGCAAGTATCTACTTGAAAAAATCAATTTTTTTTTAATTTTTCAGAAAATCCAAAAAAAATTTATACTGAAAAAAATCCAAAAAATTATCTCCAAAAATATTTATACAAAAATAAATTACCTACCTAAGTACCTATATAGTTCTGTGCGCTGTTCCGAAATAATAAACTTGTTTGTCTATATTTTTTTCAAGAATTGTGAAGGAAAAACTTACTTACAAAAGATTCCACCCCCAAAAAATTCCTCAAAACAAGTTAAAAAAGGAGGGGAAAATTCGCGACTAAAATTTTTTTAAGAACATTGTATAAAAAAAAAATCATTAAACTTCTCAAAGGTTTAAAAATTCAATTGAAAAATATTTTTTTTAAATTATGGAAAAGAAAGCAATCAAAAAAAAAACCTAAATAAAATAAAGATTCAGCTGAAACTTTTTAAAAAAAACATAAAAATCCTCTCAAAATTCTTTTAAAAAGCTAGAATAATTATTCGATTAAAAAACGTTTTTTCTTTTTCTTTTTTTCAAAAACACATTCTTGAAAAGAAAACGACAAAAATTCAAAAAAGACAGAAATTCTATGGCTTGAAAAAATAAAAAATAAGTAGGTACCTATTTACTTTAAAAAAAAAAAAAAAATAGGCAGAAAAAATTGTAGAAGAAAATCACACAAAAGAATTCCATGCTCAAAAAAATTCATTAAAATTCACAAAAAAAAAACAAAAAAAAACATGAATAGGTACCTATATTTGACTTAAATTTTTAAAAAATGCACGTATAAAAAAAATTTCTTGCAAACAACTCCGTAGGTACTCTAGTTATGCTGAATAAGAATCAAGAGCATCAATTCTTTCAAAAAATTTTGAATTACCTACCCTATAGAGATAATTTTTTTTCAATCGTAAGAGAAAATTTTTCTGCCAAAATTCTCCAACTTTTTTGTATAGCAAAATAATTCAGTTGAAATTTTTTTTTTCCATAAAGTGTTGGGAAAAAATATGCAAAAGTGAAAAACATGCTCAAAAAATTTAAAAAAATAATAAAATTGGATCAGATTTTTTTTAAATGCTGTAGAAAATCTTCTTATAAAAAAATCACCACATCAAAAAAAGAGGAAATTCGGATGAGCATAATGTTTTCAAAAAATTGGAAAAAAAATTCATGCAAAAAATTTTATGTTTGAAAAATATCTGAAAAAATGTGGAAAAATTCAATAATTTTTGCTAAACATTAATTCGCTTGAAATAAATAACGAAAAAAATTTTGGTTTCGATAAATTTGAAAAGTTCTTCATTTTTAACACTCATTGCAAAACCTGTACTTCTCTAAATAAAAATTTAATTTCCTCTAGGTACCTACTTGAATCTTCTTGCATAAATGAAAACTGGTTATTGATTATCTTCGACATATTTTACGTCTATATTAGGTCATAAAGCAGCTCACAGAAAAAACATAAAACTAGATAGCCATTTGAGGACTTCGTGAAAATGAAACATCGTATCTTGTATCTAGCCTTTTACATATATTAAATAGGACTTCTATCTACATATTAAAAGCAATTTTAAATACCGACGATAGTACCTATCGTCGAAATGTATACCTTCCTATTTACCTAACTTGGTTAGAAACAGTATTATTCGTACTTATGTGCGTTGTAAAATGCCTATCCGCATAATTTGCGACACATGCAATCTTGAAATTACAAACGTTATGAAGAAATACGAGTCGTAACACATTATAATATACCAAATTTATATTACGTACATTTATCGAGACATTTGTTGCGGGGGGGAGGGGGGGTAATGTAAATATCTATGCATGCGAATTGCAAAACATAGAAAGCTCGGTTTCATAGGTTGCAAATACGGCTGCCTTACAATTTTAAAAAGTTTTCTCGTATAGACGTAGATTAGCGAAATAATAAAGTGCATATTTCGTAAAATAACCCACACAGAAGGTAACATTCAAAGAAGCAGGCTCATTTGAGAAATACGTCACGCAGAATCGTTTACACACGCGGTATCATTAGACGTCATTCCCCTTTTGAAAATTTTGTTTATTCATTTCGGACTTAGAAATGTAAGGATTTAGGTGCTGGCGCTGAGCTAATTAATATAACAAGCACGATTTTAATCTCGTGCCTGGAATACCCCGCGTCAGATGTCGGTATTCTAAGCGTCGTTAGGAGAGAAAAAAATAATAAAAATTTATAATTAGAAGGCTAATAGGCCTAAAAAAGGAATGTAGAGCCACTAGTACGGTTCATGAAGAGAAATAGCGAAAGCTCTGATATTCTGCGTGAGAGTTGATCGAGATTGAAGGTAAAGAGAGAAAAAATAATTCGAATTCAATGAAAATTGATACCACTGTGAAAAAGAGTTTTCCAAATTGGAAAAGACATAAATGAAATCAACGGTTTGACGTTTCGCAGAGCTTTTGGCATGGTTGGCATTGTTCAATCAGGGGAATTTATATATATTACGGCTTTGTGGAAAAAGTATCGTATCGATTTCTACGACGTTCACCCGTTGTATCCAATACATTTCCTTTTTTCTTCCAACACCTCTTCGCTCTTTGCTCTCTCAGTTTGTCCAGTCCGGCGTCAGGTATTCGATTGTAATTGTTGGTTGCCTTGCCGAAGAAAGAGCGAATCAAGCAGTCGTTGTGTAATCGCGGTGGCACGGTTGTTATGCTAGAATGTATTGAAGTGAGAGATGAACAATACAAACAACGGAAGAAGCTTAACGTACTATACCGAGTACGAAACCATGAGGTATCTGTGGAGAAAAAGGATAGAAACCGTGGCCGATTTATCACTACGGTTTATCCCTTAGTGAAAAGAAGAAGACTAAAGGGATGTGTTCTGTTACCCTTATTTGATAATGGAAAAGTTAAGTACTTTCCAATCCGTTCGCTTTTCATTCGATCATTCATTGGATGTTTCAATCTTCATTTCTCCAGCTCGGCGTAAGCGTAGCTGCGAATTCGATTTTAAGTTTTTAATTTAGCGTAGTATTGTTTGAAAGTACCGAAGATGGTTCGCGCATCGGTGCACGTGAATGGAGAGGAAATGCACGCGTCATAAAGGTTGTAAATAGAGTAAGGAAAAAAAAAGTACAGATTTTTACCCAAACTATTCGCTCGGTTTGGGAGTAACGTCGTCGCGTCGTGGAGGTATTTCGAGTTTTTTTCACCGGCTCATTCTCTCCATACGCCGATATGTTTATAAGCTCATCCGTCATTTCGTTTGAATCGGCGCCGCGCTAGAATGTATATTTATAAATACCCATCAAAGCTAAATGTATGTAATCAAAAGAAAAACCTCGCTTCGGTTCCGTAAATAAAAATCTTTTACCGGATTCAATGCGCCGTTAACGAATGAATGGCAAATTCGTCTAACGTTCATTCTCCGCTGAAATATTTGATTATGCTTTTTGTGCTACCAACTTGAAACGATGCGCAGTGTTTTAGACATGAAAAATTTTCCGCAAAGTTTTTTCGAAAGCTATTCCCCGAGTAGGAAACAACGAGAAAAAAATCAGTTCGAAAATTTACCGATTTTACCCTACATATATTGCAGTGGTTCTCAATTATTTTTCCTTATGTACCCTTTTATGGAAATTTTTTTTGCTCGTACTTACTTCTCAAAAAAGGAATTAATGATTGGACGATAAATTATGCACTTTTTTATGAGATATCAACTCTTAAAATGTTTTTTTTTTTTTTTTTTTTTTTTTTTTGAAGAAAATGCGTATTATTTTATATTTTTTTTAAATTTTACAAGAAAAATTAATACCTAATAATGTATTCAAAATTATTTGGAATAAAAAAAAAAAATCATCTTTTTTGAATGAAATTCTTTTAAATATACCCATCCAAAAAAGCACAAATACATAAGTAGGTATTATAAGACCTGAAGAATTTAGAAATTTTTTTTCATCAGAAACATAGATTTTTTTTGTAAAACAAAGAAAAAAAAACTTGACTTAAAAAAAAATCAATGCCCAAAAAACGAAAAATTCAGAAATTTCATTTTAGAAAATAATTGAGAAAAAAATCCAAAAATTTTCCAAAGAATAAAAATATTCTTCAATCAAAAAAGTTAGAAAAATTCTTATTTAAAAAAACAAAAAATAACAACAACAACAAAAACGAGAAATTTTTTAATAAATGAAAAAATCTGTTTCTAGTTTTTACTCTCGACAAAATTGTTAATTTGTACCTCTAAAAAAATGAACAATTTTCTCTCCAATAATTGAAATTCTTTTTAGGTGTTCAAAATATTTTTCATTCAAAAAAAAAAAAAATAATATAAAATAAAAATGAAACATGTATCTTATTCCAAAAAAAATGATAAATTTCTTCTCAAAAAAAAAAAAAAAAAAAAAAAAAAAATAGAAAATAAATACTTTTAGGAGAGAGTGGTACACAGTGAGACACTTTTTTTTCAAAAATTCATAGCTCTGCTATTTATCATCAGAAATGGTTGGTTATGATATCAAATGAAAACTACATCATTCAGGTTCATAATGCAGCCAAAAAAAAAAAAAAAAAATATCATTTCAAGTCCATTGTGTGATTTTTCAAAAATTTTTGAAAGTTTCGTCTCACTCTGTACACCGGTGGCTCAAAGTGAGACAGGTCGGGGTACAATATGAGACAGTATCTAAAATAATATAATTCAAAGGAAATACGTGCTTTCGAAGTAATATAATATTTATTCATAAGTTTATTGTGATGTTGTAACTGGAAAAATTCACAATAAATAATAAAGAAAAGCTGAAAAAAATTCAAAAAATTTTAAAATTTGAGAAAATTCGCTTTGCATGAAACTTGTTCATTTTGTTCATTTCTGCCTCTTTGTTGTTGTGAGCCGTGAGCCTCATTATTGCCATGGAACAAACACAATATGGCAGCATTATACAGTATAACATCTAGAAAATCAGATTTTGGAATTTTCTACATGTCATTGGCATTGAATTTTCTCCAATTTGGTACACAGTGAGACACTGTCTCAAGTTGAACCACAGGTTTTTTTTTCTTCAAAAATTAATAACTTTTGATGTTTCACACTTAGAATCCTAATCGTTGCACTAAAATGTATTTACTTAGTTACATTTTACGTTAACAAATAAAGATATCTCTAAATTAAATTAAAAATATAAAAATTTTCACAAAACAATTTTTTCCCAAAATTTCGAAAAAAATGGATTTTTTAAAAAAGTTGCAATAGGAGTTTTAATATTAAGCATAATGAAACATTGACAAGTTCATATGATACCTTTGATGAAAGGCAGTGCTGTGTCTGAAGGAATCCAAAAATTAGCAATATTAAGTAGGTAAAAAGGTGACTGTTTCACCCTGTCCACCTTCTCACTGTAGACCACCGCTCTCCCCTACTCTGAAAAAATTGAGAAATCTCCCTCTTCCCCAAAGTGATTCGTTTTTTATGAAAAAATGTTCTATTCCAAAAAAATGAAAAATTCTATTCTACAGAAAATTGGAAGATTTGTTACTAAAAAAAATTAAAACATTTTTCTGAAAAAATTTTTTAAAATATTTTTACTGCAGAAACTTTGGACATTTTTTTTATCAAAAAAAAATAATACCTAGTTGTAATCCCGAAAAATAAAAAATTTTCTTTTCAAGAAAATTGAAATATTTTTTATTAAAAAAAAAAATGAAAATTTTTTTCATCCAAACTAAAGAAGAAAAAAATTGGATTTAATCAAAAATTGAAAAGTGATTAATGCCAAAGCGAAGTGAGGGCGAAAATTTTCAAATAAATTATCTATCATATTGAATTTAAAAAATAATATGCATTGTCTGAATAAATTTGAAATTGTACAAATTCAAATATTATATGTATGTTAGCGTCAAGCTGTCATTGTCGTCACGTACGACGTACCCCCTGAGAAAGCTTCCCGTACTCCTTGTAGTAAATGTACCGCCATTTAAGAAACACTGCTATTTTGGAATATTCAAGTGCAAGAAAGAGGTGTAACTATACAGTGAAAATTTTCGTATTTACGGAATAAAACTTTGTTCGGTAACGGATTAAGTTTCTTTCATTTAATCTTCAAAGTTATTGTTTTCACTTCCTTAAGAAAGTGAAAAGTTATTTCGGTAAATAAATGTAAAAAAAAATTATCCAGGAATTCAGTTTTTTTTTATTCTTTAAATTGTCCTGCCAACTTGGTTTTTATCCTAAGATTTTTTCACTTTCAAAAATAATAAATATCTACGCGAATTAAAAAAACCTAAACTTTTTTTCGTATTTGAAAGCAAAAAAAAATCAAGGAAAAAGGGAGTGCCACGACGTTTAGAATAATTTTTCATGCACCTTATTTCATTTTTGTGCATATTTTTTTTTACAGATAAGTTAAGCTCTTTTTTTTGGTAAAATTTCATTCCTCATCTTATTAATGTGGGCCTTCCGGTTTCACCTTTGCGGCACGATAAAGCCGACTTTTTTCGTTTTAATTACGCGTCATCGTCATATCAATTGTGCAAATGACGAAGAAGGTTGAGATTATGGTGGCTTGGGGGCTAAAAGGGCAGCTAACGTGGTGCATCAATCATTATTTACTTCAAATTACACCATCACCCGCAGAGCTCTATACGAGTAACACCCTAGCTCTTGTGTGATAGAAAAAACTTGGTAGTTTTTTTTGTGGTTCATTTTCGTGTTCGTTTTAGACAGTTTAATGCGTGTAGATGACTAGATGTAGAGTATTGGAGTATATTTATTATCGATCATTGATGTTCAAGTGCGGTTAAAAATTTAAAACATATCTCTATTAGGGTTAAAGTTACTGTTCATCTATAATTTTTGTGAGTTTTTTTTTAAATTCATAACTTTGTAGTAATGAAAAAAAATGAAAATTTACTTTTGGATTTTTTTTGAATTTTCTCACCAGTTTTTTGTTTCAAATTGTTCATCAGAATTTTGGAAAAAATTGTAGGTAGGTAGGTACCTATTAAGTATAAAAAAAAAATTTTCGTATAATTTTTTTTGAATTTATTTAACTGAATTTATTTTTCAAAATATTTTATAAATTTTTTCAATTCTCTTTTTTGAATTTCAAAGTTCATCCCGAATAATTTCAATTTTTTATAATCTAATCTTATGTTTTTTTGACGTTTTACAAAATCAAAATTCAAATTTAAATTTTTTTTTACAATTTTTCATTAGATTGAAATTTATGTATATTTTGGTGTTTTTTCAACTTTCTGAATTTTTTCAGAATTCTCACGAAAAAAATCATTCGATTTTTTAAAAATTTATACATTAAAAATTTTATTTTTACAGAAATTCCCTTTTTAATTTTTTTTCATCAAGAAGAAAAAATGTTTTCAAAAGAAATTTTTAAATCAAGATTTTTTGATTTTTTAAAATCAATTTTCAATTTTTCAAAAAATCAAAATTACTTTTTTAATTTTTAAAATTAAAATTCACGTTTAGAATTTTCTCTTTTGGATTTTTTGAATTTACTTCCCTTTCATAAATTTGTTCTCAAAATTCATTTCTACCAATATAAAACCTATACCTACTTCGAGCAAAAAACTATTGACACCTTATTCTCACCTTTCACGTTTTTTTTTTATTCCATGGTTTTATTTTCGAGCTATTTTTTACACGTGTTGAATTATTAGGGTGCGATTTTTCGTAACCCGCCAACGGAATGATTTTTTTTCGCACAGTTCATTTAAAATTTCACTTCATTAGGCTTATATTTTTAAAACCTTTTTTGCGTTCACAAAAGTGACGTCAGCGTCCTAAAAAAGAAACTTCCATCAATATACGCGCCGAACAAACCTTGAGATTTTGAATTTAACAATTAATCACGGATGATGACTTCGTGAAAAAAAAGGCTTCGTTCGTTTCAAGACATACATTGACGTAGAGATTTCTCTCAAAACCAAAACACAACTAAACGCAAGGCGCGTAATAAGTTGGAATTTTACGTTGTATTTTATTTTCTAGTCATGAACTGTTGCGTCTGCGGTTTTGACAAAAGAATAGAACCGATGAAGAGAGAAAAAAAGCAGATAGAAATGAAGTTGTTTTCATTATATTTTCTCGGCAGACATAATAATAACACGGATTATTTTCCTTATTGTTCCAGTCCGATAATATCATTAAGTAGTCGATATTTTTCTCGTTCCCACATCGTATTTATATGTATTCTACGTACATAGAGATAGAGATGGAGATAAACTTACGTGGACATGGTACATTGCAATCAGATTTCTGTATCGATGAACCTATGCATTGGCTACCACCGTTTAAAGGCGCCGGGTTGGTACAGGTTCTAGTTCTTTTGGTATGTCCTCGTCCGCATCTTACGCTGCATTCTGAAGATGGTGACCACGCTGACCAACCTCCATTTACTGTAAAATGACATAAAAGGTGTAATTTAGTTTTTTTCTTTTGATTTGGTATGATTTATTTTCAAGAAAACCGCAAATATTCGTATAATACAGGGTGTCCTGGTAGCACTTTATGAAACTTCAGATTTGGATATAACTGGGTAGTGGGTATACCACTAACAAAAAATGTTATTATGGTAATTTGCCTATTTCAAAAATTTGGGTGCTACAAATATTTGAAAATTTGGTATTTTTAGCAAAATTAATTGGCAACACTGAACACCGCATTCAAAAAAAAGTCGACCCAACCGATGGATAGCACTTCGAAAACACAAAAAAGTTATGATCTTATTGGGATACCTTGATGCCTACCTTAGAAATTGAAGGATTTATGGGAACAAGAAATTTTTACCATACGTATTGCCTACTTCAATTATTATGGTGCACTTTTCAGACAAGGAAATTGATAAGTTCTGTCGAAATAATAATAAAATTGTAACAGATGTAACTTTTTGAAAGGAATGAAGAAGTTATGCTCTACAAATCTTGAAACTTAGTACCCTTTAATAACTTTGAGGAAGGCAATATCTTTGACCTGAATTTCTTCTTGCTATAACTTCTTCAATTTAAAAGATAGACATCTCAAGGTGTCTACTTGAATTTTTTTTGGAAATTTATGAATTTTTCCATGACCTTTTAAGTGAGCCCGCCCCCTTTTTTTTGAGTAACATTCTCATTCGATCAGTAACAAAACAAAAGTGATTTGCTTAAATTGAAAAAAAAAATCAATGAATACATCTGCGTCCGCTATTCAAAGAAAAAAAATTATAGGAACGAAATGTTTGAAAGGATTTGGTACATCATATAAAAATAAATAGAAATGATGCTGAGGAGGGGGAGGGGGGGTGTATAAATCACTGAAAATAAAAATTTGCAAATTTTGCCTAATGAAAAGTCAAAACTTTTCATGACTTTCATAATGGCCCTTTTTCGAAATTTATGACTTTCTTGACCTGTAGACACCTTGCATCTCTATGTGATTAAAAATTGAAACTCATCGTTCAAATCTGTACACTACAGCACCGACCATGGAAGTAACATTTTTTTCAACTTAGTGATTTTTACGTTTTTTGAATTTTTGACACTAAAGTCTTGTAGGTTCATAAACTATAAAAATCTCGGAGTGGAAAAAAATTGGACTTCCATGGTTGGTGCTTTAGTGCACAGAAATGTTGATTTTATTAATTTTTAAATTCAATTTTCTTAAGCGATATTTTAAATTTATTCGACATTTTTTTTTCTTTCCAATGATAGGAATTTTGAACTTTGAAATTTTGTGGGCAAGTAATTTGTTAGGATTTCTTTTGTTGGATCTCTTTTGAAAAATTTCTCAGTTGTTTTTCTAATGCATAAATTTGCACTTTTATTAACTTGTTTTTTTTTTATTATTATTTATTTATTGATTCTTGAGATTTTTATGATAACATACAAAAACGTCATGTCATCATCAGAATTTGAATTTTTTTAAATCAAATTTGAATATATTTTTTCTTTAAAATAATTTTTTAGACAATTTTCAAAAAAAAATGTAGAATTTTTGATGCTTTTTAGCAAATTGAAAAACACGAGCGAAAAATTCAAAAATTCTTTCAAAATTTTCTAAAAAATATTTGTGGTCGGCACAAAAATTCTCTTACTCAGAGTTGAAATAAAATAATGAAATTTGTAAAAAGATAACATTTAAAAAAAATTCAAAAATCTTACTTAAATAAAAATTTTGTACCGACAGTGACACAACGTAATAAAACTTGTGGGGAAACATTTCAAAAATGGTAAAAAAAATAATAATAAAAACTATGAAGAATTTGACAGAATCAAAATCAATATTCCAATTTTCAATTTTCAATAATTATTTAAAAATCAATTTGATGTTTTTCTAGATTATTTGCAAAAGCAAAAACCTTCTTGCAATGAGCATAGTGGATTGTTCTGACAAATTCGTGAGCCGGCCAACATTTCGACTTTTTTTTGTTAATTCAGGTACTACATACCGAGTGCCCGATTATTGGAATTGCATTACGTCTATTTTAACCAAAAAAGGCTTCATATTTTATTCATAACCCGAGTAATTTCTTTTAAAAAATGAAATTGAAATTTCGCTCAAAGCGATCATATGGTATGCAATTTGCAATAGGAAAACACGGCCTTTAAGACTATTTAAAGATGCTTTTCTGATAATAGCTAACTACATATAAAAAGGTGTCTACAGGTCGTGGGAAGTCGTAGATTTTTGACTTTTATGTTTGTTTTCTTTTATCAATGTTACCAACTTATTGAAAAAATGTCATGAGGTGTGCCAGATATAATCGGGCACCCGGTATATACTTAATATTCAAATTTGGAGGGGAGGGGAGGGAGGGGTTCAATCGACATTTTTGTAATAACTGAAATTATTCCCAAGACGTTCAGCTACAACTTTTGTTTGAAAACTTTTTCAATTGGACACTTTGTGGATACTTGAATGAAAATTAAAAGAGTGTGGTTCAGGGAGGATCCAATTGAAAAATATTTTCAACAGAAGTTGTAGATTGAGGGCCTAGAAATAATTTTGGCCATCAAGTATAAAAAATTCGATTAGTCCCCTCCTTCTTTTCTGATTTCACAGAACATTAAGTAGAAATTTTTTCAAAATTGAGGAAGGAGTCCAATTGAAAATTTTTTCAAACAAAAGTCGTAGATTGTGGTCGTAGAAATAATTTTGGTCCTTAAAAATTTTTCGATTAGACCCTTTCCTCCCTTCTAATTTCACATAACACGACTTTATTATTGAAAAGTAGTGGAGGGGGGGGGGGGGGATAAATTAAAAAAAAAATCAAACAAAAGTTGTAATTCGAAGTCTTAAAAACAATTTAGTCATTAAAACTTTTTCGATTGGACCCCTCCTTCCCCTCCAATTTTGATTTTGAATATTAAGTATCTATGCAGCAACGGAGACTTGGTAAAAAAAAAAAAAAAAAAAACACTAATCAAAAAATATTTTTCTCAGTTTTGCTTTGCCTTGCCCCTTCAATTTTTGAGGTATGCAACTTAATATATGGTACTTGCTAGTACTCGATTGTATTCAAATCTGCAGTTTTATAAGGTCCTCCTCGGACATCCTGCATTCCTGCGCAAATATTTCTTAATAAGTATCTGGGGGTATATTGATTGATCATTTCGTTCAATTATTATAAGAACAAAAACGCTGATTAAGTATTTTTTCTGCGATCTGGCGCCAAACAAAACGTAAAATATCGATATCGCACCATTCACTAAATATAATTTAATTTACAGCTCATAATTCATCTCAATATACGATGACCTATGGGTAATAAATTATCGGCTCCAGCGACATCGGGCGACGTTGTCTTTAATATGATAAATTAAATCACGAAGTCCATTCGTTCGCAGGCGCCTGTATGCGCCGTATTATTGGACAATTAATATCAACCCTGCAGCCTTCGGCGTAGGTATTTACCCGAGAAGAAACAGCGGAAGCTAAATGGCTGACAGTAGGGATTAACGTTAGCCCGTTACCGGCGGCGGCAGTAATTTAAAGGAAAGAATTGTTCTTTTGTATGGGAGAAAGTAGCGAGACCTGAATTCCGGAAGGATGCAAACCGTGGAAGTCAGCAAAGTCGGAAACAAAGCCATTCGCTCTTTTGCACACAATAACCCGCCGAAATGCATCGTATTCCCGCACGCCGCGTAATGCCGCCCACGCGAATTCCGCCCGCCGCCGAAACGCATTACAATAGGCCGCAGGATAAATAAAATGTACGAAGCGTCAAGCGTTACAATTTCAACTGTGTAAAGATTTAAATTATGGTAACGATATATTCGCAAAACCAACACGACGCCTTTTCTGCTATAGGTGTTGAATACACCGGCCAAATACTACATACGAATATACCTTTATGTATTCAAAAAAAGCAAAAAAAAACACCAAATTCCAACTCAGCTTTCTTTTCCACCCCTGTACACACGTTCAAAACAATAAACTTTTTCAAAAAAAAAGGTCAACGTTGAAAATTAAAATTACGACTTAATATAGTAACGTTATAGGAAGAAAGGGGAGGCGAAAAAAAAGGAGGAAATTAAACAGCCGGCCGTTGAGCAATTTTTTCGTCCGTAAATGGATCTCTTTTTCTCGTTCTGTTTCTCTATACTATTCAACGTGTTATCGTTTGTTAAATATTTAAGCGTAGAGTTTAAACATTTGTGGCGCTTTTTGTACGTCTGCGACTTTAAGTAAGAGTACACTTTTCCTCTAACACCGAAGTTAGAAGTATG
Organism: Balanococcus diminutus; assembly: GCA_959613365.1. Taxonomy (NCBI): domain Eukaryota; kingdom Metazoa; phylum Arthropoda; class Insecta; order Hemiptera; family Pseudococcidae; genus Balanococcus; species Balanococcus diminutus. Next base: position 29,554,633 of record OY390715.1, on the reverse strand, counting down.
CGCTGCGTCATTATCAATTTATACAAACGATCGAGCTAGGCTGTAAATCAAAATATAAATTGATGGTAAACATATCTAAACTGCTAACTGATGATGTCGGACGAAAGTCGAGTAACGCGTACTATCTGCCTAAACAAATAAGATATTGGACAGCCAGTTCGAAGCATTTATCCCGATACTTTTTTCACTACAAATGCGCTCGCTTAAGGCTGCAATCGAGATATCCGACTATAATGCTTATAATCTTTCAAATACATCGGTGGATGTAAAGTCATATCTATAAATAAATACAGGTACCGCGGGTACCGATACCGCAGCGAACTGCTGGATTACTATTTTTATTACCATTTTTTTTCTCGTAAAATCCGCTACAAAAGTTTATCAATTTTTTAGCAGTTTTACTATCGTAAAAGAATACGTCTGTCTACTTGAGTGCTTAAGTAAGAAATTATTGGAGTGATGTGATAGGATTAGCGATCCGCAGTACTGGAATTTTGTGGAATTCAAACCATCGGGAATTCGCAGAGGTTCAACTTTTTTCAAATATCTATTGCTTTCATTTTGCTTAAGAGAGAGAACTTTTTTCTTAAATAAACTACTTTTAAAAAATTAATATGTTCATCCAATCTAAATTTTTTCTCTACAGAAAAAATACCTCAAAAATTGCTATTCTTGGAAAAATTAGTTTTTGTGAAGAAAATTTTCAAGTAATAGTTTTAATAATAGTAAAATTATATTTTGTTTGTAAATTTCTGGGATGAAAAAAAAGTACCTATGCATGGACCTTCAAATCTTTTCGTCTTACTCCAAATTTTTTTTTTTTTTTTTTTTTTTTCAAATGAGAAAATAATTCTACATTTTTTATTTTTGCCCCACTGAATTTTAAGTGGCCTTTGGTGCCCTTCTTTTTGAAAAATGATAAGTTTTAAAATCTTGCCTTTTTTTAGTTATACCTATAAGCCATCAAAGATGTCCCTTTTCATTAAAGTTCAAGTGATAGGTACCTTGGAAAGCTCATAATTGCAAAAAAAAGAAGAAAAAAAAAATTTTCGAAATTTTTCTCGAAAAAAGAAACAATTTTGGAGGAGGAGGGGAAGGGGGAAGAAAAACGAAAAATTACAAGAATTTTTCAATAAATTTTATTGAGATTTTTCAAAATAAATTTTTCTAGCTTCACAATTAATTTAAATAATTGGAAAAAATAAAATTTCAAAAAAAAACAACTCTCCAAAAAATTTTTACTTACAAAATTCCTGTTTTTTTTTTTTTTTTTTTTTTTTAAATTGAAATAGTCTCCTGAAAAAAAATTGGGCTCAAATTCGTTGAATTTTTTTTTGAATTATTTTCAAAATACAAAATCTTCAGTCTCTAAAAAAAAAATCATTTTAGGTGTACGTATTTATCAAAAAATATCTAATTAAAATTTTGTGTAAAAAAATATTTTCAGAAGGGTTTCCATCAATACATTTTTTTATATTGTTTCTTCCTAAAAGTCAAGTACAATTTTCTCCTAAAAAAATTCTTTAAAAAAATCTCAATAAAATTTGTTGAAAAATTCTTGAAATTTATTTTAAAAAATATTCCTTTGAAATATTGGAAAAATTTTCCTACGAGTAAGTACTAGGTACATCCTGACATTTCTTTTGAGTTTTTCTTCGCAATTAGATTAAATTAAAGTTAGTTAAAGAAATAAAATTTCAAAAAAAAAAAAAAAATTCTTCAAAAATTTTTTAATCAAAATTCCTGTTTTTTTTTTCATTAAAATATTCTTCTGAAAAAAATGGGCTCAAATTCGTTAAAGTGCAATTTCAAAAACAGTTGAAACACTTTTTTGAAGGATTTGTTTTAAACAAAATGATGAAAATTGCTGAAATAAAGTTCGTGTAAATCTACCATTCTTCGGATTTTCATTTAAAAATTTTTCCCTTGAACATTTTTGGAAAATTCCTCAAAAATCTTGAAAATTTTATTTTAAATAAATTCTTTAAAATTTTCCATAAGAATTCGTTGTTGAAATAATTTTATCTATAAATCGTTCATTCTTATTCTTTTATAAAAAGTCTATCTTGAATATTTTTTGAAAATTTCTTCAAATTCTTGAAAATTTTATCTTGAAAGATTTTTTTAAAATTCTTTTATTAACTCTTTTACAAAAAAAAAAAAAAAAAAAAAAATCTCACAATTCAACGAATTTTTCCAGGATTTTTTTTTAAAAACTACTCTAAAACAAATTTTATGTGCAAAAAGATTTCAAAAAATTACCTATTTGAAAATTTTTCTTATTTTATAAAAAAAAATCATAGGTAAATACGAATAGAAAGAAACTCGACTCATTACGCTTAATATATCAAAATCTAAATTTTTCAGAACATCGTATTCGATTTCGAGTGTACGTATACGATTTACAATTCGCATTAAAACACCGTTATAAAATTACGGTTTTAAATTAACCATAATAAACTCCTGAACTCTACACTAGAAAGATAACTGTAGATTGAAATGAAATATGAAAATATGTAAAGTACTTGGTCTACAAATACAAATACTAGTACATTCGACCAAAGCAAAAATTTTAATTATCGAACTATAGCAATTGGAGATTGCCAATAATTAAAAACCGTTTCAGTTACGTAGACTGCAATCATTGACATTTACCCTTTGTCAAGATTTAAAATCAGCGTACCCTATTCACAGCTGAATGGTTTTAGGCAAACATTGTTACAATAAGTGGGACACCCTACGCATATGCGAATCGCCTCTGTGCTTCTTACGTAAAACTATACTACGTAAAAGTTGGGTTTTTATTGATTCGCGGATCCACCTATACCGAATTCGACAATAAACATTATACCTTTACTCTGCTCCGAAAAATTCCAAAGTAGGAAAAATTTCGAAAACTTTTGCGTTGACCAAATTACCTTTTGTAGAGATTGGCGTACCTATCTGAATCTACCTTTCGTAATTAAACGACGACGGTAAAGGTTAATCGCCAATTTGGCGAGTTAATTAGGTAGAAATCTTTTCGAGTGCTTTTGTCGGTTTGTAACTTTTCCGAGTTGATTTTAAACTCGTTGAAAATTCTATCTGGAATACGCGACCGGCGCTTATTTACTATGTACAACAAAGAATGGATGAATACATTTAAGCGCGTTCTCACAAACGAATCGAATGGTTTATGTGAAAGATTAAGTAATGACTGCATTGAAACAAAGATCTAGTTTGATACGGTTTTCTGCAAAACAATTCTACCTATATGAGTTTCGTGACGATCAAGAAACTAACAACTCTCGGTAGATATTTCTTTTTCTAACATACTTCTCAATTTTTTTCCTAAAGAGTGAAACAGAGAGGAGTGGAAAAACATACACGGTTGTTTATACAATTCATACGGCTACCTATACCTATATGTACGGTTTGTATTAATCGAACGAGACTAGGTAATATATCACTGAACGAGCATTAACCACCCAGAATTGAAATGTTTTCAAATTATACGAATAAGGAGGATGGATTACGTACGCAGGCAGAAGCAACAAGTGTACTCACACTCGCGTGGTGGTCCGTATGTCCAATCAATTTACCATTTTTGTATGTGAAAATTTGCAACAAGATAGAGAATCGTCCAGCACATTGGTGCTATTATCTATTTTTGTGCTTCGTGTGTGAGTGGTAAACCTCATATTGCCAACTGGTTTTTTAAATAACAAATTAAAATGTAGATTGGATGGGAATTAAACATTTCTCCATTTTACCATTTAAATTAAACCTGCTGCATAATACGAGTCGGCGAATAAAAATTCGCTTCTGGGTTTTAATCACGTCTGCGCCTTGTGCCAGAACACGAGACGCGTGTGGGTGAGAAATTGAAAAATTCGAACACGACAAACCGTGATATAAAAAAATTCTCCCCAGAGTTGAACCGCCGTAACGACGTGTTCTGTTTTTGGTCGAATTTTCATGCAAAAGGAGCACTATCGTGGTAATCTTGACTTTAAAAATTCGAGTAAGGAAGTAGGTAATTTTTTTCTACGGATTAAGACTCTCGTGGCTGTTGAATTTATGCCAGAATTTATGTACCTAATTCTAGGTTTTTACCAAATTTTTTTTTTTTGAGTCAAATTGGTCGAATGTGACCAAACTTGATGAATATGATTCAAATCAGGTACAAGAGAGGTCTTACAAATGTTAAGGCCCTAAGTTGATAATTTCGATCAGCTAAGCCTTTTTTTACATGGACCTTGGAAAATTGCCAAAATGGAAAAGTTCTTCGAAATTAGGGATTTGATTTTTTGATTTCATTTGACTTTTTTTTTTTTTTTTTTTTTAGAGGGTAAACCCATTTTAAATTCTTCTTCAATTCTTTCGCACTCTATATTCTTCACTATAATAGTTAAAAACGTAAATATGAGCAATGCGAAGCGTGGAGCCCCAAAATTCGGCTCTTTCGTTGAAACTCGCCTTCTACGACTTTTTTCACTTCTTTTTCTGCATGCAAAATAACAAGCTCGGTCGCATCACATCATTTACATATATTCGACGCTTTTATTTGTACTCTCGGCTATTGCACTTCATTAATCAAATTTAAAATTTGATTACTTCTTGTATTTCGCGTCGGAATAACCTTTTTTCTTTCCTTCCTTCTTTATAACGAGAGTTTAATGTGCCAGATAAGATGGCGCACGTTTATACGAGCCGTCAATTTGATATGAGTTATAAAATAGTTAGTACTTGGTCACGAAAATCCTCTGTAGTAAAGCTTTTTACGATGGTGTAGTTGCGTAAACGAGCGTAAGTATACGATTTGTGTCGTATTTGTTCGTACAAAATAATATTTCACAGGCGTCGCAGCGATTTCAAGTGAATATTTTTTTTTTTTTTTTTTTTTTTTTTTTTAGTAAGGTACATAGAGAAAAAGTATCACTAAAAATAACTACATTTGAGATTATTTTGTTTTTTCTTGTGTAGGTTTATGTACCTTACCCATCTAATAGTACGAAAGTTTCTTTCAATTTATTACAATTGAACGAGGTGTTTATTTTTTTACTGCACAAATATCAATTAGTGGTATGAGACTTGATGAATGTAATTCAATTATTCAAGCACAACAGGATAGTAATTTTATTGAAATTCAGTCCTCGGAAAAATATACCTATTGTTTTTTTTTTGAGAACTTAATTATTTTTTGATTAAAAAATAAATAAAAATTACATTTCACAGAAGAGTGGAGAAATGACTCTCAAATCACCCTATGAAAAAAAAATAATTACAAAATCCTCTTGCTCAAAAAAGTATTTTCTTGAAGAAATTCTCTGAAAAAATTGCAGGTTCATTCGGAGAAAATTAAATAAAAATCACTATTTGAAAAAATAAATTAAAAAATAAAATAAATAGGTAAAAATAAAAAAGAACTAAAAAATTGTATAGTTAAATTTTTTGAAAAAAAATGATATAAAATAAATACATGTAAAAAATTCTCTTGGTCAATTTTTTTTTTTGAAAAAACTCAAAAAATACCTATAGGTAACAGGAAAAAAATAAATACCTAAATAAAAAAAATCTCTTGGAAAAAATCCATCAAAAAACTGAACAATTATTGTTTCGAAAAAAAATCTTTGGAAAAAATTCACCAGGAAAAAATAATTTTTGGAGAAAATTCTTGCGGAAACTGTAATTTTTTAAAATTTTTCTTCTGTAAAAAAAAGTTTTACAACAAAAAATGCGTTGAATAATACGAGTAAAATTAGAAAACATTTTCTGAAGAAAACGCAGTCTAGAATTGAAATCATTTTTTTGGAAAAATAATCTCTTAAAAAAGTAATTCTCTCCTGAAAAAAATTGCTGAATATCAGCTACCCGTGAAGCATTTGCGACAATAAAAAACGACGGTAGAATATTACGTCGAAAAAACGTCAAATGTGCGACCATAAAATGGACGTAATTTTGTCGTATATGCGATTTTTCAAACACGTCACAAATACGTCAGTGAAACGATCGTGAAATGGACGTAATATTGTCACATATACACTGTTTCAGAAACGTCAAAAATACGTCTGTATTCCGATCATGAATTGGACGTAATATTGTCGCATATACTATTTTTCATGAACGTCACATTTACGTCAGTAAAACGATCGAAATTTTTTTTTTAAATTTTCTAAGTTCAAAAGTTTGAAAAAATTTTGAAATTTTTTTCCTAGTCGAAAACGATTTTTCATGAATGTTGCATATACGTCACAAATACGACAGTAAAGCGATCGAAAAATTTTGAAAATTTTTTTCCAAGATCAAAAGTCTAAAAAATTTTGAAAATTTTTTATAAGTCCAAAAAGATTGAAAAAGTGTAAAACAATTTTTAACAGTTGAAAAAAATTGAAAAACTGAAAATTTTTTACAAGTCCAAAATCTGAAGGTATTGGTGGTCTATATGAACGTTTTATGAGCATATTTTCAACGTAAGGGGGTGGCTTAGGAGATAAATAGAGGTCTCTCATGCTGAGGTCGAGAGTTCGAGCCCCAGTGGGGGCAGATGTTTTAATTATTTTTTCGATTTTTTTTGGGATTATTAGGTACAATATGTGTTTAGGGATTGTTCCAAGCATTAAATACATTGATTAAATGATTTTTAAAATTAAAAATTAGGTCAGTACTATGTAAATATTGAGTGGTATTATTGACGTACATGCGACAAAGATACGGTCGCAAAACGGTGGTACAAAGCGGAAATTTACAGTGTTTTTACCACGCGTATTACTGTCGCAAAATTGACGTATTCCTATCGTTTTTTTTTAGCGTATTTTGGTCGCCAATGCTTCACGGGTAATAACGCAAAATTAAAAAATCAGTTGGAAAATTTTTTTTTAGGTATATTTATTAAAAAATTCACTCATTTGAAAAACAAAATATTCTCAAGGAAAAATTCCCTCAAATAATTTATTGAAAAAATTTTGTTGAATGTCTAATAAACAAAACAAAACAAAAAAAGAAATCAGAAGAGAAATGAAATATGCATATAAAGAAAAAAAAACTTCAAACTCATAAATAATATTCCACCTTAGAAATTCACTTGAAAAAAAATGTCGTTCAATACATATAGGTAAAATCTTTTTTTCCCCAAAAATTTTATTAAAAATAACGAAATTAGAAAAAAAAAACTCATGGAAAAAATTCCACACAAAATAATTTTACCTGCTATTAAAAATATCTTTCATCTAAAAAACCTCTTGGAAACATTAATTTATCAGAAAATAATTTTTTGAGAAAGAATCTGTCAAAGAAAATAATTTTTTGAAAAAAAAATCACAATAGATAAAATCTTTTTAAAAAGTTTCGTTATCCTCGTTGGTAAAGTAAAAATAAAATTCTTGGCAAAAAAAATTTTTTTTCACAAACAAAAATTCTTATTAGAACCCTTCACAAAAAAAATTCCATGGGAAAAAAATTAATTAAACAATTCTCATAGTTTATGTACGATTATGTCGTAGATTTTAATAGTTCCTTTTAGTATGCTCAGTGAATTTGAATTTTTGGAAATTGTTTCAAATTCTTTTTTTTTAAGTAGGTAAGGTATAGTATAGGTACCTACCTAGTACCTACCTATTAATCGAACGCCATGCTGCTGCATTTATTTGAATGAATATTTTCAGCGGTTTGGATCGATTCATACGATACAATACGAGCACCATAAACCAGGAGAAAGTGATTTTATCGAAGGAAAATTCTCATAACGCGGAAAATTGTCTTTAACCCGCGCTTAATCCACTTACTACAATGGGACGAGCAGAATTGCGGAATAAGCTGATAATTTTTTGACATTTAAATTACCTTTGAATTGCGGGGCAGCGCATCTGCATAGAAAGGGAGAGAACATATTTAAACCTTTTAACTAAAATCCCGCACTTTCATCGTTTTCAAATAGGGTTGGCAAGGTCTTCCCCTTCGTCATTTACCGCACGTTTATCGCATCCACCGGCACCGCTACCGGCGGCTACGTTGCACAGCATTGTTTTTACGCCATCGATGATCGAGGGTAGGCTATGAATTTAAAGGCTATGAAAATATTGAGAATTTTTTATAATTACACGACAGATTAATATTTATAGCGAACGTAATGGCCTGCGTATTAATTCAGCATGGGGCGATTTAGTAATTCAGTGCGGACGTCGACGTCGCGTCGTCGATCCTTGTACAAATTAATCTCCAACTCGAGCGCAAGACGATTCACGTGCGATGAAGATACTCTCGTATTATTGCGGGAGAAAAATTCCACCACTGCGGTTGCAGGTTTTTCGACGAAAGTAAAATGTTTATTTGATTTGGCATATTTGATGTTCTTGTGTGCTGCGTGTGGCATACACAGCACACGTCAGCGACATTGTGATCGGCTCTCAGACCTCAGACGAATGTGGTGATTAATCGAAATAAAATTATATGCGAAATGTCAACGTGAATTTAATATTCGGTAAAGTGTAGCGGAAAAATGTCACTTTTTTCGGATAACAAGAAATGATAATACGTGGCCGAGGAAGTTTGTGACATTGACAGTTCAAATGTAAAAAGATAAATTCGTTTCCTTCGTTTACCGACGAGGGTTATAACGTTACGTAAACCAGATGTGCTTTATACGTACGTATATGTGGCCGCAATAATACCGACTTTGACATTCAGTGACTGGAAAACTGTTTCGTATCCATGCGGCCTTTTTTTTTCGCGCGATTTGATTACTTTTCGAATTAAAAAAAGCAAATCTCCGCCTTGTGGTTTCACTTGCGTCGTGTAGTAGGCTTCTACATGGTGTCCCAGAAACGAATGTTTCAACTTCAAACGTAAGATTTGGAAAAGCCAAACACCCCTGACAAAAAAATTGTATGTGCAACGAGTGCTTATCTCGGTTTTAAAGGTGCTGTGAATCAGTTTCTTGAAGATTATGCATGAAACAGGTGTAACTTCTTGGGAAGAACAAAAAAAGTTATTTGAAAAATTTACCTATCTTTGAAATTGAAAGCACTACAGAACTTTGAAAATCAGTGTTTCAAGAAAATCATGGTGTTTTTCAAGGTTTGAAGCTCAGTACCGCCTTTATTTTCAAAGATAGGCAAATTTTTCATTTAACGTTTTTTGTACCTCTCAAAAAGTTACACTTGCTTCGTAAATTTCTTTGAACGAATTTTGAAATTTTTATGTCTTTCCAATGCCCCTTGATAAATTGAGGAAGGCAGCACTTTTGACAAAAATGTATTTTTTTCAATTTCATAAATTTCATAGATAGACATTCCAATGTGATTAGAATTTTTTTTTCGTTTTCAACTGGCCTGGCTTTGGAAAATTTTGAGTGTAGTGTTGCCAATCAATTTTGCTTTAAAAATGACAATTTTCAAGGTTCTGTAGTGCCTTCATTTTCATTTTCAAAGATAGGCAAATTTTTCACTCATATTTTTTGTTTATCTGAAAAAGTTACACCTGCTTGTTGAGGTATTGAAGGAATTTTGTAATTTTTATGTCTGTCAAGTTCGCCATGACAAAATCTGAGAAAGGCAATACTTTTGGCAAACATTTATTTTTTCTGTAACTCCTTCAAATTCAAAGATAGCTGTCTCAAAGTTATTGAAAAATTTTAATGCAGTGTTGCCAATCTATTTTGCCAAGAAAATAGCAACTTTCAAAGCTCTGTAACGCCTTCATTTACAGAGATAAGCATGCATTGTTTAACAAAAAGTTATTTGTTAGCAATGCGGAGGGGAAGGAAGCGTCCAATCGAAATTTTTGTAATAACCAAAATTACTCCTACGACTTCAAGCTACAACTTTTGTCTGAAAATTTTTTCAATTGAACCCCTACCTCCCCACCGATTTTACATAAAATTCCGAAGGTACTACGTAATTAAAAGTTGGAAGAGTAAGGAAGAGGCCAATTGAAAAAAATTTCAAATAGAAGTTGTAGATTAAAATCATAAAAATAATTTTGGTCATCATAAAAATTTCGATTTGATCCCTCCCTCTCATCCTATTTCACATAGCATCAGGTAGATAATTATTTTTCAAAATTGGGGAAGGGCTCCAATTTAACATTTTTTCAAACAAATTTTGTAGATTAAGATCCTAGATATAATTTTGGTCATTACAAAAATTTAGATTGGACCCCTCTCTTCCCCCAATTTTGCATAATATGACTTGGATACTTCTAAATTATTAAAACCTGGTAGAAGCAGGGGTCCAATAGGAAAAATTTTCAAACAAAAGTTGTAGCTTGAAGTCCTAAAAATAATTTGGGTTATTACAAAAATTTCGATTGGACCCCTCCCTCTCCTTTAATTTTGCATAATATAACTTAGATACCTATAAATTATTAAAACCTGATGGAGGCAGGGGTACAATTGAAAAAATTTTCAAACAAGAGTTGTAGCTTGAAGTCTTAGAAATAATTTTGGTTATTACAAAAATTTCGATCGGACCCCTCCCTCCCCTCCAATTACAAATACAAAGTATATATGTAGTATTGGACTTGGCAAATTTTACAATGGTGCCAAAAAAAAAAAACTACTGTGGAGATCTACTCGTCTTCCGGAACACCCTGTATATTTCCAGAGTGGCTCTCACGATACGCGAACATGCCTAAATGAAATATAACAGGGATCCTATTTTAAACTATCGAAAAGCCAAAGCCTGAACAACGTTTGGTGAATGTTACTCGTATTTAATTAAAACAACTTACAGGGATATTTTAAGAGAATTATACCGCCCAGACTAAAAATAAATCGCGAGATATGGCGACATATCGTATCATTCATCACATTCGGTAATTACTAATGAATTACAAGCCTATTAATCTTGATTTCTGTGTGCGGCTTTCGATGCTTATCAGTTTTCCATTTTTTTTCCTACTACTTTTCTACCTTTTGGAATAAATTTATAGGTACCGGAATCGGTTCTTTATTCCCGGCACTGTTCAGACTGCAGAGGTGAACGTCGCGTTGGTTAGTAGATTTATATTTTCGTTGAAACTGATTTAATATTGATACGGCGCTAATTTAGCGAGCCAGTATTCTCCTCGGAGTTCATTTACATTTTTTTTACTTTCATCGGTTGCTCCAACTGTCATTTCTCCCTCTTCTCTGTAAAGCTAGTCGTGTTTTTTAAAAACGAGAAAGCCGAGGGAAAAAATCGTACATGAAAAGATTTCAACAAAAATGCCAAATAAATACAATGAAATGAATTTGCTTTGGTTCAGTTCTCGTATCAAGGATACCTTAATATTTTTCTGCATTTTCAAGTGAAATATGTTAATTGTTAATGGTACATTTTAACAATCTGCTACTCTCGGTTAAAAAGTATGCGAATTTTAAATAGCTCGGGTAATGTTTCGATGAATTTTCTACGGTTTTTTTTTGCTCGCCTTCGGTTAGTCTGAAGCTCTCGAAAAAAGAAAAAAAAAATATTCGAATTAATTTGGCATAAAAAATTCTCGTTTGATGAACTCTCGCGTCGACTCATCCGTGTAGGTTTGATTTAAACGATACGATGCGCCCAGAATTGTCTGCGTACTTGTACATTTTTTTTTCCTCAACATTTGCACGTGTGGATTTTTACGCGTGTTTTATTCGTATTTTTTTGTCCCTTTGATTTTAAAATATCCCTGCATATCATAAATTTTAAATTTAACTCTTACGTTGGCATTATCAAGTTTTTTTTTTCCAAAAAGGAAATATACCGAAGTTTCAATCTCGTCGAGGAAGTTGCGAAAATACGAGTAAAAGTATTTTACGCCGGAGAAGTCTATTTTTCGTATGAAAAGCTCGTACAAAATATTGTGAAATTCGTTTTCGCGCCATCGTGAATTGAAATTGTGAAATTATTCGAGGTATTGTTAACGCGGTGACGTATGAAGTTGTCTAAATGTTCCCTCGAGCCTTGATTTTTTCTCTCTCTTTTGATTTCGTCGTTCGACTATATAGTTGATTTTATAGTTTGGGATGGATTTTTTTAGATACGTATTTTTTTGGTATAGAAATTTGTGGGCCTAGATTAGAGCTGAAAGTGTCAAATACGAGTTTGGGTAGGTACAAGGTAGGTAGGTACGTACATTCAGTGCAAAATTTAGAAAGGAATAGCTTCGATACTGACCCTAATGAATCCATCAAAAAGGGTCATCCACTAAATAACTCTAAAATTTATTGTAAATTTTTTATAGTTTTAAAGCCAGCTTGAAAAAAATTGGTCATCGTTAAGAAGTTCAAGTCGAATTAAAAAAAAAAAAAAAAAAAAAAATGAAACTTGAACTCTCGGAAAGTTTGATTTTGTCGTACATTAATGTATTATTTTTCGAATTTTCTACTTCCTACAAATGTAAGTATAACATTTTCAACAAAATTTCAAAAGTTCAATTTTCAAAAAAAAATTCAAGTTGAATTTTTAAAAATTTTCAAACTTGAATTTTTGAGAAATTACAACTGTATCAACATTCAGATGTGTTATTTTTTGAATTTAGTCAATTTTTCTCCTTCTTAAGCGTATATTTTTAAAAATTAATTTCAAATGCCAAATTCTTATTTTTTTTTTAAATTTCAAAATAATTTTTGTTCACCTATAAGTTGATTTTTTTTTAAATTTAGAAGTCAAATTTTCGAAAAAAAGAATAACGATTAAAATTTTAATTTAAAAAAAAATTGGAAATTTAATTATTGAAAAATTTTAGCTCATCAAAAACAATCTAAACTTTAAATTTTGGAATTTGGTCAATTTTTCCATTATATTTTTTTTTTAAATCTTGAAAGTAAAATTTTTGAAAAAATTTCCAAACATTGATTTTTAAAAAATTTCAACTCGTTAAATACAATTATTGTGTATTTAATAAACTTTTATACTTTTCAAGTCACAAGTGTATACAATTTTCAATGAAACTTCTAAAGTTGAATTAAAAAAAAAAATCAAGTTGATTTAAATATAAAGTTCAGCGTCATTTTTGGAATTTAGTCAATTTTTCTAATTCCTAATTGTATAAAATTAAAAAAAATTTTAAAGTCGAATTTCGAACAAAAAAAAAAAAAAAAAAAATTGAAATAGAATTTGTGAACATTTTTTTCTCATTAAAAAGACAGCCATAATTTTTTATTTGGAATTTATGTATAAAATTTCAGAAAAAGGTTTCAATTTGGATTTATTCCTAAAAGTTAAATTTTGAGGAAAATTTTGAAAAATAAATACATTTTTAAAAAAAATATTATAGGTACTTATCTAGCTTATAAAAGACAGTCAAATGTGTCATGTTTTGAATTTAGTCAATTTTTCTAAATCCCAATTGTATAATAATTTCTGAAAAAAATGTCAAAAAGAGTTGAATTTTTTAAAAATTTCAAGATTCGTTTAAGCTTTGCTAAAAATTTAAAAATTTACGTTCTTCGAATTTAGTAAATTTTTCTACTTCTTCAGCGTACAAGTTTTAAAAATACATTTCAAATGTCATCTTTTTTCCCTAAAATTCAAATAAAAAAAAAGTTTTGAAGTGTAAGTTAAATTTAAAAAAATCAAAAAGTCGAATTTTCAAAAAAAAAAAAAAAGAATTTATTATGAAAAAGTTTGTCAGTGATTTTTGTCAAATGTTTCATTTATTTTCACGAATTTGATCAATTTTCATTGTTTTGTAGAACATAAATTTTTCAAAAAATCAATCAATTTTATCAACTAGGTACTTTCTACACGTACAAAGTTTTGAAAAATTCTCTTCACGCGATATTATTTAGATGTGAAAAATTCAAAATTTTCATATTCTTCGCCAAACTCTTGTAAAACACGAAAAAATTAATTTTTCGAAAAATAAATTCGCTCTCACGATAGTAGGCCGTAGGTTTTCGCCTCGAAATTAAAAGTAAATTGCAAACTTACGAATCATTTCGGTAAATTTGAAAAGTTTACACGTATAAACATCAAACCCACGGCAATATCTCAACACCGGATTGCCGAGCGCAAAAAAAATTGTAAATTACAGCAAAAACTAAGGCTGCGGAGCTATTATACTTTAATAATTTGATAAAACAAAGCTGATTGTTGTTGCGAAAATTCTACTCAAACTTGAGAACTATTATAAAAATAAAAAATGTACGTCGGTTAAGAGAAGAAGTTTTTGAGAAAATATTACTGAAAAAGCAAATGACGCTCGTAAGACTTTCCCTTACATTCTTGATGTAAAGCAAAAAGTACGTAACGTTTGCGAGGGTAGTTTTTCGAACCCTTTATTAAATATTAAATATGTATAAGTTATATATGTAATGTTGTTTCGTTTGTTTGGCGCTGTTTTTTTCCTACCCCTTCGTACCCCGCAGGTAATTTCTTTTGAAAGCTTTTTTATCTACACTATTTCCGATGTATTAACCTCTCGGATGAATTTTTTTCTTCCTCTTGTATTATGCTAAGAAAATAACGTAGGTAGGTATATTTTTCTTCGAGAAAGAGAAGAAGGAAAAAAACTTCACCAAGTACTTGACAAATATGCATTTTCTTGCGGTGCATAAAAAAATGGGACGAATTCAATTCAATCGAAGACTCAAACGATAAAAGAAATTATCGGCGAGTTGGTCGCCATCGCCAACGTATGCGATTAATTCGATTACTATACGTCTTATTAGGTTATAAATTTCGGTGGCGCAAATCTTTCTTCTGTGCTGGGTTAGTGGCTTAAAGCATAATAAAGGGTTAGGTCCATTAATTTACGCGGTTTAATTAAATACCGATGTATCTGCGAGTAAACAGCTTCGTGAGAAAGCTTTATTGCGGTCTTTTGGCCTGAAGGACATCGCTTTTAAGGTTTTCAAATGGAAGAGCTTGAAAGGCGGTTCGGTTTGTAAGATTAATGCCGAGTAGATCGTTTAATTAATTCTGCCGTCGTGTTAACAAACCGCTACTCGTCCACTCATTTGCTTAATTAATTAGAAGTAACAAATCACGTTACTGCTAAGCTCGCTATTCTTTCGCTCTTTGAAAAGTTTCGCTTCTTATTTTTGACGTGCCGTTGGTGGCTTCGCTTCGGCCCTAACCAAGGCGATAGGGTCATGTAACTAGATTCTCCTCTCTTGTAACGATTGAGTATCGAACTAGACGTCTGACATGGTTCTTCGCTTCGTTATATTACTATTATAACTTACAACTTGGGTTACTAGGTGATCAATTATTGTTCGGCAAAAACAACACTTTGGCGACTTTATTAATGCTGTAAGAAGTATCTATCTTGGTTTTATAAATTGAGACGCAATCTTTTTTCTTTATTTTTTTCCACACGTACGTGTCGATAAATTTACATCTTTATTAATTTCCCTCTTTTTTTTCTACTGCATTTCTATTCTATTTTATTTTTCGAAACGTTGATTTATTTTCAAAGACATCAATTCCAATCACGCCCAAATTGGACGTGTCAATTCCACAAAGAATTGCATACTACCCACCTGCATAAAGAGAGAGACAGAGAGAGAGAGACTATAAGACGTACGAAAAATAAAAAAAAACCTCGACTTGTCGTCGTATACTTCTCACCCTCGTAAAATATTCGCGCTCAAAGCACCACCCCATTTGAAATTTACATCAGACCGAGACATTCGTATAGAAAATTTAATTTAAAATCTCAGCTTTTCGAGTTAAATGGTTTTCTATAATCTGTGAAACTGATAATCCGCCAACATGCTGGTAACAATGAGTATTTTAATTTATTAGTTTCGCCCAGCAACCCAGCAACCCAGGACCCAGGCAACCACTACACCGAAGCACCGTAAATACCCGACGAGAGAAGGTACGCTGAAGAGAAAATAAGGGCGCCAAAATGAAGTAGTCGAGTTAAGAGAGAAACAGATCCGGTATTCGGGTTATAAGTAGAGAGATCGACTGCGTGTAGGGGGTGATCGTACGAATATTAATATCTTTCCCTTTATACAATACCGGAACATTTGCGCTTATACACCCGTTAACCTGGCCGATTTCAATAAGTATGCTTTCTCTCTTTCTTTTTTTATTCTTTTATTTTCTCGCGCCTTTTTCACAGCAAATATCGATATTTTCTCAACGACCTGTTAGGTCTCGACACCGTATAAAGCTCGTTGGGTTTAATTCTTTCAGTCGTGATTAAAGTCGGCTGTTTCGAAGTGCAAGGGCGAAATAGCGAATGAAGCTGTCCGCTGTCTATAAGGCGATTTTCCAGGTTTTTTTTTAAATGTAAAATGTTCTTTACTTGTTATAAAGTAGAAAAATAATTAAGGATATTTTAAAGTACTTCGGAAGCTTCCTTAATTGCTTATTGAGCTGTAAAATATAATTTTATTATTTTTTTATGGGTATAATATTTTTATCGTGGTGATAATCGTTTATTTATTTTTGTTTTTTTCTCCTTTTTTATGAACTTTAACTTTTTCGACGGTTTTTACGCTGGTAATTGTTTTTTAAATGGTTTTGTTGAATTTTTTTCAACTTATTTTTTGTTTTTTAAAAATAAAAAATTTTGAAAAAAATTCTCAAGCTAAATTGGAAGGAATGTAATTTCTGAAAAAATTTTGGAAAAAAATTTCCAGTAAAAATATAAAATAGTTTTCAACAAATTTTTGAAAAATTTTACTCATTTCAGTAAATTGAAAAAAATAATTTCTCAAATAAGTATTTGAAAGAAGTACACATAAAAAACAATTTGCTTTCAGCTAATGTTTTAAAAAAATACAAAATTGTTTTCTAGGCATATGAAATACTTGTTTTCTATAATAAAATAAAAATTGTTCTCAAAATTTTTTTGAGTTTTTTCCCAATTTTTATGAATTTTATTTTTTTTTTTGGTGGATTTTACGTTGGTAATTATTTTAGAATGGTTTTGAGAATTTCATTCAACATTTATTTTTTGTTTTTTAAAAATACCTAACAAATTTTGAAGAAAAAAATTCTCAAGCAAAATTGGAAGAAAATTTTTAACAAAATTTTGAAGAAAAAAAATCCAGTAAGTGAAAATAGAAACTCGTACTTATTTGAAAGAAACTGATTGCTACAAATTTTCAAAAAATTATACCTACTTACTTCAGCAGACTGAACAATTTTTTTCACAAATATTTGAAAAAAGTACACATAACAGAACAATTGTATTCAGCAAATGTTCAAAAAATAAAAATAATTGCTTTCTATAAGAAATAAAAATTGAAAAAAATTTAAAGAATTATTTTCAACAAATTTTTGATTTTTTTTTAAACAAGATGTTTGAAAAATTTATTTCTGGAAAATTTTTGAGAAATTTAGTTTAAAATAATTTCAAGATTATCACACCAATTGGAAAGAGTTGTTTCAAATAAATTTTGAAAATATGCATACCTATAGGTATTTCAACAGAATTTAAAAAAAAATATTATCCAAAAATTTTGAAAAACTATTTTCTGAAAAAAAAATGACCAATTAAAGAAGTTGTTTTCATCAAAAATGTTTTAAAAAATTATTTTGAGCAAAAATTTCTCAAAAAAAAAAATACAAAATACAAAATAGGTAGGTAACTAGGTATACATAAAAAGTTTCTGACAAATCAATTTAAAAAATGTTGCTTGAAAACTTCGTAAGAAATATTTTCAAAATGATTTTCAATATCAACAAAATTTTGAAAAAATTTAACAAAATTGTTGAAAAAAGTTATCAAAAATTTTGAGAAAATTGTTCTACTCTTACCTACTTACATCAGTTTGTTGAGGAAATTATTTTTGACAAATAGGTAGGTAAGTATATTTAAAAAACTGTTTTCTCGAAAGTTTTGAAAAAAAATTTTAAAGTCAATTGTTTAAAAAATGTTTATTTTTTACAAAATTGAAAAAATGATAATTAACTTTGAAAAACCAAAATGAATAGTTGCCAATAATTTTTTTTTAAAAATGGATTTCCACAACATTTTAAAAAATTGTTTTCAACAAAATGATTCTCTTAAAAAAATTGATTTTAGAAACTGTTTGGAAAAAAATATTCCCAAAAATTTCAAGAATTTTTTTTTCACACAAAATGAAAAAATCACTTTTTCCAAATTTTTGAAATAAAAATTCGTGACATAGGTACCTATTTGAAAAATTTATGTTTTTGAAGAACTTGAAAAAATGGGTTTCAACAAATATTTTAAGAAAACAATTAATTTTGACAAATAAAAAAAACTTTGTCTTAATAAATTTATGAAAAAATCGAATTCAACAATTTTTCAAAAAATTGTTTTGAAAAGGAATGTTTTTTACAGCCAATTTTTGAAAAATTGATTCTAAAAAAATTTTAAAAAATTGCTTTCCACAAATCATAAAAAACAATTGGAAAATTTCAACAAAAAAAAATGTTCCTATAGAATTTATTTTTTAAAATCGTTATTTTCAACAAAAAAAATCAAAAATCTGCTGAAAAATTGATTTTAACAAATTTTCAAACTTGAATTTTTTATGTTCAAAAAAAACAGGACTATATACACCTTACGTTAGTCGTGAATTTTAAGTAAAATCATTTTCTCGCCGTTTATTGATCCAAGCTATCCGGATTGAAGAACCCAATTTCGGTCCCCTCTAGAGATAGCTGAAAACTTGAAAAGGTTAATATACCGTCTGACTGGAATTTAGTAAAATTACATACACGTCTGTAAACCGTTTTGTTACTGTCGCAAAAGTAGATTTTACACCGAAAAGAAGTCTAACGCGCGATTTAGCATCTGTTTAATGTTGATATTACTAGACGGTGTGCACTTTGTCTCGATGAACAACTTATATGAAAAGTTGCCTTGTGCTGTCGAGCTTATGAAAAGAGGAATGAAAGCAGAATAAATACGTCTTTTGTATGTCGCCTGTGAAAGAACTCCTAAGCTGGTCTTGATGAGTTTCGCAACAGAGAAACCATCGTTTTGGTCACCCCTTCTGTGTATATTCGCCCGTTTTACATTACACTCGCCGCTCCATCAACCTGCTTTTCAAGAATGTTATAAAATATCCAAATGAGTTGTATTAATCATAACCGTCAACTATGATGCTCATCTCCTCCGCAGCAATCTTACTCTTCGGCGGTGTGCTTTTATTTTCAATTTATTCTTAACGTTTTACAACGAAATATTTTCTCCAAAAATAGGCTGTACTACGAGTACGAAGTTACCACAGTTTATAATCGATTTTGAATTAATATTTCGGAATTTTCATCCCTGTACCAACAAAATATTTCACCAATTTTGCCATCTTATCGATGAAAAAGTTTTAAATTGGATGGCTGAGTCAGAAGCTGTTAGTTCGAATTTGGTTACGAAAAAAGCCTGAATTCTCTTTCAATTTCTTCGAATAATTATTGCATAATAGAAAGTTCGCCTTTGTTGATATCCGAGCCTCATTTAATGATTGTTTTTATCTTGAAATTTCTCAGAATATTTTGATGATTTTTTTAATACTTACTTATTCGTTTTAATTTTCTTGTCTGAATTTTCTTTTTCTAGTTTCTAAGAAATTGTTTTTTTTTTTTAGAAACGACGAGGTTTAGGGATCGCGAGAATTCGCGCAGTTTCAACTTCGCAATTTTTTATTACAGATAAAAACTTTTTTCCATTCGAAATTTTTTTCTCTTCTTGCGAATGAAACTGAAAATTATCTAATACAAATAGCTCTTATTTCTCTTCTTCTCTCATTGTATTTTTTTCAACTTGTCGCTGGGATGATGAAAAACGTCACGTCGCGTTGATACAATAAGGCACCAGAGATATCTAAATGGACTGTTTGCAAAAAAGGGGTGCTTTATGCATAGGGTACGAATTGAGAACTGGCCTCAGGCTCAACATAAAAGCAACAACCACCTCGTTTTAGGGTAAACGTTGATAATTTGGTTGGTTTTTTACAGTTAAAAACATACGTAATGTGTTTACGTTGTGAAAAAGCGAAAAGAAAAAAACACACAAAAAGACTTCATTTTATAATTGCTTTCGTTTGTGAGGGCTCAATGCGGTTCATTTTGAAATGGCAATTTTCTAAGATTATATTCACATAGTAACGTGGCCAGCGTCGGTAAATTTATACCAAAAACAAATCCTTTTTAGTGGCAAAAAAAATTAAACCTTTATACAACACTCCCTTGTTTTCGTTTTCGCTGGCATATGGCTTCATATATTTTAATTTGAGAGTTCTCCGTGTGTACATTCTTTTAGAAAAGTTTTTACGGTTACGTCAAGCCGTAAAGGTCTATAAAATGACCGCTTCGTTGTAATAAGGATAGCCTTAAGCTGTTTGCGAAAAAAAAAGCGAACTGAATAAATATTTACCGATTCGCGCCTCCTTGTTTGGTAATTTTCCAAAAGGTAAAAGAATTTCGCCACTAGAACGACAAATTTCCGGACGTTTTGGCGTTAATCTACTGGTAGCCTGCGTTCTACAGAGTATGCAATTTTATTAACAGGTTATTTCGGTGATTTATAGGCCGACGCGATGGACGAAGTCGAGCATGGAGGTGGTTGCCTTTTGCTAGAAGTGCGAGCCGCGCAGTTGGTAATGTTGTAAGATCGAACGTTAAACTACTAGTCTTTACGACATGTGTTTTCAACCTGCGTAATGCATTCCACAATCGTGTATGGTGTAAATTAGTCAATTTCCAGAGGTATAGGAAACGAATGCCACGGCGTGTTTGTTGGATTGACGTGAGAAGTGACGAAGGTTCTCGGTGATGTGCTGTGCGAAGTAAATGAAGATGTGTGATGGGTGTAACGAGATGACGATGTTGGAAATTATAACCGAGTTAGTTGACTCTAGACTGGAGAATATTTCGAGATTATAGGATGGCAGGGTGTGAGTGGGAGTGGAAGGTTGATGTTCGAATTTTTGATAATTCGACACATTGGTTATTCTAATGTGCCATTCGGCTTTGTTTGCGTGGTTTCAAAATTGTAATTGACATTGACAGTTTCAGAAATGAGTTGGGGTATTTGAAAGTTTTCTGATTCACAAATACGAATCTATAAATAATAACTGATTTTTTTTAAATCAATTTTTGCAATTTTTATTAACGATATTTTCCCAGATTTTAAAGAGAAATTTACAAAAAAAAAAAAAAAAAAAAAAAATAGATCTGAAAAAAAATATCGTAGAAATTGCTTTTCCACAAGAAAATCCAAGACGTTTTGAAGAAAGTGTTTTTTGACGTTTTCTGGAATTTTTGAACGAATTTTATGTAGACAATTTTTTCATCGATAAAAATTTCGATTTTTATCAAAATAAAAAAAAATTCAAAATTATTTTCAGAATTTAAAAAAAAGTTGAAAGAACCTCCTAGTCAAATTAGAATTTTCAAGATTTTAAAGAAATTTTCAAAAAGTTTTCAAGACAGACATTTTTAAAACAAAATCTGAAGAAAAATGATATATTTTTACAAAAAATTATTTCAACCATTTTTAAAAATTTTTAATAATAGGTACCTACCTAGTAAATTATTTTTCAACGTGATCAGGCATGATATTTTGATTTTCAATTTTTTTTAGTAACTCAATGTGACTATCTTTAGAAGAAACAGTTACATTACCCAAATTTTCAAGAAAATGGAGCTTACTCACCGAAATCGTAAGTTAGTAACTCCCCCCTCCTCCTCCTTCGCAGAAATTTTTTTTAAATGCTATCAAGAAGTTCTCTAAAAATGTTTTATTAGAAGGAAATATTTTGAAATTTTTCTGAAAAAAATTTCTTACACAATTTTTTGTTATAGTTTTTTAAAAAAAATATTTTAATACGATTTTCGGATTTTTTCATAAGAGTTTCTTATCAAAAAATAATTTTGGAAGATTTTTCTGAAAATTGAAGAAGTAAGAATGTTTGAATTTTTTTTTAGAGAAATTCTGAAATATTTCGTTTCAAAATTTTTTCTACATGATTTCTTAAGTTTTTTTTAAACTGGATTATTGATTTTTTTCTGAAAATTTTTTAAAATATAAATACAAATTTTCCTTGAAAATTTTTTTTAAAAACAATTTCTTGCAAATCAAAAGAAATGCTATGATTCTTAATTTTTTAATTTTAAAACAAGTGAGTATTTTCTTTCAAAACAATTTTTAGACGTTTTTTGAGAATTTAAAAAAAGTGGTATTAATAGGTTCCAGATTTTTTCCTGCAAAATTTGGAATTGTTTTTCCTAGAAAATTAAATTTTTTACACAATTTTTCAAAAATTTAAAAAGATGAGATTTTATTTATTTCAAAAAATTTTGAATCAAGTGCTTCCTTTCAAAAAAAAAAAAAAAAAAAATGGAGGTTTTTGTGAAAGTTGTTTTTACAAAATTTTGATTGAATTTTTGAGCTTGTACAACTCAATGGTAAATTGTTGGGTTAGGTTAGGTTTGGATGACATAAAAAAACTTAAATTTTTTTTAATAAATTCGATTTTTTAGACATTATGTCAGACATTTTGAAACTTGTAATTTTTTTGAAATTTCATGACTTTTGGACATTTTCTAGACAATTTGTCAGACATTCTGAAACTTATAAATTTTTTTAGAAAGATGACTTTCTGACATTTTGAAACAGAAATTTTTTTATTTAAAGAAATTTTCTTTATTTTTTTTTTTTTTAGAAAGATGACTTTCTGACATTTTGAAACTTAGAAATTTTTTAAGAAAGATGACTTTTAGACATTTTTTTTTTTAGACATTATGTCAGATATTTTGAAACTTATAAATTTTTTTAGAAAGATGACTTTCTGACATTTTGTCAGACATTCTGAAACCTAGAATTTTATTAGACTTTTTTGATTTTTAAATTTCTATGGAAATTAATATTCGTGACTTTTAGACATTTTGTCACAGAGTAAAAGCATATACTATGTTTCATACTTTCAAACGTAGTGTGGAAATAGAGCCAACCAGTGGGGTCCAGGGGGCATCGCCCCCTCTGGCGAGGCGCGAAGCGCCGAGTTTTTTTTTTTAAAAAAATTAGGTGGGTACTTATCTAAAAAAAAATGGAGATTTTTTTAATAGTAGGAAACTTTTTTTTTTAAGAATTTCGCAAAAAAAAAAAAAAAAACTCTGAAACATGCAAGTAACAAGATAAGAAGACAATGAGTATTCAGTAGATTATTGATATTTGAGTAATTACCGGTGATTCTACGGAAAATCACAAAATTACCGTAATAATTTTGCTTTGTGTAATTTATCATTTTTTTTTCTTTTTGAATTACCTATGATTCAACATACTTTTAAAAAATGATTCTACGACTTTAAGGAAGAATTTATACACAATAAGTTCCCGGTTTCCTGTCCCTTAAAAAGAGCAATAACCTGGAAATTTGGTATAATTGCGTCTTTAAAAAGCACCGTTGATCGTCTTCCGAAAATGGCGGAATATTTAACAGCGATTCTAATTAAATTCTTAATTATAGCACGTTCGAGCCAGAAAGCGAAATTCCGATAAGCTTACAAGGGAACTGTTTCGGGTACACAAGTACTACGTATACTATAAGTACGAAGGTTAATATTTTAATAAAATCTAATCTCTACCAATCATAAAACCTCAAGCCTTTATAGTTCAAATGCCAACATTCAGAGAAATTAATCTAAAAACCCGAGTAACTATTTCGATTGCGATTTCGTTGCTCGAGCACATCTACCTACGTGTTTGCATAAAAGGAATTATATAGGTAGACCCAACCCAAGTAGCACCGAATACCCAGCTTTTTACAAAGGTTTCATTTTCAATGTACGAGGAGTTCTGGAGACATGGTCGATTTGGACGATGGAGGCATTTTCTTCTGCCGGAGAAAATACACCGTTGTAATTAAAGAGAGATATAATAGTCTTAAATTTCGCTCGGTTCGATATCTATAAGGCTGGTGGCGAATTTCGCGACGACATTTATATAAAAGATGAGATAAAAAGTTAGCCCGTGTAATAGATTTAAATGACCCTAGATGATCGTAAAAGTACGTCGAGAAAAAGTTTGCCGATTAAAATACGTCGTACTTGGATACGCTAAAACCCCTTTTGCAGTATTCCTATATTGCAACGACGTAATCGAAGTTCAAAAACTTTACCATTGCAGCGAGCAAATTTTCAAAACACATTTGGAAATTAATACAGTTGTAAAAGTCATGCAGTAAAACTATCGCATAAAGTGAATTATTCGTCGAACAAATACTACGAGAACATTATGTGGTCGTATATACTTAATACTAAATAGTACCAAATAACACAGGTTTTCTGACTCGAGTGTGTAAATTTCTCGCAGACTGATTTACGAGTAATTTCGTACAAATTATTGTACAATTGAATTATTACCGCATTGAGACAGTACTATGCGTACTATGTACAATACGTGCGATCTTATATTTTGGATTCGAGTCAAAATTTACTTACGAAAGGCGCTCCAATGTAAATATTTTCCGATTGATGTCCGTTTAAAAATAAGATTTTTTAACCCGAATTATATCTGTAGACTCGAGAAATTTATAAATAGGCGATTCTCCTTCGCGGATTCCATCAAATCGAATCGATAATAAAAAATACAAAAAAATCTTACCGTATACTGTTAACATGGCCGGCTCGCTGAGTCTTTTGGCTGCGATGTTCTCGGCTACGCAAGTATAATTAGCTGTATCTTGTAGTCGAGCTTGACTGATTAAAAGGTGGCCCTCGTTGGATTGGATTATATTCGTATCGGCTGGATCCAATGGAAGGTTATTCCTTAGCCAGTAAACTTTCGGCGCTGGGATGCCCGCTGGTGGAATACATCTCATTTCTACTTGTTTGTCTACTTCTACTCGAGTCGGATAAGGCGGTGTATCGAATTGTTTTTTCAGAGCTGTAAAAATAATGAAAAAAAATCATTAGAGATGATTGATGTAATATTTTTGATTTTAATCGATCTAGATTGATTTTTCGATAAGTGGTCCGATTTCAGTGGTACAATTTTTGTGATATTTTTGAAAATTTTTAATATTTGAAAAATTATTTTTCATGTTAATTTTACTGATTTTCTTGCATTATAATTTTCTATTTACAAAGTAATTCAGTTACTTCAATTCAGAAAATTTTTATACTTATAAAAAAATTATTTATTTATTTTCCCAAAATCAGGTATATCAAGTTTTGCATGCAATTTTTAAAATTTTAGCAACATTTAAAATTTAATCAATTTTCAAAAATTCAACAAAATCCTCTAAAGTTTTTAATAACCCAATTCATAAAAATTGACAAATTTTTAAAATTCATAAAAGTTTTAGAATTTACAACGATATACAACCCCAAATTTATTTCAAATTTTTGAAGTTTGCTACAAACTAAAATTTTTTAAATTTATAGTTCATTGAAATCAAATCAATTTGAAATATTATATATATATTTTTTTCAAAATCAGCAAATTTTTCTGAAATTCAGAAAAATTATCGTTTTCAAAAATTCAACCAAATAAATATTCCAATGGATTTTCTATTAAAATTGATAAATTATGATAAAAATTATGAAATTTATGATTTTCAAAAATTTGGCAGTTTTTAAAATTATGGTAAAAATTTGTAATTCAGTTATTTTAAAATTTTGATAAATGGAATTTAAAATTTTTAAACTTTGTGAAAATTCAAAATTTTGGTCATTTGGAATATCTTAGGTAATCAATAATTATTAAGTATTTGGTCAATTTTTAAAATCTGAAAAAATCTCAAATTTGGTAACTTTTAAATTATATTAATTTTATTTTTATTTTTAACTTCAACTAAAATGTTCCAAAATTGTCTACAGTAAATTCATAAAGATTAATGAAAATTTTCAAAATTTGATTATTTAATTCATTTTTCTAAGAATTTTGTGGGGTCCATTTGTATGAAATTTTTAATCATTAAAACTAAAGTTTCGCAAATTTTCATGTTATTGAAATTTTATCATTTTACAATTCCAATTTTTTTTTCAAAATTTTGATTTTTCAATACTCTTATTTTTTTCAAGATTAACTGGCATGATATTCTAGTTTGCAAATTTTCAGTGATTTTAGTAGGGAAAATGATGACCCAAAATTTGAAATAAAGAGCACGTTGGTGTCCTAAAACAATCGTTAGTTTCTTGAGAACGAGAAAAATTCGAAAATTTACTTGACAAGTAATTAATTCAAAAACATCATTAATTTTTTCAAAAATTCACAGAAAATTCTCTTGTTTTTTTTTCTTCTTTTTTTAGAATGAAATAGGTATCTCAAAATTTTTCTGAAATATTTTCTTTAAAAATAAAATTTGGACGTTAATTATAAAAAAATTTGTAGTACTTGATTTTAGGAAATAATACTCTTGAATTCATTTCAGAAAAATTTTGAAAATTTTCTTTTCATAAGATTTGAAAATTTTTGTGAAATTATCAAAAATTATCTGATATGTTTTTTATTGTTCTTGTTGTTTTTGTTGTTTTAGAAAAATTTTCAATATTATTCTTTCTAAAAATAGATTTTTTTCTCAAAATTTAAGGAAAAAATTTAATGATGGAATATTTGAATTTTTTAGGAGAATTTTCTAAAGATTTCCTCTCAAAAATAATTTTTTTTTATAGGTATGATTTTCTGTGAATTAAAAAAAAATTGATAAGATTTTCAATTTTTCAGAATTTTTGAAATGAACATTTTTTTTCAAAAAAAAAAAAAATTTAGAAAATTTTTTGTTAAAGTTTTATTAAAAAATTGTGATTGAATTCTTGATTTTTTAGAAAAATTTATTTGCAAAAAATGTTTTAAAATAGTTTTCTGTTTTCATTATTTCTTATTTTATTTTTAAAAAATTTCTATTAGGGTTTTTGATTTTTTACAGCGAATGAAAATTATTTTCAAATTCATTTTGTTGCGTAGCAAATGAAATACGACAGTTTTAAATAAACTAAAGCGTCCAATAGACTTTTAAAAGAAAAATTATTCTTTTTATCTGAGATATAAAATACCTACTTAAGTATAGAAAAAAATAAATTAAAAAAAAAATAGGAAGATGAAAAGTGACTTTTAGTGACTTTTTTACGAGATTTGACCACGATGTGAAAAACAGATCGAGATATTTTTAAAATTATTTTTAATTTATAGGTACCTAAACATTTTTTTTGTTCAAATTTCTAAATTTTAAAAATTGTTTTAAATTTCTGAATTTGAAATTTTTTCGGTGTTTTGATTTTTGATTTTTTATCAGTTTTCAATTCTTTTCAATTTCAATTTTTTTTTTTTCAATCTGAATTAATTTTTATCATTTTTGTTTAAATTTCTAAATTTAAAAAATTGTTTTAAATTTCTTAAATTTGAAATTTTTTTGATGTTTTGACTTTTTATTTTTTATCAGTTTTTAATTCTTTTCAATTTATTTTTCTTTCAATTTTTTTTTTTTATTATTATTTTTTTTGCTATCTCACGACCGTAATTATACTTTAATTTGAGTATTCATCAGTCTAATTACTAAGTTAATCCACTTTCTATTAATTTAGTCAATCAGACTGTTTTAATTTCTCTATTAATTGTCACCCACTTTCAACGCTGTATTTATACCGCTTCCATCCAATTTCCAGGATAAAATCCTAATTAACGTAAAATTATCGAAACTCTCTCATCGTCGTAATTGAAGTTGATTAAAAACCGCAATAAATTACAACGAAGCTCTTCGCTACATTTGGGTATCGGTTTACTCGTACTTCTCATTTACTCTACTATTTTGCAGTTAATCGGCTTAAAAAGTTGCGCGGATTTGGTACCGATAAAACCTATCATTTACAGTCATCAGCATGGTATAGCGGAAAAGTCTCACCGCGAAAACCGTATCCTGGGAAAGTTTTAGGTAATCAGCCGTTGTGAAATTTTTCTATCGCCACTTATCAGCAAAGATAGGCAAGATGGGGTTATAGTGGGAGACCATGGGATCGGATATAAATCAGTGGCAAAACAAGTCTAAGTGCTGTTTACAAGGCGCAAAGCAACCCTCAAATTATCGAGTAAAGTTTGTGCGGCAATGTACATAAACTCGGTCGAAGCACACTTATGATATACTCAACGTAGATTAGTAAATTGTCCATAAGGCGAAAATACTATTACTCGGAGCTCGGTACATTACAAAAACTGTCCATAGCCGAAAACTAAAAGTAAATAAGACAACAAGGACGCGGTTTAACTATGATAGCGCTTAATGGAGTGCAGACTCTGAACGTATATCTTGTAAGATAAACAAAAAGATTGAATTTCCTAGCCGATTCCGCGTGTTTGTTTTTGCTTGTCCCTTTACTATAGATATATAGAACCTAGAGAAGAGATATCAAACCGAGCTCTGTAGAGGAGGTCCTCTATTTATTGTCGAATACACGTATATAATACGAGCTCGAGAAGCGTACAGCACAAGGCCCTGCTAGCTACGTAAACAAAAACCAAAACTCTACTCTTTAAATGCTTAATCGAATAGAAAAGAAGAAAACTTCTTCGGTGAGAATCTTAATTATCCGACGACCAAATCCATTAGCGCGGTAAGTTGGAAAAAAATAGGCTCCGGCGAGATATTCATAATTAAGAAGTATCTCTTATACCTTTTCTTCTTCTTTTTTATCCTTTCAACGTTGTAGCGCCATCGCCACCAAAACAGAATAAAAAAAGGAGAAGAAAAAAACCCAGCGGGTGAAATTTTTAATTAAAAGGAACAAATTAATGGTATCCGAAAAACTCGGTTTCACATTTGTCGTAATACACCGTCAGCGAACAAATAACGTTTGATGAGTGAGGCTGAGCACTGAGAGGAGCACATATCTCCCAAAAAACAAACACATCTACGCAGAGTCGACGAACCAGCCATCACCATCGCATCGGTATAGTGGTTGCATGTAATTACAATAACGATAATCGTTCATTTATCATGTACTTTGGGGGTTGCAAATGACGGGGCGGAGTACCATCACAAAAACCAACACAGGCTGACAAAATGCCGCGTAAACCTATGTGAAACAATATGATGAATGAATAGTAGCAAAAGCATATGCGCCGCTGCCATGCCGTTGAATGGCCCGCACCACGCCGCCCAGCGTGGTCGTGGCGTTACCGCACCACGTATTTAATCATCTTTGCTCAACAAAATGCTATAAAAGAGAGAGTAACTACACTTTTCTTACGGCCATTCACTCAATTTAAAATGCATTAACGGTTTGAAATTTATTGTTTTACATGATCCGCTAAACTTTCCGACTATTCATCTAGTCCGTCGAGTTGCGTTTTTCCGCCATCCCCCTTCTGTCCACCAGACAGGGAAGGAGGAACGTGCCTGTGCCTCCGGACTATGTCAGTTTTTTTCGATCTCCGACTAACTAACCGCAACCCGTATTCTAACTTCTAACTTCACTTTTCTAATTCCAACTCGAGCTCCAATGACGTGTAAATAATATTTTTTTGATTTAATAATAAATAGGTACGTTGCGGGGTAATTTGAATAATATAAACTGTTTGGGATCGGCTTTCGGTAGATGATGAAAAATACTTTGAATTTTTTATTTAAGTGAGTGTAATTTCTTCACAAAGGGATAATCAGTTTGGTGATTGGTGAAGTGGTGCAACATTCAGTCAATTTTTCAATTTGAAAAGATTTTCAAGTCGTGAAGTTGTTATCACAGCAATGTTTTTTTAGAAAAACCTACCTTTTTCAATTTTTTTTTCTTGTAATAAATTGAAAATCCTTGATTTTTTTTTTTGAAACAATAGGTGAAAAATTCTCATTTTTTCAAAATAAAAATTCTACTTTTTTCAAAGAAAAAAGGCAAATTTTTTGAGGAAACAAAATCTCAATTATTCTGGAGTACAAGATATTTCTCAAATCTTTGTAGAAAAAAGTACCTACCTTGTTCAATTTTTTGGAGATCAAGAGATCATACTTATTATTCAAATGTCTTGAGGCAAAAAAATCTCCTTTTTTCGTAAAAAAATTCTTAATTTTTTTGCAATAATTTTTTTTTTTTTTTTTGAAATATCACCCTAGAATTTTTTTTTTGAGGTTAAAAAATGAGCTGAAAAATCGTAAAATTGTTTTGAATGGGACATGCATCGGAACACGGTTACTTTTTAGTAATTTGGTTACTTTTTTAAAGGCAAGGTTACTTTAGTTACTTTTGGACTCATTTTGGTTACTATTTAGTCAAAAATCTGACGAACAGCTGCCATTAAAATTTAAAATTTCTTTAAAAACGTTTTGAAAGTTTTTTTCAGAGATTTTGCTTCCAAAAAATTTGAAATATTTTATTTAAAAATGAATTAAGTAAGGTCAGTTGGGGTAACTGGGCCACCGGGGTATCTGGGCGCCATTCTCTTCCTAATTCCCTCCAAAATCGTCTTGACGTAAATGGTTGGTTGCATGGTAACACTGACATCGTAAGCCCACCATAACAATTATCATTCGGTTCCTAGCTCCCCTTGAGGAGGCCTCATTAATTTGAGTAACATGACATGGCCCAGTTACCCCCAACAACTGTGGCCCTGTTACCCCAAAACTCAGATTTGAGTGGGGGTAAGTGAATTACACATCTTGAATCTTCCTTAATAAAAAAAAAATTTGGTGGCCCAGTTACCCCATTTTTCGGAGTAACTGGGCCACCATTCTTTGTGTAGAGTGAGGTGTTCCTCAGCTCAGGTATGTGCTTCACCCTCAAAATCAAAAAAGTGAGCGTACCTCTATGACACCCCTCTACACGTCCCATTTGAAGATTTAAGTTTATTCTTCACTAGTGAGGCATTTTTGAATAAAGATTTTTTAGAGTTGTAAAAACGTGGCCCAGTTACCCCAACTGACCTTAATTGAACAATTTATTGAATCTTCTTTTAAAATTGAGATTTTTTCTGCTCGAACTTCAGGAATATTTATTTTGTACTTATGTATTGAAATTCAAGGTAGAAAAATGTTTGCTCCTAAAAAAATTGAAAGTTCTTTTATAGGCATTTTTCAAGTCAGTATGAAAAATTGTGATTTTTTTCTTGAAGAATTAAGATTTATTCTTGTCTAAAAATGAGCCACATTTCTTGAAAAAAAAAATGTAAGTAGATAAGCCGTATTTTTTTGAAAAAATTGAGAAATTCTTTTCTCGGCAAATAAACGATTTTTTCTCAAAATTTCTTTTCAAAAAAAGTAGAGGCCGTCGAAGAATCAAACCGATTTCTCCTCATTAAAAACTTTTTTTTTTAAATGAGAATACCTAGTAATTTTTTCAATTAAAAAAAAAATGTGTTCGAAGTATTTGAAAATTATGTTTGAAAAATAGAGAACTCCTCAAAAATGAAACATAAAATCGTTTCAACTCGTGAACTTGAAATGCTTCAAAAATTTGATATTTCTCAAATGAGCAAAACTTTCCTTTTAAAAATTTTGAAAAGTTGTGAATTTCACATGTTGAAAAATTGTTTTTTTGTGGAGAATGAAGACTTTTCAAAAATTAAATTTTTTTTGTATCTACTCATTTTGCAATAAGCCAATCAAAAAATTGATTTTTTTAGACTTTAAATTCTTAGGCATTACAATTTTTATAAATTGGAAATTTTTTATTTGAATAAACATGAATTTTAGGAACGACTATTTTTTTTAAATTAAATATAAATTGTTTAAAAATCAAAAAATTGAGAATTTTAAGTTTAATTTTTCGAAATCCAGAACTTTTTAGAAATTACAAATTGTTAATAAATTTAAATTTATAGAAATTAAAAATTGTTTGAAAAATAAAAAAAAATCGGGAAAAAAATTTAAAAATTAAAAAAAGGACAGTATTGTTTGTAATTTAAAATTTTTCTAAAATTCACGTTTTTTGAATTCAACAATTATTTGAAAACTGAAAACTATTTCAAAACAAATAAGAGTTCAAAAACTTAAAAAAGTTGATATCAAGTATTTTCAAGAAAATTTTTTTTTTGAATTTTCAATATTGAGTTCAAAAAAAATTAAGATTTGATAGGAACTCAAAAATTATTTATTGTGAGCTTCTCAAGAATTGAAATTTCCTATGATATAAAAATTGAGCACCTATTAAGCCAACTATTCTATTAAAATTCGTCATAATTATAGA
This sequence comes from Balanococcus diminutus, assembly GCA_959613365.1. NCBI lineage: Eukaryota > Metazoa > Arthropoda > Insecta > Hemiptera > Pseudococcidae > Balanococcus > Balanococcus diminutus. The sequence continues at coordinate 29,522,648 of OY390715.1, read as the reverse complement.
AAAAGAAAAAATGCATGAATTATTATTTTTGAATTAAAAATTTTGATTTTTTCAAAATTTTTACCATTGATTTCAAGAGTTGTGAAACGTCAAATTTAGCGAAAATATGAGAAAAACTGTGACGAGGGGAGGGGAGGGGGTTATGAGTCATTATATTCAAATGGAAATGGAAAATTTTTGGTTACTTTTTTCCATAATTTTGGTTACTTTTTTTGAAATTTCAGGTTACTAAAGTTACTTTTATTTTTTCAAATTTCGCTCCGATGCATGATGGGAACATTATTCAATTTTTTTATTTAAAAAAATTTACGTTGGGGTGACTTTTTTCAGGTAATTTTTTATAGTAAACAATTGTTTTTAATTTTATCTTGGAAAAAAATTCCCAATTTTTTGGAATAACTTTTTCTTATTTTTTTTATTTTATGAGTCAGCATGGAAAAAATTCTCATGATTTTCAATTTTTTTGCGACAATCGTTAGGTACTTAAACGTAAAAAATGATTTTTGAAAATTTTTTTAGTATTTAAATTTTTCACTCCGCTCCCCGTCCCCACCCCTCAATAATTTCCTCCATCCTACGTTTTCACGAAAAAAGGAAAAATTATGCTAATTCGTGTCAGTTTCGCGATCAAAAAACCACTCGAATTATCAGAGTTAGACAAACACACAAAGTGTTTGTAAAAACAAACTCTAGCATGTGTCCATTGAAGCGTCGCTCTCTGAATATTATTGTTATCAACTCGAAGAACAACGAGACTAGGAGATGATCATTTTAATAAAACTACACAGAGTACATCTAGGTGTTAATTCAGGATCACGACCATGTCACTTTTTATGTCACTCCGAATAATACCAAATGGTGCCTTGTTAACATTAGAACGGCAGAGGGAAAAATAAGTATAACAAAACAAAAAAAAATTAATAACAATAGCAGTTAACTTCGTAACCTGTCGTGTTACCATAATATTCTAAAACACGCATCATGCATTTATCCGCATATTGTCTTTGTTATGTCTTTTAACATGATAAGTAAGACAAGATTACCGAACAATGGTAGTCGTGAAATTATATTCAACTCGAAAGGGATTACTTGTATTAGACAAATGCGTGTCTCTGCTACACACAATTTATATACGTTTACCATTTACCATGTAGCACCTTGATTGTTAAAACGCTACTCGTCTGGATGTAATTAGAGGCGTCACACCAGAGATGGAAAATTTACCATCGCTAAAAATACCTACTCGTCATCGTCTTTTCTCAACATGGTAAATTTTTTTTTTTCAAAACAAATTGCTTTCGATGTTTAATTTTAAAATGACTGGAGGGTGCTAGCGAAAAAAAAATCGTAAAAATATATAAAACTCGAGACAACGTAAACCAGAACACTTTAAAAAGACCGAAAAACCGGGAGTAATTATATACAATGTATATGAATAAGTATAAAATATCTTCGATATATCAAACACGGTGCAATTTAATGACACGTACGAAAAATTTATTACTCGAGTTTTCACGCTTTGAATTCGCCCACCCTGGTGTCTGGTGCTGATTGTAAATGTTGCCAAAATTATCTATAATATTTCGATTACATGGTTTTATTCGCTAGAGTTTACTCAATTTGTTCACATGATGGTAGATTTGTGTTGTTGAATTTTATTTTACCAAGTCTAATAGTGCAAAGATAATTGATATTCAAATTTGGAGGAGAGGGAGAGGTCCAATCGAAATTTTTGTAATAACCAAAATTTTTCTTATGACGTCAAGCTACAATTTTTGTTTGAAATTTTTTTCAATTGGACCCCTCCCTCTCCACCTTTTTTGCATAATACTTTGAAGATACTAATAATTAAAAGTTAGGAGGAGTGAAGTAGGAAGGAACAAATTAAAAAATTTTCAATTAAAAGTTGTAGATTAAGATCCTAAAAATAATTTAGATTGTTATAAATTTCACATACCATCAGCGTAGTTACTTTTTCAAAATGGGGAGAGGGGTCCAATCAAAAAAATTTTCATACAAAAGTTATAGAATGAGGTCCTAGAAATAATTTTTGTCATTATAAAATTTTCGATTAGGCCCTTCCCTCCCCTCTAATTTCACATAATATAACTTAGGTACTATATGATTAAAAACTGGTTTAGGGTAGGTAGGGGGCCAGTTGAAAAAATTTTCAAACAAAAGTTGTAGTATGAAGTTTCAGAAATACTTTTGGTTATTACAAAAATTTCGGTTGGACCCCTCCCTCCCCTCCAATTTTGAATATCAACTATCTATGTAGTATTGAACTTGGTAAAATTCAAGAACTACGATCCACCACCGTGTTAACAAAAGTAAACTAGACAGTAGTGTTTTATTCCTCGCTTCTTTTCGTTTCAATTTAAAAACTGACAAAAAATCGAGTCGCGAAATTAATTTCGTACATTCGATTTTATTTCACGCGTCGTTGCTTCGCCGGATAAAGTATCAGATAACGTGCAAATCAGAGGGAAGAAACCAAGGGGGTATTGTTTTTTAACGTTTTTTGGCGAAAATAAAAAAAGGAGAGAATTTTCCCTTAATCCCCGATTTAATTAATTGACTGTTTCACGAGCAGCTCGCAATAATGCTTTGTAATCTCGGAACGGCGCTTTAACGAGTCAAGGTTGTCTCCGAAAGTGAAGATTTGAGGGTTCGTACTCGGAGTGAAAATACGTATACGTCTTTTAGGGAATCTCATATCAAGGTTGGAAGTTTTGAATATACATGAAAGTTGAAATGCAAATCATCGCGAGTTCCCCTCCGGGTGACGAGAAATTTTCGCACATATTTGACAGAATAAACAGAGCGACAAATTTTTTTCAAAACGCCAAATTATTAGCCAAACTGCGAAATAGCATCGTTTAAGGGGTGTGTAAATATGTCAGACAGGCGTCACTTGTGAATCCAATTATGTAACCCTAATGCTGATCCGTTGCGAATTTATTTCGTTTCGCTACCAATAAACTCGACGATACATCAGCCATAGATTTTTTTTCTTGCTAGTCTTAAAAATAGTTCCTTTTTTATCGTTAAATGTATCTAGCAAGTTTTTCGGTTCGTCTTCTTTTTTTCTCGCTTCCTCTATAACTTATTCCTTTACTTTTCTTATTATTAATTGATGTTTACGAAGGAAACTTTTTCATTGTACGAGATCGTAAAAAAATGCCATAAACTTTAACCGCACAGTGTACCAGTTGCTATAAAAATATCAAATCAACAAGCAACTATTATTGATAGCAGAACGCCCCCTAGTTTTAGTTTACATCGTTGCTCGCCGACTGTAATTATGGAATTCGCGATTTGCAAACGTGATTCGTTGAAATTTTCACTGCGAGTTGCGCGAGCGAATTTTTTTCCTCTTCTTCGAAGTAATCATTTCTACATAGACGAGCGAGCATTAGTTCTTCTTTATTGTAGTTTTTTCCTCGCCTTTCCTCTCCTGGCGCCCTTCTATGTACATACTCATTATGATCTCGCTGTTAGGACGCCAAGTGAACTGAATTAACAAGATTTTACAATTTGACAGGTCGAAGATGATGGTGCTCTTACGAGCAAATACTCCAGTTGAGATTTGCATTCTTGTCTAAAGACAAAGCTTCCTGTACAGTAAAATACCCTCGTGACGGATTTGATTAGATCGAAATGATTTCAAACGGGTTGGAAATTCGCAATGAATCTCTATTCCCAGAAGAGTATTCATTTCTCGGTGCCAATGGAATTTGAAGATTTGTTCAATACTAACACAATAACATACTATAAGATAAGTCACCATGACGGTGGCATAATTCATTGCATTAGGTTAACTACATAATAAATGCATTATTGCTTCTTGCATAATGTGTGAGTAATATCTCAGTGACAGCGAGAGTCGAGCAAGGCCTCAGGGCAAAAATTTTGCGGGTATTTTTTTCTCAGTTTGGAACTTTCCTCAAGTCGATGTCATTCAATTTTTTTGTGCCACCTTTGAACAATTTTCACACATTACATTTCTCGATAAAGTTTTGGGCAAAAATCTCTCATTCTGAATTTCCTACGAATATATCAAAATTATTTTTAAGTAAAAAAAATTGCTGAAAGCATCTCATTTTATTTTTAGAAATACATTGCAATTTTTTTGTAAGGAAATTTCAATTTTCTTGGAGCATGAAAGAAAAAGTCTCATTTTTTGGACAAAAAAAATTAAAATTTTTTGAGCATTAGCATACCTGAAGTCTTTCAATTTTTTGATGTTAAAATCTCTTAATTTTTATGCAGAAAAAATCTTTGTCATTTTTTCAATTTTTTTTTAAAAGTAAAAATTCTCCATTTTTTCAGAAATACACTCCAATTCTTTAGCGGAAATTTCAATTTTTTGGAAAAAATCGCGTTTTTGAAAATGTTAAGCCTCAAAAAATTGAAAAATTCTTCTGCTAGTTCTGCTGTAATTTTTTTTGGAAAATTTTGCCATTTTAAAGTAGATGTTCTGTCCAAAAAATGAAGATTTCTGAAAAATTGAAAGGATTTGCGTTTTTCTTTATTTAAAAAAAAAATGTAAAACTTTTTTCAGGCTGACTCCAAAATTGTTTATTCAAAAAAAAATTCTTTCTCAGATAAAATTTAACAATGATTTACTCTAAAAAAATTACCGTATAAATCACGCCCTCCCACTCGAAAAAATTAAAAAAAAAATTATTGTAAAAAATTGAAAAAAATTCTCTATTCAAATGGATTTTTAGATTTTAGCACAGTATATGCTTTTACGGAGACCAAAATGGAAAAAAACGACAGGAAAATCCGAGACCAAAATCCGACCCCATTGGGTTAGGTTAGGTTACATTAGGTTAGGTTTGGATAACATAAAAAAACTTAGAAAATTTTCAATAAATTCGACTTTTTAGACATTATGTCAGACATTTTGAAACTTGTAAATTTTTTGAAATTTTACGACTTTTAGACATTTTCTAGACATTTTGAAACTTGAAATTTTTTTATTAATTTAATGGCTTTTTGATATTTTATTTAAAAAAAATAAATTTTACGACTTTTAGATATTTTATCGGACATTTTGGAGTAAAAGCATATACTATGTTTCATACTTTCAAACGTAGTGTGGAAATAGAGCGAACCAGGGGGGGTCCAGTTGGTTCATTTTTTAACCTCAAAAATGAGAACTTTTTTGGGCTGGTTCCAAAAAAAAAGAAACGAAGGGAGCATTATTTTTATTCCAAGAAATTTTTTTTTAAAAATTCCAAAAAAATGAGATTCTTCATTTGAATAATAAATATGATCTCCAAAAAATTGAGTAATAACAAAGTATTTATTTAGGTATACAAAAATTTGAGAAATATTTTGTACTCCAGAACAATTGAGAATTTTTTCCCCTTAAAAAATTTGCACTTTTCTTCGAAAATACTAAAAAGTAGAATTTTCGTTTTGAAAAAGATAAGAAATTTTCACCAATATTTTTTTCAAAAATTGCACTCAAGTACTTCTATGAAGTAAATTTGCAAAAAAAGTCAAAATTGTTTATCACTGTTTTTTTAATTTATTTTTTTGAAGTTTTTTACAAGTTTAATTTTTTTATTTAGGTATATTGTATTTTTTCAGTACAAAGTTTATTTTAAATCGAATTTGCATTGAAAAAAAGGAGTGAATGAATAAACTAAAATGAATTGAAAACAAATTTTGACTGTTTTTTTTTTTTTTTTTTTTTTTTGCAGATTTACCTACAGTTGAAATTAGTGTAATTTTGAAAAAATGATTACGTGAAGAATTTTTCTAAAATGTCTATTTCCAAAATTTTTTAATCCTTTCAAAAATGATCTTAAAAATTTAAGATGAATCAAAAACCTTTTTGAAACACAATTTTTATTATCTTGAAAACTTCACTTCCTTATATCGTAATAAATTTTTGTAAATCGCCTCATTAAAAATTTATTGAAAATTTATTAAAAAAAACCGTCATAAAGTTCTATTTTTATACGACCATTCAACGTCCAAGAAAACACGAAAAAATCGAATTCTTGACTCTGCCGATCGATTAAGATCAAAAACAACATTTTTTGGACACGAAAGTAATCACATTCTATCGCCACATTAATCTATCTCCGGTCGCCTGTAATTTCGCGTAATTTATTTCTCGTTTCATTGATAAAATTTTACAATCGCACGGACACGTACTATGTATACTGTACATCTATATAATAAATCAAGGAAACAAAATAATTACATTAAATGTCCGAGTAAATTGTAAAACTTTTTGCTACATTGAAACATACTACATTTGGATAGTTTCCAAAATATGTCAAATTGACGTTCTAATGGTCGCGGCGAGAGAGAAAGAAAAAGAATGAGAAAGAATCCCGCTAGATAGACCCCGAAGATTATATCCAAATTAAAGTAAACGATATAATACATTAAAGTAAATGTTTATTTTTTACCCATAGTTTACTCGTAACTTTTGTAAACGGAGAAGTCGCTTCAATGTCAAACATGTTGCTCTTTTTAAGAAAAAAACCTGTTGAAAAATTTATTCGTCGAAAAATTCACGCGACTGGGCGATTTTACACGAGTCGAAGAAATTTCTACTCGCAATAATTCATTTGGAAAAATATTTCGTTGAAATAAATACAGCTTCTTATCGTAGGCATATCGAAACGCACGAAGGGGTGGGAGGATTTACAGCCTAATTACACCTTCGGATTAGAGAATTTTACCACTTGTTAACACGAGTGAGTACTGTTGCGGAGAAGAATTCTTCCGAGACGAAAGAAGGAAATCTTGTACAAACATAAACACGACCATCTCCGATGTCAATGAAAAATATTTCTAACAATGACGAATGGCTGTAATAAATCATATAAAAAAAAAATCCTCTGTATAAATGAGAAAATCCTACTAGGAGGAAAAAAAAATCACCACTTTTGTATCGTACACTTTACACGTTCCGCTGCATTAGGATATTTCTCTCTTAATTAATACAAACGTGACCGGAAAATTCAAACAAATTCACACGTGTTTTCGTTCAAAGTCACAGAATTCAATATGCTAAGGCCTGAAATTTTTTGACATGTGACGGGTAACATTTGTTGATAAGCGATTAAAAGTCATGAAAGGAGGGAATATTACTTTGAAATAGTGTCGTTTTGGAACCGATACCGTGCCGGGGGTAGGTATACATATTTTAAAAGACGAAGACGACTCCAGGGGGTTTATTTATAAGTGGCGGTTTACAAGCAGGTTATCTGGGGCTCGTTACGAAATCATAATAATATAATATCCATTTTAAACTAATTAACAGCAGACTGGAATAGGAGGAGTTGTTAAAATGCAAGCGTAAAGTATTACGTTGCTTTTTACCCGAGTGCCAGTTCTCAAATGACAAAGTATTTCCTGCTACGCGTCGTCTAATGAGAAAACTTTAAGCAGCCTTGTAATTATTAAAAGTTGAAAATTGCGAGGCTTGCGTTGTTGCTTAAATTTATACCTAAGTATTTCTGTTGTTTTTTTTCTTCACCTTCTTACCGTTTTTGAAAGCTTTAAAAGGTGAGTATTAAAAATATTCGCGTATGCGAGACGTTTTCGAAAGAAGTGAGGTAAGGTAAGGTATGCAACAGATTAACGTGGTGTCGGTTTGATAAATAACATAGGCCTACATCTTTGGTTTTTTGGGCACGCAAAAAGGCTAAAATTAATTGAAGTCATTTAGGCGGTAAGGAAATTTTTTCGTTAAAATCGTGTTTACTCAATTTCACGCGTACTTACCAAGAAAATACCAACGTCTGAGAGAAATGCCAATCATACGTACCTATGTGTATCGTAAGCTGCGAGAATGTTGAAACGTGATTTCACGCTTTGCTCTAAATTTACCCACTCTAGCACGTGGAAAAATTGAAGTCTGTAAAAACAGACCGTATGGTTATTATAAAAATAAAAATAATACATCGAGTGAGCGTAATTCCAAAACGACAGACCATTTTAAAGATTTTTTGAAAATGCAAAAATCTGATAATTTTTAGAGCTCGAGTAAAGATCATTTTTTTATTTTTAAAAAATATGAGGTAAAATAACGAGAAAAATTTAAAGAAATTTCAATTCAATTTTTCAAATTCTGAACAAAATTTAGGAAGTTGGGTTTGGAGTTTTTTCAATGAATGTTTTACTTGTTTTCAGGCATTAATTTCATAATTTGGAATACTGTAATTTTTTTGAAATTTTATAAAGTGTTTCTATGTATTGCAATGTACTGGGTGTCCCAGTAGGTAATGAATAAAATAGCTTGAGATTTGGATACAACCAAGTGTCACTTGCTTAAAACTTTGTGTACACATGGTGCCTAAATTTGAAAATGAAGGAGCTATACAAAGCTTTGAAAATTGTAATTTGCCAAAAAAGTCGGTTGACAACACTGCTTTCAAAAAATTTTCGACATCGACAGTGGATATCTCATTTAAAAAACAAAAAAAAAATCCAAGCGCGTTCAGTTGCCTCTGAAATTGAAGTAGTTAGATCAATACGAAATTTCGGTCAAAAATATTGCCTACCTCAATTTATCATGGTACACTTATGAAGTTATGACATGAAAATTGCAAAATTCCATCAAGACAATTACAAGGGACAAGGACAAGTGTAAATTTTGAAAGGAACAAAAAAAGTCATGTGAAAAATTTGCCTTTCTTTGAAAATGAAGGCACTATGGAGCCTTGAACTTGGAAAATAGGTACCGATTTTCGAAGTTTTTTAGCCCCTTCATTTTTGAAGCTAGGCATATTTTTTACGTAAATTTTTTTTGTTCTTCTTGAAAAGTTACAACTGTTTTATTTATTATCTGGAGGTAATTTGAAAATTTTTGCAAACCATTGCCCCTTCAAAATCAAGATAGAGTTATATCCAAATCTCAAGTCTGGTTAGGACACCCTGTATATTTATACGTAATGGTAAAAATAAAGCCTCGAGCAAGACTCCTAGGTGTCATTCTGCAAGGAATTTTATTTGAGTGTTGAGAGTAGTTAAAAAAAATTATCGCTTAGGTTACGATACAAATTATCTATTTTGCAACTGGTTTACTGTGGCGCATTCTTAATTAGTAGATAGAATTTTAAGTAACATCAAGTTTGCAAAGTGTTAATTTGAATGATATTTCTTTTCTGTTTAAGATTCCCAGCTTTTACTTGTTGATGACCTAAGACGTGTTCTACGTTTACTGATCCCCAAAGAGTAAGTACTTACCAATTTCTTTACAGAGTTTGGTGAAATTCGAATCAACGTCGACTTTTCCAAAAAAAAAAAAAAAAAATGTTTTTTTGGTGAACATTTTTTTAAGTGAAAAATATTTAAAAAAAAGACTTGAATCATATGATTTTTCAAGCAAAGAAACTTTTGTGCAACAGGTAGGCAATTTTTCATGGTGCCTCTTATTTTTTATTTTTATTTTTTTTTGGAAATCCATGACCTTCTCCATAATCATTTTTTTACATTTTGTCCAAATATTGGGTGTCTTATATCATTTTATTCATGTTTTATTCAGAGAAGGGGCGGGGTCACTGAAAATTCTGAAAATGTTCAACTGAGTTTCCAAAAAGAAATTGGTTGCAAAGGCGAATTTTTTTTAATACTTGCGATTTTGGATGAGAAAAATATGCTAAATTTTGCATATGAAAGTCTGTCTGTCTGAAAAATCCATAACTTTTCCATGACTTTCGTGACTTCCATGACCTGCAAACACCTTGTTTTTTTTTAAAGACATAATTTTTTTTTTTAGAAAAACATCCTGCTAAAAAAATTCACTCACAAAAATCAGGCAAGTGAACAGGTATTTTCAATGTCAACTAGTATACTCCGATTGAGATGATATTTGGCTCACTGAAAATGCATGTCACTTAAACTTCATAACCAGATTTTGAGCTGCCAGAGTTAATTTTTTGATTTTTGGCGAATTTCTGAAAATTGTGAAAATAGCACACTGATATACCAATTTTCTACAAAAATAGTAAATTTTGAGATAAAATTCTGAAAATCAGTTTGTATACTAAAGTCGATCCCTTAAGTGACTTAAGTCTTTAGGCCATTTTCAAAGCAGTCTGGAACTTCCAGCGGCTCCAGCAGTAGTCGAATTTTCAAGATTTTTTTGAATGGTAAAAAATACACGTGTCAAGTTGTCATTTTTAGATTTTCAATTCAATTGCGATAATCGACTGATGATATTACACCGAAGCTAGGATTAAATTGTCAGCTGCCTGAGCTGATTACAACGTCTTCTGGAGCTATTCCAATGCACTGAAGAAAATTCAACGTTTGCTGGAGACTCCAGATTGCTTCGAAAACGGTTGCACTAGACTCAGAGGATCAACTTGAGTAAAGAAACAAATTTTCAGAATTTTATCTCAAAATTTACTACCTATTTAAAAAAATAATAATATATCAAAGGCCCGAGCGGCACACTCGATCGATAATATCGGAAGATGTAACGTATCGATAAAAAATCGTTTGAAAATCTATAGATGTTCTCACGATATTATAAAGATTTATCGGTACAACTTCATAGGCAAAAAATCTAAAAACTATCGAATTCGATATTATTAAGATTTTATGACGATATTCGTCAACGATACTATCGACAAAGAATATTAAATTTATCGATTCCGATTTTCCACCGATTTTGTGCAGTTATTTGAAACTACATTATCGACAAAGAATATTAAATTTATCGAATTCGATTTTTTAACGATTTTGTAAAGATATGTAAAACTATATTATCGACAGATTATATGAAATTTCTCGGCTTCGATATTTTACCGATTTTTTGACGACATTTGAAACTATATTATCGACAAATAATCTGAAATTTCTCGAATTCGATTTTTTAAAGATTTTGTGAAGATATTTAAAACTTTATTATCGACACGTAATCTGAAATTTCTCGAATTCGATTTTTCAACGATTTTATGACGATATTTGAAACTATATTATCGACACGTGATATGAAATTCCTCGAATTCGATTTTTCAACGATTTTGTGGCGATATTTGAAACTACATTATCGACAAATAATCTGAAATTTGTCGAACGATTTTTCAACGATTTTGTGACGATATTTGAAATTATTTCCAAATTGGTGAAAATTTTTCTAAGTCCAACACGTCTGGAAGTACTAAACTGCCTATTATAAGCGTTTTATTGCTAATTCCTCAACGATAAGGTATGGCATAGTGGTTAAGGAAGAGGATTACCATGCAGGAGGTAGAAGGTTCAAGCCCCACGGGTGGCAGATTTTTTATAATTTTTTTTGACTTTTTCTGAAATGATCCTCTTACCGTAACATGAATAATGTGTTTAGGCATAGTTTAATGTATTAATTATGCTAATTAATGAGTTTTAATTATAGAAAAAAGCTAGTAAAAGACGAAAAATCGGAATAAAAAATCGATAAAAAATCGACAGAATATCGAATTCGATAAAGTTCCGCCTAAATTGTGAAATTATCTTTCGATATTATAGATATATTATCGATAAAATATCTTACTATAATCTCGAAATTTTTGCTAACTATAATTCGTCGATAATCTATCTTTATATCGAAAGATAATTTCACGATTTATGCGGAACTAACGCGACACTTTATCGAATTCGATATTCTGTCGATTTTTTATTTCGATAATTTGTCGAGTGTGCTGCTCGGGGGGCTATTTCTCCATTTTTAAAAATTCGTCAAAAATCAAAAAATCAACTTTCGCAGCTCCAAACTTGGTTCTAAAGTCTGGATTACATTCTGTTTCAGGGAGCTAAATTTCAGCCCCGAAAGGAGTTGACAAGGTTCCCTTGTGAGCATTAAACCAGCTCCTTGAGATCTCTCGACTCTTAACTGTTTTTCCTACAAAATTTTCCGACTACATTGGCACTACATCCAAAATACCTAATAAATCAGGTAAGAGTATAGGGAACTGGTAATCTGCAATATATACCAAAACTTCAGTATCATTACCACCCCATATACGAGTAAAATGCTCGACACCAATAACACTTTTGACGACGATCCCAAATAGGATATTTGCTCCTGAGCCAAAACCATACACAAAAACGATAGAAAATTGATTACCAAATGCGGATGCGTGAGAGTGCAAAGAGGTAGAGTACGATAAAATATGATAAAATACACCACCACTGGCACTGTTTTGGTACATGGGACGATAAAGGGTTAAAAATGTATATCTGGAGCGAGAAACAAAATCATGTTCAGTGAAAAGGAAGAGATAACGTTTAATTTTTTGATACACTTCTTTCTACTTCATTAATCCTTAATGACTTTTCTCTCTTGTATTCGAGTTGTGAAGTTCTTCAAGTATAACGCCAACATTGCCTGGAGTTCGCGACGATTGTACCAATATATTTTGTGTTTTGAAAGGCGATAAAGTTCTCCTCGGTATGTTGCAGGTTTTTTAGAAGAATTACCTTAATCGTACTTTATTAAGTATGTATATAGCAAGTCTGTGTATTTTTTTGGTCGACATCGAAGTTCTCTCTTTATTAGTAACGACTTGTTTGAAAAATCGTGTTCTGTTGCTGGGGACCCGATTACTAAACTAATCCAATAAAAAATGAACAAGTTCTGGCCATGCATCGAGAAGATGCGGTTGTAATTACGAGAAAGCAAAGCAAAATACACGCGGCAATTCCGAGTTTATTGAAAATATCTAAATTTAATTTCATGTTCACTGACCTACGTGTACAGCTCGAAAAGTCGAGTTTGTGTTTTATTCGAGCCCACGCACATTCGCCATGTTTCATTCTTTATCTCGGTAATATATCTTAATTAGAAAAATCGCTGCCAGTATCGTATACCTCGGAATGAAAATTTTAATACCCGGGGTATACTTTTAACGAGTTGGACTATACATCGTATCGTAGAAAATTATGTACCTATAATCGACTTTCTGTGATCCAGTATGAACGTAATGAGTTCTATTCCCAGATATTTCCATCCTCCATCCTCCAGATTCATCGATTTTCCTTAAAGTTTGGTAAACAAATCGTTCGTAAAAGATACCTTTAAAGTTTAAGTCTGGAAAAAATCAGTCCATCAATCATACTACAAGATGACTGAGGCTGCGTAAGAAGCACCCAAACAATATACCTTGATGGTAGACCTTAAGCCAAACGGGTTCACCCACACGATAGAAGATGCTCATTGCTCACTGCTTAGCTGTTGAATGTTTATGTTTTATTTAATGTGCGGTATGCTTTCACCGGAGTACGCTGCGATTTATGTTTGATCGATTAGCTTCGTTTAATATTGTTAGTGACGTCCCTTTACTTTGATGCACAACCGGATCGTTTGTTTGTTTGGGTGTTTGGATGAGTAGGTCTTACTCGTACACGAGACGATGCCATTCCCAAAAGAACCACTGCGAAGCTATTACGTAACAAGTACTTTGTATACATATGTGTACGATTGTGGCTGATTAAAAAGTACAATTTTCTTTCTCGTTCGAGATCCAGAGTTCTCAGAATTTTCACAGTATAAGGATCAGAATAATTATGCCTACGATTATCGAAACGAAAAATCGAACATTTTTTCCAATGTTTTTAGTTTAAATTACAACCCCTTGCTGGAGAGATTAAGTTACGCGATAATTAGTGTTAGGTACTTTGTATCGTGTGACGAGTGGAATTTCGTATATACGTGGAAGCCAAGGTATGTATTTTGAGAAGAGATACACCAGACGATGGGTTTGGTTGATCTTTATAAGTGCGTGTATCTGTATGTGAGCTGCGAGAGAGGAGACGTATTATAAGTTATGTAAATTAAATGGTAGTGCGTATTGTTAATGATGCCATATAATGGGTGGAAACGATATAAGATATAGTTGGAATATGCGGTAGGACATTACGGTTTGTCCACTTGTCAGATATTTTATTGGTGCAGCCCAGACTGGACTACTAATGAGGTTAGTTTATGAGCATCTCGGGTCTTTATTAAACCTGCACTGCGAGTATGTTTTACACCATTCAATACTATACGAGTAAATAAAACTTGAGCATTTATATTTTAATATGTTTTAATGATTGTTGACATTAATCCCGCTAGTTTTCTTGTAAGGGCGTAATTAGACACGATGATGATGGTGTAGTCGAGCCGCTCTATGTATGTATTTGGACTTCTTAAAGATGTTGTATGCTTATGTCGACTTGGAAGTTGTTGCTCAACTGTCTTTTTTAAATGCCACCGAATTAGGTAATCTTTCGTGAATGATGAATATACTCATTTTGTCGATTACGTGATATATTCAAGTATCTAAGATACCTACTGAATTTTTTTATAGGTAATTATTTTGAAAAAAAAAAATCTTTTAATTTTTGAAACTCCAAAACATGTTTTAGAGATTATTTTTCTCTAAAAAACTGAAAGAAATTCATCGCCAAAAACGCATGTGAAATTATTTTTCTCCAAAACATTGATTTTTTTTGTCAAAGGAGAGATTTTATTTCATTTTTCCCCTCCGGAATCCCCTCTCTCCCTCCCTCCCACCCACAAAATCTGAATAAACAAATAAACAAACGATTCTTCATTCAAAGAAATTAAGAACAAAAATTGTGATTTTTTTTCATTCTCAAAATGAGACATTTTTTTATCAAAAAAAAACTTTTTAAAAAATAAAAATAAATTAAAAGATAAAAAATAACAATAAATAGTTTTTTCTGCATAAAAACTAAGATATTACTATTTCCAAAAATTTAGGAGGAAGTTTTTTTCTTCGAAAAAGTAAAAAAAAATTTATCAAAACAATAAAAATAATACAAACAATTGAGTTGATTTTTCTCCTATGAAAGGTCTTTTTCTCCACGAATTGAAAGAATATATTTTTTATTGTAACAAAAAGAAAAAATTTTTTACTCCAATATTGAAGTTTTTTTTTTTTTTTTTCAGAGAGAAAGACAAAAAGGAAAAAAATTTAATTTTGCTTTTCTCTAAAAATAAAAGATTTTAACTCAAGAAAAATTTAGATTTTTTTTCTCTGCAAATATTGAATTTCTTTTTTATAAATCAAATAGGTCTAGTCTAGGTACATATTATAATGTATTTCTCAAAAAATACCGTATCCCCCCCCCCGCCATTAAATTCTTCTCTCACAAAAGATTCTAATATTTTTAAGAAACCAGAATTTTTTGCAATTATTGTATTTTACAAAATTGTGATTTTTTTTATTCTCAAATGAGAAATTTTTTCTCCAAAAGTTAATTGAGTTTCAAAAATTTATCATTTCAAAATGGCCAATATTCGACTAATTTATTATTTCGGAATGGTCCATACTCAAAACGATTCATTGTTTCATACTTACTGTAGCCAAAAATACTCTTATTTTTTATTTTTTTTTTTTTGAAAAAAAGATTTCCTTGGAAAAATTTTCAGGAAGTTTTTATAAAAAATTCTTCCCTTGAGAAAAATCCTTTCAAGACACATTTTTAATTTTTTTCTTATTTTCACAACTAGAAATAATTTCCTATTTTTTGTAAAGGGGGAGGAATGGCGAGGGATTTACTTGGAAAAAAAGTTCAGAAAGTATTTTTTTTTAAATCTCCACATTTAAAAAAGAGTTCCAATTATTTGAAAAAAATTATAGTTTTTACAACTTACAAAAATATTCTCTAAAAAATTATTTTTGAATAATTATACTTAATTTGCTAAACCCCTTCACTTGAGAAAAAATTTCTCTAAGCAAATAGTTGAACATTAGAAAAAATGTAGACAGAAAAAATGATTTAAAACTACCCCTTCCTAAAAAAATCAACAGGAAATTTTTTTAAATTTCTTCCCTAGCAAAAAAAAATCCTTTACATTTGTGTTGGTATTTGAAAATAAAATTCCCATTTTTTGAGAGTTCTCATTTTTATACCTATGTAGGTAACAGAAAAAGTTACCAAAAAATTCCTGTAGAAAAAAACTTGACAATTTTTTTTGTAGAGAATTCTATTTAGACAAATTTTTGTGAAAACTTAAAAAAAAACTTTTCGCTTATAAAAATTGACTTGAGAAAAAGTTGTTATTTTTGAAATTTTTTATTACCTACCTACCAGTTAAAAATGTCTTGTGGAAAAAAATTTCTTTCAGTGAACAATTCTGTTCAGAAAAATTCTCAGTATTTTTAAAAATCCCTTCAAAAAAATGATACTTTTTTGAGGAAAAAAGATTTAAAAAAAATTAATTCAAATCTCGTTAGAAAATTCTCAAAAGTCCTTAAAAAAATTCTCTTGGTATTTTTCTTTAAAAAAACGACTTTTCTAGGAAAAAAATTCCCATTAATTGAGTTAAAAACTTCAATATTCTGTGGTCAAATAATTCTCTACACGAACTGAAATACTCGTACTTTTCCATACGTACCCTTATCCTCTACTTACATTTTAAAAGAATATTTTTGTACTATCTCGCAAACCCCAGAGAACACATATCACGAACACTTAATTTCCCATACGCTACGAATAATCTACTTTTGCCGAGACAAAAATCCAAAAATACCGGTCATATTTCAACCCTAAAACCATACACATTTTTCTCGCTAGCTATGTGTACTTCCCTTACGAAAATTATCACCATATGGAGGATTCTCGAGAGAAGCAGTATATATTAATCTTATATACCGCAGATCGGACATATTTGAGCACGCGACATCTGCGATCATTTGGTCGTCACCATGTCGTGTTTTCGCATAAATCAAAAGTACTCGTCATTTCGTAATTTCTCTCAGCATCTCAATACTCAGTACATGATTCGGACAAAGAAAGGACAATTTGATTTCAGATAACCAAGATGCGATATAGAGAGTCGCTCTCGAGTCTATACAAAATGTTTCGAAACAACTTAATCAAAATTTACCTCTAATTCGTGCTGGGTTCTGCGGTGAATTTACACAAGGGTAGTTTCCATTGTCACGAGATGTTTAGGCTGAGATCGAAGATGCTGTCACGAGATAAGATTTATGATGGAAGAGTTACCATTGAAAAAAAATTGATTTATCCTTCGTCTATAGAACAGCACCAAAACCTATTTCTATTCGAGGATCAATCAAGTACTTACAAGTTCTGGTATCGTTATAAGAAAGGGAACCGAAACGTAACGTGGTCAATTTAAAAGGATTAATAAGCGTTAAAACGACCATATGTTGGATTCATTTGCGACTAATTATCCTCAGTATGGCTGCTGGGCAAAGTTTCGTTACCTAAAAATTAGAATTGTACTCTAGTCTATGATTGAGCAGGTTGTATGTTTGAAAAGAACTCACATACGAATGCGAATAATGAAGAAATTACTTATTCGAAGCTGGTTAAGGAGGATAAATAGATCTTCAAGACTGTGCACGAGACCATATCGTCCAGAGGAGCTCGCTGCCTTGTGCAGATCAGAAAGAAAGCGATTCGTTATAATGAACCAGATTGTAGGAGTATGATTAATGATCGGATTAAAGAATTTCGATATTTTTACCATTAAATTTTCCTCTCATTTTCAAACATGACCGGAATAACTAGGTTAGGTATAATACCCAAGTTTACAATATCTAATCGATATTCAAGATGAAGAATGATATATGTCCGCATCTCGCATGTATATCGGCGAAACATGGATACGTTATCTTCATACTGTGTATATAGTCTTTATAATGAACAAGATTAATGTACTTTTACTGATTTATTCAACGTATTGTTTCTTATTTTGAATTTCAACGATGGCTTTTTCTTCTCTCGTCTTTTTTTTTTTTGTAATCCGCAAAGCATCGATACCGACATGGCCGATTGATGTACTTTGACACATCGCCACAGCGGGTGGTTGTAAATTTCACCAGTTTTTTAAATTAACATCTCATATAATTCATCTAGATCCCATGGACTCGACCGTGATAAAAATTATGCTCGGCGGTGTCGTGAAATGCACGAATTAGCGACTCGCGCCGCGTGTAATTACAGCATCAGTCAGATCAAAGTCGAAGAGAGGAAAAATGATTATTTTCGTTTCAACAAGTCAAACGTACCGATATAATTTATACGCGAGGTAATTTACTATGCCCATTAATAAAACTTAATTACGTTCATAAATAATGGGCCATCGTGTAAGCTTGTCGCGCAGTAGCTAAGACGTGTGGGATGTTATCAGATGATCGAGAGAAGTAACAAGGTGGCAAGAAATCGAGAAGCTCGAACAGATGTACGTGATAAGACCTCCAGACATTCGGTGAATATATTTAAAAAACCGAGTCGCGTTGAAATTCGAGATCTACGAGTTCCTCTCTCTGTATACTTCCGAACTGCGTATAAAGCCCCCAAAAACGACCAACTCCAACTCGCAGGCAAAATATCAGCTCGGACTTTTCTCTTATATGAATTTACTCAATCGGTTGAATAAACAAACGCATTGCAAACATCCACTTTGCTTACCTACCGCAGACAATAATACGTATTGTTGCCTAATGATTCGTTTGAGCTGTCAATTGTACGTATAGGTATCTTCGTTTGGCCACAACGGCAGCAGCGTCGCCGCACCTCGCACAGCACCACAGAGTTTTATAATCTATCAGAGATTGACATGCGGCGTGCCACGAATAATTCCTATCGCCGGATTATTTGTTTTCTTTATTAACCGGTTTTAATTTACCAAAGTGAAATACTCGCTATGATGCGAGTCTCCAGCTCCAGCTCGAGTTTATTTACCAAATAGGTACGATTATAGTAGGCACAGTTCGCCAAGTTATGCGTTTGCATATACTTAACGCTCTCTTTCTTTTTCTATTTCAGAATCCTATGCACCATTGTTTATATCGTACGCGTATATAATTTACTAAAATGCTAGTCATTGTTTTCTATACCGAATATATGTATACGTACTTACATTCTCCCAATCTGTTTAACTAAACAATTTAGATATGTAATTGGAACGTGTGTATGAGATTTTCAAATACTTACTCGACTTTGTGCTCTGCTATAATTTTAATTGAGCTAATTAGCATTTAAATTGGACACTTATTGGTTAGATTTTTCGCTTAGGTTCGTAGATAGTTATTTTACTCTATTTTTATAAAATCATTTTTTGTTGAAACGAATTTTTCCAAAAGCTTTTTCAAAACAATCAAAATTCATCTGGAAGAAATTCTTTTCAAAAACATTTTTTTAAAAAACATTTTCCAACGAGATTTTTTTGCAAACAATTCTTCTGAGGGGATTTGTGTAAAGAAATTCTTTCAAAATTTTTTTTTTTTTTTTTTAGTTATTATTTTTCCAAAAAAATTTAATAGGTATCCAACTTGGTGAACAAAAAAATAAGATAAGTTTCATTTTAATAAAAAATTCAGTGTTAATAACAACATTTTTCAAAATGATTTTCCAGGATTTTTTGTAGATATTTTTTTCCTCATTTTTTTCTAATTATAAGAAAATTTTTCAAAGAAATCTTTCTGAGAAAGAAATCATTCAGAACAAAAATGTTCAAAATCAAATGGTTTTAATGAGATTTTCTCATAATGACTCTCACAACAAAATTGTATTTCATTTTTTTTTAAAACTAAGATGAATAAGTAAAAGTTTTTGACAAAATTTAAAAAACTCGGCGCTTCGCGCCTCGCCAGGGGGGGCTTCGCCCCCTGGACCCCCTGGTTGACTCTATTTCCACACTACGTTTGAAAGTATGAAACATAGTATATGCTTTTACTCTGTGACAAAATATCTAAAAGTCATCAAAATTAATTTCCATGGAAATTTAAAATTACCTAAATCAAGAATAATTTTTAAAATTTTCAAAATGTCTGAAAGTCATTTTTCTAAAAAAAAATACAAGTTTCAGAATGTCTGACAAAATGTCAGAAAGTCATCTTTCTAAAAAAAAAACCTAAAATTCATCAAATTGATTAAATATTAATTTCCATGGAAATTTAAAAATAAAAAAATTCAAAGTTTCAAAATGTCTGACAAAATGTCAGAAAGTCATCTTTCTAAAATAATTTCTAAGTTTCAGAATGTCTGACAAAATGTCTAGAAAATGTCTAAAAGTCATAAAATTTCAAAAAAAATTACAAGTCTCAAAATGTCTGACATAATGTCTAAAAAATCGAATTTATTAAAAAATTTTTTAGTTTTTTTATGTCATACAAACCTAACCTAATTTACCCTAACCTAACCTAACCCAACTGTCGGATTTTCCTGTCGGATTTTAGGGTCTTTTTTTCCATTTTGGTCTCCGTAAAAGCATATACTATGCTAAAATTCAAATTTGAACAAAATTAAAAAAAAAAATCGTAATAGAGGAGATGTTCAGGGAAGACCTTTTGAAAATTCATATTTTAATATCAGAATATGGTCCATTATCAATTTTTAATTTTTTTCCCAACTAAACTTTTGTGATCTCGCAGAGACGACCCCAATTTTTGAAAAAAGTCAATTTTTAGGGACTTCTATTTTCGTGGAAATTGTCAGTCCTTGAAAATTGAGTTCAAGTTGAAAAATCGCCGAAAATGATCTTTTTGGGTGAAAAAGTGCACACGTCAAATATTCCCACGTTTTAGCTGATTTTAATTTTTTTTATTTATTAAGTAAGTATTTTTTTCAAGAAACGTAAAAAAGAGGCATTTTCCAGGTCCCCTTAAAAAATGGGATGAAGTTAAAAAATCGCTGAAACTGGTCTTGTTGGGTAAAAGTGCCTCCGTATAGTGACCATTTTCTTCAATATTTTCAAATTTTTTCATTTTTTTTTCAATTTTTAAAACTTATTTAGTGAGAGTATGTATAAATTAAATAAATTTGATAGGAGGACTTTACGAAATCAATAAAATTCGGTTAGAGACACAGTAAAAAACAGATGATCAAATTTTCTCCATAGATAATGACTATCGCATTGAATATAATCGGGTACCACTAATAACATAATATTTTTGCTCCCCTTAAAGAGTTACACTAATTCCATGAATTTTGAGGAAGGAAATATCTTCGACATGAATTTTCTTCTTTGAATTTTGTAAAAATTTAAAATTTTAGTCATTTCAGAAAAATGAGAATTTTATCCAAATTGCATTTATTTTACGAAAAAACCTAAATCACACTTTTATGAAATTTTTCAAGATTTCTCAAATCGTGAATTTTGTAAAAATTTAAAATTTTGGTAGGTAATTTTGGAAAAATTATAATTTTAGCCAAACTGCAATTAATTAATGAAAAAAGCTACTGTACTTTCAAGGCAAAATCCTTCTCTGATGAAATTTTTGAAGGTTTTTCAAATTATGAATTTTGTAAAAATTTAAAATTTTACCAATTTTGGAAAAATAAGAATTTAGCCAAATTTCATTTGCCTAATTAATGATAAAAGTTAGGTACTGTAGATACTCGTGCTTTCAAGGCAAAATCCTACTCTGGTGAAATTTTTGAAGATTTTTCAAATTAAGAGTTTTGTAAAAATTTAAAATTTAATTAATTTTGAAAAAATAAGTCAAATTGTATTCAATTAAATCGACTCCACGAGTGCATTGGAGAAAAGCCAAGTTTTTTTGGAAGCTACAGATCTTTTCGAAAATTACCCCAATTGACTTGACTTAAGGGGTTCAATTTGATGTGGAAACCAATTTTCAGAATTTTATCTAAAAATTTACTGTAATCTTGCAGTACATTAATTCTGAGCCATTTTTGACATTTTCAAAAATTATCCAAAAATCGAAAAATCAACTTTGGCATCTTGAAATTCGGTTCTGTAGTCAGGGTGACACGTTCTTTCAGTGAGCCAAATTTCAGCCCAATTGAAGTTGTCGAGTTGACGAGGTTATCTTGATAGAAAATTTTGTAGCGCCTTCATTTTCAAATTTAGGTGAAAAATCTCAATGACAAAAATAATGCTAATTTTTTAGTACGTACTATCTTATGTATATGCCCGATCACAAAGTTTTTCCTCAATTTTATTTTTCCTTGCCCCTTCAATTTTTGAGATTGATACCATGTATACAAATTTAAACATTTTTCATTAGTGATGTTCAGTTGCACTTCAATTCGAAGTTTTACAAGAAAAGAGAAGAACAGAATTCGACTATGAAGTCGAGGGAGTGATATTCCTTCTACTTATACCTATAACGGCTTATACACCTCGCGTGCAATATTTTCGAAAAAAATGAAGAAAAATTTTATAAATGACTCATCTGTTAGAAAATAACACACCAAGACAATGAAATATACCACAAATGAAGGTTAGCCTATTAAAAATTCATATATGCGTGTTTTGGCTGTTATCGTACGTTCGCGTTTGTGTGCTTGTGGAGCTGTAAAACCGACGAAATCTTCTCTTTACACGTACTAGGTAGTAGAGGTGGTAGGTAGCTCGAACCTATGCGGTTTTATGCGAAACTTATATGATTTTAGGGTTTCCTTTGCCACACACTCACGTGATACTTGAAAGGTATAATATTAGTAACAGCAATACAACACACAACGCAGGGAAAACATACATGCGAGTACACGCGTTAGTTGACCATTATTATTTAAGCATATGTCACGATATGCGGTATAGACGATTGCAAGTGAAATGTAATTTATATCATTTTTTTTTCTTTTACGAATTTCTAATACAAATACGTAAATGAAAAATTGACGTATCAAAATACGAACTCCCTTTGGCAATTCTTGACAATTCATTAACATCTGCTACTGACGTCGTACACTGGTAGAATTTTCCGACGAATATAAAAATCGCACACCTGATATTTGAAAATTCAAATTCGTTTATTTTTTTACATCAACGAACTACACGTATCTAGCTTTTTTCTCTATACTCTATGAACAGGAAAAAAGCGCAGACGAAGAAACAGCGTATTTTTTTCGCGACGACGCTGGAAAAAACCCAAGCTAACATTCCCGAGCAGCACAATCGACAAATTATCGAAATAAAAAATCGACAGAATATCGAATTCGATAAAGTGTCGCGTTAGTTCCGCCTAAATCGTGAAATTATCTTTCGATATATAGATAGATTATCGACGAATTATAGTTAGCAAAAATTTCGAGATAGTAAGATATTTTATCGATAATATATCTATAATATCGAAAGATAATTACACGATTTAGGCGGAACTTTTGCGACACTTTATCGAATTCGATATTCTGTCGATTTTTTATTCCGATTTTTCGTCTTTTACTAGCTTTTTTCTATAGTTAAAAATCATTAATTAGCATAATTAATACATTAAACTATGCCTAAACACATTATTCATGTTACGGTAAGAGGATCATTTCAGAAAAAGTCAAAAAAATTATAAAAAATCTGCCACCCGTGGGGCTTGAACCATCTACCTCCTGCATGGTAATCCTCTTCCTTAACCACTATGCCATACCTTATCGTTGAGGAAATAGCAATAAAACGCTTATAATAGGCAGTTTAGTACTTCCAGACGAGTTGGACTTAGAAAAATTTTCACCAATTTTTAAAATTTGGAAATAATTTCAAATATCGCCACAAAATCGTTGAAAAATCGAATTCGAGGAATTTCATATTACGTGTCGATAATATAGTTTCAAATATCGTCATAAAATCATTGAAAAATCGAATTAGAGAAATTTCAGATTACGTGTCGATAATAAAATTTTAAATATCTTCACAAAATCGTTAAAAAATTGAATTCGAGAAATTTCAGATTATTTGTCGATAATATAGTTTCAAATATCGTCACAAAATCGTAAAAAAATCGAAATCGAGAAATTTCATATTACGTGTCGATAATATACCCGTGTAGCAACGTCGATGCTAATTTCGATATAAATGTCGACACATCGAAATCGGTCACTTTTCGATCGTACATGTCGACACGATTGTGGATGGTTTGTCGAGTTTATTATCGACATATTTGTCGACCGTCCAAATATGGCTCGACATGTCGAGCCATATTTGGACGGTCGACAAACATGTCGATAATAAGCTCGACAAACCATCCACAATCGTGTCGACATGTACGATCGAAAAGTGACCGATTTCGATGTGTCGACATTTATATCGACACCCACATCGACATTTGCAATGGTGAGATTTTGAAAAATATGCTAAGTTCAAATATTCAATATATGTATATATTAAAATTACACCAAAAATAGTGTTCAAGCCAACATTTTGACATTTTTTGTCAAATATGCGGCATTGAGGCCACCTTTGTAGCTGGACACATGCGAGTGTCCAACTAACATAGAGATGATTCTTAGACCTTATGTACTAATTCACAACACACTTTATCTGCGAGTATCACAATCACCCTCAAGACGTCGACAGTCAAGTCGATGCATTATTCGACCCTCGACAATTAGATCGACATTAACTCGACTTAAAATTCCTCTGGTCAACACTGTCGACAGTTAAGTCGATGCATTATTCGACCCTCGACAATCACATCGACACTATCTCGACTTAAAATTCCTCTGGTCGACACTGTCGACAGTGAAGTCGATGCATTATTCGACCATCGACAATTATGTCGACAATAACTCGACAAGTCGTTGTATTATTCAAAACTTTGAAAAATAAGAAAATTTTGTGATTCTTTCAAAAATTATTTATTCCTGAGCTTAAAATGTTCTTATTAATTGTTTTTAGTTCTTTTTAGATATAAAAGTTGTAAATTTAATTGGCAGAAATTGTCGACATAAATGTCGATGCGTTTATCGAGTATCGATTTTTACATCGACTTGTCTATGTAGAAAAACAACGTTTTCTAAATTATAGGAAAATACTGAGAAAAATTCAAAAATTTTGATTGAACAGTTATGTTTAACATAGAACATTACTTTAAATCTCAAATATCATTTTTAATTCATCGTTAACCGAGAAAAAAATGTGTCTGAATTTTGTCGACATAAATGTCGATGTCGACAATTGCTACACGGGTAGTTTCAAATATCTTCACGCAATCGTTAGAAAATCGAATTCGAGAAATTGCATATTATGTGCCGATAATATAGTTTCAAATATCTTTACAAAATCGATAAAAAATAGGATTCGATAAATTTAATATAATCTGTCGATAATATAGTATCAAATATCGTCAAAAAATCGGTAAAATATCGGAGTCGAGAAATTTCATATAATCTGTCGATAATATAGTTTTAAATATCTTTACAAAATCGTTAAAAAATCGAATTCGATAAATTTAATATTCTTTGTCGATAATGTAGTTTCAAATATCTGCACAAAATCGGTGGAAAATCGGAATCGATAAATTTAATATTCTTTGTCGATAGTATCGTTGACAAATATCGTCATAAAATCTTAATAATATCGAATTCGATAGTTTTTAGATTTTTTGCCTATGAAATTGTACCGGTAAATCTTTATAATATCGTGAGAACATCTATAGATTTTCAAACGATTTTTTATCGATACGTTACATCTTCCGATATTATCGATCGAGTGTGCCGCTCGGGTTCTGTCAGTTAGTTTCGATATGGCAGGTCTTTGAAATTCGTCAGTACTCGGCACTGGTAAATCTACCCGACTTAGATATGATAAACTGAAACCGAGAGGGAGCCCACCCCAAGGGTTATTGCCATATTTGGCGTTCACGTTAATTGGCGAGGTGACGCGAACGGTTGAAACAGCAGCTCGCTCATTAATTGCAAGTAATCCGGAGACTTTTGTGACGTTGACACGCCAAATACCCCAGCCAAGCGGTCTCTTGCTTGTTAGTCGTGTGATGCCTTTTTTGGGCGGCACGACTTGCTAGATTACACGTCGGATGTAACGCTTTAGCGAACAGAGTTCGTCTTTTAATTATTCTTCATTTACCAGCAGATTCTTTCCTCAGATAGCCAACGTTCGAGCATTAGTCCGCGCAAAGAATGAGGCAAAAAGAAGTCCTACCGTGTAACAAATGATTATACCTTATACTTATTGATTCCAAGACGAAGACGAGAAAAAAAAGCCAGCATCGGAGCGTTGATAAGAACATGACTCGTGTATAACGACTTTTTTTCTTCTTCAACAAGTCCACCATATTGTAATTTCTTTTTTCGTCTAGGTAATAACATCAGAAACGCATCAATCATTTTTAACAATACACCAAACCTGTATAAACTTTGCCGGACTGAATACGACGGTGGCATTATTAAACATATACGCGGCCGCAAAACTTTTATCTAGTTGGCTTTCTGCGGGATAAAAATTTTTGAAAAATGTTCGTCCCTAAGTCGAAGCGAACCGAGCCAAGTAAAGGCAAAAAGATGGACGTGAGTTTTGCATCATCCGCTCCTGTCAACTTGTTTAATGTTGAAAGCTCGGGCGATAATCCGCAAAATAAAGGGCCCTTTTATTTATTCCGCAACAATTCGCGCCGTTGTAAAAAAGTCATCATTTTTATGTGTTATTTTCCTTATACTACTAAATTCTCGCGTACTTCATCGCTGTTAATTTAAACAAACTTATCGAGTTTGTTTATTCATAGCGATGTTTTTCAAAAAGCGTTATACCGTTGTGGCGTCCCAGCTTCGTTTTCGCAAACCAGGCAGGCATTTTTTTCATCAAATTGCGTATTTGCCGACCGAGTTGCGGTTGTTCATTTTAATAGATTGTTACGCTAGAGTTATTTTTAGCTTCGGAAAAAAGAACTCTGCGAGGTAAATTCATATCTTAAACAAAGATTGAATACCTTCGTTTCCCAAAGAATTATATCTAAATGAATGAATCCTATCGAAAATGCTCGCCTCTTGAAAAACTTTCATTCTCGCAATCGCACAAAAGAATTTTTTCACCGAGAATCAAAGCAAGTTGCTTTTCAATAGACGAGTTCATTTTGTAATCAATCTTTGTTTTTTTTTCCTCTTCGTTATTAATTAAGAAAGTTTGCAGGGTATGGAGTTGTAAGACGAGTTTCTGACACGAGGTAGATATTAATTTTGCGTCCAACTATTTCGAATAAGATGTTTTGGAAATTTTTTGCCAAGGTTTTCAACTGTATAGCTCTTTCGGTGTTCTTTAAAGTTGTGAGAAGATGAAAAAAATACTGAAATTTCAATAAATTTCGCAGACAAACGAAGTCGAATTCTGTGAAATTTTTGTTATTTCAATATATTTTATCAAATTTCGAAGTTGTGTATACCGAATAAGGATTCTATCTGTGAATGAAACCCACGCTCTTCTTTTAACAAATTTTAGAAAGAAAAAAACTAGAATAAGTATGGTGTAAATTAGAACTTTCTTTCTGTTGAGACTGAGAAAGCCAAAAAGAAGTATCATATTTTTTATCAGCAATTCTTCTTCTTCTTCTTTTTTTTTTTTTTTTTTTTTTTTTTTTTCAAGAGCATTGCTTTTAAAAGCTGCATACAAAAAAATTTACGTGCTTACACTTAGGTACTCTTATTTTAAAAAATTTTCTCAGGGCATATTGTAAAAAAGGGGAATTCTTTATATTTTTCAATAACAAGCCCAAAATTCAGGTGGAAGAAAATCTTTTGATTTTGGGTGAAGGGAAACAGTATTTTTTGGGAAATTTTTTTTTTTCATTTTTTCGAAGCGGAAAATTTTTTAAATTTGTATTTTTATATTTTTTTTTAAATTTTATGTTCAAAAAAATCACAACTTTTCGTACCTATCAAAAATATCTCAATTTTTTGGAATGAATAAAAAGTCCCAATTTTTTGAAATGAAAAAAATCCCAATTTTGGGATGAAGACATCTCATTTTTTTGTAACAAAAAAAAAATCACCATCTTTTGGAATAAAGAAATTTCAATTTCTTGAAATGAAAAAAATCTTAATTTTTTGGAATGAAACAATCTCAATTTTTCGGAATAAAAAATCTCAATTCTTTAGAACAAAAAAAAACTCAATTTTTTGAATCAAAAATTTTTAATTTTTTTGGATCAAAAAAAATTTCAATTTTTTGGAACAAAAAAAATCTAAATTTTTTGGAATGAAAAAATCTTAATTTTTCGGAACCAAAAAATCTAATTTTTTTGATCAAAAAATTTCAATTTTGTGAAACAAAAGAGAAATCTCAATTTTTTGGATCAAAAAAATCTTAATTTTTCAAAACCAAAAAATTTCAATTTTTGAAATGAAAACATTTTAATGTTGTGAAACAAAAGAAAATCTTAATCTTTTGGAACGAAAAATCTCATTTTCTATAATGAAAAAATCTCAATTTCTTAGAATTAAAAAATCGCAATTTTTCGGAACAAAGAAATTTCAATTTTTTGGAACGATACAATCTCAATTTTTGGAATAAAAACTCTCAATTTTTCGGAACAAAAAAAACGTAATTTTTTGAATAAAAAAATTTTAATTTTTGGAATGAAATTTCTCAATTTTTTTAGGATGAAATAATCTCAATTTTTAGGATTGAAAAATAAATCACATTTTTTTTGATCAAAAAATTTCAATTTTGTGAAACAAAAGAGAAATCTCAATTTTTTGGAATAAAAATCTCAATTTTTTGGAATAAAAATCTCAATTTTTTGGAATAAAAATCTCAATTTTTTGGAACAAAAAAATCCTAATTTTTCAAAACCAAAAAATATCTCATTTTTTTTATCAAAAAATTTCAATTTTTGAAATGAAAAACTTTTAATTTTGCGAAACAAAAGAAAATCTCAATCTTTTGGAACGAAAAATCTCATTTTTATAATGAAAAAATCTCAATTTCTTAGAATTAAAAAATCGCAATTTTTCGGAACAAAGAAATTTCAATTTTTTGGAATGAAAAAATCTCAATTTCTTGGAATTAAAAATCACAATTTTTTGGAATGAAACAATCTCAATTTTTGGAATAAAAACGCTCACTTTTTGGAACAAAAAAATCTCAATCTTTTGGAATGAAGAAAATCTCTATTTCTTGGAACCAGGAAAGGCACATTTACCTGGAATAGACTGGTACATATTTTTATACGGCATTGTAGGTAGATTGATTTTTTCCTTATTGAAAGTTATAGACAGAAACTGAAGTCGAAAATAAATTGTTAAATGAGTTCAATTACTGATAGTCATGTCTTAATCCCGAATCTGCCTACGTATTGAATTGAACATACAGATAATAGAAATCGAATAGGCGAATTGATCAACTTGTTGACACGTTAGTTTCCAAATTCGTTGGGAAAAAAAATTACATACCTGATAAAGTACTCATCTAATATAGTAAAGACTAATAGCTACACGAATAAAACAAATTTAAACATGCGACGAACATTTTTTAAATCAAAACATACGCGCCGCGCCGGTTAAACTAGAAAACAAATATCCCCGTCACTTGTTCTCAGCACCATTTATTATAAAGTTACTTTATAGTCAAAGATTAACTCGGAATAAACGAACTGAATAGGAAAAAAAATCCGTATTATAGAAGTGTACCAATACCACTTAGTTACCACTTTCGTTCAGACAGGCTAGGAAATTTCACATTTACAAAAATCGCCCAACTATGTGTATATAAAGTATACTGCTTACGCGGAAGCGAACCCCAAAATTCGGTTTTTTCGTTTTAATAAATTAGTTTGCGACGCGACTAATTTATAAAATGTATCTCCTTAATTGGTTGAGCTGAATCCATTTGAATGTTTCAATGGTATAAATAAAATTAACACGCTTTTCTCATTAGCCGTTCAAACGTTCATTGTTTACAGAAAGGTTGGCAGAAAAAAAATCTCCCTCGGTGTAGATGCAATGTCGGCCAACAAATTGAATGCTTTTCCCCAGTAATAATGGCAATTTGAAAAAAAATTAACTCCGATGTACATTTTCCGAGAAGCCCGTCTTTGGTCTTTTCTGGTTCACCAATCGATTAGAATAACGCTAATGAGAAGCAAACAGATTTCAGTTAGGTATTTACTTTAGATTTTAAGACAACTTTGCGTAGGTATTACCTACTTAATAATCACGCTATTTGCTTCGGCGAACCAAATTATGCCAGGGTAATTGTTCTTTTTACTAGAAACCAGACTTGGGACCTACTTAACAAATAATTCTTATGGAATTTTACGTCGGGTTTCGTAAATTAATATTTTGACGGAATTTTGGGTAATCATTCGCGAACGTCTATAATACCTACCTACGTCGCTGGTGCAAATTTTAAGCTGCGAGCTTGCTATAAACCAACCGTAAAAAATGTCTGGTGTAATGAATTGCAGCTTGTTTTATTACGTCGTGAAACAATTAACTTTTATGCACCATCGCGTTGTAATAAACTGCGAAAAGGCTGCAAGGCACGTTTCACAATTCTTCAAAGTTATTTTGTATGAATTTTATTTTTTCTCAAAGTATTAAGTAATTTTTTTAACGAAACATTGTCGATAACCAAGATTCTTTTTCTGTTGTCATCTCAGTAAGAAAAATTGGATCATGAAAATGCACCAAATTCAATTATGGGTAAGCAAAGATATTTCAATTGAAATTTTTTTCTGGTGTCCGGATTAACCATCAAAAAGTTCCCAAACTTCACTTCATCCTCATGATATTCCCAAATTTATGCCCAAAGAGATCTGTTCACTTATGAATCACAATGGGGGGGGGGGGGAGGGGTAGGACTTTAACTGAGTGCATGGTATCGTCATTCATATAATATCTATACTGTGTGTTTCACAGATAATGCAGTTCCTTCGAGAGGTGAATAGGCAACCCATAATGACCAAAAATATCATTGGATGGCCCAAAAGTGTTGCATACTTTTTCAGATATGGTCCAGCAAACTAAAAATTTCATGTACACATTTTGCCTATCTTTGTAAATGAATGAGCTACGAAGGTTTGAACATTGAGATTTTCTTAGCAAAAATAGTAGAATCAATTGGCAACACTACATTCAGAATTTTTTTTTGGCTCTGTGAGCGGATAATACATGCTTCAAAAACACAAAAAAAATGTAATCACATTATTTTGAATGTCTATCTCTGAAATGAAGGTGTTATAGCAATGTCAAAAGTATTGCATGCCTAGATTTCTTGTTCATCTGTGAAAATAAAGATGCTACAACGCTTTAAATTTGGAAAATCCTTATTTTCAAAGCTTGGTAGTGCCTTTATTTTCAAAAATAGACAAATTTTCAACATAACTGTTTTTGTTCCTCTTAAGAAGTTACACCTGTTCCATGCATTTTCTTAACTGAATTGTCCAATTTTCATGTCTCGCTGGTGACTTTTTTAATAATGAGGCTAAAATGATCAATGGACAATTATTTAGAACAAACCAGGCATAAAAATTGCAAAATTTTGTTAAGACGGTGCATTAGATGAGTGTTATTTTTTGAGGCAAGTAAAGAAAGTTATGTGATAGATTTGTCCAGCTTCAAAAATGAAGGCACAAAGTAATTTTGAAAATCGAAAATCCGGTTTTTTCAAGTTTAAAACTTTTTAGCTCCTTTATTTTCGATGTTAGGCAAAACATGATAAGAGTAAAAAAGTTTTGTATTTTTCAGTACTATCCATAAACCTAATCAAAAATTTGTTTTTCTTAATTTTATCCATCTTGCCCCTTCAATTTTTGAGATAGACACCAATAATTGTGGATAACATTTCTTTGTTCCTTATGAGTTGCCTATTCAACTCGTGCAAGGAACAACATTAGCTATCAAACACCTTGTATGCGCCTCCTTTTACATCATATCCTATTTACAAAAGTGGGGGTGGCACCTGAGCAGTCGAAAGCCAAAGCAGGCCCCGGGAAAACATTATTTTGTGCCCTTTTTTAAGAGAACTGTTTACTAAAAACTATGTGATTTTTTCAACTAAAGATGAAAAAATGTATTTAAGCCCTCCCTCACGGGGCAAAACTACGGACCTGGGGAACAGTACCCCCTTCCTGGGTGATACTCCTCATTTTTTTTTTCATCCTGTATATTTTGACCTAGGTGTTTTTTGCGCAATCCGTTCTTTTTTCAAAAAAAAGAATATGAACTTTTTTGTCTCAAATTTTATGAGCTCTGATTTTAGTTATGGTTATTTTTTTCTTCAATAGCTTATTTTGGGAATTATGAGCAAAAAACAAAGAAACAGTCTTTTTGGCCCATGATTTGGGGCACATCCCGAAACGTGAGGTTCGGGGATTTCCTTATGGTAAATAAGGACACGGAAAATAATATTTTAAAATCAAAAAATGTTTGCTCACCTGAAATGCCATCATTTCCTCAATTCACTAGGTTATACAGTAGTGGGCAGGGTCACGAGAGATATGTTCGATTGCAAATCACCAATATTATCATTTTTTTCGCATTAACGAGATGCTCGTTGATAAAATATGTTCATAGTTGATCTCCCAATTTATCTTAATAACGTCGTAAATTATGAGCGACTATTAAATGACAATTTATTTCAACTGTGTTCGCTAATGTCGGCACGTTTCCAAGAAATACACGCGAGTGGTCATCGCAGTTTTAATCAATTATAAACTTTCGAGGACAATTTTACCTAATGAAAAGCATCTAATTAATTTTTCCTGGTTTTTGATGATCACACCAGTGGTAGGTATCGTGTTTCTCGCACTTCGACTCGAATTATGACCTTTTTTGTTCACGTATAAATTTTCAATCGTTGCCAAAACTATGTAGAATTCATAAATTGATAATTTTTGTCGTTCGAGTTCGGTGCCATAAAATGCTCGTTAAAATGTCATCAATTCGTATACCGTTCGTATTTTATTTTATTGCAGGTTTAGATTTTTCTACGTTGAAAATGTTACTTTTTCATGCTGTTTCAACCTTAAATTGGTAA
The DNA here is from genome assembly GCA_959613365.1 of Balanococcus diminutus. Taxonomy (NCBI): domain Eukaryota; kingdom Metazoa; phylum Arthropoda; class Insecta; order Hemiptera; family Pseudococcidae; genus Balanococcus; species Balanococcus diminutus. The sequence continues at coordinate 29,489,974 of OY390715.1, read as the reverse complement.
AAATGTCGAAATTGACAGAATCACTAATGTCTTCCAATTTTTCCCAATTTTCATAAATTTAATTACTATACAGTGTGTATGGTTTATAGATATCATAGAAATAACAAAACAGGTAGTCACGTTTCGATGAATACTGAGTTCCCAACTAACAAAAAAAAAGGTAGGGAACATTCGGAGCAAAAAAAAATACATTTATTGCCAACAGTGACTAGACAGGGGACACAGTGGTAGTCGTGGGAAAAATCCAGCTGATTTAAATGTTAACACAATTTTTCTGAAAAACTGAATAATTTTCTCATTTCTTTTTTAAATATAAAATGACAATGGGACCTGGGCGCCGGGACACCTTTGCATTTGATCCGTCTCGTACCTTTATCTCTCGACTGGGGTACGAAAGGAAAGGGAAAAAACCTCGTGAAACCAATTAACATCGAAATAAGTTTTGTGTACCAGTGCACAGTGCGCGGTTTTCGTTTTTACCCGATGAAAATATAATTTTATGGACACGTTGAGATGAAATGTGAGATGGGATAATAATTACATTCCTTTAGTATGGTATCGCCGCATTTCATCAACCCCTGCCGAGCTACGAGTTATAACAACCCCCTGACAAGATGACCGAATTCCGCCCTCTCCTTGGCATATTGGGCATAACGACAAGTTGAAAATATTCAAATGGTCCATCCTGCTGGGTTATAAATTTCATTTTAACCGTCTTTACCGCCTGACTAATGCCTAAAGAGATGATTTCTTCCAATACTCGAGATGGTTTTTTTTTTTTCATCTTCCACTTACAGAGTTAGATCGACGATTTCTTTTTTTTGGGGAAATAATACACCAACGAATTATTAGCTTTTAGTATCTGCTAGGCTACGATTCAATTTGTTGAACACGATATTTCCTCAAGTTTGAACACACTAAAGGCTTAAGGCAACTCGTACAACGTAAGTATAAACTCTCGCCGCGCCCGAGTGTTTTGTTATCATAAGTCTTCGCGTAAATCCGAACTAATTGTAGGAATTTGTAAAGGGTACGAATGTCTTATTAACGTTTAAATCCTTCAACGAAAGAAGAGCAGATGCTACGATTCCTAAATTGTGATTAAGTGTCAGTTGTTTCTGTATTTAAGTAAATCTACCCCTTCTTATTACCCACCTACGCCTCCTTCTCCCTTTCACACTTCTATTTTAGTCGAGAGGTGCTTTTTTGTGAGTGAAAAATCTTCAAAGTGAGGATATTTCAGGCCGAATATAAAATTAGTTGGGGTGCTTCTTTATGAGACATGTTGTGGTATTTTTCTGAAGAAAACTTGGGAGAATTTCTGATGCGAGAATTTATTTTCCAGAAAATTATTCATTATTATTTATCTTTTTTTTGATTTCTTTTTTACCTAATAGTTTTTTTTTTTTTTTTTGTTTTTTTTTTTGAAAAAAAAAACGTTTTTATAAAAAATTGCTCTTTTGATGAAAAAAGTCAACTCAAGATTATCAATTCTTCTGCAAAAAGTTCTTTCGCAAAAAATATTCATAAAATTTATCTTTAGGTAATAACAATTTGCATTCAAAAAATAATTGAAAATAGGCATCAAAACTAAATTTGAAAGAAGTGAACTTTAGTAGTAAGTAACCCTATCGAAAAAAGCAACCCAAAAATTATTCCAAATTCTTTAATCACGTCTTTGATAAAGATTTAACCCTCTCCCCCCCTCCACCCCTCCAAAAAAAGGAAAAGAAAAGAAAACTTTACAACATTTTTGGTTTAGATCAATTTTTAAAATTTTGTTCACACTCACATAATTAAAAGTTTTGTTGAAAAAATTGTAAGTATGGATACATTTATTTTGAAGTATACCTAATTCATTTTTTTAATTATCAAAAGCGTTGTTTTTCATTTTTTTTTCCAGTACCTAGGTAGTGCAAAATATTTTCCAATTTTGTTTTAAAGATTTTTTTTTAAAATTTGATTTGAACGCAACTTTTTCAAATTTAGTAAAAAATAATTATATTCGTCCAATTTTTTGAAAAGAAAATGTTCGAAATAATTTTTTAAAATTTTTTTTGTTTACAATTTTTTTTAAAATTAGTTCGGTAGGAAATAATTTTTTTTTCCGAAATTTAATTTTTAATTTTTTTTGCAATTTTGCAATTTTTTTTGAAATTTTTCTTGGAAACAATTTTTTATGTTTTAAAAATTTCGTTCAGTCAAACATTGAAAATTGAAAAAATACAATTTTTTCAAATTCATATAAATTCACAATTTTGGAAATTTGAATTTCTTTATTATTTATTTGAATTTTTTCAAAATCAGTCCAAGCCAAAATTTTTGCAAAAATTTGGTGTTCTCCATAGACGATTTTTCATCAAAATGAGGACTTTTTTTTGCAGGAGATTTTTTCCGATTTTTCTTCGACAATTTTTTTTATAAAATTATAGAAAAAAAATAAGTTAAAAATTGAACCAAAATATCGAATTTGGAAAAAAACATTTCATCGAAACGAATGCATCTTGAGAATAAAATCGACAGTTTAAACTTTGGAAATTAATTTTTTTACATAAAAATAATATATTACAATTCAGCTCTCAATATACTTCGTCGAAAAAGGGGAGAAAACTATAAAAAAAAGTTAGCACCCTTTTCTCAAAGGCGTAGTACACTCTCGTATAAGTAAATGTAATTTCGCGTATCGTTTTCGTGATTTTCCGCCCTCGTACAAAGGCGTCCGATAAACCACATATATTCTTTCAAGTCGGCAACTCCGACGTCCAAATAAATAACCGCTCTTTAAATTACCTATATAAATTAATTGACTACACGTTTTGTACGACATGGTAACGGCTCGTGTAAACAAAAGTTAACCACTGATTACAAAGTAACCTCGTATCGTCTGGCGCGCAACATACATGGAAAAGTCGAATGTCTGATGGTGGTTTTTAATAATTCACATAGCCCTGGTTTCTCGTTTCAACATTTCCAAATGCTTTTTAGCCTTTAGATAATCAATACTGTTTAAAAAATTTTTCCAATTAAATTAACTCCTCGAAAAGTGGGTACTAAAAGTTTTAATATTCAAACGTAGGTAGGTAGTTTAAAGGGATACCAGAGCACACATCACATAGAGGAAATACGATAACGGAAATGATATCCTTTTTGTGCTTAGGTAAATAAATTTACCAAAAAATAATCTAATAATTACCCATCGCGTTGAACCAAAACCGTAATTACTTGATTACTCACCTGTAACAAAAAAAAAAAGACAATATAATCATTAGTCTTTGTTTACACATCTAAAATGTGGATAAACCAGGTACATCTATCTACGCGTTAATTAATAACCATTTTAAAATATCAATCGAGATTTTCCACTCGATGAAGTATACTTGAAGAAGATTCTCTGCAAGGCTGAGATACGAGGATAATCTCACATGCACGTAAATCCCATTACTTCATTTTGCAGACAGGGGTAATAAATCAATAAAAATACGACGACGTTGACAAGTTTTACACTAAAATCTCGGTAATCCTTTGGAAAACGCTAAGACCAACTAAAACGAAATCTCAACGTAAACATTTCGCCGGTAAAAGGTCTCCAAGATTACGAAGAAAAAAAGAAAGCAAATTTCCCAACATGTGTTTTTTTCCTACTTTCCAACACATTTCACACAAACACGTAGCAGAGCAATTTGATCGGTATATTTGGCTCGCGCCTCAGGCTTTTTTTATTTGTTATTCGCAACCTTTAGTCGGGGCGATATTTTCATTAATTTCGACGTCGCTAATACGTATCATGCAATTTCCTTATATCGAGCGTCATTTATAATCTTCATCCGTCATATTTCGATGGTATTGTTATCTTTGGTGGTAATTTTTTTCGCCACGAAACACACAGATACCTCGGATAGGCGCGTCGAGCTATATATTGTTAAACAAACGGAAAAGCGAAACCGATATAATAAATTGAAACTGGAAACGGCATTAATGAAAAACCATTTTTCAACATTCACACAGACAGAAAATCTATACAATCCATGAGACAAATAAAAAAAAAAAAAAAGGAAAAAAAGGCAGCCATAGAACCTCATACCTCTGCGGGGGTGTTATAACCTACGTATTGACGAGTTACCAACATGAAAATCACCACGGAAAAGAAAAGGGTACGCAACCTGTCCGATAGTCATTTATCAAAAAAAACTTCCTGCTTTAGCATTCAAAGACTTGGAAAAGGGAAACAATAATACAAGAATGCATTACGTAGAATTTTTTTACCCGATGTATTGTTTTATCTCGGTTAAGAAGTAAGACAACAGAAAGAAAAGCTCGTCCCATGAATTTTCGCAGCGGGTGTTTCGAGTATTTTAGAAAATTCGAAACGTAAAGTAAACCCCGCTGAGCGTTAAGTTTCCATTTTAATATTTTGACCCAAGAATAGTAGAAGATAGAGGGTCGCTTTCGTACACGACGATACGGTTAACCCTATCCCGCAACAGAGGTAACGGTAATATTCGCGTATACGATCTCTCTTGTACCTGCTCTCGACTATACGGTTTATGAAAAAAACCGCGTAAAAACCATTTTAATGGATTATTCATTAAGTCACTTGATCTTAGATAAGGTGCCGACTACCGAGAGTGTATTCGCCACCTAGACATATATTTAATTTATTTCTTTTTCTCTCCAGCGTCGGTGTACTTTGAAATGCCAATGTACCTAACCAAGGGTGTATCTTCCTTACGTTTGGTTCAATCTCGTTTGGGGTTTTTATTGTCATTCTAAGCATGCTGCCTGAAGGTTTGTTGGGATGAGGGTGCACCTGACGTAGGAGATTGGTGAAATTTCACCCATGCCCGTGGTGTGGTTGAGGCAGGGTGTAGGACGCCCCGATAACAGTAGAGATTTATTTGATCATATGGGTTTTTTAGATGAAATAGTAGGATGACGTCGCTGCAGCTTGGAAATAATTTTATTAAGGGCTGAGTCTCCTGGAGGGTGATTTAAATATTTTGAAATTTATGAAAACGTGTGCACTTGTGCAGGATTGACTAACTTTGTCAGGACGAATTTTTTTCTCAGTTTCTTATACTGCTGGTTTATCCTATGTACCAGCTGTAGATTAGGAGGAGGGTGAAAATTCAAAATAATTTTTTTTTTTTTAATTAGTTGTGAATGAATTTTTCAAATGCTGTCAAAAACTGATTCTAAAATTTGTTCAAAGCACAATTTTCAGAAAAAAATTGGAAACCTTTTTCTGTTTTTGGAAAATAGGTACTTAACTATCTTTTCAAAAAAATTATTTTTAGCTGAATCGTCAAAAAATTCTTGAAAAATTGTAAATTTTGCAAAAAAATATCATTAAAATATTACAAAATTGTAAAATTAAACTAGTTTTCCAAAAATTCTTATTTCAAAAAAAAAAACTTGAAATGTTTCATTTTTTTCAAAAAAATTGAAAGATTGTTTTTCTCAAAAAAAAAAACTTGAGAATTTTTCTTTTCAAAAAATAAGCGATTCCTTTCCTAAAAACCAGAGATCTTCCCTCCAAAAAATCGAAAAAAAAATTTCCTTAAAAAAACAGCGAAAAGAACAATAAAATTTAGAGATTTTGTCTACAGAAAAGTTTGGATTCTTTCTCCAAAAAGTTGAGAATTTTTTTAGGGAAAATTGTTATTTTATTCGCTAAAAATGACATTTTTTTCTCAAAAAACAAGAGATCTTCCCCAAAAAATGTGTGTTTTTTTTTAAACGATATGCTAGCCCTAAATTTCCGAAAAATTGAGAAATTTCTTTCTTTAGTTTCTTTCTAAAAAAAATTGTAGTACAACCGGGAGAAAAAAAATAGGGTATGTGAACTATTGATTTGATTTGACGAGACAGTTTGATAAAACAATGAGCAGAAATGTCATTTTTTAAAGGCTCTCCCTTTTTGAGAATTCACTCCATTTCTTCGGAAGTCCATTACATCTGTCTTCTTAAAACCTCAATTGAAAAAAATTTCAAACAAAAGTTGTGGATTCAGCTCCTGGGAATAACTGAGGTCATTACAAAAATTTCGATAAGATCCCTCCCTACTACTATCTCGTATAATGCTTTATCAGAGATTTTTTTTTAGAAATGGATGAACTCTCATGCCAGAAAAGAGGATTTTAGATGTTTTGAAACGACTTTTCAAAAACGAGGTCAGATGGACTTGGTGGATTTTAGTTGACAGGTGGCGATATTATGTTCTGAAGTACATTACGAATCAATAATAAAATAGCTTTCAACCTTTTATTCGCACAAAACTTGTGTTCATGCACTGAAAAAAAGGAATGGTAATTTTTACCATAAAAATAGTTATTTGTATCACAATTGTGGTAATTTTTACCATGTTCTGTGGTAATTTTTTCAAATTACCATTGAAAAAGGTATTTTTGACCATTTTTTTACTATTTAAAGTACGAGGGGCGGCTGATAAGAAATGCACAGTGACGCATAACTCGCGTAAAAATGGAGCTACAAATATGGTTTAAAAATTTTCATGTAGCTACATGTCTCCTCTACACCTCACAAAAATTTGGTCAAGTTACGTTGAGCCGTTCGTGAGTTATAGGCCTTCAACTGAGGCATGGTCGCGCCATTTGGTCACCGAAGGTTAACGAACGTTATGTAATAAAGTTTATGTCGTGAAAAACTCGAATTCTACTGAAATTTCTGCATATGTTTATCGGACGTGTACTACATCTTCATGTATGATAAAATTTTGAGGCGTGGAGCTGAGGAAAACCTCAATTTCGAATAAAGTCAAACGACCTTTATGAATCAAATTTCACTCGTACGGGTGTTTGGTCGACTACGTCTGGTTTTATTCGCAATTGAGGTGTCCCTCAGTCCCACTCTGACGAAATTTTTTTGTTTATGGAATCACATGTACAATTTCAATAAACCTGTAGATGCTTCAGTTGGATATTCACGTTTTTTCACGACAAAAAGTTCATCACAGAGCTTACGTCTATCTTGAATGTCAAATGAAGCGAAGATGCCTCAGTTAAAGGCGAATAACTCAAGAGCGGTTCAACTCAAGTTGACGAAATTTTTGTGGGATATAAAGGAGACATGTACTTATCTAAAAATTGTTCAACCACTACTATAGCTTCATTTTTACGTGAGATAAGCCCATTTCTTATCGCAAAAAAAAAAGTTCCATAGTACGTTGATCAACCTTCAGTGATAAAACGCGCGATCATGCCTCAGTTGAAGGCATATAACTTACGAACGGCTCAACGTAACTTGACCAAATTTTTGTGAGGTGTAGAGGAGACATGTAGCTACATGAATTTTTTTTAACCATAATTGTAGCTCCATTTTTACGCGAGTTATGCGTCACTGTGCATTTCTTATCAGCCGCCCCTCGTAGTAAAAAGTACCATGTGTGAAATATACCATGTTTAGTAGTTGAAAATACTATTTTAAGTAGTTTCTAATACCATGAACATGGTAAATTTCACCATCAATAAGGTACATTTCACTATTGACTGTGGTAAAATTCACCATCAATGTAGTACTTTGTAGTTATTATCACATTTTAAAAGGAGTAAACTTGATTTGTGATATTACGATACAAATTTTTAATTTCTTCAAGTTTTCTTTCTTGGTTAACAATATAACATAATGTGTTTTATTTCTGCAGAATTAAGCTTCGATATGTATCAGAAAGTTAGTTTCAAGTTTATGCTTAACCATCAAAAAATATTTTTGTGCAATTTGGTGAATCCTTGAAATAAAATAATAAAATGCGGTAATGTAAAAGAGAATTTAAAAAAAAAATGTTGTAGTGAAGGTGAAGAAATTGTACTCCTGCGGATAAGAAAGTGACGTTGATTATTTCAAGTATGTATCTACTGTGGTTTACAAATTCATTTATATATTTTTGGATGCCCCAATTTACATTGTGTACTTGTGGCCATGTGGTTAAGTTTAGGTAGTTAGGAACATTAGGGTTATAGGGTCCCAGGTTCGAATCCCAGTTAGGTAAATTAGGTAGGGATTTTTAGTGTAATATTAAGAACTTCAGGTATGCACATAGTTGAGGATAAATGAAACATCGAAACTAAAATCCATTTCGAGAATCCCAACCTTATTTTTTTAAATTTTATAAATTGCATTTAGTACCTAATGAAATGCTATATGCCATAGTTGAAATTACAAAATAGAATGGTAGTTGTGAAACAGTCTCAAAAGTGGTAAAAATTACTATGTAGGTACATGGTGAAAATTTACTATGTACATATGGTAAAAAAATACCATGTACATAGTAAATTTTTACCATGTATATTGTATATGGTAATTTTTACCACTTTTGAGATTATTTCACATCTACTATTTTTTTTTAGTAATTTTTACCATTATTTTTTTTCCCCGTGTGACTGTACCATAATTTTAAAAACTGTTCCTGAAATTTTGTTCCAACCAAAAATTGAAAATTTTGTTTCTATTAAAGGAAAAATTGAAGGTTCTCATTCACTTGTTGTTAGTCCTTTCTTTTCGAAACATTTGATTATCCGTCTACTAAACCAAATTAATTAAATCATACTTAAATAATATCCAACAACGAAGCGAATACTTTTTAATAATAAAACCGAGCACAGTTTCGCTTTTGTAGGCGTAAAATGAGGATAATACGATCGCAAAGAAAAATTAGCAGTGGTTTCTCGTTAATGGTAAATATTTTAATGGTTTTCGGATAATTTGAATGGGCGTTTGTTTATAGTATACTCGACGAAGGCATATTTTTCATTATATTAAAAACCTCTCTATTTTACAAACGCCCGTTGCCAATTAATCTATTTTTTTCAATTGCGAAATGCTCGTGGTTGAGAAGAAAAGCGAAAGAAAAAACATCTGTTGACGTTGGCACACAGGTCCATCTCGAGTGTGTACGTAAACATAATCGTCATCGAATTACATAACCGTTTATTGAACTTTTCAAGTGGTTAATTCGACTCGACGAGTATAGCAACACTTTAAACAGAAAAGAGGCCTGTTGTACCTAGCTACCTACGACGACGCTGAGTACTCCATACACATCACACATTCGGTTAAAAAGTTTTCATTTCCTGGAAGGAATAAGGATACAGACGATGGCGAAATTAGGCAATAAGACTTAAAAGTAACGAGTAGCTTAAAGACGCGCTGTATGTTTTTAGTGGAAAGAGCGACTGCGACGTTGGGTCTCAGGAAGAGTGAAAAAGGCCCAGAGGAGGGGAATTTAAAGACACACGAAATGGTAAGCTGTTGAAAGATGATACTGGCTGCATCGGTAGACAAAGAAAAATAGCCCGAGTAAAAGTTCAGGAACCTTAAACAGATCCGTACAAATAACAGATGATTGCGATGAGAATGATAAAGAACCCGATGACATAGTAGACGATTTAGATAACTAAAATGAAAAAATTCCTCGCAGGCAAAAGGTCGTTTGAAAATCTCTTGAGGTTGGGTTCTCGGCTTTTCACGCACACATCCATCGTACGACGTACACGAGCTGATATCGCCGATAAAAGTGTGCACTGTGCGTGTACTGTACGTTTCCGCTTATCTATCTCGTAGTTTTCCTGCTGCAATATGCATTGACCTTTTTGTAACAGGAAAGGTGTGTCGATATATACTTAGGAATTGTATCGATACAGAAAAGAGAAAAAGAAGAAGATTTGATAGGTAGTGAAATAAAAGGTGTTAATTAAACTGTCGGCCGAATACGCTGAGTGCGGCGTTGAAAAAGGATGACGAGTAATAGAAGTAAATACGTAAAAGGATTATTAGGCCGGAGGCTTTATTAAACTATTAAATGTCTTGAACGATGTATCGAGTATAATTTAGGATTAGAGATGTTTAATTATACGGCTTGAATTTCATTTATTTCGCTGGCACCGCCGGTGTCGGTGTGAGTTTCCTCGTCTGGAACCGTATGCAATGTACGGTCTACTCGATGTGGTTTTCCTCATTCGTAAATTTCAGCCCGGACTCCATTCTCTCGGTGTGTTTTCTTTTAAATTAACGCTTTCGTAGATCGTACGTATACACCGGTATACGTATGACTCGACTCGACTCTTTGTAATGGCGCGTATCGACCTTACGTACAAGCACGATTAGAGTGTATCGCGTAAATAGAGAGGCAATTTAAAAATTCTATATCTTCTAATGGCGTATTTTTAACGTCTGTAAGTATATCTATGGTGGAATTCTTAAAACAGTATAATGGAAGTAATGCTGCGGTAATTTATTAACGTGTTGCTGCCGTTTTTATGTTTCATAAGTGCTCTAAACTGTACCGCGCATTGTTTACTTTTGAACCATACCCCTTGCCCATTGTTCCACTATTCTCTTTACCCTTCTGCGATAGCTTCGTATATGCATCTCGGTATAAATTAGCTTGCAGTTGACTCAAATGTTTTTCGAAAATGCATAATTGTGAAATATTTCCACATTTAAGCATTTGAATGGTTCACTCGACATGTCTGTCATTCGAAAATTGGAACTGGAATTTTAAGGAAGGGGGAGTGTTTTTTCGGAAGTTACTTCTGAATCTGTGCCCATTCTGTAAGTTCTCTTTTGGCTTTTATAAAAACATTGCTCCAGCCGTGAAAATTTGAGATTTTTTGAAACCTATTCTGTTGTTGATCAACCGTATTGACACTATTGACCAGCAGATATCTCTGCTTAGCGTATACAGAGCTGTAAGGCATCTCAAAATCAGTGATGTCCACAGAATAGTAAAAATGTCCGCCTCTATTATGATATCCAAAAATATCTAAAAACACAGCAATAAGATATCTATCTGACAGATTTAGAATATTTCATTTGGATATCTATAGATGTCTTTAATGTCTAATGCATCTTCAATGTAGATGTCCTCAGACATAGTTGAGACAGAACAGATATCGTAATTAACTCTAGATATACAAGTAGGTAAGATTTTGTGGTTATCAATCTTACTGGAATATCTTTTCAATCTCATACAAAGTTATTTAGATATCCGCCAGATAAGAATATGCCCAAAGTCAATAGGGAACCCTAATGACAAATTTGAATGTAAGTATTAATGTCTATAGTGTAATATCTGAATGATATCTTTAGATGTCTTTATACTTTCTAATGCATCTTTAATTTAGATGTCCTCAGACATTGTTGAGACACAACAGATAAACATCGTAAATAACTCTAGATGTTAAGTAAGACATTGCAGTTATCAATCTAGAATATCTTTTCCATCTCATACGAGTAAACACCTATTTAGATATCCACCAGATATGAATATGTCCAAATTTGTCAATAGGAAACCCTAATGGCAAATTTGAATGTATTAATTTCTAGCGAATATCTGAATGTTCTTGTATGGTATGGAAAGAGATATTCCTAATTAGATTAATAATCACAATATTTTATGTACATTAGGGTGGAGCAAAAAAAAAACATACCTCGGATTTAGACCAAACTCACGGAGGTCATTTACTTTGAGTTGAGAACCTCCCAAAAAAAATTTGAGCTCCCTACCTCTCAGGGAAGAGGAGCTAGGGGCTCTCAAAGTAGGGCCACTTTCGAAAAAAAACGCAGTTTTTCGCTATTTTTGGGCAGTGGCACTCGAGTTACCCCCCCCCCCCACCGCACCCCTCTGAAAAAGTGCAGTTTGAGTTTCTACACCTCCCTGGATCATTGATTTTGAAGTTGGATACCACTTATTGCCCTCTACAGGGGGTTGAAAAGTTGCAGATTGATGAAAAATCGAAATTTTTAAATTTCAAAAAACGGAAATATCACCTTCAGGGCGCCAAAACGGGGATCAAACGGCTCATATTGATGCAAGAAAAATAATTCGATAGAAAAAGTTGAAAATTTTTCATTGCAGGTGTGCCAACTTCTGATTTTCTTAAAGTATGGATTTTTGCCATTAAAAACTGGGATACCTATTTGGATTTTTTCAGAAAATCAAAATAAGGATATCCAAACTAAATATTCTGAATCTCTCAGATATCTTCGGATATCATAAGCATATCAGTAGAGCAACATGTCATTTTCTATGATGTTAGTACTTGTGCTTTACACAATTTTTTCAAAAGGGGCGTTATTCAGCACCAAAAAAATTATAAGATTGTTTTTTCGAGAAAATTTAAAGTTTTTTTTTACACCAAAAAATGGGAAAATATTGATCTAAAGAACGAGACAACATTTTTTTTGGTGTTTTTTCTCTATACAAAGTAAAAAATTTCTTATTAGAAACAGTTCAACTTTTTTTTACAAAAAAAAAAAAGAAAGACCATTCTAGCTGACCTGTTTCTTCACTTTCAAAAAAAATTAAAAAAATTATGCACACTCCAAACAAAGAATTTTTCTTGCTCCGAAAAAGTTGAAAGATTTTCTTTTTCAAAAATTAAGGTAAAAAATAGGCATTTTTTTTCTAAAAAAAAAATTGAAAGATTTTAAATTTTTTTTTGTATTAGGTACCTACAAAAAAACGAGATATTTTTTCACACGATCTCCAAAAAAAAATCAAGATAAGAACTATTTTTTATTGCATGAAAATTTGGAGTTTTCAACTTTTTTCTCTCAAAAAGTTGAGAAATATTTTTACTTTAAAAAAATTTAGAGATTTTTTTTCTAACGAAATTGAGACCAAAATTAAAATTAAGTGATTTTCAAAAAATTGAGATGTTGTCTCCATAAAAATTAGAATTTTTTCTTCACAATGTTTGAAGGTCTTTTTGCAAAAAAAAAAAAAAAAAAAAAAAATGCAATTTGAGACACAGCTTGGAGAAAATGTTTTCTCACGCTTTTTTTTAACTTTAAAAAATTGAAATTTTTTATTCGAGGAGGATTTTGAATTTTTGGGGGGGAAATGGGTTGTGCCAAAGCGCACATGGCTATATGTGTACAGAGGCGTGGCGTACGGTAAGCAATTTCCAAGTGGGAGATAAATTATAAATTTGCCAACTTAGAAATTCAAAAATTACCAAATTTTTGCAGTTTTTGTTGTTTGAGTTTTTTTTAGCGAACATATTTCTACTTAAAGATGATTATTGAACAATGAACAATTGAACATGTTAAATTTAAATCGAATTATGGTTTTATTTGCCAACTTTGAGCTCAAAACTGCCAACTTGAAAATCTCAAAATTGCTAACCTTGAATTTTTTACACCCTCAATTTAAGCCACATTTATGCACAGAATGTTTTTGATTTTGAAAATATTTTTGAAAAAATCGTTTTCATCTGAAAAGCGAAAAAGCATAAAATTGTAATTTTAATTGTAGGTAATATTCCCTTATTCGTAATTATTACCGAATGCTACATAACGTTGTATACATATTTTATACGCAGATTTCGTCTAACCGTCGTATCGAAGGCGCTAAAAGGGAATCCCCGTAAAAAGTAACCCATCAAATGAAATAATATCAAAGGTAATATCGTATTTCAAATTTCAAATACCACCCTATTTCATATTTCATTTCATTTGTCAAATTTTAACTCGAAAATAATCCCCATTAAATGATTTGTAGTCGTAATTTTCGTGATTTTTGATACAAAGCAGCTACCACCATTGAAATTCTGCTTCAACCTGGAAAATAACTCAACGATAGCATCTAAATGGTAGCTGCGTAGGGTTTATTGCTCCACATAAAAATGAGAGAAAAAAAGAGAAGTATCGTAAAAATACATCTCTACCAGGTATGGTAACCGCAGCCATAAACATCAGGGAAATTAACCCTTTTTTTCTTCTTTGGAGAGCAACTGGTTATAGTTGTCGTTTATTACGCGTTGAAATATTTCCATATAATAAAGTAATTACTAGTCCATTCTTCATCTCTATAAATGTTTTATGTTTATACGACCAACTGTTCTAGTCAAAAAAAAGTTCTGAATGAGAATTTACAGGTAGTTTTTAGTAGATCTTACCCAAAAATTATGCAAATAGGTATATTTTCTATTTATCAATTTTTTTTAATTCATTTTTTTCAGGCATGTGAAGTTTTGAAAACTCCTACCTCAGAAGAACTCGTACTACGCAATGGAATAAAAACCTGGAGAGGTGAGTGAATAATATTTCATATTATTTTAGATTAAAAAGTCTTCCAGAGCAGATGCTATAACGAGAAATAATTCCAATTGACCATTTCTACGAGTATAGTTGTACAGGGTACAGAGCTAAACGATAAGAAATATAAGATTGAGGCCGGCTAGCATTAAGGGGCGTAATATTTTCGATTATCGGATCTCTTTAGCGATATCGTTTAATTTCACGATCGGCTTTAAACATTATTTTTTCCAATCAGATTATATCGACTCCGAGAGTACGTATATCGAGGTACCTCGTTAAATAACGCGCCTCTCGTCGAAAAAAAAAGGTAATAATTTAAACCTAATAATTACTTGGGTAAATACGTGACCATCGATGCGTAAGTTTTCTATTACATAAAAATCACTTCCCGTTATCAAAGTGCATGGTCGGGGTGGGGCATTATTTTTAAATAATTTCGTGCATACGGTGCATTTGTTGTACGATGCGTTCGCGTATCAACGTCTCGTCGATGTACTACTTTAAGAGTACACACTTACACATGTATAGAAATGTGATTTGCGACTTCCTGTGCGTTAGGCCCGAAAAGAAAGAACACTTTTAATGCGAGCTATATTTGGACCTTTTACTCAGCTTGCTTCATTTACAGCCTCTTGAAGATGTACTATACTAGGTATCTATTGAAACGCACCCAGCTACTTAGCTAACTTAAAAATTAAACACGCTATTAATAAATTTTCATTGTTTATGTTGAAACGCGTGTGTACCATGTGCCATTCTGCTGCGTTCGTACAATGATAGAAATACCTAGAATTACCTCAGGGATCATTTAGTATCTTTGACATATTCGCTCCTCTTCCTATATCGAAGTGTTATTTTTTAATACGCTCTGATTAGAAAATTGCCCATTTGAGATGACTTCTCTGCTTTAGCCTTTACCAAATGAACTGGAAAGTATTCCGTGAAATCGTTCAATTCGGTGTGGTAAAAATCTGGCTCGAGATGATCTCATCATTTTGCAAGGTGCTCGATGGAAATGGAAATATTTCAACTTTCGTCGAGAAGTCCATTCAGTAGTGGCTTCACTTTGAGTTTTTATCCGTGGGTGTTCGAATTTTTTCACGCTAAGCATATGATGCGGCTCTAGGTACCCCTCCTCCCAGATCCACTTTTCATATCCTTGATCCAAAAATAATTGGAAAGTTTCTGAAAAAGTTTTTTTCCCGGATTTTTTCACTTGATTTTTTTTTTTGAATTTTTTTCTTGAAATTTATCCTAAAAATTTTGAGATACCTACCTATTTGCTCACTTTTTAAAAATATTTTTATTTGGAATTTTTTTTTTAAATTTTTGCTGAGCATTTTCTCAGAATTTATCAAATTGAATTTCAAAAAAACATGTATTAGTGCAAATTTCATAGAAGAGTTGTTAATTTATCTGAAAATTTTCGCCTTCGCTTGGCTTGGGCAACAATTCACTTCTCAGTTTTTGATTAAATTCATTTTTTTTTGAATAGGTAAAAAATATTTCAATTTTCCCGAAGGGAAAATTTTTCATTTTTTTTGGGATTAAACCAAAAATATTATTTTTATTTTGAGAAAAATGTTTTGATTTTTTCTAGTAGAAAATCTTCCAATTCTCTAGATATTTTTTCAAACTTTTTGAAAGATAAAAAATTTCTCATTTTTTTGAGAGTAAAAATATTTTTTATTGCGAAAAAGAATCATTTTTTTTTTGAAGGGGAGGAATTTTCAATTTTTCCGTAGTGAAAGTACATACGTATAAATTTCATTTTTTTGAGAAAAAAAAATTCTCGAAATTTTCAAATCTTTTTTACAAAAATGTTTCAATTTTTTTTAGTAAAAAATTTTCCAATTTTCTGGATATTTTTTAAAATTTGTGGTAGGATAGAATTTTTCATTTTTTTAAGAGTAGAAATATTTTTAATTGAAAAAGAATAATTTTTTCTTTAAAACATTTGCATTTTTTTGTTTGAAAATAAGTACCGAGGTATTTTTTATTTATATTTTTTTTAAATTAGCATTTCTTGGCGAGGGCTGACGAGGATTGAAAATTTCAAATTAAAATTTTGATATTTTTAGTTGGAATCTTTCTTCGTTAAAAAATAAATTTTCGAATCTGGCCTTCGAAAAAATCTGTAATTTAAAAAAAATAATGCCTAAAAATCCATTACCTATTTCTTCAAAAACAATGTTCGCCGAAAAAAATAATAATAAAAATGAATAAAAAATAAATGTTTTTGAGAAGAAAAATATTGAAGAAAATCTTTTTGAAAAAATTCTAATTGTCGAATAATGATGATTTCAAAAAAAAATCTCTCAAATTTCAATTCAAACATTCTGTTAAAATTGAGAAAACATTTCTCAAAAATTTTGAGTACAACAATTTTAAAAAGTAAGAACACATTTTTAAAAAAAACTTTCAAAAAAAAATTCCAACATTTCAAGTGAAAATGTCATGGAAAAATTTTCAAAAACAATTTGCATAATAATTTCTCAATAATACTTATTGCAAAAAATTTTTAAGAAATTTTTTTTTTTTTTTAAAAAGTGAATGAATGGAATGAATGATCGTTTAATGTAATGTATTTTTTTTTCATGAAGGCAAAAGCCTTATTTTATACAATTCTAGTAATCAAAACCCGTGCCACTGAGTCCATCCGCATGTCCATAATATAAACCCCAAGGCCCAAACCGTAACTAAATATTCTATTTATTAACGTCATTTATTCGCCGATTAAACACCCCTTAAATATGCAGGTATGAGTGAGGAGAAGGGAAGGGGAAAACCTCTTGCCACTGTCGCGTACATACGTACTCGTACTTACATTATACATTGTAGAGGATATTCGAAACAAAATGTGTAATTAACTTTCATCAGTTGGAAATATCTTGGTAGAATGGAAATTTTAACAATGTACAAGTGATACTAATAAAGCAAACAGTTTAAATTAATTTTATGTGCGTTGTATTATGCGCACGGTGTTCTCCGGCGAGTGTGTGCATTGTGTATACAAATTCGTGTCAGAAACCTATAAAACTTCCCTTTTATATTGATAATATACGCGTTAAGTAACTTCTAGTTTTACATGCTTTATAAGTCTTCGGATACTTTACCTACCTATGACTGTAATTTAGCTCGTGACTCATTCAAAGGAGGGTTAAAAAATGACCAGGATGTGTAATGCATGGTAACTAGTTTTTTTTTTTTTACTAATAAACTCCCTCTCTCATGTACGGTGGTATAGACCTAGACATACGATATGGTGTATACACGTTACACATGTGCGTTTAAAATATATTTCTTATAACATGTGCGAAGACTCGTGTATTGACACTTTTTTTACGCTTATTTTAATTCGTGTAATACGAAATAAAAAAGCCATAGAGGTTGATTTATGTATAGGCGATGCGATCTTTGTATCTCCCTTTGCGCGTCGCACGTCTGTAACGAGCTCCGGGCAAAACAAGTTCGTTTCTTTTTGATTATTCTGTCGCGTGTGCGATTAGCTGATTACCTGGTGATTGTGGAAAGGTGTAGTTTTGCGAGGACGAAGTACGAATCAGACTGGTGGTTAGAGGGTTTGTTTGTTGAAGAGTTTTTAAAAAAACTTACACAAATACAACTTTTTTTAGCTCTTGAGCTAAGACCCTTATCTCAGATAAGTTCAGAATTCAATTTGAAAAATTTATTTATTATGAAAAAAATGAGATAAAATCATTGCTGGCTTAGCTGCAGATTATGCCCAGTATACTTTGGCACAACCTAATTTTTCGAGTAAAAAATACTGAATTTTCTTGAAATAAAAAAGTATATAAATTTTTTTAAGTAAAGAAATAAGTAGGTAATGAAAGTTTTTGGGAGTGGGAAATCTTTCATATATTTTTGAAGAAAAAATGTCGACTTTGCGAAAAGAAAGAAAAAATTATTTAAAAAAAAAAAATAATTTTTGAATATTATTTTGATGGGCAAACGATTTATCAAATTTTTGTAAAAAAAAATTTTCAGGAAAACTTAAATTGTCTGAGAAGCTATCTTGGTGTTTTGTGACAATTTTTTCCTGAAAAATCTAAAGTTTCCTGAAATGAAAAATATCTAATATATTTGTTAAAATTTGTAGAGTCAGCCAAGAAAAATTCATAATTTTTTTGAATTGAAAAAATAGGTAAAACGATTTAGGATCTTTCAATTTTTTTTAAAAGAAAAAATTCTCAAGCCCCCTCTCTCAGAGTAAGCTTCAATATAATTAGGTACATCAAAATCTTCAAATAATAATTCACTCATTTTTTTTTTTTTTTTTTTTTTTTTTTTTTGAGGAAAAAGTTCTCTTATAAGAGGTGAAAAAACCTCATGTTTTTAAAGCTAAGAAATTGGTTAAAGAATCTTCCAAATTTTCGGTGTAAAAAGCCTTTCAATAAGGTCAAAAAAAATCACAATTCTCTGTTTCATTTTTTGGAATAAAAAAATAGATTTTTTCCATGTTTATGATTTCTTAGAAAAAATCTGATATTTTTATAGAGAAAAATCTAAATTGTTTGAGAAACAATCCTAATTTTTTTAGAAAAAAATCTCTCAATTGTTTTGGAGAATAAAATTCTGAATTTTCTTGGAATTATTGGAGGAAAATCCTAATTACAATACATAATTGTTTCAATTTTTTCATGAGTAAATGAGTAAAAAATATAGGTATCTGAAATTTCTATTTTTGGAATTAAAAATATTTTTTTGGAAAGAAAAAATCATTTTCACATTCAATTTTATAAATTTTCAACTCGACACCCATTCGGAAAAAATGAGTTGTATCCTCGAAAAATTACGACCCCCCCCCCCCCCCCCCCGAGCAGATTTCCAGTTACACTAATAAAAAAAATTTCAAAATGAAAAAATTGCAATGCACCTAATTTAAAAAACGTTCGTTCAAATAAAAAAATTGAATTTTTTTTTTTTTAAAGAAAAAGATTCAATAAATTTTAAAACTCAGCGAAATTAAAAAAAAAAAAAGTGTTTTTAAAAAATTTCAGTTTGTAGAAAAAAAATTGTCATAATTTGAAAACAAGAGTAGAAAAATTTTGCCCATTTGTAATATGAAGCAATGATGATTTATCGTACTTTGACATTTACTACATTTAAAAAATCTAAAGAAATATAGTAATTTTGGATGAAATTTCAACAAAATTTGGAAGTAGGTAACCTGTTTATCAAAAAAAAAATCCTTGTCATAATTTTGAAAATTTTCTTTCAATGAAGTTTTCGAGGGGAAAAAGTATAATATTTTCATACAAATTCTTGATAAGTAAATTAATTTTTCATTATTTTTACCCAATAAAGTTTACAAAAAATTTGTTTCATTATAAATTTGAAAAAAAATTGAAATACATATAACAAAATTTTAAATATTTTGTTATTCGAAATTTAAAAAAAAATCGTTATAATTTAAAATTTTTATTTCAATCAAAAATTGAAAATTTTTTGATAAAATACCCAAGTTTATCTAATAGAATTACAAAAACAATTATTTTTAAATTCAAATTGAAACAAATTTTGAATTTATCATTCGACTAATTTGCTTCACACATTGCACAGCGGCGAAAATTCTTTGTTCATTTCGAATAAAGATCACAATCGCAAGAAAGAACCATTTTTTTCACTCTCCGTCCCACGCCTCCCATGTTGATAATTCTAAAACAAGGTAATATCACAGTAATATCGTTAACTTTACGATATATGCGATCAAACGTTACGACTTGTACCTGCTTGGTAATAGAACATACAATTTTTGTCGAAAAAGAGAATCTTTTAATGCCATTTATTTTTATTAGCCAAATAAATAACCGTCATTAGGGGTAATAGAATTATTTTCAATTTCATTATACCGAATCAGCGTTGTGTGGAGATTTCGAGTGTGCAGTGTTTTTTTTTTGTAACACCCGTGGAACGTTTGGGTTTTTTTGAGCTTTGACTTTTACGGTTGGTTTTTTATTCGCCAACGTCCATGCACATGATGTTTAATCCGAGTGTATTATTTTTACGTACATGGCGAGCACTGCCAGAAAGACAGACGAGAGGAAGAGTAAAAAAAGAACTACATGTATGAAAAAGGAAAAAATTAATTGTTCCTCATCGAACGAAGCTTTTGAATTTTAATAAAAGAGTAGAGGATGTGTATGTATATGAAAAGAGCACCAGAACTCCCTTTTTAATCACTACAGTTGAGTGACTTGACTGACGTTGTTGTCGGCCTGGGCCTATACAATCGACTGATTGATTCGGTCTCTATATACACACGTAGGCTATATGTGCACCGTGTCTATGTAATATACGAGTATGTATAATATACAACCAGTGTACTGTACGAGTACGTGTAGATTATACGAAAATGAAGCCTGTGCTTTTACTTTTCGGCGGGGTGTGTGCGTATAAGGCTGCGTCTGTGTGATATAATATCATGTACCAGTCACGTAGCAAACCGCAGGACGTCCTTTATTCGGGGCGAATTTTCAATCCTCTAATGGCGACAAATGAAGACATAATAGTTACGTATATAGAGCGTAGGTACCTACAATTCATCGACCAGACGTACAATCTAAAAGCGGTAGTACATTTTAGAGCAGCCGCAATACTGATAAGCAACTTTGTATTCGGTACTATCAGGCTGGTAAAACTTTCAATATTAATCTTTGCATCGTGCTTGAACTTTGACTACAAATATACCTAAGCGGTGGCGCGTAAATGTATATACAGAGAAACACACAGGTAGTGTTTTGAAAAGACTCTTTGTATACATGTTTTGTGAATCCTCGTAAATCGAAATTAATTCAATTTCCAGTCGAATATTTTCATAATTTTACCAAGTACAAATTTTTCATTAGGCCTATATTTTTCAAAAATACTCCCTATTGAGAAATCCGATGAAATGCTGATTCGTTCTACGTTGTTTCATCGAATACGACCGACTTACATACGTAACTTCGGTGTATAATCTGTAGTAGGTAACGAATTCAAAATGTATCTAATAAATGTCACCGTATATCTTTGTCTAGATATCTTACCTACCGATATATTTCATCAGCACCCCACTAAGACACTAGTCCTAAAGATGACCGTAGCCAGTCGTAAAAAAAATACCTATATTATCATTTTAGCCACTTCCTTTCGCCTTGATAAAATATGTTGTACTGCTGTGAAGTCCCGGTGGGTGAAATAATCTATCAACAAAATGTTGTCCAGGATGAGACATTTTACCGTCGATTATTCATCATTGCCCTGACTCGAGGATGTGTACTTACTCCCAGAAGATCAGTACCAGATTTTATTCCGAATGTGAGTATTGTGTTGCAGGAGTGAGATTGATCGAGTTCATTTGTCAAAAATCGATTTTATTTTTCGAAAAAAAAATTAAATTAAAATACCTAGCATATTTTCCCATCAGCGATTTTATTTATTACCGATTATTTTTTTAGAAAATCGATTTTATATTTTATCAATTTTATATTGTCAAGAATTTTCTAAAAATTGATTTTCCAATGAAATAATTTTGAAAATTTTATTTTTTCATTTCGCAATCCTTGGAATTTTGTTCAAAAACATGAAAGTTGACTTTAAAGTGATGAGAATTTTCTGAAAATTAATTTTTACCATGTATAAATTTTCTTCATTTTCTTGCAGAGCAGAGATTGGGTATTATTTGAAAAAAATCAATTTTTTGAATAATATTTTTAAAATATTGAAAACATTGTGATAATTTATTTACCTTTTGGAAGATTTTTTAAAGAAATAATTCTTTCTTTTGAGGATTCATTTTTATTTCTTTGTAAAGATTATTTTATATTTTTTGGTGAATTTTTAAAATTGTTTTTATTTACCTATTGTTTTTAAAAATTTTACGAATTTTCTGAAAATGAAATTTCTAAAATCTTTTTTGCAAGTTTCAATAATTTTTTTTAGAAAATATTTTTCTGAAGTCTCCAAGGTACGTGTTGAAATTTTCTAAAAGTTAATTTTACTCATTTCTCATTTTTTATTTTTTTTGAAAATAAATTTTTTGATGGGTAGATTTTTTTTAGAAAATCTAGGAAATTGTCTGATTTTAAAATTTATATTGCAAATTTTCGAAAAATTTCAATTTTTTGGGAGATTTTTTTTATTTTTCTTTTAAACCCGATTTTATATACTTATTGAATGAAATGTTCAATGTTTTCTGGAAACCGGGAAATTGGGGTTCTCTTTTGGTGGTTTTTCAACGTATTTTTTCAAATCAACAAAATTTTTTATTTTAAAATGTTTAAAATTTTCTAAAAAATTAAACAATCCAGAAAATTGATTTGTTGGTTTTTGAGAATTTTTACTTTTTAGAAAATTAATTTTTCCTTTTGAGAATTATTCATTCCACGAACTTGAGTTGATTTTTTATGAGAAATAATTTTTGGAGGTTTTGTTTTCAGGTTGTTGAAAATTTTTTGAAAATCAATTTCTGAAAGTTCTTTTGGGAAGTATTAAAATTTATTTTTGAACGATTGACGTTTAGAAAATTTAGGTATTGAATAGAGGGTGTCCTGCGAGATGTCTACCAAACTTGAAATTTTGCAATTTTCACGTACCATCTCTGAACTGTAATAAATTGGGGCAGGCAATATTATTGACTGGACACTCGTGTTGCTATAACTCCTTCAATTTCAAAAATAGACATCCTAATCTGATTACAACTTTCATTGCTTTTTTAAAGAGCTGCTATGATTAAATTTTCAGCTGCCGAAGTTAATTACAGCGCCGTCTGGAGCTGTTCCAGTGCGCTGGAGAAAATAAGTCAACTTTTTCTGGATGTCCAGATCGCTTCGAAAGTGATGCAAATCGACTCGGGAAGTCGACTTTAGTATACAAACCAATTTTCAGGATTCTATCTTGAAATTTACAATTTTTTTTTCAAAAAATGCTTTTTTGGAGGCGGTTTTAGCCATTTTTAAAAATTCGTCGAAAATCGAAAAATCAACTTCGGTAGCTAAAAATTTGGTTGTGAGGTCTGGGTAGCATGCTCTTTCAGTGAGCCAAATTTCAGCTCAATCGAAGGCGAAGAGTTGGCGAGGTTCCCTTCTTGTAAGAATTTTCTAAAAAAAAAAAAATTGAGATTTTTTTTGTTGATTTTTTTCAAGAATTTGGAAGATATTTTTTTCGAAAAAAACTGAGTTCTTTGTAGGATTGATCATTTTTTGAAGTAGATAATTTTATTTCAAACCATATTGTGGTTCTGATAGTTCCAAAAAATTCTTCGCTCAAAATTTTTGGTTTAAAACCACTGTAAAATTCGCAGATTTGAAGAAAAGTTAAGATAAACGTATACTTCACTGAAAAATATCACCTATACGAAAAATTCCTCAGTGGCGGCCGCGCGTCGGGGTCAATTAATTCGCTCCAACTATGCCATAATTTACGCAATAACGAGACTTTTTGATCTTATCGAGGACAATTTTACCGCACGGAGTATAGTCGACATTCAAAGGACAAAAAAGCTATCTCTCGTTACATTTATGGAACAAGAACCTATACGAGACGACGAGTATCTCGCGTGGTAAAATTTATCCGTTATACGCGAGAAAGTCTTAATCTATACGGTATTCTTAGGAGTACTATAAGCTGTAACGCGTTTATAAATGTATAAAAAACTCCGTATGTGTATTTACAAATTAGCAGCTGCCCATAAATTTAAACGCTTTTTACGCAAACAATCGTAAAAGTGTAACTATGCGAATGCAGCCCTGTAATTCGTTCTATTGTACCGAAACGTGAGTACAAAACTATACGAATTATCCGAGAGCTCGAGTACCAACGTCCTGTATGAGCGCAATTGCAAATGTCAAAAGAAGTGTGACATGTTGGTCGGGTGTATCGAATCAGTGAATTTGACTGTGAGACGTCTCGACTCCAGAGTCGAGAGTTGGCAAATTAAACACCACACGAATGCAGACTTACAGCTAGGCGTGTACAGCTGACTTAGGGGTCGACTCGTACTTTTTTTTATAGTATTCTCATCTCCTGTCGTGCTAAAAAGGTATGACATAAGTCATCGAAATATTGAATATAAAATTTTTTATTTCAGGTGTTGAGAACTGATTTGAACGGTTTTCAGGCACTTTTCTGGTCCAGACCTTATTTTAACATGCAGCTCCACACATTTTGTGTGACTTCAAAAAAATGTGTGCAATTCGAAATTACTTTGCGCAGCTCCAAAAATATTTTTATGACAAAAAACTCTTGAAAAATGTTTTTTTTTTTTTTTAAATATTTTTTGACAATAAATTTTGAAAAATTTTTTCAAAAAAATTCAAGATATTAGCTACCTATTTTTATTTTTTTTACAAATCTAGAATTTATATTGACTAACAAATCTTGAAAAAAAAAATTTTGGATATATTTTTTTGACAATAAAATAATCTTGAAAACATATTTTTTGATTTTGTCAAAAAATAATTCAAGATATTAGCTTTATGTCTTGATTTTTTTTACAAAGTCTAGAATTTTTTTTTCTGACTAAAAAATCTGTAAAAAAAATGAAAAATCTTTGAAAAAATATTTTTTTAACCAAAACGTACTCCAAAAATTGATTTATGACAAAAAAATCTTCAAAAATATTTTTTTGACAATGCGGATCTTGAAATTTTTTTTGACTAAAAAATCTTTTCTTAAAAAAATCTTGAAAAAAACTTTTAAATTATACTTAAGTAGCTTTGAAAACTATTTTTGGGTTTAAAAATCTTTTTAAAAAATGTTGACTGTAAGGGAAATATTTTCTGGCAAAAAAATTTTAAAATATTTATTTATAGGTACCAATTTACTTATTTTGTGAAAAAAAAGCTCAAAAAAAATTTTCAAAACATTTTTGTCAAAAAATCTTCCAAAGGAGAAATTCACTCGACAAAAACTCTTTATAAAAAATTTCTTCACAAAAATTACTACCTATCAAAAATTTGTTCTCCAAAAAAAAAGTAATTTTTTGGCAAAATTCGCTTTTCTGAAGTTACCTATTTTCTTTAAGAAAAAATTCTCTTGTCAAAACATCTAATAAGAATCTATTGACAAAAATTTTTTGATAGAAAATTTATTCTCATAAAAAATCATAATAACCATTTCTTTAGAAAAATAACCTAAATTGTACACTTGATATCTCTATGTTTGATAGTTTGGGTGAGGGGGAATTCGTAACTAATAAAGAAAAAAATTCAAATAGCACGAAAAAACAAAAAAAAGCACGAATAATTTTCTTTTTTGAAATTTGGTAAGTAATAAACTACTTAAACCCCGAAAATTTTCATTTTGAAAATTAGTTTTTATTTTTTCCTTTGAGAAATATTTTTTTTCGATAATTTTGACGTGTTTGTCATAATTTGCTGAAAAGCCATAAAAATTTCACAAGTGGTGATTTCACCTCCCCCCACACCACACGCCCATAACACCTATATGTATAGAGCATGGTTCTGCTAATGAAGCTATGTTTGTGCTGCTACAAATTTTTCTCAGAATAGGCCCTGATTTATTCAGAAGATATTTTTAATTTTTTTGAAAAAATTCTTCGAACGATGATGGATTCGCTTAAACGGGGCGCGATTTATTTCAGCGTTGCGTAAATAATTTCAAAATAACATAAAATTTAACAGTTTCCGAGAAAATTATACATACTGGGAAAAAAATGAACATGCCAGGGTTCTCCTTCCATCTTATATGCCTCCTGTGCTGCACTTTCACGTGCATTTAAAACATTACGCACACACCTAACAACTATAAAGATCAAACGTCAACGTACAGCACTTAAAATCTAATAAACTAACCATCAATGTTTGTTTAAACTCGGCTACGAAGGAAAAGGAGGGTAAAAGTAAAAACCTCCGATGATGGTTTTTTTTTCATTCGATGCGGAATAATGGGACCAAAGAATACGAAAATTATGCACCGAACGAAAATGTCTCGCTATAAAAAAAAACTAGAATATCCGGTAGTAAAAAGAAAACCGAAGTCGTGGATGGTTCGAAACGCGAATAAAATGTAAAAAGATCTAAATTATCGCTAATAAAGACGTAGTTTACAACATTTACGCGTATTCGTATGCAACTTGGAATTATTAAGAAAAAACCACAACCTCTTTTACCAGATATCTTTTAATGATCGGCGTATATGAAAAACGACCACGTTATAAGTCGGCTTCGGCATTTATATATATTCGAGTTCAATTTATTTGTCGGAATTTAAAATTAGAACCGGCTAATTATTTACAAGATTGTTGAGAGCGATATGGTAGACGAGAAAAAAATGAATACGTTGGAATCACTTTTCAAAGGGACTGGCCCGTTTGATACGTGGAGCGGTACCCTTGTTGCATTAAATGATAAAATAATGATTATTTACCAAAAACCAGCCGATTTTCAGACAGCTAGAGATCATTAATCTAAAATTTCCAACCACGGATAGGCCATCTATTCACCCTACTCATTTCCGGTCTGTTCTGCGAAACGCCATACACGAAGACTTGGGTGACATGGACACGTATGCATGGAACATGGCGAAAGGTCACCCTATCATATACACCTCCTATTACATCGCGAGTCACTGCTCTCTTATGATAACAACACTGAAGGCATGCCAAATTTGCAACACTACATCAAAAAGGGATGTTTCCCAGATACGAGTATATCATCGAACCTTGATCTACTTCCATTATTTATATTGTCGTCGAATCGAACCGTGCACCATAAATGTGACATACTCCTTCGCTTCGTCTCCGTAGGTAATTTCACAATCGCCCAAGCAGGGCGTCCGGAATAATTTTGAAATTTCGTAAACCGACCGAATATATAAACAGCGGGTTTCAACACCTACGTTTTTATTTTGTGCATGGCCGATGATCTGTGTCGCACTCTTGGACATCGCGTCATCTTGATCGTAAAAATCGATTTCAATCATTATTCAATGTTTTAAATCCGGTATACTTATTAGAAGTCCGATCGCTAACGTTAATATGTTATTATTTCGCATGCGGAAGGCAGGGCGGGGTGAATATTTTCCTTTTATAGAATATGATAATGCTGACCAGTCGTTTGTACCATCATCGACGATTTATTACTGGGAAATATGCTATTCGTCGCTGTCATCGTATGAAGATGCTGAAAAATCTTGACAATATGTTTTATATTATTTTTAAAAACCAACTAGATCCTATCAAAATTGGCCTAGTATGTCGTCGAAAGGTATATGAATTTTTAGAATTTATGATAATAAATAATACAGAGTGTTTGGTGGGGTGTATCAAAATGCCATTTTTTTCGAAATGTCAAGGTCCGTCCCTCTAAAAATGATTTTTTTGGTGTAAAATGAATTGCTTGAAAATTTTTCTTCGAAGAAATTATTTTGAGTGATGGCGCAAAGCCCCCTTAGAATTGATTTTTTTTCAATTTTTTTTTCAATAAAATGGTCGCTAAATCGGTGCTTAACCCAACAAGATCATTTTCGGTGATTTTTCATCTTCACCCCAGTTTTTAAGGGGACATACTTTTTTTTTTACGTTTTCCGAAAAAAAAAATTAAAAATCAACCAGAACGAAAAAAATTTTTTTTGGATCAATCAAATCAATGTGTTCTTGACATAAATATTTTTACTCAAAAAAACTATTTATGACAAGTTTTCAACTTTAGCTTAGTTTTTAGAAACTGCATTTTTCTGGAAAAATAGCTACAGTTCATGAAAATTGAGATAAAGTTTAAAAATTGCCATAAATGGTCAAGATTGCGAAAACATTGTTTTTTTGATTGAGTAAGGAAAATCAAATTACTGGCGTGGGAACCTTGGGAACTCGTCAACTCTGAATGAACTGAAATTTGGCTCACTAAAAGAGCATGTCATTCACACTTCAGAACCAAATTTTGAGCTGCCAAAGTTGATTTTTCGATGTTTGGTAAATTTTTAAAACTTACAAAAATAACTCTTTGAAAAATTAATATTTTACAAAAATTGTAAATTTTGAGGTAAAATTCTGAAAATTGGTTTATACACTAGAGTTGACCCCTCGAGTCGATTGTAATCATTTTCGAAGCGATTTAGAGCCTCCCATCAAAATTTGAAAATTTTCCAGCACACTAGAATCGTTCTAGGAGGCGCTGTAATCAATCTCGACATCTAAAAATTGAATCCTAGCATTAGTATGATATCATCAGTCAATTTGAACTCAAAATCTGAGGTGACGATTTGACACTTGTATTTTTTTACTCCTCGAAATTACTGAAAAATCAACATGTTCTGTAGGCTCCAGATCGCTTAGAAAATGTTCAAAATGGACTGGGTGGAGGGGAGGGGGGGGGGGGTCAATTTTAGAATTTTATCTGAAAATTTACAATTTTATAAAAAAAATATTTACCAATTGTTTTCTCTATTTTCAAAAAATCACCAAAAATCGAAAAATCAACTTCGGCAGCTCAAAATTTAGTTCTGAGATGTGGATGACATGCTCTTTCAGTGAGCCAAATTTTAGCTGAATCGGGTGGACGAGTTGTCAAGGTTATCTTGTGAGATTTTTAGCCCTAGTTTGAAAATGAAGGCGTTACCATGCTTTGAAAATCAAACGAGTGGCAACACTGCATTCAAAAAAATTACCGACACCACCAGTGGACAGTACTTCAAAAAAACAAAAAACGTCCTGATCACATTGAGATGCCTATCTTTGAAATTGAAGGAGTTGTAGCAAAAAAAAAATTCACATCAAAGGTATTGCTTTACTTCAAAATCTTAAAGGGTATAAAGAAGACATGAAAATCACACAATTCTGTTATGACAATGCGAGTATAACTCTTTGAAGAGCATAAAAAATTTTTTGTGAAAAATTTGCAGAAAAAAATTAAATAAAAATTTTTTTTTGATACCTATCTAACTATTTGCATATTATTTCAAAAAATGAAGGGACTCCGTTCAAACCTTAAAAATAGGTCCAAATTTGGAGAAAAAATATTCAGAGTGAAAAATGTTTCATTTTTTCAGTACTACCATAATAGGTATGCATAATCAACATTTTTTTCTCAATTTTATTTTTCCTTGCCCCTTCAATTTTTAAGATAGATACTATTCGCATGTAAAAAATTTTGACCTCGTTGTACCCAAAAATAGATAAATTGTGCTCCCTGAACACCCTCTATGCGTAGGCGTACCTATCTAACATAAGTAAACGGTTGAAAAAAAAAAAAAATCTTAATTATTTAGAGTGATTTTTCCACTGGTATAGGTATTTTCCCAAAAGCCAACCTTTCGTTCTAGTAACCTACACCAAACGCTCGGGTAAAAAATTAGTTCACCAGGTCGATTCTCAAATTGCTCATTATTAACGACATATTGCGTCTCGTCGCGTCACTCGCTTGAAAATCTTCAACACGTCGTCGCGTAAAAGGCGTAGAATTACAATTTTTTTCGCACGCTCGACGAAAAACATTACCATCATTTTGTCGTATAATAAATATACGCGCGTTTGAGGCGAAAAAATATCAAATTACGGAAATTTCTAGCCTACTTGTTATGAAAAATTAAACGGCTTTGCGACGAGACAATTTTCAATTTTTTTTTTCGCCTTGCCTTTGTTGTCTTGTCATCGTCGACGACCGACGAGAAAAGATCTGAGCTAGCTTTTCGCTAAGTTCAACAGTCTGGGATTAATGAAAAACCTCGACGATACGATTGTCTCAAACGAGCGCTCGAGATTCGAAATATTTCAATTTCACGCAATTAACTAAAACGAGTGTAAAATTTCGCGACAGGGCTTTTTTATACGAGGCGTCAAAGGCGAAGCTTTTTAATTCCAGTCGCTTTCTGGTGTATAATTTAATCAGCTCTGTAGGTGTTTGTAAGATGAAACACTCGAGTTTGGTACCTAGACCTACCTAATTGGTTCGTTTTAAATGATTATAAATTTGTTCCTTATTGGATTTGAGCATTAATTTTAAAATTTTTTTTTTGAGTTGAGCTGAGTTGAAGATTTGAAATGTTGCCTTGAAAAAAATTCAGAGCTGAAAAAAGAGATTTTTATAAAAAATTCTTCGTAATATTTTTTTATAAAAATTAAAATTTTCTCATTAAAAATTCTCCCAAAAAATCTCATTGTAGATAAATACTCCAGAATAGAATTATTTTGAAAAGAAAATTACAAAAAATCGTATGAGAAAATTTTTGTCTTGATTTTTTTCAATTCCATTTTTCTTTGGAAAATTTTAATTTTTCAAATAAAATGATAGGTGTTCAATAAAAAATGAATTGTTAAACTATTTTATTTTATTTTATTATTTTTTTTGTGAACATCTTTCACTTTTGTTTTGGATTCCTTCTGAAAATTTCCTTCATCAAAAACTTTGTGAAAATTCTCAAAAACTTAAAAAATTGTTTGGAAAAGTTTTTTGTTTCTGCAAAAAAAAAATTTGAATTTTTTTGAAAAAATTCTTAGGAAATGGCAAAGAAATCGATTGTTTTTCTTCAAATTTTTCTAATGAAAAAAAAAGGATCAAAATTAACACGTACTTTTTTGGCAATTACACAAATCCATGTACCAATATGTCCGCTCCTCCGCTTGTTGAATTTTTTTTTTTATATTTTTGGGCGAGGGAAGGGGAAGGGAGGGGTAAATATATATTTTTCGTAATAAAGATTTTCTTTTTTCTTTTACACCCAAAATTTTTAATTCTTTAGGTATAGTAAAAAAAAAACATTTTTTTGCAGTAATATTCTTAAAAATTTTTATAGTCAATTTTTTTTTTAAATTCTTTGTGGAGTTTTTTTTCAATTTGTTTGTAGTAAAAAATTTCTCAATTTTTCAAAGTGAGAAAATTCCTCCAAGTTTTTTATTCTAAAAAAATTGAAAAAAAATCTTCCAATAAGTAAGTGTATGAGTAAATTGAAAATTTTTTGTGCACGTCAATTTTTTTAGATCAAAAAAAGTTGATGATTTTTTTCTTCGAAAAAAAAGAGAATTTTTCCCCTCAAAATTTATGTTTTCTCCGAAAAGTTGAAACATTTTTGAAAAAATATGTTTTTTATTTAAAGGAAATTAAGACCCCTCATCTCAAGAAAAAATTTTTTCTGTAATTGTTTCTAATACTTTTCTACCATTTTTGAAAAAAATGAGAATTTTTCCAAAAAAAATGTTTTCTTGAGAAAACAAACTCATATTTTGCAAAAAAAAAAAAAAAAAAAAAATGTAGTGGGACCCGTTTCTGGGGTCAAGGACATTTTCTAATATCATCATGTGCAGAAGCAGGGTTCTCATATTTTACTGAGACACCCCGTGCAAAAAAAAGTAACACCACTTTATTAAAATGGTCTCCCTACTGTGATGGAATTATGCTTGAATTAAGCTCTCGTGAAAAACAATGAACTCAAAAAATTCTATTTTTCAACACCAGCTCCACCTCTACTTGCCACCCTGTCATCACACGTAAGATAATTTCCATTTTTCTTTCTTCTAACACGATGCGTCTAATATTTAAAAAATTTCCTCCAAATTTGAACTGATAAAAATAAATTCGAATTGAAAAGCCCATTAGGGGAATATTTTTTTTACCAAACACCCTTCTCACGTATCCCTTTTTAACGGATTTACATGTTTTAAGAGGACTGTATATGCGGGTGATGTGGGAAATTTGAACATTTGCCGAAATGACGCAGAGTATCGGAAAATGGCAACGATTTAATTTTACTTTCTTTCTCTTCTTTTCGAATGTAACTTGACGTTTTCCCCTTCTCGTTTGAAAATCTTTCCAGAAAAAAAAGCGATGTTGAGGAAAGGAAAACAAATAATTTTATCAAACGAAATGTGATGCTATAGTCGATTTCGTTTTGAAAACATTTGAGGCTTTTTTTTCACTCGTGTGTAGGATGGTTTTCAGGAAATAGGCATTATTTCATAAGTCTCGACGTATAAATTTGTAAAAAAAAAAAAAAATTAAACTTCAACTGTCTTATTTTTTACGACCGGATTAAGGAGCGAATTGAGATTAGAGAATGTCGCCCAGGAGAAGAAAGAAGAGAAGGTGAGAGAGCAGGCCGAGTAAAAATATTATTCTAAAAGATTTGAAAACTTTCATTTGTTTACAGCGTAGGCCTACATAGATGTGGTATGTTGAGGCTGTGATGGGTTCTATGGTAAAACATATAAGAGTGTCGTGTAACATGCCCCATTTCCCCGCCCTGCGAGGGACCAAAAGGCTGGAAGAAGGTTTTACATAAACAAACATCTTTCTTATTTTCTCATAGAATCATGTTTATGTGAAAACTTTTCTTTTAACTGATCAACGGCATTAGGAGTTCTTTGAAGCATGTTTACTTACCGGATTGCTTTTCGAGTTGGCGGGCGGAAAAGAAGTGAGAAAAAGTGTTGAAAAACTCTTAGGTTGTATTTTAGATTTTTTCCCTTTCCCTTTCCACCTCCTGCACTCTCAACTCTTTGCTTTTTCTTTCAAATTCCAACAACTCGACATCTGATTCGTGCGTTGTTTACATTTTAGAAAACAATTATTTGACGTCGAATTCGCGTGAAAGTTAAAAGTTATAAATTGTTGAAGGTTTTCTTTTTGATGAAAACCAACCTCGTACCGGGTAGGTTTTTTTTACACCCTGCTAGCCCCTGCCAGCCTGGTGGTAAAATGTAAACTCGGATGAATGGGTGCGGGCAACCGGAAATATATTAACTCGTTTACCACGAGAGCATGCGATGCGCATTTTACGTATCTGTAAAGAGTGATCGAGTACCCTTTTTTTTTCGCCAAGTGAATCTCTTAATCCTGCTTGTAAACATCATCAAAGCAACGTCTATAATGGGATTTTAAACGCAGTGAAAAAGTACACATAATGGTGCTAAATGCAGACCCGCGTTTTAAGATTTTAAAATACAAGAGAGTTGAAATTTTCAACGAAAATTGGTTATATACTGGTAAAATAGATGAGAAAAAAATACCCTTTAATGTTCCAATACTATAGATATTACTTTTCCAACTACGTGCTCTCACTTAATACAAATGTATCGAAGAATATCTCGCTTTCTTCCTCCTTTCCTTTTTTTTCCTTTCTCGCAAACTTTCTCATAATACGGTATAGTAACATGAAAGCGAGTGAAAATTTCAATTCGAAATTGAAACATGTTAAAAAACAACCCCAGAAATCGGATTCGAAACAAAAAAGAAAAAAGAACATTCTTTTCTTCTTTGAAGAAGAAGCGCGTGTCGAGTTTTTGAAAAGCCCCCCTCTCTCTAGCCGAATCGAGGGATACTTCAGGTGTATAGTTGGCGAATTTTCCCTTTAATTTCCATATCGAAAATGAAGGTTTTAACATTCGCCTCTTTTTCTTCTTCCAAAAGTGTATATACATCATCGCGTGTAACTGTTCTTATATACCTTTGCCTGGTATTTCGAAGGAAAAGAGAGAAAAACAGAGTAGGTATAGATGTGCAAAAACCATCGTAACCTTTTCAACGCTTTAAACAGAGAAGACTTATAGTAAGAAAAATTTAATGCACGTCGAGTCAAAAAAGGATAAAATCTTTCGCATGTAAAAACTGCCGATGCCGGCAATCAGCTTAAATGACACGCACGGTTGCACAGAGCATGCCACTTTGCCATACTTTTTACTAATTTTTGTCGAAGAATTTAAATTCGTTCTCGTTCGTACTTTTCGCAACGAGAGTGTTTTTCAAACATGCCGAGTCGAGTGAAAAGAGTTAATGAATGAATGATTCTTTTGCAGTTCTCATGGTGTGCAAAAGTTTGCTAATTACTTCGTACAGTATATCTACTATCTAGTTTTGTGAAATTTCACCAGCAACTGGTGACACAAGGAACGGATGAGTGAAGAGTGAAACTTCGAATAGATATATTTCTCAAATTAAATAATAATTTTGTTCTTCGATATTGAAAAAAAAAAAAAAACACCAAATGTTTCGTTGATTTAGTCTACTATAGTGGTTCTCAATGAGTTTTGCTCACGTGCCCCTTTTTGAGAACAATTTTTTGAGCGTACACCTAACCACCCCCTAAAAAAATTGGCGTTGAATTAGCATGGGTGCCCACAATTTTTTATGAAGTAGCGACTCTTCAAACTTTTTTTTTTTTTTTTTTTTTGAAGAAATCACTTCATAAAAAAATTTGTGAGAGTAGAAGTATTTTTCATTAAAAAATGAATGAGAGGGGGGTTGGAAGGAGATTTCTCAATTTTTCCAGAGTGAAAGTAGATAATAAGTACCTATGGTATATGTATTTCTCAATTTTTTTGAGAAAAAATTTATCATTTTTTTGGAATAGATAATAAGTACGAATTTTTTACTTTCCTTGTCTTTTTATATATTTTTTTTTTGAATGAAAAATCTTCTAAATGAAAAATCTTCAAATTTTTTGAATAAAAAGTCTTTCAAGTATTAGAGAATTTTTTTTTCATTTTTCATTTTTTTTTTTTTTAGAAAAAATTTGCAAATTTTTGGGAGTAAGTAGATACTTACTACAAGTAAAAAAATATTATTTTTGATTTATTAAAAAATTTCTGTTTTTTTTAAGGCACCTAAAAATTGTTTCAACTTTTTAAATTGAAGAATATTTTTGATTTTCTGGAAAGAATTCTCATCTTTTTTCAAATGAAAAAAATCTTTTCCAAGTGAAAAAGTATTTCTAATTTTTTTAGGAAAAAATTTCTCCAGCTACCTATTATTTTTTTTGGAATAAGAAATCTTTCAATTTTTTTTGATTTTTTTTTTTCAATTCTTCTTCAATGATGATTTTTTTTTTGATTTCTCGAGTTTATTTATTTTTCTGATGAAAAAAAATTCTCAATTTTTCATGTGTTTTACGTGTAATGCTTAGGTACATTGTTCACCTATGTATTTCTCATGAAGAGGATTTTCAAATGTGCTTTTTTGGATTTTTAATGCAAAAAAGGTGATTTTTTATCCCCAATAATTTTTGAGAAATTTTTTTATTATGGCGATTTTCAATAAGAATAAAATTTTTATGCAGAATTAAAAAAAAATTAATAGGTAGGTAGGTAGATAGGTAATTTTTTCAACTTTTTTTTATGAGGTGATTTCTTCAAAAATAAGTTTCAAGAGTTGCCAAACAAATTGTCATTTTTTTTTTTGAGGTACACTTTTATTTCCTCTTGGTCGAGAAACTTGATACTTAAATTTTTTGTTTTTATCCCGTAGCGCCCGAAACATTTGAGATAGGCAAAAACTAATAGAGAACCTTTTTGAAGGAAAATTGAATTTCCTACAATATAAGAAATTCACTTTCCTAACTTACTCAAAATTAGGTACACTTAATAAACTCAAAGTCCAAAAAATTGACAATTTTTTTTTCTTGTTTAGCAACTAAAGCGTTCAAGATGGAAATAAAAAATGAAGGGAACCTTTTTGATCTGAAATTAAATTTTGTACACAACAGTAGTCTAATTTTCTTGATTTGCTCAAAATTTGAGCCAATATCACGATTTGAAAAATCAAACTTCTTATAGATAGGACAGGTTAACAGTGTGCGATATTTAAGTAGATAGGTACATAGGTGTCCTATGCACGTTTCATAAACCACTTGGGAGTTGGGACATAACCGACTCTGTTCCCCATTTTAAAGGGAAAAAGAGAATTAGGATATCGACTAGGATACATAGTAGACATCACCATTTCGTTTCATTCTCGGTTCAATGTCACATCTCTTGCGTTCCACGACCTCTCTCTCCCCTCGCTAACTCCAATTACCGGGATATTTTGCCAAAACGTCAAAACACCAAGCCAAATTTACACTGGACACGATACAAGCTACCGATTCGGCTTATTAATTAATAATAATTAGTTTCAAATATGGTATGCCTCGTTATTATGGCCGCGTAGCAGCTCCGAACACCCGTTCTATGTGGTTGTCGCATTGAATGGCAAAAGACCGTAAATTCAATCAACGATCGTTTTTCATCTGCGTTCGTTAATGGTTTCGAACACGGTCCATTCGGTGGTGGTCGTTCGTTCAAGTATCGTAAATCAACGGTTTAGGTACTATCTTTAGGTACACCTCCACCCATATCGTGTTACAACGGCAAAACAAAACCCTATGCGGTGGAAGTCGACTCCACCGCAACCAGATCATCGTTGTTAATATACAACCCAATATTGCGTAATCAACTCGACACACCGAGAGAAAAAAAGCGTACAAAAAAGTAGGTACGTAGAATGCAAACTCGCATTTAATGAATAATTTGTTGACTAAGCTAAAAAGAAATGCAAAAACGCCTTGATTGCATATTTTGATACCTCTGTTAAACAAATCAGAAATGGACTCACGCAGTCAGGAGACGTGATAAACGTTTGGGCTTTTTGCTGTAGGAGGGTACAGTGTGTATGATTTTAATTTCACCGAGTAGGGAAAATATTAGCGTGATCAAAGCTCGAGTAAACAATTCGTTTTTTATTACTCCTTTGAGACTGATTTTGGTTTTCATATTTTGATAAACTGGACAAATTCACGCCTTTCGGCGTAAATGCTGATGGTTTATTTTTGTTTAAATTTATAGTGTCAAATTCTGAAATAGATATAGGCCTAGTAGATTTTTTATGCAGGACCTTGTATTACGATGACATGATCCTTTTTTTACCAGGGTGGCCGGCAACTTGAAATTTTTTAGGACAAAGCTTGATTTATTCCCGAAATACGCGAGCCAAATAATCAAATATAGTAATTAAAAACTGCACTCCTCTCTGGTAGATAAGATACGTATTCTCAATTATTTTATTCTGAAGTATTCTTGTATATCTACGTTCTTCTGCAGGTATACATTTTCACCCCAGCCCCTAACACAATCTCCAGGTGATAAACAATTAGAAAAAATCAACCTCCCACGAATAACCACATTTATTTCGTATTTGCAAGATGTTCTGCCGACTCGACCAGACGAGACGATCAACTGCGAAAACATTTCCTAATCGAGATCTCTCCCCTCTTTCCATACCTTGCTACAATATTTTAGGGGAAGTACGTTAGTTAATTAAATACTTAGGTTAGATAGGTGAAATAATAATACGTTATATATTATCTAAATACTCACATGCAACTTCAACTTTTGCCGGAGGGCTTCGAATGTGTCCACGAGAAGACATCGCTATACATTCGCATTTGAATGGCCCTTTGCCGAAATACTCTTCGACGTTATCTCTGGTAATATTTATGCTGGCTTCGATGTTCTTAATACCGGTCTGCGGATCGACGAATAGTTCAGATTGCATCCCATTACTAGAGGAATTCTTGAGGCCGTTACATTTGAAGTTAATCTGCAGCGCGTGCAAAGCTTTACACTGCAATGTGGCCGGTTTATTTTTAATCACGAACGTATCCAATGGCTCGAGTTGGAATATGGGCAGTGGGACGGCGTGATTGCCGTCAATACTGGACGACGTGACCGGATTCTGGCCGGATGGATCCTCCAGCAGGTCGCTCTCACCACCTATATCGCCATCAGCCCCAGCACCGGTGTTTTCTGCGTAACAGAAAAATCCAAAAATACGTGGTATGAGCTCAAATACGAGGTATGACGAGACGTACGTATAATATAGTTCGAATTTCACTCGAGTCGAGCAATAGGATTACGAAACGGGTAAGCTCTGGGGATTTGTAAGACGCGAAAGAACGCGAGCTGCAACGCGGATACACGCGGAGTCTAATAACTGTCAATTGTGAACCCCCTACGATAACTTTCCATGTATTCAATGCAACTCGCTCGATAATAGAAATATTAGCATTTTTTTGATGGCTCGCCACTTCATATGAATTAA
Organism: Balanococcus diminutus; assembly: GCA_959613365.1. NCBI lineage: Eukaryota > Metazoa > Arthropoda > Insecta > Hemiptera > Pseudococcidae > Balanococcus > Balanococcus diminutus. The sequence goes on along the minus strand of OY390715.1, from coordinate 29,452,112 downwards.
TTCACGCCAGATGTAAACTTGTCCGACCAAAAATGGGGAATTAATTTTCAAGCAACAATGTTGCAAACGGTATCGATAATTCGAATTCGGCCCAAGCTTTCATATTTTTCGTGTTTGCAACAGAGCAACAGCAGCGACGAGGAGGAGGAAAAAATAAACATTTTACAATTCGATATACGAAGCGACCATAAACACACATAAGTCACCATTTATGTCGAACGTCATCTTAGTTGAAAGTTGAATATCGTGTTCGACGTTCGTGATTTGAAATTTTTTACACGCCGACCAGATTTATCGTACTGATTACCACGCAAGGGAATTTGTCGCAGCTATGTCCCATCAGGACCGAGGAAAATTTCTCCATACCTTTCAGGCTTTCAACATACCTCTAGAGCGAACCGAAATACGTACAAGAATGCCGCCACTATAGATACTATTGTATCACCTTCATAAATACGAGTAATCCTCTCTCGGTAATTATTGTAAAAAATTATTAAAGAGGTCTCGAATTCGATTACAATGGCCATTTAAAGAAATCCAAAAGAGGCAATGGTACTTAATGAGTGGCCAACTAATATACTCAGCTGGCCAACAATGACATTTATAATTCATACTCTACCGAGGTAAGTATACGCGAAGACGATGACGACCAAACGGCATTATATCTACTCTTGTACAGATTTCCATCACTATACGAAGCCGGTCACGACCGGACACGATCACGAAATGAACTTTGTACGCGACTCACGACCTCGACTGCGGAGTGCGGAGCTCAATAGGGTAATCTCTTTTCTAACTCATGTTCTTTCATAAAGATCAACCAGAGGTATACTTGCAGATTCGTCAAAGATAAACTCGATACTGGCAACAAAATTGCCATCTTCTTAATATACGAGACGTATACGTATTACGTATACCAGATAGTACCTCAAGTTTTTTCTTCTTCTAAAAATCGTGATGACGATAGTGTAATATTTTCCAAACGTCATATGTTACATTTACCGTTAAATAGCGAAATAAAATGTGATAGTGTGATATTGCTCAACAGTATGAATTTAACTTGTGGTCCGCAAACTTAAGGAATTTAATTTTTTTCCCTTGAAGAACCTTGCGAAAATTTCTCACAAGGGAACCCTGCCAACTCGTCAACTCTGATTCAGCTGAAATTTGGCTCAATGGAAGAGCATATCACTAATACCTCAGAACTGAATTTATAGCTGCAGAATTTGATTTTTAGCGAATTTTTGAAAATGACGAAAATAATCAGTTGAGAATTTTTTTAAATGTCAAATTTCCATGTTGTCAAAAAAATAGTCTTGTCAACCCTTCGCCTCGGATTTTGGATTTAACTGCGCCCTAATCAATTGATAATGTCGTACTCGTCCTAGGATTAAATTTTTAACTGCCAAAGTTGATTACAGCACTGTCTAGAGCGATTCCAGTGTGCTGGAGAAAAGTCAACTTTTGCTGGAGGCTCCAGATCGCTTCGAAAGTGCTTGAAATCGACTCTGGGGTCGACTTTAGTTTATGAATCAATTTTCATAATTTTATCCCAAAATTTACATTTTTTGTAATTAGATTCTACGTAGTTGCTTTGTTCGATTATGATTCAAGTATTCGAGTTACGTTTTGATACGATAAGTGGGGCAGGGCAGAACATACACCAGTGCTCTGTTGGATATCATGTGAACGTAAGATTAGCTATTTAGAAATTGCTAATAATCGGTAATGCAATGTAATGGTTGCGTGTGAAACTTTGTAATAAAGTAACCCTATGTAAGATTGACTACTGAAAAGGAACCTATATTCTGACTAATATGGGTGTTCAACTCGGTAATTCATGCTTATATATTTTTTATATGGGGTGGAGTACGTTGTACATACGAGTATGTTTTTTTTCAAGGCTCCTGGAACCTTACTCCCAATGTATCTTTGCAAGGTTAGCAACGTAGAATTTTCTACGGTGTGGCTCGATTTTGTATCCAAAGAGCAGACGAGTTGAAGATTTTTCAATGATTGAGAATGATTTTTTCCCCCAACCCCAACAAAGCAAAGATTTTTCTACAAAAATTTCAAAATTTTTAGTCAAAAAAAAAAAAAATGAAAGACTCCTCCACCCAAAAAATTAATAAATTTTCTCCTCTGAAAAAATTGAAAGACCATTCAAAAAATTAAAATATTGTTTCCCCCTAAAAAAATTAGAGATATTTTTTTTTCAAAAAATAAGTTTCTTATCAAAAAAATCAAGATTTTTGTCTTCATGTAAAATATTTTTAAAAAAATCGGAGCAAATTCCCAGCTCCCTCAAACAAAAAATCATTTAGAAAAAAATGTAACGAAAAGGTGCACATTTCATTGAGTGGTAATTATAGGCTCATAACTCACGTGAAAAAATTCGAAACCAGGCATAGTATCATCCACAAACTGATCACTCGTGCGAATCAGAAATAAGCCCACATGTCTCCAGCTCCAATTACCCGACGAATAGGTATTTATTATTGGATTATTTTTGGTTAAAGCCTTGAAAAGCCGGCCACGGTTTTAATACGATAATCGTGGTAATTTGGTCGCGCGAAACAATAAAATCATTACCATCGCCGATTACATTACATACCTTGGTACAGGTACACACTACACAGGTACATACATGATCATAAAACACTCTTCTATACTAGATGCGAAAATCTTCGACGCAAATCACGTCCATGAATAGTCATAGGTACGTAGATCTACTTGGAACAAGAAGAGCAGTGTTGTACACACCTTTTAAAATATGTACTCTCAGTGTTTTTTTGACCACGTTAGGCATTGTTTATTGATTAAATAATTTTAACTTAATGAATACTAAGCGGAAATAACGTCAACACGGGATGAATATGTAATTCTGAAAAATTCACGGCGACGTTGTTTCCGCTCACCGTCTTTCAAGACAATGGAGCCCGTTTGCCCGACAATTAATGTTTTACTTTCATTATTATTTTTAACCCTTTCGCACCCTGTGAACTGGTACGTACCGGATGGTTTTTGAAAATTTTGTTATTTTTAGCTGAGCCATTGACCTGATTTATGCCCACAGTAGTAAGAACAGGAAGACAAGTTGTGGTAATTTTGAGCTTAATTTTTAGTCTTATTTTTTTGGTACATAGATTTAGTTGATGCCCCAGGTGTGCCTCGTAGGTTTTCGATCTTCCTTTTCCTTTCCAACCATTTCAACTCCTGAATTTTAGTTTTTTTCCTACTGTTTTCAATTTTGTGCCATGCCTGCAGGTAATCCAAATTTACCTAAAAGGTTATTTTTTTGGTATTTAGATTAAGTGAGGGCTCTAGACACGACTTTTGAGAGTATCGACCTACCCGCCCTTTCCTACCTCCTTTCACCCTGAAAAAATTTATTTTAAGGCAATTCTTCGTTTTTTTGTGTCAAGATTACAGGCCAACCAAAAATTTACCTGAGATAACGTTCTTTGGTATGTAGATGTAGTGTGAGCTCAAAACATTCCTTTTGAGGGTACCGACCTTCCCACCCTTCCCTACCTCCTTCCACCCTGAAAAAACTTGATTTTAAGGCTATTTTTCGATGTTTTTTTGGTGTCATGTCTAGAGGTCATCCCAATTGACATAGGAGGTCGTTCTTTGGTATGTAGATTTAGTGATGAAGGCTCTAGACATGACTTTTGAGGGTGTTGACCTTCCCGCCCTATCCTACCTTTTTCCATGCTAAAAAACTTGATTTTAAGTCTATTTTTCGCTTTTTTGTATCATGTCTACAGGTCATCCAAATTGAGCGAGGAGGTCGTTCTTTTGTATGTAGATTGAGGGAAGATCCAATACATTCCTTTTGAGGGTTTCTGGCTTTCTGCCCTTTACCACCTCCTTCCGCCATGAAAAAATTCAATTTTAAGGTTATTCCTCGTTGTTTTCAATTTTGTGTAGTAGCCACACCGCCACAGACCACCTAAATTGAACCAAGATGTCATTCTTTAGTATGTGGATTTTATGGGAGTTTTGGATGTCCTTACCTCCAGTGTTGTGAAATTCCCGGGAACGAAGAGTCATTCCCGGGGAATTCCGGAATTTCCAATTTCCCAGGAATTCCCAAAATATTTTCAAGAAAAAAGATTCTGATTATATTGAGATTTATTAGACACCGCATGGCATTAAAAGGAATCATATTGTTTCCCTCAGTATTAAAATACCGTTTAATACCATCAAAATGGTCAAAAATTGGTGTTAAAAAGAATTAAATTGGATCAATTAGGGGGTAATAACCTGAAGAATTACCTTGAAATTACCATCTAAAATATGGGATATTGATATCCCTGAATAATTTGAATAATTTCAAGTATTTTTAGGGTATCAATACCAATTTTCATTCAAATTGACATTTCTAAACATCATTACATCACTTAAATCTAGTTTTTGCTTCAAAAAAAGAAATTATTTGAAAAACGGGAATTTCCAATTTTTGACAAACCGGGAACAATCCCGGGAATTCCCGGAAATAATTCCCATTCCCAGCAACTGGGAATTCCCTTTTCACATCACTGCTTACCTCCTTGAGGTTTTATCTTTCAGTCCCCCTTGCACTTCCTTCTATCTCCAAAGAAGTCAATTTTAGTGTCATTTTCCGCTGCTTTCTAATTTCTTAGTGTCATGACTCATGGCTATTGATGCTAACCAAATTGATCTAGGAGGTTGTTCTTTAGCATGCGGTTTTAATGGAGGTCCTAGGTCTGTCTTTTAGAAATTTAGACTTTCCAGCCCCCTTATATCATTAAAAAGAATCACCTTGGTCATCTCTCGCATTTTTTCGTAAAATCTAAGCATTGTTTCCCACAAAATTATAAGATTAAGAACCAAAAAAACAAGACTGAGTGTGATGCTTCTTTTTTTAATTTTACATTTCCAATAAGTGCGTTGATCTTCAGCCTGTCTCTAAATCGCTAATAAAATCATCAAACTTTGTATATATGGCATCAAGCTGAGCTGGCTGTCTGCTAGAGGCAATATTCCTAATTAGACGTTGAAAGAAAAATTTATATAGAACTTGATCTATTATGATCGATGCTCTGGTTTCCATTGTCTTCGAACACAATAATGAATTCCGTATTACGAAAATAATTTAGCTTTCGAGCAGAGCCCAGTGGGTTCATGCAGGGTGTGTCCTGAAGTCAATATGGCTCATTCCGATTCCACTACTTATAAATATGTTCGATCAAAGCGCATCTACCATATACGAAGCCAGCAATATGCCTACATCAGATATTATTATCATCGAGACGCGAGCTGTCTTCTTGGTCCTATTTGTACGACGCTTCTTTTTTCCCTGTCGTATAGAAAAAATATATACACACCCTACCAATCATTGTTTTATTAAACTTCCTTCCTTCGATTGTGTTCACCGGATTTTCTCATTGCTTTATGTCGAAACCACACGCCGCGAGAACATGTTACGCGATGGACAGTTTGTTTTCGTCTTAGCGGGGTACTTTGTCACGTGGAATCTAAAGGACGCTAGAAGCTGAAATTATCCAGTCTTTTCTTGGAAAATTGAAAATTGTACCGATTGTTTGACGTATTGCATTGCACACATGCTATAGACGAACTCGGTGTTGAAAGTTGGACATGTAAATCGTACATTCTACGAAAAGACTGATCGAGTCTGGAGTATGTACGAAGTTCGAATAAACAATTTTAAACATTCGTGAATAGAAATCATCTCGCTCAAATACGTTTAATATTGATTATGTCAATGACCACTCAAAACACGAGAAAAAAGTCTACAACCAAAGTAAACAATGAAGGAAAACATTTCAGCGACATTCGTCATGTAGTACGTACTTCCATCGAAGTGTACGTTGTACACATATACGCATTCCGGTTCAGACACATATTGAAATGTCAATGGAAAGTTTGCAAAAGACGTGTATAATGGAAGAATTGGAAATTTTCGACGCTGATAGCGCAACGAAGGACGACAAAAAGAAACGCTCGTGCTATGTGCGAAATATTTAAAAGCAGAAAAAAAATATTCGAACAAATAAAAAAATCACTTTTATAAACGTTCGTTTTTTTTTCGTCCTTCTAATAGATAATGTTTATCGATTTGCATGAAAGTGTTGTGCATGCATCTGCAAAACACGCGATATAAATGTCGATATATTGTTGTAATTCATAAAGCTGGAAAAAGTGCGAAAACTTTCCGGTTTCATAAACTCTCATGCACTGGGCTTCTCTCCACTCTGTGGCAATTTTATCGCTGTTTTAAAAAAAATACACGACGATTTGCAGCGAATTGACGTACGAATGAGCTCCTGTTATAGATTATTCGACTTTACGAATCGAAAGTGAAAAATTTGCGCGAAATAAAAAAGTCTAAATTATTACCTTGTTCGGCGATGACAAGCGATGTAGCGTATGTCAAAAAAATCACAGTTGCGACCCACAGGAAGTGGCAATCATTATGAAATATAACCATGCTTGTTCGCGTATATTCGTTTATCTTTCTATAAGAGTCGCGTATTTCTCGATTTTTTTTCTCCTTCACTTCTTCTTTTCCCGTCGACGGATATCAAGAAGGCGAAACCGCGCGACGAGAAATTCAATGACGATTGAAAAGTTGACACGTGTCTTTTCACGATTTACTATATTGCTTCGAGAACACGACTCATGTCACCGGTTCGTGTATGGGGCTCCGCTTCGGTGTTTTTTCTTCGCCTAATCCAACTGATGATCCGTTTCACAGTCGCAATCGTCGCCCTGAAAATTGAAATTTCTAATTAGAATACGTCGTTGTGTGTTGAACGTGTATGTCATCGAGTTCGTGATCGAATTGAAAAAAATAGCTGTCGTATTGAGTAAAGTACGAAATGAGTACTTGAAACAAAGACTGTTCTGACGAGAGAACGACAAAGACAATGAAGGAAATTAATTCGGAAAGTCGTTTTTCACAATGAGCAGTGTGTTGACTTTCAGACCTATGTGTTTTAAAAGAACGATCTGCAGCTGTGATAATGGATAAGAATAAATTGAGTTCGAATTTTCCTAATCAAATGATAGGAAGGAGTTCGGATGACAAAAAGGAAAGTGGTTCAATTCAGAGTTGTTCAAATCCACAGAAATTGCAATTTTGCGATATCGGAGAATCCGAATTTTGGAACAAAAGAATCAAAATTACACAATGAGAATCCTTAAATGATTCTTTTCATCGGATTCGGATTTCAGGTTTATTTCAAATTCAAATTCAATAATTCAACTTTAATTTTTTTTTCTTATGAAAAAATTAAAAAAAAAAAAAAATGAAAAAACTACATTTACCTAGTACTTACTTTTAAACATTTTTTTTGTTTCATTTTCGATTTGAATAGGTACAATTAGTGCTAAGATTTTTTTTACTCCAAAAAAAAAAATTATGAACAAAGGATTCTGGATTTTTGAATCTTTTTTTTGTGGGGAAAAAATTTCAAATGCTGCGTAGGGAAGACATCTGTAGTTGAAATTTTTTTTGAAGTAGAAAATTTTTTGAATCTTTTGCAATATTTTCCCTCTACTTTTGGATGAAAAAATATCTCTCATAATTACCGGAGGAGGGACGAGATTCGCGTGCTACTTAGATTTTTTTAGAAAAAAAAAAAATCGAATATTATATTTCATTTCAATGTTTTGTACCTACTGAATTTTTTTAAATTAATTTTTTTGATGTAGAATATTCTTTGATTTTTTTGGATGAAATAACTCTTGACATGTACAAGGAAAAATTCTAATTTTTTATAATGAAATCTCTTCTAATTTAACTATTTTTGTGCCAGTGAAAAAATCTTATTTTTTAGAAAAATAAAAAAATTCTGAAGAAAGCATCTTCTATTTTTTAGAGGAAAAATCTCATGTTTTTGGAATAAAAAATTTCACATTCATTTGGGAAAAAAAATTTTCGTATAAAAAAAAATCACAATTTTTTTGTTGTTGAAAATGTTTTAGTGTTTATAGAAAAATATTTCTGATAAGTATATTTAGAGGGGAAAAATTCTATTTTTTTAAGAAAAGAATTTTGATCGAGTTGATTTTTTGTTTTTTAAAAAATTATTATGTTCAAAGTAAGAAATTTCCAATTTTTTTTTCAGAAAAAATCTCATTTTTTTGGAATAAAAAATTGAACATATTTTTTTAGAATAAATTTATTGTAGGGGAAAAAATTGCAATTTTTTGAATCAAAAATATTTTTGTCGATTTTTTCAGTAAGATAATTTTCTCATTTAATTTTTTTTTTCTTTTTTGAAGAAAAAAAATGATTTTTGAATTCAATACCTAGGTATGTATTAAATTTCCATTTTTTTTTTCTGAAAATGAATTGATTTTTTTTTTTTTTTTGATTATTTTTTAATTCTTTCATTTTTTTAAATAAATACCTAGGTACCTAATTTCTATTAAATATTATAAGAAAAAAGAAAAAATGAATTAAATTCGGATTTTTGAAGAAAGAGACTCTGATTTAGAATCCAGACTCTTAATGGATTCGAATTTGAATTTTTGATTCTGTGTCCAAATTTTAAACAAATCGGTTCTGCGAAATGAAGGATTTTAATCTTGAGAATTGAAAGTTCAAATTTCAATGGATGAATGGGCTCGTATTGCATGTTTTTTCATGACAGTGGTAAATTTTGAGCAGACTAACTCGAAAAAAACAACTCCATCAACTTCTAAATTTTGATAAATCGATCAATTTTAAACTTTTTGTCAAATCATCGGACACACTCTCAAGTGAATCGATCACTTGAAAACATCCTCTTACTCTTCAAATCGATTTTCTCATCGATAAGCACTACTTTCCCATGACTCCTCCTTCGCATTAAGCCTTTCGACAATTCACGACATGAAATTCGCATCTGTAGAGAGAACACTTTCGACCGAATATAAATCAAATAAGAAAAATGCTAGCGGTACTTTTGAAGTTCTAGTTGGCGCGTGCATTACCGAGCTGTAAGTATTTATCTGCGAGGTAGAAAAAATTAAAACGCGAATCCTTATCAATGGTAAATAGCGATATGGTGCAAATAAAGAGCGAAACTGAAGAGTGGGCGAGTTGCATTCACGAGACACGATTCCAATGTTCGCGAGCTCGAAGCACAGATACGTACAGATAGAGAACGAAAGAGTCTTCCGAATGAATGAAAATTTCACTTATTCAGATTAGAACGGGAAATTAAAATTAATTCTGTAATCGTAACAGGTATTTAAATACCTAATAAACTTATTATTCAATCGATTAATAAAATTAGCTAAAATGTGGGAGTTATAAAATCTCAAAAAACTAGTTTTTAAATAGGTACCTACATAAAAGATATCGAAATTTGCCTATTTTTAATCAACGTCCTGTTTTCATCGTTCATTGGCCTTTTCGACGATTCTCGAAACGTCAAGATAATAAAAATAAACCAACTAAGCAATCGGCACGTTCCACTCTTATCTGAAAATATCGCAGCCAAGCACAATAGACTGAATAACTGAACTGATGCAATCTCCAAATCTATTAAAAATAGCTCAATGCACCAATTGATAAAAAACTGATTACTACTATAAATGCATTCTATTCTTCTTATCAGAAACTATTTTATTTGCAACGTTAATCTCAACGATAAAGAAAGTTTCTTGGAGGAACGCGGCTTAAAAATTACTTCTCGGTTCGAGGAAATCAACCGCGAATAAAAGAAGAGAATCATCGAATTGTGAAAAACTTTGACCGCGTAAAAATTATAGAAACAAAAACCCGCGTGATTTGTTCAAATACTTGGGAAACTCTTTATTATCCGAAATCTGGGTAAAAAATAAAGGCAAATACGAATGAAAAAAAACTTCATCGTGTATTTCTCGCCTTGGCGGGAAAAAAATTAAAAAGTTAGCGAAGAATAAGAGAATACGAATTAATTTGAAATTAGGAAATTTTTGCAGACTTTATACGCGCATAATAGATACATTGAAAGCGGTGAAAAAGTAATTTTCATGGGATTAAAGTGACATTATAAGCAGTAGGCGAAAAGTAAATATTAAAAAAATAAACTTTCTTATTACTTTATAGAAAGTTCACAAACCGAACTGAGAGTACTGAGGTATAGGAGGGAGGAAGCGAGGAAACGAAGAAATTTTTTTTTTTACTCTCCATTTCGTGGTACATTGGCGCATGATTTTTAATCCGCATTTAAACGTGCAAATAATGGAAAGAAAAAAATTAAGGGCGTAAAAATACTCGTATATTGATTGATACACGAAGCAGGTTTTTTCTCCTTCGAGAATGGCCATACTCGAGTCACAGCTTTCGGATCAATTTGTAAGATGTAACCGGAAAATACGGCGGAAATCTTTTACGCGTCGTGAATGCGTTATTGTTGACCAACTTTTGTCGTACTTTTGTTACGTATTATTTGACCAAACATAGCAAATGTCACAATGTGGAAAACATTTGTATAAAAATGTCAACCTATCCGAGTCTAAATATTTTCCCAGCTCGTAAACTTTTCTCGTATCACGTATGGTACTTTTCAAGAGCCATTGTCGTATGAAAAATGATATTTCAACCGAGCGTCCACCTATCGCTCTCCAAAAGCTACCAAAAACGACGTGTTCGCGAAGGCCAAAAGTGAAAGAAAATATTTCGTCGGAGCCAAAAATAAAAACCATACATGGTTGACTTTTAAACTAAATAAAACGTTTAGAGGCTTTTTAGAAAAAAAAAAAAAAAAAAAAAAAAAAAAACACAAGGTGCTTATGTATACAGGGTGTTCCATGAAGCATCAGCATTAGTTCAACTATAGATGAAACTTGAGTAAACAAACATAAAATATTGTTATGGTGAGTTGCCTATCTCGATTTGGAAGGTGCGCAGTGGTTCCGAAAAATTCAAAATTTCGTCAATACACTTCATAAAACAGATGTAACTCTTTGAGAGGAGCAAAAGTAGTAATGTTGCAAATTTTCCTATCTCTGAAAATGAAGACGCTACTGAGCAGCAAACTTCGAAAATACAGTAAAACCTCGACTCGATTATCCGGCATCCGATTATCCGATTTTTCGATTATCAGAAATCAACCATTTTTTCATCGTCTGATTTCCCTTTAATTTTAAAACTGGGATTTTTTTAATTCTAAAAAATTTGGATCTTCGAAAAAACTTGAAAATTTTTTTCTGGAAAAATTTGAGAAATATAATTTTTTTATTTCAAAAGAAAAAAAAATGAAAAAATGGGGGAAAATGATTTCAAAAAAATTCGAAAATAAGTACGTACCTACCTAGTAACTACCTAGGTATTCATTTTATTTTAAAAAAATTAAGTACTTACGTAAAAAAAATGGAAAATTTTTTTGATTCTACGAAATTGGGTAATATTGTTCAATGTTCAATTCTAAAAAATTTCGATATGTATTTTTTTTAATTCTAAAAAATTGGATTTTTTTTTCTAATTTTAAGAAATTGACAATTTTTTCTATTCCGAAAAACTGGAAATTTTTTTATTCTAAAAAATTGGAAAATTTTTGGATTTTTTTCAATCTTAAAAAATTAAGATTTTTTTAAATCCTGAAATCCAAGAAATTGAAAAATTTTTCAATTCAAAAAAATTATCGTGAAAAATTTTTAAAAATTTTATTCTAAAAAATTGGGAAATTTTTGTATTTTTTTTTAATCCTAAAGGTTAAGCATTTTTTTAATTCTAAAAAATAGGAAATTTCATTTCAAGAAATATGGAATTTCTTTATTCTGAAAAATTGGGAAATTTTTGGAATTAAAAATTGAAAAAAAAAATTATCCTAATTTCTAAATTTTTTTAGGCCTTTTCTAAAAATGGTAAGAAATTGGGAAATTTTTGGGTTTTGTGTTTATTCCTAAAAAATTAGGATTTTTTTTATTCTAAAAATTAGGATTTTTTTAAATTATAAAAAATAGGAAATTTTTTCTATTCCAAGAAATTGGATTTTTTTTAATTCTAAAAAAATTGTGATTTTTTAGATTCTAAAAAAATTGTGATTTTTTAGATTCTAAAAAAATTGTGATTTTTTAGATTCTAAAAAAATTGTGATTTTTTTTTGTTTTAAACGGATTAGGAAATTTTTGGATTTTTTTTAGCCAAGAATGGTCTTGAAAAATTGAAAAAAAAAATTATCCTAAAAACTTGAAAATTTTTTTATTTTAAAAAATTGAGAAATTTTTAAAAAGATTTTCTAATTTTGAAAAATTGAAAAAAAATTCACCTACCTACTAAAAAATTGGATTTTTTTTCTATTCTAAGAAATTGTGAAATTTTTGGATTTTTTATTTACTTGATCCTAAAAAATTAGGAATTTTTGTAGGTATTCTAAAAAATTTAGAAATTTTTTTTTTCTAAGAAATTTTGATTTTTTTTATTGCTTATTAAGAATTGGGAATATTTCCAAGAAATTTTGAAAAGGTCCCAAATCACGAAAAAAAAAATCCAATTTTTTTTTTTTTATTCTAAAAATATAATTTTATATGTACCTATTAATGTGATCACAACTTTCTTCGTGTTTTCAAAGTGTTATGCACTGGTGAGGTAGAATTTTTTTTGAATGCAGTGTTGCCAACTAATTCTGCTTAGAAAGACCAAATTTTCAACGCTTTATGGTGCCTTCAGTTTTCGAGATAGGCAACTTATCATAATAAAGTTTTTAGTTTGTCTACTGGAGTTGCACCTATGGTTGAAATCGCAGACGCTTCATGGAACACCCTGTATAGTTTACCTGTGTACCAACGACCGCGTGCGCATACAATATTAAAAACCCCAACGAGTATGATGTTTACTCAGCGTATCTAATCGTTCGTTTGTCTTGCAAATGTCAATACCGGTACCGATGTTGGCATTATAACAATCGAGCACCTCTCACTACCGAACAATTGTTTCTACTCGAGCCAAAAAACAAACCTACATATCTACATAAATTTAACTCATGCAAGACACTCTCAGATTTTTCTATAGTCCGGATAAACAATAATAAAAAAAATCCCCCAAAAAAGTCACCTGCATATGTACTCTCTATACGTAAAAAATTTATTCCAACGAGTAAAGCTCGTTTTCAATACGGATTTTACGTACTCGTCGTACATATCCCTTCATATACCTACCTACGTAGTATAGTAGACGTCGTCGTGGTCGTCTCCGCCGCAAAAATAGATGCGGTATTTTGTGCGCCACGTTTGCTACGTAATACTATACAAAGTCATCACATTTTGTTACTTTACAACACGATTTCAATGTTGGAAATGTTTGCTCGTGTTTAAATCGACATTTTATGTTAAACAATTTTTATCCCCGATGCGTTTATTTTCAGTCAAAACCTCCTTTACAATATCCCTGGTTGAGCGTTAATCGTGATAAACACCTGTTTTGTGGCGAGGTTTACGGCTCCGGGTAGAGTGCCTTTGCGGTTTTCTGTATACAGTGTATACCCAGGGTATCGGTGTAGAGGATTCTGACATCTACATGTGTACGTATATGTACTAAGTACAAAAGACACCGCGGTTTGTCATATTTCGGGGTCGTTTTCAACTCGCAAGATGATATGAAGCAGCATGAGAAATCATTTCATAGTGGTTTAATGGATATGTTGATTTTTTAGATTGGTTAAAAGCTGATAAAGGAAAGGTTTCGAGATGGATTTTGAAGTGTTTTATTGAGTGGTAATAAACAGAGCACGTTTGAAAAGTTTTCCGGAAATCAACAAATTTACAATTTTTTAATGGTAAAAAAATTAATTCAGCGTAAAATTTAATTTTTTTCATTTCACGAAAAAAATTGCTCATCAAACTTAATTAAAAAGATTTGTTCTGCGATAAAATTGGCAAAAATTGTTTTCAAAAAATTTAAGGTACCTATCTTTTGTTTGACAATTTGAATCAAACTTGAAAAAAAATCGTCAGATATCAAGAACATTGATTTTGCATGAACTAAAAAATTTAATTTTGAAGTAATTACCTACGTAAAAATAAAAAAAAATTAAAAGTTGCTTTTAATGAAAGTTTGGTATTCTCGAAAAAACGAACGTTTTTCAATAAATTCAAAAAAATTGATGCAAAAAAATTCCTAAAATATGTAAGTACTTTAGATGCTGACTGAATAAAAAAAATGTCCTCGTTATATGTATTAATCATAATTATTTTTATAAAATTGGAAAAAATAATTTCAAATAAAATTTTAAAAACCAGGTTATTTTTGTAATTTTGAAAAAAAGTCAAAAATTGTTTTCAAAAAAAATTCTGAAAAATTCGTAAGTATTTAAGAAAATATTTTTAATATAAAAATCAATGTTTTTAAAAATGTTGAAAATTAAAAAAAAAAAATGAAAAAAAACGAAAATTTTATTTCGTGTTTATGAAATTTTGGATTTTTTTTTTTTGCAATATAGAACGGTTCGATAAAAATTGAAAAAATAATCCAAAATTATAGATTTTGAACGAACTTTTGAAAATTCTTGTTCTGAAACACAACTTAGAAAATGAAGAAAAAGCAGTACCTAACTAACTTTTTTTAAAAATAAAATATGAAAATTTGGCGTTTTTACAAAAATAGAGAAAAATGGGGTTCAATTAAATGGGGGGGGGGGGAGTGACGAAATTAATTTTTTAAACGTTTATTTAAACTGTTTAATTCTTAATAAATTCAAGTTTACGAAAATTTAAAAAAAAATGTTGACTAAAAAGTGAGAATTGGTATGGGTGCTTCGTTGAGAAAATTTATTTCATAAAAATCGGGAATTTGGAAAAAAAGGTGAAAATTTTCAGAATTGAAAAAAATTTAATTGAAAAAATGAAGAAAAAAATTGTTTTGAAATATAGGTAAGTAATTTTGAATAAAATTGAAATGATATTACAAAAAAAAAAAAAAAAAAAAAAAAGAAAGAAAAATTCGTGTAGGTAGGTTATAGGTACCTAAACGAAAATTTAAAAAATTGCTTTCCTAAAAAAATCAAAAGAATGATTCAAAATTTTCAAAAATTTCGTTAAAATTCAAGATGATGTTAAATAATTTTTCTGCTGAAATTTCGAAAAAAGAACGCAAAAATATGCAAAATTCTTTAAGAAATTCAATTGAAAAAATACTCGTAAATAAATAAATAAAAAAATGTATAAAAAAAAGAGTTTTAGAACATATGTACTTTCTTACACATTACTCTAGTTGATGGTTTAAAAAAAAATCGCGAAAGGATACACAAAATTATTTTGCTACCTATTAAAAAATACCTCATCAGCAACGAGAAAACGAACGTGTTTATAAAAAAAAGCTCTGTAATAAAATAGGGGATCCCTATTGACGAAAAAAAATTTGAGAATGCTAGCATCAGTTGCCTGTTTTTGAACCACTTTGAATGCTAGTGCTAGCATCCTAGTAGCATTTTAGTAGCATTCTAGTAGCATTTTGTTAGCACTTGGTATTGTGCTAGCATGATGCTAGCACTATGCTAGCACCTGATAATGCTAGCATCTAGTATTATTAGGTGGTCCAAAAAAAGTCAACATGAACGCTAGCATTTTCGTAACACGTGCTAGCATAATGCTACTGATGCTAGTAATATGCTAGCATGTCGATGCAACGCTAGCAAAATACTAACATAATGCTTTATGACTTGTCGATTGGGATGCGGTCATTTTGAAATAAAATTAAAACTGGGCCTATTTTGTGTTCTAGTTTTTTGACAAAAATTGAAAAAAAAAAGTTTTACATCATGTTTAATTTTGAAAAAGTTGAATAAACTTTTTTTAAATTCATTTTTTACGAAAATTTAAAAAATTCGCTTTTCAAATTTTTTTAAAAATTGCACCAAATGTAATATAAATACCTAAATCTTTTGTGAAAATAATATTTTATCTGCTGAATTTTTGAAAAAAGAACTAGTTATACGTAAAAATTTTTGTATCTAGGTACTAGGTAGGTATTTCTCTAAAAAGTTACTCTTCAATATAAATTTTAAAAAATTAAAAAATTAATTTTAAATCATAATTTTAAAAAAAATCGGTTTAAAAAAACAGCTGAGAATGTCCTTTCTGCCAAATCCCTCGCCTTCATACTTCCCACATTTTAAATTCCTGCGCCTCCTTATCAACTCAATGAAGTCGATTCCAACTCAACGTCCCCATCCCTGAAATCCTCTCCAACAAATCCCTACTCTTCGATAATGTCTTTCTTTTCCTCGAAGAAATCAAACTCCTCAACCTAATCTAGATATTCTAGTGGCTCCGGACGCATATAGCTCGCCTGAGCAGCTAAAAGCTCCGGTATTTTTATTTTGTATTTTTTTTGCTAATAAATAAATAAATAAAAAAGTTTTTTTTTTTTTTTTTAATTTATACCTACCAAATAGGCTACTTTTGTAATTTTGAAAAAAATCACTAAAAATCGAAAAATCAACTTCGGAAGCTCAAAATTAAGTTCTGAGGTCTGCGTGACATGCTCTTTCAGTGAGCCAAATCTCGGATCAATTGGAGTTGACGAGAGTTGTCAAGGTTTCTTCGTCAGTATTAAAAAAAAAATAGAACTATTTGCAATTTTTGAAAAAAAAATTTCAAAACTGAAATTTTGGAAGAAAGAACTTCAAAATATGCGTACATATGGAATTACAAAAATCAAAATCGGTATTGATTTGAAATATTTTCATTTGACATAAAATGGTACAGAAATCAGGCAACTTTTGTTTAAAAATTCATCCCTTATCTTTCAACTAGTTACGAGAAAGTATTTCACTATTGCAATTTCGAGTCAGTTCATCGTTATTCATTATATACGACGACTTTGGAGATTTTTTTTTTCTATATGCGAATGCATTATCCATTCATTCCCCATGGAACAGCGAATGGGTTACATAATAAAATTGACGACATTTTCTCGTATATGCATAATTTACGAGTCGTTGGTATAAGGCGAAAGTATGTATTCGTATTATATCCTTATACCACGACGAATACGAACTGCAGTTTTTTCGATCCCAATGAAAGAGTTCGCATAGCACGTATCTACATACTACATCTACCTACATATGTACGAAAGAGAAAATAGAATATACGCGAGCTACCCGACGTATTGCGATCAACTGGAGACTGCATGAAGGTAATTACGTACACAAAAATACGTACAGACTGAGAGAAAAATTCTGATAATGATTTTATAGTATGTTCAATACATGTATGTAGTACCTCTACCTATGCAGTATGTAGATGTACCAGCTATACCAGTGTATCGATAAAAAGGGATGATTACAAGCGAATTTAAAAACAGGGACGTACGTGAAAGCAGACAAAAGACCGATGAGTACATACTCTAAACCTTTCATACTCGTCGTCGATTACAGATAGAACACGCTTTTGTTTGGCAACTGTATCGGAAAAAGTTTTACAGACATTTGGCAACCTTTTCTCGCCCTCCTCTCACTGGTCGATTATAATAATCGACTGGGATCTCTCGCATGTATCGTGAGCTGTATGATTTACGCGATTAAAATCTACGTAGGCGTGTATTGTACGACTATACGTGATTTAGCCAAGATGAGATTTAAATTGAATGGTGTATAGTTAAGTGCGATATTTATTGCGTTCAGAGATTCGGAGTTGTTTTAAAATTGAATTTTTAACCCCTTTTGCTGCCTATATTTGAAATACTGAATGCGAAGAAAGATTTAGCTATTATGGGGATTTCGATAGTCCACCTGATCTCGATGCTTTTTAAAACCAACTTAACGAAGGGTCCTCGATTCTGTTTGCGTTGTTGGTTATGGTTCGTACCAACTACCAATACCAAGTGCGAGGTGACATTATACACTTGGACGATGTTTGTTACGCTTCATTACTACGCCTAACACCATTTCATACATATTCAGGTAGTCGTTGCAGCCTCTCGATGCAGTGCTGCATTACCGCAAGATACATTTTTGTATATAAGAATTTTTCCAGTCTCGTACGAGGGTTTTTTCCCACGAAAACATATAATAAACCATAGCCCCATTTCAATCTGCGGTTATGTTTATTTTTTTGAAATTTTTCAAAATCCAGTTTACCTACATCAAAGAATCTCCCAGCCATGAATAATCTTCTGATTAACGAATACGTTACCTATTTTTTCTATACACGTCGTCGGAGGGAAATTAAACCACGTTAATTTTTTCTCCACATCGTTCTAACCAGAACGAAAAAATTTTCTTTTCGAAAAAATCTCAATTTCTATCCGTAAGCTTGGCAATAAAATTTTACAATTCGTACCCTGCGAGTTGGCCCGAATATTTGCATAATTATATCATTAAACTAAATAAACACGAAGTTAACACCACTCTATTTCCTCAGTTTAACAATATAGTTCTGCAAACATTACAGATGCTATGGATGAAGTTGGCTTCGTCGAAATTCGAAAACGCCCTAGGTGAAGTGCGGAGGCGTACGAACGTACAGTTTCCTATATTTGAGTAAAATTACCACGAGACGGCATTGTGTTTTTTTAATTAAACTTACCGATGCCGTGTGTAAAAATTACCGCAAACACATATCATGGTGTTTTGTGTGCTCAGTATGGAAGAGTGTTTCAGTTAAGAAAAAAATAATTATGCCAAAGTGTTTATTATCAGAAGTTGGAAATTCCACACATCGGAGCGAAATTAAAAAAAAAAGTAACTTAATAAGCGATCTAAAATTTCAAAAAAGTAACCATAATTTTTCCATTGGTAGGTACTCAAAATAATGACTCATGAACCTCCTCCCCCCTCTATCATTTTTTTGAATATTTTTTGGCGTATTTTGCCTTTTGCAACTCTAAAATCGAGTGGTAAAAATTAGAAAAAATTGGACATTTTTATGAAAAAAATATGCATGTTCTTTATAATCAATAATCATGATGAGTTATAGTTGAATTGTTGGGTTAATTGGTTTTCAATTATTTTACTTTGTAGGAGATTTCAATTCTTGAAAAGCTCCCAAATTTCAAGTACCTATATCTAACCTTCAATTTGTAAAAAAAAACAATATTGAATTTTCAAAAAAAAAAAAAAAAAAAAAATGTTCAGTTTCCTAAGTTTTTGAACTTTGAAAAATTATTTTTTTTGAAACATTTTCAATTGCAAACAATAATTGTTTATTTTTAAAGTTTTTATTTTCCAAACAATAATTTTCAATTTCTATTTACAAAAATTTTTATTGAAGAACATTAGGTACCTATATTTTTTATTAAAATTTAAGTATTCGTAGTATCAAAATCATTGATTACTAATAATTTTAATTGAAATAATATTATTTTTTAATTCATTATTAGGTTTATACGAGGTTTTTACGAGGTTTATACGAGGTTTATTCGAGGTTTATACGAGGTTTTTACGAGGTTTTTACGAGGTTTTTACGAGGTTTATACGAGATACTAGGTTTATACAAGGTTTATACGAGGTTTACGAGGTTTATACAACATTTATACGAGGTTTATACGAGGTTTATACGAGGTTTATTTTATACAACATTCATACGAGGTTTATAAGAGGTTTATACGAGGTTTATACGAGGTTTTTACGAGGTTTTTTATACAAGGTTTATACGAGGTTTATACAACATTTATACGAGGTTTATACGAGGTTTATACAATGTTTATACCAGGTTTATACGAGGTTTATACAACATTTATACGAGGTTTATACAAGGTTTATACAACATTTACACGAGGTTTATACGAGGTTTATACGAGGTTTATACGAGGTTTATACGAGGTTTATACAAGGTTTATACGAGGTTTATACAACATTTATACGATGTTTATATCATACGAGGTTTATACAAGGTTTATACGAGGTTTATACAACATTTATACGATGTTTATATCATACGAGGTTTATACAAGGTTTATACAACATTTATACGAGGATTATACCAGATACGAGGTTTATACGAGGTTTTTACGAGGTTTATACGAGATACGAGGTTTATACAAGGTTTATACGAGGATTATACAAGATACAAGGTTTATACGAGGTTTATACGAGGTTTATACAAGATACAAGGTTTACACGAGGTTTATACAAGATACAACATTTATACGAGGTTTATTACGAGGTTTATACGAGGTTTATACAACATTTAAACGAGGTTTATACGAGGTTTATACAAGGTTTATACCAGGTTTATACGAGGTTTATACAACATTTATCCGAGGTTTATCCGAGGTTTATACGAGGTTTATACGAGGTTTATACGATGTTTTTACGAGGTTTATACGAGATACGAGGTTTATACGACGTTTATACAAGGTTTATACGAGGTTTATACAACATTTATACGAGGTTTATACAAGGTTTATACGATGTTTATACGAGGTTTATACACCATTTATACGAGGTTTATACGAGGTTTATACAACATTTATACGAGGATTATACAAGATACAAGGTTTATACGAGGTTTATACGAGGTTTATACAAGATACAAGGTTTACACGAGGTTTATACAAGATACAACATTTATACGAGGTTTATACGAGGTTTATACGAGATACGAGGTTTATACGACGTTTATACAAGGTTTATACGAGGTTTATACAACATTTATACGAGGTTTATACGAGGTTTATACAACATTTATACGATGTTTATATCATACGAGGTTTATACAAGGTTTATACGAGGTTTATACAAGGTTTATACGAGGTTTATACAACATTTATACGAGGATTATACAAGATACAAGGTTTATACGAGGTTTATACAAGATACAAGGTTTACACGAGGTTTATACAAGATACATCATTTATACGAGGTTTATACGAGGTTTATTACGAGGTTTATACGAGGTTTATACAACATTTATACGAGGTTTATACAAGGTTTATACCAGGTTTATACGAGGTTTATACAACATTTATCCGAGGTTTATCCGAGGTTTATACGAGGTTTATACGAGGTTTATACAAGGTTTATACCAGGTTGTTCAAAATGTGGTATTTTCATTGAAAAATCTTTTAGTGAATGGAAAAAAAAGATCTACAATATTTTTCCTAGGAGGATACTTTTTGCTTAAGATTTTATGAATAATTCTTCAATAGAAAATTATTTTAAAAATGTTCTCTTACGTAGTTGGAATTAAAAATTTGTTTTTCTGGGTGAGTGAGGGTCGATTTTTCAGAAAAAATTGGTACCTACAAATATTTCCGAGATTTCACCGGACTAAGATTCGTCAATGAGCATTGAGCAAGTACTTAAACCTTTCAAAGGTTCAATCCTTTTTATCATATCTATTCCAAATAAAATTCTAATCCCTCCTTCCTCTCAAACTTTGCAAAATTGTAGGATAGGAGAGGGTTAATTTGAAATTTTATTCGTAATGAACAAAATAATTTTAGATTCTCAATGTACATACCATTTTCGTTTGAAATATTTTTCAAAAACGTTCTCAGAAACGAAGATGAGTGATTTTCAAAGAAAGGCAACGAATCTTTAAAAAAGGGAAGCCTTTTAAGCCTTTGAAAAAGGCTTACCGGCTCAATTTTTTACTTATAAATTTTAAGTGATTATTATTCAGTCATAAGAATGCTAATAATAGGTATTAATCGCACGGAATTCATCTTTTCGATTATACTCATATTATCAACTGTGATTTCGATTCAATAAAAATCAGGTAAAAAATTCTTTTCGACTGAAAATAAATTGCAAGAAGTTTCGTGGAAAATTTTTCATTCATTTGTTTGTTCCTCGAAGGCTGGAAATTTCGATTCAAAAAGATTTTTCAAATAGCTTAGAAATTATTCGATTTTGTGCTCCATTGAAGTTTTTTCCCAAGTCGAAATGGAAAAGCTACGAGGGAATTTAAAAAATAATTACAAAGGTTGGTATTCCGGACGTGTTTGTACCAATCTCGATTTCTTATCGTATTGGAATGCAAATTATAATTCAACCGGTAGGAAATGAAAAAAAAAAAAAAAATTATTCAAGAATGTTATTCGAATATATCAATCAGACGTGTATGCTGCAGACTGGAGATATTATCAACAACTTATTTATTTTTCAAATAATTTTACATACGTACTTATGGGTATGAAATATATTTATGTTTGCACCTCCCATTTACACTCCTACTCCATAATATTCAGTTATAAACCATTCATGCTGTATGAAGTTTCATTTGTACCGGTCTATGGACAATACTACAAATACGTATAATGCAGCCCCTATGAAACGCATTTCCTCTATTTTTGATGATGCAGCTCCGACAGGACAGATGAAAACTCTTGTCGGGTATTTTCCACTCTCTCTTGCACCGCGTGCGGTATCGCGAAAGGGTTAAAACGAAACTGTAAGAGTGAGAGGGAAACAGTATCGACATCTGGATTGTCGGTGCCAAGTGTTTGGGTGTGCGGTGTTGAGGAAAAACACGTAATATTATCGTACCATTTAGTGGGAATTTTTTTTCCTTTATTTCTATGATAAGTACATTGATCGAAAACATGTTTAAAAATATGGTTGCGCCTTGCGCCGGTGACGATGATTGCTCCGTATTACATACATGACAGGTCTGGGAATTGAAAATTTTCTATATTTGGAAACGAGAAGAGTGGAGAGAGACGAACTGCGTGGGCCAACTGAATAAACTTACAAACTACGGTTACGTATACGCGTATTACTGATTTATTAAGGCAAGAAAATCGATCGCAGATTTATTGGTTCGATGGCGTGTGTATTGGCGACGCGTCTGTGAGTATTTCTAGCTCGTATACGTACAGTTACGAGAGACGACCATTTTATGTACGTTCGTCTATTCCGGTCTATTGTCTCAGATTTTTCAGCCATGACAGTTCCTTCTTCGCTGACAATCGCTTTCGACGACGGATTTTCCATTATATCGTCGTATATACAGCGAGACTCTCTGTTTGGAAACCGTATCTGATATCTGGGGAGGAAATGGATACGAGATGAGACCCTTGTCGAAATGTTGGCGAGCTTTTTTTACGTACAATCGAGTAAGAGTTGGATTTTTCTCCAAATGTCATTCTCGTTTCATACGTAAAGCAACGACTTCGGCTCGGGTACGAAGGATTAGATACTTTAATTACATTCGCGAAAAAAGGTGGCTTTTTTGACGGGTGTCAGAGAGGGAAAAAACTCTGAAAATTTAATTATGTGTGATTTTTATCGAGTTGCGGTGAGTTTTTAAATTTCCATTGCGACGGTGTTTTTCCATATCGATGAAGGTTGGAAAACAATGGCGAGGCGAAGTGAGCTTAGCCTGGTTTTAGGGGCGATCAGATACGTTTTTAGAGAAGGGCTGAGGGAGTGAGGGGCTATAGCTCTTAGCAGCAAAATTTAGGAGCTGCAAATTTTGAAGAAAAAAAAATAGAAGAATTATTGAAAAATATAAATTTGAGGGAAAAATCAAAATTTCGTTTACTACACTTCAAGATTGAAATAGTAAAAAAAAATAAAATAAAAAAAAATGGAACGTGCGTCCACCAGCCCAATCGACAATTCATAAAGCATTATGTTAGTATTTTACTAGCATTACATCGGCATGCTAGCATATTACTAGCATCAGTAGCATTATGCTAGCACGTGCTAAGAAAATGCTAGCATTCGTGTTGACTTTTTTTGGACCACCTAATAATGCTAGATGCTAGCATCATGCTAGTACAATACCAAGTGCTAACAAAATGCTACTAGAATGCTACTAAAATGCTACTAAAATGCTACTAGGATGCTAGCACTAGCATTCAAAGTGGTTCAAAAACAGGCAACCTGATGCTAGCATTCTCATTTTTTTTTCGTCAATAGGGAGAGGTCACATATATAACTACGTCTATCTTTATTCGGTTTCCAATAGTACAGATTTTTAGGTGAACTTCAAAAAAAATAGAAAAAATTTTTGCAGCAAAAATTCAAAGATTTTCTTTGCACAAAATTTGAAACGTTTCAATAAAAAGTAAATAAATTGAAAGAACTATTAAATCTTCCGTCAAAAATTTGATTAGTATGTACTGAAACGCATAAGGGGAAAATGTTTTTCTCCAAAATAATTGAAAGTTCTTTTATATTTTTAAAATTAGGATGAAAAATTGAAATTTTTTCTCAAATAATTTTAAGATAATTATGTAATTGTATTCTTCTCTCAAAACAAGAGACATTTCTTTAAAAAAAATATATATATATTTTTACTAAAAAAAAGTATGTAAAGAGGTAAGATTTTTTGAAAAAGTTGAAAGATTTTTTTCTTTACAAATGAACAACTTTTTCTCCAAAAAATCGAAATTTCCTCTCAAAAAAATTGGAATTTTTTTAGAAGAATTAGAGGTTACTTCATCAAAGAAAAAAAAAAGATTTCTCAAAAACTTTTTTCTAAATGAGAATTTACCTAGCAATTTTTTTATTTAAAAAAATATGTATAAGGTCATGACCATCTACATTTAACAGGCCGGAGCAGCTGCTAACGGCATCGCCGCATTTTCGCGTTTACCAGGCCCAACAAAACATGTGTTTATATGAGATTATTCCTTTTTTTCAAGTTTTTCCTTAATAACTTTTTTTAGGATGGATTTACGAAAATTTTGGCTGAAATATTTTTTGAAGAGAATCAAATTCTCTTTCGAATGATGTATTCACTTTTGAATTTTATTTTTTTTGTCGGTACGTAAACAAGAAAATTATTTGAAGAAATTTTTGATGTCTTCAGATTATTGGAAATTACTTTGATAATATTGTTTTGAATTATGGAAAATTATATATCGTTGGAAAGAGCATAAAAAATGCTACATTTCGTACGCTTTGAGTATAAAGTTATCTGTTACCGTTTTTAAAATATATTGAACTCAAAATTCGCATTACATTATCTCAAAAACTAAAACAGATAGAATGGCACTCAAAGCGTACGAAATGTAGCACTTTTCGTGCTCTTTCCAACGATATATAGTTTTTCGTAGTTCAAAACAATATTACCACAGTAATTTTCAATAATCCGAAGGCATACATAATTTCTTCAAATAATTCTCTTGTTTACTTACCGAAAAAATAATTAAAATTCAAAAGTGAATACATTATTCGAAAGAGAATTTAATTCTCTTCAAAAAATATTTCAACCAAAATTTTCATAAATCCTTTCGAAAAAAAGTTATTAACAAATAAACTGACAAAAATTGATAATCCTCATATAAAGCCTTTGACTATATACAATAATGGACTGGTAGAACAGCTGGAATTCCTTAGCAGAAACCCCAAAAATCTCCAGTGGAAAAAATTTTCAGTACGGGTATGCTGGTCCGCCATTTTGCGTAGTATTGAATTTTATATTTGCTCATAACTCTGAAAATACGAGTTTAGCAAAAAAATGTCAAGAGATATTTTTTGTATAAAATTGAAAAACCTTTCGATTGCAATAAAAAAAAATTGAATTTGGTTTGAGTTAAAAAATTTTGAAAAAATATCAAGCCACAATATGACGGCCCAGCGGTTCTCTACTGTGATTTTTCACTGTTTTGGCGCATGTGCAGAAGATTTTTTTCCACTCTGCCTATGAAATTGCATAATCGGGACGCCGGCATATCGGATCAAAAATTTAACATTGCTCTTATGGGGCCTTACCAGTCCATTATTGTATATAGTCAAAGTATAAAGCATGCTTTTCTGGGCCCGGTGCAATGTTGCCAAGTCTGAGGTGTTCTAGCCTGTTAAATGTAGACGGTCATGATAAGGTACGTATTTTTATGAAAATAATATTTTGGCTGGATTTGTTTAAAGAAAAAAATTGTTACTCGAGCGGCACACTCGATCGATAATATCGGAAGATGTAACGTATCGATAAAAAATCGTTTGAAAATCTATAGATGTTCTCACGATATTATAAAGATTTATCGGTACAACTTCATAGGCAAAAAATCTAAAAACTATCGAATTCGATAATATTAAGATTTTATGACGATATTCGTCGACGATACTATCGACAAAGAATATTAAATTTATCGATTCCGATTTTCCACCGATTTTGTGCAGATATTTGAAACTACATTATCGACAAATAATCTGAAATTTGTCGAACGATTTTTCAACGATTTTGTTACGATATTTGAAATTATTTCCAAATTGGTGAAAATTTTTTTAAGTCTAACACGTCTGGAAGTACTAAACTGCCTATTATAAGCGTTTTATTGCTAATTCCTCAACGATAAAGTATGGCATAGTGGTTAAGGAAGAGGATTACCATGCAGGAGGTAGATGGTTCAAGCCCCACGGGTGGCAAATTTTTTATAATTTTTTTTTGACTTTTTCTGAAATGATCTTCTTACAGTAACATGAATAATGTGTTTAGGCATAGTTTAATGTATTAATTATGCTAATTAATGATTTTTAATTATAGAAAAAAGCTAGTAAAAGACAAAAAGTTGGAATAAAAAATCGACAGAATATCGAATTCGATAAAGTGTCGCGAAAGTTCCGCCTAAATCGTGAAATTATCTTTCGATATTATAGATATATTATCGATAAAATATCTTACTATAATCTCGAAATTTTTATTAACTATAATTCGTCGATAATCTATCTATATATCGAAAGATAATTTCACGATTTATGCGGAACTAACGCGACACTTTATCGAATTCGATATTCTGTCGATTTTTTATTTCGATAATTTGTCGAGTGTGCTGCTCGGGTAACTAATCTTTTTATATCAATGGAATTTCGTAACAGATTTTTTTAAATGCATTTTCCTTCCATTTTAGACATTCCCCCCCCCCCCTCCCCCCTCAAATATAAAAAAAATTTCTGGAAATTTTTTTCGCATATTTATTTTAAATCAGCATTGCATCAAAAGTGAAAAAAGAGAAA
Source organism: Balanococcus diminutus (assembly GCA_959613365.1). Lineage (NCBI taxonomy): Eukaryota > Metazoa > Arthropoda > Insecta > Hemiptera > Pseudococcidae > Balanococcus > Balanococcus diminutus. The sequence goes on along the minus strand of OY390715.1, from coordinate 29,425,296 downwards.
AAATTGCAACCCGTAAAAATAATTCTAATTACGAAACGTCGCGTCAGTTGAATTGGAAAATATAGATACATATTTATTCACCCTCAAAACCCGAAAATTTCCAAAGTTGGCGAAATATTTTCATAAAACAAAATAACACAAACGCCAGGCAAATGGTATTATAAGGAAACTCAAAACGTTGGCTAAAACTTGACTATCAACATTTACATAAAAGCTATAGAGGAACATCTGCCCTCAAAGTGAAATTTTCCCTCGCCTAAGAAGCTCGAAAATAGGGTCTATGTTGAATGTAGGTAAACGTCAGCCAAAATAGGATTCTCGTCGTCGTTGCATCGGTGAAGTGAACGAGGCGAGACGTGGACCTGGCATATACGAATGAAAAATAATCACGGCATGAGTTTCAATTCTTTAACGTATAAAAAAACATGACATATCGACTCAATTATTTCAAAAAAACGTTCATTTGTATGTACGCTGACGGTGATTGTCATAAAAATTTAAAAAGTAATTCCTGAAGAATATCGTGGCCTTTGTAATGGGAGGAAGGGGTGGGAGGAGGAATCGTTGATACGCATATGCATACAACGTATGCATAGAAATGAGTATGGAAAAAAAACCTCACCAAAGGGAAAAAAGAGTCGAGTCCCTGTTCTCGTCTGTTTCAGACGACTCGATAGTTTCAGAGTAATGATACTGCATCGTAAAAATATATATACAAATTGCATTTCATTACAAAAAAGCATTATATCGTGTTCCAGGATACACATACTGGAAAAGTCATTCGATTTATCATGTAAGCGTAATTTACGTTATCCGATTTGCCTTTCCTCTAGAGTACACGCGTACTATATAGGAAAAAATTAAATAAATCCTTTTTTTATTGAAAAATATTCCGCCACAAGGATTTCATCGGTGATCTTTTAAGCTTCTTAGGATGTCCGTATGGCCTTTTTTTTTCCTTCTTCAAAGCTCCACTCGACGAAAAGAGCGGTAATCCGACAAATACATCACGTCGGTCAATTTCATATATCGCGCATTTCATCATCATCTAACAATTTCCTTAGATATGTTAAAAGTTCCGTAATATACATAGATTACTAAATTAAAACGAGAGAGAGAGAATAAAGGTTAAATTCGGTTATTTTTTTTCGAGTATATGGGATAATTCGTCTGCTATATAATTTTCTTTCAAATGTTCAGGTGTTAGCACTTATTCGCTTTCAAGTTTATTAAGTCTTCCGAATGTGTGTGTTTTTTTTTGTTTTTTTTTCATACCGATGTACTAGAAATCGTGTTTACAAACGGAGTCGACCAACATCTCCATATGTAGTCGTTTGTGCTACGTTATGATTATTATTAAAATGATAGGAAGAGAGAGAGAGGGATGCGGAACGACGCAAGTGACGAGTTTTTGTACCTACAATTATAAAAAACAGGAGTAAATGGTACCTATGAAGTGATTTTAAATATAATTACTCTATATAGAGTACTACTACGTGATCTCAAGAATCGTCTAGCTGCGTGAATTTGTGGATGCGTATACTTAGATAATGAGTACGTGCTTGTAAAATAGAAATTAGAGGTGAAATTTTTAAAAGTAGACTATTTTTATGTTCGAAATTACGTTAATAAATGAAATTAAATTCTTTTTGTATGTACGAGGCCAAGGTTGCGAGATTTTATTTAATTTTATCAAAAAAAAAAAAAAATTGTACCTAAGTACCTAATAAAAAATATTAAAAAATATAAATAAATAAATATTTTGATAGGATTCTTGAATTTATTTCAGGGATTATAATAGGTAATTTTCAATTTTTTTTTCAAGAAATTTTTTTTGTAAAAAATATTTTTTTGGGATTCTTAAATTTGTTTTTGAGATATTTTTTACGAAAGAATTAAACCCTCCTCTCTAATAAATTCATTTTTTAAATGCCCACACATTTAGAAAAAGGAATAAACAATTTTCCCAAAATTTTCTAATTGTTCTTCTGAAGTAAATTTTTGAAGACAGTTCTCTTCACAAAATAAATTGTCTGGAAAAAGTTTGTTGCAAAATAATTTTGAAGTGAACTCCTTGAAAATAACTTGCAAAAAATCTGAAAAACTTCAGAAAAAACATTCTTATAGGAAAAAAATAAAATTGTGTGGGAGAAAATTTTTATTTTAATATAAGTACATTTTCTCATTTTTGCTCCAGATTCCAATAATGAATGAAATAAAATTCGTATGGAGCCATGATTAAGGGTTATGATTTTTTCAACAAAAAAAATGAACATTTTTCTCAAAAATTTTGAAATTCTTTTGAAAAAAAAGTTATCTTCAAAAAAAGAATTTCCGGTAAAAAAAAGTATTCCAATTTTTTTTTTCAATTGGTAGGTATAAATGCTTAATTTAAAAAATGCCTAAAAACGAATTTTTGTGAACTTCCCCTCCCCCTCTCAGGAACTCATTTTCTTCAATAGCTACCATTTTTGAAAAAATCAACAAATAATTTCTCAAAAATTGTGCTTTGAACAAAAAATTTTAAAAAAATCAGAAAGTTAATTCTCTGGAAATAATATGTTAGAATGAACTTTTTGCAAAAAATCTGAAAACCTCACAATCACAAGGGAACTTTGCCAACTCGTCAATCTGATTTAGCTGAAATTGTCTCATTGAAAAAGATAATGTACCTATAAAAAATGGAATATTTCAAAAAAAATTTGTCGAAATAATTCATCTATTTTTAATATGTTTTGAGCCTCATTGGACTCCAGGCCACTGAATGGATTGTCATAAATTTTAAATTTCATACAGATCAGAAAAAAACCACTTACTCCTTTTCAACTTCTTTCAATCTAAAAATTGATAAATCGATACTCACCTAAAACAGAAAAAAAAAAAATAATCGATTAGTGGGTTGTAAATGATTCGATAAGATCTATTATTTATTTTTTTTTAAATCCGCAGTGATTAGTTGATACAATTCTCGAAAATCTTGAGTAAGTATAAGAAAAAGTCGACTTTTGCTGGATGTTCAGATCTCTTCAAAAATACTCCAAATGAACTCAGCGGGCCAATTCTAGTGCCTCAACTGATTTTCAGAATTTTATCTCAAAATTTACTTTTTGTAAAAAATTAATGTAATAGGCTATTTTCACCATTTTCAAAAATTTTCCAAAAATTGAAAAATCGTCTTAGGCCGCTAAAAATTTGGTTCTGAGGTTTAATTGATATACTCTTTCATTGAGCCAAATTTCAGCTTAATCGAGTTGACTGGTTGATAAAATTCTCTTTTCAGTGGGTAATTTACCTTGAGACATGTCTTTGTGACAGAGGATTTTTATATTTGATTTTTTCCCATTGTGATTCCAAATTCCGTTGATAAATCAAATGAAATTCGTGCTGGGCCACAATTAAACATTTTCCCCACATTTTTCGCAAGAAAAATTAAGGGAGGAATTTCATATCTACACAATTTTTGAAAACAAAGCATTGCTCTTTTGAAAAAAGAAAGAATTCGCTAAAAAAAAATTGTTGCAAGTAAACCTTAGAATTTATTGAAAATAACCCGCAAAAGAATAATATAATAGAACCTCACTAAAAATTTTTCCAGGAAACTGAAATTTTTTTATTTGATTAATAAAATTCCGTCAGTAAAATGAAGTAAAATCAAATACTTTAAATTAATAATACTGGAAACTCAATGCTTTTGATTTGACTCCCAAGAAGAGCGCTCTCTAAGCGGCTCGGCATGAAACTAATTTCAGGTTTTCGACTAATCGTCGCGTGATTCGCCCTCTGATTGGTCGAAAACATGACGATCGGTCGAAAGTCTGAGAATAGTTTCATGCCGAGCCGCTAAAACTGCTAAAAGAGCGCTTTTGTCGGGGCCACTTTTCCCCATTGAAGTTTCCAGTATTATTAATTTAAAGTATTTGGTAAAATAATATTACAAAACCACGATTAGGATTTGACCCCCCCCCCCCCCCTCAATTTGTTGCCAATATTTCTCAATTTATTACTTCAGGGAGTTTATTTTTTATTTTTTCTTTGTGAGGGGGGTGGGGTCCTTCTGATTTTTTAATAAAATAATTTTTTTTTTTTTTTTTTTTTTTTTTTAATATTTAAGTGTATTAATTTTTTAAGAAATCCACAAATATTTTTCCAAAAACTGCATTGTGATTTTTTTTTGAGAAATCGAAAAGTCGTTTGGAAAAAAAATTCAAAAGCCTCAGAAAAAATCGTTCAATATTTTAGCATTTTTTTAAAAATGTCAATCAATTTTTATTCGAGTAGGTAAATTTTTTTTTATCAAGATACTTGTACAGGACCACGTGTATATTTTTTGAATAATAATGCATATTCAGCCGTTTTCAAGAGCATATTTGAGCATATTGCACATAAATCCCTCATAAATGAATTTTGCCCCTACCCTGTTCATCACGTTTCTAAGGAGATACATGTTACTTCTTCGTTTTGATATGGAATCTGACCCTGCGGCAGATTGCGAATTAATCCGTTCTAATTTCAAACATTATTAAAAGAGCTTTCGTAAAGCACATATAAAATTAATTCCTGCGCCGAAAAATTTATCAAGGAGTGGGTAAATACTGGAGAAAAAAATCATTTCGTTTGGTTGAACAAAACAAGATTTTCTAGTCTCGTTTTGTCTCGTGTATGGCATCCCTATATAATATTTAGACAATTCAAACAAGAAATGAAACAATTTAGGTTCAATTTTAATGAAATAAAGATATATACCAAGGAGCCTAGGGGAGACGTTTATACCATCGTAACGTGGTTGTGAAAATCATCGTGCATGAAATTGAAATTACGTATTTTATCGTCGTCGGGTCGGGTACACTCGGCAAAGGGCAAATCAGTGTGGAAACGAGAAGACGCAGAGTTAAAATTAAGATACGTACATTTCCAGCTACTTTAAATCTCTTAGGTATAAAGAAATGCGATTTAAAAATTTCTTAAAGATGAAGAAGACAATCGTTGCGTTGGTTTTAGAAGTCGTTGGGTCTGTGTGGCGAGTTTGAGATCTCATAGCCCTCGTTGGGGGTTATTTTTATTAACGTGAAAATTAATTACGAGCTTTTGAGCATGTTAATTTGTAAAATCGTGTTGGGTTCGAGCTGATTTTTATTTATTCGATGAATACGTCGTTTAGGTTGATTAATTCTGCGCTATAAGACCTGGTTGGATGTTCATTTTCGTCCTCAAATGAATACTAAATTGATTTTTATGTACACGATGACTTAGTAGGTATCGTGTACGATCTAGGTATATACCTGGACCTGGATGTGGATGTGGATGTGGACTTGTAGATATACGCGATCTTATTCGACGATAGTTTAACCCACGCTATGTTCTCTGAATGGAGACTATTTGAAAGTAAAATTCTAATCGTTGCGTTTAAATAAGACTAACGAGATTTTATTATCGACTACTCGAATATTTGAAGTACCGAACAGGTTACTCGTTACCGGTCTTTTATGCTGTGTGGTCCAATGCCTAAGACAGAGTCGCGCGCCCGTCAATATATGTCCCAACAGCGAGTCCAACTCCAAAAAAAACCATCGTGTAACCAGCCAGCGAAAGAAATTCGCTATCATCGTTATTGGTTAGATTTCCTCGAGTTAATAATTCATTTGGCAGTCGTATATTTACACAACGTATATAGTCAAAGACAGTCGTATATATGTTCGGAAGAGCAAGTAGACCCAATGACTAAACATATTTTTCTTTTCTATGTGAAACTCGAAACTTTACAGGAGAGCTGGGCAATGACGACATGATTAAGAATCGAACTCGTGTTGACCGCCTCTGCGAATGTATTGGGCATAACGTATCTTTAATTAAATTTATTTATACGTTCGGTAACCGAGAAGCCTGTCTCCATTACCTACCAACGATTCCCAAGTTTACACGATGTCGTCACCTCCCTGCCGAGTGGCCATATTACTATCCAGCTGCGAGCGAAATTATACCAAGTAGCCGTGTTCGTTTTAATTTTACTTTAATACGAGTATACGACTTACGACTCGTTGGTTGGCTTTTTCATCGCGCGTTTAGCTCGTCTTCCGTTATAACTTACGAGTTGGGTAATTAATTTTAATAGGGTTTTATATATTAGTCTAACCATAGATCGAATATCACGTGCCAATGGTGTTCGTATGATGGTTTACGAGTGCACTTTTGTATTGATATTACACGAATCTTCCTTTTTTTTGCCTTTTTTTTGGGACCACTTTACCTTTGCTTCGTGCATCAGGTAAATCTTTGGCCGTGTTTTAGTTGCTTTCGTTTTCGCCGAAAGGTAAAGCTCGACTTTCCACAATAAATCTCCGATTTCCATCGTATATCAAGGTACTTTAGGGATGCTCTGTGTAGAATTTTTATTTCGTTCCGAGTGTTTGGAATTTTGAGATTTTTTCCAACAGCGACGAGCTTTTAATTTCAGTGTTCGTGATACTCGTACCTCTAGATACCTATAGTGAAATGAAAACGAATTGGTTATTCATGGTTTTTTATCAATGTTCCAAATCGGATGGGGTCTGTTTCTTCAGTTATCTTAGTCGTATTTGATTGTTTCAACTAGTTTTTTCTTTTAATAGATTTCCTGAAAATTATTACGAATATAAAAAATCTTATTTTAAATTCTTTGAAATTATTTCACCTTAAAATTTGTAATTATTAGGTAGGTACCTAATTCTGTTAAAAAATATTTTACCTAAATTAGATATCTTGAAAATTTTCAGAATTTTCTGTCACGATTTTTCTTTCGTCTTTATAATTTTTTTTTTTTTTTGATTCTTTATGATTATTTCAGAATTTAAAAAATCTGTTATCTAAAAATTCGTAGGAAATTTCCACCTCAAACTTTGAAGTTTTTTTACATAATTTTTACAATGAAATTTTATTGTTGTCCTTTTCATCAAGAAATAGTTCAAAATTTCCTGATATTTACCATACTTGGTTAAAAATGTAATTTTTGTTCATCTCAAAATATTAAAACCTAGTCTGAATTTCAAAAAAAAAAACTCATTTCAGATTTTCAATAAAACCTAATCCCATAATTTTTTCAATTTTTATGGACTGTTTTTCAGAACACTCAGATCGAGATATTTTTCGGATTCTAAGATGGAAAGTGTAAAAAAAAATTGAATCACCAAAATCAGGTTTAAAAATCCAAGTTTGAGATTAAAATTTCAAGGAATTTCGAGATGGTAAATTCTAAAATAGAAATAGGAAAATTAAAAATGTAGAGTTTTTGAGTATCTAAAAATAGAATCACTCCAATTTTGAGAAATTTTCACTCTAAAAAGATATTCTTAAATAATTTTCTTTTCGTTTTTTTCAAATTTAAATTTTTCTAATTTTGATAAGCAATCCGAAATTACTTGAAATTTTCGTTCCGAATCGAAAAACAAAATTATTACCTACTTTTTTCAATTTTTTCTGTGAAATTTTTTTTTTGCCATTTTTATCTCAGAATTTTAAAAATAACTCAAAATCTTTTGGAATTTATCATCTCTATTTTTTTTCGTGTTTTCATCTAAAAATATTTCAAAACATCAATATCCTGTTTAAAAGCTAACTCAAAATTACAGAATTATCTGAAATTCGCTATCTCCGAAATTTTCATTTTTTTAAGTCTCAAAACTTTTAAAAATATTTACTCTGAATTCCAAAAAAAACAACTTGATTTCATGATTTTTTTAGGATTTGTTTTAAAAATTTTCCATGTCAATTTTTTTCTCAAAAATTATCAATTCACAATTTTTTTTTCTAAAAAATGAGCAAACATTAAAAAAATTAATGAAAAAGTTAATTAATGAGATGGCATTTTTTAAGCATCAATAAATAAAATCACTACCATTTAAGAATTTTTCGCCTTCAAAAATTGAAAAATTTTTATCACAATTTTTTTCTAATTTTTGGCAGATTTCTGCATTTTTATTTGATTTTTGAACCACCTGAGAGTTTTCAAAATTTGCTGTCTCCATATCCTTCTTGAAATTTATATGTCATCGCAGACCATCTCTATATTTTTTTTATATCGAAATATTTCTAAACATATACCTACTTGGAATTTCAAAAAAGTGCATTTCGAAAAAAAATTAAAATAAACTTGATCACAAAAATTTACTCAATCAATTTTGTTTTCTAATTTTCGTTTCTTTTTTCAAATTTTAAATTTTAAAAATCTTTTTACTTTTTTTTCTATTTTTTTAGCATTTTTATACTACCTACTTAATTTTAAAAATTGCATCAATTAATATTATTATTTTTTGGGAGGGAGGGGGTTTTATAATTTTAAGATTATGACACCTGTCGGAAAGAGATTTAGATGGAGTTGGTTTAGTTAATAACAGCTCAAAAGTTTATAAAATTTTCTACCTTTAGATTTTTTGTTGTTTTTAAAATTTTCTTTTTTAGATTTTGAAAAACCTAAATCCAAATTTTTTCAAGTTTAACTTTTTCTCATAATTTTTCCACTTGATTTTTTTTAAATTGAAAATTATCTTATCGTAGATAATTAAAAAGAATCCAAAAAATTAAAAAAATTAAAAAATTCAAGAAAAAATTTGTTATTAAAAAGTAGAAAACTAAATTTTTCTCGAATAAAAAAATAAGACCACTGCACAGCTAATTTTTCGTTCGTGACAAAATTATTTTATATTTCATTTTCTCTACGGTGTTACGTTGTTTGTTGATTTCTTCACAGTATAAATAAGTAATGCTCTATCATCCATCTTTTCTACTTTATTTCAATGGCATTTCATTTTCTTCATTTCCGAACTTGATAATTCCATTTTCGATAATTTGTTCATCGAAACTTATACGTACCTAAAATGAAGAAATCTCGGAAAATAACTACCTCTTCTCTGTTCCCTCTGTTCACTCAATTCAATGCACAATCATCGGTGTTCATCGACCTCCAGGAGGACACCGCAATTTATAATTTTTAATTATAACGTAGCGAAAGCGAAAATTCACGAGGTATATACTTAGATTGCGAGGAAAAAATCACTTGGGGTTAAAAGTTTCGCTTGACTCATCATTTCGCAATACAAAAGAGCCAAGATGAAGTCGCGGTTTCTTTCGGGTACTTCTGCCCTATTACCGCGTTCATAACTTGGCGTAGTTTTGTTTCCTACGATTACTTCCCAATTGAAGTGGAAAGATAAAAAACTTCATAAATTTTTCCTACCTTTCATTTCGCTGCAAAGGCGATAAATCACCTCACCCAACGGTGTAAACTTTTCCTTTGCTAACAATTTTCGCAACAATTACAACTCGCTATATACAGGGTGTCCGGTGAGTGATCTGCCAAACTTGAAATTTGAATCCAACCGAGTATTACTTACTAACAAAAATCTTCATGCACACATGGTGCCTATCTCGATTTTGAAGGGGCAATGGTGTACAAAATTTTTCAAATTTTGTGAAAATTTAACAATGCACGAACCAGGTGTAACTTTTTAAAAGGAACAAGAATAGTTCTGTCAAAAATTTGCCTTTGAAAATGAAGCCGCTACGAAGCTTTGAAAATTGATATTTTCGAAATTCAAGGCTCCGTAGCGCCTTAATTTTCAAAGATAGGCAAAATTTTCACATGACGTTTTTTGCTTCTCTCAAAAAGTTACACCAGTTTCATGTATTTTTTGAACGAATTTCGCAATTTTCATGAATCACTTATGTACCGTTGTAAATTGAGGTAGGCAATATTTTAGACTAGGATTTTTTGTTGCTATAACTTCTTCAATTTCAAAGATAGGCAATCCAATGTGATAACAACTTTTATTACTTTTTCGAAGGTCTATCCACTGCCGGTGTCGAAATTTTTTTAAACGCAGTGTTGCCAATCGATTTTGCTAGGTAAAATATCGATTTTCAAACCTTTGTAGCTCCTTTATTTTCAAACTTAGGCAATATGTGTACATACACTTTTTTGTTAGTCGTACTCGGTTATATCCAAATTTTAAGTTTGGCACACCACTCACCGGACACCCTGTATATATTTTTTCGCATCCAGAGGCTAAAAACTCAACCACAGTGATGGCTGTTGATTTGTTGCGTATCGCTAATAATTGAATTCATTTGGTTAAAAAACTTCATTCATCACAGGAGATGAATTCTTTCGGTGGAATTTTTGACAATCGGTAACTTTTTTATGTTTAAAAAAAAAATGAAATTAATTTTTCTCCCAATATTGTCAATGGAACGAAACTAAATTAGAATTTTTACTCGAGTTGAATTTAAAAGAGGGGACAGTCTTCCTGAGTCTCTCAGCATAGCATTTTTAATTGACCTGCTGGGGCATATGTACATCGACGTTGCAACGCCATAAGCCAAGCTTTGGCTGCTATTCAAAATCCTAACGAAATGATGAATAATGAATTCATTAATCATTAAATTTATTAAAACCATAACAATGACAAGTACACGAACACAAATTAATAAAAATCACATACGAAAAGGCGCTTCAAGTGCTGAGACCAGAGAAGCTTGACTCAGCTAGAAATACTCTTATCTCGATGCGGGATTCGAATCTGATGTTTTTTTTTGAATTTTCATCCTCTCGCGTTATTTGTATTAATAAATTAGGGTATTTCAAATCTTATCCGCTGATAAAACATTATGAATGGAATTTTTCATTTTCAAAATTCTTCGTGTTTCGCCTACGCCTACAATATGAAATCGGATACTCAAATATGCCAGTGTAATCTTATCGCGGAAAATCTCTTACGCAATGTCTAACTATACGAATTCGTATATCTCTCTGTATCATTTCATAAATTCATTCATTTCCATAAAATTTCCATCCCTGACAGAATGTGTAGAGGAGAAAGTACCATATCTGACGAAAGTATGGAAAAATTGATGATAGATTATTACGTACGATAAGCTACGACCGTATTGAATTCCAATTAAATCCTTTGGGTTCGAAACGTTAGTGAACGTTTAAAAACGTGAAAATAATCATCGCTATAAATTTAAACAACAAACGAAATTTCATACCGCTATAAAAAAAGCGTCCAGGCCTTTTGCTCTCTCTGGAGTGCGCTGTAATAAATAACTTGATCGAGCTGCAAAGATTTGTTGAATGTTTACAAACGAGAGTTGAGAGTTGGAGATTTTACTGATTATTTTGTTGCAATTAACACTGATATATTTTCGTTGCATTTAGAACTACAAATAAATGAGTATTCCTATTCACAAGAGCAAAGCATGCTCGGTAGTTAAAAATACGACCAGAATGTATAGAATTCGAATGTGTACATAAAATCGACGTATTTATCAGGGAAATTGACTATACTTTTCTATAATTATGGAATGTGAGTTATTCAGCTATTGGATTTTTCAATCGTTACCTCGTTCTCGTATCTATTTAGCGGATTTTTCATTTTAAAAAATTAGATATTTAGATTGAAATTTTTACGAGAGGTTTAAAGCCTAACTTTCATTTACAAAGGAAACGCTTTCAACTAATCAGCTCCAATTGAGCTGAAATTTGGCTCAATGAAAGAGCATATCACTTAAACCTCAGAACCAAATTTTGAGCTGCCGAAATCGACTTTTCGATTTTTGGCAAATTTTTGGATAGTAGAAATAGCCCATTGGTACATAAATATTTTTTACAAAAATTGTAAATTTTGAGGTAAAATTCTAAAAATTGGTTAAATACTAAAGTCGACCCTCCAAATCGATTGCAACCGTTTCCGAAGCGATCTAGAGTCTCCAGCAAAATTTGACTTTTCTCCAGATTTTCGTGTTGTTAAGGGGAAGGGGGAATGAAAAAAATTTTTTGAATGCATAACGTTGACAAGCGGAATTTTCTAAGACCTATGTATGACGCCATTTTGATTTTTCATCTATGCCGTTTTGAAGAAAAATTGAAAACTATTTTTCATCTTGCTTTTTTTTTACAAAAAAGTTAATTTTTGATTTTTGAAAAATAAAATTCATGGAGTTTTCAAAAAAGAAAATTATTTTCATTTTGCATTTTGATGGTGCGTCATTTTGCAGAAAATATTAATAGATTTTTATTTTTTGGAAAATGAAAAATTTTAAGTGTCAAAATTGAAGAAAAACACGATTTTTGCCCAATGCCCCGTTTCCAGAGAAACTATGCAACCCACAAGATTTTCCTAAGAATATTTTTCATTCAGTAGAGTCTGGTCTGTAGTATAACCGAGAGGGTTTTGCGAAATTTTAATTTGCTGACGATTTCTTTCTAGTTGACTGGAATACTATGATGAAAATTATGAGAAAGTTTGATAAAATCGGAAGGTAAGTAGGAATTTTCCGAAACCCCTCGAGTCAGACTACAAACCAGACTCTACTGAATGAAAAATAAACCAATTTTCAGAATTTCATCTCAAAATTTACCATTTTTATAGAAAACTGATTCAGCGTACAGTCTGGAAATATTTATCTACCAAAAAATTAGAAATTTTTTAGCTACCGATAAATACCCCCTCCCCCCCAAAAAAAAACAACATAAAAAATAGGTAAAATATTTATTTTTAATTTTAAAAAAAAATTATAAAAGTATCATAAATTATTTTAATTTTTTATTCTTATTTTTTCTCTGAAAAAATCAAAAAAAAGAAAAATCAAAATAAAATAACAATACCCGAGCAGCACACTCGATCGATAATATCGAAAGTTGAAACGTATCGATAAAAAATCGTTTAAAAATCTAAAGATGTTCTCACGATATGATACAGATTTAGCTGTACGATTTTATAGGCAAAAAATCTAAAAACTATCGAATTCGATAGTATTACGATTTTAGGACGATATTCGTCAACGATACTATCGACAAAGAATATTAAATTTATCGAATCCGATTTTCCACCGATTTTGTGCAGATATTTGAAACTATATTATCGACAAATAATCTGAAATTTCTCGAATTCGATTTTTTAACGATTTTGTGAAGATATTTGAAACTATATTATCGACACGTAATCTGAAATTTCTCGAATTCGATTTTTCAACGATTTTGTGCAGATATTTGAAACTATATTATCGACACGTAATCTGAAGTTTCTCGAATTCGATTTTTCAACGATTTTGTGACGATATTTAGAACTATATTATCGACAAATAATCTGAAATTTCTCGAATTCGATTTTTTAACGATTTTGTGAAGATATTTGAAACTATATTATCGACACGTGATCTGAAATTTCTCGAATTCGATTTTTCAACGATTTTGTGACGATATTTACAACTATATTATCGACAAATAATCTGAAATTTCTCGAATTCGATTTTCCACCGATTTTGTGCAGATATTTACAACTATATTATCGACAAATAATCTGAAATTTCTCGAATTCGATTTGTTAACGATTTTGTGAAGATATTTGAAACTATATTATCGAAAAAGAATATTAAATTTATCGAATTCGATTTTTTAAAGATTTTGTGAAGATATTTAAAACTGTATTATCGACAGATTGTATGAAATTTCTCGAATTCGATTTTTCAACGATTTTGTGACGATATTTAAAACTATATTATCGACACATTATATGAAATTTATCGACTTCTATATTTCAACGATTTTGTAACGATAGTTGTTGAAACTATATTGATTTTTTTCTATACCTACTTTATATTCAAAATTGGATGGGAAGAAAGGGCCAAATCGAAATTTTTATAATAACCAAAATTAAATCCAGAATATTATTCTACAACTTTTGTTTGAAATGTTTTTTCAATTGGACCTCATCTCTAGCCACTATTATTTTGCATTTACCTACTTACGTGTAACAGTAATATGCGAAATCAAAATTGAAAAAATTTTCAAACAAGTTATCTAGTTTTTTTGATTTACTAGGTATTTTACTAGAAACCAGATCGTTGTTCTTAAATAAAATTTTACCAAGTTCAATACTACGATTACTATGTGAATACTTAGTATTTAAAATTGAACGGAAGGGAGGCGCCCAATCGACAATTTTGTAATGACCAAAATTATTTTTAGAACTTTAAGCTACAACTTTTGTTTGAAAATTTTTTCAATTGGACCTCTCCTTCTCCTCCAATTTTGCGTAATACTCCGTTGATACTTATTCAAAATTGGAGGAGCGGAGGAAAAAGGGGCCAATTTGAAAAAATTTTCAAACAAAAGTTGTAAATTAAGGTCCTAGAAATAATTTTAGTTATTATAAAAATTTCAATTGAACCCCTCCCTCTTCTCCAATTTTGCATAAGATGTTTGAATATTATAATCCAATTCGTATTATGCGAACGAACTCCGATGTTCGCAACAGACGCTTGTTTTGGTAGAAACTGCTGTATTTGGAACGAAATTCGCCAGCTTTAAGCGTAACTACGACTTCAAACTCGTCAGCCGGTCTTGAAAATGTGCGCGCGCATATACCCATATATGCTAAATTATCTACAAAAAATCGATAGAATATCGAAACTAGATAATCTACAAAAAATCGTAATACAAAATCGATAGAATATCGAAATTAAATCGAAATAAAAAATCGATAGAATATCGAAACTAAATCGAAATAAAAAATCGACAGAATATCGAATTCGATAAAGTGTCGCGTTAGTTCCGCATAAATCGTGTAATTATCTTTCGATTTATAGATAGGTTATCGATGAAGTATCTAACTATAATCTTGAGATTTTTAAAAGAAAAATCGTTCGATTTTATCGAAAGTTTATCTGTTGATGGATTTTGCCAACTATAATTCATCGATAATCTGTCGATATATCGAAAGATAATTTCACGATTTATGCGGAACTAACGCGACACTTTATCGAATTCGATATTCTGTCGATTTTTTATTTCGATAATTTGTCGAGTGTGCTGCTCGGGTAATCAAAAAAATTCGAAAAAGTGAGATTTTCTATTCCAAAATATTAGAAGATTTTTTCATTCTAAAAAAAAAATGAACGATAAAATTATTTCAACGAATGAGAAATTTTTTTATTCGCCAGTCTTTAAAAAATTGAAAAACATTATTTTAAAAAAATTTGGAATATTTTTCTCTAGAAAAAATTGGACATTTTTTTCCAAAAAATAGAGATCATTTTCGCCGAGAAAGTTGTAAAAAAATTTTCCCTAAAAAAATTTAAAAGTATTGCTTTCTCCGAAAAAAATTAAAAATAATAATTATTTTTTATTCCAACAAAAAAAACAAAACTGAAACAAGAAAAATTGAGATTTTATTCTAAAAATATTTCAAAGATCCCGCATGCCATGGATAAAAAAATCTATTTTCTCAAAAAATTGAGTACTCTTCCTCCAAAAATTGAAAGATTGAAAAAAAATTAAGGTGTTCTGTATTCCAATAAAATTCATAATTTTTTTTCCGAAACAATTAGTATTTTTTTTCCAAACACTATTGACGAAATATTTTTACTCCAAAAAATGACCTTTATCTCCTATTCAATTTTTTTACTTTGTGAGTTTTCTAGGGTGTAGTTCATCCCTCATTTCACTTTTATAATTTGGGATGTAGCTTGAGCAAAATAAATTTTTTTAACCCAATCGATAATTTCTCATCATGCAAAACTGTTCAATTGCCCATCATCGTCCTCCGACTGGTTGTTCTACCGTAAACAAATACGATTTTCGTACAGTCAAAGTACATTTGCGAGCTTTAAATACTTGAAAGAAAACGCAGGAGAGGAAAATTGATTAGATGAAAAATTTACACATCAAAAAGCGATCGTAGGCGAGGATTTTTATACCACAGGGGACAGCTGTCTTTCATTTGCATTTTTTTCCCAACCCTTTGCTATGTACGCGTTGGTGTATTCGTCGTCGTTAATTACATATTTAACGTGACAGTTTGAGACTCGTCTGTTGGTCAAAGCTGCACAAACTCTTTCAGCACACCTCGTATGATCCCACGTCCAGCGATTTTTTTTTTGCTTCGAGGAAACTCCAGTGTACTAAAATAGCACCAAAAATTTTCGGCTGGAAAAAATCTATAAAGACATCTCATATCCCCTTTTTTCTCCCTTGTTATGCCACCAAAGACGAGTAAAAAGGCTAGAAAACGTGTGTCAAAATATACACAAAACCAGTTCGAAAGAGCCTTATGTACATACCGGCACCTTTTTTTTCTCTCTCTTTCTAAAAACAACCATCGCCAAACACGACCATCTCGCCGTAAACAAGACACAATAGAGGATATTGTTGCGAGAAAACCAGGGTTCGAGGATGTGTGACATTTACAACATTACCAGAAAATCAGCCACATTGTTATTATTTTTTTCGGCCTGTGTTTTGTTTCGTCATCGACTTTTCGGTGCTGTTTGGATTCCTGTGTACGGTTTACGACCTCCTATCGGTTTTCCAGTCTTATCTATTGAATAAGATCGGCCAGCTGCGGATGCAAAGTGCCAACTTAAGGGTTTCATTTTCTAAGAAACACGAACGTCGAATTATCAAAATGCACCGCACCACGCTCCAGATTTTACATCATTGGAAATTTATTTTTACACGAGCAAAGCAAACCGAAGCTGAAGGCGAACAGACTCTCTCTGGTGTAAGAATACGTACGTTAATTAAAACGGAAAAATGCTTCGGTAACGTAATTTGTAACATTTGTCTTGGAAATTTTCAACCGTCTAGAGTCTGGAAAATGGAGAAAAAAGTGCACCGAAAAAAAAAAGAGAAACCTTCCGACTCAGACTCGTTTTTAACAAAAGAAAAAGCACGTATCGTTAAAGTAATGATAAATTAAATAATAGTACTTTGAAGAATAGCGAATTGATTTTAAGTGTCATTCTAGTCTGAGTGTGTTTTTTTATCTCTATCTCTGTAAAAAGTACTTACGTTGGAAGGAAAAAGCTGGTCGGAGGTTTTTTCGTTAATTTTATTCATTCTTTGTGGCATCCGCGTTATTTTCGGGCTAAAAAATTTCAACCGTGAAGTAGGGAAAAAACTACTATACGAAATCTTTTCTATGGTTTGGAGTTGGACATTCGGTACAAAACACATTTTTACGACTTCATTATCTTATTGTCGTGTTTGAGACACGTATGCTAAAGGCCTCGTAATACCGTTTTATGCTGATCTCGGCGTGTGTACTAAACTTGTTATACCCGAAATACTATAATCTGGATATAGCGGCGTATATTTCTGTAAATCATTTACGTACAACATAAAAGACTCTAAAAGTGTTAAAACCTTAAGAAATATTACCTTAAAACCTATTAAAAAAGTACCACGTTCGATTATACTATACGTATCAAAGCGAAGGGGAGAAAAAAAGAATCGAAAGGGGCTTGGGTAATGTGCTGGAATATTTTCCAGTATTATAGGCCTGCGACGCGACGTTTAAATTATATCGCGTCGATTTACGAACTTCATTCGAGACTTACTCGTAGATTATAATTAATAAGAATTTACGCGCTTAAGGGAATTAAAGGCTTGACTTAGGAGTATTAATAATTGACGTTTAATGTCGCTCTCGTAAAATCTTACAAGCGTCTTTAAATTGATCAGCTTTTCCAAAATTTACTCCTTTGGTATTTGTTTCCGTCCATGGGCGAAATTCTCGTAACGCCGGTTTAATCCCAAGGGTGGATTGGTCAATTGTCTGAGGGCGTTAGAAGGGAATCTCCAAAGGGACAGTGTCGAGTTCGTGATATAGGCGTATAATCGTCGAATTTGACGCTTTTCATTAGATTCGCACATTTGAAAGAAATTCTGGAGCAGATTTAAAAGGGAAATTTTCCTTCAATGAGGAATTAAATTTTCGAGAATGACCTTTTTTGGATTTTAAGCTCATTTTCAATGAAACCCGAGCAATCGAGCTTTCATAAATTTCGTACGTACACCGAGTGGCTCAATTAAATAGTCGATGATTTTGAAAACGAAGAAAAAAAATTATTGATAGGTACACATTTTATTTTATTTACGTACAGTGTTTTTTTGGCCAAACTAAAGCTCTTATTAAAAGAGAACAGTATCAACTTGTCAATCCTGATTGAGCTAAAATTTGGCTCACTGAAAGAGCATGTCACCTAGACCTCAGAACCAAAGTTTGAGCTGTCGAAGTTGATTTTTCGATTTTTCGTAAATTTTTGAAAATATTGAAAGTAGTACATATTTTGATGTAAGTAAAAATTTTTTACAAAAAAAGTAAATTTTGATCTAAAATTCTAATATTTGTTTTTTGCATTAAATCTGCCCTCTCTCTCGAGTAGATTACGACCATTTTCGAAGCGAACTAGGGCCTCAAGCAAAAGCTGATTTTTCTCTTTGAATTGCTCCAACTGAAAGTTAATTTTTGAAGATTGAAAAAAATTGAAGATATGAAAAAATTTGATGAAAATGGGAATTTTGGAAATTTTTAAATTTCAATAAATGTTTGAACCAGACAATTTTTTTTTTGAGGAAAACGCTTTTTATTTTTACAGAGAAAAAATCTCAGTTTTCTTTCTTAGTTAGAATATAAAATAAAACTCATCTCAATTTTTTTGGAGTGAGCGTAGATAGCATAATCTCTCACCTTTTTGAAGTAAGAAAAGATATAATATTTTTTCAATTTTTCTGAAGGAAAAAATCTCAAAAAAGCCAAAAAAAGATTTCTCAATTTTTTTGTGAAAAAATTATAATTTCTTTCCCTTTTTTTCAAACAAAATTTTTCAATTTTTTTGAATCAAATTTTTTTTCAATTTTTTCTGGGGCTATTTTTTCAAAAACTTTTTGGAATAGGTAAAAATCTTTCATATTATTTCTCTGAGCATTTTTTTCTTAATATTTTCGTGTTTTTTTGTTGTTTTTTTTTAGAAAGAAATCTTTTATCTATCATCATGAAAGAAAAAAATGTCTCAGTTTTTTTGAGAAAATATTGCAATTGAATTGTCTCAATTGTTCAAAATTGAAAAAATGCTGAATTTTTTCAGATTTGAAAAATATCTCAATTTTATGAGTACATTTTTTTAAAATTTTTTGAAGTGAAGAAATCTTTTAATTTCCACAGAAATCAAATAATACCTACAATTTTCGTTGAAAAAAAATTGTGTAATTTTTGGTGGAATAAAAGCCTTTTGATCTCTCATCTATTTTTATAGAAGAAAAAATCTTTTCTTTTTTTTGTGAAACGATCATAATTTTATACCTACCTAATTTTTTTTGAAAAAATCTCTAAATATTTCAACATTTACCATTTGAAAAATTAGAACTAGACAGATGCTTTGGAAAAAATCGAGCTATATCCTTCTCCTGGAAAATTCCAAGTTGGCGCCCTCGAAATTGGCATAACGTAATGAAAAGGCCCAGTCAAGCTGTAATTTTCACAGACCATTTTTTTCAAGTTAAATTTTTTGAAGCAAGTATTTATTTTTTGCGCAAACAAACATTTTTATATTCGTGTCCTGATTTCTTGAGTATTATTAAATTTACTGCTCTTAATTTTGATGAGTATATTATTATTGAATTTTTCATTTGGCCTCCCTTCTCCAAATACTGTTAACGATGAATTTCCATTATTTAAATATTTGCCTCGTATTAAAATATCGATGACATAGTTATTGAATGATACACGCGACTTGAAAATGTTACTTTATACTTTCAATACTAACTTGTCAATAAGATAACACAAAATTCATTTATTATGAAAAATAAAGTTCGATAAATGAACCTATCAATTATGTGCCAAAAAATACACGCATTTCAAAAAGCATGAAACAACTGATTTAAAATAAGGAAAAATAATTCTAATTCTTTACTCGTATCTGTCTTTTAAAATTCACCGAATGTGGCCAGTCACGTAGAATTTCCCAAATGTGACTACATTTTCCACAATCGCTCAAAAAAGAGCTTTCTTTCAGAATCAGAATCAGAGCGTTAAACAAAATTGTGAAAAATTAGGCAAAATTTCATCAAAATTATTGCATTTTGAAATATAATTTTCTGAGAAGTGTTTAATGTTCGAAGATGTATATAGATATGAAAAGAACGTCGTCAGTTTAATCGGTTTAGCATCATTAAAATTAAGCCATTAACTAACAGCATCAGCACCATCGACTAATCTCGAGTATCTTAATTATTCGATGACTGAAACGATTAAGAAGCTAATTATAATAATCTCTCGTCTCAATCAAAAAAATGACACTTACGTGCGCTTTCAATTATTTCATAGATGTGCCTAATAAATTACAAAAGTTATACGTGTCATTTAGAAAATTCTCACGAAATACATCCCAACTCGTCCATATTTTTACACGACAAAGTTATAGAAACGATTGGAGAAAATCTTCTGGTACAAAATCGACTAAACTCACGTTAGCTCGGGTTACTAATCCGAATTCAAAACACCCCGAAGGTTATTTATTCGGTAAGTTGGGTCAGTTTGTACGATTTATACCGTACATTAAACCACATCCGTGTAAACTAACGGATTAAGGAATTTAAAATGCCATGAAATAAAGCAACCACTCACATTTAAACGTTCATTTACTCCAAGTTCAGGTGACATGCTGACTCCGGGTGTATTTTTTTCGTAATTCAATCCTCGTAAAAGTTTTCAAGATCACATTCACTACATTAAATCACGTAAAAATATTCGCGTAAAAATCGAAACGATAGAAATAAAAAACTTCAAAACCGAATAAAAAACGATAGAATGACGAATTAATAGATAAATAATATTTTAAAACATTTTTAAATAATACATTTAATGTTACGAAAATTTCGAAAGCGAAATAATAATTTACACTCCAACGACACCACACTCTTGCATCGAAATACCGCCGAAACTAAACTGTTGTGGTTTTTTGAAATCCCAAACAAGTTGATCAGATGGTGTTTGAAACTCACGAGGATGGGTGCGCGCGCAATTTCTGGAGTCGTGCCGGCCGGCTGTCGTGCTGGTGGGTGAGGTGAAGTGAGGGGAACATGCAAGTAGTTTGCAAGTAGCACTGCTGAAAAATGATGAGTCGAAAAAATTCATCTAATGTTTTCTGTATTGCAGAAATAATAGGCCTACTCGTATAGTAGATTTTAACTCCTTTTGCTGTTGAAATTTTTTCCATCTTTCTTTGCAAAATTGAAAATCACGGTCAAATAGGTGCACAATCAGAGCCTCCGTTGAGAATTTTTCAAAAAGTATACCAAAAACGGATTTGGGTGGGAAGAAAATCTAGATTTCCATAATCCACATCACATTTTTAGTACAGTTGAACCTCGATTATCCGATATCTAAAAATTGGTAAATTTTTTATTATCCGATTTCCCTTTAATTTTTCCCACGCGACCTCATATTGATATGTTTCAAAAAAATTCGAAGATTTTTTTTCTGGAAAAATTTGAGAAATATAATTTTTTTTATTTCAAAAAAATAATTATTCAATTCGAAAAAATTACTTAGAAAATTGATATTTTCAGATTTTTTTTTTAAAATTTCACTTGGGATTTTTTTATTCAAAAAAATTGAGAAATTTTTTTATTCTAAAAAATTGGAAAATGTTATTTTATTCTGAAAAATTTCTTTATTCTAATTCCAAAGAAATTAAAAAAAGGTACCAAATCATGAAAAAAAATTCCAAAAATGATTATTTTTTATTCTATAAAAATTAGAAATTTTCCCCCCAAAAATTCATTTCTTTTTAACTTCAAATTTTCAAAAAAATAGAATGAAACTTCCTCCACTTTTTTTCAAAGCACTAAAAAAATTCAGAATTTTTTTATCACTTACTTTTTATATTATTTTTAGATTAATCCGAAGTGAAGCAATTTACTGTGTAGGTGTGTACTTTTTTTCGTTTTTTTTTTCAGTTTCTTCAGTCATTTCTATAAAATTTTTGCAATACGAAGTTTATTGTTGCCTTTTAAAAAAAAAGAAACGAATAATCGACTATTCGACTTTTCACGACATTTGATCTTTTTTCGCCACAATTAACTCGTATAATCGAGATTCTGCTGTAATTTTGAATTTTTGTCCCTCCCCTCTTTTAGCCACTGTGGAGAATTTTTCAAAATTGATATCAATGACGGACATGAGAGGTAAAAAACCTATATTTCCATACCCTACATGACTTATTTGATAATTTTGAATTTTGCCCCCTCCCCTCGGAGCATCTGTTGGGAATTTATCAAAAATTATTTGAAAAACGGCTTTGGGAGGTAAGAAAACCTAGATTTCCATACCCCACATGACATTTTTTGGTAATTTTGAATTTTTGACCCTTCCCTAGCTCTTGGAGCCCCTGTGGATAATTTTTCAAAATTCGTATAAATGACGGATATGAGATGTAAAAAAATAGATTTTCGTACCTCATATGCCATTTTTCGTAATTTTGAGTTTATTCTCTTCTCCACGATCCTTTTTTGGTCTAGAGTCAAAATAACATGAAAAAATGAATTCAGTGCCTTGAAAAGTCCCAGAAGTAAATTTTCAGAATTTTGGAGCGTTATTTCAATTTTTTAACTTTTTTCGAAGTTGGTTTTTCGCCTGCTGGTGATGGTACCCCTGACATCACCACAAAAATATGGAATTCAAGCTTTACATCAGTGGTTCTCAATGAGTTTTGCTCGTGTATCCCTTTCTGGGAAAAATTTTTTCGCGTACCCCAAAATTTTAATGTCTGAAATGCAAGAACCAGAGGTTTATCATGTTGTTTTTTTTTCTCGCTCCAAGGAAGAGAAAAATTGCATCCCCAAAGAATTTTTCGGGGGAGAGGTGGCAGAATCACCAAAGATGCCCAATTAAAGTGCCAAAAAGGGGAGTAGAGGTGGCCCGAGCGGAGCGAGGGTGAAAATTTTTGAAAAAAAATTATGTTTTAGAATGAAAAACATTGAAAATATGCATTTCCTGCATCAATCTGAAGGTTTTCGTATTAAGTACTCAAATATTGCATTTTGCATTATGCTTCCATTGCCTTCGCGTACCCCCTGAGACGCCTACGCGTACCACCATTTGAGAAACACTGCTATTACATTGTACAACTTTAAAAACTTTTGCAATCCACAACATTTACGTTCAGTGCCTGTACCTACATAGCAAATTTGGTGGAAATCTATTAAAAACTCGCAGAGGTACAATTTTGGGTCTAAAAAATGTTTTTTTTTAATTTCAATTTTTTTGCTCTTTACCAAAATTCAGATTAAAAATTTGCATTTGATTCATGAGTATCCTTTAGAAGATCACAGGAATTTACTTCATACTGAAAAAAAGTATGGGAACTATGTTGTAGGAAATTTAATGTAGAATTGAATGCTGACAAAATAAATGCAAAGATCATGTTTTGAGGGGGCTGAGCATCAAAAAAGTCACCTTGGGGCGTAGGGGAGAGGAATTTTATTACGTATTTAATAGATTAGACTTTCTCGTACAAAATAAACAAAAAAAAAAAAAAAACTTTTGTAGCAATTTGTTTGACTCCAAATATAATCCTACTGCCAGCTGCTCAACAAATGAAGTTGATCAGGTGCTATGGTATTAGATTGTAGCGTCTGCAGCGCTACCAGCGCTACGCATCACCCGGACCAGTTTCGCGTATGTTTACTTCTCTTACGTAAGCCAGTGAGCAGAACACTATTTAAGCTTAATCGCTATTTGTACTAATTAGTCTAAACAGAACATTTCGTCTGAATAAACTCGTACGTAAATATTAACCTCGTCGTGTTAGATCATTCGAACAGTCTCCTCTCCTTGCGCTCGTGGGTGTCCACTTGAGTGCGGAGTGTATTAGGTAGGAATTCTCTTCACCCTTCTTACCACCTACTACAAGATCTTATATATTCAAAACAAATTTTTTTGCTTCAAATAAACGTACCTCCTACCTACCTCGTTAATTAAATTCTATACCGTTTTTCAAGATCATTTGCATTGCAATGCACGAAATAAATTTCTAATACTCGAAACTCTCTTAACAGAATGATACGTACTACTGAATACTTATACAAAGGTCTATACTGCAGTTTCGCAAGCAGAATAAAAAGCTTCTTACATTGATTTGGACCGCCATTTAAAGTGTAGTATTTTGATAGAGAAACACAGCTAACAGAACACATAAATCTAAGACAACTTCCGAAACAAATACTTCGTACCTCGGTGGTGGCACATACTACATCGGTGTACTTTGGTTTATCGTTTCCTAAAAGATACATTAACCTCTACGCTATAACAGTTAAAGGCACTTTCCTGAATTGGTTAAACTTTTTTTTTTATGTGTGTAAGTATTGAAAACGTTGGTATCGCGTTTTAGATCTATTTCCATTACAATTTATTTCACCTTGGTTTATATTAAAGGGTAGGGTTCAATAAATAATAATTTTCAAAAGAATCGTATGAAAAAAAAAGTTGGTAAAAGGTCGATATCTTATGTGAAGTTTCAAAAGGAAAAAGTGAAGAAAAAAGATTTTCGAATATGTAAAATAGTATAGGCATAGGCGCATTCGAGAATATGGTTATCTTCCGATGTAATCAATAATGTAAATCCATTCGTAAAATATAAAATTTCTAATCATTTTTCATCAAATCCTCCTTTTTCAAATATTCATCGTTGTACGAGTAGGCTAGATACGAGTATGTGTTCTCGTCTTCTTTTGTATGTGTTGGCTGTACGTCTACATAGTACGTACCTATAGTATTTCTATTGTGCACTTTTTTTTTATGTTTGACGTTTTCAATTCTCGTATCTGGTCTTCTGTCCACGAATTTCGATTCGAGGAAGTTTGGACTGTCGACTGTTAACGGTGAATGACTGAAATGTGAGAGATAAGAGAAAATTTAATGAAACCTTGACCATGACCGTATTTGAAGAAAACTACAAGAGGGTGTGTAGTTGAACTGTGGGTATAACGAAATTTCCAGCAGTGACGAATGAAAATAATCCTCTCAAGGAAAAAAAAAAGCGCACGCTCGTACTTGTTTGGAAATTGATAAGCTCAAGTTGAGAAATTAATTTGATTTATTAGGGCGTATGTAGTTAGGTAGATAGAAGGGACGAATTTGTCCCGCGAAAGATATCTCAATGATATTTTAGGCGGAAATGTAAATCAGATGGGCCTGCACTTTGCTCGATTTGTACAAGTTTTCAATATATTGCATACTCTTTATCTTTAGGGACTTTTTTTAGTGAGAAAAATACCCCCTCCCCTCCTCTCCCAACATTTATATTTTCATCATCAATGTCATTTTTAAACTTGTAAAATTTTCTAGCGGAATTTCTTTTGTGAAACTACTCAGTAAGTAGAGTTATAGTACGTTCGGTAAAATATTTCACTTGACAAAACAAAAAGTGTAAGCCGCAGCGAAAGCGCGAAGCAATTAGAAGCCGAGAATTTTTCTTTTTGGCGAGCTGATTGGTTCATTTTCGCTCCGCCTCTTTCGCGCCAAAATTTCCCAAGTGAAATCTTTTGCCGAACGTACGTAGAGATTTTTTTGATTTTTTCAATTTCTCCCCGTGTAGCAACGTCGATGCTAATTTCGATATAAATGTCGACACATCGAAATCGGTCACTTTTCGATCGTACATGTCGACACGATTGTGGATGGTTTGTCGAGCTTATTATCGAAATGTTTGTCGACCGTCCAAATATGACTCGACATGTCGAGCCATATTTGGACGGTCGACAAACATGTCGATAATAAGCTCGACAAACCATCCACAATCGTGTCGACATGTACGATCGAAAAGTGACCGATTTCGATGTGTCGACATTTATATCGACATCCACATCGACATTTGCAATGGTGAGATTTTGAAAAATATGCTAAGTTCAAATATTCAATATAAGTATATATTAAAATTACACCAAAAATAGTGTTCAAGCCAACATTTCGACATTTTTTGTCAAATATGCGGCATTGAGGCCACCTTTGTAGCTGGACACATGCGAGTGTCCAACTAACATAGAGATGATTCTTAGACCTTATGTACTAATTCACAACACACTGTATCTGCGAGTATCACAATCATCCTCAAGACGTCGACAGTCAAGTCGATGCATTATTCGACCCTCGACAATTAGATCGACATTAACTCGACTTAAAATTCCTCTGGTCAACACTGTCGACAGTTAAGTCGATGCATTATTCGACCCTCGACAATCACATCGACACTATCTCCACTTAAAATTCCTCTGGTCGACACTGTCGACAGTGAAGTCGATGCATTATTCGACCATCGACAATTATGTCGACAATAACTCGACAAGTGGTTGTATTATTCAAAACTTTGAAAAATAAGAAAATTTTGTGATTCTTTCAAAAATTATTTATTCCTGAGCTTAAAATGTTCTTATTAATTGTTTTTAGTTCTTTTTAGATATACAATTTGTAAATTTAATTGGCAGAAATTGTCGACATAAATGTCGATGCGTTTATCGAGTATCGATTTTTACATCGACTTGTCTATGTAGAAAAACAACGTTTTCTAAATTATAGGAAAATACTGAGAAAAATTCAAAAATTTTGATTGAACAGTTATGTTTAACATAGAACATTACTTTAAATCTCAAATATCATTTTTAATTCATCGTTGACCGAGAAAAAAATGTGTCTGAATTTTGTCGACATAAATGTCGATGTCGACAATTGCTACACGGGTCCTTATCCAAATTTTAAAAGCGATTTAATTCCTATTAAAATGTAATATGGCAAAATTCATTTTTTTCAAATTCTTAAAATTGTAAAAATTCATTAAACCTCTAAAATTAATATTTTTGAGAAAATTTCATTGAATTGGTACGTATTATTGAGAGATGATCCATTTTTTTAATAATTTTCTCAATTTTTTAAAATTGTAAAAATTTATCAAACCTTGAATATTGACGCTTTGAGTTTAGAAAAACCTAAATTTTAAGAGTTTATGTATCCAAGTTTTAAAAAAATGATCAAAATGTAAAAAGAAAATTTGAATTTTTACCAAATTTCAGATAATTATTTTGAAAATTTTGCAGAATTACAAAAGTTGTTTTCAAGTTATAAAAGAATTTCAAAAATTATCTACAAATTTTAAGATTTAATACATTATCTACCTACGTAAAAAATAATTCTCAAAATTTTTAAAATTCACAATACTTACTTTAAAAATTGACCTTTCTTTTTTTTGAAAATTCTGTTCAATTTTAAAAATTGATGAATTTTTTGAAATAATTATGTTAAAATCCGAATATGTATGATCAAATTTCAGTTTTTCACAAAAACAAGTAAGTATGAAAAAATTGAATAAACCTTCGAAATTATACTTTTTAAAATTTTTTGAAAATTAAAATTCCCTTAATTCACCAAAAATTTTAAATTTTAAATAAATTTCGAAAATTGTGAAAACTGATTAAACATTGAAAATGAAGTTTTTAATTGTTTCAAAAAGTTATCTGAATTTCAAAAAATTATCAAACTTTAAATTCATATCACATTTATGGTGGATTTAAAAAAAAGCTTACTTCATCGAGTTTTGACCAAATTCAAGAGGGCGATTCATTTTAAATAGGAGATTCGTCAACTGAAAAATCGAGATTTTTGAATTACAAAAAAAAGAAATACCATCTGAATGGTATCAAAACCGGACTTGAATGGTTCCTATTGATGCAAAAAATTATTTCGATAGAAAAAATTAAAAAAAATTTATTGCAGAGTTGCCAAATTTCAATTTTATTAAAAAATCAATTTTTAACATAATAAATAAAAATTTTTTGATGTTTTATGAAAATTGAAAGTTGGCTACTCTGCAATTGAAATTAAAAAAAAAATCTATCGAAATATTTTTTTGTTGCATCTGCAGGAGCTAAAAATTAGGCAAAATTTGAAAGTTGATATTTTAAGTTTTAAAAAAGTCCCCCCCTCCCCCAAATAAAAAAGTGCATCTAAAAATTATCAAAACAATTTGGAAAATTGTAAAAATTGATCAAACATTAAAAATTGATGTTTTTAAATTTTTTGAAAATTCATCTGATATGTAAAAATTAAGCAAAACTTGGAAATCTAAAAAATTAAAATATAAAAGTTACAGAAGTTTAAATTTTGAATAAAAATAAATTATGAAAAATGGTCTACGTAACACTGCAAATGGTCTCCTTAATTTCTTTTGAAAATCTATCGGAATTTTACTAAACAAGAACAGCAAAGGTCATTTCGAAATTTAATTTTTGAACTTCATCGCGAGTAAGTCGTGCACAAAACTTTCGGCTGATTTTTGATTTTCAAAAAAAAAAATTCTCGATCATGATTGGAGAATTCTAAAATCTTACAAAAATATGCCCGAAAATTGACATAAAAAAAATTAAAATAACTGCCTAACGTAAGAACCAAGAACATTACGACGCGATTATAGTCAGAAAACCATTTAAAATATCTCTTCATTTTGACAATTACACCAACTCGTTCGTCTTTGATGCAAATAAACGCCACGTTTCGCTCGTTAGGAGTAAAATTCCAATGCAGGTCCATTGTTCCACAACGATACGCGGTTTCTTGAAGGGACCCATGTATGTTTGAGAAAATCGCGGCAAATAATTAATTGCAGTATTTTCACTTAATTTGCGTGTAGATCATTAATCGAGCAATGTCATTGTTTACAAAAGCAAAAGCTCCTTTGTTAAAGGGTTGTTTGTGAAATCGATTTCCTACACAGGCACGTGCGACTCTGTTTTAAGGTCCGAGGCAGCGAAACGCAACCGAGCTTATAATTCGTATGATATTGATATTTTCAATAAACTTGCGAGACTAATTATTAACGAAACGAAAGATTTCAAAATTTGCCATTTCCACGAAACACAAACTATAAACTTTAATTTGACGCTGCAAAGGTCGCTAGAGTTTCCGCAAATGCCTCGTACTTCCAATCTAGTAATTCAATGTGGGAGCGAAGGAATGAAAAAAAATGTCGTGTAAATTTTAATTGCGAAGTTTAAAACGTTATAAGATACCCGTTTAATTTCCTATCATTCGAGATAGTGTGGCGGTTTATTTAGCCGTTTGTAGAGCAGATAAAGAGGGCGCCGAGGTAACTCGTCAAAAGGCGTACGGTAAGTACATTTCCATGTTGTCATCTGGTAAGCAGACCACTCGGCTAAATCAGCTGTTTCCTATCTACTCTGGATGACTTATCTGCCTATATACTTTGTAGCTCGTTCACGTTTTACCACCTCAAAAAAGCCACGGCAGCAGATCCATTTTCGATACTCATTAAAACGATTTTAAGGTTCAAAAACCAGACGTAAACATTAAAGGTATATCCCTTGGTTATTTGAACGCTAAAAGCATGGTCGTAGTTAAAAAAGATAACGAATCGATATAGTGCGCCGCTTTTTTCTATTCTTTATCGGAATGCATGGGTACTTACTACCTAAGATGGGTGAATGTGCATTACTTTAAAATCATTTGAAAAATAAACACGTGGTATGGCGCCCCGTGAGTCGTATTTCCAGTTTATAATAAAAATAAGTTACATAAAAAAATTAACTCGAGTGTATCACTTTCACCCCCTCCGAGTCCCTGGTTATAAATACATAATGTAACCCTTTCCTGTTTGTGTCCGATCTCACTTGTTATCGCAGAACAACCTCACTACTGATAAACCTCAAACGATCGGCGGCCGAACTGCGTTTAATCTTGTCATTAATCCTTTTTTGATGTGAAAGGTTCCTTTTTTCCAGAGCATTTTATGGCGAAAGGAGAGGGATGCTTGAGAAAAAAATGTGGAATTGTTTTATTGAAGAATACAGTAAGGTGAGAGTCCCATTCTCTCTCTCGAGTGATTTCTATACTTACATATCTCGATCATATTTAGGTGGTAGATTCCTAGATCAATGGGTGCTATCAAGAAACAACTTTGACTAAAGTTTCAGACCACTCGCCAGAGATGAAAAAAAATCTCGAAAATTACCAGTTATTTTGCTTTTTTTCCTACTTATTTTTTTCAAAAATTTTACTAAATTTCTTTCAATATTTTATTTCCTAATTTTCATTCAAGTAATTAATGAAGGAATTTTCTTTTTAAGATGGTGAATTTTCAAAAGAATTCTCATTTTGAAAATTTTTCTAAAATCATTTTAAAAACTTTTTAAATTTTTTAAAAAAATGTTGAATTTTTTTTTTTTAATAATTAGGGAATATTCTTTAAAATACGTTGTAACAATTCTTTGGTTACCAAAGCAAGAAATCGCTTATTTTGGAAATTTTTGCCTCACCCCACCAGAAAATTTTTCAAACACTTACCTACTGATTTCTGATAATTCTTCGAATTTGTAGAAGATTTTTTATTCATTGAAAAAAATGAAAAGTGACTGGACTTTTGTATTTTTTTCAGAAAAGCTACGAAATATTTCCTTTAAAAAAATAGACAATTTTTGTGTTTTTTTTTAAAAAACGAAAAAATCAGTGTTTGATCAATTTTTACAATTTTAAAAGAAATTTTGTAATTTTCAAATTTTCATTTTCTAAAATTTGCTTAGTTTTTAAATTTAAATAGGTAGGTAGATTTCAAAAAAAAAAAATTGAAAGGCCAATTTTCCACGTTTAATCACTTGATCAGCTTTCATAATTTTGATTTTTAACATTTATAAAAAAATAAAAGAGAATTCTGTGATTTTTAGAAATGAAATGAAATGAAATGATTTTATTAAAACAAAAAGTAGGATCAATTTTTCAAAATTCAACGAAATTCACTAAATTTTTTGAAAGTAATTTTCAAGGTTTCAAAATTTTTTCAATTTTTCACATTTGAAAAAATTTAATTATTGCCATAGATATTCAAATTTGATTAGGAATTGATTATTTCTAAATTTAAAAAAATTAATGTCAAATATCAATTTTCGAATTTTGATAAATTTTTACTGTTATAAAAATTCTGAAAAATTAAATAAATTTCAGAATAAATCTTAAATTATTGTAGTTGGTATTTTTTCAAAAAAAAAAAAAAAAAAAAAAAAAAAAAAGTGCCAGAAAAAATTTATATAATCAGAAAACAATTCATTTAAAAAAATGATTGAAAAAATCTTGTAGGTATGAGATATACTTTTTAAAATCATTTTTGAGAAATTTTTCAGAATGAATTCTTTTGGAGAGCTACCAAAAAAATTTATTGAAAAAATCTCTTTTAAAAAAATTAATTCTATGAAGAAATAAAAAGGTGAGATCATTTTTCAAATCAATTACTCATTTAAAAACAGGAGAACTGAAATGAAGCTTAAATTAATATTTCATTTGTGCATTTTATCCTCTTGCATTGAGGGGGGGGGGGGGGGGGATTCGTCAATCACGACCATCTCATCTCTTGACTACACTACTGATTCTAAAAACCTATCAATTTTTTATTTTTTTTTATCAATGACTATCTTTTATTTTAAATACATTCTGAAAACAAATCTGTTTTTATCAAAAATGTTCCCATGATATTCAATTCATGTGCAATCTTTTTAATGAAATTGTTTTTATTTTTATTTTATTTTACTGCAAGCTGAAGAACAACTCACGAGTTGGTATCTTTTACATGAAACCAACTCGATTAAGATAAGCCTTCGTCTTCGTAACATATCGCAATTCAATTACTTTTTTGGATTTTGAAAATCAAATTTTCTAATTACAGTTAATTATAAGATTTTTAGATTAAACTTTTTTTTGTGATTCAACTATTTCATGGTATTGATATTTTAGAAGGATCTGGTTTCATCATAATTACGTATACATTTATGTGTCTCAACGAACGTGAAATTTTCTCCCACCAGATTTCCAGAGTTTGGCAGCCTGGAACAAGTGTAAATTCTCACACGTTCCTCCAAACCTCGATATTTGGTAAGGTTATTTATAAAAGGCTGCGGTTATCAAAGATAACAAACCGCTTAAATAGTTTATAGTTGATGTAAGAATATTGCTCGAATTTCGTCACCGGTATTGTGGTGGAAATTAGCATAAAATGGTTCTAATGAATGCATTTTGAGAACTCGATGCGAGAAGAAGAGTACCTACTCCCTCAACATTCGTCTTAAAAACCTTTCAAACGCATCTGTCGTCGAGACCTTTTCACGCTTTCGGTAACTTTCGACGCCTCTCCTCCCTGCGTTTAGTAAGCTCCTTTCGAACTCTTGCAAACTTGGCGTTAACTTAATTTCACCTCACCCTTCGATCGACGCCCTTAGGTATTTTTCCTTAAATATCATAGGTGTATAACTTTTTCTTGTATCTTACGTCTTTCGCAGTCGTTTTTATTCTAAGGTAGGTAATCGAAAAGAAATACCTAGGTAGTAGGTCTAGGTATAGGTACGAAAGGTATACGGAATTGTGTCATTTTTTCGCGCTGAATGTTTCAATTATTTTAAGACACATCGCGACTTGATGACATTCCACGTTTAATTTGTTTAATCCGTTTGGCCCGGAGCATTAGTTTTGTTTACATTTCAAACTTTCTCTGAGTTAGCGAACAAAATGAAAAATATGTGCAGTAACTCATTCGAAGGTAGCTAATCGGCTTACAACATTGTAAGTAGTTTTGCATAAAATCGTTATTTCGTGCTCGACGGAGGTAAAGTTATAGTGTAGTTTGTAGATAGATTGTGTACCGCGAAGTCTTCATGTTTTCAGGGTTTTTTTTTCAGCCCATAAAAAAATTTATGAATATTTCATTTGTAAAGGATGTGATGGGATATTCGACTTTTTTTTTAGGTAATTTATTTCGACTTGTTTTTTGGCTCTTTTTCCATCGCAAAACAAAAATCGCAGTTCATTATTCAAGAATGTTTTTAGTTTCAATTTTCGACAATTTTTTTTTAAAGGAGGATTTTGCATCGGATCTTAGGGTAGCTTTTTTACTCGATTAAATGGAATTCCCGAGCAGCACACTCGACAAATTATCGAAATACAAAATCGACAGAATATCGAATTCGATAAAGTGTCGCGTTAGTTCCGCATAAATCGTGAAATTATCTTTCGATATATAGATAGATTATCGACGAATTATAGTTAGCAAATATTTCGAGATTATAGTAAGATATTTTATCGATAATATATCTATAATATCGAAAGATAATTTCACGATTTAGGCGAAACTTTATCGAATTCGATATTCTGTCGATTTTTTATCGATTTTTTATTCCGATTTTTCGTCTTTTACTAGCTTTTTTCTATAATTAAAACTCATTAATTAGCATAATTAATACATTAAACTATGCCTAAACACATTATTCATGTTACGGTAAGAGGATCATTTCAGAAAAAGTCAAAAAAAATTATAAAAAATCTGCCACCCGTGGGGCTTGAACCTTCTACCTCCTGCATTGTAATCCTCTTCCTTAACCACTATGCCATACCTTATCGTTGAGGAATTAGCAATAAAACGCTTATAATAGGCAGTTTAGTACTTCCAGACGTGTTGGACTTAGAAAAATTTTCACCAATTTGGAAATAATTTCAAATATCGTCACAAAATCGTTGAAAAATCGAATTCGAGAAATTTCAGATTACGTGTCGATAATAAAGTTTTAAATATCTTCACAAAATCGTTAAAAAATCGAATTCGAGAAATTTCAGATTATTTGTCGATAATATAGTTTCAAATATCGTCACAAAATCGTTAACAAATCGAATTCGAGAAATTTCAGATTATTTGTCGATAATATAGTTGTAAATATCTGCACAAAATCGGTGGAAAATCGGATTCGAGAAATTTCAGATTATTTGTCGATAATATAGTTGTAAATATCTTCACAAAATCGTTAAAAAATCGAATTCGAGAAATTTCAGATTATTTGTCGATAATATAGTTCTAAATATCGTCACAAAATCGTTGAAAAATCGAATTCGAGAAATTTCAGATTACGTGTCGATAATATAGTTTCAAATATCTGCACAAAATCGTTGAAAAATCGAATTCGAGAAATTTCAGATTACGTGTCGATAATATAGTTTCAAATATCTTCACAAAATCGTTAAAAAATCGAATTCGAGAAATTTCAGATTATTTGTCGATAATATAGTTTCAAATATCTGCACAAAATCGGTGGAAAATCGGATTCTATAAATTTAATATTCTTTGTCGATAGTATCGTTGACGAATATCGTCCTAAAATCGTAATACTATCGAATTCGATAGTTTTTAGATTTTTTGCCTATAAAATCGTACAGCTAAATCTGTATCATATCGTGAGAACATCTTTAGATTTTTAAACGATTTTTTATCGATACGTTTCAACTTTCGATATTATCGATCGAGTGTGCTGCTCGGGTTTCTCATTTTTTGAAAAGTACAGAAAATAAAACTTTCTTAAAATTTTTTCATGAGTGGTGGGGGTATTCTTCCGCACGTCTATCACACTATACCTACCCGAGAGATGAATGTTCTGCAAAACGATCGCGAGACGCTCTACATAAAGGAGGCATAAACTATCAAGCGTATATAGTGAAATCGTGGTAAGCACATGTGAGACCCGGGCAAAATCTTGAATTTACTTCATTTAATTTCAATAAATTTAATTTAAATGTATTTGAAAAATAAATAACCACTGGGATGTACACTAACAGTCTCCCTCTACTCAATAATGGGTAAACTTGGACATTTTGTGGAGGGGGAAGGCCAAAAATGCATTATATACACTCGAGGAAAAGCGAGACCCGATTTCGGGTCTCGCCTTGTCTTAACGGGTCTCGGTTGTGGCGTTGTATATGCGAATTTGGGTCTCACACATACGTAGAATAAAGCTATAGGTATATAAATTTTTAATTCCACCAAGGCAGGGTTTTACATTGGATTTTTCGAGAGCTATTTTCATTGATTAAATGCAACTTTGCCAAAACTTTACATTTTTGAAATTTTCTGAAAAGAATTTTTTTTTAAACATTCCCCCAGGGCAGAATTTTGCATTGGATTTATTCAGAGCTTTTTTTACTGATTATATGCAATTTTGCAAAAACTCATTCTTTAAAATTTTCTCAAAATAATTTTTAGCTGAATTTAAAAAAAAAAATGATGGCTATTGTGTCCGACCCTGATTTAGAGGGAGGGGGTAGAAAAGTTCTGACCCCATTTGTTGACGTTTGGGACCGAAATATGACGATCTGTCACATGTCACATATTTATATATACACATATATATAAGAGTAATTTTCCCGCTACTTTTGGGACTCTGGCGGTTGGGACCGAAATATGACGATCTGTCACATGTCACATATTTATATATACACATATATATAAGAGTAATGTTCCCGCTACTTTTGGGACTCTGGCGGAGAGTCCAATGGGTCGAATGAGTTTAAACTTGCTATTTGGGGTCCCCTCTGAGGCGGATCGATGCTATAAAATTTTTGGGGCCCTAACTCAAAATTGGGTATTTTACCCCTTTTTGAGGGGGTGCGGGGGAGCCCCAATATCATGAAATTTTTTGAAACTTGCTCCAGGGATGAGAACTCTAATTACCTACACCATAGTCAAATTTCAGCCCCCTAAGTCATCCCCACCCCATTTTAGGGCCCAAAAAGTGGATTTTGGGGTCATTTTTTTCACGTTGATCAGGCTACAGACCTCCCAAATGGGGCTGGGGGGCCAAAATTTTCATCATGGCTCAAGTTTGTGCCCCTGATGTGCCTTTTGTAGGTTTCAACTTTTGGGCTCCCTTTGACCCCTGTCAAGGGTCAAAAATCAAGATTTTTCACGATTTTTCATGTTTTTTCTCGCTTCCCGGTACGTTGATCAGCCTGCAGCCCAAACCAAATGACCTTGGAAGCCAAAATTTAGTATTTATGATCGATAAGAGTCACTGAGGTGCCTTTTGGTGTTTTCGACCCTTGAGCTCCAAAATTGGGGGAGGCCCTTTTTTGTGGATATCTTCAATGCAGACAGGAACTAAAACTGAAGGCAAAAACCTGACATTTTTAAACTGAATTTAAAGTTAAAACTGATATTGAAACTGAAATACCATGAATGAAAAAGTTTTTAAAGGAGTACACTAACTTGGAAAAAAAAATTCGGCTGTCGCGGAGCATCTTGACTGCTACGCGTTTTTTTAAAATCTCCCCTATAGAGGAGGATTTTGCATTGGATCAATGCTTGCTTTTTTCATCGATTAAATGCAATTTCTCACTTTTTGAAAAATACTGAAAATAAATTCTATTAACATTTCACCAGAGAAGGATTTTGCATCGAATCTTATGCTTTCTTCATTGATTAAATGCAATTTCTTATTTTTTGTAAAACACTGAAAATGGAATTTTTTTAAAATTCCACTGGGCCAGGATTTTACATTGGATTTTTTCAGAGCTTTTTTCATATCCGATTTTTCAAAAACTCATTCTTTGAAATTTTATGATTTTTTAAAAAATTTCCACTAGCTTGCATTAGATTTTTCTGGAGCTTTTTAATTTGGTTAAATGCATTTTTTCATTTTTTTTTTTTTTTTTTTTTTTTTTTTTTTTGAAAATTATTGAAAATTAAATATTTTACAAATTCAGCCAGAGGAGGATTTTGCATTGTATCTTACATTTAGGGTAGCTTTATTCATTGGTTAAATGCAAATTTGCAAAAACTCCCATTTTTTGAAATTTTCTGAAAATTAAAGTTTTTACAAATTCAGTCAGAGGAGGATTTTGAATTGGATCGTTGAGGTGTTTTTTTTTCATTGATTAAATGCAATTTCTCATTTTTTGAAAATTTTACTGAAAATTAAAAATTTTACAAATTCAATCAGAGGAGGATTTTGAATTGGATTTTAGGGTAACTTTTTTCATCGATTAAATGCGACACCATGTTTTTATAACTTCAACAACATTTTTTTTGTTCTTTGTGGATGTTCTATTCACCTGGATGGTATAATATTCGCTGCAAAATTCTAAATTTCAGTTATAATGTCTCTCTCCAAGAGGAAGTTGAGTAATTTTTCAAAAAATTTAGAATCTCCATTTTTATACGTTACTTCAGTTTGTTGTAAAATTTGCAAAATAGTTACTTGATGAAATAAAGTTATCAAAGAAATAAATTGGCAAACTTTTGTACCATTTCCTTTTTCGTTATTAACTGCAAACGAAATGGCGAATATAAAGATATTACTCGAGCAAGTACACAATGGGCTTGTGGTTCGTGAAGAAAACACATTAATGAAGCGATGCGGTAAAAAGAAAATATGTATTTAATATTTTAACCTCATCTTACGTTCCGACATATGAAACTTTAATTAATCACAACCGCTGTACCGGCCAGATATATGCATATAACTGTCTTAATCAGTCGTAATTAGGAAACAATCTAACATCGCTTAAATTGAGGATATGCTTTGAAAAAAAAAAACCCACCGCGGGTAAAGTATGAAACATTACTTACGAACTAAGTTATCAACTCATGTTTCCAATTACATCGAAAAAGATGATTCGACTTTTGACGCATTCAGATCGGTTAGGTTGTTTCTTCACTCGGTCGCTTTTATACGTAAGAAGAGAACTAATTAGGACAACGCAGACAGATTTTTTCCATATCTTAACAACTGCATCTCTTGCAGATGTGAAGAATATACTGTACATATATCTTTGATAAGCGATCAAAATAATTCAACTTGTTTTAATGTCTATGTAGATGAACTTAATTAATTCATTAGCGTTTTATTTCATTTTACAAAATTTTATCGTCTCAAAATTCAGCATTAAATACACATTCCAGCTAGTTTCTAGTGTCATTTTTATGTTTTTTATGCATAGGTAGATAGGTATTTTTACATGTACCTACCTAGTTGATGGTTGAGTAATTTAAAACTTGAGTCATGTTTTCTCGTCGCGTACGTATGTTTTTCTCACTTTATAGCGTATTAATAGTTGGGATGAGGGTGTCATTAAAATAAAAAATATTAAATTTAATGACCCAAACTGTCTGCTGCATTACGAAATAGTAAAATTTATATTTCGAACGAAATGAAATTTTATTCGTCAATTTGAGGAATCCTAATCCGATTAAAGAAAAATTCGACGCTGGCTCAAGAGACCTCAACAGTCAACAACCTACACCAGCAAATAAAATGCATTTTTCAGCCCAAACCGTACCTAACCTCTGGCTGATAATCCATTTCGATTTACTAATTATAGCGAAAGCTAAAAATTAATCATCGGTATGTACGAGTAGTATCAAAAGGAACAGACGAAATTAAATTTCAATTAATTAATTCGACTGGTGCAAATACTCTGTGGTTCAAATACGAGCAACGAGAGAGAATATTTTACACAGAAAAATACAATTATTTTAGCTTACAACGTGTATACGAGACGAGCATAGACATGACCGCATAGATGGTTAAAGATAACTGGACAATGGAGCGTCGACGAGTAGTACGGCGAATGGTGTATGCAAATTACACAGCTTATCGTAAAATTATAGAAGTTCTTTTCGTTTACAGGCGTTTTGTTGTATTATGGCGCGACTGATGCAGTAAATTTACGAATTTTATTTATGTAAAACAAACAAAGCAATTTAGAACGTGTACGACGACGTTGGCGTTTTTTCCCCATGAGAGCCTGGCACACAGAATGTTTACGCCGAAATGATTTTTGTATTTTTTTTGTATTTTTTTTTTTTTTTTTTGTCATTATATTGTGTAACAGAAGCAACGTTTATTCTGTTATGATTTTTCTGCGCGATAGAGAGATATCGTAATGAGCACTTCTGACCTTTATTTTCGATAAAAGGTATCATTTTTTTCAGCAGATGAATAAAAATGGTAAAAACAGAGGAAAAAAGTAGACCTATGATAACGGTAACAAACGTTTTTTTATTATAGCAGAACAAACGATTGCAGAAAAAAAAAATCTTAACTTAAATTACAAACAATGAAGGTTTACAGCTGAAAAAAATACACATTGGATATGGAAGAATAAGAGCATGGTAATTTGGACTGGGAAACCGATTTGAATCGAACCTACCTCAAAAAATCGACACTAGACCTCGGATACAGGAGATTTTGACAAACATTATCGGTTCTTGGAGCAATTATTTGGTAACTGAGGGATCGAGACGTGGTTTTCTGCATCAATTTTTTGGATTTTCATAAAATTCAGAGAAAAATTGAGTGTTTTTTCTATTGGATTTTAGTTAGTTTGCTCTTCTGGAGGAATCAAAAAACTTTTTCGAATTTGATGAATTTTTTTTGAAAGTTCTTTAAAATTTTTTAGTGCATATTCAAAACACATTCTATGTCAGTTTCGTTATTTTTTCGATTTTGTATGAAGAATATTTTTTTTTGGAAGACTTTTCCAAAAGTTTTTTTTTTCAACTGAGAATTTTTTCCAGGAGACATGCAACTTTTTTGATAGGTAAATTTTTTTGTTATAAGATTTTTTTGAAGTAAATCATTTTTACCCAGCTTTTTTTTAAGTTGAAGATTTTCTGTTTAAAAAAAAATTTTCGTGATTTTTTTTTGAAGAAAATTTTGTAAAAAGGGACAATTTTGAGGAATCTTTTGACTAATGAATTATTTTTTTCCAAGATTTTTTTTTTTTTCAGTAAAATTTACCTACATTTTTTGAAGGTTTTTTGTCAAAAGAATTTTTTATATTACCTGCTTGAGTAATATTAGCTGATTTTTTTCTAATAGACCTTTTTTGCAATTTTTTTTCTATGGATGAAAATTCTCTGGAAATTTTTTTGATGTGAGGATTTTTTTGTGAATTGTTTTTTGCTGTTTTTCCAAAAAAAATAAGTTTTTAAAGAGAAAATTAATTTCTACATAGGTACCAGTTTTTTTTTTAGCATAGTTATGCTTTTACGATGACCAAAATTTAGAAAACGAGACTAAAATGCGAGACCAAATTGCATTTTGTGGGAATTGTATTTTATTTTTTTGAAGAAATGATTTTTAGACATTTTGTCAGACATTAATAAAAACTTTAATAATTTCTATTGAAAATTTGATGATTTTTTGACATTTTTTAAATTTATGACTTTTAGGCACTTAATTTTCATACTATTACCCACAAAATGTCCACAATCACGGCCCCCTAAAAAAGTCAGAATTAAAAAATTTTGAAATTAAAAAAAAATTGACCTTTTTTCAGGCATTCTAAAACTTTTTACTTTTGATTTTTTTTGATAGAATTTTTTTGGGTATTAGGTAGGGTAGACGTACCAGTTTGCAACGCGGACCCAGTATGCAACCAAAGTTGACAAAAGTTCGAAAATAAAGTTATTAAAGCTTGATACTGTTGAATTGACATTTTTAAACGTTGTAGATCGAGCTTTCCCTCAAAATGAACCACCTCTGTAAAAAATTTTCAGTGATTTACTCAGTCATTTGGTTTATTAAAGTTGCAAAATGGTTGCAAACTGGTGTAGTGGAGCAAAAATTTGGGACCCAGTTTGCAACGCCTATCCTTTTTTTTTGTTTTCACTCTTATAAATTTTCAAGGTCGCTATTTTTTCACTTTTGGTAGAGTTAAGTCACTAAAGGACCCTTCTTTGCGAACATTTTAAAAAATTTGAGAAAAAAAATATTTAAGGTAGCGAAAACTGCGACGTTGCAAACCGGTGCATCGCGAAATTTTCACTTTTAATTGAAATAGATTAAAATCTTCAAAACAAAAGATCATTTTTATGCGATTTTCAAAAAGTGGAGAGAATAAGGAATCCAAAAATGTATATTTTATTACATTTATACCAATCGATGAACATTTTATGGTGCTTAGAAGTTGAGAATTTGCTTAACACGTTGCAAACTGGTACGTCTACCCTACACGTATGTCAGAAATGAAAAAATTTAAAATTTTAAAAAATTTTTATGACTTTTAGACATTAAAACTTTTTTTAAATTTGGTAATTTTTTAAATATATTTTTTAGGCATTTTGAAACTTTTTAATTTTTTTTTTGTTGCACTACTTGATTTGAGGACTTTTTGACTTTGTTTCAAACATTTCGAAAAAAATTTATTTTAACTTTTTTTGACAAACTTTTTTGATAACCCTGAAACGTTATTACAAAATGGTTATTCAAAGTTTCCTAGCCAAAAGTGATTCGAAGGAATCGAAGAACTAACAAAGGTTCTTCTAACCAATTATAAAATATAAAAAAGAAATTTGTTATCTTAATTTGACGAAAAATCAAAAAATCGAGGCTTTCGATGGCCTTGTAGATAACCCAAATTGGTTTCCTGAACCAAATCACAATACTTATCCTCTCTATACCATTTATCCATTTCGTTATTTTCTACGAGTAATTTCGAATTCAGCGTTTTCAGGTGGCCATGAAAATTCAGCCGATTCGGATTGTTCTGGTAGTTCGAACCAAGAAGATACCATTTTCTCGTTATCCGGCTCCTCTTTCAGGGTATACATAGTTTCGGGTTTTTCAAACCATAGCATCGATTTACCTGTGCTCATACTCATTGGTTTTTCTTGCTGCCATCTTAT
Source organism: Balanococcus diminutus (assembly GCA_959613365.1). Lineage (NCBI taxonomy): Eukaryota > Metazoa > Arthropoda > Insecta > Hemiptera > Pseudococcidae > Balanococcus > Balanococcus diminutus. The sequence goes on along the minus strand of OY390715.1, from coordinate 29,383,992 downwards.
CTGCATTGGCTTTTCGGCTGGTTTTTCGGCCGGTTTTTCCACCGTTACGTATACCGGATATGGTCTATCGACTGGAATCTTTACTGGCACTGGCACTGGCTTATCTACAGGGTAGGGTACCTGTTTTTCGACATAGACTGGATATGGTTTCGGAACTTGGACCGGGACTGGGCGATCGACTGGCACTTTGACTGGAACAGCGACCCTTTTGTAGACTGGGTATGGCTGAGGGACGTTTATTTTGATTGGTACTGGTACAGGTCGGTCTACTGGGATTTTCACGCGGACGGGAACTGGCACGTATTTTTCTACTAGAGTTGGAGTGTATTCTTTTTTGAAATGTGCTAATGATTTTGAATGGAATGAAGGGCTGAAACTGGTGCCATAGTTGAAGCTGAATGCGCCTGAAATTGAATATGAGTTAAGTTAAGGATTTTCCAAAAATGTAGATTTATTTTGAAAAAATTATCCACAATTCCTACGTAGGTACATTTAAAGAATCTCTTGAGAAAAGATTTTTAAAAAATAATTTAGAATTTAAATTTTCAAAAATCAAGTCATCTGGTCAACTTTCCAGTTTTCAACTATTTTTATAGAATTTTTTAATGGAAAATTAAATAAAAGGGAACTGTTACAAAAGATTAGAAAAAGATACAATATTTTTTTTGATTGACAAAAATAATTTAAAAAAAATCGTCGTCCAAACTTCAAAAAAAAATTTCTCATTATGAGATTTTTAATAATCATTTATAAATTTTCCAAAAATTTTGATTTTTTTTTTTTTGAAAAAAAAGTTTATAATTTCTACGTTATATTCAAAGAATCTTTTCAAAAAATAATTAATTTTCAAAATCAAATGATCAGGTTCTCTTTCAATGAATCCAGAAATTTAAATATTAAATTTTTTTTTTAATTTTCCTACCAATTTTTTTCCAACATCGTGACCTGTAGTTACCCATTTCGACTCCTCAATCGAGGAAATGTAAATCACATGGGTGGTGGGTGGGTGCACAAATTAAAATGAAAAAAATATAAAAATCACAAAAATTACCTCGTTTCCTAGGCGGTTTCTTCCACTGCACATCTTTCCTATCCTCAGCCGATGTCGAATTAATCGCCTCTTGCTGAGATTTAATTTCAGATCTGACTATAACGAAGCACTGCAAACAACACAATACCAAACACACAATTTTAATCGACTGCATCTTTTGATGAACGTTATCAACAGCGTACTACTGACAAAAGGCGTAAATTTTCGGATTATATTGTAATATTGTATCGGGATGAAAGTTGAAATTGAACGGCTGCTTTCGATTTAAAATGTATCAATTTCAAATAGGAATTTCACCGCTTGTTACCAGCTCGTTAGAAATTTCTCGTTGGTGTATTGTATCTGTTCTTAGGTACGTTATTGAAGCGCCTCTCTTCACAAATATTTTCTTGGTTGTGGTGTTTAACGGAAGTTTAGAAGGAAACACGGATATATGATAGCCTTTGCCGAACATGTAAAATAAGCGCTTTCTTAACGGTGAGTTATTACGTTTCAAAATGACTGCCTCCTGTCTATGTCTAGCTTAGAATTCGTATTACTCCAGTGTGATATTATAAATAATGAAGGTGTGGGGTTATGCGATGGAAGTGGTGATCGTGCGTCTTTTATGGTAAATTTTTCGGCTATGGAAGACTTTTTTTTTGGAGCAATTTGTGGGCTTCCTACTTTGACGTTTTTTGGTCTCAGTGAAGATACATTTGATAAGCATTATTTTGATGGGTACGAACTAAAAATAATTCTTATGTATTTCTGATCTATAGTTTTAATTTTATTTTTTTCATATTCAGCCATGCAATTCTATAAATTCATTGAGTCCGTACATCCTACCAGTACCTATTTAAATGAGATTCCAAGGAACACCTTGCTGGTATTGTACAAAACCTTAACCTATTTGAATAGTAAATAGTGTAGGCACCCGGGGAAAAAAGTTTTATAAAATTTTGTATATTTTTTTTATAGAATTCTACAAAGATTTTATACCTATAGAAAGATATAGAGTGTCTATAGAGTTTTATAAAATTGTTTAAAGTTTTATAAAATTGTATCGAATTTTTCAAGATTTTATTAAACTGTGTATACTTCTATAGGTATAACATTTTTATAGAGTTGTGTTAAAGTTTATAAAAACAAAACTTAGGTATTATTTTTTCCTTGAAATAAAAATAATTCCAAAAAAATTTAGTAGACGGTGCAGTGTCACCATCCACTGTTTAAGAAAGGGTAGAAACCAAGCGGCAAGTTTCCAGCAAGCTTTTTCCTCACTGTGTTTCCTGACTTCAAAGTCTGGGGCCAAAACCTTAAGTACTTTATTATCACACACTTTCTCTAAGAGTACAAAACTACATCACAGTTTTATAGAGCTTTACTCATTTTTATAAAATTTGATATAACTTTGTAAAAACACTCTATGTAAAAATTTATCAAAATTCTAATTTTATCAAATTTTAATGTAGTAATTTTTCACAATTGAGTGAAGTTGTGTCAAACTACATAAATTTTTGTACAATTTGATAAAATTTGATCGAATGGTAATGTGATAATTTTTCAAAATTTAGTCAAGATTTATCAAACTGTATCAAATTGTATAAATTTTGATACAATTTAAAAAAAATTGAAATGTAACTTTGTATGTCATCTGATAAAATGACAAGATTTTCATAAAATTTGACAAAGTTTTATCAAATTTGAATGTGGAACATTTGTCAAAATTGAGTCGAGGTTTATCAAATTGTGTAAATGTTGATATAATTTTTTAAAAATAAAATTCTAATTTTATACAATTTTATAAGATCTTACAAAATTTTATAAAATTTTAATGTGGAAATTTGTCAAAATTGAGTCAAGTTTTATTAAACTGTATCACATTGCATAAGTTTTGTTAAAATTTTATAAAAGTGAATATTCACCTTTTATAAAATTTGATAAATTTTTTAGAAAATTTGATGAAACTTTTATAAAATTTTATACAGTTCTATAGAACTTTTTTCCCCGGGCATTCAACTAGATATTTACATAAAAAATCCATGTAAATACCTACACGTACATTATCAAAATTAAGGATTGAGTAGTTTTTTTTTCGAATTAGATATGAGTGGTAACTACGAGTAATTGTTAAAATATTGAAAATTAAAAAAATTTAAATTTCTTGGAGTAAAACATTTGAAGTTCCCTACAAGTATTGAAAAATTGAAAAATTCAGAAAAATTACCTATATTAAAAATTTAATAAAATACTATGCTAATAGAATATCATAGGATATCTGAAAATTTCAAGTAAGTACCTAATACAGTAATTAAAAAATTAGGAAAAATCAAAAAAATTTAAATTGGAAAAAATAAAAGTTATAAAAATGATTAGAATGCTTGAGAAATTTTCTGAAAATTGGTTATATTGTAGAAGTTTAACTGAAAAAATTATGAAATCATAAAAAAGTGGAAACAAATTTGAAAGCGGTTATTGAAAAATTAAAAGATTCAGAAAAGTTACGAATTAAAAAAAAGTTGAATAATTTCGGCAACGTTGAAAATTTTATAAAATTGAGAAATCATAAGAAATTGGTGAACTTAATTAGGTTTAAAATTTAAGAAGTTGATAAATTATAATAAAGCTATACCTGTGTAGCAATTGTCGACATCGACATTTATGTCGACAAAATTCAGACACATTTTTTTCTCGGTTAACGATGAATTAAAAATGATATTTGAGATTTAAAGTAATGTTCTATGTTAAACATAAGTGTTCAATCAAAATTTTTGAATTTTTCTCAGTATTTTCCTATAATTTAGAAAACGTTGTTTTTCTACATAGACAAGTCGATGTAAAAATCGATACTCGATAAACGCATCGACATTTATGTCGACAATTTCTGCCAATTAAATTTACAAATTTTATATCTAAAAAGAACTAAAAACAATTAATAAGAACATTTTAAGCTCAGGAATAAATAATTTTTGAAAGAATCACAAAATTTTCTTATTTTTCAAAGTTTTGAATAATATAACGACTTGTCGAGTTATTGTCGACATAATTGTCGATGGTCGAATAATGCATCGACTTCCCTGTCGACAGTGTCGACCAGAGGAATTTTAAGTCGAGATAGTGTCGATGTGATTGTCGAGGGTCGAATAATGCATCGACTTAAATGTCGACAGTGTTGACCAGAGGAATTTTAAGTCGAGTTAATGTCGATCTAATTGTCGAGGGTCGAATAATGCATCGATTTGACTGTCGACGTCTTGAGGGTGATTGTGATACTCGCAGATAAAGTGTGTTGTGAATTAGTACATAAGGTCTAAGAATCATCTCTATGTTAGTTGGACACTCGCATGTGTCCAGCTACAAAGGTGGCCTCAATGCCGCATATTTGACAAAAAATGTCGGAATGTTGGCTTGAACACTATTTTTGGTGTAATTTTAATATTTATACTTATATTGAATATTTGAACTTAGCATATTTTTCAAAATCTCACCATTGCAAATGTCGATGTGAATGTCGATATAAATGTCGACACATCGAAATCGGTCACTTTTCGATGTGTCGACATTTATATCGAAATTAGCATCGACGTTGCTACACGGGTAAACAGGGTTGGGTAAACTTCGAGTGAAGTTGAGGAATTGACTCCAGTTTTTTCGGAGTTGGGATAAGAGTGGACAGAGATGAAACTTGGTCACAAATTACCCGAGGGGGGGGGGTGGTAAATGAGGAATTTGTCGAATCTTCTGAACTGATTTTTAGAAAAAAATAAAACTTGATATCTGGAAAATATTTTTACATTTTTTTAGTTTAAAAAAAGTCTTGAGGACGTCATTATAATTTTTCTTCTTTAATTTAAAAAAATAAAATAGAGATTTCATATTGGAAAAAATTGTAAAAATTTAAAAAGAATCCCGTGAGAAAAATTGAAAGAATTGTCTTTTTTTTTTTTTTTTTTTAGTGCATACCTACGTAGAATGATAATTGATCTTTTGGAATAAAAAATTCTCAATTTTATTGTAGCAAAAAATTCTTATTTCTTGGAGTAAAAACTCTCAAATTTTTGGTTTGAAAAATGCTCAATTTTTGGAACAAAAATTTCTGGATTTTCTTGCGTTAAAAAGATTGTAATTTTTTAGTGTAAATAATGGTGAATTTTTTAAGAGTAAAAAAAGATAAATTTTTTTAGGATAAAAAAAAATGCTCCATTTTTTGAAAGTAATAAAATGCCCCGTTTTTGAGAGTAAAAAAATGCTCCATTTTTTGAGAGTAAAAATTTTTCCATTTTTTTAGGGTAGAAAAATGTTTCATTTTTTCAGAGTAGAAAAATGGTATAATTTTTGAGAGTGAAAAAATGTTTCATTTTTTTAGAGTAAAAAATTATGTAGGTACATAGGTAGGTACAAAAAAATAAGAAAATATTTTTTATTTTTCAAGTTTTTTTTTTATGAAATTATTTTTATTTTTGAAGAAGAAAAAATATTTGGTGTGTAAATAATGAACCTTTGAGTTTGTCGAGCTCTTACTCATAAGAATGGAAAAATTGATATTTGATTGAGGTATCAAAAAGTCAAAACATTAAAAAAAAAAGTTTGAAAGAATCGAGGAATCACAAAGAAGGGGTAAATTTGAATTTTGAATGTTTCAAAAATTTAGAAAAATTTAAAAATCATTTAAAAAAGCACTAAAAATTCAGAAACACTAAAAAAATAATGAATTCAAAAATTCAGAAAATTCTGAGAATTTAAATAATTTAAAAAAATTGAGAAATCACAAAATTTTAATTTCTATCTGTTCGTATTTATGTACTTATTGATTGATCATTTCTATCGAAAGAAAAAAGGAATTTATTCACAAAAATTGAATAATTATTTGGAAAAAAGTCATTTATGTTGTGAGTTACTGGGCTAAGTAAGTGTAGAAATCACTTTTACATTTTTGTAAAAATCATTTTTTCTTTCTTTCTTTCTTTTTTTTTTTTTTTTTGAATGCAAACGATGTTTTAATATCTCGAAGAAAAAAAGTCTTCAAATTTTTTGGGGTAGGTAAATGTTTTCTCAATTTTTTTAAAGTAAAAAATTCTCATTTTTTTGGAATACAGAAATTATATCATTTTTCTTGTACTTACTTACGTAATAAAAAAAAAATCTTAATTTTTTGGAGAAAAAATTTCATAAAACAATTATTTTTGACCCCAATTTTTTTGGAAAAAACAAAAACTTTATTTCTTCAAGAAAATATGGTACCTATGTATATCTCATAGTTTTGGAAGTGGAAAATTATCTTAGTTTTATTGGGGGGGGGGGAGGGGGTTGTTTCTCAATTTCATTGGAGAAAAATATTATGTTTTGTTGTGGTTGGAACATGAAATAGGATATACTTATTGCTAGAAGAAAAATTTCGGTCAAACTTGAAGATTATGACTTGATCACTGGGTCGCATCGTTTTGCTCGGTAACTAAATCATATTATCGTATGGAATACACGTATTCCTACCTATTTACGAAATTCTGTTAGAAAGTCATTTTGTGTGCTAATCTCGACATAATGGTATGAAGCTTCTAAAAGATTACATGCTGAAGCGAACTGCTCTGTTTATTTTACCCAAACGCGAACGAAGACTATACATTGACGCATGTTACGTATGGCTCAAAGGTGACACTGATAAATGATCTAATTTAAATGAATTTCCGGAAATTTTTTCCAACTCAAAATCTTTACTCGTGTGTAGGTATATATTATTGCAGAATCTCTCATTCTGCTCACAATGAGTTTAGTCGTTGCTTCGCACTGTATACGTAGCGTACGTACGCATTTACAACAAAAACCTGCACAACGTCTCTCCTCAGCTCTGTTCGTAACGCATACGAGTATTACGTGTAGTGTGTTCGTGTGTACGAAAAATACACACCAAAGTGCGGAAGAATTTATACGTAGGTATTTCAAATGCACACCGTCGATAAATTTAATTTCCTGGAACCGTTGAGCAATGATTTATCGTTTTAATTACTCGAGTAAAGATTACCACAATTACGCGGTGACGTCGCAGACACCGCCGTCGTATATAAATGTGTGTATTTTTATGATAATAATGTTGAAACACCTTTGAAGGCGTCACACTTTTACATTTTCGTTTTTCAAATAATTAACACATTGCCCACATTTCATTGTCCGTATTTAATTGGAAATTTACGAAGACACTGACCAAAGCCTTTTTCAAATTTAGAGAAAAAGTCACCTCGCGAAACCAAACAGATTCTGTCAACAAAAAAGAGATTAGTCTTAAAGATAGCTTTAGCAGGTTTAACTCAAAACTTCTATTTTGGTTTTTCCTCGCCCATTTTGAAATCTTTCGCAGCTCTAGTCTCCATTCATCGTAATTAGCTGCGTCAGTTTTTACTCGTCGAGGAAAAAAAATACGATACGATGAGTCAGATCGAACTTCGAAGACCCTTTTTTATATTTATTTTTTATTTTGAAATCAACGATATCATCCCTTCGATATAAAATCCGGTCCAGGATTACAATATGATTGGAATAGAAAATTTATTTCGTATTCGTATACAAAATACTCGAACAGATCGATTACACCGCCCTTAATTATTACTATTCATACCGTATAGACAAATACGACCACCCAAAGAGACAAGGAAGCGAAGTAAAGGCACAACAATTCTACGAATATTCGTTTTCTTTTGGACTTTAATAATGGTCATCTAAGGGGGTGGTCACCATCGTGTAAAGGATTAGAAAAATTACAAGGGTGTATAATTATTTTTATCGATTGAAAATGTGAATGTCGTCGTCGTTATTGCGAGGCTCTTAAAGGTAGGCTATATACGAGTTTGGATTTGCAGCCAGATTCGCCATTCGGTAATCCCCTTTCTTTTTAAAAATTCGCCGAAGACAGCTATAACCTGCCTGGCTGGCTTTTTTTTCTCTTCTTCGGTAAGGAAAAGCCTTTCGCTCCCTTTTTTTTTCTTCTTCTCGAGGATAACGTTAAATCTCTGTTGGACATCTTTTATTAACCGAAGAAATTGATAAAGTACTTAACTTGTTAGTCGCTAATATTGTACGTAGGTTCTTTGTGAGACGCAAAAATACGAGTAGGCTCGGTTTGAGGGTAGGATTGAAAATGAAATTTTATATAGAATTTAACAAATATTGATGCACGTTATTGGTTACTGGAATTGAAAAAGATACCGAGATTTTTTTTATGGATATTTTCTCGTCTATTGCGAGATTTTCTGTTCCTTTGTCAAATGTACCTTTGGAAAAGTATAGGTAGGCAATAGGTATACAACTGTGCGCAGCGCAGCGTGCTGCGAAGAAAAATCATTTTCATTCGTATAATAGATTGGATTGAACAAATTATTTCATATTTCTTCCAAGTACCTACTTGGGAAATTTCATTTGGAAGTGTAACGTTTTATCGGCTCCACTTTCGTTTTTTTCTAATTGAAGGACAATTTTTAAATTTTAATGCTTGGCTGATCATTTTTTAAATTTCTTGTTTTGCACATTTCTCACCACATACTTAATTACTTATCCTTCTTTCAATACATCGAGTAGCCAAAATTATTTATTATTACTTTATACAGGATTTCCGGGGTTTATACTTCATATTTGGATTCAACTGGGTATCACTAACAAAAAATATTCCATACATTTGGTGTCATTTCAAAAATTGTAGGAGCAGAGAGAAAGATAGAAATACTTGAAATTGTTTATTTTCTATTTTTTTTTTAAATTTTCTATCAACAATTTTAATGAAGTTTTAAACTATTGGTTTTCAAAAAAATTTGGACTTTCACACAAAATATTGAAATAAGAGATTGATTTTTTTTTCAAACTGCATTTTAATTACAAAAAATAACAATAAAAAAGGAGAATGATTTTTTGAAGGGGGGGGGGAGTAAAAATAATGCGATTAGGAATGTTTTATTTTGCTGGAAATGCGTGAAATCAGGAATCGAATAGAAGACAAGTGGTTTCAGGCACATATTTTGAAAAATAAAAACAGCAAAAAAATATTCAAATTTCAAAAAAATAGGTAGGTATTGTGTTTTTCTTCTGAGAATTTTTTTTATTTTTAAAATAAACTTTTCCAGTAAAATTTAATGTTTAGCTGTTGGACCCATTTTTCCAGAGATCCTCAGTCGCCATGTGTGTAATAGATTCGAGAAAAAAAAAATGATTTTTGTGGAAATCAATATTCATCAAATTAAAACAATTGAAGCATTTTTTCCGAAATAAACTTTTAAAATTTTTATTGAAATTGCCAAATTGGTAATTATTTTTAATCCTACAATTGTAGGGAATGACGTGTTATAAATTTGAGAAAAATTCATTAATTTCGTATTAAATTAAAAAATTGGATAATTTCTTAATTTTTTCTAGGATTTATTTTTTCAATTTTTATTGGAATTGACAATTTTTTCAGAATACCTAATCCATTCGAGAAAACGTTCATTAAATTTGTTATTTTTATCAAATTTAAAAATTGAACAATTCTTTCTGGGACTAAAAAAAACCATGAGAATTGGCAGTTATTTCGAATTCATTAATTTTGTAGGAACTTGGTAGTTATAGTCATCAAAATTAAAAAGTGGAGCATTTTTTATGGGATCAATTTTTTCAGTTTTTATTGAAATTGGCAACTTATTTACTATAAATTTAATCCTACAATTTTAGGTCTCTCACACGTGTTTTTAAAATTTACCAGTTTCATTAGAATGAAATAATTCGTCGAGAAATTTAATTCTTAAGCATCACTCTTTTTATTTATGGGAAAATATATTTTATTAAAGAGGTTCCAAAATCTTTTTTTTTTTTTAATTATGTTTTGATTTTTTATTTGTCAAAAATTGAATTTTTTCAACTTTTTTCATATTCAGAATTTTTTTTAGTTCATTGAAAAAAATGAAAATTAATACCTAAATAATGCATAATTATTTATTTTGCGATTTTTTCAAGAATTAATTTTTGGATTAAAAATTAATACTCATTTTGATTGGTCCAGAAGCTCATGCAGTTTTCAGAAATTTCATCAACTGGTTTTTCAAAAAAAAAAGATTTAGGTAGGTAGGTAATTATTTTATTAGGTAGGTACTCTTATTTTTTTTTTGAAAAAAAAATCACTGATTTTTCCTACTAAAAATAAAATTTTTCACAAATTCGCTTAGGGTAGTATTTTGCCTTTTATCTTAGGGTAGTTTTTTTCACTGATTAAATGCAAATTGTCATTTTTTGGAATTTACTAAAAATAAAATTTTTTACAAATTCGCTTATAGAGTAGGATTTTGCATTGAATCAAATGGTAGCCTTTGTCATTGATTAAATGCAAATTCCTTTTTTTTGAAGTTTAAGTACTGAAAATAAAAAATTTCAGAAATTCAGTAAGGGTAGGATTTCGCATTGGGTCAAATGGTAGCCTTATTAATTCGAACAATGCAAATTGCCATTTTTTGAAATTTTCTGAATTTTTTTTTTTTACAAATTCATCCAAAGGATGATTTTGCATTGGATCATAGAATAGCTTTTTTCATTGATTAAACGCTATTTCTCATTTTTTGGAATTTAAGTACCTATATATTTTTAAAATCGATATTCAAGATATAGAGGAAAGGGTGGAGGATGTAGACGCTAAGGGTTTTTTGATTTTTATGACCATAATTTTTGTCTAAATCATCCGAAAGATAAGTGAAAAATGTTTTGATTACTTAGGTAATAATACTTAATAACTTAACTTCTTCAATTTTTTAAAAATTTTATCAATTAATTTTGAAAAAATAAATAAAAGTGACTTTCTAAAAAAAAAATCTGGATACCTACCTATAATTTTTGAAAAAAATTGGTTAGAATTATGTACGATTAGGTACTTACCTATACATATCCAATTTTTTTTCGATTTGAGGAATTGGTGAGCTTGAAAATTTAATATACCAGCATCCTGTGCCCTCAAAATATTAAAAACCATATCAATTATTCCATCGATTTCTCAAATTGTACTTGTATATTTTGAATAATTCGTATTGCATTGTTTTGATTTGGTTAATTAGTGTAATTTGATCATAATGACGAATTAAATTACCTCATTTATCTTGAATCAAACCGTCGGAGAGATGCAGTTTCCAAGTGGATGTATAAATCATCGATAAAATCGTGCCATTGCCGATGGAATAAAATTTACTCACGATTTTTTATCATTCGTGCAATTCTTATTCCGATTTTTGTTTAAAGGTTGCAGAAAGTAAATCGACACGATATCCAAGTGGTTCCATTAGGACTCTGCCAAAAACAAAGCTGCATGTCAAGAAAGATACATACAGTCAAAACGATTTCTTCTTTTTTTTTCCCCCAATTAAGTAAGTACCTACCTATTAAGAAGTACTTCGAATTCAAAGAGTTTAAAAATTAAACGAATAAAAAAATTCACGAGATACCCCCTGGATACCTTGAAAATTACCCCTGTGGGTAATGGAAATCGTTCTATCAATCACTCGTAGATAATATTTATGTGCCTATAACACATCATACGTAACACTACATTTATAATACGATTGAGAAAGAGAAGAAAGAAAAAACAAATACATCGTTCATATAGAGAGCGGTAAAAAAATAATAACCTATATTGTAAACACGGCTATCGCGAATGGTATTTGAAACGTGACAAACCAAATTAATTTGTTCATACAATCCATCCAGCGGCACCAGTACCACCTTACCATTAAAACGTGAAAAAAATTCCTCGCTGCAGAACTGTTTTCGGCATATGTTCGTCAAATGTTCGTTCCCATGGGGCTGGCTACGAGTATATGAAGCTACGTAATCATTACATTACATCCTGATACCTTATTTTATCCGATTACCAATGGTAAAACGTTCCGAAGCACCCCTCAAATAAAACCCCGCCACAGCCATATCAGCACCATCACCAAGCGCATCTCCTCATCTTGCTGTCTCTGTCTCTTTTTACTCTGTTCCGTATTGATTTTATTGTTGTCGATTAAAATAGGGTGAAATGAGCACTTGCTAATTGTTTCTCAACCAATTGTTACGTTTTAAAAAGTTCACCCATAAGGGTTATAAATGCACGATACCACCCATACCAGCTATCTACTATTTTGTATACCATTCGTAACCCCCGGAATTCCATAGCATCGGTCGCTTATTCTGTCTCTGTCTATTGGCCAAATATCGGCCTATGCTGTAAATATATCTAATCGTTGAATTATCGACGATATGTTATTATTCGCTGACCGGGGGGGGGGGGGGCTGGTTTGTTTTCAATGACATTTGAAACCACATCAATACAGATCAATAATCGATATTTCACACTTGTGCGGCTATCGCTAATTTACGCCTTATTGCTATTTTAGACGCCGCAAATAAATGACGCGCGTATTGTTTGTTTTATACTATTCTTTCACGATATAAAATATCACATACGTACATATCGTCCATTAATACATATCTATATACGAATTGTTCGTACAACGTGATATTTAAACCGTTGCCATTGCCAAATTCGTATTTCATTTCATCACTGTATCTTTTGTCTGGCGTGTGTGTTATTGGTGGTGTTTTCCTCTCCGATGAGTTCCCATACTTTGGTATCAGTGATATAAGCGAGTGTGCTCTTCATTTCGAGCGTGAAAATATGTATGTATTTTGGAATGCCAAAAATATCGTCCAATTTTAAATAAAATTTTTCTCTCGTTTGAATTCGTGACAGAGGATAGAGTATAGAGAGGAGTTTTGTTTTGTTGCTGTTTCCGTTTTTCGTATATCAGCAGCATACCTCGTATAACAATTTGAATCGGGTTTTTTTGGAGGCAGGTAGAGGCAAATAATAAATATCGATGAAAGGAAGGAATTCGTATTTTCCTTTTTTTTCAATTTTATTTTTTACCTGCCAACAACTATTTGAATAATGATTTTTCAAATTCGTTCCATTTGATTTTTGAGAAGGGAGAGGAAGGGTGGAATGAAATGAATGGCTATTAATATCAATCACTTACTTGATAGAATTTCCAATATTTTAATCAGTCGGAGTTTCGCAGGTTGGTAGGTGTACAGTTTTCTCTAGGGTGACAATTAATTTAGAACTTTGAAAAAATGAGCAGTTTTTCACCTTGCATTTGAATTAAGGTGTTCCTTTTTATTAGAAATTTTTTTTTATTTTTTATTTTTCTCCAAATTGAACTTTCAGTAGTGTCATTAACCTCCACTTTGAAAAAATAAAAAATAATTGCCGAATTTCTGAACTTTGGCATTTTTTGGTTTTAACCTGAATAATTATTCTTTTTATGAGAAATTATTGCTAATTTTTCATTTTTTCCCTTAATGAATTAAGTGGTGCTCATTAAAATTAAAAATTAAAAATTACCATTTCTTAAAATAGAGAGGCTATTAGTGACACCATTAAAAATTCAGTTAGTGGGGAAATTGAAAATTTGGAATTAATTCTCGTGAAAAGTAACAAAGTTGATAAGTTATAACCAAAAAAAGGCAAGAATTTGAAAATCGGTCAATTTTTTCATTAAAAAGAAAGTGAGTTGGGATCCACTTGAAATTCGCTGAGAGTTAACATTAAAAATTGAGAATCATTTGTCATGAACAGAAACAATTTACAATAGATAAAAACCAAAAAAATACAAAAGTTCGAAAATTTGGTAATTTTAAATATAGAGCCTTCTAATGAAGTTCAGTTGAGGGAAAACAAAAAATGGAGAATTATTTTCTAATAAAATTCAACAACTTCGAATGCCAGGTGAAAAAACGTTATCTACCTTTTTTTTTTTGTTGAAAAATTGGTGCTTCAAGGTACCACTTGAAATTCAGTTGTTTTAGAGAAAATGCGGGAATTAATTCTCATGAAAAGTTGAAACTTTGATGAGTTATTCTAATCAAGAAAAGGCCAGATTTTGAAAATTTATCAATTTTTTCATTTTTTTAAAAAAAAGAAAAAAAGAATGACCAAAGGCCACAGGGGAGGCCATTTAAAATTCAGTGAAGGGGAAAACTGAATTATTTTCTCAATTTCCTTTATATCCGTTTCCATAAGGCTTGAACTGAAAAATTTTTAAAGCAAAAGTTGTAGACTATGAGACCTTGAATAATGTTAGTTATTACAAAAATTTCGATATGACCCCTTCCCCCTCCAATTTCGCATGATCCTTATGGAAATCTTCTGATAATTTTCGGACATATGGTGCAGAATTGGAGGGGAGGGAGGGGTCTGATTGAAATTTTTATCATAATCAAATTTATTCCAAGAATCCCAATCTACAATTCTTGTTTGACAAATTTTTCAAGTGGAGCTTTAGGTACAGAGAGAGATAGGGAGATTTTTTGGAACTTGAAAAATGTAGGTAACTCAAGTTGTCTTTTTTTTTTCTTTCTTTCTTAAAAATACTTCATCGATCAGGAATCAACGAAAAAATCGTTTTTAACGTTTCGATCAGAAGGACGACTTTTTTCAATTTGTCACTGTAGACATTATTTTTTTGGGCTTACCCCTCATAGTTGTTTCTGTTTAGGTGAAAATAACTCTCAATTTTTTAATTTTTTCCCAACTAAATTTTAAATGGTGTCTAAGCCGCATCCAATTTCAAAAAAAAAAAAAAAACAGATTTTTAGAGTTTGGATGCTTTTTAATCTTAACACGTCATCAAAGTTGTACTTTTTCATGAAAAGCAATTCCCTATTCTATTTGGGTTTTCATGCCTATCAATCGACCATTTTCAAAATTGACAAGCTCCCACTAAAATTCATTTGATAGGAAAATGAAAAATTAGGAATTATTTTTTCGTGAAAATAAATCAACTTTGATGGGTTAGAACATAAAAAAAGGCAAAACGTTGCAATTTTGTCAATTTTAAAAATGGGAGAAATTAAGTGATAAATATAGGCACAGACACCACTTGAAATTAAGTTGGAGGTAAAATGAAAAATTGGAAATTTTTTCCTTACAAAAAAAACACCTTTGAAATCCAACTTTGAAACTTTGCTCATTTTTTTAGTTTTTGCATTTTTTGAGAAATTAAGTAAACCCAAGGAACATTTTAAAATTCAGATAGAAAAAAAAGTGAGATTTTTTTAAAGAAAAAAAAAAAAAACTTTGAGATGGGTTAGAATAAAAATAAATAAAAAAATCAGTCAATTTTCTCATTTAAAAAAAGAAGGACTGACTAGGAATTACAAAAATTGAGCCAATGAAAAAATTATTAAAAATTAGTAATTATTTTTTCATAAAAGGAAACAGCGAGGACGATACCACAAAATAAAAATAATCAAGTAGTTCACGCGAGTATTGTGTTTGGAAAGAAGTGTTCAAAAATACATAATTTTTTTTTGAAATGCGTGTTTTTTGGCATTCCTTTTTTCCATTCCAAAAAAGTGGTTGTGGTTCAATTACGTAGTATTAGGTACTTACCTCGAATTTCAAAATAAAAATATTATTAAAAATAAATAGGGTGATAAACAAACAATAATATAAGAGAAAAAAAATTACACAAATACAAAAAATGTTTATATATGTACAATAATATCACAATATAAAATACAAGACGAATAAAGTATAAAAGAGTAAAATTTACTAATTCGTAAGAAATATAGGCTTACGGTACGTAGGTATTGTAAAAAATGGAAAATATTTTATTGAACTTGAGATTATCGAGAGAGAAACTGGTTTATAGGTCGAAAAAAAAAGAAATACGATTAAGTAATAGTTGAAAATTTTAGATACGTAGATACTGTACGATGAACTTCGTTTTACAAATCAAAGACCTTGTACGCGAATAACCACAACTACGGTTCGTTAACTGGAACACAAATAAAACTGGTTTTTATATAAGTACGAGAATGTATGGCAATTGTTGCACGTTTTCGCTTTTGTATGATTTTTGATCGGAAGCAAAAATCACAAAAGTTGAAAAATTTAGAAAATTACGAATTAAAAAAAAAAATAGGACGATGTAAAATTTCAACTCGAATAATTAAGTACACTTAATAATTATTTATAGGCCTTAAAAAATTCTAGGTAAAAAAGTTATTTTGAGCAAGCGTTCTTTGATTTGAAATTACTAAGTACTTTTTTTTGCAAACACGATTATCATTAAAGTTTTAAAAATTAAAAAAAATAATGGTACCTACATTCCATTCGAGGTAACTTCGTTTTTCTTGGTAACTTTAGTCGAGCTTTTCATTCGAAGGAATCAAATCAGCGTTTTTGTTGAATTTTTGGCGATGAGGAGATCAATCGTAGTGATCTTCGTAGTGGTCGTCGTGGTGTTTGTGGTGATGATCGATGTAAATAGGAACATGCTTTTCTACTTCGTACGGTACTGGAATTTCGACTGGTACTTTGTATGGAACTTTAACTGGGTACGGAACTGGCTTTTCGACTGGGTACGGGACAGGCTTTTCAACCGGGTAAGGTACTGGTTTGTGTATATGTACTGGGTAAGGTCTGTCTACTGGAACTTTGACTGGGTAAGGCACTGGTTTCTCTACTGGGTATGGGACTGGCTTTTCGACTGGTACGTGAACTGGATACGGTCTGTCGACGTGAACTTTGACTGGGTATGGGACTGGCTTGTCTACCGGGTAGGGTACGTGTTTTTCGACGTAGACTGGGTACGGTTTTGGAATATGTACCGGGTATGGTCTGTCTACTGGAACTTTGACTGGAAATGGTACATTCTTGTAGACTGGATAGGGTTGAGGTACTGGCACTTTGACTGGGTATGGCACCGGCTTTTCAACGTGAACTGGGTACGGTTTCGGTACATGGACCGGGTAGGGCTTGTCGACTGGGACTTTGACGTGCACTGGGTACGGGACGTGTTTTTCGACATGTACCGGGTATGGCACTGGGATTTCTTTGGTGATGGTTACCGTTTTGACGTGTTCGTGGTGATCGTGATGATGAGGCGATTCGTATCCGTAGTCTGATCCGTACGATCCGTAGCTACCGAGACCGCTGCTGCCGAATCCGCTGCTGGAGGAGCCGAATCCGCTGGACGAGTAGCTGCTGGCACTGGCGCCGTATCCTAATCCGAAGATTCCACGTTTGCCTTGCGTTTTTTCGCCCTCTTTAGAAGGCGCCGCAGTAGAAGATTCAGCGGGTTTCGAGTCATCGTTGGTACTCGCGAACACCACACCAACGCAAACGACTAACACGAATACACAAACACTTTTCATCGTAACCAAACAATTAATACCTATGGTTTTTGTATCGGATTGCAGTTCATAACCCGAACGAACGTGAAAAACTGACTGAATGTGGATGGCGCGAGTACGGTAGTTTTGTAGAAGAGCGAAAGGAAGTCCCTTCCTTTTCCAGTAACGAAATGATCGAATTCCCCGAGTTTGTAGACTGTTTTAAAATGGACCTACTTTCGGAGCCGGTTTGCACGCAATATTTCTTCTTTAATATTATTACACAATGTGAGAATCTTAATTATTAGCGGCGATGCGTGCTTCGACCCGTCTCGCTTTGCGTTGTTACCTTGCCCTGCAATCGAGTATTGCCCCCGCCAATGTCCCTCCACCGCAGTCGCCGCTTCATTCAGCCAAGCAACGGTGAGAATATACCGTGGTAAGCTGGCCTGTATTTACGTAAATGAAGAAAAAAAAATAAAAGTAAAACTGGGACCACGCAGTAGCACAAGCACGATCCTCGTGCTCCTATATCGATGCAGCAGTCTTGTTTCCAAACAAGTGGATAACGACCACCATACACTTCTGTATCTTATTTTGTTAATCTAATTCTCTTCTGCCGCTGCGAGTTTCGTTCTACACCTATACTTCCTGTCTCCTAGCGTCGCTTCAGCAGCTCGTTCCACATATTACAGTTAGCATCTTTTTTCTTTTTTTTACACCAGCTTGCAGATTTCGTAATGTCGCCGACAGTCCGTATAAATAATTGGCTTGTGTCGGCGTTGTATGTGTGCGATTTTTAAATATCTTATAGGTTTACAAAAGACCAATACATATATTGTTTTCATTTATAAATACCTGACTCGACATTGGTCAGCCCCGGTGCGGTGTGCTGAGTTTATTAAAAAACAAAGATATGATCTAGGCGCGAGCCAAGCCAATGTTACCTAGCTACTCCAAGACTTTTGCAACATACACTTATGTACGACTTTACACTAGGGTGCAGCAAAAAAAAAACATACCGCGGATTTCGACCAAACTCACGGAGGTCATTTACTTTGAGTTGAGAACCTCCCAAAAAAAATTTGAGCTCCCTACCTCTCAGGGAAGAGGAGCTAGGGGCTCTCAAAGTAGGGACACTTTCGAAAAAAAACGCAGTTTTTCGCCATTTTTGGACAGTGGCACTCGAGTTACCCCCCACCGCACCCCTCTGAAAAAGTGCAGTTTGAGTTTCTACACCTCCCTGGACCATTTATTTTGAAGTTGGATACCACTTATTGCCCTCTACAAACCCGAGCAGCACACTCGATCGATAATATCGAAAGTTGAAACGTATCGATAAAAAATCGTTTAAAAATCTAAAGATGTTCTCACCATATGATACAGATTTAGCTGTACGATTTTATAGGCAAAACATCTAAAAACTATCGAATTCGATAGTATTATGATTTTAGGACGATATTCGTCAACGATACTATCGACAAAGAATATTAAATTTATCGAATCCGATTTTCCACCGATTTTGTGCAGATATTTGAAACTATATTATCGACAAATAATCTGAAATTTCTCGAATTCGATTTTTTAACGATTTTGTGAAGATATTTGAAACTATATTATCGACACGTAATCTGAAATTTCTCGAATTCGATTTTTCAACGATTTTGTGCAGATATTTGAAACTATATTATCGACACGTAATCTGAAATTTCTCGAATTCGATTTTTCAACGATTTTGTGACGATATTTAGAACTATATTATCGACAAATAATCTGAAATTTCTCGAATTCGATTTTTTAACGATTTTGTGAAGATATTTGAAACTATATTATCGACACGTAATCTGAAATTTCTCGAATTCGATTTTCCACCGATTTTGTGCAGATATTTACAACTATATTATCGACAAATAATCTGAAATTTCTCGAATTCGATTTGTTAACGATTTTGTGAAGATATTTGAAACTATATTATCGAAAAAGAATATTAAATTTATCGAATTCGATTTTTTAAAGATTTTGTGAAGATATTTAAAACTGTATTATCGACAGATTGTATGAAATTTCTCGAATTCGATTTTTCAACGATTTTGTGACGATATTTAAAACTATATTATCGACACATTATATGAAATTTATCGACTTCTATATTTCAACGATTTTGTAACGATAGTTGTTGAAACTATATTGATTTTTTTCTATACCTACTTTATATTCAAAATTGGATGGGAAGAAAGGGCCAAATCGAAATTTTTATAATAACCAAAATTAAATCCAGAATATTATTCTACAACTTTTGTTTGAAATGTTTTTTCAATTGGACCTCATCTCTAGCCACTATTATTTTGCATTTACCTACTTACGTGTAACAGTAATATGCGAAATCAAAATTGAAAAAATTTTCAAACAAGTTATCTAGTTTTTTTGATTTACTAGGTATTTTACTAGAAACCAGATCGTTGTTCTTAAATAAAATTTTACCAAGTTCAATACTACGATTACTATGTGAATACTTAGTATTTAAAATTGAACGGAAGGGAGGCGCCCAATCGACAATTTTGTAATGACCAAAATTATTTTTAGAACTTTAAGCTACAACTTTTGTTTGAAAATTTTTTCAATTGGACCTCTCCTTCTCCTCCAATTTTGCGTAATACTCCGTTGATACTTATTCAAAATTGGAGGAGCGGAGGAAAAAGGGGCCAATTTGAAAAAATTTTCAAACAAAAGTTGTAAATTAAGGTCCTAGAAATAATTTTAGTTATTATAAAAATTTTAATTGAACCCCTCCCTCTTCTCCAATTTTGCATAAGATGTTTGAATATTATAATCCAATTCGTATTATGCGAACGAACTCCGATGTTCGCAACAGACGCTTGTTTTGGTAGAAACTGCTGTATTTGGAACGAAATTCGCCAGCTTTAAGCGTAACTACGACTTCAAACTCGTCAGCCGGTCTTGAAAATGTGCGCGCGCATATACCCATATATGCTAAATTATCTACAAAAAATCGATAGAATATCGAAACTAGATAATCTACAAAAAATCGTAATACAAAATCGATAGAATATCGAAATTAAATCGAAATAAAAAATCGATAGAATATCGAAACTAAATCGAAATAAAAAATCGACAGAATATCGAATTCGATAAAGTGTCGCGTTAGTTCCGCATAAATCGTGTAATTATCTTTCGATTTATAGATAGGTTATCGATGAAGTATCTAACTATAATCTTGAGATTTTTAAAAGAAAAATCGTTCGATTTTATCGAAAGTTTATCTGTTGATGGATTTTGCCAACTATAATTCATCGATAATCTGTCGATATATCGAAAGATAATTTCACGATTTATGCGGAACTAACGCGACACTTTATCGAATTCGATATTCTGTCGATTTTTTATTTCGATAATTTGTCGAGTGTGCTGCTCGGGAAGTGTTGAAAAGTTGCAGATTGCTGAAAAATCAAGATTTTTAAATTTCAAAAAACGGAAATATCATCTTCAGGGCGCCAAAACTGCGATCAAACGGCTCATATTGACGCAAGAAAAATAATTCCGATAGAAAAAGTTGAAAATTTTTCATTGCAGGTGTGCCAACTTCTGATTTTCTTAAAGTAGGGATTTTTGCCATTAAAAACTGAGATATTTGGATTTTTTCGGAAAATCAAAAGTTGGCACACCTGCAATGAAAAATTTTCAACTTTTTCTATCGGAATTATTTTTCTTGCATCAATATGAGCCGTTTGATCCCAGTTTTGGCGCCCTGAAGGTGATATTTCCGTTTTTGAAATTTAAAAATCTTGATTTTTCAGCAAACTGCAACTATTCAACGCTTTGTAGAGGGCAATAAGTGGTATCCAACTTCAAAATCAAGGGTCCAGGGAGGTGTAGAAACTCAAACTGCACTTTTTCAGAGGGGTGCGGTGGGGGTTAACTCGAGTGCCACTGCCCAAAAATGGCGAAAAACTGCGTTTTTTTCTCTCGAAAGTGTCCCTACTTTGAGAGCCCCTAGCTCCTCTTCCCTGAGAGGTAGGGAGCTCAAATTTTTTTTGGGAGGTTCTCAACTCAAAGTAAATGACCTCCGTGAGTTTGGTCGAAATCCGCGGTATGTTTTTTTTTTTGCTGCACCCTAGTGTACACTGTACAGGGTGTCCCAGTTGGTTCGGAATTTGCTAGATGCACGGAGTTAGATCCGGAATGAAGTCAGTCGGTTTGTAAGTTGGAATCGTTTGCCCATCGCCAGTCAGTAGTTCAGTATACTTCTTTTATTATTTTTCCTGAATGATTTCTTCATCTTTTTATGCTAAGTTCCTTCCAAATTCCGGATCTAACTCCGTGCATCTAGCAAATTCCAAACCAACTGAGACACCCTGTATAGTCTTACATAAGTGTATATTGCAAAAGTCTTGGAGTAGCTAGGTAACATTGGCTTGGCTCGCGCCTAGATCATATCTTTGTTTTTTAATAAACTCGGCACACCGGGGCTGACCAATGTCAAAACTCCGGACCATTGGGCAAAGTGCCCGTCTCCCCCCCCCCCTTCGACGGTCTGTCTACAAGTGACCAATTGAAAACATTTTCGAATAAAAGTTGTAGATTAAGATCCCAAAAATAAGTTTCGTTATTATAAAAATTTCGATTTGATCCCTATATCTTTCTTCCATTTTCACACAACATCAAGTACACTGTTTTTCAAAATTGGGGAAAGGGTGCAATTGAAAAAATTTTCAAACAAAAGTTGTAGCTTGAAGTCTTGGAAATAATTTTAGTTATGACAAACGTTTCGATTGGACCCCTCCTTCCCCTCCAATCTTGAATATCAAGCATCTATAATTATAGTATATTGGACTTGTTAAATTTTGCGATCGTGCCAAAAAAAAACAGTAGATACTGCAGCGACTCACTCGTGTATTTTTGAAGTTCAAGGCTCCATAGCGCCTTAAGTTTCAAAGGTAGGCAATTTTTTCACACAATTTTTTTGTTCCTCATAAAAAGTTACACCTGTTCCATATATTATCCCGATGCAATTTTGTAATTTTCACATCTCATCAGTGCACTGTGATAAATTGAGGTAGGCAATATTTTTGACCAGAATTTTGTGTGGCTATAACTCCTTCAATTTCAGAGATAGGCAACCGGATGTATCTGGAACTTTTTTTGCTTTTTCAAAGTTCTATCCACTTTCGGGGTCGATTTTTTTTTTAAACAGTGTTGCCAACCGATTTTGCTGGGCAAAATACAAATTTTCAATGCTCTAAGCTCCTTGATTTTCAAATTCAGGCAACATGTGTACATAAAGTTTTTTGTTAAGGGTATTCAGTTGTACCAAAATCTCAAGTCTGGTTACTCTGAACCGAGACACCATGTATATTTGCCGCCTTGGTCATTCGTTTATCATCGATATATTGTATACCTACTCGTAATTATACAGAGCCGATAAAGAGACGTTGCGTTGTAATTTAACGTTATGCCTGAATTAATAAACGACAACCACTCTTACCAATGTATAGCCGAGTAAGCGTTAAATATTCAAAAGTTTTGTTTACTTTTCAAACAAATTCCTACTTCTCGATTACTATCATTAAACGGTTCGATTTTTTTATTAACAACTGAACGAAATGTAAAGTTTCGTAAGTCGTTCCAGTAGTTGGGTAGGTGGTACATAGTATTATTTTCTAACACGAATATTGTCGTTTTCTCCATCACACAGTGAAGTTTTCCAAAGACCCTTTTTTCTAATACTATTGCCATACCACCCGTATACTTCTGCTATATCTACTACGTATTCTGAAGAAAGCTAAAAAAATGTAGCTCTGTGATGAGGGAAGACAAGTGAAAAAATAAATATCAGTCTTGGTATATGTTTCGTATAAGCTTAAAGCTTAACGATTCTTTGGTAAGTTCTGAGAATTGGTGCGTTTTTTTTTCATACTTACGCTAGAAGAGAAAAGAAAAAAAGGGAAAAAAGTGAAAAACGTATTTCACAAGGATTACCACGGTCGTGTTTTGTAAGGATAAAATAGTTTCTATTTTAACTGCTCACTTGTTGAGATTGCAGATGTATGGTGTGACATCGATGACTGAGACAGGAAAAAAACGAGAGAACTCGAAAATATATTGGAATGTTTTTTTAGACCGATTTTCCTGTCGTGGAGAGAGAAATTCACGTGTTTAACAGTGGACTTGACGTTTACGAGAACAAAGAGCACGTGGCTGGGAACGAGATGATCTGTGACCCTGGATGCTGACTAGTTTTTTTTTTGTGTGTGTAATGAAAACTTAAGGCCTTATTTTGAAAATTTTTTGTGATTTAAGTATTCCATAAAGCTCAAAGGTTTCCTGATATTTTCAAAATTTTTATTTTTTTAAAAACTTAAAAAATATTTTAATAAAATTTTAGAAAAATGTTAATTTTGAATTTTTTTGAAATTCGTATCTTATCAGAAAATTTTCATTTTTTTTAATTCCATAAAAATATTCATTTTGGAAAAATTATTTTTTTAAATATTATACTTGAGAGATAGTTTTTGTTAATTTAAAAAAAAAAATTCAATTTTGTAAAAAACGTTTGGAAAATATTGAAAAGTTTCAAAATGAGTAATTTTCCAAAAAAAAAAAAAAAAAATGAATAAATAAGAAATAAGAAAAGTGTTTAGAAATTTTTGAAAAACTTGGATAATATTTTTTCCCCTAAACGTATTGTAAAATATCAAAAAAAATGTTTGCAAACTTTATTTTAATGTTTGCAAACTTTATTTTGATGTTTGAAGTTTAAATAACTATAAGATCTTTAGTTCTTGAAAATAATAATTCTCTCGAAGTCTCGACCTATGTTTTTAAATGAAATTTAATATTTTTGCAATAGGTAAGTCCAATTTTAACCTGTTTTTGTTATTGTAAAAGAGTATTGATTGCATTATGTAGTGTCTAATGTGTGAACAGGATTTTGTTTTGGTTGCTGTGCAGTATGTAATTGAAAGTGTGTCTTGAAACATATATAAATCTTGAACCACTTTGTTTATTGGAAGTTGAAAGTTGTTCGAGTTTTGGCTTATTTTATGATAGTGTTGAGTTTTATTTCCTATTTGAACGAAAACGATGTTTTATTTGTGTCGATTTTTTTTTACTCTTTCCAGTGTTTTATCGTCGATCTTTACACAAAAACTTCTGTGTGGATGTTAAGTATATGATTCATTTTTGATAAATTAGGCACCAGGCCTATTCTGATATGAACTTTTACCTCGCACATTTTTTAGAGTGTAAAAATATTTTCCAGTTTGTGAGGATTTTTTTTCAAATTTTTGAATACAAAAATTTCAGAATTTTTTTGAAATATGAATATTCTCGTTTTTGGTGGAATGAAAAATTTCTTATTTCTATGGAATACATTTTTTTCTCTCTTTCTTTTCTTTTTTGAATAAAAAAAATTCTTAATTTTTTTGAAGAAAAGAAATGGCGAAGGGAATCTTTTGGAGGGGGGGGGGGCTCATTTTTTCAATACAAAATTTTTAAATTCTGCATTATGAAAAATTTTGTAGTTTATTGAGTTGTAAAAAAATTTGATTCGTTTTTAATAAAAAAAAAAACTTATTTTTTGGATTTTTTTTACATTCTTTTTTTTAATTAAAAATTTCTCATCTTTTTTGAAGTGAACATCTTTCAATTTTTTCAAAGACAAAAGTTTGTGATCATTTTTTGAGATGAAATCATCGTTTTTGAAAAAAATCCCAATTTTTTTTTTAATGAAAACTTTTTTAATTTTTTGGTGAGGCACATGTCTCGCGACTTTTTGGAAACACAAATTTTCTCGTTTTTTGTGGATGAAAAATTTCTCTTTTTTTTTTCTTTTTTTTTTGAGGAAAGAAACATATTTTTTAGGAGGAAAATATTTTTTTTGGGGGGGGGATCTCAATTTTTTTGAATACAACAATTTTAAAATTTTGAACAATGAAAATTTCACAATTTATCGAGTATAAAAATTTTGATTCGTTAATTTGGAATGAAAAAATTCGATATATCTACCTAATTATTTATACCTATGTATTTTTTTTTTTTTTGGAATGAAAAATTTTCCATTGTTGGGAATGAAAATCTTTCAATTTTTTCAAAGGCAAAAATCTTTGGCAATGTTTTGGGGAAAATCTTTATTTTTTGGAAAAAAAACAATTTTGAGTGAAAATATTTTTCAAATTTTTGGGGAGTAACAAAATTTTCTGGAATATAAAAATTTCTCGACATTTTTGCAACAAAAAAATTTCTTGATCGTTTTAAAATAAGGAAATGTCTCACTCTTTGATTTTTTTTTAAATTTTGTGAACTAGGAAATTTTTTTTCAACTTTTTTGAAGTAAAAATATTTTAATTTTTCGGAGAAAAAATATCTCCGTTTTTTGGGAAAATTTTAAATTATGAGGATCTATAATTTTTGGTATCTAGTAAATGAATTTCTTCATTTTTTGGAATTTTGTTGAACTTTAAAAAATCAAGAACAAGCTACTCATGGGTCCCATATAAAGTAAATTCCCAATTCCGCGTTTGAAATATCAAACAGAATTTCAATAAATTTTGAATACGATGGAGCAAAATAATGTAAAATCGAAATTAAAATGGAACCTCTTGCAATATTTGTTTTTGAAACGCCCTGTGTTTTACTGCACGTTTAACTCAAAAGGTCTTACATATGTCACCATACTGAATTCTACTTTTTAACTCGTATGTACCGAAAGTGCACTTGATTTATGCGATAGCTTTAGAAAACGACATGAACTGCATCGATACATCTGTATCGTGCTGTAACCAGGTGATCACAAAGTATATTTAGCTAACGATTAGTCGTATTAACCCTATACATATATCGATTATTAATTAAAACTGTTCGCCTTATGCACGATGAGGCCGTGGGCGACAAATCTCTCATATCGTGTGCCACCAAATAATACATCATACTTGGCACAATCGTGAAATATTGACGAACATAATGCGGTAATTACGTGTACTTGATTATCAGGGCGTACGCTACGTACGTATGTACGTTCGACGCTTTACTCGTAATATACTAAATAATTTTCACACATCTCGGGAGGTTTGATGAGACATGGTGATTGTGGTAAAGAGGAGGGTCACATGTTCGTATTACGTTGAAGACGTCCAAATGTTATTTTTTGGGAGAATTCGTTGAATATTTCGGAATCGGAACGAGCGTTTAGATAGTGTGATCACAGGTGTGTTTTGTAAATACGAGATTCTTTTTTCGAACGGCTGTTTCTGGCGGCGCCGATTTTTTTTTTTAGTGTTTTTGGAGTTTTTCCCCCAGAGTAAATGTGGTCTTAACATTATAAACTCATTGTCAGTTTATTTTTAAACTCACCAGTCGCTTATTTCGCAAAAGACAAAAAAAGATGAAAAAAACCCAAATAAAAATAGACCCATAGAGCTAAACAAGGAAGTAAACGAAACAGTCGTACAATAAATAAGAGAATCAAGTTACACCAATTGAATAACTTATTACATCAGACATCAGGTAAAAGAAGAAGAGTCAATATGGACGTTATTATGCACAATAAGCTGTTCTATTTACTTTTAATTTGCGGTCTGATACGATTATAATTTCCCGTCATACTATAGGATATTTTACACTCCGGATGAGCCAACCAATGACAATATAAATTGGGTCGTTATGTGTAGGTATCCAGTTTACCTACGATACATTTTTTCCATTTTAAACTATTCGCAGTCCAGTCTAGTCTACTTTGTTAGCGTGACCATTCGTCATTTATCAAGTTACATATACGATTCGCATACCATCTCGTCTTTAGGTTTATGGGAAGCTGATATTTAATCTACTAACACCATAGATACCATTCCGCTGAAATCAGACTAAAAGAATGAAGAAGAAAATAATCTTCCTGGAGGATTTTTTTTTTTGAAAAATAATCTCCCAAAAAATCCTCTCAACAGAGTATTTTTTTGGCTGAAAATTTTTTCCAAGAAATAGAAAATTTTGAAAGAAAATCCCCTACAAGATTATGTTTTTTTCTCAGTCAGTCACTTTTCTTCAAATGTTTTGGTAAGTTTTTGGTGAGTTTTTTTTTTCTGTCAAAGGTTTATTTTTTTAAAGAGAAAATTTTGAAAAAATAAACCTTTGACAGAAAAAAACTTTTACATTTTTAACATCAAGATCATTAGACAGCAGTGATTTTTTTTGTCGACCTAATTTTTAGTTGGGGTTTTTTTTAGTCATGGAACTCATGGATTATTTTTTCACTTGAATTTTTTATTAAATTTTTTCTCAGTCGGATTCACTTTCCCAAATTTTGAATTTTTTATTTGTCATTGTCATTTCTTATCTGCGTTTTTTTAGTCATACTTTTTTCATCAGAATTTTCTGTCATTTTTTTTCTCAGTCAGAATTACTTTTTTTTTAAAACTTGAAATTTTTTTTGGTGTTTTCTCTTTTATTAGTGTTTTATGGTCATAGTTTTTTTTGTCAACTTAATTTCCAGTTTGCGTTTTTTTAGTAATGGATCATTTTTCATGAAATTTTTCTCAGCCGGAGTCACTTTTCCCCAATTTTGAGTGTCATATTTTTTTTGTCATTTTTTTTTCAGTCAAAGTTACTTTTTTTCAACTTTTAAAATATTTTTTGTGTGTTTTCTTTTATCATTGTTTTTCGGTCATAGTTTTTTTTTGTCAAACTAATTTTCAGGTGGTTCATTTTTTCATGGATTATTTTTTATCAAATTTTTTTTCAGCTGGAAGTCACTTTTTTCAATTTTTTTATTTTTTTATTGTTATTTCCTGTCAGTATTTTTTGGCCATAATTTTTTTTTGTCATCAGAATTTTCTGCCAATTTTTTTTCTCAGTCAAAGTTCCTTTATTCAACTTTTAAAACACTTTTTTGTTTGTTTTCTTTTGTCAGAGTTTTTTTCGTTATTTTCAGTTGACGTTTTTTTAGCAATGGATTATCTTATATCCAATTTTTAATTTTTTCTCAGCTGTAGTCAACCTTTTCCAAATTTTGAGGGTTTTTTTTTTGTAATTTCCTTTTAGCGTTTTTTAGTCATATTTTTTGTCATCAGAATTTTCTGTCATTTTTTTTTCTCAGTCAGAGTTACTTTTTTCAACTTTTTAAATATTTTTTTGTGTGTTCATTTTTGTCATTGTTTTTTTGTTAATATTTTCAGTTGACATTTTATTATAGTAATGGATTATTTTTTATCAAATTTTTTATCAACCATAGTCACTTTTTCCAAATTTCAAGTTTTTTTTTGTCATTGTCATTTTCTGTCAACGTTTTTTGGTCATATTTTTTTGTCAACAGAATTTTTTGCCATTTTTAATTTTTTAAATATTTTTTGTGTACGTTCTCTTTTTTTCCCCGTGTTTTTTGGTCACCTTTTTTTCTTTAATCAACATAATTTGGTAGGAGTGATTTATTTTTCTATGACAGTTTTCTTGTTGGTCAAGATTATCATTTTTTAGAGTTGCTTTTGGTCATTTTTTTGTTAATTTTGTAGTCATCAGCATTATTTTCTGTCATTTTTTTGTGTGTCAAAATTACTCGTACTTCTGTCACTTGCTTTTCTTTGTCATCACTACTTTTCTTAAAATAAGTTTCTATGGAAAAACTTTTTATTTATTTATTTTTTCAGCGTGCTTTACTGTTATGGATTTTCAATTTCCTCATAATTATTTTCTGTCATGTGTATTTTTTGTCAGAATAATTTCTTGTGTTTCATTTTTTGTAGATGAAACTTTCAGTGTAACTTTTTGAGAGGTACAGAAATGGTTGTTATCTGATCAATTTTCCTATCCCTAAAAATAAAGGCGCTATAGGTATAGATCCTTGAAAATTGAAAAATTTGTTTTTTTTCAAGTTTTTAAAACTCTATAGTGTTTTCATTTTCAAATACAGACAAAAAATGTTGCGAGTGAAAAAATACCAATTTTTTAGCACTTCCTATAGGCTCGATTGAAATTGTTTTCTGGCGCGATCATCCTAGCAATTGAAATTGCCCATAAAGAAATTGTTTTCTGATGTCATTTTCCTTTTCCCCTTCAACTGTTTGGGTAGGCACCTTGTGTATAAACATTTATTGTTTCTTATGGGTTGCCTATTCAACTTGTTGATTTTCCTATACATCACTCGAAGAACACCCTGTATATTTTGATACGTGTTTTTGTGCCACCAGTTCACTTTTCGAAAAGAATAAATATAACTTTTTTTGTTGCAAATTTGATCTACTTTAATTTTAGTTATCACTATTTTTCTGTTTAAATGTATTTTCAAGAGTTATAAACGAAAAACAACGAGGTATAACATTGGTTCCACACTTGAGGGACTTCACGAGAAATGAGGCTCGAGGAATTTTTTGTGGTTAATTTAGGACACCAAGAGGAACTTAAAAATTGAAAAATTTGATGTATTTCGAAATTACATTTCATTTGTTTACCTATTTCTTCGGTCTGCGAGTATAATAAGAACAATAGATATTATTTCAAAACAATTGATTTGTTGGCAGATTTTTTTTTTTTGATTTGATTAGATGGATTATCTTTTAAACCAATAAGGAAACCCTTTCATCGATCTAATACTCAAAAGTGAAGTGATTGAGAAACCAACAAAAACGACAGGTAGCTAAGCCACTAGAGAAGGTGTCGAATTAGGAATTAATTCTGAACTGCTGGACATTTTAAAATCTGGCCAAATACCGCTGTCTTTGTGCAACGTTTTCAAACTCAATCTATCATTAAATTGTATCTATGGCTGGGATTGCCGACTCGTACAGTTACGTAAACATCGCTGACAGCAGGTTGTATCTTCTGAGATAGAGACCGAGTAAAAAGTAAATCGATTAATTATAGGAAATTAACGTATTGCTTTTTTCTGCCTCCATCTAGGTGTAGATTATTATTTAGTTGCTAGAGGAATACATAAATGTCGTGACTTAAATAAACCTTCTTCATTAAGGTTTTTAAAAACTCTCGAATAAGGTTTACAAATTCACTTTAATCTTATTACCTCATTTCCTCGCGTACATACGATTCGATATTTGCGCTGCTCGATAATTACTCCGGCCATATTCGTGAGGTACCGAAAATGAAACCCGAACGACTAAACGATTACATCGTAATATAACGTTATGGTATTTTAACAATGGTACCAGTCTACCAGTGTTCTGATGTAATTCTTTTAGACTCGTGTAATAAAATTACATATGCGTATATAATTAAGGTACCTGTACTACCATTAGAGGTGTTATCTTCAATTTAATAAATTGTTCGCCGAATTACGCAGTTTACATTGAAAACTGCCGTAGAAATCACGCCTGCATGGGCTATTCAATTCATTAATAATAAAAGTAGACTTGTCTATTTTTTTTACACTGCAGAGACTACCTAACTCGTTTGTATGCGTTGTGCTTTTGATAATTGCCTATATGGCTACCTTATACGCGGAAAAATTGATATGGTTGATTAATTAATTCGCACGTGGGTCTGTTTATTCGCCAGACGTACTACTTTGCTCTATTTATCGCGAGTTTAATGTGTCATTGTACACTATCAAGGTCAACGACCTGTTGGTAAAGTCTTGAAGATTTCTTTAGACATTTTTTTGGGTGTATGAACTACGAAGAACTCGTGGGTGGAGGCATAAGATATCGTTGGTATCTACAGAATGAGTTTTATGGTTTAGAGTGCTGATAAGGTAACAATCTGTTTTCATTTCTAAAAAAGTAGGTACCTATGTATAGTAGTCGATTTTAGACGAATACGTCTTGTATGACGCATCGAAATAATAATAACCAACGTTCACCAGAAACAATCACGAACGATATCGAAATTATTTTGACATAACGTATGAGTAAGAATGTCAACGCGAATTACATTTCAACGAAAATGTTCCAAAGACAAGCGTTTAAATTAACGTTGAAACTGTAGTCTGTATAATATCTATACGAGACGCGAATCGCGATGTATCTCTTATTTGCTACAATAAACTCTACCCTGGTATCTACGAATGCAAACCTACGTAGGTAGTACGTAGACGCACATACGTATTTCAAACTTTAACACCAATCATTGTCAAATTTCCAAAGTACTGTTCCTTCGTGATTTTCAAAAATCTTTGTATAATATGAATATGTTGTCAGATCGCAACATTTCTGTCGGAAGATATTCATAATAAGATGAATAAAATTTATGGTTTTTATTGGAGCAGTCAAGAAACCGAAGTTGGGCGGGGGACTGAGTGGTCTATACCCTACATCAAAAAATCTCAGGGAGGAAAATTTTGAAGAAAAAAAAAACAAGTTCAAAAAATATTTGAGAGTTAAAAAAATTGATCTTTTAAAAATTTATTTTCTGTTGAACTGCCAAAAAAATCTGAAATTGGAACAAAAAATAATATTGAACAATACTTACCTACTATTTTAAAAATTTAAACAAAAATTTTCAAAAAATTCTTGAATTTATTTTAAAATTTTATTGCAAAGCATTTCTTTTGAAGTGTCAAAAAATCGTTGAAATTTTACATCTAACAATTTTCAAATTGAAAAAAAATGAATAAAAAACTCGAAACAAAAAGCAATTTTTTTTTGTTGAATAATAACAACTGAATATTGGGGGGGGGGGGAGGGGTGTTTATGTGAAAAAACGACATAGATCTAACCCCCCTCTCAGATCGCGAGAAAGACGAAGTGAAGCTAATAAGTAATTATAAAGAGCACATTTTACCTAGTACAAATTTTTTTCAACATTGAAAAATTTTACCTAAAGTCACTTTTTTTAAGTCATTTTTTATTAAGTAGGTAGTTTTTTTTCTCTCCAAGAAATTAATATCAAAATTTTCACTTTTTTTGCTATAAAAGAATTGATACAAAAATGAACACTTTGTGCTCTAAAAAATTTTTCTACAAGAAGAATGCACCCCCCCCCCCCCCCCCCTCCAAAAAAGTAAATTTTTTTGTGATAAAAAAAATGATAATTCTTCCTGGGAGAAAGAAATTAATTTTTTTCTGTAAAAATAATAGATTTCTTTAATCTGAAAATGAGAGATAGAAGTTTTTGCAAAAACATTTTCTCTTAGAATTTGGAAAATTTCTTCATTTCAAAAAGATGTGATAAAACAATAAACATTTTTATCAGAAATATTTTTACTCCAAAGAATGAGAATTTTTTAACTTACTTAATGCAAACAATAGCCATCATTTTTTTTTTAAATTCGGCTAAAAAGGATAAATTTTTTACCTGAAAAAAAAAATTGATTCACTCAAAAAAAAAAATGAGATAAAAATTTATACTTAGGTAGGTAGTTTTTCTCAGGACATTATTTTTCTCTAATGATGAGAAATTTTTTCTCTCTAAACAACAGATTTTTTTCTCGCAAAAATTAAATAATTTTTAAAAATCCCCGAGCAGCACTATCGACAAATTATCGAAATAAAAAATCGACAGAATATCGAATTCGATAAAGTGTCGCGTTAGTTCCGCATAAATCGTGAAATTATCTTTCGATATATAGATAGATTATCGACGAATTATAGTTAGCAAAAATTTCAAGATTATAGTATGATATTTTATCGATAATATATCTATAATATCGAAAGATAATTTCACGATTTAGGCGGAACTTTATCGAATTCGATATTCTGTCGATTTTTTATCGATTTTTTATTCCGATTTTTCGTCTTTTACTAGCTTTTTTCTATAATTAAAAATCATTAATTAGCATAATTAATACATTAAACTATGCCTAAACACATTATTCATGTTGCGGTAAGAGGATCATTTCAGAAAAAGTCAAAAAAAATTATAAAAAATCTGCCAACCATGGGGCTTGAACCATCTACCTCCTGCATTGTAATCCTCTTCCTTAACCACTATGCCATACCTTATCGTTGAGGAATTAGCAATAAAACGCTTATAATAGGCAGTTTAGTACTTCCAGACGTGTTGGACTTAGAAAAATTTTCACCAATTTTTAAAATTTGGAAATAATTTCAAATATCGTCACAAAATCGTTGAAAAGTCGAATTCGAGAAATTTCAGATTATTTGTCGATAATGTAGTTTCAAATATCGCCACAAAATCGTTGAAAAATCGAAATCGAGGAATTTCATATTACGTGTCGATAATATAGTTTCAAATATCGTCATAAAATCGTTGAAAAATCGAATTCGAGAAATTTCAGATTACGTGTCGATAATAAAGTTTTAAATATCTTCACAAAATCGTTAAAAAATCGAATTCGAGAAATTTCAGATTATTTGTCGATAATATAGTTTCAAATATCGTCACAAAATCGTTAAAAAATCGAAATCGAGAAATTTCATATTACGTGTCGATAATATAGTTTCAAATATCTTCACGCAATCTTTAGAAAATCGAATTCGAGAAATTGCATATTATGTGTCGATAATATAGTTTCAAATATCTTTACAAAATCGGTAAAAAATCAGATTCGATAAATTTAATATAATCTGTCGATAATATAGTTTCAAATATCTTTACAAAATCGTTAAAAAATCGAATTCGATAAATTTAATATTCTTTGTCGATAATGTAGTTTCAAATATCTGCACAAAATCGGTGGAAAATCGGAATCGATAAATTTAATATTCTTTGTCGATAGTATCGTTGACGAATATCGTCATAAAATCTTAATAATATCGAATTCGATAGTATTTAGATTTTTTGCCTATAAAGTTGTACCGATAAATCTTTATAATATCGTGAGAACATCTATAGATTTTTAAACAATTTTTTATCGATACGTCACATCTTCCGATATTATCGATCGAGTGTGCCGCTCGGGTCATGAACTTTTTTGACGTTCTCCAACAAATTGAGATAGGTATTTTTTATTCGAAGGAAATAATTCGATTTTTTTTTCTTGCAATTCAAAAAATTCATATCTATTACCTACATATTCAAAAAAAAAAATCACAAATTTTTTGCTCCAAAACAATTGAGACAAAAAAAAGAAAAACTGATATTTTTTCTGAAAAAAAAATGAAAACTTTTTTCGAAGGAAATGAAGCTCCAAAAAATTTAAATTTCTTCTTGGGATTTAAAAATTTATACCTATTATTACGTAGGTAGGTAATCCAAAAAAATTAAAAAAAAATTACAACAAAACAATTGAAAAAAAACTTAATAGAATTTAAAAATTTATATTGATCCAAGAAATTTTTTTAAAATTTACTACAAAACAATTGAGAAAAAAATTTATATTTTTTTTGAAAAAAAGTACCTAAATACGAGTGATAAAAATACCTACCTAATAAAAAACAATTTATCCAAGGAAGTAAAGCTCCAAAAAATTGAAAAATTTTCTTAAACTGACTCCAAAAAAACATAAATTGAGATTTTTTTTTGCCTTATTCGAAGGAATTTTTTTTTCTTGGAATTTGAAAATTTATAACAATCCAAAAAAAATTTTAAAATTTTGCTACAAAACAATTGAGAAAAATGATAGGTATTGTAGTGGTTACTTATGGCCATCTCCCTAATAGGCAACACTTCTTAGGTAACATGTTAGGGTAACACTGCGACAGTCTCAAGTACTTGGGTACTGAGACTGTGAATTTGCAACGAGAGCCAGTTGGTTTCTCGATCAGCTCAATGGCTGTAGATCATGGGTAGCTGGGTGGTACACGCAGTAGCCTCGCGTGGCCCCCTTGTCTCCCATGTGGAACGCGGTAGTAGTTAATGTGGTATTTATATTAGTTGTAGCTAATGTGGTATCGTGGATTTATCCCGATGTGTTTATTTTGTCCAATAAATGATTTGACCAGGGTGACAGACTGTGTTGATTCATTTATGGGCAAGTAGTTAATGTGGTATTCTACACTAAAGTAGATCTTGAGTGATAGGATGATGGTATCATAAGGGTGTATTGATCGCTTCTAAAGGTAGGAACATGATCACCTACACCCCACTCATCCTAGACATTACAGTATTTTTTCTGAAAAAATAATAAAAAAAATAAAAAAAATTTCTCCAAGAAAACGAAGCTCCAAAAAATTGAGATTTTTTTTAATCCCAGAAAATTCAGAAATGTTTTTCTGAAAAAATTTATGAAATTTTTTACTCTAAAAATAATGTTGAAAAAAGTCGATATTTTTTCTCAAAAAATTGAGGGATTTTTTTTTTTCTTTGAAGATAAGAGATTTTTCTCCAAAATGTGAGTTTTTCTCCAAAAAACTAACAATAGGTAAAAAATATTTTTGCTTTCAAAAAATCTAAAGTGTTAATAAGTCGATACCTTCTGCTACCTTGACAGAAACTGGGGAATCGTCTTTTACAGCTGTCTGAGTTTTTACATAGGATTTCGGACTAACTACCTACGAAATTATGAATACCAAATACCAAATACTTTGAAGACGCGTATACAAAATCAAGCTTTGAAATAGAAATTTTTTGCCGAAACTAGCCAAACTACATTTTAAACACATCTCTGTTGAAACATTGTTCGAATTTCAGCCAAAGGCATTCTTTGCCAACGTGTTTCGTGTGTTTTTAGGAACAGGTTACGTAGTGCTCTTCTTGCATTTATGCTACCGATAAAAAATTGCAATCGTATCTACTTGATACGTCTTGTTGAATGGTTTCGGCTGACACCCTCACCTTACCCACTGGCACTACTTATAATAACCACAATGTAGGTACTCATTTTTTTCTGACCACTTGCAATGTGTTTCTATCATATTACTCTACTATTATAAAAAATTTAAATTATCGACATAGGTAATCGAGTTCAAAAACGTATTACGTATTATGATCACACTTACCTACAGTCGATTAAACCTCGTAATCAAAGCTTCATTTGATTCGAACATTAAGTTAGCCCCTCCCCTTTTAGAGGATAAGAAATTGTAAGTGATCTCGGAAACACGTGCTCAATTACTCAATTCAGTAATTTTTTTTTTCAATTTTTTTTTTTCATTTTGTGTCTAATTCGTGCGTGTTTTAATCACAATCGTGAGCAATAAAGCGACATTATGGACGATATTGCCCGTTGAACGCGAAAACGCGATTTTATTTCAATCGTTCGATAGGTCTATGGTGGGAACTTGAGGTTATGAGCCTCTTGTAGGCCAAGGTTGTATCGACATATCTCGTTACTCTTTATGTACGTATTTTGTCAAACATCACGATGGAGTACCCAGCAGGAGGTGTGAGGTTACTATTTTTGATTGAGATAGATTTTTCACTCTCATTTTTCGCGTGATTTCTTGGTCGTAAATATTTTCAAATACGTGCTTCGTGTTATTATTTTTTTACAAACTTCATATAAAAAGTAGATCTAACTAGAACTATTTCAAAGTCGATTGGTATATGAATGTTTGCAACACTCGTTGCACCATGTCAGTGAATACCAATCCAACGTAAAAATTTTGTAAAAATTGGTACAAAAATTGTACATATAAGAAATGAAAAAAAAAAAGAAAAATCAATAGTAAAACGCATTAATAAATCTTTCTGTGGGCTTTAGGTACTTTTTCCCTCGTTCGAGGTAGGTAAATAATAATTTTAAACGAAATTAAAAAATGTACCTAGAATTAGAAAATAGTCGAGTCGAGTGCCACAATATACAATATGGCTCACCTCGTTCCTTTATATTAGTTGTTTTCAATTTCCTTTTTTTTTGCGGTGTGTAGAACCACCCCTCATATCTTTATCCAGTACAAAACGTGGGTACCTTACTCTATATGCATGCTTGCATCTTACAGCAGGCCGAGGAGTTTCGTACCTGTAGGCTTTTTTCTTACTATAACAACGATAACATCTTTTTGTCAGCGTTTAAAAACCACTTTTACAAGGGATTCACCCTCTTTCTCCCCTTTTTTTACACGGGGTTTGGTTTATTCGAGAATAGTCACACTTGGAGTATTCTTTTCTGTAGTATTGAAAAACTCCCCTTTCACGTATGAAAGGTAACAAGAGATGCAACATAATTCAATAACAGTTTCAGCCTTACTCTTGACCTCGGACAATAACCGGAGTATTTTTCTTACCGATTTAAACACAAACGATCTCTCGACTGTCAATAATTTGTGATTTTAAGCGTAATTCTTGCTTTTTTCACCGACGTGACCTTGTAAAGGCAGCAGCCCGTTCAACATTTTTTTCCCCTCTCTTTATCCTTGTATCATTATGTGCTCATCGTGACGTGAATACGACATCAAAATCTCATCATACCTGAGTCAAGTATCACTTCAGCGGTGTTATCTTAATTTTATATAATGACAGATATTGAAACCGCCTTAGTGCGGGGCTACAATTCGGTTTTAGACTTATGTACGAGTCGTGCAGAAGTGCCACCGAGGTAGTCGTGAATCTACAAGTTTTGAATTGAAAATATTCATACATATGTTTCTTTTATTCTTCAGAAAGGTACCATCAGCTTGCAAAATTATGCATTCAAAATGACCGTTGAAATTTTGCAAATTGAGAGTTCATGTTTTTACGAAAGCATCAGATGAGTGACTGTGGCGGGGGGGGGGGGGGGGGATTGAAATTGGGAAAAAAACTGAGCCAGCAGTGTGGCTATACAAGTAAATTTTTTCAAGAGGAAAAGGCGGATGTGGGAGTTTTTTTTTTAGTATTTTCAGCATTAACAAAAGAAGTTGCATGTTCCCTAAAAAATTCTATGAAAACAAATTTTTTAGTACCTCTTGAAAAAATTCCTACACTTGAACAGTTTTTTATGATGAAATCGCTCAAAAAACCACGTAAAATTTTTCTAGAAGAAAATATTTTCAAAAAAGTTTTAATTTTTGAAGCTATTAAAAAAAAAATTCCTAAAAAATTGAATTTAAAATCTGATTTTTGAAAAAAAAATGTAAAAAATTTCAATAAGATTTCTAAATGTATCTATGTAAATTTTAGCAAAAATTCGCATCAAGCATTTTGTACTTACAATATAATTTTTTTTATTTTTTATAAATTTTTGCTAAATCAAGGGTGAGTGCACTACACCAATCGAGAGTGAGTGCCGTACACCAATTGAGGGTGAGTGCAGTACACCGAGGGTGAGTGCAATACACCGAGGGTGAGTGCAGTACACTGTTCGAGGGTAAGTGCAGTACACCAATCGAGGGTGAGTGCAGTACACCGAGGGTGAGTGCAGTACACCGTTTGAGGATAAAAAAAAAGGTATTAATTTTGGCAATTTTTGAATATTTAAAAATCTCCTAAATTTGGTGATTTGTAAATTTTAATAAATTCTTGAAGTTGGACTAATAATTTTTAAAATGTAGCTAAATTTTCAGCAAGAAAATTATTCGGCAAATTTCCGAATTCTAAGTAAGTAGGTAATAGGTATAGGTATAGGTAAATGAATTTTTGTAAAATAGGTAAATTGGTAAAAATTTTTAACATTTGATAAAAATCTGTTATTTGAAGAATTTTCAAAATTTGATCAAATTTCGAAACTTGGTATTTTTTATTTTTTATAAGTTTTTGAAATTCGATCAATTTTCAAAATTTACCTGCAACCTAAATTTTTATACAGTTTGAGTGAGGGTCAATCGGCTCACGAGCTGAATTTCAAATTTTTCAGACTTACGATTTGTGATGGTAAAATACTTATATGATTTTAGAGCTGGTATCATCAATCCTTTGCCTAACCCTTGTAGGATGGTGCCTTGAAGTATGTGATTCTAAGTTTAAAATGCCGTCTCCGTTAGTTTCCTTTTTAGATTTTTGTGCAGGTGGGGGGTAATACGTAAAAATTCAAAAACCCAATTTTCACCTCAATTCATTCATTTTTCACGATTTTGGTTTTTTTTTTCATACCGAAGTTTAACATGAAATACTTGTAAAATGTGAATTTTTCAATTTTGATCAAAATGATTCCCGAGCGGCACACTCGATCGATAATATCGGAAGATGTAACATATCGATAAAAAATCGTTTGAAAATCTATAGATGTTCTCACGATATTATAAAGATTTATCGGTACAATTTCATAGGCAAAAAATCTAAAAACTATCGAATTCGATATTATTAAGATTTTATGACGATATTCGTCAACGATACTATCGACAAAGAATATTAAATTTATCGATTCCGATTTTCCACCGATTTTGTGCAGATATTTGAAACTACATTATCGACAAAGAATATTAAATTTATCGAATTCGATTTTTTAACGATTTTGTAAAGATATTTAAAACTATATTATCGACAGAGTATATGAAATTTCTCGACTTCGATATTTTACCGATTTTTTGACGACATTTGAAACTATATTATCGACAGATTATATTAAATTTATCGAATCCGATTTTTTACCGATTTTTTGACGATATTTGAAACTATATTATCGACAGATTATATTAAATTTATCGAATCCGATTTTTTACCGATTTTGTAAAGATATTTGAAACTATATTATCGGCACATAATATGCAATTTCTCGAATTCGATTTCCTAACGATTGCGTGAAGATATTTGAAACTATATTATCGACAGATTATATTAAATTTATCGAATTCGATTTTCTAACGATTTTGTGAAGATATTTAAAACTTTATTATCGACACGTAATCTGAAATTTCTCGAATTCGACTTTTCAACGATTTTGTGACGATATTTGAAATTATTTCCAAATTTTAAAAATTGGTGAAAATTTTTCTAAGTCTAACACGTCTGGAAGTACTAAACTGTCTATTATAAGCGTTTTATTGCTAACTTCTCAACGATAAGGTATGGCATAGTGGCTAAGGTAGAGGAATACCATGCAGGAGGTTGGGTGGCAGATTTTTTATAATTTTTTTTTACTTTTTCTGAAATGATCCTCTTACCGTAACATGAATAATGTGTTTAGGCATAGTTTAATGTATTAATTATGCTAATTAATGATTTTTAATTATAGAAAAAAGCTAGTAAAAGACGAAAAATCGGAATAAAAAATCGATAAAAAATCGACAGAATATCGAATTCTATAAAGTGTCACGAAAGTTCCGCCTAAATCGTGAAATTATCTTTCGATATTACAGATAGATTATCGATAAAATATCTTACTATAATCTCGAAATTTTTACTAACTATAATTCGTCGATAATCTATCTATATATCGAAAGATAATTTCACGATTTAGGCGGAACTAACGCGACACTTTATCGAATTCGATATTCTGTCGATTTTTTATTTCGATAATTTGTCGATTGTGCTGCTCGGGTTGCTTTTTTTTTTTTTTTTTTTTTTCGAATTTAGTAAAATATCTTAATTGTGAAAAATTTGTGAAAATTAGTATAGTAGGAATAATACCTTACCAAATTTCGTTTTCAAAATTGCTTTGAAAAAAATATTTTTGAAAATTTGTCAAAAAAAATTGAAAAAAAAATTGCATAGTTACTTACTGAAAAAAAAAACGAATCTAAAATAATTCAATTTTGTATATTTGTATTTGAGTATTAGAAATATTTTTGGAAGGAAATGTTGAAAAAATGGTAATCTACCAAAACACGAACGAAATTAATTGTCAACATTTCAAAAAGTGGAGATCCTTCTCACGTCACTCATTTTTCAAAAACTCAAGCGATGAAAATTTTCCATCCAACTTATTGCGATTTTTTTCATCTTGAACTGCACTCGGGTCAACGTACAACGTACACTTTCGTCACAAACAGTCAGTTTCTCTTCGCTGTTAAATACCGCAGGTATGTCATACGTCTGCCCGTTAAAATTAATCGCCGATCTTTAACCTACATGCAGAAAAAAAAGAGCATCTAAGCATGTATAGCGAGCAAAATCATCTCATCGATTATATAATGCAGAAAAAAATAGCATATTCGGCACCTGTTGAAAGCCGCAGCCGCGTCTAGTCGACATATTTCAAGGTTAGCGCATACCTAACACGGGAGGCAAAAGCAGTAGAATCAAGATAACAGTGAAGTTTACTTTATCGCTTATGTAAACCATATGTCGTGATTAAAACTACTGGATTACTTTGGCTGTGATGGCTGGCTCGTTGGTTTGAAATTTATTTCAAAACGCAGGCTATAATAAAGAATAACGTTATAATTGAAATTTGTCGTCTGTATTATGCGCACAGTTCAAAGGTGTGTGGTAGTGCAAAAATGGACGAGAAATCTACTTCGGTAAGCAAGCTCGAGTGCGATTCAACGAGTATGTGGGTCAGGCTTGTATGAAATAGGTACCTATATATATGTGCGTGCATCCCGCAGTTCGGTGAAATTCACCAAAAATTTACGCTTGTCGATTTCCTTCCTACGAATGATTCCCTTTTCGGAATGGTTTTAATTATGTAAAAATTATTGACGAAATTTTTTATAACTTCATTTCTAAAATATACGAGTAAGTGTTAATATGTAAGCTGCATTAGAGAGGGAAGCACCTTCGAGATTTGTACGAGATAATTGGGTTGTGTGATATGTTGTAAACGACATACGGTTTACTTGTAGTCGACTCTATCGTCGTCATCGAAGAAAATAAGTACTTAACTTCCAAATTAATTAACATATATCAAAATAAATAGGGGTCCGAAGCGGTTCTATGGGTATATCGAGGTACCATAAAATCTGTTTACTTTTTTTTTGAACCAGCCGCATCGATCATAGATGTTGATGGCGCCTAAACCTTTTTTTCTAATTATTAACATATGCAATGTTCGTCTTGTGTAAACCTTCCTTATTGACGGTCAATGGTTTTATTTTTTTTATTTTTACTTCTTATGCCGGCTCATTCCGACATAGAGCTTTAGCACATTTAATTGATGCTTCCGATTCGATTATGTAACTGCACATTTCCGAACTGCGAACAGGTTCTGCATCGGATAAAGCGCATTCTAGTCTACTTATTGCATTTCAGATGATGCAATTCCGTCAACTTTCCATATTTTGCAATTGTTCTAACACTCCGCTGGTAAGCTTCGAAATTCTCGACTGTTGTGCAGAAAAATGCTCGCCATTCGCTAATCACACCATAAACTGAATACATTTGAATATTTTGTCGCCTTCGTTCATATTATTCCATAGTTTCGTGAAAAAATATACAACTTTGCGCGTAATCACAAAGGAAAAATCGTGAACGTGGTGTGAAGAAATGCATGTTGAAACAAGGTTTTGTCGTGTATGTTTCTATGTTTTTGCTTTAGTTTTTTTTTCTTTTTTCATTCAAGATTGGTATTTTTATATATGTTTAGAATATATTTATGTAGTTGAAAAGTTAGCCTCGTTTAAGATACGCTCGATATGAGTTTCATTTCGAA
This sequence comes from Balanococcus diminutus, assembly GCA_959613365.1. Lineage (NCBI taxonomy): Eukaryota > Metazoa > Arthropoda > Insecta > Hemiptera > Pseudococcidae > Balanococcus > Balanococcus diminutus. The sequence goes on along the minus strand of OY390715.1, from coordinate 29,341,552 downwards.
ATAAACAATACGTAATTTTTTAATGAGATGGATATTTTTCATGATTCCAGAGCGACAATGTAGAAATGAGGGCTGATAGGTCGACTGAAAGGCTATAAAAATAATTTAACTCGTTTAAAAAAACATTATCCTAAGAAGATGTGTTCGAATAAGTAATCACTTTTTAAGTGAAATGATGTCTTGGAAGATGAGAAAAATTCGGCAGACGCGAAAATGAAATGAAATAAGCCCTTTAATCTAGATGCTTGTAAGTTGTCACGTTCTTTTGTAATATTTTTGTCAGTTACAGGGCTGGATTTAAAGTGGGGCATGAGATGCTCAGACACAGGGCCTCTGACAATTTTAGTATGTCTATAGGGCCTATATGTATCCTTATTTTTCAATTTGGGGGAGAGGATTCAGAATATTTTGAGTAAAAAAATCTTTCTTTTTTTTGAGCCAGCGTTTTTTCCCCTTCAATTTTATGGAAAATTAAAAACCTCCTTTTTTAGAGAAAAAAATTTCTGTTCACTTACTTACTTGTTGGGAAAAAATATCTCCGATTTTCTAGAGTAAATATTTACGAGTAGACATCAAATTTTTGGAAACAAAAAACCTTTTATTTTCTCAAAAGAAAAAAAATCTCATTGAAAAAATGTACCTATATGTCCCAATTTTTTAAAGTAAAAATCTCCTAATACTTCATGTTTACCTAGTAAAACTTCTGTCATTTTGCTTCAAAGTTATAATCGTTCCCAAACAATTTGGTAATCATTTCCTAAAAGTCTGGTTATCATTCCTGCGAAACACTGTAATCATTTCCGTGAAACTCAGTAGTCATTCCCAAACAATCTGGCAATCATTCCCAAACAGTTAGTTCGTGGAGTAGACCTCCTAATACCTTATATTCGCTTAGTGAAACTGATGTTGTTTTGTTTCAAAATTATAATCATTCCCTCAAAACACGGTAACCATTCTCGTTAAACGCGGTAATCATTCCCGATCTATCGGGTAATCATTCCCAAACTGTTAGTTAAAAGAGCATACCTCCTAATACTTTATATTTACTTAGTAAAACTGCTACTTTTTTGCTTCAAAATAAGAATCATTCCCGCAAAACACGGTAATGATTCCCGCAAAACATGGTAATGATTCCCGTGAAACGCGGTAATCATTACCTAACCATCTCTGGCACCTATTCGTTCTAAAACATTATTGGTTAATGGAAGTAGACCTCCTTCATATTTACCTGTATTTTACCAAGTAAAACTGCTGCTATTTTGCTTAAATTTTTGCAATCATTCTCCAACTGCCTTGGAAGCATTCCTGATTTTGGAAGGAAAATCTGTTTTTGAAGATAAATCTCTGTCTTTTGAGGGAAAATCTAGGGTTTTTTTTTTATTAGAAAAAATCAAAAAATAACGCAAGCATTGTTTTATCAAATTTATGAAACTAAATATCATTAAGGTACACTTCTTTGAAGAAATTTTTTTTGATTTTGTATTGGAATGAAACATTTTCCAAACTTTTTGGAGATAAAAAAATGTATCAACTTTTTTGGAATAAAATATCTTCTCAATTTCTTTAAAATGAAAAAGTAATTTTTTTTGAAAAATTAGAAAAATAATAATACTTACCTATCAATAGATTTTTTTTTTTTTGAAATTACAACTTTTCAATTTTCATCCACTATTGGAAGATAAAAAATCTCTTTGCTTTGTGAAGTTTTCGGAGTGAAATATTCTTGATTTCTCAATTTTTTAATGCAAAAACAGTTCACAAATTAAAAAAAATAAAAAATAAAAAATATAGGGATACCTAATTCTTTTTTAATTTCTTCTAATGAAAAAAATCTTCACATTCTTTGGGTTAAAATATATCCAAATTTGTTGAGAGAAAATCATTTTTTGAAATATAAAAATCTTTCAATTTTTTGGAGAAAAAAGTTATGGCCTCTGTCAAAATTTAGGCCCCACATAGTAAATTCCTAAATCCAGTAGTGCTCAGTAATTTGGTATTAGTTACGCGTATTACATCGACCAGTGAAACAATCAAATGCATAAGGTCTTTTGAAAGGTTTTCTTTGATACCTTAGTATCTATTTTGATGAATAATGTGGACTGGAAGTTCGCGGACCATTGATTTTAAAGCGAGGTTGAATTAGCCACGATCCACGACCATGAAATATTAATAAAACTGCGTACTGTACCTTATGATTATGAAGAGAATGTGACCATAAGAATCTATCGTACAATTGATTAAATTTTTCACATGGTTATCGTTGTTTCCTAAAAATTAAAACCAAGCTTCCGTTCTTACTTCTCACCATTCATTAGGTATATGCTTAGTTTCCGGTATATTATTGTTCGTTCAATTTTCAGAGTTCTTTCATAATGTCGAAAACTTGTGAGATTTAACGCCTTCGATGCGGTTGATTCGAATAAGTATTTCACGTTTGGTATTTCGGTAGAGCTAGCATAACAGAAAGTTCCACCAAGTCAATGCCCCAGGGCCGGATTTAGGAAAAAAATGCCCCAGGACCATATAATTACTGAAGGCCCTCTTGCCTCTTTAATCCCCTCCCCCCCCCCCCCATCACAGTAATTGAAGTACACGTTTTCATTTTATTTCTTAGGTAAATACTAATAAAATCAAACTTAATAATTAATTCTAAATTAAAGACACGCGTCGAGATTTTTTAATAGCGAAACTTTCAATTAGATCGTCAAAGTTTAATTCGCGAAGTATGTCGTTTTCGGAACTCAACATCACCAAATTTTGTATTCCCTCCCCAGAATATTAATCCATACGCCATGTTGGACTGGAATAATCCGTAATATGCTAGCTTCAGTGTTTGTAAATTTACCAAATTTTTTAGTTGCCATAAGAGGAAATTTATTGAAGAAAGTTTTCTAGAAAGTTGGTCCACATGAGTGTTCTAGCCTAATTGAGACTCTATGTGAACTCCTAAAAATTTCAAGCAATTTACTTTTTTGACTGGTACTTGTATATCTAAATTTTGCACCCCTGATCCAAAACACATCATATTTGTTTTACTTACGTTAAGTGTCATTCTATTTGGGAAAGTGTTCATCAACCATTTTTTTAGAAAAAATTTCAATGAAAAGTTTTGAAAAAATTTGGGAGAAAATCAAGATGAACGATTTGAAAAAAATCTAATCCGCGATTCACTTGGAAAATCTAGGCATAGAAATGAAATCGATGAAAATTATTAGGAAAGTTTAAATAAAAAATTGAAAAAAAAAATCAGAACAATTTCGATGAAAAATCTGAAAATTAATTCAATTAGGTAGAATTTCACAATTTACATGGAAAACTTTTTATACAAGTTTGAAAAAATTGAAAATAGGGATTCATACTGATTTTGAATTTGTTTCGTTTTTTCAACCCGATATAAGGTTTCTAGAGTCATAATTTTGAGAAAAATGTCGTCAATTTGTTGAAATCAAAATTTTATCAGTGGAAAAATTTTATTCAATTAATTTTTGTTCATTTCAAGCTAATTTTGCAATTTTTTTCAATTCTTGCTGACTTTGCATTTTTTTTAAACCCTGCAACTCTAAGGTTTCTCGAGTATTAATTTTGTGAAAAATAGCAATTTTGTGGAAATTTGAATTTATGAGTGAAAACATTTTATTTTATCAATTTTCGTCCAATTCGAGCTAATTTTGCACTTTTTTTTAATTTTTGCGGAATTTGCATTTTTTTGTTTTTTTTACCTGTACAACTTTAGGGTTTCTTGAGTGATAATTTTGAGTTGTGTTAAAAATCACCTAACTTATGCGACGAAAAGTGCGCATGGGTAGATATTCGTATACACGTCTGGCGCCACTCCGATAAAACCGGCGAAAACAGCTGACTGCGTTTGATGCGTGTCGTTTAATTTGAACGAGAGTTATGAAAATCAGTATGAAATATCTTTTCACCATCTGAGCGTCCGTACTTTGCATACCCGCGTAATAACTGTAATTTTCAATTTTTAAGTGATCTGCCGGTAGCCCCTTTTCAGTGAAGGGCCCCTGTTGATGATGGGCCCCAGGGCCATGGCCCCGCTGCCCCCCCCCCTAAATCTGGGCCTGCAATGCCCTTTGCAAAAGATACAAATTGGGTATATATTTTTTAAAGTGATATACCTTCTTCAAATATGAAAAACAAGCTCACTTCCGCAAAACAAAGTCTCTTTAAGAAACAATTTTTTCATTAAATAACATACGCCTACATCGCCGAAAGGAACCACGTTCTTGGAGCACTATGAACCACAGAAGTCATTACCATATCGTGATGAAAATATCGACATTAGAATTAACTTTCAGTGTCACGAATGAAGTTCATTATATTCAAACCAGCCAGTTTAGCTTTCTTACCACCAGCACACACAGAATGTTTTTTCGTCTAAATGTTTTTAACCAGTTTTCTGTCACCTTTTTTCCTGATTCCATTCCTATACTATATTATGCAGGTAAAATACCTATAGTCGATTCATTTACACGAGTATTTCTTTTTTATTCTTTTCAAAAATAAAAAAAAGAGCTCGGTCGTAATGCTCATATACACTTAGTATATGTGGTAACAATTTGTCAAGCAAATTGTAACCATTTGTACACGTAATGCACTGACATATCACATGGGTTTTTTCTCTGTTACATTTTCGAGCTTAAGTTGTTTGGATTACGTGTTGGTCTCTTTTTTCCATCGTAACCGCATTTTCGGCTTTATATGTTCTCACGGTGATGCACGTGAAAAAGCTCCACTTTTGAAATTTTATTTACATTTGAACGACGGTGAAGTCTGATGCTGACGTCGCGTTGTGTTGTACCTACCACGTATGTGAAATGTTACCTGGATAATCTGGCCGACGTTGAAGGGTTACAACGAGAGAGAGAGTCTGTTAATTGAGATTTTTTCAGCCGATTTTACCGCATTGTTTGCGAGTATGTTGTGTTTAACTTTTAATGTATACGGGGTGGGATGTCAGAAGAGAGACAATTGCGGAATAACCTGGAGCAAAATGATTTAGTAAAGTGTGCCAGACCTTACAACTCGCGCGAAGGGTTCGCGAATTTATCTTGTATTTTTTGGAAGCGTAGTTAGGTTGAAGGATTGCTCTAGGATATTGTTATACTTCATCAAGTTTTATGTGCTTTTCCCCTAGAAAATGAGGGAAACGTTTGTTGTGCAGATTCAACAAGTATTTGTGAAAATACATAAGTTAAATGACCAAAGTGTGACTAGTAAGAAATGCCAAGTGTCGGATTAATACCGGGTGCCCGATTATATCTGGCACACCTCATGACATTTTTTCAATAAGTTGGTAACATTGATAAAAGAAAACAAATGCCGATTGGTCAATTCTGTAGAAATGTTACCAACTTATTGAAAAAATGTCATGAGGTGTGCCAGATATAATCGGGCACCTGGTATATTTTATGCTCTGCGCCAGGAAGATATGTCATCCGCCATCTCGTCATTCCCATCCCCTAATTTTGATACAGAGCTATGAAGATCTGAAAAATTGGTGTTTAAAACAAATTTTATGAGAATTCAAGTTTGAATAAAATATATATTTTTTTTTTAATTTGAATTTTTTTACTGAAAAATATTTTGAACATTAAGAAAGTAGGTAATTTTGAAAATTACAAAAATGTTTTAGACTTTTCAACTAGAAATTAGTCGGAAAAGAAGTGTTCTCCAATGAAATCAGAACATCAAAAAAATAAAATGATCAACAAGTTTAACATGGATATGGCTCATCTTGGGAGGGAGGGAGGGGGTTCCCTGAAAATTTGTGTGTCAGGTTTTTCATTAATGATGTTTTTTTGAAATGATGTTGGATTATTGAAAAAATGAAATTAATGCTTTCAACTTCAAAATATTATTTTGAATTTTTATTTACTTACTTGCTTGTATAAAATATGTAAGTTATATTTTTTTTTAAAATAGGTATCTAGTTCATCAATGGATATTAGGTAGGTAGTTTGTTAAGCTTTTGAAAACTTGTATAAAATTTTGAAAAAACTAATATGATTCAAAGAAAAATGTAGTGTGTAATCCAAATACTTAGTTAAAAAGTCTATTCTTTGGCGTATGACAATAAGATATAACTGTATGCTAATGCTAATACGTCAGATTGTCAGCTCGAGCTCAAAGAGTTGGTGTTTTAACTATTTTTTCAAACTAAGAGAATCAGTTTTGCACAAAAAATCTCTTTGAAAAAATTTCAATTTTCAAAGTGTATCATATATCTACCTTGGTCTTCCTAATACATTATATTTACCTAGTAAAACTGCACATATTTTGCTTCAAAATTATAATCATTCCCGCAAAACTGGGTAATCATTCCCATGAAACACGGTAATCATTTCCACAAAACGCGGTCATCATTCCCAAACCATCTGGTGATCATTTGCAAACATTTTGTTACTGGGAGTACCCCCTAATACCTCATATTTACCTAGTAGAACTGATGTTATTTTGTTTTAAAATAATAATCATTCCCGCAAAACGCAGTAATCATTCTCGTGAAACACAGTAACCATTCCCGTGGAACGATGTAATCATTCCCGTGATATGAGGTAATCATTCCCAAACAATTTTCTACTGGGAGTAGACCTCCTAGTACCCTATATTTACCTAGTAAAACTGATGCTATTTTGCTTTAAAATAATAATTCCCGCAAAACGCAGTCATCATTCACGTGAAACACGGTAATGATTCTCGTGAAACATGGTAATGATTCCCGTGAAACAAGGTAATCATTCCCCAACAGTTTTTTACTGGGAGTAGACCACCTAATACCCTATATTGACCTAGTAAAACTGCAGTTATTTTGTTTCAAAGGTATAATCATCCCCGCAAAACAAAGTTATCATTCACACGAATCACTTTCCCATGAAACACCATAATCATTCCCAAAAAGTATGTTTCGAATTGTTTTACTTAATAATTTACAACTCTTCATTTTTTTCAAATATCTTATTTCTTCACAATTTCTTAATTTTCATTTTTTTCACAATTTATAATTTTTTGATATTTTGATTGACTTTCAATTTTTTCAAATATTTCTGAATATTTTGATTATCTATTTGCCTATTTAAAATAATTTCTCCAAATATTTCAATTTCTTTATACCTATTTACCTATGTACTTATAATTTTTTTTAAATTTTATATTCCAAATTTCTAAATTAATTTACTTTTAAATTTTTTGGTTCCGCCAGTTTTCCCCCTTTTTATGATTCTTAATATTTTTTATTTCTAAATAATTGTGATTTGAACAAGATTTTAAAAAAAAACGGTTGGACAAAAATTTCAATGTTTTTTTTATCTATCAAATTACTCGACCAACATATTATTAAGACCTTTAAAAAAATTATAAACTTTACTTTTAAGAAAATTCATTCAAAATTGTTCTCTATTTAATTACAAAATTCAAAAACCCTTGATGTTCACATGCCCACTCCCCCCTCTACCTACATATTTTGGTTTTACTTCTTTTTTTTTTTCAGCGTTGCAATACTTCTTCGATGTTTTTTAGCATAGTATATGCTTTTGCGATGACCAAAATGGAAAAAAACGACACCAAAATCCGACAGGAAAATCCGACACCAAAATCCGACAGTTGGGTTAGGTTAGATTAGGTTAGGTTTGGATGACATAAAAAAACTTAGAAAATTTTTAATAAATTCGATTTTTTAGACATTATGTCAGACATTCTGAAACTTGGAATTTTATTTAGGAAGATGACTTTCAGACAGTTTTTCAGACATTATGAAACTTGAAAAAAAAAATTTTATTATACTTTTTTTTAAAGAAATTTTTAATGAATGACTTTTGGACATTTTGAAACTTAGAATTTTTTTTAGAAATTCTATGACTTTTAGGTTTTTTGTCAGCCATTCTGAAACTTGTTTTCTATACTCTTTAACTGGAAGTAGTTTTTCCTAAATGTTTTTCAATGAAGTAAATTTTTAAAAAATCCTTTTTTTTGAAAAATTGTGTTTTTAGTAAAATTTTCAAAATGTTTGTTATTTTTCAACAAGTTTTTGAATTTTGACTCTCTAGCTGATAATAATATACTTAGGTATTTAAAAACTGTTCTGAAATTATACAAAATTAATTCCTCTATTGTTTTTTCAGAAAATTTGTGGCTTTAGTAAATTTAAAAAAAAATCAATTTTAAAAATCAGAAGTTTAAACAAAATTTGAAAAAATTATCAATCTTTATCAAAATTGTGTGTATCTAATTTTTTTTAGAAATTGTTTTCGAAAAAATAATAATTGTGATCTAAAATAAACACAATAAAAAATAGGTAGGTACAATTAACACAAATAAATACTGAGTGAGCTCATCAAGAATAAAATAATAATTCAACCCCTCACTGTTCTCGTAGATACCAACATAATTTTTTGAAAACCAATCCTGAACGAAAATATCTATTCCAACCTCGCAAACCACATACTCGCAGTCACATCTACCTGCATAACCAAATTTCAAATCGCATTACCGTCGCTACCAAACGTCCGCCCATTGCTCATTCGAATGCAATTACGGAGTAAAAATGAGAAAGAAAAAAACTCGAGCTCTAATCTCGCGAGTATCTTGAACCTTAATTCCTTTAGCCTTGTACCCATTCTTTCGTCTAAGTTGAAAGCTTAATAACGAAGAAGAGAGGAAAAGGTACGAAAAAAAATCAATGCACAATTGATTCGAAGATTTAATAATATCTTATTGTTGGAACGCGGTAAAATTTAATCGCCTTTATCGCGTAATTCCGCGCCTCTCACGTTTCCAAGCCATCAGGTTAATATCACGCAGACTGCGAGTAAGATTATTGTAAACTAGACTATAAATTAAACAATTTAGTATTCAACCAGATGACAAGCTACCCTGATTCAATAGACGGTTGGAGAAAAAAATTGCCGAGAATGTTGCGAAATACCTACTCGGGTCTCCAGTGGCACACTCCTGTCCTGTAGTATGCGCAACACAATGCTCTCGAAACGACTAATTATCGTTCAACTATTCCAATCAACGAAGAATTCACGTATGTAAGAGTTCGACTCGAGAGTCTCGTTGTGCATTTTAGACTTGTAGAGAGAGTAGAAATTTTGGCTAGGGATTATTGTAGGTACCTAGTGTAAGTTTATCTTCTAGAGTGTAGTAGATAGACATCGTAAAGCTTTACGTATATATTTTTCCGAATTTATTGCATGGAATAAAATTTAGGTCTAAGGAGGCCGTAGTTGCAAGTGGTAAAAGAAGGGATAGATGAAGAGTATTTTGAGTAAATCACGTTTTAAAAAAAAGCCATGTTGTAAACCTTGCTCTTAATGATACCATAACAAGTTTTAACAACTTGGACGCGTTTTAAGTTGATTAACTTCTAAAAAGTATCGTATCGCCGAATCCGAGTTTAAAACGAAGATACCACTCGCGAACCGACGTTTTGCCAAAATACACTTCGCCAGCTCCCCTTCAATGTTACGACGTTAATTAGTTAATATAATTTTTATTAGTTTTAAATAATTACGATTTTAAGCGGTGCGGGTACAAGGTTCAGCAGGTACCATTCACTTGTTGAAAATGCGATCGACTGACGACTTTTTGGCGGTTTTTACGAAGGACTATATCGTGACCAGTACTTGAAATGTAAATAAATCATTCATTCTCTTCCTGATGGCACTTTCATCGATTCCATGCACCAACGTATGTAAAACCGGTTGAAAAATATAAATAAAAAGGTTAATCGAGCCAAACATATCGCGAGCTCCTCGTTCGAGTAAAATTAATATCTCCTTATTCTCAGGCTTCGTTAAAAAATAAACATGAACCTTTTAAAAAAATAACATACGTATTCACTAAGTAATATTTTACGAGCGTTATTCATCTTCGTAATTAAGTAATAGCGTATATTGTATGACTGAAGGGGTGGTCTGAATACTTTAGACAATTTTCTCCTGTCTTGTAATATGTTTCCGTTTTTAAACATACTTTGTACGTATCGCATTCGCAGGCCGCAACTGCAACAACCGTGTCGTCGACTCTCCTGTGACAGAAATTTAATCTCCATGTTTCGGCCCAGGTGGTATTAATCAATGTTCTAAACCGAGCAAAAAGGTAGAAATTTCTTGAGACATAATAGTCGCATTTTGAAGGTACGCTAAGGCAGTAGTGTGGCTGAAGGGGCAGACACCTTTGCTATGAAAGAGAGAGAGAAAAAGTAAAAATTAAGTTTCTATTATGCACAATCTTGATGAAAATTTTTGTAAGAGCTCATACCCGAGCAGCACAATCGACAAATTATCGAAATAAAAAATCGACAGAATATCGAATTCGATAAAGTGTCGCGTTAGTTCCGCCTAAATCGTGAAATTATCTTTCGATATATATATAGATTATCGACGAATTATAGTTAGTAAAAATTTCGAGATTATAGTAAGATATTTTATCGATAATCTATCTATAATATCGAAAGATAATTTCACGATTTAGGCGGAACTTTCGTGACACTTTATAGAATTCGATATTCTGTCGATTTTTTATCGATTTTTTATTCCGATTTTTCGTCTTTTACTAGCTTTTTTCTATAATTAAAAATCATTAATTAGCATAATTAATACATTAAACTATGCCTAAACACATTATTCATGTTACGGTAAGAGGATCATTTCAGAAAAAGTCAAAAAAAATTATAAAAAATCTTATCTACCTCCTGCATGGTATTCCTCTACCTTAGTCACTATGCCATACCTTATCGTTGAGAAGTTAGCAATAAAACGCTTATAATAGACAGTTTAGTACTTCCAGACGTGTTGGACTTAGAAAAATTTTCACCAATTTTTAAAATTTGGAAATAATTTCAAATATCGTCACAAAATCGTTGAAAAATCGTTCGACAAATTTCAGATTATTTGTCGATAATATAGTTTCAAAGATCGCCACAAAATCGTTGAAAAATCGAGTTCGAGGAATTTCATATTACGTGTCGATAATATAGTTTCAAATATCGTCACAAAATCGTTGAAAAATCGAATTCGAAAAATTTCAGATTACGTGTCGATAATATAGTTTTAAATATCTTCACAAAATCGTTAAAAAATTGAATTCGAGAAATTTCAGATAATTTGTCGATAATATAGTTTCAAATATCGTCACAAAATCGTTAAAAAATCGAAATCGAGAAATTTCATATTACGTGTCGATAATATAGTTTCAAATATCTTCACGCAATCGTTAGAAAATCGAATTCGATAAATTTAATATAATCTGTCGATAATATAGTTTCAAATGTCGTAAAAAAATCGGTAAAATATCGAAGTCGAGAAATTTCATATAATCTGTCGATAATATAGTATTAAATATCTTTACAAAATCGTTAAAAAATCGAATTCGATAAATTTAATATTCTTTGTCGATAGTATCGTTGACGAATATCGTCATAAAATCTTAATAATATCGAATTCGATAGTTTTTAGATTTTTTGCCTATGAAATTGTACCGATAAATCTTTATAATATCGTGAGAACATCTATAGATTTTCAAAGGATTTTTTATCGATACGTTACATCTTCCGATATTATCGATCGAGTGTGCCGCTCGGGTAACTATTTTAATTTTTTTTTTTCAATTTTGTAGATTAAAAAAAAATAGGAAAAAAATTATGTACAATTACATAGTTGATTTTTCATTTTTTAGAAAAAAAATCACAGACATATTATGAGCCTCGTCTTCATTGATTACTCGTATATCATTTATATCAATTGCTTTTTTTTGACAGATAATGAACTACTCAGAATGGAAGTCTGCTGATCTTTGAACGAAATTGGAGATATTCGTGATAAAAAATTTTAAACGCCTACAACATGTTGAATACAGCAGGTACGTACAATTTTTATTCAGCATTTTTTAAATCTAGAACTTTAGAAAACCTTCTTACCTACATAAAACAAAATTATATGCTAATTTTCAAAATAAGCAGAACCCTGGATTATTTTGAAAAATCTTATGAAATTATTAAAATTTAAATTCAATCGAAATTATAGATTTTTAAAAACCAATTTTAGTAAAATGATCAATTTTGAAAAAGGAAAGGTGTCTAAGCATTATTTTATAGGATTTCAAGAAAATTAGTTTTTTTTTTCTCTGAGAAAGTTAAAAAATCTTCACTCTGAATAGAAAAAAACAAAAATGAAAAAAATTGAAATTTTTTCATGTAAAACTCAGTTAAAGTTTTTCAGCTGTTTTCTGAACGATTTTATTTTTAAAAAAAATTGTGAGGTGAATTTTTCGAAGTAAAATAATTTCTTCCGATTTTTTTTTCTCTTTAATATAATTTTACTCGTCCTATTTAAAAAAATAAAATAAATAAAAATAGAGAAAGAACGAAAACAAGAAAAAACGTTTTTTCAATATTGCGTGTTGAAAGTTTATGCTATCTGCATGAGTGTATTTCTTCTTCTTCCTTTTTTAAAAAATAAAAATTAAACTCGTAATATAATATGTACGTATACAGATCCATACCATATCGTTTCAGTTTCGGTATTTTTTGCCCATTTAACGAAAACGTTTTTAATGGAATTATAATGTACTTTTAGTAAAATATTCGGGGCGAATTTTCTAACCTAATATTTCACGTAGAAATTATAATGGCTAAAGCGTTTAAGCAACGATCTTGGCTTTAAAATAACGAACATCCCCTTTACACGCGCGAGAAAAAAAGAAATCAGTTTAAATACGATTTTCTCGCAATATTTGCGACCAATTTTTATAATAATTTTCAAGTATATAACGCTTTAGAAGATGAAATAAAGTTCTAACTTCTTTTCGCGACAGCCATTAATATAAAAATGTCATATACAGCGTCGCCTGCTGCCTTTTTCTACCAGCATAACACAGTGGTATCCAATTTAGTCAACTCACTCCAGCACTGGCGTTGGTGAATCCCTCAAATAAGTACTTAAGAAATACTTCTTCTTATAAGTATATTTCGTCGCCAGCAACTAATTACGATAGATTTTCCAGACCTTTCGGAAATATCCTCGTTTCGTTTTTCGTTTATTAACTAAATAGTATCCTTATGCGAGCTTACTTACTCGTACCTACCTTTCGACGTACCTCACCTCGAAAAATAATGAAAAAGACAGGAGTGATGAAGAGTTCAATGCACCTACCTACGCTTTTTTTTTTCTCGTCCTTTCTTACCCTCTGTTCGCATATTTCAAAACGACTGAATAGATCAATACGTAAAATTCCATAAAGATATTAAATTTTATATAAAAAATATATTCGCTTTTTCAAAGTATTTGTGGAATTGTGATTTTTACTACGTATCTATAATGCAGGTTTTTTCGTTTTTTTCTATTTTTTTCCTTTCCTTCTTTCATGCCATAGTCGATAATCTTCCAAAGAATTGGCATTTGCCTAAAGATAAAATATTACTTCGTTGGTACGAAACGATTGCTTGGAGTCTGGAGATGTGAAGAATATGTAGTATATCTGCTTCGTACGTGTATTGTAATAATTTTATTTGTGTGTGATTCGTTGTTCAAAAAAAAATTCTTATTCAATTCGATTTTCGAAGTAAAATAAGCGCCTAATCGGAATAATTGAAACGAAATATGAAAATTAATAAATAAAAACGAAAATTATAATTTTATGGACAAAGCTGAATGAAGTGGGAAAATCCAAGTCGAACAAACCATTAAAACTAAGAACAATCAGACATCGGTGAATTATGCCAACGTATCGTATTTAACGAAAATTCAATCTAAAAGAGCCAAGTTATTCAATTTTTTGACAGCTTCGAAGTGGGAAATTTTCCATTTTCCATAGGCTTCATTTTACACTCTTTTGCTATAGAACTTTTACCTATATACAAACAATTGACAGCATCGATGACGCGCTTCGTAATACTTACAACTATCCTGAAAGCTGGAATGAGGTTAAATTTAATGGAGAAGAACTTTGGACGAGCGTGACTTCCAAAGTTTTAGTTAATAAGCGACAATTAAAAAGATATCACAAAGAGAAATATACAGGGCGTCCGACGAGTGGTCTGTCAAATTTGAAATTTTGGTAGAACCGAGTACCAATAACAGAAAATATGAACATCAGGTGCCTATTTCATTTTTTTTGGGGCCCTTTTAGCGATCATTTTGCCCAAAATTGAAAAAAATACCATTTTCACAAGTATTTTTTTTTCAATTTCTTTGGATTTTTAGTAAAAATTCCAATTTTTTCAATTTCTGGTCATGGTTGTTTTTTTGCAAAATTTCAACTGGAAATGAATCTTTATAAGGAACTGTTTTCCAATAAAATCAGAAATACATAAATTTTTCACCCCCTCCCCCGATGAAAATTGTGATTCAAAAAAAGGTTTTACAAATAGTAAAACTTTAAAAAAATGTCTGATAAAATAAAAAAGTCATCAAATAAAATATTCTAATAAAAAAAGTTATAATAAATAAAAGTCATCCAAAAAAATAATTTAGAATTTTGTAATAAGTCATAAGAATTTCCATTGAAATGTAAAAATTAAAAAAATCGACAAAAAATAGTATATTACTTAATAGGGTGCGAAAATTGAGCTTTTCCTCACAGTAGTGCCATTTGCTGAACGAGCCGCAGGCGAGCTTAGCAAACAGCACTTACTGTGGAAAAGCTCAATTCGCACCCTATTAAGTTATATAATTTTTATTATAAGCGATGCGAAAGTCACTATCGAGTATCAAGTAATGCACGAACGAGAACGTGTTTTGTTATGTAGTCATCGCATTGCGCATGTGTGTGATACTACATTTGTGTTAGTTACGTTGTATTCCTTGCGTGTAGTAGTAAAAATAGCTAAATACCTACTGTGAGGAAAAGTATTACTTTCGCAACTCATTTCAATGGCGAAAGTAAGTACTTTCGCATCGCGTATAATGAAAATGAAATTGCTTATATTATAAGTAAAAACGAGAAAAATTTTAATCTCGTTCGTGTTAAAAATTGTCTTTTTTATTTTATTAAATGATTGTTTATAAGTTTCAGAGTTTTTGACAACTTTTTTTTTAAATATTGAAAAAATTAATTTCCATGGAAATGTGAAAATTAAAAAGTATAACAATATGACAAAATGTCTAAAACAATTTTTTTTTAAAAGTCTAACAAATTGAAAAGATAAAATAAAAAAGTCGTTAAAAGTAATTCTCATGGAAATGTAAAAATTAGAAACGTAAAAAAAATTACGTACATATATATTAAAAAGTTGAAATAATAAAAAAACAATGTCTGATAAAATATTTAAAAATTATTAAAAAATTTAAAATAAAAAAATGTCAAAAATTCATCAAATAAAAAAAAATTCAAGTTTTTCAATGAGTGACAAAATAATTATTTATACTTATGTCATCAAATTAAAAAAAAAATTTCAAGTTTTTTTTATGTCTGATATAATACCCAAAAGTCGTTCATCCAAACCTAACCTAATGTGACGTAACCTAACACAATTTGACGTCGGATTTTTTTTTTTTTTTTTTTTTTTCTATTTTGGTCATCGGAAAAGCATGTGCTATGCTAATAACTTCTTTCAAAATTGTTACCTATTTTTTCAATTTTTTTTCGGCTTTTCAATTTTTTATCCAAAAAATTTTTCAATAATTTTTTCAATTTTTTAAGTATACTTAGTGCTGGTAAAAAAATCAAATAGGTAATAATGTTTTCAACAGAATTTTTTGAAAAATTTGTATTTCGATTTCGAAATACCTACCTACTGCTTTGGTGTTTTAGCATTCCAACGATTTTTTGCAAAAATTTGAAAAGAACTATTTTCAGTAAAATCATAAAAATTTTTAGTGCTCATTTTTTTTTTTTTTTTTTTACAAAATTGTGGCTTTAATAAAAGTAGGTAGGTGTTCTAAAAAAAATGTTAATATCAAAGTTCCAATGAAATTTGAAAAGTTCTTTTGATATTTTAAAAACTTCTTAAATACCGCACTTGTTTTCAAAAACGTTCATACTTTTTTTGAAAATTGTTTTTAAAAAAATGATTTTTTCCCCCTATTATCAATTTACTTTTCATTTGAGAAATTGTTTGAACCGAAATTTTTGAAATCATTGACATTTCAAAATAGGTACTTACTTGAAGTTTATTCGACTTTGTACCGATTTTTTTCGACGTTTCAAATTAGAATAAATTTTTTAATAGAGGCTTCCAATAAAATCAGAAAAAATTATATCCAAACAATTTTTCAGGAAATTGAAGTTTGAACTGGATTTTCAAAAATTGTTTTCAAAAAAAATCAAAATTTTAACTCAAATATTTTATGTTAGTGTATGACCCATTCCGAAATTTCGAAATTTGTTTACTTTTCCAGGTGGAAAAAAAAATGTTACACATTTTGTAATTTTTTCTTCACCTGTTAACATTGTAAAGTTTATTCTTTTTCTCAATAAATCTTAAAAATCACAAATATTTTACATTCGGATGATTCAGTTCCAATCATAAAATGTGTACATTCCTCCCAGCCATGCCATTCATTTTTGCAAATAAATACTACCTACCTAGTACCTATAGAAAGTATACTCACTTACCTCGAATATTTTAGCTTACTATGTCTTACATATTAAAAAAAAAAAAATCCAAAAATAAATAAGTATGTAATAATCGAAACGGTTGCATCTCCAATACACGAGCATTTGTTGCTTAATTTTGCTAATCGGATTATGATCATTTGAAACATTATAATTTCATTAATCTCAAGTTCAACCGCTCTGGTTTCGGTCCTTTATAGAAAATATTTCGTATAAGGGGTTTATACTCGTACAATTTCGTTTCAAGGAAATCCTCGGGCTCGTGCTGGCGTTGTTATTTCGTCATAAATTCAATCGTATAATCTTGAAAATATGAATCAAAGAGGCAGTTGACCGAAACCACATACGGAGGCGAAACGATATCGTATCCTTTTCAAGAAATCCCTTTCCGAAAAACGTTTTCTAAATACTTGAAAATTGTTACACTTCCTAAGGTAATTTATTGTCGAACCTAGTCGCGGTCGCGCGTTCCCCGATTCGGCGTGGAGTATATTTGGAGAGAGAAAAAAACCTGTAAATACAGTCAATTTACATCTCATTGTTAATATAATGGTGTGCTTCTCGTATTTTTATGAACTGGGGGCTATTCACAATCCTATAGGTTATCTATAGACGACGTTAACATACCGCGTCATTCAAATACAATGGAATACTCGCGTATACCTCACAAAAGATGAAGTTACCTTCATTCGCTCTCGGTAGCCAGTGATAAAAGAAGACCGCGACTGTCTTCGATCCCCTGGGCCTGGGTTTGTTTTTCTTTCGAGGAGAAAAAAATGAACCAGGTGGTGCAAGGCGCACTCGACTCGACTACCGAAAATGGATAATGTGCGATTTCCAAATCTGTTCGCAAAAAGGTATAAGCATAGAAAATGCCAACTAGTCGAAAGGTGTATGTATACAGGGTGTCCGGTGAGTGATCTGCCAAACTTGAAATTTCGATATAATCGAGTACCACTATTCATGAAAAGGTCTATTTGAGCATGGTGCCCAAATTTGAAAATAAAGGAGCTACGCTACAAAGCTTTGACAACACTGTACAGAAATTTTTCTGATACAGATAGTACGTGGACAGTAGGATGCCCCATAATTTCACTTTTTTTTTGAAATGGCAATGGTTGGTCCTTTAAAAATAATTATTTTGGTGTAAAACAAACTCCTTGGAAATTTTTCTTCTAAAAAATTATTTTGAGTGGTGGTTTAGGGCCCTTTTTTTGAGAAAACAAGAAAAAAAATTAAAAATTGGAATCAATTTTTTTTCAACATAGGTACTTTTACCCAACAAGATCATTTTTGGTGATTTTTCATCTTTATCTAACTCAATTTTTAAGAGAATATGAAAATGCTCCTTTTCTTACGATTTTGGAAAAGAAAATTAAAAACCAGCTATGTATGTAAAATGAAAAAAAAAATAGTTGAATCAAAATGATTTTGACGTATACCTACATATTTTTATCCAAAAAGACCAATTATGGCGATTTTTAAACTTTACCTCATTTTTTCAGGAACTTTGTACATCTTTCTGGAAAAATGATGCAGTTCGCGGAGTTCCTGTAAATTGAGATAAAGTTAAAAAATCACCATAATTTTTTTTTTTTTTTTTTTTTTTTTTTGTAAAAATATGTAGGTATGTTAAGACCACTTTAATCCATTTTTTTTTTTCATTCTTAGCTTATTTTTAATTGAAATTTTGAAAAAATGAACTCATGGGACACCCTAGCGGACAGCACCAAAACCGCTCTTTAAAAAAGCAAAAAAAGCTGTAATCAGTTTTGGATGCCTATCTTTGGAATTGAAGGAGTTATAGAAACATGGAATTTGCTGAATCATTGAAAATTAATCTACACAGCTTAAAACTTGAAAAATACAAATTTTCAATGTTTTGTTGTACCTTCATTTTCAGAGATAAACAAATACTCTGATCTGATAATTGGGGCAAAATGGCCCAAGCTTGAATTTAAATTTTTTTTCTGGTTTTCGATTCGTAATGGTAACAGATTATTTTAGAGCGTATCCGCGATTTTTGAACTTAACCCTGGGGCATGGTGCACGGTGCCTCAAAACATGTGATTTTTTAAGATTAAAGATTCTATATCTCCACGAATTTTAAATCAATTTTTAACAAACTTGGCTTGAAATCGAAGGTGCCCGAGTGTAGTGTTTGGAAATTTTTCAGATTTTTCCAACCTCTAAAATGATCTTGAAAACGACTTTGAAAATTTCAAATCGCTCTGAAGGGCACAATTTTGAACCTCACAGAAGGAAACTTTTTTCCGTAAAAAATACAAATTTTACGAAAATTCTCCAGTACGAATTTTAAAAAATTAAAGTCATTTTAAAAATTGAAAAAGCAAAAAAATTTTTTCAAATTTTGTTTCAAACTTTCCTTTTTAAAAATTGTTTTTAAAGTCGTGTTTAAATCACAACTTTTTATTAGAATCAAATTGACTAAATTTTTTTTTTAAAAATCACAAAATTTTTGTAAAACGATTTTGAAATTTTTTCAACAATAATTTTTTGGGATAAAAGTTAAAACTCAATAGTGATCAATTTTTATTTTTCATTTTTGAAATCACTTATAACATTTTCCAAAGAAAAACAACAACAACATAATATTCAAAAACAGTTTTTCTAGCAAATAGGTAATTTTTTTGAAATTTATTGCAAAAGGATTTTTCTGTCGAAGTAGATTTTTTTTTCTTAAAACATCTATTTTTTTATTTAAAAAAATTAAAAAAGTTATGATAATATTTAGGCCAAAAAAAACACATGCTATTTCTTCTCAGGAGGAAAATTCAGGATTCTCATAATTTTATGCACAGAAATAGAGAAAGGGTCGATTTTCTAAGCAAAGTGGAAAGCATCTTTATCTCAGATCTTGAGTTGATACATTTGGAATAAAATTATTAAACTTTTGAACGGCCACCTCCATTGTTTTTCCCATTTAAAAGCAAACATTTTCAAATAGACTCTGCTCTATAAAATAATGAAATCGAATTTAAGGTAATTAGATTCATAAAATTTTCTAAAAAGTTTTCTCATCGAGTTTATTAAATTGAGTTCTCAGGTACTTACTTTCGATTATTTACCCAAAATTAAAAAAAAAAATTATCATAAGATCACAGGTGTCTTTTGTAAACAGATGCCTTCTTTTTTCTAACGACTATGGCATGGCGGCGTCGATTTTTTTAGTGTCATTTCCGAGATTTTTTCACGTTGTTTGAATTGAAGTAAGATGTTTTTTTTTCTCTTCTACCGACAAACAGCACACACGCGGTCTTAACATAATAAACTTATTGTCATTTTACTGTATTTTTAATCTTTCCGGCTTGTTTTTAGCCAAATATAAACGCTTGTATAGTTTGGCGTATTAAATGGTAAAAAGTATTGTCTACTTGAGAAGGTGTTTGCGACGTGTGACGACCGAGGAAAAAAAAAAGGACCACTGAGATACTTCGTATGTTCAAACCCCTTCGAATTCGGTTGCCAATCAGAAAAGAAAGAGAAAAATTTGCTGTAAAATTTCAAACACTTTGTACAAGGGAAGTAAAACGTAGTGTGGCAGCAGCTGACAGAGAATCCGCGCAAATTAAATACTCGAATGATAGATTTTTTACAGCCAAGTAAAACCTCAACGTTCGACTCGGGTATTTCTTCTTTTTGGTTTTCTTAATAAAGAATGTTACGAATCGCTTTCGAACGCGAATTTCTTTGGCAAATATTCGTTTCCACACAAATAAATCAGCGAGATCGGGCGCGGGCCGGTGAGCTTGCCTTTGTAAGCGGAATCAAGAATGTGAAAGATGTTCGAAAGATGCGGTTATTTCCAGTAGCACTTTTCAGTTTGATATTTGTGTATAACAAATCCGTGGAGGGTTTGAGAGAAGAAAAAAAGTCGAGCGAGAGAGGTCGACGTAGTGTAAGGCGAACGTTGGTAGGTATTTGGCAAAAAGAGCTTTTTCTTTTGACAATAACGCTGTAATTGGGATGCTGATAGGGCTGTTTGCGGTCGCTTCTGCCTTATAGTCGTGATTACTGTCATTCAACAAACCACGCTGTGCGTTGCGCGCCTTGTTTACACACAATTCCAATCATCAAATATTGCTTTTGTTTGGAGAAAATGTGCTTGAATTGCGCATCTATGTTATAGTGTGGATCCTGCTGCCGTGGCTGAGACGCCGCGACGCCCGTAAGGATTATAATTACTCTTTCATTCAATTCTACTTAACGCTTCGAAACTTATTCCTTTTGAATGGTGAAATTCGTTCAAGATTATAAAGCATTCACGTGTACTACAGCTCAGGATTTGTAAATCAATCCACCCTCTTATACACCTGCCTAGATACACGGCCCTGCATTTCCATATAGGTTGAGATTCGATACGATTTTCAATACCTACGTCTCTTGTGCTATCTCAGATTTACTATGTCCTAGTCGATTATAATACTAATTCCCTTTTCCCTTAAGAATGGGAAAAAGAGTCGATTACATCCTAAAAATTTTATAGCGAGTAAAATTTCCCTCCAACGGGGGAAAATGGTCGATTATGCCCTAAACATTTCATTTTTTATGAGATGTACTCGTACATAAACACCTACCTACTATCTACTTGAATATCTCACACTTTTAACCTGGCAGAGTTGATAAGGCAGTATAACATGGGAGTAGTGCCAACATGTAGCTCAATCCGCGGCACTACCTACAAGAAGTTTGATTTTTAAAATCGCGATACTGGCTCAAATTTTGAGCGAATCAAAAATATAAGACTACTGTTGTGTACAAAATTTAATTTCCGATCAAAAGGGTTCTTTTCACTTTTTACCTATCTAGAATATTTTAGGCGCTAAACGAGAAAAACACAAAATTTGTCAATTTTTTTCGAAATTTCATAAATTTTTTGAACTTTGAGTTAATTAAGTGTACCTAATTTTGAGTAAATCAGGGGGGTAAATTTGAATTCTTGTAGGAAATTCAATTTCATTTTAAAAAGGCACTTTTCATTTTTTACCTATCTTCAATATTTCAGGCGGTACGGGAGAAAAACAAATAGAGGAAATGAAAGTGTACCTACTGCAGAATTCATTTTTGTACCATAGCGCCTAAAATATTGAAGATAGGCAAAAAATGAAGGGAACCTTTTTAAAAGGAAATTGAATTTCCTATAAGATGTGAAATTTACTTTCCAAATTTACTCAAGATCAGCTCAAAGTTCAAAAAATTGATAAATTTTCAAAAAATTGTCTTTTTTTTTTTTTGTTTAGCACCTAAAATATTTAAGATAGGGATGACAAAGTGAAGAGAACTTTTTTCATCTGAAATTAAATTTTGTACACAACAGTAGTCTTAATTTCTTGATTTGCTCAAAATTTGAGCTAGTATCACGACTTTAAAAATCAAACTTCTTGTAAGTAGTACATTGTGATTGCCGCTGTTTGAGCTACATGTTGGCACTACTCCCATGTTAAAACTGCCATGTTACACGAGTGCATCGCCGCAGTACGGTTTTTACCAAATGCAATACTACACAGATACTTGATATTCAAAATTGGAAGGGAGAAAGGGCTCCAATCTGAATTTTTGTAATGACCAAAATTATTCCTAAGACTTCAAGCTATAACTTTTGTATTAAAATTTTTCCAGTTGGACCCTTCTCTCTTCATCGACTTCGTATAACACTCCGAAGATACTAATTAAAAATTAGAGGAGTGAGAGAGGAAGGGGGCAATTGAAAAAATTTTCAGATAAAAGTTGTATTGAACAATAAATTGAGGTCTAAAAAATAATTTTGGTCATCGTAAAAATTTCGATCGGATCCCTCTCTCTCCTCCGATTTCACATACAACATCAGGTGGATACTTTTCAAAATTGGGAGAGGGGTCCAATTGAAAAATTTGTCGAACAAAAATTGTAGATTGAAGTCCTAGAAATAATTTTTGTCATTATAAAATTTTTGATTAAATTTCCACTCCCTTCCAATTATTCAATGACTTAGATACTTATTATTGAATACTGGTGGAGATAGGTGTCCAATTGAAAAAATTTTCAAACAAAAGTTGTAGCTTGAAGTCTTGGAAATAATTTTGATTATTATGAAAATTGCGATTGGATCCCTCCCTCCCCTCCAATTTTCGACTCTTTTTCCAATTTTTAAGGGAAAAAGGGAATTAATATGTAGGTAACATCTTCTTATGAAATTTCCGACAATGGCAATAAAAATCAAAACACCATAGAGATGTGATATGATGCGAATGCGAAACAAGCTCAGCACCAAAATCGTAAATTCTTCATATGATACGTATATTACATAATAATATAATATTTACGATATGAACATCAACTTTCGTATGCATCGGCAACTATTTACACGGTCTATACGTTGTATTCGAAATAATTTCATCGAAAGTGGTACTACTACGAAATGAGTTGAATTATTAAAAAGTATCTCGTGATGTCATAATGCCCATTCCTTATACCGATTCACTAATACTCGTACTACCCTCTAGTAAACAAATGATGTAATTTTCGAGGAACCATTTCCACGTATACGTCTCATACACTTAATATACTTATGGTTATAATCGATCTATTAAAATAATTCCATTAATTCCCAGAAATAAACAACTCACGAAGGAACCGTATACGAATGGATTCGACCATACTTATACCGACCGGTCCAATTAACAATAAAGTATTTAAAATCGTTAATGTTTCGAATGCTGCTTTTAAGCGAGCATCTTAAGTAAGGTCTAGTGAATTTATCTGGATTGTCGACCACTGCTCTGTTACTATGTATATCGTATTATGCTTCCTCCATTAAATTGAGCAACATCGTGCTATTCGGATCTGTGATGGAATTTTTTGTGATTCGTTGTGATGAACAGAATTATATTGGTCAATAAAATTTACTTGATGTGGTGGAATGTTTTCGTCGTGTCGAGTATTGATTTTTTTTTTCTTAGACAGAAAAGGAAAGATTTTCAATTTTTATTGATTTTTCAAACTTGTCGAAATATACAGAGATGTTTTCATTTTTTTTTTAAATAGTCGATTTTAGTAGTTTTTGACTCTTTGAGGGTCAAAGTTTGTCAAAAAAAATTTGGAAGTCAGTCGATTTTCGAAAATTCAATCTGTCAAGGAGACTGCTTTACCTTGGGACAAAATTTATATAGCTTTTCCCATACCCCCCCCCCCCACATAAGAGAAAAAAAGTGAAAAGTGGCTCGTTCAAAAGTCAAGTGTTTTTACCTCTGTAGGTAGTGGTGTCCTATGGGTAGGTAAGAAGAGAAGGGTAAGTCGACGGGTGCGACTATAAGCCTACCTATACACTTTGGGAGCAAGGCGACACCACCGAGCTGCTCCAGAGGAAGACTTTAGACCAACAAAAAACACATGGTTACAATGTATCAAAAAGGTTGTGTTTTATTATGAGTTGGATGGTCTTCGATTACATAAGGATCTGGCCCGAGGTTATATAGTGTTTTCCTCGGCTGTTTATATGCGAGTAGCAAAGTACTACGTATATAGACGCGATTGGAAACCGAGCACTACACACCCCCTTGCCAGAAATTGCAAAATTTCGAAACAGCAAAAAAAATTAATAATAATTATGTACTTAAGCAAAAATTTTAAGAAAACCAAAATATAAGCTACCTCCAGGAGCAAGGCGACACCACCGAGCTACAGGCACTGGAGGGTTAAAAAGAAGGGTAAAAATAAGAGTAAAGTATAAAAATATGAGTTACCCCCGGGAGCAAGGCGACACCACCGAGCTAAATACACCGGAGAGTAACTTTAGACCAACAAAAAACACATGGTTACAATGTATCAAAAAGGTTGTGTTTTATTACGAGTTGGATGGTCTTCGATTACATAAGGATCTGGCCCGAGGTTATATAGTGTTTTCCTCGGCTGTTTATATGCGAGTAGCAAAGTACTACGTATATAGACGCGATTGGAAACCGAGCACTACACCTCCTTGAAGTTTTTCTTTCATTTCTGGAAAGAGGAGATGATTTTAAAAAGTTGAAAGTTGATTTTTTTTTAATTCAATCTATCCAAATATTATAGAATCTCATTTTTCAGAACTGATCAACTATTTTCTCAATAAATACCAATTCTCTTCAAACTTTAGGTATTACTTTTTTTGACGTGCTGAATTTTCTTGAATTTTTTAACCATGCTTTTTTTGGAACTTAAATTTTTTTTTGTGATTTACCAAATTTTTCTTTAATTTTTGTCAGAATGTTGAATTTTTCAAAATTTTTTGCATGCCAAATTCTTTTCAAATTTTCAAAAATCTTTTTGGCATTTATTTTTAAAAATTTTTCTTGACATGATAAAAAAATTTTAAACTTCTCTTGGCATGACAAAAATTTATTAAAAAAATTTTCAGCATAACGTTCAAATTTTCTTAAACAACGTTTCGACACATGACATTTTTTTGGAATTTTCCTAAATTTTTCAACACGCTAAATTTCAAACAAATTTTGGGCATGATGAATTTAAAAAAAAAATTGGAACGTTGAGTTTTTGGGAATTTTTAAAAAATTTTCTTTTTAAAGTTTTCCTGGCATGACAATTTTTCTCAATTTTTTTTTCAGTTTCGACAAGCTAAATTTTGAACAAATTTTGCGCCTGACGATTTTTTAATTTTTTAATTTTCTTGGTGTGTGGAGTTCTTTGAAATTTTATTCGACATTTTCTATATTATACATAAGTACATTTTCTTGTGTTTGCCGAATTTTCTTCAAGTTTTATGGCATGCAAAATTTTTTAGTTTTTAAAAATCTATGTTGTAGGTATCTAGGTATGTTGAATTTTTTGAAATTTTTGATATGTACAGATAGGTACTTGCCGAATTTTCTCTCTCGGTACGCCAAATTAAAAAAAATTGACATGTAGAATTTTCTTAAAGTTTTATGGCTTGCAAAATTTTCTGAAAATTTTTCACACTTCGATTTTTCTTGAATTTTTTGGGTACTTTTTTACTATTTAGCATTAAAAAAATTTATAAGTATGTCAAATTTTCTCAAGTTTTCTTAAGTTTTTCGACATGTTGAATTATTTTGAATTTCCTTATGGACATGCCGATTTCTTCAAATTTGTTGAGCATGCTAATTTTTTTCTAAATTTTTATGATTCTCCATTTTTTTTAAATCCAAGGTTTTTTAATTTCTCATTTTTTGGAAATTTTTAAAAAATGATTTCGTATCTTTTTAATCACAAGAACATTTGATAACATTTGACTAGTACGCAGACGCATACTCGACCTTATTTTTCAAAAAATCATAATAGGTAATTAGATCATATGAAATCAATCACCTTTAACCCTTCTATCCTCCATGAAATTACAGTGGACGTGTTACGTGCAAATATTATATATTTCACGTTTGCTCCATCGATCGAAGCTCGATCTACATTTTCATCTATATCGTCAGAATTCTAACAACGCGCAATTTGTGATCTAATTTCATTCAATATCAGCTGAAAAAACAGCGCAAGCTCTTATTGGCATCTTATTTCGTAAAATATAAGTACATGCCTGTTTTTTTTATATAGAACTGTAATAGTAACGAAAAACAGCGTGTAATTGGCAGCTGCTGTAAGAAATAGAAAATAAATTATTATGCGCGTGAGAACTTAACAAATACTAAAAAAAAAAACGCGTAGCAGTCAAGATGCTCCGCGACAGCCGAATTTTTTTTTTCAAGTTAGTGTACCACTTTGAAAACGTTTTCATCCATGGTATTTCAGTTTCAATATCAGTTTTAACTTCAAATTCAGTTTAAAAATGTCAGGTTTTTGTCTTCAGTTTTAGTTCCTCTCTGCATTGAAGATTTCAACTTCAGATGGGGGCTCCGCCTCCATACCCCCGTTGAGGCTCCTACCCAACCTCCTTATCACTTTCAGCTCTTAGGATGGGGGCTCCGCCCCCATACCCCCGCGTTGGGGGCTTCGCCCCCAACCTCCTTATCACTTTCAGCTCTTAGGATGGGGGCTCCGCCCCCAACCACCTCGTCACTTCCAACTCTTCAGATGGGGGCTCCGCCCCCATGCCCCTCTTGGGGGGCTTTACCCTCAATAGGGACATGGCAGGAGAGGATTGAGGGCTTCGCTCTCAATCCCCTTCACACTTTCAGCTCTTCAGACGAGGGCCAACACACCAAAAAAGAGGTTAAAACGTGAAAATTTCTGATTTTTGACCCTGTACGAGGGTCAAATGGTGCTCAAAAGTCGAAACCCCCAAAAGGCACTTCAGTGACCTCTACTGACCCTACATCCCAAATTTCGATTGTTTAGGTCTTTTAGTTTGGGCTGTAGGCTGTTCAACGCGTCAGAAAAGACAGGTTAAAACTTGAAAAATATTGATTTTTGACCCTGTATCGAGGTCAAAAGGGGTTTAAAGGTCAAAACCTACAAAAGGCACATCAGGGGCATGAACTCGATCTATGATAAAAATTTAGGCCCCCCAGCTCTATTTGGGGGGTCTGTAGCCTGATCAACGTGAAAAATGACCTCAAAATCCACTTTTTGGGCCCTAAAATGGGGTGGGGATGACTTGGGAAGCTGAAATTTGGATACAGTGGAGACAATCAGAGTCACTGTTGTTGGTGAAAATTTCAAATCATTTTGTCAAATTGGGGCCTCTTTTGAGCCCCTCTCAAAAAAGGGCGAGCCCCAATTTAGGGGCTCGAGGGTCAAAAACCCCAAAAGGCACCTCAGTGACCCTTACCTATCCTAAATACCAAATTTTAGCATCCAAGGTCATTTGGTTTGGGCTGCAGGCTGATCAACGTACCAGGAAGCGAGAAAAAACATGAAAAATTGTGAAAAATCTTGATTTTTGATCCTTGACAGGGGTCAAAGGGGGCCCAAAAGTTGAAACCTACAAAAGGCACATCAGGGGCACAAACTTGATCCATGATGAAAATGTTGGCCCCCCAGCCCTATTTGGGGGGTCTGTAGCCTGATCAACGTGAAAAAAATGACCCCAAAATCCACTTTTTGGGCCCTAAAATGGGGTGGGGATGACTTAGGGGACTGAAATTTGACTATGGTGTAGGTAATTTGGGTTCTCATCCCTGGGGCAAGTTTCAAAAAATTTCATGATATTGGGGCTCCCCCGCACCCCCTCAAAAAGGGGTAAAATACCCAATTTTGAGTTAGGGCCCCAAAAATTTTTTTGCATCATTCCTACACCTAGGGGACCCTACCTATCAAGTTTGACCTCATTTGACCTGTTAGGCTCGGCCCCAGAGTTCCAAAAGTAGCGGTAAAATTTTAAAAATAGTGAAAAATCTTGATTTTTGACCCTTGACAGGGGTCAAAGGGGGCCCAAAAGTTGAAACCTACAAAAGGCACATCAGGGGCACAAATTTGATCCATGATGAAAATGTTGGCCCCCCTGCCCTATTTGGGGGGTCTGTAGCCTGATCAACGTGAAAAAATGACCCCATTGGGCCCTAAAATGGGTGGGGATGACTTAGGGGGCTGAAATTTGACTATGGTGTAGGTAATTAGGGCTTTCATCCCTGGGGCAAGTTTCAAAAAATTTCATGATATTGGGGCTCCCCCGCACCCTCCTCAAAAAAGGGTCATATCCCCAATTTTGAGTTAGGGCCCCAAAATTTTTTTTGCATCTTTCCGCCACCGAGGGAACCCTACATATCAAGTTTGACCTCATTTGACCTGTTAGGCTCGGCCCTAGAGTTCCAAAAGTAGGGAAAAATTATATATATATATATATATATATATATAAATATGTGACATGTGACAGATCGTCATCTTTTGGTCCCAAACGTCGACAAATGGGGTCAGAACTCTTCTACCCCCCCTCCTTCTAAATCAGGGTCGGACACAATAGCCTAAATTTTAAAAAAAAAATTCGGCTAAAAAAAACGAAGTCGTAGGTGCTCGCTCGCGAGCTCTTCTTATAAAATAATTATAACACTCGAGAATCATTATAACGGTGTAAAATAATTTCAACGACTTAATTAGATAAAAAAATAAAAACATGTAAATTTTACCGACATAAGTATTAAGTAATAAAGGTTCAAGAATCAAGAGCAATTTCACGTATCTGTTTTGATTTTTCCAGAGCGTGAAATTTTATGCAATATTAGTATATTTGACATTGTTACCTAACGATGTACCTATAGCACCTCTACCTCTACCTACTGTATCGTACTCGTGAGCTCGTACCCTGCACCTACGTATACTACGTAGTATTAATTCGATCTTGCTCGCGGAAATTTGAAACTGAAATCTTGAAAATATTCGACGTGATTTCTTCATCGATGAAGGAAAAAAAAATCCGTGGATGTCTAAAACCATTGTGCACATCTCTAACACGCGTATAATAATAGAGACGAATCAAATTACCACTTTTATTAAACGTAATCTAAAGTACAAAAAAACTGTCTGTAACGTGGTAAAATCTATCCGGGAAATAGTCTCGATATAGGGGCTAGTTTTGCTTTACCAAAATTAAAGACTAACGGAAGAACAAATAGTGTAATTTGATCGGTCTCCTTTTTTATATTATTTTTTTCTCCTTTCTGGAGCGTACGTATTCATCGTATAAATATTTACCACGAATAGACTCTATGACAACATATATTTTCATACGGTTAGCAGCAGGTAATGAGGATATCTTTTTCAGAGGCGTAACTAAACCAAATGAAGGGTTTTCATTTTCCGATGAGATCGTTAAAGTGTATTCAATGTAATGTGGTGCTTTAATTTACTTAGCACGGTTGCTCTTTGTACATATACAACGCACACATCCTACGTCTCTATGATTTTCTTTCATTAAATTAAATATTGAATTGTGTCGGATAGCCCACGCGGCTGCGGCGATGAGAATTGGGGGAATTATAATTAATCGACCGACGTGAACTATATGTGAAAATTGCGTAAGGTTTTTTCATAGAATTCAAATCAAGTTTGCGTATAAAAGTATGCGGATTTTTTTAATCATCTAAAATATGAGTCTGAATAATGACAGATTGCCGAACTCTGATTTTTATGTCCGAAATTATGACCCCTTCCTCCTAATTTTATCGAGAGAAGACGTTTTTTGAAAAGTTGATTCATCAAAAAAAGTAGATATTTAATACAAAGTATATAACGACTGCAACACCTTTTTTTATTTATTTTTAAAAAAATTTCTGGTCAGAAAGAATTAAATTTTCATCCTAGAAAACTTTCAAAAAATTTATTTTTTTCCATTTTTTATTTTTTGGTTGAAAAAATTCTGTTTTAAGAAACATTTCTCAATTGCAATTTTCTGTTTTTTATTTTTTTTTTACATCAATTTTCAAATAATTTTTAATTTTGATGCAAGAATTTTCATCCAAACAATTTTCCCTTCAGGAAAAAAATATTTGAAATTTCCGCAAACATTAATTTAAAAAAATTAATTAGAAAATACTTTAGTTTCGATCCAAAGATTTTCTTTTGAAGAAATCCTCTTTATAACACTTTAATAGTTGGAAAAAAATTACACAGAGTTTTTGAAATACTATTCATCTAAAAATTTCTCTGAAATGATCCTCTTACCGCAACATGAATAATGTGTTTAGGCATAGTTTAATGTATTAATTATGCTAATTAATGATTTTTAATTATAGAATAAAAATGTAAAAAAATTTTAAAAAACCACGCTTTTATTTAAAGTTGGTCACTTTGTAAAATGTTATTCATAGGGAAAGAGTAATGCCTTAAAAAACAAAAAATAAAATTTACTTGAATACAAAAATGTGTCATGAAAATTTTTTTTTCAAAAATTTTAATGATGAAAATCGTGGTGGGGCGTTAATCGAAAAGGTATTCGTTTGCTCCTCGCACACCCCACCACGCTTTTCATCATTAAAATTTTTGAAAAAAAAAATTTCATGACACATTTTTGTATTCAAGTAAATTTTATTTTTTGTTTTTTAAGGCATTACTCTTTCCCTATGAATAACATTTTACAAAGTGACCAACTTTAAATAAAAGCGTGGTTTTTTAAAATTTTTTTACATTTTTATTTAACTCTTTTTGTCGTTGAAAATATTTTAATTTCATAGTTTTGAAATTTTCAAAATGGAACCCCCTCATAGGGGCTCAATTTGGGGTCAAGGGTAAATTTGAGTTCGAAAATCGAATTCAGCGACCTCGAAAACCTACATTTCGATATCAATGTTGTGAATTTTGAAATTTTCAAAATGGAACCCCCTCATAGGGGCTCAATTTGGGGTCGAGGGTAAATTTGAGTTCGAAAATCGAATTCAGCGACCTCGAAAACCCCTAATGTGAGCACTATGTTCTTTCAATTCCAGTAAAATATTAAATGAGAGAGGATTGGTCGAAAACATACTCTTGGTTCCATGAGACATACAAACATACATACATACATACATACCAAGTATATAAAAGCGTGGTAAAAAAGCTATTAAAAGACGAAAAATCGTGATAAAAAATCGACAGAATATCGAATTCGATAAAGTGTCGCAAAAGTTCCGCCTAAATCGTGAAATTATCTTTCGATATTATAGATATATTATCGATAAAATATCTTACTATAATCCCGAAATTTTTGCTAACTATAATTCGTCGATAATCTATCTATATATCGAAAGATAATTTCACGATTTAGGCGGAACTAACGCGACTCTTTATCGAATTCGATATTCTGTCGATTTTTTATTTCGATAATTTGTCGATTGTGCTGCTCGGGTCACTAGAAAATTTTTAATTTAAATTTTTTATTTTAGGCCTACTGTTTTAAAAAAATGACCAAAACAAATTTTCTACCTGTATCAAAATTAAGTTTTTTAACGAGACTTTTTTCATTTCTTTTTCTTTTTTTTTGCAAGACGAACACATTGTGAATATTTGGAAAAAAAGAAAAGATTTTTGAAATATTTCGCAGAGAAAGTTCCAAGAATATTTTACAGAAATTTCATTCTGAAAAGTTTTTTTAAAGGGATCAATCCACCAACATTTTACATTATTTTTTTTGTTCCTTTTAAATTTTTGCAAAAATTTTTAAAATATCAAAATGGCGAAAATTTTGCAGGAAAATTTTCTGACTATTTGTAATTTTTCAATCTATGAATTCTAAGAATATTATGCAAATAAATTTCGTCCTTTTTGAATTTTTTAGAAAAATTTTAGGAAGCAAAAAATGAGAATAATAATCATTTTGAAAAGTTAGTTGAATAGGTAGTAATTTTTAAAAATTTTGTTCAAACCGAAATTTTTCAAGTTTTCCTTGAACTAAAAATCGTCTTCCAACACAGACCATTACGAATGATGGAATTTTTTTCAGTAAGTACTTTTTTTAAAAAAAAACTATGTTTAAAAATACATTTTTTAATTTTTCTCAAAACAAAATTAAAAATTATTTTTTCAACCGTAATTAATTTAAAAAAAAAATAGGGAATATGCCTAACACAGAGTTCATTTTTTTCAAATTTTGAATGAAATTCTATTTTTTTTCTAATTTTGTAATAGAAGCTCTCATTTTTACAATATCAAATAACATTGTTGAAGTTTTTAATAAAATTTTGTTCAAATTTGAATTGAGCAAAAAATTAGGTAAATTTTAAAAACTTGTTTTGCTCAAAATTACTTTGACCATAAAAAAAAATCAAGTTCCACTACGACAGAATTTTTTAGTTTCTGTTTTGCCAGACCAACAAAAAAAATTCAAAAATTTGAAAAAATGACATGAATCGTGTTTTTTTTTTCAAGTTTACATTAAGTGAAATATTGCGAAAATTTTTTAGTGAGTGCACAGTAGATGGGGACATGAAAAGAGATCAACTTGAAAAAATTGGAAATTTCTATCAAATTTTTCTTTTTTTAAATTTGAGGCGTGATATTCCAAAACGGCCTCTGTCCACTTTTCAAAATTTTACAAGAGAAGCAAAAAACGTGGTATAACCTTGAGAATAAAAGCAATATCGGTGGCAATGATTCAGTTCTACAGCAGAGAGTCCTCGGTTAATTTAGTTGTGAGGTCAAGTGCATGGACAGAGGCCGTTTTGGAAATTTTTTTTGAAAAATTTTAAGACTGTTTTGGACCATTCTTTTCTTTTTTCTTTTTTAAATATCAGCTTTTCAAACAGGTTAAACGCGTTATATCGATGATTTGACGATGTAGAAATGTGTGTACAGCCTTTTTCCACCAGATGGCGCCATAAAATCATTTTTGAAAAAAGTGGACAGAGTCCGTTTTGGAATATCACGCCTCATTTCTAATTCGAATTTTTTTCTAAAAAAGGAGAGTCATTCCTAAAAATGAACAGAGATTTTTCCACCAAGAAAATTAAGAAATTTTATTCGGAAAAACAAATGGAAAATGACCCAAAAATAATTAGGAGGTTCTCCCTCCAATAAAATGGGAAATTTTTTACCAATTTTATTAAAGAAAATTTCATCAAAAAATTTACTTCCAAAAAATTATCTTCTTCCTGTAAATAAAGAGATTTTTTTCTTCAAAAAAATGTAAAACATTCACTTTTCAAAAAAATTGAAATTGATTTTTGCCAAAACAACGAGATTTTGTCTCATAATTTTGAAAAAGAAAATTCTTAAATAAAAAATCATCAAAAATTGGTATTGTTGGAAAATCTAAGAATCTAAAGTAAAAGTTCCCTTGAAAATTATTCCAAAAAAATCACAGAAAAATTTAATGGAAAATTTTCTTCTAAAAACAAATTATTTTGAATTCTCTTAATTTTTTCTCTCAATTTTTTTAAAAAAATTTTAAATAGAATTTTTTAAAGGAAAAGTCTAAAATCAAAAATTGAAAATCTTGTTCAATTTAAATATTCAATAAATATTTTAAAATTCTCTAGAAAATTTATTCTTTTTTAAATCAGACATGAAAATTATGCCACACAATTTTATAAAAAATCTGCCACCCGTGGGGCTTGAACCACCTACCTCCTACATGGTAAACCTCTTCCTTAACCACTATGCCATACCTTATCGTTGAGGAATTAGCAATAAAACGCTTATAATAGGCAGTTTAGTAAAACCAGACGTGTTGGACTTAGAAAAATTTTCACCAATTTTTAAAATTTGGAAATAATTTCAAATATCGTC
This sequence comes from Balanococcus diminutus, assembly GCA_959613365.1. Lineage (NCBI taxonomy): Eukaryota > Metazoa > Arthropoda > Insecta > Hemiptera > Pseudococcidae > Balanococcus > Balanococcus diminutus. The sequence continues at coordinate 29,307,883 of OY390715.1, read as the reverse complement.
ACAAAATCGTTGAAAAGTCGAATTCGAGAAATTTCAGATTACGTGTCGATAATAAAGTTTTAAATATCTTCACAAAATCGTAAAAAACGAGAAATTTCATATTACGTGTCGATAATATAGTTTCAAATATCTTCACGCAATCGTTAGGAAATCGAATTCGAGAAATTGCATATTATGTGCCGATAATATAGTTTCAAATATCTTTACAAAATCGGTAAAAAATCGGATTCGATAAATTTAATATAATCTGTCGATAATATAGTTTCAAATATCGTCAAAAAATCGGTAAAATATCGGAGTCGAGAAATTTCATATAATCTGTCGATAATATAGTTTTAAATATCTTTACAAAATCGTTAAAAAATCGAATTCGATAAATTTAATATTCTTTGTCGATAATGTAGTTTCAAATATCTGCACAAAATCGGTGGAAAATCGGAATCGATAAATTTAATATTCTTTGTCGACAATGTAGTTTCAAATATCTGCACAAAATCGGTGGAAAATCGGAATCGATAAATTTAATATTCTATGTCGATAATGTAGTTTCAAATATCTGCATAAAATCGGTGGAAAATCGGAATCGATAAATTTAATATTTTTTGTCGATAGTATCGTTGACGAATATCGTCATAAAATCTTAATAATATCGAATTCGATAGTTTTTAGATTTTTTGCCTATGAAGTTGTACCGATAAATCTTTATAATATCGTGAGAACATCTATAGATTTTCAAACGATTTTTTATCGACACGTTACATCTTCCGATATTATTGAACGAGTGTGCCGCTCGGGGAATGAAAAAATACGCTTTTTGTATTTCCTCGAGCAATTTGGAGGAGGTTATGGAGCTCTCCAGCTACGTTCAGGTTCACTCTAAATTCTTCTGTAATGGGTTGAAAAAACCGTTTCGAATCGATTTCGAAAATCCAGAGTCAGCCACATTCTTTATCAATTTTGAATCTTTTTCACCATCGTGGTTAGTACGTCTATCCTAAAAACATCTCTAAAAGGATTGCGATCCGATAATGAAACATTTCTGCGGTATTACGAGTGTAGCACTGATGATGAGTATACGCAACAAAGTGCAGATATATACGGGCGATTATCCAACGAAATTGTATTATTCACGGTGAATAATTTTAATAACGATAATTACATCGTGCATTGAAATCGCGTATCGGAGCATCGAAGGCGCCTGCACCATGCAAAGGCCGCGGCCGGGGTAATTCAATGTAACGCATCCGCCCCCAGCGAGCCTACCAATTTTTACACGCCACCGTTTATTCATCGAGTTAAAAACTCGTTAAACGATTCGATAATTATTGGTTGCAACATGACGCATCGCCTTGTGGTGCTTCGCTTAGTTCGTATAGAACATTATGGAATTGATTCGATATTAATTTTTTTTTCTCCAGGTGTTCGACTCGGCTCGACTCGACTCGTGTAATTACAAAGTGCTAATTCGAATTTATCGACTTGGTCGCGAAAGTTTATTGTTTCTCGAAGCTCGTAGCGCGTGTTTTGTTGTATTGTAAGGCGTGTATGCGGTTTTTCTCTCACGTCCAACAGTCGATTTGTAAATACCCCTCTCCTCCCCGCCATTCGTACAATGCGGTATTAAGAAAAATGACTACGCATGTTTAAGTACACATATATGAAACGTTTAATTTCACTCGCTGAAAAAGTACCTACTTCTATACTACATATAGACACAGAGGCATATGACAATTGCACACTTCGAGTAGGTATTCGATTTCAAGTGCTCGCAAGCCGCAAAGCTGCTCTGAAGTAGACTCTACGCTGTTTGCCGTATTTCTAAATACCCTAAATATCGCGCTTCTTCTATCGTCCCCTCGATTTTAATCCCTCGTCTGCGTTACAGATTCCAAAATGCTTATTGTTTTCACTTAATGATGCGAGATTTCGAGTATGTACACATTTCACGTGATGTTGGGTATTCGTATTTCGTATACGTCGTATTGATTCGCATTTCGCTTCCTCTGTTACGGAATTCTTTTAACGTGTGTGTGGTGTAGGTGGCGAGAAAGGACGATTGGGGGGGGGGGGGTTGAGAGGTGTGTTCGAGCAAATATCTACATACCTTACGTCGATTTGGAGTGATAATTTCGTAGGGAGAGTTTTGAATCACAGTTACTACGAGTAAGTCCGTCAAGAGAGAATCTAGACCGGATGGAAATTTTTTTTCCAACTTCGTCTTTCCTTTCAATTCTTTCATTATCTGAAGCTTAACCATTTTTATCAAAGTTTCGCAATTTCTCGACAGGGAAAATTTTAAAATAAGTGTGATGCAAAAATTTCGTTTCCAAAAGTCTATTTCAGAGACCAAAATTGCGAATATTTTTCTGAAAAATACTTTTAAAATTTGGCAGTTGCTTGGCCTACTTTATTTGAATAGTAATTTTCCTGAAATGACATTTATAAATGAAAGAAATTATCGTAATTTTGACATTGGGAAGGATCCCCTTCCCGGAGAGTACGCCCCTGCCCAACTTGTCTATTAACCAGTTTGTTTCATATGAAACTTTTTCATGATTTCTTTGGAAAAAAAATTCTATTTTAGAATACTTCTTTTAAAAGTCTTTTGGACTAAAAATTTTTATACAGAAAAAATCCAGTTTTTCCTGAGAAAGGAATTTCTTATTTTCAGATTTTAAAAAATCTCAATTTTGCGAAAGAAAAAAAAATCGATAAATTTTTCAATGAAAAAAATCAATTTTTTGGAGAAAAAATGTCATTTCTTTGGAGGAAGAATCTGAATTATTTTTATGAAAAAATCTCAAAATTTTTTATAGTAAATTTTTTTTTTAGCTAAAGGAGACAAATGTTTTGAATGTTCCTAGAGTGAAAATATCTTTTTTTTTTTTTTTTTTATTTGGATAAAAAAATCTCAAATCTCAATTTTTTGAAGAAAAAAATGCTGAATTTTTTGGGAATAAACAAAGTCTTAAGTTTCTTTGAGTAAGTAATAAGCCTAATAGTCTAGTCGCAAAGGGAAATTCCGTGCGATTATTTTGTTAAAAGCAATTTTATGATTGATTCGTAATCTAGGACATATTTTGAAAAAAATGAGCTGGGGTTACATTTTTTTAAGGCTCCCCCTTTCCCACGGTCCACCCCCCTTTCCAAAAATTTTCTCTATCTCTGAACCTAAAGCCTCAATTGAAAATTTTTTCAAACATAAGTTGTAGATTTAGATCCCAGGAATAATTTTTGTTATTATAAAAATGTTGATCGGACCCCTCCTTCCCCTCCAATTTTGCATAATATGTGCGAAAATTACTTTTAAATCTAACTTGTGCAGCTAGCAGTCACCCCTATGTAACTTCAGCTTAGGGTACAGCCAAAAGATGAAAAATGGGTTCTGTAAATAGTCATTTCGATTAAAACTCCATCTAACAATTAGGTAAAACAGGGAACGAGTTTGACATTTTAATTGTTTTCCCTTAATTGAGGGTCCACCCCCCTACCAATTTTATTTTTCTATCTCTGTACCTAAAGCTCGAATTAAAAAAAATTTCGAACAAAAGTTGTAAATTGAGGTCCATTAAATAATTTTGGTTATGTCAAATATTTCGATTTGACCCGTTCCTCCCCTCCAATTTTGAATAAAACTTATGAAAATGATCCAGCGATTTTCTTACATTTTATGCAAAATTGGAGGGGAGAGAGAGGTCCAATCGAAATTTTTATAATAACTAAAATTATTCCTGGTATCTGAATCTACAACTTTTATTTGAAAATTTTTTCAATTGAGGCCATAGGTTTAGAGATAAAGAAAAATTTTGGAAAGGGGGGTGGACCCTGGGAAAGGGGGAGCCTTAAAAAAATGTAACCCCAGCTCATTTTTTTCAAAATATGTCCTAGATAACGAATCAATCATAAAATTCCTTTTTACAAAATAATCGCACGGAAGACTTTTTTTTTTCCTTTTGCGACTAGACTAAGAAAATTCTGAATTTTTTTTTAAGTAAAAAAATTTCCATTTCTAAAAGTCTTCTCAAACTTGTGAGAATAGAAAAATTACTCTTTTTTTTGTAGGTACTAAATGTCTTTAAAAAAAATACAAAATTGACCATCTTCTTGGAATCATTTTTTAGTAGGTAAAAATATTTTCATGCGGAAAAAATGTCTGGGTTTTCTGAGAAAGAGATTCTCTAATTTTTCATAAATAGAAAAAAAAAACACAATTTTTTGTGAAAAAATCTTTAATTCTTTTTTTTTTTTTTTTTTAATTCATTTATTGTGCCATATACAAGTGCTATGCTTAGAGGCACATTCTTAAGATTAGGATAGTATGTAAGTATTAAGTGTATATATTAGAAGTTAATTTAGTTACATGCTTAAAAATTAAGGTAAAGGTAATTATAGAAGTTTGTTTAGATGGGTGATTTTTATGAATTGGAGAAGTTTTTCGATGTTGTTTTGATTATCTGAGAGGATGTTTTGTAGATTTCCGTCGAGGTAATTCTATTCCTTCGAAAAATATCAATTTTTTGAGCAAAAAATCGCTTATTTTTTTGAGAAAAAAATCTCCACGTTTAAGTATTTTAAGAAAAAAAATTTCGATTTTTTTTTTTGGTTTAAAAAAATGCCTTCATCAATTTTTCATGAATAAGGGTAAGAAAATTTTCACCATTTTTAGAGTGAAAAATTTTTCTATTTCTACTGAAGAGAATTTGTTCTGAAGTAAAGGGTTTTTCACTCTTTTTGGAGAAAAATTCTATTTTATTTTAAAATAGCAATAAATGTCAATTTTTTTTAAATGAAGAATTTTTTCATTTTTAAGGAAAATAGAACATAATCTGATCCATTATTTAATTTCTGAACCAAACTGGACATTTCATCTTGCTCAAAAAATGACTTCTATGTATTGGCATTTTGTTTATCTCAGTTTTGAGGACGACAAAATCGGGCGCCCTTGAAATTCTCTGAGTGAAATATGCAAAATCATTCCACTTGTTATGCTTACCTATACCTTCTTTTCATCTTTTTAAATGCTAATTAAAAGTTTCATTCGCCTTCCACACTCTTCAAAAATTGATAGATTTTAAATGTTGCAATTTTCTTTGCTCTTTTTAAATCTGTGTAAGAATTTTCTAAAAATGGGTTTTGGGTTTTACCCCCTCCCCTCCCCTCCCCTCCCCTCCCCTCCCCTCCCCTCCCCCAAAAAATATATTAAAAACTAGCTCTCTTTGAATTTTTGCAAAAAAAATCAAAAGACCAAAAAGACATTCTAATTTTTACAATTTTTGCAAAGGACATTTTGGGAATATTTTACAAACTTGAAAACTGGCAAAATTGCGAATATTTTGCAAAAAATTTATCATTTTTTTTTTCTAAATTTTTTAAAAGAAAAAATTTTCAGTCTCGAAATTGACAATATTTTTAATTTATCTTCATAAACATTTTAAAGGAATTTTTGTAATTTTTTTAATATGCAAGTATAGATATTTTTTTTTACAATTTATCAACTCCAAAACATTAAAAATATTTTTTTGCCAGTTCCAACAATTTTTTCGTTAAAAAAAATTATATGAAATCATTCCTTTAAAACTCTACCCCTCAAAAAAAATTCGATCCTGGTGGAATTGAACCCCCTTCAACCTCCTACTCGATGAACCTACTTATAGATATAGGTAGATTTGTAGTAATAATAATTTCATGGTAAAGTTCTTAAATCTCAGATATTACTTACTAATTCTTACGTGGAAAATGGGTCTTGACGCATCGTTAATTTTTTAAATACCAGGTATCACGTAGGTCGTCGGACATAGCCACCGGTATATTAATTTTCGACAGTATTATTCAAATTAACTAGTCCATATCGAGTATTGTATTGGACATCCATCAAAGGACAGATTAAAATCGTTACAGTGTTTGAATGATTACCGCATACGAAAGCAAATTTCCTGAAATAGTACTTGTTTCCTTTATTACTTGAGAAAAAATTACGCAATTAAAACATTAGGGCAGTTGAACGATAATTAACATATCTATTGGCGAGAATAGCTGAGACTGAGACGATTTGCATTGGACAGGTGGTGTTAAATGGGCTCGAGAATAAATACCCTTTTGTATAAATGAATGTCGATGAATCAAAACAAAATATAGGCGTTTTACATAACTCATCAATACGGTATCATTACCAGTTTATAAATCATATCGGTCGGTCGTCGCCTCGCGTCCATTTACTGTAAGAAAATACGAGTATGCGACGCCGGAGCAATTTACATTCCCGCTGTTATTGTGGCTTTTCGCAAACGCGTTATAATTTCAAAGATTTATTCGCGTGTTTGAATTTGTTTCATGTAAATTGATAATACATCATGGTATATACAATATACATAATGTCCGAACAGTTTAATTCATTTATATATTTATACGTATGTGCTCTGAAAACGTACCTAAGCGTATGCATAATTGGTATCCTTTTTTTCGATTATGCATCTTTAAAAAAAAATAGAAAGAAATTATCTTCAATCTTGGTTTTCCTCGAGCAGACCTATAACAACTGCCGATGCCGTATCTATTGTTCTTGGCCCAAAAAAGCAAGATACAATCGGTACCAATAACTTATAACGAAGTATCCCAAAACCCTATCCTATGTTTGGCTGCTGTTGTATAGCCAGTCTACTAAAAAGCTCAACAATTTATATTCTTATTTAAATAAACATTCGTTAGCGGTGGTAATTTATGCGTAAACTGGCATTTCGTTCAAAAACAAAACAATGAGATACCTTAACAAAATATTTTATCCGAAAGTACGTAGGTACCTAACTCGTCGAGTCGAGCGTTTGGCTTAGGAAAAATGATGTGATTCGTTGAGGTTAATAAAATTGGCAAAGTTTTATTCGTGTTTTTCCACCGCGCAGAAAAGAAAACTTTTAATAGCGTTTTCCATTTGTGCCAACATGGTCTACCTTGTATATAGACTATACATATAAGGATACTTTTCTTGCACGTTTCGAATGAATTCCTTCTTTTTTTCGTGCTGTTAAATCATTCATATGAGTGTGTTCGATTGCTTGGTGTTTTTTCTTCTTCTTCTTTTCAGTTGTGAGGTATATTTTGGACAAAGAATACACGAAATATCATGTTACGAGGAATCGAAATTTAATGAAGTTTGATATGGCTTCATTCTTTATAGTGTAGTGTTCGATGAATTGGATTTTTTCAATAATTATTATATCGAAGTCTGGAAAAGGTTTCTTCGAAAATGACGCATGTGGGGTACGTCGTATGAGTGCTTACTTGAATTTATGAGTATGTGATACATAAGGCAGGGGGAGGGCACTTAGATGTTCGACTGATGCACGTTTTAAAGTTTTATTCTTATGTTCATTTTGACTGTTAAATTTACATCTATGGATTCAATTCAATCTGGCTGAAAAGACTCAATAACTCTTCTCTAAAACTTATGAATTTTCTTCCAGATAATTATTTCACGAATTACCTATGTAGAAGACTTTCCTGTTTTTTCACAACGTATGCAATAGGGTGGCCGTTATTTTTCGAATTTTGGAAATGTTGTCGGGACGGGGGGTCAATTGGTGACATATTGGTAGAAAATAATTCCCTATTTTTTATTTTTCCTCTAACTGAATTTTAAGCCGTCCCTCAGGGGCCCCCAAATTTGAAAAAAAAAAAAAAAAAAAATAGAACATTTTTAAAATTTTTTAAAATCTTTAGCAAAATGGTCATAGGGATGGTATTTCTATAAGACAAGACCATTTTCGATGATTTCTTATCTTTACCCCCCTTTTCATGGGACATGAAAAAACGTCACTTTTTACGTTTTTTAAAAAATTTGAAAAAAATGGCTACAAATTTAAAAAAAAAAAAAAATTTAATAAAATGGTTTCAACATACATGTTATTACCCAAAAAGGTCATTTACGGTGATTTTTCACCACTGCCGTATCAGTGAGGATTTTTCAAAAACTATCAAAAATTGAAAAAAATGAGGTTCCCAAAAATGAAGGTAAGGATGAAAAATCGCCGTAAATGACCTTTTTGGGTGATAACATGTATGCTAAAAACATTTTATTCAAAAAAAAAAGTTTCTTTAATTTTTAGTCATTTTTTTCAAATTTTTTAAAAAACGTAAAAAATTACGTTTTTTTTATGTCCCATGAAAAGGGGGGTAAAGATAAGAAATCATCGAAAATGGTCTTGTCTTATAGAAATACCATCCCTATGACCATTTTGCTAAAAATTTTCAAAAATTTTCAAAATGTTCTATTTTTTCTTTTTTTTTGATTTTTTCAAATTTGGGGGCCCCTGAGGGACGGCTTAAAATTCAGTTAGAGGAAAAATAAAAAATAGGGAATTATTTTCTACCAATATGTCACCAATTGACCCCCCGTCCCGACAACATTTCCAAAATTCGAAAAATAACGGCCACCCTAGTATGCAAAGGTGTTAACTAGGTATTGAATGTCTAAAATGGCACTCGAGGAAAAACTCAATAAGCACAAAAATAATAACTTGAAATAAATGACCTTCGTCTTCAAAAATATTTCGAAAAATGAAAAAAAAATCGTGATTGAAAAAGAAAGTTTTGACAAAGATTTTTTTTCTTAAAAAAATTGTGGACAAAGAAAAAAAAATGTTTTGACTAAGATTTTATAAATTTTGAAAAATTTAACTAGAGAAATGAAACAAAGGAATTCATCAGAAAAAACTTCTGTCAAGTACGTATTTTAGAATGTTGAAAATCAAAGTTTTGGCCACACCTTGTTGAGCAAGCTCCCTCAAAAAAAGAGAGAACAACTCTTTTTCATCAGAGCCGAAAACTATTTTTCAGGTCCTATTTTTTTTTTTTTAAATAACTAATTGAAAATTTGTATGGAGGGAACTGGGTGCTAAAAAAATTTACACTCTGATTTTTTTTTCTCTTCGATATAGAATAGACAAAACTCTTCAATTTTTTTAAAACCGTCTTGAAACGTGGAAGTTTTTTTTTTAATTTTATCGAATATCGGGAGTTGGAAAATTTTTAAGCTAAGTATTTCAAGAAATTTTTTCAAAAACATTTGAAGAAAAAAAAATTAGTACCTCGCATGAGCTTCAAAACTTTTTTCAGCTAAAAAAGGAATTAACCTATTTTTTAAGTTTGAGAATCATTGAGTAAATCAAAAAAATTATATACATATAGGTATTTTAAAAAAAAATCCAATTTTTGAGGCAATTAAATAAATTTTTATAAAAACTTTTTTTTCCACTTCTGGAAAAAAATGAATGTAAAAATATTTTTCAAGTTTCAAATTAAATTATTATTCCAGTAAATATCTCAATTTTTGTTCAATATTATGAACATAAAAAAGTTTCAACTTTCTTGGAGTCAGAAATTTTCCTCTTGTGCTACAATAAAAATATTCCTTAAATTTTTTTGAGACAGAAAAAAATCACTTTTTCGGAGAAATAAATCCTCAAATCTTTTTAAGTATTTTTTTTTTTTAATTTTGAGGTAAAAAAACTTTTATTTTTGTTTCTTCTGGTGAGAAAAAACAATTTTGATTTTGTGAAATATTCCTTAAATTTATTTGAGACGGAAAAAAAATCACTTTTTCGGAGAAATAAATCCTCAAATCTTTTTAAGTATTTTTTTTTTAGCTAATTTTGAGGTAAAAAAACTTTTATTTTTTTTTCATTTGGTGAGAAAAAACAATTTTGATTTTGTGACAGTTATATTCTTAAAAAAGTAGGTAAAAGAAAATTGTTTCCAAATTTATTTTTGAAAATTTCTTGATAAGATTTTTAATAGGTAAATTTTTTAAAACCTTTGAACGAATGAAAGATATGCCCTGTTGTATCGATTTCAGTATTTTTCCCCCATCAATAATTATTTTATTCGACAAAATTCACGTAATTTCAGCTCAAAATGTTCAACACATTCACACACGCTACGAACGAAAATTACTTTTTAATCGACTCAGCCAAGGTACCTAAATTAATTTTTAATCTGGAATTTCATTTCGAATTATTTCAACTAAATAATAGGTAGGTACGTTTAATGAAAATATTCGAATACGTCGTTTTCCTGCTTAAAAATTGATCAATGTACATACCTACGTTGTGTACAGATAGGTACCTAACTACCTACCTATCACACTGTTCCAATCCATTGTCCAATTTTACTCTAGCTAGGTAGGTATTATACAAAAAAAGAGCATCTATCTTCGTTGTATACACACATTGATCTCTTTGTTTTGAAATTATTAACACACAACGTTATATTACACTACCACAAGCTAATAATTAAACAGAATCTTTTTTCGGTGATGAGCTCGTTTGCATATATAATTTCATGTTTATTTGATGAATTATATTTCTCACGAATTGCCATAATCGACCTCAATCCGTTTCTCTACCTATATTTAGGTATCTACCAACCATTTTAAAATTCGTGTGAGTCGAGTGCCAAAATTTTTAATAATCCTTAAATTGGAACACAATAATGTTTTTTATTGCGTCAATTGACCAACAATACAAACTCGTATCGCATTGGATGGATTTTGTTTGCATACCCCAATCACAGACCACTTGACTAATTGTATTATTGTCCTACCAAGCTGCCACTGAGATGGTACATAACTTAAAATAAAATATAACACAATCTTTAATTCACAAATCACTCCTATAATCAATAATTAATATTCATAATAAATATCAAGTACCTACCTACCTACCTAAAAAGAACGACAAAAAATTAAATATTAAATAGATAGGTAATTTAGGACTAATTTTTATCTTCTATACAGAGTTGATTATATCTTGGATTAACTGAATCAGGGCTGGCCTCCCTCTGGAACATAAATGATACTCGAACCAGCCAGCATTATATGTACATGGTAATAAAACCCTGCTACCTATAAAAATTCACAAAGTATATTTAGGTTGGGATGATGTCAGCCCCTTTGATTTTCTCCACTAAGGGCACGCGATAAGCTAACAATACGAGTCGAAATGTTGATGCACATATGGTACATGTTACCTATCGAATTAAACAGCGAGTTGTAAAGAAAAAAATTTATAATAACGTTTGAAATTGTAAAAACCTTTAAGTGATGTAAAATAGGTTATAAATGTCAACGAAGATGTCTGTTAGTTCTTGCTTTTGTACTCCCTTGCTACTAAAATGTCGTAAAAAATGTGCTCGAACATATACAATGTGGTCGCTTCGACTTCTTCCTGTCATTACGCAGTATAACTCGTAATTTTAACCTACAGAGGGTTACTCCGTCGAGTGATAATTTACCTAAAATACGAAACCAACTTTATATAGGTACTCGTGTATTCTTGCACGAAAAAATATGTACCTACTCGTATCTAAAATTAGGATTTATACGTAAATATTTTCGCATCGCTCGCGTCGTTCGCAAAATTTTTAACGAAGCTGCGCGTCCCAACAAACATTTATCCTCGAGAGACTGCATTCAAACTTTTTTCATGGAATATGAAAATATCGCATGTTTGAAAGAACCGATGCTGGACGATTTTTTTTTTCTAGGTTTTTGGCATTAGTTGCAGGGCTTGAAATTCTCATATTTTGTCATTTTTCTGCTCTTTGGTTTTTTTATTCAAATTTTTAGTTGAAAAAAATTGCGAATTATATTTTGATTTCAATCTTTATAGAAAAGTGAAAAAATGAAGAAAATAATTTTTAGAATGTTTCAAATACTCGTTGGTATCAAGGTACGCAATTTTTAACATTTTTGAATTAATTTTTTTCAAATGGTGAAATCACTTGAATAAAACTTCATGCCCACCAAAAGTTGTACCCAAGGAGTTTCAATTTTTTGAGGTGTACGAGGTGTACAATCGTACATCATTTTTTAACGTGTACGATCGTACATCTTTTTTTGAGGTGTACGATCGTACATCATTTTTTGAGATGTATAATCGTACATCACTTTTTGAGTTGTATGATGTTACATCATTTTCTGAGGTGTACATTCGTACATCATTTTCTGAGGTGTACGATCGTACATCAATTTTTGGCATTGTAGATTATTTTTTGAGGTGTACAATTGTACATCATTTTTTGAGATGTATGATCGTACCTCACCTTTTGAGGGGTATGATGTTACATCATTTTCCGAGGTGTACATTCGTACATCATTTTTAACGTGTACGATCGTACATCATTTTTTAGGTGTACAACCCGAGCAGCACACTCGACAAATTATCGAAATAAAAAATCGACAGAATATCGAATTCGATAAAGTGTCGCGTTAGTTCCGCATAAATCGTGAAATTATCTTTCGATATATAGATAGATTATCGACGAATTATAGTTAATAAAAATTTCGAGATTATAGTAAGATATTTTATCGATAATCTATCTATAATATCGAAAGATAATTTCACGATTTAGGCGGAACTTTTGCGATACTATCAAATTCGATATTCTGTCGATTTTTTATCGATTTTTTATTCCGATTTTTCGTCTTTTACTAGCTTTTTTCTATAATTAAAAATCATTAATTAGCATAATTAATACATTAAACTTTGCCTAAACACATTATTCATGTTACGGTAAGAGGATCATTTCAGAAAAAGTCAAAAAAAATTATAAAAAATCTGCCACCCGTGGGGCTTGAACCATCTACCTCCTGCATGGTAATCCTCTTCCTTAACCACTATGCCATACCTTATCGTTGAGGAATTAGCAATAAAACGCTTATAATAGGCAGTTTAGTACTTCCAGACGTGTTGGACTTAGAAAAATTTTCACCAATTTGGAAATAATTTCAAATATCGTCACAAAATCGTTGAAAAATCGTTCGACAAATTTCAGATTATTTGTCGATAATGTAGTTTCAAATATCGTCACAAAATCGTTGAAAAATCGAATTCGAGGAATTTCATATTACGTGTCGATAATATAGTTTCAAATATCTTCACGCAATCGTTAGAAAATCGAATTCGAGAAATTGCATATTATGTGTCGATAATATAGTTTCAAATATCTTTACAAAATCGGTAAAAAATCGGATTCGATAAATTTAATATAATCTGTCGATAATATAGTTTCAAATGTCGTCAAAAAATCGGTAAAATATCGAAGTCGAGAAATTTCATATAATCTTTCGATAATATAGTTTTAAATATCTTTACAAAATCGTTAAAAAATCGAATTCGATAAATTTAATATTCTTTGTCGATAATGTAGTTTCAAATATCTGCACAAAATCGGTGGAAAATCGGAATCGATAAATTTAATATTCTTTGTCGATAGTATCGTTGACGAATATCGTCATAAAATCTTAATAATATCGAATTCGATAGTTTTTAGATTTTTTGCCTATGAAGTTGTACCGATAAATCTTTATAATATCGTGAGAACATCTATAGATTTTCAAACGATTTTTTATCGATACATTACATCTTCCGATATTATCGATCGAGTGTGCCGCTCGGGAATCGTACTTACATCATTTTTTAACGTGTACGATCGTACATCTTTTTTTGAGGTGTACGATCGTACGTCATTTTTTTAGGTGCACGATCGTACATCATTTTTTTAGGTGCACAATCGTACATCATTTTTTGGGGTGTACGATCGTACATCATTTTTTGGGGTTATGATCGTATGTACATCGATCATTTTTTGACTTGTAAGATCGTACATTTTTTGACGTGTACGATCATATACATCATTTTTTGAAATGTGTACTATCGTACATGATTTTCTGAGGTGTACGATCATAAATAATTTTTTGACGTGTACGATCGTACATCTTTTTTTGAGGTGTACGATCGTACATCAATTTTTGGCATTGTAGATTATTTTTTGAGGTGTACAATTGTACATCTTTTTTTGAGATGTATGATCGTACATCTCTTTTTGAGGTGTATGATTTTACATCATTTTCTGAAGTGTACATTCGTACATCATTTTTTAGGGTGTATGATCGTACGTACATCATTTTTTGACATCTAAGATCGTACATTTTTTGACGTGTACGATCATACATCACTTTTTGAAATGTGTACTATCGTGCATCATTTTCTGTGGTGTACGATCGTACATAATTTTTTGAGGTATACAATTGTACATCATTTTTTGAGGTGTATGATCGTACATCACTTTTTGAGGTGTACGATCGTACATCATTTTTTGAAATGTGTATGATCGTACATCATTTTCTAAGGTGTACGATCGTACATAATTTTCTGAGGTGTACGATCTTACATCATTTTCAGAGGTGTATAATCGTACATCATTTTTGGACTTGTAAGATTGTAAATTTTTGACGTGTACGATCGTACATCATTTTTCGAGGTGTACAATTTGAATTGCATTTTTAAATGACAAAAATGTCAAAGAAACACATTTTTTTAAAAAAGTAACCTCACTCTGAGCACTCACAGTGCCGTCTACCTTTGACTTTGAGCCAGAGGCCAGAGGTCTAAAATTACCTATGGTCGATCTCTACCTCAAAATGACCAACTTTCTTAGATTTAATCAGAATTCGAGGAATGTTTTTCTTTTCGGACCCTCCCTTTTGGACATGGGTATTGTAGGTATCTTGTTGAAATATTAGCATCTTGTTCATTCATTGAAAATTTCAACAAGTTCGCACGCGTATACCATTTTACATAGAAAACCAGGACTAAGCATCTTGCTGATTAATATTCGACTCAGCTAAAAGCCATTAGCGTTGGAGCGTATGCATAAGAAGAAAAACACGACGAGATAAGGACAACGAATGTGCTAAAATGCGAGCTTTGGTTGTAGAAGAGGCAACAACGAGGAAGGAGGGCGCAACGCAACGAAAAGATAATCAAGTTCACTTAAACGAAACTCATAGTCGGAAATTAGCGCAAAAATCGGAAATTTTGAAGGGTGAGGCGCGGTATGGAGCATAAACATGTTGCAAAGTTTTCTTGGATACGTACGTCGTTACGAATTTGAAACGGAAATAAAATTAGAGGAATTGCGGATTTTAAACTATAATTAAAGACCGAACGAGGAAGGAATTTATTTGTAATTGTAATTCTGCTTGTGTACAAGTTTTAAGCAAGTTATTAATTTGCTTTTGATTGTTAACCGCATCGATGGCTCGAATTAATCGGGCCCTCTGCGGTACGACTTATGAAAATACGTAAAATAACCATCGCGTCGCATCTTTTGCAACAGTGTAATTGAATAAGATGACGATGTTAGAAGAAACACGAGTGTAACACGATGCTCGAACGAAATACTTTGGAAATCAACTCGCAAGTGGCAAATTTTTTAATCACGAAATGCTTGATTTTTTGGGCGTACGAACTCGAAGCATCCGAGCACATAAAAAGAGTTATTCGGTCGAGGAAATAGACCACATTTTGTCTCTTTTATTTGATATATACGTAACGGCTGAAGAAATAAAACTTCTTAACTCGAGCCATGATAATTTGTTTTGTTCTTTCCACAGGGACAAGAGAGAAATAGAGAGAGATTCGTATATAACCAACGTGTCTGAACCCTCACTGTATATACTTTCTTTTGTATAGTAGATACTCATTTGTTACTCATTCTTTTCTTATTTCCCTTTTAGTCATCAACTTTATTATAACTTTAACCGAATTTCCGTTCTATTTCCTTTCCCTACGCGTCGCGCTATGGGCGGACTCGCCGAAAAAAAGTACAGAACTTTTCGACTCGGTTATTTATAACGCAATTTCCCGACATTAAAAAGTACGCTAAAATTTCTCTTCTATTCAACAATAACGCATTTAAAGAACTTCACAACCAATTTCATTTCAACTAACAGACGAATAACACTAATAACGTCGAATTTAAACCCAAATAAATGCAAATCGCTTTAGGTATATTCAATTTTCGTTTGATAACTTTTCAAATTTAAGCGCATACAGGTCTTCGTTTTGAGGTAAATTAACTGATTCTCCTGTCGACGTTTTTAATTCAACAAATGATGATATTATTTAGTCTTTCTCATAATAATGCAATAAGCACAAAAAATTCAATGATATAGTCTTTAAATTAAAAGAAAAAATTTGATGATTTTTTTCCTTTTTTTTTGAGCTGAAAAATTAGTTACGTAACAAAATAACGGAAAATTTGTAGGTCTCTGTTCTAATAAGTCATAGTTAAATCCTGAATGTAACTTTATGATGAAGAATGAAAATAAAATTAAAAATAAAATTCGGCGAATTTCAGGAAATGCCTCAAATTTTAAAAATGGCATATTTTTAAAACTCACATAGAAAATTCATACCTACGATATTCATAATATTCTCAACTTAAAATTGTTGGGTATGATAAAGTTTTTTTTTTTTTTTTTTTTTTTTTTTGAAATGTCGACAAATTTTGAAAATGCTTTAATTTAAAAAACTCCGTATTGTGCGAACCCCTGCCAAAAATTCAATTTTTTGACTTTTTCTTCGTGATAATAATACTTAATAAGTACCTATTTAAGAAAAAAAAATTGAAAAAATTTTGTAAAAAACTTAACCTGTGTGAGAAGTGAAACGCATTCATTAAAAAGTTCTATAAGTATTTTTCCAACCCCTGCCAAAAATCATTACCTTTTTTTAATATGAAACTTTTTGGTGATATAAGGGTTGAAAACTTACTTACCTATGTAGGTATTTGAAAAATAAAATCGACCAATTTTGGAATAAGCAGAAGAACCTACCCTTATTGAAAAATTCAGAGATGTAAAACTGAAAGGAAAGAAACTGAAATAGAAAAAAAATTAAATCTGAATTGTATTTTTGAAACTGAAATCGAAACTTCTTCTGAAATTTTTTGAGGATATTCTTTATCAAATTTATATCCATTTTCTTCAAAATTTTCATTAAATTTTTTTTTTGAATGGTCGATTGAACTACTTAACATTTTTTCAAGTAAATTCCAATTTGTTTCCATATTTTTTTAGAATTCCTTTCATTTATTTGTTTAAAATTATTCATTCAAATTTTGATTTTTTCAAAATAATAAGTAGTAAGTAAAGTACCCAAATTATGTGCTTATCATTGTAAAAAAAAATATTCATTTTTTGAATTTTGTTTTCGATAAAAAGTCAAAGTTTTCAGAAGAAAAATTTGAAAAAAAATTTGCATAAAAAAATTGTACAACCGTATTCACACTATTCACCAAGAAAGAGATTAATAAAAAATAACGACATTGTCCGTACAATGTGATTATACTGCTTGTGGTAATAGGTATAGTCAGTGCCAAAATTTACACTCTCAACTTGAAATTTTTTTTTTGAAGTGATAAAGTTTTAAAAAAAAACCGACAAATTTTGGAAATGCTGTATTTTTTGAATCCCTGCCAAAAATGAAATTTTTGACTAATTTTTTTTTCATAAGTAGTGTTTAAGAAAAAAAAGTGAGAAAAATTGAGAAAAAAATTCAAATACCTAGCAAGTGTTCTTGATTTCGAAAAAAAAGAAACGAATCAAATTTCTAAATTTTGGCACGGTCACAATAATGTTCATTATGCAAAATCATGTGGATACTGGGCTCGTATCTCAAGTTCCTCTGACCCAAAACCCTATGTGCAGATGACTTTTGCATTCTGCAGTTCATTTACTTGACTGGTCAGTGAATCTGATTGGTGACTTTTATATTAATGAATAATAAAGTTAGGTCTTTTTCAAAACAAACGTTTCTGGTTCGACGCAGACGGTGAAAAAAATGAGATACGTAATTTACATTTTGCTAAATAACTTTTCATCATTTATCATAGACACCGTTAATTGGTATTCATTTCGATGAAAGACAAGTATACAAGAGCGAGTAAAAAAAAAGAGGAAAAAATACCTCCAAACATTCGAAATTAGCTGCATGAATTGAGATGTTAAGCAGAAGGGATACAAAACGATTTATCTTTTGGGCTAATTACATACGCAAAATGGAAGGGTTATTTTTCCAAATGAAGACAAATTGTGCGAGATTTTTGCCACGTCATGGTTCTGATTGAATGATCCGTTGGAAATCCTGATAAAAAGAGATGGAAAAATGAAAGTTTACGAATGAAGAATAAAGCTCTCTGTTAACGGATTGTACTTCTGTATCAATTCTTTGCCAGCTTATCTTAGGTATTTTTACTTCTTTCAAAGATGTCAATGAACTTGAACAATGATGAATGAAAAAATCCTTAGGTGAATTGAATTTTTAGCTTAGTTTTTACCCTTCTTAAAGGATAAAAGAACTTTTCAAATTTGCCAAGTAAACGCCTGCGAAAAAAAAGAATTAAAAATACACAAATTTAAATCTTCACAGTGGTGTGTATTTCGATATTGGTAACTGGTAAGATGAATAATTGAAGGCTTTTTAAATTAGTATCGTTGGGGCAAATAGCAAAATTCAACTGTCAGAGTGAAAATAATTAAAACAACATGACAACTATACTCAATTTCGATTCCGTTGCATCGCTGCTGGCATTTGGAAAGTTTTTCTTGTTACAAATCGTTTTAAATGAAAATGATGGTAGGAGCAGTCGTTCGAAATTCCACGATTCCTTTGGCGTTTATAAATTTACCATGTACGAGTAATACAATCCGCACTCGAATTAACAAAATATTATGCTACAGCGTACAGTATGAAATTTCAATCATTTCACCTACATATGGACAACTACCTAATATTAATTTCAGTTTGTCTTTAGCTTCAAATTTTCATAATTTAATCAAATCAAATCATAAATAATTTAGACTTTGGGTAGAAAACAAAAAAAAAAAAATTAATTCAATTCATCAAATTTAAACCTTTTTTTGGCAATAAGATAATATGTGTATATGTGAAAATTAAAAAAAATAGTTTTAAAAATAAAGGTATTTCGTATTCCAAGAAAATATAAAGTTTTTTTAATGAGATTTTTGTCTACAAAAAAAATAAGAGATTTTTTTTCTCCAAAAATTTTAAAAAGAAGGTTTTTTTTTTGTCAAAAAATTGAAATTTACCTGGTAAGATTTTTTTCTCAAAAAAACTGAGAATTTGTTTCTCTAAAAAAGGAAGATTTCATCCTAAACAAAGAAGAGATTTTTTCCTTCAAAAAATTGAAGATTTTTTTCACCAGGTACGATTTTTTTTCTCTCCAAAAATTGGAGAAATATGCACCTACATACAAGGTGTCCGGTGAGTGGTGTGCCAAACTTGAAATTTGGATAATATAACCGAGTACCATATAAATTGAGGTAGGCAATATTTTTGACTGGGATTTTGCGTTGCTGTAACTCCTTCAATTTCAAAGATAGGCAATCCAGTATAATTACAACTTTTATTGCTTTTTCGAAGACCTATCCACTGAAGGTGTCGAAATTTTTTTGATGCAGTGTTGCCAATCGTTTTTGCTAGATAAAATGCCGATTTTCAAACCTTTGTAGTCCCTTCATTTTCAAACTTAGGTAATATGTGTACATAAATTTTTTTTAGTCTAACTCCGTTATATACAAATTTCAAGTTTGGCACACCACTCACCGGACACCCTGTATACTTTTACATCGAAAAAATTGAAATTAATTTTAAAATTTTCCTCGAAAATGAGAGGTTTTATTCTGAACAGAGAAACAGATTGACAATAATAAAAGTTATTTTCTTAACAAAAAATAAATAAACTTTTTTTCTCTAAAAAGAAGAGATTTCATCCTGAAATTTGAGAAATATTATTTTTTTCCCCCAAAAAATTGAAAAGATTTTTTCTTCAAAATACGAATAATATGTTTTCTTAAAAATAAAAAATTAGAGCTTTCTCGTTGCATAAAAAAGAGACTTTTTTTCTCAAAAAATAAAATGTATACTACCTAATAGGTATATAATTATATATCGACTACTCAGATCGAACATCTCGTAACCCACAATTTTTTTTTCCAAAAAAATATAGAAAAACCTGTTTTTTCAAACTCCATAATATGTTTCAAGTGTCCCCGGTCATTTTGTTTTTTTTTGTGGGATACGAGGTATTCGATCTAAGCAGTCGATATATTATTTTTTTCCCATAAAAATTTGAAAATCATTTTCAAATTATTTACGTCTTAATACCTAGGTACCTACTTCAGAAGAACTTAAAAAAAAGAATTTTTTTCTCAAATTTTAGTAAAATGGAAAAGTAATTTGATTTTTCACGAAATTCGGTTTAATTCGAGAAAGATCCTTCTGACCAGAATCTAAGATCCGATGCCCATCCTTTCCCTTCTGTATGTTACCAAATACTCATAATAAGAATATTCAAGTAACAGGAATTCAGAATTGCCTATACCATCTTGTCAGGCACCAGGCTCGTATGTACATTTCCTATTATTCCTCGGTCATCCTGACTGTTCACAATGCACTTAGTGAAAAAAGTAACATTCATTTTATCTCCACTACATTTCTTCTGCTCACACTATACTTCAGCTTGGTTATCGAATCGGACAAATTACTACAACGTACTGTCGCTATCTATTACACCTTTTTAAAGAAAGTCTCGCTTGCCTTGTTCCGTGAACTACACGAAAATTAAATTTTTTCCCCATTTAAATATGATTTGTAGCGCAGAAGAACAAATAGCACTATTCATAATACGAGTAAATTTAATCCAAACAGTGCATAACAAGCAACGCGATTACCGAGACTGAAAAAAACACGATACTTTTGTATATATTCAATTAGGTGATTAATGTGACACGATAAATCAAGTGGGAAAAAATTACCAAATTAATTCTTTATGAAAATTTATCTAAAAAGTACATTAAGTAAAGAAGTTAAATATTAATTTTTAATTTATAGTTCTGCTTATTTTTTTTCCTCTCCAAAAGTAGACTGGGAAATTTTATTTATAACACAGGTACCTAACCTAACTTATTACGTATATACTCGTATTGAACGTGTATGAGCATAGGAATAGTTAGTACTCGTGTAATGCATTACTAATATAACATGTAGGATGCATCAATAAAGAAATTTCCATTCGACTATTAGACAGATGATAATTATAATTGACGTTGTGTTGGCATTTAATGCAATTAAACAACGGAGAAATAAAAGAAAAAAAATGAAAATCTCAATTTTAATTTAAATTGACATCGTTAAATTAACATTAATATAAATGGATTATGCCAATGAACCTTTGTTTATTTATTAACAACTACGCGGGTTTTTTTTTCTTCTAATGACTACTTGTGGTACAAGTTGGCAGATCTATTTTCAACTCGATGATGGGGCGAAAATTTATGACAGTAGGTATATGATACGTATGACATAGTTTGCGGTAAAAGATCTATGGATATATGTAAATATTATGTAAGTTACAAACAATAGAGAGATGCATTTCCCTATTGAACTCGTTTAAATGATACCGATTAATTGCTTGAAAAACACGTTTTTTTAATACTTCGAATTGTTGGAAACAGGTTGAAATTACGAGTACTTTGACGTACAGCTTCCTTAGACAATACAAAAAAAAACACTCATTGCTTCTTTTTTTTCTTCAACTTTCTTAACGCCTGTTCGTACTTTAACGACGCTCCTTAATAAAAAATCGATCCGGAATATTATTTAATAAGATCGTAAATTCAATCGGAGTGCGATTACGATTTACACGCTTAGGATAAGGTATAAACATATTATTGAGAAAATTATAGTAAAATTCGATTCCGGTTATTAGATAATACGATTATCGCTTTCATTAAGACATCAACAACTTTATCACGTGCGATGAGTAGTCTGCGAACAAGATGTTTGACCTGACGCGTGTCGTAGGAGCGCGTGCGAACTGCGAAGTGCATAAAAACTTTACAAAAAACAACCACCGCACGAAATAATATGTAAAGACGCCCGAATGCCGTTCGTGATGTGGAATTTAGCTCGAGAATCAATTAAATTCGACTATCGGGTAATGGAAATAGGAAACGAGAGAAGATACGTCGTCGAGGGAGAGGTGAGATTATTTCCAGAGAGGGAAAATTGACTAAATTGACTCGTTTATTTCATTTATTTAATATGGAAGGATCAACATTTGAATTCATTCTGATGCAACGTTTTATTTCGAGGATTTTTTGGAATAAGTAACTTTTAATTTTTTCCTCTCCCTTTATTAAAGTTGCTTCATTTTTGAGAAAATAATTACCTAGATTTTTTTGTATTTTTCCACCCAAATTTCAAATGGTGTCTTGGACTTGGAGGAGTGCTTGTCAACTCTGATTGAGCTGAAATTTAGCTCAATCAAAGATCGTGTTACTCAGGTCTCAAAACATAATTTTGAGTTGTCGAAGTTGATTTTTCGATTTTTGACGAATTTTTTAAAAGGGGAAAAATTACATATTGGAAGGTACATCTATTTTTTACAAAAATTGTAAATTTTGAAATAAAATTTTAAAAATTGGTTGATATGCTAAAGTCGACTGTGCGATCATTTTCGAAGCGATCTGTGGTGGTGGCCTGGTGGGGTCTCCGGCAAAAATTCACTTGAGATTTTTATGCTCTAAAAAATCATCTAAAATTTTTAATTCAACTGTTTTGATCGACTGATAATACCACTCTAATGCTCTTACTAAATAGTTCCATAATGGATTTGGGGGAGGGTAGAGGAGTCGAGAAGTATAACCCTCCTCCACTTTTTCAGTTAGAACACTGCATGTGTCAATTTTTTGAAGGATTTTGATTTTGATTATTTTTTTTGAAGAATGAGACAATCAAGTATATACAAATTAAAAAATCTATTACTCTAATTAAAAAACTCAACCTCACCAACTCCATCTAAAATTCTTTCCGATGGGTGTGATAATCTTGAAATTATAAACATCCTCCCTCACCCCCCCCCCAAAAAAAAAAATTACCTAAACCTTTTTTGGATTTTTTGAACAATTTTTCTCAAATTCTTTCAATTTAGTTTTTCTATAGGGTTTTTTTTTTTTTTTTTTTTTTTTAATTTTTTTTTCGAAATATTTTTAGAAATCTAATTTTGTATTTTTTTTAAAGTAATTTTTTTTCTTAATAGGCCGGTATTTAAAAAAAATAAATACCTACTCGTTATGAGCGTAAAATTATGCTTTTCTTTCCCTGCATATTACTTTTTAAGAAAAAATTTATTTATTCTTTTCGTGGTGAAATTTTTCACGTCAAAAAAATCTCTTGGGTATAAAGGCTCGTTCACAATGCACCTTAACTTTTTGCTTTTGCTTAACCAGTACACTTACAAACGTGTAAATACACAAATTTCTGGCCACCAGATTGGTGCAGACAGTAGTGAGTGTTAAGCAAAAAGCAAAAGCAAAAAGTTATGGTGTATTGTGAACGATCCTTAACACTTTTTCCAGAAATTTTTCACTCTTGAAAAAAATATTTTACCACAAAAAAAAAAGATGTTTTACATTTTACCTACTCTAATAATAAGAGATTTATTTTCTACAAAAAAAATGAAAGTTTTTTACTATTACCTACCTTAAAAAATTTGAAAAAAAATTATACCCGAGCAGCACAATCGACAAATTATCGAAATAAAAAATCGACAGAATATCGAATTCGATAAAGTGTCGCGTTAGTTCCGCATAAATCGTGAAATTATCTTTCGATATATAGATAGATTATCGACGAATTATAGTTAGTAAAAATTTCGAGATTATAGTAAGATATTTTATCGATAATCTATCTATAATATCGAAAGATAATTTCACGATTTCGGCGGAACTTTCGCGACACTTTATAGAATTCGATATTCTGTCGATTTTTTATCGATTTTTTATTCCGATTTTTTGTCTTTTACTAGCTTCTTTCTATAATTAAAAATCATTAATTAGCATAATTAATACATTACACTATGCCTAAACACATTATTCATGTTACGGTAAGAGGATCATTTCAGAAAAAGTCAAAAAAAATTATAAAAAATCTGCCACCCGTGGGGCTTGAACCATCTACCTCCTGCATGGTAATCCACTTCCTTAACCACTATGCCATACCTTATCGTTGAGGAATTAGCAATAAAACGCTTATAATAGGCAGTTTGGTACTTCCAGACGTGTTGGACTTAGAAAAATTTTCACCAATTTCAAATATCGTCACAAAATCGTTGAAAAATCGTTCGACAAATTTCAGATTATTTGTCGATAATGTAGTTTCAAATATCGCCACAAAATCGTTGAGAAATCAAATTCGAGAAATTTCAGATTACGTGTCGATAATAAAGTTTTAAATATCTTCACAAAATCGTTAAAAAATCGAATTCGAGAAATTTCAGATTATTTGTCGATAATATAGTTTTAAATATCTTCACGCAATCGTTAGAAAATCGAATTCGAGAAATTGCATATTATGTGTCGATAATATAGTTTCAAATATCTTTACAAAATCGGTAAAAAATCGGATTCGATAAATTTAATATAATCTGTCGATAATATAGTTTCAAATGTCGTCAAAAAATCCGTAAAATATCGAAATCGAGAAATTTCATATAATCTGTCGATAATATAGTTTTAAATATCTTTACAAAATCGTTAAAAAATCGAATTCGATAAATTTAATATTCTTTGTCGATAATGTAGTTTCAAATATCTGCACAAAATCGGTGGAAAATCGGTATCGATAAATTTAATATTCTTTGTCGATAGTATCGTTGACGAATATCGTCATAAAATCTTAATAATATCGAATTCGATAGTTTTTAGATTTTTTGCCTATGAAGTTGTACCGATAAATCTTTATAATATCGTGAGAACATCTATAGATTTTCAAACGATTTTTTATCGATACGTTACATCTACCGATATTATCGATCGAGTGTGCCGCTCGGGTAGATTTTTTCAACTTCATTAAATTCAAAAATTATTTTACTCAAAAAAAGAGGAGGGAATTTTTCTCCAAAGATAAGAAGTTCTATTCTACGAAAAATTAAAAAAGTTTTACCTAAGTACCAAAATTAAAAAAAATATTTTTACAACAGAAAATTTGAGAAATTTTCTCCCCACCTCCCAAAAACAGATGATAAATGTATTTCTGTGAAAATAAGAGATTTTGTTTCTTCAAAAAAAAATAAATAAATAAATGGGTAGGTACCTAAAAGATTTTTACATCCCAAAATTTGAAAAATATTTTCAAAACAGAAAAATTTAGGAATTTTCTTCCCCCACCCCTCACCCAAAAAAGGTGTTAAAAGTTTTTATTTGAAAATATGAGATTTCTTTTCTTAAAAAAAAAGAAAAGAATAGGCAAGTAAAAGATTTTTACCTCCAAAAATTTGAAAAATATTTCCACTGTAAAAAATTTGAGAAATCCCCCCGCCCCCAAAAAGAAGAATGCTTTTCTTGAAAAAAAAAAAAAAAAAAATACCTTTAAAAATTTGAAAAATATTTTCGTTTCCAGGAAATTTGAGACAGAAAGTATTTCAGTTTTTTTTCTCGAAAAAACCAAGTCTTCCGGCCATCTCTAAAAAGTTCAGATGTTTTTTTAAAATGCCGAGATAGATTTTTCTCTCCAAACAAGTTGAAAAAAATTATCCTTCCCTCAAAAAAAAATAAAAAAAATAAAAATAAATAAAAAACTTCTTTCCTTTAAAAAAAAAAAAAAAAAAATTGAGGAAAAAAATTGCAGAACCAATAAGTATCTTTCTAAAATGAGAGAATTTTTGCCCTTATTTTTTTATGAGTAATTAAATGCCGCTGCCTGACTTACATAAAATTATGTGTATTTATAAAAAAACTGACAAGAGAACTTCGCAAACTCGTCACCTCAGATTAACCTAAAATTTGGCTCACCGAAAGAGCATGTCATTCAGACCTCAGAACCAAATTTTTAGCTGCCGAAGTTGATTTTTCGAATTTTAGCGAATTTTTGAAAATGGAGACAAACGATCTGGAGCCTCCAGCAGAAGGTGACTTTTCTCATCCAGAGCCATGTAATCGCTCCAGACGGCGCTGTAATAAATTTCGGCAGCTAAAAATTAATTTTTTTTAAAATGATAAATTCCAATTGAATGTTAGTACCTATTATTATAAGAAGGTTTAGGCTATGGATTTTTTGAGGATTTCAATCTTATAGTACTTGACGAATGTAATGAATTTCTGTTTATTTATGTACTTTGTAGCCGATTTGTACGATTTCAATATCATTGATTTCATTCGAATTTGAAAAATGCCTATTTGGAAAGAATCTATACGTTCGTAAGTGAGCACCTAATATCAAAATTTTTACGATTCTGAAAATTTCAAGAATGTGAATAATTTTTTACCTGTTCTCGACGCACATTCAAAGTGGACGCTCGGTTATTAAATTTCAAATAAATTCCCTCGTGAATTCCAATTTGAAATATTACAATGACAGTTCGTTACCTTGGAACCATATACACTACATTGATACAAAGTATCGCTACAGAGTATATTCTCATAAGCGAAAAAAACCAACACAAAATTCGTCCAACATATTATACTTTCATAAAACTAGAAGCAGAGCAGTTATCGTAATTAGACGCGTTACATTTGCATACGTAACATCCGTAAGGCTTAGAACAAAACGTTAATTACATTGTAACAATGGTAACATCGTTACATAAGATTTTAAAAAATATACATACGTACGTAGATCTTGCTACTGTATATGTAGGGTCGATCATATGACGGTAATTCGAGTTCGTAAGAACTTTTATACGCTTATAAATTTGTTAGCAAATGTTGCCTAAATCTTTCATACTTACTACCAAATATACGCATGCACTCGATTCGAATATTGATAAATTAACGCACTTAAAAAGTCAAACTCGTTTCACTTGGTTGATTGTACATTTGTTTGGTTATATTGACGGTGCATGTTTCACTCATGCACTTACGAATATCGCTCGTACGTATCCTGAAGGAACTTATTTTCAATGGCAAAAAATTCTTTTGAGCTAACAAACAGCTGTTTCTAGGTACGAGTACATACTTGTACAGTTGTACGAGTGTATATTCATTCGGCTACGTATCATTTATATTTTGTAGTAATAGACGAGCGGTCGTTTCGCCTGCCTGAGCCTATTTTAGCCTTTGTTCATTAATAGCCCATGAAATGACGTTTTTGCCGGCATCATTCGATTTGTGTACTAAAACAAAACCCCCTGCCCTCCTCTCTGGGTACATCTATATGGCTGTACTGTATAAATAAAAATCATTGTCGCGCATTTGTTTACGCTATTAAGAGATTTTAGACGAGACGTTGCGAGTGAGTGTATAGTTTTTTTCTATAAAGAAGGCAATAGACCGCCTTATATGTATAGTAAAGACGTATGTATGTATACTTTTTACCATATTTCCGCCTGCCTGTGTCTGTATTGTATCCGGATAAGTCGTATTTTTCTAGGTAAATATCGTAGGAAGATTTGTTGGTAAAAAATTCACAGACTTGATTGTCCAGAACTACTACTGTTGGTTGATTTATCGGCAAGTATACCAGTTGAATCGAACAATGGAATATACCTCATAATAATCGTAACGTGTTCGGGTTATTTATAATTATTGGACAAACAATGCGTTAAATAGATTGCGAAAAATTTATGAGAATTATGAGTTTTGCATCAACATACGTGTCGGTACTATTAACCATAATAGAATGGTTTTTAAAGATTCTATATTAGGTAGGTACATTTTGTTTGTATATTTTAAATGCAAAACAGACTCTTTCAGTTGCGCAGCATATTTTATTTTTTTACAAATTATGTAACGAGATAACGTTAGAAAACAATATGATCGATTGAACTGAAATTTTTACCAAGGGTTCACTATGAGCTCCAATGAAGAAAAAAGTACACTGATATTGTAGAAAAAAAATTAAATTTTCTACAACTTTGTACAAAATTTTTTCGTAGGACTCTTGGTTTAGCTGTCAAATCTGTTTTGTGTGAAATAGGTATTCAAAATATGCTTGCGAACTAAAGAAAATATCTCTACTTTTTTTTTTTGTAAATTAAAAAAAAAAAATGGAATAAGAATTATTTTTTTGCCCTTTGACTTCTTTTCAACTTTTTAAAATTGTCAAATTTTTGGAGGAAGAAAATATCAACCTTTTCGTAATAGACGAAATTTTATATCCATTTTTTATTTTTTTTTTTATTTTTTTTTTTTGAGAAAAAAAAATTCAATATTTTTGGAGAAAAGAATATTATGTTTTTGTATTAATTTTTTTAGAAAAAAGCTATCATTTTAAAAAATTCTCTATACCTAATTAGTAATTATGTAGGTATTTTGAAATGATTTTTTTTCAATTCTTGTAGAAAAATTTTCAATCTCTTTTGAAATGAAAAAAAATCAATAATTTTTTTGGAGTAGAATAATTTTATTATTTTATTGGAACAAACATAAAAAATATCCACATTTTTTTAAGAGGAAAAATATGTTTTTTGAAGAAAAAAGTTGACGCTTTTTATGTTACCTAAGTATTTTATTTTTTAATTGAACTCATTAAAATAATTTTTTTCGAATTCTTGTAGAAAGATTCTCTAAATTTTTGAAATGAAAAAAGTTGAACTTTTTGAAATTAAATGAATTTTTATTTTTATTTTTTTGAAATGAAAAAAATCTCATTTTTTTGAAATGAAAAAAATCTCATTTTTTTGAAATGAAAAGAATTTACATTTTTTGAAATGAAAAAATCAAAGTATTCTTTTTCTCAATGAAAAAAATCTATTATTTTTTTTAAATTATGAAATTATTAATTGTTTTGAAATGAAAAAATTCTCAATTATTTTTATTGAAACAAAAAAATACTCAATTTTATTACCTAAAACAAAAAATTCTCAATTTTTTTGAATTTTTTTGAAATGAAATTTTTTCAATCTCTTTGAAATGAAAAAAATCAACATTTTTTTTTGGAGTAGAATAATTTTATTATTTTATTGGAACAAACATAAAAAATATACACAGTTTTTTAAGAGGAAAAACATGTTTTTTGAAGAAAAAAGTTGACGCTTTTTATGTTACCTAAATATTTTATTTTTTAATTGAACTCATTAAAATAATTTTTTTCGAATTCTTGTAGAAAGATTCTCTAAATTTTTGAAATGAAAAAAGTTGAACTTTTTGAAATTAAATGAATTTTTATTTTTATTTTTTTAAATAAAAAAAATACCAAATTTTTTTGAAATGAAAAAAATCTCATTTTTTTGAAATGAAAAGAATTTACATTTTTTGAAATGAAAAAATCCAAGTATTCTTTTTCTCAATGAAAAAAATCTATTATTTTTTTTAAATTATGAAATTATTAATTGTTTTGAAATGAAAAAATTCTCAATTATTTTTATTGAGACAAAAAAATACTCAATTTTATTACCTAAAACAAAAAATTCTCAATTTTCTTAAAACAAAAAATTCTCAATTTTTTTGAAATGAAAAAATTTTTAAATTTTTTTGAAATTAAATTTTTTAAATTTTTTTGAAATGAAAAAATTCTCAACTTTTTTGAAATGAAAAAATTCTCAATTTTATTGAAACGAAAAATTTGCCAATTTTTTTGAAATGAAAAAGTTTCTTAATTTTATTGAAAAGAAAAAAGTTCTCAATTTTTTTGAAACGCAAAAATAATTCTCAATTTTATTGAAACGAATTTTATTGAAATGAACAAATTCCCAATTTTTTTGAAATGAGGAAAATTTTCATTTTAATTCTCAAATGTTTTTGAAATGAGAAAAATTACACAATTTTTTTGGAAATTAACTTTTAAAAAATGAAATACTTATTTCAATTTTTTTCTTAGAAGAAATGTTTTCTTGTAAAAAAAAACAAACAAAAAAAACAATCAATTCTTTAGAGACATTTTTCAACTTTTTGAAACAAAATTTCTCAAATTTTTGTATTATTTTTTTTTAGTTCTCGAAGATTTCAATTTGTCCAAAAGAGATGAATTTCTTATTTTTATTTATTTATTCGTTTTTACGAATTCTCAGAGAAAATATATTACTTTTTTTTGAGTAAAATACTATTTATTTACCATCTTTTCATCTTTTATTTCATTTATAAATTTTTAGAAAAAAAAATTACCTACCTACTAATTTTTTTGGAATACTTGAGTATCTTTTTTTCATTTCTCAAGAGAAAAAAAGTCTCAATTTTTTGTAATGAATTTTTTTAGATTGAAAAGTTTTTTATTTATTTATTATTGTAAAAATCTCCTAATTATTATGCAGATTTTTAGCCGAATTTTTTTTTGGGGGGGGGGGGGTGCGAAATCTCTCATTTAAAAAATCTCAATCTTTAGCGATTAAAAAAAGTTAGGTAGCTAAAAATCTCTGACATCAAAAAATTTCAACTGTCAGTCGTCACATTTTCGAGCAAAAATCAAACTACATCCTGTAAAATCCCGAATTGCCTGCCCTGTCCTAGCTCTAGCATTAAAATAATCAACTAACTACAATCTATATTTGAAGTGGCCATGGGTCATCATCCTTTCATCTGATGTATAAAATCATAACCATTCGTCATTCGGTGAAATTTCTTCATTTTGGCATCCTTCCACTAGAGAATTTTTCGGCGCCACGTAAAGATGGATGAGTGATAAAAATTTACGGTGGTCTAGGTACTGGCACAACTACATATCCTCCGGCGAGCCCTCGATCCGCAATAAATTTAGCGAAACGATATGCTCAAAATATGACACGATGGCGGTGTCTTTCATCTCGAGTGAGTCTTGGCGATTATAAATCAAATTGGGATAGCAATTAAGCGCGAGATTCGCGTACAGAAAATTTTCACAACTGGCGTTATCTGGCGGGTATCGTCTCGCGTATAATTTACTTTTAATTAATATAAGTACGAATTACCAATGACCTAAGATTAATTGTCACGCTTGCAAAACATCCCATCGTGTTGCATTTATAAATGCCAAAATACCAGGACTTGAACCTATAGATGCGTGGTTAATTCTGTGACGTACGAACGATCTTATCAAATGAAATCTGTTCGATGTCTGTAATCGTATAATTTGTGCGACAAATGCTCACGTTGTTATGGACTGATCAAGGTGAAGAGTTCGGAGTTGAGTTTATTCTTAGTTCTGAAGATAGATGTGTCAAGGTTGGACTCATATTCTGAGTGGAAGAATTGAGAATGATTGGAGCTGGAACGTCTGACAACTGAGCAATTTTTCAAAATTTGAAAATGCTCCCTTTCTAGGGTACCTTATATATTTAACCAATTCCTCATCAATAGAACGTCTCTGGAAATTATTTCAAAAATAAATATCAACTTCCGCGTGAAAATTCCTTATTACTTTGCGCTAATCCCAGTAGCATAATTTACGTCACATGGTCCTAGACAATGACGAAAGTCTTGGGTTATAATGACTTCGGGACTTGCGTTATTGCTTCGGTATGCAGTCTGAGAATAGTGTAAAATACTAGAAGCGCGTCTGTTTTGGTGTTTCCATAGTCGTTATTATCGATGAGCCGTGCATCAGGGGTGAATAAGGTTACAAGAATAACCCACGTAGGTTTTCATGGCCCCGCAGACCATTATACCGTTTAACCACAACACCCTGCGTGAGTTAGTTCGCGCTGTCGTGTCACTTTTCAAATAAATTACCTCAGAATACTGGAAACGTTTTTAAAATCTACAAAATATAGGTCGTTAATGATCTATAGTCTAGTGCAACTCGGTACCTATAGGGTGTTCGAATAATTTCAACGTTTTGAAAACCGACTCGATGGCTGAGAGCTTTTTGGGTTTTCTTTGGCTCTAATTTGGAGGTTTTCAACTCTGCCGAACAAACTCACTGCACTCAACTAATTTTCATATAATTTTACTCCTGTACTTGGATAATTTAATCTAAGCCCTTGTTTTGTAATTTTATCATACGACTGATGCCGTATTAATACTGTACTAACATCGATAATCTCATAATGGACGATGCATATTCATGAGCAATTATCCGGCTCCATCCACTCGCGTCAGTCGTATGCCTGTAACGGACGACTTGAGCGATTTTCCATTTGGAAACTTTCCCGCTGCAAGCATCAAGTTCAATTTCTACATCGGTATTGCAAACTCTGTGTTCGTTGCTTGCTGACTTCAATGTCGTTCTGCTTCGTTTGGTATAAGTACCTCCTCGTCACCCATTCTGACACCTGCTTGTGGCCTATGATGGAAAATTTGTATAAAAATAGGCGGCGTTGTGAAAAATTTATCAAATGAGCAGATTTTGATTATTTTCATCGTACCTACCTGAAAGTTGCAATGATGGGATAAATAGGTACGATAGCCTATTTAAATAGTAATAGATACATAGAGTGGGTGCTAAACTTCCAACGTAAAAAAAACCACAATCTTTTATTAAATACCTATGTTTTCATTTCTTTTTTCAAATAACCAGTGGGTATGAAATTTTAAAAATTTTGATGAAATTTGGAGATGTTGAAATCGGGAAATTTTAAGAAACCCTAAAAATCTAGAAAAAAAAAATATTTTTTTGAAAATTTAATATTAGGTAGGAAAAATTAAAAATTATTATGAATAATCAATATGTTCAAATAAAAATTGAAAAACTGATAACACAATTTGAAATATTAAAAAATTAAAATATAAAAAAACCTAATGGAAAATTTGGAGATAGACGTTGAAAAATTCAGAGGGTTAGAAATACAAAATAATTTTGTAAATATTTAAAATGTAATAGAATTGGAAAATCATTAAAAATTGAAAAAATTCAAATATAGGTACTTATACTTATTAATTTAAAAATTCAGAAACAAATTTAAAATTTGATAAATAATCAAAATATTGAAAAATAGCACGAATGAAACGTGTTTCATGAAATTTTCAATCGCAAAAAATGAGGAATTTTTTTTCTTGTAAAGTTTTTTGCCCAAAAAACAGAATTTTTTCGAAAAAATTGAGATTTTAAAATTTTTTACACCGGAAAATTGAAAGAATTAAAAAAAAATTGTGTGATTTTGTTCTCAAAGGAAGTAGAGGTCTTTTTTTGCATAAGCATCAAGAAATTTTTATTTCATAAAAAGATTCCTTCCCTCCTTTGAAAATTTTTCATTCAAAAAAATTCCAAAGAAAAAGTTATTCTAGAAAATTGAGATTTTCTTCCACGAAAATTTATGTTTTAGCTAACGTAAGTTCAAAATTCAAACAAATTGAGATTTTTCCTGCACGAATTTAAAAGCAATGTTTTCATTTCAAAGAAATTAGAAATACTTAATTTGCTCTAAAAAAAAAAGTCAAGATTTTTTTAAAAAATAAAACAAAATTTAGATTTTTATTCGTCAACAATTGAAAAAATTACCTAAGTATAATTCTAAAAAGATTTTAAAAATTTTCACCCCAAAAAATTTCAAAAAGTTGAAATTTTTTTCTACGAAAATTAAAAGAGATTTTTTCACTTCAAAAAATCCAAATTTTCTATGAATTAAAAAAAAATGGTTTTTCTCAAAAAATAAACTTATGTTTTTCGTTTTTCAATTTTTTTTTTTCAAAGAAAAAAAGTATAAAAATAAAAGATTTTTTTTTTAATCGAAATTTTTTTCCGATTTTGCACCATACACGTAAAATTGGAAATTTTTTCAGCTAGGTACCTACTTTAAAAATTAATTTTTTCTAAAAAAAAATTAAAATAATCTTTTCTTGAAAAAATTTTGAAAAATTCTAAAATTGTTTATTCGGGAAAATAAATAGTTTTTCATATGAATTAAAAATATTTTCATTGTCAAAAAAAAATCACTTATCCAAAAATGTCGAATTAAAAAAAAAAAAAAATCCTTTAATTTTAAGAAATTGGACTTTTCTCAAAAAATAAATTTAAAATGTTTTCATAAAAAATTTTTTTTAAAAAAGGTAGGTAGGGATAGAAATTTTTTTACGATTGTTTAATAAAATATTTTTATCTAAAACAATAAGAAATGTTTTTTTCAAAAAAATAAAAAATCAGGAAAATTGTCTGGTTTTGATACAAAACATCGAGAAAATTTTACTTTTATTGAAAATTTTTCAAATTTTATTTGAAAAATACCTACCTATTAAAAAATATTTTCTAAAAAAAATTCTCAAAAATTGATTTTTTTTTTAAATACCCACTTGAATGAATTTTTGGACTACAGTTATTTCAAAAATCTCTTCATTAAAAATAATGATATTTCTTAAAGAAGAATTAAGTAAATTGTTTCATTAAAAAAATTCCCGAGCAGCACACTCGACAAATTATCGAAATAAAAAATCGACAGAATATCGAATTCGATAAAGTGTCGTGTTAGTTCCGCATAAATCGTGAAATTATCTTTCGATATATAGATAGATTATCGACGAATTATAGTTAGCAAAAATTTCGATATTATAGTAAGATATTTTATCGATAATATATCTATAATATCGAAAGATAATTTCACGATTTAGGCGCAACTTTATCGAATTCGATATTCTGTCGATTTTTTATCGATTTTTTATTCCGATTTTTCGTCTTTTACTAGCTTTTTTCTATAATTAAAACTCATTAATTAGCATAATTAATACATTAAACTATGCCTAAACACATTATTCATGTTACGGTAAGAGGATCATTTCAGAAAAAGTCAAAAAAAATTATAAAAAATCTGCCACCCGTGGGGCTTGAACCTTCTACCTCCTGCATGGTAATCCTCTTCCTTAACCACTATGCCATACCTTATCGTTGAGGAATTAGCAATAAAACGCTTATAATAGGCAGTTTAGTACTTCCAGACGTGTTGGACTTAGAAAAATTTTCACCAATTTGGAAATAATTTTAAATATCGTCACAAAATCGTTGAAAAATCGTTCGACAAATTTCAGATTATTTGTCGATAATGTAGTTTCAAATATCGCCACAAAATCGTTGAAAAATCGAATTCAAGGAATTTCATATCACGTGTCGATAATATAGTTTCAAATATCGTCATAAAATCGTTGAAAAATCGAATTCGAGAAATTTCAGATTACGTGTCGATAATATAGTTTCAAATATCTTCACAAAATCGTTAAAAAATCGAATTCGAGAAATTTCAGATTATTTGTCGATAATATAGTTTCAAATATCGTCACAAAATCGTTAAAAAATCGAAATCGAGAAATTTCAGATTACGTGTCGATAATATAGTTTCAAATATCTTCACAAAATCGTTAAAAAATCGAATTCGAGAAATTTCAGATTATTTGTCGATAATATAGTTTCAAATATCTGCACAAAATCGGTGGAAAATCGGATTCGATAAATTTAATATTCTTTGTCGATAGTATCGTTGACGAATATCGTCCTAAAATCGTAATACTATCGAATTCGATAGTTTTTAGATTTTTTGCCTATAAAATCGTACAGCTAAATCTGTATCATATCGTGAGAACATCTTTAGATTTTTAAACGATTTTTTATCGATACGTTTCAACTTTCGATATTATCGATCGAGTGTGCTGCTCGGGTTAGAATATTTTTACTTGCCTACTTAATTTTTTTTTTAAATTTTATTTCAAAAAAATTAAGGAATTCTTTTCTTAAAAAAAAAAAAAAAAAAAAAAGTTGAAAAAAACAAAAACATAAAATATACGAGTACCAGGTAATGCAGAATTTTTTTTAAAAAAAAATAAAGATTTTTCGATACAGTCCTGAATGATGGAAGTTTTGTGCAAATGAATAGGTAATTAACTAATTAAAAATGATTTAATGATTTTTAAGCCCCCCTCCTCCTGGAAAGTCCTTTTCTTCTCTTCAAAAAGTCTCTACTATCTCTGTGTACAAATCCTAAATTGAAAAAATTTCAAACAAAAGTTGTACATTGAGTTCTTTGGAATTACTTAGGTTATTACGAAAATTTCAATCGCACTTTTCTTCTCTCTTCAATTTTTCATGAATGGTTTTGCGAAATGGGGATCGTACCTCGAAATGGTCTATTAAAATAGGTTGTCTCTATTTAAAATCTCAAATAGGTTCTACCTTTGATAGATTAGAGCAGACAGGCATCGGTACGTTGGAAGAAAAGCTCCCAACGATACTGATTATCGACATTGTTAAAAAAATTTTCAATCGAAAGAAGAAAGTGAAGCATCAATAAGAAGGAAAATCTAACGATGAAATTCTTATAATAAAAATCACCAACTAAATGAATGTTTTTCTTGAATCAGCTAGGTATGGTATAACGCAATCTACACGTGTGCTTTTTCTTCTTCAGCCTTTCTTTTTCTCGATAAAAAGAACTAATTCCGCGATAGTAAAAAAATAGAAAAAACGAAATAAAAGTAAGAAAATCTCAGTAGGTATTCCAAGCGATTTGATTCAAAGTCGAAGGGGGTCCACATCGCACAAAAAATCTTCTAAACGTGTGCAAACTCCGTTTAAGGTTCGAGTGTTCTTCAAAAGCTTTGTAGAATGCTTCTTTTAATTTTTTGTTTAACATCCTGTTGAGCACGTTCTCTTCATTATTTATCGTTCGTAATTTTTTTTCGTTTATTTTTTTCCTCTCTCGATATGATAAAGCGCGTACGTAGTACGTACGAGTTTGATTTCGATTATATCAAAGTCTCTGATAAGCGAACCAATTAATTAAATGAGATGTAACGTCGAGTTACAGTTGTACCTTTTGCATGGGCGGCTTGATTCCGATTCGCGTTGATAGATTTGCCTAAGCTGGCAGTCGAAGGAATAAAATGGTTTTAGTGGATTTGATTCACGTTGTTTTGATCATAGTTCGCCAAGTTTTATTAGCTTTTAACCTTTAAACGAATTTCTACAGAAAAAGCAATAATTAAAATAACGCCGCGCTAATCAACTCGACGAGACAAAATACTCGACAATGGAAAATACTCCGTCTAAAATAGCATTAAACGTATAAAATTTCTAGCACCCTTCATCATCGCATCGCGTTTGTTTCTCGGAGCTGTTTCCAAGTTTTATACAATTCGTCGCTTTTTACCTACCGCAATAGCGAGTACGTACTTGAAAAGCTTTCTGAAATCTTGAAATTTAACATCAAACCAAACAAGTTTTCACTCTCATAAGTGTTCCCCAAATGTTGCTAATGATTGCCAACTTTCAAAGGCGTTGTTTGTTTTTCCCCTGTGAAATGACAAACGTCCAAAAAACTTGTACAAATTGATCTATTATTCGAGATTCTTTTGTTGAACGAAGATGTTTTTTTTTTTCTTTCTTTCATCAAGTACCGTAGATAGACGATGAAAATTAAAAATTTACAATTCAATTTGTACGTACAAATTGCGAGTACTGGACTGGAACTCGAGAGGTTGTGTTCGGTATTTGTACATAAAATCGCAATTGTGGAACTAAATGTAAATAGGTATTTCGCTTCTGTCTGTCGGCCAGAGTGGTCATGGTCTTCAAATGTCATCACATACTGAATTCTCTTTCATTTAGAGGAGTAAATGAGATGCGTATTTTTTTTAAATCTTGTTTACTAATTACCTCAGAAAACCTGCCACTAGGTTCGTTATACGAATACGAAGGTTGTCTTTTATTATTTATTATGCGAATGAAATCATAAAAATTTGCGAGTGTTTGCCATGGAATAATTGTTTCGTGAATTAAAAGACATATTGACTTTTTGAGTATTTTGAGGGGTCCCTGACTCCATTCCAATTTTTCTGTAAGGAAAAATTTTTAAGAATGAAATTGATAATGTGTACTTACCTACGATTCCTGATGTGATTTTTTATTTAGAATTCCTACATCAAATTGGAAAAAAACTTAAATTAAAAAATTACCAAATAATTCTAAAAAATTTTCAAATTTTAAGTTTTTATCAATTTTTGAAGAATTTCCAAACTTTGAAGACACAATATTTTTTTTTTAGTTTCGAATTTTTAAAATTACCCAATTGTAATTTTTTTTTTAAATTTAAAATTCAGTAAATCCTTAAAATTTGATAGAATTCCAGGATTTGGCATTTGTTACACATTAAGGAAGCTCCGAAATACGTGATAAAATTTAAAAATTTCGAAGTTTCCTCAAAATGTAACAAACACCAAATCCTGAATTTTTTTTTTAATTTTAAGGATTTACTAAATTTCAATTTTATTCAAATTTAGAAGTTTAAAGACTACCTAATTTTGATGAGATGTTTCCATTTGAGTGATTTATAAACTATAGAAAATTGTAAAAATTTATCCATTTTCAAATTCATTCAAATTTATCTAATTCTAAAAGTTCAAATACCTACGCCTCCAGCCAATGGCTGTACACTGCGTTATTAAACAAAAAAAAAAAAAAAAAATTAAATTAAAAAATTATAAAATTTCTTAGTTTTATTAAATTTTGAAATTTTGAAATTTTTTTCGATTCCATTTAAAAATTTTCCAAACTCTAGAGATTCACTAAATTAGAATAAAAGCTATATAACTTATTAAAGTTTTACAATTTACTTTTTCAAATACTGCACTTTAAAAATTTATTTAATATCAAAAATTCATTCAAATTTTAAATATAGAAAATTTTGATTTTTTTTATCAAAGTTTTAAAATTTACCAAATTTTAAAATTTTATTAAACTTAAAAAATTTTCAAAGTTCCGAAAATTATAAAAATTTATCAATTTTTAAAAACTGATCCATAAAAAAATTACCGTATTTCAATGTTCCATCAAGTTTTGACATATTTTTCCTAAATTTTTGAACTTGATACATTTTTTGGAATTTTTTTCCTAAAATTGAATAAATAATTTGAAAGATTTGTTAAATTTTCCGAACTATAAAAATTTATTAAAATTTAAAAATTAGGTACATAATTTTTCAGGTTGTACTTTATCGATTTTGATGGGACAGTGGTTTGCAGAATTTTCAAAACTCATTCAAGGCAGTAAAATTCTTGTGAAACCGTTTCAACATTTTGAGGGGAATAAAAGAAGTTATGTGAAAAAGTGCCCATATTTGAAAATGAAGTGGCTACAAAGCCTTAAAAATTTGTATTTTCAAAGTTCAAGGCTCCATAGCGCCTTCACATTCAAAAATAGGCAAATTTCTCCCGTGATTTTTTTTGCTCCTCTTAAAGAATTAGATACGACTTTTTGAAGTATTGCTCTGATGGATTTTTGCAATTTTCATGTCTCATCAGTGCTCTGTAATAAACTAAGGTAGGCAATACTTTGGACACGAATCATTGTATAACTCCCTTTTTTTTTTTTTTGAAAAACTGACTTTCATAAAATTAGATAATCCAACTACAAAAACAAAAAACAAATTTAAAGTATAGGTACTTTGGTAAATTTAAAAATCATTTTCATTGAAAACTTTTTCCATTTCAAAGAAACACCTAATTAATGCATTTGTTTTCCAACTTTTTGTTCGGCCTCTTTTGAAACTTAAATATCAAACTCCCACATGTGTCCTTCCCGTTGAAGAAAACTCTTGTCATGCCACAGGCTGGGCTCAGCTTTTTGTTTATTGAAACTTCTATGTCTAACCCCCTCACCCCTTCAATCACCCATTCCTCTTCAAATATTAAAATACGAAAATTAGTAATGTTCTTCATGAATTAATTTTTAATTTCTATTTAAAAATTAATTTTATTCTCCTTAAAAATGGGTTGTTTACATTTTACAATATTTCCTACATTTGTGTGGAGTGGACCTTGCTCATTTTTTTTATTATTCACTTCTTCAACTTCCACGTACGATTGGGTTTATTGGTAGTTTATGATCTCGTACAATAAACGATAATGATTAATCGAAAATTTATTCGTTGCTGATTTGTAAAACACATTCGCATCGGAAAATGTATAAAGAAGAGGGTCGATCGAAGGCAAATGCGAGTACGTCGAATAAAAATTTACGACTGAGTGACTTATACGAAGGCACTTGAATAGCGGTTAGAATTCGACGACATGTGACCACAACGAAAAGACCATTTCGGCTGATTTCACAACATATTAATGCGAACAGATAAAAGAAAAGAAAACATAAAAAGCATATTTTCCATTTCTCGGCTGTAGAATTTTTTCTGCGCCGTATATAAAATATTTGAAAAGTTGGTTTGAAAAAACACTGCTAAAATAATGAACGCAAAAGTTTTCGATAGATTTAGCGAATGGAAATTCAAAGCAGGAAATCCTTTACGGTGAAAAACATCGTATATTATAAAAGCGAATAGGGTTCAGTTTCCTGTCAGTAATATAGGTATTCGTAAGCTGGGCTACTTATGTGCTGTATCGATGATATTCTATACCTATTCTGGCTCGATCTGTTTCCTTTTTTGGATTCGTCGCGTAGTCTGCAAGATAAGTGTCCCTAAATGTGTGCAAAATGAACCGAGAAATTAACAAAGTTTACAGACACTCTTTTAAATATCGGGTTTTGGTTCCGGATGAATTTTAATGGTCATTAGTGCGAGGATATTTTCGAGATTTTTTCATGTCGCGAGGACAGCGGAGGTAAGAATCAGGCGATTATTTTCGTATTTTTCAAACCTTTATCTTTTTCGTATTAATAATCAATTCATTTAAATAATATAAAAAGAATTTAAATGATAATGAAGAATTGAAAATTGAAAAAACTCCCCGAGCGGCACACTCGATCGATAATATCGGAAGATGTAACGTATCGATAAAAAATCCTTTGAAAATCTATAGATGTTCTCACGATATTATAAAGATTTATCGGTACAACTTCATAGGCAAAAAATCTAAAAACTATCGAATTCGATATTATTAAGATTTTATGACGATATTCGTCAACGATACTATCGACAAAGAATATTAAATTTATCGATTCCGATTTTCCACCGATTTTGTGCAGATATTTGAAACTACATTATCGACAAAGAATATTAAATTTATCGAATTCGATTTTTTAACGATTTTGTAAAGATATTTAAAACTATATTATCGACAGATTATATGAAATTTCTCGACTTCGATATTTTACCGATTTTTTGACGACATTTGAAACTATATTATCGACAGATTATATTAAATTTATCGAATCCGATTTTTTACCGATTTTGTAAAGATATTTGAAACTATATTATCGACACATAATATGCAATTTCTCGATTTCGATTTCTTAACGATTTTGTGACGATATTTGAAACTATAT
The DNA here is from genome assembly GCA_959613365.1 of Balanococcus diminutus. NCBI lineage: Eukaryota > Metazoa > Arthropoda > Insecta > Hemiptera > Pseudococcidae > Balanococcus > Balanococcus diminutus. Next base: position 29,266,922 of record OY390715.1, on the reverse strand, counting down.
TATCGACACGTAATCTGAAATTTCTCGAATTCGATTTTTCAAAGATTTTATGACGATATTTGGAACTATATTATCGACACGTGATATGAAATTCCTCGAATTCGATTTTTCAACGATTTTGTGGCGATATTTGAAACTACATTATCGACAAATAATCTGAAATTTGTCGAACTATTTTTCAACGATTTGGTGACGATATTTGAAATTATTTCCAAATTGGTGAAAATTTTTCTAAGTCCAACACGTCTGGAAGTACTAAACTGCCTATTATAAGAGTTTTATTGCTAATTTCTCAACGATAAGGTATGGCATAGTGGTTAAGGAAGAGGATTACCATGCAGGAGGTAGAAGGTTCAAGCCCCACGGGTGGCAGATTTTTTATAATTTTTTTTGACTTTTTCTGAAATGATCCTCTTACCGTAACATGAATAATGTGTTTAGGCATAGTTTAATGTATTAATTATGCTAATTAATGATTTTTAATTATAGAAAGAAGCTAGTAAAAGAAGAAAAATCGGAATAAAAAATCGATAAAAAATCGACAGAATATCAAATTCTATAAAGTGTCGCGAAAGTTCCGCCTAAATCGTGAAATTATCTTTCGATATTATAGATATATTATCGATAAAATATCTTACTATAATCTCGAAATTTTTGCTAACTATAATTCGTCGATTATCTATCTATATATCGAAAGATAATTTCACGATTTATGCGGAACTAATGCGACACTTTATCGAATTCGATATTCTGTCGATTTTTTATTTCGATAATTTGTCGAGTGTGCTGCTTGGGTCTATAAAATTAAAATTAAAACAGAATAAGTAAGATTGAATATTGAAAAATTGAAAAAAAAAATGAAGCTGGATCAGAAATATATAGATTGAAAGTTGAAAAAACAAAAAATTCAAATAAAATTTTTAGTCGAAAAAAAACTTAAATTAGGGATCAGTCAAAATTCTAAAATTGAAGAAAAAACGAAAAAAATGATAATTCTAGGGAGGATAATAGTTGGAAATTTTTGAAATTCAAGAAATTGAAAAACTGAAAAAATTAAAAGTTGGAACGAAAAAAAATTCGAATGAAATTCGAAATTGAAAAAATTAACAACATGTGTGAGGAGTCACGAGAAAGTAGGTCTTATTGTCCATGCCGCTTATGGCGTTTTCCTATAAGGAGAACTGTTTAAAACATCGTTTGTATGACAATGTTATTAGCTACTGACGCTAAACCGTGTTTTCTCGTGACACACCATGTAATGGTCACCAGAAAACGCGGCTTAGTGTCCGTGTTCAATCCCATTGCCGTATAGATTTTAGGTTCTAGGGTAAGCGGCATGGACAATAAGACGTACTTTCTCGTGACTGCTCACATGTAATAAAGGCTAAAATTGAACTAAAAATAACCAAGTAAAAATTGATAAATTGCTAAAAAAAAATTTAAATATTGAAATTTAAAAAAAAATGTTCTAAAAATTTCAAATTTATAAAAATTGGAAGTCAAAGAAAACTAAAATTCATTTAAAATCAAGGTTTTATGAAATTTGACATGTGATTCAAAATTTTTTTTTTCGTGGTAAAATTAAGGATGAATTTCAATGGTCATTAGTGCGAGGATATTTTCGAGATTTTTTCATGTCGCGAGGACAGCGAAGGTAAAAATCAGGCGATTATTTTCGTATTTTTCAAACCTTTATCTTTTTCGTATTAATGATCAATTCATTTGAATAATATAAAAAGAATTTAATTTTAAAGAAAACTTTTACGAATAATTCTGAGATGAAACTTTCTCAAAAAAAAATCATAAACTTTCTTGATAATAATAATCAACGTTTTCTTTGAAAAAATCTCAATAAAATCTGTTGAAAAATAATTGCATTTGTTTTAAAAATTCTCAAAATGTTTATTTTTTTCCTAATCTCGATTATTATTTTTTTTTCTCAAATTATTTAAAAAATTTCCACAGTTTATCCAATTGAAAAAATTCATCCATTTTTTATCATGAATTAAAAATTACGAAACTTCGCCGTCGAATGGCATCCTCATCTGTAAATAATTACGTAATTATCCAGAAATAATACCAACTGTCCATGGTTAGGTACATTATTTATTATCGCACCCATTCCAGCAACACTTCCATTGTATCGTTAGACTTTTGTCGTATAAATCAGTTTTTTTTTTAATCTGTTAAAAACTTTTTATTACAAATTGTTAAATTGTAATTAGTAAAAGGGTTAGTGGGTTCGAAATATCTTCGAGAAAAAAAAATACCGTATGATTGCAAACGCAATATTAAACCAAGCTGACGCTCCTTTTTTTAAAATATTTATATCGTTAAGAATACGTGTACGTACGTGTTTCTGATATTAATTTTAATTAAAATGCTGGTTCGTTAAACTAGGGGGCTTCTAATTGGTGCGGATAGTTGTTTTTTTTTTATTAGGTATGTTGGTTCGAAAATGGAGGTTAGATTCGAGGAAACATGCAAGTATTGAGCTGTGTGTTTTTAAATGAGCGAGGCAAAAGGGAAATTTTTTTAAATAATTAGATATGTGTTTTATGAAAATTATCGAATCGGCATTCAATCTACTTTAGGGTGGTTCTTATTTTGAAATTTAAAAAAAAATTCGGGACCTCCTCTTACTTCATTACACAAGATAACATTTTGGAAAATATGATTTCTTATTTTTTTTCCCTGAGTTTTCAAAATTTTTAGCAAAATGGCCACAATTTATTTTTATATTATTAAACTCAACAAAACCATTTTCGATGATTTTCCATCTTTAACGCTGATTTTATGGAATATCAGAAAATTTCATTTTGCTTATGTTTTTTGAAGAAGAAAAATATGGGAAAAAAATTAAAAATTAATATAATATATTTTTTCTATTGGAAAACCACCCCTTTTCACAAATTTCGTCGGAAAGAACATGCTGAATGGAAAATGACAGGAAAGAGTTTCAATTGCATAAAATATGCTACGTAAAAAAGTTGAGTGTAATTAGTCAGTTTGATATGGAAGACGATTTTCAAAACCACACAACGTACGACTTCGCGATATAGGGTTGCAATGGCCGATGGGAAATTTTCAACTCTTAAGGAAACATGAAACAAATATCACAAATCCTTCGTCATCTGTTTCAGTCACGTTTATACGAGTTTCGAAGCCCCATATTTAAAAATGTTGAGTGAAAATAAAGTTGTTTGTATTTGATCGTAGATCTATTTTAATGTCATGGTTTTTTATAGTATTTTTAGTTTCAAGTGTGCGAGGATGATACACTATGTATCATGTGAATATGTAATACGTAGAGAAGAGGGTCTAAAAAACCTTCCATTTTGGGGTTTAGATTCCATTTAGAAATTATACTTTGTCAAACTTGAAAAAAACATCGAGTATTTTGATTGCAATATTTTATTCAGCGAATTGCAAATTTTCTCAAAAAGTATACTTGCTGAGTGCAATATTTTTTGTGAAATGATATACCTAGGTAATTATTTTTTTCAACACAATCGTTTTGAAGAATTTCATTTCTATAGAGGGTGTCCCAGTACCAGTTAGTATCCCTTCACCAGCGATATAGTCAACTCAAACTAAGCTCATGTATGCATGTTTGCCGACCTTGTGAATTGCAGGGGCAGAGATATGCTCACTTCAGTTGAATTTTTAATTTTTGAGGAAATCTCAAAAAGTTTCCCCACTTGCTATTATTATTATTAGTGATGGCTCGCGCAATTGCGCGCCCGCAAATGCGCGCATGCGCGCATCCTTGCTCGCCAAAAAAATGAGCATTTGCGCGTTTTTAAAAAATCGTGTGACATATTAAAACACTCGTCTGGTAACACTGAATGATAAGGTAGTTGTATTACACCCATTTCTCATGAAAAATAAAAATCGACTTTTCTGGGTTTTATTCTGCATTATTTTCTCTAAAAAGCAGATTTCTATTAAAGATTGGACTTGTATTCTTCTTTTGAAAAATTCTTGCGCGCATTGAGCCATCACTAATTATTATGACTTTCTTTAGATTAAAAAAGTTCGACCTTTTAAATACCGCAAACCGGACTCTTCTATCTCACTTGATTAAAAAGTTATAACGCTTTCAATTTTAAAATTGAAACAGAAAAAAAACTAGACACCTGCGCAAGCGCAGCTCTAACAGTGTGCGTAGCTTGAATTCTAAAATTACTGAGTAGTATCCCGAGCAGCACAATCGACAAATTATCGAAATAAAAAATCGACAGAGTATCGAATTCGATAAAGTGTCGCGTTAGTTCCGCATAAATCGTGAAATTATCTTTCGATATATAGATAGATTATCGACGAATTATAGTTAGCAAAAATTTCGAGATTATAGTAAGATATTTTATCGATAATATATCTATAATATCGAAAAATAATTTCATGATTTAGGCGGAACTTTTGCGACAATTTATCGAATTCGATATTCTGTCGATTTTTTATCGATTTTTTATTTCGATTTTTCGTCTTTTACTAGCTTTTTTCTATAATTAAAAATCATTATTTAGCATAATTAATACATTAAACTATGCCTAAACACATTATTCATGTTACGGTAAGAGGATCATTTCAGAAAAAGTCAAAAAAAATTATAAAAAATCTGCCACCCGTGGGGCTTGAACCATCTACCTCCTGCATGGTAATCCTCTTCCTTAACCACTATGCCATACCTTTTCGTTGAGGAATTAGCAATAAAACGCTTATAATAGGCAGTTTAGTACTTCCAGACGTGTTGGACTTAGAAAAATTTTCACCAATTTGGAAATAATTTCAAATATCGTCACAAAATCGTTGAAAAATCGTTCGACAAATTTCAGATTATTTGTCGATAATGTAGTTTCAAATATCGCCACAAAATCGTTGAAAAATCGAATTCGAGGAATTTCATATTACGTGTGTCGATAATATAGTTTCAAATATCGTCATAAAATCATTGAAAAATCGAATTCGAGAAATTTCAGATTAAGTGTCGATAATATAGTTTAAAATATCTTCACGCAATCGTTAGAAAATCGAATTCGAGAATTTGCATATTATGTGTCGAAAATATAGTTTCAAATATCTTTACAAAATCGGTAAAAAATCGGATTCGATAAATTTAATATAATCTGTCGATAATATAGTTTCAAATGTCGTCAAAAAATCGGTAAAATATCGAAGTCGAGAAATTTCATATAATCTGTCGATAATATAGTTTTAAATATCTTTACAAAATCGTTAAAAAATCGAATTCGATAAATTTAATATTCTTTGTCGATAATGTAGTTTCAAATATCTGCACAAAATCGGTGGAAAATCGAAATCGATAAATTTAATATTCTTTGTCGATAGTATCGTTGACGAATATCGTCATAAAATCTTAATAATATCAAATTCGATAGTTTTTAGATTTTTTGCCTATGAAGTTGTACCGATAAATCTTTATAATATCGTGAGAACATCTATAGATTTTCAAACGATTTTTTATCGATACGTTACATCTTCCGATATTATCGATCGAGTGTGCCGCTCGGGATTACTGAAATAACTTTTATGAGAAGTTATCAGTAAGTAGCCTAACCTAACATAAGCATACTTACTTTGTTATTTCAATTTGCCATGCCCCCTACCAACATCGCATAGTCACACCACCTCCCCATTCACTCAAACTGAAAACTAGATCGACCCATTGTTCGATTTTGAACATTTAAAATTTATTGCCCTAAGCAAAGATAAGATAAGAACTAGACACGAACCATTGTTTGATTTTGAAAATTTGAATTTATTGCCCTGAGCCTGAAACGTGATTTCTGATTTTTTTTTACCACCTGCTGTGCTGAAAAAATGTTTACCGCCTGCTGTGCTGATAATGTTTGATTTTGAACATTTTAAATTTTTATTGCCCCAAAAAAGATAAAACCGCAGAGCACAAAGAGGACGTTGTGACGTGACCATTGTTCGATTTTGAACACTTTAAATTTATTGCCCCAAGATAAGATAAGATATGAATAATAGAAAAGTCCCCTTTTTTTATTCAAATGAAAATTGCAATTATCTCGATAATTACTCATTAGATTCACACACAAATCTCATTGGCCCTCCGCCTTCATGAACTCTACATTCCTTGAAAATTTGAACCAAGTCCATCCCATCATTAATGAGTTAACCTCGATAAACCTATTTCAAAATTTTATATTTCAAGACTGAAACCAATAGTGTGCTTACGCACACTAAAAAATTTAAATTTCATTTTTATTTTCAATTATTTTAATTTTTGAAACTTGATACCCAACACAACTGATAATTATGATTGAAACTCCATGTAGAAGATGACATAAACAACAATTCGTTTTGTTTTTTTTTTGTCTGTGTAGGTCTAGAGGTATCTACTAAGGACGGGTAGGTGAGAAGGGTAAGTCGACGGGTGCGACTGTATGCCTACCTATAACACTCTAGGAGCAAGGCGACGCCACCGAGCTACACTAGAGGAAGACTTTAGACCAACAAAAAACATGTAGTTACGAGATATCAAAAAGGTTGTGTTTATTACAAGTCGTATGGTCTTCAATTACATAAGGGTCTGGCCCAAGGTTATATAGTGTTTCCCTCGGCTGTTTATATGCGAGTAGCAAAGTACTACGTATATAGACGCGATTGGAAACCGAGCACTACACACCCCCTTGCCAGAAATTGCAAAATTTCGAAACAGTAAAAAAAAATTAATAATAATTATGTACATAAAAAATTGAAGAAAATCAAAATATCAGCTACCTCCAGGAGCAAGGCGATACCACCGAGCTACAGGCACTGGAGGGTAAAAATAGGTAAAAATAAGAGTAAACATTAAAAGTATGAGTTACCCCCGGGAGCAAGGCGACCCCACCGAGCTAAATACACCGGAGAGTAACTATAACGAGAAAAAAAATTGAAATAACCATAAAAAATGAAAATAAACGAAACAAAAAGAAAATATACAAAACATAGAATCTTACTGAGGTAAAAATGGCTCATAATTATAGGTTTTAATTACTTTAGTTTGCGCTTCCTTGACTTTTTGGGCCTCGGCAGCTTTTTCATCCCTTTCCATCTGTCTTACCGATTTTACCAAGGGCTGCAGTCCCAAGGGATCGGATGTGTTTCCATGTCTGTCTATTATATTGGCCGTCTGAGATAAAAATATGAGGCCCCGTGTTGAACTACGGTCCTCATTTCGTCGCTTGGTTGCATTTTTACTTCTGCGAGTTTTTTTAGGCATTTTGGATTGAAAAAGTATAACGGAATACGGATTTTTTAAAACAAAAATGATACACGAGCACAAGTTTACAGTTTGACGGATTCTTACGAACTAATATAAGTGAAAAATAAGGATATTGGTGATCGAGCATGGTGCTAGCAGCGGCCAAAAATGTATTTTTCAAGGGAAAAAATTGGTAGGTATACTGCTAAAAAAGTGGAATCGTCACGTTCGATGCCGTTGGTAAAGTACCGCCGAGAATCGAACATGAAATCATTCGCTGGCCTACGGAAAAGGTCTCGTATTGTTCGAAACGTAGTTTTATTGCAGAGACATCAATGTCACCTCGATCGTCATACGTATATGCTATATAGTGTAGAAACTTGTCTAAAAAATAGGTTACAGACTTATGAGTAGGTACATTTAGTAGGTATTTACAAGAATTATGTACATTGCAAATTTGAATGCGCGATATCTGGGCTCACTACTACAACGCTAGGTCTTATTGCGGTAGTCGTCTTATAGCACTAGGCGATTTATGGTTCGGATACTTGCCACAAGATATGCGTTTTTATGCTTTGAAATAACGTATTTGCGCAATATTTCTAGATAGAAAGTGAACTCGTCGCCCAGATCGTAGTACTCTGGCATTATCATTTTGAGTTGAAGTTGAAGGCGCATTTGGAATTTGGACTCGTCGTGAACGAAGGACTTTGACATTTTCGTCGTCAGCTGATGAATGAGTTGTAACGGGAGTATGTGTAGTATTGGCGCTCGTGGTTACTTCTTTGGACTGCGACGGGGTTATTGTATTATCGTCATTGTTTAGCAAAAAGGCAGGTTTCAATCGGTCAATTGAAACGGTTACTTCCTTGCCATTGATATTGGTAGTGAAAGTTTTTTCAGAACGCTCTACAACTGGGTACGGTCCGTCGTAGGGTGGTTGGAGTGGTTTTTTTACGGCATCGTGGCGTAAAAAGATGTGCGTCGATTTGTTCAATTCCGGATGATTGAACATTTTTTGAGTGCCGTGTTTTGGAGTTTGGACGGGTTTCAAAGACTGCATTGTTTCCGTAAGATTTTTGATAAATTCTGTAGTGTTGATATCTGTTGGTGTTGAATCGAAAAATTGGCCTGGGAGACGAAGCGATTGGCCAAATACGAGATTACTGGGTGAGGCGTTTAGGTCACTTACGATGCAATTTCTCAAACCCAATAAAACAGATGGTAATTTGTTGACCCATCTATCGGTTAGGTGACACTTTAACGATGCTTTCAATGACCTATGCCACCTTTCAATTTTCCCATTTGCTGCGGGATGATAGGCAGTAGTGCGGCATTTTTTAATTCCTAGATGTTTAGCAAGTTGTTGGAAAAGGGTGGATTCAAATTGGCGTCCCTGGTCCGTGGTAATTTTCTCGGGTACGCCGTAACGAGCAATCCAATTTTCGTATATTGCCTTGGCTACTGTTTCTGCCGTCATGTCTGGAACTGGGATAGCTTCGGGCCACCTAGTAAATCTGTCAATCATGGTGACTAGGTACATGTTTCCTTGTGAAGGTGGGAGGGGACCAACGATGTCCACGTTTATGTGTCTGAAGCGTATGTTTGGAATTTTGAACTCAGCTGGTGAACTTTTTGTATGTATAGTAATTTTGGAGCGTTGACATGGTATGCAAGTGCGAACCCAATTTTGCACATCCTTGCATAAGCCTGGCCAGATGTATCGTTCTTTTACCATGTTTATTGAGGCTTTAGTGCCAGGATGAGAGAGAGAGTGACATAAGTGGAAGGCTGTTTGACGAAATTCTTTTGGTAAAATTGGACGAATGAAATGAGAAGAGATGTCGCATAAAATTTGTTCGTTAGAAGAAGGAATTTTGATCCACTTGAGGTTAAATTTTGACTTTTGAGATTTTAAGATGTTTTGAATTTCCAGGTCGGTATGCTGGGCTTCAGCTAACTTCGCGTAGTCAATATCGGCGTTTTTTACTTCTTCAATACGAGACATGGCATCGGCAGGGGCATTATCTGCGCCAGGAACGTACCTGATGTCTGTTGTAAATTGTGAAATGAAGTCGAGATGCCGGAATTGCCTAGGTGATGCTTTTTCGGGCTGCTGGTCAAACGCAAAAGTCAAAGGCTTGTGATCGGTGAATAACGTGAAATGTCTGCCTTCTAAATACTGCCGGAAGTGCTTGATGGCGGCGTAGCAGGCCAAAAGTTCGCGATCATAAGCGCTGTATTTTGTCTGAGCGGTATTGAGCTTTTTTGAAAAAAATGCTATTGGCTCAAATGTGCCTCCGCATTTTTGTTGCAATACTGCGCCAATTGCCAGATCAGAAGCGTCGGTCATGAGAGACAGATCAAGTTCTGGATCTGGGTGTACAAGCATCGTTGCATTGCAAAGTTGCTTTTTGGTCAGCTCAAAAGCTTCCTCAGTTTCTGGAGTCCACTGAACTGGACGTTTGTCATTTTTTTTAGAATTTCGCGTCAACTCGTTGAGAGGAGCTTGAGCTTTTGCAGCATTTGGGATACACGGTCTGTAAAAATTTAAGATACCGATGTATCTTTTAAGGTCTACTATAGTTTTCGGTTTTTTAAAATTTTTGATTTTTTCGATGCGCTCTGGTAATGGGCTTATACCGGATGCTTCCACTTTATAGCCCAAAAAGGGAACAGATGTGGCACCAAAAATACATTTTTCTTGTTTTATAACTAAACCATTTTCTTCGAGTCGACTAAATAATAATCTGAGGTGTTCACGATGTTGCTCCTCAGTTTCGGATGCGATTAATATGTCGTCTAAGTATGCGAAGCAAAAATCAAAATCTCTGAGAATGTGATTAATAAACCTTTGGAAAGTCGCGGCGGCGTTTTTTAAGCCAAAAGGCATCGCCGTAAACTCGAACAATCCAAAAGGTGTTATTATTGCAGTTTTATGAACGTCATCGGGATGGACTCTGATTTGATTATATGCACGTACTAAGTCAACTTTTGAGAAGATTTTTTTACCAGCAAGCAAAGTATTAAATGTTTGAATATGTGACACTGGATATCGATCTGGTTTTGTTTTCGCATTTAAACCACGAAAATCACCGGTTGCGCGCCAAGAATCGCCTTTTCTTGCAAGATGGAGGGGGCTTGCCCATTCGCTTTCTGATGGACGACAAATTCCTAATTCCATCATCATTTTAAATTCGTCTTTTGCGAAACGATGTCTACCGGGTGAGAGACGGCGAGCTCTGCCTCTAGTTGGAGTGCCTTCCGTTACTATGCGATGAAATACGCCATGTTTTGAAGGTTTATTGAAAGTTGACATTTTTAAAATTTCGGGAAAATCTTTGAGAATATCAGCATATGGTAGAGTTTCATTAACGACGTGGACACTCTGATAATTTTGGTCTTTATTTAAAGAGCCTTGAGACGTGAGAAGAGTAGTGCCGTCGACGAGTCTTTTTCTCATTAGGTCTACCAACAAATTATTTTTGGCAAGAAAGTCAGCACCGATGATAGGCTGTTGTACATTCGCGACCGTGAAATGCCATGGGAAGTTGCGACGAAAACCAAGGGAGACGTGTAAAAAACGCTCACCAAAGGTATCGATCTTTGTATTGTTGGCTGCATACAGTTTTAAGTCCTTTTTGTGTTTTCTTTCGCTTGGAGTGGGTGGGATTACGGAAATATCGGCTCCAGTATCGATCAAAAAAACTAATCCTGTTTGGTGATCGCGAATTACGAGTCTATGTTGAGTAGGGCTGATGGAATTTATCTCGTCGCTGGGCGGTTCGGAATTGCGCAACGACGACATGATTAGTTTTTTTCATTGGGGGATTTGTAATCGCATGGCTTCTCACACTTGTGAGCTTTTTCGCCGTGTGTATAATGATACCAACACTTAGGGAATTTGCTAGCATCTCGAGAGCGGGAACGTCCTCGGAAACGTCCTGCGGAATTTGCTCGGTAACGGGAGCGGGAACGAGATTGTCTGTCATCGCCTCGTAATTCTGAAATTTCTAGTCTTAGCTCTCGTATTTCCTCCACTAGATCGCTTGTCGGGTCCAGTTTTTGATTGACTGCACTGACACTTGGCTGGGCATTTTTTAATTCGGCTACTTCCTTCGCGAGGGCTTGGACAATATTTAGTAGGGCGCTGCTCGTACCGTCGCTCTGCTGGACTGCATTAACTGAGTTTACGTTGTATTTCATTAACCTATCTGCTGCCGTGGCTGCATCGTCGAGTTTGGCAGACGGAAATGCGTCGAGGATTTGTTGAACTGTTACCGGGAGATATTTGAAGAATATGGGTTTTAAAAAAGTGTCGTCGGCTCGCTTTCCTACTAAATTTCGCATTTCACGTAAGAGTACGGATGGTTTTTTGTCTCCCATTTGTAAAACGTTCAGTAATTTTTGGATTTTATCCTCCTCGGGCTCTTCGAAAGCTAAGATTAGGCTGTTTTTGATTGTGGTATAAGGGTCTGTTGTTGGTTTGGTAATTATATGCTCCCTGATTACATTAATGACGTCATGGTCCGTGGTGTTTGCAATTACGTAATCATATTGAGTGCCTTCCTGTATTATTCCCGCATTTCTAAACTGACTTTCTAAAATTTGGAACCATAGGCGAACATCATCCTTATTAAACGGAGGTGCTTTTACGGCGAGCTTGTTTAGCGAGAGTCGTAACGCAGCGTTGTCATTATTGTTATCCTTATCGTTACCCATTTTGACAAACAGGTAGGGTCAGAAGGGTAGTTTTAAACGTCGGAGGTTACCAATGTAGGAAGTTGGTCTCTACTAAAGATGGGTAGGTGAGAAGGGTAAGTCGACGGGTGCGACTGTATGCCTACCTATAACACTCTAGGAGCAAGGCGACGCCACCGAGCTACACTAGAGGAAGACTTTAGACCAACAAAAAACATGTAGTTACGAGATATCAAAAAGGTTGTGTTTATTACAAGTCGTATGGTCTTCAATTACATAAGGGTCTGGCCCAAGGTTATATAGTGTTTCCCTCGGCTGTTTATATGCGAGTAGCAAAGTACTACGTATATAGACGCGATTGGAAACCGAGCACTACATCTGTTTTTCGTCGAACTTTTTTCATCTAAAGCGAGTCATAATAGGTAATAACATCAAGAGGAAACTTTTATAAGATTTCCTCAAAAGTTGAAAAAAATATAAATTCCTTTTTGAACAAGTTTTTTCAGATAATTAATGCGGTACAGCTCCTGATCACCACTAAAAAATTCTACACAGCTTTCCAACACTGCAAAGCGCAACTTTCTACCTAGCACTGTTGTCGAGTTACTCATAAAATGAACTGAAAAAAATATTTTCAACTGAGCATATCTCTGCCCCTGCAATTCACAGGGTCAACAAACACACATACATGAGTTTACTTTGAGTTGACTTTCGCTGGGGAAGGGGTACAAACTGGTGCCGGGACACCCTATATATTGCAAACCATTTTTTCAACTTTGATTTTGTCATAAAATTATTATTTTTTTCATAGGAAAAAATGTAAAAGAAAAAAAACTAATTAAAAATCCACAAAAAATCTACTTAGAAAAAAAAATTGTAAAAAATTTTCTTGAAAAATGTCATTATCAAATAGGTAAGTATAGGAAATTGTCTCGCTTGAAAAAAATTATTCCTTCTTTAAAAAAAATTCACCGTCAACTTGCTGCTTGGGTAATTCTCAAAAAATGTCTAAATTTCTGTAACCAGTGGATTTCTCAAATGCTATGAATGCGATTATTTTTTTTTTTTTGGTGGTTTTGTGTAGATACCATATCCGGCCCTTAATACCATTTGTTTTTATTCATGTCACCCCCCTACTCTGTGGTCTAGGTCAACTTGATCCCCTAAAAGTTCCATCGACCTGGCTGTAACCAGTCACGTTTTTAAAATTCATCTTTAAAAATAACGTTGAATCGAACTTCTTTCTGAAAAAATAATCAGCACATATTATCGGAAATAAGTAAAAATTTATAATAATAACATTAACAACTGCCAGAAGGATACTTATCCCCCCTAACGAAGGTCATAACAACTGTAACCAGTTTTGTATTCCATCGACCTGGCTAATTTTCATAATTTTTTCCTTACTCAAAAATTACTCATTTTTTGCTGTCAAGTGGCTACAATGAATTGTTTGCTTGAGAGTAGTAATATGCCCTTTACACAGTCATTTCAAATGCCTATGTAATGAATCATTCTGTTAATGATAATATGTGAAAATTCGTATATTTACATTTTTGCTGTTCCATCGACTTGGATGATCATTTCCGCAGCTTATTACGAAAAAAAAATTTTGTAAAAAAAAGAAAACGTTTCAAATGCGAAGTACAATATGAATAAAATTTTTAAAATTAACAAATGAAGATTTCTGTCGTCTGTAGAATCGATTATAGTTTGTTTTTTCTTACGACCTGGACTGAAACTTTTTTCTTTCGACCTGGCGTTGATAATTTTTTCAATCTAAGTCCATATACGGATATCAAATCAATGTCCAATTGAAAAAACGTTCAAATGAAAGTTGTATATTGAGACCTTTGGAGCAGTCTTGGTTATTATAAAAATTTCAGCTGGACCTCTCCCTCCCCTCCAACTTGGTCTTAAACTTCGGATATTCCATCATTGAAAACTTCGGATATTCCATTATTGAAAATTCAAATTTTGAGAGGTGGAGTGGGTCTAATCAAAAAAAATTTTCAACAAAAGTTGTAGATTTCCACTTGAAAAACAATTTTAATTATTACAAAAATTTCATTTGGACCCTCCCTTCTTTTCCAAATTCCAACTTTGTTGGTCGCCAGGTCGAAAGAAAATCCATCGACCTGGCAGATTTTTTGTAAGCCCTCTACCCCCTCCCCTGTTGGAAATGTCTTGGGCCCCATGACATAAAAGGGACCAGAAATCAACCTAAAATCAACTCCCTTTTGAAAAAATTGTTGAAAAAGGTTCTAATTTTCCAAAAATTTGGGTATCGATATTTGGACATTTTTTGAGAATTACCCGCTTCGTTTTGCTAAATCTAACTAAGAAATGTAGGGGAAAAAATTCCGGCAAATTGAAAAATAACTCGACAAGCTTATGCAATCGCAGAAATGCCCGAATGGGGGTTCACTGGCACCTCAGCACAGTTCATTGGCTCGGATTAGCATTAAAATTAATATTTATACGATAAAACAGACGATATTAAATGCTAACGAAGCGAAAATCGCCGTTTAAAAATGCACCGTAATATTCAAATTCGTCTGTTTCTGCTTTTCGGATCAACATTAACGGCGATTTGACAAACACGTTGGTTAGATGCCCACGCCTGGTACCGGCTCTGGCGCTAGCTGGCACTGGCGTTGGCGATGGCGCGCCGCTCAAAAAAACGAGTAAATCGAAAATTGAGTGTTTCCCAGCGGAGATCGTAAATTACTTATTCTTCGGCGGAAAAGGAGACGCGTCTGCCGTTCTATGTTATGTTCCACGGATAAATGCGATTCGACAGGGTTAAAACTTCGACCCTAGGTTGTCGTCGCCTCAGCCTTTCAACGAATAGGCACCAATGTGACGCTTTACTTTGTACGTACAAACCCTTCTTTCAATCTCAACACTTTAACATTCACCAACGTAAATGGTATAATTAATATTCATGCGATACTGGAATACTGCACGATGCACTTAACTCCGTATTCGCGTAGTACACTATACTCGAACGATCTTCGTCCGAGGCACAGAGGCTTAAAAATGTCTCGTTTTTGTCTCTCAAATGTCTTAATTCCTCGGCAAAAAAAAAAAACTGTTTTTCTAAGCGTACCGAATTAACGCCTGTGTTGCGTCGTTGGCTGGCGAGCGAAACAAAATCTAAAAGAATTTTTAAATAAAGATTTCCAGCTTGTATACTTTTTTCACGACAAACAATGTATGAAGATTGGATGCACTTTTACGACGAGGGATGTACTTGGAAAAATAGTAATTACCTACTTAGAGCATTTCTGCAATTACCTTTCAATTTTTACCAAAGAGGAGGTGAAAGAATAATGTTTGAATACTTTTTTGAAATTTTTCTGCACATATGACTGAACTTCTCCCACTTTGTTTGTTTGTATTTTTCCCCCCGCAAAAATGAGTTTTTGATAAAGTTCCAAAATAGTATGTAGGTATATAATGTATCTATAAACTTAAGTATAATGAAAAAATTACCTACTACTTTTTTTAAATAAAAAATTCAATTTTTTCGGTTTAAAAAAAAATCAAAAATTTCTCAATTTTTTAGAATAGAAAAATTTTATAATATCTTGAAATAAAAAAATTCCCAATTTTTTAGAACAAACAAATTCTCAATTTTTAGAACAAAAAATTCGAATTTTTTAAATAAAAAAAATCTCAATTTTTAAAAAATAAAAAAATTCCCAATTCGTTAAAATAAAAAATTAAAACAATTTTTTAAAATAAGGAAATCTCCTTTTTTTCAGAACAAAACCCCAATCTCAATTTTCAGAACAAAAAAAAATCAAAATTTTTTAGGATTTTTCCATTTCCTACAATTAAAAAATTCCTAATTTTTTAAAATGAAAAAATTCCAATTTTTTATAATAAAAAAATCTCAACTTTTTAGAATAAAAAAAATCCTAATTTATTTTTTTTAAATAAAATAAGTAAAATTCCCCGATTTTCTAGAACCAATAAAAAAATTCCCAATTTTTTGAAAATAAATTTTAAAAAAATTACCCGAGCAGCACACTCGATCGATAATATCGAAAGTTGAAACGTATCGATAAAAAATCGTTTAAAAATCTAAAGATGTTCTCACGATATGATACAGATTTAGCTGTACGATTTTATAGGCAAAAAATCTAAAAACTATCGAATTCGATAGTATTACGATTTTAGGACGATATTCGTCAACGATACTATCGACAAAGAATATTAAATTTATCGAATCCGATTTTCCACCGATTTTGTGCAGATATTTGAAACTATATTATCGACAAATAATCTGAAATTTCTCGAATTCGATTTTTAACGATTTTGTGAAGATATTTGAAACTATATTATCGACACGTAATCTGAAATTTCTCGAATTCGATTTTTCAACGATTTTGTACAGATATTTGAAACTATATTATCGACACGTAATCTGAAATTTCTCGAATTCGATTTTTCAACGATTTTGTGACGATATTTAGAACTATATTATCGACAAATAATCTGAAATTTCTCGAATTCGATTTTTTAACGATTTTGTGAAGATATTTGAAACTATATTATCGACACGTAATCTGAAATTTCTCGAATTCGATTTTTTAACGATTTTGTGAAGATATTTACAACTATATTATCGACAAATAATCTGAAATTTCTCGAATTCGATTTGTTAACGATTTTGTGAAGATATTTGAAACTATATTATCGAAAAAGAATATTAAATTTATCGAATTCGATTTTTTAAAGATTTTGTGAAGATATTTAAAACTGTATTATCGACAGATTATATGAAATTTCTCGAATTCGATTTTTCAACGATTTTGTGACGATATTTAAAACTATATTATCGACACATTATATGAAATTTATCGACTTCGATACTTCAACGATTTTGTAACGATAGTTGTTGAAACTGTATTGATTTTTTTCTAGTCAAAAAATACCTACTTTATATTCAAAATTGGATGGGAAGAAAGGGCCAAATCGAAATTTTTATAATAACCAAAATTAAATCCAGAATATTATTCTACAACTTTTGTTTGAAATGTTTTTTCAATTGGACCTCATCTCTAGCCTCTATTATTTTGCATTTACCTACTTACGTGTAACAGTAATATGCGAAATCAAAATTGAAAAAATTTTCAAACAAGTTATCTAGTTTTTTTTGTTTACTAGGTATTTTACTTGAAACCAGATCGTTGTTCTTAAATAAAATTTTACCAAGTTCAATACTACGATTACTATGTGAATACTTAGTATTTAAAATTGAACGGGAGGGAGGCGCCCAATCGAAAATTTTGTAATGACCAAAATTATTCTTAGAACTTTAAGCTACAACTTTTGTTTGACAATTTTTTCAATTGGACCTCTCCTTCTCCTCCAATTTTGCATAATACTCCGTTGATACTTATTCAAAATTGGAGGAGCGGAGGAAAAAGGGGCCAATTTGAAAAAATTTTCAAACAAAAGTTGTAAATTAAGGTCCTAGAAATAATTTTAGTTATTATAAAAATTTCAATTGGACCTCTCCCTCTTCTCCAATTTTGCATAAGATGTTTGAATATTATAATCCAATTCGTTCCGATGTTCGCAACAGACGCTTGTTTTGGTAGAAACTGCTGTATTTGGAACGAAATTCGCCAGCCTTAAGCGTAACTACGACTTCAAACTCGCCAGCCGGTCTTGAAAATGTGCGCGCGCATATACCCATATATGCTAAATTATCTACAAAAAATCGATAGAATATCGAAACTAGATAATCTACAAAAAATCGTAATACAAAATCGATAGAATATCAAAATTAAATCGAAATAAAAAATCGATAGAATATCGAAACTAAATCGAAATAAAAAATCGACAGAATATCGAATTCGATAATGTGTCGCGTTAGTTCCGCATAAATCGTGTAATTATCTTTAGATTTATAGATAGGTTATCGATGAAGTATCTAACTATAATCTTGAGATTTTTAAAAGAAAAATCGTTCGATTTTATCGAAAGTTTATCTGTTGATGGATTTTGCCAACTATAATTCATCGATAATCTGTCGATATATCGAAAGATAATTTCACGTTTTATGCGGAACTAACGCGACACTTTATCGAATTCGATATTCTGTCCATTTTTTATTTCGATAATTTGTCGAGTGTGCTGCTCGGGTATGGAACTAAAAATTTTTTCAAGTAGGTATAATTTATTTTGAAAATAAATACCTGATTTCTCATTTTTTAAAATAATTTTTCCTCATTTTATCAACATTTTTTTGAATTAAGAAATTATATTTCTCAAAGTTTTCCAGAAAAAAAAATCTCTAATTTTTTTCGAAGCATCAATATGAGGTCGTAGGTATTGGCAAAATCAATGAGAAATTGGACAATAAAAAATATCTGTTGGAAAATCATGGCTTGAACGAAAATCAGGGAGCTGAACTTTCCAAAGACTGGTTTTTATTAATTTTTCAAATTTTGCTTACCTACTTACTTATTCTTGGAAGAAATTGAAATTTTTTGAAAATGAATTTTTTTTTAAAAAAATTTACGAATAGCGTTAAGTTTTTTCAACATCTCAGCAGTTCTCTACATAATTATTACAATTTTTTTTTTAAATTTCACGATTTTTCAAAACTCAATCTTAAAATGATGTTTATTTTTTTTTGCAAAAAATAATTCAATTTTTTCACAGGGAATTTGGGTTTGAAATTTTTTTTAAGAACCAAGGTGTTTGAACAAAGTTTCAACGATTCTTGCACAATTCATTTCTTCAATTTTTTTTTCAAATGGGTATGAATTTTCGAAAATATTTTTCACAAAAAAAAAATCAAAATTGTTAGTTTATCTATTTGTGTTTTTGATTAAATTGTGACCAACCTAAAAAAAAAGCTGTCACGAATCTAGGGTTTAACTTCAAGTAGACTTAAATCCTCCGAAACGAGTATATTTAAAATTTTACAATACCGCCTATTTCAACTGTATAAGGTAGGTAAGCTTGGAATTCATTTAGAACGAGAAAGAAAATCCCCGTATAAAGGTGGCAATAAAGCATCTAATATCTTACAACTTTCGACTGACGAGCGAGAGGTATATGGTAGAATACAAGAGATGATGATGACGAAAAAAGAAGAAGAAGAAAAAAAGACGAATACAATGGATGAAAAAAGCTTTCTAACAATCACTGTCTCTTGTAAGATGAATCAAAAATATCGTTTTCAGCCAGCTTTATTGTCATGGAAACGATGATATTGAAAGGTACATTATTACCAACCAAGGTCATTAATATTTTAGTACAATAAAAAAAAATGCGACTGCAAACCGAACCGTATAGCTGGAAGAAAAAGTATTTTTAATGCTTTGCTAAAAAGAAGGCGACGACGCGTGAAAATAAATAGTTGTCAAAGGAGTAGCAGGAGCAGGAAGTGAAAAACCTTGCGAGGAAATCTTTTAATAGTGTCGCCGTGTTTTTGACGTCTATGATGTATCAATAAGACAAGAGCGCGTGTTTGGAGCGCAACCCGAGGTGGAAAAGGAGAAGGTAGGTACGTTGCGCGTACCGAGTTTTCGAAATATCGTTTCTTGACATTTTAAAAACGTCCTTTAAGTTGGAGTTTTAAAAGGGCGAATGCTTAAATCATTGTTGAAAGAAAAATTTCTCCGGTACAGCGACGACGACACGATATAATTATATGAGAAAATACACGAGTACGGCCAAGACGGCGAAACTCGAAGCGATAATAACATTTAAAAGTTTCCTGTACTAATTACCATGTCATAAAACGTATCACAAACTATTTTTTCCTAACTCGAAAGCGAAAAAATTCCAAAAGTATCTACGGATACAAAATTAATAACGTGTCTTTAGAAAGTAAAACTTGAAGTAATTTTCGTTTGACTTTTTTTTTTATTTTTATAAATAGGTACTTTTCAATATAATATCAACTCGGAGACTCTGACATTAAATTACACTTTTCCGACAAAGCATTAATCTCGATACTTTCGTACAATTCCACAAAACTAAAGGCTGCAGAACGACGCGAAATAGATAATAAATTTGCTTTCGAGTGCCTTTTCTAGTCTATAATCTTTCTTTTTCTCCGCCTAATGTCGAGTAGCCTATCGTCGTGTACTTTTCAACGATCAAATAATTTATTTGCCCAAGTTGCGGTGATTTTTCATTGCTTTAATTTTTTCCCCTATTTTGGAAAGAAACATGTGAAAGGATTTGAGTCAATTTTGCAAGATGATGATGGTGATTGGTATGGAAAATTGAAATAGTTATTCTCCAGTTTCGATGAAATGGTCGGATTAGTTTTACTCGTAAATTTGTCATTCAGGTGTTTTTTGTGAAGTAGACTAAAGGATACACATAGACTGAGCTAACGATTTTCATCCACTGGGAAAAATCGACAATTTTCACTTTCACGTGGATGTACATAGAGAGTATCTTGAATGGATGACAAGCAGAAAGAAATGAGGCAAATAGGTTCCCTTGTCAATTTTTAAACGGCCTCTTAGAACAGATGCCTAAAAATCCCAAGAAAATGAGCAATTATGTACGTCATTTTCAAATGGTACTATTTTCAGAAAACTTTTTTTAATACCTGCCTCGTACTTTTCTTTTGATTTTTTTCCCAACAGAACTTGAGTATTGAAAGAATTTTCCAATTTTTCTCGAATATAGATATTTTTCAATTTTTAGGTCATTTTTTTTCTAATTAAAATCTTTTTTTATTTAAAAAAATTAAGATTTTTTTGTTTTAAAAAGATGAGATATTTTTGTTCCAAAAAAATTATGATCCTATTCGTTGCAAAAAAATAAATTAATAAAGATACGTAACTGTGGGTACCTATATAAAAAAAAAAAAAAAAGTTAAAAAAAATATTTAGGTAGGCATATTTTTTTTTTAAAGAATTAGGCCCGTATTTTAAAAATTTCCTTATACTTAAGGCGAAGCGTTCTTACACATACCAAGTGGTTTTGTTTATTTTATCCATACAAATAAATAGCTGCTCGATGTAAATTGACACGATACGTGTGAAATCGCCTCGCCTTAAGGACAATGTTTGCTTAAGCAAATTTTTAAAATACGGGCCTTAAGATTTTCTTTGTTTCAGAAAAATTAAGATTTTTGGCTTCAAAAAAACTAAGATTTTTTGTTTTAAAAAAATACTTGGCTGAGATTTTTTGGTATAAAAAAATGAGATTTTTTGGTTTTAAAAAATGAGATTTTTTGGGTTAAAAAAAATAAGATGTTTTGGTTTCAAAAAATAAGATTTTTTGGGTTAAAAAAATAAGATTTTTTGGGTTAAAAAAATAAGATTTTTTGGGTTAAAAAAATAAGATTTTTTGGGTTAAAAAAATAAGATTTTTTGGGTTAAAAAAATAAGATTTTTTGGGTTAAAAAAATAAGATTTTTTGGTTTCAAAAAATAAGATTTTTTGGTTTCAAAAAATAAGATTTTTTGGTTTCAAAAAATAAGATTTTTTGGTTTCAAAAAATAAGATTTTTTGGGTTAAAAAAATAAGATATTTCGGTTTAAAAAAATAAGATTTTTTCGTTTCAAAAAAATCAATCAAGTTTTTTGGTTTCAAAAAAAAATTGATATTTTTTTTTGTTTCAAAAAAATTTCTTAAGATTTTTTGATTTTACAAAAATAGTTTTTTTTGTTAATTATTTGGCTAAAATTTTTTGCTTTAAAAAATATGTAAGCTTTTTTGGTTTAAAAAAAAAAGTTTTTTTTTTGTTTCCTAAAAATTACTTACGAGTAGGTACCTACTTGATTTTTTGGTTTAAAAAATTGTTTTTTTTGTTTCAAAAAAATTAATCAAAATTTTTGGTTTCAAAAAAATTAACTAGGTAAGAAGTTTTGGTTAAAAAAATGAGATTTTTTTGGTTTCAAAATTTCCTAAAATTGAAATTTTTTTTTCTTCGACATTTCGAGTAAAATTGTTTTCTTCCTTTTTCAAAAATAGTGTTTTTATCCAAAAAATTAAAACAATTATTTTTTCAAGCAGTTTATGGCGAAAAATCAGTTGTGTTTTTCGGAAAATGAGAGGCATTGCTTCAAAAAAATAAAATAAAAGAGGTATATTCTCCAAAAAATTGAAATATTTTTTTCTTCCAAAAAACTGATACATTTCTCTTTCAAAAAATGAGACATTCCACGTTGAAAAATTGAGCCCCCAAAAAAATTTTTTTTATACATTTTTCTTCCAAATGATGAGATATTCTTATTTGAAAAATTGAACCCTCCCCCCCCTAAGGAATTGTGGCATTTATTCATTTTTTAAAAAATCAAAAATAGGTATTTGTAGGTAATAGGTATATCGACGTGGACGTGTCAAAACCTCGTATGTCGTAATTACACTTTTTTAGCAAAATAACTTTTTTGGGGTTTCTTATAGGAAAAAAATGGAGAAATCTAATGTTGATCACCTCGTAAGTCGTAGTCGAACTCTAACGTTCCAATTGGCCTATTTACTTTTAACAACTACGTAAGTCGTGTGTATTTTTGACGATTTTTTTTGTCTCTCCTTAAAATTTTGATTTTTGATGATAAGAGGTTTTGACACGTCCACGTCGCTATATATTTTTAATATAAATTTTTTTGATTTAAGATAATTAAGATTTTTTTTATTTAAAAAAATTGTTTTTTTTTATTCAAAAAATTTGGGTTTTTTTTATTCAAAAAGCTGAAATTTTTAATAATTATATTTTTTCAGCAGAAATTAATTCAAAAAATTTAGATTAATTCTCAAAAAAATCAGGAACTGCCGCTGCTGCTGCCTCAGTGTAAAAATGAGAGATTTTTCTCACTTCTTTCCAAAAAAATTTTTTTTTTTTTTTTTTTTTTTAAATTTGAAAAGTTGATCGGTATTTTCATTTTCAACCTTTGACATCCCCTCCCTTCAAATGAAGATCCTTATTGGTCATAGTCACTTGATAGATATAGTTCGAGTGGAATGCAGTATAGAATAAATTACGACTTCTATATGCTTGCCCACGATATTGGAGATAAGAAAAATTTGAAACTTCAACTTCGTTTCGAATTTAGATAATTTCATTCTATATGCTCAGTCATAATAAACCAATTGAAACTTTTAACTGCTACATTTACTCTTCGGTACGTTTTTATAAAACTATACTGTTATATTTCTTTTGAAGACGTACACGAGTTACTTTCATCGGGGTATTTTTACTTGAAAACGAGTAACTTTGTCGGAATGTTAATGAGAAAACTTATATATTTTAGTATTTTCCCGTGATATCGAATCGATTAAAATTAATAAGTCAATTTGCAATGTAATCGTTTGATACCGAAACGAGTATCAGTATTTTAAATATTTTTCTCCTTTCAACGTGGCAAACGCTTATGTACACAAAAATTATAGTAGAGAAAAATTATTAAATATCTCGTTTCTTTGTACGAACTTTTCAAATATTAAATACCACCGGGGGAACAATAACAACGTTATTTAACCTATCTAGGGTGCATCTAAACGGTGAATTTAATTACATTTAAACGCTAAACGACTGGAATAATAATACGGTGAGCTGACCAAAGCGTAACTTTTTGTTTTGCAGTCGTAAATAATTTCTGCATGAAGTAGGCAGAATAAGAGATTTCGCGAAAGTGGCTCAACTTATGCATAATGTTGCCATTTGGGAAACAGATGCGCTCCTCATCTAGATAATCTCCAGTTCTTCGTTATAATTCGAAGGCGTAATCATGCAACCGTTTTTAAACTATCAAAGAAAGGACTTGTGCATGGTTGGTTTGATTTGTAAATGCGGCTTAAAACGAGGCGCGTGCAGTAATAACTGCCGCCTTCGTCGGACTCCAGCTGATAAATTAGTTAAATCATTTGCAACAATGTGACGCTATTTAAAAATCCACCCAGAAGTATGATTGTCCGGGTGGGATGCAGTTCTAAACCCAAACCGTGAATATATTTCAGTTTTAATTGTCTTTCGATTTGGTCGTCCATTTTGCCAAGTTTGGCGTGCTTTTCAAACATTAGTGGTTGATCACGATCGTTTCGGTATGATAATTTTCTAGGAGGCGTGTTAAACTTGATTCAGCTAGTGCAGTTTTCACCCTCGCGGTGATTTTTAAAATGCAATGGGCCTACGTTGGATACTTAAGATGAAAGAAGTGTGACAATTAATTTTTATATCAATTTGTCCTTCTTTTTTATCTTTTGAAAAATATTAATGTCTATCCTTAGATTTTGAATCTGCTGATTTTCACTGATTTCCTGTTGAAATTCTGGGAATAAAAAAGAAGTAATTTTTAATAAAATCAGAAAAATTATTCAAAAAATTTTTTTAAACAAGATTTTTAAAAATAAATCACCAAAATTCAATTTAAAAAAATTCTTAAAAAAATTTTAAAACTTTTTTGGATTTTTTTTTTAAATTGAAAAATAGTTTGAACAGAAATTTTTGAAAAATCTTCAGTATCAATAAACCCTCCTCAAGTTGTAGGTGATTAATATTGCATACAACCCCATACACTAAATACTTCGTTATTTCGGTGCGAAAGTAAATTTTTCAGAATTCTATTTAAACATTAGTTAGGTAGATACGTCAACAAACCGTTACGATCCATTTAGGACTTGCTCGTTGACTGAGGTGAATGAATGGTTGGATTCGCATTCGATACGTTTCAATTGCAAGATTAAGTATTTTCGTTTCATTTCTCTATAAATAGAGTGAAAATGTGAACAATATTGAGAAATTCGATAAATTATTCAGTCCGAGGGTAATTTATACTTAGAAACGAACTCGGTACTATTTTTGTTTGGAGTAGAGATTTTCCTACCTAAATGAATATTTCTACATTATGAATACACTTTTATAAATTCAATTGGAATTTTAGAATAAGAATTTGCATAAAGATAAGCTAAATTTATAAGGGGAAATTGCTAGTAGAATTGAGCATTTCGAGTGGTAATTAATCGTTATTCTATTAGTGGGAATTTTCATTGGTGTTTTCCTCACTTCGTGCAACTCGTGGTCTCATATTTTAATTAGCTGAAAGCGTTTATTTTTCCACGTTGTAATTGGAATAATTTCAAAGGTTTGTGGATTGTGGAAAATCGTACAATGGTCGCCTTTGGTATTGGAAATGAAAGAGCGCGAATTACACGGTTAATAGATCATACAGTCACCGACAAGTTGAGTTAGTAGTCTGAAATTTGTAACATTCGAAAATGGTTCAGTATATAGAAATAGGCAAACAAATGGCAATATCCCAACAAATTGTTATAGAAGGTTTTTTTTTTCGACTTAGTCTTCAGGAGAAGGTCTACTCTATCCCATGCTGGAAACCCTCCCCGATCCGCCGCTTCTATCGAAAATTCGTTCTAATCAATGATTTCCTCAAGAAATCCTCCTCTTTCATATTGGTCAATATCTTGGAAACAAAGTGTTTTATTGAAAAATTATCACTGCAAACACAGATTGCAAATTTCTTAATCTAAATTTTTTTTCTATATAAATGTTTTGCTAAAACCAGCCGTTGATGAAGAAAATTAAAAAGAAACCGATTGAGAAGAAAATAAAAAAAAAACTGTACTACACCAAGGCCTTGTACCATACCTCGCTCCTTCAGTGTACAAAGTAAGTAGGCACCCTGCTTCCCACTCGTGAAGAGCGCGCACAAAAACCAGGTACTTGACCAGGTACAGTACAGGTATAGGTTATCAGCAAACAGCCGAACCACTGCGGCTTATTTAAGACGGAGGTGGTGAATTTCACCAAGTGTACCATCGAGGGTTGACTATGTGATAAAGGCATTATGTGTGCATGGGTGGGGCATTTACCAGAAACTGGATGCAATATAGCGGTAGTTGTGTATTTGGTCCAAGAAGATGCTACAACGTGTAACATCCAGACATACCCTTACCAGAGTTGTGATGTTGTTTTGCTTATGCATAGTCTAAACTACTCTCGTCGTGTTCCAAGTGCCGTTCTCGTGATCAATTCGTAAAACATTCATTTTCACGATGTATCAGTGCGTTGCAGAATCAATCTCCAACTGGAAGACTTCAATTGATAGTATCTTGAGACTGGAGAGTAAAATGTTCATATTACGAAACGATCTGACCGCAGAACAGGCTAAATTGATTAACGCGGATCTCCACTCCAACTATGAAAAGTTCCTCGATAACCAAGTACGTTTGTTCGAATGTAAAAATGAAATAAGTGAGTTGTCTCATATCATAGATGTTGGCGAAAAAAATCAAAATAAAGCTATTCATCTGCAAACAAAATCTAATAAAGTTTTGGATGCCCAATCAGACCGAAATCATTTATACAAAATCACTACTGAAGAAGATTTTGTACGTATGTTCGGATGGAAAAATGAAAAAATAAGTGAGTTGTCTCATATCATAGATGTTGGCGAAAAAAATCAAAATAAAGCTATTCATCTACAAACAAAATCGAATAAAGTTTTGGATGCCCAATCAGACCAAAATGATTCATTCGAAGCCGCCACTAACAAAGATTTAAATTCGTTGTTTGAAAATCAGAAAATCATAATCAAACGAATCGAATCGTTGATGCAACATGATCTGGGTTCTAATGAAGCCGAAGTATCGACAAATTATGCGACTTTGCTTTATCAGCTGTTTACCTCTAACCAGTTGAAAATTGAACGATGCGTCAGCACTAGCGAACTCGAAGCTCAGTTGACCGTCTCAAAAAATGTTCATGAAAAGGTAACGATTCTTCTTGCGAAATTGAAAAACTCATCGAAAACAGACGATCTTAGTGAATCATTCGAGCAATCAGATGTTAACGTCAGCTTGTGCGAATTTTTCAAAACTCGAGAATCATTGATCTCACAAATCGAATCACTGGAAATGAAGGAAGTCAATAATGCAGCCGAAGCTGTAGCATTAATTGTCTGTCTCGCTCAAATTCACGATTCGTTTATCTCGACTCAGACAAAACTCGAGACACTCGTTCACGGTTCCGATGCTCAAAACGAACAACTTCAAATCGGTAAAAAAAATTCACTGCGAGAACATTTGGACAAAACGTGGAACTCTTCCAGGTATCCTACGTTGAAGGCGTTGATCGAAATACGACAAACATTAATTGCACAAATCGCATCGCTGGAGCCGGTAAAAGTATATTATAATGCAGCAGAAGCCGAAAATTTGAGGGACTGTCTCATCTTAATTCACAGTTTATTTATTTTGCATCAAGATCAGTTCGAAGCACAAGAAGTAGTCAGTTTGGATATTAAATACGAAATACCATACGGCACTATGAAATTTTACCTGATGATTCACGCGAAAATAAACTCATTCTGGAAACTTTTGAGGAAAGTATCAAAATCATCCAACTATACTGAGACAGACTCACGTCGAGCTGAGGAAGTAATTTTGGACACATTGTCCTTAATAGAAATATTATTAATAGAAAGGGTTACCCATACTGAGCGTATCGTCCTTAACAGTATCTATTATAAGGTAAAACATCTTCTGACCAAATTGAAAAAATCGCCTAAGGCAGATGGTGATCTTACTTAGGTTGTCGAGAACTCTGGCGCCTTCGCCAACATGTTCGAATTGTTCAATACTCGAGATTTTTTACTTTCACAAATGCACTCGCTGAATTCAAAAAAAATCGATAATGAAGCTGAAGTAGCAGCCTTAATCGACCGTATGACTCGAATTTACGATTTGTTCATCTCGGTTCAGACAAAAATCAAAAATTTAAGTAGCGATGATCAACACCAACAACTTGAGTTTGAAATCGACAAGCAAGTCTGCCAGTTAGTGAGCGCATTCAAAGAACGTTTGGAGAAAGTACTGAAATCTTCGAACGATACACAGAAATGAGCGAACAAAGATTTATAGGTATTGCAAAAATCGCTGAAAAAATGGTGATTACAGCAAAAAAGGCTGCAGCGATGACCACACAACTTACAAGAATTTTACTGTTATCAAGCCAAAATTGATTTATGAATCTCTGGTACTCATGCTGAACTTATATCTACTGGCCTACTTCTCTTAATCAGCAAAGCAATTAATATTTTTTTTTTGTATTAATATGTACCTATGAACTTACATTTATGACATTTTTGTAAATATTTTTAATGTTAATTTTGAAACAAATTAATAACTATGATTCTACCTACTCTCATTGTGAATATTTTGAAGATGTTTCCGGCTTGAATACCTAATTTAAAATATCATTATTGTCTCATTGAAGTTGTTTATTAATAAGTAATCAATTATCATTCTGTTAAAAACTCATGTTCGTAAAATTACAGTATAGGCATCTATTGATTTTATTATGTAGTGTTACCTATAGGTTTGTATCTCATCATTAAACCCATTTCTAATTCGCGTCGTAGTCACATTTATTCGGAAAAAATTTAATTGGATAACAATTTACATGGAAAAAACTCAATTAAAAAGTAAAGAAATAAATATACCTATATAAATAATTATTATGGTATACCTATGATGAAGATTTGTTTAGGAAAAAATCTAAAAATTTAGAGAGCAGAAAATTTGGGGGAAACGAGTAAAAATTATATTAGGTAAAATACAGAAAAAATGTTGATAAAAAAAATTGAAAAAAACATCGCTAGGAAAAAGTGTGGAGGGAAATCTTCAAAAAAATTAATTTCTAATTTTTTGATTTTTTTTTTTTTCGTTTTCTTAATAAAAATGTTTTTTTGAAGAAAACTTTTTAGGGAGCAGATTTTACACCAGATGAATCATTTTTAATGGGCCAACCTTTGACATTTCGAAAAACCTTAGTACACATTAATAACATTATTTATAGTAGAATTATATTTTTTAAATTTTAAAAAAAGTTAGGAGATTCCTTGTTCATTTGTTTTTGTGATTAGCATCTACTTCTGGAAATAGTCTATTCCTGAAAAAATCGATTGATGTTTCCTTCTTCTATAGTATGTAGGAGTAAAAAACTTTGTCAAAATCGATTGATTTTTATTTTTACCCAGAGAAAATGGTGACAAGTATAATTATGGGAACGTGTAAACGAAGTTACTCGGTTCGTTACGAAATAAGCGCGGTGTATAATGAAAGGGACAAGTTAAACAATATTCGACCCCTAAGTTTCAAAGAGACTAGTAATCCACTAAATGGTATTAAAGTAGTTGAACTTTTTGTTAAATTACATGGTTGAATCACGGTTAAGTGGGGAATTTGAGCGTATACTCGCGCGACGAGAGGTGACTACGACGGGACGTACGATGTACTGCGGTGAAACGCACTTTTCGCTGTGATTAGAAAAGATAGGGAACCAGCTGCACTAACAATGAATCAATACTCGAAATAGGCTACCCTGTTACAATTCGCTGGTTAATTACTGGGCGATTCTCCTCTCTGGTGTGGCGTGTGTGTGTTGATGAATAACTGATTGGATGTTGAGGACTCAATCAGTGGAACATTTTTCACTTTAGAGTGCCTTGCCTTCAGAGTTAGTCATATTCTGATTCTCATATTTTTTTGTGGTACATTTTTAGGGAATCTTTTTCTTTTAGGAGAAAGGCAATAAAATTGATTTACTTATTGTGTTGCCAGCAATTTTCAATGTTCAATGTTGCTGAAGGCAGGAACATCATGAGTAATCCTATGATCTGAAATAATCATTATGTTCGCGTTTCCGTTTATTTTTCCATTTAGTTTTCATATTCGAAGCTACGATAATCAAACTAGCATAAAAGTTTGCCTCCATTACGCCGAAAGATTACACAATATTGGAAAGTATTACTTATTTTATGGAATTTTTATTCCCTCACGAAAAAATTCCTGGCGCAGAATTCCTTCTGTATAAAAAAAATATTTGTTCACGTTTCTGATTCAAAAACCAGTCGAATCGGCAATTCAAATTGTAAAAAAATAGAAAATATTTATTGATCGGAATGTCGATGTCGTACTTGCGAAGGAAAAAGAGAATGAAAACGTCGCATGAATCATCTTTTCTTTTAATGATTTCGTTCTTAGGGGTTGAAATCACCAATCTGGCGAACTTCATGTCATCACTTCCGTTAACGAAAAGCTCTCTTTGTCGATGTTATGTAGGTGTACCCGTGCCCATAGCATTTTGCCCGAGTAAAATTACCAGAATTTTTCTCCTGTTTTTTTTATTCGTTTGCCTAATTATTTCCTGCTGCTGTTCTGAGCGATCTGTTTTCTATGGGGAAAAATAAGCTTTTTGGCTTAAGTATGCATATCGGGGTGGGGAGAGGGAATATTACAGCAGTCGATTTTGACAGAGATAGATTTTTTCAATTTTAAAAAAACATAAGTAGGTAAATAATAATAGGTAATTTTTTTAATATAAACTTGTTTTTTCAGATTTTTTTTGTTCAAAACTGCGCATGGGAGTTATTTGGATCACAGGAATAGGAATCGATTCCTGTCCTCATAGCAATGGTTGACTGCGACATTCACATCGACAAATATCAAACCACGCATGTAGGTAACTATTTTCACTTACATAGGTGTGTTGAATTTTCATTTTTGTAATATTCTGATGAATATAGAAAACCTCGACATGATACCTGAACAGGTCGACATACAATTTGACGATCGTCATTACTATCAACAATTTTTCCAAACCAAATTTTCTGATAAGGATATCAAAAAGTATTTGAAATGTATGAGAAAATATTTTTTAAAAGGAAAACACGATTTCTGCGAAACAATCTGCAAGTTCATTTTTTTTATCCTTGTTTTGTTGATCATTTGGTGATGTAGAAGGCGATCGTCGATCAATTCATCAACATCAGTGTCGACCAATTTTCAGATGACTTTTTCATGCCATCGAGATGTCGATGATTTTTAAGATTATTTTTTCCACGTTGAATCCAATGTCGACATATTATCGACTTCACTATCAGCACTGTCCACCGTATGTCGACATGAAATTCGACGTCTTGAGGGTGGTTTTGATACTCGCAGATAAAGTGTGTTGTGAACTACTACATAAGGCTTTGAGAATCGCTTCGTTGTTGGTTGGACACATTCATATCCATCTTTCAATGGCTTGGCTATGTCAATGTTGAAACTTTGACTTTGACATAATGTGGAGATTACGACTTGGACGCTCCATTTATGGTTCCTTTTAATTTTAATAGGGCAATGTCAGAATTGCAGATTGCATACTTTTTGCGTCGTGCTCTTGGGTTGCGAAAACAAGGTAGCGAGGTTTTAGCGGGTGAGAAGGGAACTTCTCTTCTCACCCTGTTATCTTCTCTGCAAGCTGGGAGTACGGAGCAAAAAGTATGCAATCTGCAATTCCGCCATTGCCCTACTAATATCAAAGGTGAATTTTGACTTTGAGATAAATCAATGCCTTGTGGATGTCATGTCATGTTGAGCTAAATGTTGAGGTAATTATCGATCCTGAGGTGATGTTATTTCCGATGTAAATGTCGACACATCGACATCCGTCACTTCAAGATGATGCATGTCAATGCTCGTAAATGTAATGTCTTTTTGACCCACATGTCATGGTTGAGCTGATTGTCGACCCCTCCTGTGGATCGACATTTACCTTGACATGTGGATCGACAGGACATCTACATTTACATCAAAAGGTACTGTCTTGAAGTGACGGATGTTGATGTCTCAACATTTACATCAAAATTCACCTCGGCATTGCTATATTGGTGAATTCAGTTTTGCCGCCGTTTATGACTGCTCGTCATTTTATTCTGAAATTCTAAAAAATGAAAAATTTTGAGGTTGGTGGGGATACCTTATATGCAAGTATGCATTATGGGAAAATTAAAAACAGGCATTCGGTAAAACGATGCTTTTAATTTTAATAGCTTAAGCATAAGAATAGAGAAGATGAAAATTCTGAAATCACAGAAGCAGGCGCGTCTGGTCTGGTTTTAGGAGCGAAATAAAAATTCAAATCGTTTAACCGCTCGCATATTGTCATTAATCACACAGCAGTGTTTAGAGAACGCGACGTAAGTATATACTTACAATTAATGGTATAATCGAATTACGAAAAGTTAAACCGAGCTTTCTCATTGCTCACTGACACTTCTCGTTAGCGCATGGTTAAAATTAACAAATAGGTACGTTATAAGAAGTGCTCGAGAGGAGCATTCGTGTTCGTGTGCCTGCGTCGAAGCATACTTCTGGATTTATCAGAATAACGATATCGTATAACGATAATTTAATTTTACACGATTTACAAAAAGTCCCCGGCGAATTATTAGTGATCTTAGAGCATTTCTGGGGTGATGAGCGCATCAAGGGTGGTCAAATAATGTAGCGGAAACACTTCGTCTGCGCGTATTTTACTCCCTTCCTGATGGTTGTTTTCGCGTTCGCGATTATTGAAAGGCAAGACAACACATAAAGATGCGACACGACGCGATGTCGTAAAGGCATCCAAACTTCTTACCCTTGTCTTTTGATTTTTCACCATGAGGGTACGTACAGCTACCCTGTTTGCAGTTGCGGATTATAGGGGTATGTAAACTTGCGTTCCGAAGGGTTTTAATCTTCGTGTTTGAAAAGGGTGTCGACGTATCGGCGCGTGAACATTTTTCTTAAGACCAATTTCAACTTGTGTTTTGGGTCAATTTTTGAAAATCGTAAAGCTTAGAAAAAATTGATCCTTTTGACGTGATCTTCACGCGCAAGGTGTGTAATTAGCGCCACTTTGGGAAGCATAGGGAAATTGTTAAGGAATAGGGAGGTCTTTCGTAACCCTTAGTTTTTGCTGTTTTTATTGTTTATGACATTAGTGTCATTTGATAGATAGATGCTAAGAAGTAAATCACTGGACGAAGAATGTAAACTTTATCGACCGTGCAAAAGTTATGAATGACTCAGGCCGATAATTATCAGTTGAGTTGTACGGCTTATAACGGATTCGCAGAATAGGGTGGTATAAGTTTGGCTTTCAAGGTTTCAATTTAGATAATTAGCGAAGAAATTAGTAGTTTCTTGAGGGATTGAAGATGAAGACTGGTTTGGGAATATCGATGCTTTTATCTTGCATTTTAGATACTCACAAGTCACAAACTAATTTCAACATTTTTCTGCTTTGAAATGAATTTTTTTGCAAGAAGAATTATTTCTTGCACTTCTTCGATTAAAATTTTTAAAACCTCTGCTCAGTTGTTTTTGTTCTGATTTTTTTGTATAAAAAAATGTTCTTAAAAAAAATTCCCTAAGAAAGATTTCTTCTGAAATTCTAATGCCCATTTTCTGCGTTTAATTTCCTTTTAAAAGTTAATGTTCTACCTAGTTCAAAAAAATGAACTAAATTACCTATAGCGAATGCAGGTTAATACTTGGGTTACTCTTTTTTTCCAAGTGCAGTAAAATTTCAATTGTTTTAGGTAGAAGGTTTTAAAAGAACAGAAAGTGTGAAATACAGAAAATGTTACAAAATTCATAAGGTTGGATCTTAAAATTTTTGAAAAATTTCAAAATTTTACACATCGTCTGTGGAGAAAGATGTTGTGAGAGTAGAAATTTCACAATTCAAAATGTGGTTAAATTGATAGACTTCAGATAATTTTTTTTTGTGAAAAATGAGGGGAAAAATAAAGCTTTACAAAATCAAAATAATTATTCATAAATTATTCAACATTTATTCAACACAAAAAATACTCGTATAATATGATTAATTAGTACACACATAGAACTTATCAAATTAAAATTCCATTCTGGAGTATAAAACTCGCATCTTGAAGCCAGAGGCGTGACGACCAGCGGGTGTGGGAGAGTCTCATCCCTCAAGTAGAAGAAATTTAGGGGAAAAATTAAGAAACTTGGGGAAAAGGTGGGTAAAACAGGGAATTTTTGGGAAAAGTTTGGAAAATTTGAGGAATTGGGGAAAACTAGTTGAGGAAATTTGAGTACCCCACTACATATCCATTCGTCATACCACTGCTTGAAGCTTCGACTTTCCACAGATAAGTATTGCTATAAGTATAACACATAAATAAATATTGTCGATATCCACAGCGGGTGTATTCCTTAGAAACTCATAATAAATTAGATATCAGAGACAGTTTGTAGTAAATAAACATCAAATAATAGTGCAATGACATAAGCAGTCACGTAACTTCCATAAATTATCGGTTTCCATTAATTCGAACCTTATCGAATCATCAATGAAATATGAATACACGGTATGGTTAATATTCATGAGAGAAATAATAGGTGTTGAAAATTCCTAGTAATTATTGCTTTATTGGCTTGACTAGAAAATAGCAATTAGGAATTTGAAGGTAGAACTGGAAAATTAAACAATTTCGTAGTGAAATGTTGATTCTTTCTTTTAACAAAAATTTAGGTATTAACTTTTTTTGTAATAAATTCAACAGTATTAATTCATTCGATGATTTGTGCTGGTTGAGGGTCCATGCATTTGTAGCCACATCTTATTGATCATTTTTAATCGACCATATGTTAAAATAATACACACTAAACACTGAACATAAAGAAGAAAATTATTCGAACACATAAAAACAACTCTGCAAAAAGTATTCAAATTTGGCAAGAGTTGATTTGATATATTATATATATAATGATTCCGGTACCCTTGGGTGTGTGTGGGTAGCTCATTAGGTATATCTCAAGCATAATCCAAACTACGTCCGCGGAGTAATTGCGTTTTAAGTAACACGCAGCTATTCAAAGGGACTTGAGATGACATTGTTCTAGTAATATGATGATTGGATTTTTCCGAAATAATAGTAACAACGCCGCCAGGTTTGGTGGATGATTTACTCTGAGAATATTGTTGATTCGGTAAAATAGGGGCGCCAATTCGGCTAGACGACGAGTTCAAATAGTTTTGCCCAAATGGGCACCATCTTTCATTAAGGAATATGGCTTTGAATGAAGATCGGAAGTTTTTGTTGTAAAAAGCATAGATAATCGGATTAACGCAAGAATTGGATACCCCGAGCCATTGAGCATAGGGTATGAATGAGATCAAGGTATCGGAAGGATTGCCAAATTTGACCAGTGCAAAAATGAGATAAAGTGGGAGCCAAGAACAGGTAAATAGGATGGTTACAATTAGCATCATTTTGGCGACTTTGATTTTAGAACGATTGACGACGGCGTTGCTCTGCATGATATTTTCACCTGGCAAAACACGTGTGCTAATGCATCTCCAAATACAAAAGAAACAAACCGAAATTACCGATAAAGGCAGGATGTAGCATATAAGAATGTTGGCAGCTACGAAGTATACGTTTCCAATATCGACATTCGGCCACGATTCCAAGCAGACCTGTAACAAAAACGGATATTTCTTGAAATGACTTCGAGCATGAATAATTTTCTTGTGGAAAAACTTATTCCAAGATGAAGACTAGGCGCGTTTCAATTTCACCAAAAGCGACACGCATTGATCCTCATCCTCGTGTTTCGAAAACTTTCTCTTAATTATTTCGCACTTGAGCGAATCTTCGGAGTAAAGTTTAAACCAACTGTAGTTATGATTTTGCGTCAAAGATTAACCTGATAAGCTCACCGCGGTCGCGAAAATTATAATGAATTTTCAAAAAGATGCAGAAAGTTTTTGTTAAATCAAAACATCGCTCTGCTTCTTCATTCGA
This sequence comes from Balanococcus diminutus, assembly GCA_959613365.1. Taxonomy (NCBI): domain Eukaryota; kingdom Metazoa; phylum Arthropoda; class Insecta; order Hemiptera; family Pseudococcidae; genus Balanococcus; species Balanococcus diminutus. Next base: position 29,231,382 of record OY390715.1, on the reverse strand, counting down.
GTGGTGCCTACACAGAACGAGTTATGTGACACTTGTTGCTATCATGCTAAAATTTTCATTATACCACGAACTCCATCTATTGGAGGGTTGGTTACCGAGGTGTTGAGTTAGCTCTGTGACGAGAATTTGGCAACGAGAAGTAGGCAGTTGCGATATAGAGGGCGATTCTGTCACGGGTTGTAGTATATTGAGTGCTGAAATATCGCAATAGATTGCGTGAGAGCAGTGGCTAGTGAGGGTGGATCGTGTTGAATTTTACGAAATCCAATAGTGCATAAATACTTGATATTCGAAATTGTAGGGGAGGGAGGAGTCTAATCGAAATTTTTGTAGTAACCAAAATTATTTCTAGGACTTCAAGCTACAACTTTTGTTTGAAATTTTTTTCAATTGGACCCACTCTTCCCATACATTTTGCATAAAACTCCGAAGATACTAATTAAAAATTGGAGAAGTGAGGGTGGAAGGGGCCAACTGAAAAATAATTTCAAATAAAAGTTGTATACTCAGATTAAGTGCCTAGAAATAATTTTGGTCAATATAAAATTTTCGATTAGACCCTTCCCTCGCCCCCAATTTCGCATAATTTGACTTAGATACTTCAAAAACTGATGGAAGAAAGGGTCCAATTGAAAAAATTTTCCAACAAAAGTTGTAGCTTCAAGTCCTAGAAATAATTTTATTTTTCACAAAAATTTCAATTGGACCCTTCCTTCCCCTAAAATTTTGAATATCAAGTATTTCACTTGAACATAAAATTCAACAACACCCTTTATTTCCCTCTGTACATTTTTGTGAGGATTTTTTAATATTTTTTTGCATTTCTTTCAAAACACAATTTTTTTTCTGAAAAGAAAATTCTTCTCTGAGAGGATTTTATTGTTCGAAAAATTTCAGGAGAATTTTTTCTAAAAGAATTGAGGGATTTTATATTCAAAAATAAATTTTGATTTTATCACACGAAATTAATTAATTTTTTTAAGTTATTACGACTGGCCAAATAAGTTCCAGATCTGATCTCACATTTTCTATTTCAGTTTATCACTTCTTGCTGTCAAGGTCTTGATAAAAATAATTCAAATTAAACAATAAAGCGTAAATTGTCATTTTTAAATATTCTTACAGCAATTTTCTCATCCTTTTCCCAAGGCTGGACTTTGAAGAAAAGGAGCCAGGGCATCATTATAATGAATGGAAAAATCCATATCATGAATATAATATAACTTGGAAGGGAATCCCTACTGTAGCGAATCATCGGATGACAAATGGACAAGCATCTTTCCACAGAAATGGCCATTAGGATGAATATAGACGCGCATACCGAAACTCCCTGCATATATGGCACCAAGCTACACATCAAATCACCAAATTTCCACTCTGTAAATAATGATATTAAATTATAAATGTAGTGTCCTGTCGATTGTGAAACAAGCCTTGGTGAAACAGGTATAGCCTACCTGTGTATAAATTATTGTACAATTGCACTGGTACACAAAAAAAGATGACTAGCAAATCAGCCACTGCTAAATTTGCGATCAAAATATTTGTGGTAGTCTTCATTCTGCGATAAACTAATACTGCGTAGATTACTGCTAAATTTCCCAGAAGTCCGAAAATAAATACCAAAATATATAGGAGGATACATATGTAATCCGTCATTTTGAAACTATCTTCGGAGGCCTGCTCGTCGCAAGTTTTATTCAACTCTAGAATTCAAAAACGTGAGCTTAATTAGTTGTTTAAAAAATAATAAGTATAATCTTGGTATTCGACTAAAATTATTTTGATGACGCACCTGAACTTCCTAAATAAAAGCGATTTCTGCTTAGACAAATTTTACCATTTGCGCTTATTTCTGCCACGATCATTTCGGTGAAGTTCTCGGATGGCAAGCATTTTCCTTTGGTATTCTGTAAAATAATTTTTGTATTAGAACAATGAATGAAGGCTGAAGAAAAAACTTCACGATCAAGGTTGGATTTGGGAATTTACAATGCGAGGCATACGTTTTGATGGAGGTCTACTCTTTCTATTTTCAGTGAGTTTGAACAATTTTACCGCCTAAAAGGAAGCACAGTCGGCAACATTGAAATTTTTCAGGATGTTACTGGATTTTTCCCGAATGAGTTTAATTTTTTTTCCAAAAAATCACAATATTGATCATTTTTTTATTCCAAAATATTTAGAGGTTCTATGCTTTGAAAAATCGAGAACTTTTTTATTTCAAAGAAATTGAGAAATTTTTTACAGGTATCTAAAAAAAAAAAAAAAAAAAAACGAGATATTTCCTTTAAATAAATTGAAAATATTTTACTTAAAAAAATTCATGTTTTTATTTCCCAAGAAATTGAGAAAAAAAGTTAGAATGAAAATAATAAAATTTTTGACTCAAAAAATTGTGGTATATTTTATTTCAAGAAATTCGTATACTTACCTAAGTGCTTACTTGATGATTTTTTTCTTCAAAACTTAGTTTATAAATATTTTTTCCCAAAAAAATTATTATGTTATCCTTCTCAGAAAATTTTATTTTTTTAGATCAAAAAATTGAGACTTTCTTCCCCAATACCTAATTTGAGAATTTTTTTCCTAAAAAGATACGAAAAAAAAGAAATAAAAAAGAAAACAGCGACAGGTAATTTTCTCCAAAAAATTACTTCCAAGAAAATATGTTAATTTATTTTTCTTTAGTGATTTTTTTTCTTCAAAAATGAGAAATATTTTTACTTAAAAAAATTTGGATGTAGGTACCTATTCTTTTACAAAATATGAAATTTTTTCAATCCAAAAAACAAATGAAAATCATTTCCTCCTAATGAAAAGAGTGATTTTCTCCTAAAAATTGAAGTTTTCATCTCTCAAAAAATTGAGATATTTTTTACTTTTTATTTAAAAATACCTATGAGATCTTTTCCAAATATTTCATTGACCTATATTTTCACTCCAAAAAAATTACCTATTGAATTTTTTTTTCCAAAAAATAGCAGAGATAGTTTTCTTTGAAAAAATTGAAAGATTTTTACTTCCAAAAATTATTAAAAATCGTTACCCTTGAAATTTGAAAAAAAAAAATCCTCCAATACCTATGTAGATAAACAACGATTTTTTCTCAAAAAAAAAATGGATGTTTTCATCTTCCAAAAAATTGAAATATTTTTTATTTGGTTAAAGAAAATACAATTCTTTTTTTTTTCTCCAAAAGTACCCTGGGACTCGTACAATGAATTTTTTTCTTCAAATAGGTTAGTATTAATTAAGGATTAATACGTATACCCCTAAAATAACTGATTTTTTTTATACCAAATTCCAATAAATTAAGTAAATTTTCTTCCGGAGCAATAAATTAGGAAAAATTTTTCTCAAAAAACAGAGGATATTTTCTCCAAAAAATTAAATGTTTTTCATCTCCAAAAATTTGTACTAAAACAGTTCAACTCCACAAAATTAGAGAAATTTTCTTCTCTGAAAAAATTCAAGTTTTTATCTTCCAAAAAATTGGGAGATTTTTTGTTCAAAAAAAGTTTTAAAATTTCCAACGTCAACTCAAAAAAACATTGGAATATTTTTTTATTCCAAAAAAATGAGAATTTATTTTCCTACAAAAGCAGGGGGTGATTTTTGTTTTTCCAAAATCGAGAAGTACTTACTATTCTTTCCAAAAAATTGTAAAATTTTCTTCTTCAAGGATAAAATTTTTTATTCAAAAAAAATTAATTCTCCTTCATTATCAGAAATTTTTTCTCCGTAAAATTATATCTTTTATCCCCAAAAAATTGAAAGATTTTTTTTATTTTAAAAAAAATGAATATGTACTTAGCTACTACAAAAAAATTTGAAATATTTTTTATACCAAGAAAATTTATAATTTATTTTTCTCAAAAAATTAATTGGAAAATAATTTTACTACGAAAAATGTTTCTTTTTTTTAAAATAAAAAAATGAGAAATTTTGATATTTATTTCCAAAAAAATGAGTGCTTATTTTTCCGAAAATTTTCTGTACCTATCATAAAATGTTGAGATATCTAATAAATTTAAGAATATTTTTCTCCATAGCAAACTATTAAGAAATAATTCGGAGAAAAAACAGATAATTTCCTCTGAAAAATTGAAAAATGTTTGCTTCCAAAGTTTTTTAAAATATTTTCATTCCAGAAAATTTGAGAAATTTTTCTTCCTAAAAAATCAAGAGTTTTTTTCTGATAAAAATGGAGTTTCATTTACAAAAGAAAAAATAAATAAATAAAATAAAAAATGAAATTTTTTTAGTGGTGACTCCAAAAAATTAAAATATTTACTTCCAAGTAAACTCAGAATTTTTTCTCCAAAAATTAATTGAAAAAATATATTTTTATTCAAAAAAAAAAAAAAATTTTTGAAAATTTTCTAAGTTTTTTATGTCATCCAAACCTAACCTAATGTAACCTTTTTTTTTTTTTTTTTTTTTTTTTTTTATATGGCCCGCAGTTTGAAATTTGATACGGGAACCTAATGTAACATAACCTAACCTAACCTAACTCAATGGGGTCAGATTTTGGGGTCGGATTTTGGTCTCGGATTTTCCTGTCGTTGTTTTCCATTTTGGTCTCCATAAAGTCATATACTATGCTAAAAACCTCGGCGCTTCGCGTCTTGTCAGGGGGAAAAAGCCCCCCCTGGACCCCCTGATTAGCTCTATTTCCATACTACGTTTGAAAGTATGAAACATAGTATATGCTTTTACTCTGTGACAAAATGTCTTAAAGTCACAAATATTAATTTCAAAGGGAATTTTTAAAAAAATTCAATTTTTTCAGAATGTCTGACAAAAAGCCTAAAAGTCATAAAATTTTTAAAAAATTTTCCAAGTTTCAAAATGTCCAAAAGTCACAAAATTTATTTTGAAAAATTAAAAGGTCTAAAAGTCGTAAAATTTCTAAAAAAATTTACAAGTTTCAAAATGTCTGACACAGTTAATGTCTGAAAAATCGAATTTATTAAAAATTTTCTAAGTTTTTTTATGCCATCCAAACCTAACCTAATGTAACCTAACCTAACCCAACATGTCGGATTTTCCGGTCGGATTTTGGTGTCATTTTTTTCCATTTTGGTCTCTGTAAAAGCATATACTATGCTAAAAAAAAAAATAGAGTACTCATCAGATACTTTTTTTCCAAAAGTGCTGAATGATTTTGTTATACAAAAATTCATTGATTAAAATTTATATCTACGTAAACCTGATCTAGAATCAAAATTTTCCGAAAAATTCAACATTTTTATGCTGAAAAAGTTGAAAAAAATTTACGTTCAAAAAATTGAAAAATCCCAAATTAATTTATGAAAACATATGAATGAATAATGTGACCTTACTTCTACCAAATACCACACGCAATCGATTCTATGAATGCAATCATCACAAGTTGCCATGTAAAAACATGACACACTTCTTCTTTGCCCCTCATTTTGCACTTGCGGGGTAAGCAACAAGTATATGAGTAAGATTTTGCTGGCCATGGTCGGAAGACGTCTAGTTTGCTGTATTTTCATCGCGACATATTAATACACGGTGTACCTGAAAAACCACATGGCACCATTATTAAGCAGAAATAATGTCATAATTTTTATTCTCGTCGACGCTACGACATTCTCTGCAACGATCTTCTTACATACATATGATAAATTTACATCACAATACGAGTAAAATAAAAACTATTCTAGAATCATAACTTGCAAATTGTTTAGAACTTATTGATAAAGAGTACGAAACACGTAAGATGTGCAAACTTTACAGTACACGACTTTTTTCATTATTCGTGTAAAAGAAAAGGTCACACGTACGTCTGTGAAGAAAAAAAAGGAGAAAGAAAGAAAGAAATGAAACAACGCAATACTTGGATCGTCAGTAAAATTAGGCGAAATGTTGGTTGACGAAAAGTTGAAATTGATATAATTTAATATAAGTTTTAAAGTTACACCCGATTCAGCGCTACAATATCGCCATTGACTTTCGTAATGAGGGAAATGTTGTTTGGCAAAATACAATAATTTAGTTGAACGATCAAAAGCAACGTCGTCATTAGCTATTACGTTGAACGCCTATTTGTATTAATTTAAATATGTCGAGCTTCATACACAAACTTTCTTATTCAAGGTCAATGCTATCCTATGCCCTGTCGAGTGTTTTCAAGGATTCTTCAAAACACCAGGGACTAATTCGCAGGTAGGTAGCAACTAGCAAGGTGAGGAATTGAAATAATGAACGTTGACTATCTACCTACGACGAACTGAAGTAGCAAGTTGGCTTCAGTCGAGTTACTTGCGTTTTATCAACCAACGTTGCTGGAAAGCTGTGTAATGCATTTTTCCATTTACGTAGGTGCCAATGCCAAATAAAATTAACGATCTCGTATTCGTAGTTTCAACTTCACATCGATGAACGTATCGGTACCTACGTATTTGTCGAATTACCGTCGTTGCTTTTTAGCATCACTAATAATTAAGTTACGTAGGTATACCATTCGCACCATATATCGAAGTTTAATCTCTACGAATCTCGTTTATTGTTGACGATCATTTCTGTCGCAAGAAGTGCATTCTCATTATGTCAAAATGGAGCGTTTTAGAAGATAAGTGGTTTTTGAGGGCTCTTAAGAGTCCGATCTAATTTGCAAACTGAAATTTTCAACGAGAAGTTCGCTATTTTATATAAAATTTAATTTGCCCGTATGTGATTTTCCTAATTTATTGACTTTGAAGTAAGTAACTCTCTTTTGGCGGATTATTTACTTTGAAAACGAAACAATTTCAGTGTAGGTAGTTCTGAAGGATTTTTCAATTAGGAAGCTCCATTTTGTATTTGCTGATTTTCAATTTTCGACAAATGTACTAACCCGAGCAGCACACTCGATCGATAATATCGAAAGTTGAAACGTATCGATAAAAAATCGTTTAAAAATCTAAAGATGTTCTCACGATATGATACAGATTTAGCTGTACGATTTTATAGGCAAAAAATCTAAAAACTATCGAATTCGATAGTATTACGATTTTAGGACGATATTCGTCAACGATGCTATCGACAAAGAATATTAAATTTATCGAATCCGATTTTCCACCGATTTTGTGCAGATATTTGAAACTATATTATCGACAAATAATCTGAAATTTCTCGAATTCGATTTTTTAACGATTTTGTGAAGATATTTGAAACTATATTATCGACACGTAATCTGAAATTTCTCGAATTCGATTTTTCAACGATTTTGTGCAGATATTTAAAACTATATTATCGACAAATAATCTGAAATTTCTCGAATTCGATTTTTTAACGATTTTGTAAAGATATTTGAAACTATATTATCGACACGTAATCTGAAATTTCTCGAATTCGATTTTTCAACGATTTTGTGACGATATTTAGAACTATATTATCGACAAATAATCTGAAATTTCTCGAATTCGATTTTTTAACGATTTTGTGAAGATATTTACAACTATATTATCGACAAATAATCTGAAATTTCTCGAATCCGATTTTCCACCGATTTTGTGCAGATATTTACAACTATATTATCGACAAATAATCTGAAATTTCTCGAATTCGATTTGTTAACGATTTTGTGAAGATATTTGAAACTATACTATCGAAAAAGAATATTAAATTTATCGAATTCGATTTTTTAAAGATTTTGTGAAGATATTTAAAACTGTATTATCGACAGATTATATGAAATTTCTCGAATTCGATTTTTCAACGATTTCGTGACGATATTTAAAACTATATTATCGACACATTATATGAAATTTATCGACTTTGATATTTCAACGATTTTGTAACGATAGTTGTTGAAACTATATTGATTTTTTTCTAGTCAAAAAATACCTACTTTATATTCAAAATTGGATGGGAAGAAATGGCCAAATCGAAACTTTTATAATAACCAAAATTAAATCCAGAATATTATTCTACAACTTTTGTTTGAAATGTTTTTTCAATTGGACCTCATCTCTAGCCTCTATTATTTTGCATTTACCTACTTACGTGTAACAGTAATATGCGAAATCAAAATTGAAAAAATTTTCAAACAAGTTATCTAGTTTTTTTGGTTTACTAGGTATTTTACTTGAAACCGGATCGTTGTTCTTAAATCAAATTTTACCAAGTTCAATACTACGATTACTATGTGAATACTTAGTATTTAAAATTGAACGGGAGGGAGGCGCCCAATCGAAAATTTTGTAATGACCAAAATTATTCTTAGAACTTTAAGCTACAACTTTTGTTTGAAAATTTTTTCAATTGGACCTCTCCTTCTGCTCCAATTTTGCATAATACTCCGTTGATACTTATTCAAAATTGGAGGAGCGGAGGAAAAAGGGGCCAATTTGAAAAAATTTTCAAACAAAAGTTGTAAATTAAGGTCCTAGAAATAATTTTAGTTATTATAAAAATTTCAATTGGATCCCTCCCTCTTCTCCAATTTTGCATAAGATGTTTGAATATTATAATCCAATTCGTATTATGCGAACGAACTCCGATGTTCGCAACAGACGCTTGTTTTGGTAGAAACTGCTGTATTTGGAACGAAATTCGCCAGCCTTAAGCGTAACTACGACTTCAAACTCGCCAGCCGGTCTTGAAAATGTGCGCGCGCATATACCCATATATGCTAAATTATCTACAAAAAATCAATAGAATATCGAAACTAGATAATCTACAAAAAATCGTAATACAAAATCGATAGAATATCGAAATTAAATCGAAATAAAAAATCGATAGAATATCGAAACTAAATCGAAATAAAAAATCGACAGAATATCGAATTCGATAAAGTGTCGCGTTAGTTCCGCATAAATCGTGTAATTATCTTTCGATTTATAGATAGGTTATCGATGAAGTATCTAACTATAATCTTGAGATTTTTAAAAGAAAAATCGTTCGATTTTATCGAAAGTTTATCTGTTGATGGATTTTGCCAACTATAATTCATCGATAATCTGTCGATATATCGAAAGATAATTTCACGATTTATGCGGAACTAACGCGACACTTTATCGAATTCGATATTCTGTCGATTTTTTATTTCGATAATTTGTCGAGTGTGCTGCTCGGGAAGTACATTAACAAGCGGACATTGTGCTTTTAATCTGAAACTTTGCAAAAAAGGTGATGCCTACTATGTCCTAGTCGATTATAGTATCCTAATTCCCTTTTTCTCTTAAGAAGGGAAAAAGGAGTCGATTAGGTATATCCTAAAAATTTTATAGTGAGTAAAAATGTATCTCCAACAGAAAAAAACAATCGATTATGTCCCAAACGTTTTATGAGAGACACATACTAGATCAAAATATCGCGCACTTTTAACCTGTCAGAGGTGTTATGGTAGTTTTACATGGAAATAGTGCCAAAGTCTAGCTCACATCACGACATGCCATCACAACTCACTACCTACAAGAAATTTGATTTTTAAAGTCGTGATACTGGCTTAAATTTTGAGCAAATCAAAAAATTTAATTTCCGATCAAAAAGGTTCTTTTCACTTTTTGCTTAGGTACCTTCAATATTTCAAGTGTTATGAGAGGAAACTGAATAATGTAGTAGGTGTGCACTTTCATTATTTTCTTCTTGGTTAAAAAACTGGATAATTTTTCGTTTTTCTCCCGTAGCGCCTGAAATATTGAAGATAGTCAAAAAGTGAAGAGAACCTTTTTGAAAGGAAATAGAATTTCCTACAAGATGCGAACTTTACTCTCCTGACTTACGCAAGATTAAGTTACATTTAATCAACTTAAAGTCCACAAAATTAATAAATTGTCAAATACCTAATTGGCGAATTTTTCGTGTTTTTTTTTTTCATATTGATATAGTGCCTAAAATATTCAAGATACTCACGATTTATCTGGCACCCCCACTCATCTTTGTGGGTTATATCCTCCCAAACGGCTTCTTGGCTATCAAAAATCTGTTGAGAGGGGGGGGGGGGGTATAAGATTTAAAAATATATATAAAATCTGTTTTTTTTTTAACAATAAAAAATAAAAGTGTTTTAAACTAAAAAAAGTTTTAAACATTAAGCATTTTTTGTTTAAAACATCAGGGTTTTTTTTGATAATGATTCGTATTACACGTTTGATTCCAATTATTGGAGCATTTCGTTACTTTTTAGGGTGAACACTTTTCTTGAATTTTTTTTGAGAAGAAAATTTCTAAATTTTTCTGTTTTGGAGTAAAAAAAAAAAAAAAAAAAACTAAAATTCCTAGGTAATAGGTATTTTTATATTTCTTAGAGTAATTATAAATAAAAGTTTCAATTTCTTTAGGTAAATTTTTTTGGAGAGAAATTTCAATTCTTTTCCTCAGTTTTTGAGGACTGAATAGTAAGGTAAAGTCGCCAATTATGGACCAGGTTTCTAATATGGACCACCGGCCTATCTCCGCTGATAACAGCGCTGCCGAGCGGAAAAAATATAATCTTGTTCCTATGTCACAAATAAACATCCTGTATGAAATTTATACCCGGAAAGCCAAACGTACAGAAACGAGACGCAAATAAAGTTTTTGAGTATGCCGAAAGTTTTGAAGCGTCATACTTTACGAATTTTTCTAAATAACCAAACATTGTTCGAAAATTTTTTCAAATACGTTAAAATATCAGTGAAGTAGTGTAGTTTAACATTCTGTATTGGTCGTTGCTCAACTCAACATATTTTTTGGAAAAGTGCCGTATTATGGACCACCCCATGGGTGCTTAATATGGACCACAACAAACTTATCTGTAATATTATTTCAACGTGATTTTCGAGCGTTTTTGAAAAAGAAATGAATGTAATTCAAAAAGTAAATGATTTTCAGATGGATAAGACAGACAAGAGGAAGGTTTGGGACCTTAAATGAGATGTAGTCGGCAGTTCGTGAGTCACGACTGTATGCGACGCTGCAGTCGACGAATCTAGTACTAATTATATTTGTTCTGTATGCCGTAGTGCTTAATTAAGTTTAATTTTTATTTATTAAACGATTTATCTACGAATTCCGTCGATTTTTTGAAAAAAAAAATGGTGGTCCATATTAGGCGCCCAAAAATTCAAGGGTCAAAAAATGAACTTTTTTTTCAAAAATTCATAAAAAATAGAAAAAATTATTTTGACAGCTTGAGCTTTCAGGATATGTTAGTAAATAGACGAAAGTTTGTTTTAGGCCAATTTTTGGAGTCATCGAACCATTTTCCCCCTCCCCCAGAGCCCCAAATACAAACGTGGTCCATATTAGGCGACTTTACCTTATAACAATTTTTTGGGATTAAAAAAATGGACTCTTTTGCAGAGAAAAAAAATCTCCATTTTAATAGATTTGAATGAAAAATGTTCACAACTTTTTTATCAAAATAATACCTAACTACCCTACATACAAAATTTCCTAAATTTTTTTAAATTAAAAATTTTCTGATTTTTTTTTAAATCAAAAATTATTTTTATTTTTATTTTTTTTGGAAATTTTTTTTCGAGTTTTTGGAGAAAAATTTCGTAATTATTTTGAAGAAAAAAATTTCTGAATTTCCTTTGATCAAAAATCTTTCAATTTTTGAGAAGTTTTTTTTTCAACTTTTCCCAAAAAAATTCTCAGTTTTTTAAAGAAAAAATATTTATTAAATTTGTGGAGAAAAAAATCTCTCAAATGTTTTGATGATAAAAATTTCTGAATTTTCTAAGGTTGAAAAATTAAAAAAAAATTTGGTATAAAAAATTTATCTGTTCTTTTTAAAATTAAACATTTCACCATTTTTCAATGTTTTGGAGTAAAAGACACAAGTAAATTTTCCGGCAGAAAATTTTCGGAGATTTTCTTTCTTAATTTATTTGTATTAAAATTCTAATTTTTTGCCTTAATTTTATTGGGCATGAAAAAAATTCTCGTTTTTTTTTTTTTTTTTTTTTTTGAAGAAAGAAGTGTCTTATTTCTTTGGTGAAGAAAAATCGTTCTCACATTTTACATTCAACTCCTTCGGAAAAATTCGAGATACACTCTAGAAAATAAAATTATTACCTATTACTAGGTATGTAGAATCCATATGGAGCACACTAAAATCACCCATAGCCATAGCCATAAGTCCTTTCAAAAATATATTAAAATTTAATACCTACTTAGTGATGAAATTTTTAAATTTTAAATTTTTTGAAAACTCAACATGAATTTTAAAAATTTATTGAAATTCAAAAACCTACTTATTAAAATTTGAAAATTACCCAACTTAAAATTTTTACGCACTAATTCTGAAAATTTGGAAAATTTTGAATTCTTAGTAAAAGAGCATAGCCAGGTAAACATGACGGGTCAGCCATTTATTGGGATTTTGAAATTGAGTTGTGGAAGTTGATCGTTAAAATCTAAAAATTTGGTGATCTAATGTTTGGCTCCCCAGCTCACTCCTATCCCTCCACTGAGATCAAATGCGTCATTTTGTTTTAAATTTTCATTTTCTGTAATTCTCTGGTGATTTTTTTCAAACTTGTAGGGGTATTGACCCCTCACTAAGGGTTACTTCTGGAAATATTTTCAATTTTTTTAAAATGTTTTTTGGTAAGTATGCAAATCTGAGTTTATTATTTCAATTTTCAAGTGCGATATCGTTGGACTAACGTAAGTCAAAAACCTGTCAATAAGTTCAAAAACTTGAAAAATTGTTTTTTTCTTGATTTGGCATCAGGAAACACTGATAAGCCTTCACTGCCTACAGTTTAGTGAATTTAACAGTAAAAAGTAAAAACACCATTTTTTCAAAAAAACTGCTAACTCCAAAATGACTGAAATTTTTTCATTTTTGGGGTAGCAGACTTTTGACCCAAAGAAGACGAAGAAAAAAATCACGACCCAGTAAAAACTAATTAATTATATAAATATTATCATCATGTTACTATGCACTAGAGAAGCAATCAAAAAATTCTTTTATGGTGACCAAACCGCTATACATTCGCTGTTAACCATATGTTCTATGTATTTGGCAAACCAAACCGAAACCCCCACTGCCATCCGTGCTATAACTAATTATCAGTAAATTAAAGTAATTAGTACGAGTGAGTAAGATAGATAAGAAATACCTCGATAGGTAAATGTATCAAACGGAGCCGGCGGTATCATGATCAATTTTATCAAAATAAATATGTACCTATTATATCCATTATTGTTCTTCATTTGCATAGGTAGGTACGTAGATATTGTATACGTGGAATTACGTAATTTGTTTACTGTTGTGCATTTTTTTCTGCATTTCTTTTGTTATTAAGCATAAAAATTTCAGTATTAAAAAATTTCAGAAATTTTGTGTATACGTATAATTGATGAGAATTACTATAAGGACGTTAATTTTCAACATATAATTTATTGTAGGTACGTAGTTCATCCACTTACTATAAAATAAATATTGTATTTTAAATGTAGAGATAAAAATTCAATAAATCAGCTTCTTTGGCCTCTATTTTACAATAAATTCATTCAATTGGAAGCTACATATGTATAAGTCATTGTAGAAAGAATCGCAAAAGAAGTAATACGATCGTAATACTAGAAGTTCTATAAGTATGTAAGTATCTTCGACCGTCTGCTTAAGAACTAACTTTTAGAACACCTTTCTTTTAAGGCAAAAGATCCGACAATAAGCTGATAAATTAGTGTTTTTCTTCATAAATCCACGATAGGTATTTTTCTGTTTGTTTATACTAAATAATTGAAATTTGAATTGGAAATATAAATAAACTTTTAATGCGTATATTTCGTTTTAGGTGTGGAAATCATTATACAGGCAGCAAGTTTGAGTTGAAAAACATAAAAATATGGAATTGGGTACGATTATAAATTTCCTCATCGCCGGTCTGCAGCTCATCGCAGCAATCTCGTCGGTCATCTGTTTGCTTATCCATTTTTACAAGTTTTTCCGCTGTACATCGACCCAGAGTTTGGCTACAAAAAATTTAACTTTTTACTGCTTGTTTTTATTCATATTCGACATAATTTCATTAATGTCTATGTTGTCTTTTATCTCGCCGATTCATGATTTTTACATTCCTATCGCGGTGATTTTTCTGTACCTGACACTTCAATTGACGTTTCTAAAATTTATCATGGCAATGGATATATTTTTGAGCTTTAGAAACATCGATAAGTATTTGCAACGACCTTCAGGACCTCAAAATAAAAAATTCCTCGTTTATAGTGTCATTGGTACGATGATACCTGCATTCTGGGTGATTATATTGTTTTTTGTGGACGACGTGGATTTGGATACCGTCATAAAACATACATTTCTGTTCTCTAAAATCATTCGTATTGCACGTTTGATTCCAATTTTTGGGGCATTTTGGTACATAAGATCGGCTAGTTTTGACAAAACCGAATTATGGAATAAATTCTCTTTGCATATACGTCTTCTTATTATGCTCGGAGGGTTTTCTACTGTAATCAGTGTAACTGAATTATTTTTTATCGTATATGGTGCAAAAGATATCAATACAGTAGAAATTTCTTATTACTTAGTACATTATTTTGGCTGTATCCTAGAGGGTTTTTTTATTGGGGTACTTTTTACATTCAGAAATGACACTTTCAAATCTGTCAGTGTTAGTGTTAGTAGTTAGAGGTTCAAGAAAATGGCAATATTTCAAACTTTAATTTCAAAAAGCTACAAATGGAAATCGTAGAAGCTCCTGAAACAGGATAAGTCAAAATCGTATTTCGTTTATGATCAGTATAGGTAGGTTAGGATGGAGTAAAAAATAAAACATATCTCGGATTTCGACCAAACTCACAGAGGTGGTTCACTTTGAATTGAGAACCTCACAAAAAAAATTTGAGCTCCCTACCTCTCAGGAGAGTGGATTTAGGGGTCCTCAAAGTAGGGTCACTTTTGAAAAAAAACGCAGTTTTTTGCCACTTTTGGGTAGTACCACTTACATGGTACCTCGGTGACAGACCTAGAAAAGTGCAATTTGAGTTTCTACACCTCCCCAGACCATTGACCTTCAAATTTGATATCGATTTTTTCACCCTACCAGGGGGTTGAAAAGTTGCAGATCGCTAAAAAATTGAGAATTTCGAATTACAAAAAACGGAAATAACATCTGTTTGGTTCCAAAACTAGACTCAAACGGCTCCTATTGATGCAAAAAAAATATTTCGATAGAAAAAAATGAAAAAATTTCATAGTAGGGTTGCCAACTTTCGATTTTTTATAAAACATCAAAATTTCTCGGTAAAAATTGATATTTTATGAAAATCGAAAGTTGGCAACCCTGCTAAGAAATTTTTTCATTTTTTTTCTATCGAAATAATTTTTTTGCATCAATAGGAGCCGTTTGAGTCTAGTTTTGGAACCAAACAGATGTTATTTCCGTTTTTTGTAATTCGAAATTCTCAATTTTTTAGCGATCTGCAACTTTTCAACCCCCTGGTAGGGTGAAAAAATCGATATCAAATTTGAAGGTCAATGGTCTGGGGAGGTGTAGAAACTCAAATTGCACTTTTCTAGGTCTGTCACCGAGGTACCATGTAAGTGGTACTACCCAAAAGTGGCAAAAAACTGCGTTTTTTTCAAAAGTGACCCTACTTTGAGGACCCCTAACTCCACTCTCCTGAGAGGTAGGGGGCTCAAATTTTTTTGTGAGGTTCTCAACTCGAAGTGAAGCACCTCTGTGAGTTTGGTCGAAATCCGAGGTATGTTTTATTTTTCACTCCACCCTAAGGTAGGTGTAAGTGTGCTTCGGTACAACCTATTATTTCTAGAAAAAATCTTCATCTTCATAAAATAAAATATACAATCATAATCAATTTTTGGTTGGAAATAAGTATGAAAAAAAAGTCAGTTATTAATTTCGATAAAAATTTTCTAGTTTTTAAAATCGAAAAAATTTCTAGAGTGAAAACGTTTCTCAGATTTTCGGAGGAAAAAATTTCTCATTTTTTTTGGAATGAAACAAATAGATTTTTTTTAATGGAAAATTTCTCAATTTTTCAATGCTTTGTAGTAGAAAAAATTTTAATTCCTCGGAAATATTTTTCAATTTCTTAGATTAGATACCTACCTAAATAAATGTTTCAATTTCTTTGGATAAATTTTTTGGAGCAAAATTCTAATTTTTGCCTCAATTTCTGAGGAGTGATAAATTAATAATATGTATAGTTGAAATATCATTTTTTTAAATTAAAAAAATTCAATTTATGTGTATTTGTATTGAAACAATAATTATAAGTAACCTTCACATACAAAATTTCTTATTATTGTTATAATTATTATTTTTTTCAATGAAGACATGTTATATCGCGAAATGTGGTCAATTGAAGTGAAACCTTTTACAGTAGGTATAGGTAGTGTGTTCTTTGAGGTATATTTTGAAAAAAAAAATTAAAAAGGTTTCGTTATAACGCCAAAATAACCGTTTTTGTAATAGTCCATTAACGCCCTTTTTCCATATTTGAATTTTCAAAAAAAAAAATTATGATTTTTTTTTTTGCATATTCTCACTTTTAAGAGTCTTATAATCGAGAACTACCATGATTTCAGCAACGTGTCCGTCAAATGGGACAAAATTTTTAAAATGTCAAACCAAATGCATGAAATAAGTTGAAAAAGTCAAAGTTTCTCGATTTTGCTGAAATTGTAGTATATGAGAAATATCGTCTCGAAACAAGCCCAGACATGATTTTTAGGCCCCTAGGTCATCTTGTAGAGGTTGTGGGTTCCCAAAATGGCGTCATTTGGGTATTTTTGGAAAAAAACGAAAAAAACAAACACCTGTCAAGGCGTCTATCATCGTCTAGGTATATATTTCAGATCTAATACATTGTGTACTACCTGAAGATTTCAAATTTCCAAAAATATTGAAAAAGGGCGTTATGTAGCAGAACGCCCTTTTTCCACCAAGCGCCTCAATTCTCTTAGATCAAAAAAATAATAAGTAATAATTGTCAATTTTCTAGGAGTAATTTTTTTCAGCTTTTTAGTGTGAAAAAATGTTTTATTTTTTGGATACCTACCTAACATGTTTCAATTTGGACCCTATTATTCCAAAAGCGACCAAGTGATATTGACCTGGTATATGAACAGACCCGTCGAGAGCCAAAGTGGGCCCGGGACAAAAATTATTTCAAGCCCTCTCTCAAGGGCATTTTTGACCAAAAATTAAGTGATTTTTCCAACTCGAGCTGAAAAATTCAATTCAGGCCCCCTAGCAAAACTCCGGGCCCGAGGCAAAATGGCCCCTCTGCCTCCCCCCTCTTCTCGACGGGCCTGCATATGAAAACACAGTTGAGCGTTAGATACACTTGACTGTGTTTTCATATGCCAGGTCAATGTCACTTGGTCGCTTTTGGAATAGTAGGGTCCATTTTGTAAAGCAAAAAAGAAAAAAAAATGTAAATTTTTTTTTAAAGAAAAAAATGTCAATTTTTTTTAAAAATAAAAAAACTCATTTTTTAATATTTTCGGGAACTAACTCAACGATAGTTTTCACACTTTTCAGCCATGGCTGACTTCGTATGGGTTAAAACCTACATACGAAATCAGCCACCCTCGACGACAGGGTAATATAATACATAATATACTTACATATTTATTTTTTAATGTGATAATATTATAAGACCTTTAGAGATGCAATAACTGATTTTAGCACAGTATAATTATGCTTTTACGGTGACCAAACCGTTATAAATTGGCAATTAGCTAGGTACGAGTAAGTTTTATTTGGCAAACCAGATCCCCGCTGCCGCCGTGCTACGTACAACTAATTATCAGAAAATTCGAATAATTAGTATATCAGTGAAAAAATAGTTGAATACTAGTAGATAGATAAGAAATACCTCGATAAATGTTTCAAATGGCCGGGGGGGGGGGGGGGGGTGAGATATCATGTTCAATTTTATCAATATAAATGCATACATTATTGCTCTTCATGTAGGTGGATACGTATTATTGTATAAATGTGGAATTACGTCGTGAGTTTACTGTTGTGCATTTGTTTTGCCATTTTGTTTTTTATTAGCCTAAGCATAAATGATTTTAATATTGAAAAATTTCAGAAATTTTGCGAACGTGTAGTGGGAATGTTATAAAGGACGTTAATGTTTAACTCATCATTAGATAAATTATAGGTTGGAAAGTAGCTCATCCACTTACTACAAAACAAAAAATTTTATTTTAACTGTTGAGAGAAAAATACAACCAAAATAGCTTCTTCGGCTTAGATTTGAAAATAAATTCATTCGATTAGAGACTAAGTGATTATAGCAAGAACTACAAAAGTGATAATACTCGTAGGTCTATCTTCAACCGTTTGTTCAAAAATTCACGAACGGATCGGGAGCACAACGGAGCCCTACCGTTTACGTACGATTAGACCCGTTTAGACTACGTATATGACGTCACGAATCTCTGGACTCGTAATATTTTTTCAAATTAACATTCATTTCATCATTTGATTCATTTTTATGAAATTGGAAGAGAGGGAGGGGTCCAATCGAAATTTTTATAATAACTAAAATTATTCCTAAAGTATTACTCTACAATTTTTGTTTGAAATTTTTTTCAATTTGATCCTCCCTTCCCTTCGGATTTCGCATATTACTGTTATAAATGCAAAATAAGAGAAGAGGGAGGGGTCCAATTGAAAAAATTTTCAAACAAAAGTTGTAGACTAAAATGAAAGCTATATTTTATGTTATTACAAAAATTTCGATTGGACATCTCCCTTCTCTCTTATTTTGCATAATACTACGATGTAGAATAAATTGTAGACAATCACAATACATAAAAATTATGTTTTCTTTAGAATTTTATTTATTTGAAAAAATATCTAAAAAAATTTTTCTAAATATTCGAGTCCTGTACAGTTTATTATGAAAAAATTCATAAATTAAGAGTATATAATTATCAATTTTTCCTACCTTTATTCAAAAAAAAAAAAAAAAATTGCTCAAAAAATCTTTTCTCAATATTCAATTGTGTCCACGCTGAGAGTTTATGATGAAAAAATTCATAATTTTTCAAATTTTACATTTTTGGGAAAAATTCATCTCAATCCCTCCAAAACCATCTTGAGGTAATTGGTTGATTGCAAGGTAACACTGATCCGTAAACCTGCCATAACAATTACCATTAGGTTTAAGTTCCTATCTAGCCCCGAGGAGGCCTCAGTAGTCGTATGACATTCTCTATAGTTACCTCCAACCACCATGGCCCAGTTGCCCCAAAATTCAAATTTCAGCGAGGATAAGTGAGTTACACATACCAAATTTTCCTCAATAGGAAATAATTTCAATGCCCCAGTTACCCCATTTTTCTGGGTAACTGTCCACCATTTTCTTTGTAGATCGTGATATTCCTCAGCTCAGGTATGTGCTTCATCCTCAAAATCCAAAAAGTGAGGTACCTTTATGACACTCCTCTACATGTCTCATTTGTAGATTTAATGCTTTCTTTACTACCGAGGGTTTTTTAATTGAAGATTTTCAAGAGTTGTAAAAACGTGTCCCAGTTACCCCAACTTACTTGATGTGATGAATTACACATTTTTTTAAAAATTCAATTTTTTTGAAAAAATTGCTCATCAAAATTTTTTTTTTAGATGGTGGAGTCCGCTCTAAGAGCTTTTGTTAAACAAATTCATAATTTATAAATTTTTTCCATTTTTAAAAAATTTTTGTTTGCTGAAATTTTTTATCTAATTATATTCTAGAATGTTATGTTTTTTTTTTGGTTTAAAATATCCAAAAAACAGATTTCTTAAAATGATTCCTTACTTTACAATGCAACTTTGAGCTTCAAAAAAGCGCCGCTTATAAAATTTTCAGTCACTTGAAAAAAATGTATACTTTTTATTTTTCATCAATGCAACTTTGATTTACAAAAATGTGCCAGAAAACACTTTAGGCAAAAAAATTACAAGAATAATTGGTCCTCTGATTAAAGACACTTTAACTGTAAAATCGTAACGTTATCATATAACATTATTTTTGGTTAAATCTCACCAATAACCGATTTTTGATAACGTTATTATAGCGTTATTGTTCCGTTTCTGTGTAAAACTCGTCAATAACAGTATTTCAGTAACGTTACTATAAGGTTACTATAGCGTAATTGTTGTGTTTCTGTTTAAAACTCATCAGTAACAGTATTTCAATAACGTTACTATAAAGTTGCTATAGCCTTATTGTTGCGTTTCTGTCTAAAACTCAGCAATAATGGTTTTTCAATAACGTTACTATCAAGTCATAATAGCGTTATTGACGCGTTTCTGATTTTTTTTTAAAAACGTTATCATTTTTGGTTAAATCTTACCAATAATTGAATTGCAATAACGTTCTTATAAAGTTATTATAGCGTTATTGTTAAGTTTCTGCGTAAAACCCGTCAATAACAGTATTTCAGTAACGTGTGTTGAATCTCATCAAAAGTGGTATCACCTTAACATTACTGTAAAGTCATTGTGACTGTTTTTATTGAGTTTTTGACTAAAGTCTGGTTGAAACTCACAAATAACGGTATCATGAAAAATTATCGTTACGTTATTGGTTAAACCTCACCAATAATGTATTTTCAATAACGTAATTATAAATTTTTTATAGCGTTATTGTTGTGTTTCTGCGTTTTAATAACATTACTTCTGGTTCAAACTCAACAATAACGTTATTATAGCGTTATTGTTGCATTTCTACCTTTCAATAACATTATTTTTGCTTCAAACTCACCAAGAACCGATTTTCAATAACGTTATTGTGAATTTATAACGTTATCATAAAGTTAATTCAGTATTTTTGACTCACCAATAACAGATTTTCAATAATGTTATTGTAAAGTTATAACGTTATTATAAAGTTATTCAGTATTTTCCATTTTCAATAACGTTATTATAAAGTTATTATTGCGTTATTGTTGCGTTTCTGCGTTTCAATAACATTATTTTCATCTTTCAATTCAAGAATGAAACCGACCAAAAATTTTTACAAAATCCTGGTTTCTCATTGGTCGAAAACTTTCAGAAGCTTTTCTCAACTTTATCATCGACTTTTCGAACTTTTGAACAAAACCTGCACATCTACACGTTTTAAGCTTTCATTTGACGCTTAGACCTAATTAATCGGTTACGCGGTTACGCAGATCGAATGGATTCAAAAATGCTGCAATCTTTTTCATATATAGGATTTTAAATAAACCATCTTAAAATTCAAATTCTAAATTATTATTGTAGGTTTTTTCCTTACCCAATGAATTAAAATTCTCATCTTCACCTACCGGCCTCCCCTTCACCAACCAAGAAGAAAAATGCCATTAGGAATATTTTCAATTTTTCCCATCATTTTTCATCCCTAAATCGACGATTTTTGGCCAAAAATGTTCTTCTCACAATGTATGTATCATCGGAGATATCTACTAAATGCACCACCAACCTCAATTTGAACTAAATTCGTTCATTCTTTTCATTCTTCATAATTTTTTGAAAAAACAGGAATGACGCCATTTGGGGAATTCATAAACTTCTCACAGATACCTATCCGGAGGGCCTAAAATTCAGGGCTGGACATTTTAACTTGATAATTAATATTAGTCAAATGTTGCGATTTCAGCAAAATTGAGAATTTCTATTTTTTCCAACTCATTCATAATTTTCTCAAGTCAAAAATATTTAATTATTCGTGAAAATAGCCAAAGAAATTACTGCGATGAATTTTCTTTCTTTCTATAAATAAATGATTACAGACACCTGGCACATATGGTTCGGTCGATCAGTTTTTCAACTTCAGTAAACTTCGTAAATTTTCATTATTGCTTTAATTTTATTAAATTGACCATTGAGAAGTGAAATAATTTTTAACCTAACTACATCTTTTTTTCGAAAAGATCTCGTGTATTAGGTACTTATTTGCGAGATTAAAAATCAAAAGGCATGACCTAGTAATCTGAGATGGTATTTTTAAAATTTGACAATTATTCGTATACCAGTAGGTGGTACCTATATGGCGGTGAAAAATACGTGGACAATTTTAAGTTGGTTTTTTAAAAGTGCAACGATTTGAAAAAACGTAAACGTAAAGAATCCCTTTGATACATAACGCAAAAACAAAACTCGGTAAGTACGAATTAAGTTTAATCGCGTGTGATAGCAATTGAAATTTTTCATTTTATTCGCGACAACGTGCTGAAGTTTTTTTAAGATAGTCGGAAAAATTATTTCTAAATTATCCAACACCAGAGAAGTATACAAATACCACATCTGAGCAGTCATAAAATTTTACGATACACCATTCGACAAAATTGAAAAGTAAAGTTCATTGCACTTTTCATTTGTAATTTCCGAACATTACAAGTTTTCATAATAAATTATTAATTGGTATGAAGAAAGTTACCGAGAAAATAAACTACCTTTCTATATCTTTTGTATATCGATACTACGAACTACGATTGAGACGTTTATTTCGTACTTTGCCGTAGCACTTGTTCAACCAGTATGTTGACCTGAAGTGGTCAACGTGGTTGTCAGGTGCTCTATTCTACGCCTACGAGCAATTTCCATCCGAATGGACTTACGGTTGTTGAAAACTGTGAATTTACCATTGATATGAGCAATTGAGCACTTCCTTCATATAGGTATAGGTACTCGAGTTACAAGTTTTTCAATTTGATCGCCTACGAAAAAATTGGTATCTTGGGATAATTCTTGGAAAATAGGTATAGTATTCATTTTATATAAGAAAACTAGGCTTTACAATTTTCCATTATTTTTTACAGTATCGATTCGAAAATTATTTACGAAATTGACGCAGTAGCAGGAAATATGAAATCACATTTTGGATTAAATGAAATTTTTTTATTTTAAAATTTTCCTTTCGGTGTTTCGATTAACTACTATCAAAAAATCTCCGAACCTCACTCCTCGGGAAGTCTTCCAAATCCGGACCCAAAGTTCGCTTCTCAGTCAATTTTTTCAATTATAACTTTTCGAATAAGTATGCGTTTAAACAGAAAAATAATAATAATAATAATAATAATAATAACATAAATTAAAGAAAAAAACATTTCAACAAAAAAAATTTCATTCATTTTTTTTTCAAAAAGTGAACGGCCGTGGCACAAAAACAAGCGTCAAAATATACAGTGTGAAAAATAAATAAAACTCTATCCTTTTCCATGAATTAGATATACAATATCACCCTCAACTTGTAGAAACAAACGACTGGAGCTGTTTTGTAGAAAATTTTACGTACACTGAAAGAACGAATAAGTACTAGGTACTGTAGAAATAATGAATTTTAAACTGGAAATGCAGTATGTTATACCATAAAATCAATATTTTGTACTATTATATGTAATTTGGATCCTGTATTTACTACACTAATTTCTTTCAATGTACTTTAACTTTGATTTTTTTTTAATTAGGGCACAGCTAAACAGTTGTTGGAATTTTTTAAAGGGGGCTTTGAAAGATATGAAGGGTGGTAATAAAATAATTTATTTCATAGAAGTTATCATAATTATTTAAATATTCGAAATATTAGGAAAATAAAAATTTAAATTTGAAAATAAAATTAGTGTTAAAATTATTATGTAATTATATCCGTCTGTGGTGTGTCCTCTTTCGCATATATGTATTTACCCCTTCCGCAATTATCTGTTAGTCGCGAAAATGGGTGGCAATATTTGTTTTTTCCACCTTATATATTTTGATGCGTGTTTTTATGCCACCCGTTCACTTTTCAAAAAAAATGAACATTATCTTTTTTGTTGCAAATTTTATTTACACATTAATTTTGGTTCCCATCATTTTTCTGTTTAAACGCATACTTGACGAGTAGGAAGTAGGATGGCTCTTATTTTAGACTTATGTATTTTTTGAATGTCGTATATCCTCCAAAGTTTTCTCATTTCATGAGAAAATGTTTCTCTACTTTTTATTTTTGCCCTAACTGAATATTAAGTGGACCCTAGTCCCCCTTTTTTTTAATGAAAAAAATTGACCGATTTTCAAAATCTTGTTTTTTTTTTTTTGTTATACTTAAACCCATCAAAAGTTGTTACTTTTTCAGGAGAATGAATTTCCAATTTTTTATTTTTCCCAAATCTATGTTAAATAATACCTTGGGGCGCTGCCATTTCGAGTGGTGCCACCAGCGTCTATTTTGAAAAAAATCCAATTTTAGAAATGGGAGGCTGGGGCATAACATAAATTTCAGTTGGAGGGGGGGGGGGATAGGGAATTTTTTCTGATAGAACACAACTACATTTGGTGTGTAAAAAAATTTTGCTCATTTTTATTTATTTACCTATTTATTTATTTTTATTTTTTTGTAAAATTGGGGCGCCCCAAAATGCTACTTGAAATAGAGTTGGAGAAATAAAAAATACTGGTCTCTAGTTTACTCAATTTGTTTACATGGTGGTGGATCGTTGTTGTTGAATTTTACCAAGTCCAATAATGCATAGATATTTGATATTAAAAATTGGAGGAGAGGGGGAGCTTTAATCGAAATTTTTGTAATAACCAAAATTATTTCCTAGACTCCAAGCTATAACCTTGGTTTGATAATTTTTTCAATTGGACTCCTCTACTTCCACCCATTTTTAATAATATAAGTATCTAAGTCATATTATGCGAAGTTGGAGGGGAGGGAAGGATCTAATCGAAAATTTAATAATATCAAAAATTATTTCTAGGACTACATTCCGCAACTTTTGTTTGGAAAAATTCTCAGTTAGTTGGACCCCTCTCACAATTTTGAAAAAGTATAGGTATACCTGATTTTATGTGAAATCAGGGGAGAGGAAGAGATCCAATCGAATTTTTTATAATAACCAAAATTATTTTTATGATAATATACAACTTTCATTTGAAATTTTTTTTAATTGGCCCCTTTCCCCCTTCACTCCTCCAATTTTTAATTAGTATCTTCGAAGTGTTGCGCGAAGTTGATGTGGAGGGAGGGGTTAAATAGAGAAAATTTTCAAAAAAAGTTGTATAATGAAATCTAGGAAATAATTTTGATTATTACAAAAAGTTCGATTGGACCCTTCCCTCTCCTCCAATTTTTAATATCAAATATCTTTGCAGTATTGCACTTGATAAAATCCAACAACGGTCCACCACCATGTCAACAAATTGAGTAAGCTAGACACTAATACAAAAAATTGGGAATTCATTCTCCTGAAAAGGAACAACTTTGATGGGTTGATAACCAAAGAAAGACAAGATTTTGAAAATAGGTTGGTTAATTTTTCTAATTTTTCTGAAAAAAGCGATGAATATGGTATACAGGTCCACTTAAAATTCAGTAAAGCAATAATGAAAAAAATAAAATCAATGAATCATTTTCATATCAAAGGAAACAACTTTGGAGATAAGGCCCAAACAAAAATCAAAAGTTCGAAAATTTGGTAATTTTTCGTTATTTTTCAAAATAGGGGGCCTGAAGCCACCTCTTAAAATTTAATTGAGCGGATGAAATAAAAAATTGTGAATTTTTTTTCTGATAAAATAGGTA
This sequence comes from Balanococcus diminutus, assembly GCA_959613365.1. NCBI lineage: Eukaryota > Metazoa > Arthropoda > Insecta > Hemiptera > Pseudococcidae > Balanococcus > Balanococcus diminutus. The sequence goes on along the minus strand of OY390715.1, from coordinate 29,205,888 downwards.
CAATTTAAAATGCAGAGTAAAAAAAAATTTCTCTCTTTTTTGAAAAATTGGAGGTGCCCCAAGATACCACTTGAAATAGAGTTAGGGAAAATAAAAAATTGAGAATTCATTCTCATGAAAAGAAACAACTTTTATGGGTTATTTATTATTTATAACCAAAAAAGGTGTGATTTTGAAAATCGGGAGATTTTTTTGATTTTTTTGTAAGGGGGAAACTGTGGTCCATTTAAAATTCGTAGAGCAAAAATAAAAATAGGGAACTATTTCCTCATTAAATGAAAAAACTTTGAGGAATAAGATATGTGACCCGGCACGTTAAAAGGGACCTTTTTTTTTTTTTTTTTTTTTTTTTTTTTTTTGTTTTTCTAATACTCAGACCCAGCGGTAACTCACTTGGGTGACCTCACCAAGGGGAGGTTCAAACCCTAGGAATATAGTAGGTAAAAAATCGATTTTCACTTTTTTGGTGTTCTGAGGTCCACTTACCAAGGTCTATCACCTGAATCACTAAAAACTTCGAAAAAGTCAATATTTTCAATCGGCATGACAAAAGGGACCTAGTAAATCTGTAATCACTGTGGTTTTCGATGTATTTTTCATCTTATGATCACCTATGACACGAAATCTTCATAATTTAGCCTAAAATCAATGTTACACTTGTTATCAGTAAACTTCAAAAATTTACTTATCACAAAAATTTTTTTATTTTTTGGCAACACTGAGTTTGGTCAAATTTCCCTTGCGCCATTATACAAAAATGTACGACCATAATTATTTTTTTAATATTGGAAAATATTTCACTTATACCCAGTAACAATTCCCCAAAGTTTTAGAAAAATCGGTCTATTCGTTCCAGAGATATTCATTTCCAAAGTTTGTTTTTGCTCTCCTAAAAAATTTGTAAAATACCTACTAGGTCCCTTTTAACGTGCCGGGTCACATATTTAAAAATAAGTATAAAGCCCAAAATAAGGGTCAACCTATTGAAGAGTTATAAGCAAAAAACAATGAGGGGTAATTTTAAGTCCACATTTGGGAGACTTTCCAAGGTGTCAGGTTCGGAGACTTTTTAGTGGTTAATCAGGATACAAAAAAAAAAAAAAAAAAAAACATTTCGAAATCCAAAAATCCCCAAAAATTTCATGTAACTCAAAATACAATTTGCTCTACTTTTTTATAACAATTTCAGTAGGATAGGGTTGGTAATTCAATAAAATTGTAGACATCCCTCTACGTAATAAAATTAGACATCGAGCACGTGTAAATCGCAGACGAGTGAACTTTTTTCCCCATCGAGAAACGTTTAGTCAAAAAAAGAATAAAATACTTCTAAGGCTTTAATTACACTCTCGATGAAATTCTACGTTGACACAAAAATCTACTTAAACATCGCGTCGCGAAAGATTCCACTAAAAACGAAGATACATATATTCGAAAAGCTATCCAAAGTCGTTGACAGATTTCAAGAAAACACTCGCTAAAATTATTAAAATCATTTCAAATTATTCCAAAGATTTTCTCCTTTCGCTCTCGAAAACGCAATATTCGCCAGACTCATTGTAGAATCGTAAAACAAAAAATAGAAAACAAATGTTTATTTTAAGTATAGTTTAAAAGCTTGGCAAAATTTTTACGATAGAGATTGTGCTTTAAAGTTATAGAAAAGGCGGAAATTCACATAAAAGAATACACTACACGATAAAAACGTCAACATGACAATAAAGGGCAATTTTGTCACATTTTTTTGGCGGTGGAAAAATTCTCAAATCTCGTAAAGTCAAAAGTTATAAATTTTTTGTAATAAATCGCCCGGTACGATTCTTTGTCTAAACTTCGACCAGTGTTTTTATCATTTGATTGTTGCTTTTGTGGAAATACGTATTACGTACGTACGTGTATCGTCGTCTCGTATATGTAAACAGAGGTTAATGAACTGATAATTTTGGTTTATTTTATTTGCCATCATGCGGAGATATATTCAAATTTTCAAATTTGTATACTCGAGCTCGTATTCATTTTTCATTTTTGACATATGGCAAGCTGCAGAACATATCAATCGTGTGGTTGAAACTGAATTATTATTATTTGGTCGGTAATGGACTAGGTATCTGCTTTGGAAGCGGATTGCCGTCTTCGAGTGATTTGAAAGCTTTCTAAAGGTTTGAAACATTAGCGCCTCAAGTTGCATTATTCCTTCGAGTGAATTCCTTTTTACGATTTCGTGCCACCCAGAAAATTAACAATAAAAATTCTACCGTTTGTGTCAATGTAAAAATAGAGGATTCGAGGTGAACAAAATCCATCCTCTTTTCCACATTTTGTCATTTTAAATGCCAAACAATGGTTTCAGATTTGATCTGGTTCGCCCGTGCGAGGTCATAAAGGTAGCGAAATGCTGGTGTGTGCAGTTCAGAAGATTTACTTTAACGAAGATATTTGTATTTTAGAAAGAACCTTTGAACCTTGAGTATCTATTAAATGATTACTTAGCTCAAGTTATTTTCGAAATCGAATTATGTGTTTCTGGACTTTTTGGTAGATGACGATTTTTTTTATCTGCGTCTAAAAACTTACTATTCTCAAGAAGATTTTACATTTTTCATGGAACTAAAAATTTTTTAATTCTTTTAGAATTTATAATTTTAGATACAAGTTTTTTAGAAATTTTTTTTAAAATCTGAGTAGCAAAATTTTAATTTGTGTGAAGCTACTTGATTCTTCTACGAGTGAAAATGCAAAAGTTTTCAAGTTTTCTGAAATTTTTCAATATTGTGAAAAAAAAATTTAATTCTGAAGAACAAAATTCTAATTTTTTGCAAGCTAAGTTATAATTTTACGAGAAAATAAGGAAAATTCTCAAACTTTTTTTGATTTTCTTGAAGAAAAAATTTAATTTACTTGAGAAAAATTCAATTTTCTTTAAAAAAAAATTTTCATAGGCAAATGAACTTATTTTTTAGTTTAAAAAAAATGATGCCTAATTTTCTAATGATTTTCAATTTTTTCCAACAAATTTTTTTTGACGTTTTTTGAATCAGAAATTTAAAAATTCATTTTACCTAAATCAAAAATGTTGAAATTTTTATGAAATAAAAAAATTAGAATTAGGTAATTTTAAATAAAAAAGTTTGAAAATTTTTTTAATCCAGAATTTGAAATTCATTTTATAATCAAAAATACTAAAACGTAAAACAGACACAGAAAAATTTTTTCAAGAACGAAGAAAAATGAGTTCAAAAAATTTTTTGAATAATTTTTTGAGAATTAATATATATATTTTTTTCATTTTTTGGGAAAGGGATCGAGAATTATTCCAATTTTCAGGCAATAACTTTCAATTTTCTAACGAGCAAAAACTTCCTGGTGAAACATCGAATTTTTTTAAAACTGAAAAAACTAAGAAGTTTTCACTTTCAGAAACGAAATTTTATCATTTCGAAGGCAATTTTTAATATTTTGAAAATAAGTTTTTTAAAGCTGTTTTACATAGAACCAAAAAATTTTAAAATCACAATTTATTTTATTTTATTTTAAACAACAACAATTGAAAATCAAAAAAAAATTGAAATAATAAAACAAATCTATGTTTTAATGAGAAAGGAGGATTTTCTGAATAAAAAATTTTATTCTATTTTTTTATGCCCAAAAAATTTATTTATTTTTTAAAAAGTCTTTTCAATTATCTATGAAGAAATAGTAAAATTTTCCAATTTTCTAAATCAAAATGGAACCTTAAATTCTTTGAATTTTTTGGCCCAATTTTTTCAGTGCCTAAAGAAACTCCATTTCTTAAAAAGAAAATTCCATTTTCTCTGGAAAAAATTCTAACAATCAAAAATAATGCATTTAAAAAAAAATTTTAAATAATTTTTGTCAATATTTTACGAAAAATTATTTTAAATTTTTAAAAATTATACAGCACACAATTTTACTTTCTTGGAAGCAAATTATTTCACAAGCAAAAATAAGGAAAACCAGTTGATTTATTTCAAGAAAAAAATTGCAAAATATTCCATTTTCTTATTGGAAGCATTTTTTTCATGATTAAAAAAATTGAAAATTTGCAACTTTTTAAAAAGAAAAAGTTTTCTATACTTTCTGGAAATTTTTTTGGACGCGAATTTTTTCACGAACAAAAAAGGAAGAAATTTTCAATTTTTTGCAACAATTTGAAGAAAAAAAAAAATTAAAAATTTTGAAAATTATTTTTGAATTATTACCTATTATTTTTTTGAACAAAGAGGCACTGACTATTTTTTTAAATAAAAAAAAAAATGAACTAATAATTTTAAAAACACTTTGAAATTAATTCCATTTCGAAAAATCCTGTTTGTGCCTTTTATTATTTTTCATTATTTTTACAAAACACACACACACACAAAAAATAAAAATCAAGAAATAAAATAACGTGTATTTTAAATTACAATCCTACAAGGAGAAATTCGCACAATCTAAATAACCGCCTTTGAATCGAGTTTCATCGATTTTGTCATTTCTTTGACAGATCAACGAAGTTGAAAATCACTTAATAAATCCTCTCGAAACGATAATATTGCACTCATTCGTAAAGAGACAGATTATTCAATCCGAACGCCTGCCATTTTCAGTTCACGTATACGTTGGATCAAGTGATTGAAACAGCTGGAAAGCGTTCAATTCTAAGTTTAAACAAATGAAAATCTTATCTCGAGTAATACCTCGTTTGTAACAGGGAAATTTTTCAAACGATATTTTCGGCTCGTGTACGTAGGTATTTTCAGACAAGTGCTTAATGTACGTAATTCGCAATTTTGTGGTGCATTTTATATCTAATATTAATCCCTATGTGCTCTTCTAGATAAATTAAATACCTGTAAAACTTATGCAGTTTATTTCTTAATGAAACGGAAGGGTAGGCGAAGTACGTGTTAATTAAATTGCAGCTCTGCGCCGTGTTTATTGAATTTGTACGTAATTATGAGGTGCAAAATTCTTGCTCGTATTATACATTTTTTTTTCAAAAATGTTTTTGTCAATGGATTTTTATAATTTTTACAATCACTTCGACGAATTTTCTTCCAAATTAAAAAATAAATAAGAGGCGGTTACCGAAGCCAAAAATATTTCGCGTTGAATTATAATTACGCGCAAAACAATAAAAAGCAATTAGCCCGAGGAAAAAATTAAATTCCGAAAATAAATCTCAATCGACCTTCTTAATTCATTTTAATGGGGGGAAAAATAAAAATAAATTCTCGACACCAGCATCGTCTGGAAAAGCCACGAAATCAAAAACCGCACCGCGCCGCGTCATTTAAAGGAAAACTAAACCTATGAAAAAATAACAATACTTACATCAAGTAAATATTAAACCATGCTTGAAAGGAAACCAAACACGAGTAAGTATCGTCAACTAGAAGTTTTTAAAATGTATTGAAGTAGCGTCGCGCCGCTATCACCTTTCAGGACACGAAATACGGTAACTCGCAAAGTTGCTATTTTACCCGCCAAATTTGAAAGAGAGAGGTAACCCACGCGACGCTTCGGCGCAAGGCGCAAGGCGCGAAATTTGATTCTACCTTTGTATGCACATTGCATAACTGCGATGCGAGTAAATTCGCCATCTGCGAAAGGTCCAGAGATCATTTTTCTTCGATAGCCTTCGAAGTAAAACTGTATACAGGGTGTCCTGAGAAGGACTATGAAATTTCAGATTTAGGTAAAATCACGTTCCACTAATAAAAAAAAATTCTATACTTACACATTAGAACGATCGTTTATTCGACTTCCGATTATCCGAGCTAAAAATTTCAAACGATTTCTTCCAATTATCTGATGTCTTAGGTACACATATCACCTTATATTGATGCTTCAAAAAATTTCGGAATTTTTTTTTTCTGAAAAAATCTTAGAAACATGATTTTTTGTTTCAAAAATTTTTGAAAAAATAAGGAAAACATTATTAAATTTTCAGTTCTAGAAAAATAAATTGAAATTTCATTCCAAAAAATTAGGATTTTTTATTCTAAAAAATAGTGATTTTTTTTACTTCAAAAAAATCCAATTAAAATTTAGTTAGATATAAACGTACCTACTTATTTTTAAAAAAATTTTACGAATGTCCCAAATCACAAAAAAAAATATATTCAAAAACTTTTTCTGAAAAATTATGAATTTTTTTTTCATTCTAAAAAATGAAAATTAAATTTTCAAAGCCTAAAAAAATTGTGAATTTTTTTATCAGATATTTTTTATTACCTATATTTTAAAAAATTCCGACACCTCCAGTGGATAGAACTTCAAAAAAAAAGAAATTTTTTTGATTAAGTACATGATGATGCCTATCTTTGAAAATGAAGGAGTTATAGCAAAAAGAAATTCATTTCAAAGATATTGCCTTCCTAAAAATTTTGAAGAGTACTACCGAGACATGACAATTGAAAAAATCCCGTTATGACAATCCATTGTACTGACAGTTGTAACTCATTGAGGAAAATCAAAAACGTTGAATGAAAAATTTGCCTATTTTTGGAAACGAAAGAGCTACGAATTTATTAAACATGATTTAGAAATTGTTTTGTTACTGAAGTTCGTTCTAATAGTGGTTTTTAAAAATAAAATGAAAAAAATCGTTCAACAGTAAATTTTTTGAAATCATTTGTGTTCAATTGATTTTTCCAAATTGTTGGTTGAATATTTTTTTTGGCATTTTTTGTTCAGCATTTTAGTTTCAAAATTGTTTTTTTTTTCAACGTAAACTTCTAAGATTACTTATTCAAAATAAATTCGTAAAACCAATTTTTCAATTATTTTTGCATGATGATTTTTTTTTTTTTAATTTTGTAGATGATTCTTTATTTTTATTTTTTTTTAAATTCTTCGTTTGAAAATTTTTTGAAAAATTTTTCAATGAACAAATTTTAAAATCATTTTTTTTAATCAAGAAAAAATTTCAAGTATTTTGTAAGATTTAGAAAAAAAGTTTTGTTTAACAAGTTTTGTAAATGTTTCCAATTTATCTGTTAGCATTACGTATTTTTAAATTGTCGAAATTTTTCAACAAAAAAAAAATCGTTCAACAACAAAATTTTGATTTTGTGTGAAACCAGTGGGCTAAATAAGGGGTGCCGAGGGCCTAATTTTTTTTTCATCGATTTTGTAAACATTTGCCAAAAAATGAGATTAAAAAAAAGCGCATGAAAAATATTTCCAAAAAAATCACGTTATAAAAAACTTTATGTACACATGGTGCCTAAATTTGAAAATGAAAATAGCTTTGAAAATATGTATTTTTCTAAGAAATATAGGTTGGCAACACTGCTTTCATTTTTTTTTTCAATTCTGGCAGGTGGATAGAAATTTGAAAATGCAAAAATTTTCGAAGCACTTTCGGTTGCCTATCTCTGAAATTGGAAGAAATTATAGCAAAAATGAACTACCTAAAAAATTTTCTTCAAAAAAATTATTTTGAGTGGTGACGCAGAGCCCTTTTTATTGAGAAAACCAAAAAAATTGGGGTTCCATTTTTTTAAAAATTTTTAAACAAAATTATCACTACCTACATATGTAGGTACTTTTACTCAACCAGACCATTTCGATGATTTTTCATCTTTACCTCTGTTTTTAAAGATAGACATTAAAAATCCATTTTTTACGTTTTTTGAAGAAAAAAAAATGAAAATTCGTTGGAATTAAATTTTTTTGGATCAAAGTGGCCTTAACATACATATTTTTTATTTTGTAACCATTTCGTTAAAAAAAATTGGAAAAAATTCAATTCCTATTTTATGAAATTTTTTTCGCTTTTTTCAATAAAAAAATGAAATTATGAACCACCCTAGTGATTTTTTCAAACGATAAAATGAATATTTTTTTTACCTAATTCAAAAGAAAAAAAAAATTTTAAAAATGAAAAATTAATTCAACTTTTTTTTCTTGAAATAAAAAAATGTCCAAAATTTATATTTTATCGCAATGGTACCCGATTGTATCCAAATTTGGAATTTCGTACCGCTCCCTGGACACCCTGTAGAAAATTGAAATGCCCCAAAACACGCATATATATCTGTGTAACGAAACAATTATTACGAATTGTACCTAATTACAAAAAATATAAATACGAATGACCGCGTGCTTTTGTTGGCTAATCGAAAATTTCCTTATTAACATTTCCTTCCAATTGGAAAGTAAAATTAGTTGATGCAAAACGTACGTACGATTCGGTAGATTATGGAGATTTTACATTGTTTATCGGTGTTTTTTATTGCGAATTTGATCAGGTTACCCGAAACGAGCCCCTATATATTGCAAAAATGTACCTCAGACTCGTGTCTTTCGAACAAGCAGAAATATTCCGATACCAATCTACCCCATCTTTTGCGGGCAAACAATACCATCAAAATGATCAAAGCTGTGTCGCCGCTGAGGGTCAGATTACGTAAGAAAATACGTAACTTGACCAATCGAGTGTTATCTTTGGAGCAGTCAGGTACGTCATAGTTGAGATTTGCTTTTGAACGAGAAAATCGAATAATTAATTTGTGGTGTTTTTTTTTTGAACAGTTTGGTTAATTTTTCGGAATGCAGACAGATGGCATTTGAGCTGCGAAGGGCCCTGCATTTGTCATCCGGCTAAATTCATCATATCGTGTTGGAACCATAACCTGTATGCCATTCCATCAGTTCAAGTTATCCCCTACGATGTGAAAATTCTGTAAGTTGAAGTTTAATGCATTACAAAAGTAGGTACCTACCTATCTCCCTACGATTTGTTATTCTGTATTCGCGACTGGATAACCCCTGAGAATCAAATTAACGCTTGTCAATGCAACTGCGAAAGTTTTCAAGATTTCAGAAATTTTCTCCTCACGACGTTTTAATTATTTAGCGAGAAAATCGATGTTTAAGTCACGTATAAAATTTACCGAATCGGTACAATTTTATGGCAAGCCGAGGTGAAAAAAACTAGAACGGAAGCGTAGGTGTAAAAGATACGCATTTACAAATGGTAAAGTTGAACGAGTATTTTTCCTCTAACTTTGAAATGAGTTTATGGCAAATTTATTGTACCTTTTTCGGCTGTATACGATGGTAAGTATTTTCTCGAGGTCGAAGTTACCATATTGAAATAGCTACGTTTATATATAGATTATCTTATTTAGAGGTTATATATCAGCGATCTCAAAGGAGGAATTTTTTGCCTTTTTTATCTATACCTATCTGCTGTATTTATTTTACGAAGCGTTTATGCCTATTATTAGGATGCTAATTAAGGCTGGGTGTTGGTACGAAGACGTACCTACTAAATGAATTAAAATCTAGTTCAAATTTTGGTTGAAATTTAACCAATTGATAGGCGATAGGGTCATCAAAAATATGTGCTCAATGTGCTCATTCAGCTGAAATATTTTTTATATACCTACCTAAACCTTAAAATGTGCAAATATTACTTTTTTGGATCTTGAAATGGAGCTAATTGGCTCCCTATACTCCATCAATGATTTTAAAAATGAAAAAAACACGTATCACGATTTGCTGAGATCATGTATAAATGTAGATGTATCTTGGCATAGGAGAGTCCTTAGGTACTTTGGACTTTTCGATTTTTTTCCCTCAGTGCCCAAAGTTGTTTCTTTTTTTGAAAAAATCATTCTCCATTTTTTAGTATTTTTTTCGATAAATAAATTTTAGATGGTGCCATACCCCTCCCACCCATTTTGAAAAAATAAAGAATTTTCAAATTTTGATAAGTACGTTTGCACTTAATTTTGATTGATTCTTAACAAAAAAACTAATAAAAAATTAATCATTATCAAAATTCTGCATTTTTTTGGTTTTACTCATCAAAGTCATTTCTTTTCATGAGAGTTTATTCCTAGTTACTCATTTGTTCAAAGTGAGAAACTGAGGGCCCCACTTGAAAATGAAAAAAAAAATGCTTGACTAGGTAATAGGTGGGTACGTATAATTTGTGGAAAAAAATAAAAAATGGGAAATAGTTAATTCTCATGAAAAGGGAACAACTTCACTTGATGATTTGAGAGAAACAGGTAACTACATAATATAGGCCTACGTTTGAATATTTTTAATTTTTTTTTTTTTTTTTTTTTTTTTTTTTTTATTGAAAAGACTAAGGAGGAAATGAAATAGTGAGAGTAATTCGCATGAAAAAATGATTGAGTGTAAACGGTTGAAAATTTGATACTTTTTCTTCATTTTTTTTTAATGGGAGAGACTACTGACACTATTAACTTTACCTCAAATTTAGGAAGGGCCAAAAATAAAAAATTGGGGATTATTTCTCATGGAAAACGACAATTTTGATAGGTTAAGAAAAGCTTGAAAATTTATTGATTTTCAATTTTTTTTAAATAGGGAGGGGGGGAGGCTAGTGGTACCATCTAAAATTCAGTTATTGTGAAAATGAAAAATAGGGAATCAATTTCTTTTAGAGAAGTATGTAAGTGCTAGGTACGTCAAAAAATTTAACCATTTAAAAAAAATTGAAAAATTAGAGGCACTTTAAGGTACTTAATATTACACTTGATATTAATTCGAGGAAAAAATGAAAATTAGGAATTTATTCTCATGAAAAGGAACAAATCTAGGTACCGGATCCCCTAATGACCTACTTAATAAAAAAAATACTCTATGTTGTTTTTGTTTTTTTTTAATTTACAAACTCAATGTACCTACCCGGATGAAGAAAAAATTATATTTTGAGCAACAAATGAAAAACGTAAAATTTTTATGGATTTTTTTTATTGGAGACAATTTTTAAAAATGTACAAAATCCAAAAAATACTCTTTAATAAAGATCGTTTTCAAATAAAATTCAAAAAGTCCCCTTAAAAAAATTCATGAAATTATATTTTCAAATTAAAGTTTAGAAAAATTGTGTGACAAAATATTTTTTTTTTAAATTGGAATTTTCTTTAAAATGTACCTACTTAACTACTTTTTTCCACTTCTTTTTTAAAATTTGCTTTTGAACATTATTTACCAAAATTAAACTAATTTTTTTTTTGAATGAAATTTGAAAAAAAAATACTTTTACCAAAAATAATGAAGAAATGAGATTGATTTTTTTTAAATTGTATTTTATGTACTTGGTACCTACGTACAGAACTAGCACAAACATTGAAAATAATTTATTTTATTTAGGTTAATCTGCGATTATATAATTTTTGTAAATTTCATCAGTTTCATTCGAGTGATATGATTCGTTGAGAAATGTCGTCATTTCTCTTAGCTAATTAGTTGATGTGAAAAATATGTTTGGTTACCCTACCTATATTAATTAATGATCGGTTAAACTAGATTCAACTCTTTGTACAACGGACCTTTTATCCTTCTGATTTTTGATTTTTTAAATTTTTTTCTCAGTGACCTCGGACTGAATGGAATTGAAACTTTTCATAAAGATACGTTTAAAAGATTAGATGAATTGATGGAACTGTAAGCGGTCATTTTTTTCCTTTTTATATACGTAGATACCTAGTTATATTTTTTATAGATACTTAAGTACCTGGCCACGAGTATTTGATTTCTTAGTACAAAGATGAGTAATTGGTCCAAACATTTACCTTGAGGAATATATCGCCAATTAAATTAAGAGTATTAGTGAATAATTTGCAGTTTTTGTAAAATAATTTCACTTGCAGCTATCCTGATTTTTCGCTTCTCGTCTTATTATAATTATTTTTAAGAATTACAAATAGGATGCCAATTATGAGTATGACCGTATTATTCTAACTGTCATCTACTCGTAAGTACCTATCTTTGGGTTGTGGAAAACTGTGTAATTCAATTAGAGTATAATATTATACGTATTTTTTCTACCAGGGGGATTAAATTTGTACATAGGAAAAAAAGTACTTATCTATCAAATTAGAAAATGATGGCGACTACGTATTAAGTAGGTTACCCAGAAATGAGAAAAAATGTAAGAAAAAACTGCAAAACTTGTACATAGTACTTACATATTTTTAGAAACCTTGATATGTACTTACCTTTAAAAATGGAACAGGGCCAATTACATCTACCAACTGTGCAAGATTTATTTAAAATAAAACATGCACAATTGTATACCTATCAATTGCTTTAAGATTTTCTGAAAATATTGTGTAGGTAAATCTATTTTTTTTCTATTTCTAAAAAATATCATTTTCAGTTTGACTCAAAAGTTGATCAATTTTTTATGAGTTTTTAAAATTTCATTGAAAAAAAAATATTTAGATAATTTTTTCTCACAATTTTATTCGAAGAAAAATTTTTTAAATTTATTTTCAATGCAGGATTTCAAATTTTCATTTGAAATTTTCTATGCTTGAGAAGAGTGATACATTTTATTCATTTTTATTTTTTTGAAATTTCAATTTTATGCAAAATATTTTTTTTTCATTTTTTTTTTAAACAAGGGAAAAAGTTTTAAATTTCCTTCGTTTAGTTTTTTTTTTTTTTAATGGTAAAAATTTTCTTATTTGTTTGAAAACGATTTTTTAATATTTTTCTTTTATAAAAAACTATAGGTCTTAACATTGAAAATTAACATAAAAAATTTATTAGTTCAAAAATAGGTACCAAATTCCATATACAGTTGAAATTGAATAAGTACGTAATGCAAATAGCAAAAAAAAATCCGAAGTTCTTTAACATAATGAGCGGTGTGATTAGTAAGTAATAGATAACAACGTTCAAAACATGATTTTGCATTAAGCACAAGTAGGTAGGTAATTTTGAATATGAAAATCACTCATCGTTACTTTCATTATTGATTTTATTGCGTTATCATGAGCCACTCGAGATATACTTATTATTTAAAATTTTAAGCAAATGAAACAGGTTATAGAAATGTATTTAATACCTAGAATGTAATATGCACCTAACTGTATCTGGTTGATACCCAATAATGCTTGTTTCAAAATGACTGAATGTGAGAATGACTCTCCTGTGGGTAACTGAGTAGTGGGTACAAAAAGGGGAGGGTTGTAGGGAGGAAATTGTGTAATGTTGCTTACCTATATTCCCAGGAGTCATCCTCAGTCAGATTTTTTGGGACAACCTTTGCACATTTAGATTTCATATAAAATGGTGGTTAATTTTCTCTTTTATTTATTTTTTTCTTTTCATTAGAGATTTATTTCATAATAATTTGAAGTACCTGCCACCTACGATTTTCGAAGGTTTACAATCGTTAGAAAAATTGTAAGTTCATTGCCGCGAGCTAAATGCATGAAATTCTTCGAATAGTTTATTAATGAATCCCGTTTGCAGGAAATTGAGTAGAAATAAGCTTATCGATGTACCTCAACGATTGCTGTTTTTTCTGAACCGTCTGAAAAATCTGTAAGTGGTCGAATAGCTTCGTGAAAAATTTTATCGATAAGTATGGTAATTCAGCTAAAAAAAATTGATTGAAAATTTGCAGCGATTTATCTGCCAATTTATTGGTCACATTGCCCGATACATTTTTTCAAGAATGTCCCAATTTGATGGTGATCTACTTGTATGGCAATAAATTTAAATCCTTACCTGGTAAATTATTCCGCACACTGAGTCATCTCGAAGAACTCGATATGTCGGATAATCAGTTGGAAAGCTTGGATCCTACTTTATTCAAAGGTCTGACGAATTTGAAATTTTTGAAGTTGGATGGTAATAAAGTTAGCGAGCTGGCTTCAGGTTGGTATAATTATTAATTAATGATCTATGGTGATCCTTATGTGTATATTTGGTGATTTTTCCCCCTCCATTTTTCTTGGTATTATTTCTCAAATTTTATGAGAAAATAATTTCAAATTTTATTTTTCCTTTTAATGAATTTCAAGTAGAGCGTTGTTACCCCTTTGAAAAAAAAAAATGACATGTTTTTCCTTTCCATTAAAAGTAAATAATTTATCATTTCTTTTCCAATTTTAAATTTCAAATGGTTTGTCCCCCTCCCCAAGTTCTCAAAAAATGCAAAAACTGAAAAAAATTAGCAAAAGTTTCAAATTCAGAATTCAAAGTTGTTCCTCCTCAGAAAAAAATGATTCCCAATTTTTAACCCCCCCCCCCCCCCCCAGCTGAATTTCAAGTGGATTTGTCAATTTTAAAAATGGGACAATTTAGGCACCACTTAAAATTCAGTTGGAAGGAAAATAAAAAATTCTGGATCATTTTATCGCAAAAAAGAACAATCTTAAATTTGAAAATCTTGTTAATTTTTTTTTTTAGTTTTTGTGTACTTTGTGGAAGGGAGAAAGCTCCAAGCCGCCACTTGAAATTCAGACAGAGGGAAAAATGGGAATTATTCACTTCTCTAAAAAACGAACGACTTTGATGGGTCCCAGCACCAGAAAAATGCAAAAGTTAAAAAATCTGTGATTTTTATTCATTTTTTTAATGAGGTTGATTGAGCCCACTTGAAATTTAGTTTTCGGAAAAATATAAATAATAATTTATTTTCTGGTAAAAAAAAAATTGAGGGTTGAGGTTGAAAAAAAAATCAAAAGTCGTAAATAACGATCATTATAATTTGTACATAATATTGAGAAGGTCAGTAATGATATTGGTGATGTTCATTTACAGAACTCTTCTCTGACAACAAATATCTAAGTATAATATCAATTAAACAGAACCAACTGCTAAACATAAGTTCAAGTTTTCAAAACTTACAGCATCTCGGTTACCTAGATCTGTCGTTTAATAAAATAACCGAAGTACGTAACCACCTTTTTCTAAAAAACTTCATCAAAAAATTTCTAATCGTAAGCATCCACCCTTCAGTTAATTTTTTTTTTTTTTAGATCACAGGCAACGAATTCAGTAATACAATATCACTGCAAGAAATCCATCTGAACCGTAATTATATCGAAGATTTTTTCATGGATGTATTCGCTAACGCGACTTCACTACGAAAATTGGTCCTTTCATCTAATGGAATGTTAAACTTCACTTTGAATTCTGATGTGAACTTGGATAACATGATATTTTTGGATATTCGTTTCAATATGCTAAAAGAATTGAATGAGAAGATGTTGGAAGCGATGAAAAATTTAAAAACTTTGTGAGTCATAATCAGAAGTAACAATAGGTACCTAGAAATACTAAGAGTTGACTGTGAGTTCAATGTATCTTTGAGTGTTTTTCCTTGTGTTTAGACTGATGAATGGAAATATGCTGCGATTTGTACCTGATAATTTCCTGGAATACTTGATTAATTTGAACACGATCACGTTGGCTAATAATATGTGGTATTGTAATTGCGACATGTTCTATTTGTCCAAGTAAGTTCATTTTTTCCAATAAAATCATTTGATTAAAAAAAATTATTGAACGTGTTTTCAAAATTTCAATTTTTTTTCAATTTAAATTTTTTCTGTTTTTTATTTATTTGTACTTTCAATTTTTCTTGGTTCAGCTAAGCCCCATTTTGAAAAAAAAAATTTAAATTACAAACTATTCGAATTTATACATTTGTTTGGTTCTAATCTATTAAAACTGTTCCTTTTCATGAAACAATGATTCACAATTTAGTATTTTTCCCCTCTCTGAACTTTAAGTAGACCGCAGTCACCACTACAATTTTTAAGAAATTCAAACTCTTGCTTTTTCGGGTCGTAACCTACCAAAAGTTGTTCCTTTTAATTAAAGTTGAATCCCAATTTTTTATTTTCTCCTAACTTGATTTCAATCAATACACTAAAACATCTTGATTTTTTCAACAAAAAAAAGTAGGTGGGTATCTGAGTAAAATTATTTGACTCATTATCTAAAATTGTTGGTTTTCATTAGGATTGCAATTCTAAATTTTTTATTTCTTCTCAAATTGAATTTTAAGTGGACCCCCCCCCCCCCCCCCCCAGTACCGCTTAAAATTGAGTTGGGAGAAAGATAAAAAATTGGGAATTAATTTTCATGAAAAGGGAACATTTTCATGGGTTAAAACAAAAAAAAAAAAAAAACAGAAGTTTGGAAATTTATTGATAAATTTTTAATTTTTCTAAAAAAAAAAAAAAAACGAGAATGGCCAGGGCCGCTTAAAAATTCAGCCAAGAGAAAAATAAAAAATATAGATTTATTTTCCAATCAACAGAAGTAATTTTGGGAAATTAGGACAAAAAAAATCGAAAATCCAAGCTGGGAAAAATTTATGAAAAATACACATACCCACTTAATTATTTTTGAAAGAAAATCCGCAGAAAATTTTTCAGAAAAACACATTCAAAAAAAATATAGTTTGTATAAATTTTTATTTGGGAATCTGTAATTTTTTTATTGAATAAATTCCCAAGTTCGGTATTATCGTACGTATTAATACAATAATGTAAAATCGTCGAATTATTTCACAGGTGGCTGAGAGGTAATAAAATGAAAGTTTTGGATCTAGGCGATGTAAGATGCTTAGGACCTTCTCATATGATTCAACGTACGATCAGAGAACTGTCTTACGGGGACTTATGCGACGGCCAATGGGCTAGCTTTCAAAATCTAGCTGATCGAGGATAGAAAGGGGACGCGTATACTCCTAAATTACGTACGAAACGAAGATCTTGGATGAAGACAAATCAAACTGATCGAAAATCGCATCATTCTTTTCGTATATTGAATTTTTACCCCCCCCCCCCAACCACCATCCTTGGCCACCATTTAACCAACTCGGCTACCGTCTTTAATTTTTGTACCCAGATTTTGGTTTGGTAGATTTTCATGTTACTAATATAAAACACTGCATGAGAACGCTGAATTGATAAGGATATGCTAAGTTGGTTTTGGCTCTTCGTCCTGGAATTTATACGACTCGACTAAACACAGCAAGCACCTTGCCCATTACCAAAAAAGAAGTGAAAAACATAAAAGAAACAGTAAAAAGTGATTATTTGCTCAAAATAGAGTTTATCATAACCACACCTAGGTATTCTTATCTGTAATTTTATACCCTACGTATATGATTTGAGTGGCAAAAAAAAAAAAAATTACCTGAAGTAGTACCCAAGTATTATCGAAACGTATGGTATAGACATTGAATGATTTTGTGTAATATTGTGAACTACGCGTACGTTGTAAAAATAATTTTTAAAATGAAGTTTTTCGGTTTGTTTTTATATTTTTTTGTAGTAATTAATGCTGAAATAATTGGTGAGTATGAACTTCCATAGCAACTAAATTAAGGAAATTGATGTTTATCCGCTCAAGTCTGCTTCTTCAGTACTTACACTAAGGACCCTATACCTTCACACTGTAGATGTCTTACTTACACAATGTTTTGTAATAAATCGAATTTCACACCTAAAATTATTTGTGTTCAATTTTAAATAATTTCCTTTTTGAGAAAATCAGGACTCTCTAGGTAGGTATTATGTAGAATTAGAATTGTTTTAAATTCTTCAAGTATTTAAACATTTTAATTACTTATAGGAAAGTGATTTATAGCGAAGTTTTGATGATTTTTGTTAATTTTTTTTTGTTTTTGCCAATAATTTCAACTATGTACTCGTATTTCTAAAATTGTATCCAAATTATTCAAGAAGTTATTGTTTTGCCTTTTCCACATTTTTTTTTTTAAATTAATTTATTTACCTAATGGGAAGAGTATTTTTGAGATTATTCCTAAACATAATGATTACGATTGAAGTAGTTTTCCAATTCAAAAAAAAAATAAATCATAACGAATTAATAATAAAATTAAAATCACACAATTATAAAATTTTATTGAATAGATATGGTACGTACATTACTTACTACTTACTTCTTAACCTAATTGAATTTTTTTTGAAACAGAGTTTAATTTGAATGACGGCCATGTACGACTTGACTTATCAGAGCAGCAGTTAAAAGTAATCTATAATACTTTGGCACCCACTTTAAATTTCGTGATTTTTTTTTTTAAATTGAAAAATAAAAATAAAAATAAAAATTGTTTCTATATTTTTTTTGCAGAACCTTGAAGGAGAAAATGAAACCCCCACCAAAGATAAAACGAGTACACAAAAACTCGACTTTAAAAAACCATATTATACTGTAAAAGTTGAAAAATCAAAGGTACAATTACGTTTTTAAAATTGGTGTTATTAAAATTCATCATCATAATGAAATTCTGTATTTCTATATTTCATTTTGCAGTTAAAAAAAGGATACAAACCACCATTCGATGTTCAAATGAATCAAGAAATACCTAAGAGCAATTTTACATTGACTGATGTTCAGAATCAGAAATATGGTAAGATTTTGATACTTTTTATAATTTTTTATTTTATTTCAATACTGTCACATAAAATTATTCTTACTTTCAACTTAATTTACCATTTCTAGGAATGGAGAAATATTTTACAGTATCTTCCTCCGATAAAATCAAAATATCTGTTGATTTAAAGTCTGACATTCCTTTAGCAAATTTAGAAGATAAAAATCAGTTAATATTCCTCTTGGAGGTAAGTTTTTCGTTAAAAATTGCACTCGTGCAAATCATTTGTGAAATTGTTGTGGGAAAAGCATGTTATCGCAATACAAAATGGATATTGATAACGTTGTTTTTCACCACAGACTCACAAAGTTCCCAATCTACCCACTTGATTTTTTTTTTAAATATTTTAATTTCTTATTATTTCTTTTTACAACTTGTTTCTCAAGATTATTCTGCGGTTTAGTTTTTAAGTACGAATTCCTTACTTACTCTGAGTAAAAATATTATACGAAAAATACGTTTTGTATTTTTCAGTTAATACCAGAAAACAAAGATGATACCGTTCGTACAATGCTCATAATGTTTCTACAA
Source organism: Balanococcus diminutus (assembly GCA_959613365.1). Classification (NCBI taxonomy): domain Eukaryota; kingdom Metazoa; phylum Arthropoda; class Insecta; order Hemiptera; family Pseudococcidae; genus Balanococcus; species Balanococcus diminutus. The sequence continues at coordinate 29,187,152 of OY390715.1, read as the reverse complement.
GGTAATTTGGCTTATTAATTTTTATTTCATTGTAAGGTAAGAAATTTTATTTCTAAAGCAATTGAAACAATCAGTTAAAGTGGTTTATAATCTTCAATTTTAAGTAATGCTAACGATTTAATTTAGTAAATGACGCTTCTCAAACAACGAGTCAACACGAGATAATGATTTTAAATTGCAGCGATTTTACACGATCATTTTTTTTAATGTGTTTTAACTATTAAAATATTGTAAATTTTCCACAGATAAGCCTCCAGAAAAACCTGAAAAAATAATTTTTGATAAAACGAATTACAAAATTAATGCTGTCGCCGAGCATACCGGAATGGTTGGCGAATTTATTGCCAAATTGGATAAAAATGATGGTAAATCTGTGATCAAGTACAACTTGGAAATCAATGATGATCATGGTAATTTTGGACAGTTTCAAGCATCTATTCCTTTTTTTTTTTTGGTACTTAGGTATTTAATAATAAATGTATTTTTAGGTAACCTGATTAATTCTCTAAAATTGAACGAGCTAACCGGTGCATTGGAAATAACCGAACATCTCATCCCAGACTCGTATAGTTTCAATATATCTGCTAAAATCGATAGTGGAGTCAATAGCACTGCAAATGTCATCCTGGTCATCGATCATATTGCCGTTTGTGACCCGAAAAATGCCAAATTCCAGTATTCCCAATTAATTAAACACATGACAGAAGGCAAAACTGGCGATATTCTCGATGCTGCAGCTCCCATCGACAAATGTGTTTATAAAATAGTATCTCAAGACCCCGCAGGAGGTATGATTTTAGACATTTTCTTCTCTGTGATTCATTTCCAGGTCGGGGTTCAACTTTATTCGGTATTCATAAGATCTTAACGTTTTGAATTAATTAATTCGGTGGCTAATGGAGTTTGTGTATGGTTTTGTTCGTAAGGGGAATACGTAGTAGGTACCTGAACGAGGAAGTTTTCAGATTATTAAAGGTGTAGAGTAGTTAACTATTCATAAAGCTGACGCACTTTTCGGTGTTTCTCGAACTATTTAGGTATGTTTTGTATTTGCAGATTATTTCAAACTGGATGAAAAAACTGGAGCTTTGCAGATGGCTAAAGGGATTAAACGAGACGATGCTTTATTTAAAGATTCCACTAGTCCGAAATTTGTAATCAAACTGGCCGTTAATTGCGATTCTGCTACGAACGTTGAACAAAACAAAGATCGTAATTCGAGTACAGAATATGATTCCAATATACCTTATAATCCTGTCCAAATGGTTCTCATTGTTGTGATCGATAAAGCCGAAAATACTCCGATTTTCAATACTGACAAAATAGTGGTGGGGTATCCGAGAAAATACGATATAATAACGCAATATGGACCTCCTCGAGTGACCTCCGTTGCTGTAAGTCAGTTTTTTCAATAGGTACTAATTGACGAGGGTGGTGCATCAAGAAAAATATTTTCTCCTTTTTTTTAGCCATTTGTAGGCGATAAAGATACGTCGTCTTTGAAATACTCAATCGACGAAGAAAATAGTCCTTTTTCTATTCATCCGAATTTTGGATACGTTTATCCTTTGAGTTACGTTAATAAAGATGAAGAATACTCATTCACAGTACTGGCTGAAGATATCGTACGGATAAAGGACGGCGAACCTATTTCTAAACAAGGAAAACTCTCAGTTTCGGTAAGTAATCTTTTCAAGTCGAGTTTACGTTTCGAAATCGAAACTTTGTTAAAATTTGAAAAGGATACCTACCTTCTTGAAAGAAATCCTTTCTTACTGGACTATTTCAGGTAAAACTTTTGACTGTATCCCAAATAGTGGAAATATTCTTCATGGGTCAAACGTGGAAAGATGTAGATAAACTGTTACAAGATTACACTTCGAATCTGGATATAGAAATTAAACCACTCGTCTATGCTGTCGTACCAATCACCAACGAACAAAGACAATCGAATAAAGTTTTAAAGGACGAAAAACAAATACACCTGTTGAGAACGCTTTGCTACGCTTTAGATAAAACAGAACATTCCGTCGTGAAAGGCGAAATAATCGTCGAGTAAATTGAAACTTTATAATTTAGATAACGCCACCGGCATTACGACTATTTTATACGTGTTGAGAATTTAACCTGTGTAATTTATTTTTTATTTTTTATAGCAAACTGAAAACATCGTCCAGTGTTTTTTCGGTACAAATTTTGGAAAATAAAAAAGCTCCGGATTCCAAAAGGCATGGATCGAATTCGTCGTTTATTCTGACGACGAGTATTTTCTCGGTGATATTAGCATTGGTTGTGATTGTGACGTTATTTTATATAGTCTATATGAGGTAAGAGCTTTTTAATTGAGAAATTTACTAAATAAATTGGTGGTTAAATATCTTGGAGATAATAAAAAGGGCGGTACAGGAGAAGGAACGTACCGGTGATTATAATGAGGCGGAATGGCAACGATCGAAGTTCAGTTACTGCTCTAGAAGACGATATGGAAGCACCGTATGTTTACCTACCTGTTTTGCTATCTTTATTTTTATCTTTTTTGAGATAGGTATTTCATTGGTAAAGTAGTTGAAACTTTGAACGAATTTTGTAGGAGTCAGACGAGATGTATAGGTCCTGAAGAAAACTTTTACAGTAGATTCGATCAAAGAAATACGAATGCATTTTCTAATCCTACTTTCCAAAGGTAGGTACACTTCTAACTTTGGCTGAAAAAATTCTTAAACTGATTTTTCATCATAATATGTATACAGGATGTTCTTGAAGTTAGACTCGCCAAGAGAAAATCTAGACGTGGTGGGAAAAAATTTTCTGGACCTTCCTCTTATAATTTTTCACAAGTGGAGTTTTGAAGAAATGTTTTTCAATTTTTTTTCAATTTGTTTATTTCAAATACCAAAAGTTGTAAATATTTTGCAAAAAAAGTGATTTTTGAAATCTTTTATAAAGGTGATTCTGAAAATAATTTACAAAAATTCCACTTCTTTTAAAGGAGCAAAATTGCGAATATTTTCCAAAAAAAAAAATTAAAAATTTTTGTAAGGCAAAAATTTTGGATACCTATTTTAATTTTTTTACAAGGAATATTTTATAAAAATTCCATCTCCAAAAGTTTTTTCAAAGGGCCAAATTGGCGAATGTTCCGCAAAACTATTTGCAAAGCCAAAACTTTGAATATTTAGGTAATTTTACAAAAAAAAAAAAAAATTGCGAACATTTTGCATAACATCGAATTGCAAAAATTTTACTGATTTTTAAAATCTTTTACCTCGACAATTTTTAGAACATTTGACAAAATTTTCATTTTTAAAATTTTTTAAGATTTAAAAATTGCGAATATTTTGTGTAAAAATTTACAAAACCAAAATTGTGAAAGTCTTACAAATTTCCCTTTTTTATTTCAACAATATTTTCGGAAGACAATTTTGGAGATTTTTTACAACAAATTCTGATTTTTCACAATTATTTTGCAATGACCATTTCGAGAATATTTTGCAAATGACAATTTTTTTTTGATTTTTAAAATATTTTGCAAGGACAATTAAAAATTGCGAATATTTTGAAGAAAAAAAATTTATAAAACCAAATAAAAAACCTTACAAAAATTATTTCCTGATTTTAACAATTTTTCACAAAGAGAATTTATAAAAAATTCAGATTTTTACAATTTTTTGTTTGTAAATCGCAAAAATTTTATTGATTTTTGAAATCTTTTGCAAGGACAATTCTAAGTAGTTGATGAAAGTTTCATTAAAATTTTTTTTTTGAGTTTCAAAAAACTCGAATATTTTGCAAAAATATTAATTTGTAAAACCAAAATTGTGAAAACCTTACAAATTTTTATTTTCCTTTTTACAATTTTTTGCAAAAACAAATTTCGAAGGTATTTCTCAAAAATTATTCATTTCAAAACAGTTTTTTTAGGAGACAAAACTTGCGAATACTTTGGAAAAAATTGAATATTAAAGTTGTGAGTATTTTACAACAAAAAAATAAGAATATGATTTTCACAATTTTTCGCAATGACAATTTCGAGAATATTTTGCCAATTGCAAAAAAATTTAACTAAGTAGGCCTACGTTTTTTGGAATTTTTACAAATGCAATTCTGAAAATATTTGACAAAAATTTCATTTAAAAAAGTTTTTTAAGGTAAAAATTGCAAATACACACTAGTATATTTTTTTCAAATTTCAAAGACGAAATTGTGAATACCTACCTACAATGATGGCATAGTTAAAAAAAAATTGAGGAATATTTTTAGTGTAGTTAATATTTCTATAAAAAATTTTAACGGATTTTTTCAACTTTTTTAATAAAAATTTTTGGCATTTCATCAATCAAAAACCAAAATTATTTTTAGAGCATTTCAACGTTTTTTTTTTCTTAATTTTTCAATAATTCAAAAAACTTATTCAACTGTTGCAGAGCGCAAAGGGTCGAATATTCAGATACCAGAGGTGCAGGAGAAATTATAATCATGCAAAACAATTCGCAATCCCGTACGGACGATTTTCTAACATCGGGTGTTTCAAGTTTCAAGCCGAGCTCAGCTGATGCGAATTTTTCTCCGGATAATACGACCGAGTACGTAAACTAAAATCTAGTAAAAAATATTGATAGGATTGAATAATCCAAGTACCTATTCGTTGGTGTCTCATGAAGTCATGATCATAGAAACGTATATCGAGATTTGGAGTTTCCGCCAAATGGTAATGCAGCAAGTCTATTTGGTTCCAGTAACATACCTGTCTTAGACGTTACATCCCTTCCTCCTGTTTCCGAACAACAATGGAGGTGATTTACCTTTACCTACTAGTATTTCAGATTTTGATCATAGAATTTACCTACTTACTTACTCGATGCATTCAATTTTTAGGAAAAGAACAAACACAGATGGTAAAGACGAATAATTCAAGAGTTGAATCCGATGCGAAATTCCATACTTTTTGTCGAAAATCAGTTCCTCACTTCAAAAAATGTGCTTGACTTTGAAAAAGAAACTCCTTACGCATTTTCATATTTATGCAGAATTGCAGATAACGCATATTTTTTTCATTCAAAATTTAAATTTTCTCAAAACTGATGCTCTCACTATGCTCATGGCAGGATTATTTTATTTTTTTCATGAAAAAGAGGCAGCCCTGCTCTGTTTTTTATCCATTTTTTTGTTTTACATTATAAGATTGTTGAAATATACTATAAACGTGATAAAAAAAATCACAACGATGTTTTTGTCTTTCCAAAGGTATAACTCGATACATGCAATATTTATAGCATCATATTTGGTAAATTCTGCTATTTAAGCGAGCTGAATATTCATGTCCTGTGATAATATTCTAGGTTGTTTGTTAATTAGGTTAAGAGCATTCTTCATTGGAGTTACCCCTGGAAAGTAAATACAGCGTTCGTCTCCTCTCTGCGTTATTATTTAGTCATTACATCGATTTTTCTTTGTAACGTACCTACCTATCTATCTATGCTTGTTATGAGCAGGTTTTTCCTCCTTTAGGTTAAAGTTCCCAACTTCCAACACATTGTGTAGGTATCGAATTGAATTTCTCGTTCGTTCATTGGCTTTTCTGGAAAGGTTTTGTTTTCAAACCAATCTAACAAGTTTGTAACTAGACAGTGGCACCCAAATACTATTGCAGAACTTATAAAGGATACCAAAATTTTCTTTAAAAGAGCTCAAAATTTTTTCCTCTCTTGAGAAGAAGTTTGCTAACAGTCAGTTGTGTAACTTAATTTTCAGAGCCTCATCCCCGCCAAAAAAAAATTACAGAAAATTAAGGACCCCCAAAAATAAACCTTTCAAAAAATTAGAATCCATACTTACTATAATTTTTTTTTTTAAATAACCAGAAGTACCTCAATGATACCAATGCAATGCGAATTTAAAAAATAGCTATTTTGTTTATAGGACAAAATTGAACTTTCAATTTTCAGAAAAAAATCCTGAAAAAAAGTAATTTTTTGGAATAAATAAATTTCTTATTTTTCGGGGGGGGGGGGGGAGTAGGTAAAAAATGATTCAGTTCTCTCAGAAAAAAAATTGAATACTTTTGGGAGAACCAATAATCGTTTCAATGTAAAAAAAAAAAATCTTCTTGTCTCTTGTGTAATAAAAAGTACCTAATGCTGAAGCACCTATAGTTGAGATAATTTTTTTGAAATCTTCATTGGAAGTTGTTATAAGTGATCAAAACAGTTATCCTCTTTTTTGGAAGGCTTTTCTATTTTTTGCAATTTTTTTTTAATTTTTTGGAAAAAAATTTCTTTTGTTTTCTTTAAAAAAAAAAAAAAAATTTGGCGTAGGTATTTTTTTTTTCGATGTTTTTATTTTAGAAAAAAAATCAATTTTCTGGAGAAGAAAAATCATTCTCGCATTCAACCTTTGAAAATTTTCAACTCACCCGAGCAGCACAATCGACAACTTATCGAGAAAAAAAAATCGACAGAATATCGAATTCGATAAAGTGTCGCGTTAGTTCCGCCTAAATCGTGAAATTATCTTTCGATATATAGATAGATTATCGACGAATTATAGTTAGTAAAAATTTCGAGATTATAGTAAGATATTTTATCGATAAACTATCTATAATATCAAAAGATAATTTCACGATTTAGGCGGAACTTTCGCGACACTTTATAGAATTCGATATTCTGTCGATTTTTTATCGATTTTTTATTCCGATTTTTCGTCTTTTACTAGCTTTTTTCTATAATTAAAAATCCTTAATTAGCATAATTAATACATTAAACTATGCCTGAACACATTATTCATGTTACGGTAAGAGGATCATTTCAGAAAAAGTCAAAAAAAATTATAAAAAATCTGCCACCCATGAGGCTTGAACCATCTACCTACTGCATGGTTAATCCTCTTCCTTAACCACTATGCCATACCTTATCGTTGAGGAATTAGCAATAAAACACTTATAATAGGCAGTTTAGTACTTCCAGACGTGTTGGACTTAGAAAAATTTTCACCAATTTGGAAATAATTTCAAATATCGTCACAAAATCGTTGAAAAATCGTTCGACAAATTTCAGATTATTTGTCGATAATGTACTATCAAATATCGCCACAAAATCGTTGAAAAATCGAATTCGAGGAATTTCATATTACTTGTCGATAATATAGTTTCAAATATCGCCACAAAATCGTTGAAAAATCGAATTCGAGTAATTTCATATTACTTGTGGATAATATAGTTTCAAATATCGTCATAAAATCGTTGAAAAATCGAATTCGAGAAATTTCAGATTACGTGTAGATAATAAAGTTTTAAATATCTTCACAAAATCGTTAAAAAATCGAATTCGAGAAATTTCAGATTATTTGTCGATAATATAGTTTCAAATATCGTCACAAAATCATTAAAAAATCGTTCGACAAATTTCAGATTATTTGTTGATAATGTAGTTTCAAATATCGCCACAAAATCGTTGAAAAATCGAATTCGAGGAATTTCATATTACTTGTCGATAATATAGTTTCAAATATCGTCATAAAATCGTTGAAAAATCGAATTCGAGAAATTTCAGATTACGTGTCGATAATAAAGTTTTAAATATCTTCACAAAATCGTTAAAAAATCGAATTCGAGAAATTTCAGATTACGTGTCGATAATAAAGTTTTAAATATCTTCACAAAATCGTTAAAAAATCGAATTCGAGAAATTTCAGATTATTTGTCGATAATATAGTTTCAAATATCGTCACAAAATCGTTAAAAAATCGAATTCGAAAAATTTTAGATTACGTGTCGATAATAAAGTTTTAAATATCTTCACAAAATCGTTAAAAAAATCGACTTCGAGAAATTGCATATTATGTGTCGATAATATAGTTTCAAATATCTTTACAAAATCGGTAAAAAATCGGATTCGATAAATTTAATATAATCTGTCGATAATATAGTTTCAAATATCGTCAAAAAATCGGTAAAATATCGAAGTCGAGAAATTTCATATAATCTGTCGATAATATAGTTTTAAATATCTTTACAAAATCGTTAAAAAATCGAATTCGATAAATTTAATATTCTTTGTCGATAATGTAGTTTCAAATATCTGCACAAAATCGGTGGAAAATCGGAATCGATAAATTTAATATTCTTTGTCGATAGTATCGTTGACAAATATCGTCATAAAATCTTAATAATATCGAATTCGATAGTTTTTAGATTTTTTGCCTATGAAATTGTACCGATAAATCTTTATAATATCGTGAGAACATCTATAGATTTTCAAACGATTTTTTATCGATACGTTACATCTTCCGATATTATCGATCGAGTGTGCCGCTCGGGCAGTACCCTTTAAGAAAAAATTGAGCAACACCCTAAAAAAAAAACTCCAAGTTGCAGCTCCTGAAACTTGCACAACCAAATTTTTGAATGATTGACTTCTGTAATAAGTTTAAAAAATATATTTTAATACAAAAAAATAATCTAATAATTTCAAAATAATTTGTTCCTTATACAGGGACGCTCCAAAAGTGGGCAAGGGGGCAGCTTGCCCCTTCGATATTTGAAAATTTTCGATTTTAGTTGGGAATTTTCAGTTTGAGTTGGAAAAAGTTGGAAAATTTTGAATTTTGGATGGGTCGAAAGTCGGAAAATCGACAAAGTTATAAATTTTCAAGCCCCCCCCCCATATTCCGACTTCGGTTTTTCCCTGTCCTTATTAAACAAAATTTTAAATCAGGTACATTTTTTTGAGGAAAATTCAATTTTTTCCAAATTCACAATTTCGTTTTGAGGAAAGTAGAGTGTAACTAACCAACTATTTTTATTCATTATTGCTTTGAATGGATACTTTGTCCATTAATATTTTTCATTTTGGCATATTTTGAAATAATAAAATTTAAGGCTTCAACTTGGATGAAGGGCACCAACATTGAAAGGGCCCCCTATTGCGGCCACAATACTGCAACATGTCTCTTGTCGTCCCTATAGGCTGTAATTAAGTGTCAACCAATTTTTTTCAAAACATTGACACGTACCTACACATTGAATTAATCGATCCCACCCCATTTAGTCTGAATTTATTAAAAAGTAGCCAAGTTCATTGGACCCATGGACGTGGAAAACCCAACTAAACCGAAAATTTCATTCTGCGCGTGAAGTTACCCCGACCAAGAAAGGGGAAAACTTTTCAAATGTTTTTCCTGTTGGGCGGGCATGGTAATTCGGTATATTATGAGAAATAAACCCCAACGTTGAAAATTTATTATATATAGTTGGGAAAAAAGTTACAGTAAAGAATTTCAATTGGTTCACAAGAACGGATTTAGAATAAAACGATACACTCGGTCTAACTCTAATAAGAAACCAATCGAGATAAAAACTTTTATCCTCGATGCTTTGGTGTATGAAATACCCCGCAACAGGTGGTTGTATTAATGGTCAGTGGTGCAGAGGAAATGTCATTATAATCTTTATACTCGTGTGCATACTTTGATTCGTTTATAAGTGTAGGTATTTTTACTCGAGTACGAGAAAAACTCGAACTAAGCTCGTGGAATCATTGCAACGGATAAAAAAGTCAAGTATCCTGGTCCATTTTCATATCGCTTAATTAAACCCGAAAGAGGTCAAAGTTTTCGTATGTGAGAGTACTTCACAATTATGCTCGAGTTATTCGTCTCTCTCTGGTTGACCACTTTGGAATGAGAATTTTTCGTTGGAAAAAAATCGTTATTCGAATAGGCGAACTAGTGAGGAAAAAAATGATAAAAGCCGAGAAACCTCAACAGTGGTATTGATTTCACGCCACAACGCTCGGATATACGAAATATACACTGTATTGTGTAGCCGAGCTGATATTTATAAACGTTGTAGAGCTACGTTGAAAGTTCGCTCGTGTATTTTTTCGAATCTGCATCGAGCAGCTTTTATCTTTTTTAATTTGGAAGGTGTTTTGGAGAAATTCAATTTGAGGAAATTAAATACCTAATGATGGAAATATCAACTGAAAATGGGTTTATGGTTGAAGATTTTCTACGTTCGATGTCGAATTGTATCGAATAATTTCATCTTATTTGCAGCTATCTCCATTATATTGGTGTGTTAAAAGGATTAAATGAGAATAGTTTATGAAAAGTATAGGTACCTTCTTGGTTACCTACCTACCTATTATTTTTTTATCTGAATCGAAAATTCGAATTGATCTGATTATAGTCAATTTTTCGCAAATGTTTGAAAGAATCGACAGGGGGAGGAGAGGGGAAGGAATAAAGAAATCGTAAATCATATATCTCCTTTAACATACTAACTGAAAAAGCTTTTCAGCGCAATTTTTCCAGATTGGATTTCAATTTCGAATTTTCATCTCGAATAAAGGCGGGAAACTTGAAAATAAAGTATTCTATAAAAGCTAGAAATTGATAGGATTTTGATTTTCAAAGCTGAGTGAGTGAAGATAAACGATGGCAATTTCTCTTCGAAGGATGCAAATTCGACGTAAATTTGATTAGCATGTAACTGACGAATGACAATTTCGAGAAGAAAATCGATCTGTACAAAAGTTAGAATTAAATTTATCAAAGAAGTTCCCAACCAGGGGAAAATTTCATTATTGGGGTAATAACCTCGGCAAAAATAAGGATAATTCTGGCATTTTGGTTTTTGCGAAAATTTTCTACAGAGTCGGCGTCTCCTTGTTAATTTGTGCGAACGCTTCTTTATTGACTCCGATGAAGAAAGCGCGCGCGGATCGCCCGTAACGCCCCAACACCAGGCTACGGTTTTCATGTGAGGGTAATTTAGTTAAAAACAAATGCGACTCTTTTAACGCCTTTCCTTATCAATAACTGTAATGTATTCCGACTTCTTATCATTTGAAAATACGCGCCAAGTATTTAAAATTTGTACCAGTGTGAGTTTACGCGAGCTTTAACAAGCTTCTGGTTTCTTTACTCTTCGCCTCTGTCGTTCAATTCAATTTGAAAGTTTTCGCTGGAAAATGTGACATATTCGAGTTTTTTACGATCGAATAAAGTGTTATGAATTTTTTTTCGTGGGCCGTTTACGCCATGTTTTTCTAGTTTTATGGCTTTCTAAACATTTTCATCGTCTGGCCGGATATCACGATGGGAATGTGATCTCAGGTAAGGTGGTTTTTTTACTGTTGTTTCCGGTTTTACCGGGGAGTGTGGTTTTTGGGGGTTGAAAGAGGTGTTTTTACGATGTACCATGTATGGATCAGACATTGACAAATTTTGTGCAATTTCTTTTTCGATATTTTTTTTAAAATTTTAATTTCGATGATTTGAGAAAAAGCTCCACATTGATGCATACTTAATACGTATTTCAGAAAAATATGGAAAAAATTCTAAAGGTTAATATATTAAAGTACCTATCAAATCCATCTTTCCTGATAACAATATGGTTTTGGAAAAATATTATTTACATTTTTTCTTACATTCGAGTTTTTTTTTTTTTTTTGAACCTTTTAAATAAGAAATTTGGAAGCACTCTATAAATTTCGTGTTTTTCAATTTTTTTGATTTTTGTTGATTAGAGGTACCAAGATACTTATTTTTTAATTATTCGTTTTATTATTTTGTACATACTTGCAAGAAAACCTTGCCAAGTCGTCATCTCAGAGACTCAGATTTGGCTAAAATTTGTCTCACTGAAAGAACATGTCATCCAGACCTCGGAACTGAATTTTTAGCTGCCAAAGTTAATTTTTTGATTTTTGGAGAATTTTTGAAAATGTTGAAAACAGCCCATTAGATAAATCAATTTTTTACAAAAATTATGAATTTTGAAATAAAATTCGGAAAATTGATTTTCTTACTAAAAGTTACTCCCCGAGTCGATTTCCACCATTTTCAAAGCTATCTGGAGCCTCCAGCAAAAGTTGACTTTTCTCCAGCACACTGGAATCACCCCAGATGGCGCTGTAATCAACTTTGACAACTCAAAATTTAATCCTAGATTCAGTATGATATTGATATTATTAGGCGATTAGCACAGTTGAGCCCAATATTTGACCTGACGAGTGGACACGTAACTGTATTTTCTGTCCAATTTGAGAATTTTTTATATGCGAAATTTTCAACTTGTAAAGAAAATTTTCTTGTGAAATTGTTAGCTAGGATTTTAAAAGTTACCTACCCCCTTTCAAATTGATTTACTTCAAATCAATAGGTTGGCAACATCGCGTTCAAAATGCCCTCCAAAGTGGATAGCACTTCTAAAAATCAAAAAAATGTTCTAATCACATTGGATGGTCTATCCCTGAAATTGAAGGAGTTATATGAATAGTAAAGACGAAGTTCCTATCAAAAATGTTGCTCACCTTATTTTTAAAAAATGCACTCGTGAGAGATGAAAATTGTGAAATTCCATCAAAACAATGCATGAAAAACAGGTGTAACTTTTTGAGAGAAACAAAAGAAGTCATGTGAGGAATTTGCTTATCTTTGAAAATGAAGTCGCAATTGAGACGAGTAGGTCGCCATTCGCCACAGTACTGTTTTTTTGGCACCATTGAAATTTTACCAAGTCGATACGACATAGATACTTGATATACAAAATTGGAGGGGAGGGGAGGGGAGGGGAGGGGTCTAGTCGAAATTTTTATAATGACTAAAATTATTTATATACTACAACTTTTGTTTGAAAATGTTTTCAGTTGGACCTCTCCCTCTCCAACTATTTCGCCTAACACTCCGAAGATGCTAATTAAAAACTGGAAGAGTAAGGGAGGAAGGGACCAATTGAAAAAATTTTCAAATAAAAGTTGTAGATTAAGGTCCTAAAAATAGTTATTGTTATAAAAATTTCAATTGGCTCCTCAGATTTCACATAACATAAGGTAGCTAGATAATTTTTCAAAATTAGGGAAAGGGTACAATTGAAAATTTTTTCAAACAAAAGTTGTAGATTAAGGTCCTATAAATAATTTTGGTAATCAAAAAAATTTCGATTGAACCCCTCCTTCCCCTCCTATACTGCCCTCCAATTTTGAATATCGAGTACCTATCTATCTAGTATTCATCTTGTAAAAAAGCTCAAGGACCTACCTCTAAACCACTTTCAGAAATTTTCTAAGCATAGGAGGAGAGGGAGATTTTTAAAAAATTGAAATTTTATACTTTATCGACAATTTTTTATTTTGCTGAGATATACGAAGAAGGTCCCACATTTTCCATGGTATCAACTTAAAGAGTAGCTCAAGGGTCAAGACGTATCCCTGCACAAATTTTCAGAAATTTTCAATGCATATGAGGGGAGGGGAAATTTTTCAAAGTTGGAAATCAATGATTATTCACTCTTCTTTTTTTTCTGAGTCATATTGAAAGGGTGCCACGTTTTCCTTAATGTCAGTTTGAGGAAAACTTTGTGACCTACCTCTGCACAAATATTTATAATTTCTATTGATTGGAGGGTAGGAGGGATTTTTCGAAGTTGAAATCTGATACTTTTTCGACATTTTTTCATTTTGCTGAGTTGTAACGAATAGGTACAGCATTGTTCATGGCATCAACTTGAAGAGAACCCCAAGACTTACGGACTTGCCTCTGGACAAATTTTCAGAAAAGTTCCATGCATGGGAGTGGTGAGGGAAATTTTCAAAACTGAATTTCAATCGTTTTGAATATAATATTGAAAAACTTTGAAAAATTCTCCCTCCCCTCCTACGCATACGAAATTTCTGAAAATTAGTCGATAGGTAGGTCTTGTGCTCGTCCACATGATGGTACCACCCACTCAGCGGTACCAACTCGGGAAGACTCGGCAAAAAAAAAATCATATTCGATGTGCAAATTCTATAAGATTTCAAGTTCATAATTTTTTCCCTCCCTTCAAATTCATGGAAATTTTTTGAAAATTCATGTAGAGGCAGGTTTCGAGGCTCTGTTTGAGTTAGCACCACCAGCTGCAGCATAGTGCCCCATTGGAATGACTCAGAAAAATAAAAAAATTTCAAAAAAGTATGAAATTTCAATTTCTTAAAATTCCTCTTCTCCTCCTATCGATAGAAAATTGATGAAAATTTTTCCATGACTTGGAAAAATGAAAAAATGTCAGAAAAGTATCAAATTTTAAATTTGAAAAATTTCTCCCGCCTCCTATGCATAGGAAATTTTTGAAAATTGGTCTACCAGGGGCAGGCCTTGAGCTCATATACAAATGATACAATGAGCAATAAGGCAGCCCTTCGTTACGACTCACGTCAGCAAGCTGACTCAGTGTGAATTCGCTTATGATTTTCTGAAGACAAATCGCCAACGTAAAATTCTTTTTATAAAATTCAATTTTACAGTACAAAAAAAAAGTCTGGTAAGTATAAATTTTTTTCTGAGTCATTATTTCTTTAAAACGCACGAAATTTGAAATAAATATCTTCATTTTTTGAAATATCTTATACTCCCTCGAGGCTTTCATCCGTACCTGACAATACATACCCATACCATACCCGTACACTACACACGTGCCACTGTTAAACTCAAAAACTGAAACAAAAATCTCATGTAAAAAAAACTTGAAAAAATAGTAAGCAATTTTAGCATAAAATTTGACGAAATTCAAAAACATTATTCTTCTCTCGAGCAACGTGGTGGGTATTTGGATCCTTCAACCTACTCCTAGATACGCCTCTGTTCTTCTCATATTTTCATTATTATTTATTTATACCTACCTACTTACTGAAAAAGTGCAATTTTTCATCTTTCGAATTATTTTTGGTGAAAATTCGCAACCCACGTTCGCGACACCAAACATCGACTAGTTCACAAATAAAAGTAGGTATTTGAACCTATCTAAAATGGTCAGGGTGTCATTAAATGAGAAATTTTCAATACCGGCCATTTTTAATGGTCAAATTTCACGGTACAGCAGCGTACAAAACTCACGGAGCGGTAGTCGAGAGAGAGAGTGAGAAAGAGGGGGAAAAATTGAAATTTAAAAAATGGTTTCCACATGACCACAAAGGTAGTCACGTTTGTAAAAATCCGTATAGCTTAAGGCCTTACGTAAAGGGTATAAATCAGGCTGTGTATCGATATTGGAAGCGTATAATTCATCTGCGGTGGATGGAGGATGAACGACGGAGGATAGAGGATGGAAAAAGGAAATTTTTAAATTCACATTTGCGCTCATAAATTATTGGCATTTTATGGTGGCGCAGTTAACGGGTTTCGCTACATGTTTGGAACGAACGTGACGGGGTCGGCGTATAGTATAGAAAAATGGTATCTCGTCGTAGAGGCGAACGCGAAAATATATTCGATGGAATATAAAAGGGAAAAACTGCAATTTTGGCAGCTGATAAAAGCAGCTCGGCGTCTTGTAATATTTACAACCACCTGTAGCAGAAGTTGTAACAACTCCATTATTGTTCTATTACTTCTCCCTGCAAACCTATAAACGATGAAACTTTTTAAATTACAATTCTCGTTTACGTACTTTTTGTTTTCTCGCTGCTCAGCCAGTTCTTCACACTTGTTTTACTGCAGCTTTTTATTCGATATGGAACGGGAAAATTAACGTATCGGTAAATCGCGAATCGGCATTTTTACCAAGATGGAAATTTTTTATTCGCGTTTAACCAAAGCTGCTGTCAGATGCATGGTTTTGAATCTCGATTCGTAAGCATAGTTTGCCTCGTTTCAATCTTTTGATTGTACTTTTATTCTGTGGAACAACAAAGCTTTTCTGGTAGCATTTTTAAGTAATATTTTTTTCTCTTGTAATCGATTAGCTTTTTCGGTAAGAAAAACTACTCTACGTCAGGAGAATACCAAATAAAGACGTCATTGTGAAATGCGTCATTTTTGAATTTACTTCCGGTGTACGAAACAGAGTATGGTAAATTTATTTCGGTGAAAGTTTACCATACCTGCTTATATTGACGGGCTTTGATAATCGTTCATGAAGAAAAGACTGATATTGACGAAGGCTTATTTTTTGCAGAGTGTGATGCCAAATTTTTTTTGCACGTCGTAGAAAATAAATGCTTTTACCATAGTGATGTCCTTGAATTCAACGTGGTTAAACCGGATAACGGTTTTGAATAAGATTTTTTGAGAAAAATTAATTTTTGATGCTTTTACAGGGTGGGCCGGGAGTAGTGCACCCCTTCAAACCAATGATGCAGCTTCCCAAACTACACAATTGTATGCATGTTTGCCGGCATCGAGATTTGAAGGGGCAAAGTTATGTACTCGTCATGGACATTTTTTCAAAACGTCGTAACTTTGTTGATAATGTAAATAGACAATTTTTTTTTGTTAATTTTCCTGTACAACTTTTCAAGATCTACAAAATTATATTCGTGTTTTTCCTATAACTCTAAAATCGAAGGAGCTAAAATGATTGGAAAATGTGTTTGTTTTATAACTCCTTGAATTTTCAAGGGTTAGAAAAAACATTATTAGCTCATTTTGTAAAACACAAAAAAAACTGACAAAAATGAACTCATAAATTTTGTGAAACTTGAAAACTGAAGGAGATATAAAACAAATAAATTTTCAAATTATTGTAGCTCCTTCGATTTCAGAGTTAGCCAAAACATGAATATAATCAATTTTTTAAAGTTTGAAAAGTTGTGCAGAAAAATTACAAAAAATTTGTCTATCTACAATATTACAAAGTTAGGTACAACGTTCTGAAAACATGACCATAACGAGTCAGTACATAATTTTGTCCCTTCAAAACTCGGCGTCTGCAAAAATTCGTACACTTGTGTAGTTTGGGTACCTGCATTATCGCTTTGAAGGAAGTACACTGGTCCCGGAACACCCTGTACAAATTTTTTTACTTTGGAAAATTGTGCATGAGTTCAAAAAAAATTATGAATCTCGATTTTGCTGAAATCGCAACAGGGGGTTTGGGGAGAATTTGCAAAAATTCAGATTTTTCTTTTGAAAAGAATTTTCAGAAAAAGTTTTTCCGATGAAATTTGAAAAATTTCAAAATTCAATTTCAATGTAAATTGTTTTGAATGCTGTGTTGTTGTTGTTGCTGTTGTTGTTATCAGCTAGATTTTCAATGATTCTGTTCTAAAGCACATTTTCCACAATTTAAAAAAAATTGCCATTATTTAAAAGTTGTTTCATAACAGAAAATTTTTCAACTTTACTCAGCTATTTTCAAACAAATTTTTGACAAAATTCAAAATATTTACATTGAAAATTTTGCCAAGATGAATTTAAAAAATCTTTCCTGAAAACATTTTCAATATTTTCCCCCATTTTAACGTTATTTCTAAAAAGAATTGTGCAAAATTTTCTTTTTTACTAAATTTTAAAAAACTTTGCAAAAAGCAATAGGTCTAAAACTGGTTCTGAAAAAATTATTTCCAGAATTTTCTTTTGAACAGAGTTCTTCAAAAAAGTTTTGGAGAGTTTGAAAAAGTGTACAGAATTCAAAACATTTAGGTACCACTGAAGAATAAAATTTTGACAAGTTTTCAAAATAACACTCAACTTGAAAAAGATCTTGTTAAAAAAAAATCCAAATAATTTATTCTTTGCCTAATGAGATACTAAAAATTATGTAAATTTTGCTTTTGAGCAGAATTTTTACCATCTAGTAAAGAACTAAAGTTCTAAAAATATGTTTAAAAAGAATTTCTAAGTTTAGCTTTTGTATAGAATTTTTAAAAAAAAGTTCCAAACAAAATCTGAAAAAATTAAAGAAAATTGAAGGAAAAAATATTTAGAAACGAAATTTTGACATTAGAAAAAGCTTTAATAACTTTCTGTTTAATAAAAGAAAAAAAATCTTCCAATCTTCATGTTCAACTAATTCCAAAATATGATGAAGAATTTTCTTTTGACAAGAATTTCAATAATCTAGCTGCAAATAAGAGTTTAAAAAAATTTTGGTTTAAAATTTCTTCATTTAGTAACAAACCTTCCTGAAAATTTCAAAATTTTTGATTTCGAAAATAAATTGACTAATTTACATACCTACGTATTTTAAGAAAAAAATTAAAAAATACATTTTAAAAAAAATATTCCTTATGATAATTGATAATTCTCAAAACCTTTTTGTAAGTAAGTGTGTACCTAAGAAAATAAAATAAAATTTTTATGGAAAAAATCCAAAGTATAAATCTAAATGAGGAGGAACTAAAAAATTCTTATTTCCAGTGCTTTAAAAATACCGATAAAGTTGCTTGTAAGTAGTTCTCCATAAACCAAATTGATTTATTATAGGTATCCATAATTATACCTACTTTCAAAATCCGCAGACAAACATTTACGAACATCGCTGAACAAACAAAAAGAAGTACCTAGTTCTGCAAAACGATTCCGAATTGAGAATACACATAAACCAGGCAGCTGTTGTTGATTTTAAATTAGTTATTTGTTTCGGTGTAAACTGTATAAGTTGTTATAAAGTTATAGAAATTAACTTCGTAGCACTTGTCGTCATTAAGAATTGACCACTGAATTAATACAAAGTTGAAAATTTCCATGCTGATTACCAGAAGCAGAGTTACTTTGTATATAGTATCTAATTGCATTTCGCTACTTCGCATCTTAAAGCTTAAACATCTTGGCTTAGTCTGTTTACTAAGTAAAGTAGTTTCAACTGAAATCCATTTTGGGAGTTTGCTTTTGAAAAAAATCTCCTACCTACTTAGCCGGATTGGGTCATATTTTTTTTTGTTGAAAAATCAGCAAATTAGGTAAACATCGTCGTCGTCTTACTGAGCTGGGAAAATAATCACGTAAAAATATCTAAAAGTGTTTAAAAGACTCAAAGCACGCAATACCTCTTGTAACGTGCAATTAAAACGGAGTTCATTGAATTTCAAATAATAATTTTTCGTAATTTTTCTAGACGAGTTTTTACCAATTTTTAACGCTATTTTTTATTTTTTTTATTTATTTTTTTTTTCAGAAATTTCCTAGATTTTTCGACCTGTTTGTAAATCTTGCGCAGGTAAGAATTTTATAGATTTTTTCGGTAGAAATAGGCCATCTCGGGCGAGTAACTCGGTTAATGAAATATCACATCGTATCTGCCATGCGGTCGTTAAGAATTGGACCCTAGACTCTATCCCTATGCTAACGACAAATAAGGACATTGTGTTATAATTAAAGTGATGAGAAAAGCTCGAGTGATAATTTAATTTACCAAAGGAACGAGTTTCTAAAAAAAGAAAAAAATCGGGTCGTAAATTTGAGTAAAAATCTATATCCAATGTAATAAGGTTACAAATGTTGACATTTTAATCTTTAAAATAAATGGTGTAAAATATTTAATAGGTACGTAATGGTGTAAGCTTTGACCCTACGATTAGGCTTATTATTATTTTTATTAGGTATAAAATAAATCTTTGGATAAATACTACAACCTTTTGTGAAATTTTGTGCTTTTTATGTAGACGAATATTTCTCGATCTGGATCCTCTACCTACTGTTTTATTCTTTCGTTTTTTCTACGAAAATTTTTCAAGTACTCGAGTATCTTGTTATTATTATGGCGAATTTTATCGATAAGCTGTACACAGTACCTAGTAGATTAGTATTTGCATTATTTTTGTCGTCGAATAACATACTTTCTTATCTATTAGTCCGAATACCTATACGCCTACCTATACGTATACCTATATATTTACCTATCGCCTTTCATTCATTGACATTGAGTAATCAATTCTTAAAAACGTGTCTCGAAAGAAACGAGAAAAAAAACGCAGGTGTTCTTTAAGTATCGATGTGGCACTTCTCAAAAATGCCTGTTTGAGAAGAAAGTCAAAATATCGGTAACTTAGCGCGTTAGATACATAAGTAAACTATCTGATGGGTATGAAAAAAATTGAAAAATTGTCAACCTAATGAATCATTATTTTTGGATTGAACTTTTTGAAGATTAAATAAATTAGAGTGAAATCTATATTATTTATTTTTCAGTCGAAGATATTTGAGCTTGCAAAATTTCACAATTTGAAATGGCAATCGAAAAATAAATCGAATAATCAAAATTGGAAAATTGATCGATTTATCGAAATCAAAAAATAAATCGATTCACTGCAATTGAAAAATTAGGTTTTCCAAGAGAAAAATTGACGAAGTGAACAGAATAATGATGTAACGTACTGAAAGTCTGTTAAGTTTTTGATAGGTAGTGCTAAATTCGAATGTTCACTTAATTTTTTATTTGGAATCCCCAGAGCCTGCTTATGAAGGGGGGGGGGGGGGCTTTCAGGAGCTTTAACTAAAAAATTATTCACACGCGGAAACACACATTCTTCGCCACGGATTTTTGCGAAATATTCTCAAAATTTACTTTGTGAAAAATTGGGAAAATCAGAAAGAAAAAAAACAAATACAAAGGTAATTACAATTTTCGCCTTAAAAAAATATTTAAAACATATTTTTTAAATGTTCCAAATTTTGGTTTTACAATTTTTTTTGCAAATTTCAAAAGTCAACATTTTTTTTTTTTTTTTGCAAAATGATCTCGAAATTATCATTGCAAAAAAAATGTAAAAATCATAAACTTTTTTGGAAAATAGATGATATTCACAACTTTGGCACTTAAAAAACTTGAAAATAAAATAAAAATTTAAAATATTGACCTTACAATTTTTTGTTCAAAATATTCACAAATTATTCCCTTAAAAAATATTCTCAGAATTGTAGGTATTTCCAAAAAATTTCAAAACTCAGAACTTTTTTGCAAAATATTTTACTTGTTAAAAATTATGGATATCGATAATTTTTTTTTTAAATCCCTAGTTTATAGTTTGTTTTTTTTTGTTTTTTTTTTTGTAAAAAACCTACTTAGGTATTACTTGACAATTTTAAGCTTCTAAATTTTTATTCAAAATATTTACAATTTTGGTAACTTGAAAATTTTTTTAAAGAATGCAATTTTAAAAAAATAGTATTACCCGAAATTATCCTTTTCAATTTTTTTTTTTAAATTTAAAAATGCGATATATTCTCATAATTATCATGGCAAAAAAATTTGTAAAATATCTAATATACGCAAAGTTGTGACTTCATAAATGATTCTTTTTCAAAATATTTACTATTTTTTGTCTCTTGAAAAAATATTCTCATAATCGTCATTGGAAAAAATTTTGAAGCTCAAACTTTCTTTTTTAATAGGTACTTTCGAAATGGTTTTTGCAAAAAATTGTGAAAATCCGATTTTTTAAAAAACGAGTTCACAGTTCTTGATTTTCAAAAATTCTTAATTTTTTTTTTTTTTTTTTTTTGGAAAATGTGAACAAATTTAGCCTGGAAAATTTTTTGTTCAAAATATTTGTAATTTTCGTACATAAAAAAATGTTAGAATTAAATTTTTCAAAAAAATTCTTAAAACTATCTTTACAAAAGTTTCGAAAAAAAAATGCTATAAATTCTCAAAATTGTCATCGCAAGAAAAATTTTGTAGTGTCTCTTGAAAAAATTGTTTTTGTAAAAAATTTTGAAGCTCAAAATGTTTTGTATAATATTTTCAAAATTAATCTTGCCAAAAATTATGAAAATTTGTTTTTTTCATACAAGTTCGCAATTTTTAAAAATAATTTTTTTTTGAAAATATGAATAATTTTGGCCTCACAAATTTTTTGTTCAAAGCATTCGCAGTTTTTGTCCTGTAAAAAATTTTTAGAATGAAATTTCTGGAAGAAAAATAGCTCACATTAGCCTATATTTTTGTCAAACAAATATTTCCTCGTCAACAATCAAAAACAGCAAATATAAAAAAATTAGGAGATACAACTCGAACCATTCGTAAAAAAAAAATTTGTTTGGAAAGCTGCAGAGCAGAGAGAAGCGAAAACCCACGAAAAAGAAAAATCAATCATAAAAACCCACCCAACTGTTCACTGGTGTAAAAGCGTAACTCGGTATAAAGTTAAACTTATGACACGATGCAATTTTGTGTGCGAACAATTTCATCGATAGAAAATTCATTAAAACGTAATTGACTTTTCGGTATATGGAAAAGTCATAATTAAATTTCAACGCTAGTTTAGCGCCGGTCGCAGGTTACACGAATACAACAAACTTTTCATCCCTTTGGCCTATTAACGGAAAAACCATATACATCTGTCACACACGTACACAGAAAATCAATTTCCTAAAGAAAACAACACGTAGGTATAAATGTTTACATCATTTCCACAAACACAAGTTCATTAACCACAAATCACACTCTATGGCATCTAATTCTCTTTAAATAAACGAAATGTCATTCGATTAACGTTTTTGAACCGAGTAGGTACCTAATTAAGCGGATATAATTTTTTTTTTCAAATTATTTCATCTGGTTTCGGTCGTGTGGGTAATTTCAGCAAGACTACGAAAGTAGATAAATTTGGAAAAAAGTTTAAGATTATGGTAACACTGTATTCGGTCTCGTTTCTCGGTTATGAGTTTTGTTTTAATTTTACTTCTCCGGTGTAAGGGTATTTTTCACATAATGAAAGAGAGAGAGAGATGGAGGCGAAAGTACACACAAGAATCCATACAATAGTCGGAAGGTTGTTAACGGTTCCCCCTATTTTTTCTTATTTTTTTTCCAATGATCCGGCGTCGTTTTGCCTTTCACCCAAGCCCAAATCTGGGTAGGAAAAAGTGTCAATACGTATAGAACCGTAGGCGCTGGTTTTCTCACAAACGTGCCCGAGAACTTTACACCAATACACAGGCAGCGAAGTATCCATTCTTGGCTGAGTGTGCGAAATTACGACTATGCGAGCAAGAATAGCGAACGGCATCGGCATCGGCATCGGCATCGGCTTCGAGATGGGAGAAGGAGTTGGGAAAAGGACGACAACGACAACGAGGGCAATATTATCGACTGAAGGATAACCTCTGTACTCTCTCAACTTGGATTAAACGTTCTCGCTTCCCGTTTATTGATTGAAATGTAGGCACTTTTTATCGCCCTTCCCTTTGGGGGCCATTTACGCGTACAGGTTTACACATAACCGCACATCTGCAGGGGGCGGCCACTCTTATGTACTGGAAAAGCAAAATGTGTCCGTGCGTCCATCGCCTTCGCTTCGCATCGTTTCGATGCATTTATGAACCCGTCGCGCACTCTCTCTGTTCTTAATACCTTATGTAATCTTCTTCCAAGCTTTTGTTTTCCGTTTTCCGTTTTCCTTTTATTGTTTCTCGGAAAAAAACCTACATGTATGCCAAGAGTAATTATAGTATAACGTATATCGACACGCTCGATACGTGGCCCGATTTTTTCCTTCCATATTATACGTTGAAGGCACTTTCCATATGTTTTCATTTCATACGTACCACAAGCAAAACCTTTAAATTTTAATAATCGGTCCAAACGTGTTAATTTTTTTCAATAATTGGTTAAAATTATACAGGGTGTACCGTATTGAGAGTAAAGCCTTCCAATCAGTAACTATGCAACTTATGATGAGTCGATGTAAGTATGTTTGCCTACCTCCGGACTGCAGGGGCTGAGTTATGCTCATCAATTTTTTCCTCGCTTTGGAAGAGTATTTTAAATCTTATGCTTCTCGAAAACTATAACAGCTGGAAAGTTGCGCTTTGAGGCATAAAAAGGCAAATTTTGTCTAGAATTTTTTTATGAGAATGGTAATTTTCATAACTGGACAAGAAAGTCTATACCGAGTAAAATATTTGAAAAAATGTAAAAAAGTGGCAATACATAGATACATGATATTCAAAATCGGAGGAGAGGGAGGGGTCCAATCGAAATTTTTGTAATAACAAAAATTATTCCTAATGGTTCAAGCTACAACTTTTGTTTGAAAATTTTTGCATTTAGACCCCTCTCTCCTCCACGATTTTGCATAACATTCCGAAGATACTAATTAAAATTGGCTCTCTCCATTTTTTCATAATATGACTTGAATACTTGAATTATTCAAAACTGGTGGAACCATGGGTTCAATTGAAAAAATTTTCAAACAAACGTTGTAGCTTAAAGTGTCAGAAATAATTTTGGTTATAACAAAATTTTCAATTGGACCCCTCCTTCCCTTCCAATTTTGAATATCAAGTATCTAAGTAGCATATCAGTAGCGTAGCCAGACAGGCGTGTAAGGGGAGGGGGGGTCTGGACCAAAAAAATATAATTTTTTTGTAAAAAAGACCATTAAAAAGCTAAAATTTCGTCATTTTTTCAACTTTTTCGTCGTCAAGGGGGGTCTGGACACCCTGGACCCCCCTCCCCTCTTAAATACGCCACTGTAGCATAGTATAGTAAATCTACCGCTTTGATCGAATACCTCATAACCCACAAAAAATCAAAAATAACAGGGGAGACGAAAAACATTCATGAGATTTAAAAAATATATTTTTCTATCTTCCTGAAAAAAAAATTGTGAGTTACGAGGTGTTCGATCTAAGCAGTCAATATTATTGGACTTGGTAAATTTCACGATTTATGATTTTTTTAAAAAACAGTACTGCAGCGATCCACACGTTTCTTCTGTGATAACTCAAAAAAGTTGTCCTTCGACCAAGCTGTTAATATTAACTTTTATTAATGAAAAAAGGATTCTCTTTTCAATGACGCTACCCCCACCCCTTTATCTCACTCCAATCAAAAGTTATGAGCGAATGATGTGTTGAAAAACATCTGAAAAAAAATCATAATTTTTAAAATTATTTTTCTTAAATAATTTTTTTAATGTATCAAAGTTTATGACTTATGAGCAGTTAATTTTTTTAGAAAAAAAATCAGGCAAAAAGTATTTAAGAAAAATAAATTCAGAAAAATTTTAGTTATGATTTTTTGCAGAGGGGTTACAACGAGTTATTCGCTCATAACTTTTGATTGGAGTAGGATAGAGGGGTGGGAATTGCGTCATTAAAATTTAGTAACCTTTTTTTCATCTAGAAAAGTTGATAATAATAGCTTGGTCAAAGGACAACTTTTTGAGTTATCACAGAAAAATGAGAAAAATTGTCACTTTTTTGCATGTTTTTTAAAAAAAATATTTTGCTCGGTATAGGCTTCCTCATTCAGTTATAAAAATTAACAGCCCCATTAAAAAATTCTAGACAAAATTTGCCATCCGACTCTGCAAATGAAAACACTTTGCCAAAACGAAAAAAATAAAAAAATAAAAAAAATCGATGAGCATAACTCATCCCCTGCAGTCCGGAGGTTAGGCAAACATATTTACATCGACTCATCATAAGTTGCATAGTTACTGGTTGGAAGGCTTTACTCTCAATCCGGTACACCCTGCATATAAATTAAATTCTTCGCATTTAATGTACGTATTTCCATATTACGGTGCTGGCTGGCGTCTGTTTTATTCTAAACGTTCCGCTGAATAATTTTTCATTCAACTTTTACCAATCTCGCAATTCTATCTTCCAACTTCTTATCAACTCGTCGTGTTTCCTTATTCCGCGTTGAAAAAAAATATCAATTAAAAAATTTTCCCGCCAATTAACGTCTGAACCAGAAACAATATAGAGGATTTTCGGATAAGTTGATTTGCATAATGTTAAAGAACTGCAATAAAAGTTCCCAAAACAAAGGCCTCTCGCAAGTTTACGCTTAAATTCAACTATTTTGCATATGTTAATAATTCACTGATGTAATTAAGATTCTTTTTTTTTCTATAACTGCCCAAGTTTTTCTTGGAAAATAATTTATCTTGTTGAGGAGACAAGTTTTCGACTTTTTGAATTTTTCTTCGCGTAATTAAAATTTCAATTTTATCTAATTTACTGGCTCGAAGTTAGCGAAAAAGTTGAATTACTCGGAATTTACGCGACAGTTTTTTATTTTTTAAATTCAAGATGAAAGGTTTTTTTTTATTGATTTTTTTTTTGGCGAATGGGATGCATTTTTGAAGAAATTATTTTTATTAGGAATGAAAACGTGAAGAGTAGCAGGGATGTGGAAAGATGGACGATGATAATGGGTGTGTTCAAGGGAGTGGAAATTTTTCCTTCGAAACATGATAAGTAAATTGATAATATTTTTGTATATGAGCTTTGACAGGA
The DNA here is from genome assembly GCA_959613365.1 of Balanococcus diminutus. Taxonomy (NCBI): domain Eukaryota; kingdom Metazoa; phylum Arthropoda; class Insecta; order Hemiptera; family Pseudococcidae; genus Balanococcus; species Balanococcus diminutus. The sequence goes on along the minus strand of OY390715.1, from coordinate 29,161,199 downwards.
TTAGGTATTGAAATATTTTTTGTAAAATAAAGTAATACCGTAAGTAATTTTTTGGGAAATTTTTTTTTGTAAATTTTTTTACAAGCAAATTTTCGGTATAAAAAAATAGTTTTTGAACATTTTTTGAAAGCATTTTTGAATTTTTCTTAGCTTCAAGGAAACCAGAACTTTTGGTAAGATTTGTGTTCAAACGAAAATTTAAAAATCTTGTTTATCAATAAATGTCGGTCTCTAACAAACACTAGAAAATTTCTTTCTTTTAATATAATAAGTACCTATATATTTTTTTGATGAATCATTACTTGGTTCCATGAAAATAAAATAAAAAACTAAACAGAAAAATGTTTCTTTTTTAAATAGGTATAAATTTAAAAAAATTTAGGAAAATTTTTTCAAAAAAATTTTTAAAATAAATTTTGAAATTTCTTTTCTGGCAAGAACCGAAAAATTTCTTATTTTTTACGAAAATTTGAAAACAAGTTGTTTTACTAAAATATAAAAAAATTTGTTTCCAAAAAAATATTATACTTAATAAATTTAAAAAAAAAATCAAACAAAGAATTGAAAAATATTCATGTTTTTTAATTTATTTTTTACAAAAAATTAAAAAGTTTTTTTTTTAGAGGAAAATGTTTTTAAAAAATTCAAGATTTTGTTCTTAATAAAAATTTAAATTGTGTTTTTACGAAATATCTTAAAATTCTGTTTTCAATAAAAATTTAAAAAAAAATGATTTTCAATAGGAAGTCAAAATTTATTGAAATGAATTTCGAAATTTTTTCTACAAAAATTTCAAAACTGTTTTTTTTTTATATTTAAAGTTGTTTTTTACGAAAAATTCAGAATAAAAGTTTTCACAAAAATAGAAAATAAAATAATGTAAAATAATTTTTTTAACCAAGTTCACAAAATTGGTGCTTGAACCAAAATCTAAAAAAAAAAAAAAAATTAATTAGGTAAGTAATTAAAAAAATAAAAGAAATGTTTTTTTTTTGAGAAAATGTTTTTTAATTATGGTATAATTTTCACAAAATTTTGTAAATTACGTTCGAGTCAAATATTTAAAAAAAGAAACGTTGCTCAAAATATTATTAAGATGGACATTTCTTTGGTAAATCATTCAACTGAATATTTTAACTCCTTGTACTCGTATTATTTGATGAAATGTGGAAAATAGATGAGATGAGAAGGGGAAAAAAGAGTACATCATTTTTTTATAGCTTTTTTGAGGTACAAACAGTCGCATAGGTTACAGAATAAATCCTAATCTTAATTTACGACATTAATAACCACACAATGAGCCTTGACGAGTTGGTTAAAAAGGGGTGAAAAGACGAAATAAATATCGGGGCGCCAAACAGGAAACATAAAAATGTTTAACCCCTGTCGTCTATATGTACTTATAGGTACGTTTACATACTTTTATAATGTAAAATCGTGAATAAAATAAAGATGGGTATATTTTTCTTCTTTTTATTTTTCAAAGATTCATCGAACACCGAACAGCTGTTACGTTAAAGAAAAAGTTTGTTCGAAGTGAAATTTTTTCAAAGGTCAAATACCGAACTACACGTAACAGGTGTTTGAATCAAGTTCATATCTCGAGTGCGAAAGGTATACCTGCCTAGTGAAGTGTAAATTACCTTAGAAATGTAGATTAGTTTAATTAAAATCAAAATACCTACAGTTGGTTATTACTTCTGGGTAAATACTTGAGTATATACTTTTATTCGCTTATCAGTGTACCTTTAGCAAATACGAGTAAAAATATTAGGAGAAGGTGTAGACGATAGGCCTATGTAAGTCCTTCTACGATTACGTATATGTAAATTGTAAGTACAACGCACCTAGAAATTATTTTGAAGAAAATGTAAAAATTGTTTCACGTGTTTATCGATAACTATGCGACAAACTTGGGCTGGTAGCGTTTTTTTCCAGTACATATTACCTACGTGTACTAATCAGTAGATTAAAATGGCAACATTGCGGTATGTACCTATTTTGTTTATTTTTACACGTCAATTGAACGAAGGTAACGCGTACCTATGAATCGTGTACTATGTATGCGTTTGTCTTATGGCTCTACGTGTAAAATGTCTGTCCACTCCTAGTCCTATACCTAGTCCTATGTCTCGATCGGTTCATTTGAACGACGATGACGCTGGTGCTGATGCTGATGCTGATGCTGGCTAGTGCTAGGTTCCATAGGTACGTGTCACATCGTGAGGTTTAACTTTGACACCCGATGCACTGACCTTACTGTTTCGGTATTCTTCTATTAGAACACGTTCATTTGTTACGTAATACGTAAGAACGTCAGTACCTTCGGTAGCGATTTAACGGTGAATCGAATAAACGTTTCTTTCGAGGCGCAATGGGAATATGTGGGTGGATCGATTAATTTATCGAATGAAAAGAAATGGTCAAATATTGAGCTCGCCGGATTATAATATGTGGAGTGTGGAGTCTCTTGGTAAAAAATTGCATTTCCTTGAAATGGAAGTCCATAGGCACATAACAAAGTAAAAATTATCTAGGGAAATTTCCACTCGCGGTCCCTGATCTTTCAACATAGAAGAATGGAATTTTTTCATAACTAATTTCAATTTCCTCATTTTTGATTGCTCATGCATTTTTCAAAAATGAATTTATTTTCCGTCAGTGGCGTTGATGCTCGAGCACCCGCGATTTTTGAGATACTTCTGTACTAACCCAACCCATGTGAGGAAAAATTTGAGCACCTGCGGTTAAAAAAGCAAAATAGTCCCGTTCCCTGCCATCAGGTGTTTTTTTTTTAAACAGTAGTATGGTACCCGTGGATAAATGCATGTCGAGCAGGGTAACAATATTTTTATACCTACTTGTAACAGATAGTTTTGATAATTATGACAATATTTTTTAAATTGCCCTTGAAAAATTCAAAAAGCATAAGCACCTGTTCAAGGAGCCATGTTACGTAAATTTTAGGTATTGCAAAAAAAAAAAATTTTAATTTTTTTATGGGACTTCTGAATTTTTTGAGTTTTTTTTAAAAATTTTATACCTATATTTTCATTTTTTTTTTCAAGACATTTTTATAAATTTTTGATAGAACTTTCGAATTTTTAACGATTTTTTTTATAAACATTTCGTGCCTGGAAAAAAATGATTTTTTTGCCTAAAAAAATTTTCAAACAATTTTAGAAAGAATTTTCTATTTTTTTTTTTTTTTGAAAAAATTTTAAATGCCATATTTGGCGAAGAAATGTTTTTCAACATTTTCGACAGTTTTTGAATTTTTTTACAAAATTTTCCCAAGATATCATTTTTATGTCTGTAAATTTCTTTCCAATATATTTTTAAAATAAATATTATTTGATAGATTTTTTTGATTTTTTCAATTTTTTTTTTTTAATATTTCGTGTCTGAGAATTTCTTTTTGAAAGAATTTTCGTACCAAAAAACATTGTACAGATTTTTAAAGAATTTTTTGAAAAAATTTTTTTTTTCATTTTTTTGATAAAAGTAAGAAGTATAAGTGAGACGATATTTGATGAAAAATAGTTTTCAAATTTAGGATTTATTTTTATGTATTTTTTAAGAAAATTTCTAAAATATTTAGTGTCTCAATTCATTCAAAGAAGATTTTAGAATTTTTTTTCTTCAAAATTATAGATGATTTTTAGACATTAAAAAAAGGTTTTCTTGCAATTTTTCCACCACCACCCCCCCCCCCAATCATTTTTGTTTTTATCAATTTTTTTAGATGTGCTGAAGATTTTTTTTTAGTACCACCTAATAACTTTTATGGAAAAATTGAAGAAAAATAGAAAATAAACTTTAATGAAAACTGCGAAAAGTAAAACATTTTTCGATACGAATATTAGGGCAAAAAAGTAGTTGTGCAAGACAATGACCTGCAGTGATTAGGTAATAGGTAATACCTATTAATGTGAAAAAAAAATTTAACCAAAAAATATGAATATCTATTCGTATCAAACACAAATCGAGAAATTCAGTAAAAAATTTGCTTCTATGACAGTAGTGGACTTCCCAGCTAATTAATTTTTTCCAACTTCAACTTTGATCGTTCCTGTGTTTTTCTGTCTAAAATAATTTTTTACAGACAATACAATTTTGAAGATAATGATTTGGTGAAAAAGTATTTTTCAATTTTTTTGATAAGATTTTTGATTTCCTTTCAAACAAAATACTCATTTCAAAATATTTAATTTTTTCAAGTTTTGTTCTGTGAAAATTTTTTTGTACCTATAAAATAAATTAACATTTTTTGATAGGATTTTTGAAGTTTTGCACGAAACTCCCCGGTAAACACACCGTATGCGAATCGCGTGCTAATAGAATGCTACATTCGCATCTATCGCATACGAATAGCATACGAAAATAGCGTACTATTAGCATATCAAAATGTCCGCTTTTTTAGCGGCTAATTTCGAACGCTAATAGTGCGAGAAATTAGCAGCGAATGTAGCGTTCTATTCGCTGTTAATTCGCTGGCGATTAGCGTTCGAAATTCGCTTCTAAAAAGCAGCCAAATGATATATTGACGATTTCCACTCAGCAATAAGTTAATTATTTCGAAAATACATCTCATTTGTGATCGCAAATCTGTGTAAAATGAAATTATGCCGAATGGTAAAGATTTTGACCTACCTAGTAGTGACGTTTGATAAATAAGTAGGGCGTAGGTATTTCAATTTACAACTTTTTTCATAAAATTTTTTGATGAACTCTATACCTTCTTCTATTTTGAATAATAAATATCTACGTAGTATTAGATGAAATTAGAAGGAAGGGAGGGAGGGGTCCAATCTTAATTTTTATGAAAATCAAAATTATATCCAAGAATTCAATCTACAACTTTTGTTTGAAAAATTTCTCAATTGCGAGAGGGAGGAAAGGCTGGCCCAACTGAAATTTTTTTCAAACAAAAGTTGTAGATTGAAATCCTAAAAATAATTTCGATTATTATAAAAATTTCGATTTGACTACTCCTTTCCTTCTAATTTCGCATAATAATGTACTTATACTGCTTCAAACAGGAGTAGGCAGAGAAACAATTTTATTGAAAAATTTTATAACACTGATAAGACGTCGAAAATTTTTCTGTACGATTTGATAAAATTTCATTTCACACAGATTCACGATCACAAATAGATATACATTCAAAATAATTAACTTACTGCTGAGTGGAAGTCGTCCAAGAAACTCAATCTTCGTCTCCATTCTTGTCATTTTGATCAAATCATTGGGATTTTTATTTAAAAAGAAGAAAAAACATCAATCAAAACACAAAATTCCCCCAAAAAATCAATAAAACTAGAAAAATATTCAGTTTATTGTTAATAAGTCACTGCAAAAATCTCAAGTATACACGTTCATGCTTGAAAATGATTTCTTTCGTTCATAAAAAATATTGAAAGACATTGTCGCCAAAATCGTGTGCGATTCACAAGCGATTATCGCACTAATATCGTATGAAATATCTGCACGTTTCCCAATGCGATTTTAGCATACGATTCGTAGGCGAATATTGCGCTAATATCGTATGAAATATCTGCACATTTTCCAATGCGATTTTAGTATACAATTCGTAAGCGAATATTGCGCTAATTTCGTACGAAAGATGTACGTATTTTTAAATGCGATTTTAGCACGATATTCGTTCACGAATAGTATACGAATTTATCTCAGAAGATTTTCCTCGATTTTCGCGTTGATTCCGCATTCTATTCGTATGCGAATAGACCGCGATTTTCGTATCTGCTATTTTAGCATACGAATAGCACACGGTGTGTTTATCGGGTCGTTACTGAATTTTTTTTCCGAGAGAATGTTTTACACCCAAAACATTTTTTTAAACTTTTAATTAAAGAATTTTTAAATTTTCCATTTATTTATTTATTTTTCTTCAATTCTTTAATAAGGTATGGTCGAATTAGTTTCAGGGTGTTGTAAAAGGAATTACTTTGATCAGAAATACATCGAGTTTACTTTTTTTTAGAAGACAAAAAGCTCTAAAAAATGCTCTAGGTATAATTTTTTTCAAAACTTTCACCTTCGATCACCGTAATTGATCTTTGAGATTTCAAGTGGTGATGAGGGTAATGTAATGTGTCACCTTCTGCAGTTATAGGGCCACTCTCACTCATTTTCAGATAGAATCGCGATCGAAAATGAACCAATACGGAACATTTTTCTAAATGCCGTACAATAAGAGCATAATCAATTGCATTCAAGATGTTTGATCGAAAAAAAATAGACCATTTGTCAGCATTGAGCTCATTCGGCTGAAAAGGCACAATAATTTTAGTGAAATATCTTTACCATCACCCTAATTTATCTCAGAACAAACATACGAACGACGCGGCATTCCAGGTTTTTAAAACTATAAGGATACACTTACAATCGTAAAAATCGACCTCTTACCTAACCAATAGTTCTCGGTCTCCGAAAATACGTTAAAATGCCACAGTCCTTTAACGTTCTCGCACACGTGTCCAACTCTCACCACAGGCGTTTCATCGCTGCAGCGTATAATTGTACGAAAACCTTTACCGGTCACCGCCCATCGATTAAAAGTCATCCAGAAAAAATTGGACGTTTACCGAGAAATAAAAAATTTCAATATTTCGAGTCGGTAGCCCTTCAGCAGTATTCTTTCAAATAGGTATTTAAGTATAAAGGAACATGTGTGCGTTTTTACGATGCCATTTGAATTTCAAAAATCACGAGTAAAAAAAGTCTCTTGGCAGGGTTTATTGCATATATAGGCTATATATCAGCGGGGCTCGTTGAAAAAGAACACGTACGTGAGATGAAGTTGAGAATAAAAATTAAAATAAAGTTGAAATTCGAGACGCGTGTGATTTTTTTGGGCAACTCGATAGTGAAGTTTATGGTTTAGCGATTTATCAAAAAAGTTTTACTAGGTCGGAACGTCGCAGGTCGCACGTTTATGTGTTGTTGGTTCGGTGTACGAGACAAAGTTTTGCGAACTTGACGAGTCGACGACGACGACGACGTCGAGGTACCTGAGCCTTTCTTTAAATATGCGTTCATCTATAAAGGATGGTAAATCTTAATTATCAAGTGTCAACAACACCGAGCCTAATTTTCAGTGCATGGGACCAAGTTGGATACAAAATGTTTTGACCGTTGAAAGGTTAACACATGAAAATGATATTTCTTTTCCAACTACGTCGTCGACTCGTCATTTGAATTGTAGATTGGTAAAGACGAGAAAGACAAACGACTCTAAACCGCCACTTGTTGATCGTAATTGTCTGAAAACGTTGCTTTAATATTTTTACCGTAATTTCCGTCCACGTCTTGCTCCCTCACCCCTCCGCCTGCTCGTATAGGCGCGATGATTTTCGTGCGTATTGTCCGATGCGACGCGACGATGGCAGCGACGACCTCCGTAATTATTTATTTATTTATTTTTACGTTCGAGAAAGAAGTAAAAATATAGGTATTACAATGTATTGTCACGCGTATCGACGGTATCGTATTCATATAACGCGTAATAAATGAACGACTTGCATTAATCGCATTTCGTATAACGACGAGCGATAATATGATCGTATACACGTAATTTGTTATCGTCAATGTTTGGCAACGTTGCGACGACAAAACGCAAGGACGCGGACGCCGTCGCCTGTCATCAACCAGTTGAAAGATACTGGTGCATATTGATAGCAAATTCTGCAAAGTTATTACGATAAGAAATTTTTTAAGGTGGTGAAGAGTTTCTTATTCTGAAAGGGAAATGAAATTAGGTACCTACCTAGTACCTACTACCTAGACAACATTTCAAATGATGAAAATATCGAAACAGAGACGTCACGATCCGGGGTTAGGTCGAAGTTTGGTAAAATTAGGAATTTTGTTAAAATTTGGAATTTCGGAAAAATTGTAAATTTTGGTAAAGTTGTTATTAATTTTGCGTAAATTTGTAAATTTTGGTAAAATTCAAAATTTTGGTAAAATTCAAAATTTTGGTAAAATTCAAAATTTTGGTAAAATTCAAAATTTTAGTAAAATTCAAAACCCGAGCAGCACAATCGACAAATTATCGAAATAAAAAATCGACAGAATATCGAATTCGATAAAGTGTCGCGTTAGTTCCGCATAAATCGTGAAATTATCTTTCGATATATAGATAGATTATCGACGAATTATAGTTAGTAAAAATTTCGAGATTATAGTAAGATATTTTATCGATAATCTATCTATAATATCGAAAGATAATTTCACGATTTAGGCGGAACTTTCGCGACACTTTATCGAATTCGATATTCTGTCGATTTTTTATCGATTTTTTTATTCCGATTTTTCGTCTTTTACTAGCTTTTTTCTATAATTAAAAATCATTAATTAGCATAATTAATACATTAAACTATGCCTAAACACATTATTCATGTTACGGTAAGAGGATCATTTCAGAAAAAGTCAAAAAAAATTATAAAAAATCTGCCACCCGTGAGGCTTGAACCATTTACCTCCTGCATGGTAATCCTCTTCCTTAACCACTATGCCATACCTTATCGTTGAGAAGTTAGCAATAAAACGCTTATAATAAACAGTTTAGTACTTCCAGACGTGTTGGACTTAGAAAAATTTTCTCCAATTTTTAAAATTTGGAAATAATTTCAAATATCGTCACAAAATCGTTGAAAAATCGTTCGACAAATTTCAGATTATTTGTCGATAATGTAGTTTCAAATATCGACACAAAATCGTTGAAAAATCGAATTCGAGGAATTTCATATTACGAGTCGATAATATATTTTCAAATATCGTCATAAAATCGTTGAAAAATCGAATTCGAGAAATTTCAGATTACGTGTCGATAATAAAGTTTTAAATATCTTCACAAAATCGTTAAAAAATCGAATTCGAGAAATTTCAGATTATTTGTCGATAATATAGTTTCAAATATCGTCACAAAATCGTTAAAAAATCGAAATCGAGAAATTTCATATTACGTGTCGATAATATAGTTTCAAATATCTTCACGCAATCGTTAGAAAATCGAATTCGAGAAATTGCATATTATGTGTCGATAATATAGTTTCAAATATCTTTACAAAATCGGTAAAAAATCGGATTCGATAAATTTAATATAATCTGTCGATAATATAGTTTCAAATGTCGTCAAAAAATCGGTAAAATATCGAAGTCGAGAAATTTCATATAATCTGTCGATAATATAGTTTTAAATATCTTTACAAAATCGTTAAAAAATCGAATTCGATAAATTTAATATTCTTTGTCGATAATGTAGTTTCAAATATCTGCACAAAATCGGTGGAAAATCGGTATCGATAAATTTAATATTCTTTGTCGATAGTATCGTTGACGAATATCGTCATAAAATCTTAATAATATCGAATTCGATAGTTTTTAGATTTTTTGCCTATAAAGTTGTACCGATAAATCTTTATAATATCGTGAGAACATCTATAGATTTTCAAACGATTTTTTATCGATACGTTACATCTACCGATATTATCGATCGAGTGTGCCGCTCGGGAAATTTGGTAAAATTCAAAATTTTGGTAAAATTCAAAATTTTGGTAAAATTGTAACTTTTGATAAAATTTTGACATTTGTTAAAATTGTAAATTTTGTTAAAATTGTAAATTTTGTTAAAATTGTAAATTTTGTTAAAATTGTAAATTTTGTTAAAATTGTAAATTTTTGTAAAATTTGATATTTTTGTAAGATTTGGAATTCCGGTAAAATTGTAAATGGTAAAGTTGTAAATTTTGATTTTTGATAGAATTTGAAATTTTGGTAAAATTGTAAATTTCGGTAAAGTTGTAAATTTTGATGAAATTGAATGTTTTGGTAAAATTTGGAATTTTTGTACAATTGGAATTTTGGAACAATTTAAATTAGTATTAGTATTTTTCTGTTTAAAATTATTTTCTGAGTAGTATAAATTGTATAGCTGACGTTAATGGCCTAGACGCCGGGCGTCATTAAATAAAATAAAATTCTAAAAAAAAAAAAAAAAATTGGTGAAATTTGGAATTTTGATAAAATTTGGAATTTCGGTGAAATTGTAAATTTTTGTAAAGTTGTAAATTTTGATAAAATTTGGAATTTTGGTAAAATTTGAATTTTAGTAAAATTTGGGATTCTTTTGGGGATTTGAGGGCAAGGAAGGTTCTGAATCTTATTTTAATACTTACTCGTACTCCATACACTTCTACGTATTATGCATCCCATAAGAAAAATAGTTGAAAATTTGAAATGACGCACTCATAGTCATAGACCATTTATACATTTTAAATTTTAATCAAAAATACATATGTGACATTAGAAGTCTCATCTCATCTTATAGCATTAGCGGAACGGCCTATTAATTATTAATTTACTTCCGTTTTGTGGTATGTTGTAGTTATGTACGGATAAAAACAGCATTTGGTTTCTAATATCTTTTAGTCAGGTCCCTTTCCCTTGATGAGTAAATATTTCTCCATGATTTTTATTGAAATTATAAAAACAACAGAACTGCAGATTTAGGTATATTGAGAAATGTGGAATTTATTGTGAATTTCTGGGCAATACTTTGAGTACCTACGTCTTGTAAAACAAAATTTTTTCGCACTGCTTTATTTTTTCCATTTTTAAAAATTTTTTCTTTAAAATGCCAGAAGGAAATCATTTCGAGAACTCAAAATGCCCTTTCCGATGACCTACAGGTTCAAAATTCGTGTCTAGACAATAATTATAGACATCTTTCAAAAAAAAATAATGAATTTCCGTTTTTTTTTTTTTCATTTCGTTTTATCTTGTGGACAAATTTTTTTAGTCAAAAATACTATAATTAATAAATAATATTTACTTACTTGTCTGAAACAACCATATTTAATTGCTTTTGACAAGTTAAAAAAAAATTTTAATTTTCAAGTTGAAATTTTTTCGAAAAATCCTAAATTTTTTCTATGAAATTAAAAAAGTAACAAAATTTTTTCCAGCTATATTTGACAAACTGGAATTTCACAAAAATAAATAAATTTTTTTTTGGAAAAATCAACTTATAATTTTTTTTTTGAAATTCGAAATTCAAAATTTTTTTGAACATTTTATTCTATTAAAGATTATAAAAATCGTCAAAATTTGAAACATATCGCTTAGGTTTCCTAATTTTTCTGAAAAATTGAATTTCGAATGTTTTTTGAAAATTTTACTTGTATATGCTCACCTACTATGCACAATAAGTTGAAAAATTTACTAAATTCGGAGTAAATATTATTTTGTCTGAATTTGACAAATTAAAAATTTTCAAAATTTTGGTTTTCAATTTTGGGGGGGGGGGGGGGATTTTCTAGGTATAGGTAGATATTTATTAGAAAAAAATGACTACATCCAAAGAATAACGTACCTACCTATTCGTCATATTTGGCAAATAGTATTTTTTTTTAAACTTACTGTAAGTGTTTTGATAAGTACCTAAGTTGATTTTTTTTAAATCGGCTTCCAAAATTTCTGTTACGCGATAATTCATCGGATCTCCCGACGTAGACGATGGTGTGATAAAAGATCACGCGATTATGATTTAAATCGAAAAACTAATCGAATTCGAAATTGACGTTTGATAATTCAACTTTCATTAGCTGGGCGAATATTTCAAAAAAATCATATCTTACCGGATTACAAAACTTCATTATAAAGTTGTTGCAAAACACTTCGTCGATGTTGTTTCCTGCTCTTTTGTAGGTAAACATGCCTGACGCCTTCGCGCCTATACATAATCTATTCTGCAGTGTTTGTTTTAAAAGATCAAAGTCCTACCCTTCTGTAACGTTTTCAACTTCTTCGCTCGTGTTTTGCTACATTTCGCAGAAAAATCACTTCCTGCCTTCATCCCTTACATTCAACGTAGAAATATTGACGAGAACAACGAACTTGAAAAAAATCAATCGTTTTTAACCCGGACTTGGTGGTTGGTGCTGATGTTGGCTGGCGTTGGTGTCGGTATAAAATTTGGCCAACTTTTTCCGCATTTGAGAAAGCTTTTTAGTCGATTAAAGGTGTTCTTTTGACGGCCACTATCGCATGACTTTAGTCTATACAATTAGGTCTATATTACACCGAATGAAGAAGGAACGTGAATCTGAATGCGAAGTGTTAAATAGGCACCATTATCGCTGATTTGTTTAAAACATCTACCCCTACGACTTGGTATTAAATTATCTAGTTATAGGTACAGCTCTAGACCAACACTGTGTACCTACTTTATAAAATAATGTTTTGCCGGATGCTGGTGGTTTCTTTTGAAACACAATTGAGTCCATGCCTTTGATAATAGATTTTATCTTTCACATTGGCGGTCATAGTGCGATAACGTTATCAAAAAGATGTCTAGATACTAAATTGTAGGACTAGGTTTAGGTTATACTTACTTAGGATACAACCAGAAATCTTTTTCGAAACTGATGATATTACAAAACATGAATCAAAATTAGTTTGTTTCATACTTTTTTTTTTTTTTTTTTTGGGGGGGGGGGGGTAAAAAATACCCCTAAAATAGCAAACCATATGAAAAATCGAAACTCGTACTCCATTTTATCTATAATTGCTCTACTTATCTATTCCGGAGATGTTTTCAATCCTACGAAAATAATCCCATCTTGATCATAGGCTCGTGTTATTGAAACACAACACGTATAACGCGTGATATCCCGAATTTCTTATATTTGCTATTTTTAGGCAATAAAATTGAACTATCGTTCAACAATGGTGAAAACAAATCCGCGTATGTACGATTCTATAATACGAGTGCAATGTGCCTCGTGCAAGTGGAATCATACGAAGTAACTTGTGGTCACAGATGCTCCATTCAAATTATTTGTTTATTGTGTTTTATTATGGAAAACACGCGCGATGATGTTATGAGACAATACGAATGAAATTTTCACCAGCCACTATCATTGCCTTTTTATTTTACACATAAGGAAAGGGTGTTTTGGTATGTTTATGAAAAACACTCTCACAGTCTTTTCTGTTTTATTGCTTATGATATCAATTTTCAGTATAAATGCAACAAGTACCTATTCTTAATGTCGAGTAGATCTAGTTTTATTGCTGTTTGCTTGGTATTCGATTTAGATGGAAATTTTCGAGAGATTGGATGGTTTTATTTTGGGGGCTAGATCAGAATGTAGGTTACGTGGTTTTTGTATAGAGGATAGCTTGAGGTAAAAAAAAAAGAAGTTTGTTGGTAAATATAGAAATCTACTGCTGTTGTTATTGAAAAAAAATTACCATTGTGGAAACGTCCAAAAAAAAAATTAAGAAGTCGTGCTTTCGGCTTACACAATCAGAAATTTAAAAATTCGCAAAATGATTTTAAAAATCAAAAACCTGATATTTTTTCATGTAGGTACAAGAAACAAAATTTGATACTCTTATCTAAGTAAATTGATCGATTTTTTTTGTTGTTGTTATTGTATAAATTCTGATTACTTTTTTTTTTGAAGAAATTGACATAGACGAGTATTAACTTTTATGACTTGAAAAGGAACTTTTTTTTTTTTTGTTAAAATATCAAAGTCTTTGATTTTTGTGAATTTTCAACTTTCTGATTAGGTAGACAAAAAAACGATTTTTTAAATATTTAATTTTTTTGAACTTAATGTTATTTACCTACCTATTTTTAATATTTTATTTTTATATTATTTAATTGAATTCACTTTCCATTCAAAAAAAAAAGTGAGTAAATACATATATTCTTTAAAAGTCATAAAAATAAACATTTCACCTAAAAACAAGAAATCAAAAAAATTGAAAAATTTGATCAATTTAAAATAATCTAAAAAAATTTATCTTCTGCGAATCTTTAAAAAAGAAATTAAAATTCAAAAGTTGGAATTTGAAAAAAGTAGGTATAAGAATAAAAGTATAAGTGGACATTTTATCAAGTAATAAAAATTGAAAAAAATACGAATTAAAAAAACTTCAATGAAAGGTTGAAATCGCTAATTAATTTTTGACCTCTTGTCCTAATAATCAGGTACGTACTTTACTTCCTTCCCTCCCTTCCCTTCCCTTCCCTTTCCTTTGGTTCCAAGTCTACCCAAAAATGTTTTGAAGCACATATTTTCAATCGAAAATTCGAAATTATTTTGCAAGAATTAATGTTCTTCTCATACAAGTGTGTCACTTCATTCTCCAAAAATCAATAAAGGAATAATGTAAACTTTTTAAAAAATTACGTAAAATGATGAAAATTTCACAAAAATCTTTAAATCAAGAGATTATAGGTTCAAAAAATTTCAGAATAAATATAAAATAAATTCACTGAAAATTTTTGAAAACATTTCAAAAATTGAAAAACTAGAGTATAAAAAAACTGTTGGAGTAAACGGAAGAGGAATTTTATAAATTCATAAAAAAATCAAACAAAATCACAAACTTATAAAAGTGAATGGGGGAATGTGTTGAAACATCTGGTTAATTTTTGCTCTCTTCTATTATCCATCGACATCATACATCATCATCGACATCATCAACATCCAGAGCTGTATACCCCATTCATATGGATTCAGCTTCAGGTTTCAGTTTTGGGTTTCAAAAACCAGGTGGGGCATCGGCCCCCTGGACCCCCCTGATTGGCTCTATTTCTACACTACGTTTAAAAGTATAAAACATAGTAGTACATTATATGCTTTTACTCTGTGACAAAATGTCTAAAAGTCACGAATATTAATTTCCATTGAAATTTAAAAATCTAAAAAGTATAATAAGTAAATAAAAATTATAAAAAAATTCCAAGTTTCAAAATGTCTGAAAGTCATCTTTCTATTTATAAAAAAAATTCCAAGTTTCAAAATAACTGACAAAATGTCTGAAAATCATCTTTACAAAAAATTTCCAAGTTTCAGAATGTCGACAGGAACGTCCAAAAAATGTCTAAAAGTCAAAAAATTTCAAAAAAATTTACATGTTTCAAAAAATCAAAATGTCTGACATAATGTCTAAAAAATCGAATTTATTAAAAATTTTCTAAATTTTTTTATGTCATCCAAACCTAACCTAATATGACCGAACCTAACCCAACTGTCGGATTTTGAGGTCGGATTTTCCTGTCGGATTTTGGTCTTGGATTTTGGGGCCTTTTTTTCCATTTTGGTCTCCGTAAAAGCATATACAAAGCTAAAATGGTCTAAAAAAATCCAAAATAAATGAGTTGATACTTTTTCCTTGAAAAATCATGAAGATCAAAAAAAGTGAAGAATTTTATCGAGTCATAAAAAATGAGGAAAAATAACGAATTTATAAAACATGAAGGGAGGTTGAATTTATCTCAATACTCGGCTACATACTCGGAACTCCCTCCCCTCCTCTTCTACACCGAGATATTTCAAAACACTCGTTTCAATCAACATTTTTTCAAAAAAAAACTTTTTTTCAGGGCAGAGAAATTAATAATCTTTTGCGTAATTTTAAGAAATTATACCTGCAAATTTTTCCAAAAACCAAAAATTTGTAGGCTAATGGCAATTTTTCCAGAAATCGAAAAAAAATATTACTTTGAAAATCAGAACGACATTTCACGAAAAATGTAACAAAAAAATACTTCTTGAATTTTGAATCGCAACCATAAAATCTATAAAAATCAGAAAATCGGAAATTATTACAAATTGAAAAATTGATTCGATTCGAAACATTTTTTTAAAATTATAAAATAGCTAGGTAATAACTTTCGTTTTGAAAATAGAAAATTTTGATTTTTTGAAAAACAAAGTCCTGAATAAAAAGTTGAAATTTCTCAAAATCAGAAAAATCAATAAAAATGACAACTTTATAAAATTCGAGGGGGAGGGCGATTAAAACTCAATGAATTTTTGACCTCTCATCTTGATACGCGCGGCTACCAACTTTTCCCCTCTCCCCTGCGTACAAATATTATGAACCGTATATGATCAAAAAGTCTCCTCTAATACGAGTGCGATTTCGTTGACTTTTATTTTCACACCCATTTAGCTCACAATTTTTGTGTAGGTACTTTGCAATTGCAACCCTCTTCTATTTACTTCTCCCATCCTCGCCATAAACTAAAAGTTCAAAATCACTTCTCGAACGAACACCGACGGCGTACAAAGAAATATTGCAAAAGATACCCCGCAAAGAAATTGTTTTGGAAAAATTCTTTCTCAGTGGAATTTTACCCTTCACCTACGACTACGGAACACAGATTCTATTCTATCGTATTCTGGGTTTCTCGAAATAACGTACGGTTTGGAAAACATATTGAATCAATAACCCTTTGCTTACTCTGCCTACAATATTGCTTCGTGTATACTATGATAGAGAGAAGGAGAGAAGGAGAGAAAGAGAGAGAGAGAGAGAGAGTGAGATGGTATGTCCTTTACTTTAATAAATTGGCGACTATAATGGGCGTAAATTTCTCTTCTCCGGCGCGATAATAGTAAATTTGTAAGAGTCGACTTTAAAGAGGTAAATTTTAATAAAGTATGCTTAGAAACAATAATGTAGTGGGTAACTTGCGTAGTGAGGTGCTTACATACGCGTACTGTGTATTATGAAATAATAAATTTGAAAACTTTTCTCATCGCATGTAAAGTAAAGTAAAATTGTTAAATGAGTAAATGGACTAGCGGTAAAATGGTCGTATTAATATTGCGCTCGGATAATAAATCAATACAAGGCCTCTCTCTGGTACTGGTATCACCGCCAGTTAACTATGGAAAAATAATGCAGCTCGCAGGGATTACACGAGAGAGAAAGAGAGCGAGAGGAAGACGTTATGGTGAAGTAAAATTGTGAAAATTTTCTATAAAACGTAGAAATCGATAGCCTGTTGTAAAAAGCAACGTGTATCGGTGCCTCGGTGGGCTGCGAACTGCTTTTCAGACAATTTGCTCGGCTCGTATGGTAACACTGGTCGCAGGGACGCACTATCAAGCGTCAATTCTTTACTGATAAGAAAGTTTAATACGAGGTGCCGACAGAGATAGAACGATCGCGTTCGCGTTTACCGTTCATTACGCGAGTTGCCGCCAGTTTCAGCGTGTGCTGTGTTTAGCCTGTTGCCTCTTTGATTTTTCATTATTTTTTTACTCCATTATTAGTTCGGTTTAGTTCGTTTAACTGGATGCCAGTAATAAAGTAAAACGGAGGATTAGAATGTGCGAAAATTTCAAAGTAGACTCGGCTCTGGTTTCGTTTTGTTTTTAAAAAAATTTTTTTTGTACCTTAAATCGGTCGGTTGGCTCGCCTTGAGTGTTATCATTGCGCGAAATAGCGGATTTTTTTATTCCTTTCACTGATAAGGTGCTATCGCAGTATCACCATTCACGTTTATATGGCAGACTGTGAAATACTCGCCAGTAACGATTTCAAATTTAATCATAGTAAAGTAAGTGATCGATATTTTAAATTTTACCAGCCTGCAGAAAATAACTAGGTACCTATCTTTGCCAAAAAAAAAAAATAGCAAAACGAGTTGTAAAAATATTTAATAATATTTTGGTGCCTCGATCGTTATCTTGGTTTTTTTCATTTTTGAGTCGATGATGTGAAATTTTTCCATTTTATGGACTCAGAAATTTTGGTGGAAAATTTTCTTCACCAATAGACACGAAATAATCACGTTTTTAGGCGACTAAATGCAACATCAGATGCAGGATTTCCGGCTTGCCAGAAAAATAGCAAAGCAAGTTGCAAAAATATTTACTAATTTTTTTGGTGTCTCTTTATCTTGTTTTTTTTTCCATTTGGGTCGATAATGTGAAATTTTTCCTCTCAAATTTTAGTGGAAAATTTTCTTCATCAATAGATACGAAATAATTACATTTTTAGGCGACTAAATGCAACATCAGATGCAGGATTTCCGTCCAAAAACACATACGATTCGTTTAGGTGATTTTCCCCTTCGATCTGAACCGTTAACTCATTTAGGGAACACCTCCAGTGGCTCCAGTGCTCCATGATTCCGAACAAAGTTTATCTTTCGGTGGGGTCATCGACTGACTAGCCAGTAGCCACGACGAAAATATCCACCTTGTATATACATGAGCAGGTTTTGAAAAATTGTTACGACTTATTATTAGATTTATAGACCATTTCTTCTTCTGAGAGAATTATTGTAACAATCGGCGTATTCTTTCTGCCTGCTTAGTGCTTTTTCTCGGGCCAAGGATGTGGAAAAATCGACCGAGTTAATTTTTTATAATTCCGCAGATGTTGAATCGACTCTGTATAGAAACTCGTGTCATAATTCGAGCTTGAATTTTAAAATCTTAAAAAATGTTTTAAACGGGTCAAGGTTAGGGCAGCATTTGTTTATAATGCTCACCAAGTATCCGAGCAATTCCCAAGATAATTTTTTAAAAATATTTTCGGTTCCTTATTACTTCCCTCTGTGCACTTCCTTCCGTCTATGCTTTCACCAAAACCGTCGAATGAAATAATTTTCTCATGGGTTGAGAATATTTTCCAACTTTTATCTTTACCCCTTGCATACCTTTGCAACCTTTCCTGAAATAAGTGCAAATTACAATTTTTCTATTGTAATTTTCTCGACGAAAGTATTTCCATCGTTGTACGTAGAATTTTGTTTCGATGGAAATGAAATTATTTTGTGTATGAAAAATCGAAAAGTGAAAGCAGAAGGGAAGGGAAGGGTACGATACAGCGATGATATAATATAGACCACGTAGGTACTAGGTACACAGCACTTGGACTGGGCCGCCTATTCGTGGCCCACAGATGGTATAATTATTATGTTTTGCAAAATGCGCGTTATCGTTGTTCAAGGTCATTCAGACCCAGATCGGCCCTCTGTTGGAAATTTCACCAAGACTCAGGTTTAGGTACAGTCTCGTATGTAAATTTCATAGAAGTGAAAAATTGCTAAAAGTTTATACATCATTTTTGTATGTACCAGTTGCAATACAGAGGTATCTACCTACATATTTATCGAATTCATTTGTCATTGACGATGATTTATGATGAAGAGGGTGCAGGGGAATGAAAAACAGCCCTTTCCATTGCGAGCTGAGGTAGAATGGTGAAAACTTTCGTTTTTACTGGAATGAAATTTGATAACCTTACTGTGACTTTTCTTTTTGTCGATTTTTGAAACCTTCCAATTTATTCTTGAAAAATATTCACGTAATCGTTTCCCTCTTCGACCTAAAAAAAGGCTTTCTTTTGTTCGAGTCTGGGTAAATCAACCATATTGTCTTCGAAGCAAAAAAAGTAAAATTAAAATTTTGGCAATTTTGCATCATTTGTTTTTTTGAAAAATGAATTTATTCGTATAAAAAAAATTATTAATCCTAAAACTTCAAATCTCATGAAATTTTTTTGAAAGTTCCAATTTTTTGAGATTCCAAATACAGCAACTTTTGTTTTAAAAAATGATGAACTCTGAACAAAAAAAAAAAAATTAAAAAGTTTTTTACCTCATTTCATATCCTTTAAATTCAAAAAAATTTGTCCTAATTTTCTCAAATATTTAAAAATTGACCCGATGAAAAAAATCAGTAAATTTCATTAAAGAAACGATTAGTTTCAGGTAAAAAAATAAACAATTTAAATAAAAATAAAATATTTCAAATTTTTTGAAATTTTAACTCGTGTAAATTATTTAGATAGAAAAATTTGAAATTTTTCGTACATTTTGAAAGATTGTATAGGTACTCAATGAAAAAACGGACAGATTGAAATTCGTAACTTTCATTTTTAAAAAAATGATGAATTTTGAACAAAAAAATATCAATTACGTAATTTTGTAATAGGTAGGTATCAAATTCTGTAATTTTTTGAAAAATGTGTCCAATTTTCGGAAATTTTGAAAAATTATAGCCTACCAGATGAGACATTGAGCTGGGTTACTTCTCAAAAAATAATGATATCCGAATTTTAAAAAAAATGATTTAAAAATTCTGTAAACAATTTACCTACCAAAATTTTCATTTCTTGCATATTTTGAAAAATTATACCCACTGAGAAAATAAGACAGATTGAAATTCGTAACTCGTTTCAAGAAATTACTGGTATACCTAGTTTTTAAAAGTTTATACAAAAATAATTTTCTACGAAAATTTGGTTTAAAAAACACAGCTACAGCATGTCTTGGAAAATTCGATTTTTCGTTTCAATTTTTCAGCTTTTTACAATTTTTGATAATTTCAAAACTTTTCTTCAATTTTTCTGGGAATTTTCAACTTTTCAAAAAGTTCTTAATTCTTCTTCAATCTTTGAAAATTATTAATTCTTTCAATTTATTTATGACTCTTCAATTAATACTTTTTTGAATGTTTCTATTTTTTATAAATTACTTTTCAATTTTTCCCCAAATTTTCAACAAAAAAAATTTACATGGCTTTTTATTTTATCAAAAATTTATATTATTTAAAGTCAGATGAAATTTTTTAAAATTAAATTAGGGCACATATTTAAAACGAAAATTCATAAATCAAATTAGTCATTTTTCTCAAATTTCGTCAAAATTTGTCATTCTTATCAATGCGTTGCGTCATCATCATTCAGTTGACTGTACCAAAGAAATGATTCATCGCCCAGTTAGCTTTAAAATGTTCGCAAATATCTCACGAACCTATACGAATTGAATCGAAATTAGTTTAGGTATATTAATATTTTTACAGATCTCAAAGGGTATTCCAGAAAAAGTCATTTGCCAATTTTATGCACGTACAGTTTACATATCTGCCATATTTGAGGGGGATTCGAGGTTTCAAAAAATTTGATCATACCTACTGATGGTAAATTTCACTTAACTAATTTTATCAATTATCACATGAAATTAGCTAAATTCAATTTGAAAATTTCGGCATTGTGGTAAAATGGACACCAGGACAGGTTAAAATTCGAAACTTTCTTTTTACAGAATGATGGATTCCGAAAAAAAAAAAATAATAATATAATTTGGAATATTGAAAGCCCTATAAAAGTTTTAAAAACTATCCAATTTTTCACAAACTACGAAAAATTATTCCGAATAAGAAAATGAGCAGGTTTTGTTGTAGGGAAAAAATAATAGATATCAAAATTTAAAAAAAAAAAATAAAATAAATTTTAAGTCATCTAAAATTTTTTAAAAGTTCTGAAAAATGATATCAAGTCAGAAAATGGGCAGTTTCATTATAAAAAATAATGAACTTCAATAATGTAAAAACAGGTACCTCTTTAACTTAAAATTTTCAAAAATTTGTACTCATGAAATATTGAGTAGTGAATAATTAATTTTCTTCCAAATATTGAAAAATAGACAGGCTTTTTCTAAATTTTGAATTACGTAATTTAGTACATTTGAATTTTGAAAATTACAAGTTCTTTGCAATTTAATGGAGAAAATGACCATTTTGCCTAGAGTATTAAAATTTTAAATTCTTTAAAATAATTAAAAAATTATTAAAATTTTTAATTTTTCAAAATTATTAAAATGTTCAATTTTGAATTTTTTTTTCGAATTTTTTCATAACTGGAGGCCTCAGGCGTGACTCAAAATGTGGTTAGGGGAAAAATAAAAAATAGGATATCATTTTCTTCATATTGTACGTCACCATGCAATTGACGTCCGATTCCGAAAACATTTCTAAAACTTCCAAAATAAGGGCCACTCTGGAGTGCACCCTCAAAAAAAAAAAGAGCTTTAAAAAATTATATACTCACCTGCTCATTGTTTTATGAAATTGCGAATGTTTTCAGAACCCATGTATTTTTTCTCTATGGACAGTCCTATAAGCCAACGTTTCATTGAAAGGACTGCAAGCTGTAGGTGTACATATTTGAAGTTCAAGGGTGATTTCTATATGCATTATGCAGAATTGCAGGGTGGGGAGGGGAGGGGGGTTAAATCGAAATTTATGTTATAATCAGAATTATTTCTAGGATCTAAATCTACAAATTTTGTTTGAAAATTTTTTCAATTAGGGCAGAGTGAATGGGGTTTTCTAAAAAAATAGACTCCTCAAAAATTAAGAGATCTCTTTTTCTTCTATAAATAAGAAATTTTCTAAATGAAAAATTAATATACTTGTATATACCTTTGACTATTAAACTATATGGACTGTGCGAAAGCCAATAAAAATGATAAAAATCGAAAACCAACATAGGAGGCCCTTCTTTCCCCGCAAACAAGCGATATACCCATTAAAAATTGGCATAATGCTTATCAATAATAAATCTCATTCTCGCGCGTTTTTCTTTTTTTCGGAGAAGATTTGATTTTTCTGTTAATTATTTGCGAGCGATGTTTTTTTATAACATTTTATATGTTAATTGAAATGCGTAAAAATACGCAGTCATGCATATTATGCGGATACGAGCCGTACAATTGTAATGATGACATCGTTTCCTATCATCGGTAAGTAAATTTCATAATATGAACATGAGATCTCATGAGAATTGAGATTCATTTATCAAGTCAGTGTCTTGTACTTAATTTATTGTATATCTTCAGCATTCCAGCGAAGGAAAATAAAAGAATTAAATGGCTCAAGTGGTTCGAAGAGAATGGAGTAAAATAATACTTATCTAAGCAATTTCTGCCGATCTCGGTGAAGTACATAGCTTTATAATACTGAATAACCTTAATTAATCACTTAAATTAATTAAAACCTATTAGAACTTGCTAAAATCGTATCGAAATTATGAAAATTTAACATCAAAAAAGAATTTCATGATAAAAAATATGTAAACACACAATTACAAAGATAATTTCAATTGAATACACACGATATTATGCCAATTTTGAAATTTCGTATGTTGGCTTTCTCATATTATCATTCGCACAGTCCATGTAGTTTAATAGTCAAAGGTATATACTTACCTACCTAAAAAAGTGAGAATTTGTTTCACTTCTAAAGAAATTAAGAGACTAGATATATATTTGCTTCCAGAAAATTGACAATTTTTTCAGAAAAAATTACTTGAGATTTTTTTTTTCTTCCAAAAATTGGGAAATTTTTTTTACAGTGACTCCAAAAAAAATTAAAATATTTTTCACTCCTAAAATACTTACTTATTTTTGAAAAATGAGTGGATCCTTGAAAAAAAGGAATTTTCAAAAAATAGAACATCTTATTTTTTTTAAAAATACGTCCTACTTACAAATGAATCATGAAATCGCTTTCAAATTTTTGATCGCAAGGATCACATTTTTTTCCACTCATTTCGCTTTCTCTACAACATGTCGCGAGGGTGGAGAAGGGTTAAAACAGTGGAATAATTTCAGCCACGTTGTGTAATTTCACGTAACGTACGTAAACATACGCAGCTTCAAGTTCACACTTTCGGCGAATGTTGACAATGACACAAATCTTGATCATATGATACTAACACATATGGCAACGTCATTATACAAACACATATTTTTGAAACCAAAATTTATGAAATAGATTTCCATTTTTACTCGATACACGTACTACCACGTGTAACCATATGTTGTTTTGCATGGTTTAGTATCTCTATGCACGGTTACGCGGGCTTGCTATGTAAACACCATTTGTACAGGTTCAAATTGCCTGAAAAAAAGACCACGTAGCGTAGGTATTCGATGATGAAAATATTTGATGTGAAATTCACGAAACATGAGGAAAACTAGAACGGCGCGGTGGCGTCGAGACACGACTCGACGCCATGCTAAATTGTTGTGTGAAGTTTGTATGCGAGTTGGTAAATAATTCACCAAAAGCTTGAAAATTATAGTCATCATTAGACCACGTTATTAATTCATAGCTCAATTAATAAGTTGACAAAAGGTATTAAATCAAACAAAAGCGTGTAAAAGCTGACGAAAGAGATTTTCGCGTATTTAAATACCGTGCTCGTCTTTTAAACAGGGTTTGGGTTTATAAACTACCCTCTCATTCCCCTGGCCTTTTTCAGGTTAAAGGTTATGGAAAGTAACTAATCGAGATTACAAAATTAAACAATGACATGTCCACGTTGCGAGCTTTCGACCGATCCGATTTTTCCCTCATAAACGCGCGAAAACATTTCAAAACAAATGAATTGGAAAATATTCGCTGTAATGGGACAAAATTACGAGGATAAAGTTTTGTGTGTGAAAATGAGACGACATCGGAGTACGATGCAAATTGCAGCGTATAAATGAAATTGAAAATTACCACCGGGTTGAGCTCGATTACGTTGACGTTGGTTTTATCGCCGCAGAGGCTTTTACCCCCTATCACTATGGGTTCATTTTCGTGAACGTAATTTCAACCCTGCGCATTTTTACGCTGATAATGGTATTTTTATGGATGTGAAAATTGAATGCCTCGTTCGAGCGTATTCTAAGGCCAAGAACAAATTTCCCGGAAAAATTATTTTTTCGGTTTTTCTTGCGTAGTGTCTCGCAGATGAGGAAGTGTATAAAAAAAATAGGAAAAAGAAACATTTTTAAGCTGGAAAGATTTCACTTTCAATATGAGGTGTCTTTCAAAAATTCCACTTTCTTCTTCCTTTTTTTTTTTAGGAAAAGGCCTTTTTAAATTGTAGGTATTTATAGTACATTCTTCTTTTGCGAATTTTCAATTTTTTTTTTTTTTTTTTGATTCCCCTTTATTTTGTAGAAAAAATCTAATGAAAATGATGTTCTTTTAGAAAAATTAGAAATATCCTCGCAAACAATTTTTTTTAGTGAAAATGTCCTTTCAGGAAGTTATTTCTTTTGACAAAAAAAATCTTTCACTAGAATAATTTTTACAGAAAAAATTAGAAAATCTCTTATTGGAACAAAACATATTCTCAGAAAAACAATATGTTGGCAAAAGAATCCTTTTGAGAAAAAAATGTTTCCTTAAATTAAATATCGAAGCCAAAAATCCAATTTTTCACATTACTATGGAAAACCTCGTTGAATTGGTTTTCCATAAGTTGATCTCACCTCCCTCCAACCATCAGTGTTATAGTGTTGGAAAATGGGGAAATGTCGAACATGAGAAGACAGGTTTCAAATCCGATGAAGTTTTTCTCCGCTTCGACGTATAGCACACCTACACACCTAGCTGGCACCTTTTCTCCAACTTGATCTCTTTGTTTCGAGAAAAACCATAAAAATGTGATAAAAGCAGAAGAAGAATAGAGGTGAATGAAGGCCTGGAAAATAAGCGATGAAAGGTAGAATCTGTGCCAATTTTAGCAACCATTCTCCCTTCCATCTTTTCCGAACTGGAACGACTAATCGATAAAGTTGGCGAAATTTTTGATTGTTAGACTGGACAGAATGTAGTTTTTGACACAATACGTTACATCGACGTGAAAATTAAATTTCATCAAAAAGAATATTTAAGTCAGAATTTCTTATTTTTTTACGAGTTTTTTTTTCGTGAAAAATTTGTTTAATATCGATTACTGATTTTTTTTTTGAATTTCGATTTTCGATGCTGTCGAATACGTACCTGATAGTAAAAGTAAATATCCAAGCGCAAACTATGATTTATAGATTGGATTTCTATGTACAACACTCGAAAAAAAATGGTCCGCAGAAAAAAATTCGCGAAATTCTGTTTTTCCGGTGCTGAAAGAAAGTTAGGCGGGGGCTGAACTGTCACAACCCACGAAAGGTATTATAAGTCACGTCGAGCATACCTTATTGTTCTCCATTTAAAAAAAAAGATCTATCGCGTTTATTTTTACTGTTCAAAAATTTCTTAATTTTTGGGCAGAAAAAAATTTCATCATTCTTTGGCAGCAGAAAATTCCTTAATTTTATGGAAGAATTTTTTTTTAATTTTCTCAATTTTTGGGAAACTGAAAATTTCATTATTTTATAGAACTAGAATTTTGTAATTTTTGGAAGTAAACATTTTTTCAGATTTCCTGAAAGTGAAAAATTTCTTGATATTTTGAAAAAAGAAATTTTTCAATTTTTTGTAAAGTAAAAAATTTCTCAATTTTTGGGAACTTTAAAATTTTTTTAATTTTATGGAAGTGAAAATTTTTTGATTTTTTGAAAGTGAGAATTTTATATAAGTACAATATTTTGGAAGTCAATTTTCTGCAATTTTTTGAAAGTAAAAAATTTCCCAGTTTTTTGAAAACAGAACATTTCTCAATTTTATGGAAGTAGAAATTTTTTAAATTTTTTTAGGAAGTGAAAGATTTCTCAATTTTTTTAGAAGTGAAACATTCCCTAATTTTTTGGAAGTAAAACATTTCCAATTTTTTGGAAGTAAAACATTTCCAATTTTTTTGGAAGTAAAAAATTTCTTGGGAAGTAAAAATTTTTCAATTTTTTTGGACGAAAAATTTTCCAATTTGGAGAAGTTATTAAAAATTTTTTGATTTCATAAAAGTAATTTTTTTTCAATTTTTTTGAAATAAAAAATTTCCTGTTTTTTTGGAAGTAAACATTTTTCAATTTTTGGGAAGTGAAAAATTTCTCAATTTTTCGAAAACAGAAAATTTCTCAATTTTATGGAGGTAAAAAATTTTTTTCAAATTTTTTTGTAAGAATTTTTTTTTTTTTTTTTTTTTAAGTAAAAAATTTCTCAATTTTTTGGAAATTATCATTCCTTAATTTTTTGAGAGTAAAAAATTTCTTGTTGTTTTGGAAGTAAAAAATTTCCCAATTTTTGAGCACCTAAAAATTTCATACTCAATGTTTTGAATGAAAAATTTCTTTTTTTTTTTTAAGTAAAAATTTTTCAATTTTCGGGAAGTAAAAAATTTCTCAATTTTATGAAAGTAGAAATTTTTCAAATTTTTCTGAATCAATTTTTTTTGGAAGTACTTGAGTAATTTTTTTTTTTTGGAAGTAAAAAATTTCTTGTTGTTTTAGGAGTAAGAAGTTTTCTAATTTTTGAGAAGCTAAAAACTTCTGGATTTCATGAAAGTAAAAATGTTTTCAAATTCTTTAGAATTGAAAAATTTCTTGATTTTTTTGTAAATGAAAATTTTTAAATTTTTTGGAAATGAAAAATTTCTCAATTTTATGGAAGTGAAAATTTTTATAAAGTTTTGGAAGCTGAATATTTCTCAATTTTATAACAGTAAAAACCTAGAAAGAATATTTCTCAAAAAAAAAATAATAAAAAAAATAGAAGAAAATACCAATTTTTCACTGCAAAAACGGCAATGAAAACATTTCACCATAAAAAAAAATTGCAATATTACATTGGAAATATTTAGCTAAAAAAAAAGTTATATTACTTATTTGGAAATTTAAGGATTTTTTTACTGAAGAAAAAGGCAAAAAATCAGAAAAAATTTCCACCAACTACAATTGAAATATTCCCGTATAGCAATGCTGAGGTGAATTTCGATGTAAATGTCGACACATCGACATACGTCACTTTAGGACCTGACACGTCGACGTAAGTGTAGACGGCCTGTCGAACCAAATGTCGATGTAATTGTTGACCTTCTGTGGATCGAAAATTACGTCGACATTTGGCTCCACAGGACGTCTACTTTTACGTCGACGTGTCAGGTCCTACAGTGACGGATGTCGATGTGTCGACATTTTCATCGAATATAACATCTACATAGATCGACAGTAACCTCGACATTTGGGTCGATATGACATCGACATTTTTCTCAAATTTCATCTCTGATATTTTTTAAAGCTTTTTATGTCAATTACCAAAAATTTCAAAGTTCAAGTCAAGACCTCGACAATTTGTCAAAGTCCTGACACTGAACTGGAATAACCCTTCCAGGCTTCAGCTGAACTTCTACGAGTCCAGCTAACATCAAGGAAACCTTATATACTTTTCCCAAGACACATTATCTGCGAGTATCAAAACCACTCTTGAGATGTCGAATTTCAAATCGACATATGGTCGATAGTGTCGATGGTGAATTCGATGATGTGTCGACATTGGATTTGACGTCAACAAATGCATCTTCAAAACCATCGACACCTCGACAGAATAAAAAAGTCACCTGAAAAATGGTCGACAGTGTAGACACTGATGTCGACGAGTTGATCGACGATCGACTTTTACATCAACAAATCATCGAAAAACAAGGCTATGAAAAAAATGAAGAATTTGTAGATTCGTTTTGCAGAAATCGTGTTTTCCCCTTTAGAAAACATTTTCCCAACCATTTCAAACACTTTTTGATATCCTTAACAGAAAATTTGATCAAGAATAATTGTGGATGGTAATGTTGATGAATTAATCGACGGTCGAATTTTATGTCGACCTGTCGAGGTATCATGTCGAGGTTTTCTTTATCTATCAAAATATTACGAAAATGTTGGAAATTTTGACAAATCCAACATTCTCATGGATCACAAAAGAGTCAGCAAGGCGGGAAGAGTCGATTTAAGTAAAAATAAGGGGTTTTATTATTGTCGATGTAGATGTCGACGTCGACCATTGCTACACGGGTTGTGGGAGTGAAAGGTCGCAAAAATTCAATACTTAAATTCTTCCTAAAAATAAAATAAAATGTTATATGATCCTATTTTAATAGTTTATAATTTTCTTAGTAAATGACACACTTTCCAAAAATATAACATGGTGAGTAGTGCTCGAATATCTAAAAAAATAAATGTCCCCTCTGTGTAGGTTTTCTATATCGACGGGTCTGATTTTCTTCTCCCTTCTCTCCCCTCACAACTAAATCTATCGCTCAAAGCTCGTCTTTTCATCACCACAAAATGACAGGAGAAAATATCAATCAGAAAACCTTCTCAAAACGATGTTTCAGCTGATAAATTACGAGTTCAGAACTGTGCGCCGCGCTGTATCATGCCACGCTGGGAATGTGAAAAAGAACATGATAAACGATGGGACGATAGGTAGTTAGTACCTTTTCAAAGTCCAAGACGTAGGATTAAAAGTTTTTTTTTTACCCTGCGAGTATTTTATAATCGTTCATTAACCCTGCGGAGTAATTTCTATGGTCACCTTTACCTATGTACGTGTAAAAAGTTGCGTGTCTTGTGTAATTCGTACCTAAATATGGTTACGAAAGATAGAAAATGAAAATTACTTTTACGTAGGTACACACTACACATACGATCGAAGAATTAATTCACGATGCGAGCGAGACGAGAGGGCGAGGAAGAAGGGGTGAAGTTTATCAAAATACGTTTTCGCGTTTTAACTCATTCGGTTGCAAGTGAAATGAATTTAAAATATTTCGCCGATTGCGAAACTTTAGGTCATTTACTTTTGAACTGCGAGTTGCACCGTTGAAGAGTCGACGTTTATGGTTGTTTTTTTATGAAAAAGAAATACCCTCTGACGTATAGAAAGATACGGAATACGAGGTGGGAGAAAAAGTGCACGGAGAAAGAGCTTTGTTTTGCATCGTATAATGACAATATACGAGTAAGTTCGCAAACGCGCGTTACGTAAGTTTCACAATTGCTACAATTTTTTCGTATTGTGCATAAGCTAAGGTTGTTTTTGAAATTATGTAATACGAGAGCGGAGCGCGAGCGAGCGCAGGCGATAGCGATGTATTAAGAAAATAAGCTATGTACAAACTGACCTATCAAATGTCAACATTTACCAGTGCGATGAACCGATGCACAGAGGCACACGATACGAGTTTATGCATTATCGAGAAACGCCCGCACCTCGCCCTCGCCCTTGCCAGCGCTCATGCCGCAGCTGCAGCTCGGCTACTGCGTGAAAGTACGATGAAAAAATTTTCTCGACAGGAAATGGAAGATTTGAGGCGAGATTCTTTGTATTGTGTGACGGTGACTGTAAATACGCCGTAGTCGACGCTTTGATTATAACAGGGTTAACTCTATTGATGGAGTCCGATTCTGTGTCGTTTAAAAATAACCCGAATAATAAGCTTTTTAAAAAAAGGTACCGTATAATTGTCAGCATCCTATCTTGTTCAATTAAACGTTTGTAAACAAGAACGGAATTTACTAATTTATATGCTGAATTGGAAATACGATAGCAAGCTTTTCAATTGGCAATTTTTTCTTCATTTTAATACGCTCTTCTATAGCAATTGTCGTAACAGGTTTATATAGGTGTTTTTAAAAATTATTTTTAAATTTTTTCAATGACTCGAGTACAGAAGAGAATTAAAAATACGTTCAAGTTCTGGTTAAGTCAAAAAAGTCAGAATTGATGACCATAAATATACGTAGTAGGACCTTCATCCGATTCCATTTTGTTGCGAGTACGTGAATCCTAGATCATTTTTAGACTACAAATCATCAGACTAGAGCGTATAGCTAGATCTTACACAATAACTATTTTACATACTTATAGCTAATTAAAAAAAAAAAAAAAAGAAAGACTCTGGCTGGGGTTGGTGGATATTTTGGGAAAAGCTTGAAAAATTTGAGCGTAGGTAATTTAGCAATTTAATCAGAATAAGATAAATTATTGATGTTATTTCATTGCTGTGCTCAATTTTTGAACCTATAGGTATAACTAGTCTGAACTAACCCGAACCCAATGAAAATGTGCCTACTCGTATTTATGTAGTGTTCGCTTGGGTTCGAACAACAAAATCTCTTCTTTTTTTTTGGAAGTGAAATTTTTTTTTGATTTTTTGGAAGTCAACTTTTTTCAATTTTATGGAAATAAAAAGTTTTTTGATTTTTGGGAAGCTGAAAATTTCTCAGTTTTATGGAAGTCAATTTTTTTTTAATTTTTTGGAACTGAAAAATTTCTCCTTTTTTGAAAGTTGAAATTTTTTTAATTTTTTGCAAGTAGAAATTTTCTCAATTTTATGGAAGTGAAGAATTTCTTGATTTTTTGGAAGTTGAAAGTTTCTTTATTTTTTGACAGCAGAAAATTTCTTAACTTTATGGAAGTGGAAAATTTCTCAATTCTTCGAAAACAGAAAATTTCTTGTTTTCATGGAAGTAGAAATTTTTTCAAATTTTTTGGAATTGAAATTTTTTTGGAAGTAACAATCAGTTTTTGAGAAGCAAAACATTTTGCGGATTTCATAGAAGTATATTTTTTTCAATTTTTCGGAAGTAATAAATTGTCTAATATTTTGGAAGTGAAAATTTTCTTGTTATTAGAATGTAAAAATTTTTCAATTTATTGGAAGTAAAAAATTTCCTAATTTTAGAGAAGCTTAAAATTTTTCTTGATTTCATGAAATTATATTTTTTTGCAATTTTTGCTGAAAATTTCTCATTTTTATGGAAGTCAATTTTTTTTTAATTTTTTGGAACTGAAAAATTTCTCCTTTTTTGAAAGTTGAAATTTTTTAAATTTTTTGCAAGTAGAAATTTTCTCAATTTTATGGAAGTGAAGAATTTCTTGATTTTTTGGAAGTTGAAAGTTTCTTTATTTTTTGACAGCAGAAAATTTCTTAACTTTATGGGAGTGGAAAATTTCTCAATTCTTCGAAAACAGAAAATTTCTTGATTTCATGGAAGTAGAAATTTTTTCAAATTTTTTGGAATTGAAATTTTTTTGGAAGTAACAATCAGTTTTTGAGAAGCAGAAAATTTTGCGGATTTCATAGAAGTATATTTTTTTCAATTTTTCGGAAGTAATAAATTGTCTAATATTTTGGAAGTGAAAATTTTCTTGTTATTAGAATGTAAAAATTTTTCAATTTATTGGAAGTAAAAAATTTCCTAATTTTAGAGTAGCTTAAAATTTTTCTTGATTTCATAAAATTATATTTTTTTGCAATTTTTGCTGAAAATTTCTCATTTTTATGGAAGTCAATTTTTTCCAATTTTTTTTTTCGAAGTTGAAAATTTTTCAATTTTTTGCAAGTAAAAATTTTTTCAATTTTATGGAAGTGAATAATTTTTTGATTTTTTGGAAGTAGGTACGTAATTTTTTTAAATTTTTTGGAAGTAAAAAAAGTTTTTCAATTTTTGGCAAGCTGAAAATTTCTTGATTTTATGGAAGTAATTTTTAAAAAAATTTTGGAAGTAAAAAATTTCTTTATTTTGTGACAGCAGAAAATTTCTCAATTTTATGGAAGTAAATTTTAATTTTTTGGAAGTAAAAAAAGTTTTTCAATTTTCGGGAAACTGATAATTTCTTTCCAACTCATTTCCTGGAAAAATTTACTATTATAAGATATGTTTCATTTGATAACAGCGCTTTTCTGAGAGAATTTACTTCCGATTGAAAGAGGAATACCTACTTATAAAATTCATTTTCTGAAAAAAAATATCGAGAAAATTTGTTTCTGAAGGAATTATTTCTAGAGAAGATTATAATTTTGGTAATTACAAAAATTTTGATTGGATCCCTCCCTCCCCTCCAATTTTGAATATCAAGTATTTTTGTAGTATTGCGGACTTGGGTAAAATTCAATGATCCACGTTCATGTAAACAAATTGAGTAAACTAGACACTAGTACTTTCTGAATGAATGAATGAATGAATGAATGAATTTATTAGTGATTATGAGAGGATTCATTTTCTGAAAATAATTACTCATCAAGGGGATAAAATTATTCTTGAGTTTTTTTTTTTTTCTGAAATTCTGATTATCAGAGCCTCAAAGGTTTAGAAGAATTTTTTTGGGAAAACACACTGGAGACCTCATGCAAAGGTCCAGGTCCACTAAATCATGCACCTACATCAAAAATCGGAAATATCAACTGATTCATTGCTGTATATTCTCAATCAGGTCTATTTCCGTACACCGAACTGGCAGTCTGGACATGTAACTGGTTCACACTCGCCTGCGCCTCGCGAGTCGTGATTACCGAGCTCGTATGGGTGGACGGGACGCGCGGCCGCGGATGCGCGACAGCGACACCGCCACATCGCATCGCGCGGACCCATAATACGCGTTAATTAAAAACGTTACGCTAAACGGAAAAACAAAATACTGAGATTGTAAAATCGCCGAGGCAGCTACTGTGTTTGAAAAAAAAATCTAGTGCAACGTTGCAACACATCATCGGCGGTATCGGTATCGTTCATATTTATGTACGAATACGTGTATAGAGAAGGAGACGTATGATAGATGACGTTATGCTATACCTAACGCATGCGCGTCTGCGATACATATTCGTACAAGAATGAGTGTATGAGCATCATAAATAAAACCGAATGCGACACATAGTAAAATTGTAGGTACTAGGTATTAGGTAGGTAAAGGTAAAACTAATAATAAAAATAGTAATACCAATACCAACGCGATAGGATGGAAATGGAATATGCGACACTAGTGTACGAATGCTATGCCTGCTTCGCGTACAATATCGCCTATCGGTATGATACTGGCCCCTAGGAAATTTTTCCTCCAGTGCGTTTACAGCGGAAATCCGCTCATACGTAATTGTTGAAATTAAAAGCGATTGATAGATACTCCCTTTTTTTAAAATACCGATTTACTCGTAGAGCTGCCTTTCTCATCGTTTCTCATCGACGCGACGTAATGTGGATGCTCTGGCTGGAATGGAGTTGATGTGTTTGAGATTGAGAAAAGTTCACAGCTTCACACCAGTTTGGAGCTGACATGTCGTGAGATCAGGGATGCTGTTGTGAATTCCATTCATAAGGATAAGGAACCAGTTTGATGTGATGGTAGTCCTTATGTTATAAGTGATGATTTTTTTGGTCCTACTCCCAAAACTGTTTCTTTTTATGGGGAAATAATTATCAATTTTTTTATTTTGACCCTAAATGAATTTTAAGCGATACCTTGGAGCACCCATTTTTTTAGGGAAAAAATTGGCAGATTTTTAAGTTTGCCTTTTTTTGGTTCAAAATTTCAAATTTATCCAAATTGCCCTTTTTTGTGAGAATTAATTCTTGATTTTTCATTTCGCCTCTAAATACTTTATGAAGTGCCTCGAAGTCTTCTTCCTCTTTCTCAAAAAATGCAAAAACTAAAAGAAATAAGCAAAATTTCCAATTCAAAGTTGTTCTTTTTACTGAGAGAATAATTCTCAATTTTTCATCTCTCTCCCAAGTCCTAAATAAAAGCAAACATTTAGCAAATAAACATGTGCATATTGGGAGGGGGGGATTTACAAATTCGCATCAAGGTATGATTTTTTTTTTTTTTTAAAGAAATAATTTCATGAAATTTTTTTAAAAAATTTGAAGGAAAAAATTATTTAAAAAAAAATCTTGAATAATATTGAAAAATTCTGCTTATAAATTTATTTTTCATTAAAACTTACTGTTTACGAAAAAAATCTCTCAGGATAAATTATTTATTTGGGATAAAAAAAATCACTTTTTTTGTAAGTAGGTATAAAATTCTTTTAAAAATTAAAAAAACACATTTGGAAATCCTCTTTATGAGAAATACATAAGTTTTCGTTGTACCTCAAAAATTGAGAAAATTCTTCCAAAAAATTAATTTTTTTCTTTAAAAAAAAGGAAAGAAAAAAAAACGAAATCAAAAAAATTTCAAAAAATGAAAAATTTCATCCTACAAAATGAGTTGAAAAATCATCTAAAAAATTGAAAGATTTCTTATTCCAAAAAAAATCGAGACACATTTTTCCTAAAAAAATTTAGAAATACTTTCACGTTAGAAAAAAATTGAATTTTTTTACTTGATAATGAAACAAGATTTTTTTCAAAAAATCAAAAAAATTGTTCAATCTAAAAACTTGAAAGAATTCTTATTTCAAAAAAAAAAAAAAAAAAAAAAAAAATGATAAATGAAAACTTCTACCTATTTCTAGTTTTTACTCCTAACAAAATGGAATTTTTTTCCAAAAAAAAAAGAAAGAACAATTTTCTGTCCATATACCTACGTATAATTATTAAAATATTTTTTATTCAAAAGGTTTTTCATTCAAAAAAAATAATAAAAATAAAAATAAAAAATCGTTTTATCTAAAAAACAGAGAGAAATTTTTTTAAATGAAAAGCATAATATACATATACTTGAGAAATTTCCCTCGCCCCAAAAATTATTCTTTTTTAATGAAAAATATTTCTACTCTTAAAAAATTAGAGATTCTGTACTACAAAAAATTTGAAAAAATATCCAGAAAATTGAAAGATATTTTACTTGAAAAAATAAATCGAAACATTTTTCTTATAAAATATTTTAAAATATTTTTACTCCAGAAACTTTGAGAAATTAAAAAAATATACCTAATAACTAGGTAATAAATAATTTTCATCCCGAAAAATTAAAAAATTTCCTCTTCAATAAAATTGAATAACTTTTTATTTTTTTTAAAATACTTACTCAAATAAAATAAAGATTTTCCATTCGAAGAAAAAAAAAATTAATTTAATTAAAAGTTGAGAAGTGATTGCTGCCCAAGCGAAGAAAAGGCAAAAATTTTCAAATAGATTATCATTTTGAATTCAAAAATATGTATTTTCTGAATAAATTTGATAGTGTAGAAATTCAAGCATTCGGGGGGGGGGGGGGTTAAATTTTCTCTCATTTTCAAGGTCATTTTAGGGATCGGAAAAAACTGAAGAAATTTTTTAACACTACCTACACTTGAGCACCTGTACCTAAACCTATACAAGCCAAATTTGGTGAAAATCTATATAAAATTCAAGGAGATGGAAACTTTCAGCTTGAAATCATGTATTTTGAGTAACCAATCCCAGATGTGAGATAAAAAATTAGCTGATGCACTCTAAAATCTCATTTTACCATTTGGAATCGAAAACCTAAAAAAAAATTGAACCATTTCCACATCCAGAGCCTGTTCGTGGAAGCACCTGCCTACTATTTCTTTTTTAATTGAAAAAGATTTTATAGAATTGAAGTACGCTCGACTATACAACCCTAAAATATTGTTCAAAAGCGAATTTTTCAAATTTAATTTAAAATTGTGAGCATAAGATTTTTAAGGAATAAGGAGCAAAATATTTTCCCCTCGTGAAATCGGTACGACTTCAAAATTATTGATTTTATAAAAAATGGTATGAAATTGGAAATTTTCGATACCTAGATAAGCACATAATATATAGATGTAACTATTTTAAACCCCGAACAATCCCTGGAAAAAATTTATTAAGGAAAATTTTTTAACAATTGAAACGAATACCTGCCGAAGTCTCGATAGAAAAAAAATCAATCCAAGTTGATTTTAAAGAACGATAAAGGGTGCGCCTGCCCATACCATTGAAAACGTAGGTATACTCTCGATATAAACGGAAAATGAAAAAAGTATTTCTTTTGGTATAGGTGTATGAAACCCGATGATCTCATTCGGCAGATTGATAAGAAAACTGAAAAAAAAAATTGCAAGAAATCTTCATACGACACGATATTTGGCAACGTGGTATTAAATAAAAAAATAAGTCATAAAGAAAATACTGGCGCTATATATATATATATGAAATTACCTTCATTAGTTTCGAAGAGAGATGATTATAGTGGTATTTACTCATTATTGGGAATTTTCTCGGCATTAGTAGGTAACGCTGGTGTTTTCATACGACTTGTGTCCCTCCAAGTCTTCGCATAAAAAAAATATCGAATGCTAAGCGATCAATTCGAAGGTTATTGCTGCATATTACGCCACACAATAGGAATAGGCGAATAGTGTAGACACAGGTACCAACTACCAAGGTGTATGAATGTATAAGTCCGTATATACCTACACCTAGATGAGTTGATAGGTGCATAGGGCAGAGGGACGTGGGGAGAAGAAAATCACCAAAAACGGTTAGGTAACCAGAATTTTAATTGAAAAACTACGCGGGTCATTGGTGTTAAATGTTTCTAAAAGCGAATGGAAAGAAAAAAGGGACCGTGGGGCAGTCGCGCAGTCATTACGGTATAATTTCGTATTTTCAATTTACACCATGTAAATGGAGTGTAAAAGGATACGTATATGTCGTACATTTGTACAGCGAGAACATTGTTTTGAAAACTACGATGATGATGTCGTAAAAACAATGAACACCGAGACAAGATACCCGGATAATATTCCTCTTTTGTTGTCTAGAATTGCATTAATTATTGACCCAAACTTCAAATTACCCTTTTGCCATGGGGTTGTTTATATTTGTCGTGTACTTGTTAGGTTTCTTCTTCATCGTGACACGCGTTGGAAATTTTTTTCCTCTTTTTTTTGTATTACTTACACACGAACAGAAGTTCATGGCAAATTGTTCATTGTATACTTACGTATATATTGCTAACGTCTCTCTCTCTCTATACTCTCTAGTCGATCTCAATTATCGTGTTCGATAAGGAGGTTTTTACGTACATATTATATGTAGTTTCTAGTGACCTCGTATTTTAATCAGTGGCGTAATTAAACTCCATCGTAAATCCTTACGAAGCCTCTTGACGTGCCTAAAATGTACGTAAATCAAGTGCTTATAAGTAGAATATTTCACCAAGATCATTTTTTTTTCAAAATTGCAAAAAGTGAGTGCATGAAGTGGCATCAAGGCGTCAATCTTCTCTCAAGTCTTAATTAATTTTTTTTAAGGTAGGTAAAGGAAAATAGTACGAGTAAAAGTTTGCAAAACCTTAAAAATCTGTCAGTATTTTTAATTTTTTTAAATGGAGGTTACTGTAGGCAATAGGCATACGATTAGGTATTATTTTCAACAAAATAATAATAATAATAATAATAATAAAATAACATGAAACAAGTTTTTTCTCTAAAAAATTTAAATTTTTTCTAAAATATTCTTTTCACAAAAAAAAAAATTAAATCTTGCTATCAAAAAATTGAATATACCGGGTGTTCACTAATATGTGATAGCCCCTTGGGATATTTGTCGCAAAAAAAAAAAAGTTGGCAGTTCTGAAATTGGTAAACAATCCTATTTCGGCAGGCGGGATTTTTAAAAATCGAATTATTACGTATGTTTTTTCGCAAATTTTATTTCAAATTTTCATA
This sequence comes from Balanococcus diminutus, assembly GCA_959613365.1. Lineage (NCBI taxonomy): Eukaryota > Metazoa > Arthropoda > Insecta > Hemiptera > Pseudococcidae > Balanococcus > Balanococcus diminutus. The sequence continues at coordinate 29,123,468 of OY390715.1, read as the reverse complement.
TTCTATTCTAATTTCGAAATAATCAAGAATTTAGAAAGAAATCAATAAGCAGATGAGCGAGATGGAAAAGGAAAAGAAAAATTTAACAAGTAAAGCGATTTTAAGAAATAGTTGGCTGTGTTATTTCAATAAAGGTAAGATTTTTAAAAATCCCGCCTGCCGAAATAGGATTGTTTACCAATTTCAGAACTGCCAACTTTTTTTTTTGCGACAAATATCCCAAGGGGGTATCACATATTAGTGAACACCCGGTATCAATCATCACCTTCAGAAAATGAGACAAAAATAAGATTTAGACATTTTTCAAAAAAATTGGGATTTTTTTACTTTGGCTCCAAAAAATGAAGATATTTTTCCCCAAGATCAGAAAAGTTTTTCTCCAAGCCTCGGCAAATTTAATAAATTATTTTTACTTTCAAAATGTTAAAAATTGTAGCGTAAAAAATTTAAAAAATTTCTTCTCCAAAAAAGGAAGGATTTTTATCTTACTTGAATAAACAAAGATTTTTTTCTCTAATAAGAGGTTTCAAACAGAGATTTTCCTTCCGAAAAAATCGGGAATTTTTTTACGTACGTTTGCTCCAAAGAAATGTAGGTAGATATTTTTCCCTTAGAAAATTCTTAAAAGTTTTCCTTTAAATAAATTCATTTCTCCAAAAACATGAAAGATTATTTTCATCAAAAAATTGAGAAATTTACAAATGAGGCAAAAAATAAGATTTACATATTTTATCAGAAAAATTAAGATTTATCCCCCCCCCCCCTCCCCCAAAAAATAAGAGATATTTTGTTTTGTGAAAAAATATTTTTTTTTTCTTCTGAAAATGTAGATAATCAGAAAATCAGAAAAAATTCCTAAAAATTTTCAAAATCCGGAATCGTTGAGTTTTAAAGAGAATAAAATTTTAGGATTTTTGTAAAATAAAGATAGGTATTTTTCCCCCTGACTGAATTTCAAGTGATGCCCGCACCCCCTTGAAAAAATCAAAATTTGATGAATTTTTTCCATTTTTTACTTTTTTGGGGGTTTAACCCTTTAAAGTTACTATTTTTTTTTGAGAATTAATTCAAATTTGTACACGTCTAAATTTTAAGGGGTGCCTTCAGCGAACTACATCGCATCGTGCAGCGCTCTGATACATATACGGGGTTCCGGTGAGTGGTCTGCCAAAAACTTTAAATTTGGATATACTTAACCAAGTACCACTAAAAAAAAACCTCTATTTGCAAATGGTGCCTTTTTCTATTTTAAAGGGACAGTGGTCTAAAAAATCAAAATTTCATCAACACAATGCATAAAACAAGTGTTGCAGAAACTAAAAAAAAAAAAAATGAAAAGAATTTTTAATAATTCAATGTTATTTTTTTATATGAGAAAATATTTCCCTTCAAGTTGTTCTTTATTAGCCCCTATTTTTAAAATTGTCAAATATTCGCATAAAATTCATTTGATATGAAAATTAAAAGTCGAGAATAACTTTTTCATGTAAAGAAACAACTTCGATGACTAAAAATGAAGCAAATTCAAGTTTGAAATTTTGTCAATTTCGAGGGTTCCAAGTCATCACTTAAAAATTCAGGTGGGGGAAAATAAAAAAATTATGAATTCATATGTAAAAAGGAACAACTTTGATGGATTGGGAAAAAATTAAAAACTTTTGAAAATTCGTAATTTTGTAAAGTGGAGGTGGGCATTCAATTAAAAATTGAAAATTGATTAATTTGAAAAATGATTTTGAATAAAAATTCAAGAAAAATAGTTTTTCCACAAAACTTGAAAAAAAAAATGGATTTTAAAAAGGATAAATTTTAACAAAACACGAAAAAAGGAAAAAAGGTTTTGAAAAAAAAAAATCCAATCATGGTTTTTAATGAAACCATGTGAAACTAAAAAAAATTATTTTGAAAAAATAATTGAAAAAATGTTTTTAAAGGAGGTGAAAAAAGTTGATTTTGATAAGAAAAAAAGACGTAAAATTCGTTTTTGATCAAAACTATATTTTTTTAAAATCTAAAACCTCATTTTTCATGACAATAAAACTTGAAATAAACGATATAGAAACATTTACATCTCAACAACATTTCGAAAAAGAAATTGCCTTTTAACAAAACCTTAAGAAAAATTAATTTTGAACGATGAAATGTTTTTCCTCAAAATGTGAAAGCATTTTATGTAGGTAAAAAAAGGTTTTTAGTAAAAAAAAAAACAAGTTATTCAACAGATCATACCAACTTCGATTTAAAAAAAAAAAATTGAAAAATTATTTTTTGGAGTAACTGAAAAAAATTATTTTGAGGAAAAAATGCTAAAAAAATTTGTTTTTCAACAAAACGATTTTCCGAAAAAAGGAATTCTAAATACTTGAAAAAAGACTAAATATTTAAATAGTTTTATGAACACAAGATTTTTAAAAAATGTTTGATTGCATTAAAATTTTGAAACTAGGCACACTTTTAGAATGAAGACAATTTTTTTTAAAAGCAGACAGGTGCCTATTTTTCTAAAAAAAGTTTAACATTTTTGAAAACAAAAATTGAGAAAATTGTTTGAAAATTTTTATTAACAAATTTAAAAATATTCTTCAACAAAATGTAAAAAAATTTTTTGTTCAAAATTTTGAGAAAATCGTAAGATACTTTTGAAGGATGCAAAATTGGAAAAAACTAATTACCTGACTACCTATCTACTTATTTTACTCTAAAAAATCAAAAATTTTCTTTTTAGCTAATGCTTTGCTAAATTAATTTTAAAGCATTGTTTTTGAATAATTTTATTTCTAATCATCACGTACAAGACGATTCTACTTGTGCGTGTGTGGTTTTTTAAACACTAATCCGCCTACCTCTACTTCTGGAATTCTAAAGATTGTGATTTGTTATTTTTATACAATGGGTTAGCAATACTGGCATATTTTTGTACCAAATTTGTACATTTTTGAACACCCCAAGTCATTTTTTCGAATGCTCAATGCTCAACCTACCCATACAAATCTGCACATTAAAATAGACCTTTAGTATAGCCAAGAATGGAAATATTTCTCACATGAGAACACCACTCTTGAAGGTCGCAATCTCAACCTGAAACCCGATCTTCGTCTTCGAGGTAGAAAACTTCACAATGGTGAAGAATGCTGACACGGTGTCTTTAGGTGTGTTTGTGTTTTGACCCAACAATTAACAACAGCTTGAGCTGTTCTCACAGACATAAAATTTGCTGAATTTTCAGTTCTCTGGTTTTGCGGCTGTTACTGCGCAGTTGAGAGTTGGTGTAAGATTTCTCTTTATTCGAAATGTGCTTATTCGACTGGGATACTTTGTCATTGAGAATTTTCCACCACGAATGTGACCCCAGGTAGACAGTGGAATTGCTTACGAGCTCTTTCAAAGATGATGTAATTATGTACTACGCCGTTGTATAATATTTCTTCGTAGTCTGCATTTCACTAGGAGCATTTCTTCGACCGTGAGAAAGAGTCAAATGACCAAATGGTGAAGAGAAGTATGTGCATTCGTTTATTCACATCATCGAGACTTATCGATTCAGCAAAATATCAAATGCCAAGATCCAAACAATAGGCTGAGATTAAAATTAAAAGACATAGTTTATAAAATCCTAATGGTCTCGATTCTCGGTACAACCATCTATACGAACTGCGTGAAAAGCTGGCTTTTTCGCAGTATTTTTTTGGGCTACTTTTTAAAATGGTAGGTAGGTAGGTAGCTAAATATTAAATTTCATCTCTCTGGGGACCTCAATGAAGGCATAGACGAGGCGTGTAGTTGATCCGCTAAGTCGTTTTTAATTGTTTTTTTTCTTACGGGTATCGTTAAGTGTTACTTTGTTGAAATTAAATTATTCACGCCGACTTAATTGATTCAAGGGTGAAATTTTCGTCAACGTCGAGTTCAATTTGGGATGTGAAAAAAATTCCATATCGTTTTGACATTCTGCGCCAAAATCGCTAACGTAAGTATTTCTTATCACGCAGCGCAGGAACTGATAGAGCGAAGAGTGAAAATATTCACGTGTACGAAAGTGTCACTCGTTCAAATTATTGACCATACAGTCAGTGCTGCGAACTTTACCATCAGTGTTGCATTCCACCAATTCCTAAATGTGCTGGGTCTCAGATTAGGAAATATTTGCGGAAATATTCAGGCCGGCAGGAGCATTGAGAAGGGGGTATCCTTGGAGAGGAAATTCTCGCTGAATTATTTCGATTGTGGACGTATTTGAGGGTAAATTTTGATTCACTTTTGAGTGAATTTTTCGCTTTGGTGGTTTTTTTTGTAAAGAAGAGTACAGTTTGTGGTGGTGAAAATACGCGTTTCTTATCTACATTGCGATAAGTACGAGTAAGTTGGTATTGGAAAAAATATCTATAGTGTGTGATAAGGAAGGAAGCATCGAAAGATGATAATAGTTGAGAAGATGTTTGGCTGCAGCAGACGACCAAGGCGGATGTGTAAAGATATCTGTACATTATCTTACCGAGATAAATTTGTTAATAGGAGAAAATTGAAATTGATCCGCAATGAAGAACAGCATAAAACGTAGTGCTCGTAAAATTGGCCTAATAAGCTCGGAAATTTCCTAGTTTTCGACCTTGATTATAACGAAAGTAAACAAAAGTGACAAAATCTACTACGAGGAATTTGGCTATAAATGGTTTGAAAAAATTTGCAATTTAAAAGTGTAGCCTGAATTATCGACGTATTGGCAACACTGATTGCATTGACGAGTACGTATTTACGTATTTGGCGGCAAAATGATTTCATATCACGCAACGACGCGCGCATTATTGGTTGATAATAGCAACTGTAGTCATGGTAACGGTGTGCTGCGTTTTGCAGTCTTTCAGCTGACTGATAAGAAAAGCAGCAACAATTGATTTAAATTTGTTCGATAACGCGGTCAAATTTTACAAATACGTGTGTCGCTTTTTCACTGAACGAAATTTTTAACCCATTGGTCCAAAATAACAAGTATGCAGGGTGTCTGGGGAACACTGTATAAAACTTTGAATTTGGTTACAGCTGGGTACCATTAAGAAAACACTTTATATGCACATGGTGCCTATCTCAAAAATTGAAGGGGCTGGGAAAATTTGACAAATAAAATTGAGAAAAAAAATTTTCGATTAGGTATTTGGGTAGTACTAGAAAAATACACATTCATTACCAACATTTTTTGCCTATCTCAAAAATTAAAGAGGCAGGGGAAAATTTGACAAATAAAATTGAGGATATTTTTTTTGGTTGGTATATTGGTAGTACTAAAAAAAATACATATTTTTTATTCTTAACATTTTTTGCTCAAGTTGAAAAATGAAGGCGCTATCGAGCTTTTTAATTTTAAAAATGAATGAATAATGGTAACACTGCGCTATAAGAAATTTCTGAAGCAATCAAGAGATAGTACTTTGAAAAATCAAAAAAAATTCTAATTACAATGAAGTGTCTATCTTTGAAATTAAATGAGTCATAGCAAAAAGAAATCACATGTCAAAAAATTTGCCTAGCTCAAATTATGAAGGGGTCCGGTGAGAATTGAAAATCGTGAGATTCCTCTCACCAGTGCATCCAATAGATGTAACTTTTTGAGAGGGACAAAAAAAGTAATGTGATGAATTTGCCTATTTTTGAAAATGAAGGCGCTAGGGGGCCTCAAAGTTCTGAAATTTCAATCTTTATTGGTCTGTAGCGCCTTCATTTTCGAACTTATGAAAAAAATGGCAAGAGTAAAAAATACTGATTTTTCTTAGTACTATCCGTATGTTTGAACAAAAATTTATTTTTGTTTTATTTTCCGCTGTCCCTTCAATTTTTGAGATAGGCACTATATGTACATATATACAGGGTGTCCCGTCACCAGTTAACACCCCTTCACCAGCGATATAGTCAACTCAAACTAAGCTCATGTACGCATGTTTGCCGACCCTGTGAATTGAAGGGGCAGAGATATGCTGAACTGAAAATTTTTTATTTTCAGTTTTGTTTCAGATTTTTAACCATGCGTCACTCGACAATCGAGATAGGTAGAAAGTTGCACTTTGCGGCGTTGAAAAGGAAATTTTGTGTAGAATTTTTTAGTGGGGTTGATAATTGTATTAGGTGATCAGGGGGGTCTGTACTGTATTTAATATCTAAAAAAACGTGTCCAAAAATTGAGATTTTTTTGTAATTTTTGAGGAAATCTCAAAAAAGTTTCATCATTTGGTATTATTATTATGATTTGCCTTACATGAAAAAAGTTCGACCTTTCGAATGCCGCAAACCGGACTCTTCTATCTCACTTGGTTAAAAAGTTATAGCAATTTCAATTTCGAAATCGAGACAGAAAAAAAATCAATTTATTTTTCATTTTTTTAAATTTCCAATTATTTTAATTTTTGGAACTTGATACCTATCGTAACTAATAATTTTGAGCGAAACTCGACGTTAAAGATGAATTAAAGAACATTTCGGTAAATTTTTTTTTTGTTGAAAAAATAATTTTTTGTTTTTCAGTCTTGATTTTGAAATTGAAATGGCTATAACTTTTTAACCAAGTGAGATAGAAGAGTCCGATTTGCGGCATTCGAAAGGTCGAACTTTTTTCATGTAAGGCAAATCATAATAATAATACCAAATGATGAAACTTTTTTGAGATTTCCTCAAAAATTGCAAAAAAATCTCAATTTTTGGACACGTTTTTTTAGATATTCAATACAGTACAGACCCCCCTGATCACCTAATACAATTATCAATCACACTAAAAAATTCTACACAAAATTTCCTTTTCAACGCCGCAAAGTGCAACTTTCTACCTATCTCGATTGTCGAGTGACGCATGGTTAAAAATCTGAAACAAAACTGAAAATAAAAAATTTTCAGTTCAGCATATCTCTGCCCCTTCAATTCACAGGGTCGGCAAACATGCGTACATGAGCTTAGTTTGAGTTGACTATATCGCTGGTGAAGGGGTGTTAACTGGTGTCGGGACACCCTGTATATATGTAGAGGTTTTTCTCAGTGGTACCCGGGTGGTTGGGAAAATACATTACACGTAGATTCCTCTTCACCTCCTCCTCCTCCCCCTCCTCACTTCTTCAGTCCTACTCTGTAAAAAAAATTAATGGCCAAGTTGACAGGATCTGAGGATCAGTTGACTCGAACACGAATTAGAGAAAAATTTATACAATGAAGTCATCATAATTTTACCACAACAGCACACGCGTGGACTCTTTCCCTTTTTGAGAGTTCACACGAAGCATGACTGCATGCCACATATCAATACACCATATAGGCGTGCTCATGTATACGTTTAAGTGGGTCTTATGTATAAAAAATTATAATTCGACGTTGAGTACCAGGATCAACGAAAGTTGCAAAATGTAATAGGTGAAAATACGATATAAGCCCATTGAGAAAAACTTCCCCTCACTAGGCCACTGGAGTGGGATCATTTAAGAAGCTTTCATACATGATGAAAAGTCCCATTGAGAGAATACTTTTGAATTGTTCGAGAAACTTTCACCAACTAACGAGATAAACTTGTCAACACGAGGCGAAAACATCATGAATTTCGTTAAACATCCATCTCGTCAATATAAGTAACTTTGACCCTGTAGCCTCGAAACGATGGAGAAGTTTTTAGCTATACCTATAGAAAATTTTACAAGTTTTTTCCACGTTGCCTTTTTTTCTGTGTAAAACAACTTGCCACGGGGTTCCTAGGTTTTTTTTATTCAATGTCGATTTCTTTTTTGTACGCTTAATGAGATGGGTAATTAAGTAATTAGGTGTTTAATGTTTTTGAAATTATTGTTTCAGATATTGGAAGATTTCAAAGATAATACGACGTGGAATAGTGAAGTATCCGAGGAAGGGAGGAAAGAAGGCAGTTGGTATAGATTTTTATCTGCAGCTAGAGGAATGTTACATCAGTATACTGGTCAACAATATTCGAATATCAACGGCCATTACTCCCCCTTGAATAGTTGTTCGCAATTAGTGCAGCAAACTTATTCGCAGGTAATTGATTGACTTTTATGATGGTAATTTTTAGATTCTGGATGCTCTCACTTTCTTTCTGCATCATTCAAATTTTGAGAAAAAAAAATTATTTGGAATTTTTTTCAAATAAATGTATTATATAAATTATTTTTTTCGATCACTGCTTCTTCAAATATGGAGTAGAGGAAAATTTGAAAAAAAAAAAATTGTCTTTGTCTCGATCATATAAACCAAAAAAAATCTAAATTCAGTAAAAAATAAACTTTCATACAAAACTTCCCTCTCCCCATCACACGACGCGAAAAAAACTCGTACCTACATGAAAATCAAACCCAAACCGCGAGACTCTATAATGGGTAAAGTTAAACAAATCGTATGTATAAGTTTCGCAAACGTGAACATTCCAAATCGGCATAAAACAACCTGTAACCCTCGGTACATTTTTAAGCCCTTAATGAAAACATAACCATAAGACGAAGAGCTAATTAAATGACAGTTAGAAATTTTCCTCGATAATATAAATTGACAATAATTTCATTTCAATCGAGTTAGAAATAGATTCGTTTACGTTTGTATCGTTTAAAGAAAAAAGTTTGTTATAGATTTTTAACTCGTCTTATTTTCATTTTCTTTTTCAACAGACGTCAAAAATTACGAAAATTAATGACTGCGATTCGGAACAAAGTGGTTATTTTAATGAAGAGAAATTTTCACCGAATGAATCGGAAGAGAGCCAAACGCAGCGTTTCGAAGCGAAAGAATTATTACAAAGTTGCGAATCCAGTAAAGAATTGGTTCCCGATACCACCGAATTGTACGAGCGAACAGTTCAAGATAAATGTGATAATGAAACTAGTCAGATGATAAATGATGAACAAAATAATAATGTACAAAAGTCACAAATCAAAAGCGAACCTTTCAATTACCAGAAATATACCGCTGCTAGTGAGGTTTGTATCTATATTATTTATTCGTTTACGTGTTGGTAATCTTAACGAAACAATTTTTAAAAACAATTACATTACGACTATGGTGAAGAATTAGCTCCTTCAAATCTCAGTGTAGGCAAATTTATCTACATGCGTGTCGTTTGAGTTTTTACGTTTTTTTTTTTTTTTTTTTTTTTTTTTTCAATTTGATTTTAAATTGAACAAACATCCCTACCAAACGATAAAGCAAGTAAATTGGAGAAAATTGTTCTGAGATTTTTTTTTCAAAAACTCAGATTTTGAAAAAATTTTCCAAAAAAATTGTTCATTCCAAAAAACATTAATTAAGGATGTTTCAAATAAATAATTTAGATGATTCCGGAAAAAAGAAAAAAAAAGAAATTTATGTAAAACGTTTTCCTACAAAATTTTGAAAAATTGTTCTTAACAGAAGTGTATAACAAATTTTTTTCAAAAAATCTTCAAAAAGTTAAAAATTTGAATTCTATAAGAAAAATGAAGAAAATTGACTTTCCAAAATTTATAATTCTTTGTCGACAAAATTTCTAAAAATTCCAAAACTCGGACTTCAAAAAAAAAAAAAAAATCAAAAAAATTGATTTTAAATGTATTTTTTCAACATTAAAAAAACTTTTTGCCAACAAAATTGAAAAAATGGCTATGACCAAAACGAAATTCAATTCCTATTTTAAAAAAATTATTCAACTTTTAAAAAAAAAAACTTCAAAATTTATCCCGATTTTTTTAAAAATTTGAAATCATTTTGCAAACAAATTTTTACAAAATTTGTAAAAATGCTAAAAATACACTTGATTTTGAAACAGTTTTTTTTTTAAAAGTGAATTGTCTTCAAAAAAAATTAAAAAATTGAAATAACGTATTTGCATTCTAGAAAATTTTCAAAAAAAAATGACACCTACTTAATTCATTTCAAAAAATGGAAAATGGAAAGTGATTTTCCAAATCGTTTTTTGATTTAAAAAAAAAAGGGTTGTTTTCCAACAAAATACAAAAAGGATGTTTTACAATCAAATTTTTGGATAAAAGTTTAACGTTCTACCCCCTCCCCCTCCCCCTCCCCCTCCACCCAATGAAAAAATATTCGATTTCATTATTTTGATTTTTTTCTGAAAAAATAAAAATATTACCTATATCAAAAAAAAAAAAAAATCAAAATTTCATTTTTTTATCAAAATTTATTTTTAAACGAGTTTTTAGTAATTATTGTCCTTCGCAAAAATTTTGAGGAAAAAATTTTTAAACTCCATTTTAAATCGAAATATGCTCGTGTGCAGTTGTGCTCGTGGGCAATTGTGCTCGTGAGCAATTGTGCTCGTGAGCAATTGTGTCCGTGAGCATGGTGATCAGTGCTCGTGAGCAGTTGTGCTCGTGAGCAATTGTGCTCGTGAGCAATTGTGCTCGTGAGCCATTGTGCTCGTGAGCAATTATGCTCGTGAGCACGGTGTTGCATATTTTATGAAATGGTTTTCAACTTGAAAAAAATTTTACAAAATTTTCCACTAAATTTTATATTTAAAAAAAATTAATAAAAAATATACAGGGTGTCTCGTCACCAGTTAACACCCCTTCACCAGCGATATAGTCAACTCAAACTAAGCTCATGTATGCATGTTTGCCGACCCTATGAATTGAAGGGGCAAAGATATGCTCAACTGAAAATTTTTCTTTTTCAGTTTCGTTTCAGATTTCTAACCATGCGTTACTCGATAACCGGGATAGGTACAAAGTTGCGCTTTGCGGCGTTGGAAAGGGAATTTTGTGTAGAATTTTTTAGTGGGGTCGATCATTGTACTAAGTAATCAGGGAGGTCTGTACTGCATTAATTATCTTAAAAAACGTGTTCAAAAATTGTGACATTTTTGCAATTTTTGAGGAAATCTCAAAAAAGTTTCATCATTTGGTATTATTATTATGACTGGTCTCAAATGAAAAAAGTTCGACCTTTTGAATGCCGCAAACCAGACTCTTCTATCTCACTTGGTTGAAAAGTTATAGCAGTTTCAATTTCAAAATCAGGTCTGAAAAAAAATAAATAAAAAAATTCAAAAAAATTTTTTTTTCTGAAATGTGGTTTAATTTATTTTAAACATCGAGTTTCACTCAAATTAATCACTTATGTTAGTTATCAAGTTCCAAAAATAACATAAATAAAAATTTTAAAAAAATTAATTTTTTTTCTGCTAAGATTTTGAAATTGAAATTGCTATAACTTTTCAACCAAGTGAGATAGAAGAGTCTGGTTTGCGGCATTCATAAGGTCGAACTTTTTTCATCTAAGACAAGTCATAATAATAATACCAAATGATGAAACTTTTTTGAGATTTCCTCAAAAATTGCAAAAATGTCACAATTTTTGAACACGTTTTTTAAGATAATTAATGCAGTACAGACCTCCCTGATTACTTAGTACAATGATCGACCCCACTAAAAAATTCTACACAAAATTCCCTTTATTCCAACGCCGCAAAGCGCAACTTTCTACCTATCTCGGTTATCGAGTAACGCATGGTTAAAAATCTGAAACGAAACTGAAAAAGGAAAATTTTCAGTTGAGCATATCTTTGCCCCTTCAATTCATAGGGTCGGCAAACATGCATACATGAGCTTAGTTTGAGTTGACTATATCGTTGGTGAAGGGGTGTTAACTGGTGACGAGACACCCTGTATTTCTAAACCTTTAAATAAAAAATGTTAAAACATGAATCCAAACTAAATTTTAAAAAAATTCATATGTTACAAAATTTGAAAATGAAGTTTTCACAATTTATATTCAACAACAGAACTATTTAAAAAAGTTCAAAACAAAAAAGTTTTTTCTAGAAATTTTGAAAAAATATGTCCATCATGAAACAAATTTTTGAAAAAATATTCTTCAACTTTTTTTTAAATAAAAAATATTCAAACACATTTAAAAAAAAAAGATGATTAATGATTTTTTTTAAATGTTAAAATCCAATTTTGATCCGAGTTTTTGAAGAATTGTTTTGGAACAGAATTTTTTGAAACAGAATTTTTGCAAGTCTGAAATTTTACAACAAAAAAAATCAAAAAATTTGAAATAATTGCTTACAAAAAATTTTTCAACCCGAGTTGAAAGTCCCTGTTTTAAAAAAAAATGGAAACTTTTTTCATCACTGAACAAAAATCAATAAAATTTTGATTTCAACCGAATTCAAAGTGTTTTGGAACAAAATTTTAACAAAATTGTTTCGAGAGAAAATTTTCAAAAAATCACTTAAAAATTTCAACAACGATTTAAAGACAATTTTTTTTTTGTTGTTGCAGGAAAACGATATTCTACCATTTATAGATTTAGACATGGAAACCATTATAAACGCGCCCGTTAACGAAAACGAAGAGTACAAGCAAAAGTTACAAAGCACCGCGAACGAGATAAATAAAATCTGCGATGAAAACGAGTCGAGCTTTCGTCTGCCGGGCTTCCACCAAGCATTCGGTTCGACGGAGATCGGACGCTACGTACACCAGAAAGATTTCATCGAACAAACGGCCACCCAATCTATAATAATGCATCAAAGTAAAACGATGATGCTCCAATGCCAAACGACCATCAATGGCGTTCCGAATGGTTTAAGTAGTCCTAAAATGAAATCTCGAGGTTGTAGCAAGAGGATAAAACCACCGATTGAAACGAATACGAGACCGGCACCGTGTTGGAATTACGAACACGAGGCCGATTCGCCATCGCCGGCGGTATGTGCGCCGCCACCAAATGGCAGCTATTACAAGAGAAAAGACATGAGACGAGCTAAACCGAACCAGCAAAACTGCGAGAATAATTCTTCGGTAGGGTATTATCCGACAGACGAGTATTATAATTGTTCGTCACCGTATTACGGTGGTTGTTCGGATTACCCGAATTGCGAGTATTACCGGTATCAGCAGAATTCGCATTCGCATTCTCATTCGCAGTATCAAAATTACCCTAATAACGCTTCGTACAACACGCATACGCATTCTAATTACAATGTGAATAATTATACGGAAGAACATAGTCAAAGGTTGTCGTCGTATAGTTCTTCATCGATGTCTTCTTATAACCATAGTCAAAATTGGGGCCGAGGCGAAAGGTTCTTCCCGTACGCCGAACAGTTCCCGTCCTATAACCGATACAGACAGAATAGCTCTTCGCCGTATTATGGACAATTCGTTCCGCCTAATCAGCACATGCAGTCGCAGCAGTCGTTCAATTACGGCTATAATTCGTACCCTCCTGTACCTAATTATAATTATTTTTAAATTTTTAATTTTTATTAATCGTTTTGCCCCCAATTTTTTTCCAATATTTTATTCCTTTTTTAAAGATGACAGATACGCGGCGTATCCATGATTGTGTTCCTAATTCCTATGTACAGGGTGTTCCAGAAGCAAATGTCCTAACTTGAGCTTTGAATATAAGCAAGGGTCCCTAACAAAACACTTCATGTACCTCGGGTAGCTGTGTTTGGAAATGAAGGCGCTATAGAGTTTTGAAAATTGAAAATTCAAATTTTCTCAGCCAAATTGATCGGCAAAATTGGCAACACTGCATTTAAAATAAAATCCGATTCCGGCATTGGATAGAATTTCGTAAACACGAATACAGTTTTAATCAAATTTGCATGTCAATCATTAATATTGAAAAAGTTGTTGAGAAAATAAATTCTTGGGTAGTGTCAAAAGTATTGCCCTACTCAATTTATTCAGGGGCTCTAGAGAAAAACGAAAATTACAAAATTTTGCCAAGACGATTCACGAAATAGGTGTGACTTTCTGAAACAAAGAAAAAAGTTATTTGAAAAATTTGCCCATTTTTGAAAATGAAGGTGTTACAGAGCGTTAAACTTCGAAAAATAGATCTCTGTACGTTTGCAGCATCTTCATTTTCACAGAAAGGCAAATTTTTCAAATACCTAACCTTTTTTATTCCCCTCGAAAAGTTACATCTGTTTGGATTTTTCCTGAAGAAGTGTTGTCTTGAAAATTTTGTGTTGTTGAAGGCGAGAATTTATTTTATTAAGTACATCCAAAAGAAATTGAAAATATTTTGCTTCAATTGAGAACTTTTTTATTCCAAAAAATTATGAACTTAATACCTCTTTTTGATAATTGAGAAAATTTTTTTGAAAACGTGTTTCATGAAAAAATTGATTTTTTAAGAGTGAAAATTTGTAATAAGTACAGAAGTTCTCAATTTTTCGAAATTAAAAATTTTTTACTCTCAAAAAAATTAAGTTTTTTGTCTTGAAACAAGTTTTCAAAAAAAATTCTCAATCACCAAAAATTGATTAAATTTTTTTCATTTCAATTTTTTTTTTGTTTTAAAAAATGTACCTAAGTAAACGATTATCATTTCCAAACAAAAAAAATGGATTTTTTTTTTTTTTTTTTTTAAATTGAGAAAATTGAGAAATTTTCTATTCTCACAAATAATTAAGAAATTCCTTATTTCCGAAAAATGAAAAAAAAAATAAATTATTCCAAAACATTTTAAACATTTTTTCCTCTTGTAAGACGTAACAAGTAGAAAAAATGATCTCACAAAACATCGAGATTTTTTTTTTCGAACAAATTGAATGATATTTTTGCTATAAAATTTTTTTAAAAATCAATAATTGCAAACTTCTTTTAGTTAATCCCTAAAATTGATTTTAAAAAATTTATTCTAAAAATTGGAGATATATTATCATGCCCAAGAAATCAAAAGAAATTATTTAAAAAATTGAAAGAAATTGAAAAAAAATTTCTATTCTCACAAATATTAAGAAATTTTTTTATTCGCCGCAGAAATTGAATAACAAAAATTATTTTAAAAGTTGTAACCATTTTTACTCATGAAAAATTGAGAGATTTATTTGTCTGAACAAATTAAATGATATTCTTTGTAAAAAAATATTTTAAATTTTTGTTCCAAAACATTGAGATTTTATTTTATCCGCAAACATAGGTATTATTTGAAAATTTTATTTTCCAAAAAAATTAGAACATTTTCATCCGGGAAATTGAAAAAAAAAGTATTCCTGAAAATAAAAATAATTTTATCTTTAAAAAAAAATAAATTGAAAAAATTTTAATTCAAAATTTTTAAAAAGATTTATTCAGAGAACTGAAAAAAAAATTATAAAAAAGTTCAATTTTTTGGAATAAAAAAATTGAACTTTTTTATAATTTTTTCCCAATTTTCTGAATAAATCTTTTTAAAAATTTTGAATTCAAATTTTTTCCATTTATTTTTTTTTAAAGATAAAATTATTTTTATTTTCAGGAATACTTTTTTTTTCAATTTCCCAGATGAAAATGTTCTAATTTTTTTGGAAAAGAAAATTTTCAAATAATTTGTTTGGGGATTTAAAAAATCTCAATGGTTTGGAACAAAAATTAAAAATATTATTATTTTGAGGAATTACAGAATATTTTAAAAATTCCTTCAAATTAAAAAAAAAATACTTTGAAAAATAGAAAAAAAACTATCAAATCCAATATTGAAATTTTTTACTCCCCAAAAATTTGAGTTTTTTTTTTGTCTAAACGGTTGAACACATTATTTAAAGGCTATATATTTTCACTCCAACCATATTTTACAAATTTCATTTCAAAAGTTGTAAAAAAATATTTTAAAAAATAAAATAAAAATTTCAAGTGGTTGAGAAATTATTTTATTCCTAACAGTTGGAAAAAGTTTTACTCCAAAAGATTCAGAATTTTTTTCCAAAAAAAATTGAACAGGAGTTAAGATTTTTCTCAAAAAAAATTATTTTCTTATATCGGTAAAAGTTTGTCTGATTGCTTCTCTGAGAAAATTGATAAAAATTTTCATCCAAAAAACTGAGAAATCCCCTCTCGTCACCTCAAAAAAATTAATAAAAAAGTTGATTTTTGTTCAAAAAGAAATTTTGCAAATGATTCGATTTTTTTCTCACCAAAAAAACAAAATGAACAGATTCCTTCCTGAGAAAAAATAAATATTTTTACCTATTTTTTACGTTAACTTCGAAAAAATTGTAAAAAAATTTATTCCAAAAAAATGTTTTTTTCCCTCCAAAAATTTATTGAGAAATTTTTTTCTTCAAAAGAACAGATTTCAATAGGTTTTTCGGGGTACTGTAGATTTTAGTTCATTACTTCTTGAAATTTTTCAATTATGTACCCGAGCAAGTGTATGTTGTTGGCCATAGTCCCTTCAAGATCGAGATAGACACCCAGTGTACCATGAAGTCTTTTTTGTTAGTGCTTTTCAGTTATATCCAAATTTCAGGTTTAGACATTGGACTTCCACTTCAGGGTCTTCGGGAACATTAATGTGATTCAACGTCACGTTCCAACGTGCTAGGTAGGTATGTGCCTATTCAATTTGACGATACGAATTACTCATTGGTGCAGTTTGTTCGTCGAACGTGGATATGAAATTATGTATGTACCTACCTATTGGGTGGTTAACCTAGGTATATGGTCAATTTGTGAATCTTCCATTGTAAATATTTTCTGGAAAAGTGATCTCAATTTTGATAAAAATATTTCGTATGTATTTGTTATACTTATAAAAACACACCCTTACCTATTGTAAGCATTCTCTCCTTTCCTTTGTGTTTCGAATTTTCAAAGACTTATCCAAAGTCAGTGCACTACTTACCTACTAGAATTTTTGCTTACGAATAAGTATTTCAAATTCATAAATTAGCTCACTTCTCTGAACGAAATTTTTCAAAAAATTGCACGCTGTACCTAGATATTTCGAGATGTGAATTAATCGAAAATCATCAGCATTTCCCCGTACTTCCACCCTTTCACTTTCAAACGCTTGTAACCTTAAAAAGAATTTTTTTTTTAAATTATTCAGATATGCCGCTAATTCTGTAAAACGATCCAATTTTGTAATACAAACTTACTGTATATCTTTACAATTACGACATACGAAATTTCTATTATTATTTTTGTTAATTCTTTGTTGTTTTTTTGATTTTTTTTTTTTTTTTTTTTTTTTTTGTTTCTTTCATGTATTATACTTTCTTATACCTACGTTTAGTTTGAAAGACGAAATTTCAAATTCATCTTAATTTTAACGTAAAAATTCGTATACTAGTCTTATCATTGTTAATTAGGGATAAATGCCATTAAATCGTGTATCATTATACTGGTTAATTGGAACTATATTTTCTATTATAAGATCACAATTTTATATTTTGATAAAAAGACAAAAGATCTTTTATTATTAAATATGTGAGTTATTTTTAAAATGTAATACCTAGTTACGATTACGATTACTTTTTTTTTTGTATATTTTATTGTTGTTAAATTTAAATTTAAATGTAATTTTTAAACGATGTTGCATTCGACGTAACAAAACGGTTTCCAAGTGGTGGAATTTTCACAGATCCTTTTTTACTTTGCACAAATTACCTTCTTGAAAGTGAATCTGAAACACATTACTTAGCCATATGAATGGAGAAAAATACTTATTTCAAGTTAACAATGTTACTTTTAACCTTCGTATAACGTTGGTAAATAATTTTGTGTAGTATACGAGGGAAAAAAAATCAATGAGCTTGACATCTGGATTCCAGGGCAAAACGAAGGTCCGTAGTGTCTTAAATTCGTGTAGCTTGTTTCTGAAGAAAAAAAAATACAGCGAATATTTTTACTAAAAAAAAGAATTAAATACACAAACACAGATGCAGCGAATTAATTTCCGATAATTTGAGAGTTAAAATTCTTCTTGCTGGAAACCAATCTCCATGATACGTCGAAATATTACGCAACTAATTTTTTTTTATCTGTAATATTTAGCCAATTAATATAAAACAATAACTACAATGAATAAATAAACTGTTATTATATTATATAAAAGGTATTCGAAGCGAAACATTTTAGTGCCTTTTTTATTAAACTTAACGATATGTTTAAAAAAATTAAAATTAAAAAAAAATACGAAAAATACTACATACAATTAAATGTAAAATTTTTATTGAAATAAAAATCAATGTAAAACTAGCGGAAAGTATAATGAGCTTAAAAGCGGCTCAATTTATAACTGTGGGAACAATTTTTTTAAATTTGATTTTTAGTAATGTTTTATGTTGAAATTCTAAATCTCGTTTTCATGGTTTTTATTTTAGGTGTTATTGTTTTTGACTTTGAGAAGAAAATTTTCAATTGTAATATCTGATTTCGTAGCGTGCAAATGATAACGAATGATTAGCATTACCATTACCAAAACAAGTTGATTTTTTTTCACAAAACGCCGATTTTTATCTATGTAAAATTTCAATTAAAATTTGTTTCGTTGATTGTAATCAATAAAATAGTACCTACCTACCTATCTATATTTTTGTTATTGAAAATAAAATATTTTAAGTTAAAGTGACGTAGTTTTTTTTGTTTTGTTTTATGATATGCCAATCCGATGAAAAAATAAGAGCCAACTCTCAATAGAAAAAAAAAAAGAAAAACGAAAAATCAAAATCTTCATACCGAATTTTACTCCTGCAAAGCTTACAGTCCGCAAATCAACTTGCACTACACCATAGGCTCTTGCTCCAGCTTTCGAATGTGAGATGAACGATGAACTAAAACATAGAAAACTTCGGCGATGCAAAAATTTAGTTCAAATGACTACATTTTAAAATATTTTTTTAAGATAGAAAAATTCTTAATTTAACTGGGAAAAAATTTTCAATCAATTTTTGGAGAAAAAATTCTAATTTTCTTTGAATAAAAAATTTAATATCTCTAAAATTTTTGTAGAAAAAATTTCTTATTTTGATAAAAGAACCTAATAGGAGAAAAATAAATTATGATTAGTAGATATAAGATATTCTTTCTGGCGCAGTCAAGCGCAGAGTCTAATTTCTCTCATTTTTCATTCAATTTTTAAAAGAAGCACAGTGAATTGAGAACGGTAGGAAAAATCTGGTACGAATACAAGGGATTAGGAAATCTAGCTATTTCTTTCAATGAATTTTATCTACGTAAAAATGAAATTATTTTACTTCTAAAGAATCATTATACTCTTGCTCAGCACCCGTGTAGCAACGTCGATGCTAATTTCGATATAAATGTCAACACATCGAAAAGTGACCGATTTCGATGTGTCGACATTTATATCGACATCCACATCGACATTTGCAATGGTGAGATTTTGAAAAATATGCTAAGTTCAAATATTCAATATAAGTATATATTAAAATTACACCAAAAATAGTGTTCAAGCCAACATTTCGACATTTTTTGTCAAATATGCGGCATTGAGGCCACCTTTGTAGCTGGACACATGCGAGTGTCCAACTAACATAGAGATGATTCTTAGACCTTATGTACTAATTCACAACACACTTTATCTGCGAGTTTCACAATCACCCTCAAGACGTCGACAGTCAAGTCGATGCATTATTCGACCATCGACAATTAGATCGACATTAACTCGACTTAAAATTCCTCTGGTCAACACTGTCGACAGTTAAGTCGATGCATTATTCGACCCTCGACAATCACATCGACACTATCTCGACTTAAAATTCCTCTGGTCGACACTGTCGACAGTGAAGTCGATGCATTATTCGACCATCGACAATTATGTCGACAATAACTCGACAAGTCGTTGTATTATTCAAAACTTTGAAAAATAAGAAAATTTTGTGATTCTTTCAAAAATTATTTATTCCTGAGCTTAAAATGTTCTTATTAATTGTTTTTAGTTCTTTTTAGATATAAAATTTGTAAATTTAATTGGCAGAAATTGTTGACATAAATGTCGATGCGTTTATCGAGTATCGATTTTTACATCGACTTGTCTATGTAGAAAAACAACGTTTTCTAAATTATAGGAAAATACTGAGAAAAATTCAAAAATTTTGATTGAACAGTTATGTTTAACATAGAACATTACTTTAAATCTCAAATATCATTTTTAATTCATCGTTAACCGAGAAAAAAATGTGTCTGAATTTTGTCGACATAAATGTCGATGTCGAGAATTGCTACACGGGCATTGGAAAGACGAAAATACAAGTTAATTAAGTGATTTATTCCTTGATATTTCTGATTTCAATGAAATGGAAGAGTAAAATTTTAACATATTTTTCTATATAAATTTTTATATATCAAATTATTTTCTTTTTCAAGTTTTTAATACGTTTCGTCGTATTGAACCTTCTAATGTGAGCATTGGTGCGTCTCAACTCGTACATGAGAAACACAGGGGGAGAGGTTTGAAAACGCTCGAGTTAGAGCGCTCTGGACTAGTGAGACTTACCTGCTGCGGAAAAAATCTGGGACTGTAGAATCATGAATAAATCTAGTTGAATTTACCTCATCGACTGCTGTTCACCTACGATGATTTCTCTAGGGTTAAGAAAGAGAAAAAAATGATACAAATTTGATACAAAAGTATAAAAATTTTCGAACTACTCGAGAAGAAAAAAACAGAGAAATCTTAATTGAGCACTGCGCTAGACTGCGCTAGACTACGCCAATATTTTATATCTGGTGGAAAATGAGTAAAAAATGCAAAAAATTAGTGACCATGTAGGATTTTTTTAAGTTTTGAAAAATTGTGGAAAATGAGTGAAAAATGCAAAAAATTAGTGACCATGTAGGATTTTTTCAAGATTTGAAAACTACTGGAAAATGAGTGAAAAATGCAAAAAATTAGTGACTGCGCTTGACTGCGCTAGAAAAATATCTTATACCTATCTATTAAAAAATGGGTGAAAAATAGAAAAATCAGTGACTACGCGTGACTGCGCTAATATCATATATCTATTAAAAAATATGTGAAAAATGCAAAAAAATAGTGACTGCGCTTCACTGCGTCAGAAAATTAGCTTCTGCGCTTCTTTTTAAGATTTAAAATTCAATGAAAAAATAGGTGAAATTAGACTCTGCGCTTGAAAAAATGAGAGAAATTAGCTCCTACGCTTCACTGTGCTTCTTTTAAAAATTGAATGAAAAATGAGAGGAATTAGACTCTGCGCTTGACTGCGCCAGAAAGAATATCTTATATCTACTATGATTTTAATTTTTTTGGAGAAAAAAATTTATGAATTTTCTTGGAATGAGTTATCTCAATTTTTTGGATTCGAAGTGAAAAAATTTCTCAACTTTTTTGAAGTAAAAAAAAGGTAAGCAGAAGAATTCTCAATTAATAATATATTTTTTTTAAAAGTTACTTTTCTGAAAGAAAAAACTCTCGATTTCTTGTTTCAATTTCTTTGAGGGGAAATCTCTTGTTCCTCTTCCTTTTAGGTATGTAAAAGAAAAAAAATAAGTACTCGTTTTTTGTTTTTTTTTTAAGAAAAAAATCCATACATCAAAAATATAGGAAAATGCCATAAAAGTAGGTATAGTAAAAATATATCTAATATCAATTTTTTGGAGAAAAAAATTTAAATTTTCGAAAAAAATTTTAAATTTTAAAAAAATACTAGCTCAGTTGAAAACAATTAATTTTAAAATTTTATTTCAAGGTGAAAATTTTTTTTTTAGAGATTAGGTACAAAATTCTTCAAGATATCTGGTTTTTAGTGAAAAAAAGAATGTTTTTAAGTACGTACCTAGCTACCTACATAATCCCTGAAAGTAAGGATACTTTTTTTGGAGAAAAATCTTTTTCAAGGGGGAAAAAAAACTTTATTTTTTATTAAAAGAAATTTATGATAATTTTTCCTAAATTTTTTTTTTTAACTTTTATTTTTGCTAAAAGACAAGCGCTTATGGATCCAACCAATGTGTCTTTGATTTTCAAAATTGGAGGGGAGGGAGGGGTTCAATCAAAAGTTTTGTTATAACCAAAATTATTCATAAAACTTCAAGCTACAACTTTTGTTCGAAAATTTTTTCAATTGGACCCCTCCCTCCTCACCTTTTTTGAATAATACAGCTTACTGAAGATAAAATATTAAAAACAGGGGAAGGTATGGGTCCAATTGAAAAAATGTTATAGCTTGAAGTTTTAGAAATAATTTTGGTTATAACAAAAATTTTGATTGGACCCCTCCTTCCCCTCAAAATTTGAATATCAAGTATCTATGATGTACTGGACTTTATAAAATTAAAGAGAGTACAATGATTGTGACACATTGGTTGGATCCATAGATGCTTATCTCACAAAAAGAAAAAAAATGAAAAAATTCCATTTGCGGGGGGGGGGGGGGGTCATTCAATTGTTTTTCTGAATATTTTTAAATTTAAAAAAAAAATACATTTTGTTGCAATAAAAAAATCTCAACTTTGGAAAAACATCATTTACCTACCTATTCGTTTTTGGAATTTTTTTTTAATGAACAAATTTTTTATTTTTTTGGAATACACGAATTTCTTATTTTTTTGAAAAAAGAAATCTCTTAATTTTTTGAGAAAAAGGTGATCTAAGCTTTTTGGAGGAAAAAAAGTCAAAAAAATCACTCTATTTTTTCGAACACCCCTCCCAGGATATCATTTTGTCAGAGATAATCGTTGTGTTTTTTTTAATTTCGAAAAAAGTAAAAATATGTTATGATCGAATCATTCTCCACATTAGGGTTGGAAAATGCTCGAGAATTTTTTCGCTCATCGAATAATAGGTATATTGAATATTCTTAAAATGGTCGAAAATTTCATTGAAATAGTCACAAAAAAAAGAGAATATTCTCGACATTTTCTTGTCAAAATTAGAACGAATGGGCCATTTTTTAAAATTTTAAATAATTGTTTCTAGGCATGAGTGAAATATTTTCCAGTAAGTATATTTTTTCAAATAATTATGTGTGAAATTTTTTTTATAATGGAGTAAGTACAGGAAATTTGATCGAGAGCAGGATTTATAACAATGTAATCTCGTAGTCGAACGTGCCATATACTAATAAATTCAACGTATTACAATTTACAAATAGCGAAATAAACAAATTATCGACATTCCCAGACACCTAATCAGCAAATTCCAACTTCCTATTCATTGAACTAACACAATAAATTCTATAATGAAAAGAAATGCAAACGTAGAAGAGAAAAACAATTTTATTTAAAATAATATAATGAGTATGTCGATAGAATATTTGTGAAAAATACGTAACAGTTCCAGTATTACATACTGTTAAATGCTGAAAAAAAAGAATATCACGAAGTAACAAATTTCTAATAAAGATTTGTAAGTATTGTGCTCGCATTAATAAGAGTAATGATTACATAATAAAGAATAATTTAACCGGACGAAAAGTATTTTTAAAACGTTATAATATTACTAACAGATAATAATTATGTATCTGTCTACTAAAATACGATTTTAACATACATTCAAAAAGAAAACGTATAATTTGAGCACACAATATGATCAGTTATACTGTAATATTTAATGTAACGTAAAACACATCGATCAACATTTAAAAAAACATGAAAATATGGAAAACATAAACGAGAACATTCGTGCAATAATTTTTTTGAGAAACAAAATTAAAAAATTGTAGTAAATTTAACTCAACTAAGACCTAAGGAAAACATCACGTTCAACCGAAGGAAGCACTTGTTTTTTTTTCTATATGATTGTAAGGAATGTTGACATAGTGAATGTATCTTTATAAAGGGTGATCACAGTATGGGTTTTTTCTTTTTTTGATATATAAAAATATTGCTGTTGGAAAGTTGATCAATTTGTAAAAATAACTCGAATATCACAAATTAAGTTTTTACAAAAATTTTCGGTAGGTAAATTAGCTTACAAGTTAGACGTACACGATGTATAAAAATAATAAACACTATTATGCTTAAGACCACTGACGACTAGTTGAGACTAGAAATTACCACCGTTCTGAAACGTAGGTAATTAGAAAAAAAAATACCGGATCGTACGTGAGCGAACGATCTAATTAATTTTAATAAATGCACGAACTAAGGAACGAAACACCGAAACCGAAGGAATGTGTGAAGTATCGTAGCATACGAATTACGAACAAATCGAAACAGAAAAATATGGAGTGGAATTAAAAATATACTTCGGCGATGACGAAACCAAACATTAAATTCGTTTCAAGCTGGATACTTTTTTCAACTAGATCGAACATTTACTTGCAACCAAAATCACGAATAATAAGGCATTTAAAATAGTTTTAAAAAACACCGATTAATAAAAATAAACAAAATGACTGAAGACATTAGAAACAAAGATATTTACAAAAGGTAAAGTGGAGGTAACGAAATCATTTAATACTAACTACGATTCGATTCACTTGATTTTTTGATAACTGCTGCATAACTTCTGGTAAGGATTCAAAATTGACGGTGTGGTAAACGTAAGGCCTAAGAAGGAAAAAACACCATTAACAGAGGACTAAAAATATAAAAATGATGAGTAAACAGATCAAACTACTTTATGATATTTTCTTTCAATTTGAGCATCGCGTCGGTCAAAATGTGTTGATATTTGCCTTGAGCTATTTTCGACATCAACCAGGCCTGTTCATACAGAAAACTTATACAAGCACAGCGAGCGAATAGTTTCTGCGAATCCGGTGGATCCAGCTGAAAAAAAAAATTAATTAGGTAAACGTCGGTTCTTCGATTGGAAAATAATTTTTCGTTAAATTACCTGTAATCTTGAATTACACGAAACCCATCTGCCATGAATCGTCAAACAAGAAATAATGGTTTCGGTGCTCAATTGAGGAGGAGTTACAATTTCTTTCATCTAAACAAGACAGTCGTACAATTGAATAATATGCACAGAACACAAATCAAATAAAAATTAACAGAAATAAAATGAAAAACTTACAGCAGTTTCCAAATCAAGTACGACGTCGACTCCCAGATTATCAGTTTTATTCATACATTCGTTATAAAGTGTATCGTCGATATCTGTGCTTTCGCTCAAATCGATGATTTCATCTGCTCAGGAGAAAACAAAATCATTTATGGTAAAAACTAATTAATAAAGATAAACGCGAGTACACTTTTAGATAAGAAATTACCAATACAGTGGTCGAATGTTTCCAAGTAAGCTTTTTCAACGGGCGACGTACACGTAGTGAGTATTTTAGCTCCAACTTGATGTGCAATTTGCACACAAATATTAGAACATGGCAATGCACCATTCAACACCAAAATGATATCATCTTTGGTTATCTTCGAACAGTAATGTAACGCAATGTAAGCCCGAATACAATCTCCGATACAAGCAGCTGCATCCGCAAAATTGATACATTCCGGTACACGAACTGAAATAATTTGCTAATATTACAATACTGCGTAGGAATCGATAATATCTATTCGGTAGAAAAACTATCTAACCCAAGTCGTGCTGTTCAATTACCACATACTGGCCACATCCGGACTGAGCGTAGGATACTGGAATTACTCCTGCAATCGAGAGATATCAGCAGAGATTCATCTTGTAAAGAAAAATAAGACGGATATGAGTGAAAATTACCTGCAACGCGATCTCCAACGTGTAAAGTGTTCACCTCAGATCCGATACTTTGAACGATACCAGATATATCTGTACCCAGATTTTTAAACCCAGTGTTTATTTTACTCTCGTCGACGACAGGTTTGTATTCTTCGTTTGCGAAAGATATACCACAAGCTAGTACTTTAACGAGCACTTCGAATTTTCCCAAATCGGTGGGTATTTCCTGTGGAAGAAAAAATATGAAAATGGTGTGAGGATTCTAACACAATAAAATGATGATGACTAACCTGTTCGCAAAACACTACTTCATTCAGTTTGTTTAAATAAGCGTATTTTGATTTTTTCACAGTCGTACTCGTAGGTGTTGAAACACTTGACGTATTCATGTTGGATGGACGAAAGAACTGAAATGATGACGGTATGCGTTGAATGATACAAGTAACTTCCGACTCGCAAATTGAATTCCGAACAACTAACAGATGAAGACAGGGTGAAATACAGTCATAATTCGTAATATCATTAGAAAACCATAATCGCTTCAAGCTTATCAGTGCAACAGACGTGTGTGCGTGACTTGCATCTGGGTGCAGTACGATTTCTTAGCAAAAGAGCAAAAAAAAGAGTAAGTTTTCTTCGGCTATGTTCGTGTGTCCTCGGAACCGCTCTCTGGCCTCTGCTGTGGACTTATATTTTTTTGCTAGTATATTTTTGTACTTTTCGATTTTCCTACATAATATTTTTAAATTACTATTTTTATCTTAGTTATCTAGTTTTTTTGCTTTCCTAGCCTCCTAGGTATTTTACTTAAAACCAGATCGTTGTTCTTGAATAAAATTTTACCAAGTTCAATACTACGATTACTACGTGAATACTTAGTATTTAAAATTGAACGAGAGGGAGGGGCCCAATCGAAAATTTTGTAATAACCAAAATTATTTCTAGAACTTCAAGCTACAACTTTTGTTTGAAAATTTTTTCAATTGAACCTCTCCTTCCCTTCCAATTTTGCATAATACTTCGTTGATACTTATTCAAAATTAGAGGAGCGGAGGAAAAAGGGGCCAATTTGAAAAAATTTTCAAACAAAAGTTGTGAATTAAGGTCCTAGAAATAATTTTGGTTATTATAAAAATTTCAATTGAACCCTTCCCTCTTCTCCAATTTTGCATAATACTAATTGGATTATAATATTCAAACATATTATGCGAGATTTAAGAAGAGGTAGAGGTCCAATTGAAATTTTTATAATAACCAAAATTATTTCTAGGACTTCAATTCACAACTTTTGTTTGAAAATTTTTTCAAATTGGCCCCTTTTTCCTCCGCTCCTCTAATTTTGAATAAGTATCAACGAAGTATTATGCAAAATTGGAGGGGAAGGAGAGGTCCAATTGAAAAAATGTTCAAACAAAAGTTGTAGCTTGAAGTTCTAGAAATAATTTTGGTCATCACAAAATTTTCGATTGAGCCCCTCCCTCCCGTTCAATTTTAAATACTAAGTATTCACATAGTAATCGTAGTATTGAACTTTGTAAAATTTTATTTAAGAACAACGATCTGGTTTCAAGTAAAATACCTAGGAAAGCAAAAAAACTAGATAACTAAGATAAAAATAATAATTTAAAAATATTATGTAAGAAAATCTAAAAGTACAAAAATATACTAGCAAAAAAATTTAAGTCCACAGCAGAGGCCAGAGAGCGGTTCCGAAGACACACGAACATAGCCGAAGAAAACTTACTCTTTTGCTAAGACATTGTACTGCACCCAGATGCAAGACGTGTGGCAACATGAGTTAACAAGGCGCTAGGCTAGGCTATACCATTAACGTTGACGTCACTGACGTCAGTCACGTCACGAAGTTGTGAGAAAATTTTTTATTTTAATTAGTTACACTTTTCACTTTTCAGCCCTTCAGGTCTTCATTTAGTTCATTCATCAATTATTCACCAATCATCTGATATTCATAAACATCATACTGAATCATTTCGTATTTTCGTTTGTTTCAATAGTAAAATTTAAATTTACAATATCCCACTCGAAATTCGAATTCGATTACTCGAAACATTAAATTTCAAACGATCCTTGTCCCTTTCCCACGAAATAATTCAATAATATTGAATTTTCAGAAAAATGTAATTCCAATTTTTTGGAAGAAAATTAGAATGTTACTCTAAAAAAAAAAATTGAAAACAATTTAAATTATTCTTTAGAATAAAAAAAGTCTTTGTGTTTTAAAAAGAACAACTTATCTTTAGAGACGAACAAAACTCAATTTTTTGTTTACCTAAATTGAAATTGAAATTTTCTTGCGGTGAAAAATTTTTCTCTTGTGTTGTTGTAATAAAATATACTCCTTGAATTCTTGTAGAAAAAATCTCATTTCTTTGGAGGAAGAAATCCCAAAATTTTGAGAGTAAAAATTTTTCTTCGGCAGTTTATGCAGAACTTTATTTTGCAAGGGAAATCATTTTTTGAAAAAATATTTTTCCATGGAGGGGGGGGGGGGTGGTGTAAAAATCTCTCAACTTTATTGTGGAAAGAATCTTTCACTTATTTGAGAAAAAATTTCTAAATTGTTTTGAAATAAAAAACTTTTCAAATTTTTGAAGTGAAATCTTCTCATAAAATTTTTTTTTTGAAGAAAAAAAAATCTTTCAATTTTGCGGGAAAATCTCTAAAAAATTTTAAGTTAAACATCTCTTGATTTTTGCTCAGAAAAATTTTACTCAAAAAAAAATCTGTTTTTTTGTTTAGAAAAAATATTTTCACTTTTAGAGGGAAAAAATATCATGATTTTTGGTCATATTTTTTTATTCTTTTTGAAAATAAGAATCTTTAGGTTTTTCTTAATTAAAAAACTCTCAATTTTTTTGGAGAAAAAATGCTTCAATTTTTAACTTTTGTAGGTACCTCATAAAAAAACTTTTCTCTTTTTTGATGAAAACGCAATTATTTTTCATCTCATCATTTAAAAAAATAAAATAATTTTTCGCGGGAAAAAATCTGTGTTATTTTTAAAATTACCTATTATTTTATTTTTAGAGAAAAAATCCCTTATTTTTTTAAAAAGAAATGTTTTTTTTTTTTTTTTTTTTTTTTTTTTTTTTTTTTTTTTTTTTGAGTAAAAAATCCAATTTTTTTGTAGAAAAGAAGAAAAAAAAAATCACTATTTTAAAATATTTACCTACCTACCTAAATAATTTTTAAAAAAAATATTTTGAATTAAAAATCACTCAATTTTTATGCGAAAAAATCTCTTTTTTTGGATGAAGAAATCTTGTTACTTTTAGAGAAAAAAAATATCGAATTTTGGTCTCAATTTTTGGAGTTTGGAGTAGAAAGATTATTTTTTGGAGTTTTTTTTCTTTTCTCAAAAAAATTAGTATAAAAATCTCTTGGTAGGGCCCGGCGCAAGTGCACCTCTCACCACCTTCCTCCATCGCTGTCTGTCCATAGTATTTTGGCAAAAATGAATGCCTATTTTACATTTTTTAAATGTCCACTTGGCCTATTCCTGTTTATAGTACCTAATTTTTTAATAATTTATGCTCTTCCTCGAATGTAGTTAAGAAAATGAACTGGACTTAAACTGAACTTACCTATTGAAAATCATCGATGAAAAAATTACTAATAAAATTAACTCATTTATTCTGAATATATTAAAAACATGACTAAAAATGGTAGAAAATATTCCTACGTGTTTTTGTAATATCGTACAATACATTTAAAAAAAAAATTAAATAACAATTTTTTCGTTATGGCTTCCGTGTACAACTTGATTCATTTCTTCAACCAGACTATCCAAGTCAACGTAATTTCCATCGTGTTCTGGATCTTCTAATAAATTACCCAGATCTTGTTTCAGTTCGGTAAATGTAGGTCGTTTATTTGGATCCGAATACCAACATTTACTAATTACGTTAAACAACTGCGATTTACAATGCTTTGGTTTTTCTAAGCGGTAACCTTCTTTCACCTTCCTCATTACAACTCGGGCACCCATAGAGGCATAAGGCATTGAACCTGTAAAAATAAATACGCGATTCATTTCAATTAGAATCGTTCAATTCAATTTGAGGTATTCATATAATTCGAAAAAAATTGCATAAGTATTTTATTATTTTATCGCAATCCTCACCTAACGTTACAATTTCCCACATCAAGATACCAAAACTCCAAACATCAGTCTTATGTGTGTAACAACTGTAATGTAAAGATTCCGGAGCCATCCATCGAATAGGCAAAGCACCCTGTAAACGTGTATCAAAAATTGCATTAGGCTTCCTTTTCATATACACGAACACTTTCATAAATATTAACGGCACCAACGTAGGCAATTTATCGTACCTTGCTTTGACGATGCTCGAGTACTTGACCAGATTCGCCCACGGTACGTGACATACCAAAATCAGCGATTTTGCATAATTTATTGTGGTCTACTAATATATTTCGCGCTGCTAAATCTCTATGAATGATCTGTAAAATTTTTAAAATAGGTATTAGCTCGCAAAATGGCATATTTGAAAAACCACTTGTACTCGAATGAGGATTTTACTTGTTTATTTTGAAGGTACTCCATTCCTCTGGCGACGCAGTAGGCGAAAACGGTTAAATCTCGAGACGTCAACGTATCTCCATTGTCAGAAAAGTTGAAGTAATGAGATCGTGTACGATGGTCTCTTAAAAATGATAACAGCTTACCATACATTACGTATTCCATGATTAACATATAAGGCTCTGTAAGATAAATTAGGCACCTGTGAATTTAGGTACTTCGGACTTCGAGGTAAACGCGAGCTTAATATGCGCCATAATTACAAACCTTTTTCAGTACAACATCCTAATAAGGTTACAACATTAGGGTGAGATCCTAAATGCTGCATTATAACTAATTCTTTAATTAAGTCTTCTTTTTCACGAGTTGATGAAATCTCTTTGACCATTTTTACCGCTACTAAACGAGTTAAACCTTCATGGCCGGTTATATCGTCCGCTTCAGCTTTCCAAACCTTAAAGTAAGATTATATTTTAGTATTTTTACAGCGAAATATTTTTAGCCTAGTGAAATTGGACAAAAAAAATGGAGCAAATTGCATTTTGAGTTGCATGAAATTTTTTGATCTTAAAATGTTTATTTAGGTGTCCTGATCAATTATCAAAGAAATCCTCGTATCTCACTCCTCGGAAAAATCCCCAAATATGGACCAAAATTTATCCTCTCGTTGTTTTTTGCCTAATACGCTTCAAATATTTGTTTAAACAGAGAAATGGTAATAACCAAAATTGTAGTAAATAAAATTTGCAACAAAAAAATGTTCTAATAATTTTTTTCTAAAAGTATGAGTGGGTGGCGCGAAAACAGGCGTCAAAATATACAGGATGGAAAAATGTGAAATTTTCTCCAAAAATGCTTCATTACTTTCTTTATACAAGTTAACAATGACATTGTACCTTATTCATGGATAAGGGGCGAATTTTTCATTTCTTTCACCCTGTATATTTCAACGCTAATTTTTGCGCCACCCGTTCACTTTTCAAAAAAAATGAATATAACCTTTTATGTTGAAAATTATATCTACTATAATTTTAGTCATTATAATTTTTCTGTTCGAAAGCATATTTGAAGAGTTACGAGCGAAACACAACAAGGGGGTACCTGGGGGGTCCACATTTGAAGGACATATCCCGAGGAAGTGAGGTTCAGGAACATTTTGGTGGTTAATCAGGACACTAAAAGGAACATTTTAAAATCAAAATATGTCATGCATTATTTCACACGAGTGGATCACTACAGTACATGACTGTTTTTTTGGCACCATCGAAAATTTACCAAGTACGCAATACGCATACATAGATACTTGATATTCAAAATTGCATGGGAGGGAGTGGTCCAATCGAAATTTTAATAATGACCAAAATTATTATTAAGACTTCAAGCTACAACTTTTGTTTGAAATTTTTTTCGATTAGACCCCCTACCTCAACCAATTTTTGATAATTTATAAGTATCTAAGTCATATTATGCAAAATTTGAGATGAGGGGAGGGTCCAATCGAAATTTTTATAATAACCTAAATTATTTTTAGTATCATAATCACTTGAAAATTTTTTCAATTGGCCCCTTCCTCCCTCACTTGTCTAATTTTTAATGTAATTAGTGTCTTCGGAGTGTTATGCAAAATCGATGGGGAGGGAGGGGTCCAATTGAAAAATTTTTTCAAATAAAAGTTATAGCTTGAAGTACTAGGAATAATTTGGGTTATTACAAAAATTTCGATAGGGCTCCTCCCTCCCCTGCAATTTTGAATATCAAGTATCTATGTAGTATTTGGACTTGGTAAATTTTAGAACGTGCCAAAAAACAGTACTGCGGCGATCCACTCGTTCATTATCATTACACTGTGCTAGGTTTAGAAACATTGGATATATTTTATTTTATTTATTTATTTTTTTTAATTGTAAAGTCACGTTAAATCAATCAATTTACTTGTCCGAAATTTCCTTGTCCTAATATAGTCTGTAGGCGTAATTTATCTCGAGGAAACTCCCATTTGCTATTATTCGGCAAACTAATTGAAGAAAATGTTTTCTTTTCAATTTCCCAATGAGCCTGTAATCAAGCGAAAAAAAAAACACATGAATATACAATATCTCGACACTATAATATACGAAATCAACTTTAAATAAAATTGCTTTCTAACAACGTATAATTTAATGAAAATCTCACCATATGATGAGGAACTCGAGGTAATTTCGTCGCAATTGGAGATGAAGTCACACCTCCGTTGAATTCCAAAGGATTTCTGTTGTACTCTGAAGAATACTCGGAGCCTTCGAAAATCTGCCAAACAAATTAACCAGCGTTAAAAATAAAAAATTATGTTTTTTTTCTGTACGCGATTTTATACCGTAATGTTTAATACGTTTATACTCGTGTGGTACCATTAACTTAATACATATCGGTTATTTTAGACTTGGTACGTCGTTGAGTACAGTTATAGTCTATAGTTTTTCTGCATTGTTATCGTCAATGGCGGAAATGTAACAAAAGAATTATCCAAAGGAGTATTTATGTTGGAGAATATAGGTCAAGAGCCGCCAGTACAATGTTAAATATTTTGTATGGTATTATTCGTATTTTACTTAATTAGCATCACTAATCAGATGATAGTTTTTACTTAGTTGAGATTCATCTTTATTTTTTAATCTCATCATAGAGAAATATTTTTTACTGATGAATTCCTAAGAAGATTTGATTTTTTTTAATCTACTCGTATTACGATAATAGGTACCTAACCTACTACCTAATTAGGTATCTACTTGAAGTTTTTCTGAGAAAAATACTTAACTCACTTAGGTGTTTATTTGACTGTTTTCAGCGAAACTCAACTGAGTACCTACCTACCTAATTTTTCTATTTTAATATTTTTTGTAAAATTTGTATGTATCTAGCTACCTACGATTCATATTCATCTATTTACGTTGGTAAGTAGTACCTACTTATTTATTTTTAAATGTTTAAAAAATATTTGAATACCTAAATGTCTAGAATTTAACTAAATTTTCCATCAAAGGGAAGGCGGGTTGAAAATTTTTCAATATTAATTTTGTTTCCTTTGGATTTCTTCCCCCCCCCCCCCCCCCGCCAAAAAAAATCTTTCCAAAAAAGTTGGAATTCTGTTATTTTAAAAAAAACGTTTTTTTTTATTCCATAAAAAAATCTGAAAATTTAGATTTTTTTCTACAAAATTTGAAGAAAAAAATTAGCAACTCCAAAAAATTGAGAAATTTTTGTACGTAAAAAAGGAATAAAAAAAATTTCTTTCACCAGAAGAACAGATTTCTTAATAAAAAAAATTACACAAATAGGTAACTGTGACCCTTTTTCACCAGAAATTTGAGAAATTTTTTGTCTCAAGTAAATTGAGACAAAATATCGAGATTTTTTTTTCTTCTCTAAAAAAATGAATTAAGTAAAAATATTTCTTCTTCAAAAAAAATCAAATAAGTATTTTATCCTCCAGAAAAAATTAATAATCTGGATTTCCCTCAAAAATTAAAGAAAAAAATTTCATTCCAAAAAAACTGAAACAAAATACTGGAATTTTTTCTCTAAAAATAAGAGATATTTTCCTGAAACATATTTTAACCCCCCCCCCCCCCACACCCCTCCTTTAGAAATTTTTCATTCCCAAAAAACGAAAATTTTGTTATTCAAAGAAACGGTCATTTTTTTTCTCCAAAAAATTGAAAAACATTTTTTTCCACCCCAAAGAAGTTGAGAAATCTTTTTTGAAAAATATTTTTATTTCAAAACAGTTGAACAATTTTCTACACCAAAATAATAGAAATTTTTCCCAAAAAAATTAGGAAAATTTTTACTCTAAAATAACTGAACCTTTTTTCTCCAAAAAACATAATTTTTCCACCAAAATTTGAAAAATATTTTCGGCAAAAAAAAATCGAGGAATTTTTTAAAAGAAGAAAAATCAAATGGAGATTTCCTCAAAAAATTGGAAAAAAATTGAAACCTACTTATTTTTCTTTAATAAACAAGATAGACCTACATAGGTATAATTATTATTTTCACTTCAAAAATTTGATAAATATTTCAAATTATACCCCTTCCCATTTTCATTTCAAAAAATGTACCTATTATTGTTTTTTCTTCACAAAACAGTCATTTCCCTCCAAAATTTGAGAAATATTTTTACCATAAAATCATATTTTTTTGCTTAAAAAAGTGAGTTTTTTCTGGAAATTTTTTTTTTAAATGATTTACTTCTCTCTTCAAATAATGAGGAATATTACTACCCCCTCCCCCCGAAAAAACAAATTTTTTTCTTCAATAAAATTGGGGTTTTCGTTTTCCGTAAAATTTTGAAACATGTGTATTCTTAGGTAGGTACTCAAAAAATAAAAAAAATTTTGGTACTCCAAAGCAACTGATGCTTGATGGAGATTGGAGATTGTTTCCCAGAAAATGGAGAAAAAATTTTCTTCCAAAATCCTCTACAAAAATTTTAGAAATACGACTCCTCACCCCAAAAGATTTTTTTCTGAAAAAAAGTATGTTTAGGTAAGTACTTAGTCTTACCTACTCTGAAAAAATTGAGACATTTTTACCCCTCCCCCCCCCCAAAAAAAAAACAGAATTTTTTAATGAAGTTCTGCAAAAAATTAAAAATTCAGTTTTTTACCCCAAAACCAAAAAATTAAAAATATTTTTTAATCCAAAAATTTTAGTTTTTTTATTCCCGAAAAATTCTGAAAATTTTCATCAAAAAAAATTTGAGAAAAGTTTTTACGCCAAAAAAACTGAATTAACTATTTTTTTGATTCTAGAAAAATCAAGAAAATTTTTATTCAAAAAAATAATAATACCTAAAATAACACAAAAAATACCATTTTTTTCTCCAAAAATTAGAGAAATATTTTACTCCCCCCTCCCACTTCAAAAAAATGAGAAATTATTCATTCCAAAAAAATTGAAAATTTTTTTACCTATTATTTTCCAAAAAATTGGGATTATTTTTTCACCAAAAAAATTGTGATTTTTTGAGAAAACAAATTAAAAGTTTTTCAAATTTGTACCTACTTATCACAAAAAAAGTATAGTTCTTTTTTCCAAAAAAATGAGGTCATTGGAATAGTTTTTTTTGAAGAAATTACGAATTTTTTCTCCAATTATCCAACTTTAGCATTTCAGAGTTTT
The DNA here is from genome assembly GCA_959613365.1 of Balanococcus diminutus. Taxonomy (NCBI): domain Eukaryota; kingdom Metazoa; phylum Arthropoda; class Insecta; order Hemiptera; family Pseudococcidae; genus Balanococcus; species Balanococcus diminutus. The sequence continues at coordinate 29,088,409 of OY390715.1, read as the reverse complement.
CTATGGTCTGGCTCATCTCACTTCGTTTTGAAATTTTGGGTGTAGCTCAAAAACCCGAGGTTTTGCAAAGTTGCCGACCATGCTGATGTTTTTGATTTCCTATAGGTAGGTATAGGTACTCAACTTATTTTAATTCATCACGTCGTGTTTTTTATAACTGATACGTCAATAAAGATGACTCAATTAATCCAATTAAAATATCGATATCGTAGCATTACCTGTTTTTTATTCTGACTAAGTATCATTTTGGTGATGAGGAAAATCCCAATGACCAGCGGAATAATTCCCAACCCAGCCAATACATAGGTGACAATATGGAAACCAACTTGATACCCGACGTTATACTCTTCGCTGTTGGCTTTAATGGTAGGTTTAGCAGGGAGCTTGGGAGTGGTCGATGGTATCGGCGCCTCGATTCTGGTAAAATTGAGCAAAGACGATTTGGAAAATATGGCATAAATTTGAGACCTGAGCGTGGAATTTTCGAAGGAACTGTCATTCTCCACATTCGTATGGTACCTCCAATTCTCCGTATTTTTCTCCGTATTCTTATACGTGATTATGGACGGCGTCGAAGACGAATTATATCGATCGTATTGGGCGGAAATGGGCGAGTTTTCTCTTTCGTTAACGGTGACAATAACGACGGTAGGTTTTTGATTGAATATCTCATTAGTGGTGATTTCAGCTTCAACTGGTTCTGATTCTGGCTCAGACGATTGCGTCGTTGGATTACCTCCGAGTAAATATTCCACATTCGCATCTGTGAAATTGAACGAGGTGACGATACTGGGCTGAACTTGATACTGTTTCGTGTTGGTTTCGGGTCTTTCGGAGGAGCTGGCGTTTATCGTAGGTCTGGTCGAAGGCGATTGCAGATGCGATGGTAGGCCTGCTTTGGTGAACTGTAAATTTCTCGTGCTGGCTCGGAAGTTCTTAGATGTATTACGTTGATAGAACGTCAGACTGGGACGTACGGTCGATTGGACGGGTTTACCTTTGTTCAGCGCCGAAAATATGACACCGCTGGAGTTGTACGTGTTATCGAAAGATTTTTCAGATTTCGATTTCTTGCTGCGCGATTCCTCGTGTTCGGTTTTGGGTATTTGCTCGACGGAAATGTACGGTTCTAGGGGAACCGTTAGGTCATCCGAGTTTGATTTAACCGATACCGAGGTGATGACAGCGGTAGACAAAATTTTCGTCGTGAACTGATTAGCTAGCGGTGTTGTAACGTCGACTGAAGGTGATTCCGTTACCTGGCTGGTGTCGTTTTTATAGCCTATTTTAGAAGTGGTAGGAGATTCGGTTCGGAGTTTTGGAATCTTCTTGGCTTCTGGTTTATCAGTCGGTTTGAAGTCTTCGACTTTGGAAGTGGTTGTGAAATTATAATGGCATAAGGTGATGTTCTGATTGACCTCTCGTTTGAGTGTCTTATTGCCAGAGTATGGACGTCGTATTCTGTAGGGGGGTATACATGTGGAATTATTTACAGCGATGGTGGTATTGGTGGTCGGTGGTTTTGCAGTAGATCTACGATAATAATTAGCTAAATTGGTACTGGCGACGTGTAATCGGTCATTAGGTACGTGATTCTTTTCGATAATCTTCCTATCCATGGTTACGTCCATATCTTCGTGTATCGGTTCTTCTTCGGAGACCGCCGAGATCTTTGGTTCGATCGGTCTATTGCGTATTTCAGTCAATAAACTATCGACGAAATTGACACTGCCCCTCGGGGCCATCCCCACTCCACCGATTTTACGCCCAAAATCTAAAAGAGGCACATGATCTTGGGAGAAACCCTGCTCGATAGGTTGGAAATGATTGTAGACGTTGAACGTAGATGAAGTTTGACTCTGCAAGGCATCAATAGGAACTGGTTGAGTTGAAGAGAATAAAATTCTTCTTCTTTTTTTACGATGTGAAGGTGTATTGAAATTCGTACTGTTGGTCGAATTGTCGGCCAAGACCCTGGCGCTGATTCGTTGAATATTCAATCTGCTACCGATGTCCTCGTTACCGGCAACATTCTTAGGTTTATCATTAATAACCGTATTGATTTGTTTCACGTTATCGTCATTGTCTGCGGTATCGTTATTTTTAACAATGTTCCTCGCGTCGACTTTGTTATTGTTCTCTTTGGTACGATTGCAGTCTTCGTCGCCATCGCTGCCGCCACCATCACCTCCTCCATTGCCGATGGTAATTAGAGAATCGGCGGTGTCGTTTACATTAGACTTAATTAACTCTTTGGTATCTGTAGTTTTATCAACATTGTCTAACGTTTTGGTATTGTTTTTTTGATCGTTAGATAACTCGTGCCACATTCTTTTATGCTTGTGTTTAGTTTTGATCGAATGCCGGCTACGAATCGTCGGCTCGCCGAGTTTGGCCGGAGTGTCGTCAGTGGTGACGGTTTTAACGGGTTGCCCAGTCGTGTCTTCCGAAGATTGTAGACGGTATTGCCGGAAACGTTTGGTTTCCTTGTAGTCGTTGCTTGGCAGAGAAGTTCTGTTCGATTTTTCAGTACCGTTGACGTTTTCATTTCCTGAAACAATTAAAAGTTAATGGCTTATTAAAATCATATCCGAGAGAGGAATGTTTTACGTTTATTAAATAAGCGAGAATTGACATGTGTAATGTGATTGATATGTAAGATAATTCGTTGATAATGTAATGAAAAATAATGCCAGTGGGTGGTTTTCCGTTAACCAAAGGACTTGGATTTACGAGTTAAGCGTTCCATACGGCTTTCGCCATCTCATCCAATCTTATAAGGAGTTGTTGAATTCTCAAGTCAAAATTCAGGGTTGGCAATTTGGAATTTTTTAGGGTGTACCTTTATTTTATCCCGAAGGGGTGACACACCAAAAAATTTTAGATTAAAAATTGAGAGATTTCATAACCTACTTACCCACTTCAGAACAATAATTCTAAAGTAGGTATATTATTTCTTTCTTTAAAAAAAATCGAAAAATTTGTTCATTTCAAAAAAATAGGGATAAAAAGATCAAGTTTTTTTCTTTATCTCTAAAAATAAGAGGTATTTTTTTCTCCAAAAATTTGGGTAATAGGTATCTACTTTTTCTCCATTTTTTCTCTAGGAACAAAAGATATCCTACTTTTCTCTAAAAATAGAACGATTCTTATATATTTCAATAAAAATTTTAAAAATATACCTACCCCAAAAAATTGAATTTTTCCTCCAAGAAAATTAGAAAAATTCTTTATTCCATAAAAATTCAGATTTTTTTGAAAAATGTTCCCTGCAAAAATCAGTTTAGAATACTTTTTTTTAACAAAATTGATTTTTTTTCAAAATAAATCTGACAGAATGGAGATTTTTTCCTTTGTAAATGAGAAATTTCATTCCAAGAAAGAGAGAGAGAGAGATTGATCCATTATTCTGCGATGTTTACATACGAAACACAATACAAAAAAGAAGTTTAAAAAATATCCCCGACTTATACGCGCAGAGGAAGGTAATTTTATAAATGATTTTTTTTTTTTTTTTTTTCAAAAACAAATTGGAAAAAAATGAAAAATTTTTAGTACGAAAAACTGAAGCAGAAAATTGATTTTATCTCCTCCAAAAATAAGGGATAATAATAAATTAAAAAAATTCTGTTACGCAAAAAAAAAGAATGAAAAATTTTTATTTAAAAAAATGAGATCTTCCTCCAAAAAATAAGCTTATTTTTCTTTCGAACAAGTCTGAAAAAAATTTATTAATTTTTTTTATTGCTCGCTTACGCTGAAAAAAAAAAGTTTTCTCCTCAAAAAATTAAGAAATTTTTATCCCAAGTAGGTACCTAAATTGAGAAATTTCTAATTTTGAGAAAATCGAGCCAAAAGAACAATTTTTTTCTCTCCAGAAACAAAAGATATCTTAGGTTTCTCTGAAAATTATTTTCACTCCAAAGAAATGGGGGAAAATGAAATCTTCCTCCAAAAAAATAATTTTTTCAGTATGCATACACGCACTGAAAATGTGCCATTTAATGCTTGTAATTGGTGGTGAAAACGAAATTTTGGCAAACGATATTAGATAAATGATCTAGAAATTTTTCAACAAATTGAGATAAAAACTCTACCGCAGCCTCTGCGGTAGAAAAGCTGATTTTTTTTTTGTTTCGTTGAAATCTAAATGAACGAATAAAAGTATTGGATGACAGTAACAAAAACGTATTAAAGGATTATGTAAACGAGTATTTTACAAAAGCAATAAACTGGATGAAAATTCGAGTCGAGTCGAAGTTACATTGTCCGTTAGGATCGAAATTTATAAGAATAGAAGTATTCATTCGAACAAATGTTTTGAGAGCGATTGATCCAAACGATTCGTTTGAGAACAATCAATCAATTTGAAAAAGTTGTACCTAGGTAGATATTCTTCTCCAAGAATGCATTATTTAACCAATTCAATTTAAAAGGTAGGTAGTACTTATCTGATGAAAAAACTCACAATATTAACAACACTGCTTTTTGTGAAACGAATTGATGTTTTAGCTAATTTTTTAATACTCATTTTCCTGAAATATTGGCAAGTTTGAATTTGAAACGATTATTTGTATATTTTGGTTTGAAAGTACACAATGATTGGATTCAACTTTGGCAACGTCGCACGGGTGGTTGATGGTTACATATTTTCCGCTTTTATAATTTGAAAATTCGAGTGAGGGCATGAATGTTCGAGGGATGAAAAGGAGCACTATAAAAAAAATGTTATGTGTACGTCGCATGTTTACATGCAATAAGTATACAATTCAGTGAGTCGAATACAATATTATTATTTGTTAATGTAGTTAACTTGGCGTCATTGAAGCTAAAATTCATTAAAAGAGTAGATATTTATTTCAGGAACTTTGAAACTTTGGATTTTCCTCGAGAAGAACCCGGTTTTATTGAAAAAAATTCAAACATACTCGTATCTTAAATTTTAGCTTAAGATATGGTAAAGCAAATTGTAGCTGGAGAAAAATTTCAGTTTAAGAAAAAATCTCTCTTATCACGTCTACGTATCGCAAGACATGCGAACAACGTTTCCAAACGAAAGACTGATTCATTCGAACGAATTATTCATAAACAACTTGATGTGTCGCTGGGGGGGGGGGGGGGGGGACTTGTGACATTTTGATGGATTTTCAGAAAATTTCGACAAACATCTTAAAATCATCGCAAAATAAAAAATTCCTCGAAGGAAATTCAAAAAAAAAAAAAAATAATTTCTTTGTCAAACAAATATTATTTAAAGATTATTTTCAATTTTTTGTCAAAATTCACGAACAACTGATTTCAATTTTTTTTTTATCACAAATCAAAAATTTTCTGGATTTTCTTTGAACATTTTAAAAACATTTTTTGTAAAAAAAAATATTTTTGGAAATTTTTATTTTATCAGATTTCTTTCAATTTTTTGTCAAAATTCTTTGGATATTCTTTGAATAATTTTCAAAGATTTTTTGTCAAAAAATTATTTTTTAAAGATTTTAATTTTTTTATCATTTTTTTCAAGTTTTTGTCAAAATTCACAAACAACCAATTTCAAGATTTTTTTTATCTCAAATTTTTGGATATTCTTTGAAGATTTTTCAAAGATTTATTTTTGTAAAAAAAAAATTTTTGGATAACTTTATTATTTTTTTATCAAATTTTTTCAATTTTGAAAATTCAAGAAAACTGGATTCATTTCAAAGAATCGTTCGCGAACAATTCTTTCATCCCAAATTCAAATAAAATGAAAAACGACTGATTCATTCGAATGGATCGTTCGCGAACGACTGATTCATTCGAAAGAATCATTTGAAAACAACTGAGTCATTTCAACGAATCGTTCGCGAACGACTGATTCATTTCAAAGAATCGTTCGCGAACGACTGCTTCATTCAAACAAAACATTCGCGAACAACTGATTCATTTTAACGAATCGTTCGTGAACGACTGATTCATTTCAATGAATCGTTCGGAACGACTGATTCAATTGAACGAATCATCCTAGACCGCCGATTTAGAGTTTTGAAAATTTTGATCGAATATCTCGCGAACCCGCGAACCGATTTCGCTCAAATTCAATAGGCTTCTATTCCCAGTGACCCTCTACCACATATATAAATTTCAACTAATTCCATCAATCATAACTCGAGTTATCGCAGTGACAAATTTTGTAGATACACACATACATATAGTTATATATAAAGAAACACCAAATCGCGAAATTGGTGTCAATCGTCATATTTCGTCATAAAACGTCGAGAAATATCACTCCCACCCCCCACTGCTACCAACGGGTCAAATTTAATAGCTGATTTTTTCGAAGAAAAAAATCAGCTGATACGAATTTTTTCTTCATAAATAAGAGATATTTTCTCCTACAAAAATTTGTAAAATTTTTCTCCAAAGAAATTTTTAACCCATTCACCCTTAGAAGACCGGCGTTCAAAAAAGAAAACAACAACAACAACAACAACAACAACAAACAAACAAATTTTGAAAGATTTATGTTGTGTGAGTATGGAGAGATTTTTTCCCCAAAACATTTCAAAAACATTTTTTCCAAATAGTCAAAATGAAAACACAAAAAAATATTTTTCAAAAAATTGAGATTTTGTTCTTTAAAAACAAAATATTTTAATATGACAAAAAAAAATTAAAAACTATATTCTACAACAAAAGTTTGAGACTTTTTCCCGAAAAAAATTGGGACATTTTTTCCAGAAATTTTAAAAACTGTTTCACTTCAAAAAAATTTCATGATTTTTTTCACAGAAAATTGGAGATGTTATCTTCAAAAACAAATTGAAAAAATTGAGTTTTTTCAAGAACCAAAAAAAAGAAGAAACAAAAATTAAGATTTCTTCAAAAAGTTTGACGAAAAATAGAAAAATATTTTTACTCCAAAGAAATGAGTGATTTCTTTTTTCCAAATTTTTTTTTTTTTTTTCTAAAAAAATATATTTCTTTTTTTCTCCGAAAATTTAAGTACCTCTTCCCCTCAAAAAAGAGATTACTTTTTTTTGCAAAATTTCTGCAATGAATTTTAAAATTTTTAATTTTATTTGGCGAAAAATACAAAAATTGTTCTTCAATCATTTTGCTTAATTTCTTTAAAATATAAAATTGTAAAAAAAAAATGTCGAATCACTTTTTTTTTTTTTTTTAAATTTTAAAATGAAGAATTCAATTTTTTCTTTAAAAAAGTGAAGATTTTTTTCTTTCTACGAGTATGAAAAAAATATTTCATCAAAAAATGGAGATTTCAAGACTTTTTTCTAGGAAAATTTGAGAAATTTAATTCAATTCTCTAAAAAAAAGTGATTCTTTATGTAATAAAAAAGTTTTAATTTAAAAAAATAAAAAAAATAAATAAAAATCAATTTATTTCAAAAAACTTTGATGAAACAGAGATTTTTTCCTCAAAAAAGAACCTAAGTAAAGTAGGTATTTTTTTTGCAAAAAAAATGAAATACCTACCTATTAAAAATGAGGAATTTTCTTTCCAAAAATCATTTGAAAAATATCTATGCTCCAAAGAATTGAGTTTTTTTTTCTACACCATCCTCCAAAAAATACAAGAAATTTTTTCTCAAAAAAAAAAAATTACCATTCTTGGATTTTCAAGTGTACAACTTATTTCACTTTTGACATTTTCGTTGTAGCTCAAGTACCCGAGCTATTTCTAAATTGCCAGCCAAGATCAAAATATGTACGTATAAACTGCAGCATCTGATCTTAAATGATCAGCATTCTCTGTCGCGTCAGTGAAATAAAAAGGAAACATCTCTACTTGTAAGTATTTCCACTTCACAGAATGACCAATTGACCATTGACCATCGTTGAATAGCAAATGATGATCTCGATAACCTCAAGTTTTATCCTTCATCCACATCTCACCCAACTTACCTACGAGCATTCCACGAACGAATAATTTCGAATTTCGCAACATCACGTCGATTAAAAACAAACTATCGAGGTATTGTTAATACGTACATCGATTACAGCCTACACGTACTCGTACGCTCAGACGTAATCAACAAACGTGGGTCTAAAGAGGTATCCCCCTTGAAAGAAAAATTCAGCCAACGGACTCGCTGACGCTGAAAATGAAAGTAGTACTAGGGCGCGAGGAAAGTATTATAAAACCAGTTCCACTCACTTTCCAAAAAAGAAAAAAATAGGTATATAACGCAGACAGTGAACTCGATTATTTTACGAGTATAGTCAAATAAAGTGAACTATAAACACGATTGTAACCAGTTTGTAGAAGTGCACTAGGAGATTTTAAAGGCGCCGCTGCCCGTAATTCGTATCAACAAAGCTACCACATACAAATCTACTTTCTCCGAATTTATTTCCGATTTAAATGATACCAATTGATCGAGTGATCTTTTTATACTATTAGGCAGGAATTTTACGTAACATTGGTTTTGTTGTGTACCCAAACCCACATAGCTCGAGCATTATAATAAAAGATGAACAAAGATTTTAGAATTTTTTTTATGAGTTAAAGTCGATAAATCAGATAAACAATTCAACCGATTCGATTGTTTACTCGAAGCTTACTGCTGCGGTGCTTGCAATAAAATCGTGATGTTCAGTTCAATGTGATATATGCCCATGCTCGAAGTCGAACCGATCAAAAATTTAAAGAGAATCGATCTAGGCACTGAGCATACCCAAGGCTAGAGTACCACACCTTCCATAAGGCATTTATCCGCTTCAGTGATTTGGTTCATCGCAGGAAACAACATAGCAGATATTTTTCACTCGATCAACCTATTACTCCTCTATTGCGTATCGTTTAATCGTCAAATTACCGCAGGTGCAGTGCAGGCGCATGCACAAGCACGGGCCGCGGTTACCGGGGCGTTTAACAAATCAATTAAATGTGATGAGCCGGAAATCTAACGAATGTAAACATGGCGAATCAGCGAACCCATGATTATTCGGTGGTAACCGGTTAATAATTATGCAACCACATCGACCAATTAAGAATCACGTGCTATGTAAATGCTACCGAATTTTTTTTACTGCCAAAATCGGAATCTCGCTGAATTTTTCCAAGCATAAAACTACATAGACGGCTAATATACGAAATAAAAGAGGGGAGAGGGGTCCAATCGAAATTTTTATAATAACCAAATTTATTTTTAAGATCCTAATCTACAATTTTTGTTTGAAAATATTTTTAATTTAACCCCTATCTCCCTCTCAATTTTCAATATAATGAGTGTTTTTGTATTAATATGCAAAATTGGAGGAGAGGGAAGGGTCTGATCGAAATTTTTGTAATATGCAAAATTATTTCTAGTGCTTCAAGCTACAACTTTTGTTCGAAAATTTTTTCAATTGGACTCCTCCCTCCCCACCGATTTTGCATAAAACTCCGAAGAAACTAATTAAAAATTAGAGAAGTGGGGGGGAGGGGCCAACTGAAAAAAATTTCAGATAAAAGTTATAGATCAAGATCTTAAAAATAATTTTGGTTATTATGAAAATTTCGATTGGATCCCTCTCTCTCCTCCGATTTCACATACCATCAGGTAGATATTTTCTCAAAATTGGAGGAGGGGTCCAATTGAAAAAATTTTCAAACAAAAGTTGTAGATTGAGGTCCTAAAAAAAATTTTGGTTATGACAAAAATTACGATTGGACCCTTCCCTTCCCTTCCCTCTCCTCCAATTGAAAATTTTTTCAAACAAAAGTTAGGAGTCCCACTGAAAAAATTTCAAAAAGTCTTAGAAATAATTTTGGTCACTACAAAAATTGCGATTGGACCCCTCCCTCTCCACCATTTTTGCAAAACTAGAGGAAAGGAAAGGGTCCAATCGAAATTCTTATAATAACCAAAATTAATTCTAGGATCCCAATCTACATCTTTTGTTTGAAACTTTTTTCAATTGGAACTTGTTAACTTCTTTAATAATTCGAAGACTTTACATTTTTAAAGTATATTTTATCATGGTGAAAATTCCAATATAATACGTAAAACTAAAACGAAATAAGTATTGCGCAAATTAAACAATATCAATGTTACCAACTAAAGATACAAAAAGTAATAAAATCATAACAACTCTTCCCTCTTATGGAGAGTAGCGATTTGGAGGTACCCGATTTCGAACAGGACGAGGGGAACGAGGTATTGGAACTTGAGGCTGAGGCGCCGGAGCTGGTGGCTGGGGCGCCGGAACTTGAGGTGCGTTTGCCGGAGCGATGGGTACCTGAGCCGGCGCTACAGGCTCATTAACAGGTAAGTCTGCAAGGAAAGGCGCAGTTGTAGATGTAGGTTGTACTGGGCCGCGATCGACGATCTGGTTCAAATGGCGCTTGTGATGAACTCCATTTTCATCTTCAATCTCAAACGTGACATTGGCCAGACACTTCGTAATTTTACCGGATCGCCAACGATGAGGTCCGCGGTATAGTCGAAAGTTTACATTTTGGCCGACGCTGAATGTTCGCTTTGTCTCCTTCGACACGAATTTCTGTTCGGCGGTAGGCACTAGTAAATTCAATGTTGATCTAATTTTCCTCGATAAGAACATTTCGGCTGGCGATTTCCCAGTAGTTGAATGAGGGGCGCGTCTATATGCTAGTAAAAATTCGTCCAAATCTTGATTCTGCTTCAGAGCTTTCTTGACTGTTTGGACCGCTCTCTCCGCTTGGCCATTGCTTGCCGGATGATATTCCGGTGACGTTAAGTGCTGGATGCCATTACTTTTCAAATATTTTTCTGTTTCCGAGCTTACAAATTGTGGTCCGTTGTCTGATACGAGAACCTCTGGGAAACCGAAACGGCCAAAACAGTTTTTTAGGAAAGCGATGATTGCAGCTGAATCGGTTCTTTTTGTTTGATAAACTTCGATCCATTTTGAGTAGGCATCGACGATGATGAAATAAAAATTGGTATTAATTTGCCCTATATCGACGTGAATTCGTTTCCATGGTTCCTCCGGTGGAATCCATGGGTGAATAGGTGCCTTGGGGGGGTTATTGGCGGTGGCGGCACATTCTGCGCAACTTTTGACCAAGTCGGCGATGTCTCTGTCCATTCCTGTCCAATATACGAAACCACGGGCCAAGGACTTCGATTTTTCAACACCAAGGTGACCTTGATGGATTTGTTGTAAGATCCGCTTCCTTAGGGTGAGTGGAATTACCACCCTCTCCCCACGAAAAATACATTTTTCGTGTAACGAATACTCTTGCAATTCTTTGATCTTCAGCCGACTTGGAGTTTCACCTTCCAATTGGCGAAGTAGAACAGATAACGTCGCGTCTTTTTGAGTTTCAGCAGCAATTTCTTGAGCGGTGACAGGCAATTGCTCGATCTGCAGCTGGCATATGCGCGTAGGTATATCGATTTGGGTCGGATTTCCGATCGAAGTTGGAAAACGTGATACGAAATCAGCGTTCGAGTGGTGTTCAGATTTTCGAAACTGAATTGTATATTGGAAGTCTTGAAGAAAGATTGCGTAGTGCAGTAAACGAGTGGCACTAAGCGAAGGTTTGGCCGCATTCGCTGCGAAAATCGATTTTAAAGGTAGGCAATCTGTCTGGAGGATGAATGGGCGGCCATACAAATAATCAAAAAATTTTTTTACTCCCCAGTAGATTCCGAGCGCCTCCTTATCGATCTGCGAGTATCGTTCTTCAGTTTGAGTTAACGTTCTTGATGCAAACGCGATAGGGCGTTCGCCTGTATTGTCGATGTGACTAAGAACGGCGCCGATAGCGTAGGGTGAAGCGTCGGTGGCTAAGACCAATTTCTTAGCTGGATCGAACGGTGTGAGAACTCTATCAGACACAATTTCCTTTTTTATCTGTTCAAAAGCTCGTTCGCAGTCTTGGCTCCACACAAATTTGGCTCCCTTCCTTTGTAATAGGTTAAACGGGCGGCATATTGCAGAAAGATTTGGAAAGAAACGACCGTAGTACCCAACTAGCCCTGTGAACGATTTCAATTCGGAAACATTGCTGGGTCTGCGGGCTTTCACGATGGCGTCGATTTTCTCGGATGTTTTATGAATTCCTTCGGCGTTAATTTTATATCCGAGGTAGTTTAATTCATCCGTGAGCAATTGACATTTTGCTAAATTTAACCGAATACCATTCTGTTTGCAAATTTCAAAGAATTGTCTGACTCGTTCCAAATGCTCGGCCGCAGTACGTGAAGAAATTTTCACGTCATCGAAGAAATTTCTGCAGCCCTTGATAACACGGAGTAATTGGTCGAAGAAACGTTGCCAAATCGCTGGAGCTTGCTGAGGGCCGAAAAATAAGCGTGCTACTCGAAATAATCCCTTTTGAGTATTCAGTGTGAGCAGCATAGATGTCTCAAAGGAGACGAGTAGATGTAGGTACGCTTCTCGAACGTCAAATTTGGCGAAAAATACACAGCCCACAAAGTCGTTTAGAATTTCCTCGATGGTTGGAATGGGGTAGTCTTCGGGTAAAGTTTGGGGATTGAGTGTGACGCTGTAGTCCCCAGTAATTCGAATCGACCCATTCGCTTTTCTAACCGGTACAATTGGCGTTGCCCATTCGGAGGATGAAACTGGAATAAGAACGTTTCCAGCTACTAACCGATCAATTTCTTCGTCGACGTCTTTCCGCAGTGCGTAGGGTACCGAGCGAGGGTAACAAAATTTCGGTTTTGCACCTGGCTTGAGGGTAATGCCGACCTCAGAGTTTGGTACTAAACCGATACCTTTGGCGAAAATTTCGGCATACTCTTCCACTAGCTTCTTTAAATCTGCCAGTAATTGGGATTTTTCAGAAGTTGATGTTCGATGACAAGCGACGTTGGCTGGTTTCGGCGTGTGATCGCGAAGGTTAACGTCCATCGAAAAAATCCAGTCCCTGCCCATCAAGGAGTCGAAATTGCCATCCACTACACGCAGTTGTTTTTCGAACGAACGATCACGATACTTCACTTTTACTGGTACAATTCCGATCAATTCAAATTTTGAATGGGTATACGACTGGAAAACTCGAGCAGCTTTTCTCATCTTTTTGTCCAGTCCAAACGCTTTACAGGTTGGCAGGGATATCAGAGTGAACGGCGATCCCGTATCAGCTTCGAAACGAATTTCTCTACCTTCAACCTGCATATTTATGAAAATTTTGGCGGGCGGTTCCTCAGAATCCGATGGCGATGGTTGGGTATCGTTTAATTGGTTAATGTCGACTACGTTGTAGGAAACATCCACTGCTTTTACGTCAGTTCGTTTTCGAGATAACACCATCTTGCGAATTTCATCGATACTCTTGCCACATACATTTGCAAGATGACCGGTTTTATCGCACTTATTACATTTGGCTTCTCTGAAACGGCAGTCTGGTGCTTTATGATTTTTACGGCCGCACCGAATACAGACATCAATTTCTGAACTCGATTTTGGTTCGCTCGACGACCCGCTTTTACCGTCGTTCTTGGCTCTGGGTTTGTTTGAACGTTTTTGACGGACGCGATCACTGATCTTGTTGATAGTTGGCTCTTTAACACCCGCAGACGTTTGGGAATTAAAACCATGGCCGGATAATTCAACTGCCAGTGCGCGATCACAGACTTGTTTTAGCGTCAAGTCCGGTGTCGAAAGGTAATAATTTTGCACAGCTTTATCGCGGATACCTTGAATTATCTGATCACGAAGCTCCTCGTTTAAACGTTGGTCCGGATCGTAGACAGGCTGTACCGCGGCGGCTGGATCCGCTGCAGGAGGCGGTGGGGTTTCAAAATTGCATGTTGCTGCTAACTCCCTAAGTGCCGCTAAATACGAGTTAAAATTCTCGTTCTCCTGTTGCATCCGCCGACGAAAATTAAAGCGCTGAACAACTACCAACGGCTTTGGACTGAAATGATTTTCTAGGAGTTCCTTATTTTTTGAAAACGATAATTGATGCGGTAGTTTGGGAACTGCTAGCCGTCTCAGAATACGATAAGTTTCCGCTCCGATGCACGATATCAACGAATTTACCTGATCGTCGGCTGGAACATATTCTGATTCTAGATAAGCCGTAAAACGTTCGAACCAATTCAGAAAATCTTCACGAGACGAATCGAAACTTTCAAAGCGAGCGGTCGCCATATTAATGCTTCAACAGTAATTTTCGAAAATCGCGAAAAAAGAATACCGCAAAGCGCATTTCAATCGTCCAGAACACACCGCGCGAGTAAAAAAAAGTCTATCCTCGTCGCCAGTTGTTAACTTCTTTAATAATTCGAAGACTTTACATTTTTAAAGTATATTTTATCATGGTGAAAATTCCAATATAATACGTAAAACTAAAACGAAATAAGTATTGCGCAAATTAAACAATATCAATGTTACCAACTAAAGATACAAAAAGTAATAAAATCATAACAGAACTCTCCTTCCTCTCTGATTTTTCGTATTAGTAAATGAATACTCATTATTGAAAATTGGGGAAGAGGTAAGGAGTTGAATTGAAAAATTTTTCAAACAAAAGATGTTGATTAAGATCTTAGAAATAATTTTGGTCATTATAAGAATTTCGATTGGACCTTTCCCTCCCCTCTATTTTTTCATATTGGTAAAAAGACACTCATTACTGAAAAATAGGAAAAAGGTAGGGGTTGAATTAAAAAATTTTTCAAACAAAAGTTGAAAATTAATATCCTAAAAACATTTCATAATTTTGTCATCCGCCTTATTCGTCTGAAAAATACCGAAACAGACCAATACCTGGACAGGATATTACGACTTATTTACGCAGATGAACAAGCCTAACCTACAAAGGATTGCATTTTCGCCACGTAGGTATATATTACTCGTATATTTACTGAATATTTATGTAATTGCATGCGAGTTACGCCATCGCCATCGCCATTGGATTGCGATCATAGAGCACATATATTCTCTTGGAAGATTTTGCCCTGTGCGGTATGAATTAACGAACCGCCTATGTCATGTCGTATCAGTCAGTCGTGATGCCGAAATACCAGATGCATTATGCAGCACGATTCAGATCATCATTTCGTTTTGTATACAGTAGGCATACTTTATAACTGTACGCGGAGACCATATTTAAAATTAAAACGTGATCATATCTTAGCACTCAGACAAACCAGCAACAACGGAATACGTATCCCACCGTAAACAGTAAGATTGAACTTATACGAGTAACTTTATCGATACGTATATTGGTTTCTTGCCGCACATTTTAATAAAAAATATAGCGTTTACTTCCGTCTTGGAATATCGACAGCGACATGTTGCTCGGTACCGAGCACGAGACAACGTAGGGTGGTAAAGTGCATTTTTTCGCAGCTCGCTGCGTGTTAAATCGTGGGCATATTCTTAGCAGGAGTTGAGTGAATTGAGGAAATACAAAATTCGTTTAAGAGTAAGTTTCAAATACCTATATAAATGTATGTATGTATAGGTTTAGGTATCAGGTAGTTCTACGAGAACGTATTTTTTATTGTAAGGTATAGATAACAGTTTGAGAGGATTGTCTCAGTATGCATAATATCAAGTATCGTGATTAAAAACAGACTATGTTTAGGTAGAGATATAGAAGTGTAGAAAAAGAAACTGGGAGGGCCATAAAGGATAATTGCATACAATTTCCTAGAACGAGAACGGTTGATTTTAAATGATCATAAACGACGATGAATCTTCGTGTAAGAAATTTCACTTCTTATCGCCTGCTCCTCTATACCTTTATGCGGTCCTACATATACACTGTGTTCCTTGAGTTATGGAGGAAAATTCGCAAAAAAATGAGATATTTTCTCTCTCACTAAAAAAAAGACGCACAAAGGCAAAATTTTAAAAAAATTGATAAAGGGTTTTTACTGCAGAAAGTTAAAATCTTCGTAAAAATAAATTTTCAACTTTAAAAGTAAAAGATTTACTAAAAAAAGAGATTTTTTCCTTGAAAAATTGAAGGATTTAAAAAATTTATGGGTACGAAAAAATATACCTACATATATTTACATTTTTTCCTCCATTTTTTTCAAAAAAGGTCCAGATTTTTTTCTCAAAAAATTGAAGGTTTTTAAAAATTTAGGCAATAACATATTTTTTTATTTTTTCAACAAAAAAAAATTCAGTAGTATTTTTACGTAGGTAGGATACTTACTAATTTAAAAAAAATTGAAAACATTTTTATTCTAAAAAAACTAGAGATTTTTCTCCAAAAAAAAAGTTTATTTCTGAAATCAAAACAAAAAAAATCTACATTACAATAAAGTGATTTTGACTCCAAAAAATAAGAGATTTTTTAAAAAAAATATAAGATTCTTAATCAAAAAAAAAAATCAGTTCAAAATGAGAAGTTTTTAAAACTTAGGGCCGAATTCATAGTCGTTTGTTGGCAAATCATCGAATTTTGGAGCAATTTTTCTTATCAATAAATGCAAATTTCATATTTCTTAAATTCGAAATCGAATACTTTAGAGTCTAATCTTTCGATTTAAATACTTATTATTAATTTTTGTAAATTTCATATCATCTCATATCACCCAAAAAAATTGGCTCGGAATTCATTACTTGCCCACGTAATACTCAATTAACTACTTTCTCTCTCCTCCGATTTCACATAACAACAAGTAGAAACTTACTCAAAATTCGGAGGAGGGTCCAGTTGAAAAATCTTTCAAACAAAAGTGGTAGATTGAAATCCAATCACAAAAATGTTGATACGATGCCTCCCTCTCCTCCAATTTTGAACATTACATAATATTTTTATTGAATTTGGAGGGGGGAGGGGAGACTCGATATAAATTTTTGTGATAACCAAAATTAGTCCATATAATATGTATTTCAACTTGCAACTTTTGTTTAAAATTTTTTTCAATTGAGGCTTTATAGGAACAATAATATTGTTTAAGGGACTTCCAGAGAGGGAGTGAACTTACAGAACATACTTATTTTTTCCCTTGGCTTTAGATGCACACCGCCAAACTTGCATTGAAAGTGACCGCGAGATGTTGAAAGAATGAATTAAAAATAAGTATATTTTTAAAAATGTGAAATTTTTTAATTTCAAAAAATTCTAATTCCAAAAAATTGATACTTTTTTTATTCCAAAATATCAGGAAATTTTTCTTGGAATTATTTTTTACCCCTAAAATAATACAAATAAAATTTTTAAAAAAAATTGAAAATATACACCTAGTTCCAAATTCTGGAAAAAACGTTTCAAAAATGCATTCCAAAGACATGTGATTTTATTTTTTTACTTATTCCAGAAAAATAGAAAATTTTATTTTTTACTCAAAAATGATTTTAAAAAATCCTAAAAATTGAGAAATTTTGCCATCTTATATTTCTTACCATCCAAGTATTCATAACGAGAAAGTGATATTTTTTTTTCTATTTTTTTCAGTTAAGAAGTGATGTAACTTTTTTATTTTCAATTATACGTTTTCTATAAAATTTTAGCTATAGCAAGTTCATTTGTTGCTTTAAAAAAAAAAAAAAATGAAAACTTCACTATCCAACTTTTTATGAAACACGATCTTCCTTCATCCCAATTAACTCGGATAATCCAGGTTCTACTGCATTTTATATTGAAGAAAAAAAAATCATTTCTCCATCAATTTTTACACCTTTTTCTTGTAGAAAAATCACATCAATTTTTTTTACTAATTTTTACCACTTTTTTCTTTTTGAAAAAAATATTTTCAACTTTTGTTTTAAAATCAATTTTCTAATTTTTTCTTCCAATGAAATATTTTGAGATCAATTTTTGTATTTTTCTCTGCAAAAAAAATTAATTTCCTGTATGATTTTTTTTCTCTTTCAAGAAATTCGACTTCTATACTGTGGATTTATTTTTAAATTTTGTTTTTCGAAAACCAATGTTCAACATTAAACCGGAAATCCTTACTTCTGAGAATAGCTTAAGGTGATAGAAAAAATTCTAGGTGGATCAATCACCCAATTTCTAAAATTTTTGAAATAGGAAACAGACATTCTAATATATGTACCTACTCACGCATTCGTAGCGATGGAAACATTACTCAATGATGCAACTAAAATAAAACCTTTAAGGGGGGGGGCTTGTTTTGGAACATTTTTTGTTGAATACATAGCGTTGATTAGCGGAATTTTCTAAGACCTTTGCATGACGTCATTTTGATTTTTCACCTATGAAGTTTTGAAGAAAAATTGGAAACTAATTTCAAATTGTTTCTTTTTACAAAAAAAATTAATTTTTAATTTTTGAAAAATAAAATGCATAGAGTTCTCAAAAAAAGGAAATTATTTTCATATTGCATTTTGATTGTGTCATTTTGTAGAAAATGTTGGTAGATTTTTTGGAAAATTACAAATTTCAAGGTCAAAATTGGAGAAAAACGCGATTTTTACTTCAGGTACCGTTTCTAGGAAAACTATGCAACCCACAAAACTTTTTCTTAGAATCTTTTTTATTCAGTAGAGTCTTGTCTATAATTTAACGAGAGGATTTTGCAAAATTTTAATTTGTCAACTATTTCTTTCGAGTCGACTGGAATACTTCCGAGGAAAAACTATGAGAGGGTTTCATAAAATAGGAGAGATAATACGAGTTTTGCAAAATCCTCTCGTTAAATTATAGACAAGACTCTACTGAATAAAAAAGATTCTGAGAAAAAGTTTTGTGGGTTGCATAGTTTTCCTAGAAACGGGACCTAAAGTAAAAATCGCGTTTTTCTCCAATTTTGATTTTGAAATTTGTAATTTTCCAAAAAATCTACCAACATTTTCTACAAAATGACACAATCAAAATGCAATATGAAAATAATTTCCTTTTTTTGAGAACTCTATGCATTTTATTTTTCAAAAATTAAAAATTAATTTTTTTTGTAAAAAGAAACAATTTGAAATTAGTTTCCAATTTTTCTTCAAAACTTCATAGGTGAAAAATCAAAATGACGTCATGCAAAGGTCTTAGAAAATTCCGCTAATCAACGCTATGTATTCAACAAAAAATGTTCCAAAACAAGCCCCCCCCCTTAAAAACATCATTTTAAAGAAATTTTCATGTGGCGCATGTTTTCCTGGTTTTGATTTCGTTGAATCTTTACCTATACCTAGTACTTATCTACATTACCGCCATCCGACATGTACCGCCTACTTATTAAACGGACATTACAGAGACACAAGACACAACTTATAAGTTAATTAATTACGCAATTGTCACGGGTATTTTAAAACGAACGAATGATCCGTGTACTAGGTCTAGGTATAGTGCAGTGTAAGGTAGATACTTGTACTACCTTTCTTGCGTATGTTATTAGAATCGTAAACGTTCATTAACGAATACGACCTAATAAATTCGTTTACAGACATTACATAAAATTTACGATCTCGATTGTATAATAATGGCGAGAAAAAGTCAAAAATAGAATCGCAGGAAGAAGCTAATTATTACACAGATTTTCAATTATTATCGCAATAAAAAAAAAAAGAGAGGAACTAAGCCGATGCACTTTGACACTCTATTACATAAAATGTCTTATAAATTGTCGGAGAAAAACGCTTAGTTGAGGATTGTATTCTTCATTTTACGTAATATTACTATTTTAGAAGGTACATGGGCGCAATTATATTTATAATTGAATGGCCTAAGGTCTAAAAATGTCTAATATTTCGAGTAGGTCGTAGGTCACAGCACACATTTCTCCAAATCGCACATATACGAACCATATTCATCTATCAGAAAATAATCCGTCAACTTTTAAAAATCATTTATTACGAATCGGATTGCTCGATCGACGAGGGTTTTATTTATATTGACATTCGCTCGCCATATCATTCGATGTTGCTCGAATTTCAACTGCATGACAATGAGAAAAATATCATGTCGAATATTACTCGCGTATTTTTTGTACTAAATCATCTCCAGGTAACATGATTCTTTTGTGTGTTAATGAACAAATCACAATTGGTTTCGATGAGTAGGTAGACCGGACGGCGGACAGAAATATTTATATATTTCATGGTCGGCGAATAATAATCGTGGTATTTTTCATTTACGATATCTATTTGTATTGCATTCGATTGGTGGATCGTTTGAGAAATATTTTAGTCAACTATAAATTTGACACCTTCGAGGTACCATATACAATGGAAGATAATAATACAGCAGCCCACAGAAATACATCCATTTCTCAGTATTTACAATGCCTTGAACCCAATTGCCGCTGTTGCACTATGGATCTAGATTGTTGTAACTTTTCTTCAGATAGAATCGAAAGTGAAGATTTCGAAAACAATTCTTATTGCATTTTAGTGATAAAAAAGATGGCCCTCGCGCCCTCAGGTCAATTTTAATAGTCGATTTTTTTTCTTTTTTACAGAGTGTCTTTACAAAATTTTTATATTAAAATGAAGGATTTTTGGAAGATCTTCCATAGATCTTTTCAAAATGAAAAATGTTCGAAATTTCAATGATTTACTACATTTAAAAAAAATTCGAAAATCGCAAAATTTTATTAAACTTTGAAAATATATCTATACCTAATATCTATTTAGGTATAAGTGCCTACTAAAAATCATAAAATTTTGAATTTTCAAAAAATCTTTGCAATTCACCAACCTTTGAATTTTCAAAATAATTTTGTAATTTTCCAAATTTTGAATTTTTAAAGGTTTGGGAATTTCTCAAAATTCAAAAAATAGATCAAACTTTATAAAGCTGACCTCTTGAATTTTTTAAAAATTTGGCAAAAATTGACGCAACTTTGAAATTTTTGAAGTCGAGTCTATTTTTAAAATTCAGTAAATTTTTGAAATTATTCTATACCTATTGTGGAATAAATTGAAATTTTATATTTGCTAATTTGGATTTTGAAAATCATGAAGTTGAATCAATTTTCCAATTCCACCATCCGCCTCTAATCATCGTCCAAGACTGTCCACTGTCGATTGATTAGTCTGATTATTGGTCAGAAATATTTAAAAATTTCTTGTATTTATTTTATCTCAATTTTTGGTAGTTTTTGTGGTGAAACAATTCTTTGTAGTTTTGTTTGTTTGTTTTTTTTTTTTTTTGGTAGCTAGTAAAAAAAATGTTGTAATTTTTTGTATTTTTTCTTTGGTAGAAAATTTTTCCAATTTTCTGTAGTTTTTTTGTAGCACATAATATTATATTATTCCCAATTTTTGAAGTAAAACACATTTAACTGATTTAACTGGTTAATACTCGTACATATTTTTTTCTTAATACTAAAAATTTATCAAAATATCCGTGTTGATTCAATTATGAAAATTTATTAAAATAATTCAAAAATATTAATAGAAGTCAATTTAATATCAAATTTTGAATTTTTATTATCAAATTTAGGAATTGAAAATTTTAAAAATACTGAAACTGAAATTTAGAAGTATAAAATTTGAAAAATTATCCTATACTTATCTACCTAACATTTTTGTTAATTTATCAAAACTTTGAAAATAACAAAAAATTCACATTTTTATCAAATTTTCAAAAGTTCTTCAAATTTTACTTTTTACTAAATTTCTTTTTTCTTTCTTCGAAATTTTCAAATCTTGAAAAAATTGAAAGTTGTTCTAATGAAAAGTATTTGAAAAAAAAAACTAAAATCACCAAAATTAAAATTTTATCGATTTTTAAGAATTTACCAAATTTAAAAATTTGAAAATCGACCCAAATCAAAAAATGAACGTATTAAAATTTTTAAATTGCCAAATTTTAAGGATGAATATTTATTTGCTAAATTTTGAAAATCATGATTAAAAATTCGAACAAATTTTGAATATTTCTTAAATAATATAAATTGAAATTTTTCTGGTACCTACCTCATTTCAACATTTTTTCATACTTCAAAAATGTTCCAAATTTAAAAAAATGAAAATTGATTAAATTCTTGATAAATGTATTTTTATGAAAATTCAAATAAGATCAAAATTCAAATTTTTGTAAATTTACGAGAATTTCCAAAATAAACTTTTTTTAAAAAAAATTATAAGATAATTGATTCAAATCTAAAAATGTAAAATATTAAAATTAAAAAAATACCAAATTTCAAAAATTAATAGTTGCTCAAAACTTATTTCATCAATTGTAAAATTTTATTAAAAAATTGATATAATTTCGAAAATTTATATTTTGTAGGTAGATTTTAAAAATTGCCAAAATTCATTTTTTTTTTGAATTTCTAAATCTTGAAATTTTTCCTTCAACCATGATTCAATTTCAGAAATGATTAATTTAGAAATTGACAAATTTTATTGTTTTAATTTTCATCAAATTCTGAAGATAAACGTCTAGAATTCTAAAGATGCTTAATTTTATAAATTATTTTATCCTTCTGTAAATGTTTATCAAAAAATTTATGAAAGTTCTCAAATTTTTATCAGATTTCCTAAATTCAAAAATATTTTTAAATTTAAAAATTTTTGAAAAAAAATGAAAACTTTAGCAAATTTGAAAATTGATTCAACTCCAAGAATTTGTTAAAATTTAAAAATTACCAAAATTAAATTACCAAACTTTAAAGATGAATACCTACAAGTACCTTAAGTAAAAATTACCTATTCCTTCAACTGTCAAGTAAGTAGGTATTAAAATTTTGAATTTTTATCAAATTTTCAAAATTTTAAGATTTTTTCTCCAAAATTGATCCACTTGACATTTTGTTGTAAAATGAAAAATCGGCTAAAAATTAATGTAAGAATAAGGTATGTTATTTTCAAATTTTTTTAAAAGAATTTGCGAGCCAATTATCATCAAAATTTTCATACCTTTTCGGAACTGTATCATCATCATGGCGGAAAATTTTCCACCCAGATCACAATGCAAACATGATATTAAACAATGACTTCATCCATTTACTTTTTTTTTTAAATGTATCATACCATAAGAACCGTATAATGATGCTCACTGCTGACTCCAGCCCAGCTTCGCATACGTCAATCGAGCCAATTTTCTAGCACGATTTGCCCATTAGATATACATGTCAACCGCAAAATCCGCCATATTTATGAGCTATGACCAAGCTATGACAATAGATATACTTAAAAGGACGACGAGAGGGAAGACCGCCATCGTCAATACGGAAGAACGCGTAGAAAGTTACATCTTTTAATTTGAATTTACATCCATTTTAGGATAATCCATGTCGCAAAGATTTTGTTTATTGTATAGCTAGGCTATAATATTCATACACGATAAACCATTTGTAGGTACACTTTTATGTAATACGCATCTCATAAATTGCGTAAGTTGAAGAAGAAAAAAAATAAACGCACCAACAAATTATTTAATGATTTACCGACGTGCCATCTGTAGGTACACAACTTAGAAGGTAAAAAGTAACAAGTTATTTGCAAAACTACTTTGTTGATGAGTCCCAAGTCACGTTTTTTTTTTCTCCTCTCTACAGCCTAGTTTCTCATATAGTGCATTTTGTTAATTCGCGCAGATAAATATCTTCAGTTTTTAATAAACCGTTTGTTCAATATTACAATACCACAATTTTATCTACATCAATTACGAAAGTTTCATATTTCATGTTTTCTCGACTTTATGTAAGTATTTCTATGGTAGATAAATAGAGAAGAGACCTAGGTATGTGTAAGTACTTTTGCGACATATGAATTTAATAAATGTTAATGGCATTTTTTTTTCTCGTAATTATCCATAATTTGAATCCGTTGGTAAATTACACCCGAGTCAAACTCAGAGCGACCTACGTTATGAGATGATTTTCGAATGAAGTGTTCCTATGACCTTCATCCCTTCTATCGCAATAGTAATTTCGATAAATTAGATAGGTAGTTATTTTAGAAGCTAATTTTGACTCTTTTGAAATCGCCAAATTAACCATTAGTCCTTCGTAGGTATAAAGAATTGAGTAAATAAGAAAATTATCGAATAAATAAAATTCTCAAACGAATTGGACGTATTGATAGCATTGTATAAGAATGAAAAAAAAAAGGACTCGTGTAAGTACATATATTTTTTGGCTTCGAATACACGTAGGACGTGGGTTGAAGGTGCACCTCTGATTAGACGCAATTACTCGCGAGTTTATTTCTTCACCGGTGTTTAACTTTTGATCACAATGTAGTCTGGAACAAAAGATTACAGTGGCGAACTGATGCAATGTATTTTTCAATTAAAGATCAAACCGAATGATTTAATTTAGATAATGGAAGCTGTACGGAGACCTAAATGTTCGCCCTTTTTCGCTGGTTCATTCTGTCAAATGATTTATATATGTGACACGTTCGATTCGAACCTATATTTATATACCTATAACGGTGTCAATGCGCTTTGTATTTCACCACAGTGCACAGCCATTGATACACAGTTCAAAAAATTGGCTAATTATCATATACTTAGTTACCAACGTACGTAGAATTATGACATCGCAGCGTGACGTTAATCAGGTGAAGTTTTTTTGAGAAAAAAAGTACCCAAGGGAAGAAACCTATAATATATTTTTCATTACTATACATTCGCGATGAGAACATTCCTCCAGAATGTTATTAAAGGTGCCTGTGGCTCGCCTGCCGAAGCTTGAGAAGCCACGGTGGACCTCACACACTCGTATCGTATATCGATGAATATTCAAACACCTACAACAATGAGCTATTTCGAGATTCGGTTATTATCATAAATATTGACCGCGAGGTTTACAAATCTTTGTATAGCGACGATACGCTTATACAAGGTGTCCTGAGAGAGATGGCATGAGTATTATATGGGTGCAGTGGAGGAATCTGCCAAATGGTTCGTGCTGGAGCTGGCCAACATGCGATGTATTTTTCTAAGCTCGTGAATGATTCCTCGGGCTGAACTCAAACTCTTGGACGTGTTTCGAAAGTCCAATTCGGCCTTGTAAGGCAGTTTTCTGTATCAATTTACGGTATTTTAAAATTTCTCAATTTTGAATTATTTTTCACATTTTTTTTATTTTTGAAAATTTAAAACTACTTAATTATTTCTAATGTTCATTCCCTCTTCTTTTTGGATGTTTTAATTTTCGAATTTATAATTTTTTGATTTTCAAGTTGACTCATTCTTATAATTTTGGTCACTTTTTTGTCTTTGATTTTCAAAATTTTATTATTATTTTTTTCACGATGCCTTTTTATTGGTTTAATTTGTTTATATTAATTTGTATAAATTACTCACATTTCCGCGGGATTTTCTGATTAAAATGTTGGAAAAAGGACCATTTCAGGATTTTTGATACGTAACAGACTCGGCATACAAACAATTGAAATGTTCGTTTCGTACTCACCTAAAACAAAACAAAAAAAACATAAAATAAATATTTCTATTTAGGCAAGGAATTAAGAAATAAAAATAAAAATAAAAATATAAGAAGTCAAGTTGATCACTTATACAACTACAAAGTTATTTTTGATTTTTTGAAGAAAAAAATATCCCCAGGAAATTATTTTCAAAATACCTCTTTTCTTCTCTTTTTTTTTGTTGAGAATTTCCTATTGAAATCTTGGGGGAAAACTTTTTGATTTTTTTTTCAATTTCTCAGCTTTATATTAACTTTATTTGAGTTCACATTTTTATTTATTTCTCATTTTTTTAGACATCTCAACTTTTTAAAATTTTTCAATTATAAAAATTTCTTCTATGAAATTTTGAAACTTTTTCATGAATAAGAATTGTTTAAAGCCTACTTTCAATGGGTAAAAAATTGTATTCATTCATTTCTTTTTTTTTTTAGTTTTATTCGCGTAGATAGGTACGATTTTTTAGTATTTTCCTAGATTTTTTGGCGTTTTGAGTAATTTTTGAAAATCATCCAATTTAAAATTTTAAAATTTTAAATCATAACATTTTTGAAAATTTTTTGAAAAATAGGTACCAGAAAATTTTTCAGTATTAGAGATTTTATCACTTGAGGTTAAAGACATTTCAGAATTTTTAATTTTACATTTTTTAGTTGAAAAAGTTTTTCAATTTCACATTTCTACATTTTAAAAATTTTTAGCATTACGTTTTCAGCTTTTGAAACTGTTGAAAATTTTTCAATGCTGAGAGTTTCAAGTGAATTGATAGGTATTTTCTTTTCTTTAGGTACCTACTCATTTTTCATTTTTTTTTATGTCGTATAATATACCTTTAAAATTTTCAGTAAAATTATCCAGTTGTTATACAAATTTTATATTTAAAATTTTTACAATTTTTCTATTTGTAGGTATTAAAATTTTTTAAAATGATCTTCATACCTAATTAATTATCTATCAATTTTTTTTGATTATTTTAAGTTTCCGAATTTTCTGAAAATTATTCAATTTTTTAATTTAAAATTTTTACAATTTTTCAATTTTCCCGAGCGGCACACTCGATCGATAATATCGGAAGATGTAACGTATCGATAAAAAATCGTTTGAAAATCTATAGATGTTCTCACGATATTATAAAGATTTATCGGTACAACTTCATAGGCAAAAAATCTAAAAACTATCGAATTCGATAATATTAAGATTTTATGACGATATTCGTCAACGATACTATCGACAAAGAATATTAAATTTATCGATTCCGATTTTCCACCGATTTTGTGCAGATATTTGAAACTACATTATCGACAAAGAATATTAAATTTATCGAATTCGATTTTTTAACGATTTTGTAAAGATATTTAAAACTATATTATCCACAGATTATATGAAATTTCTCGACTTCGATATTTTACCGATTTTTTGACGACATTTGAAACTATATTATCGACAGATTATATTAAATTTATCGAATCCGATTTTTTACCGATTTTTTGACGACATTTGAAACTATATTATCGACAAATTATATTAAATTTATCGAATCCGATTTTTTGCCGATTTTGTAAAGATATTTGAAACTATATTATCGACACGTGATATGAAATTTCTCGATTTCGATTTTTTAACGATTTTGTGACGATATTTGAAACTATATTATCGACAAATAATCTGAAATTTCTCGAATTCGATTTTTTAACGATTTTGTGAAGATATTTAAAACTTTATTATCGACACGTAATCTGAAATTTCTCGAATTCGATTTTTCAACGATTTTATGACGATATTTGAAACTATATTATCGACACGGGATATGAAATTCCTCGAATTCGATTTTTCAACGATTTTGTGGCGATATTTGAAACTACATTATCGACAAATAATCTGAAATTTGTCGAACGATTTTTCAACGATTTTGTGACGATATTTGAAATTATTTTCAAATTGGTGAAAATTTTTCCAAGTCCAACACGTCTGGAAGTACTAAACTGCCTATTATAAGCGTTTTATTGCTAATTCCTCAACGATAAGGTATGGCATAGTGGTTAAGGAAGAGGATTACCATGCAGGAGGTAGAAGGTTCAAGCCCCACGGGTGGCAGATTTTTTATAATTTTTTTTGACTTTTTCTGAAATGATCCTCTTACCGTAACATGAATAATGTGTTTAGGCATAGTTTAATGTATTAATTATGCTAATTAATGATTTTTAATTATAGAAAGAAGCTAGTAAAAGACGAAAAATCGGAATAAAAAATCGACAGAATATCGAATTCGATAAAGTTCCGCCTAAATCGTGAAATTATCTTTCGATATTATAGATATATTATCGATAAAATATCTTACTATAATCTTGAAATTTTTGCTAACTATAATTCGTCGATAATCTATCTATATATCGAAAGATAATTTCACGATTTATGCGGAACTAACGCGACACTTTATCGAATTAGATATTCTGTCGATTTTTTATTTCGATAATTTGTCGAGTGTGCTGCTCGGGTTAGAACTTTTGTACTTAATTGAGACTATTTTGAAGAGATTAAGTACGTACTTTTTTAAAAAAAATACGCTTCATATTTTTTTTTTCATTCAATTTTTTTGTTTCAGAAATTTTTGAGAAATTCTCATTTTCATGAATTTTATTTGAATTTTTGAAAATATTCAAGTACTTAATTTCCAAAAGTTTTAATTTTTTGAGTTTTAATATTGTTCATGTTTTTATAAAAAAATTTAAATTTTTGAAAGGTTTTCAATACACTTTGACTTTTTTTTCTTATTTTTTAAGATATGTCTTAGGTACAATTTTTAAAAATAATTTTTAAACTTAAGAAAAATTAATTTCAACTACTAACTTATACTTTCCATTCTTTTAAATTTAAAAAAAAAAATCTTCAAAATCTTTCATAGTTAAGTACCTAGAACTACCTATGAATTTTATTTTGAACCTGAATTATTATTTTTCTAGATCTTCCAATTTTTTTTTTCAAAACATTTAGGCAGCTAATTTCGGAATTTTCACTCAATTTTTGAGTTTTTAAAATTTTTAAAAATGAAGTTTTATAATTTTTTTTTCAATTTTAATTTTTTCAGAAATTTTGAATTTTTTGAATCTTGAAATTTTTGAAAATTCTTTGATGTTACGAATTCCATATGAGTTTATACCTCTACTCTTCCAAATTTTATTGATTATTTTTAGATATTTTAATTTTTGAAAATCATTTATTAATTTTAGATTTTCAAGTTTTTGAAGTTTTGAAATTTTTTAATCTCAAGTTTCTAATTTTTTTTTAATAAAATTTTAAAAATTCTTATTTTGGAATTTTTTTTACATATGTAGATATTTTTTATTCATTTTCATTTCTTTAAATTTTATCGAGCCTCAACATCGTCTTATTATAATTCGTACGACTACGAAACTAGCTCAAGACTTGAGACTTGTCTCGAGACGATCTTCACATTCCCAACTCCCCAGACACGTCTACGAAATTTCGAATCTGCCCTGCGATGGTGAACTTCCGTTTCCAGAGTCGACATTCAGGAAGTCTCGAGTCACGGACATGGACAAATTAGCCAAACTTAGACCGCTAATGAGCTATGGTGGAGGATGCTTTCTCGGCCGGCGTATTCGGCGATGTTTCCACAACTTGTACTGTACTCGCAATTAAAGAGAATGCTTTCCAATGTCAAATTATAAAATCTGATCCGTCATAAAGTATACGATAGAAATCATTAATGATATTTTAATTACGTCTTAATTTAGGATGTGTGTTGTGAGAAGATTAGGACGATGGAAAAAGTCTTAATTGAATTGACGTGTTTTTACATTTTGTATTATAGTATATACGAACACGACGAATACGAGTCCGCAACGCTTGGCCAGATCTGCAGGATTTGTACGCCGATAGCAAAATCTAGCATTGTGGTATTATGTGCGGTTACATTAAGGTACTATAACGATAACCTATGCTATGCAGTTAACGGTAGACTTTCTTCTGTGGTCGTCTATTCATTAGTATGACAACCGGCACGTATGAACAATTGGGCATATACTCTGTACCCTGTAAAGGTATAATATGGTAAAGAACTGCAGTAGAAATCTGTGTAGTACACGACGAGACCACGAAGTAACCTTCCGTCACAGGTAATACATGCTTCGATCACGTTGAGAAATTACAAGCACGTATTGACGATTGTTTTTGCTGCGTACAAGTACATAGGTATAAAGTGTACATATCCAATCCAGGTATGGGTAGTTTTCGCCATAACATGAAAGCTACATTCGCACATGGTCCTATGGGCAAGTGCGAACTCGGCTCGGCATTTATTCACGGGCACAATGTCACATGTGAGCGCTGAGAGCCGGACTCGAGAGCTGCGACTCGAGCACTGAGTGTCATATATTCGTATTTAGTGAACCTTTGAATAGTTTATGGGGTACTTAGCACACAATACAATGACAACGCGGGTTCGAGTTTCATTCGTACACGCGTAATTGAACAATAGAAACAATTGGCGTAAGTGACTCTTGTCCTGCGTACGTGCGTTACTTGTGCAGACCTGAGACCGTCGTCAGCGCTCAAACATAAGAGAGAAAAAATTATAAATCGCCAACAAAAACAATTTATACGTGACCAAATGTGCAAGACGATTTATAAATTGACCTCGTTCCAGTATTATTTTTTAGCCATAACCTGGTGTACCCCTGCGTATTTCGACGAATTGTCACAGGTCCAAGTGGAAAAACAAAATCGAGCCGTTTTCCAACAAACGTGCAAAATGATAGACATGACAATTTCCCTAGACAGTTCTTCCAGTTTGGCCCGACGCTCTTCTACAGACTCTACAGTTCCAGTTCCACAGCAGACTAACGACCGCGTAACTTAATTTATTTGTACAATGAATTTATTAAAACGCGTTACCAACGTTTCTAAAACGTGTTATTTCCATTCCATTCGACCAATTATCGTAAATTCGTATTATTGGTTAGCCGTAGTCGGCTGCTGATCGAGGCACGTAGCGAGTACATTTTACCGAATATGGCTCCCGGGACCAGGACACGGAGTAAAAAGTTGGCCGTGATTGCGCATTCGCGCAATATTCGTATTCGCGTACTCGTATTTCTTGAGATTTTAACCGAATCGCGGACATATACCAGGCCACGTTTGAATTTACCATAATTACAAAGCTACCGCTCGATAAGTCAGCATTGCGGTGTAATTTTTTACCAATTTTTCCTTCACGCTGCAGTTGCATGTTACGTAAAAATTTATCCGAAAAGGAAAGTGGTCAGAGGTTAGATGAGCATGTAACATCGAATCATCAGTTCCAGTATTTGAATTGGTGAAGTGATTTCGAAATAAACGAAAAAAAATTGTTCCATCTTAAGTGGGGGGGGGGGGGGTGGTCAGCATAATTTCGAAATTTGGTTTGGATGATATGTGTCCCAAAGCATTCCAAACAAGATTACATTTCTTTTTCAAAACCCCTCTCCCCCACCCAGAGCTGTTATGTTTAAAACAGGGCATTGTTTTAAACATGTTTTAAACGTCGAAAAAATTAAGCTTGTGTTTTAAACAGTTTTTTTTGTTTAAAACGTTTTTTTTTTAGTTTAAAACACGTTTTTTTCTAACATAAAAAAACGTTTTTTTTAAAGTTTTTTTCCCCGAGCAGCACACTCGACAAATTATCGAAATAAAAAATCGACAGAATATCGAATTCGATAAAGTGTCGCGTTAGTTCCGCATAAATCGTGAAATTATCTTTCGATATATAGATAGATTATCGACGAATTATAGTTAGCAAATATTTCGAGATTATAGTAAGATATTTTATCGATAATATATCTATAATATCGAAAGATAATTTCACGATTTAGGCGGAACTTTATCGAATTCGATATTCTGTCGATTTTTTTATTCCGATTTTTCGTCTTTTACTAGCTATTTTCTATAATTAAAACTCATTAATTAGCATAATTAATACATTAAACTATGCCTAAACACATTATTCATGTTACGGTAAGAGGATCATTTCAGAAAAAGTCAAAAAAAATTATAAAAAATCTGCCACCCGTGGGGCTTGAACCTTCTACCTCCTGCATGGTAATCCTCTTCCTTAACCACTATGCCATACCTTATCGTTGAGGAATTAGCAATAAAACGCTTATAATAGGCAGTTTAGTACTTCCAGACGTGTTGGACTTAGAAAAATTTTCACCAATTTGGAAATAATTTCAAATATCGTCACAAAATCGTTGAAAAATCGTTCGACAAATTTCAGATTATTTGTCGATAATGTAGTTTCAAATATCGCCACAAAATCGTTGAAAAATCGAATTCGAGGAATTTCATATCACGTGTCGATAATATAGTTTCAAATATCGTCATAAAATCGTTGAAAAATCGAATTCGAGAAATTTCAGATTACGTGTCGATAATAAAGTTTTAAATATCTTCACAAAATCGTTAAAAAATCGAATTCGAGAAATTTCAGATTATTTGTCGATAATATAGTTTCAAATATCGTCACAAAATCGTTAAAAAATCGAAATCGAGAAATTTCATATTACGTGTCGATAATATAGTTTCAAATATCTTTACAAAATCGGTAAAAAATCGGATTCGATAAATTTAATATAATTTGTCGATAATATAGTTTCAAATGTCGTCAAAAATCGGTAAAATATCGAAGCCGAGAAATTTCATATAATCTGTCGATAATATAGTTTTAAATATCTTTACAAAATCGTTAAAAAATCGAATTCGATAAATTTAATATTCTTTGTCGATAATGTAGTTTCAAATAACTGCACAAAATCGGTGGAAAATCGGAATTGATAAATTTAATATTCTTTGTCGATAGTATCGTTGACGAATATCGTCATAAAATCTTAATAATATCGAATTCGATAGTTTTTAGATTTTTTGCCTATGAAGTTGTACCGATAAATCTTTATAATATCGTGAGAACATCTATAGATTTTCAAACGATTTTTTATCGATACGTTACATCTTCCGATATTATCGATCGAGTGTGCCGCTCGGTTTTTTTTTTTTACCAAATTTTTCGCCCCCAAAATTTTTTTCAACAGCTGTGGGGCCTTTGGGGTGTCTGGAATCCACAGGGATGGGTGGGGGTACGTGCCAGATCAATCTTGAATTAGGAAGAAAAAAATTAGAAATTGGTTTTGATTTTCGTTTGTTTCCCGACATTTCAACAAAACGTCAAAAACATTGATAAAAAAATGAAGAAAACAATGAAATTTTCGATTTTTTTTTGTTAAAAATACGTTTTAAACGTGTTTTAAAGATCAAATAAAAAAGTACTTTTAAACAAGTTTTAAACAAAAACTTTGTTTTAAACGTAAAAAAAACGTTTTTTTGTTTGTTTTTTTCAAAAAAAACAACGGGTTTTAAACAGCTTTGCCCCCACCTGCTATGGAGCTCAAAAAAGTGGAATGAAACCATTTCAAAAAATTATGAAAAAAATTCTCAGGTCCAAATTTTTTTTTAATTTATACCCAAAAATTGGGATTTTAGATTTTTTTTTTCATTTAAAAAAAATCAAAATGAAATATATTTTAAAATTTTATTCAAAAAAAGAAGGTACCAAATCACAAGAGAACTTCAAACATTTCATTTTTTAAAATTTAATTTTTTGGAATAAAAAATTGATCAAATCCATCTGCACTCAAACGAATTAATCAAAGCCTCACTCAACATTCTCATCATTCACATCATCATCGTCATCATCATCGTCATCATCATCATCACCATCATCATGATCATATCGACAACATCCACATCATCCACATCATCGACATCATCGAATTGTCATCATCATTTTCATCATCACCACCATTGTTTGAAAAATATTCATGAACCAGCTTCAAAAAATTCTTGGAGGATATTCTTCTTGAAACAAATTACCGTAGGAATATTTTAATTTGCCTAGTAAATTTACAAAATTGAAGGAGGAACTCGGCACTTCGCGCCTCACCAGGAGGGGCTTCGCCCACCCCCCCCTGGTTGGCTCTATTTCCACACTACGTTTGAAAGTATGAAACATAGTATATGCTTTTACTCTGTGACAAAATGTCCAAAAGTCGTAAAATTTATTTTTAAAATTTCTAAAATACTTAATAAAAATAAATAATAATTTCCATGGAAATTTAAAAATTAAAATAATAACATTCACTACTTGACAAAATTGTCTAAAAGTCACGAATATTAATTTCCATGGAAATTAAAAAATCTAAAAAGTCTAATAAAAATAAAAAATTTCAAGTTTCAAAATGTCTGATAAAAAGCCTAAAAATCATAAATTTAAAAAAAAATTATCTAAGTTTCAGAATGTCTGACAAAATGTCTAGAAAATGTTTAATAAAATTTCAAAAAATTTACAAGTTTCAAAATGTCTGACATAATGTCTAAAAAATCGAATTTTATAAAAATTTTCAGTTTTTTTATGTCATCCAAACCTAACCTAACCTAACCCAACATTCTGATTTTGGGGTCGGATTTTCCTGTCGGTCTTTTTTTTTCATTATTTGGTCTCCGTAAAAGCATAATTATACTATGCTAAGATCAACTTAAAAAAATATATTTTATTCACCTACCAATTTTATTTTTTATTTTTTCGGGGTGTAAATAATTACAAGATTATTACACCCGTCGTTCTTAGCATGAAACTTCCAGTTACAACTTATGTATGAAAACTTTTTCAGTTAGACCCCCCTCTCTCTTCTCCTTCTTAATGGTCCAAGTTCCAAGTCGTATTATGCAAAATTGGAGGGAATAACCAAAATTATTTCTAGAATCTCACTCTACAACACTATGTTGTTTGAACACTTTTTCAATTGGACACTCCCACCCTCAGTTTTAAATAACCAATATTATACGTCGTAATAATCAGTCGTAATATGCAAATAAATTGTACGAGAGAGAGAGAGAGAGAGAGAGGCATAATCAAATTTATTTCAAAAGACTTCAATCTACAATTTTTGTTTTAAAAAATTTCGATTAGTCCCGTCTTCCCCTCCAATTTTGCATAATACGACTTGGATTATTAAATACTGGACGAGGGAGGGGTCGTTTTTCAAACAAAAGTTGTAGCTGTAAGTCTTGAAAATAATTTTGGTTATTATAAAATTTTCGATTGGACCCCTCCCTGCCCTCCAGTTGTGAATATTAAGTGTCAATTCCAGAGCAATGGTTCACCCCCTCACACAAATTTCGAGGAAAGGATGATCTTCCCTATTTTTGAAAAAACCTATCCATAAGAAAAAAAAAGAAAAAAAATAATCCTCGAAGAATTTTTTTCTGAAAAAATCCACTTAAAAAAACCCTACAAGAAAAAATCAACTTCGAAGAAATCTTCCCAGAAAATATAGAAAAATCCTCTGTGGCGATGAGAGCCCCTTCAAGAAAACGCTTGTCTAGTCAATTTCACTTGTATTTTGCAAGGAGCTCGTTGGGAGACGGCTGAAGTAAAGTGAAGTGAAGCGAAGGTGTATGTTAATAACGAGATGCAGCCGACAATCTTACAAGTTGTTAAAAATTATTAAATGGAAAAGAATACAGAATAAAGGAGAATAAAAACGACAAGACGATAGATTTTATATACCTACTTATTACTTTAAGTATTATAGCGTAAAATGTATTCGTAGTATAAATATACCGGCGTGGCGTAAAATAGCGTCCAATTACCCCAGATATGTACCCAGGATGAATGGGACATTTTAAGGTAGTAAAATTGCATCTGCTAAATGACCATTATATAAAAGGATTTTTACGAGATGATACAGTCGTTCTTCAATCTTCATTGAACGACTTCGAGTCCAGGCTCGCCTCGGCGACGCGATATGTGTAGCGTACAAAATTTATTACGTATTCATAAGCGTAGGCTGTTATTTATACACGAATGACAATAACAGATCAGATAAAAAAGTGAATCTTATAAAAATTTAAATATATCCGTGGCGTTTTCAAGTTTAATTAATACGATTTACCTTTATTAGGTGGGTATGAATGAGTACCCGATACACGTTTACTGTTTTCTCGCAGGCTTACAACGACGGACGCGAGATTACGTAAATACAGTAAATGTCAATTCCGGTTGATTATTTTATAATCCGGTACCCAGACCTACCTATCATTTGGAAATCGAAACACCATCACGAAATAACCACGTAAAAAAACGTACGTGTCGTTGGCTCGTCATGTATTCATCGATTCATCGCTCGGTATTCTGCTCGTTTGGTAATTTTGGTAAAAATTTCCCATCTTATACGAAGCTGCAAAACGTGCATATAGCGTTTAATACGTGACCAATTTATTAGACTTTTGTCGCCGAAGAATTTGTTTGCTCTTTTTTCCAGCACGATTCCGTTATCTGAGATATCGATTGTTTACCTATGTAGCGAAATGATTAGGTGCATTTACTAGAGTTTTCATTATTGTGTAAAATTTCAAATAATTAATAAATAAATACTTCGCTGGTTTACAATAACCCAAATTGATTGGTGAAAGTAGCGTGAACTCGGGAAGAATTAATTTGCCATTTTTCTTCTTCTGATTAATCGATGTGATTAAAGGTTATTTATGTAGATCGCGTGATAAAATGTCACCGTTTAAAGTACGTATACGAGTATTAAATGTATTTAGGTGTAGCTTAATGGAAAAGCGTATGCGAAAGATAAAAATTTCGCTAGAAATTTGCTGATTTGAAATTGATTTTTTTTTTTAAATACTTAATTTATGGGTGAAACAAAAAATTATTACAAAAATTTCAAAATTTTATATTGAAAATATAATTTTGAAAAAACGAATTTCCAATTTTATTTAAACTAACTAGGTAGAATTTTTAATTTATTATTATTTTTTATTTTTTATTTTTTGAAAATGTCCTTTTTACTAAAATCTAGTTTAATCGTTGAAATATCACAAAAATTGCGACAAAATGTTGCAAAAAAGTGTTTGAAATGTCTTATGCCCAAAAAAAATCAAGAATTCTTATTCAAAAATTAAAAAAAAAAAGGTATTTACTGATCTAAAAATTTGAATAAAAACAACTAAATTTTGTTCAAATTTAAATTTCCATGTTCAAACCCACGGCCGACTATAGTGTTACCAGGCCGGAATGTGGCTGAAGGCTGATTTTTTAATAACGCCAATAACTCGGAAAATATTGACTTTACAAAAAAGGTGCAAGAGACCTTTTTTGAAGGAAATTAAAAATTCTTTCCACTTATATAAAAATATTTGAGTTTTTTCGAAAGTTGGTGATTTTTGATTTTTCACAAAAGTCATTAAAATCCAAATATTTTTATATGAGTCGAAAGCATTTTTAATTCCCTTCAAAAAAGGTCTCTTGCACTTTTTTTGTAAAGTCAATATTTTCCGAGTTATTGCGATGAAAAGAAAAAATTCAGCCTCTGGCTACAGCGTTGCCAAATCTTATATTCCGGCCTGGTAACACTATAGTCGGCCGTGTCAAACCACTATTTTCTGAAAAAATGAGCTTTTTTTAGGACTTTGTTGAAAAGAACTTCTTTCAAAATCATTTTTTTACTTGAAAGTGTCAGAAAAATCATTTTATGCATATTACAAAAATTATTGAAATTTTGTAATAATCATTGGAAAGTTGAAAAGACTTCGTGTTAAATCTCAAACTTTCCAAAAGTTTAGAAGACAAACCATTCTTTAATTTTTTTCATAAATGTCTAATGTACAAAATTTGAAAAAATTTCATGTAGGCCAAAAGATGTTTTAAAATTTTATTTGGAATTCAATTCTTTAATTTAATTTATGAACACAAATTTGATTTTAAAAAATGCTTATAATAATATTTTCTTCGATTTTCCGATTTTATTGGAAAACATTTGTTTTGATTGGTTTCAAAAGAGATGAGCCCTATACCTACGCTTAAAATTTCATGGAGAGGGGCAAAAAATTTCACTTCATTTTTTTTTTGTGTTCAGGAGTTCTGCTATCAAAAGTTAACTTTAAACTTATCAATTGATGTAGAAAATTTCTAATTTCTTGGAACACAAAATATTTCTCAAATTTTGAAAAAAATGTCTTATTATACCTCGAGTTACTTGCATCTGTGTGCAGACAGATTTCTTTACCAAATCCGCAAGTACACTTCGAACTTCTTCGGCTATGTTCGAGGTTTTCAGTCTTATAAATATTTTTTACTTGAATAATCCAACTTATTCAAAACACATTATTAAAAACAGGGATGAGGTAAGGGGCCCGATTGAAAAAATTTTAAAACAAAAGTTGTAGCTTGAAGTACTACAAATAATTTTGGTTATAACAAAAATTTCAATCGAACCCCTCCTTCCCCACCAATTTTGAGTAATATGACTTATTCATATTATTCAAAATACATTATTAAAAACTGGAGAGGAGGTAAGGGGCCCGATTGAAAAAATTTTAAAACAAAAGTTGTAGCTGGAAGTAAAACGAATATTTTTGGTTATGACGAAAATTTCGATTGAATCCTTCCCTCCCCTCCAATTTTGGATATAAAGTATTTATGTAGCACTGGACTTCGTAAAAAAATATTTATAAGACTGAAAACCTCGAACATAGCCGAAGAAGTCCGAAGAGTACTTGCGGATTTGGTAAAGAAATCTGTCTGCACACAGATGCAAGTCTCGAGTTATGTTTTGAACGTGATCAGGTATAGGTCATGAAAGGTTCTTCACGAAATCAAAAACATGCAATTACTTTTAGTCGCAAAAAAAAAAAAAAAACACTATCCCAGCTACCGATCAACAGCCCTGCCGACCAATTCCCAGTATCGCTATACTGTAAACACGACGAAAATTTCATTATCGACGATTACGTAATGATTTCCTCTGCTCAAAGATGAATTTTTCAAATAGAGTTATCAATGTTTTCAGCTTGACGGTGGAAAAAATAGCATATGTTTAATGGAAATTCGATTAATCAAGCTGGCAAGTGTTGACTAGCGCAAACAGCTCGCGAGTATTTGCCCCTTGAAAAAAAAATTCATTAATGACATTTTCAGAGATGAATTACGAGGTTTCATTTTAAATGGCATTCCTACAGGTTAATAAATTACCTAACAGCAGCGCCGCCACTGCAACATTCCTAATTATTAAATGCGCTTTATTTGGCACACTTCTTAACACCGCGGCGCGGCGGCCGCGCAATGCCATTTTCAAAACCAGTGTCTCGTTATCTGCGTGAAAAATTGCACCGAGATCCTCATTATCGGTGCGACTATAATATAGTGTCTAGTTTACTCATTTGTTTACATGGTTGTCGGATCGTTTTTGTTGAATTTTACCAAGTCCAATACTTGATATTCGAAATTGGAGGGGAGGGTGGGTCCTATCGAAATTTTTGTAATGAGCAAAATTATTTCCAAGATTTCAAGCTACAACTTTTGTTTGAAAAGTTTTTTAATCGGACCCCTACCTCCACCAATTTTTAATAATATTTCGGTATCTAAGTCATATTATGAAAGTTGGAGGGGAGGGAAGGGTCTAATTGAAAATTCTTTAAGAACAAAAATTATTTTTAAGATCTCAATCTACAACTTTTGTTTGAAAAAAATTTCAATTGGACCCCCCCCCCCCCCCCTGAATTTTGAAAAGTATCTACCTGATATTATGTGAAATCGGAGGAGAAGGAGATATCCAATCGAAATTTTTATAATGATCAAAATTATTTCTAGGACTTCAGGCTACAACTTTTGTTTGGAAATTTTTTCAATTTGCCCCTTCCTTTCTCACTCCTCTTGTTTTTAATTAGTATTTTCGAAGTGTTATTCAAAATATGTGGGGAGTGAGGGGTCTAATTGAAAAAAATTTCCAACAAAAGTTGTAGATTGAAGTACTAGAGATAATTTTGGTTATTACAAAAATTTCGATAGGACCCCTCCATCCCCTCTCATTTTTATGGTAATGCCACCATGTGAACGAATTTAGTAAACTAGACATTAGTATCGGTGTGGCGCATTTATCGTCGTTAAACGTCTGCCGAATCGTTATCGAGCTTTTCCTTTTTTTCACGGAGGGCCAGGGGTTCTTCTAAATATGTGCGAGAGGGAATTTATATTAGATAGGTAATTTTGTACCAAAGTTAGCGGATGATTTTATCTGAAATGAGGTAAATTCGAATCTCGTCGAATCTGCTACACCTATTTTATTACCAGGGTTCGGATTTTCTTTCTCGAAAAAACGGGAAATATGCGCATAAAAATTCCCTTAAAAACACGAAATATGCGCGAAAAACCTAAAAATATTCTCGAACGATATGGGTGTCAATTTAAAGAGGAAAACGCCAGCTACATGATTTTGATTCATAATTGGACGTATTTAGAACACATATTGAGAAATGACACAAAAAAGAACGAAAAATGAATTTTATTTTTACTCAAAAGCAAAAAACGTTCTAATTCTAATTCTAATTTGGTAATTCTACTGATTCTAATTCAATCAGAGAAAATAACGAAATTATATTTCATCAAAATAAGTAGGTAAGTTTGAAAATTGAATCGACTCGCCTAGCCGGCATATGCAAAAAAGTACCACCAGTGTTGCACATTCGGGTGAAAAAAAATAGCGGTATCAGTTTTGCTAAATTTTTAGGTGAGAAATTGCAAATTTGTCAAAATATGCTCGAAAAAACTCGAAAATCGTGAAATATTCTCGAAAAACCTAAAATATTCCCTAAAAATACCCAAAATATGCGTTTATATGCGCTGAAAGGTGAAATATGCTCAAACATGCAAAAACAAGTTGGGTCAATTTTACTTAGAATTTTCTGAAACGTAAAGATAACTTGAAAATTCTCGATCTAGTATTAAACAAAAAAACATGCTCGAGCATGAAAATCCGAACCCTGTTTATTACCTAATTACGCCTGGTACACGATTTACCACATGTACGAGTGTATGGCTACAGAAGGCCTATTTCCAATAATCCGTAGGCGTTTCATCTTACGTAAAATGCCGACGACGAGATATTCGCGCATTAAAGCGAAAAATTAGCTCTCGTTAGCTCGTACGATATATTAAAAAGATCACATAGGTTAAAACAAAGAATTTCTTCGACAGCCCCGATCAACGTAGTAATTTAAACGTACATAACGGATCAATTGTTTTTTTACATCATGTACTCGTACTCGTGAGATACGCATATTGGACACGCGTTTTAACTATCTTTTCGGTTAGTTTTTACCGTTTTTTTCTCTCTCCAGTTTGCACTTGGATTTCGATGCATGTTTCATGTATTAAGTAGGTATTATTGACTAACGATATACTCGTAGTGTCGTTTATCTGGGAAAAAGATTTGTATAATACCGGTGACAAGTAAATAACATAATTACCTACGATTCGAATATGCATATCTAAATTTTAATACCGCTGTGACGTGATTCTACTCGTATATCTATTGGGCTGAATTATCGACTTATTTTTGCTATAGGTATTCGTGAATAGGTTCGAATTATTGGATTATTAAAGATAAATAAACCGCAGTTACAAGATTCGTTCCGGTTCCAGGTGTCTTGCGACGGGATTCAAACAGCTGGTTTAACGAACTATGTGCATTGTGCATGGCTTTGAAGATATACAAATATTTGGGTAATTCGACAGTGGACATGGTTGTTCTTTACGGGTCTTTCTTGGAAGATCTGATGGTTGTAGGAAATGTACAAGACAGTATGCATTCTTTGTAACGTCGAGTTATTTTTAGAGATGCATAGAGAAATTTCAATATCACAATGA
This sequence comes from Balanococcus diminutus, assembly GCA_959613365.1. Lineage (NCBI taxonomy): Eukaryota > Metazoa > Arthropoda > Insecta > Hemiptera > Pseudococcidae > Balanococcus > Balanococcus diminutus. Next base: position 29,047,401 of record OY390715.1, on the reverse strand, counting down.
GATGGACTGCTTAACCAAAGACTCTGAGAAAAAAATTATCGGAAAAAATCTCTCAAAATAACATTTTTGAAAAAAAAATCTCCAAGAAAAAAAAATTATATTGAGAAAAATCTCGGAGAATATAATTTTAGAAAAATTTCCCATGCCTTTCGGTGCTCTAAAGTAGTCGTTATTTCACAATTTTGTGATTAATGCAATTTTTCACATTTTTTTGGCTTTCACACATACCTAAAATTTTTGATTCGAAAAAATAAATTTTAAATAGAAACTTTAGACTAGAAAAAATGATAACCAAAAATGTTTATTCGAGTGAATATAGATATAAAATAAAAAAATGATCCAAAAAAAAATATTTTGGAAAAAAATATTCAAGTGAAAGAAAACTGTTGATAGAAAAATTATTTCCAAAAAATCATGTAAACGAAAAATTACCACTGCCAAAAAATCCTCTAAAGAAGTCTTGAAAAAAACATTTTGTCAAAAATAGTTTTTCAACTGCTATGTACAAAATTCTGCTTCAAGAAAATTCTTATTTTCCTTTGAAAAAATGAATTTTTAAAAACGTTTGCTGAAATTTTTTCAAAAAAATTTCATGCAGAAAATTTTTTTCTAGAAAGAAGTGTTTCATGAAAAATTTTTATGCTGACGAAATTTCATTTCAAACAGAGAATTTTCAAGGAAAATTTTTTCGAGGAAATTCATTTTAAACTTGAAATTTTTTAAAAGAAATTGTAAAAAAATTGAATTTTTGAAAGAATTAATGTGAAGGAAACATGACATTTGAAAAAACATTCAGGAATTTTTTTTTGAAAAAAATTAAAATAATTTAAGGAGAATTTTCAACAAAATTTTAAAAGATTTTTGAGAAATTTTCCAAATGATTCTGATTTTTAAAAAAAATTACTTATATGAGAATTTTTTTGATTTTTTGAAAAAATGAAAAAAATTGGAGTGATTTCAGTGTGCTGGAGAAAAGTGAACTTTTTCCAGCATGCAAAAAAAAATTGAAAAAAAAAACGTTTGTGTTGATGGTTGAAGTAAAAAAAAAAAAAAAAATGATGAAAAAGTAGGTAATTCCAGAAACTTTGAAAGAAAATTCCTTGAAAAAAGTAAATAGAAAAGATAATTATACTCTCCCGAGGAAGAAGTTGTCAGTTCCAAAAAATATTAATTTAATTTGGTTTTGTTTAAATATACGTAGGTATCTATTTTAAGTTTAATTTTCTTAAGCAAATTTTCAAAATTCATGTTTTTCGAAAAATCCCTGAATTTTTTAAAAACATTTTCTAAGAAAATTCCCAGCTCAATTTCAAAAAATAAATACCTAGGTAGATAAATAAAAAATTTTAAACGATTTTTTAAAAACAAAAAATGAAAAAAATTGTACAAATGAGAGGGTCCATTTAAAAAGGGCGTAACTCGAGTTACGCTCTTTTTCAGTAAATTACAGAAATGAGTTCTACGTTCAATTTACTATCAGGCAAAACTCGTCTCACATCGCTATCTATCGTCAAATGCTCACAATACATTTTCAATGTTGAGAAAGTTGAGTATTTTGTACCTAAATTGCATAAACATATCGGTAAGGTTGCATTATCACGATTATCACTTACCATATTCATTCGTGGTTTTCATCTTGAAAGATTTTCTTTGACAATAAAATGGTTTTTTTTCCCAGCATTTTAACATTTTATTTGACGATTTTTTACTCATAAAAAAGAAAAAAAAGTTCTTCCACGAAAAAGGGCGTAACTTTTTAAAATGGTTTTCCAGCGACAGCTGGAGTACAACAGCTGGAATAATTTTATCAACCGCGTATTTCAGTTCTAGAATGATAAATCTAATAATAAAAGTCGCATACATCTCCTCAGTTCAGTCTTTATATGAAATATTCAGGTTCAAAACTTTCAAAGGGGTTTTTCTCAAAACGCCATTTCTGGAGTTACGCCCTTTTTAAATGGACGCCCTCAAATATATTTGATTGGACAAAAAATTGATAAAAAACTACCTTTAAAAATGGAGGGGATTTATTGAGTGATTGAAATAAATTTTTTAAATGAAAGAGAAATTCGGAAAAAAATTGTTAAATTGCAATAAAAAATTGATGACGAGAAAATGCAAGGAAAATTTTAAAAAGTTGTTTTTAAAGAAGGCAAAAAACTCATCAACCTACCAAAAAAATTACTTACATGAAAGGGCCTTCCATGGTAAGATGGTGAAATCGGCCCTTGATCGAAATGGGGTTCAAAGTGGGTCAAAATGTTACTTATTATGTAAAAGCACGCCACAAAAATTTTTGACCCCCTACCCCCTCCCCTTTCCGAAAAATCGCGTTATAACGGTCGAAAAATCAAAAAATTCTAACTTTGAAGGGGGTGTATGAAAATTTTTGATTTTTTCACAGATAATAGGTATCATGTAGGGGTATATGTGGTAAAATTTTTAAAAAGATAGGTTCACAATTTCTTTGTTTTTTGGGGGGTTGAAATTTTCAAAAAAAAATTTAAACATTTTTTTGGGGGGCGCCATGGCTGGAATTTTTTTTTAAATCTTCGTAATATGGATAAGTATCACATATATTTGTTTGAGGGTGCCAAAGGGGGGTGCAACATAGTCAAAAAAAATAAAAACTTCGAAAAAACACGCATTTTCAGGGTTTTTTCGTATTTCTCGAGGGTGTTTGAGGCGGGGACTTGAAATGTAAGCAATTACAATCGTAATACATAATATCTGGATGGAGTGTTGTTGATGTGGGAGATTTGTGGTCACCAGCTAGTCACTCACCCCCCCCCCCCCCCCCCCTTTCAGAAAAATAATAAAAATTGACTGATTTTCAAAATCTCACGTTTTGCTGGTTATAACCCATCAAAGAGTCGGCATTCTATAAAAAGGTATCAAAAAATATTTCCTCTAGCTAAAATTGAAATTTTTTCACCTTTTCTATGTACGCGGCACCACTTGAAATTCAGTTAGGGAACAATTTTAAAAAGGAAATTATTTTCTAATAAAATACATGAAGCTTTTCATACCATAGGAGAAATTTTTTTACCAGTTTTCTTTATTTTTGCTTTTTTTGATGGTACCACTTGAAATGTGTTTGAGGGAGGAAATAAAAAATTGGAAATTCATTCTCATGACCAAAAAAGGTAAGATTTTGAAAATCGGTCAATTTTTTAAATTTAAAAAAAAAAAGGAATGACTAGAGTCCACTTAAAATTCATTTAGGGTAAAAATAAGAAATGGGAATCAGTTTCGTATTTAAAAAAAAAAAAAAAAAAAAAAAAAAAAAAAAACGAAAATTCAAAAATTAGTTATTTTTTAATTATTTTTCGGGATGGAGGGCCTGGTGATATAACTTCAAATTCTATTGGGGGAAAAAAATGAAAAATGGTGAAATATTTTCCGATACCTAAAATAGGTACAACAACAATTTTATAGAATGCCGACTAAAAAAAGTTTGCTCATTTTTTTCAATTTTGAAAAATTGAGGGCGCCCCAAGGAACCGCTTAACATTGAGTTGGGCAAAGTGAAACATTGGGAATTCATTCTCATGAAGAAGAACAATTTTTATGGGTTATAACCAGCAAAAAGTAAGATTTTCAAAATCAGTCAATTTTTATTATTTTTCTGAAAGGGGGGGGGGGGTGACTAGTTGCCACTTAAAATTCAGTTAGGGCAAAAATGATAAATAAAAAGTTATTTTCTCATGAAATAAAAAAATTTGGTGGCTAAGACATTGAAAATATCCGAATTCCAAAAGAGCCATCCTAGCGCTCACATCACTTGTTTTTCCTTATTTTTATCACACCCTGTCATTCGTCCCATACTTGTGTGACCACAAATCTCCCACATCAACCCCACTCCATCCAGATATTATGTATTACGATTGTAATTGCTTACATTTCAAGTCCCCGCCTCAAACACCCTCGAGAAATACGAAAAAACCCTGAAAATGCGTGTTTTTTCGAAGTTTTTATTTTTTTTGACTATGTTGCACCCCCCTTTGGCACCCTCAAACAAATATATGTGATACTTATCCATATTACGAAGATTTAAAAAAAAATTCCAGCCATGGCGCCCCCCAAAAATTTTTTAAAATTTTTTTTTGAAAATTTCAACCCCCCAAAAAACAAAGAAATTGTGAACCTATCTTTTTAAAAAATTTACCACATATACCCCTACATGATACCTATAATCTGTGAAAAAATCAAAAATTTTCATACACCCCCTTCAAAGTTAGAATTTTTTGATTTTTCGACCGTTATAACGCGATTTTTCGGAAAGGGGAGGGGGTAGGGGGCCAACCATTTTTGTGGCGTGCTTTTACATCATAAGTAACATTTTGACCCACTTTGGACCCAATTTCGATCAAGGGCCGATTTCACCATCTTACCATGGAAGGCACTTTACAAAATAATCACTATAAAAATGAAAAACATGATTGTAAAAAACCGAGAGCATTAATTTCCAACACTTTTTAAAACTTTTCCAAGGTCATGGAATTTTTTAGATAATAATTTCATTGTTTCTACGAGTTTGTAAATTTTTCCATTTTCCTCCATATATATTAAAAAAAATTACAAATCTGTCTTGACAACCCACCAATTCCGAGTCACCTTATTAAAGACGCCCTTACGATTGAAAAAATAAAATTTTATTACAAGTAATTCGCGTTAATAACGAATGTAATAATGATGCGGTGAAAGTGGAACATTGTCATTGGTTGATGTGCGTGCGTATGGAGACTGCATGTGGGTATTGTTGCAAGTACTGACCTGACGAGTAATGAACAAGGACGAGCATTGTTTTCATAACGTAACTAGCCGCGTGTAGGCGTGACGTGTGAAAACAACGCGAAACATTATTACCAAATTATTTGGCCAAAGGAGACATCAGACATCACAATATCAACAATTCAACATTCATCTTCAAAATTGATATACCCTACAGAAAGAGTAGCAGAATTCACAGTATCTTAAGATAGAACTGTAACAAATGAGATGTTGATTCACTCTTTTCGATCTTATCAATATCGTACTTCGAATTCATATTCATGAGTATTTGGTCTTTTACTCGTATCTTACGATATAATAAATATCAACTAAAGTAGAAAATTCATTAGCGCATAACCCGCAGAATTAGACAACTGCAGTGGAAATTTACCATTTTTCTACACTGTGTACATATTTGGCATCTCTTTCGTTGAACCATAATCAGTTGAATTTCATCATTACCGCATCCAGCTAGTACATGGTCCAAGTGCAAAAAAACAATCGCAATTGTCATTATCGAAAAGAAGTAGATAGGTAAATTGGCACCATTGCAGTTTTTTCTTTAAGTTTCATAACACGCAAATACGATTCTAGGAGCCATGAACGTTTTCCAAACATTATTTATAGCACGTGATAAATAGTTGGTATCTACCTCTATGGCAGTTTTAAGCGCGTGTAAGATGAAATTTCATCATATCAAAATTACCCACGTAAAGTATGTAGAATGAAGTGCAATTTACCATGAATAACGATAATTGGAATATTAATTTTGGATCGAAATAGGTAGGTAACGAAACCGATGTTTCGATTAGGATGGTAAATGGGCGACAATTTTTTATAAACAGGGTATGCTCTGTATCAACTGTCGTAGCCATCAAGTCTCCATTAAAGAGCCGAATTTTTTTTATTCTCTCTGTTACAAAAAAGAAATTACCCCAAAATTCACTCTCTGGGGTTTAAAAAAATAGGCATGGATGCACAAGTAAGCTGAAATTTGCAAATGTTGAAGATAATACCATTTTATGAAAAAAATCTCTTGGAATAAAATTATTTGGGGGAAAAAAAATCACATTTTTTGCATTAAATCTTTTAAAAATCGAAAAAGCACATTTGAAAACCCTTTTAATGAATACATACGTATAACACTTTAAAAATTATTAAAAAAAATTATCCAAGAAATAAAAAGCAATAGGTAGGTATTTTTAGTTTTTACTCCCAAAAAATTGAAAATTTTTCATCGAAAAAAAAAAAAAATTGAAAAATCGTTTTATATTACAGAAAAATTGAGAAATTTTTTCCTTAAGAAATGAGAAATATTTTAACTTCAGAGAAAAATGATTTTTTTTATTAAAAAAAAAATACTTAATAAGGTAATAACGGGAAATGAAAAGTAATATTTTTATTTTTACTCCCAAAAAATTGGAAATTTTATATCCAAAAAAAAAAAAAAAATGAAAAATATTCTCTCTAATTATCGAAAGACTTAAAAGTTAGGAAATTTTTTATTCAAAAAATTTTTCGTTTAAAAAATAAAAAAAAGGAAAATGAAAAATCGTTTTATTCCAAAAAAAAATCGAGAAATTTTTTCCTAAAGAAATGAGAAATACTTTAACTTCAGAAAAAATAGAATTTTTTACTTGAAAAAAAAATAATACCTCATCTACCTAATAATAACGAGAAATGAAAAGTAATATTTTTACTCCCAAAAAATAGGAAAAATTTTTTATCCCAAAAAAAAATAAAAATTTTCTCTCCAATAATTGAAAGACTTTTTATTTAAAAAAATCTATATAAAATTTTTTATTCAAAAGATTTTTTATTAAAAAAAAAAGAAAAAAAAGGAAAATAAAAATCATTTTATTCTAAAATAATCGAGAAATTTTTTGAGGAACCCCCCCCCCCCCAATGAATATTTTTTAATAAAAAATACTACTACTGAGAATTCTATAAATCGAATAATTTATCTGAAAAAAAATATATTTTAAAATATTTTTACCTACTCCAGAAACTTTGTAGAAATCCCCCCCCCCCCCCCCCCAAAAAAAAAAACTTGTTTAAATCCCAAAAAATTGAATAAATTTTCCTTTTAAAAAAATTAAAATATTTTTTCTCAAAAAGAAAAAAAAAATTGAAAGATTTTTCATTCAATGAAAAAAACTTGAATTTAGTCAAAAACTGAGAAGTGATTGCTGCCCAAGCGAAGCGAGGGCGAAAATTTTCAAATAAAATGTCATTTTCAGAATAAGTTTGAAAATGTACAATTTCAAGTGTTATACATATAAAGTTAGCATTAAGCTGTCATTGTCGTCATGTACCCCCTGGGAAACCTTCGCATGTTGAGAAATGTCCCAAAATGTACTTTTTGAGACCTAAAAGGTAGTAGGTACTTCAATTAATTTTTTATTTATAATTTTTTAAATAATGAGAAGAAAAATGTAAAAATTAATTCAATAGGTAGGTTTTTTTAGAAGAAAAAAAATAAAATATTTTTTTTTAATGTCAAAAAATGTCAAAAATACCTAGGCAGCTGAAATTTGAATAACTTGAAGATAAACGAGAATTTAAATCATTGATTCAAATTTCGACAGTTTTGTCTTTTTGGACACCTGCTGTAACTTCCAGAAAAAGTTGTCTCATTGCCAATTTCGAGTTGAGTAGCCAAAATTCTGAGGTGCGCGCAGCAAATATGATCTCATTCGGCTCAGTAGACTCGGCTCTAGAAGCCCAGAGTATAGTGGCAATCTTCCATTATGAATAAGATAGGTATAAAAAAATTGTAACATGAGCCAATAAATCATCATTTTTATTGGGTCAGAAAGTTATCCCACTAACATTTTTCCAACCCAAGGCCCAACACAATAAACATCGTTTTTTGAAAATACACCTTTTAAAAAAAAAAGAGAGAAAATCATAATTAGGTATATGATTTTTTTTAAATTGATAATCCCTGGAATAATGAAATTAATCGTCACTCAAATTACAATGAACTTGATCATAGAGCTTGATGACACTTTCAACATATTTCACAAACAACGCCACAATATAAAACAAACCTTCTGCAACCTCCCACAGGACACTCTGTATTCAAACAATATTATAGATAGGTACTTAAATATTTCGTAAACTCGCAGACTAGGACACTTACAGGATTCACAATGAGTAAGATTCTATCCACACGTACGTTCCACTTACGAAGGAAAAAAAATTGATTGATTATTTAATTAAAGAACAAGCGAACCGCGTGAAGCTTTTCTATAAACAGGTTCACGTCGATCATAAATAGATGTCCACTGGAGGAAAAATGATACGGTCATTGTTCCATTGTTTACATTATAATAATAGAGTACCTATCAATATGTGAATTTTTCATTATTAAAAAAGTCGCGCGTACTTGGTTTAATAATGCATTACCGCAGATTGATCGCGGTATACACAGGAAATAATGATGATATGCGAGCCTGGATATTATAATAGAGATGTATGATTATTATTTAACTATCGATGGATTCATAAACGCTGTATATAAAGTTAACCTTCACGGTGGATTATTTTATTTCATTAATTTTTCCATCGACGTAGAAAGAACTCGCGATTCACCTTAGTACGTACATTCTTCTCTTTTATTTTTACTTTTTTTTATCGCACATACTCGTACTTACCCAACGTGTAATCTATTTTAATGAAATTGAAAAATATAAATATGCAGCACCTCACACGATGGGATATAACTTATATAACAGTCATTGACAAGTCATCACTTTCTCTCTTGCTAACAAATTAGAATAAAAGGAAAACCCATCGGTAGTAAAAATTTTCAATGTGTAAAGGAATCTACAAGACAAGAAGACAAGTGTTTACTATTAGCAATGTTGCTTTTAAAGACAGCGTTCAATTCACCATAGGTATAAGGTAAGGTAAATTGATATCCGAGCTATGTTACTTAATCACGATTATGCCGTTTAGGATGTGCTTTGTGCTGTGTCGCTGTCGTTGGTAAATGGTAATACACTAGATAACATGATAGCTTTGTCGTATACGTAGGTACGAGTGCTTAGGTGCTTACTGCTTATTCGACGAGAATCTCTCGGTATACTCCTCTCGCATATTTGCAGTAAATACGCTCAAACTGAAACTTACTATGCAACGTTTAATTGGGTCGTTTAATGGGTTACAGCTGTACCGAGTACACAGCTTTGTGCAAAGTTGTATTCTCACGGTTGTCATGAATACCTTTAAGGTCATCCGAGACTCCGAGTCTTTTGATTTAAACCGTTTTTACCCGTTAGCTTATGCGAAACAAGGTGTTACATAAAGCGGTGGCATATTTGCAGTGTAATTTCATTTTAATACACTGTAATGTAAGACGTACCTATCTGAATTGAAATACGACTCGGGTCAGTGTTTTATGGTTTTTAGTTAAATGTCAAGTGTTACTTGAACTTCATTCTGAGCACATAAACATTCGCAGCTTCGGGTATTGCTTCGAGTCGTAAATTATTTCATAAATTAGCTTACCAATAACCGATCCAAACATGTAAGTAGCCAGCAAATTGAACATACCTGAAATGAAAACAGACATGCATTAGTAATTATGGTGACAGTGTTGCATTGTATATGGATTTATAGGTACATATACTATTTAGATCTCCTAGTATAGAATAGGTAGATATGTACTTCGGGTACTTCGATATTACGCGAGTACACAGGCCCAGATTTAGGGGGGGGGCCAGCGGGGCCATGGCCCTGGGGCCCATCATCAAAAGGGGCCCTTCACTGAAAAGGGGCTACCGGCAGATCACTTAAAAATTGAAAATTACAGTTATTACGCGGGTATGCAAAGTACGGACGCTCAGATGGTGAAAAGATATTTCATACTGATTTTCATAACTCTCGTTCAAATTAAACGACACGCATCAAACGCAGTCAGCTGTTTTCGCCGGTTTTATCGGAGTGGCGCCAGACGTGTATACGAATATCTACCCATGCGCACTTTTCGTCGCATAAGTTAGGTGATTTTTAACACAACTCAAAATTATCACTCAAGAAACCCTAAAGTTGTACAGGTAAAAAAAACAAAAAAATGCAAATTCCGCAAAAATTAAAAAAAAGTGCAAAATTAGCTCGAATTGGACGAAAATTGATAAAATAAAATGTTTTCACTCATAAATTCAAATTTCCACAAAATTGCTATTTTTCACAAAATTAATACTCGAGAAACCTTAGAGTTGCAGGGTTTAAAAAAAATGCAAAGTCAGCAAGAATTGAAAAAAATTGCAAAATTAGCTTGAAATGAACAAAAATTAATTGAATAAAATTTTTCCACTGATAAAATTTTGATTTCAACAAATTGACGACATTTTTCTCAAAATTATGACTCTAGAAACCTTATATCGGGTTGAAAAAACGAAAAAAATTCAAAATCAGTATGAATCCCTATTTTCAATTTTTTCAAACTTGTATAAAAAGTTTTCCATGTAAATTGTGAAATTCTACCTAATTGAATTAATTTTCAGATTTTTCATCGAAATTGTTCTGATTTTTTTTTTCAATTTTTTATTTAAACTTTCCTAATAATTTTCATCGATTTCATTTCTATGCCTAGATTTTCCAAGTGAATCGCGGATTAGATTTTTTTCAAATCGTTCATCTTGATTTTCTCCCAAATTTTTTCAAAACTTTTCATTGAAATTTTTTCTAAAAAAATGGTTGATGAACACTTTCCCAAATAGAATGACACTTAACGTAAGTAAAACAAATATGATGTGTTTCGGATCAGGGGTGCAAAATTTAGATATACAAGTACCAGTCAAAAAAGTAAATTGCTTGAAATTTTTAGGGGTTCACATAGAGTCTCAATTAGGCTAGAACACTCATGTGGACCAACTTTCTGGAAAACTTTCTTCAATAAATTTCCTCTTATGGCAACTAAAAAATTTGGTAAATTTACAAACTTTGAAGCTAGCATATTACGGATTATTCCAGTCCAACATGGCGTATGGATTAATATTCTGGGGAGGGAATACAAAATTTGGTGATGTTGAGTTCCGAAAACGACATACTTCGCGAATTAAACTTTGACGATCTAATTGAAAGTTTCGCTATTAAAAAATCTCGACGCGTGTCTTTAATTTAGAATTAATTATTAAGTTTGATTTTATTAGTATTTACCTAAGAAATAAAATGAAAACGTGTACTTCAATTACTGCGATGGGGGGGAGGGGATTAAAGAGGCAAGAGGGCCTTCAGTAATTATATGGTCCTAGGGCATTTTTTTCCTAAATCCGGCCCTGCGAGTACAGTACCCGTGGGGCACGCACGCTGAAAATACGACAATGATACTTTAAAAATACCACTATAATACGCCGCGTATTATTGCATGTTAATTTCGCTTTTTTTACACTGAATTTAAGTCAGTCATTACGTCAATGTAACTTCAAAGATACATCATCGTAAATCTGTGGTATTAATGCTGTACAAACCAACTTATATTGACTCGACTACTACAATATTACGCTTGTATGAATAGCATGAATACCACAGTTAAACGTGACGTATACTTGACGTTACATTGACGTATTGGTGGACTTGAATTCAACGTGAAAAAGCGAAATTTACATGCAATAATACGCGGCGTAAAACTGACGTAGTTTTGATGTAAAGAAGATGTCTTTTGGGCGTATTTACTACAACATTACGCAGTGTGTACTACATAAATACTACAGTTATACGTTGACGTATATTTGACGTTACATTAACGTATTGATAGGTTTGAATTAAGCGTGAAAAAGCGAAATTTACAGGCAATAATACGTCGCGTATTATAGAGGTATTTTTAGTGTATCATTGCCGTAAATACCACCATAATTCGTTAAACATACTACCAAAATACGCGGCTTATTATAGTCTGTAAATTTCAATTTTTTACACTAAATTCAAGTCCATCAATACGTTAATGTAACGTCAAATATACGTCAACGTATAACTGTATAGTATTTATGTAGTACACACACACTGCGTAATGTTGTACTAAATATGACAAGAAAACCATCGTAACTACATCAAGTTTACGTCACTGATTTTCCGCCATTAAATTTTAATTAATTAAAATTTTTAATAAGCATAAATGGGGCATTTAATGATACCTACATAAACAGTTCATATAGTAGTATATAGAAATTTTTAAAAAAGTAAAAAAAGTAATAAAAAAGTCTTCCATCAGTGGGATTCGAACCCTCAACCTTCAGATTGGTGATCTTCCTTAGAACAACTGAGCCACCCCGTTTCGTTGGTGCAGAAGGCATAAACAGTTTATAGTAAATAGTTAGGTACTTCCAGACACTCTGGACTTAGAAAAATTTTGTATTAAGACCTCATAACGTCAATAAAACTATAAATTTTTGATCGTAAAATTGACGTTTTCAAGAGTAATTACACTGTTGCACATACTACAAATATATAACGAAAACCCCACTCGTAATATTGACGTTTTTCAGGAGTAATTACAAGAGTACATACTATAAATTTACTATAGAAATACCACATCTTGAATTTGACCTTTTCAAGGAGTAATTACGCCGTTGTGATTACCACCAATTTACAATAAAAATACCATTTACAAAATGATGTTTTCATGGAGTAATTACACTCTCGTACATACTACTAATTTACGACAAAAATACCACATTGTAAATTTTACGTTTTTTAAGGGTAATTACGCTGTCGTATTTACTACAAATTAACAACAAAAATACCACTCTCAAATTTGACATTTTTAAAGAGTAATTACCTTGTCGTATATATGACAAATTTACGACAAAATATCACTCATGAATTTGATGTTTTTGAAGAGTAATTACACAGTCGTATTTACCACAAATTTACGACAAAAAACCTCATCGCAAATTTTACGTTTTTGAAGGATAATTACGCTGTCGTATACATGACAAATTTACGACAAAAATACTACTCTCAAATTTGACGTTTTTAAAGAGTAATTATCTTGTCGTATATATGACAAATTTACGACAAAATATCACTCATGAATTTGATGTTTTTGAAGAGTAATTACACAGTCATATTTACCACAAATTTACAACAAAAATACCACATGAATAATTAACGTTTTTAAATTGTAAGTACGCCGTTGTATATAAGACAAATTTGCGATAAAAATACTACTCGCGAATTTGACGTTTTTAAAGAGTAATTACCCTGTCATATATACGACAAGTTTACGACAAAACGTCACTCGCAAATTTGATGTTTTCAAAGAGTAATTACGCTGGCGTATTTGCTACAAATTTAAGGCAAAAATACCACTCGCGAAATTGATGTGTTAAAGGGGTAATTACGCTTTCGTACATACTACAATTTTACTGCATAAATACCATTCGTAAAACTGACGTTTTTAAAGAATAATTACGTCGATGTATTTACCACAAATTTACTGCAAAAATACCATCTGTAAATTCAACGTTTTCATCAAGTAATCACGTCTTTGTAAGTACTACAAATTTACGTTTAAAATACCACTCGCAATTTTGATGTTTTTTGGAAGTAATTACACTGTCGTATTTACTACACATTTACGACGGAAATACGATCTGTAAATACAATGTTTTTATAGAGTAATTACCCTGTCGTATATACGACAAATTTGTGACTAAAATACCTACTGTAAATCATATGTTTTTAGAGAGTATTTACAAAGTCGTACATACAACAAATTTACGATGAAAATATCACGATTTTACCATGGTAATTTTGACGTATTTTCAGCGTAAAAATTATTGACGTATTTACGTACGTACTGTGCCCCACGGGGTACATTAATTGTAAGTTTTGAACCTCCGTTTCTGTTTTTTATGCATGCAACTCTGCAATGCTAAGGTCGCCCACGCGATCGAGTGTACTTATTTCCAGTACATGAGTACAATGGATAAAGAGTATACATATATTTTTTTTAAAGAAAACTTTTTTCATTTACTGACATGAGATTTTTGAGGTTTTTTTTTCTGAAACTGTCAATTTAATAAAAATAATATTTTTGTTTTTAAAAAACTTTAGGTAAACGATAGAATCTGAAATAACTATAAGTGAAAGAATTTTTAATTTTTCTCAAAAAGAAGAAATTTTCTTCTGTCGATTTTTTTTCATAAGAATTTTTAAGTGACTTTTCACAATAATTCAAGACGGTTTTTTAAATTTTTTTTCATAGATACTTACCTACATTTTTTCCATACTTTAAACAGTAATTCTATCAAGAAATTTTTTCCTCAAGGTACATCACTAGTTAGTCGTACTTTTTCCCCCACTGAACGCTCATTTTTCATCAAAAAATTTTTTCCTCAAGGTAAATCACTAGATACCCATTTATACACCTTTTGCCCGAATTTCACTTCAATTCATTTATTTTTCGTGAATTTAGGTTTTTTCATTAATTTTATGTGATTAAAATTGAGTTGAGTTATCACACGAAATGATCGAATGAAAAAAACTAATCGCGGATTCGAGTTCTGCAGATCAAACTACCCCGATTTAGGCCCTTGCAGTGATCATTTTGTCCAAAATTGAAAAAGTTTACATTTTTACCAAAAATCCAATTTTGAGAAAATGAAAAAAATATTGCTTAAAGTGTAAATTTTTTAATTTTGGGCAAAATGATCGCTGCAAGGGTCTAAATCGGGGTAGTTTGATCTGCAGAACTCGACTCCGCGATTAGTTTTTTCATTCGATCATTTCGTGTGATAAGTCAATTTTAATCACATAAAATAATGAAAAAACCTGAATTCACGAAAAATAAAATGAATTGAAGTGAAATTCGGGCAAAAGGTGTATAAATGGGTATCTAGTGATGTTCCTCGAGGGAAATTGTTTTTGATGAAAAATGAGCGTTCAGTGGGGGAAAAAAGCACAATTAATTGGCTTTTTGAATATTTTGGGGAAGTTGCACCAACGATAAAAATTTGAAAAAATTCTGGGTAGTGTAGGAGAGTGTGAAAAAGTGGGGGAAAAAATTTCCGCCGTGTGCACTCTAAAACTGTACCGTACAGGGTGATTTAAAGTGTTAAAAGTCTTTTTCAAGGTCGTTAGAGGAGTCGAAAAAATCTGAAAAAATTTCACAACATCCCCCTTGGGTACCTGTACCTACATGCCAAATTTGGTAAAAATCGGTTTTAAACTCGCGAAGATGGAATTTTCAAGCTAAAAATCACACTTTCGAGGCTCCAGTCCCAGGGAGTGAGGAAAGTGATCGCTGATTCGCTCTAAAATCATCTTTTACGATACTAAATCGGAATCAGTGAAAAAAAATTTTGAAGTTCCACCGGGGACCGATTGACCCCCTTATCACACGAGAGCCTTTACGATGTAATTTTTGAAAAATTGAAGATTTTTTTATACCTAATTTTCAAAGATGTACAATAAATGATTTTTTTTTTTTAGTTTTTTGTAAAAAACCAGAGAGAATTTTTTTAAATATCGTTTTCAGAAAAAATTTATTCTCAGAAACAGGCAATTTTTTTCTAAATAAATATTTTGAGAAAATTTTTTTCATTATTTTTCTAAAACATCTTTTCACATAGAATCCTAAAAAAAAAAAAAGATTGAGGGGTCATCAATCCTTTTCTTTTCAAAGAGGATATTGCACAGTTTTCTTTAAAAACTTTTTACAATCTATCTTTTCAAGAAATCTTCTTTTTGAAAAAATAAGCAATTTTTCAGTGATTTCTCTACTTAAATATCTAGCTACATTTTTTGAAGCAATTTTTTCAGTAAAATTTATTTGAAAAAATTCAAGAGTATTTTTTTTATAGTGATTTAAAAAATTTAACTTTTTGCAGTAAAATTTTTTGAAATTTTCCTCAAAGCAAAATAAACAGTTTTTTGCTAAAAATTTCCGCAAACAATCTAGGTATCTGAGATGAATAAATGAGGGGAGAGAGGTTGGGATCCTAGGAAGCTTCTTTATCAACTCAAGTGAGAATACATTTGTACACCCACGAATTAGTAAAACATCAAAGCAAAACCACCGTCAACATTTTCAAAGGTGTCAAAACAGTTTGAATTCTTTGCTTGCACGCTTTTCACGATTTCGTCGATACTGCCGGTCTGCGGTCTGCGATTTTCCCATCCCTTACCTACATTTTACCGGTATAAAATAGCGGTAAAGAAACTAATTTAGTATACGTTTTTTCCACGTGCTGTGTCGCTGTCTCCGTTAATTAATTAATTACGCTAAATGTACGCTCGAGACGAGATATTTTCCTGGTTTATAAATCTCTCATTTTACCGACGCGAGCGACGGTTGCAAAAATATAAAATAATGTCTCCAATATGCGAGTACTGTGGCATATCTATACTGTAAGTATATAATATTTGATAACTGAAAATTAACAAAAATTACACGCTAATCGAGAGATACCAGTTGAAGTTTTATAATTACGCGAACGCTTCGCTCTAGCTTATAAAATTATAAATTACCTACCTATACTGGTAATATATATATATACTGTGGCGCAGAAATCAAGCAGCGAGCTCAGCACGAAGTGAAAATCTAATGAAATTCACCTACATTATACTCTCGGTACGACGTACGAGTAGATATATGTACAGATTTTATAACTGGTTTTTTAATAATAATTTGTCAGTCATATTGGCCAGCGGATTAATGATTGATTAGATGGCAAATACCGACATTAATTTTAATCATTTGGTAAAGCTTTAATCACGTAATTGGCGAATAAAAATGAATTAAGAATTCGACAGTGTTGACATTTTTGAAAAAAATATGACATAAAAAATTATGTAAAGTGTAAAGTCATTGCATAGGTACTAGGTAGGTAGTTGTAATTAATTTTTTCTACTTATATCTATTATACAATGTAAGGAAATGGAGAAAAAAATTGACGTAAAAATACCTACTCGGTTAAATTGTATTATAGAAAAAATTTACATAAATTTGAAGAATTTCGTAACTTTCGTCCGGTAATGTGGTCGAGGTAAGCAAAAAAGATTATATATGTTAATTATACGCGTCGATTTTGGAATTACCGCAGTGAAACGATTATTTTTCCGAAGATGCACTCTAATTGTTAACACGTGTCGAAGTAATTCGGCGTATAATTTGTCTACTTATCGAATATTATGTACCGGAGTTTGTACAATATTATAATTAATTAGTAGTCAATGAACATAGAGCGTTAAAGAAAGTAAAAACTTTCGCCAAGTTATCTCAAACGAATGGAGAATTATTATTCTTACTTCGAAATACAGCTCGTAGGTTTAGGTACGTCTACGTGTACGTGCATTATGTATAGGTAGTAGTATTGCCTCTCGTGTGTAATACGAGATGAAAAAAAGTAAAAGTTTAAGTGTATCGTGTTCAGCAAGTTGAAACGACAATCGTATGTCATTACTTGACTCCGATCATTTACTTCGAAACGTATATAAATATTATAAATTTCTAATAAATAGTTTATTTTACGCTCGTGTAACTCTTGTTACTCCTTTACCGTTTTGCGACGATTAGTTTGTTTTGTCTGTTGTCGCGTCATATACTCCTCAAATAGCCATAGAGAGGCGAACTTTCTATACTTTATGAAAATATACGCGGATGTTGGACATTTGATCAGATGGTCTCTATCATTATCAATGCTCAACGCTCATGCTCGACTCTGGTATTTGTTTTTCAATCCACCATACTTAGGGCCTACTCACGCAACTTAAGCCATCTAACTCGAGATAAATACTGTATTGAAAAAATGATTCTTTTCAAGGAGCCTGTGTAGGTCTACGTATGCCTCGAAGCCACATTGAAAGTTCTTACATGCATAGAAATGTCACGTGGAGTAGTTCATGTATCCTCTCATAACTCTTGTGCTATCACACTTGTCACAACTACCACATGTGACCCGGCACGTTAAAAGGGACCTAGTAGGTAAAAAAAATCGATTTTCACTTTTTTGGTGTTCTGAGGTCCACTCACCAAGGTCTATCACCTGAATCACTAAAAACTTCGAAAAAGTCAATATTTTCAATCGGCATGACAAAAGGGACCTAGTAAATCTGTAATCACTGTGGTTTTCGATTTATGATCACCTATGACACGAAATCTTCATAATTTAGCCTAAAATCAATGTTACATTTGTTATCAGTAAACTTCAAAAATTTACTTATCACAAAAAAATTTCCCTTTTTGGCAACACTGAGTTTAGTCAAATTTCCCTTGCGCCATTATACAAAAATGTTCGCTCATAATTATTTTTTTAATATTGAAAAATATTTCACTTATACCCAGGGATGGGAATTATTCGAATGAAATTATTCGAATAACGAATAAACGGATGATTTTTCGGATAAAATTATCCGTTATTCGAATAACGTTAGGAACAGTTATCCGTAATTCGTTATTCGAATACATACAACTCCAAAATTGGTTATTCATTATTCGAATAAATTCATCTGTAAAGTTACGGATAACGAATGAAAATTTTTTTCAAAAAAAAAAAAAAAAAATGAATAAAACATAACTTTTTATTAATTATTGCAGGTTCTCATTTTTTTTCGTCCACTTTTTCCTTTTTCCTTTTTTTCAACATTCAATGTTTTAATTTTTTTTTTAATTTTGCATGTTCAAAAAATTCTTTTTTTCAATTTTCAATTTTCTTCTAGGTAATCAAAATGAGAAAATTATGAAATTGAAAATGCAAATCATTTTATCAAAATTTGAGATTTTTCCTTCGTTTTTTTTTTTTTTTTTTTTGTTATGGAATAAAATTTCAGACCTTTTTATCAGAGTAGGTAATTATTACCTAGATATTAAATTATATTCATCTCGAATATTACTCTAAATTTTTATTTTTTTCATTGAAAAAAGAAAAAATGTTGCATTGAAAAACTCAAAAAACTTGATTTGAGGCATTAATTTTTTTTGCATTTTTTTATTCTTCGTAATTTCTGATTTTTTTAAAATTCCTTCAAACATTAAAATTTAAAAAAAATGGAATAAATTACTTGACTAAAAATTTTCATAACCATAAAACAATTTTTTCTTCACTCATAAATCTCATTTATTATCAGTTTGTTGTTTTTTTTCCGGAAAAATTCTTGCATTAATATTTTTAATTTTTCGCAAAAAATTCAATTCTTTTGGTTTGATTTTTTATTTTTTTCTTAAATTATTTTTTTTATTTTTTTTTAATTGCATGGAAAGAAAAAATTTTGCATTGTGAATTTAAAAAAAAAATTAAAAGTATAGGTATTTTAAGTAGATCTTGAAACTCAAAAAAAAATTGATTTAAGGCATACCAACATTTTTTTTTTCAATTTCTGATTCTGAATTTCTTCCAACATTAAAAATGAAAAAAAAAGAAATAAAATAAAAAATTTTATATCAACTCAAAATTATTTTCTTGCAATTTGAAACTTTTTTATTTTTATCCGTTATTCGTTATTTATTCGTTATTCGAATAATGACAAAAAAATCGCTAAAAAATTATCCGTAATTCGAATGATTATATTCAACGGTTATTCATTAGTTATTCGGATAACCCTAAACCTAGGCTATCCGTTATTCGCTATTCGAATGATGAAGGCGTTATTCGTTCCCATCCCTGCTTATACCCAGTAACAATTCCCCAAAGTTTTAGAATAATCGGTCTATTCGTTCCAGAGATATTCATTTCCAAAGTTTGTTTTTGCTCTCCTGAAAAATTTGTAAAATACCTACTAGGTCCCTTTTAACGTGCCGGGTCACACATAATAATACTATGAACTCGTTGAAATATCTGAATCAACATTTTATACCGTAATGTTGAGATTACACCTCTCTAGATTGTATTAAGTACACGGCTAAAGCCTCAGGTGCCCTTTTTCCTATCTCATGTACCTCTCACCAGAGGCGATTTATCGGTAGTTCATTTTGATTGATTGATTCTTCAATGTAATCTGTTTTGTAAGAGGCTTCTTTTATGTTTTCCAGTCTTCAAGACGCTGTATGAATAAATTACCTTCTTTTTTCGGTTTATCTCATTCGTAATGTGTGAAGGAAATCGAACCGTGTCAAATTAGCAGCTTTGTAATAGAAACTTAATACTGGAAAGAAAATGATTTTTGTTCTATAATCTGGAAATGCACACGTAATCTCAGATTTGAATACAAATTTTTGAGCTAGGGTGGGGCAAGTAAAAAAATTGGTTTTTAAATTTTTTGATTTTTTTTTTTCAAGAAAAATAGAAAAAATTTCCCCTGTAAGTTATAAGATATTTTTTGAAAGGATTTTATTTTTTCAAAGAGAAGTGATTGAAATTTTTTTTCAAGAAAATCTTGATTGAGAATAAGAGATTTTTTTTAAATGTTCGGACCTTACGTCTCCCCTTACACGGAGAAAAGTCCTTCTATTGCTCTTTAATTTGAACACAACAATGGAAATGGTACGTAACGTGGACGTTTTATTTCAAAGTATTTTTTCAAGAAAATTCACCTGAATAAATTGTTTATGAAAAATTTTAGTAGAAAACTCTTTCATTTTCTTTGAGGAAAATTTCAAAAAATTATACTGCAAAAAGTTTTAAAAAATAATACCAAATAAAAAAGAATCACTAAAAAATTATTCTTGAATTTTTTCAAAAAAGTTTTTCTGAAAAAATAATTGCTTCAAAAAATTTAGCAATTTAGAAAAAAAAAAAATCTTTTAAAAAAATCACTATTTTTTTTAGGATTTTATGTGAAAAGATGTTTTAGAAAAGTAATATTAGGTAGGTAAGTAAAAAAGAAATTTTCACGAAAAAGTTATTTAGAAAAAAGTTTCCTATTTTAGGAATAAAACTATTATTTTTCTGAAAACGATATTTAAAAAAATTCTCCCAGCTTTTTTTTATCATTACAAAAAACATTTAAAAAAACATAAAAAATATGTGAAAAACTAATTTAATGTTCATCTTTGAGAATTACAAAAAAATTTCAAATTTTCAAAAATTACATCGTAAATTTCTTAGAAAAAAAAGTATTAAAATTCTTTAAAAAATTAGGTACTTAAAATTACTTTTACGTTACTAGGGAGATAAAGTGCTACTTTATCTCCCTCTCGCTGATCTTTCGGTAGTATAAAGAAGCCTTTTTCTCTCTCGTAACGTAAAATAATTTATCCAACTAGGAAAATAAAGTGATTTTCAACGATTTTGATTTATTTCCCTCGCTTCGCTCGGGCAATAAACCCTCAAAATCGTCAAACATCACTTTATCTCCCCAGTTGAATAAACTACTATCACAGTTTAGAAAAACATTCTCTATAGTTGAATTGTTGGAAACTGTCCTAAAAAATTTGCTAAAAAAAATCCAAAATGTTTTCCTAAAAAAATGGACGAGTTGTGAAAAATTCTTTTGAAAAATTGTAAATACCTAATTTTGAAATAAATTGTCTCAAGGCTCTCCAAAAGTACTTGGAAAATTTTTACAAATTTCATTTTTCATGGTTTTCCCTGAAAGTTTTTTTTGAAAAAAAAAATACGCTAAAGAAGTTGAATGTTGAGGAAAAAAATTTGTCTGAAATTACCTAAAAAATTCAATTTTTTTGTTTTGAATACCTAGATCGTCTTAAAAACTTGTAAAAAAATTCGATGGGAAACATACAGGAAAATTTTCCAATTTTTTTCAAAAGTACTTTTAAAAAATTATTGGCAAAAAAAAGTTATTCAAATTGAAAATTCCTTTGAAATTTTGAAATTTCTCTTACAACAGCTATTTGAAGAAATATAATTTAAAATATGGAAAAGAAAATTTTATTTTATAGAAATAATTCAAGGTTTAATTTTTTTTTTTAAATAATCTAAAATTTAAAAAAATATATAATAAGAGAAGTTTTGCTTGGAAAATTGTCAAAAATTTGAAAGAAACCCCTTCCACGAATGTTTTTTAAAAATAAATTTGAGGGGAAACTTGTTGAGGATAATTTAAAATTTTCTCAAAATTTTATTTTCAACAATCTATTCACTATAAAAAAATAATTTAAAAAAAATGTATAAAATTATTATACAGGTAAAAAGTAAAAAATTGTTTAAAAAGCTGAGAAGTTGAACAGAAAAAAAAATCAAAAAACTGTGATGAATATTCCTTGGTTGGATTTTTTTTTTAATGAAAAGAAAATTTTAATGGAAAAATACACATGATACGTTTGAACAGAAATAGATTTTTTTTAGAATACCTACCTAAGCGAGACTGAAACAAAATGTTTAGGCGTCAAAAATTTTTACTAAAATATCACCAACTCGTACCACCTGCGAAACATTGATATGTATTCCGGTAGAGGTGTTCAAATAATACATTTTTCAAATGTAATTTTCAAGTTTCGAGAAAATTAATTGCCTGTCACGACAAATCTCATAAGCACATACGCACATTTTGTACCTATCAGGAATTCTATAAAAATAAATCGCCATAGCCGCGTCTACGACTTCCTAAAAACTCGTTATGAGTATCCCACGACGATAGATAAACGCGACAAAGAAAATTAGCTGAAAATACATATCAAGTCATAAAGAAGTAGTTATAGGCCTATGTAGCAATTAGATAAACCCAGACCAGGTGTCAGATCGTTTGATATGGTTATTTCGACATCATCTCTTCAGTCTTCACACATATCTGACTCCGACGACACTTGGAAAATTAACTCCATCAATGAGACAGGTGTCGAGAATTTCTCAGACAATTAGTACATAAATATAATCATTCGATATGGTAGGTATTTGTTGATAAAACAAAACTTTGATAGTTATTATAGATGGTCGAAAGAAGAACAAAAAAAAAATTTCAAGAATTCCAATTAACACCTGGTTACGATAATCGTGACTCTGGTTACACATTTACCAGGATCAATACTCTTTTTGTCTTTCTTGAAACTGAACAACCGAAGAGAATATTGACCTTTAGGTGTTTTTACCAAGATCTCGAAGTTTTGGTAAAAAAAAAATTCAAGAAAAAGCCATTCACGCGATCCATGTTGAAGGAGAAAATTTAATACTTCCGTTATACTCGATGGCGATACCAAAAGCCAAAACCTGTTCGTGTACGTTGGTTGCATATAGAATTAAAATGTGAATGAACTTTTATCTCTGCCAATAATAAGGCTTAACAAGAAGAGTTGAAAAGATACTCGTGATAAATGATTACTATCTGAAATTAATACACACAGTATCGAATTGTATCGGAATATGGGATCACTATACATAACATAGGCCGACTGCTGCGAATAATGCAATAACAAAAGCCATCGTTATTCTTATAGATATTCATTTTTACGAGATGTAAAATAACACCGACATCGTTATCATTTGCAACCGTAAATCAAATGCGCCAACTTTAATTACTTTTTCACTCTCTGTCATCAATCAAACCTTAAATAACAAAGCATCTTTTGCTCGCAACTTGAGCCATCTTCGTACTTAATATTTACCAATAAGCGTCGAATTGAACAATAAAGTTGAGTAATGCGCAACTTAAAATATTTAACCCATTTCTCGTTCGAGTGACAAACATCGTGGCCATATTAGGTGTCAAAGTACTATCCAATAAAAAACGATAAAATCTGAATCCTTTGTCGAACCATAGGTAATCTGTAATTGATTTCCGATAAAACCACACACGTAACGATGGTATATGATGTAAAAGTACTTATGATTTTTCAAAGATGATATCGACTCATTCGGGCAGTCTCTATTACCTAAACTCTACTCATTGGTGTACCTTATCGTAAATTTCAAACCACATAGACGCCATTAGGATGAAAAAAATTGCAAAAATTTCCCATAAGTGGTGCTGAATTGGCCTTGGATATAAAAATACGAAACCTTTTATCCGAGCAAACTGGAATAAATATTTGATCGTAAAAATTAATCGTTGAATTTGGATATTTTTTATGCGGAATTTGTCGAGAAGATAACCACCTACACAAAAACCACTTTACATGACAACAACAATACGCCAAATCCTATAACAAATGCATGCCATTCTACCTTAGACGGAAGAAATTATTTATAGAAATGGTGGCTTATTAGCTAGCTCTGGTAAAAACATAACAATCCACTTGTTATCATTTCATTGTATATGTTTTTAATATTTCCTTCTCGGTTGGTTCTCCGAGTACAGGTATGTTTTAGTAAACGATATGTTTGTTCAATTCGCTCTCTTACTCGGCTGATTGGTGATGCTGATGGAAATTATACATACACATTTGTTACGTAATTATCATTTCTCTGTGGTAAATATTAATATCATGCCTAGTACCTACATCATGCATTTTAAAAGAGGAAATTAAATCATATACACGAATTTTGTACTCGAACCTACGTAAATTACGTAACATTCGTAAAATCTATTGATATGTTTACGTATTCAATTTTTACATCTACCAGGATGATTTTCGTATATCTTACGCCGAATTATATTATACT
This sequence comes from Balanococcus diminutus, assembly GCA_959613365.1. NCBI lineage: Eukaryota > Metazoa > Arthropoda > Insecta > Hemiptera > Pseudococcidae > Balanococcus > Balanococcus diminutus. The sequence continues at coordinate 29,023,183 of OY390715.1, read as the reverse complement.
CTAGATAGTCGAGATTTGTTACCTATTCACCAAATTCGTTCTTATTTAATGGATCAAGTTACGACCTAATGAACCGAGCCCAATAAGCGGATGTGCATCTTCGTGTTGGCTTATCGCATACCTACTTTCGAGAAAATTGCATCTTATAGGTATATAGAGTAGATACTAGATACCTACCAGTAATATTTAGATTCTATACGGAGCGGCAATTTTTGTAAGAGAGAAATTTCTGTGAAATTTGAATAATAGTCGGAAGATAACGCCGACCAACGTCAAATTGTGGTTCAGAATGCTAACAATGTAGTCGTCGTTTTGTTCACTTTCTTTTGTTCGAGATTGATTTGGTCAGGTGATTGAAATAATTTAGTTTGATCGATGATGAAGAAAGTGCCAAGGGGAGTTGAGTAGCGATTGATCAAATTTTATGTTATGGCGCTAGCGCGTACCGAGGAGATTGAAGCGAGTTAAAAGAAGAAATTTTGAGTTTTCCTTCTCGAAGAATGATATTTTCTCTTTTTAGTATTTTTATTATTTTCTAATTTTTTACAAGAAAGGTAATAAACTAAAATTTTTATAGACACCAAATTTTGGGATAAAAAAATTTCTAGATTTTTTTTTTAAAAAAACTGCAATTTCATTCTACATTTTAAAAAGACTAATAAATGAAAAAGGGGAAATTTTTTTTGAAAAAAGATAAAAACTTAAGAATAGGTAAGTACCTACTAAAAACTTGAAAAATTAAATTTTTTAAATAAGAAAAAATTGTAAAACGAAAATGTGTAAAACGAAAGAATCAAAAATTGCTGAATGAAAAAGAGAATGAATAAAAGTGTAAAAAAAAAATGCCTAAATGAAAACTGGCCATGAAGAAAAATTTTAAAAATTGTTCAGTAAAAAAAATGATGAAAAATTCCCAAAAAGGCTCTGGTTGGATAAGGGGGTCAATCGGCCCCCGGTCGCACTTTGAAATTTTTTTCACAAATTCCGATTTTGTATCGTAAAAGATGATTTTAGTTTTTTCATCCGATCATTTCGTGTGATTACGCAATTTTAATCACGTAAAATTAATGAAAAAACCTAAATTCACGAAAAATTAATGAATTGAGGTGAAATTCGGGCAAAAGTTGTATAAAGGAGTATCTAGTGATGTTCCTCGAGGAAAAAATTTTTTGATGAAAATTGAGCGTTCAGTGGGGGGAAAAAGCATGATTAATTAGATTTTTGAATATTTTGGGGAAGTTGCACCAACGATAAAAATTTGAAAAAATTCTGGTTAGTGTAGGAGGGTGTGAAAAACTAGAAAAAAAATTTTCGCCGTGTGCACTCCGAAACTGTACCCTACAGGGTGATTCAAAGTGTTAAAAGTCGTTTTCAAGGTCTTTAGAGGAGTCGAAAAAATCTGAAAAAATTTCACAACACCCCCCTTGGGTACCTCTACCTATATGCCAAGTTTGATGAAAATCGGTTCAAAACTCGCGGAGATGGAATTTTTAAGCTAAAAATCGCATTTTCGAGGCCCCAGCCCCCGGGGGGTGAGGTAAGTGATCGCTGTTTCACTCTAAAATCATCTTTTACGATACAAAATTTGAATCTGTGAAAAAAAATTCAAAGTGCGACCGGGGGCCGATTGACCCCCTTATCCCACCATAGCCTTTGAAAAAAAAATCAAAAATTTAAACAAATGAAATTTTTTTGAAAAACTACAAAACATAAATAATTTGAAGGAAAAGAATGAGAAAATTATTGTTCAATGAAAAAAAAAGAATTGAATGAAAAATTATCGGAAATATAAAAACAATAAACACTGGCCAGAAATAAAAAATTCAAAAATAAGAAAAAAAATTGAATATGAATTAAAAATGATCAACTTGATTAAAACATTAAAAAATTAGCATTTTTTTTTACAATAAAAAAAAGTAGAAATTAGAGAAAATTGCTGAATGAAAAAAAAAAGGTTTTCATAAAAAAGTGATCGAGATAGTAAAAAATATGAAATAATGATAAGTAGAAATAAAAACTGACGAAACCCGAAAATTTTCATAATTTTCAAGTGAAAAAAGATTGAATAAAAATTAAGGAATCGGCCGTAAAAAATTATAAAAATCAAAAGTTAAAAAAAAATCAACTGAAAAATGGGATTGAATGAAAAATGATCGAAAACGTAAATACATTCAAAATGTGGCAAGAATCAAACATTTTGAAGATCAAGGAAAAAATCGAAAATGAATTAAAAATTATCAATACCTACTTACTTTACTTATTTGGCTAAAACATATATAAATTTGAAAATGTTAATTTTTAAAAAATTAAAAAAAATTAGAAAAATTATAGAAAATTTTGAAATGAAAAAAATGATCAAAAATGATAAAAGTAAGAACTGACAAAAATAAAAAATAAAACATAAATTAGGTGAAGAAAAAAATATTAAAAATTATCAGAACCTGAAAATTTAAAAATTAGCAATAAGAAAACAAAGTCAAAAATTTTTAAAAAGACGAAATTTTTGAATGATAAAAAAATGGATCTGTAAAAATAAATATTAAAAAACGTAAATTCGCATAAAAAATCAAGTTGGTCTATAATTGGAAAAAATTCCGAAAATTGTAAAATTATACTACGATAGGAAAAAAATGTAAATTAAATCAAAAGTGATCAAAAATTAGAAAAAAAAGAAACCTGTCTAGATTCAAAAAAAAAAAAAAAATAGAAATTTGTTTATAAAAATTGAAATAAAAATCACCAAAAAATGAAAAAAATGAAAACTATTCTTTTAAAAAATCGAAATTCCCGAGCGGCACACTCGATCGATAATATCGGAAGATGTAACGTATCGATAAAAAATCGTTTGAAAATCTATAGATGTTCTCACGATATTATAAAGATTTATCGGTACAACTTCATAGGCAAAAAATCTAAAAACTATCGAATTCGATATTATTAAGATTTTATGACGATATTCGTCAACGTTACTATCGACAAAGAATATTAAATTTATCGATTCCGATTTTCCACCGATTTTGTGCAGATATTTGAAACTACATTATCGACAAAGAATATTAAATTTATCGAATTCGATTTTTTAACGATTTTGTAAAGATATTTAAAACTATATTATCGACAGATTATATGAAATTTCTCGACTTCGATATTTTACCGATTTTTTGACGACATTTGAAACTATATTATCGACAGATTATATTAAATTTATCGAATCCGATTTTTTACCGATTTTGTAAAGATATTTGAAACTATATTATCGACACATAATATGCAATTTCTCGAATTCGATTTTCTAACGATTGCGTGAAGATATTTGAAACTATATTATAGACACGTAATATGAAATTTATCGAATTCGATTTTTTAACGATTTTGTAAAGATATTTAAAACTATATTATCGACAGATTATATGAAATTCCTGGAATTCGATTTTTCAACGATTTTGGGGCGATATTTGAAACTACATTATCGACAAATAATCTGAAATTTGTCGAACGATTTTTCAACGATTTTGTGACGATATTTAAAATTATTTCCAAATTGGTGAAAATTTTTCTAAGTCTAACACGTCTGGAAGTACTAAACTGCCTATTATAAGCGTTTTATTGCTAATTCCTCAACGATAAAGTATGGCATAGTGGTTAAGGAAGAGGATTACCATGCAGGAGGTAGACGGTTCAAGCCCCACGGGTGGCAGATTTTTTATAATTTTTTTTTGACTTTTTCTGAAATGATCCTCTTACCGTAACATGAATAATGTGTTTAGGCATAGTTTAATGTATTAATTATGCTAATTAATGATTTTTAATTATAGAAAAAAGCTAGTAAAAGATAAAAAATCGACAGAATATCGAATTCGATAAAGTGTCGCGAAAGTTCCGCCTAAATCGTGAAATTATCTTTCGATATTATAGATAGATTATCGATAAAATATCTTACTATAATGTCGAAATTTTTATTAACTATAATTCGTCGATAATCTATCTATATATCGAAAGATAATTTCACGATTTATGCGGAACTAACGCGACACTTTATCGAATTCGATATTCTGTCGATTTTTTATTTCGATAATTTGTCGAGTGTGCTGCTCGGGTTTAGAAAAAAAAATGAGAAATTGCAGTATAAAAAATTTTAACTGTGTAAAAAATTATCAAAAAAGTAAAAAAAATTTTTTAGAAAAACTAAGTAAGTAGGTAAGTTACCTACATGAATTTTATGAATGATTAGTGAAAAAAATCAAAATCAAATTTGAACATTCCAAAAAATTTAAAAAAAGCAATAACTTTGTTGAACACATTGTCAACAGAGGTAGGTAGGTAGGTACTTACTAAAAAAAAAATCCATCCCCCTCATTATACAATATGAGCCCAATACGCCCCTGATGCCAAATTAAAACATTTTAAATTGAATAAAAATTATCAAAAATTTTACAAATCAGAAAAAATTGTTTTAAAATGAAATAAAACGGATCGTGAATTTAAATTAAAAATGACCAATAACTGAAATAATTGACGTAATTTTCAACCAAACCCAAACCAGTCATCAGCCATCGTACGCTGGAACACTCCAGCGAAAATTTTCCTCTGACCTGGATATACCTGCCCGTACCTTACAGTTTAGCTAATGTATCATAATAAACTAAGTTAATTTTCATGCTAATGAATGTTTATTAAAATAGTTACATAATCTTGCGTAGGTCCTAGGACAGCCTGAAGTAATATCACATTAGCGTCAAAATAACATGGCAGTGAACATTTTAATATTTTCAACAATAATGTTATAGAACAATTAAACCAGAAGTACATACGTACAACACAACCTAGTTTAGTTTTAGTTTGTTTCTTCTTCGATGTTTTTATCCGCGTTTTCGAACAAAACGCAGTCAGATGCGATTTCCTATTCATGGAGTTTTAAATTCAATCTCATCGTCCCAGAGATGTCATCGCGTAATCACCGCCGCTAAATTCGGTCAAAGGTGCAATTTTTCATCGAATGAAAAAAAACATGATAGAAATAATTTTTAGCTATAAACGCTACCGTTGAGTTGGCCGTGAATTATGATTAAAACGTATCTGACAAGGCGAAATGGACGTGGCTTCGTCACCAATCACTCGATATAGAGGTACCTATAATTTAGAGGACGCACGATCACCGAGATACTTTCTTCGCCGGTATCGAATGAGAAAAGAGAGAGAGAGACCAATCAATCATATAACAAATGTCATGCGGCTAAAAGTGTGAAATTATAACATCGATTTGATTTGCTTAATTTGTAAATCAACTCAATAGTATTCCTCGAAATGAGATACGTAGTAAGCAACGTAGCTCGTACTAAAGTATTTAAAAGGTGGCATTATTAACCCTCGACTCGATCTATTTGGACCACAATCTCGAACGAGTGAATCGCCGCAGTACTGATTTTTTGGCACCATCAAAAATTTGCCAAGTCCAATACTACACATTGACACTTGATATTCACAATTGGAGAGGAGGGGAGGGAGGGGTTCAATCGAAATTTTTGTAATAACCAAAATTATTCCAAGGACTTTGGGCTACAACTTTTGTTTGAAATCTTTTTTGATTGGACCCCTCCTTCCCCACTTATTTTGCATAACACTCCGAAGACACTAATTAAAAAATAAAATAGTGAGGGAGAAGAGGATCAATTGAAAAAATTTTCAAACAAAAATTGTAGCTTGAAGTCGTAGGAACAATTTTGTTTATTACAAAAATTTCGATTAGACCCTTTAAGCTTCTCCTCCGATTTCACATAAAATCAGATAGATACTTTTTCAAAATTATGGGAGGGGTCCAATTGAAAACATTTTCAGACAGAAGTTGTAGATTGAGGTCCTAGAAGTAATTTTAGTTATTATAAAATTTTCGATTAGACCCTCTTCTTCCTGCAATTTTGCATAATATGACTTGGATACTCACATTCTTAAAAAAAATGGTGGGAGATAGGGGTCCAATTGAAGAAAATTTCAAGAAAAAGTTGTAGCTTGAAGTCTTAAAAATAATTTTGATTATTACAAAAATTATGATTGAACCCCTCCCTCCCTTGAACTTTTGAATTCAAGTATCTGTGTCACATTAAAGTTGGCAAATTTTCGTTGGTGCCAAAAAAATCAGTACTGCGGCGTCCCACTCGTAATCTCGACATCTCATTCGAATATTTAAAAAGAACACGTTAAAACACTTTAATCAAAAACTTTCAGGTTTAGCTACCTACGCACATTCGCCAATTTTTCGTAATCGCGTTAATTTTTTCCACCAACTGAAATCTCTGCCTTGGAAAATTTTCCATCAAAACTAAGGGTACCGAAGAGAACGGGTCAAATTTTTAGCTGTACTTTGCGACTATATAAGTACTAGCGGAGTACCCGTCGTTCCGACGGGTAAAAAATTTAAAGGATAACATACAAAAATTGTTTACCCGTGCAGTCACCCAGTTACGGTAGAAAACAAAAAAAAAAATTAATAAAAAATAAAGAGAATAAAAGATAACATACAAAAATTGTTTACCCGTGCAGCACCCAGTTACGGTAGTTATTTTCAATCTTTAACATTCATTGACATTTTAAATCGAAAAATTCATTGGTAGGTACCAATTTACAACTTTCATCATAATTATTAGGCAATTTTTTCATAGGTTTTTACCCTAACTGCCGAACTTGTGAAGTAATAGGTACTTCATGAATTTCGTGGAAAATTCGAAATTATGAATTGAATGATTTTTTCGAACAAATTTTTTCAATTTTTGGCACATTATAAATTGAAGTCGATCAATTCGAGAAGAAATTCATTCATTTTGTGAGAATTGAAATCTATCAGTCGAACATCTAACGTCGAATATGTTTGTATAGGCTTAGTTCCTGAAGACAGAATTATAAAAAACCGTACTTTTGAACCATTTTTTCAACCCCCCAACTCTTAAGATTCCTTAAAAGCCCGAAAAAATCCCCTTTTCTACACTATTTAGGCAAGAGTGATAGGTATTCAAAATGTAATATCTCAGTTTTTGTCTCGATTTGAAAAAAATTCTTGAAGTAAAAATGTTTCTCTTCTGTTGCTCTAAAAATATTCCTTGAAGTTTTGGAGAAAAAATACAAAAACTGTTTATCAGTGCAGTCAGCCTGTCACCCAGTCACGGTAGTTATTTTCAATCTTTAACGTTCATCGACATTTTAAATTGGAAAATTCAAAATTATGAATTGAATAATTTTTTCCAACAAATTTTTCCAATTTTTTTCACATAATAAATTTAAATTGATTAATTCGACAAAAAATTCATTCATTTCGTGAGAATTGAAATCTATCAGTCGAACATCTTACGTCAAATAATATGCTTGTATAGGTTAAGTTCCTGTAGACAACACTATAAAAAACCATACTTTTGAACCATTTTTATCAACTTTTATCAGATTAAAACTTTTTGTACTGAATTCAACCCCACAACTCTCAAGATTCCTCAGAAACTCGAAAAAATTTATCAATTTTGTGTAAATTTATGAGTTGAATAATTATTCTGAACCAATTTCTTCAATTTTCAGCATAACTGACAGTTACTTCTTCGTGTGATTCAACCCCACGTCAACTGTAGAATAATTAATTTTGAAAAAAAATTGATAATTTTGTGGAAGTTTGAGCAACTTGTGAAATTCAAAATAATGCAATTCCAAAAAAATTGAAAAATACGATCAAAAAAAATTTGTAGCTTTCTCAAATGTTTCAAATAAGTTTGCAACTTGAAAAATTCATTCCAAAAATTTCCAAAAAAAATGTCATAAAAAATTTTGCAACCTAAAAAATTCACAAAACAAATCAAAAACTTTTCTGTTGCTCTTTTGAATTTTTGGAGAAAAAATACAAAAATTGTTTACCCGTGCCCACTTACTGAGTCATAGTAGTTATTTTCAATCTTTAAATAAAAATGTAAAAAATTTTTAAAAAACCACGCTTTTATTTAAAGTTGGTCACTTTTTAAAATGTTATTCATAGGGAAAGAGTAATGCCTTAAAAAACAAAAAATAAAATTTACTTGAATACAAAAATGTGTCATGAAAATTTTTTTTTCAAAAATTTTAATGATGAAAAGCGTGCTGGGGTGTGCGAGGAGCAAACGAATGCCTTTTCGATTAACGCCCCACCACGATTTTCATCATTAAAATTTTTGAAAAAAAAAATTTCATGACACATTTTTATATTCAAGTAAATTTTATTTTTTGTTTTTTAAGGCATTACTCTTTCCCTATGAATAACATTTTAAAAAGTGACCAACTTTAAATAAAAGCGTGGGTTTTTAAAATTTTTTTACATTTTTTTAAATGGTATTTTTCAGTTAAAGTATTCATTTTTTAAAACGAAATAAATTTTTTGAAAACAAAATTCAAAAATAAAAATTTGAAAGATTTTATTTGAGTAAAATTTGCAAAAAGAAAAAAATTTAAAATCATTAAACGTTCTTAAATCGAACAAACAGGATTTAAAAAAAATTCATAATACTTTGAACATTAATATTTTAAAAAAATGTATTTTTTAAAAATTTGTTTCAAAAAAATTAACGAAAATTTAAAATAATGGAATTCATTGAAAACGGTTACTCTGAAATTATATTATTTAGGTAAGTATAAGACAGTATTATTTTTTTTAAAGAAAATTTTGAAAAATTCTCATTTTGAAAAAATTGATAAATAAGATGATTCTAATTTTTTTTTAAATTACTTTTTTCCATCAAAATTGAAAATTAAAAAAAAAATCATTGTTTATTAAATTTTTATTTTAAAATTTGAAAAATTCTTTTTTCTTCTGTTTTCTAGCCGTTGCGAATCTCGCGACGGGCTTCTAGTTATGAATGAAAATTGAAAACGCGTCGGCTGCTATTCCGAATAATTTACGCAGTTTGAAGCACTTGTGGTGTGCAACGTTGCCAAACTGCTCCCTATGCATTTTTTTCCATTTTTACTGTACGGCTATTGAGCGTTTCCACGAAGCCAAAAAGTAACAAAAATTTTTTGTTTGCATTCGGCTATTCTGAATAAGTTATGGTGCGTTCAGCTCATCGGCGAGTAAGAATAAGGAATAAGATAAGAAAATAACGGAACCTCACATACTCCGCCACTCAAGAATTAACTTAATTTTTGACATGTACCTAATTTTTAATTCGCTACACACAACACAGCGTCATCAAATTTGTTTACCTATTTCGGCTTATTTCAAGTGGCCGAATATTTCGGAGTTCCGTTTTCTTATTCCTTATTCTTATTCCGTATTCTGCGATGAGCTGAACGCACCATAAGGAATCGTATTTTAAAGATATTCATGTTAATCTACGATACAGCTAAGTTAATTAATCTATAACTTCACGGATGATTCAGACGCTTGTACGTGAGAAATAGAATGGTACATACAGGGTGTCCTGGTAATGAGTAACATGGTTTGAGATTTGGAATTATGGTTAAAACCGAGTTACCAGTACCACTAACAAAAAACTTTATGTATATGATGCCTAAATTTGTAAATGAAGGAGCTACGAAGCTTTGAAAATGTTTTTAGAGTAAAAAATATCTTGAGAAAATATCTATTTTTTCCAATCATTTCAAGGCAAAAAATTGTTAACTTTTTCCTTAGAAAAATCTTAATTTTTGGAGGGAAATCATCAGATTTTTTGGGAGTAAAGAAACTGAAATATTTTAATGTGCAATTTTCTTAATTTTTTGGAATTAGAAAATTTTTCACTTTAAAAAAAATCACCCAAACTTTTGATCTTTGGAGGATATCAATTTTTTGAGAAAGAAAAAAATATTTAATTTTTTCAGAGCAAGAAAATCAAAATTTTTCAAGAAGAAATAATTTTTTTCATCTTTTTGGAGATAGAAAAAATCATTCACTTTCCTAATTATTTTTCTTGAGTAAAAAAATATATTTTAATTTTTGGAAAAAAATTGAATTTTTTCCCCGTAAAAAAATGAAATTATTTTGAAGTAAACAAATTCTTCACACTTTTTTGAAACGAAAAAATCACTCAAAATTTTCTAGAAGAAACGAAAACTCTATTTAAAAAAAATAATAAATTTCTCAGTCTAAAAACACAATTTAATTTTTTATTTATTTCTAAAAATATAATATTTTTCCGTTTTGTTGAACTAAAAAAAAAATTGGAGAAAAAAAATAATTTTTATTAGGAAGGGGGGGGGCAAAAATCTTTTGATTTTTCGGGAGTAATATTAGATATTTTATAATGTTTGGAGGAAAAGATTTCTGATTTTTTTTTAGAAAGAATTTTCTCATTCTTGAAGAAAAAAACACTCAATTGTTTCGAGAAAAAAAAATACCAATTAATTTTCTGTCTTAATTTTTTTTACAAAAAAATTATCAGCCAAAATTGAAATTTTTTAGAGGAAGCAATTTAATTTTTTTTTACAATAAAAAGATTGTAGTCCCTTCATTTTCAAAGATAGGCAATTTTTTACATAGCTTTTTTTGTTCCTCTCAACAAGTTACTCCTGCTTCATTCACTGTCTAGTGTCTTGGCACTGGCAGTATTCTTAATTTTTTTCAAATTATTTCCCCTTCAAAATCAAGATAGGCAACCGAAGCACATAAAATTTTTTGTTATTGGCAGTCGATTATACCCAAATCTCAAGTCTAGTTACTCTGAACTGGGACACCCTGTATATATGCGGCGCGAACAAAGGTGTAACTGTTTCCTCTATGTATAGGTATCCGATGACAAATGTGTCCATTTCCAATCAACTTCACGATGAAAAAATTTTTCTCTCAACTTTGGCGCGAAGGCGAATAAACAAAACGTCTTGTCATTAAACGATTGGTCGCGGTGAAAGTGTTTTAAATATCGTCAATTTTCCGCAATAATTATAAACTGTGCATGGAAGTTATGCGAACGCTGTGTACGGAATTAGCGCAACTTCCTATCGGTTCGCGATAATTTCCACTTATGACCCTGCATAAAAATATTGGCCATTAACGGTTCACATAGGTAGGTACTCGTGCACCATGAGCAGATTATAGTAAATCAATTTTTGACTCACTTCCGTAGGTAAATGCCCTGCATCTTTAAATCTAATAATGCAAAACTCGTTCCAGAATGTGTTACGATTAAAATATTCTGCCACGTACAACCGGCCATCTTTAAATTATATATACCAGTTACCGATAATTACTGAGAAATTTCACGCGTACTTATTATTATAATGTGAAAATATTCCCAGTTTGGTATTGTTTTATATGCGCACGATGAACGGCGATATAATAAATTAAATACGATCTCTCGTTCAATATTTTACGTACGAGTAGGTACTTACATTGTTGGATGTAGATTTTTTCTTTTTTATTGAAGCCGTGCGCGAGCAATTTTGTAGATTCTTTTTCTAAATGAATAGGTATATGTACGTTTAGATGTACATTACATATAGGTACGTATAAGAAAAGGAAGTGGTTTGTACGTTTATGGAGCATCGCTGCTTAGGTACAATGTTGCGATTATTATTTTTGCAAATTAAGAAATGCTACAAAAATTCGTGAGAATTGAGAATTTTATAAGTATAAACCAGTCGCACAGATTGTACATTACACTTGTACTGTAGGAAATTGGAAAGTCTTCCTGAGACCTCTATGTGGGCTCAGAGGCAAACTCTGACTAGAGTGAATATACATAGGAAAGTACGATAAGACAAATTAGAAAAATTATCATTGGGGGAGATTGTTTTCCTTTCAAGATTTTTTTTCTATCGCAGAATTTTTGGTAAGAATTTTTCAAAAGTAAAAATTTTTTTGGGATTTTTCTTCACAAAATTTTTTTGTGTAACAATTTTTTGGAAAGAAGAAATAACGTGGTGATTTTTTTAAAAATGTGAGAATTTCTTGAAATAATACTAAGTAGACTTGAAATTATTTTTTTATAATTTTTTATGAGGAGAATTTCTTAATTGACGAATTATTTCTTAAACTTAAGTAAGTCATATTTATGGAAACCTAAATTAATCTGTAGAATTCAATTTGGTGATAAAATTGGCATATTCTATAGGAATCGATCTTCGAAAACTTATTAAAATTTAAAAATTGGTGAGTTTTTCAAGTAAAGAACTATATTCGTATGATAAAACATTCTAAAAAAATTTCGAAATAAAATGAAATTGAAAAAAATTAATCGCAAAAAAATTTACAATTTTAAAATTTGATGAATATTGGATCTAGAAAAATGTTCATAAGATTGTTGAGTTATTTATGTCACGTGGAGACCCACTTTGTAGGATTCAGGTAATATTGTAAAAAAGTATCCTAATTGACATTTTTTTTTAAATTGAAAAAAATAATCTTTGTAAAATTCTTCAAAATGAAAAAAAAAAAAAAAATGATGAACATCAACTCTTCACAAAATCAATGAAATTCCTCTCGATACTGTAAACAAATTGATCTTCGAAAAAATCCTCAAAATTTAAAAATTGATGAACATCAAATTTTCACAAAATTAATGAATTCTTACTCTAAAATATGCAACTTGAAGCCATACATTTGTAGAATGAAATACTGGAAAAAAAATTGTCAATTCCAAAAAAAAAACAAAAAAAAAACGCGTAGCAGTCAAGATGCCAAATTTTTTTTTTCAAGTTAGTGTACCACTTTGAAAACGTTTTCATCCATGGTATTTCAGTTTCAATATCAGTTTTAACTTCAAATTCAGTTTAAAAATGTCAGGTTTTTGTCTTCAGTTTTAGTTCCTCTCTGCATTGAAGATTTCAACTTCAGATGGGGGCTCCGCCCCCATACCCCTGTTGAGACTCCTACCCAACCTCCTCATCACTTTTAGCTCTTCGGATGGGGGCTCCGCCCCCATACCCCCGCGTTGGGGCTTCGCCCCCAACCACCTCGTCACTTCCAGCTCTTCAAATCCCCATGCCCCAGGGGCATGGCAGGATTTGCCCCCAACCCCTTCCTTATTTTCGGCTTTGCAGACGGGGGCCAATACACCAGAGAAAGGGGTTGAAACGTGAAAATTTCTGATTTTTGACTCTGTAGGAGGGTCAAATGAGGCTCTAAAGCCCGGTCCACACCTTCAAATAATTTGATCAAATCACGTTTGATCAAATATATTTGAAGGTGTCGACAATAGGATAACAATAGGTGGTGTTGAATTAACGCGTCCACACCTTCAAATATATTTGATCAAACGTGATTTGATCAAATTATTTGAAGGTGCGGACCGGGCTTAAACTCGAAAATCCCCAAAAGGTACATCAGTGACCTTTACTGACATCACATCCCAAATTTTGACCTTCTAGGACGTTTGGTTTGGGCTATAGGCTGATCAACACACCTAAAAAAGAGGTTAAAATGTGAAATTTTCTGATTTTTGACCCTGTACGGGGGTCAAATGGTGCTCAAAAGTCGAAACCCCCAAAAGGCACATCAGTGACCTCTACTGACCCTACATCCCAATTTCGATTGTATAGGTCTTTTAGTTTGGGCTGTAGGCTGTTTAACGCGTCAGAAAAGACAGGTTAAAACTTGAAAAATATTGATTTTTGACCCTGTATCGAGGTCAAAAGGGGTTTAAAGGTCAAACCCTACAAAAGGCACATCAGGGGCATGAACTCGATCTATGATAAAAATTTAGGCCCCCCAGCTCCATTTGGGGGGTCTGTAGCCTGATCAACGTGAAAAAATGACCTCAAAATCCACTTTTTGGGCCCTAAAATAGGGTGGGGATGACTTGGGAAGCTGAAATTTGGATACAGTGGAGACAATCAAAGTCACTGTTGTTGGTAAAAATTTCAAATCATTTTGTCAAATTGGGGCCTCTTTAGAGCCCCCCTCAAAAAAGGGCCATCCCCAATTTTGAGGCTCGAGGGTCAAAAACCCCAAAAGGCACCTCAGTGACCCTTACCTATCCTAAGTACCAAATTTTAGCATCCAAGGTCATTTGGTTTGGGCTGCAGGCTGATCAACGTACCGGAAAGCGAGAAAAAACATGAAAAATTGTGAAAAATCTTGATTTTTGACCCTTGACAGGGGTCAAAGGGGGCCCAAAAGTTGAAACCTACAAAAGGCACATCAGGGGCACAAACTTGAGCCATGATGAAAATTTTGGCCCCCCAGGCCCATTTGGGAGGTCTGTAGCCTGATCAACGTGAAAAAAATGACCCCAAAATCCACTTTTTGGGCCCTAAAATGGGGTGGGGATGACTTAGGGGGCTGAAATTTGACTATGGTGTAGGTAATTAGAGTTCTCATCCCTGGAGCAAGTTTCAAAAAATTTCATGATATTGGGGCTCCCCCGCACCCCCTCAAAAAGGGGTAAAATACCCAATTTTGAGTTAGGGCCCCAAACATTTTTTTGCATCATTCCTCCACCGAGGGGACCCTACCTATCAAGTTTGACCTCATTTGACCTGTTAGGCTCGGCCCCAGAGTTCCAAAAGTGAGGGTAAAATTATCAATAAATAAATATATATATATATATATATAAATATGTGACATGTGACAGATCGTCATCTTTTGGTCCCAAACGTCGAGAAATGGGGTCAGAACTCTTCTACCCCCCTCCTTCTAAATTAGGGTCGGACACAATAGCCTAAATTTTAAAAAAAAAATTCGGCTAAAAAACTGAAAAAAATGATTTTGAAAAATTCTGCAAATTCATAAATTGATTAGGTACTTAACTAATTTTTTTAATGATTTTTTGAAAGAAAAATATTTAAAATTAATTTTTAAAATAATTTCTTCCAAAATATTTTAAAAACTTTTTTTTGAGAATTTTCTTCTACAAATACTTATGATTGAAAAACTTTAAATTATATTTTTGAAAGTTTTTTCCAAAAATTTTCTTTGGCATAATGTTATTTTATTTTTTGAGAGGAAAAAAGTCTTTTAAATGTTATTTATTCAAATCGGATGTTAAAACTTTTTTGAAAAAAATATGGTATATGTGTACGTCCATATCAAAAGGGCCCATTCGGCCGTTTTTAGTTTCCGAGATATAGCGATTTTTATGAAGTTAGGTCAAAACATGCGATTTTCGGTTTTTTGGATTATTGGGTGTAGGTAACACTGGTCTACCACCCCAACACAGCAGAAAGCCTCGGTCGCGTTTTTTCTCCGCTGTGCAGCACTTTAAAGAAAACTTGAAAAAAGGCCCATTCGGTCGATGTTGAATTTTTCTGTACAATTTTCCGGTTTTTAGACGCGAGGTTGCTGGAAACATTGTTTTTTCACTCCCCACTTCGAAAAATAGTTTTATTTCCATCGTTGTTAGAGAAAATTTTTGATGATGGTTCCTTATTTTTCATTTCATTTTTTATAATAAATACAAGAATTTTTATGTAATGAAAAATTTGAAGAGGGAGGGAGAATTTTAAAAATTGTAAAATTAGGGCAACAATCACTCTCATGATTGGAGAACTTCACTAGCCATCGAAATTATTCCCTAATTACGATCATTTCTAAAAATATAAAAAAGGGCCCATTCAGTCGTGTCGTACTGGTTGCATACCTGCACGATCCAGAGGGGGTCTAATGCAGTGAGATGTTGATATCCACGAAAGTACATGTGTTCATATCCATTTCACCTCTTCTCAAAATTTTGGGATCGAGAAATTTCAATTTTTCATGTTTTTTATACTTCACTTTTTTCAAATTTCAAATTAAAATTTCTGTAACTCCGGGAGTTTTTGAGCTAGAAGGCTCCTCTTAGTCTCATTTTACGTCAAATTTGATGTAATTTTAGGATCTGGTCCTAACTCAATACCGGCCGAATGGGCCCTTTTGATATGGACGTACACATATTTTGGAAGAAAGACAAATTCAACAGCTTAACAAGTAACAAAATAGTGTTTCAAATCGATAAAATGTCGATTTTCTTAAAAAAATATCTATATTCAAAGTTCTGTGGGCCTTCATAGTTCATTTACCTACCAAGACAGACACCCGACATAAAGTTTTTAGTTATTGATGAGCATTTACGTTCTCCCATATCGATACCTTAAATTTTAACAATCACTTCCGGAACACCCTGTAAGTACATCTATAATAATAATTTGATCGAAATAATCGTTCATGACACGTAATGAAAATTAGTCAAGTTGAACAAAAATCATCAATGTAGTAAATGTTGAAAATAAAAATTAAATTAATGCGAATTACGAAATTTAAAAATCATTGAAATTATAGATAACTAATAAACAGATGTTGGCAAAATTTATGAGAAAATTTAAATTAGTCGTAAAAATCCGGAGACCACCACCGAGACCGTAATTATTATAACTTTTTTACAATTTTATTATCTCATTATATTGATAGTTTTTAATAAGTTATGCCTACCGAAGCTTCTTCTCCCAGACGAATTTTACGTCCACTTCACTTTTCAAATTACCTATTCATAATTGGCATTTTAATAAGTGCCAATCGGAGAGCTTTTCAACGTCTATGTTAAAGAAATACGACTGCCTACTTCGTAGCACGCGAACTTGATTTTATCACAGTTAATTTCAAGACTACCTATAGAACCTACATACTTAGATGTAACATAACGTATGTATTATGAGCGTAATTATATGCAAATCCAATTAAACGACTATTTCAAAAAAAATTTCAAGTAGGTATTTTTAGAAATATTTCACCCAAACATCGTATTTCTTATAAAATAATGAGAATTATTTATAAAACACGTGCCGAAAACTAGTATGGTGGCTAAATTTAGCTCGTTATTGCATTAAAATGCATTTAATATACTTAAAAAAATTATCTACCGAGTACTAATGTAATAATTTACTGAAAAAAACTATTTGCATGCACCATGGCAAACTTCAATTACATTCTGATAGTCGGTATCATCACCGAGATTATGATTTAAATTAAAATTTATATTCGGTTTGCAAAAAAGAAAAAAAAATGGTCAATTTCCTTATATACCTACTAAACATCCAAGGTGAATTAGAATATTAAAATTTCTAACACTCTAGGATTAGGCAAATCGGTGCGAACGCCACCGCCTCGTACATATCGTTAGGCATTAATTGAATCGAAGAAATTAACCGCAAAATGGGTATTCGATAGTTTTGTGATATAATTCTACCGGTTTCATTTACCTACGACTTTCCTTCTCTGGCATATTTATTACGTAAATATAGTACATGAGTATCTAGTAAGTACTAGTTTAGAATTTTTTTCACCCGATAAACTACACCACAAACTTTTACAAGTAATCGTATGTAGAATAAGAAAAAAAGAACTCGATGTAAATAGCCATCTCGCAGTGCTAGATTAATTAGAGCATGGCGATATTTTGTAGGCTGTCCGACTGTTAGCAACTAATTATCGAATGCCTGAAGTGCAAATTGCAAATTTTACGATATTAAATTTAATTTGGGTACTTTGACGTTGCATTGAATTTATAGAAAGGTTCGAATTTGAACCTTGAGGAAATTCGGTGAAAAAGCTCCGTATAGGTACGTGAGATTTTGCATAATGCATACTTATTGCATATGTACAGAAGATATATGTTCGAATCTTTCTTAAAATAGCTACCGAGTCCTGTTGATGAATGAAAAATTTGTCCAGGTTTGGTTTTAAACCCACAAGACCCACACGAACAATTTAAATAAAATCCATCGATGGAACATCTGCAATTTTGCATTAATTTTCTTGTTGGTTTAAGTGAAACATCAATTTTATTTTTATAATTTTTCTCTTTTTTGTTTGCTTAATACCATGTTTGGATTTTGGAGGATAGATTATCTCTTGTATAATTTACTGATTACAGAGATGAATTGTGACTTTCCCAGTAAAATCACGGATATTTTTTAGTCGAATTTAAAAAAAAATTATGACTATTGTGTCTTGGCTTAAAAAAAAGGGGGGGGGGGGTGACTTCTGACTGTATTTTTGGACTCGCGAATCTATGTCACAATTTCAATAAGTATCTATCATATCCCAATAGAATATTTCTCCTACTTTTGGACTTCCAGCGTTAAGCCTACGTTGAAGGAGGTCAAACTTGCTTTGTGAGGTCCCCACGGTGTAGAAAATCTTGCAATAAAGCCTTTTTTTGTGAGGACTTCATCAGAGGCCCAAAGTGATGCATTTTTTTGAAATTTGCATTAGCAATGACAACCCTCATTATTTCTAATTTATTCAAATTTCAGCCTCCTAGGTCATCCCCATCCCTTTTTAGACCTAAGGAAGTGAATTTTGAAGCCATTTCTTCACTTTGATGAGACTGAAATCTCCTCAAATCAGCCTAAATACTATACCAAATTTTCCGTGTAGGTCCAATTCATGGTATTGATGTGACTTTTATAGATTTCGACTTTTGGACCCCTCCTCTTGGTTGGTTCAGGTGTAGGGTCGAAAATGAAATTTTTCACGTTGTTCCTGTTCCTCAGTAATGCATAGGTCATATAGGTTGGTCAGCTACAAATTTTTTTCATCAAAAAAATCAAATTAAAAAAATATATATAAAATATCAAAAAAAAAATTACTCTCAAAAAACAAAAAATCTCATTCTAAAAAAATAATTGAAAAAAATCAAAAAAAAATTGAAAGATTTCTTATTCCAAAAAAATTGAGAAATTTTTCCCCCAAAAAAATTAGAAATCCCTAAGTATACTTTCACTTCGGAAAAAAAATTTTACTAAAAAAAACGAGATTTTTTTTCCAAAAAATCAAAAATATTCTTTAATTTAAAAATATTTCATAAAAAAACGAGAAATTTTTTAGTAAATGAAAAATTCTATTTTTAGTTTTCACTACCGAAAAATTGGAAATTTTTCCACCAAAAAAAAAAAGATTCAGAAAATTGAAAGATTTTTTATTCGAAATATTTTTCATTCAAAAAATAATAATAAAAAAGGAAAATGAAATAATGTTTTATTCCAAAAAAAAAAAAAAAAAAAATCGAGAAATTTTTCCCGAAAAAAAATTGGAAATATTTATGTTACTTTCACTTCAGAAAAAAAAAAGTTTTTTTTACCTACTAAAAAACGAGGCTTTTTTCCAAAAAATCAAAAATATTCTTCAATTTAAAAAGTTGAAAAATATTTCATAAAAAAACGAGGAATTCTTTAATAAATGAAAAATACTAGCTATTTCTTGTTTTCACTCCCGAAAAATTGGAAATTTTTTTTCATCAAAGAAAAGATTCAGAAAATTGAAAGGTTTTTTATTCAAAATATTTTTCATTCAAAAAATAATAATAAAAATGAAAAATCGTTTTATTCCAATAAAATCGAGAAATTTTTTCTCAAAAAATGAAAAATACCTACAAAAAACTTTCATTTGAGAAATATCTCCTGTCCGCCTTCCCTCAATACGATTCTTTTTTAATGAAAAATATTAATTTCTACTACCAAAAAATGAGAAATTCTATCCTACAAAATTTGGACAAATATCCAGAAAATTGGAAAAAATTTTATTGAAATATTTTTTTTTAATATTTTTACTTTGAGAATTATTTTTCTTAGAAAGAAAACTAGTTTAATCACGAAAAATTGAAAATTTCCATTCAAAAAAATTGAAATAATTTTTATTAAAAAAAAAAAAAAAAAAAAGATTATAAAGAAATACAGGGGTTTTATTTAATCTTAGCACCACTTCACAAATTTTCTTGTCTGAAAAAAGGTAGTTGGTAACATTTCACATTACAAACAATGCGAAATGTTACCAACTACCTTTCTCAGACAAGAAAAGCTATGAAGGGGTGAAGAAAAAAATTCAAATTAAACCAAAACTGATAATTGATTAAGGTCGTAAGAAGAAGCCAAAATTCTTCACTTATTAGGGTCGGTAGAGATCATGTGAGCATCTTTTGGGGATTTTGCCTTTTGGGCCCCTATCTGTGGTTAGTTCTTTTTTGTAAGGACTCCAGCAGGGACAATTTCTTGAAATTTTCTTCAATTTTAGGAATCTACATCATCTTTAACGTGCAAATTTCAGCTTTCTAGGTCATCCCACCCCACTTACAGTTCCAAAAAACAAATTTTGGAGTGATTTTTTATGTCAGTTTTGAAGAGAATGAAAAAAAAAAAAATTAGCATGATACTTATAGAACTGACAAAATCGGCCACAATTACAGTCACGAAATTCGCACGTGCCGAAAATGAACACCCAATTTCACACCATTTTGTTTGAATAAAAATCAAAACCACCATTCCGGGTATACGGAGAGGAATATTTCTTGACGTATTGCCAAATCGTGTGGTAGTAAACATTGATTAAATTCAAGACCTGGTAATCCCATTAAACGAATAATTTGCAAATAATTAAATTGAAACCTCAATAAGCACGTCTGTTTTTCTTATGTAAAAACTGGCTCGAAAGGTTTTTTATTAAAATGTATTAGTCATCGGAAATTGGATGATGTTACAAAAAACACTTTTCCAATAACAGTTTTCTAGATTGGCGGGTGATGGATGGATAGGTATAAGATGAGAAAGGCGTGTATAAAAAAAAATAACCTTAAACTTTTCCGAGATTTTTTTTATTTACCTATAAATTGGCGATATGTTTATTGTAATTTACTGTCCGAGCGTAACCGTAACAAGTTTTTATTTACGAATTGCGAGTATAGTACGATGGAAGAAGAACCAAAATGACGAAACAGCACGTTTTCAGGGTAAGCGACCTGAGGAAATCAACGAACGGGAATTGCAACTAGATGTTTTTAAAACTGACGTTGCATACTGCGAAATTTACTCTCCGTTCTTTCGCATAGTCTGATCGTAGGTATGAAAGAAGCCGAACCATTTCGCGTATTCTCAACATTATCTCTTGGTAGAATAGGCAACGTGTTCTGCGTCCTCAAGCGTGACTGATGATGGTCACTGCTTTGTCCTCTTTATTATCTTCTTTTTATTTTATATTTTTTTTCGTTGCAACGTTCTCGTTTCTTTTCATCTCTTCGACGCGATGATGCTTGCGGTATAAGGTGGAAAAATTTTTCACGTCGTCATAAACAAATAAAATATACTCGATGGGTTTTTGTTTTACTAAAACACTTTCCAAGCACCCATCTATCTAATTTAATATTCGACTGGTATTTTCAATTTCTACACAATCGTCGTGCTTACCATCGCATTGTATCGTATACATATGGATACGTAATAATTTAACATCTTAGGAATGCGTTCGAAATTGAAAATTCAAAATGTTATGTCTTACGGATAGGATATGATAAGTCAAACAACTCGTAATATTCGCCCTTCTCTCGGAATGTTGATGAATCATCCATGGACTAGGTATAGGTACAACAATTGAAATTCAATACACAAACGTATTCGTTTCGATGACCATTCAACATCAGGTATGGTTCATCTTCGTACACCTTATGGTATTTTTTATGTCCGTGATTTTCATCGACGAAGTAGTTATAGATAAAATATGTATAAATGTTCATGTCTCGTGAAAAGGTGGACATTGTGCGTAGAATGATGAACCTGGAATCTACGCGAATAAGGAGGTCAAATTACATAAGCTGAGTTTTATTACAGATGCAAATAGGTAAGTATACCAGACATGGGCAGAGAGATATGAAACTATGACCAACAATTTTTTTAATTATTGAAAAAGTCAAGCTGTAAAAGACCGACCTCGTCAGTATAATCAAATCACCCATACAATCAATTATCAACACAGAAATCTTTCAAAGATACTTCACCTGGGGCAGTATAGTTGAAATTTTGCAATTAATTTTTTTTAAATTTATACCTATAATTGAAATTTTCAAACTTTACGACTCTAATGCAAAATCCAATCACTGATTGATTCGTAATCTATATGGCATAAGTATTCTTTTACAGAGTTGGAGTTACATTTTTTGAAGATTCCTCTTCAACTAAGAAATGTTTACAGCAAAACTTGTAGATTGAAATTTTTGGAATAATTTTGATTACTACGAAAATTTGATTGGACCCCTCCCTTCCCTCCAAAGTTGCATAATACGCATGAAAACACCGGGTGCCTTTTACACGTGTTCTTCGAAATTGGTTGGGAAAGACTAGTCCAATCAAAATTTTTGAGATAGTCAAAATTATTCCAAGGATTTCAATCAACAACTTTTGTTTGAAAATTTTTTCAATTCAATTGAGACCTTAGGCAGAGGCGTCCAAAGGCATTTTGCAGTATTGCAGTCGTAATAGGGACCGCCTTGAAATTGGGACCCTAAATCCAAGTTGGAGCCCCAAATTTTATCATTTAAAAATGTGTCAAAATGAAAAACGATGAACAAAAGTATCCATTCAACGCAATATTTTGAATAAAAAATTTACATTTTCGCAGAAAAAATATTACATTTTTTGAGAGTAAAAATATTTCTGAATTTTGTAAATTCTTTACATTTCTTAGAGAAAAAAAAATCTTCATTTTTCAAGAGGAGCAATATTTCTGGTTTTTTGAAAAAAAAAAATTTTTCGATATTTTTGGAATAACAAATCTTTTAATTTTTTGAAAATAGATTTTTTCGAAAAAAAATCTCAATTTTTTTAGATACGAGAAATTTTTCAATTTTTTGGAACATGCACTTAACAAAAAAAAATTGGATATCAGGGTATAGAGCAATTTTCTATTTTTTCAATAAAAAGTCATATGTTTTTTTGTAGGGGGAAGGGAGAGTTAATATCAAGATTACTTCACTGAAAAAAATGGATTGTAATGATTCTGGGTAAAACACAGTAAAATTAGGATACGTCGCCAATTTTAGAATCATTCTGGAATAGAACTGAATCTTTTCTGTTTTTCACCGGAATGATTCTAAAATTGGCGACGTATCCTAATTTTACTGTGTTTTACCCAGACTCATTACGGTTTTTGAGAATTCATTTTTTTCAGTGTTGCAGAGAAAATTTCTCATTTTTTAAACATAGATTTTTTCAATTTTTTTGTAAAAAAAATCTCATATATTTTTAAACATCTAGTTTTTTTGGAATTTTTTTTGAATAAAAGTCTTTTAATTTTATTGGAAAGAAAAATAATTTTTCAATATTAATAGAGAGAAAATTTCTCAATTTTTTTGGAGAAAAATTTATTTTTTCAAACGAAATGAGAATGAAATTCTTTCCGTTTTTTCTTTTTCTTTTTTTGGCTTAAAAATTCTCTGTTTTTAATAAGAAGTCCTTCATTTTTTTTAGATCAAAGAATGTTTTCAATTTTTTCAATTGTAGTGTTTTTTTGAATAAAAGGCCTAATTCAATTTTTTGGGGGAGGGAGGGGTAAAACAATTTTCCGATTTTTAAAAATTTTTTGCAGGATGAAATTTCTTATTTTTTTTAAAGAAAAAATGTTTTCCTTTATTTTATTAATATCTCAATTTTTTTTTAAAACAAAAAATTCAATTTTTTGTGAAAAAATTTATTTTAAAAATATTACTTGAATTGAAAAAATCTTTCAATCAAAAATAATAATTATTTCAAAAAGTGTTTTTTTGAAGGGGATTAAATTTTTATTTTCAAAGTCATTTTTCTTCAAAATAATTTTGAGGAGATTTTTTTCAGGAGAATTTTCAATGAGAAATTTTTTGGAATTTTTTTTTAAATATTTTTTTTTCTCCGCTCCAACTTCCTCAATTTTTTTGGTTTTTTATTGCATTTTTACCGACAGTTTGTGGATTTTTTCTCAAAATATAGGGAAAAATTTTGGGGCCCTTTATAAGTTGGTTCTGAAATTTCTATTTTTCAACCCTCTGGGCGCCGTTGGCCTCAGGTAGTACAAACATAAAAGGAGGTGTGCTGAATTGGACATTATTTGGGACTTTCGATATTTTTGTCCCATACTTGATTTTTTTTTTTTGTGAGAAAATAATTCCATATTTTTTATTTTTTCCCTAATTAAATTTTAAGTAGCCCCATTAGAGGGGAGGGAGGGACCCAATCAAAATTTTTGTGATTACCAAAATTTTTCCAAAAATCTCTATCCACAACACTTATGTTAAAAATATTTTCAATTGGGAGTCTTGAGTACACAAGTGGAAAGATTTTACCTCAAAAAATTGAAACCCCATCTCATGTTTTTGAAAAAATGAAATGCATACGAATACATCTTGGCTTTTAAAAAAATCCTTCACACACCAAGAAGGCGATTTGCCGCTCGACCAATTGTGGTAAAATGAAGAAGCATGTTGGCATATTGCATCGTCAAGATTATACGTCCGATTAACCAGCATCCAGTTACACATTGGAAACAAGTACACGTTTCACGCTGATTCCGCAGATGAGATACCGAATAATCAAGCTTTATAAACTTTTATCTGCATCGTGCATTAATAAAAGTCCAAACGTGTATGTTTAACCATTGATAGGGAATTTATTAACATTTCACGCTCTTTTCAAAACATCACCGCCGCGCCGTCTCGCGTTCGTTGTGTAATTTTACACGCATATTTTTAATCTAAATCATTACCTATATATATTCTCAGTTTATCTGTCATCTTGGTACATAGTCATCATACACGGTGCTGCTATTCACTAAATCACCTGTATACAGAAGAGATGAACTTCACAACCGGAAGATAGGTATTCGTCACTGGCGTCAATAATTTGTCAAAAAATTAACAAAATCATTCGATTCTAGTATTTCGACACATAGGTGAGCATCTGTATTTGAAATGAGAAAGTGGTCGTGTTGCGAATTCATGTCTTTTTTAAAAACTCTCTTCGCATGCACGAAAATTCACCTCCTCGTGACCGGTTTTATTACCGAACTGTGCGAATGTAAATTGCTATACTGTGTACCTATTGCGCTTATGCCTATTTCATCTGCGATATCTTAATAACTTATAATAACTTAATCTTCTCGCCTGAACTGGATCACATTTAATTACATATTCCAAATCAGTTTGAATATATTATAAACATATCGAATATATTAATTGATGATTGTATAATTTTCAACCGTTCTACCTCCTCTTATACGTTTGCAAATATATTCTACCTAGTTCTAATAAAGCATTCGCACAAAAAACGTGTACAGTTGTTCGACAAACTATAATGAAGAAATAAGAGAAAGTACATTGACATGTTAAGAATACATATACTAATATAGCCACTCTAACGCATCGTAATTAGTACCTACATACAAATATGCAGTTTACCAGTAGAAGTTTGACTCCAACGTGTGATTCAAACTTCAAACTCTCAATATAAATTAAAAATCTAGCATCGAAGGAGTCAAGTTCGTACATAAATGGATACTGTTGCAATTCAGATCTTATCAACTTGGTCAGTATCTATATAAGTGTCTAATTGAGGGTAATTATGAAACCTGATACGAGATACCTATGCCTGCCTACGTAACGTATACGAATGGAACCCTGGAATTACACACTATTCAACGCACAAGCTAATCATAAATGTTACTTTTGGTTTATCTGAAAGAAAAATCACATTTTAACTTATAATCATATACAGGGAAAAGGAAACAAATGGAGACAATGAACATGTTTAAGTGACTCAAGAGGCCGCCGCCGAAGATATAAGTTGATATATTACATAGATTTTAACAAGGTTGCCATTTATACAATTATGTAATTGTATTAATTGTAAGTAAATATTTTTTTTCATTTAGTTTATTTAATATACTTTCCATTTTTATATAGATGAGATTCATTTATTAGAAGAATTCGCAACGACGAAGGGAGTTAATTGAATATGCCAGATAAAGGTAAAATAAATTATTGCTGATATTGTTCCATTAGTGAAATGTCAAATACTCGAGTCTAATAAGCATTTACCTAGGTTAACTAAATTATATGTATTATGTACGTTATTCCTATACAATATACTCGTAAGTAGTTTCAATGTTTACCCGTGTTTTCAAATGTAAAACGATTCTTATAAAAGAACTCAGATAAGAACAAATAGACGATCTAGAACATGGTTGGAAAAATAGCACAGAGAAGTGCCTATACCTTGAAAAAAAATGTTCCTATAACTAGAAGCAGGCAGCATTCAAAAAGAAAAAAAAAACATTTTGGATTTTTAGATTGGTGAATAAATTTTTCCTCCTTCTCACACTTTTAATATTCGTACTATCTCGACGGCTTTTCAAAATAACAAAATGAGAAAACATGTTTTTTAAAAGCTGAAAATCTCATTTTTTTAAAGGTATGCTAATTTTTTATAAAATTAATAAAACAAAGAAAAACATTATTTTCGAAGTAAAAAAAAAATCAATAAAATTAGGAAAAATACCTGAAGAGAATTAGATACTTTTCAACATTTCTATTTTCAAATTTTTTTTTTTTAAATTAATGAAGAGGAATTTTTTTTTACATAATTATTTTAAAAGAAATTCTTGATTTTTTTTGGATAAAATTCAAAAATACATATATACAGGGTGTCCCGCGAGGGGTCTTCCAAACTTGAAACTTACAACTGAATGTGAGTACCACTAACAAAAAATTCTATATACATCAGGTGTAGGTATATTTTGATTTTGAAGGTACACTGGTTCCCAAAAATTTCAAAATTTCGTCAAGACAATGCATAAACCAGGTGTAACTTTTTGAAAAGAACAAAAATAGTTATGTAAAAAAATAGACTATCTTTGATAATTTTTTGTCCCCCTCAAAAAGTTACATTTTTCATGCATTGCTTTGACCGAATTTCGCAATTTTCATGTTTCACCACTGCGATGTAACTCGCAATAATGAGGTGCGCAATTTTGGACTGGAGTTTCGCGTTGCTATAACTCCTTCAATTTCAAAGATAGACATTCAAATGTAATTACAACTTTTATTGTTTTTTTAAAGAGCTATCTACTGCCTATGTTGGAAAAAATTTTGAACGTAGTGTTGTCAATCTAGTATGCTGAGCAAAATACCAATTTTCAAAGCTTTTTAGCTCCTTAATTTTCAAACTTGGGCAATTTGTGTACATGAGGTTTTTTCTTAGTCGCACTCAGCTATATTCAAATTTCATGTTTGGTAGACCACTCGCTTAACAACCTGTATAAACAAAATTAGTTTTCAACAAAATTTTTAAAATTATTAGGGAGGTATTTTTTTTTTTTTTTTTGAAAAACCCGAATTATTAAAACCATTTTAAAATTATGAAATATATGTATCTACCTATAGACTACTTCAATATAATAAAATGACGAATTTTTGAATATGAACCCTTCCTAAATAATGAATCGTTGAAATATGGATCACGTTGAAGAATGGAAAACTTTTCCAATTTTCAGTTTTTATAAAAAAAAAAAAAAAAAAAAAAATTAAAAAAAAAACATACCTAGGTAAGTAGCTAATAAGTAATTGCAGTACTTGAAAAAAGATTAGCCTGTACAAAATGATGATGACAATTTTTTCAAATTATTCTATTTTCTGAAAGTTTCCCCAAAAATCGTTCTCAGAAATGAAAAAAAAAAACCTAAGATGGACGAAAAAAAGTATCTATTAGAAACCTCTTGAAATAAAAATTGGAAGGAGAATTTCTTGATAAAAACGTGAATAGTTTCAAGACACTTCTACTAAAATAAGCATACTTATATTTTTCAGAATAAATTTTTAAAGAAATTGTAAATTTATTTTGTATTTTATTCATTTTCAATGTTTTCGTTTTATAAAATTTCATCTCTTCTTCATTTCTTCTTATTTTTATTGTGTTTTTTGTTCATTTTAAATTTCTTTTGAAGCGGTACTTTTTCTTACTTTTTTATTTCTTATTTCTTTAATTTGCATTTTCCCCCAATTTTAAATTTTTTTTCAGAAGGTAAATTTTAAATTTTCATATAACATTTTTTTTTGAGCAATTTTACATCAATTATAGTCATCTTCAAATTTTTCTCCTTTTTTAAAAATTTCAATTTTCCCCCATTTTTTGATTTTCTACTACCTACTTATTTTCATTTAAATTTTAATTTTCTCAAGTTCTTTAGTTTTATTTCAATTTTTCGCTCAATTTCAATTTTTTAGGGATTTCTTTCATTTTTATTTCAAATTCATCCATATTTTTCCCTCGATTTTTATTTGTTAAACAAAAATCACATTAAAATAACATCAATAGTATAGAGAACGTTTACAAAATTTCTATAAAATTTTCTCATAAGTTCATTTAGCAAGCCTCAAAATTTCACTGAACATTGCAAAAATACTTATTTTGCAAATTAAAAAAAATGTTTAAAAAAAACATGCAAATTTTTAAAAGAAAATTTTCCTACTATCACTTATAATTTCTGGTAAGAAGTTATAAAAAATGATCTATATTATTTGCTCGTTTTAAAAATTTTTAGTAAACTTTTAGTTATTTAGATATTTATTTTTTGGTTAGATACTTCTTTTTTGACATCAAGATTCCAGAAGTTACTAAAGCTACCAAAAAAATTAAAAAATTAATACCATGCCAGTATAACAGTTGTCTGAAAATCCCGAGCGGCACAATCGATCGATAATATCGGAAGATGTAACGTATCGATAAAAAATCGTTTGAAAATCTATAGATGTTCTCACGATATTATAAAGATTTATCGGTACAATTTCATAGGCAAAAAATCTAAAAACTATCGAATTCGATATTATTAAGATTTTATGACGATATTCGTCAAAGATACTATCGACAAAGAATATTAAATTTATCGATTCCGATTTTCCACCGATTTTGTGCAGATATCGACAAAGAATATTAAATTTATCGAATTCGATTTTTTAACGATTTTGTAAAGATATTTAAAACTATATTATCGACAGATTATATGGAATTTCTCGACTTCGATATTTTACCGATTTTTTGACGACATTTGAAACTATATTATCGACAGATTATATTAAATTTATCGAATCCGATTTTTTACCGATTTTGTGGCGATCTTTGAAACTATATTATCGACACATAATATGCAATTTCTCGAATTCGATTTTCTAACGATTGCGTGAAGATATTTGAAACTATATTATCGACAAATTATCTGAAATTTCTCGAATTCAATTTTTTAACGACTTTGTGAAGATATTTAAAACTATATTATCGACACGTAATCTGAAATTTCTCGAATTCGATTTTTCAACGATTTTGTGGCGATCTTTGAAACTATATTATCGACAAATAATCTGAAATTTGTCGAACGATTTTTCAACGATTTTGTGACGATATTTGAAATTATTTCCAAATTTTAAAAATTGGTGAAAATTTTTCCAAGTCTAACACGTCTGGAAGTACTAAACTGTCTATTATAAGCGTTTTATTGCTAACTTCTCAACGATAAGGTATGGCATAGTGTCTAAGGTAGAGGAATACCTTGCAGGAGGTAGATAGTTCAAGCCCCACGGGTGGCAGATTTTTTATAATTTTTTTTGACTTTTTCTGAAATGATCCTCTTACCGTAACATGAATAATGTGTTTAGGCATAGTTTAATGTATTAATTATGCTAATTAATGATTTTTAATTATAGAAAAAAGCTAGTAAAAGACGAAAAATCGGAATAAAAAATCGATAAAAAATCGAATTCTATAAAGTGTCGCGAAAGTTCCGCCTAAATCGTGAAATTATCTTTCGATATTATGGATAGATTATTGATAAAATATCTTACTATAATCTCGAAATTTTTACTAACTATAATTCGTCGATAATCTATCTATATATCGAAAGATAATTTCACGATTTATGCGGAACTTTCGCGACACTTTATAGAATTCGATATTCTGTCGATTTTTTATTTCGATAATTTGTCGATTGTGCTGCTCGGGATAGGCACAATGTTGATTAAATTCAAAGAAAAGAATTCCCCTTAAAGAATAAAAATTTTTCATGAAATTGAGGCTGAATATACCTTGGTCCAAAAAGTATCATGGACAGCGGAAAACACCAGCTCATCTATTTCACGCGAGGTCAGCTCTACCCCATAGCCAACTGTGCAGAAGTCTTGTACACCTCGCTGAAGAAGCACCTACTTCGGACCGAGTACATAATATATATTTAGTGGAATAAAATTGAAGATGTACTTCAAGCTTCAGGGTGAATATTGAGTATATCGAAGGTAGGCTCATTGTCGTTATACTCGTAGATTGTTATGAATCATTGATCTTCGTTTATGGAAGCAATCTAAGAAAATATCAATGCATGAATTCTAGTTCGTAAATAATGTATCCTACTCGATTCACTTCGAGCTCGAACCAGAACCCGTATACATAGAATCATCAAAACAATCAACCTGAACCTGATTATAAGGTTGCGGTTAATTGGAGCTCGAGCTTGGTGTAAAGGCGTTTATGCATGCATAATTGCCATTTACGTGCAATACGACGTGTGCGAACAAAGTATTTATGTATATTTGAATTTTAATTGTAATTGCGAAATAACAGGTGTGTATGGAAGAACTATAGGCATACTACCCGATATAAACTGCAGCACATTGTGTATAAGGTGATTAATTATCAATCGTTTATATTTCCTCAATTAATATAAAGTTGAAAGTCCAAGTGTAAAACCAGTTTGTCTTGAAGTCGACCCGTTTTACATACTGCGTGTATATCGTACACCATATGGAATCGATTGCACATGCACGCAATT
Organism: Balanococcus diminutus; assembly: GCA_959613365.1. Classification (NCBI taxonomy): domain Eukaryota; kingdom Metazoa; phylum Arthropoda; class Insecta; order Hemiptera; family Pseudococcidae; genus Balanococcus; species Balanococcus diminutus. The sequence goes on along the minus strand of OY390715.1, from coordinate 28,992,669 downwards.
AGGTATATATCGAGTAAAGTAAACCAACATTCAACAGTGCCGAATAATCGCGGTCGTCAAGACGTCAACGGATGTAAGATCGCCGAGTGAGAAATGAGAATACACAAGACACGTACCGAGAACACGTTGCAGTTTTGGCGAAATCTGTCTGCGTACAGGATCAAGATGAATGTACTTGTACAGAGTGTCGAAATATCATATCCGTCTATTCTTGTCCGTCCGTCAAATATTACGTCATATTAGATTTAGAAAGAATCTTACGCATCTTGAATACATAAAAAGGTGTAATTTCAATAGTGAATTGGAAATTGGAATTGAAAAATTTCTTTGCTGGACAATTCCTTCGCCAAACAGGCAAACACATTAGTGAGATTTTTTCCTCTTTGGTAAAATTTGCAATGTCAATATTGTTTATATTGAAACTTGTATATTATTACCTCGCATAGTTCTTATCATTTTTTTCTTTCTCAATGAAATACTCCGATTTGGAATAATTGCCATCGTAACCTTCAAAAGTGAGCTTTTCACAGTTGGCTGAACTTGCCTAATATATGAATGCAATTTCCCTTTCCGTCGACACGGCCGGCGCGGCGCGGTGCTAGGCCAGCTAGGTTTTTCATAAAGTCCATATTATTGTTATAAGTTTCACCATTGGCCATTGGGTCGCGCGAATCCAACCAGATTCAGACTCTGGCACCCATAACGAACCGTGGCCGTGGACGCCCATATGAACATTTCCTTTTCTGTTTATTTAACCAGAATTACCGAAGCAATTGGATACTTTCTTCTTAGATGAAATTTGATCCGCGATGGAGCATTTGTTTGCTATATGAGATAGCTGCATGAACCTCTCTCTGATAATTTCATGGTGATGATCATCGGCGAAAGAGCAGAATTTCATTAACATAAATTCTCATTCTAAAATACCTATACACTAGCTAGCGCTGTGTTGTGCTCGTATTAACGCCTGCTTTGTCTTTTTTTTATTTATTTGACTTGAGCTATTTTTAAAATATTAAACCTGTAATTTTGTAATCTTTACGCCAAATGGTTAGCGAACTTTTTTTAAATTTCTACCGCAATTATTACGTAGTTTTTGTGAGATTTTCACATGGTCTTGGGCGGAAATTTTTTCAGAAAATCATTTCCATGTAATATTCCTTTAAAGAACTATGGTGTATATTTTATGGTCGAATTTTTCGTATTCTTCAACGATGTGCTGCGTAGGTATGCTTAGGTATAGGTAGAGGTACCTATACCTACCTACTAGGGTGGAATGATTTTGACTTTTTTTCGAAAATCGAAACAGCCTACGGCACAAAAGTTGTGTTTTGGTGTCAAAATGACGTGGTAAAAATTTGAGCCCTCTCGGTCAATATTAACCCACGCTACAGGGGGTCCAAAGTTTTCAAATTTCAGTAAAATTTCTCATAAATAATAAATTTTTTTTTTTTTAAATTAACAATTTTTCAGAGGTCTAGTCGATGGTAGGGGTCCTCTTGGTGACCCAGAACCCGGTCATCCATCAAAAAATTGCATAAAAGTATAAACAGGGGTTTCCAAAATATCCACATTTTTGCATTATTACACCAAAATCAAGAAATGCGCGAATATTTTTATTTTTTGAGATATGTTGCATATTTTGAGGTTTACATATTTGAAAAATCTTCAAAATGAAAGGGAAGTCCCATCACCACCACTCCTCCATAGAACATGAGACATTTTGCCATGAAAACTTTGTTTTTCCAAAACTGACCCCACTTTGAGGATCCCTAACGCCCTGCGCCTTTGAGGAAGGAGTCTAATATTCTGATGGGATGTTTTCAACACAAAATGAACCGCTCTCATGCATATAGTAATTAGAGTGATAATTTTTTCACTTTGCCCTAATACAAAGTAGATAAAATGAGTAATTTCATTAAAAAACACAGGACAAAGTTTTCATAGCAAAATGTCCCATTTTCTATGGAGGAGTGGTGGTGATGGGACTTCCCTTTCATTTTGAAGATATTTTCAAATATGTAAACCTCAAAATATGCAACATATCTCAAAAAATAAAAATATTCGCGCATTTCTTGATTTTGGTGTGATTATGCAAAAATGTGGATATTTTGGAAACCCCTGTTTATACTTTTATGCAATTTTTTGATGGATGACCGGGTTCTGGGTCACCAAGAGGACCCCTACCATCGACTAGACCTTGAAAAATTGTTAGTTTTTTTTAAATTTTTTTATTATATGAGAAATTTTACTGAAATTTGAAAACTTTGGACCCCCTGAAGCATGGGTTAATATTGACCAAGGGGGCTCAAATTTTTACCAATTTATTTTGACACCAAACACAACTTTTGTGCCGTAGGCTGTTTCGATTTTCGAAAAAAAGTCAAAATCATTCCACCCTAGTACCTACTCGTATTTCGGCAGGAAATAATTACTCTTGATTCGTTTTTTAGTGTACGGAATTCCTACATTCTGTCGACTGCCACACACCACATTATGATCAAGTTTTATCTGTCTGACTAGCGAGTAGATTGAGCTGCTTGCGTAAGTCAAGTCAATAACGTTCAAATGGTCAACAGTTCGTAACTCCGTATTGACTCAAAGACTTGTTTTACGCATGTTCAAAACTCTTCTTCCAATCATCGAAATTGTAGATATTCTCTTTTTTAATAGGTACATAATTATGAAATAAACTCTTGGGTGATTTTTAGAATAGTGCAAAAATTAAATAATGCACTGAATTATGTTTTTTTTCTCTAAAAATAAAATAATTGCAATAAAATTAAAAGATTTTTACTCCAATAAAACTGAAAAAAGCTCAACTTATAGAAAAATTAAAAATAGATTATTCAAAAAAAATATATTTTTATTAAATCTTTCGCTTTTCACTTAAAAAAAAAAAAAAAAAAAAATATTTTTTACTCTAAAAAATATTGAAAATTTTCTGACGCTTACTCATGAAAAATTAAAATATTTCTTAGTCCAAGAAAATTTAATTTTTTTTTTTTTTTTTTTTTTTTTTTAATTAGAAAAATTTTGATTCTTTATCCTCCAAACAAAATCAGGAATTAGATTTGAATACCTTTCTTGAAATAAACAGAACTTTTTTCTACATTAAAATATTTTTACTGCTAAAATTTGTTTCAAATGAACAATCGTTCTACAAAAATGTGAATTTTTCATTTTTGTCCATTTCTGTTTTTAAAAAAATTGTTATTCTTATCTAATAATAAAAAATTAAAACATTTTTTATTCCAAGAAAGTTCAGAAATTTTTTCAAAAAAAAATCTGTCAACAATTTCGGAAATATTTTTCAAACCCTGAGATTTTTTTAAAAAATATGGATAGATAGTTTTATACGGGTACGCTGACTCTAAAAATTTGAAACATTCTTCTCACAAGAGAAACCCCCCCCCCCCCCAAAAAAAAATACATCAAAAATATTCCTTATTATCAACTAAAAAATTTTCAATTTTTACTCATAAAAAATTAGGATGTTCTCCTCCTCAATTTGAAATTTTTTGTCCTAAAAATAAGAAATTATCAAGTAAGTATCTAAGAAAAAAAATAAAATTTCTTCTCCATAAAAATTGAAAAATTTTTACTCCAAAAATTTCAACAAAAAAAAACTGACTTTAAAAAAAAACTTAGACACCTGCGCTAGCGCAGCTCTAACAGTGTGCGTAGCTTTTGAATAGATAGATACCTACTATTTGTCTCACGATTCTATTGGAGAATTTATTCAATGAATGAAAAAAAAAAAACTAGATCAACCCATTGTTCGATTTTGAACATTTTAAATTTATTGCCCTAAGCAAAGATAAGATAAGAACTATATAGACACGGACCATTCTTTGATTTTGAAAATTTGAATTTATTGCCTTGAGCCTGAGACGTGATTTCGGATTTTTTACCACCTGCTGTGCTGATACCGCCCTAGATTACAAAGACCCCTATGCCCCATAGTGTAACATGCTCGCTCATTGTTTGATTTTGAACATTTTAAATTTATTGCCCCAAAAAAGATAAGACGACAGAGCACAAGGAGGACGTTGTGACTTGACCATTGTTCGATTTTATTACCCTAAGATAAGATAAGATATGAATAATAATAAAAGTTCCCTTTTCCCTTTTTTTTTACAAGTGAAAATTGCAATTATCTCAATAATTACTCATTACATTCACACACAAATCTCATTGGACCTCCGCCTTGATGAACTCTACATTCCTTGAAAATTTGAACCAAATCCATCCCATCATTAGTGAGTTAACCTCGATAAACCTATTTCAAAATTTTATACTTCAAGACTGAAACCAAAACATTACCTCTCTCAACATAAGGTTTTCTGACTAAAAAAAGAAAAGCTGGGGCTCCGAGTTTTGAAAGTACTGTGAAGCCCTCAGAACTTCAGAATTGAGAAACACGAATTATTCATGTCAACTTGGTAAAAAAAATTCGAAGTTTCGTGATTCATTTATTATTTTTCGAGTATTGAGAATAATTCAATGAAAATTTCCAAATTTTCTGATATTTTATTAATGAAAAAAAGCAATAATTGAATGAATTTTTTTTTGAAATTTTAAGATTTTTTCAAAATTTTAGGCACAATTTCTAAAATTTATCTATACCTAGTGATTTTTTTTTCAAAGTGAAAATTCTCTGACAACTTAATTTTGTTGTTGTTGTTTTTGTTTCAGTTTTCTGATACTTCGTGAAAAATTCCTTGAAGATTTTATAAAATTGTTTATAAACCCTTTGAAGTTTTTCAATTTTTTTTTTAATTTTGTTGAAATTCTCTGATGTTTTTTTAAAAAAAAATCCACAGTTTGTGAAGATTTTTTTTTTAAATTCCATAATTTCTACGTTTTGCAATAATTTCGAAATTCCTAAGGATTATTTTACAAATTTGTAATTTTTTATTTTGTTTTAATATTTTGAATTTTTGTGAAAATTCTATGACATTTTTTTGAAAAATTTTTCAAAAAAAACTTTTTTCAATTTATTATTTAAAAAATCATCTATTTACGACATCTAAACCAATTTTAGTTCAAATCAACTTAGGAAAACTGAAAAGTGTAACTAATGATAATCACCTTGGACTTATCGTAAATAATGAAAAAATATTTTCAAAATTTTTCATTCTTTTTTTTTAATGACTTGAACGCGCACTGGGGTAGAACTGATTCCAAAATTACCCTGCGGTTGAAATGATCTCGTCATTAATTTAAAAATTCTTCTTAAGCACATTTCAAGGCCTTCAAATAGAACACGCCTTCCTCCCCGCGATTCCTCGAACAAAAATCTTTTCCACACGTTGAACTTATTACATTCTCAGGAGGCTTGAAAGCGTCAATAAAACTCAATTCTTCTCACTGCTGCTGCTCTTGTATTGATCTGAAAAACAAACTCCTGCGGCTTTAGTAGATAACCCGATCAAAGAATACTCTTCAATATAATCACACATCTTCGGATCCGTTCTCTCACGCGATTAGCCAACACCTCCAAGGTCCCTTTTCCGTTACAGTTCATCATTTTCCTAACCAAGTGCAAATATCCGAACAAAAGAACCTCAAGATAATATTTCCGACACGAAATCAATAAACTTGATACTCGGCTGGTTTGCAATCATGCTGCGGATCCATGTATTGCGCAAATCCGCGAGCTGGCCGCGCCATTCAAATAGATAATTCACGACACGACTAAAACAATATACGTTCGATGTGTTTTCAAAAAATCGCGCAAAATAATTTCGTACAGTCATGAGCGCAATAATCATGATAATTTTAAATTACTGGCGGCTCTGGCTCGGTGCAGCACATTACGGGTTGATCGTAGGAGAATAACGAGCCGCAATGTCCAACTTATGTGCCAATATTTCTCTCCTTCTCTGTGCCATTCTTCATCGAGAGAAAAAAAACATTTAAATTATACATTACAAAAAAATACTAAGTATATAAGATCAGCCGCGTGTACGCAACAGGTCAATAATTCACCTCAAAAGAGCTAGCCAGATTTTTGTCAAATTCTTTCGACCGTCTAATAAATTAGAGAGAAATTTACTCGTTTAATAAAGTGGAAACGGAGAAGTATACGGTGTGGTTTTACATTACACAATATTTAAAAAAATAACCAATAGACGAATGTAGCGAAACTAAATAGTATATTTTATTTATTTAGCACGTATATAAAGTAAGAAGGGCAAAAATTTTAGCAAAAAATTCCACTTTTTCAATGGTCGATTGTAGGTAAATATAATTTAATTTAACCTCGATTATTAAGTATACCACTCGTAGGTATATTTAATTACGTGACAAAATACGCACCTTAACGACCTGTTTGTTGCAAAAAGGAATTAAAAACAGGCAACTCATCGTGTAAATTTGATTTCCAGTACAAATATTATGTGAATTGTCATTTTCAACTATCATTTCGTAAATAATTATTATATTTTTTTTTACCACGCCATTGTTTAAAGAATTACGAAGATGTTACTGGGTATTTTTTTCCGTCTCGAGAATATCTATACGTCTTTGTAAATGCGGAATGCGCAAATATATAATTCGATTTGTGGAAGAAAAAATAGCTAGAATGATTCGGAAGTATACGGACGAATACAATGATACCAGAACCGATCACCGGAACAGGGTAATTATTGGAAATTTTTCAAAACAAACCGACCATAACGAGTGGTCATTTTCTACGTCCTTTAAAATATGTCACACATTAGACATTACAAATCCGTTCGGAATCAAAACAAGGTCGCATCCGTCGAAAGTTGATTAACCATCCGTACGCTGCAATGTTCTTTGTAGACCGAAACGAATTTTTGAATTAAAATTTTTAATTATTCAAATAAAAATCAGTCGCCAAGTAAGCGCCAACCTGAATACTCGAGATTAATTAGATAAGCAATTTGGGTAAATCTATTTATGGGTTTCCACATAACTACGTTTCAAATACCTATACAACCACATACGATACCTATACCAGTGGTTCTCAATTAGTTTTTTCTTTTTTTTTTTTCTTTTTGAAGAAATCATTAATTTTTACTTAATAATTTTTTTATTCTTTTTTTTACAGGAAAAAATTATTTTTAAAAAATCTTTAAAAATTATTTAAAAATCAAAACTATGAAAAAAATCTCTTAGAATGAAATTATTTGTTAAAAAATCACCTTTTTTCCTTTTTTGCACAAAATTCTTTTAAAAATAAAAAAAACACATTTGAATATCCTCTTTTGAAAAATACATACCTACCTGAATAATAATATAACACCTGAAAAATTGAAAAATCATTTTCATCAGAGAAATAAAAATTTTTTATTTAACAAAAAAAACGAGAAATAAAAAAAAAATACTAATACTCCCAAGAAATGAGAAATTTCATTCTAGAAAAAGAATTTTTTAAAAATACAAAAAATCGTAAGATTCCTTATTTCAAAAAATCGAGAATTTTCTTTCTAAAAAAATGGGAAATACTGTAATTTAAGAAAAAAAAAATTTTTTTACTAGAAAAAACGCGCATTTTTTCAAAAAATCAAAAATATTCTTCAATTTAAAAAAATCTTTATTACATATTTCTCAAAAAAAAAAACAGAATTTTTCAATAAATATTAGGAGATTTTTTTATGTAAAAAAAATAATTTCATTCCAAAAAAAAATGAGAATTTTTTTCTCAACAAAATGAAAAATTTGTAATAATTGAAAAATATCCTTCGCCCACACCTAAAATGATTTTTTTTTAATGAAAAATATTTCTGTACCTAAACAATGAGAAACTCTATCCTACAAGAAATTTGAAAAAAAAATCCAGAAAATTGGAAGATTTTTCACTAAAAAAAAATTATTGAAATATTTTTTATTCAAAAAAAAAAAAAATTAATTTAATCAAAGACTGAAGTTTGATTACAAATACTCATTTTGAACTGAAAAATATGTATGTACTGAATGAATTTGAGGCACTGCATTTTGAGCTATTGCGCGAGATAAAAAAAATTTTCACGCATATTTTCGAATCAGGAATTGAAAAAATTTTCATGTTTCCATTTCCTTCTATTTTTGTTTATTTTTTCTACACGAAATGAAATGTGATATTTTAAGGTAAACAACAAAACGATTCGATAAAGTATCGGTTATTCATCCGTGTGTTGTTTTCATACACCTGCATCACGTGCAATGCATTTACGAAACTTGGAATTTTTCGCGTATCTTTGCGTCTGGCTGGTTGCATATCTAACAATTTCGTTGTAACTTTCGATCGTAAAAATCCAGTTGATTGAAAATTGCGTAATAAGCATCTAAAAGTAACGCGTAATTTGGTCAAAAGCACGGCAAACATTCGTGTGGCACGCGTAAGACATGTGAGAAACCAGTTTGTAGAATGTCTTCGCCGAATGTCAACATTTTATAAACATTAAACGCTGTTATCTAATTTATTCGAATCATTGCGAGTATAAGATGAATCAGTGATGCGATTTTCCTAACATGGCCGAGTGTACTTTGCGTAAATTTCGTATAATAATTACCAGGTTGATCCCCCAATCGTTATATCTCTATTATTTCCTATATTTTTTACCCAGGAGCCTTGGAAGTCTTTCTTTTTTCCCACGTGTAGTGTAGAAAAATATGTATATACCTACTTGTATTTCATTGGACGACCTTGAAAATTTTTTCGTCAATTTTCATTCATAAGGAAAATTACAAGTTTCGTCGTTGCAATTAAATTTTATGTAACGATTTTATGATTGATTCGTTATCTAGGATGATTTTTTTTTCAATCTATTTTTAAGGCTGTACTTTTTCGAGGATACCTATACATTTTCCAAAAATCACCATAATTTTAGAACTTTGATTGTTGAACAAATGGTCACAAAATTTTTAAACATTAGAAATTATCAAATTTTCAAGTTCTATTATATTTTTCAAATTTTGAATTTAGAAGAATTTAAAAAATTAAACATTTAAGATTAAATTTTGAGAAATTGGCCAGTGATGTTTAAAATTTCTAAAATTTATTTTATAACACTTTAAAAATTATTAGGAAGAACTTTGAAAATTAATCCAACTTCAATAAAAAAAAAATCAATTCAAAAATCACCCAATTTAAAAAAAATGAAATTAAACTTGAATTTTTAAAAATTGCAAAAACTGATCCTTCAATTAGTTTTTGAAAATTTTGCCGAATTTTCAAAATTGATCCAATTTGAGAAATAAGATGAAATTTGAAAGAACCCAAATTTTTAAAAATTTGAATTTTATTCATTTGCAATTTTTCTTAAATTTTAATGATTTGCATACTTGATTTTAAGAGAGCGTCCAAATATCACAAGTAGTAAAAATCCATTTTTAGCATTTTTTTGAAAATTAAACAAAAGCAAGTTTTTAGAATTTTGAAAAATTTAAACTTCGAATATTTACTTACTCGAGTTTTAAAAATTTACCTATCAAATCTTACAAAATCAAAAATTTATTTATTTATTTTTTTGTTGAAAAATTTGAGTGATTTTGAAAATTATTCTCATTTCAAAAATTTATCAACATTTTAAAAAATATCAAATTTCAGAAATTTTGGATTTTGAACATTTTGAAAAAATATTTTTAAACGTCAAAAATGTATTAGAATATAATATGTCAAAAATTAATCCAATTTTAAAAGTTATTGTTCAAATTTCAAAACGCCATCAAATTTGGAAAATTGTAAAAATGCTTAGGTACAAATTTCAAGAATTTGATCGAATTTAAAAAATTTAATTCAAAGTTCAAAATTTACAAATTATAAATTATAAAATTCTATCCAAAAAAAAGAAATTATTGAACAAATTAAAAATTTTTTAATAAAAATAATTGGCCATTTAAAAATTATATTGCTAAATTTTCTGAAAATTCAGCAGAATTTTCAAAATCAATCCGATTTTAAAAATTGATCATTATTTTATAAAATTCTAAAAATTGAAAATTCGATTAAATTTTGAAAAATTGATTAACTATATTCTTTTCATTCGGTCATTTTACAACAAAAAAAAATCAATTTTCTTGAAAAACATTATTCTTTAAATTATACCTATAAAATTTTAAATGTTGCCCAATGAAACAAACTTTTTAAATTTTAAACTTTTTTCCCGAATTCACCCAAAATTTATCAAAATTCACAAACTTTTAAAATCGCTTCTGTGTTATCTCATTCCCTCCGCCCTTTTACCCTATGTAAATACGGTCCTTCCAAAGTTAAAGTTGCTTCGTGGTGACTGTAAGCTATAAAATTTATATTCATGGATAATTTTTAAACCTATTATACAAAATTGGAAGCGAGGGAGGGTTCTAATTGAAACTTTTGTAATAACCAAAATTATTCCAAGGATCTAAATCTACAACTTTTGTTTGCGAAATTTTTCAATTGAGGCGTCAAGTTCCAGGATGGGGCGATTTTTTTGGAAAGGGGAGTGATCCTCGAAAAAAAAGGATCTTACAAAAATGAGACCTCAGCAAATTTCTTGAAAATAATTCGTAGATTTCGATTCAATCATAAAATTACTGTAGCCGTTCGATCGCGCATGGACGACTTTTTCTCCATTTTATTACTGTACAGCAACTTCTACAAAAAAATGAAATAATTTTCTATAGCATTGCCAACCACACAACAGTAAAAAAAACGGTACACAACAGGAACTAAAAGTCTCCATTTCGACGCTAATTCGCCCGGACAACCATTAACATCAGAAATCAACTTAGAAGATGCATCAGACTTGAAACGACACGAGCCTTCCCAACCTTGAAGAAAATTCTACACAATCTACCTACTAATTGATTCACGCGGGCATTTTAATTTTTCTATTTCTATATCGAATGCGAAGATTACAAAAAAACAATGCCGCAAATGTAGGAAGGGTGCAAGTGGAAAAAAAAATTCAAAAGTAGGTATTGACTATTACATAAAAGGCCCATACTCTTACAACACGTTTCAGCTCACGATTCAGCAATTAATATTACCATCACTGGCAGGTATCATGCAGGCATTGAATGAAGAAATTCGTGGATCATTAATTTGATAAACACATGAATACAAATTTGATAATAAGGTTTTTAAAAAAAAAATGGATACGATTTGGATAAAAAAGGAAACACCGAGGTCGTATACATTGCACGCATTTTTCATCGCCTTGAACTATAAAATCCGCCCAGATTGGTGGTATTTTCAATAAACCTCTGCATAACCTCGCTGTGAACTGTCACCCATAAGTTTTCTACGATTGTTATCGCAAAAATGTGAAGAAAAAAATCTCAACTGTCTACTTAATGGAAATACCGAAAGACCTAATCATGCCAACATTATGTAATAAGTTTATAGTATGTCACAGCGGTAGCTATTATTTTGGTCAAGTCACTGATCTGTCGTCAAAATATCAAAAGTTGTAAACTTTTCCAACCTCACAGTAGATATGCCTATTTTTTTTTTACTAGAAATGAAATAAACACTTCGTACACGAGCCGGAGTAAATTACGAGTGATAAATGAGATCTTAATTTAGAGAAGATGGTGATTTTAGATACTTAAGCACACCAGTACGTTTTTAAGAAAAAACTCGTGATGCCCTGAAATTTATCATTGACGTGTTTTAGTACTTTTGAATGGCGACTGTTTACATTGACTTAGGATCTATCACGTTTTCATACATTTATACTAATGATATCTCGAGGAGAGACCATTAATCATCGGTATATTAACGTGTGGCGAGCTGGCGACTATTTACAGTAAAACTGAAGGAATATCTACTATTTTAAGGTTATACATGAATAGGCGTAGAAATCTCTATTTTATTTTTAATTATGGTACTATGATTCCTTGATCGTTCCTCTCAATCATTATCTGTACTATTGTAAATAAACAAAAGAAAAAATGTAAATGACCGTACGAATTATGTGACGATGAGTTGCTGCGTGTGTTAAATTACCAATTTTTTCCTAAATTTATGGGTATGTCGATCTTTAGAGTATGATTTATTAAGAAATAAATCTATGTAAATTAGGATGATTAATTTTTATAAATGTTAGTTAGATGAAACGTAATTATAGATTTGTACTAGAACACACGAATGGTTTAATTCAGTTATTCCGTCCATCCGATGTGAGGGAGTAATGATTTTGCAAGATATAAACATTCTCAAAAGAATGACATTTCAAATTTGTAGGTACCATTCTTTCTCATGGAAATATTTTAAACTCACGTAGTTCCACTTTTGAGTAGAATTCACAACAATAAGCGAACTTGAAAAGTTCCACGATCTATTAGTCGAATATCTTGATATAAACTTCCACCTTTTCTCGATACAATAAGTACACCGAGTATCTGCTCAAAAAGTTTCATGATCTACTTATTTACCTAAATACTCGTATCAACTAAATACTTACTCTATCAAATGAAAAAACTTCAGACTCACCATTTTTAACAAGATCCGCTGCTGTGAAGGTAAATAGTAGCCATAAAAATATAGCCGAATGGCTCATCACCAGCATTTTACCGCACTTTCGATTACATTTTAAATAACTTCGCAAACAACTCCAGGAGAAAAAAGATTCAACAAATTCATACATTTACCCCATATCTAATCAACGACGCACTAATAAAAAACACATTTCAAACGATCAACGGAACTATTCATTTTCACAATCATAATGCAATTAGAAGGTAAAAGATAAACATCGTTAACGATAGAGAAGGATGTGATTTGAAATTTCAAAAAAGGTTCAAAAATAAAGATAATTTTGACAAAATAATCGCGAACATAATATCACCAATGATGGAAATATAAACACACACAATGATAATACAACCAGTTGAGATACGTGTTAACTACAGCACGAAGGTATGATAACTGAAGTATAGGCAGGCACTCTGTCCATCTCTTAACGTTTTGAAGGTGGGACGTGCGTTCCATTCTCTATTAATTTATATTATAATTTATAGGAAACGGGGACCCGGGATACAGGGAATGGAAGAAGCGCTACTGCGCTAGCTGGAAGGCTGAAACTGGAAGCTGGTCGAAAAAATGATTTGAATTAGGTAGGAATTATATTATTCCTTGATTATTAATATACTATTATAGTCCGTGCAATAATTTATCTTGATCCTCGAGTTTTATTCTTTTGTAAACAAAAAGCCAACGTTGCAATTTAGTGGTTACTTTACCAAATTTTACCACTTCATTTTAGAAATTCATGTGATTTATGGCATCGACGCATAGTAACTGATAGTCAGTATACTGTGACCCACGCTAGAATTTCTGGCTATCCGATTGGTTAATGGCACTAATTTGTTTACATTGTTTTTTCTTTTTAGTGGTGAATGTCGACTATTTTTTGTGTCAAGTATGTCAACTAATAAGCGGTGTTTTCACTTTTTTTTCAATTTGGAATCTAACTAATTTAGTTACTGTACTGTTTCTGTAGATTTCGATGTTTAATTTCAATAATTTTTGGTTACTACAATACTACATATTACTACTTCAAAGTTCAAATCAGAATCAAAAGATGGGTCAAACATTGAATACAAATTTTGCTAAACTTGGATTTTCTCAAGTGATTGTCAACCGATGTTAAAAATTCAAAATTAGATTAGAAATCAATTATTAGGAAATGAAAATCAATTCAAAAGTTCAAAATTTAAATTTATAAAAGCATATTAAAAATATTCTCATGCCTCTAGGTTTAGATCTTGCCTTTGCTGATGTATAGGTACATAGAATATTGAAATATGAAAAAAAGATTCTCATTTCATTTTTAATATGCTTTTGTACTTAAATTTTGAACTTTTGAATTGATTTCCATTTCCCAATTCCAAATTTTTGATTTAAATTTTTTTGTTGACATAGTCTGCATAGTTGACATACTTGATGACATGTCAACTATGTAAAATGTAAACTATTTTATTTTACGTGTAAAAGCACATGAAGGCTCAAAATAGAATAAGTCAGTGACTTAGGCCATTTTTCCCAAACATGGTGTTTTTTAAATTCAATTTTTTTCATTTCTCATCAGTTTTCCCCTCAGTGTGATGGTATCGCGTACGTAGGATGGCATCTATGATTCTTGCAAAAAAAAAAGAGTGACTTATGCCCTTTTCCCCATAAGCCACTCAAGTTGAGGGGTCATTTCGGTCATTTGTAAAAACCACCATTGTCAAAATTTTCGAATTTTTTTAAATTTTATTTTCTGAAAGTAAATTTTATGAGAAAAATGATGGTGATATCCATTTTTCAAAAAATTAAGCCCTTCATCACTTTTTGGGGTGGTCCCAAAAACAGTACCTTTGTAAAAACAACCATTGTCAAAATATGGTTTTTTTAAAACATAGACCCATAGCCGAATTTCAAATTTTGTTTTGATTTTCGATTTTTGGTGGTTAAAGATGATTTTAGACGAGCGGATCGGGAGCACAACGGAGCCCTACCATTTACGTACATTTAGACTATGTATTTGTATATGACGTCACGAAACTCTGGAAGTGTACATTTTTTTCCAATTAACATTCATTTGATTCATTTTTATGAAATTGGAGGGGAAGGAAGGGTCCAATCGAAATTTTTTATATTAACCAAAATTATTCATAAAGTATTATTCTACAACTTTCGTTTGAAATTTTTTTCAATTTGATCCTCTGTTCCCTTTCGATTTTGTATATTACTGTGTAAATGCAAAATAAGAGTGAAGAGAGGGGTCCAATAATTGAAAAATTTTTCAAACAAAAGTTGTAGACTTAAGTATAAAGTACATATATTTCATGTTATTACAAAAATTTCGATTGGACATCTTCCTTCCCTCAATTTTTATGTATTGTCATTGTCTACAATTCTACATTGTAGTATTATGCAAAATAAGAGGGAAGGGAGATGTTCAATCGAAATTTTTGTAATAACATAAAATATACCTTTTATTCTGTTCTACATCTTTTACTTGTGGATTTAGCCACTCCCCATAGTCTAAACGTACGTAAATGGTAGGGCTCCGTTGTGCTCCCAATCCGCTCGTGATTTTAGAGCGTATCGATGATCTTTGAACTCATCCCCGGGGGCTGGTGCCTGTAAATACCTGATTTTAACCTTAAAAATTCCAGCTTTATGAGTTCTTCATAGATTTTCACCAAACTTGGCATGCAGGTACAAGTACTCCAGGGCGTTGTTGGGAAATTTTTTCAGATTTTTCCGACCGCTGAAATGACCTTGAAAATGACTGAAAATGTCAAATCGTCCTGGGAGGCACAGTTTGGGAACTAACAAGCTGGAATTTTTCCCCCTAGCTTTCCAAACTATTTTACACTACTCAGAATTTTTTCAGATTTTTTACAGGGTGGGAGGAGATTTATATCTAAAAAAATTCTGAGTAGTGTAAAATAGTTTGGAAAGCTAGGGGGGAAAATGCCAGCTTGTTAGCTCCCAAACTGTGCCTCCCAGGACGATTTGACATTTTCAAAGTCATTTTCACGGTCATTTCAGCGGTCGGAAAAATCTGAAAAAATTTCCCAACATTGCCCTTGGGTATTTGTATGTACCTACATACCAAGTTTGGTAAAAATCTATGAAAAACTGACAAAGCTGGAATTTTTTAGGTTAAAATCAGGTATTTCGAGGCACCAGCCCCGGGGGGTAAGGTCGAAGATTGCCGATACTCTCTAAAATCATCTTTTACCACCACAAATTGAAAATTTAAAAAAAAATGTTTTTACAACAAACCCCTAACATATTACTTTTTCTAAGACAATTTTTTTTTGTTAAAAACAATCATAGTCAAGTTGTAGATTATTTTGATCTCAATTTATGGGATTAAGGGGGGGGGGATATAAAAACGAGATGAATGTTATATCCTCAGTTAGTAGATATTTGGAGAATGTTCATAAGTCATTTACTAAAATTTTAGTTCCTCAAAACTTGTTGAGTAAGTATGTTTTTTTGATTACCTATAAAGTTGGATTTATTGACTATGGTTGTTTTCACAAAGGACCCCTCAATTTATATTCTACTTCTTCAACTTTTATTTTTACATAAATACCTACCTTTCCAAAAACCGCTGTTTTTTTTATAGTTGATTCCAGTTGAGAGTGGACAAACAAATATAATTCTGAGCCACTCGCATTCCTTTATGATTAAAATAAACCAATCACGTTGAAGAATCCAGTGAAACGGTCGTGACCCCCCCCCCCCCGTCCTCCCACCTGCCCGAACGAACACGACCATATAAATTTTGAATAAGGTATGTTTTTTCAGTTTTCAAAAAATTACGAACTTTTGTTTCCCGAAACGAACAGTTTAAATAATTTATGTAGGTATTGATATTAAATCAATCGAAGAGAAGAATTGAGAATTCTGATCAAATCTTCAATATTAGATTAGCAAAGAGATTTTTCAAAATTGAAAAAAAAAATGAAGGAATTAAATAACTCACTACTCGGGTATTATTAATTATTATTAATTATTATGATCAGGGTACAGGTCACAGTTTAAATAAAATGAGATTAGCTTTGTTTTTTTTATCGCGGATTATGCACAATCTGGATTTTGAATTGTGAGGGTTTGTGCGAATCCATTTAATAATCTGCTCGATGAGTAGATTATGAAAGTGGATTATGGATTTTACTGTGTTCTTTTGTTTTGTTTTTGATAAACCTTTCAGAATAATTGATCAGAACATTTCTAAACATTTTTTTAAGAAGTAAACTCGGTACCCATTACCTCGCGCATAAGCGCGAATTTATTATACATTTTTACATAATTAAACCTTTTATTGAAAGAGTTACTAATTAATGAATCAACAATAAATATTTTATTTAAACTAAATTCCTTGTAGGTATAAGTACATTATTTTTTTTTTAAATTTAATTTATTAGAAAAAATATCTCAATTTTTTTTTTCTAAATATTCGAGTCCTCTACAGTTCATTATGAAAAAATTCATAAATTATATATAAATTTTTCCTACCTTTATTCAAAAAAAATTGCTCAAAAAATCTTTTCTCAATAATTGTGTCCACGCTGAGTTTATGATGGAAAAATTATAATTTTTCAAATTTTCTATTTTTGGGAAAAATTCATCCCAATCACCTCCAAAACCATCTTGAGGTAATTGGTTGATTGCAATAAGGTAACACTGATCTGTAACCCTGCCATAACAATTACCATTAGGTTTAGGTTCCTAGCTACCCCTGAGGAGGCCTCAGTAATTCAAGTCGTATGACATTCTCTATAGTTACTGTTACGAACAAACTTGCACTTTTTTTTTATCTGAACTTTATTTGCAACATTACTTGAAAATACACGACATTATAGTAAAGTAATATTATTTCTTTCTTAAATCTAACTCGAATAATAATCAGGGTTGCGAACCGTTTGAGAATTAATTGGTGGTGGTGGTGGTTTTGAAAATTTTCGAATAAATGGTTTTTGGTTTTGGTTTTGGTTTTTTTTTGAAATGATTTTGGTTTTGGTTTCGGTTATTTCAACTTTTGATTATTTTGGTGGTGGTGGTGGTGGTTCTCAAAAACCAAAACCATTTCAATTGGTTTTGGTGGTGGTTCTCAAAAACCAAAACCATTTCAATTGGTAAAACCAAAACCAAATGAATTGGTTTTTAATTATTATATCGTAAAATACCGAGATTTCTGTGATTTTATTAATTTATTTTATTTTAAAATTGTTTTCTCATTTATTTAGGCATTTTGGCATTATAATCGAAATTGGCTCGAATAAAAGTCATAAAACAAAGAAACCGATTCAATTGATTTGGTGGTTTTTCAAATCTAAATGATTGTGGTGATGGTGGTTTTTTTTTAAAGCTCTTTTTTGTGGTTTTATCAAATGGTTTTTCCATTTTTTCTGCTTGCAAACGGTTTTGATTTGGTTATGGTTTTACAAATTTTCCAATTGGTTGTGGTGGTGGTGAAAACCATTTGAAAACCACCACCAAAACAATTTTATTGGTGGTGGTTCGAAACAGTTTGCAACCCTGATAATAATAAATGAAACTTCGTACAAAACAACAAACGCTCTCTTCAGTTGTAATTCTACACTAATTCTAAAACGAAATTTTTTTTTTTTTTTTTCTAACATAACATACTCCTGCCCCAAAGAAAAGGGCTACTCGAGTTCATCGGAAGTAGATGGCATAAGATAGGCAATTTTCGAAATCGGACGTTTTATTACACCATCTTTACAACGAATGTCTGCAAAGCGGACAAGATTGTCTTTTCCAGGGAATACTTTCTTGATTCGACCTAGTTTCCAGTTCTGGATGAAGTTTTCGTCCTTTACGAGGACTAGATCACCTACAGATAGGTTCCGAGTAGGTTCTTGCCATTTATTTCGAGTCTGCAACGTAGAAACGTAGCTCGATGACCATCGCTTCCAGAAGGACTGCACGATTTGTTGAATTAAGAGCAATCTTCGAACAAGATTCTTAGGGTTTTCAGCCGCTTCTCGCATCGGTTCAGCAGTTAACGATCTTCCGATCAAGAAGTGAGCTGGAGTCAATCGCCATGAATTGATATCAGTTTGTTTTTGTATTTCAGCGACTCGATTTCGTACGAATTGTTTCCATTTAGCAGGCTCTTTAGCGATCCAAGCCAATACTATTTGCGAATCACACCAAAGAGTCACTGATGAGGGTTCATGTAAGAGCGCTGGTACGACGTTCTCGACGAGCTTGGCTAATAAAAGAGCACCTAAAAGCTCAAGTCGAGCAATACTTTCTTGTTTGATGGGAGCTACTCTCGTTTTAGCGCACGCCAAAGTAACGTTGAGTTTGGGACGAATATAAATACAAGCACAATACGCTTTGCTGGATGCGTCGCAAAACCAGAGCTGGAGCGACTCGCCTCTTTTGGGAGGAACTCTTTTAGTTCGACTCTTTGCTAGTTGAATCGAAGAGTTTTCAATTTGCGACTCTACAAATTTTATTAAACTCATGAGTCCGACTCTTTTAATGAACGACTCCTCGCGACTCTTTTTTTCCGACTCCTCGCGACTCTTTTTTTCAACTAATTCCCGACTCACTCCCCCGACTCCTTCTAAACTCTTATTTTTGTTCTCATACGATTCTTTTACAACTCTTTTATCTAAATTTTTCTTTTCACTTTTCAAATTTCATTTTCATTTAAAAACTAAAATGTTCTGTAATTTAATTTCTTTTTTTGTTTTTTCAGTGTGACATATTTATTATTTTTCAATTTTCAAGTACAGTAATCAATTATAAATTGATCAATAAAATTATTTATTTTAACTTTCATGTTTCATATTCTCGTAAAAAAAGGAAAAGCTAAAAATTTTTGAAAAAAAGGTAAGTAGAAACTTAGAAAGTAGAAACATCTTCTCTGACTCTGAGTAAACTCTCAGTAAATTCGTAATCTAATCTTAAATTTAAAATATAAAAAAAAAACTACAACAAGAAATAAAATTCTTGAACATTCATAAAATCAAAAATGCCACCATTCAATATTCATGCAAAAAGGCTAAAATAAAAGCTGAAAAAAATGAAAAAAGAAAAAAAGAAAAGAAAAGAAACCTCTTATCCGTCTTTCTTAACTCTTAAGTAAAAAGTTTGTAACGTTAATTTAAATAATTAAAATAATTATAAAAAAATCAAAAAGCAAGAAATACAATTTTTCACATTTTTATAACATCAAAAATGTCATTGTTTATGAAAAAAAACAACGGAAAAAATTAAAAAAAGGAGAGGAAACCTCCTTCTCAACTTTGTAAGTAAATTCTAAATTTGTTATCTTAATTAAATTTAAATTAAAATATAAAAAATCAGCAAAAAAATAAAAATAAAAATTTTCAACGATCTGTCATCCTTCACATAAGAAAAAAACTGAAAGAAACCATCGTAAGTTCGCGAACCTAGAATTTTTAAAATATAAAACAAAAAAAATTACCAATCTGGTTTATGATTGGTAAAAATCAGGGAAGAAAACCAATTGAAACCAAAACCGGGTAAAACCACCACCACCAGATATTTCAATTGGTTTTCAAAACCATTTGGAACCATTACAATGAACTTCAAAAATTCATTCAAGAACCACCACCAAAAAGAACCAATTCCTTTCGAAAAGGCAGGGAAGAGAACCGTTTGGAACCACAACGAAAAATCATTTGCTGAAATAACCACAACCACAACCACAAGAAAGTGGTTTGAAAATAAAAAACCACCATCACCACCACCACCATTTTCAATTTCCTTTACAATGAAAACCAAAACCACCACCAATTAATGGAATTGGTTCTTTTTGGTTCTAAAAAGAGAAATAGTGGATTTGAAAGGGAAGGAGGGGTCCAATCAAAATTTTTGTTATGACCAAATTTATTCCTAGAACTTCAAGCAACAACTTTGATTTGAATTTTTTTTTAATTGGGCCCCTTACCTACCCCCTGTGGCCTGTTTTCTTCATTTTTCTGATTTTTCAGCGCTCTGGAAAGTGGAAACATTATTATTTTTTTGTTTTTTATTTGAATGTATATTATTTAATTTAAATTTATTGCAATATTGCGTTTGTAACTTGTAGGCACATTAATTTTTTATTCAAATTTCAAAGATCTGATCTTTTTTTAATTCTTTTGTGGTATAATAGGAAGCACGAAAATGGTTCCATCTGGTTCTGATGGTTAATGCCATAGATAAATGGTTTAAATGTTGGGAAATATTTTTCATACTACGAAATGGAAGCAATTCGATGAAAACCAATTGAAAAACCAAAACGGAACCACCACCACCACCACCACAACCATTTGAAATGGTTTTTAATTTGAGAACCACCACCACAACCATTTGAAATGGTTTTTAATTTGAGAACCACCATCACAACCAATTAATCAAGAAAAACCAAAAACCCAGAACCAGAACCAATCAAAAAAAATAAAAATTAAATAGATCCACTTTAGCACCAAAACCTTTTGAAAATTTTTAAAAACCAAAAACCAATTGGAACCACCAGTAATTTCAAAATTTTCTCAAAACCACCATCACCATAACCAATTGGGTCTCATTTGGTTTTCTTCCCTGGTAAAAATTTGAAACAATTCGAAAATTAATTGAAATCAAAACTAAACTAACACAACACACGAGGTTGCACTACCCATGAGGCCATGAATCGCGGAAAATGGGAGTTTGAGAGATGAAAAAGTCGTGATATGAAGAGTTGTGAATCAAAAGAGTCGCAAGTAAAAAAAGAGTTGTGAGTAAAAAAGAGTGGCAAATTGAGAAGAGTCGCGAATCAGTTTAATGTTCAACTCTTAGTGATGAGTCGATTTTTTCAAAATTTTTTCGACTCCTTGTGAAAAAGAATCGAACTCAGAGTCGCTCGCATGCGACTCTCGCGACTCACACTCGAAACTCTGAGTCGCGCCAGCTCTGCTTTTACGTACCAATTTTCTCTCTTCCTTCAATAATATTATCATTTCAATCAATAAAAAGCATAATTACTTGACAATATAGTATAAAAAATTGAAAATTTATGTTACTAAAATTTGCAAACAGTTAGCTGATAAGAGGTAGCAAAAGTGATAAAGCTATAGTTTTGGACAGAATGGATCAATTTAGAAGGTAGATACGTCAAAAGAAAGCTCTTTTCATGTGCTTTTCGATTTTAAAATAAAATATATTAAAATTAATCTAATTACGATGCCGAAAAATTCAATTGAAAATCATGAAAATCTTATATATATGGCAATCGCTTATGCTTAACGTTGTTTTCATTTTTTTTTCGCCGTATTACTTTGTTTATGTTGCTTAATCGTTCGTTCAATCTCGTTCGAATGTGGTCAATGGGAACAAGTGACTCTCAACAAAAGCGCTCTCTTAGCGGCTCGGCATGAAACTATTCTCAGACTTTCGACCGATCGTCATGTCTTCTACCAATCAGAGAGCGAATCACGCGATGATTAGTCGAAACCCTGGAATTAGTTTCATGCCGAGCCGCTTAGAGAGCGCTCTCCTTGGGAGTCAAATCAAAAGCACAGAGTTTCCAGTATTTTAACCTCCTGGATCCCGACGGAGAAAAAAATGAATTATTGATAAAACAATGATTTATTCTTGATTAGGATGTGGTACTGATGTTAAATTATTTTTTTTAATTTTCTCCCACCATTGGTACCTTTGTTATGATATGTCCAGCCGGCTGGACATTTGGACCAAATCTGGTCCTAATCAAATAACAAATTTTAACTCTTATTTGAAATGTTAGAAATGTTCATTTCATAACTTTTTACGCTGAATATGAAAATTATGTTATTTTTTTGGATCAGAGCTCATATTTTTTGAAAATGATGTTTGTGGTCAAAAACAGCCAAAACAGGCCAAAATTATGATTTTCTTTTATCAGTACTGCTTTTCTTAGATGAGCGTGACAGCTTCGTTTCTTCAATGAAAATGTAGGTCATAATAATTAGATTTATTCTTCATAAACATTATACAGTGTACACTCCTGAAAGTCACAAGTAGCAACATTGTAGCTTATATGAGTCATAAAAATATATTTCTTCAAAATTTATTTATGAAAATACGAACTTGAAAACAATTTACGATAATAACAAAGAACTAATTATAAAATATAAAAAAGAAATCTCGTTCTAACTCTTAAGTATGGAATTGGAAAAAACATTCTCGTCCTGGAGCAATGCACAGGTACACATCACTGGTTTTTTATCGCAACCTTCATTACGACAACGCATGTAATCCTGTCTTCCAGTGCCACAGATGGGTAAATGCTCAGCTTCGGTTCTCCTAACATCTACATTGAGTATTGGAGTAATTGCAGATTTTTTTTTGTTGAGGTTCGTCATCCTCATCGTCATCTTCGTTAGGTTTTTCCTCATTCCTTTTAGAATATTGCGCCATCAGTTGATTATTTATTAATAGAATTAGGCACATAAAATCTCATTGAAATGAAGTGAAAACAAAATTTTTAAGAAAGATCAACTGATTTATCATTTTCAAATTTTTGAAATTTCGAATTGTTAACAGTAAAATCACAGACTCACATACAGACACAGAAGTTCACTTTGTTGAAACAGAAATGATAAACAATGACCGCAAGTTGCCAACATCACAAAATGAAAAATAATATGATCAGTTGATAGGAGGGAAAATGTTTGATCCATTTGTCCAGCCCGCTGGACATGGAATTTAAAATGAATTTACAACAAGACAAATCGAAATATTTGAAACTTCAATATACCATTTTGAAGCTCAGACTGTACACTTTTCAACAGCGATTGGATAAAATTTTTCATTTTTTTTTTTGTATGAGAATTTGCTTATATTTGTTGTAGAAGTCAATTTTTTTAGTCGTCCCTATGTCTGGCAACACTGATTTATGAACGCTGTTTCCTAGATGATTCTCAGACCCCAAACAAAAATTTCCCAACAAACTAGAGACATGTACAAGACCAATAAAATTTGTTTCATTTCGATGCGATTATTCTGTGGTCACAGGGAAAATCTAGAAAAGTGTCCAGCCGGCTGCACACCAGGCTCCAGGAGGCTATATGTAAAGTATTTGCTAAAAGTATTTGTAAGACTTCAAGCTACAACTTTTGTTTGAAAATTTTTTTAATTTGGCCCCCTACCTCCCCACAGTTTTTAATAATGTATTTTGAATAAGTGCGAATAAGTAATATTACTCAAAATTGGGGGGAAGGAGGGGTCCGATTGAAATTTTTGTTATAACCAAAATTATTCCTAGTACTTCAAGCTACAACTTTTGTTTGAAAATTTTTTCAATTGGACCCTTTCCCCTTCCCCCTTCAATTTTTAATTAGTATTTTGGGAGTGTTTTGCAAAATAAGTGTAGAGAGAGAGGCTCAATTGAAAAAATTTTCAAACAAAAGTTGTAACTTGAAGTTTTACTAATACTTTTGGTTATGACAAAAATTGCGATTGGACCCATCCCTCCCTCCAATTTTGTATAATCCAACTCATTCGAATACGTTATTGAAACCAGGGGGAAGGTAAGGGGTCCGATTGAAAAAAAATTTCAAACAAAAGTTGTAGCTTGAAGTACTAGGAATAATTTTGGTTATAACAAAAAATTTCAATCGGACCCCTCTTTCACCCAATTTTGAGTAATATTACTTTTTCACACTCATTCAAAATACATTATTAAAAACTGTGGAAAGGTAAGGGGCCAAATTAAAAAAATTTTCAAACAAAAGTTGTAGCTTGAAGTCTTACAAATACTTTTAGTTATTATAAAAATTTCGATTAGACCTCTTCTTCTCTTCC
The DNA here is from genome assembly GCA_959613365.1 of Balanococcus diminutus. Classification (NCBI taxonomy): domain Eukaryota; kingdom Metazoa; phylum Arthropoda; class Insecta; order Hemiptera; family Pseudococcidae; genus Balanococcus; species Balanococcus diminutus. Next base: position 28,968,413 of record OY390715.1, on the reverse strand, counting down.
AATTTTGAATATAAATATTATGTAGCACTGGACTTGGTAAAAAACTCATCGAAGGTCCTCCGCATGGATGTAAACAAAACTATCAAACTAGACGTTAGTGCGCTCCTATGGGAGTTCGTCATCTAGTTTTATAGCATACGTCTGTGGGTATACCGACCGTGTTATTCGAGAGACTCGGTAAAAACCGTTATCTTTGCTTGATGACTGATAACATAAGACTGAAAAATAAAATTTTTGTTTTAATCCCGCGTTTTGTTCCTTATCCTTATAATTTGGAATTTCGTGTAAAGATCTGAGAAGTTTTGCTGTTCATCTTGTAATAGAATGTGGACTTCATTTTCTACGTATTATTTGTTTAAATGTAGTAATAAGTGTTCATTTTTCAGTTATTTTGGTGAGTATTTTTACAATCCTTTTTCTTCACGTTATTCTAATCCATAAGCTTCAACTCTGTCTTGAACTTGTTACAAGGTTCAGAAGTTCTCGTTCTCCCTTGCTTGGGAGCTTTGAAGTAACCAAAACTGATATTACTACATTCACATTGTGAACATGAATTCCTCGATAGTGTAGCTACATACATTGTTTTTCAATCTTCGACCTAATTTAGATTCTGATACCTGGTGTTAACGATCTTCCCCCCTTGTCACTGCTACATGTGACAATTCTTTCAAAAACAGCTAAGATGTTGGAAACATTGAGATCTAAATCTGAAACAAATGGAACTTGGTTCATTGCTAAGGGCTAGTCTTTCTCTGTAGAATATTTTGGAAGGTGATCGATAGCTATTAGCTTGGGATTAGTAATCTAGAAATCAAAAAAATTTACAGAACGACACGACACCTAACCTAAGAGTGTTTTTAGTAAAATTCTTCTAAAAAACTTACATTATTTTTGGTTTTGATCAGTGTTGGAAGAGTGATTAGATTTTGAACTTTGAACTCCGACTCTTACTCCCAATTTCTTGTTTTCTTCAACCCTAGCTCCCACTCCTGCTCCACTCCTCACTTACATCAACACTTCACTCCAACTCCACTCCACTTCTGAGACTTTTCAACTCAAAACTCCCAACTTCACTCCGACTTACTCCCACTCCACTCCTCTTTTCGTGTTTTTCCAGTTTTTAAGGTGAAAATATCGATTTTTTTATTTTTTGTAAAATTTTGATTGACAATTCAGACAATTTGACATACAATTTTTGTAATTGCAACTTATAGGGCTAGTTGTACACTCGTCGGTTACGTTCCGTTTAGTTAAACGAGCTCTAACCGAGTTACGTGATCGGCTAAACCGGCCGATTTTGACCGTTTAAACCCCGGTTAACTTTAATTGGTGATTGTACAACTAGGCCATAATCTGAGATACCTGACAAATTATTGTATTGAGTAACAAGGTGAATTCGTAAATTATAAAATGGAAAAAAAAATTCATGTTATAAAGTAGGGCTGTTCGGATATCCGGTCCGAATCGGGGATTCGGAATCGGATTCGGCGTTTAAATGGAACCGGGTACTCGATTCCTACCCGGTTCTTGAAAATTTTCTGTTTTCTGAGTTTTCGATCAATTTTAGACAAAAAAAAAATTGTTATGAAAAAATAAAAAATTAGCCACATTTATGCAATTCGACAATTTGTCACGATTTTTTATGAATAAGATCGATTAAGATAACGGATTCGGGTACCCGGTTCCATAGCTAAAAATATCCAAATCCACGTACCCGGGTACTCGAACAGCCTTATCATAAAGTGAAAAAAAAGTGGGAGTTAAGAGTATTAAAATTTTTGGTACTCCCACTCCGCTCCTTACTCCATTTAGTTTTATAAAAATACTCCACTCCCTGGAGTGCTCATTCTTCTTCTGTGGAGTTTACTCTCACTCCTTGTAAAACTCCTTCGAAAAATTGCACTCCACTCCACTCCTTACTCCATTCCCACTCCACTCTTCCAACACTGGTTTTGATATATCATTTTGTGATACAGTTTTCGGTACTTCATTGTACTAGTTAAAAACTACTGATGAATCATAGAAATCAAATGTGTAGTATCTTGAAAACTGGTAGGAACTAGGAAGTATAATTTGCATAATGTTTCATGTTTTTGGTAATCCTTTTTTTTTTTTTTCAAAAAAGGTGTTCTAATTTCTATCACATAACCTGAGTATAACGTAGCAATTCTTAATTTTTTCATTCAATCCTTTCAAGCTTATCTAATCTTTATAGATAACAATTCGTTTGGTGGTTATTGGTTAACATCAAGATCACACAATAATTTACAATAGAACCCTCTGATCATGCATGATTCAATTTCAATTTCGATTCACGAATGAACGTGCAAGAGCTGTTGATTGCCTTCTAAGGTCTAAACTGAAAGAAGTACATAATACGAAAGCACCTTATTTTTCAGTTTTTTGAGTTCATACATTCGATTACCTAGTATCAGTATCTATAGGTAATATTGTATTTTAATTTGACAATTTTTGCAAAATCAAACAATTTCTTACCATTCGTACAAATTTTTTTTTCAAAGCATACAGTATAATGAATACAGTCATTTAACTACATTGTGTGAATTCTGAAGCTCTAAATTGCAAAATTTGATTTTTAGTGTTATTTTCTTCACTAAAATTTTATCAACGTTAGTTACCTACGAAAACAATAGAAAACACATTATTGTACCGGTGTACCCGTGCAAGCGCATTCCATCATGATTTGAGATTTTCCTTCGCTTTAGCCTACTTTAGGATTAATGAAAAGGAAAACCGGGTAAAACTCTAGTGTAATTTTGAAGTTAGATTCGTTTCTTGCGCAGGTTTTAATGACACCCTATATTTTTATTGATTTTCCGGACGAACCAGACGCGATGGCGGATTAATCTTTGATTGAGTAAAATATCCGTCTAAATAGCGTGTATTTATCGAAGAATAAAATCTCCACTTATTATAAATTCGTCGCAAGAATCAATTTCGATTAATAAACTAAAATAATTACAAATCACGTAATTAATTAGGCGAAAAAACATATCGCGCGTGATATATGGCAACACTGCGTGCAATAATTCAGCCGACGTCGAGCGGCGCAGTCTCTCGTTCGTAACCGTATGTTTGTATTGATTCGTGAAAAGGGAGTGTTGTCTCTAGCCTTTTGTACTTTAGAGTAGTTAGTTCTTTTGATTTTTGGTTTTTTCGTTTCCATTTACGTGTTTTTTTGTTTTTTATTTTTTGTTTGACACACAAGAGTTATTATTTGCGCTGTTTATCTAATAATACTAATCGAATCGACGTAATTCGGTATCCTTGTGAATCGTTTTGTAATTTTTGATTTCGCCGAACTGCTTCTCCAGTTACAAGCCGCGGTTTACGTCTATATGTTTTGATCGGTTGTTTCGTGTAACCCCGGTAAGCTCGACCGTATGCAATTATATTTATTGCTGCGTACAAATGCTTCAAGATTTCAATAACGTATCGTGATCATTACGTTTGTAGCGGACGACGACGACGAAATTGGAAAATAGCATTCGGTTACCCGAGCGAGTCCCCGCTTGCAAATCGTGATTAGTTGTATGTATTGATAGCATCGTCGTTCGAATTCGATCGGTCGTCGTAGTAAAAAAACACAGTGATAATAAAAATGATGCAGAACGGTATGGATATTTTACACCATCAAAATGGTTCGATTCAAGCGGCGTCGAATCAAGTGCACGGTCATACGTCGATTAACGAAAGTAAGACGAATTTGATCGTTAATTATTTACCTCAGACGATGACCCAAGAAGAAGTTCGATCGTTGTTCGCGTCGATAGGCGAAGTCGAAAGTTGTAAATTGATCCGAGATAAAGTTACTGGACAAAGTTTAGGATATAGTTTTGTTAATTTTCATCGCGTCGAAGATGCCGAAAAAGCTATCAATACGTTGAACGGATTACGTTTGCAGAATAAAACTATCAAAGTATCGTACGCACGACCTAGCAGCGAATCAATTAAAGGAGCCAACCTGTACGTTAGCGGATTACCAAAGAACATGACGCAGATGGAATTGGAATCGTTATTCGCGCCGTATGGCAGAATCATCACGTCGCGTATATTATGCGATACATTTCAGCCGTTCGTTGACCCGACCAGCGGAGTAACCGATCCGAGTAACCTATCTAAAGGGGTAGGCTTTATACGTTTCGATCAACGTATGGAAGCCGAACGAGCCATCCAAGCGTTGAACGGTACCATACCTAAAGGCTTCAACGAACCTATTACCGTCAAGTTCGCCAATAACCCAGGCAACAATAGTAAAGCAATTCCTACCTTAGCCGCATACCTAGCTCCGCAGATAGCCGGTCGTTTCGCCGGACCTATTCATCCGACCGGACGTTTCCGATACATTCCATTATCATCGTTGGCTGCCACGACGACCGCCGGTAAAACAATGCTCGCTATCAATAAAGGTCTCCAAAGATACTCTCCGTTAGCCAACGAAATTGTCCAAGAACCCGTCTTACCTGGTAACACCATCGCCGGCACTGGCTGGTGCATCTTCGTCTACAACCTAGCGCCGGAAACCGAAGAGAATACCCTATGGCAACTGTTCGGGCCCTTTGGAGCGGTACAAAGTGTCAAAGTTATCAAAGATTTGCAAACCAACAAATGTAAAGGATTCGGTTTCGTTACGATGACCAATTACGACGAAGCAGTTATTGCGATTCAATCGCTGAACGGATATACGTTGGGTAATCGTATACTTCAAGTTTCTTTTAAAACGAATAAAAATAAGGTGTAATGTTATCCACCTACTTTTACATTACCTTCTCCAGTATAGCTAATCTAGTCACGATTACGTTAGCAGTGTCCAGTGTATTACGACTGTGTCACCCAATTTAAGTACGATTTCAGATATATTGTAACTAATAGACTGAAAAACACTGAATATTGACGTAATTTTTATCTCCGATGATTTTGAATATGTCATTCTACTATATAATATTAGGAAGAAACCAGTTTTCTTTTCATTTCCAATTTAGGTTTTCTTAGTTTAATTTTTCCCTTTTTTATTTTTCGTTTAGTTTAATTTTTCCCTTTTTTTTTTCGTTTTTCCTTCGAGTTATTAGTTTTTTTCTTTTTTTAGTTGCAATAGATTTTTATTTTTTGTTTTCCATTCGTAGGTTTTTATTTATTTATTTATTTTCCCATACAGTATTTATTATTTTATGTTTTCATTCATTCGACATGACAGAACGACGTATTCAAAATTATATAATAAGTTATTGTTTTTTTTTATTTTACGAAGTAATTTGGTCTTTTCATTTACCTTTACTAGTCATTTGAAAGTCATTAAGTGTATAAGGGATTGAAATGTACGATTCAAACATATCTGCATGTAAAAAAAGTTACTCATTAGGCTACCGTTTATAATCGAATACCGAACCTAGTCAAAAAAAAAAAAAAATCTCGTTATCAATTTTCTAAAACTAGTCATCGAGGTAAAATTTATATCGTTAAAACGTTAATTTGTAAGCATGTTAGAATCTCATACAGAACCTCGTAATTCCACGCAATCCCATATATTTCTGGTTTAGCTAAATTAATACTGAATTTCGAATTTGTGATTTATAATCGTCCATAATGTTTGAATCGTGTTCGAAAAAATAAAAAAAATTTGTTCGTTGTGAATTTTCGTGACTGAGTGAAGTAAATTTAACGCGATACTTCAGACCGTAGAAACACGATTTTTCGCCGAGGCTTTTTAGGCTAAGCTTTTTCCACGTCGACTCGAGAGAAAATGCCGGAAAATGTAGACGCTCGGGAAGCAGCTTAGCCTATGTTTGTTTTAACAGGGTGCAAGTGCAGCTTCGGTTCGGGCTGCTTTAGCGTAGGCTAAAAATCATTTTTTGCGGAGGTGGCGCGTGCTGCGCATTGTGCATTCGTAATACGTATGTTATGCGCCGCCTGAACCGTAGCTAAAAGTTTGATGTTTGGTATGGCAAATTTGCGTCTGTTGCAGACTTTTTCGCAACTACGGAAGTATCTTTTTCGAGTCGAATTTTGATTTTTCTTTTCGCGAAGTTTTTGATATGAAATGTGAGAATGGGGAAATTATAAGTGAACATGGATTGATTTTGGTTTCGACTCGATAATGGTCAGAAATCGTTCGGTGTAATGTTACCACGTTATTTACGAATTTGTCAGCCTCCTTCTCCTTCCCTCTGCCCCTCATTATCGACCCGTTTCGTACTTACCTGTGTCGTACCAACATTTTTATCTCGACTATAGTTTTGAATTCAGATTGAAATTGAGTTGAATTCGAGTATTTTGACAAATTTTTACAGTGTCAAGGAGTTGTACATGTACGTTTATTAGCTTTGAAAAAAATTAGCATAATGATTTTAAAATTCCAGTAAATTTTCAAAATTTTTATTCGGTGTGTAATCTTCAAAATATGATATTTTTCGACTTTGATAATTAAAAAAAAAAAAAAAAAAAAAAAAAATTAATTTTGTAAAATTAGATAGATTTTTGAAATTTGGTGATTGGGAATTTTCCTACCCTAATTTTAGAAGTTGGATTCAGTTTTAATATTTTTTAATTTTAGGAAATCTTGAAAATTTAAAAAAAATTCTTGAATGGCACAAATTCAAAATTTTTGGAAAAATTTCAAAATTCGAAAAAAGTGGAATTTTTGTAACTCGAAAAATGTTGAGAAATTTTAAGACCTAAATAAATTTTTAAAACTCAACTAATTCCTCAAAAACAAATTAGAAGGTGGTACAAATTCAAAATTGAAAAATTTCAAAACTCGAAAAAAGTGGAATTTTTGTTACTTTTCAATTTTAATAAATTTTCAAACCTGGATCAATTTTTAAAATTCAACTAATAATTCTTCCAAAAATTCAAAAAATCAATTTGTCAATTTTTAAAGAATCTTTTCAAACGTTACAATTACATACCTACCTACTAATAAATTTTCTATTTTTAATTTTTTTTTCCAATTCAATTTTTTTTTCTTAAATTTCTGCAATGTAAAAAAATACATGTTTCTTGGAATGTTCACAAATCACACATTGAAATTTGGTGATTGAGAATTTTCCTACCCTATGTTAGAAGTTGGATTCATTTTTAACATTTTTTAATTTTAGTAAATCTTGAGAATTCAAAATTTTTTAAAAGGCACAAATTCAAAATTTTTGGAAAAATTTCAAAATTTGAAAAAAGTGGAATTTTTGTAACTTTTTAATTTTGATAAATTTTCAAACCTGGATCAACTTATTAAATTCAACTAATGATTCTTCCAAAAATTCAAAAAATCAATATTTGTAAACTTTGATAGATTTTCAAAATTTGGTCTTTTTAAATTTTGGTAAAGTTTTGAAATTTATTGAATCATTAAAATTTTGTAGTTTTCAACTTTAAATCAAAATTCTGTCAATTTTTCAGATTTTAATAAATTTTCAAAGTTAGATTTATTTTAGATGAAATTTCAATGATACATTCAAAAAAAAAAATATTTTAAAAGGTCAATTTGTAACGTTGGATACATTTTTAAAATTAGTGAAATATCAAAGTTTAGTAATTTTTACAGCTCGAAAATTTGAGGCAGATCTTTTCAATTTTAGGAAATCTTATTTTTTATTTTTTTGAAATTTTGTACCATTTCAAATTTTGAATAAAGCAGAATTCAAATTTTTAAAACTGAAACAATTTTTAAAATTCAGTTAATTCTTAAACAAAGTTTGAAAAACCGAGATTTTAAACTTGAAATAAAATTTCTTTCAAAATTTAATTTATTTTAAAAAGATTTTTCAATCAATTTTAAAAAGGACATTAATTTGTAACGTTTGACAGATTTAAAAAATTTTTTATAAATTGGATCCATTGCTAATTTTTTTAAATTTCACGAATCTTCGAAATTTGAACATTTTTCATTTTGAGCTAATTACAAAAACCCAGCGTTTATGGTTCTGAGATTTTGTTGGACATTCTGTTAACGAAAAAATCTAAAATATGAACCACGCAATGAAAAATATCATGAAAATTTTCACGAGAAAAACAAACGAAAAATGCTAACTCGAGTAAAAGAATTTATCAATTTTAAGACCACCGATAAAAAAATACATTTGTTTGAATTCCATTCTCTTAATTCCTCGATGTCATAAATCAGAAATTGGAATATACATTTTTAGATTCGCACATAAAGTTGAATTTATATTCAGGAAAGTACTCGTACTATGTAGAAAATTAATGACGGAAAATGTCGACCATAAAATTTTGTAAACTTTTTAAATAACGTTTAATACCAGTAAAAGCACGCGATCAAACCATTAAAAGGTTGTGAAAATCGTGTAATGAAATTTACTCGAATATTCATTCCTTTTCATATTCTTTTTGCTTCAAATGAAATGAAGAGGGATGTGGAGGAGGAGGTATTTCCATCGTTAATTAGTCAATGGATCGTGATGATGAGTTTACCTTTCTTATAGGTGTTTTTTATAAAGTTACGTCCATATACTCGGATGTTCATGTGCATTGTGCAATTGTACATGTGAGGTAATGCTTACCATTTCATTTTCCACAAATAGAGAAAATATGGGATTGCATGTGTGGATTACTTACCTTATTTAAGAGATTCTGGGTTGTTTTTGGAACGTTATATTTATTATAAGAATGTTGAGAAAATATATAGGTAGTTATTTGATTATATGCACGACTATAATTTATAATACCCAAACGAACCACCACCTTTATCAAAGATATAGGGTTCGTTGTTTTTTTTTCTTCAAAATTTATCTTCGAATGAGCCGGTGGCTTACACGTATTCAAATCAAAAAAATTGACCATTACGTAGTTTCAAAATTTTAACTTATATTTTCCATTTAAAAAATACCTAAATAAAAATAACAAGAGAGAGATAAAGAGACAGACAAAGAATATGACATAATGCAGGAAATCTATCGGCGCAGAAGTTCGCCTATCATTTCTGCTGCCATACAATTTAAATGTGTATCGTGTACAATCATTATTGTTGTGTAATCGACTATATATTTTTTGTATGTTTTTAAGAAATTTGAATTTGTTTAATTTTTTTCCTCTTTATAATTTTTTGCCAAATACTATACATTTAACACATTCCGCTGTTTGGAAGCCAAAGAATTGTTATGAAATTTATTGCGTGCGTGTGCGAGTGTGATATGTGTATATGTTTACGTATGTCTGTGTCTGTATTTTTTATGTATAAGAAATTTTATTATTAAATTAAATAATTATTGAACGATGAAAAAAAAGACATCGGTTAAGGAGGTAGTATGTTGATCGTCGAAGGGGAGGGGGATTAGAAGGCGCGTGCATTTTGGTGTACCATTTTATGATAAATGTGATGCTGTTTTCCAACACATTTTGTAGAAATTAAATTTTTTTAAATTCACAAGTTGACTGATTTTTAATATAATGTAATTTTTCCCCTTTTCGTAAAGAAATTGAATTTCATTTTTTTTTTCTCTCTTTTTTTTCTAAGTGAAGAAACGTAATGCGCTTCAATACGTGTGGATCTGCTCGATTGAAGCAGTCCATCGCGTAAGACCATAATGTTTTTGAGTGAAAGTATAGAAAGCTTTTGAGAGGGTACATTTAATCGCGAGAAGGAAAAAAAACGTATCATAGGATATTCGTACTTCATGCATTTATACGTGTTTTAATTAATTACTTGGAAAATTTGTAACGAATATTTTTTTTTTTTTTTGTAATCATGTATTTTTGATAATTATTTATACTACATAATAGTAGGATTTTACCAGGTATCATAATGATATGAAATTTATTTAATTTAAATACGGGCAGTGTAAGATTAATTTTCGCAACCTGACCAAGTCAATGGTGCGGTGATATTTTGATTTTTTCTTAGCTACGATGAAATAGGAAATCGTTAATTAGATGGGTTTTAAATAACGAATTGAATGGGAAATATTAGAAAGGAAGCAGTTGGAAACAGTTTTGGTTTTGGTATATTTTTAGTAGGAAAAAAGTATTAAATTATTTTTTATTTTTATTTGGTAAAAATTAAGCACAAATTACATAAATTTTCATTATTTTATGAAACCCTCACTTACATACTTGTAAAAAAAAAACCTTCAAAATAAATACAGGGCTCGGAAATAGAGACTAACTGATAATCATATTATTCATGATTTTTGAAATTGTCACCATCATAATTTTCGACCTTTTGGTCTTCTTATTGAGAATAACTGAAAAAATTTGTTTCAAAAAAAAAAAAAAAAAAAGAAAAGCTTGAAATTTTTAAACTTTTTTTTCAACTTGACCCCCAAAAAATTTTATTCATTTTTTTCTAAGGAAATTAAATATTTCAAAATTCCGTATTTGATTCAATCTCGAACAATTTACAATTTGGCCAATTTTTTCCTGTTTTGGGATTTTTATTCAAATTTTTAGTTGAAAAATTAAGTTCTATTTTATAAAAAAATTTCGATAAAAGTTAGGAAATAACTCTCAAATAATTTGATAAAAAAAATTGAATTTTATAAAAATTTTCTTGCAAAAAAATGACAGTTTTTCTCGAAAAAATTCAAAAGGTAATTTAAAAAAATCTTTCTAGGTATTTGTTTGTAAAAAAAAAAAGTAAAAAAAAATATTTGAAAAATAATTCTGGTCAGAAAACAATTTACAATAACTTTTAGAAATTTTCCAATATCAAAATCTTTTTAATCTTCAGAAAAAAAAATTGTAAAATCATTGAAAAATTTTCGATCCAAAACGTTTTAAAAAAATCCTCAAAAACGTGATGAAAATTTTCTTGATAAATTGACAAAAAACACGTTTTTTAAAAAAATTATCAACTTTCACTTTGAAAAACTGCCCCAAAAATTTATTCGATTTTTTTTTTTTTTTTTGAAAAATGAACATTTTAATTGTTTAAAGTGTAAAATACATTTTTTTTAAATCTCTTTTTTCGTCAAAATTTGTCATTTTGTGTCGAAATTGCCATTTTTGAATCAATTTAGTTATTATCATCATTAAAATCATTTCCGAGCACCGAGTGTACGATTTATGTCTCATTTAATTGGAAAGTTTTCTTACATTTTTCATGTATTTGGCGGACCCCCTCCCCTGAAAAATAATTTGAACGATCCATTTCACCGCACCTTTGGCGACAAGTACGTTTGACTTGTAAAATTGTTCCTGTTTTAAAAGTAAGAGTTAATCTTAGTATTCATGTTGATTTACGCGGGGAAAGCAAGACGGCATCGGCGATAAAGTGGGTGTTTTTTTCATTAGTCAAAAATTAATATTTAGGCAAAAAAAATGTCAAAATCGAAAAACATGCGCGACAGTAGTATATATCGTGTGTATACTGTAATGATCTCATATACGTTAAAATCTTAGTTGATAAATTTAAAAAAATGTAAAAAATCCTTTAAAAAGTTGCATGTAATGTTGAATTGTGTATACAACGAAAAAAAAAGTAAAGCTCGCACATGCCATATACATTTTACTCGAAAAATGTAAATTTACGCTGCTGGATGAAGTAAATTATTGTTTTTTTTTGTTTGTTTGAAACACATTTATATAGTTTCGTCTTCCATTTGTAATGAAACAAAAAAACCTTGAAATAAGATGTCATGTCTTCGATTTATGTAAGTGTAAAATCAATGAGTATGCTTCATGAGTGTTCATTGATTTAAAAAACATGGACGTTGTTTTTAACGTATATATTGTTATATTAACTCTGTGATATTTTCTATATATAAATGTATACCTTGATTACGTTGTTATAGAAAAAAAATTGAGTAAAATTTTCGATGAGGAGAACGATAAATAATCAATTCAACATTGATGCGACTTGGGCAAAAAAATTGTTTTACGAAGCACAACGTATTATGTAATTTTTAATGTTAAATATATACAAATGAAAAATAAGGATACACGTAATACGTATTCTTTTCCTCGATTTATGTCTGTGTATGAGTATGAGTGTGAGTTGGGTGTGTAGTAAGTGTACGTGAGTTATATATTTAATGCAATTACGTAGTTTGTAATATTTGTAAAAGTTACCATTTATAAAGAAAACTTTTATGTATAAAAAATTGGATAAAAATTTGTAAAAAATTTAATCATTTCGGTTTGCAAAGTTTCAATATTTTCGTTTGTTTAATTTTTTTCAATTATTTTATTTTGGTTTCGTGTAATTTTCATTTCGATTTTTTCCCTTATTTTGACCCTTCAGTTTGTGGTTTTTTAGATTTTCATTTCTTACCTTGAGAACTTTCCTCGTATTTTTATTGCAGAAGTTGTTCAAAGTGAAGCATGTGTACGGTGGTCGTGTCTGAGATAATGGTGTGCTGCTCAAATTTCCATCTTGACCCTCTCGTAGATTCTGTTTCTCTCTCAGGGCTTGTTGATTGGACTATTCTACTCGAAACACACTTATCTCGAATTACTAAATTTAGAGTAATATTTTTTATCCATTTTTTTTTTTTTTTTTTTTTTTTACCTTTGTGGGACGAATTTTGGTATCTTAATTAAACTTCGAGAGGCCTTTGGGATATATGTGGTATCACGAAAAGGGCACGTGTATCCGTTAAAAGCCAAGGACAATTTGTCGACACGGTTTTATTTACTTTCAAGTATAACACTACGGGCAATAGTCTGCAAATAAACCCTAAAAAGATTCAAATTAGCTAATTATCATTTTCATCTTAGGCACAAACTTGCCAAAATAAATTCCGGTAATTATTGGTTATCCGATAAAAAAAGAAGTTGAATTGGAATTTATTTACAAACTTTAGGCGTTCTTTTAATTTTTTTTCTTCGAGGGAAATGTAAAAAAAGAAACCAATTTCTTTGAAGTTGAAATTTTAATTGTGCTAAAAATTCATCTAAGCCTTAGGAGGAAGATTTTTTTGTGGAAAAGATGGAAAAACCCTTTATACCGAATTAACGCGTAATAAAACTTTTTAAAACTGGGAAACCGTTATATATAAAGGCCGAGAAAACTGCGAATCTTTGTAAAAAAAAAAAGTGAGAAAATTTGCTTACAGAAAGTTCAAAAACGTTGAAAAATAATAATTTATGTATTTCGAGTAAAAAAAATATAACTAAAATGAAAATATTTTACATAAATTGTTTCGTTGATGAAAAAATAGCTTAAAACAGCTGAAAAGTTGTGCAACTCCCCCCCCCCCCCCGGTCTTAACAGACGAATATCTTTTATCATTATTTCTTTCAAAAATTCGATTTTTTTTCCTATATTTTTTATCTCAGACCAAAAAAGAAGCTATTGAAAAAGATCTATTGGACGAAGGCAATTTTTAAATATTTTTCTGAAGAAATCCAAAAATACAATTAATTTTTTTACCCAATTTTTTTAGAAAAAAAATTAGTAATACCTACCTATTGTGTTTCATTTTTTTTCTAACTAACAAAAAATCGTCTATAAAAGGATTTTTTGTGAAGAAATATTTCAAAATTTTTCTGAAAAAATAATTGGAATTTCATAAAAAATTATTATTCACAAAAGGTCATCTAGAAATTTTTTTTGAAAGTAAATACACCAAAAATTTTCCTGAAAAATTCAGATACTTATTAAGGTATATTTATTTGTCTGAAAAAAATTAAAATCCTATCAAAATTTTTTAAAATAATTTTTGGGGAAAATCTTGAAATTTTTTCTACTAGGAATTTTCCAAAAATTTTCTTAAGGAAATTCAAAACCCCTATTAAAATATATTTTTGAAAATTGTATAAGAAATTTTCTTGAATTTTTGTTAAAAGTAGTATTTTTTCTTTTGATGATTTTTTGATAGAACTTTTAAAAAAATGATGAGATATTTTCTCTTTTAAGAAAAAAATGTGTAAAATTTTTTGCATTGGGGGGGGGGGGGTAATTTTGGTCAATAAGCTTCTTTTTCTTGAAAATATGGGTGATTTTGTAACTATTTTCCTTTAAAAAAAGGTCAATAAAATAACTAAAAAATAAAAAAAAATTGAAACTTGAGATATCAACACTCGTTCTCATTTTCTGATGATAAAAAAAGTACCCAAATTCCATCACAAGTGCCTTGAATATTTTTCAAAAAGAACTCCAGGGTATCGAATAATACGGGTTGAAAAAATTAACAATGGTTAGAGAAAAAACGAGACATTGTAATAGGCTCAGATCTACATACTTGGTTCGATCGAACCCCCTCTTTTGGACTAGTTTTGAATTGAAGGTCCTCGGATGTAATATCGGTGCTGTAAATCGCAACCCCTTTGATGGAAAAAACCTGTCATATAAATCGTCGCGTGCTAAGGGGTTACCAAACTGCTAACAAAAAGAAATGTCCGAAGAATAGAACATGAATTCGAAAGAAATATGTATTTTGAAATTTTATACAAAAAAATTGCTAGGTGAAATCGTTCGGAACACCATAGAGAGGCAGACTGGGTGAAGGGAAGTTGTCCTGGAATATTTTTCATTTGAATTATTACTCGTGTAGGAAAAAGTATCGAAATATACATACATAGAAGTAAATATAAAAAGAGAATACTTTGTCGTAGCGAAAAAAATATCATGGTCCATAAAAACGTCCTTGGTGGGTTACCGTGTGCGTCGATAAATTTCAATTTTACACCGCATAACGGTGGAATATTAAAGTCGGTGGAAAAATCACCTTGGAGTAGGTAAGCTTTTAACGTTTCAATACGCCCTTTTTTTTGTTGTGAAAATAACATGGCAGGAGGGTAGAAAAGTGTGACGTCGAATTGGCAATAATTACGACAAGGCTGTTTTACAGAGATATAAATCTGCTGAGGTAACTTTCATTTTCCGTCCATAAAAGTATACTTTGGCTGGGTATCTTTTGCAAAGGTCGGAATCTCTCGAGTACAGGAGCGTCTGAGTGATTGAAATTTACAACCTTTTTCTCATCTGCGACGAGTAAAGCCCCATAGCAGCACACCTTTTATTCAGACCATAACACCGAATGAGCTCACTCTTGGAATAAGGTCAGTCAACATTTTACGGTACATCTGGTTACTATTTCTAAAAACAAAATGATTTAAGCGATTTTTGTTTGAGTTTTTTTTTTTTTAGTCTTGAGCATAAGCTAATGGCCAAAATGAATTTTTCGATTATGATTTACTTTCGTGGAAAAGTCAAGCTTTAAAGTCGTCTAGGAACGACCAACCACTCATTTTCTATGTTTTTCAACCTTTGAAGTACTCAAAAAAGCGTAACGTACTTTGCAATAAATTTGCAACTTTGCTGATGAATTAGTGTATTTTTTTCAAAGGATAATTATTTTCGCCGCTAAGGCCTTTGAGTTGGAAAATCACGTTTTAGCACCTTTTTTTTTTTCGTTATAAATTTTTCACAAGATGGTGATTACAAAAAATTAAATTGTAAAGAAGGGTTAGAGGAACAGGAGGATATTCGTCGTAATTCCTCGCTGAAATGAGTTCCTTTATGTTGGCAAAAGACTAGGAATTTATTTATTGCGCTTGACGCATTGATGGGAGTATTAAAGTGGGTACTTTTTAATTTTAATTTTTTTTTCTGTTGTTGTGGCGATTTCCAAATGTAAACGATGGAATATCGAACAAACGACGTGTTTCGAAGCCAAGTGCTAATCTAGCCTTTTCCCCTATTTGTTTTTTTTTTAAATTTGTGTTCGATATACGTTCTAGGTGCAATATTTAAATTTTTTTCTTTCCCGGATATCCACATGTTGGTAGGCGGAATTTGAAGGAGATTGTTTTTATTTTATTTTTAATTTTAAATTTCCATGATTTTTAGCAAGTGTTTGTTTCTTATTTTTCGAGTCATTTTATAATTTAAGTAGTATTTTTTCCTTTTTGTTAATTATAAGCTTATGTTTAGTTTTAAAAGAAAGATGAGAAGCACAGAGAAAAAAAGAATAAATTTATTAGAAGGAAGGTTTATAAAAGCATGTTTTCTTTTTTTCTTCATCAAGAAATTTTTTTCGTTTGTTATTTATATTTTAATTATACTTTAGTAAACTTTAACGCACCTTATTATTACGATTATTTTATTTATTTCAGTCTCTGTTTGTACTTATTTTACGGCGGATTGTTTCTTAATTTTTTTCCTTTCTTTTGTTTGTGTGTTTGTCTTATTATTATCATTATTTAAATATTATTATTACTAGGTAGTCCTTTTTTCCTTTTTTCGCTAGTCGACAAATTTTTGTCATTTTTTTTTTAATTTTTCCATTATTTGTGTACACTCGAGTACGGTTTTGCAGCTTGGCATGTTCGCTTTTATGTCAGCTTATAATATTTTTTCCTCTCTTTATTAGTGGTTTATGTATTTATTTATTTCTATTAAACCAGAATCTGTAATAATATACAGGAAAGGTGTTTTTTTCATTATTATATAATTTGTTTAATTATATTTCAGTGGTATTTGATTTCTTTATTTAATTATTTGTCTTATATTTTTAAAAGCTTTTTTCATTCATTTGTCTTGATTATATGATTAAACGATTTTCAAAATTTTTACAGTATTTTTTATTCCTCTCGAGAGCGTTTGTTTTTGATTGGATGGAATGTGATTTCATCGAAGGTTGGTGATATTTAATATGTGCATGTCGAGGTGACAAAAAAAGTACAAAACAACGTTCAAGAAATTTTCTTCGGTGTAGCTCGATTTTTTCTGGAAGGGATGGACTGATTTTTTTTGTCGAATGTGAGAATAATTTTTTCCATCCAAAAAATTCAAAAATTTCTTTACTCGACATTTTTTTCATTTTCTAAAAAAATTGTTTATTAAGGAATTTTTCTATTTCAAAAAACATGAAAGTTTTTTCATCAAAATAACTCGTGGCATCAAATTAGATAGGATTTTTTCTTGAAAAAATTAAATGACTTTTTCCTTCAAGGATTGAAAAAAAAAATAATTACCTACAGATATTGTTTCTCAATAAATGTACCGCATTTTTTCTCCAACAAAAATTGAATTTTAAGAAATTTTTCTGTCAAAAAGTTGAAAGAATTTCTTTTTGCGAAAGAATGACGTAGATGACTGACAAATGCTGCTCAAGTTGATTGAACAATATTATTTTGCACACTCGTGGGAAACAGTAGGAGAAAGAGACTTGTAGAATAATGAGGGATGTTTTCCAGGAACCAGGTGAGATGGCGAAGCCGGCGAAAGTAGATGACGGACGCGCGACTAGACACAAACAATAGGAGTGCGGTTTCTAAGATTTTTTTTTTTCAAAAAAAAAGTTTTTTATCCTGCTTCTAAAAATTGAGTTTATTTTCCTATAAAAATTGATATTTTGCCCTAAAAAAAAAAATCACACTAAAAAGTTTAGAGTCTTTTTCACGGAAAAAAATGAAATTTTTTTGCTCTCAAACCAGTAAGAAATCGTTTTACCTGCTTACTATAAAAAAAAAAAATTGAAAAAAAAATCTTACAAAAGTTTGGAGACATTTTCCTTTGAGTATAAGAAATTTCATTCTATTTCTTTTTCATTTTTTTAAATTGAATCTTTTTTACAAAATTTGTAAAATTTGAATTTCTTTATTTCAAAAAATTGATTGCTTCCAAAACGTGAAAAAATTTTCCCGAAAACATTGAAACCATTTTTTTACTGAGTGCCAAAAATCGAGACTTTTTAAAATTCCAAATCGAAAAATATTTTCACTTCCAAAAATTTGAATTGAAAGACCTTTTCAAAACAATTGACACAAAACCATTAGGTTAGCTAACTTCAAAAAAAAAAATCCTCTAATAAAAATTAAAATTGAGATTTTTTAATTTAGGGATTTTCCCCCTTGAATGATTGAAATTGTTTTCAACTCCAAAAATCGAGTTTTTTTGTTCTGTAAAAAATTTGAAAAAAAATCATTCGAAAAGATCAAGAAATTTTATATGTGGTTAGAAATTGAAAAAAACTAGACACCTGCGCTGTGTGCGTAGCTTTTGATTTCTAAAATTAAAGTACCTAGATGAAATTTGCAACAAAAGTAGGTTATATTAATTCTTCTATACTGTTCACTTTTGCTTTTGTTACATTCGCACTAAATGACTGAATATTTTTACTATAATAAAACATACGAAAGCCTATTTCAAAGGCTGAAAACTTATTTACAAAATAATGACAAGTCTACTTCGATGACTACAGTAAATCTTCAATTAAATGTTGTCTATTTTTTTGAAATAATTTATCTATTAAAATTTCTCATTTAAAAAAAATTATCTGCAAATTTCTCAGATCTTGCTTGCTTGTATGTACGTGCTAGTTGCTCAAATTCTTTTTTCATTTTCTAGTTGATTTCAAGTTTTGCTATTTTTTTCAAGTCATAATTTTTTTTAAAAACCATCAAGTGTAGGTAAAGTATTTCAGTTGAGTACTCAATTTTTAAAAATTTGTCAGTTTTTGAAGTTTTAGGATTTTATTCTTGTTGTTGTTACATTCAAATTTTTCCAATTTATTTAAGAAAATCAGTTTTGCAAAAGTTTGCATGTTTTTCAAATTTTGTCAACCTTTTCAATTTTACACCTTTCAGCAATAGGTATTTTAAATTCATTATTTTTTCAAGTAGGTAGGTATTTAAATTTTTTTTAAATAATCAAATTCAAATTTGATCAATTATTGTCACTTATTTTAAATTTTTTTCTACTACCAGTGCCAACTAAGTTTTTGTTTATCGAAATCCACCATTTTTCAAATTTTCATGTTTCCTACAATAACCAAATTTATTAAATCTTCTAGTTTTTCTGAGATAGGAATACTGTTTCATAAAATTAAAATTTAATTGCATTCATATCTATAAAGATTCTGCAAGTTCGGCAGGAATTTTCTACCTGCTTCTTGGCGTTGGCTGCAATTTAATATCCGAATTACTTTTTCTATTTTTATTCATTTTTTTTTTTACAATCATTTGAAATTATTCACAAATTCATCATCCTCGTTATAAAATCATGGCAAGCCTGCTTCGTTGACTGCAATATTATTTGTACTTCGTTACAAAATTATGGCAAGCCTGCATCGTTGGCTGCAATATTATTCGTACTTCGTTACGAAATTATGGCAAGCCTGGCTTCGTTGGCTGCAATTTATCGTACTTCGTTATGAAATTATAGCAAGCCTACTTCGTTGCCTGTAATAAAAATGAAAACAATGAGAAAAAAACACTAAAAAAAATTCAAAAAACCAAATCAAAAATCAAGAGAGAAAATCGAAAAATTGGAAAAATGTAAGAAGCACACTAATAGATGCTTAAAATGCAAAAAATGAAAGCAAAAATCGAGGGCCAAAGTTTGAATAGACTGAAAAAATTAGCGAATAAACAAAATGGGAAATCCAAAAAGCACAAGGAAAAACATAGAGAAATAAAAAAAAGCTCACTAGTACTTAAATGAAATTCAAAAAAAAATCAAAACAAAAAATTGAATGCAAAAAAATCGCGAGGACAAAATTTGAACACACTGAAAGAATTTAGAAGTATGTATTAAAAAAATTGGAAATTTAAAAAAGCACACTGGATAAAATAGAGAAACGAAAAAAGCTCACTAATGAATAAAATTCAAAGAAGAAGCAAAAATTGAAAGCAAAAATCGAAGTAAAAAATCGCGAGACCAAACTTTGAACACATTAAAAGAATCTGCATATAAAAAGATTATCAAAATGAAAAATAAAAATATATCAAAATTCTTACCGGGTTAATTAATACTGCAACCACAAACAAAATTTAATCAATTTAAACAAAATCAAACAGAAAAACAACCGCGCAAACACGAAACAAATTCAATTGAATAACTTGAGGTCCTAAACTGACCTGACACTCTTCGTCGTCAAAAACCATACTGGATAAAAAAAATAATGACCCAGCCCAACGTGTCCCCCACCAACATCGCATAGTCACACCACCTCCCCATTCACTCAAACTGAAAACTAGATCGACCATATTGTTCGATTTTGAATATTTAAAATTTATTGCCCTAAGCAAATTTACCACCTGCTGTGCTGATACCGCCTGCTGAGCCCTAGTGTTACTTCTAGGTATTTAATTTTTGCATTTTTTGAAATTTTGTAGGGTGTCGCCCACTTGGGTTTTTGGAAATATGGTAACCTCTGTTGACCCCAAAAAATCATTAATTCATTAGTTTCGTGACAATACATTTCAATTTTCAACTTCTCGACAGAAATGCTCGTCTTTTGTTCAGACATGAAAGAAGCAAAAACCATTCCAAGAAAACTATATCGAATAAATTACGATTTGAAAAAATTCATTGAGATCGCCACATACTCTACCAGCGTCTATTCAATAAACATTTGTTCGTGTATCGACTTTCTTCGTTTTCATTTGTATTTATTGGTGCTGTCTTTGGTATTTTCTACGGTGTCTCGTCATTCGGCTGCTCCCCTGTACTCTCGTCCTTGCTCGTTCTTTTCCTCGAGTAAAGCCAGATTAGAATTGGACTAGCTCGTTACCACGACATTC
Source organism: Balanococcus diminutus (assembly GCA_959613365.1). Taxonomy (NCBI): domain Eukaryota; kingdom Metazoa; phylum Arthropoda; class Insecta; order Hemiptera; family Pseudococcidae; genus Balanococcus; species Balanococcus diminutus. The sequence goes on along the minus strand of OY390715.1, from coordinate 28,947,971 downwards.
ATCATTCTGTAGGGATGCGGTGATCCTGTATCGATCCGGTATTGATACTTAATTGGATCACTGATCCGGATCATTAGGATCATGATACTTTTTACTATCGAAAAAGGCATAAACAAAAAGCCAAAAACACTCAAAAATTGTGTAAAGTTTTAAAAATTTTTAGCGACCCTAGCGAGAGTGGCTAAATCCACAACCAGTAATCACGAAAATGAACGAACGAGAATTCATCTCATATTCTTGTTTCTTTGAAAACTCGTTGTCGTGGTTGTATTTGATTTGTCATTTGCAAAGTAGACTTTGTCGAAATTGATTTTTAATCTAAATTTTTACTAATTTTACATAAAAGATTTTCTCAAATTTTTCATCGAGATTTTTCCACCAAGTTTAATTTAATAAAAATATTAAAAATTTTCCAGGTTTTTTATTTTTTTAAATTTTTCATTTTTTTCCCATTTTCAATTTTCATTCAATTTTTGAAAAAAAAATTATTGAAAAAATTATTTATCATTCATCAAATAATTTATTCATATTTTTCCTCAAATTTTTCATTAATTTTTTTCTGTTTGTCGTTTAAAAGTTGAAACTTTTTTTAAATTTTTCAATTTTTTCATTCAAACTCAAACTTTCCAATAATTTTTACATCAAAATGCAACTAATCATCATATTTTTTCAAATTCATTTTTTGAAATTTTTAAAATGAATTTTGTAATTAAATTTATTTTTGAAATTTTCATTTGGATTTTTAAAGATTTTTCATAAAATTTTCTCATCATAATGCTTCTAAATCTCTCTCTACCATATTTTTTCAAATTTTTCTTTTGAATTTTTTTCTCAAGTAAATTTTTTATCAAGTTTATTTCTGAGTTTTTTATCTAAATTTTTTCCAACCTTTTTTACTGTTTTTTTTTTTCAGGAAAATAATTGTTTATCATCCCCCTTCATTTTCCAATAAAACTGTCAATTGATTTCATTCTCAAATTGGCCATCAAAATGTTCTTATTTCATCTCCCAACTGATAATTTAACTTCTCATTCGAATTTTTCTAATAATTTTTATCAACATTTGTCTTCTAATTAAGTAATTTCTATTTTTTTTTCAAGTAAATTCCAATTTTTCTTCAAAAAATTTTTTTCTATTTTTTTTTCTTCAAATTTACTGAAATTTTAAATTAATTTTTTCAAGTACCTAAATTGAAAATTGAGTAAGTACTTAATTACTCATTGACTTGTTGAAAAAAAAATTAAACAATTAAAACATAAAAAATGATAAATACTGCATTTTACCTAAAATGAAAAACATTTTAAGTACACAATTTTGTGAAAGAATATAGATTTATTTTGTTTTAAATAAAACATCAAAGTTTTCAGAGAAAAACAGCTTGCAAAAAATTTGTTTGAACTTTGAAAAAAAAACTTGTACAAAAATAAAAAAGATGGACAAAAAAGAACCACATCGCCCTTACAATGTGATTACTTATTGTGGATTTAGCCACTCCCGATCCTAGCGGATTAAAAAAGAACACCAGGATCAATAAGGGATCATGATACTTTGATACCTTACTGATCCCGGATCGCGATACGGATCGTTGATATTTTCGGATTGTCGCATCCCTGACTTTCTTCGAAGCTCCTATGGGTTAGCTATGTGACTAATGTCGGTGTAAAATTGTAATATTGGTCGATATTGAACGTCATTTTAACCTGTTTATCAAATAGTGTGTAAAACATCTCGCGGAAAATACTCTGGTAATCAAAATCCTGCGTGAAATTTCATTGTTAATCGAGTAAGTAAGTGTTTAGAATATTGCTCAGGTTATAACTTTACCATTTTTATTGTGTTTACTAAAAGGTAAAGGCCACAAGCTGGTCACTTCCATGTAATTAATCATCGTCGTAACGTATTGCCGACAAACCGAAATGCATATTAATTATAAACAGAAGGGTCGAGAAATAGCTTGGATATCGAATATAAAGCATCTGGTTAATTATTTCTTTCACGCGATCATTATTCGTAAAATGGAAATGCTTGTTATATGGCGAGTGGAATTTTATTTCAGGTTACTGAAACAGGCCCGTAGTCAGGTGGGGGCTAGAGGGGGCTTAGCCCCCTCTAGCGTCAGATTGAGCCCCCTCTAACAAAATTTCTTCAATAAGAAAATTTCAGGCTAAACCTACACATACTTTTTGCATTATTCCAAAAATACTTCTTTTTCGTCAAAAATCTTATGTTTTTCAAAATTTTTTCCCTCGCTTCGCTCGGGCAGTATCCTTTTCCTTCATTCTCTTCAAGAATAGAATATTTTTCAAATTTTTCGCCCTCGCTTCGCTCGGGCAATATCTTCTTTTCCACTTTTTATGATGTTAATAGTATGAGTTGGAAAATTTCAGTAATTCAAGTTGGCATTTTCAATGATTTTGCCACCCCTTCCCCCAAGAAAAATCGCTTCGGTTCGTCTCTGTATTAAACAGTTGAAAAAGTATATTTTGTGCCTTGTACGAGTTTTTCACCCATTTTTCAATTTTTACCGAAAATGCTAAATTTTCCAAAAAAAAAAGTTCCAGCCCCCTCAAATATTTGGCCAGTCCCCTCTATAATCTGACTCTGACTACGGGCCTGTACTGAAAATATCTAATGGATTATAATGGAAATTATTGTAAACATACTTATTAGGTAACTGCCTTTTTTATAAAAAGTAGAATGCTGATCAAAGGTAATCAGCTCACTTCTGGACGTTTTGGTTTCTCAAAAATTAGGTAGTTGATTTTTTGAAGGGGAAAAAAACTGAAATGTAGGTAAGTTGAAGCACTCTTCTTCAGCTGATTGTTATCACTTGGCATTATGTCTTGAATGGTGTTGCTTGAACAGTTTTGGTTACATTAGTACTGATAAGAGTAGAAAATTGAAATTATTAATTCATTTATTTTATTCGTCGCTGATTTCTCAAATAAAATTACAGTTCAGGTACACTCGAATCAGAATGTGTTATTTTACGTTGTGAATATCCCATTTACTCATATTATTGTTCTATATTATTATGTTACAGTTCGATTATTCTAGTCAATATGGAAGTTAACTCCGAAGTAGTTGCTGATAATTCTTCGTCAATGCAGGAAAAACTCGTACCGATGGAAAGTGCTTGGAAGTGCTTCTGTTCGGACCCTGGTCAAGCTAAATCATCTCCTCAAAATGAGAGTATCTCGAGATGTATGGTTTCCTCTCTCCAATCGACGAATATTCTAATATCCTTATCCATCAACTCGGGCTCTTTTACAGAAGAGCTTGCGTTCGATAGCGACGTTTTACAATGGATGATGATAAATCTGCTCAACGGTAACATCTCGTTCGAAGGTAAAAAAGAAATCATAAATTTATTGAACAAACACCGTCAACTTCATCCGGGTTGTTGCTCGTCTTTAAATGAGATGTACCGAACTTTCATTATCAAACCAATGACGGAATTCAACGGTAAAACCATTTTGGAAAAAATCCTCCAAGATATCGAAGATACGTTGCTGAAAGATGACAAGTCCTGTGTGAACGTTAGAATGTCTCGAGCGTCCAGACGAAAGAAGAAATCCGATGATATCTACAATGAAGAAGATTTACAAAATATGAGTAGACGAAGTACGAACAGAAGTCGAATTAGTACGATCGAAGAAGTTTCTGACGTCGACGAAGATGCTGAAAAAAATCCTTACTTTCGATTTGCTGCTTTGAACTTCATCGTCGAAATCATTTCGCACGAGTTTTACTCCAGATGCTACCAAAGTGAGAATAAAGACGCTCCTAAGAAATCGATTGCCGGTGAGATTTTCTTGCAATTTGAAGACTCCGAGGTTACCTTGAATGAAGACATCGTATGCCGAATTTTGGACTTATACCATTGCGACGTTACCGACGTGTTCAGCCGAAAATCATTGGAAGCTATTATCGAACTGATTTCAAACCTGTGCCTGTTTTCCGATTCGGGCAGCTTGGTCGTGACCAAAGATATTACCTGTGCTAAGGATTACAAACTGGCGCAACTATTTTGCCAGTATTTTATTCAGAATGTATTTAAACGAGCGTCACCTGTCGAAATGAATAATATTTTGAAGGATGTCAGACCCGAATGGCTGCGGCTTAATTGCGCCCTTAATTGTTTAAAGAGATACGGATCTTATAAAACGCTGTCGTTGATCGTCGACAAACTCGGCGAAGTAGTATATGGCGAAAATTCAGGTACGTAGTGCTCTTCTTACATAAAATCTAACGCGCAAGTCATTTAATTTCTCGTAACGTGCTTCTGTGTAGGCGTTTATTCTTCTTTTTTTTCCTCCAAAAAGCCGATCTGTTGATCACTTGTTACCCTCTCGACTCAATTCGAGCCCAGACGCTGTACGACGTATTGTTTCAAAGCTTTTTAGCAGTCTGTGCTCGGAATTCGTAACGTTTCTCCTTACAAACTTTACCAACTAAAGATATCCGGAAATATGGACCGTCTTGTATTCGTAAGCAATAAGCATGTTATAGAGATATATCTACGAGTACTTTGAAAGATATTTTGCTGCTTTATGAAACGTTAAATGAGTATTTTCTCTAGAAAGCCTTTTGTTTTCACCAAATCCAGATGAATTTGCCAGTAATTTCTCGTTTTAATTTTCAAAACGTTATTAATCTTTCAAATATTTAGCTTCGAAATGAACATTTGCTCATCAAAAACCTATCTACCTATTTATATTTCTAAAGTTGAGCTTTTTTTCGACTGTTAAGCATCTAGCCTATGTTGGATTATTGGCTATAAATTCACGAGTAATTTTTGTAGCCAAGTTCTTTCGTAGGTTTATATCGGTCATATTTTCAGTATCGTTTCTTAAATCGTCTTGGGAATTGAAAGTGCCTATAAATATATTTTGCTTCGCTACTAAAAATATTGGTAAAAATTTATCTCTGGTTGTGCCTCCGCCCCCCCCCCCCCAATTAAGTATTAAGAGTTACCTATCGAAATTGTTTCGTAAATGGATGTAGGCCTACGTTCTTTTCTTCTCACTTGGATAAAATAATTTTCAAATTAATATTCTATTTTAATCAATTTTAATAGGCAAACATTCGTAAAGCTTTGAAAAAATCCAGGTTAATCCCTCGATAACTCAGATTTTTTCTCCGTTACTTTTTCATGGTTCAACTACAGCTGTTTTTTGTTTTTTTTTGGTGAAATTTTACGTTGTTTGATACGTGAACCCCTAAATAAAATGGGAATAAAACTATGAAGCGAACATTAGCGTTCATAAAATACCAAGTAAGCTGATAAGTTCGACATCGAGCTGAAGTAAATTGATTGAAAAGTTGTCTAGTGCGGAATTTGAGCTTTTCAAGTGTCTCGACAGTACCAAGATCATCCTTTAGTGGGAAATTTTCCGCTACATCAAGTGTATTTTGATGATAAAAAGTAGAAATAGTATCTTATTTTCGTCCTTTGGGATTCACTCTTTAGTCGTCCTCCATGTTTGAAGATGTCTACATGGTTTCATTTTCATTTTATATAAGAAATTAATTGTACGAAGAAAAACAATGTTTTTTCATGTGCTAGATGGGCAATTTAATAATAGCTCGGGTGCTCGAACTATAAGAACAATTTTAAAAGTGAAGCAAGCTATACTTGAAAAGCTATGAAAATTCAAAAATTAAATCCACACTACCGAAGTATTGAAATCACAATTTTTTGGCTAAAATTCTACAATTTTTTTATAGAAAAAAATCTGATTCTGAATGTTCCTAAAATGAAAAACATGTTATTTTTTCAAGTAGGTAACAAATTTCTCTATTTTTTTTTTAAATTTATTTGAAATACCACTTTGTTTATTTCAGAGAAAAAGCAAAAATTTTTTTTAGTAAAAATATTTCTCAAGTTTTTGAAAAAAAATATTGGATTTTTTAGGAATAAAAAATGTTTCATTTTTTTAGAATTAGCACAAAAAGATGAAGAAAAAAAATGGTGTAATATTTCTTTTATAAGAAAAAATCTTATTGTTGAAATCAAAAATATCTCATTCTTTTATTACAAAATCTCTCAATTTATTGGATTTTTTCTTTATTTAAAATAAATTCTTAAAATGATTTTCTGAATTTTCTTGTAATAAAAGGTATTAATTTAATTTGAACATAAAAAATTTTTCATTTTGAAAAAAAAATTCTTTTGAAGAAAAAATTTTTGGACTAAAAAATACCTATTTCATTTTCCTAAATGAAAAGGTTGACCATAGGTAACAAAAATTCCATTTTTTCTTTTTTGAAAAAATATGCTTAGATTTATTTTCGAACTTTTTAATTTTTGGAGGAAAGTAGGTATTACCTTATTCCTTAATTTCTGAAGGAATTGTTTTAAAATTTCGTGTATTAAAATTCTCTTGAGTTAGTAAATATGTCTGAATCGTTTTTAGAAAAGAAAAACGCTTAAAATCGTTTTCAAAGAAAAAAATATTTTATTCTTGAAATAAGTCAATAGTTTTTTTTCAAAGAAAATTTTTCATTTTATTTCTGTAAAAAAAAAAAAAAAAAAAAAACGTATTTCTCAAATTGTTGAAAAAATTTTTATGAATTTTCTTGCCATTTTCTTGGTATTAAAAATATTTCAATTTTTCATTTTTTTTGTCTCAGCAAAGTAATTTTTTTGAATAAAAATCTGTTTTGTTGTTGTTGTTGTTTAAAAAGAAATTCAAAAAATCTGTATAATTCTTGAAATGATTTTTTTTTTAAAAACATCATTTTAGAAAAAAAATTCGGAATCATCTTGGGATTGGAAATATCTCGATTTTTTGAAGGAAAAATCTGTTGTTTTTTTAAAAAAAAATTGTTTGTTTGTTTTTTTTCGAAGGAATCTTTCGATTTTGAAAAAAAAAAATCTGAATATTCTTGAAATACCTAATTAATTCTTTTTTCGAAGGAGATATATATTTCAATTTTTTTAATCATTTTTTTTTCAACTTTTTCGTTAAAAAAAATATATTAATTTTTTTTTTAATGGAAATATTTTTCAAATTTTTGAAGAAGAATACTGATCGGTAGGTATAATTTTTTAGAGAATGAATTTTTTGAATTTTTCTGAAGTGTAAGAAATTCTTTATCCATAGAAAAAAAAAAAAAAAAAAAAAAAAAAAAAACTTGAAAAGAAAAAAAATCTATTTTGTCTCAGTTTTTAGAGAAAATATGTATCTCAATATTTTTAATGGAAAAAAATTGAAGCAGAAATATCTTTCATATCTTTCAATTTTTTGGCGTATTTTTTTCAGATGAAATCATTATCGCATTTAAAACATAAAATATAATTGAACACCCCCCCCCCCCCCCGGGTGCTGCACTCAAGGAAGTTTTAAGTTATCGACTCTGCTCATGTGTGCTTGCAGGACGTATATTTTTATAACCTTTGAATTTATTTCGAGAAACTTTCGTGATAATAAGATGAGAACTCTTCAAAAAGCACCCTCTGTTCTATTCTTCGACCTTAATTGATTTTTTTCTCCTCTCTTCGTTCAAAAATGACAGTAACCTCGTATCGAGAAAAGAAAAAGAGGGTGGTGGTATGAGAAAAAGACTTAGACCGTTCGTTTTTGTCAATAGCTAAATTTTTTATAATCAAATTGAGAAATAATCGAATCGACGAAAGTGTCAAAAACGATTAAATTTGAAAAATGAAAACATAATTTTGTTTTTAATTATAAAGTTTGGAAGCTTTTGTGTAAATTATGCCTTCGTGATTATTTTGCTCGAGTAGGTCTAGATATTTCTAAATGAGTATAAATGTTCGTCTACCATCACTATTGATAGGTATAATAATTACTAAATTGATAATACCTACCTATATTGTCAAAATGAACCCTATCTCTTCGAAATGTTGTCCGGTGGAAAAAAAATTCATTTCGAAAAGGAAACCAAGCGAAAAATCGCGAAAAGTAATTTCAATGACGTTCGCATATGTACGTCGTTGAGATGAGATTTTTCTTTTCATCTTGGAAATTCTTCCTTCTTCAGCAATCTTTTTCCATAGAAAAATAAGCGTCGTTCTCACACAACCTATCCATCTATTTTTCATGTTATTTCATTTTTCACAAGAGACGAAAAAAACAACATTTAAAAAAAAAATTCAATTGAAATGCTAAATATGAGTATCTATAAGTGAACCAAATAGCGTACAACTTCGTCTCATATTTTTATATAAATTCGAGTTATTTTTATAATAAAACTGAAACGTGAATCTTGATAATACGAGTACATATTTTTCAAAAAGTTTTCAAACAAGATTTTCGTATAACTGAGAAAAAACAGGTCATGTTTAACCCTATGAGATTGGTACAGAATATATCGTTAAAATGAACGAAGCCTGAAGCGTCTGCACCGTCGTTTCCACGCTTCCAAAGGAACTAATTATATCGCACATGTTTTCTCGACATCTATGTAATTATTAACTGGAATGGAAAAATCGATCGCGTTGGAAAAATATAATGAATTTTTTATCCCGGACGTTGATGCAGTGTTTACTATGAAAGTGTCGCCATGGTCAGCTGGCTCGAACCGGCCGAAATGTTGGCTAGCACTGAAACACGCGTCAACGAACTCTCCCTTTTTTTATTTAAGACAATGCAAATTTCAAAAGGAAGGGTCTGGGGTGAATGAATCGCCAAACGAGGGGAATAGTCACGTTGAATTCGTACTATCGAACGTGACCATCGCGTTGCAACTTGGTGAATGAATGTAGAAAAAAATGCACCCTGACGTATCAATTTTTCACCTTTTTGAAGACTATTTTGAAAACTTTCGTCGATTTTTGGTCATACTTGCTAGATAAACTCGTCAGCTTTGGTAATCCTGTGAATGGAATGATCTATGTAGGGACGTTGCAAGTGATGAGGGGATATTGCGAAATGACGTCATCGATTGTAATTCGAAAAACTGATAAATGTTCTGAGTCAGTTGTGTTTCTTCATTAGTCTCCTTATACACGCTTAAACCAACCCCATAAAAACAAGATAAAATCTCAACCTATGAATTCCAAACTTTTTCACATATTTTTGCGAATACTCCATTATTTTTGTAGGCTAATGTTGTAGGGACAGTAGAGTAGTATTAATTTTTTAAATAAATATTATCGCCTATATTATTAATGTAACCAAGTATTAACAATATTATTCTAATGATTTTCAATTTTGCCTTCTTTCAGATCCCAATTCAACCGATGAGAAAAATTTCAAGAAAATTTTCCAGCGGCTTACCGAAGACACCGCTTTAATTTTGTTAAATTTGTTTAATTCTTTTTCGGTCGTTTACAATTTGAGAGAGGGAAAAAAAGAAAGCTATGGTGGCATAAACGAAATTTACACGAATTATATAAAATTTAAAAAAATACTCGAAAAAATAAAACTCATCGATAAATGTCCCGAATATATTATAATTTTATTGTATGTTTAAAATTTCTTATCTGTTTTCCTTCCTTTGAAATTTGAATCTCGAAATTTTAAGACGTATTACCTAATTATACTTATACCTTGTTTTTTATTATTACCTATTTTGAATGATTTTTTATCGTATTAAAATGTTTTTCGCTGACATTTCATTTTTCTGTTTTACTTATCGATACCTACATGTGTCAATGTGATTTGTAAAAATGAAAATTGTTTTCGTGTTATTTTCATTGTTTTCAGTTTATTTATCGAAATCTTTGATACCTACAAGTTTCGCTCACCGTATAGACGTATAGTGTTTCATCTTCAGCTTAAAATAGCCTTTCACTAGTCATTGCATAATGTTAATTGAGAAGTGTTACTTCATGTACAGCATTAGTTCAGGTAATCGTAAATGTGATGTAACTAATTATACAGATTAGCGATCAAATTGTCCATTTCATTCACTTGAACCGAGAACATTCAAACCCAAAGATGATCTGACCAAATAATATAGGTACAACTTTATGAGTATGAGGATTATCTACTTGTTATATTTTTGAGCATTTTGCGGAAGTAATTCGAATAATAATGAAAAAAGAAAAGAAAAACGATGTAATCCTGAATCCTGATGTGTCAACTCTGCGTCCTGCGTACTTTAATTGGAGAGGGTGTGACGGTGTGAGCAGTGAGATCAATCATCAAAATCCGAATTTTCAAATTGAAGTAACAGCATGAGTAAGGAAAGAAAGCTACACAAATTTTTCAAATATACCGTTGAAAAGAGAACAGGATTTTTTTTTTGTCTTGTGCGTAGTTTTCCGACGAATTTAGAATTTATTCAAGTTTTGGCATTAGAATTTAAAAACGATTCAAATGAAAAGATAAAGAAAATATAAATAATTATTATCAAATTAATGTCCTCAGAAAAGTAATGAATTGAAAATAAGTTGATATCAAAAATTCATTATTCAATAAAAAAAATTAAATAATTAAAAATTAAAATTAAATGCCACTACCTACTTTTGTAATTTGCCCAACTTCCGATAGAGGTCAGCTACTCCGTGCAACACGAGTGGGAAAAAATCAAGAATTTTCGTTCTATTTAATCCGGCTGCACTGACAACAGTTATGCATCCTGCATCTTTTTTTCCCCTGTGTATGTTGGTGCACATTTGTCTATGATCCGTTGGATTATTTCAGATAATTCAGAATAATCACTGGAATAAGGATTAAGAAATGGAATAACATTTATAATCGGTTAAATTAAGTATGTAATTGAATAAGCAATACTCATCACCATGAAACACTTTTTACTGTCGCTCGAATGTTTCAAGTTCGTCATATTCAAATGATAAATCGATGTTTTTCTTACGTGGTTGAAAAAAATAATCATCTTTGGTAAGTTTTGTTTTTTACATTATAAATTACTAGAGTACTCAGAGTCACGGAGTGAATAATTTTATGTATAAATCATTTCAGAACATGTGGCACGAAGCTAGAAAACAGGAGAAAAAAATCCGATGCATGTTGGTCGATTATCAACGAAGGGCCCAAAGACGAAAGGATTATTACGATAAAATAGTAAGTTTTGTAAATTAAACACGCATATTTTTATCTAGAGCTTATTACAATGTACCATTGTTTCTAGAAAGCTGATCCGACGCAATTTTTACAACTACATGGAAGACGTTGCAAAATACATTTGGATCCTGCAGTATGCATCGCTGCGAATAGCTCAGTTACCATGTAAGTCAACGTAGATATTTACTTCTGCACCAACTGAAATCTTTCTAGATTAATATCGTAACGTGGCAATTTCGTAGGATGCCTTGGCAGGGCAACACAGACGTAATGATTGATCGATTTGATGTCCGAGCACATTTAGATATGATACCAGAAGTACAGCCATCTAGTAAAATTCACGAAGATCTATCATACGAAGAAAGACAAATTAATTATGAACGTTATCGGATTCTGGTTCAGAATGATTTTTTTAGCAGTACGTTTGTTAAAACTAATTACGTTATTTTGTTTCAAATGTGATAACACAATTTCGTTTTATTGTTTTTTTCGTAGTACCCGAAGGGAAATTCTTGAATCAGATAAATTTAGAAGAAAAATTCGGCCCTGTACTAAAGAACGTTGAGCAAGAACCATCTAAAAAAAGAGCTACTGTTGCTATCGGTTATAATTACGACGACGATAGCGTTAATAATGGCCCTATGGTCAGAGTTGAAGAACCCAAAAAGGATTCTAACGCGTTAAATTCTGACGAAGAAAAAGATGAAGATTCCGAAAGTGATATTGATTTGGGTACGTTATTTTTGAATCTCTCGAGTTCGGTTATTAGTTTCAGTTTAATAATTTATCAATCGTTATCTGCAGATTTAACCGTGGATGTTAGTAAAATTGAAACACAACAAGCCAATGAATTGAATACCTGCGCTCATTCGTATGGAATGATCACTAACGATTTCTTCAGTTTTCTAAATAACGATCTCGAAGAAGCTGAAAATATGAGGATGGTTAAAGAACAAGAAGAAGAAAAAGCAATGTTTTCGGTGATTAATTTATGCATTCGGTATTTTTTTCTCTCTAGCAAAGTATTCATTGTAATTATTATTTCAGGGACGAAAGTCTCGCAAAGAACGAAGAGCGTTTCGAGAACGGACTCTAGTTGGCAGGAAATTGAGTCCACCGAGGTAATTGAAACTTCCTTCCTCATCTCACTATTCTTCAATTTTTAAATCACGAGCCTATTGTTAATATTGATAATGTTACGCAGCTATGCGTGGAGAAAAAGCCCCTCTTATGAGGATTATAAAGCATTAATGTCTTCCAATCGGTCACGATCGAAATCCACATCTCCGCAGAATTCAGGAAAAATTACTTACATCACAAGTTTCGGCGGCGATGAACCTGCCGCCGCTACTGGTTCAAATTTAGAGTAAGGATTTGTAATACGAGCGAATTTTTCCTTTCTAAAACTGCTATTTTATAATAATATCGATTTTATTACAGAAAATCCAGCAATAATTCTATTACCGATAAAGATGCAAGAAGTAGGAAAAATAGGTACGATTTATGACAAAAGTTTTTTTTGAACTTTCTTTCTTTTCTTTGTATTCTGTATGGATATTTTAATAATGCTATGAGCATTTACAGAAGTCGAAGTCTTTCTCGAGGAAGAGATGATAAAGTCAGACGAGTCCGACGTTCGCGATCCAACAGTGAAAATCGTAGAAAATTAGGCAAATCAAGAAGTAGATCTAGATCACGAAATCGTGCTTTGAAGTCAAATCGACGAGATGATTCACGGAATGATAAACAGTATAGGAAATCTTCATCCAGGTAAATTTCGAATTACGTGACAGTTCATTTCTAAGTTCTAAAAATATTTTCAAGTTTTCATTATTTCGTGTAGATCAAGGTCAAAGTCACAGCAAAGTACAAAAACACCACCCAGGATATCACCAAAAAATTCACCAACAGACAGTTCAACTCCTTCCGGAAGTGGTTTGGCTCTGTCATCAAATTCAACAGAAGCAAAATCCATCCCAAGGTGAAATTTTTGTTGATTTTTTTCTTCTGAAATTTCCTAATGTAAGAAGGAATTCTACTATAAATTATTTTTGTACAGATACTATGGTCGTAGAAAAGTAGAATCTTCGTCTGAACTAAGTTTAACATCGGACGATGAATCGAGCAAGCAATCGCAAACATCTAAATCTAAAGTGTACGTATAACTGATTTTGTATATTGATTAGTGATGGTTGTTTTTTATTTTTTTCATTTTATTTTTTCCAGAAATCAAGCTTCCGGTCCTAGTCGTGTGAATGCATCTATCAAAGTCAGTAAGAATCAAAATTTTATTACTTTATTGTAGCTCGTCGGTGATTAGTTTATCTGTTAAAATATTTCGGTTTCGGTTCACATTTATTTGAGCTTTTTTACCCTTCGGAGTAAGATGGGATGAGGTTTTTTTTCGTGTGTTATAATGAGGCCTATGATTAATGGTTGTCTTGTGGTATTTTTTACAGACTGATAATACGGATAAATTGACTCCTCAAGAACGTCTGAAGAGAAAAAGACAGGTTCTTCTGAATAAACAATGTCAGTATTGTAATATTTTGTTATATGCATGGTACAGTATTTCGACGTACTTATTTTAATTTTTTTCTTTTTTCTATGGCTTTTGTTTGGTATGACTGAATTTTCATTGGGAGAATAATAGTTGCAGTTAAAATTAGGGTGGAATTCGAGATTTGATTATAAAGATTAATAAATTTTTTTTTTTTTTTAAATACAGTCGTACTTGGCAATTTATAATTTGCTTTGTATTATTTCTTGGAATTACAATCTAAAATTTTTTCTACGTACTATAATTGCTTACTGCTCAAAAAAATTATTTCAAAAAAATTCAATGTATTATTTTTTTACAGTTAAAGCAGACAAACGTGCTGAACGAGAAAAAGTAATGAAAATGGTTCAAGAGAGAATCGACAGAGCTGAAGAAATGAAAGAAATATCGATAAAATTGAGAAGGCGGTCAGTACCCACTTTTCTTTTGAAAAATGACTTCTCTTTTAATTTTTCATTTAACTAATTTTATTATTTTATTCGATGTATTCTCAGGCAACGCATGTTACGTCACAACGACAGCCCTAGGCGCAATAGTCGAAGCTCTTCGAGGTCTAGTTCATCCAACGAATGGCGGTCGTCTTCACGTTCTCCTTATAATAGAAGATCTCATAGGTTTGACAAAAGACCATCATAATTTATACCGATTGGTAGCCGATTACTCATGTTAATTTCTCGAAACCTATTTTGATAGACGAAACGATCGATATCGCTCGCCATCCGAAGACAGTTCCGGCGACAGTGGTCGTAACGATAGAAAAAAATCACGCAGAAGGCGAAGTAGCTATAGTCGTAGCCGAAGTAGGAGTCGAGGCCAGAGCAGTAGTCGTACGCCTACACGTCGAAGTCGTTACAGCGAAGAACGTTCCAGCGATCGTAGACCAGATGAAAAATTGTTGAAAAATATTAAAGAATGTGATAAAGGTAAATCGTACAGTTCCATTGTTGTATTATCCAGTTCAGTTTAATAAAGCGTTTGTAAAAACCAACGTTTCCAGTTTCAGCCTCTCGAAGCAGACGATACTGCACTTTGAGCGAAGAACGCGAATTGGCACGCGTTCAACTTGAAAACAAATCAGACACAAGTCGTAGGAGAGATCGAGATCAACGTAGCCCAAAACGTAAATCAAATAACGATAATTATCAAGACGACAATACCAGTGATCGAAGAGATCGATGGGGTAGTGACCGATATCGCGATGACCATTCGAGGTACCCCAGCTGTAGGTCAAACTCGCGAGATAGGTATTCTCGGTAAGCAAATGCAAAAGTGAATTTTACTCGTTATAATAAAAAATCTCGATGATGATTAGTAAAAGGTCTGAGAATGTGGAAATGAATTCGTTTGCTTTTCTGTTTTCTCCATCTTGCGGTCGTTGGTTCTTTAACGGATTAATTTAGTTGATTTTGAGCTTCGGAGATGAGTTCTACACCAGTTTCGATGTGAAAATTTTTCGAAATTTTACTCTTGAAAAGTGGATCGGTCAAAGCAGAAACCGACTAAGTCACAATTTTTACGAAATTTGTTTTTCTACTGGTTTGAGCTTGTATTCAGTACAAGTTTAAAACAGTAAAAAAAACAAAAACGTATAAATTGTGACTTGAGTGGTTTTTGCTTTGGCCGATTCAATTATTTGTTGTAAAAGTGTTTCATTGAAAAGGCTTCAAAAATCAGCTGTAGTAGTCCGATAAAGTTCTAAAGCCAGTTTATTTTTTCCAGTGCACTTTGAGTCCTCGGACTATCTTCGATGATAAGAAAAATCCATCTGAAAACTATATTGTTGAATAGTAAAAGGTCTGAGAGGATAGACGATAGATTTGGTGTTCACGATGTGTATAAATCCTCTTATTTTTCTTTGTTTTCTAAATTTTCATCTGTAAAAGCAAACTCGAGTTCTTTCTCACATTTCTATGATAACAACTTGGTCTGAAATTAATTTGAATAATATGTAATTAATGTGTCTTTTCTTTTGAATAGGTAATTATGCTGTGTTTTTAACTTAATATTATTTTTTATTTTTCAGACGTGATTATTGAAAATAGAACTATATTTTCTCCAGGAAGAAACTCGCTTCCGTTTGTATTAATATTATAAATATTCTTTTACTTCCACAGTAATTAGCTTTTTTTCATCAGTATTTTGAATTTTAATATTTGAACAAGACTTTGAGTTTGAAACCAGTTTTTGATATTTTATGTTGCATAATTCAACGTGAAAAATGACATCGATCAAGTTTAGAAAAATAAAATTAGTAATCAGTAGCAATCAAATAATTTTAATTAGTACTCGACATAGCAATTATTGCCTAGGAGTTTTAATTCAATTTGGTTGTGTTCTGTGGGGTACGTTTAAATGTAGAGTATTCTGTTATCTATGTTATTTTTTTACTGTCTTTTTTAAAAAATGAGACTTCAAAGTTTAAACAAAATAACAGTATTTTGTTAATTTGTAAATAAAAATTGTTTATTTTTTTGTTCAAAAGAACATTTTTTATTGGTATAAAGTTATTTTTGGTGTAATCAGCGTCTAACAAATAGGTATAATGTGGTGAGATCAGTCAGGGTTGGTAACTTATAATTTTTTAGGGTTTAGCTCGATTCGTCATTGGTTAGAAAATTTTAAATGTTGAATGTTAGAATGAGTTTTTATTCAAAAAAATTAAAAGAAGTAACTTCTTTACGCGCAAAAATCACATGATTATTTTTTCCTTTCAATCCAGAAAAAAAACGGTGGTTTTTTTTCTCAAAAAAATTGAGAAATATTTTCTACGAATCCAAAAAAAGTACGAAAATGAAAATTCTTTTTTCCTAAAAAATTATTTATTTTTTCACCAAACAAAATTAAAAAGAATAATAATAGGTCTAGTAATTAACTAAATAAAACAAAAGTTTAAAAAAATATTTTTCCAAACTAAATTAAGAATTTTTTGATTACAAAAAAAATCAAAAACTGTTTTTTGCTTACAAAAAAATTGAAAAAAATTCTTCATTCTGAAAAAATTGAAAATTTTATGTTCCTATTTTTATAATTTAAAAAAATTTTGTCATTAAAAAATTGAGAATTTATTTAGCTATTTTTTTCACCTAAAAAAATAAGAGATCAAATTCTTCAAAAAAATATGTACAAATTTTACACTCGAAAAAAATAAAAAATTTTCCAAAAAAGATGAAAAAAGGTTTTATTTAAAAAAAAAAAATATGATTGTTTTTGTTTCCGAAAAAATTGAGACTAGGTTGTGTTCGCAAAAAATTTAGGAACGCCCCCCTCCCTCTATAAAAAATATTTTAAAAATTTCTCAAAAAAAATTGAGAAATATTTTATTCAAAAAAAAAAAAAATTGAATACAAATAATACTCATGTTCTATGAAAAGAAAAACAAAGTTAGTTTTGTTTCCGAAAAAATTGAGAAATAAAATACCCCACTTCAAAAACACCATAAAAACGGAAAACTTTTCTAATTAAAAAAAATAAAAATTATTTTTGCTTTCAAAAAATTGAATTTTTTTTTTCTCAAAAAAAAAAAAAAAATTATTATCACTTTTGAAACAGTTACCGCTTTTTTCTCTGAAAATATTAAGAATTTTTTTTATTGTTATTTTTTTTTCCAAAAAATTGAGACATTTCAAGAAAATTTCGATTTTTTTTCTTCAAAAGACACATTTTTTTCTCCATAAATTAACTAATACCTAGGTAATAATTTTTTTAATTCTGATAACAATTTTTATCCAACTCCAAAAAAATTGACGTATTTTTATTTCTAGAAAATTCAAATTTTTTTCTCCAAAAGAAGAAAGATTTTTTCTATAGGGCCTAAAATCTAAAAAATGAAATAAAAAAAATTATGCATGAATCGATTACATACACATATGTACACGATTTTTTAGCTTTTGCATAGGTATTCGTCGCCTAAATAGTTAAAATGCTTTCAGTTCAGTTTCATTTTAACTTGAAAAATATTTTAGGAATAAATAATTCACAGGTTCGTGTAGATTTAAAAAATAATATATTTTTCTTTAAAAATGCATCGAATTTTTAAAGCCCAAATGAGTAAAAAATGAACAAAAAACAATAAAAGTGTATCGAAATAACAATCATACATACATTTTTATAAAAAAGATAACAGTGTAAAATTATGAATAAAATACGTAATTATACAAAATACAGGTATAATCATCGAATACAAACTTGCGTATCATGATTTTGTGATAGTAGTACTAATATGAATAATACATTTAGAGTAAAATTTAAGAGAATATGGAATTCATAGTTTATGAAATTCGGTGATTTCAAGTCCCACTGAAACGTTATCATCGGAGACTTGATTAATTATACGTTAACTAGTTCCATTCATTTTAGACAGCACATTTTCTACTTCTTGTTTAGTAGTAATATTGCCGTTGGCTTTGATGTACTGAAGAGCTTCGAAATCGTTTTGCATTTCTGCTAATTTTATAGCATCGGAGAATAATCTGTGGATTTCAGAAAAAAATTGAGTATTTAAAAAAAAAATTAAAATAGGCTTGAATAAAACTTTTACATATATAACTCGACTTACTTCAATTTAACGAGATATTTAACTTTGTTCTCGTCTTTAATTCTGCTCATGTACGTTAAAGCTTCTGCTTTTTTATCGTGTTTGAGGCAAACGTCTATAAATGGCTGAAAATCAGAATATAAATAAAAATACTAAATTTCGTAGCTACACAGCTAGTGAAAAAAAAAAAACAGCAATAATACCTCATATCCAATGGGCGATTTTCTAAGTTTGGAAAATCGATCAAGCTCAGTCCAATCCCCAAGTTCAGCCAAAGCTTCGATTTTCAATCTCCAAAATCTAAACATAAAAATACAATTAAATTGGCAATCAACAACGTATCAATAATAACTGAACAATTCATTTACTTTCTATCAGAAATACGATAGTTTATTTGCATATCTTCGGCGAGCCTATATTCCTTCAATGTCAATAATCGGTAAACAGTATCTTGAAGAGATAAATCTAAAAATTCTCTTTTGAATTTATCTTCAAATTCTTTCTGTTTGGTCAACAACTTCTTTTGTTCTTCGCACAAAATCATGTTTACTTCGTTTCTAGCCTTTCTGTAATGTTCTCGAGCGCTTTCCAATAATGTTCCTCTCATCGAGAAATTCTAAATTAAAATAAAAGATTAAGTCGAGATTATTTTTTTCAAAATATGACATCTTTAGAAATTGAAAAGAAAGTACCTCGGGACTGTATGCATTTCGAATGTGAATCGCTGCTATTTCGTTGTAATCGTCTTCTTGTCTATAAATATTTAGCAAAGCTTCTTTGTTACGCTCTTTGCAGTGTTTCTTATATAAGGCGTAGACCGATGATTCCTTTCGAACCTCCATCTGTAATATTGGTAATAAAAATGAAATTCTTGAAAACCAAATTGTTGATAATTGTTTGTTATAAAATGATATTTACTTGAAACTCTTTCATGGTCATTTTTCGTTGCATGGTAACAATGACTATACTAATCAGATCTGTATTACCGCTATTAACAGCTTTATCCAGAGCCTCCGTGTATTTTTCTAGTTCTAATAATAGAGTGACTTGCAAAGCTGGTCGAGGTTCGTAATCGATCAACTAGAAAACACAACAAAAAAATTACAAATTGAAAAAAATTGAAATTTTTACAAAAAAAATTACTGATTTTTTAGTTTTTCTAAAACGTTTCTACAAGTAGACTTAGTTTATATACCTTCACAGCGAGCGTATTTCGGCCAGATTTTATAGCTGCTCTAGCTATATTGATAAAAGATACACCGGAATTTTGGCCTAATTTATTAGCTATCTCTTTCGCCACAAGTTCTTTATCAGAATCAGCCTGAGATACTTTATAAAACGCCCAATGCTCTAGAATTTTAGTAGAACCTTCTTCGTTACTTAAACGCATATATTTTGCAGCTTCTATGGCTACGTAATAAAGTCGACGAATAATTAATCTGTCCAGCAAATTTTTCAAAGTCAGGTATTCGTATCTAGAAAAATCACTGGTCAAGAAAAATATCGTTGAAAATTAAAAAAAAAAAAAAAAAAAAAAAAACAGATGTCAAAGGATACTGAGGATATGTCAAAAATATGCCTATTTTTGGATCACGAACTGCATTGAGAACTCGCAATGTTCGGCACATTTTAACGTACTCGTCCGAGTTATAGTTTTCAGCGAATGTTTTTCCAAATTGAGCAGCCTACGTGAAAATTGTAAGATGAATTAAAATTCAAGTATGTGAAAAATATGCGGATCGTGCTGAATGCAGATGGCTTCAGCAACATGACGTCATCTTATTGCATGAAGGACTTTGAATAATTTTCTACAAAAATGAAAGCGATGTGATAAAGGAAAGAGAGAGGCCCAATTGAAAAATGTTTGAAACAAAAGTTATAGATTGAGATCTGTAGAATAATTTTGGTCATTATAAAAATTTTGATTAGACCCCTCCATCTCATCTAATTTTGCATAATACTACGTAAATACTTATATTATTCGAAATTGGAGGAGAAGGAGAGGGCCAATTGAAATTTTTTTCAAACAAAAGTTGTAGAATGAGATATTGGAAAATAATTTTGGTCATTTAAAAAATTTCCATTTGACCCCTCTCTCTTATAATTTTTATTTTTCACAATCACAATACTACACGAATACTTATTATTCGAAATTGGAGGGGTGTGAGGAGTAAAATCAAAATTTTCGTAATGATCAAAATTATTCTCAGAATTTCAATCTACAACGTTTACTTGAAAAATATAATGACCAAAATTATTCTTCAGATCTCAATCTACAACTTTTGTTTCAAACATTTTTCGATTGGGCCCTTCCCTTTCCTTTAAATCACATCGCTTTCATTTTTATAGAAAATGATTTCAATTCCTTCATGCAAAAAGATAACGTCATATTATTGAAGCCATCTGAATTTAGCATGATCCGAAATATGCACTAGATTTGCAATGAAGTACACACTTTAATCAACATCTTTTGATTTTCGGGTTTGAATTCGTGACTGGCAGCTTCAACGCATTGATTTATAGCTGTATTCAAATGAGAAGTAACCATACGTATGTATTCATCTGCATGATGACTTTTTTTCTAAAAAAAAAATGTAAGATCGTAAGTAAATGATTTTTTTCAATCTCGTAATTTAAAAACAACTTTATGAACCGTACTTGGAATTGTTTAGAAGCTTCGAACAAATAACAGCCTGGACTCGTACTATTCAAACGATATAACTCTAATATCACAGTAGGAACTGGTTGAATGATCTCGGTATTGTAAGTTGATATGACTCGGACACAATCTATTTCAGGAACTAATTTTACAGGATAATGGTACAAATATTGTAACTTGTCTTCTCTCTGGCCTATTACCATAACCGTATCATCCCAACAGCCAATTACAGCATCGGAACCACACCTAAAATTTGATTCAGTTTAGCGAAACAAATCATTGAAATAATTTCCAAAGGCTTATACGTACCATGCGAGTTGAGAGGGTCTTCCAGAATTTCTCATATCCAGACTACGATAATGTTCCCTTAAATTAGAGGATCCGATCCAGAGTTGTTCTTGACTATTGTATAAGGCAACGTGCTTGTAGCAAGGAGATACTGCAATATCGGTGACAATACTTCCCCTTTCTTCACTTTTATTATCAATACTCTAAAAACAGATGGATAAATAAGAAATATTTCGTTTACAGAGTTACTTTCAAAAGCTTATCAATTACTTTTTGAATAACTTGAGCTTCTGAAATATAAAATATTTCGGTGGTTTTTGATAACAGCACGAAAGTCTGTCTTTCTTCACATATCACTGACCAGCAGTTCGGTAAATCCATAGTACCTAGATAAAATACCGAATTGCATAAATTAATTGGTACGTATTGAACTCATTATACGGATGAAATTATAAATTTACCTGGAATTTCGACTAATTTCCTAACTTTAACTTCAGAAGTACTATTGGTTACAAATAATCTATAAGCTCCGGTAAGCACACAAACGCCAGTACCCACAGCCGTATGGAAAATATGAGCATCGATTACTTTGGTATCTTCAACTTCCTGTAATCAAGAATCTCGTTAAATAAATATTATGAATTGGGCAGTCTATGATATGATGACAGATGGATTACCTGTCCCATTCTAAAAGCGTGTATATATTTTCCATAAATACTATAACGCAGTACTTCTCCATTTTCTTGTACACATAATAACTCTTCGGTTGAAGACCACCCGAGTTTAATTAATTGACCACTGTTCCACTGCAAACCAAAGAAAAAGTGTTTTTGGGTCCATTCGTCAAGGTACATTTTATTATACGGTGATCGATGTGAATTTACTTACCACAAACGAAGAAATCAATTGACCAGATGACGAGTAAATAACAATATTAGGTTTGCCTATACCTTTCAGAGCTGTTCTACCAGGTTTTATACGATCTCTTATTACAGCTATTGGACCGCCGAATCGAGCAGGAATGATAACAACGTTATCGAGGTTCACCTCTTTGTACCACCCCATTTCATATACTTCGACTTTTCTGCAATGATAATAATAATGCTTTTGAGTTTTATAATAGTCTATTCAACAGATGATGACAAGTACTCAAGTGGTAGGAAGCAATACAAACCGAAAATATCCATTTTTGCCGTAGATATCCCAGTCAGCGGTTAGTAGGGCGGTCATTGGTGCAATTATTTTAGAGAACAATACTTCACCTTATTTTATGCTTATAGCAACATATTTACGTTCAAAATTAAATTAAATAATGTGAAATTACTTAAATTTCGTATTTTAGAGAATGCCTAACAAGCGACATGATAACTGTTATCACAATTCTAAGTTTACACACTTTGCGCATGCGCAGTTGACACATACCGTGACTCGAGCGAGATTTTACGGAGGGTGCATTTCACACTGTAACACAATCATCCTTCGTTACATAAATTTTACAAAGTCCAGGCCTTGCCACTACATAGATACGGATATCAAAATTGGGGAGGAGGGAGGGGTTCAATCAAAATTTTTGTCATAACTAAAATTATTCATTAGACTTCAAGCTACAACTTTTGTATGAAAATTTTTTCAAATGGACCCCTCCCTCCCTACCAATTTTGGATAATGTAACTCGAGTTAGTCAAAATGCGTTACATTGCCCAAAATTGGTAGGGAGGGAGGGGTCTATTTGAAAAAATTTTCATACAAAAGTTGTAGCTTAAAGTCTAATAAATAATTTTAGTTATGACAAAAATTTTGATTGGACCCCTCCCTCCCCACCAATTTTGCATAATGGAACGTATTTCAACTAATACTCAAGTTACATTATCCAAAATTGGTAGAGAGGGAGGGGTCTATTTGAAAAAATTTTCATACAAAAGTTGTAGCTTAAAGTCTTATGAATAATTTTATTTATGACAAAAATTTTGATTGGACCCCTCCATCTCCACCAACTTTGCATAATGGAACTTATTTTGACTAACTCTAGTTACATTATCCAAAATTGGTAGGGAGGGAGGGGTCCATTTGAAAAAATTTTTATACAAAAGTTGTAGCTTGAAGTCTTATGAATAATTTTAGTTATGACAAAAATTTTGATTTAACCCCTCCCTCCTCCCCAATTTTGATATCCGTATCTATGTAGTGGCAAGGCCTGGACTTTGTAAAATTTATGTAATGAAGGATGATTGTGTTACAGTGTGAAATGCACCCTCCGTAAAATCTCGCGTGACTCGATGTGTGAGGGCATGGTGACGGACGACGTCCTGTTGTGTTAGTGTGTTTTCGTGTTTAGAAAAATTAATTAATTAATTAAATTTTAATAATATTTTCAATTTTTTTCAAATAGAAATTTTGACAATTTTTTTAAAATAAAAATTCCTCAATTCTTACTTTTTTTTAAAAAAAGAACGAAAATCTGTCATTTTTCTGAAAGTTTGAGAAAAACATAAATTTTTTGTCAATTTAAAAAAAATCTTGACGAATCTTGTCGATTTTACAAAATGAAATAATTTGTCAATTTCAATTTTTCAAAATGAAAAAATAAAATTTGTCAATTTTTATCAATTAGTTACCAATTCGGAATAGGTAAATTTTTTTTGTTGAATTTTTTCATTTTTTTGGAATGAAATTTTTAAAGAAAAATACCTACCTACTCGTAGCTATATTTCTGTCGAAAAAACTTTTTTTGGAAAAAATTTGTCAATTCCAAAAATAAAATAAAATACGTCCATTTTTTCAAAGAAACGCTTGGTAATTTTTGAAATAAACCAACAGCTTTGTTTTTTTACACGGATTTTGCATAATCTGGATTGTAGACAGGGCATGGAAGCCGACCGATTTGGCTTCCGACTTCCGGCTTCAAACTTCCAATAATTTAAGCTTGGCTTCCGTCTTCCAGCTTCCGTTTAATTTTTTGGAAAAATTGGCGTTTTTTCGGCTTCCGGCTTCTGGCTTCGGCTTCGCTTCCACGCCCTGGTAGCGATCAGGGGTGCAGATTGTATAAAAGCTCGTGAAAACGCCGTTAATAACCCGAAAAAAGAAGCCGAAAATAAGCTAGTTTTTTACTGGCTTCCGGCTTCAGCTTCTGGCTTCCAGTTATTCGGCTTCCGGTTTCCAGCTTCCGTTTGATTTTTTGGAAAAATTTGATTTTTTTTCGGCTTCCGGCTTCCGGCTTCGGCTTAGTTTCCATGCCCTGAATTCGTAGATTGTGATTGTGTTTGGATTCTGAAACATTTCAAATTTTAAAAAAAAAATTGTCAATTAGGTATTCTGGATTAGAAACTTTTTTGACTTTTTTTGGAGCAAAATTTTTTTTAAAATCGCATATTTTTATTTAAAAAATCAATTTTTTGGAATAAAATTTTGAAAGAGAAATGAAAACTTGCTAGATATATTTTTTAAGGAAAAGACTTTTTCAAGAAAAGAATTTTTTCAATTTTTTGGAATAAAAATTTGTAATTAAAAAAATTATAATCTGTAAATTTTTTGAAAGTTTAAGAAAAACAAAAATTATATTTATCAATTTTTTTTAAAATCTTGAAGAGACTGTCAATTTAACGAAATAAAAAAGTTTGTTAATTAGCTTTGTTTTTTAATTAAGGTACAATTTTTATCAATTATTTGAAAGATATTTTTTTTTTAATTTTTAAATTTTTTTCGGAATGAAATGGTTAGGAAAAAACTTTTTGAGAAAAAGAATCATCAATGATTCTAAAAAAATAATAGGCTCGTAAATTTATTATTTGAAATGAAAAAACTTCTCAATTTTCTGAAGAAAAAAAATATACCTATCAGTTATTTTGGAGTATGTATTTATAACCTTTTTCAGTTTTTTGAAGCAAAATTTTTTATTTTAATTTTTAAAATATCAATTTTTTGGAATAAAATTTTGGAGGAGAAATGAAAAATCGATATTTTGTATTTGATAGGTACCCGTGTAGCAACGTCGATGCTAATTTCGATATAAATGTCGACACATCGAAATCGGTCACTTTTCGATCGTACATGTCGACACGATTGTGGATGGTTTGTCGAGCTTATTATCGACATGTTTGTCGACCGTCCAAATATGGCTCGACATGTCGAACCATATTTGGACGGTCGACAAACATGTCGATAATAAGCTCGACAAACCATCCACAATCGTGTCGACATGTACGATCAAAAAGTGACCGATTTCGATGTGTCGACATTTATATCGACATCCACATCGACATTTGCAATGGTGAGATTTTGAAAAATATGCTAAGTTCAAATATTCAATATAAGTATATATTAAAATTACACCAAAAATAGTGTTCAAGCCAACATTTCGACATTTTTTGTCAAATATGCGGCATTGAGGCCACCTTTGTAGCTGGACACATGCGAGTGTCCAACTAACACAGAGATGATTCTTAGACCTTATGTACTAATTCACAACACACTTTATCTGCGAGTATCACAATCACCCTCAAGACGTCGACAGTCAAGTCGATGCATTATTCGACCCTCGACAATTAGATCGACATTAACTCGACTTAAAATTCCTCTGGTCAACACTGTCGACAGTTAAGTCGATGCATTATTCGACCCTCGACAATCACATCGACACTATCTCGACATAAAATTCCTCTGGTCGACACTGTCGACAGTGAAGTCGATGCATTATTCGACCATCGACAATTATGTCGACAATAACTCGACAAGTCGTTGTATTATTCAAAACTTTGAAAAATAAGAAAATTTTGTGATTCTTTCAAAAATTATTTATTCCTGAGCTTAAAATGTTCTTATTAATTGTTTTTAGTTCTTTTTAGATATAAAATTTGTAAATTTAATTGGCAGAAATTGTCGACATAAATGTCGATGCGTTTATCGAGTATCGATTTTTACATCGACTTGTCTATGTAGAAAAACAACGTTTTCTAAATTATAGGAAAATACTGAGAAAAATTCAAAAATTTTGATTGAACAGTTATGTTTAACATAGAACATTACTTTAAATCTCAAATATCATTTTTAATCCATCGTTAACCGAGAAAAAAATGTGTCTGAATTTTGTCGACATAAATGTCGATGTCGACAATTGCTACACGGGTAAGGAAAGAGTTTTTTCAAGAAAAGAATTTTTCAAGAAGTCATATGATTAACTTTATTTAAAAATGAAAGTTCATTTTAATAAAATTTTGAAGGAAAAAAACTATTTTTGGTGAAAGAAATTAATAATTTTTTTGGTATGAAAAAAATCGTCAACTTTTTTGCAGGAAAATTTTTTGGAATAAATTTTTTTTTTTAAAAGGAGAAAAAATTATTCAACCTATACACAAAAAATCTTAATTTTTTGAATAAAATTTTGAATGATGAAATCGCTAGAGATAAAAGTTTGCCAATTATTTGTAAAAAAAAAATGTGATTTTGTTTGGAGAAAAAATCTTTCGGTAGTCTTGGAATAAAAAAAATTGTGAAAAAAATTGGTATTCTCAATTTTTTATGGGGGGGGGGGGGATACCAGTCTTGTAGGTGTACTTTTTTTTTTGAAGAAAATACTTAATCTTTTACTTTTTCTGGAATACAAAATATGTTGATTTTTTAGAATTAAGATTTTTCAAATTTTGGAAGTAAAATAATCAGAAATTCAACTTTCTATTTACTCTTTTGAGAAGAAATCGAGTTACATACTGAAAATTCCAATTTGCCGGCACTGATACATTTACATATTTTGAATTTGAAGTCGCATTGAATGCTCATTCGTAGGTTTAGGTAGGTATAACTACTGTATCTTAATTCTGCCTACCTACGTAACAACCGCAAGAAAGTAAATGTTTAATAATGTCCAACCATTTAATAAAGAAATTGTACTTGGGGGGGTTCAAATATGCAATTACGCGAATATACGTTCAAAATTTACTATTTTACGAAACAGAAAGGTAGAAGTGCCCTAAGGGTATATATGTTACCTCCGACCTTTCTCTTTTTACCTCTTGTTCAATCCCTTTCCTGCCAAAAATGTTTGTTACAGGGGTTTTCAAATAAGTCGAATGGTGTAAATTCGATTATTTTATTTCAAGTACCTACTTTCTGCAAAAAAAAAAAAAAAAAATGTTTGATGATGTAGATGAAAAAAATAAACATATTTCTTCATTGTTGATTTTTTCTAATAAATTTAAGTGTAGAAATTTTTTTAAAAATATACAGGGTGTCCGGTGAGTGGTCTACTAAAATTGAAATTTGAATATACCCGAGTACGACTAAAAAAAAGTTCATGTACACATATTACCTAAGTTTGAAAATGAAGGAGCGACGAAGGTTTGAAAATCAGTATTTTACCCATCAAAATCGATTGGCAACACTGCGTTTAAAAAAATTTTCGACACCGACAATGGATAGATCTTCGAAAAAGCAATAAAAATTGTAATCATATGGGATTGCCTATCTTTGAAATTGAAGGAGTTACAGCAACGCAAAACCTCAGTCAAAAGTATTGCCTACCTCAATTTATTACGGTGAAGTGTTGATGCATGAAAATTGCGAAATTCGATCAAAAAATACATGAAACAGGTGTAACTTATTGAGAGGAACAAAAAATGTCATGTGAAAATTTACCTATCTTTGAAAAATAAGGCGCTACGGAGCTTCGAATTTTGAAAATACTAATTTTCAAAGCTTTGTAGCGCCTTCATTTTCAAAAATAGGCAAATTTGTGAAATAACAATTTTTGTTCCTTTTAAAAAGTTACACCTGGTTCCGGCATTGTTTTCAAAAAAATTTGAAATTTTTGTACACCACTGCCCCTTCAAAATCGAGATAGGCACCATGTGTACATTAAGATTTTTTTTAGTGGTCCTCGGTTATATCCCAATTTCAAGTTTGGCAGACCACTCACCGGACACCCTGTATATTGGAAGACGACATTAAGAAAATTGCATGTTTGCATTGCATAGCTCAACAGTGTAAAACAGAACACATACATTGCCTACTTACATTTTTTGGGCAAGAATCGCAACGAAAAAGCTTTCCCTTCGAAATAAAATTTGGGCACACCTTGTTTGGAAATGATGCAAAAAGATACGAAAAGGGCGACTAAGCGCGTATGTGAGAGGTATGGACTTTGCCGTTATACGACTACTTTCTACCTGCGTCGTTGGATCAAGTCAAAAAGGAAGAATGTAATTTTTTCAATACGAGTCCCATGAGGATTTTTCTCGGTCTCCCTTTCTGAACGGTATTGGACTAAGCGTACTATTCGCTGTCAAAGTTTCCTTTACAAGAATTCATCCTTCTGTTATTTACCGTTAATTTCGATTTGCTACTTGCTATGTATTAAAAAGCTTCAAACTTTTGTCGCTCCAGTCACACGGTGTGTGCCTTTTTTTTCTCTTCTTCTTCAAAATACCTTTACAAATGATATAATAAAATTCATTTTCCAATTTTACTTTCAGACCCTATTTTTCCAAACGCCCATTTTTTCACTGAACTTCTTACCTACATTCTACTGATACGAGTTTTTATTTACTTATTTTTGTAATATGAAATTAGCTTATTCTAGCGAAATATTATACACCGTTTGAAAATCCAAAAAGATTTAAAATATTGACGAAATGTCAACGCGCCGTTATGACGTACTCGTATTAAAGCGGACATCGACAAAGAAAATAGGGGTATTTTGGAATAGTGTGAGTTTTGCGATGTAATATTCTCTCATCTTTAGGGATACGGAGACATTAGGATATAAGCCGTCATCGGCCGGTCCCTCTGGACATTAGAATCCTTTTTCTGCGGTCTTGCCGCCGTTATACAGACTCTTCGGTCCGCTCTTCGCTATCTGCCAGGATACATCCCATGAATAATAATGGACTTTCTTTACACCCTTTTTATCGCCATTTCTTTAACATTTCAAGACATTTTTGTGGCGTTAAAACAGTATTTTACAACATTCCCATTATCATATTCTCTACGTACTTATTCAACAAATTCGAAATATCCCACAGAAATTATTTCCTCCTACAGTAATGTTACACCGTTTTTGCGGCTTTGGCGCTAGAATTTTAAATTTTTAATCTATTTTTATTCGATGTTCAGTTTCAAGTGGACTTTTGCAATTCTTGTAGTGTGTATGAGACATAGGCGTACGTATTTTTTCGAATAAGAATGAAAAACAGTTGATACATATTACAAAATCTGTTTTGGTTCCTTCAATTTTTTCCAAACAAAATTAGGTAGGTCTAGGTACAGGTAGGTACATATTGACTAGATTAGGAAAATTACCTACTTTTTCGATTAATTTTGCGTGATGAAATTAAAATTAAATCAGGTGGGTAGGTAGGTAAGTAGGTATTACCCCTTCAGCGATCATTTTGCCCAAAATTGAAAAAATTCAAATTTTTAATAAAAATCCATCATAAATGAGGAGAAAAATTTTTCCTATTTTAGGCAAAAATATGAATGAAGGGGTATAAATCGGGGTAGTTTGACCCGCAGAACTCGAATTCGTGATTAGTTTTTTGATTTAATGATTTCATGTGATTACTGAAATTTCAATCACGTAAAACAACTGATGAAAAAAACTGAATTCGTGAAAAATGAATGAATTGAAGTGAAATTCTAGCAAGAGGCGTATAAATGAGTACTTAGTGATGTACATTGAGAAAAATGTTTTTTTTTAACCAAAATTGAACGTTCAATGGCGGAAAAAGGAACAACTATATCGGTTTATTGAAGATTTGGGTAATTTCCATCATTCCTAAAAATCAGACAAAATTCATAGGTATGGGAGTTCAGAACACACCTAAAAACATAGAAATTTTTTCCAGAAATGCTTCGTTTTCTTAGCCTTGTTTTTTTTTTCATTTCAATTTATCAAAAAAAAAAAAATAATAATAATAATAACCATAAGGCTATTACGGTGTATCATTATGTGGGAGCTGAGGAGGGCGTATTAAGTACAAAATCCGTTTTATGACTCCAGAAGTCCATTGACCATTTTGTTTAAAAAAATATAAAGAATCAAATTCTCAAAAAATTTCTGCAACTTGTGCATTTTTCAGAATTCTCTAAAAATAATTTCTTGGTAATTTCTTCAAAACTCAGTTTCTTCAATTTTTTAGTGACTTTTTTGATCGAATTTTTTCAAAAAATTATTTCTTTAGGTTTTTCCCTCACAAGTTGTGTAACTCTATCCACTTTATTTAACAATAAAAAATTTTCAAAATTGGCTTCCTTCGAATTTTCTAAAAAAAAAATCTTGAAATTTCATTCAATAAAATTGATTTCAATTTTTTCTCTAAGAAAAAAAAAACAAAAAAATTCAGTCTTTAAAAATAAAATTTCACGCAATTTTCCCAAAAAATGGTGGTTTGTATTAAAATTAATTTTTTTAATGGTAAATAGGTAAGCATTTTTAATTATTTTTACAGTTGTTTTCTTCAGTTTTTCTAAAATTGAATTTCTAAAAATTTCTTCAACGACTATTCTTTTCAGAAAGTACTTTTTTGTGATTTTATATAAAATTGTTACTTTTTTAGTTGTTCAAAAAAATATCTTTCTACCATTTTTTCAGAATTTTGTTTATTTTATTTTTGTTTAATATTTTTCAAGGAAAAACTGTGAGAAAAAATATGTTGAAAAATATTTTTTAAAAAGATGTTTTTTCCCTCAAGTAAAACTTTTTTCTAGTCATTGAGTCTGAGTCTGTGAAAAACAGATTTTAAACAAAAAGAACAAAATCTAATAGATATTATGTATCATTTTTTTTCATTACTTTTTTTTTTGAAAATCGAAAACAAAAATACCCTTTTGTGGTAAACGGTGAAGAAAAATTGTTGATGTAGCATTTTCTATAATTTTAAAATTTACATTACCTCAGACTTTCCTGTTAAATGGAGGTATTCACTATCCACACTCTGTCCTACTAGGGTGGTTCATAATTTCATTTTTTTCGAAATGTCAATGGTTGGCTTCCTAAAAATATTTAATTATTTTGATGTAAAATAAACTCGCTAAAAATTTTTCTTCAAAAAAAAAAAATATTTTGAGTGGTAGCGCAGAGCCTCTTTTTAATTGAAAAAAAACAAAAAAAAAAAATCAAAATATTGAAAATGAATTTTTTTTTAAATTTTAAAACAGAATGATCACTACTATAGGTACTTTTACCAAACAAAACTATTTTCATGGATTTTTCATCTTTACCCATGGTTTTTAAGGGGACATGAAAATACCTTTTTCTATGTTTTTTGAAAAATAAAAAATAAAAAATCAGGTAAAATGAATTTAAAAAAAAAAATCAAAGCATAGATTAACCTATAAATAGATAGCTCCAGCCCTTACGTAGAGAATGTCTCGCCCTGCTTTTAGTCAACCTTTAAAAAAAATCAAGTTCCACAGTTTTGTGAAAGAGGGCGTCTTGAAGTGAACGTGCGCGAGTGCACTATAAGTCTGCGTCCTTCCCCTTTCCATCCTAAAAACGTTGCTACATAACCGCCATCTGGGAACGAGCTCCATAACTAGACGAAAAACGGACTCCTTTTTAACAAAATAAGCGAGACCTTTTTTTTGCATGGGCTGGCTATCTATTTATAGGTTAATCTATGATCAAAGTGATCAACATACAATATTTACCCAAAAAATCAATTATATCGACTGCTTAGATCGAATACCTCGTATCCCACAAAAAAACAAAAATGACCAGGGACACTTAAAACATATTATGGAGTTTGAAAAAACTGGGGTTTCTATATTTTTTTTGGAAAAAAAATTGTGGGTTACGAGGTGTTCGATCTAAGCAGTCGATATGGCGATTTTTCAATTTTACCACAGCTTTTATGGCGAACTATCATTTTTGTGAAAAAATGACACAATTCATGCAGTTTCTTAAAAATTGAGGTAAAGTTGAAAAATCGCCATTTAATTTTTTTTTGGTAAAAATAAAAATATGTACCTACCCAATGTTGAGTCCACTTTGATCCAAAAAAATTGTTTCATTCTAGCTAATTTTTAATTATTATTTTTTTTTTCAAAAAAGTTAAAAAATTGTTTTTTATATGGTCCCTTAAAAACAGGGGTAAAGGGAAAAAATCACCGAAAATGGTCTTGTTCGGTAAAAGTACCTATAAGTAGTTACCATTTTGTTCAAAAATTTGAAAAAAAAATTTAATTCCAATTTTTTTGAATTTTTTTTTCGTTTTATTCTCAATAAAAGAGGCTCGGCGTCATCCCTCAAAATAATTTTTTGAAAAAAAAATTTGAGTTGATTTCACACCAAAAGAATAATTTTTATAAGGCCAACCTTCGACATAATTTCGAAAAAAGAAATGAAATCATGAACCACCTTACTGTCCCACTGATAGGCAATCGAACGCCTTCAACTGTAAGGTACGTAACTTTATGAACACATCTTTGGTATTGGTTGCCTAACCTGATCTTTCATCTATTGAATTAATTCTATTATGATTAGAAAATGAAGTAGGTAGGTAGGATGCATAATTGAATGGCCGACACGGCAGTCGATTAATTTAATTTAATGCCTACCTAACGTTTAATTTAGGTAATTCATATGTAATTATAATACGTTTTTAAAACCAAAATTTTAGTTTATATGTGCGAGGAATTATACCTGTTTTTTTTTTTTTTTTTTTTTTTTTAAATCAGTACCTACGATAGAAGCAATAATGCAACATTTTTGAATTTTCTAAACATGGAACTTGCCTTTAATAATCTATAGTGACCAACGAACCACACCATATGAGGAAAAAAATCGAAAAATTCAAGGACCACAGAATTTCTACAAAAAAAACACATATGTAACTTTTTGCCTGATAGTTTTGTTAAAAGCCTATATGTATACGAATAAGAAGAGCAAAAAAATTCACTGGTGCGTTCAAATGTAATACAGCAATTTGCCTTAATGAGATTTCGACGTTATAAATTAAATTACAAATATGGGCAAATCGTGCGAATATCTGATATGTGCTCCGCCATTAACCCATTTTACAATAAAGCGTGTAGATATACGTATATTATTATATGGAAGCTAATAAAATAAAATTAGATAACTACATTAGCGAAAGGAGCATTTGAAAAGTAGGCGAGTTTTACATTTTTACAAACGTAGTATACTAGATGTGTACTGTGCAAAGTATGCTGGTAAGAGTATAGTATAAGGGAAAAAAGAAAGGAAAAAAATGTTGAAAAAATTCTTTCGTAAATGTGTTATCATCCCCTGACCATAAATAAGAAAACATATGTGGGCGTTGCTGCTGGATAAAGGGTAGCCATAGTAGAATAGTACTTTCCTCGTCCGCAATACCCTTCGAACGCCGTCCCTTCGCCGGAATAAAGGCTAACAACAACATTATAGTTAAAGTGTCTGACATTTGGGTGCCATTTTCCGTCGTAAATAGCTTCGCATAATAGCGTAAATTTCTTTGTTTTGATTCGGCCGTTGTACTTTTATGGATAGCAATATGTTATGTTAGAAAACAGCTTTCAAATTTTTATAAGCGTGGTTCGCATATGAATTGAATGTCAACGTTTACCTTTTACGTATACGATACGACGACCCGTTCTCCGACATGTAGATAAAATTTCGCTTTTCGCAAACGAAATGTCATATCCCTGTGCCATTTTGTAAATCGGTTTCATTCTCGGGGTAACATTTAATCAATTTAAAGTCATCCCCCGCGCCCTAACAAGACCTAATTAAAACGCTGTGGCAAACTAGGGTGGACATAGTTCTTCGCGTCGAGGCTATTATTAAATCCGATGTTGGCGAAGTTGCATCGCTAAAAGCTAATGTAATTAAGTTGGCCATTTAATTACCAACGCATAGAAACTTCTTCAAAGACGCTTTAACCTCGTAACTCTTCTCGCGTCTTCTGTTTTAAAACTTTTTTTTCCTCCACGAGAACCCTTTTCACTCGAATAACAACGCTTCGAGTACAGGAAATAATTTTTCTAATTCTTATATCGTCGCTATTGTTCGTATTACCAACAATGGTAGTAACGAAACGGTGAAAATTTATCTTCGTAAAGCGTTCATTTTACATTATTTTTGACGACTATGATCGCACATACGGTTACCCTTTTTTTCTTCTTTTCTTTCATCTCTCTCGATCGTTCGCGAACCAGGTGTTAAAAAAAGGCTAGAGTGAATCGGAAATGCTGGATATGGTGTAACAATCGGGTTAATATATAGGCCTAGGTATCTGAGTATCATGTGTTATATGACATACCGAACATATCGGAACCAATTGTAAATTATCCGAGTCATTAAAAAATTTTTAGTCGAGAATTCATCTCGAAGAACAGCATCAGCATTGTATACTTAGATGTAAGGTGGGCCGTAAAACGAAAATTTTTGATTTTCAAAATCCAATACCGCGAAAAAGTTGGATCTTGGTGAGATATGAAAATTAAAAATTAAATTAATCAAATCGAATAATATATCTTCCGATCGCTCAAGAGCCCTCAAATTTTTAAAAATAACTATGCGAAAAATCAAAATTTGAAAAAAATTCCAAAATCCCGAGCAGCACAATCGACAAATTATCGAAATAAAAAATCGACAGAATATCGAATTCGAGAAAGTGTCGCGTTAGTTCCGCATAAATCGTGAAATTATCTTTCGATATATAGATAGATTATCGACGAATTATAGTTAGCAAAAATTTCGAGATTATAGTAAGATATTTTATCGATAATATATCTATAATATCGAAAGATAATTTCACGATTTAGGCGGAACTTTTGCGACACTTTATCGAATTCGATATTCTGTCGATTTTTTATCGACTTTTTATTCCGATTTTTCGTCTTTTACTAGCTTTTTTCTATAATTAAAAATCATTAATTAGCATAATTCATACATTAAACTATGCCTAAACACATTATTCATGTTATGGTAAGAGGATCATTTCAGAAAAAGTCAAAAAAAATTATAAAAAATCTGCCACCCGTGGGGCTTGAACCATCTACCTCCTGCATGGTAATCCTCTTCCTTAACCACTATGCCATACCTTTTCGTTGAGGAATTAGCAATAAAACGCTTATAATAGGTAGTTTAGTACTTCCAGACGTGTTGGGCTTAGAAAAATTTTCACCAATTTGGAAATAATTTCAAATATCGTCACAAAATCGTTGAAAAATCGTTCGACAAATTTCAGATTATTTGTCGATAATGTAGTTTCAAATATCGCCACAAAATCGTTGAAAAATCGAATTCGAGGAATTTCATATTACGTGTCGATAATAAAGTTTTAAATATCTTCACAAAATCGTTAAAAAATCGAATTCGAGAAATTTCAGATTATTTGTCGATAATATAGTTTCAAATATCGTCACAAAATCGTTAAAAAATCGAAATCGAGAAATTTCATATTACGTGGCGATAATATAGTTTCAAATATCTTCACGCAATCGTTAGAAAATCGAATTTGAGAAATTGCATATTATGTGTCGTTAATATAGTTTCAAATATCTTTACAAAATCGTTAAAAAATCGAATTCGATAAATTTAATATTCTTTGTCGATAATGTAGTTTCAAATATCTGCACAAAATCGGTGGAAAATCGGAATCGATAAATTTAATATTCTTTGTCGATAGTATCGTTGACGAATATCGTCATAAAATCTTAATAATATCGAATTCGATAGTTTTTAGATTTTTTGCCTATGAAGTTGTACCGATAAATCTTTATAATATCGTGAGAACATCTATAGATTTTCAAACGATTTTTTATCGATACGTTACATCTTCCGATATTATCGATCGAGTGTGCCGCTCGGGATGTTACAGAATGGCTTTTATGCCTTTGGTTGGCAAATACATATTATCATTATGATTAATATTTTTTGGAAAAAAAATCAGAATTCATCAAATCATCGCATTTATGACACTTTAAAAAAATGGCATTTTTTACGTTTTTTTTTAAAAAAAAAAAGGGAAAAAATAGATTAAAAATTGTAAAAAAAAATTGCTATTAAAATGGATTTATCATTTACAGTTTTGCCCAAAAACACAAATTAAAGCGATTTTTCATCTTTTTCATACCCTTGAGAATTTTTCAAAAACAACGAAAAATTGAAAAAATGAGGAAAATGATGGTTCCTGAAAATGAAGGTAAAGATGGAAAATCGTCGTAAGTTGTCTTTTTGGGCGAAACTGTGTATGTTGAATCCATTTTAATTCCGAAATTTTTTCTTCAATTTTTAGTCTATTTTTTTCAATTTTTAATCTATTTTTTTCAATTTAAAAAAAAAAGAGTAAAATATGACATTTTTTAATGTCTAATAAAATAATGCGATAATTTGATGAATTCTGGATTTTTTTTTCAAAAAATATTAATAACGGTGATAATACTTGCCAACCAAAGGCAAAAAACCCGTTTTGTAACATTTTGGAATTTTTTGCAAATTTTGATTTTTTGCAAATTTTCAAAAATTTGAGGGTTCTTGCTCGGTTGGAAGGTACATGTTATTTGATTTGATCATTTTTAAATTTATTTTTCATGTCTCACCAGAAACAAATTTTCTGCGTTATTGGATTTTAAAAATGAAAATTTTTTGTTATTCGGCCCACCCTAATAGATAGGTCTAAAAATTTGGAAATACCCCAAAACTAGACTCAAATGGCTCCTATTACTGCAAAAAAATTATTTCGATAGAAGTTGAAAAATTTTCATAGCAGGCTTGCCAAATTCCGATTTTTATAAAACATCAAAATTTCTCATATATTTTTTTTTTGGTAAAAATTGATGTTTTATAACAATCGAAAGTTGGTAATCCTGCTATGAAATTTTTTCAACTTTTTCCATCGAAATAATTTTCTTGCATCAATAAGAGTCATTTGAGTCCAGTTTTGGCACCAAGCAGATGTTATTCCCGTTTTTTGTAATTCGAAATTCTTAATTTTTTAGCGATCTGCAATTTTTTAACACCCCTGGTAGGGTGAAAAAATTTATACTTACTAAATTTGAAAGTCAATGATCGGAGAAAGTGTAGAAACTCAAATTGCACCTTTCTAGGGGTGTGGTCGAGGTACCATGTTGGTGGCACTACCCAAAAGTAACAAAAAACTATGCGTTTTTTCAAAAGTGACTCTATTTTGAGGGCCCCTAGCTCCACTCCACTGAGAGGTAGTGGACTCAAATTTTTTTGGGAAGGTTCTCAAATCAAAGTAAACAACCTCTGTGAGTTTGGTCGAAATCCGAGGGATATATATTTTTTTCACTCCACCCTAATCAGTTAATCACTATACAGGGTGTCCAGCGAGTGGGTGTACCAAACTTGAAATTAGGAATTGGATATAACCGAGGACCACTAACAAAAATCTTCAAGTACACACGGTGCCTATCTAGATTTTGAAGGGGCAGTGGTGTACAAAAATTTCAACATTTTCTGAAAACAATGCACGAATTAGGTGTAACTTTTTAAAAGGAACAAAAATAGTTATGTCAAAAATTTGCCTATCTTTGAAAATAAAGGCGCCACAAAGCTTTGAAAATTGTTTTTTTTTCGAAATTTAAGGCTCCGTAGCGCCTTAATTTTCATAGATAGGCAAAATTTTCACATGACTTTTTTTGTTCCTCTCAAAAAGTTACACCTGTTTCATGTTTTTTTTGGACCGAATTTCGCAATTTTCATGTATCACCAGTTCACCACTTCACTGTAATAAAATAATTGAGGTAGGCAATATTATTAACTGGAATTTTGTGTTGCTGTAACTCCTTCAATTTCAAAGATAGGCAATCTAATATGATTACAACTTTGATTGATTTATCGAAGATCTATCCACTACCTGTGTCGAATTTTTTTTGAACGCAGTGTTACCAATCGATTTTGAT
The DNA here is from genome assembly GCA_959613365.1 of Balanococcus diminutus. NCBI lineage: Eukaryota > Metazoa > Arthropoda > Insecta > Hemiptera > Pseudococcidae > Balanococcus > Balanococcus diminutus. The sequence continues at coordinate 28,910,073 of OY390715.1, read as the reverse complement.
GAGTAAAATATCGATTTTCATACCTTTGTAGTTCCTTCATTTTCAAACTTAGGAGATATGTGTGCACGAACTTTTTTGTTAGTCGTACTCGGTTGTATCCAAATTCCAAATTTAACAGAGCACTCACCGGACACCCTGTAGATAGGTCCAAAAATCGGAAATACCTACTTCCAAAAAAAAAAGTACCTAACAAAATAATTCTGATCCTAAAAAAATTGAGTAACTAATACCTATCGAAGTATTTGTTTGAAAAAAAAATAGTTGCGATAAGTACAAAGCTCCAGGCCATTATTATAAAATATTGGTAAAAAATACAAACCAAAAATATGCATTAGTACAATTCGCCGTCAATATTTATTTTATCTGTTACTCGCTACATTTTATTTCATGGTACCTATGCTGTGTATCTGAAAAGAGACCCAGTTATTCTGGGGTTTAACCCCTCGAGTTCACCACATGGTGTATTTGCACGAGGGTCAGGAGGGTTTTTTTTCTTAATTTTTTTGTCTATGTGTCCCTAACACTTTTTATATTCAACCCTTTACGCTCTAATTTTTTTCTCAGCATGATCCATACCGTGGTGAATTGTTTGATATTTTAAATACGTTGAAGTGTTTAATAATGGAAGAACTATCGAAGGTGATTTTTTGATTTTTATATTAAGCAACTATCTGGTTTATTGATTAATTATTTCGGTTTGCTTCATTTGCATATTTTTTAAAATATCAATCGGAAGATTCAAATGCCTAGGTATTTATTTACTCACGTTAAAATATTTCAAGTACCTTACCTATCGTTGTTTTTTTCAATTACGTAATATAGGCCTACATAGTACATATTACGTATATTATGTTCTTATCAAATAATTATTATCCACTGGTAAAGAATGATAATTAGGACTTTTAGGGCAGGTACAAATAAATCTACCTATGTATGAGGGTGAAATGTGCATTATTCCATCAAAAATATGGGTTTGAAATTAAAAATGAGAATAGGTACTCATAAAAATTTGTATCTATCTATTAAAAAATTAAAAAATTAAAATCTGAAGCATTTTAAAATTTCACCAATATTTTTTGCAGAAATTTTTTTATAATATGTACTATCACGTCATTTTGGAAAGTTTCAAAAATTTTAGCATCAATCCTCGATGACCTGAAAATTTTAATTCCGAGAAAAATTCAGAAACTCTATTAGAAATTAAGAAATATCTAAAAAATATTTTTTGGCACAAAAAATTCAGTGGAATTCGAGTACAAATTTTTAAATTTTGCTGAAAAAATTCTAAGTTCTTTTCAAAAAAATTAGAAAGTATCCTGGAATGCGAATTTTGTACATAGGAAATATTTTAAGCATTTTCCGTAGAAAAAATTTAAAATCCTGCCAAAAAAATAGGTACTCTTTTTTTTGCAAATAATTTAATTCCTCTATTTATTAATTATTTTTTCAATACAAATAGGTATGAAAATCACTCAAAAAATTATTAAAAAAATATTTAAAATCATAAAATATTTTTTCCTGTAAAAAAAAAAAAAAAAAAAAAAAAACAGAAATTCGTTCCAAAAATAAAAAAAAAATGAAAAGAAAACTTGCAGAGGAAAAATATCAAGTACCTAAGTATATTTTTATGAAAAAAAATATACTTAGGTACTTGATATTTTTCCTCTGCGAATTTTCTTTTCATTTTTTTTTAAATTTTTGGAACGAATTTCTGTTTTTTTTTTCTCACGAAGAAGTTGGTAAATTACTTGAAAAATACGAAAATTCTTTGAAAAAGTTAGAAGAAAATAATTCTTAATAAAATTTCAGGAAATTAAAAAAAAAAAAAAAAATTTAATCAAAAAAACTAGACACAAAAGAAATCAAAAGTTTTTTGGAAAATATTTTTTGTTATCCACAAAAAATTCTTGTGAAAAAAAAAATCAGCGAAAGAATAAAACATTACCTACTTACTTAATTATGATTTTATTTTTGAAAAAATTCTAAAATCCTTTCAAAAAAATTATTGATCCTACTTACTTATGGAAATTTTTTTTTAAATTTTTATAGCAAAAATTTTCAAAATTTTGTAAAAAAAAATTGGCAAATGAATGGTGTAATTTTAAAAGGCGCTAAGTGCCATCTTGGTCGAAATGGAGTTATTGCTATTGTGGTATATGTACTATGTCCATGCCGTCATAATCTGAACCTATCAAAGTCGTCAATATCTATTTCTAAATAGTTCAAAATTTGCTCTAAAGATGGCGCAAATAAGCAAAATTTGCTAAATTTGAGGAAATAAAAAAAGTAAAACTTTTGCATAATAGTAAATTTAATTTCCAATAAAAAAGGTCCTCTTCACTTTTTGCATATCTTCAATATTTCAGGAGCTATGCGAGAAAGATAAAACATTTTTGTCAATTTTTGAAAATTCATCAATTTTTTGAAATTAGAGAAAATAATGTGTACTTAAACTTGAATGAATAAAAAAATAGATTTATCTTGCAGAAAATTAAATTTCCTTTCAAAACGGTTCTCTTTACTTTTTGCCTATCTTCAATATTTTAGGCACTAAACAAGAATAAACACGATTATATTTAAATTTAATGCTCAATGCGTCTTTTTGAAAAACCTAAAAATGATTCAGAAATGTTGATATTGGTTCGATTTTTGCTCAAAATGATGATGACATGTTCAAAGTATGCTATGTACCAACATTTTCACCATGTAAACCTTTCCTATAAATCTCCAAGCTATGCAAACATTTAAACGCGATTATCTCGATAACATGTTTTTGGCACTTAGCGCCTTTTAAAATTACATCATTCAAATTATTTGAAAAAATCTATGACTTTTAATTTTTTATGAAATTTAGAAATTTTCTGTTTAAAAAAGTAGGTATTAAAGTAATTTCAAAGAACCATTTTTTTGGGAAAAAATTGAAAATCCTTGAATAATTAAAAATTCTTGAAGAAGGAGACAGAAAATAGGTACTTAACTCCTTGAAAATAGATTTAAAATTTTTTTGAGAAGACATTTAAAAATATTTTTTTTTAGAAATTTGTGTGAAAAAATTCAAAAATTTAATGAAAAAAAAACTAAAAACTAATTTTTTAGAAATAGTTTTGAAAACGGTTAATGGCAATTTTTATGCGCCTGTACGTCACGTTTTGAAAAAAAAACTTCGCAATCCCTTCAAAAAATAAAAAAAATCTTCCGATGGATGAAAGGAATCACGACATAAGATCTTAGAAATTTTTTCAAGTATATGAAAAAAATTAAAAATTCTTTTGAAAAAAAAAAAAAACTATAAAAAACTAAGAAAGTGTATAGGTACCCGAGCGGCACACTCGATCGATAATATCGGAAGATGTAACGTATCGATAAAAAATCGTTTGAAAATCTATAGATGTTCTCACGATATTATAAAGATTTATCGGCACAACTTCATAGGCAAAAAATCTAAAAACTATCGAATTCGATATTATTAAGATTTTATAACGATATCCGTCAACGATACTATCGACAAAGAATATTAAATTTATCGAATTCGATTTTTTAACGATTTTGTAAAGATATTTAAAACTATATTATCGACAGATTATATGAAATTTCTCGGCTTCGATATTTTACCGATTTTTTGACGACATTTGAAACTATATTATCGACAAATGATATTAAATTTATCGAATCCGATTTTTTACCGATTTTGTAAAGATATTTGAAACTATATTATCGACACGTAATATGAAATTTCTCGATTTCGATTTTTTAACGATTTTGTGACGATATTTGAAACTATATTATCGACAAATAATCTGAAATTTCTCGAATTCGATTTTTTAACGATTTTGTGAAGATATTTAAAACTTTATTATCGACACGTAATCTGAAATTTCTCGAATTCGATTTTTCAACGATTTTATGACGATATTTGAAACTATATTATCGACACGTGATATGAAATTCCTCGAATTCGATTTTTCAACGATTTTGTGGCGATATTTGAAACTACATTATCGACAAATAATCTGAAATTTGTCGAACGATTTTTCAACGATTTTGTGACGATATTTGAAATTATTTCCAAATTGGTGAAAATTTTTCCAAGTCCAACACGTCTGGAAGTACTAAACTGCCTATTATAAGCGTTTTATTGCTAATTCCTCAACGATAAGGTATGGCATAGTGGTTAAGGAAGAGGATTACCATGCAGGAGGTAGAAGGTTCAAGCCCCACGGGTGGCAGATTTTTTATAATTTTTTTTGACTTTTCCTGAAATGATCCTCTTACCATAACATGAATAATGTATTTAGGCATAGTTTAATGTATTAATTATGCTAATTAATGAGTTTTAATTATAGAAAAAAGCTAGTAAAAGACGAAAAATCGGAATAAAAAATCGATAAAAAATCGACAGAATATTGAATTCGATAAAGTTCCGCCTAAATCGTGAAATTATCTTTCGATATTATAGATATATTATCGATAAAATATCTTACTATAATCTCGAAATATTTGCTAACTATAATTCGTCGATAATCTATCTATATATCGAAAGATAATTTCACGATTTATGCGGAACTAACGCGACACTTTATCGAATTCGATATTCTGTCGATTTTTTATTTCGATAATTTGTCGAGTGTGCTGCTCGGGTAGTAAGTGTATAGGTGGTAAGCTACATATTTAATTGAATTCACCCGAGCGGCACACTCGATCGATAATATCGGAAGATGTAACGTATCGATAAAAAATCGTTTGAAAATTTATAGATGTTCTCACGATATTATAAAGATTTATCGGTACAACTTCATAGGCAAAAAATCTAAAAACTATCGAATTCGATATTATTAAGATTTTATGACGATATTCGTCAACGATACTATCGACAAAGAATATTAAATTTATCGATTCCGATTTTCCACCGGTTTTGTGCAGTTATTTGAAACTACATTATCGACAAAGAATATTAAATTTATCGAATTCGATTTTTTAACGATTTTGTAAAGATATTTAAAACTATATTATCGACAGATTATATGAAATTTCTCGGCTTCGATATTTTACCGATTTTTTGACGACATTTGAAACTATATTATCGACAAATTATATTAAATTTCTCGATTTCGATTTTTTAACGATTTTGTGACGATATTTGAAACTATATTATCGACAAATAATCTGAAATTTCTCGAATTCGATTTTTTAACGATTTTGTGAAGATATTTAAAACTTTATTATCGACACGTAATCTGAAATTTCTCGAATTCGATTTTTCAACGATTTTATGACGATATTTGAAACTATATTATCGACACGTGATATGAAATTCCTCGAATTCGATTTTTCAACGATTTTGTGGCGATATTTGAAACTACATTATCGACAAATAATCTGAAATTTGTCGAACGATTTTTCAACGATTTTGTGACGATATTTGAAATTATTTCCAAATTGGTGAAAATTTTTCCAAGTCCAACACGTCTGGAAGTACTAAACTGCCTATTATAAGCGTTTTATTGCTAATTCCTCAACCATAAGGTATGGCATAGTGGTTAAGGAAGAGGATTACCATGCAGGAGGTAGAAGGTTCAAGCCCCCCGGGTGGCAGATTTTTTATAATTTTTTTTGACTTTTTCTGAAATGATCCTCTTACCGTAACATGAATAATGTGTTTAGGCATAGTTTAATGTATTAATTATGCTAATTAATGAGTTTTAATTATAGAAAAAAGCTAGTAAAAGACGAAAAATCGGAATAAAAAATCGATAAAAAATCGACAGAATATCGAATTCGATAAAGTGTCGCGAAAGTTCCGCCTAAATCGTGAAATTATCTTTCGATATTATAGATAGATTATCGATAAAATATCTTACTATAATCTCGAAATTTTTACTAACTATAATTCGTCGATAATCTATCTATATATCGAAAGATAATTTCACGATTTATGCGGAACTAACGCGACACTTTATCGAATTCGATATTCTGTCAATTTTTTATTTCGATAATTTGTCGAGTGTGCTGCTCGGGCATTACACTTTTTAGGAATCATGAGCAATATTTGATTTTTCAAAAGGGTCGCTGAAAAATTAAAAAAGAAAAAAACATTTACACCGAATTCGCACTTCAATATACTCGTAGACTGACAAAATTATGGAAACAAAAAAATTTTTACGATAAGCGTAAATATTTTACAACCAAAGTTACACCCGAAGTATATTCAATAGTACACTACTTGTTTCTTACGAGAAATTTATACCTAAGGGAAATGCCAATGTATCTATACAAAAGTTAAAGAGAAAAAAAATAAAGTAACGTTGTAGGCCCATTCGGAGGTATTTTAAAAATGGCTATCCTTTTCCGATAGCTTCGTTTATGTCATCGTTTACTGGAACTTTATTTACCCTGAAGGACTTGACCTTATCGGTTTTTACGTCTGGTAGAGTAATTTTACGATTCGGGTGTAGATATTTTCTCATTTCTAAAAAAAAGCAACAACATCGTACTAGAGTTCGCTGTTTCATTTCATTATTGATATTCGCTCTTTGTTGAAAAGGTATTTAATACCTACACCTACATGTTGGATAAATAAAAATAACCTCGCAATAATAATTCAGCGTCATTTCCTTATCAACGTAACTTATACTACCAACATCCTCCATTCTATATATATTTCAGCATCAAGCAGACGAATAATTTTTTTTTTAGAAGGAAAAAAAAATCTGCGCAAAAAGAACTTTAAGAACCCCTTTATACTTTCGGACAACGACATTACGTAATGTTGGTAGCCGATTACTGACGTACTAGGGGTAACAGACGAGGGACTTCTACTGGGACATGACATCTCGGCCAACATCATTCATCATTCTGTTATGGCATGGTAAGACGTGCCAGGACACTACGCTCAAATCTCAGGACTATGTTTCATCCTTTCTTCTCCTGTACTACCCCAACACGATGGCCGCCTCCTCTATCGCTTTTCCGTGCTCGTTTTCCTTTTCTTCTTCATCTTATAATGTGCCACCGACGTACGCTCGGCGAGATGAATCTTTTAAATCCGTCCAGCCTCGTACACCCTTTTCAGGGTGACCATCTGCATAATGACGTCATTCTGTGGCTCGAATTTTTAAAAATAGGGTTACGGAAAAAGTATCCATAGTTTTTCTCCAATTCACGACGACGATTGACGAATGATCGGCGATTTCGATTGAAATTTTTAATCTATTACATATGGATACTTGATATTCAAGATTAGGGGGGGGGGGAGGGAGGGGTCTAATCGCAATTTTCTTAATAACCAAAATTATTTTAAAGACTTCGAGCTATAACTTTTGTTTGAAATTTTTTTCAATTGGACTCCTATCTCCATCAGCTTTTAATGATATAAGTATCTATGTCATATTATACAAAATTGGAGAGGAGGGAGGGTTCAATCGAAGTTTTTGTTATAACCAAAATTATTTCTAGGATCTCAATCTACAACTTTTGTTTGAAAATTTTTTCAATTGGACCCTTCCCCCATTTTGAAAAAGTATCTACCTGATGTTATGTGTAATCGGAGGAGAGGTAAGAAAATTCCCTACACCTAATTTTTGACTGCCCAGAACTCGATAACGAGAGAGATGAATTCATACAATCCCTTGATCCTGAAATTTTAAATTCACCAACAAGATTCTACACAACCCAATTCCAAAACTTTTGTATTAAAATAATGGATAAACAATACCAAAAATATAACTTCCCCTAAACTTTAATTAAAAAAAAAATAATAAAAATAATAATAATAAAAATATATATATATAAGCTGAAAGATCTGCACAGATGTGCGGGACTGACTAGATCAAAAATGATAATAATAATTAAGTTAATCTGTAATAATTTTATAGTATCAATAATTAAATTAATCCGTAATAATTTTAATATGTATTAAATCTCCCCAACGAGGGGGAAATTGTACTCGTTGGAGGAATTAAGATGTAAATATTAATTATAACTAACCCCCCCCCCCCCACGGTAGTAGTCGCCCGGTAACCGAAAAGGCAAGGGGCTACTACAGTGGTATGTATCCACAATTGTTTAATAAAATTGCCCCACTCCCATGTGGAGACTGGGGAACCAACAAAAAAAAAAAAAAAAAAAAAAAAAAGGGACCTAGGGACCCAATCGAAATTTTCATCATAACCAAAATTATTTTTCGGATCTTGATTTACAACTTTTATTTGAAATTTTTTTCAATTGACCCCTTCCTCTCGCACTCTTCTAATTTTTAATTAGTATTTTCGTAGTGTTGAGCAAAATTGGTGGGGAGGAAGGGATCCAAATAAAAAAATTTTCAAACAAAAGTTGTAGCTTGAAGTCTTGTGAATAATTTTGGTTATCACAAAAATTTGTATTAGACCCCTCCCTCCTCTCTAATTTCGAATATCAAGTATCTAAGTAGAATTGAACTTGGTAAATTTTCAATGGTGCCAAAAAAAAAGAAAAAAACAGTACTGCGGCGATCCACTCGTAGATATTTTGTTCAGTATTGGTTTCATTTCAATCCAGCTGATGCAATTTACAGACTATTATAGTATAGTATATCGTTCGTTCGCTCGTAAAAAAATTATCGAGATCACGGATCGTACGGTGCCCCTCGTAGGTATATGCCACCCAATGTCATTTTATATGCAACCATGATGTAAAAATTGTGTTAATGATATAAGGCATGGTTTGCAATGTTTTGACGGGCAATATATGGCAACTTGGTAAGCTGGAAACTTAACTTGAAACAGTTCGACTTGACTGACATAGCTACAACAACTTACAAGTACATATTTTTACGAGTTGTTACAGTTTCAAGTTTTCGTGTAAGTCCAAAAACAAGGGCAAAAATTGTGAAAAAAGTCAAAAATAGATTTTCAAATTTATTTGTTTATTAAATTTAATCTTCAACTACAATCGATCAAATAAGTAAGTACTTACAATTTTATAATCATGCTTAAGGAGATAGTATAACGATTCAATTTTCGTGCAGGTATAAGTAACGATGCCCGAAAGAGAAGTTCTACTTCAAAATCAAAAGTATAATTCACGAGGCGAGTCTTGCATTCGAAACCTAAAATATTCAGCTACTCGTGGGTTTGTGCTTGGTGCATGTGTCGGATTATTTGTCGGTGGTTTTACTGCATTATCAAGGTACTGAATTCGCCTTTTTAATATCTGTAGATCTCATGTGCACTTCCTGTAAATAAAAAACAACTCGAATTGCAATGTGATTTTTGTAGAAATAGAATACGAAGTCGTGAAGCAATTAATCTAATAGGAAGAGAAATGTTCAATCGTGGGATGTCATTCAGTGTGTTTATGATGGTAATCAGCATCCTTCATTGATAATACAAACTACTCGTTCTATTACCTGATGCATTATTACCTTAGTTGAAACGATTTTAGGTAGCCTATTTTAATTTTGAATATTTCGTGTATAAATTTATTTTCGGTTATTTACACATATGAAGTATGATTGATAATGCACGTTGAAAATAATATGTTCCCCAGTTTATGTTTGTTTCAATATTCTTCTAAAATGCACGATCTAATCAAAATAACCAAAACGAAACTCATTGTTGATTTTTAAAGTTAATTTTTGTGAAAATTATAGGTATAAGTTGGGGCCCTTATTTTTAATTTTTGGATTTTATTTCGCCTTACTCCCAAGTTGTCGTTGTTGTTCTTTTTTTAATGAAAAAAGATTCCCAATTTTTTTTTTTTTTTTTTTAGAAAAATGTAAAAAATTGTCTGATTTTTAAAATCTTGCCTTTTTTAATTGTAATTTGTAACCCATTCAAATTATCTATTTTCATGAGAATGAATCCCCAATTTTTAATTTTCCTCTCACCGTATTTTCAAATAGTACCTGGGGGCACTTCCAGTTTTTTAAAAAAGAAAAAAATGAGTAAACTTTTTTCATCTAGCATTTTAAGTTGTTGCACTTTATTAGGAAATTACTTATTAGCTATTTTTTATTTTTTCCTTTACGCCCCTCATTTTGAAAAATAATAAAAAATTACCACGTTTCCGAAATTTCAGATTTTTTTGTCTTACCTCGCAACGTTTTTTTCGTTTTTGTCCTTTTTTTCAAAAAAATGAAAAAAATTGACTGATTTTTAAAATCTTGCCTATTTTGGTTATAACGCCATCACAGCTGTTCCTCTGATGAGAGCAAATTTTCAATTTTTATTTTCTCCCTAATGCAAGGTGAATTTTAAGTGGTGACTAGCCTCCCATTTCTAAAATTGGTAATTTTTTAAAAATAAATTGAAGGGTAGTAGCACTGTTTGAAATTTAGTTGGAGAAAAAATTGAAATAAAGGAAATTACTTTCTAATAAAATGTAGCCACTGAAAATGCTAGATGAAAAAATTTTGCTCATTTAAAATTTTTTTATGGGTTGTGGAGAAGATGGAAAATGGGAAGTTCATTCTTCTCAAAAGAAACAACTATGATGGATTATAACCTAAAATAGGTAAAATTTTGAAAATCGATAATTTTTTTGAAAAAAGAGTTTGGCTATAGGAACCACTTGAAATTCAGTTGGTTGAAAAATGAAAAATATTAGGGAACTATTTTCTCATGAAAAGGCACTATTTTAGGAAATTGACCAAAAAAATTATTTTTCAATATTTTCCAAAATGGGGAGGGATGGAAAACACCCCTAAAATTAATTTAGGGGGAAATGGAAAATAAAAAATGATTTTATAATCAAATGAAAAAACTTAAAATGCTAGGTGAGACAATTTTGCTCATTATTTTCGTTTTTGTGAAGGAAAATAAAAATATTGGAATTCGATCTCATGAAAAAGGATAACTTCGATGGGTTATAATAAAAAAATTCAAGGTTTTTAGTATTTGTCCATTTTTTAAATTTTTCTTTAAAAAAAAAAAGAATTATTTCCTCATAAAAAGTAAGAACTTTGTGAGGTAAGACAAAAAAAATCCGAAAGTTCAAAATAAAGGCCACCTCGAGGTAAGTCAACTTACATATATGGTCTTTATTAATTTATTTATAGGTAGGGCAAGTATTTATATATATTTTCATATTTTCTATATGCTATACATATAATAGCGTATATCCAGGTTATCTTTATGATTCATAAAATTTCCAGTCGAATGAGCCCTATATTGTTTTGCATATTTTTCATATTTTGACCAAAATTTCACGGTTTTTTCATATTTTGGACATTTTCAGCACATATTTCACATATTTTGCGCATATTTCATCAATTTTCCTATTTTTTAAGCATATTTTACGATTTTTCTGTTTTGAGCTAGTTTTAACAACTTTGACTTTCCTACTTTTCCGGTAATTCTAAATTTTCTCCAAAAAAATTAAATGTGTTTTTCTTATGCTATTTTCAAAAATTAAAAAAACGACAAGTTTTGGTTATTTTTTAATCATTTTTCCTTCAATTTCAGGTTTGCATTCATAAAATCGATCTTTTTAACACAGCAGCTGAACTCCATTTGAAAAATCTTTTCTTTTGATACCCATATTATGTTTGCATATTTCTTCATATTTCGAGTTTTTTGAGCAAATTTTTTGCATATTTTAACGTTTTGAAATTCATATATATGCGCATATTTCGCCCAAAAAAAATTATATAAATACTTGCCTTATTTATAGGTATACTCAGTCGATTTGGGTAAAATTTAGGCAAATTCAAAAAAATCTGATTGGGCTGTCACGTAAATACATATTTTATTTACCCTTAAAAATGATCTCATTGGGTTTGATTGAAACCCAAAGTGAACACAGCCCAGAAAAATCAAATTTTTATCAAAACTCAGGTAGGTAATTAAGTATATTCTCGCGATTTTTTTTTTTTTTTAAGATTAATTTTATTCTCCATTTCGGGATAATTTTTTAATAAAAAAATTTCAATTTTCGTTGGGAATTTTTGTGTAGAATTTTAGGGAAACTTTGAAAAAAAAAAAAGTTTTAACGAATTTTTTATCAAGTAAATTTTCTAGACAACTGAAAGTGTTTCAGAACAAGATTTCAAGATGAGATTTAAGAGAAAAAAAACCTGAAAAAATGTTGGATTTACAACAAAATTTATGAAACATTTTTTCAAAAAAAATCGAAAATTTTTAATTAGATTTTTCCAAGAAAATTAATTTATACCTAATGAGATAAAGTTTAATTCTCATCAAGAAATTTTATAAAGAATTTCTGGAAATTCTCCTTTAAATTATTTTTTAAAACAAATTTCTAGAAAATATATTTTCTAAAAAAATTAAAGTTTTTATCTTTTGAATTTTTTTTTTTTTTTTTATAAAATTTTGTTCAAAAAAATGATAATACATGGAATTTTGTCACATATTTCGTCAGGTTGGTCATCGTAAGAGATTATACGTAATACTTAACTACTTAAAGGGAAATACAAAAAAAAAACAAAAAAAAAAACAACTTTGATGCATGCAATGATGCAACTTTAATAAGAAGTGACGATAATAATTACGTTTAGTGCGCAATAAACGATAATAATAATTAATTGGCTAAAACGAAATGCTCTTGGTATTTCTGTAGAAAGTACGTTAACTCCTTAATTAATGTAAGATAATACGAAAGTTTATTGAAAACAGGTACATAGGTTCAATGAAAATAAAATTAGGCATGGCCAAGAACTTGACACTTGACAGTAGCACAAATTTTTTCAAATTCTTGGAGAAAAAGTCTAATTTTTTTTTGAATAAAAATATAGGTAGGTAAAAAAATTATCACCTTTTTGGTGAAAAATTGTTATTTTCTTTTGAAAGAAAAATTTCAATTTTACCTAATTTTGCCTCAACTATATTTTTTTTAAAAGTACCTACTTAAATTTTTTGAGAAAAAAGATTGGTAAAAAAACATCAATTTTTTGGAGTGAAAAATGTTTTCATTTTTTTTTAGATCTTTCGAAAATTTCTCAATTTTTAAAAAAATTTGTTTCTTGGAATAGGTAGAAAATTTCCTTAATTCTTTTGAGAATAAAATCTCTTTTTTTTTTTTTTTTGGAATTATCATCTGAAAAAAAAATGAAAAAATCTCTCTTTGGAATAGAAAAAATACCCTTAATTTTTATGAGGAAATAAATTTCTAATTTTTTGGAGAAAGATCTTGGTTTTTTGACGGAAGAAAATAATTCTCACATTAGGCCTAACATTAAAAATTTTTCAATGCGCTACCCTTTCGAAAAAAAAAATGGAGCCACACAAAGTCCAAAAATCACCCATCACACCGTGTAAATCCAACGACGTGATGTTGGGCTAACATCGTGGTTTTCGATTTGGACATTCTGCAGATTTACTCTAGTGATCTGCCATCAACATGGCCGCTGAAATTCGGTCCTGCAAAAACACGCGCAAGAAATCCTTTATTTCATAATACGCTGATTTTCTCCCACCGACATGATTAATTGCATAGGTACGTCACCAATTCACCTCGGAAGTCCTCAGCCCATGCTTCGTGAGTTCGTGCCACTGAGTTTGACATTTTTTGAAAACAATGAACATACTTGGAATTCCGTCACAGCCTCTCGTAAAGGGGAAAACGAAACGGTTGGAAAAAATGAAGAGGGCGGTTATTTTTTGATGTCCCTATAGTGGAATATTCAACCCCGAACGATGAATATAATATTTTGAAAAATCTCTAACTTGACGGGCTACATCAATCAAGCGTATATTTTTATTCTTCGGTCGAGTTATTGATGGTCGATTGGTAGCATCTTCTGTTTATTTTTCTCTTCCGCTTTCATAAACATGTACTCGACGTACCTATGCGATAAATCTATACCGTATAAGTTTTACCATATAATATATGGTAACCTACGTACGTACAACCAACACTTTCCGTGTAAACATTCCAAAAAGAAATTCGGGCGAAACCGTGGTCGATATGCTTTTAATCGCGAATGTTTAAAATATTAGTCCGGCTTGCATTATGCCATGAGTGATGTACTGCAACCCCCCCTCCCCTCTCTCATTCATTGAAACATGGGGTTCCGTAATAAAATAGGCATTCTAGGAAACATTTTAAGCCATCTTATTCCCTAAAACGAAAGTTGGGAAGGTACGTATTAGGCCTAATAAAATCTCGTCCATTTTGATTGACAGGCCATCCAAAAACTCCAAATTGCGCCAACTCTTCAAATAATATACGTTATAACAAAAAAATGATAACACCTAACTAAAAATGAAGTATATAAAATTTGCAGCAAAAAAAGTTATAAGTATTCATTTTTTTGGAAAAGTGAACGAGGACGCAAAAACTTGCGTCAAAATTTATACAGAGTTGAAAAAATCAAGTTAAGTATTTGCTTCCAGATTTCCATAAATAGGGTACAATTTTCAATTCTGAATGGGGACCCATATAAATTTAAATGAAGAAACACCAAAGACTCAATAAAGTCCCCCACTTCTTCCTCCCCTCCCCTCACCTAAAATTTCTCATTTGTGGACACGTGCGAATCTGTTTTTCTTAAAATGTTGATAACTTTTCAATTGTACCCTTAACAAAAAAAAGTTCAGGAAAACTTTGAAGGACGTAAGTACCTCTAGGGTCTTTCTCTGAAAAATTGAGGAATTTCACTCCAAAAAATTAAAAATCATACTACGAGCATGCAAAAATTTATGCATAAGAAATTGGGAAATTTTCATTAAGTACAAAACATTGAAAAAAATGAAAAAAAATTATAATTTTTCTCCAAAAAAATTAAAATATTTCAACACTGCAAAAAAATCAAAGTAAAATTTTTACGAAAAAAAATTGAAAAAAATTTTATCCGGAATAAAAGATTGAAAAAAAAATCAATTTTGAAAAATAAAAAAAATCAATAAAATCAATAAAAATGAAACAAAAGATTGGAATTTTCTCCAAAAAAATTGAAAGATTTTTTACTCCAAGAAAGCTGAAATATTTTTTTACTAAAAAAAAATTGAAAAATCTACTACGAATAGGTATGCTAAAATTTTTGCAACAAAATAATTGAAACAAATTTCAAAATTTTTTAAATAAACTTATACGTATCCCCTATACCTACATATGGTTTTCCATAGAGCATCGAAAATAAATGAAATTTGGAGTTACATCATCAGCACATTAAAAAAAAAAAAAAACATTGAAAAAACGTAGAAAAATTTGTGGTTTCTGAAAAAAAAATAAAGAAAATATTGATGATAATAATTTTTGAAACAGATTTTTTTTGTTCTAGATTGGGAAAAAAATCAGTTGTCAAATCAAAGAAAAATTAAAATTAAAATTGGTATTTTTGAAATGATGATTTTCAATTCTAAAAACAAGGTAGGTAGATAGATAGATACCTACCATAATTGTAGAAAACATTTAAACTGAAAAAAAATTGAAAAAAATGTGAAAAAAAATTAAGGGGCACAATTTTTAAGAAAAATGTTCCAGTTTGGGAAAAAATTCAATTTTTAAATTTCAGAAGAATTTCAAGAAAAATTTGTGCATGAAACGATACCTAATTAATTTCAATGCTAAATAAATTAATTTAAAAAAATTTCAGAAAAAAACGAGATTTTTTTTTTTTAATTTTTAGAGGAATAATTTTTGAGAAAATTTTCAATGGAAGATTGAGAAAAAATAATTTTCAAGTCAAAAAAATTTATAAAAATGGTATTTCTATAACTGTAAATTCCATTTTTTTTTTAAATCATGAAAGAATAAAAAAAATTGAAATGGACACAATATGAGACCCATATGCCTACTTCGGTTTATCAAACAGGGTGTCTAAAAAAATCTCAATATATAATTGTATCGACGTGCCCCTATAAAATATCGAATCTCAATTTCAGGACAACGAATTACCATAATATTTTCCTATACGAGGGTCAACTAAAAAAAAATTGAACCCAAGAATAAATAATAAAAAAAACGAAAAATTGAACTCTGATTCCTCCAACATGAAAATAAATCGTGAAATTGACCAATGTGAATGTTTAGAACCCTTTAAAAAGCTCGAAAATCTTTAGACATTTTACCTCGAAGGGTTCCAAGGAGAGAAAGATAGAGAGAAAAAATCACCCTCGATATAAGAACTGCATTATTAACCCTCTGCGATACATTTTGACGTACAACTTTCGTCATTAGAGAGTTATTAAAAATGATTTTTGTCGAGAAGAGTAGGTAACGGTTGAACGAACTTGATCGAATTTAAAACACGTGTCCAAAAAAAGTGTAAAAAGCTCGTTGTTCGGTATATACGATAAAAACCTCTCAGGTAACCTTGAATCGACAATACATAGTTATACATTTTATATTGCGGATAGAGATGAGGGAAAAAATGGGACAAAAAAATCACGTGATATTAAACCGTGCGGTATCCTCTGGCGAAAGTCGAGCCGGAGTCGAGCGAATGACAAAAATCTGAATATATAAACTAGAGAATAATCGAAATAAAATAACAAGCTCGGAAATGGTATTAAGTGGCGGTGTTAGTTGTAGCTTTAAAGCTACTTAAACTATCCCCTAACCTAGCAAGATGTTATAAGGTGAATGATTGATACTGAAGGACGTAGCCGTGTAGCCTTAAGCCAGTGATTTAGACGGTACGACGAGCAAAGGATGTAAGACCCGGTATCAGAGAATTTCAGTCGGCCCTTCGGGGAACCGCACACCTACTCTTGTTACGTCTCTTACGGATCAAAAAGCCAGGTAACTTATCCTTATTAAAATGTGGCGAGTCGAATCAAAATGAATATTTCTGGCCGACTAAGGATTCAATTTTCCAAATCCTTCTCCTATTTCAGCGTCGTATAGCTAATGGCGTTTCGTAAGGTACCTACGCGTTGAAGAAAATCTACGACGTCGTGTTTTTTCTCTCTCTCTCTCCATTCTTCTGTAGATGTACCTTAAGGGATTGCGACGAGCAGGTTCGATGTGTCCACGAACCGTGGTTGTCATAATATTTCACAGGTACCCAATGTTGAACTACTTTTAATCGTAAACCTGTTCGAAGTGATCTTTTAACCCGCGTACAGCATCCTCACCCTTTTTCAAATTATAATCTGGTTAGTTCATAGTTCAAGTTTTTCAATTAAAGTACCCACTTTTTTGTCGTGTGCTCCTTGTGATACATCGAGAGATGCCTAATTGAGGTCAGAGTGAGATCTCTTACTCATTTCGAACATCTCGACGAAATAAATGCGCGAAAAAATTATCTACGTATGGTCGTATGCACTTTTATATAATACTTAATATATTTTTTATTCAATTGATACGTATATTTGAAAATATATATATAAAGAGGTACGATACAACAAAGGGGAGGATAAAAGGCGACCTGAATTTATTGCAATAGTTCGATACCGCTAAGAAATATTAAACTAGTGTTATGTAACACATTTTTCGATCGTGGTTAAATGCAAAACGTATTCATAAACCATTTTATCAAACCATCTGGTATCAATATTCAGTATTGAAATGAAGGTCGCTTCGCGTCGGTCCTCGGTCCTGTCGTATCATCTGCAAATAAGTAATATAGGTAACGAGGCATCAGTGGCAAGAATTTCAATCCTTTGTACAAGACAGCAGCTGATTATATTTATGAAAAAAACCCTTTAACCCTTTTTTGGGACGGGAATTAAATAATGCAGATGTCCCGTTAAAATATTCAGATAGTGCCGACACGGCGGCTTAAAGTAAGAAAAATAGTACAGTTGACTCAGGTAGTAGAATCATTTCCGCGCTGCATTAATTTAAAACCCCCTTCGTTCGAGTCTCTCCCCATTCTATTCGTCGACGACTGCGACGTGCATACAGAAGTGTGCCATACTTACCGCTAGACCGGAGACTGTGGAGAACGACGATGTAAATTATTATTCAGAAAACCTTCATGTACCTACCTAGTTCGGCATAAGACATAGGTGATGTACTGCACCCTCCCCCCCACCCCATCGCTGATTCTCTGAAATGTGATTTTTTTTTGTAAAAAAAAAAAGGTATCTTAGAGGACCATTTCAAGCCATTTTTTCCTAAATGAAAGTTGAAGGCAATAGTCAAATGGCGGTCATTTTGATTGACAGGTAATCCAAAAACTGCTAATTCTCACTAACGCTCTTCAAATATTCATTAAAACAAAAAAAAAATGATCATAAATAACCAAAAATAATGTACAAGCATAAAATTTACAACAAAAAAGGTGAGGTATAACTTATTTGTTTTTTGTTCTTCAAAAAATGAACGGATGGCACAAAAACTTGCGTCAAAATAACTATACAGGGTGAAAAAATCAAGATTTTCTCTCATTTTCTTGAATAAAAAATAGGGTACAATTTTGATGAGAGCCGCATAATGAATAATGACACACCTTATAGACTCCAAAATCCACCACTAATACGCTTCTCTTCTCACCTCATTTGAAGTGTCTCGTATGTGTCCCCTTGCGAACCTCTTTTTTAAACTTTTCATGCCGTGCTCCCTAATAAAAAAAAATCAAATCCTACAAAACTGACAAAACTGTGTCATTCATTTTTTTTCTTTTCAAGTAAAATTCAACAGCGACATTAAATCCTGTATATTTTGACGCTCGTTTTTGCTCCACCCGTTCACTTTTTGAAAATAATGTTGAAAAATTTACGTAAGTAAGTACTTGAAGTTTAGTCCCACTGGCGTAACTTTAAATTGTGCGAAATTTGCTTCGACACAACTTATATTTTTTTCAGAAAAAAGTTGTGAATTTTTTTGGAATAAAAATTTCTTAACTTTTTAGAGGGAAAACACCTTTCACTTTTTTCAAAGAAAAAAATCAACTTTTTGGTGAAAAAATGTTTTACGTAGTTCTTTGAAAGAAAAGAATTTCTCAATTTTTTTAAAGTTCAAAATAATTAGGTATTTCTAATATTTTTGAAGTTAAAATCTATTTTTACAGAGGAAAAATTCAAATTTTTTTGAAAACCAATTTTAATATTTTTGGCTCAATTTTTTTTAGAAAAAAATCTTCCCGAGCAGCACACTCGACAAATTATCGAAATAAAAAATCGACAGAATATCGAATTCGATAAAGTGTCGCGTTAGTTCCGCATAAATCGTGAAATTATCTTTCGATATATAGATAGATTATCGAAGAATTATAGTTAGCAAAAATTTCGAGATTATAGTAAGATATTTTATCGATTTTTTATTCGGATTTTTCGTCTTTTACTAGCTTTTTTCTATAATTAAAAATCATTAATTAGCATAATTAATACATTAAACTATGCCTAAACACATTATTCATGTTACGGTAAGAGGATCATTTCAGAAAAAGTCAAAAAAAATTATAAAAAATCTGCCACCCGTGGGGCTTGAACCTTCTACCTCCTACATGGTAATCCTCTTCCTTAACCACTATGCCATACCTTATCGTTGAGGAACTAGCAATAAAACGCTTATAATAGGCAGTTTAGTACTTCCAGACGTGTTGGACTTAGAAAAATTTTCACCAATTTGGAAATAATTTCAAATATCGTCACAAAATCGTTGAAAAATCGTTCGACAAATTTCAGATTATTTGTCGATAATGTAGTTTCAAATATCGTCACAAAATCGTTGAAAAATCGAATTCGAGGAATTTCATATCACGTGTCGATAATATAGTTTCAAATATCGTCATAAAATCGTTGAAAAATCGAATTCGAGAAATTTCAGATTACGTGTCGATAATAAAGTTTTAAATATCTTCACAAAATCGTTAAAAAATCGAATTCGAGAAATTTCAGATTATTTGTCGATAATATAGTTTCAAATATCGTCACAAAATCGTTAAAAAATCGAAATCGAGAAATTTCATATTACGTGTCGATAATATAGTTTCAAATATCTTTACAAAATCGGTAAAAAATCGGATTCGATAAATTTAATATAATCTGTCGATAATATAGTTTTAAATATCTTTACAAAATCGTTAAAAAATCGAATTCGATAAATTTAATATTCTTTGTCGATAATGTAGTTTCAAATATCTGCACAAAATCGGTGGAAAATCGGAATCGATAAATTTAATATTCTTTGTCGATAGTATCGTTGACGAATATCGTCATAAAATCTTAATAATATCGAATTCGATAGTTTTTAGATTTTTTGCCTATGAAGTTGTACCGATAAATCTTTATAATATCGTGAGAACATCTATAGATTTTCAAACGATTTTTTATCGATACGTTACATCTTCCGATATTATCGATCGAGTGTGCCGCTCGGGTTTCAATTTTTCTATACTAAAAATATTTCTCGAGTTTTTGGAAAAAATCTCAAATATTTTTGGGGAAAAAATCTGAATTTTTGGGTAAAAAGATATTTCATATCTCTATTTTTGAGAGAAAAAATTCTTCGGTTTTTTAGAGTTTTTACAAAAATATATTTTTTAAATTCTTCTAAAAACAAAAAAAGAAGAAGAAGAAGAAGAAGAAAAAGAATCATTCATTTCAGTTTTTAAAAATAGTATCTTTGTCCTTTTAGAAAAAAAAGCTCAGATTTTTTTTGGATTGTAAAATGATGAATAGCAATTTATGGAGGGGGGGGGGTGAGCAGAATAAAAAAAGAATTCGGTGTAAAAAAATAAGGAAAACTTTTATAATTCTTTTATACTTAAAATATTTTTTAAAAGTTTTTGTTGCAAAAATTTTAGCATACCCGTAAGTAAGTATACTTTCTTTATCTAAACATTTTTACAAAATTATTATTTTTTCCCCCAAAATCAAAATTAATTTTTTCTCTTATCCAAATTAAAACAAAGTACGATTTCTGAAAAATTGATAGACATTTTTCAAACTTTTTTTTTTTTTTTTTTTTTTTTTTTAATCCTAGAGATGATCAAGAAATGCACATTTTGTCTCAGCTCTTTGCCAAACTCTAGAGCTGGCAGCAGCTATATAGAACTAGGTAAAACAATTCAATTTGGCGTTCTGATATTCTGATAATTTCATCTCCGATTTTTTTGTCATAATAATATTAATCTTGACTACTTGTACTTATATTAAAACATTTAAATGGTGTATTTATTGCTTCAGAGTTATTATTTATTCTAAATTACGAGACTATTATTTTTGTGGCTTTCGAAACTAAATCAAATGAATTTCTTCTCTTTTTAATGAATATTTTAACCCAAACCCAACCACCCATCTCAAAAATACTTTGGTAATCTCCACAGTTCTAGAACTATCATCATAGTGTAGGTATGCATAGCGCTGATTTACCTACCTACTTACAAAATATTAACGTGAGTGCACCTTTGGGATCAGATATACCAAAAGAATGTCAGTATTTCGAGTAGGTATTAGTATTTCAAAATACGAATACCACATCAACTCGTACGACGTATTTCCAAATACACTTGTGTGGGTATAAATTGTCTCGAGTAGGTGAAAGCGTTACGAAAATACTGTTGATATTTGAACAAGTCGAAATGAAATTACAAATTCGTACCTGTAATTTGAAAAAGCTTCACCTGCAGCAATGAAAAAATAAGATGGTAAAATAAAAAATATGTAGCTTTAGCGTAGGTGCATGGATGCCTGAGACCGCAGAGACAAATGCTCTGGTGGCATGTTCCTGGTATATATGTACGAGTAGTTTCAATTACCTGCTCAAAAGCTCACCCCTGAGCTAGATTTTTCATCGTATTGAAAACAAATTAAACTCGTATATACGAGTACTAAAGTATGGAGGTAATTAGAGCTCCATAAAAAAACACACCGTTTGGCATATGCATCAAACGTGTACATACCGAAGGAAAAAAGATGATAAAAAAATGCTGACATTTCGTTTATTCGAACGTATGTGTATGTTATAGATCCAGAGGCAAGAGAGAAGAAGCAGCAGCAGAAGCAGAAAAAAAAGGAGTATATTCCACATCACAAATATCCACCGAACATAGTCTCTTTGTGCTCGTATTCTAAACAAACAACCCTACTCTATTCGTACAACATTTGAATAAAAAACATCTTTTCCAGGATTATTTGACGTATTAAGCTTAAAGATCATCTTTACCAAATAGGCAGCAATGAAATATGATACGAGTTTGAGACAGAAATGCTGCTTGGTCACCGTCTTTTATCGTACAACCGAAAGCAAATACCCACCCCCGCGTTTAATCCTCCCCTTTTTAACTCTTTCCGTCGGATATTTCCCTTATTGTTCGTTTCTTCGTTTTCCTGCCGTAGGGGCCATAAAACCACTGTCGTTGCTTGTCTTGTGGTGGCCTTTTCTTGTAATACGTTTTAACAAAAGTTCGCCTCCGTGCACCTCGACCAATCCATTACACCAGCTCCAGTCTCGGCGTCTCTCTCCGTCTCCGCTGCTCTGCCTTCTTCTGCGAGCTTTTTTCTCCACGACACGATGTGCTGCTTGCATAGCGAAATTTTCTCTATATACTTTCTTCATATCGAACATTATACAAGAAGAATTAAGAAATCGAATGGCGCCGTTAGCTATATACGATGCCGATATCCAAGGTAATGCCGCCGATACGAGTAACTCTAAAAACCCAGCTTCGATTTCGATTTCGTTTTTAATATCGCCAACTGGCAACTGGGCCGCGCGTTACGAGATGCTTTGCTTTTTTCTCTCCTTCCTTGGGCTTGGTTGGTTGCCTGTTGTGAGAGAAATTTATTATTTTTACGAGCCTTAGGTATGCTGCCGCGTGTACAGCGATATTGAACTATATTGAAACATCGATCCAAGGGAATGATTTAGGGATAAAAAAAAACCAAACAACCAAACCCGAAAAAAATTCCCAGAGTAAAGTGTTGTAACCTGATAATCAAACTTGACATTGATAACAATATAAAAGGCGGTTTGTTTCCGTAAAATCGGTTTTTACGCGTCAACAGGGTTACAAAAAAAATCACTTAAAAGTGAAAAAAAAAATACATTGCCGTGTAAATACCAAGGGAAATATTGCGTTACAAGGGCAAGGGTGATGTAATTATTATTACGGATTCGCGTTTGCGTCGAGTTTTTTTTTTCTATAAAAATATCGTTTTTTGAGGGGAAATTATACAATTGACTGAATAAAAGAGCAGATTGCCACCGGAGTGTGTTTGTTATATAGAATCACCTAATTTTTATAAATCTATTTTTTTCTCCACCGATATTAGCGGCGCGTTCAGGTGCGGTGTTGTTATTTGTCGAATATTATCTTGATGTATGGATAAATGAGGGTCACGTCAGCGGCGCTCGTGTATCAGTGGGCGGTTCTGTATTAAGCGCCGATTTGTTATCGTACCTCTTGTGTGTTTAATCGAGATAGAAATCAGTTCAACTTGTTCCACTGTTTAAATTATATACCTAGGTAAGTACGGGTGAAGCTTAAAGAAGGTATGATAGGGCTTTTATACCTAACTTAAGGTTTATTAAAAGGCTGAAAAATTGGCAGGAGAAATGAAGACAGTATTCGTGAAGTAGATTTGAAAAAAATGCAGTTTAGGAAAAACTAAAAAAAGTCCATGGTAAAGCAATAGACAACCCGTGTAGCAACGTCGATGCTAATTTCGATATAAATGTCGACACATCGAAATCGGTCACTTTTCGATGTGTCGACATTTATATCGACATCCACATCGACATTTGCAATGGTGAGATTTTGAAAAATATGCTAAGTTCAAATATTCAATATAAGTATATATTAAAATTACACCAAAAATAGTGTTCAAGCCAACATTTCGACATTTTTTGTCAAATATGCGGCATTGAGACCACCTTTGTAGCTGGACACATGCGAGTGTCCAACTAACATAGAGATGATTCTTAGACCTTATGTACTAATTCACAACACACTTTATCTGCGAGTATCACAATCACCCTCAAGACGTCGACAGTCAAGTCGATGCATTATTCGACCCTCGATAATTAGATCGACATTAACTCGACTTAAAATTCCTCTGGTCAACACTGTCGACAGTTAAGTCGATGCATTATTCGACCCTCGACAATCACATCGACACTATCTCGACTTGAAATTCCTCTGGTCGACACTGTCGACAGTGAAGTCGATGCATTATTCGACCATCGACAATTATGTCGACAATAACTCGACAAGTCGTTGTATTATTCAAAACTTTGAAAAATAAGAAAATTTTGTGATTCTTTCAAAAATTATTTATTCCTGAGCTTAAAATGTTCTTATTAATTGTTTTTAGTTCTTTTTAGATATAAAATTTGTAAATTTAATTGGCAGAAATTGTCGACATAAATGTCGATGCGTTTATCGAGTATCGATTTTTACATCGACTTGTCTATGTAGAAAAACAACGTTTTCTAAATTATAGGAAAATACTGAGAAAAATTCAAAAATTTTGATTGAACAGTTATGTTTAACATAGAACATTACTTTAAATCTCAAATATCATTTTTAATTCATCGTTAACCGAGAAAAAAATGTGTCTGAATTTTGTCGACATAAATGTCGATGTCGACAATTGCTACACGGGAATTTATTGCATACTAAAGTGAAAAATTACTTACAATATAATTTATGTAGGTATACCTGCTTATTTTATTTCAAAACAATTCTTTGGGGGGAAATTTATTTTGAAAATTTATACATACCTCCCTATTTAAAATACTTGGGTGCAATTTTAAAAGAATTTATTGTAAGAGAATTTTTCAAAAAATTTCTTCAAACCCGAGCGGCACACTCGATCGATAATATCGGAAGATGTAACGTATCGATAAAAAATCGTTTGAAAATCTATAGATGTTCTCACGATATTATAAAGATTTATCGGTACAACTTCATAGGCAAAAAATCTAAAAACTATCGAATTCGATATTATTAAGATTTTATGACGATATTCGTCAACGATACTATCGACAAAGAATATTAAATTTATCGATTCCGATTTTCCACCGATTTTGTGCAGATATTTGAAACTACATTATCGACAAAGAATATTAAATTTATCGAATTTGATTTTTTAACGATTTTGTAAAGATATTTAAAACTATATTATCGAAAGATTATATGAAATTTCTCGACTTCGATATTTTACCGATTTTTTGACGACATTTGAAACTATATTATCGACAGATTATATTAAATTTATCGAATCCGATTTTTTACCGATTTTGTAAAGATATTTGAAACTATATTATCGACACATAATATGCAATTTCTCGAATTCGATTTTCTAACGATTGCGTGAAGATATTTGAAACTATATTATCGACAAGTAATATGAAATTTCTCGATTTCGATTTTTTAACGATTTTGTGACGATATTTGAAACTATATTATCGACAAATAATCTGAAATTTCTCGAATTCGATTTTTTAACGATTTTGTGAAGATATTTGAAACTATATTATCGACACGTAATCTGAAATTTCTCGAATTCGATTTTTCAACGATTTTATGACGATATTTGAAACTATATTATCGACACGTAATATGAAATTCCTGGAATTCGATTTTTCAACGATTTTGTGGCGATATTTGAAACTACATTATCGACAAATAATCTGAAATTTGTCGAACGATTTTTCAACGATTTTGTGACGATATTTAAAATTATTTCCAAATTGGTGAAAATTTTTCCAAGTCCAACACGTCTGGAAGTACTAAACTGCCTATTATAAGCGTTTTATTGCTAATTCCTCAACGATAAGGTATGGCATAGTGGGTAAGGAAGAGGATTACCATGCAGGAGGTAGATGGTTCAAGCCCCACGGGTGGCAGATTTTTTATAATTTTTTTTTGACTTTTTCTGAAATGATCTTCTTACCGTAACATGAATAATGTGTTTAGGCAAAGTTTAATGTATTAATTATGCTAATTAATGATTTTTAATTATAGAAAAAAGGTAGTAAAAGACAAAAAATCGGAATAAAAAATCGATAAAAAATCGACAGAATATCGAATTCGATAAAGTGTCGCGAAAATTCCGCCTAAATCGTGAAATTATCTTTCGATAGTTTCAAATATCGTCATAAAATCGTTGAAAAATCGAATTCGAGGAATTTCATATTACGTGTCGATAATAAAGTTTTAAATATCTTCACAAAATTGTTAAAAAATCGAATTCGAGAAATTTCAGATTATTTGTCGATAATATAGTTTCAAATATCGTCACAAAATCGTTAACAAATCGAATTCCAGAAATTTCAGATTATTTGTCGATAATATAGTTGTAAATATCTGCACAAAATCGGTGGAAAATCGGATTCGAGAAATTTCAGATTATTTGTCGATAATATAGTTGTAAATATCGTCACAAAATCGTTGAAAAATCGAATTCGAGAAATTTCAAATTACGTGTCGATAATATAGTTTCAAATATCTTCACAAAATCGTTAAAAAATCGAATTCGAGAAATT
Source organism: Balanococcus diminutus (assembly GCA_959613365.1). NCBI lineage: Eukaryota > Metazoa > Arthropoda > Insecta > Hemiptera > Pseudococcidae > Balanococcus > Balanococcus diminutus. The sequence goes on along the minus strand of OY390715.1, from coordinate 28,883,757 downwards.
TCAGATTATTTGTCGATAATATAGTTCTAAATATCGTCACAAAATCGTTGAAAAATCGAATTCGAGAAATTTCAGATTACGTGTCGATAATATAGTTTCAAATATCTGCACAAAATCGTTGAAAAATCGAATTCGAGAAATTTCAGATTACGTGTCGATAATATAGTTTCAAATATCTTCACAAAATCGTTAAAAAATCGAATTCGAGAAATTTCAGATTATTTGTCGATAATATAGTTTCAAATATCTGCACAAAATCGGTGGAAAATCGGATTCTATAAATTTAATATTCTTTGTCGATAGTATCGTTGACGAATATCGTCCTAAAATCGTAATACTATCGAATTCGATAGTTTTTAGATTTTTTGCCTATAAAATCGTACAGCTAAATCTGTATCATATCGTGAGAACATCTTTAGATTTTTAAACGATTTTTTATCGATACGTTTCAACTTTCGATATTATCGATCGAGTGTGCTGCTCGGGTAGATAGATTATCGATAAAATATCTTACTATAATCTCGAAATTTTTATCAACTATAATTCGTCGATAATCTATCTATATATCGAAAGATAATTTCACGATTTATGCGGAACTAACGCGACACTTTATCGAATTCGATATTCTGTCGATTTTTTATTTCGATAATTTGTCGAGTGTGCTGCTCGGGAAACTTGAATTTTTTAAGAATATGTGAAAACAACCAGTTTTTAAAATAGTGTTTGAGCCACAGCCACTATTTTCAAAAAAAAAAAAAATAAAAAAAAAAATTAAAAAATTAAAAAAAAATAATAATAGGTAGAAACTATTTTTTTAATTTGAAATTTGTTACATGGTTGAATACTTATTGAAAAAAAAATCTTAAAAATTTCACAAAAAACGAAAATTGTTGAAAAGTTGAAAAGAAGCACAAGTTTGATTGTATAGGTAGGTAAGTAGGTAGGTAGGTAAGTAGGTAGGTAGGTAGGTATGTTGAAATGCGAAATTTTCAAAAAGTTTTGTTCAAATCATTTTTCGATTTTTTTTAAAACAATTTCATATTTATTATAGGTACTTATAGGTAATTATTACCTACTTCTTTTTTAAAATTATTTAAAAAATTGCAGAAAATACTTAGTAAGTACTTTAGTAAATAAGTAGGTAAGTGATAATATCAAGAACATCTCTATTTTTTTTTTTTTTTTTTTTTTTTTGAAAAACAATAAAATTTTGATAAACTTGAAATACAATATTTAAAAAAAAATATCTACCTGTTTTGTTCAAAAAAATTTCTAATTTTGTATTTTACTGGAAAACTATTCAAAAACTTATTTCAGGTAGAATGTTGAAAAATTCCAGTCACATACTTAATTGTTGCAATTTTGCAAACAAAAAGTGGAAAATGTTGGAAACCTATAAGGAAAAATTAAATTTTTTCAAAAATTTTAAATTAAATCATTTTTTATTCTTTTGGAAAAACATTATTTCATTTGATTTTTTTTTACAGTATCGTCGTATTCGCAGGAAGATCGATGACTCCACCGATCACTATGTTTTAATGAAACAAAAATACAGAAAAGTAACTTTTTTATACCTACAAACAATATTTTTTAATTTTTTTTTTTTTTTTTTTGTCAACAGATGAAGAATTTTTCTTCTTGAAGTACAGAACATTTTTTCATCAATTTTGTTTTCTGAAAATCAAAGTATTGTTTGAACAGAAATTTTTGAAATAAAAAAAAAAAAAAATTCCATTTGTTTTAAACAATTCTTCATAGATAATAATTATTATTTTTTGTTGAAAAACAAAGATTTTTTGAAATTTTGAAATTTAGTAAAAAAAATTCTGAAGTGTTGAGAAAAATACATTAAAAATTCCTGAAATTTTATGGATTCTAATTTTCAATTTTTTTCGAAAAAATCAAAATTTTTGTTAAAATTCCCTGAAATGTTTTTGAAAGTATCCTAAATGTTTTAGAGAAATTCATTTTTTCTTCTTCTTATTCTAAAGCCTTGTAAAAAGTTGTTTGAAATATTTGTGAAAAATCTTGTGGAATTTTTGTAAAAACAAAATCTTGAAATTTCGTAAAAATTCTCAGGTGAAGCATTCTGTATGCGAAGATATGTAAAATCTAAAAAATTCATCGACATTTTTGTACATCTTACAGCACTGCACTGTAAAAAGTATTATTTTGCTGATTATTCTTCTAAAATTTTGTGAAATTTCTCTAAAAAATTAAAAAAAATTTTTTTTTTTGAAATCTAGTAAAAAAGTTTAATGAAGTTTTAAGAAAAATTCACTACACATTTTCTATAATTTTGTGGGAAATGTTACCTACGAAATTTTCTATGACTTTTCTAAAATTTTTGGAATTGGCAGTTACATCTAAAATTTTGTAAATTTTTTCCATGTAAAAAAATTTCACATTTTGTGAAAAATTATTATACTTACTCAAGTATTTAGTTTTTTTTTAGTTTTCAAAACTCTGTAAAAGTCATTTGAAGAAACATTTTTTGAGTTTTCTCGATAAAAATCTGCGAATTTTGTGGAAAGTTTTCTGTGATTTCGTGAAAATTCTCGTTTATGATAAATTCTTGAGAAAATTTTTTTACATCTAAAATTTACCCTCGAGATAAATTTGCAAATTTTTACTATTGGAAACTTTTTTTCAAAATATTTTCTGTTTTTTCTTCTGATTTTTTATTTGTTTTATTTTATTTTTTTAAGATGAAAAAGAGCGAAATTCTCAAATAATAGGAATGAAAATTCTCACATCTTTTGAAACGATACTACTCTACTTCGAACTTGAAAAAAATTGCTCAAGGAGAGCAAAAAATTGATACAAAATTTAAAAAAAATCAATCCATCAAAATTTAGAAAAATTCAACTCGCAATATTTCAACATGCATCAAAAGGAAAATTCCACCATGTTTTCCACATACGTTACGAGAATTCCTTCAAGACACGAGGCGAGGGAACCGGGTGAAAGAAAAAATATACGACTAATTTAATACACATACTACACTACGTGGCACGAGGCAACCGCAATCGCAAGCGAATGATGAAGGTAATTCAGCGCGAAAACAGCCAAGAATTTTCCCATTTTCTTCGCCATTCGTATTTCCACTCGAAAAATAAAGAAAAATATTCAATTTTTCGGTCAACTAAATATTTTTATAATATTTCCCGTACATGAACGGTTATCTCGAGGGTGAAAAGAACCTTCGCTTATTTATCCGGACGAATAGGCGCCAACGTCGATGTACGCGCGAGAGATCGGGGCTATATATTTTTCACTCTTTTCAAGTCCCTCGACCTCCTCGGTCCTCTACTTATTGGAAAATTTCGCCTATATACAAAGTACCGAGTATAGAGAAGAAGAAAAAAAAATAACCAAGAAGGGACAAGCGTATACACGTATAAAATAGACGTTATATTACGTGCTATAGATACAGTGGTTATTAAAATTCAATATTCGAAAGAACATCGTCCGCGCAAAAAATGGAGGATTCGGGTGCGAAAATTCGTATACATAATTATATTATTTCTATCAATATTTTCGATCAAATGAGCGATCTTGGTACACTATTGTAGTAGATATCTAATCATTACCTATCATAAAAACTTTCTTATTTCAAGACACGTCTCAAGAGTCTCAAAATGTGTCTTTACAAATAGTTCAGAATTAGGTATAAATTTGATATCCGGAGGGGCGGGGGGCGGGTTGTCAAAATTAAACAGAAAATTATTCTAAAATATATTATATGAGAAATAAAATTTTAAAAATGATAAAAAAATATTGATTCAGATGAAATGATTTGAGCTTAAAACTTGGAAAAAACCGGTTCTCCGATTTTCAAAGCTCTGTAGCGCCTTCATTTTCGGAGATAGGCAAAAAATTCCAAAAGTAGAAAAGTTTTTTTTTTTACTACAATCCATATGCCCCAAATTACCAAAAATTATTTTATTTAGTTCTAAGTATTTTCTCTTGCCCCTTCAATTTTTGAGGTAGTCACCTTTTTTGCTTATTATGGGTTGCCTCATCTTGTGAAAGACGTTACATCAGCAATGAAACACCCTGCATAAATGATTATTTATGGAATAAATAAATTCAATGTTGAAATTAAAATGTAATAAGTAATAGGTAGATAATTTTTTTTCAATTTTTAAAAAATTTGAATTTATACCTACTTACTTAATAGGTATAAAAAAATATAACTTTGCTGATATAAATAAATTTAGTTAAATTACCTATAAAAATATTTTTAAAAATATTATAGCAGGTTCATTAGGATAGTCCTTACTGTGGACATTTGGTTTTTTTTTCTTATGTTTTTGTCTCATCCTCCAAAGTTGTTTCTTTTTTTATAGAAAGTAATTCCCATCTTTTTAAATTTTTTACTAACTGAATTTGAAAGTGATGCATAGGCCCCCCCCCGCCCTTGAAAAATGTGAACTTTTGCATTTTTTATTTTCTATTTTTTCCGTCACTGAATTTCAAGTACTTAATCCTAAAATGACCAATTTTCAAAATCATATTTTTTTGGTTATACCTACGATCCCATCAAAATTGTTCCTTTTCTTGAGAATTAGTTCAGTATGTTTTTGCCTCATTTCGATTTCAAATGGTACCTTAGGGCATCCCCAATTTTTCAAAAAAAAACCAAAAAAAAAACCGAAACGAAAACGAAAAAAATGAATAATTTTTTTTTTGACTCATCATTAAATAATTGTTGCTTTTTATTAGAAAAAAATTTCTCATTTTTTAATTTTTCTCTCGAATGAATTTTAAGTAGTGCCACTAGTTCTCTATAATCTGAAAAAATTCCAAAATTTCAAAATGCAACAACTTTAAATGCTACATCAAAAAATTTTGCTTTTTAAAAAAAAAAAAAGATTGAGGGCACTCAAGATACCAATGGAAATCAAGTTAGATAAAAATTAAAAAATGGAAAAATCAATCTTAATAAAAAGGAACAATTCGATTAAGTAGTTGGATTGAAACCAAAAATATATGAAAAAGATCGATTTTTTTCAAAATGAGAGCTGGTGGCACTACTTAAAATTAAGTAAGGGAATTAATAAAAAATGCGAATTATTTTCCAAAAAAGGAACAATATTAAATGCTGGATCAAAAAATGTTTCTAAGTTTTTCGTTTTTGTTTTTTTGTTTTTTGTTTTAATTTTTTTTTTTAAAATTGGGAGCGCTTCACTTGATATTAAGTTGGGGGAGCAAATAAAAAATTGGGAATTAATTTATCATGAAACGGAACAACTTTGATGAGAGATAACCAAAAAAGGTAAATTTTGAAAATCGGTCAATTCATTTCATTTCATTTTTTTTTTTTTTGAAAAAAGAGGGTGACCAGAGGTCACTTCAAATTCAGTTAAGAGGAAATTAATTTAGAGAATTATTTTTTCATAAAACGAAATGAATTTGGGTGGAGGGGGGGGGGGGGAAAGAAAAAAATCCGAAAGTTCAAAATAAGGGCCACTCTAATATTAATACTTATTAATTGTAAATAGAGGCAATATTTTATTTTGAGAAAAACGCAGAAATTTGATACTTTGAAGAAATGAAAGCGACCGAAGGACAATGTTGAGTTTTTTATTATTCCAACATAGATCTTTTCCCATTTTCTGAGAAAATAGCCCAATTAACGCAATATTTCTTCACGCAAGATATAGTAGTAGGCTTATTTGTATACGAAAATTCGAAATGATAATCATAAAAAATGAAGGAAAAAAATCGTAAAAAATACGCTGCTTGGTTTCTGAAGAAAAAAAAAGTTGGAGATAAACAGTGAGAAAATTTATGATTTTCGGCGTCACCGGTATGTAAAAGTTTGTTCTCAAATTTTGTTGTTGAATTCAAGTGGAGCAAGTAATACACGAGTTTAAAAAAGAATTGCTGGGAATTTGCAATCAGGATGTTACAGTGCTGCGCGAAATATAGAGTTATCCAAAACTAACAATGGGAAAATTGTGGCTGAATGCGTTTTTAATCGGAGCCTAGGAAATCTCTTTTTTTTTCAATTTTCGTCTGCATGCGAAGAAAAACGAGATAAGAGGAAAAGAAGGGAAAAAACCGGAGAGTAAGAAAAAGAAAGTAGAGGTCGCACATTTTGCAACCCACTCGTATAGACTGGCCCATATATTTCTATATTCTTTTCCCCGGTATTATACATCGTTGCTACTTTTTGATCCGAAGTAAATTGGATAGCTTTAGAAACGCTGAGTTAGCGGACCAAGTTTTGCTCGGCTTTTCCTACCGTTTGGGAGTGAGATCATTGGAAAAAACGGACCCACCGTATCCGCAACCATTGGATGGCACTTTTTTTCCATTATACAATTATTCACTTTATCCGTTTCCTCTTCGCTACTTTTTACAATCCGGAAAGTCATTTTCTATCTTCAATTTCTATTATTCGACGTAGTTTCGCCGTCGTATCTTTTTAATACGGTATAACGTATATACCGGCTCCATAAAGAAAATATCGCATTTGTATTGGACTTGCAGAGCATGCCAAATATTCGTTATCCGAATAAGCTTTTTTTATGGGCGCCATTACTTTTATCGGTGCACAGAACTTAGTATAACTAAATTTGAATAATTCCTTAAACGCGGTAGAATATCATACGACTTAAGTATTACACCGTATACTCAGCTACTCACACGCATGCAGACCGCATAAAGTATAAAGTGGTGGCGACAAAGACGACGGTGTGCGAATTTATTAACCGCGCTTTTACTATGTACGAATGAAAGCCTATATGCAACCTCCATCATGCTTATATTTGACCCCTTTTATATACCATCCACATAGCCTCGCAATTCTCAAACAACGTATCCATTTCAACATGTGGACAGTTCGCCGTCAAGTCACCAACTTCCTATAGGGAATTGTACTCGCGTCAACGTTATAAAATGCATCGTCTCACTCCCACTGTCTCTGCAGTGAGGAGGCATGGGGCATGGCATGGCATGGCACCAGAGAATCCGAAAGAAATCAAAATTTCGTATAATAACGCGTCTACGACGAATACGCGAATTTTAATTGATATCACTATACAGGGTGGCCCAGATCAGAGTAACCAGACTTCAGATTTGGGTAGTGTACTTAATACTAATACATAGATATTTGGTCTTCAAAATTGGAAGGGAAGAAGGGGTCCAATCGAAATTTTTGTCATTACCAAAATTATTTCCAAGACTTCAAGCTACAACTTTTGTTTGAAAATTTTTTCGATTGGACTCTTATCTCTACCACTTTTTACCACGCTTTTATTAGCTTGGTATGTATGTTTGTATGTCTCATGGAACCAAAAGTATGTTTTCAACCAATCCTCTCTCATTTAATATTTTACTGGAATTGAAAGAACATAGTGCTCACATTAGGGGTTTTCGAGGTCGCTGAATTCGATTTTCGAACTCAAATTTACCCCCGACCCCAAATTGAGCCCCTATGAGGGGGTTCAATTTTGAAAATTTCAGAAAATCACAACATTGGTATCGAAATGTAGGTTTTTGAGGTCGCTGAATTCGATTTTCGGACTTAAATTTACCCTTGACCCCAAATTGAGCCCCTATGAGGGGGTTCCATTTTGAAAATTTCAAAATTTACAACATTGATATCAAAATGTTGGTTTTTGAGGTAGCTGAATTCGATTTTCGAACTCAAATTTACCCCCGACCCCAAATTGAGCCCCTATGAGGGTGTTCAGTTTTGAAAATTTCAAAATTCACAACATTGATATCAAAATGTTGGTTTTCGAGGTAGCTGAATTCGATTTTCGAACTCAAATTTACCCCTGACCCCAAATTGAGCCCCTATGAGGGGGTTCAATTTTATGAAATTAAAATATTTTCAACGACAAAAAGAGTTAAATAAAAATGTAAAAAAATTTTAAAAAACCACGCTTTTATTTAAAGTTGGTCACTTTGTAAAATGTTATTCATAGAGAAAGAGTAATGCCTTAAAAAACAAAAAATAAAATTTACTTACTTGAATACAAAAATGTGTCATGAAAATTTTTTTTTCAAAAATTTTAATGATGAAAATCGTGGTGGGGCGTTAATTGAAAAGGTATTCGTTTGCTCCTCGCGAACACCCCACCACCCTTTTCATCATTAAAATTTTTGAAAAAAAAATTTTCATGACACATTTTTGTATTCAAGTAAGTAAATTTTATTTTTTGTTTTTTAAGGCATTACTCTTTCCCTATGAATAACATTTTACAAAGTGACCAACTTTAAATAAAAGCGTGGTTTTTTAAAATTTTTTTACATTTTTATTAATAATATAAGTATCTATAACAAGGGAACCTCGCCAACTCGTCACCTCCGATTGAGCTGAAATTTGGCTCACTGAAAGAGCATGACACCCACACCTCACAACCAAATTTTTAGCTGCCGAAGTTGATTTTTAGATTTTTGGCGAATTTTTGATAATTGGTAAAACCGCCTCCGAAAATCCATTTTTTTGAAAAAAAAAATCGTAAATTTCAAGATAAAATCCTGAAAATTGGTTTGTTTTGTACACTAAAGTCGACCTCACGAGTCGATTGGCACCATTTTCAAAGCGATTTAGAGCCTCCAGAAAAAGTTTGCTTTTCTCCAGCACACTGGAATCTCTACAGACGGCAAAAGTCAACATTTTCTGGAGGCTCCAGATCGCTTCGAAAATGGTGCCAATCGATTCGGGGGGTCAACTTTAGGGGGTAGACGAAGTTTCGGATGATATGCTGGAGAAACTGATTTTTTGGAAATTTTAAAAAAATGCAAAATTTTCAAGTTGTCAAAAAAAAAGACGTGCGAACTCGTCACCTCGGATTTAGGATTCAACTACGTCAATCGATAGATGGCATCATACTAACGCTTGGATTAAATTTTTAGCTGCCGAAGTTAATTACAGCGCCGTCTGGAGCTATTCCAGTGCGCTGGAGAAAAGTCAATTTTTCTTGGAGGCTCCAGACAGATTGCTTGGAAAATGGTGTCAATCGACTCGGGAGGTCGACTTTAGTGTACAAACCAATTTTCAGGATTCTATCTTGAAATTTACATTTTTTTTTTCAAAAAATGGTTTTTTGGAGGCGGTTTTAGCCATTTTCAAAAATTCGTCAAAAATCGAAAAATCAACTTCGGAAGCTAAGAAATTTGGTTCTGAGGTCTAGGTGGCATTTCATTTCAGTGAGCCAAATTTCAGCTCAATCGGAGATGACGAGTTGGCGAGGTTCACTTGTTAGCAGCCTTCATTTTCAATTGTAGGCATCATTGTGTATAATATGAAGTTTTTTGCTAGTAGTATTCGATTGCATCCAAATCTCATCTTATTCATTACCGGGACACCTTGTATAATATGCGTATATACAATTATACAACGGTGAACCTGCGTGTAAAATCTTACTACCCATCCATACTTATCATACAGAAGAGTTTGAACCATTTAAAATCGTATTTGCGCGAGGGAAAATGACGGCAAGCTGCACCCTTCTCCTTAATATGACAGCAAAGGCAACGTTACAGTTGGGTCATTATGAAGGACTATCAACATTCATCTGATATGCGCCTAGTTGACAGACTAACTCGTTGATTCTCGCTGTCTCGCTTTCATTTGCATCTGATAATTTTGTTAACTCGGTACAATCAACTTTTCGGCATCGTCTGTAGTATCACCTCCTTGAACGTTTTAACACCTTTTCTAAGCAGGGCTGGTTGAACAGAACAGAACAGAACAGAACAGAACAGAACAGAACAAAATAGAACAAAAACAAACAAAAAAACTTCATTTTAAGTTGAACGATAACGGAACAGAACAAAATAATTCTCTGAACAAATGAACAAGAACAGAACAGAACAAATCGATTTGTTCTGTTCTGTTCATGTTCTTAAATTCCCCTTTTTTGAAGTACTATTTTCAGCTTTTAAAGCTTACAAAATTTTGTTTAGCTACTTGTTTTTGATTTTTTTCAAAAAATGAGCAGAACAAAATAGAACAAAACGTGAACAGAACAAAACATTCAATTTTTTCTTGAACAAAAACCAGAGCAGAACAATAACTTCTCAAAATTATTTGTTCTTGAACAGAGCAGAACAAAACGATCGTTCCCTGTTTCTAAGTAAGTATATAAAGTGGAATTCTCCGAAGGGACCCTTGCGTTTGCGTGTTTGAAATGGTGATTGTCTAAAATTAATTTGGGGAATTGGTCAAATTTTTGAAGTGAAAATTCGTAAGTGATACTTCTTTAGCATTCTTAAATATAGTGTCCCTCATTTGAAATACGTTGCTTCACTATCGCGAAGATTGATTAACATGGCACGTTGTTTGAACAAAATTAAAAAAAAAATCAAGTCAATTTTTTTCAATTTTTAAAATCCCCTAAAAAAATCAAAACCTACACCCAGGGTGAGTGCAGTACACCACTTGAGGGTGAGTGCAGTACACCATTCGAGGGTGAGTGCAGTACACCAATTGAGGGTGAGTGCCGTACACCCAGGGTGAGTGCACTATACCCAGGGTGTACTGCACTCACTCTTGGTGTAGTGTACTCAACCTCGATTGGTGTACTGCACTCACCCTTGATGTACACTCAAAGTTTTTTCAATTTTCTGACCAAGAGGGGAGGGGGCGGGAAAGTTTTTTCGGCAGAAAATGTTTTTTAGAGGTACCAAACAATATCCCAGATTTATTCCAAAATCTGAGAACAAGGACATTTCACCTACCTATCTAAATGGGGCTAACCTTACAAATTGTTTACACATAAAAAAGAATTAATTTTTAAATCAAAGAATTAGCGTGTAAAAATGTAAACTTTAACAATTCAAGTCAATTTGTTATTTTGTTATCAAATAAGGTTTGTCGATGTTATTTGACCAACTGAACTAGAATCTGTAAATTAGTTTTTTCATCTAAAATTATCTTGATGAAAATCGTTATTTTCAATTCACATGTCAGATGCAAAAAAATAAAAATCACATAAATCATGAAAAATGGATGAATTTGAATGAAAATCGGGTGAGTGATGTAAAAAATACGTATTTATTAAGTAATTGAAAGGAATATATTTTTTGACAAAAAATGACCCATTTAAAGTGGAAAAATGGGCAAAAAATCGATTTTTTGCATTTTTGAAGGTGACGCACCATGATTTCAAATTCTACGTATATATGAGGTTGTACTTCTAAACTAAGTACACAATATATTTTTTTTTTTCAGAATTGCACCTCTGAAAGGGGTTACCAAAATGGTCGCTAGATAGCTTAAAATGTCCATTTGACCTTGAAAAAGGTGCTCAAAATTACTTCTAAAAAATTCCATAAATTACCCTTTGTACCAACTATCATCCATGTGAGTTTGAAAAAAATCGATTGAAAACCGCCAAAGTTAAAAATTTCTAACGAAAACACACAATAAACCTTCCTAGAAGGGGCTAGGGGTGAGATATCGAGCTAAAAATTTTGTCACGGGGGTTTTAGACCATAAGGACCAATTTCCACTGGAAAATTCAAAAATCGGTGCTCAGGGCCAAATCACCCCTATAAACCCGGCTAGACTCTTTCAGAAAAATCTTTTAAAAAATTTAAGAAAATTTTTACGAAATCTCAAAAAAAATTACATTTTTAAAAAAAAATCTTCACATAACTTAGATACATGATTTCAGAAAAAATTATTCGCAAAATCATAAGTAGATATAGAAAAAAAATTTCACAAACTTCTGAATGTTTTTAATGTAGGTAGGTATTTTCTTCAAAATTTCAGACACATATTTCACACCATTTTCATAGAACTTTTCCATGTTGAAGGTTGCAGATCAGGCCAGATTTTCAAATTATACAACAACTCTATCAGCCCAACGCTGGCTAAACACTCGAATAAAATTCACGAGTTGAGTAATTGTATAAATTATAGCTCAGGTAAACGCTCCAACATATCCGCATAATCCCACTCCGTCGCTCTCCTACCACTCATCATAAGGTTAAAATGTATCCGCGGGTACCTTCTATTCAAATGCTTCCGGTTTTACACCAGGCAGGTAGTAAGATATAGACTGTGAATACGAAAAATATCCGTAAAGAGGCACTGGTTGGCTGCTTTGTGTCATGTGAACCATAGAAAGGGTAATTTTTAATCCTTTATCCCGCCAATGTTTAAGGAAGCGGGGTATTATATAATTTTTTGTAATATGGGTTAGGTTAGAAAGGTTAGCTGTAGATACTCGATGCTGGAACCTTTTTTTCTTTATATCCTATTACCTACCTATACGTATCAGTTTATACCTCGAACATTGAACGAGTACGATTGGAATTTGTTACAGTTATAATGTGACGCTTTGAAGTGCTCGCGGTGATGTTTCGTGTTTGCTTGTTCTGATCGATGTGGAAATATAGACATGTGAAGTGAGTACAGTTTACTAATTTATGTATAATTTCTTACGAGGAAAAAAATTTCTCGTGATTTTTTTTTATGTGTACTTACATAATTTTGGTCAAAATTGAGTAATAGGTACAATATTTAAAAAGTGATAAACACTCGCGAGTGTAATTAATTCGATTAAAAGGCTTAATTCTGTTTAACGTAAAACACGAGAAAAGGGTGAGTTTGGCGCTTGAATATTTCATAAGTAAAATTCGCGTCTAATTTTGACGACACCCCGGTGTAAGATTTTCTCGCCTATACGCGGATTGATTTGTTAAAGAACCCGAGAAAGAGTAAAGTTCAGCTAGAAGAAGAAGACCTATTCGTAGTTACACGTAAAAGAGCTTGAAAATAAAATGAATGGTGCTTAGTGACATTTGAAAATGTATAAGAGACGAGAGAAGGGCATCGGGGGCAGAGGGAAAGGAAAACAAACGTAAATAGCGAATATAAATTATGATAGTTGTTGGCAAGTGTAACGTCGTCGTCTTTCTGCTGTGAAATACAACGCTATACCCAAAAAGCCCTGGGTCCATATTCCCCACATTCGGGCTGCAGTGGCAGTGACGATGGCGGCAGCCAACTTAAACCTTACTGCCGGAAACTTCTTCTAAACGTATGGCGGACGATGGATGGCCTTGTTTGGTTAGACCTTTAAGACTATACCGAGGCCGAAGTAGAAAAGGGAGAAATTTCTCCAAGATTATACCAGACTGTATAGGGTAAAAAGGGTCGTAATTAATGTATTCGTAGTACTGTCAATTGCCATTTACAGCTTACGCCAAACCAGCTGAGACAATCGCGAAATTCCGAGCTTTTTATCAAACTTATACACTGCGAGTTTCGCTTCGCTTGTTTTCAATTGACCAGATTTCTTTTCCTCATTCGATATCGCGACACGACGACGTGGTTTTAATGAGAATGCATCGATTTCCAAGCAGTAGTCCGCGTCTTCGATGAAATTAAATATAAAAATTTTAATACAAAAAATCACTCCCGAGATAACCGTCGCGTCGTCGTTGTGGTGAAAACCGAGAGCAAAAAATCTGACAAAAGCGCATTGACAACCGTTCGCGTTCATTGTTATAGGTGTTCGTCGATGCATAAATTTACTTCGTTAGTCTGAGATAATTTTAATGTGACTTGAAATGTTGCTCGAAATGAGTCACAGACATCCCCAAAGTGAAAAGCGTACTAATTATTTTAATTATTACTGACCATCGACGCGAGAATCGAATTTTAATCCGAAGTTTTTAAATGATTACCTATGTTTTTTGACGTGTAGGCGTTTTCTTGGATTTTTTTTCAAATTTTTATTTCATTTGGGATTTCTTCCTCATGGGTCCATTGATGAAGTATTGTACAAATTTTCTTTTTGGTTGAGAGTAGTGGCTCCCTGACCCAGCTCCCATGCAGAAATGGTTGAGTTGAATTGGTTGAGCAGCCTTTCTGGGACTGAGTAAGGTATAAAATAAACTTTAAAAAACAAAAACAAAAACAAAAAAAAAAAGGTTAGGTTTGGATGAAAATTTAAAAAAAATGTCAATGGCAATTCAAAAAATTTTATCAATTTTTTCCCAAGACTTTAAAATTTACTATTTCCAAATTCGTCGACTTTCAGTCACTTTTGAAGAGGGAGGCTACATGCGAGACCCCTTCCCGAGCTCCGTCTCAGCAGCCTTATTTAATTAGAAAATCTTTGGTTGGGTATACGAATATAAAGTTGGTTATTTTTAAATACCGCAACGTTTATCGCAATTATACGTAGGTTGTGGAGAATTCAGCCAGTTCTAGAACCTACGTAGTACGAGTATAATGAACAAACTATGGATTGTTCTCGCGCTTTAATGAAGCTCCAATAATTGATTTCCCGAATAGTCCAGTTACCGTTCGAGTAAATTTACGAAAACAATTCGCTATGGGTTTCCCTTTCGTTTATTAATTTAGAAACTTTGATTGTTTTAATAATTTACGATTATTGTTCGCGTCGAGAGTTATATTTGGAAAATTTCTATTCGCTGGTTTGCTGGGCGAGATTTCTACGTACTTGTTTTGAGGTAGCTTTTAAGAGGAGTGAAATTTCTTCAAGTTCATTAGAAATTTTATAAATGCATATTTTTTTATATTTTACATAATATTTCGTAAAAATTATCAAATTGGTGTATCATGCTTCATGTTTGATAAATGTTTTAAAACCTGAAAAAAGTAAGTATAGTTTTTTGGAAATGGTTCGACAGCATTTTAAAAAATTTTCAGCAAAATACTAACTTAGAAAATGGGATATTTTTTTTCGAAAATTTTTTGAAATATTTTACTCTTGTTTTAAAAAAATTTTATCAGAGAAGTTTTGTATTTTTTGCATTTTTTTTTTCAAAGGTAGAATTTGTGATTCTTTTGAAGGAACAATTTTGAAATGTTCTTATTCCAAAAGAATTATTTTTAAGGTTTTCTGTACCTGTTTTATTTCATTTTTTGTGCTTACTTAAAGTGTTTGACAGGATATTTGATTTTTCAGCAAAATTTTGGAATACCTACCTGTCTACAAAAAAAAAAAAAAAAAAAAAAATGGTTTGGAGGATTTAAAAAAAAAAAGATTGAAGATTGGATTTTTTATCTTTTTGAAAAAAAAAAATTCTTTCAAAAAAATTGGTTTAGAGGATTTTTTGTACCTACTTTTTTTATGTTTTCGACCTTTTTTTTTTAGCGAAATTTTGAAATGCTTAGCATATTGGCCTATTGTGTTTTAGAGGGAGGAGGGGGGTTGAAGTTTTGTGCTTTCTTTTTTCCTAATCTTTTTTAGCATATGGTACACACATAAATAATGCTTTTATTATTTTTTTAATACCTACCTACTATGGGTTTTGAGTTTTTCCAGTAAAACTTTGTAATCTTCTCATTTGAAAAAAAAAAGAATGTTTAAAGGATTTTCTCTAATTTATTCATTCATTTTTGTTTTAGGAAAATTATCCAACAGAATTTTGAAAATAATAAGTATCTCCATCCAAAAAAAGTTGTTTTTAGTTTTTTTGTGATTTTTTTTAAAGAAAGGATTTTTGATTTTCTCTAAGAAAAATATCTTCCTAGAACATTTGTTTAGAAGATTTCTTTTATTTTTATTGCATTTTTTATTTTTTTAAATAATTTTCTGTTGGGATTTTTGGATTTTTTTAGCAAAGTTTTCAATCACTGACATGTCTTTTAGGAAAAAAATGGTGGTTTTGCTGTTTTGGTGGTTCTTTTTCAACGATGTTTCCAAAAAAATTTAAACTAATTTTTTGTAACAATTTTGGCAAAAAATTGCCTTTAAAAAAACCTATCGAGAAAATTTGTTCACCTAAGTCTCTAGAGGATGAATTGGAGCTGTGTATTTTTTGTAGAAATTGTAGGTACGTTATGTATACGATATTTTCATATTAGAAAATAATTGAAAATTTTTCCTTGTTTTTTTTTTATTAGGGAAGGGGTAATTCCAAAATAATAATTCGGTGTATTTTTTTTCTCGAATTTATTGACCTTATTTATTTATTTGACCGCGCACTTCAAACTTCAGGCCCCCTAGTCCTGACTTTATGCTTATAACTTCACTCTGAAAAATTCTCCGAAAGTTCAAAATTGAAGAAAAAAAATGAAATGAAATTATATACCTATTTACTTTGAATTAAAAAAAAATTACTCCCAAGAACTTTTTTTCCATGAAAAAACATAATTTTTTTAAACATTTTCAGAAGATTTTTTAGGAACATTTTTGGAATTTATCGCTTGAGTAAATACATTTCTTCAAGACAGATTTTTTTTTTTTTTTTTTCCTGGTAGAGGTTTTTTTTCTAGATATTTGCTGAGAGAATAAGTTCCCAAACGTTCGTAACCTAGATACCTACACTGAAAAAATATGTTTCAAAACTACATTTTTTTCCTGACATTACTGAAAATTTTTTTTGAGATCATTTTTCAAGAGATTTTTCAGACAAAATTTTTAAAGTTAGAAACTAAATGGTCGCAGCTGTTTTGTATGGAAATTAGGAACATTATTTTCATTTCTAGCTCTTCTCGAATGTATATCGCGATAATGTAAATATTCTATACCTTTAAAAAAATCCAAAAGTCTGGATTTCGGATTTCCTAGAAAATTTTCTAAAAATTTATTTTCAAAATTTTCACCTCAAAAATGATGTCTCAAAATGTAAAAATTGAGGAATAGTCATTAAAAAAAAAAAAAATCTCAGGTATGATAATTTTTGAAGTGTTTTTCCTACATTTGAATAGTTTAGTACATATTTTTTTATAATCAAGTAAAAAAAGTTTGCCATCAGTAAATTTTATTAATTTTTTTTCTAATGACTTCATGGGGGCGAGTCCACATAAAAGCAATCCAAGAGTAATTTTTCAAATAGAGTTCATTTTCGCCTTTGTAAAATGTAAATCATCCTCTGAGGCTCGTCAATACGTATAGTTCTGTTATAACCCGTGTAGCAATTGTCGACATCGACATTTATGTCGACAAAATTCAGACACATTTTTTTTCTCGGTTAACGATGAATTAAAAATGATATTTGAGATTTAAAGTAATGTTCTATGTTAAACATAACTGTTCAATCAAAATTTTTGAATTTTTCTCAGTATTTTCCTATAATTTAGAAAATGTTGTTTTTCTACATAGACAAGTCGATGTAAAAATCGATACTCGATAAACGCATCGACATTTATGTCGACAATTTCTGCCAATTAAATTTACAAATTTTATATCTAAAAAGAACTAAAAACAATTATTAAGAACATTTTAAGCTCAGGAATAAATAATTTTTGAAAGAATCACAAAATTTTCTTATTTTTCAAAGTTTTGAATAATACAACGACTTGTCGAGTTATTGTCGACATAATTGTCGATGGTCGAATAATGCATCGACTTCACTGTCGACAGTGTCGACCAGAGGAATTTTAAGTCGAGATAGTGTCGATGTGATTGTCGAGGGTCGAATAATGCATCGACTTAACTGTCGACAGTGTTGACCAGAGGAATTTTAAGTCGAGTTAATGTCGATCTAATTGTCGAGGGTCGAATAATGCATCGACTTGACTGTCGACGTCTTGAGGGTGATTGTGATACTCGCAGATAAAGTGTGTTGTGAATTAGTACATAAGGTCTAAGAATCATCTCTATGTTAGTTGGACACTCGCATGTGTCCAGCTACAAAGGTGGCCTCAATGCCGCATATTTGACAAAAAATGTCGAAATGTTGGCTTGAACACTATTTTTGGTGTAATTTTAATATATACTTATATTGAATATGTGAACTTAGCATATTTTTCAAAATCTCACCATTGCAAATGTCGATGTGGATGTCGATATAAATGTCGACACATCGAAATCGGTCACTTTTCGATCGTACATGTCGACACGATTGTGGATGGTTTGTCGAGCTTATTATCGACATATTTGGACGGTCGACAAAAATGTCGATAATAAGCTCGACAAACCATCCACAATCGTGTCGACATGTACGATCGAAAAGTGACCGATTTCGATGTGTCGACATTTATATCGAAATTAGCATCGACGTTGCTACACGGGAATACATCGATAGAATATTCGATACTTTTCGAGCTACGACGCTATGCACATCTAAAAGCTTCTACGTGGTTTGAGCTTAATTGGTTATTACATCTCGAACCTCAATGCCTGTTCTGGATAGAAGAGGAAAAATCCATAATTAAATATTTCACCCACCTAAGTAATCATCGTATACCAGAAATGAGAACGCTTGCGATGACTCAAGAGAGCAAAACCCGATGACGAAGGCGAATTTGCTGCGACATGACATGTTTGCGTGAAATTCGCAAATCCAAGTCTTATTTAATCCTCTCGTTAATACAAGATTTATACTCGTACCTACATACTCGAACCTCGAGCTCATGTAACGAACACGCGGTCAAATTTGCAACATATAGAAAAAATCGAAACTTTCAATATACTTCGTGTACGTGTATAAAGCGAGAGAGAGAGCGAGAAAGAGAGATTGGAGAAAGCTAGCCCGAAAAAAAAGTAAAAGGTTTCATCGCTGAATGGAAGGTAAAAGATGAAAAGGAAAAAAACCCATGTGGGAGGGACTAAAATGTTGAAATCGCGAATAGTTCGGAGAAAATACACGAGGGAGTTTTACGAAGGGTCAGTTCACTGTTGTTTGGTAGGGGATATGAATGGTCAGAGGCCATGTTTTTTCCGTGTCCCTTTTTCCTGCTCTAATAGTACAACGCATTCGACGGCACAGCGTTTAGGGTTCGAAATCAATTTAGTAAACGAGATACGCGAAATCGGTAAAATTAACCGAATACCTAATGTCATTAACGCTCTCGGTAATTACTTCTTTCTCTCGCTTCTTCTCCTACACGTTTCTCTTTTCAGTGCTCTGGTACTTACTACGCCGAGACCGAGATGGTTTTTAACGATAAAAATTGTATACCAATTCGAAAATAGCTTAAATGTAGAGTCGACTAAGCAAAAAAAAAAATATATGGAAATATAAAAATGTAAAACATTGTCAGAAAAATGTCGCAGCCGGAAAATTACGATAAACCGTTGCTTCTGGCAAAAACGTAATAACGCATGAATGGGCATAAACGACCATGCATCAGAGACAGCTGTCCAAAAGTTACTAAATATACGGAATTTCAGATGTAAACCTACACTCTCTATGGCATTGCCTCGTCTCGCCAGACCATATCTGTATACCATAGCGTGTCGTGGATATGCCAAAATGGCCTAAGTGAGCAAAAAGTTATCTCGTTCTGAGAAATTCACTTTCCTTCGAAAGGGGTTCGTAAAACTATGATTTTTTCCCAGCCTCGCGTCGTTTTCTATTTTAGGTTTGTATGTAAACGAATTTCGATCATTTTAGTGGGGGGAGGGGGGGGGGGGGGTGATCGAAATAAATAATTATAAGATGTTGTCTCTGAGCATAAAACTTTTTTTTTTTTTTTAAATCGAATTCGTCAAAATATTTAGAAAGTAATAATTTAAGAAAAAATGCTATAGGCCTAATCAATTTTTTTATAAAACGTTTCTAAGAGCATTTTTGGAAATTTGTTCGAAGAAAATTTTTTTGAAGAATTTGATTAAAAATCCAACAGAAAACTGAGTCTGAATAATTTTGAATACCTATGTGGTGGTCAAAAAACATTTTTTGTCATTTAAAAACTAATAAAAAATTGAAATTTTATTCAATTTTTTCCAACAAAAAATTTTTTGGAAAGTTGAAAAACATAGATGAAAATTGGTTCAAAAATTACATTATTTTTTCGAGAAAATATAGTTTGAATTTTTTTAAATAATGAGCTCTTTGTAATAAATTTTCAGAAATCGCTTGAAGACTATTTTTACATTTAAAAAATTATACCCAATTGAAAATATTTTTTTGGGGGAAATTTTCAAAATTTTGTTTGGAGATAACTGTTTTGAAAATTAAAAAAATCATCTAAGCATTTTTTTGTTTGTTTAAAAAAATGATTCACTTGAAAAAATTGGGAAATTTTAAGTAAAGAGTTCTTTCCTTGGAGGGAAGGAGAGTGGAGGGGAAGGGAGAGGGTGAATTAGCTAGGTAATTGAAAATTCAATAAGAAAGTGTTTGAAAAATTTTGAAAAAATGGGTAGGTATATGTATCAAACCAAGTACCTATCAAATAATTTTTTCCGAATGAGAAAGTTTGCTTATGTTGTTTAACACTTGAAAAAATATTTATAAAAAAATTTATTCAATTGAGAAAAATATATATCGAAAAGTATGTATAGTTACCTAATTGTTTGAAAGATGTTTTTCGAAAATTAATTAAAACTCAACATAGTCTTTGGAAAATGTCAATAGTCAAAAAATTAGGGTTTATGCACCTACCTAAAAAAAAATTTCTTCGTGTTAATAAATTTTTAGAAACTGTTTGGAAAAGTTCTTTCTCACCTATTTAAAAAAAGTTCTTGGAAAATTCAAAAAATTTTGTTTTGAGAAAATTTTTAATTTAAGTATCAGGAAAAAAAATCTATTAAAAAAATATGCATTCAAAAAATTTTATTCAATTGTTTTCAGAAAATTTTTGTTAGGAATAAATTTTCGAAAATTTGTTGGGAAAATTGTGAAAGATTGGAAGGTATGTTTGGGTAAAAATTTATCAAATTGGGAGGCTTCCTATTGATTTTTGATTTTTTTTAAATAGGTAATCCATGTTATAATAATTTTTTAAAAATGGCTTGAAAAATCATACTTATAATTATGAAAAATATTAGAAAACAGCTAAAATATGCTGAAATTTTTTCTAAAAAAATTTAATCACTTCAAAAAAAATCATGAAGAATTCAAACAAATTTAAGTGAAGATTAAAAAATTGATTCAAATTTCAACAAAAGTGTTTGGAAAATTTTCATTTTTTTTTTTTTTTGAAAAATGGATAAAAATTTTTAGCTAAGAATTATTCATAATTTCTTTTTCAGGTAAAGAAATTTACTTTTGATTTATTTTTATAAAATATAGTTTCGTACTCAACTAATCAATTTTCAGAAGTTGTATAAATTTTTTCTCTAAATTTTAAAATATAGGTAATGAAAAGAATTTTAATTCCGTTTTTCTTAAAAAAAGGAGGAAGCAAATTTTTGAAAAATTTATTCAAAATTCATCGTGACATATTTAAAAAAAAAAATGTCGATTGGTAATTAGATTTGCGGGGGGGGGGGGGGGTGTGCCTTTTTATTATTTTAGTATTTAATATTTTTGTTTTTATAAAATTCATAGTATTGAACAAATACGTATAGTGGGGCCTTCCCCTCATTCTTTGAATATATTTTTTTTGAGTGGAGAAAATTATTTTTCATTTTTTCTAGCTGATTTCTTTAGTTCATCAATTCTTAAAACATTAAAAAAATTCTTCCATTCAAAAACTGATGGAAAAAAAAATAATAAAAAATCAAAAAATTCAACAAAAGAAACCGTTTGAAGACTTTTTTGAAAATTTATTCAAATTCGACAGAAAATTTTATTACATAAGTTTCGAAAATTTATTAACCGTAATTTTTTCTTTTGAAAAGTTTATAAAAATTATTTGAAAAACTTAATTTTTTTTTGATTGGAAAAATTAACCTATGATGAAGCTGTTTTTTTTCCTTTTTAAAATCAAGTGTAAAAAATTGTTTTAAAGCTTTTTCCCAATTTTTCAAAAATATGACGAAAATACATCATTAAATTTTTCAAAAAAAAAAAAAATAATAATAAAATAAAATAATTGAAAAAAAAATTATTTGGAACAATTTAAAAAAATTGACTGATAAGTAGGAAATTCTTAAAACTTTGTGAAAATTAATTGGAAAATTACATTGAAAAAATAATGCACTTGTAATTAATTTTTATAGATTATTTAAAAACTTTTTCTTACATTCAGAAAAATACGTAACTAATATCATTAAAACTGTAAGTTTGTACCTAAGTCAATTTAATTTTTTTTCTTCTAAATTAGATTGTAATTTTTTAGTGCTCAGGACACTCCATGATAAACCAAAAAACCAAATTCGACCGTCGAAATTACGTCAGAACATACCTGAAATCGACCATAGAAATCGACCAGATTTTTACCGTTTTCCATACTGAAATCGACGTTGATTCTAAGTCGATTTAGTTCCGCCCATTTCGACCATATTTCGACTCATTCGTGATATGAAATCGACGTCGAAAATTGGTCGATATTGAGTTAAATCCGACTAATTTTCGATGTCGATCAAAAGTCAGTTTTTAGGCTTATTATTAGTCATAAAATTTAATTAATTAATTAATTAAAAAATGTGTTGGCATGACCGAATTGAATTTTTTTTGCCCTAATTGTGTTCCTATTCACCATATCTACCTCTCTAAACCAAATTTTACAACTAAAATTTCTTATTAAGCCTTACCTCACTGGGTTTCGATCCCATGACCTCCTGCGTCCTGCTCGGGAATCCTTATAACTAACCACACGTCTATCAGTCTTCGACGGTAAATAGAGCATTAATTAGAATATAAATGAAAAAAATCTTGGAAACTAAAAATCGACGTCGAAGGTAGGTCGATTCCTGAGAAAACTAAAATTTCGCTAAAAATCGACGTCGAATGTAGGTCGATTACTTAGGAACCAAAAATCGACCTAAAATAGACGTCTTAATTTCGTCGATAAAATGTATTCATCAATAGACCTAAATTTGACGTCAAGGTTGGGTCTAATAATTCGAAATATCGACCAGAGATGATCATAGGGTTTCTACAAAATTTAATTTTTTTATAGACCTGAATAAGACTCCAAATTGACGTCGAAAAGAAGTCTATTACGAAGCGAATGTCTCTTTTTATCGACTTGGACCTTTTGAATTTTGAATACCTTTAATCGACTTTGAAAGCACATCGAAAATAGGTCGATTTAAGAGTGATATTGACTTGAGAAAGATCAATTAAAATCGAACAAATTTTTACCCAAATTCTATGTCGAAAATAAGTCGAGAATGTCGGAAAATAGACTGAAAATAGACTGTGAAAATTTGAAATTGGTCAATATTGAGTCGAAAATTGGGAAAACTTTTTACTAACCGCCAATCGACGTCAAATCGGTGGTCAACTGGTTTATCGTGCTTCTACTTCTTCTTATTGGGGTTTTCTCTATCGGGAAAAATTATCGTCTGCCCGTATAAAAAAAAACTAATGGTTACCATAAAAAAAAAAAACAATGGTTTTTTCGCCACCATTAGTAGTGGTAATTGCAAATGTCACCACTACTATTACCATTACCATTGGTGATTTTCAAAAAACTACCCCATGTAATAAACATGTTTTTTGCATTAAAAAGGGTGTAAAATGTTAGGATTCTTGTTTAAATGCTCTCCTTGATACAAAATAAAAACAACCAAACCCCCCCAAAAAAAATTCGGCTGAAAAAATTTTGCGCCATCTGTATGATTCGAACCCATGTCCTCATACACCATCATACTTTCATTCCATCACTCTAACCACTACACCACCCTGACTGTTGATTTTAGTGGTATTATAAGTCTATTTATGCACTTTTTGCTACTCTGAACTTAGTTAAATTTTGTAATATTAAAGTATAATTATTTTTGT
Organism: Balanococcus diminutus; assembly: GCA_959613365.1. NCBI lineage: Eukaryota > Metazoa > Arthropoda > Insecta > Hemiptera > Pseudococcidae > Balanococcus > Balanococcus diminutus. Next base: position 28,860,246 of record OY390715.1, on the reverse strand, counting down.
AGTAATAATTTAAACTAGTATTTTTCAAAATGTATACTTTCTACTGATTTACTTTTCGAAGACGGTTTTCAGAGCCTCTGAATTTGATTATCGAACTTAATTTTACCTCCGACCCCAAATTGGGCCTATAGAAGGGGGAGTCAATTTTGAAAATTTCAAAATTCACAATATTGATATCGAAATGTAGATTTTTGAGGTCGCTGAATTCGATTTTCGAACTTAAATTTATCTCCGACCCCAAATTGGGCTTCTAGAAGGAGGGTCAATTTTGAAAATTTCAAAATTTATAACATTGGTATCGAAATGTAGGTTTTTGAGGTCGCTGAATTAGATTTTCGAACTTAAATTCATCTCCGACCCCAAATTGGGCGTCTAGAAGGAGGGTCAATTTTGAAAATTTCAAAATTTACAACATTGGTATCAAAATGTAGATTTTCGAGGTCGCAGATGGAACTTAAATTTACCCCAACCACGAAATGAGTCTCTATGAGGGTGGTCACTTTTGAAAATTTCAAAATTCACAACGTGAATATCAAAATGTAGGTTTTTGAGGCCGCTGAATTCGATTTTTGAAGTTATTAAATTTACCTACCACCACAAATTCGGCCTCTAGGAGGGGTCAATTTTTAAATTTTCAAAATTTACAACATTGGTATCAAAATGGAGGTTGCTGAATTCGATTTTAAAATTTGAATTTTTCAACGACAAAAAGAGTTGAATAGAAATATAAACAAAAATTCGAAGTAATTAATCCATAACTACTAGTTCCTGAATGGAAATACTACTCATTTTTTTGAGTGAGGTTTATCTGCGAGTATCAAAAGATGCTAGTTACTATTAGTTACTAATAGTTACTATTAATCACCAATAGTAACCATGTGATTGTAAGTGTAACCATAAAATATTTTGATGGTTACTATTCATCTTCGATTGTAACCATATTAAAATACTTATGGTTACTATTCATCTTCAATTGTAACCATGAAATTACTTATGGTTACTATTAATCACCATTAAAATTGTAATGTTTACTATTGGTTACCAATGGTATTTTATGGTAACCATTCATCTTCAATTGTAACCATGAAATTACTTATGGTTACTATTAATCACCATTAAAATTGTAATGTTTACTATTGGTTACCAATGGTATTTTATGGTAACCATTCATCTTCAATTGTAACCATGAAATTACTTATGGTTACCATTCATCTTCAATTGTAACCATGAAACTACTTATGGTTACTATTAATCACCATTAAAATTGTAATGTTTACTATTGGTTACCAATGGTATTTTATGGTAACCATTAGTTTTTTTTATACGGGTGATTGTTTTCACAATCACTGCGATCCTTCCTTTTTCAAAGCAAGCCTATATTTGATAAACTTTGAATACGCCTACCTGCATAGGATGTCTTTCCTGCGGACTTACACCCCTGGTAAGCTCTCTATCTCTGAAAATCAAGTTCGTACGTACACTCGACGAGCACGCTATAGTTGTAAAACAAATTCGCAGACACGTTCGACGTTTCCTTATTCGGACATTTGAAATATGTTGCCATATAAAATGACGATGGCGGGTGGCCCGTTCCACATAGTTATACAACAGGAAATTCCTTCTGGCGTATGACTCGAGTTACAGCGTTTCTTACCCTTTTACTTTCAAAGCTACGCGTAGATACTCGACATGCTGTCCAGACGAGAGAAGAAGAAGTTGAAAATGGAGAGAAGAGAAACTGTGTGTGTATCGTACATTACGTAGATTATACGACGCGATTCGTATTATTATATTTAACGTTCGCCTCGCTATTTCATCAACTAAACCGCTAAAATGCGAGTTGGTTTCATTTACATCTGCTTTACGGCAAATTACATTCTCGTTCTTCAGTATCCTTATAAAATGTCATAAAATTGTCCGCGGTCATTACATAGTTCCTTTGTTATTAAACCCGAGCAGATGGAATGTAATAAGGCGATTATTTTTCAGCTCCGAGCATTAGTATCGCGAATAGTGTTGTTTTACGACACGCACTTGTCATTTGGAATTTTAATTTCGTCTTATTTGGCATCCTTATCCTTGTGGAATTCTCGTCTCGTCTATCGCAGAGGTATCCTCTCGTCTCGTATACGCATGTGGATGCACTGTACGTAGATGGCTTTATATCTTCAAAAATGGATACTCGATTCGAAAAAGATTAATCGTACACAGGTGTAAAAAGCTCAGGTGTGAAAGAGTCGACTTTGGCTGCTGTACCCAGCGTAGGGAATTATATAAAATTGGTTTTCGACTTAGCGTGGGTTTTTTCCTTTTCCTTGCTCGGTCTTCACGCCATTTTATCGTCGAGGTTCTCGCGAGCAAGGATACGAAGATAATTGTAAATACCGACGATGTATATGATTAATTAATAAAATCTAATACCTCGGTTAGAGTATTGTTTACTTCGATAATATTTGGTTTATTTGAATAGGTTTCCAAAGGCAGGCAGGAGTAGCGAGGGGTGTTATGGTTCGTGTATGTGTACGTAGGTAGCTTTAAATAAATATTTGATTAAATTCATACAACGCTGTGCTGTTATTCTCGCCGGTATATGCAGTATAAAGAGAAATATCCGCGTGCTCGGACTGAGTTTTCGTTATTTTCCATCATCTTACGTTAGTTTTAATTCTCGTTATATTTGATTCGTTTATGTGCTCGAATTTCAACACACATAGTAGGTTAGATTCCTCTCTGCGGCTCCATTCTACTTATATTCTCATATACTCTCGCCATGTTAATATTTCAACTATACTCGTATTATTGTTTTAAAACCACGCGGACGAGATTAAAATGTCCAAAAATCTCGCCTACGTATTATTCTCGCGATTTATACCTATATACAAATTACACCAGTGTAGGCAATTTGAAATTTATCAAATAGTGCAAATTTACTACATTTTAGATCTACCCAGTACCTAAGTACCTACCCATGATGTGAATGTTGTTGATGGTGTTTTTACCAGACTCGACAGATGCATAATGTTTCGACTTCACATAGCCTAAATTATCCTATTTTGATTACTTTTTCATTTAGTGATCACGTCATTCACGTAGCAAATTTCATTCTAATTGAAGAACGATTTCCGAGCCCCTTTTTTTCCTCTTATATTTTTGCCCAGCGAATTAAATTAATCGATAGTGACTAAGGTGATTTCTTTCTTTATACTCGTATACGAGCCCCGCGCAGATCTCTTCATTGATCGAAGATGACTTGCCGGATATTCAAGAGGTATTAATTTCGTAACCCTTTTCGAGTATGCGGATAACCGGTTGCTGAGAGGGTTGAGGAAGGGAGGTGAGTGTGAATAATTGGCGCGATGTTTAATTTTTTTTAGAGTGGACTTATTGACTTGATGGATATTTTATCGAATTTCACATGAGAATGATTTCAATTTTATTATAGAAAACGTTTTAAAACAATTTTTAAAATTGGGTGTTTTTTTTTTTAAATTTAGAGAATTTTTTCTGAGATTTTTTTTCAATTTTATAAAACAAATTTCCTTGTGTAGTTCATACCTATTCGAAATTATTTTTTTTAAATTTTTTTTCAAAAGTAATTTCTTTGAATTTAATTGGGAAACAATTTCAATCTTTTTATAAAATGTTTAAAAAACTATTTGTGATTTTTTTTCAAAGAGAAAGTGAAAAAATAAAAATAAAATGTTTAGAACTTCGCCAAAAAAATTAAAAAATTTAATTATAATTTTTCTAGAATTTTATTTGAATTTATTTAGAATTTTGCAAAACAATTTTTTTTTATTGAACTTCATACCCATACTCATAATAAAAATCTCTGATTTTTTTTTTCAATTTTTTTTTCAAAATCATTTCAACATTAGGTGTAAAATTTTTCAAAAAAGAAAAAATTAAAAATTAAAAATTTGAGAACTTATCATTATAGTTAGACCGTAAAATATGTGAAAATATTTTATACCTAAGTTCTATAAAAAAAGATCTCGCGTCGAATTAAAGCTCATTTTGGTTATCATAGTGATGGGTGATTTTTTTGATTTTCTTGACAGTTCAGAATTTTGAAAAAGATGTAGAAAATGATAATTCGACATTTTAGTGATGGGTGGGGGGGGGGGGGGTACACGACTAGTTATAGTACTTTCTTTTATAAGAACCCGATTTTTTTTTTTTTTATTGAAGAAACAATAGGTTGTTTTTCTAAATTATACAATTTTTTTTCACTGGAATTATTTGAAAAAATTTTCAATTTTAAAATTTTTGAACTTTGAAAATTGACATATAAAATTTTTTAGAAACTTTGGGTGATTTCCAAGAATTGATTTAGGTAATTTCGAAAATATGTAATTTTTGTTAAATTTTATTTAATTGACTAACTTACTAAATTTTTGAAGAATTATTAGACCTATAAAATTTTTAAGAAAATTCAGTTTTTCTGACAGAATTGCTGCGTCAAAGTTCCTGATAATCGATTATTTGTTTTTTTTTTTCAAATGAAAATTTTGAATTAAGGCCCTTTTTTAAAAAAATGGAGTAGTTTTCATTTTATTTTTTGATGTGAAAAAGAAATCAATTTTTTGGAATATTTTTTTGTGATTTAGGAACTTTAAAAAAAAAATCTTGGAATATACTTACTTGTATTTTATTAAAAAAAATTTTTTTTTTAAATAAATTTTTTTTCAAATTTTCAGAATAGGTAGAAATATTTTTTCTTATTTCTTAAAATAAAAAAATTTCTAATTTTTTGGAATAAAATTTTTAAAAATATAATTTTCTGAAACTAAAAATTTTTAAAGTATTTTTTTTCATATAAATGATTTCTCATATTTTTGAAAAGATTTTTTAAAATTATTTTTAAGCATTTTTTTTGAAATAAAGAAATTGATTTCTCAAATTTTTCCAGAAAAAAATCTCCACATTTTTTCGAAGTATTAATATGAGGCCGTATGGAAAAAATTAAATGAAAATCGAGTAATAAGAAATTAACCGATTTTTGGACATCAGATGGAAGTCGGGAAATCGGAAGTCGGATAATCGAGGTTCTCTGTATTAAAATAATAATAATAATAATATTATCTACCTACAATTTGCTAAATTTTTAAAATACACATTAGGTATATTTTCTAATTTTTAAAAGTTTTTCAATGTTTTTGTTTCTTTATTAAATTTTTATTTTAGTTTTTCCAAACTTTTAGATCATTTAATTTTTTATAGTTTCATAATTTTCTCAATTATTTTTTAATACATTCAAATTCGATATTTCAAGTCAATTGCCAATTTTTTCAAATTGTTACTCACTTAACCTTTAATTTTTTTCAAATTTTTTAATTAGGTATCTAATTTTTTTGATTTTGCATGTTTTCTTATCTTTCAATTTTTTCAATAGGTACCTTGAAATTTCTTACTTTTTTATGAATTCATAGTTTTTTCAAATACCTCAATTATTTAGGTATAGGTACCTAGTTGGTAATTTTTTCGAATTTTTCCAAACAGTCTGACTAGGTATCCATAATTTTTTATTTTTCTAAATTTTCCAATTTTTATGACACCTTAATTTTTCGATTTTTCAGAATTTTTTTTAATTAGGTGGATAGATACTTAACTATTTTAAATTTTATCTTAATGCTTATTCCGTTTTGATAATTTGAAAAAATTTAAACCTCATTTAAGTGATTGTGATTTTTAGGCACAGGGCTCCCTACATTCCCTACTCATATGTAGATATAGGTCAACATCTGTTACGCTTTCAAATTGTGAAACAAAAATAAATTCCATCACCGGAAAAATTTTAAGGTCAAAAGGCTCTCAGCATTTCGTGATATTTGCATAATACACTATCACAACTGAATTTAAATTTTTTCCTCGTGAAATTTCGAATATCTAAAACACCGTAGCACGCACGATGTTGAAAACAAGTTTTTTCATTTTTTCTACGAAGTTGATAAAAAAAAATCCAAAAGAATAATTTAATGTTTGTAAAATAAAATCATGTAAAATATTTGTATTTTGGATAAAATAGTACTCAATTATTTGGTGACGTTGCTGTCGATCTCGTTTAATTTTTTCGATGTTTCTCGAATATTAACAAAAAAAAAAAAAAAAAAAATACAAAAAAATACAAAATTATCTTCGACTTACGATGGAATAATTTTTTCATTTTTAAATAAAAATAAAAACAAGGGGGTTTGCTCAATTAATAAAAAATACGTTACCTCTGTACAAAACTACACACACAAAAAAATTATCAAATAAAAACGAAAAATATTTTTCTCAAATATATCTAAAATCTTCGACACTTTATACCGACCAGAAAACGACATACTTACAGTAATAATCGATTCAAAAAATATTACAAAAACTAACGTCATGCACATGGAGACGCATCGACGACACCTCAGCAGTCAGCATACGTGGTATGATCGACTCCAAGTCAAAACTCGAGTCAATAAACGCCTAGGTTTATAACAAGATTGTTTAATTTAATCACAATAGGCTCGAGACTAGTTATGCAAATAGAATACACGAGTGTAGCCAATGGCTGGACACGGGACAAGGGACAGACTGGACATGGCACACTCGAAAAGGTCGCCAGACCTAGCAAAGCTTTTGTCCATTTTACGTATAACTCGTTTTCTTCTTTTTTTTTACCAAATGGCCAGCAACTGTCAACCTCCCAACTGGTTGATAACGGTCTCATATACCTGGAACCTGGAACTTGGAAGACTGGCAATATGGAGGCGAAATGTGCGAATCGATTCCAACTTACTGCCTGGATCGCAGATGTCCAGAAATCAGTTCGAAGCGCGATTTCGATAATTATAAACGAGGAAAAAAAAAAAAAAAAAAAACTGTTCCAGGTTCCAGGTAGAAAACATAGCACCTTGTGAGAATGGTTGTGTTACGCTTGAAATAGTTTCAACCCTTTAGGTTCGACGTAGTTTTCTATACCTTCGCTATTTTTTAGCGAAAAATATAATAATAAAGGAGGAAGGAAGGGAAATTTGTAATGAATGATAGTAAGCGTATTATTGCTGGTTTAAGGGTCGAGTATATACGTGTTAAAGGTAAAAGAACGCGGATTGTAACAAATAGATCGAAGGGTTAATTTATTTTGGTAGTTTTTTTTTTCGCTTTGCTTTTTCAATAGTTACACGTATCGATTCTATTGTAGGAATTATTCGAACCGATTTTAGTTCTCATTATAACGGCTTAAAATTTTGTTGTCATAGAACTCATCTCGAAGCGTTACCCCCTTTCGCGTTCATTCTTTGCACATCTTCTACAATAACGCGCAGTTTTGACTTATTGCTGTGTTTATACGCCGCCGAGAGTTCGGTGTTACCTTTTTTTTTTCACTTATTTTTTTATATTCTGTATTGCATCTCTTACTCCAGCGTCGCGTCCCCTGTTGCAAAATATTTTTGTAAGTCTTTGTTTACAGATAATAGACCAACTCTTTACAAACTCCTTACGGTGTTATTTTACGACGGCAGAAGCCGCGCTTCGATGTTTACTTACGTGTTTTGGTTTTGTAAACAGCGCCATCAGAAGTGGTGTTAATTAATTTCGTTTTTAGCTGTTTTAGTCTGTTTCTTTCAATTCTGAGCGCCGAGTAACTAGTTTCGCCTTGCGATTTTTTTTTGCCTCGGAGGTGATCCGAGAGAAGTTTCGAGATTCCAAGTAGAGAGCGGATTTTAAGGTGAAGTTTGAACTTTTCAAAGATTATCTGGGGATAGGTACGTGTTTATTTGAAATTTTATCTTGGGATTTTGTTTGTTTGAATGAAAATTGATCTAAATAGAAAATATTAAAATGAAAAGTTTAAATAAGCATTTATTTTTAGGCCTTTAGGACCTGAGATGGAGCTGGTGGGCAAAATGAAAAAATTTTCGCAATAAAAGATATACCATTAGCTCACTAACATGTAAATAAAATTAAAAAATTGAGATGCAGTTATTCCTCATTTTTGAATTTTAGGTCATACTCAAAAATTCTCAAAATGATTTTTTTTCCAAACTGAAAATATGTTCAGAATCCAAAAAAAGGCATGAAATAGTTGACTGTGAGATTGAAAACGAAACCAAGCAGAACCACGTGAAAATTATCTGTACATCTCGTACCAAAAATTTTTTGGGAATTAAAAAAGCTACGAAAAATATATTCATTTATTTATATGAAGATTAAAAAATGGGATTTTTTATCTTCCCCGATTTTTTTTGTGGGTTACGGATTTTTCTTCTTACTTAAAGAATTTTGTAGTGGGGGAAAATTTTTAATTTTTTTTTGAGAATTTCTTTGTGATAAAAAAGGTCTTAGGATGGGTACGAGGTGTTCGATTTAAGCAGTCGATGTTGTTGTTTCATAACTTATTTGATAACCATAAATGCTCAACTAAGAAAATTTTCAAAATTCAGTATAACATGAGGAGATGAATGAAGAAAGTTGATTATTTCAAATTTTAAAAAAGTTGGTATTTTTTTAAATTGAAAAAGACAAAAATTTTGAAAAAAAAATCACACAATTCAGATAATTCGAGGGAGTGTCGAAATGTGAGTATCCAGTTTTGCAAAAAGATCTAAGAAAAAAAATTGTCTTGATTTTAGGTAAGTACATAAATTTACCAAAATTCAACTTATTAAATTAAAATTATCTACGATCATTTTGATTTTTTTAAAGTGAAAATTTTGAAAAATAAAACTGAAAAAGACCACTTTTAAAGAGAAGAATAAAACTCGCAAGGGGGGCTTCGCCCCCCCCCCCCCCCCTGGACCCCCCTGGTTGGCTCTATTTCCACACTACGTTTGAAAGTATGAAACATAGTATATGCTTTTACTCTGTGACAAAATGTCTAAAAGTCACGAATATTAATTTCCATGGAAATTTAAAAATCTAAAAAGTACCTAAGTATAATGAAAAAAAGCCTAATGAAAAAAAAATTAAATAAAAAATTAAAAAGACTAAAAAAAAATTTCAAAATGTTTGACAAAAAGCCTAAAAAGTCATAAAATTTTTTAAAAATTTTCCAAGTTTCAAAATGTCTGAAAGTAATCTTTCTAAAAAATTTCTGCTTTAGAATGTCTGACAAAATGTCTGAAAGTCATCTTTATAAAAAATTCCAAGTTTCAAAATGTCTGACATAATGTCTAAAAAATCAAATTTATTAATATTAATGAAAATTTTCTAAGTTTTTTTTATGTCATCTAAACCTAACCTAATGTAACCTATCCCAACACAATTTTTTGCTCGGATTTTAGGTCGGAGTTTCGGTCGGATTTTTAGTATATACTATGCTAATTACAATGAAGAAATTTTGTAAAAAAAAGTCGAAAAAAATGAAATGAAATTTTCATTATTTTAAATTGAAGGAGAGGGTCAATTGAAAATATTTCAAACAAAAGTTGTAGAATGAGATCTTAAAAATAATGTTGGTTATTTCAAAAATTTCGATTGGTCCCCTCTTCTAATATGCAAACAAAATTTTTGTGATGATCAAAATAATTATTCTCAGAATCTTAATCTACAACAATTTTTTGAAAAAATTTTCAATTGGCCTTCTCTCTCTCTATGCCAATTTCGAATAATAAATATTTCTGTAGTAGGTATTATAAGTACAAATTTAGAAGAGAGGGAGGGTCCAATCAAAATTTTTATAATGACCAAAATTATTCTTAAGATTTCAATCTATTACTTTTGTTTGAAAATGTTTTCAATTGGGTCCCTCCCTTTCCTTTAAATCACACCACTTTCATTTTTGTAGAAAATTATTCCGAGTCCTTCATACAGTAATACGACGTCATGTTGCTGAAGCCATCTGCATTTAGCACGATCTAAATTGATGCACCTTTTTATTATTATTTTTTTTTTTTTCAATTTTAACAAAAAAATAAATATCTACTTATACCTACCCAAATGATTAGGTAGGTTTAGGTACCTTACAATTTTGGTGATTTTTCCAACAAAAAAAAAGTGAAATTCTAATAATTCTCTAGGTACAAAAAATACCTATGTTCTTAAAAATAATCTGACAAATTATTTGAATGTGCTCACTTTTTAATTTTACGAAAATTCCCGTTTGTTGTAAAAATTATTTCAAAAAGAAATTTTGGAAAAATATGAAAGTTTTGAAAAACACAATTCAGATAATTTCGAAGAAAAAAATCAATGAGTGGGTAATTTTAGGTACATACGTAATTATTTTGGAAAACATTTTTTAATGGAATATATTTTTGTATAATCCAAATTAATTCTTCAATTTTCCTAAAATTTCAAAAAATCAAGGAAAGAATTATTGAGGAAAATGTAGTTTTATTTCATGGTCTACATATTTAAAAAGAAGATGGTGATGTAGAATCATCAAGAGTAGATGATGTTTTTAAAAAATTACACAAAATTTTAAATCCTTATCAATGATTTTTTCATTTTTTCCACAATTTTTGAAGATCATCTGAAAAGTTTCTCAAAAACATTTTAAAGATTTTTTTCAAACTCAAAATTTTTTTTTGAAAACCACTTTTTTTAATTTTTCTAAATGTTTCAACAGAACATGGTATTGTTTGTTCTTTAAAAATACGATTGAAAATCTTTTAGAAATTTTTTTCATTTTTTTCAACGTTTTAAGTGGTTTATTAATTTTAAACGTAGATATTTTGGATGATTTTTTCATTTTTTCTAACTTTTTCAATGGTTTTGTGGAAATGTTATATTTTTTTTTTGTGAATTTTCATTAAATTTTTAAAATTTTAAATTATAAAAATATGTACTTACCTACTTACAATGAAAAAATCATTTTTACCAAAATTGGTAGGGCTATTTCTTAACAATTAATTTCATATTTTGTCTCCTTATTTAAATCTATCGTTCTTTTATTTTGAATTCAAAATTTCATTATACGAGTATTTCGAGTTGATTCGCTCATCACTCCACATTCATCTGCTCTTCTCCGCCGAATAATTCTGCAGATCAATTGGCAACTGGTGATTCGAGTTTATCTTATCTTAGCCCTGTTTTTAGACCAACGGGCCTGCTGGGAATTGAGAGTGAAATTCATTAAGCGCATAACCCTTTGTGAAAGTCAATCAAAAGTTACATCTTTATATAATCCTCGAGATTTATGAGAACTTGACGTGTACCTCGCGAGGGATAACGCCGCCATTAGGCACTAAAATGGTTCGCTGTTGCCTATACTAATACAAATTGTGCCGAATCCTACACCTAATCGAAGAGGTGAAAAGTGGCCTCATTCATTAAGCTACCTTTTGCTCTCGGCGAACAAAAAAAAAAAAAAAAAAAAAGGATAAATTTGAAGGGAAAAAAACTGGCGCTTGTTTTTACATAAAAACATCGCGGTTTCGAGCTTACGTATTTTAGCAATGACCTAATATTCTACTATGCGAGTTAAAAGGCTGCACTCGAGATTTTTATCTTTGATAACAAACAACTCGCGGGTTAATCGAGAGAAGAGAAGAACTGTTCCACTTGAAAATTCCACTCGAGTGTGGTTAGTTGGTGCATAACGTCAGAAAAGCAGCTTCTCTCACCGTGCTCGCGTCCGCATCGATGGCAAGCCCAAGCCGCAGCGCCAGCGAAGCGCATAGTACTCGAAATATGCTGACCAAATCAGGTTACCACCCCTTTTTTCCATCTCCTATTTTTTCACCGCGACGAGATACTTGTTCTTTACAGCTGGACCTTTTGCACATCCGTTCAACATTGAATTGAACCTCGGCACGTACCTCTTTACATAATTCAAGTATCAGCCGGTTATGGCCGGTACGTGTTACTGCAGCATCGCACTTTAACCCCAAGCTCGTGGATCCTTTTGGATGTTGGCATGCGAATGATCTTCGAGGTCAATCTCCCCATGTATGCAGAACCGGATAACACTTGCTTTTCTGGTACAGATTTCAAGCTTGAAAATAGAGCACTTGATGAAAAAAGGCAGGATGCTGCGAACTGCCGAGCAAGTGCTGGTTCAAAGGTTAGAAAAAAGTGTGATCTAATTCATCTCCCTTGTTTGCGATGACCTCTCACCGAAGCATCATTATCTATTTGTTATTGTATAGGAACCTTACTAGTATACAAAAGAACTACCTACATAAGTACTCTTTCGTACAGTGAGGCTGTGAGGTTAAAAATTCATCAATTTCGTTAATGACGTTATATCCGCCTATATGAAGGAAAAATGCAGCAAAAAAAAAATCGTCTAAACAACCCTCGCAAACGAATCTTTCTCGTGTAATAATCTTCGTTTAGTATTTTGCAAGAGATAGGTAAGGTAAGGTACGTCTATCTCGCGGAATTTCTATACCTTTCCCTTACTCGTCTCGCTTTACCCAAACTCGACGTGTTTTCTTTTTCCTCTTGTTCATCGTTTCCGCAAGTTGTTTTATGCTCGTAAATAAATTTAAATAACGTATGTTTTGTTTTACTCTCTCGTTACCCGCACTCGGAGTCGGAGCAGCGAACGGTGTCTCGTAATGCGAAATGTGAAACTGACGATTTAAATATGTTCAAAGGGAGACTCTACTCTTCTCTCTCGCTTTGTGAATGTGCTCGCGTAAATTTATATCGCGTAGAGTAGGTACCTCCTCGTTTTATGCCCTATAACTTACTATAGTGTTGGCGTTTGTGATAATTTTTTCAATGCATTTTGATCGCATCTTCAAACATATAGGTACCTTTGATGGTGAAAATTACCTTTTATGGAATTTCGCTCGTTTATTGCTCTACTTCTAACTTTGTACACCTACGTATACCTACCTAGGTCTCCTGATGGAATTTTTTTTTATTCATACAAAATTTCTGACAAGGTGAAAATTTAGGTCAAATGAGATAAATTCGATTGGTAGGTATATTTTTTGAATACATATAAATAGGTATCAAGTATATATAACATTTTTTGATGCAGTTTTTACTGTTTTAGAGTAAGTATACCTATCAAAGAAGAATTTTTTTTTTAATTTTAGGCTTAAAAAATAAAAAGGATTTTCATTTAAAAAAATAGAAAATTTGTTATTCAAAAAAAAAAATTTTTAAATTTTAAAATTAATTCTTAAGAAATAGAAAAATTTTTCATCTCAAAAAATTGTGACTTTATTTCAAAAAAAATAATTTTTTACGTCAAAAAAGTTATAATCCTAAAAGATTATAAATTATATCCCAAAAAAGTTACAATTTTTTTAATTTTTTAAAAATAGGAAATTTTTTTGTTAAAAGAAATATTAAAAAAAAAATCATTCTTAAAAAATTGTAATGGATTACCATCGGCGCAACCAAAAGAGGAGCTGGCGGAATTCTTTGAAATTTTGTTAAAAAGCTGAACATATTACCTACGACGATTCAAAAATCCAGTTATGGACTGACGGAAATTTCTTTCGAGTTTTGTATAAAAAATGGAATTTGTTTAATGGTCCACGTACAGTTTTTTTTTTTTTTTTTTTTTTTTTTTTTGAAAAACAAAAAATGCCTACCTAATGTCGAAAATCTATTAAATTTTTTTGACAAGTTGTTGAAAAAAAATTTAATGCTCCAATTGAAAAATGTTTCAAACAAAAGTCGTGTATTTATATCTCAGAAATAATTTTGTATATTACAAAAATTTTAATTTGACCACTCCTTCCCCTCCAATTTTTCATTATATAGGTATACGTATGAAAATGGCTTAAATGCAAAATTATTATTCGTGTGTACGTACGTATAATGCAAAATTGGAGAAGAGGGAGTGGTCCAATCATAATTTTTGCCATTACCAAAATTATTTCAAAGACTTCATTGTACAACTTTTGTTTGAAAATTTTTTCAATTAGAGCCTTAACTTGAGAGATAGAAAGACTTGAATTCTAGCTCCGACCAAAAAATAGTTCTAGCTGCGCCAATGAGCATCCGAAAAAAAAAATCAAAATTTTTTGTTACATTTTGGTCGATTTGCATTATCGGGTGTACAGTGTACACTAGGGTGGCCCTTCTTTATTTTTTGACTTTTGGATTTTTTCCATGTCGTACCCCTCAAAGTTTTTTTCATTTCATGAGAAAATAAATTCCATATTTTTTATTTTTGCCCCAACTGATTTTACCTAAGTGAAGCCTAGTCAATCCCCCTTTTTCAGAAAAATTAAAAAAATTAATCGATTTTCAGAATCTTACCTTTTTTGGTTATAACCTATCAAATGTTGTTCCTTTTCATGAGAATAAATTCACAATTTCTGAAAAATTGAAAGGAAAAATTGAAACTTTGAAATGGGAGGTTGATGGTACGACTTAAATTTGGTTAGGGGAAAAATAAAAAATTGGAATTATTTTCTGATAAAATACAACTTAAAATGTGGAATAAAAAATTTTTCTCTATTTTTTCGTTATTTATTTTTTTTTTTTGAAAAGTTGGGGTGGCTCAATGTACTTATCACTTAAAATAATAAGGCTGGAGAAAATAAGAAATTGGGAATTCATTCTCATGAAAAGGAACAACTTTGATAGATTATTATAAAAAAAAAATGCGAGATTTTGACAATCAGTCGATTTTTTCCATTTTTCTGGAAAAAAGGGGTGACCATAGGCTCAATTTGAAATTCAAGCAAAAATGAAAAATAGGGAATTATTTTTTCATAAAATGAAAAAACTTGGGAGAGGGGCCAATTTTTTCTTTTTTTTGACGGTGTGACACCACTCCGATTTTTTTGAAATTCTTATGGTATGCTAAGGGATGAACAAATTGTACCTTTGACCCTTTATTACAAAATGGCGGCTTGAAGTTTTTAAAACGGTATATAACTCGGCCAAAATTTTGAAATTTTTTCCATTAAAATTCATTTAAAAAAAAAAGACGCAAAATTTTTATCTTCATTTGACAAATAACAAGAAAATTATGACTGAAAAACACATTTTGGCCCCTCCCCTCCCCTCCCCTCCCCTCCCCTCCCCAAAATACTTCCGCTGTGGGTGTCAAATTTTTGTCAAATTTTTTTCTCATCAAGGAGACACCTATTTTTTCATTGTTTTCCAAACTGAAGGTATTTTGAAAAAGAAAAAAGACACTTCAATTTTTTTGGATGTTCTAAAAATTATTTTTTAATTTTTCTCGTACCTACCAAAAAAAATACCTAATACAAAAAAATACATATTTTTGCAAAAAAAAAATAAATAAATAAATAAATAGGTCCGATGACAATTTCTTCAAAAAAAAAAAGAAAAAATGTAAATAGGTAGATATTATTTAGAAAATTTATTCCGCTATTTAAACGGCCGCTTTCATCTCCCATAACAACAAATCGCACCAATTCTCAACTCGAAGCACGCCAACTTGACAAACATCTCGGCTATTCGTTCGATTACCCCAATTCTATACTTACCGACGTGTTTAAAATGCAATTTCATATTTTCTGCATTTTCTCGAAGGGCTGACTGTTGGCAGTCTAATGCACAATCTCGCTATTCCTCATTGTATCGTCGTTGTAAAACGATACACGCGCATATATATAGAGAGCGAAAAGCTAAAGAAAGAGAAAAAGACATAGAAAAGAAACGATGAGCTAAAGGATGCGGAATGGAAATACGGCGGGCAGATATAATGTATATAAAAAAGGGAAAAAGTTGATATCATATAAGCATAGGAGATCAGATCGCGGATGCCATTATATGAGTGAAAGTAGGCGTTTCATATGTTAGTGACACATTGCGAATAAAATGATACTACCTAAAGGGCGGAAAAAAATAATTTTTTGCGTTATTGAACCTGTTATTCTGGATAAAACGAGCTAGCAAAACGGCAAAATAATTCGCTGGTCCGGACAATTGGTCGGATTTGTAATACGCCAATTTTACCGCATCGTATACGCGAGTAAGAAGAAAGTAGCGAGAGGGAAAAATCGATGAAAAATTATTCTATATTTTTTCTCATATATGTAGGAAAGTATAGGTAAGTAAGTAGTCGTACTAGGTAGGTATGAATGAAAAAAGGGATGCGAATGCGGGCGAAAATATCCATCCATTTTATCAACTCGCGAACGTTCTCAGTTAGAGGGTAATTTTGAGGCATGTTTTAATTACTATATAGTAAAGTTAGCAAGTATTAGTAATTCGATTGCTGCGAACCGTAATAAGTCCGATGCGTTATAAAGTGCGATACGTAAGGTAACGTAAAAGGGGAACACGACGCGTATAGATAATTTCCAGACTTAAATTATGGAAAATAGCCAAAATAAACTACTTATTTATTCGATGGTAAAGTTTTTCCGAAGGTGAACGCGGTATACGTGTAGAAAAGGAAGCCAGCAGTATTGGAAAGGAGGCGTAGGTCGGGCGTCTCCGCGTAGTATAAAAAGAAGAGAAGGCAACTTTCTTGACGACCGCACCGCACCGCACCTCGTGCGCGGCGAAAGAAGTACAAAGATAGTGGGCCATCGGTAAGGTAGAGAAGGAGGCGGGAGACAGTATTAGCTTTTATGGAGCAACTTTATATCCGAGCGATACATGGTCGTATCTCGTTTTAAGCCACCGGCTGCGTCCAGCTAAGGCAAACAAGGGGTTATGGCTTCGGAGCGGGCTGCGATAGGACGGGGCATGGCGGAAAAGGGTAAGTTAGGGTTAAAGCCACGTTCATTTTACAGGCTGCTTGTACGGTATAAAAAGCCATCAAAATGTCCGGAACACGGATATCTTAGCCACTTGGACTTAAATGGAAATTTATAGACGTACTTTTTATCCGTAACGACTTTCTCTCGGTCGTTGTTTCAATCCCTTCGTCATTATGTTTCACCCGCCTTTGACTACGGCTTTTATTTTGCCTCTCGACGATATAAATTTTATCAAATTCTATAACGCGATGCAAATTGAAAGTAACCTCGGTGTTAAGTATAGCAATTAAGGAAATACGCAGTTCTATACTTTTTACCATAATACCAACGCCAGCTACACCACCGATGCACCACACGTCTCTCTATACACCTTTTTTTCTCTCTTTACCGAGAATTCTTGCTAGGTTTTTTCACCTCTCGAGAACCACGGATCGTTTTTCGAACATTTAATTGACTCATTTGCACTTTCCCTGAGCATATGCTGTACTATGTACAAGGATGGCCCTTATTTTGGACTTTCGAAATTTTTTTTGTCTCACCTTCCAGTAATAGTTGTTTCTATGAGAAAATATTTCATGATATTTTTAAGTTTTCTGCTGAATGAATTTTAAATGGTCAGTGGTCACCTTTCTTCTTTTTTAGAAAACTGACAAAATTTGTCATTTTTTGAATTCTTGAACTTTTTTAGATTTTTAGTGAAAATCCATCCACAAATTCATAATTTTCCCCAGGGATGAAAATAATCAAAAAAAGTGGTTAAGGTTATCATGAAAAATTGGTCAAGGTTTATCGTAAATTTGGGAGAGGTCTAAGAAATATGAGATAACGTTTCATCATTAATTTGGGATGTGCTTATCAAAGAACATCAATTAAAGTGATCATTAATTTGGGATAGGGTTACCAAGAAAACCCGGTCAAGATTATCAATAATTTGGGGGATTAGTACTTAAGGCTGCCAAGAAAACTAGATTTCAAGGTTATTATGAATTTGGGATAAGGTTGCCAAGAAATTGGTTAAAGTTATCATGAATTTATAGGATAAGTTTATCATCCAATTCAGAATAACGTCATCAAGGAATATCGGATTTATCATTAGGTAATTTGGGATTACTGGGATAAGGTTATCATGAGATATCTGTTGAGGTTATTGCGATAAATCAGTCAAGGTTAACATAAGTTTGTGAGATTTTCATGAAAATATAGATATGGGAAAAGGTCGTCATTAATTTGGGATGGGATTATCAAAAAATATCAGTTGAGGTTATCATGAATTTGCAATGAAGTTATCAAACAATATCAGTTGAGGTTATCATGATTATTGCACTGAGGTTATCAAAAAATATCAGTTGAAGTTGTTATGTATTTGGAATGAGGTTATGATACATTTGTGATGAGTCTTCGAGAAATATCGCATAAGTTCAATGTAATAGAAGGATGAAATTATCATCAGTTCTGGGATAATGTTATAATGAAATGTCGGATAAAGGTTATCACTATTAGGTATCATGAATTTTAGATGAGATAATCATGAAAATTCTGGATAAGATTATCGTGAATTTGGGATATTGTTATCAAGAGATATCAATTAAGGTTAGGTATCGTTATCATTATAGTAGAATCTCGATTATCCAACTTCTGATCATCTAATTTTTCGAATATCCGAGCAAAAAAATTCCAACCGATTTCTTTGAATTATCTGATTTTCAAAATTCGTTAAATTTTTTATCTAATTTCCCTTCAATTTTGCTCAACAGCTCTAAAACTATATTGATGCTACAAAAAAAATTGGAGATTTCTTTTTCTGGAAAATTTTAATAAAAAATATAATTTTTCTATTAGGTATAGAAAAATGTTGAAAAAATAGGGGGGGAAATTATTTTTAAAAAAAAGAAAAAAAAAACAAGAATTAACTTAAATAATTATATTGATTTCAATTTTTTTTTCAGTTCTAGAAAAAAAATATTTAAAAATTTTATTCCAAAAAATTAGAAATTTAATTCTAAGGAATGAAATTTTTTAATTAAAAAAAATCAAATTTGTACTTACAATACATATTCCAAAAAAAAGATCTTCTTTCACCCTCAAATAACTCTGATGATCAAGGTTCTACTGTAATTTGGGATGAAATTATCATGAAATTTGATTTAAAGTTGTTATACACTTGGGGTAGGGTTATCAAGAAACATCAATTGAGGTTATAAAGTTGAGATAAGTAGTTATCATGAAAATGTAGGATATGGTCATCATTAATTTAGGAGTAGATTATCATGAAATGTGGATTATAGTTATGATAAATTTGGGATAGAGTTATCAAGAAATATTTGTTAAGGGTATCAGAAAAGCACCTTGAGGTTATCAATTCAAGGATAAGGTTATTATTGCTTGATGATTCAGTTAGCATGAGATATCCGTCAATGTTATCAAAGAACATCGAATAAAGGGTACCTATCATAAATATTTATGTTATGGTAAACATGATTAATTTAGGATAAATTTTGCTCTTTTCTTTTCTTTTCTTTTCGTTATCTTTTCTTTATCTTTTCTTTATCTTTTCTTTTCTTTTCTTTTCTTTTCTTTTCTTTTCTTTTCTTTTCTTTTCTTTTCTTTCTTTCTTCTTCAAATTATTTTCTAATAATACCTAAGATAATAAAAATGAACAATATCAACAGGCCTAATGCGGAGTCAATTTTTTTTTTTTTTTTTGAAAGATTGAGAATGCCCCAAGGTACCACTAGAAATTAAGCTGAGGAAAATAAAAAATTGTGCATCAATCCTGATGAAAAGGAACGACTTTGATGGGTTATAACCGAAAAAAGACAAGGTTTCAAAAATTGGTGATTTTTAAATTTCTCTTTAAAAAAGAGGATGATCTGTGGTCAGCTGGTCACTCAGAGGCGTAGCGTAATGATTTTTTGAGGGGGGAATATACCTTCAAAATGCCAACTTTTCAATTTTTTTTTCAACATAATACTGAATTTGCCAACTTTTTGCCAACTTGAAACTCAAAATTGTCAACTTTTCGACTTTTTTAAAGTCTCCGAGGGGGAACGTCCCCCCCTAACCCCCTGGACGCTATGCCCCTGTGGTCACTTATTCATTTAAGGTAAAATAAAAAATTGGTAATTATTTTCTCATTAAAAAGAAACATATTTGAGGGGGTGAGATGAAAAAAAAATCTAAAATCTAAATTAAAGGTCGTCCTAAAATACTACATTGAAACTATAACTATCTAGAAATATAAAGAAAAGTATATCCACCGATGTCTTGAAAGAAAAAACTAATTTATTTTGTATGCTGACACGGTATGTAGACATTTGGTTAAACTCGAGCAATACAAGTTGGACGCGGTATTCGATGGGATATTCAAACTATGGCTCATCAATAAATACAAATCTTTTTTACCGGATCGAATTGCAACACGGTGGTTTTCACCATCGCAACTTAGGGAGGATTTATTCTCGCAGGAGCTATTTCTTATCGAGTTATTTTAGGAAAATTGCGAATTTTCGATCTCTATATTTGAAAATAAGACGAGTTAACTTTCGCCCCGGCCTAAGATAAATAGCGAGTAAAGAAAGTTCGATCGACGTTTTCAAAACACACCATCGTCGGAGGGTTTGAAAGAAGTAATGTTATTCTGTGAAAAATGAGCCGCTTAAAAAGCGTCTTAAAATTTTATACCCGAATGGATCTCGTCTTCTTTTATTTTGGTTCTATGTTTACCCTTCCTGCGCTGTATCGTTCGAGGGTTACATGCGATTGGATTCCGATATACAAGGTATCGTGTACTTAATTAGTCAACGTTGCTTTTCAACGCATACGACTCGACATTCTCGAGATCTATGTCCGCCCTGGCCCTGTGCAGAAATTGATAAATAACGCGCTTTTCAATCGTGTAAAATGGTTTGCGACGAATCGATAAAACAAATTCGAACAGTTCGATTTAAATGCCCATGGGGACGATTATCGCTGCGTGTTTATTCCTACTTGATAGTCGCCATTTTTTAATCATACCTGCGAACCAGTCGTCGACGTGGGAGATTTATATTTCAAAGGGTGAGTTATTCGGTTTGATAAACTTCCGCTTGTTTCAGCGGGGTTGTATCGCGTTTTTTAAACGAGTAAGGTGCTTTGAGGGTCCTTCGGTGGTGTCATTGGTGCTGCGCCGGAGGTTCTCGAGAAATCGAATTTCATATATGAGTTGGTTCCGATGTCTCTTATGTAATTCAATGTTGGTGAAATTTTGAAAAGTGAGGTGCCAGAATTAAATTGCACGGAAATCCAAGTGTATTTTTAAACTATCCATAAGTTTTTTTCAAAAATCTTCTTAGGGAGTAAAAACATTTTAGATTTAAAAAAAAATATTTTAAAGCCTTTTTTAAAACATTTCAAAGCTTCCTGATAAAGGAACCTTGTCAACTCATCAGCTCATTATGAAAAAATTTCTTTTACATAGGTATTAATTGATTATTCATGTCATTTGTAAGTAGGTACATTGAGAGTTTTTTTTAATTGTGTGTGGTTTTATTTTCAGAAAAAAACAGAAAATATTCCATTGACGAATATGGAAATGACTATGAATGGACTACTTTTTCAGAAACATTGGAACCCCATTTGGATCTCAATTAATGGTTAGTTAAAAAAATCATCAGTATTAATAATCGAGGATCGTAAAGAAATGGTCTGGGGGTGAGGAATAAATCAGCATAAAACCTAATAGACCCAGTGCTGAGTTAAGACATTCGGAGTTCTGCGCCAGGAGAACAAGCAGCCTCCTATTTTACACTCAAAATAATTGTAAGAATCTCCAATTTGCCCCAGAAAAATGAAATTTTTCATTTGTGGCTTGAATTGGATTTTTTTTTTAAATACTCGAGGGTATTTACAATATCTTCAATTATGGCTGAAATTATGTCTTTAAGAAACCGTTGATTTGAGTTATTAAACCGAGTAGCTTTGGTTCGGAGCAAAACATCGTTAGATACTAGTCCCCGAATATACAATGTTACCACCACGTGGAATCAAAATAATTGAGATTGAGATTTTTAATCATCATAGCAATAGGTTGCCCAAATGAATAGTAAAAAAATGAATTGAATGAAATTGTCATTAAAAATTTTGAAAGTTGGTAATATTGGGTAATTTTGACGTGCTGAGTTCGAAAAATACATTAAAAATACAATAGCTCGATTGGTTAATCTGCTATAGCACATTAAAATAATAAAAATCCTGAAAAACAACTATTTTTGTTGTAGAAAATTAACTCCCGAAAAATTTTTTGAAGAAAAATTATTATTTACTGGTGGCGCATCACTTCTGTTGAAAAAACAAAAAAAAATCAAAAAATTGGAATTGAATTGTTTTTTAAAATTTTTTAACTTTTCGGTGATTTTTTCATCTTTATTTCTGTTTTTAAGGGGATATTAAAAATCTCTTTTTTTTTGCATTTTTTGAAGAAAAAAAATTAGAAAAAATCAGCTACATATAATAAAACAAAAAAAAAATGAATCAAAGTAGTCTTAACATACATATTTTTACCCAAAAAATCGTCATAAATGTTTTTTTTTGGGGTAAAAATATTTATGTCAAGACCACTTTGATCCATTTTTTCATCTATAGCTGATTTTCAATTTTTTTTTTCAAAAGACATAATTTTTTTATGTCCCCTCAAAAATAGGGGTAACGATGAAAAATCACCATTTTTTTAAAAAAATGTTTAAAAAAATGAATTCCAATTTTTTGAAATTTTCTTTATTTTTTCAATAAAAATAAGGGCTGCTTTGTGCACCACTCGGAATAATTTTTTTGAAGAAAACATTTTAGTAGGTAATTTTACAACAAAATAATTATTTTTAGAGGGCTGGGCTTGATATTTTGAAAAAAAAAACAAACATGAAATTATGAAACACCATACAGTTGATATCTCATTGAATTTTGAAGGTATAGGGAAATTTCAGTTGAAAGAGGAAGATTTGGGTGTTTGGAACTATACCAAAACTCCAAAATTGAAAATTTAGCATAAGCCTGCTATCTTGAGGCAGGGTAACATATTTGCAAAATTTGTTCAAAATAAATTTCAAAATTATATTTTTAGTATACATAAGTTATTAAAATTGATTTCTAAAAAAAAAAATACCTAGGTATTAATAATAATTTCTTCTCTACCAAAAATAATCCTTTTTCAAAAAAAAAACTCTGAAATTTTTTCCTCATAAAAACATTTTTAAAAAATTAAAATAAAAAAACCTACCTATAATTTGCTTAAACATAAATTTTTGAAAATTTCATTTTTGAGCATGAGGTCTTATCAACATTCTCCCAACTTCTTGTAAAATTGCTACAAGTTTTGTAATGTATTTTAACGATCTTTTAGATTTTTTTCGCTTGAAATAAATTTTAAAAAGGATCGACATATTTAATTATTTGTCTCCTAATGAAATCAGAAAAATTCTCCAAAAAATTTCAAGAAAATTTTGAATGAACAGAAAATGGATGTTTTGACAAAATTTCAAAAAATTTCAGCTTGAACGAAATTTGAAAAATTCTTTTACATTTAAATAAAAATTTTCAAAACGTATTTTGAAAATATTTTCCAAAAATAAAATAAAAACCAAAAGTACAAGTAAGGGAGGTGAAGAATTCAAAAGTACGATGAACTGGATACACCTTTACCAAAATTAGGCTCAAGACGATTATGAAAAGAATGAAGTTAAAGCGATATTTTTGAGATAACTGCACGTGAAAAATATGAGGCTATAAAACAGATGAAAATTAAAAATAAAAATATTTCGAGGTAAAATATAATACGTGCATAAATGTAATGGGCGATGAATCACGAAAGAGCGAGAGAGAGAGAGAGAGAGAGAGAGCTAAAAAAAATATAAGGTTTTTTTCTTAGGCCTCGAATATATGTTGACAATATTACCCGACAGTCGACAAAGGTGTAGAGAGGTATAAAGTTTTCGAAGGAGACGACGAACGACGACGACGACAACGTAGAGTAGAAAAATAAAAAGCGCGAAAATTTTGCCCGCAAAAAGGATATTTATTTTCGTTGGACACGTTCCATTAGAATAATGGAATAAACGTCCCATAGATAAGAAAAGGAAGACGCAGACCCTTGGTGAGCTCGTTCAAAAATAAGCTTTAGATCATTTAAGTTGGAAGGAAAGTTAGATAAGTAAAGTTTTGCGAGTTTGGTTCGTCTTCGTTTTTGTTTGGAATATATATTAAGGGTGGTTATGTCTGGCTTAACCTTTATCTGGTAGCTTGAAAGGGAGTGTAAAGAAAGGTATAATAAATCATTGTTCTAAATGCGTCGCCCGAACGATACAGCAGCGCAGCGGAGAGGGTGGGCTGGTGCTAGTTCTTTGTGTGTCCGCTTCGACCGGTCAAGTGTAGGAGCCATCTTGGAAAATGTCGCTAGAATGTTTTCCAATTTCCCCTTTTCTATAGTTGCCGAGTCGAATGAGGGAGCATGCGAGAGACCGACCGACCCGACGAGCGTACAGAGAAAGAGAAAGAGAGAAAGAAAGGAAATGGCTATAGTGAAATATCGATGCGAGGTGTAGGCCGCATTATGCAAATGAATCCGAACCGGCCAGGAGACCTAATGGCTAAGGCTATTCCGCCAAATGATAGAAATCAATAATCGAGGGCCAGTTGAGGAAGAGGTTGGCCAATTAACCTCATCCTAAGCCCGTGGCCGTGTCGCATCCGCATTTCCTCGCTCCTTATTTTTTATCCTTTTTCCTTCTCTCTTTTGCGTTTACCCTTTTATAAGCATTCACGCGTCCTGCATCTCTTCTCGCCTCCATTCCATTCCATTTCTCTTCTTCTTCTAGTTCCTACTCACGAAAAGTCTTCTCTCTCGCTGCTGCTACGAGTAACCACATTAACCTCGTCCCTTCGCTAAACCACGGATTCTCATTACGAGACGTCCATCTGCGTCAGGCGTTCCTACCTCTACTTCTGCTGCTGCTTTTACCTACCTCGTCGTCGTCGTCTTCGCCTCTTCTCGCACCTTTCCAAGTCGCGGCGCTTCTCTTCCTCCGAAAACCATGTAATTCTTACCAAATGTGAACTCACCTCTCTTATTTTCCCTCTTTTTCTTATTAAACTTTCTTCTCCCTGAATAGTTTGTTAAATTTTCGCTGCTTAACTTTTTGTTTTCTCAACGTCGTCTCACCCTCCTTCGTCTTTTTCGCTCCGGACCACTCTCCGCTTCGGTTCATGTTTTTCTCATTTTATATATATACGTAGGTACCTCTTACCTTACCTACCTTCTTGGTTCGTGTTTCCTCTCTCTGTCTCTCTCTTTATCTCGTACACACGTACACGATCTTCGAATACCCGGCTTCGTTTGCAACGAGAGAGTTTATTTTTATAAATGTAAATTTCGCAGGTATGCAACTCCTTCTGTTGCTTATTTTTTTACTATTTTTTTTTTTTTTTTTACAAAGTGCTATTAATTAAATGGACCGAGAAGAGTATTTTTCAACAATACGTACAGGAAAAACTCTGTTTTTAAACTTGTTCGCGAGTGTAGTGGCTAAGCCAGAGCTCTGGCGAGTCTACAAAGAAAGTCAAAAAAGTAATTTTTTTATTGTTTTTTTCTTCGTCTTGCTCCTTGATATCTTTATCTTCTCGGTATTTTAGCAATTTAAAAGATTATTGAATTAGTTTTGGCGTTACGAGGAATTATGAAGTTTTTCGTATTTATTTAAAAATTGTGTCTTATTTTTCATTTGGTAATGGATTACGATGAGGATTACTTACGCAATACGCATATTACTACCTAGGATCGGCATTATCAATAATAGCTTATATGGGCTTTCAGTGCCAGATAATCCATAAAATTAAAAATTAAATGGTTTTTTTTTTTTTTTTTTTTTTTTTTTTTAATAAAGTAGGTAAGTAACTTTAAAAATTTAATACATGAAATACAATAGTTTGAAAAAAAAAAGAAAAATTATTCTTAAAGAATTTTTCAACTTTTTTTTCGAATACAATTTTTTTGCTCTATTAAAATTTTTGCAAAAACCCTGCAAGGTAAAAATCTTCCAAGTATTTATTTACAGAATAACGTTTTTAATTTTCACAATTTTTTGCAAGGTCAATTTTGAAAATATTTTGCAAAAATTTAATTTTAAAAAGATTTTTTTAAACAAAAATTTTGAATAATTTTTTGTTTCATTTCAGTTTTTACGAAAATTTTTCCAATGTCAAGTTTGTGAATATTTTATGCAAAAAAATAGATTTTCACTATTTATTGCCAGGGTAATTTTAAAAATATAGCATGTGCAAAAATTTCAATTCAAAATTTTTTATTTTAAGGCAATAAGTTTTGTAACGCTCAAATTGTTATAATTCTTTACAAAAAAAAAACCCTGGCCTCCAAATTTTTTTTCAAGGACATTTTCGAAAATATTTTACGAAAACTTAATTTTGTTCATAAAAGTTTTTTGAAAGCAAAAATACTTAGGTATTTTTTTTTTATTGAAATTTTTGTAAAAAATTTTCATTGGTCAAATTGTGAATAGTCATTTTACAAAAAAAATAAATAAACTGATCTTCACAATTTTTTACACGAACAATTTTGAAAGTACTTCACAAAATTTTTTAATTTAAATATTTTTTCAAGTGCAAAAATTGTGAATATTTCGCAAAAATGTTTTTTATGTTCTATATGTGTTTTAATTTTTGAAAAAATTTTGAAAAGCTAAAATTTATCTGATTTTCATAATTTTTTATAAGGTGATTTCGAAAATATTTGACAAAAATTTACATACCTAATTTCAAAATGTTTTTTTTTTTTTTTTTTTGTAAAGCAAAAATGACGATTTTTCTATTCTTTTTGTTGTATTTAAATTTTTGCAAAAGTTTTTGTTACATCAAAATAGCGAATATGTATTTTGTAAAAATACTTCTTTGATTTATTGAAATTTTTGTAATACATTTTTCAAGGCCAAAATTTTGAGTATTATACAGAATAATTTTCTGATTTTCACAATTTTTCGTATGGTAAGATTTTAAAAATATTTAGCAAAAATTTTATTCAAAAAAAATTTCCTAAAAGGCCAAAGATTTTTGCAATAGCAAATTGTCAATACCTATTTTACTAAAAAATCTCATGTTTAGGTATAATTTTTTTAAGGGACAAAATATTTTATAAAATTTCGAAAATTTTTCCTAGAAAGGAAAATTACGATTATTTAAAAAAAATTCTTTGCAAGGGTAAAAATTGCAAATATTTTTAGTTTATAAAAAATTTTAATTGATTTTCACGATTTTTTAAAATAATTCCTTACCACCCCTATTATGACCTTTAAAACAATTGAGTTTATTTTTAGAAAGTTTCGTACAATTTTTACAATTTTATTACTGACGTATTCATTTTTTTTTTTAATTATAAAATCTTTTTTTTTTTTTTTAATTCTGAACTCGCCTTTTCACTTTTCAGTAACCCTGTTGTTCGATTTTAGGTATATCGCCAAATTCACCCAAAATTAGAACCAAGATGCTCATTTTTATCTACTACGTATCTTACCAGCAGTATCTAACCACGAGGGGATGAGGGTATGCCTATGTATACGTCTGGTTTGCTCTTTTCGTCTTGTTTTTCCCCTGTTTTATTACATTTCCCGTTTCCGATTTCCTTATTCGGTTTGTACGCTCGATTCGATTTCTTTTTTTTTTTTCTTTCTTTCTTTTTCTAAACCGACTCCCGATGCGTGTGGTGTCGAAGTTGCTTTATTATGTTTGCATTTACGGTCCAGCGGAGTGACCAGAAATACCATGTTAGAGGGTGGTTTTGCTAGATGCGTTTTTTTTTTTGGCCATGTTACTCGAATCATCGAAGCGTGTAAAAAATAGAACTTTTTTGAAACGATTTGTAGTTGAAGTTGAGAAATTAAAGTCGCGTGGGGGGGGGGGGGGAATTTCTATAATTTCTCGTTCGAGGAAGTCGATGAAGAGAGATAATCTGATTTTGAGTGCCAAAAATTTTGAAATATGGTTTAATTACGTTTTAAAAAATATAAACGTTTTTATTCAATTTTTATGTATTCTTTCAAAAGCTTCAAAAACACTTGGCATCATGTAGATGTAGGTACACGAATAATCCACCTTTTTTGGTCTAATATAGGCCTTCGAGTACGTAGGTCTACGTCTAGGTAGGTAGAGGTACTCACCTTGCGAAAAAAAGCAAACCTCACTTCGTGAATTGATCAGCTGCACTAGACGTGCAAAATTCTTTCTCCCAGCAAGACCGTTTTTTATTCATGAACGTCGGCGAGATTTTTTATTCAACATCATTTTATATACGGGAAATAAAAAGACCAGTAAAAAGGTTTTTTTTACTGTACTTTCCTTTTTTTTTTTTTTTGCCGAATAATCCCTCTTGTGTTAAAAAAAAAAAAAAATAAAACACCCCTTTTCAACAGGTAATATCTTAAACCCTTTTGGTGGTTGTTTAATGTTTCACAAGGCCAGTTGTGTTGTCACTTAGTGATATGGTTGTGAAATGCCAAGGTACTATTTTTTCAACCCTTTTACGTAACAGGTAAAAAAATAACGGATTTCTATCTTTAAAAGTATATATTATAAGGAAGTTTCTCATCAGGTGTGATTTATATACCGGTAAAGGGGTTACCTATATTTTTATACCGGCACAATGCTACGAGAAGAGAAGAATTGAACAGGCAAAAATACGAATAGCACTCGTACGTGTGCGGTGTGCGAAAAAATGCTGGGTAAATTACCAAGTTTAATGAACTTCGTTACGGTTCGCAGTTTTCTTAGGTTTGAGGTAAAAATCAAATACTACGCAAAAGTCGTCATTAAGCTTGACTTTGATTAATAAGCGGGATTTGGCGAGTTTAACGATGACTTTAATAGCGGCGGGTGAAGTCAGGTGTTGGTACTATTTAAAGACGCCGCCACTACCTCTATAACTAACTTTCAGACTTGTTAGTTAAAAGGGTCCACTATGCTTGCTTTAAGCCTCTGGTAAAGTGATTGTTATCCGTGTGATGGAAGGGTACGTCGCCGAACACCAAAACGCCCGGAGAAGTGACCGAAACAAAGTTTACGCTTGGTGCTCGCAGTTAGGCTAAGCTTTGCTTAAATTAATGGGCGAAGTTTTCAGGTCGATTGTGATTGATTGAGAATGCGAGCGAGAGATTTTTTAGAATAGGTCTTAAGGGAGTCGTAAGTTGTGTGTGTTTTTTTTTTGGCGAGAGAGGAAATAGAATACTCGTGTGATACATATTTCAAAAAGAAATCTCGAAAATAATATTTTTTTTAAAATGACCTTTCCACTTTTTTTTTAAAGTTTGCTTGCACTGTTGTATTAAAAATCTTTGGTAACTTTTTTTCAATCGATAAATTTGGTTTAGACAGATCGATTAATTTTTAATTTTGATAACTCGACCAGATTGATTCATTTCTGATTTTAATGCATCGGCATCAATTTTTTGTTCTTGATAACTCAATTTGCTTTTCGATTTTTCAAAATTGATTAATTTTTGATTTTAATATCCGAGTAAGTATATTATGTAGCAATTTTTTGATCTTGATTACTCAGTCGCTAGTCGGTTTCTTATTTTAAATAAGGCAATTACCTATTTTTTTTTTCAAAAAATAATCTTGATACCTACATATTTTTTTTGATTTTGATGAATTGATTCATCTCTGATTTTAACGAATATTTTTTTCGATCATAATAACTCACTCTCATTTTTTGATTTTCAAAATTGGACATAATATTACTGATTTAAATGAATCAAATTTTATTTTATTTATACCTACCGAATTCACTTAATTATTTCTTGAATTTAATTTAATAGTTAGGTCGATTCATTTTAAATTTAGAGAAATTTGTTAATTTTCCATTTTGATAAATTGATTCATTTTTGATTCCACAAATAAAATGAATGATTTATGATTTGAATTCGTAAATTTATTAAATTTTGATAACTTTATCACTTTTTCGATTTTGATCTAAAATCGATTAATTTTCAATTTCGATAAATCAATTGGGCGATTTTTAATTTTAAAACTTTTTTTAAGAGAATTTTCTGATTTTGATTAAGTACGCAGTGGGTTTTTGGATTGTGATAAATCAATTATTGTTTTTTGTACATCATGTTTTCTTAATTATGATAACTGTTATCAGTTTTTCGATTTCGATAAATCAATTATACCTGAGTAATTTTTGATTCAACTTGTTTCCGATCTCGGAAAATCGGTAAATTAAATTTTACTCGGTTTTTTGTTCTCGATAAATCAATAAATCGATTTTGAATGCATAATTTTTTTATATATAATTTTGATTTCGATAAATCGATGATTTAATTTTCGATGTAGATAATTTTCGATTTTGATAAATCGATAAAATATTTTTAAATGCATTGTTTTATTGATCGATGAATTTTTGATTTCAATAAAATAAATTATAAATTTTCGATTTTGATAAGTCGATAATTTCGATTTCGATAAATCGTAATTTTTTATTTAATTGGTCGATGAATTTTTGATTTCGATAGGTAAATTGATAATTTTTAATAAATCGATAAATTTTTAAATGCATATTTTTTTTTGATCGATGAAATTTTAATTTCGATAAATCAATAATTTTCGATTTCGATAAATTGATAATTTTTGATAAATCGATAAATTTTTAAATGCGTCATTTTGATCGATGATTTCGATCAATTATAAAATACATAATAAATTTTCGATTTCGAGAAATTGTTAATTTTCGATGTCGATAAAATAATTTTCGATTTTGATAAATCGATAAATTTTCAAATGCGTCATTTTTTATTGTATTTTTTTCATGATTTTGATAAATTATAAATTTTTGATTTCGATAAATAATTAGGTAATTTTTGATTTAAAGAAAACTTTTTTTTTTTGATTTTTATTAGATACTCAGTCGGATTTTTGATCAATTTCTTCATTATGATAACTCAGTAATTTTTTTGTTGCGATAAATCGATTAATTAATTTTCGATTGTTCAAAATCAATCATTTTTCGATTTTGAACAAACGATTAATTTTTGTTCTGATGAATCGAATAATTTTTGATTTACTTAGTTCCCCGAGCGGCACACTCGATCGATAATATCGGAAGATGTAACGTATCGATAAAAAATCGTTTGAAAATCTATAGATGTTCTCACGATATTATAAAGATTTATCGGTACAACTTCATAGGCAAAAAATCTAAAAACTATCGAATTCGATATTATTAAGATTTTATGACGATATTCGTCAACGATACTATCGACAAAGAATATTAAATTTATCGATTCCGATTTTCCACCGATTTTGTGCAGATATTTGAAACTACATTATCGACAAAGAATATTAAATTTATCGAATTCGATTTTTTAACGATTTTGTAAAGATATTTAAAACTATATTATCGACAGATTATATGAAATTTCTCGACTTCGATATTTTACCGATTTTTTGACGACATTTGAAACTATATTATCGACAGATTATATTAAATTTATCGAATCCGATTTTTTACCGATTTTGTAAAGATATTTGAAACTATATTATCGACAAATAATCTGAAATTTCTCGAATTCGATTTTTTAACGATTTTGTGAAGATATTTAAAACTTTATTATCGACACGTAATCTGAAATTTCTCGAATTCGATTTTTCAACGATTTTATGACGATATTTGAAACTATATTATCGACACGTGATATGAAATTCCTCGAATTCGATTTTTCAACGATTTTGTGGCGATATTTGAAACTACATTATCGACAAATAATCTGAAATTTGTCGAACGATTTTTCAACGATTTTGTGACGATATTTGAAATTATTTCCAAATTGGTGAAAATTTTTCTAAGTCCAACACGTCTGGAAGTACTAAACTGCCTATTATAAGCGTTGTATTGCTAGTTCCTCAACAATAGGGTATGGCATAGTGGTTAAGGAAGAGGATTACCATGCAGGAGGTAGAAGGTTCAAGCCCCACGGGTGGAAGATTTTTTATAATTTTTTTTGACTTTTTCTGAAATGATCCTCTTACTGTAACATGAATAATGTGTTTAGGCATAGTTTAATGTATTAATTATGCTAATTAATGATTTTTAATTATAGAAAGAAGCTAGTAAAAGACGAAAAATCGGAATAAAAAATCGATAAAAAATCGACAGAATATCGAATTCGATAAAGTGTCGCAAAAGTTCCTCCTAAATCGTGAAATTATCTTTCGATATTATAGATATATTATCGATAAAATATCTTACTATAATCTCGAAATTTTTGCTAACTATAATTCGTCGATAATCTATCTATATATCGACAGATAATTTCACGATTTATGCGGAACTAACGCGACACTTTATCGAATTCGATATTCTGTCGATTTTTTATTTCGATAATTTGTCGAGTGTGCTGCTCGGGTCATTTTGAATAAAAAAGAACCGAAAGAGAAAAGAATCGAATAAAAAACGAACCGAATTCAATTCTGTCGCATCATTTTTTTTTCTATCACGATACCTCAATAAATTTTTCCATCGGTTTATTTCGAAATCGACCAATTATTCAGTTTTGTCGACCAAATCATTTTTCAGAATTTTTTTTCTCAATCGAAAAATTCATGGAAATTTCTAATTCGCTACTTTTTTTGAAAACGCAACTCTATACTTCGCTCCCCTGTTCTCCCTACCTGCTGTGGGAAAATTTCGCGAAATTTTCAGCCCAAATTACAGTCTCTTAATCATCTTCAAAAGGTAGCTAAGGTACCTAAAGCGCTCTACGGCAGCGGGTACGAAATAATACAAAATGGAGAGACAGTATCGAAAATGAACCCTTTGGCGGTGACATTTTTTGCTTAGGCGAAAGATTGGAAGCTCGAACGACGCGATGTTCGCCGCTTTCTGTGTTTCTGTTTCATTTTGCGGCCGGCGATAACGTCAACTTAAAACGTAAGATCTGGTGGAAGAGGTTAGTGGAGTCTTTAAGTAGATGATTTATGAGCGACGACAGGACCTAAATTTGGGACGGTTTTCCATATTAGTTGCCTTTTCGGTTTCGGACAAGGTTGTATGGACGTAGGACGTAGCCATTTGCTCGATTAATATCCTACGAACCGAGAACCGAGAAGAGTAATTTTTTTTCACCGTTCGACTGTGCACAGTGCACGCTGCTGGTACCCCTTTTGTTGTACAATTATGTGAAACTAATTGCGTTCGAGGGATCGCCGGCATGGTGCGGTATTTTCGAGGTGTAAGGAGAAAAAAATATTACCTACGAGTACGAGAGGAGCCGGAGCCATTTGCTCGGAATGTTTTTTTTTCTCATTCGGGCTAGTTGAAGCAATACGCTCTCGGGGACTGTTAATAGAAATGGATAGATTATGATAGGGCGATGATAGAAATAAATTTCATACAAGTTGCACAACGCGAACGGAAGAAAAGAAAAAGGGATGGTCTGCAAAGGTGTGTAAGGAAAATAAGGCGTTACGTTGGCGGTTTTTTTTTATATATATAACAAGGAAAAAATAGCTACATTTATTCTCTGTCATGGAGATATTTTTTAAGCTCGCAGATTTTGAAATATGACGCCGAGAAGCAGAAACCGAAAGCGAAGATCTCGCTATCCGAAAGAAACCACTTTATAAGACCCCCTGCAGCTGTAACAGCCGTATAGCTCGTACCTCCTCGTACGTTGCTCATTTTCAAAGCTCGATTTAAGAACCTACGAATTTGCTACCTTTTTTTACCCCGGTGAGCTTTCTCGCTCCCTTCTCTCGCTTCTCGCTGCTCCTTTCTGCGCTTTTTTGCTTTTTTGCTTTTTTTTGGACGAAAATAGCGCGTTTTTTATTAGCCTTGTATTATAACGTTCGTTGTATTTTTCGACCGTTTCTTACCGCTAAATCTTGTAAAATAGATGAAAGCTGCCACCGCCGCCGTAGCGACGCGGTTACCTACACGAATAACAGTCTTATGAGGGTTGCCAGAATACACCCGAGAAATTCAAATACGAGCCGGAGAAAAGGGTAAAAACGCATTTATACCACTGCGAAATACCAACTCGGTTTTTTCCTTCTTTTTTTTCTTCTTCTGACCAAATACCCCCTCAAGACCAGATACCATTTTAATTTTACGCCGAGCTCGAGCTCCGCATGTCAAAATACTCGCGCGTGTTTTCATTTTTAATAAATGCTCGTTTATTTTCTCAACAAGTTGTTAGCCGCAATTCCGCTTTAGTTTTTAATCCGCCCTTTCGTACGCGGTACGCTTCGGTTAATTATTCGTCTATGTGGTTCCTCGCATTCGACGCGTAGGCAACTTATTAGACGTGTGGTTTTTTCGATTGCAGGTTTCTTTCGTTCGAGAGCGAGGTTTTTGCAATGGTTTTGAATCGTTTTTGATGTTTTTTTTTTTTGGAGGAGGGGTCACTGTTTGGGAATAATTTTCGTTTTTTTTTCTGCTCCAAAATTCGCAACTTGGCAAAATTTTCTGTACAAAGGTGGAAATGACTGAAATGAGAATAAATTGCAAAAATGGTACCTACGTTAGAGTGGGGCGAAAAAAACTCGGATTTCGACCAAATTTACAGAGGAGGTTTACTTTGAGCTGAGAATCTCTCGAAAAAAAATTTGAGGAGTTTCTACACCTCTCTGCATGGACCATTGATTTTAAAATTTGAACTACTTTTTAGTCCTCGACAGGCTGGTTGAAAAATTGCAGTTCGCTGAAAAATCGAAATTTTCAAATTATAAAAAACAAAATTTCATCTGCTTGGCACGAAAATTGTAAAATCAATCGAAAATTCAAATTTTGGCAATCAACTGAAAATACAATTATTTTGAAAAATATGAAAAATTGATTTTTTGAAAATGAGTTGAAGTTCAGTGAAGATAGAATCGATCGAAAAAAGTTGTAAAAGTCGATCATTTAAAAATTTTGAATTCTGAAATTAAGAATAATAACATGAAAAATTTTATACTTAGGTTTAACTTAGTTTCAAAAAATTGCGTAAATCATAAAAATAAAATTAAAAAAATTGATCTTACAACTTTTTTCGGAAATTTAGAGGGATTAGGTAACTAGTTTTGAAAATTGATTAAAATCAGAAAGTGAGTGATTTTAAATTAATTAATTACATAGAATTTAAAAAATTTTAATTTTTAACAATTTTCAGGTAATTTTATGGCTTAAAAATCTATTAAAATCCAAGACACTGCAAAACATTTAAGATACTTATACTCAATTATATAGATTTTTTTAATTTAGCAAAAATAAAAAAAATGGCAGTCTATTTCAAAATATCCAAATTTTGAAAATTGTGAAAAAAAATTGAATTTAGCCAATTTTTAAACTAAACAGAAATTTGTAAGCTAACAAATTTTCATGTTACCTACATCAAATTTTAAAAATGTTGAATTTTCAACATTAAAAAAAAATGTTAACATCAAAGATGTAGGTACCTCGGTATTTAAATTTTGGAAATTTGCCTAAATGTTGGGAATAAAATTCAAAAAATTTGGTGTTAATTGAGTCAAAATAACAGGAGGGAGAAAACTAAATCGGTTCTAAAAATTTTTAAAATAATGAAAAACACTGCATATGTCAGTCCCAGGGTTTAGCAAAATCTAGGAAAAAAGGAACTTAAAATCAAAATCCAAAATTATTGTGATATTTGTATTTAAAATCCCAGGTCCAAAATTCTTTTTCTTTTCACGCCAGGATCTGAAATCCAAAATCTAAAATCCTTTCCATAATATTAGATTTTGAAATCCAAAATTCAATTGTTTTCTTTTACTCTGACATCTAGCCCATGTTAATTTTCGAGTAGATAATCCCTTACATCATCTCTCAATTTTTTCAGAAATTTAATTTTTTGTCCTTTCTTCTTAAAATTGAAAATACAAAAATCTTTCAATTTCTATTTGAAAAACCCGAATTCCTTTGCAAAAATAATTCTAATTTTTCTTGTAATAAAACATTTCTTATTAAATGTTTTTTTTTTTTGAGTCAGCGTAGGTAGTAGGTGATAAAAAAAAATATTTAGAGAAAAAAGTTTCTCAATTTCTTTGAAATTAGGTACAAAATATTTTTCAAATTTTCAAAAGAAATTTAAAAAAAAAAAAACTTTCAAATTAAAAAAAAAAAAAAATTGATAAAAAAAACCTAAATTTTTAGTTTGGTCTCAGTTTAAAAAAAAAATCAATTTTTCCTTTTTCGCTAAAAAATTTCTGAATTTTCTCAAAATAACACTTGTAACTTTTACCTACATGTTATTTTGTCGTATAGTTATTTATTACTTTACTCGATCTCATGACTTCATGAGTTATCTAGTACTTGTTCCTTTAACATTCAAGTAGATATACGTAGGTATGTATATACTTATGTACTTAGTTATGCAGGTACATGTGTATTATGTACTTAGTTTCCATGTTGAGAATTGTGAACCAACCCTTGGCTGGAATTATCGTACTATCTGGCGTAGGTAGCTTCAATTTCTGAAGAGGTGTGGATCAAAATTTGATATTTGAAAATTTAAATCTAGCCGGTAGATACCATATTTAACCCTATAACTACAACTGTAGGGCTTCAGGGCTTCTAGAGTAATAATTTCGAGTAATTGATTTCGTTGACATTTGAATTCTCAAGTTGAAAAATTTTATTGAACCGATTTCTTAAATTTTCTGTAGATTTGGCAATTCTCTTGTACGATTTATTCCTACAAATGTAGGAATTTACGTGTAATTAATTCGAGAAAAAATGTACTTTTTTTTTGCAAAATCCGTGTGATAAGTTCTATTTTTAATATTCATTAATTTATTAAATTGGATATTTATACTTGGAACCAAATTTTTCAATTTTCATCAAATTTGGCAATTTTTTGTATGATTTTACCCTACAACTGTAGGACTACCGAAAATTGATAAATTTTGTGAAAAATTTGAGTTCATCATTGAATGGTTTTTAGAATAAATTTTTCCAATTTTTATCAAATTGAGCAGATTTTTCTTATAAACCGACCCTTTAGGCCTACAATTTTAGGGCTTCTGGAGTAATTTATTGTTCCATAGGAAAAATTAATCGATTTTTTAATAGAAATTTGGATTTTTGAGCTGAAAAATTTTGTTGGACCCATTTTTTCAACTTTCAACAGATTTGGCAATTTTTTCGTTTAATTTCATCCTACAACTATATGACTTCTAAAGTCAAATTTCGAGAAGAAATTCATCAATTTTATGGATTTTAAATTCTGAGTTGAAAATGTTTTTAGAACCAGTTTTATCAATAATTTTATTAGACAATCAGAATTGGAAAATTTTCGTAATATGATTTAACCCTAACGTCTGCAGCACCTGATAATTTTGAGAAAAAATTATTAAATTTTTGGAAACTTGAATTTATAAATTGAATATTTTTTGAAATAAATTTTTTCAGTTTTTTTCAAATGCATTCATTCATTAAGTCATTTATTTGGATCATAAATTTTTAAATCATGATTTAATAGGGTGTCTACTGGTAGTGACAGTACTGGAAAAGCAGTAAATTTTGTCAAAATTTCAATAAAACCTGAAAAAATTGCAAAATCGATGTTGAAAAATCACAAAGTAGGTACCTATTGTCTATCATTCGATAAAAGTTAAAATAGAGTTTTTCTTGCTATTTGAAAATTTTTCTCTAATAAATTTTGATTCTAATTTTTTGAAAAAAAGATGGTGATTCTTTATTTTCGGTCATTTTTTAAATAAAAATTTTGTGAAAATTAATAAAAAAAAAGAGGAAGCGATATTTAAAAAAAAAAAAAAAAGGTACACACCACGTATTGGCAATTTCTCAATATTTACCATGTACCTGTCTCAATTTTCGAAAAACATCGTCATTCCAAGTTGAATTTTTTTTTCCAATCGAACATGCAAAAACGTAAAAAAATTCACATCTTAACCGGAATTTACTCGTTTTAAACGAAGACTTGATAAAATTGTCGCGTCGAAACGTATTCGATTGCTGGTAAGATGGCGAAAGTACCTACGTCAACTTGTATGGTAAAATTTTTAAACACGTCGAGCCACGTATGAAGCAAATAAAGACGTTGTCATCGCTAAGCTAGGAAATTCGTTGGCGTTAAAAGAAGCTCGGCGAATGAGTGGAAATGCAATTTTAGTCTTTACAGAGTCGACGAGGATGGCATCGGGCAGGGTGTAGATCTACGTAGATTTTATTTACTCAGTTGAAATCTTCGTGGATGGAAAATGGTTCGCGAAAAATTTTCAAGTAGCGAGAATACGTATACGATGTACGTAAACGTATATACGAGAATATTCGACAGAAATTCCGTCGACGTTAATAACTATCAATTTACGTCATGCTGAGTGCATGTATGAGTATAACGGAAACGTCATCGCATATCGCATCTAGTCGCCTCGTAGTCGTAATGCAATGACAGACAGAGAACTCTACATGAAGGTATACAATTCTGGAGAAAATTTTTTCTCCTTCAAATTGTACGAGTGTACTTTCTCTAAGTACAGACTATGGCCTACTTTTGGGAAGTAAGAAAATGTCAAACTCAAATATTCTAATAAAATGACATTAAAGGTGCCTACAAGTAAAATTGTATGTGTATTTTCAAAAAAATTTTGAAAAAGTTTATTTCTAAAAAACCATTGAGAAGATGAACCAATTTTTAAAAAAAATTGAAAAATAAAAACAAATAAAAATTTGCATTTTCAATTTTCAGAAATAATTTTCAAGAATTTTTCAAAAAATGACATTTAAAAAAATAAAAAGTTGCATTTCCTCTAAGAATTCCAATTTTTTTTTTCTTCAAAAAAATTAACTCAAATTTGACTTTTTTTTATAAATTGAAAAATAATTTTCTAAAGAAATTTGAATAATGATGAAATTCGAAAAAAATCATTTCTTTAAAAAGTTGTAATGATGCATTTTCGAAAAATCACGGTGAAATTGCATCTTTAAAAAAATTCTCTGTCTCAAGTGAAATTTTAACAAAAAAAAACAAAAATTTAAGAAAATTGAAAGTTTAAAAAATTGTAGGTAATGGTGCATTTAAAAAAAAAAATTAAAAAAAAAATAATAAAAGCCACCCCCCCCCCCCTGAATTGGAAGTTTCAGAAAAAATAACAAAATTAAAGGAACGAATAATTTGAAAAAGTTGTTCTTTTCTGCAGGAATAAAATTTGCAAAAAAACCTTTTTTATTTTACAAAAATGGAATTTTTACAATTTATTTTCCAGAATATGTAGGTACCTAGATATCTAAATTGTTGCATTATTTTTATTTTTTTAAAATCATTTTCTAAAAAAAATTGAAAAAAAGTAATGTGCGTTTTAGAATTTTTCACAAAAGTCATTTCCTTACAAAAATAAAACATGATTTAACTTTTTTTTTTGAAAGTTTGTATTTTCCCAGAAAATCTAGAAAGTGTATTCCTTGAAAAATTAAAAAATTTACAATACCTAACAATATTTAGAAAAAAATGTACTTATCCTCCAAAAGAAATGGTAATGATGCATTTTCAAAGAAAATTCGCAATTATTGTTTTTTTTTTGTTTTTTTTTTTTTTGTTGAAAGGCTTAGATTTTCTGAAATATTGTGAATTTTCCTTTCCAAATTTTTAAACAAAATAAGTACCTAATTAATTTTTTTTAAGTTTATTTTTCTGAAAAAAAAGTGAGTCCCCATAAAGTCGCATTGAAAAAAAATGTGCATTTTTATAACTTATAAAGGTGTATTTTTCTAAAAATGTTGTAATGAGTAATTTTTATATTCTGTAATAACGTTAAATCAACAAAAAAAAAACCTAAATCAAAAAGAATTGAAGGTTTGAATTTTAAACATTTTTTTGGTGGAAAAGTTTTATTTTGTGAAAAAATCTTACCTACCCAATGATGCATTTTCAAAATAATAAAAAATTATTTTATAAAAAAATCAAAAATTATCTACATTTTCTCATTTTTTAAAATAAGTATCAAAAAGTTGTAGGTATTTTTTTCCAAAAATTGTATTCTCGAAAAGAAAAAATGAACCAGAAGTTTTACTCTCTAACGAAAGTTGTAATAATTCATCAAATAAGAATTTAAAAAAAATCGAAAATCTAAGGTTGAATAAATATTTTATAAAATTGTAAAATCATAATTATTTTTGAAAAAAAATCTAAATAAATTGAAAATTTGCACCTATATTTGTAATTGTATCCTGTATTTTTTTTGAGTTTTATTTTTTATTTTTTTGAAAATTTTTATTTCGTAAAAATTGTAACCATGTTATTTTCTATTTGATTTTTTTTTTTTTTTTTTGAATACCTACCTACCTTGGTAGTTCTTTTTTTAAATTTCATTTTCTAAAAAAAATTGTTCAAAAATAAATTTTTTAAACAAAAATTAAAATTTGAAATTTTTACAGAATGTTTCATTTACCAAAAGAAGTTGTAATGGTGATTTTTCAAAAAAAAAAAGCTGCAAAAATGCAGATTCAAAAGAAGTTTTATTTTAGAACTT
The DNA here is from genome assembly GCA_959613365.1 of Balanococcus diminutus. Classification (NCBI taxonomy): domain Eukaryota; kingdom Metazoa; phylum Arthropoda; class Insecta; order Hemiptera; family Pseudococcidae; genus Balanococcus; species Balanococcus diminutus. The sequence goes on along the minus strand of OY390715.1, from coordinate 28,820,149 downwards.
TTGGTACTCGTATACTGGTTTTTTTTTTGTTTTTTTTTTTTCAAAAACCAAGTCGGAATATCTACTTATGCCTTTAAAATTGTCAAGCCCAAATTTTTCAAATTTAGTTAGTTGATTTTTTCCATATTATTTTTTGTTCAATGTAATTTTTTCAATTTTTTTAAAAATTCTGTTTGAAAATAAGCTTCTTTAAATTTTGTTTAGAATTGAAAAACATGGTAATTTTTAAGAAATATGCATCATTTAAAAAAATTTCAAATTCAATTCTTCTAAAATTTTAAAAATTTTCTCAATCATAAATCTTCACAATTGCCTTAGTAATTTCACTCTACGTTTGACAAGGCACAAATGACGATCACAAGATACGATATATCGTATATGGAATAAAAAAGCAGGAAGAAAAATTTGATATAATTAATGATCGCTGTTTTCGACATTTGTATTATAAAAGTATATCCTAGCTGAAGTTGATTTTTTTCGATACAATTTTTTTTTCTTCAATCGACTGAATATAACTCTCACGTATGTCATCCTGCAGTTGTACTTGGAGATTTTCGATAAACGGGCGCATACGACGTACCACACAGAGAGAGAAAATGGCACGCTAAAAGAGAGGGTACACAAAGGGCAGAATTAAAGGCGTCTTTTCTAAGTAATGCCGATAAAAAGAAACATTTGCAAACTGTCAGATGCATGCACAAGAAATGGCATCGCCTAAAGGCGAAATTTCCAAACCACGACAAGCTTCGCCATAATCTATTATTTAAAATGTCTAAGCCATCGGCTGAGCACCTTTTTTTTTCTCCTTCGGTAGTACACTTTTCAAAGTACATAACCGTGTTTGAGAATTGGGAAAAATCTTTTTTTTACTAATGAATGCTGTACTGGTGTCTACCCCGAACCCCCTCTAACCTACAAGTCGATTCACCAGACATCGTCTTCTTTTCACTTTTTCACAGCGTCGTCGAATGAATTATTTTGAAAAATGTCGATTGCTCGGTTCGATTTCAGCATCTAGTTAATTTTATTGCCGAAGCTGGATTTCAAAGAGAGGTAATTTTTTTCCAGCCTTTTAAGCTATTTATTAATGGGTTGGTGGTTTCTTCTTTTCTTTGAGCCAATTGATTAATGGATGAGGTGATTTTTTTTTCTAGTAACGTTGAAGAATGCTTATGGCGTGTCATAATCTCTGATGAGGTTTGTTTTATGATCAGATAAATGAAATAACAACTTCATTGTAAAAATATTTTTCTTATTCTCAAATTGGGAACTTATACAGTCATTCTTTTTTCTTTTGTATTATATCAGACCTAATGATTTTCTTCATTCGAAATTAAACTCTGTAATTTGTATTCGTTCTGTAATCTACTGGTAACCAGTGTCACCCTCTATGAGCTGTGTGGAGTACTAGACTATTTTCGTGATGGGGAACAAACGCCTAATATATATATACCATTTCAACCCATGCTACATTACAATTACTGAATAATTAACGACCGAGCGAGTCATATTTTAATTGTACACATGTCTGGCGACTCTTTTATTGGCATTTATCTCCTCCCAGATGTTGTCTGGAGGTTTCTAACAACCTGCCATTTTATTTAAATTCGTGTCTAGCCAGAAATGTCGCTGTCGAATGGAAATTTTTAATCGGATATTTTTTTAGCGATTTGAATATCGGCGTAGTTTTCAACTAATTGTTTTGGTGAAAAGTTCATTTTGAGGAGGTAGGAGAGGAGAATTAATTGTGCAAAGAAAATTGATTTTTTTGGGTTTTTTTTTTCTTAAAAATTGGGTGAGTTTTGGTCATTGAAAACTGTATAAGTAAATGAAGTCCGGAATAATTCTATCAAAATAGGATCCTACTCATATGAAATAATAAAATATCGTCTTGTACCTATTTTCCAACATTTCCATTCTGAGAATAATGTGAATAAATGGAATTTATATGGTACCTACTTGAGGGGATGGTAATCAACTTTTGAGAATTTTAAAAGATTTTTTATGCAATGCATTCTGGCCATAAAATTCTGTAGTAGTTTTCGAACTGCTGGATATAATTTTAAAAATTAGACCTATTCATGCATAAATTCCTCTTCTCCTGAATTTATCATAAAAAAATCATTTACATGAATTTTTTCAGATTCAAAAAAAAAATCGGTATACTTAATTTAAAAAATTTTAAAAATTGAATTTTGGTTAAAAAAATAAAAAATTATAAGGAAATTTTTATAAATGGAAGAAAAATCAAAAAATGAATTATTATAAGGAAGTTGATGAAACCGAAATTTGGTTTCAAAAATTCGTATATTTTTTTCCAAATAGGTATCTAATGAAATAATTCAAAAAATTAAAGGGTGCCTACAAAAAATTCAAAAATATCATTATAGGTATTTTTTACACTTGTGAAAAAAATTAAAAGGAAAATTTTCAGGAGGCAAGGACATTGGAAAAATTAATTTCGATACGATAGGTAATGAATTATTGATACCTACATAAAAGAAAATTCAAGTTTAAAAATGTTGATTAAAAAAATCTGAAAATGAATTTTGAATTTAAACAAAAAAAATCTGATGTAAGTATATTTTTAAATGATGAAATAATTCAAAAAAAATTGAGAGATTTTCTTATTTTGATACATAATAAAATCGAAATGTTCAGAAATTGACAAATCGATAAGAATTTCAAAAAAAATTGGCGAGTTTTTATGATTTAAAAAAAATAATAAAACGAGAATTTGAATGAAAAATTCATAAAAAAAATAATGAGAAAATAATTGAAAACTTGAATTTTACTATGAAAGTTGACATTCTGAATTTCGATAGGAAAATGAATTTTTATAAAAATATTCAAGATATAAAAATGTTGCTTAATAAAATTAGGAAGTGAATTTTGAAAAAAAAAAGTCTGAAAAACATATTTTTTTAAAATGATAAAATGATACAAAACATGTCTAAATTTTAACAAAAGATTCCATAAAAAATATTAACAAAGAAATTCAAAACTGTTGAGAATTTTATTAAATTTCTTTTAAAAAAAAATCAAAAGCAATATTCTTATGAAAAATTCTAAAAAGAAAAAATTCTAAAATTCAAAAAGTAAATTTCATTAAGGAATGAAGTTCGATTTTTTAAAAATTCTTATAATTTTTTCAAGCGATAAAATTATTTTAAAAGTAGGTATAGAAATTTTAACAAGTAATTCCATACGTAGGACCTAAATAAATTTTAGTAGGAAAATTCAAAGCTATTTTTAAAGTTTCGGACCATGGGACCAAAAATATTTTCATAACACTATAATTAAGTGGGTACTTTTTGATACGTCAAGAAAAATTACATTTTTTGTCCTTAATTTCTGATGAAACTATCAAAAATCCCCCCCCCCCCCCAATTAAAAAAATGTCACAACATTTACTTATACTGGGCCTCTAAAAACTTCGCTCCTTTACCGATCCTGCTTAAATGAGCCTTGCTGTCGAGAATTTTTCTAAATATCTATAGTTTTAAAAAATCAAAAGGAAAATTCTCATGAAAAATTCATAAAAAAATTTATAAGAAAGTTAAAACAACAACAGGATTTCAATAAGAAATAAATCTTGATTTTGAAAATTCAAGATATAAAAATTTTGATGATTTTTTCAAATTTTGGTAATAAAAAATCAAAATGTAATTTCTGATGTAAAATTCATAAAAAACTGGTTAAGAAATTCAAAAAAATAATTTTCAATACGAAAATGATTAAGAATTTTTGATTGGAAAATATAAAATTAAATTCTGATAAAAGATTTTGCAAAATGATTTCTTGAAAAAGTTTATAAAGTACAGATTTTTCATTAATATTTAAAAAAATAATTTTAGTTAAGGAGAAAGGTAATTTCAAGTAATGAATTTCGATTAAAAAATCAAATTAAAAAAAAACATTTGATCAAATTTTTAAAAATGTTGAACTTTTCTTTCGAAAAAATTGATTATGAAAAAAATCAAAGAAATGCTTTGAATGAAATTACAAAAAATAATTTCTAAAAAATAATTTCTTTTGAAAAAAAAATGAAAAAAGTTTGGAAAATCTTTTCAATCGATTGTCTCGAGATTTACTTCAAGAGTACACTTTTTTTGAAGTTTATAAGCAAAATTTTGTAAAAAGTAGTTAGGTAAGTAAGTACGCGTACCTAGTTGAAAAATTTCCTGATGTGACTACATAAATTTTCTTTCCAAAAAGTATTCTTTCTGCGTTGATAGGAATTTCTAATATTTCAAAATTGTTTTCATTTCGAGAAAAAAAATTTCAATGTGAATATTTCGAGGAAAATGGTCGCTGTTAGGTAATCATAACTAATACATACCTACTGGAAGAAAAATTCGTAGAAATGTCGACGAATCATCTTTGATTTAACGAGAAATATATAACATTTTAGCCAATTTCGTATCGTATTCGCATATTGTATAAAAACTCGCTAATATTTGAGAATTTTTTTTCTCTCGTGTTATATTTTCCAGCAGCGTACCTGCCGAGCTGAGGTAAAAGAGAGAAGAGGAATACCTTCGCGCGAAGCTTTTTTTTTTTTTTTTTTTTGGAAGAATTCTTTTGCATAAATAAAGCGTAAAATATTTGTCACAAAGGTGGAATTTTTCAATAAAGAGATCGTTGTCTGCAATGTTTGTCATCATTTTTACAAATAAAAAAAATGAACGTTATTAAAAATATTTTTCGTGAAACAATTTTTATACGGTCCATACAATTTTCGTAAGCTGTGTACAATTTCACAACGTAGCGAGGATTTTTCACGTTGTAGGTAAAAAAAAAAAAAAAAAAAAGAAGGGAAATGAAAAATTCCATACTGTGATTCGTCTCTTGTATATCTACTACCTACATAAATACTACGAGATATAAAGTCGATAAAGAGAGATGTTTTCTGGGTGCCTTTCGGGGATTTTTCCTATTCTCCACCATTGGCTTTCATTTTTTCGACGAACAGTTTAATTGCAATATTTGATACGATGTAAGTTTCCAGAATTTGCGAGATAAATTGCGATGAATGTTTTTTTTTAGCTCGCTGGTAACATCGACGCCCGTTTTTCAAATAAAAGCTTGTCGATGCGAAATAATTGGCTGTTTGTAGATAACTTTTGAATCATATATACGACACAAGCGAAGTATAAGTGGCGCATGAAAAAGAAGGGACGAATCCGAGTCTCTCTCTGATGCTCGTTCGTTCCTTCTCTCTGTGAAATTTCATTAATAATCTGTTGTAGCGTTTGTTGCCCGTTACACCTGCTGCTGTTTTCTTTTATTGTAATATCTATCTTTTTCGAATAAATTCGCTACTGGATGCTCGCAATAGTGTGTTGGAGAGTTCTTTCCTCCTGCGATGACGAAATACTCCGAGTTGCCGTTTGGAATGCGAAATAGCGCCGGAAGAAAATTACGAAAAAATTGTCCTATAGGGTATTCCATTTAATGATCGATTTATTCTTTGTAGGTATATTTTGTCTGAAAATCGTAGCCTACTCGTAAGTAGGTACCTATTGTTCTTGTTTATTGAAAATGGTTGTGGATGGTTTTCAACATTTGATTGCAAAATATACTTAAACTTTATCGAGAATTTTGACATTAAAAGTTCTCCAGCCAAAAAAGTTCAAAATCTTGTGCAATTTTTTATTGTACCTACAGACTGATTTCTTTCGATTATTCGATGTTCAAAAATCCAATTTTACCTTATTTTTGCACATATATACCTACGACTGATCCATTCACGAAATTTCTGAGAACCATAACTTTTTTACTCCAAAACAAGTGAAAAATGAAAAAAATTGAAAAAAATTTCTGTACCCAAAATTGTTTTAAAAATGTTACTCCATTTTTCTAAGAAGATCCCAAATCTTGGAAAAAAATAAATAAAAATCTTTCTCTAAAAAATTTGGATTTTTTTTTTTTTAATTAAAAAAAATGGGAATAAGTAGGCATGTAATTTATGTTAGGGATTTTTAAAAAAATTTACGACGAAAAAATGAAAATAAAATTTATTCCAAAATTTTTTTGAAGAAGATCCCACAGAATTTAAAGATTTTAGAAGTTTTTGTTGTGATAGAAAATTTTCCAAATTCTCAAAAACTGTAAAATTAAACACCTCATAAAGAAATTAAATTTTTGGCATGGATTTGGGATTTGAGTAAACACAAAATATTTAAATTGGTTTATTTCATACAAAAATTGACAATTTCCTAAAAAAGAAAAAAACCAATCTTATTTCAACTACAAAAAAATTAAAAAATTTTCTTATCAAGCTTTTTTCGTCAAAAAATTAGAGATTTTTCCTCCGAAAATAATGAATAATTTATTCCTCTGAAAGCAGTTAATTCCTTTCTCCGGAAAAAGTCTTATTTCCTGCATAATAAATGAAAAAACTTTACCTTAGGTACATAAAAATTTAAAAAAAAAAAATTAAAAAAAATTGAGAAAAAATCTCTAGTCTTAAAATTAATATATTTTTTCTTCATGAGGAATTGAAAAAAAAAATCACTCAAAACATAATGAGAATTTTATTGCGCTAACTCATAAAAAATTGGATATTTTTTATTCCAAAAAAATTCAAAAATTTTTCCACGAAAAATTTGTAGATTTTTTTTTTACCTACTAAGTACCTACATTAGGTAGGTTTAGATTCTTCTCCAAAACTTTAAAACTTTTCGCTCAAAAAATTTGTGTTTTTTTTTCAAAAATAAGAAATTTCTTTCCCAGTGAAAAACATTTTTTTTTTGCATCAAGATTAAAAAAGATTTACTGCAAAAAAAAAATGCTTAGATACCTACTCCAAAAAATTAAAGAACCAATAGGTAAAAAAATCCAAGAAAATGAAAATTTTCCAAAAAATGAAAATTTTTCACTATAAGGGAAAATTTAGAAAAAAAATTGAGTGAATTTTTTACCAAAAATCAGCTGAAACGCCATTTTACTCCAAAAAATTTAGAGATTTTTTTTCAAAAAAAAAAAAAAAAAAAAATGGAAGATTTTTTTCCCCAAAACAGTCAAGAGATTTTTCTCACCAAAACATTGAGAGTTTTCTTTAAATGTGAAAAATTTATTTTTCAAAAAAAAAAAAAAAAAAAAATTTCTGCATAAAAATGAGAATATTTTCACTCCCAATAATTTAAAAAATGTTGGTTCTAAAATTTTGCATTTTTTTTGTTTTAAAAAAAACGATAAAACTTTTCGTATAAAACGACTGGTTAAATGGAAGCTCGGGGAAGGGGTGTTACTCCCTATGAATGGGGAGCTTCCCTCAGCTGGAATTAGGCCTACGACTATTAAAAAAAAAACACCATTCTTAACAAAAATGTTGACTAAAAAGAAGCTAGGGCCCCAAGCTCTGAAAGTGCTTAGCAGCTTCAAAAAATGGGATCACATTACTAATTCAAATTCAAGGGTGATTTTCATACGTATATGCAAAACTGAAGACGAGAGAAGGGTTCAATTAAAATTTTTGTAATAACTAAAATCATTTCAAAAGTTTCAATCTAAAACTTTCGTTTGAAAATTTTTTCAATTGGTGCCTTAGGCACAGAGATAGAGAAATTTTTTGGAAAGCGAATGTACTTTCAAAAATGTAGCCTTAGCTCATTAAAAAAAAAAAAAAAAAAAAAGTGTAAGTATTATGCGATAATTTCTGAGTGTATAAGTATAAGATTTTTGAAAATTCTTGGAAACCCAAATTTATATTCCTCACAGTCTCCCACCAAAATTGAAACTTTAGCGTATGCCTAAAAAATCTCATCTCACTATCCACCTCAACCTATAAGTAGGTACCTACATGAAAACCTTTTAGAAAACCACGTTTTTATACTTTGACAAATATCGCAGCTTTTACGCCTTCCATAATTTGTCCACCATTGTGGAAATCTCGTTTTACGTTTCAAGTACACGAGACGCAATAGGCACTTGATAAAAGTAGACAAGGGCGCGGTATAATAGCTCAGTGCGACAGCTCAGCCTATCAAATCGCAAACAATGCTTTAACGTGAAAACAAAATTTCGCATTAATTTATCCAAATAATCGTCAAGATTCTTATACTGTCAGCGTGATCCCGCCATTTTCATTTATACGACAAACGTCATAATAAATGTACGGGTCATAAGTACTCGCAGAAAAACAATAAAAAATAAAAAAAATAGAATAAGAGCGAAATCATAATACGAAATCGATTGCTGTAGTTTGCATAATATGAAGCTTTTCACAACGTTATAAACTGTGGCTGTGTAGCCTACCGTTCATGGTGTAGGATACACGTTCGTATGTGGAAATATAAGTATGAGAGTATTTATAAGGCCGAATACACCCAGCAGGCTAAGACACGTATCGCCATTAACCCTTTTTGGCGTGCTACGAAAAAGGGATAGTGCAAAAACGTCATCTAGTGGTCAATTAAAACCTTACGTATAATTTACGATTGTTCGAGCCAACTTATATGCCTCGCAGCTAAACAACGGTTCCATATTTGAATGTGAAAAGGAAGCCATTTCTAATGGCCTTATAGTGGTCCGCATGTATAGTCATGAATTCCAAATCAACGACGAACGACGGCGACGGTCCCTTTTAATAAGTCGTTAAATCAGGGGTAGCCTATAACCGTACGTAGGCCTGCGTAGATATCGAATACCTACCTACTTAATTCAATAAATTCAAATAAATTGCCTATATAATGCGATTTTCTGAAAAGGTAGATGGCGCAGAGGCAAAGGGAGGAGGTTTTATAAATTTTCCGACTAGTGGAATTACATAGGTACCTATTTTGGGCAGCTGCAGCGTAGCCAATTTTTTTTTTAGAATGAGATTTATTTTACGAAGATAGATAAGTAAGTAGGTATAGAAATACACGTATTGTTATTGAAAAAAAAATGAAATAGGACTATTGATCCATTTAGATCTGTTCTTTATCACCTAAAACTGTTCTCAGAATTTTTTTCAGATTTTTAAAATAAAATTAACTCGTACCTTGAGAGCATTAAAGAAAACAGTATTTCAAAATAAGCTCCCAATATTTAAATTGAATTTCTGTACTCGGAGATAACTTCGATGGATTCCAAATATTGTTACCTTTAAAAAAATTTCAAGTACAAAATTGAATTTTTGGCAGGGATTCGAAGTTGAGAGAAAAATTTGCAATTTTCAGGTGAACACAAAAATGATTTTCTTCAATAGGTGGATTTTTCCAAACAATGTTGCTCAAAAAAATTAATAAATTGAATTTTTGACAGGAGTTTGAAAAATACCAAATTTTTTGAATTAAAATATTTTTTCAAATTTTGTCGTGCAAAAAAAATTATGAAAAAATTGATCAATTTTGGAAAAATGCGTTTCTGCTTAACAAATTGTAGGTATGATAAGATGTTGAAATTTTTTGAGAATTGCATTATTTTCAATAAATACCTACGCAATTAATTTCGTTTACTGCGCTATAAGTAATTACTTTCACTACCTAGTTGAAATTTCCGAAAATGCAGCTGTTACAAATTTTTCAATTGTGCAACCATTCAAAAAAAAATCGAAAATTACCTTAACAATTTTTTTAGGAGTGCAATTTTTGAAAAAAAAATTGTAAACCCAATTCATCATATTTTTTTGGAGAGCAACTTAATTTTTTTTGGAGATGCACTTCGTTAAAAATTTTCTGAAGTACAAATTTTCAAAAACATTTTCGAAAATGAAATTTAAATTTTTTTCTGATTACCTATTTAAATTTAAAAGTATAAAAAATTTTGGAAGTTGAAAAAAGGTCAGTAATTTTACTTTTTTTCGAAAATGCAATAGGTAGGTAATTGATTTTTTCAGAGTCACTTTTTATCATTTTTTTGAAGCACAACTTCCTAAAAAAGATTTGTAGGTAGTGTATTTTTTCACAAAAAAAGAGGAAAATTGCATCTTTTAAATTTGTTTTTGATCGCTAAAGGAGTTTTATTAGTGCCATTCTACAAAAAAAAAAAAAAAAAAAAAAAAATCAAAAAGCACCTCTATAATTTCTTTTTTTTTTTGAAAAATTCAAAAATGTCATTTCTAAAAAAAAAAAAATTGAACTTCATATTTTTCAAGTAAACAATAAATTATACCAACATAAAAAAACAGTGCACCCTTGGAAAAACCTCTCACAATTAAATAGACAAGATGAAATCATTATAACCAGACTAAGAATTGGACACACAAAAATTACTCACAATTATCTTTACCAAAAAACTCCAAAACCTCTATGCCCATTCTGTACTATTCAACTTATATCTATCCAACATATCCTGTTCGAATGCCCCAAGATAAAACAAGAGAGACTAACCTTACAAATAAATGAAATCCCCCCAGTTATACCAGATATTCCATCCGAAATTCAAAAATTCATAAACTTAATTAAAAAACTCAACCTCACAAATAAAATTAAAAAAATTCTTCCGATGAGTGTAATAATCCTGTAATTATAAACACCCCCCCCCCCAAAAAAAAAAAAAAATTATCTCAAAAAAATTTAATTAAATTTTTCATGGAGATGTGTATTATTATTTTTTTCATTTAGGTACCTAGGTATTTATTTATTTTTTTGAAAATTATTTTTTTTTTAAAATGCAATAGGCAGGTGAGTATTTTTAAAAAATGTTTATAAACCAACTTTTTAAATTTTTTTTGAAAATTAACCCTTATTTTTTCAAAAATACAATGCTTAAAACTTTTTTGACGGAACAACTTATTTTTTATATGTAGATAAGTATAGGTACCAACTTTTTAGAAATCATCTGATGGTGTAGCTTTCCAAAAACAAAATTAAAACCATTTTTGTGCTCAAGTTTTTATTACCTACCTAGGTATTATTTTTTTGTAAACTCAAATTTTCCTGAAATTTCGGAAAATTCAAGTTTTTAAAAAATGCAGTATTTTAAACAATTTTTGGAAAATGCAACTTTTCAAAAAAGGAAATACGTAATAAAAACCCAACTTTTTATTGTATTTTTAAAAAAAAAAATTTTGAAAAAAAAAATGTAACTTTCTAAAAAATACTTGATATCGTGCACAAAAATTTTTGAAAGGCACCTTTGACTTTTTTTTAGATTATACTTACCTACCTAACTTTGAAATTTTCAACAGTGCAACTCCAACTTTTCAAAAAAAAATTCAAAAATTCACGTTTTACAAAATTGTTTAGAAAATTCAACTTTTTAAAATTTTTAAAAACTCTAACTACACATTTTTATCAAAATTGCAATTTTTTTTTTGAAAGTTGATATATTTGAAATTTCAAGAAATTTAACTAATGCGTCTGTATGTTTTACAAGTTGAAATTTTTTTGAGAAACTTTATACTTAACATAAATAATTTTGGAATAGGAATGACTCTATTGTAAGTAACTACTTAACTGTAGTTCTAACAGAAAAGGCTTTTATAATAATGTTTTCCAACATTTCCTCCGGTGTTTTTTTTTTTTTTTGCCTGCTCACAAGTCGATTCTGAATTCGATGAAAATATAAGACGAGTATCTACGTTGTCTTCGAATTCACGACTCGCTAACTTCGATTTAGAGTCAGTAATTTATTATTCGGAATCGTCGTTACATTTTTCCTTTTTCTTTTTTTTTCTTACTTGTCTTACTGTGTTGTAACGATATGCATTCGGGCAAACATACCCCTGTAAATATTTTTTTCTGTAATGAAAGTGCCATTGTGTTGTATGCTTTTCGATGTTATAGTAGGTCTATACATGTATTGGCTGGTTCCGTGTATTTGGTAGGTATAAAATTAGCTCGAGGGATTTGTATATGGCATGTAGAGTAATACGTTGAATTAATCCGGAGATGTTCATGTAGGGGATAACGAACTAGGCGAATTATAAAAAATCGAGATCCGATGATTTCCTCGTTGGCTCGAGTAGACGTTTGTATGGGTATTTTAGATTAAAACGTATTCGAATAGGACACGAGGCACGAGTCTTTACCGGAGATGGTTAATTTTTGCGTTTACAAAAACGCCGGTGTGTCGTTTCGTTTGCACACGCTGACGATGGTAGAGCGAGGAAAGAGTGAGGCAGGATAGAGCCACCATGGTATAAGTTAGAATGCTAAAATGCGGTGTAAAGTTTAACGAGAGAAAGTCCTTCGTGTAAGGATACGACATGAGGAAAGACGACGACGATGAAAACAAAAGTAACAGAATGTGAATAATCCCTCGGAATATATAATGGCGACATATCCTTCACTTTGTATGCTAATTTGTCATCAGCGAGCTTACACCTCTATGCCTCTCCGGCGCTGCCATCTTATACCATTCGGACTAACAACTTTGCTCGCTTTACGGTCACATTACACATTCAGATGTATCAGCACATATAGCGAGAGTTTTGCCTTTAACAAGTTAGCTCGCCCGTCCATATATTAATTTTGGTACTTTGAAGGCATCAGAACTGGCATCGCTCGTGTCGAGTCCCGCGTAGATACACATTTACCAGTAACTGGATTAAACGAGATGTTTGGTTTATAAGGTACTGAAACGGATACTGGCATACCTGCCATCGTGTTTAAGGTGTCCTTTTACCTCAAATAGGGTTAAAGGTTGGTCAGGGGTTGAATGTTGATGAGACTGATATTTAAAGCGAATTATTCGCCTGTGCCCTTTACCCTCTTCGCCTTGTGCGAGATGAATGGATCCTGTATCTAATATACAGAACTGGTAACGCAGCATCATTCTCATCTCCTCGTCTGGCCCTATGTTTAACCTTCGTTTGGCCTTTTTATTCATATTTTAATCAACCATGCACCGAGCACCTACTCGACAAATTATCAATTAACATGTGATTTTTGACTCGTAGCTTCGTGGCTGGATTTAGAAAAAGGGGTGCGAATTAAGAGGTGTTTTTTCTTCCGAAAAAAAGTCGAAAAAAGATAGGGTAAGTTTCTTGGGCTGTATAATTACGTTTTTAGTACCTCGTATTTGGTATGAGAAGCATGGTGTTTTTGCAAATGATAATCACAGAAGCACGATATACAAGGTGTCCCGGTTTAGAGTAACCAGACTTGAGATTTGGGGATAACTGACTGCCAGTAACAAAAAACTTTATGTACACCAGATGTCTATATTGATTTTGAAGGGGCGATGATATAAAAAAATTCTAAAATATCGTCAAGACAATAATAAATGAAGCAGGTGTAACTTTTTAAGAGGGATAAAATTACCTATCTTTGAAAATGAAGGGGCTACAAAGCATTGAAAATTAGTATTTATGAAGTTCAAGGCCCCGTAGTAGCGCCTTAACTTTCAAAAATAGGCAAATAACTCTGAAATTTGTGGCATAGTGAAGAGAGAAGGCCTATCTAGTTTCCTTCACCCTCAAATGGACAATCACAAGCGCAAAGAGGAAGTTTTTTGTGGCAAAAAAATATCACATTTTTGTGACTAGAAAAATTACAGTTTTGTGACGAAAAAAAAATCTCATTTTTTGTGATTGACAAAAAAACATATTTTTTGTGACAAAAAGTTCATATTTTTGTGACGAAAGAATTTACATTTTTGTGACGAAAAAAAAATCCATCACATTTTTTGTAACAGAAAAAATATTAGGTACATTTCTTGTAAGAGAAAAAAAATCACATTTTTGTGACGAAAAAATCAAATTTTCTGTGATTGACAGAAAAACACATTTTTTGTGATTGACAGAAAAACACATCTTTTGTGATTGACATGACAAAAAACACAATTTTGTGTGATTGACAAAAAACACATTTTCGTGACAAAAAAAAAATCACATTTTTGTGACCAAAATAATCACATTTTTTGGGACGAAAAAATCATATTTTCGAGGTAAGAAAAATCACATTTTGTGTGACAGAAAAAAAAATCACATTTTTGTGACAAAAAAAAATCCATCACATTTTTTGTAACAGAAAAAATATTATATTTTTGTAAGAGAAAAAAAAATCACATTTTTGTGACGAAAAAATCAAATTTTCTGTGATTGGCAGAAAAACACATTTTTTGTAATTGACAAAAAACACATTTTCGCGACAAAAAAAAATTACATTTTTGTGACCAAAATAATCACATTTTTTGGGACGAAAAAATAACATTTTTGTGATGATAAAATCATATTTTCAAGATAAGAAAAATCACATTTTTTGTGACAGAAAAAAATCACATTTTTGTAACAGAAAAAAAAAACACATTTTTTGTGATCGACAAACAAACATATTTTTTGTGACAAAAGATCACATTTCTGTGACCAAGACCAAAGAGATCATATTTTTACAACTCCTTCAATTACAGAGATAGGCAACCAAATGCTCGTGAAACTTTTATTGCTTTTTCAAAGTGCTATTCACTGCAGGGATAGAAAGTTGTTTTGAAAACAGTGATGCCAATCAATTTTTCTTGGCAAAATACAAATTTTCAAAGCTTTTTAGCTGCTTTATTTTTAAATTTAGACAACATGTGCACTGAAAAAAAATGAATTCTCAAAAACTGTAATGAGTCTGGGTAAAACACAGTAAAATTAGGATACGTCGCCAATTTTAGAATCATTCCGGTGAAAAACAGAAAAGATTCAGTTCTATTCCAGAATGATTACGGAGTCTACGTAATCATTCTGGAATAGAACTGAATCTTTTCTGTTTTTCACCGGAATGATTCTAAAATTGGCGAAGTATCCTAATTTTACTGTGTTTTACCCAGAATCATTACAATCCATTTTTTTTCAGTGTGTAATACATTGGGTTCTCGGTTGTATCCAAATCTCGAGTCTGGTTACTCTGAACAGGGACACCTTGTACAACCACAGATATAAGAGCCCGCGAATGAGGATCGCATCGCATGGTTTTCTGGTGGAAAACTATAATGAGCTTCTCGGTTTTGTGTATGTACTTCCTTTTCATATAGTCATAGTTATGGCGAACGCATTTATACGTGGTGTGTTTTAAGAGAAAAGCGAACAATTAGACTATAACCAACCATTGTTCGCCAAATGAAATATAATAAGTAGTCGACTATGCGAGTTGGAAGAATGTACCCAGGGTGGTGTTCGGGTTCGGGGCATGGGGATCCGGAGGCCGGGGCCGGGGGCTCGGCGATATGACAAAATGCGACTCTTTATTGGTGCATGTTGGCGTGTTGGTCTACACAGGACGCGCTTTTCTCACTATTCAAAATCAAATAGACGTTAAACGGTTAAGTTGGTCTGTTTGGGACGTGATTCAAATTAATCATAACACCGACGAACGACGACGACGGTGTGGTATCTGCCGCGAAAATGGGGGAATTTTCGACATAATTATTTCGTAGTGAACACTCGCCTAAGTAGTCATTTATTAAAGCCAAGTCAAAACTTAGCGTGGCAGCGCGTTCGCTTTTCTAAGACTGTTTTCCCGCAGCCTGCTTTCCAGATACTAATTTTTTTCTGCTTGTTTTTTCTTACGCCGCGCCAGACGATTTCCGAGATTTTTTCGTATTTTTTTTTTCTTTTTCTTTTTCAACGCCTATGTTTTAAGAGGACGTAGTTTCTTTCGTAGGAGATTTATTTGAAAAATGACCTTTGCTGGCCAGAGATGTAATTAATTTTATAGCCTCGGAATTGAGGAATTATTACGCGATAGTCGGAAAACTCTGAAAATGGAAGGATATTACGGATTTTCGAGCAATAGGCCAATTGTTAGCAAAATAACAGTTTATTTCTATAGCGAATGAACTGTAATCTTAATGGACCCGTGTAGCAATTGTCGACATCGACATTTATGCCGACAAAATTCAGACACATTTTTTTCTCGGTTAACGATGAATTAAAAATGATATTTGAGATTTAAAGTAATGTTCTGTGTTAAACATAACTGTTCAATCAAAATTTTTGAATTTTTCTCAGTATTTTCCTATAATTTAGAAAACGTTGTTTTTCTACATAGACAAGTCGATGTAAAAATCGATACTCGATAAACGCATCGACATTTATGTCGACAATTTCTGCCAATTAAATTTACAAATTTTATATCTAAAAAGAACTAAAAACAATTAATAAGAACATTTTAAGCTCAGGAATAAATAATTTTTGAAAGAATCACAAAATTTTCTTATTTTTCAAAGTTTTGAATAATACAACGACTTGTCGAGTTATTGTCGACATAATTGTCGATGGTCGAATAATGCATCGACTTCACTGTCGACAGTGTCGACCAGAGGAATTTTAAGTCGAGATAGTGTCGATGTGATTGTCGAGGGTCGAATAATGCATCGACTTAACTGTCGACAGTGTTGACCAGAGGAATTTTAAGTCGAGTTAATGTCGATCTAATTGTCGAGGGTCGAATAATGCATCGACTTGACTGTCGACGTCTTGAGGGTGATTGTGATACTCGCAGATAAAGTGTGTTGTGAATTAGTACATAAGGTCTAAGAATCATCTCTATGTTAGTTGGACACTCGCATGTGTCCAGCTACAAAGGTGGCCTCAATGCCGCATATTTGACAAAAAATGTCGAAATGTTGGCTTGAGCACTATTTTTGGTGTAATTTTAATATATACTTATGTTGAATATTTGAACTTAGCATATTTTTCAAAATCTCACCATTGCAAATGTCGATGTGGATGTCGATATAAATGTCGACACATCGAAATCGGTCACTTTTCGATCGTACATGTCGACACGATTATGGATGGTTTGTCGAGCTTTCGATGTGTCGACATTTATATCGAAATTAGCATCGACGTTGCTACACGGGGAGTGGCGTAGCTTTTTTAAAAAAAGATTGTTTGTTTACATAAATTTTTCTCGAAAATAATTTTTTCCTACTTCATTTCATTAAATTTTTCCGTCTGCATAGAAGAATTTCAAAATTGAAAATATTGACATTTTTACTAATATTTTTCTTATTTTCTCAAGTAAGTATGATTTTTTTTATGAAAATTTTTTCAATTTTAGGTCAAATGATTGCTGAAAAAGTCTAAATCAGAGTAGTTTGACATACCTACAGAACTCAAACATTTTTTGTGACAGAAAAAAAATCACATTTTTTGTGACAGAGATATCACTCTTTTTGTGATCTACAAACAAACAAACATATATTTTCTTGTGAAAAAAGTTCATATTTTTGCGACCTAAAAAAGATCACAGTTTTGTGACTCGAAAAATTACATTTTTTTGACGAAAAAAATTACATTTGTTTACAGAAAAAATTACATTTGTTTACAGAAAAAATTACATTTGTTGACAGAAAAAATTACATTTGTTTACAGAAAAAATCACATTTTTGTAAGGAAAACAATCACAAAAATGTATTATTTGCAACCTAAAAAAGATCACATTTTTGTGACAAAAAAAATAACCACATTTTTTGTGAAAGAAAAAAAAAATTTTTGTGATTGACAAAAAAACATACCACTCTTTTGTGACAAAAAGATCATATTTTTTTGACCAAAAAAATTAATTTTTGTGACGACGAAAATCACATTATTTGTCACAAGAGAAATAGCTTTTTTTGTGACAATAAAAATCACATTCTTTGTGATTGACAAAAAAATCACATTTCTTGTGATTGACCAAAAAATCACATTTTTGAGACAGAAAAAATTACATATTTTGTGACGAAAAAATCATATTTTTGAGATAAGAAAAACCACAATTTTTGTGACAGAAAAAAATCACATTTTGTGGCGAAAAAATCGTGATTGACAAATAAACATATTTTTTGTGGCAAAGTTAATAAAAAGATCATATTTTTGTGACCAAAAAATCAAATTTTTAAACAAATCCTGTGACCAAAAAAATTACATTTTTGTAACGAAAAAAATCACATTTTTAGTGACAATTAAAATCAAATTTTTTGACAGGAGAAAAATTGTGTGTTTTTTTTTACGATAAAAAATCACATTTTTGTGACAAAAATCCACTTTTTTGGGATTGACAAACAAACATATTTTATGTGACAAAATTAATAAAAAAATCATATTATTTTTGTGAACAAAAACAAATCACATTTTTGTGACGAAAAAATCAAATTTTACAAATTCTGTGTGACCAAAAAAATTACATTTTTGTAACGAAAAAAATCACATTTTTAGTGACAATTAAAATCAAATTTTTTGTCAGGAGAAAAATTGTGTTTCTTTTTTACGATAAAAAATCACATTTTTGTGACAAAAATCCATTTTTTTGTGATTGACAAACAAACATATTTTATGTGACAAAATTAATAAAAAGATCATATTATTTTTGTGACCAAAAACAAATCACATTTTTGTGACGAAAAAATCAAATTTTACAAATTCTGTGTGACCAAAAAATTACATTTTTGTAACGAAAAAAATCACATTTTTAGTGACAATTAAAATCAAATTTTTTGTCAGGAGAAAATTTTGTGTTTTTTTTTACGATAAAAAATCACATTTTTGTGACGACAAAAATCACATTTTTGTGACGACAAAAAAGAAAAAAAAACATGTTTGCGACAAAAAATACATATTTTTTGTGGCAAAAAGATCACATTTTTGTGACAAAAAAAAAACCACATTGTTTGTGATGAAAAAATGTTGAAAAACACCTCAAAACTGTATAGGCTTATATAGCGTATACTTCCGTAGGTATTTAAAAAAATATTAAGTGTCTATTTCTACAATTTGACTTTTTTCAAATTCTACTCTTGAATCGTGAAGGACCGGGTAAATTTTATACATTTTGCAGGCCTAGCTGAAATAAGGTCTTTTGAATCTAATACCAGTTCACGTTTTGAATTTTTTTTTTTTGTTTTCAAATTAATACGAAAGGATTTTGGAATCGGTATGGCAAAGGCAATCCGACGCAGGTGAAATTGAATCTCGGTATTCGCGAACTGTGCGGCTAGATAATATAAACCTCTAGTATAAAAATCAGAGCTTTTACTACTTGGTTTTGTGTGGTGTGATACGACCTGGTTGGCAAAACAGAGTAGGAAAGCAAAAAGGAGCAAAGGCTGCGAGCTGGGTATGGCGAAAGAGAGCGAGAGCGAGAACGAGAAGTCGAGAAAGCTAAAGCTAAAATACCTATACAAACTGAAATGGTAAAATGTTGGAGGATATTTCCAGGGGACGGCGTTTAATTCTTGATAAAACAACAACAACAATGAAAATGGACGCCATTTCGCCGTGCTTTTCTTATTACCGCTTGGTCTCTCATTCCTGTATCACCCTCTTTGTCCGCGACTGTAATTCAACTCGGGTCTGCGTCTCTGCCGCGTTCGCGTCCGCATCCGCGTTGTAGTGGGCAGCCTACTCTCACTATAATATAACCCTTTTGTTATATACTAACGTATATACGAGGCGCTACGTCGCGCTAGGACGACGGCCGCGGAGACGGTGTTGATTTTCATCTTTTAAGAACACAAGGGAGTAATGCAATTTTACCTTTACGACGTTGAAAATGTTTGGAATTTTAGTTATTCTCCCGTTTGTACGTACTAAGATATCATTTATAAAAGGGAGACCAAAATTATACCAATTATTTTAAATGTTGTATGTGTACGTTTAAAATTCCCATTCGCGTCGTTAATTTTTTACGACCACTATAGATAAAGCCGCCACACGTGGACCTTGCGAATACGATTGCCATCTAAATACCTTGTATAGGTACTATTCGTATAGGTAGGTATTACGTTCATTGGTCGTAAGTTATTCGACTCGAAAGTTATATCAAAATATCTTCTAAAAAAAATTACATCTTCGTAAAGGTCAAAAAATACTTCGCTTAGTGGAGGGAAAAAATACAAAGAAGTTCAAAATAATATTTACCCGAGTTGAAGTAGCCTACGTTACATTAGCAGAGCTCCACCCTTTTGCAAAAGTCAATTACTTATGGATATTTCACTGGAATTAGGTATACTTTAGAGTTGGCCACTGAAAAGCTATCGTATTTAAAAGGTCATGCGTACTTACGAGTTACGAATAGTCGAGTACAATTTGATCAAACCTTAACTTGGAAAAAAAACCTAAGTAACTATTTTAATTTATTTCCAGTTGAAGCATCGAACAAATTGTTATAAAATCCCAAAAATTCTATAATTTTTGAAAATAAAATCATTGTGATGTTAAAAAATACGTAAGTATACAATTTTTTTTTGTACAATTGTGGTTTAATTGTCTTTTAAATAATTTTGAAAAATTAAATTCGAAATAATTATTATTTATATTTTGAAAAAAAAGTCTCATGATTTTATTGAGAAACAATTTCTTTTTAAAAATTACTTTCATTTGAAGCGTCTAAAAAATAATTATATTAAAAAAACACAAAAATTGTGGCAATCTTGAAGAAAATTATTGAAATGTATAAAACAATGATGGAACAATTTTATTAATTTTATGAGACATTTTTTTGAAATAAATTCTTGGAAACATTTTATCATTATCTATACTTACTTGATAGATTACCTATTTTGGATTTTGTTCAAAACAGAATTTTTTAAAATGTTGTTAAAACATCAATTTTCCTAAAAATTATATTCGAGCCATTTCCAAATTGTTTAAAATCTATTTTTTTTAAACAAACAATTTAAAAAATTTGAGCTTATTACGAAATGTTTGAAAAATGAATTATTTCAGATTTTTTTGAGTGAGTTTGTTAGTTATTAAAAACAAAAATTTCTCAAAATAATTTAAAAACAAATTTTCAAAATTATTTTAGATTTTTTTTGAAAAACATTTTTTGAAAAAATCAACCTATTATTTTCGAGAAAAAATTGAGAAATATTTCAATATCATTTTTTTGGGAACAATTCTTTGAAACAACAAAATAAATTATATGTGAGGCGCTCTGTGAAAAGGTACCTAAACTCGGAAAAGCAAATTTTTCAGGAGAGCAAAAAAATCGAAAAAATCGAGTTTTCACTTTTTGATTGGATTCTCAAAAAATAAAAAACTTTTGACGCAATTTCGGAGCGTTTTTCTCCAATCATCCGTTTTCCATGTGAGAACTTCAAAGTGGTATATCTCGGTCAATTTTCAAGCAATTTTCGATTTTTTTGTTTTAATTACACAAGAAGAAATTCTCTTTCAGATAAGCTAAAAAAATCGATTTCGATTTTTCCATTGTGTTCGAATTCTTAAAATATTGTTGAAATAAAAATTTCTCAAAAAATTTTATTCAAGCATTTTTTTTTAAATTTTCAAAATAACTTATTGGAAAATTTTTTTTAAATCAAATTTTCTTGTGGAAGATCATTTTAACACGTACAAAATTTTTTTAAATTAGGTGACTAATAATTTTCAAAGAATTTTTCATTTTGAAAAAAAACAGCTAAAATAAAGCGTACAATTTTTTTTAGTTTTGTTCTTCTTTAAGACAAAAATCTCTCAAATTTATTTTAAAAATAAAAACATGAAATAAAATACGAATTTCTTTTTGAAACAATTTTTTAAAAACAAAATTCTAGGTAATGATACTCATAATACATACAATTTTTTACAACTTTCAGAAATAAAATTTATTTTTCTTCAAATACAATTTTTTAAAATTATGAAAACACATTTTCAAATTTTTAAAAATGTTTTCAAAAAGTAAAAAAAAATAACAATTTGGCGAATTTTTTTTATGAAATTATCAAAAAATAATTTCTAAAAAAAGTTGAAAAACATGATTTAAAAGAAAATGTAGTTTCGTTTCAATAATTTTTTTAGAACACAAATTTAAAAAACATCTTTTCTAAAATTCTTTGAATGATCTTAAAAATAACAACAATAACAACAATTTATTTTTTTGGTAAAACAAGTTTTTGAAACACAATTCTTAAAATTTATTAAAAATTCTACATTATTTTTAAAAAAATTATTGTAAAATGATTTTTAAATTAAAAAAAAAAATGAAATTTGAAAAAAAATTTAAAGCAGTAAAGCACAGATTTTTTTGAAAAAAGTTCAAACAATTTTTTTAATTTCTTTTAAAGATTTATATATTTTTGTTTGTACAATTTTAACCTAATTTTTGTGAAAAAACTTCTCTATAACCAACTTCAAAAATTTAGATTAAAATGAAATTTTGAAAAAAGGTGTAGAAAATTTTTTGGAATTCTGATGAAACAAAAAATTTATTAAAAGATTAAATTTTCACAATTTTTTAAAATAAAAAAAGGGATAACTAATATATTTGTTTTACGTACCTAAGTAACTATGAAACTAATTTTTTTTACTTAAAAAAAAAATTAAAACTTGAAAAAACACCTTCTTTTGAAACAATTTTTTTAAAAAACGATTTTAAAAATTTTGATTCAAATTCAAAATAACTAACTACCTACAATTTTTTTCATATCTGGTTCGAAATAAAATTTAAACCAAAAATTGAAAATTTTCTCAAAAAAAAAATCAAACAATTTTTCCAATTCCAAAAATTATGATTGAAATTTTTTATTCAGATCAGTCAAAACTTTAAGAAAAATTTTGAAATGAAAATTTTGGATTGAAAAAATGCAGCCGCAGAACTGAGGGTAGAACTGATTGTTTTTCTTGTTAAAGACTTTTTGTTATGTTTTTTTTCTTCTTGAAAGACTTTTCTAATATTTTTTTTTTCACTGATTCCGGTCAAGTCGTTTTTTCTGAGGTATTTTTTTGCTTACGCGTCACGAAATCTTAATAAAAACGAATCCCTCTCTCCTGATTTCTCATTCTGGTGACCTTTTTCCCAACCTTCTCTCGTAATGCCAACTCATCCTTGGAAAATTCTCTGGAAAATGTACGACAGCTCTGCGATTCGTTTTGAAAAATCGGCGCCTAACTCGGTTGTAAACAACGGTGCGGTGTCTTCTCGGCAACATTATACAAGATTTTAACATGTTATTGTGTAATTTTAAAGTCTTTTTTTTTCCTCCCCGGTGAGCGAACGAGAAAGAGAGCACGCGAAACATGGAAACCATATAAAGGAAAACCACTTTCGCATTCGGTGTGCTGGTACTCCGGTTATCTTTCGGTTACACGTACGGAAAAGCACGGCAACAATCCGGAGTATCGTATACAAGAATTAACACAATGCTTAATGTAGCCTCATGAGGACAGAAGAAAGGAACTTTGCGTAAATAAATCATCTTTTAAAAGTTAGAGTTAAGATTGTTTTTGAAAAGCTACTACGTTCTACGTACTGCGTTGCTCTTGCTGGTGTATTACGCGAGGGCAAAGGCGAAATTATGGCATCGGAGAGCTTCGTCGTTCGGTGTCGGTGCGAAATGCTGCGGACGAAGTAGATCTTTAGATTTTGCCTGGCTCGTGCAAAAGCGTATAGCTCGCGCACTCGCCTTTATTACCCGGTAATTAGGGAAAAATTCGCGATCAAAGGGTCGACCTGGCCGGACCGGTATTCCAAGGTACGAACGGAACACCTGGCAACGAGTTATGAAAATTAATACGAGCGGACATAGCCGCGTAGTCCGCGGCCGGTGTGGCCTCTGCTAATCGCGTACAAATGGTCGACGTTTAATTTACAAAAACCAACCTTAGACCTCGATGGTATATTTTAAATTAAAACCAACCGTTGGAGGGACCGCTGTAATGAAATTGTAGTTGTGACATTATTGCGGCTTGTTTAGAGTAAAAATTAAAATATACCAGTTCAACTGGTCCCCGCGAACTAGTTACGCAGCGTCGAATTACAAGTTAAACCAAAACACGAAAGAGGCGCGTGCCTATCTTTTATCATTTTCGTGTTTGTATAAATTAACATCATCCTGTTGATGATAGTAAAATGTTGTCAGTTTTTTTCAACGCCTCGGAGACTAAAGAGTGTAAATACGACAATTTTTTTCGCGATTTCAAAATTAGTGGTCATCTCTTATCATGCCTATGTCTATTAGCTGATGTGTGGTTATTTTTCTTATTCTTCGTGGAGTGTGTTTTTTCTTCTGTTCTGCAGATTCTGTAACTCACCAGTGCGATATATATTCCTTCTTCTCATCCTCTGTCGGCCTGTACTCGTTGTGTGGTCTCTGTAGTGAAATTCCAACGCCGTATCGACAAAAAGTTTTAATTACTTGAATAAAACTCGTATTCCCAATGCATTTCGTCGCTCTATATCGCCGCCAGTGTCTACCCCCGTGCTTAAAGCGTAAAAGAAAACTTATTCTCCCTCGAGCCTGGCATGGTTTTGCCTCAGTGTGACTATAATGAACGTGAAAGTTGAAGAAATTTACACATCAGGATTGCATACAAATTAACAAACTAGCAATTGATGGTGCCTTTGGTGTGGCAGGTTCCCTGTGTAATGGCTTTGGCATTGAAGACACTGAAATACCCTTAGAGTGTGTTGTGTAGACGTAGGCTACAGTGATGGGACTGCGAACTCTTGCGGTAGTATGTTGATTTTTTTTAAATCTGGTTTTCCAAGAAGCTGAGCCATGTTGAACAGTGATTAATCCATCGTGGTGAACTATTTTCAGGAGGTCCAAAAAATCTCAGATTGACGTATTTCAACAAAAAATGTTCTGTTTCACATTCAGATTGTCTACAAGTATGAACTTTCCCCAATTCAAGAGTCATACAAATGATCAATTTTTTAATTCACGAGTAATCATTGTTCAGAATTTCCTAAAAAAATAAGAAAAAAACATATTCGTATATTTCTCAGCAAAATCATCATTTTAACGCTGACTTCATGTCATAGATCGGTTGCATGATAACCTTAGCAGAGCAGTAAGCACATGATACCTTGGGAATCTTGATAACTTCAGCGCATGATGACCTGAGCTTTTTAACATGATAACTCCGGCACATGATGACCTTAACTTTTTTGCATGATAACTCTAATACATGATAACATCGGCTTTGTGATGTGATAACTTCAGTTTTGTGGCTTGTTCTGCTCCACTTTTTTAGTATTGGAAGTTGATGAGCATGGTACTGACGTCGAACTTGGCGCGCTTTTTTTTTTTTTTTTTTTTTTTTTTTGCAAAAACAAAGCAAAGCAAGAATTAAATCTCACAAAAAATTTATTTCTCGAGGAAAAAATCCAATATTGTAGTTATACTTAATAATGTGGAAGTGAAAAATTTACATCAGAAAGAAATTTGCATGGAAGAGATATTTCAAAAACAAAATCCAAAGTAAATTCAAACATCACATCATCATACTTAACAATAATGAAGGGGAAAAAATGAAAACTTTTTAAAAATTTCTTCTATGACAAAAATGAAAGCTTCTTTCAAAAAATGTTTTAAAAAGTACACGTTTTTTGATATAAAAATTCGATGAGAAATAAATAAGTATATTACGGAATTTTTTTTTTTTTTAAATTCAACAAAAAAATCAAAAATTCTGTTTAAAAAAAAGATTGGAGGGGAAAAATATAAAGAATTCTTTGGAAGACAAACTTGCAGGAAAGAAATAATTTCAAGATTGTCAAGAAAAAAATTCAAAAATTCTATCATTAAAAAAAAATCTTAATAACAAAAGTTTTTACATTGTGTAATAACTAGAGCAGTGAGCACACAATACTCTTAAGACTGATAACTTCAGCACATGATGACTTTCAGGCTTTGTTTTTTTATGACTTCAGTACATGATAACCTTACTTTTGTGACATGATAACTCCAGCATGCACATAATAACCATACTTTCTTATATTATTTTTTTCAATGATAACCTTAACACACGATAACCTCAGTTTTGATATTTTTATGAGTCACGATTTACTTTTTTGGCCCTGAAACTTCAAGTACTTTACCCTGCAAAAAAAAAACTGTGTGTTGTGGAAAAACAATTTTTTTAAAAAATGTACCTATCCCTTTGTAATAAATATTTAGAAGACATAAATATCCTCAGTAAATAAGTAAATTTGTAAAAGGAGGAAGATAAAATCCCAAAATAAATTATATAAAAACTCTGATCAAAAAATGAAGAAAAAAATTTTAAAAAACTTTTGTTAAAATTTAAAAATATTTCTTTAGAAAAAAAATCAGAAATTCTTTCAAAAATGTTTTAGAAGTACCCAAACATTTTTTGACACAAAAAATTCTCTCAAACAGACGTAATAATTATGCAAAAAAGAAGTAAAATATTAAAAAAATTGTAGGCTACCTATTTGAAAAAATTTAAAATGTTGTCAAAAATTCAAAAAAGAAAAAATTTAGAAATTATTCACAAAGAATTCTCTGGGGGAAAAATTAGCATAAAGGTCATGTCTTTAAAGTGGTCGTTGATATATTAAAAAATGCTATCCTTAAATTTTTTTTTAATATTTTAATTTTGTACAAAAAATATCTATTAGCTACTCTTTAAAAAAAAAGTGTTTTGATTGCTTGATAATTTCACTCCAAGATGATCTTTACCTTTTTTGCATGAAAACTCCAGCACACGATAACCTTATCTTTGTTGTATGATAATCTAATCACATGATAACCCCAGCTTTGTGATGTGATAATCTCAGTTCAAGAGTACGTTGATCCTTGTTTTTACATGATGATATTTTGGGATCTGCTGCTTGATAAATTTACACCTGTGAGAATAAAATTACAGAACCTTTTTGGCGAAAAAATTTTTCCAAGGGATAAGCACGTTGAATTTGCAGATTTCCAAATTTTTCAAAAATTGTCAAAAATCCGCGTCTTGAAAATATTTGGGCCAGATAGGAATCGGCCCCATTTTACTCCTTGTAATTTGAGCATGCACAATGTGATGATTTTAGATTTGTGGCACAATAATTAGGTACATGATAATTTCAGAACAGGGTGATCTTTTGAGATCTGTCACTTGATAAACAGACCCTCCTGTAGAAAACTGACATCTTGCCAAAAAAAAATCTATTTTTTTTTTAGAAAGAGAGAGAACAAAAGAGTAGTTTTTTAATAGGGATAGATACGTTGAATTCAACGAAAAATTGTCAAAAATCCCAACCTAAGTATAAAAAATCTGGGCTTTGTGAAAATAAATTCTGCAGTTTCACTCTCTCAATCTCTCTTTCAGTGGGCCGGTTGATAACCTCAGCAGTCAGCACACATTTTCTTAACATGATAAGTATCTAACCTGATGATAACTGCAACACAAGATGCCCTCAGCATTAAGCATGATAACTTCAGCACATGATAACTTTAGGGATCTGCTTTTTGATCTTAACGTCAGCACACAGCTATGATTATATATAACCTCGATTTAAATTTAAAACAAAAATAAAAAAATAAATTATAGAAATTTCCAGGATAATATAAGTCAGGCTTGAACTAGAAACTCCGAAAACGATATCTGATGAGTGGGGATTATTTTTATCTCACTTTGGTAAGAATCTAAAATTTTTGAAAAAATGGAAGTGTACGACTTGAGCTATTTTTTGTGACTTTTAAAATTTCACCAGCACCTTGAAAAACAGCGGAAAAAATTGCCAAACTGTCTCAATCTAAGGTAAGCCTGGAATTTTGTGACGACAAAAAAAAATTATTTTCAATGTTAATGCTTGGTACAAATTTATAAAAAAAAAATTTAGTTAAGTGAAACAATTTCACATTTCCATCGATAAAAAAAATACCCACACCACATTACCACTTCTTTTTTCCAACAGCAAAAAAATCGCTTGCGGACCCCAATAAAAACGAAACTTGACGGTATAGCACTTAAAATCACACCAATCCAATCAACCAATTACTTTGTAACTCTGGGCCGCTCATTGTGGAAACTTCTCTCATCCCTTATAAAAGCTAAAATACTCGAAAAGGAGAAGGACACGTCAACGATTGCGCCCGCGTCTCATCTGCTTGAAAATACACTAAAAACAGATCTTATCTATTAAGTACACATTTGAAATCTCACCGAATACAATTTCCAATTAAATTTCAACCCTTGTCCGTTGGTTCGTCGATGGCAGTCTAACTTTTCGAGTGGCTACAACGTCGACTCTCCTCTTTGCTCTTGTCGCTCTTTATCGATTTACCATATTTTTTTTCGACCGTCGGCCGTCCTATCTGCGACCAAATAGCCTGCTACAGTGAAAGGTGTGGTATATACTTGGGATTCGTTGTACCCCGGAAGTAACTAACCCTTTTTTCTTGTCATTTACATAAAAGGGTTTGCGATTCGATGTCCACCATTTTTAAAGCGGTCAGTTTCTCTTTTGTTTGAGTCAGCGATACCTACTTCCCGGTTCGCGATATTTTCAAACTCGGGTAAAAATTTACTCGTATTCCGATTTATGAAAATAACGTATAAAAATCCATCCTCCATCCATATGGGGCATTTGGTTTTTTGAAAATCCAAGCGATGGTTCGATACCTAATTAATTCCTGAGGCTGTTTCGATGCTTAAACACGAATGATATACGCAGTTGATATTCACGAGGACGAAAGTTTAGTCGTGAAAATAGGAAAAAAGTGGTATTCTGCGTCGCGTGTAAATAAAATTGGTAACAATGTGGTAGGCCGGATAAAGCTTTAACGTTGTTTGTTGCTTTTAGAGCAGATAGATACTCGCAGTATACTTCGGGACAGTGGATATTTCAATCCGACACTGAGTAAACTGAAAAGGGATGTTTTGGGTAGTTTTAAGAAGAGGTGTAGAAGAATAGTGAGCTACCAATGTAAATAATATTATGTAAACAATGTTGGACGTCATTATACCTACGGCTTAGTTTATAAGAGGAGATGTTTACATACCTCCGCAGCCTATATAGTTACAGAAATAGGACCATTTTCAGTATGTAAATAAAGGGAGACAAATTCCAACGATATCGTTTGTTATGCCAAGTCTTTCTTAGTATTTAACGAGCAAGCTTTAATCTTATTTCATTCCCCATTGCCACCACCCCGTCCCGGCGCCCACGCCTAGCTTCATCTTACCAATGCGCCTGCCTCTTCTTGTGGATACCTTACTTGCACATACTTTTTCCTCGTAGATTTTTTTTTCTTCGTACTTCGTATTATTATTATTTTTATCGCCGTCGTGGCAGCGTTGCTGCGTCGCTGCTCCGTGACACCCTAAGTTTAAATACGATGTTATATTAATGATAAGTAAATTATTTTCATGCAAAGCAAATAACTTTACTACCTGGTTTATGTCTCTATAGCGGCATAATTGGCGTTAATCTAACCCTTATTGGCTTAGAAGAGTATGATTTTTTATGCATTATCTTTTTTCTTCTTTTTTTTGCAGAGTTCTTTGAAGGAGACGATGCAAGTTGAGATGGTACCGACATATTCTGAAGATTGGTGGCAATGAAGTCATAGGGGTGTTTGTCTTGAGGGTTTAGTGATGCTGCTGAAGGCACAAATTTGATGGGTAAGTGAAGCATTCTGTAGTATCTACCATAAGAAAACAGTATAGGCCTATTTCCTCATCTCAATATTTCATTGTTGGTTTTTTTTGTGTGTTGCAGATAATGGATTCGATAAAAAAAAATTTAAACTCAATTTTGGAGTTGGAAAATGGGCTAGAAAATGAGCAGCTTCGACTTTTGACATTCTCGAGTTCGTTTTTATTTACTTTTGCAGAATTATCGTGTAATTTTGTTTGAGCTGTAAAAGAATAAATTCATTTTGAACGAATGATTTTTCTAGTCTGCAATTTATCTCTTTTCAGTTCTTTGTAAACAACTGAAGGAAGTCGATTATGATGCAAAATCTCTTTTTAATCGACTTAGATCTTTTGGGTTTTGGATTTTTAATACCTCAAATCCAAAGAGTATAATAACAGCATGAAATAGATCGACTAAATTCGACTAAAAATAAAAATTTGTACTCACATTCGAAGTCAAAAATAAGTCGAGAACGACAAAAATAGACCAAAAAAGATTTAGTCTAAATAGGCATAACTAAATCGACATAATGTTGACATTAATCTTAGAAATAGAATTTTTTATTTCAAAAAAATAGGGGATTTTTTTTTTTTTTTTTTTTTGAATGAGAAATTATTTATTTCACAAAAAAAAAAAAAAAAATTCTCAATTTGGGAAAGTTTTTTAAAATTTTATTCCTAAAAATTAGGGTTTTAGATTTTTTTTTACTTAAAAAAAAACCAATATATGTCAAAATTTTATTTTAAAGAAGGTCCCAAGTCCCAGAAAAAATTTTTATTTCTAAAAATTCAGAATTTTCCAAGATGAAAAAATTAATTTTTCTAGAATTTAATTTTTTGGAATAAAAAATTCAAAATTTTTACAAATAAAATGTTTGAATTTTGTCTGCGATTTGGGACCTTTTTTAAAATAAAATTTTTAAATATTTGATTTTGATTTTTTTGAAATAAAAAATCCTAATTTTTGGGAATCAAGCGTTTTTAAAAATTTTTGGATCTGAGATTTTTTGAAATAAATATTATTTCTCATTTTTTTTGAAATAATTTCCCCCTTTTTTTTAAAAAAGAAAAAAAATCGGTTCAGAATACATTTCTGTTCTAGAAAACATTTTTAAAAAAGTCTACTTCGACACAATTTTCAAAAATAATTTGACACAAAATTTTCATCCTCCCCCCCCCCCCCCCCCAAATTAAATATTTTGAAATTGATTTAGAGAAAGTTTTTCAAAATTTTACTTAAAAATGTAAGTATATCTCACAAGTTTAGTCTGAAATTAAAAAAATCTGTTTTTAAAGATTTTAAAGTTTTGTCTTTGTCACAAATAAAAGTCTCAAATTTTTCACGAATAAAATATAGTCGACATTTTGTAAAAGAAATTAATTTTTTCTTAGTTTGTTTAGAATACATTTTTGATGAAAAAATAAATTTCGTTTAAATCCAACTTTTTAAAAAATTTGTTCTAAATTCAATATTTACTCGTATCGTTGAAGTTTTGCAGAAATGGTAATTTTTTGTTCAAAATTCCTTTTTAGTCGTACCTAAAACATTTTTTCCTAAACTTTTTAAAAAGTTCAGTTCATTGGTTCAAAATGAATAAAATAATTTTCAATTTTGTCAAAAAATATCACGTTTTTTTCAACTAAAATTTTCAAAATTATGTTCAATTGTTTATACTTAGGTGGGTAATTCTCAGAAAATCGGTAAATTTGAGTAACCAACTGATTTCTCAACTCCTGTACTATGCACAACTTTCATTTTTTGGTTATTTGTACATTATAACGTCCTTAATCCACCATGCCCAATTTAATGAATACCACCCCCCTCCCCTTGAGTACAAGTTAGTCTAAACCTCAAAATGTCCTTCGTCGTGGCCTGTAGCACAACATGTTTTTGAAAACAGATTTCAAAAATTATGGAAATCACCATGTTTTTCTGAAAAAAAAAGTAAGTACACGTCATTAGGAAGTTCAGGGTATAGGCTAGTGTGAATGATGATCACAAAAAGTGTTTAGTACAACTACTCCTGATCATTGAAAACTGTAGCAAAGATTTATGTCCATCGTCGTGGATAATTTTTAAAAATTTGTCTCAGCTCGCTGAGTGAATATTTTTTTCTGCTGAATGGCTACACTGATTTGTTACTTTTATAATAATACTATCCGCATTTGAAATTTCGAATGGCAATGCACAGAGCGATTTTTTACGCAATCATCTGTAAAAATTTCAATTTTTACAAAAATAGTGTCCATCGTCGTTGCTTATCATTCCTCCGGTATAAAATGTCCCATCTTCCTGAAAACTGAGAAAATTTATTCTAATTAGTAAGTATCCTATTATAGCTTATTAATAATTAATAAAATATCAGTATTATAGCTTATAGAATAACTAATTGTCGAATGGTCCATCGTTGTGGATCACAAGTGTTTGTCTTTCGTCGTGGCAATGATGAATTTTTACAGCCATGACGATGGACAATTCGACAATTAGTTATTCTATAAGCTATAATACTGATATTTTATTAATTATTAATAAGCTATAATAAGATACTCACTAATTAGAATAAATGTTCTCAGTTTTCAGGAAGGTGGGACATTTTATACCGGAGGAATGATCAAGCCACGACGATGTGAGCAAAAAAATCAAATTTTCTCAATTTCATGAAAATTTCTGTTTATGACAAATATCGGTTTGAAACATGTCCAAACATGAATTTTAGGCTCTCCAGACACCTCGAGGGACACTGAGTGTTCCCAAAATGGCGTCACTCAGTTAATTTAAATGAAAATTTTAAAAAATAGAAAAAATCAACGAATTTCATCCAAACTCGGGTTGATGGTGTATAACTACGTATTTAGTGATATACTACGACGACAATTTTTTTCGACCAAAAATGACTGTTTTTTGCGCGAAAAATGATGAAAAAATCAGTTTTTTGCATTTTTGAAGGCTTTCCACCTATATAAAAAATTCTGAAAAAATATATGTTATACATCCGGACTAGGTGTATAATATATATTTTTTCCATTATTGCACCTCTGAAAGAACTTGTCGAAATAGCCGTTAGAAAACTTAAAACGCGCATTTCACAATGAAGATAGGTTTGAATTTTTTTTTTTAAATTTCCATGGATGACCCTTGAGTATACCTAACATCTACCCGAGTTTGAAAAAATTTGGTTAAAAACTGTCAAAATCAAAAATTATAATCGAAAAATCACATTTTTTGCTCTAGGAGGGGGTGGGGGTGAGGTAGCGACCTAAAAATTTGGTCACGGGGGTTTTAGACCATAAGGACCAACTTCCACTAGTTGGTTTAAAAATTCGCTCTGGGGGCCAAATCACCCTTTTTGAATCGTCCTCCCCCCTCCCTTTTGGGAAATGAATTGACCCCAACACCATAAAAGTACTCGGGGCCATATATATTTTCAATTACCTTAAGAAAATTTTTTTAAAAACCTGTCAAATTTCTGAACTTTTACAGCAGTGAAATTTGCCGATTTTCTGAGAATTACCCAGGTATCACCTAATGAAATATTTAAAAAATAATTTTTTTAGATTTTTGTAAATCTTATTTCGATCTTGTTGGCCCTCTAAAAATGATTCTTTTTATGTAAAATCAACTACCAAAAAGATTTTCTTCGAAAAAAAATATAAGTACCTATAATTATATTGAATGGTGAACACAAAATTTTTTTCAAAGAATTGGAATTTAATTTTTTCCAAAAATTTTTAACAAAATGGTCACTACATAGGTACTTTTACCCAATAAGACGATTTTTGGTGATTTTCCATCGTTACCCCTCTTTTTTAAGGGAACGTAAGTAAAAAAATCCCTTCTTTAAGTTACAAAAAAAATAATAATAAAAATCAGTTGGATTGAAAATTTTTTTTTTTTTTGGATCAAAGTGGTCTTAAGATACATATTTTTATCCCAAAAAAATCGCCATAAACGGGTTTTTGGGTAGAAATATGTAAGTAAGTTAAGATCACTTTGATCCAATTTTTCCCGTTTTCAGCTGATTTTTATTATTTTTTTTTCAAAAAACTTTTACAAAAAATGTTTTCTCTGCCCCCTTAAAAACTGGGGCAAAGATGAAAAATCACCAAAAATAGTCTTATTGGGTAAAAGTAGGTACCTATGTAGTGATCATTTTGTTAGAAAATTTTTTTTTAATTCCAATTCCGATTATTTAAATTTTCTTTATTTTCGCAATAAAAGGGGCTCTGCGACACAGCTCAAAATAATATTTTTGAAGAAAAAGGACTTGATTTTACATTGAATGAATTATTTTTAGAGGGGCAACGCGCTTGGCATTTCGAGAAAAATGAACTTATGAACCATCCTGATACGTACATTACATCATATTTTTCAAGGTCTATGAAATATGATAAAACATTTGAAAGTCATGGAAAAATGTGTTTTTTTTAAAGGTAATATTTTAAAATTTTTAATCATCATTAAAAATCAGGTAAGTAAGTAGGCTTAAGTAAGTAAAGAATTTTTTCGTTTGGCAAAGGGCAAAGTCTAACAAAAATACAATTTTTTCGAAGAAATTAAAAATTTCTACTTTTTTTTAAAGATTTGAGAAACGAAGAAAAAAAAAATTAAAAAATAACATAAAAAATCTCATTTGAAAATATATTGTATTTTTAAAATTTCAATAAAATTTTTTATCTGCCTGTCTATGAGATAGACGATTTAAAAATAAAATGACCATGAGAAAAAAATTTTCAAACAAGTCCATACCCAAAAATAAATTTGACGTGTTCGAGGCCAAATTCAAGGGTAGATTATTATGTTACCTTCAAACAGGTCCCAATAAGTTCCTAAAAAAATACTTTGAATTATAGATGGAAATTCACACAAATGCCTACTGCCCACACTACTTCATACCAAAATGAATCGGAAGGTGATTCGAATATTTTCTGAATTCGATCAAAAGTCACACGAAATCCCTCTTATCACATCAAAGCCTCGTATTGGAAATTACCCAGCTTTCTAAAAACCTTATAAATTTTTTCAGTTGATTCGTTTTTCAGGTCGAGCAAATTTCCTTCAGTTTTTTATACGCGGATATTAAAAAAAAAAAACTTTGTCAAAGGCAACTGTTTCCTTCTATATTTTTTCCCCATTACCCTATAAAATTCTTGAGAATTCGCCTCTTCTCCGTTCGCTTTCTATTAAGCTCACGAGAAAAAAATTTACATCGAAAGATTACGTTGTTTTTTTATAAAATAAAAAGCAAACTTCAAAAGAAACTCGTATATACCGCTCTATACGACGTATACCTACGATTCATTTTTTCGCAACGAAATATTTAAACAATATAAAAATCCCTTTTAAACGTTTTGTTGTTTCGCAGCATAAAAATATGATAATGGCGTGTTAGAAAAAAAAAAACAACATCAGCTAGGATCAAAAAACTAAAAAACAGCAATTACGATTAATTTTCTCTCAAAGTTTACGTTATTTTGTGCGGGAGAAAGAAAAAATTGTATTCTAGGTGATCCGGAAAATACCACCTTGATTCGCCCATTTCACTTGGCCCGTCTACTATCGAGAGACGTGACGTGAAAGAAGAAAATTATGATTTTTTTGCCAGACGGTATAAATTCGCGGATAAAAATTATCGCCGAGAGTTTTTTTTTCCCCTCGTACAAGGAGCAAAGAAGAGGAGGGAAAACTAAAAAAAAGTCAGCGGCGTTATTTTATTTCGTTGTAGAGCAGGGAAAACGTATAATAATTTTTTTTGTTCAGGAAACGTGAAAAACCATGGCCATAAAGCTCATTAGTCTACGAACCACTGACTATGGTATCCGTTATATTATCGGCTATACGGTCGTAAGTATAATTAAGGCAGAAGAGGAAAAAAAAAAGAGAAAAAAATCTCAACGTAATAATTGCGCGTATAAAAGTGCTGCTAGTGTAGCCTTGGTAAATGCGAGCTTACAACTTGGAGCCGTCGGAGCTCTGATGGGGACGGGGGTGGTGGTTTTTTAATAGGGAGAGTTTTACGTTTGGCTTTCATAAGATAGTGTAAAAGGAATATAAAGGCGAGAGTAAGTTTAAATAATGGAAGTAGGCGACAGTACTGGTTTTCAAGTTTACTTTTCCTAAGACTGGGAATAGGGTTTGAAATAATTACGAACGAGGGTCCTAGAAACTTATTAGAGGGATAGAAGAAAGGCGAGCAAAGAAAGATGGCGGACACGGATAGTAGGTGGCTGTGGTCAACTACCCTCGTAAATAAGGGTTGCATTCATAACACAGCGAACTGGCTAAGGGTATTAAAGACCGGCAGTGTTGCCTTTATACGTCTCCGGTCTTATATGGAATTGGTTAGATTATTTTAAAAGGGGTTCGCCGCGTATTTCGCATCGCCTCGAAAAGGCCGACAGATTCGCCCATGTAAAAATACCATCTCGAACTAACGCTAACTGCTTCGTAAACTTTCGCAGGGCAAAAAATTAAACATCGAGTCGAATTTGAATTTTACAATCCACTCGATTCGATTTTATTACTCGAAACCGCTTCAATTCATATCGTAATAAATGTTTTAAACGTTTTATGGTCTAAAATACTCTGGATTTTTTCATTCATCGCCGAGTAATAACTCTTTCTAACTTTCGTACGTAATAATTTTGATAACCCAATCGACGACCATTTGGTAAACACTGAGAATAAAAATTGGTAACACTGGATTCATCTGGTAAGTTTAACCACTTATACTGAACCGAGCTGTTCTATGCAGTCAAAAATTAATGAAATACACCGACCACTTTTACTTCAAAAGGTAACTTATACGAGGGTTACAAAATTACGTTTGGTTGGAAGGAACTTATGAATAAGCTAAAAGTTTTTAACTTTCCTCCGACAGAACCTTTCTTATTATAATTAATATGGTTACGTGGAAAAGTTCAATACGAGGGTTCAACTGAAAAAGAACTAAAAAGAATTAAAAACTCGTACTCGTTTTTCCGAATAAATAAGGTAATACGTCGTCGTATTCCTTTTTCCGAAATATTGCTGCTCGTTTATTCGCGATTTTTTTTCTCTCTCTTTCTCAAGTCTGTTTCGTCGTATACTTTTATACCTTCTTTTTTTTTTGCCTTTTTTTTTGACGAAGTAGCAGCAGTCAGCTCGAGTATTTAGAATTTTAGACAGTTCTAGTCACGTGGTATAAAACATTCAGTTTTACCTTTACCAATGGTGAAGATTTTTTTATGCCTTGTTTGTCTCAATTTTGCCACCTCGAGTGTTGAAATATGCAACGTTTGTACACGAGTGTCGAAGAAATTGCATAATCGGTTCCTAATTTGCGAAAAAAGCAACTCCTGCGGTAGCAAATTAGGCAATTTATACGACGTGGATGTTGAAATAGTTGTGGTATGTATTTCGGCGAATGATTACTTCCAAAAGAACACACTGTGTGTATGTTTTTTTTTTCAAATATGATTTCATGAATCCTGATGTCTTGAAAAAGTGGGAATCCAGAATGATTTGACTCCAAAAAATTACTATAAAGAAAATGAGGAGTTTTTTTAATAGAAAAAATTGAGATAAAAAATTAGTTGCAGGTACTTAGCCCCCCCCCCCCCCCCCAAAAAAAAAATAAATAAAAATTCTTTCAAAAAATTGAAGTATATTAATCTGCGAAAAATAAAAAATATTTTGCACCTGCTTCTAAAAATATTGAAAGATGTTTTTCAAAAAAAAAAAATTCAAAGAAAGTCTCTTTTAAAAAATTTGAACATTTTTTTCATCAAAAAAATTGAGAAACTTTTTACCTCTTTTCAACTTTAAAAAGTTGAAAGATATTTTTCATTTCCAGAAAATTAAGTTTTTTTTTTGGAAAAAGTAGCTTGCGCCAAAACACCTCATATAATTTTCATAATCAAAATTAAAATTATTTTAAGGATTATTTCAATCTACATTCTACAATTATTTTTGTTTTGAAACGGTTTTTTATTAGGGCCTTACGCATTATGTGCAGAAATATTGAGATTTTTTTGAGAAGGAGCGGATCTTGAGAAAAAATGACATTTAAAAAATTGAACCGCATTTCATTTTTATTTTTTTTTAATATGTAGGTACGTGCTAGATTACAAATCAATCATCAAAAATCTCACCTATATTATTCTATTGCAAACAATTGAGAAATTATCTTATTCCAAAAAATTGATGGATTGTTCTACACTCCAAAAAAATTGAAAAACGCCCCCCCCCCCCCCGCTCTCAAAAAAGGGACATTTTTATTCCAACAAGAGTTTGCGAAACCTTTTCATTGCAAAAAACTGTGAAATCTTTCTATTTTCTATCGAAAAAAATTGCAAAAAAATGTATTGTAAGAAAAGTGAAATAAATTCAAAAAATTGTACCTAAAATCTAGGTATTTACAAAAAAATAGAATTTTGTTTATTGCGAGAAATTGAGAATCATCCCTTTAAAATTTTTTGAAATATTTTAATAATACCTAGCAAATGATTGAGAATTTTTTTATGGGAGAACGTTGATAAATTTTAAAATGTTATTTTAGAAAAAGAATACATTTTTTTACCCTCCCGAAAAAATTGAGAAATATTTTTATTTCGAAAACCTCAATTTTTTATTAACAAAATTATTATTTTATTGCAAAAAATTGAGGCACTTTCTTACTCTAAAAAAATTTTGAAAACGTTTTATTTCAAAAAGAAAAGTTTTATGCAAATTTCAAACAATTGGAAAATATTTTTACGTATTGCCAAAAACTCTATTTATAGGTATTTCAAAAAGTTGAAATGTTTTTGTTGCGAATAATTGAAAAATATTTTTATTTCAAAAATTTGTAAAATCATTTTATTCAAAAAAAAAAAAAAATCACTGCAAAAATCTCATTTTTATTGCAAAAAATTGTGAAATTTTTTCAAATTTTTTTTTTTAATTAGGTAGGTGGTCTGTACCTATGTACTTTTTATATTTTAAGAATTTTCTAGGACGGCTGTTTGAAATTTTGGATACCGAGCACCCGAGCTTATGCTGAGTTGCTGGTCTTGGGTAGATTTTCTAAATCTGAAAAACGATGTTCCCTAGTTAATGAAATTAAAAAAAGTAATGGATTATGAATGTACTTTGCAGGCCAAGGACTTAAAACATTTTTTGTTACTTTTTTCCTCTCGTTTTTCAAGAGTAATTTTTTCAAAATTTCTGATTTAAAAAAAAATTCTCCAGTTATGGAAATTTTAAGCTGAAAATAAGAAACATTGTCTCAAATTTGAAGAAGGTAGCTTAGTGTCATAAGTTTTAAAATTTATTAGATGATTGCTATATCAAAATTCAAAAATCAATGGTGGTCTGGTTTAGCCAATGACCGTCATAGTACCTACGTACGTTATAGGGTGATGCATAACTTCATTTTTTTTCGAAATATCCAAGGTGGACCCTCCAAAAATTTTTCTTTTGGTGTCGCAGAGTCTCATGTTGAAAAATTATCATAGATTTTTTTTTGCGGGGGGGGGGGGGGGGGGGGGGGGGTAAAATATGTATGTTGAATGAATAACTCTTTATTGTAATATAAAGCATTTGCTTCCTTTACAACGTCTACGTATATAATAATATTACAGTAATGCAGAAAAAGGTATAATAATATTTAAAATAAAAATAATATAACTAGAACAATTACAGAGTATTTTCATTTTCGATGTTCATACTGAATTCATCCACCGAGTAGAATGCTTTCGTTAAAAGCCATTCTTTCAGTAATTTTGTAAATCTTTTCAAAGTTGGGGTATTTTTAATGTCGGTGGGAATATGGTTATAAATTTTTGCGGCCATGAAATCAACACTGGATTGATAAAATTTAGTTTTAAATTGATTACTATAGAGTAGCTGACTATTTCTGGTGTTATAGGTGTGCTGTGGTGTATTCAGTTTAATAGTACTATTTTTAACAGACTGGGCAATCATCAGTATGTATAAGGAAGGCAGGGTCAAGATTTTATTCGAGATGAAAGCATTTTTGCAAGATTCTGTGGATTGCATTCTGTACATAATTCTAAGAGCCTTTTTTTGTAGGATAAAAATACGTTGCATATATTTTGCATTTCCTCCCCAAAATATCAATCCATATGCCAAATTTGATTGAAATAATCCATAATAAGCCATTTCAAGAGTTTCCACGTTTACTACATTTTTCAGTTGCCAAAGAAGATAATTTAGAGCACAAAGTTTTCCCGATAGGTGATCAACTTGTGTTTTCTATCCCAATTCAGACTCGATATGAACTCCTAGGAATTTTACACATGTCACTTTTGTAATGGACAAATTTGCAAGAGGGCAGTGTTGGACTCGTGGGCCAAAATACATCAAATTTGTTTTATTTACATTTATTCTCATATAATTTGCGGTAAACCACATTTCCATAGCGTCGAGGACCTCTTGCACTGATGTATTAGATATTAAGGGGATTAAAGCAGTTGTGTCATCAGCAAATAGTATTATTAGACACCTTAAAATTTTTGGAAGGTCATTCATATAGTATACAAAAAAAGATGGTCCGAGTAAGGAACCCTGCGGTACTCCTTGCGAAATATCCCCCAGCTCAGAAAAGTAAATTTCACCATCATCACCTACTATTTTCACAATTTGAGTTCTTCCTTCAAGGAATGATCTAATCCAGTCCAAAGCCACCCCTCTTATACCATATTTCTCCAATTTTTTTAGCAACAGTTCATGATTTACCATATCAAAAGCTTTTGATAGGTCATAAAAAACGCCAGCCATGTCGATTTTATTATTCAAATTTTCCAAAATTTCATGTATTAGCTGGTATATAGCGCTAGTTGTACTCCTTCTTTTACGGAAGCCATGTTGAGAACTGTGTAATAGATTGTGTTCATCAAAAAATTTCGATATCCTTTTATGGAAAAGTCCTTCAAATACTTTGGAAAAGACAGGTGTGATTGATACTGGTCTATAATTATCGACAACACTCCTATCACCTTTTTTGAAGACTGGTGTAACAACACTTGTTTTTAGTAAATCAAGAAATGCCCCTTCCTGAACAGATTTATTAAACAATTCAGCAAGGGGTTCGGCTATATATGGCGCTGCTAATTTTAAGGTAATTGTATCAAGCCCAAAATAATCTTTGGAGTGAGAATTCTTAAAAGATGAAATAATTCCCATAACTTCTGCCGGTGAAGCAGGGTTGAGGAAAAAAGTGGATTTGTTATCTGTACTTATGTAATGTTAGACCTTTTTGAACCAAAACAATCATTCTCACCGATTTTTATTTTTATTTTTTTCAAAAAACATAGAAATTTTTTTTTTCTTCATGTTCCCTTGAGAACAGGGGAAAAGATGAAAAATCGCCGGAAATGGTGTTGTTGGGTAAAAGTACCTGGGTAGTGACCATTTTTGTTTAAAAAAAAATTGGAAAAAAATTCAATTCCAATTTTATGAAATTTTTTTGCTTTCTCAATAAAAGGGGCTCTGCGACACTACTAAAAATATTTTTTTAAGGAAAGATTTTTCGGGGGTTGATTTTACACCAAAATGAATCGTTTATAGAGAGCTACTCTTGACATTTCGAAAAAAAAATGAAATATATGAACCACTCTAACGTGCCTACATGGTGCCTGTGCAGTTTCAATAACTTTTGTAGTATTTCTTATCCTTTCGGTACAAATTGCATTTTCATTATTAGGTAGGTAGATATTATTACCATCTCAGCAGATTGATACAAACTGTCGTGTATAATATAGTCAAACAAATATACGCTGAGTTGAGATAGATAGCAAGAACTCGATAAATAGGTACACTAGACGCATAAAGCTCGATTCGTCAGTCTATTAATCGAGCTAATAATAATAAATCGCTGATTACAACGACAACGACTACGACAACGGTGTAAGTAATTTAATAGTAAAATTTAATTGAACAACTGTCGGGTCATTTTAGCGGGTACCGATCGTAAATAAGGTTACACGGTTGGAATATTAAGATGACGAAGTGCCTTTCGCTAATGATGGGTAATCAAGGATAAAATTCCGCGATTAAGGGTAGTACGGAAAGGTGGACGAAGTACGGCGCGGGGTTTCCTAGCCTCTTAACTTAGCCCCACTTTCTAATCACCGTTACTCCCGTAATGAGTAGTAATTAAGGAGCACTAAGTTTTAGGACACGTCTGCTAGCCTCCAACAGATGCTTTCGTTTTACTTTGTACTTTGCAACATATCCGTCGCTTTAGCCGATCATTATTTCAGTGTTTGCCAATATATGTTATAATTTTCTCGTGACTCGTGTAAACGTTCGAGGTTCGAGGGTGCAAAAATTACCAAACAACGTTTGGTTTGGTTTATATCAACATGGTACAGGTTCGCGTATAGGGTGCGTAAATCAAATTACCCCCCTGCGCGCGTCAGTTTATTTTAGAACCCCTGTATTATTGGACAATGTAAGCACGTAATATTTACCGTACATCCAAGGTAACATTCCTTAAGGCACGATTCTTGCCGATCTTAATCCTAAAATACAAAACTCGGTGATTTAGTTCTGAAACAAGCTTTAATCTTGAAACTCTTCGGCCAAAGTTTAACTTAGTGCCGACGCTTTTGCCAATAATTCACAACTTAAATAGGTTAATGCTGCATTTAAGGTTTCTCAATTTACCGGCAACAAGGCAACTTTTTACCAAAGACGTTGTCAGTATACCTGTAGGGCTTTTTATCAAACGCCAAAAAATTATCCTCTGTATAAGATGCTTTGTCGAGTAATTAGTTTGAAAGCTTTTGCCGAGCGAACGTTCAACCGGTCGAGGGATTACAGAGGGTGAACATTTTACATACGTTGGTGTTTGAAGGCGAACCCAGAAGTACGTCAAATATCGACAGTATGAATCGATCAATTATCCTCGAAGTGGCTGCAAATTAGTTCAAAATTCAATACATTTTTCAAATAATTTTCATTTTATTTACTTATTATTTTGACTCTAAGTAAAAACTATTTTTTTAATTTTCCACAAAAACCATAAAAAATTTTTTTTTCAAATTTTTCAAAGAAAAATAATAATTTCATTTTCTTTTGTTTTTGTTACGAATTTCGCGAATACGTTAGGTTAAATAAAATTCAGAGGTCGTTTTGACGTGTATATTTTAAAGATATACGAAGAAGTGACGACAACGAAAAACAATTCGTGTCGTTTTAGACGGTATAATTTGTAAGGTTTCTGATACGAAAGGTGGCCACAAATATTCAGCGTTTAACGGCCGAATGTTCGCAACATACCCCCCTCGGATCAGAAACCCTACGACAGGTTATAAATTCGCGTACGAGTATACAAAAATCAGAAAAACGTCGCGGATATCGAAAATTAACTAAACAACACGTACGAAGAAATAAAAATAAAAATAACGCTAACAAAAAATAATAATTTATCAACTCGTACGGTAAAAGGAACGAATAAACGAATTATTAATTAAAGCGGATCAAAATAATTGAGATTTGATCACGAGAATTAATAAAATAATTGAATCGACGATTTAAATGGTTCGAGTTAATCGGTGCTCGAAACCTTTTTTTATTATTACGAAAAAAACGGTTTTTCAAATTAAAATCGCGAATGATATTATAATCAACATCAACGTACGTCAACGGATGAGAAGCGAAGACTTTATTCAAATAACGATTGAAAAATACCGAAGACAAATCGAATTGACGAAGTTCCCAGTCAAAGGACATGGATAAAACTTCAATAACACGAGTAACACTTACACCGGCAATCGACACCAAAATTTCTCCGGTATTGTACAAACTTCGATCTCCTCGTAGCACTACACTTTTGGACCCATTCAACATTAAAATTTCACTCGTATCAATATTCTTTCTAGCGTAGGCATTCAAAAAATAACCATCGTAATTTTCATACAAACTGCCTTTCACAGGTAACTTAACATCTGGAAAGCTCGTAGTAATCTGACAAACGCTCGTCGAAAAATCGCTCATCGCATCGATCCACCTTTTCACATCTCTAATCGCATCGCTCATACTCGAATTATCTACAATCGTACCTAGTTTTAAATCATTCGTAGCTATTAAGTCACTCATACTTTTCTTAGGATCTCTCGTACCTAATTCCAGATTACTCTTACTACCTAACGCGCTCGTATTTCTTATCTCGCTCGTATATGTCGCATTCTTTTCTTCGTTCTCGCTGAAATCTAAGTCGCTCGTACCGGCTGAAACATAGGCCGTACTGCTTAGTAAGGCTTCGTTATTTATCGTGTGCACAACGGCCTGTTTCGTCGCATCTTCGACGGGTGATATCTGATATCGCTCATCGCTGAAAGCTTCGGTTTTCGGTCCTAGTTCATTTACTTGAACTAGGTCCAAAGGCTCGTCGTTTCCGTTTTTATACGAATGAGACGGTTGATTCGTACAACGCGTACTACATTCGTTCGTTTCGAGATTTATGTTTATTATCGGAGGATCGAGTTTGTTAATCGCGTGATCGAAATTACGATTCGAAACTAAATTAAATTTCACCATAAAAATACCATTTTCGAGTACACTAACGTTCGCTATTTCTTCTCGTGTATCACGAGTAATTAATTCGATTTTATCGCTTATTATTAAATCACATCCTTTATTTCGAAGGGTATTTACCGAAAGAAGGTTTTCAGCTAAATCGGGAACGAAAGAAACGTTCGTAAGCTTGAACACAACGCCTAAATTATTTTTAATAAGTATTTCTCCGATGCCTTTACTCTTTAAAATAACGTCTCGCTTCGCTACGAATACGTCTCTGTCACTCGTGGTAGTAAGCTCGAGGCTTTCAAATAACGACGCGTCGTTGACCATATGGTGCGACGCGCCGCTATCGAGAATGAATTCGACGGTATTGTCGTTGGGCCTACTACACGGCGTAGCAGAGACGAGTGCGCGAGAGTACGTATTACAAATATCGGACGTAAAATTAACGACGGAAGATGCCGGTCGTGATCTATCGTTAGAGACGAGTGCTCGCGAGTACGTATTACTGTTATCGGACGAGAAATTAGCCGAAGAAGGTGCTGGCCGCGGTCGATCGTTCGCGTTAACGTTACTGGTACTACGATTAGTATCGGATCGTTGTTTATTTGCTTCGTCTCCGTAGCGGGGGCAGTTCCGGCCGATGTGGCCCTGCACTCCGCAACGATAG
Source organism: Balanococcus diminutus (assembly GCA_959613365.1). NCBI lineage: Eukaryota > Metazoa > Arthropoda > Insecta > Hemiptera > Pseudococcidae > Balanococcus > Balanococcus diminutus. The sequence continues at coordinate 28,775,755 of OY390715.1, read as the reverse complement.
CAATCAAAGTCGGTACGGTTCGAATTTGAATTCGAATTACGCGAATTATTGTTCGAATTATTACGAGTATTATCGTTACGATTTTTAGACCGACAGTTACGTAATGTGTGGCCTTTTTTCTTGCAATAAGTGCAATAATTTTCTTTATCGTGATCGCTCGAATTTGATTTTTCAGCCGCTACGTGTACGACTGATTTATTCGCGATGGGCGCTGACGCGTCGCCTTTAGCTTTAAGATCATCGTCGCCGCAAAGCAGGCTAACGATGATCTTCGGATCTGCTTGCGTTACATGTAAGAGCGCCTCAGCAGACTTTCTGGTGTGCATGTACCTCTCGTTAGCTTTTAAGCCCTCGAGAAGGTACGAGAACTCCTCGGCCTTATTGACGACGACCCTACATGCAACGAGCTTATTTATTAATCCGGTCGCGTGGTCGCAGTATTCGCGTGCTGTTTTAAAATTCTCGATATCCAACATCGAAAGTTGGGTACGAATCGATATAATTAGCGCTTCGTCAACACGAATGTAACGCGCGTCTAATTCTTTTAATAATAAAAACGGATCTTTACGTTCCCGGATAAGTCGGAAAATAGCGTTATCTAAATGATTTACCAATAATTCGTATACTTTTGCCATTTTTTTCTTGTCTCTGGCAGGTCGTTGAGCAAGCGGAATCGTTTTGTCTACCTCTATCGCGTCGTCGAGGTCTTTCGAGGAGATCAACACCTCCATTCTACGTCGCCACGTCTCATAATCGGTACCTCGAAAGATGAGATGCTGGGGAGTCGTCGTGTTCGTATTATCGGACATATCGGAACCGGAAGAATCGTCGTTGGTATCGTGATCGTCGTCGTGGTTCGTCGAAGCGTCTACAAAATCGGCTTCGGAATCGTTCGTCGTATCGTGCGGACCGGACTCGGAAATAATGGGTTCGGAATTCGGTACAGGTTCTATGATCGGCACAGAAATACCTGTTTCGTTCGTCGGTTGTTAACCGGATTCGGGCGTCGAAGCGTCGGATTTTTCGGGCGTAAAGTGCAACGCTCGACGTCGCAACTTTCGCTTTTTCGATTTCGAAAGCGATTCGGTGTCGGTATTACCGACGTTACCGACTTTTGAGACTCCGCTGACAGGAGTACTTATCGCGAATTTTTTTTGACTACGAGTCAACATTAACGACTCGTTTCATATTTTTTGAGTAAAAAATATTACGTACCGAACGACATAAATCGTTGACTCGAAAATAAATCGTGGAACCGAAAACGAAATAAAAATCAATAGCGTGCATCGAAAACTACGCATCTGATACCATGTTACGAATTTCGCGAATACGTTAGGTTAAATAAAATTCAGAGGTCGTTTTGACGTGTATATTTTAAAGATATACGAAGAAGTGACGACAACGAAAAACAATTCGTGTCGTTTTAGACGGTATAATTTGTAAGGTTTCTGATACGAAAGGTGGCCACAAATATTCAGCGTTTAACGGCCGAATGTTCGCAACAGTTTTCTTAATTTTTTTATTTAAAAAAAATCATAATTCTATATACCCTCAAAAATGGAAGATGGAAGCCAAACTTTTCCAAGTATAAAATATTTGACAAAATTTGTTTTACAATTTTTTGGAATAAAAGTATATATTTTACAATTTGTTTGGGAAAGATATAAACTTTCGCAAACAAAAATTCTCCAATTTTTTGGAATCTTTTTTTTTTTTTTTTTTTTTAATTTTTTTTTTAATACTCAGACCCAGCGGTAACTCACTTGGGTGACCTCACCAAGGGGAGGTCCAAACCCTAGGAATTCTGGAAACTTTTTAATATTTTACACGAAGATGATATCTATCTACTTATTTATAGAAATTTTTCTTTCAATTTTTTCAATAACAGAAATTTACAATTTTTCAAAATTATTTATTTCCTGATTTATTTATTTTTTTAATGAAATTGAAATTAAATATTTTTCTTTTTTGTACCTAATGATGCATTTCTTATTATTAGGCCTATTATTTTTTTGGAACGAATAATAATTTCTTCATTTTTTGCAATGAAAAAAGAAATTCTTGTAGGTAAATAAAAAAATTAATTTTTTTGGAATAGAAATACGTAGTACATACATACCTTTCAAAATTTTCAATTTCTTGCAATCAAAAATTTTTAAAATTTTTTGCAATGAAAATTTTTACAACTTTACGGATTGATATTACGTATATAGCTGTTTTTTTTTATCATTTTCTTCACAATTTTTTTCAACAGAAAGATTTCTTAATTTTTTGCAATAAATAGGTTTCACAAATTTGTTGGAATAAAAATATTTCCCTATTTTTGGAATAAAACGTTTTTTAATTTTTTTGGAGTAAGCATAGGTTAATCTATGGAGTAAGTATAAAAATCCATCCATTTTGTGGAATAAGATAATTTCTCAATTAATGTTTGAAAAATATGTAAAATAATATACCTGTGACATTTAAAAACAATTAGGATAAATAAATGAGATTTCTGCCATGAAAATTATTTGCAATTTTTTGGAATTACAATGTTTTTTGATTTTTTTTTACAATTTTTTTGAGTAAAAGTATTTCCCATTTTTTGGGAGGGGAAGAGTTCTCATTTTCTTGCAGTAATAAATTTCATCAATTTTCAGAAATAAAAATATTTCACATTTTTTTGCAACAAAAAAAATCCTCTATTTTTCGGAATCTAGAAAGTTTTCGATTTGTTGCTTCATTTCTTTTTAATTTAAGTAGGTATCTGGTTTTTTTTTTCAATGAAAAATTTTCCTGTTAAAAATAAATAATATTTCTCTTTTTTAGTGATTTTTTTTTTTTAAACAAATAAAATTTCTTCATTTTTTGCAATAAAAAAAAGATTCGTGCAAAAATAAATACATTTTTTTGGAATAGAAGTATTTCACAATTTTCGCCACCCCCGAGGAGAGGAGGGGTAATTTTCCAATTCTTTGCAATAAATCTATATTCACATTTTTTTTAGTGGAAAAATTTAAATTTTTTGCAATAAAAAATTCCTTAAAATTTTTGCAATGAATATTATCACAAGTTCTCGAACTTATATGTTTCCCGATTTCACAATTTTTTGCAAAAAAAAATTATTTTTTATTTTTTTTTATTTTGTAGAATTTTTTTCTTTTTCTTTTTTTTTTAGTAAAAGAGATTTCAAATTATTCGAAATTATTTATTTCCTTTTTTTTTCAATGAAAAATTTTTCAGTTACCTAATAATTAGGGCCCGGATTTTTATGCGCTTAAAGTAGCAAAATAAGCGCTTATGTCAAGCGGTTAAAATATGAAAAATAAGCATAAATATGCCCTATAAAACCAAAAAAAGCAAAAATAAGTGCTTTAAAAATATACCATCATGGGTATCAAAATGCAGGTATTTTAAAATCGCTTTCAAAAAACCTATCAAATCGTATATATGTAGAAACTCCCGTATAAAAAAAAACTAATGGTTACCATAAAATACCATTGGTAACCAATAGTAAACATTACAATTTTAATGGTGATTAATAGTAACCATAAGTAGTTTCATGGTTACAATTGAAGATGAATGGTAACCATAAGTAATTTCATGGTTACAATTGAAGATGAATGGTAACCATAAGTATTTTAATGGTTACAATTGAAGATGAATAGTAACCATAAGTAATCTTATGGTTACAATCGAAGATGAATAGTAACCATCAAAATATTTTATGGTTACACTTACAATCACATGGTTACTATTGGTGATTAATAGTAACTATTAGTAACTAATAGTAACTAGCATCTTTTGATACTCGCAGATAACCCTCACTCAAAAAAATTAGTAGTACCTCCATTTAGGAACTAGTAGTTATGGATTAATTACATCGAATTTTTGTTTATATTTCTATTCAACTCTTTTTGTCGTTGAAAAATTCAAATTTTAAAATCGAATTCAACGACCTCCATTTTGATATCAATGTTGTAAATTTTGAAAATTTAAAAATTGACCCCTCCAAGAGGCCGAATTTGTGGTGGTAGGTAAATTTAATAACTTCAAAAATCGAATTCAGCGGCCTTAAAAACATACATTTTGATATTCACGTTGTGAATTTTGAAATTTTCAAAAGTGACCACCCTCATAGAGACTCATTTCGGGGTTGGGGGTAAATTTAAGTTCCATATAATGGAATTCTGCGACCTCGAAAATCTACATTTTGATACCAATGTTGTAAATTTTGAAATTTTCAAAACTGACCTTCCTTCTAGAAGCCCAATTTGGGGTCGGAGATGAATTTAAGTTCGAAAATCTAATTCAGCGACCTCAAAAACCTACATTTCGATACCAATGTTGTAAATTTTGAAATTTTCAAAATTGACCCTCCTTCTAGAAGCCCAATTTGGGGTCGGAGATAAATTTAAGTTTGAAAATCGAATTCAGCGACCTCAAAAACCTACATTTCGATACCAATATTGTGAATTTTGAAATTTTCAAAATTGACTCCCCCTTCTATAGGCCCAATTTGGGGTCGGAGGTAAAATTAAGTTCGATAATCAAATTCAGAGGCTCCGAAAACCGTCATCGAAAAGTAAATCAGTAGAAAGTATACATTTTGAAAAATACTAGTTTAAATTATTACTACAAAAATAATTATACTTTAATATTACAAAATTTAACTAAGTTCAGAGTAGCAAAAAGTGCATAAATAGACTTATAATACCACTGAAATCAACAGTCAGGGTGGTGTAGTGGTTAGAGTGATGGAATGAAAGTGTGATGGTGTATGAGGACATGGATTCGAATCCTACAGATGGCGCAAAATTTTTTCAGCCGAATTTTTTTTGGGGGGTTTGGTTGCTTTTATTTTGTATTAAGGAGAGCATTTAAACAAGAATCCTAACATTTTACACCCTTTTTAATGCAAAATACATGTTTATTACATGGGGTAGTTTTTTGAAAATCACTAATGGTACTGGTAATAGTAGTGGTGACATTTGCAATTACCACTACTAATGGTGGCGAAAAAACCATTGTTTTTTTTTTTATGGTAACCATTAGTTTTTTTTTATACGGGCTGAAAGAAATATAGAGCAGAAAAACATTAAAACATTTATTTTTTAAATAAATAATGCGAAATTCAATAAATTTTGAACGCGTTGAGATTTCACAATCGAAATCTATTAGACTGAATTAAAATTGAATTATAGTTTGAAAAACGCCTCCACAACTGAAAGTTACTTCAAATTGCAAATTGAAAAAGTAAAAAAAAAAAAATTTTAAATACAAAAAATTGTATTTAAAATTTTTTTTTTTGGTCAGGTTTTTCAGTTTTTTCAAAAAAAGCGCTGAAAACTAAAAAAAAAACGCAAAATATGCGGGTTTTTGACGTTTTTTGGCAAAAATAAGCGTTTTTATTTATACCTAAAATAAGCAAAAATAAGCACTTAAAAATTTCACCATTCGTCTCAGAATTGCATGAAACGTAAAGAAAATTGTGATATGCCCTATCTAGTGCAGCAGGAAAAAATAAGCAATATCATACAAATCCGGGCTCTACTAATAATAAATATTTATTTTTTTAATGATTTTTTTTAATTTTTTTATTTGGAACATATAAAATATCTTCATTTTTTGCAATAAAAAAAAAGATTCGTGCAAAAATAAATACTTACATTTTTTTGGAATAGAAGTATTTTTCGTCCCCGGGAGGGGGTAATTTTCCAATTCCTTGCAATAAATCTATTTCACATTTTTTTAGTGGAAAAATTTCAAAATTCCTTAAAATTTTTGCAGTGAATATTATCACGATTTTTCGAACTTATGTTTCTCGATTTCACAATTTTTCCAAAAAAAAAATTTCTCCATTTTTGTTATAGAGATTATACTTCAATAAAAAAAGATATACAACTTTTTGGAATTGAAATGACGATTCTTATTCTGTTTTTTGTTATTTTTACAGATTTGGTTTTTGACACACCCAACAAGCTAACGAGCACAGCTTAGTGGTGATTTCTTTGTCCGAGTATCTACAATGGTCATTCAGCATTCCAGTTTAAATACAATGTCGACAATTTTATTCACCATACGTAATACTTGGTAAAATATAAGAACTTTGTACCTGCTTCTGAAAAAATTATAAAATACAAAATAATTAATTTCTGATTTACATTTACACTGTATCTGCGAAGTTCTTTGAATTCACGAAAATCCAGTCTAAGATCATTGGAATATTTCATAGTCGACGAATTACACAGTTTTTGAATCATCCTATATGTTGAATTAACTGAACAGGTGATCCGGTAGTAGAATAGTTGCCGAATTACCTGATACAAGGCGAATGAAAGGACGACAAGCGAATAAACATTGTGAAGCCCCAGCCACGAGCACCGGTTTTTACGAGAACGTAAGTAGAAGGGGTTCCCCCTTTTTTAAAGTGAACACGAATGTTCAAATCCAGGTACACGAATGATTGCCGATTTACCTGTATGAAGGCGTGAAAGGCGAGGGAAGATGTTTGACAGGGCAGGGGTTTTAAACGATGTTAATAGTATTGCATATACCTGGAAACGTCTCGGCGGTTCCTCGATGGTGGAGTAAGGCAATTTGAGAGCGATGAAGATGATCACAGCTAGATGAAGTGGATGGAAAATATACTCTTATAGGTAGGTACTCGTATTAAGAAGAAATTAATACATGAAGTAGAGGCTTTTGGCATTGCCGGCATGGCCGGAGCATATAGAGGCATAAATCAAAACACACACACAAAAACGGGTTAATATTTGAGGAGCAAACTGTTATCTTAACAACTATATATGTGTATTCGACTGATAAATACAGTTGGCTGGACGAATTTAATGGGTTCATGGTATTTTATCTTCTATGTGAACGAGTAAACTGTAATCAGAAAGAGAGACGGAAAGATAACGAAGCGAGAGAACTTATTTTAGAAGAGAATATCGCCTGCCATGTTTCTTCGCTAGGCCGGAAACTTTTGGAGAAATTTTGGGGGAAAGGGTGCCGGAGACCGCAATCAGGAGACTTCGGAAAACTAACACAACTTGGGTTTTCGCAGCATCGGAATGGAGTACGGCGTCGAATGCCGAATAAGATACGGCGGCATGGCAAGAAGTTTATCTCTCATTGAAAGTAGGTATTAAGCTTTAAAGTCAACCGAACCTAATCACAGAATTAGCGGCAGTTACTTTCAAGAACTACGATGCTTTTCTTTAACTTAATCATTAATGATTAGAATAAATACTACGACTTTCTGTGCGAGCGAGTTACTCTGCCACTGCCTGCGCGATTATCAACTTTTATACAAAAATTAACCCTCTCTTTGGGTAGATCCTCTGGACGCCATTTTGTTCGCCTCTCTCGGCATCGGTAGCTTCTTTTTCAGGTCAGTACCGAATGCATACACCGAAGCCAAAACCGGGCCTAATATACGCGGAAACGCAACGAAAACTGATATTTATTGAACGATAAAGAAATTAAATTTACCAGACGAGATACGTTAATTGATGCAAACTGCAGCGGAACTCTGTAACCCTTATATTTAACGAATAACTTCGCTAAAATGTCGGAAATAGCTTGTCGTAGCGCAGAAATTGAAATTTTAATTTATTTATAGATGAGGTTATCGAATAGCGCCATTTCTTACATAATTATTTTATAAATTACACTCTGTATATATATTCAAAGTAAATTTACCATCCAACGTTCAGCTTACCTCACTTTCGCACTTTCGCCATCGCCATCTCTCTCGCTCGCTCGCGTTGCTCTTATTCGTACTGTTGAGCGAAATTACTTTACAATCTATTGCCATACCATGCCATGGCAGCGAATCGAGGGTAGAGATGGTTCAAGTGTGGGATTATCGAATCTTTTTTCATATTGGTTGAGTACAGTATGGTTAAGGATGGAATCTTTAGCTAGACTGTGATCTAAAAAAAAAATAGTATTTTGAGAAATTATTTGAGTATTGTTTGCTGTGGAATTACATTTCGAGGAGTCTGGCGTCTGTTAAACGAAAATTCGAAAAAATTAAATTCCACATCGTACCTAATTTTTTTTTTTACTTTTGAATACTTTGCTACAATTTAAAAAAATCATTCTGCAAGGGATGAAAATTTGGTACTTTTTTTCAAGAGCAGAGAACTGCGAATATTTTTCAAAAATATAAGAAAACTTTTCATTTTCAATCATTAAAAATTTATTAATGATTTATGAAATTATCGAATTGAATTTAAATCCGAGGAAAAGTTGAGGTTTTTAAAACAAACAATTTAAATTATACCATTATTATCATCCAAAAGTAAAGGTACCTAGCCTTATTTCATGATTTACTTTTTATTAAATTTACAAAAATGCATATGCAGGTAGGTACTTTATCTATTCATCAATTCATTCATTCAATCATATTTATTTCCTAAAAGTTTTGCATCGATAAAATTTAATACACAGGTAGGTAAGGAAAATTTTTCAAAAAATTCATCTTTTAAATTCCTTGCATGTTAAGACCGCAACCGCTTATACTGGAAGAAACTCTGAAATCAACGCCATCTATGGGGAATATCCGCAACACAAACCTGTTGGAAGTTTTCACGCAACTCCTTGAATTTTTCTGATAGGCAACTTATTCGTCTCAATGATTAATCATCAGATTATTACATGATTAATCCTACACTGTTGAAATTTCGGGGTTTGGTTTGTAAAAAATTCTTTAATTTTTTTTTTGAAAAAAAAAATCAACTTTCTTGGGATGAAAAATATCTCAATTTTTCTATAGGAAACAATATACTGGGGGAGTACCTCTTATTTTTAGACAAAAGAAATTTCTGTTCTTCTGAAGAAAATAAGTTCTTTTTGGTAGGAGGAGGGGGGAGTGAAAATACTTTTCAGGTAATTTTTTTAAAGAAAGAAATCTCTCATTTTGATACGAAAGATTGTTTTTCTTTTTTTCGAGTAAAAAAATTTCACAACTTTTTGGAGTTAAAATACTTTTGAGTTTTTCACCAAAAAATTGAACTTTGAATTTTTTAGAAAGAAATTTCTAATTTTACCTAATAAAGAAAAAAAATTTTTTTTTTTTTTGATGGTTTATTTAATGTCGCTGTATCAGCTTAGAAAGCTATGTAGCGACGACGAATATACAGCAAAATTACAAAGCTTAGATTAAGTTAATAATATTAATAGATTTTATAAAATTAATTACTTTTGAAAAATTTTCCAAGTTAAATAAGTCGTTTTTAGGTGGATTAATAAAATCTTTGTTTTAAGAGAAAGATAATCTTTTACAAAAAAATAAAATCAATAAAATCACTTAATTCTTTGGAGAAGAAAATTTTCCAACTTTTTTGAAGTAGGTACCTACTTGAAGATTTTTTTTTCAGTAAAAAAGTTCCCAATATTTTTCGAGCAAAAGAATCTTATCTTACAATTTTTGAAGTGAAAATACCTAGTTCTCGGTTAGATTATTGATTTTTTTAAACATCATCATTATTATTGTTATTATTTATTTATTTACTTTTTCTTTATTTCTATTAATTTGTTTTGCTGGAAAATTTGTACTTGATTTGACGATTGTAGAAAGGGTGAAAACCCTAAATTACTAATAAAGGTTTACTTACTTACTTACTTACTGATAATAATGAAGAAAATTTTTTCAGTTTTTTAGGAAAAGGTTTTTTTCTTTATTTTATTTTTTTTTTTGAGTAAAAAAATCTCACAATTTTTTTGATTGAAAATACTTGGTGAATTTTTCTTCAAAAAATTGAACTTTGAATTTTTTAGAAAAAAAATCTTTAATTTAATTTTTTTTAACCTTTACTTTCAGAGAAAGATATTTTTTCAATAGAATAAAATCACTTGATTTTTTGGAGAAGAAAATTTCCCAACTTTTTTAAAACAAAGAATTTTCGTTTTTTTTTTTTTTTTTTTTTTTGGTAAAAAATTTTACAATATTTTTTGAGCAAAAGAATCTCACATCTCACAATCCTTGGAGTGAAAATGCTTTGAAAATTTTTTCTCCAAAAACTGAACTTTTTTAAGAGAAAAAAATCTTATTTCATTTAGTAGGGGGAAAATTCTCATTTTTTGAAAATGAAATTTTGTTATTGCGTGAGAGGGATTCTGCTTTTCAATGAAAAAAATCTCTAAATATATAGTTACGAGTATTTTTTTTGGAAAAGAAAATTTCTCAAATAATGAGAAAAATTTTCAGTTTCTTTGAGTGAAATTTTTTTAAAATTTCTCCAGAGTAGAAAAATTTCTCAATTCTTTTGGGGAGAAAATATTAATTTCTTTGGAATAAAAAAAAAATGTCGATTATTATTTGAAGTCTGTGTAAAAAATCTAAATTTTTCTAAAGCAACATACTACCTACTGAAATGAAAAATTTTTATGGGAAAAAAATTAATATTTTCTTGAGGGAAATATGATAGATACCTACCTATGTATTTTATTTTACGAGAAGAAAATTTTTAATTTTATTTTAGAAAAAAATCTCTCAGTTTAAAAAAAATAAAATAAAATTTATTTCTCCATAACGACACCTTAATTCTCAAACGTTGTATCTACATTTTGAAAATTTTTGTTTGGGACAAACTTGAATTACATTTTTTTCTCGAACCGTTGAACACACTGCGATTTACCATAGCTTACTTAAAAGGTAGATAGAATGAGGTCCCCCTCAATAAACATAAACTGTAGTGTATCCAATGGTTGGGGGAAAAAATGTAATTCAATTTTGTCCCAAAAACGAATTTTCGAAATATAGATACAACGTTTGAGAATTAATGTGTCGATAAATTGAAATTTTCATTTTTCATTGATTTATTTTCTTTTTTTGAATAAGAAATCTTTTATTTTAATGGAGAAAAAAATCTCTGTTATTTTGAAAAAATCTGTTTTCTGAAAAGAAACGAATTCTTTTTTTTTTTTTGGAAAACAACATTCTAAACAAAAAAAATTCTCATCTTTTTTGTAACAAATAAACTTTTTTGAAGTGAAAAGATTTCTTGACTACCTATTTTGGCTGCAAAAATCTATTTTTTTTGGAAAAAAAAAATCATTCTCATTCAATACCGAAAATGTTTTAACCCACCATCAATTAGAGGAAAATTCTAATGAAAACATATTTTCTTATCTAAAGATTTTCCCAAAGCGATTTATTTCTCAAAAAAAATTTCGAAAAATTTTTCGAGGGTCTAATTTTTGAAAATTAGCGATTAGTCTAAGTAAGTACATTCAGAAAAAAAAATTCAATTTCATCCAATTTTAATATAAACTGAAGGTTTGAAATTTCAGAAAAAATTTCCAAAGTAAAATTTTTGAAAATTGATATTTGCAATTGACGTGGTTTTTCAAATTTTTTCAATACTGATGACCAGAATTTAAAAAAAAAATATTACTTATTAGATACTACCTGATTGGCGGATTCCCCTAAGTTTTCATGAAAAAAATTGAATAAAAATGTTGATAGTTTAGGTAGATTTTTTTTAAACCCATGATGAAAAAATTTCATTTAAAAAATTCGAAAAAAATCAGGGAGGTAGAAAAATGGTGGGAATATCTTGTCAAATTTATTCTAAAGCAAAATTCGAAAATTTTTCAAAAATCGAGCTTCTGAGAATTATTTTTGTCAAAATACCTATTACTTCAAACCTAAAAGTGTCATTTTTCGAATTCAGCCAATTTCAATGGAATTTGAATAACGTATAAAAATTTTGGAAATTTTTGAAAATTCAGATTTTCGGAAATTGTTGATTTGTTAAAATATTTACAGCTGGGTAAATTTTCGAATTTAAAATAATTTTTAAAAACTAGAAAAAAAAATCAAAAAATTTATATTTTACTTATATAAGTAGGTATACCTAATTCATGGATTTATCTGAGGTTCGATGAAAAAAAAAATGGAGATAAATTTTGACAGAATTTTAAAAAAATTGGTAAAAAATAATTTAAAATTTTGGAAAAATGTTGGATCGAAAAGTTGTATATGATGCAGATTAATGCGTCTACAAAAATCAATTTCAAGTTGAATTTCCAAAAATCATCAACTCGTCAAGAATAAAATTGAGAGATTTTTCAGAAGGAAGTTCATCTCTGTGGATGACAATTTTATTTTTTTTAAATTTCATCAAAAAAATTCTTTGAAAAAATCCGTGAAGAAAAAAGTTGTTGAAAAATCAAATTTCGTACAATTTTGACGAAAACTGAAGTGAATTTACAAAGAGCGGGGAGGAGGAGGGGGTAGAGGTAACAGGCCAGATAGCACGACTAATAATCATCGAACTCCATCTCAAAAAAAAAAATTATTTATAATACCCTAAAAATAGATAAAACCACTCGACACTCCTTATGACTTTTAATATCGACGTCAACGACTCGATTACAAATCACCTCAACAAAAACATAATAAAAAAAAGAGAAAAAAAGATAATAAATTACCTCAATTACTCATCCTTATTACCATACTCCAATTTCCAACCCTTAGTCACGAACTACATCGTATCTTTGAAAACCCCAACGATTTACAGCGACCTCTACTTACACCGTCACGTTCACCCAATCAGATCGTCTAGTCTACGTGAAAATACACAGATGGCGTCCTCCGTCAAAATCTTCTATGCGACGGGTACTCGCGTATAGCCTTGCAATGAAACCTTAACTTACTTAACAGCGTTATTAGTAGGGCGGTTTACGACTAATAAAACGGTATCTTAAGAGGCTATAATTTTAATAGAATATCCGCGTAATATCGCGCTTTAGCTTTCAAATGCTTATAATAAAAATTTAGCATTTCGGTTTTAATTTTTCCCTTAATGTTTTTGAACTTTGACGTTATCAGTGTTTACGTTATTTATTGCCGCGAATATGTAATCGTACCTGCGAACTGCGATTTTGATCTGTGTACATCTTGATACCGGTGATAATTGCTAAACCGTGGCGGTTTTATGTATTTTTTAATACTTCGCGCGTTTACAGGTCTGATTATTTTATAGAATAAGACGAGATCAATTTTTGAGTAAAATTTCAAATTTTCGGTCAATAACGGTTTATTTTTGAGCCCAAGATGAGATCTTTCAAGCTTTAAGCTCAAATTCTGATCAATTATTCTTTACTCGGAGACTCGAAGTAGGAGTTGAAATTTTTGGAAATCTATAAGGAACAAAAAGTGTTAGACACAATGTCTATCTCAAAAATTGCAGGGGCAAGTGAAAATGAAATTCGGTAGAAATAATTTTTGGCTAGGCATATTAATTGATTTTTTTTGGGCATTTTTAGCCTATTACCTTTTGAAAATGCAGGTGCTGCAAAGTTTTAAACATATAAAAACCCAGTTTTCGATTTTCTAAACTCTGTTTAGTGCCTTAATTTTTTCACATATACCTAAGTAGGTAATTTTCTGTGCTTCTTTCAAAAAATTACAGTGAATCTCAAATAATTTTTTTTGTTCCTTTCGAGAAGTTACACAAGGAGTACTAAACTTATTTATAGACGATATTTTGCCATTTTCACACTTGAAGGAGCATGATCAGTGAAATATAAAAATTAAAAAATTTCTCCAAGGCAATTCACAAAACAAATGTAATTTCTTGAGAGGAGTAAAATAAGTTATATGAAAAATTGATCATCTTTGAAAATTAAGGTGCTACAGAGCTTTGAAAATCTGTGTTTTTTGCGCAAAACCGTCGTATTTTTCAAAGTTTGCAACTCTCTAACATCTTTATTTTCAAAGATGTGCAAATTTCTCGTATAACCTTAATTATTGTTCCTCTCAAGAAATTACACCAATTTTATGCATTTTTAGGTGAGATTTTGCAGTTTTTACGTTTGAAGGGGCTGCGGGGTATGAAAATTTCAAAATTTCCCCAAGACAATTCACAAAACAAATGTAACTTCTTGAGAGGAACAAAATGAGTTATATGAAAAATTGGGCTACCTATCTTTGAAAATAAAGGTATTACAGCGGTTTTTTGCGCATAACTGTCGTATTTTTCAAAGTTTGCAGCTCTGCAGCATCTTCATTTTCAAAGATGTGCAAATTTCTCGTATAACCTTTATTGCTGTTCCTCTCGAAAAGTTATACCAATATTGTGCATTTTTAGACGAGATAATTTTCACGTTCGGAGGGGCAGTAGAATGTAAAAACTTCAAAATTTCTCGAAGGCAGTTCACGAAATAGATGTAACTTCTTGAGAGGAACAAAATAAGTTTTATGAAAAATTGGCCCATCTTTGGAAATTAAGGTGCTACAGAGCTTTGAAAATCGGTGTTTTTGCACAAATACCTAACGTCGTATTTTATAAAGTTTGCAGCTCTGTAGAATCTTCATTATTTCAAAGATGTGCAAATTTCTCGCACAGCCGTTATTGTTCCTTTCAAAAAGCTACACCTGGCTATTGTTTTTTTTTGACGAAATTTTGCTTCCTTTGCGTCTCTGAATAAATTGAAAAAGGCTATAGGTACTTACTTTTAGCAAGAAATAATATTTACTATAACTCCTTCAATTTCAAAAATGGACAACCAAACATGCTTATAACTTTTTTGTGTTTTAAAAATGCTATCCACTACCGTGCACCAGAAAAATATTTGAATGCAGTGTTGCCCTTGCCCAATCAATTTTGCTCGGAAAATAGCTCTGTAGTGTCTTCATTATTTTTCAGAGATAGGCAAAAAGTACCAAGAATAAAAAGAGTTTTCTTTTTCTTACTATTCATAATATTCATATGTCCATCAAAAAAAATTTTTTCAATTTTTTTTTCTGGCTCCTTCAACTTTCAAGGCAAGCACCATATTGTGTATAATTTATACCATTTTTGTTACTTATGAGTTGCCTATTCACCTCGTGGAAGGCTGTACAAATGCTCACAAATAAACCACAACGTACGATAAAATCAAATACATTTATTCTTCAATTTATATAATCATTTACTCATAATATTATCAGACTAGCCCCGAATAAAATAAAATACATAAATAGCGTGGGAAACAACGAAATAACGAAGCAGAAAAAAAAGAAAGAAGAAAAAAATAAAAACAAAATAACGTACAATTTTTTTCATCTAAAACAAACTCAATAATAATAAATAGTAATAACATTAACACGTAAATTTAAAACCTAAATAGGTCTATGATATAATTTATTACCATTGTAACGTAAAACGCGCGAGAACAGAGTACAAACTCTATAAATTTAACCTTTCGTTAATTATTTACAAATAGACACAGGTACAATTGCGGCAACAAAAAAAATAATAAAAATAGAAAAAAAAACATACTAATTGAACACGATTACAAAAACAAAATGAAAAAAGGAAAAAAAGCGCCAAACAAATTAGTTTCGAAAAAGTTCGGAATGTCGCATGGAATAATCGATTGTGGAAATATATACAGCGTCATTATCTCTATTCAGTTTCTCGTATTTTTTTTTTCGATATGTCGGAAAAATATATAAGAATAAAAGGTAAAACAAACAAAGAGGAAAACTAACACAAGAAAAAACAACAAAAAAATATTTTCAAAAAGACAAAAAAAAATAACTAATAATGCGTAACTACTTCGCAATAAAGTAGACATTTTTTTAATACTTTTAAATACATTTATACTAAAACGAGGGAAACACGCAAAATCGATCACAATTTACAATTTTATACAATTACTTATGTAATATTCGTACACTTCGTAATAGGTAAAATAAAACGAATACATTTTCGATAAAATTTCATATTTTTTTTTTTTGGAATGTAACACTTTTGCCTTATTTAAGGATAAAAAAAAAATCATCAAAATATTTTAACAAATCATATTTCTCATCAGTTTTCATCAATTTATAGTCAATACATTGTACGTTTTTGGGAAAATTTTCAAAAGGTAAAATACTTATTACACGTGGTAAATTGCGAAACACGAGAAAGCGAATTTTTTCATCCACTTGCCCCTATTTCGTTGCAGCTGCCTTGTGAAAAATTTCAAAAGGTGGCCATACCACTTGAAAAAAGAATAAAATAAAACGTACAATTAGAAACTATAAGTAAGTTACAATCTTACACAAATATGAGCACATCTTAGATAAGTTAGGTACTGAGAGACTTCCTCGACAGAATTAATGGTATAGGTAAAAATAAGGGGGAAATGAATAGGGCAGAGGGTGGGAATGGAGGAGGAGGAATAACGTATCATATACTAAAATAAATTGAGATACACACGCACACAAAAGTTGACAAAATTAAACAAAACGACGTATCGAAAGGAAAAGAAGAAAAAGGGAAGAAAAAAACTGAAAAAAAGGAGAGAAAATTACGTAAAATAAAAATAAATACGACGACGAACGAGGAGACGACGATAACGACGAAGATGAAAAACAAAAGACGACGAAATAAAAACGTATTTACGAACGTCAGTAAATATGTAGGATAATAAGTACAACACATTTATTATTAAATTAAAATACGTAACGTAATATAAGACGAGGATGCGGAGTAGGAGGAATTAGAATTGAAAAGGAAGAAGGGAATGATGAAATTATCTAACTTTTATATACAGGTACATGATATTTGCGTTTGCAGCAGAGTATACGAACATATTGGGGAGGTACCAAAAAATTCAGTGACTGAGGCCTTTTATTGATGTGTCGATGCGTTTAGTAAATACTTTGTAAAGGCAACATCGGCCGGTATCCTCCCCAAGGGTAGAGTCAAGTGTTGTCTTTGGACGACGATATGCTGGAGTCGTCGTCGCACTTAATCAGCATGGATGGCATCAGAGGTCCGTTGTCTTTGATATTCTGGCTGACGACGCATTTGCGCATGTGTTTTTCTAATGTGGACGGCACGGAGAAGGGCATTTCGCAGAATCTACAACGGTAGACGTCTTTGCCCATGCGACCGTGGGTTTTCATGTGCCTGGTAAGCTTTGAACTTTGGGCACACGCGTAGGAACATAATTCGCATTTATAGGGCTTCTCGCCGGTATGAGATCGTCTGTGAACCGTAAGGTTGCTACAGTTTTTGAATACTTTGCCGCAGTATTCGCACGTGTCGTTGCGTCGACTTTCCTTCTTCATATGCTGATTGGGAAGCCGGAGGTTCATGGCGGCTGCCGCGGCTGCAGCCAGCGAAGAATTATGCGATTTGTGGTGATTACTGTGACGGTGGTTTTCGGAATTCGATTTGGAACGTGGCTTGTACATATCCAAAGGAACGTCGTTACGACCGAAGATATCACGCTGGTGGGCGGCTGCCAATCCTGGTAGCCAGAGACCTGGGTAGATGCCGTCGGCTTCTGGGGGTAAATTGCCTCGGCCTAGGAGTGGATTGTGACGTCCATCCATGTCGAGCTTCATTCGTTTACTGGTAGCCACATCGAGCAGGTTTTCGAAAGGCATGCCGGTACCGAAGAAACCGTGAGAAGCACCTATAATGTCCAGAGGAGGTTGACTAGCCATTAGATTGGCGGCGAAATCTTCTTTCAGTTTGATGGCTGCTGAAGATTTCATCTTCATGCCATTTTCGAATATTGGAGTTGGTATTTTATTGACGTTGTTGTTGTCGGGGGCTACTGGCTCGAGCATCGCGTCGTCTTTTTTCCTGATATGCGGATTATGGCTGGACTCTTGGAGAGCCTGTTTGTACGCTTCGCTGTACAACTGATTACTACTTAATCCGAATTTATCCATGAGTTCGCTGACTAGCGATGCAGAGGAAAATTTATCCGATGGAGTCTTATCGAGAGGCGTCTGAGACGGCGTAGGTCTAGGCGATTGCATAGACTTGCTGTTTTCCTCGGCGTTGTTGGGCGGTGTAGACGAGGTCGACTTGGTCGTCAAGTCTTCTGGTGCGTCGCCGTCGTCGTCTTCGTCGCCTTCCTCGTCCAACTCCATGTCTTCTTCTTCGTCTTCCTCGTCGTCGTCGTCTTCTTCCTCGTCGTCAATCTCTTCCTCTTCTTCTTCGCCTGCCTCCTCATCGTCGTCTATTCTCTCATCGTCGTCTATTCTCTCATCGTCTGATCCGTCGTTAGAAATTTGCTCCGGTGTCGAAGTTGTACTGCCATCTCCGTTGGTCGATGTGACTCCAGCTTCGCCACCGGTCAGCCCGTTTCCCCGGACCGATTTCTTGTGAACTTTCATGTGTCGTTTGAGTTTGGAACTCTGGGTGCAGGCGTGGTCGCATATCGTACATTTGTATGGTTTTTCGCGCGTATGGGTGCGCCTGTGTACGACCAAATTACTCTGGAATTTGAACTTTTTACCGCAATATTCGCATTTGTATTTCAGCTCGTGGTCGGCAACGGCCATCGAGGCATTCAGATGTTTCTCCTGATTGACGGAGAAGTCGGCGGGTTTCTCGTCGTTGGACGCATGATCCGATTTGGCCGCGTTTGAAGACAAATCCAACGAATCGTTGGCCGAATTATCGGTGGATGAAGATCGGCTTGGAGGTAACGGCTGCGAATTACCAGGGCTGGTAAAAGGTGGCGTGAGCTTTCGGGGTGACAGCGAATTGGGCCCATTCGCTACTCCCGGACTAGTGGTGCCAGCCAATTGGCGTAATCGTTGCGAGTAAAAGTCAAGCTGCGGTTCTAACGGTAATGATAACGAAGGTGGCGGTGGAATCATGGATCGTGGTGCGTTCGTATGCATACTATTACTAGGTGGCCGTTCGACCGGTGGGTAAGGCGAATGCGGAGGCGGGATTCCGGCCGCGGCGCTCGCAGCCACCGCAGCGGCCGCAGCTGCTAGGTTCATACTGTGATGTGAATTCAAACGAAATTGCTCCGATACGATCTGCTCCATGCGGAAATGATTATCCTGATGACTAGAAGATGGTCTAGCAAATACCGGCGAGTTGGCTCCGGTACCGCCGCCGTGGAGTCCGCCCAACGAGCTGGGAAACTGATGATGACGCGTTGGGTCGCTCAAAGGTAATCGTAGCAGGCCTCCGACGCCGAATGGATTACGAGGATCGACCATCGAAGTCGAGGTCGGCGGCAGTAAAGGTAATCGCGACGATATTGAAGCTGGAGGTAATGGTAACGAAGATGCTGCCAATGAACCGACGCTGCTACCGGCGCCGCCGCCGTTGCCCAATACGCCCACGCCACCGCCGCTCGAAGAATTTCCCGAACAGTTGGACGACGACGAGGCTGAGAATCGCGAACACGATGACGACGAGGAGTGATTATTCGTATTCTTGGGCGGCGGCGCGCAATTCGTCGCCAATGGACTGGAACTCGTCGATGACGAGGATTCCAGATAGATTTTTATACCGTGGCTGCTCTGACAGTGCTGGACTAGCCGCCACGCCGAATGCAGTCTCTGTTTGCACGTTGAACATATATAGTAACTTGGTTCTGCAACAGAAAAGAACGAAAAAACCATAATTAGTGTCGGTGTCGATACAATGAAAATTCAGGGAAGGGGGAGGGGGTAAATATAAAATAAACAAGCTTAGGTAAATACTTTTTCGATTAAAAAAAATTAAATATTTGATCACACTCTCAGGTATCCCTAATTTTTTCAGGTAGTTTTTTCAAGAAGAAAATTCTTCTAAAAAACGAAAAAAAAATTTATAGGTGCTAGGTACTCAGAACATTTCCCCAACAGGTATCAAAAATTCAAAATAAAGCTGTTGTTGTTGTTGTTGTTATTTATAAATTTTTTGCAGTTCAGTTATCCAGCAGTATTTTTTTAGGAGAGAATTTTTTTTCCAAAATTTTTGTATGAAATAATTTTTTAATAAGGATTTTTTTAATGAAAGGATTTTTTCAAACAAGGATTTTTGTTTGAAGATTTTCTCAGAAAATAATTTTTTTTTAATATGAGTTTTTTGAATATTTTTAAACGAAAAGATTTTTTGGAGATTTTTACATAATTGAATTCTCATGGTAATTTTTACGAAGATTTTTGATTTTTTAAACCAGAAGAATTCTTTGCTTGAAGACTTTCACCTGAGGGATTTTTCATGCGGATTTTTATTATGAGACGACTTTTGAATTTTTTTGGACAAGAAAACATTTTTGTTTGAAGATTTTGCATGCGATTTCACGTAGATTTTTTTCAACTAATATTTTTCAATTTTTTAGACTGGAAGAATTTTTTTGAAAATTTTTACATAAGGGAATTTTCAAGAGGATTTTTCGTACGAAAATTTTTTACTTTTCTAGAAGAGAATAGGTATACTAATTTTTTCCTTTTTTTCACGATTTTTCCAGGAATGAAATTTCATAAAAAAAATTTATGAGGAGATTTTTGAATTATTCAGTTTTTTTTTTAAAAATTTTTTGAATGAAAGAAATTTCTGGAAAAACAAATAGGTAATACTGATTTATTTTTCAAATGATTTTTTTTTAATGATTATTTTCATGAGAAGATTGAATTTTCAAAAAAGTGAGCTATAGATGAGAATAATTTTCTTATTAGGCATTCCAGGATTTTTCTATTTCACCCTATCAATTCGATAAACCCTCAAACTCCATTTTGGAACACCATAGAAATCAGAATCCATCCTAAAACCTCGATCCCGAGCACAGCTGTAATTAACATTTGACACGCTGGAGAAAATAGTTTAATCGCGAAGGCCATGGCCACCCAGCCACCCTCATATATCTGACCCTTTCGTCGGTCTTATGGCCAGGTCCAACGATATAATAAAAGATCGATTTAGGTATCAAACCTTTTTCGCTGCGGACCGCTACATCGACCATTAATAATTCCAAAAAGATACCCAGCTAAATGAAAAGAATCGAACACGATACCGTTACCCATTTGCACAGATTTTTAGTTTACCTATCAAATAGTCGACTAGGCACATATCTGTGCGTTTAAATTCAGTCTTAAAAATAAGATTAACAAGATGACAATGCGGAAAAGTATATAGTACTCCATCTTCGGCAGCTAGAAAAAAAAATTAATCACGCCGTCTCGCCGCACCTTGCGCCTTATGCCTTGTTTCCTTATAATAATCGCGAATGCAATCTTTTTCTCTTTTCATACACTGGATTCGTGATGATGAAGGTAAAAATTACTGTACCGGCGCTGGTACGGGCAGGGGTGCGGGCGAAATCAACCCTAACATATTTTTTAAAAAATGGTCACAATCGTGTGCCACACAGATAACAATAGGTTAAGTTATAAGACAGCGGCAGGGTGTGTCCGTAATCAGACAATGATATTACGGTTCGGTAAACATACGGTAATAATAGTTGACTGCATCTTGGCTATAGTTTTTTCCAACAGGCCGTTTTATTGTCGCACGCTTCTTTCTGTCAAACAATACGTCATTGGAAAATCATATTCCGAGCTAAGATTGCCTCAACGGCGCAAAAAAATCTCCAGTTCAGCGCCCGTTAATCACGAGACCGTGATCAAGTACACACTACTCCCCTTCTTGGATCTTTTTTTTGATAACGAAACGCGATACCTCGATGTAGTATTTACCAAATTAAAAAAAAAACTGCCAACCAGCCCACGACACTTACATAGTCGAACAATTACGCGAATATTTCTTGCATGAAAAAAAATATGAGTAATGGCTCCGGTGCCAGGCATCATTGTCGAGAGATCGCCACTTTTATCCGTCACCGTGTATATTGAAGTGCCTTCAGCTGGTCCAGACTCTTGGCTAAACAAAAAAGCTCGTTTTACTCGATCGTATTGTTTCAGGGCCACTATTTAACGGCGACCTGTCCAGTGACCCTTTCATACTCCGGGGGTTTTTCTTCTGCAGGCCATACAAAAATAACCAATAGGCCTACGTACGCGTTTGCATATATAGGTTTATTGTCGCATAGAGGATATAGCTCAGACATACACAAAAAGCACCACTGAACGTAATCAAGATTTTACGATTCTTTCAACCCTCGTCGTAATTAACGGATTCTTTTCTCGTGGCCTTTTTTGTCTCCTCTCTCGGTCGGATTTTTATTATTTTTCAAATCGTAGGAGGCATACTATGTGTCTTCTGCATGGTCTATATATATATATACGATTTGGTCTTTCTTCCTCTTGTTGAAAATGAATTTAAAAAAAACGCCTCATCGCGTAATATAATCCATCGTTGTCGCGAATCACACTCGTATGAAATTTAAAATACAAAAAAACCGCTACAGCGGAATTATACTGTAACATACTGTAAATCGCCCTTTATTTTTCAGCCCTTCATTCCTTTTTTTTATATATTTTTCGCCAACGGTGCCAATACACGGACGGTGACACTTCACGCCTTATATAGGCGAGATTTTTCAATAGTTTATGTAATTTTACAACTCGTCGTGTACAAATTTACACATATTTGTGATTTAGCGATGCAGAAGGAGAGAAACAAGAGTGCTAATATGTATTACGTAGCATATACGAACTATATAATACGTACGTATACGATCGAACGGTCTACGAGAGCTTGTTTTATCCCTATGGGTTTCGTTATTATACCAAGGGATGGATGATTTACTTGGTTAAAAATACCGCAAATAGGAAATATCCGTTTATTAAAGCGTTCATGGCTTAGATAAGCGTGTAAGTGAAGTAGAAAGGGGTGATACTTGGACAGGTAATCGAATGGAAACGATGCATGAAGCCTTTTGTCCGGCAGTGGTAGCATCAGGAGTGACTAGGGTTTTTTTTTGGTGGGATAATTCTTGGTTTTTTTTTTTAGTGCTGTTTGCGAGTAGTGTCCGAGAATCATTAGGGTAGTGTGGTACAGATTGTTAAAAAATGGTAAAAAAAATGGTTTAGAAAATTTTTCCTTTGAAAATCCGGTTTGATTTTTGGAGCAGAAATATTCTGAAACACTTTCTGAAATATTAAGATCGTGATCTAATCGTATGCTTGATCTGATCTGGTTAAAAATTTCGCGATCTGCCATCTCTGAGCTATAATTTTTCAATATTAATTTATATAAATTTTTAATTTTTATTAATTATAATAAAAATATTTAATTAATTTATTTTATCTAATCTTAATACCAAAAGAATAAAAATTAAATTATTTATTTTTTTAATTAATTTTTTATATATTTCTATTTTAATAAAATTATAAATTTAATTTTTTATTCTAATTTTCTAATTACTCATTAAATTAAAATTATTAAATACATTTTCCAATATTCATGGAAATTGAAAAATTTGTTTATTTATCGAAATGATTGTTCTAATGTTAATTTTATGAAAATTGAAAATTTCATTGATTATTGATTATTCGATATCGAGAAACTACTCGAAATAATCACAATTAAAAAATTCATTAATTTATCAAAATCAAAAAATTATTTGATTTTGTACAAATTCATGAAAATTGAAAGATTTAAATAGAAAAATTATTTGATAAATCGAAATCGAAATATAAATTATTGGTCAATATTAAAAAATTCACTGATTTTAAATGAAATCAAAAAAATGATCATTTTTGTGCAAATTTCATGGAAATTGAAAATGTTTATTAATTTTCCAAATCGAAAAATTACTCAAATTAACAAAATTTAAAAATTCCAGTGATAGACCGTACTCTTAATTGAGAAATTATTTGTATCATCAATATCGAAAAATGATTCGATTTCATATAGGTTCATGAAAACTGAAAAATTCAATGACTAATCAAAATCGAAAAATTACTCCATTTTGTGACTAACGTCTAGTTTGATAGTTTTGTTTACATTCATGGGGTGCAACTTCGATGAATTTTTACCAAGTCCAGTGCTACATAATACTTTATATCCAAAATTGGAGAGGAGGGAGGGGTCCAATCGCAATTTTTGTGATAACCAAAAGTATTAGCGAAACTTCAAGCTACAACTTTTTTTTGAAAACTTTTTCAATTGAGCCCCTCTCTCTCCACGTATTTTGCATAACACTCCCAAAATACTAATTAAAAATTGAAGGGGAAGGGGAAATGGGTCCAATTGAAAAAATTTTGCAACAAACTTGTAGCTCAAAGTTTTAGGAAAAATAATTTTGGCCATGACAAAAATTGCGATTGGACCCCTCCCTTCCCTCCAATTTTGGATAATCCAACTCATTCAAATACATTATTGAAAACAGGGGGAGGGTAAGGAGCCAGATTGAAAAAATTTTCAAACAAAAGTTGTAGCTTGAAGTACTAGGAATAATTTTGGTGATAACAAAAATTTCAATCGGATCCCTCCCTCCCCACCAATTTTGGATAATCCAACTCCTTCAAATACATTTTTAAAAACAGGGGGGAGGTAAGGGCCCCGATTGAAAAAATTTTCAAACAAAAGTTGTAGCTTGAAGTTGTACAAATACTTTTAGTTATTACAAAAATTTCGATTAGACCCCTTCCTCCCTTCCAATTTTGACTATAAAGTATTATGTAGCACTGGACTTGGTAAAAATTTATCGAAGTTGCACCCCATGAATGTAAACAAAACTATCAAACTAGACGTTGGTCATTTTGTGCAAAACCAAGGAAATCGAAAAGTTCATTGATTTATCAAAATCAAAAAATTAGTCATTTTTGTGCAAATTCGTAAAAACTGGAAAATTCCATTAAAATTCAAAATCGAAAAATTTTTCACACTACTAAAATCAAAAAATTATTATTCAAACTAACAAAATCGAAAAATAATTTGATTTTATTCCAATTCGTGGAAATTGAGAAATTCGTCGATTTATCTGCCTAAATCAAAAATCATTTCATTTTGAATCAATTTTTAGAAATCGAAAAATTGATTGCTTTGTACGGATTCATTATTTTCATTGATTATTCGAAACCGAATATTTAATTAATTCCATACAAATTCGTGGAAATTGAAAAATTTCATTGATATTCGTAATTATTGAAAAACTATTCAAACCATAGAAATCAAAAAATTGATCGATTTCGTGTACATTCATCAAGTTGAAAATTTTCTTGATTTATGGAAATCGAAAAATTATTCCATTTTGTACGAATTCGTGAAAATTGAAAAACTGATTGTTTTTGAACAGATTTATGAAAATGAAAATTGAAAAAGTTCATTGATTATTCGAAATCGAAAAATTATTCGACTTCATACAGACTCGTGGGAATTGGGAAAAGTCATGTACGTAGGTATGATTGTTTCTGTGCAGATTCATGGAATTTTAAAAATTCTATAGAATTAAATAACTATTCAAAATCGAAAAATTATCAAAATTTTCGAA
This sequence comes from Balanococcus diminutus, assembly GCA_959613365.1. Taxonomy (NCBI): domain Eukaryota; kingdom Metazoa; phylum Arthropoda; class Insecta; order Hemiptera; family Pseudococcidae; genus Balanococcus; species Balanococcus diminutus. Next base: position 28,750,636 of record OY390715.1, on the reverse strand, counting down.
ATCAAAAAATTCATTGATTTATCAAAATCGAAAATATTGATCAATTAATTGAGGTGGAAAATTTATTCAATTTATGATCTATTTATTAGACTCGAATAGTCCACGAAGTATTTTTAGGAATTTTCTCTTAATCACCTCAAAACATCAAAACACATTGTATGCACTTAATACTTGACGTATGTGTACTATGGACGTTACCTCACCAATATGATTTTCAGTGCTGTTTACTAGCACAGGAGTCAACTTATCGACTTGTTATCGCCACTTAGCACATAGCTTCCTGTTCTTTGAAATAGAAAATAATTTATTAACTATTGTACGATAACCAGACCGAAGGCGAAGGCGAATGCAAACGCGTGTTTTAATTATTAACGAACCGCATAAAACCGAAACACACAGCGCAGGAGGGCTATAAGCACAGGAATCATTTTAGATTGCCGCACAAGTGTTCGTCAAGGTACCGAACAGTATAGTTTTTAGTAAAAAGTTGTCGTTTCTTTTGAAAACAGATGCGTATTCGCGTAGGCATAGGCATAGGCATAGGCAAATGCCCATTTCAGCTCTTACATTACACCGGTTTCCCATTAAAGCGATACGAACACGCATGGTAAATCGAGGGCTCGCCAGACGTGACAAAATCCTGCGGTAGACCAGACAACCCTGTTTGAAAATTAAAAATATCTGCGACTCGGTGCAGTAGGGCTATTGAAATCGAAATACGAAAAAAAAAACGCCAGCTAGCTTCTGCGTAGCAGAGAATTAAGCACGCATATGCGTAACATAAGAAGTCGCTCGTAAGCTGACCGTTTTGAAAAAGACACGCCCTGGTCACCTAAGGAAAAATAGAAAGGAAAGCCACCCCGCTGCATTTGTCGAAGAGCACGAGTCTGTTTTAATAAAAACCTCCTCGTCAGATTGGGCGCGTGTGGAGGAGAGCGAGAAAAAAAAGAGGTGGCACGCATCCCTTTATTAAATTAACATAGGTAAGTGTCTAGTACGTGTAAAGAGTGAAACGGACCCTTAACTTTTTTTCTTCTCCTGTTTCTCGAACCCGAAGAAGGATTTGTAATAAATATAAATAATAGCCGCGTGGTTAGGCGTTGAATATTAAACAGATAGGGACCATGTGTCCGCGTGCCAAACAAGTAACCTTTTTTATTGAAATTTCTTGTCTGTAATATCATCGCAACGCTACCGACATCATTCCTATTTTAATGCTAGTAATTTACTTCGCCTCGGCCGCAGGTTTTTTCAAAAGTGCTAGCGCTTCTTTTGAGCACGAGTGGATCGCCGCAGAACTGTATTTTGGCACCATCGTAAAATTTACCAAGTCCAATACTACGTGCATGCTTCATACTCAAAATTGGAGGGGACGGAGGGGTCCAATCGAAATTTTTATATTAACCAAAATTATTCCCAAGACTTTAAGCTACAACTTTTGTTTGGAAATTTTTTCAATTGGACCACTCCCTTCCCACCAATTTTGCATGACACTTCTAAGATACTACCTATTAAAAATCAGAGCAGTGGGGGAGGAAGGGACCAATTGGAAAAATTTTCAAATAAAAGTTGTAGAGTATGATTCTAAAAACAATTTTGGTTATTATAAAAATTTCGATTGGATCCCTCCTTCTCCTTCGATTTTACATAACATCAGGAAGATACTTTTTAAAAATTGAGCGATGGGTCCAATTGAAAAATTATTCAAACAAAAGTTGTAGATTGAGGTTCTAGAAATAATTTTTGTTATTGCAAAAATTTCGATTGGACCTCCCCTCCCCTATAATTCCACATAATATGACTTAAGATACTTATACATACGTATAGTTATATATATTATTAAAAACTGGTAGGAAGGGAGGGGTCCAATTGAAAAAATTTTCAAACAAAAATTTTAGCTTGAAATCTTAGAAATAATTTTGGTTATTACAAAAATTTCGATTGGGGCCCTTCCTCCCCTTCAATTTTGAAATCAAGTATCCCTAGTATTGGATTTTGTAAAAATGTTACGATGGTCTGCTAAAAAAAAATAGTTCTGCTGCGATCCACTCGTTCTTTTTTTCTTCCCCCACACCCTCCTGTCCATCACTCACGTGCGAAATCATCATCTTTAGCACTGTGAATGACTCGAATAGTCGATCGTGTGAAGTATTAATGGAGTTCAAATTAATCAGCTATGGACATTGGTAACCTTTGACCATCGGTGAAAGGAAGCTATTCTAACAATAAGTTATCAATCATTTAGAAAAGAATTACCTGTTAAGCTGCGGTCATCGGTTAATACGTGAAATCGCTGTCTCGTTCTCGGACAAATTACACGCCAAGTCGGACATTCGAGCCCTCTCTGCCCATACATTCGTACTTTATCACTCTGCGAGTAAATAAACTCCTACGTGAGAGCGTATTTACTCTCAATGACTAAGTGAACTACGCCCATTACGAATTTCAAACAATTCTGTACCGCAGACCATCGATAATAACGAAAGCACGTACGTTAATATTGGTAAAACGATAACTACGAAATTTTCAAACTTTTCCATCAACCCATCTGCTTCGTACGCCGAAGCGTAAATTTTTTTTATAATTTTTATTTCGTATAAAAACTATACCCGAGTAGTAGACCTCAAATGGCCCGTAACTTGAAAAATTATCAAAGTGAAATAAAAATTTTGCAAAAGTAATTTGCAAAAAGCCACACCGAATTGATCGCCGGTTAGAGAGAACTTTCGCTCGGGATTTTTCTGGCCCATGAAGCCGTTAAAAAATGTATATCGTTTCGGCAATCGCCACAAAAGGACATTACCAACGGTCACGTTATTTTCAAGCGGCAATTTCTTCGAACAAGACCAGGTTGCACGGTGTCGTTATGGCTTCGCAACCATCTCAACAAATACGCTCTCTCGACGCCCGCGCTGCCACCGCGTCCATTTCCAACATGTGAAAAGAGACCCCGAACTATTACGACTGTAGAATAGATAATAAGGCTATTTGCAACATCGTCGACGTTTTTTTCTTATTTTTTTTAAACCTTGTTTTTCCAATTTTTTCTTCTTCTTTGCTTTTTCGGACTCGAATCGAGAACCAATTTGGGAAAGTTTTTTTTTTCTTTGAAATTTCTTTTCGATTGTTTTTCATACTTTGGAGGAGATTTTTTGATAGAAAATGATTCAGAAAAATTTCAACGAGGAGAGAAGCTATGAAATTGCAAATATCTTGAGAACTGGTTCACTAAGTTGAAAAGAGCACATAACTTTTTTTGTAGATCTTTTCAAGGGCAATAAAAAAAGGTCATATGCCATTTTTATGCATCTGCTGGATTCGAGATGTTACAGGGGTTTGAAAATTTTTCATAACGAATATCTCTCGAACCAGTTCGTGGATTTAGCTCAAAATCAATTCTGGATAACCCTTGAACTTACATAAAAATTTCTACTCAATTAGAGCTCGAGACTCGTTTTGTCGATGCAATTCGTTAAAACCTGGACCTGAAAATCCAACAATCTACTCTTTTGATGTTCCTATGCAAAATTTTTTCGAGCTGAAAATCCTGAAATCAGCTCGACGAAAAATGCAGCCACTTCGGCCACGTCTACATTATTCCATAATTCCAAGGAAGATAACAAAAGCTCTCGATACTCGACTCGTCTACCAGCGTCCTCGAGTACTGCACAGGGCTGAAAAAGGTGCAGCTTTACATCGGACTATTGTCAATACACGTATAATAAAATCTTTGACAGTAGATAACATACCACGACGTCTTTATTGACGTCAGCAGTCAGCACATAGCGAACCGCTTAAAATAAATAACTCGAACGATACATATTCCACTTTTAAATAGCCTTCTAAGGTACTCAAATTAGATTAATTTTCGCCATTCCAATAAGTCACCGGCTAAAAGAATAAACTCGTTGGGATTATATGCCCCGATCGAGTACCCGCAACAGGGTTTCTTAACTGCTCGACTAAATCTTCTAAAGCTTCTCCTGAATATTACCTCGACCTGATTGAGAATCACTAACTGAGCTAAGGAGAAATTTTCGAGTGCCTTGTTCGCTATATTCGAGTGCCATGTACGTGTTGGGCAAATAAATTGGAATTTTTTCGGCTTAACTCGATGGCAATGACGCAGGTACTTAATGTGGGTCCTGGCTTAAGTTGTGTTATGTCTAATGCGTGTTACTCCTGTGTCTTCTTCTACGCCATTGTTTACTTACTTAGTTTTTAGCTGCAGATTTCATGATATTAATGCTCTAGTCATCTGTTGACAGACGATTATCAAAAGTTGAGTGAAAAAGGTGAATTTTTCGAGTTTTTCTTTTTCCTCGATGGACCAAACTGGTTTTTGAGGGTTGAGCCTGCACAAACTTTTCGAGAGAATTTTTTTCTCAGCTGACTACACTGATTTCAAGCCTTAGAGATCCAATAGAAATAATTTTGAGTCTGGATAAATTTTTCGACAATTTTTTTTTTTTTTCAATTGAACATGCTGATTTTAATTTTTTGATTTGATAGAAATAATGTCGAGCTTGGATACATTTTTCGACAGAAATAATTTTTCTCACTTCACCTCACTGATTTTTAACCTATGAGATCCAGTAGAAATTTTTTTTGAATCTGGATGAATTTTCCTACATTTTTTTTTTCAGTTGACCACTCTAATTTTTGACTTTCAAAATAATTTCAAATCCAACTAAATTTTTATTTCAGATGACAATGCTGATTTTTTAACCTTCAAGAGATTCAATAAAAATAATTTTTGAGTCTGAATAAATTTTCTAACGGAATTTCTATTTTCACAGCTGACCGTACTAATTTCCCTCAGAGATCGAATGGAAAAAAATTTCAACCTGGATTTTTTCGACATTTTTTAAAAGTTGATCACGATGATTTTTAATTTCCGAGATCCAATAGGAAAAATTTTGAACCTGGATTTTTTCACATTTTTTTACAGTTGATCAAGCTGATTTTGACCTCAGATATCCAATAGGAAAAAATTTGAACCTGATGAATTTTTTGACAAAATTTTCACCTTTTTAAAAAATATTTCCGGCCAAATAATTGAAATTCTCGACACCAAAACGACAAAAAGTTCACTTCCCTCCTATAATTTCACCAATCCCACTGTCGATTCTTACGTTGGCAAATTTCATACTTAGAAAAATTACCCGAATGGTGTAACAGGTAAAATTGATAGTTGAATTTAACCTAATTTTACCTCCCTGCTGGCCTTCCTTTCAGCATAATATGTAAATTTTTCACAAAGTTCGTATGATAAAGATGTACCTGTACGTCTCCACAAATTGACGCTGTAGGAGTACAAAGTCGATTGACAATAGAATGATAGATATGGAGATTCAGATGGGTATTACATTAGTCATTTGCGAAGCTCTAGGCGATGATTTTATTATATCGAGATTTGTTCATATTTTCGAGATTATAATTATATCCACGTTAACAAATCGTCAATCGACGATCTAATCATTTACCCAATGGTCGGCTCGATCTCGATCTCGTGATGAAATTTCAAATTGCGGAAAAATTGCAACTGCAACGTATATATGGTGTTGATTTTTATACACAAATAGAAGACAATTGTAGCTAATCGGTGGTGTCATTTGAACGTACCGAGTACAGGGGGGAGTGGAGTACCCGCAAATTATGCAAATCTATTCTTCGAACCGTAACCCAAAGTATTTTCATAACGATTCGATACGGCCGGTGCCGGTGGTGGCGCTGGCGGTGACACCGTCGCCTCGACGTGTTTACGCAACCAATCGATTATCGAAATGGTATGTCTTGATTAAATGGTCCAGAAATAATAAGTCTTTTCACACCTCTGTCTCTGCGCAGTCCAAATCATCCGTGTAGAATATATATGCTTGGATAAATAGGTCGTAAGAGGATGATCCTTTTTTTTCCTCCAATGTGTACCTGTAAGCGAAAGTATCTCCACACAGACCTACCTATATCTACAGGTATAGTCGGCGACTTGTGATAAAAAAAAAATTATTATGGGAAGACATATACGATACGGCGACTTGGTCGTCGCAGGTCGTGTGGCAGCGGCGGACGATGAGGGCATAGTTGTGATATGTTGTGTAGCACCTACGCTATCGTATGAATTTTGCATAATGTCGCGTCATCGGTCATTGTTTTAGAATATAATAACAATGTTTGACCGGTCGAACAATGTGGGTGGGTGTTCGTATACGTTGCTATCGTGTGTAGAACCCACATATTTTCAATAACCACCCGCCAATGCTTCGGCGTTAAATGCAACATGTACTTAGCGCTGTACTCATTATGAATATCGTATTAGCCGATAGTAAATAAATTATCGCCACAATGACTCTCCACCTCGTGGTCAGGTTCGTGAAACCGTAGGCTTTGGCTGCGCAGCTAATCCGAGGTGGTAAAGAATGGCATTTTTATCCGAGTTTTCCTTCGGCCCGGTGCAGTGGTGGCGATGGTCATGGATGGTCATCTTTGAGGTCATCTTGCTATAGTGGCATGAAGGTCTAAGTGTTGGGAAAATGTAGATAATGAGGGACTGGACTGAACACTGTGTTTGAACAACTTTTCAAAGGCATTTCTATGATTTTTTTAAAAACCATTTTTAAAAATTATTTCAAAAATACCTAAGTATTTCATTTCAAAAAACAAAAACAATTTTCGAAAACCTGTTTTTTTCAAACTTGGTAATCTAAAAAAAAAAAAAAAAAAAAAAAAAAAAATGAGAATTCTGTTCAAAGAAAAATATTTTCTACAAGTTTTTCAAAAATATTTCTCTTTTACCTACCAATTTGATTTCTTAAATTTTTCAAAAAATAATTTAAAACTTTAGATAGGTAGGTAGATGGGTACCTACTAATCTATTTTTTTAAATTATTTAAAAAATTTCCTGAACGTTGAACTACTCAGTTAGTACCTACTTCTTGTAAAAATCCTAAAATTGAAGAAAAATCAAAATTCGTTCAAAAATGATATTTTCATGCTATTTCTCAAAAAAAAATTCTCAAATGTTTTTTGAATTTTTTCCAAAGAGAATTTTCTTCCGTTTTTTTCAATTATTAGGTAAGTTTTTTAAAAAATGTCTTCCTATTAAAAAAAAAAACAATAAAAAAACACTTTTTCCAAAAACAAATTTTTAAACCTGGATCAGACGAATTAAAACACATTACAGGTATACACAATCAAATAACTACGGGTTTTCTGAAGAAAAAAAAATCAAAAATATTCTTCAGATTTTTTTGATTTAAAAAAAAACAACAATTTTAGAATTTCCCTAAAAATAATTTTTTTTCAACTTGAGCACTTTCAAAAAAAATTTAGAAATCGCTGGAAAGTTATTTTTAAAAATCCAAAAATTGAAGAAAAATAATACACGTAATTCTAAAAAACTCAAATTTTCATTTTTCGTTTTTTTTTTTTTTTTTTTTTTTTTACATTTTGAATAACAAGCTCAAGTATACTAGATATAATTTGGTTCAAATAACAGAATTTCTCATAAAAAATTTTCAATTTCTTGAAAACATTATTTTTTCATTTTTCCAAAGAGGAATAAGACTGAAACTTTTTCAAAAGAAAAATTAACAAATTGGAAAAATGTTTTACCAAGTGTTGAACTTCTCACTTAGAAGTGTCAAATTCAAGAAGGGTGAACAAACTCAAATTAGTTCACAGTTCAGAAAACATCTCTATTAACTGAATTCTTCAATAAGAGCATCGTTATAATTATTATATTTTGTACAAATGATTTTTTCTGACATTTTCTTTAGATTTTTTAAGCCGCCCCCCCCCCTTCACTTCTATTCTGTCTTATTACACGAATTAATAACCATTTCTTTCAAATTGAGAATTTTCCAAAAAATGAAATAAAGTAAGTTCGTGATATAATGTTCAAATTTTTTTCCACACAGACATTTAATTTTTTTATTGTTTTTTTTTTCTCCATTCCTCCTGAAAAATTCTTAACTTGTGAATTTTAAAATAGCTTTTTTATGAAAAAATTATTTTAAGAAAATAATTTCAATAAGAAGATTTTTGAATATTGTTTTGATGGCAATTCTTAATAATTTTCAAAAACGTATTTTTCGTCTGTTCTTTTAAAATCAATTTTTTGATTTTTCTTACATTTAAAAAAAAATAATTTCATCAAAAACAGAGCCTGCAAATTTTTCAACAAAAAAAAATTAAAATGTTTCTCAAAATATATTTAGTTAGGATTTCATGAGTAATTACAAAAATTGAATAAGATGAATCAAAATTCGTCCTGAAGTAAATATGATTTTTAAAAATTCAACTCTCAATTTTTCAAAAAAAAAAAAAAAACATTTGAAAAAATTTAAACAGCAATTTTTTGAATTTCTTTAAAATTATAATTTTTATTCGAGATCGTTTTCTTCAACTTTTTTCCTACAAAAAAAGTTTTATTTCGATGAATTTATTTTAATTTGAGAATTTTTTATAAATTAAAAACTATAAGTGGTCAAAAAATGTTTTTTTCCAAAATCAATCTTTCCTAATAATTCAAGAATTTGAGAAAATCGAAATTCGTACAGAAATATTTCTCAATAAGTTTTCAATCTTCACGAGACTTGACTTTCACCGAGCTGCAGAATTTTTTCAAATGAGTGAAATAATAAGAAAAATTTTCAATTTCCAATAAAATTTCACCATTTTTGCTCCACTTTAGGAATATAAAAATTCCAGTGTCAAATTCAAAGAGGTAAAAAAATCCGTCTAGCAAATACATCTTTTTGAACAGAACGGGCAAACTGTTGGCACTTTAATTTACAGAAGAACTTCTACCTAGACATTTTTCTATAGCAACTGATAGTATGCATACGAATAAGTACGTATAACACTGTACTCGAGAACATAATCAAGCTGCCCCCTCCGTACCCCTTCTTGCATCGCTATTACGGCCCGCAAACAGATACATTTTCAACGACGACGACGCTGACGCTGACAAAAAGAGAGAAAGAAAAAGGCAGAAGCTGTAGAAGGAGCAGAAGTAGGAGTGGAGAAACAGAAAACGAAACGCGCCATGCCAGCGAGAAAAACAGTTACAAAAATATGACGCTCGAAGGTACGATTGATTTTCAACGTGAAATGAGAATGCTTGTACACGGAGACACACGCAGCAGCCGAACTATAAAACATAGATAGTAAAATATATATAACAAAAATGGAAAGAAAGAATGGAAGAATATTGTTATATGGCGTAGCTCCGCGGCGCGAATCTGTCAACATTTTTTGTTATATTTGTTTTCTCATTTGAGATCGTGTTACGGACGTTTCCTTAAAACTGATTGAAAATGTAAATGTCAAACCCGCTGGTAGGCAGTGAGAGAGCCATGACATAAGGGTTCGACAACAACGAAGACGAGTTTTTCATAAAAAAATATTATCATCTAGCGGAATCGCTACCTCGGTATTATTTTTATAAGTTTTTCTCTTCTTTTCTCAGCACAATACGAAGCGTATACGAGCTACCAGCGATTTTACTCCTCTTTTCTCCAGCATCTTGTCGTTGTCATTCTGCACTCGTGTAGTCATACGTGTACCTACAAAACTAGATGTACACCTATCGTAGCATAAGTAGGTGGTAATCATCGCTCATGGTACGAAATAAAATCCCTACGAGTAATTTTTACAATAGACTTAATGTGTGTTTGTTAGAGCGGAAATTGTCAGTAATGAAGTGACGAACAAAGACCACGCTAACCCGTCAAGGGTGCTTTAGTTATTAGATTGAAAAAAAAAAACTCGTTTCGTAATACACCGGGAGACAGAAAGAGAGTAAAAGAAGAGAAAGGGTTCGCGACGTAAAAAACCATCCCGCGATGCCCATCTGTGGTGGACGCAGCAGATTAGCCGTACGCGTGCCTTATCCGTTGGGATGGACACACCGGACAATAGAATCATGTTACGGTTAGTCGACTTGGTCATTGTTGGAAATCTTCATTGAAAAGACTGCAGTCCAGACAGCTTACTACGTCGACACAGATACTCGTCAACGGTGCTAATTTTTTACTCGTCCGAAAGGCTTATCAATGAAAAAAAAAGGGATGAGTCATTTTTCATTCTCAACCGTGTCCTGCTCTGATCAAATGACAAAAACTATAGATTAACAGGTGTGCTGTGTACAGTGCGTCGCGGTTCCTACTTTTTTCTCTCTCATTCGTATTCCTACGAATTATACAGGGTGTCCGGAGAGAATCTCGTGAAACCAGATTTGGATGAAATCGGATACATTAGCAAAAAATTCTCTATATATAATATACAATGTACATACATTTTTTCTATCTCAAAAAATTTAGAGCCAAAGGAAATTAAAATTGAGAAATTTTCTTTTTGATTGAATGTAAGAACTTTTTGACTATGGCGGGCTCTACAAAGCTTTCTAACGAGAGAACAATGGCAATTCGTCAACTCCGATCGAGCTGAAATTTGGCTCAATGAAAGAGCTTGTCAGTCAGACCTCAGGACCAAATTTTCAGCTGCCAAAGTTGATTTTTCGATTTTTGGTGAATTTTTGAAAATGGCAAAAATTGTTTATTGGTATAAATCATTTTTTTACAAAAATTGTAAAATTTGAGGTAAAATTCTGAAAATCGAATTATGTATGTACTAAAGTTGACCTCCCGAGTCGATTGAGATCATTTTCAAAGCTATCTGGAGCCCTACAGCGCTGGAACGATTCTAGTGCGTTGGAGAAAAGTCAACTTTTGCTGGAGGCTCCAGATCGTTTCGAAAATGGTGGCAGTCGACTCGGGAGGTCGACTTTAGTATATGAACCAATTTTCAGAATTTTATCTCAAAATTCACAATTTTTGGAAAAAATTGATCTACCAGTGAGCAATTTTCGTAATTTTCAAAAATTTCCCAAAAATCGAAAAATCCACTTTGGCAGCTGAAAATTTGATTCTGAGGTCTGGCTGATTTGCTCTTTCAGTGAGCCAAATTTCGGCTCTATCGGAGTTGACAACTGTTTTTTTTTTTTGCACTATCGTAAAATTTATCAAGACCAATAATATACTTGATATTCAAAATTGGAGGGGAGGGAGGGGTCGAATCGAAATTTTTATAATAACCAAAATCATTCCTGGGACTTCAAGCTACAACTTTTGTTGGAAAATTTTTTCAATCGGACCGCTCCCTTTCCACCGATTTCGCGTAACACTTCAAAGATACTATTAAAAATCAGATGAGTGCGGGGGAGAAAGGGGAAGATTGGAAAAATTTTAAAATAAAAATTGTAGATTAAGATCCCAAGAATAATTTTGGTTATTATAAAAATTTCGATTGGATCCCTTCCTTACCTCCAATTTCACATAACATCAGATATAGATACTTTTCAAAAATGGGGAAGGGGTTCAATTGAGAAATTTTTCAAACAAAAGTTGTAGATTGAGGTTCTAGAAATAATTTTTGTTACCATAAAATTTTCGATTAGATTCTTTCCCCCTCCAATTTTGCGTAATATGACTTAGATACTTGTTGGAAAAAAAATTATGAGCGAAAACCAGTTGCACCCAATCCGAAATTTCATGAAGCGCTCGTAGGACACCCTACATAAAAATTTCACGAGCCTACATCACTCGTAGCCGTAACAGCTGTGATTTTTATTTACAAGTACGTATGCCACGATACGACATCGACGACCACCAAAAAAACCGGTGTACTAGGTTTCTACTTTTTTTTTGCGCATCTACAACATTTTTACTGCAACCAGACCGCTTAGAGCGCGCGAACGCGAATAAAAACGACATAAATTATGTCCTACCACATTTCAGGATACGATGTGCAACTATGTGTTGAAATCTCTTCGACACGTTTTAGGTATAGCCGGCTAATGCAATTATATGCACCTCGTTATCGCCTCCATTGACTGATTTTACTCCTTCGAGTAGGTACCCACTCGGACCAGGTTTTAATCATGGGAAATTGACAAGAAGTAGATTTTAGAGCAGCTAATTCTCCTATGTAGTCTCTAGTGCGAAAAAAATTTCATTAATCGAACCAGTTCCACGGAGCTGGAGTAGAATTTTCTATCTCGTTTATTTACACGTTTTTAAACATTGCCAAAAACCAGGTGTCAAATGGAGTGAGCAGGAGGAGACGTGGAGGAAGTGATTAACAAGATTATACAGTTGTATAAGTTGTGTATTTTTTATGCATTTTGTAAGCCTCGAGATGATGCGAAAATTTTGCCTGATCGTATTTTTTCCTATGAGATTGCGGTTGTGACGAGCAAGAGTGCGGAGGAAGAAGAAATTAATTTACAATTAACGGGATAATCGTCTTTTTTTCTTCTATTGATATGTATGTCTTAGTATTCGATTCATTTCCCAGTTTGCATAGGTTACATTGATTTTTATGTTAATGAAAAAAATTCAACGCTTTGAATTTATAATTATACTTGGGTACCGAGTAGAGGTTTATTAATTGATGAATTTTAGAATTTTGTCGGTTTGACATTTCATTTTTTACAATTTTTCGATCATCATAAAATGGATACGAAGCAACTTTCTCTCAATAAGTGGTGACCTTGTGGGACCTGAAATTTAAATGATTAAAGAAAAATTTGTACTTCGGAGTTGATAATATTTTATTGGAGGGAGGAGGGGGGGGGGGGGGTCATTAAAAAACATTTTTATTTGTGATTTCATCAATTTGAAAAAATTCATATTTTGTAAATCATGCCAACTTTGTCATTTGAAATTTTTTTTGGATTTTTTTTTGGACATTTTTAAAAGTGAGAAATTATTTTAAACTGATTGAAGATTTTATTATTTGAAAAAAATTGATTAATATTAGGTAATTAAGTTGCCATTATTTTTATTTTTTATTTTTTTGAAAAAAAAAATGCTAATTTCAACTCATCATTGATTTCATCCAATATTTTGGCAAATGATGAGTATTTCGCGTCTTCGATCAATTCAGGTAGTTTTGATCGAGTTGAAAAATTACCAATTTTAATCCTCATAAAAGCAATAATTTTTTCAAACACCTACCTAGTTTATTTTTAAAACTCATTTTCAAGAGTACGTGTTTATTATTTCCAAATATGGGTCTCGCTTATCGGCACAATTGCGTTTGAATCCATTCATGTTCCACATAAATGTATACGTACATTTGTTGACAAGTTACACTTTTTAATTGGTTCTTTTTTTATTTATTTAATTTTTTTTTCGATCATGTATACATTGTATAATGTATACTTACGATGTACGTATATTACGCCAAGATATTTGTGCGCCGCCCTTCAACCACATACGTACGTATCGCGTCTCTCGTCGAGTTTCTTATCAAGGTGTCATCGAAAAATATAGGTTATATATTTTCGGCGCTGGTGCACGTATAAAACTATACGTGTTATAGGCATATTCGTCTCGTGGCAGTAAAAACAAGGTGGAAAAATTTGCTATGTGTAGGTACATCGAATACTGCGACGGACGTTTGAAAACGAGGTTGCCATCAGCAAATAAAATGGTACAGCGTCTGTACAGGAGGCAGTTTTCCTCCATAGTAAAAACAGGAGAAATTTCCCTTCGGCTGTTTCCATCGCAGCGCTACATGTGGCAAAGAAAAGGAAATTTCCTTCCGAAAGAGCTAACCGAACGCGAACAGAACGACCTGAGACACCGAACAATATCATTTTCACGTAAAAAAGACCGAAGAATAAATACAAAAACTTGTTAGCGAGCGAGAAGCGAAAAAATTAGCATCAATTTGCGCGGCGCACGAAATTAATTTTCGCAACAGATTTTACGAGCTTATCGTTTAAAAAGTTTGTAAAAGAGGAAAGAAGAAGAGGAAAAAAAAGAACACGTTGAAATTTTATAATGTTAATTATTACGCTGGATTTGGCGACGGCGGCTGCTGCGGCAGTGGCGGGGCGGGCGGGCGGGGGCGTTGTGTTTATTTAAGGCGCGCGACTGCGACAAAATTAAGGGTGAATGAGCCCCGCTTTTGGTTAGCTTCGGTTCGCGTAATAGCGGTATTTAAAATTTAAATACTCGGATGGAATTTTTTTCTTCGCCGTATCATAAATCTATCGCGGTGCAGCAGTATGGTTTTTGATAAATAGATTTATTATTTAAAACGATCGTTCGTATGGCCGAGAAAGGTCACTTGGAGAATGGACCGCGTATAAAAGAATAATGACTATTATAGAAAACATTCTTTTCATTTCGGAATTCAATAAAATTAATTGCGTTAATTTATCAAAAAAAATTACCTCTTTGTACGTAACTACGGTACATTTCACGCGCCCGTCTGAGCCCGACCCGGCGCACTACAAATTTCTGTTCTGGCCAAGTTTTATAGCCGTCGATATACCGCTGCTTATTTAAAATGTTTTGAATACACGACTGAGAAGTTGTTTCCTTCCATCTCTTTGTCGATTCTCGTTCGTACATATATGCCTTTGGTAGGTACTCGATGGATATGTATTTTTATATCGAGTAAAAATATAGCTAAATATACAGGGTGTTCCGGAAGTGAATGTCAAAACTTCAGATTTCGATTTGATAGAAGACCACAAACAAAAAACATAATTACCACCGGTGCCTAGCTTTAAAAATGAAGGCGCTGCAGAGCTATGAAAATTGCTAATTTTTAAGCAAAATTAATTGGCAACACTGCATTCAAAAAAAATTCCGATGCTGGTAGTGAATATCACTTGGGAAATGCAAAAAGAGTTATAAGCACATTGGGTTGTCTACCTCTGAAATTGAAGGAGTTACAGCGAAAAGAAGTTCTTGCCAAAAGTATTACATCGCTCAATTTACAAAGGAGACCTAGCAAGAGTAAAAAAAATCATAAATCAGTACCAAATTCTTCAGGAGAACAAAAGAAGTTATGTGAAAAATTTATCTATTTTTGAAAATGAAGAAGCTACAGAGCTTCAAACTTTGAAAAATATTACATTTTTGCGACAAATATCGATTTTCAAAGCTCTGTAGCAACTTCATTTTCAAAGATGATTACATTTTTCAAATAATTTTTTTGTTTTTCACAAGATGTTACACCTGTTTTGTGAATTGCCGTGAGGAAATTTTAGAATTTTGTACACCACTGCCCCTTCAAACATGAAAACTGCAAAATCTGGTCAGAAAATGCATACACCTGATGTAGCTTCTCGAGAGGAGCAATAAAGGTTATGTGAGAAATTTGCACATCTTTGAAAATTAAGATGCTACAGAGCTGCAAACTTTGAAAAATACGACGGTTTTACGCAAAAACATCGATTTTCAAAGCTCTGTAGCACCTTTATTTTCAAAGATGTACCAATTTTTCATATAACTTATTCTGTTCCTCTCAAGAATTTACACCTGTTTTTTGAATTTCCTTGAAGAAATTTTGAAATTTTTTGTAGTCCACTGCCCCTTCAAACATGAAAATAGCAAAATCTCGTCTAAAACTACATACACGTGATGTAACTTCTCGAGAGGTGCAATAAAGGTTATGTGAGAAATTTACCAAACTTTGAAAATAAAGACGCTACAGAGCTGCTAACTTGAAAAAATGCGATGGTTTTGCGTAAAAACATCGATTTTCAAATCGCTGTAGTTCCTTCATTTTCAAAGATGATTACATTTTTCAAATAATTTTTTTGTTTTTCACAAGATGTTACACCTGTTTTGTGAATTGCCGTGAGGAAATTTTAAAATTTTGTACACCACTGCCCCTTCAAACATGAAAACTGCAAAATCTGGTCAGAAAATGCATACACCTGATGTAGCTTCTCGAGAGGAGCAATAAAGGTTATGTGAGAAATTTGCACATCTTTGAAAATTAAGATGCTACAGAGCTGCAAACTTTGAAAAATACGACGGTTTTACGCAAAAACATCGATTTTCAAAGCTCTGTAGCACCTTTATTTTCAAAGATGTACCAATTTTTCATATAACTTATTCTGTTCCTCTCAAGAATTTACACCTGTTTTTTGAATTTCCTTGAAGAAATTTTGAAATTTTTTGTAGTCCACTGCCCCTTCAAACATGAAAATAGCAAAATCTCGTCTAAAACTACTTACACGTGATGTAACTTCTCGAGAAGTGCAATAAAGGTTATGTGAGAAATTCACCAAACTTTGAAAATAAAGACGCTACAGAGCTGCTAACTTGAAAAAATGCGATGGTTTTGCGTAAAAACATCGATTTTCAAATCTCTGTAGTTCCTTCATTTTCAAAGATGAGAAATTTTTTCATATAACTTTTTTTGTTTCTTTCAAAAAGTTACACCCGCTTCGAGATTTTTTTTACAAAATTTTTAAATTTTGACACCGAAACCCCTTCAAAATCAAGATAGGCACCCTATTTACATAAAGTTTTTTGTTAGTAATGCTTGTATACCTATATGGATACCTCAAGTTTTGGCATTCACTCCAGGAACACCCTGTATACATTTGAGGTGAATTTGGACGCGTCGCAGTTCACGATCAGGTGATTAATTATTAATATACGCGGTTTTGACGTTAAATAACTAAACCACATTGATGCGTACGTGTATACAGTACATTACATACGTAGTATTCGTACGTTTCTTCTTGGTTACCCATCTCCTCCTGCACACCCTGCCATCTCATCTGATAGATGGCCAGTCGTATTCGTACGCGTATTATTCATATATACCCAAGACGCAGCTCAGGCGCAGGCGGTGAAATGTAATGAAGATATTATACAACTTTGCGGACGATCGCGGTCGTCTATGTCTCTTAGTCGAAGAAAAATAGCAAAGTTGAGAGACTCGGTTTCGCACACAGTGGAATTATGTAAGAAGTTTTCTGAGTAGCCACTGGAAACGTGCGTGTCTTACATGCTAATCGGGACCAGCATCTTTGTAGGGGTTTTTATCCAGCTTACAATACCACTACAACGACGCGGTCTTAGTCGTGCGCCTCGTCTCGTCTCGCCACATCCATCCTGGTCGCCGGAGAAATTTGTCGTTGAAAGTTCGCCGATTTTTACACCATATTACGAAAGTGTGTGTGTATTTGTGTCCATGTAGTACTATATACGAAGAATCAAACGTAAGAGAATCGTGAAACACGAATTTAGTTCATAGTCCATTGGCAAGAACTCGACGCGACGGTCGAACGCAGAGCGAAGATCTATACAGCAACCAGAGTATTTTAATGCATAGCTCTTTGGCATGTATATGGATATGGAGATCGACCTGTTGTGTAAGATATCGGTGAAATAATCACTTGTGTACTGGGCCGTGTCAGCGTCATCGAGTTGACAGAATGTAAGACAGCCAGTCAGCCAGTCAGTCGGTTCGTGTAAATACGTCGTGTTCGATTGTTCATCGATGTAAGGCTAATAAAGATCGCCGAAGAAAGGGTTGCAATTTAATTGTAACGATTATTGTGTACGCAGGGGTGGACACACAAGTACCTAAAGAACAGCAGCTGTAGGGTACACGTAACTGAAAATTATTCTTTGTACGATGACGTAACGTATCGTTCTCCTGCGGCGTTCGACGTGAGCTGCTCAGTGCTCGGTGTTCGGCGATCGGATCGGCGTCAACTTTGATATATGAAAAGAATGACGTGCCCGATCCCGATCCCTATGTCCAAGTGCTGCAGATTTCGCATCCAAAGGGTTGACCCTTTTTGTAATTATACTGACCTCGTTAGAGGTGATGATAATTGCTAGTCCATATGGGTAAACTCTCAGCCAGTTTTGTTGTATAGGCGAACATGTGTCCTTATGCGTTTTTTTTTTCAATCGTCCGTTCATTCGTTCAGTTGTTATCAGCGATTAGGTACACTTATGGTTGTGCAGAGTGGAATGAAGCGTTTGAGGTTGTGGACTGCAGAAGAGGTTCGAGATTGTGATCGATTCGAAGACTGTTTGTTGGCTAATTTTGTGGGGTGTTGACTTCCATTTTTTTAGACAGCAGGTGCATACGGATATGAATGCAAATTTCAAGATTTTTAGCATGCTCAAAGTACGCAGAGACTGCATAAAATTTGGGATTGAAACATTTTTTGAGATGAAGAAACTAAGTTTTCAGAAAATATGATAAATATTCAATACAAAATTCAAAAAATATAGGAAGTTCCACAATTTTGATTTCAAGTTGAATTAAGAAAAAAAATTGAAACCCCCTCAAAATTTTGGTGAAATTTATTTTTGAACCAAAGTTCATTTACCTGATAACTTCCATCACCATCTAAATTTTTCAACGGGACAAAATAATTTAAAATCAAGGAACATGCATTGAAACAGAGAGAAAAACACTTTTTCCAATCTCACACCCAAACACATGCAATCCCCCCTCCTAGCTCAGGTCATCGCTACAATTCGTCCAAAGATCCCAGTTCAAACTCTCCTCGTCGACAAAACAATATCAACGAACGTATTAAAATCAGCCACATGGGCATGAAAAAAAATTAAATCCTCAACGACCATATCCCGGCTACTCGACTAAGCCAATAATGAGGGCCGGACGTAATCCATCACAATTTACACATCGTCAACATAAACGAATATCATTACCGAAAAAAAGTGAACGCGCCCTTTACCACGTACAAACGAATTAAAATACACTCTGCAGTTTATGGTAAGTGACGGGCACACGATATACGAATCTATGTACACATCTACGATTACACTATGAAGAGAAGATACTCACCAGAATGGGTAGTATTTGACTCGGCATCGGCCACCTCGGCTCTATTCTTTTTGGATAACAAATCTGGCGATGAATTAGTGGAATCTAATTCTTGCTTAATTCTTCTAGGTTTTAATTCATCGTCGTCGGTACAGTTCTCGTGATGGTCGTCTAATTCGTCCTTGATAGGTGTAGGACTAATACTGCTATTGGGTGTGCGCGGTTTAGGAGTACTGCATCTGGCTTCTTCGTCCATTTGTAAAGGCGAACTACACGTAAGTCTGCCGGTGGCGTTGATGCCTTTTTTAATGGGTGCCGATATGCTAGGCCTTCTAGTATTAACCACAGCCAAAGGTATGCCGCCGCAGCCGGCGTCATCGTTATCCGGAGCTTCTTGCGAGTTTTGTTCCAAAGCGTAATTCTCTTTATTGCAGGCATGTACTTTGTGTTGGATGAATTTGTTGATATCACCTAGAGCGAATGGTTTTTGGCAAACGCCGCATGTCAGAATATCCTGATGTGTTTGGCCAGTATCCGAGTCCGCTGTAACAAGAAAAAAAATCATAATTATTGAAACGTGCCATATTATACAATAAAACTATAGGTAGGTGAATTGCTGTCAGATAGCTAAGTGGGATTCCTTTAATTTTAACAAAATTGAGATGAAAGTTCTGTGGGAGCTTGACTATTCGCGTATTGAAACACATTTTTCCAGTCCTGCTATTGTTTCCCTTTGCTTCATTCTTTCAACTTATATTGTTTGTAGAAGGTTTCCACCAATAGTAGAAGTCGAAAGAACGAAGCCAAAGGAGAAAAAGATAACGCCAGAGCAATGTGTTTCAATGTGGGAAGAGCCCAGCTGATTTCTGACTTAGATTGTCATAACTTGTTCCCACAGAATTTTGTCCCAATTTTTGTAAATCACTGCCTCTTCAAAATCTAGACAGGCGTCTGGTGTAATCACATCAATTTTTTTGTTAGGTGGACTCGGTTGTATCCAAATTTCACTTTTGGCAGACCCCTCATCAGACACCCTGTATAGCCCAGTGAAATAAGGAATTGAAATTGGGTTTTGGGGTTCATGATAGTTTTTAATTTTAAGTGTTTCTCTCGGTGTCCCAATTAACCATCAAATGTCTCCCAAACGTTACCCGTCTGGGAATCACCCAAAATATGGACTAAAAATTACACCTCGTTATTTCACTATTTTCACTTGCTTCAACTTTTTGAATTAGGGCAATGCAGAAGACTGTTACTGAATTTTTTAAAAAGGGGATTCACACTATCACATATGCACACATTTTAAACACTTGGAGGATGAGAGGGGAGGGGTGAGACTTTTACGGAATCCGTTATGTGCACTTATTCGTATTCATTCGATCCCTTTCGAAATTGTATGTTATTTTTGGAAATGGGGCAATCTTTATTTTTTCCACCTTATATATTTTGACGCTTGTTTTCACGTTACCCGTTCATTAAAAAAAACAAAAAAAAACAAATGAATAGGTATAACATTTTTTGTTGTAAATTTTATCGACTTGAATTTCAGTTATTAGGTATCATTTTTCTGTTTACGCCCATATTTCAAGAGTTATGAGCGAAAAATGATGGACTAAATTTGAGACTAAATTTTGGGGAACTTTTCGAGAGATGAGGTTTCAGGACTTTTTGAGAGTCACTCAAGCCACCGAAAAGAACATTATAAAAACGAAAAATTGCATAACTCAAAATGCAATTCACTCCATTTTTTGGTCCAATTTCATTATATCTGCAGTCTGCACCCAAGGTGAAGTACAGATGTCCGTCTTTGCAACTACACCACCCAAGTATTGTTTTAAAATCAAAATATATATACGTATTCTAAATTAAATGTCAATCAAATATACGTATTTAACAAAGCGCATACAACAATACAACAACAAAAAAAAAAACAAGCACCCAGCCTCTATGACGACTGGAGCACTCAACGTATGGTTTTTTTCATCTGTAAAACCGCGTAAGTTTACAGCTTAAGAGAGCTCGAGCTCGGTATTATAAATCGAAATAAACAGCTGTCATTAACAATATGCAAAAAAATAGACTAAAAAGGCCGCCCAAGTCTTGCACAAAGTATCTAGATAACATCTCGCCTTTGATTACGCGCTTACAAACCACTGTGGTTAAATTAAAGGCCACTTCAAAGCGCACCGAGGACTAAATCGCGATTAAAAAAACATTTAGCCTGGGCCAGCCATAGCCAGCCCTGCATCCAATGTCCTAGTGAACTTTCCACACCGGCATGAAAACCGCCGCAGAGAAAGGGTGAAAGGAGACACACGTACGAGTATATCCGCATTTATTGAGAGACAGCACAGAAGCACAGCAGCACAGCAGATGTACGAAGTGTGGAAAAAAGGTAACCAAGGGCTACTTATGTTTGGTATAAATCGCATATTGGCCGAATTCGAGCCAAGCGATGATCGGAATATGGCATATAACAAATACTTCATATGAGCTAGACAGTTGACTCGTGAAAAGGGTCTGGCAATTTCCCTCGTATTCGCGAATCCGCTATTGTTTGAATTTACAGTATACATTGACGCATTTAGAGGGTTAAACCAGACAACTGTCAGCCATGCGTCAAATATACCTACTTTGGAGTAAAAACCGTCCGTCCAGTGTATCTGTGCGATTTTCGCTTCACGTCACGCTATTGGCTTGCGAGCCAAATGGACAGTGGTCATTTTGCCAAAAAGGTGAACGCCTACTGAACTCTGAACCCATACATTGTGGCAAAATACTAAATATGTGATTTACTCGCCTCTCACAGTTCGTACTCTCGTACTTCGTATATACATTGTACAGTTTAATGTAATTTATTACACGGCCATAGGTATAATAAATCAATAACTCTTCATTCTTTTAGATGTTATAGTTGTTCTGTACTATCTACAATAGATACATCAAACCTGGCGACGTATACGAGAATACCGCGCGGCCGATAATTATATTCTTAGGTTGTGTTTTTTTTTTCGTTTTCATTTTTTTTTTTTTTTTATACGTACTCGTGCCGTCGACGAGTCGTCTTTTGTTTCTCTCCAGCTCGATCTGGTATACCTTTTAAGGATCTACAATTACCTAGGTATATCTAGAGGTACATACGTCGCATGTACACGCGTTGGCGCGCACACGACACTTTATATTCGAATAACGTCAGCCCATAAGACGAATTCCACCGTCTGCGGTAATTTCATACCGTACTATAAATCTCCTATGTGCTAATTGCTTCATCGCGCATTGTGCATTTCTAATGCCATTCGCATGGTGTAATTCAAAATACTCGTACGTTTATGAGACATTATTGCGGATACATCGAGCGAATACAACGCGAACCGGACCTGAGTCGGTTTTATGTCCAGTCTTTGACTTTTTGCTTGTCTGCATCCTCCTACGATCGAATCAAATCGGTTGAAATTGACGTGGTAAGACAATTTTTGAAAGAGAATCTATTCGTCGACGGGTGTCCAAAATTTATCTCAAAATTTTGGGAATTTAATCAATTTGAAAAATTTTTGATACCAACAAAAATTTTAAAAAATTCAATAAACTTGAATTTTGCACATTTAAAAAAAAAAAAAAAAAAAAAGATTTGAAAGGTCTTAAAAATGCAACTTGTAAAAACTGAGAATCAAAATTGAAAAATTTTACATTTTAAAGTTACTTAAAAACTTCCAAAAAATTTCAAAATATCTCATAGAATCAAACATCAATAATATTATTTTTGTTTTTTATAAAAAGATACAAGATTATTTTTTTTACAAAAATTTCTCATTTTTGAAGCAAAAAAAAAAAAAAAAAAGAGTAAAAAATATTTCAATTTTCTTTGATGAAAAAATTCCTAAATTTCCTTGAAATAAAAAACGCTTTTGTCAATTCTTTTGCAGTCGGATTAAAAAAGATAAAAAATACATAAAAATCTATCTTCAAAAAAAAAAAAAAAAAAAAATTTGAAAATTTTTCGATTGAAAATATTGAGAAAATTTTCTACTCCAAAAAATCGAGCTGTTCTACAAAAATTTACAAAAATTTTTAATTAAAAAAATTGTGAAAATTATCATTTCAAAAATCTTTTTCATTTTTTTGAAAGACAAAAATCTTCCAATTTTTTTGAATTACCTATGTAAAGAAATGAAGACAAAAAAATTTCAATTTTTTTTGGAGAAAAAGCCTATTCCTGAAAATTATTGTTTATTTTTAAAAAATTGTTAATTAAAAAAATACTTGTACCTAAAAATTCCATAATTTTTTAAGAAATCTGCATTTTTTTCATCGTTTGCCTAAAATATTTCAATATTCATAAAATTCATAAAAATTATTTCAAAAATTTCAATGAAATTTTTTATGTTTTTTCAACTGTAGAATACAAACATAAGACAAGAAAATAAATGTTTAGATTTTCTTTGGTGGGGGAGGGGGGAATTAAGCCTCAATTCAAAAGTTGATCGTATAATTTGCCAGAATTTCAAATAAATATTTCAAAAAATCATCAAAATTATTTCAAAAAATTCTTATGAATTTTCAAATATTTTTTTCAAACTTTAAAATTGGAAAAAAAAAATGATTACATATTTCCAGATTTTCCATGGGTTCAAAAGTTCATCGAGGCATGTATCGAAATACTTTGCAAAAATTTCAAAGATGCAGTGGGGGAGGAGGGGGAGCATCAATTTGAAATCTCATCGTATCGTGTATCAAAACTTCTAATAAATAATTTTTCAACTTGATAAGTTGAAGGGAATGTGGTTATAAGCACACTTCAAAACCTCATCGTCACGTACCAAAAATCATAAAACCCTGTGTTTCGTAAAATGGGCTCATTTTATGCAGAAAATTCATCAAAGAAGAATTTGAAATTGATTTTTTCAACCTAAATATTGTCTTGTTTTCCCTCACAACACCAGGTTAAAACAACAGTTTTGATGATTTTTCAGTTCAATGCATATTTCCGTAACATTATGAAATTTTCCTTTTGGTAGATACCTAATTTCTCAATAAAATAAATAAAATTTAAATTTATCATAGTTAAACGAGTGAAATTTCAAAAGATACTGAATAATTGATAAAGGCCTTCGAACTTTTCTCCTTTGGAAAAAAATTAACCCGAGTTGGACCGAATTTCTCGAAAGTATAAAATTCACAATTTTTCGAGCAGCGCTACAGCCTCGTTAAAAGGCTGTTTCGAAACCCCAAAGGCTTATATCGTGATGTCAAAACAATAAATCGAACCCAAAACGAGATCATTTTTTCGGAGGTAACTACGAGTAATCGAAAATTTTCCAACTGAAATGGGACCTTTGCACGATGGAAAAAATAAGAGAAAGAACCTGTTGACGAATCAATTCCAATTTTTAACATAGGCATAGATATGCGAAGAAAATAAGGAGAGAATTTGGTATAGAATATACCTCGATCTATACCATGATACAAACGAGTTAATTCGCAAAGAGAGGAAGAGTAGGAAGAGGAGGAGGTACGCGTAGACAATATACACAGCACGATTAATAGACCGCAGTTATATATTTCGGTGTAATTGTAAATTACCATTCCAATTTATAGCTTATTACCGGACCCTTTATTTTAGCTGCGGTGTGCACGAGATAGGAGAGAAGAGCTATGATATTTCGAGTTTGGCAAAAGTATATGTTGCCAAGAAAGTTTCTTCGAAACGGTATTGGAATCGTAAAGCGAGAGGGCGAAGTCAATCGACATTGGAAATAAGAAATACTCGTAGTACGGATTTTTTTGACTGGGTATGTACGTACGAGAAAGAAACGATGGGTAAGGGTTGGTAATTTACTCAATCAAAACCACTGTTCCCACTTATCTTAATGGGGTGTATGTCTTATCTTACAAGTTACGATATTGTTTCCCTCCGATGGTCGGGTTTACTCGCTATTTTCTTATTGATTACAAAAAGTCTATTTTTTTCATCATTTTTCATATTACAAAATATATCTCGTAGTTTATTTTCGTCTGTGCTGGGATGACATAATATGGTAGCATGAGGCTATGGCTGTTGGTAATTGTACACACGAGCATCGAATCGAGTCTATAATGCGTAATACGAGTAAGAATATACGTCGTACGTAGAAGTTAATTCAGCCTGGTTAATTTTTTATACTTATCGGGCAACGTTTTTGGCGTATTGATTTTTGACAGTTGGCCACAGTCGAGTCGGCAGTTCGTAGTTCGCGTACATACTAAATCGTTATCGGCGATTGGTTTCCTGTAATCGGGCATATAGGGTGTCCTGGTGGCAATGAATGAGATATAAGAAATGAAACACCGAAAGCGAACGGGACACGGCGAGTAGAGAGGACGATGTCCTGTATTGACCCTCGACGCAGAGGAGACCCATTGTCCGCGATGTACCGTAGGGGTCCTATGCAGGAAACGGGAAATTACGCCTCCCATCTCGCTAGAAAACACTCATCCATCAAAAATATCGAATATAAAATCGGCCAGGCCATCTTTTCCAACATTTCCCATAATAAACAAGATGAGAATAATGACGTCGTGTATAACCATTAAAAAGCTACGGGTAGAGAGCGGCTCGGCTGTCTCTATGACGAAAAAACCGCGTCCTTATTGTGGAAAATTTTCTTCGTTTCCTTGTTTTGGAAATATGAAAAATACCGGCCGCGTCCTCTCCTCGCGTAACCTGCCTTGCCGCGCTCGTCTCGTGAATTTACAACTTTGTGAAAATCTTTTGTCGCGTTGCATTGTCGCGCTACTATAAAATTCTCGTTAATTTTAAGTGCTTTAGGCCGCGGCGCGGCAGCTCGGACCATTTTCACGTCGCTATATGCGTGGCCAACGAGTTAAAAGCTGAAAAGTCGACCGGAGATGGGCGCGAGATGCGAATAGTTCGATCGTTAGCTTTTTACGAGGCTAAGTTCGAAGACCGATGGGTTTCTTTACGCGTAATAAAAAAGCTCGACTTTAATTAAATGACCCCAAGAGAATTGGGCGTATTTTTTAATGAGATTTCTTTTTTCGTCCTTTGACCAGCGGTTAGTTGGATTTTTATGGCCTAGATTTGGCCTTTTTTTTGGCCGAGTACAAGGACGAAGTGTAGGATGAATGATGTAAGAGCGACCTTGAAAAAAAATTCGATAATTAAAAGGATGCTTTTGGCACCAAAAAATGTAACAAAAATATAATAATTAAGGGGGGGGGGCTTGTTTTGGAACATTTTTTGTTAAATGCATAGCGTTGATTAGCGGAATTTTCTAAGACCTTTGCATGACGTCATTTTGATTTTTCACCTATGAAGTTTTGAAGAAAAATTGGAAACTAATTTCAAATTGTTTCTTTTTACAAAAAAAATTAATTTTTGATTTTTGAAAAATAAAATGCATAGAGTTCTCAAAAAAAGAAAATTATTTTCATATTGCATTTTAATTGTGTCATTTTGTAGAAAATGTTGGTAGATTTTTTGGAAAATTACAAATTTCAAGGTCAAAATTGGAGAAAAACGCGATTTTTACTTCAGGTACCGTTTCTAGGAAAACTATGCAACCCACAAAACTTTTTCTTAGAATCTTTTTTATTCAGTAGAGTCTTGTCTATAATTTAACGAGAGGATTTTGCAAAATTTTAATTTGTCAACTATTTCTTTCGAGTCGACTGGAATACTTCCGAGGAAAAACTATGAGAGGGTTTCATAAAATAGGAGAGAAAGTACGAGTTTTGCAAAATCCTCTCGTTAAATTATAGACAAGACTCTACTGAATAAAAAAGATTCTGAGGAAAAAGTTTTGTGGGTTGCATAGTTTTCCTAGAAACGGGACCTAAAGTAAAAATCGCGTTTTTCTCCAATTTTGATTTTGAAATTTGTAATTTTCCAAAAAATCTACCAACATTTTCTACAAAATGACACAATCAAAATGCAATATGAAAATAATTTCCTTTTTTTGGGAACTCTATGCATTTTATTTTTCAAAAATTAAAAATTAATTTTTTTTGTAAAAAGAAACAATTTGAAATTAGTTTCCAATTTTTCTTCAAAACTTCATAGGTGAAAAATCAAAATGACGTCATGCAAAGGTCTTAGAAAATTCCGCGAATCAACGCTATGCATTCAACAAAAAATGTTCCAAAACAAGCCCCCCCCCCCCTTAAGAAATTCTACCCCAGTTTCGCAGTAAAAAGGGTTTTAAAAAGGACATATTATAACTATATGAGGGCCAATGAAAAAAAAAATTCGATTTTAATTTATTTTACCAAAAGTGTACGAGTAAATAGCCAAATAATGAGTAATTTTGGCACAAAATGTTTTGAGGTTCCTACACCTCAAGAGGTGTGTCTTGACCAGAAAAAATTTTTAAAAAATTTTTGCCCCATCTTTTCAAAATACATATCTTGTATATTTACCTAGTAGAGTAATATTTTTGGAAAATCTTCCTCAGCTACAATTTTTATTGAAGTTTTCATTGCAAAAATTTTTATTCGTGTGACAATTTATTTTTACGTACAATTTTAATATCTGTCTTCACCTCCCCTCCTCCCATCATAATAATTTTTATTACCTGAGTACAAAATTTTCATGATAGGTAATTTTTTTCAAAATTTTGTTACCCATTTCTTTTTAAAGTTTTTCGTATTTACTTATTTAGGTAATATTTTTGAAAAAAACTTCTGCTTTTTGCTTTTTCAAAATTTTTATTGCAAAAATTTATGTCAATGTACCTCCAATCTACATGCATTTTCTTCAGAATTCTCTGTGCTAATATTGAAAATCAAAATTCCTTTTGCAAAATTTTCATATTTTTAGTGTGGTCAAAAAATGTTTTGAGGTGAAACGAAAATTCGATATTTGATTAAAAATGACATACTATAGGTATCTTCGAAAAATTTTATTTTACATTTTTTTTAAAAAAGGAAATCGACATGAACGTTTTTTTAGATTTTTTTTTCGAACAGTAAAATTGAAATGAAAATCTAATTTTTTTCTACCAAAAGTTGGTTTTTTAGAAAAAATTTTAAAACACTTCGTAAGAGATTTTTGTAAAAAAACTAATTTCTTCGACTAAAATATTTTTTTTCAATTTTTGGAGGGGGTGGGAAGAGCTCGAAGCTGGTCGAAATCCTACACTCTTTATCGAAACTAAGATTTCTTTTTCAACTCTGTTTTCTCTTCTTTTTTTTTCAAATTGCTAATTGCAGAATTTGCACGAAGGGGGAGGGGTGAGGGGGTCAGGAGGATGGAAATTTACTTTCGGAATGTACTTTTTAAAAATAAGTATCTATTGAAAATTCGTTTGAAAAATTTTAAATTTTGTATTAACTAAGTAGGTAAGTTTTGAAATTTTGAAAAAATAGGTACCTTGGTATTTATATTTTTTTGAAGAACTTTTTTCTTTTTTTTTCAAAAATTTATTCAAATTTTTCCTATTTAAAATAATGAGTTTTTTTTTTCGTTCTTTTTATATTTTTGATAAATAAAGATAAATAGCTTCGTCGAGACCTTTTTTCATTCATTTAACAAGTGAATAATATTTTGCAAGTTTCATTGTAATGAAACTTGCAAAATATTTATAGGAAAATTTGTAACATATTTTCAAGAGAATAATTCTATTTATTATTATTGGAATAGTTTTTCGAAATTTAATAATCATCCGATTTTATACCCCTCCCCTCTCCTACCATTACCGTGAAAAATTCAAAATCCAATTCAACAAATTTTATGCCACAAATCACTTTGAAAAAAAAAAAGCCACAACTACTCTCCCTCTCGATTTAGAACATCGTGTAAGACGATATACTACGTAAAACACAAGAACACTTCGCACATTGTTAAATCATTACGTATATGAAAAGTCGACCTCGATCCCTCGTCGTCGGAATTTGCCAAGCCTTAAGGGCTTGTAGGACTCGGGTCTTTGGGAGCGAAATTTCGACAAACGAGGTACAGGAACTGGACACCGATCATCTTAGCACTCAGTTTTAACCTGATAAAAACAAAGAACTCTGGAATTGTTTCTTGTTAAAGATGTTTGGTAGCAAACACTTGGGAATTACAACACATTCGCAATCGAATTAGCTGTGATAAACAAGACTATGCGGTGTCACGAGACACGCTTTACAACACGAAAAGAGAAAAGAGGAAAAAAAAATACGAGGGAAAATACACACACGAAAGGAAAGAAAAACGCCGACCATAGAGCAAGAAGTCGTGTTTGGTGGCTAAGCTGGCGACGATCTGGTACGATGGCGAGGCGAGAGAATGAGGAAGGGTAAATGCGCCAGGGACAAAGTAGCCTTTTAGAGTGCGTCGGGCGGTACCATATGACCCCATGGCCAAAACTGACTGATAATTTAATTTGCGGATTGTCGAACTTTCTTAATAGCGAGAAAAGCCGAACGCTTTTTGCTATAATACTGAAAAATGCGTCGTATATCTTCAACACGCCAGCGCCACGCTATAGACAAATACGATATAGTCTATAACGAAAGGGGACTGGGTGTTGGAGAAGAATTTTTCCACCAGAAGGGCGTTTTCCTCTTACGAGTTTGGATTTTTTAATTACACAATCTCTTCGTCTCATATACTCACGCAAACATACCAGCAACTGCAAAGTATACTCGTACTCGTATTCTTATTTGTATGATTCGGAGTGTTTGTCCTGGTACATAAATTTAAGGCAGGCGCGTTTATGGGTATTTATTCATATGTGTGGCTTCTGCGTTCTAACAATTAAAAAAAAAAAAAAAACGCGTCCGATAAACGTATGTACCTATATATTAATAGTGGCGAACAGGTGTTGACGCAAACGCGCCAGCTTAGGTCACAGCTCAAAGATATTTTATGGGCGATGTACACTACGCTCGGCACAGGTTTTTAAAACCGTATCGAGGTACCGGAGTATATACGCGTACGGTACGTACCCATTGTACACGGCGACAAGGTATTTGCACAGTTTGTTCGACGCCCAGAGAAAATAAACAATTTTCAAGAACGAGTATAGGACATCGCGCCACGCCGCTTCGCCTATCCCATCGCTGAAAAACCACGATGGCAGCAGGTAGTGACAACATTGATAACACTCATCCATTTGTAAACATGACCATCTAGATTATATTCATATAGTACGAGGCGCGGGCTATATGGGTGTTTCGTCCCGGGACATCGAGCTTTAGTCGTAATAAAAAAGAACGCCATAGAGTCCGCGACACCAGCGATGGGCAGCATACTATCTCGTATACAAGGTGTCCCGGTAATAAATAACCAGGCTTGAGATTCGGATACAACCAAGTACCACTAACAAATGACTTTATGGACACATGGTGCCTAAATTTGAAAAAATTGAAGGAGCTACAAAGCTTTAGAAAATTGGTATTTTGCCAAGCAAAATTGGTTGGCAACACTGCTTCCAAAAAAAATTTCGACATCGGCAGTAGATAGCATATTGAAAAAACAAAAAATTTCCCAGCACATTTGGTTGCCTATCTCTGAAATTGAAGGAGCCATAGCCTCGCGAAATTCCGGTTAAAAATATTGCCTACCTCAATTTATCACGGCACACTAATGAGACATAAAAATTGCAAATTCCATCAGGACAATACATGGAACAAGTAGTGTAACTTTTCGAGAGAAACAAATATAAAAACAAAAAAACTTTCTGAACACCCTGTACCTATCATTAAAAAAATCGAAATGCTGCCAAGACAATAATCGAAGCAGATGTAACTTTTTGAGAGGATGAAATGATGTTATGTGAAAAATTTATCTATCTTTGAAACTGAAGGCTCCACGGAGCCCTGAACTTCAAAAATACCGATTTTTAAAGCTTTGTAGCCCCTTAATTTTCAAAGATAGGCAACTTTTTTACATAACTTCTTTTCTTCCTCTCGAAAACTTACATCTGCTGCAGTTATTGTCTTGGTAGAATTTTGATTTTTTTTTTTTTTAAATTGGCACAGGGTGTCCATAAAGTTTCTTTTAAACTAGCAGTCGGTTATATGTACATACCCAAAATCTCAAGTTTGGTTCCTCTAAGCCGGGACACCCTGTATACGAATGTCTCGATTAGATACGTCGTTTTTTTTTCAAGTACCAGGAGATCTCTTATAGGCAATGGATATTAAACCACTGTAGCTCTCAAAAAAAATTATAGGGTTTTCCCTGAATTTCGCTTCCTTTTCGTAACACCTCGAATATTATTTTTACGAGGTGCGAATTGAAGTTAATCTGAGCCAGATTAGTCACCAGTTGAAGTAAATAACATAATCGTGAGCTGATTTTCAGAGGAAAATTGTTTACACTGTTCGATGCTCATCTTTATTGCATATAATTGATTCTGAAGGAACTACTCAACTATTATTGAGGGAACCTTGTCAACTCATCGGCTCCGATCGAGCTGAAATTTGGCTCACTCGAAGAACATGTCACCAAGACAACTTGACTAAATTTTGAGCTTCCTAAGTTGATTTTTTGATTTTTGGTAAATTTTTGAAAATAACAAAAAACGAATGCTCTAATGAACAATTTCTCAAAAATATTTAATAAAAAAAATTTATGTGAGGCTACAATTGAAATAATTTTTTTTTAAATATTTAATATGTAAGTAACTTGTTTGACAATTAAAAAAAAAAAATAATAAAAAAAAAAAACATTGTAATGATTTTTTTTATAAAATTTGTGTACCTAGAAATAAAAAAATAAAAAAATTATAACAAAAATTTCAACAAAAAAATTGAAGATTCCTCATAAAAAATTCAAATTTAGTGAAAAAAATTGTAGAAGTTTGTATATACCTAAGAAAAATTCTGAAAAAATTCAAAAAAATTGTGCACGTAACCAAAATTAAAAAAAAATTAATCATAATTTTTAAAGAAATTTTGTAATAAAAATTTTGAATGTAATTTTCTAACAATTTTTTTTTCATTGGTGAAAATTTTGAGAACAATAATTTTTTGCAAAAATTTGTCCTTAATAAGTTGAAAATTAAAAATTAAATTGTAACAAAAATTTTCTAAAAAAAAAAAAATTGTAAAAAAATTTCGCAAAAATATGAGTCAAGTACGTAGGAAATTTTAACAACGTAAAAACATTTTTTTCTCAAGTTGGAAAAATTCTGCGGAGCGGAGGTTCTATTCTGATGAGAATTTTCTAGACCACTTCAAATAATTTTTTTCCTCTTAAATTTTTACAACCTTCGCTCGTTCAATTTCCAGTGCACTGCACTTTCTCATTCAAAATTCTACTTTATGCCCATCTCGCTCATGGTCAATTCCCAAACTGGAAGATTTTCAAAAAGAAACCTTGACTCGAATCCGCATCATGTTTCGTATCTATTAATCTTGACACGTGAAACTTCTTATAGTTGCATTGCGGTGTACCGACGCGACGATTTTAGTTAATTATTAATTCGAAAGTTTAAGTACCCTATGTGGTTACATTCGTAACACGCCGAATGACTCAGAACTCAGATATGATAAATTTAGCACCTCGTGTCGTATAATTCGGTAATAGGTATACGCGGTCAAGTATGGTAACATCTTCAAAGGCAACACTATCTAATAAATCCGTCACCAACAGATCTCATTCAGCGTCTAACACCACGAAAAACTTCTGGAAATAGCCTTTTTTTCAAGAGTATACGAGTAAGTACTCGTTGTTGTGGCACTGTGTATATAGTATTTTATTATTACCTTGGCTACACATCCTATCTGCGATTCCTTTTTTCCATAATAAATGGGTTCATTTTGCGCAGAATGTTTCTCTTGGCGAAAAATACAGGTGTTTGGAAAGAAGAGACAGGTCAGTAGCGTGCGAAACACCCCATGGTACAAAAGGCTACCGTCTTGTAACCTCTTTGGTCACTACACAAGAGAATAATACCACTATAAAGGGGTTGATAAAAGTAAAAATCCAGGAGAAAGGGTAATAGTGGGCCAAGTTTCTCACGCCACCAAGCCAACCGGACGTTGGTATATATTTCTACTATGTTGACTCTTTTTATTCCTTTTTTACGTGAATCGCATTGCAGCGAGAAAGAAAGAGACTTTTTCCGCTTAACCGTCTTTCATAGTCGAATGATCATCAATAGGTTATAAAGTTATTTGTCAATCTCGTACGCGCCGAATACGAAATAAAGTCTTCGCAAACGCGATTATTGAATTTGCACAGTGTGCTTTTTTTCTTCATCGCTCGCTTTCGAGCAGCACTTTTTCCTCCACTTAACGTGATTTTTTTATAGGAGCTTTCCACCGACGAGCTTGTATTGTTTTAGAAATACTCGACATAAAATATCAATTAAACGGTAAAGGCTACTTTATTTTACGATGGGAAAAAATTTACGATAAAAAATTTACTCTTGGCCACGTCTGAAAAATTTTACCTACAGGATGGTAAAAAATATACCCGTTATC
The DNA here is from genome assembly GCA_959613365.1 of Balanococcus diminutus. Lineage (NCBI taxonomy): Eukaryota > Metazoa > Arthropoda > Insecta > Hemiptera > Pseudococcidae > Balanococcus > Balanococcus diminutus. The sequence goes on along the minus strand of OY390715.1, from coordinate 28,717,588 downwards.
GAGCTGGCCTATATAGATTATAATAATATAAGCACGTAAATCAGTAAACGATGAAATTACTACAAGATGCAGTAGGAGTTATACACGACCCTTTTGTATAATTTCAATCCATTCCGAACAATTGCACAATAAGAAAAGAATCTCCGCGCCGTTTGGGTTCACACGGTCATCGAAACGTAGGTACCTCGCCGTGTGCTCCGGCTCTTCGATATTATTGAAAACTGAAAAACCACAGGTGACTAATATAATCTTCTCACTACCCCGCGTTTATTATTAAGAAATATGATTATCTCTTCGTGGTCCTTTACCCCTCCGCGGCATAGGTAAGATTTCGTATCTGTATCTGTCATTCGTGTCTCTGTCTGTGTCTGTACGATAGAAAGGTATACGGAATTGGGTTAAACAAGTACACAACTACCGCCAGTTTACGGTTATTTAGACCTAGTTTTCGAGATTTAAAAGGGTGTTATTTTGGTTTCGACGTTGGTATTGTTGTTGTTGTTTTTGTTATTGTTTGCCTTGTTTTCAATATTACCTATGCTATACCTCCCTTTACGTATTTTTTCTTTCTTTGAATGTTATAGAAAGAGATTTGAGAGATAATTCGAATAAATATAGGTAACTAGGTACTCATTCGTGTATGCTTGAAGAATCAATTATATCGTAATTATCGATTATTTTTTGGCTTTTTTTTTTAGCTTAGGTAGATGGACAGATAAAGTATGGAAATGAAGTGACCTAGAAATTAGGAGGTATATATATTTCTCGAATATTTTATTGTATTCCAGGGCTCATTCTATGGATTTTTCAAAACCAAAATGTGTAGAAAATAATAATTTTAAAAATTTCATTTTCAAGCAAAATTAGAAAAATTGTCCAAAAAATAATGATTTTTTTTTTTAAACGAAATTAAAAATGATAGTTTTGAACACGTCATATTATTCATTTTTTTTTTTAATTTTGCTAAATCGTAAAATTATCGTTTTCAAAAAAAAAAAAAAAATTTCCAAATTAAATTTTTTCAATGTCATAATTAGAAAAATTTCTACATAATTATTTTTCAAACGAAATTTCAAAAAATATACATTCAGAAAAAGAGTTTATTTTTTCTAGAATTTGCCTAAGAATTGAAAAAATTCATTTTCGAATAAAGTTTATAAAAGATTGTCATTAGGTATTTACAAGAAAGATTTCAGCTTTTAAAAAAAAATTATGAACAAAATTTGAAAGAAAAAGACATGCTTTTAAATGAAATTCAAATTTAAAAAGTCCCTATATAGTGCAACAAAACTTCTCAGAAATTCGTACTATTGTTGAACATTTTTTTTTAAAATTCTGTATATTAAGGTTTTGAATTTTTTCAAAATTTTCTATTCACAAAATATTAAAAAGAACTGTTTTAAACGAGAATTTTCAAAGAATTGTCATACATCGAAAATTCTGAGAAAAATATTGAATTAAAAAACATCGCAATTCAATCAGATTTAAATTTTTTCAATTCCATGGTCATCCATAATTTTTTGTAGTAATTTTGTTTCAAATGAAATTTTCAAACAATTTGTCTACTCACAACGAATAAGGTCTTTAAAAATTATTTCCAAACAAGGTTTTGGCTTCTTTTTTTTGGGGGGGGGGGGGGGGGGGGGGAATTTGAAGAAACTAAAATGCTTTTAAGCGATTTGCAAAAAAAAAATGTCATTGGCAATAAAAGTGTAACAAAAATTGTTGAACAAAATTTAGAAAGACTTTGCTTTCAATCAAAAATTTTCAAAAATTTTCAAGCATCAAAAATTCTGAGAAAATTATTGAATAAAAAATAATATTAACTAAACGAGATTTCAATTTTTTTTTTCAATTTGTCTATTCGTCAAATTTGAAAAAATTTACTTTCAAAATAATGAAGTTTTAAAAGAAAAATTGTAGTTTTTTTTGGTGCTTTTTTAAGGACTACAGTTCTGTTTCTTTCTTTTGTAGTTTGTCTATTCGACTTTATTCACAATAGCTGTTTTAAAAAAGTTGTTTTGAACAAAATTCGAAATTCAAAAAAAAATTTTTTTTTTTTTAAATTTCAAACGAAATTAGTAAAAATCACAACTAATATTTTCAAAAATATTTTTACAGATATTTTAAAAGTTGTGAATAAGATTTTTTTTCTCCTCATTATATTTTTAAAAAATGGTTTCATCAATTTTTCCAAAGTTTTCTGTTCACAAACAATGAAAAAAATGAAATGTTTTCAAACAAAAATTTTTACAGAATTGTCATATAATTCTGAAAAAAATTTCCCTGAACAAACGTATCCTACGCCAATATGTCCACTGGAATACAAATCAATAATCTATTTAATTAAAATTTGACAATAATTTCAGTAATTTTCAAACGATTTTGAAAAAAAAATTGCTCCATGTAAAACTGAAAAAAATCAATTTTCCTCTTATAATCATTTTTTGTAATTATTATTTTCAATTATTTTTTATCAAATTTTGCTGGAAAAAAATTGTTAAAAATATTAACTACTAAAATATTTTTTTCCAATTTGGTCATAAACTTTTATTCAGCACTCTGTAAAACTCATCACACAAGAAATTAAACACTGATTTCCTTTTAGGAAACCGGTTCATGAGACATTTGAATTTTAAATTTTTATTTAGTAAATACACTTCGTTCTATCTTTGAAAATATCATATTTTCTACCCTAATATTTCGGTAGACTTAATCCCCCCCCCCCCCCCCAACAATCGCCCGATTGGAAGCAAACATTCATACGATATCAAAATAAACGAAAAACTCACTCTTCATGATTCATTTACTCATTTGGAAAATGTTCCATGATTAAGAATTCAACTCACCTGTGAACAAAATAAAAAACAAAAAAAATTAGTAAATAGGTAGATACAAAGAAAAAAAATTAAAACATAGCATTAAAAAAATTGTTTTTGAACAAAATTAAAAATATAATAATTAGGTAGGTATATATTTTACATGAAACTCAAAGAAAATCACATACGACAAGAATTGTTAAAAGAGGAATTAAACATAGTTAGTTAATTTCAAAAAATTATTATGAACAAGATTTTACTTCTTTTTTTTTTAATTTTTGATTTACAAAATTTTTAAACATGTTTTAAACAAGATTTAAATTTTTCCTAAATTTTCTGTTCCCAAAATTTGAAAGAATTTTTCTTCAAATAAAAATCCTCAAGAAAAAAGTCATTACTTACATACCTAATAAAAATTTTAAAAAATTGCTTTCAACAAAATTTGAAAAATTGACTACTAAAATATGCATTTCTCGTTTATTGCAATTTTTCATACTTTTAAACGCCAACGAAATTGAATCTACATTTGAAAAAAGAAATAGGTACGTAACGTATATCTTCTCGCGATTTCGCGGAAATAAAAGACCGCACGCGGTCATTCCGGTCTTCAAGTAGCAATATTTCATAAAAACAAAATTCTAGATACATTTTCTACGAATTGGTGGGTATGATTTATGCGAATTTCGCGACACACGGTGCATAACACTTATGGAAAGTGCATTTTAAATCGCGATGTTAACCAGTCGAGGACGATTTGACATGTTGCAAAAATACGAATACGAGGAAAGGGGATGAGGATTGGGGAAGAAAGAAGACGAGAGCTGAATGTATCTATATATCGGTGATCAATGTTGGCAGCGAAATTGAAATTTATACCAAGAAATGCATTTTAATAGGTACATTCTCATAAAATATTCAGTCAATTTAATCTCCTATAAAATGAACAGTTATCTATCTATACCTGGATCGTATTAAAAAAAAGCGAGCTTATAAAGTGTATAGTACTCGATGGACAAATTCTCAGCCAAACTGGTCGAATTAGCGAACACTAGATAAGTCACCGAGTATCAACAATGTCGTATTTCGGTGTAAAAAAATCAATAATTTTTTCGAATAATTTATTCTTTGCTAATAATTTTACACTATCTATATTACGTTCGATCACTTTTTTTTTTCATATAAAAAATGCAATTTGTAGTTATTCGAGGTTTTTTGTCTACTCGTTGAAAGAACTGGTTCTAGTATTTTTTCAAATCGTAGGAAAGCGACGTTCGGAGGGGCCAGATTATTACGCGTTTTCAAAATGCAAACGATCCGATGGTCAGGACTAGCTCAAAGAGAACGTCTCTGGTTGTCGTACTATGGACACTACGATGGCGATTCCGCGACCGAGGTTATTTAGTGCTTTAAAATGAAATATATAATACCGCTACGTTTTTTTATTTATTTTATATATATTCGAGGAGAGTAAAAAAAAAGCAACAAATTATTCCAGTATACAAAATAACTGCTTTCTAAATTAAATATTCTGGTTGGAACCGCTTCGCACGCATAATTCAACCGGACTGTTTAATTTGCGGCGGTCCGGACTGCGGGCTCGGCTGCGATGTTGTTTTAAAAGTATTTAATGAATAATCGCGCCGTATTAATACGAAATCTATTAGAACGCGTTTCAGCTGTCATTTCCAAAGGATTAATTGAGGTTTAGCGAATTTCACTGGCGATGGCGATGGCGTGGATTTGGATTAGGATACATTCGACACTCTTGGAGATAGCTCAACACCGCAGCACGAGCATCGGAGATGAGCAAGATACCTACGTATGTCGCGAACGCAATCGCGAATCGGTAGTAAAATTTATAACTTGGTAACTTTTACAAACGAAAGTAAAAATGAATCATTAATACGAAATTCGATCTGCGGCCAATGCGATCCATTCGATGTATAGAAAACTTGGTCGCTAAATCGAGACACCGATTAAGAAAAAGAATTCCTTCCGTCATGTCACATACATTGATTCCAACATATGCAGCTTCCCGCATCAAACTTGGTACAAGGTAAAAGTAACTTGGGCGTAGGTTAGGCCAGGCTCGATTCTAGGTTCCCACAATATCTCGCCAATGTCCAAATCCACAAGTGCTGCCGGTCGTCTTCAGCGAACTCGGTTTACAATGCAAAATATTACCAAAGAAATTACCATCACATCGACGCATCTGGTTAAATTAAGGCTTTTTCACAATGAGAAGAAAGATTTAATAAAAACTAGGCCAAGCATCTGTCCTATGGTAAATAACTAGGTACTTTTGGTCAAAACTTCACCGTGTTCGAATGGTCGCTGCACTTCGCCCCCGCGCCTGCCCAGTCTGAGATAAAATAGCGGCAACCCTTCTTTGTATATGTTTGTACCTATATCAGGTGAATGGATATTTATAACCTTTCTTCCGAACCGAAGGCTACAACTTGAGATCTTTTCCCACGAATGTGTCCTTTGACCTATATTCCTTTTTTTCTCTCTTTCTTTTTTCAATACACGAGACGTCGTGTACGAGGACGAGGTGGTCCTTAGCCTAGATCTGATTTGAGGTAGCGGTGTTTTCGGTAATTTATCGAAGGTATACGAGGGTGCTGTTTGGGTGTGTGTGGGTTTGATGTGGAGTTAGGTAGTCGATGGGTTAAATTCGGTGATCTGCGAGATGCGAGGTGATAGAAGTAATTAGTTGTAAGGGCGGATGTGGATAATTTTCGATGCTGGAAAATATATTGATTTTCGTATTTTCGTGTTTTATATAATTTCGATTAATTGATCAATTTATTTTTTATTTTTATCGATTTTGATTACTTGATTCTTTCATTTTTTTTTTTAATTTTGGTAAGTTGGTTTTATTCTGATTTCAACAAAATTCATCAATTTTTCAGTTTCAATAGAGTCACCAATTTTTTTAATTTAAATTATCAACTTGAATAAATTCATTAATTTTTTTCAATTTTGAATTTTCAAAAAAATTGAATTATTTTTTTTTTGATTTCTTTAAATTAATTAAAATTTTTCCAATTTCAAAAAGTTCATAAATATTTTTTCTAAATTCGATGAATTACTTTTTTTCCTCCGATTTCCTCAACTAAATCGATTTTTTTTTTCAATTTAAATAAATCCGCAAAATTTTTCTGATTTCAATTTTGATAAATCGATGATTTTTCGATTTCGATGCATCGATATTTATTTTTTTTTCGATTTTCAATAAAATCGTAATCTGGGTAATTATTTTTTTCGATTTTGAAAATACGACATAGTTAATTTCGATAAATTCGTCATTATTTTCTGATTTCAATAAGTCGACATTTTTCAATAATTTTGATAAATCGATCAATTTTTCGATTTCGATACAATGAAATTTCTTCGTTTTCAGAAAAGCAATATTTTTCTGATTTAAAAAATTCATTCCTTTTTTCGACTTTGAAAAATCCATAATTTTTTCGATTTTGATACATCGATAACTTTTCAATTTTGATACATGAATATTTTTTTCGATTCCAATAAATTGTTATCTGTCCGAATTTATTAAATTTTGTTCCGATATTGAAAAATTCATCGTAATAATTTCTGTAAAATCTCAATTATTCGAGTTAATTGGAGCAAAGGAAGATCAAATGTCGTGAAAAGTCGGATTAGATAGTGATGGCAATAAAACATATGAAAAAAATTCGCAATTTTTTGAAGAAAAAAAATTATGAGATACCTACCCGTGTAGCAACGTCGATGCTAATTTCGGTATAAATGTCGACACATCGAAATCGGTCACTTTTCGATCGTACATGTCGACATTTATATCGACATCCACATCGACATTTGCAATGGTGAGATTTTGAAAAATATGCTAAGTTCAAATATTCAATATAAGTATATATTAAAATTACACCAAAAATAGTGTTCAAGCCAACATTTCGACATTTTTTGTCAAATATGCGGCATTGAGGCCACCTTTGTAGCTGGACACATGCGAGTGTCCAACTAACATAGAGATGATTCTTAGACCTTATGTACTAATTCACAACACACTTTATCTGCGAGTATCACAATCACCCTCAAGACGTCGACAGTCAAGTCGATGCATTATTCGACCGTCGACAATTAGATCGACATTAACTCGACTTAAAATTCCTCTGGTCGACACTGTCGACAGTTAAGTCGATGCATTATTCGACCCTCGACAATCACATCGACACTATCTCGACTTAAAATTCCTCTGGTCGACACTGTCGACAGTGAAGTCGATGCATTATTCGACCATCGACAATTATGTCGACAATAACTCGACAAGTCGTTGTATTATTCAAAACTTTGAAAAATAAGAAAATTTTGTGATTCTTTCAAAAATTATTTATTCCTGAGCTTAAAATGTTCTTATTAATTGTTTTTAGTTCTTTTTAGATATAAAATTTGTAAATTTAATTGGCAGAAATTGTCGACATAAATGTCGATGCGTTTATCGAGTATCGATTTTTACATCGACTTGTCTATGTAGAAAAACAACGTTTTCTAAATTATAGGAAAATACTGAGAAAAATTCAAAAATTTTGATTGAACAGTTATGTCTAACACAGAACATTACTTTAAATCTCAAATATCATTTTTAATTCATCGTTAACCGAGAAAAAAATGTGTCTGAATTTTGTCGACATAAATGTCGATGTCGACAATTGCTACACGGGTAGTTGTTGTTGTTGTTTTTGTTATTTTGTACCTAATAAAAATATGTCTTATCCATTTTTTTTCTCTTTTTTTTGGAATAACACGAATTCCTCATTTGTTAAGATAAAAAAAATTTCTCAATTTTTTTAATTTTTTTTTGGGATTTGGCATATTTTTTTTATTTTATTTTTTTTGGAATAGGTAGTATTTTTTTCAAATTTTTCAATTTTTTTGTGTTAAGAAAAAATTATAAATTTATTCTCAAATTTTTCGAGAAAAAAAATCTCTGTTTTTTTTAGCATCAAAGAAGTCGTATATAAATAAAAGAGGAGGTGGGGGGGGGGGGGGGGTAAATCGAAAAATTGGATAATTGAAAGTCGGTTAATGGAGGTTTCTACTATAAGTCGATATTTTTCCAATTTTCATAAATTGATAATTTTTTCAATTTATCCTGATAAATCGATCAATGTTTCGATTTTGATACATCGACTTTTTTTCGATTCTCAAAAGTTCTAAAGTTGAATAAATTCACCAAATTTTTTTGATTTCAATAAAATTTTTATAGGTACATTAAAATAAATTCATCAATTTTTTCGATTTCAAAAAAATTCGTCATTTTTTCCGATTTTGATAAATCAATTTTTTTATGTCAATGTTTTAAAAAAAATCCATTTCAATAAATCGATATTTTTTTCAAATACAAAAAATTCATTACTCAATTTTCTCGATTTCGAAAAATCTATTGTTTTTTTCCGATTTTGATAAATCGATATTTTTTCAGATTTTCATTGTGTGTTCGTCTTCTTGTTCTTAAATTTTACTTCATGCGTTCACCCCCCCTCCCCTCTTGAATTTTTCATCACATCATTAGGTCAGTCTTATTTTCTCAATCAATAATGCAATAATTGAAAAAGTAATTCAATTTCTTGACACTCTTGAGGTCTCTAGTTGAAAACGCCTTCGTTTTATATGTTTCTACCAAAGTGGGAATCACCAATCCAGCCTCACCCCTCCTCCCACCGCACAAAACGCACTACACATTATCGCGTACAACTTTAAACGTCTTATTAAAGGCGTCTTAATACCCTCGACAGTGCCACATTACACTTCTTAATATTCCCACCTCTCCTTGGCATCACCATGCAACACCGAGCAAGCCAGCAACGCAAGAGAGTACTCGTAACTGGAATCACTTGAAACCGACCGAAAACGAAATCCGTGCGCGTCAAATTTGTACGGGCGCGTTAACTCGTATATGGAAGTCAACATCGAAAACGATATGATACTTCCGGACATTAGAAAATCGATAAACCTTATCAAACGATATCACGTTACAGGTATCCGTCCAGGTAGTTCATATATAGGCGTATAACTCGTCCAGATGCCCAATTAACCATCGTATAGTAAAAGGAAGAATGGTCGAGAAGCCCGTCGCCCGCCTAGCCTGCGCTGCCTGCTGCGCCGATACACATTGTACGATTTTTTTCCTCTTTTATTTTTTTATGACCACGTCGAAAAATATTTCATTCGATAGATACGCGGATAAAATTAATGAGACATATCAAACAAACATAAACGAATACGTGTATCATTTTATAGAGGAAAAAAATCTTACAAAATAGCAAAAGTGTAAAATAGCCAACCGGCTCTGGTCAAACAACATCGACCAAGCTATTAGAAAATCCTAGCCAAGACTTCTTGTCGCCTCAACTAGGTTAATCGTTTATATGTCATTTCCATTAATATCGTAGAGATGCATTTTGGGCATACAAAGTGGAAGCCGAAAAAAAAACATCAATTGGTCTCTAAACACTTGGGATATGGATCGAGATACGATACATACTTGCTAACTCGTCGAGAGACGATTAAAAGTACTTAAATTGGGTATTGCACTCGCATAAGATCTATTTTTAAACTCATCACGCAGGTGAGCCCGTCAAAATGACTGCGTTACTGTCCAGCATATTCGTAAATACTTTTTATTTATATATCGAAACTCGAAAGGGTCAACGGACTCGATTTGACCATTTGGCAATAAATCAGCCTTACGAACTATTTTTTGCCTTCATCGTAGTCGATCGTCGTCGCAAGCATCAGCAACATGGCACAGAAAATACAAATACGTAGCGATTTGTAAAGCAAACAATAAGATCGGGCCGTGCGGTGCGGCGCTCGCTTATGGCTCAAGATACCTTTACAAAGGAATAGATAATATCTTTTAAAACAAAAACAAACATTTAAGAAAGGATAATGCTGGTACGTAGTTCGCGTGCCTTCAAACAAATGCAAACGATTTCGCCATTGTAAAGGGATGTTTTCCAATACTTGTGCCGCCTATGAAAAGAATCTCCCTACGCATTGTCTTCCCCGCGAACTCGAACCCGAGCCAAAGCCCGAGCCCTGTAAAACGTGCCATATACCCAGTGCTCGAACCCTTTGCAAGTTTTACTTAATCGTCGACTGGCTCTTTTTTTCCTACCTTATACTTTTCCAACCTTATACGTGTACGTATATAGAGATATACGCCTGGCAAAACTTTATCTTAAACTTTATGTCTGAATATTAAACATTAGGCCACGTATATAAGCGTCTTCTAATTAACACCGACTTTCATTTTACCTTTTTCCAACGTGTATTTCGAGTTTGGCGAGGAGAAGTGGGCGGAATTTTACATGCATAGTGTAGGTATACTTTTTATAGGGGTATTTTCGAGATTATTAATCGTCGCGAATGGCGTCGTATTTTCACTCGATGAAATTATTCGCCAACAGGTCAAATGAAGAGCAATTCGAATGGAAATTTTAATTCATAAATTTTTAATCCAGTATTTGATTTGATTCGCAGAACAAATTCAAAATGAAAATAAAACCTGAAAAAAAAAAGATTTCACTACGCTTTTATCAACTTCAACAAAAAACCCAATTTTACAACCAAACGGTGGCTTCTATTGAAAAAATTTATAGAACTAAAATTGTAGATAGTAAAATTTTCCACTATCTAAAGGTTTACAATTTTTTCTCCAGCAAATGTGAAGTTCTGAAAATTTTCGCAAAAAACTTTGAGCAGACAAAAAATGAAAATTTCCCTCACAAAAAACCTTATCTTGACAACTCGTCAACTCCAATTGAGCTGAAATCTGGCTCACTGAAAGAGCATATCATTCAGACCTCAGAACCAAATTTCGAGCTTCCGAACTTGATTTTTCGATTTTTTACGAATTTTTGAAAATGAAGAAAATAGACCATTAGTTGAATATAGTAGATACCAATATTTTACTAAATTTGTAAATTTCGAGATAGAATCTTGAAAATCGGTTTATATACGAAAGTCGATCTTCCGAATCGATTGTGACCATTTTCCAAGCGATCTGAAGCCTCCAGCAAAAGTTGAATTTTTTCCAGTGCACTGAAATCGCTCCAGAAGAGGCGTTGTAATCAACTCTGGCAGCTAGAAACTCAATCCTAGCGTTAGTGTGATATTATCAGTCGGTTAGAGAAGTTGAATCGAATATCCGAGGTGATGAGTTGACCTCTGCATTTTTTTCATAATTCGAAATTCTCGTATTAGTATTAAAAAAATCTAAAACTGCCCATTTCTCCAGGAAATCCAGAGCCTATTCTATTAAGGAAAATTTGAAGCTGCACAAACGTGACTCCATTACCAGAGTCATATTCCATGTAGGGGGATTAGGGGGGGGGGGGGATGAAGCCACCAATGTAAAATTTTGATGGCTTTTCAGCAAATTATGACAAACACGTTAAAATTATAAAGAAATATTTCTCCAGGAAAAAAAATAAAAAATTTTGGTGTGTTTAGGAAATTCGTGCTATTTAAAAATTTTTCTTGGCGAGTTGTGAATTTTCCCATCCCAAATTATCAAACATGGGATATTGAGTGTACTTTTTAGGTGATTTTACTAAAGAAATGGTTATTATGATTTTTTTGTCAAAATAAATTTTCATGAAAAAATTATTGTCAATAGATTCTTATTCGAAGATTTTTCGACAAGAGAATTCTTCCAAAGGAAATAAATATCTTCAGGTGAAAATATTTTCTCAAAAAAAAAAACAGATTTTTTTGAAGAAAAAAAAAATGAAATTTTCAATAGTTTTTTGTCAAAAAAATGTTCAAAGATTTTTTTCGAGAGAATTTCTCCTCACGGAGAATTTCTGATAAAGATGTTTTAAAATTTTTATTCTAGATTTTTTTGACAAAATAGTTAAGTAATTAGGTATTTAAAAAAAAATTCTGTCAGAAAATATTAGATAACATTTTTTGTCCGAATTTAAAAAAAAAAAATTTTGAAGAGAAAATTTTTCTAGACTTTTTAAATGCTTCAAAATTCTTTACAAGATTTAAATAAAAAATCAGTCAAAAAAAATTCCAGATGTATTGTCAAAAAAATTTTTGCAGATTTTTTTTGTCAAAAATCAATTATTGTACCTATGTTTTGGTCAAAAAAATATTTTTTCAGTGATTTTTCATCCCGATATTTTAGTCAGAAATTTATTTTCCAGATGATATTCGTTTTCATTTTTGCTCTTGTTCGAAGTTAGTTGCATTTTTTGTTTCCTTCTATGTACCTACTAATTTAAAAAATGAAAAATTACTTGAATTTTTGGAGTTGCACAAAGTAATTTTGAATTGCACACATTTTTTTTAGAGTTACACAAAATTCGAAACTTCACCTTATCTCTTCCAAAAGACGACCTCCCTCCCCGAGTCAATTGAGACCATTTTGGAAGCCACTTGGAGCTTACAGAAAATTTTAGACTTTTCTCCAGCAAGCTGGAAAAATTCAATTTTTTTCTTGGGGCTTCAGATCGCTCCGAAAATAGTCTCAATCGATTTGGGGAGTCGTCTTTAGTAAATGAACCAATTTTCAAAATGTTATCTCAAAATTTACTATTTTTTGCAAAAAAAATTGTTATACCAATGAACTTTGAACTATAATTTTCGCCATTTTCAAAAATTCTCCAAAAATCCAAAAATCAACTTAGGCAGCTAAAAATTTGATGCTGAAGCCGGAGTGACATGCTCTTTCAACGAACCAATTTCCAGCTCAATCGGAACTGAAGAGTTGACAAAGTTCCCTTTGTTGGATTTTTCAAAGGAGGTTTCCACTACAGAGAGAAAATTTCCAATTCAAACCTGATTCAAATTAAGCAACCTATTAACGGTAAAATACATCGGTAATTACCGGTAAACTGCTGGAGGTTAAATTTAAAAACCAATCGATATAATAAGTTAGCGGAAAATGGCGACGAGCAGCATCGGCAGTTCGATACAATGTCTTCGGAAAAACGAACGGTAAGCATGTTTTCGTATCATCATTATCGTCATTAAAAATCACTAAGGACAAGAGAAGCTGAAGAAGGTGGGGGACAGAGGGTACAAACCAAACAAACGTACATGCTAACTGTGAGTATAATCAAATAGACAGAGCGAGAGAGAGGAAGCTGCGTTGATGAAGATGAAAAAAACAAACCTTAGAGATGGTAGAAGTATAAGATGAAACTTAACGAATCGTTCCGGGTGAATTTTTTTTATACTGGAAAATTTTGGCGATACGATGCGATACGATACGGTGGCGACGGTTCGATGTCCGATTTACCTTTTGGTTAGTACAGTGGAAATACTTGCCATTTATTGGTGAATCGGTCTCGGCTCGGGCCATTCGATTGGCGAACGTTGTAAAAGAGGAAACGGGAGGCAGGAAGCGAAAGAAAAGAAACAACATAAGAATACGAGTACGACGAATATACACAGGCGAAACAAAAGAGTTCCATTGATGAAATCGGGCGTGTCAAAGGTCCTTTCTTATTTCCAAAGCGAGACTCGGCGATATCGAGAATTACTGGGTGTTGACATGCGAGTGTTCACTGTGCCGCGGACGACCAAAGATGGGAACTATGCATGATTCCTGTATTACTATTCTTAATTTGTACACAGTCTTAAGACAAGGAAGGTGCATTGGTGCTGCTTGTTTTCACAAATATACCGACGTCACGCAACTCGGCTTCGTTAGGTTCGCTTCATTAGATTCGAAGAACTAATCACTCGAAAGTAAAGATCATTGACATATATATTGACGAGTTTTTCTATCATTTTTTTTTATCCTACGAAGTCAACCCACCTCATAGTGACTTGTCCCCTTCGATCCACGACTAATTTATACGTCTTTCTGTTTCTATCTTTGTCTCATTAACTGATCTATACGTTCTCACGATAGCCATTCGTCCCTTACGAATTTTTTTTTCTACTCTGTTGTACCATCGAATATTCACTGTTGGGTACGTACTTTTTTTTCCAACGGATTTGCTTGCCTAGGTGGAATTTTCTGCGGTAATTATTTTATATACGCGCGCCGATTTATACTTCTTCGAGCGGTATACACGTAATTTTCCTCTAATTATTTGTTAATTGCGGCCTTCTGTGTCGGCTCCTTTTTTTAAAGCGCAACGCCGTGTAACCTTCGTGCCGCAACCCGTCTCACCGGCGACCAACATGTCGCTTTTCAAAATGGACTCGAATCAATGTTGGTAACTTTTCAGAGTACACCACTTATCAAACTAAATTATACAAATGACATAGGACGAGCAAAAAACATTCAGGCATTTGCATATTTACGTAATATTGCACTTTTTATACCAATTTGTTTGCCATTGGCGCACATGACGAAGACGCTGGAGCCACTGCTGAGAAAAAGCCTCTAGCTTCGTAGGTTGGTTTTGAATTAAGTAAGTTGTGAAAGAAGTGCGACGCTGTGCAGTTTTATTGAAAATTTAGATTTCGATTCTAATTATTTCTAATTCCGTTTCGTTAATTAATCGACACCTATTGTTGATTTTTTTTTCTCGAAAATGACCCTTCTTTGAGACACCATAGATCCCCACTTGAGTGACCTAGGGGGCTAAAAATTGGTATGGAGAGTTGAGAACTCAAAATGAACAACATACAAAAATGAGCAAAATCGAAGACCAACGATTTTTTCACTCCACCCTAATTAATTTTTTACAAAAATTGTAAATTTTGAGATAGAATTTTGATAATTGATTTATATGCTAAAGACGACCCTTCGAATCGATTAAGACCATTTTCAAAGCGATCTGAAGCCCACAGAAAAAGTAGAAATTTTTCCAGCTTGCTGGAGAAAAAGTCATAATTTTCTGGAGGCTCCAATTTGAAAAGTAGGCATTTGAGAATTTTTCAATCCCAAAAGTTATTCGGAAACATTTGAGATTTTTTCATTTCAAACAATTGAAAAAAAATTACTTATTCTAAAATTTACCTATATTCCAAAAATTAATATTACTTTTAATTTAAAAAAAAATTTAATTTAAGTATTCATTTTAAAAAATTAAGAGTTTTTCCATTCCAAAATAATTAAGATTTTTTTCATTTTAAAATTCATTACACAACAATAAAAAAAATTATTACAAACAAATTCAGAATTTTTTTATTTAAAAAATTCTAAAATTTTGGGATTTTTTTGTTCTAAAAAGCATTCCGAAAAAATTGGAGATGAGAAGTTTTTATTACCTACCTACCTACTAAAAATTTAAAAAAATATATATATTCTAAAAAAATTTCTTTAAAAATCTGAGACGATTGAAAATTTTTTCATTTCAAAATTTTTTTTTTAAATATTTAATTATTCCAAAATTTATTCCAATAATTTATAATTTTTCAATTCCAAAAAATTTGGAAACTTTTTCATTATTCTAAAAAATTGAAATTTTTTCCATTCCAAAATAATTAAAAATTTTTTCATTTTAAAATTTATTCCAAAAAAAAATTAAAAAATTTAAGTACCTACTGCAAAAATTTGAGAAATTTTTTATTTAAAAAATTTGCTCTAATTTGTGAATTTTTCGTTCCAAAAGACGTCATTCCGAAAAAATTGAAGATAAGAAGTTTTTATTACCAAAAGAAAATTAAAAAAAAAATATTCTAAAAAAATGAGATTTTTTTATTGAGACTTTTCTTTAAAAATCTGAGAAAAATGTGTACTGCAAAAAAAAATCAAGATTATTAATTATTATTCTTTTTAAAAATTAAAAAAAAATTGTGCTTCAAAAAAATTGAAAGAGTTTTCCCTTAAAAAACAGAGATTTTTTCTCCAAAAATTAAGAAACTTTATTACGTAATTTCTTTAAATGATTTCTTTGGAGAAATGGAACGCAGCCCTGTAGCACAGAAGCTGTTTCGTTTCTCTCGGCGATTATACCATTTTGGGAAACCCTGCGATGTCGGCAGATAAGCTTATGTGTATGCAAACGTAATACACCTTGGTCAAAGGTGATTTGTGACCAGAGAGAAATCTTTTTCAACTGGTAACTACTATTGATGAGTTAACGATCCGTCTAAATCTCTTTTAAACTGCACTATTAACTAGAGATGCCGAAATTATCGCGTGTCATAATTCACGCCTTGGTCTAATTATCGAAATTCTTGCTAAATTTTTTCACCTTTGAATTAAATGGTCATCTGGAATTACGTATTTGGCTTGATTGGTGTAGATATACGAGTACTTGATGAAGTTATAAATCTACACAGAATTTCCAGTATAAGTAGATAGATATATAAAATATTATACCATCTTAATCGTTTATACCTACGATATGTTAGTCCATCAAATACGTGATTAAGATTACGTACGAATATGATACGTACCATGCTAGGTACTAAAAAAAAACGAGATTCGGTTTCTTGGTCGAGCTCTACTATAATTTAAGATGAGGTAAATTTTAGGAAAGTGGCAAAACGTCCAATTTTATCTACGAATTACGATCGCTGCGGCGGTGGGGCGATGGTGTTAATTTAGGCGGCTGAAAAATCCTAACGGGTTTTGATTTTTGAAGAGTAGAAGTGACAAATAGGAATAAAAGTAGACAGGTCAGTTTTAACAAGTTTTCAGATTTTTACTGACCGATCCACCTTGAAAATTGTATGTTAATAAAATGTATTAAAATCGTTCGCCCTTCACTTATATTAATATCGTAAAAAAAAACCTCCGAGTGGAAACGCGACTCTGCGATCTCGTCTGCGCGCAGAATACGAACGAAATTTTATACGATATGGTTTGATTTTTTTCTACACGTTTAATAAAGATTACAAATCTTATAGAAGATGAGAGGACGCATGCGGCATTTACGCATTTTATAAACGCCCCGTACGTACTAAACGGCATCGTCGGTTTGTTATCGCTTCTGTTTGTTGTAATTAAGTTCGAGTATGTGTATAGTTTGTACTCTCCGGAGTAAGATGAGCAAACCGGTTTCAGGTCTGCTTTTTTTCGTTTGGTCTAGTGTACGTGTGTAGGTATATTTACATTACAACCAGTAACGTTATTTAATTTATTAACGTGTAACTAGTCGTGCGCCAAATCAAAGTCTCCCTTTAATTGCCATCGCTCGACAGTTGAAGTTGAGATAGGTACGCGTCGCAGAGTCGAGTCGAGTTCGCGCTCTCGCGAGCAGACAATCTATATTAAATTGTATACAGAGGTGTACCCTGTCCTGTACCATATACTATTGTATGATAATATTTGGGATGGACACGTCATCCGTGTGTCGTTATTACGTACCTAGCGAAAGGAAATAGGCCTGACAGACTGGTCATCGCCTCATCGGCCATAGGAAACTCTTAGCTTAGGGTTTTCCATGACTCACCCTAGTAATTGATACACCGGGGATGGGATCGTGTCTCCTCTTTACCAGCACTTTGTACTTGTAATTTTTACCATTTGGGTGGAGTACCACGAGCCACACAGCCATTTACATAATTCGTTTATTCCGTTCCGTTCCGTCCATCCAGCCAAGTAGTGTAGTATCGTATCGAAGTATAAATCGTAATTAATTTCTGTTTGGTCGCGTGTTAATTTTTAATACCCGGAGAAAGCCAGGCACGTTGATGGGTGAGCATTTTCTTACTCGATTCCACCAACACGTTCGATTCAACTCGAATCATGAGGTTTTTTTTTCGTCTCGAGAAAAAAGATCGAAAATGACGAATTTTTTTTCACTAATTCGAATGAATATTTTGTACTTGGTAACTTTCCATATTTATTCGCGTGTTGGCAATTTTCGTCATTTTTTTTTACCAAAGTACCTGATTTTTTCGCCAATGGATTTATATTTTCGAAGAAATTATAACTAGATACTTTCGTTGAATAAATTTTTTCTCAATTAGATATTCGCGTCCGCGGAAAGATCTTTCAATTTATTTCAGGCTTCGGTTCTATTAGAGTTGAGATTTTTTGTGAATACATATTTTCGTTGAAAAAAAGATAGTATGGTAATATTTCAACGTAAGAAATTTCCAGGTGGGGAAAAAATTATAAATTTGACAACTTGAAACTCGAAATTGCCAACTTCTATGTTTTTCTTACAATTACCCCTCCCCCCGATAACCATGTTCTCTATGCCCCTGGTTTCAAGCAATTCTGGATCGATTGAACCAGATTGAACACAATATGTTGAAGAATATTTTCCAGATTTCAGACAATTTTGGACTTCTTTTGGCTCATATTTGGGCATATTTTTGATAGAGCATTTTTGTTTTTGTTTTTGGAAAATAGTTATTCTAGAAAAAAAAATTTAAAAATTTAAAAAATCAATTTTTCAAAAAAAGTAAAATTAGAACTGTATTTATAACAATCATTTGATTAGTTCTAAAAATCTGTATTTTGAAAGATGGGGGGGGGGGGTGAAGATACCAATATGGTGTCATAAAAAATTTCAAATTCTCTTTTAAATTATACCTACTTACTCAAAAAATGTTATAGTATTGGAAAATATTTTTGAATATTTTCGGAGGGAGGGGCTATTTTTTTATTCCATGTAGTACAAGTGAATTGGTGCCTTCATTTTCTTAGATAGCCACCAAGTCTACATGAACGTTTTCCAAGTCTAAAAAAGTGCCCACCATACCTGGACCACCATATGATAAGACAGAAAATGAGCCAGTATGCCATTTTTTATGAGTTCCCTTTTTTCGAGGATTCATCCTTTTCCCTCGTAAATCGGTTATATCCATTTCTAAGGCTCCAATTAAAAAAAAATTTCAAACAAAAGTTGTAGATTTAAATCCCCTAAATAATTTTGGTCATTACAAAAATTTCGATTGGACCCCTTCCTCCCTTTGAATTTTGCATAATACGCATAAAAATCACTTCAATTCCAATTATAAAAGTAGCAATCACCTTGGAAGCCCTTTATATCAGTTCTTAACGCCTGAATCGAAAAAAATTTCAAACAAAAGTTGAAGATTGAAACCCTTGGAATAACTTCAATCATCACAAAAATTTTGACTTGACCCCTCCTTCCCTTCCAATTTCGCATAACACTTGATTATGGAAATGACACGGTGATTTTCACACTTATGGGTGCTGAACTAGAGGAGAAGGAGGGGTCCAATCTAAATTTTTATAATAACCAAAATTATTCCTATGACTTTGAGCTACAACTTTTGTTGGAAAATTTTTTCAATTGGACCCTTTCCTAACCATCGATTTTGCAAAAAGCTCCGAAGATACTAATTAAAAATTGGAGGAGTGAGGGAGGAAGGGCCAATTGAAAAAAATTTTCAAACAAAAGTTGTAGATTTAAATCCCCTAAATAATTTTGGTCATTACAAAAATTTCGATTGGACCCCTTCCTCCCTTTGAATTTTGCATAATACGCATAAAAATCACTTCAATTCCAATTATAAAAGTAGCAATCACCTTGGAAGCCCTTTATATCAGTTCTTAACGCCTGAATCGAAAAAAATTTCAAACAAAAGTTGAAGATTGAAACCCTTGGAATAACTTCAATCATCACAAAAATTTTGACTTGACCCCTCCTTCCCTTCCAATTTCGCATAACACTTGATTATAGAAATGACACGGTGATTTTCACACTTATGGGTGCTGAATTAGAGGGGAAGGAGGGGTCCAATCTAAATTTTTATAATAACCGAAATTATTCTTATGACTTTGAGCTACAACTTTTGTTGGAAAATTTTTTCAATTGGGCCCTTTCCTAACCATCGATTTTGCAAAAAGCTCCGAAGATACTAATTAAAAATTGGAGGAGTGAGGGAGGAAGGGGCCAATTGAAAAAAAATTTCAAATAAAAATTGTAGACTAAGATCCAAAAATAATTTTGGTTATGATAAAAATTTCGATTGGATCCCTCCCTCCCTTCCGATTTCAAAATATTGGAGGGGAAGGAGGAGTCCAATCGAAATTTTTGTAATAACCAAAATTATTTCAAAGATCTTAGGAACTGAGATAGGGTATTTCCAAGCGAATGAAGATGGACCTTGGAAAAGAGGGAACCTAAAAAAAGTGGCATATCAGCTGATTTTTTTCTTTTTAGACTCAGGATTAAGATTCAGTAATAAAATTGCTTTCAACAATGTACCTAATACCTACCTAGCGAAACGAAAGAGGGAAAAAAATGGCGATAACGCGGACACGGACACTCCATATAAAGAGAGCACATCAGCATAGGAAGGATAAAAGATGCATATATCAAAACGTGGTTGGCTAAAATTAATGGAAGTTCTTATATATTCGTAAAGGCGGAAGAAAAATGATTTTATGGACTAACGCGTCAAAATAGATAGACGAGTTGAAAGGTTATATTAAAAATTAATCTGCATTTCCACCTTATACCGTAAAGTATTTCATCGATACCATCTATAGTTGATCGTTTAATAAATAATTCGTCAAAGTTTTCGCGTCTTGCTACCGAGCGAGGTATACCTTGAGTTTGGCAATTTCCAGCTTTTCAAACAAGCGAGACGTACTGTATTATAATCTTGGTAATGTATTCAATGTGGTATTCTCTTTAGGTACTCGTAGGATTAATTTTTTGCTCTCGCTGATAAACTTCATCGTGATTGAAATTTTCATTTAAGAGTTGATTATGTAGCTATATAGATATCTCGTAGGTATAGGTAAGGTACTAAACGAAGCAGTAAATACGTTTGATTTATAGGTATTGTTTTCTCTGCTTAGCCATACGGTTTTGTCGTCCATTAAAAGCACGTTTTTGTGTCGCATTCTTGGCGGACATACGAATACGAGATGCTATTACTGTGCGAGTTGATTTTCGTCGTGATCGAATTATCCTCATGAGCAGAATCGTGAGGATACGGAAGAGGGTACGTGTAAAAAGATATAACTGGACTGGGCTCTTCACAATATACGTATCTACGATACGTTGACAAATTCACAACGGTGCAAGTTCATCGATCCAATTCCAAGGACAAAGATCGTATGTATACCTTTGAAATGACAAAATCTTTTAAACCATACACACATGCATAAATTCATCATTATGCATTCGTTTCGAAAATTTGATAAGTTTCAATTCCATACTCGACACTCGTATAACGGAGATGTTTGAATAAGAATTAAGAAGACGAGACACGTTACGAAAAGGACCATTCATTGGAGAACTTTGCCCTTTCGCCGACTTCGATAGTCGCCCTCTCGCGTGTTTTGTAACAATTCATTTGGTTGCTGCGTTCTATTAACAAGGTAACATCGTAAAAAGACTCTAACGCTGATTTCTAGACAATTCGCAGTTTTAAGAAATGCACAATAAAGGATACCTTGTGCGATGTTTAAACTGGTCCTGGACATATGTGGTTTCCTATTCCTTTCTTTTTTTTTTACAATATTATGTAGAGGACTTTGCCAATACGTGTTTTGATTTTTATATTGTGATTGATGATGGTCGCCTCTCTGACTTTTAAAAAGGCGACGTAAAAATCTATATGTTACCTTCTTTTCTGAGGGTTGAGTCATCTCAGTATTGAAAAAAGATACCTAGGCATGCATTTGCCACTCACACCAAGAGCCAAGGAAACATATTGTCCTCTTTTGATTCTATGCATGAAATTATGAGACTCCAAACTCCTCGCAGAGAAATAATTTCTTAAATTATTATAATATACTTTGAATAAGATAATTAATTGAAAACGAATTGTTTAGTAAAATTTCAAAAACTCGAATTATGAGAAAATTCAAAAAATCTTTTCAGAGTAGTTTTTTTTTTAAATTTTATTTTGTAAACAAATATCTAAATCTTTAAAATTGCTTTCTAAAAAAGTAAAAAAATAGGTGTTTCAACATAGGTTTTTACAATTATTCTGGTGTATTTATCCAACAATTTTTTGCAAAATTACAACAAAATTTGCAATATTTTAACAATTTTTTCGACGTTTTAACTGGAAATTAATTTTTTTAAATGTTTTTCAATAAAATCACAAAAAAAAAATCGCAAGTAGGTACTTTTTTTTTGAAAATTTATGGGTTGAACATAATAATTATCTTAAAATTTTTTTCATTTTTTTTTGTAATATTTCATAAGGATTTTTTCGACGCTTTAAAATTTGAAAAAAAAGAACTTCAATTTTTTTTTTAAGAATTGTGGTTTGGACACAATTTTAAAAATTCTTTCATAAAAATGTTCTCTAAATTCAATTTTAAAGAAATTGTTGATTTTTTTCAATTACATTAATTGTTGGAAAATTGTAGTTTATTTTTACATGCTTTGAGTTTTTTCAACGTACCAACGATTTTTTTTCTTCAAAATTGTAACAATTTTTGTGGTAGGTATTTTGAATGACCACCTTTACCGACTCTTTAACATGGTACAAAATTTAAAAATAAATATTTTCCAATAAAATCGGGAGGAAAATTGAAAATAGTGTGAAAATTTTGTCTGTTTATTTATTTTTAACTCAAAATTGAGTCCTAATTTTTTTTTTAAATTTCAAAATTATTTCAACTAAAATAGTTGACAAATTTATGTTTTTATATAGGTTAGGAGGTCTTTCCAGCATTCCAACAAATTTTTCAAAAATCACAATTTTTGTGATTTTTTTTTTTAGGTACGTACTACGTACATCACAATTATATTTCGATTTTTTCAACAAGATGATAAAATTTAAAAAAGGTGTTTTCCAATAAAATCAGAAAAAATTCTCAACTTAAAAAATAAAAAAAATAAATAAAATTAATATTTGAAAATGATTTTAAAAATTCTCTGAAAATTGTTGGCTAACTATTTTGAAAATATTTTTTCTAAAAAATTAGGTACTTGGAATAAAATTGCTGAAAAATTGTGTTTTTACCCACCCAAGGTTTTTCCAACACTCTAGCAATTTATAAAAAGTGGTCACAATTTTTGTGATATTCTACATGACGATTTTTTCGACCCTTTTTTTCCCAAAGAGCTCCAATAAAATCAGAAATGTTTTTCTCGATTTTTTTTAAAAGAAAATTTTGAGTTAAAAATGGTTTTAGAAATTCTCTCACATTAGATACATATTTTCAAAATTATATTTTAAAATAACTAAATAGGTACTCAAAATAATTTTTTCTCAAGTTTTAAAAAAATTTTGTTAAAAATATCGTCTGAACAAAAATTTTTGAAGAATATTTTGATATGAAAAGTCTTTTCAAAATTCCAACGCTCAATGATTTTTTTCGAAGCTTCCACTGAAAATATATTTTTAAAGTTTCCAATAAAATTAATTAATTCTGAAAATATTTTGTTTTGAAAATTTAGATTTGAACGTGATTCTAAAAAATGAGATTTTGAACAAAAGTTTGAAAAAAAAATTGCAGTCATTTTTAAAAAATTTTTTTCTTTGGTTGAAAATTGAATCAATTTAGCACTGTTGGGTCGAGTTTAATACCTAATTCCCAAAATATTACATTAATATTGATTTGTGAATTAAAATACAATTTTTCAAAGCAAGTCCAAAAAATTTTTGTTGAAGGGGGAAGGGGAGCGGGGTCAGACAAATTCAAAAGCAAAAAATTCAACTAATTTTTATTCACGAATTTCAAATAGATTCTTCGAAACTAGCCTAAACATTGTTTTAATAAAAATTACAAATTTTGAAAAATGAAGGAGAACTGCATCTGACAATTAAAAAATAACGACGATCCATTCCACACATTTCCATAGCCTTAGTCACAACCATAAGCTCCTGAGAAGGGCATCGACGATTGAAAAAATGCCTATTCTCGATCACATCTAGGTCACGAAATCTGCAAACGTCTCACATACGAGCACATACACTTCTAACAAGGAAGTCGATCTCGAAGTCGACATTTATAGCTAGATGAAATTTCGTGAACACAACATACAAATCGAGTCGTCCTTAACAAAGTCTGCGTTCACCTTCAAGTCCGAGAAATCTAATAAGTGACCAACTACTTGTCTCAAGCTGCTGCATAACAAATGGAGATAAAAATCAACCGGATGGCAATTTTTTCAGGTACACAGAGGTCGAGCACGTATATGCAAAGATAGGAGTGAGTATACGAATGGATGCATTATACGTATACGACAACGTTGCTCATTTCATCGCCATCACTACTTACCTATGATATTTTCTACTATGATGACTTTTTTTTTTTTTTTTGTAACGCCAAACCACGGTGGCCCGGGTCGTTAAAAATTTCACCGCTGTAAATATTTTTTTAATTAACTCTACGGGCTAGTTTCTTGTTTTAGTATCGTAAAATATTCACCTACGAGGAGGACGATTCGGTGTTCGTTACGTGGACTCGTTTGCTGACGCGAGTCAATTGACTGAGCATTAGCTGACGTTCTGGTATGATTTTTCGACCAGCCGGAGGCTCGTCAGTCGTCAGCGCAACCCAAACCTCAACTCAATTATAAAAAAAAGCTCTCGACAAATTGGCCAAAAATGCTAAAAGAATCTCACTCTATTGCCGCGCGAAAGTGAAAGTATATAAACAATACATAGTCGAGAGATGATAAATTACAATCGTCCAGAAATGCAGGTAAAAAAAAAAAATTCTCCAACACGTTGACACCTATATAACTAAATCACGTGAAATAAAAAGTTGATTTTAAACCTACAACTAGCATCAGCAGTGACTTTGTGCATGTGTGCACACGTGTGACGTTGCCTAAAACTAGTTCCTGTGTGCGTATGGCGGGTATCATGGGATCTTCTTCATAGGTCTAGAGCCTATATAAAGGTAAGAACATGATTGAGATAGACATCTACAGATTGGAGATCTCATTTATCGAGATCTCCTACAAGTTTGGCTATCACTGGTGTATCCGACAATGTATTTGTATGGTTTGTCCGTCATATAGACAGCACACGAAACACTCTCTATTTCTAGCCAGCTCGGCCGACAATTATAAACGTACCTATAGCCTTGCAAATCATTGTCCACTGATTAATAATTAACGACAAGAAAAAGTCTCGAATATTTGGCTCCATTGACCCGATTGCCATAACGGAGAACCGCTAATCAGTCTCTTTCAAAGAACCGCAATAAATGTGGTTATTTAAAGGTTGTTTTCCCCAAATCTCTTCCTGTTCGTAACAATCTCCAGCAGTATCCATCGTGTACAAAACTAACAACAAACCGCGTCTGTAAACTCACTCGACGTACCGAAGACATCTTTATTAATATTTTTACCGAATACGCGACAGCTTCGAAGTACAAATACGTAATTGATGGATACCTATTCGGTTTACCTCATCTCTGGTCTAATGACCCTTTCTTTAAACATGCAATTTGCAAGAGGTGCCAAGTGGATGTAACTTTCACGATCTTCGATGACCATTAAAACAACCCATAACCGTTTTAATGGCCAGTACTACCAGATCCCTTTGAAATGCCCGAAATGGTTAATTAATTTATAAACACGCGAACCGATCTTAACGCCATTTAATCGCCAAACTATATCGATTAAACGTGCCATGCCCGTGAGAATGTGGTCGATGCTCGTTCTATACGATGCTAGGTATTTCTTTTTTCATCTTTCGTGATGTTTTCCCCCTTCACCGCTCCCTCGACTCACCAGACCGTCTGAAGAGATCAATTTATACTCAGAGTACACTAACAATGCCCCGATGTGGTCCCCGATATTGCGGTGAAATTTAAATTCGCATTTCGCTGTGTCTTTTCTTTTTTCCTCGTCATCGACCATATGATGACGACGACGTGGTATGGCATGGCAGGCGTGTTTTTTGTAAATAAATATTTAAAGCAGTAGACGATTTTTACAAACGACAACGACAACGACGCGATGAGATGACTCATCTTATGAAATTTTTCATACGTTTGGCCCCTGCCTGCACCTCCTCCGAAAACGTACTCGCGTATGTACGAGTTTCACAGAGCTATGTAAACTTTTACAATATGTCTATTACAACATAATGTAATAAATTATTGGTAAACGAAATCAAGACGAGGCGTTTTTTATTGATTCAGTAGTGATACCAGATGCACACGCGCGTCGTCGTCGAAGCCGCAGCTTTGTAAGATGTAAACAAATGTATTAATCAGAGCCTTTGTCGAATAAATTATATGCACGTACAAATGATACCAGTGGCATTGTTTCTGCAATATCGTTGAAAAAAAATTAGAATTTTTCATGTCTTTTTTTGAAAAAAAGAGTTTAAGTTTTAATGAAAATTCCAGAAAGGAGATGCAGTCAGAAGGAGGTTGTAAGAGAGGGAGTTACGAAATCATTAGGCAGTTTGGAATTACGTTGTGGGAAAATTTTTAATTTTTCTACGAGACATTTTGTCCATTTTGGTACAAAAACTCGAGATAATTTTCAAATAGTTTTTATTTCTTTAGAAATTCACCATCAGCTTTAGAGATTGAATTCGAAAATTTTTGTTTCATTATTTTGAGATTTTTCATTTTGAAATTTATGGGTTTCATCGCAATTGAGATAATTTTTCACAGCTTTGCAATCTTTTATTACTTACCATCAAAAATGCTAAATTTCTAAACAGGTACACCAAGGGTCAAGCTACCTCAGTCGCCTAAGAGTTTTGTCCCTGGCTTGAAAATTACTTCAAAAAATTGTTTTTGTAAAGAATGAATCAAATTTCAGATGGATTAATTTTTAAATAAATCTGATCAATTATTTAGCTAATTTTTGGGTTTAATCACCTTTTTTTTGGTTTTCAAAATTAATCCTAAAATCAGTTTTCTAAATAAAAAATTGAAATAAGAAATTAAAATGTATCAATTTTGAAAAAATCTACAATTTAGCTAATTTTTCAGGTTTTATTAACAAAATTTAGTTGATCCGAAACTTGTTTTCAAAAGTTTGTTTTTCCTGTAACTAAAAGACTGAAATGAATGATTTTGAAAACATTTTGTTAGGTTTTATTTTATTTTATGTGCTTGAAAAGTATGCCTAACCTTAATGCATTTTTTATTTATTTACCTATTTTTTTTTGTCAAATGAAAAATTAGAATTTTAAGTTAAAGTGGATTAATTTTAAAAAATCTACAATTCGTCCAATTTCAGATTTTATTAATTGTTATTGTTTCAAAATGAACAAAAAATTGTATTTTTTCTAGTTGAAAAAATGTAAATTCAAAATTTCAAATGGATAAATTTTGAGAAATTTAAAATCGAGCGAATTCTTACGTTTTATTGTTTCTTGTTAACTTAAAAATAATTTAAAATTGAAGTGAATTATCTAATTTCAAAAATTCAATAATTGATCCCATTTTTGAGTTTTATATCAATTTGTTTCTTCAAAATCAATCTAAAAATCCGTTTTTAAATCAAAAAATAAAATTCATAATTACCTAGAATGGATCAATTTTAAGAAACTTACAATGATTGTTTGAATTCTTGGGCTTTAGGTCTAATTATTCGTTGTCCGGTTCAAATTGATGTAAAATTTATTTTTCAGTGAAAAATTGAAATTTAAAAACAAAATGGATTCATTTCAAAAGAGATCTACAATTTAGCTCATTTTTGAACAATGTTTTTTTTCTCTCTTTGGGGGGGGGGGGGGGGGGGTCAAAATAATCCAAAAATTATTCATTTTTACGTTTAAAAAAATGAAAATTAAAAAGGAAATATTTTATACTTGAAAAAATTCTACAGTTTTATCAAATTCGAACCAAAAATTGAAATGGAGCAGATAATTTCAAAAAAAAAACTACAATGAGCTCATTCTTGAGCTTTGTTATTATTTTCATTATTTCATTTTCTTGCTTCAAAATAAACAGAAAAAATAGTTTTAAAAAAATAAAGATTCAAAATATCAAATTGATTCAATGTTAAGAAATTTGAAATTGAGCGAATTTTTAGGGTTCATTATTTTTTGGTTCGCTTCAAAATAATTAAAAAATTCGTTTTCAGGAGAAAATACCTTTGAAATTAAAATGGATTACGTAATTTAAAAAAAAATCTACATTTGAGCTTATTTTTTAATTTTATTATTATTTTTGCTCCAAAATAATCAAAAAAAATCGTTTTCAAATAGAAAATAAAAATTCAAAATTCAAATGAATAATTTTTAGAAATAAATTTACAATTGAGCGAGATCTTGGGTTGGAGTCTATTATTTTTTGTTCGCTTCAAAATCATCTAAAAATTTATTTTCAACTGAAAAGCAAAAATTTTAAATTCAAATGGATTACCTATACCTACCTAATTTCAAGAAATCTGCGAAAGAGCTCATTTTTGGGCTTGTTTTTTTGCTCCAAAATCAATCCAATAATTACCCAATCAAAATAAAAAATTCAAATTGATACCTACCTAGTTTATCGTTTTTCTTTTCTTTCTTTGAAATTATCTTACATTCAATTTTTGAAAAAATAAAAAAACCAAATTCAAAGTACATAATTGGATTAATTTTTATTGCTAAATCATAATTTCGCGAAATTCCCAAAATTCACATTTAAATAGGTAGCAAACATGTTGAGTAACAATTCAATTTAATACGAATTAAGATTTCTTAGTATAGAAATGTCCAGAGGGGAGGAGGGAATTTGATTAAAACAATATCACGTGATCGTCGCAATTATCGTGATTCTGATTGCAATAATTTTGCAAACATTCTTTTAAGTACATATAATTTTAATTATACTCTCTTCTTATCATTTAAGGTCTACAAACACCTACCAAGCACATTTGGACCAAAATTTCGCGTAAAAAATCTTCTAAAAAAAAGTACCTACATAAAAAAGCATTTTACCTATTATGAAAAAATTGTTTGTCTCGTCCCCGCCAAAAACAGATACCTACGTCACTTCAAACTTTGAAGCATTCTTGCTTGATGAAGCAAAAGGGTTTGAAAAGGAATAAATTCCTATTTATAATCTTCCATATGGAGAATTTATCGCCTGGAAGCTTTAAGCTGTCACTCATTATCCTTTTTTCGACCGATTACGTATAATTTTATATCAGCTGATTCATTTCCAGTCGAAAAATTAAGTCTTCAAACTCGAATACCTACGTGAGTGAATATTTGGTCCAGATGTACTTTAAACTAAACTTATGTGAAAATTTCCACGAACGTGCACAGGCCACTATTTTTAGAAAATTTAAATTTCATTTTTTGCATGTTTCTGACTCGATGAGAATCTCAAATATCTAAGTCACGAGAAGTATTCCAAATTTATACGTAATTTTATACTAATAATCAAACTTGGTCGAGTAAAAGATAACCAGAGACATGCATTCGAAGCCCAAACCCCATACCTAGCATAAAAGAGGAAAATATAAGCACAAAACTGGGCATCGTATTCGTCTAATTAGAAAGGACACCATAAAAGGAGGGTAAAAATTATTATCTAACACGAGTTTTCAGACCACCTCACAAACCACAGGCACAGGCGGACGTTTTTAGGGTAAAAAAATGCGCAATACGATAAAAACCCTGGCACGACGAAGCGAAGGAAGACTAAAGCGAGAATAAGGAACTTGTCAAACAACGACAAGACAAGTGATAAGAGACAGAGCCCCTTCGAAACATGACCTTTACACTGACCATCGGTTACGTCTAAACCCGCATCGCATCACACTGCATAGAGCATAGATCGAGTCCCATATCGTAGGTGTTTTGAAAGGTTTCCATTATTCTTATGCTTGTTCCTACGATGAATTTATCGTCGCGATTGATTAGCCCATTATGGACGAGATCGAGTTCGAGTTTAAACCAGAGCACGAATATCTCGAGTTCTCGACGTACGAATAAATAATAAAACGACAGAGTCGAGTAACTTATCGTAATATTTCCAGAAGTAACGTGATCTTTACACTTTAGGTCGGACAGGAAGTTGGAGAATTTTAATATCGAGTACTTTCGCGTCAACGTAGCACTGTAAAGCTCACAGACGACGTAGAAAAACGTCCAATTAATTAGTACACGACGAGTAAGTATCTCGAACGAGGAAAATTTATCCAAGCGAAATTAGCCCTATTGCGGATAAGATAATGGGCACAATGACGACACAAAGCACAAGCACAACACGAAACAGAAGCTGATTTCAAGTTGGAAAAAATTGCAGAGTAAATTTACCTTGAGCAATTCGAACGGCTGGCATTTTAATTCGCATTTTGAACCATTAATATTTGTCTGGTCCGGTAATCGAGATTCGGTTTTCTTTCAACGAACACACAAATAGATTAGAAAAATTCCATAATTAACCATCAACTGATTCGAGTGGGCATCAATTAAGTCACACACGTTTTTGCAAAAACCATCGAATAAATTCCATTAAAAAACATAAATTGATACACGAGGTAAAAAATCAAAAATCTATCGCGAAAAAAATAAAAACCAAGGGAAAAAAACGAAATTACAACTTTGTTGAGAAAAAAAAATTAATACTTGTAAAAACGAGGAAAACAAAAATTATCAAATTGTTAAAAAACTAAAATAAAATTGAAACAATTAAAAACGTGCTACGTCCACGATTAAGAAATGTCGGGAGTACGAAAATTGACCTCCACCGTAGAACAAGTACATCGCGTGAACTAAACCCGATAGTTCGCCAGATAGCCGGCTTGGACTGTGAGCAAATGTCGGGTCGCATCGGATATCTCCGCGTTGTGCTGGAGGGTCGGTGCCGGTGCGGTCCGCACACAAACCACGATAGCGGCGTCTCCGAGGAGTAAACGAGTGTACCGCGAGGTGATCATCGAGTTTTCGTAGTTTGAACGTTTGAAGGATTAATATTTTTTTCTTCACGAATTTTGGCCATATCTCTTGTATAGAATTTATCGACTAAGCACGTACGTATCGAGTCAAAGGCTTTAAATTATCAGGCCCCAGAAAAATCTAGCAAATTACCGAACACTTTTAGGCTACTATTTTTTGGACTAGGTCCAAATTCCACGTACGAAGGATTAACGAGCCAACGAGCGAAAATCACCATAGGGAGCATCACCAACTTCAGAAAAAATTACACAATTTTTTATTTTTTTTTCAAGAGTCGATTGTCGATTTTGAAAAAAAAAATTTACACTCGCGGAAACTCCGAACCTATCAACGGAACACTGCGCGGTACACTCGATTGCCTACTCGAACCGTCGTATGGTCCACGATGCTGCGCATTTAAGGGGAAAAGCACTATACATCAAGTTAGGGGAACGACCATACTCCTCTCCGTCGGTAGCACGCGGATACTCAGCCCTCCTACGCGACGCTACCGGTGTCTGTCGGAAACGCAAGCGTCATTTGGTAGTTCCACGGAAGACCGTAGTTGTCCGAAGGTGCGCCACTGTCGTCGTACGAGCTTTATTTACCAATCAGTCTAATGTCCAGTATTGGTCATACGTTCGAGAGTACGGCCCACTTGACCGCCTCGTTATACCCTTTCTACTAGCCACTCTTTCGCCGGCCGACCGTATCCAATGGATCAGTCATTGTTTAGCGAGGAAATAATGCGTTAACGAGTGATAACAATTGGGCGTTTATTCGCCATAAACGCGATACCGCCTTCTAATTAGCTCTTCGACGAGCAAGATCCACATACGTACTTATATGCGGACTCGTGTACGTATAATTTCTATTTTATTTTATTTAAAATTCGTATCTTCTGTAGTTTTTCCAGATCTCCAGACACTAGATTATTACGTATTTTCTTAAAGAAGAACTCTGAGGTTTTTATTTATTTATTTTTTGGCAAAAATTTGGTACCCAGACCTAACAGTTCAGTCAAAATAGGCCATCTGCCCAAACAAAACAAGAGGAAATTTTTTTCATCAAGTTGCTTGAGTCTAGTCCTTTTCCCAGGGTCCATCCACTTTTCAAAAATTCTCTCTATCTCTGAACCTAAAGCCCCAATAGAAAATTTTTTCAAACAAAAGTTATAGATTCGAATCCCAGGAATAATTTTAGTTATTATAAAAATTTTGATTTGACCCCTCCCTCCCTCCCCGCCAATTAGGCAAATGATCGTTCTGAAACGACTGTAAATTTAATTTTTTGCATTTTACGTCGAAATTATTGTCATTGTACCTGAAGCTGCAATTGAAAAAATTTCCAAACAAAAGTTGTAGATAAAGGTCCTTAGAATAATTTTTGTCATGACAAAAATTTCGACTGAACCCCTCCCTGCCCTGAAATTTTGCATAAAACGAATGAGAATCACCGGAGCATTTTCATATACATTTTATGCATAATTGGAGGAGAGGGAGGAGTCCAATCGAAATTTTTGTCATGACCAAAATTATTCCAAGGACCTCAATGTACAACTTTTGTTGAGAATTTTTTTCAATTGGAGCTTTAAGTACAGAGATAAGGATATTTCTTGGTAGGGGGTGGACCCTCAAAACGGCATACTTACTCGTTACCTGTTTTATTTAATATTGTTTTGTCGTATTTCGAAATTTTGGTCATAACAAAAATCATTCCAATAATAACTTCATGGAAAAAAAACTTTCTGTTCATTTTGTTTGGGCAAAGACTGTTTTTTTTGCCAAATTTGACTGGACTATCGACTGCATGCAAAATATTTTTACAACCATTGAATGACATGACGTGGTATAAATGTTTTTTTGTACTCGCCTTACAGTAAAAAAATGACGTAGGTGAGACGAATCACCATGCAAGCAGGTGAAAACATCGTGCGGGGTATGCGGCCTGGGCCTGGGCCAGGGCTGGGGCGGCGTAATCCGGGGTTTTCGGTTTTGATGGGTATCAATATTTGTATGTACTCGTATGCACGCGTAATCGCGCACCAAGGCTTTCCGCAAAGTAAACATTACCTATTTTGTGATTATACGTATACGTTTGTTTTGAAATATTCAACTCGTATGCTGTTGTAGTGTTTTCTCACTCGCGACTTCTTATTCTTCCATTTCGTAACTTGAAACAAATTCTTCAAATTTTTCAGATAATTCGACCTTGAATAAAGGATCGATAACTTTTATATTTCGGCGCGAGAGACGTCAATTTAAAAAAAAAATCGAATTATTCAAAATACTTAATTAATAGATAGGTATAGAAAAACTTCAAATTTTTGACCACCGTTTACTTGAAAAAAAAAAAAAAAAAAAAAAAATCAGTTCCAACTGAGTGACGAGGACAGACACATTTTGTTTTTTTCTTTTAAAAAAATAGTCCAAAAATATTTTTATAGTGGAAATTTTTCGAATTTTTCATGATATTTTGACCTTGAATTTTGCATCATCAGAAACGTCAATTTTAAAAAATCGAAATTTTACAAAAAAAATCATGAAATACCTACGTGAAATATCTGTCCAACATGCAGTTGGAAAAAATTAAATTTCAGAATTTATTAGAAGTCCCCCGCGCACGTCGACAAACCCTAACTGCACATTTTTTACAACGACAATGAAATTTCAAAAATGGCCAAAAAAAATGTAAATTGTATAAAATTGACAATTTCTGTAGCATTAAAAGAAATCCTGTTCAAAATTGAATAGTTTTCCTTCAATAAAACCTTTCGTTTTGGACCTAAGTACCTACCATTATTTTAAAAGAATTTGAAAAAGTTTTCAAGTCGACTTGAGTGACCACAGAGTAGAAAATTATGTAGCATCTATAGTTTTGAAGTTTGATATCCACACTGTTAAAGATTGCTCTCTACGTGCATTTTTCAATTTTCTCATAATTTTTGGTCGCACCTGTTCTGCATCCAGGGCTGGGTAATCTTAAACAAAAAAATTGAATCCAACTAGGTTCCTCTTCATCGGAAATGAAAATACCGTTCCAACTCAGATTTTTTTCTAAATTCACAATTCGCAAAATTCGCAAGGGGAGACAGGTGATTAAAAATTTACAGAAGAAATATGCTTAATTTTTCAAAAATAATTTTAGAAATTAAAAAAAAAACATTAAGTAGGTAAAAGTTTTGAAAATTGAAAACATTTTTTTTTTTTGAAATGACGAGTTTGAATTTTTCTAAAAAAATTTCTAATAGATTTTTTTCAAGTTTTTTTTCAAGTTTTGTAGCAGGTAAGTAGGTAAATTTGAATTTTTAAAAAAAAATGATTTTTTCATTTTTAAAAAAGTTCTTGGAGAAAAAAATAGTTTTGTTAATGTGAAAATATTTTTCTGATATAGTTTCATCTTAAAAAATTGTTTCAAAAAAAAATTATCTTCTTTCGATTTTTTTTTCTATCTTTGAGGAAGAAAATAAAATCTTGGCCAAAACTTTTTTTTTAAAAATAAACCAAAAATGATAGTATTTTTCAAATTTTAAAACATTTTTAGCTGAATATTTATTTTTTCCATTTTTTTTTTTTTTTTTTTTTTTGTATTTTTGAAGAAAAACAGCTGAAAAAAGTTACAACTCCAACTCCAGCAAAATTCTGCCGGAGTTTGACCAGCCCTGCCTGCAACTGAGCAACTGGGGCTGAAATTTAGATAATATCTTCGTAACATTAAAAAAAATCAATTCTGTATAAAATAGTTTCCCCTCCGTGTCCCCTCTTCTATGGCCCTCCTATTTGATTTTTTTTCAGTCCACCTGAGTGACCACTGACCAGGGCAGAAAGTTGACAGTTTTTTGTCATATTAAAAAATCTAACATCTAAGTATTTATTAAAAAATATCTCCTCCATTTTCCCTCATTTTGGACGTTCTCTACTTATTTTGAAAAAAATACATTTTTTTTTTCAGTTTCACCTAAATGCTGGCTAAGAGAGGTTGATTTTCGTATTTACGTTTTAAAAATGATTCCAAAAATTTTTTGACATCGTGATAGCAATTTTTTGCTAATATTTTAGATGTTGGTATCTGCCACTGTTTTATTTTCACAAATGAAAAATCTAGATACTTAATAAGAAGGGCACGTTTTTAAAATATTATGTTTTGCAAGATGTACAAATAATTTTTCAAATTTTCTAAAAAAAAAATTTAAAAAAAGTCTACACGAAGAAAGTTTTTATTAGATTGCACCTTTCAAAGTCCACATATGAACGTATGAATGAATATTGCACTTTAGAAAAAAATTGAGTGATGATGTAAACACCTAAGAGGTGAGGTAATAATTTAGAAATACATAAGAGCACTTTTCAAACGAATGTGTTATTGAAATCTATAGACGAGGCGAGAGCAAAAAATAAAGGCTTCTATCTGCTTCTGCATTTGAGTGGAACGTGCCAGGCAAGCTGTAAACAACCCTCTTGTACTTAGATTTTTCATTTAGAAAGGGTTAATTTTTTCTAATGCGTTGAACGCACAGACAGGCATTCGAAAACGTGGCATTGTTTTTATTCTACGTAGACAAAGTATAAAGAAGAATAATTACTCGTAATCGAATCGTGTCACGAATGGTAAAACGTTAAGAACGAGGTTGAAAACGACTGACTATGACTGTGGCAGTACCTGACGTTATCACCTTACACGTTATTGCCGATTTATTAACAACATACCAGGTTTATGTTTGATTTAAAACGTTATCGCAGCTTTAAGGTGTAGGAATTAAGGTACCTGTTATAGACCATGTCGCAGGTCACAGGTCGCAGGTACCCACAAATTATAGGTACAGGTAGGTATAAACTCGTAGTAGGTACGATACGAACGAGTAGAATTACGTAGGTATACGAGACACGAGTATGTATTTTTCATAGCATCGTAATCAGTTGATAGTTTTATCACTTAATGGTACACGTACATTGAGTATTGTTTACATGCATGGAACAAGTTTGCGACAAAATAGAAAAGAAAACAGTGAAAGAATTTTGTTGGTAAACAAAACTTTTTGGATGGAAGCCGAAAAGAAGTGAAGTGAGAAAAAAAAGTCGAAAAAATTGGCGCATGATTGCGAATTTATCGCCGTCTAGTTGAGCTCCCGGAGCACCGCATCGGTAACCAGAAGAGCCGAAGAATTTAACGCTGGAGCTGAATGACGCTGGCGTATAAATTTCTAATTTGACGACGATGAGAAGAAGAACTTCATTCATCGCTAGTTTAAAATTAACGTTGCCAATTAAATAAAAACTACGATAACGTTAATCGTCTTTCGCTAGTTTTTTCGCCTCTTTTCTCCGGTTGTATTCTGTTTTCCTTTCTTTCTTTTTTAATCCATTAATCAATTTCTCGCTCACCCTTCGCTGTTGGCGGGCGCGTTAAAAAAACGCAGACGAGGGCGCGCAGAGTGAGGGCGGGTTGGTTAGCACGCTTTGCTAACATTAATTCCGAGGACCTGTTGCTTTCTTTTGCGAAGAAAAGCATCTCTACTTCAGAAAAATTATTTAAATTGACTTTTAACACTATTTAAATTTTCCGTCGCAACCGCGAATTCTCCTCACCCCCGCCCCCGGTCACCGGCCCTGTAAACCGGCGCGTTGCGCGTACACCACGCTCGCTCTACCCTTATTTGTACCGAGTTTCATTGCTTCATCATCGTTTTCAGACAGAGGAAATTCTTTATTACACCCTGTTGCCTGTCTCGACGATTTTTTTCTTCTTCTTCACTACCGCCTTAAAGTTTAGACATTTATCTCCGAAGATATTGGATCTTATTTTCTTTTTTAACGAGGATTATTTAATTTCACTTTTACAGCGCCGTCGCCGAGCGTTATGAATGAAGAAAAATTCACCACCCCGCGTTGCTTTTTTTTCTCTCCCATTTTCACGTGTTTTTTTTCGTCTCTCATTTACGCGTCTTGCAGTAGTCGCGTGCTTCGCGAATACGCGAAATGACGCGACGGATGGATGAATTTTTATCATCGACTGTGCTTTTCGACGGTTACGCGGCAGTGTGATTTTATTATAAATTTCGTCGAAATAAAATTTTTTTAAGGCCATTTTATATGCGATATTTTTCCGAAAGTGGGTATATATGGGCACTTGTCGAGTCGTGCGTGATTGAAATTAATTCTATTTTTAAATTAGGTAATGAAAGAGGAAATGGATGGAGTAAGTTCGGGTGTTTGAGATTTTTCAAAATTTTCGTTGGAGTGAGCCAGCTATGGAAGTTGATAAATTTAAATTTTACATTTATCAATTATTTCGTCTTTAATTGAAAAATCAATTTTTGCGACGTTTCAGAGCTGCAGAATAATCGATCAAATAATCAAAATGGAAAAAGATTGAACAAATTCGAAAAATTAATAATAAAAAAAATTCGATCGAGTATAAACGAATCCGAAAAATCGTTCAATTTATCAAAATCCAAACATTGGTAAAATTGTTCATTTTTTTCAATCTGTGAATTTTCCCTTTGAAAGAAGGTTTTAAGAAAAACAATTAAATTTTTTCTTCTGATTAGAATAAAAAATTCTCCAGAAAAAAATTGAGAGAAATTTGAAGAATAAACGACGCTAATAATAAAATTTGAGTAAAGTTTTGAGCAATTTTTGAAAAATAATTATACTTAATTGTAGAGGATAACTTGTTTTAAAATTTTGGGAAAGTCACTTATGAAATTTTTTCATCAGAAGAATTTTTCCAAAAAAAAACGTGTTAAAAAGTAGGTATATAGGTAGTAAAATGGAAAAATTTATAGCAAAAAAAAAATTAATTAAGAGACATGCGAAAATGAACTAGGTAAGAGATAACAAAGCGAAAGTGATATTTTTTCGAAAAAAATATAGATTTTTCCACTCCAAAAGAATTTTTTTCCCAAGAAATTGAGAGAAGTCAGAAAGTAATTTTTTACTCTTAAAAGAATTGAGAGATTTTTTTACTCCGAAAGAACTGAAAGAGTTTTTTCTCTGAGGATCTTTTTACCTACTCCAAAAATGTAAAAAACATCTTACTTTCAAAAAAATAAAATAAAACATTTTTCTGAAAAATTGAATTTTTTCAAAACAAAAACACTGAAAACAAAAATTGGTAGGTATTTTTTCTCAAAAATTGAAATCAATTGAAATAGGTATCTTTGTTCTTCAAAATTTTTTTAAAAAATTGCTCTCCAAAAAATTGAAATTTTTTATTTATTTAAGAAATTGAATAGTTACAGGAAGTTGGATTTTTTTCAAACAATAATAATAAAGACTTAAAGAGGTTACCCACTTTTAAAAAACGAAGATTTTTTTTCCAAAAAAAATTGAAAGATTTTTTTTGCCGAAAAAATCAAAAGAATCATTATTATCCGAAAATTTGAAAAGATCTTAAAAAAATTGAAAAATTATTCATTCTGAAAAAAAGAACTTGAATTGTAAAAAAAAGATGACTAGGTAGTTTTTCAATTTTGAAAAAATTTTCATCAAGAATTTTTTTTAAATCGGACAAAAAGTTGGGTTTTTTCCTCAAAAAATGAAAAGATTTCCAGTATCCTGCTCCAAAAAAATTGGAAGAGCTTTTTTTCTGAAAAAATTGACAAAAGTTTTTTACCAGAAAATACACATAGGTATCTTCCAAAAAATTGAAAAAAAAATGAAACAGCAATTTAGAATTTTTTTCTTAAAAAATGAAAATAGGTATTTTTAGCACAAAAAAAAAATAGTTTTTCTCCGAGGGAACTAAAAGATCGTTATAATTATATCGTCCAAAAAATTTAAGAAAAATTACCCCCAAAAAAATGAAACATTCTTTTTATTAAAAAAAATTGAGTTTAAAAAAATGAAAGAAAAAAAAATTAGGATTTTTTTTCCAGAAGAAATTGAGTTTTTTTCTTTTAGTAATAAATATAAATAATTACATGAGATTTCTTGCAATGAAATAAATTTTTCCTAAAATTAGTTGAGTGGCACCACTGGCACCAAAAAAATGGAAGAATTTTTCTTCACTTTAAAGAACTGATAATTATTGTATACTCCCCTCCCCTCCCCCTCACCCTTCCACCCTTCCGTACTTCCTTCAAATAAAAGAAGTTATGCGAATAATTTCTTCAGTGCAAGAAAATATATTTACCTATGAGAAATTGGTACCAACTTTTAGGTAGGTAATATCATTACTTTTAAAAAATTTAATAAATAAATAAATTTTTTTAAAGAAAGAAGAATTTGAAAGTTTTGTTTAATGAACAATTCTTTTTTTCTGAAAAAAATGAAAGGTTTTTTCACGTATCTTTTTACCTACAAATTCGGAAAAAATTTTTACAAACCAATTGAGTGGTTATTTTATTCTCCAAAAATTTGAGAAAAATATTTCAAACATAACAGCAAAAATTGAAAAATGTTTATCTTCAAAAAAATAAAAATAAATTTCTTCAAAAAGTCGAGTTTTTTCTTGAAAAAAAGAAAAATGTGTTTTCTCTCAAAGAATTGAGATTTTTTTCCATCTGTTTGATCTGGCTCATTTTTAAATCCAAAAAAATTCAAAACTGTTTTCTGGAAAAAATTGGTAGTATCATAGCACACTTGGCATAACCTGCAGTTAAATTACTGATCAAATTTAAATTCCAGGATCACTCAACCCTCCAATAATTAATCAAACGATCCTTACCCCCAAATCGTATCTTCCTTTCTACAAAAAAAATCACATAAAAACCCTGACGATTTTATTAAGTAAAACAAACCCCGCCATAAAACCATTCCAGATATAAACAAATACCCCCAGCATCATCGCCATCAATACACCATCGCATTGAAAAGCGTATTGTACAACGGTACAAACTCCAAACATCTTGAATCGATAAAAACACAAACATCCGCCGACTCGTACATCGTTCTTCTTTTTTTTTGTCGGACATTTAAATAAATTAGATGTCCATGCATGGTTGTCGTATAACATAAGGTTTCTATTACGTATTGTCGTATATTCAAGGGTGTGCTTTGTTAAACCGTGACACTGAATGACCACAAATCCTTTCGTCCGGTTTCTCCGCCACCCACTACATGTTTGACAGACTGAGAATAATGCAGAGCGGAATTCGAAAAGGCGAGCACTTACTTTGGAACAGCACGTCTATTGTGGAAAGAAACAACAACAAATACATGCTACTAATTTGTCAAAAGTACATCTATATTCTATATATTATATATATAAGGCCTTTCTTCACAGCATAAAACACCGACGAATGTCTTAATCTCGATCACATAGTAAGAAGAAATCTCCGATATTAAGTTACATATTCGCTCTTATGGATATGGTACGGTTCATTGGCGCGTTCGATATTCAAAATAATATTTTTTTGCCGCACAGTGCATTGCATATCTACCCAAGGTTTAAAAAAGGGATTTTTTTTTTCAATAGAAGAACTTCTTGATATACGAAGCCTGTCTGGTCGAAGGATATATCACTTCCTTATGTATAACGGTTTCGTATTTTGCACAGGTGTGCCTCTTCTATATATAAAGGGATGCTGAGCTGTCTGAAGGATTCGATTTGCTGGGCTTTTTGGGTTGGGTAGTATTTCAAAAGAGTTTAGTCGCGTCCGTCGTCGAGATATTAATTAGTCTCGGTAGACTTTGGTCATCACTGAAGCAGCAAAGTACTGGTGGAGATTTTGGAAACGGTGAAAAACCACTAAGAGAATATATCTGCACCGCATTACGCATGTGTTAGCAGACATATAACGCCGACGTATCGTAACTTTAACAGCTGAAGAGTTTCGTTTTCGTATGCTTTAAAATGCATCTTACACGGTCCGAGGGTGTATTATTTTTAGCTCAAAGACAGACTAATAGGATACTCCAGCGAAGGTATGTGGGTGATTCGGCGAATGGAAAGAAGCCGGGAACTGGCAACTGGGAAGTGGAGAAGCAGACAGATTGGGTACCAGATTACCAGCTTTACGCTTCTCAATGCGTAGTAAGACTTTGCTGGGGTCAACGAGACATATGAACAGGACTGTACTAAAATATTTCTTCTCAAGGGCCGTAAAATTTAACGAAGTTAAAGAGTTGAAGCACACAGAGCGGTTAGATCTTCTTGGACGCATCTGTTTTAAATATGTTGGAAATCGTTTTTATAGGCAAAAACGTATCGTTACGTTGCCTTTGGTCTGACATGTGCTTCAAAGTCGTATACTGCACCTAACATTAATGGTGACCAAGTGTTTGGTTCGTACATTGTACTATCGTGTTTTTTTTCCTCCAGGCTCTGAGATGTATCG
Source organism: Balanococcus diminutus (assembly GCA_959613365.1). Lineage (NCBI taxonomy): Eukaryota > Metazoa > Arthropoda > Insecta > Hemiptera > Pseudococcidae > Balanococcus > Balanococcus diminutus. Next base: position 28,676,836 of record OY390715.1, on the reverse strand, counting down.
TCGAACAGACTTTTTTTTGCGTGATAAGCATTCGATACGCTGATGACAACGATGTTTACAATACGTTAAATCGTAAAATCCCCAGAATTAATTTCAAATTAACGAGTTCGTCAGTTGTAGATATTTGTTTGCCACGTCTTGAAATGCATTGTAAAATCATTGTAGAGTTCGTACACCCCTCCACAGCCTCACTCACCGGTGATGCATTTTTTATTAAAACGAATATCGAATGGTTTTGCGATGATGGGAGAGACACAGCACCACAGAACCAAATGTTATATTTCACGTTGACATGCTATTCGCAACACGATTATGGTTATTAGCCGAATTTTTGAACAAAATGATGGCTTATGCGTTCAGCCCTGATACATAATATCCGTTCTTTTTGATGAACTTCTAGCGTCGAGTCTAATTGGTCAAATGTGGTCAAACTTTTGCTGTAGGGTCCTCTAAAAAAAGGAATCACATCTTAACATTTTTGGGGGTTCCACACTTGAACTTTGTGATACAATCTTTTTTTTAAGGATGCCCAAGATAGGCCCAAAGAGATGATTTTTTTGAAATTTTCACCAGCAGGAATGAGAACTCTCACTATCTCTAACATATCAAAATTTTTGCCTTCTGAGTAATCTTCACCTGGTATTAGTCATTTTTTCCACGTCAATCAACGTAAAGATTGCCCAAATTGGACTAGGAGACCCAAAATTTCATCTTAGATTCAATTCATGTCCCTGATGTTCTTTTTGCAGGTTTTGACCTTTGGACTCCTTTTGACCATTGTAAAGGGTCAAAAATTACCAATGATCATGTTCATGTTGATCAGCCTATGAGCCTGCAGCCCGAACCAAGTGACCTAGGGGACCAAAATTTGGAATTAAGGATCGATAAAGATCACTGATGTGACTTTTGGAGATTTTAACCTTTGAGTCCGAAATTTGGGGAAACCCTTTTTCTTAGGGGAGCTCTATAGGAAATCCAAAGTGAGTATTTAAATTTTCACCAGTCAGGACTGTTATTACCTCCGGAATATCAAAATTTCAGCCTCCTAAGTTATTCCCACCTCATTCCAGGTCCCAAAAAATGGATTTTGGGGTCATTTCCCCACTGTAATTAGGCTACAGGCTTCCAAATTTGACTAAGGATCCCAAAATTGCATCATAGGTTCAGATTATCTCCGTGATTAGCCTTTTGTAGGTTTTGAGCTTGGGAATCATTTTGAATAATTGTGCAGGATCAAAAATCAATCATTTTTACAGTTTAACCCACTTTTTTGGTGCCTTGATCACTTGATCAGCTTACAGCCCAAATTAAATGGCTCAGAGAGTCAAAATTTGATATGTAGGTAGAGTCAGTATTGGTAACTAATGTGCCTTTTGGGAATTTTGATCTGTGGGATTCAAATTTGGGGGTTGGTAAGTATGTTAAGATAAGTCCATTTCTCTTAAGTTTTGGTAACTTTGATTTCAATAGAATTTTCGGTTGCAGTACATACGAAGTCTGATGGCTTTTTCAACTGTCTTTCTTGATGTTCTAAAATTTATTTCGACATCAATGAAGATAGGAGGTGGATTTTTGATTTCTGAAGAATTACCAACACATTGGGACAATTGAGTCGATGGAGCACCTTCTTTTGCTTGTGCAAATAGTTCCAAAGACTTTGAATTTATTCTTTAATAAGATGGGCTGAGTACTCTGCTGTTGCTCACCTTACTCCATAATGACGCTTTAATGAGGACCGCTTCTTTTTCATATTCTAGACTTCTTCTTTGTTTAATCCTTTGCTTAGTAACTGGGTGCAAAGTTTGCAATGTTCAAGCTCGAGGAGTGTTTGAATTAGTTGTATGTTGCTTTTATCACATTTCGAAACTAGACTCATCAATAAACGTGGAGGGGGCTCCAGCAATGAGAATTCACTATACCTCCAATATGTGTAAATTTTAGTTTTGAAGTCATCCCCACAACTTTTCAGGTCCCAAAAATTGAATTTTGGGGGTATTTTCTTCCCTTTGATCAGACCACAAGCCCTCTCGAAAACTCAACGATCTGGAGGTATCAAAATTTCTAAGTAGGTTTGATTCAGTTTATCCCTCTGAGTTGATTTTTGGACTCCATTTGACTCTCATGTAATAACTTAACATCAAAAAAATTTATGTTACCTGTTGTTTATTGTGGGGGGGGGGGGGGTGTTAGATGAATTGGTTAGCACTGAGCATCATAGCTGAGCTAAAAGACAAAAAAAGCCAAAACTGACGAGTCTGTAGTTTGGGGCGAGGTCTTCACTTCAAGCTAAAATCCTTAATGCTTAAACCCACTTCTATGATTTGTATTCATCATTTTAATTTTTATTCAATTAATTTTTGCTCCGCCGAATAAAAAAATGAACTAAAATTGAAAACCAAGACTGACATTCTAAAACTAGAACTGAAATTAAAGCTGGGAATGAAGCTGAAATAGCAAAAGTGAAGGAAGTCTTCAAAGGAGTACTAGCTTTGATTCTAAAATTCGGCTCTCGAGTAGCCGCTTGACTGCTACGCATTTCTCTAAATTCTTAAGCATCTAGAGAGATACGCTGTAACAGGAGAGTTCCGCGAAGTGAGAAATAGCGAACTCCGAAGGCTAGGGCGAATATCTATTAAAAATGATACGATCTTCGAGATTTTATAGCACAAAAATGAATCTAAAAATAATCTTGCAACGGGCCATGGCATCCCGTTATAGACATCAAAATTCACCTATCTATACCCAACTAAGGCAAAGTGACCAAACCAGTTTGAAAAATTGACCTTTTGAGGGATGAAAAAACATTGTGTAGTGCGATGGTATGCAATAATGGTTCGAACCGGTTCCTTGTTCGCTGTCGGTCAGGAAAAGAAATCAGATAAATAACGCAAGGTGCATTTTTCTACCTGTTAACCCTCGGCCTGGTCGTATAGATGACCACATGTGATCCCCCGAAGGATATAACAGGATAACAAATATATCAGCGTAAGAAAATAAAAGGAAACCGTGCGGTATACAGGGTCCCATCGTGTTGTAGAGCTACACATTGCCGCGAAGAAAAGGTACAGTTATGTGTGCAGTTCTCACACAAAGCAACAAAAATAAATGACCCAAGATGACCCGATATAATGGAAAAAAGAGGGTGGATGTTGTGTCTAGAGACTGTTAACAGTCTAGACAGTGACCATCCCTAGTTGGTTTCGCCGTGTGTTTCATATTTTTTTTCCTTTCGTTAGGGGTGCTCAATTACGTCTTCGTGTGTAAATGTCACATTTTCATTTTGCCTTATGTTTAAAAATGCTACGCGTTATAAATTATAGACTTTGGTTTTTACCCCGCCAGGCCCTACTGTCCTTCGGTTCGTGTTTTTGTTTTTTTCTCGAAAACCTTACACAGCGGACTGTGCGATTTGAAATGGACCCGAGAGCTAATCTTGCCTCGATCAATTGTTTCCATGCAAGATGATCGGTGTAAGGTCGAGAAATTCTTTGTTTTTTGTCTCGTTTAATGATTCGAGTATACCTATAGACCTATATACGTATCTAAGGGTAGAAACGTAGGATTGCAGCAGATGAAGTAAGTCAAGAGAAGAAGGGGTACTTTGATGCCAAAGTAATAAATTGTCACTAATTTCGAATATGTTCAATAAATCGTTTGGTTTTATGTTTTGGGGTATGCTATTCAGTGGCCGCGTGTTGATAAATGTTACATCCACCCTCTCTGCATCTGTATATCGCAGGTAGTCCAAGGTGGTCTGTATTCATTTTTTCTTCAGAAGCCAAGTGCCCAGGTATCCACTACCCACTTCTGCAGGTAAAAATTATTAAATATAACGGTACAGGTTAACGCATCGGTCACGGTTTTGTAATTTTATCGAAAGATTCGACTTTTAGAAAAATTATTATTAGTCGCTTGTCTAATTTGAAATAGGTAGGCTACTCTACTCATAAATGGCCGAATTTCGGTGTAATGAAATGAGGCTAGTTTTATTTTAAATCCTAAACCCCAAACACTTGAGTTTTTCTGTACAATGTCACCTGTTTTTTGTTGAAATTTTAATCCTGCCATTAGAATTATTTAAATATTATTAATGTCTTTTTGGGTAAGATGCGATGAAATCTCCCTCCTCCCTAAATGGGACGAAACTCACCCAACATATTGAATTTGATGTAAAACTATCCCAATTTTTTTCTAGGCAATTACCACCCCCCCCCCCACCACAATCCAAAAATATGAATATACAAAATGATGAAAATTAAAAATTTTCTGTGCGGCGGGGTTGTCCCAATTTTTTTTTGAAATTTTCACAAAAATCTGTTCAAGTGTAAGACTCTTAAATTCTCATCTACCTATACACTTGGTAAAAGTTTTCACATATTTTCAAAAGGTTTTCAGGACTTTAAAAATTCCACAAATTCATTTTGAAAAAGTGAAGAGGGGCCATACAGAAAATTCAGCATTCACCTTCAAAATTTTTTCAAAAATTATTCTGATAAAAAACTAAAATATTTTTCTCAAATTCATTCATTGGACCCCCCCCCCCCCCCTCAGGAATGAGGTAGTTTTCTGTCTGTTCTGATCAATGAACACTGAACAGTGATCATGTATTTTAAAAAATAGTTTTTCTCAACATTTTTTCTTAAATGTTTCCATTTTATTATTTTTCAACTTTTTTCTCAATTTGTTTAAATTGAAAATTATTCTAATTTTAGGGGAAGAAAGTGATTTTCTGAAGAAAAAAAAATTTCAAATGTTGATCATTTTTCTTTTCAGAAATTGTTCTGATCAACGCACGATTTTTCTGTCATTATTATTTTTTTTTTTTATTTCTTAGAAATTTTATTTTAAGTTTCAGCTACTTAGTCTTTATATCACTTCATTTACCTCAAATTGAAAATGTAAGAATTTTTATAAAAACATCAAGTAAAAAAAAACTAGTTTAATTTTATTTATTCATTTTTTCAAACGATTTTTCGACCAACGATTTTTCGCCATTTTCCCCTCAAATATCGATAAAAAGTATATTTTCGATACATTCCGTAAAAAAATAATTGAATCGAAGTCGAAGTTACCTAACCTACGTGTTGAATGACTCGATCAATTCACCCGATGCGATGTGAATATTTTCAAGTTGTCAAAAAACCCTATAATTATACAAAATCCATCATGAATCACAATGTAACTAAAACAGGGTAAAAAAAACTAGTAGATTCTGTTGAAAAATCAGTAGAATTTGGCAAGCGAAAAAAAAAACGAAAAACATCATTATCGATAAAAAAAATCCCGAACAAGGAGGGTATTACCTTTTTAGATGTTTTACAACCCGGACAAGAATCACTTGGAAAGTTATAAGTGGTCAATATTTTTTAGCAAGAGGGTTACTTTAAGAATGTTCGACGCACCCTAAAAAACTGCCCTTTTTGTAAATACGCATTCCCACGAGTATTTATCAAAACGACAACAGGCCTTAGCCGCGAATCTACAGGTGATGGCGATTTTTTTATAGTCCTCGGGCTAAAAAACCCTCTTCGATAATTGTCTGCGAAAATGACTAACATGTAACATCGACGTTAGGATATTTTTTGGGGTAAAAAAAGACAATCCTGCGAACCTTTTGTCGGATGCTCGGTGCATAGGTGAAGCGTGTTTTTATATAAAAAAGAATCTCAACAATGGTTACCTTGATTAATTCTTTTGTACGTTTCGAACTAATTTTCTGGTCAGGGAAAATTTTTCTCCGTCATGCTAATCCACTTTCTCTAGAAATTTCTTACCTATATCTCTGACACGGGTGTAAAGGAACCGTTACACGTATCAATGTATCATTTATCAATTGGCGCTTGTATGAAAAGAGGCGAATTTAATTATAAGAAAAAAAATCATTTTTATTCTATCGACGCGTGTCCAATCTGTATTATGTTTTTTAACTTGTTCGGGGGTTTCTTTGATGAATTAGACGTTTCCGTTTTATCTTCAAGATATTCCAGATGGATAAGATATTTTTACTGTATTCTCAAGACGCGTCGCACATGAAATGAGGCGTACTTGTCGTATTTAGCAAACGCCAACTGTGACCCTCTGTACCAATATGGTGAACATATTGGATTGGTGCAGCAACCAGCAACAGAGTAACAAACTCGTATCGCGTATACACAGTCTTACTACATCAAACCGGATATTAACGTTGAGAATCAGATGGATGTGTAATTTCGAAATCTTACTCATTGATATTGTAAGATAATAGCAAAAGTACTTCATCGCTGACTCGCCAAATTAGACAAGGACTGACGTAGACGTACGGTAAAAACATGTCAAAAAAAATAAATTGATATTTTCACCTGCTTGCTGAAGCTAATTTTCAATTTAATATAAAAAACAGAAGTTTGATAAATTATTAAGGGTATTTCAAAATGGGTTGTTGATAATTTAATTGTTTTCCAATTATTCTACTTTTTCAAAAAAAAAAAAAAAAAAAATGCTTTTGTTGTTAGATAATTTAAGTTTTTTTTCTCGTTTCTTACTATTGCTCTTTTTCGTGTTCATAGGACAATTTATTTTTAGTCCAAAGTATCACAAAAGACAGGTATAGACCCAGCGCAGGATCAAGATATTTGGCCTCTATAAAAAACATGTTATACCTTCCTCTTCCTTCCTACTTTTTTGGCAAAAATATGGGAAATTCAAGTTTGAAAAAAAAATTGAAATTTCTTCATAAGAATTTTTTTAAACTTGCATTTCAAAAATCTTGAAATTTTTTTCAAAAAATAATTGTTTTGCAAAAAAAAAAAGTTGATTATTGTGCTTTAAAGTTCAAATCATATTTTTAAAAAGATTTGAAAAAAAATGTAAAAAAATTGTATTTCAATTTGAGGTATTTTCAAAATTTCAACAATTTTTTTTTAGACAAACATCAATTTTTGAGATACTCTATTAACGATAAATGTTGACGTTTTAACTGGAAATGAATTTTTTAAAGTTGTTTTCCATTTCTTTTTTTTTTCATTTTTCATCATTATGAGGTTTTTTAATAATTAATGATATTAAGAAGTTGAAAAATGTTGTTACACAATTTGCATAGGTACTTATTTGCTCTCAAGAAATGATGTTTGCAAAATATCTACTTCCAATGTTTTGTGAAGATTTTTAAAAATTAATTCTCAACAACTTTTTCAAAATTAAAAAAAATTGCAAGAATTTTCTGAAGTTTTGTGAAAACTGTCTAGCAAGATTTGAGGTTATTCTGAAATTTTGTGAAAATTTTCCTGAGACTATGAAATTTTCTGAAATCCGATTATGTGAAAAACAATACATATAAAAATGTTGTTACAAAAAAATTTTTGAAGTGAAATTTTTTCGAATTTATAAAAAATTCTTGAACATAAAAATGTCAATTTTTTCAATTTTTAAATATTTGTAAGTAGTAGACTTTCTGAAATTTTACAAAAATTCTTTGAAGTTTCATGAAAATTGTTTCAAATATAAACAGGTATAATAAAAATTTTCAAAATACTAGTAAAAAAATTTCCACTTCTTTTGAGGGAATTCTGAAAATTTTTGAAATGTTCATTGAAAATGTTGTACAAATGTTCTGACGATTTTTGATAAATTTTTCCATGATTAAGGTGTAGAAAATTCTATGAAAATTTTGAAACTTCTCTAAATGTTGTGATTTTTTTTCAAATTTGTAAAAATTCTAAAAATTTCCCGTTTTTTCCAATTTTCTGAAAATTTGGAACCATTTTTCAGATAATTTTGTGAAAAATTTCCTGAAATTACGCAAAAAAAATTACAAGACTTCGTGAAAATTAGTTGAAAATGAAAAAATCATTGAATTTTCTCTTACCTACTGCTATAAAAATTTTTGTTTCTTTTTTTTAAAATTTGGCAAAAAAAAATAATTGAAAGTTTTTTTGAAAATATTCTGATTGTTTTTGGAAGGTTTTTTCTATGATTTTGTGGAAAATTCTATAAAAATTTTGTTTAGTGAGTTTTTTTTTTCAGTTTTCTGAAAGTTTGTAAGTAGCACTAGCCAGCAGAAGGATTTTTAAAATTTTATAATAAACAATTTTCAAAATTTCGTGAAATTAGGTATAATTATGTAAAAAAAGGGTAGGTATGGTATAGGTATAAAATTTTAGTTTTTTTTTTCCTCGATGCTATGAAGAATTGCACATAGAGAGTTTTCTGAAATTTTATAAAAAATTTCAAAGATGTAGAAATTTTCTGCAAATAAGTGAAAACGTTTTTGAATATTTAGTTGAAACTCATTTTTTTTTTACAAATTTTTATTCAATTTTCAAAAGTTTTTGTAAAAAAAAAAAAAAAAAAAAAAGAATAAATGAAATTTTATGAGAAATTTTCGCCTAAAGAATTTGTTAATTTTCATTTGTGGAAAAGAGAAAAATTTCCTCAAAATATTCTCAATTTTTATAAGAAAAATTGGCAAAATTATATCTCCGATTTTTTTAAACATAGGAATTTTATTAAAATTTTGAGAAATTCAAGTTTGGGCAAAATCAGAAAAATTCTTTTTACAATAATTTTTTTCCAAAATTGTACTTCAATTAATTTTTAATTATTTTTTTGCAAAAAAAAAATCAAAACCCTGGACAGCTTGGTGTAGTTGTCGTTCAAGACAATCCTGGCACTGGGTACCAAACAACATGGACAAATAATAGCACTCCCAACTTGCACATCATATAACTGGAAAGCCCATGCTACTCAACTCTCGAGAATATTTTTACTTCGAAATGCCCTACGACGTTCTTACACTCTTCGCAGAGATCATTCATCATATAAAAATTTAAGAGAACACGAGTTCTCCAAAAAGTACTCGGTTAAATCGCCCTTTTAATGCTTACACTTTATAACATGTCGTTAGATTTCCATTTTTAAACCACACCAGTACCATAAGTATCGGAGACTTACGATGCACACAACGTTATCTATTAATATCCTCGACACCTCTCTGGTATAACTAAGTAAGATTTCTCGTAAAGAAAAAAAAAAGGAGTACATACTCGCATCTACCCAACTCCCAAGTCAACGACCACATGATACACACGCTATATAAGAAATTCGGCGAAAGAGAGACACAGGGAGAGAGAGCGAGAAAAACCCCTTATGCGTACTCCATGGTCCAGGTTATTTTCGCGCCGCCGCGCCGGTTAATTTTCTCTACGGTTGTACGGTTTTATTGTGTTTTAAAAATAGCAAAACACCGAGTGGCGTAAAAGGTTTGCCATAGTATAAGACGGTGCTGCGAGATGATGATGATGGTTGCACCGTCCAAATGCTCTCTCACGGAAACCCCTGAACTGAACAGTGAACATAGAGCCTAACGCATGATAAAAAACCTTAGGGGCATCTACACTCACGTTAAAAAACAGATGGCTACCAGGCAGATCTCTACCCTGGGTCAGCCTTTCGCAATTCGAGGTCACCCCTCAGAGAGACTGTTTCGTCTTAGTGAAAAAAAAATCTGTTAGATAAAAAAGGAACGGAAGAAGGAGGGGTTAAAAAAGAATTAAGAAAACCCGCGTATAGAGTATGAGCTAGATAGAGAGAGAGAGAGAGAGAGAGAGAGAGAGAGAACCTAGGTTTAAGACCTAGTATGATCATATTATAGCGCGTTTGCAATCCTAGCTTCATTTCCTTTCTGTCTCAGGTCTCAGGTAAAACTGTTGGGTGAGCGTTTTTTTTCAATACCGAATTTGGACAGGTATATACGAGATGAATGGTTGAATAAAAAATTATACCCGAAGAACGGATAGTGCATAGGCATAGGTATTGGTAACTGTAGGGGTTAGTTTGTAATCTCGCCAAATGTTTCAGTACCCTTTCCAAGTGGTTACTAAGTGTTCGGAACGTTTAATCATAAAGGTACCGCTCCGTGTTAGAGCCGATGACAATGAGCATAACAAAATTAAACTTCTTTATGGCTTCATTTTTCGCTGCTGCGCTATCCAGTATCCACTGGCGGTGGCGATGCCAGTGCCAGAGGTCTGAGCACAATTCGAATGTGATCATGGGTATTAAGATGTTTTTCATTACAGTGGTAAATGGTCTGTTAGCCCCCCCCCCCTTATTTGATTCTGAGGATGGTAGTGGTGCCATCTAATTGTGCTCTAATTTTGTAAATTTGTGCAAACAAATTCTGAATTTCAACAGTTTCTTTTCTCGAGATATTCTCGATTGAACTTTGAGAAGGGTATAGAGTAACCTTGCTCTTGTTGTAATTTTCAGTTCAAAAGGGTGCCAAAGCTCTGATCTAATTGTGCAAAGTGCAACCATTTTCCCAATTTTTGTGACCCATCCCTTCACCGATGAGGGGACGAGTAAGCCTCCAAATTAATTGAATCACTGAACCTGGAGGGGATTCTTAGGCCAATCAAAAAAATTCTGAAACAACCTTGATAGGAGGGGACCTTGAACCCCATTGGGGGTAGTCTGAATCTATTAAAAAAATCTGTAGCATAACTTGGATCCAGAGAAAGGGGATCTGGAAATCCAGAAGAGTAAATTTAGAAATACGACGTAGATCCAGAGGGGGCTTTGGTTCTTAGAAGGGTAAATTCAAAAATGTGTCCTAGATTCAGAAGGAGACCTTAGGTCCCATTGAGGTTAGTGTGATCGAAAAAATAATATTAATAATAGTTAAGTATATTTTTTTCAATAGGTCCAACAAATGAGTTTTTCAAAGTTCAACAAAACGAAAAAATGTAACGGATTTCGCAACAGATTTTGTACTTGATATTCAAAATTGGAGGGTTCGGAGGGGTCCAATAGAAATTTTTGTGATAACTAAAAGTACTCCTAGGATTTCAATCTACAATTTTTATTTGAAATTTTTTTCAATTGGACCCTTCTCTCTCCTTCCATTTCGCATCACTCTACGTATAGGTACTTAGTCAAAATTGGGGGAAGGGAGGTAGCATCCAATTGGAAAATTTTTCAAACAAAAGTTGTAGATTGAGATCCTAGAATAGATTTCGGTGATTAAAAAAATTTCGATTGGATCCCCTTCCTCCACTCCAATTTCTCATAACATTATTTTTATGTACAGGGTGGTCCAAATAGAAGGATGCATTTTATTTCTGTTCAAGTAATGTTCCTACACATATGTTGAAAAACGAAGATTTACTGTTCGGGAATTGCAAAACTAAGGTGTCTCCGACTGTGTACAACCTATCTGAAGTTAAACCTTAAGTCAACTGCTTCACTTTATCTTCATCCTGCACTTTGATGACAAACTTTCGTCAAAGTTTTGTTAAATTTAGTTTTGAAATATGCAGATGCACCCTTCCATTTGGGCCACCCTGTATGTAGGATTGTAGGTACTTTTTTATTCAGAAAATCTACCCCAAAAAATAGAATAAAAATTATCCTGCACTGAAAAAAATGAATTTTCAAAAACCGTAATGATTCTGGGCAAAACACAGTAATTTTAGGACACGTCGCCAATTTTGGAATCATTCTGGTGAAAAACAGAAAAGATTCAGTTCTATTCCAGAATGATTACGGAGACTTCGTAATCATTCTGGAATAGAACTGAATCTTTTCTGTTTTTCACCGGAATGATTTCAAAATTGGCGACGTGTCCTAAAATTACTGTGTTTTGCCCAGAATCATTACAATCCTTTTTTTTCCAGTGTGAAAACATTGAGAAGTTATCTTGCTCCCAAAAATTGAAAGATTGAAAAAAATGAGCAAGAACTTTGCTATGTATTCATTTCTAACTAGATATAATTGGCTATCATTTTCCTATTTCTCTAATTTCTTGTTTACTTTCTGATGATAAGTTTTTTCCAAATTCATTCTTGTTTTCGTATTGCTACATTAAAGTTCTAATGATTCTACGATTCCTTTCGAATTTATTCCAACTGGCGACGAGGATGGGATATGGCAAGTGGTGTCATATCCCAAAATATTATTAATTTCGAAAATTCTGATTCAGATTCAGAGATTTCATCTACTTTTGGTTCTTGCCTTTGTGATATGGCGTTTCCACCACCACCTTTCGAAAAATTCGACTCAAATCATGAAGATTCCAATTCATGGTGTGAATGCCTCGAATGCCACCTTGATTGCTACAACGCTGCTGATTCAAAAAAAGGTTCCTATTTAATTGCCAATCTCAGTGCCGATATTTACGATACCTTGAAGAAATTATGCGTGCCTAAAAAACCTGCTGAAGAGACGTATGATAATTCAATTAAATTATTACAAAAACATTTTAATCCGGTTCCTCTTCCAGAAGTGAGTAAGTTCATTTTTCGTCGTCGTATGCAAAGAGAAGGCGAATCGTTTAACTCCTTCTATGCCGATCTAAAAGAGTTAGTACGTCATTGCAAGTACGATACTAAAGCTCGAATAGAGGAAGAATTGAAAGATCAAATTATTCACGGAGTTCGCGATAAATCTCTCCAAGGTAATTTTCTTGTTATGCAAAATTTAACACTTCAAACAGTAGTTGACAAAACCATCGCTTCGGAGCAAGCTAATAAAGGTTTGCAAACATTAAATCACGAGATTGCATTCGTAAAAAAGATCAATGCTGCTACAATTTCTTCTGCTGCGAATTCAAAAGATATTGCTGCTACGAGTACGAGTAATACTGCTGCTACAAGTAATACTTCGACTCAACATTCTTGTTCTTGCTACAAAAATGGTAATTTATCTGAATGTGGTTCGGTTAATTGCAAAAACTCGAATTACGATATTCTTATTTGCTATCGTTGCGGGAAAAAAGGCCACAAGGCCAACGTTTGCGATCATATAAATATGAAGTGCGAAAAATGTAATAAAGTCGATCATTTATCTAAAATTTGCGGTTTATCTAGAAAAGAAATGTTACAATTTTCGGAATATAGTGTAAATAATGTAGAATTCGTTGAATCGTCTTACGAAGTTTGTGAAGTTGTTGATATTTTCTAAGGGGGAAGAGTGCGCTGGCTATTTTATTCTATTTCATTCATATCGAAGTATTTGTTGAAGTATTTATTATTTCAATCAACTATGCGATATTGTGATTTTTGAAAATTATTTATAATGTGTTGAATTTAATTTCTAGGAGGGAAGAGTTGCTATGTATTCATTTCTAACTAGATATAATTGGCTATCATTTTCCTATTTCTCTAATTTCTTGTTTACTTTCTGATGATAAGTTTTTTCCAAATTCATTCTTGTTTTCGTATTGCTACATTAAAGTTCTAATGATTCTACGATTCCTTTCGAATTTATTCCAAAATTGGAGATTTTTCCGTGAAAATATTGAAAGCCCTTTTTCTCCTGAACATACGATGACTAAACTAGGTGAAAATGTGACGAAATTCATATGAAAAGACTTTTGGGTATTTTGTCAGAAACTTTTTTTATTTTTCTAAAAATAATTTTAAAATGATTTTTTCCTCATTCGCATTGAGTTAAGGAGGGAGAGAGAGTCAGATCAGAGACTAAAACATTGACCATAAAATTTTTAGACCATAAAGACCAACTTTGACTAGAAAGTTGGAAAATTCGCTCCAAAGGACAGAGTCGCTATATTCTTACCTGGCTACTACTATCTTCGCACAAATGGAGCATAATTAGGCGGCACTATTCCCCCTCTCAAAATCAAATATATAGAGCCAGGGTACCGAACCTGTTTCCATACCCTTTCCAACTGGTTAATAGGTGTTCGGAACGCTCAATCATAAATTGCAGCTCAATGTTAGAGCTGATGACAATAAGTACCTAATCTATATCAAAATTAATTTCTTTATGGATTTTTTCGCTACTGCCATCCATCGACCGACAATGCCAGTGCCAGCGGCCTGAGCACTGTTCGAACGTGCCGATGGATATTATGTTTTTCATTACCGCGATAAACGCTATGGATGTCTACGTACTTGTGTTGTTGTTTTTTTTGGCGAAGCCGCTTATTCGAACATGAAACAATTACCACGCGATGTAATTGATGCAAACGCGACATTTATGGGCTCGATTTTTCGAAATTTTTCCTCTCTGTGTGGCGAACGAACGGTGAACCGCACGGCGAGCATATGGTTACGCAGGCAGGCAGGGGGAGGGGGAGGAGGCGATTTACAGCGTAAAATGCACAGTGCCATTACCGCGCCACTCTCTGTACCGTGCGAAGATAACATTAACAAACAATTGTGTTAAAAATATGGACGCTACGCACGTCAAAATATGTAGACGGCGTGTGATGAATAATGATATTCTTTGGAAATGAAGAGTAAAACATGCCGTAGCATGGTATGGCATGGCACGCGCTGTATGTAGAGCAAAGCGCCGTCGTGTCATCTCATAAATTCTACCTGATCATGTACGCTGACAATATAATACGCAAACCAGCACCGAACGTAAACGCGTCGTACCGTTTTTTTTTACCCATATCTCCGTCTCCGTCACTCTGTCTCTCTCGCTTTTTATTTTACTCTTTTTTTGAACAATGAAAACAACTGTGTACGCGAACATACCTCCACAACACTCTATGCTTCTATCGTCGTATTAGCTCATACAACCATATACTCATTGCTGAGTCGTCCTAGTCGTGGTACGTCGTATGCATATATACTGCCCCCCGTCACCAAACTCCCACCCCTCCCAACCATAACTCGAGCGGTTTGTCACTAAAGCTTATACATATGGTAGAACATTCCCTTACACTATGCCATGAGCTCACAGCTCAGCTCTTCTTTGACTATCGTCGCAGGTTTTTTGTTGTTTTTTTCACGTCGAAATGTTCTGCCATACTTAAGTAAGGTGTCCGTATATAGGCTGCAAAATACCGAGTAAACTACCGCAAATTACTATTCAAGGGTATAGAAGGAATGTTCTCAAGGTGAATCGATTACAATGTACCTAGAGACCTACACTAGGGTGGAATGATTTTGACTTTTTTTCGAAAATCGAAACAGCCTACGGCACAAAAGTTGTGTTTTGGTGTCAAAATGAGGTGGTAAAAATTTGAGCCCCCTCGGTCAATATTAACCCATGCTTCAGGGGGTCCAAAGTTTTCAAATTTCAGTAAAATTTCTCATATAATAATTTTTTATTTTATTTTAAATTAACAGTTTTTCAGAGGTCTAGTCGATGGTAGGGGTCCTCTTGGTGACCCAGAACCCGGTCATCCATCAAAAAATTGCATAAAAGTATAAACAGGGGTTTCCAAAATATCCACATTTTTGCATAATTACACCAAAATCAAGAAATGCGCGAATATTTTTATTTTTTAAGATATGTTGCATATTTTGAGGTTTACATATTTGAAAATATCTTCAAAATGAAAGGGAAGTCCCATCACCACCACCCCTCCATAGAACATGAGACATTTTGCCATGAAAACTTTGTTTTTCCAAAACTGACCCCACTTTGAGGATCCCTAACGCCCTGCGCCTTTGAGGAAGGAGTCTAATATTCTGATGGGATGTGTTTTCAACACAAAATGAACCGCTCTCATGCATATAGTAATTAGAGTGATAATTTTTTCACTTTGCCCTAATACAAAGTAGGTAAAATGAGTAATTTCATTAAAAAACACAGAACAAAGTTTTCATAGCAAAATGTCCCATTTTCTATGGAGGGGTGGTGGTGATGGGACTTCCCTTTCATTTTGAAGATATTTTCAAATATGTAAACCTCAAAATATGCAACATATCTTAAAAAATAAAAATATTCGCGCAATTCTTGATTTTGGTTTAATTATGCAAAAATGTGGATATTTTGGAAACCCCTGTTTATACTTTTATGCAATTTTTTGATGGATGACCGGGTTCTGGGTCACCAAGAGGACCTCTAGCATCGACTAGACCTGAAAAATTGTTAATTTTTTTAAAATTTTTTTTTATTATATGAGAAATTTTACTGAAATTTGAAAACTTTGGACCCCCTGAAGCATGGGTTAATATTGACCGAGGGGGCTCAAATTTTTACCATGTTTTTTTGACACCAAAACACAACTTTTGTGCCGTAGGCTGTTTCGATTATCGAAAAAAAGTCAAAATCATTCTAACCTAACCTACACTCGTACATGCCAAATTACGTATTTTGTAGTTTGAACATTTCATCGGTTCAGGTGTTAAGAGTTAGGTCCGATCAACAGGTCGTTTTTAGGGGGACATTGGTATACTAGTAGAACCAATTAAGCTTGTAAAAAATATCACCCTCTTGGAGAAGAAAATACAGGTTGACGGAACAATAGGACATTGTCCAGCGCCTGTAGAACAGCTACATAGATGTAGTCACTCAGTCGAGCGGTGATGGTGAAAAAAGGGGGTTTAAACGTTGATAAAAATTATAATGACAAACGAAATTCTGTTTTGGGGTACAGGTTTCTGCAATAGGATCTCGAGAAATGATTCATTCGTGTCTGGTGTCCATCTTCAACATTTTTCAGGAGTGGTTTAAGTTAAAAGCATTATTCCAAAAAAACAAAACAAAAGTGTAAGATGATTTAAGAGGTGGGTGGGTTGATAATCTCACTGGAAACCAGCAACCTACGCGACTGAAAGGTTCATTGCATGATTCACTCATGTCCATTGTCCAATTGGGGTGGAGTGAAAAAAATATATATCTCAAACTTTGACCACATTCCAAGGGGTGGTTCATTAAAAAAAAATGGGTGATATACATATATATCTACCAAAAAAAATTTTAGCCTCCCACCTCAAAGGGGAGGGGAGCTAGGGCCCTCGAACTAGGATCACTTTTGAAAAAAACGTATTTTTTTTGCCATTTTTGGGTAGTGGCATCTGTGTGGCACCTCGGGAACACCCCTAAAAAAGTGCAATTTGAGTTTCTACACCCCAGACCATTCACCTTGAAATTTGATATCGATTTTCTCATCCTACCAGGGGGTTAAAAAGTTTCAGAATGCTGAAAAATCGAGATTTTCGAATTGAAAAAAATTGAAAAAACCATCTGCTTGTTACCAAAACTGGACTCGACTGGTTCTTATTGATGCAAAAAAATTATTTCGATGGAAAAAGTTGCAAAATTTTCATTGCAGGGTTGCCAGCCTTCAATTTTCATAAAACATAAATTTTTTCCAAAAAAAAGAGTACCTAAATTTTTAAAAATTTAAATTTAAACTGTGCTTTGTAAACCTACAAAGTGTTGAAAAAGCACAAAAATACAATATCTCTCTTTCTCTTTCTCTCTTTTTTAAAAAAGTAATCCATTCAACTCTTCAATATAAAAAAAAAAAATTCAAATTTCTCAACTTAGACATATCCTTGCATGTTGATAAAAAAAAAAAAAAAAAAAAAAAATTTAAACATTGAAATCAAAAATTGCAAAACACAAATTCGAAAAAAAACCTAAATAATTTCAAATTGAAGTAGATAATTAAAAATTGCAAAAAATGATTCAATAATTGGAATATAAAAAATAGAAAAAGAAATAAAAGTAAAAATATGTATAATTATTTCTAAAATCGGGAAAAAAATCAAATTGGTTTAACCTAAAACTTTTTTAAAAATGAAATAAAAAAGTTTGTAAGATTGACTTATAAACAAAAATATAATATTCTTGGAGTCTGTGAAATTTTCTAATTTGCCTTTGTACCAAAACAATTTTTATATAGAAACGCCTACGTTCGGATGCTATGAAACCCAATAGGTAGGTACGTAATTCGTATCGCTATTTTTCATTATAATAAAACCATGACGAGCCAATCGGATAATAGCGTAATGGAGCATAACATTAACGCGAAGTGCGAAAACATTGAAGAAGAAAAAAAGGTACGAATCAGTAATTTAGGAGGTAGAGATTAGTATGATGATCAGGTAATATTGTAATTCCATTTTGAAATTTGGGATTCCAAAAAGTAGATAAATTGTAATTTTCTTTGAATTACTGATCTTTTGACAGTGATCATGGAGTACATGTCTACCTACGTAATGTTCGGAATTTGGATACCCTCGCTATGGTATCTCACTCAACCTACAAAAAGAGGGTGTTTTTATTTCCACCAGCCTGGGCGAGTAGTTGCTCGGACATGAACGAAATTGCTCACACTTCCTACTTCCTTCAGTTCAGACTCTGGACTTGGAATATTTCTTTCAATTAACATGTATTTTATTCAAAATTGAGGGGGAGGAATGGGCCCAATCAAATTTTTGAAATGACTAAAATTATTTGCAAGATTTCAAGCTACAACTTTTGTTTGAAAATTTTTTCAATTGCACCTCTACCTGCACCAGTTTTTAATAATATTAGTACCCAAGCAATATTATGCAAAATTGGAGGGGAGGGGAGGGTCTAATCGAAAATTTTATAACAGCAAAAATTATTTCTTGGACCTCAATCTACAACTTTTGTTTGAAAAAAATTTCAACTGGACCCCTTCGCCAAATTTCGAAGAAATATCTATACCTGATATTATGTGAAATCTGATAAAAGGGAGTGGTCCAATCGAAATTATTTTTAGGATCTTAACCTACAACCCGAGCGGCACACACTCGATCGGTAATATCGGAAGTTGAAACGTATCGATAAAAAATCGTTTGAAAATCTGTTGTTCTCACGATATTATAAAGATTTATCGGTACAATTTTATAGGCAAAAAATCTAAAAACTATCGAATTCGATATTATTAAGATTTTATGACGATATTCGTCAACGATACTATCGACAAGAATATTAAATTTATCGAATCCGATTTTTTATTGATTTTGTAAATATATTTGAAACTATATTATCGACACATAATATGCAATTTCTCGAATTCGATTTTCTAACGATTGTGTGAAGATATTTGAAACTATATTATCGACAAATGATCTGAAATTTCTCAAATTCGATTTTTTAACGATTTTGTGAAGATATTTGAAACTATATTATCGACACGTAATCTGAAATTTCTCGAATTCGATTTTTCAACGATTTTGTGACGATATTTGAAACTATATTATCGACACGTAATATGAAATTCCTCGAACTCGATTTTTCAACGATTTTGTGGCGATCTTTGAAACTATATTATCGACAAATAATCTGAAATTTGTCGAACGATTTTTCAACGATTTTGTGACGATATTTGAAATTATTTCCAAATTTTAAAAATTGGTGAAAATTTTTCCAAGTCCAACACGTCTGGAAGTACTAAACTGCCTATTATAAGCGTTTTATTGTCATTACCTCAACGAACAGGTATGGCATAGTGGTTAAGGTAGGGGAATACCACGCAGGAGGTCGGTGGTTCAAGTCCCACGGGTGGTAGATTTTTTATAATTTTTTTTGACTTTTTCTGAAATTATCCCCTTATTGTAACATGAATAATGTGTTTAGGCATAGTTTAATGTATTAATTATGCTAATTAATGATTTTTAATTATAGAAAAAAGCTAGTAAACGACGAAAAATCGGAATAAAAAATCGATAAAAAAATCGACAGAATATCAAATTCGATTAAGTGTCGCGTTAGTTCCGCCTAAATTGTGAAATTATCTTTCGATATTATAGATAGATTATCGATAAAATATCTTACTATAATCTCAAGATTTTTGCTAACTATAATTCGTCGATAATCTATCTATATATCGAAAGATAATTTCACGATTTAGGCGGAACTAACGCAACACTTTATCGAATTCGATATTCTGTCGATTTTTTATTTCGATAATTTGTCGATTGTGCTGCTGGGGAACTTTTATTTGAAAATTTTTTCAATCGGTTTCTTCCTCGCTCACTCCTCTTGGATTTTTAATTAATATCTTCAGAGTGTTATGCCAAATCAGTGGGGAGGGGGGGGGGGTCCAATTAAAAAAAAAACTTCAAATAAAAGTTATAGATAGAAGACCTAGGAATAATTTTGGATATTACAAAAATTTCGTTTGGACCACTCCTTCCCCTCCAATTTTAAATATAATAAAATAATGTCAATTGAAACTTGAAAAAAAATATTCTTAGTCCAGATGAAATGGTAGATTCAATTGATTCATTACAATGAACTACTCATCCCAGGCTGGTGAAAATAACAACACCCACAAAATGAAAAACAAAAAGGGACACTAACACATCTTACGCAAGACACCTACAATAATACACCTCGATCCAGATAATTAAACCTTCATACGAACGAATCCATCTGATGGAAAAATATGCTCAATAGCATCGGCGACAGCACTGGCATCAATAGCACTGGTAGCAGAAACACACACAAGTAGGTATCAATCCATCACCTGCATATGCCACCAACGCTGGCATGGCACCGCTTTCTGCATCACAATAAACGCGGAACCGTTTCGATAAATTAATCAGACGAGCAGGCCTGACCTCTGGATAAAAAATCCAGTTAGCGAGAACGCCGAACGCGAACGTCGCCAATATCAGGGCGTATATGAGACGAGCGTAAAACGGTATTAATAATGCGGCTAAGTAAACGACGAACAACTGTACCTGAGGAGGATAAACTCCAGCTCCGAAAAAAAATCCACGATACGGAGATTACATTTATTGGATTTGAAATTGAGGCTATTTCGGGCCAGTTTCACCTAACGCATAAAATAAACTAAAAATACAAAGTTTTGTTTGTTTGGTTACACTCGAACAATTCTCGACAATGGCGATTCGTTAGTAAATACTTTACAGTGACCAATTTCGATTCCGATTCGTGTTTGTAATCGATATGTACTTTCTTGCCGAGATTACACTGCGGGCGAAACGATTAACCGAGTAATCTGTTTTTTTTACACAGGATCACAAATATTTTTACTGTTATCCTGGACCTATAGGCCCGAGGATGAGGATACGTACCTAGTACGTGTAAGACGATCGTCGAAATTCTTGGCTGCATTTTTATATCATATAAGTATAAGGCGAGCGAGATACAGCGCTGATGACGCGGTACAAAGGCGGGGGACGAGTGCGGGAGGGGTATTTCTTTAGAATAAAACGAACGTGTACCGTATAACCAACGGCTAAAAATTCGTATTGTTAGAGCCATTCGATCGGAACATGGCAGCAAACCGCAAAGCTAACACAATGGAATACATCATCGTTATTAATCTCGTATGAAAAAAATAAAAAAATAAAAAATCTACCTACTCTATGCCAAATGCCAACCGCTCGCTGATCTATACACCGTAATGATTTTTAATTGATCGAAAGAACGTCCATTGAAATAGATCAACTCAGATATGCCAGCACGTAAACCACTCTGGATTCTTTTTAATTTTTAAATTCCACCTCGGTACCCTTCTCTTCTCACCTCTCCCTGCATCTTTCTTCTAAACGCGACCTGCTGCTCGCGAATAGGTAAGTACTTCAAAGTGGAAAAGTTTTTATAGCCGAAAATTTGGCGCAATTAGAAAGCAAATGAAGATGATAAAAGGACGGATGTAAGGCATTTGATGACATTTAAATTAGACTTGGCTTCGAGAAAGAGACAAAACTTTAAATCTTTTTCAACTTACATAGCATCAGCTCGCAAACGACGAAATGTTAATAGAAAGCAGAACTTCGTCTCACAAAGAGTGAAAACCCAACGTACCTAGCACGAGCACCACTACCAAGCCTCCTCATATACGCGTAAGCCAAAAGTCTGACCTTTAGTGTAAAACTTTAATTAGTTTTCCTTCATTTTTGCTTTGTGAAGTTGTCCACTTCAGATGAGCGTCGTCGTACTGCGCTCAACGCAACGTGCTCCCTAAATGTTTTAAACATTTCGCAGATAAAACGAACGCCAACCTTTTGTGTTTCAAAACTTTTCTGACAATTTTGAAAAACTTTTACTTTAACACGTTTCGTGAATAGCGATTACAAGACTGGGCAAAACGGTCTCTCTGCTTTTTTTTTTTAACCCATCGTCCTTTCTTTTCGTATGCCAAACTGCCAAGCGCGTAATCCGAAGCTACGAAATTAAGGTATCCTTTTTTTAAATCCAACTCGATGAGAAAAGTTTACCTTATTAGGGTAAACTAATCCTAAGTGAGGAATTTTTATTTGTACCAAAACGTAGGTATCGACCACGTGATTAAACGAAAATAAAAGTATACTACATCGGTATTCTGCAAAAGCTCTTGACCTTAATCATTTGGTACTTTTTTCCCCTTTAATTAAATTCATAAATTAATGGATCTATTTTTATAAATTCGCCACGACTTGCGCTTTATTTCTTTTTCTTTTCTTCATCCAACTTTGGTGATACATTTACTCAGTGCCAGATTTGCCCTATAGATGCCAACTACCCCGTGGCATGGAGGGTTAATTTTGAAGTTTACTTCATGAAAAATTAATTTTTAAGTAGAGGATTTCAATTTTTTTTTTAATTCTAATACTTTTTTAGAATGCAATTTTAAAAGAATTTATCGTGAAAGAATTTTTAAAGTTTTGTTCAAATACACCCTTTATAACATCTTGTTTATAGCCAACAATTTTATTAAAAAAGTGTGCCATTTTGTTGAAAAATTAGGAGCTAACACCTTCTCAAATGAAAGATTTTCACTCCAAAAAATCGAGCGGAAAAATTGAAAATTCAAAAAAAAAATTGAAGAATTTTTTTACAAATTTCTTAACTTAAAAAAATGAGAAACTTTTTTATACTTACTTTTAAAAAAATGTCATGTAAGATGAGCATTATTTTGTATACTTATTCTAAAAAAATTCAGAAATTTTTCTTCTGAAAAAATTGAAGAATTTTTCACTTCCAAAAATTTTGAAATCTGTTTCACCCCCTCCCTCCCAAAATGAAAAACTTCCCTGTTTCAAAAAAATGGAAAGATTTTTTTTTTAATTCTAAAAAATGCCGCATTTTTTCTTAAAGAAATAGTTCTTTAGAAAAATCTGCAATAATTGAAAGAGAAAAAAAATCTACAACAACTGCAGGTATAGTAAGGTGGAGCAAAAATCAAAAATTTTTGATTTTCAAAATTTAATACCGCGGAAAAGTTGCGTCTTGGGGATACATGAAAAAAAAAAAAAAAAAAAAAAAATTCAAAACGAATAATATCTTCCAATTGCGCAAGAGCCCTCCAATTTTTAAAAATTTGAAAAAAATTCCAAAATGTTACAGAATGGGTTTTATGCCTTTGGTTGACAAGTATTATCATCGTTATTAATAGTTTTTGAAAAAAATCCAGAATTCATCAGATCATCACATTTATGAGACATTAAAAAAAATTCATATTTTACGTTTTTTCAAAAAAATTGAAAAAAAAAATTAGATTAAAAATTGGGAAAAAATTTTTGTAATTAAAATGGGTTCAACATACACAGTTTTGCTCGAAAAAACAATATACAGCGATTTTTCATCTTTTTCGTAACCTTGAGAATTTTTCAAAAACTACGAAAAATTGAAAAAAATGAGGAAAATGATCCCGGTAAACACACCGCCTGCTATTCGTATGCTAAAATCACAGAGACGAAAATCGCGGTCTATTCGCATACGAATAAAATGCGAAATCAAAGCAAAAATCGAAGAAAATTTTCTCAGATAAATTCGTATACTATTCGTGAGCGAATATCATGCTAAAATCGTATTTAAAAACCTGTAGATGTTTTGTGGGATATTAGCCCGATATTTGCTTGCGTATCGCATGCCTGAAATCACATTGAAAACAGGCAAAAAGTTCGTACGATATTAGCGCGATATTCGCATAAGAACCGTATGCTAAAATCGTAGTGGAAAACGTGCAAATATTTCTTACGATACTAGCACAATATTCGCATACGAATCGTATGCTAAAATCGCAGTGGAAAATGTGCAGATATTTCTTACGATATTAGCGCAATATTCGCTAGCGAATAGCATGCGATTTTCACTACAACTTCTTTCAATACGTTTTACAAATGAGAGAAGTCAGTTTCAAACATGAACGTGTACTTGAATGTATTGCAGTGACATTTAAACAATAAAATAAAGGTTTTTCTGGGTTTTTTGATTTTTTTGGGGAATTTTGTATTTTGTTTGATGTTTTTTCTTCTTTTTAAGTAAAAACGCCAATGATTTGATTTCAAAGTGATAAGAATGGAGACGAAGGCAGAATTTCTTGGACGATTTCCACTCACAGTAAGTTAATTATTTTGAATTTATATCTTATTTGTGATCGCGTGAATCTGTGTGAAATTAAATTTTATCAAATCGTAAAAATTTTAGACGTCTTATCAGTGCTATAAATTTTTTCAATTGTTCCTCTTCCTTCTCCAATTTGAACGCAGTATTATGCGAAATTATAAGGAAAGGAAGAGTCAAACCAAAATTTTTGTAATAATCGAAATTATTTCCAAGATTTCAATCTACAACTTTTGTTTGAAAAAATTTTCATTTGGGACTGCGGGACAGCCCTTCTTCCCTCTCACAAATCAGAGTAATAAATATACGTTTTTATACCTATCTAATCTATCTATCTATCTATCTACGTAGTATTGGGCATAATTGGAGGGGGGGAGGCCTAAAATTGAGAAATTTTTCAAACAAAAGTTGTAGATTGAAATCTTGGTAGTAATTTTGATTTTCCTAAAAATTACTTTATCAAATGCCACTGATAGGTACTCCAAAAACTCTACGATTCGGCATAATTTCATTTTCCACAGATCTGCGATCACAAATATCCCGAGCAGCACACTCGACAAATTATCGAAATAAAAAATCGACAGAATATCGAATTCGATAAAGTGTCGCGTTAGTTCCGCATAAATCGTGAAATTATCTTTCGATATATAGATAGATTATCGACGAATTATAGTTAGCAAAAATTTCGAGATTATAGTAAGATATTTTATCGATAATATATCTATAATATCGAAAGATAATTTCACGATTTAGGCGGAACTTTTGCGACACTTTATCGAATTCGATATTCTGTCGATTTTTTTATCGATTTTTTATTCCGATTTTTCGTCTTTTACTAGCTTGTTTCTATAATTAAAAATCATAAATTAGCATAATTAATACATTAAACTATGCCTAAACACATTATTCATGTTACGGTAAGAGGATCATTTCAGAAAAAGTCAAAAAAAATTATAAAAAATCTGCCACCCGTGGGGCTTGAACCTTCTACCTCCTGCATGGTAATCCTCTTCTTTAACCACTATGCCATACCTTATCGTTGAGGAATTAGCAATAAAACGCTTATAATAGGCAGTTTAGTACTGTACTTCCAGACGTGTTGGACTTAGAAAAATTTTCACCAATTTGGAAATAATTTCAAATATCGTCACAAAATCGTTGAAAAATCGTTCGACAAATTTCAGATTATTTGTCGATAATGTAGTTTCAAATATCGCCACAAAATCGTTGAAAAATCGAATTCGAGGAATTTCATATCACGTGTCGATAATATAGTTTCAAATATCGTCATAAAATCGTTGAAAAATCGAATTCGAGAAATTTCAGATTACGTGTCGATAATAAAGTTTTAAATATCTTCACAAAATCGTTAAAAAATCGAATTCGAGAAATTTCAGATTATTTGTCGATAATATAGTTTCAAATATCGTCACAAAATCGTTAAAAAATCGAAATCGAGAATTTTCACATTACGTGTCGATAATATAGTTTCAAATATCTTTACAAAATCGGTAAAAAATCGGATTCGATAAATTTAATATAATCTGTCGATAATATAGTTTCAAATGTCGTCAAAAAATCGGTAAAATATCGAAGCCGAGAAATTTCATATAATCTGTCGATAATATAGTTTTAAATATCTTTACAAAATCGTTAAA
This sequence comes from Balanococcus diminutus, assembly GCA_959613365.1. NCBI lineage: Eukaryota > Metazoa > Arthropoda > Insecta > Hemiptera > Pseudococcidae > Balanococcus > Balanococcus diminutus. The sequence goes on along the minus strand of OY390715.1, from coordinate 28,651,163 downwards.
AAATCGAATTCGATAAATTTAATATTCTTTGTCGATAATGTAGTTTCAAATATCTGCACAAAATCGGTGGAAAATCGGAATCGATAAATTTAATATTCTTTGTCGATAGTATCGTTGACGAATATCGTCATAAAATCTTAATAATATTGAATTCGATAGTTTTTAGATTTTTTGCCTATGAAGTTGTACCGATAAATCTTTATAATATCGTGAGAACATCTATAGATTTTCAAACGATTTTTTATCGATACGTTACATCTTCCGATATTATCGATCGAGTGTGCCGCTCGGGATGATATATTTTCGAATAATTAATTTACTGCTGAGTGGAAATTGTCAAAAATCATTTGCCTACTTTTTAGAGGCGAATTCCGAACGCTAATCGCAAGCGAATTAACAGCGAATAGAACGCTACATTCGCTGCTAATTTCGCGTACTATTAGCGTTCGAAATTAGCCGCTAAAAAAGCGGACATTTTTGATATACTAATAGTACGCTATTTTCGCATGCTATTCGTATACGATAAATGCGAATTTAGCGCTCTATTAGTACGCGATTCACATACAGTGTGTTTACCGGGATGGTTTCTGAAAAAGAAGGTAAAGATGGAAAATCATCGTAAATTGTCTTTTTGGGCAAAATTGTGTAGGTAGTATGTTAAACCAATTTTATTTATAAAATTTTTTTTCCAATTTTATTTTTAATCTATTTTTTCAATTTAAAAAAAAAAAAAACGTAAAATAAGAAATTTTTTCAATTTCTCATAAATGCATGATCTGATAAATCCTGTTTTTTTTTCAAAAAATATTTATTATACCTAATACTTGCCAACCAATTGCATAAGACCCATTCTGTAACATTTTGGATTTTTTTTTAAATTTTGATTTTTTGCAAATTTTCAAAAATTTGAGTGCTCTTGCGCGATCGGAAGATATTCGATTTGATTTTTTTTTTTTTTTCATGTATCTCCAAGACGCAACTTTTCTGCGGTATTAAATTTTGAAAATCGAAAATTTTTGATTTTCGCTCCACCCTACTGCATAGGTGGCTTTAAAAGAACATCTTGCTTTATTGAAAAATATTCCTACGTCCCAGAACATACTTTTTCGTTTCCGTTTTTCGATAAAAGACCAGCTCGCCGTTTCCTAACGATGTTGGCCAGTTGCCGGGTCCTACGTACAAAAAAGAAATAAAAAATGGGAAACCTCGACGCGCCGGATAAATGGAAGTCACACTGTATAATCAGGGTGGACACAGTGCGATGATTTGCAAAATTTTTTGATTTTTATCAAACCTAGGTTTTAGCGATAACACGCGGATTACGTAAATACTTTTGTTATGCACCGCCAGCATCATAATCTAGTGTAAAAGAAGGAAGAAAAATATCTTGCGATGAACAATGTAGAGTGACGAGTCAACTTTTTAGTGCGTTTGTGCCACAAAAGACCATACGGACTTTGCGATACCCTCTTGGTCACCGTATTAACGGCTCAGTTCGAGTTATGTCGAAATGGACGGACTGCGTCATTTAAATAAAATGATTGATCGATTCTCGGCGCGTATTTTTCGGTATTTCGGTAATTGTACGTAAGTTATATTACATCTGCGTGACCATAACGATCGAAGACCGAGACCTTTGAGTTGATTTCCTGGTCAATATGCGATTTCCAGCTTCGTCCGGAAAAAGCTGCATGATGTATCGGTGGCGTCCGGGTCGTACGTACTCGAAATGGGTGAAAAAACATATGTTTTAAGAGGTGTTTCGTTTCCATGAGTTTAAATATAGGGTCTCTCTATTTGACCATCTCATTACGATTGAACGATTGCTTAATTATCTGCGAAAATTATTCTGATTGAATACTTATTTTTCAAGAGCCTTGTCAGAACAATTCTATTCCAAGTTTTTTGGCCCGTTTCCATAATCTACTTCTTTATAGCATCTTTTCACGATGCAAGGCTGCTTTAACGGTTCTTAATAATCATTATAGTACACTCTTGAAAAACATCTGTCTTTTTCCAACAAAGCCACTTTATTGTTCGGTCATTCTCTTAACTTACAAATTATTTCCTATCAAATTCAAGCATCCGTGATTCAATATCTATATACTTAGCCTATACCTGGTATGCCTAGGTATAGGTACTTTCTTCCATGCATATACACGATTTACGTACCTTATACGCGTGTTGAATTACCAGGCTACGTAAACCGACCATGCTTTTATAATTACGCCTTTGCTGGGTCTCATAAATATATCGTAACCGGCCTTTACACATTCCTGAAATATTTTAGTACATTTTTATGTTATTGTTTTTTTTTGGTTGGTCGACCAACGCCAAAGCTACAAATCTTTGTTATGATATTCCAAAATGATAAAATATTACAGGCCTATGCAGTCATGGTTCGTAAAAAGTACGCTACAGTAGTCAAAAATAACCCTACGTTAATGAGTTTACCTACTTTAATGATGAGGCTATTGTACAAATGTATATCTTAGTGGTGCGTATAAATGTCCTGTTCAAAGGACTGTGACGCGTTACTTTTCAATAATTTTTAAATTGTTTTTTTCTAATAATGGAGAAAAAAAACACCTGCGAGAAACTCGGTGTTTACTAAGAGAAAGGTATTTGGTGGAAATTATACCAGCGTGAAGATGGTCAAAGGTGTGATGTCAGAAGTTTCAGAAGAGTAGTCGGTTTCGTTTGAAAAGCGAAAAAGAAGAAAGTAACGAGTTGGAAAAAGAATTGAAAAATTTCCTATATCCTAAAATAAAAATTATTTGAATTTTTGCAATAGGTAGGTACCTAATATTGGAGAATTTATTCTTGAAATAAATTAGCAAAATTTTTCAACTTCGTAAAATGTAGGTAATTTTGAGAAATTTCTACTCAATTAATTATTATCCTGATATGTATATGGTACCAAATACAATGCTAAACCTCTAATTTATCTCAAAGAAACAAAATTTTTCAATCAAGGTTTACTATAATTTGGCGAAGCAAGTTTGATCAAAATTTCAAAAATTCTTTCAAGTTGAATAAATGAATTTAAAAAATGTTTTTCAAATAATATTAAAACAGTACAGCAGAGGAGAAGGTACAAAATGTGATACCCCACTTCCTTTGGAGTAAATACAAGAAAAAAAAAAGAAATATTTCTTATTGAAATTACCTATAAGAAATTTTGTAAAATATGGCATTCATGTTAGAAAACAATAATAGAGAAGTATTTTATGCGAAGTTTAAAAAAACTTGAATAACCTAAAATTCCAAAATTTTTTAAAAATTCCCATTGCCACTCAAATAATTACTCATATACCCCCCCCCCCCCACTTTCAACGAATTTTATCAATATTTTTGCTGATTTTCAAGTTTTGTAACTACTAAAATTGAGGGCCGAAATTTCAACGAAAAAGAAAAATGAAATTTTTAATGAAAAAATATGCATTTTTTTACTTTGAAGAAAATTTCAATCATTGAAAAGCTCCCAATTTTTAAGTACCTATCTAACCTTCAATTTGTAAAAAAAATCAATATTTTGCATTTTTTTTAAAAATCATTTTTTGAAAATATGTCCAGTTTCCTAAGTTTTTGAACTATGAAAAATATTTGTTTTGAAAATTTTTCAATTGCAAACAATTGCTCATTTTTTTAAAACTACCTGTCTAATTTTCAATTTTTGAATTTTCATTGCTTTTTTTATTTTCCAAACAATTTTCAATTTTTATAAATTTTAATTTAATAACAATTTTAATTTTTTTAAATTTTGATTTCTAAAAAGTTCTGGATTAAAAGAAATTAAATTTTTGAAGTTATCAATTTTCAATTATTTTCAAATTTTCAAAAATTCTGATTCATAAAATTTTTCTGTTTTTGAAAAAAATATTGTTTCTAAAAATATGTTTCTTCAAATAAGAATTCATGATAACGTCTATGAAGTCATAAGTTGAAAAAATCAATTTTTGTATGGTTTACAAAATGGTCTTAATTTTCCAAAAAAATCAATTTTTAAATTTGTGAAATTTTAAACTTTTCAAAATTTTTAAATTTTTGAACGTTTTTATTTTTTTTTTAAATTCAATTTTTGAAGACTTTCAAGTTCATGAGTTGAAAAATTTTATATTTCGTTTTTGAGGAGTTCTCCATTCCATAAAAAATAATTTTCCATTTTCGAATATTGTTTTTAAATACTTTGGTCACATATTTTTTTTAAATAAAAAAATTGTTAATAAGTTTTCAAAAATAAAAAAAAATCCAATTCTTCTGAAAAAATTTCCAATTTCTTTGAAACGAAATTTTGATTTTTTGGAGAAAAAGTCGTTCATTTGTAGAGAAAAAAATTTCTCAATTTTTTCAACAAAAAAAAACTTATTTACTTTTTTTTAAAATTAAAAATATGATTCTCTTTGAAGAAATGTCTCTTATTTTAAGAGAAGAATACATCATGATTCTTTTCAAATTTTTTTGGAGCAAAAAATTTTTTCCTGACGCTTCAATGGATACAATTTTATATTTCTCGAGTTCGTAGGGAAAAATCTCATTATTTTAAGATTATAAATAAATAAAAAATAAGCGACTCACCTAAAATTGAGAATAACCACATCATTTCACAAAAAACAGGACTAGGACTGATCAATCTGAAAAAAAAATCAAGAAAAAATTCAAATTAAAAAAAAACAACGATTAAACATTACATACAAAAAATTTAATCCAATTAAACACCGTCCCCTAAAAATTAAGTAATTACACCTGCAAACTATCTGTCCATACCATCGCGTTGATCCTTTCACCGAAACACATCTCCAGACCAATTTCCACCATCGCCATCATCCTCTCAAGCACATGCCACGACTCGAAAGAAAAACTGTCCATCGGCAATCGCTCGTCGCTTTTACTCGTACAATCAGAATGATGAAAAATTTTTCAAATTACAAAAACCATATAATCATCCCCCGTCATTCAAAAAATTCCCGTTGACCAGCTGTTTAATCGGGGGGGTATAAAAAACAAAGTCTCTTTAACATGTCGACCTTTTACGCATACAGCCAACCCTATAATCACGAAGGGTAGCTCTTAAGAGGTCAGTTTTTACGCAGCACGCGTCTAATATGTTCTGGTTAGACTTGTGTGAAAAGGGTTGAAGGCGGCGGACGCCACCAAGGACGTCATTTCTCTCTTAAAAAAAAAGTAAAGGAGAAAAAAACACCACCAATTTCATCCCTTGTTAATTTGCCTATATTATCCTTTCCTAAGCACCTGGTTATATATAGAGGAATATACGCGCTTATGTAATTAATTTATTCGTTTGTATTAGTCCGATATAGCTCGAAAAAAACACAGAACTGGTTTTAACGCATTAATTATACGACAACGAGGTGTAGTATACGTAGATAGATACTACGTGGAACATCGTATGGATTTTTTAGCTCGCGTATATTTTCATTTACGCGCTAAAAAAATTGACTGATGTGGCATATGGCGAGCTAATTTAGCGGCTGATTGGTTTTTTTCGGAATACAACGAGGGGTGTGGGGAGGAAAGGTTCGATAGAGATGATTTTTTTCACCAATTTTCCGCTATCCTTTGATCGGCTCGTGCAAGTCATAGCTGACGCAGAGAACCAGCTGCTTGCTGGTGAAAACCGCAGCTCGACTGCTCGAATTAGCAATCAATGACCGAAACTACGTAGAGAAAAATGAGGTCCATTACCTCGACTCGCCAAAATTGATTTCGATACTTACAGTGGAAGGGTGTCGCCTAATTTTGCTCTAACTGTACAGTAAATTTTTGAAAAAATTTCAGAATTTGTGCAAATACACTTCTCAAAATATCTTTAAATTAAAGTTTGGGGCCAGAGTAATGCAGCCTGTCCAAGTTGGAATATTAAGTTGATAATGGTGCCACAATTTTCAACTATGATTGTGCAAAGGCTCTAACGTGGGTATGGATGGAAATGGCCCCCGAGTCAAATTTCAGATAATTTTCACTTTTCTGATTCGAAATTGTGAAATATGATTTTAGAGCGTATCGGGGTCTCTGACCCCATCCTCGGGGACTGGAGCCTTAAAATACGTGATTTTAAGCTTAAAAATTCTATCTTTGCGAGTTTTTCATCAATTTAAACCAAACTTGGCAAGTAGGTACAGTACCCAAGGGTAGTATTAGAAATTTTTTTCAGATTTTCCAACCCCTAAAATGACCTTGAAAACGACATTGAAATTTTTAACTTGTCTTGAGGAGAACAGTTTTTCAGCTGATAAGACAGAGAAAATTTTTCCTCTTTCTCCAAGCTATTCCTACACTAAGTACTCTTTTTTTTTTTTTTGTCAAGGGGAGTTCAATGTGTTGTTCATAACTAAAACTTTAGAAAACCGATACACATTCACCCCCCACCCCCAAAGAAATGAAATCACTTATTTTTTAAGAGAAAAACAAACTTTAATTCTTTGAGAAAAAATCTCAAATCTTGTCTCCACTGAAAAAAATGAAAAAAAAAACTTTCCATTTTCATGGAGCAAAAAATTTTTTACTTATCTATATAATTATGTTGCAATAAAAATATTCCTTGAATTCTTCAACAGAAGAAATCCTCAAAATCTTTTGCACTGAAATTTTATTTTCAACTTCAAGGTAAGCCTTCTCGTTTTGAATTCAATTTTTTTTTTTTTTTTTTTTCAGATGAAATATTTCAAAATTTTTGAAAAGAAAACTTCTACATTTACTTTAAAATAAAATATTTTATTTTTGTACAGACTGAGAAGAGGTTTTTTACTTTTCAAGTGAGAAGTCTTATCTTCTATTTTTGAAAAAGAAAATCTCTTTATTTTTTTGGGAGTAAAAATCACTTTATTTTAATGCAGATTTTTTGTGTTTTGATTTCAGAAATAAACCTTTTATTTGTTGAGAAAAAAAAATCTCTAAATGTTTTTGAAATAAAAAATTGTTCAACTTTTTCAAGTAAAAAACATCGATCATTCTTCTTCTTTTCTTCTTCTTTTTTTTTTTTTTGAAAAAATAAAAAAATACTTAGTTTTTTGTCTAAATTAAAAAAAAAAAATTTTAAAAATTTTTGGGGTAAAAAATTGTTTGAACCATTGAGTTTTTAGGTTTTTTTTCAGAAAAAATATTTTTATTTTTAGGGGGAAAAATTTTTGATCAGATTATTTTTTTGAAAATAAGAATCTTTACTCGTGTAGCAATTGTCGACATCGACATTTATGTCGACAAAATTCAGACACATTTTTTTCTCGGTTAACGATGAATTAAAAATGATATTTGAGATTTAAAGTGATGTTCTATGTTAAACATAACTGTTCAATCAAAATTTTTGAATTTTTCTCAGTATTTTCCTATAATTTAGAAAACGTTGTTTTTCTACATAGACAAGTCGATGTAAAAATCGATACTCGATAAACGCATCGACATTTATGTCGACAATTTCTGCCAATTAAATTTACAAATTTTATATCTAAAAAGAACTAAAAACAATTAATAAGAACATTTTAAGCTCAGGAATAAATAATTTTTGAAAGAATCACAAAATTTTCTTATTTTTCAAAGTATTGAATAATACAACGACTTGTCGAGTTATTGTCGACATAATTGTCGATGGTCGAATAATGCATCGACTTCACTGTCGACAGTGTCGACCAGAGGAATTTTAAGTCGACATAGTGTCGATGTGATTGTCGAGGGTCGAATAATGCATCGACTTAACTGTCGACAGTGTTGACCAGAGGAATTTTAAGTCGAGTTAATGTCGATCTAATAGTCGAGGGTCGAATAATGCATCGACTTGACTGTCGACGTCTTGAGGGTCATTGTGATACTCGCAGATAAAGTGTGTTTTGAATTAGTATATAAGGCTCTAAGAATCATTTCTATGTTAGTTGGACACACGCATGTGTCCAGCTACAAAGGTGACCTCAATGCCACATATTTGACAAAAAATGTCAAAATGTTGGCTTGAACACTATTTTTGGTGTAATTTTAATATATACTTATATTGAATATTTGAACTTAGTATATTTTTCAAAATCTCACCATTGCAAATGTCGATGTGGATGTCGATATAAATGTCGACACATCGAAATCGGTCACTTTTCGATCGTACATGTCGACACGATTTTGGATGGTTTGTCGGACTTATTATCGACATGTTTGTCGACCGTCCAAATATGGCTCGACATGTCGACGGTCGACAAATGTGTCGATAATAACCTCGACAAACCATCCAAAATCGTGTCGACATGTACGATCGAAAAGTGACCGATTTCGATGTGTCGACATTTATATCGAAATTAGCATCGACGTTGCTACACGGGTAGTTTTTTTTTTTTGCTTTTTTCAATTAAAAAAATCTCTGACAGCCTGGAAATTTTACAAATCTCCCAGTGAGTCTCAAAAGATTTCACTCGAGTTGAAATTTGAAATTTTTCGAATTGCCTGAAAATTCTCAGTTATTCCTCAAATTCCCTATTCATTCAAAAAAAAGTTTCTTTTTCCTTGTTCCTATTTTTTTTTAGGAATAAACCTTTTACTACGTACTTTTAGAGATGAAAATCTATTTTTATGAAGAAAAATCCCTATGAATTGCTTTGGAATAAAATACTTTTCAATAATTGTTTTGCAGTAGAAAAAACTATTAGGGATTTTTTGAAATTTTTTTTTGTTTTTTGCTTTTTTTGTTGTTGTTTTTTTGAGAAAAAAAATCGCAATTTTTGTGATAAAAATTTTTAAAAATTGTCACGGAGTTAATTTTAGAGAAGATCGATTTCAATTTTTTGGCAAAAAATTCTCAATTTTGTGGGATGAGATGGAATTTTTTTCAATTTTTGGAAATAAAAATGCTCAATTTTTAGGAATGAAAAATTCTCCATTTTTAGGAAAGAAATTCTCAGTTTTTTGAGATAAAAAATTCTCAATTTTCTGGGATGAAAAATTTATAATTATCTCTAAAATATTTGATGTAGGTACTTAGCATAAAAATTGTTTGCTCGGGCCCGGTGCAAGTGAATTTTTTGCACTCCCTCTCACCATTGCTGTGGGCTGAGTCACTTCTGCCCCCCCCCCCCCCAGTTCAATTCAGTATAATTATCTGGAAAAGGAGAGCTGCACATTACAATAATGAATAAGGGCACAATTATATGACTTGAGTTCCAGTCTCGAAATCGATTTTGGGAACCTGGGTAACGGATCTGGAAAAGTGCAACATCGAGCACATGAACTCGTGATCTAATTGATGTTAAGATATTAATTTCAAATACCCATTCAATTAATTATGCTGGTCAAAGTAACGGACAACCTAGTGAGAAACGAACGGACACGGAAGAGTGGAAGAAGAAAAAATACGTACGTACGTACATATACGTCCGTGAGAGTGAGCTGAGCTGAGCACCTTCATTGTAAAAATTTATAATGAGGTGATAAATGAATGAATAGATATCTAGCTTAAGATGGCTATTAGAAGCGGCTATTACGTTTCGAGATCGGTTAACCTCAACTTTACAGATAACTTCTTCATGACCGATCTATTCAAAACATAGATAGACAACAGAGCTCACAGCTCACATCTCTCGTAGGTACACGTTGAACTGTACCACGTATAGCATAGGTACGAGAGGATTGCGATAACGATAATATATCACACAATACGACTCCATGTGAACCTTTCTCTGGCCGGGTTCATGGCGTCGGCAGCTGATTACGCAACCTGCATGGTTCTGTTCGATCTTGCAGAAGAATCCGAGTAATTTTTTTTTGGCTATTTGACACCTCCGGTCGTCGGTCATTTCGTATGTACCTCGGTACACTGTACGTACGTATGTGCTGGAATATCGAGCCATTGGCAACATTCCATAAATGACCACGTGTATTGTTTTTACCACATACGAAGCCAGAGTACTGCTGCGTTTGAGATTAGAGACTCGTACGCGGACGGAGAAGCGGAGACGTTTGGCACGTTCGAGATGAATTTTCACCGGCAGCGTTAGTCTAACCTATTCTTCGTTGTCATTAGAACGGACATGGCACGAGGCATCGTTACACGCCGCTGACGAATTGTAAACGTTATTTATATAGATCACTGGCACTACGATCTTTTATTTTACGCCATATTTATTGGAATCGCCTCCGGAGTCTGTCAACATACCTAACGATCCCGTTAGCATTTGCGTTCAATAGGTATCGTCAAAAAAATCCAACCAATTTTGCAATTCATTTCGTCATATTAATCATTTCAACTTTTGGCCATCAAGTTCATGCCAAGCCAAGTTAGAGGTGTACACAGTATAGCTTTCTATCAACGATGGGGTACTGTCGACCTTGATTTTGTACCTCACTAGGTAGCTTTTTTCCACCATTGTGATTGGCTCCTGTACGTTAAAATCTAATTAACGCGGACAGCGCACGGTGTTAACGACTTTTTGCCGCCGTTTTTCTCTCTCACTCTCTCACGGCGACACCGCAGCACCGGTTTCTTAAAAATATACGGCTAAGTTCACCCTTCCCTACCCCCAATCTCCGGTGTCTCGAATGGCACTGATCTTATAATCATTTACACTCTGGTTCCAAGTCATCAGTCTGTTCTGTTTGGCAGAAAAAGCAAAGAAAAACCGACCATAATGAAGTAACCACCGATAAGGTTATGTACGGATAAATATATACGACGAAGGCCGGTATTGGTTATTATTTTTCCGTTTATTAATGGCCGGGAAGGTAAAGATTGGCTTGGCTGGTTCGTATTAAGTACAATACATTTTTCGAGATAATAATTCAATAAATGTGTGCATAAGCGTTCGCGCTTATGGCTTATTGTATCGTACTGTACGAACTGGTTTATGTAGATCATATTTTCCATTTAATTAAGATGGTAATTATTTAATATTATTTGTGACAGCGGTTGTAACCGCGCGCCCGACTCTATACAACTGCTTTATTGTTTCAAGACACAACGGAGATGCTCTTTCAATGATTGCCAGATTGGTTTAGGCGAAGCTGACAAGCCTATAAAAAAGATCACAATCGTCTATTAAGTATACATAGATATATATAAAATTGGTCATTTTTTTTGTCTTTTTCTTTTGATATTGTTATCATTTTCGTTCCTCTTTTCTCCGGCCTAGTCGAATGATGATTTTAGATTTAGAAAATGATAATAACTATTAATGTAAATGTAATTACATACAAGATGGGACGGTGAGGGAGAGGGAGATAGTCTGTTTGAATATAAAAAAATTTAAAAAAATGAAAGTTCTTGAGATTGTTTAGGAAAAGCATCTACTCAAATTTCTACATAAAATGTAGAAAAAATTTAAAAAAAAAAAAAAAAAAAAAAAAAAAACACAAGAGAACTATTGGAATTTCTTCTGAGGAGAGTTATCTAATTTTTTTGTGACACCGCTGAAAAATTTTCACAACAAACATTTTTCAATTCCCCAATTTGTTAAAAAAAATTCTCATTTTTCAAAAAAAAAATTTTTAAATTTAGAAAATGTAGATATTCCAATGAGTCTAGGCGGGTTTATAGGGGTGATTTGGCCCTGAGCACCGATTTATAAATTTTCCAGTGGAAATTGGTGCTTGTGGTCTAAAACCCTCGTGACAAAATTTTCAACTCGATATCTCACCCCTAGCCCCTTCTAGGAGTGTTTATTGTGTGTTTTCGTTAAAATTTTTAACTTTGGCGGTTTTCAATCGATTTTTTTCAAACTCATATGGATAATAGTTGGTACCAAGGGTAATTTATGGAATTTTTTAGAAAAAATTTTGAGCACCTTTTTCAAGGTCAAATGGACATTTTAAGCTTTCTAGCGACCATTTTGGTGACCCCTTTCAGAGGTGCAATTCTGAAAAAAATATATATTGTGTACTTACTCTAGAAGTACAACCTCATATATACGTAGAATTTGAAATCATGGTGCGTCACCTTCAAAATGCAAAAAATCGATTTTTTGCCCATTAAATGGGTCATTTTTTGTCAAAAAAAATTTCCCCTTAATCACTTAGTAAATACGTATTTTTACACCACTCATCCGATTTTCATTCAAATTCATCAATTTTTCATGATTTATGTGATTTTTATTTTTTTGCAACTGGTATGTGAATTGAAAATTAACGATTTTCATCAACGATAATTTAAAATGAAAAAACTAATTTACAGATTCTAGTTCAGTTGGTCAAATAACATCGATAAACCTTATTTATTTTGATAACAAATTGACTAGAATTGTTAAAATTCACATTTTTACACGCTAATTTTTTGATTCAAAATTAAATTAATTCTTTTTTATAATAAACAATAATTGTAGGGTTAGCCCCATTAAAAAAACTCAATTTTTTGGGGATCAATTTTTTTTCTTTGATAGGTAGTAAAAAAAATATTTTTAAAACTTTGAGACAAAAAAAAAATATAAAAAATGTTTCTTGTTCTCAGATTTTGGAATAAATAAACTTTCCCGCCCAATCCCCTGTTGGCCAGAAAATTGAAAAAACTTTTAGTGCAGTACACCAATCGAGGGTGAGTGCACTACACCAATCGAGAGTGAGTGCACTACACCAATCGAGAGTGAGTGCACCACACCAATCGAGGGTGGGTGCAGTACACCAATCGCGGGTGAGTGCAGTACACCAATTGAGGGTGAGTGCAGTACGCCGAGGTTGAGTGCAGTACACCAATCGAGAGTGCGTGCACTACACCAATCGAGGGTGAGTGCACTACACCAATCGAGGGTGGGTGCAGTACACCAATCGAGAGTGATTGCACTACACCAATCGCGGGTGAGTGCAGTACACCGAGGTTGAGTGCAGTACACCAATCAAGGGTGACTGCAGTACACCGAGGGTGAATGCAGTACATCAAGGCTAAGTGCAGTGCTTTGACAAAAATGCCTTTGGACTATCTCAGATAGTGTTTTATACGATCCATTTTCTCTCAGTGTACTAATGAACTATTTTCGCCATTTTCAAAAATTCGCCAAAAATCGAAAAATCAACTTTGGCAGCTAAAAATTTGGTTCTGAGATTTGGGTGACCTGCTTTTTCAGTGAGCCAAATTTCAGCTGAATCGAAGGTGACGAATTGGCAAGGTTCCCTTGTAAGATTCCGCAAGTATGGCAATGCAAACCCGTAGTGTATTGATGAAGATATGGTCCAAGAGTTATGATGACAGAACTTATATTATTTCTGAACGAAATGCAAATTTTCCATCTAATCTTTCTCTTCCATCTGCGTAATTTCGTTTTGAAACAGATTAAAAAGATGTCAGGGAAAAAAACTCAATTCCACGATACCGAATTAAGCTCTCAAAAAACTAATTGGCTCGACCATAACACCTCCTCAACACCTTTTCATCTGTCACCTATTCGCGATTCGCGAGAAAGTCTACAAACGAAACCGAAACCACCATCGAGGCGACCAGTCACAGACGCATCACTTTCTTTTTCTAAAACGTAATTTCTTATTCTAAGTAGCGTCTCGTTAGCTCATTACATCTGACAAAACCTACTCGAGTAGCTCGCGAATAAGCAACAATTCAATCTTCTCGACTTCTTCGTTGACGACTCGCGTTTAAATTACTTCTTTATACTTTACATCTTTGGAATATCACACCAGACGAGGTGTTTTGGTACGTCACATGCATGCATTTTACTCTATATGAGAATTGAAAATAAGAAGAAGAAGAACGAATGGAAAATACCTATGTTCGTACAAAATAAGAGATTTTCTCAAACCTCGCAGCAGAAGCTTATGGTGGGCGTGAGGTTCGGAGTATAATTTTAATATTTTTAATAGCGTTTGGGGTTTCGAAGGTGGGGTAAATTTTAAAAGCTCGTAATGTCTCCGAACCAATAATAAATTTACCATGGTCTAGATATTCGGGTATCAAAATCATGGGAACGTAAAACCTGTCTAAATAACCGTAAGATGTGATATCGAATAAATGACGCTAATTAAAAATCAACGAGGAAGCTTTCGCCAAGCCGCGGCTTTTATCGTAATTAGATACGGTGGTTTTCGAAAACATCGCCAAACGTCGCAAAATATCTATCCTATAGGTCAAAGAAACATCGCATCGTGTTGATCTCGATGGCGATGACAAAATGAGAGAAAAATTAAAGGCAAATAAACGCCTTGTTAAATCTCATTCAGTTACGCTAAACAATAACATTAACGACTCGACAGTTGTATGTGTGGCTTGACAAGCCGAAGCTGACCGGCTATCACGAACAATGGCAAACTTACTGGTAAATTTAACAAGTCTCTAGCATTTTTATAACACTTGGCTGAAAGACGTCAGTGTCACGAACGCAGTGACGCTTTTAGACGGGTCATAGACGTATAACAGTTTTGTTGCGGTGTTTTGTCACTTCCTTCCTGTATGTCCACCTTGTACAATGTTTACTGTAGCAACTTCATTTCACATACGCGCGACTACACTATTCTCACTGTAAGACCATATAATACCCAAATGAACAGGACGTATGCACATGTTGTCTTCATTATTGCATTCGTCGCCATGTTAAAATATATAGTAATATGCGGACATTCATCAGCGCACATGCACTGATACTGTAATCATTTTACTTTTTTTCTTTTTTCCATAATGAGGTTGCTACTGGAAAAAATTTCATACTGTCGAAAAGATTTCTCGATATGGAAGTTTTTTTGTTGAAATTGTGTATGGCCTTATGGTGTATCTCCTCCGTGCAGAGAACTCTTCGGTTATTAATCATGTGTCTCGGTGGTATTTTTTTATTTTAGCTCGCAAGTGATACGCATATGGATAACGTTTCCGCTACACCGAAAGAAAGGGTCCGCTATGCTATAATTTCATTCTTCCAGATAGAAAATCCTGTCATCGGTTTAATTCCATCTATCTCTCTCTCGGATCATATGCCCATTCTACGAGCTCGAGCTCGGGCTCGGCTCGTTTGATACAAATCAATGATTCCTCTTTTCACTGTTGATTAGTTACCTTATCGGCTGATTAGTATACACGGCTTGTTTAGCACGATCAAGTTTAACCTCTTTGAGCAACCGGAGGATTTTCTTGTAGCTGTCACACAGACAGCGCCAGCGCGAGCCATAGACGATGGTTTGAGGCTTATGGACATTTTATTGCAATGACTACCATCACCAAGTCGAATGCCGTGTACTTTGTGTAGCGTGTAAATTTCTCGTCGCTGATTGCAAGCGCGTCGTCAGCGGTATCTGCGTGGTGTGGTGGCGAGGGGAGAGAGGGGTATTGGCAAAAAAGTACTTATTTTCACGGTGTATAAATTTTCGACCGTATCATCGGGGTATCTATATTTTAATTTTTACCTAACGAGCAAGTGCGAATAGATTATCACTTCAAAGAACTGCTGTGCGCATGGGTTTGGAAAATTTGTACCATTTGTGACCATTTTTTAATTTTTTTCGACAGAAAATTTTTAAAATTTTGCTGTTGTTCAGAAAGAATTTTACAAAATTTATTCGAACATAAAATTTAAAAGAAATTGAATAAACAAAATTTTTTATTTGTTTTATAAACAATATTTACGATTTCTTCTTCTTCTTCTTCTTCTTCTTAAAAAAAAAATATATTCAAAAACGAAATTTTCAAATTTTTTCACTTTTTTTTAGAAAATAAAATTTTAATTTTTTTCAAAAACAAAATGTTTTTTTAATCAAGATTTATGATTTTTTCTTCTTTAAAAAAAAAGTTATTTAAAAAGTGAAACTTTCAACTATTTTCAAAAATAATTTTTTTACTTTTTTAGAAAATGAAATTTTAATTACAAAATTTCCTTTTTTTATTCAAAATTTTTTTTTTCAATACGATTTTTTTCTTTAAAAAAAAAAAAAAAAAAAAAAAAAAAAAAAAAATCATTTTCTTTTACAAAGATTTTTAGCCGATTTTTTTTTTTAAAATTTAGGCTATTGTGTCCGACCCTAATTTAGAAGGAGGGGGGTAGAAGAGTTCTGACCCCATTTCTCGACGTTTGGGACCAAAAGATGACGATCTGTCACATGTCACATATTTATATATATAATTTTACCGCTACTTTTGGAACTCTGGGGCCGAGCCTAACAGGTCAAATGAGGTCAAACTTGATATGTAGGATCCACTCGATGGCGGAATGATGCAAAAAAAATTTTGGGGCCCTAACTCAAAATTGGGATATGACCCATTTTTGAGGGGGGTGCGGGGGAGCCCCAATATCATGAAATTTTTTGAAACTTGCCCCAGGGATGAGAGCCCTAATTACCTACACCATAGTCAAATTTCAGCCCCCTAAGTCATCCCGGCCTCATTTTAGGGCCCAATGGGGTCATTTTTTCACGTTGATCAGGCTACAGACCCCCCAAATGGGGCTGAGGGGCCAAAATTTTCATCATGGATCAAGTTTGTGCCCCTAATGTGTCTTTTGTAGGTTTAAACTTTTGGGCCCCCTTTGACCCCTGTCAAGGGTCAAAAATCAAGATTTTTCACTATTTTTCAAATATTACAGCTACTTTAGGAACTCTGGGGCCGAGCCTAACAAGTCAAATGAGGTCAAACTTGATATGTAGGGTCCCCTTGGTGTAGGAATGATGGAAAAAAAATGTTGGGGCCCTAACTCAAAATTGGGTATTTTACCCCTTTTTAAGGGGGTGCGGGGGAGCCCCAATATCATGAAATTTTTTGAAACTTGCTCCAGGGATGAGAACTCTAATTACCTACACCATAGTCAAATTTCAGCCCACTAAGTCATCCCCACCCCATTTTAGGGCCCAAAAAGTGGATTTTGGGGTCATTTTTTTCACGTTGATCAGGCTACAGACCCCCCAAATGAGGCTGGGGGCCAAAATTTTCATCATGGCTCAAGTTTGTGCCCCTGATGTGCCTTTTGTAGGTTTCAACTTTTGGGCCCCCTTTGACCCCTGTCAAGGGTCAAAAATCAAGATTTTTCACAATTTTTCATGTTTTTTCTCGCTTCCCGGTACGTTGATCAGCCTGCAGCCCAAACCAAATAACCTTGGATGCTAAAATTTGGTATTTAGGATAGGTAAGGGTCACTGAGGTGCCTTTTGGGGTTTTTGACCCTCGAGCCTCAAAATTGGGGATGGCCCTTTTTTGAGGGGGGCTCTAAAGAGGCCCCAATTTGACAAAATGATTTGAAATTTTTACCAACAACAGTGACTTTGATTGTCTCCACTGTATCCAAATTTCAGCTTCTCAAGTCATCCCCACCCCATTTTAAGGCCCAAAAAGTGGATTTTGAGGTCATTTTTTCACGTTGATCAGGCTACAGACCCCCCAAATGGAGCTGGGGGGCCTAAATTTTTATCATAGATCGAGTTCATGCCCCTGATGTGCCTTTTGTAGGGTTTGACCTTTAAACCCCTTTTGACCTCGATACAGGGTCAAAAATCTATATTTTTCAAGTTTTAACCTGTCTTTTCTGACGCGTTGAACAGCCTACAGCCCAAACTAAAAGACCTAAACAATCGAAATTTGGGATGTAGGGTCAGTAGAGGTCACTGATGTGCCTTTTGGGGGTTTCGACTTTTGAGCACCATTTGACCCCCGTACAGGGTCAAAAATCAGAACATTTCACATTTTACCCTCTTTTTTAGGTGTGTTGATCAGCCTATAGCCCAAACCAAACGACCTAGAAGGTCAAAATTTGGGATGTGATGTCAGTAAAGGTCACTGATGTACCTTTTGGGGATTTTCGAGTTTAAGCCCGGTCCGCACCTTCAAATAATTTGATCAAATCACGTTTGATCAAATATATTTGAAGGTGTGGACGCGTTAATTCAACACCACCTATTGTTATCCTATTGTCGACACCTTCAAATATATTTGATCAAACGTGATTTGATCAAATTATTTGAAGGTGTGGACCGGGCTTTAGAGCCCCATTTGACCCTCCTACAGAGTCAAAAATCAGAAATTTTCACGTTTCAACCCCTTTTTCTGGTGTGTTGGCCCCGTCTGCAAAGCCGAAAATAAGGAAGGGGTTGGGGGCAAATCCTGCCATGCCCCTGGGGCATGGGGATTTGAAGAGCTGGAAGTGACGAGGTGGTTGGGGGCGAAGCCCTCAACGCGGGGGTATGGGGGCAGAGCCCCCATCCTAAGAGCTGGAAGTGACAACGTGGTTGGTGGCGAAGCCCCAACGCGGGGGTATGGGGGCGGAGCCCCCATCCGAAGAGCTGAAAGTGATGAGGAGGTTGGGTAGGAGTCTCAACAGGGGTATGGGGGCGGAGCCCCCATCTGAAGTTGAAATCTTCAATGCAGAGAGGAACTAAAACTGAAGACAAAAACCTAACATTTTTAAACTGAATTTGAAGTTAAAACTGATATTGAAACTGAAATACCATGGATGAAAACGTTTTCAAAGTGGTACACTAACTTGAAAAAAAAAATTCGGCTGTCGCGGAGCATCTTGACTGCTACGCGTTTTTTTTTTTTATTCAAAGAGGCACGAATTTTTATATTGATTTTTTCAACAAAAAAAAAATTCCGAAAAAAATTTTTAAATTTTTTTCAGAACAAAATTTTCAGTGTTTTTTCGAGAAAAAAAAATTAATTAGAAAACATGTTTTGTCAAACAAAAAAAAATGTTTTTCAAAAAATGAAAAAAAAACTTTTTTTCAAAAACAAAATTTTCATGAACAAGAGTAGTGATGGTTGTTTTCTTCAAAAAATATTTTTTTATTCAAAAATGAATTTTTTTTCAAAAACAAAATTTTCTTTTTTCAATTCATTTACACCTATTTATTTATTTATTTTTCATTTATTTTAAAGAAGTGCTGACAAATTTTATTTTTCGGAAAGCAATTATTAATTTTTTTTTCAGAAAATGATTTTTTTCATAAACAAAATTTTTTATTTTTTTCAAATACGTAAGTGCAAAACTTTTTAAAACACACCTATTAAAAATATTCTTGAATTTTTTAAACAACAATTCCATTTCAATTTCACCATCTTCTATTAAAAAAAATCAAGTTCTGAACGTGCGTAGAATTTACAAAATTTTATTGAAAAGCCTTTTTTTTTTTTCAAATTTTGTCCATTCACAAATATTGTTTAAAATTAAATTCACAAAATTTTGTTCACAAAGAATTTATTTTTAAACTTCGTCAGAATCCCCGTATATTTTTCTCAATTTTGATTCGAATACACTTTTCCAAAATTTTGTTTAAAAATATTTTTGGATTTCTTCCCGATTTTCTCTAAGTAAGTACCTCATCTTCAGAGTTTTAAAATTTTGTGCTAGTTTCTACGTTGTTATGTCTGAAGTTTTTTTTTTAGAATACCTAGGTCTACTAAAATTTTAAAATTTTTACAAATCGGAAAAATCCTACAATTAAACGCCCTTTCAGAAAACTCACCAACCGAATCACCGATCAAAATAATACACCACCATCGTCATACATCGCGTTGTTTGACTTGATTTCTCGAAATTCGTACGTCCACTGGCCCTTTGGCTACATTCAAGTCGATAAATTATGCACACTCCCGGAAATTTTCAGATAGGTAATGTACCTGTACGTATATTTACGACTGCGACACTTTAAAAAATTACAGCTTTCATTGTTATAGAAAAATAAGTCCACGGTTATTAATAATGCTTAATAAAAAATCGCGATATTGTTAATTATCTCGTAACCAGTATCGGTCAAAATACGGCCGGGCCGGCGCAGCGGCAGGTTTTGTCTCATTATTTTGTACTGAAATTTTCATTTTTATTATTCTGCGACATCCACTCGCTATCTTCTTTATAGTTTGCGAAGAAATCTGTATACGCGGTAATATTTAGCCACATCGAAGATATCCGAGGAGTCTGTATGGATTTACGTGGCAACCTGACGCAGTGGACCTAAGTACGATTACCGAACCGGATTACACGTTGGGTTAATCTAGTGACATTTCACTTAAACATGGAATCCGCAGTAGCGTCAATATTCGCGTACTCTTTCTCGGTACTCGATTCTCTTCTTAAACTCGATCGCGATTTTTGCGGTTTTTTAAAGTAGAACATGGTAACGACAGGTAGCACGTCAATTAACGTTTAAAGGACTGAGTCATTACCAGTACAGCCAAACGCCAGCTTCGGCTTAAACAGACTCTAATTAATCTTAATTAATAATTTTAGTAGGTGGATTTATTAATCCTTTCATTAGATTGGCGTGAATTTCTCATACTAAAAGATTTATGTATATCGACCTGGTTTCCGGTCGGACGTCTTTTTTATGTTCATCCCGAAACGGTCGGTGGCGATAAAGTGGTTCTTGCTTTGAATTTCTCGTTTGAAGGGCATCGAGCGCAGTCGTGATTTCCGATATGGGTGCGATGTTCCAGCTATAGATACATGCATCGATCGTCTTTCCTCTTGTGGATCTCACCCCCCCCCCCCTTGCATGAATCATCCCATCTATAGGTTCAGTATTTCTAGGAAAATTTCACTTTCCTTAATTTTGGTTATAGTTGTGTACAGTCTGTGATAAATGAAAATAAAAGTTATTCGTGCGTTTAAAAAGTTAAAAGTGATTTTATTATTGATTCGTAATCTAGGATGCATTTTGAGAAAATGAGATGTGCGGTCACACCAGAGTCTATCCCTCTTTCTAAAAAATCCTCCATATCTGTACCTAAGACTCCAATTCAAAAAAATTTCAAACAAAAGTTGTAAACATTGAGATCCTTGAAATAATTTTGCTTGTTTCAAAAATTTCGATTTCACCCCTCCCTTCCCTCCCCCCCCTCCCCTTCCATTCTGAATAATACTTTGAAAATCACCCTTTGGAAATTTACGTCATGTGCAGCTACAGCTCTTTTTTTTTTTTTTTTCTAAAATGAATAACAATTAAAATTAAGTATACCTTCAAATTCAAAATGACCATTTTTTCAGAAAAATTAGAAGCACCCATCAATCTTTATAAAAATAACAACTATCGAATATAATTAACGTATTATGAGATTTTTGCTCCCAAAAAGTTGGGAAAAAATTTATATTCAAAAAAAATTATTTTATGTTTTTATTTTACTAAAATAAAATTATAGTTAGAGGGCTCATGAGAACAGAGACCTTATGACTACAAACAAAATTTTACAGAATAAGTATTTTTTCATCAAATTTTTTTTTCTTTAATTAAAAAAAAAGAAAAAATTTGAAAAATAACCTACTTACCTATACCTACCTACCTACCTATTGATTGCTTTCTTAGAAATTTAATTTTTTGAATGAAAAATTGAATAACTTCCTAATTTTTTTGAATACGGATATATGAAACCACTTCAATTCTACCTCTTGAGGGTTTTTTACATAAATTTAACCAAAAAACTAAGAACCCGAGCAGCACAATCGACAAATTATCGAAATAAAAAATCGACAGAATATCGAATTCGATAAAGTGTCGCGTTAGTTCCGCATAAATCGTGAAATTATCTTTCGATATATAGATAGATTATCGACGAATTATAGTTAGCAAAAATTTCGAGATTATAGTAAGATATTTTATCGATAATATATCTATAATATCGAAAGATAATGTCACGATTTAGGCGAAACTTTTGCGACACTTTATCGAATTCGATATTCTGTCGATTTTTTATCGATTTTTTATTCCGATTTTTCGTCTTTTACTAGCTTGTTTCTATAATTAAAAATCATAAATTAGCATAATTAATACATTAAACTATGCCTAAACACATTATTCATGTTACGGTAAGAGGATCATTTCAGAAAAAGTCAAAAAAAATTATAAAAAATCTGCCACCCGTGGGGCTTGAACCATCTACATCCTGCCTGGTAATCTTCTTCCTTAACCACTATGCCATACCTTATCGTTGAGGAATTAGCAATAAAACGCTTATAATAGGCAGTTTAGTACTTCCAGACGTGTTGGACTTAGAAAAATTTTCACCAATTTGGAAATAATTTCAAATATCGTCACAAAATCGTTGAAAAATCGTTCGACAAATTTCAGATTATTTGTCGATAATGTAGTTTCAAATATCGCCACAAAATCGTTGAAAAATCGAAATCGAGGAATTTCATATTACGTGTCGATAATATAGTTTCAAATATCGTCATAAAATCGTTGAAAAATCGAATTCGAGAAATTTCAGATTACGTGTCGATAATAAAGTTTTAAATATCTTCACAAAATCGTTAAAAAATCGAATTCGAGAAATTTCAGATTATTTGTCGATAATATAGTTTTAAATATCTTTACAAAATCGTTAAAAAATCGAATTCGATAAATTTAATATTCTTTGTCGATAATGTAGTTTCAAATATCTGCACAAAATCGGTGGAAAATCGGAATCGATAAATTTAATATTCTTTGTCGATAGTATCGTTGACGAATATCGTCATAAAATCTTAATAATATTGAATTCGATAGTTTTTAGATTTTTTGCCTATGAAGTTGTACCGATAAATCTTTATAATATCGTGAGAACATCTATAGATTTTCAAACGATTTTTTATCGATACGTTACATCTTCCGATATTATCGATCGAGTGTGCCGTTCGGGAATCAAACATTTTGACGTAGAGTCTCTTTTCCCATGCGCCCTACGTATTCTTTTCTCGTAGATTTTTTACATCAAAAAAATATGTTTTTTTTTGTTTCAAAATGATTGAAAAAAAATTTTACCCTCAAAAGAATTGAAAAATTTCTTGAGGGGTCTATTTGACAGCAACTCTGGTCTGGTGCACCAGCTACATTTTAGAAAACTCTGAAAATACTAAAATCAAACAGTAAAATCCTACTTTCTTTTGATGAAAAAATTTCGTAGGTATTTTTGGAGAAAAAGATTTCTGGTTTTTAAAGAAAAAAACATCTATATTCGTCTTTTCAAAAAAGTTTATAAATTTTTTAGAAATACAAAATATTTTTCAAATTTTTGAAAAAAACTATCATTTCCTGAAAAAAGTCTTTCAATTTTTGAAAATCTTAGGTACCTATACTTTTATAGAAAATTATCCCCATCTTCTGTCACACATTAAAAAAAAAAATTAAAAAAAAATCTTTCAGGTTTTTGGGAGAAAAAAGAAATTCAATTGTTTTGAAAAAATCTCAATTAGATTGATGAATTTTTTTTTTTTTTTTTGGGGGGGGGGGTGTTTTTTGAAAAAGAAATGTCTGTTTTTTATCTGTTAATTTTTTTTTTTGAAAATTAATCTCAATTTTTTGTCTTATTGTTTTTTATTTCAAATTTTTTGGAGAAGAAAATCTTTCAATTTTTTTTTAATGGTTTATTTTTTGTTTTAAAGAAAAAAAATCTTTCATTTTTTAAAAGAAAAAATATTATTTTTATTGCCATGGTCGAACTATTTTTAGGAAGGGCCTGGCCCTATAGCAGGTTATGTGAGTAAACACTTAAAAAGTCCATTCGATCGTGAGTGATTTTCATTTGAGAATACACCAATAATTTGGCCCGTTTTAATGGTGTTCATTTTGCGTGCTCCATTATTCGTACCTAATAATTTAATAAGATCGTAAAAATTTGAATTTCGATGCCACATTGAAACCTCCGAACCACCCATATGCCTTTTTCTACCACCATTACGAGTAAATTCGTTCGCATGTACCTGCAACCTGCAGCTATCAGATCAGATGCCCATGCTCAGATGCAATGAACACCTTACACGTCTCGATCAATGACACAAGACGAAATATATAAATTGGTTTCGAAGACTGTTCTAAACGCACCATCATCGAACATTACTCTTTGTGAAATATATTTACCTATGTAGGTATAATACCCATAGATAATTCTATTTTTAGGTAATCGATGGCACTTTGAAAAATCCTCTCGAGCACGGTCATACGACCTCGAATAGACCGAATATCACTCGAAGCGTGCCACAAACACCTTGCGCCACAGCCGCATCAGCTGTACGACATTTTACACCGTAGTGTACATATAACCACAAGACACCGAGAGTCAGTACCAGTAGATCTAGACTCATTACTGGTCCGATTTCCAATATCATTGCTCGAGATAAACCATCAAAGTCGACCGTATCTATAAAAACGAAAGACCAGGTGCAAAACGAGTGGGTAGAAATTGAATATAATGTGCGATCTCGTGCTATAAATTATTCAAAATCATTGCGAAGGAAATTGCTTTCATGGTAAGAAAAAACTCGCCGCACAGGATACAATTAAAGAAAGGATTTTTATACGCGGGTACGCGAATCTAAAATCGTAATATTACTCGACAATTAATCGTTTTCGAGCACCGAAAAAAAATTAAAAAAAAAAAAAAAACAGCAGCCAGCAGCGCCAGCGTTAACAAGAAGAGAAATTGCACTGATAAGCGTATGATAGCGCACACAACCGGTACCGAAGCGACAAGTCGCAACTAATTAACCAAAACAAACAAAATGGCGAATGAAATCGACCATTGATCTACGGATTGTTTTTTTTTCTTCGTTAATTAATCACATCTACGTAACTTTCAATCAGACAAATGATTAGCATAAAATCAAAGGAAATAAGATTTCCAATTGAAAATCCTTGTATAACGTATTATTCTGTATATCCTGTGCCTTCTCGCGCATTGTTGAAAAAAAAACTACCTATCTGCATTTAGGCCGTAAAAAAAATCAATTCCTTGTCTGACCATCCGTATAACAGCTGCTGCTACAGCAGAGGACGGCGCAGAGGAAGTCATAGGTACTTGTGAGATTTTCATCTTTATCAGTGATGATGTCTTTCGGCGAGTTTTTCTTTCCCATTTAGGTGTTAGTTACGGATTAATGGTAATTATAGTTTTAGTGGATTTAGGTACATATAATGTTCTTTTCAAATGCCCATGTTCCTACGTATTATAAGGAATTCTATTACACCCTACTGTGTCTGTGTAGGTGTAGGTAGGTACCTACTCTCGTAAGACAAAAGTTACTCGAAATTTATTCGTATTACGAGTTTTTTTTCCTAACCAGAATTACTTCTCGTAAATGGAAAAGCTGTCTGAAAATTCCACCGAGTACCGATATTTGAAATTACACTCGAAATTTTCCTACGACTGTCGAGCCTTATTTGGTAAAATGTCACGTTTTCGTCTTCTGAGTATATCGCGAGCGCGCTTTCAAAACGAACACAGCTATATGTATGTATGCTTTCTGCGAAATAAATTAATTGAGAACAATAATTTTACCTCGTATGTATAAAATTATTCAAACAAGCTCATTCCGACGAGTATTAAGTATTTTCTCTGCTAGTCTAGTCGACAGTACCTATACTTAAATACGAACCTACAAATCGAGTCCTTGAAATCCAACAAAATGTTGGTAAATTTTAGCAGTGTGAAAATTCATTCGATCAACATTTGGATGTTCTCTTTTAAAATTTTTGAATATTTTGAAGCAGTTATCAAGGTATTTTTCTTTTCTGTAAGAGCTGTTTAGAGATTTGTTTATTTAGATTATAATTTTTCAAAAAATGAAAATACTGAAGAGAAATTCCCATAGAATTTCTGGTGGAAAAAGAGAAAAAATTTTCCAAACATTTGTTTACCTTTGAGTTTTTTTGGGACATTAGGAAACTTTTTTGGAAAGTTGAGTATTATTGGTCAAGAGGAATTTTTATTCCCTGAAGTTCGTCCATTTATAAAGAGTGCAAAGAGAATTTTCAAAGTACTTAGGTATTTCGCAAAAATAAATTATAGATTTTCGAAATATTTTAAAAATAAATAGATACAATTATTCTAAAAATAAATATTTTTTTAAATTTCATTTCAAAAAGGCAATAC